>JAVQMF010000025.1:0-5125000 GCA_032878935.1 Erythrophleum fordii | reverse complement strand
GAAATCATGTGTTCTTTGCCATTCTGGAAAGCTTCAGATATCTACTTCATACTAAAAATATTCCTAGACCATAACATTTATCATGAAGGATGTTTGACATCTAAAAAACTACTGAGGTCGCTGGCTACCTGGGCTACTGTTCAAATTACTGATACAAACTTCTAAAATGCATAACTAATTTTATAAAAATCAAAATCACACACCTTTAGTCATTCTGGAAAGCTACAAATGCTAAATTAATACTAAAAATAATTTCAAAATGAAACAGATATGTTTATCTATTAAGAACTTATGGAACAATAACTGAACTCTGGAGGTGCCACTGTTACTGACAGCAAATTTCAAAAATATATAACTCTTTACTCAGACCTCCAAATGAGGTGATCTCAGTGGCCAAAAGAAGCTTATGACCTTTAATTTATGCATGTAAAATTTCACAAGCATTGGGCACCATTTGGCCATCGGGTGATACAAAACACAAAACTACCAGTATGAACAGTGCACATACCAGAATCCATAAAAATTTCCAACTTTGAAAATTCATCAAATATTCTCTAGAACTCCGAAAATTATGTTCTTTAGCTCTCCAGAAATCTCTCAAGGAGACCTAATTGTATGCAAAATATCAGATCAATACTAGCTTCTTTGGCTAAAAAGTGACATAGGGTTCCATTATGGTCAAATTTGGCTCCATATGAGGTACCAAATTTGCCAAATAGCCTTCCCTTGGTTGTGGCACCTTTTGAGCACATCTAAAAGTACATTTGAGACTTGTGTGAGCTGCCCAAATGGTTCCAAATCTCATG
Organism: Erythrophleum fordii; assembly: GCA_032878935.1. Taxonomy (NCBI): domain Eukaryota; kingdom Viridiplantae; phylum Streptophyta; class Magnoliopsida; order Fabales; family Fabaceae; genus Erythrophleum; species Erythrophleum fordii. Next base: position 5,124,194 of record JAVQMF010000025.1, on the reverse strand, counting down.
CATCTCATTTTGGCCTTTCAACCCACATTTATATACATATTCATCAAACTTTACATTCTCATACCATGGCATTACATATTCAAAACATGGGCTAGTGGTCATATATGGTAATCATACATCTCAACATCATATACTAGTATATTTACACATGTCTCAACGTTCATAGTATATATACATGATCATATACATGATGAACCATCATTATGGTTCCAAAATACACAAAAAAACACATAAGCTTGTTAATTGTTCCTCTTCATGGTTGTTGACTCCCTTCACCAGAATTGCTTGGTCCACCTAGCATGTTAGATCATTGGAGAGGAGGGGATGAGATTCAAAGAATCTCAATAGTTCACCTCCTATTCAATCATACATAATATGTACAAAGCAAGTTTTACAAATGCATGCATGGAGAAAATGGAAGACATGCATATTTTAAAAATCATCTTGGCATGTGAATCAATCATACAAGACATCCAAGAGCTTACCAAGTGCTTAGATTAGCCTCACACTTCTCCTCATGGATTTTGGACTTGCCTCACCTATTCTTTAAGAGGTTTGGACTCAACCATACTCTTGGGGGCCCATTTTGCTTTTGAGAGACTCTTTACTTTGTTTCAACCAAACTTAAGGGTTCTTGGCTCTTCCTCACCTAAGGGAAGAGTTTTTGACTTCTTCACAAGCAAACTCACACAAACATCATGTAATTATTTAAAAACATAACATGGCATCAAGAATTATGACATATAAAGGCATGCTAGCATACTTTTCAAAGCTTGAAAATACACATACACACATTCTAAAATAAGTTAAACACACATCCATGCATGAGAGAAGGTGGAGAGAGCTACCTTGGGAATCAAGCCTCCTCTTTCGGTCACACACCTACAAATTGGTGGAGATAGTTTCTCTTGGCTTAGATACAATTTATGGGAGCCAATTAGGTTCATGAAACAATTTCTAAGACCATACAATTTGCTTAGATGCTAGATTGTTCTATAAGCTCCATTATGGTCCATAAATACACCTAATAAAGCAATACCCCTCCAATACTTTCTAGGCCTTATTCTTTCCTTTCAAATATGATTCTTGACTCCTTTAAGCCTCTTGGAGTCATCACATCATCAAAACAAAAAGCCTAACACTATGTTGCTTTTATAGGAGTTCTAAATTTTTTCCAAGGGTTCCTCCCACCTTCTACCATCATAAGAAGTCCCAAACCAAGGCTAAAACAAATTAAAACAGCCCCTAGCCCAATGGTTTTGTCTTGGCCGAATTGATGGAGGGAGGAGGATTTCATGGGCTTTTTTATTTTTCCTTTATGGGAGAGACACTTGGAAGGCTTCCTAGGGGTATTAAAAACTCAAATAAACATTTACACATGCAAGAAAATTTATAGATTAAATCAGTTTTTACAAAGTGTCCAAGAGCTCTACACTTTCCTAACTTGATTTTCATTAGCCTTTCTTCTAATTTCCTTGCATCTACTAACTCCTCATGGTCTAAAACCCACAATTCCTTCTTATTTCTGGACAAAAAGCCTCCCCCCAAGATGGTTCTGTTCTGGCAGAACTCCATACACAAAGGGCAAGAAAAAGGAAGAAACCAAGATAGAAAAATCACCTTAATTCCAAGCTTATCTCAAGAGCTCTCTTCCTTGCTTCAACCCTCTCCTTGAATTTAGAAATTTTGCCCTCAGTTCTGGGCTCAAAACAAAACCAAAAATCTCACTAAATCCATAGGAAGAGAGGAGGAAAGGAAGGGAAGACGTTTAACAAGGTAAAGAGTAGGAAAAAGTGGCTAAAACTTACACTTTTTAAAGTTTCTTCTTCCTTCCTTGGCCCCCCCTCTTGTGCGCCACTCTCAACCCTTCTTACTTCTATTTTAACGTGTGAGAGAGTGGGTGAGGAGATCTGAGCAAAGGAGGGGTGTTTTTATAAGCTAGGGATTCATTTAAGCAACTTTTAAAATTTATAATTTAGTCCCTCTTCATAGTTTTGTTCGTTTGAGCTCGTTTCAACTCCTTTTTGAAATCCATCTTTCCATCATATTCCTTAGGCTCTTAATCAAAATAATTGCCTTTGGAATCACTCAAAAAGGATCTAAACCTATTCCAACCGTTCGGTCAAAATCTTGGTCAACTGATGACCGAAATCGCTCACCAGAGGGGTTTCAACTGTTCTAGGGATTCCCATGGTATTTAGGGCCTCTGGAAATCCTAGAAAGTTCAAAATTTTGTTTAAAAAGTCCTCCTATGAGTTTTTCAAATTTTTTAAAAATTACAAAAATACCCCTACTTTCTTCGGCAAATTTTTTGAGCTCTTCTGGCTTTGGTTTTTGGGTATCTTAAGCCTCAAATCCTTATTTTCTAATATTTAAAATTTTATCATAATTTTAGTTGGTCCCAACTCCTTTTATTTCGAAGATTTCCTTTTATATTTGGTCCATTTTTTACGTTTACAGAGGGATTGATGTTACAGCTTCCATACTACAATTCGGTGGGGGAACTTTAGTGCAACCTTGGGTAAATGCACCTGGTGCCGTAGCTAATCAAGTAGCTCTAGAAGCATGTGTACATGCTCGTAATGAGGGGTGTGATCTTACTCATGAGGGTAATAAAATTATTCGTGAGGCTAGCAAATAGAATCCTGAATTATTGTTGCTTGTGAAGTATGGAAGGAGATCAAATTTGAATTCCCAACAATGAATACTTTGTAAACTAGTAATTACTGTTTGTTTTATTAATTGAATTGCAATTAAACTCGGGAGCCAAATACAATACAAAGATACTATTGTACATATTCTAAATATAAATTATTATAAATTAATATTCTAATAAATAATTAATATATTCAATTATATTCAATATTTAGATTCTAATTCTAGAATAGATTCTATTTCTATTTTATTTTAAATAAAAATTTATATTGAATTTTTATGTTTTTATTTATATTTAAAATATATTTTTATTAGTGGATAATGGATGCGTCCACTTTGTTACTTTCGTTGTTAACTAAAAAGTTTTAAGCACCCTCTGCTCAGCTGTTATACATACATACATACATATATATATATATATATATATATATATATATGTAAAATTATGTGATTCATTTTCATGAGAGATAAATGGAGAATATCACAATTTTAAGGGGTTGGCAATGTTTATGTACCAAACAAAAGGTAACAAAATATCACCTAACCGCAATTAAAGAAAACAGGAGATGGAATACCGAAAATTGAAGGAGTTGGCAATGTTTTATTCACTAATAATATCAATATGAGGTGTGCATCAAATTAAAGTAACAACAAAAAAGCCTCAGCGAAGGCAAGTGACTAACATATGATAACACTGATATTGAAGAATGTTTAAAGAACTCTGAAAATAAATAACATGAAAATTGAGAAATGTGAAAATTCAGAAGAATATGGAGACTAAAGCAGTTGCCAATCCAAATATGAAAGGAAGACCGGAGGGTTTAATGCTTATAGCTCCATTTCCAGAAGGGTTTGCTGCAGCTCCCTCTGAAGAGCTTGTCGCTGATCCTTCTGTGATTCACACAAAGAAAAGGTGGCAGTTGAAACTAATTAAAATCCAATTGAAAATTTTTGAACGTGAAAGTAAATGTAAATCAATGTTTAAGATTGGTATCATTTACCATGCAAATTCAAATATGATTGATGTTATTTTTACTGGTTATCCATTTTTTAATTTATTGCTGGGTTGTTTTGAAATTTAATTTGGAAGAAATTTAAGGAACGGAACTACTTTGAAAACTACATTGCATTTAAACTGAATTGTGAATGCTAAAATAATTTGAAATTTCAACAGATTTTCAATTGACGCTTTCACGCTGGTAGGTTGTGACAGGATTTTGTAGTGTTAAAATATTGTAAAATGACCCCAAAAAAAAAAAAGAACTATAGAACACATATGATACCATGGCTGGTCGTGAGGCGTTAGTGCACACAGCCACATCTTTAGGCTAACAAATTTCAAGGCTAGAATACCTCATAATTTGGGGATGGCTTCAGGATTCAATTATTGAAGGATAAAAATTTTTTTAAAAAAATTATCCTGCTTATGTGTGTGTGTATATATATTAATTTTAGTACAAAAAGTAAAAAAGCTTTGAAATCAATCGAGCACAATGGGGCTAAATTTTTTTTTTTTTAAAAAAAAAAGTTACAATGGGACTCTTTCTCAACACATTAAGTTGATATAATTTTGTAAAGTTACTTATAGAGAGTTGATGTTTGTTATTATAATTTTGTCTTCAAAATAAATTATTTAACAATTTGTGAAAGTGCACTTTAACGAAGTGAATTTTTTTGCTATATTTTAGAAGAAAGACACTATTTTTTTTATGAAATGATTTTTAATATATCCAATATATATTTAATTATTATAATGGTTTTTTTAAAGATCAAAGAAAATCTAAAAGTTTCATTCGTTCTCACATGTTTTTGTTTCTATTCTCATTCACCTTTGCCAATTTCGTGATTTCCCTTGTCTTTCTACTTACATTTCCATGGTATAACTCAGACATGAACTAAAGTTACTAACCACGACGCCTAGGATCAAGTCGATGGATCTTAGTAACTAGTTCTTTCTCATATACAGGATCTTCATATAAGTCAAACATATAGCGTGTTATAACCTTTGAGAAATGCTCTTTCCGTTATAAAATATAAGTCACTTAAAAAAAAAATTTGATCTAAAATGTAAGTTACTTGACAATATTATTACTTTTTTTTATAATACTTTTCATTTAATAGCAGCAACTGTGTTAAAAACTTCTCATTTAATGACAACAGCCGTATTAACTAAAGAAATAAGATTGAAAAGACATGATAATATTTAAAAAGTTTAAAAGCATAACTAATTTTTTTTAAGAAGCATAAATTTATTAAAAGTAACTTATATTTTGGATTGGAAGGAGTAACTATGAACCAAGCTAAAGGACCTAGGGTTTGAGGAAGAGAGGAGTTGCAGAACATTAATTAATGAATTCAAAATATGATTTTAATTAATCTCCACTTGTTTGTGCAAAAAAGGGATGCCAGATATGTATCAGATGTCCAATGTAAACAAATAAATCGATTAAAAAAAAAGTAAGTAGCCAAGGCAATTTTTTAAAAACATTTTCTTTTCACAATCACATTTATTTAAATTTATTCGCAGAAAGTAATGATCCTAAAAATATGAATAACATACGTGGAGATAACGAAGAACTGGCGGCGGGTCCTTTTGCTGGCTGACCACCTTCATTTTAATAGCAGAACAAAATTAAGTTGGCATTCATAGAAGGAAATTAAAGCATTTAGATTTATGCAAATTATTTTTCAACAAAATTTTTTTCCTTATTTAATTGGAAAACATGTATGTTCTCTTGAATAAAAGCAAAAAATATATATTATTATGGATTCAGTCCAATCAAATTATGCTTTTATATGTTTAGTAAAAAGTAAAAATGAAAAAAGAAAAATAATTAAAAAAGGGAAGAAGCTTCCCCTTGAACAAAAATAGATAGATAACTCAATAAAAAACAATTTCAAGGCAACTGCTGTGCAGTGGCTGTGTAGTACAAAAATTCAAAATATTTTAAAAAATAAAACTAAAGTTTACAAAAAATATCCCCTCATGCCAACAAAAAAAAAATTACTTGCACAGCATCATTACTATACAAGAGACACAACAAGAAATCAATAATCAAAGGAGATATAGGACTTACTTGGTGATGTAGAACCTCCACTAGATGGAGGCAAAGACACTGGGACTCCCACAGCTGTCACAAAGTATCAAATATTCTTAGTGGCCTTTGATTTACAAGACTAAACAGATAGATCATATATGATCATATAACATGGAATTTGCCAAAATTTATACTTTTAGGGTAGGTTTTTTTAAGTTTTTCACATAGATTTTACACTTCTTTGGTATGAAATTAATCCCGTTTCAAATAACGGGTCTATCCTTTTTTATATGTATTTTTTTAAATTTGAATTTCTGACACAATAGGATTTCTTTTCAAAACAATTCTTAATCTGTTACGTCATTTATATACTGAACAGTTAAGATATACTCTATACATAGATTTCACCAACACTATACATGGATCTCACATATACAAATTCAATTCTAACCGTTGATTTTTCTAAGTGCATTATACACCAAGTGCATCTAAAAAAATTCTCCCTTCTCAATCTCAAAGTTGAAGTTTGCTTAACATTGAAGTTTTCCCTTGTGAATATTTTAAAAGTAGTCTATGAATAAGAGCATTGGACAATGAAGTAAGTTAAAAGCTTATTTTAATTTGTTATGTGAATAACTTCAAAACCCTGGGAAAAAAAGATAATAATGAATTAAATTATCAATAAAGTAAAATATCAGTGCAATTAAAATTGACTAGCGTATAAATCTGTTCCTAGTTAATTGACTTTTATGTGAATGAGGATAAGGTACCTATTAATTGAAAGAGCAATGCTTCTTACGCAATTTTTTTCTTCGAAATTTTATAATTTTTGTTTTAAATTATTATATCCAAAATCAATTAGAGTTATTTTTTTTATGAAAGTATAAGGCATAGTGTATGAAATATTTTATATATACCTCTTTAGGGAAATTTTTTTGGATGCATTGGGTGATGCATAAGACTTAAATATCAGCAAATTCACCAGGTAGGAGAATCCGTGAACTGATGATGACTTGGAGTAAATCAACTGAACATAAAATTGTTTTTTTTAATAGAAATATTAATTTTTTATTACTATTCATATAAATTTGATATTTTTTTTATAGTTCTATGCTTATATATTAATTTAATAAAATAAAATAAATTATATTTTGGTAATTTAATTTTTTAAAAATTTATTTTATATTAATTTAAAATAAATCGATTCAACTATTTTTATCTACAGAACCGTTAACCCATTTTTTTCACCCATCTATTATTCAATCTAATTTTAATTACTATGCGCGCTTGATATTTATATATTTTTGCAAAAAAATATTTAAATATAAAAAATTATGGTAACACACTTCTTAATAGGCCTAGATCTTCTATAATATCACAACGTGTGCAATTTAAAAAGAAAAAGAATGATATAAAAGAATAAAAATATATATATGGAGTTAATTTTTTTTCCACTGACTTTTCTTTTTTAATTTCGCTTCAACTACATGTTATACATTCAGCACACAGAACATATCTGGGCCCTTTATTTATTTATTTATTTGCAATTTCAGCGATCTATTTTTTAAATTATTGCTTTTATTTTAAAAGAAGCAAAATTAAAAATAAAGACAATTTTCTAACCTTTCACCAAATAGAACTGTTTATTCGGTAGAAATTGAAGAGACTCTTTATTCTTTTACTACATTCAAAACCCAAAACAAAAAAAACAAAAAGCAAATAATTATAATTAAAAATATATATATATATATATATATATATATATATATATATAGGGATCCAAATTTAAGCTGAACAGCGTAGAATCTACGTCGTTTGCTTTCGGTGTCTCAACCATAAATTGTGATAAGTGTCTAAACTGCACTTTTTTTTTCTTTTTTTTCTGAGGCTGTTAACTGAGGTAGCTCGACCCATCGTTGTTATTAAAAGCCTTTGAACGACAGCAATCAATGTGTGCATGTGAAGGTAGGTGTGTGCGAGACAGAAATGGACTAGCTAGAATTCATGCATCATAGAAATTTCAAATAAACAATTGTACATGAACACTCTTAAATATAATATTTTAAATGCACTAACAAATACTGTATAATTAGTATTGTCATAGACTGTTTAATGAATTTAAATTTTATATCCGTATTTGTATCTCCCTCATGTCCATACCTTTTAGGCTAATAATAGTAGTTTTAATATTTTGAGCAAAATTTTCATCTTTTTATTTAGTTCTTCAAAAAAATCTTAATTTATTTTCTCAAATATTAAAATATTTAATTTTTAAATTTGCCATTTGATTCTATTCTTATTTATTAAAAAAATTAACGCCCAGGTTATAATAACTTACTACTTGAATTTGTTCATCTAATACCTTTAACTCACACCTCGGATTTAATATCCAACTAAGTTAGCAAACTATTCACATCAATGTTAAATTTTAGACGATGGAACAAAATCATAAAATTGCAAAAACAATCAAAGAAAACTATCTATCTCAAATATCAAAATAAAGTTTTCCTATAATGTTTTTCATGAGTTAGAACTTTTTTTTAAAAAGAAAAAACAATCTAAGAGTGTGTTTGGAGTTAAATTTACCTGAGCAAGTGGAGACAGGAGGTGTAGATACACCACAAACAGAAGGAAGCTTGAGAGCCTTGTGGAGATCAAGCTTGATGCCAGAAAAGTCAGGCTTTGCTAGCAGTTGACACAGACATATGGGGTTGCTATCCACAAGTCCTGCGAGCTCAGGGCAGCATGCCTTGTCTGGCTTTTTCAGCTTGCTTCCTTCTTGCACATAGGATAGGCAACCTGACATGTTCGCCAAAGCTGCAAAGCAATCACTACCTGCCGGCCCCGGCGCCGGCGCCTCTGTCCCTGGTGGCGCCGCCGGTGACTTTGCCGATACCCCACATGGTAGTAAACATAATACAAAAGCGGTGGCTGCCATTCTGCATCTGGTGGTGGTGGCCATTTGAGAGAGAGATGTGAATGTGAAACTGCGAGTTTGTTAGTATTTTGGGCTTGGGAAGATAGAAATGTTGCAATTAAATAGAGGGGGAAAAGGTGAATATTTATTGTATTTTGTTGTGTAAAAATTTGAGGACTATAATTATTCGTATAGTTTTTATTATAATACAAGACTTGAAGAATTAAGAGTAAGAAAAAGGGTCGGTTAAGAATTAAACTTTAAGTGCATTAAAATTTTTTGAAATTTATTTACAAATTAAACTTTAGATTATTATTATATTTATTGCTAGTTATTACCATATATATTGCCGAAAATGAACTCGGTGAGAAGGACGTATATAAATTTAGGTAGATTAGATGAATACAATAAATGTAACGGCGACCTAACTAGAGGAGGAAAAAAGGAAATATTTATTGTATTTTGTCTTATAAGAAATTGAAGGCTATTATTATTCATATAGTTTTTAGAGCAAATTATTCAGATTTATCTTGAGTTTCAGCAAAATTATACAAATCTTTTATTTATTTTTGAAATATACATTTTTTTTTTGGAAATAAGAGTTTCCTTATATTTTAGTCCAATTTTAAATTTTATGACCAAAAAGCCCTCCATTTAATTTTTTTTTTAGTTTTGAAAAAATATATTTAATTTAATGGAAGGTATTTTAATTAAAGAAACTTAAAATTGCCTTAAAATGTATGGTAACTTTTATTTTAAAAGAAATTTGTACATATTTTAAAAATATAAAAAAAATATGTGTAATTTAACAAATCTTATGAAAAATTTGTATAATTTACTTTAATTTTTATTATAATATAAAACCTTAAGAATTAAGAGCAAGAAAAAGAGTTAGTTAAGAATTAAACTTTTAAGTACGTTAAAATTTTTTGAAATTTATTTACAAGAAAGGTACAGTACAAGTCAAAGTTTTTACATATCGTGACTTACACTTTGATGAATAAATAATTTTAACAAAAACTTTAATTATGATTTAAATCAAATCATATGATATTATATAAATTATAATTATACTTATTGCCAGGTAATGTAAGTATTGTGGAAAATGAGCTAGATGAAAAGGAAGTATCAAAATTTAGGTAGATTAAATGAATATAATAAATGTAACGGCAACTTAACTCGTTTTGCGCCGCCAAAGGTTCCGTCGTCTACCCCTTCTCTCTCTTTCTATGGACACACTTCATTTTTTAAATTTTGCTTTCACACGTCTGGTTTCTTCAGCAGCATTGTCAAGTATTGATTAAAAATTACTATATCTGATTTCATATAAAAAAAATTTGAAGTTTAATTTGATCTAAAATATAAAAAATAAATCATTAATGTCTAATATATTAATTATGTATTTTATTAAATAAGCTTCATAAATTATGAATAATAACTGTTATTAGTTATAAAAAAAATAACATACATTAAATAGAGATATTTTTAAAAAATAATTTTTATTTGAGATAAAATTTAAAAAATTAATTATTTTTAACTAAAATTTTTAATTTTTATAAATTATTTATTTATTTTTTATATATGAAACCGAAAATAGTATAATAAAAGTTTAACGGTTCGTAATTCTGTTAACCAAGGCATTAGGCTTTATTGTGGTTCAAATTTTAAATTTTATTTTACATAAAAGTTTGGACAGTCTTACGAAAAATTTAACCTGTCATTAGGTTTATATAAAGTAATTTTTTATTACTAAATACATAAAACAGAGACAGTAAAGATCCTCCTCTTGCAAGAAAAATCCATTTTTAATATAGGTTAAATTATCATTATCTCTCATAATTTTATTTGATTTTTAATTTAACTCTTATAGTTTAAAAATGTACAACTAGGATCTTATAATTTGAAATTTTATTAATTTAATCCCTACTGTTAAACTTCTATTAGTATTATACTAAATTTTATTAATGTAACGAATTATATACTATTTTAACATTTTAAAAATATATAATTTATATCAATAAAAGAGATAAAATTAATTAATAAAAGAAAATAAATTCATATATATATGGTATGTAATGTAGCCTATACTAAGTAATTTGATATTTAAAATAATAAGATAGTACATGGTTAATTATATTAATAAATTTTAACAAGATATTAAAAAAAGTATAATAGTAAAGATTGAATTAAAAATTATTTAAATTATAAAGAATTAATTATAAAATTTTTAAATTATAAAAATTAAATTAAAAATTAAGTAAAATTATAACGATAAAAAATATAATTTTTTTCTTCTCTTAATACAAATTGGAGTGGCAGTTCGATTAAAAAGGATGACGATGTCACTTGGAACATCGAAAAAGTCACCACAAATTAGAGAGAACTTTTACCCTCCAAAAGTGTGAATGAATTTATGAGCATTTCTAGAATTGAGTGATGCAAAATAATTGTAGTCCCTGAATTCTCAGATTATATATTTTTAAAAATTTAAAAAATTATAATTAAGAATATTAAAAATATTTCATATTAAATAACATTAAAATTTGAAATTATTTTAAAAAATTTAAAGACCAAAAATTTTAATTACTCAAAAAAATCACAGATCAAGATTTGAAGTTAAAATTTTTTATTTTAAATTATTTAGAATAATTTAAAAATTTAACTTTAATTATTCCTTTAAAGTTGGATACTTATTAATGGTGGTTGAGGTTGAGGCATCAATATTTAATTTCTGTTTCCAGCCTTGACTTGCATCTGGTCAACAAAGTCTATGGGTCACTTCTTAGACTTCTACTACCCTTTAATTAATGCATCATAAAGTTTTAATTAAAATTTAAATTAAAAAATTTTTACTCAATCAAATATTTATCATCCCAATCATATAATCTAAGTTAGCACACAAGGCTTCAATTAGCAAGGGCTTACCATCCAAGGGCTCTAAAAATATTATTTGTTATGTCGTTGTTGACATGGGCAAAATTTTCTTTAAATTTTATTTTTTTAAATTGTTAATCTTATAATATTTATATTAATACTCTGACGTAAGGATTAGCATAAAAACAAAAATTATTAAAGACTTGGTTTTAAAAAACATCTTTTTTCTTTACATAAAAAGTCCATAATTTAAGGAGTTTAGAGTATAAAGAGTAAAAATAGGAATTGAATATAAATATATTAAACTTACCTCTCTTGAAAAACTAAAGTTTGTGATAAGTGAATTCGTATTTTAAGTAAATATTCTTATCATGATTCAGACTTCTAACTTAATTTTGAATAAAATTTTGTAAAATTTTAAATTTATACTTCTTAATTAAAAATTTATGAAAAAAATAAATTCACAACCCTGATTAGCTATAATCACAAGTCGATTCTTCAAAGTTGGCCAAAGGAATGCTCACATACACGATGTTCATATATACCTTTCGGACGCAAACATTAGAAGACTTTCTTGTATGTAATAATTGGCCTTTATTTAATACAAAGACGATAAGTTAACAACCCAATAATGAACTTCAAACGATAAATGTAAAGAAATTGACTCAGTCGAAAACGAAAAAACAAAAAGAGATATTTTTTATAATAATTTTGATTTAATTATTTCAAAAATATTTTAAGATTAAAATTTTAAGTGCATTAAGTTAATATAAAAAATGTGCTATTACAAGTATTTAAAGAGAAAATAAACAAAGTATTTGCAAATCATAATAATAATTAACCCAAAAAAAAAAAACTCAAGATGTTGATGGATGCGACATCGTCGTGAATGAACCCATATGCAAGTGGTCCCACAAGAATGTTGTCCACAAGTTTTGGCAAGTGGGTTGGTTTCTGCTGCGTGTTTGTGGCTCATCACTTTTTAGAAAAAAATTATAGATAATGATTTTAAATTAAAGATATTTATATTAAAAAATTTTTAATTTTTAAATATTTTGAAGGATTTAATGATTAAAAATTTTAATTTAAAATTCTAAATTATAATTTTTTACTTAATTTAAATTTTTAATTTTTAAAAATAATTTTAAAATTTAAAATCTTTTAATATAAATACTTTTAAATTGAGATCTTTAAGTGTAATTTTCTTGACTTTTTTATTAGAATACATTTTTTATTTAATTTTTTAGTCAAATTCATATTTGTAAAAAATATTACACCCAAATCCTATATAATGATCAAAGTTAGATCTAATGTAACCAACTTTGGTATATCACTGGTTTTAAGAGAAGAAATTTGGTCTGTGAGAAGTAATGAGAAGGTAATAATTGATATATGATAAATGAATGATTAATATATAATTATGCAATGATTGTTGACAATAAAGTAGTTAAAATTAGTTATGGTAGTTTATTACTCCATCCGGTCTACAGTATAGGTTATTTAGTGGAGAGTTTTCATGGTCCAAAATATAAGGTATACTGTAAAATGTTTGGCTTATTAAATGATTTTTTCAAAAAAAAAAAACCCCTCATTAACCATGTTAAACAAAAATGATGCAGCCTTTTGGTATCCTGATGGAGGAGGAGTGAGAGAGTTGCAATGATCACGTGGAAAGCCTAAAGTTATGTATTGGAACGATGTGCATTAACTTTTCCTAGAAAAAACGGAGTACCACTTCACCTCCCATACGTGCCCCTTTGAAAGAACCTTTTATATCGCTATTTGCTACAGAATATTGAACGAACTTAGTGGATGTTCATATGCTTGCAACGATAGTAGACTTTCAATGGACGTGCGTCAAGATTCAGAGCAGGTTATTGATGATTCAATGGAGATCACTGAGTATTCACTGGAGAATGAAGAACAGTCCGATGACGGTGAAGCAGCAATCTCATGCTGCATGGAGTCAAGCAAATTGCAAGAGAAGGACGAGTTGGCACAAATGAAAATCGAAGACTCCATTCCTAGTGCTCCTATGACATCATCTGGTAGCAACGGCAAGCAATTATTCGACTTGAACAAGTACCCTGAGGACGGTGATGATTTTGGTTATAGAGAGGAGGAGTTAAAAAAAGTTGTTTTGAGTATCTTGAAGATTTTCCTTGATAAGTTTTTTCAAGCATTTGATGTTTGTGATTTTAGTGGAACCTTAACATGCTGAACAATAATGATGCAGATCCTTGTTATTTGTTCTGTGTCTTATTGAGAAGCTGACAGATGAAGAAGTTAACTAGATGATTCATAAGGCTGGTGTTAGTATCCCCTACTTGTATTTTTTTTCTAAGGGAGTGTAAAGACTGTCTAAACTTCATTGAATTTATGCATTGTTGACGTTTATCTATATTATTTTTATTTTTAAATTATTGTGAGTCACACATTTTTTTTTCATATGAAGCCTGCAGCACAAGGTCTGACCCTTGGATCTTTAGGGGTCATGCTAGTATTAAACAAATCATCTTTTATATATATATATATATATATATATGTAACCCACGCAAGAAGAATACATTGATACTAAGCTTTGATCAGAAACATAGAGAGAAGGTAATGAAGAAGTATTTACCACACGTTTTAAGCACCTACGAGGCAATGAAATGAAAAGATAAATAAATCCACATATAAAAACTTACGCTATATTTATTGCATTTTTTAAGAAGCTATATTTGACTAAACAAAGAAAGAAATATAAGAGGAATTTGTTCAGTTATGGAAATGAACCCGTTCTGATTCTTGTCGAAAAACACGGAAACCTTGTCATGCTTATCAAGCAACAACACTTCTTAAGTAGTCCAAAACTTCCTACACTAGTAAGGGATCGCATTTAACTTTAGTTGGGAGTCCACCTTCCTTATGCATCACATCTTTCTTGCTATAAGGAATTTTGTATTTGTTTGATCCTTTGGCCCTCATGATTTCAACCATGCATGTCTATAGTGTAAGGAAAATTTTGTTTGATTCTATAGAGGAAAAAGCTTCAAATGATTTGATCACAGCCTCAATAAGCTCATCAATTATCTTAGGTGCTTCTTTATGCTGTAATGATTGAATGACATTAAAAAAACCTAGGTCCAACACATTTAAATTTGGAGAATTTGGAGGTTGAAATTTCAAGTGAATGCCAAACCCCCTTCATAAGCCACTCGACAAAATTTTTCGTCCTCTTGATCAACATGACATCTTGCATTATCTTGTCGTATGAAAATAGTCTCCTCTACTTCTTCTCTTGGCCATTTGTCTTTAATGGCTGGTAGGACTTTATGAATTAGAAACATTCTACTCACTTCTTCAGTGATTGAAGTAATTGGTTTCGTTTCAAGCATCCTTGCAGCTCTATTTACACTTCTCCTTCTTGTTAGCTCTTTGGTGACAAACGGAAACACCCTAATCTTTGTAGAGAAAGCCTCATTCCCTTGATTGTCAAATCTAGGTCGAGCCATAGCAACTAAGAACATAACCTTCCTGATAAAGTTTTTACCAAGTAATAGTTCATGGATTTCTTTGTAATGGAGAACCATTTTTCATCAATGTGGTCAATGTTATGCATAGATTTGAATGTTGGATCATGAGCATGCTACCATCTTCTAGCATGGACAAGCAAAACCTTAGACGAGCTGTCATGCTCTCATCTTGCTTAATTGCATTTGAATGGCATCATATAGCTCCCTCTTTTTGGAGTTTGATTAGTGTTATCTTGCTAATGTTCAATGCACAAGCTAGTGATCGAAGAGTTGTTCGTTTTGATAAAGGGATTTTACGAACTCGCTCTAGGTCCAACTAAACTTTCTTCCTTCCACAATTTTGTGTTTTTCTATGACACCCATCTCCAATTTCCTTTGTTTGCCGCCAAATGCATTGAACGACTCTTGTGGAAACAAAATATAAGGAAGCAACCTTGCTTGAAGTCCTAGGCTTTAGTTTTCCATCACAACTTGAGTGCAACAACAAATGAGATATGGCCTTTTGTTGTTCATTTGTTAAAAACATACATTGCTTACAAGTTAGATACCTTTGACCTTCACTTATATCTCCTAAAAAAAAAAAAATACAAACTGAAGGTCACTTTGACTTGAGTCTAGTCATACATAACCTAACGTGCAAATAAAAGGGCACTTTTTTAAACATTCGAGAATTTTTTCCTTCTTTTTAAATGAAAGTAGAGTTCCCAGACTGGTCAAATGCATAATTTTTTTATTTGAGAAAATAATTCTAGGCTCTGTTTAATCACTCTATTGTTTAAACTTCATGAGTTCAATAGGTACACTATCATATAAGGTCATTTACGTTGGGAGAAGTGGAGTACCATTAACATTGATGCTAGGCTCTGTTTCTTCGAAACCAACCTCTGTTTCAGATCTCATCATTATCCTCCTCATACCATTGCTCAATTTTATCTGCGTATTGTTCATCTTCATAGTATGAGGGTGATCTAAGTCAAACTAAATCTGGGGTGTGGCATTCTCATACAATTGAAAGTTGGAACCCATGGTGATATTGCACAACAGAGCTTCACCATCATCAGTATCCGAATGCAGCAAAGACACGTTCAAGTCTATGTCAAGTGGCATTTTTGGTCTTCGGCTACAACCTTCAAGAAAACAACACGGAATGGAAATGAATCTCAGGCTTTTTGTTGATGTCTGCCATGAATGGGTCTTCCTTTAGGGTCCCTATTGATGGCTATTAGGAATGGGTCTTTGTTTATGACTGCCATGAAAGCTGGCTGAAGAAGTTCCTCTACAGAATGGGTCTTTGTTTGAAGAAATTCATGGTAAAAGCTTCAAACAAGTTCTTTAAATGGTTATAATCTGGACATTAGATGCTAATGGGTTTTATAGGTGTTTTGAAATTTTAAAAAATTCCATTAAACCCACCTTTTTTTCTTTAAAATATGGTGGGAAATCAAAGTTCTGATTAATTTATTCACTGTTCAAAATTTATAAGTTGGGAGTCAAAAACCAATGAGAAAAAAATTATAACAGAAATTAAGGATAATTAAATTTATGTTGTTGAAGGTAAACCATTTAATTAAGGGCAAATGTGGAACATAATTGTTATTAAGGATAGATTTAAGAACTTAAACTATCATTAACAGATTTTCTTAATATATGTGAGGTAGTTAACTATGACTTATATTCAAGATCGGAGAGAGTATGATATAAGTAGTAAGTAATGATTATTGAATAATTAATTAGTTAAAATTAGTTATTATTAATTTATTTGATAAGTAGGTGAGATAATTAAATAATAATAATGATTTAATGATTAGTTGGTTAAAATGAGTGATTAATTTGTATAATTAATTAATTATAATTAATAATTAATAATAGTTATGTAATAATTGATTAATAAATTTATTTAGACAGTTAATATTAATAATTATTAAAGAAGTAGTAATAAGAAAATAATTATTAAGGAATTAAATAAATAAAATAAATAAACAAAAATAGAAAAAATGGAGAAAATTGCATGGAGATATAAATAAAATTACAAATTATTGTGTTAAGACTTAATAACAATATAATCTTCTTTTAAGTATGGGATAAATTGGATTAATACTACCAATGTTATTTTTTTAACAATATATAAAAAGATAATTTATTTGATCATATATATATATATATATATCAAAAGTAGTGGCTGCCGATACTACAACGAACTCTTCACCTTTTACATTATAGTTGCAATTGACCTACAAGTTCTTCATATTGTTGATCTAATGGATTGTTAATAGGATCAAGTGGTGAAGAATTTAAATCAAACGTGAGAGAATGTACAGGGAGAATCAAATGCTGAGGGGCCACAAACCCATAATATGACAATCTTCTAATTTCAAATAGTTGACCACAGTATTTAGCATTAAAGATAATTGGATCATCAAATAATGACATGAATGACCCAAATTAAGAGGGACCAAAAGATTCAAATTGAGACAATGGTAAAGGAGGTACATGATAGGAAGGACAAGCTTTTCCAAAGTCTGCATATTCACTAGTCTACATAAAAGAAGATGAATGAATTATACCAATGTGTTGTTGTGTCACAGCACCTCCATCTAGCGCAGATGATACTGAAGCATCAATATCATGACGATTTTGTTCATTGAGGTCAATAATAGGCAATCAAGCTAACATGCAACCTTTATGTTTCTTGCCTGGCCTGCCTTTTGAAATTTCTGGTCGTGGTAAATTAGATGCAGGTGGAGTAGATCGAGAGACTTTCGTGAAGTATTGTTCCCCAAGAGCCAATAAAATATTTATTTAGTCCTCACTCACTATCTCTTGATAATTACAATAGTCCATTTGCGGAGGGTTCTAAATGCTTAGCCTATAGAGGTCATTAGCAATATTGGCTTAGAAAAAAATTATGCTAATAAAACAAAGATATATGATATATCAAGAAAATAAAAATAGTAAAAGTGACAAGTAAAAAATATATTGCAAAAACAGCAGCACTACTAGCAGGGTGGATCCATCGATGAGTGCGGGTCTAGTTCCATCGCATGTACTCAGAAGTATGATCCATGGGTGCTGAAATTATAGGCACCTGAGATAAGGCATTTTGCCATGCATTTCATATCTCAACAAAGCTTATATGCTCTTCTTGCCAATTTGTTGATATTTTTCCTCGTAGTTGTAATGTATGGCAAGCCCCTAAATTGATTGGAGAAATGGAGATTGGCTACTACCTACCAAATTGGAAAAGTACTCGATCAAGGTGGTGCCACTTGATGATATGAAAGCAAATAAAGGGCACTGAAGTTAGCCAAATGTCTCGAGATGCCAAGCAATATTGTGGAATAAGTTCTAGCACATTGTCTGATTCATATGGCTGCCAAATGATTTATGCACAAAAAATGAAAATAGAATAATCAATACATCATATACAATAGTTGATTTAATAAATATTAATTCATACGAAGTAAATAAATCTCATTATCTCACATTGCATCCAATAAAATCTAATATTGTCGTGAGGCTATGACCTCAGGACAAGGAGGTCATCTCACATTTTTTCATCTATAGTTTAAAGTAAATATGTCATAACATGTTGATAAAGAAACAAATAATGTTTTAAATCTATATAATATGTATACATTATTTATCATGTTTTACCTGAACCTTAAAAGAGGTAGTAGTGGTAGATACTTATTTGGAGATATAGTTATGAAGGTCTTCGTGGTGCTAATATCGGGAATCTATCACATGCCGATAGATGAAGTAGGGTCAAACAACCACCAATACCCTCTTCCTCAAGATTAATTGCATTGCAAAACTCTCTGTATAAGTAAGCTAATAATGTAGGTTCCCAACTATATTCGCTTGCTTATTCAAAATCCCACAATAATAGGAGGTACATTAATTACACCTTGTGACTAGATTTATTCAACATAAGAAAATCACCAATCAACCTCAAAATATATGCATGTGCAAATCATTGCACATTTCATCATTTGCATTATCTGGCAGTTCATTGAAGTGTTCAGTCAATCAACTAATGACAACCCTTTGTCCAGTTATTTTGTCATCTGGTGGTGTAATTTCAAGTAGCCACTCACATGTTTGTCGTCATATGAAGTTTATGCGACCAATGACAAGCCTTCCCGTGCATGAGAAGCTTAACTATACAGCAACATCCTCCAAAGTGATCAAACATTCTTCGCGGGTAGTGTAAAAAGTATGGGTCTCAGACTACCATCTTTCCGTAAGTGATAGATCATATTCAAACTAGCCTAATTGAGCAGTGCCATAGAATCCAGCCTATAAAAAATAGTCAAAATAATGAGAAGAGGTGGGGGTAGCCAATGACTGTGCATGACACGTTATGGCCAGAGCACTCAATTATCCTACAAAAAAAATAGAAAACATTATATGTATAGTATTACAATTGAATTAAATAAAGTATAAAATATTATAAGTATAAGATTATCTTACATGGCTAAACCATATGACCTATGACACATGTCGCATCTGGAGGTACATAAGGAAGTCATCCTCTGGCCCTAAATAAATAACCTATTGTGAATGTGCTATTACTCTAAGCTTCCTGCATGCCTCATTATGTTATAGATAATATAAAATATGATAAGTCTTAATCATCAAAGACAACAATAATTGGTTATTATATACAAAGATATGGTCTATTCAAAAGCAAAGTCCTAACTTATATATATTTAGGTCAAGTTTCTATACATATATATGTTCATGAATAATAAGATATATTCAAAAGTAAGGTCCTAACTCATACATTGCAACTAATATTTTATACATATACATAAAAAAGCTTAATCTTATTACTGTCTAGTGGGGTGACAAAGTGGACAAGTGGAATGATTATGACTAACTTCTTTGCATAATCCACACTTATTTGGTTGACGCAGTTGTGTCTAATCCATCTTATTGCGTATGCATGTTGAACGAGGGTGGCCTTTTGCTCGAATCATCAATGGATCGGGAATTAACTTTGATGAATCTATCTATGGCCAATAAACTTCACCCCTAATAGGTTGGAACTCATTGTTATTTACACTGTACATTGTTTTCAACTAAAAAGCATGGTTAACAAACTGGAAATAGTCAAGGTCAATATTACCACAAATTGCAATAACATGCTGACACATGTACTTTTTAATCTAAAACTCGCTATAGTCACATTTTCACTCAATTAAGTTTATCTTGCAATACTAACCAAATTGACGATTTTGGACATTGTATGGCTCCTTAACCTTAAAAGATTGCTCTCTTATCAAATGCACGAACAACATATACAGACGCAGCTTGAGTAATTGGAGCCAACTTCTTCGTGAGCGTTTTACAAAATACTTGGCTGGCCGTTATCTGTGCGTGCACCTGTTAAGCCCGTTTAATGAAATATCTGTTTATCCTATACATGGTTGCTTTTGTAAGACCAATTATAGCCAAACTCCCAATGCCTTTAAAGACATCATTCATTATCTCAGTCAAGTTTGTTGTCATGTGACCATGACATTAACCCTCTATGTCGTAGGCTCATGACCATTGCTTCTTAGGAATGTCAGCTATCTAAGTAGCTACAAGGCCATGTAAATTGCTAACTCGACCAAACGTGCATCAACAATATAACGCTTATATGTATATATAATATTAATGAATTTTTCCTTCAGCCAATTCATCTCATATGCTTTATGCAAGTTGCAAGCTACATACCAAAGATAGAAATTATGATGCCCATATTATGGCTATCACCTTACCTTCGAATCAGAGATCAGAGATAGCGAATAAAATTGAAGGATGTTTATCTGATATTAAGCAAATCCCTTTTTTTACTCTTGATGATACTTCTACGAAAATTGAAAAGGAACCATGCCCAAGTTCTTCATATCTCTCCCTCCACAATAACAAATGTAAAGGGCACGACCTTCCTATCACCATATTGAGATGTAGCCATAAGTAGTGTGCCCTTATATTTTCTATACAAGAATGTCCCATCGACTTGGATAATCGGTTTGAGGTGTTAAAATGCATTAATGCATAGCTTGAATGCCCAGAATACTTAACAAAACATCTCCACATGTTGCCCATCAGAATTGTCTTGCTAAAATTATTTATTTGAAAAATATACGACTACACTAATTATTAAATGTTGACTGGCAACCAACCACTTTGGTAATACTACATATGAACTTTCTCAATTTTCAAACGCAATGACAAAAGCACAGTGTTTTGCCTTCCATGCCTTCTCATAATATATAATATAACCAAATAAATTTTACATTCTCTTAATAATTTAAGAAACTTTAATCTCTGGTTGGTCTGTCACTATTGCCATAATACATGATGATGTAACATTAAAATACAACTTTGGATAGTCTTAGGATAATGTCGAAGATAAACTTGTATGTGGTCTCCCATATTTTGTGATATCCTAATATGTTTTTTTTGTTTTTTTATATATTCTGACCCTTCAACTGCAACTGTGCCATAGTCCATACACCAATATTCTTCATTTTTTGTAGAAGAATAGTACACATGAAATGTGTGATATACTCGTATAGAGTAAACCTTAACCCTACGACGTAATGTCTTTATATCTACATATTGCATGCCAACACTAAACTCTCGATTGTCGTTAAGATTCATAAGCTCTCCTCTTCTAGGAAAAGTAAGACCACTTGCAGGCTCTATATTAACCTATGTGAAAAAGGCAAGTATCAGGTCATTATATTCACTTGCAGTTTCATTGGTCTCCGTATTGGATTCATTGCCATCTTCATTGTCATTGTCATCGTCATCATAATCATCAGGGATGGTAGAGTTATATTCATTCTCATCCTTAAATTTATTCATTAGGTCTTCTATTGCAATTATGGGAGATTGAGATAGAGTATTACCCAATGTTTGATGGGATGAACTCGATTAAGACATGTGGTTTATAGGAAGAATATTATGTTATCCACCATAGCTAGTTTGTGGACCAAATTGGAGAATATCTCCAAAATATGTACTAAATATGGATGCTTATTCTACTGCCTCATTCACATTACTAGTAGATGGGAGTGTTAATGTAACATGATCCGCCTCTAGTTGCAATTCGAAGTTCAAATCCACTTCATTATTTGAGATACACACATACAATTTTGCACCAGTCAATTAATATGAGAAACGTGAGTTTACTTGCCACTTCTCTTGCACATCTGAATCATCTTCTAAGTTACATGCTTGGTATTGTGTTGGATTTAACGACACCAGACAGGTATTAATTCAGATACAAATTGATTTGGACAAAGTTATAACTTTTGCCCAACCATTTGCTTTAATCTCTCTAAAGTGATATGTGAATCAATTGTCATTATCTTCACTCTGGCACACTCAAATGTCACACCGTCTAGACCATCAAAAATTCGTCAATTTATAAATATATATACAATCTCACTTCTAGTAATCATTATTTTTTATATAATAATGTTTGCAAATAAAAAAATATAAAAAAAATAATTCTAATAAAATAACTATAATTACAAAAAAAATTTGCAAAAGAAATAAATATATGAAAGATAATAAATGCAAACTAAATAAATATAAGAATAAAAATAATTACAATGAACATAAATATACCACAATAGATATATAAAAACAAAATTTAAAGCAATGTAAATAAAATAGATATTACCATAAAATTTAAAGCAGTCATAATTAATATAATAAAAAAAATCAATGGACAAAACTAAATATACCACAAATAATAAATTCACCTATAATAAATTTAGACAAAAAAATAAATGATCCTAAAATAAGTATTTAAAAAATGAATAGTAACATGTCAAATGCAACAAAAAAGCAAACGTCACCAAAATAAATTTATAACAAAATTAATACAAGCAAACTAAATAAATATAACATAAACATTTAATGGACACAAAATAAATATAACAATAAAAGTAAAGAAAATAGATATAACAACAAAGATAAATGCAAATAGTATAAATATAAGATAGAAAAAAATTTTAAACAGAACAAACATAACAAAAAATAGATATAAATAAAATAAAGATAACGCAAAAAATAAATGTGAACAAAAATATTATACTATAAAAAAATGTAACCAAACTTAAAATAGAAACAATAAATAGAAATATAACAAACATAGCCAAAAAATTAAATGTCATCTAAATAAATAGAAAAATTAAATAAATTTAACACAAAATCAAATGTAAGCAAAATACAAAAATTAACTGCCCACTATATAATATCCAGTTCTCTGAAAACCAAAGAAAACGTGAGAAACATAACGTATGGTTTCTCCGTATACGAAAGAAATTCACTTGATACAAAAAGAAGTCCTCCAAGATGATATAGTTAAGGTCTCGAAAAATTTAGGAAGCATTCTAGACTCTTGAAAATGAGAATCCCAGGCTCAGACGGAAAGAAAAACGGAGATAGAATGAAGAAATAATTTCTTACGAAAAGCCTACAAAATGTAATGGTATTTTCGTAATTTTGAGTAAATTTTGGAATTCACATAGGAGGGCTTTTTAAATAAAAGGAGGCCTTGGAAAAAATTTAGAACTCATAGAAAGTGATTTGGTGCCTTAGGTTTCATATTATGACCTACAAAAGCAACATAATATTAGGCTCTTTGTTTTAATCGTGCGATGACTCCAAGAGGCTTAAAAAGAGTCAATAATCATATTTAAAAGGAAAGAATGAAGCCTAGAATTTATTTAAAGAGTTTTGCTTCATTAGGTGCATTTGTAGACCACAATGGAGCTTATAGAGCAATGTAGCATCTAAGCAAATTGTATGGCCTTAAAAATTATTTCATAAATCTAATTGGCTCTCATAAATTGTATCTAGGCCAAGAGAAACCATCTCCACCAATTTGTGGGTGTGTGGCCGAAAGAGGAGGCTTGAGTTCAAAGGAAAAAGTGTGTAATTGTGTGTCAGGTAGCTCTCTCCACCTTCTCTCATGTATGGATGTATGTTTAGCTTGTTTTAGAATGTGTATATGTGTATTTTCAAGTTATGAAAAGTATGCTAATATGTCTTTATATGCTATAATTCTTGATACCATGTTATGTTTCTAAATGAGTACATGATATTTGTTTGAGTTTGCTTAAGTGTGGAGAGACCAAGAACTCTTTCCTTTGGAGAGGATGAGCCAAGAACCCTTGAGCTTGGTTGAGACAAAGTAAAGAGTCTCCCAAAAGCAAAGTGGGCTCCTAAGAGTATAGTTGAATCCAAAGCTCTTAAAGAATGGGTGAGGCAAGTCCAAAATCCATGAGTAGAAGTGTGAGGTCAATCCAAACACTTGGTGAGCTCTTGAATGTTTTGTATGATTTGTTCATATGCCAAGTTTGCTTTTAAAATGTCTATGACTTCCATTTTTTTCATGCATGCATTTGTAAAACTTGCTTCGCACATATTATGTATGATTGAATGGGAGATGAGCTATTAGGATTCTTTGAATCTCATCCCCTCCTTTCCAATGCTCTAACATGTTAAGTGGACCAAGTAACTATGGTGAAGGGAGCCAACAACAATGAAGAAGGGAGATTAACAAGCATATGCCTAACTTTATCTATTTTGAAATCATAATTATGTTTCTTGATGTATATGTTGTTGTAAATATACCATGACCCTTGAGACATATATTAATATCATATTATATGATGTTTAAATGTATGGATATGATGTATGACCTCTAACCTATAATTTGAGCATGAGATGCCAAAATATGCAATGTGAAAGCATGATGGAAATGTGTATAAGTGTGGGTTGAATGGCCAAAATAAGATGCATGAGGTTTGGGACCATTTGGGCAGCTCACACAAGTCTCAAATGTACTTTTAGACTTGCTCAAAAGGTGCCAATATCAAAGGAAAACCATTTGGCAAGTTTGGTACCCCATATGGAGCCAAATTTGACTATAATGGAACCCTATGTCACTTTTTAGCCAAATGAGTTAGTCTTGATCTAAGATTTGGCATACAATTAGGTCTCATTGAGATCTTTTTGGAAAGCTAAAGACCATAGTTTTCGGAGGTTTACAGAATATTTGATGATTTTTCAAAGTTGGAAATTTTCATGGTTTCTGGTTTGCTGCACTATTCATTTGGTCCGAAATTGCATTCTATCACAAAAGGCCCAAATGATGTCCAATTGCCATGAAATTTTATATAACGAAACTATACAATCATAGTGACTTATGTCAAGTGGAATCACCTCATTTAGAGGTCTAGAGGTGGAGATATGAATTTTTGAAATTTCTATCCAGTATTAGTAATTTTACCTGACCAGAAGTACTGTTCCATTGAACTCCGAGATTTGGGCTTGATGAACTGATTTGGAGATATTTTTTCTCTCTAGTTAACACCCACAACTTTCTAGATTGGTATTATTTGCATGGATTGGATTTTTATGGAATTAATTGGACATTTTCAAAATTTTCTACAGAATTCTATATTAGTTCCAGAATGCATTCTAACCTCTAGACCATTTTGGATGTCAAACATTCTCATTGATGAATGTTATGATCTGGGCATATTTTTAGTACAAAGTAGACATTCATAGCTTCTCAAAATGACCAAGATTGCATGTTTTCAATTTTTTTAGATTTAGTTATGATTTTTCAAAATTTTGGCAGAATAGGGAGCAAATCTTGCTGAAATTCAATAAGCCCATTTTATGTTTCATTTTGGTTTCTATGAGTTGTAGGCATGTTTTTGTGATGCAAATGAGTTTTTTTGATGTAATTAAATATGGAAAGGTATAGTATGCACTCATATGTCTCACGTGACATTGAATGAAATTTTCGTATGTAGCGCAACGCTTAAATAATCCCATTTTCTTTACTTTTTCTATGGAAAACCTATATAGTTCATGATATTTACCCTTTAAAAATATGAGATGAGCTAGAATTTATGGTGTTACACACTACATAAGTATAACAAAAATATTAATTTGAATAAATTAAATAAATAATACAACAAAAATAAATATAAACAAACTATATATACACAAAAATTAAATGCTACTAAAAAAATGTAATACAAAAATAAATTCAAATATAGTAAATGGAAAAATAAATAACAAAAGATCATTATTGGCAACATAATAAATATAACAAAAAAATTAAATATAACTTTAATAAATATACAAACATTATATGCAAGTTAAATAAATATAACAATAAATTAAATGCAACTAAGATAAATATATTATTAATATTTTATGCAAACAAATTTATTATAACAAGAAAATGAACATAGTCACAAAAATAATTGCCATATTAAATATAGATATATAATTTAACAATCTATAATAAAAAATAAAATATTTACTAACCTTGTTAAGTTAGAGAAAGAAAATTGAACAAAAAATAAGTCTTTTTAATAATTAAAATAGATGAGATAAAAAATTAAAATATTAATATATTTAAAAAAATAATACTATTTTGACAAATCAAGTTTAGTTGAAGAAAAGAATAGAGGCGTGGGATACTGAACGAAGAAGACGAATAAGTGCTTATGAGAATGGATAATCATATTTAAATAGGGAGAGCAAGTGGGGGAAAGGGGGACCGCTAGGATGCACTTTGGGGGAGGAGAGCCCCTTGAGTCCATTCGTGTTGTCAAGTTAGGGTCCAAGACCCTCACTTGACAACGTGCAAGCTTAGTCAGTCACAGGCTAGGCCTGCAGTGCATGACAGGCTGAGCCTAGGCTTGGCCTATCACATGCACTTATAGGCTTCACTTGCAACTTTACATGGCTTGTGACGCAAATAATGTTGTAGGCCAATATAAAAATTTTATTTATTTAAAAATTTTAAATGGATGTCAAAATTTATGATTTTAACATTTAAATTTATATAAAAAAAATTCTGAAAGTCAGATTCAAAGACTCTGACTTTCACTAAAATTATTTTTTAAAAAATTATTTTAAAGTTAAAACTATTGGTTCTGACTTCTACATCATTTATAAGATATTAATTAATACTTCATACGGAAGTGGATGTAAAACATTTTTTTAAATAAAACATAAGATTTATCTCAAAAAACCCTAATTTTCTCCGACTATGTTATCATTCTTGGGAGTTGTTGGAGGTTGATGCATTGGGAAGAAGAGAAAGCATTTATGAAGCTAACTGTTTGGTATAGGTTCATGTGTATGCCAATTTTATTCTCTTAATGGGCATTGCATGTAATCTTCTTGTGTTGGTGCTTCCGTATTTTTTAGTTTTTCTTCTTGTGTTAATTTATTGGCTAAATATGAAAATACTTTTGTCTGGGTTCGAATTTCCACTTATAGATTCTAAAGTTATGAGACATTAATGAGATAGGCCATTGACAACCTCTTACCATATTTATTATATGATAAAATGATGAAAACTGGACATGACTCTTTAATGATAGGTCTTTCTAAATCTTAAACAAAGTGAAGTTTATGAAAACTATTCTGAAATTGAAATAAGAGATATGAAAGTAATGAAATTAATTGATTGCATTTGCAATAAAAATTATGAATACAAAATAAATTGAAGACAAAAATTTTAAAAAAATTGATTATGAATTCATTTTTATAATTTTAATTCTTGCAATTATGTATAGTAATTTAATAATCGCAAATAAATTTATGCGGTTTATTTTCTACGCATTTTAAGAACGAAAACTAAATCATATCATATTTATCAATTGTTCTTTTATTGTCCCGTCTTAATACATGTCAAAATGATAATAATGAGAAAATATGCAAAATTCTTGTCTTGGATAAATATATTTAGCTATGTTGATTGTAAAATTTAAAACCTCTTTTTTTTATTATTACTTAAGTTTATGTCACGTAGTTCTTAAATAAACACCAGGGTTTTGTTAATGAATTTGGAAAAACGTGTTGACTATGCGTTTTTAATTACTTATAGTAAACGAAAAGTAAAGAAAAGGAACAACAAATTAAGTTGAATTTACCATTTTCAAATATGCTAGTTTTAATCTTCCAGAAAAATGACTAAACTACATTGTATAAAACTAACAACAAATAGTTCATCAAAATTACTACTATTATTTTGCGATAAATTAAATTGAATTTTTTTTATATATTTTTTGAAATTATTTGAACTAAAATCCTTTCTTATTTAAGAGAAAATTATATAAAAAGAGGGAAAGAGACATAAAAAACAAAGATAAAATTCAAATAAAAGAGTCCCACCATACCCTACCGAATATCCTTTTTTATTTCTAATAGGGAAAGAATCTATTAACGAGTTATTCACAATATAAAAGAGGAAAACTAAAAGCATGCTTTTTATTAATCATTTTCACTTTCATGTGTAGCATATGGCATACACAACCAACGTGTCAAATTGCCAATTCTGACCAAGTGAGCGAGAAAGTCAATATATCTCATAATTATATTATTTTAAAAATAAACATAATAAGTTTCTTATAAATAAATCTATATAAATAGATTAAAATAAGTCTAATTGAAGAATACATATAATATATTTACATTATGCAGAAATCTCCATAAAAATATGATAACTCCATAAAGAACTTTAGGTTTCATAAGCTATCCCACGTTGTAACAACCTTTGAATTAAGAAACTACAACCATTTGATACTTTATATGTACTAGAATTATTACCTAGCCATGTAAAGGAATCTGGTTGGCCTCTTACGAAAAAAGATATTCAAGCAATGTGTCTAACTTGTTCAAGTGAGTATAATTGTGATAATGCTTGAAAAATTCCATGTTCATGCAAAATAAAATCGTGTATGTTCTCATACGAAAATGATGCACCTGACTGCATTGGCCGCCAAGTATGGTCGAATAAAGATATATTCCTTCCATCTCCAACTTGCCTTTGAAGACTATTACATATTAATGAACTAAACCTACCAATATCCTTCCAGATCCATACCGTACTTGAGTGAGTATTTAAATGACTGGAATAAATATCTTTATAATATTTAGATCTTTAAACATATAGACATTTATTCCAGTTGTTTAAATACATAATTTTCATATCTATTTCATAACAATATTTTTTAGAAAGTTCAAAACAAGATAATAGATTTGTCAACTCAAAACTAAGAATATATTTTATCAATATCATCCCACCAGCTTGTGATATAAGACAAGCTTCCAAGCTTATAATTTCCTATCAATTTTATCCACCACTTCCCATATAATTGAACCTTGACTTACTCTATTTTTCTACTAACAAGGAAGTGAAACATAAAATGCTTCAAAAATTGAATTCCGCCGTCGGAAATCAAACCAGGACTTTTAGGCGAGAGCCAAATATCCTAATTAACTAGACTACAATGGATGCTTGCTCTCTTGAATTAAATTACAACATATAACTAATAACAATGAACTTCTTCAGGAATTTAAAAATTAAAAAAAAAAACTTCTTTATAGCTTTTATATGTTTATTATCAAATTTTTTAACAAAAATCTAACGAGTTTAGGTCTAACAAATTTAGGATTTTTATAATTCAATAATACATAATCAAATCTTTCAAAGAATTTTTACACATATTATATTTTTATTAGAAAACATGATAGTAAAAATATAAGTAACTACAATTAAGTCTATCCATTTAAAGATTTAACTCAAACTAGTTGATAAAGCCTATCAAAATAAGTTAGTCAAGTCCATATGGGCTATTCCACATGAGTTTTTTTTTTTTTTTTTTACATAAATGGATTGGTCAAATTGCCATTTGTAACCCCTTTATTTATTATCATTCGTTAATTATTTATTATAAATCATGGGAGCTAAAATTTTTGTAATGCAAGGTAATTAAATAAAGAAATTACACACATCTGTAAGTCATTAAACCTTTTTTTTGGTAAAATTTTCATATATATATATATTAGTTGTAGCATCAGTCTAGTCTATCATCCCATAAAGTCTTTTATATTATCTTGTCCATCAAAAATTTATTCTAGTTTAGTTATGGAAGAGCTGTTTACAAAATATACAACAAAAAAAGCGCATGACTTCTAAGCCAGCCTACTTAGATCCTACGTAGTCTTCATCAAGTCTTATATAGTAAAAGGGCATGTCCATCCTCATTGCTTGCAAACCACTTCATGTTCACAATCTCCTAGACCTATCTTACATTTGGTATTGTCACATACATCCATTCCACTTCGACAACAACCTTTATCATCAACATTATCTAAAATCAAAACATATTATCACAGGAAGTGAAAATTTACATTCCCAATAAAAATACTATTAGTTTTTAAAAACTAATAATGGTTCAATTGCAAAGATTTTTCCTTTCCCTTGTTTGAAAATATAAAAGTATCAACTAAGTCAAACCATAAATATATAGATACTAAAAGTCAAAATAGGACTAGCTATACACAAATTTTAATAGTCAAAAAGATATTCATCACCATGGCCCATGATTATCCTCTATATACATACCCAAAATATTTTACCAATAAAGACTATTATATCATGTCAGGCCTACAATGTTATAATATATATATATATATATATATATATATATATATATATATATATATATATATAAAAGGATGTGAAATATCCTCAAAGTTATTATATCATAACTACACGTTGTCCTACATGCAATCGATAATTAGAAACACATATATATCGGCACGCAAAACCCACGTCATCCAATCTAGTATGATGAAAATGATACCCTAATAACAATAACAACTCTACATATTTGTAATAGCATGTATAAACTGGTAAATAACAATCAGCATTATCAACACCAAACTTAAAGATATCATGACTATATATCAAATTATCATAAGTTAGCATCTTTCATATCTCAAAATAAGATCATGTAGCTTGTTAGGCCTCTTTATACCATCTTTTCATAAGCATTATCAATGTGAAGGAACAACATATGATTATCCTTAAATACATTGTCTATCAAAAAAATACATTTATAAGTACTAAACTAAGTATCGTATAATACTTGGCGCAAACTTCTTTTTTTTCAAATTTTCTAGGCAGCATACTAGGCACCTCATATTACTTTATATGAAACATAAGTTTTTTAACATAGTTAAGGAGGAAGAGCTACTTTCCTTATTTATACTTGCATATCATGAAAATATGTTAGTACATTCGATAATTAACATTCATAGACCAAGAATATGATTACATATTAAGGCATCACCAAGAGTGGATCTATATAGCCTTTTGCAATCCTATGTCACCTTTTTATTGGGACTTTAAACCATAAGGGACTCTAACCCCCTTAACCTTCTAGTTGGAACTATAATCCAAGTGAAAGACTCTAACCCCTTGTCATACTATCTTGTACTAACAATATCTTGAAGGCTCAACATAGAAAATGTAACATTCAGTATCTCTGTAAACGTGAGAAACGTAATGCTCGATTTCTCCATAAACATACGTAATTCATCGAATATAAAGGGAAGTCTCCCAGAAAGAATGATTGGAGGTCTAATAAAATTAGAATAATATTCTAGACTTCAAATAATAATGATCTAAGGTCAGAGGTGCCCTGAAACCGAAGTTAGAACAACCAGATGGAATTTAACGAAAATACAACAGAACGTAATGTATTTTTGTAATTTTAGGCATTTTTAAAAAAGCTCAAAGGAGAGATTTTTAAATGGGAAAAATGAGTTTTCTGGGGTTTTCAGAGGCTCAAAAAATCATAGGAATCCCTAAAATGATTTAAACGCCTCCATTTTATATTTTAAAGTATCAGTTCACTCAAATTTTGATTGATTTTTTCAGGAAGGTTTTAAATTTAATTTGGATGAAACCAAAGGTATTTCATGAATTAGAGAATCTAAATTTTATGATGGAAAATATGGTTCTAAAAAAAGAGTTGAAATGAGCTTAAACAGAGCAAATAGGCGCGTAGGGGCAAAATGGTTATTTTGAAAAATTATAAATGAGGCTTCTTAAGTAAGATTACACCTCATCATCTTCTCCAAGATTCCATTTGCAAAAAATTGAGTAGTCATGGCATGACATTAAGAGGGGGGGAGAGAGAGAAGAAGTTTAAGCTTCCGTTTAAGTAACCCCGTTTCATCTCACGCCAATTAGAAAAGTTGTTTCTCTCTCTAAGAACTCTCTAATAGTGGTTTTCTTTTCTTGAAAACTTGAAGATTTAGGTTTGATCCAAGCTAAAAAGGAACTCTTTTTAAGAAACCAATTGGTGAAAAATAATTTACGTGAAAAAAACTTCGTTTTAAGATAAGACTTTACTTGAAACACTTGCAAAATCTTATGTTTTTAAGCCATTTAAGCTTCACTCTAGAGAGAGAAAGTGATAAGGAGGGTTTTTCTTCATGTGCTCTTGATGGAACCAAGGGTCATGGAGTGTGAGGAACAAGTATATGCAAAGAAATCTAAGAAAGAACCATTGATTTGCAAGATATCTAGTCTAGGGTTTTACTTGCACCTTGGTTTGTAGGAAGCTTTCTAGCCATAATTTAAGGTGTCTAATAGTTTGTGTGAGTCTTTAAGACACCAAGAGAGCCTCCCACATGCTTCTCCTATCAAAGAAATCAAAACAACTCCTTTGGTGTCTTTAAGAAGCATAGCTTTAGCCAAGGAGCGTTCATGCACCTAGAGAGTGTTTTAATTTCTTCTAAACTTAGTTTTGCATCATATATGATGGGAAAGGATAAGAGGAAGCCATGGAAAAAATTTAAAAGTCATGGATAGTGAGATAGTATAATAAGTTCCATATTATAGCTTAAAAAAGCAACACCTAGATAAACTCATTGATTTAATTGTGTGATAACTCCAAGAGGCTTAAAAGGAGTCAATAATCATAAATGAATGAAGAGAATAGGGCAAAGATCATGTTTTCATAAGGTTGCTTCATTATGTTTTCTAATGAATGTGTAGCTTTAGAATTTGGTTCAAGAGTATAATTCGCTTCTATATGATGTGTCTAGGCTAAGGAAAACAAGTCTTACATCATTGTGAGTGTGTGGTCATAGGAGAGGAGACATTCCAAAAGAAAAAAGTGTGCGATTGTGACAAAGGTAGCTTTCTCTTCTTTCTCTCATGCATGAGTGGATGTTTACCTTGTCTTGAATGTGTATATATATGTTTTGAGCCATGAGAAATGTTTTAGCATGTATCTATATGTCATGGTACCATGATATTATATTATGTCTTTAAATGATACTTTGTGAACTTACTTTGGTTTGCTTGAGTATAGTTAAGCCAAGAACCCTCTAGCCATAGTGAGGATAAGCCAAAACCCCTCAAAATGGTTGAGACAAACCAAGAGTCTTCCAAGAGCAAGGTTTAGTTAGAAGCTTTTAAGAAAAAGGGTGAAGCAAGTCCAAAATCCTTGAAGAGAATGGGTGAGGCTAAACCATTTGCTTGGCAAGCCTATGTATGTTTTATATAACTTCTTGAATGCTAGAAATATTTCATGAATAATTACATGTTCCATGATAGCCATGCATGCATTTTTAAATATGGATTTGCATTTTTTTATGTGTGATTGAAAGGGAGAAAAGCTATTGAGATTCCTAGAATCTTATGTCTAACATGTCTCGGTGGACCAAGTGAGCTAAGGAATAGAAGCTACCAAACCTAAAGAGAGAAGATTGATAACAAAGTGTGGGATTTTGCCATTTTGTAGTCATATGAATGGCATATAATGTAATCATTTATTGTATATGTTGTATGAATTTATGAACACATGTAAATATGTAAATATATTATGTATGTATGAGATTTGATGCCGTATATATGGTATAGCATAAATTTGACATTGGATGGCAAGAACTAGCTTGTGTAATCTTGTGTATATCTTGGGGTTAGAGTGTGATTTTATGAAATTTGGATTTATGTACCTTTGAGACATGTTTAGTAGACTATTTTGGTGCTATCCCACATGCTCAAGTGGCCATGGCTGTCTTAGAAGCAATTTTGGACCATTTGAAACCCTTAGAAAATACCAAAATAGCATATTTGCAACCCAATATCAAGATCTAATCAAATGAATAAATTTGCACATGAAATTTGGCATGCATATAGATCTCATCCAGATATTTTTGGGAAGCCAAAGACCAAATTATTTGGAGCTTTGTGGAATTAATTATGATTTTTTAAAGTTGACTTTTTTTGCTATTCTGGTATAAGCACTATTCATATGGTTAGTTTCTTGTGCTATGTCATTCAAGAGGCCAATGATATCTAATGCTAGTGAAATTTTACAAGAATAAACTAGACATGACAAACTTTCTATGGCCACCAAGATCACCCCAATTAGACATCTAAATAGGTAGATATGAATTTTTGAAATTTAGGGACAGTACCAATAGTGATGGCAACCTTAGTTACTATTGCATCAATTTCTAGTAGCTAGACATCCCTTTTGTGGTCTGAATTTATTTTTATCATAAAGTAGATATTTGTAACTTTCCAGAATGTTACAGTGTGCTTGATTTCAATTTTTCTAAACCTAGTTATGATTTTTTGAAATTCATGACAGAAAACTGAAATATCAACCTGAGGCTGCATGTATTATTTTCATGCATACACTCCATTAGCTTGAGTTCTAGGCCACTTTTTGGGATGGTTTTGAGTTGTATTTGTGTATTTAAATATGAGAATGGGATGGATGAGTTCATATGATCCACGGAACATAAAATAAAAAATTTATCTGCTACATAACACAAAATAAAATGAATATTTTTAATAGTTTTCCTTGGCAAGCTTGTATGATCCAAGGAAGTGAGACTAGAAATGATGAAAGATGAGCTTCTATAAATATGATCTTACAGAAAATATGAAAAGTATACATTCAAAAGGCAATGTGAGTAGGTATATTCAAAGTTACAATATTTTAAAACTACACATATGCACACACTACCATAATCAAACCAAAAAAATGCATGTACTAGTATATTTAAAATATAGTTAAAGGTTGTCTATACAAATTTTAATAAAACCTTTTTTTTTATCTTTTAAAATTTTCAATATATTAAAAATCCAAGTCCCATCCACGGATAGGTTATCCATGTCAAGGTCATCTATGCTAAGATTATATATGTATAGGAATAGTCTAGATGTCAAGTTACATCCACGCATAGGTCATTTGTGTCAAGGTCATTCATGTTCAAGTTATCTATACATGGGAATAATGTAAATATACTCCTTGCATAGGTAATTAGATGGTGAATCACTTGCTTTAAATTTTTCAGGTTCTAGTTGAATTTAATAAGGCAACAAAGAACAATTTTCTTTTTTGACAAGCGTGCTTCTAAGAATCTAATTCTCTCTTTTAATGGAAGACTTCAGCCATTACAGGAGAGAACAAGGAAACCAATTGATTATTTGAGACAAACAGTTGACTATACCATGCCTACCAATCAATTGAAGGTTATTTGTCAATTGACTCGTGTCACAGTGTAGTATATTTTAGGTATTAACTTATTAATCAACTAATGATGAGAATGGTTCACTAGTTGGAGGGGATCGTTGATTGGTCATTCACAAATTTACCATTTATCTATTAGAGACATAATAATCAACTACTTCCCTTGGACCCATTGACTGGTTATGACTGCTCTGTTTTGGCGTTCCCTCTTGTAGCAACAATCTTTCCAAAATTTTTAGCCAAGGTTCCCAAACTAGACAAGGCAGGCATCTAGGAAGCAATCAAAGGCACATAAAACATTACAATGATACTAAGAATTAATTAGAAATTTGGGAGAAATTCATGAAAAATGCATTTGGGTTCTATGAACATAAACTTTCCCTTTCTTCCCTGCTTTCTCAAACATCTTAATCAGAGGAAGAAGAAGGATGAAAAGAAGAGATAGAATCTTTCTATGTTCAAGCAAGAGGTGTTTTTAGCTTTGTTTGAATTCCTTTTTCCTTCAGCTTCTTCTTCTTCTGTTCGTCCTTCTCTCTCTCTCTCTCTCTCTCTCTCTCTCTCTCTCTCTCTCTCTCACACACACACACACACACAACACTTTCTCTCTAGCTCTCAAACTCAAAAAGGTGTGTTTGAAGAACAAAAGTTGAAGGTCCTACGTATAGATGGCGAAGACGGTGGTTTGGGTAGAATCTCACTCTTACGTTTTCTCTTTGCAGAAAGTCAAAGATTTTTCCAGATCTAATGGCTCCACCTCACATGATGCTAGTTTCCACGGGGTTAATTTTTTTGTTTCCTTTAAGTCTAACCATGTCGTTTTTGTTTCTATGGAAAAATTTAACAATTTTCTCTTGAGAAAAATTGTATTTTATCCTTAGAAAAATTATAATTTAACCCTAGTTAAAATTATATTTTATTTTTAGTTAAAATTATACTTTAATTCTTAAACTTTTGATAATTATATTTTCTTCCCAAAATTCACTAAGAAATTTACTAAAATTCCCACACAAGCAATTATTATGCACCTAAATAAATCACAAATATATCGAAATAATTTAGAAAAATCCTAAATTATTCTAAAAAAATCATTAATCACACATTTCCTAAAATTAAACACTTGATATTATTTAATTCATCCAATATTAATTTCGAGGGTGTTACACCATCCATCAAAGAAGGATTAAATATAGGGAAAAAAAATTTATATGCAATTCCTTGTATTTTTACTATCTGATTTTCCTCTCAAAACAAGACAAATATATGATTTTTGTAAATAAGTATATGATTTTTCAATAAAACTGTACATATGTCATATTTTAATTAAAAAATTATACACTTATTATATTTTAATAGAAAAATCCTATGTATCAATGTATTTATATTCTAAAACTTAAATTAAAAATAAATAAATAACAGGTGAAAATTATTTCTTCAGTGCCCACCAAATTTTCTTTTAATCCAAATTTTACAACTATTGTACAACCTCAATATTAAAAATAAATAAATAACAGATGAAAATTATTTCTTCAGTGCGCACCAAATTTTCTTTTAACCCAAATTTTATAACTATTGTACAACCTCAATATTTAACTAACTCATTCCATTTTTCATTATCAATTGGAAACTAGAATAAGTGTGTAGAATTCTTAACTGCCTTGAAGACAAGGTCAATGGAACGAGAGAGAAAATGGCAATACGTCTAGTTACGTGGTATCCAAATTTGCATTAGTTTGGACTATTTTTTTTTTCCCTCTTTATTCACATGGGGTCAAGTTATTTACAATTTTTCAAGCATAGAAAAATAACGTTCCTTCTATTTTTTATTATTAAAATGAGTCATTTTCCATGGCAAATCAATCTATTAATTTTCTGAGCTACAAAGTGTGGAAAGGAAAATAGTTTTTACAAAATAAACGATAGAAAATAAAAAGGTCAAAAAAGAAACATTTGGCACTTTCTTTGATAAAATGAAAATATTTTTCCTTTATTTTCCTTGAGCAAGGGCCGCTTAAGTCTAATATTTAAAGATAATGATTTATGGCATAGAAAATCATATACCTACATACACCGATACATTTCTTCAAGCATAAGCCTTCCCCGCAGTATCATTCAACTCTGGAAACACATAAATAAATGCTTACGCTTCTTCAAATTTTCAGGTTCAAATTCAATGGAAGAAACTTGAAGTTGTATTATTTAGTCAAAAAGCGCCCAATTTTGAGAGATTACAGTGGATGACTGAATTGGAATTGGAGTTGGTGCCTTCAAGCTTCCAAATCCTGATTCAAATGTCTCCCATTTGGTGGTCACTGACAGTGCATTACTGTTGGCACAGCTAAAAGGATTCCAATTTCTTGCCTTTAGGTTTCCAAGTGTGTCTACGGAGCTCTGGACACAGACGTACATGCGTACAAAGGCTCTCTCATATATCATCGATTCAAAAATTTGAATACATTAAAACACTATGACGCATCAAATGGTAGTTTAATTAAAGTTTAATCTTAAGTTTGGCTTACCATTGAATGTCAATAGCATACCATCTTGAAATACTTTACACTATAAGCTCAGGTTACCTGAGTTTGCTAAACAATGTTTGTCACACATAATTCATGCAATTGCATGTGTACAGAAGTTGTAGTTTTTTTATGAGTAAAATACTCCTCTCACTGTTGAGATGTACATGGAAGTTGGAATACCACTAAAAACTGGAGCTTTTAGTTGTGGCTTTTTTTGGAAAAAAAAGAAAATAAGTTCATGTATTTTTTTATGAAAGAGAAAAAGACTATAATTAAATCATCCTTCTATCTTTTCTTTAAAAAAAATATATTTTTTAACCTTTTTATTTCACGAGTGATATCTAAGAACAACATGGTAGCATCTTAAATACAATAGAATTTTATGTACACTGAGCTAAACATGGCTATAGGTCTGCATTTGAAATTTCAATCACTTATACCAGCTCGCACGCTGCTGCTTCAATGGAAAACCATTATCTCTTGCATGCTAACAGAGACTACAAATTTTCTTGCATGAAATACAGACAGGATGAAATTTAAGCATTTTCAGATAGGATTGACCTCTCTTTTCTTATGAATAGATGCTAGACAGTTTTATGAACGAGAAATTTGAGTCATTGAGCAACACTATCTCTATCACAACTGAGTTCAACCCTTCTGGGACCATCTCCTAACTGAAATTATCACACACAATTCATGGCAGTTCATGGCAGCAGCAGATTACTAGTCACTAACCTCAATTCGTCTCCGGACCTTAGCTTCTCCATCTGCCTCTATCAAATCCAATTTCAGCAACTGAACCATCAGCAATTCTGTCAAGATCACAAGTTCCTTGTCTGCAACTTTGGTACCACCATTAACTGTTCTCTCCAAAGTAACCACCTTCCAATCATTAAACATAAATTATGTCCTTTTATTTTTTTATAGAATAATGTCAGTGAATGTGCAGTAGTGTGAACATAGAAAAATTCTTAAAATAGACTCAGTTTACAAAAGATATATGAATTTAGATAAGGAGAGTCAAATATGCAAGGAGCGTTTCCAAGGGAAGCCCACTTCTAACGTATAGGTGAATTTTTAGTTTGGACATCCACAAATGATTATTTTCAATTTAGTCTTTCAATCATTAAAATGCTTATAATGTTGTCCTTCCATTCTTAACACCAAATTTAAGGCATGATTTAATAGTATTAAGTAAACAAATAACGTCTAAATCAACAAACTGTTAGGTTTGGTGCTAAATCTTGCATGGAGATGAGATGGAAGAGCTCCATCACAAGCATTTTAATGATTGAGAATAAATTGAAAGAAATAATTTGTGGATGACCAAATTGAGAGTCTACCTATCAGGGATCAAAATAATAATTTTTCTCTCTCTTGATTGGTGACCAAATCTACCTAGGAATCTCTCTCAGACAACAGATGCCACCTTCTCTGATAGCTTGTCAACTTCTGTGCTGACAGCGGAGACTGCTTCAGAGCCTTTAAGATACCTTCATTCCTCTGCATCTCCTTAAGCTTCCTGTCTTTGCTTGCTGGATCCTCTAACAGTACAACCTTTGACATATCTTTAACTCCCGCCATATGCAAGCATTCCTCATCCTCTTCCTCTTTCCCTCTAAATAGCAATCTTTGTTCCCTAGGCTCTAGACCAGTCTCAGGTATACAATAAGCAAGGAGTTCACATGAACCAACAAACTGATCCAGGGTTACATGTCACAAAGATTTATATCAAATTATTTCAGGCTTCAGCCAACATTCTTAACATTGCCACCTACAGAATTGAAAAAGCTGCAAGGCAAGACAAGCAAAGACAATCTAGTTCATTATTGGCAACATTTTCACAACTAATATGCAAGAGAGATTTTATGATGATTGATAACATAGTTACAAAGGTCAATAATCTGGGTTAAGAAGACTTATGGTCCTGACTATAGTTATTAAAAGCTCACCATGAGAATGATCCTAATTCTAAAGCTGTCAGATGCTCCTGGACTAAGTTTGCAACCTTCCCCCTTACACAAGGTCCACAGCCCCCACTCTCCCTCTTTCAGACTTCATTTCTCTCTCTCTCCCCCTCTCTTTTTTCCAACTGGTTTCTCCCGCTCTCTGTTCTTCTATGGTTTTTTCTCTCTTTTTCTTCTGTGATGTTTCTTATAGTAACAGCCAAACACTTGGTTTCATTATCTATTTTTTTATTCATCAAATAATTTTTAATCTTTAAAGAAGAAATTAGAAAGTAATATAACACCCAAAAAAAACTTAAATAACAAACAAATTTGATGCTCAAAGAAACCCAAACAAATCGGGCCATCATATTGTAATTTATGTTTGATACATTTGGATATTGGATGATCATCAAATGAGGAAAATTGGATGTCCTTCTAGGAAAAAAGCAAAGATCAAAACAAGAAACCAAAACACAAATGCCACGCTTCAATGTTGCAATGCCCCTTACCTTTTGCCATGGCTCTAGGCCCCCCTATTGCTACAGTGCACCACACACCATCACCACCTATAGTCACAAGTCCCAGCCAAGCAGAAGTCGGGTAGAAATATGCACCTCTGAACACATTAGACACATCAGACAACTGGAATTTAAATCTGATTTTGCCAAAACATGATTATGGCAGGATCTATCCAATGAAAGTGGAAAACTCAGCATGAAGCACAGGCTGCTCTTGGCTCTTAACACTTGAACCTGAAATTACTTGACCAGCCCTGAAATGCTAGAGATCTGCAATCAAATTTTCTAAATCTAAATAAGAAGAAAATTGTTTTACTTCTAAGTTCTGCTACCCATATAAGGGTGTCGAAGTATATGTGTTGATTATTGATACAATAACATTTACCGAGTATTCAATGACCCATCACACATTACCAGTTCATACAAGATTAACACCCTCCTTCTATGAATGGAACTTTCTGCCTTTGGAATGTTATATTATTAGTAAGGGCTTTTATTATTGTGACTGCTAGGATCTCTATTGCAGGAATAAAAGGACACGGGTATAACAGGCTGCTTGCCGAAGGCTGGCAACTACTGGAAGGAAAAAAGAGAACAAAGCATTGTGGCAAGGCGCTGCATTTTCAGTGTTATCGTTTATTTGGTTCCAGAGAAAAGCTTCACATTAATGGTGCATCTTTGTCTTCGGATATGCAGTGGGAAAGGACAGTGTTCTTGTCCATGGTTATTTGTTCTGCTCATGGCTTTTGCAAGAGGGTTGCCATCTTGGATTTACAACAAAATAATGCTGTTTGGAAGCATTTTCTATTCAAATACTTTTATGCTAATCTTCTTTCATGAGATTGCTTTAGAAAGGATGCTCCTCTTTCTTCATAAAATTTCTCTAAGATATATATATATATATATATATGAAGAGTGGTCAATTGACACCGACGTCAATTAAAATCATTCATACACCAATGAACAACTTTATGTAGGATGGGTTTTTCACTAAGCTCACCTTGGATTCAAAGTTGTAATCATAAATATCATATCTACAAAATTTGAAATCAATCCAAGTATCCAACATTGTTTGGTAACCCATCAATATTTTAACAAAATTAACATTCAATAAAAATTTCAACAAAACTTGAAACTATTTGATTACATAGTTATTGTTCTTCAATTTTTCTAGAATTTGGCATGTAAGATCAAGAAGATAATTACTCCTAGTTCAATGGTTGGATTAAAGAAAATAAATTCCTATAGTAACATATTTAGACGAGTAAATGCTTCAATTCTTACACTAGTGTTAATTGATCCCTTTTATATATGTACATATGTATGAAAAGCCGCATAAAATACAGTGCATCGATGAGCTCATCTGTAATGTGCATCCCACGACTCTCAGCAATAAAAAATACATTAAGTTGAAAGTCTTTCTATGGTTGTTACTCAGGAAGCTCACCCAAGTGTTTGAATTGATCTCCAGCTTGTTCTTAAAATATATGGTGTCACCAAAGACAATTCCTAATTAAAAGAAGAATGAGATGTGATCCATATAGAAATAAGCAACTAAAGCTCATCATGTTTGGAGCGTATCCTAAATCCCACATAAGTACATTTGAAGTCCTATGGATGCAGTATAATTAGAATTTTCCTCTTATACAAGCTAAGCAAGGATATATTTTCACAACATTTGTAAACATCCCTCAAGAAAAAAGTCAATTGAAGACATGGCACGTAATCAAGAAGTTGCTCTGGCAACAAATTTATTAATCCTTATGAAAGTTATGTGCACAATATGTTATCATCATGAAATTGACTGTAATTGACAAAATTGCAATAAGACTGTATAAATCAAACTCATACTGAAAAATTGTTCCTAATGATACAGTGTATAAACAACAAACTGTTACCATATTAGAAGATTTCATGTATTGCCTTGCAGTTCTCTTTACAGCTAATGACACAACAAAAATCCAAGAATATCAGACTTTGCGTGCTAGTGTCCTCTGCTTTGTTCCATGCTGTACTACTTTTTCCTCCACCGGAAGGCCCTTTCGCCTTCTGACTGCATCAATTAACTTTCTTGCTGTATTTGGAAGCACGCTAGAGCCATCTCCAAACTCTTCAATTTCCTCTTCAGTTTTAGGTACAAAGAAAGGATCCTCAGAAAGTGCTTCCCAGTGGCTAAGGACAAGAAGTGCACCAGCAGCCCCAGAAGTCCACCTCCTAAGCTCATCAGCAAAACCAAAGCTTTCAGAGACAGGCACATATGCATGCACAGTGAAGAAAGGTGAACCCTCCTGCATCTCTTCCTTCACAATCCGGGCCCGTCTTCGGGCAAGTACAGCATACATGGGGCCCAAATATTCAGTAGGGGTATTCAACTCACAAAAGTACATGGCTTCCACAAGCCGTGGCCTATTCTGAAGCACAGCTGCTCTACAAGCATCTTTGACAGCCGTGATTACCTGTCCTGCAAAGATGCCATACAGCTCAGATTGTTGGTGTGTTTCAGATTTGTCACTCTGCCCTAAATAGGGATAAATACATGCCTCAATGACAAATGCCAAACCCCACATAGGTTCATCACATAGGGGTCCAGCTGCAGTGGCCAGTTGGAACCCAGATATGACACTACTCTCAAGATGCTCAGCCTCCATGTTTGATGTTCCGTTCCCATTTGA
Organism: Erythrophleum fordii; assembly: GCA_032878935.1. Lineage (NCBI taxonomy): Eukaryota > Viridiplantae > Streptophyta > Magnoliopsida > Fabales > Fabaceae > Erythrophleum > Erythrophleum fordii. The sequence goes on along the minus strand of JAVQMF010000025.1, from coordinate 5,081,141 downwards.
AGACGTCTCAGCTGCTGTGTTACAAGTACCAGAATCATCAGCAAAACCCAACCTTTCAGATACATGACAGTGACCATGTATTAGAACAGAGCTATTATTACTCTCAGCTTTGACATCAGGAGTAAAGAGAATGTTGGGACCAATCTGCCTAGGTCCAAGTGCCCATATCCTCCTCAAAAGCTTTAGCCACTTCACTTTACATTTGTCAGCATAATCCTTGTCATTCTCATTCCTGCTCAAAATCTCACTTTCCAATGCATCCATTATGCGTTTTTTTAGCATTTCAGTTGGATTATCATTTTCAAAAATACTTGATCTCTGAGTATCCAAATTTTTAATGGTCTGCCCTGACTTTATTCCAATGGCATCCCCAAGTACATCAGAACTATCATCAAGCACCTTTGTTAGAGAAGATGGAAGTTTCATCACATGCACACGTACAACACATCTTCCATTTGGTGTTGTTTTTTCAACATAATCTGAACTCTTACTAAGAGCTTTCAAATTTTCCAGCATGTTGGACACTTCTCCTTCAATGGTCTCTTTGTAAGACACAAGAGGTGGAGAGACTTCCAAGCTTACCTTCGAAAATCTTTCCTTTAAATCTTTTACACATCTTTCAAGATGAACTTCTCCTGCTGCAGCTAGGACATGCTCTCCTCTAGCAGAAACAGTAACCTCAACAAATGGGTCTGCTCTATTCAGAAGCCTCAAGCCTTTCAATAGTGCACCCATATCTGCAGGGTCAGATGGCTCAATTGCGACTCTCAGAGTTGGGGCAACCTGGAAAGCCATACTAGAGAAAGGCCAACAATTCCTACTAGATGAGAGCGTAGCACTTTTCAGGATATGTTGGCCAAGGCCTCGGATAGCAACAACATTTCCTGCTTTAGCAGAAGTCACTACTTTCAAGCCTTGCCCCATCATTAGATACAAAGATTGCAATTCAGCCTCCTGCACATGCTTTTGCATTTGTTCCCCTTTTAGTGGATCATACAAAGCTGAAAGCACAAAAACTCTCTGTCTTGCTGACAAAACTCCACTAAATATCCTAGCAAATGCCAAGAAACACTCATCTGACTCACCCTCTCCTTCATCAACAGAATAGTTCATGATCTCCCCATGTGAGCCCCTATGGGGTAGCATTTTAATTGGGACAGCAAACATTTTTGACACAAAAGCAACACATGGAGCTTCAGGTCTCAAATCACATGCCTCTACTGATTTTCGCACAAGCTCTGCCTCTGCAAGCACATTCTGATCAACCCCATCATCAAGAACCTCTCTCTTTGGAAGAAGACGTGAAATACGAATTGATTGTGCAGATATTGGATCTGGCATACATTTAACCACCATTGATAAGATTGTATCTGAAAGAGGAAGCCAACGGCTCATAACAGCTTGAAGCACAACTTTGGGATCTTTATTTTGCAGTTCACGAGATGGTACAGACAAATTAAATGACTTAATGACTTTCTCAAGCAGTCCTTTGTCACCATCAGCCTCTAGAGCTCCTTGGTATACCTGCCATAGTGGTTCAAGAACGAACTGGACAAACATGGGCCTTGCCTTACTTCCTCCACCTATGCCTTTCTTACCAACAATCATTTTAGTCTTTGAACTGAAATACCGAGGACCCCATAAGGCTTTCTGCAATGCAGCAGTACTAGCCCCAAGTTTTGAAGCGTAAAATTCAGCAAATTCATGAATTCCAAATCCCCATCCATCTAGTGCACACACAAATGCCACATTCCCTTTCTGCGGTTGAAACATATCCTCATCATCATCCTCTATAAGGTCATTGTTTTCATCACCAGTCACGTTATCTGAAGGTCCTGCAAGTATGGAATCTACATCTGACAAATACTTCTCAGACTTGTATGCACTGACGATCCCATTGACCTCATGCACAATCCTTAATAAACGTGTATAGGCTTCCATGGGACTCAACTTCAATTCACTAATTAACCTGTCAATCTTGTTAAGAACCAAACATGGCGAGAGCTTCTCAATCCAACATTGCCGCAACACAGCATGGGTTTGAATATGCACACCTTCAACAGCATCAACCAATATCAAGGCACCATCACTTAATCTAGCAGCTGTAGACACCTCACTACAGAAGTCCACATGACCAGGGGAATCTATGAGGTTAATCGAGTGGTCCTTATATTGAAGAGCAATGGAAGAGCTCTTCATGGTGATAGCCCTCCTTTGCTCCTCATCAAGATAATCCATGAACCTAATGCGTCCAGCCAACTTTGGGTGAAGTAGGCCACCCCCAGAAGCGGCAATCAAATGATCAGCCAGTGTAGTCTTGCCATGATCAACATGTGCCAAAATACATATGTTTCTGATTTTCCGGGTATCAAAAACATCCCCCATTTTGCCCAACTTTTATATTCAGCCTATTGTTGAAAACACAAATAGAAATAGAAAGAGGAATAAACAGGAAAAAATATATATGTAAATATACAGTTACCCTCTGCGTTAAAACAGAACTAGAAACAGGAAAGAAACAAACTCACACAGCAGAACAATGAAAATATTGATGTCTTAAAACGATACTGCCGAACTCTCCAAACCCTAACACGTTGGAGGAAGAAGGCGATGGCGTTCGGATTGGAGGAAGAAGGCGGTCTGCGCATGAAACGCACCGTTAGGTACAGAGCAAAGGGTTGAAGATGGAATGAGCGACGGAGCGTTGGGCTCAGGGAAGGTTATTTGCTTGTGGACGGCTGGAACCAATGTTGAACAGTGATGGGCATGCTGAAGCAGAACGCAATGGCTCTATTTTTTTTTCGGGGTAATATTTGTTTATTAGCACATTATATATATATATTCTTTTCTACATATAGTAGGATTTAAATTATTATTAAATTATATCATTTTTTTAAATATACCATATATACTCAAATTTATATCTATATTAATAAATTAAAGTAATACTAATAGACGAAAACATTTATAAATGTTCAAATTAAAGTGCATTCATACATAAAAAGTTATTAATTTTTCTTGTAATTTTAGATGAATCACTTAACTATTAGCTTTAAAATAAAAAAGATAGGAATATAATTAGTTAGACAATATGTATTTTTATTTTACAAAATATGAATGTATTTAAATTTAGGCAAATTCAAGTGACAAATATTTCAAGAAATATTAATGACTTACAACATAATTATTCGTAATAATTGTGATTCTTTTATATAAATAATTTTTTGATGAGATATAAATGTAAATTTTAGTAATAGTAAAAGATTGACTCCTTCACAGTCACAAATTAGCTTAAGTGGCAAAAAAAATTATTAGATTTTTAGAGTTATTATCTTTATTAAATAATAATTACTAAAATATAAAATATTAATATATTAATAGCCAAGAGAAAGTTTTCAATAAAATATAATTTTATTAAAAAATTATTTATTGGTTCAAATTTACTCATGAATATACTAGTAAAATTAGAGAAAGTCCTAACAACCTTTTAATGTGTAACTTAATAACATATATATATATATATATATATAAAATACATCTTACGATTTGATTATTATTAGTATAACTTAATTATGTCATTTTAATATAATCAATATAATCTTTTCACATTTTAAAGTTAATTGTTATACATTTATTTATTTGGATAACACAATTTTTTTGTGATATAAAATTATAATTAATTTTACTATGATTAAATTAAGATAGATAGTTAGAAATGTATATAAAAATGTGTTTTTTTAAATATATTCTTAATAAAAAAGTAGACTAATAAATGTTAAGAATATACTTATATTACATATTATTATTTATATGTTTTATATACAGTAATTTGTTCTAATATATCAAAGATATATATCCTTGGAGTAATAGTTAAGCAAAAGCATTTACATCATACAACGCGGGATGAAATTTATATTATATGTTGTTACGGGGTAAGAGACGTATTGGGCTGGGGCATATGCCTGCCCCACCCGATCCTTAGACTCAAACTATTAGATTCTCTTTAAGTTCAATTCAATTCATAGCCAATCAGTCATTGACTTACTTTACTTCAATGGGGTTGGATAGGTCAAGTCAGAATTATTATCCCAACATGAGTCAGGCTTCCAACTTAATTTTGAATAAGATTTTGTTAAAATTCAAATATATACTTCTCAAAAATTTATAAAAATAAAGAGTAAAATATACAAATATCCTTTGAGTTTTATTGAAACTATATAAACCTCTACTCTATTTTTAAAACTTTTCCTAAAACAAATAGTAATTTATACAAATCTCTTCTCTATTTTCAAAAGAAGTATGTGTATATTTTTTAAAATAAAATAAAAGTTTATATAATTTCAAAAAAAATTTAAGAAAAGTCATGTAATTTCAACAAAACTTGGGAGAGATTTGTATTGGTTTTGAAAAAAAAGTCCATATTAGTTGTAGTAAAAAAATTTTTTTAAAAAAATTGTATAAATTTTGAAAATAGAAGAAAAATAGGTATAGATTCAACAAAAAGTCAAAAGAAATCAGTGTATTTTACTTTAAAATAAAAATTCAAAACCCTGATTAGTTATAATCATAACTCATCTCTTCAAAGTTGGCAACAGGAAAGCTCACACAATGTTCATATATACTTTTTGGACGCAAACATTAGAAGACTTCCTTGTACTTAATAATTGGCCTTTGTTTAATGCAGGGAAGATAGGTTAACTTCTTAAGAATGAACTTTAAATGATAAATGTAATGAAATTAACTCAGTTGAAAAAAAAAAATTTATAATAATTTGGGTCTAATTCTTTAATTTTTTTAAATTAAAATTTTAAGTACCCTAAGTTGATATAAAAAGTGTGCTATTATAGGTACTTACTTAAAAGTGAATTATATGAAACTCATAATAATTATTAACAAAAGAAAACTTCGAATGATTATGTATGTTATTTTTTGAAATTGTCCACTCCTTTTTATAAAGTTTTGTATGATATGGCATGTTCCACGTTTAGCTTAGCCATTGTACTTTTCTTAATGTTTATATTTTAGGTAATGACCTTTCATGTTAGTCGTATCACGCATTAATCTATTAAAATTGTTAATTAAGAGAATCTAAGTTTTGATTTTTTTCTGTTTTCTTTTATGGTTGTTGGTAATTAGTATTTATTGGCTAAGGTATTTGACTAGCTATTCTTAACTAATGCGTGTTATTGACTAATGTATTTAGCTCATAATTTTTTATATTAACAACTTCCTTATATATTTTTTAGACTCATAACATAAATCCTTAAAGTAAAATTTTTTGTGACATATTTTTTTATGGCTTGAAAATATATTTTATTACAATACTTCTTGAGATTTTAATCTTCTTCCTTGAATATTAAAGTAAGTCACTTTTTAAGAAATACTTAAATTATATAACTCTTTTATCTATTATTAAAATATACACAAACTTCTCTTCAAGAAAAAAAAAACCAAAATACCCTCAAAAATGATATTATTTTTTGAAAAAATATCATTAAAAATATTCTTTAACTTTTTATTTCAATGTTATTAATTTTATATTGAAAAATATAAAGTTATTTATTCTAAATTTAAAAATGACTATCTTATATTTGTTAAACATATATTTAATACTTATTGTACTATATCAATAATAAATATAAAATTATTTTGGCTAAAATAAATATAATAAAAACTTATTTTTTGTTCTAAAAGAAGTGAGTGTAAAGTTATTTTTTGATTTAATAAAAAAAAGCGAAATATTTTTGTTCACAAAGGAAAAGAAAGTGTAAGTTAAACGTTTCTTGAAATAAATAATTTATCCTAAATATTATTTTAACGCACTATTCTAGAATTAATTAATCTCACGAGATGTTGGTTTGAAATATATATATATATATATATATATTTGATATATAGAATTGTTATGTATGAAAAAAAAAATATGATAAGAAATAATTTACATATCTTTACATAAAAAAGTAATAAAAAGAAATTAATACTATTAAATAATAATAATAATAATAATAATAATAATAAAATTACATAAAATGTTTATATCCCATTTTTCATAAATTCATCTCCTCGTCCCTTTTTATTGTGCGACCAAAATATAACATATCAAGACACATGAATTGAGTCAACTCGATATTTTCAAACAAATTACATAAAATCCATTTAAAATAATTATAATTGTTGCAATTACATATGGGATCCAATAATCACAAATAAATTTATGCAGTTTATTCTCTATGCAATTTGAGAACGAAATCTATTTTTTTTTTTGGGTAATATTTTTTTCATTAACACGTTATATTAAGCCAGCGCATACAAGATGGCACCTTGGGCACATAATACCCACGCATCAATGCAAATGGCAGCATCACCACTGTAGCCACCATGGACGCCTGCATGGCATCCATTACTGTAGCACCCAAGAAAAGCTCAAGCCCGAGACACAAGCACGTTGATCAGAAGCAGTAGCAAGGTCAGGACGAAAGTCTCATCATGGATATGGATCATGGAGAAATTTTCTTATACCATGCGCCAGATGCATAGAAAGGAAACAAAAGTATGAATAGAATAAAATAATTACATTTAGTATGTCAAAAAAAATAAAAATATTATTTTATTTATATATTTGATTGGATAAAAATATATCTCTCGTGTCTTTATTTAAAAATAATATTAAAATAAAAAATAATAATAAAGACAAAATAAACTTTACATAAATTACACATAATAATTAGTTTCTATTTACATGCTTATAAAATAGGAATGAATTCCTATACCAATCCTACAAAGTGTGTACCAAATGAAATTATTTGATAAATTTCTTCTTCTTTTCCTTCTATCTTCTTCTCCCAAATGGGGGCATAACATAATTTGAGATGACGCAAACCTTGAAAGTAGAATCAAAATATCCTTTTAAAGGATGTTTAAATTTGCTGGCAGTTAAGTCTATGAACGCAGAAGCTGACATTGGGAAATTGTAAACAAAAATATAGACATAGAATACTTTTTAGGATTCATAACTAGCCTCTGTGGGACAATGAAGTATAAAGCATGTTTGATGGCATCTAAAGAAACATTTGGCCTGAACTGATAAAACCTATCTACCCAAACTGATTTCCTGAGTAGAATGTGACCAAACCATCTTGAAATCAAGATCAAATGCTTTTTCTACTTGGTATTTCATTTATAAAACCAAAATAGCATCTACCAATTGTCATACTTAACATGAAGAGACAACAACTAGGAAACTCAAAATTAGCTCTATGACTATTATGCATTGACTATTGCGTAAGAGGACTATATCGTTGGTGAAGTCGATGGATCATTTGTAATGCAAACTCCAAACCACACTAGGGATTTCCAAAACTTTTCCTATTGCGATAATAACAGATGATATAAAGGATAAGAATTAAAACCACAATCTAATCATCACCTTAACTCTTGATTAACTTTATTTGTTCAAGCCATTTTTGAAGCCAAATCATAATATTTGTCAAAGAAATCTGATCAACCTATGTACCAAGGCGAGAATCAAACCAAATTGTTCGAGCAAAAGAGTATAGCAAAAGAACATGATTTATTGATTCATCAAACCCATGACAAAAAGGATGGTACTTTTTAGTATCCAAGTGATGCATACGGAGATTAGATGTTAAAGGAAGAATATTCTACAATTATCTTCATAAAAATATGACAACTTGAAAAGGAAGTCTAAGTTTCTATAAGTTATCCCAAGTTGTAAATTGTATTGGATTACTAGACTGCGACCTTTGGATTAAAAAACTATAATCATATGTGTCACGCCTGAAAATGCGACCGCGTGATGCTTTTCGAAATCAAAATTAAAAGTAAGGAGTCGCCATCAAAATTTTAAATTTTTAAAAGGTAAAACTTAAAAAAAAAACCTTTTTATAAACAAAACAACAAATGGTCTGCAAATCGAAAAATGGGTTCGGGAGTCGATTATGAGTGGGGAAGGTGTTAAGCACCCCCACAACACCCGTTGTTAAAAACGGTTACCCTAAGTTACTTGTGCAAAATCAATATGGCCTTTAATTTATTTTGATTCTCCCTAACAAATTACATGCAATATAAGAACAAAAGGGAAATGGAATTAAAAATAATAAAAAAAGAAGAAAGAAATTAAAGAAACAAAATTAGAAAAAACAAAATAAAATAAAAGAAATTAAGAAAATAAAAATTGAAAAGAAAAATTTATTCACAAAGGCGGACTTGACCTAAGATGAAAACCTAAGTTCTATGTATCCTTCGGAGGGATCAAAATCCACGTAGTTCGAACGGAAAATTGTATCTGTTGGTTGGTATTTTTTTTTTAATGTTTTGTTTTTTGTCTTCTTTTTTGTTTTTGTTTTTATTTTTGTTTTGTCTTCTTTTTTTTTTTATGGAGGAAAGAGAAAGAAAATAAGAATTACTTTTATCTTTAGCAAATAAAACGAATTTAGAATTAGTTAATGTGTTTTAATTTGCTAAGATCAAAGTAAATTTTACTTCTTTGCTTTTCTATTTTTTTCTTATGATTTTTCTTTCATCTTTTTTAATTTTTTAATTTATTTTTATCTTTGATTAATTAAGGTGCAACAATTTATTTAATTTATTTTTAAAAGTAGAGGAAGGATACCTAAGTTAAAATTACAAAAATAAAATGACATTTTTTGGTTTAAGTCTTTTCAAATTTTTTTTGGTTTGTTTTTGTTTTCGTTTTTTGTTTTCTTTTTTTTTTTTGTTTTCTTTTTTGGGAAAAGAGAAAAATAAAAAATAAAAAATACTTTTACCTTAACTAGAACAAATTTAGAAATGGTTGATATATTTTAATTTGCTAAAAAATAAAATTAATTTTATTTCTTTTATTCTTCCCCCCATTTTAAATTTTTTATTTTTTTGAAATTTCATTTTTTTTAATTTTAGTTTTTGCTTCTTTTGTTTTTTTTCTTGGTTGTTTTTCTTTAATTATTATTTATTTAAAAAAGGCTTGGGAAAAGTTAAAAGATTGAAAAAGAAATTAATTTCATGTTCACTTTTATGTTCTCTCTTGCTATTGTTGTTATTCTATTTTTTTCTTTTGAGTTTTGTTGTTTTTCTGTTTTAGTACTTCTTCTTTTTTTTTTTTTTGGTGAATAGTGAGGAGGAAAATTGAAATCACTTTAGGCTTTTGAAAACAAAAATAGTTTCAAAATTATTTTGCATGTTTGATTTGCGAAATTGATTATGCTTCTTTGCCCATTCTTCTTCTTCTTCTTCTCTCTCTCTCTCTCTTTTTAAATCTTCTTTTTGTATTTTCCTTGTCCTTTTGTTAAAAAACTTTTTCTATTTATTATTATTTTTTAGAATTAATTCGATGCAGGCCATTGAAACCTAACATGTATCAAAATGTAAATTTAATATCCAATGGATGCCAAGGAGGCTTATTGCCCCACATAATCCTCAGGTTGGTTCTTTTGCGTCTGAAGGGACAAAGAATCCCATGCAACCATTCTTGAAATGAAACAAAATGAAATAAAATCGAAATATTGGCTAGCCCAGGATGATTTGTGATAGCGTGCTTGTCTTCAATCAAATATTAGTCTATTCCAAATGCACATCACAATATCTCATACATAAATTAGGTGAAAGTAAATAACCAGTGAAGCCATCCTTTTTGCCTTTTCTTTAACCATCTGCCCAAGAATCTCTCTAGCAAGCTGCTTGATCAGTGACGCTTTTCTTTGTTCTCCTTATTCAGCACTCCCAATCCCATATGTTCTCTCCAGCAATTTTCATGGTCATTAATCCAGATGCAACAAAGAAAGAGCATAGGGGGGAAGAAGGAATTAGCAATCACTATAGCACTTTATTTAAAAAACTTGAACAAAAGAGATATTATTTAGACAAGAAAATAACATCCTAACATGCCGCAAGGTTCACAATAGAACAGATTCTGCAAGCTTGCACTAAAACCAAATTCCCAAAACTATTCGAAAGCCATGCTAGAGTTTGCAATTAGACAGATTTCACATGGACATTTTCACATGAGCAAATTCCAAACAGAATATTCACTGTACTATGAATAAAATTTAGTGCTCAATCCCAATCTTCTATACAAAGCAAAATTGGACAGCACAATCTCTTCATATAACGCACTGATGAAATACAAAAATTGAGTTCTCAACATTCCATCTTATGCCGTTTTAATAACATCTAGATGAGATTCAAACACAGAATTGAGATTCAGCAATTTAACACCAAGAACAAATTGCATTAATAACATTCTAGATGAGATTCAAACATAAAATTGAGATTCAGCAATAAAACATCAAGGACAAACTGCCTACATCCTAGCAAGAGGTTAATCAGAAATTACAGCATCAGACCTCGTCTACAATCTCATCCGAACATAACAAAGTGGATAAACTCGATTTAACATAGGTCAACTCATGCTGTGCTCGAGCGAAACAGATAGATTAATACATCAACAGAGTAAAGTATGCAATGACTCATCTAAAATTCCTTATACCATATCAATATCTGTCCGAGAAGTTTAGCCAAATTCGACTCAAATTCTAAGCAAAAAATGTCATTCAAAACCATGAATATAAATTGCTTAGGGTGTTCATAAGTTTCCTTTTACCAGACAAAAGTAGAGAAGCAAATTTCGCATTCAAACATTAACAAATAGGGGAATTAACTAACAAGTAGGCAACAAAGAACGAAACTCATAAACCTCTCCAGACGCAAAGCAAATAAAAACACTATGGATCGCGATTTTGAGTCCTATAACACCATAGCATTTGCTAAATAATTTTAACTACCCATGGACATCTGAACCGAATTCCAGAGGCGAAGTAAATAGGAAGCAAGGGAAAGTACCTATTTGAATTTGTCATTTTAGTTAAATGGTCGATGATTTGAGAAAAGTTGTTACGCATTGCTTGAGCAGAGGAGAATGACTTTTTGAATTCCTGGAAGATGCTCCTTCGATCTTCGTCTCTCACCCCCATAGTCTCTCTCTCGAATCCCTCTTCTCAAATTGCTCGTTTCTACCCTCCGTTTTTTCCCCTCCTATTCGAAAAAGAACCCCTTTTCTTCCCCTCTGCTCTGAACTTACTCAAACCCGAAAACCACCTTTGTTTTCTCAATTTTTTGGTCTCCCTCTCTATCTCTCGATTTTTCGAATCTCCCTCTGTCTCTCGATTTTCTTTTCCAGTCCCCTTCTCTCTGATTCTCCTCCTCTTTTTATTCGAGAATCCTTTCTTCCCCGATCCGAATCGGGACCTCTTTTTTTCATTTTTTCGAATCTCGATCCATGCCTCCCTCTTATCCCCCCTCCATTTTCGTGTCAGTGGTCCTCTATATCCGGTGGCGAAAGGGACAGGAGAGGGAGGTCAAACCCTTGAGCCCCTCGTTGCAGGTTTGCTCTACTAGAACCCTTGAGACGCTGAACCTTCCATTTCTGTGCTTCGAAGCTCTGCCCGTCTGTGTGTGTCGCGTTGTGTGTCGTGGAGTAGGCGTGAGTTTGAAGCTACCAGGGAGAGATGTGGGTAGGGTAATGAGTAGATCCAGTTTGGGTTGATCCAGCCCAATGGCCTAATCTAAAGAATAAAGTTTGGCCTAATGGCCCAATCCGAAAGAGAAGGTTTTGAGTTTTAAAATTTGGGCTCACATCCCTTTCTTCTCTTTTTTTTTTCCTTGTATTTTTAATTTTCTTAAAAAAATCTATGTTCTCTTTTTTTATTTTGTTGTTTTGCTTAGGTTTCTAAAATCGAGCTGATAGGGCTACATACGAATTGTAAATCGGGAGTTTTGCATCTGCTTCTTCTTTTTTCTCTTTTTTTTCATTTTTTTTTAGAAATAAATTCCATTTTGATTATCATATTTTCCTTTTCCTTTTTTTCTTTCTTGATTTCTTGATTTTTCTTTTTTTTTATTTGATATCTTTTATTAATAATAATTTTTTTAATTTTGTTTTCTATGGCTTTAGGCTCTTTTTTCCATTTTTTCATATTTTGCTATTTTGATTTTTGTTATGTCCGGACAAAATACAATGTTCACAATATGATACCTTATACTTACTAGAACTATTACTTAGCCATCCAAAGGAATCTGGTTAGCCTATTACGGAAAAATATATTTGAGCAATCTATCTAACTTGCTCACATGAGTATAATTATGATAATGCTTGAAAATTTCAACTTCCATGTTCATGCAAGATAAGGCCAGTTAAGTTCTTATATGAGAATGATGCACTTGATTGCATAGACTACCAAATGTGGTTGAATAAAGATATATTCCTTCCATTTTCGACTTGCCACTTAAGGTTATCATATATTAATAAACTAAATCTACTAATCCTTTTCCACATCCATATAGTAGCTAACTTCGAATCATTAGAAACTAATTCCAGACATGTTTTGCTAATAAAGCCTTACTAATACTTGAATTTGTTTGAATCCAAGTCCCCCCCTAAATGTCTAAGATTACAAACATCTAACTATCTTAGCAAAGTATCTTCAATTTAGACTTTGAATGTCCCAAAAAAAATTATAAATCTTTCATATTTATTTCATAACAATATTTTTTGAGAAGTTAAAAATAAGATAATGGATATGTCAATATAGAACTAATAATAGATTCTATTAATGTCACTCTGCTAGCTTGTGATAATAAACTAGGCTTCCAAACCCATAATTTCCTATCAATTTTATCCACCACTTCCTTATATAATTGAGCATTAACCTACCTAATATATATCAACTTGTGTATCTAGATATTTCCCTTGATATCAAAATTTAACTCTAAAAATCTTGGACAACAATCTTTTCAATTTGTGTGGTATATTTGGACTAAAAACAATTCCTAATTTACTTCGATTAATACAATGACCTAAAGTCCTACTATGATGATGTAGAATACCATGTACCCCATTACACATGAATTTCATGGCTTTGAAAAATAAAATCGTATTATTAGCATTCATCAAATGTAATATTGACTTTGAAGATCGAGAAATTTAGATTCTTTCTGAGGTTTTGGTTTCTTAGTTTTTATGAATCATATAAAATAAAATATTAGCAAATAAAATGAATAAATATGGAGAAAAAGAATCACCTTCTTTGAGCTCTTACTTAGGGTGTATTTGGTTGGAAGTTTTTGGAGGGGAGGGGAAGGAGATAAAGTGTTTGGTTAGATAAAATTAGAGGGGAGGGAAGGGAAGAGAAATGACCCAAATTTGCCTCCCTTCCAAATTGGGGGGTTTTGGAGGGGAGGGGAGGGGAAGGGAGAGGGAGGGGTGAGGTATTTTTTAGATTTTAATTTACTTTTTTGCCCTTTTTAAATTTTTAATATATTAATATTTAATAAAAATTAAATTAATTTTTTATCAAAAATTAAAAATAAAAAAGATTGAAATTTATAATTTTTTTTAAAAATTATTGATATAAATAACTTTTTTTATAAAAAATAAAATTAAAATAATATAAAGGATAAATTTATCTAAATATAATTACCTCCTCTCCCTTCCTGAACCAAACAATAATCTCTCATTCCCTTCCCTCCGCTCCCTTCCAACCAAATATAACTCATTAAATCCCCTTCCCTCCCCTCCGTTGAACCAAACGGAGCCTTAGGGGTAAATGATTTCATAGAATCCCAAATCTTGGACTCACAGGAGTTCTTGAATTTATCCATATTGAAATAGAATAGGAAAGCATGATGCCAAAAGCCCAATTTATATGTGAAACCAAATGAATGTGAAGAATGATTGCAGAATTTGACGTGATTTCCATAATAGAACAGAAAGTTATACCGAAGTCCTAGCCTCATTTCTTAATATAATTTGGAAGGCCTCCTATGAATCTTTCCATTTTTTCAAGGTCTATTTCTACAAATAAAAAGAAGTGTTATTGTTCTTACAAAAAAGAAAGCATTATAAATCGGAACGTAATAGATAATACCCATTAAGTCAACAACTGCAAAATTGGAACATAAGTAATGTGTCCTACTTATTGCCTATAATTCCTATGAAGTAAAGCTTTATAATAACATTTTGTATCTATTTCATCTGTCTGTTAGCACATTTGATTTCTATTCACTTCCCGGTATCTAGTGTCATTTTCATCAATGGAGGGATATCCTTGTAATCATTCAAAATAATATTTGTACATTAATTCAATTAAAAAAAAATCTGCATACATTTTAAAACTTTAAATCGTGAAATTTTTTTTAATTATTTTAATTATTTTAATTATTATCTCTCCAACACAACTCCTTATAAAACCGTATAATAATCTTCTATGTATTGAAATTTTATTTATCTATGAAGAATCAGAGTATCAAAAGGTTCATAATAATTTTTATTAATATTTCCAACGCTTTACTCGCATGGAAGTTTTTTCTTTTTTAGATATAAAGTAGTTATTGTCAACATTTAATTTGTTTAATTAGAAAAAAATGAGAAAGCCAATATACATCGAAATCTTAACATTTTGATTTTTTTAAGATTTGCAACCACCATTTCATTGGTTTTTTTTTCCCTTTTTTAATCTGAAAAACGTAAATTATGATAGGAATATATATATATATATATATATAATTTTTATTATTATCTCTAATGATGTTAGATCTAAGAAGGAGTTAAGGTACATCAATATGTGTCAGAGAACACGAGGAGATGGTTAACATATATCGACTTTTTATTCTAGCTGGCCTGCGCATAATGTCAACATAAGCTAAAATTTCTGTACAAAGAGAATCAAATTTGACGATACTTCTTATTTGATTAATTAACATAGGTTTAATTTAATGCAGCATCTAAGCATTATACTTAAGAATATTTCAAATTTAATGACACATACACGCACACATCACTTTCTAATTGCCTGTGTTTGCCAATTGTCAGGCATACACCTTACACACACACACACACTTCTTCAAATGGAGGTGCTGCTACTTGCTATCCCTCGCAAGTTGGAGACTTTTAGTGTTTAAGTAATATTTAATTTCTCCTTCGTTGTATATATAGGTTTTGATCCATTAAGCACTTGTAAAGATTGGATCAGCATATGTAATCTATATATATAAATATATATGTAAATTGTTTACTCCATCACTGAGTCTTATAAGTGCAATTAATTTTCTTCTGTATATTTATAGCATGCCTAAATTTAATTCATATGTGTCTATAGCAACTTTTGCTAACCTATAGCCATTTGTGAATTGTCAATACATGAATATAGTTAGGAAAATAATATGAAAAGCGGATATCTTGAGATGCACATATAGTTTTAGAATATTATTTATCGCAAATTTTCAGATGATTGTTCGAATATCAAAACAATCAAATAGTAGGAACCTAACTTTTTTAGAGGTCAAGTACTTCATAGAAGAACCCATATAATTATTTTTTTAATCTTCAACTGCACCAAATATAGATAAAGGAGTGAGGACCTAAAAAAAATAAAAATACAAGAAGAAAGACTGGCGGAGAATTTTGAAGTGTAATAATTCTTCCTTTTCTTCCTATCTTTATTGATATTTTTCAAACAAAAGAGGGATTTCAATGCTTTTTTCTTTCCTTTCCAAACATTACCCTTGAGAGACTTTAGCTGTATCACTAATCAACATCTTAGTAAGATTTCCCTAACATTTTGATGACCTCAGATCCATTTTAATATATTTCTCTAATTATAATCTCCACCGAGTAAATAACTTACACTTTTCTCTTCATCCATATCTTGCTTGCATCGTGTCAAATATTGTTGCCAAAAATTAAAAACGGGTCAAATTTTCTTCACACTAATATATTTTTAGGTCTAGCCTTTAGAAAGGAGATGCATTATTTAAAAAGAATCGGAGGAAGGCATTGAAAGAACTTAAAAGTATATAAAGAAAGAAGGACTTAGAAATATTTTAAAAGGTTAGATAAATGTGAATCTTTCATTTTCTCTTCTCCTCATTATAACAAACTCCCAGAGAAAATTTCCAATAAAATCTTCCATTTTCTTCCCTTCCTCTTCTCTATCTCCCATCAAAACAGACTTTTTTTATTGGGTGTTTTGGAAATGGTTACTAGTTGCAATTAATTTGATGTAATTTATATATATTTTTTGGGAAGTGGTCGGAAGTTGCAATGTCAGTTGTCATTGACCTTGTTTCTGCCATACAACCTCTACAAACAGAGTGCATCTAGTAATTCTTTAGGCTTTATAACAGATCTACACAAAAGAGATTTAATTCAGTCAACTTACATTGAATTTGCAGGATAAGTTCACAAGCCCTTTGCAGATCAACATAAAAGAGCTTCTAAAGCACCTAAGCAAATAGCACAAATAGAACTACATCAAAAATATGTGCCAGAAAGGTAGTTATAGTCTTAAATACAATTCATTCATATTTGGGACTCTTCTGAACTCAAATTTTCGGATCTGATTCTCTGCAATACAGTTGGAAAGAGTCCAAAAGGAAAAGGACCCACTTAAGTGACTCTCATGTGGACTCTACCTCTCTCTCTACCTCTCTCTAATTAGATTTTGTGCAGTATTACATGGTATCTATTTTCCAAATTTTTCATTTAAAGTTTGAAAGAGAGAATGTAAGATTGTACAAGGCTGGCAGCTCCAATTTAGGCCCCACCCATCACTTTTTGTCTCATTTCAACTGGATCCTGTATATTATTACATATTATTCATTTATCATCGAGAGAGATAAAGAGAGAGAGAACATGCAAGATTGTAGTACTCACAGATATGCAGTAGTTACAAGTGCAAACAAAGGCATTGACCTGGAAATTGCAAGACAACTGGCATTCGTATGTATCATTATTGTCTTAACAGCGAGAGATGAGGCAAAGGGCAGGGAGGCCACCTCAAAGCTTCACCATAAGGGCCTCTCAAATGTGGTGTTCCATCAGCTGGATGTTTTCGACCAGCATTCACTCTTTGGCTAACTTAATCGAAGACAAATTTGGCAGGCTTGATATCTTGGTAACGAAGAAAAAAATAAAAAGAGAGATTCTTTGTTATGATAGCACTGTACTATCACAACAAAAAATGGTTAAATAAATATTTTTTATTTTAAAAAGAGGGGATAACTCGTTATTTGGAAAGCACAACAAACGATGCTATACTCCTCTCACTGGAGAGGATGTAACTTCCTTGATAACTAGGAATTCTTACTTTTACAAATTTAAAATTAAAAACCTTCTTTCTCGAGTATTTATAATATAATACTTATCATGAACTCATATGTGTGCATATCATTTTTTTTTTCTTAAAGAATAAATTAGAGTTGATCATTTTGTGGCTTGGTTTGAAATCAGTTTACCTCATATGATTCAAAGTACATTATAGTTTGTTTAGATACAACTTAATCACTCTATGGTATTTTTGGTCTGAATTATGATAGAAATAATTATGTAAATTTTATAACAATGAATAATTTCATAGTTAAAAGTATCTTTCCTTATACTTTGACAAGTTTCGTAGTATTCTACGGCCATTGTTGAGATTAAAATGACATCTGTAAAGTAAATCAACTAGTCTAATCCCAATAGTTGCCTTAGAACAGGATAAACCTATTCAAAATCAAAGTCAAACCGACTTTTAACAACATTCATGCGATTTATTTTCGTTAAATTATGGATGTAAAGCACGATAAAAGTAGTTAAGCAATAACATAACAAACAAGGTTAAATGACACGCTATAAATCACAGGAGTGCAAAATAATTTTGGGCCAAATCACAAAGTGGTAAACAATATATAACTTACTCCTGTTTCCTTTTATATAGTGAGATGACTCAACCATCCCTAACCTAGATCAAACAAGCATTAGATGAAATATCAAAATTATCACTTTGTTGCATCAAGTATTTGTTAACTTTATTTTTGCAGATTCATAAAGCCGGAGCATCTTGTGTTGAAGTCGATGAGCAAGCTCTGAAGGCCTTAAATGTGGATCCTGCAAGTTGGGTATGAATAAAATTCTGCAGATTACTGAAATTTAAGAGCAGAAAGAAAAAGAAAAGTATTTGACTTTTATGACTTGTGGATGCAGCTTTCAGGCAAGTGTTCCAACTTGCTTGATGGAGTAATAAGACAAACTTGTGAGAAAGCAGAAGAATGTTTGAACACAAATTACTATGGTGTCAAAAGAGTAACTGAAGCTCTTTTTCCTCTGCTACAGCTATCCAATTCAATGCCAAGGATAGTAAATCTCTCCTCTCTCAGAGGTGAGCAAAAGGTACATACAAAGCCAAAACTCATGGGCAAGAAGAATGATCTCAAAGTTAAATAGAAAATTTTGGTACCGTTTACTGATCACACATGCCCAGTTCTTTATAATCAATTATTTGACAAGAATCAACTTCTTGACTAATCAAAATCTTTTTTTTTTTCTCCTCTCCCTTTTGGAGTGAGAGAAATATGCCATAAGTTTGTTTTGATTACCTCTCTGAAATTCATGCCATTTCAATCATTTCAATAAGTGAATCCCGATCCCCGTGCTTCTTTCCTAAGTGTTTTCATTTGGGAATTAGGGTTTTGACTAAAACCTGATTTTATACTTAGGGTTATTTTAGCTTTTGGGCCTAAGGATATGTTAACTCATATCTTGCTAATAAATAGGCGTCTAGGCCATTATAGTCGTTAATTATCTCTTATCAACTATTGGTAAATTTGATTATTGAGTTATTTTTAAAATTTCTTAAATATGTTCTTTTGGTTCTACACCATTTAGCTTCTAAAATTAAAGAAAATTTTTTCACAGAGCACAGATAGGTCAATTGTCTTGGTAGTGTAATTGGTAAATCATATACATGCACATGACATCATTCCACTGTCTTTGTTTCTGACATGATCTTTAACATTGGAATTTATTAGCTTTTTAATCGTTTTTCAGAGAAGCCATTTTCTTCCTACAAAAGCAAGAAATGACATGAAACATACAAAAATTTCATGAATTTATCATTATGCAGAGGATTGCAATTGAACAAGTAAGAAGTGAACTTGGGGATGTGGAGACACTGAGTGAAGAGAAAATAGATAACATAGTGCGGAAATCTCTGAATGATTTGAGAGGCAATGCACTTGAATCTAACGGATGGACCATGATGCTTCCAGTTTACAGCATCTCCAAGGCCAGCCTGAATGCCTACACCAGAGTTCTTGCAAAGAAGCACCCTAACATGCTCATCAACTGTGTTCATCCTGGGTTTGTAAGAACTGATCTCAACTGGAAAAGAGGGATTATGACTGTTGAGGATGGTGCCAGAGGCCCTGTCACTCTTATTCTCTTACCAGATGGAGGCCCTTCAGGTTGTTATTTTGATTGTACTGAACTAGCAGAGTTTTAAATGCTGAGGATATAAAGTCCTTTAACTTAATTGAAACACCAACACGTAGTAAAAATACATTTTTCAAAAATTTAAAATAAAAAAATCAAATTCAACAATCCAAAACATTTAATAAGGGAAGAAAAGAGAAAAGAGCAGGATGAGATTAATTTGATTTCAAAAATTAAAATTCATCAAACAATCTTAAATTATTTTGTTTATGAACTCAAGCTAATTATCATTATTTTTAATCTCTTTTCACAAAAATAATTACAATCAATCAACAGATAAATATTCTTTATTTTGAATTATGCAAATTTTGATTCTTGTTATACATAAATCATGGACTCTTACCATAGAGGTCCATCCCATAAATATTTTCTTCCTTCTTCATTTGTTTTCTTTAAATTTTTTTAAATATTTTTGCAAGTGTTTGACAAAGGATAATAGGAATATGATTTAGGCCATGGAAAATGTTTTACACAATTCATTAAAAATAATTGTTATGCGAATCAGTCATTATTAAGTGCCTAACACTATCTATGTATAATTAAACTCTTGAATTTATTCTGATTCGCAAATCACTAATTTAAAATGTTCAAAATTTTCCTTAAAATTTAAATTTTAACTTCTTGAAAATTCTTGGCACACTCGTGGCATTCCTAATGTCACGAAGTCACATGATCAATTAACCATGATAAATATCAATCGAAACTCTTTAATAAACTAATCCTCTCGCACAACAGTCTCGAAATTCTTACATACTCTGAAACTGCCATAGCATTCATACTCCCTTTGATAAAAAGATACTAAGTCACATCAAAAGGAATCTAAATTTCTCTCCATTTTTTCAAAAATAAATTTGCAATATATAAATGTGAGACTCATTAACAATTAATGGAATGTTTTTATGGAGAGAAATATGGGCAATGGGTTGATGAAAGAGGAATTCAGATAAATAAAGAAATGTAAGTCCCATTTAGTGTGACTTAATGCCTTCTTATTAAAGAAAATATAAATGACGTGATACTCACAAAAAACATAAGAATTTCTCCCACACTTCCATATTTTCTTATGTAACTAACATAGCCAATGACTTCAAATGAAAATCTAATTTTTAATCAGGCTTCAGGCTAAATCTAAGCCCAGCCATTCCTATTCAGGTAAGGCTCAGGATCAGACTCAACTATAATTGTCGAAACAAGACCCACGCCACAATTTTGTTTTTTGGTCACAAATATCCGGGATGAGGTAAATATCCATCCGCAACAAGTACTAATTATATGATGAAACCAACCATGACAAAACTTTTAAAGAATCTGTTGAGTTTAGACAATAATTCTGGGTACAAAAGCACACATTTTAAAATTGCAATACCCAAATTCCTGATTGATCTACTTAAAAAGAGCTTGGATTCTCTCCATTTCTTTTCAATTAAAAAAGGAGATAAACAGAATGTGTAAGACCAATTATTTAAGAAAATTCCACACATTCAAATGAGATTTACCATTCAAGTGAGACCCACATATTTTGTATCTTTTTTTTTTTTTTTTTGGGGAAATTGACAGAAAATTGAGAGAACAAAATAGAGAGGATCTAAACTCAGACCTAAGAACTGTAGTTTTTTTTCTTGCTTTGAAGGCAAGGTACAGATAGTTCCTTCTCAAGGAAACAAATCTTGGATATCCACAATATCAGCAAGGACGCCTGCTGCAGTAGTGTCATTGCCTGCTCCAGCACCTTGAATAACCAGTGGTTGGTCACTGTAGCATCGAGTGTATATTTCCAACTGCCATTTGCATTTGAAAACAAAAATGGTTTAAGTCTTGGATGTAATGGCTCAATGACCCGACCACCACAGGATCAAAACGAAGAAAATGGTTTATGAAAGAGCAATAATTTTTTAAGTCCTTGGCTCGTTGATGGAAAACTTGTTCATTCTAGATGCATATATGCTATGCCTTTCTACTATGTCATTATGGTTTTGAATGTGTAAGTCCAATTGCATCTACACAAAACATTAGAGTGGTAGAATGCATCCTAGAAACGAGGAAGAGAGAAAATTGAAGAGGAAAATCCTATTTTGGTCCTTAGTGATAAGTGGGCTTTCAATTTGGTCCTCCACAGAGCATACCTTTTAATTTAGTCCTTTAATATTGAAATGCTTGCAAGGTTGCCCTTTCTTCCCATTTCATCCAAAATTTAAAGCCAAACTTAACGGCCAAACAGACTATTAGGTTTGATGATAAATTTTGAATGAAAATGGAATGAAAAGACAACATTAATGATTGAGGACTAAATTGAAAGAAATGATCTATGGAGGACTAAATTCAAAGTCCACCTATCTATCCAGGACCAAAATAGGATTTGTCTCATAAATAAACTACACAAAATCACATAGTAGCCAAAAAGCTACCCATGGATTACTAGCAATGGACAAATGAGGCCATGTTTGGTTCGGCAAAAACGAATGGAAAAGAGAAAAAAAGTAGGTAGAATGGATAAGAAATAACACTTGTGCCCCTACTTTAAAAATAATAATAATAAGAGATAGGTACTGTAGAATAATGATAACAAAGGCATAATAGATATTTTCTAAATTTTTTTGGAAAAGTTTTTCTTTCTCTTGGATGCATTGCCACATACCAAACATGGCCTAATTTCCCAGACTTTGATGAATGATTTATTTGCATCTGTAAAACAGCACAGAACCCAGAATTTCCCAATATTCCAAACATGACATATCTAACAATTGGTGAGTTTCAATTAATGTATACAAGAGTGAGCATATTCAATTTGCAATCCCAAAGTTTACCGTATGGCTCTCCTTTCTAGTTCCTGCTAGGATATTAAAATGAACGTAATCTGCTAGCAACTAACGAGTGAAAAATGGAACTAAAAGGAGATGAAAGTGGCTTACCACATTGTCACTTCCTCTCAGTCTTCCTAAAGCAGAATTCTTTGGAAGCTCTTGAATGCCAACTTCACACCTGTGTAGAGAAAACAAAGTTAGCACTAATTTAAAAAGGAAACAAGAAAAGAATGAATCCAAATAGAATTAGAAAAAGAGAAAGTTATGCGCAAGGGCCTACTCAATACACCACTGCTTGTTTGAATACACAAAATATGAAGGAAAAAAGAAGAGAGAAAAACAACAAACAAAAATAACCTGGATCCCTCAATCACACAGACATAGCGCAGCACATTCCCATTTGAAGATGCCTTCTTAACTCTCTCTTGAATATCTTTATCTAGCAATAATATGCCACGGTCCAGGAAGTCTTCAACAGTAATTACATTGGGTCCCATTTCTTCAGGATACAGGCTCTCAATCTGTATAAAAAATGTTAATGGAAATAAAACTAATATACAAATATGAACATAAACAGAATGGTGAATTAAAAATAATGATAATGAAAGAGGAGGACAAAGTATAATATGACAATTATCATACCAACCTGAATGTTATCTAGATTAATCTGCCTGCCGAGAATTCTAGCAAGGATTAAAGCCTGTTTTGATATTTCCCCCAGAAAGACAAAAGGGTTAGTAGGATCTCAAAGTGTATACACTTCACTACTCATAATATAGGATCTAACAACTTTAATGTATTGCAGAACTGGCGGTTCAAACTTTCCCAGGAGCACTTAAACTTTTCATTATAATAGCAAATAACAGTGTTTGTAAGTGGAACTCCACCAGGTCGGGCTTGCATGGATTTCATTCTCTTTTCCCATCAAATTCAATTTTTTCATACAAGAGAGATAAGAGATAAATAAAGGAAAACACTTGTATGCAATTCCTTATATCTTAGCTATCAGATTTTTTAATCAAAACATGACAAGTGTATGGTTTCCAACAATAATATGACAAGTGTATCATTTTTGTAAACAAGTATATAATTCCTCAATTAAATTATACACTTGTCATGTTTTAATTGGAAAATCATACACTTGTTATATTTTAATTGAAGAACCTGATAACAAAAATATAAAAATCTACATCTGAGTATAATTCATAAATAAAATAGAAAATGGGCATCATGCATGTTTATGCTTCAATGCAGTAGCCACAACCAATGCCTATCAGACAGATGAGCAGCTTCATGTTGATTGTGAAACATTCTAGGCTGTTAGAAAGAGCAAAGACAATTATCCGACCAAACTACACAGAAATAGAAACAAATCATATTGAAGATTGAACCTTTCTAGCAACATCCATTCCACCTAGGTCATCACGAGGATCTGCAACATGAAGATATGTATAAATAACAATCATACTGAAATACACTTGCAAGAAAATTATTAATTGCATTGAAAGTGGAGCTATGAGAGCAGGTGAATTTGAATAAAGGTCAGTTAAAATAACAAAACTAATCCTATCAATCCAATACCAAAGAATCGATTTAACAATGTTTATAAACTCATTCAACTTAATAAGGGCTTAAATGGAAAAATATATGAAACTCTTTTTTTTTTTTAATTATGAAAAATATATGAAGTTAAACAGCAATGTTGGATGCATTATATAATCTAATTATTTGGGCTTATTTATATGATCTCATTGAATGCCGTTTCCATAGCCATAGATGAATTAACATTAGTCATATCAAAATGAAATCAAAATAGTTATTATAATCACTGGCAAAATACTGAAAGTGATTGTTAAAGAGGGTGGTAAGGGATTGGACTGAGCAATGTAAAAGGAGGTATTTATACGTCCACACAGCTAGTTTTAGTAAGAGATATTTCCTTTGAGAAAAGGCAGTCACATCTAACTCTCAAGGATAACTTTCATTGATCAGAGCACCAAACACCAAATATGCACTAAATTAGTAACGTCCCTGGAACAACTTAAGACCATAGCTCAAATTTGAACTAACTTTCACATTTTAAGAACAAGAATACAATCTCACCTGTAGCAAAGTTCCATACCTGGTTCAGTGTACCCCAAACTTTTAGCAGCTCTAACAACTTGGCTCAGTGGCTTTCCATCCTCAACCTCACTCATTACATACCCCAATGTGCCTAATTGGAACATACATCATAATCACAAACAAGTATATAAACAACGAAGATATTGAGATGTAGTACCACTCAAACGGCCAACAATAAAACAAACACAATCAATTCACAACCGACAATGAAATGCAATGTATAATGAAATTAATGATGGGACATGGCAGGGGTATAATACCACTCAAACTCCCAACAATGCGATGGACAGGATCTCCAGAAGAGATTATGCGATTGAGGGATGCTATTACAGGAAGACCAGCACCTACCTTCAAAGAAAATGAAACCAGATCAGTATAAGACAGCTTTATCATGAATTCATTTGACTAGCTAGCAAATAAAGTTAAAAGATTTACTTACAAATTTATTTACTGTCTAGGTGAGTACATGAAATTGGTCATTTAACAAAGAAAGTACATAAGCAACAAAGATACTGAAGAGACATTTGACTCACAATATAAATACATATCATTCTTGAAAAATAATGGAGCACCATTCTGGTAGCAAGTTGTATACAAAATGGATAGAGACAATGGAATAAATTGAAGAATAATAACTGTAACAAAGTATTAATGTCTACAATCTTGTCAAAATGAAGAAAAATAATACAAGTCAATAACTAAATTCATGAAGTAGAGACAACTTGAGATATAGAGCAATCAGAGATATAACTAATACCAAAAAATTATCTGTGATCACTCGTATTCTATAAGAACGACTGAAATTAACTTTTATACACTCCCCATTTCACAATCCATCTAATACAATTAAGCTATGTTTGGTTCACAAGAATGACCACAACATTCAATGCAGAATTCTGCAAGAATAGACAAGCCTATGTTTAGTTTACTAATTCCACAGGCATCACATTTTAGGCTCCCAATTCCAAAAATAAAGCAGGAGTAATTCATGACCCCACTTGGTCATGGCAGGATATTTCACTATTGAGACCATCTCCCCCCTTATATATGTTACAGAAGAGATTATTGCCCTAAACAACAAAATCAATTCATATTACAACGTCATTGATTCAAAAGTGCGCCCTATACTGCAACCCCTTTCAGTGCTGTTGAGGGGTTGCTACTGTCTCTTACAATTTCTCTGACAGACTGCTATTAACAACCTCTTATGATGTCATTGAACAGTTTATTGTTGGCTGTCCCTGGCAATCTCGCTGGCAGGACACTACTTGGGAGCCCTAGCAGCTCCCTTCTTGCAAGGTATTGACCATCCTGATGGTTGCACTACACTCATTCAAATATATTTTGTCATATCAACAAGATTATAACTCCATTCTTGTGAACCAATCAAGAGAAATGGAATCCCACTTGAAGGGCCGGTATTGACTTGTCTAATCTTCTAGCTCATAGATACTTGTTGTCATTTAGACAAGATTCTAATTACATTCTTTTTCGCCATTTCAAATTGCACTCCTAATCCTATAAAAGCACCCAATCATAATGACCACTTCCATTCCTATTCTTTGAAAATTAATTCCAATTACTGAAAGTGTCATAACTCAGAAAGGTATGAATCCCAATCATTTTCTCAATTACAATGAACTTAGACCAACAAAAGAGTTTTCAAATCAATTACTCAAGAAGCATAACAAGCTAGAACTAAACTGGAGCATTATGGATGCCATAAAGAACTTGTATTATTAGCTAGTTGTAAGCCTATAAATAGTATACTGCTATAACGTATAAATTTATAAAAACCTTTGTAGTCTGATAGCAAGGCAACATTAAATATTTTATCAAAAATTCTCTGTATTTAAGTTTCAAAGACAGGATGATGACACAAACCAAAATTGTAAAATAGTAGGTGGAGGAAAAGAAAATAAACGATAAGAGATGACTCCAAGAAGATACATGGCATACAATTATACATAGAGATTAACATCTATATTGGTCTAGTAAGAAGACTTACAAGCATTAATGACAATTAAAAATCTTCATTTATGACCCAAATAAAAAATAAATAAATGAGGAAATCTTCATTCCTGCATTTTGAAATCTATTCAAAAACCATACATTAGGTCTCTTTTCTTGAGTATTGGGATTTTACATTTTATCTGTATAATGGTTGGGAGTGTCCCTTTTCCCCTATATTGTTAAAAAGGAAGATGAAAATAGACCAAGTTCAATTTAGTGGTAGTAGGTTATTAATCTTTTTTCAGATGAGTGCATCAGGTTACTGTTTGCAAACCAAATTATATACCTTGAAGGCCCCCCCTCCAAAAAACAAAAAAACAAAAAAAAAAACAGTTTTTTTGCCTTCAATTTTAGTTTTCTATTACATTAGTAATTTAGTATTTAACTGAACCTTTTTCAGAAGGTCAGTTGCTTGCAGGTCTGGGATCCATACAAGACACCATAACTTATCAAACTAATTCAGATAATATGTGAACAGAGTTAAAAGCAGTAGCATAAACAAATACAGAAATTCTAGCAACAAATTTGCAGATCATATTCCCCATTAATCTCTCAAATCTCAATTCCTCCAAACTCCAATAGTCTAAAATATTTTACCCGTTTTGTCAGTGTAAAACATGTTACATTGCTACTACATATACTGATAATAAAGTGGAGGCAAGAAAAGATATTACTTACAGTTGATTCATGCCGGATACGACGTGGGTATATGAAAAGTTTTTTAAAATCCTCCTGTTCCACATAGGAATCATTATTAGACAGGACATGCACAAGTGCTGAACAAAAAAGCAGAGTGTATAAGAAGAAGCTAAATTATAAGCTTTTACTTGACCAAATAAATATCACCAAGCTCTCTTAAAATTTTGTACACTGATGTGACAGGTTTTGCAGATTGGGCAACAGAAAATTAGCGGGATACATAGTTTTTATTGGCTTCTTGCACATTGAGAAAGATAGTGTATCTCCACATCAACATATATTCAGGAGCATTTAAAATTCTATTACCATTGTAGATGTAAGAGGTTTCTTATTTGCCAGAACTATACAACAACCCATATCAACGACTTGTTTTAGAACAGCAACAGTGTCAGAACTGGCAGAGCAATCTACAAAGGCCAAACCTATAGCAAAAGATTCAAACGTAACATTTGTCTCAGTGATTGAGAGCATGACTATACTCTTATTTTGAAGTCTCTTTACATTAAGTCATGGTAAGATGTGAGATGTTTTAAAAACAAAAAAAAGGAAAATCCAACAAACCTGTTGATTTTCCAAGTTGAGATGCAATGTCTAGAATCTTTCCCTGTGATTCGGGATGCACGAATACCTGGCATTCACCTTTAAATAAGAATCAGCAAGTAAGCAACGGAAACATAAATATAATCACTCACATATGCACCATGACAAACATAGATGCCTACCAAAATCACCAAGTGTTGATAGAGAGGAGCCACCAAGCTTGACCCGGCAAACTTCCAATAAGCAGCTGTCATCCAAACCCTTATTCAACAAATCCCCTGCGACGACCAAAGATTGACTATCACAAACTCCCACAACTCTTAAGTTGAGTCCCTGCCACAAAAGTTAAAAAATGTCACCCACAAAATGCTAAACTGGTATGACAAAATTATCCAATAAAAATATAACAAGTGAATATTTTTTAACTTAAGCAACACCACATGACTGATTATTTAACATATAACTGATGACAAATAACTGATGACAATCACCTATGAAACTTCAAATAAGTCTAGCTTAATGTGTACATAAAAATCAGTACCCGAGCGAGATTAGATACACATTCTACCCAAAAGGTGTGAGAACACACGTGGAAAACCAAGAAATCAGAAGCAACCCCAGATGCAAATAGGTGTTTAAAGTATAAATTAGAGATCTAAAGCCCGGACTATTACTGCTACAAAGTTTCCAGTAAAGCAATGATCTCGATGGAAGTGTAATAGGAAAAGAAAATAGAATCTCAAAGCGAGAAGAAGGAAACAATAAGAGTGAGCCCAAACAAATACCAGTTGAGAGTGAAGAGAACGGCAGGCGACAATGTGTTGGAGGAGGTGACGCCCAACGCCTCCACAACCCATTAATATCAGAGAAATATTCTTCATTTCTGATCGCTTTTTAGGAGATTTTGGGTTCGGTTACTACAGTTTTTGTCAATGGCTGGCAGAGATGGGTAATACCAATAGCAGAAGATCTAACTACAGAGGGTTATAACAGTGGACTGCAGCGAGTGAATCAGGCACTGAGGTTTGAGGTTATGATTGGCGTGAAAAATTAAAAGACGAGAGAGTGGGATTTCAGGTAGAGGTGTTCAAAGTTATGATTTGGTTTGATTTAAAATTAAATTGAATTAATTTAATTGGTTTAATATTTTGTTAGATTTTGTTAATTTTAAATTTTAATCAGTTTGGTTCGATATTTGTTCAATTTTGTTTGATTTAGTCTGGTTTGGTTCATATTTTTTTTGTCTAAAAATAATTTTTTTAAAAAAAAATTTATTCCTTATAATACGTAGAATTTAACTTCTAATATCTTACATATCTTAAAATTTTGATCAATAATAATTTTAGAATAATTTACTATATATATATATATATATTACCTAAACAAATTTCATACATTCATAAATAAACTTTAAAAAGTGACAAAAATAAGAGTAATATCATATAATAAATAGTATAAATAATTTGTATATTTCTTGAATCACATAAAGAATGTAGTTTTGATACAAGTTTAATTGACAAAAGATCCTACTAATCTAAAAAAAACAAAATATTAAATTTTAATTAATTGTAATTTTAATGGTTCGGTTTGGTTCGGTTAACCGAATTAAATATAGAGAAAACCGACAACCGAACCGATTTAATCGGTTTTACAATCACAAAAACCAAACCAAACCAATTATTAATTGGTTTTATTCGGTTTTTGGCGGTTTGGTTCGATTTGGTTTGGTTTAATTGGTTTGGTTCGATTTTTTTCATCCCTAATTTCAGGCGATGTCTATTACGAGGGTGCTGTTATTATTTAATATTGTCTATTTGTTTTACTTATTTTCTAAGTATGACTATTATTTTTATCTATTTTATTTATTTTTATTTATTTATTGTTTCCATATCTAATTTTTTTATGTATCAAATATAGTTTGAATATTTATAATATCACATTCGATACACAAAATAATTAAGTATAAAAATAAATAAAATAAAATAAAATAAATAAAATAAAATAATTATATTTGGTATAATATTAAAAAATAAGAATATATTTTTGGTTGTATGTTTAGTTAAACAAAAATAAATACAAATAAAAAAAATGATGGAAAATGACTATTGCATTTCTATTTAAAAATAGTGTTTTAAAAAAATAATGATAATAAAGAGATAATAATCTTTGCAGAAATTAACATAATAATTACTATCCATTTACATATTTATAGAATAGAAATAGTTTTTATTTTCAAATTTACAAAATATGTACCAAATAAAATTATTTAATAGATTCTTTTTTTTTTCCTTCTATGTCTTTCTATGAGATGGGACATAAGTGAATAAAAACAATTTTTTTTTCTTAATAGATGGTTTCTTTCAATTTAATTTTTAATATTATCTTTTTATTGTTC
Organism: Erythrophleum fordii; assembly: GCA_032878935.1. Lineage (NCBI taxonomy): Eukaryota > Viridiplantae > Streptophyta > Magnoliopsida > Fabales > Fabaceae > Erythrophleum > Erythrophleum fordii. The sequence goes on along the minus strand of JAVQMF010000025.1, from coordinate 5,051,245 downwards.
CATTTAAAATTTAACATTAATTTAAACATTAAAGTTAGTATCTAAATCAACAATCTATTAGATTTATGTGTAATTTTAGATTAGAGATAAAACAAAAGGACATAAATTTTAATAAATTAAATAAAAATAATTATCTGTAGAAGATGAAATTAAATACTCACAAATCTATTTGTGAGAGAGTAAAATGAAAATTTCCTAACGTACACAATGGAATGAACTGTAGAATTTGGGCCTTTATGCAACTTAGAAGCCTGAACTTCAAATGGATTTTTCTTTTCCTGCTTCTGTGGTTATTGCTTATTTTATTTGATCAAATGTCTTCGTTTATTGCTTAATCTATACTTTCGTAGAAAGAAAATTTTCTTAATTGATGTCTATTTTATTTCTTGTTATTCAAGATATATTGTTTTTTTTTCAGCTAAAAAGAAATTATCTTTATTTTTGTCATAATGACATGTAGAAAGCTATCATTATAAATTTATTATGTAATGGTATGAACTCATCTTAGATTTCTAAAATCAAATGCGCAATGCAAGCTGGAATGTAACATCATGAAAAATGACTAAAAGGTACAAACTCTTACAATTACCATTACAGCTGATTGTATTTAAATTCAGGTGTATCACTTTCATTTTTTTTCAAATGATTTCACATAATTTAGAAATGGCATGAGGATTAGTCAATGTCTTTAAAATCAGGTTGTCTATTAAACTGATAGAGATATTAGTTTATAATTTATTAATCAAATCATGATCAAACTGATAATAATTAAATGTATATTTTTTAAAATTTTATATATTAAAATTTTAATATAACAAATAAATATTATTAAATTTTAAATATTTGATTATTAATTTAATAGTTTTTAAAATATTCAAAAAATTATTTTTTAATTGAAAAACAAAAATTTTTATAATTAAAATTTAAAAGTATTTAATATTAAAATATTTAAAATTGTTAAATTGTATTAAGATTCCACTTATCATTAAAAAATAACAATTTTAGTCAAACACTTTTATATTTAATAAAAATACTATTAAGAGATTAGGTATAATAAAGAGGAAGCATAAAAAATAACTAAATATACACATTTTATTTCTTTTATATTCTCTTGTTTTCTTTTTAAATTTCTCTATATTTTAACTCTTTTTTTCTTTTAGTATTTTTACTTTTAATTTGTCAAATTTATTTAAAATAAACTATCCTATTATATAAAAAATTTAAAAAAATAAAAGAGAAAAATTTTGTTATTAGTTTAAATTGATTTTTAACTAGTTCAGTTAATTTTTTTACCATTTCTTTGACAAATTAATTTTTTAGATAAATCGAATTGAATTAGAAATTGCTTGTCAACTTAACCGGTCGAACCAGTCCGAGCCGATTCTTTCAACTATGAGATAACTTATAAAATTTGGAGTAAATATGAGAAAGTAATATAATGTAATTCTAAATTAGGGCAACCAAATTGATTTTTTTTTTTGGGAAACTAGATAGATTAATAATATATTTAAGCCAAGTTATTATAATACTAATATGAATAAATTCAACAAATCTTTGAAATTTGTTAAAATTACATAGTACTTTTTATCTTCAAAGTATATGCAATTTTCTTTTAAAACAAAAATGTTATCTTATATTTTAATTTAATTTTAAAATTTTTAATTAAAATACTTCCAATTAACTTAAATAAATAAATTAAAAAAATTATTTGAAGGGTATTTTAATAAAAAAATTTTAAAATTTGACTAAAGTATAGAACAATTTTTTTTGTTTTAAGAAAAATTATAGTTTAAAAATAAAAAAAATTGTATACTTTCAGTACAAGTTTGAAAAATAAATATAATTTACTCTATTAATATTTATACAATTTTGTTTGTTTTATGGAACAAAATGATAGCTAAAACCTAAAAATTTTTCTTTCTTCTTATATTCTTTTTTAAATAATAGATTATTAAATTTTTGTTCGCAAGAAAAATTAAATTAAATTAAAAAGATGAAGTTTTACAGTGAATTCAAAAGGGAAATTAAGTATGACGCGCTAGGTGTTAAGGAACCCACAGGCTTAGGTCATGCACTCGAGAGATCCCACCACAAAACGCAAAAGACGAACCAAGATCCGATTTTGATAAATGCGGAAGCGGTTCGATCCAACTGAACCCTCACCGACTGATCGAAATCAAACGGTGTATGCGACGCGTGTGCCTTATGTCTTATCGAATCTACGTGACACGCACTCACACACACACACACTCTCTCTCTCTCTCCTCCTCCCGCCCTCATCTCCCCCGACTCTGCAATCGCCCGGAGAGGGCGAAACCCTAGCTGCCTCCGAAGACACCGGCGTTTTGCTCCCGAGCTTCACTGTTCACGTTCGTTCAGGAGGTTCTCCTGAGATTCCCATGGATTGAACATTTTCGGGGTTCCTCAACTCTGAAATTGGAAGGCTTTAACAATTAATTGTCGTCGTCGGCTCTATGTTGATGGGGATTTTAAGTCACACTTAGTTGGCATTTTGTAAGTTAAGGCTTCCAATTATACACGCTGGTTACTTTTTTGTGCAATATTGTTTGGTGAATGAGTTTTATATTACAATTTCTGTTCCGGGTTAATTTTATAGTATAATTCTTTTTGGTGTCTGTGGATATTTAATATGTATGCGTCAAGCGCTGTATTGATTTTTATTGTTTTTTTCTTCCCCATTTTACTCAAGGTTGTCCAATTTCTCTTGCAGACACCTAAATAAATTAAATTGTGATGGGTATTTCACATAGCAGAATCAAAATTATGATTATTAAGACTGTTAGTTGCAGCTATGGTGTTTATATTATACTTTGTCATTGAAGTCTTGCTCAATTGTCATAGTTTGGGTATATATTAGGTATACGCTTCCTTGCGTACCTGTTTCTGCTAATGCGAATCAGTTTTAAATTGGTAACGTCAAACAGTGTTATAATTAGAGATAATAATTTGGTACGACTCTATGTAAGCCTAATTTGGTGAATTTCTTAGCTGGACCTGTTCAGTTTAGACAATTTTTCTTTTTTCTTGTTTTGCTGCATTTCATTACTGAGAATACACATGGTGAACATGATTGTACACATGTGGAGAAGGATAATAGTCTTTTTGTGAAAAAATTTTGTGCACCTCGGGGATCTTTTTTATTCTTCTTAAAATGATCATTTAATTATGACTTTATTTGGAATACAGGCGACATAGTCAACACCTACTTTTGATTTGTTAGGAATAAAGCATGCAGTTCATTGCTGAGTACATTTACCCATGAACTAAGCGCTCTATAACTTAGTAGTAGAAAGCATTTCAAATGGATGTTCAAGTAATAAATGTGGAAGAAGCGGCTGGCCATCAAGCTATGACAGATGATGGGGATGCTGAACCTAGTGAAGGTGAAGTTAATAATGCTGAAAACTCAGGATCTCGTGTTGAGGATGGAATTTCTGCGCCATATGTTGGTATGGAGTTTGATTCTGAAGATGCTGCAAAGAATTTCTACAATGAGTATGCCAAACGTGTGGGTTTCACTATCAAAGTTGGCCAGCATGGCCGTTCTAAAGCTGATGGGGCGATCATGTATTGGGAGTATGTCTGTGGCAGGGAAGGTTTAAAAAGAAGGTTAACTGACAGTTGTGACGCAATGATTAGAGTAGAGTTAAAGGCTCAAAATAAATGGGTTGTAACAAAATTCGTGAAGGATCATAGCCATTCCATGGTGAATCCCAGTAAAGTGCATAACCTTCGGCCACGTAAGCATTTTTCTAGTGTTGGAAAGACTGTGCCTGAAACTTACCATGGAGTAGGACTTGTTCCAAGTGGTGTCATGTATGTATCCATGGATGGGAGTCGTGTTTCTACTGAGAATATTCGTGAAGTTAAGAAAACCCCTCCTCCTCTTGAACCAATTCATTCAGTTAGGAATTCTACCACAATGAATTATACTGTTAGGCCTCCTATTCGAAAGAGGACACTAGGAAGAGATGCTCAGAATCTGCTGGAGTATTTTAAGAAAATGCAGGGCGAGAATCCTGGTTTCTTCTATGCTATACAACTTGATGAAGAGAATCATATGTCTAATGTATTTTGGGCAGATGCAAGATCAAGGACAGCCTACAATCATTTTGGTGATGCAGTGACACTGGACACAACATACAGAGTGAATCAATACAGAGTTCCTTTTGTTCCATTTACTGGGGTGAACCATCATGGCCAGATGATTTTGTTTGGTTGTGCACTTCTTTTGGATGATTCTGAGGCTTCTTTCTTGTGGCTCTTTAAGACATTTCTGACATCAATGAATGACCACCACCCTGTCTCTATAATTACTGATCAAGACAGAGCCATACAGACTGCAGTTTCTCAAGTTTTTCCTCAAACTCGCCACTGTATAAGCAAGTGGCATGTCTTGCGAGAAGGCCAAGAAAGATTAGCACATGTCTGTCACGCTCATCCAAACTTTCAGGTTGAACTTTATAATTGTATTAACCTAACAGAGACCATTGAGGAGTTTGAGTCATCTTGGAATTCTATTATTGATAAATATGAACTCAGAAGAAATGATTGGCTTCAGTCATTGTACCATGCTCGTGGTCAGTGGGTTCCAGCATATTTTCGTGATTCATTTTTTGCTGCAATATCTCCTAATAGAGGATTTGATGGTTCTTTTTTTGATGGTTATGTCAACCAACAGACCACATTACCAATGTTCTTTAGGCAGTACGAAAGAGCTTTAGAGAACTGGTTTGAAAAGGAAATAGAATCAGATTTTGAAACTATATGCACCACACCAGTTTTGAGGACACCTTCACCCATGGAAAAACAGGCTGCTAGTCTTTATACAAGAAAAATATTTTCTCTGTTTCAAGAAGAGCTAGTTGAAACATTTGTTTATACTGCCAATAGAATTGAGGGTGATGAGGTAAATAGCACATTCAGAGTTGCAAAATTTGAGGATGATCAAAAGGCATATGTTGTCACATTAAACCATTCGGAGTTGAGAGCTAGCTGTAGTTGTCAAATGTTTGAGTATTCAGGCATTCTTTGCAGACATGTTTTAACTGTTTTCACGGTGACAAATGTACTTACATTACCACCCCATTACATCTTAAAACGGTGGACAAGAAATGCAAAAAGTGGTGGTGGATCAGATGAACGTGCTGCTGAATTACATGGACAGGAGTCTCTAACATCAAGGTATAACAATCTATGTAGGGAAGCAATCAGATATGCTGAAGAAGGGGCAGTAGCTGTGGAAACATATAATGCTGCAGTGAGTGCCCTTAAAGAAAGTGGGAAGAAGATTGCTGCTGTGAAGAAAAGTGTTGCCAAAGTTGCACCTCCTAGTAATCAGGCTGGTGGGACTGCTTTTGATGACAGAAAAACCTCTACGTCAACTTCAGACACAACCCCTCTTCTATGGCCACGGCATGATGAAATAATGAGGAGGTTTAATCTTAATGATGCTGGAGCTCCTGTTCAATCAGTTGCTGATTTGAATTTGCCACGAATGGCCCCTGTGTCCCTTCAGCGAGATGATGGTCCACCTGACAACATGGTATGGAGAAAACCATCATTTTATTTTTGTTTCTACTGTTTAATATATCCTTTGGTTTGGAATAGGACTGCATGAAATTGATCTGGCCCTTTTGGGGTCTTTCACTTAGGTGGTTCTCCCCTGTCTGAAATCAATGACTTGGGTAATGGAGAACAAAAACTCAGCTCCTGGGAATAGAGTAGCTGTTATCAATTTGAAGGTATGCTTATTATCTACTCAAACTAGGAAACACTTGTAGGAGTATTATTCATTTATTAGTTTAGAGATGGTTGAGATACCAGTGCTTAATATGCACAAGTAGTTTCTTTCATTTTGTCAATTGAAGGCATAGCCATTTTGGGTATAAATTTGCCTTTATCCTGTAATAACATAGTTGACAACCAATTAGGCATTCAAGTCCTCTAACATATTTCAAATTTTACCACTGCAGTTGCAAGATTATAGCAAGACTCCATCAGCAGAATCTGAGGTGAAGTTTCAGCTCTCAAGAGTTTCTTTGGAACCAATGTTGAGGTCTATGGCCTACATCAGTGAACAGCTCTCAACACCAGTTAATAAGGTTGCTGTAATAAATCTCAAGGTATGCGATTCTTTTAGAGGCTTTTTCCACTCAAATCTGCTTATCCATAAACTATGTTGCTTTATTGTTGTACTACTACAAAAGCAGAGATTGGTGCTGCTTTACACATTTGTTATAGGTAATTTTTTAAAGAAATTATCTGCATAACAACTAGCATTAAGGGTTTTAAGGGTGGGGGAAAGATATGCATATGTTGATTTGCCTTTTATGAAGCCAGAATATGTGATCAAAAGCCCTTGTGATTGATTACGCTGGTCTGGCGAGGAGAATACTGATATTAGTTATCATTTTTCAGAGCTTGCTAGTGGAGGGCAATTAGATTGGCTATCAAGAAGATTTTTAAGAGCATTTCATATTGGATAATTTGAGGAAGTATCAGGCATATTAGTATTCTTGATTTGATGAAGAATGTTGCCCTATAGGATGACATAAGGCTATTTATGACAGATAAGTGTTGGTAGCTTTAGTAGGTTATAAAACATTTTGATGTGATAAAGAATGTTGCCTTACAGGATTACATAAGACTAATTACGGAAGATAAGCTTTAGTATCTTTAGTAGGTCTTAAAACTTAATGCTTTTGATGCTTGTGTGCTTTTGTAGGTTTGCACCAGTCTCAGTTCTAAATATAAATAACACATTAGGGAACAAATAGAGTTGCATCCCCTGGTATCTTACAACCAAATGGTAAGTGGCATTCTGACTTGGAAGCCACATTTGGAGGCAAATAGTTCCCACGTAGAGAAGGAACTATGTTCATTGTGCTTATGAGCCAGCATCAGCATGACTGGAACTATTGTTTAATTCAGTTCATGGCATTTCTATACAGTCATAGATTAGCTGTGGATGTGCTAGTGTGCGCCCCGCAGCCCCCCCGGGGAAGACTTTGTGGAAATAGTGTAGATACTAGCCCAACCCAAAGAAAAAAAAGGAAGCATGAGAAGAATGACTGAAAACTTGTCATTAATTGTATATGTTGTTTTAACTATAATAGTAGGGCAAAAAAGCTTCTCTCTCTGATCCTTTGTCTATGTGTTTTGACCAGTTTTTAAATTATTGAATGAGATACTTTAAACTGTTTCAGCTTCAAGATACTGAGACAACTTCTGGGGAGTCTGAAGTAAAGTTTCAGGTGTCCAGGGACACATTGGGTGCCATGCTGCGATCAATGGCCTATATTCGTGAGCAACTTTCTCATGCCGTAAGCTGTCAGGTTCCTGTTATTTATATGCATAAGGATGTATGAATTATTTCTTTTAAAAAGATTATTTAGGTTCTTACAATAATAAACTCATTTCTATGGCTTTTTACTATTGTTCTTTTATGCCAAAAGTTGTATTTATTTATAAGCCTTGCTCCTGGCCTCAAATATATACTGATACCTTGTATGAGAGAAAGCAACACAAAAAGAAAGGCTATCAAGATTCGTACTTGTTTTCTCCTTGAGGATATCTTATATAAGATGGCTAGCAGAAGGGAGTCTACCACTGGCCCTGTCTATTGGCAGTGCTAGGATGCTTTTAGAAGATTGATATCAGAAACATAATTTGAGGAATGAAGTAGGGAAAGAGTAAGAATACAGATATTCAAAATTAGGATATTGTGTTCTGAGTGTGGAGGAAAATGGTAATCAGAATAGAAACGTGGAGCTGGGACACACAAGGTGATATAGGAGTATAAATTGGTGAATATGGTTTCCTTTTAAGGTGCCAAATCCTCATATGACGTTTTGCCCTTTTGACTCGATGACATCACAACACTGCTTGGGAATCAGTATATATTTGTAATTTTGGGCACTTAAAACCGCATGTTTCCGATATGCAATGCTTTTCCTCACCTAGAACTTGTGTTTGCAATAGGTGGTTTATTGTTCCCATGACAATTATAGAACAGCAGTTGGTTTGTCCCTTCTACTAAAGAAAGGGTAAAACTCTCTTAATAACCTACCCAGACACAACAATGAGCTTTTAACCGTAAGTTATTAACCAACAATTGACTCACAGGAAGGCATAATTAGTTTTCAATCTTCAGATTTTCTAATCCCTCTTAAGATTTCAGTTTATTGTATTGCCAGTGGTTGTATGTTACAATTTAAATTAGCATGTGGCAATTTACCTGGTATTTTTTGTGTTAGTTTGGCCTAAAATATGTTTTCAAGATTCAGCTTCCTTTTTGGATTTCTTTCTTGAGATATTTATTTGTAGATATAAAATTTATGAATGTCCATTTGTATGTCAAAATTTGGCAGGGAGACGCACAGTCGGAGCCTATATTGAAAAGGCATCGGAAGTAAGGCAGAAAAGTTTCTTTTCCATAACCAGATGGGTTTGTGACTACTTTGATAGCAGTATGGTGACCACTCAATACATGAATGGCTTAGAAACTGTAGTGTTTCTTTTATTTTGGATAGCCCTTTTTTTAAAATTTGTTTGCACAAGGTTGTTGCCTAACTTATTTGTACATGTATCATATCGTAGGCAGCAAATTTGTTTTACAGGAATCAGTTGATCCCCCCCCCCCCCCCCCCCTCCGGGGCTCTCTTCCTCTCCCCTGGCTCCTCCTCCCTTTTCCCTTCCCTTTCCTAGCAAAACAGCCTGACCCTCTCTAAACTGAAAATAATTAGGACTATGGGTTTCAATTCGCACATCTTAGTCTTAAGCTTCTAGGTATGCAGTGAGTGTGGGTAGTTGGTAAGAGATTCTGGATTCAAACTTCCAATCAAGTACTTGAAAAAAAAAAGGAAAGAAAAAAAGGTGGTTTTTGCAGTTCTAGTAATTGGCAAACAAATCTGTTGTGCCAGTATACAACACGCAATTCGGTTACGACTTGATCCCATATGATAGCGTCCTCGTATGGGAAACAGTATAGACTCTCATCTATTTTGCCTTTGAACCAAGTTATTAAGATTACCAATTTATGGTCGTATAGGTCCTTTCATCTATTTTCAAATCTGTTTCATCTTTTTGCTTCCCTTCACCCATCATCATAATGCATAAACAATTTTGAATTTTAGAGCCACATCATAGTATTCGTTTTCGTGTTGTAAATCGTGTTCACCACTATTATTATTATTATTATTATTATTATTATTGATGAAAACCTCCATATTAATAATTAATTAAGCATCTGAGTTTAAATTAATGTTTTTTAATTTATTGACACTGAAATGAATTTGATATTTGAGTTTAATCTCGATCCATCCTAAACTTTGTTTTAACTTGGGGTATGTTACAATTTTTATTTCGATGGTCTGGTTGGTGTGGGAAAAATGTTCAATATTAAATGGTTCAGGTGACAATTTTAGTAGTAAGACACGTTTGAGTGTGACGGTTGAGAGACTTTGGTCAATAGTTTGAATACACTAAGAAATACTCGTAGAAAAAGACAGTTGCACACTCTAAATGGGATTAATTCTACACTCAAAATGTGCATAGGTACTCGTGAAAACCAGAAAAGAAATTGTAATCTCCTCGCTGGTGGTTAGAGATGAAATGTATGGAAAGGCTAAAACCAGTGTATGTAACCTCCTAACCGGTTTTTTAAACTATGGTTTTAACTTAGGGGATATTACAATTTATTATTATTATTATTGATGAAAACCTCCACACTAAGCATCTGAGTTTAAATTAATAATTTTTAATTTATTTACACTGAGATGAATGCGATATTTTTGAGTTTGATCTGGATCCATCCTAAACTTTGTTTTAGCCTGGGGATATTACAATGTTTACTTCAATGGTTTGGTTGGCGTAAATGTTTAATATTAAAATAGTTCAAGTGACAGTTACAAACTCTTGAGTGTCAGGATTGAGACTTTTATAACATCATAGGTTTGAATCTAAAAATACTTGCAGAGAGAGACAGTTAAAAACTCTAAATGAAAATAATTCTGTACTTAAAAAAAGTGTAAGAATACTCTTGAAAATTTAAAAAGTTTGTTGTCTCCTAACTAGTGGTTGAAAATGAAATGTATGGAAAGGCTAAAGGTATCCGAAGAGGACTCAAATTTTGCTAGAATGTACGAACAAGATCACTTAACATCTTGTGAAGGTTTATAATCCTCTAAAATAGACAAAAACATACAATTATATCCTATCTGAAACGATAGAATATGATAATATGATCATTTTGAATTATAATTCAAACATTCAAACATCTTGATGTTATAGAGCCCTTTTCTTTTCACATTTTGTTTAAGTTTCCAAACTGATTTTTTTTTTTTCTAACATAATATCATGTTTTGATATGTTTTCAAGTTTTGAAACATGTTAGAAACGTATCAAGTCATTTCTAACCTGTTTTGAATATGATAAAATGTCCACGAATGTTTTGAAATAAATACTCACTGACTCTTTTAAAATACTTTTCTCTCTGTAGTATGCTTTTATTGAAGAATTTATTACTAAATACCTTATCCAAGTTTCATCAATAACAAAATCGTGAACCCAATTTTTAATACTAATGCTGTAGATGACTACATGCTAGTCTTATATCAATGCTGATACTTTAATCTGCATATCCTTGTCTCTTTGAATTTCTACAACCTCTTTTCTTTTGGTTGGCATAAAAAGTTGGAGGAAAGATGGGATTAAAATATAATACTCAATTATCATAAATTTTGCTCTGTTCTTGAATCAATTCATGGTAATGTTGTGCAAAAAAAAGGTCTTGAAATATTTAGAATACTATTTTCATCATTCATGACTCTATGGAGTTAGTTGTGTTGGTAAGGATAAATTTTATCTTTTCTTTTGTGTTTGATTTATCTGAAAAGCACTTCGGCACAAAATTCTAAGTGTGCCAGCTACTAAGCCAATGTGTGATAAATAGCATGCACTTAAGATTGTCAAAGGACTTGATTTACAACGCATCTGTTATGAAGAAGGAAAGGAATTTTATTTTGGATAATATTTATAATCCTTATTCAATAATTTTTATTATTTTTTATTGCTTCTTTAAAATAAAGACACAAAAGTCATTTTCTTTTTTTAAATTACTTTTTGTATTTTATTTCTTTTCATTTTATATACCAAATGGGTTCAATCTAGAATAGAGCTTGAGAATTCCGATAATCATATAAAACAAATACAATAATATACTATTAATTTAATGAAATTTGGCAAAAGGGAGGTTCCAAGTTTATTTCTTAACTTTTATGAACAACTGAGAGAATCTGCTACAGCACAGTACAATTCTTGCCTATAGGAAATATGAAATTTGATTTTCAATTCTGCATCAGAATTTTTGTGTCTATATGCTTTGTACTGAAGATCATACCACAGATTTAGCAATAGAAATTAGAATAAACTAATAATTTGATCCTTAAATTATTAAACTCATTTAGTCTTAGTTCTCGAAAATTAATAAGTACACGAATTATTCTTTATAAATAACAAATTTATTACACATTAGTCTTTTTCTCAAATGATTCAAAGATACTAAAATAACTAATTTGTAATGAGTTCTTTAGTTTTGAGTACTAACTTGTGTCATTAATTCCATGGACTAAAGCTAAATTGACATAATAATCTAGAAATTACAAACCATTATTGTTCTGCTTAAATTTTCCTACTAATTCAAATTGATACGCTATTTGGAATTCCCTTTCCAGTAACTCCAGGACCAGAAAATGGCTTCATGAGCTCATAAGGCACAATCCCAGCTCCATTTCTATTCTTCAAATCCTCATTACCATTCCTTGAGTCTATAATCTCTTCAATCTCCTTGAGCCTCCCATTAAACCTCTCGAAGGCTGCCTTTATGGTTACATTCTCAGCCCATGAAGGCTCTATCTTCTGCCCAATATACTCTTCATCTGATGAGTGATCAGATAACAAATACAAAACTGCCATGACTATAGTAGCCTGAATCTGTGAAGGGAAATTCTCCAAAAGGGCTTGCTCAGGCTTGTTCAGAAATCTCTCCCACTCTTCCTTAGAGGCGTCCTCTGTGGGCATTTTGTTTCTAGCAATGGAGGGCCTGTTGGGGAAAAAGCCTGCATAGGCATATTGGGAAAAGTTCACTGAAGCATGATGAGCAGAGGCTAGCCAGGCTATGGTGGTGAGGATGTCAATTAGGTCTTGTGGGGTTTGGAGATTTGGCCACCATGGTTCATTTTTTTTGTCTCCATGGCCCACTGTTTTGATCTCAGTCCACCATGCTTGGAGCTCTTGGTCTGACTCTATGAGCCTTGGGTTTGGGTAGTAATGAGTCACATAGTCTGTGAACCAATGTTTGATGGCATCCCATATGAGAAGGCCATCGTTGGCAAAAGGGTAGTCTTCTATTGTTAGCTTTACGCCATGTGGTGCATTGGGATCTGCCTCTGCCATTCCTCTGGAACAACAACAACAGCAACATCAGAAACTGAATTCTTGCTGTCTATAAAGCAAAAGCAAACTTATTTTGAGGTGTAACAGCATATCGAACATGCGACTTAATAATGATATGTATCCAACACCTATAACTTGAATATATGCCAGACACGGTTTTGACACAATTGAAACACATCTTGAATACAGCGAGCCCAAAAAAAAAAAAAACCAGACGAATTTAAAATAAGAGACTTGAAATCCCATTTTGACAAGATAATAAAAGTTGAACACTACCTCTGTCATGACATATTGATAAGGTGTGTTCAACAAGTGTATAGACATATCAAAATAAAAAAAGAAAATTTTAATTTTGAACTTGGACACATGCCCGATAGCTTGGATACAGTTGGCCCAAAAAACCCATCAAAGTGAAAAACATAGAATGAGATACTAGAAATTCTGTCTTAGACATGAAACGTTTTTAAAATTGTAGGGACTTAACTCTCAAACTTCTAAACTATAAAACCCAAAATCAAAATCAAGCGAAACTGAAGGGACCAACAAACAGATGTATCCAAAATTCTTGCCTAATTTTTTTTTTTTTGTTGAACATAAATAATTTGAATTACACAGTTTAATTTCTTTTTTATTTATTGAATTTTTTTTCAAGAAAATGCAAGTTGTGTTTTTCTTTGAGAATATATCACTAGATGGAAAGTGTTGACCATCTATATAGGTACCTGTCAATAAGATCATTGGGAAGTGCCTGCAAATCAAACCTCCAAAGCTGGTCATATACTACAGAGCTGAACTCCATGGAATATTTGCCAGTTGTGAAACAGATCTCAATGACGCCATTTGCATTGATGAGTGCTTCACGAGCAAGAGCATTGATCTCCATCGTATATCTCAGATGAGGATGCAGCAATCTGTAGATTGGATGCATCGCACTAAGCTGTCTATTTGTTGCTATCACAAATGGTTCTACAACACAGTGACTTCTTAGCCTGCAAATACTCACAAATATATATATATATATATATATATATATTAGCCTCAATCAAACGGTAAGGTCATATTTCAACTATAAATCACAGACATACTTGTACTGTACTATCATGGCGTTATTTGCTGATCGAATGATTACATAGTACTATTTTATAACCTATGGGTGAAATTGAAACAAAATCAAACCTTTGAGGAGTGATAAAAAAAAAAATTCTTTGAATGAACCCATTCATATTGAGTCATCTATAAATGACCAATATGGTAATCTAATAATTTGGTTCATAGATTATTTAGGTATGTTTAATTTTAGTTCTTGAAATTAGTAAATATGTAAGTTATGTTGTGTTTGGATATGCATTCCCTTCCTCTCAAACCATGTTTCAAATGAAGCAAAAAATTATTGCTTTTATGCAAACATGATTTTTCAATGTCCAACCAAACGTGAACTTAGTCTTCAAAAATAACAAACTTCTTACAAATAAATTCTCTTGACATCTTTCCGTTACTTCATAAAAAGATTAATACGCAAGAAGCTCATTATTTTCAAGAACTAACTCTTGCTTTCACTAACTTTTGGGTACTAAGTTTGATGTGTTAGTAAGATTGTACTCATATCAAATTTAGTGTTTCATAAGTAATTGAAGAATGCATGGAGGGTAAAAGAGAAAGTGATGATGGTACACACCAATGGCTGATAAGTTCATGAACACCAGAATCATGGGCAAGGACATGAGCTTTGGCAAGCCTCCAAAGCCAAAGATTGGTGGAACCACAAGAAGGTGTGAAGACCTGCTTCCACTGTGGCTTTCCATCCATTGGTGGTCTAGTTAGCTCAATAGCCAGTGGCTTCAATGTGCCTTGTGTGGTTAAGAAGAACACTGTCCTTGATCCATACAGTGTCCTTCCCTTAAGTTGCCTCACTTTGCTTACATATGGCAGTAATAAATCATGGTAGTCTAGGATGAACAGCTTCTTCCCTTCAATGGCCTGCATGTAGATATTCATCAAACAACCTTAATACCAATGTTTTACAAAATCGACTGGTTATTAGTTCATTGAAAATAATGCTGCACATTGTAGTCTATGTGATTGAACTGTAATTAGACTGATAATGAAATTATATATCGTTTCAATTTTATATATTATATTACATAATATATAGTGTTAATCAAGTTATCAACACTTGGTGTTGCACGAACTCCAAACTAGGCTAGACTAGTATCCAAGGTTAGTCAGGTTTTTCTTTCTTTTTTTTTTATTTTAATTTTCTTAAAACTATAAATTAACCCCTACAAAAGTAATTTTTTATATAAACTCCTAAGAAATTACATTTTGGCCTAGCCCACCAACCTCTTATGGTACCGGACCGGGCCTTATACACCTCTACACTTATATATTTATAACAATTCTTAACAACTATGTTTAGTTAATAACTTAATATAGTACCTCTTCAACTGTGGCGTAGCCATTTATCTGTTGCTCAATGACTTCTCTGGTAATTGCTGATTCTGGTGTTCCGTAGATATTGGGGTTTAATTTACTTATCAGTGGCCATTCCTACACGATGAATAGACCCAGAATAAAACATGTAAAATTCTTGGACATAAACGAATAATACCCAAAAAAAGAAAAGGTGTAAGCAAGATATTCCCATTAACTCTTACCGTAACCAGTTTTATGCTATAGGGGTTAACACCTGCCAGAGTCTCCCTAGCAAATTCCTCATCAGATAACCAAAAAAACCCATCCCCTGTAATTCCAAATTTCACAAACATATCAATCAAAGAGAGCTACAGAGAATAGATAAGTTAATATCATCTTTTAAAAATATCTGTGATAATAAAATTATTTATAGGCTTCTTTCTGTTAGCTTAAACTTTTAAATTGAAATGGTATTTGATATGATATCAAGTCTTCCATGACAAATGGTTAAAAGTTTAATTTTTTTCAACCTCACTTTTCATAATGAAATTATTGTTTTAGCATAAAATATGATGAACCTAATTTATATCTACGTTTCAAGCCTTAAAAAAAAGGCTTTTCTATGAAAGAACATGTTAGATACAACGATAAAATTATCTATCAACCTTCTTCTACTAGCTTAACCTTTTGGGATGAAATAAGCTATTGTAGAAAAGTTTATTGAACTCGAATGATTTGCTTTTGTGCCATCTTTATTATAAGCTTTAACTCATTGCTTACAAAAGGAAGTTCGCAACAGATTATGCAATAAACAGTTGTCAAGTAATTTTAGAAGCAAACAAGCACTTACAATAAAAGCACTTATTCCAACTATTAGTCTAAAATGGAATCCATAAATACTATATGATCTAGAAGTAACTGTGCTACTGCCGGATGGCACATTACTTGCAAAAAGAAGTTAAAAACAGATAGTGCAATAAGTAGTTCAAATAAATTTAGGTTCTTACGTAGCAATCTAGATTTAGATCCCTTCCAATATTAGATAGGGTCTAGAGAGCCAGGAGTTAAATAGAGAGGATTAATTTATGAGAAAGAAAAGAGAAAAGTGAGAGGTGGGTGAAACTCATATGAGTAGGTCCTATACATTCTCTCTTTTCCTTTCTCGTACAAAATCTTTTTTCTTTTTTAATTAGAGGGGATCCTCTTCCGATCCAGAGAAATAAAAAGGAATACACACTGGGCCTCACCCTCTCTTCTTATCTCAATCTGAATCCTCTGCATTTAGGAGGTAAATCTACTTATGCAGTTAAAGAAAGTTAAATTGAGAGATATGGGATCAAATAGTTTCCAATATTAGAAATTGAAGAAAAAAGCTTCAAAGGTTTTTAGTCTTTTTCTCTCCAACTAAAAAAAATGCATTGGCTTCCTATCTCACTCCAACTGGAGCCTAGTAATATTGCAGAAGATGCTGTTCCTTATCGATATATATATATATATATATATTATATATACACTTACTGTTGATAGTTTCAGGGGTCTCAAAGCGCGCGACTTGCTGGCTATCTGAAGCAGCCTTAATGAGCTTGGGAATGACAGTTTGTAGGAGGCCATTCCCATTGTTCTTGAGTTTTGGTATATTAAACCCTTCTTTGAAAAGCATTTCTATTTCTGAGAAGCTCAAAAATCCAAGGTTTTGATCTGTCACTACTGCATCTAAGGACTGTATCAGTGCACTCAACCCTGAGGATACCGCGGTGCCTGTGAACTGAGTCTGCTTTATCTCTGCAAATGCTTCGTCACGAGGAACATAGAAACTTGAACTTCTTGTCTCTGAAGATGGGTCTGCATCACAATTCACAAAACAGTTTCATATTTAAAATGCTATGATAGGACAACAAAATTTAACAACAAAGTCATAAAAATTAACGGATACCTGCTTTTGAATGCTTTCTACCAGTACGACATCGTCTGGGATATGGATGTTGGGTGCCTCCAAGAACAGGCCTTTTGAGATCAATGTTAGAATCAGGGTTTCCAAGGTCATCATACACGTCGTAGTCATATATTCTCTCATAACTCTTTCGCTCTCCTTCCCCATTCCCCCTTATAGCCAACAGCTCCTCCTCTCTCAGCTTTCTCAACCCACTTGGTGTTTCTAATGGCAAACATGACTGCATTACCAATCACCACTATCAATTATTTACTCTCAAAATTACACAAATAAATATCAAGGTCAATGCTATGAACAAGTTGACCTCCTTTACTGTCAAATTTTCTTAAAATTTATTTAAAATAATTATTTATTATCGTATACACAAATTTCAATATAATTTAACAATAGAGAGCTCGATTCCATATCAAAATCCTAGTCACGTTTGGTTTGGGGTAACGGGGAGTAAGACAAATAGAAGAGAGAAGGAATCAGCACTTAAGTGGCATGTTTGGTTGAAATTTCAACTACCCTATTCCCATGACTTGACAATGCTAGTTCCCACATTTGTAGGAATGAGCTTTCCATCGTAAAATTGAGAAAGATATCATTTTTATTCTCATTTTCATTCTTTCCAAAATTTTCTGATCATCCAAACGGGTACTACTATCAAACTCAGTCCCCTGCTAATGTAAGATTGTTGATGGGAAGGGGAAAGTAATGCATGGTTTATATAAAACTTATGAAGCTATGACATTTAAAAGAAAAGACTGTTTCTAGGTCTCATATGATCTGATCCTTGTATTCATTGATATCATCTCTTTTTATCAATGGATCTATTTTTAAATTCTATCGATTAATTGTTGATTTTACATTATACTACAACTCTTTATAATTTCAACGGTTGGATATATTTTCAATTCGATTGTTGATCACACTGCCAACAAAGCAGGGTATTAGCTAGCGCCTTTAAATTTTGAAAGTTTCAATGAGTACGTCTTATTCGTAAATTTGTCCAACTTTAATTATAAATATAAAATTAGACTAATAATGGCAGTCAATTTTTTAACAAATAAACAGGTTTTTTATTTTTTAACTCTGTGTTAGTTATTTAACTCGAGCTTAACCAAATCTCAGATGAATATTCTATAATTTTGCATGCCGTGAGAAATAAACAAGTAATAGGCCTCGTTATGTATGGGCCCACATCCTATTTCTCTTTTCCCAACTTGTAAAAAGTCCAAATTATAATCGAAGTGGGCCAAAAACAGACTTATAAATATTTTATACATATTTTAAAAATTAGCCTTTTGAGATCAAGATTAGAGGTCTAGCTATAAGATGGCCAATCCGTGTGGGTGTCTATATATATATATATATATATATATATATATATATATGTATATAATAATCTTTAAATTGTCTATGTCATATGCCTAATACATTTATAATATAATTTTTAAATAATATGAAATCAATCCACATGTTATCAGTATTGAAAAAATTTTATATGCAATTCTCTATATCTTATTTAATTAAAATATAATAAGTATATAATTTTTCAATAATAATATAACTAAGGTATGATTTTTGTAAATAACTATATAATTCTTTTAATTAAATTATATACTTATCATGTTATTATTAAATAGTTATATACTTGTCATATTTTAAGTAGAGAATTTAATAATAAAGATATAAAAAATTATATATTAAATTTTTAAAAAAATAGTTAATTATTTTTGAAATTAAAAAAGATAATTTATTTTCTATAAAAAACTATATTTCACAAGTCACAAGCAAGCTGTGCTTGTAAGAGTCAAGGATTCTAAACACCAACAAACATTAAAAAAGAGTGATGATTGTGAATTGAAAGAGGGTGCAAACCTTGTTGGCGAAGAAGACTCTCTTCAAAGAACTAACAAGCTTGGGCTCAATCCATGAATTGCAGGTAAAGAGCACAGAGCCACCAGGCAAGCCATCAAGAACTATGCTATGAAGGAACATCTCCTTCTGGTGCTCATTCTGCACCAGAACTGCTCCCACATTCCCAAAATTTGATGGTATATCAAATGTGCCCTCATACTCCACCTCATTGTCCTTCTTCCCTTTCTTGTATGCTTTGCCTTCTATTGTCTTTTTCTCTGAGTTTGAGCCTTCAATCATAAAAAGATAAATAATGTCAAACTGGATAGTGTATACTAATTTAAAAATTCTAGATTTAATTTTATATTACAATAAGTAATAGATGTAATTTGCAAGAAAATATGGACAGCCCTATTATGTGGTCAAAGTATCAATTTACCAGCAAAGATATGGTCATAAGCATGCCAGTATATTTAAGTGGTTAGAGAATGAGTCAAATTAAGTAGGGGTTAATGAATTTGGTTCATTAGGTAGGCTTTTTTTTTTTTTTACCTTTTTTGTTTTTTTGGGAAATACATAATCCTTTTGAATTATATAATATAATTACAATTTTAGTATATAGATTCTAAAACGTAATATTTTTCCTCCTTATACTATTACAAAAATTGAAAAGGTTATATGTCAATTACAATTAATATTTAAAAGCCACATGATAATTTCAGCATGAAAGAATTTAAGAAAGTGAAAATATAAGTTATCATGTGATAATTAATATAATTTCTAGACGATAACTTTAATTTATATATAATATTTTTACTTTTTATAATAATTTAAAAAATAAAGTGTTACGTGAAATGATTAATATTGTTCATGGATAAATATATAAGAATAGTATACCTTAGACTTATTCCTCTTCTCAAACTAGGATGATATCCATAATAAGAAATCAATCCACATGTTAACAGTGAGCCTTTATCATAATAAGGACACAATTATTTATCATACAATATATATATATATATATATATATATCTCTCTCTCTCTCTCTCTCTCTCTCTCTCTCTCTCTATATATACATATTATAATGATCAACGCATAATGGCACCGGCTGACATTTCACCATTAACCTTAATTTTTCTAGATAGAAAAGATATATTAATCAAGATAAGACAAAGAAAAACGAGAAGTTAAGATATCCCGAGACTTGGAATATCTGATTTGACATTATTTTATATCTTATAGATGTTTAAATTTGCTTAAATGATCTTCTTGTCAATTTAATTGTCCTCCTACAATTTTGAGATATAGAACAATAAACTTTTTTGATTGTTTCAATTTTTTGAATACAATTTTGTGTTCAACACCTTTCATTCAATCATATAGTATATAATATTAATGGGGCAAAAATAAACAAAAATATTTAATTATTTATAAAAATAATTGCCCATTATTTGTCATCATTATTTTAAAAAGAATGAAAGAATTTATAAATTTTCACATAAACATTCCCCACCTACGATTTTATTTAATTTTGAGGTTAATATGGCACCATCAAAATTTAGCCAGATATATTGATATAGATTAACCTAAAAGGCATTAAACTAATCATAAGGACGTCTCTTTGGTTAGATAATATAATAGAAAAAGGAATATAAAAAATAGATATATCGGATAAGAAATGACTTTGATATTTTTATTTTTTAAAAAATAACAAAAAAATATGTCCTGTTAAATAATGATTTTTTAAAAGAGACTAATCAAAAGAGATTATATCATATTTGTACGTGTGAATTAAATTCCAAATCAATTAAAAGAAACCTATTTTTAAAATTTTTCTAAGGATAAGTTTTTATTAAAATAGGAAATATTAGTCTATATAACTTTCTTACAAACAAAAAGTATTTATTTTTCAGTTTACTGTACATGAATTGTGCTCAATTTTGGAGAATTCAATAAAGTTCTTGTTAGGCATGAGAAACCTTAGACACCAGCCGATGATCTTCATGTAGGCTTTATAAAAAAATTATAGTTACATATTTAATATCATATCTTAATTTAAAACCTGAAAATATTAAATTTATGAGTTAATCCATTTAATTATATAGCTAATTTTCACACAATTTCCTTTGGATATAAAACTTTTCACTTACACTTAAATTCAATAATTATTTAAGGTCAGATTTTTGAATAGAAATATTACATATGAATTCAATTTTTTAAAAGAACTTAAAACTCAATCATATAAAGCGAGGTACAAAAAATATATATATATTCACGTATTACATATTTGCAAGAGAATATGTTAGCAAATATCTAAAATCAGTGAGCTAAGAAAACTTACTTGGATCAAGCTGATCGCTAACAAGCTCGAGCACAAGAGTTTTGCCAAGCAAGTTTGCAATATCATCAATTCCTCCACTTACTATATTTGAGAGAACCCCACCATCTGTTGGCTTCACTGTCGCTATGGCTTTCACCTTCAGACTCGCCATTATCACGACTTTCTTCCTCTGTATATACCTTCTTATCTGCTTTTTCCTGGAGATTCTTTCACAATAACAACCTCTAATGCCTCAACAAAACTATCAAACTGTTCTACATACATATATATGCGCCAATGACTTATATATATACAGGTAGCGTTTGACTAAGAAATCAATGGTTGCTTCAACAATTTAATCCTTATTCACCTTTTCTTTGCTTTTCTTGCGGTGTATTATTTTCCTAATACATCATTTCCTCGTGTTTCTGACTTTTCTAGTATATCTCTCTAAGTAGGGTAAGAGGTGGTGATGGTTTTGGATAGGCTCTGGCAAATATTAAGGAGAGAGATAGATCGTTATTGAGAGGATGGAGAAGACCCATGTTAATAATTAAGCTCTTGATTTGAACCACTTAGACAAGACTCGTTCAATGGCTTGAAATGTTTGGCCGTAAATTTAATGCTACATTTGTACCACTTAGACAGACTCGTTCAATTGCTTGAAATGTTTGGCCGTAAATTTAATACTACCTTCAACTGCAAGTTTTAATATTTATTTAGGGTACCCTATTTTGAAACTCGAAAACTTGCCGTTAAGTTGGGGATATCAAAATCTTTGAAATTTAATCACAGGTGATTGAAACAAGATGCAATATAGACAGACTTGAATTAATCACAGGTGGCTGAAATTTACTATATCTATATATATATATATATATATTACCACCGGTCTCATATATAAAAAATTTTTTTGGAGTTTGATTTAATTTAAAATATAAGAAACAAATTATTAATGTCTAGAATATTAATTATAGTATTGTAATTATACTTTTCATTAAATAAGTATTTTAAATTATGAGTAATAACTATCATTAATTTTAAAAGAAGAAAGTATATACATTAAATAGGGGTATTTTAAAAAATAATTTTTATTTGGGACAAAATTAAGAAGATTAATTATTTTTAACTAATTTTTTTAATATTTATAAGTTAATTATTTATTTCTTATATATAAAACTGGAGGTACTTATCTAGATTGCACTTCCTATTAGAAGAAAAAATAGCTGGGGATGATTTTTAATTATTACTGAATTTTCCTTCTTTTTTTTTTTAATTCAAAGTAGAGTGAGGTTTAAGAAATATTTAAATTAAAAAATTAAATATTATAACCATTCATATTTTTTATAAATAAAATAATTTTGAATAAGTTTGATATCGTAAACTATTAGCACATTAGTGCCTGCTATTAATCTTAAACCACAAAGAATCAAGTAGGTGGATTAATTCTTATCAGGATAACTCATGCTCACAATTTACACCTTCCTTTGAGAGCATACTTTTGGGATTCTATTCCTACCTTTTTTAGTCTAGCGTTTTTGTCTTGAGAAAAAAGTAGGTGGATTAACTTGTATTGTATTACTCTTCCTCATTAAAATATAAGTGACAGTAAAATTAAATTTTTCTAAATAAGAAAAGTTCTAGTCTGTGTTACCCTATGTTTCCTTTCATAATTTATTATTTCCTCGAAGAAAAAAGTTTTAGTCTGTTTTACCCTATCGTTTTCTTTCTTAGTTATTCTTTACTCAACGGATTGTCAAAGTATAATATCTTTATTAGAATAGAGTTTGAAATTTCTAAGCCTCCAAACCTATACTTTTAATCCGATGGTAAAAGGCTGGAATTTGTGTACGTGCTTGTGTGTTCATTAATTAGTCAAAGTGATTAGGTAATGAAAATAAGTTTTTAACAAATGGTGTTGAATTAGATAAACTCAATACGTATCTAAGAAAATTTTAGCTTTTCTATTGGCCAATATCTAGAATAAGATTGGTTGAATACTATAAATATATTTTACTTGATAGAGATTCTAGTCATATATAAATGGTAGTTGTACATAAGACACGTTCTTAGTCTTCTTCTTTAATGTCTCGTTGTTAATGGAAAGAACACCGTATAGAAAGGATTGGAGATAAGATTACCACGTCGTATGTGTTTGGTTGATTCTGTAAAAGCTGATTCCATTCAGGGACGAAAGTTCGTTCTGCCATTTAAGGGAGTGAGAAATCCGTCCAAAAATTGATGGAAATGATGAGATTCCAAGAAAGCTATAAGCAAAAGACTGAAATGCCCATATTCCTATTTTCCATTGTATACCATCTCACTGAAATGCCCATCTCCTAGAATAAAAGGATCTCATCTGGGTATTATAGACTAAAAAAGTATTTTTAATTTAAAATATTTTTTTATTATTTTCAGTAAAAGCATGAAAAAATATTTTTTTATTATTTTTTAATTCAGGGGTGTTATAGATATTTGAAATCAACTGACACTTTCCATTCTCACCCAACAATAGAATGAAATAATATTTGTATTCTTTTTTATGTCATATTAAACATAAATATGAGTTATAAAATTCTATTTTATCAAAACTCATTCTCAATCTTGTTTTTGTTTCTATTCCGTCCAAAAAAAAAAATTCTATATCAAATGGAGCCTAAATATTACAACTCTGTAATCTTTGACAGTATTTTTTAACTTTATTTTTGAACTTTATTCAAGTAATTTTTTCAAACAATTTGAAAGATATATTGTATATTTACTTGATATATTTAAAATTTTACTCTCATAATATTTTTAAAAGAATCAAATTTAAATTGTTAAGAACAAATATTATATTTTTTTTTTATAACTAACTAAACTAATTTTTTTTGGCTATATATTCATCTCAACTTTAACAATCCCATGACCTACAGCTCATGGTATATGTACATATTCTTGTTTAAATTGACCATCATTATCCTGTACATGAATTTTTAGGTAAAATATTTTTTCTTTGAGAGATATTGAAGTTACATTGTCTTTTCTTTTATTAAAAAATATACACAATTTTTTTAAAATTAAAAGCAACCAAAATACCCTTAAACATAATAACTATTTTTTAATAAAAATATAGCGTATCATAAATATATTACTTTGAACTTTTATTTCAAATGTTATTCATTTAGTGTGGAAGACCATAAATTTAATTTATTCAAAATTTTAAAAAATGACTATTTTATATGGCCCAAATATATATTTAATAATTGTTATATTACATGTAATAAATATATAAAGATATTTCGATAAAAATAGGTATGACTATAACTTATTTTTTTATTATAGCGGAAATTAATATAACTATCTTTTAATTTCATGAGAGAGTATAATTTTTTTAAATAAAAAATCATTTAATTAGCATTTCTTAACAACAAAAAAAGTATAATTTATCATTTTGCCGTAGAAGTTAACATCATATGTCTAGAAGTGTAATTTTTTAAAATAAAAAAAATAGTATATAATTTGAGTATCTTTATTAAAGAGAGAGAGAGAGAGAGAGAGAGATAATATAATTTACGCTAATTTTTTTTGTACGAAACCTCATTAGAGTTAATAAGTTATCCATGTAACCCACGAAAAAAACAAGAAAAAAAAAAGATTATCCAATAGGCGACATTGGATTGCACTTGCAATATTCATTTCCGCATTATTCGTAGACGCGTGCAATATTGTAAAACCTATCCTTCCCTATTTTATAATTCAAATTATTTTTTCTTAAAAAGAATGAGGTCACCCTCAGCTAAAAGAAAGCCCACTCCTTAACAACGACTTTTGATTTATTTATTTTGTTAATTTAATTAGGATCTGAATTTGGATTCAATAACATTAGGGACCACTGCAATATCATTAAATTAAATTTTATTAGCACAAGTTAATAAATGTAATTTTGGTGATCTTTTTTTTTTTTCTTTCTAAGAGTGAGACTGGCCTTGTATCTTGTTTTCAATCAAAGTTCGAGATAAGGGATCAGTGGGGACCTTGCCATTTAAAAAATAATTAGGATTGCATTTAAAAATTTTGGAAAAATTAAGTATGACTCCTTATAAAATAAAATTTTCAAATTGGTCCCCACAAAATTACGTATGGCATTTCCAAAAAAAAATTTCTCCCTCCATCTCTATTTCTAATATAGGTAATTAATTTTGTTTTAAAATATGGATACAAGTACAACTTAAGTCAGACTAATGATACTCACATGCACAAAGATAAAATGTATAAGGTATTAAATATTTCATGTATAGTTAAGATTATTTTGTATTATCTATATAATTTTTAAGTGACTTGAATCCAAGTTTGATAGGAAAGAAAAAGAAATAAAGAAAAGAAAGGCCAAGATAGAGATAAAAGACCCATATATATACAAATAGAATTTGTCTGGATAATTTTGGTAAAATTGACGTCAATTAATATTTTTTAATCAAACTCAAATTCAAGTAATTAACGATGACATTCTAAACAAATTGTAATGTGAATACAAGTACAGCTAATTATTTCACATGCTAATGATAGTTGCCGTATAAAGGGAGTGAACTGTAATATTAAAAATAAAGATGGAGATCCTAGTAATATTTTAAAATTTTCAAGAAATTATAGATACATAACCTTTATTCTGACTCTCGAGCGATGGGCCAATTCTCAAATTAGTCCTTACCAAAATATTCTCATTTTGATCCTTCATAATTCAAAGATTCATTCAAACTAGTCATGTCATTAGTTTAACTCTGTTAACAAGCTAATGACATGATGACACATCATCATTAAACTTCAACCAAATCTACCTTTTGCCATGGTTTAAAATGATGTGCACGATCAGAATTAATATGGGCGTGAGGTTTGACTGGCATTTTAGCAATAGAATCGTTTAATTTGGTAGCAAAGTTGACGACATCACTAATTAGTTTGGATTGATTTTGATCCACAAGGGACTAAAATAAAAATAAAAATAATTGTTAAGAATGAATTTGAGAATTGGTCCAATTATAGAAACTAAATAGAACCTTAGACTTTATCATCACTACATAATATTATACAAACTTACAAATGGAAGAATTTTATATAGATAATATTACTATCATTACTCGAAGCAAATTACAAAAGGATCTCCGACTCTAGGAAGTTCAATCAAAATTTCTCAAATCAATTAATTTTCAATTTTGTGAGAATGCATGCAAAACGTGTCATCAAACTCTAATACGAGTCCCTATTCTCCTGCAGCATATATTGTGTATGGTAAGAAAGAATATAAAAACGTGTATAAGATTTTATTTTTTTAATCTATTTTATTTTTTTTAGACTGTAAATTACATGGTAATAAAAATCGGACCGGACCGGCCGGTTCAACCGGTTGACACCGGTTGAACAGGGAACCGGCCTATTGTCCGGTCCGGATGTGGCTAAGAACCGGTGGGTAAAAGAACCGGTTAAACTCGGTCAAAAATCGAATTAAATCAGGCTAATTTATGTAAAAATCGGATATCAAACCGTTGGTTGAACCGATTTTTTCTTTATTTCTGATATGTGAAGCAGTAAAGCACTGAACCGGTGTCTCTTCCTTTATCTTACGTGTGAAGCAGCAAAACACTAAACCGGTGTGAAGCATTGAAGCAGCAAAAGCGGCCCTGCTTGGATTCGAACACATGCCACGAGGAAAAATTCACGCCTCTCATCCACGCTGCCACAATGCTCCTTTGGTTGAATGGTGCAAACAAATATATATATAAACTTTTAATGACATAATATAATAAAACTATATATATATATATTTAATTTGATTAAATTTTTTATTTGATAAATAAATTTTTCTAAATTTATTATTTCAAAAAATTTTATTTTTTATTTTTTAATTACAAATAGAATCTTAAGAATATAACATTAATAGTTAAATATTTAAAATTTATTAATACTCATTTGTTATATTAAAATTTTAATATATAAAATTTAAAAATATATATTTAATTATCATCGGTTCAACCACGGTCAGACCAGTATACCAGGAACCAGTGCTTTCACCGGTTCAATAATCGGTCCGATTTTTAAAATATCGATAAATTATATATTGACTTACTAAATATAAGAAATGTAGATACCTCTAATAAAGACCGGAGGTTGAATTTATTGTCCCAATGTTAGATTTCTCGAAGTGGCTACACGTAGAATGTCTCAATTTTGTGCACATTCCAGAGAAGTGTACGGGGAAGTGATCTGAGCCAATTTTGAATTATTTTTATTTAAAATATATTTTTTAAAGATTTGCAGTTGAGAAATTTTTTTCTATATTCTGTATTTTTTAAAGTAATAAAAATACTAAACTTTTTTAAAAATAAAAACATATCCAAATTATTTAAATTTAATCTGACAATCCAGATCAAATGTACGAGAGAAAATCAATTTTGCAAGTACAGGATGATGTGCACTGACATTTCTGGATCAAGACAAGTAATTGAAAAAGAGCTTAAATAGCGATTGCAATTAACCATTTTGCTTGTTATTTTTAAAATTTTGATTATTACAATTAGCGGTATTATCATATTTTGTTATTTGAACTTTTTTTTTTCTTTTGATAATCTTAAGAGTGTATTCTCTTAATCAATCTAATATATTTGAAATTTTATAATATAGGATAATACAAAGAATAAAACTGAATATATAATTATTGACTATTCAAAGTCAAATTATAGTTAATGCACTGGACATCAAATTCTTCATAGTGTAGATGATATAAAATCAAGCACCAACTCGATGCTGCTTAATTTCCATGCTAATTTTAAAATGAAGAGACAGAAATATCTATATGTTGATATCATAATGAAGGACAGACCTATATGACGAGGATTGATTTGAATTTTAGATTCTTGCTTACTATCGAAAAATACTTTCACGGCTTCAGTAATCCAGCTAGATGCTTCATTTATTTGATTTATAAAAATTTAAGCAAGCATTGAGAATAAATAAACCAATTTGATCAAGTAATATATTGTTGTTAAACTTATTATGAGTTGACTTATTGAATTTATCGAGTTTAAATTTTTACTTAACAAAATAATATCAAATCATTTGTAAATTTAAATTTAATTATAAATTTGATTTAATTCGTTTTGATTCAAATAAATTCTAATGATTCAGTATTTTTTTAATTAAATTGAATAAATTATTATATAATTGAGTCAAATTGACTTTAAAAAAATAATTCTTAAATATAATATAATCCAATAAAAAAAGACAAAAAAATAATATTTATGTATAAATTTAATTAAAATGTTTATAGTAAAAAAATGAATTATGGAATATAAATATTTTTTAAAATAAATTAGTATAATTTGAATTATATTTAAATAAATTTTTTCATATATTATATTTTATATATAAAATTATTAACTATACGAATTTACATTATAACATTACCTTCCCTTTACTTAAATTTGCAAATTTTCCTTTTGGTTACAAGTTACAACAAGCTAATTTTCTCTCATGACATTTCTTAATTATTTAAATTAGTCGAATAGGATTGGTTACATAACTGCTGATTTTTCTTATAATAATAAATATCTAATATTTTAAGTAGTGGATCTTATGCAACCTCATAACATGATTGAATTTTTATCTTAATTTGCCAAGTTTTTAAAGTAGGTAATTGAAAATTTTTATGTGAATATTTTAAATTTTTGTGTGCACATTGTGGTTAAAAACTTAGAATCAAGCCACAATTTAAATTTTGAATGGTAATCACTCATTTGTTATTATATAAATAAAGATTTATTAGTCGTTGAATTATTTTAAAATTTGTATTTATGATAATAAAATATTAATTGACAAAAAATTTGTTGGTTTATTTTTATCATTATTTTATTTATTTAATGGCTGTGTGGTTTGGTAAGACGATAAAGACGCCTTGAGGAGACCGTGAGAGCGTCAATGGAAAGATGACTGCAATATTTGTTTTTTCTTTGGACAATGATGAGCGTGGAATATTACGTTTACCGTGTACTACCAGTCAACTTTGGTTTGCGTTGATTTTAATAGTCTGATTTTCTAATCACATAAAAAGTAATTTTTTATTATTAGAGGTACATCAACATGTTTTATTTTTTTAATTTATAATTTAAGAAGCAAGTTAATAAAACCAAAATTTTAAAATATATTTAACAGCAATGAATTAAACTCAATTAAAAACTCAAAAACAGTTGAACACTGATGGGGTGTACAAAGGGAATCTGGATACTTTTAGCTGTGGATGTATTTTAAGAGTATATTTAGATTGAATAAAATAAAAAAGAGAAGAGAAGATAAGAGAGTTTTAAATTTTAATATTTTTATTTAAATTCAAATAAATATTATTTTTTCTTATTCATAATTCTTTTCAATTCAAATCTATATTTAGAAAGTGATATTAAATTTAAATTTAAATTTAAATTAAAGAAAATATGAAAATTTAAAATTATAATTTTTTGTCATTTCTTTATTCTTCTCAATTCAAATATATCATAACCAATATAGAAGGTGAATCAAAGGACATGGTCACAACCCTAACAAGGAAACATTTTATTAGAGATTAATTATAATAAAAATACTCATATATTTTTATGTAAATATTTCTAATTTTTGTATGCATATTGTCATTATAATCAGGTGACAGATTTAGCCAATGCTAACAAGTACAGTAATCACATAATAATATAATGATTCGGGGTACGAATATCAATTCCACAATAATGGTTACTATTCTAAGAACATAAATAATATACTATTCTAAGAGTTTTTAATTAAATTGTTAATCCTATTCTAAATTAGTGGGTAATGTACATTTAATATCTTAAATTACTGAGAACCAAACATAAGAGTATAACCTAATCCAATAATTAATTAAAGACTCGAGACTTTGAACAAATGATTCCTAGACTCAAAAGTAGATTAGTGAATTAAGGTTTTGCTACCCTATACAACCTATAATTCAATATTGATGTTCTAATAACTATGGATGGCAAATTTTTAAATTATTAAGACTTCAAACAAATGTGTTGACCTTTCTATCTTGACCTTTCTATCTTCCTAACCTAATCTAGGGTGTCTAGACAAATCAAAATCAGTCTAGACATTAATTGATAGAAGCATTAGTGATCAATGAATTCTTGGATCTAGATGGATGTGTTCACATTCAATTAACCTAAGCCATATTCTATTGAACAGTTGGAAGCTACAATAAGATTAGTTGAATACTATGAATATATATGTTACGTGATAGAGATTCTAGTTATATATAAATGGTATTTGTACATAAGACACATTCTTTTCTTCTTCTTGAATGTCTCGTTGTTAATGGAAAGAACACCGTGTATATGTGTTTGGTTGATTCTGTAAAAGTTGATTCCATTCAGGGACGAAAGTTCGTTCTGCCATTTGAAGGAGTGAGAAATCCATCCAAAATTGATGGAAATGATGAGATTCCAAGAAAGCTATAGGCAAAAGACTGAAATGCCCATATTCCTATTTTCCATTGTATACCATCTCACTGAAATGCCCATCTCCTAGAATAAAAGGATCTCATCTGGGTATTATAGACTAAAAAAGTATTTTTAATTTAAAATATTTTTTTATTATTTTCAGTAAAAGCATAAAAAAAATATTTTTTTATTATTTTTTAATTCAGGGGTGTTATAGATATTTGAAATCAATTGACACTTTCCATTCTCACCAAACAATAGAATGAAATAATATTTGTATTCTTTTTTATGTCGTATTAAACATAAATATGAGTTATAAAATTCTATTTTATCAAAACTCATTCTCAATCTTGTTTTTGTTTCTATTC
This sequence comes from Erythrophleum fordii, assembly GCA_032878935.1. Classification (NCBI taxonomy): domain Eukaryota; kingdom Viridiplantae; phylum Streptophyta; class Magnoliopsida; order Fabales; family Fabaceae; genus Erythrophleum; species Erythrophleum fordii. The sequence continues at coordinate 5,020,396 of JAVQMF010000025.1, read as the reverse complement.
CGTCCAAAAAAAAAAATTCTATATCAAATGGAGCCTAAATATTACAACTCTGTAATCTTTGACAGTATTTTTGAACTTTATTCAAGTAATTTTTTCAAATAATTTGAAAGATATATTGTATATTTACTTGATATATTTAAAATTTTACTCTCATAATATTTTCAAAAGAATCAAATTTAAATTGTTAAGAACAAATATTATATTTTTTTTATAACTAACTAAACTAATTTTTTTTGGCTATATATTCATCTCAACTTTAACAATCCCATGACCTACAGCTCAAGGTATATGTACATATTCTTGTTTAAATTGACCATCATTATCCTGTACATGAATTTTTAGGTAAAATATTTTTTCTTTGAGAGATATTGAAGTTACATTGTCTTTTCTTTTATTAAAAATATACACAATTTTTTAAAATTAAAAGCAACCAAAATATCCTTAAAAATAATAACTATTTTTTAATAAAAATATAGCATATCATAAATATATTACTTTGAACTTTTATTTCAAATGTTATTATTTAGTGTGGAAGACCATAAATTTAATTTATTCAAAATTTTAAAAAATGACTATTTTATATTGTCCAAATATATATTTAATAATTGTTATATTACATGTAATAAATATATAAAGATATTTCGATAAAAATAGTTATGAATATAACTTATTTTTTTTATTATAGCAGAAATTAATATAACTATCTTTTAATTTCATGAGAGAGTATAATTTTTTAAAATAAAAAAATTTTTTAATTAGCATTTCTTAACAAAAAAAAAGTATAATTTATCATTTTGCAGTAGAAGTTAACATCATATGTCTAGAAGTGTAATTTTTTAAAATAAAAAAATAGTATATAATTTGAGTTTCTTTATTAAAAAGAGAGAGAGAGAGAGAGAGAGATAATATAATTTACGCTAAATTTTTTTTCACAAAACCTCATTAGAGTTAATAAGTTATCCATGTAACCCACGAAAAAAAAAAAAAAGATTATCCAATAGGCGACATTGGATTGCACTTGCAATATTCCTTTACGCATTATTCGTAGACGCGTGCAATATGATAAAACCTATCCTTTCCTCTTTTGTAATTCAAAATATTTTTTTTCTTAAAAAAAATGAGGTCACCCTCTCTGCTAAAAGAAAGCCCACTCCTTAACAACGACTTTTGATTTATTTATTTTGTTGATTCAATTAAGATCTGAATTTGGATTCAATAACATGAGAGACCCCTGCAATATCATTAAAATAAAATTTATGAGCACAAGTTAATAAATGTAATTTTGGTCATTTTTTTTTTTTTAGAGTGAGATCGGCTTTGTATCTTGTTTTCAATCAAAGTTTGAGATAAGAGATTAGCAGGGGCTTTTTGACTCTTGTACTTAGAAATAAAAAATGAATAATTAAAATGCTCTGTCGAAAAACTATTTTCTCATATGCTTAAAATATTTTTTTTTAATAATGAGTCGCGACATCAAGATTGCCGCAACCCATATTTTATTTCAAAATATATGGAGGGTCACGGCATCCATATATATATACAAAAAAAAAATTTTGATCACGGGTCAACTGACCCATGACTTGCTGCAACTTTGCTGCATGCTGCAGCATGTAGCTACAGCTTCCCCCTCCCCCTTTACCCCTCCCTCCCCCCAAATGTCATTTCCTCCCCTTCCCTCTTCTCTTTCCCTCTTCTTTCCTCTTGTGTAGTTTTTTCTTCCCTTTCCTTTATCTTCTTCAACTTTCCTTCTTTCATTTTTATTCATTCTTTTCATTCTCCCTTTCCTTGCCAGTCTTGTTCCATTTTTGCTCTATATACGTGTAAGTTCTTTCTGTTCTCCTCCTTACTTCTCTATTATTTCTCTGCATCTGTTATTTTCTTTTCTTCTATACCACCATTTCTCCACACCTTTATTATTTATTATTGATTTTTGCGTTCATTATAGAAAAAATCAAGCAAGCTTCTGCTGTGTTAATTAACAAGGAAGAGAACAAGGGTAAAACAAGTAAAGGTTCATATCATCATTTCAAAAGAATTCTTCAATATCTTCAAGTATGAATATTAAATTTAAATATAGTAGAATGAGAAAAATATTAGGCTCCTACCGAATAATTTTTTGTTTACTATGTTATATAAAAAATAGAAGTCTAAATTAATTTTATTTAACTTGTAATTAATATTTTAATAATTGTAAATAAATTTAAAGTTGCATATATTTAGTTTGTATTTTTTGTTCATGATATTTTTATATGTTCAGGGACAAAATTATTCTGTGATTCAACGGAAGGAAAAAGCTTTATAAAATGTATTACTAGTTAGTTAATAATTTGTTCGATGTAAGAAGTAAATTTAAAGATAATGTATTATCTTCAGATTTATACAGCAAATGTGCTGAGTATATTTTTAATTTGCTGGCATGTAGTTAAAAAAATAATTTGAATATATATATATATATATATATATATATATATATCTGTGACTATTTAGTAAGTAGTTTATTATTCTGTAGTTATGAGGATAAGTTGTATTTATATTTCTATAGATGAAGAAATGAAATTTTTTTTATTAACTAGCTGACCATCAAACTGAAGAAAAAAAATGCATTATAAATTTTTTGATTTATCTTTATAATGCATAATACGTAATAAGAAAAAGAGACAATGTTTAAAAATAAACAAGTTAAAATATGAAAGAAAAGGTTTATTTGTAAATAAATGAAAAAAAATTAGATAAGAAAAAATCATTTAGAAAAATATAAATGATATAGAGATTACTTTATATATGAATAAATACATTGTAATACGGATAAATAAATACATTGTAATATGGAGGTTACTTCATCATCTGCCAGTTTGGTCAACAACAGCATATCCCCTAGACACCATTCAATGTGGGATCGTTGCATACTTTTCAACTGAGAGGAAAAATACATAAAGATTGGTGTCAATAGCACATGGTATTTATTATTGCATAGAATATATGGGAATAAGTTATTGCCCAAGTAGATATAAAGATATCTTTTTTGGATCCCTCCTCTGATTATATGTGTTGGTATTGGTGCATACGCGACGGTAGATCCATCCAGAGAGTGGCTCCTAAGGTTTTATGGTACAATATTTTCCTACATTTTATTTTCTTTTGTTTATGTATGTTTTTAATCCAACTATATAATTGCTAATCCCTTTTTTTTTCCACAGACTGATATACTGGACAACCTATAGTCTATTACTGATCCTCCGATGCTTGATTATGCGAGATTTAGGGAAAGGACCTGTAGAAATATTAGGACGATGCTGCAGGCCTTAGGTGAACATCTGGAGATGTTGGTCTCTCAACATGCTCCACCTGCTCCTCATTTGCAGAGACCACCAGAGCCAGAGACTCGCCCAAGAAAGCGGGGACATGGTTTTATATCTATTAGAAAGCCATTAGTAGATGCTACACATGGCAGTAGATGTCAAACAGATGCACCATCATCTTATTACATGTTAGCGCCTGTCCATGAAAAAACTGAAGAGCCAAGTCCTTCTATTTTTACATCATTTACAGACTATAAAGGTGTTGGTCCTTCTTCTAGTGCACCATCCTTTGGACCAGGTGGGTCTTTTTCATATTCTAGGGGTGCTGGTCCTTCTTTTTTTGCTCTTGAGAGTGGTTTATTGTCCTTCACATCACCAGCTCCTCAGCCATTCTTCTTCACCTCACCACCCCAAACTATGCAGACTAGAGGTGTCTCCTTCACCACTCTATTTTGCCGATTCATTCGCATTCAGTGCAGAGTATGCTAATGCACCTTTTGAACCATGGGGAGCATCTTTCAAGCAAGGGTTTTTCACCCTTAATCAATTGATTCCCCCTGCTTAATCCCCTCAACCAACTCGTCAACCAAATAATAGATTAACCGATGAGGATGAAGGTGAAGAAGAAGAAGAAGAAGAAGAAGAAGAAGAAGCAGAAGTGGAAGAAGCAGAATAGGAGCCACTTCAGCACTGTCCCCAGTGCTTGTGCCAAAGACCTAGATATGGGATTGGAGGGTAAAATATTAAGTTTTTTCCTTCATTTTAATAATTATACCCTTTTGTGTAAAGTAGAGAACTTTGGTTTTTATGTTTCAAATTATAAGTACATAATATTAATATAACGTATTATATTAATTAAACTAATGAAATTTTGGTATGAATAGTTATTCAAATGTGTTATACTATTTAAATTAATGCAAAAACGTGTTATATTAATTAAACTAATGAAATTTGGAAGTCATCCTTACTTATCCAAAATCTTTCAAATACCTAACGCATAGCTTTAAAAAAATAAGAAGTTGCGTATTAAATATCTATAAGAATAAGTTATACATAATAAAATTTATATATAATTTTTTAATCTTTTTTATAAAATTTTTTAATTAAAATATGTTAAGTATATAATTTTTTATTAATACTTAATGAATATATACTTATAATAATTTAATTAAAAATTTTAATAATTAAGTACATATAAGTCTAATTTTTTTTCAGTTTTGTTAAAATTATATTTATTTCTTACTTTAAAATTATATACAATTTTCAAATAAAAAGTTAGTTTTAATTTTTTTGATTAAAATATTTTTTAATTTATCTAAATATATATTTTTAACTAAAATATTATTTTACATATTTTTATGAAAAGCATTTAGTCAAAAAAAAATTTAAATTAGATTAAATTATATATTTTAAACATATAAAATATCTATGTAATTTTAATATAACTTAAAAAATGTGTAATTTACTCTTTATATAAATTAAAGATAACATTTTATGAAAAAAGAATCTTTTTCAAATAGAGTATATATTTCAATATACACGAAATATATATAATTTATATACACAAAATATATATATATATATAAATAAAAATATATATATTTTTATACATATTGGTCGCGACATTGCATATGTCGCGACCCATATGAATCAATTAAAAGAGTCGGCATATGCTAGGCTATGACCCTTTTTATAAAATAAATAAATAAGTATTTTAGGAAAATGTTTTTGTAGTTGAGCATTTTGATTTCTTTTTTTTACATATTACAGTCAAAATCCCGATCAGTGGAGACCCTATCACTTAAAAAATAATTAGGATTGGATACAAAAGATTCGGTAAAATTAAGTATGACTCCTTATAAAATAAAATTTTCAAATTGGTCCCCAAAAAATTACGTATGGCATTTACAAAAAAAATTTTCTCCTTCCATCTCTATTTCTAATATAGGCAATTAATTTTGTTTTAAAATATGGATACAAGTACAACTTAAGTGAGACTAATGATACTCACATGCAGAAAGATAAAATGTATAAGGGATTAAATATTTCATGTATAGTTAAGATTATTTTTTATTATCTATATAAATTTTTCGACACCTTAAGTGACTTGAATTCATGTTTGAAAGTTTGATAGGAAAGAAAAAGAAATAAAGAAAAGAAAGGCAAGACAGCGATAAAAGACCCATAGATATACAAATAGAATTTGTCTGAATAATTTTAGTAAAATTGACGTCAATTAATTTTTTTTTAAAATCAAACTCAAATTCAAGTAACGATGACATACTAAACAAATTATAAAGTGAATACAAGTACTGCTAATTATTTCACATACTAATGAAAGTTGCCGTATAAAGGGAGTGAACTGTAATATTACAAATAAAGATGGAGATCCTAGTAATATTTGAAAATTTTCAAGAGATTATAGATACATAACACTTATTTTGACTCTCGAGCGATGGGCCAATTCTCTTTGTGATCCTTCGTAATTCAAAGTTTCATTCAAACTAGTTATTTCATTAGTTTAACTTTGTTAACAAGCTAATGACATGATGACACGTCATCATTAAACTTCAATCAAAGCGACCTTTTGCTATGGTTTAAAACGATGTGCATGATCAGAATTAACATGGGCGTGAGGTTTGACTGGCATTTTAGCGATTGAATCGTTTGATTTGGTAGCAAACTCGACGACATCACCAACGAAATGATTTGTTTGGATTGATTTTGATTCACAAGGGACTAAAATAAAAATAAAAATAATTGTTAAGAATGAATTTGAGAATTGGTCCAATTATAGAAACTAAATAGAACCTTAGACTTTATCATCACTACATAATATTATACAAACTTACAAATGGAAGAATTTTACATAGATAATACTACTATCATTACTCGAATCAAATTACAATAGGATCTCCCACTCTAAGAAGTTCAATCAAAATTTCTCAAATCAATTAATTTTCAATTTTGTGAGAATGCATGCAAAACGTGTCATCAAACTCTAATACGAGTCCCTATTCTCCTGCAGCATATATTGTGTATGGTAAGAAAGAATATAAAAACGTGTATAAGATTTATTTTTTTTAATTTATTTTATTTTTTTCAGACTGTAAATTATATATTTACTTACTAAATATAAGAAATGTAGATACCTCTAATAAAGACCGGAGGTTGAATTTATTGTCCCAATGTTAAATTCCCCAAAGAGGCTATATGTAGAGTGTTTCAATTTTTTATTTATTTAAAATATTATTTTTTTTATTTACAGTTGAGAAATTATTTTTCTTTTTATATTCTGTATTTTTTAAAGTAATACAAATATTAAAATTTTGAAAAAATTAAAACAAATATAAATTATTCAAATTTAATCTGATGATCCAGATCAGAAGTGTACAAGAGAAAAATCAATTTTGCAAGTAGAGAATGATTTGCACTGACGTTTCTTGATAAAGATAAGTGATTGAAAAAGAGCTTAAATAGCGATTGCAATTACCCATTTTGCTTTTGTTATTTTTTTAATTTTGATTATTACAATTAGCGGTATTATCATATTTTGTAATCTGAACTTATTTTTCTTTTGATAATCTTAAAAGTATATTCTCTTACAACAACCTAATATATTTAAAATTTTATAATATAGGATAATACAAAGAATTAAACTGAATATATAATTATTGACTACTCAAAGTCAAATTATAATTAATGCACTGGACAACAAATTCTCAATGATCTAGATGATATAAAATCAAGCACCAACTGGACGCTGTTTAATTTCCATGTTAATTTTAAAATGAAGGGACAGAAATATCTATACGTTGATACCATAATGAAGGACAGAACTATATGACGAGGATTGATTTGAATTTTAGATTCTTGCTTACTACAGAAAAAAAAAAAAAAAAACCTTCACGGCTTTATTAATCCAGCTAGTTGCTTCATGTATTTGATTTATAAAAATTTAAGCAAGCATTGAGGATAAATTAAAACAACTTGATAAACTAATACTTACCGGTTTTAAATTTCTACTTAACAAAATTATATTAACTCGCTTGTAAACTTGAATTTAATTATAAACTCAGTTTAATTCGCCTTTAATTTAGATAAATTCAAATAATTCAATATTATTTTTAATTGAGTTTGAAGAATTATTATATAAAGATAAAAATCCTTAAATCTAGTATAATTCAATAAAGAAAGATACAAAAATAATATTTATATATAAAATTAATTAAAATTTTTGTATTAAAAAATAAATTATGAAATATAAATATTTTTTTTAAATTAGTATAATTTCAATTGTATTTAAATAAATTTCTTTTTATATATTATATTATATATATAATTATTAACGATATAAATTTATCTTATGAATTTACCTTCCTTTTATGAGTTTACTTAAACTCATAAATTTTTTTTTTTTGGTTACATATTATAACAAGCTAATTTTCTCTCATGTCATTTCTGAATTATTTAAATTAGTCGAATAGGATTGGTTGCGCAACTGCTAATTTTTCTTATGGTAATAAATATCTAATATTTTAAGTAGTGGATCTTGTATAACCTCATAACATGTTTGAATTTTTATCTTAATTTGCTAAGTTTTTAAAGTAGGTCATTGAAAATTTTTATGTGAATATTTTAAATTTTTGCATGCACATTGTGGTTAAAAACTTAAAATCAAGCCACAGATTTAAATTTTGAATGTTAATTACTTATTTGTTATTATATAAATAAAGATATATTATTCATTGAATTATTTTAAAATTTGTATTTATGATAATAAAATATTAGTTGACAAAAAATTTGTTGGTTTATTTTGATCATTATTTTATGTATTTAATGGCTGTGTGGCTTGGTAAGATGACAAAGACGCCTTGAGGAGACCGTGAGAGCGTCAATTGAAAGATGACTCTGCAATATTTGTTTTTTCTTTGGACAATGATGGGCGCGGAATCTTATGTTTACTATGTACTACCAGTCAACTTTGGTTTGCCGTTGACTTTAATAGTCTGATTTTCTAATCACATAAAAAGTAATTTTTTATTATTAGAGGTACATCAACATGTTTTATTTTTTTAATTTATAATTTAAGAAGCAAATTAATAAAACCAGAAGCAAATTAATAAAACCAAAATTTAAAAATATATTTAACAGCAATGAATTAAACTCAATTAAAAACTCAACTAATTTTAAACAATTGAACACTGATGGGATGTACAAAGGGAATCTGGATACTTTTAGTTGTGGATGTATTTTAAGAATATATTTGGATTGAATAAAATAAAGAAGAAAAGAGCAGGGAGTTTTAAATCTTGATATTTTTATTTAAATTCAAATAAATATTTTTTTTCTTATTCATAATTCTTTTCAATTCAAATCTATATTTAGAAAGTGATATTAAATTTTAATTTAAATTAAAGAAATTATGAAAATTTAAAATTATAATTTTTTGTCATTTCTTTATTCTTTTCAATTCAAATATATCCTAACCGCTCTAAAAGGTGAATCAAAGGATATGCTCACAACCCTGACAAGGAAACCTTTTATTAAAAATTAATTATAACAAAAATACTCATATTTTTATGTGAATATTTCTAATGTTCATGTGCATATTGCCATTATAATTAGGTGATAGATTTAGTCAATGCTAGCAAGTGCAAGTGCAGGAATCACATAGCAATATAATAACTTGGAGTACGAAATCAATTCCACAATGATGGTTATTATTCTAAGAACATAGATGATATACTATTCTAAGAGTTTCTAATTAAATTGTTAATCTTATTCTAAATTAGTGGGTAATGTACACCTAATATTCTAAGTTACTGGGAACCAAACATAAGAGTATAATTTAATCCTATGGTTAATTAAAGACTCGAGACTTTGAACAATTGATTCCTAGACTCAAAAGTATATTAGTGAATTAAGGTTTTGCTACCCTATATAACCTATAATTCAATATTGATATTCTAATAGCTATGGGTGGCAAATTTCTAAATGATTAAGACTTCAAATAAATGTGTGGACTTTTCTATCTTTCTAACCTAACCTAGGGTGTCTAGACAAATCAGTCTAGACATTAATTGATAGAAGCATTAGTGATCAATGAATTCTAATTAACTAAAGTGAATTGGATCTAGATGGATGTGTTCACATTCAATTAACCTAAGCCATATTCTATTGAACAGTTGGAAGCTACAATAAGATTGGTTGAATACTATGAATATATGTTACGTGATAGAGATTCTAGTTATATATAAATGGTATTTGTACATAAGACACATTCTTTTCTTCTTCTTGAATGTCTCGTTGTTAATGGAAAGAACACCGTGTAGAAAGGATTGGAGATAAGATTAGCACGTCATATGTGTTTGGTTGATTCTGTAAGAGCTGATTCCATTCAAGGAGGAGAGTTCGTCCTGCCATTTGAAGGAGTGAGAAATCCATCCAAAAGTTGATGGAAATGATGAGATTCCAAGAAAGCTATAAGCAAAAGACTGAAATGCCCATATTCCTATTTTCCATTGTATACCATCTCAATGAAATGCCCATCTCCTAGAAAAAAAGGATCTCATCCGGGTTATATAGACTAAAAAATTATTTTTAATTATTTTCAAATTTAAAATTTTTTTATTATTTTCAGCAAAAGCACAAAAATATATTTATTATGATTATTTTTTAATTTAGAGACAATATAGACATTTGAAACCAATCGTCCTTTCCATTCTCACTAAACAATAGAATGGAATAATATTTCTATTTCCTTTTATGTCATACTAAATATGAATATAAATTATAAAATTCTATTTTATCAAAACTTATTCTCATTCTTATTCTTATTTCTATTCCCTCAAAAAAAAATTTCCTATATCAAATGAGGACTAAATATTACAAATCTGTAATCTTTGATGGTGTTTTTGAACTTTACTCAAGTAATTTTTTTTTAACAATTTAAAAGATATATTGTATATTTACTTCATATATTTAAAATTTTATTCTCATAATATTTTTAAAAGAATCAAATTTAAACTGTTAAGAACAAATATTATAATTTTTTTAACTAACTAAACTAATTTTTTGGCTATATATTCATCTCAACTTTTTTTTTATATTATATTGTAAAAATCGAACATTTAACACTATTCATACCCCTACCTTACTCTTACTACTTGGGGGCATATTCATCTCAACTTTAACAGTCACATGACCTACAACTCATGCTATATGTATATATTTTTGTTTAAATTGACCATCATTATCTTGTACATGAATTTTTAGGTAACATATTTTTTCTTTGAGAGATATTGAAGTTATATTGTCTTTTCTTTTATTAAAAAAAAATATACACAATTTTTTAAAATTAAAAGCAACCAAAATATCCTTAAAAATAATAACTATTTTTTAATAAAAATATAGCGTATCGTAAATATATTACTTTGAACTTTTATTTCAAATGTTATTCATTTAGTGTGGAAGACCATAAACTTAATTTATTCAAAATTTTAAAAAATGACTATTTTATATTGGCCAAATATATATTTAATAATTGTTATATTATATGTAATAAGTATATAAAGATATTTGGATAAAAATAGGTATAACTATAACTTATTTATAATTTAAGAAGCAAATTAATAAAACCAAAATTTAAAAAATATATTTAATAGCAATGAATTAAACTCAATTAAAAACTTAACTAATTTAAAACAATTGAACACTAATGGGGTGTACAAAGGGAATCTGGATACTTTTAGCTTAGCTGTGGATGTACTTTAAGAGTATATTTAGATTGAATAAAATAAACAAGAAAAGAGAAGAGAGTTTTAAATTTTGATATTTTTATTTAAATTCAAATAAATATTTTTTTTTCTTATTCATAATTCTTTTCAATTCAAATCTATATTTAGAAAGTGATATTAAATTTTAATTTTAGTTAAAGAAAATATGAAAATTTAAAATTATAGTTTTTTGTCATTTCTTTATTCTTCTCAATTCAAATATATCCTAACCACTCTGGAAGGTGAATCAAAGGATATGCTCACAACCCTGACAAGGAAACCTTTTATTAGAGATTAATTATAACAAAAATACTCATATATTTTTATGTGAATATTTCTAATTTTCATGTGTATATTGTCATTATAATTAGGTGACAGATTTAGTCAATGCTAGCAAGTGTAGTAATCACATAGCAATATAATAACTCGGAGTATAAATATCAATTCCACAATGATGGTTACTATTTTAAGAACATAGATGATATACTATTCTAAGAGTTTCTAATTAAATTGTTAATCTTATTCTAAATTAGTGGGTAATGTACACCTAATATTCTAAGTTATTGGGAACCAAATATAAGAGTATAACCTAATCCTATAATTAATTAAAGACTCGAGACTTTGAACAAATGATTCCTAGACTCAAAAGTAGATTAGTGAATTAAGGTTTTGCTACCTTATATGACCTATAATTCAATATTGATCTAATAGCTATGGATGGAAAATTCCTAAATTATTAAGACTTCAGACAAATGTGTTGACCTTTCTATCTTCCTAACTTGACCTAGGGTGTCTAAACAACTCAGCCTAGGCATTAATTGATAGAAGCATTAGTGATTAGTGAATTCTAGTTAACTAAAGTGAATTGCCTTTAGATGGATGTGTTCACATTCAATTAAACTAAGCCATATTCTATTGAATAGTTGGAAGTTACGATAAACTGATGTTTGTGAATCATCAAACTATCCTAATGTGCAACAACTTTTTACGAATGTATACATTCTTATGATTCAACTAAACAATAAATTAGTCATCTCAATTAGATCCCTAATGTAGAAAAGCCTTACAGATATGTAAGAATAAGCAAGTAACATGATTCAGTAATGTCTAAATTGACAAAAGCATTAAGAATACATGAACACTCCATATATAGGTCTATTGGATTACATCCATATATCATAACTATGATTCAAATCCATACATCAAAACCAAAATTCAAATAAACCTAAATTTAAAAAACAAAATTCAATATGCAAATATGAAAATTCTTAACAATGGAAGAAGAGGAAGATGGGAATCTTATTCGAATTAGCAATCTTGGATAAGTTACCAATAGATAAAATGATTTAAGCTATAGATCTTCAAGTCTCACCATTCTAAGAGCTTAAATTCCCCTTCTCAAAGCTCCAAAGTCTCTCTTTTGATATGCTTCCTTCCTTTCTACTCAAATGGCTAAGAGTTCCCTTTCAAATCCCCCAAAATCCCTCCAATTTATAAGACCTTCAAATTATCTTTAGCATTATGCCACAACCACCTATTTTGGCTAGTCATGATGCTTGTACCAAAGTGTGACCAATTGGTTGATTATGACCAGCTGAAGTACTAGTTATAGCTTGCCTTTCATTAAAGACCTTAAGATAAACTAATTTGCAAATATGGTCTTAGGACTCTTAGAAAATCACTTTTAGACACCAAAACTCTTACTTATTTGCACAATTAACCTGCAAAAACATAAAATTTAATTAAGACCTAATAAAAAATATAAAGCAAAACACATCAAAGTACAATTAACAACTAAACTACAATTTAACTACTTTTAACTATTCCTATCTATTAGAATGAACAAAGGTAATTCCCTTACTCAAAACCACTTAAATAAGTTTAGAAAACTTAGGGACTTAGGTCTTTGCTTAACATATGACTTATGTCAAGCAACTACAGAGCTATCAAATGAGCCAACTCGTTATAAGTCACGGGTTAAATGGTTGGCCCATTTAAACCCACTTGGTTAAGTGGGTTAAATAAGCTAGCCAATTAAACCAACTAAGGAAAAAACTAGTTAACTAAAAGCAAAGCAGCTTCTAGAATATAAGCAAATAAATACTAAGCTTAAGAGCACCTTTACAATTAGATTCATCATATAGAAAGTTGAAGAGTTTTTAGAACCAATGCTTCTCTTAAACTCAACCCTCATGTACATAAGTTCACTAATAGATTTAGACCTAATTTCATTATTATGGCTTTACAACTTTCAAATATCCTATTCTTTCACTCACAGTAAACACACAATTCTTCCTATTGCAATACATCTTCCATATAAGCTCTTCTAGTAGTCTCATACGCTTTTCATATTCCTCCTTCAATTTATTGCATTCCAAAGTGATTTGAACCGACCTCATTGCCATTTTGTGAGCCAACCCACTAATTAGCATTGTGAGCTCAATTAGAAATGAAAGTTGCAAGGTGGGGTCCTTTTAAAACATGATATGCACATGACCTCGTCGATTCTCGAAGTGGGTTCCTATAACTTAAAGGTTGAGATCAAATGGTGGGTTCGAATGATTCTTATTGAAAATTGTGAGAATAGATTGAAGCCTAGAAATTGTCGTGGCTTGTAGTTTTCTCCTTGTTGTTTACGTGGTAGTAAAAGTCATCATAGGTTATATGTCTCAGACTCTTAGAGCAGATTGAGTAGTCAAAAGCTGAGCACTGATTGTCGAGGAGTAAGTGAGGTCAAGGACTTGGGTGCAGAGTGGGTGTTATCATGTTCATGTGTAAGGTAATGGGCTATTAGGAGATTTAATGTGTGTGTGTGTGTGTATTAAAAGGGTTAACATGTGAATTAGGTGGGCTAACTTGTTTAATTTGTTGGTTAGATAGGTTGGGACAAAATAATTTTATTAAAAAGTTTTTCGAAGTAGTGGGCCAACTCAACCAACCAATTGGTGGGTTAAATGAGTCGAACCTATTGAGTTGACTTGTTTTGACAAGGTTTAAGGGTTTTGAAGATAAATTCACCTTATTATATTCAAATTCCATAAAACACAAAATAACTCCAAAACAAGTGTAAAACAGGTAAAAAATCATTAAAAAAAATTTGATGAGTCTGTATAAATAAGCATGAAAATACATATGTATATAAAAGGGATTTATCAATAACCATTATTATTAAAAAAATGACATATAATATTAAAATTAGAGATGTTAATATCATGCCATAATGGTGCTATTCATCTAATGCCACAAGAAAAGTATGAAAGAGGACATACTTCCTAAATAGGTCTTATTTTATTTGGTTTATTTCATTGGCTAACTTCCTTTCAAATGAGAAAAAAAAAAGAAAGAAAAAAAAATCCATTGGTAATTTGATGACAATAATAAAGTAAGACAATCTATCACATCCATCCAAAAGGTAAGTTTAAAAATATTGAGCAAAAAATAAATCGTAATAAAAGTTAGAAATCTTAAGTATCAAATAAAGTAGGTGAATAAGGAAATATAAATATTTTTAAAAAAAATTGAATGGTAATGGTAAATTTGGATATCCTTACTCTTTCTCATTTTAGATTACAAGCATTAAAGTGGAAGAATAATTTTTTTTTTTTAACTTTTCAATTTCCTAAACTTACAACATGACTAAAGAGCAAAGAGTCTTGTCTTGTGTCTCATGGTTAAATCATAATCTAGACAAAAGGAAACCATCACACGAGAGAGAGAGAGAGAGAGAGAGAGAGAGAGAGAGATTTTATTAAAGGTAAACGAGTGGTAAAGATAAGAGTATTAAGACATATTTGAACTCTTGAAAGTCCTTTGGCTATGAAGGAGCTTCTCTTTGTATTATTCTAAAAGGTTAACTAATGATGAAACTCAGGTCACGTGGTCTAGTAGAACCATTGAAGCTACCTAACTAAAGTGTCTTATCATGTAGAGCTGTTCTAAACCACATTATTTAAAGTAACTTACTGTGTCAATTCATTGCATATGACTTGATGAATTATAGCTGTTAAGTTCGTTAGACCTTGGTAAAGTGGATTAGGCCATTTTAAACTCATGAAATTCTTATGCTTGTAAGGTTCTTATAAGATCTTGAAAGTGTTTGTCTTTTATAATTTAATTATTCTTAAACATTTAAAAATTTTAAAATAATTTTTTGTTCATGAAGAATAGTAAATAACAATCAATAATATTTTGTCATTTGAAATATAACATATATTAAATCAAAGATGTAATTTGTCATTATTTTTTTCACCAATTGTTTTTTAATTTATCATTCATCTTAAATATGTAAATTTTACTTTTTGATGGGGCCACGTGTAAAATTTCTTTTAAGGTCACTGTATCAAATTATATGCATACATGAAATACTTGGACAGGCCAAGCCCCGTCTCCTCTCCCCCAAACATTGTTCCCCCTCTTACTTTCTTTAAGCTCATTGTAATTAAAAGTAATAATAAAATTTTGATAAAGTTCTTTAGATATTTGTCATTAAGTTCACCAATAAAAAAATTATGATGTAAGACTAGTAACTTTTATCTCCTATGAGAGACGGTTTAATTATATAACCTTTCTTTCTATTTTGGGATAAGAAAAATACTCATACTCTATGAATATTGTAAAATTTACTTGTTTAGGTTTAGGTATGAAGATTTTTATAAGCATTTTAAGGGTCCAAGGCTGGGTAATATGATACCCAGCCCACCTTAGATCCATAGTGTATATATATTTATGTGTGAATTACATTAACCTCCTTTGAGGTTTGGCTAAATTATATTTAATACTTTTCTTGTTTCAAAAATTACACATATATACTCCTTTCTAATTTATTTTTTGTCAATCAAATTAACATTTTACACAACATGCATTTTTTTCTAGAAAGAAAATTACCTAATTATCTTTACTTTTATATTAAGAACAAAATCACAATCTCATATTAGAGCATAAAATCAGTTTAGCAGCATTTATTATCATATTAAGAATAAAATATTAATCTTATAATATACAAAAATGTTAACTTTTTTTGATAAAAAATAAATTGGATGGGAGGTTTTCTGTAACATATATTAAATTGTCAAGAAAGTCAAGTAGAATTTTTTAAATAAGAGAGGTATCAAGTATAATTTAATCAAGTCTCATGATGTT
Source organism: Erythrophleum fordii (assembly GCA_032878935.1). Taxonomy (NCBI): domain Eukaryota; kingdom Viridiplantae; phylum Streptophyta; class Magnoliopsida; order Fabales; family Fabaceae; genus Erythrophleum; species Erythrophleum fordii. The sequence continues at coordinate 5,004,180 of JAVQMF010000025.1, read as the reverse complement.
AGCATACTTCATTTTATATTTATTTATTTATATTCATAATTTCATCTATATAATAATCAATATAATATATTAAAATGATTAAAAAAATACCTTTCAAATACCATAATATGATTTTGAATTATATTAATAGTTGTTTGAGATATTTTATTCTTTGTTGTAATTTTATATAAACAAATTTGATAAATGAGTCTTAACTTAAGAAAAAATTGTTCATTTTGATTTTTTTTTTCAAATAAATAAGTCTAGTAAAAGGATTCGATAAGGATGGATAATTCTTCACTAGTTGAATATGGGTCTACGGATAGGTACTATAGTACCTTACCTATGTTTATTGGTGTGAGCTTAGGTGAAGAAGTTTGAACTCACTCATTTTGTGTTGCTAAGCTTGTAGATATATAAAAACATAAGTACATAAGATTAATTAATTAAAGTAGCAAACCTCACTTTGGTAAATATATCAATTATTTCAAGTAATATAATTTCTTATGTATAAGGTTGATCCCACTGGGATGTATATCTAAATGACAAAATTAATTAAACTTTTGATTTATATGTTAACCTAAGTTATACTACCTAAACTAACTACTGTCCTAAGATAAGCCTGGTCACCAGGGAACATTAGGAGAAAGGATTGTTATTATCCTAAATGTAACTTAAACTAATGTGTATATGTAAAGACTCTCTAGCTTAGACTCTAAATACTAAAATACTAATTAAATTCTAGTTTTATACATCCTAAAGCATAGAACTCATTCTTAACAATTTTTTAGTTATGGTTGGCTAACATAGTACTGTTATTTGTTTATGCCTCTTGAGACAACAATCTTACGATATATGAGCTTGCCATTACATACCATGTTGGCTAGAATATACAAATTAAGTTTTGTGAATTACTAAAGTAACTAGTATAGTAGCTTGCTTTGTTTTGCATCCGATACCAATTGCCTAAACATTTATTAAGCAAACACCTAAGGTTCAAGCTAACTGCCAATTGTCCTATGCATGGATTAGCGAATATCAACCGCTTTCACTTTGCTAACACTCACCAACCCCTATCTAATCAACTTTCCAAGCATTTTCATCTAATTAATTAACTTTTAAATCTATTGCTATGTGATTAAAGAGTCAACCAATGAACTAGATTCAAGAAAATTGATTAAGAGCTTTTAGCATATACAATTACACTATAAACTATACATTGATCAAAATGAAATCATTACAACTAATAATTAATTAATATAAAACAAAATTTTATTAGTAAAATTAGACAAGAAACATAAAATACTAATGAAAAGACTATAGGAAATTGGATTAGATGGCTAAAGAATTCAAAAGATAGATCATTATAATGCAATTATACCATAGAAATATAGATATAGGCCTCTATAGATAATTTAAGTCCACAATGCTCTCTAGATAATGCTCTCTTATGATGAATTACAAAATAAACTATCTTTAGAAATGTAAAAATAATGGAAAAAGGTCTACCAATTTGTACATTAGAGGGAATTTGGGGTGGGGGGAACTTAGAAGGCACCAGTCATTGTAACAAGCAAAATTATGTCATTGCGACAATGAAGTGACATTGTGAAATCTAGATTTGGTTAAGTCATTTGTTGTGATAAGTAGTTACTTCTTGTCATAATGAGAATTTTATTAGGCTTTTTGAAAAATAATTGCACTTCAGTCCTTAAGCTTCTCAAATTGATCCTAGAATATGCAAAATTTATTTATTTACAACTTTGTCCTTGTAAAAAAATTGTCAAGCAACTGAAGGACTAAATGAATTCCAATCAATGTCAAACATGAAAAGCAAAAGTTAATGAATACCAAGTGATCCATTTTGGAATTGAAACCACCATTTTATCATTGCACCTGCAACTACATTCAAAATAACATAAACCTTGACTATATGGTTAAGAGTAAATATGAAGCACTGATAATGAAATGAGCCAATAAGCTAGCAAATCTTGTAGACAATCCACTTCATCTATCCATTTGACAAAATTTTTTTTTGTCTTTTTGGATAATGGAAGTACTAGTTTAAATCAAATACATTTAAGATCATGGATCTGTCAATGAAGTAGACTTACCATCCTTAGTAGTTTAAATCAAATACATTTAAGATCATGGATTCGTCAATGAAGTAGACTTACCATCCTGCTAGTTAAGAGACATCAATAAAAAAATATCAAAACTATAGCAAAAAGGCCAGTGGCTATTATGCTTGAAAGAAGAACCTGGCCACATTTATTTATGTTTGAAAAAAATGGTGGCAACACGCCATCCCTTGCCGTAGCCATCAAGATTTGTGGCTAAGAAATATAAACTGAGCTCATTTTAGGATGTTTGAACGATAAAATGCCTTATCCATGTCAATGCCTAGCACCTTTTCATGCCAACAATGCAATGACTTGGACATTTGAAATAAATATGTTGTGACTTGAACACTTGGTTGAAGAAGAATGTGATCAAATAGAAAGTTAAAAAACATATATCATACTTTAAGTGTAACATTGATTTTGTAGCACCTTAAATAAAACTCTAAAATGTAGAAATGGATAATTAGCGTTTCTTTTTATAAATATATTAATAATAACAAATTATGCTAAATATAGTACTATCAGAAGAACTACCAACATAATGCGTAGTACTCTTAGGCAAGGTAAGATCATCTTTGTTTCCTTTCTTATTTATGTATATTTTCATTTTGTAAAGGCATAGATCTTTATACCTCCAACCTAAATTGAGGTGCAATGTTTGTAAAGGGCATTACACTTCATAAAAATCACACATACACAACTCATGCACAAGAAACTCTGCCATATTCTGGTTTTATCCCTATTGTTATCGAAGAAAAATAAATCTTTAAAGATCCAGCATACAAAAATGCCAACTTAAAATTCACATAACCATTAGGCCCACAAATTGGTAATGATAGCCAAAACCTTATTAGATAAAATGCATTCCACTTCCAATCCTAAAATCTTTATTGCAATCTAAATCCCTTAAATTTTTGGCATATTTATAAAGGTTTCTAAAATATGAAGTTAATACTGGATCAAAGGATAAAAATAAACCATAAACATTAAAGCATAAAATTTCCTTCATAGAAATTAGCAGCGATTCATCTAATTAGTAAGTGAGGTTTGCTTAGTCTTGTCAAACACAAGGGTAATTAAGCAAACCAATAAATTTTCTTCCTAGAACAAGATGGTTGGAAATCAAAAAGAAGGTGAAGATTCATTGTGACATCCATACACTTCATTGGTATAACCTACTCTATCGCTATCCTTAGGTCTTCTGATCCAAATAAAAGAAGGAAAAAACATGTAGGGTTTCATCAATCTTTCTCTATAATCAGCAACTAAATATTAGAGAGAGTGAGAGAAAATATATATTTAGAAGTTTAAAATTAAAATGAGCAAGAATGAATGAACATTCAACTTACTTTGTCCTAGTAAAGTGATTCTTATTGACTATCTTTCAGCTTATGAAGGTTGCATTAAGAATGTGTAAGAAAAAAAGAGAAAGGGGAAGAGAAAGTAGAAAGGTGGTCAAATCCTTTGTGAATAGTAGAGGATGCACACCGTATGTACAGTGACAAAATGACATCATTCCATCACCTCATAGCCAATCATGACCTTTCATCTTACATGATCTTGAGCATTTATGTATCCCTTCCAAAACATACCATTTTACTAAGTGAAATGGTATGTTTTATGCTAATTCATTTACCAAGTTTTAGCCAATCTGAGCCATCCATTATGCATGATTAAAGTAGTCTATTCAAGAGCCCTTAAACTTACTATTTTTAGCACTTAAATGCTTTCTTAATGTTGCATTTTGTCATTACTTCTTCAACCTCTTGTTTTGTTCATCCAATGCAGGAAAAATCATGGTTTTTTTTTTACAAGAAAAGTTAGTTCTAAGGTAGGAGAATTGTAATGTTCAATTTTTCGTTAAATGACAGAAACAAACACGTTTTCAAAGCAAGTCCCCCGAAATGAATTAGTTAAGGTTCCGAAAAATTTGAGTAACATTCTAGCCTCCTAAAAATGAGAATTCTAGCCCTAGACGAAAGGAAAAATGGAGTTAGAATAAAGAAATAAATTTTGATAGAAACCTTACAAAACGTAATGACATTTTCGTAATTTCGGGTAATTTTTGGAATTCTCATAGGAGGGCTTTTTAAATCAAAGTTTTAAATTTTTTAGGATTCTCAGAGGCTCTGAAAACCATGAGAAGTCCCCGGACAGTTAAATCCCCTCCGGTGGACGTTTTCCAACGTCAGTGCCCCCGAACTTTGATGGGTTCATTCGGAAAGGTTTTAGGTCCGATTTGAGTGATTTTGAAGGTATTTTTCTTAATTGGGAATCTAAATTTTACAATAGAAAAGACAGTTCTAAAAAAAGAGCTAAAACAAAAAAAATACAAAATACAAAGTATGAAGGGCAAAATTAGAATTTTTGAAAAAGTCACTTTGCCCTAACTATATATAGGTGGTATCTCACACTCTCCTTCATTCAACTTTAGATTTTCCAGCCCCAAACCAGAAGCTAAGCCTTAGGAGAGTGGCACACCAAGAGAAGAGAAGAAGGAGAAAAAATTCAAGTCGGTATGAAAATTTACTTGTTTTTCATGCTTTCTCTCTACCAATCTCTTCTCCTCTTTTTCCCTCTTCTTCTCCATGATTTTTTTGAAGTTTTGAAGGCTGTTTTGAAGGAAGAACAGAGGGAAATTTTCGGATTTGAAGAGAAGAGTTTGGAGAAAGCAAGATTCAAGCCAAACTAACCAAGGAAACAAGGTAAAAATGCATTCTATGGTAGTTATGTTGATGTTCCTTTCTTCTCCATTTTGACCTACACCAAGAACCCTAGGAAGATCTGATTTTCAAGCCCAACCAAGTATGATTTTTAAGTATTTGATGGAGAAGAATAAGAACATGCAAAGAAAATCATGAAATAGGCATTAGGATTCAAGATGCAAAATTTAAGATTTCTAGTACACCTTTCAAATTCTGAATTTATGTGATGCTTCCTAGGTCTAATTAAAAGTTTATATGAGTTCTTGAAACACCTAAGATGCTCCCCACAAGCCTCTTTCTTCAAAAAAATCAAGAGAACTCGAATAAGCCCAAATGATGCCTATGTCTCGGCTAAGAGGGTTTCTTGTAGTGAGAGAGAGTTTTAAATTTTTCTAAGGCCATTCTTGAGTCATATTTAATGAATGAAAATGAAGGTAGGCCTTAGAAAAAATTTAGAACTCATAGAAAGTGATTTGGTGTCTTAGGTTCCATATTATGACCTAAAGAAGCAACATGATACTAGGCCTTTTGTTTTGATGATGTGATGACTCCAATAGGCTTAAAAGGAGTCAAGAATCATATTTGAAAGGAAAGAATAAGGCCTAGAAATCATTTGAGGGGTGTTACTTCATTAGGTGCCTTTATAGACCATAATGGAACCTATAGAGCAATCTAGGATTTAAGCAAATTAGTGTAGCCTTAGAATGTGTTTTATGAACCTAATTAGCTCCAATAAATTATATCTAAGCTAAGAGAAACCATCTCCACTAATTTGTGGTGTGTGGCTGAAAGAGAAGGCTCGAATTTCAAGGAAAAAGTGTGTGATTGTATGCAAGGTAACTCTCTCCACCTTCTCTCATGCATGGATGTATGTTTAACTTGTTTTAGAATGTGTATATGTGTATTTTTAAGCTATAAAAAGTATACTAGCATGCCTTTATATGCCATGATTCTTGATGCATGTTATGTTTTCAAATGAATACATGATGTTTGTATGAGTTTGTTTGAGTGTGGAGAGGCCAAGAACTCTTCCCTTTGGTAAGGATGAGCCAAGAACCCTTAAGTTGGTTGAGACAAAGTAAAGAGTCTCCTAAAAGCAAAGTGGGCTCCCAAGAGTATGGTTGAGTCTAAAGCTCTTAAAGAATGGATGAGAAAAGTCCAAAATCCACAAGGAGAAGTGTGAGGCCAATCCAAACCCTTGGTAAGCTCTTGAATGTCCTGTATGATTTGTTCATATGCCAAGCCTGCTCTTTAAATGTCCATGACTTCCATTTTCTCCATGCATACATTTGTAAAGCTTGCTTTGCACATATTATGTATGATTGAATGAGAGATAAGCTATTGGGATTCTTTGAATCTCATCCCCTCCTCTCCAATGATTTAATACGCTAGGTGGACCAAGTAGCTATGGTGAAAGGAGCCAACAACAATGAAAGAAGGAGATTGACAAGCATATGCTTAGTTTTATCCATTTTGTAACCATAATGATGGTTTATGATGTATATGATGTAGTAAATGATCTATAACCCTTGAGACATGTATAAATATACTCTTATGTGATATTTAAATGTATGAATATGATGTATGACCTCTAACATATATTTTAAGTATGTAATGCCAAAGTATGCAATTTGAAAGTTTGATGGAAATGTGCATAAGTGTGGGTTGAATGGCCAAAATGAGATGCATGAGGTTTGAGACTATTTGGGTAGCTTACACAAGTCTTAAATGTACTTTTAGACTTGCCCAAAAGGTTTCAAGACCAAGAAAAATCCATTTGGCAACTTTGGTACCTTATATGTAGCTAAAATTGACTATTATAAAACCCTATGTCACTTTTTAGCCAAATGAATTAGTATTGATCTGAAATTTGGTACGAAAATTAAGTCTCATTAAGAGTTTTCTGGAAAGCTAAAGATAATAATTTTTGGAGGTCTACAGAATATTTGATAATTTTTTCAAAGTTGGCAATTTTTATGGTTTCTGGTTTGCTACACTATTCATTTGGTCCGAAATTGCATTCTGTTACACGAGGCTCAAATGATTTCCAATTGCCATAAACTTTTATACAAAGAAACTAGACATTCACAGTGACTCGTGCCAACTAGAAGCACCTCATTTGGAGGTCTAGAGAGGAAGATATAAATTTTTGAACTTTTTATCCAGTATCAGTAATTTTGCCCAACCTGAAGTACTGTTCTATTAAATTCTGAGGTTTGAGCTTCATGAATTGATCTAGAGATATTTTCCTCTCTATTTAACATCCACAGCTTTCTATATTGGTATCATTTACATGGATTGTATTTTTTTGAAATTAATTGGACATTTTCAAATTTTCTATAGAATTCTGTGACAGTTCCAGAATTCAGTTGGACCTTTGTACCATTTTGGATGTCAAACGTCCTCTATGATGAATGTCATAATCTGGGCATATTTTTATTATGAAGTAGACATCTAAAAAATTTTAGAATGACTAAGATTTCATAATTTCTATTTTTTTGGATTTAGTTATGATTTTCCAAAATTTGGTCAGAGAATGGAGCAAATCTAGCCGAAAATGTACTTGCTTATTTTGAGCTCCATTTCGGTTTCTATGAGTTGTAGACATGATTTTGGGATGCAAATGAGTGGTAATGATATAATTAAATATGAGAATGCATAACATGAGCTCCAACAATCCACGTGACATCGATTGCAAATTTTTAAGTATAACGCAACGTAGATAAACCTATTATTTTCATTCCCTTTTTCATGTGCTCTTATGGAAATAATAATGTGAAACTTATAAATGTTATGAAATGAGCTAGAATCTATAGTGTTGCAGAAGCAATGCATTTTAGAGGGAATACACAAATGCTTAGAATCCCATAGGATAAACAGTCACAATTGGCTATGAGACGATGGAATGACATCATTTCACTATTGCACACACGGTGCTCTTCCTCTATTATTCGCAAAGGATCTGGTCATGAGTAGAAAGTGAGAGAGAGAACAAAAAGTGAAAGAGATATGAGGTAATAAAATGTGGCAAAAAATTTTTAATTTTAAAATCAAAAATTTGAAATTACAAATCAAAAGAGCAGGCCTTTCAAATATATTGTTTTTAAAAAAGAAACAAATCAAACTAAAAAAAAAAGTAGAACCCTACAATCTAAGAACAATAATGGTGAATAGTTATAAATAATTGTTTTAAACATGAAATAATCCCATTTAACACACAAGAATAGAAATTTGAGCCAATCAAACTTTGATATTAATAAAAGAACATTGGAATACTTACTTTTATAAAGGTGGATGTTGTCAAATCTCTATCCTATGTTGCTTTAGACTAAATCCTCAAATGGAATTCGACCTCTTATTCACAGCAGAAGATACCATAATCCCAGGAGGAGAAGGGAGAAAAATATATTTTGCGTTCTTTTGCTCTATCTTTCTATATTTTCTCTTAGAGAAGGAAGTAAAGGAATAATCATAAGCTTATTTGCTTGCATGATTAATTTCTCTCTCCTTTGTCTAAAATAATTAGCTCCTTATCATAAAAAATAACCAAACCTTTATTTAAAATTCAAAATTGATAATTGATAATTGATAATTTATTAATTAATTATGTATTCCTTTGGATCAAACAAATTACTAATGTAGAATACCTCCAATAGTCTTATTAAAATCCATTTATGCATACTAAATGGGCTTTTATCAAAGCTACATGAAGAGCCCAAATGGATGATAGCTAGTTAGTGTTTGATGGATATGAGAAGCTTTCTCATATGGTGGAATTAAACCACCCACAATTGATGCAAGACTTGCCAATATCTGTCATTGTGCTTGAGATGAAAAAGCATGCTTTCTCTATCTTTCTAAAACATAATTGTGAAAGAGGACATGAAAGAATGACATGTATTATTTTAAGAGGAAACCAAATTAATAGATAATGGGGAATCTTAAAGAAAATAAAGAATGAACTTTAAAATAATTTCTGTATGGCCATTATGTTAAGTGAAATAGACAAATGCAATAGGCAAGAAAAGAAAGTACTATTTGTGACATAGTAAATCAAAGTCATGCATATCATATAGGCATGCATATGACACTACATGAGAAACATATCTATACGAAGAAAAAAATAACTAAGCTTAATTAAAAGCATAGTTAAAGGAAACAATAGAATATTTCATTAGCCCAACCAATGTATGATAGAAATATATATATATATATATACATAGGTAATAGATACCCTAATTCAAACTCATTAACCTCAAAGGCATATTGTCATTATGATGATCAAGTATAATGATAACATCATTATTTGTCCATAGCAGACTTTCATCTTCTATCGTAAGGTTTGGATCCTACTGGAACCACACTTGTTAGGCCATGGCCTAATGGGGTGTATAGGCCTAATGAGGTGATATATAATAGAAAGAACAAATAGAAAATAGAAGAGAAGGGGGAACCAGTGAGAAGTAAGAAGAAGAAAATATAAAAAAGCTAATAGACAAAAGGAAAAATAATCTAACAGTATCGTAGTTTAATGGTAAGAGGCTTCTATGTCTATGTTTTGTGTAATAGTCTCACCAAAATTCACTATATCTATTATACACGATTTACTATTGAAAAATAAAGTGAAGAATAAAGCATAGTATTTTTGACCAAAAAAGAAAGAAAATAAATAATGTTTTAGAGATAAAATAAAAGGAAGACAAGCAATACAATATAATAAGCAAAAAATCAAATGGTAGATACAATGACAAGATATCAAGACAAAAGCATGAAAGATGAGAAATAAATTTTGATGTATCTAAATATCAGATACACAGACTAAGATACTATGTTTCAAATCATTAACTTCATAAAGCTACATAAGTTTGGTAAATATTGATACTCATCAAAGATTTCAATCTTGACACATTGAAAATTGAAGTTTGTCATCATAAAAACAAAAGATCTCAAAAATCCTTCCACCATTTCATATCTAAGCCTTCCTTAGGTTTCATTCATTGTAGCCTTCATATGAGTATGTCAAATTACTACTTGCCATCCTCTTATAGCCTTCCTTCCACATGAATTGTTATAATAATATATATATATATATATATATATAGCACATGATATGACATAACATAGGAAATTTTATAACAATGTAAATACAATTGGAAAAAAGAAAAGAGAGAAACATACCAAATCTTAAATTTAATCTAGACCAATAACATCAACCCCAATTTCTTTCATATGCACAAAAACGACACCTTTACCATTTATACAGAGGACAAGTGGGGTTTTAGGACTTTTTTTTTTTTTTTTGCCAAACTAAGAATTTGGACATAATAAAAATAAAAAACAAGAAAAAATGTGGAAAATGGCAAGATAATATTTAACCTTGCATTGACAAATTTTTTTAGCATTATGAATTAAGAAAATAATAGGATAAAATATTACAAAAATATTAATCTTATTTCAACATAGATATATGAAAATGGAGATTCATGTTTGGGATTTACTCCTTTAGCATTAGAAAACGAAGAATAGATATTCAAAAAGCTTAGTTTGTTACTCAAGGTTAACAATATTAAGCTTTCAATAGAGTAAATAAGTTCTAAATTTTTAATTATTTCTTTCGCCAAGTCAACCAACTGATTACAGTCATAAAAAAATGATTCAACCCACTTCATATAGAAACTACTACAGTACAATAGATTTCTTAACTTTTAAATTATTAAAAAGTAAAAACATGTCTTATGAATTGATATCTGCACTATTTTCAACGGATTAAAGGATGTCATGATCACTACTACTCAATGAAGTGGACATTCCTTTGCTTCCTAAATGATGCAAAAATTTTATGATTGGTGGTTTTACTGAAATAACATTGTAAGGGCACCTTTGTCTTCGCATCATCCAATGCCACTGACCTTTTACAAAATGCATAGCAAAAAGAGTTAAAGTCCTATAAAGAGTGTAATGTTTTTCATGAATATGCCTCTACAGACATATGTTTGATCTCATGCCTATTAACTATATTTTTCACTCCTTCGAATAAAGCCCTCAATAACTCAATTAATATAACTAAAACTTGTGGAAATTTCCTAAACCAATGTTATATAGGTATAAAACTAAAATGCAATCACAATAGCAACACAAAAGCAATCACATAATTTAAATTGAAAAATAAATAACACTTTTGGCATTTTCTTTGATTTTAATGTTTATAAAGAGAGAAAAATAGGTCACTTACCTACTTAAGTTTAAAGAGCTAGTAACACAAAGTATAGCACAGAGAAGTTTGGATCTATGGCATTGATTTCATCAACAACTTTTGCTACCATTCCGTTGCTAGCTAATTCCTTCGTTTTCAATGTAATTTCAAATTGATCCTCTATATTGTTATTTTCAAATACAAAAAGGTTTTTAAATCCCTAGAAAACATAACTAAATCAATAATTGTTATAAATGGTAGCATACTACAAAGTTCCAAACAAGAAAATATTTTCTATTTAAGTTCAAATTTTGTTCCAAGAGAAACACTTTCCAAGTGAAGAACAAATCTAACTATACCAAAGGCCTTAGTTGTTTCTGAGACTTTCTTTATTAATGTAGTATAACAACAAAAAATGAAAGCATAACCACAAGAATATTCCCATATACCAATTTCATTGTTTTGGACTTCTGGTCTCCAGTAATCTAGCAGCACATCATTGGTAGCCCCAATGTGTACATTTGGTTTAAATGTGTGAAAGTAACACAAAGCCATTGGATATACCTTAGTGGCACAAAGATTATGTATATATGGGAAAATAGCAAACAACAAATATATTGTGGTCAACCATAAATATTTTTTTGGCATGTAAGAGAAAACTAAAAGAACAAAAAAAAAGGTATTATAGAGGATAAATATCTTTCTTTCTTTTTTTGGTTTCCTTTTGTCCTTCTTTCTTATTTTTGGGGGAGGGGAGGGTTGGGAGTCAAACTAGTTTCATATTTCAACTCGCTACATAGAAAAAATATTTGACATAAAGTAATTTGCTTGATTATAATTTTCACCTCGATATTCAACATTATATTTCCAAGTAACATTACAATAATTATAATACATATCTAAACAAACATAGTCAAAAGTTGGAAATCTTTTGTAGAAGCCAATTCTAGCTAAAATTTTTCCATTTCCAAGGGTCAAATGGCTCTTACATCTATGATCATTAACTACAACCTCACTTTTTTCCTTTAATATGTGTGAAAAACTTTAGAAAATTTTTCCATATATCATATTTATAGCTTCACTTGCCTAAATCATCTAACAAGGTCATAAATAGACAATTATTTGACATCTTGGATGACCCTCTAACTTTTAGAAAGGATAGCTAAAACTTTATCACCTTCTAATTTGCAAGAATACCAAAAACTAATTATATCACTCTTAAAATGTGCAATTTGAAATTGAAATTCATGAATTCAACATTTGTTAAATACTGAAACTTTCTTGAAGAATTGTATGTTGTTTTACATACTTAGAATAAAACAATTAGTAGAGAGGAAACTTGGCCTTGGTCTTCTCAAAGACTTGTTCTATAATTACAGCACTAATGCCATTAGCCTTTTTTATCTCTAGGTGTGCTCAGTAATAAAAACCAGTCCACTTTAATGCATTTGCAATAAAATCATCAAATCCAATTGCTATGCCTATTGCTAAATGAAGGTTAATAAACAATATAAGCAAAAGGGATGTAGAAGGTTCATGCATTATTTTTCCCACTTTTCAAGGGAAGCATCAATACATATTGTAGATACCTTGACCTATGCTCTAGAATGGGAGGTTATGATTCTTTTGGGAATGGACTTCTTCTCTCACTCGCTCCAAATCTATGAGCAATTTGTGAAGCAAAAACATAGCAAACTATAAATTATGCAATGTACAAGTTAGAAGAAAAAAATAGCACCATGCTTAATTAGTTAAAACTGCATCATGTCAGGCATTTGAAAAAACCATACATGGACCAATAAGGGACACATAAACTAGTGATTAAAGAATTCAATCTCTCAAACTTAACCTTTACATTAAGTTTTGAAGTGCAATATTAAAGGAATAGAAAACTACACAGGTATTTAACATACAAGCATTATAAATTGATTGTTTAAAGTTGAAAATGCAAATTTATTCTCCTAATTGATGCAAGATATTAAGGCTCTGCTTTTGCCATTTTAATGGAAAAATGGTAAAATTACAAGCAAAAGATAGTTAGGCACATTTGCAGACACAAACGGTCAATTTAAATGCCCTCATTCTCTTTATTCAAGCTTCCGTCCAATCAGTCTCACACCCATTTTTGTGAATAAAATTTTCACTAAATAAAATAATTTATAGAAGATGTTGTACTTGAAAGCTTACCAGGTAATCAAAAGCTTCCTTCCAATCATTACATCGTATAAAAAATGTTAATGTCTTTCATCAAGCCTATACAAAAGCTTACCATGATGCAAAAATAAACTACTATAAAGGCAAAATTTCAACAATGTAGTAACAAAAACCCTTAGTTTTAATATTCCATTCTATCTTACAATTATCACATCTTAATAAAGAAAATCCATGAATATATTTCTAATAAACCCAATTTAATAGCTTGGCAAAATGCTATTTGCTATTCATATTACCAAACATGTCAAATTTGAGATACAAATAAATGAAAAGGCAAAATAGATATATACCTTCATTGTAAAGTGAACATATTCTTACAACTTAGGAGAGGGTTTATCTCCACTTATATCAAATGAATGCCGATTTTGTTAAAGCAAAAGAATGGATTCAGGAAAAACTAAAGATTAAATCGATTAAATTGAAAGTTAAAGCATATTGCAATAAATGCATAGGCATCAATATCTATAAATCCATAAGACTTCCGTTGATGTAGCTCCCACCTTACTTTATGCTCATTAAGGATTAACAAGCATACAATTCTTATAGGATAGACATTAGTATGGAAGCAATCTTAAGGAAATTTGCACTTTAGTGGCTTATTAGGGTGATCGTTGCAAGTGAAGACATTAAGATAGACATCAAGTTCACATCTCCATATTTATATTGCTAGCTTCAATTAGACCTACACATATACCATACAAGACATTTAGATTTTAACTTAAGATAATAGAATAGCAGAAGTTCTTTTAAAGTGGTGACTTCAGGTGGTCTAAAAATGGGATTGTGATAGACATTGTATAACAACTATAAGTGAGAAATAGGATGTGCTAGAGAATTGCAAAAGAATAGATTTATATGAATAATTATGTACCTCCTTTTTACATATTTGTACAAATAAACTCCTTTAAATGTAAAGCTCCTTGGAATATTAAATGTTCAATTGTATATGAAGTATAAAAACAACCTTCATATATAACATTAAAACAATCATTGTTAATTGAAAAAAAAAAAAGCCTTTCTGAACTCTAATTTTCCCAAGGCCACCAATTCTAGATTCATTGATAATTATTCCCCTCCCTAGGTCTTGAAAGGTGATGTGCTTTCTAAATGCTTTTAAATCATTTTTAAAAATAGCTTTTGATGAAAGAAGTACATGTAATATGGTGATAGAAATATGAATCAAGATGAAAAGAAAAAAAAAGGTTAAAATTGATAAAATGATGTATGTTCTCTCTAAAGCAATCCAAGAATTTTTGTATTAAACCTAACTAACAATATTAAGAGAATCAATTACATATTTGTTTTGCTCATCTTTGCATGCAATGATAGATTACTGTGAGAGCAAGAAGTGACACAACAATAAATGCTATTGGATGAAATGCAAAAATTGAAATGAGAAATAGAAATAATGGTATAAGAACTAAAAAAAATATACACCTATCAGAAGAAATGAAAACACAATCGTTAAGATCATCAGTGGAAGAAAAGAGCAAAAGAATGAAAATCTAATTGCAACATGTTTCTAATGTTGTTTAGAGGATTCAAACCCAAGCATCTTTCTAAAGAGCACCAATTCAAAGCACCGTGAAGTTGATGGAATGGTTAACAATTAAAGAATACAACAATGGTAAAACCTAAGTATCTTTAAAAGTAAAGCCTAACTACTTCGTAGTTGGGTTAGAATACATAAGATAGTTCACATTGAAACTCAAAAGCAAGCAAAGGAAGAAATCAAGTCATTTGAAAGTAATGATGAAACTTCAACTACTAAGAAAATCTGTCGATTGTTTTCAATAACTCACTTAATTGGCATATTTTTTGTGACCCCACGTCAATGAAAATCCAAGAAAGGTAGCCTTCAAGAGATTCACCCATCAAATTAAGGGTATTTTACGTGTTTCAAATACCAGCTTGACTTCTTTGAGGCGGATCATGGAGGCTCCAAGAGAACATCTTCAAGTTTCAACAACATAGCTTTTTTACCTGAGTGTAAAAGGAGACATAGAAATTCTTGATTAATGGAGGAATAATATCACCATGTTTATTCAATAAGATACCAAAGTGGATGATTCCTAGATTCATGGAGATATAGAACAACATATAAGTTATCATGCATGTATATTCACCATTTGAATCTCCAACAATTATTTCAATAATTACATAAATGGAAGAGAAATACGGTCATTGATAAAATGATTTAGAATGAGAACTATCTACTTTTTTAAAAAGATAAAAGATGTAATGACATTCAAATGATTTTGCATTCAAATGTGTTTTGATCAAAGGCTTCTTAAAGAAGATTAAGAGGCAAAGAGGGAAGGAAATAAAAAAGAGAATGTAGCCCAATGATGTTAGAGGATGTGATAACTGGTTAATGGATAGTAAAATTAAAAAAAAAAAAGAAGGATGACTTATAAAAGGTTCCAAAAGATTCTACTTTTATTGATTATATTGATATTGTTTAAATAGATCTATTAAAAAATATTGTTTGAATAGAAATATTAATATAAATATTTATTATGATCAAAATAATTAAAATTTTAACTCGTTCAATAATAAATAATATACTACCATTTATTTAATAATGAATAAATGATTAGTATATAAAAAATTTAATTTAATTATATTGTAAATTAAATTAAGTTAAAGGGCAAAAGTGAAATTTAAGGAAAAGTTAAAGGCCTAAATTGAAATTAAAGAATAGAAATGAAATTTGAGATAAATAAAAGATCTAAAATGTATTTTTACCTTCTTTTTAATAAAATATTTCTTATATTATAATTATAAAAAGTATTACAAAAAAAAATAGTTACTGGCTTTAATGGCTTTACCAATGTTATTAATATTTAAGTAATATTTCAAAAAAGTCACTTTTTACTACAAGTTATTTAAGATAAAGTACATAAAAGTACTTTTACAATACATAGTTTTTTTTTTTTTATAGTACATTGGAGAGATTAATCCCTTAACACTACTCATATCCCTAATTCACCCTTTTCATTTGGGTTAGCTCCAAGTGACTCTTACAATAAATATTATTTAAATAGATCTATTAAAAAATATTTTTTGAATAGAAATATTAATATAAATATTTACTATCATTAAAAAATTAAAATTTTAACTCATTTAATAACAAATAATATATTACCAATTATTTAATAATAAATAATTAAATAAATGATAAGTATATAAAAAAATCAAAATAAGCATATATAAAATAAAAAATAAAAGTATAATCAAAATTTTGTTATATAATAAAATTATTCATTAATACATTATATTAAATAATTTAATAGAATATATCAAATTCAAAAAAGTAAGGAGTTTAGTCAATTAAATTGGATGAATTACAATGAGAGTACCGCAAAATTCTAAAATGCTGATGAATGTCACATTATTTATATTTTTTCTAATAAGAAAATTTAAATCAAATAAAATAAGACTTACCTACTTTAAAAAATTGCTAATATAATATCAAATCATATACTTGGGTCTCATATGCAATTACTCACCACTTCTTCATCATATAAATGGAATGTTGTATGCAACTTATTCTTTATTATCTATTATATAAATAGAGTGTTGTGTAAGGTCTATTATATGATTCGATTTTATTTTTCTAGTTAATGTATAGATGGTATTGTAAATTGATATATGTAAAAAATTTTAGAGAGTACACGTCTCTTTGGGGACCCATAAATTTGTAATGAGGGTAATTTAGTTTTAAAACAAATTAATTAATTTTATTTTATTCCTAATTTTAAAAAAAAAGTTTCAATTTCCTTCTCATTTGTATAAACAAAAATTCTACTTGCTTTTCTTAATTAGAAAAATTGATCTAGGTAATTTTATGTCTTAGTCAAATACATCTAACAATTAAAAAAAAATTATTCAATTACGTTTCCTTTTTCTTTTCCACCACCACCACTAGATGAAGCTTCAAGTGGGCTCAAGGGCCTTGAAAGCCACCATGCAATCTAAGCTTTAAGGTTGTTTTTTTAATTACTTGGGTTAATGCAGTCTAAGCTTTTAAGGGGTCTTTAACTAGGCTCATGACAATCAAATTGGGCCGGTTATCTTCTGGCCCAACGTTATGCTGTCTAAAAGGTATTGTCTTGAAAGCTCTTAACGAGAAGGCCAGGTACCCCAACACAAAATAATGCAGTAAGTGTATGATTTGTATTATTAGGTTTTTTTTAATTAGAATATTATATATATATATATGATTTTTTAATAATAATATAATAAGTATATTATTTTCACAAATAAATATAAAGTTTCCTAATTAAACTATCCTTTTTATATTATTATTAAAAAATGTTAAGAAGCGTAATTAGTTAGAGCTGGTAAATCTTTGTTTAAAAGTTGTTAGAATGGTCAAATTCTGCTTGTTGCTAACTGCATTAGTCTCTTAATGCCATTACATATCTCACTGTATTCATATACTAAGAAGAAAATAATGAATTCCATTGGCCACCATTGCTTTCTTATCTGATGTCTTTCTTCATCTTTTTCTTCCTTTGTATACCGTATTCATCTTCTACTTTGCTTGATTCACAATTTTATCAGAAAATCATACGTTAGTTATATTTTAATTAAAGAATAAAAATTAAAAAATTACATTTAAATTTATTTCATAAAAATATATGCTTTACTAGAAAAATTCTAAAAATGGAGGAAAAAAGAAAAATATTCTTGTGCTAGTTCTCAAAAGCCTCATACAGTAGAATCAAGAATGATTTACTACTATTTGATATAACGTTATCTCTCTTTTTTTTTCAATCTTATTCTAAGATGTAAGATATTAAAGTATTTTGAAATTTTCTTTATATTTGAAATTTGTCAACCAAAAAAAAAAAGAATACAAAATATATTATGAAAACTAGTACTAAAAATAGTGTAATGTAAAATCCTTATAACTTGAATACTATGAAATATCATTTAAAATGATATTGCCCGACGTCTTGGTATTTTTTATTACACTAGATATTTGAATAATAATATATTAAATATAAACATTTTAACTGTGATTTGAAATTTGAAATGACAAAGTCAAAATAATAAGGTACCAAACACTTTCTTTAACCAAACTCAACAGTGAGGAGCTCAGGTAGATGGTTTAGGATTAGGTTGATAGTTATGTGACAACATTTAATGTGAGCAAGAGATGCATTTGGTATTAGATTGCCTACCAATAACGAATCACGTGCAAGGATTAAACCCTTTTTTTTAATTGGGTTAAATATATATGATTAATGTAGAAATATTCAGAGTGTTTGGTGATACAATATATTTTTTAAAAATTTCAATATTAATAAAAATACTTTGTCTTTATTTTTTAATTTTATCAAAATATTAATTATATAGTCATTAGGTATGATCGAGGGATAAGGATATTATTAAAAAAACTAATTGTTTAGATTTTGGATAATTCTCAAGTTAGCATATTAAAAACAAAAATTTTAAATACCTTTCATTTTATTTTTTAAGTATTCACAATGTCTATAAATATCAATATTTTAAAAACCATGCCAGTTATTGAATTAGAATAAAGAGTGGTTTAATGTTTTGATCTTGAATAAATTGGAGTCAAACTATTTTTTTAACTATATATAAAAATAGAAATATATAATATTTTATAATTAAATTAATACACATATTGCTAAATTTATATTTAAAATCATAAATAATTAAAAATACAAAAATTGGTTAAGGCATTTTAATATAGAAATAAATCTATATGAAATAGGTTTAGTGGAGCCCAATAAATATTATAAATATCCATTGTAAAATGTTAAAACTTTGTTTCATATCTTTAAAAAAATCAAAAATCAACTTTTGATCGTTTTAGTGCTATACTAATCAATTTTTACAACTTTTGATTGGGTTGGCTTATTTTTATCTAGTTTTTCACTCAATTGGTTCTTAGGGTCAAATAGACCAAAATCATGGCCGATTTATTAGTTCAACCAACTAATTCAATCTAATTTTTTAAATTATAATAAACATAAGCAAATTTCATTTGGAAAAAAGGAAATCTTTTTAAGGGAGGTTTAACCATTCAAACCAGCGAAACTACTTGGTAGAAGTCTTAAGAGATTGTGAATAGACATATGTATAGAATACTCACAAGGAAAGAGGATAGTTTAGTAAAAATGTGAGTATAGTCCTATAGGAATTATGTGAATAGTTTATGAAGTGATTTTAAATTAAATTGTCACCTTGCTATACATTAAAATAATTAATTTGCATAAATTTTGGATTTTGAGAGAAACAAGAAAAGAGAGAAATAGAGGTGAAGTCTTAATTTAAACTCTCATCTTTTTTAAAAAAAAAAATTTGTGTCCATTTTTCTTTAATTTTACATAGTAAATTTCCTTTTAAATCTTAAAAGATTTGAATCCAAATACTTCATTCCTATTTTATGCTATATTTTTTGGAAGAAATTACATATAATGCCCTGAATTATAGTCAATTTAGAATTTTGAAATAAAAAGTTCAAAATATAACACTTTATCCTCTAAACTATTACATAAAAGTGAAACATTACATATAATATGAATGTTTTAGTAAGCAAAACTCTCCCCTCTCTTTTCCTTACAGAAAAGAGTTTTGGCTATTTAGCTACTCCCATCCCCAAAATAAAAAACTATCATCCATCTATCTATGCATACTTACTTCTCATTTGACTAGCATTGATTTCCTCCTGCATTTGTATCTTATTCTAATCTTTACACTAATCCTTTAAGCTTTATATCTTCTTCCAATTGTTGCTTTTAGCTTTTATGTATAGTTACTTAACACAACTAAATGTCATTTTTTTTCTTCACCTCATACATCTCTTGGCTTTCCTAGTGTCTCTTGTGTTAGCTTTTTGTTGCTTCATTCTCCACACTTTGCTTTATTGTCAAGAGCTTCTGTATAGGATGTTCCATTGCTTGGTTATATTTTCCTTTCCTCTCCTTTTTGTCTATTTATCATTCTTCTTCTGCTTAAGAAACTCAATGTCTCATAGCTTTCCTCCTTTTCTTATTTCTTCATCCCTATGACATTTATTGAGCAACGCAACTCTTCCTCTCAATCTCTATACAGAGCACCTATCCTTTGCCTTTATTTTGAAGCTCTACAACCCTATCGTTCACAATGGAACAATTGTCTAGTTGCTATAATAGTTGATTCTAAAGACCTCCTTCTTCACCAGTTATCCCACATTTTTGATAATGCATGGAAATTTCATTCCTCCTTTATGATTATGGGAAAAGAAGAAAATTTCTTTCTCATTCAGTTTGAGGACTTGGAGGACTTGAACTATATCTACAACAATGGTCTTTGGCTATCCACAAGTCATTGCTCTTCAAAGATCATTGGAAGCCCAACCTTATCATAAAGGAGGTCAAAGTTGAAAGCTTCCTTATCTAGGTGCAATTTTAGGGCTCCTTTTTTAGTATCATACCAATGCTATAGCAAAAATCCTTGGTAACCTTGAGGTAGATGTTACTCTCATTCAAGGGGTAGCATTGAACACCAAAAGGCAAGGGTTCTCATTAACCCTTCCATTCTACTACTTTTAAATGTGAAGCTCTTTTTAGCCAATGGTGTATATACTTGGGTTAAGTGTAGTTATGAGAAAGTCTTTAAACACTATAGCCTTTGCTATTAGATAGGACACATAGATAAAAACTTCCCTTCTAGCCTCAAGAAAGCAAATAAAGATTCAAACAATTATAGTTCAAGGATAGGAACAATCTTGACATTGAGGTAGATTTCAGCTTTCAGGTTATAGAGGATGATTGGCTTGCATGGTTAAGGAAAAAAAGAGTTCAAGGTACCATTGAAATCATATGGCTTGGCAATGGGAATGGTGGTGCTTACAAAACTTTTGAGTTATGGCCTAATACTAAACCATGTTTATCTTTTGGCCCATAGCTTTATCCCAACCTCATCTATGTCTCAGATGACTTCATTTCCTTAGAATTTTCATCAAACTCTTACTTTAGAAACTTACCTCCCCTCACTGCCGTCTTTCTTTTGTGTCCCTATCGAACTTGAACTAGTGAATCTACCTCTAGCTCTAAACATCTACTCTCCTTATGACTAGAAGATTTGTAACCTTAGCATACCAATGTTATAGGAATAAATGCCTTCTACCCCTGCTTTACTAGAGGTAAACTTGGGGGACGAAGAGCAATGCATATCGAATGTCTTTTTCCAAGCTTCTATGAAGATGCCTCAACCTTCCCAATCAATTCTTCAAAGTTTTAAAGTGAAAGAACACCTAAGGAAGTTAATCTTCCCTCTTCTTTTAATGCTCTAGTCCTTCTTACCCCTGAACTAGCCCTTTCCACTACCTTGTTAAAATGGTCGCACACTGTTTATTATAAAAAAAAAAAACTAAAGATATGGGATTCAAACTATTTATTAATTTAAAAATGAAAAAGAAGTAGGAGAGCAACTTTTTTCTTTAGTTTTTAATTAAGAAGAGTTATTTTGGCTCCCCCCCCCCCCATCTTTATTATATATCTATAAAAAGAGGAATACCAGTAATAGACCCCTTAAATAGTTTCTTTTCTACTAAATAAAACTGCTTTATATCAAATACTTTTCCCATGCACTCTAACATGACAACATATGATGGGTCTTAAGTGAAAAGGGCTTATTCTTCCCCTCTTAGCTAGCCCAACAAATTCAAACTAATTACACCTGAGGATGACAACATTATGACTCTTAAGAATGACACGCAACAAAGTCATTTAAACAATAGTAGTTAGGATACTTTAAATAAAAGTGCATAAAGAAAGAAAGCAAGATTAGAAGACTACTACACAAAGAAAGAGTGCAATCATGACCAAGCCCTTATAACCACCCTTCATACAAACTTAGAAGGGCTAGACAAAAAAGTATGGGTTCGAGAAGCTACCTTCAAAAAGCTCTCTGGACAATCATGAAGGTTTTTAGCTAGACTTAATGGGGATTTAGAAAGACCACAACAATTCAAAGATTTAAATCTATGATATGTAAATATAGGCCTTATGTAGTTTTTTCTTTTGGAGGCTAAGCTCTTTTTTTTTTTTGAATGTTTGTAACAAATTTAGGAATTTTGGGTTTGATGAATGCCTTGGTGTTGATGTAATTTAAAAAAAGGGAGGTTTAGTTACAGCTCTAGTCAAGAGAATCTTTTGTGAGATCACTTGATTATAGCACCAACTGGTTTCATCTTGAATTAGTACTCCCTCACGGAGATCTATAATACATCATATGTGTATATGGTTTCTCAAAAGTCCAACATCATTACATTTTTTAGAGCTACCTAAAGAACCTTTCCTTACATATCATGACACTTTGGTTAATCATAGGGGATTTTAATCAGTGAGGCTTAATGAAAGACAAGCATGGTTCTTCCTCCACAATGCTAGGGGTAACATTATTCAAAGAAGCTATTGATGTATATGATCTTATTAAAATTCCTTCAAAAGGCCAATGGTTCAGTTGATCTAATAAAAAAAGAGATGGTGTAACATAGGCTCAGTTAGGCAAAAGCTTTTTGTAATGAAAAGTGGCTACAAACTTTCCCTTACTAAAGTCTTTGTAAACTTTCCATAACAACCTCTGATCACTCCCTATTTCTTTTCTCAACCTTGAATGATTCTTTGTTTAGAAGAAGACCTTATAGGTTTGAAAATTTCTAGACAAACTTCAATGAATATGCTTCTATCATTGCTTTATCTTAGAGCTACCACCATGTTAGATCACTAGCTTTTAGAGTCCATGCCAAACTAGCATCAACCATGAAAGCTTTATGTGTTTGGAACAAAGTCTTTGTCAAAATCCTAGTAGTTAGAATTAGATGCTTAGAGAATAATTTATCAAGATTTCAAAGCAGCATTCATGAAGATGGCCTTCAAGAACAAGAGAAGAACCTGAGATAAGAGCTTAAGTTCCTATATGAATGCAAAGAAATACTTTGGGCCTAAAAGGTCCACCAAATTTTAATGGTTAACAAGAGATAGGCTTTGAATCAAATTCTTTGCTTAAAAAGACTAGATAGGAAATAAACTAAAAATATGAATCAAATTGAAGAAACAACTTCAGCTTATTTCTCAGAAATTTACTCCAATGATGAGGAAATGTCTTTGGATGAAATCCTTCAAATCCTCAAAGAAGTTAATATCTTACTTTTTTTTATGAGCGATGTAGCACTCTCATAGCAAACTTTTTTAACATGGAAATTAAATACGTAGTTTTCGTATGCTAGATTACTTTAACAATTTTGGCATATAGTTAAGGATGATGTCATCTCATGGGTAAAATCATTTTGGGATCAAGAATTTGTCTTTAAAAGCCTTAATAGGTCTTTCACAGCCCTGATTCCTAAAAGCAAATGCACTTAATCATTTAAAAACTTTAGATCTATCAGCTATTGTAACATGGCATATAAGATAATCTTTAAAATCCTTTATAATAGGGTAAAAGAGATTCTAGATGAAGTCCTTGCACCCAATCATAACACTTTTCTTGAAGGCAAACTAATAGTTAACATTAAATTACTGGTCTTTGAATTAATGAACCAAGTTCATAAAACCAAAAAAGGTAGGAAAAATGGGATGTGCTTAAGATTAACTTCGTTAGGGCCTAAGATAGGATCTTTTAAAATTTTATCATAGTAATTCTTCATAAAATGGAATTCTTGACAATATGGATTAATATGATCATGCAGTGTATTAGTTCTGTTTCCTAAACATACTTCTCAATGGCATCCTTACAATCTCATTTTCTCCCTAAAAAGGAATTAAACAAAAAGAACTCTTTTCTCCTTACATATGCATTCTTTGCACAAATATATGTTCCTATCTCATTACAAAAAAAGAATCCAATAAAAGTTGGAAGGGAATAAAAATTAGGAGGGACTCTAGACCTATTACACATTCAATGTATGCAAATGACATAATCCTTTTCTTTAAGGAATCCCTTAAAAGCTAGAAAGGATCAAGGAGACGATTGACATATATTGCCAAATTTTAGGTCAGGGAATTAACAAGGCCGAATCACAACTTATTTTCAACCCAAACACCCCTTGTCAATTTAAAAAACTCCTTTATGATCTTTTTGGCATTAAATTCTTAGCTAGATTGAGTAAATACCTTAGGTGCTCAGTGTAACACCCCAAAAATTAATTAAGGTGTTAATCATAGATAAAGATTAATTAAGAATAAATAATATGGGATGATTGGGCAAGTTGAGTAAATAGGGATTTTAGATAGATAAATTATTAATATGGGCTTGAGAATTAATTGAGATAGAAACTTCACCTAGGCCCAAATTAATGAAATGTGATAAGAGACTAATGGAGGCCTAATGAGTTAGGGGCAGACCCAAACTAATTTAATGAGATAGAGGCCCAAGATTTATCTTGTATAGGCTCAATTAAGTGGCCCAATTACCCTTGTGCAGACCCAAGCCCTTGAGCCCTTCAAATTAAGCCCAAACCCCATTAAATTTCAGCAACCCAAGGTGTGAAAACTGGCCCAACAGAATTATGCAGCCCAACACTTAAAAACTGGCCCAATAAGCAAAATCTGAAACCCAATTGGATTTGGACTTGGAGCAACCCATGACCCAGCCTCTTGACCCAACTTAAACCCATCTAAAACCTTAATACTTCAGCCACACCTTCATCTTTCTGAAACTCAAGAGGCAAATTCGGAGGTTGAGAAGGAGGCTAGGGTTTGGGGCAAGATTTCTGCATTTTCTCATACTTAGAGCAAGATTTGGCCAAGGTAATAGTTATACAACTTAATCCCCTCTTCTTTCTCTTTAATTTGGTCTGATTAGTTTTTCATTTGAAGAGATTTCATTATACCCAAAATCTGAAAAGTGAGTGTTTGGGGATTTCCTTGAGGAAATTCGTAGGTTGAGGTTGAGGTTGGTATTAGGTGAGTTTAAACCCCTATTTTGATGCATTTTCTGTTAGTTTGAGACTCCTATAGTTGACCTATGATATGGGCTTTGGTTTCATGTGAAATTACCCAGAAATTGGAGTGAACTATGAAAATTTCTGGTGTGGGGAAGTTGGAATCCGAAGTTAAATCCCTTGGTAATTAGGTGAGTAACCTCTAGTCTGTTATTAGTAGTTCAACTCTTTGAATATTTAATTGTGATCAAGAATGATGATAATGATGCTTGTTATAGGCTTGGTGTGCATTTGGATTATTATGGTAGCTAGGAGAAGAGTAATTGGCTTCGTTGAGGTAACTGGGTTATTTTCCTGATTCTATGTATATGCTCATGTTAATATACTATTTGTTACACATGCTTGATTTTGAAATGTTAAATGACTGGTTGACTACTTGATTGTTATTATGACTAGACCTTGTGAGTCCATGGTGGAGCTGTGGTGCGACTGCCACCTGTGCATGTGCTACGATCGAGCACCGGGTATGATCAACCCCAGATGCACTGAGCCCTGGTTGTGCTCAATAGGGAGTAGGTGCCGTGGACGGGCCTCTCCCGGTGTTATTGGCCATTAACATGTTATGTATGATTGCTGGTATGGGACAGTAGTCATTTGTAGCTCAACTAGTTCATTTGCCAATTGAATTGATGATTCTGATATTGATGACATGAGATTGTCTTGGATTGATTGACTTGTACATATATATGGAAATTTCCTTTTGTTACTGAGATTGTATATCTCACCCCGTTGTGGGCTAACATTTTCAGGGATCGGACCTCTTAGTGGCAAGGAGAAAATTAACGAGAGCCTGTTAAATGGTTTGGTAGCACATAGGTCTGGGAGCTTTGACAAAATGTATTGTAATTAAATTGTTAGTTTTGTATCATTGCTGCATTGCATCATGAGTTGCCAAGTATAGGGATTGTATATGTAATTCGATTATCATGGAATTGAACCTTATGACTGTAATTGGCTAATAATGGAAAGTGTATCTAATGTTGGTGTTGTTATTATTCCATAAACTTGCTGATAGGAGGTAATTAGAGGAAAGAAATGGGCATATAAGTTTTGAATTGGTAATAGAAGTATAACTAAGTAAATAAGGTAGATGAATGCCATTAGAGCCATATAAAATGAGGAAAAGTGACTTTAGAGTGTCCCTAAGAAGAGAGATGGAGTGTAGGGGGCGAAATATAGGGAAAACAGTGATAGAAGGGAGTCACGCCGCGGCCAGGAAGGCTTCGCCGCGGCCTAGGGAGTGACAGTGGTGAGGGACGCCGCGGCTTGAGAAATCTCGCCGCGGCGCGGAGTGAAAATAATATCCCAGGGGGTGACAGGACGTAACCTAATCGCCCAGGGGGTGACAGAACGTAACCTCACCGCGGCGCAAGAAGTCTCGCCGCGGCGCGAGTCGAGGAAATTAATTAGGGAGGTTACAGTAGCAAACCTAGCCGCGGCGCCATATAGGTTGGCCGTGGCGCAAGAGTTCCAGGCCGCGGCGCAAGTTTAAAAACTTGGTTTTCGAGCTCCAGAACCTATCTTAGCCGCGGCGAAAAAGTTCCAAGTCGCGGCGCAGGTCCCCAAACTCCTGTATTTGACCTAGAAATCTTAATTTCAGTAAGGCTAATGTTAGGGAATAGCATGGGGACATTGGTGGGATGTTTTTGTGGGTTGAAATCGATCAATGAATGAATCCTAAACCTTTAATGATGGTACAAACCTTTTTATGCATGTTCCCGTTATGGTTGTTAGTTGATGATCCTAGTAGTATCAAGGTTTAATTTTCCCTATATTTTCTCAATGTGATTAGTTGCAACGACTCCAGACCTTGATCATTATTTATTAATCATGTATTTAACTATAATTACCGATGTTAGAATTTAGGGTCGTCACACTCAAATAGTTGTTAAGAAAAAACAAGAATAACATATAGCAAGAGATGTTAGTTAAAATTGATTCAATATGCAAATCCTAAAGGCCAATTTAATCTCCCAGGTCGCTAAAATAACCTTCATCAAATCTATCCTAAATTCCCCTTAATCTACCAGCTTTCTTGCATTTACCTTCCCCAAAAGATTTGCTCCCTGCTTGATGCAAGATGTAGGAATTTCTTTTGGGATTTAGCAATGACAAAGTAAGGATGCACCTGTTAGGGTGGAAAGAAGTAGGCTCTAGCAAAAATGTACCAATAAACCACCATCTTTGGTAGCCTATACAATCAAATCAACAACCTTGATTAAGCCAACTAACACAAATCAAGATAGTTGTAGATCTTAAATTGTATAACAAATTATATTGGAGCCAAACCTCTGGGCATCATTATGAGGATTTTAATATTTAGATTATGTAAACACCTTTCTTTATCTTTGATAATGAGGATTACTTTATCTAAAAAGGCTGCATTAGCGAAACTTATTCTACTAGAGAAGGTTATAAATGCCTTATAGTGGAAACTAGCCTTTCTAATCCTAATCTCTCTAAAACTTGAGAAATGCTCTAACAAATTAAACTTCTAATGAAACTACTAATGTCCATAGAGAAATTAATAAAAAGATGTATTTTGGCAATAGACATTTTAGGAGATCACCACCTACAAGTCACTCAAGATTATATTTTTTGTAAGTTAGCCCTAGAAATTCTTGATCACATCTTTCTTTTAGGTTGCCTCCATTTTATCATTAAGAGCCAATGAACTCGCAAGCTTAGTGAATGGCTTTATCTTTAGATCTCAAATGACCAAATACTCCAATGGGAGGAAGTCACCAAATTTATCATTATAATAGTACATGGCATATGGGACACTAGGTATCGAATTGTTCATGAAAGCTTAAGAGCAAACCCCATTTTACTTCCAAAACAAATTAGGAGTAGAATGCATCTCAACTCCTTATCCTAGTAAGTAATTAACTCGACCCACAATAGAACCACCTCAAGTGTGGATAATGAAACACTTGTAAGTCTAAATAGGCCTCTACCTGAGGAATAAGCAATCATCGTCCAATTTAGCAAAGTGAAGCATCAAGGAAGAACAAGACTCGAGGTAGTGATTCTTTATAATCAAGCCCTAATAAGACATCTCCAATGAGATCTCTCCTAGCACTTGTCAAAAAGCATTCTCCTATGAATTTCTATACTGATATTGTCCAAAGACTTCAGCATTCCAATCTCTAATTCCTCCTCATCAATAATAATAATAATAAATAAATAAAAGCTTCCTTACCAAACTTGTACAAGAGTGAAGAGGCAAATTTGGAAATCTTTAAGCAAGATATTCGATAGCTGGTTCAGCCTTTTAATTCCTTTAACGTTAACTACAAAGCTTAAGATATCAAAGTTGAATGGTCTAAATTCTTAAATTTCCCCTCCCTTTTGGCATATAATGATTATTTAAGCTAAGGTTGTATTTCAATTGCCATTATATTAAAAAAAAAATGTTATGACTAACATCTAAAAAGGTCATGCCATAATTTATGTTTCTATCAATTTTTTTTAATTTTTTCCCTACACAATTTCTTGCATGCATTTTTTTTTTCCAAATTTTCAATTTCTAAATTGCTAGTTTTGATTGATATGTCACGCTTTTACATTTTGTGATAATTTAAAAGGACAAAGCATTATATCTTAAAATTCATGTATAACTAGACTATAGTTTAAAGGGTTAAATACAATTTTCCCTAATTGTTAAACTTTCATAATTTTATTTAAATATTATTTTACAACTAATGTACACTGAATACAATAATATAAAAATATCAATATAAGTTTATAATTCTAAACCATATCATTTCATTAATTAGTATTGTAGATTTCAAAGAATAGCCTTAATCCTTTTTTTTTTCAGTTACTTGATAAATATACTCCCATCAAGTTAAATGATTATTTAATTTGAAATAAATTAATAATTTAATTTTTAAAAGATCATTCTTTTCTCAATTTGATCCTTTAAAATAAAGATTTTCACTTTATTGTTTGAAATTTTCTCCCAATTAAATTAATAATTATTCTTTTTTTTGTTGGGTTAGGCAAAGTCAACCTAAAAGTACTATGATTGCTGGTCAAGTACAATCAACTAGAAAATGACTTCAATTGACGATGAGTTTCTTGGGAGAAAATGTTATTGTGTCTTTGCCTAACAAATGAGACCATCTTGTCTTGGGAGGAAGTTACTGGGGACTAAACTAAAAGACTATATATTTGGAGGATTATTTTGATTGAGAGAGAAGACATTTCTGAAACTAAATTAAAAACTCTTATCTTTAAAGAAACAATTTAAAAATAAAGTATTTGGAGATTAAATAACAAATTTACTCTTTAAATTCCGACAATGACAAATTAAACTTCATATAATGAGCATTTAAATAGACTTTTTTTTATACAATAAAATTTATTTAAAGATATTTATATGTTTATTTTTAATTAATTCAATATATTTATTTTTAATTAATTAATTCTGTTTCTAAAATTTTTCGTAGCAATTCATTTGTGCTGATGTGCTCTAAATTTATATTTAATGATTGCTTGATCATGATTTCAAAACCAACGAGCTGCTTGTCCCCATAATAAATGAACTAGAATTACCAACTACCAAACGTACATAAATAATAAATAAAATAAATTATTTAGGAGGGTATAGTTGTGACGTGAATGAGGCTTCAACATGAAATAATTTAAACAGAGGGGAAGATGGTCGTTTCCAGTTACATGTTCTTATAAAGTCTTCAAGTTCCATTTATGGTTCTCTTAATTGCAAGCTTTTGACCAAAATATCTTAAAATTATCTAATCAAATAATCATAATTGTATAATTGCACCAAGCTGGGTGTGGGGTCCCTCCATTAAGCATTCACCATCCGTCCATTCGAATAGTAGCAGACTAGCAGTACGTAGTCTATGGATAGAGGTTTTTCGAGACTTTAACCAAACTGAATTTAATTAATTAATTAGTTTGCTAAAATATTAGATAAATCCAGTTTTTTCATCCCAATATGACTCAATTAAATCCAAATAATAATAATAATCCTTTGAGAAATTACATGACCTACTCTACACAAAGATTTCTATGTTGCGACTTTGCGCGACACATAGGCTAGTTATGGTAATAATCTTTTTTCTCTCCATTTTTCAGCTCTTTTCTCTCTTTCTTTTATAGAAGTTTTTCTTTTTTCTTTTTTAAAGAAAAGCTCTTTCTATTCCATGAGGGAGATTTTATGTATGTTGATGTTCCACAATTCACTTTATTGATCAAGGCATTATTTTAGGGGAAAGAAAGTAGATTAGAAAATAAAACTTTAAGCCACGTTTGGTACATTTGAGAACTGAGATGGGATGGAAGTGTGGAAAATGACGTATATCCAAAGTAACACTGTTTATTTTATCATTTTCACAAAGGAATAGTATTGTTGAAGATGGAAAAAAAATATTTTACTTTAAATAATTGTAATATTTTATATTAAAAAATTTTAAATTATAAAATCATTCTGAAAGACTCAATAATCACAATTTTAACTTGAGATTTTAAACTATTTTTACTCTATCAATATTCAAATAAAAAACTATTCTCATTCTTTTTTATATCATATTATATGTAAATTTAAATTATAGAATTTCATTCTTTTTTTTAATTTTATTCTCATTTCGTGGAAAGAGAGTTGGGATGTGTTGTCCCTAATTAAAAATTATAAAATTTTTTTCTATATTTTTCAGTTGTAATGTATTTGTGACAAAAAGTGTGTTATCTCTCTCTCTTTATGGTATTTTTCCTACTTTGTTTAAAAGGTGTATTGCAATTCTTACATATATTTAGTACGCCACGTCATTTGTATATTTAACGGTTAAGATTTATTTTGCACATAAATCTCACTTATACTACGCATGAACTCTACTTATACAAATTTATTTGTGGCCCTTGATTTTTGTAGGTGCACCATATCGTAAGTGCACCTAAAGAAATTTTCTATGCTTGAGCTATGAAGTTTAGATTAATTGCTTTGATATATCGTGGATGTTGATCTGATCTTTGTGCCTGTTTGTGTAATAAAATTTATTTATTGCACAAACTTTTTTCCTCTTTTAAGTTTAAATAGGTATACAAAAAAGTGTAATAAAATTTATTTATTAAAAAAAAACCCACCACTGCCATCTTATGTTTTAATATGTGAGAAGTGGCGTGATGCAACTATTGCATTGTTTTGACAAAAGGATTGATTGGATTGTTACATCAGTAAGACATCAAATCCTCCTTTTCATTCCATGAGATGGAGAAAATGTTGAATTCTTATATGGTGAGGAAATGTTTTTAAAGATCCATCTTTATTCTAATATATTATAATAAATAATAAATAAATATAAAAACATAAAAGATAATATCTAAATAAATAGTAAAATATCAAATAATAAAATAAGAATATAATGAATAAGAAATAATTACTAAAACATAATAAATAATAAAAATAGAAATAGAAATAATAGAAACATAATAAAATAACATAAATATATAAAAAAATTAGTAGGGTTATTTTCAAAAGAAATTAAAAATGTAACAAAATATTCTAAGATTATTTATGATGAACCAAACACTGAAATGTTATATTTATATAAATATAATTCATAAAATCATATTTTAAAAAATTCCAATAAAATTTTTTCTTATTTTGTGCACAAACATCCCAGATAAAAATTTTAAAGTTGAGTATCTTTGAACAGTTTTTTGGTCAGCCTCTGTGATAAAACAACACTGAAAACTCATCCATTTGAGAAGGTGAAAGTTTGAATATGATTGATAAGTTCGAGGAAATAAAAAACAAAAATCACCAATGGAAATTACCCGGTGGCTAGCATAGATAGCTGGAGGGAAGAAACAAGGGAGTATGGTAATAGGTGTGGTCTAGTTGATCAGTCCATATGGTTAGCTGTCCTACCCCAACGGTCTGCAATTAATATATCCACCCCAAAAGCCCAAAACCACCATTTATCACAACCATATATTGAAAGCTCCGATCCGTTTATCTTGTGTAACTGGGTCTCTTTCTCTGCATCCAGTCCAGGTAATCCAATCCTTCCATTTGATTTCTTTCCCCTTCGTCGTTTCTCCAAATGGGGGGATTATAATTCCAAGTTTCTTCAATAATTTTCATTTTTTTAATTATCAAATCGGATTTTTCATCCTTAAAATCTACCTTGTATGTTTGTTTCTTGTTTCCTGAGCATTTTGGAGTTTCCGGATGCAATATTGCTTTTCTTAAAATTGGAACTTCTACTTTGGGTTTGATTTTGAAAGCGATTGGAACTTCCCATGCTTCGAAGTGTTGCCTATTTCGTCAAGGTTTATGTACGGCGTAGCTTGTATTGTCGCTGGTGTCTTTGGAAGCAAATGATATGTGGTTGTGAATCTCTCTCTTCTTTTCTTGATTTCCAGCTGCTGCTTCTCAGGGATCTTGCATAGAACCCTTCACAAATTGATTGAGTTTGTTGCTGACACTGTTTGGTGAAGTGGGTCTATTTCGGCTTAAGGATGAAGATCGCAGTGGTTTCGCGGAGTGGAAGAGAAATCATTAAAGGAGGCATTGATCTCAGTGATTCTGTATGTATCCTTATTTTCAATTTTACCCCTTTTTCATTTTATGTAGTTGTGAGCGAAATAGTTGTTGTAATTTCTTCGTTTAGATTCATTCCTATAATTCATAATACTTTCTTTTTTTTTTTTGTAGCATTTATTATTATAGGCTACTTTCCATTCATGATTTCTCTCATTGTTGCTTTGTGATAGGCGACCGTGGCTGATCTACAGGAGGCAATTCATAAGCGAAGTAAGTGGAGCATGTGCTTTTCCTTTGCTAATCCTATACATAAATTGGATTGAGCTATTCATTTCGTATTTTATTGTTGTTATCTGAGAAGAAAAAAGCCATAAGTCTTGAGGCTTTACCTAAATGGTTCCTAGCTTTTTCTGTGGATGGTTTTAGTTTTGTGATGGCTTGATAGCTTGAAATGTCTCTGATAGATTTTTCAATTTATAACTTATAGAGAGCATTCTGTGTGACGGTAATCTTCTTCACTTCCTGTGTTGGCCTGATAAGTCCATAGCTAGTAACTGTTCTTCCTAAAATTACCTTTTAAGGTATTTCTTCTTCTAAATGATGGTAAAATCATGTTAAGTGGTTAAAAATGTTATTGCTCAAACAGATACAATTGTTGAAGTTCCTTTAGTCCTATAGGAAAAAGTTGAATAAGTCCCTGTTTCCAACTATACACGACCAAGAGGTTTTGATAGCATTTACAAGATCTGCAAGCCTATTTCTAGATTTTCCTGCTTAATCTAAGTCCTAATTACACTTCCTAATTAAATTTAGTATTCTAAGATATGGCAGAATTATTAGATTTATTTTATAAATTACAAAATCTTTTTTAATTATCTGCTTCCATCCAATTTCCAAAGTGCCTGATATATGGTCTAAATAGTGGCACTTAAATTTATACTACTTAAAAGGTTCGTCAGCATTCTCAGCATTTAATGATGGACTAATGGAGTATCAATTCTGGAACCTGATGCTAATTCATTGTGTTCAACTTCTGTTACTATCTATATACTTTGTGGCTTTTGCTGTTCCATTTTGACATCTCTCTTGGAAGAGAAAGTATGCTTAACTTTGAGTGTATCTTTGTCTAGGCAGCATTCGTTCATTAACATGAGTTGTATGTTTCATATTAACAGCCAAGAAGTACTACCCATCAAGGCAGCGCCTGACACTCCCCGTCCAACCAGGATCGAAGGAAAGGCCTGTTGTCCTTAATTACAAGAAAAGTCTTAAAGACTATACAAATGGAAATTCAGACAAGTTAACTGTAGTTTTCAAGGACTTGGGCCCTCAAGTTTCATATCGTACACTTTTCTTCTGGGAGTATTTGGGTCCTTTGGTCCTTTACCCAATCTTCTATTACTCCCCTGTCTATGAGTATTTTGGCTACAAAGGTGAGCGAGTCATCCACCCTGTGCAGACATATGCCTTGTACTATTGGTGTTTCCATTACTTAAAACGTATTCTGGAAACATTTTTTGTCCATCGCTTCAGCCATGCAACCTCTCCCCTTTCAAATGTGTTCCGCAACTGTGCTTATTACTGGACATTTGGCTGTTATATTGCTTACTATGTGAACCATCCACTATATACTCCTGTAAGCGATCTCCAAATGAAGATAGGGTTTGGGTTTGGGATACTCTGTCAAGTTTTGAATTTCTATTGCCATATTTTGCTGAGGACTCTTCGTAGGCCTGAGGGGGATGGTGGATATCAAATCCCACGTGGCTTTCTCTTCAATATTGTTACTTGTGCAAATTATACGACAGAGATCTATCAGTGGCTGGGCTTCAACATTGCAACACAGACTGTTGCAGGTTATGTTTTTCTCGTGGTTGCTACTTCTATCATGACCAACTGGGCTCTTGCAAAGCACAGGCGTTTGAAGAAGGTCAGTTTCCCTGCACATTGTCATGATAAACTGTGAGACCAAAATAGACGTGTTTTACCTGAGTACTTACTTTCTATCAAACATGGACACTTAAAAGAAGAGCTATGTATGTGTTCAACACATGTTAAATATTATGCAACACTTGAAAAAATAATAATAATAACTGGACTCCTTGAGTTTTTCCGTGTTCCTGTGTCTGTCTCCATGTTCTACACATGTACGTGTTGACTCTTACCTAACTTGTAAAGGATCTATAGTTCAATATACTTGAGTTTCATATCCTAGTATTCTTGGTTAAGCTGTGAGATTTTGAAGAGGATTGATTCTGGAAGAATCACTTTTATGGTGTCAAATAATCAATAAGTGTATGCTTTGTTTGAAAAAAAGGGATAATTATGATATCAAATAAAATCATATTATGAATATAATATTTATCAAGATTTTTCACCGAAGAAGCAGCCTGATGGGTGGAATGCAGAATCAGAATATGTGATTCTCAAGGTTTGCCAAACATCCGCTAATGTCTGGCTCAATTAATTCCACAACTACACCAAACACACTTGGACTGAAAAAATACTGTTCCATAGAAGAGTCAGATGTTTGGTTCTTGAGTGTTCTAAGTCAATTAATTTTTTTTTTTTTTAGGTATTTTCTACAATATATATAGAGCTATGTGATGTATAGAATAAAACTTTGTCAAATCCTATCAGATGAACGAAAATGACTCCTTTTTTTTTCTCCCTTAAATAATCTTTGATTCTTTGCATATTATCACATCGGATCTTTGATCTCACTTGCAGCTATTTGATGGAAAGGAAGGCCGGCCCAGGTATCCTCGTCGATGGGTAATATTACCTCCATTCCTGTAGAAGCCATAGCCATTGGTGAGGCCACTGCTTCTTGTTGCTTATCTAGATGCAGATGAAATTACTAATGGTCCAGTCTTGACAGATGTGAAGTTTTCTCTCAGTTTCTCAGAAGCTTTCATATATGAAGTTGACTCAATTTATTAGAAATTTTTTTTTTTTTGGTTTCTTTTGGGGGCTGTATTCTGCTGAAGATTTGTAATCATTTCCAGATTAAACTACTTGGTATTTTTATCTGTTGTTAGTTTTAATCTTGTTTTATCCACTATGTTGTGCTAATCATATTTGAGGTCTAGTTTGATACTGTTAGTTACCTTTGCTGATTGAGCTTGGGAGTCTGGTTTTCTTCATTCATTGTCTGCAGCTCTGTAGTCTGTTAGCATTTATATATTTGTTGGGTAAATTACAGTTTATCACCTTTCCGTTCGACCTAATATCAGTCTGTCCGCTTATAATTTAAAAAATGTCCTTCACTATTCCTATGATTTGTTTAATATCTATTTAATCACCTTGTGATATTTTACATCATAATTTTAGCCCCAAAAAATCATATAAATGTGAAAATTATGAACAGTTTTATTAAATATCAGTTTCACTTGGATGTTTTCAGTGTTTTGAAGCTATTGATATGATTAAGAGGAAATTTTGATCATCGAAATGTTAGCTTAATTTCCTATGACAGCCAAAATTATTTAGAATCCAAGTAATGCATTCTTTTGATAGTGGAATTATTTATCGTTTTAATTTTCACATGACTATTTTGATTAAAATTAAGACAAAATATCAAAAATTCTTAAGTGATAATGAAACAAATTATAAAGGAATTAAATAATACATTTGAAACAATAGAGGACAAATTGATTTCGGCTCAAATCATAAGGGGTTAACTACAAATTGATTTGCACTTTTTTTTTTCCATCTAAATCTCCAGCTCAATGGCAATCTAGAGCTTATTACTTATGATACAAACAATTTTTTTAATTATTTGATACTACGTTTTATAATAAAAACATAACACATCAACATTTTGTAAAGTCAACAGTATATTTTTTACATCTGATAATTTAATTAAATATTTTTTATATTAAAAACCTTAGGAAAAAAAAAGTTCTGCGAGTAGGTTTTTCTCCATTGCTTATGGGATTTCCTTCCTCTGCCATTACCAAGCAATGGTTTACGGACACAGATCCTCTGAAGTAAGAGGTTTGAGAGGGAGCTTTATTATTAAAAAATTAATGTTAAAATAAATAAATAAATATAATAGAAGGCGTGTGAGGTACTTCAGGCATACTTCATCCTTTTGTAATTCAGAGGATCTAAATCCGTGGTTTACTTACCCCATGAAACTTTGACTAAGTATCCCACGTATTAGGTGCCTTAGACAATTAGTTGTTAACTTACTTATTTCAACCTTGTTTCTTTTGGATTCTTCTATAATTAGCTGATAAATATATGATATCTATTTAAAAAAGAATTAAAAAAGTAGATGAAAATAAAAAATAAATAAATAAATTCTATATAATATATATAATAAAATAACCTAAGAAAAAGAGATGAGATGATTTAAAGAAGATATAAGATAAGAGAAATGCTTCTCAATTTTTTATTCATCCCTCTCAATGCAAATGAGGTGCTTATTTATAAGTACAAGTTTGTAACTCCAAAAATTCGTATCCTAAATATAAAATAACATACCATAAAGTAGGATATAAAGATGAGAAATGAATATCCAAAAAGTTACAATTCTTAAAGGAGATGGTCATCCTGATGAAGAATGGAATCATAATATATTTTTAATAAATTTTTTAGGATAAGAAACTAAATGGAGATCCACAATAATGGGTAAATTCATAACACTTTCCCTTGGATGTCCATTGTACAAGGAATATGTCTCATTAAAACTTTACTAGAAAAAAACCCTAGTGAAGATACTCCCCCTATTCAGAATATCACTGTAGATTTTTGAGTTAATGCATCCCAATATTATACACTAATCTTTCAAATGTTAAGATAGGTAGTGTCTTGGTAAATAAATTGGCTAGATTATCACTTTAATAAATTTGTTAAACATCAATATCACCATTCTTTTAAAGATTATGAGTGAAAAAGAATTTTGGTGAGATATGTTTTATTCTATCTCTTTTGATATATCCTTCCTTCAACTAAGTTGTATATGCCGCATTATCTTTATACAGTACAGTCAGAGTTTTCTTGCAAGAAGATAACCCACATGCTTCTTGGATATGTTGAGTCATAGATCTCAACCAACACAATTCTCGACTTGCTTCATGAACTGTTATAATTTTTGCATGATTTGAGAAGGTGGCTACAAGTGTTCATTTGGTAGAACGCTATAATATAACTGTATTTCTACTTGTAAATATATAACTTATTTGAAATCTAGCTTTGTGTAGGTCAGATAAGTATCTAATATCTGCATATCCCAGGAGTTCTGATCTAATTCTATTTGCATATAAAAAGCCCATATCAATAGTACTTCGAAGATATCAAAAAACATATTTAATTTTAGTCCAATATCTTTATGTTAAAGTTGAACTAAACCTAGCTAACAAGTTTACAGCAAGCTATATCAAGTCTTGCATTGTTAGTACACCAATTACACTAAGTAGAGTACTTTAGGACCAAAACGTTTTTCATTATCATCTCAAGGTCGAAAAATATCCTTTTTCACATCAAGTGATCGAACAACCATCGGGGTACTCAATGGATATGCTTTATCCATGTAAAATTTTTTTAAAAAAATTTGTGTATAATTTGATTAATGTATAAAAATTTCATATTTTAAATGATCAATCTGTAAGCCAAACAAAATTTTGTCTTTTCAAGATCTTTCATTTCAAATTCCTTTTTTCAAACTATTTACTGCTTTTAGAATCTCTTCAGAAGTTCGAACAATATTCAAATTATCAATATATACAATGATGATTACTAATCTTGAATTTGCTTGTTTTATGAAAACATATGGACATATATGGTTATTCTTATATTATTCATTTAACAAATATTCACTAAGACGATTATACCATATTCGTTCAGACTATTTTAGCCCATACAAAGATCTTTATAATTTAATTGAATAAAGTTTCTAAGACATTGAATTATATGTTTCAAACATCTTAAATCTTTTTAGGATTTTCATATAGACGTCATGATCAAGTAAACCATATAAATATACTGTAACAACATCCATAAGACATATATCAAATTTTTCATGCACTACTAAACTAATAAGATAATGCAATATAATTGCATCCATCACAGAAGAATAAGTGAATTCATAAGCAATTCTAGATTTTTGCGAGAATCCTTGTGCGACAAGTCATGCTTTATATTTCACAACTTCATTTCTCTCATTTCATTTATGCAAAAATATCCATTTATACCCAACAGGTATTGCACCTTCAAGTATTTGGACTATAGACGCAAAAATTTCACGTTTTTCAAGTGAGTTTAATTTTGCTTGAATTGTGTCTTTTTATTTTGGCCAATCACATCTACATCAACACTTATCAATAGATGTAGGTTCATGATTCTCATTATTATTTATAACATTAAGTACTATAGAATATGCAAAGGTGTTGTCAATAATTATTTCCTTACAATTAAATCTTTTTCTAATAGAAATAAAACTTATTGAGATCTCTTCGTTTTTATCAATTTTAGGTACCTAAACTTTTTTTGGAGTTATGTTAATTGTTATGTCTCTAAATTCTTCAGGAGTATTTATTTCTTTAATGGGCTCATTATGAATAATTGTTCCTTTCCTTTTACGGGGATTTTTATCTTTTGAACTAATTAGTCTACCATGCTTTTAGTGTGCTTTAAACTTATTAGCTATTTTAGTTACAGATTGTCTTTCAGGGACTTCAATTCTTACAGGAGTATTTGCAGCTGGTATATGTGACTTTTTCATTCTTTTTAGGTCAATAAATGCATCTGGCAGTTGATTTGTTATACTTTGTAAGTGAATTATTTTTTGAACTTTGAGTTTATATTGTTTTATGCGAGGATTAAGATATGTCAAAGTATTCCACATAATTTTTTTAACAGACTACTTATCTTTTTCTCTCCCTAATATTGAGAAAACTAACTCATCAAAATGACAATTAGCAAAACATATTATAAATACATCTCTTGTCATTAGCTCAAAATATCTTATAATAGAAGAGAAATCATACCTAACATATATTTCCAACCTCTTTTGAGGCCTCATCTTAGCACGTTGTGGTGGAACTATTGGAACATATATTACACATCCAAAAATTCTAAGATAAAAAATATTTAGCTCCTGACCATAAGCATGTTGTAAAGGGGTTTATTGGTTTTATATGTATAAGTGCTACAACATGCAAAATTGCATATCCCCAAGCAAAAAGAGGGAGATTCATTCTCATTAGTAAAGGTCTTGCAATTAATTGAAGTCGTTTAATAAAAAATTCAGCTAAATTATTTTGTGTATGAATATGAGTTACAAGATGTTCAACATTTATTCCAATTGACATGCAATAGTCATTAAAAGTCTAT
This sequence comes from Erythrophleum fordii, assembly GCA_032878935.1. Lineage (NCBI taxonomy): Eukaryota > Viridiplantae > Streptophyta > Magnoliopsida > Fabales > Fabaceae > Erythrophleum > Erythrophleum fordii. The sequence continues at coordinate 4,964,141 of JAVQMF010000025.1, read as the reverse complement.
GAAGAAAATTCTCCAGCATTATTAAGTCGAATGGGCTTAATGGTATAATCTGAAAATTGTGTTCTTAATCGAATAATTTGAATAAGTAATCTTGCAAATGCTAGGTTACGAGTTGATAACAAACATACATGAGACCATCTATTAGATGCATCTATTAATACTATAAAATACCTAAATGATTCAGACGGTGGGTAAATAGGCCCAAAAATGTCATCATATATATGTTCTAGAAAAAATGAAGATTCAGTTCCAACTTTAGTTAGTGATGACTTCATAATCAATTTACGTTAAGAACAATTACATATGAGAATTCTTTAAATTGAAAAATCTTTAGGTTTTTCAATTGGTGCCTATGTAAGTTTTAATAATTTTTCGCATCATCATTGTTTCAGGATGTCCCAATCGTTCATGCCAAATGGTAAATACTTTTGAATCTATAAATTGTTGGTTTATAATTGCATGCATCTCAATTGTACTAATTCTTGTATAACACAAACTAGAAGAGAAATTTGGTAATTTTTCTAATATATTTTTCTTATAAAAAACAATGCTCGTGATATAGAGGTATTCATTATTTTCTTCACACACAGTTCTATATGATATGCATTACGGCAAATATCTTTAAAACTTAACAAATTTCTTTGAGACTTAGAAGAAAATAGAGTATTATTTATAATAAATTTCATTCCTTTGGATAATATGATAATAGCTATTCTAGATCTTTCAATTAATCTTGTACTACTAGAGATTGTGATAATATAAGTTTCACCCATGTTTATTTGAAAAAAATATTTTTTATGTTTTAAGATTGTGTGGGTGCTTGCAATATCTGTGACACATATTTTTTCATTCATATTTTCTAAAATTAAACAAAATAAAATTATAAGAAACATCATAAAAACTCATACTTCAAATTTCAAATAAGCTTATAATTATAAAGACAATTCCAAACATATAAATTTATTTCAAGCATCACTGTTTTCTTATAGGTTGACAAAAAAATCTGATATATCTAAGTGTGTAATATTTATGGGATTATTGGCAAAATCATTATATAGATTAGTAAAATTACCACTTTTCTCTTTTCTTCATTGATACTTGATAGAGATCAACAAGGTTTTGCTATACAATAAGTACGTGACCAATGTCCATTCATACCACAACGATACTATGAATTTTCTGAATTCTTCACATACTTCTTTTGTGTACTTGTGCTTCCTTAGTTTTCTTCTCTCTTATTCCATGCCTGGCGGTAAGCAACATTCTTATGATAAATAATATTATTTCTTTCTCAGCCTCGACCACGATCACGACCACGTCCTCGTCTATTATTATTAATCATAGTCACATTCATTTTGAGGAATGGAGCAGAACCAGTTGGATGGGTTTCATGATTTTTCATTAGTAGCTTGTTATTTTGCTCAGCCTCAAGAAGACATGGGAATTAATTGTGAGTATTTTTCAAACTTTTTTTTTTTCTAAATTGTTACTGTAAGAGCATATTAAAGGCATGAAAAGTAGAAAAAGTTTTTTCTAACATATCTTTTTCAGTAATTACTTCTTCGCACAATTTTAATTGAGAGATAATACAAAACATTGTAGAGTTATACTTACTGACTGATTTAAAATCTCACAATCGTAGATGCATCTAGTCATAATGAGCCTTTGGACGAATAACAGTTTTCTGGTGGTCATACCTTTCTTTCAATTTTTTTTTTAAAGTACAAATGGATCTTTTACCATAAGATATTCAAATTTCAACTTCTCATGGAGGTGATGATGAAGGAAAATCATCGCCTTAGCGCAATTTTACATTGACTTATTGTTTCCTTCTTTGATGGCATTTCCAAGACCTATTGCATCAAGGTGAATTTAGCATTTACAATCCAAGACAAATAATTTTTGCTCAAAAGATCAAGAGTCACAAATTCAAGTTTTGTAAGATTTGATATGATAATTTAAATAAAATAAAATAAATAGAAAAATTAACAACTAAGGTAAAAAAGATCTTACTTTTTTTGCTTAAATGATAAAAAACAAAGTCATGCTGATAATGTATTATAAAATAACTCAAGAAAAAAGGAGAGAGGCTTTAGAAAAGATTTAGGATAAGAGATATACTTCTTAAATTTTTATTCATCTTTCAATGCAAATAATATGTCTATTTATAGGTATAAGTTTGTAATTCTAAAACATCATATCTTAAATATAAAATAATATACCATAAAGTAAGATATAAAGATAAAAAATAAATATATAAAAAGTTATAATTTTTGAAATCAAAGGGTTATAATTCTTGAAGAAGATAGTTATCTACATAAAAAATAGAATCATAATATATTTTTAATGAATTTTGAAGATTAAAAATTTAAATGAACATCTACAGTTATAAATAAATTCATAACAATATATATATTTTTGGTATTATTCTCTTTCAGAGAAGTTTTATGTCCTACTTCATTTTGCATTGATTGCTTGTAGTACTGACACTTGGGTCATTAGTCAAGCTCAATTGACTAAAATTAAATAATGCCTTAGGACATTATTCTCAGATGAATTTGGTAGTACACCTGGGTCAGTAGTCAAGCTCAATTGACTAAAATTAAATAATGCCTTGACATCATTCTCAGATGAATTTGGTAATACACGTAATTTATTTGCTTAGATACAATCTATGTGGTACTCAAAAATAAATAAATAAATAAATAAAGGTCAGTTAGCTACGGTCTAACCATGGCAAAGTTTTTGAAAATTCGTGGACAAGTTACGTGAAAATGTATGCAACGATTTAAGTTCAATCCGTACATATGTTGTCACAGTTATAACTTCACTATTAAATATTTATGAAAATGCCTTAATATTAAAGCGTAAAGCGTTCAAGTAAAGGTTAAATTAAGGTGTAATTTTTTTATATTTTTATTATTAAATTTTGTAATAAAATTATAATATGTATAAAAAAATTTAATAAGGTAATATTGGGTGAGAAATTATATACTTATTATCCTATAAAACTTTAGAAGGCAAAAATTTCACACGTAATGCAAGATTCCAAGTAGAATCTGCACCTTTTCAAGTCTCCGACTTTGAAAATCTTATTAATTTCTTTAAAGGCAGACAGATTCAATATTGAGGACGAAGTCCCTACGTGATCCACACCGTGATATGGCACTCAGCTACTACCAATGAGAACCTTTCTTGATTTGTTTCAAAATGGATGGCAATATAAAAAGGGCCCCACCCAATCTTTGTTACGCTGGGGCTGAATGAATAGTATCTACTTTTGAAGTGTTGTTTGATACATGGGAAATTTAATCTTTTAAAACTATTCAAAAATTTATTCATAATATATATATATATATATATATATATATATATATATATATATATATTGTGGTCAATACATGAAACTTCATTCATTCAATAGGAGCTAAGTGTCTCAAGTAGATGGACAACAAAATATCACACAATACATAACAACATTGAAAGAAATTCAAATATGAATCTTTCTAATTTTATTTCTTTTAATTTTTTATCAATTTGAAGAGAGAGAAAGAAAAGAAAAGAATGGATGAGATTCATTGAGTTAGTCTTATATATTTTCTTCTCTCTTTTAAATTCTTTTTTTCTCTCTCTAAATTAATAGAAAATTGAAAGAGACAAAATTGAGAGAATTCCTCCTCAAAAGTAAAACCAACAAAAGAAAATATAGCAACAAGGTAAAAATAACATAAAGCAAAATTTTAAGTCATGTGAATAATAAGAGCTATCCAACTCATTCAAGAGTAAATGATGACGGGTGACGACAACTAATCAAGAGGCACATCCTTCTAATAAACACAAAAATTTTAAAATTTATTAATTGCATATGTCTTAATAATATATAAATATTAAATAAGTTTTTGAATTATTTGAAAAATCAGAATATTCACATGCTAAACTTTTTCATTTGGCCAACTGCTAATTGTCATAGTTAAACTAAAAGTCAAACTTTTCTTCCCTTGTCACATAACAAAACAAACAGTTTGTGAAAACTTTTCTAACAAAAGAAACAAAGCCTGAAAAGTTTTATTTAATGGATGAAAGAATCTTTTTTTTTTTAATCAAATTAGATGTCATTTTTTTAAATATTTTTATTATTTTATTTTAATAAAATTATAATACCAATATTTCTTTTTCAATTCAGCACTACTTAATTAATTATTTTTTTAAAAAAAAATTCATATATATATTATTTTTTATTTAAAACTAATAATTGAAAAACATTTACCCAAGATTTACTTTTAGTTAAATTTTTTATTTTGTCCTTCTAGTTTTACTAAAAAATTTAATTTGGTCTTTATAGTTTAAAATTTTATAATTAGATTCTCCAGCAATAAAAATTTTTAATTTAGTCCTTATTGTGAAACTTTTATTAGTATGTAGTTAAATTTTGCTAATATAACCAATTATGTGAAATTTTAACACTTTAAATATATATGATTTATGTCAACAAAAAAGGACAAAATAAATAATAACATGTCTAATGGTTGACACAACTTGTGTTAAATGACTTGAATAAGTCGACCAAATTATATATATTCAGAGTGCTAAAATAGTGGGATACTAACAAAAGTTTAACAATAAGGAATAATTTTTTTTAACAATGAGATACTTAAATACAAAACTTTAAACTATGACAACTAAATATAAAATTATGGAGACAAAAATGAATATTTTCCCTTATATTTTATTTTAGGGTAAATTATACTCATTTTCTTAAAAGATATTCAAATTTCTTGACTTTTCCTATATTTTTAAAAATTACACTCTCCTCTCATATAAACTAAAAAATGTGTTATACTTTCTTTTCTTGCAACAAAAAATAAATTATAATTACACATTTTTTTATCAAAATACCCTGCACGCGCACACATAAAAGAGTATTAAAAATTATGAGCACCAAAAATAAATGAGTTGGACCAAATATTGAGCATATAATTTAGGCTAAATTATTAAAAGATATTTTTTAGATAAAAGAGTTAAATTGAACTTTTGATATTGAAAATGAGTTATAACTATGTTCTTAATCTATTAAATTTCCTTCCCCTGCCATTGCTTAGTGGTGGTATACTTACACCATGAATATCCCAGGTATAAGGTGCTTTAGATAATTAGTTGTTATGACTTACTTATATCAACCGTGTTTCTTTGGAATTTGCATCCTTTATATTTAGCTAATAAATATATGTATTTAAAGAGAAATAAAAAAGAAGTAGATATAAATAGAGAAAATAAATTCCATATATAATTATATGTTTTTGTATTATTCCCTTTCATAAATATATAATATATTATTACAGAGATTCATATCCTAGTTCATTTTGCCTTGACTGCTTGTAGTACTGGCACTGGGGTAATTGGTCAAGCTCAATTGACTAAAATTAAATAATGCCTCGCTAGCGCTAGCACATCATTGTCAGATGAATTTGGTAATACATGTAGTTGATAATCTATTTGGCAGCATGCAAATTTATCGTAACTTCCTCTCCCTCCCCCCACAACAAAAAACCAAAAAAAACAAACAAAAAAAAAAGGTCAAAGTTAGCCACGGTCTAACCATGGCAGAGTTTTTGAAAATTCGTGGACAAGTTACGTGAAAATAGATGCAACGATTCAAGTTCAATCCGTACATATGTAGTCACACTTATAACTTTACTATTAAATATTTATGAAAATGCCTTTACATTAAAGCGTAAAGCGTTTAAGTAAAGGTTAAATTAAGGTATAATTGTTTATATTTTTATTATTAAATTTAATAGTGTAATATTGGGTGAGAAATTATATACTTATTATCCTATAAAACTGTAGAAGGCAAAAATTTCACACGTAATGTAAGATTCCAAGTAGAATCTGCACCTTTTCTTAGCCTCCGACTTTGAAAATCTTAATAATTTCTATAAAGGCAGTAAGAATGAATATCGAAGGAGGAAGTCCCAACATGATCCTAATCATGATGTGGCTCTCTCACCCACTACCAATAAGAACGTTTTTTGATTTGTCTCAAAAAGGAAGACAAACACATTAGTACAAGAAAGGGCCCCGCCCAATCTTTGTTGCATTGAGGCTGAATGAATAATACTCTTAAGGTGTTGTTTGATACGTGGGAAATTCAATCCGTTTTAAAATATTTAAAAATTTATTTATAAGATATTTTTTTTTTGGGGAATACATGAAACTTCACCATAGGAACAAGTGTCCAAAGTAGCCTAACAACAGAACATTACACAATACATCACGACATTGAAAGAAACTTGAATTTGAATCTTTTTAATTTCATCTCTTTTAATATTTTGTTAATTTGAAGAGAGAGAAAAAAAGAAAGAAAGAGTGGATGAAACTCATTGAGTAAGTTTTATATATTCTCTTTTCTCTCTTAAATGCTCTTCTTTTTTCTCTATTTGAACTAATAAAAAATTGAAAGAGAAAAAAATTAAGAGAATTCATTTTTAAAAGTAAAACCAACAAAAAAAATATATCAACAAGGTAAAAATAACATAAGGCAAACATTTATACCATATGAATAATAACAATTAGCCAACTCATTCAAGAGTAAATGAAGATGGGTGAAGACAATTAATCAAGAGGCACATCCTTCGGATAAATATGAAAATTTTAAAATTTATTAACTGTATATGTCTTAATAATATATAAATATTAAATAAGTTTTTCAATTATTTGAAAAATCAGAATATTCACATGCTAAATGTCATAGATTTTTTGTATATGGCCAACTGCTAAATGTCATAGTTAAACTAAGAGCCATACCTTACTTCCCTTGCCACATAACAAAACAAACATTCTGTGAAAACTTTTCTAACAAAAGAAACGAGGCCTAAAAAGTTTTATTTAATGGATGAAAGAATCTTTTTTTTTAAAATCAAATTAGGTGTATTTTTTAAAATATTTCTTATTACGTTATTTTAATAAAAATATAATATCAATATTTCCTTTTCAATTCGAAACTACTTAATTAATTTTTTTAAAAAAATTTCTTATATAATATTATTTTTATTTAAAAATCTTGTAACTAATAATTGAAAAACATTTGCCCAAGATTTATTTTTGGTTAAATTGTTTATATCATCCTTCTAATTTTACTAAAAATTTAATTTAGTCTCTATAGTTTAAAATTTTATAATTAGATTGTTACATTAATAAAAATTTATTAATTTAGTCCTTATTGTGAAACTTTTGTTAGTATATAATTAAATTTTATTAATGCAATTAATTATGTGACACCTTAACACTCTAAATATATATGATTTATATCAATAAAAAAGGACAAAATAAATAGTAACATGTCTAATAGGTGATACAACTCATGTTAAATGACTTGGGAAAGTTGACCGAATCATATATATACATACATATATATATATATATATATATTCAAAGTGCTACAATAGCATATAATTGACATGCTAACAAAAGTTTAACAATAAGGATCATTTTTTTTTTAAAGCAACGAGACACTTAATTATAAAAATTTTAATTATGACAACTAAATAGAAAGTTAAATAAAATTAAGGAGACAAAAAGAGTATTTTACCTTATTTTTTATTTTGAGGTAAATTATACTCATTTCCTTAAAAGATATTCAAATTTCATGACTGAAAATGGTGTTATAATGTTTTTGGGTCATATATGTAATTTATTGGATTTTCTAAAATATTTAAGGAAAATGGCCTAATAACATGCAACTAAATTATAAGAGAATATTCGGATGTTTTTAGGTCATTTTCATCGATTTAAACTTTTCCAACAAATTAAGGATTAAGCTTACCAAATATTCTTAAAGCAATTAATTAGATTAATTAGAAACAAAGGAAGTTTGTTAGTTAACCAAGTCAAGGAAAGTTTAGAATACTCCTTCCGGTCTCCAATATAAGTCACCAATACCTACCTCACAAATATTAAGAAAATTAGTTAAAGGTATTTTAACTAATTGAATTTGTATCAAAACACAATTTTTTCCCATATTTGTCCCTAATTAAAGAGTTTACCTCCATCTTAGTAACTTGCATTAGTCTTAATGACTCTCTATTTAATTAGGGGTATTTAAAGAAAAAGTCATTCACTGATCAAGACAATTTGGAGAAATGACTTATATTTTGAACCAAGACAATCCTCTAATAAGTGACTTACATTGGAGATCGGAGGGAGTATATTTGAAAACCCACTGTCTTATATTTTAAGGATATAAGTGGTATAATCAATAGATGAAGTAATTAGTCAAAAAATAAAAATATCATTTTAATCTTAAAAAAGTTGACATGGCACTTATTTACACTGAAATTTTTGGCTATGATCTTACATCATTGTAAATATGGGCTAAAAATTTAAAAAGTAGTGACAGATAGTTTTAGTGAGATAAATGGCTAGTTTTAAACTTATAAATATTTATTTTACGTTCATTTTGAACAAAAACACATCCAATCAATCAAACATAAGTGTTTTAATTTTATCTTCTATTCTCATGCCTTTATATTCTAGAATTTATTGTTTTATTTATAACTTCTTTTAAATCACATTTATGACTTTATTTTTCTTTAATATTATTTCCAACCATAGGTGTTAGTTAGTTTTCAAACCAAGTACTTTTTTAATAGTTTAGGAAGCCAAAGTTAAGGAATAAAATCCCTTCCTTGGCATAAAACCTATAAGAGAATCAAAGATGTAAGTAAGTAAGCTTATTAATTTAGCTAATCAATCAAAAAGCACAAACAACTATTTTGGTCCACTTGGTGGGATAAGAAGAAAAGCTTCCGGTGAAGCTCTCATCAACTAGTCATGAATACAAATGGCATACGCACTAGCAATCTAGAAAGAGTCTATGCGACATGGATATTTCACAATTAGTAACAAAGAAAAATGGTTGTCAAAAGCCTATTAGCCCTTATGCTTCTTAGTCTATAGTTTTATCAAGTTTAGGCCTATTATATTTTTTAAATACAACGCCAATAGTTGTAGGACAACCTGTCACAAAACCCCACCATTAACTATGGGACAAGTGCTCTAACTGTGGAGAAAGTAGCGGAATTATGCCAACATATGATAACAACATTTTTCATCTACTAGTAAATTGACATAAGGTTTAACAATCTCATGTATCAAATATTTCATCAACTTGTTGAGATTGTTAAGCCAATGGTACATAATGAGGTGTACAATATTCATTGATAAGAGCAAAGATAGATCCAAACCAAAAAAAAAAAAATTTACTTTATCTATAATGTTGGTTAGTCCATTCAACAGCCAAATCCAATTCTGACTACCCCTATAATCACAAATCCTATTAATCTTGGAGGGCAAACATTAAATGAGCTAGTACTATAACCTGTTATGTAGTATATATGGCTAAAACACTACCAAATATGTCAGGTAATCTTGGTTTGCCTTAATTTTGCCTAATCTTGTGACTGTTAGTAATACTGTAGAGGCAAATGTGCAAGGTACTATAATTTATGCCACCACCAGTTGTATGGTAGTTCAAACTAGAGGATCAAGAGATTTTCCTAGCAAGGAGCAATCGAATTCATTTATATTTCAAACAGCCAATTAAATAGTCTACTTGGCAATCCCAAAGCAATTAGTCTTTCATTAAGCAAATCCAATTCCTCTACTATAAGTGATTACATTTAGGGTATCTGGAGAATTAATTAAAGAGTAGCCATGGAATCTAATTCCATCTCTTATAGCTAACTAACTTACATATCTACACACACCAAAGTAACAAATTGGTCATCATTCGATTCAAGTTCCTTTTATACCACTAAGATAGATTGGTCTAGTTCCAGCATAGTTGCCAATTAGTTGCTTAGCCCTAATATGATTATTAAGATGATAAGAAGACACTTTGGCATGCAATTAAAACCTTTTGATAGACCTATGTATGGGAAAGCGTATCCTAATTGGGTAGATAGAATGATGCCCTTGTCAAGAGGTTTTAAAACTTTTGATTTTACTATTTTTTTAGGTGAAGATGGTAATTATACCATGGAACATATAAATAGGTTTACTACTTGATATGGTAAGACAAATCAAAATGAGTATTATAAAGTTTAGCTATTTTCTTTATCATTAATTGAAACTGCTTTCAATTGGTACTTATCTTACCACCTAACTTTGTGTAAAATTAAGTAGATATGGAAAGACTTCTTAATGGTAGGTGATAGGCATAGCTAGATGTTACCATAACTAATCTCATGAATTTAAAATAGCAAATAGATGAACCTATAGTTGATTTTTTTGGAATAATTCAAAAAGATGAGAAGTAGGTGTCATGAACAATTTCCAAAGGCCAAATAAGCTAACATAGCTGTAGATAATATGCATCCTCAATTAAGAGAAAAGCTAATGGCCCAAAAATGCTTAGAACTAACTTAATTGGCATCTAAAGCCACTTAAATTGAGCTCATTATGAAAAAAGAGCAAATGAGAGCCAATTGATAAGGATAGGGTTCACATGTGTTTCTATTATGGGTTATGTAGATGATCCTGAAGGAGCAGTTAAGCATCAAGAATAATAATCAATTTACATTATGGTAGCAAAAATCCTAAAAAGGAAGCCATATTCTTACTTAGCTTTAAGGTTCTCAAAAGAAAAAGAAATCATAAAACCAGAAAGCAAGGAGAAATACTTGTTCGATATCTTTAAAGCTAATCAAATTTTTTATTATTTGCTCAAAGATCAACAAATCAAGTTATTGAATGAGCATAAAATTCTATCAGCTAAAGAGTTGAAGAACAAAAAAATATTGTAAGTGACATCACTTATATAATCATGCTGCCATTAATTGTATTATTTTAAGGAACACCATCCAAAGGTTTTAAAGGATGGGAGATTCAAACTAGTTAATAAAGGCATAGCCGAAATGACAATTGATATAGATCCCTGTCTAGTGAGTTTATAAATATGGCTTCACCATTAGGCTCACTATTTCATTCATTAAAATATAAATAGAAACAATCAATGCAAAAATAGTGGAGAGCTAAGGAAATAATGCTAAAATCTAACAAAGATGGTGAACAATTAGTGGCATAACCCAAACAATTAAAATCTACCATTCACAAGCCCTTTTTTTTTTATAGACTATAAAACCCAACATAAAAGAAGAATGATAGGGTATTTGATAGGTTATAGATTCCAAAAGTGGACAAGGAACAATTTCAAAAGATAAAAGACAAATAGCTGAGTTTAACATCGAAAAGTGATATCTACCTTAAGGTTTTGCAATGATAAAGAGTTGAAGCCATAAAAAATGATTAAGTTAAAAGCTAATGTAGAAAGAGTAAATACATTGAAAAGAAGTCACAATAAGCATGCTAACTAACTGCTTTAACTCATACTCAAAAGAGAAGGAGACAAGGGTAGATATCTAACCAAAAGCCAAGACAAATGCTTAAGATACTAGAAGAGGCTAAAGACGTGATTAAAAAAAAAAGTGCAATCGCCTAAAAAAATTGATACACCTAAACAAGTTTTTAACCCTAACTTATCAAAGAGAAAAGATATGTTGAAAGAAGATGATCTTTCAAATAAAGATAATGCTAAGACATCTTAAGTAAACATTAGTGTTATTGGCATTATTCTAAGTAAATTCTAGGCAGATGTAAGATAACTTGAAGGCTTGGAAGAAAGGTATTCACCGAGGAAACAAAATGGACAACCTTAATATATAATAAAATATCTAAGCTAGCCATAATACAGTTTAAAAATCTTTGAGAGGCTATGACCAAACATGTAAAACTTTTTTATATTAAAGTTTATATCGATGGTTTGCTAGTTAACAAAGTATTTATAGATGGAGGAGTTATGCTAAATCTTATGCCAATTAGCATGTTGAAGAAATTAAGATAAGACAAAGCAGATCTAAACAACACTAACATAAAAGATGACTAACTTTATTAGGGAAGCAATAACTTCTATTATTGTATTAGTAGTTAACATAATAATGAGGTCTAAAACAACTAATGCAACATTCTTTATTGTGGATGCCTGACGTACATATTTAGTGTTGTGCGATAAAGATTGGATCCATTTTAATCAATGCATTCTCTCTACATTTCATCAATAGCTTGTGTTTTAGGAAGGTGACATAGTTAAAGTAGTATTAGTTGGTAAAATCCTTTTGCAACTGATGTAAAAATGGCAGAAGCCATATTTTATTCATCATATGCAAGGCCCATTAAATTACCTAAAGATTACAAAGAAGGGTCCTCAGAGTTCTATGATTTCACTTTTTAGGGTTCTAAGATTATGATCCAATCTGATAAGGTTGACCTACAACCTTTTGTAAAAATAATTTATGGATTAAAAATATAAAGTAGTCAAAGATATTAGGCATTGGCTAGCCTTATTTGCAATTAAGGACATGATTCAACAATTCACCTTTGATATGCTTGTGGTGTAAGAAGATTATCTCAAATTGTAAGAAGTAGAGTCCCTAGTCAAGAGATAAGTCCCCAACTTTGAGGCTCATGACCATTTGATTAATGTTAACTTGGATACTAATAAATAATTTAGTTTAATTAGAATAAGTGGCTTGCTAAATAAAAAAGACCAAAATCAGTTGATCGATCTCATAAAACAATACAAAGATTATTTTACTTGGAAGTATCATGAAATTCCTAGTTATCTAGTTAATTAGTTTAATATCGATTGTCAAATGAGGAAAGATTTAAACTATACAAGTAGCCAACTAGGAGATTCAATCCTGAATTACTATCAAAAATTAAGGAAGAAATAAAAAGGTTACTGAAGGCAGGATTTATACATAGAGCTAAATACATGGAGTGGTTTTCGAACATAATTCCTATTTGAAGGAAGAATGGGTAAGTCAGAATTTGCATAGACTTTCAAAACTTGAACCCAGTTACTCCTAAAGATGAGTATGCCATGCCAATAACTGATGTGATGCTAAGAGTATGGAAGTTTATATAAATGATATAGTAATAAAATCTAAAGATTTTTATCAACATTTGATTGATATAAAGCAAGTATTTAAGAAGGTGAGACTTCATAATCTAAAAATGAATCCAGCTAAATATGCATGTGAAGTCTCAAGTAGAAACTTCCTTGGTTTTCTTGTACTTCAATAGGGAATTGAGGTGGGCAAAAACAAGGCCAATATAGTTTTAGATGCAAGATCACCACAAAATAAGAAAGGGTTGTAGATTTTAGTTGGTAAAACAAACTTCCTAACAAGATTCATTATAAACTTAACTAGGAAATTAAAAACGTTCTCTCTTTTACTAAAGTTGAAAGATGTTGATGAATTAGTCTAGGGAGAAGAATAGTAAGCAACTTTTGAACAAATCAAGCAAAGTTTAGTTAAATCACTAGTATTAGTACCTTCTATGCTAGGCAAACCATTGAAACTCTATATCTTAGCTACTAAGGAATCCATTAGTTGCTTTCTTGTAAAGGATGTTGAGGATGGAACTAAAAGAGTTATTTATTATCTTAGTTGATTGTTAAATTGTAATAACCCAAATTGTATAAAAAATTGTTTTCCTTCCCTATAACTCCCTTACAGGCATTGTCTATTCTCCCTCGAGGCTTCTCCTTTTATGTTCTGTTGTTGGTGGTTTATGGAAGTGGCTGAAAGGGTGTTGTTGGCGATAGTAGGTATATTCATCATATTACTTCCATTTTTCTCCTTTTTCATTGCAAAATTATTTGATTCTTGCCTTTCCCTCCTTATTTTTAACTTGTTCCCTCTTTTACAAGGTCAAATTTGTGACTGCCTCTCTCTTCCCTGTTAGGCTGGCCGAGAGTGAGCAAATGAGTTAGGGTCTATAGATGTGAGCTTTACAACTACGTTATTTAGGTATTAATTTGCAATTTTTAGCTCCTTAAGATAAATTTTAAATTAAATTATGGATTAGTAGCTAAATGGAAGAATTAGGTCTGTGGTTGAATGTATAGATGAAGAATAAGGTAATGGAGTGGGGCTTTTAGTTAATTGGCTATTATTGAGTTAGATGAATGTTAATAATTGTTAGTTTGAGCCTACATAATAATTTAGTGAATTATAAGTGTTGCTAAGAAGCTTTACAAACACCAACAATAAAAGAAATTAGTCATTTGAAGAGAAACAAGTATCTCTTTAGTGTTTAACATTATTGTGAGTAGGTAACAGTTACAGTATGTTATATGGGTTTCTTCTTTGGTATAAGCATAGAATAATATTGGTTAGAATTCTGACCCAATCAACTTGTGTAAAGTCTTATAAGATAGGCTTTTACTTATATGATCTCTATATGTTTGGTTGAATAATGTGATAAAATGGGATAACATAAGGTTTTATTCTATGTATTAACTTAAATATGGTAAGTATTCTTTTCTGTGTTAGTGATGCATTACATTGAAGCTTAAATGTTATACGGGCTAACAACAATATAAGAAACATAATTGACTATAAGGAATCATTATGTCAGCCAGTTAGAATAAATTATGTGCAATATGAATTACCACTATGATTTTAGAACTTGAATCTTATATTAGTCATACCTCTCCTATGTTAAATTAATTGTAGCCATATCCTTTAAAATAGATTTTATTTTCCATTTACCAATTGTACTTTTGGTCGTGTTTATTCTAGCATATTTAATTGAATTTTATTTATTTATTTACTAATAAATCACTCTCTTTCTTAATTATTGACTTGGTTCCATTTATTAATAAATCCCTCACTCTGTTACTGCAATAAGAGTATACTAACTTAATTATTATCATCATACTATATATTAATTTATTGTTATACTCTACTTGACTTTCTTGGTAAGATGTGAATTTATGGTGGGATTCCATAATAGTTGGTAAAGAGTATAGTCTAGGTGCACTTAGATAAGTCAAAGAAGGTCTAGGTAGAAAATGAGCTACCCATTAGGTGAAACCACTCATGATAAGGTAAGGAGCTACCAACAAGGTGAAGCCACCCTCAAAATAGATGTCATAATGTGCTAATGGTAAGTGGAAAAGGAGCTACTGATTAGGTGTAGCCACCTAAGATAGAGTAAGGAGCTGTTAACGAGGTGTAGCTGCTACCATTAAGAATGAACCTAGTTTTCTCATATGATTTTCATGTCAAAAGACTTAATTTAATAAAGATTATTTTATGCAGATGTTTATGTATTATTTAGTTTTACCTTGGTCATTACTAGCTATCTTTAATTATTTTAACATGTTATCTACTCATTGAGTTTCCAACTCACTTCGTAAATTTCAATACTTTAGATATTGGCATTTTTTCTAAATCACCTCCAGTGTCTTAGATCCAGAATATTAAAATGATAAGCCCTGTATTGAATAGTGAGGGGGTAGATGTTGTTTTTTATGTTCAATTCTAATTTGGTGTTGTAAAGGATCCTAATTATAGCTTCACTTAACACAGACAGATTTCCTCTTTTCATTTTGTAATTTTTGATATTGTGATAATTGGTGGTTGAGAGCAGAGCTCTCCCGTGCTGTCAAAATTAGTTTCTAGTTGTTTATAGAAATTTGTGATGTCCAAATTTTAAGGAGACTCTACAAAAATTTCTACAAAAAGTTCAGAACATTTGCATTAATAATGAGACAATGAGATTGTTGGATGAATTAATGTTATATGTAGAATTTTCAAAAGATTCTCTTTGATCGTGGGCTATGTTTGTTAGGCTTGCGGATATGAGCCTTATTGTATTCTTTGTGCTAGTCACCTCTTTTTTGGGGTGTGACATGAATGATGCTGAGACTAGATATACTTCATTGGAAAAACTATGTCTTTTTTCTACCATACATGTATGAAACTTGAATATTATCTTTTATTTAGAGAAGCTTTAATGGATGTCATTTAGATGTGTAGGAATCGTTTGGTGTTTAATAATACTAACTATACTTTTGGGAATGTAGTTAGATTAATTAACAAATTAAGTCATTAGTATTATTTGGCAATTTTCTTACAATAAAGTCAAAAATCATAAGAAAAGTGGCTTGTTATTTAGGATGGAAACTTTCAACATAACTATTGGTAGATTTTGGTATATGTGGACAAGAGGTTGTATAGGCAAATAAAACACAGGGCCTTTTTATATCAATCTGGTTTGGCAAGATGCTTTTTTTTTTTTGGAAAGAATATTTGGCAAATAGGTATCATTATCTAAAGATAAGAGTCTTGTTGGAAGCTCTTCGTCATAGTTGAAACTTGTGACTCAACAATAAATAATTGAGACTCCATATCAGTTTTTGGTACAAATTTTATGTTTTTTTCCTTGGATCTTAATGCTTGAATTCTCAAGGATGGCAGCAATTTTTCGTAGATCAACAAATAGTATATAAAGATATTCTAGTGTTGCTAGATAAGTTTTTAAGCTATAAGGTATATTTAGCATCAAAGTAGGTACATTTGGATATTAACTCATTTTTTAATTATTCTTTCTATGTGTTTTAGAATCTAGATGTTTTCTTTATTATATATATATATATATATATATATATAATTTAGTCATGTCAATTTTATTTAGTTAATAAGCCTGTTTTACAAGGAAAATTAATGAAATGAGCCATTAAGTTAAATGCATTTATTTTAAAATTTGTTTCACTTAAAGTTATTAAATGATAAGGCTCAGCTAATTTTTTAACTCAGCATCTATGTATTGATATTAAAGATCCTTTAACAAAAACTAACAATAACATACAACTCAAATCATATGTATTAGCCTTCGATGGATCTAGAATTTGGAAAGCTACTAGGGTAGGAGTTACTATCACTAGACAAATTGATTAGATTATTTTGAGTTGAAATCAGGTTGTCCAAATAATCAAGTTAAATATAAGGCCTTAATTATTAGGCAAAGATTGTTGATATCCACAAATGCTCAATTCATTAAAATAATGAGAGATTATTAGCTAGTGATGAAATAGCTTAGTGGAAAGTATAAATACAATAATATAAACTTATCACATTACTATAAAGTGGCTAATGCTCTTCTTCAACAGTTTGCTGATGTGATAGTTATGTATATACGTAGAAGAGAAAATGTAAAAGCTAATGGCTTAACCCAATGAGCTTCTATATTCAAACCTGTGGATTTTGAGATTGACCAAGAAATTCTTTAGACACATGAAGCTTTAGCTATTAATTAATAACCAGTTGCTAACAATTGGAGAATATAGTTAATTGACTATATAAAGAATCCCTAATCTATGATAGAGTTAAAGCTTAAACAAAAAAGCCTAAGAAAGGCAACCAAAATATATCGAAAACCTACCAAACTTAGTTCTAGGCATTGGTAGAAGAAGGAGGAATTATTGTCAAAAGGATAGCTTCTTTGGGAGCAGTTGTCATTCTAGATATGACAACCTATCTTGGAGAAGTAAAAGTCATTCTAGCACTCATCCCAACCTTTTTCTTAGTTTAAGAATGTAATAAAAAGAGTAAAATATTAACTTCTTCTCATCATTAGCTAATGAGATGTAGGGACAAAGCGTTAACATTAAAAAATAAATGGGTTGAACCAAACCTCAGGCATATAATTTGGGCTAAACTACTAAAGGATATTTGCTGAATAAAAAAGTTAAGTTGGGCTTTTGAGACTAACAATGGGTTATAAAATCTTTAGGCCTAGTATTTAATTTATTGAATTTTTTGAAATATTTAAGAAAAATAGCCTAATAATGAGCAAGTAAAATACATGAGAATATTTAGGTTTTCTCAAGCCATTTTCAATCGTATAACCATTTTCTTATAAATTAAGGATTTAGCCTATAAAGTATTCTCAAAGCAGTTAATGAGATCAATTAGAAATTAAGGAAGTTCATAAGTTAACTAAGATAAGGGAAGTATAAAATATGCTTGAAGACCTATTTTCCTAAATTTTAAGGATAAGAGTAATATGGTTGGTTGACAAAATAGTTAGTTAGCAAATAATAATATCATTTTAATCCTCAAAAAAGCTTATGTGGCACCTATTTACACTGAGTTTGTTAGCCATGATCCTACATTATTGTAAACATAGGCAAAAAATTTAGGAAGTAGTGGCAAACAATTTTAGTAGGATAAACAACTAATTTTAGACTTATAAATACTCATTGTACATTTATTTTAAACACATAGACATCCAATCAATCAACACAAGCCTTTCTATTGTATTTTCTATTTTCATACCTTTATAATTTAGATTTTTTTTTGCTTTATTTATAGTTTTCTTTATTGCATTTATGACTTTAATTTCCTTTATTGCTATTTCTAACTATAGGTGTTAGTCGTTCTTCAAATAAAGCATTTCTTTTACTAGCCTAGGAACTAAAAGCTGAGGAATATAATCCTTATTTATCATATCACTTAAATGTGAGAATCAAAGGTGCAAGTTAGCTAATCAGTTGAGTTAATCAATCAAAATTTGCAAAGAAATACATACATATATATATATATATATATGAATAATATACATACATAATGATATAATATAAAAGGGTTTTTTAATTTGAATCCCATCATTAATAAAAAAATTTTGCACAATCCATGTCAATAAAAATTATTACGCTCTGACCCTACAATTTTTGTGGAACTCAGAACCATGTACTCCGACTTCTTCCTAAATATGTTTTTCAAATAAAATAAATTGGAAGTTAGAACCTTAGCTTCCGACTTCCAACAAATTTTTTTATTTAATATATTTTGAAAGTCGGAACCCATTTTCAAAATCTCTTCCTTGCATATATACAAGCTAAATAGCCTGCATATGTGTAGAATATTAATATAATATAATAATAAAATTTGATAATAAAATTTATTTTAATATATTAACAAATGTAATTAATATAATATAATATAATATAATTTTATTTTATTTTATTTTTAATATATCAACAAATATACTTAATTTAATATTTAACTTCAATATTAAATTATTATTTTATTTTCAATATAATAATAAAATTAATTATAAAAATTAATTAAAAAAATAAAAATTTTTATAATATATATATATATATATCAAAATTAAGCATAGGTTAATCAACTATTAAGCAACTTGATATAATTTACTCAAAAATTAATGACTAATATGGATTTTCTATTTTATAAATTTGTGGCAAAATTGAAGTATAGAATTCTGAAACTTGTATTAGATTCTATAAAAATAATGATATAGTTTAATATATTTTAAAGTAATAATCCACTAGTTGACGAAAGTTATATAAAATAATATATAATATATAATTTTATTTAGTGATATGTAAATAGTGTAGATGATCACAGACAACAGCATTAAATGATAATTAAAACATATACTTAAATAACACACTTTAAATGAATAAACCAATTTTATATGATTATAGTTGTAAAAAGACTTAATTATAATAAAGTTTTTTACTATGTATTTCATAAACTTAGAATAATTTTACAAACTATATCTTCCAAGTCTAAAGCTATTAAATCTTTATAATTCTTCAATACACTATCATAATATCATTGAGACTAATTTTTATAATATGCGAAAAATAATTTATCTGACTATTTGTATAACATAATAAATTTGCTTTATTAAAAAACTTGCACTAAAATAATTATTTCAATTCACTTAGAATAATAAATCAACTCAACACACTACTAAATCTTAGTTGGAATAATATTGTTAGACAAAATCTTCTTATATTATTTTTAACCACAACTCAAGCAACAATATATTAAATTTTTATATTAAAAAAATATTTTAATTTATTTAGAATAATAAATCAGTTTGAAATATTACTAAATCTTATTTAAAATAATATCATTAGACAAAATCTCCTTGTATCATTTTTAGCCATAATTGAAGCAACAACATTTTTCATATATTTTTAAATAAGATATATTTATTTAACTAAAACTTAAAAAAATAAAATTTGGAAAATATTATTTTATAAAAATAAATTTTAAAAAAATTAAATTTTAATTAAAATATAATATACTGTATATTTTTTTATATATAATATAATTTACTTTAATTTATTGTAATATATATATATATATATTATATAATAATTCGTATACGTTTTCTGACCCACGCCTCACCTAGCCCTCTCTAAAATTCCTCTCTATCCCTATCTTATCTGGCATGATCTTCTAATAAAATTTAAAAAAGAAATAAAGAAAGTCAGAATGGATGATTCTGATTTCCGCACAGGTATGTGATATTAGTAAATAATGTTTTTAGAAGTGGTTTTTAATAAAAAAACATATTTTTATGGGATGTGGCTCAAAATTTGATATAAAAGAGTACTAAATAAGTAAATATATATTTGAATAATATAAAATAATAATATTTTTAAATTTAACAAACTATACAATCATTTGATGAAAATAAATAATTATAAAAAATAAAGGACATATCCATAGAATTTGTAATAAATATTGTTATGGATGCCTTATAAGTCCTAAATCCTTATATCCCTATGATGGGTTGTGTCGTGCAGCTCTCAAAATAAAACTAGGTTAGATTAAATTTATAGTTAGTGGCACAACTTAAATCATCTCCCTTGGAAATGGAGTTCAATATTCAATTACGTTTTCTAAGTGTTAAAAGATTCTAAAAATTTCTTAACTAAGGAGGGTTTGATTGACTTAAACTAATTAAAATAAGACCGAATTAAAATTTCTAATTGCTACCTAATTGTATGAATTATGGTTGATAATGGACTTGTGACTAGCTTTAGATTCGTCCCTTGGTATCCACTATCTTTATCCTAATCTAATTGTAATTAATTCTGGCCTAAGAGTCCCTAATTGTGCTCATAACAATATATCTTCAGTTACCACGCAAGAATCAAGAGATTAACAATCTAATGTTGCATTGAAACCTTAATCACGCATTAAATCGTCAATTATTGTCTTTAAAATAAATGAACACTCAATTTGATTGATTAAATGATTAATTGGCCCTTGAATCATCACCGTAAGATGTTTAATTAACCAACTAAATATCAAGGAATTCTCAAATCAAACAATTAAGTACATAATCTCACTCATGCATTTCATCAAATATCTTGATGACATACATGGGAAATTAGAGAATAATGAAAATCTAGCACTAAATCAATCAAATAATCAGTCAAATAATATCATAATTAGTGTCTAACCAACCACTAACTATAGACAATATACATTCCTAATCAAATACAATCTTAACCAAGAGAATATAAGAAAATAAAAAGTGTAAAAAATTAAAAAAATCTTAGCCAAAATTCTATGTTCTTTTCAATGGATTCAAGCTTCCACCAAGGATCTTCCAAGCTAATCACAAGATGGAGATTAGTGCTTCATAGTGGTGAAATGGAGATAGAGAATGGATGAGACGAATGGAATGGCATGGTGGATGGAGTGTCTGGATGCTGGAATGAAGTTAATGGAATGTGTGAATGATGATAAAAAAAATGTCCATCTGGATGATGTGTCAATATCACGATGGAATGGTGTGTATTGGATGCTCTTCTCCCGTAAATTTTAATAATTTCACGTGCTGCCTCTCATTCCTTCTCATTGCCCGTAGCTACATGCATGTGTGTATAAGTGTGGGCCCCACTTCATTTTGTTTAATAATATTCCACGTTGCTTCTCCTTTGTCTGCCCAAGTTTCCACGTGATTCAGCTCTATTCTCACGTCATTTTTCACGTTACTGTCCAGCCCTCAGCTCCAGCGTCTTCTTCTTGATGTTCTCCACGACTCGAGCTGCATCTTTTTTAATTCTCAGCCAAAGTTTCCTTCACTCATTGCTTTTCTTTCGTTCTGCTCAGCGTTGTTCTCCAGCCTCAACACCCAGGCCATGCCTCGTGTAGCTTCTACAATTTCTGCAGCTTCTTCACGTTATCCACATTCCTATTCATAGCACATAAAACTCGAGCTTCACACGTGCTTTTCTCCATGCAGCTCTCACATTTTGCTCTCCAAAATAGAGGTTGTTTCCTTTATAGAGTGCCCAACTTGTAGCTTCTTCTTGGGTGGCTAGAGACATGTGTAAAAGTATTTGTGAGTTGGACGTGCCTCTTTTTACTCTGTGTGTGAGTGTTTTGCTCGAGTGTGTATTCTTCCATGTGATTCCTCCACTTTTCTACGTTCTACTTATGTTGCTTCTTGTGTCTTCCAGCCCCACATTTTGTCTGAGTTTCATTTCTCCCACATCATCAGACCCGTGGCATTGTATAGACTTGCTTCATCTCCAAGCTAAAACCTACGTGTTACTTCATGTAAGTGTGTGGGCTGCATGCAGATTTTTGTGGCTGTGTGACCTGATACTTACTATGTGGAGGAGTATGTTTTGTCCTATGAGTAGAGAAATCCTTTGGCAACTTCTTGTTTTGCTTCATCCTTCCATCAAACTCGTGGCTTTGTGTTTGATAACTTGTGCCTCCTAAAGAGCCTTCCACATGCCATCAATTCATCTTCATTTTAAATCTTTTTCTATTAAAATCTGCACAAAAATAAAATAAAATAAAATGAAGTAGAATGAAACAAAACAAAATATTAAGAAAGAAGAATTCACAAAAGAACTATTTCAATGAAATTTGTACATTAAAATTTAAAAATTTGCAAATAAATTTTTAAAGTGCAAGTAATGCCTAATAAACTCAATTATCCACCTAATAAAGTCTATTAAACCTTATTTAATTATTAAAGTGCCAAAATTAGGAGGATTCATGTACATAAAACTAGCATTCATCACCCTAAAATGACCCAATTCACATGATCAAAACCAAAAAACCTATAGTCACAAAACCTCGAGTCCCATTAGGCCACATATAATATATTAAGATAGCAAATTGCTCTTAACAATGCAATTTTACCAATAAGGACATATTTAAGAATAAACTATTGGGGAGTGAAAATTAATATATATATATATATGTATGTAAAAGTTTTAGGCTAGAAAAAATAAAGACATTTTTAACTCATTTCAATATTTTCAATATATATTACTATTGTTATTTGTTATTGTCACTATTTAAAAAACTAGACCAATTAGTTCAACCAAAAAATTAGTAGACAAATTACTGAATTGATTTGATTGACTTGTAAAACTTACATATCAAAAATTGATCAAAAATTAATTAAAAATAGATTGATAAATAATTTTTTTTAAAAAAGATTTTTTTCTTATAAAACAACATAGTTCATTTTGGATAGATATAAAGAATTAAAAATAAAAGGTAGTAGAAGAAAAAGGGAATTGAAATAGAAAGAAATTTAAAGAAAAACAAAAATCATATACTTAGTTATTTTTTGTACTTATTCTTTATTATGTTATATCTTTTAATAACATTTTTTCAAATATTAAAATATTTGGCCAAAATTGTTCCTTTCTCTTTCATTTGCTTTTTTATTTTTATTTTTATTTTAATGACAAGTGAAATCTTAATATGATTTAAAAATCTCAAAAATTTAATATTAAATACTCTTAAATTTTAATTATAACTAATTTTATTTTTCAATTAATTTTTTTTAAATATCTTAAAAAATATTGAATTAATAATTAAATATTTAAAATATATTAGTATTTTATGTTAAATTAAAATTTTAATATATAAAATTTTAAGAATATATATTTAATTATTACTAATTTAATTTGATTCAATTATAATTAAATTTTTTATTCAAAAATAAATAAAAAACTGACACACGTTTTTAATATATTCGATAGCACCATTAATGTCCCCACCCCTTGTCTAGGGGGTGGGAGACCCTTCTCATTAATGGCCAAATTTGGTGGCATATTTTGGGTATTGTATGCTCAACTCAATGACATTGTCATTGGATTCAACAAATATATAATATCTATGATATAACTTTTAATGTTACAGAATTTGAATCATTAATATTTTTTACTTTAGCATCACCATATAAGAACTGGATCTCGCGGCTAGCCTTGGATCATGTTCTCAAAAGTGGAGACTTTGCATCAAATTCAGTGCAAAAGTCAAACCTAAGAGTTCTAAATCGAGGAGATCTTCACTCTCATATTCACTGGCAACGTACGCAACAGCTTGCCTCACCTGTATCCCTCAGTGTCCATCGTTGACAAGTTGCTCAACCAGACTTGGTCACGTTAATTTGATTAAAGTAACGATTAATTTAATTTAAAATTTTTCCTTATATATAAGTAAAGCCTCTTACAAGTGTTCTATAAATCAAACCTGTTACTAAATTAAAATAAAAAATATTTTATAAGCCAATAGCTTAATTATAATTAAAATAGAGTTAAATTATTTTTAAAAAAATATATAAAATGTACAAATGTATATAATATTTTATAATTAAATAGATATATATTATAAAATAATATTTAAAATAAATATAAATAATTAAAAATATTAAAATTAGATAAAATATTTATATATGATAATAAATCATCTTATATACATATAAGAGCCATGAATTGTTACTATTCATTTATACTGTTTATAATATCATACCCGTGTTGTATTGTTCATACACATTTTATGTATTGTTTACACATTATTTATACACTGTTTATCTGTATTATTTGTTTTTTTTTTTCCTTTTTATTACAGTACTTGTGTTTTTTTTTTAATCTTCTGAGGTCTATAGAAAAAATTCTAAATCTCCCTGCATTTTGCAAAGGGACACACTAGTTTATATGAAATAAATTGTACAAAATCCAATAAATATAAAAAATTATTATTGCAAAATGTTAAAATTTTGATTTAGATAAAAGCAAAAAAATTAAAACCCATTTTTTTATTGATTTAGTGTTAAATCATCTTATTTTTATGATTTTTGATCAATTTGACCCATTTTTTGTCCAACCAACTTTTAAGATCAAACATACTAAAATTATAATTAATTCACAGATTTTTTAATCTAATTTTCTCAATTACACCTCTCACAACATCACACAACACACTTCTTTTAACCCATAATATTTTTATTACTTACTCCAAATTCACACTCTTTTTGTAATATTTTTTTATCTTAAAGCAGTATAACTCTCTCTTTCATATCATAAATTTAATAAGATTTTAAGATAAATTAAATTTATAATTTTTAACACATAAAATAAATAATATTAAAATAAAAGTTTAAAAATCAATTTTTAATGCATTATATTTTTTTAAGAAAAAAATAATATTGTTTTTAAAAATATTATTTATTTTATTTTATTTCTTGAAAAACGACGCTCTTATTGGTATTACACCATAAATAGGCAAAATATCTTCGATGTTTGTCGCCGCCCAATCTGCTGTCCCATAGTCCAAAGCCATCTTGCACTGCACAGTCCTCGCTCTTCGCCTCGCAGTCACTCAACGGAAAGCAAAGGTGTGTTCATGGCCAATTCCTTATGTGCTACCCAAAACCCTCCTCTTCGTCGGCTTCACCACTTACAATCAAACAATCCTTTCCTGCGTTTCGCTTTGGCATCCCCAAATCGGAAACCCATTCTCTTCTTCAATTCTTGTATTTGTGCTTCGCGCTTTACCCACTACAGAGGCCTTGCTTCCCTTTCGCGCCGACGACCCACTTTTGCCATCAATGCTCTTCATTCTCATGTCCCTCATCCCCACCAGGTACCACTTTCTCTTATTATTTCTTAGCATTTTCTTTACTTCGAAGAACCCCCATGACAAATACCGTGGTATTGAAATGTATCAATTTGGGATCCTCTAGTCTCTCATATTCTTTTTTTACTTTCCTTTCTTGGTGCATCACTTTCTTGGTAAACAAGTATGTGGGGTTCATCATAGTTATGCTGGAGAAAACTTTCTATTATTGTTTTGAGTTAGCCATTTTGTTACTAGCTTGTTCAACTTAAATCCCACATTGGAAGTTTGTGATTCTAATATGGGGACTTTTATGATCCTTAGCGATCCATGTTACTTTTGGGTATGGCGCTCCCAAAGATTCATATCATAGCTAAAGATAAAAATTGCTCAATGGTCCATAAAGTAACTGGTGCTTTGCTACTTTAATATACATGAACAAGCACAATAAGAATTGAAAGTGCATGAGGTCTCACATTGTGTACTTTCTAGGTCTGGTGGATTCCGCTTCTTAAGCGAGTTTTTGGTTTTTATCTTGCCGAGAAAACTTCTTTCATTTGTTGTTTTAACTTTTAGTGCATGCCTCTCTTTGGGATTTACTTTGGGCAATATTTGAAGGGATCAGTGGACATTGAGAGGAATAGAAGGTACAAGCAATGGGATTCACTGACATCAAAGTTCTCTGGAGCAGCCAATATTCCATTTCTATTACTGCAACTGCCCCAAATTATCCTTAATGCTCAGAATCTTCTGGCAGGAAATAAAACTGCTCTCTTCGCCGTCCCATGGCTGGTAAGGCAGAGCACAAAATTTTAAATTAAAAGCTTTCTATTCTTCCTTCCTCCCCTGCAAGCCCCTTTAAAAGTTTAAATAAGTGTAATTTATTCCAAAATCTTGCTCAAATTCACTTCACTTGGTTGAATCAAAGATTTGTAACATTTTTCAAAACTATGCTTTAGAATAGGTTTGTTAAAGTATTAATAAAAGTAATCCTAGGTCTTCGCATTATACCTTAAGCTTTTGAATTGAAATGGTTCTTCACAATGTTGAATTTCAAAATTTTATAGATCAGTAGTTCTTTGTCCGTGTATTTTATTTTATCAACTCAATGGGGCATGACTTTTAGAGCCTAAGGCTAAAATTGGCCTGGATGTCAATGCAGGGAATGCTTACCTCTTTGCTTGGAAACCTGTCGCTACTCTCATACTTTGCCAAGAAGAGAGAAAAGGAAGCAATGGTAGTGCAGACACTGGGTGTGGTTTCGACATTTGTAGTCCTTGTTCAGCTTGCATTGGCAGAAGCCATGCCTGTGCCTCACTTTTTGGCCACCTCAGTTGTTGTGGGATCCGGTCTTGTTCTGAATTTCATGAATTACTTTGGTTTACTAAATGCTGCTATCTGGCGCTTTTGGGAAGACTTCATCACAGTTGGTGGTTTATCAGTGCTTCCCCAAGTAATACCCCCTTCCCTCCCCACCCCCTTCCCCCCAAAACCCCCTTCTTAGAATTAAATAATTAAAATTCTTAATATCTATGTATTCACATTAAGTAACAGAGCCACCCCCACTCATTTACATTTACTCAATTGCATATATATAAATGTTATATCTTTTGTATAAATATTATGTCTTTTCATTTCCTGCACATGCAGAGACAAATATGTTGATTTTATAGTATCTCTTAATGCTTATCTCATGTTGGCAAAAATTCAAATTTGGATACAGATAATGTGGTCTACATTTGTCCCCTATGTGCCTAGCAGTATCTTACCTGGGATTACTGCCTTTGTGATAGCTGTCGTGGCTGTTATCATGGTAATCTTCTTGTTCCCTTTATTTTTTTCATTCAGATTTTAAGAAGGTAATAACCTGTAAGGTACAAAATTATCAACTCTTGCTTGATTTGGTTTAAAAAAAAAAAAAAATCAAAAGTTAAAAGCCAGAGAATTAGCTTGAAATAGTACAAAATTGTACTGTCCTCAGTTTAAAATGTCTAATTTACAAGGGACTAGAAAGTGGTAAATTTGATCCAGTGCGTTCACATAATATGGGGGAAGATGTCTTTGTTTCATGCTACTATGCTAAAGGAATTTGATTACTGTTTCCTTGGTTTGCCTTTATCCAGATTAACTTAAAATTTGATCCAGTGCACTCACATAATATGGGGGAAGATGTCCTTGTTTGATGCTACCATGCTAAAGAATTTGATTATTGTTTCCATGGTTGGCCTCTATTCAGATTTGATATATTAAGTTAATGTGAAATATTATGTCTCAAACTTACTTATAAACACTTATTTCAACTTGTCTAAACATAATAGTGGCAACATGGCATTATATAATTGTTCCATTTGAATGTTTGGCATTCCTCCATCTGTAACCTAGAAATTTGAAGTCAGAATTCTTGTTTGTGGATTGGGTCTTGTATGGAATCAAATTAAATAGGCTTCCTATTTCAGCATCCTTTTAAACACATCACTGCTAAGATTTGCAGGCAAGAAGTGGAAAACTTTCTGAAAAAGGTGTCAGATTTGTTGGGCTAATATCTGGATGGACAGCTACATTTCTCTTCATGTGGATGCCTATTTCGCAAATGGTAATTTGAGTGTACACAATTTATTGCCTTGAGAGACATAATTAATATTTTACCTTCAATATCTAACTATGACCTTCTGTTTCTTCTCTAGTGGACAAATTTTCTCAAACCTGAGAACATCAAAGGTTTATCAGCCTTTTCAATCTTGCTTGCTATGATTGGAAATGGACTTATGATTCCACGTGCTCTCTTTATTCGTGATTTAATGTGGTAATTCCTTTCTTTGCAGTTTGCACTCTTTTGTTTTACTAGTTACACATTATGGTAATACACTTATTTTATTTGAACAATTCTAACTGGGGAGGGCTATTAATCTTTCTTTCAGACAATGTTTGAAAGCAGTGTTTTAGCCTGGCCCTTGAGTGTTGCACAAACACAACCATCAGAATACTTCTACATTTAAGTGATACATACAGGTTGCATTTTTAGTTGTTTGAAAATTTTCACGTTCATGGGAGGTGGTTAAAATCAGAGTTTGAGTGTTTCTTATATATTATTAATGAATAGTGTTGTAAAAAATTTATCCTAGTATAAATTTATTAATTGGACATTACTAAATTAGCCACTGTTACTGTTGCTTATTCTTTGTCAATGACCTGGCGTTGTTCTTGCCACTATTGCTTCTACATATAAAGTTTACTACTTCTTTCTGTTTCAACTGTGATGGTAGGTTCATTGGTTCTGCTTGGGCTACTCTTCTCTATGGATATGGAAATATTGCATGCCTATACTTGTAAGCTGATCCTAGTTCATTTTTCGTCTGCATTCATTCTGGATCTCTTGGTATAAAATTAGCGGGAAAATGCGTTTTATTTCCCCTGAACTTTAATGTGTAATTACAAATTTACTACATCAACTTTAAATCTTAACAGAGAACACTTTCTTGTTTTGGAAAAAAAAAAAAAGCTGAAAATGTTAACTTTTAGTCTCTTTTAAAGTTGGTGTATTAACGTTGTAATCAGGCCTTAGTTTTTGTTTTAGGGATTAAAATGCATTTTTCCCTAAAATTAAAGTCTAGATGAAAACTAATTGTGTTTTGTGATTCCAGTTTTAATATTATCAGGAAGGAATTCTTCTTGGCAGCAACAGTTGGTGTGGTTTCATGGATAGGTTGTTCTCTATGTCCTAGCAGTTCACAAATCCATTCATACATTTGTCATGCCAAATCCATGTCATGTCATGTTATTCCATTTTTTTCTTCAATAAGACTGTTCTGATGATTCTTTTCTGGGAGACTTACATGTATTTTAAAAATAAATATCAAGTTTTTGTACTCCTGAGCATCATATGCAATGGACTACTAATTTTGTTCTCCTTGCGACAGTAACGGCTTTCTGGAGAGACGCTACAGTTCATGGTTACGGTTCACCTTTGAATTCTGTACAGGACTTGGTTTTTAAATCATCAAAATAAAGCTGGCGATGCTGCATGCACTGGAAGTTCAAAATTTTTAGTTTGTAATCATCCCTAGTACGGTGTATCATATTTGATATAGCTTTTATATGGGTATTATTAATTATATTGTATAATTTTAGTCTTTGCCACACGCCACAACAATTTGAACCCCCAATTTTTAGACAAAGAAAGTAAAAACAAGAAAAAGAAGAAGAAAGAAAAAGAAAAAAGGGATTCAATTTTACATAGAAGATAGGCTGAAGGTAAATGATGATAGAAGCTTCTCTAGCGAAACAGTCCTCGTACTTCAACTGACTTGGAATGTTTACTTAACATTTTGCTTTAACTAATGTATTTATTTTAATTTGATATTTTAATTAATTTATTTTAATTTTGTCTTATAATTCTTAATTTATGTTATATTTGTTATTTGTGGCTATATTTGTCGCGGATTATTTTAAAACACTAAAAAAAATTAATAGATTATTTTGAAATATTGAATAAAATTGAGGGGTAAATATTGTATAAATTGAAACTTAAAGATTTAAATTGAAAGAAAAGACAATTAAGAAAATAAAATTAAATAAAATAATGAATATTGAAATCAAAATACTAATTAAGCCATTGGACAGCTCACGCATCATCTCTGTGCTTTCGCTTGCTTGTGGAGAAGAAAGAAAAGAAAAGCATGTGTCCAACTCGAAGATGAAAAGTTCAATTCTTTAAGAGGTGATTGAATATTAATCTCTTGCGTTAATATTTTCATTTGTTAAACAAAGTAGCATGTATCCCTAGAAAAATATATAAATAAAAAATCACCTATTTCGTTTTATGGAGAGGGAAGAGAGATTGGGCGAGAGATATGGGAGATATGGAACAAGAATAAGCTAAGATACGTTTTGAGTTTCTCAATTTACTCATCTATGTAACGAAGTATGTATATACCCACAAGTTTCTTGTAAGAGAGATTCACGGCCCATTTGGTTTGGAGGCGAAAATGCAGACATTTATGGATTTGGTTTAGCGTTTGACGTTGGGAAGGAGAGAAAGAAAGCCTCTGCTTTCACTATAGGGCGGGAATGGTAGAGGGGTGTGGAGCCAAAATGGGACAAAGACCATTCGTTCCAAACTTCTCTCTGTTTCTATTCTTACATTATTTTTGGGAGACATTTTTGTTATTTTATATTATTTTATTTCTATTCTTATATTATTTTTATACAATCAAACATGTAAAAAGACAGAGTATTTCTTTTTTTTTTTAATATCATATTAAACATTAGTTATGCAATTATTTTCTTTTTATTACTTTTCTTTTAATTATATCGCTAGTAATTCTGTATACTAAAAAGGCTTTAATAGAAGAATTTGGATCCTATAAAATAATTTCAGGTGAAGTTATTGATATTGAACACAAAATATTAGTATTACTAAGATCTATGTATAATACTAAGATTTTGTATAATATTAATATTTTGCGTTCAATATCAATAACTTCACTTGAAATTATTTTATAGGATCCAAATTCTTAATAAAGATTATATTGCGAATTTTATTTTGTGGTGGGTAATGAATGGTAGTGGAAATTTCACGTAAGAATAGCAGATAATTAAATGAGATATATTTTTGAGGGTAAAATTTTTTTTCAATCTATAAGTTTGTGATAGGTTTTAATTTTGTCTCATCTTTTTTTTTTCAAATCAACTTTGCCCTGCACTTTTATAAAATTTTTAATGTTTTCCTAATTTGTAACATTATCTAAATTGTTAATAAAATTAACTAATTTGTCAAACACATAATTATTGAAAAATAAAAATACAAATATTATACTGCCAACATAAATACATGATTTGATATCTTACCAACTAATCCCTTAAGAGTAAAAGCATGGTTAGTATTAATAACTTGTTTAGATAGGTAGTTCCTCTCTAAATCATGTATCGGACAAAGTAATAAATTATTATTTTCACATATTGCGGGTAAGCAAACACAATTTTTAAACTTTCTTTACGTTTATCCAAATAGGCTATAAAAATAATAAAATGCTGTTTTGGATTTATTAAGTAAGATATTACTATACTAAGACAAATAAGCATGCCCACAATACAATAACCACATTTGCGTCCTCTTATGACTATATGTTTGACTAATTAACTAATTTTATCAACAATTATGATAGGATTAACAAGATAGGAAGACATTGCAAATTTTTTTAAAAATATAAAAAGAAATTAATAAAAGATAAATAGGACAGAATTGAAATTAACTTCAATTTTTTTAAAAACAATATGTATAACCTATTTTAGTTCATAACAATTAATTTAATTGGATAAAAGGAAAATTTTTATAATAGGGAAATACAAATGTATTTAAACATAAAAAATCATACAATTATAAAAAAAAAAAACTAATTTTAAAAAATAGGGTAACCCTAGCATGACCACGAAGGAGAGGAGAGAACCTGCCTCTGATGGAGCGAACGAGTTGCCCTCTCAAGATACTCCCTCCAACCAAATCCAGGAGAATCCGTTCCCAACGGAAGAAGCAGAGAACGGGAAATGTAGGAGATGAAGAGAGAGGCGACGGAAAAACCCAGATCGAGAGAGAGAAATTGAGGGAGTGAGAGTAAAAGAGGGTTTGGAGAGGAGAAGGAAGCAGAACACGAAGAAGGGAGCTTGGGAAGAGAGAGGAACTCGAGAAGGAGAAGAAGGGTTAGTTGAGATCCCCTTGGTATTTCTGCTATTCTCGCGTTTTGATTTTTGTCTCTGAATTTGCTGAATCAATTTAAGATTTTTTAAGATTGTGTTTCATTGCTGCTACTGCTGGGACACGTTCCTGTAGAATTTTGGTAAATTCTGACTATTCTTCTTCCTGTCCATTCCGCTTCTGTATAAAAGCTTTGAGAAATTTTGGTAATGCTTTGGTTATGATTTGTTTGTTTGAAATTCCAAGGCTCAAAGTTAAAGTTTGATGTGGTTATGTTTGGTCTGGTCTGTGTGGAAGTTTGAGGTAAAATGCAGTGCGCGCATCTCTGAGAATATGAACTTTGGAAGGGATAGTGACATTCCATCATACTGCATGAGTGATACTATCTTGTAAAGTGATGGTGATGATTCCAAATGAAGTTCTTTTGAGTAAAACCTTAATTTGTGATCCGTATGAAGATGTGAACATGTCATGATGGGTTTTAGTTTTGGGTGTGACAAAATATGTTTACCAAAAAATATCATTTAAATATTTTGTTTACTTTCCTTGAGCTGTGTCTTAAGACTGCTAATGCTTTGTCTCAATAACAGTATATCAGAAAATTACTTCGATAAAATTGCAGACATAAAGGGCATAATTAAGTCAAATTTGATAGATGGTGGATATGGAGCACAAAGTCTGAAGAGATGGTGCACATGACGGAACCTTCCTCTTAAAACACCTCTTTATATATAATTTCTCCAACCATTTGGAAGATCTAGTAGTGCTATACTCCTTCTATTGTAAAGGCTCTGTCTCTCTTTTTGTTATCTTTCCTTGTGCTTACTTGTGAGATAGCTAACTCCTTTCCAACATGAACCAGAATGATGTAGCCAATGAGAATGAATCAGAAATGGTGAACACAGCAGAACATCATGTCCAATGTGAAAACCCAACCGCACCTTATTCTGTTTCTTCCAACCAATCAAACGGTCAGGTATTGCTATATGCTCCCATTCTGATGCTTGCTTTACTTTTTCTTACATGCTAATGGGATTGCTCATTCTAATCTAAGTTAATTTGATAGACGGTGGATAATGTTGTCCTTCACATTGAAGCAATGTTGCTGGTTAGGGAACAACTTCCCTTGTGAACTAGATCATGTTGTATCTACAGGTGCCTCATGTAATATGTAAACTAAATGCAGAAGCTTATACCCCCATAAGTTGTTCTGATCGGCCATCTCCATTATGGGAATCAGAGACTGCAAAACATGGAAAGACACAAGAAGACATTATTCAAGGAATTCTTAGAAGAAGCTGAGCCAAGCTTGAGCGATTTTGGTTAGCTTTGTGAAAAGTTCGGAATCAAGGTTTGATGCTTGTTACACAGAGAACATCTATATATATTAGTAGATGCTGGTTTCATAAGTAAGCTCTTCAAGAAGAACCACCGGGGGGAATTGGTTAGTGGATAATCTTATTTGCTTTCATAATATGAAGTTGGATTTATTTCTACTTGAGAATCGACTTCCATTCTTTATCCTTGAAGAGATATTCAATGAGGAGTGACAACCCTTCATTTCTTGAGCTTACATTTGACTTCTTTAGGTGACATAATATATAATACATAAAATCTACTTCTAATTTTAGGATAAAGCGATTCACAGATCTTCTTATAATTTTTCACTTACAAAAATAAAAACCTAAAACAAAATCAATGGAAGAGATTGACAATCGTGTTCTTTTTTATTGTGTAAATGAATTATATAAAATACAATTGAAGGTGAAGGCAAACACAAGCAAATCCATGTTGGACTTTAAGTTTTTAAGATGTATTCTTGAGATCTCACAGATTTTAGTGTTTGTCAGGACTAAAATTATATTTTGTAATATGATTGCTTTGGAGCAATGTGACTATCCTTATGAGTCTTACATTACTAATTGTGAAGAATTCTTGTTGATTGATGTTAGATATGTCAAATTAAAGCAAAGATCGAACACATCATGGTACAAGAAAATCCACTAAACACTCAGATTGCACAAAGTTTAAATCTGCTAGGTTACTTGGATGATAGAACATACTGTTTGAACAAGGGTGAAAATAAGGAGTAGAATTCCAACAATGGAAGTTTGCCAAGGTGTCTTGCAATAATCATCTCTCAAAGTAGTCTTTATGTTGTTCTAAGGATCTTTTAACAGACATTCAACCTTTTGCAAATATCAGGGTAATCTAAATTGAAATTTGAGTGAACAATTTCTTTGCAGATACCATTATATAGTTTAGCCACATCATTGCTTTTAGCTAGAGAAGTTATTTCTTAATGAACACATCCACATCTTTGCTTGTATTGATAAGGAAATCCAATACAAGTGCATGATTAGAAATGTTGGACCTTATAAGGATTGTGACATTGTACTAAAGCTATCATATTACGAAATATAATTTCAATCCTGTAATGCTCTAAAGTTTGTGGGATCCTAAGAATACGTCCAAAAAACTCAAAACTTTAGTAAGCATCTGCATGTGTTTGCCTCCATCTTCAAACTTCATTAATTCATTTTCATTATTAATTCAGTCTCATTGTTAAAAAAAAAATGGTTGCCAATCTCTTCAATTGACTCTCTCATAGGTTTTTATTTTTATAAGTGAAAGATTCTAAGAAGATCTGTGGAGTGCTTTATTATAATATTAAGGATAAGTTTTGTGTATTGTATATTATGGTGTCTAAAGAAGTCAAATGTGAGTTCAAGAAATAAAGACATGTCACTACAAATGTGAGCAAGAAAGGCCCAATTGAATAGCTCCTCAAGAATAAAGAATGGAAGTTGATTCTCAAGTAGAATAAATCCAACCTCAAATTATGAAACCAGTTAGGATTATCCACTCATCAATCCTCTTGATAGTTCTTGAATTAATTACATTTGTAACAAACTTAATGCATATGACATATATGCTTCCACATGAGAAGGGGGTGGCAGAATAGTGTAACTGCTTAGATTATGTACATATTAGTATTACATACTAGTCATTGTACTAGTCATACTACGATTGTACAACATCATCTATTGTTCTATAAAAAAGATAGAAATGTAAGGAGTCCTTACTTATGTAATCCAAGCAATTGTGTCTCTTTTCTTTCCTAAATTCTTTAATCTTGATTCAAAAGCTATTTACATGAGTTTTTGGTAATGCATATGACATATAAGCTTTGTCCTTCTCTCTTTTTTTTTTCCCCCCAAAATTTAAGTTTATGTAACTGAAGAAGTGAGTTCCTTTGGTAGACCTTTCATATATGCATAATAAAACTTATTGAAAAGGAAGAACCCTTTTAGTTGTGGTACATGAGGAAGTTGACTGTCAGGATGTGCTCATCCATTAGCTAAAGCAATGGATTTTCATTGCGGCTACACTGCTATTGTAAGAAGCATAGAAACGGACACCTACATAGCGCATTGCATGAACACAACATTCATGTGTAATTTGAAATATTAGGTCGTATTTGAAACAAATGTTGGACACAAGATGGACCTAGAGACAACTCTTTTGTTTTTGAATTGTTTGTGATTATAGCTGCCATCACAGGTCTAGTTGCACCTCTGATTTGTGTCCTTGTGTCCTTAATATTTTAGTTGTTTCACCCACGATAATTTCTCGGAGGATTTGATTCCGTTCTGAGCTAGTCCAATCTTAAGAGTTGAATCCTCAATCCAGTTGATTTTATTAGCGGCCGAATAGAGAAGTTGGATCTATTTTTTTAATTCCTATTGTTATTTTGTCTGAATTTATATGAAGAGGTTGAAGTCAAATCAGCCCTAACAGCAGTCTATGCAGCCAGTGTCATCTCTCTCAGGGTCTGCATAGGCTAGATTTGCACCAGTAGAATCTGCAACATCAACATCAGGGTCACTGCAGTAGTGACATATCCCATATACTAATTTTTCTGGCGTTGCTAAATTTTGACATAATTTTTCCTTATACTAACCATGCTTACAGGCAAGAATTGGATCTTCTATAGTATCATTCTCTACATTTTCTCAGAAGTGTTTCACAGATTCTTTTTTTCTTTTTTTGGTGAAATATATATATATTTTATAAACCTCACCCCTTCCCTCAACTATAATTACTGCAGAGAAACTGTATTGGAATCCTCACTGTAAAGGATTTCAGTCGTACATGCAGTGGCCGGTAGAGCCACCTTATAATGAGAGGGTGGTCTTTCTTTTCTTTTTGGTAGGAGAGATGTCTCCCTCAATTTTATTAACTTTGTATGAATATAGTATTGAATTTTGATGCTATGTTTCTCATCCGGTGAAATTTTGAATCTATTGTACTCACAAAATTCATTGAATATATACATCTACTTTTTTAATTATTATTTGACTTTTTAAATTGAATTTACTAAATTCACATGTGTCTCTTTTTTTTTTCTCTTTTTTTTATTTCATTTCATTTTTTTTATTTTCTTATTTTTTCTATAACTTTTTTTCATTTTTCTTTCACTTATTTTTTTAGAATTGTTCTTAACTTGTTAGACTTTATATAATAATTCTTTTCCCCCCCTTATAGTCTCATATCTAATATTTCTTCTATTTTTTAATTTATATTTAATCAATGCAATCTTTAATACATGTTTGTAATTAGTAGTTTTATAATAATTGAATAGAATATAACTAATTTCAAATGTCAATATATTGTTTTTAATTATACTGATAATTGCCTTTAAAAATAGTAATTTTTTTAAAAAATATTGTTGGATAAAATAATTTTTGTTGTGCTTTATAGATATATATTTTTACAAATTAATAATTATACATTTTTATACTACATCAAATAATTTTTTTTTTAAAATATCATTTTGAGCTGTTTATAGAATTAGAGTTTTCTCTTGTTGAGGATGTTATGTGATGTTTCCTTTAATCTTGAAAGGCTACAATCAGCTTTTGAAAGACTGCAGCAAACCTTTGTAGCTTCTATAAAAGGCAGGATACTCATCCAGCAAAAGATTCACCATCTGCCTCTTGTCTTTTTGGGTTGGTCTGGTAACTCATGACATGAGAAGCATGTAGTGTTACTTCAAAAAAGGCCCAAAAAAAGAAAAAAAAAAAGAAAAAGAAAAACAAGATTATTTAAAATTGTTTCCCCCTCTACATGAGAAGCTTTCAGCCATCATGCCTACAACAAGAAAAGTAATCAAGAAACTCGAAATACAAAATTTCAATTTTTACCATAAAAAGTTATATTCCTTATTAATTTTATAACCATAAGAGGTGTAAAAATAAAATTCTATGAATGGATAGTGTACTTAGGTTGTTTTATCATTATTCTTTTTATAAATTGTGCAAAGTTTTTGCTGTGACACTACACCTAATAATTTTTATTAAAGGTAACAATAGGAAGGAATGAGTAAAAAATTAAAGAAGAATAATACAGATATATTTAATCATCAAAAAATAATCACAAAGCGGGATACATATTGATCTGCGTTTATAATTCTCCTAGGGAGTGTTTGGTTCAATGGAGGAAAGGAGAGGGAAGGGATTTTAATGAAAGGGAGGAGAGGAGAGGGGAGGGGAGGGGTTTTAATGATATGTTGTTTGGTTGATTTGAAGGGGAGGGGAGGGGTTTTAATGATATATTGTTTGGTTGAGGAGGGGAGGGGAGGGGAGATAAAATTAAATGGATAATTATACCCTTATGATATTAGAATTTTTAATTTTTTTATTTTTATAAAAAAAAAATTTTTCTTGCTTTTTATTATTAAAAATAATTTTTTATTTTTATTCAAAAATATTTTTTATTTTTATAAAAAATTATCTTAAACCCAATTTAAAAAATAAGATTTATATTATATTTTAAATGAAAATAAAAAACAGGAGCAATTTTGTCAAATAAGGATAAAATTTTCTCTCCCCTCCAAAAACCCCCACTTTTGGAGGGGAGGGTTTGGAGGGGAGGGGCCTCCCCTCCAAGTTTTTCATACCAAACAAGGGGAGGGCCTCCCCTCCCCTCCCCTCTCCCCAAAAACCCTGAACCAAACGGACCCCTAATTTTTTCCGTTACGATTTTACTTTTTGTTTTCTCAAATTTAATAAAAATCACTACATTTAAGTGTGGAAGATAAAGGCATTTTTAGTAATTTTCAAAAAGAAAAACCAAATATAATTAAAAATAAAAGCTTAAAAATACACTTGGTCCTTTTATTTTGATAAAAAATTAATTTGGTTTCCTAGTTCAAATAATATTGTCTTTCTATTTTGTAAATAACTAAACTTTAGGTTTTTTTTCTCTGGTATTTGTAATCTGGTTTTATAATAAAAATATAATAAGTAGGTTTTTTTAACTCAACATTATATAATTGAGTATTTCAAAATATAAGCTTTTACATGTTATATTATTATTAGATTTATTATTGAAGAAGTTAATAATAAATCCTTAAAAACTTTACCTAATTCAAGTCATTTCTTAAAATGATATAATTTTGTTAATGTCAAACTTAATAATTTATTAATTTAGATATTATTTATTTATTTGATACCAGTTGACCCTTAGATACTAATTTGATATTTAATTTTGAATAAAAATGTAACAAAAAATAAAAGTAAATAATTTTTTTTTAAAAGAGAACAACATTATTTGCTTTTGAATTAGATGAATTAAATTAATTTTGTTTGATAAAATTAGAGAATAAACAATGTATTTAAAAGAAAAAAATTACCCGCACACATAAAAAATTAAACCCAGAAAAAAAATTATATTCATGGGGTGTAAACCCTCATCTCCGCCTTGAAGCTGGTAAACCCTAGTCTTCTGCTAGCTTGCCGAGCCGTTTATATATTGAGTTACAGACAGCGCCGCTCCCTTCGAGGCCATCTTTCGGCACTTGTTTTCATCGGAGACGCCGACCATGGTTGCAGCTAAGAAAACCGTAAGCCTACTCTCTCATTCCTTCGCCATTGTCATTTCTGATTCGGGATTTTCCTTCGATTTTCATTTTCCTCTGCTCTTGATCCAAACGAGAAATCAGTGTGTTTTCTGATTTGATTTTTCCAGAAGAAGACCCATGAGAGCATCAACAACAGGCTTGCTCTTGTGATGAAGAGCGGGAAATATACCCTGGGTTACAAAACGGTTCTGAAATCCCTGAGAAACTCTAAAGGTACGCGTTTGATCTGGGCTACTGTTTATTATCATTATTTTTAATCTTCAGTGAATAGATTGGTTGTTCTATCTAAAATTTCTTCCGTGCGCTGAATCTATAATGCAATTCTGTGGCATCAACTTAACTCATATGTAATGTTCCTATTGTTGTGCTTTATAGAATCTGGGTGGCTTTAGCAGGTTGAGTTTAAATATAAGTTTCACGGTCAAATTTCTAGTCGCAGGAGTTGATGATGTAGAAATGTATAAAGGATATCGTGTCGGTTTACTTGAGAAGAATCAATCCAATGGCAATTATGAAACAGTGTCAAATTTGAAGTGAATGGATCTGTGGATGTTATTAATAGTGCTTAGCTATTGTGGTTTTGTTAATCATATGTTAATTGTGGTGAATCTTTTCACTTCTTTGCAGGCAAATTGGTTATCATTGCCAACAATTGCCCGCCTTTAAGGAAATCAGAGATAGAGTATTATGCTATGCTTGCCAAAGTGGGCGTGCATCATTATAATGGGAGTGAGTAATTAATATAAGAGCTTTTATCTCATTTCTTTATGTTATTTATAATTAAGTGATAAGTTATGAATATTTCATTGTTATCTAATAGTTTATCAATCTTACTTAATTATAAGTTTCTGGTATAGCTGTATAGTTTAGCATTGTTTTGAATTATAAATTTTGGGTGCTTTCAAGTCATTTATCTCAAATCTCAATATCGAATATCTTCTTAGCTGATCCAACATGAAATATTTGGGTTGAGATCAAAGATGTATCCTGTTGAGGGCTTTCTTTCAAATCTTGAGAATTCTGTTTTAGGATTTGATCAGAAAATGGTTGAACTTTGTGTCCGCATGCTT
Organism: Erythrophleum fordii; assembly: GCA_032878935.1. NCBI lineage: Eukaryota > Viridiplantae > Streptophyta > Magnoliopsida > Fabales > Fabaceae > Erythrophleum > Erythrophleum fordii. The sequence continues at coordinate 4,923,899 of JAVQMF010000025.1, read as the reverse complement.
AACCAGCTTGTTTAGCATCACCTGATTTTTGTTTTGGTTAGTTGAGATGAAAACATTATGCCTAAAGAAGTTATTATTGAATTTTCTCACCCACCACTTGTTTTGCACTCCACTGTGGTTCCAGTGGATAGTAGATTGAGTTGCATACTTTAGTAGGTGAATTCATTTTATTTGTTTTGCACTTTGTTAGATTCCGAGCCCACTGAAGCTTTTAATGCTCGAACCTTGTATTGGAATTTTTGTGTATGTCTTCAAAGTTTGAGTGGTTACTAGTTGAAACATTTTCAAAAGAGAAGCATATAAATTTTTTGCATATGTTTCTGTAGTTGATTGGTCATTGGTCGACTTTTATGTGAGTTCTATAGTAATCAATTTTAATGTTACTGGGAGCATTATATGATGTACATCTGTTGTTCTTATTATTATTCTAATGAGCAGTTATGTTGTATTATTTGTTGTAGACGTGTGGTTTTATATAGAATCTATCAATTGACACAAACATGGCAATGTTTTGTGAGGCTTGAATCTTTCTTATACATGAAGTTATATTTAACAAAAGATTCTTGTTTATCAGACAACGTGGATTTGGGCACAGCTTGTGGCAAGTATTTCAGAGTGTGTTGCCTCAGCATTATTGATCCTGGTATCTGATCCCCTCCTATGTAATATTTTAAGATTGAGTCAATGTTGGTGCTTTTGATATTCTAATGATATGATAATTCTGTTGTTTTCAGGTGATTCGGATATTATCAAGACAATGCCTGGTGAACACTAGAGTGGTGTCAAGTCCTTTTTCTTTTGTTTTCTGATTTGGCTTTTGTTCAATCATCTCTAATGTCTCAGACTACCCGGTACAATTTGTGCTGGTTGGCATACTGTTCTAGCTGATTGAACCTTAAAGTTTTGAGTAAATTAGCGGGCATTTTTGCAGTGCTATTTATTTCGATTGTGTCCAATATTCATAATAATTTTATCATTTTGGCAACCCCCAAAGTCATTTATATTTAAAAGTGTGTAAATTTGTATTGTTTTGGTAGGTCTTCGTAAAAATGTCAAGTTGACGTTGGCAATTTGATTGATAAGTATAATCTACCAGTATGACAATACGAAATTCACTATCTTACTTCGCAACTGAGGGAAGATTATTGTAAATTTTTATTAAGTATCCTTATCTTTAAATTGGACTTTTGTGCTTTAAATAATGTATTTTTATAGGTCTTGTTCATTTGAAATTTTTTGACACTTAACGCATGCAAGGTTATAGGCTTTAAACCGAAAAAAGATTGCAAGGTTATAGATGCAGAGCATGCGAATCTGGTGCCTTCTAACTTCGTAGAAAACCTCCTGAAGAAAAAGTGGGAAGAATCCCATCCCCATATAAAGTTAGCATAAAACTATAGTAACAATTTCCGAAGTAAAAAGAGGGACATAAATGAAACAGGAAGGAAGAGGAGCGCAGGTGATTTGTTTTTTTTGTGAAAGAAAGTATACAACTTTACTGAAGATGATTATGAACATCTTTTGTTGTGGCAAATGAAAACGTTGGTCCTTGTTTTTGGGCACATAAATAGCAACTAGGACCTCTTATGAACCCAAGTTCATCTGTTATCTTCCTATTCCAGACGTAGTTAATAATTTTTTTAAAAAATAAATTACACTAATATGTTTGGGACTAAATTATACTTAGTATATATATATATATATAAATATATATATATATATATATATATATATATATATTTGGTTTCAAAAATATCCTTTCATTCTCTAATATTTGATATATTTACCTTTGAATTATATCTTTGGGATAAAAGTTCGTTACCATCATTGTTGGTTAGATTCAACTTTTACAATATTCAAAGAAAAACAACCAAAACGCAGATAAAACGAGAATAAAGATACCAACAAAGTGAAATCAAACAAATTGTCAATCTACCAAAAAAAGCTAGAGGAAAGACCTCTCTCACATCTCTCAGAAGAGACAAATCTGGAGATTTATTTATTAAAGAAACGAAAGTAACAAAGAAGGAAGAGTGCCAACAGAAAGGGAGCGGGGAACCAGGCCCAAAATGGGGCCAGTGAAGGTGAACCCAAGCTTGGGCTGGGCTAAGTTCCAACTTGAGATATACATCCGGCCCTCTATATAATATATATGTTGAGAAGAGCTATTTTTCTATTTAGAGTTGAATAAGCTAGAATTTTCTCTCCTTTCTTTTATTTTTTTTGGGTGATATAGATTAGCTAATTGGTTCATGATACAAAAGAACATGAATATCTAACAATTCTACCTAGAATTTTTTTTTCTTTGGTTTTGAAAAATCTCATTTTTTTATTCTAATTAAAAATAAAAAAAAAACTTGACCAAACTTTTCTGATTACAAACCAAGTCTTACCAAACTGATTGGAGATCAAACCTATAAAATAGACCTAATATCAAAACTGGGCTAAGTCTTCGGTTGAATAAAAACCCTAGTCCAATTCATTTCTTATGCATCTTATAAAAAAAAGAAAAAGGGGGGGGGGGGGGGGGGGAAACTATCCATGATTTCTATCTATCAAGCTCAACCCCGAAAAGTGAAGTTAGTATTTTGAGGAAAGCTGACATCATCTTCCTTTTTTGACACACATATACACTTGATTACATGTTTTATTCCAACTTGTGATAATCAATGTTAATGTCTCTTAGGCACCTCAGACAATAATCTACAATTTCCATTTGAAGTCACATTGTAATTTTTTTTTTAATTTTGAAACAAGCAAAAAGGAACACAAAGGAATTAGAAAAATAATATTAAATCTAGCACTAGAAAAGCAAACATCATTCTCCCTACATCTAGTACACCATAAATCTTGAGTGTGTTAGGGAGGGATTTTAGTGTGATGACTAGTAAACCTATTGATCAAGTTGTGGATATGTTTGTCAAGAACTTAAAGCCACACCTCTAGCTTGTAACCTTGATTTATGAGGAGCCAATACTTCTTTTTTCAGGAAAAGCAATTGAAGGTGATAAAAATTTATTTCCTATATGGTATCTTGTTGAAGAATCCACCCAAGACCTTTTCTCACTGCATATAAGAAAGAAATTCTTTTATACTTAACTTTTTCCCCCTTCAAACCCCAACTTTTAATTTGAAGTGAATCTAGAACATGAATTTAATATACCTGCAAACACATCTTTTCCCATTGTTAGACTAGAAGCAAAAGGAATCTTTAAGGGAAAATCGAGTAAACCTCTCTACCTAGTTTTGGCACTTAACTTTAACTTCTAATTTTATATTTCCCTATGCCAAACTACTTTGAGCACATAAGGCATTAATATGATGCATGGTAGAGATTGGGTTAGGCTTGATACCTTCACGCACACCTTTGTTCCTGTAAAGCGAATTAACATAAAGATTGATTATCATCGTGTTAGAAACATCCTTGATCTATGCTAGATGGTGTTGTGGTTAGGAGAACCAAGTTGTCAGCTAGTGAACAATCCATTGATTTTGAAAATGATCCATTTAGATAAAAAAGAAGGAAGCAAATTATAGTGCCTTGGCAAAGTGACAATGAATGAAAAGATGGTCAATGGTCTTTGAGAAATCTTGGAAAAGGAAAAATTGCTGATGTGAACTTGGGGTATGTTAGACCCAAAACCCTAACCAGATTAGGCTATCAAGGATTATTTTCAATAAAAAACAAGGGTCTTCTTCTAATACCTATAACCTTAATGTTGTGAGAACGCAAAACCAAAGGCTATAAAAAGAAGGGAGGGTTGATCGCACACTAAAGGATCAAGTTGATATGATATGATGAGGGAATTCTACAAGAATAATATTATTAAAGAGAAAGGTAGTCATTTGATAGAACTTATTTGAGAGAAAAACTTGCGAACTCATAAAATAATATATATAATTTTCTTTACAAAGTCTTTCAAGGTCTCTTTATATAGGCAACAAAGAAAAAATTTAATATCCTCCACTATATATATGAAAACAATTAAAATCCTAGTAGGCACCTTGTATATATGGAAACAAATTAAACAAATCCTAAAATGTTAAAGGATTAATATTAAAAAAGGCCTACAAGATATAATTAATCCTAGAAGACAAAATAATATAATGGCAAATAGACAAGTCTTAGCCGATAGCTAATTTAACTTCAGCACATGTGTGCAAGCATTATTGATGTAGATGCATGTAATTGGATGCATTAGCTTTTTATGTGCTTTAAGATTCAAGCCTCGTTGCTCTAATTTGGCTTTGACCTTTTCAATAAAGCCTCCAAGTGCTTCTTACATTCTTTTAGCTCTAACTCGAGTGACTAGTCCTTCCAACATGTGCAAGGGATCTAATTTGCTAGCTTAATTCACATCATTCCCCTTTTCCTCAAAATTATTTATCTTTGAAACTTCATCACTTGCATCAAAGAGAGAAAGATCAAAAAATTGAATTTAGCACTCACATCATACTCACCTCATAAGTCTAATTTGTATGCATTGTCATTTAGCCTTGCAACCACTTGAAATAGGCCATCTCCTTTTGGATGCAACTTGGTTCTCCTTTGAGCTAAAAATCTCTCTTTATGTATGTGCACTTAGACCCAATCTCCTAATTGAAAGACCAGTTATTTTTGGCCCTAATTGACTTGTTTTGTATATTGCTCATTCCTCTTCTTAATTTGCTACCTCACTTTCTCATGGAGTTTTCTTATCATATCAGTTTTATGTTCACCATCTGCACTAGCTATCTCATTAATAGGTAAATAAATTAAATCCAATGATATCAAAGGATTAAAAACATAAACAATTTCAAAGAGAGAACGATTAGTAGTAGAGTGAATACTCCTATTATATGCAAATTCCACATATGGCAAGCAATCTTCCTATGACTTTATAATCTTTTTTAATTATGGCATGCAACAAAGTAGATAAGGTTCGATTTCTTATGTTGGTTTGCCTATCAGTTTGTAGGTGACAAGTGGTAGAGAAGAGAAGCTTTGTACGTAACTTATCCTACAATGTACACAAAAAAATGACTTAAGAATTTGACATCTTGATCTAACCCTTTGCTTTTTGGCATCTTACGTAGGTGCACCACCTCTCGAAAGAACAAGTCAGCTATATTGGTTGCATCATTGGTTTTGTGATATGGTACAAAGTGTACCATTTTAAAAAACCTATCAACAACCATAAAAATAAAATCCTTTCCCTTCTTAGTAGAGGCAGTCCCAAAACAAAATCTATAGGTAGGTTAACCCATGAAGAACTAGGTATGAGTGGTGGTGTATAGAGACCATAGGGTTAAACCTTAAATTTGGCTTATTTATATGTGATACACTTTGCATATACCCTTTTAACATCTCGTTTCATGTGTGGCTAAAAGAAATGCTCTACTAATGTGTTTAAAGTCTTTCGAACACTAAAATATCCCATTAAACCACCTCTATGTGCCTCTCTAACAAGTAATTTTCATAATGAGACATTTAGGTAAACATAGTCTATTTTCTCTAAATAAGAATCCATAATGCCTATAAAAGTTGATAAATGTTGAATTCTCACATGCATGGAAAATTTCAAGAAAGTCAGAATCATTTGCATGCAACTCTTTAATATATCCAAAGTTTAAGCACTTATAATCAAAAGTAGATAAAAGAGTATACCTACGTGACAAGACATCATCAACAACATTTTTTTTTCTTGCTTATACTTGATCACATATGGAAAGAACTCAATGAATTCTACCCATTTGGCATGACATTTATTCAATTTACCTTGTCCTTTGAGATACTTCAATCTCTTGTAATAAAAATAAATGATGAACTCCTTGGGCCACAAATAATGTTGCCTAGTCTCAAGGTTATCTCTTTTAACTTTTCACTAAAGTAAGCAATTGGGCAAGCTTCTTGTATTAAAATAGCCTTTATCCCTATGCCACTAGCATTACACTTAATGTGAAAAACATTGCAAAAGTTAGGTAAAGCAAGTGAAGGTGCAAAATTGGTTTCTCCTTAATCTCATTAAAAGCATACTCTTGTGCACTATCCCACTTAAACCCAATATTCTTTTTCACAATTTTAGTTAATGATGTAGCAATTGTGCCAAATTTTTTGACAAAATGCCTATAAAAACTAATTAATCTATGAAAGTTATGCACGTCACTAACTGATTTAGGTGTAGGCCAATCTCGGATTACCTTAACCTTTTCCTCATCCACCTGAATGCCTCTTGCACTTACTACATAACTAGGGAATACAATATGATCTATCCAAATGGAGCATTTGTCATGGTTGGTATACAATTTTTATTCATGCAAAACACTTAGGATAGGAGTTAAGTGTTTAGCATGCTTATCTATGTCTTTACTGTAAATAAGGATATTATCAAAATAGACAATGATAAAAATTCTTATAGATTGACATAAAATATGGTTCATTAATCTCATAAATGTGCTTGCTATATTGGTAAGTCCAAAAGATATTACTAACCACTCATATAAAATCATCTTTAGTTTTGAAAGTAGTTTTTCATTCATCACTCTCATACATTCTAATTTGATGATAACTAGATTTCAAATATATCTTAGAAAACACATATGATCGAAGCAACTCATCAAACATATCATTTAGCCTAAAAATAGGATGACAATACTTTACAATGATTATGTTGATTATAGAGCAGTCTATATATAGCCTCTAAGATCCATCCTTCTTAGGCATAAGCAAAACTAGTATAGCATATGGATTCATGCCCCCTCTCACATAGCCCTTTGCTATCTACTCCTTAATTTGCTTATGAATTTCCTTTTTCTCATTAAGATGAGTTCAATAAGCTAGTTTATCTAAAACTAAAGCTCTAAGAATGAAATCAATTTGATGCTCAATCCCTCTCAATAGTGGTAAGTCACTTAGAACCTTTTTGGAAAAGACATAATTAAATTCCTATAAAAGTGAAACAACACAATTAGGCAAAGAAAGGTTAAACTCATTGGTACTTGAATAGGCCTCCTTGTACATAAGTATAATTATAGATTGCCTAGAAAAGAATGTTCTCTTAACCTCACTTTTCCTTGCACAAAAGCTCAAATTTCTCTTTGAGACAACTCCCTTGTTCTTCTTCAAGCTCTTGGTTTCACTTTTATTCCATTTCTTTTGCTATCGCTTATTACCATTCAAATTTGCCTCACTCTTAATTCCTCTTAAGCTCACCTTTATCCTCATTTGATCTTCATACACTTAATGAGCCTTCAATGGTACAAGAGTGATAGGCTTGCCTTTTATAACAAATGAATACTTTTTAGTGTACTAATCATATTTAGTCCTCCTATTGAATTGCCATGAGCATCTTAAAAGTATATGAACAACATGTATAAGCATTACATGACAAAGAATTTTATCCTTATAACTCCCAATGGAAAAAGACACTAATACTTGTCTATTGACTTTAACCTCCTTACAATTATTCAACCATTGTAACTTATAAGGGTTGGGTTGTTTGGTAGCAGGTAAATTTAGTTTCTTTACCCTTATAGTGCTAGCTACATTAGTACAATTATCAAGTTATAGACTTTACCATTTATATGAATTTGAATATAGAAAATATTATCTCTTTGTGCTTCATTCTCCTATTTTTCTTGCATGCTTAAAGCACATCTAGCATCTAATGCTTTTCCTTCAATGGGATACTCATCTTCATCACTTGCTTCCCATAGTAGTGGTATACTCTCATAATAGTTTTTTTTTTTTAGATTCGATCACCTCATTATACCTCACAACCATCTATTAGGACATTTGGATGCTCATCTCCCTTTGCATTTATAACATTAAATATCTTTACTTTTAAAATTTTGAGAAACAAAAGTACCTTTGGTTTTACTTGAATTTTCCTATTTGGCTCTAACCTCCACCTTCGATTCTACTTCAACTTTCACCTCCTTTTTGCTCTAATTGGACATCTATGAAGTTGAAGTGGTATTCTATCCAAATCAGGTTGTTCCCTTCCTTAAGAGTTGCCACTTGACTTTGGTAGCCATATGCACTGTATTCCTAAATTTCACGTAGTGTTGTGGCTTTACAACATTGGCAATTTCTTGATTTAACCCATTTAAGAACCTCACCATAGTTGCCTTAGGATATTCCTCTACATTGGGATGAGTCATGACTATTTACATCTTTTTATGGTACTCCTTCATAGATTTGTAGCCCTGAGTGAGCCTTTATAATTTTTGGTACAACTCTCGATAATAATGGCTTGGCATAAATCTCTTTATCATCACAACCTTCATGTCTTCCTAAGTGTTAATAGGATGCTTTTGGTTACATCTCCTATTTAATGCAATTTGACCTCACAAAATCACAGCATAATCAGTAAACTCCATAGCTACAATCTTCACCTTCTTCTTCTCAAAGTAATTATGATAGTAAAAAAAAAAAAAGCTCTACTCTCTTTTCTCACTCCAAATAAGCATCAAGAACATTCCTTCCTTAAAAGAATAGAATTGTCTACTCTCTTTGATATGTATAAGGATCACTATCATAGTCTCTAGGCATTGCAACGAGTCTACCACCTCCTTAGTCGCCTATTTCACCTCGGCTTCCATGACCATTCGTTGGTCTAGCAACTATTATGGCTTAATTATCAAATTCGTCATGATTGAACTCCTCTTCATATTCATCAATTGGATGAGCTTGCCTCGTAGGGGTTTATGATTCATGAGTTGGTCTACCTTATCTCAACTCAAAAGTCTTTACTCATGCTATCATATCATCAAATCTGGTGTTTAATCGAGCAAAGTTTCATTCTATGGCCTCAACGAAGAGTTATAGGTTAAATGATTGTCCTCCTTGGCCCACCTCGGCTACTTCCTTACTCTTTGCATCCATATTGCTAAATCTGTTTACATAACAAGGAAAACAACTAAAAAAATCCTAACCAAGCACACCCTTACATTTTTCACTCGTATTGGATAATATTCTAACATTCACGCTTGTGTTTGCTCTCTTTTTGGTTTTTTCTATAATAAACTAACCCTCTTGCTTGTTATTACTTAATTCCTTCAAATTTAATGCTAGCTAGAGCTAGTCATCTTAATCGAAAACATAACTCCAATGGAAAAGCAAATAAGGCAAAGAACTTACTTACGTGTGGTTAGATAAAAGGATAACAACAAAAGAGTTAAAGTAAAACAAAAGGCAAAGCATAAAAAAAAAACGTTAGTTTAGACTCAATAACACACAAATTGAAAGGAATGTTCAAAATAAAGACTTGAATTTCAAATATAATAGATCTCAAGAAAAAACACTTGAATTTTGTAACTTAATGTTGCTGAACTCAAATCTTGATGAGTGATATAGTTTTCTTGAATTTTGGATGCTCAAAAGATGTGGTCTAATCTTTGGTATAGTAGCAAAAATTTTATTTCTTTTTTTTTTTGATAAATTTGAATTAAACAATAAACAATAAGGAGACACAAAGTTAAAGATTGAAATTTGAGACAAGACCAATGACTAATTCAAATTTGACTCTTAGAAAGAAAGAAAAAAATTTGAATAATAAAGAACAAAAAAAAAAAACATAAGGATAATGATTCAAACTTATCCTTAATTGCCTCCACTTTGATACAAAATTGATGTGAACCTAGGGCATGTTAAACTTGAGACCCTAGTTAGATTCAGCTACCAAGGATCATTTTCAATCAAGAATAGGAGTCTTCTTCTAATTCTTATGACCTTAACATTGTAAGAATGTGAACTAAAGGCTGTAAGAAGAAGGGAGGGGGTTAGCCACACACTAAAGGATCAAGTTGATGTGATATGATAAGCGATTTCTGCAAGAATAATATTTTTAAAGAGAAAGTCAGTTTTTTGATATAACTTATTTGAGGAAAAATTGATAAACTTATAAAATAATATTCATAATCTATCTTACTAAGTCTTTCAAGGCCTTTAAATATAGGCAACAAAGGGAAACTTTAATAACATCCACTATACATATGGAAACAAATAAAACCTTAGTAGCCACCTTATATATATGAAAATAATTAAAACCCTAGTAGCCACCTTACATATATGTAAACAAATAACTGAAACTTTAAAAGCTAAAAAGCTTAAATTAAAAATGGCTCAAAAAGTACAATCAATCCTAAATAACAAAATAATGTAACACCAAATAAGCAAATCTTGTCTAATAGCTAATTTAATTTCAGCCTATGTGTGCAAGTATCACTGATGTAAATGTATGTAATCGGATGTATTGGTTCCTCATGTGCTTTTAGATTCAAGCCTCCTTGCTCTAATTGGGCCTTAACCTTTTGAATAAAACCTTTAATTGCTTCTTGCATTATTTGGTTTTAGCTCGAGTGACTAATCTTTCCAACATATGCAAGGGATCTGACTTACTAGTTTAATTCATATCAATTGCTTTCAACTTGCAGATGATGATGTTTAAGACAATAAGTAATAGGTAGAGCGTTGTTCATTAGTTTCCAAATGAAAAGATGCATTTTATGAGGTAACTCAAGCTTTTATATCTCTTTCTAAGTTGCCAATAAGTCTGCTTCATTGCTTCTATTCATATTTTCTAATATCTTGTACCCTTCTTTGATAGAGCATCCACCATAATGATCTTATCCCTTTGTCCAATAATCAAGAATGAAAAACCAATAGTGTGTTAATATGGTCTAGTAAAATTGTGTTCCAAGATGAATGATTATGTAGAGTAAGATCAAAAACCCAGACAATTAAAAGGTTTCTATCTGGATGCATGTGCTGGCAAGTCTAGTGGAAAAGATCCTTAAATTTGGTCTCCCGAACCAACTTGCTAGAAAATATTTTGAAGTATAAGATCTTTAGATTTACAAATTCTTCTCCAAATCCACGAGTTCCATCATTCTTAATTTTCCATCCACCCTTCCTTCCAACCTAAAGGCAAAACCTTTACCCTCCAATTGAATGTTATTATAGAAGTTTTTCATGGTGTTATTAATATTAAAATTTTGACTTGCTCCTACACAATAAAGGCTAAATTCAACTTCGGTGAGATCCCATCCTAACGTGACAACCTCTATATGCTTCTTTTATTGATATTCCCTTATATGTGAAGGTTAATCTCCCTCATTAGGAAATGTCTTAAACAACTTTTCAAACTCATGCCAAACTTCCTTTACTGAGTCCACATCAGATCCCTGTTCCATCTAAGTATACTAATCTAGTTGTTGATCAAATATGCTTAATAAGTAAGAATCCTCATGCATGCTAGATAAGTTGGTATATATTCCTTCAACTACTTTCCCTTGTCTCTTTCAGAGCCTCAGGATCTTCATCAACATCTTTGTAGTTGCCTCCTTCCTCATTATCATACCAAAATACTTTGATAATGGCTCTAAAAGACCTTTTGTTCCTAAATGTAAGAGATAAATTAGAAGCCAAAGGGCATCTGAAGTCTACAATAGGTTGCACATTATATTTGGCTATTATAAACTGTCTCTAATTCTTGACTGCCGCTAGCACTTGAGAAGCTTCCCAATTGTAGTCTTTGGTAATGTTACTAATTCTACAGTAGTTTTGCCACCTTTTCAAGATTCTTTCATATTTGCATTCCATCCAAACTGATGGATCATTGTCCAATTGAACTCGAGCACCTCCTTAACCTTAAGAAAGTAAACATTTTTGGTTTCTTGAATAGTGTTGTCTATAGGAATCTTGCTTCCCAACTATATTTCCTAAGATGTAGAGCTAAAGATGGACAAGCCAAGGTGGGTTTATACTTGGTTTGGTATAAATCAGGCTTCAAATTTTAGGCCTACTACCTAGCCTAGCTTGATTGGGCTTTTTTTTTTTTTATATTAAGGATTTTGAAAATTTAAATGCTCATATCTTTATAACCACATTACCATTTTAGGCACATAACAACTTGTTTTGATACGTCTTTGTGAGATCTATATAGTGAAGATGAAAAAGCATAGGTCTAGAGGAGGAAATAGGAAGAAAATGCAAGTATAAAAGGTGAAACTTTCAAAAGCTATAACTTGGAGCTTTGTGGTCTGATGGCTTGCTTATTTTCTAGAAGAGGATATGTTTTTTATCTTAATTTTGAGTTTTTTGCTTTCAACTCCAAAAATACACATTTTTCATACCTTCTTTTTATGTTTAAATGTGACAATCATATTTAGGAAGAGTCTAGTAAAGACTTTAACCTTATATCTATTTATAATTTATAAAATGTATTTAAATTTTTTTTTTGGCAAAATTACAAAATGGCTTTTAAAAAAATTTATTCTCATTTTAGTCCTCTTATACACGCACATACATTGGGCCACCATGGGGCCTAGCCCAACCCTATTATTTTTTTTTAGCACTAGTAAGCTAGGTAGCACCAGGTTGGCTAGGATATGTTCACCCCTACTAGGGTGAAATTTCATCCAAATTGTGATATTTAAACAACAAAACCCTAAAGTTGCACCAAAACTGGAATTTGTTGGACCACTAAATGCCTTAGAATAATATTAATTCTCCACTTATCCAAAACCACAAGCATGTTTTATACAAACCATAGGTTATTATTGTAAATGTACTCTTGATTTTCTTCATTATTAAATTTGATCATGTAGTAGTTCTTTTCTCTACCAACAACCTTAAGACCCTCTTTAAGCTTCCATGCATTCTATAAAGCTTTATTAAGGTGATGGGTAGGAAGATTCTTGGAATCAATTAACAAACCTACGAGGAACCCTAACAAGCTTGAGATTCTGTTAGAACTTCTTCATCAAATTGAAAGTAAGGCTTTATTTGAGGAGTCATGAAGTCTGAGCCACCTTCCATTTGGTTGATAGAAGATGCATTATCATTTGTCCCATCCATACTATTTTTTGTCCATTGAAACTCATAAGAAAGCCTTCTTTGTCTAGCTGGCTAAAGTAATACTTGGCTAGGACAAATAACTAATTAAAGCAGGCTAAGACACAAGTAGATAGAACAAAAGGCTAATACCTAGAAGTAAGCAAAATGTCAGAGCAAGCAAAGCGTAAAAACCATCAGATACATAAAACCACAACCACCTTACCTAAGTACATAAAAATTACACTATGAGTAAGACAAGCTCTCTACAACAAAGAAAGCTGGCACTAGCCCATAAAGGAAATTGCCTTAAAGCTATAGTAAACCAATAAAGAATTAACATGCAATTAGTTCCCAAGAAAGAGTGTAAGGAGATGAGCTTAAAACTAAAGAGAAAAAGGACATGCATTAACTAACCAGCGTGGACTAAAGAAAGAAGAAAGGAAGTGAGCAACCAAATCAAAAGACCATTCATCTTCTTCTTATTTTGATGCAGTAAATGCAGAAATAACTACAAGGAGCCTAGAAGTTAACAAAGGTAACTTGAAATCTCTCTTTAATATTCGTAAGATATGCTTATAAATGTGAGTTTCCCAATGATATGCTATCACTCCATAAGGAGTACACAAGCATAGACAAAATCTCTCTCTAAGTAGAAGTTTCTTTCTCATCAGACATTCTCTCTTAAGGACATAAAAAGAGTAATGTTCATCCCTCGCCCTCGATTTATGTTATATTTGGTACAAGGTAATGGTACTTTAAGATTCATAGCACCAATGCAATTCACTATATAAATTTTCCCACAACTTATTTTATTCTTCTTCCATAATGCTTTGCTTGCTTTAGCCACATATCTAGAATCCATTTTGTCTTTATATCCATAGCTATGCTAATAGCATCTGGACAATTAAAGACACTGAAATATAGGAAATTGCAAGAGAAAATGAATAACAAATACAAATTAATAAAATTCCTTTTCTTAAGAAAAGAAAATATTTTTCTAACTACTATCATCATCTAAATTCATCTTGTTGCCCTAATACACCTAAATGACTAAAGTAATAGTGAGAGAAAGGCAAAGACTTCATCTTGGGCTTTGCTGCAAGAGTTGGCTTTACTTGGACTAGGCCTACTTCTCCTTTTAGGCCTTATGTTAACAATATCCACTGCTACAAAATCAACTTTGTCCTCAAGATTGAAAGAGATCATAATGTACAAAAGCATACCATAAACTGCACCAATAGAGTTCAACAAGGAATAATGCAATAACCTCCCCCAAAACATTGCTCCAAGTAGATGATGATAGCCATTAGGAGACCACTCATTAAATTCAAGCCATGTAATATGTGTGCTTTGTAGACTTCCTTTAATATGGCTTACGAGGCTTGTATGTAATGATAGAAACTGAAGCTTCACCCAATACTCACAAATTCTTATAACTTCATTCTTGACCAATTTAGCATCCTCACTTCTTGAAAGGAATATTTTGGATGAGTTACTTATAAGATATATCATTGATACGCAACAGAGAAGGGTTGATGCAACAATTATAGATGGCTTGAATTCAAAGAGAGTTATGATGCAACAATTATAGATGGCTTAAATTTAAAGAGTGTTATCTCTCTGTGACTTAAATATAATTTCAGTACCTCTTCAAAACTTGCCTTAATGGCTTTTTTTTTTTAGCCCAAATAGTGCAATGAAGAAAGGAATGGAGAAGAAAATGGTGATTAAATACATTCGCCATTATAGAGCTCCCACCATAAGTGTCTATATTCTTTGTATTGTTAAAATCATACCTTCATCACCTTTTATATTAGAGATAGAAAAGGCACATAGTCGCTCGAGTGAAGAGAAAATGAGAGGGGAGATATTTAAGATCTCCAAAGACCTTTCACTCTAAAATCATTCATTCGTAAAAGTCTAGAAGATTATGGACTATCTTCACCACTATAGTATGCGATTTCTTTAGGTTTAGTGGAAACCCATAGATGATTCTTATCATATACTAGATCTCTTTTGTTATGTATTTTGATTCTTAGAGTGATACGTAGTGTCGATTGATAAGGAGAGGAATGTAGTGTTAGACAATTATGCCATTCTAGGCTTTGCCTTAGGCCTTTTTGATTTTATTTGTTTTCTAACTTTTTCTTTTTTTAAGCTATCTTTGTAAGCTACAACTTTTTCATCTTATTTCTTACATCTTTTCAATAAAGAGAGAAAGTCAGACACTAATTCCAAGCTTTCTTCCATTCATTTATTAAGGGAATGCCTGAAGGGCAAAGACTTGAGTCAAGATAGATTTATTTGTTTTCTTTTTCTTAGAGTCCTTTTGCTTGAAACCAAAACAAGCCTTCAACTGCAGAAACTATTATTGCGGTTATGGCTAGTAGAGAAGGTGAGAATCATCAGTAGATCGATCCTCACCCATTATCTCCTAATCTTCTTAGGTTCCATCAATTTCTTTATTCATCCCTAATCTTATTAACCTTGCTCAGTGTGTGCTATTATCTTTGTCTTATACTTGGTTCAATTAATGCTTTTCATGCTTTATTGTCAAAAGTGGGTTTGTCTCTAGAGAGTCGAGCCCCATGTTCTTTTCTACTTAAGATTGGGTGCTTTGATGGCCCTTTCTAATGGGAAAGACTTAGCCATTGTTTTTGCTGCATGATCCCTCTTAACTATCAAAGACATGCTCTCTTTGGAGAGGCTAAACATCCTACCCTTATCTTTCTCACATCAATCTTCTTTGAACCTTGACTTTGAGTTTAATGTGAAAAAAGAAAGAGAAGGGTATGGTTTCTCTCGCTTTTGGCATAGCGAGCCCCCAGCGAGAGGCTCGCAAGATGAGCTATTAGCTTAGTGGTAGAGCACGCCTTTAATAATTGCATCATTGTGCTTGGACTGTGAGGGCTCTTAGACGCATGGATAGTTCAATGTGCCCGTCAGTGCTTGACCCTGAGATGTGGATCAACCTCAACACCATCTTTATTTAGATGATGGTGAACTTTGATGAAGCTGTCTAAAAACAATTTCATAAAAGCATGCAAGCCCTTAATCTCACTTCTTAAACAAATACCCAGAAAATATCTTTAAGATATAGGATCTCCTTAACCCTGAGTCAAGCAAATCACAAGAAGGCCATAATCTAAAATGAGTTTCACACAAAAAAAAAAATTGAGATTTCTAATCACAAAACAAAATAAGAGTATATAAAAAACCCTTCACTTAAGGTATGAACTTTCACCACTCTTTCTTTTCACCTTGACATTGCTTTAGACTATAAAAAGCAACAAAGAACCATAAAGGCAATGTAATATGCCCATATGGCAAAATAAAATTCATAATCATTGCAATAGCAAATGGAATCAATTGCATAAATGGCAAGTTGAACTTGTTAAAACCATCTTCATGAAGGATGAGGCAGAAATTAAAGCTTGTAAAACAAATTGTCCTTGTACACACACCACAATGCTTTAAAACTAGTATCTCAAGGAATGAGGAAACCATTTTGCATAAATAAGCAAAAGCAAGAAGGGATGGTGAATTCCAGCTGTCAGAACCTCAAATCTTCCACAATTATCCTAGAATTCATAGAGTGAGCCAAAGACAAAGCATGACAAGACATCGCGACAAGACTTGCCATCACCTAAAGAAAAAAAAACCTAAGAAGATAAAAAAATTCCTTTTCAAGGAAAGAGATACTATAGTCACTTTGACAAAAATCTCTATCATCACCAAGGCGATACAAGTGAAACAATTTCAAAATAGGAAGCTTAAATACACATTCTTTCAACCCACTTAATTCGAGACTTTGTTAACAAACTAGAAGGCAAATGTTATAAGATCTTTACAAGCCCAATATTCCTATAGGCCCAAAACAATCCAACCCATATTGCCAAAGGCTATACAACAAGGGAGACATTACAAACCCTAAAAAATTAGGCAATAGCTAGCATAGATCTTTAGTTATATAAGGCACATAAACGTTAAACTATAAGGAGACATAGCTACTATCCTAAAAAATGGTTACTCAATCTTAAGTAAACACAACACACACAAGCAATTATAAGCAGCCCTTGACTCTTATCTTAGCTAAAAGAAGAAATTTCTTGTATCTCATTTAAACCAAGGGATACAATGCTCCCAAACTAAACTAAGTTTTCTTATTATGCTTTTGCCATTCTCAATGCTAACAATTCTTGTGAGTGTTTTGGTCATAGTTTATTTTTAAGAAAGTTTAAGTATATTTTTATAATAAAAGAGAGAGCTATGTAATTTAAACATTTTTTGAAAGAAGGGAGACTAATTTACCCAAAAATAAAGTGCTAAAACATCTTGAATTTGTTAAAAATGCAAACCCTAAACTATAAGGAGACACAATTGCTATCCTAGAAAATGGTCACTCAATCCCAAGCAAACACAACACACGCAAGCAATTATAAGCAACCTTTTATTCTAGTTTTAGCAAAAAGAAGAAATTTCTTGTATCTCATTTAAACCAAGTAATACAATGCTCCCAAACTAGACTAAGTTTCCTTATTATGCTTTTGTCATTCTCAACGTTAACAATTCCTGTGAGTATTTTGGTTATATTTTAGTTTTAAGAAAGTTGAAGTATATTTTTATAATAAAAGAGAGAGCTATATAATTTGAATTTGTTAAAAATGCACTATTTTGATGCTTTTTCTTTTTTTCCCTAACACTTTAGTTATAGCTAAACATTTAACAATCATGTCAATTTTTTGTTAAAATACCTAACCTAACTTTCTTTATTAAGGAGCTTACTATGAGCACTTTATTGAATAGGAAATATACTTTGAAGCATTAAAATAAAAATGTCAAAATTAGGAGATCCAAATTAATTAAAAAAATGTAAATCCCCATTTACTGAAAAATTTTATAAAATTTATTCTCACATTTGTATGGTAAACCGCAACATTTATACTAATTTAACACCATGTAATTAATAACTACATATTGTACGCCAAAAGTGAATATGAATCTACGCAATACATGTTCTTTGTCACAAATTATGGAAATACACTAAAACTAGTAAAGTACATGTACGACGCACAGGGTTGGAAAAAGTAGTTGTAGAATATGGAAAAAAAAAAAAAGGGGGCCGGTGTGAATGAAAGAAAAAACATGTATTACACTAAAATTTAAAGAAAAACCTTCAAACATGTAAAAGTTAATCCAAATATGTGAATACTAAGATCAAAAAGAAATGGGAACCAATGGAAGCGAAACATAAAGAGAACAACAAAGGTAGTATGCAGAGAAGTTAATTAGCGGATGAAGTAATAATATTATAATAGCTATGGTTAACATCCGTTCATTCTGCATAGTTGTAGGCAACTTCAAACCAATAGAACTCTGAGGTCAGGATTGAAGGATTTCAAAAGAGTTAATCATTTGAGATGTAGGTTCACTGAGTAGAGGTCATCGCTTTTCTCCTCATATCTTGGCACTTCATGTGCTTTGTTGGTAACAATTACTGAATCAACTACAACAGACAAAGGAGAAAATGTAAATGGCAGGCTGTCTATTTGTGAGATCAATGTTGGAAAGATAGGGTTGATGTTGTAAAAGAGGAAGATCATATCAAAACTAGGTGTCTTGATCTACCCAAAAGAATCTGTGGACAAGTTGTATAATTCAGGGGTAATTAACTTGTATTGTCACGTAATGAAAAGTTACTAGTTCATCAAATTATAATGTCTAAAATATCATTTCTGGCCACCATTTACTTGTTAAAAAATTTTAGAAAATGTTCTATATGCACTAGAGGTAAATAAAATTTTACTCCAACTTCTTATGATGTTTAACTAATAATATATACATAAATTATTCATAACAGAATTGTAAAGTATATGAACTTACAGTGATATAGTATGTTAAAATTTTGAAAGTCAAAAGGGTCATTTATTTTTTTTTTCAATTTAAATAATATCAAATAGTTACATAATATTAAAATTTAAAGGATATAACCTTTTTTTAAAATCTAATTAAAAATTTTAAAATAATGAAAATTTAAATAGCAACAACTACTGTTTTTTCAAAATTAAAAGTTGCCCACTTTTCACTCAATTTAAATTTTAAGGGGCACCAAAATTTTTTCTCTCATAAAAATTCAATATTTTCGAGTTATTAACTTTCTTTAAATTTAATCAAATTAACCAGTTTAAGTACTACATAAAAGTTTATAATTTTTTTTATTTATTTTAATTTTATATATGCCTACAAATATTAAACAAGTCCAATTAGATTATAATTTTTTGTTTATTTAAGGTTTGAGCTCATTTTCAAACTCATGTTGTTCTCTATAAATAAATTTTATTATGCTAAAACTTTTCTCAACTCAACTCCATTAGCTTTATTGACAATAACTTAATTCTTTTTTTAAGTTTCACATTTTTTTGGTAAACTTAAACAATAATTCTTTGATACACATCAAAAAAAATTAAATACACTTATATAATTAATAACATCAATTAATTATATTAATAATCAATGTGTTAAAAATCAAATACTAATAATAATATATAATTACCAACCCCTTAAATAAAAAATTTCAGTAACAGAGGCCCTGTTAGCTATTTATTAATAACTTCATATTATTGTTCATGGTACCTAATTATCAACATATTAATTAGGGACAGAGAGTTGTTATTAACCGGATGCTTACTGGAACGGTGCGTATAATTCCCATAATACATCTATCTTTCGCTGTGATTGTCGAAGTGCTCTCTCATTTAGTGTTTCGCTGCAAAAACCATCTATTTTCTCTCAAGTTTCTGGTAATTTAGTTAATCATTCGAGTTTTCTGAGGATATTGTTGTTGCACAGTTCCGTTCATAGATCTCAGAGGCAATTTCTCGCTTCTGTTTATCTTCTCTGTCAAAATTTTTGGTCGGTAATGTATACTTTCAGCGCCGAAGATCTGTCAACTATCGGAGGGATCGCCACCGTTTCGCTCCTGCATTCGTTCATTCCAACCCACTGGCTTCCTTTCTCTGTAGTGGGTCGTGCCCAGAAATGGACTCTCTCGAGAACTCTGCTTGTCAGTATGTCATTCCCTCCCCCCCTGTTTTCACTGTCCACACTTGATTTGCTTTTCAGATCTCAGTTTCAGGGATATGGATTATCTTCATAGTGAGGATTTAGGAACTATGATTATTATTTTTTTAATAGCTTGAGTAAAAGCAATGTAAATGTAAATGTCCTCATAATTTTCTTTTCTTCCTGTAATCAAACTTGAAATCTGGTTATGGGATTCTGGGTTTCCTTTGTTTTTCCCCTTCACTTTTCAAACTTATTGCCTTTATCAACATGGAGACATACAGTTTGTTTGTGCTAATTCAATAAATATTTCACCTCTCAAGTATCCCCTAACTGACGGCTAAAGATTGCAGGAAATGACAAGTTTAATTCTAATAACTTTGTTCCATTTGGGACGATCTGGTCAGGGAATATAACCACTTTCATGACACAACTATCTTTGGGGTAAGTGGATGTGCATACGGCTGATGTTCCAGTAATATCTAACAGGCAGGATAAGTGAAGTGCACTATATAGGCCAGACTTCATTTGTATTTTTTCTATAGTTGAACTTTAGATCATTTTCTTCATGCTTTGTAGTTTGAATTGGTGGGATATGGCCAATGAAGGTTTTTTTGTGTGGCGTGATACTGTCCTGATACTAAATATAGCTATGCTGCCTTGCTAAGTAAGTTCTTAAATAAGTGTGGTCAATCTCTTTTTTATTATACCCTCGGTAATTAAGGCTAGCGATTGTGTGTTTGGTAAACACTATTTTCCTTTGATATATGGGTGATTTTGCCTTGCACCTTTTTTTAACTGATCTTGATTCTTGTATGCATTGTTTAACTGCTGTATGTTTGTTCTGTAACTTTTCATTTAAGTATCTTACCTATGTCTGAAATTAAATAAGCATTCTTTCAGAAAGAAGGTGGCCAAGTGAAATGTTTCAAAATATTAATTTGTGCACCTTTGGCCTTTGGTTTAGTCATCCTAATTATGACTATGATTACAATCTTCCCTCAGGTCTTCCAACTCCTTGTAGATTTATACTAGTAAACCATGCTACTTGTAGCACAGTATGATAGCATCTTATTTGAACTTTAAATTATTCTAATTTAACTAAGGGCCGCATGTGACACTGCAATATTGCTCTCAAATGATTTAAAATGGTAAATTTATCCTTAGCATCACCTAATCTAAATATAAGATTATAAATACAGGAAAATGGTCTATCAACTTCGAAAATCATTTTACATCTTAAGATAACATTTAATATATAAATTTGTAGCTTCTTGTTAAGAAAGCAAAAGTTTTGTCTTTACAATTTTCTCTTGCTTTTCTTGTTAAAGCCAATATCCATGGACAAGAATTCTCATGTTAAAATGGTTCAAAATCAATCACTTACTTGAATGTTAGAAATTTACAGCCATCAGTTTGAGAGTATTCTTATTTCTTGCCCTATCAACTCAATTAAATCAATTAGGATATTGAAAAGGTTATCTGACACATCTTGAGTTGTTTGGCCTTGTACTCAAATTTTAATCACTAAGAATATCCAGTGAATAAGGCGTGCCTCTGGATATTTTCTTTACATTGTACTTAATCTTATGCAGCTGCACTTGGAGCAATTTTGCACGTAATATCAACTTCACTCCTTGGTATAACAGCAATCACCATGGCCAACACTGTTGCTGGTGAAGAAACAGTGCATAAGCTCGCTTCACTTCTGCTCATATTTCTTGGCGGTGGTTATGTTCTTTTGTTCTTGTCTGGAAAGGGTGGTCACAGTCATTCTCACAACCAACCCATGGAGAAAATGGCAGTTGCTGGGCTTATTCTTGTTCCTGCTTTATCACCTTGTGCTACAACACTTCCAGTATTTCTTGCTGCTGGAAATTCATCTTCAATGATGATACTTGCCATCATAGTGCTGCTATTCAGGTACTAATCAATTGCATTGAAGGATGGAACATTTAGAATTTCATGCTTTTTTATAAGTTTCATTTTAGCTTTTGCTTCTGCTCTTTATGTGTGTATATGGCATATCCTGGTGCGTGAGCATTTTGAGTATGTGTGATTATTTAAGATGGTGTGTTATTGAAAAACCGTACCGGTGGTAATAAAGGTGCGAAACTATGATGATGGCTATGACATTGAATTAAGCAATGGCTGCTAAGCAGCTTTCCATTTATGGATATGTATACTGAGACTGGATTGAACAAATGAAACCATTCACGTATCCTCCGCTACACTAGCATTTGCCCATCATGTGAGAGAACAGTTAAAAATTTATTTCCATTTCTTTATAAAGATTTATGCAAAAGCTGCAGTGCACGTGCTGGTCTTAAGTGCAAAATGAACCACAGCCCTCTGCTGCTTTGCTATAACAAGCTACTTGGTAATTGACATGCCAGATGAGCTGAAGGTATACACAGTCCAGCTAGGTACCTTGTCTGTTGTTGCACAGGTTATGTCAGATGATAAATTTAAAAATCTTGTTTTCTGTCGTATTTTTGAAGTTTTGAATTCTGTTCTGCATACTGAAAATGTGTAAGCCTTGAATCCCCATAAAAACTTGTATACTGGGCTTGTCCTTATTTGGTATAGATGTGGATTAAGTTTGACAAAAGTTATATATTTGGACATTTGTTCCTGTTACCAAGCTTTACCCACGGTAACATTGTATTTACAGCACTGTATCAGTAATGACTTCCCTGGTAGCATTATCATTCTATGGGGCCAGTCAGCTGAAGTTTCATTGGGTGGAGCGGTATGACAAACTTCTTGTTGGTTCGGTCCTTTGTTTGGTAGGAGTCTTGACTCTAGTTTTCCATCATCATCATCATCATCATGATGGAGAAGTGGGTTCTTTTGGAGAGCACTCGCACAGGAAAATCATTGCTCTATGAGAACTACTAATATCACGTGATTATGAGCTTTTGGGCATTGTCAAATATGGTACTGTTATTTTGAGAACTGATCATCTTGATCCAGTCAAAGTTGTTGTAAACTGATTTTGCAATGTGCAGTTAATGAAAATTCAAATTGCTTTTGCACATTTTTTCCACCGTTAAATTCCGAATGAGGAAACGCTTTGCGAACTCCGTAGCACCATGCTGAAATTAGAGACTCGTGAAAAGAATCTCTACACCACGTTGCTGAAGAGCAGACTGGTACACACGGGCAACATCTGGATCGGCGATGAGAACATCATCGCCAATTACAGGATATCTTTCGAGCCTAATCCCAGGCCTCTTAACTGTAAAACTGCACAATCCTCAGTAATTATCAAGAATTAAGACTTCATCTTATACGTGATTTTAACAAAAATTGTGTAGAGAACAGGAAAAAGTGAAAAGCACGTCTCAAAAGTCATCTCAATTTAAAAGGCTAAGTTATTAAGGTTGGCATTTTGAGTCTAAATCCATACCATATCCTATAATTTTAATAGAAGTCAGACTCTATGAATCTGATTTCTCTTTTTTCTTTTTCTTTTTTTAATAAATTTTTACAAAAGTCGAATTCTAAGACACTGGCTTACATGGAAGTCAGATGCCTAGAGTTCGACTTCTGCCTATCACGGTGACAATTGTGAGCCTGTCGCCTGTCGTGCTTGTATGGAAGAGTCCAACTTCAACCAATCTTGCAGCTCCCCCCAGGAAGTTAAAAAAGAATCCAATTCACACCTTCCAGCTCCATTTTCATAGTACTGATGTTCCAAGTCAAGCTCGTAGTGTACCTAGCATGTTAAATAAATGCTCTATGAAGTTCATATATGTACTGTGAACAGCCAAAGCATTATTCATTA
Source organism: Erythrophleum fordii (assembly GCA_032878935.1). Lineage (NCBI taxonomy): Eukaryota > Viridiplantae > Streptophyta > Magnoliopsida > Fabales > Fabaceae > Erythrophleum > Erythrophleum fordii. The sequence goes on along the minus strand of JAVQMF010000025.1, from coordinate 4,900,227 downwards.
GTTGAAGTAAATGTTATACTGTCATTTCATTTATTTTGCAAGGACTGTTTCTATTGAAAATTTAAAATTAGTAAATAAAGATTTATAAATTATTTTTATTTTAAATTTTAATAGCTTCTTTCATACAAAATTAGTTTATTGGCTAAACTACAAATTCACACAAAAATGAAATACTCTTTACCACTTTTGAGATTAACCTAAGTTAATACTATCCTAGAAACATTAATTTATTTTGATATTTGAGATTAACCTAAATTAATGGAATAATATTGTATAAGAAAATTGTTGAATAACCACAGTAAATATAGGTTACTTATTCAACAAAAATACATATATTACAATATGTTATTTGGGTTCACTTTATAAATTAGTGGAATCTTATATAAAAAAAATAAAGGGGAAACTTGATTCAATAATCGTCTTTACTTTTCTCTCTCGTGAGGAACTCATGATCTTCATTTGTCTCTTTAATCAATTATGAATTATTATAAAAAGTAAATAATCGTAATATATTGAATTATTACATTATTTATCATTTTGATTAAATAATTTTAATTTTATTATTCAGAATATAATTTTATAATTTTTGTTTGATCTTTTAATTTTTTTTTTCATAAACCAGTTTCAAAGTCACTGAAATGACTCAAATTGTTTTTTATAACTTAATGATTTATTTTCGGAATTTTTTTTAGATTAAAAATTACTTATGATAAAATTTAAAATTGATATCGCATTATTATATTTGCCTTTAAATTAAATAATTGAAATATTAACTTTTTGTTCCGTGATGTATAAAAACAACGTCAACTTAGGTTAATCTCAAATATCAAAACAAATTAATGGTTCTGGGATAACATTAATTTCGGTTAATCTCAAAAGGTGTAAAGAGTTTCATTTTTTCCTTCTCTTTCCATTCTTTTAATTAAAATTAAATTTTAGTACAAAAATTTTTCACATAATTTAGTACAAAAAAATAAAGAATTTGTATTTTATCCACTAAACTAATTTTAATTAAATTGGTTTATGAAAAACAAAAATAAAAGATCAAACAAAACTTATAAAATTATATTCTGAATAATAAAATTAAAAGTATTTAATTAAAATTAAAAATAATATAATAATGTAATATATGATGATTATTTAATTTTTATAATAATTCATAATTGGTCAAAGAGATAAATGAGAGAAAATAAAGATCATGAGTTCATCACGAGAGAGAAAAGTAAAGATAATTATTGAATAAAGTTTCTCTTTTGCTTTGTTTACACTAACTTATAAAGTCAACCCAAATAACATATTGTAACATATGTATTTTTGTTGAATAAGTAACGTGTATTTACAGTGGTTATTCAACAATTTTCTTATACAATATTATTCCATTAATTTAGGTTAATCTCAAATATCACAATAAATTAATTTTTCTGAGATAACAGTAATGTAGGTTAATCTCAAAATTGGTAAAGAGTTTCATTTTTATGTGAATTTGTATTTTATCCAATGAACTAATTTTGCGTGAAAGAAGCTATTAAAATTTTGAAAAAATAATTTATAAATATTTACTTACAAATTTTAAGTTTTAAATTGAAATAGTCCTCACAAAATAAATGAAATGACCGTACAATATTTACTTCAACTAATAAATATTACTTTGGATACTCAAAGTGTATGAATAAATTTCGCATAGCATTGTTCGACATGTTAAGTACATGACTAGCTTGACTTGGAATATCAATACTATGAAAATGGAGTTAGAAGGCGTGAAATAGATTTTGTTTTTTTAACTTCCTCGCAATGAATCAAACTATTCAGTAGAGATATTGATTTGTAATTTATTAATTTAATTATAATTAAATTGTAATTAGATTAATCATAGTTAAATAAATATTTTTTTAATTTTACAAATTAAAAATTATAATATAATACATAATAACAAATAAATACGAATAAATTTTATATATTTTATTACATATAAAAATTCAAACCACAATATATATCACAAAATATTCAAGTTTTTTGTAAAAATTTAAATGATTTTTTTTTAACTTCTTATCATGTGAATATATATATATATACATATATACATTCTACATTTAAGTGAATAAAAAAAATAATATAATTATTTTTTAAAAAATTATTTCTTCTCAAACATCAATTTTATTCACATAGACCATTTTTTTTTATTTCTTATTCTTAATATTTCCTTCATACATAGTTATATACAATGGTATTCCAATAAAGGACATTTTGAAAGTCCCTTAAAACCAACTTTTCCTATGCTCCACCCATGCAAGCATTGGCACATTGTTCCTTGCACTTCCTCTTCTCTATGCTCCATGCTATTCTTCTTCTCCATGACTCTACCCACAAGCTATCTTTGACATGCTTGTGAAGAGAGTACCTACCACTTAGGTTCCTGCGAAAGAGTAAGGATGATAGTGGCACGAGAAACGACTTTTGGTGAAGAGAATCAAAGTGGATTTGAACTTTGAAATAAATCTCATCTTTGCTCTTTAAGCCATCTTCAAATCTTATCTTTGCTTTGATTTTTTTCTTCATTTTATTTTATTTTATTTTATTATAGAATCATTGACCAACCAATTTTTACTAGTTATATTGATTTTTAATTGGTTTAGCTGATTATTTATTTATTTATTGATAAGTCAATTTTGAAGGTTAATTGGATCAACATCATGGCTAGTTCACCAATTTTTCAATCTGACTAATGGTGTGTTTGGTTCTGCGTTTGCAAGGCTCAAAACCACATTTGCAAGAAAGTAACAATTTGCTGCTTTTACACAAACGTGGTTTTGAAACGAGATTCCAAACACGCACTAACTGGTTCGATTTAATTTTGAAAACACTACTTCATAGTGAGAGTTGCATGATTGGTCGAAGTTAGACTCAAGTATGATGGGTGGCAAGTTTAGAACTTTCAACTTGATAGGCAGAAGTTAGACTCTACGCATCCTACTTTTATGCAAGTCAATGTCATTAAATCTAACTTTTGCAAAAATCTACTAAAAAAGAAAAAAAAAATTGGATTCATATAGTTTAATTTACATTAAAACTATAGGATATGGATATAATATTTTTATTAAGTACGAACTTAGACAAATTCTTGAATGAACTTTAGGATTTGGCTCATAATGCCTAATAAGGTTATTAGAATATCTAGCACAATTCTCTAATATCATATCAATGATTATTTTACTTAAATATTTTAATTTTCAAATGAAAATTCAAAGTTAATATTTCCTAGGACAATGTTATGAAGAGGTACTGTTTTATTGATGGATCTTCTCAAAATCTATCCAAAATAATTTTATTATTATCATATATAAATTTTGAGATGATTTAATGATAAAGAACTTAATTTTTTAAAAAGTTAAATTTTCTATAACAAAATTTTATTTCTAATAACACAGTTAGGGACTGGCAATTAGTATCTTGGGCACGGTTCTGATGATTAAACCAATTGGAGGTAATGAATACTAAGAATAAAGAGAACATAAACCATCTTTTAGGAGTTTTTGGATCATACTACCCTGGAGATTTAGAGTGCATTCAAAAGGAAAGATGGTTACGATAAAATTTTGATGTATTATTTGGGTTAAATTTTTATTTTGTCATAACTGATAAAACTACAATAAAATTTTGTCCTTTCCATATTCTCTGCTCACTTTCTATTTGGAAAAAAGAGAGTATCATTCATAATGCATCCAAAGATAATTTTCTCAAGAAAATAATACTAGGAAATTACCAAATGCTTTGGTCATTATTTAATAGTTAATAGCGTTGTGTCAAAACTTGACTGTTTGCATGCTTAAGTGGACATATTGAACATTAAGTGGACATGTTGAACAAATAAAACATCAGTGAATCAAATATTGCTACTTTGAGGATTTGTTCATTAAAAATTTGCCAAGTACTAAAATTGACAAACTAACTCAAATCAAGCTAATCAATAAATGATTTGAAAGAGCTAAACTAATTTTGTAAAATCAAAGAAAGAAACAGAATAAAGTGGGCTTGGTAAAATTCAATAGGTAAAGGAGCTTAAGATTTTTAATCCTCTTTATATTTCATAGAGGCCTAAGTTATCTCTCTAAGTTTTGGTTATAATGGTGTATGTGCTAGCCTAGAGTTGTAAATTACCTGCAAACACTTTCCTAAGTTGCTTATAAGCATCATCTTTAGTTAAATCTACAATTCCTTATGAATATAAACTTACTTACTCAATTACACAATTTCCTATTTAGGCTATGTGAGGTTAGCAAGTATATTACTATCTCATTATTGAAACTATCAATTCAATTCAACAAGCATCAAATAATCACATGCATCAAGTACTCACACAATTCAATTCAAGATCTAATTCCAATATCCTTCCCAAGTTCAATTAGAATACCAAAACAATCTAATTGGCCAATCAATTAGAAGGAATGAAAAGTGGAATTGAATAAACACATAAAACCATTAATAATAAGCAAGGAAGGTAATCAATTTCTAATCCATATAAGGATTCATAATAATCCTAGAATCAAAAACTTGGTTGCTCATGGTAAAGAAATTCAATAATAAAGTCTTAGCAATCAATAATCCCATCAATAAAATACAAAGGAAAGAAAGAAAATAGAAGATACAAAGAGTGATCTTATAGTCTTTATTATCTTCAACTTCCCATGGCCTCTTAAAGCTTTGGCATACCTCATTTGCCTTTAAAAATTGCTTAGAACTCTTAGCCTCTTTTTGACTTAACTTCCCTTTTTATATCTTATCCAAAATAACCTAAAAAGCTAATGCATGTGTCACAGCCTAGCATTTCGAGGCTACGGCTTAAGCTATCGTGATTCTACCTCTAACTTCAAGATATTGGGGTTGTGGCTTGGATTTTTATTGCTACATCTTTGATTTCATACTTTTTGGATTATATAGTATTTTAAGGTTAAAACTCCAATTTCTATGACTTAGATGCTTGTCAAATCTAAAATTTGATTACTAATGTCATTTGGACCTTATAAAAAGACAAAAATTCCCTCGATCATTGTTCAATACCAATTGAACTACAATCTACCACCTAAACTATTAAAAAATGAAATTAAACTAATTTAAAAACATCAAATCAAAACTAACACTAAATTGATAACTTCAAGTTTTTAAAATCAAAACTGTACTAAAACAAATTGATGAAAATATATAAAATATATTGTAAAATTGATAGTAACAAATAAAGTAAGTAAATTACACTAACTTCTATATAATTAAAGTATATTTGATATTTTCTTATTTTAAAATTTAGATTTAGCTCCCCTTAAATTGCATTTTACATAATAGTTTAAAAAAAAAAAAAACTTGGTTGAAATATTTAAAAAAATTATAATTTCACATTAAAATTGAAAATTAAAAACATGAGAAACTACTTCTAACTTTAAAAGTTACTTCTTCAAATAAATGTTAGACTCTTTGTATTATCTCTCTCTCTCTCTCTCTCTCTCTCTCTCTCTCTCTCGCTCTTAATGCAACAGATAAATTTCCCTAGATAGGCAACTTAAGATTGTTTAACTATACCATAATGATAGTGTAATTTTTTTTTTGGGCCAACAATGATGGTGTAATTTACTCCAATGGTTTCCCACCATTAAAGCTTAAAAGTGTACACTAGTTTGTGAAAAAAAAAAAAGATTCTTTAGACTTTTGGAGATTTTTACGAAATTTAAGCTATTAACATTTGGAAATTTCCAAGGCCAATATTAAATTATGTGGATCTCATATGAAAATTAGAATACTAACTTAGTGAGAATTGAATAAGATACATACATGTGGTTACCATAATAATGACTTAGAATGTTAGGTCTCCCACTTTATTATCTTAAGCTAAGCTAAGTTAAGCGGCTTTCAATGAGACTAGGCACTCTATTAGAGTTAAAGAAGAGATCTATATATATTTAATATTGTCTTAATGGGCCCTCCCATCACAACCTTTAATAAAACCATTAACCCACACCTTTAACCGCTCACCAAACTTATTATTAATTTGTGCTAAGACTCATTAATTTTATAATCACTTAAATAATAATTAGCCCTATAATAAGTCTTAATGGACTATAGCCAACCCAAATTTTATAAAACAATAAAATAATTAATATGAGCCCACATAAAAAAAATTCTATTTTAAAATTTTTTCTAAAATTATCCCACTTAGGTTACATTAATTTGATTTTAAGAAAATTCATTTTATTTTTGTAAAATGACTTTTTGGTTGACAAAACAACAAACAACTGTATGTGCACACTTTGTTTTAAGGACAATGGTCCTGAGACAACACAACATATGCAATTCGATACAACATAACCATTAATAAAGGATATTGGCAATTATTATGCCCTTTAATGGCACAAGACTAGTCCATATGTACACATATTAACACCATTTCTGGAAGTATGATAAGAATTAGCTTTTGAAGTGATCATTAATACACTATTTCTTATTGGTTTTCTGTATAATTTCTCACTATTTATATGCTAAATTATAGCGAGAAATCGTATAACTTAAAACGAGTCTATATGTCTCAAATACTTTATCTCGAGAGTATGGTGTAATATCACAAGATGTAATACCATAATTTATTGGTCTCCACATCCTCATATCCAAGCTTGATTTCACATGAATTCAAAGAAAAGTGATTAAAAATATTATAATTTATTGTATTACATCGGGGTCTAAAAATTCATACTTCATCCCGTGGATCCTGTGGACCCATAAATAGCATTCTTTACTTATACTCCATCTATATAATTCATACATATCATAAAACAACCCATGAACCACGGATTTGGAACCAAAAACTAGAAAAATTACAATTTGCTCTCAGGTTTAGCTGATAGATTTCTGATACAAACTTTGGAAAATCATAATTAATTCTAGAAAAATTGAAATCAAGAAAATGATAGCTTTTTAAAAAGTGTTGAATATTAACTATAGATTAAAAATCATTTCAGGCCATGAAAACCCAACTAGACCATAATTAACATCAGAAAAGCCTCAAAGGTTTGGCAGCCCAGATTTACTGTCACAGGTTACTGATATAAATTTCAAAAATTCATAACTAATTTTACAAAAATTAAAACCCAAAAAACCATACAGTTATAGAAATATATTGATGTTAACTAGAGGCTAAAAATAACTCCAAGCTAAAAAAAAAGGGTTTAGCCCCTGAAAATTGATGAAACAGTAATAGAGGTCTAGCTACATCCCTGATACTAATCTAAAATTTCAAAAATTTGTTTATCTCTTTATATAAATCCAAATGAAGTGCTCTCAAGTATTACAAAAATTTTATGATGTTTAGTTTATTCTTGAAAATTTTCATAGCCATTGGACAACAATTGACCCATGAGTGACACAAGCAAAGAATCTGACCATTTATACAGTAACAATGCCAATTCTGTCAAAATTTGTCAACTTTGAAAAATCATAATAAATTCTCTAAAGCTCTAATTTGAGTGTTCTTTGACTCTTTGGAAAGCTCTAGGTAAGGACTATATGGATGCCAAATTTGATGCAAATAAAAGCTCATTCGATTAGATCTTGATGTAGCTCAAGAATATGGCAATTTTGACAACATAATGGGGTCAATTTGGTTCCAAATGGCTTCTCAATTATTCTACAACTACTTGGGCACGTTTTGTAACATCTTAATTTTTTTTTGGTCCTTAGAGTGCTAAAAGTGTCCTTAAAGAGGACATAAAATTAAGTATTAAGCCTAAAAGAGTAAGACATAGGATGTAATATAAGGAAATTAAATTAAAACTATTTGAAATTTTCTCATAAAATAAAAGATTAAGAAAAACTAGAGAGATTTAAAAGTGAATATATATATATATATATAAAATAAATAAATAACCACAAATGATCTTTGATATATATATAGATAGATATATAAAAATGACAATTATATTTAAAGTCAAATTAGGTGATTGGTAAGTTAAAAGAAAAAAGAAGAAGAAGAAATAATTAGAAGAAAATTAGTTAAGCTTTTAATATTTTCATCATCTAAATATTAAATTTATACTCGACAAGACTTTCAATAAAATAATAATAAATGAATAAAATAAATGCAAATAAGATAGAAAATAAGAAAAGAAAAATTAATTTAAATTTTTATAAATTTATAAGTTTAAATTAATAAATAAGTTGTGAAACCCTACATCTTTTCTCCTCTAAATATCTCGTTCCTTTCTACCGTCAAATCTCACGCTCACAAGTAACTCTCTCTTTTCCTTCTCTTTTTCTTCTCTTCCGCTCGTCTTTTTTCCCGTTCTGGTATACGCCTCTTGCCACTTCCTTTGTCAAAGAGGTGAGATGATATATTTATTATATACATATATTAGTTTGATCCATGCTGACCATCTGAAACATGAAAGAAGATTTAAATTATCCTTCCTTTTTCTTTTTCCTATTCACACTTATTGCTGTATGTTTCCTTGGAATAAAGGGATTGATCCAAATTTGTCTTATTCAAATTACTTTAAATCTGCATGTGTTAATTTGTCTTATTCAAATTGGTTTAAGTATGCATGTTTTCTTTTGGTCATTCTCGTTACTTTATATATATATATATATATATATTAGCTTTGAGTATATGACTATATATACATAAATATAAATAAATACATAAATTATGTATATTTTTGTTTGAATAAATATATATATAATGAATTTATGTTAGGAAGAATTAGCATTTAGGAATTTGGAAAATTTTGTAAAGTAAAATTTAACATGTAATAGACTGTTCTAATTAACTAATTAATTTGCATGGAAAAAAATTACTATGGGTTTAAAAGAGGATATTTTTTGGAGTTTTCTAGGGTAGCTTTGAGGCTTTAGAGTAACTTTAGGATGATTTTATAGTACTAAGTTATATATTAATATTTATATATGTGATTTCTGTAGACTCTCACTGAGAGATCTTACTACCTAGGTTTGCTATGACTACCTATGAGCTAAAGGAGAACAAGTAATTCGGGTTTTTTCATGTGTGTGCAAACTAGTTTATTGTTGTAATTTTAATTAAATAAATAAGTTTATCTTGCTGAGAGTGGTACAAGTAAATAAGCTGTAAGGGATTATGAAACGGTAAAAGTAAATGCTTGTGAAATTAATGGAATTGCTAGAATCCTATTAAGCATACTTGCGGTTATAATAAAATTCTGATGTAGTGTTTCATTTTCAAGCATGCTTGTGAGCTCAAATTATTGATGTGAAATTTTAGAGTATTTTATTTCTTTCAAGCATGCTTGTCAGTCTTCTTTGATATATTATATGGGGTTCTTTATTTTTCAAGCATGCTCATATGAATTCTGGATAAATATGGCATGCATTAATGATGGGTTAAGGATATGTTGGTGAGATATATATGATACAATGACCACGTGGTTTGCCTCCACCTCGTGCACTGTGGTTGGCTTTTTATAGGGCCTTGTTCCTTAATACTTACCTGGCCAGGTTTGTAAAAGGGGAATGTGGGACAGTGACACCTCTTGGTTTAGTCTTTTAGGGAGGGGAGCCATAGTCTGGGCTTGGGCTCTGTACCTTTGGCCGGGTACATCTCGAGCACCGGAGTAGCTTTGGTGGATCCAATGTGTGGGCCAGATCGTGGATAAGCCTATGGCTTCAGTCAGCGGTATAAGGCTAGACGGAGCAATAAGGGAGGTTGCACATATTGCATTTTATCATGTTGTACATATAACTATTTCGCATTATACCTTATGATCTTTTATGTTAATAATTAATATAGTGATGTTGGATTTGTATGGAGGCCTATTGAATGTTAATTGGATATGGTTGTTAGTTTGTATGCACATGGTAAGATTCTGGGTTACTGAGATGTTAGTGCTCACCCTTTTTTTAACATTTTTCAGGTGAAGGATCGAATAGGAGGCAAGGGAAGGTATCGGAGGAGCACTGGCTCTTGTGCTCCCCGAGCACATGTTGGATTTATTTACTCTTTGCCATGACCATAGGACTTTATTGATTTGAATGGTTTATCACTAATAGACTTTTGAGCTTTTGTATGAATTGAGTACTAAGTATTTGAATTAATTTGATTAGCTGTGAACTTTGGAAATTATGACTTATTTAATGAATATGAGGGGCGGAGCCTTTGGACTATTCATTCTACATTAAGTAGGTGACTTTAGGTTATGTTGGAGCTGCGCTCTTAAACTAATAGTAAATGTTTTGAGGAGGCTGAGCCTCCATAGTGTTATAAACTATACAGATATCTGAGTCTTTACGATTGGGACCAAGTCCTTAACCCATTATGTTGTGGGTAAGGGGTTTTATCATATTGTGCTTCTTTCTTGCTAATTATCTAGGTTATTAGAGTAGGTGTTACACGTTTGGGGGCATAAACATAGCCTATATGAGCTTCCCAAATAGTCTAAAACATCACATAACTTAAACTCACTATGCTACATGCATGGATACATGTTCAAAAATGAGCTATCAAGTGGTCAAGTTGCATTTTCTCATTCATTTCATCACCATTTTAGTTCATACATTATATTTACATACTTTTACATTTGCTCAAAAGCTCACATCTCAAAAATAATATGTACATACAAACTTTAACAATGGAATACATAAAAAACTACATTAGTGTCAAAGTATTACCAACTATGCTCTTTGGCTTCTATCTTTAGCTTCATGAGTTCCACCTAGACATGTTGAGATGGAAGAGGAAAGGGGGTGAGATTCAAGGAATCTCAATAGCTCAAACATCCTTTCAAATAAGCAAATAAGGCATGTAATTATGTCATAAGATACAAGCTTCTCATAAACACTTTCAAGAGGTATTACATTCACAAATTCCATGCCATAACAATATATCAATGCAAAAAATAAGCTCAAGGGGCTTTTGGTCTAGCCTCACCCCATTCTTGAGACTTTTGAATTAGCCTCACCCTTGGTCTAAGGATTTTTTATTTAGCCTTATTCATCCATGAGACTTTTGGCCTTATCTCATTCATTCCTAGGCACTCTTGGCTTCAGCTCACCCATCATAAGGGACTTTTAGCACAACCTCACCTATAGAACATAATTTCATAACTAAATACTAATCAAGAAACATAATGGTACCATGGTAATCAAATAATAACATCTGGAAATTTTCAAGATTCAAACATATATCTAAGCATCCAATGACATTTATACAACCATAAATGCACATAAGAAAGGAATAGAGAGCTACCTTAGGAATTAAACACAAGCTTCCCTCTTGATTACCCTTCTTTCCTTTTAGTCACACACCCATAATTGGATGGAGCTTAATTTCCTTAGCCTAGACACAACAAATAGCATCCAATTACCCTATTGAAACAAGCCTTATCATCAAACACACATTAAAAAAGCATACTTTGTCTTATGGTTACATTTTAGTTCCATAAAAGACCTAATGAAGCAACTAGCGTTCTTGGCTACATTCTCTTCCTATATCTAGGCTTCTTGACTCCATTTGGAATTCTTAGAGCTATCACCCACTTATTTCCAAGAGTCTAAATACAAGTTACTTCTATAGATCATATTATAGAACCTATGCCTCCAATTCTTAAAATATGGCTTTCAAATTTTTTCCATGGGTTCTTCTCATGTTCTTCCATCACATAAAGTCTCAAACCAAGCTTAGAAAAATTTAAAACACTCCCTAGGTCTCCCAACTCCTCTAAGTCGAGACATGGAGAGCATTTGGAGTCCATGGAGTTTCCAATTTTTCCTTGATAGAAGAGGCACTTGGGAGGCTCCCTAAGAGTCTTAGGAACTCAAGCAAATACTCACATAAGTTAGGGAATTCTTGATCAAAATAGATTTCACAAGACCTACAAGGATCCCTAGCCTTTTTATCTTGAATTCCAATGGCTTTTTTTCAATTTTCATTGCATTTCCTAGGTTCTCATAGCCTAAATCCTAGGATTCTTGCTTGCTCTAGGTTAGAAATTCCTTCCCTTTGGCTATTCTATTTGAGGCCAAGACACACACACACAAGAAGCATAAAGGAAAAAAGCAACAAGGAGAAAAAACAACCTTGCTTTCCTTGCTTCTTCAAGAGCTTCTTTCTTTACTTTTCCCTTCTCCTTGAATTTTGAACTCCTCCCCTCTATACATGGCTTAAAATAGAACCAAATCACACACCAAAACTATGGAAAGGGAGAGGAGAAGGAGGAGAATAGGAGTTGTAAAGGAAGAACTAACAAAACCTTAATTTTTCCATACCTCTTGCCTTGATTTTCTTCTCCCTTGTAGCTTCTTCTTGAACGTATGGGTTGGGTATAGTCTCTCTCTATTTTAGATAGAACAAGTCGATTAGGAGGAGAAAAGGAAAGGGGACACCTCTTATAAGAAGAATCAAGAAGAAATTATTCCTTTAAAATGACGTTTACGTCCTGTGTTCGTAGCATTTTCATTTTAGACTCATTTTAGCTCCTTTTTTAAAACTATTTTTTTCATCATAAAATTTAGGTCTTCAAAATTATAAAATAACTTTGGAATCACTCAAATTGAATTAAAAACATTCCTGAATGAAAAAGGTCAAAATTTGGGTCAATCGACATTCAAAACTTTATATTGGAGAGGTTTTAACTGTCTCAAGACTTCTCATGGTTTTCAAGGCCTCTGAGAATCCCGTAAAGATTAAATTTTTTGTTTAAAAAGCCTTCCTGTGAGTTTTCCAAAAAGGGCACATATTTACAATACTTTCAACAATTTTTTTCAAACCACTCTGGCTTCAGTTTCTAGGCAACTCAGCACTTAAATTCTCATTTTCTATTATTTAAAATTTTATTCTAATTTTATTTAATCTTAAATCATTCAATCTAGAGGACTTGTTGTTCAAACTAACTTATTTTAGTGTTTTTATGAAATATCGGACATTACACAAGAGACATATCATGACAAATACAATAATCATTCTTAAGATTGGCACCATATCTTAAGATGCATGTTGTATTTAATCCTTGCACAAGCTAAACATTAAGATAATGATCATCAATAAAATGTATAACATATCAAATTTGTGAAAGTTTATAAAATTCATTAACATGAGCAAAAGACATCTATAGATTCATCACATGAAATAAAACAAATAAGAAAAATATATAAACTCCCACTAACTTAAAGATCTTAACATGCTTATTAAACTATATAAGTCTTAATCTCTTAGTTAGAGGATTATCTAACATTGAATTTGAGTTTTTGAATTCTTTGAAAATGTCTCCTTTTTTTACTAGGTCCGTGACTATAAGATGCTTTATTTCTATATGTTTAGATCCAGTACTAATCTTTTTGTTCTTGGAATAGAATACTACTATATTATTATCATAATAAATTACTAGTAGTCTAGCAATTGAGTCAACTACACAAAATTCTAATATGAAATTATTTAGCCAAATGGCTTGTAAAGTTTCCCTATAACATGTAGTCAAACTCTATTTCACACTTTTTCCAAGAGATTGCCTTACCTGCAAACATGAAAATATAACTAGAAGTGGATTTTAGATCATTTGAACAACTAGAAAAATTAAAATTTGAGTATTCCATTACTTCAATGTTGTTAATCCTTCCACAGATGAGCATGAAATTTTTTATTTTTTATTTTTTATAGATATATCATGACTTTTTTAGTCACAACCTAATGGTGAAATCTAGGGTTTGAAAGATATCGACCAAGAACACTCACAGCAAATGCAATGCTAGGTCGAGTACATATTTAAGCATACATCTGACTACCAACTACACTAGCATAAGGGATATTCTTCATAGTTTCCTTTTCAAGCTCATTTCTTGGGTATTGACTTTTGCTAAGCTTGTCACATTTAACAATAGGTATATCTCTAGGCCTGCAATCCTATATATTAAATCGTTTCAACATATGATCTATATAGGCTCTCTGAGACAGTCCTAAAACATGACATGATCTATCACGATGTATCTCAATACCCATAATGTATGATGCCTCCCCAAGTTATTTCATATGAAAAGTACTAAATAAGAAAACTTTAGTTTTATAAAGCAGATTTAAATCACTATTTGCAAGAAGAATGTCATCAACATAGAGTATAAGAAAAATGAATAAACTCTCACTTATCTTCACATGAATACACTAATCAAATTTGTTTTCAATGAAATTGAATAAGGTCATCACCTCATCAAACTTCAAATACCATTAGTGAGAGGCTTGTTTGAAACCATAGATTGACTTTGTTAATTTACACTCCATATGCTCATTACCACTTTCTTTAAAAACTTTCAACTATATCATATAGACTTGTTCATTAAGATCTCCATTTAGAAAATTTATTTTCACATCCATTTGGTAAAGCTATAAGTTATAATGAGCCACTAATTCCGTAATGATCCTAAATGAATCTTTTGTGGAGACTGGTGAGAACGTCTCTATGAAATCAATACCTTCTCTTTGTGTAAAACCTTTAGGTATTAACCTAGTCTTGAACCTTTCAACTTAGCCTTTAGAATCTTTCTTAGTCTTAAGTATCCACTTACAACTAATTGGTTTGTAACTAGTAGACGATTTAACAAGCTTTCAAACTCCATTTTTCAACATAGAAGTTATCTCATTAGTTATTAAATTCTTCCACTTGTCTATTTGATGGCTATTGATGGTTTCAATGTAAGTCAAAAGATCTATAGTTTGACCAATGTTACAGTCTACTTCACCTTGGTAAACATAATAATCACTTAATATTACTAATCTTCTTTTTCTCTGGGACCTCCTTGGGGGAATTTTTGGAATTGGTTCATGTGTATTTGGAGTTAGTTGAATTGTGTCAGGAATTGTATCAACTGTCTAAAGAACCTCACCCATAAGGGGTACTTTTGTCTTGACAGGTAAATCCATAACCTCTTCCCTTATATTTGTTAGTATGATTACTTCATCTGTAAGTGAAAAAAAAATTGAAACCATATCATACTATTCATTTATTTCAAAAGCCTAAGAACAACTTCCTTTAGCAACATCAAACACTAAAAATTTTAAAGTCAGTGATTCAACAATTCTAGTACCCCTTGTGGGGTAATAGAATCTATATCCTTTTAAATGATCTAGATATCCAATGAAGAAGCAACGGGAAGTTGTAGAATTTATTTTTTTCAAAGAAGGATTATAAATTTTCAATTCAGTAAGACACCCCCAGACACGAAGTGATTGACACTAAGCTTTCTACCAGTTCATAACTGAAAAAGGTATTTTAGGAATAGATTTACTAGAAATTCGATTTCAAATATAATTAACAGTTTTTATTACTTCTCTCTATAAACAATTAGGTAAATTAGATCTACTCATCATGCTCCTCACCATATCTAAAAATATGTGGTTTCATCTTTCTGCCACACCATTTTGTTTAGGACTACCAAGTATGGTATATTGACAACAATCATAGAATCTTGTAAATATTTAGCAAAAGGCCCTTTTTGTTGTCCTTTTTCATCATATTTTTTATAATATTCACTATCATGATTGAATATAACTATTTCAATGACACTCCCCAATTATTTCTTAACCTCAATTCAATAAATTTTAAACATATCAATGGCTTCAAACTTTTCTTTAATAAGAAAAATACGGCCATAGCGAGAAAAATCATCAATAAAGGTTATAAGATATTTTTCTGCCATATATAATTGAAGAATAGGGTCTATTGATATCTATATGCATTATTTCTAGGATGCTTCCACTCTGAATTGCATCATTCTTCTTAGTTTTGGTTAATTTTCCCTTGATGCAATTAATGCTAGTCCTTATCTATTCTAAGTTAAGTGAGGGAAGGATGTCATCTTTGATTAATCTTTCAATTCTTTCTTTTAAAATGTGACCCAGTTGTCTATGCTATGACAATGAAAATTTCTCCTTAAGTAAGGGTCATTTAGCTATAGAGTTCTCAATATTAAAAGATAAATAATCAATTTTAGGATTCAAATACAATTTATATAATCTGTAAGATAAAATGCAACTACCAACCATATTAAAATCATAAAAAATTTCAATGCATTTTATTTCCAAAATTGAAAGAATATCCAACTTTATCAAGTAAGGAAAGAGAAACTAAATTTCTTTTAAATGATGGAATATAAAAAATATTTTCTAAACAAAGTTGATAACTAGATTCGAATGATAAAATAACTAATTTGGATTAAAATTTATAGTTAGTGGCACAACCTAGGTCATTTCCCTTGGAAATAGAATTCAATATTTAATTGGGTTTTCTAAGTGTAAAATGATCCTAGAACTACCTAATTTTAGGGGAGCTTTGGATGTAATTAAACTAATTAAAATAAAATTGAATCAAAGTTCCTAATCACTACTTAATTACATGAACTATGGAGTGAATGATAGACATGTGACTAGTTTTGGATTCGTCCCTTGGTATCTACTATTCTTATTCTAATTCAATTGGGATTAATTCTGATCTAATAGTTCCTAATTGTACTCATGGCAAATGATATTCAATTACCATCCAAGATTCAAGAAATTAACAATCTAATGTTGAATTGAAACCTCAATCCCGCACTAAATCATTAATTCTTGCTTTTAGGATCAATGAACACTTCAATTTGATTGATTAATTGATTAATTAGCCTCTAAATTATCATCTTAAGATGTTTAATTAGCCAATCAAACTCTAAAGAATCTTACAATCAAACTCTAAAGAATCTTAAAATCAAACAATTAAGCATACAATCTCATTCATGCATTTCATTGAATACCTTGATTGCATACATGGGAAATTGGAGGATAATGAAAAATTTAGTGCTTAATTCAATCCAATAATCATTCAAATAATCTTCTAATCAATGTCTAACCAGCCATCAATTATAAATTATATCAATCTCAATCATTTACAAGTTTAACCAAGTAAATAAAATAACAAAAATTGATGTAGAAAGAAAAAATAAAAATAGGAAGCTTAGCCAAAATCCTTTGCTATTTTCTTTGAATTCAAACTTCAACCAAAGTCCTCCTCTTAGCAAGCCACAAGATGGAGAATTAAAGCTTCATTGGATGGAAGGAGATGGAGGAAATGAAGTGGAAATGACTACGGCGTGGCTGGGTGTGTGGTATGGATGAATGATGATGGAATGTGCGTTAATATTGAATGAGACGGCATGATGGATTAATGGTTCTGCCTCCAGCCCCCAACCTCACCTCTTACACTCTCCCTCACGTGGCTTCATTAATACAAGTCAACCCACGTTTTGTCCGTGTGTATTTTCGTTCATCCCTTCACATGGCTTGCTTCCTTCTTTTCTTTTTTTAGTTAGTGGACCCCACCTTTTTTCATTTGTAACATTTCACGTGCTGCTCTTCATGTAATTCTTCCATGCTTAGCCCCAAGCTCCTTCAGCTGGTCCCATGGCTTCTTCTTATATACTCAGCTCTCTTCTCATTTCATTTTTCGCGTTCTGGAGCTCACAGCCAGTGTCCTCTTTCTCGTAATATTTCGCATTGTGTTTTTGCATTATTTTTCCTAGTTAACATGTTCAGCCCATGTGCATTTTATTCGTGCTCTGTTTTGCTCCTAGCCATGCAAACCTCCTTCATGGAGTCCCAAAACCCATAGCATCTGCTTACAAGCTTCTTCTCGTCTAACCCATAGCTATCCACGTAAAGATTCTGCATGTTTCAGCTGCTTTTCCTTCTTCATTTTAGCCACGTCAGTTCTTGCTTCTTCTCAAGTCCGTGTGTGTATGAGCTCTATTTTGAGCTTCCTTATCCTCTAGTATTTACGTGCTGCTCCACATTCAACTCAGCTCTCATTCCACGTAACATCTGCTCATTCTTCCACGTTAGTTACCTCGTAACTAGTTGCATCTTGTTTCATCCACCAAAGCTCCTTTCCACGTGCTTCCTACAAGTGGGTAGCTGCTGGACCATGCATATGAATGAATGGATGAGAGTGTGTGTTATTTGTGTGACTTGTTGCTCTGTTTACATGGAAGAATGATGAATGACGTTGGACTCTTAAAACAGTGGTTGTACATATTACGTGTGAGTGCAAGTGAGAGTGTGTGGGCTTAATATGTGTGTGAGTGAGCTGGATGAGTGAAGCAACATGAATGGACATGGGAATAAAGTGAAAGTGCAGCGTGATTGTGATGTGCAGCCTCCCTTTCTTCTCACCAACTCGAACCTACATGTTACGTCATGTTTACGTGGAGTGTGTGTGTTCTAGTGGTAGTTTCCACGTGAATGATGTGCTGGACGTGGAATGGAGCTGTGCAATGAAGTGTACTGCGTGTGGTGAATGAGAGACATGCATGTGGCAACTTTCTTGAGTGTAAACCTGTGGCTACTTCTTGTTCTTGTTTCATCCTTCCATCAAACTCATGGCTTTGTGTTTGATGACTTGTGCCTCCCAAAGAGCCTTCCATATACCATCAATCCATCTTCATTTTAAATCTTTTTTCTATTAAAATCTGCATAAGAAAATAAAATAAAATGAAGTAGAATAAAACAAAACAAAATATTAAGAAAGAAGAATTCACAAAAGAAATATTTTAATAAAATTTATGCATTAAAATTAAAAAATTTGCAAATAAATTTCTAAAGTGCCAAAATTAACATTAGGAGGTTTCTTATATATAAAACTAGCATTCATCAAATAACAATTCCTATGTATTCAACTTTAACATCAGCATCATTTTCTACTTTTAGCTTAGACTCATTCTCACTTGGCTTCTTGTCTTTTTTGAACCCTTGTAAGATAGATGTAATATGAACAAAAGCGTCATTGTCAAGCAACCAAGAATTTAAAGGACCATCAATAATGTTTGATTTGGTATAAACATAAGTCAACAACTTACCTTGGTCTTTGCCCTTCTTTGCTAACCAATCTTTATATTTAAGGCAATTAACCTTTTTATGACCTTTTTTCTTACATAAATAGCAACTCATATCCTTTATTTTATCTCCATCATCAACAACTCGATGCTTACCATGCCTTTTGAAGTCTTGATCTTTTTTAAGAGCATATGTCTTCTTATTCTTAAATTTCCCTTTTTCCTTATGGAAATTTGGCTTGTTATGAGAAACTAAGTATGCAGTCTCATTTTTTCTCCTTTCAACCTTTCTTCATTAGCCATACATTTAGAAATCAAGTTGTTGATGTCTTAAGTCTGATCTTGTGTATTGTAAGCAATTTTAATCTGAATGAACTTGTATAGAAGCAAATTAATTACATAATGAATGACAAAGCCATCAGGAATTGGAATATCATGAGCTTTGAGCTTAGTTTGAGTATGCACCATCCTTATGACATATTCTCTAACTTCCTTAGTGCTATCATATCTCATATTTGTCAACTCACTCATGAGTTGTCCAACCTTAACCTTGTCTGACACATTGTACATTTTTCCCACAACATTAAAGAACTCCTTAGCATTTGTGGTCTCTAGTAAATCACTCATGAGATATTTAGCAATTGATCTCTTCATGGCTATAAGACTAAGATGATTGGATCTCTCCCACTTAGCATGATACTCTTTTTGCTTAGTAACGCTATTCTCGGTGGGTTTTAATGGTTCACTTTCACGTAGCACTAGATATATATCCATTATTCTTAGGGAAAACTCAACATCTTATTTCTACCTCTTATAGTTGGAACCAATCAAGATCTCAATGGTGGCATTGTGGTTGTTCATAGCAAAGGAGATTGATTTATTAAAAAAAATGCAATATGGTCAATAAAGCTAGCAATTTTAAAATAGCTTAAAATTGAACAAGCTATCTTTGAAGAGCACTAGGTGCATCATCGTGAACTCCCCTTTGGGTAGAGAATATAACATGCATCTAGCCTCTTTAGCATGAAGCTAAATAATATAAAAGAGAATGCATAATGTTAAAGATCTTATCTCTGTTAGGTAGATAAGTCTCTCAAACTATGCATCTCAATCCAATAGGAAAATATACACAGTCTTGAAAAATCTATCCCCTTTGAGTAGATAAACTATCTTGATCATATATTTCCACCATTACACTTCATGCCATACTAGAGTTAGTATACATAACAACCCTTTTTAGGCAGGTAATTATATATAATAACTCAAACTTTCTATCAAGAAAGGACCTAAATGATTTTGTATATTTTGATAGATAAATATATTTGGTGACATATACCTACAACGATACACAAAATAATATTCCCAAACTAAAATAAAGAAATTGTCATACCTCCTATCAATGAAAGGAACTAGTAGTTTTAATAATTTTGATAAATGAACTATTTTGGTGATTATCATTTTCAACAATTTATTAAAACAAAATTCCCAAATTAGGAGAAAATTTATATTTTATTAAGATGCTTTCACTATATGTATCTTAAGAGATCAATTATAAATCATGTTTGCAGTAAAAATGTAAACAACAACCATTTATAATTAAATAAGACTTAAATATCGATGTTTTGGGCCTTAACATAAAGTATATTTATTGTATATGAACTTGGGGAGAATACAACTAAATTTTATGTTCTATATATGTCAAAATATACCCAAATTTTTCTATAATTTTTAAAGACATTTGTTGGCTTAAAATAATAAAAATAGCTATTTTTAATTAAAAATAAAAATAATAAATTTTGGGCTACAAAAAATAAAATAAAAATTATAAAAAAGATAAATTCCATAAATTGAAAAAAGACAAAAAAAAATGCACCAATCAGGTGTAAGGGTGGCTCACACGTGCCGCCCTCTTAAAAGGCCACGCTTGGCCCTTATTGTGGTTCAGCTAAAGGTTGTCTTCAATCTCTAACTAGGTCATCCACGGGGTCTAAAATGGGTTTTCAAACCCGTTTCAGATCCAAAGCTTCCTTTTTATGTTTCTTAGTTATTTTGATCTAGTTTCTTCATTGTTTTCAAGGGAATTGTGATTTCTAAGCTATCTGAAGTGTTAATTGTGCAATAAATCAAATGAAAACCAAGAATTTACCAATTGTTCTTCATAGTTTCGATGATGTGGATCCTAACAACCCAATTTGCAATTTGAAACATTTTATCACTAAAAAAAAAAGGGATTTTGATGTAAACATAGGTTTTTAAAATGTCTAGATTATTAATCGAGCAAATCATAAGTGAATTAACAAGAATTTCTTTGGATATTTGCATAGGTTTCAAAACCATGAACCCTAACTTTTCTTTTGACTTTTTTATGCAATTCTTTGGGTTTTAACGCAATTAAATATTACAGACAAGTTAATAAACATGAGATAAAAGTTTCCATGCAACAATTCAAGCTAAAACTTCAATTTGAGAGAGATCCAAAAAAAAAAAGATGAACATATAGAATTAAAACTTTGAGCTTTAAATTCTCTTCACACAAATGGAATTAGTAAGCAAACTACACGTCATAAGAAAGCTTGTAATCTAGAGAACAAAAGCACTAAACTAATTTGGCCAATTAACAAACAACAACGAAAAATTTAAGGCGAAAGTAGTGCAAATGAATATGAAATTTTTACCAAAATTTTGAATTTTAGATTCTAAATTTCATATAGAACCCTGCTCTAATACTATTGTTAAATTATGTAGATCTTGTATGAAAATTAGAACACTAAGTCAGTGAGAATTGAATAAGATACAAACTTGTAGCCACCATAACAGCAACGTAGAATGCTGGGTCTTCCTCTTTATTACCCTAGGCTAAGTTAAGTGGCTTTCAATGGGACTAGACATTCTATTAAGGTTAGAAAGGGACCCTAGCTTTATTTAATATTTTCTCACTGGACCCTTTTGTCATGGGTTTCAGTAAAACCATTAGTCTATACTTTTAATCGCTCATCAAACTTATTACTAATATATGCTAAAGCCCATTAATATATGATCACTTAAATAACAATTAGGCTTATAATAAGCTTTAATGGACCATAGCTAATCCAAATTTTAGAAAATAATAAAATAATTAATATAAGCCTACATATAAAAAGTTTATTTTAAAATTTTTTCTAACACAACGAATATGCCATTAAGCCCTAATTTTATCACAAGTAAGGGTTTTCTGATCTCTATTGAAAATCATAACGAAGTTATGTTGGAAAAGCCAGGCGATAATTCAAGCTTTATTGTCATGTGCACTCGAATGACTTTCTCTCCATGTTCAAGGTCCTCACTAGAAAAGTCCTAAGTTTCTTTCCTTGTCTAAATTTGATTTTTATTTTTTGTTTGTCTTTTTCCAGCAAATGTTTGCCTATTTGGCTTACTTATAACCCTTAGAAGTTAAAGCCCTTAATTATCTATAGATAAAATATTATTTTCTAGATATGAGTGTGTAGCACATATGGCTGAGTTTAACTTCTGTCCTTTCATGTCTCATCCTTAAAATAAGAGTCTAAATTCTAAATTTCTATTTTAGGAGTTACTTTAGTTTCTTTTTTTTTCTATTGAATTTTTACACTATAATTTTGACATCCAAGATTGCATCTTTTTGCCATGATTAATATTTTGGTATAAAAGAAAAAGAGACTAAAATAAAGATGGATTATTTGACATCATTCAATATATATAGAGGTAATGCAATATAATTGGAAAAAATTAGGTACAGATTTAAGTGTTTGGCATTGAGGAACATAGAAGCATGTTATATGGGAGAAATTTTTTTAAGAGCTCATAATGTAGTGCTTTATTGGAGAACCTAATAGCAAATACATAAGAAATTTTACCTAAGTATTGTCTAGTATGATTTTACTTCCATGAAACTTATGGTCATATTGGTTGTTGCTATGTTATAAAGAACCCAATTTTTGCCAATTTTATATTTAGAGTTTTGAAATGCTATATATGATAAATTTGCAGATTTAGTTTAAACCATTCATTTGTTAAGCCACTTTGGCTTATTAGATGTATTTCTTTTCAATACTTTCTGTTAATATATTATTCCTTTATCTTTTGTGTAGCCTTGGCCAGCACTAGGAATAAAAGTGATATAATAAAAAATGGAGCAAGTATGTTAACTAAGAAATTTGTATTTCTTTAGGCTAAGAAATGTTTATCTCTTATGTAGCCTTGGCATCTTTTTGTTAAGATCTTATTGCGCTTGTCATACTGATTACATGCTCTAATCAACACCTATTCAAAGATTTTATTCTAAAAGTAAACAAGGCACTTTTTATGTTCATTTTAAGTTTTATGGGTGCATTGATCAATATGAGGTCAAAATAATTATGGAGTTATCACTTATGTTTACGATGAACAATCCAAACTAAGAACAAATATTTAGTTATACAAATTGCTTTCTATATAGCCAACAAAAGTGAATTTACCTTTGCTTTTCTACTTGTTTGTGTGCAAATGCATCAGATAAAGCATTTATCTCTATAATATTTTATATAAGACCATTGTAGTTTTTGCTAGTCTATCTTATGTGTGTTTGTATTTTGATAGATTCAGACTAATTTTAGAGTTCTTTTGATGCAATATGGTCAAATTTTTACTAATTTTGGTAGTAAACATAATTATGAACTCCTTTTGTATATGAAAAGAGGTTGTGGTCACTAAGTAGAAATTTGAAATAAAAGAAAATGAAGAATAAAGATGACTCTTTCCTTGGAATTCTAGAGCCAAAGGTCTCTCCTTCTACCAATCTAGATTCTTCTCTTCTTCCACACCTTTACTCTTGCCCTCCTTAACCACCCGAGCCTCCCCTTCTTCTCTCTCCACTCATTGAGTTAGTTATGTGTTGCTGCTACCTCATCATTAGTGGTCCATTGCTTCTTTCCCTTTCTAACATATGCCTTTCCAAACTTGGGCCTTGCATTCATAGGCCTATCAATTCCTTCCCCTTCAAGTTGCATCTTGTCTTGAAGGTGGAATTAAGGAAACTACTAGTTAATATTTTCATAGTCTTCCCAAGTGCTTTCTGAGGATGGATATCTAGGCCATTGGATAAGCATATCACATTTACCATTATTAGAGTTCCTAACTTGCAATACTTTATCTAATGCCACCTCTAATTCCATTTCCTCAGTTAAATGGTATAAATGT
Source organism: Erythrophleum fordii (assembly GCA_032878935.1). NCBI lineage: Eukaryota > Viridiplantae > Streptophyta > Magnoliopsida > Fabales > Fabaceae > Erythrophleum > Erythrophleum fordii. Next base: position 4,876,185 of record JAVQMF010000025.1, on the reverse strand, counting down.
CAATCACTTGTATGTGAGGATGGAATGATTGTTTAAGTTGGGAGACATGGAATACAAGATTTGTGTGTGAAGTAGGTGGTAATTCCAACTTATAAGTAGCAGTGCCACATTTCTCTAACACTTTATAAGGTCCATAGAGCCTTGGTGCCAATTTTTCATTTTATCTCTTGGCTAGAGTCTTCAATTTATAGGGCCTTAACTTCAAATATACATAATCTCTCATTTCAAGATGTAAATCCCTCCTTTTCTTATCAGCCACTTCTTTCATATGCATATGAACTTACTATAATTGTTCCTTTAATTTAGCCAATAAAAGGTTCCTTTCTTGGATTGCCACATTTACTTCCTCCACTGCTGAAGGGATATCTTCCTAATTTAAAACTATGGGTGGGTCCTGGTATAATGCTTTGAAAGGAGACATTTCAATAGAATGATTATAGGCTATGTTGAACCAAAATTCTACCTAGGAAGATGCTCATTCCACTTTACTGGCTTTCCCTAAACAAAGCAATGAAGATAAGTCTCCAAAATCCTATTCACCATTTTGGTTTGACCATTCATTTCAGAGTGGTACCTTGAACTATATCTCAACTTGATTCTGGCCAATTTAAATAGCTCCTTCTAGAATTGGCTAATGAAAATTTGATTTCTATTTGATACTATAGATTTTGGAATCCCATGAAGTCTCACCACTTTTTTGGTAAATAGAGCAGCCACATTTTAGCTATATATGGATGAGAGAAAGTAAAAAAAAATGGCTATACTTGGTAAAGCGATAAATCACCACAAGAATAGTATCATACTTCCTAGATTTAGGCAAACCAATGATAAAATCTAGGCTGAGATCTTCTCAAATCTAATTAGGGATGGGCAAAGGCTATAAAGTCTAACTGGTTTTATAGCTTGATATTTACTTCATTAACATATGGAACATTGAGCTATATAAGCTTGCACATCCTTCTTCATTCCTTCCCAATATAACAAGTCAACTAGCCTTTTATAAGTGCTACAATATCCCGAATGTCCTCTTATTGGTAAGTCATGAAACTCCTTAGGCAACGCAATTTTTCTAGGTGACTTTGAGGGAACCACAATTCTGTTTTTGTACATTAGACATCCCTTTTTTCAAGTTGTAACCTTTGGGTGCATCCTTTTCACCAGTATCTATTGGATTATATTATTCAATTTTTCATCTTGCTTTACCTCCTAATCCAAATTATTTACTTCTTCAAATTGCCACAATGAATAAGCTTAAATTCCATGCTATCCGCCCACTTAGACAAAGCATCCATTACTTTATTTTTCACTCTTGGTTTATATTATATTTTGAATTTATACTCCATGAGTTTGGAGACCAATCTTTGCTAGCTAGGGTTAATTTTACGTTGTTCTAATAAATGCTTTAGAGCCTTTTGATCTGTCCAAATGATAAATGGATGCCTATGTAGATAATGTTGCCACTTTTTAATTGCAAAAACTAAAGCCATGAGTTCCCTTTCATATGCTAAAAAATGTTGGTCCTTCTGTGATAGTTTCTTACTAAAAAAAGCAATGGGCTTTTTTCCCTGCATTAGAACTGCCCTTACACCACATCCTGATACATCAACTTCTATCTCAAAAGGTTGATTAAAGTTAGGCATGGCTAACACAGGAGTTCTTTTCATTGCTATTTTTAATACTTTAAAGACTTCTTGAGCATCTTTTCCCTAATGAAAAGCATCTTTTTTTAACAAATTAGTTAATGGAGTTGCCAATTTTCCATAATTTTTCACAAATCTCCTATAATATCCTATAAACCTTAGGAATCCCTTAAGAGATTTCAAATCCTTTAGGACTAGCCACTTCACCATAACTTCTAGTTTAAAGGGGTTTGTTTTCACTCCTTCAGCTGATATGATATGCCTTAAATATTCTAGCTTAGGTTGTCCAAACACACATATTTTCTTGTTGATTTTCAACTGGTTTTTCTATAGCACTTCTAATGTCACTCTGAAATGTTGTATATGTGAGCCCATATCAAAACTATAGATGAGAATGTCATTAACGAACACTAGAATAAACTTTCTCAAGTAGTAATGAAAATATCATTCATTAGAGCTTGAAAAGTGGAGGGGGCATTGATTAGCCCAAAGGACATGACTAAAAATTCATAGTATCCCTCATGAGTTCTAAATGCTGTTTTGGACTCATCCCTATCTCTGATTTGAATTTGATGATAACTAGATTTCAAGTATAATTTAGAAAAAATGGTAGCAACCCTAAGCTCATCTAACAACTCATGTATGACTAGTATTGGGAATTTATCTAGGATAGTAATCTTATCTAAGGTCCGATAATCAATACAAAACCTCCAAGTACCATCTTTCTCTTTTTCTTTTTTTTAGTAACAACACCAAGCTGGAATAAGAGCTAACACTTGGCCTAATGATTCCAGCTTCAAGCAATTCCTTTATCGATTTCTCAATTTTAGTTTTTTGTGAATGTGCATATCGGTGGGTCAAATAATGGGTGGCTACTCCCCTGTTTTGATCATAATTGCATGGTCTTTGGAATGATAAAGAGGTAAGCCATCCACTGGTTCACACACTAAGGCATACTCCTATAATAACTTCTTAATTTCATTTAAAATTACCGGATGTTCAACCTTTTCATCTAGTCTGGTGGATGCAAATTCTAGTTTGTATCCTTCTCCCTTACCCTTCAAGGCTTTAACAACAGGTTTGAAAGAGGCCACTAACTTGGTTAAAGTAAGATCTCCTTCTAAACATACCCACTCCTAGCCCATCTTAATTTTCACATAAGATTGACCCTAATTAACCCTTATTTCTCCTAAACTTCCCAGCCAATCAATTCTTAACACCAGACCAACATTACCCAATTTAAAATGGTAGAAAGTCTGCATTATTGGCATTCCTTAAAGCTCCAACTTCACCCCTTTACATTCTCCTTTAATGAAAATCTTACGGCTATCACCCACTATTATGGAGTAACACTTAGTATCCTCTACTAGTATTTACAATCTCTCTACCGATTTTGATAAGATAAAATTATGCGTGGCACCACTATCAATTAGTACCACACCTTCTCTTCATACGCAATACCTATCAACTTTAAAGTCTTCTATCCTACCAACCTAATAATTGAACTCATTGATAACACCATAGAGGCCATAACTCTTTAAGGTTTCTCCCATTTTGCTACATCAATTATTTGTGGCTCCATCTCCTCTATCTCAATTTCTCTAGTCTTATCATCTTCTGTCAATATTAACATATGTAACTACTTATTTTTGCAGTGATGGTTGGGCCTAAATTTTTCCTCACATTTGAAAACATATGTCATGTCTAATTTTATCTAACTCACTCATATCATTTAAGGAATTTAGAAATGAATTGCACAACCACCGTTAAGCTTTTAAACACAAAAAATGGCCTATTTACATGTCATATGAAGTTCTAGGGCTCTAAAATCAATTTTTTTCTTTTGCTTTATTCATATTTATCATAAACAAACTTGTTTCAACTTATTAGACCAGAAAAATATGCATAGGAAAGCCTAGAAGTGTGTATAACCCAAAGTGGCCCCACTTCACATAAATGGCACTAACTTTGCAAATTTATCACTCGGACCACATAACTCTGATTCATGCAAATAAGGCATCTACAAAAAGCTTAGAACAGGAACTATATACTGTAAAAATTTCAAACATAATTGAGACCATTTGACCCTCTTTAATGTCTCAAAGATCAGAAATTGTACAGGGAAAACATCACATAATCAAACTCTAACTTTAAAAATGCATAACTTTTTCTACAAAACTCCAACTTATGCAGACCTAGTGTTCATAGAAAGCTTATAATGTACTAAATGCTTATAAAATTTTATAAGTATCTAAGTCCATTTGGCCTCTCAAAAATAGGAAAAAATATATCTGTATAGAGTAAATAGTATAAGGACCAAATTGCATAATTTCCTGAATTTTAAAAATTCATGAAATATTTTGTGAAACTTTAAAGATTCTAATTCTGGGCTTATTAGAAAGCTCTACTAAGGGTTTAATTTCTTGTCAAATTTTAGACCCAAATTTGGTCATTTAGACCACTTTTAACATTAAGGTAGTTTAGAGTCCTTTTAAAATAAATTTTAGGGTCAAATTAGACCAATTGGTAGCCAATTGAAATTTTTTCATTTTAAACACATTTCTTTCATCCTAAATGACATTTCCAACCATTCTAACGCGTGCAAAGAGACTTGGATCAAAATTTGACCTCTTTACACCTAAGTACACACACACACACACACACACATAATAGCTCCATATAATATCATTTACTACACTAAGGCCCATATATCTTTATAAATTGCCATACATTCACATTCTCATACTTTTACATATGGTCTTACCATAAAATATGTAATATCTATATCTTTTTACATCATAAACCTTTAATAATACAAAAGAGCATCACACTTGTACATACATCAAAACTAAATACATATGACAATCCTAATACATTATTTCTATCATTTAAGGCCTTTCAACGTCATTACCTTGACTTGATAACCTTGAAATGGTTAGTAGGAGTATGGGGGTGAGATTCTAGGAGAATTTCAACTGCTAATTTCAACCAATCAATGTACACATAAATAACATGAGTAAATACAATGCATATGGCGCAAGAATGCTATGCATATGCATCATGTAACTCAAATGTATTATATAGCATAAAAACTCATTTATACTTAAACCATGGCATTATCATAAACTGGTTAAGCTCAACTAATCTCAACCTAGGGCCAAGAAAAAGCTATTGCACTCAATTCCACCCCTTAGAGAGTTAGGAGTCATCTCATTTCCTTTCCATATACATGAAGCTCATTCAGAAAACATAATGAAACATAACTCATGAAAGCATCAAGCAACAACAACACACAAACATTTAAACTCAATTAAGTATTCAAATACATGTAAGAAAAGAAGATGAAGCTATTTTAGGGCTTATAAAGTTCCAACTACCACTAACCCACTTGATCTTAGCTTTTTCTTTTTCTTTCTTCCACTTGACACCTACAGTTAGGTATGTTTGAGCTAGATGGGCCTACATGTGACGACCCTAACATCTAATCTTGATAATTATAGTTAAATACACGATTAATAAATAATGATTAAGGTTTGGAGTCATTACAATTTATTACATTAAAAAAATATGGGAAATTTGAACCTTCATGCTATTAGGGTCATCAACTAAACAATCATAAATGGAAAAATGTATAAAAGGGTTTGTACCATCATTAAGGGTTTGTGATTCATCTATCCATCGATTTCAACACCCAAAAACCTCCCACAAGTGTTCCTATATCATTTCTTAGCATTAGCATTAAAGAAACTAGGGTTTCTAGGTCAAAGGTGGGAGTTTGGGGACTTGCGCTGTAACCTGGAACCTTCCCGTCGTGGCTAAGTTAGGTTCTGGAGCTCGAAAACTAAGTTTTTAGCCTTGCGCTACGGCTAAGTTGCTCTCGGGACTCACTGGGTAACTTTCCTGGAGAGTTGGATCTGCACTGCGACCAACCTATGTGGCGCCGCGGCGAGTTTTGCCACTGTACCCTCCTTAATTAATTTCCGCAACTTGCGCCGTGGCGAGGTTTCATTCTGTCACCCTCCTGGGCGATTTTTTCGCTCTGTGCCGCGGCAAGATTTCTCAAGCTGCAGCGTCCCTCGCCACTGTCACTCTTCAGGCCGCAGCGAGGCCTTTCTAGCCGCAGCGTGACTCCCTCCTGTAGGTATATCTCCTACAATTTCACCTCATGCTCTCCAATCTCCCTCCAATATCACTCTAGGGTCATTCTACCTTAATTTATGCAACTCTAGTGGTAATTATGTACCTTAATTACCCAGCTGATCTATCATTACCCATTTAGCATTTAGATGTGGATTTCCCTACTCATCTATGGGATTTTATGTCACCAAATTATAAATCTCCCACAATGGTCATTCAATCACACTTTCATTTATAAAGAACATATCATGAGATTACATTCTATGTTAATAAAATACAACTCCTACACTTGGCAATTCATGATGCAATGCAGCAATAGTACAAAACTTTTAAACTAGTTACAATACAATCTGTCAAGGTTTCAAAACCTAGGTGCTACCAACCCATTTAATAAGCTCCCATAAATTTTTCTCCTTGCCACTATGAGGTCCGGTCCCTGAAAATGTTAGCCCACAATGGAGTGAGACATACAATCTCAATAAAAAAAGGGCAGTTTCCATATACATGTACAAGTTAATCAATCCAATACAATTTCATATCATTAATACCAGAATCATCAATTCAATTTGCAAATGAACTAGTTGAACTACCAATAACTACTGTCCTATACCAGCAGTAATACATAATATGTTAATGGCCAGTAACACCGGAAGAGGTCCGTCCACGGCACCTACTCCATCATGAGCACAACCAGGGCTCAGTACATATGGGGTTTGATCATAACCCAGTGCTCGATCAAAGCATATGCACGGGTGGTAGTCGCACCACAGCTCTACCATGGACTCACAAGGTCCAATTACAATAACAATCAAGTAATCAACTAGTCATTTAGTATTTCAAAATCAACCATGTGTAACAAATAGCAGATTAACATGAGTATATACATGGAATTAGGAAAATAAACCCAGATACCTCAATAAAGCCAATTACTCTTCCCTTAACTACCATAATAATCCAAATGCACATCAAACCTATAACAAGCATAATTATCATCATTTCTAATCAACAAATCAGATATCCAAAAAGTTGAACTGCTAATGACAGCCTAGAGGTTACTCACTTAATTACCAAGGGATTTAATTTTGGGTTCGAACTTTCCCACACCAGAAACTGTCATAATTCACTCTAATTTCTGGGTAATTTCACAAGAAATTAAAGCCCATATCATAGGTCAACTATAGGGGTCTCAAACTAATAGAAAATGCATCAAAATGGAAGGGAGATACTCACTTAACAACACCCATAGCCTCAACCTCCGAAAATCCACTATGGGAGCACCAAAATTCGCATTTTAGTCATTAAGCCCAAAAAATTCAGTTCTCCACCATTAATTCCTTGTAATTTTGCACAATAACAGAACCCATTATGATAATCCATCCTTAGGGGCATTTTTCAGCAAAGTAATACACAAAATGGAAGGGAAATGCTTACCTAATCATCCTTCTAACCTCCAACTCCGAAAATCTTGCAAGGAATCACCCAACACCAAGTTTCAGATTTGAGAAAAAGATGAAAATGCTCAAAACCAGAAATTAATAAGACCAAAATGAAGAGAAGGATGAGAGGGTCAAGTTATATATAACTCACCTTGGCTAAATCATCCTCTAGAAGTTAAAAATGGAGCTGCAAATGTTGGTAGAACCCTAACCTCCCCTAAACCTCCGAATTTTCTCCCTTGCCTCTTGTGTTTTCTGCTGAATGGGGAGGGAGGCTGCTGACCCTTTAGGGTTTTTAATGAGAAATAGGCTGACCCATCAGCCCAAGGTCCAATTGGGCTCATCTTTAGTGATTGGGGCATGGTTTAATGAATGGGCTGCAGAAAATTTAAAGCTAAAAGTGGAATATGCTGACCTAATAGCCCAATTCCTTGTGGGTTCAGATTTTTATACTTGTTGGGCCTTTGTTTGGTGAGGTGGGTTGCAGAACACTTTGATGATAATTATTTCATGATAATTATTCTTAATTAGTCCAAATACATTATTAACACCTTAATTAATTTCGGGGTGTTACACTACACATAACAATTATAAGATGAATTAATCTACTTGAACTCATTCTAGGCTTCATGATCTTCCTTTAATCCCATTAAAGCCTAAGGTGACAATTAGAGCTAGTTTAGATCCATTATGAAGCAACCTTAGGTTTTTTCTTTCTAAAGCCCAAACTTTTGCTTGCTACAAGTTTTAAGACCAACTTGTTTCATTAATATGATTTAGGCCCTAAAAATTCAACTTTCATTACAGGGCTCTTAAATTCAATTCAATAGTTTTATAATTATTTATTCATTATATCTAACCCTATAAATTCATTAGAGCTCAAAAAATCACTCTCTAGGTGCTCCATCTTTATCTTGGTCGAACCATAACCCATAAAGAAGCTACATAGAGTTTTGTTACTTCTTTGTTGGATTTTGATACATACTCATATTCTTTGGCTTCTTTTTAGTCTAATTATACTTTCATATGGCTTGAACTAGGCTCTTAGAGTTCTATATCTCCTTAAGTGCAACTAAAATCCTAATTTCCCTATCCTGAATTTTAAAGCCTTTAAATTGATTCCAATGGCATAATTTAATTTCTCATGCCTCAAAACCCTAGTTTTGCCTTACTTTCAATCAAAACACCTTCCTTTATCATGGTACTAGGGCTAGCGAAATTGAAGAGCAAGTGGAGGAGCAAGGAAAAGCACAGTTTTTATTTAGTGTCATACCTTATTTCAATGCTTGTCAAGCGGAGAATCTAGTGCCATAATTGGTTTTCTCAAATCCTCTCCTTTTCTTAAGTAACCAGCCATCAAAATAGTCCTTTTTAAAAACAAAACCCATCAATAGAGAAAGCTCAAGAAGAAGAAAAAGCTTTCTAACTATCATGAGATGAAAATTACAAGTTTTCCTTACCTTTTCTTAGCTTTCTCCCTCTTCTTTCTTCTCCTTCTTCTTTTTCCTCCCTCTTGGACACCTCTTAGGTTCTATTTCTAAAGTTTTTAAGTTAATTTTGGGTGGTGGAAACATGGCTGGCCTAATATAATAGAAGGAGGTGATATTTTACAACAATTACAAAATTCTTGTTACATCCCACAACTTCAATTCCTTCATTTGAACTTGTTTTAGATTCTTTTTTAAAACTATTTCTTCCATATGAAAATTTTAGTTCTCTAGTTTATTAAAAACATTTATTTTCAATTTTATGGGATTTAGAACCATCATGAATTGTCTGGTCAAAATTTAGGTCATCCAACAGGTTAAAATATACACTAAAATGGGTTTTGGTCATTATGATAGTTCCTATGATTTTTAGGGCCTTTAAGAACTTTGGGAAACTTAATTTTTCCATTTAAAATGTCTTCCTTCAAATTTCTAAAAAGTTTCTTGAAATTATGATTTTAGCACTACCTTTTCAGTGTATTTTGTTTAACCACTTTGGCTTCGATTTCGGATCATCTTTAGCTTTCTAATCTTAGTTCTGGATGTTTAATTTATTATTCTATCCCTACTTGGCCCTATTTCATTTTATTCTAGGGTCCTCCTTTGTTATCTGATCAATTATAATTTAATTTCAAAAGGACCGAATGTTACAACATAATCCCAATTCTCTCCGACAATTAAACTCTACTTCAGTGAGCCTCTTTTTACTACTGGTACTTCCACTACTACTTGAAGTAGTTGTGATAGAGATGGAAAATTTGTTACTAGCTAGTTTCCGCTCCTCACTACTCTTGCTTTTAAGTTTCTTACTAGTCCAACTATTATTGAAACTTCTTGGCTGCTCCACAAAGTTGGTTCTTTTTGTATAACTCGGTTTGTATTTACTCCACTTCACTCCTACATTGTTTTTCAACCCTCTAGATTTTCTTTCTTTTTGAGCTTCTTGCAGCACCAGATTCCTTTCCTCAATTTGTTGAGCATAATATATAAGTTTCTTTAAGGATTTTGGTTACATTTGTGATCCCATTACATATTATTTGCTTATTCTGTGATACATATATCTTTTAGTAGCAATTTATGATCATTAAAGCTTTAGCAGTAGAAATTACTGTCATTAAAAGTGCCAATCAGTTCTATAATACTCAAATATAAATTTTCATCATTCCATTCCTCAAATTTACACTAAACCAATTTGTTACAATCTATATGACACATGAACAAGAAACAAAATCATGGAACAAGCTAAATGTGCATTTTGACCCTTGGACACCTAATTTAGTCCAAATTTTGAAAATTTATAACTTTAACTACACAATTTCAATTAACACAAATTAGGTGTTCTCAGAAAGTTTATAATGAGAGCTATCTATTGTAAAATCTTAGAAAGTTTATAATGAGAGCTATCTATTGTAAAATTTTTAGGTCAAAATGAGTCCATTTGCTCCCTCAAAAACCCAAAAATTTGAGACCACACCGTATGAGTAGTACACTGTAGAATTGTACATAATTCAGCTAGTTTAAAAAATTCATAAAATATTTTATAGAGCTCTAAAAATTATGATATTTAGCTTTGTGAAAGACTCTTAATATCCTCTAATTTCTTGCCAAATTTCAACCTATGACTCGCTCATTTAGGTAGTCAAGTGTATAAGGACATTTTATGACTCAAATAGACCAAATTTGGTTTCAAATGATACCAATTGAGCTATAAAATGCTAATTCTTCTTTTAGACAAGTTTCAATCCACAATTACAATATATAGAACTAATCTATCATGTTATATTTGTCATGCAACTAAAATTCACCATCCTACTAAGATTATACTTGTATGCTTATGAATTTAAGACACTAATTTACATCATTTCATGTGTTACAACCCTTGAATGGTTTCTATAGTATAATCTAGTACTTTTGAATATGTTTGCATATCCATACACTAAAATATAAAAGTGTACATTCATATATACAATAAAACTCTCTAAACTATATTTCATTGTCAAGAATGCTCTTTTTAAACCTTTTGTTCACCATTCTTTCTTCTTTGAGCTTCATCTAGCCATGGATAGTGGAAATAGGAAAAACAAATGAGATTTCAAGAATCTCAGTAGTTAATCCGACATTCAAATATATGCATATGGTTCACCCAAGAGTAGGAAAGCAAGTATACATGTCATACAACCATGGAAAAATCATAAATCAAGTTTTAGGTCTTATGGCTCATTTAAGAGCAAAACCGAGCTCTAGGAACTGTTAGTCTAACCTCACCTAACATTTAGAGACTTTTGGTTTAGCCTCACTTATTTTAGGAACTTTTGACTTAACCTTATCCACAATTGGGACTGTCTAGTTTCACCTACATTTGGATATTTTTGGCCTCATCTCACCTATTTTAAGGGACTTTTAGCATAACCTCACCCATTTAAGAGCCAATTCAATCTTACATGCAATTCAATGTCTTGCAATTACATAATATGATCAAATAATCAACAAATAATATAAATGGCAAACAATACATACAAGCAACTAAGAAATTTAAGCAAACCATCCACACACACACACACACACACACACACACACACATATATATAAGAAAAAAGGAAAAACTACCTTGCTACACAAATTCTAATTAATTTCCCTTTGTCTCTTCTCTTGGTTCTATAGGCTTATAGCCATACCTAGTTTGCTCTCACTCATTTAGCCTAAACACATTAAATAAAGCATAAAACAATCAACAGAACCATATTTATACTCATATTAGTCTTACATACACAATTTAGGATTTTATGTGTGCTTATAGCCATATTATATACCTTAAGAAAAAACTCTTATAATTTAATTTTTTAGCTCTAAAATCTCATTTGATATAAGTCATATAACTCCATTGGAACTTATTTAAGCCATCACATGCATAATTAAACAAGTCTAATACCAACTTGCTTCCTTAGGCCTATTTGTACCTTAAAAATTCAACTTTCAAAATAGAAATTTTAAATTCAATCCAATGCTTCCATTATTGTTCTTACATCATTTTAAGACTATCCATATCCCTATAATCACTTGAACAACTTCCTAGACCCCTTGAATCCTCCATGGCTGAATGGTGCCCTTAAAACCCTAACGCGACAAATTTCATGGTTTTAATCAATTCTAAGTTTAGATTCCTATTCCTTGTATCGTAAAACATCTAAATACACTAATTAAGAGTTGAAAACAACATGGTTTTCCCTCCTTCCATGCCTAGGCTAAATTTCCACCTATTAAGGTCTAACTTGTTATTTGTAAAGATTCAATAGAAATAAATGTTAGATATGAAATCCTTGTATGCTAAAACTCTTAAATTTATCAAGAACACATGAAGAAAAATTCCCTTTCTCACTCTCTCTTTCATGGCCGAACTAACAAGGTCCAAGAAATACACAATTTTTCAAATGCTTCAACTCAAAAATTACCTCAATATGGCGTACTCTTCACATAAACTGACTTTCTTTGAATAGTTTCTTGAAAATAGCTTCTTTTTGTAACACCATAAAATTTTATCTCTATCTAGCCTCCCTCTGGGCTCGATTTCATATGAATTCCAAAGAATCAGTACTAACCGTGGTATTTTCATGCTATAAAACGGGGTTTCAAATACTCATCTTTTGCCCCGTGGGTCCCTTGAACCTATCATTCACATTCCCTACTCACAATACATTTATACAACTCATACATAGTATAAAACAAGCCAAAAGCCACGGGAATGGAGCCAAAAACCAGAAAAATGCAATTTCTTAAATGGACCCAAAAGTCAGATTTTTGGCTCTAAATTTGGAAAATCATATCTAATTATAGAAAAATGAGAATCTAGCAAACTATAGCTTTCTAGAAAGTTCTAGGTGTTAACGTTACGTTACAAATAATTCCCAACCACAATCTCAGTATTTGGACTATGTTTGACATCGAAAATGAGACAGAGGTCCGGCTGTCCCTGTTTCTGGCACAGCTTACTGTCATGAACTTCGAAAATTCATAACTAATTCCAAAACAATCCAATCTGGGTAAACTATACCAATTTGGAAAGCTACGGATGACTACTAGAAAAAACAAATAAGTCTAGATCAGTTCAATAGCCCTTACACCCCGAAAACTGATGGAACAGTAATGGAGGTCGGATGGCTCCTTTGATGCTGATATAGAACTTCAGAAGGTTCATTCTCTCTCTACAGACCTCCGATTTAGGTGATTCTAGTTGGTATAGGTCACTGTAATTGTGTAGTTTATATGTATAAAATTTCACTACATTTGGACTCCATTTGGTCCATGAATGCCATAAATTTCCTTTCTGACCTATGGTAACAGTACATGACCAAACTATCAAATTTTTCTAATTTCAACAATTCGCCAAATATTTTCTAAACCACCAAATATTACCCACTTTAGCTTTTCAAGAATCCCTCTACAAACTCTAGAGGCATGCCAAATTTTATGGCAAGAAGAGCTCATCTAGTCATACTTTGACGAAGCTCACAAAATTAACGGTTTTGACACCCAAAATGGTCAAAGTGGGTCCAAATGACCTCCCACATGTTCTCACACCTCATGGACAAGTTTGAAAGCATAAAAATAGTCTATATAACATGTCCAAGTGATCCAAATCGTCATACATTTCAAACTCACTATGTTACGGGCTAAAATACACTATCTTATGCAATCCACAAAAAGGGCAAAACCCACATTTGCATTACTTTGGCTATCTACATAGTTTGTACATCATCTTTTCATACAGTTACACTTGCTACAATATTTACATTTCAAAAATAGAAGGTGCATATTCATTTTGGTACCATTTTATATTAAAAGAGTCAAAATAAGCTAATATCTAGCTAAACATGCTTCTAGGCTCCTTGGTATACACTTGGTTCTCCTTGAGCTCTACCTAGCATATTAAGATAGGAGGAGGAGGGGTGAGATTCATGGAATCTCAGTAGCTCATGCACTCATTCAAGAAAGCAATCAAGGCATATAACAAGTCAAAGCATGTAATTTGGCATCCAACCATTCTCAATCACATAATATATGTTGTACATGCCATGGAAATCACAACAATGCCACAAGTAAGCTCTAGGGACTTTTGGTCTAGCCTCACCCGAGTTTATGGACTTTTGGATGGCCTCACCCGAGTTTAGAAACTTTTGACTTGGCCTCACTCGGTTATGAGACTTTTGGCCTTGTCTCACCCATCTCAAGGGACTTTCGGCTCTACCTCACTCATCTCAAGGGACTTTCGGCATTACCTCACCCGAGCAATTCTCACAATCCAACACACAAGCACATTAGTATCAATGCATCAAAGCAATAGCATATGGCATATTCCACACAATAAGTATATACACAAGCATACAATAACCATTACATCCAAGAATGCAACAAGAAAGAGTGGAAAGAGAGCTACCTTATAAGCCAACATAAGCCTTCCCTTTCAATTTCTCTTCTCCTTTCTTAGGTTCACAATCACACCTTGATGGAGGTGCTTCACTTGAGCCTAGACACATCAAAGAGCATAAATTACTCTCTCATAACTTAACAACTCTTAGGAGTTCTTCAGAGCAAACCTTGCTAACATATAAAAACCTAGGGTTCCCTCTCTCTCTCTAGAATGTCACCAACTCTTCCTCTCTCTCAAGCTCTCATGGTAGTAGAATCAACATATTCAAGGAAAACAAAGAAGTTCAAGAGTGTTTTCCACTTTCCCTCTTCTGACCCATGCTTAAAACTCCACTAATTTCAAAAGCAAAACTATAGGAAGAGAGGGCAAAGAGAGGAGATCAAGATTCTAAGAAGAAAATAGAGAAACTTGCTTACCTTTCCTTTGTTCTTCCTTCTTCTCTTGGTCTCTCTCACTCTCCACGCCTCTTTTCTCTCCTTGGGTCGAAGTTTAGGGCAAATATGAGAGAAAGAATGAGTTGGGGCGTTTAAAGAAGTCAAATTCTCACTTTTTACTCTTTTTCGGACTGACTCTCGCTATAGCGAAAATTAACCTTCGCTATGGCGAGCTTGTATCAGTCACCTTCGCTATGGCAAGGTTTAACCTTCGCTACGGCGAGCTCGTATCAGTTACCTTCGCTATGGCGAGGTTTAACCTCCGCTACGGCAAGCATGTATCAGTTCCAGACCCCCACTTTCGCTATGGCGTACACTACGGCGAGCAACTCCCTGATTTTTGTATGGACTGCCTGCACTCGGTATAGCGAACAGCTACTGTCGCTATTGCGAACAGGAACTCTCGCTATAACGAGACCATTTTTTGCTATTGCGAGTAGACTTAGAAAAATTCCTGAATTTCGAAAATTTTTAGCTTTCTTCTTTCTTTTCCTTTTCCCTTTTTCCGGTTGTTACATTTCTACCCCTCTTAAATGAAATTTCGTCCTCAAAATTTAAAGACTTACCTCAAGGGAATAACTCTGGATATTTTTGCCTTATTTCATTCGCCAATTCCCAGGTTACTTCCTCAGATGTCAGACCTCTCCAGATCACTTTCACCAGAGGAATGTTCTTACTTCTCAGCTGTTTCAACTTAGCATCCACAATTCTCTCCGGTCTCACTACATAGGAAAGATCTTCCTGCAATTGCACATGCTCATATTCTATGACATGTGAGGGATCTGGTAAATACTTTTTCAACTGGGAGACATGAAAAACACTGTGGATTTGGGCTAGGTTAGGTGGTAAGGCTATTCGGTAAGCCACGGGTCTAATTTTCTCAAGGATTTCAAATGGACCAATATACCTAGGATTGAGCTTCCTTATCCTCATTGACCGACCTACTCCCGTCACTGGAGATACTCGAATGAACACATGGTCTCCAATCTCAAACTCTAACGGCCTCCTTCGCTTATCAGCATAGCTTTTCTGCCTACTCTGGGCCGTGAGGAGTCTCTTTCTAATCAATTCTATTTGTCGGGTGGTCTGGTCTACAATCTTAGGTCCTATCATACTCCTCTCACCTAACTCAACCTAACACAAAGGGGATCTGCACTTTCTCCCATACAAAGCCTCATAAGGGACCATCTGAATACTGGAATGGTAACTGTTATTATACACAAACTCTGCTAGCAGTAAATACGCATCCCAATTACCCCTCATTTCTAGCACACATGCCCTCAACATGTCTTTTAATATTTGGATGGTCCTTTCAGTCTGCCCATCTGTCTGGAGGTGATATGCAGTGCTAAACCGCAACCTGGTCCCTAAAGCATGCTGCAATGACCTCTAAAAGTTCGATGTGAACTTGGGGTCTTTATCCGAAACTATGTTATTGGGTATTCCATGAAGTCGCACTATCTCTCTGATGTACAACTGGGCTAATCTATCCAGTGTATGAGTAGCCCTGATAGCTAAAAAGTGTGCGAATTTTGTCAGTCTATCCACAACTATCCAAATAGCATCGTGTCCAGAGGATGTCCTGGGTAACCCCATAACGAAGTCCATAGCTATACTATCCCACTTCCACTCAGGGATATCTAGAGGTTGCAACAACCCAGCCGGCTTTTGATGTTCTATCTTTACCCTTTGACACACTAGGCATCTAGCCACATAATCCGTCACATCATTCTTCATCCCTGGCCACCAGAAAATTCTTTTCAAATCCTGATACATCTTGGTGGCACATGGGTGGATAGTATACTTACTCTTATGTGCCTCTTCTAAAATGCTTTCTCTTAACTCATTCTGACTAGGCACATAAATTCTATCTCGATATACTATCATACCATCCTCAGACACCTTGAAATCTGAGGTCTTACCTTGGATAATCTCATTCCTGATCCGTTTCAGGAACTCATCCTCTCTCTGGACATCTAAGATCTGGGTTCTCAATATATTCTCAATTTTGGTTTCACTCAGATACAATTTACCCGATACCACCTGACAAGAGAGGTTCATGTTTCTAAACTCCTCTAGGAGCTCCTGCTCCCTAATCATCATATGAGCTACAGGGATGGATTTTCTACTCAGGGCATCCACCACCATATTAGCTTTGCCCGAATGACATTTCAACACATAATCATAATCTTTCAGGAACTTCATCCATCTCCTCTGTCTCATATTGAATTCTTTCTGGTCAAACAGGTATTTCAGACTCTTGTGGTCACTATAGATCTCTATGGTAGCACCATACAGATAGTGTCTCCAAATTTTAAGAGCAAGCACTACGGTGGCTAACTCCAGGTCATGCGTGGGATAATTCTCCTCATGAGGCCTCAACTACCTCGAGACATAGGCTACTACTCGACCCTGCTGCATCAACATACATCATAACCCTTTGCCCGAAGCATCACAATAAACCACAAATGGCTCACTAGGGTCAGGGATAATCAGTACAGGGGCAGTAGTCAGACAGAGTTTCAACTCCCAAAAACTCTTCTCACATCTATCATCACACACAAAAGGTGTCTCTTTCTTAGTTAGCCTCGTCAGTGGTAAGGCCATCTAAGAAAATTCCTGAATAAATCGTCTATAATACCCTGCCAAACCTAGGAAACTTCTAACCTCGGTGATTGTTCTAGGTCTATCCCACTGTAACACAGCCTCAACTTTATGGGGATCAACCGCGACCCCATCTCGTGAGATCACATGACCTAAGAATCTCACCTCGGTCAGCCAAAACTCACATTTACTAAGTTTGGCATACAACCTTTTCTCTCTCAAGGTGTCTAGGACTAATCTCAAATGCCTCTCATGCTCCTCAAAGGATCTGGAGTACACTAAGATATCATCAATGAAGACCACCACAAACTGATCTAGATACGGTCTGAATACCCTGTTCATGTAATCCATGAACACAGCGGGCGCATTCGTCAACCCGAATGGCATCACAAGGAACTCATAGTACCCATACCTCGTTCTGAAGGTCGTCTTGGAGACGTCTTCAGTTCTCACTCTCAACTGGTGGTACCCAGATCTAAGATCTATCTTGAAAAACACAGATGCCCCAGCCAACTGATCTAACAAATCATCAATTCTAGGGAGAGGATATTTATTCTTGATGGTAACTTTATTCAACTCTCTGTAATCAATGCATAAACACAAGCTACCATCCTTCTTTTTCACAAATAACATCGGAGCTCCTCAAGGTGAGACACTAGGGCGAATAAACCCTTTCTCTAATAATTTTTCTATCTGCTCTTTCAACTCAGCAAGCTCGGCGGGAGCCATCCTGTAAGGAGTTTTGGACACCAGTCCAGCCCCAGGCACTATGTCTATAGGCAACTCTAATTCTCTCTCAAGGGGTAGGCCACTAAAGTCAAACTCTTTAGGGAAAACCTCCGGGAATTCCCTGACAATTGGGATCTCCTCTATCCCTTCTTCTATCTCAGCCTGAATCGAGAAAAAGACTAGAAACCCTTGACATCCACACTCTAAATATCTCTCAGCCTAGGCAGTAGTCATAAAGGATAACTCAGCTCCTACCCTAAGTATAGTCCCACAAGCAGGTAGGAAAATGGTTCGGTGTTCACAATCAAGTATGGCATTATTTGCGGCTAACCAGTTCATACCAATAATCAAATCAATATCATAGAAGGGAACCAAATCAATAGTGGTATGATAATGGTTAAATTGAACAGTGACATTTAAGCAAGTATAGGAAGTAACCACGTGGTCTCCAGTGGGTGTAGTAAGAGACAAGTCAAATGGCGGGACACTAATGACCAGATCCAATTGCCTCACACAATCATAGGATATAAACGAGTGACTAGCACCCGAATCAAACATAGCAACTATAGAAAAGCCATTCACTATCAGCGTACCTCGGATCAAATTGGGAGATGCACTGGCTTCCTGCTGAGTGAGGGCGAACACTCGACCCTGGATCTGTGGCATAGGAGGAGGCACTGTATTCATCTGAGGACAGTGTTTAGCAATGTGCCCTAGGTCCCACACTTGAAGCATGTCACTGGAGACTGCTGGAAGGATGACTACTCCGAGGAAGTGGCATACCTCGCTGTGGCCTTCTATTTCAGTCTTTTCAAATCCGGAACCCTCTTCTGATTAGCTGTGGTCGCAGCAGGCACGATAGCTTGTAAATTAGTCTCAAGTACCCTGCTAACCTCCACAAGGGTATTGAACTTCCTGATCCGTTGTAAAGTGACTCTGTCGCTAATCAGGGGCTTCAACCCAGTCTCAAACTGCTCACATCTCCAGGGTTTATCATCATACCTCTGGAGGTAAGAGAAATACCGAGACAACTCAATGAACTTGGCCATATATCGGTCCATAGTCATCTCATCCGTCTGTCTTAAGCCCATAAATTCTATCTCTTTCTTCTTCCTCATCGAACTAGGGACATATTTCTCATAAAACTCGACCAAGAAGGTCTCCCAAGTTATCTGTATCTTCTTGGTCTCCATCAGGGGTTTCATGCTACACCACCATCTATCAGCTTCCTTTTCTAACATGAAAGTGGCTAGCTGAGCTTTCTGCTCGGTGGTATAATCCATCACCTAGAATATTTTCTTTTGCTGCATAACCCAAGCCTCCGCCTTATCCACATCCAACTCCCCATCAAACGAGGGTGGATTATTCTGCCTAAACTGCTTTAACACTTTCTGGATAGGCGTCTGGGTCTGAGGAGCAGCAGGCTCCTGGGGAGGTGCAGGTGGAATACTAGATGTGGATGGCTGGGTTACAAGGGCTTCTCTCCTCGCTTCTTCTTACCTGGCCAGGGTATCTTATAAATGCATGATCATATTATGCTGTTGTTGGGCAATGTACCTCTGCTGTTCCAGCATCTCTTGGTGCTGGCCCATCATGGCCTCATACCGGTCAAGTCTCTCCATGATGGCCCGCAGAGGATCCTCAGGCCCAACAGGAACCTCTGGCTCAGCTCTCTGAGCCCTGGGCGGTCTGCCTCTATCCCTGCCCCGTCTAATCTCAACCATGTCTGAAAGAAGTAGCAATCTTCAATTCACAATGATATCACAAACACATATGCATAAGGATGCTACCACTTCCATGGCCATTCACACCAAATACAAGCAAATCACATCATTCAAGAGCCTAACATTGAACAAAAGTGCCTCAACCAGGCTCTGATACCAAAAATGTAACACCATAAAATATTATCTCTATCTAGCCTCCCTCTGGGCTCGATTCCATATGAATTCCAAAGAATCAGTACCAACCGTAGCATTTTCATGCTATAAAATGGAGTTTCAAACACTCATCTTTTGTCCCGTGGGTCCTTTGAACCCATCATTCACATTCCCTACTCACAATCTATTTATACAACTCATACATAGCATAAAACAAGCCATAAGCACATGGGTCCAAAAGTCATATTTTTGGCTCTAATTTTAGAAAATCATATCTAATTATAGAAAAATGAGAATCTAGAAAACTATAGCTTTATGGAAATATATAGGTGTTAAATTTATGATAAAAATAATTCCCAAATATAATCTCAGTGTTTGGACCGTGTTTGACATCAAAAATGAGACAGAGGTCCGGCTGTCCCTGTTTCTGGCACAGCTTACTGTCATGGACTTCGAAACTTCATTACTAATTCCAAAAAAATCCAATCTAGGTAACATATACCAATTTGGAAAGCTACAGATGTCTACTAGAAGAGAAAAATAAGTCCAGATCAGTTTAGTAGCCCTTACACCCCAAAAATTGATGGAACAGTAACGTAGGTCGGATGGCTCCTCTGATGCTGATACAGAACTTCAGAAGGTTCATTCTCTCTCTACAAACCTTCGATTTAGGTTATTCTAGTTGGTATAGGTCACTGTAATTTTCTAGTTTATGTGTATAAAATTTCACGATATTTGGACTCCATTTGGTCCATGAATGCCACAGATTTCCTTTCTGACCTATGGTAACAGTACATGACCAAACTATCAAATTTTTCCAATTTCAACAATTCACCAAATATTCTATAAACCTCCAAATATCACCCACTTTAGCTTCCCAAGAAGCTCTCTATAACCTCTAGAGGCATGTCAAATTTCATGGCAAGAAGAGCTCATCTGGTCATACTTTGACGTAGCTCACAAAATTAACGGTTTTGGCACCCAAAATGGTCAAAGTGGGTCCAAATGGCCTCCCACATGTTCTCACACCTCATGGACAAGTTTGAAAACATAAAAATAGTATATATAACATGTCCAAGTGGTCCAAATCATCATACATTTCAAACTCACTATGTTACGGGCCAAAATACACTATCTTATGCAAGCCACAAAAAGGGCAAAACCCACATTTGTATTACTTTGGCTATCTACATAGTTTGTACATCATCTTTCCATACAGTTACATTTGCTACAATATTTACATCTCAAAAATAGAAGGTGCATATTTATTTTGGTACCATTTTACATTAAAAGAGTCAAAATGAGCTAATATCTAGCTAAACATGCTTCTAGGCTCCTTGGTGTGCACTTGGTTCTCCTTGAGCTCCACCTAGCATATTAAGATGGGAGGGGGAGGGGTGAGATTCATGGAATCTCAGTAGCTCATGCACTCATTCAAGAAAGCAATCAAGGCATATAACAAGTCAAAGCATGTAATTTGGCATCCAACCATTCTCAATCACATAATACATGTTATATATGCCATGAAAATCACAACAATGCCACAAGTAAGCTCTAGGGACTTTTGGTCTAGCCTCACCTGAGTTTATGGACTTTTGGATGGCCTCACCCGAGTTTAGAGACTTTTGACTTGGCCTCACTCGGTTATGAGACTTTTGGCCTTGTCTTACCCATCTCAAGGGACTTTCGGCTCTACCTCACTCATCTCAAGGGACTTTCGGCACTACCTCACCCGAGCAATTCTCACAATCCAACATACAAGCACATTGGTATCAATACATCAAAGTAATAGCATATGGCATATTCCACACAATAAGCATATACACAAGCATACAATGACCATTACATCCAAGAATGCAATAAGAAAGAGTGGAAAGAGAGCTACCTTATAAGCCAACACAAGCCTTCCCTTTCAATTTCTCTTCTCCCTTCTTAGGTTCACAATCACACCTTGATGGAGGTGCTTCACTTGAGCCTAGACACATCAAAGAGCATAAATTACTCTCTCATAACTTAACAACTCTTAGGAGTTCTTTAGAGCAAACCTTGCTAACATATAAGAACCTAAGGTTCCCTCTCTCTCTCTAGAATGTCACCAACTCTTCCTCTCTCTCATGCTCTCATGGTAGTAGAATCAACATATTCAAGGAAAACAAAGAAGTTTAAGAGTGTTTTCCACTTTCCCTCTTCTGACCCATGCTTAAAACTCCACTAATTTCACAAGCAAAACCATAGGAAGAAAGGGCAAAAAGAAGAGATCAAGATTCTAAGAAGAAAAGAGAGAAACTTGCTTACCTTTCCTTTGTTCTTCCTCCTTCTCTTGGTCTCTCTCAGTCTCCACGCCTCTTTTCTCTCCTTGGGTCAAAGTCTAGGGCAAATATGAGAGAAAGAATGAGTTAGGGCGTTTAAAGAAGTCAAATTCTCGCTTTTTACTCTTTTCCGGATTGACCCTCGCTATAGCGAAAATTAACCTTCGCTACGGCGAGCTCGTATCAGTCACCTTCGTTATGGCGAGATTTAACCTTCGCTACGGCGAGCTCGTATCAGTTACTGAACACGTGTCAGTTCCAGACCCCCACTTTTACTATGGCGTACGCTACGACGAGCAACTCCCTGGTTTTTGTATGGACTGCCTGCACTCGCTATAGCGAACAGCTACTCTCGCTATTGCGAATAGGCACTCTCGCTATAGCAAAACCATTTCTCGCTATTGCGAGCAGACTTAGAAAAATTCCTAAATTTCAAAAATTTTCAGCTTTCTTCTTTCTTTTCCTTTTCCTTTTTTCCGGTTGTTACACTTTTTATATTGGTTCAAATCCAAACTTCAACTTTTCATAAAAAGAAAACTACCAATTGAAAGCTCTTAAAGAGTAGACATTCTTCCAAACTGTGTAAGGTGAAATAGGGTCGTTTACCTACTTAAATCAGGGCTTGAATTCTCTCTCTCTCTTCCCTTCTTTAAGATGCCATTAATGGCTAAAAAAATCTAAATATGAAGCTTGAAAAAGACAAAAGGATGTGACTTGCTTAAGAAGCTCTATTTTATAATTTTTTAAAATGACTATTTTACCTATGGTTGCAAATTCGCTCCATTTGGACTCATTTTTCAAGCTTTTCAAGATCTAACTTTTCTGACACAAATTTGGCTGCTCTTTCATATAAAAACGTTATTTTTGGGGTTTATATGGCTTAAAATGGTGAAAAATAACTCTACTTTCGGTTATAGCACTGTTTATCTTATCTAGTGTATTGAAATAGTTTTAACCGATTTTAACTATCTCTATAGATTTCAAGACCTCTGAAAGTCTTAGTGTACTTAATTTTATCATTTAAAACTTCTTTCTTTTAGTTTTTAAAATTTTATACAAAATTACAATTTTGCCACTATAATTTTGGTTCATTCTATTTAGCTATTTTGGTTTTGGTTTTGGTTTTGGTTTCAGGTCATTTTTGGTTTCTTAACCTCATTTGTAGATACTCTATTTAGCATTCTATCCTTAATTCATCTCAATTCATTTTACTTTGAGATCCTCTTTTTTTAATATATTGGTTGTGGTTCGGTTTTGAACAATTAGATATTACAACATTAATCTCACCACAACTTTCACTTCCTTTACTAGTCTATTTTTTAATACTCCCATCAAAACCTCCTCAGAAACATCACCTAATGGAGTTAAGAGTATTTCAAACTTCTCTTTGAATTCTCCCACAAAACTCTCCTACTTCAGTGCAATTAATCACTCATAACAACTCTAGTTTGTCTACTATGGAACCTTTTCATCACCTTGGCCTTAAAGTCTCTCCAACTTCGTACAGGTAACTATAATTCAAGCCATTGAGACCCACTTAAACCTTTTCATTCTAGACTAACAGCTATCACATCCATTCTTTCAACTTCATTTATCCTATTCATTATAAAATACTATTCTACCTTAAAAAGCCATCCGATAGGATCTTCCCCTGTAAATATCGTTAGCTCCAATCTATGATACCTTCTAAAATCTTTCTCCATTGCATCCTCAGCCATTTCTCACACATGGTTTATAATATCCGGCCTCTCTAGAACTGGAATGAAAGCGATGAGATTACAAAAGAGGACCCCAGAATAAAATGATTAAAGGCTAAACAAGATTAGAATAATTATCTAAACATTTAGAAATGAGAATACAAAGCTAATGATGGTCCAAAATAGAAGCAAAAGTGGCTAAACAAAGAAGGAGAAAACATAGTAGCATTTTCGTAATTTTAGACAACTTTTTGAAAACCCAAAAAAAGGATCTTTAAATGATAAAATTGAGTTTTTTAAGATTCTCAAAAACCCCAAAAATTATAGGAACCTTTAGAATAGTTAAAACCCCTCCAGTATATAATTTTGACTCTTAGTTGATCGAAACTTTGATTGAATGGTTCAATAAAGTTTTAAATCTAATTTGGGTGAAACCAAAGGCATTTTATGAATTACAAAACCCAAATTTTCATATGGATAAGACGGTTCTAAAAAGAGATCTAAAATGAGCATAAACAAAGCGGTCAAAGTTTAGGGATATAGATGGAATTTTGACAATGTTATAAAATGTTATAAAATATCCATCTTCTTTCCATATAATGGCATGCCACCTCATCTTCTTCTTAGAAATGACTTTAAGCTTCTGAGCCAGCATAGAAATGGCATTAAGTGTAGGGAAGAGAGAGAAAAAAAAGGAAGCCATATAGGTAAAAAATTATACACAATTTTGCTACAAGCTAGTTAGCAAGTTTCTTCTACTCTTTGAGCTCTTTCCATTTATGGCTTTGATTCCTTGAGGGGATCATTTTAGTGGCTAGCCTCTTGAAAAGGAGTGGGAGTTTGAAGCAACCAAATATAGCAAGAGAATCCTCATTTGGCAAGCTTTCAAATGAGATATGTTATGCAATAGAAAGACTTATTTTTCTTTGAATACCAATGGCTTCGATATTAGGTCTAGAGAGAGAAACTAGAAAGGGGAAGTGAATTTGGCTAAAACTTGATGAAATTAAGAGTTTTGAAGCAGGAGGAATTAGATTATGCAATTCAAATTAATTGAAAAGCTTTAGAATTTAAGATGAGGAAGTTAGAGTTTCCATTGCATCTAAGTAGTTTTAGAACTATTATGAGGTATTTTAAACCATATGAAACTATGATTAGATAGAAGAGAAGTCAAGGAACGTGACCATGCATCAAAATCCAAGAAAAAACCAATAAAACTCCATATGGCTCCTTTATGGTTAATGGTTCAGCCAAGTAAGAGATAAGGTGCCTAGAAAGTGTTTCTTTAAGTTCTAATGAATTTAAAGACTTAGATATAACGAATAAATAATTATGAAAGCATTGGTTTGAATTAAGAAATCCAAGAATGAAAGTTGAAATTTTAAGGGTCTAAATTAGGTTAATGAAGTAAGTTGGTTCTAAAGCTTTTTAACCAAGTATGTAATGATTCAAATGAATCTCTTGAGAGTTATAAGACTTGTGGAAAATAAAAGTTTAAAGTTTAGAAAGCAAGAACCAAGGGTAGCTTCATTATAGGCTTAAAACTAGCTTTATGCCAATGAGACTAAGTAAGAATCATAAAGCTTTGTCTTGAAACTGACATATGTAGGTCAAGATAACCCTTTATTGATGTCAAGCCAAAGAAAGTAAAGAGAAAAGCTAAGTTCAAAGAGTTAGTGGTGGATTCAAGATCCTAACATTACAAGGTAGCTTTCTCTCCACTTCTTGCATGCAATTCAGTGCCTAAATAAGTTGATATGCTTGTGTGTGTTGTTGCTTGATACTTTCATGAAGTATGACCCATTATGTTTTCATATGAGCTTTATGAGCACCTTATGTTTATGAAAGGTTTATGTGATGGCTCGTAGCTTACCATGACATAGAATTGAGCGTAGTAGCTCTTCCTTAGCCCTAGGTTGAGATTGGTAGAGCCCAGCTAGTTTTATGATATTGCCATAGCTAGAAATGAATGAGTTTTCATGTTATATAATGTATATGAATTATATGATGCATGTGCATAGCATTCTTGCACTACATACATTATATTCACTTATGGCATTCTTGCTTGCATTGATTTGGATGAGTTATGCTACTGAGATTCTCCCGAATCTCACCCCTCATGCTCTTACTAATCATTTCAGGTTCACCAAATCAAGCCTAAGATCATGAAAAGTCATAGATACTAGAAAATGCTATAGTAGAATCCCATTTTGTATCAAATTGTTGTATATGTACATATATGATGCTTTACATGTACCATGACGCACTTATGAAGTATATGATAGTGCTACTTCTTGTTTCACGATGGAACCATGTGTAAAAGTATAAGAATGCCCACGTATGACTATTTGTGGCAATGTATATGTATTATGGTAGAGTTTGATCTATGAAAATACATGAGGTATGTATGTATTCTTAGGTATTCAAGGGTCAAATTTTAATCCACCTATTTTGGAATGATATGGAATGGCTAAAAAAGCCATTTAGGATGAAAGAAATTTGCTCAAAGTGAAAGAAACCCAATTGGATACCAAATAGTCTAAAGTAGTACCTAAAATGATCTCAAATTTGTCATAAATAACTCCTATGTCAAAAGTGGCTTAGATAACATAGTTTGAGCCTAATATTTGACATGCATTTAAACCTCTCCTAGAGCTTTTTGTCAAGCTAAGAATCATAATTTTTGGAGTTGTACAGAGTATTTCACAAATTTATGAAATTAGATAGAAATTTCAAATAGGTCTTGTTACTGTTCACATAGAACATCTTTAGAATTTCGTATCATTTAGGGTCTAAATGAAGTCCAATATTCATGACATTTTACAGTAATATAGCTAACATTATAAGCTTTCATGAAAAGGAGTTGTATAAAGGGAGTTATGGATTTTTGAAATTAGAAGTCTGATGGTGCCCAAATACTGTAGTAACTTCTGATATGCAATGGATTTTGTGAGCCAAATGAACTCATATGCCCTTGAAATATTTACAGAAATTATGTCTCATATTGAGCTTTCTGTGGTCACTGAGAGCACCTAATTTGGAGTTGTGTAACTCAAGATATGAAATTCTAACATTCAAGTCTACTACTTCCCTCCATTTCTAACCTATGTTATTGTTCCATTGCATTTGACTAGACAGATGAGCTTAATTTAGCTTGAAATTTCTACATCATGTATTTTACATCCCAAGATTTCCATGAACACCTAATTTGAATGATTTGGAGTTGTATAACCTAAGTTATGAATTTTCAAAGTTAGTGTTGGTTTTGGCACCTATGTTGTCATTTTGGGTTCTATGGGAAATTAAGGAGTTCCATGAGCTATGCACCATAATTTAAGTATGAACAAGCTTGTTTATGATAAAAATAAGTTATGGAAAAGAAAAAATAAAGTTTGGACCCCTATAGTTCAAAATGACCAGTAAATAGCTTGATTTCAATGTCTAATTTCATGTAAATAGATGTGATTCTTGTATTTAAACTTCATATGTGTATGAATATGCTAAAGATGAACTAGTTATGACATGTTTAACATTCAAAGTGTCTATCGAAAAGTTCTAGGTAGCATTCTCCTTTGGAGGAGGACCCTCTAGACTTATCAGCACTTCCTAGCCCTGTTTTAATCTATTTTAGTTATTGTTGCACTTATTGAGACATCCTATGTTGGGCCTCCCCTATGTTAAGCTCCACCATATCCATTAAATGCAGCCTGAAAATCACTGAGTTGTTCGTTAAGTTGCATGAACTCTAGCCTCAATGAAGTCAGCTCCTTCTTCGACTCACCTTGGTTCTTATGTAACTCCACGACCCCTTTTTGTAACTCCATCATGTTCCTTTCTAATATGTCAAATCTTCCCTCCATTCTAGTTCCTATTATGCCTCAAGATGTATGGCTCTGATACCAAATTGATGCAATCTGGTCAGATTTTTACTAATTTGGGTAGTAAACATAATTATGAACCTTTTTCTATATATGAAAAGAGGTTGTGGTCATTCAATACAAATTCGAAACAAAAGAAAATGAAGAATAAAGATGACTCCTCCCCTAGAATTCAAGAGTGAGAGGTCTCTCCTTCTACTAATCCTGATTCTTATCTTCTCCCACGCACATACTTCTGCCCTCCATAACCACCCGAGCCTCCACCTCTTCTCTCTCCACTCATTAAGTTAGTTATGCACTGCTACCACCTCATCATTAATGGTCCCTTGCTTCTTTCCCTTTTTAACATATAACCTTCTAAATGTGGGCCTTGCATTCATGGACTCATCATCTTTGAAGTGAAAAGAATATGTCTCTACACTTTATATTTAGGAATGATCTATATAAAATTATTTATATTTTGAAGATAAAAATATCATCGGCATTGGTGAATAAAAAATTTTTAAAGGTCTATGAGTGGAGTCTCATTTTATAGGGCAAAGGGAATTGAAATATGTCAAATTATCAGGATTTTAATTGGGTAAAAAGAAATCAACATAAAATTTAGGACCACTGACTGCATTAGAGTATAACCCACAAAATGCATTTTAAAGCGTAGGGATCAAGTTTCCCCTGTGATGGTTTGGAGTTGTATACAAAGGTTGTGAACTTTAAGAGGTAAAGAGGTAAATATCTGGGCTTGAGGAAAGGCTTGGATGAGGTTGTCTAGGGGTGCTAAACTGTAATACACGAGTTGGAAGGCAGTAGGTTAAATTAGACGTGGTGACAACGGCTTCCTCCCAAATAGGAGGGCCAGGCTACCTAAAGAAATGACGGTTTTTTCTTTTGGCAATCCCATTTCGTTTGGGAGTTTTAACATAAGCACTTTGGTGAAAAATCCCATGACTCTTTATATTGTCATCAAGAATGAAAATTGTAGTAGTTCTCTCCCATTATCCATTCTAAGGACCTATACAGAGGATTGGAATAACATTTTTTTTTACCTTTTTTATGGAGTTGTTGAAAGATCAGGCTAGCCTCAAACTTCTTCTTTAAGAGGTAAACTCAAGAGGCTTGACTGTGGTCATCGATAAATGTGATGGACCATCTTGTGTCTGTCTGGTTATGGACGAGACAAGGTCCCCAAATGTCCCTGTATATGAGAAAAAAAGGCTGTGATTTTTTTATACGGAATGCTAGATGTGGGTTGTGAGTGTGTTTAGCAAGAATGCACTCCTCACAATGGAATGAATTTGAATTTTTATTGATAAATAGATCTGGGAACAAGTTCTTTAAATGGGGAAAACTTGGGTGACCCATCACGCATATCAAGTTGTCCTTCCTGAAGCCAATCTTGACATTGACAATGAAAAAGAAAAAATTTAGCTACATAGTTTATGGTCATATTCAACTTGCTAATAGAAATGAGATTTGAGGTAAAATCAGGAACATAAAGAACTGATAATAATTCCATATTAGGAAGTCAGATTGTCCCTTCCCCGCACGCATGGATAGTGGTCCATCTACAACTCGAATTTTAACATCATCCAAACAAGGAGTATATGACGAAAACCAGGATAAGGAGCCAGTCATATGGTCCAGTAGCACCAGTATCTATAATCTAAGAATCATTTAAAGATAATTGAGTATGAAGAGCTGCACATATTTTACCTCCATTATGACACGGGCGTGCAATGGAAGAAGATTCTAGAAGCCTCTGGAATTCTCTACACCTTTCTTTATTGAAATATCCATGTAAATATCTAGATTTTTCCTAGGAAGGTTCTAGAGTACTCTAGGTAATTCTAGCCTTTGTACATATCCTAGAATGTTCTAGAGAATGATTGTAAACCGTTGGATTGAGTTGATCTCCACCGTCCATTGAGGAGGTGGGAGGCTATATATACCCCCAAGGTGCCATGGGGGAAGACACTTCATTTTGTACTCTCATTCTTGCAATATACAAAGTTCTCTCCAAGCTCTCTTGTCTAAGTTCTCTCTCAACTTTCTGACTAGCTTCCTCTTGTGATCAAGCCTCCTAGTGGAGACCAAGGGAGAAAGGCTGACTTAGGTACGAGCTGGGAGTATCTAAGTGCCGCACGGTCGGTTGGAAAATCCAAGTCCGTGACAGTTGGTATCAGAGCCTTGGTTCATCTCTTTGGGAGAAGATCTTGCTAGTGTGGAGATGGCAAGTGAGACTACTCACGTTCATGGTGGAGAACACGAGAAGGTCTCAAAGAAGAAAGGAAGCAAGTCGAAGTCTGGGGAACCCTCTAGGATGGAGGACCTAGGTGAATTTGACACAAGGTTCGTGAGGATGGAGATCGCGGTTGCTGAAAGTCAAGATAAGTTCAAGGAGATTGATGCTCGAATGGAGGAGCATGATGCTTGCATAGAGGAGCTCGAAAGGGGGAATGAAGAGCTTCGTGGACAAATGCAAGGAGCCTTGAACGAGATGACCGAGCAACTAACCCGGTCAGGTGAGACCATGCATAACTCCCTCCTCAATGAACTTACCTCTCTTAAGGTTGAGAATGCTACTCTTAGGGAGGAACTTGAAAGGGTATTGAGGGAGTTTGGGGAACTGAAGAGTGAGGTGACCCTGGTGAAAATGGCGGTTGCTAAGGATGGAGGAGCTTCCGTCTCTACTCTTACTCCCGCTCCTTCGAGGGTGGATGTTCCTAAACCCAAGGCGTTCAAGGGGGAAAGGAACGCGAAGGAGATCGATAACTTCTTGTGGAGCATGGAGCAATACTTCCGTGCACTAGGCATCATGGAGGATGCCAAGAAGATTGATAGTGCATCTCTCTTCCTAGAGGACACCGCTATGTTGTGGTGGAGGAGGAGACATGGTGACATTGGGAGAGGCATTTGCACCATTGATACGTGGGATGAGTTCAAGAAGGAGCTCAAGAAGCAATTCTACCCTGAACATGCCGAAAGAGATGCGAGAGCAAGATTGAGGCGTCTCACACAAAGGGGAAGCATCCGAGATTATGTGAAAGAGTTCTCCGAGGTGCTCTTGGAGATCCCTGATTATCCCGACTCTGAGGCATTCTTTGCCTTCATGGATGGGTTACAACCCTGGGCCAAGTTAGAATTGGAGCGACGTGATGCAAGGGACCTTGCCTCTGCCATGTCCATAGCCGAATCCCTCATCGAGTTTCGAAAGTTCGACAAAGGCAAGACCAAGATGGACAAGGGCAAAGGTGGGGGAGAAGGCAAACAAGGCAAGGATGGTGCTTTCAAGTCTTTCAAGCCCAAAGAGTGGGGTCCGAAGAACAAGAAGAATGGTGAAAGACCACCACCGAAGTGCTTCCTTTGTGAAGGCCCTCATTTAGTTCGAGATTGTCCAAAGAAGAGCAAGCTCTCCGCATTGATCGAGGAGAAAGAGATAGAAAGGGAAGTAGGCTCGTTGCAAGTCCTTAATGCCATCAAAGCTAAGGTGGAGGTGCCCAAGTCCAAGAAGGGACGTTTGTTCGTACAAACCAAGGTGGGTGATGAAGAAGTTCGAGCCTTGGTAGATACCGGTGCCACAAACAACTTCTTAGAGTGGAAGGAGGCAAACCGGTTGGGGATCAAGTACGAGCAAAAGCTAGGATGGCTGAAGGCTGTGAACTCTCCTCCAAGGATGATCCGTGGGGTGGCTCGTAACGTCAAGGTCTGCCTAGGTGAGTGGACTGGACTGGTAGACTTTACTGTTGTGCCTATGGATGATTATCCTATTATATTGGGCATGGACTTCATGGACAAAGTGAAGGCTGTGCCGATTCCCTTTGCCGATACCATGTGCATTCTAGAAGAAGGGAACTTGTGCATGGTACCCTTGACACGAGGCGAGACGAGTCAAGCTAGATCTCTATCCGCCATGCAACTTTGCAAGGGATTCAAGAAGGCACAACCGACATTCTTGGTGGCACTCAAGGAAGAAAAAGGGAATGTTACCTCCGAGTTGCCCAAGGAAGTCCAAGGAGTATTGGAGGAGTACAAACATGTTATGCCCGCTGAGTTGCCCAAGAAGTTACCACCAAGAAGGGAGGTGGATCATAGAATTGAGCTTGAGCTTGGTGCAAGGCCCCCTGCTGCCGTGCCATATAGGATGGCGCCTCCTGAACTAGAGGAGCTAAGGAGGCAACTGAAAGAGTTATTGGATGCTGGGTATATCCAACCATCGAAGGCTCCATATGGTGCTCCGGTACTATTCCAAAAGAAGCACGATGGATCACTTCGGATGTGCATCGACTACCGAGCACTGAACAAGATCACTGTGAAGAACAAGTATCCCATCCCACTCATTGCTGACTTGTTCGATCAACTTGGAGATGCGAGGTGGTTCTCCAAGCTTGACTTAAGGTCCGGATACTATCAAGTTCGTATTGCCGAGGGGGATGAGCCGAAGACAACATGCGTCACTCGCTATGGCTCCTTTGAGTTCCGCGTCATGCCTTTTGGACTCACCAATGCACCTGCCACATTCTGCACCCTAATGAACAAGGTATTTCAACCTTTCCTTGATCGCTTTGTGGTGGTGTATTTGGATGATATCGTCATTTATAGCAAGACCCTAGAGGAGCATGTTCAACACCTCCGTCAAGTCTTCAAGGTCTTGCAAGATAACGAATTATATGTGAAGAAGGAGAAATGTTCCTTTGCCCAAGAAGAGGTGGCGTTCTTAGGGCATATTGTTGGCAAGGGACAACTGAAGATGGACGAGTCCAAGGTCCGAGCAATACAAGATTGGGAGCCTCCCAAGGGAATCACTGAGCTGAGATCATTCCTTGGCTTAGTGAACTACTATAGGCGGTTCATTCGTGGCTATTCCTCTCTAGCCTCACCATTGACGGACCTACTAAAGAAGAATCGCTCGTGGGAATGGGATAAGAAGTGTCATGAGGCCTTCGAGAAGTTGAAGCGTGTGGTGATGGAGCAACCTGTGTTGGTGTTGCCCGATCACACCAAGAGTTTTGAGGTGCACACTGACGCATCCAATTTTGCTATTGGGGGTGTGTTGATGCAAGAAGGACACCCCATAGCCTATGAGAGTAGGAAGCTGAATGATACCGAGAGGCGGTACACGGTGCAAGAAAAGGAGATGACCGCCGTGGTGCATTGCCTAAGAACTTGGAGGCATTACCTGTTGGGATCCAAGTTCGTGGTGAAAACTGACAACGTGGCAACAAGTTACTTCCTCAACCAAAAGAAGTTGACACCGAAGCAAGCAAGGTGGCAAGACTTCTTGGCGGAGTTTGACTTCGTAATGGAGTACAAGCCAGGGAGGGCAAATTTGGTGGCTGACGCCTTGAGTAGGAAGGCTGAACTTGCTACCTTAACTCAACCCACCTTTCCTTTGGTGGAGCGTATCAAGGAGGGTCTTGAGAAGGACCCACAAGCCAAGAACTTGGTGGAGCTTGCGAAGGGAGGCAAGACAAGGAAGTTCTGGCTAGAGGATGGCTTGCTCCGCACCAAGGGAGGATCTTTGTTTGTGCCAAAGTGGGATGGCCTGAGGAAGGAGATATTAAGGGAATGCCACGACTCCTTATGGGCTGGTCACCCAGGTACACATCGCACGTTGGCACTTGTGGAACGAGGGTATTATTGGCCTCAACTACGTGACGATGTGGAGTTATATGTGAGGACTTGTCTTGTGTGCCAACAAGACAAGGGTGAGCAAAATCGCCCTGCCGGTCTATTGGAGCCACTACCTATCCCCGAGCGACCATGGGAGAGTATCTCGATGGATTTCATCGTTGGATTGCCAAAGGTGGATGGCTTTGGAAATATCATGGTCGTGGTCGATCGATTTAGCAAGTATGGAGTTTTCATCCCCGTGCCGACGAAGTTCAATGCTGAAGACGTAGCAAGGCTATTCTTCAAGCACGTGGTGAAGTATTGGGGCATTCCAAAATCGATCGTGAGCGACCGAGATACTCGATTCACTGGGAGATTTTGGACCGAGTTATTCAAACTACTTGGCTCCGAGCTGAACTTCTCTACTGGCTTTCACCCTCAAACTGATGGGCAAACTGAAAGGGTGAATGCCTTGTTAGAGTTATACTTGAGGCACTTTGTGAGTGCCAATCAACGAGATTGGGTCAAGTTGCTGGATGTGGCCCAATTCTCATACAATCTTCAAAGGAGTGAGTCAACTGGGGCAAGTCCGTTCGAGTTAGCCACTGGGCAACAACCAATGACTCCCCAAATGTTGGCTAAGACATACTCTGGGAAGAGTCCAAGTGCCTTCTTCTTTGCCAAGGAGCATAAGGAGAAAGCCGAGATGGCTAGGGCCTATCTAACCAAGGCGGCCAAGAAGATGAAGAAATGGGCCGACAAGAAGAGGAGGCACGTAGAATATGAGGAAGGAGACTTAGTCATGGTGAAACTCCTCCCTCACACTCTTCGCTCTTATGGGAAAGTGCATAAGGGGTTGTTAAGGAGATATGAAGGGCCTTTCCCAATTGAAAAGAGGGTTGGCAAGCTTGCATACCGAGTTACCTTGCCATCCCATATTGAAGCACACCCCGTCTTCCATGTGAGCTTCCTGAAACCTTACCATGCCGATAAGGAGGACGTGGGTAGAAACGAGTCCAAGAGAGCCCCGACTGCCGTCACCACAACTCATGAACGAGAAGCCCATGAGATAGTGGCGCATCGAGTCACCCCAAGGAGAGGTACTCATCCGAGCTACATAGAGTACTTGGTGCGTTGGAAGGGCTTGCCTGATAGTGAGGCAAGT
Organism: Erythrophleum fordii; assembly: GCA_032878935.1. NCBI lineage: Eukaryota > Viridiplantae > Streptophyta > Magnoliopsida > Fabales > Fabaceae > Erythrophleum > Erythrophleum fordii. The sequence continues at coordinate 4,841,760 of JAVQMF010000025.1, read as the reverse complement.
TGGGAGCACGAGTTGTCTTTGTACAAGTACAAAGACTTGGTTCGAGGTTACGAAGACGCGACGAGGACGTCGCCAGATTAGGTGGGGGAGAATGACACGGGCGTGCAATGGAAGAAGATTCTAGAAGCCTCTGGAATTCTCTACACCTTTCTTTATTGAAATATCCATGTAAATATCTAGATTTTTCCTAGGAAGGTTCTAGAGTACTCTAGGTAATTCTAGCCTTTGTACATATCCTAGAATGTTCTAGAGAATGATTGTAAACCGTTGGATTGAGTTGATCTCCACCGTCCATTGAGGAGGTGGGAGGCTATATATACCCCCAAGGTGCCATGGGGGAAGACACTTCATTTTGTACTCTCATTCTTGCAATATACAAAGTTCTCTCCAAGCTCTCTTGTCTAAGTTCTCTCTCAACTTTCTGACTAGCTTCCTCTTGTGATCAAGCCTCCTAGTGGAGACCAAGGGAGAAAGGCTGACTTAGGTACGAGCTGGGAGTATCTAAGTGCCGCACGGTCGGTTGGAAAATCCAAGTCCGTGACAATTAGCAAACGAGCAGGCTGAGTTCGAAGCACTTGACTGACCTGTGTTCTAAGACTAATTTAGCAAAATTTTCAGTTGTTCAAATTGTTCAGCAGTGGGTGTCACCCCTCGCAATGCATAAACAGATGATTGTTTGTTTCTAAGTCTTGAAAACACATCACACAAACATTTGGAGACATAGCCGTATTGCGCCTTCGAGTTTGAAGCAAATCATTTCTATTAATTCTATAAGTAATGCAGTCCAAACAAAAGCCTTTACCTTAAAGGGAACCTTGGATTTCCTAAAAGATTCAGACAAAGAAAAATACTGTCCATTCTGACTTTCAATCAAAAAGTTAAAGAAGGAAGAACGAGTGTAAGAATCCAAGGAATCCAAACTCCAAACCTTCTATGAGGCAAAGTAGCAACACGAAAAGTAGCAAGGATTTTGAACAAGAAAGATTCGTGGTACAAAGAAATGTGACATTATAAAATTGAAATATAGTCCAGGGCTGCTCTAATTACTCACTAACTCCATTTATGAGTAGCCAATATATAAAAAATGTTTACTTTTATATTAAAAATTTGGTTACTAATTGTGCAATCTTCATTTGATTGCTCAGGGGAAAGAGCAAAAGCAATAGTATAAATGTGAGAAACTTAATCTTATTATGTAATACTGAAAAACAAGCTCATTCTCTTACCACAATAATGTTTGGTGTTATACTTACAGCTTAATATGATGACAGCAACACTATTAGTTAGCTAAGTATAATTGTTTTAATATATATTGTAGCTGTTATCTTTTCAGATGATGCCTTTTACGGCCCGCACTTTTTGTGCCGTTTCACAGATCAACTCTTTCTAATCTTATCAAAATTGTATTGCAACAGATGCACAGTATTTAGTGACAGTTTGCCTCAATTCCATGTACAGAAGTTGCAATTTTATAGCAATGATGACTATCCTCATTGTAGATTACCAGAATTAAGTTTTTTTTAATTAAAAATAAATTATGGTTTCTAATTCATGAACTTTTTCTGGGAATTGTGCATCCTTATCTTTCTCTAATGCTAGTATAAATAAGATTAAGGTGTAGGCATCCTTCCTCACTGTGAGAAAATCCCTAGAGAGTTTTCATCAATCTTCTGAGAGTCTTTATTTTCACTTGCATGATGAATTTTTTTTTTACTTATAACAAAGGAAAGGATTAATAGAACAGAAGTATGCATAGCTGCAGCTGTTGCGATAGGGTGTTCAACAGCTACCAGGCACTTGGAGGTCATTTAAGGGCACATAGAAACATGATGCGGAGATATCCAAATTATCGAAGTCCCACCAATTCTACTGATGGTACTATCCCTTATTTTAATCTATTCCTGAAGGGCCTAGGCATAGCTTTCTCTGGAGCTCTTATGAACAATTATTGTGTATTCAGAGGTAAAGGTATTCCCGATCCTAAATTAACTAAGTTTTGACTTTAAATTGATTTCTAATATATTTGACTTGTTAAATGCAGAAAACCATCGTGAGAATGAGACTGAATTGATCCTGTCTTCATATCTCTCATATGCCACCAACCGTAATGCGTCCCCTAGAGCGTTAGCTCTATCTGGTGGATTGATGCCTTCATCTCTTCCCTTGTGTCCTCCTGTGTATATGATTTACCCTAATGATCCTTTGGGTCTTGCACCATATGGAGGCTCAATGGGTTTTTGCCATTTCAATGTCGATGCCTTACGATATTTTATAAATCGTTTTCCATATCTCTCAAAACGTTTCCTTTATATTATGAAGTATCATAACCACAATGACCATCCATATTCTTCATGTGTCCCTTGTTCTCTCTGTCCTTGTTATATGATGAATAAGTTTTTGAAGTTCAGGGATTTCATTCCTCATCCAGGGCTTGACATAAATAAATTTCTTGGCATGAAGAACCCTGTTTCTGCAGGCCTCTTGCCTCCAGCTCAAGCTCAACTTGCTAGCTCATCCTGTCTGAATGACAATATTAGGGGCTTAACTTCTGGAAGAGTGAAGAAGCGCTGCTTGTGCCAAGCCGCAGCATATGCTGTCATGATACGTGCACCAAAGAGGCCTAGGGGGAGCTCTAGCTCGCAAGTTTGTTAGGTAAGAAAACCACCTCACAATGAGTTGCTTCTCTTTAAGGATGAAAATAACTCTTTTTCTGGATCAGAGATTTCAACTGATGGAGAAGAGAAATATGAAGCAAATCTGAATCACTCGCTTCATCTGTAGCTTCTGGATGTATCATTTTCTTCTAGTTAAATAAATCTATGCCTAGTTATGCAATGATAATGTACACATGTTTTGTGTATTTGAGAGTGGAGTTCCATCTCTCTCTTGTCATTTTCTTCACCTTGTTGTAATGGAGTTCATTTTAGTTTTCAATTAAGTCTCGGAATTTTATCAGAGCTATTTTGTATTGGGGCAATTGAAAGGAAATAAATCTGTGTTTCTCATCGGAGATATAACTAACACCACTTGGAAGCTCTTTGGTACACCCATGTTTTATATTTCCAAGTACCTTGGATATCTATCCGCCTAAGATAGTAGAATATAAGATATTAGGATATTGAAGAATTCAATTTTGGTATGATAGTTAAAAGCTACGCTAAAATTATATAAATGATATTTCATAGATATTTGACAAAATTAAAATTTCAATGACTTGAAAATTTTCATATCTGCCATCACTCACTTTTGTGTCTTGGTTTGAGGGTTACATGCTCACCACCTCCATTTATATGAGGACAATATTTATGCTTCTACTTTTATTACATCTATGCTTGCAAAGTTGGGCAAATACAATTATCCCACATGCACAGCCTTACTCTTGATGCTTAATAACAAGTAATATGCCTTATACATATATAATTTTAAGTGATAAAGAGATGTACAAGTATTTAGCCTAACTCTTAAATGTTAAAAGGTTTCATCTTGGTATAGGCTTAAGTTCATATGTAAATTCTTGAATACCTAGACTTAAAATGAAATTTTCAAGATATATTTAACGGTGAAAAATTTTCAAAATCGAATTCTCCATAAATTTGTTTTAAAAAGCTTTAAAATATTGCGGTATTAAGGTTGCCTCCATTTTCAGCGCAATAAGTTGCAAGTTGAATTTATAATTTGCCATGTTCGCTTGCATCTGGATTGCTTGGATTTGGGCAGTTTAGATTTGATGTGACTGTCTTAAATTTAATTTTTGTTTTTGTATTTTTTTTTTATTTTCTATCATCATTTTTTAAGTTAGCAGAAGATTATTTTCAAAGTACAAAATAAAAAATATTAAATTTGAACTATTCAGATTTGATTTGAAAAAATAATTAAGTGATAATAATAGAACAAAATACAAAAAAAGGTTAAATAACAGAAGCAAAATGATGTAACAAAATACAAAGAATCAATAATATATGTGTATATATATATATAATACCATAATATATTGATATCCTAATTTGTTCAGAACGTATTGATTATTGAATGGAGACATCGAAATTACCTAATAATTGATAAAAAAAATTTCAATTAGTCAAAGTTTTAGTACATTATTTTGGAGATTTAAAATTTTTATATACTTTATAACTAAATGTTTTACTGATAAATTATTAAGTATTTCAAAAACTAAAATACCCGCTAAATATATATATATATATATATATATATATATATATATATTCCTAATAAAGAAGCTATTTTTCTTCTATGATATTGTTTCTACTATTTATATACAGATATTATGAAAAGATAAAAGGTATCCATATAACGTTTGTTTTTTTATGGAGTTATCCATGTAAGCATGCACTTTGCTTAAAAGGGAATGAAATAAATTGTCACTATATACTTTGTAGATCAATTTTGGAAAATTAAAAGTGAAAAATTATCATTAGTTGGTGTTTCATTGGCATGAATTATAAGAGAAAATTTAGATACAAATTTTAATGTATATGAATTAACAAATGAATTTCTTTTTTTTTAACTCAAAACTCTATTATTGGGTATTTTAAAAAAATTTACATATTATTTTTATTAAAAGAATTGATGGTAAAAGCCTAAAAATTTTATCCCAGTCTATCCATTCTGTATGCAATTTTTGGTGTGTTTGGTAGTTTGGGCCCACATAGAAAACCATGAAGGTGACCTAGACCATACTACAAGGAGAAACGATTTTGCATCACTTAGCTAGGTGAACCTGAAAATAGATCCCCATAAGCAAGGGTGTTGCTCAAAATCTAAATTATTTTTAATTTAATTTTAATAAATAAATAATTACGTCAATGTTATAATTATGAACCATTGCTTTTAAAATAATTTTAAGTAAAAGGAGTTAGCCATTCTATTTTCCATTTGAAAGAAACCGAAATCAGGAACTCCATATCCAAAACCCCAGCAAGAAAATTAGTACATAAGATGGGTCATAGGAGAACGGAGCTTCCTGGTGAGAAAATCTCTACCTTCTCTTTAGAAATCTTTCTACAGAGAATGATTTTCTTTTCGGCTTTCTAGCCCACTTCTTCCTTCCCCTAAACCCAATCCCTTGCAAAAATCTTCTGAACTCTTTTGCTCTGCCTAAACTTCCATATAGTCTCGTTGCTGTACAAAGCCCAAACTCCCTCTTTCTTATAAAAAGCCCACCATTTCCAATCTACTGTTCCAGTTGTTTTTTCTCCTCCCACTACCCTCAAATTAATTCGAAGCTGATAACTCTCTCCATCATGAATCATTTATTGCGAACATCAGGAATAATCCTTTTATATCGTCTTCCACATACGCTTAGTGATTTGTTGAATGCCGAATCCCGCCTCAAGATTGATCCACGCGTATCTTTAGACCTGAGGCTACCTTAAGCTTCTTGCTTACTCATTTCCGACTTGTTTAGTGTGCATAAAAAGTTAGAAATAAAAATAAAAATAAAAAAAATAATTTTATAAATAAAAAATTTTTATAATATTTTTTATTTTTATTAATTAATTAATAATTAATAAATAAATATTAAATAATAATTAAAAAAATAATTGAAAGGCTTTTCATCTCTCATTGCTATAAATTCCTTCTCATTACGAGTTTGGATCCTCTCCCACTAGTCCACCAGAAAAGAAGAAGATAGGAGATTCACTTTCATCTTCTTCTCATTTCTTGACTGACATCAAATCATTCCCTTTTTCCCTCTATACATCTGCACTATTGATTTGTTTGCTTCCTCTGATATTTCGTGGATATGTAGTTGCAAAAAAATCATTGATTTTGTAAAGTAATCTTTATATTCATCTTTTTCTTGTTGTTTCTTGACTGACACCAAACCATTCCCTTTCTTCCTACATACATACTTCAAGTTGATCTGTTTGCTTTCGCCGATATTTGATTGATAATTACTTGCAGCAAAATCATTGATTTTGTAAAGTAATCTTTATTAGGTAAATGATTCTCCCTACGTATAATTGATTTTATACAATTCAATTGCAGCAAAATCATGGGAATTGCTAGATTGCTCTTAATTGAATAGTGAGAATTAAAGTAGCCTTAGTTGCATTGTTGGAACAAATTAGAATTGGTTTGAGTAGTGAGAATTAAGTAGGACTTGTGTGCTGAGCAAATTAAAAGCAATCATGCCATTTTAAATGCCTTCTACTGCCAAAAATGCAAGGCTTTTTGATTGCCGCCTAAAATGTGTTTGTATCTAGTACTAGTATACATCTATACTTCCTCTTCTCCACTAGAATCCTATAGGAACAGTTGGCAATGTTCAAGATTTGGTACCCATGTGCATGATAGGTGTCATGCTTCTCACTTGAAATATCAAAAGAGTTGTAGCCGTGGAATTAGACCCATTATGTATGAATGCCCAAAAGAACTCACATAATACACACAACACCCCCCCCCCAATGCAGACAAATAAAATTGGCATTGTTAACACTAAAGATTTTGAATAACCCATTCCAATTGAAATACACTATTGAATCCTAAATAACACTAATGATCCTATATATAACATAAAAATCAACAATGGCATGGGGCTGCAAAGATGAATAATATCAACATAATTCAAAATTACTTGCCAATATTTTGTTCTTTAGTCTCATTATAGATTTCTTAGTCCATTGTTTTCAATTTCGAACTTCTTGTTGGGTGCTTTCATGGTTTGGTTTGTTTCTTAAATATCAAATCTTGTTCTACAAGTGAAAAAAAAATGTATGAACCTATATAATGGGGATATTTTAACTTTGAAATTATGCTTTAATGACACAAAACACTAGCCACAGAGCTTTGGGAATTATGATTTGAATCTGGACTTTATTCTAATCCTTTTTCTTTGGCTATTGTTTAGAGGAGGGGTCCATTCAAGAACGCAGCTAGGGATGGTGATGCAATTGCTCTTGCTTCATGCCTAAACCATCCTATTGATTTTATGTTTGCAAGAAGAACCAAAGGACGAGAATGATGATGACATGAGATTCAACTTATTTTATTAGAGTTGTTCTTAGGTGGTAACCTTATTGGTTTATAGTTTATTTTTTACCAAATCAATCTTCTAGACAACCAATTGATTTACAAGAAGAAATTTAGAGGATCACTTTCAGGCAGAGCAGAGAGCGAACCACATTTGGATACTAGGAACAAAAAGGACCACTGCTGCTTGAAGGAGTTATTTTTTTATCACATCTCAACTCTTGATCTTTCTCCTTATCTCTATCAAGAAGATTGATCAACACTTTTTAACTGAACCAAGAATAATATAAAATAGTACTACACGTATAGAAATAGCTTTTGTATATTAAAAAAAAAAAGCTTTATTAGATTTTGATAATTATAATGTACAACTTCAAGTAATAAATAACCTTGGCATTTTATTACATCTCATTCCTCTTCTAAATTTCAACATACAACTTCAATTCAATTTTCATTATGTAAATCATTTAGAGTTTGCTACAACTTTATTCTTATTCTAAATTTTAATGTACAACCTTATTACAACAAAGCACAATAAAATAACATTGGATGTGACTTTGTCTTCAGTTGTCTCAACAACTCGGCAATAATGTGACTTGGATGATATATTGGAACTGGTATATGAAAATTTTCCATTGGGTGATACCTTGTTTATCTTCATTTTCCAACTTGATACCCTGCATTTACTTGGTTTCTACACCCAAATATTAACCAAATATAAGAAAATGTATAGTGTATTTACAAAATTGCTACAAGATTTCAAATTTCAAATTTTGAACAAATTAAATTAGCTTGGGGTTTTGTTAGTGTCAAATGTCATACTGATGTGTGGTCTTTCTATATCCAATAGGAAAATTAATGAAACAAGCTTGAACTTAACAACTTTGCTTTTCAATCTAGGACAAAAACTTTGCTTACAAAAAGTATATTTATCCAAAAATATATATTTACAAAAAGTGTGCTTTGTTGAATAAAGAGTCATACACTTTGAGAAGATACTATAGACAAGTTACAATACTTCTAACAAGAATATATTTGCAACCAAAAGTCTCTTACCTATAAATTTGATCCAATTACATGCCCATGATTTTGCTATAATTCAATTGTTCAAATTAAAGATATAGTAAACTAAGCATAAACCAATTCCAATTTGTTCAGCACATGAGTCCTACTATTTAAACTAATTCCAAATTATTCTAGCAGTGCAGCTAAAACTAGACTTATCCACCAAATATCAGTTACCATGATTATTTACAATTCAATTGTTCAAAATCAATTATACGGAGGGAGAATCACTTTTAGAAAATCAGTGATTTTGCTACAAGTAATTATCCACCAAATAACAGAGGAAGCAACAAAATAGCTTAACCGTGAAAATGTACGCAGCAAGAAAGGGAATAGTTTGATGTTAGTCAAGAAATGAGAAGAAGATAAATACAAAGATTACTTTAAAAATCAATGATTTTGCTGCAACTAATTATCCACAAAATATCAGAGGAAGCAAACAAATCAGTAGTGTAGATGTACGTAGGGAGAAAGGGAACAATTTGATGTCAGTTAAGAAATGTGAAGAAGAAGATGAAGGGTGAACCTTGGTTTTCAGGGAGAGCCTTGCCGAACATTGCCAAACTAGACCACCAAAGAAGAGGAACAAGATGCAAGACCCTCTAATTCAAATTCTGATTCTCGATAGCTTCTTGATCACTTAGGGATAAAGATAACAATGCACCATTTTAATGTTTAAAGCGACGTGGCTTTTTGGCATGCGTCAGATTAAACCAACGACTAAAAGACGCACACTGGAGACACACGAGAAAGATGCTTACGGGAGGCGATCTGAATTCTTCTTAATACCTTTTCAACGTCTTCCTGCTATATAGCTTGCATTATTCCCTATATAACCTAGCTCCTTTATCCTATCTATCACATTTCACTTTTATTTTTTCTAACCCTTCCGTCCCATAGCCTACTTAACCACTATCTTTAACCCATTGCCACCATTTTTGTTAACCCAACACCATATGTTTCCTCACCATTTCTCCTCTTTCCTTTCTTCATCTCAGGAAGGACTAGTGCTCAATTTTGATCTTTTGGCATTTGAAATCACTAGAAGCTTTTGAAATTCTTGTTTAGTTACTACTATAGTTACATTAAAGACTTTCCCTTGCATAGACTTGATGCTTCATTACAAAATGCATTGAGGTTGTGATCCAATTCTCAGGTGATAAGCAAAAACTATAACTTCTTTATCATTCACTTTGATGGTATAGAAGACCTATAGTACACATATCAAAATGGACCATGGTTGATTCACTATGCCCTCCTAATTTTAGACCTTTAGAAGCTGAATCCTATCCTCAACAAACTACAAATATGGAGTTTCCCATTATGGGTGCAGTTCCATGGTTTGCCTTTGGAATATCATACAAATGTGGTGGCAAAGATACTTGGGAACATCGTAGGAGATTCCATCAACCTAAATAATACTCTTGTGTGCAAGAAGAATGTAAACTTCTTGAGAGTTAAGGTTAATATTGACCCTCCTCTACCATTTCTCTTGAAAGCAAAAATCTTGATGGACAATGGTCTTTACATGTGAATAGAATGCTGTTATGAATGTGTTTTCAAGAAGTGCAGGAAAAGTAGTTAGATAGATCATGTTATATGTGAATGTGATTAGAATAAAGCAAGAGTGGCCAAGGAGTTTAAAGCACTCCAAAGTCATATTATTGGTAGCTACAAGTTATAGTTGCAGATTGACCCAATTGCTACTTGTAACATTTGGTATTTTCTAAATGGGCGTAGACCTCTTAATAAGTTACAGGAATATATAAAAAAAAAAAAGGAATAAAAGGCTAATTAAAGAGAGAAAATTAGAAAAGGAACAAATTTTAAGTGCGTCTGAATAAGGGAATGACAAAAAAGTAAAAGATACAAGGATTTTAATAACAAGTAAATTAAAGAAATTTAATATTATTTCCTATTATATATGAATTAAATGAGCTAACCAGAAAGCTCAAGAAGTTTAAAATAGGTCAAAATACTCACGGCGCCCTAAATAAGAAAGCATGTAGCATGGTATAGTTTTAAGTTGTTTTATGCTATCGTAAGCCCCCATAGTCCAGGAAAGTTAGTTTAAAGGTTTTAAAATCTTCTAAAATAAATTATGAAATTAAAATATGTAAAAAAAAAAAAAAGAGCTAGAACACAAAAATTTAAGGTGCAGCAAAACTAATGGCATTTTTATAATTATAAATAACTTTAATAAAGTAATTTTTTTAATTATAAGTGGTGCTTTATCCAGCCCATTCCCCATCACCATTCATCATCTCTTTTAGCTGGTTTATGCTTCATTCATGGCGTCACTTTGAGGAGAAAAGAGAGAAAAAGAAAACAAAGTAAAATAGATATGTTTTTGAGTTTATTTCACTTAGGCCTAGTTAGCAAAAGTATTCTCCTCTTTATGCTCTTCAGTTTTAGGGCTTTAGAATTTGAATTAATGAAGGTTAATCTACCACTAAGGGGGGGAAGATAGTGCTTATTTTAGAATTTTAATAAAGGAAAATTAGAGAGCACTAAATAGGCCTTGAATCAAGGTATGGCATGATATGTTTGAAGCCATGATTTCATGAGTTCCTCTCTTTCTTCATCACACCTAGAAAGAGAAAATCTCTTTCTTTATGTTCTTTTGCATGCAATTATTTATATGGAGCATGCAGAATTTACCTAGATTGAGGAAATGAGGAGAAATTGCCAAAGGAAGTAAGAAAACTTTATATAGCACCATAAATACTTAGTCTAGGCTACCCTATAAGAAATATGACCAAATGAGTTTGTTTTCAAGTTTTAATGAATTTAAGGGTTCTATATAGAATTACAAAGGCTAGGAAAAGTATCAATTCAAATTATAGATACTAATTGTGAAAGTCAAAATTTTTATATGCTTAAAAAGAGCTAATTTGAGTAAATAGCCATGCCTGCATTTGGTATAACATTTGAGCATTCTAGTGAGTTTAATGGAAGCATAAAGAGCTACCTTGGATGTTGGAATGAGGTCTCGAGGCATATAAGTGAGTTTAGCAAAAATGGCCTAAAGCTAATAAATATATCAAAGTGAAAAATGAGCAAAAGAATGGTGCAATGACTAAATCAATAGTAAAATACCAATTTTGGGTTCTAAATAAGAATTTAGGGAATTTGAATCGCTTAAAAAAATTTATCTGTGAGAAACTCTAAATTAGAGCTTAGATGAAGGGCAAGCAGAAAGAGTTGGCTAGGCAAGTCAATTAAAGAAGAACCAAACCCTATTTTAAACCAAATGGTGAGATAGTTGAGCCCTATGAATATAGCCAATAAGTTAAGGAATAAAAGTCTTAGAAAGAAAGTTCTAAAGTGCCTCCAAAAAGGCTGAAAATGCATAAGTCATGCATTGTAAAGTATATAGCCAATATATTAGAATCTTAGCACTGATTTGGATATAAATGTGATAATGTAAGTTATCAAAATAGTGAGGAGCCTCAATGTCAGTGTCTAGCTAGTAAAAAGAAAGCTTAGAAGAAAAAGAAATGTTCCTAAAACCTAATAGTAACTTGTGATGAAGTTAAAAGTGTTTATAACTTTTCTAAAAGTTCTTCATAAGTACTCTTATAGAAATAACTTTTCTAAAAGTATTTTGTAACTTTTTGATAGCAGTAATTTTTCTAAAACCTAGTAGTAACTCTTGTTGTTGTAATAAAGTTAAAAGCACCTTGTAACTTTTTTAATAGTTTATTGTAAGTTCTCTAAAATATCTAGAGTAGCTCTCTTTTCAAACTGAAAGTTTTTTTTTCCTTTTATACTATACCTTATGTATTGTCCCACTAAAGCTAACTAGATTAGTGATTATTCAACTTTCTTATTAAGTTAATTAAGATGATTTTATTATTACATAGAGGAAATAGAGTATCGTAAAAGATAAGGATTAAGTCTCACACAAATAGTTATCAAGACTGCAAAAGTTCAGATGATGGTTTTTATTTGTTCACTGACATGGTTGTGCTTTATGATAATCTAATTATGAGTTGATCATGCATATGTTTTCCTTTATATGGAAGAGTTTTATGGGGAAAAAAAAAAACAAATGACAGTTTCATTATATTAAATGAGGTCATAGATTAAATAAGGTCTAAAATACAATGTAAGGATATGAAATCTTGTTTGTCATTTCTTTTATAAAGGGAATGTCGCACTGCTAGAAGAATGGCGAAAACTAGAACCTAGTAAGAAGAAGACATATAATGATGAAGCTAACAAAGAGTGAGATCAAGTGTAAGAAAATGATATTCACAATTATGCATCCTTCTATGCCCTATTTCAATGAGTTCCTTTAGTAAAAATAATTCATTTCTATTCTATAGATACCATTTTGTTTTAAGGTGCTCATCCTCTTAGTTTAAAGAAACTGTGGAATAATGTTGAATGAGATAGGGGAGGAAATAGGATTTTGAAATTTGATGGATTTGGGGTACCACACCCTATCAAGGGAGTTATGCATCAAGCTAGTTAAAGTCTTTGATGTTCATACCAAGCCTCTATCTAGAGGTAAACAAGTACTAATAGAAGTCCAAGATGTCTATGTCATAATAAGTATTGTCTTTGGTGACCAACCCATACCTGATAGTTTAAAAGGAGAAGATAAAAGCAAATGAAGGATCTCAAATAGATAATACTAGCAAGGAAGGCCTAGGTGGTTATGTATAACTATAGTTATCAGTTACATGTAGATGTGAGATGTGAAGATTGCATGGTTATTAGATGAACGTATTGAACATCCTTATCCTAATGTTGTTATAGTTAGTAGTTTAACATATTTGACATTGTATGATTATGATTATAATATTATGCTTTCTTTCTTATGTTTTTGTATGTTCCTTAATGTCTGCCTTGATGTTTAGTCTAGATGTATCTTTCTTCATTTATGTTAACAAATTTAAGTATTACTTGGCAAAACTTGTTAATAGGAACATTCATAGAAATTGCTAGTAACAATTCTAAACCTTACTAAAGCTTACTAATAATGGTAATCTAACAGTAACTTTCCTTAAATTACCTAATTATAATAAATTTCTTAGAACACGTTATTAATTTTTCTAAAACTTATTAGTAATAATCCTAAAATATAATTGTAACTTTTGGGCTGTTGCTGTTGTAAGTCCCTAAAATTTTTTAATAGCCCTAAACCTTATTAGTAATTTTCTTAAATATAATAATAACAATATTAAACTTTACTAATAACTTCTTTAAATCTAATAGTAGTAGTCCTAAATCATACTAATAACTTTCTTAAATATAATGCTAACTATCATAAACCTTACTAGAAACTTCTTCATTTTTGTAGTAACAATCTTAAACCTTGTTAATTACTTCTTTAAATCTAGTGGTAATGGTTTTAAACCTCACTAGTAATTTTCTTAATAACAATATTAAACATTTTTAATAACTTTCATAAATCTAATGGTAACAATCCAAAATTCACTAATAACTTCCTTAAATCTAGTGTTAATGGTCTTAAACCTTACTTGTAATTTCCTTAATAATCATCTAAAACCTTACTAGTAATTCTTAAATCTAGTGTTAATGGTCATAAACCTTAACTTCCTTAAATCTAGCATTAGCAATTCTAAATTTTACTAATAGCTTTTTTAAATCTAGTAGTAACGGTTCTAAACTTTGCTAGTTACTTTTTTAAATTTAGCAGTAATAATACTAAACCTTACTAATAACTTCTTTAAATCTAATAATAATATTTTTAAACCTTTTCAATAACTTTATCAAAACCTATCAAATAACTTCCTAGTAACTCTTCTTAAGGGTTCTAAAGTTTACTAATAACTTCTTTAAATTTAATAACAACAATCTTAAACTTTACTAATAACTTTTCCAATAATATTCCTAACTAATAACGGTCCTAAACATTATCAATAACAACCCTAACTCAAGTTAAACTTATAATAACTTTCTTAAAATCTAGTAATAACTTTACTAAAATTTACTAGAATAGCTTTAAAACCTAATTGTAACTTTTTTAAACCAGCTAATAATGCCCTAGAATCTAATAGTAATACTACTAAAAGTTACTTGTAACATTTTATGTAACTTTTTTTATTACTAATTTATTTAGACAAGTATAACAAATTTGGAAAATTAACTTTTATTTGTTGTAATACTATTAAGCTTTGATAAGAAAGAAGTAGAACAATATTAAAGTGGCAATTTTCACAATCAATTCCTTTCTGATTAAAAAAGGCAATTATCAAGCCTCAATTATTGAATACAATTTTGGGATTAGACAAAAATCAATGATAATGATCCTAAATCTGAGACTTTGATTACCAGAGTACCCGACAAAATAGCAAAGCTTTGTCATTTTCATCTTCTATATCCACACCAAGCTTTAACACGCTCTATTTTGTCTTTGTAGAATAGAACTATCACATGCTTTCTTTTCTCTGGTTTTTGTTTTTAAGGGCATTTTTGTATTTTTAGTGATCTTTTAATCCTTTTAAATAATTTAAATTTTAAAAACTTTTATTATAAATTTTAAGAAGTTTGAGTCCTTGAATACAATTTTTCAAAAACAAAAAAATTACTTATATCAACTAAAAGACAAATAGACTCCTCAATTAAAAATTATTAATATTTTTGAGTAAAAATTATGATTTTATTTTTGATATAATAATAAAAATAATTAAGTAACTTTATTTTAAAAATAATAATGTAAATAATATTAATTTTATTAATAAAAATAAATTAAAAACTGTGTAAACTTTTAAAACAAAATATACCATATATAATTTTATTAAATTACAACAGTAGTTATTGTGAGCCAAAGGTGCCCTGTCACTCAAGTAGTCAAATCACATCAGGGACTAATCAAGTGCACAGACAAGGCGGCGCAAGTAGCTTAACATTCCAACGTAAAGGGCTTTTTGACACTGACACTGCATGCGAAATTAATGCTCCTGATACTGTGTATTTTTTACCCAGATGCTACACCTACGTC
The DNA here is from genome assembly GCA_032878935.1 of Erythrophleum fordii. Classification (NCBI taxonomy): domain Eukaryota; kingdom Viridiplantae; phylum Streptophyta; class Magnoliopsida; order Fabales; family Fabaceae; genus Erythrophleum; species Erythrophleum fordii. The sequence continues at coordinate 4,826,726 of JAVQMF010000025.1, read as the reverse complement.
TGGAAAAAAATGAAAACAAATCTGACACATGCCACATTCTGTTTTGGGAGCAGTTTTTAATATATATATATATCATTAAATAGAATACTTTTTAAAATAATAAAACATGATTAACATAATATATATTAATTATATATATTTTTATCATAAAAACACATATTAACATAATATATTTTTAACAAATAAAATCATTCTCAATTGCAAGTGCACATAAAAAATATCAATATGAATTCCTTGATAATAATTGTATGAAATATAGTCATTATATGTCAAATTATTAACTTAAAATATGTTTATTATATTTTTTTTGAGAGAAATATAAAATTTTAATTATAAAAATAAAAATTTTAACTATGAAAAAATTATATTTTATATTATAAAAATCCATAAATCTTTTTGTTACAATTAAGGTTACGTTCCATATTCTTTATATATATATTGGGTTAAAGGATGCAGCAGTTTAAGTCGCTACTACTAGTATTTTAAGGCATTTACATTAAATAGATCATGGCATGTGTCAGACTGCAATCTTTGCAAAAATGGATGCTGTGCCCCCCATGTAAGTAAGAGGAGAGTTTATCCAAAAAAAGAAAAAAAGAAAAACCCTTATATAAAGGGGCTACAGTATTACAAATCATCTACATGTCTGCCGTCTCACACGTGCCGCGTTTCCATTAATGTGTTTTAAAAAAAAAAAAATTACAGGTGGTGCAGCATCTGTGTAAAAATGATAGGGTAGTGATAGGAACATTAACAATGCATTTGGATTGGACAAAAGATAAGGGGAGAAAAAAAAAAGAAAAGAAAAGATGAGAGAAAATAAAATAATATTCTGTTTGAATGGAAAAAAAGAATAAGAAAAAAAGAAAAAGTGGAGTGAAAATAAAAATAGGTTCCACAAAAAAATTTTCTTTTTAAAAATAAAGAGATTTCGAAAGAAAAACAATGCACGCAAAACACACTTCGACTACATTATAGTTAAAATTTTTTTTTAATTGTTTCAATTGTAAACCCCAAAAAATTAATTTGAGCAATATTTTTTTAAAATTTAATTAATATTATAATTATTTATTTAAAATATTATTTTAAAATTAATTAATAATAAATATAATTTACAAAATAATAATATATTTTTATATTAAAATTAATAAATTATATATTTTATTAAAAAAATTTTGAAAAAATGGTCAGAATGATATATATGCATTGGCACATCCGGTGCCAATTCATCTATATATATATATTATAATATATTATATATAATAATTAAAAAATTTTATTATATTTATATATATTATATTTAAATTAATTAATATATAAATAATATTTATAAAATATTACAATAAATAATTATATTTATTATATTAAAATAATAATTTATAAATAATTTTTTTAAAAAAATTTTAATTAATTTAAATCATTTTTTAATTTACATTTATTTTTTTAATGATAAATTTTTTATCATATTTTTAAATAATTTTTTATTATTTAAAAAAATTTTTATAATTAGTTTTTTTTTTCATTATCTCATTAAACTTTCATTTTATTTTATTTTTTTATAATTAGTTTTCTTTTATGGGCCTTAATTTTGTGTGAATTTTCTTATGATTTGGAGTGATATTTTGATATTTTTTATCTAAAGAAGGAAAAACCCAAAATTAAAGGCTCTTGATAATTAGGTAGGTGTCATTTAGATAACTATTGGTAATTTAATTCTTTGAGCGTCTTCTATTGGTCAATATCTTATTACAAGTAAAGAATTTCTTTTACATATAATATAGTAACTGCATTTTTGTGTGTCTGTGTGCGCAAAAGTGTCAATTAATTGGGATGCCAAACGATCAAAAAATACAATTGAAAGTTTAACGGTATCATCACAGACTGTGTAGTGTACTAGTAGCATCCCATTTAGAGGTTGGAGATATAAATTTGTAAACATTCTGTCCAATATCTGGAGTTTTACTCAACCTGAGTTCCTGAGTTACTATTCCATTGAATTCTGAGATTTGGGCTGCCTAAGTTAGTCTGAAATTATTTTTTTCTCTAACTAACATCCACAACTTTTCAGATTGGTATCATTTGTATAGATTAGATTTTTATGGAATTAATTAGACATTTTCTATTTTTATAATGCAACAGTCTTTCATTTAAATTTTCTTTAGGAGGCTCATTATGGAAGAACAATGAGAGAGATATCTACTTTGCTACGTTCATTTGGATAGCATTTTAGACAGATTTGAGATGAGTTTTAGATTGTTTTTAGATGGAGTTCAAACAAAATTTTTTTTTCAGACAAAATATATTCTATCTGTGAAAGCCTTGTTACAAAATTTCTTTCTTTCAAAAATTTGTCCGAAATTAATTTTTTTATCTATCTAAACATGTAAAAAAAAAAATATTTTTATTTTTTTCCTCTTTTTTATCTTTTTATTTTTCTCTTTCCCCATCCAAATATCCGATGCAGTGTCTGCCAAGAGGCCCATTGTACAGTATACCTTGTCATTCAACAGTAAAAGAAAAAGTGAAATATTAAAGGTAATTTCTTTTTGGATTTGTTTAGGACACCGTGGATACCGTACCATATTCCAAATGACCCATTATGGGAATGATGAACAACCTTATCCCGTGAATGATATGATAAGGCTTTTACAATAATATTATCAGTCAAAAAGGAAAAGTAAAATGAGGTAGTCATGGCTGGTTAGATTTTTTTTTTAAAGCACTTTTTGATTTATTAGTTTAGATAATATTGTTTTATATGATTTTATGGTTAAGCAATCAACATAATTATGGATATTAGGCCCTTGCCCACTGGATTAAATCAATCCAGTTGTCTAATTAGTTAAGTTCAGTTTCTTTTTCCTTTGATGGGAGCATGCAACCATGTAAGCCCGTTGTTAGGGATGTATAAAGATCCAATTTGATATAATTTTAGATTAAAACTAAATTGAACCAAATATGTTAATTTTGTAAATTGATAGACCTTGTTGACTTTTAGTTGCAATGGGTATAGTTCAATTTTGTCTGATTTGGCTCATGCTATTCTTCCATAAAAAAAAATTAAAAAAAAAAACTAAAGCAAATAACCTAAAGTGATTTGATTTTTTTCAGATTCTGTTTCTTGTAACCTTTATTCTTTTTTTTTTTTTGGGGCATAATTTGTGTAACCTTTCACAGATTATGTTTACTTTGGTTGAATTTATTGTATTGTCTATTCTTCCCATGCTAATTTGATTTTTTTTAGACTATGTTAATTTTTTTGAACATTGGAAGGAGCTCATTGATTTTATAATTAATAAACCACTAAAAATTTGAATTGTGCAACTAATAGACTAAAGACATGTTTGGTTAACAAAATTTTAGGTAGGTAGAGAAAAAAGAATGTTAAAGTAAATTGATGGAATAAAAAATAACAATTTTGTCTTCATTTTTAAAAAAATAATAAATAAATAAATAATATTAAGTAATGATCACAAAAATATAATAAATATTGTAAAAAAAATTTTAGATCACAATATTTGAACCAAATAGGCTTAATAACATGTTTGGTTATTTGTAAAAGAGAAAAATTTTTTCTCTAAAATTGTATATAATATTTATTATATCTTTGTAATAATTATTTAATGATATTTATTTTTTATCATATAATTAAAATAAAAGTATACAAATTATTTTTTATTTATAAATTTTTTATTTATTTTATTATTCTAAAAAAGTTAAGTCCTTGAAACTTGTAGAAGTGTAACAGCTTTCCATACCAACCACCTTTATCATGTGCACGTGCACCTACATACAATTCAATGACTTGAACATGTGCGTCTAGAATACCATTCACAAAGGTTGCAACAACTAATCGTACGTACTTGAATTCTATTCATGTTGTTTGAATTTTTTTTTATTAAAATATACTTAAATTATATCTATAGTAACATATCATTGTAATTTTAATAATATGCAAATAATCAACTTCAATTGAAAAAGTGGATGTTATGTCAAACTATTTTGTATGAAGAGTTTAAGTTGTAATTAGGTGGAATTTCTTGCTGCTGTTATTGTTGTAAGTTCTTAAAATATAATTGTAACTTTTAAGTTGTTGTTTTTATAAGTTCCTAACATTTTTTAATGATTATAAATATTATTAATAATTTCTTTAAATTTAGTGGTTCCAATCTTAAATTTTATTAGTAATTTTCTTAAATATAATAATAATAGTCCTAAATTATACTAATAACTGTACTAAATCTAATAATAATAATTTTAAACCATGCTAATAATTTCTTTAAATTTAGTGGTAACGATTTTAAACCTTATTAGTAATTTTCTTAAATTTAGTAATAATAATTTTAAACTTTACTAGTAACTTTCTTAAATTTAGTGGGGACTATCTTAAACCTTACTAATAACTTCCTTAATAACAATATTAAACCTTTTTAATAATTTCTTTAAATTTAGTAGTAACAATCTTAAACCTTACCAGTAACTTTCTTAAGTTTAATGGTGAATGTCCTAAACCTTACTTGTAATTTTCTTAACAACGATTTGAAACCTTATTAATAATTCTTAAATCTAGTGGTAATGGTCATAAATTTTAATTTATTTAAATTTAGTAGCAACAATTCTAAACTTTACTAATAATTTTTTTAAATCTAGTGGTAATGATTCTAAACTTGTAACTTTCTTAAATCTAATAATAATTATTCTAAACCTTAATAACGGTCTTAAAACTTTCTTAAATCTAGTAGTGATGGTATTAAACCTTATTAATAATTTCTTTAAATCTAGTAATAATGGTTTTAAACATTATTAATAACTTTCTGAAAACTTGTTAGATAACTTTATAGTAACTCTTCTTAAATCTAATGTTCTAAACTTTGTTAGTAATTTTCTTAAATCTAATAATAATTCTAAACCTTATTAGTAATTTTTCTCATAATGATTCTAATCAATAACACTCCTAAACATTACCAATAACAGTCTTAACTCAAGGTAACTTCATAATAAATTTTTTTAAAATCTAATAATAACTTTACTAAAATCTACTAGTAAAGGCCATGAAATTTAATTATAACTTTTTTAGACCAGCTAATAACACCTAGAATCTAATAGTAACATTACTAAAAGTCACTTGTAACATTTTGTGTAATTGTGTGTTAATTACTAATTCACTTAGATAGGCACAAAAAATTTGGCAAATTAGCTTTCATTTGTTAGAGTTCTATTAAATTTTGATACATAAGATGTGAAATAATATTAAAATGGTGATTTTCACAACCAATTCCTTTCTTATTCAAAAAGATAATTCCCAAGCCTCAATTATTGAACCCAATTTCGATACTAGACATAGAAACCAATAATAACAAATTTAAGTGAGACTTTGATTATTGGATTGCCCAATGAAATAGCAGAGCTTTGTCTTCGTCATCTTTCATATCAATTCCAAGCTTTAGCGCACTCTATTTTGTCTCCATGGAACAGAGCTATCACATGCTTTCTCTTCCTTATTTTTTTTATTATGAAAGGCATTTTTGTCTTATGATCCTATGGTCTTTTTAAATAATTTAAAATTTTAAGATTTTTTATTCTAAATTTTAAAAAATTTAAATTTTTAAATATAATTTAATAAAAAAATTACTCATACCAATCAAAAGACACGCAAATTCCTCAATTAAAAATTATTAACATTTTTATAATAAAAGTTATGATTTTATTTTTAATATAATAATAATAATTAAATAATTTTATTTTAAAAAATAATAATATGAATAAAATAAACTTTATTAATAAAAATGAATTAAAAATTTTTGTATAATTTTAAAACAAAATATATCATATATAATTTCATTAAATTACAAAAGAAGTTATTGTGAGCCAAAGATCCCTGTCACACGAATAGTCAGATCACATCGAGGACCAATCTAGCGCACAGCCAAGACGGCGCACATAGCTTAACACAGCTTTTTGACTCTGACGCATCGGAAATAATTAATGCTCCTGACACTGTACTTTATTATTTTACCCAGATACTACACCTACATTTTAGACAAATATGGAAACGAGTTTGACACATGCCACAATCTGTTGATAGGAGCAGCTTTTAATATATAGTGCCTTTTGGTACAAAATAAAAATCATTCTTAACATATTCATATTTCTTAAAAAAAATTAATTATATTTGTAAAATGTTTAAATGTTATTATACCTTTTTAATCTTACTCCTACTGTCAATATGGCTATTGTCATTAAATAAAAATTTTTAATATAACTGTTGCTATTAAATGTAATATATTATGAAAAAAAAAGTAATAATTATTATAAGATGATTATATTTTGAATCAAATTTTTTTTTTGTAAATGACTTATATTTTAGATTGAAAAAAAAAATATATATATATATATAAAGTCTCCATATTATTAAATAGAATACTTTTAAAATAATAAAATATAATTAATTATATATTACCTCCAATTTTATATATAAAAGATTTTTTTTAGTTTAATTTAGTTTAAAATATAAAAAATAAACTACTAAAGTTTGGCATATTAATTATATTATTTTAATTATATCTTCTATTAAATGAGTCTTTCAAATTATAAGTAGTTGTTATTAATTTTAAGAAAAAAATACATATATTAAATAGGGACATTCTTAAAAAATATTTTTTATTTGTGATAAAATTAAAAATATTAATTATTTATAACTAATTTTTTTAATTTTTGTTAATTAGTTATTTGTTTTTTTATATATTGGGATTGGAAGTAATATATTTTTATTATAAAAAAATGTTAACATAATATATTTTTAACAAATGAAATCATTTTTGGTTGTAAAAGCACGTCAAAGATATCAATAAGAATTCCTTGATAATAATTGAAGGAATACAGTCATTATATGTCAAATTATTAACTTGGCATATGTCTATTATATGTATTTTTTTTAAGAGAATTATAAAATTTTAATTATAAAGATAAAAAATTTAACTATAAAATATTATATCTTATATTATAAAAACCCATAAAGCTTTTTATTACAATTAAGGTTACATTCCATATTTTATATATATATATTTATCGGGTTAAAGGGTGTAGCAGTTCATGTCACTACCACTAGTATTTTAAGGCATTTACATTAAACAGATCATGAAAAAACCTTACGTAAATGGGTTACATCATTAAGATACAAATCCTCTACTCAAGAATCTTTGTATAGTATGTTTGGCGGAGCGTTAAACAAGGCAAAATCACGTTTGCAGAACCCTTTTACGCAGAAGCAAGGATTTGTTGCTTCTTTGCAAACTACATTTTTTCTTTTCTCACAGCGCAACCAAACACACACGTAATCTCAGACATGCCACGTTTTCATTAATATTTTTTTTTCAAAAAATGCAGGTGCAGCATCTGGGTAAAAAAGATAGGAGAGTATTTTGAACATTGATTATTTGGATGCAGTGTCATTGTCAAAAGGCCCATTGTATAGTTTACTTTATCATAAAACAGAAAAAGTGAAATATTAAAGGTAATTTCTTTTTGGATTTGTTTAGGACACAGTATATACCGTACCATGTTGCAAATGACTCATTATGGGAATGATAAACAACTTTATCCCGTGAATGATGAGATTTTTACAATAATATTATCAGTATTGAAAAAAGGAAAAGTAGAATGAGTTAGTCATGGCTGGCATTTGTTTTTTGGAGCACCTTTTGATTTATTAGTTTATATAATATTATTTTATATAATTTTATGATTAAGCAATCAATATAATTATAGATTTTAGGCCCTCGCCTATTGGATTAAATCAATCCAGTTGTCTAATTAGTTAAGTTCAATCTCTTTTTCTTTTGATGAAAGCGTGCAACCATGTAAGCACGTTGTTAGAGATGTATAAAGACCCAGTTTGATTTAATTTCAAATCAAAACTGAATTGAATCAAGTATGTTATTTTTGTAAATTGACAGACCTTGTTGATTTTTAGTTATAACTGGGTTGGTTCAAATTTGTCTGATTTGGCTCATGATATTCCTCCCCCTCCCCCACGACACCTAAAGTAATTTGACTTTTTTCTTTTTCTAATCCTGTTTTTTCTAATGTTTATTCTTTTTTTCTTTGGGCATAATTTGTGTTACTTTTCACAGATTATGTTTAATTTAGTAGGATTTATTGTAATGTCTATTCTTTTCATGCTAATTTGACTTTTTTTTAGACTATGTTAATTTTTTTGAAAATTGGAAGGAGTTCATTGATTTTATAATTAATAAACTACTAAAAATTTGAATTGTGCAACTAATAGTCCAAGGACATGTTTGATTGACAAAATTTTAGGTATATAAAAAATGTAAAAAATAAATTAGTAGAATAAAAAATAACATTTGTGTCCTAATTTTTAAAAAATAATAAAAAATATTATTAATTAATAATTATAAAAATATTATAAAAAAATTAAAAATAAGATTTGAACCAAATAGGCGCTAATAGCATATTTGGTTATTTGCAAGAGAAAAATTTTTTTTTTTTCAAAGTTGTATACAATATTGATTATATTTTTGTAATAATTATTTAATAATATTTATTCTTTTTTATCATATAATTAAAATAAAAGTATAAAAATTATTTTTCATTCACAAATTTTTTTTAGGTCCTTGAAACTTGTACAAGTGTCACAGCTTTCGATGCCAATACCTTTATCATGGAGTCTATCACGTACATCTACATACAATTCAATGACTTGAATATTAAGCAATTCTTACGTACACCTGGTGCGCCACATCATTTGTACACTCTACGGTTCAGATTTACTCTGCACGTAGACCATACTTGTACTACATATAGACCCCACCTGTACAAACTCAATCCTAATCATTCATTTCCTTAGGTGCACTATGCTCCAGGTGCACCTAAGAAAATTTCCTTGAATATTTGCATCTAGAATACCATTCCCAAAGGCTGCACCAAATAATCGTACGTACTTGAATTTTATTCATGTTATCTGAATTTTTCTTATTAAAATAAACTTAAATTATATCCATAGTAACATATTATTGGAATTGTAATAATATGCAAATAATTAACTCCAATTGAAAAAGCGGATGTTATGTCAAACTATTTTGCAAGGAAAGTCTAAGTTGCAATTAGGTGAAATTTCTTGCTTCCCGATGAAAGACCTTTTAGACGCGAAAGGTAAACAGAGGCATGCCCTTTAACACAAGTTTCAAATGATATTAGTGGACTTGAAATTTTATTGCACCAAATTTCCCTGTTACGATAAATCCAATAAGAGAACATTGAAAAGCCTTGTCTGTCATATAATCAACGGAGAATTGATAATATTCTTATTACACCAATGTCTGATAGTCAAATTTCAGATAAACTTTGCTGGAAATTGGCAAATGATGACAAAAAATAGAAGGTGGATTCAAGCACCGATTACATGCTCCTTCTGTAATACTCATGAAGAACTGATGGATCATTTATTTCTCGATTGTCCATTCGCACGAACAATTTGGTTTGAATCAAATCTGGATATATGAACGGAGAGATTTACTCTCGCATCTCTACTGGGGTGGTTAGAAATTTGGTTCATGACCTTGCAAAATCAATAGAATGAATTACATAATCATGCAATCCTAATTGTGCTTCTTCTCAACAATCTGTGGCATGCAAGAAATAAATTATAGGGTTTAGATTCTCTCAATTTATCTGATAAATTTTGTTTTTTATCAATATAAAAAAATTCTACGTGAAAGCTTATTTTGACTTTAAATTATGAGTAAGGCATATTCTCTCACATAAAAATTTTTTGGATTTGAAATATAAATAAAGCATAATTCATCGTTTCTTATGTTAAAGTTTATATTAATTATGAAAAATAAGAATAATAATGATCAAATTCTTGGTTGCTCGATCAATGATGGTCTGACCATCATATGAAAGATTAACTTTAAAAGTTTAAACTGTTAAATAAAAATTTATGCATGATTTTATTGATGTCTAACAAGTAATTTAATTAATAGTCTTGTGTGAGGTGCAATGACTTATATTTAATGGGACCTCTCACTAATAATTTTTTTTTTAAAACACTACTTTTTTAATCCAAATTAGTCAGTTTTCATCTTTGAATTTTATATACCATACTCTGGTGAAGAAGAAAATCTTAACATGGAATACAATAAGATGAAGGATAATCTTTTGATAAAATTTTTTAAATGTTTGTTATTAGATTTCTTAATTAAAATTGGAGAAGTTTTTGGAATAATTATCTAATTGTTTAATATTAAGCTGTAAAAAAAGTTTACTTAAATTTTTTTTTTAAAAAAATCTAATAATAACAATTGAAGAACTACACCAAATCTAAATATCAATGTTTGAAATAAATCTCTAATAATTTAGGAGTTGGAATTGCTAATTTCCTAAAAGTACAATCATGTAAGAACTGTAGTTTTCGGATTCACTAATTATTTAACAATATTAGTCAATTATTGCTCTCTTGGATGTTGGTCACATGGGACCTATAAGAGAGGGACCGTTGTATTGGCAAACACGCTGAGGTCCTTGAGGAACGAGGATGAAAAGAACACGAGAGTCACTTTCTGGGTTTGAATTCTAATGTCTGAAATCAAAAGTGAAAAGTACAAACTTGATTCATTATTTATTAAAATAATTGGTTTTCCAAAATGCATGAAAGATCACTCATATAATGAGTCGTGATTGATGCAATTTTCAAACATCACCGATTTAGCACTAGATTTATTTCTTTAATATATTTTTTCTTTTTCTAAAAATAATATTTGCTTCTTATAATTAACAGTTGGGATGGAAAAAGTAGCTTTCATTGTAGATCCAGGGAAACATATACAGCCACTAACATATGACTTAAACACGATTATGCTTTGTGATTATGACAGTTTTGAACAGGTGTAATGTATTAAAAACAAAAGGGCATACAAATTTAAAAAAAAATCTAAAAGTGTTTTGTGTGTGTGTGTGTGTGTGTGTGTGTGTGTATATATATATATGAAGTGAATGACAGGAGGAGTATGAGTTAAAAAAAAAGATAAAATAAAATGAAATTTAATTACACTAAATTTACTTCAATCTTAAAATATAAATTGGCGTCATATGAAGCATTGCTTTATTGATTTCTAAAACTTTAAAGGCATGAATAATAATGGTAAGAGAATCAAGCTACTATCTTGTTATCATACCAAATGTTAGGCAGTTCCCCCCCCCCCCCCTCTCTCTTTTTTTTTTTTTTTTTTTCTTTTAACAAAGAAGCCCTTTGCATAGTATACCTTATCATTCAAGAGCAAAAGAGAAACAGTGAAATATTAAAGGTAATTTCTTTTTGGATTTGTTTAGATCATAGTGGATACCGTACCATATTCCAAATGACTTATTATGGGAATGATGAACAACTTTATCCCGTGAATGATATGATAAGATTTTTGCAATAATATTATCCCTATTGAAAAAAGGATTAATTAGTAGAATGAGTTAGTCATGGCCGGCACTTTTTTTGCACCTTTTGATTTATTTGTTTACATACTGTTGTTTTATATAATTTTATGGTTAAGCCATCAGTATAATTTTGAATATTAGGCCTTTGCAAATTTAGATTCACTGATTTTTTGGCATTAAAATAAACAGTTATATTAAAATAATAAAATATAGAATAAAAGTATATAGAGTCCACATCTCTTCGAGAGAGTGTGAAAATTAAAAGATCCATATCTCTCTCTGTCTCTCTCTAATATGACCATTTATTTTAACACCGAAAAGAAAAAAAAGAATCCAAATCCGTCCTTTGCCTATTGGATTGGGTCAACAGAGCGGTCTAGTTAGTCAAGTTTAACTTCTCTTTCATTTAATCGGGTGCAGAGAAAGTTCAATTATACCATATAATTGCTTTTGGAGTGTGCATCCATGTAAGCACATTGTGGCGTTATGACGCGCATATTCAATTCAGACGGTAGTTTATGGAGTTAATGAGATCACGCCATGAGCTTTGCTATTTGTCACTATTAGGTTAAGAGCAATTATTATAGTACCTTTGAAACTCGCTTATAAGTAGTTTGGAAACACTTTAAGTATGAGTACGCGCTCAACTTTTGGCATTGTATTGCCTCTAATTGAGTCGTTGAAGTGTGTACAAGTGTGATTGCTTTCCACACCAACCTCCTTTATCATGTGGGCTATCAAGTACATCTATATACAATTCAGAGGGACTTGAATACCTGCGTCCAGAATACCATGCACAATGACTGCATCAGATAATCGTATGTACTTGAATTTTATTTATGTTGTCTGAATTTTTCTTATTAAAATGAACTTCAATTATATTTGTAGCAACATATTATCGGAATTTTAATAATATGCAAATAATTAACTTCAATTGAAAAAGTGACAGTTGTCAAATTATTTTGTATGGAAAGTTTAAGCTGCAATCAGGTGAAATTTCTTGCTTCCTGATGAAAGCTCTTTTAGACTTGAAAGGTTAAAAAAGGCATGACCTTAACACAACTTTTAAATGATATTAGTGGACCCTAAATTTTATCGCAACAAATTCCCCTCTTACAGAAAATTGATGATATTCTTATTACTCCAGTATATAATTGTCAAATTTCAGATAAACTTTGCTGGAAATTGGCAAATGATGGCAAATACACGGTTGATTCAGGGACAAATTACATGCTCCTTCTGACTCATGAAGAACACATGGATCATTTATTTCTTTATTGTCCATTTGCACAGACGGTTTGGTTTGAATCAGATCTGGATATACGAATGGAGAGATTTACTCCCACATCTCTACTAGGGTGGTTGGACATTTGGTTTATGACCTTGCAAAACGAATGGAATGAATTACATAACCATACAATCCTAATTGTGCTACTTCTTAACAATATCTGAAGTCTAGATTTTTTCATGTTCAAAAATTCCTCATGTGGGAGAGAGAGTGACATAATGGGCATAGGGCCACACAAATGGGTCTCATTGGACCTACTATCTATTGTGAAAAAACTCACAAGTGCACAATAATGAGTAGATTATCATTTTTACAAAAGAGATTGATTAAGTATTAATTTCCTACATTATTCCTATCATCTAGAGAATCTACTAAATTGAATCAAATAAACTATGAACTAAGAAATGAAGCAAGATTTACAAAAATAAAGAACTAGACTACTTAATGGTAAAAAGCTATTGGATTTGGATTTCAATGTCACTTTTTATAACTGAATAAAATTAACTCATGTAATTTATTTTCATCCTAATTCATAGTTGACTCCCTAAATTATATGAAATTCCTTCTCAAGATGGAACATGTGTATTTATACTAGGCTCACATTTACTCTTGTGATCATATGCTCTAACACAAACCAATTAAGCTCTATGGAATTTATGTATCCCAACATGTAGTAACTTGACATGGATATATGTTACAATTGGCTTAGAGAAGATTAATATCTCTAGAAAATCTAAGTCTAAATTTATTATTCAGGTGATCTCCTATAATAATTCACCTTTTAGTTTATCTCATTACAAATCAAATTTCACAATAAATCGTCAACAAATTACAAAAGAAAATATAATCAAATAATAAATTAATCAGATCAATAGTCATTACATGAGTATCTCAGATTTAATTACATTCAATAAATATATCCATCCAAACCCCATATATGAGGGGTTTATCTACTCATGATAAAAAATAAAATCCTAAAACCTAAGTTGAATGAATTCATAACAATAGAATAAGAGAGAAATAGATGAAAGAGAAAGTATTTAGCATGACACAATAGTCTTCAAATAGAATTCCAAATCTCTTGATGTCATATCTATTCTCTAAAGCTCTTCTTTGGCTGAAGTGTCACCCCCTTGATGTGTGAGAACTTTCCTATTTTTATTTTTTTGTAGCTTTAGGAAGCTCCCCTTCTTTTCTTCCAAGAACTTTATTATTCTGATTTCATCCTCTCCAAGTATGTTTAGGCACCATATACAAGAATAATTCAGCCTTTAATCAGGCACCTTAGGCTTGGTCTTTCTCTCCTTTTCTCATTAGCATTAATCATATTCTTACTCAAAAATGCATAAAATTTGCATAATAAATCTTAGTAACTTGATCACTAATTAAGATTAAAGTTCAATTAACATGTGAGAAATATATTATATCACTCTCTCTCCTACATGAGAATTCTTGGATATGAAAGAATTTGGGCCATAATATTTGGCATGTAAGAAATAAAACTACATAGTTTGGATCCTTTCAATTTACATGATAAATTGAGAAGGTGGATTCAAGAGAGAGAAAAAAGAAAAGAAAGAAGTAATAGACCCTCTATATTCTCTTCACATTTTATTTCACTTTCTTTTTTAGTGCATAAGGAATTACAATTGGAAAATTGGCAAATCTCACGAACTAAATTGTTAAATACAATTAAAGCATAATGGAGACAATATATGTGAATATTGCTAATGGATGGAGACCTAACAAAGTGCCTTGCTAGAAGCCCAAACCAAAAATAGACATTGAAGTGCTTCTTTTATTACATTCTTATCCATACTTAAATTTCTTTTAGAAAAGATTATGAAAGAAGGTAGTATTGTGGCTTTTATCTTAAAGCATTACAAGTAGATCAAGATAGAAGTGCTAATAGAACAGAGGCATCTTTAAAAGAATGTGCTATTGTTCACTGTTTTACATAAAATTTTGCTTGATTTTAGAGAGGAATTTCAACAACAAATTGCCAATAATCTTGTAAAGAAGGGCTATTTTAGGAATCTTTAGAGTTAATTTCTTACTAACACCCAATACTCAAAGTTACTAAAAGATACTTAGGTGCTTTTAGAGAAAAACAAATCATTTGTTGTGCAGCATGTTGTGCTGTAAAGCATGTGAGACTTAATAAAAGAATAAAGGTTTTAAAAAAATGAAACGACTCCTCTACTTGGGGGCATGATATTCCTTATTATGTAGGAGGCACAACAGGGGATCTAAGTTCCTTTTAGAGTGATGTAAATGGCATGGATTCCTTTTCTTATAATTTTGTTTTTTATCAATCTAAAAAATAACTTTTACATGAAAGTCTATTTAAAGCTTAAATTATGAATAAGACATATTTTTTCACATCAGAATCTTTTGGATTTGAAGTATAAATAAAGCATAATTCATCATTTCTTATATTAAAGTTTATATTGATCAAATTCTTGGTCAGTTGATCAATGATGGTCAACCATCATATGAAAGATTATTTTAATCTAAAAGTTTAAAGTGTTAAATAAAAATTTATGAATGATTTTATTGATGTCTAGTAAGTAATTTAATTGATAGTCTTGTATAATGGGTGTAATGACTATTAGTTAATGGGATCTCACTTTCATTAGAGTTACGAAATTATGAGAAAAAGAAAAATATTATCTCTGAGAGTATAACTCACTTTAAAATTTGTGTAAAAATTTTGGATTGAAGCCCACTTTCATTAGATTAAGAAAAATTCGAGGAAAATGAGAAGACTATCTATGTTCTTGTACCTCTCACTAATAATTTTTGTTAAAAGAATTACTACTTTTTTAATCTAAATTAGTTAGTTTTATCTTTGAGTTTTATATACCATACTAATGTGAAGAAGAACATCTTACATGGAATACAATAAGATGAAGGATAATATTTTGATAAAATTATTTAAACGTTTGTTATTAGATTTCTTATTTGAAATTAGAGGATTTTTTTTTGATGACTTAATTATTTAATATTAAGCTATAAAAATTTTTTACTTAATTTTTTTTGAAAAAAAATTCTAATAATAACAATTGAAAAATTACACCTAAATTTTTTTAATAAGGTGTGAGTGTTGCAATTTTCAAACATTACCAATTTAGTACTTGATTTATTTCTTTAATATATTTTTTCTTTTTCTAAAAATAATATTTGTTTCTTAAAATTAATAGTTAAGAAGGTGATAAGTGTTTATTTTATAATTAAATAGGTATAGATTTTGGAATATATTGGTTTAAATTTATAAATATTTTATACCTATTTAATCTATTTTATATATTTTCTTCCTATATTTAATTCTTAGACAAAAAAAGAATTTGGATAGAAAATCTACTCATATATTCTTTTTTTTTTCTATGCAAAAATAATAATAAATGGAGAAGAAAAGAGAGAGAGAGAGGGATATCATTTTATTCACAAGGACAAAGCTGAAGTTTTTAAGATAATGATGGAGAATGGAAAAATAATAAAAAAATATATTATGAATTATTTTTAAATTATAAGTTAAAGATAAATATAAGAAATAATATTTCATTAAGATTAGTATTAGAGCCTAATAGTTAAATCATTTTATTTTGTTATTTTTAGTTATCTTTTTGTTATGCTTTAATAATTATCTTTTTGTTAGGATTAGAATTTAATATTATCTTTTATTATTAAAAGTTACTTTTCATTAAAATTAGGATTTGTTATTAGTGGTTATCTTATAGACTCTTTGTGTAGTCCATAGGAAATAGGATTATGAACCTTACCATTGACTGAAAAATAATAACTATTGTTTGATTCGAAAAAAAAAAAGAGGCATCTAATTACTATTCTGAATACCTCAAGAATTCTCTTTGAGATATTTAGAGCCCGTGGAAGCATCCTGAAACTGAGCACCAAAATTTTTGGGAGTATTATGGCTGAATCAACTTCTTTTCTCTATTTTTTTTTTCTTGTGATTGATTTTTTAGGATTGAGAATTTTAGAATGATGTTATTTGTGAATTCTTTAATTATGTGTTTTTAAATTTTCCAATTGGGGGTAGGAATATAGCCTAATTGGGAATTAGTTTCTACTATTTGTTTTGACTTTTTATAAATTTTATTTATGAATATATTTTCAAATTTTAATTATATCTATTTCTCTCATGTTTAATGTTAATTTTATAATTGGCCACCATTAAATCAAATATATAGGTGATATTGATGTATTGGGACGTGAAGAGATAACTTAGATCTAGAGGAATAAAAACAAATATTTAAGCTAGAGATGGATTTAGAGATTTGTGGTGATTTAAAATTATTGCTTCATGATTCAATTGGTTGTTTGGATATCATGGGAAAGAATTCATCTTTAATTAAATATGGACTAGTAAATTGGGATAATATTAAGACATTTTAGAAATAGTAATTACTATAATTATTTAAGAGTCAATTCGACAAATAGAAATTAATAACCCATAGGATAAATCCTAAATCCCAATACTTCTAGTGATTATATTCTTCTCATAATTAATTAGCACTTGCTTTTACTTTTATAGTTTCTATATACTCTTATCAATTAATTTATTTTATCTTATTTTATCAACTATTAATTATTTGGATTAGTAAAAGTGTAACTTTTCTATGAATTCGACCCCAGAATACTCTAAAAATTTTTTTACTATACCAATCTTGTACATTTGCGAGAATAATCAGAAGGGAAAAGTAACTTTCATTGAAGATCCAAAGTATCACTAAGGGTGCCCACAAGTTAGGTTTTGACTTAGTTTAGCACTCAACTTGATTTAGCATTAGATCAAACTTTTTAGGCTTGATATCCGATTTGGTTCAACACCAAGCTGAACTAGGTCTAATTCAACCACTTTTTTTTTTCAAAATTTTTGGTAGAAATTATAAGATGGGTTTTTAAAAAATAAATTTTTTATAAGTCCTAATAAAATTACATTTTGCCCTTAAAAATTAAAAGTTTTATATAAGTTCTTACAATATAAGACTAGATCGGTGTAGCCTTTTAGGTTTTAGGGTACCATGTATCTTGTAACTTTATCAAAGTAGTGAAATTTTAATCTTAAAAACTAATTTCTTTATTATTAACCATTTTAAATTTTAAGATGGTATCTATAGATATTTGGTTAACTATGTATCCGTTACTGTAATCCATTTGATATTCATAATAACAAATATGGTCATCAAAATATCTAGATATTAATACAAAAAATACAACTAATTCCTAGGTTGCACAACTAAATATACATCTGTGTTGCATAATTCTCGTTACAAATATCTAACAAATTAGTGAGGGTTCCTCCATCTTTATTTTGTTATATCTAGATATTGAAGGTTTGGTATACTTTAACCATCTTAATTTATTATTGGTGTAAACTTAGTGATACAAAGACATTGAATCTAAACACATTATCAAGTGTAGTAAAAATTTACATTTTTAGTAAAAACATTGTCAATTAAAAAAACTAATGGTTTAGTTGTCTCATGTGCAAAGAAAACATTTTCCTTATATCCCTCTATTTGCAGCATATTAGAATACCAAACATATTATAGAATACCAATACAAACAAACAGCATTTGTCTTACATGTTTGTATATATCTATGTACATAACCTACTTAGACTATGGAATCATTTCTACATATGAAGCAATATACTAAACTTGCCATACCCTAAATATCATGCATACCCTAGATATCATGCATTTCATACTAGTCAATACAGATTGCATGCAAATACCATGACACATTTGTAAGGCACAATACCATGTATTTTTTTATTAAATTAACACAAGGTATGTTCCAAGCAACATTATTTCAACTTGATCATAATAAACTCTTCATCATGTCTGTTGTACCAATTAAACTTGGTATAAATTATATCTAGATATTCACTAAATTGTACCTACTTGCGTGCTTCCTTATTACATTTGCAAAGCCTCACCATGGTTTACATAAAACTATACTCTAATGACAGCTTCATCATATCATATCACTACACATGCCCTTTTAAGAAGGCATAGATAATCTTGCATTGAAAATGCTAATAACAAGGAAAACTATTTCTTGAGTGCCATAATAAGCATCCCATTATATTTGGTGTAATACTTAGATTTTTTAGCACATCAAGGAGGAAGAGATTTTTTAGCACATCAAGGAGGAAGACTATTATCCTTAGTTCTAACAAAAGTAAATATAATTAAGGTATCTCTTAGAGTGAATCTACAAACCCTAAAAGCCACATGAGAGCCTACAAATCCTCTTGTGATACCCCTATTATAACCTTGTCCTTAGAAGAATGGGACTTCAAACTATAAGGATTCTAACCCTTAGGTTGATTCCAACTTATCATAACTCTCCTTTCTTATAGATGAAAATTTTGTCTAAGTAAATAAGAATCGCCCCTTGAAATTTCATCCATTGAGAACTCAATCTTTTGAGACTTATTATCAAATTAGGAATTCCTAGAATCACATCTCTAAATATCATCTCATATGAAAATTCCTACTTTGAGGACTCTACCTCTATTGTTGCCTTGCCTTGGCCACTTCACCAACCACTTACACATATATAAATATGACAAATAATTGTGAATATTGTGTAATGATATCAAAGTCACATATAATTTTCATATTCCAGGTTATGCAGATTATATTTTATGGTCAATATACAATTATCCTTTTCAACCTAAATAAATAGCACATTTAGTTGACATTATAATTACAAACCATAGATAGTTGAGTTGCACAAAACATATCTTATAAAGATATAACATCTTTCATAACCAAGACACTCTAAAAATATTTGTCATATAATTTAGACACACTCAACTTGATGCAATTTACTTAAAAGCATGGTTACACCTAAGTAGTATATAAGTTAAACTTATATCCCACACTATATGCTTTAGGCACAAATAAGGGTATTAAATCCTAATAACCCATGTATCTTATGAATCATGCATATAGACATACACTTATGAACCTTAAAACAAGCATATGTGTAAACATATGTATATATACACATTATGTATGTAAGCACGCACTCATATGAATTAGACATGGATATAAGCATACATATGCTTGCTTTCATATCCTATATATGATACCAATAGTATTAGTTGCCTCTATAAATTCTAATGGAATCCTTTGTTCTTATTACTTTGTCTTTTAGTGTCTTCAGTATCTTAATTGGGTTTGTATCAAGTCTATATCAAGATACTTCACATGCTAAGGTCATCTATACAAGACAATTGTTTTGGGTTCAAACACCCATGCATAGGAATTAGGCATTCTAGTATTATGGTCATCCATGCACAAGAATAGTTCAAGTATTATTCATCTATGCATATGGTCCAAATAAACTCCTTTGCATATGGAATTAGGTGAAATATTACTTGACTTATGTTCTTCAAGTTCTAAGGGAACTTTATAAGACAAACAAATTTCTGTAATTGTATTTTTTGAAAACTAAAAGTCTTAGTTGTTATAGAAGAGATGTCTTACTAGTTAACTGTTTTATGGGAACGATCGACTAATCCATGCCAACCAATCAATTGATGGGCATAGGGCGATCGACTGGTGTTATACAGAATAACAAACTTCTAAAGTTAACTAACTAGTTGATTGATCACTTCACTAGTAGACTAGTACTTGATGAGCAATCGACTTGTTGGAAAATGGTTGACTGGTGTAGTATAGAATCACTATTATTAATAGGAGGCATGACAGTCAACTATGACTCCTTTACTGGTAGATTGGTCAATGATAGTCTATTTCACTTTTCCCTTTGTAATAGCATCTTCTTCATGGACTTTTAACCTAATTTATTAGGCAATCAAGGCAAACATCAAGAGAATATTATAGTAGCATTCAAGGACACAACGAAACACCAATAAATTAAAAGATTTAGCTAATCTTAGATGAAATTTCTTAATTTCCAACCACCATCTATTTCTAATAGTTTTATCTTCAAAGGACTAAAAAATGAGAAGGAGATGAAAGAAAGAAAATCATAATATTCTTATTTACAGATAAGGGTGTGTTCTCACTTTAGGATTCTATTAACCTTAATTCTTTTTCTTGCTAACCATATCTTCTTCTTCTTTGTTATCTCCTTCCTCTATTTTTGTTCTTTTGAAAGATAAAAAAAAGATAAGGGTGGTTTTCAAATGATGGAATTAGAGGATTTCGTGTTCAAGGTTTTCTCTATCTTACCAGTGTGTCAATTGTGTTCTCTAGTGTAGCTTAAAACTAAAAGGAAAAGGGTATTTATTGGGTGAAGGTAGCTTAAAACTAAAAGGAAGGGGTATTTATTGGGTGAAGGTTGCTATTCTTTCTCTCGAAGCCTCTTTTTCGCTCTTATAGATTTCTCTCTCTCTCTCTCTCTCTCTCTCTCTCTCTCTCTCTCTCTCTCTCTCTCTCTCTCTCTCTCTCTCTATGCTTTGTTATTCTTCCCTAGATTCTTTAGAGATTTTGGGGTTGATTGGTTGGATCAAGCCTTCAACAACCCAATTTCTCTTTTTTTCTCATGAAACTTTATTGCTTTTGAATGCAGAATATTTTTGTTAACTAACTTTGACCTAATTTTTCTCATTTTGGGTTTTGATTTGTAGAAAGCTTTAGATATGAATGTTATTTTGATCATCGACATGGTCATTTTCATACAAAAATATACTCCTAATTCTACCATTTTCTTTTTGAGAAAAATCTTATTTTGACTTAAGGAAAATTTTAATTTGGTCCTCAATTAAAATTGCATGTTAAATTTAAACTTTCAAGAATTATATTTTGAACCCTAAATTTTATTAAAATGTTTTTATTTTCCTAAATAATTTTCTTATATTTGTAAGGTCTTAATGGTCAAAGAAATTTACAAAAATTCTTTTACTAAGTATTTGCTATTTGTTGCTTTATTATTGGCTAATTCATAAATAATTCTCAATAATTTCCATTAAATACCTAGTTGGTCCTATAAAATTTTGTTTCATTTCTAATGAATTTCTCAATTGTTTTCATGAAGTTAAAACTCAAAAAAATCTCATATTTTTTCTTGTAATTATTAATTAAATAATTTTTATTATTTAATTCATATAATATTAATTTAATTAGAGGTCTAATTTTGGAATGTTACAATTGAACCTATATAAACTGGACAACATGGTTAACTTAGTACTCAGTTTCGTCCAATTGCTTAGCCCTACCCAATTTATCTAATTTTTTAAAAATTTTTTGGCCTGACCCAACTCAATCCAGGTAAGATTAGGCTGGCCTAGCCATCAAATCACTTGTGTAACCTTAAGTATCACTAAATTGAAACTAATGTGATCCAAAAAGAAAAAAAAAGGTTAAGTAACTTTGATTGAGAAATTCTATACCAAAGAAAAAAAAAGGTAAGTTCATTAAATGAGGAAATAAAAAACAAAGTAGATTTTTCTATTATGATTGGTGAAATCATTTAAACAATAGATATACGAGTAATACTGTTATATTTTTGACAACATTATATTTCTTAATTATAACATAATAATTGTTGAATATTATTAAATATATAATAATATTTTGCTTATTTTAATATATTTATTATCATAATTAAACTCATCAATTACCCAACTGTTATGTCAGACAAAATTATAGGCATGGCTCTTTTGGATGATACACATTAAAAAATGTAACGAAAACTTAAAAAAAATAGCAAAGGGGAGCACAAACAATCCCTGTCCATGTTCCCTCTTGATTAAAAAAAAAAAAAGTTAAGGGAACATGAACAATTCTCATCGGCATTCCCTTATTTTTATAAAAAAATTAAATAGAACACGGAGCCTTTTAGTTTACGTTCCTTTATATATATATATAAAAAAAATCTAAAAGATATGTTTTGGCAGCTACATTTTTCAAACATGAATTTTTTTTGCCCTTTATAGTATAGTTGTCAAAAAGCCACTCAACAAGTTTCTAGGATAAAGATTTTTTGTTGTTAAAGAAGGTTTGACCACGAAATGGAACTATTAATCAATGGAAGAATTTGAATGGAGAAGATGCAAAGAACTTAGAATTTGTTTAATTAATTGAGCCAACCTAGATTGACAAATGCTAAATTGTCTAAAACATTATTAAATATTATATAATGCTTAAAATTTGCCCACTTTAATAGTTTATTGGTAAACAAATGATGTGTATAAATGCCCATTTAGATAAATTTTTTTCTATAACAAAAAGCCTTTGTTAGATGAAATAATTAAAAATTTTAAAATTTTGAAGAATAAAAGCTTATCTAAACAAGTACTAATTAATTAATTACAATTTCAAAATGAAAGATTCCCACATAAAACAAACAAACAGTACTCATTAATTCATTACTAATTATGCTCGTTTGCTATGGGGGTGGGAAAGTGAAATGGAAATGAAAAATTAGGTAAAATATCTATTTTATTTTTGTAATTATTTTATAATTATTATTTAATATTATCTATTAATTATTATTTAATTATCAAAAATAGAGACATTTAAGTTATTTTTTGTTACAAAATCACATTTTTTTATTTTTATTTCAATATTTAACTTTTTCCGTATCAAACGTATAATACTAGAACTTATTGTTATCTTTCCTTGGATCTTGTTCTCAACGCAGGATGCATTTAATTAAACTCATATTAGTCACATATATCAGCTTTCAATTAAACCCATACAAAAGTTTGCATTATATTTCTGTAATTTTTTTTATTAATCTTAAGAAAAATTTGATGCATCCAAAATACTGTATAATATATCTTAGGAGGTCAAATTCTTCATAAAATAATCTTTTGTAATTTTCCTAATTCTTAACATTATATTTAAATTAAACGTTTACTTTATTGCTTTTTTTATTCTTTATTTCTTTAAAATATGTTTGAATTGTAGAAAATGAAGAGAAAAAAAAAGATGAAATCTTAGTTTATATATTTTTAATTTTAATTTAAATAAATAAAATTTCCTTTTCTTCTTATTTATTTTTTTTCAGTTTAAACATATATATATATATATATATATATATATATATATATATATATATATATATATATATATATATATATTAAAATACTATGTTTAAATATAAATAAAAAATAAAATCAAAATCTTAATTTTCTACTCCAAATACATCCTTAATTTTTAATTCTTTGGTAAATATCTTTTCAATTTTTTAGTTAAAAAAATCATAGCTTCTTGTAAGATGAAGTCCAGACGCACCTGATGCATCATGTATATTTTGTGGCTTTTATACTTGTTCACGTGGGTTGCCATTTTTAAATTAGCAAAATTTTTCAATAATTTCATCAAAAATCAAATTCTCCTTGATATGTTGATAAACTCATGTATTCAAAGCAATTAATTGCAAATTTTGAGATCTTGTTTTTTTTATTCAATGAATTTATAATTCATGTGAAAACACCAGCTTTAATGTTCAAAAGCAAAGTAAATTTGATATTTCGATTTCAAGTACAAGTTACACTTTAAAAAATAAGTTTTAAATGAATAATAATGAGAAAATTTATAAAATTTCATATATTTTAAAACTTTTACAAAATAAACTATTAGAAGATCCCCCATAATTTCTGTAAAATTTCTTCACAAATTTTTTGGGTGAAAAACTGTATTTTTTAAAGAAAGTTTTTCTTTGCAACTCCTTTTTTTATTAAGCAGATGATACTCATTCTTTGCTCTTTTTTATTTTTCCTTCTTAAAATACTCCTTTTACAAGGCTATATTTTGGGTTATTTTTTCGCAAGAATAAAAATAGAAATCTCAAAAGATTTCATCCTTATCTCCAAAAGTGTTTTAAGATAAGATGCTGTCTCTGTCTTCTGTAAAAATTTCTTACCGAAAAATATTTTTTAATGTAGGTTTACAGATTGCATTATCCATTTTTAGTAATTAATTAATATTTTTACTTACAAAGGAAGCATTGTTAGGTAAAAATTTTAATTAAAAAAATGAAAAATGGAATATTGGAAGTCATCAAAAAAGGCTTGACTATAAAAGGAACAATCCAGAATGCTAACAACCACATAGAGATGCCATTCACATTTCTACATTCCACTTTTCGTTCTTCCTCTACCTTTTGTCTCTTACGAGGTTATACATATTCTCTCCACCAAACTAACGTGTAAGAACAGTTTTTCTCTGCGTGTTGCCCAAGTTTAACAAACATGAACCCTTTATTTTTTTTTTTTTTAAAATTTCAAATATTTATTTTTTTAATTTTAAAGAAAACAAAATACAAAATAAAAATAATTTTTTTATTTTGACCAAACAGATTAAAGACAATATTCCAACTTTAAAAGTTAAAAGATTTTCTTTAGTCTGTTTAGTCAAAATTAAAAAATTATTTTTATTATATATTTTTTTAAAAATAAATTAAAATAAAAATAGATAGAAAATTAAAAAAAAGAGAATATGAAGTGTTTAAATCTATTTTACTATTCAAGCTGAGCAATAGGGAATCTTTTTTTTTTTAATAATAAAATTGAGAGGCAGGGATGATGCTTATTCTAAATTTCTTAACCATGTAAGTTTCTTAAATTTAGATATTTTAAATGAAATAATTAAAGTAAATGTATTTTTATTATTACTCTCCTTGGAATTATCGAAGGATACATTTAAAAGAAAAACTTAGATAGATATATATTTAATTACTTATCTTCATAATCCATTACAAACAAAATTGGTGACATCTACATTTTGTCTATATTTCAAACGACTTACTTTTTTATGATTTTCTCAATTGACATATAATTATATTTAAATACATAAAATTAATTTTATTCGCTAGTAAATTAATTAAACTCATATGATTCTGTATAAAATATTTAAAAAATAATTAGAGTAAATTAGTTATTTTGTTCCTCAAAACATACATCTTATTTCAATTTGATACTTCAAAATTAAATGCCTCATTTTAATTAACAACCACATTATTTAATTTATATAGTCACTTCACCTATTCATTAACTCTATGATATGGAACTTAATAAAAATACTATTTAAAAGAAAATCAATATTTAATTAAAAAATAACTTTAATAACAGAAAAGTTTACTGATTCAAAAAAAAAAAAAACTTAACAGTATTCTTGGGTTACATGCTGTTTGGATAACATTTTATAAGATGTTTTATCCTTTAATATTTGGTAAAAAAAGTAAGTTATCTAAATCTCTTATAAATTTTTTAAATTAATAGAAAATATTTTAGTAAAAAATTAAAATTAAACTAAATTATAAACTAAATTTTAATTTTAAAAAAGAATTTATATATTTTAAAGATAAATACATTATTTATGTAATTTCAACCAAATTTAACAAATTTTGTGTAATTTATTAAGAAAAAATTACACTTTGTTAAGGTACACCTACAGAAAAAGTGGGCTCCACGGTCCACGCTCAGATGTCTGTCTTTCTGTGTGCCTTTTGCATGGAGGCACCATGGCTCGATGAGATTCCTCCTCTCCCGCTCTTCCTTTATCTATCGCTTCCTTCTTTCCCCTCTCTCTCTCTCTCTCTCTCTCTCTCTCTATCTTCTCTGTAAATTCTCTATATCTCTGAAATCAGTTTTTGTCAATGCTTCTCTTAAACGGCTCCTCACTGAAATCCAAGCTCTCACCGTGCAGCTTTGGTCCACTGCAGACTCGGTACACCAAATTTCCCAAACTTTATCAAATTCCATTAGATTTTTCTGATTCACTGATTTTCTTCTAGTCTTTTGCTGTGCAAATTGTATTTGGATTTAATTGACTTTGCTAATTTTATAATTTTTCGTTGCCGATTTGTAGTATCTCTTCCTTGAGAATTGCCCGTTCTCTGTTGAATTTCATTGATTTTTACACCTCTAAGCCCGGTGGCTCGTACTGGGTTGTATTTTTTTCTTTTCCAATTTTCCTCTACCTTGCTGCTATTAAGGTTGGCTCCTATTGGGTTGACTACTCGGTGAACTCTCCCTATTTCAAAGCAGCAGGCTGATATGTTTGGATTATAGGCACAATTTTGCTCATGCACACTTAACAGCACAAGTGCTATGATGATTCATGTCTGATACTTTATGTCGGTTGGAATCTTTTTCTGAGTTTGTGTTTGGGAATATTCATAGAATTCCCTTGCCTCTTCAACCCCGAACTTCAATTTTCCTTCTTTTACTTCGGTTTTGGTGTTCATCACTTGACAGTGTCTTCCATTTCCGTGCGGTTTCTGTATCCTGTTTATTGGAACTTGCTATCTGTTTTTTCATGCGTTTCTTCTCTGTCCTTGTTTTTCTCACTGTAGTGGAAATTGCTTCATCCATAGAGTAGATACCCCATGTCTTCTTTGATTGTTTTGAAATTTGAGTTGGTTTTCCTTCAGCAGTAGTTGGCGCTGCTTTTTGCAGTGACGATTTCACGAACATAACTTTCTTCAATGTGTCTGTCAGATGCATTTCCATTTTATATTTGTGTCCAGCCGAAAATTTGTGCAGACATTTAGTAGTTATAATAATAAGCATTAAGCATCACTACATAAATCTTGATGCTAGTGATTCTTTATAACGTTTAAGCATCTGGTTTCTCTGGATATGGAATTTTCCTGGGCCGCAATTTTCTTGGGGCTATTGTTACTTGTTCTAATGTCTTATTTACTAACATATGTTAATCTTTTATTGTTTCGCTAATATACATGATACTGAAATTAATTTGCAGATAGAATCCCACCTCCCTAAGATTTAGCACAGAGAGAGCCAAAGCAAGGTTTGGGATAATGGGGGCCTCAAGCTCTAAGATGGAGGATGATAAGGCACTTCAACTGTGCCGTGAAAGGAGGAAGTTTGTTAGACAAGCACTTGATGGGCGGTGCTCCCTAGCAGCTGCTCATGTTTCATATGTCCAGTCACTGAAAAATACAGGAATAGCTTTGAGAAAATTCATAGAACCTGAAGCACCGATTCAATCTTCCTTGTACACTTCCACTAATGCAACACCAGATCCCATTGGTTTAACTGAGAAGACTGTTTTCCAGTTCCCAGCCTCTTCGCTATCTGTGTCACAACATTTTGATGCAGCAGAAACCTTCTCTCCGTCTCCCTCCTCTCCTAGCTCTAGTAAGATCCAAGCAAAACATATGAAATTTAGCAGCTTCTCTTCCAAAAAGATTGAAGAAAAACCACCTGTACCTTCTATAGGAATAGTAACATCATCAGGCACACCACAAAATACCATACGTGGTTCCACTGAGAGGAATGAAACATCAGCATTTGAAGATTCTTCTCACCCAGTTGGAACTCAGCCGTGGGATTACTTTGGCCTTTTTCATCCTGTTGACCATCAATTTTCTTTTCAAGAAGGGAAGGTCATGCACCAAGAAATGGGGAATCCTGATGATATAACAAGACTAAGGGAGGAAGAAGGAATTCCTGAGTTGGAAGATGATGAAGAGAAGGATTCTTCTCATGGAAGGGAAGACTCTGAGGCCTCTGAAGATGAATTTGATGATGAGCCTGCCACAGATTCCCTGGTCCGAAGATTTGAAAATCTTAACAGAGTTAATGACCATGTTGCAGTTAATGACTTACCCGTCACAACCAAGCCTCTGACAGGGGATCCAGATTCTGAAGTTAATTTCATGAATGGAGAGAAGGTCAATTCTCCTGATTTGTCAGCATTAGAAACAAAATCTGTAGTAGCTTTACTTCCAGCTGAAACGTATAAATCAATGGAGAAAGAAAATCATAGTGAAAATAAAATTGCCCCAAAGGACTTATTTTCTAGCATGAAAGATATTGAATTTCTGTTTATAAAGGCTTCAGAATCCGGTATAGAGGTTCCAAGAATGCTTGAAGCAAATAAGTTGCATTTTCGTCCAATATTACCAGCCAAAAAAGGTGACATTTTTATCTCTTTTTTCTATGTGTCTCCATGTGTCTGTAAAAGTTATCATTGGATGGATGTTAAACGTTAACAGCTATTAGTAATAAATACATAAATTCATAGTGCCACATCTCAAAAAATTTAAGATATATCATATAGACACTGACCAAAAAGTAAATACACAAATAAATAAATAATTCCATTACCAAGACCAATGTTAATTTATGGCCAAATATCTTGTTATTATTGGGGTTCAAAAATTTTTGGATTTTCAATTCTATATGATTTTCTTAAAGATGGAAATGTTTTAAACAATGGAATCCTTGATTGTGGCAGATGGGTCTGTAGCATCTTCAATATTGAAGGCATGTTTCTCATGTGGGGAAGACCCAGGTCAAGTTCCAGAAGGTATTTCTTAGTCCTTTTGCTTACGTATTTCTTATGTCTCCCAGACACTGCTAGCGCTGCTAGGTTTAAATTAGTCTACTAGTTAGTTGTAGTATTTGATTAGATCTTTAATTTTTGTTGTGGGAAGTGTGGGTATGCTATATTCAAAGCTGGGTTCTATTTCCAAGCAATGTGGAATCATTCCAGAAAATAATGGACATTCTAGATTCTTCATTGTGGGGATCCCATTATTTGAATGGGTAATGTGAATGATATCCTGGCTTTTTAAGTTGCTTAATAGTATAGAGAGCATTTTGAGTTCTTTTTTAGTCGAATAATGTAGGATAAATTTTTTTATCTCGTTCTCCAGTCTGTTTTAAAAATGAAAATTATTTCTAGTGGACACTTTTATTAAACCACCTGAAATATTTTTTATCAAGAACATGCCTTATCTTGAAAGTGTCACCTTTTACGGATGCAAAATATAATGTATCTATTGTGTTTTTTCTTAATGCTCTAGACCAACCTGATCCTGGTTATCCTTGTTCTCACTTTTTAATTTCGAAGCACTTTAAGTAGATGACCATGGTCATACACTGGTTGGTATATGTCTCTTTAAAATTGATCTTCATGCACCAAATAAAATTCAAATAGTGATTTTAGGCAGTAACATGACATGCAGAGGGCCTGAGGCATACTACTTATACATGACCAAAACTTTTATTATTCTATAATCAACTCACAGTGCAGGGAAAATATGGAAGCAAAAGGAAGAAAAATGTATTGGAGGCTTTGAAAAAGTAACAGTGTATTAACTTTACCTTGACTATAATGAACTTGGGCTTGGAGAAGGGCTTGAAAGATCCCCTTTCTTGAAGAAGTGCTCAGGCCCCTTGTAGGAGCATAGGTGTCAAGGACTACTTCAACTCAAAATCTCAGACTGTTAAGTGAGAGCCCAGTGAATAGTTTTATTATAATTTCTGAAAGCCGTTTGGGCTTAAAGTATGGACAAAGTATAGGCTTATTATATGTTGTGTTGAAACTTAATTTTAATTAAGAAAATGGGGGGTGCCAAGGATTGAACTTCTTATCATTCAGTTGTAGGCTTTGGTGCTATGTCAAGGACCAAAAAAGCTTGAGCCCGAGAGAGAGAGAGAGAGAGAGAGAGAGAGAGAGAGAGAGAGAGAGAGAGAGAGAGAGAGAGAGAGAGAGAGAGAGAGAGAGAGAGAGAGAGAGAGAGAGAGAGAGAGAGAGAGAGAGAGAGAGAGAGAGAGAGAGAGAGAGAGAGAGAGAGAGAGAGAGAGAGAGAGAGAGAGAGAGAAGGTGGAGGGAGGGGGGCTTACCAGCAATGGCAAATGGTGGCAGGCTGGTGACAATGAATCTGAGAAGGAAGAGAGATTTGAGGGAAGCAATAAGGGGAAAAGAGTGAATGTTGGTTGGCTGGTCTTTTTCTTTTTTCTTCATTTTTTTGTTGGGGGGGTTGGCTGGGTATTTTGACCACTATCACAGGTCAGTGAGGGAATGGCAAGGGAATATCCCTTGCAATTCCCTTGCTGACTGCTTTCAATTTTTTTTTTTTTTAAAGGCAAGGGATTTCCTCCCTTGCCATTTATCTAGTGAGAGAATATCCTACTAGACCGTGGCTTTGAAAGTAGGGTTATTCCTGCTTTCTTTTCATGGGATTTGTTGAGGGAGATTTAATCCCTTGTTATTCTCTCGGTTCTCTCAGTGATTAGTGAGATATTTTGTCCATCACTAATCTGCTAATTTCTTGCAAGGAGATCATTGATACTTTGCAGAACAAAAAGGATCATTTTGTGATGGTGAACAACACCCCCCTTTCTCCAAAAGAAAAGAAAATGAACAATATTTAGAAGACAGATATCTGCTTCTCACTAGAGCTAATTAGGTAATTAGGTTGCTTAGTTTTATTGACCATAGAATATGAAATACCAGAGTGGAAGTCATACTGAATTTTATTATGAGTGGGTCTCTTATCTACCTTAATTTTAATCATGACTGAATTTCCTAATCTATTTTGCACTTAGTATATGATTTTGCTTAATGTATTATTTCCTATTTATAGCCATAAAATATTTCTATCCTAATTTAGATTGAGAGTTAAGCAAACAGGTACATACTATGTTGTGATCAGAAGATTTTATGAAATAAATTCTCTTTTAGTTTTTCAGATTTTGTGCAATCTATATCTAATTCTTTCCTTTTTTCTTCTTAGAACCTCCTCAAAATTCGGTTAAGTACTTAACTTGGCATAGGACAGCATCATCTCGATCCTCTTCTTCAAGGAACCCATTAGGAGCAAACTCTAAAGATGATGGAGAGGATATCACAAGTAATCTATATGATAATTTCTGCATGATCTCTGGAAGCCATGCGTCAACCTTGGATAGACTGTATGCATGGGAAAGAAAGCTCTATGATGAAGTCAAGGTACTGTGTTTTTTCTAAACAATAATTCAATCTTGGCATATTTTTTATTTTACATTTGGATAATAGTCTGGTGCAGAAATCTTGTTTGGGATCTTAGACTAGGCTCTGAAGTTCTTTCTTATACAACTTCAGTTGTCTCACAGTGAAATGGTTTATTTGTTTTAGAGATCCTTTTCTATGTATACTCTCTTCTCTCAACTAGGTAATGCTAGGCCTATGCCGAGTCAATGCTTCAAGGTCCAAGGGTTTTAACGTGTAGGAGCATCTCAGATAGTGTCTTGGCTTTTTTTAATTTTTTTCTCTAAGCATTTAGGCTGACTAATTTATTGGCATCAAGATGTTTATTTCCTCCCATCCTATTAGTCCCAATGATCTGGTTGCCATCAAATTATCTTACATCCACCAGCTTATCAACTGAAATTTTAGTGTTCATAAAATTTAGCTTTTCAAGTTGCACCCAATCTTCAATTTTCATCATAAGAGCTGACCAACAAATGTATCTCCACAATTTCTATAACTTCTGGGCAAACTTGTAGGGAGCTTTTGCTTCTTTGTTCTAAGCTTGGGGAAATTTACTTTTACACCCTGTTGTAGACATTTTGAAAGGGACCAAGATTTTACTTTGGATGTTTAGATCCCTTGTGCTGTGCTTCTGAAATGAGGTAGAACTAACATTAGTAGTGGTTTGCTGCACAAGGGATCTATGGTTACAATGTAAATTAAAAAACATGGATGGTCAATTAGCAATATTAATTCCACAAGGGGTAACAGTGTATAAATGAAAGACCTTCCCATTAAATTCTGTTGGACAACATTGATTTCCTCATTTCAATTACAAATGAGTGTTAGTGTTAAATATATATATATATATATATATAGCACAAGGGGGTAATGGGTAGGGTACTTTAGTCTCCATCCCTGAACCCGAAGAAATATAATTTTCTCATCCCTAGACCCATACCTTGGCTGGTAACAAGCTTAAACCTCATCCCTTTTCTCTTTGGATCCTTAAATCCCTGGACATGGGCCTATTTACCTAGAGACATTTCAAAACCAACAAGTTTTCTTTTTTTTCCTTTCTTTTTTCTTCCTTCAAGTTGAGGCCTGTGCCATTTAGAGGTCTTTAAAACCGATCAAAGGTTTGTTGATCCAAAAAGAGCCCGCAAGAAAATTTTTCTGATCACCGAAAATGTCTTAGTTGTAGGAAAAATAGTCAAATAATAAACTAGAATTATGTGAGTGAAAGGGGAAGCTAGAGGTCCAATCCTGGAAACTAGAAGCTATTGAAGGCTTAATCTTCTCTCAAACCAAGTTTTAATACCATGTAAAATTCAGGATGTGAACAGAAATATGACAAATGGGAAAGCTTGCTCACATGCTCATTGTGGTGTGCCAACCCCTCTCTTCTCTTAACTATAATACTCTCTTCTCTTAATTATAATACTCTAAAGATAGAGATTAACTATGAGGTAAACTCCTAAAGATAGTGATAAGAGATTAATTGTAGGACTCCTAAAGAAACTCTTAAGACTCTAGATAATAATAAATTCCTAATTAATTAGGAGTTCCACTTAGATAGGTTTCTCAACAAGTAGGTTCCTTCAATCTCTTTGAACGTATAAAAGGATCTCATTTATAGGCCTTTTTAGAAGAACACGGGAAAGATGTTGGAAACATAACCAAATTCCACAGGAAATGTATTGGCACTGTCTTTTGAAATTTGTTTTATTCCAATCTCCATATACACAAAATGATGGCAAAAATTGCTGATCTCCATAGAATTTTACCTTCTTTTTCATTTGTCCTGTCTAAACTAAGTTCATTAAAATTTTACAGGCAAGCCTACTTATAGAACTGCCACAAAGATGATTCCAGACATCCAATGTATTTGATAAAAGAAAAATAGTGTCATTCATGTCATGAATCATCACATGCACTTTGTGAGACAAAGCTTTTTATGGTCTCTAAGCTTGCAAGTTATGACAGATGATTGGTAGTTATTCTAGCAAGTACTATCTATAGGCTCCGGTACTATTAACTGTAAGTCTATAGATGCAATGAGTTTTTATTGAGATCACTAAAAATACAGATGGAACCAATGCAATCAAAAGGAAAAGGAAACCAAATTAAATAAGACTGTTCCTGTTATAAACATTCCTAAATCCTAAGAGTATGAAAATTCCAAGAGATATTGAATTTTTTACAGGAACTTTCTATCATTTTATCCTCTGTTGTTCCTATTTTACTCTCTTGTATACCTCAACAATTTTTTTTTGAACATGTTGGTGCCAACTTGTTCATCTGTATATCATGACAATTGATATCAATTAATCATAGGATTGGAGATACAACAGGCTAAACAAAATGATCACATACATAAATCTACTCAGATCATGTAAAAGAAAGGAGGGGTGGGGAAAGTCATTTTGCTATCTAATGAACCTTCCTGTTTCTGTTACTCCTTGTATGTGGGCATAAGCAGAGTAAGGCTATCTGCTTACATGTAAAAGGTATTGATAATAAAATTAGACAAGGGCTGCTCTGATAGGACCTGTTTGCATGTTTCCATAGATGAAGTTTATTGGATTGATAGTAGTTTTTCGAGACACTAGAAAACTAAAAATATTTCTAGGACTAGCTTTGGTTAGTTTGAAGGACAACCGAGGCCTGTAAGAAACTGATATCAAAGGCTATACGTGAATCATGCCAACATATTTTTCATTTTAAATGGCTATAGTAATGGGGAAGCCTTTTTATACTTTGCTATAATTTTTGAAAGCCATTTTGTTGGGAAGTAGTTACCTATTAACAGCATGACTGGTTGAAGTAGATACTACTGCTGCTACCCATCAATCCCCTTAGAAGCCTTTCACAGTATTGGAACTAATGCTTTGATAGCCAGATATTGTCTTGAACATATTCTGACCCAAAGGTTTGACAGGTAGTGAAATTAATCAAAATAATTAGTCAATGCAAGTATATGTCACACATGGGGAAAGATAAGCTTATAAATGTGAATATTAAATAAGGGGAGGCAAATAGTCAGATGCAGCGCATTTAAAGCTCTCAGCTGTTAAAGGATTTAAAATGTATGTCCTTTTAAGAGCCTTGTATGCCACTGGATATATGTAAAAGGTTAGACAAGCATTGCAAGCGACTCAAACTATCATTTTGTAACCAGTTAATGAGCTACTTTAAATCGGTTCAAATTGAAGTACATAAAAAGCTACTAGAATTGTGACACCAAATCCTTGAAATAACAAGATTCTTGGGCACAGTATGGTCCACAACAGAACATCCTCTTGGGACATAAGGTGGCAGTGCTAAAGAAGGTGAAGCAGATTAAATTTATGGGTTTCTTTCCTTCATATCAAGGTACCTTAAAAAAAGCAAGCCAGGGTTTCCAGTCAATCCTTTCATACTATCTCCTCATTGTGTCTCATTATTTGGCCATCTGCATGACTAATGATTTGTCGGTTACTTCATCAATATCATTAAAGTAGCTCTATCTGTCTGGCTTTCCTCTTAGGAACTAGTAATTTTGGTTCCAAACCTAGACTGCTTCTGGCTATCATAGGCTTATTGAGTGATAATCATACCAAGTGCAAATACAGAGTGGTAGTCTTAATCATGCATTGATTTGACAATGGTAAAACTAATCTTGAAAAGGTATTTGATCATGTGGATTGTAAATACTAACCATCATGGAACACCAAATTTTTTTGAAACAACAGAGAAAACATAGACTTGCTATATGTTCCAACAGTTATGAACTTTCAGGTGGGCATGCACTTAATACTTCACCATTTAATTAAAAATGTAGTGTCTAACAATAATATCTCTAAAGTAGCATAATATATCTAAATGAGAAATTTTTGGTTTGGCATGCCTTAAAAACTTTATTATCTGGTTTTGATATGATTATTTCCCTGTCTATTCAGTAATCACCTCTCTTATTTATGTTGATTTCAGGCTAGTGGCTTGGTTAGAAAAGAATATGACATGAAGTGTAAAATCTTAAGACACCTAGAATCAAAAGGAGAAAAAACCTCCAGAATTGATAAAACTCGTGCTATAGTCAAGGATCTGCATTCAAGAATCAGAGTTGCAATTCATAGGATAGACTCTATATCAAAGAGGATTGAGGAATTACGGGACAAAGAGCTTCAGCCACAACTTGAGGAGTTGATTGAAGGGTATGATTCTTTTGGTTCTTCTTTCTTGCAAGGTGCTGATTTATGCTGCATCATTTGGCTTTTAATTACATAGCGTGCTATGAGGGTGTATGTGGGGGTACCTTCCACTGAACTCATAGTTTGTAGGGGTTTCCTAGCTTAAGAACTTTTAGTTACGTTGGGATAGAAGGTCCACCAAGTGAGAAAAGAAAATGGGAAAACTCTAATGAGCAAGCATTTTCTGAAAAAAGATAATTAGAATGGATATTTTTGTAAATGCTAATATCATTCACCACAAAAACAAAAGATGGTAATATCTTTTTTAAAGCGATATAATGAAAAATTTAGTGTCTATTTTTTTCTCCCAAAAAAAAAAGTGTTGTATATCACTTCTTCTTTATAGCGCTATATCACAGAAACAATTTAGCATTTGTCCAAATCTTCCGACATGGGCTTTTAGCAATGTTGTTAATGTTTGAAATTTTTTAAGGGTACTTTTGTTTAAAAAAAATATTAATTTCTGTTTTGATTTTGCTTTAAAGGACTTGCTTCTCTCTCATGGTAGAAAGATAGATTTTACTACCAATTAATATTGATTTTCTGCATTGGCCACACACACATAAAATCTAAAAAAGTGCTATTTTTGTTTTCTCTTCTGTGTGGTAAGACAGGCACTTAGTGCCTAAAAGGCTATTCACTGAAGTGAATATATTTGTTTATATTGGCATTCATTTAGTGTGAATATCAGGGACAGCTGAATTAAATAGATCAAACCTTAATATAATTTTAGCGTGAGGTGCATA
Organism: Erythrophleum fordii; assembly: GCA_032878935.1. Classification (NCBI taxonomy): domain Eukaryota; kingdom Viridiplantae; phylum Streptophyta; class Magnoliopsida; order Fabales; family Fabaceae; genus Erythrophleum; species Erythrophleum fordii. Next base: position 4,790,287 of record JAVQMF010000025.1, on the reverse strand, counting down.
GCTTGTTGCTGTCAAACAATAACTGTCACTCCTAGCTTCTCAAAGCCACCGGCTAAAATCTTATGTGTTACGTCCTAGTGTAGGTGAAAGATCTGAGTGTCAACAGGGGGGCCAGGAGGCCTGAAGAACCTGAGCATAAAATTTAAAAAACATTAAAAAAAATAACTTTTTCTAAATCAGGAGAAATAGCTCAATGCAGTGGATGGTCTATTAAGTTGTTGTGTTAGTTTATCTCCAGTAAGCGACGTTTGCATATTTCTTAGCCACAAGATACAGGGTTTGAGGATGAGAATGTATCGGTTTCAGTTTATATGAACTTTTCCTTAAAAAAAAAAAGAACTTGCTTTTGTGTTTAATTTGTTACTATTGCTTTGATGGCAGTCTAAGTCGGATGTGGGAAGTAATGTTTGAATGTCACAAGCTTCAGTTTCAGATCATGTCAACAGCCTATAATGATAGCCATGCTAGAATCGCCGTGCAATCTGAATTACGTAGGCAGATAACTGCCTCTCTTGAAAATGAACTCCACTCTCTGCAATCGAGTTTTTCCAAGTGGATTGGAGCTCAGAAGTTGTATTTGGAGGCTATAAATGGATGGCTTTACAAATGTGTTTCTCTCCAACAAAAATCATCCAACAAGAGAAAAAGGAGGTTTGAACCTCCACCATTGAAAAACTATGGCCCTCCTATATATGCCACTTGTGGTGTCTGGTTGGAAAAGCATGATACTTTACCTTTCAAGGATGTTACTGATTCTATAAAGAGTTTAGCTGGTGAAACCGCCCGGTTTTTACCACATCAAGAGAAGAACCAGGGTAAAGGTGCAAATAATCCACATATAACATCCTGGAAGGCGGAAAAAGATAGTGAATCGGCAGAAACTTTGTTAAGAGATGACACTTCAGAGGACTGGGTTTTAGGTTTTGATCGATTTCGAGCAAGCTTGCTCAGATTTCTTGGTCAGCTAAATAATTTTGCCAGGTCTTCTGTCAACATGTATGCAGAACTTAGGCAAGCCATTCATGATGCCAAGAGCAATTATCATCGGCGGAATTCTCATTCTCATGATGGTCCAAGGAATTCTTATTCTCAAGATGGTAATTTGAAGTCTCAACCTCCAGATGATCAATCAAAGTCTCAATCTCGAGTTTAATCGGGGGAAAAGAATCCAAATGAACAGTACGAGAAAAATTGGATGAAACACTGGAGTTAACAGGATTATAGCTTTTAAATTTAAAAGCATTTTGAACACAGGAATGAACTTAATATTCAGATACGAGTCCATTGGACGGGGCATCTGTACATATGGAAGGAATAAAGTCGTTATAAGCTGGCCTCCTTTTTATGTTACTTTCAGTATTTGAGAATAAAAAAGAGCTGATAGATATAGTGCGTGTTTGGAATCCCGTTTCAAAATCACGTTTGTGTAGAAGCAATAAATTATTGCTTTCTTGCAAACGCGATTTTGAACCTTGTAAACGCAGAACCAAACACACCAATAGCCTTGGAGGAATCCTGATGGTGAGGTTACAGGATAGATAGGTAAAAGCTGTAATTACTAACTAGGTGCTGAGAGTGAAGACGTTTGTATGCAGAAAGATAGAATTTGTATAGTGCCATTATTGTTCTCTTGTAGGACTTTCCACCCTCCTTTCTTAATTATACCAATGTCATTTGAAAAGAAAAATATTATTTTATGTATATTTAAATATGGTTGAGATTCCTTTAAAATTTAGAAACGAAGAAAATACTTAAAGGGGATCTTGTATAGGTGACCTTAATTAGTAAACTCCTGGAACTAGTATCTTCGGAATTTCCTTGTGCTCTTATCCAACTCAGTTTTGAAAATTTCATGCACTGGTTTAACCTTATTGATCTTTAGCAATTTAACTTTGGGTTGTTTTGAAGTATAGCAATCATCATGAATGATCATGAAGTCGGGATGATTTTCTTGACAGATCTCTTCCATAAACTTTTCTCAGGTGTTGTAATTTGCAAATTCAGTTGGATTTTGAAGAAATGCTGTTTGAAAAGAAGCTTTGTTTGTGGTTGAAATAGGTCTGTGATTGTTATAAACTGATCTAAGAATTCTAAGCTTCATCTGAGCACGTTTGGTGGTATCAAGCTTATGGGGACACTACAATGTACTAGTTTAATGTTAAAAGAGTTTTAGGAGCTTTTATTATATAAGTTGCTGAATGTAAAGGAGGTTGACTCTGCGGAAACAAAATAGAGTAAAGTGTCATTCGTGATTTGTATGTTTTATCAATTTGATCCTTAAAAGATAATAATAATAATTATTTAACTCCAAATTTTTAAATATTCATCAATATAATCTTGTCATGAGCTAGTTCATATTGATGGTTTCCTAAAAAAATTTAGAGTCAAATTATAGTTATTATTTTCTAAGATATGTGTGGATTAAGGAAAAGAAAAGGGAAAAGAAGAGTAGAAAAATTTTAATTTAAACATTCTTTTAATTTGAATTTAAATACTACATTTTAGAATATATTTGAATTGAAGAGGTTTTTTTTTTCTTTTTTCTTTTTAATTTTTGGGACATGGGTTGAGGAGATTGAATGAAGAGGAAAGGAAAAAAATTATTTATTTAAATTTAAATAAAGGATGTCTAAATTAATTTTTTTTATTTTCCTTTTCTCCCCTCCATCCTCCTCAATTTAAATATATTCTTAAAAAATAAATTAATAAAATATATATTTTAGATTTTAAAATGTTCAAATGGCAATTTACTATAGAAGTTACTGTCTTCCTTTTCAACTCATCTGCATCTTTTGTGCCTATTATATGGATTATTCTACGGGAACAAATTTGTGTTAAGGCAGGCATACAATGGGAGAAATCCATTAAAACAAGTTCAGGAGAAGGGTCTAGTGTTAAAAGCTGTTTAAATATTATTGATTCCAACAAAGGATAATTAAGGGCTATTTAATATACAGCAAGTTAAGAAAGAAAATAAAAAAAAGTGATGTTTTGGTAAATAGAAAATGATTTTTATACCTTTATTTTAAAAAATAATTAAAAAATAAATATTATCCAATCATAATTACAAAGATATAATATACATTATCCAAAACCTTTTAATTCTCCTTCACTTTCCATAAGAATACTGTAAGTATATGCTTGCGCACAAGAATTATTATAATATCCGGTAATTTGGCATGACTTGCATGTTAATTAATTTTTTAATTTTTATTTTACTGTAGATAAATGACACATATACAATAGCATAGCTAAGAATAAAAGCCATAGTGACTTCTTTAAAAAAAAGAAAACCATTGACTTAATTTACATTATTGCAAAACGCAAATTTACATCATGGTAGAAAGATATCTGAAAAACGGTGTGGTTCATAGGTGACTCCAATCCATCTGGATCCTCCGAAGTTTGGATTTATAAATTTTTTATAGACTCAGCCGTAATGTATATATATAAAACAAACAAAACAAAATATCCATATTTAATTGATGCCCACAAAATTTACTCATTTAAACTTGAATATGGGAATATAAAATAAGTCTAACTAGGGGTTTGGAGATTTTTAAAGATCCGAATCTGGATATGGGGAGAGTGGTACCTCCTACCCTAAACTTGTAATTAATACATACATATATATATATATATATATTCTCAAAAATTAGAATTGAAACTCTTAGAATGAAAAATCTATATTACTACAAAAACAACATAGATTAGAAACAGAAAAAATCTCTCTCCAATCCAAGAAATTTCCTCACAATCACATTTTGCGTTGGAAAGGAAATTTCTTCACCGCAGATTCTTCCATCGCAAAAAATTTCCATCAAAGATCCTGTCCAAATTGTTGAGAATAAACAATTTCACATTGTGTTAATTGTGTGTTAAGCGATATTAATAATTGTGAGACCTTTTTGTTCAATTTTACATGAATAAATTTATGTAAACGAGTCTCATTTTGAGGGAAAAAAAATAATTTTGAAATTTCTAAAGATAAATGGGTCCAAATTTAGGATTCAATGAAAAAAGAGATGAGAATTGAATTTGTTGTCCATTAAGATATGGTTTAAGGATGGAGAAATTTTTTTTCTCCAAGTCTTAATTAGACAAGAACTCTAATATTCTATCCATACCTACTCATGATCATCCTTGTCCCCCCTTCCTTGGATATTAAAATTTCACAAGTAAATAGTAAACCATTACATTTGGTGAAAGACATGAATTCTCCATAAATCCCCAATATTTGATTCGTTTCCAATTTGATAAGTCATTTCAAAGGAAGAAGGCAATTTATTAAGGCTTAATTATTATTTTTGTCCCTTACGTTATTTATTTGCCTCAATTTAGTCCACAATTGCTTTTATTTCAATTTAATCTTTTAACTTTCAATTTATACCATATTTATCTTTTAACTTTATTTAATGTTTTAAAATGGTTTCTTAACTTTTTTAAGTGTCCCAAAGTGATTTTTAACTTTTTCTAGTGTTTCAAAATGACCCTCAATAGATGTATGGGAAAAAAAAGATACAAATTAAATGTTAAAAGATCAAATTTAAAATAAAAAATTAAGAAACTAAATTAAAACAAATAAATAAATTAAGAGATGGAAACAATAGTTAAATCTTTTATGAATGCTAAGGGTCATTTATTTAGGGTAAAACACATCTATCTTTCATATAGACAAATTACCTTTTTTTTTTTTTTTTAAATTTAATATTATAGTTGATAGTTCATTCTCTTACTGCTTATTTTTCCATGCATCCAAGCATAAGAACATCTCAAACTATATTATATAACATTTATGATAGAACATTTTATTTGTGTATATATTTTTATATATTTTGAACTTTCACATTTTTTTTTTCAAACTCAAATTTAAGTCACTCAACGTGTTATACAAAATGTCTATAGTTAGCGGTAATGTATATATAAATGTGGGACATGTTCACATTTCTATTTATTAAGATGGTAACGAGTTTTCCTGTAAAGGGCAAGAAACCCTTCTTTATTAGTATACCTAGCATCTACCAAATAATAATATTTTTTTTCATGAGATAAATATAAAATCAATATTTTTATAATAATAAGGTTATCAATGAAAATATAGTTTTAATATTCTTACCAATAGGAACCTTAAGGCCATTTCTTCTATTAACTGCATCATGTCATATCTTAGCATTCGAAGCAAAACCTTCCGACAATATATATATATATATATATATAAATTTCATGTCTTGTGAACACACTCCTAAAACATTTGTGAAAATTTCACCTTTCCAACTTTTATATCTTGGTTTGTTAGCTGAGGAATGTTAATACTAATATAAGTTTCATCTAAAGCTCCCAGACAACCCTAAATAGATAAGCAAATGATCATTTACAATATTAAATCATGTGAAATAAATTGAAACAATGCAAACAATTTAAGAAAAATAAAAATCATTAATATACTTTATACCTTAAATCATTTCCACCTATCATTAGTGCAATCATCAAGAATTGGATTTAGTGCCCTATTAAGTAAATTTCCTTGCAACCTCAAGATAGAGTTTAACACTAAATTAAAGTATCTACTAATAATAAATTGAAATACCTACTAATAGTTTTTTCTGAATATTGTAATTTAAACTTGATGACATGATTTTTAGCAGGATGAGCTAATATGTGTAAGAACACAACAACATGTTCTTCTATTGGTACTAACCCATCTTCTTGTAACCTACTCTCAACATGTAGAAGAGAACACAACACTTGAAATGTATAAGTATCCATTCGGAGTTGTTTCACATGCAACATTGTCATTTATTAGCCTCCTTATGAGCTCTACCCTTGATTCCTCCCCTGCCCTTGGTATCACCCCTTACCTTAAAAATAATCTCTCATGATGTCTTTGAGCCACTTGACATACATGAAAGAATGATGTGATACTTACAATTACTATTTCCAGAAAAGCTTATTTCATCATAAGAACATTGACAAGACATTAAAGAGCTCACTTATATCATTAAGCCAATGATTTGAGTCAAGTATTTTATTAGGATCCATTTGACTTGAATTCGATAGTACTCATTAAAGAATCTATATCCACAAAGCATAATGGTGTCATAGCATGTAAGTACCTAAATTACCCACTTTAAACTGTGAAGTGCATTGGGCATCCAACTACTTCAAACTAACTACTTGAATATTCAATAAGTAATACAAACAAGAACAAAGATGGCATGACAAGCTTAACAATAAGGAATGCAAATTAGAAGTAGATTGGAGGCTTTTGGCTTCCATGATACCTTTGAATTTCCAGGATACATATATATATATATATATTGTAATTAATATATATAAGTATCTTGAACTAATATATATATATTACTTCAATAGCCATAATTTGCAGAGATACAGCAAAGTTATCTTTATTATATATATATATATATATATAAATATTTATTTATTTATTATATAAGGACCCTTAGCTTATAACTGCAAAAGAAAACCCCAACCCTTTTACGATCCAAGAAAGCGCAATCTATAAACTGCTCTCTCTCTCTCTCTCTCTCTATATATATATATTTGTGCATGTGTGTGTATGAATGAAGGGTTCATTATAACGCAATCTGGATAGCTATCATAAGCCGCATGCATCGGCAAAACTAAACACTGAATATGAAAGAATGGGCCTTTGGAACCATTGGAAATAGAAACTGATACCTTTAATACTCATATAGAGTTTTGTAGTTGTTTGGTTTCTCTCCACCAAGAAAAAAGAGAGAAGGTTTCCACCAAAATTTGGATGAGCTCTGCAACGACTGTTCTTAAGGGGATGAGTTCTTTGTGGGATGTAGGTTGAAGGGGTTTTTTCGGAAAATTTGAGATAAGGCTTATACATTAAATTTTAATTAAGTCTAATCCCACTCTCCAAGATCTGATTAAATTATATATCATTTTAATGTATAAAAAAACTTTAACATATAAGTTTATACAATATATTATGTATATTAAATAAGTGATAAGTTTATAATATATTATATTAGTTTATACAATAAGATCTTCTATAATATATCAAATGGGCTTTTTCAAAAAAAGAGTATATTTCATTTGCGTAAGTATGCTCTAATTATTATTATTTTAGTATATCTAAAAAGCACTTAAAAGGATTGAATTACATTACGTTACTTTGTAATTGGTAAATAATAAGGCAGGAGAATTATATTGACAATAAAGCTTATCTAAGAATATTTTTCAAGCAAACTTTTTATTATTATTTTTTTTCTGAGCCTCTAGAAGCAAACTCTTTTGAACGATTTCAAATCAGAAATTAAATAAATTACAAAGCTTTTGAATGTGTGCCTTCTATTTTATCTTAAAATACATTACAAATAATCAACCGGCTTCAAATTAGAGTGTTATTTAAAAGATGATAATATAAAAGCAAAACACGATGATACATGGAGGTAACTTGTTTAGAGCAAAATACATCTATCTTACGTGTAGACAAATTACTTTTTCTTTTTCAATTTTTAAGATTATAGTTGATAATCCATTCTCTTATTGTTTATTTTTACATGCATCCACAAATTTCTATACATGAGTCCCATGCATAAAGGGGGGATGCACATCCCCTTTGGATCGTGTAGATCTGATTTGAACAGTTCAGATTTTATATAAATTTTTATTTTATTTTATAGGATGCAGAATACAAAATAAAAAAAATTATAACTAGTAACTATAAAAGAATAATGTTTCATATCAAAAAATAAAAAAAATTATATAAAATTTAGACTGTTTAGATTTAATTTAAATTATTCAGATTTGGGATTTGCATGATGCGCATCCTACTAAGATTTGCAGAGAATACGGGTTCCAAATTTCTCCTACTAATAAATGGCTGTAAATTTAATAAAAAGAAGTATAAAAACATCTCAAACTATACAATATAACACTTATGACAGAACATTTTATTTATACTTTTTTTTTTTTATATTTTGAGTTTCACCTTTTTTTTTTTCAAGCTTAAGTCACTCAAAGTGTTATACCAATTATGATTAATATATGTTTGTAACTATAAATGCGCATTTTCAATAAGAAAAAAGTGTTTTTCCTGAACTATTAATCTCCATAAAATTATATATATGCGACCAGGTCCAAGTGAATATCTCACTTAATTGATTTAATATATACAAGAAATAGTCATTTGTCCATCCCTATCATTTAACCGTGCATGATGGTTACTTCAAGTTTTCTAAAGGCAATATGACAATTATATGATAAAATAGATGGCGTTTTAATGGGTTTCGAAAGTTTATGTGATGACAACAAATAATATGGCAGCCGATTGTAATATTACAAAAATCTATTATTTTCCTTCACTTTTATATGGAAAAAAAATTTCTTAAATAGCTACGGAAATTTTGTAAAAACAAAACCCCACTTTATTGGTTTAAGAAAATATAAATTAAGGAGTATTCATGTGTGCATATGAGTAATATAATTCGTTCAAATATTTTTATACATATGTAAATAAAATTTTTTTCTTTGTTTTAGTTTACTTAAAATCAATGAACTTGCAAGGTTGCCATATGGCAGTTGAAAAGGCTAAGACATTAGATAATTCAATCTACAAAAGCTAGCCTATCATAGGTGACAGGTTAAGTGGGTTGGGACAGGTTGGCTAATTTGTTAAATGGGTCAAAAAAGAGAGAATTATAATAAAAGATTAAAAAATAAAAAAAATTTATTTTTAAGAAACTGTTACCGCTTGTTTTAGGATGATTACCGCTGAATTTAGCAACAATTAGTTGAACTTAGTGGTAAAGGTCCTTAAAAATAATTTTTTTTACTTCTTGGTCTTTAAACGTAATTTTTCTGTCAAAAAATTGCTTAGCACATCATAAAAGTTAAATGAACAACTAGTTTATTCCAAAAAGAAATTTTTAAAAAATAACAATAAATAACATTTATTATTATAACTATTAGTGAGATCAAGTATCTAAAAACCAAATAATTAACTCAAACACCAAACACAAGTTTTAAACGCTCTAACAACTCTTTCAACAATCAATATCATGTCTCCATTATCAAACAAAAATAATTAGCTCAATTCTTAAACTAACAAATTAAACAATTAAGACAAATCAAAACAAGTAATGAAATTTAAAATTATATAATTATTCAAATTTCTTCATCAAGAATATTGGAATTTGTCTTGAAGGCTTAACTTGTCAAAAACTAATGGATCTATTCATGGAATTTTTGTGTATTTTTTTTAAAAGACTAAAATGCAAGTTATATGTGTATACTTAACACGCAAAATAAAAAAGTTAGGCCAAAATAATTCTAGAATTGTATGAGTTAATAAAATTTAAACTCAGCCCATTATTTTAATAAGTTAAACAGGTTAGCTTAATAAATTTAACTCACTTGGATAAGTCTATATAGAAATCGCAATAATGCTAATTGTTCAATCCTATTGTGGAGCACAAAAAAATGCACTTGGATTTATGGGACTTTATCTTTACTTTTTGTCCTTAGTTATAACACGATTTTGTTAATTATAATAGGAATATAAGATGGATTACTATGAATTTGGATTAGCTCAAGTTGACACAATAACTAGAGTGCCCATTTTGCCTTCATCATAGCTGCTCAACACATCCAACAGATAAGTAGTTGCCATGTAAATTAATGAAATGGAGCATATCAACTCCTTTGTCATTTTTCTTTTGGAAATTATGTCCCAAATTGTAGCCATTCATGTAATCAAGTTGGAGGATCTGCCACCTTGCCTTCCCTCCCTACTAAAATGCTACATGTTGGAGTTGATATCAAAATGTCTTTCTCAAGTTTTCATCTTACTATAACATTACATACTCAGTGCAAAAAGTTCTTCCATCCTTGTAACTTCATTCTTTGCCAAAAGCTTTAACATTTTGTGGCTTGGTTCTATTTCTGTAGCTGCTAGTAGGCACAATGAGATAGGTAGCTTAATTTTTTCACAACGCAAATCCATTTCCACGATGGTGAAGAGAGAACAATTAAAAATTGGAGAAGCCATATCAATGAAAAGATGGGTATGAGTGTAAGGTTTGAAATATGAGTGATAGAAAGGTAAAGAAGAAGCTTCTCTTAAGGTGGTTTCGTTTGTTTGAAATAAAGAAGAAAAAGCTATCCAAGGGTTTTGTTTATTACTCAGAATTTGTGAACCTATTATACAAATTTTTGATTGTAACTTATACTCATTTTTATGAGAATTCATTTTTAGTAAAATTTAGTTGTTAGGTATGCAATATAAAATAATTTGATATGCACTCTAAAGTTTGATTGCAAGACTACTTATTAATAGTTAGGTATGCATTCTATTAAAATTCCATGTGAAAAAAATTAGTTTGAAAATTTTATGCTCTCTGTCATTAGTGAAGTATAATTTGAGAGTTGCATACTCTCTAAATCATTAATTGGTTTTTGTTCTTTTAAACTTCATCTTGATATTAAAAAATATATTATATTATTTGAATAGATTGATAACATAATGTGCTTTGTTGTTTTTTCATGTTTATGTTTCAAATTCATCACATATTTGGCCTTTCCAACTCTAAAATGATTAAATAGTACAATCCAGCTAACATGTTTTTTTTTTATTAATAACAGTTTTTTTATAACATATATAGTAACATTTTTTTTTAACATACCATTTTTTTAAGTGGAAGTTGAAACTAAGGATGGACTTTGATATATCAAAGTCAGCATAGAAGTTTTGGTGTGACTATGGTTGGAAAATTGAGCTTGGAGTAAGGATATAATATTTTAATAGGAGTAAATATGGATATATAAGTTCATGCAAATATGTTTGTTGCAAGGAAGGTGTTTGTTAAGAAGACAAAAGATGTTCTATAGCAAAGAATCCTTAGCTCGAGACTAGGACCAATTGTTTGCAAGAATGGGAGTTCAACTAGTTAATGGAAAATATAAAGTGCATGACTATATTGAGAAACATAATCACTTGCTCCATCTAGTAGAAACCTTTCACATATTGGCATAGCAATTAAAAATATCTAAAATTCAAGCTCATAAGATTAAGTTGGCAGAGCATTCCAAGATTCAATAGAAAGCATCTTTTGAATTGATAAGTATGTATGCAGGACGAAGAGTTAACTTAAGGTACATGCATTTAGATGCCAAGAATTATCTTCGATCAAGAAGACAAAGAAATATGGTCTATAGGTAAGCAAGGGATTTATTGCAATATTTCTAATGAAAATTGTTGGAAAAGCCATCGTTTTCCAATGCTTGTTAAATAGACATGGATGAATATATTTCTAATGTCTCTTAGGCCTATATAAGAATGTTGATCAACTATGGTTATTTTGAAAATGTAGTATCCTTTGACACCACACACTATACTAATAAAGGAAATATATTGCTTTCTTTGTTTTGTGGATTCAACCATTATAGAGAAGTAGTAATCTTTTGGGGCTGCCCTATTATATGATGAAACAGTTAAGTCATTTAAATGGTCTTTTAAAAGATTTTTGGAAGTATACAAAAAGAAAAGGCCCTTTATGGTCTTCACTACTTAAGACCAAATAGTGGCAAAAGCTTTAAATGAGGTGATGCTAGAGATTGCACATATATTATGCACATGGCACTTGATGAAAAATGGGCTTAAACATCTAAGAAATTTAGTGAAGGGTGGATCCCATTTCTTGATTGTCTTCAAGAAATTCCTGTATGGATATGACAAGAAAATGCAGTTTAAGGCAGCATGAAGTAGCTTGCTTATCAAAATATGATGTTAAAAACACATGGTTGAATGCCATTTACAATATAAAGGAAAAATGGGTAACTTGTCACATGAAGAAAGTTGTCACTCTTAGTATATGAAGCATCCAAATAAGTGGAAGGTTGAATTCAAACTTCAAGAGTTGGAGGAATCTAGACTTGGACATCATCTAATTCTTTAAGCACTTTGAGCAAGTGGTAGAGGACAAGTGATACAATGAGTTGCAATGTGAGTTTGAAGCACGATAGAAAATACCAAGATTGGAGAGTCAAAATTCATTTATGTTATGTTAGCTTTCTAAGATTTATGCCACCCCCATCTTTGATAGGTTTCATCATAAGTTTGATCTAGTGCATGCTACATGTATAAAGCATAAAAATGAAAGTGAGTCATTGTTTCACTATGTTATTACTAGGTTCAGTCAAGAGGGAGAACACAAAGTGTTGTTTAATCCATGTAATAAGTAAATTTCATATAGTTGCTAGATGTTTAAGTGATTTGGTTACTTATGCTACTATGCCTTAAAGGTATTTGATGTCATAGATGTTCAAGTACTTCCTAAATAGTATATTTTAAAGAGGTGGACAAGAGAGGCGAGAAGAGATGTAGTACATGATGTTAAGGGAAAGGAAGTTAAAGAAGATCTTTGGCTTGATAGCATGCAATCACATTGCATGCTTTGTCTCAAACTAGTTAGATTAGCAATTAAAGTGTTTGACTTTATAGAAGGATTTGAGTTAGTAAACAAAGTCATGGATGAATTGAGCAAGCAAGTTACAAACCTTCATTCTTTGTGAAAGAGTTTGGTTATCGATAGTGGTGTTATTGCATTATCAACAAGTGATGGCATAGCAATGCCAAAGGGATTGAATAATAGAATTAGATTAAAGTACAAGAAACAAATGAAGGATTAACTTAAGTGTATACCTAAGAGAAGAAGATTAGCTTCAAGGGGTGCAAATTCACAAAGTCAACCTCTTTTGGTAAGTTTAACTATGCCTACATTTGTGTTCACCAACCAACATCAATGATGTTATTAAAGACTTCATACTTTTTACATTATTTTTGTTATGCACTGAAGCACATTGTTAAATGCAAGTGGAAATATCCTATTCAACACCTCCAGTACCAAGCATGGAATTCAATGGAACTATAGTAAGAGCATTTAACTTTCAAATTGAAAAAGATTAATGTTATGTAATTAGTGTTCACATTATATTTGGGTTCTATGTAATGTAGGCACCTCCTGTTAATCCTACGCCATCACTTGAATGAATGAAGTTCAGTAGGGACTTCTCAAGAGTCAACAACCAAAGAAATTAGGTTCTTTTACTTTGATCATTGATGGTGTGATTAGATTCTTTTATAGTGCTAGCATATTTTTTAATTGGTGCATATTTTGTAAAGGCTACTACAATCTATAAATGCAAAGAAATAGTGAGCAAAAGTCTTGTTCAAATGCAAAGAAACTTATTGAAATTGACAGCTTGTCGTATATTACCTTTGTCTCTTGATTACATTTAAATGCAAAGAAATAGTGTATAAAAGCCTACCCCTTTCATATTACAATTATCCATTAAACTACATCCTATATTGTAAAGATTCCTAGCAAAATTATTGTTCACAACACCATCATTTATTGCCTTTCTAGTATCAGCTAGGCTTCTCTCAAACAATGTTGCAAATAGTCCTTTTAAGATGATGTACAATCTTTCTTAGGATCAACCTAGCCACATCCTATCTCCTTAATAACTCTATCTAGTTTAGCACCTAGAAGATCTATTTTATTCAAAACCTGTAATGGATAAGAATAATTGTTCTCACCAAGCAAATAAATATATAGTTCCATCAACTAATATTTTTTGTTAAGTCAAACTTGGCAAAAGCCCATTATCGATAACAAAACATAAAAGGCACACATGGCATATTATCTTCATTTAAAAGTTAGCAATGTTTTCTTAACTTCAAATCATTATTTAGGTAATAGGAGCAAAGAATTATGAGTTTGCCTACAAACTAATATAACATAAGGATACAAGTAGATGGCCTATCCTTACAAGGACAACTTCAAGGTTGTCTCAAGGCTAAATAAACAAATAACTAATTTGTAATTTGTCAAAGATAGGGGTGGTGCTTAATATTAATTTAGATGTCATTCCCCATTTATTGTGTTTTTAACCTTGTGTGTAATTTGTGTGGATGAGGGGAGTTAAATGCCTCCATTTATTTACTAATAAATACCTACACCTCCACACAACCTAGTGAAAATTTTAACCATATAAACCATATTTCTTGAAGTATAATTGCAAGACAAACCTCCTCCCATGGTATAATAAAATTGGACAAATTAGGGTAGCTATCTACTTATTACTAATTTCTATAGCACAAAAATGAATATAAGAATTGCTTCTCTTGATATAAAATGATAGATCACTGGAAGGGGGGCTTTTCTCCTAAAATCTCAAAGTGATTTTGGTATAAAGAAAAATAATTTTATAAAAATGTAATAATTCCAACATTTTGAACAAGCTAAAATAGCTTGTTGGGTTTCTTGACTGACTAAAACCTCTAAAAGTGGATCTTGGGCATTTGCTATGAATGAAAAAGCTTATCCAAACAAGCATAGTGATAAACTTCATTCCAATCCAAAAATTAGTTGAAAATTTTTGAAATCCTTTCTTTCTACTAAGAAACTCAGTTTTAATTTAGGTCTTTTAACATTTGAGTTTTCATAGACATGAGAACTTAAGGTTTTAAAATTTTTCTAAATCCTTTAACTATAATGAGGAGGCCTATTGGCTATAGCAAGGATGCCGGTTAACCATAGTGAGAATGCTAGTTCGCTATAGTGAGTTCATGGGTCATACAAAATCTAGGGAGTTTTTTGCAATAGCTCCAGCTGTGGTAAGAATAAGGGGACCTAGAACTGATAAATGCTCACCGTAGCAAGGGTGTTTCCCATTATATCGAGACTTAGTTTGAAAAAATGTGAAAAAGTGAAATTTGCTTTTTAAAAATGTCAAGAACTCTCCCCCACCTTTGAACTAACTTTTAGCTGGCTGAAAGGAGAGAGAAAGGCCAGAGAGAGGGGCGCACAGGAAGGAAAGCTAAGAGAGGAAGAAGAAGTCTTAAAAAAGTGAGAAACCTTGCTCCTTTCCTTGCTTCTTCTCATACCAAATCTCTTCTCCATTTTCTCTTCTCTCTTTCCTTGAATTTGAAGGTTGATATGGTTCTATTTTAAGGTCAGCCTAAGTAGAAGAAGGAAGTCTTGGAAGGAGAGGCTTGTTGCAAGTGAAATTCTCTTGAAAAAGCTCACAAACAAGGTAAGCTTCTTGAGTTTTAATGGCTTCTTCTTAGATGTTTCTCTTTAGTGAAATTTGGGTTAGACCTAGCCCACTTAAAGGAAGATGAATTATGACCTTAACAAGAGAGAAACAAGTGCTTGAGAGTGTGAGAATTAAGAATAGTCCATTGGAATCAAATGGTAAGCAATGAAATTCAAGATTGAGAATCTTGGGGTTTTAAGACAAATGCTTAAGTTTCATTTTCCTAGAGCAATTCTAGCTTATCTAAGAGCTTGTATGAGTCAATTAGACCCTTAGAAAGATTATAAGGAGCCATTCCCTCAAGGGAAAAAGAAAGCAACTCCATGGGCTCCTTTTATGTACATATCTTAGCCTTAAGGGAGCTAGAACACCTAGGGAGTAATTTAAATTGATTTAAGGCTAGAAAGAGGCTAATTATGAGTAAGAAACCTTAAAGGAAGCCTTAGAATGAATTTAGGAGGCTTATGGGAGAAGATGGACTTGTAGGTTCCATATTAGAGCACAAAGAAGCATTATGAGTCTAGAACCCTTGGATTTGAGTTGTGATGACCCCCAAGAGTTTAATTTATATCAAGAGATCTGGAATAATCAATAAATGGGGGCCAAGAGTAAGGACTCCATGTGTTACCTCATTGTATGCCTTATGGAACCATAATAAGGTCTTTGAGTCAGATATCGTAGTCTTGAGTTGTAATGAGCTGATTTTTATTTCAATGACTTAGTGATGCTCCATTTGTGTCTATAGGCCACGAGAAACGAGTTCCAAATTGTTGCAAGAGTGTGACCGAGAAGGGAAAGGAATTCTGAGAGAATAGCATTATGATTTATTACAAGGTAACCTTCTAACCTTTCTGTCATGTATGTGTGTGGATGTTTCTTGCTTTGGATGCTTGTATGTGTGTTGAACTATGAAAAGCATGTCTAGCTAGTAAGAATATATATGATACCACTTATGTGTCTTGAATTGCTTTTATGTGTGCATAAGACTTGAATAGACTTAGTAATGCCAAAAGTCCCCTGATAAGGGTGAGGATGAGCCAAAAGCCCCTTAGTATAGGTAAGACAAGTCAAAAGTCTCAAGAGGTGTGATGTTTAGTCAAAATTTCCAAAATAAATGGGTGAGACAAGCCTAAAAGTCCTGAGAGAAGTAAGTGAGACCCAAGGTCTTGAGAGTCTACTTTAATATATTTAAGACTTATGAAATGGAAACCATGTTCTTGATATGCATATGTAGCTCATAGACCATGCATGGCATTCCTTTGCATGAAATCACATCCATCATGTATGATTGAAAGTGTATAGGGCTATTGGCATTCTTTGAATCTCACTCCCTCCCCATTACCTAACATGTCTAGGTGGATCAAAATAGCAAGGAATTTAGGAGCCACCATACTTGAAGACATGGAGGTTGGCAAAGAAGTTGTAAAATGCTAGTATTATAGCCACGTGGATGTCAAGTGATATAATGCAATGATATATATAATGTATAGCCCTTTGGACATGTATGAATATATGATATATATATATATATATATATGGAAATTGAAATCATATGAATGAGAAGGGATGTTTTTGATAGTGAAATGTAAAGATATACATGTAAGATCTCTTGTATGAGGGTATGTGGGAGAGTGAATTTGTGATGTATGAGTATTTGGACCCTTTGAGCATGTTTAGAGGGTTGTTTTTACACTTTTTCACATGCTCAAGTGGTCATGATGATATTAGAAGAGCACCTAGTACCTAAATGACATGCATAAAGGCTTAAAAGTGCCTTTTTACAACCCTATGTCAAAAAGTGACCAAATGAATGGTTTTGGGGCTAATATTTTACACACATATAGATCTATAGCTTTTTTCAGGTCTAAGAACTATATTATTTAGAGGCTTATAGAATTTTTTATGACTTTTCAACATTCAACAAGTTTTGCATGTTGGTATGAGTTACTATTCATTTGGTAAGAATTGTTTTTATATCATTTGAGGGGCCAATGAGGTCCAATGGTCATGAAATTTTACATGAAAAAACTATACATTCCCAGTAACCTGTAGCCACTGGAAGCACCTCATTTGGAGATGTGTAGAGAAAGATATGCATTTTTGAAGTTGGAATTTACTGTTAGTAGCGCAACAAGACCTCGATCATTGCTCCATCAATTTTTGTTAGCTTAATGTCATTTTCTAGATCTGGAGCTATTTTTCTTAAATTAGACATCTGTAACTTTTCAGATTGGTATAGTTTACTCGATTTGGATTTTTTTAAAATTAGTTATGAATTTTTAAAATCTATATCAATAAGCTGTATCAAAACTCCAGGAGAGCCAGGCCTACGATGCTTTCTATTATCAATCATGGTCTAAATGATGTTTTTGGCTTGGAAGTATTTAGCATAAAGTTAACATGCAGGGCTTTCCTTTCCGGAGAGCTATGATTTGTTGGATTTCAATTTTTCTAGATTTAATTATGAATTTTCAAAGTCTATCCCAGAAAACTGAACTTTGGATCCAAAATTTAACATGCATTTTTTGATGTGTGGAGCTTCAAATCTAAATTGTATGAGATGTTTTATGATGTATAACTTGTATAGGTGGATTGTGAGTAGGGTATGATGTTTGACAACTCATGGGGCTCAGAGAGTATAAAAGAAAAGATTTTTAAGCCTTTACAATGCATGTATTTGCATTGTCTCTCTAATTTTTTGTTATGCAATATGTATAAAGCGTCTTAGTGGAAAGGTGAGGCTAGAACTATTATGGTGTTATAGGTCCATAGTATTTAGTTTAAGTCCAGTAAAGGGAAGTGGCATCTATTTTTTCCCAAATCACCACTAAAAAATTGGAATGTGGTATTTTTTTTTTTTTAAGGAAGTAGTGATGGTTACAATTGTTGCTAAAAAAATTTAGAAGCGGTTGCAACATCTACTGCAAAAAGCTTTGCAGGGAGTCACATTATGACAATTGTTTACAATTGTGGGAACAACTGTCGCAATAGACCTAGTAGCAATTACAACAAAAACATGGTGACCTAGTAGCAATTGTTAGAACCATCACTAATGCAATGATCACAATTTTTTGGAAATTCTTTTTTAGTTTTTTTTGAATTTTTCTATGTTTAAAATTGAATATAAATATAGCTAAAAATGATTTATACATTATAATCACAATAAATATAAGTAAATTATAATCAAATATAAAATTAAATAGTCATTACAAATAAACATTAAATTTAGTAGATAAAATTACAATGTTACAGAAACAAAAAAATCCTACAATTTAATAAATAAGTCCTAGAAATAAATAGATAAGTTTTATAATTACAATATCATTTAACAAAAGATCTTACAAGTTATAAATCTATTAATAGTCCTTTAATTGCAAGGCGTTAGAAAATATTTTATTAGACTTACTCGATACCCACTCCTTTAATTCGATACTTGAATTAAAATTATAAATGTTATTAGAAACATATAAAAATTAAATTACAATAGATAGATATTGTTCAATGAATACAAGCAATATATCTTTTTATGTTCAAATAACATTAAGTAATAAATTAGAAAATAAATGACATAGAAAAAATGGTTGAACCAAAGCAAAATAGTTTTATTCACCAATAATAGCAAAGACTTTAAGGTTTCTATGGTTTGAAGCCTAGGATTTGCTTGCTTTGAAACTTTATTAAACAAATATTCCAAAACAAATAAATGTAGGTTCATATTTACTAACTCAAAGATATTCAAGTAAGCAATGCTTTCATAAGAAAAATGAAATTAATATGAACTACATAGAAGTTGGAAGATAAATACCATCTCAATTTGATAATTTCCACACAAAATCACCCTAGCAACAACAAAAGTTAATAGCAAATCATGTGAGCTATCGTATTTTCTTCTAAGGAAAAAGATATAGATAAATTAATTCTATTTGGCATGTTATATGCATGCTATATAAGTTATATTGCCTTTCCTTGGAATCTCCTTATAGCTTATATGCAAATCATGAAAATCATTTGTCTTTCCTTCATATACTTACAAAATGAGATTTTGTACTAATTGATTCTGATCTTATATATTTAGTTAACTGTTGCAAACATACTTGCTCCTTATAGCTCATTACCATGTTGCATATTCTAATAGAATTATTAATGAAAAAAATATATGTCCAACTTCAAACTTAATAAAATATCAAATCAATACCCCAAATAACTTAAATTAATTAGTAATATCCAATTTATTGGTTTGGGTTATTAAAAACACTTTGAAAATATAAATTTTAAGTTAAAAAGAAGTATCACATGAAGAATACTATAACTTAATATATTACAAATCCAAACTTCATTGAATTAGTAAAAGGAGATACAATTTTACTTTATTAATCTGGGTTCAATTCTATCAAAAGACATTTTAGTATAAAATTTTAAATATATCAAATTAATTTTACAAAAGGGCATTTTAAAAATTGGCCTTAAAATAGTTTGATTTAATATAAAAAAAGTTATATGCATGTTATATAAGAGGGACTAAAATGATAATTAAGCCAAAAAAATTATAACTTTTGTCCTTGCAAAAAAAAAAAAAAAAAAAAATATATATATATATATATATAAGCTTTTCAAAAGAAGAAAAAGAGAGGATAAATTTATAGTAACTCCTTTTTTATTTTTTAAAAAGGATGAATTCAAAAAAAGGAATTGAAGAGAACAAAGGAGGAATTCCCTTGACACCACCATTGATTTAGCTTTGAATATATAGTTCTTTTGTTGTTATCGTTGGTCTAATTCCTATCAAAGACAAAGACAATATGTTATTATAATTAATAGAGCTAGTCAAATGAAATTTTCTAAAAACTCAATTAAGGTACAAATTACAAATTATATGCCAGTAATGTTCTATTTAGTTCAAGTATATGCCAACTAGTAGTCCAAATTTGTATATTTAGTTCAAATATATAAAAAGAAGCGTGTGAAAAGAGTGAAGGAAACAAAAGATTAAACAATGAAAGTAGCAAAATAATTTATATGCCATGTGTTTAGCTAGCAAAATTTAAAACAACTTGTTAGATCTAAAAATGCAAAAGAATCACAAACCCATCATATTTAAACATACAAAAGAATAAATAAAATATATAGAAATTTAAAATTTCAACACAACTCATCGCATTTTTAGCTAGTAATTACTCAATGCATCCTAAAAAATGGAAAAAAAAAATTAAAAACAATACCTCAAAAGAGTTGAAAATGGGAAAAAAATATGAAGGGGAAAAGCTAAACAAAGGAATGAGCAAAAACATGAGGGATTTGAAGAGCGGATAGTAGGAAGTGGACAGATGCCGATGGTGAGTTCTGAGTGATAGGAGGTGGTGCTGGGGACTGACGATGGCTAGCGTGGTTGGGCAAAGTGGCTTGAGTTTTTTTGCGGCATTATAGAGAGAAAACCTAAATTTTTTTCATAGATCTGGTCTGTTGATGTGTGGGGATGCAGTTTTTTTAACAATCACTGCCTCAACCGTTGCTAAATTGTAGCATTTGAACAAATCATTGCAATTTTTACTTTCTAGCAATGGTTGTACCAATCGCTATTATACAATCATTGGAAAATCCCTTTTTTTTAATAGTGAATATTTGTTTAAGCCTTAAGAATAAATAAATAAATAAGTAAATAGTTAGTATTCGGTAAAGCAAGTGATCTCAACTATCAAATCAACCCATTTTTTAGATCAAATGATGAGTTACCCTTCTACCCCAAATCATTGATATAAGCACTTCCAACAACTTGAGACTTCAGTCTACCATAAATTGAAATCCAAATCATCATATCTAGCATTAGAACTTGAGCAAATTCAAGTTGCCAACTTCTTATCATTCAATCAAACCTTGAAAATGTTCAAAGCCAAAAATTTTGATATTTCAAAATCGAAAAACAGCTAATCACTACAAAAAAATATGAAATTTGTGGCGACAAAAGTTGTCGCTAAAACATCAAAAGTCGTCGCAAAAACTATTTAGCGACGACAATGTAGTCGTCGCTAAGTCGCCGCAATTACAGCCGTTGCTAAAGAGATTTAATGGCCAAAAAATTGTCGTTGCTAAAAAGACTTTTTGCCACGACAAAAATCGCCCCTAAATGTATGTAATTTCGTCGCTAAAACTACTAAACTATTGCATTTAGAAACAACAAAGTTTGCCGCTAAATATATGATTTTAGCGACAACAAACATCTTTTGACACTAAAAATTTTTAGCGACGACTTTTGTTAATAGTTGTGGTCACTAAATACATACTTTTAGCGATGACCTTTTAGTTTAAAAGATTTAGCAACGGCCTTTTCGCCGCAAAAATCTTTTTATTTAGCCTTTTAAAAAGCTTTCGTTAGGGATCTTTAGCGACGACATGTACGTTAACGCTAAATGTTGTTTTAGCAGCGACATTAGTAGTCGCCAAAATTCTTTTTAGTGGGTATTTAGAGGAATTAGTGGCGAGTATTGTCGTCGTTAAATGTATGCTTTTAGTGGCGAAATACTTTGGTAATGCTAAATGCCTATTTTTGCAACTATATTATTCTTTTAGCGACGACTCTATTAGCGACGACTTTAGTTGCCGCTAAAGAGGTTTCTTGTTTTTTTTCAAATTTTTAATATATTTTTTAATTATTTTCTTCAATCCTGTTTACTAAAATAGATTTTATAATATTATAAATGATGAAAAATAAATCTTCCAAATCTCTAATAACATATACCATTTTACAAAATCTAACATTTTAAAATACATAAATTAAAAAAGAGCAAATCAAACTTTAATAATAAGTTTGATATATACATTACTGTAAAGGTCCATCAAACAAGTATAAATACAAAAACTTGTCATATGAATAATTTTTTAAACTCACTCATGCACTCCACTATTCAATATTTAAAATAGCATTACAATATTACTAAACAAAAGGAAAAGAGCAAGAAGTTAGTATTTGCAATTGCTTGAATCTTCATAATTCAAGGGAGGGGCTAGTATTCAATCTAGACATTTCATTTTATTTTGTAAATGTCAAGATTTTCTCCATCAAAGCAATTACCTGCATGACAAATTGAGACCACATTCCAATTTCAGTAAAGCATAATGTTTGAAAGACTATGTATGCCATATATAAATTAATATTAATCATTAAAACTTTTAATTACTCACAGAATTATTGAGCTTTTCCACTTGAAGCATTTTTCATCAGAGGTACAGATGTATAGAGGTACATGGATAGGTTGTGAAACCAAGGCTAAAATATGATTGCATTTTGATGATGGAAAAGTTGGAATGAATATGGAGAACAAGTCATCTTTTTTCTAGAAGTAGTAATAAGATGTTGTTAACAAGGCAAACAATATTATTGACAAGTTATAAGATATTGTTGATAGGGTAACAGATATTGTCGACAAGATAAGACCTTATTGGTAGGATCTCAAATTTAATAAAAGAAAATTAAAAACCTTGTTAACTAGATAAGACCTTGTCGACAGGATCTCAAATTTAGCAAAGGAAAATTGAAGACCTTGTTGACTAGATAAGACCTTGTCGACAGGATCTCAAATTTAGCAAAGGAAAATTGAAGGCCTTGTTGACTAGATAAGACCTTGTTGACAAGATCTCAAATTTAGCAAAGGAAAATTGAAAACCTTGTTGATAGGATAAAACCTTGTCAACAGGATCTTCTACCTCATGACAAAATAATCTATAATTGAGAAGCTTTGAAAAAATTCAAAGTTAGGCAAAATCTTCTCAATAAGGTCTTAATACATAATGTATGATGGTATGACACACATAGGTATGGAAATAGGACAAAATGTAATTTGAACACTAAGTTTACAGTACTTAAAAAACTTAAGCACCATACTTCATCCTAAAAAAGAAAAAAAAATAACAGCAGTTCTCTCAGTAGTATCAAGGTTGTTAAACCACTTAAAAGCATATATCAAAGTTTAGGCATATATCAGAACTTATCGGTATATATAAGAAGTAACACCAATCCTCAGCAATCTCAGAGCAAACTATCAGAACTTAAAAGCATATATCAAAGTTTAGGCACATATCAGAACTTATAGGTATATATAAGAAGTAACACCAGTCCTCAGCAATATCAGAGCAAATCATCAAGCTAACAGAATTGGACTAAATCTCTAAAGCACATATAAGAACTTAATGGCATATATCAGTGCTTAGACATATATCAAAATTAACACTAGACTTCAGCAGTATCACAGCAAACTATGAAGGCAAAAGAATTGGACCAAATCTCTAAAGCACATATCAGAACTTAAAGGCACATTTCAGAACTTAAAAGCACTAAATTTATGGCACTCACCAAACCTACCGCAAATCTACAGAACTTATAAGCACTAAACCTACAGAACTTATGGGCATATATCAAAACTTATGGGCATATATCAGAGCTTAGGTATCAAATTTGCAGCACTTATAGGCACATATCAGAATTAGAAAGAATTAGACCAAATTAGATTTAGGCACCAAATCTACAACACTTAAAAATAACTATTCCACTGTCAAAAGACTTTACACACAAGTAGAATTATTAGACCAAAGCTTATTCAGACACTAAATTTTTAGCACTTAACAGAACCATTCCACCCTCAAAAGACTTAGGCACACAAAGGCTAGAAATAGCCATCAAAGAAGAAGAAACCAATACAAAAAAGAAGTAAGTCTAAAAAAAAGAAAGTAAATTCGATTTAAAATGGAGGCATTATTTAGTTCTGCTAGCCACAGCCACAGCCACCACAGCCACAGCTATAGTCACAGCATTCAACTCAAAATCAATTGCACAAAGAAGGAGCAAACAATTAACTAGAGAAGGAGAAAACAATAGACCAGATTACCACTTACATAGCTTCCTTCCTCTTCAGTTTCTGTGTTCTCCTCTTCCACAGCGAAATCAGCTCCTAGGGATACTCTATTTTTCATACGCGAAATGATTTTGTTGGAATAGCTTCACTCACAACGAAATTAACCAGAACGATGTATTGGAACGAAGATTGAGAAGGATTTGCGACAGTCTTTGCCAGCAGATACGAAGAAGGTTTGAAAATGGGAAAAGGGAAAAGGGGAAAGGGGAAAGACGGGAAAAACAAAGAGGCGGGGAATGAAAAGAAAGAGGTAGGGAAAGACGAGAAAAACAAAGAGGCAGGGAAAGACGGGAAAAACAAAGACTCTAGGTTTTATTGTTGAAGTGTCAGTATTTTATTTGTAATGATATAATATTATTCTAAATATATTGATAATTGAATAATTGATAATTGATATATAAATGAAAAAAATAGTTTGAGTGATAAAAAATAAAAAATACAAGTTAGGTTTAGAACATAAATTATGAAAAAAATATAAGATTGGAGGGTAAAACTTTAAAATGGCATAACTTTGTGTACCGTACTCTGTTTGAGGTGATTTTTTTTTATTTTGGGTATTTTTTTGAGATCTACGCATGACGAATGCCGTAGGAGATTCGGTCACTTATTTTTCTCAAAAAATAGGTTTAGGTCTTCAATTTTGTAATTTTTATTTTTCACTATCTTTTATCAATGTTAAAGTAAGTCTATAATTATATAATGCTTTTTATAATTTACTTAAGCTTTATTCTATTTAAGTTCTAAATTCAAGTACTTGATTAATAATAAAGAGGGCAAAAATTAAGAAATATATAACTGAACTCAAAAATTAATTAAGAATTAAGAATTTAGAATTTTTATTCTTCAATAGCCTAATGTATCTTTTTCTATGATCTACCCATTACATTTTTGTTCTAACTAAAACATTTGAAGTTCTTAATCTTAAATATAAGTCATCCTCCAACTTATCTCTCTAGAATTCGTATATGTTGTTGTCTCAATAAGAAATGCATACTAAATCATTACACTAGGGCTTATTATATTAGGACTCATTACATTATATTAGGGCTCATCTTCATAAAAAAAATCATTTAAGGTCTCTTCAAGTTTAAAGTATCAAGAGTGAAGTTTTAAATTCACATCCATGGCTGCCCCTTCACCAAAAAATTCATAGAAATAATTATATTTTTGCCTTCATTATAAAGTATCAAGTTCAAAGCCATGGAACATGAGGAAGAAGAAGACATTAATGGATGAAGAAGAAGATAGAATAGGAATTTAAAAGGGTTACCCAACTAAAATTAATGTTGCAAAGATAAAAGATTAAGGCGGAGTTCAATTTTTTTTTTCTCTTTCATTTTTTTCTTTCTTTCTACCTCTTTGTTGTTTACGTTGCTTCAAAAATTGAAAAGGACCCATTAATAAAATGAATCATAGAAATAGAAAATCATAGAAAATTTAAATATATGGATTTTTCAACATATGAAATGTTAGACGTATTAATTTCATGAATTCTTAAAATTGAAATTTTAACTTCTTAAATCTATTAAATCTATTAAGTTTTTTAAACTTAATAAAAATTCTAATTTTATCTTTTTAATTAATGATTACAACTAAAATATTTTTTAGTCTTATATATTTGCATATATTAATTGATAAATTTAAAAATATATTAATTATTAACTTTAAAAATATTTTTCTAACTTCAAAATATTCTAATTTATTTTTTCGTCTTGTATATTTGCATATATTAATTGATACGTATAATTTATTTTTTTAATTTTAAAATTTCTAATTTCAAATATTTTTATTTAAAAATAAGTTACAAAAATATTTCATGTAAAAATTTTTAATAAGTAAAACATTTTGTGTCAAAACTTTTAGTGGCGACTAAAATAATTGTCGCTAAAAGCTAACTTTTAGTGACAAATACAATCAGTCGTCGCTAAAAAATTTGGCACAAAATATTTTTATTTGACTAAAATTTTGGCTCTAGAACTTTTAGTGGCGACTAAAATTAGTGGTCACTAAAAGTTGTGTTTTAGTGACGACTAAAGTGGGTGGTCGCTAAAGGTTTTGTCATAAATTTTTTTAATGTGACGTTTGGACTTGTAGTGACGACTAGTTATGTCGTCGCTAAATGTATACTTTAGCGACGACTAAAATTTATCGTTGCTAAAAGTTATGTTTTAGTGACGACCAAAGTTAGTAGTCGCTAAAGGTTTTGTCAGAAATTTTTGTAATAGTAAAAATTTTAGTGTTTGAACTTTTAGTGACGACCAGTTGCGTTGTCGCTAAATGTTATGTTTTAGCAACGATTAAAATTTGTCGTCACTAAAAGTTGTGTGACGACTAAAACTAGTGGTCGCTAAAAGTTGTGTTTTAGTGACGACTAAATTTAGTGGTCGCTAAAAATTGTGTTTTAGTGACGACTAAAGCTGGTGATCGCTAAAGGTTTTGTCAGAGAATTTTTGCATTTAGACTTTTAGTGACGACCAATTGTGTTGTCGCTAAATGTTATGCTTTAGTGACGACTAAAATTTGTCACCGCTAAAAGTTGTGTTTTAGTGACAACTAAAGCTAGTGGTCGCTAAAAGTTGTGTTTTAGTGACGACTAAAGTTGGTGGTCGCTAAAGGTTTTGTCAGAAATTTTTTTAATGAAATTTTGGCGTTTGGACTTTTAGTGACGACCAGTTACATCATTGCTAAATGTTATGATTGAGCGACAACTAAAATTTGTCGCCGTTAAAAATTGTGTTTTAGTGACAACTAAAACTAGTAGTCGCTAAAAGTTGTGTTTTAGTGACGACTAAAGCTGGTGGTCGCTAAAAGGTCATCATGAAATATTTTTTTTTGTGACGACTATGTCGATGTCGCCTCAAAAAAGTTTTAGCGACGACGTTTTTGTTGTTACTAAATAGTTTTAGTGGCTATTTTTTTGTGTCGTCGCTAAAAATATTTTTACAATCAAGAATAATTTTTAGTGACAACTTTTAGCGACAACTTAATAAAGTCGTTGCTAAAAATATTTTTTCAACGACCATTTTTTTAAGTCGCCACTAAAAATCGTTACTAAAAGTGTATTTTTTTTGTAGTGAATAAAAAAAACCATGAATTAGCTACAAAGGGCATATAAAGTTAGTGAGCAGCCCTTAGAGCTTAAAGGGAAGAAAGGAGATCCTGGGAAGAAACAGCTTGGTATGGGGGCACTAAAAAACAAATGGATGTCAAATTGGCTTGACAGCAACCTCTTCCCAATGATTAGAAAGAAGGAAAGAAGTCAGGAGAATGCACACTCATTTCCACTATTTCTGCGACTATTTCATGCGAGGGAATCCTCTGCCAAAGGAAAAGAAGCGTATAGGCAAGAGGGTGGCAATGATTGGGCCCAGAGGAGTGAAAAGGAGTTGAGAATGATTGAGAAGCACATTATGATATTAGCTGCAACGAGCAGCATTTTAGGAGGCAGATCCTTTAGCATTGATTGCATGAATGGCTGCGATTTAGGACACAATTTCATTAAAAGAAAAAAAAAAAGGAGTTGATACACTGCATTTTATTAATGTATGTGGCAGCTACTTGTCCGTTGAATGTCTTGAGAGACTTTGATGAAGACAAAATGAGCATTCCAGTTCTTGCGTCAACTTAAACAAATCCAAATTGATTCACTACTCTTTATGCCTATTTATTGTGGCAAAAACTACAAAATGTAATTTTTCTCTTCATTTCGTTAAAAAGAGAAAACCTTACAAAATAAAAAACTACTCTACTAATTTTAACATTTTAAAAATTTGAAAAAAAAATTGTATGAAATCAATGTATAATGATCATTGATTTTTCTTTTTGTTATAGATAAAATGCTTAAATTTAAAAGTGGGGAGAAAGAAAGTGAAAATAGGAGCCATAGAAAGAAACCAAGCTCATTCAATTCTTAATAATTAAAATAAAACAAGAGCGTGGCTCATAGTTGACTTCAATGTATTTGGATCTTCTAAAGTTTAGATATGTAAATTTTTTATAGAGTTAGCTGTAATATATATATATATATATAACTAACAAAACGGAACAAAATATGTATAGCTAGCTGTAATGTATATATTAAAAAATGATCTTAAAGACAAAGAAAGAGTATATTTCATCTGCTTAAGTATACTCTAATTACTATTATTTTAATATATCTCAAAAGCACCAAAAAGGATTGAATTATATTACGTAAATTTAAAACATTTAAAAGAACATCTGCTTCCCAATTTGTAAATAATAAGGCAGAAGAGCTATATTGACAATAAAGCCTATCTAAGAATATTTTTCAAATATATAGAAGCAAACTCTTTATTATTATTATTTTTTTCCGAACCTTTAGAAGCAAACTCTTTTGAAAGATGTCAAATTGGAAATTAAATAAATTAGAAAGCTTATGAATGCGTGCCTTCTATTTTGTCTTAAAATACTTTTATAAATAATCAACCAGATTCTTAGAATGTTATACAAAAGATGAGAATGTAAAAGCAAAACGCAATGATACATGGAGGTTCGATTCAACTTGATCTTGATCTTGTGGCTTTTCTTCAGGCGTAGAATTCAAAAAAAAAAAAAAAAAACAAAGACTATAGCACTTGGATAATTATTAATAGAAGAAGAAAACCGTATTAAACGGGGTAGAAACTAATTTTCACTAAATTTTTTACCCAAAGAACGCAGAAAAAAAGTTTTATAACAAAAACACGAACACCTAATATTTACCATTTTAACCCAAAGGCTTTACCAATGAATTCTTTTTACTTAGAACTTGACAAAACTTTAAGTAACCGACAGACTACCTCTTGGTCTTTACAAACCTCCAATCTAAATCAAAAGTCTCAGGATTTTACAACTTTCGATACTTAATTACCTTTTTCTTTCCCCAAGAATCTTGGAAACTCCACTACTAAGTTTTTAATTAAAACCTAGCAAACTCTAAATGTAAGAATAATGCTTTACTTACTAAGAATTGCTCTCAATCACTCCAGGGGAGAAAATCAACAATTAAAAACTCAGCTAGCAGAGAGAGAAGAAGACATATTGATCTTTCTTGTATGTTGGCACTTCTCTGCGTCATCTTATATATATATATATATATATATATATCGAGAGAGAGAGAGAGAGAGAGGGGGGGGGGGGGCGGAGAGAGATCGTAATATAGCTTTTGGAAGCATATTAATGGGCTTCACCAATCCTCCGACGTTCATGTCTCCAGCATTTAAAGCTCCTAACTTTTTCTTTTTATTTTATTTTTACTAATAAGGCACGAGAGTTAGAAAAATGAAGGTAAGGAAATTCCTTCATACATATGGACTCCTTGCATACTTAAAAATAAAAGTGTCACTTGAGCTAAAGTTCATGTGTTTCTTTTTATTTTATTTTGACTTCATATATACAAATTCTATTTCCTAATTCATCTATTGGCTTGTTGGCTTCCACCATCATCATTGGCTAAATGGAGTTGGCATTAAGTAGATTAAATTATAATTGTTGGAGAGCATTGTTGGCTTCCACCATCCTCAGACGTTCATCTCCTCTACATTTTTGTCTTTAAGGCCCATTTATGGGTTTAAGGCTTGTTCTTTCATTTTGTTTTGCCACGAGACAACTTCATTTCTCAGATTGTCTGTTTTCTTTAAAATAATACCCATGCACCCGTTTTTTGCTATTTTCCCGGAGCCTTTTTGGCTTTGCAACTTTTTTTTAAGCATTTCTTCGGTGTTTCAGGTATGTGTTAGCCTAAAATATGCCTGCAAAAATAAATCTCTTTCTCCTCTTTCTTATCACCATTGGGTAGTATAAAATCAGGAAGTAAAATGCCAGTCTATAATTCAAAATCTTACATGAATTAGTTGCTCTTTCAAAATCATTTCAATTAAATTTAACATCACAAATTGATTTATCTTTTTAATACAAATGGATTTTAAAAATCTAATCCTTATTCAAAGTAGATATAAACTAGCGCGTGGTCCCTATTTAAGACCTGTGCCACCAAAAAAAAAAAAAAAGAATCATTAGAATTATAGAGAAAGAAAAACAAAAACAAAGGGGACAAAAGGATATACAACCCCGTATAAACTGCATTGTTCATAACTTATACGAACAGGGCGGCTCTTTTAAGGTGTATATATATATAAAGGAAGGATTCAAGAAATATTCTTTCCAAAACTAACCTTCCCTCACCATATATGAATTCAAAATTGTATAACTTTCTTTTTCTTTATAACAACCAACATTACTTACAAAGCAATTATAGCCTTGAGCATCATAGAATATAAGTTCCTGCCTATACTGACTAAGTAATTGATCCCAAGCTGTGGAGAGGATAATAAACCAAACTGATTACTATGAAATGATCTAGCCATATGCCATATATCTCTGCCAATCATTTGAAGGTTGTAATCTTGCTTGTATTGGTGGACCACAGTAATATAATGCTTCTTTTCCCAAAACAGAATCTGAAAGTTGTTGCTTCATTGGACAAGATATAATGTCCTGCTGAAGAATAAAAACCAAAGCCTCTCTAGTAGCAACCAGTGTAAGACGAGCTCTGCCTTTATTCTTAGAGTCTCTCTAATCATATCTCCTTAAACTATTCACTAACAACAAATTTTTTTTGAGTAAATTACATAAATTGTTAAATTTTGTTTAAATTTAACAAATCTCTTATTTATTTTCAAAATATATACGGATAAGTGCTAAAACAAAAAATTATTATAAACTTTAGTGTAATTTTAAAATTTTTGATTAAACTACTTTCTATTAATCTAAATATATATATATATATATATAAACTAAAACACCCTTATATATTTTTTATGAAGGGCATTTTAGTCAAAAACTTTAAAATTGTACCAAAATATATAATTTAAAAATAGAAGGAAGGTTTATAATTTCAACAAAGCTTAGAAAAATGTGTAATTTACTCTAACTTCATTACCTCTCTTTTCCCCTCTCTTCCTCTTATTCTAGACTACTAAGGTCTCGTTTGGTTCATGAAATAATTTTTATGAAAATGAAAATGTAAATAAAAATAAGAATAGAGATGGAAATAAGTTTTGATGGAACGGACTAATTATATTTGGTATGTTACGGAAAAAAAATGAATATTCCATTTCATTTTTGAGTTTAGTTAAATAAAAATAATGCAAGAATTAAAAAAAGGATAAACAAATGACCATAATACTCTTAGTGAGAAACCATTTGAAAATATTCATTTTTTATTTTATTTTGTTAAAAAAATTTAAAATACACTTAATATAAAATAAAATATTTTTTAATATTTTTTATTTTTAAGATTTTTTTGAAAATGGTTAAACATAATACGTGAAACAATGCAATGAAACTGAAATGGCTAAAGGCAAGGGTATAAATCAATGTTTCGAATTGTGGGCCGCATTGCAAAATGCAGTCATAATGTTGCGGATGCGACCCAACCCACATATGCATCAGCTTGCAATTAAGGAGGGATTAGATATCACAGTAATGGATCGCATTGTAATGGTGTTGTGGCCACAACTGAATAGTATTGTGGTTCCTTTGTAGTGCATCATTTAAAAACAAAAAAGAAGAGCCCAACATCAGCAAATTCAAAACAATGCTGTCGCCCCTAGGTTTCTTACTTTCCTAAAGAATAAAATAGAAAAGCTAGCAATATCAAGAAGTAAAAACAACCAATAGATCTGAAGTTCTGAAGTCTGAAACCATACCTAAAGGCTAAAACACAGTGGTCTAAAACTTGAATATGAATTCTAAAGTCTCGTAGTGGATTGGAGCTAGCGCTTCTTGCTCGAATTTGAAGGCCCAGCAATATGTTTCTTGGTTCTTGCTCAATTTTTTTGTGATTGGCATTTTCTAATTCTGTAACTGTACCCTATATTCGAAACGCTGAGACTGATGAGATGAGAGGAGAGGAAGAAGCCACGCCAAAATGCTGTATATATCTTTAATATAATATATGTATATATATATATCCTATGATTTGGAATATGAATGGTTTCGGATATACATATGGAAATGTGTTTATAATTATTAATTTTTTGCTCTTTTAAAGTTATATTATTTGATGATAGCTTTTTTATTTGTAATTTATATATTATGTTATTGATGATTTTTTTTTACATTTATATTATTGATGATAGTTTTTTATTTTTTATTTATATATTTTATAGATATTTTTATACAAACTAAAAATGAAAATAAAATGTAAGTATTTCTACAAGAAATAACTCATGCAAATTATAAGTTCTGAACCTTGTCAAACATTTGGGATTTTAAACAATGACCTTTTTCTTTTGTCATAAAAAATGATGCACTTCTACACTGTCTTGCAAATAACATCCCAAATGGAGCTCATCTAGACCGTGGTGGGCCAAATAAAAGCCTCATTTACCCTTTTTTTAACCTAAAAACATTTTTTTTTAGTTTATAGTAGAGCTTGGAATTTTTTTTTTTCAAAGCTTTGCCAAGATATTTGAAAGTTTTGATAACTTGATTTTGTTATGTGCACCTTCATGCCAATTGTAATATTTTGTTTTTTATTTTAATTAAAAATTGATTTACACTCTTTTCACTATAAATCTAATCTCACTTGCTCATAGTAAAATTAAATTGTAAAAATTCAAATGAACTATTCAACCATATAGTAACCTTAAAAATGTTAGTAAGCATATATCTTTATGAGCAAATAGGATATAAGTTTATTTAGGTGGTACACATTAGTTTTATTTTATGGTTTATTTTGCTAATTAATTTTTATTAGTTATGATCTACTTTCATTAAAATTATAAGAATTTTATATGTATTTAAGAGAACTTTTAAAACACTAAAGAAAATTTAGAGATTAATATAAAACATTAAATAAATATATGTTGTGTTACCAATTTTATTTGATCAACAGGTACTATAAAATATAAACAATGCCGCAAAGAGAGGAATTTCCAACTAGAAGATTGAAAGGTGCTCTTAGTGATGAAAGGTGCTCTTTATTTGAAAATCAAAACAATATAATTTGCAAACTATGTGGGAAAGTAGTGAAGGGTGGAATTACTCGACTGACATAGTATATTACAGATTTAAAAGGACAAGTAGTTGGTTATCCTAAAGTTACGACTACTATTTAGAAAGGTAGGACTTTTAGATAATAATGAAAAAATGATTCAAAAAAAGAAAAGAAGAATTTAAAGCAAGGTTAACAGGCGATGAAGATGATGAAATGGAAGCATTTGTTGATGAGGAAATGCAAATGAGATGTGTAACCTAAGAAAGTATTAGATCATATCATGAATGAGAAGATAGATAACAATTTAAACAGCAAACTAGAGGGGAGCAAAATGTGTATGAAGAGGGTGGAAGCTCTCATGCAAGGGCAAGAGGATCAAAAGATATTACCTTTAGTTTAAGCTTTGTAAATGTTGATCCCGTAAGGAGCAAAAGCACGAAACAACCAAAAATTTTTGCTGGTTTAATGAAAATATTAAGAAAGAAACTAGGAGAAACAATATCAAAGTTTATTATATATAAATATCTTTTAATGAATTTATCTAATTCTCTTTAGTTGCATAATTTAATTATGGCAGTTGCTAAAATAGGTACAACAAGGGTTAAATTCCCTATTCTTTATGAGATTTTAGACATGTATTTGAAAGCTGAATACCAATCTATGAGGGAATGTATAAATGGGTTGAAAGGAGCGTAAAAGAAAAGAGGTGTTACAATAATGTGTAATGGTTGGACTAATAGCATTAGTCACATGCACATAATGTATTTTTTTCTCTATTGCAATAGGGAAACTATTTTTCTAAATCAATTGATGTTTCTTCTGTTGCTAACAGAAATATTGATTACTACCTTTAGTTATTTGATCAAGTGATAGAAGAAGTTATAGAAGAATATGTAGTCTAAGTGGTTACAAATAATGAGAGAGCTTTAAAGGCAGCCAAAAAAAAAAAAATTGATGGAAAAAAGACCACATCTCTATTGTTCACTATGTGCAACTCATTGTCCAAATTTATACTTAGAAGACATTGGAAAAAAGAGCAATATATAAAAGGTGTTAGATGATGCAAAGATGATAACATCCTTTATATATAACCGCATCTAGACTATGAATTTGATGAAATAATATATTAGAGATAGAGATATTATTTGTCCAGCTATTACTTGTTATGCTACACAATTCTTACAACTACAATCTCTTGTGAAGCAAAAGCAAGCTTTAAAAATCATGTTCAACTTTGAAAAAGTTTAAAAAGTCTAAATTTGGCAAGAACAAATCTGGACCAGCACATGATGCTAGGAAAATTTTTTTGAATAATTACTTTTGGATCAATGCCAATTAAATATTAAAAGCATTTGAGCCAATTGTCAAGGTGTTAAGACTGGTTGATAGTGATGAGAAACCAACCATGAGTTTTATTTATGAACTTATAGATAGAGCAAAGCTATCTATACAATAAAACTTTTGTTATCACTCAACTTATAACAACATGATAGATAAAAGGTGAAAATTTCTACATACCGATTTATATTCTGCAAGTAAGTTTATATATATATATTATGTTCTCACAAGAAGAGAAATGTTTGTGTATTAACTAATTAAGTCTATTTCTTTTTTTCTTTTCTAAGTTATTTTTTTAATCCTTAGCTTCAATTTGGAGTTGAACATGATCATTCAGTTTATAAATAAACATTTGATGAAAATAAAAGTGTAATCACCAAATTAAAAAGAAATATGGATGTCGCAATTAGAACACTAAATTAGATTAGTTATTTTTTGTATAATGAATATTTGGAATATATCATTATATATTTACATTAAATTTAATATAATATTGCATAGTTAATACTTTTTTGAGATAAGAGAGAGAACTTTGGAACACCACAAGCTTAGAGAGCATGGTCTCAAATGGATTTTGGTAAGATATAATTCATTTTTTATTTACAAGTACATATGGTAGAATATGTGACTCAATCAAAATGATTATTTTTGTTTATAATTCAAAGTTAACTAAATTTGTGTATTGTTTGTTTAAATATCTAAATGGTGAATGATATATAGTTCGTGTGCTCTTGAATTTCAAAGTATTGCGATAAAAATTCTGAGCCAAACAACTTTAGCTTCAAATTTTGAAAGAAATTGGAACATATTTAGCTATATTCATACAAAGACAAGAAATAGACTCAAGTATAAAAAATTACAAAAACTTGTCTTTACTTTTTACAATATGAAGCTAAGAATGAGAGAGAATAAGAGGTGTAGTAAAAAAGAGATAGAAAATAGTTTCAATTCAATTTATTTTGATTACATATTCCAAGAAGATGATCCCCTGTCTCCATGGATTGAAGAGAGAGAAGGCCCATTATTGGATGGATTTCAAAATTCAGAATGTCTCCCAAGAATGGAAACTAATAATGAAGAGGTAGAAGCTAATGATGATTAAAATTCCCATAAAGGTCATAGTTAGGGTGGTGATGGTGGCTTGAGTTCACCAAGCAACAATAGTGGTGGTGATGTAGCAAGAAGTGATCATGACATAGATGAAGATAGGGAACAAGATCCATATCAAGACATTTCACATACTATGCGTGATTTGGGTTTTGTTGTTAATATGAAATCTTTTCAAAATAGAGACTTTAGTGATAATAGAAGAGGTACTCATCAATCTATAAGAGGTGGAAGGCAGCAAAATAGTATACTAGAAGATAGTTTTTCCTCTAATTTTTTACAAAGTTTTAGTGATTTTGGCATTGTTGGCTTATCTCAAAGTAGTCAAAGTTACTATCCTTCATTTTATTAACAACTTTCTCATATGTCACATGATCATTATCCAATAATTCAAGTCCCACCATATTATCAACTTTCAATAAATTATTAAGAGCCTTATTATCACCAAGCACCAAAATTTCTTTATCAGTAAATGGAGAACATAGATGAAGGATTTTTTCTTATTATATTTTTGGACAAAGAGCAAGACAAGATGATAATAAAAGTGAAAGTGAGAGTTATGATTCTCCACGATATTCTACAATATGGTGATTAGAATTCTCTCTTTGTAATAAGTATATAAGCATACTATTATGTTATCTTACTTTTTTTTTTAATTTTTTTAAATAACATTGATATGCTTGTTTAAAATAAGAATTTATTTAATTAATATTGATGTTAGGCATGATATATTTACGTATATAAGAGTTATAATAATTATATACATTTTTAAAATAATTTGTGCAACTTAAAAAAAAAAATCACGGCCGTAGTGACTGCAACCCATATTATAGCACTTGCAATGTCGGCAACCATAGTAACTACAATGCAACTACAATTGCAATTTAAAATCTTGGTATAAATTCTCATCCCATTCCCCAGGTTGCTCCACCATTATATCAAAAAATTTTATGGAATCCAAATACCTCAATTTAAGAAATAAATTACTGTACAAAATAGAAATGGAATAACAGTGTTGCCAATAAGAACCATCCTTCCTGCCATACACTGTACTGCATGATCTCCACCTTGCCTCTATCTATGTAAGTAGGAATTGAGACACCCACCTTCTCCTTCATCCAAGCCATTTGATAATGATACAGCAGCCTTTGAACCTAATTGAGAGTTTTAGCAGCGTTGGCCTCATGTCCTTCATGAATCACTTTGTTTTTATGCATTCGCATAATATAAAGGATTAACACAATCCAATTGCAATAGTCCTCAAGTTGCTACAAATTTTGTCCCCCTTGAGAAAACCAAATTTCAAGATTAGATCAACTTTCAATGACAACGAAGCATGCCATAAAGCTCTAGCACATGGGCGTTGAAAATTATATAACTCCTCTAACTTTGATATAGACAACAAATTGTTAATGGCATGTGAATTTGAACATGTGTTAAGAATGTGTTAAATAGTGCAACATATTTTTCACTTGTCCCCTTTAAGGATGATTAAAATATCTATATTTAATTGGTGCCCACAAAATTTACTTATTCAAGTTCGAGTATGGGAGTATAAAATAAGTCTAGGTTTGGGTTTGGAGATTTTTAAGGATCCAAATCTAGATTTGGGGAGAGTGGTACCTCCCGCCCTTGACTTGTAATATATATACTCAAAAATTACAATTGAAACCCTTGGAATGAAAAAACTATATTACTACAAAAAAAAAAAAACATGGATTAGAAATAGGAAAAATCTCTCTCTAATCCAACTAGAAATTCCCTCACAAACACATTTTGTGGTAGAAAGGAAAATTTTTCGTCACAAATCCTTTCAACACAAAACATTTCCATCAAATATCTTGTCTAAATTGTTGAGAATAAAAATTTTCACATTACGTTAATTGTGTGTTAAACAGTATTAATGATTGTGAGACATTTTTATTCAATGTTATAGGAATAAATTTATGTAAATGAGTCTCATCTTGAGGTTAAAAAAAAGTGATTTTGAAATTTCTAAAGATTAATGGGCCCAAATTTAGAATTCAAGAATTCAATGGAAAAGGGGATGGGGATTGAGTTTGCTACCTATTAATTAGGTTATGGTTTAGGGATGGAGAAATTTTTTTCTCCAAGGCTTAATTAGATAGGAACTATGATATCCTTCTTGATCATCATCACCCCCTTCCTTGGATATTAAAATTTCACAAGTAAATAGTAAACCATTATATTTGGTGAAAGATATGATTCTCCATAAATCCTCAATATTTGATTGATTTCCAATTTGATATCATTTCAAAGAAAGAAGACAATTTATTAAGGCTAAATTAATATTTTGGTCCCTTAAATTTTTTATTTGTTTCAATTTGATCTTTCACTGTTTTACTCTTGATTTCAACCCTCAACTTTCAATTTGTATCATATTTATCTTCCAACTTTATTTAATATTTCAAAATAGTTTTCTAACTTTTTTAATTGTCCCAAAGTGATATTTAACTTTTTTCTAGTGTTTCAAGATGAACCTTAATAGATGTAGCGAAAAAAAAGTACAAATTAAAAGTTAAAAGACCAAATTAAAATTAAAAAAAAAGAAATTAACTTAAAACTAATTAATTAAGAGATCAAAATCATAGTTAAATCTTTTATCAATTCCAGGGGTCACCTGTTTAGGGTAAAATACATCTATATATCTTACGTATAGACAAATTACTCTTTTTTTTTTCTTCAACTTTTAATATTAAAGCTGATAGTTCATTCTCTTACTGTTTATTTTTACATGGATCTACAAATTTCTCCTACTAATAAATAGCTATTAAATTTAATTAAAAAAAAAGTATAAGAACATCTCAAACTATATTATATAACATTTATGATATAAGATTTTATTTATACGTTTCTTTTTATATTTTGAGTTTCACCTATTTTTTTTTCAAACTCAAATTTAAGTCACTCAAAGTGTTATACCAATTATGATTAATATATGTTTGTAACTATAAATGAAAATTTTCAAAAAGAAATTTTTTTTTCCTCTACTATTAATTGCCATAAAATTATATATGTGCGATCAGGTCCAGGTGAATATCTCACTTAAATCTTAATTGATTTAATATATAAAAGAAATAGTCATTTGTCCATCCCTATCATTTAACCGTGCATGATGGTTACTTCAATTTTTCTAAAGGCAATATGACAAGTATATGATAAAGTAGATGACGTTTTAATGGCTTTCGAAGGTTTATGTGATGACAATAAATGATATGGCAGCCGATTGTAATATTACAAAAATCTATTATTCTCCTTCACTTTGATATGGGGAAAAAAAAAATTCGTAAATAACTACGGAAATTTTGCAAAAACAAAACTCCATTTTATGGGTTTAAGAAAATATAAATTAAGGAGCATTCATGTGTGCATATGAGTAATACAATTCATTAAAATATTTTTATACATAAGTAAATAAAATTTTTTGTTATTTTAATTTACTTAAAATTAATGAACTCTTTTTGCGTTTTAAATTTCCATTTTGCGAAGCTGCCATATAGCAGTTTAAAAGGCTCAGACATCAGACAGATCACGTGAAATGTATACCCGTGAGTTGTGAGACAGGAGGGTGTGGATATATTAACTACAAGAACCTCCTTCCAAGTCCACTAAGATGTAGATTTGTTGAATATGACCTTGTAATATATATATATATATATATATATAATAAACTGTTACAACACAATTTTAGTTTATGATGCTTTGCTTGTGGAATATATAAGCAAACTATTCTTATTATTAATTTCTCGATAGAAAGTCTTTGGTTTCCCTCTCTTCCTTTTTCTCTGCTTTGTCCTGAGATTTAACAAATCATATCTTATAGATTGATGAATAATATTTATTGTAGTCCTAAAATTAAATTCAACTATTATTTATATTTTGATAAATAAATAATTTTTTTATAAAATTTATCATCTAACTCAGCTATTATTGAAAATAAGATTACATGATTTTAACCCAAAAAAAAAATAGATTACTTGACAATATATAAATTAGAGTTATCGCCACTTTGACCTACGAGAATTAAACTGTCACGAATAACAAGTTAAGTGGGTTGGATTGGATTAACTTATTTGTTGATTGGGTAAAAAAAAAACTCCAGCCCAACTCATTATTAAGATTAAATAGTCAATCCGTTTAATCAAAAAAAAAAAATTTAAAGAATAAAAAACTAACAACAAATAGCATTCATAGTAACAAGTAATAAAATCAAGTATCCAAAAATTAAACAATTAAATCAAACAGTGAAACTTAAATTTTAAACATCCAAATAACTCATTCAAGAATTAATATCATGTCATTATCATAAAACAAAAGTAACTAGCTAAAGTTTTACAGTAACAAATTAAACAATTAAAACAAAGCAAAACAAGTAATGGAGTTTGAAAATATATAACTCTTCAAATTTCTTGATAAAGGGTATTTAAATATTGTCTTAAAAGGCAATTAGCTCGCCAAAAACTAATGGGTCTACTCATAAGATTTGTGTGTGCTTTTTTAAAGGCCAAACTGTAGAATATATAGATTCGTTTAACTTGGATTAAATGAATCAAACCAAAATAATCCCAGAATTATAAGTTAGTAAAATCTAAACTTAACCCACTCTTTTAATAGATTAAATAAGCAAACTTAATAAATTCAACTCATTTCTATATATAAATCAAAGTAGTACTAATTGTTCAATGCTATTGTGGAGCACGAAAAATGCACTTGAATTTAGGGGACTTTATCTTTGCTTTTTTGTCCTTAGTTATATATATAACAATTTTCTTAATATATAATAGGTACGTAGGGTGGATTACTACTCTTTCTGCTTATGCATTGTGGTAAACTACAAATGTAATTTTTGTTGAAAAATTTTTATATGGGCTCACATTAATTAATTTTTTTTTTTTAAAATGGGTTGACTATGGTCCATTAAGAATTATCATAAGTCCAATATAAATTAAGTGATCATAAAATTGATGGATTTAAGCACACATTTAATTAAAAAGTTAAGTAAGTAGTTTTATTAGTATGGGCCAATTATTTTATTGAAGCCCGTGATGGGAGAGCCCAATAAAACATCTTTATATATAGAGCTAAGTCTCCTCTCTAACCCTAATTAAGAGTGCTAATCCTATTGAAAGCCATTTATCTAAGTATAGGGTGATAGAGAGGAAAATCTAACTTCTAAATCATACAAGGTCCAACAAATCCAATAGTGGTATCAGAGCTTATGTTCTGTATGAAATTTAGAACCTAGAATTTAAAATTTGGCAATAAATTATAGTGTTCATTTGCATCACTTTGACAATTGATATTTTTCGTGGTTGTTTACTAATTGGCCAAATTAGTTTAGGATTTTTGTTTTCTAGTTCACAAGCTTTCATATGATATATTATTTACTTAAGAGAATTTAAAGCTCAAAGTTTTAAATTATACAAGTTCATCCTATTTTTGATTTCTCTAAAATTGAAATTTTGGTTGAATTGTTGCATGGAAACCTTCATCTCATGTTTGTTAACCCTTCTGTAATAATTAATTGCATTAAAATTCATTTAATTGGCTAGAAATTCAAAGAAGAAGAGGCTAGGGTTCTTGTTTGAAAACCATATGCATTGATCCAAAATTGCTTTGATTCTCTTGTTTAATTGCTTAATTAACACCACATACATGTTAGAAATCCTTGTTTACATAAAAGCTCTACGATTTTTGATCTTAAAACGCTTTAGATTGCACATTGTGGTTTTTGGGTTCATGTTTCAAAACCTATACACATATTCATGAAATTCATCGAATTCTTTTGTTAATTTGTTCAATTAATCATCCAAACATCTTAGAAATCTTGTTTTTCATCAAAACCCCATGAGTTTTAGTGTTAAAATGCTTCAGATTGCATGTTGCATTCTTGGGATCTAAATATTTGAAACCATGAAAAGGGATTCACAAATTCACATCTCTTATTTGTTTAATTGTATAATTGATGCATTGAATATCTTAGAAATCTCAAATATATTGAAAATCATGAAGAAAACAAATTAAATAGCCCTTAAAAGGAGTTTAGAAGCATATGGGTCAAAAATGGGTCTGAAACCTAGCTAGAGGTCGGGCCTTCAACGAAGCCCATACATGGGCTGAATCAAGGGGTGGCACAGTGGGGCCACCCCTAACTCCAATTAGAATGTTTTTTGCCCTATTTTTTAAATTAAGTAATTTCCTAATCTTTTGTAATTTTTATTTTATTTTTTGAGGCTCAAAAGAATTATTTATTAATTTTTATATTTCTTTAATTAAAAAAAGAATTTTTAATTCTTTTGAATAAACAAATGGCCTTAGAAAATTACAAAAAAATTTAGAAAAATATTTTAACAGATATAAAATATGGAATTAAGACGTACTCTTCCTAGATATACACAGAATATTCATACTCTCAAGTTAAGGCATAAAACATTAATATTTAAACCTTATTTAAGTTAAATTTGTTATTGTTCACAATTTATATGCAAACATGGTTCATAATTGATATTTTAGGATACATATGGTAAAAGTATCTTAATAGGATATGAATTTTCTCCTAGTTTAAGAATTTTGTTTTAATAAACTATTGGGAATAAATCATCAAAGTGATTCATTCATTAAAGTTATTAAAATAGCTCAGTTCCTTCTGTTGATAAGAGATAAGGCAATTTCCTAATTCTAGTTTGGGAATATTATTTTGTATATTTATGTCGCCAAGATATTTTTTCATATATATATATATATATATATTTAAATACACAAAATCTTTGAGTTCCTTTGTTGATAGAAATTGAGCTACTATATATAATTACCTGCCCAAAGGAGGTTATTATATATATTAACTCTGGTATAGCATGAAATGTGCTGATAGAAGTAAATAGTTAAGAGAATTTATCTATCCAAAGGAGATGGATTTTCTCAACTATAAACTTTCTTGTTGGATAGAGATACGTAGTTTGAGAGACTTATCTGCTTAAAGGAGATAAGGCTCCCAATATTACATATTCTCCTTCATATTAGTTTCATGTTAGAGAGGCCTAACGCATGTTATGTTCTCTACCCAAAGAGGAGTTCATGATGATGCAACAGGTGCTTATCAAAGATAACTTGTTCAACTTAAACTATTTTGACATTGCCTCTTTTACTGACTATGCTGCATTTTTGAACTACAGTTTCTTTTGTTGTGAACAATAATAATGCCACTATTAAAGTTTTGACTGGTTCCAACTATAAGAGATGGAAATAAGATGTAGAATTTGCCCTTGGAATAGTGGATATAGATCTGGCACTATATGAAAGTGAACCTTTAAAACCCACTGAGAATAGTACTACCGAACAAAAGGAGTACTATGCTAAGTGGGAGAAATCTAACTGCCTTAGTCTTATAGTTATGAAAAGATCAATTGCTAAACATCTTGTGAGTGATTTACCAGAAACCACAAAAGCTAAGGAGTTCTTTGATGCTATGAGAAAAAGGTACCATAAGTCTGATAAGGCTGGGGTAGGATAACTCATGGGTGAGTTGACAAGTATGAGATACGATAGTACTAAGGGAGTTAGGGAATATATCATGAGGATGGTGTATGCTCAAACTAAGTTTAAGACTTATAATATTCCAATTCCAGATAGTTATGTCATCCATCATGCATTTAATTCGTTTCCACAAGAATTTAGTCAAATCAAAACCTTTTATAACACACAAGATTAGGGTCGAGATCTAAATAACTTGATTTCTAAATGCGTGGTTGAAAAAGAAAAATTGAAGAAGGAAAAGAATAAGAATGTATATTTATTTCCCATAATAGGCCAAAGTTCCATCAAGGAAAAGAAAGATTTAAAAACAAGAAAGCACATGCTCCTAAAAAGGATCAAAACTTCAAAAGGCATGGTGAGCATAAGACTGCAGATGATGGAAATAAAATAAAGGATATAAGTTGTTATTTCTGTAAGAAGAAGGGTCATAAAAAGGCTAATTGTCTTAAATATAAAGATTGACTAGCAAAGAAGGACAGAGACCAAGGGATTCAAAATCAACAGGAAATCAAGGGAGAATGAGTCCAAGCTAAAAGTAGGAAATAGTGTTGGCGTTGAAGTTAAATATATAGGAACCTTTATTTTTATTTTTTTTGGGATATGGTTATCGGCTTTGTTTAAAATTTTTTTTTAGAAGATATTAAATTTCTCTTTTATTGATTAATAAAGTTGGATATTTTTCAATTTTGGAAAGAATGGTGTTGAAATTTCTTATAATTCTAATATAATTGGAAAATACATTTTATCTGACTATATAGACTGTATTTGAACTAAAAAACTGACAATTTATCTTTTAATATTGAGAACTGCTAACCATTGTTATGGTATAAAGAGATAAACACGTGTGAGGGGAAAATTGACCAAAACTAAGAAGAAGGGTACAACTTGTAGCAAAAGCCTTTTAGAAATAATACACAGATATAAGTGGATCCCATCCTTTATTGATGATTTTTTTCCAGTTATAGATATGTCTTTCTCATCAGAGAAAAGTTTAAGGCCCTTGAAATGTTGAAAGTTTATCAAATAGAGGTTGAAAAACAATTGGAGAATATTATCAAAATAGTTAAGTTCGATCGTGGTGGAAAATATTATGGAAAATATGATGAAAGGAGATGTTGCCATAGAATTCATAAACACCAATCAATATTAGCTGATCTTTTAACTAAAAGATTAAGGTCCATATAGTTTAATAAATATGTTGAGAACATGGATATCTTAGGGTCTTTTGATCTTTTAAGTTAGTGGGAGTTTATATATTTTGTCTTTTGTTTTATTTTATACAATAGTTTTGCATATGTTCTTTATTTATATTGATGAATTTTATGAACTTTCATATATTTGATATGTTATTGATGATCATCACTTTTAATATTTTACTTGTGTAAAGATTGAATGCAACATATACCTTAAGACATAGTGTTGCTCTTAAGGACGACTATTGTATTTGTCAAGATATGTCTCTTATGACATTATACTGTATTCTCGAGAAAAAGTATTTGAGATATATAAATTTGTTATGAGTCATACAATTTCTCATTGCAGTTTCGCATATGGATATTGAGAAATTGTGATTTCTCATTACGGTTCAGCATATAGATATTGAGAAATCATACAAAGGGCTAATAAGAAATAATGCATTATTGATTATTTTGAGAGGCATTT
Organism: Erythrophleum fordii; assembly: GCA_032878935.1. NCBI lineage: Eukaryota > Viridiplantae > Streptophyta > Magnoliopsida > Fabales > Fabaceae > Erythrophleum > Erythrophleum fordii. The sequence continues at coordinate 4,745,629 of JAVQMF010000025.1, read as the reverse complement.
CTTACCACACTTCTAGACCTAAGATCCATGTCAATATAATGTCAATATGTATGAGTGTGGATTGATCTTATGTCATTAAAAGGCATGATGATGGCCATTATCCCCTATTGATGGTTATATTGAACTGGATTGTGTAAGATGTGCTTTCTTAGGACCATTGTTTTCTAAATAAAATGGGCACATAAGATTTTTGTTGTTTAGTCAACCCAAGAGTCGTTTTACAAAATAAAATGAATTTTCTTAAAATCAAATTAATGTGGCCCAAGTGGGAGAATGTTGGAAAATTTTTATATGGGCTCACATTAATTAATTTTATTGTTTTTTAGAATGGGTTGACTATGGTCCATTAAGAATTATCATAAGCCCAGTATAAATTAAGTAATTATAAAATTGATGGGCTTAAACACACATTTAATTAAAAAGTCTAGTGAGCGGTTTTATTAGTGTGGGCCAATTATTTTATTAAAGCTCATGATGGAGGGTCTAATAAAACATTTTTATATATAGAGTTAGGTTCTATCTCTAACCCTAATTAAGAGTGCTAGTCTCATTAAAAACTACTCATTTAAGTATAGGATGATAGAGAGAAAGATCTAACTTCTAAATTGCTGTTATGGCAATCACATGTATGTTTTTTACTCTAATCTCAAATTGGTGTTCTAATTTCATATAAGGTCTAACAAATCCAATAATTTTTCTATTCATTTTGTAAAAAAGAAAAAAACCTTACAAATTCAAAAACTACTCTACTAACAATTTTAACATTTTAAAAATTTGAAAAAAAATGTATGAATTCAATATATCAAGATCATTGATTTTTGTTTTTGTTATATATAAAATGCTTAAATTTAAAAGTGGGGAGAAAGAAAGTGAAAATAGAAGCCTAGAAAGAAACCAAGTTCATTCAATCCTTAATAATTAAAACTATGGCAAGTGAACACATTTTGGGTACATAATCACATTCAAGATTGAAAATGGTGAAAACCAGATCCATCCTGTCGAAACGAAATGTCACAAACAAAAATAAAACATCAGTAATGTAATCAGGTAGTATCTATCTATGTATAGCAAATCTGTATAATCTCAGTAACAAATAAAAACAATACATAACATATAGAATCACATACTATAGTAATATCTAAAAACACGCTATCCCTATATCCAAACAGCCCGTCTACACATTCATCACCAAAGAATCACACTGTAATCACAACTCTTCGAAACAATCTTTGCCTGCGCCGTCAGCTTATCCACCGTGATATCACAGTTAACTTTAACGGTGATTTTCCAAGTCTTAACGGAACCCATCTCGATTTTCACGGGCGCCGTCAGTTTCACCTTCAACGGCACCTTCCCTTTGGTCTGCTTCTCCGCCAACGAGCTTCGATCCATGCTCCTCAAAACAACGTTCGACCCCTTTAACGCCGTCTCAAGCACCGTTACATTACTCGGCGGCTGGTAAAAGGCTGGCAATGCGCCGTTAGATAGCCTCACGTCGTCGTTGTAGTATACTTCGACGGAGCTATCATTCTCGTAGGAGATTCCGATCTTGTCGCTAGGGTTGTTAGCTCTAACCGCGACGTCGAACTCCGTCGAAATTTCGGCCGTCTCAGACGACGGCAATGTGAGGTCCATTCCCTTGATTGCGATGCGGTCAACAGTGTAGTCTGGGGCTTCAGGGCTTAAAACGAGGTAGAGAACGCCGGCAGCGATACCGAGGAGGATAATGAAGATAAAGATGAGACCGGTGAACCAGCAGAGGCAGCAGCAGCACCGGCTCCGGCGGTTCTTCCTGCTAGTGTAGCGCTTGTACAGGCGAGCATTCTCCGGCGGGGGAACGCGATAGATTTGGTCCTTTGGGACTTTAACGACGCAGGTTCCAGGCCGCGGGGTAGGCTTAGCCGGAGCTGATGGAGTGGGCTTTGTTGTGAGCTCGGAGTCTGGAGGCGACGTCGTTTTGGCCACTCCGTAATGGGGAGGTAAGGCTTGCGGGTGAACTCGTTCGACCGTTGAAATGCCTGTGAAGTGTGGGAACGGCGTCGTTTGGCAGCGTCACACGGAAAAATCTCGACATTTCTGTTGAGAGAGAGGAAGAAGAGGAGTAATGAGGGTTGAGAAAACGACGAGGGATGATGAGTGTGTATTTATAAGGAAGGCGGTAAATAAGGAAGAGAAGAGGGTGGCGCGTTAGCTCGAAGATTGAAGCGGCAGCGTACAGGTCAAGGCATGTTTGGCTGTCCATTTTTGGCTTTTGCCTTTGTTCGATTGGGAGTACTAATACTGTGCTTGTCTGGGAGAGGCTGGCTCTATGCCAATTGCCAAACACGGTTGAAGTTGCAGGCATATTCTCTGTTTGCTTGCGTTAAAGCAAAGGGAAAATTCCACCTGATTAAAGATCATAAGTTAATAAAATTTTTATAGAAGGATATTAAAAAATTAACATTCTTTTTAAAAGATTAAAGGAAAAAGTTACTATTGACATTCATGGTTTTTAAAATTACAATCTAATCTTCTCAATATTACAAAAGATTTTTTCTAGTAGTAATTTTAAAAACATGAGTAGTAACTTTTGAAAATACTAATTATAATTTTGATCCTTTAAAAGAATTTTGATTTTTAAAATCATTCAATGTCATTTTTATTAATTTATATTTCTTATGTATAATTTTCCCTGAGACAAATGACGTCCATTTCAATGACAATAGGCCAAAATTTGTCACATATTCTTTAATTTACTCATTCATAAAATTATTTTTTTGATTTGACTCTTTATATATAAAATTGTTATTGTTGGCTTATTGAGTCCTTCATAATAGATTGACCTAAATTCACAAATAAACACTCAATTATAAATTAATTTAATAATTATGTTAAATTAATCATTTGATTATTAATTAATTTAATTAATTAATTAAAATTTGAAGTTCAAAATTAAATTCTATTAGTTGGTTAGTATTTTTGTAGAAAAATGAAAACGGACAATTGACACAATGTGGGTGATTGTGCATGCTTGTGTGTAGCGTGAGACTTGGTCTTTCGAGAAAATTGAAATAGAAAAAAAATCTTCTAGGAAAAACACATAGATCCTTCCATAAATAATTGTCTTCATTCTCCTCTTGTAATTAGTGTTATTGGTTGTAAAATTGAGGTTGAAGTTTGAATTGTGACATAGACTGAATCGTGCGGGCAATTCTTCTAAGCAATAGATCCGTTGCAGGTACCCAATGCATACCCCTTAATTATTTGTCATTGGTATCAAGCTAGGTTAAGGCTCAAATTATTGCTTTCCCATGATTAATTCATGTTAATTAGATTGCTATTATTATGTATGTTGCAATTTTGCAATTTTGACATAAGAGACCCTCAATGGCAAAACACCTTAGAGACTATCATAGGCTAACAATTTCAAACCATAAGAAGTCCACATAGAGTGGAACTTATGGTAGAAGTTTGAGGAAAAATCGAAACACCATTAAGGAGAAATTAAACTTTTAAGTTTTGTAATTTTCATGCTCAAACAGCTTTCTTTTGAGGGTTGGCATTTTCCATTTGCACCATTGGCTTCAAACCATACACAAATGGAAAGCCAATACAAGCTTTCCAATGCCTCTATGTTTGCCCAAAACAAATGTAAAATGAATGAGATAAAAAGCCATGAATTTGGCTACTTGAACATATGTTTTTGTAAAATTTCTACAACTTGAAGGAATCAAAGTTGAAGATGAAGTTTGATAACTAGTCTTGAGGGTGGTGTATATGGGCCACCCCAGCACCATTTGACTCTAAATTGGCACCAATAGATAAACAAAGGAAAGAGGGAGAGATTGATGATATCACCATGGTTGGAGAAGCTTTGAAGGGCCTGCATGTGCCACCCCAAGAGCATGTGAGGCCTTTTCCTCTTTTTTTTTTTTTTTTGGAAATTTTAGAACAAAGAGCTTGTGGAGGTGCATGGGGTAGATGCCTTAGTTTTGGTGGCTTTTTTTTTTTTTTTTTAGCTCCAAAAATCCTTAAATGCATGAGCTTCAATTTGGTATATATTTTTTTATGTTTGGACTATTGTTCATCATTTTTCAATAATTTTTTGGCCTTAAAATGGTTAATATATGTATTAAATTTTCATTAAAAAATTTAAATTATGAATTAAATTTTTTTTGTTTATCCTTAATTGGTCAATATGAACTTAGAGATGTAAATGAACTATTAAATGGATCTAAGCAATATTATCCAATGACATATTTATATTATGAGAAATCTTTGGTTTGACCTATTGATATGAGGCAACAAAATTTCAACTTCCAAATATGTCTCTAGGCTTGACCAACTCACTTCCTAATGACTATTATTAGACACATTCAAGGCAAAATTGAAAGATACATATAAGCCAAATAAAACAAAAGGTGTAAGAGGTTTAAATTTTGACTTGTGTATTACTAGGATACAACTCGTAGAAGAATATCACATTATTGAGAATATTAGATGATTAGTTCTTATTTCACAATTCTTAAATGTGAGAAGTGCATGAAAGTTTTTCATCAAAAAAAGAAAAAAAAAAAAAAGAAGTGCATGAAAGGTTAGGCATAGTGGACATGAAAAGGGGATTCATTTGAAGAGGTTGATCAAACACACTAAGTCTTTGTATGAATTGCAAACTATAAGGTAGATGAAATGCATTATAATAAGATGATACATCTTTAAAACCTTAATTTATATTTGAATTATTATTAGTGAGATAACAACTTAGGTTAAATTAACAAAAGGCTCTATTTTTTTATTTGATTAAATGTAATTTATTATTATGCTTTATTAATTACATTTTTTCCCATTATAAATGCTATAAATTAGAAATGATTGATTAAGTAGGAGTTCTTAGACTAGTAGGCTTAAGGTTATCTAAGAGCTATAGGTAAAAGAGAATTTGCACATAAATTTGATAGAAAAATGTTGGCATTTTTGGGGAACATGTGATAGAAGTAAGACAAACATAGACTTTCAATCATGAACCTAATAATACTATTTTTAGTCTAATTGAAGTTTACTACAAATATATGGTATTGTATATATAGTTTTTTTAATTCTATGCTATATTTATGTAAATATCTAAACTAGTGAATATAGCCATTAAAAATATCATAACTAAGTTTAACAAGGGTGAGAAACTAAATGGTTTCAATTGGGAAATTTGGCTCCGTAAAGTTTTTTATGTCCATAAAGAGCAACATTTCAAGGAGATGTTGAATAATGTCATGCTAGAGCTTGAGCATGGAAATTCAATCCAACATAAGAGAGATCTAGAGGCTTTTCAAGCCTATATGGTTGACAATCTGATGTGCAAATATAAGCCTTATTTGACCACAAAAGCTATGTGAATTGCCTTAAAAGATAAGTTTAGTAGTACTTCCACTACTAAATTTAAAAGGTTAACTATCAAATTTGACACTTATAAGTTGCAAGTAAACCATTCTATAAAGTAACATCTAAGATGTTAAACATAATAAAAGAGTTGAAGCCAATCGACTATATAGTTATTTGTAACACCCCAAAATTAATTAAAGTATTAATCATAGATTTGGGTTAATTAAGAATAATTAACATGGAATAATAAGGTAAGTTAAGTGAATGGAAATTCCAGGGAGATAAATTATTAATGTGATTTTAAGGTTTAATTGGGATAAAAACTTCATCTAGGCCCAAATTAATGTAGGAGATCAAGATAAGAGATTAATGGAGGTCTAATGAGTTAAGTGTAAACCCAATCTGATTTAATATAATAAAGGTCCAAAATCCACCTTTTATAGGCCTTTATAATTAGCCCAATAACCCTCGTGCAGACCTAAAACCTTTGAGCTCTTAAAAATTGGTCTGGCCCAATTAAATTCCTACAGCCAACACCTTGAAGCTGGCCCAACCAAGCTTAAATCTGAAGCCTATTTAGAGTTGGATCATTAAAGCAGCCCATAACCCATGGAAAACCCAACTTAAACCCTAAAAACTAACCTAGTCACCCCTCATTCTACAGAACACAAAGATACAAAAGAAAATTCGGAGGTTTGAAGGGAGGCTAAGGTTTGGGGCAAGAAATCCATCATTTCCCACTTCTAGAGCAAGATTCAGCCAAGGTAATAGTTATATAACTTAATCCTCTCATCTTTTTCTTCATTCTTGCCTAATTAGTTTTTCATTTGGAGTATTTTCACCCATACCCAAAATCTGAAAGTTGCCATTTGATGTTTCCATGGTGAAAATTCGTAGGTTGAAGATAGGGCTGACATTAGGTAAGTATAACCTCTCAATTTTGATGCTTTCTTTGCTAATTTGAGACCCCTATAGCTGATTTATAATATGGGTATTGTTTTTATACGAATTTATTCAGAATTTGAGGTGTTATTTTGAGGTTGCTCGGGTAAGAATAACCGAATCCGAATTTGGTTTTATTAGTGACTAGACTGAAGTAACATTCAATTGGCTCTTAAGAGGATTGGCTATAAGTGAGGTAACCAGGACTATATTAATTCAATGTATATATCTACTTTAATTTCATATTTACTGTATATGAATGATTTGAAATGCTAAATGAATTAGTTGGCTATCTATTGTATTGTGATTAGACTTTGTGAGTCCATGATGGAGCTGTGGTGCAGCTGTTATGATCAAACCCTAGATGCGCTGAGCCCTGGTTGTGCTCAATGGGGAGTAGGTGTCGTGGACGGGCCTCTCCCGGTGTTATTAGCCTTTAACATGTGGCAATATGATTGCTAGTATGTGATAGTAATCATGATAACCTAATTATTTCATTTACTGATATGACTAGTACGTTTTTTGATACTTATATGAAATCGTGCATATATGTTAATTAAACTAGATTATATAATAGAATTGCCTTAGTTACTGAGATTTGTATCTCACCCTGTTTCATGGGATTATACTTTCAGATGAAGGCCCTTCGGGTAAGGATAAGGGGAAGCAAGTGGATGAAAATCCATGAGCTCTAGCCATGTATGGAAGAAGTTACACTTGGGCTAATCTGAGTAGAGTAGATGCAATTTTATTAATTTTTTATATAGCATCATCATGTAATCATACTGCCAAGTGTAGGCATTTATATTTTGATGAGTTGAAATGTATTTATTAAGGAGTTAAATCTCAATATAGCTTGGTTTAGGTTGTATAAACCTATAGTATCTGATGTATGGACTTTGTTGAATTCATGATATGGTTTACTATTGGGAATGTCATCACGGTATCTATTAGATTGTTGATTTGAATTAGTGATGTATGGAATCTTTAATGAAATATATACTTGAATGGTAATCGCTGGAAGCTTATGAAATTCTGCGGTTATTAATCTATGAACTGGTTAATATAGGGTAGTTGGAGGAGTAGAAATGGACACTTAAGTCTTGAACTAGTAATGATAGATTAGCTGAGTAATTAAGGTACATAACTACCATTAGAGTTGCATAAATTAGGATAGAATGGCCCTAGGATGATATTGCAGGGAGAGTGGAGAGTATGAGACCAGATTTTCGGAGTTATAAGATCAGAAGGAATTTCACTGTTGCCAAAATAGGATTAGCCGTAGCCAATAGAGGCGAATTTACCCAGGGGGAATCCAGAGAGAAATTTTTCGAGGCAAAATGTGTAATTAGCCATGGTGAAATATGAGAGGCTAAACTGGGAGTCGTCCAGATGAAAATTCACCACTACGAAAGGGGTAATTGACCACAGCAAACTTTTGTAAAAATGTCCCAAGTATTCCAGAGAGGAATTAGCCGCAGCTAACAAGAGAATTGGCTGTGGCCAATAGCGAGAGGCGAGCGAGATAAGTTCCAAGAGGCTTCATCGTCGCAGTGCCAAGTAGGTTAGCTACAGTGAAGGTCCAACTCACTGCAGCAGCAAAATGCATAATTAGCCGTGGCGAAATGTGAAAGGCTAAACTGGGAGTCGTCCAGAGGGAAATTCACCGTGGCGAAAGGGGTAATTGGCTGCGATGAACTTTTGTGAAAATGTCCTAGGTGTTCCAGAGAGGAATTAGCTGCGGCTAACAAGGGAATTGGCCACGGCCAATAGTGAGAGGCGAGCGAGGTAAGTTCTAGGAGGCTTCCTCACCGCGGCGCTAAGTAGGTTAGTCGCGATGAAGGTCCAACTTGGTACAGCGAAACTAGTGATGAAGTAAGGGGCGAAACCGAGAGGAATTGACTGCAGTGAACATTCTGAAACCCTTATATTAATTAGGAAACCTTGGTTTTTTTCATATGGTAATCTCAAGGGATGATTTAGAGACATTGGGATGAGTTATAATTGATGAGTAATAGAATCAAAGGCATATAAATAAATATTTATTTCTCTTATGTACATAAGTGCTTGTAATTGTATGGTTGATGACTCTAATAACATTAAGATTCAAATTTTCTCATATTTTCACAATGTAATTGGTCATAATGCCTTGTAACCCCAATCTATGATTATTAATCACGTATTTAACCTTAATTACAATGATTAGAAATTAGGGTCGTCATATTATTGATGAGCAGTAAATCCAAGCTATCATAAGATCTCTCCTTGTTAGTTGGAAACACATGAAAGTAAACTTGACCCATAATGAGAACACCACTACTTTTGATGATATTGCTCATTATTTAGAGCTTGAAGATGAGTGCCTAGATGCTGCTTGATCCTCTATTCATGCTTACATGATAGAGAATGTTAGGTCTTCAAAACTAAAGGGTAAGCATTTTCATAAGGAAAAAAAGGCTCCAACCAACACTTCAAGGAGGCCAAGAAAGAGTTTAAAAAGAGAGGCAAGCATGGTGACAGAAAACTTGACATGGCCAAAGTCAAGTGCTATGCCTATCAAAAGATGGGTCATTTTGCTTATGATTGCAATGAGTAAAAGAAGGTAATACCATGTAATAAATTGTCACATTTCATTTACGTTTTAAGTATTGTTTTTATAATTGAATCTCATCATTTTGTATTGTAGATTTAAGAATCATAAACCATGTAGCAAACGATTATGGATCCTATCACATCATATCAAGATATCTCCCAAATTATATCATAAATGGCATAAAAGTTCTATTTTTATCAATTTACCACTTTTAGCAGTAATAATTCAATTTCAGTTAAATAGGCCATATTGGTTTACCAATATCATCTTCTATCCAAAACACACCTAATGGACAAGAAACATCACAATTCAAAGCTTTCATTTTGGATTTAAGTTAAGCAACACAATTCCATAAGTGAAGTTGCAGATTTTCTGGTTCCATATTTTGATATAAAATTAAAAAATTCATAACTAATCCTAGAAAAAAGTAAAATCATGCAAAGTATACCATTTTGGAAAGATCAAGATGTCCTTTAATTAACTACCATAAAAATTTTCGATCAAAACAACTAAGTTTGACTTGAGAAATTCAATGAAACAATACATTAGGTCTAGGCGGCATCTTGCAGCTAAACTAGAATTTCAAAAATTTATATCTCCCTCTACATAGGTTCAAATGGGGTGTTCTCATGGCTATAGAAAGCTTAGGATGTCTAATTTATGCCTATAAAATTTCATAGGCATTGGACTTCATTTGGCTCACGAATGAAGTATAAATGCAAGATGACCATATGAACAATGACTAGGACAATTCTGCATAATTTGGCTAATTTTGAAAATTTATAATAAATTCTTTAAAGCTCTAAAAATAGTGATCTTTAACTCTATGAAAAGCTTTAGATGAGACCTATATTCATACCAAATTTTATACCTCAAATCGTCCATTTGGTCAATTTGTGGTTCAGCTCAAGATTATGGCAATTCTTGATATCACAATAGGGTCAAATTGCATTAAATGGTCTTCCATACCTCCTATGACCATACGAGTACGTCCTATAGCATAAACATAGCATATAGAAGCATCCCAAATGGTTCAAATCATCATGGAACTCAAATCTACCATTCCACTTGAATAAACACATATAAACATTATGCCTTAAGGATGTTAAAACTATACAATCTCATTCATTTGGCTCCACATTTGGTTCATACAACATATTTACATGGTTTTACAATTGATCAAGGGTTTACATCTCAAAAATGATCTATACATACATAGTTTGATATTAAAGTACACAAAAAGCTATTCTATTATTAAAGTATTGCAAATCATGCTCCTTTGCTCCCATTTTTGCTTCCTTAGACTTCACCTAGACACAAGTAGATGAAAAATAGGGGAGAGTGAGATTCAAAGAATTCTAATACCTCTTTCACCTTTTCAAGTAAGCAAACAAGACATATATTCATGTAAAAAAATATAAGTATGCACCAAACATTTCCAAGAATCATTCCAATCATAATTTCCATATCACATAAACATGTCAAAGCTAAGAACAAGCTCTAGGGACTTTTAGTTTAGCCTCACCCTATTATTTGAAACTTTTAGATTAGTCTTACCCACTTTCTAAGGACTTTTAACTTAGCCTTACTAATTTTTGAGACTTTTGGCCTTATCTTACCCATGGTTAGGGACTTTTGGCACAACCTTACCCATAAAGAGCAATCTCACATTTCAAAAAGTAAATCAAGAAGTATAATGGTACCATAGCAACAAACCAATAGCAAATAACATGTCTCATGATTTAAACATACATACAAGAATTCAATGACAATCATACAACCAAGAATTGCATATAAGAAAGGATGGAAAGCTACCTTGGTTCAAGATGTATGAATTTCTCTTTACTTTCTTAGCTCCTTGGCTCGGCCTCACACTCACACCTAGGAGGAACTTGGTTTGCTTGGCCTAGACATATCAAATAAGTCACAATTACATCATTGGAACCAATTCTAGGCTCACATAAACATTATACAAGCTACATTTAGGTTATGACATCATTATGGTTCCATACAAAGGCATAATGAAGCAACCTATATATTTCAAGGTCTTGGCTCCAATTCCTTACTCAATCTAAGTCACATGACCCCATTTAAAGTCATTAGAGCCATCACAAATTCAATCCAAAGAGACAAACTTCATGTTACTTCTTTAAGCCTAAATGGAACCTAAATTTCCAACTTTTAAAATATGATTTCTAAATTCAAATCAATAGTTTCTTTAGTGTCTATCATTCATATCTAAGTAGTTGACCCCCATAATTTCAAAATTCTTAAATCTAATTTATGATTTGTTCATAATACATAGGGAGTGAACTAATTTGAAGGGCATCCAATTAAGTATGAAGGAAGCATTTAATAGTGCATTACCTAAATATGAAATCGGTAAATTTTCTTATGCCATCATTGATTTAACCATTTCAAGTAACATCCTATTTCTTGTTTTAGCAGCTTTATTTTGTTGTAGAGTTTTAGTAATAATTAATTATCTTACTATACCTTTTTCTTCATAGAGTTTTTAAAATTGTTCAGACAAGTATTTGTATCCTCAACCAGTTCTTAAAGTTTTAATTTTCTTGTTTAATTGGTTCTCAACCATAATCATAAAATGTCTAAAGTACTTAAATGCTTCTAACTTGTGGGAAATCAAATAAATTTGAACATATTGCAAATAATTGTCAATAAATGTAATAAAATACTATGCTCCATGTCTTACCCTTATAGTTACTGGACCACATATATCAAAATGAATAAGTCATAATGGATATTTGCCTTAGTTCCTTTTCTAAATGGTTTTTTAGTTGCTTTACCTATTAAGCAATGTTTGCATAGAGAAAATTTTAAATTAAAAATTAATCTTAGTAATTATTCATTTGCTAGTGTACTCATTTGTTCTTGGCCTATATGGCCTAGCCTAGCATGCCAAACATTCATACCTAGATTTAAATTAAAAGCAAAATATGTAGTAAAGCAATCATATTTATACACATTATAAACATTTTCATAAATTATATCTAATACAATAAAACCATTTGAAAGGTAACCAAAGCAATAAAAAATTATCCCATTATAAATGTTAATTAAGCCATCAAGAAAATTAACATTAAAACAAAATCTAAGAAGAAAAACTATGGAAACTAAAGTCCATTAAATTTCTAGTGCAAAGAGAACATCATGTAAGATTAAGATTCTTCCATCACACAAGACCAAATTGCATGTTCCGATTCCTTTAACTTCTACTCTCACATTATTTCTTACATATAACCATATGTTTTTGTAAGGTAGTTAATGATGTTTTACAAAGGATCTGTAATAACCAGTAATTTAGAACTTGAACTGAATCTGATAAATTAAAATAGGAAAACTCTAAAGCAAGGTAAATTAAGCCTAAATGAGGTTAGGATGTTAATGAGAGTATCTTAAAATATGGATTAGAGCCTAAGATTAGCTTGGAATCGAAGCCAAAACAACCAAACAAAAGCTACAAAGGCCAGTGGCATTTTTCTAATTTCGGATAAGTTTTAAAAAACTCAAATGATTGATTTTTAAATGGAAAATTGAGTTTCCTAAGGTTCTCAGGGGCCCCAAAAATCATAGAAACTCCCAAAATGGTTAAAACCTCTCTGATTTGCGTATTTGGTTATTGGTTAAGCAAAACATTAATCAAATTGTTTGATAAGATTTTAAATCCAATTAAGGTGAAACTAAAGCCATTTTATGAATTAAAGGACCTAAATTTTATGATGAAAAATATAGTTCTTAAAGGAGTTGAAATGAGTCCAAATGGAAAGAACCAAGATGAAGGAATAAATTATAATTTTGAAAAGTTGTGTAAATGGACCTTAGGCTTCTTAAAACACATCCTTCTATTCTCCAAACCTCATAACTGACTTACTTCTAGTCTAAATAGATTTTAGGATAGTCTTGAGTGGTGCACCAAGCAAGGGAGTAAGGAAAAGAAGATTCAAGGCAAAAAAGTGTAAGATTTCCTTACTTTTTCATGTCTTCTCCTTCACCAAACTTCTTCTCCTCTTTCTTCTCCCATGGTTTTGATGGTTTATTTGGACATGTTTGATGTAACACCATAAATTATAGTTCATTTCATGACATTCATAAGCTTTTATATCATCAATGCCACAAAGAAAGTAGAAAAATTTTCTTAAAATAATGAGCTTAATTGCACTGCGCCGTATCTAAAAATTTCATTCGATGTCATGTAGACCGTGTGAGCTCATACTATATGTTCTCATATTTAATTACATTAATACAACTCATTTGTATCACAAAATCATATCCACAACTCATGAAAACAGAATGGAACTCAAAATCACTATGTATAATTTCGGCTAGATTTGCTCCTTTCTCTGACCAAACTTTGGAAAATTATAACTAATTCTAGAAAAATTGAAATAATGTAATATTGGTCATTAGATGTATACTTCATACTAAAAATATGTTCAAGTCATAAAATTCATTATAAAGGACTTTTGACATCCAAAATTTTCTAGATGTCAGACTGAAGTCTAAAACTATCATAAAATTCTACAGAAAATTTTGAAAATATCTAATTAATTTCACAAAAATCTAATCCATACAAATGATACCAATTTGGAAACTTGTGGATGTTAAATATAGAAGAAAAATATCTTCAAATCAGTTCATCAAGCTTAGACCTCGAAATTCAATAGAACAATACTTCTAGTTAGGCAAAATTACTGATACTAGATAGAAATTTCAAAAAGTTTATATCTCCCTCTTTAGACTTCCAAATGAGGTGCTTCTAATTGGCACGAGTCACTATGGTGGTCTAGTTTCTCTATATAAAATTTTATAGCAATTAGATATTGTTTGAGTCTTATGTGATAGAAAACAATTTCGACCAAATGAATAGTGCAATAGACCAAAATCATAAATTTTTTCAACTTTGAAAAAATCATCAAATATTCTGTAGACCTCCAAAAATTATAATCTTTAGCTTCTCAGAAAGCTTTCAATGAGACCTAATTGCATGCCAAATTTTAGATCAATACGAACTTATTTCGTTAAAAAGTGCTATAGGATTCTATTATGGTCAAATTTGGCTCCATATGAGGTACTAAACTTGCCAAATGGCCTTCTCTTAGTGTTGGTACCTTTTGGGAAAGTCTAAAAGCATATTTAAGACCTGTATGAGCTGCCTAAATGGTCCCAAATCTCATGTATCTCATTTTAGCCATTTAACCCACACTTATGCACATTTTCATCAAACTTCCACATTGCACATTTTGGCATTACATACTCAAAATAAATGCTACAGGTCATATATCATATTGATACATCTAAATATCACATAATAGTATATTTATACATGTCTTAAAGTTCATAGTGCATTTGATATACATCATGAACCATTATTATGGTTCCAAAATGGACAAAACAAAACATATGCCTATCAATCTCCTTCTTTCATTATTGTTGACTCCCTTTATCATAGCTACTTAGTCCACTTAGTATGTTAGAGCATTAGAGAGGAGGGGATGAGATTCAAAGAATCCCAATAGCTCATTTCCCATTCAATTATACATAATATGTGCAAAGCAAGCTTTACAAATACATACATGGAGAAAATGGAAGTCATGGACATTTTAAAAGTAAACTTGGCATATGAATAAATCATACAAGATATTCAAGAGCTCACCAAGTATTTGGATTGGCCTCACATTTTTTTCATGGATTTTGGACTTGTCTTACCCATTCTTTAAGAGCTTTGGACTCAACCATACTCTTGGGAGCCCACTTTGCTTTTGGGAGACTCTTTACTTTGTCTCAACCAAAGTTCTTGACTCATCCTCACTAAAGAGAAGAGTTCTTAGCCTCTCTACACTCAAGTAAACTCATACAAATATCATGTCTCATATGAAAACATAACATGGCATCAAGAATCATAGCATATAAAGGCATGCTAGCATACTTTTCATAGCTTAAAAATACACATACACACATTTTAAAACAAGTTAAACACACATCCATGCATGAAAGAAGGTGGAGAGAGCTACCTTGCACACAATCACACATTTTTCCCTTGGATTTCAAACCTCCTCTTTTGGTCACACACCCACAAATTGGTGGAGATGGTTTCTCTTGGCTTAGATAGAATTTATGGGAGCCAATTAGGTTCATAAAATACATTCTAAGGCTACATAACTTAATGAAATACTAGATTGCTCTATAGGCTCCATTATGGTCCATAATTGCACCTAATGAAGCAGCACTCCTCAAATGATTTCTAGGCCTCATTCTTTCCTTTCAAATATGATTCTTGACTCCTTTTAAGCCTCTTGGAGTCATCACACCATTAAAACAAAAGGCCTAGCACCATGTTGCTTCTTTAGGTCATAATATGGAATCTAAGGCACCAAATCAATTTCTATCAGTTCTAAATTTTTTCCAAGGCCTCCCTTCATTTTCGTTCATCAAATATGACTCAAAAATGGCCTTAGAAAAATTTAAAACTCTCCCCCACTACTAGAACCCTCATTGGCTGAGACATAAGCATCATTTAGGCTACATGGAGATTTCTTTGTTTTCTTAAAGGAGGAAGCTTGTTGGGAGCATCTTAGGGATGTTATGAGCTCATTTAAACTCTTAATTAGGCCTAAAAATTATCATATGAAATCAGATTTTGGAAGGTGCACACAAAATCCTAGAATTTGCATCTTGAAATTTAATGATTTTTTGATAATTTCCTTTGCATATTCTTAATCTTCACACCTTTTTTCCTTAGATTCATGCTTGGTTCTACTTAAAAATCATCTCTTCCTAGGGTTTTCTCAAGTGGGGTGAAATGGTGGAGAAGGAAATCAAAGATGACAACTATAGGAATAGAAATTACCTTGTTTTCTTGCTTTTTCTCACTTGAATCTTGTGTTCTTTGAGCTCCTCTCTTCAAATCCGAATTTTCCCCTCAATTTATCCTTTAAAACAGATCCATATACTTCATTATAATCATAGGAAATAAAGGAGAATGAAGGAAAAGAGGTATGGAAGAGAAAGAGCATGAAAAACTATGAAAACCCATACCTTTCTATCTTGAATTTCTCCTCCTTTTCTTCCTCCTCTTGTGTACCTCATCCCCTAGGTTTTTCTCTGATTTTGGGCAAAACATGGTCATGTATAATGAAGGGAGAAGAAGGGTACATCATATATAGAGGTGGGAATAAGTTACAGTTTTCAAAAATTCTCATTTTGCCCTTCGTTCTTAGCATTTTTGTTTCTCCTTCATTTTATCTCTTTTTTTAGAACCGTCTTTTCCATTATGAAATTTAGGTTCCCAATTTAGTAAAATGCCTTTGGAATCACTCAAATTAGAGCTAAAACCTTCCCAAACGAATCCATCAATGTTCAGGCACACTAACATTATAAAATGTCCACTCGAGGGGCTTTAGCTGTCCCGGGACTTTCCATGGTTTTTAGGGCCTCTGAGAACCCTGGGGAACTCAAAACTTTCATTTAAAAGCCCTCTTATGTGAATTCTAAAATTTGTTCAAAATTACAAAAATTTCATTACGTTTCATAAGCTTTTCATAAAAAATTATTTCTTTATTCTAGCTCTATTTTTCTTTCCATCTAAGCTGTGATTCTCATTTTTAGAGTCTAGAATGCTTCCCAAGTTTTTTGGGACCATAACTATCTTATTTCGGGGGACTTCCTTTTGTATCCGATAAGTTTCGTTCATTGATGGAGAAACTATACGTTTTTCTCTAGTTTTTGGAAAACCGGATATTACATTTGGTGGCTAGTTTAGTAGAGGAAAAGGGGAATTTAGGAGAACTCTTGAAAGCATAAGAAAGTGCAATTGAAAAGCTTCCAAATAAGGTAATTCTTTATGACTTTTCTTCTTCTATACCATTTCAGCCAGAATAGGGGGAGATGTTAGAGACCTTATCTCAACCTAAACTTGATAAGAATGGGGATTTTGAAGCATAAGAAATCCAAGGAAGCAATTAGGATTCAAAAAGAACCATTAGAGATCAACTTATGGCTCTTAGGGTTTTGGATGCTCCTTGGCAAATATAAGGATTTCTAATGATAATTTAGAATGTCTAAGACTATATATGAGTACATAAGGCATCTAGGAAGCTTTATGGATGGCAATTTCCTAAGGAAAACCAAGAAAACTCCATAAATGCTTCATTTGGATGTATATCTCAGCCAAGATGGGTTAGTAGACCTAGGGAGAGTTTTCTCTAAGTTTTCAAATCAATCAAAGAGGTATGTCTTCATTGGTGAGAATAAAGATGGAAGTATAACTAAGATTGGTTCTAGAGACACCACATTTCTAGAAAATGAGTTTCTTAGTAAGGGGTGAGATTGATAGAAATATATCTCTCCATGAGATACACCTAATCAAGAAAGTGAGAAACAAACAATTATACCTTAATCTATTGATTTGAGTAGAAGTTTTATGCAACCAAATGAAAACATAGAGTAGAATGAAATTGTTACACAAGCTACCCTACTATATAGAAATAATCAAGAAAGTGTGCCTAAAAATTGTTTCAAGGTTAAAAGGGCAGCACTCATAATTACTTCACAAGATGATAAAGAACCAAATATAGTTTAAGAGATTCTAGCATGCCCTGCTAAGGAAAAATGAAAAAGAGCAATAAAAAAAGAAATGGATTTTATAAGGATGAATAAAGTTTGGGACTTAGTTGATTTACCATTCGATTAAAAGACAATTGAAAAAAGATGGGTTCTCAAGATAAAAACAAAAGCAAATGGATCTATTCAAAGATATAAGGCTCGCTTAGTAGTAGAAGGATATATGAAATAGGAAAGTATAAATTATAAATATACTTTCTCACCTACTGTGAATTTCAATTAGATTAGGTTAATCCTGATCATAGTTGAAAATTTATACTTAAAACTACATCAAATGAATGTAAAAGCTACATTTTTAAATGGACAACTAGGTGATGAAATCTATATGGATCAAACTTTAGGTTTCATTGAAAAAGGAATGGAATAAAAGGTTTGTAAACTCCAAAGGTCCATTGTGGATAGAAACAATTATTTAGATAGTTGTATTTGAAATTTCATTGAGTAGTAACCTTGCATAAATTCTAAATGATTGATGAAGATGATTGTGTTTATATTAAGTGGTTTGAAGGTAATATTGTAATATTATCACTTTTGTGAATGACATATTGTTAGCTAAAAATAGTTTAAAGTTAATTTTAGCTATTGAAGAATGACTATATTTGAACTTTAAGATGGAAGATATTTATGAAACAAAGTATATTCTTGGTGCTAAAATCCAAAGAAATTACTCACAAAAATTAATCTTTCTTTCATAAGAGAATTATATCAAGAAAATTGTTGAGCGATTTAATATAAAAACTATAAACCTATAGATAGGTTGTAAGATGTGTCCTTAAAAAAAATTTGAAAAGAAATTTATGAAGAATGTCCCTTATTCCAATGTTGTTGGCAACTTAATATATGCAATGATGTGTACCAAACTGGATATTTATTATGAGATTGGTTTTGTAAGCCCACACCAATCAAATCCAAGTCAAAAGCATTAGAAAGTTGTTAAGAGAATCCCAAGATACTTGAATGGTACTGCTAACCATGTATTATGCTATTAAGAAAGTAATTTATACTTGGTTGGATACTCTAATGTAGATTGGGGCAAAGATCTAGATGAGCGAAAATGGACTTTCAGATATACATTTTTGCGAAACAATGGGGCTATATCATGATGTAGTAAGAAATAGACATGCATTGCATTATCTACTATGAAAGTAGAGTTCATAGCATATTCTGCAGCAGTATAAGAGGCTATATGACTGAAAAGATTCATAAAATATCCAGGGATCATTGGAGGGATGTTGAATCTGATATTAGTAAATTGTGATAATCAAGTAACTATAGCCTATATAAAGGACCCTAAGTATTAAAGAAGTCATAACATAGAAAAGTGTTTCTATAAAATATATTTTATATACGAGATGTTAGCAAATTCCTTAACAAAACCTATACCTAGAGATGTGTATGTAAAACATGTAACACATCTTGATATGCATAGAATATAAAGTAACACCTCCTATGTAAGAACTAATTGTTGAATGAATTCAATGTATTCATTTCATTCTTAAATGTAGTGCCATAATTATAAACAATATATACACAACACGATAGTATGTTATACAAGTTGACAAGGTTGGCTTTCTTATGTGAGTAACCACTTTAACACTCATGAGGAGTATGCACAGATTAGATATTTATATTTACTATACTAAGCAACTAAAGCATCGATGTGACAAAGAAATATCATAAAATAAAAATGTGTTACCTTGATAAAAGAAGAAGAGTAAGTCCAAATGAGGTCCAATATTATATATGGATTGAATTATGGAATCTTACTATCTTTATTCTCTTTAAGAAAGCCTCGAATGTAACACCATAATGTGTTATTCTCAACTAATCTTCACTTAAGTTTGATTCCATGAAATTCTAAAGAAAAAGAGTAAAACCTTAGTATTTTAAGGCTTTAAGTTAGGATTTAAACGATCATATCTTGCCCCATGGGTCCTATGAACCCATCAATCACATTCTCTACTCAAAATCCATTCATATAACTCATACATAGCATAAAAAAATTCATGAACCATGGATATAAAGCTAAAAACCAAAAAAATGCAATTTTTCAAACGGACCTAAAAGTCAGATTTTTGGCTCTAATTTTGGAAAATTATAACTAATTCTAGAAAATTATGAATCAAGAAAATCATAGCTTTCTAGAAAAGCTCTAGATGTTAACTTCACACTAAAAATAATTTCAAGTCATGAATGTAGCCTTTGGACTAGGTTTGACAATAAAATAGCCACAAAGGTCCAGTTGTCTTTGGTACTGATACAGTTTACTGTTATAAACTTAAAAAATATCCAATTAATTTTAAAAAAATTTAATCCATGCAAATGATATTAATTTAGAAAGATACAAATGTTAGCTAGAGGAAAAAATAAGTCCAGATCATTTTAGTAGCTTTGGACCTTAAAAACTGATGGAACAATAACAAAGGTTGGCTAGCGTCCCTAATACTAACATAGAAGTTCAAAAAATTATTTTTCCCTCTATAGACCTCCAATTGAGGTACTTCTAGCTGGTATAGGTCACTATACATGTCTAATTTTCATTTATAAAATTTCATAGTAATTGGACATCATTTCTCTATGATTGACACCGAACAATTTTTAGACCAAAGCTACAGTGACAACAACCAAACCAAAAAATTTTTTAACTTTAAAAAGTCACCAAAAATTTCACAAACCTCTGAATAATATCTATTTTAGATCCCCAAAAAGATCTTAACAAGCTCTATATGCATGCCAAATCTCAAATGATGAAGACCTCATTTGGACAAAAAGTGACACAGACCACCAATATAGTCATTTTTGCTTCCCATCATGTAACTCTTTGGTCCAAATGACTTCTTTTAGTGTTTGGCATCTCTTGAGAAAGTTTAAAAGCACTAATATATCACATATGAATTACCCAAGTGGTCTAAACCATCATGCATCTCAAACTTACTACGCTACAGACCAGAATACACATTTAGGAATGGGCTACCAAGTACCCAAAACTTGCATTCTCATTGCTTTAGTTCCACAAATTGTTCATACATCATATATATGTGCTCTTACATTTGTTCATCTATTTACATGTCAAAAATAATATATACATATGAATATTGATATCCCTTTACATCAAAAGCCATACAAAACTATACAAGTGCCAAGGGATGGTCATTTATGCTTCATGGCTTTCAATCTTTAGCTCTTGAGCTTCACCTGGACCATATGAGATGGGAAAGGGAAGGGGGTGAGATTTATGGAATCTCAATAGCTCATACACTTATTTAAGGAAGCAATCAAGGCATATAATAATTTCAAAGCATGCAAGTAGGCATCCAACCATTCAAAATCATATAACATGATTTACATTCCTTGATAATCATATCAATACCAAGAAGATCTAGCCTCACCTTATTTTAGGGACTTTTGGATTGGCCTCTCTCTTGGTTTAGGGGCTTTTGACTTAGCCTCACTCCTCTATAAGACTTTTGGCCTTGTCTTATCCATTCTTAGGGACTTTTGGCTTTATCTCACCTATTGTAACACCATAATTTCTAGCTCATATCTATCATCATTTACAAGTTCATATAATATGTTCCATGAAGGAAGTAAGAAATTCTATTAAAAATAATACATTTTCTTGCATTGCGTCATATATAAAAATTTCATTTGGTGTCATGTGGATCGTGTGAGCTCACACCATATATTCCTATATTTAATTACATGAATACAACTCATTTGCATCATAAAATGTGGCTCACATATTAAGAAAACTGAAATGAAGCACAAAACATGGGCATTTATTTTTGGCCAGATTTGGCTCTTTTCTGACTAAATTTTGGAAAATCATAACTAATTCTAGAAAATTCAAAATCATGAATTCTTAGCCATTATGGAAAGATATGAATATATAATTTATACTAAAAATATATCCAGACCATAACGTCCATCACAGATGACATTTGACATCCAAAATAGTCCAAAGGCCAAACTGCCACTGATGCTGTCACAAATTTCTGTAGCAAATTTTGAAAATATCCAATTAATTCCACAAAAATCCAATCTATACAAATGATACTAATATGAAAATTTATGGATGTTAGCTAGAGGGAAAAAATAATTCCAGACCAGTTCGGACAACCCAGACCTTGGAATTCAATGGAACAATAACAAAGGTCAGGTGAAGCTCCTAATGCTGGATAGAACTTTAAAAATTCATATCTCTCTCTCCAGACTCCAAATGAGGTTCTTCTATTTTTCATGAGCCATTGTGAATGTCTAGTTTCTTTGTATAAAATTTTGAGACAATTAGACATTATTTGTACCTTGTGTGATAGATTTCATTTTCGGACCAAATAAATAGTGTAGCAGACCAAAATTAGAAAAATTACCAACTTTGAAAATTTATCAAATATTCTGTAGACCTCTGAAAATTATGTTCTTTAGCTTTCCAAAAAGCTCTTAACAAGATCTAATTGTATACAAAATCTCAGATGAAGAAAAACTCATTTGACTAAAAAGTGATATAGGGTTCCATTATAGTCAATTCTGGCTCCATATGAGGTACCAAAGTAACCAAATAGCTTTCTCTAGGGTTTGACACCTTTTGGGAAAGTCTAAAAGCATGATTAAGACTTGTGTAAGGTGCCCAAATGGTTCCAAACTCCATTCATCTCATTTTGGCCATTTCATCCACACATATGCATATTTTCATAAAGCCATTCATGAAGCTAATGTGCCATCATATACTCAATTCATATTCTAGTTGCTATATAACATATTCTCTCATTTATACATGGCATAATGTCATAATTACACATGTCTAAGAGGTCATAGACCATATACATCAAGGGGTTACAATATTTGACATAATTATGGCCTTAAAGAACCAAAAACTTTGCATTTAATCGCCAAACTCTTTTCTTCGAGGTAATTGGCTTCCATCACCTTGTCCACTTAGTCCACCTAGCGTGAGAGATCATTAGAGAGGAGGGAATGGGATTCAAAGAATCTCAATAGCTTATCTCCCATTCAATCACACATAATATATACAAAGCAAGTCTTGGAAATCCATTTATGGATATCATGGAAGTCATGAACATTCAAGAAGCAAGCTTGGCATGTGAATAAGTCATACAATGCATTCAAGAGTTTGCCAAGTGGATGGATTAGCTTCACACTTTTCCTCATGAATTTTGGACTTGCCTCACCTATTTTTTAAGAGACTCTTAAACTCAACCATACTCTTGGGAGCCCACTATACTTTTGGGAGACTCTTTGCGTTGTTTCAACCAAGCTTAAGGGTCTTGGCTCATCCTCACCATGGTTAAGAGTTCTTAGCCTCACTACACTCAAGCAAATTCAACAAACATCATAACATCATTTAGAAACATCATATGTCATTATGAAGTCATGGCATATAAAATCATGCTAGCATACTTTTCATGGCTTGAAAATACACATACACACATTCTAAGATAAGCTAAACACACATTCATGTATGAGAGAAGGTGGAGAGAGCTACCTTGCACACAATCACACACTTTTTCTCTTGAAACTCCCTCCCACAAACTTGTGAAGATGGTTTCTCTTGGCCTAGATACAATTCATGGAAGCCAATTAAGTTCATAAAACAAATTCTAAGGCCACAAAACTTGCTTAGACACTAGGTTGTTCTATAAACCCCATTTTTGTCCATAATTGCACCAAATGAAGCAACACCCCTCAAATAATTTTTAGGCTCCATTCTTTCCTTTCAAATATGATTCTTGACTCCTTTTAAGCCTCTTGGAGTCATCACACAATTACAATAATAAGTCTAGCTATATGTTGCTTTTTTAGGTCATAAGCACTAACTCACTTTCTATGAGTTCTAAATTTTTTCCAAGGTCTCCCTTCATATTCATTCATCATATATGACACAAAAATGGGGCTAGAAAAATTTAAAACTCTCCCTAGCTACTCCATCCATGCTTGGTGATACCCCTTAATTTAGGATTAAAAAGGAATATATTTAACACTAAATTAGGGAGGCAAAGTACTTTTCTCTTGATTAATATGGTTAAAAGTGTATTCAATCAAACAAAATAAAGAAAGTATTTCAATTGTAATATTTTTATCAGTTTGAGCCTTATTTTATAATTGATTTTAATTTCAGAGAAAAGTAGCAGATTGTAGAAAGAGTTGAAAATAAGAGAGGAAAGCTGAAAAGTGAAAATGCAAATGGAACAAGTCTTCTCGCCACAGCGAGAACACAGTTCGCTGTAGCGAGATTGCACTTTCACCTTAGCGAGGGGGGACACTTCACAATAGCGAAGTCGCTTTGTATAGAAATTCTAGGGAGCAACTCGCTATAGCGTGGAAGTAGCGAAAGCAGCAGAAATATGAGAACTTATGAGCTCTTGCTATAGCGAGAGTCACTCCTCGCCATATCGAGATCGGCCTCTAAAACGCACAGCTTTGATTTACAAGCTAAAAAAAGAGGAGAGGAAGTTAGGGCTTCGGCATTCAGTGACAAGGGAGAGTTCTGGCCGACTAGGAGAGGAGAAAAACGCACAAGAAGTGTTGGGGAAGCTCCATTCTGATTGGGAAATCATTGATTCTGTCATTTATTTTGCCGATTAGGTGTTTCTACTCCATCTTCCCTTCTAGTTGATGATTCTTGATATGTTTGCTGAGATTGATTGTGAATTTCAAGCCATGAGTGGCTAAATTTTGTAACCCTTAGCGATGAGCAGTATAAGAAGTTTTTGGACATGTTTAAACAACTTCACATCAATATCCCCTTCCCTGAGGCTTTAGAACAAATGCCTAAATATGCTAAGTTCCTTAAGGATATGCTTAGCAAGAAGAAGCGGTTCACTGAATTTGCAATAGTGGCTTTAACAAAAGAGACCATTAATATCCTCAAATCCAATCTTCCAACTAAGTGCAAAGATCTTGGTTCTTTCTCTATTCCTTGCATGATTGGGGATAAATTTGAGGGTCGAGTACTTTGTGATTTAGGATCTGCGGTGAATCTCATGCCACTATCCATCTTTCGAAAGCTACAGATAGGTGAAGCCAACCTAACAACTGTCACACTGCAACTGGCTGATAGAAGCTTTTCTTATCCACATGGAATCATTGAAGACGTGTTAGTAAAGGTTGGCCCATTCATTTATCCTGCTGACTTCATTGTGCTTGATATTGAAGAGGACAGAGATATCCCTTTAATAGTAGGGAGGCCATTTCTGGCTACGGGCAGAGCATTAATTGATGTGGAAAAAAGAGAAATTATAATGAGACTTGGAGATGAGCAAGTTACCTTTAGTGTGGAGAAAGCTATGAAGAACCTGGATAGTGTGAAAGAATGCTCAAGGGTGTCTATTGTTGAGGAGGTAATTCAAGAAGAATTGAATTCTTTCGCTTTCACAGATCCTCTGGAAGTAGTACTTGTTGGTAAACCAAATATATGAGAGGTGTTGAGAATGGAGGTTGAGCACAAACTGAATGCATATAGACCTGTGGCCAAGCAGAATGGCCAGTTTGAATCACTAGAGCTAACTTCACGAAAAGCTCATGCCCTCCCACCATCCATCGAGCAGCCTCCCATGTTGGAGTTGAAACCTCTCCCACTACATCTAAAATATGCTTATTTGGGGGAAAGAGAGACATTACCAGTCATCGTTTCATTTGCACTAACTCTTCCCCAAGAAAAACAATTGTTAAAAGTGTTAAAAGAGCATAAAAGAGCCATCGGTTGGACTATAGTTGATATAAAAGGGATTAGTCCAACCATTTGCATGCACAAAATTCTCTTAGACGATGACCATAAGAAATCAGTGGAAAATCAAAGGTGATTAAATCCTATAATGAAAGAAGTGGTCAAGAAAGAGATTATCAAGTGGCTTGATGCCGGAATTATCTATCCTATCTCGAATAGTGACTGGGTAAGTCCAGTGCAATGTGTCTCTAAGAAGGGAGGAATGACAGTGGTAAATAATGAGAAAAATGAAATGATTGCCACAAGAACAGTTACAGGTTGGAGAGTTTGTATGGACTACAAGAAGTTGAACACGGTAACAAGAAATGATCATTTTCCTTTTCCATTCATCGATCAGATGTTAGATTGGTTAACTGGAAAAGAATTCTTTTATTTCTTGGATGGTTATTCTGGGTACAATCAAATTGCCATTGCCCCTGAGGATCAAGAAAAAACCACGTTCACATGTCCATATGGAACTTTCGCATTTAGACATATGCCCTTTGGATTGTGTATTGCCCCTGCTACATTTCAAAGATGTATGATGTCGATTTTCTCTGACATGATCGAGCATATAATAGAGGTCTTTATGGATGACTTCTCAGTATTTGGCATTACTTTTGAAGAATGTCTGGATAATCTGACACGAGTTTTGCAAAGATGTGAAGATACCAATTTGGTCTTAAATTGGGAAAAGTGTCATTACATGGTTTGTGAAGGTATAGTGCTTGGGCATAAGGTGTCAAAAAGAGGATTGGAGGTGGATCGAGTTAAGGTTTCAGTGATTGAGCAATTATCACCCCCTACCAATGTGAAAGCTGTTAGAAGCTTCTTAGGGCACGCTGGGTTTTATCGGATATTCATTAAAGATTTCTCAAAGATAACGAAGCCTTTATCTCAACTACTTGAAAAGGATGTTTCTTTTAAGTTGGATGCAAATTGCTTGAAAGCTTTTCAAGAGCTTAAGTAAAGGCTTATCACCGCACCAATCATAGTGGCCCCTGACTGGTCACTACCCTTTGAAGTCATGTGCGATGCGAGCGATTATGCGGTTAGAGTTATACTAGGGCAGAGACATGGTAAGATCTTTCATCCTATCTACTATGCAAGCAAAACTCTAGCTGGAGCACAGGTAAATTACTCAACTATTGAAAAAGAAATGCTTGCTGTTGTCTTTGCCTTTGAGAAATTTAGGTGTATTTGATGAACTAGAGTTATAGTTCATACTGATCATGCTGCAATCAGATATCTGTTGTGTAAGAAAGAATCTAAACCTAGGTTGATTAGGCGAGTTCTATTATTATAAGAATTTGATGTGCAAATTGTGGATAGGAAAAGAACTGAAAACCAAGTTGCCAATCACTTGTCTAGACTTGTGAATAGTTCTGAGTGTGTGGATAATTTATTGATTAGTGAAAATTTTCCTGATGAGTCTGTATTTGCTGTGAATTGTGTATCTGTGCCTTGGTATGCTAATTATGCCAACTATTTGGTTAGTGGCATTATGCCTGATGAATTAAAATATTATCAAAAGAAAAAAATTTTGCATGATGTGAAATGGTTTGTGTGGGATGAATCTTTTCTGTATAAGAAGTGTGCTGACCAAATTTTACGAAAGTGTGTGCCTCAAACTAAACAAAATGACATTTTACATGCTTGTCATGTTGCTCCTTATGGTGGTCATTTTAGTGGCCAACGTACTGCATATAAAGTTTTACAATTTGGATGTTATTGGCCATCATTGTTTAAGGATTCTTATTTTTTTATTTCTCACTGTGATGCGTGTCAACGATCCAGTAATATTTCTAAAAGACATGAACTTCCTCAAACCGGCATCTTTAAAGTTGAGTTGTTTGATTTGTGGGGAATTGATTTTATGGGTCCCTTTGTTTCTTCTAGAGGCCAACAATATATCTTAGTAGCAGTTGAGTATGTAAGTAAGTGGGTTGAGGCGATAGCTTGCCAACATAATGATGCTCAAATAATGGTGTGATTTGTAAAGAAAAATATTTTTTCTTGTTTTGGCACCCCTAGAGCTATTATTAATGATGGTGGAA
The DNA here is from genome assembly GCA_032878935.1 of Erythrophleum fordii. Lineage (NCBI taxonomy): Eukaryota > Viridiplantae > Streptophyta > Magnoliopsida > Fabales > Fabaceae > Erythrophleum > Erythrophleum fordii. Next base: position 4,718,319 of record JAVQMF010000025.1, on the reverse strand, counting down.
CTCATTTTAATAACCGCTTATTTAAATCTTTGCTGGCAAAATATAGAGTTCACCACAAAATGGCTTTAGCTTACCATCCTTAGACCAACGACCTTTGTGAAGTATCTAATAGGGAGATAAAAAGAATTTTGAAAAAAACTGTGAGTCCCACTAGAAAGGATTGGGCGGATAAGCTTGATGACGCTTTATGGGCATATATGACTGCTTTTAAATCTCCAATAGGTATGTCCCCTTATCAATTAGTTTTTGGAAAAGCTTGTCATTTGCCGATTGAGTTAGAGCATAAGGCCTTTTGGGCTATAAAGAAATTGAATTTTGATATGGCTAAAGTGGGTGAAAATATACTAATGCAACTAAATGAGTTAGATGAGTTTAGATTGTAAGCTTTTGAGAGCTTTAGGATTTACAAAGAAAGGACCAAAATAATTCATGATAAACACATCTTACCAAGGACATTTGAACTTGGAGATCTTGTGTTACTTTATAATTCTCGTTTAAAGTTGTTTTCAGGTAAGTTGAGATCAAGGTGGTCTGGTCCATTCAAGGTAATCTCTGTGACATCTTATGGAGCTATTGAAGTTCAAGATGAAAAGTCAGGAGATCAATTTAAAGTAAATGGTCAAAGGCTTAAGCATTATTTGGGTGGCGAAATAGACCGGCAGACAATGGTCGATAACTTGGCTCAACCTCCGTGATTAGTAGACAAAGTCTGGCTGAGGACTATAAACCAAGCACTTCTTAGGAGGCAACCCAAGTTTTCTTCTTGTTTTTGTGTTTGAGTTTAAAGTTCTTTTCGTTTTTGGGTTTGATATTTCCTTTTTTCTTTATGTGTTGTGTAAGTTGAATGTCAGTCTTTATGTGTTGTGTAAGTTGAATGTCAGTGTTGAAATGTCTGATATTAAGGAACAAGTAGTTAGTAGGACAGGGCGACGCCAGATATAATTTTCAGGGAGTCTCTAACCATGCTTTGAAATGCAATTCATTATTCTAATGCTATTGATCATTTGTTATATCTGGTTACATTTGAGGGCAATCAGTTAAGTTGATAGGAAGTATAAATAGAGTTAGAGATTATTTTAGTAAGCATTTTAAGTAGGGGATATATAAAAAAAAAATTATTCGCTACAGCGAGGAGTCTATCTTGCTATGGCGAGTCTGCTTGTCACACTTCTGGTACATAAACTAGAGAGTATCTCGCTGTAGCCTGGATATGGCGAGTGAAGTGTTGCATAAATTTTTACAAGTTTTCTCGCTATTGCGAGATAACTCATTCGCTACAGCGAATGCAGCATTTCCATGGCTCAGTAGAAACACTAGAGAGCTCCTCGCTATAGCCTAGCTATAGCGAGATTCGTCAGTTACCAATAATAATCTAAGTTTTTTCGCAATAGCAAGAGGAAATTTCGCTATTGCAAGGACAGCAGCTCTACTTTTGGTAATAATCCCAGAGAAGCCCTCGCTATTGCCTGGCAATGGCGAGGCTCTATATAACAAAAAAAAAACCTAATAAAACAAACCAAAATTTTTCCCACTACGTTGTTCTCATTCTTGCCACTGTGATGGAGCACCCCAATCTATTCTCTTCTTTCTTTTATTGCATCTCGCACTTCCTACGCTCCCATTCCCCTCATCTATCACATTCCTTGCATCAAGTAAGTTGATTGACTCCTTTCTCCCCTGAATCGCTGGTTGTTTTTGATGTTTTTGACTATATTAGGGTTGGATTCGTTTTGCATATATCTGTGTACTTAGGGGTCAATTGGTCAGTTTTTCTGGATGATTTCTGTTAGTCGATTTTTTCTGTGCAGGAAGATATCTTTAATTTGGTTTTCTTTCGTTTAAATCAAATTGTCCAGAACCCTATTCGATCTCGCTATAGCGAGATCCAACTTGCTATAGCGAGCTCGAGAGCTTTCCAGATACTACTCTTTTCTGGACCATTTTGCTTTGTTTGCTTCCATGCTCCTTTCCCCCTAGTCCCTTGTATGCTTTTAGTAGTGTCTTTCCCCTATTATAAGCATGCCGCATTCATCTGATTCACTCCTTTCTCCTTTTCCTCATTCTACATGTCAGCACCCATTCCTCTGCTTTTCTGTGGTTTCCTATTAATGCTGCCACTGATTTCTTTTTCTCTTTCTTATTTGAATTTCACAGTTATGGCTCCCAAAAAGTAAACCAAGACTGCTGAAGCTTCCTCCTCGAAGCAAAAGAAGAAATCTTATGATAAGGATTGGTTTGCATCAGCCAGAGCGAAATTTTGTTTTGAGAGACTTTTCTCTGACAGAAGGGTAGTTGAAGATCGCTACTATGCACCCCATGTCTTAGATCTCACTTTCCCTGATTTTGAGTGGCATGGGTTGCAAGGCTTCACAAAAAAATTAGTGCATCGGATTCCACTGATGATCCAAGAACTGTATGCCAACTTTGAGGACACAGAGGAGGAGGAAGACAAATATTATTGCCGTTCGGCCTGGCTACGCATCAATGAAAAAGTCTTTCAAGACTTCTATGAACTACCCGATGTCCCAGAATGTGCATTCCAATCCTACATGGAGAATCCGCAGTCTATTCCTTGGGAAGAGGTGGAAACCACTATTGCAATTGAAGGACAAGCACGACTGGTCAATAAAGTCTATCCCGTTAATCAACTCAACAAACCTGCTCGATTTTGGTTGCAATTCATCACTAGTAACATCCTGACGAGCTCTCATGGATATGAAATGATCCAGGAACGGGCCACACTGACTTGGTGTTTCATGACTAGGCAGCGGGTGAATATCCCCCGTCTCATGTACCTAAATTTCAAACAAGTGGCGAGGTCTGACAGGGTCAGCTTGGCTTACCCTCACATGCTTATGGAGTTACTTACAATGGGGGGTAGCCGTGTCTCCAAAAATGATGCTCAGTTTAAGCCAAAAGGGCCCTTTAAATATGACAGTATGAAGGATGCGCCGGGACATCCCCGCAGACACTGAGCATCTGCACAGGCACAGCCTAAGGCATCTCCACCTCCTCCCTCACAGCAGCGACTAGGTACTCCAGAACCGATGAGACACGATGCACCACCTCACACAAAATTTGAGGGTTGGGTGAGAGAGTCCATTGATAGGCTAGAAGGGTATGTCTTGTCAATGAAAGATTAGTTGCAGATGCTTATGGACTATCTGATGCTTGCACCTCCACCTCCACCTCCTGAGGCTCCTCAGCCCTCGGTCATCATTATCCCTCAGGATCCTGCACCTCAGGATAGACCCAGGCCTTCTGACTCTTAGGAGCTCTCTGTCCCGTTGCCTGTTTTTGTTTTGTTTTTCCTCACTTTAAATTTTGGATAACTGTATATTGTTATGCTTTTGAATCCTGAATTGGCTATTCCTATATTTGTTCTATTACTTCTAACGCTAACTTATAGTTTGCTGCGTGTTCTTTGTCCATTTTTGGTCTCTCAGATGCAGGAGTTGTTTGCACACACCCCTCGTTTCCTTATCTCTTTTTATCAGGGGAGTCTCGTCTCTTTCTACCTCCTTACATCCCTTCCCTCTGCCCCCGTCTTCTTCTATTTTTCTGCTTCTTGTTTTCTCCATTTTATACATTGCGGACAATGTAACCTTTAAGTGTGGGGGAAGGTAAATATAGGTAAATATAGGCTAGGTGGGTATAGGCAGATATAAACATTTTAACAATAAAGGGAAGTCTTTTTAATAATAATATTCATTCCACCATTTCAATCCACCATAATGCCCAAATTTTAAACCAGATTCATCTCCTCTTACTTTAGATGAATACTAATCAATGAATGTGGGGGTTAAGAAAATTTGAAATGAACAAAGTAAGTAATGTAGTTGTAGTGTGCACCCACAATAGGAGCACTTCTCAACAAGATAATTTTTGAAGTGATTCAAGTTCTTTTCTTCTAATGAGCCTCCAGTTATTTTAGATCTCCTCAATTTATCTGTTCCTGATGGATACTTGATTGTCATTTGAGAGGGATATCTAGTGCTGAAAAAAAAAATTTCTCTACTCCAATGGTTGAAATCACTTAGTAACCAGGGGTTTGCACCAAAAAGTGTGGACTTTCATGTCAAACAGTGGTAAAACTAAGAGTATGCTAGTAGCCCTTTAAGGATTTCCTTAATCTGAGTAACCGAGTGGCTTCATAACCAATGTTGTCATTCACGTCAAAAGGATTAAGTGAATTGAGGAGGAGAGAGAAAAAAATGATTGTACTGAAAATAGTTCTACATTGAACAATAGAGACCCCTCTTAATTAACTTTGATGATTGAAATTTGCACAGATAGTTAGATTAGGTCTTGAAAATGCAGTGAGGATTTATTGAGGATTACTTGATTGCTTCTTAAACATCTTTTGTGGAACACACACACACTTTAGAAATGAGGGCGTTACTATGAGTACATTGTTTTCAAATTCAATTTGAGTTTTGCTGAGCTTTTGCTTCTGAAATTGGGTTCATTATAAGTGTGGAGGGATTTGAAATTCTGATTGATTGGGTGTTTATTGTGGAAAAGAAGTAATTAATAATCACATTGCTTGAATCTTTCTAAGACTTGCTTGAGGGCAAGCAAGGATGTAAGTGTAGGGGAGTTTGATACCCCTCTAATTTAGGATTAAAAAGGAATATATTTGACACTAAATTAGGGAGGCAAAGTACTTTTCTCTTGATTAATATGGTTAAAAGTGTATTCAATCAAATAAAATAAAGAAAGTATTTTAATTGTAACATTTTTATCAGTTTGAGCCTCATTTTATGATTGATTTCAATTCTAGGGAAAAGTAACAGATTGTAGAAAGAGTTGAAATAAGAGAGGAAAGCTGAAAAGTGAAAATGCAAATGGAACAAGTCTTCTTGCCACAGTGAGAACACAATTCGCTGTAGGGAGATTGCACTTTCGCCGTAGTGAGGGGGACACTTTGCAATAGCGAAGTCGCATTGCATAGAAATTCCAGGGAGCAACTTGCTATAGTGTGGAAGTAGCGAAAGCAACAGAAATTTGAGAACTTATGAGCTCTCGCTATAGCGAGAGTCACTCCTCGCCATAACGAGATCGGCCTCTAAAACGCATAGCTTTGATTTACAAGCTAAAAAAAGAGGAGAGGAAGTTAAGGCTTTGGCATTCAGTGACAAGGGAGAGTTCTGGCCAACTAGGAGAGGAGAAAAACGCACAAGAGGTGTTGGAGAAGCTCCATTCTGACCGGGAAATCATTGATTCTGTCATTTATTTTGCCGATTAGGTGTTTCTACTCTATCTTCCCTTCTAGTTGATGATTCTTGATATGTTTGCTGAAATTGATTGTGAATTTTAAGCCATGAGTGGCTAAATTTTGTAACCCTTAGCGATTCTATAAACCTTTAACCTTTAGAGATTGTCTCCCTTGATATTATGTTGGATTATTGAGGATTTTAGTGTTTAATCCAAATTATAGTTTCATTCTATTGATTGGCCTCCTTTAGTTTGATTGTGGATGTAGTAATTAACCTTTAAAAGAAGGGAATTGCTTATAGACTATTGATTAAACAACTTAGGATTAGATATAGTCTAATTTGCACTTGAGATAGAAATATACTCAGGGGCCCTAGGTAGTCTAGATAAGGGATGAGCATAACTGAATATTAACTACTCTTTTGAGACATTAAAGAGTCAAGTTGACATAGAGGTTAAATGAATCGAAAGACATTTATACCCAATTAGACCCTCGACTCTAAAATTAACAATAAGGTAACTAATACAAAAGGGGATGATTGACATTGTGTAAAAAGAGGATTAGAATTCCTAGGGTGTCTTTAATTGCTTAATTTCGATAAAATCTATCTTTCAATATTTCTAACTGCATTTGAATTAATTTTCATAAAAACTCAATTACAAGTTGATTCGTTTAACTAAAATGAACATAAGAAGTCTAATGCCTAATCACCAATCGTAATGATTCTTTGAGGGAATGACCTTGATTTATCACATACTACTTTTACGACCTGTACACTTGTGGTGTCATTATTCTAGTGAGCATCACTTAGCCGAGACTATGAAGCTTATTGGGTTTCATGGAGTTTGCTTGGTTTTCTTGAAAGAGAAAGCATGTGAGGAGCATCTTAAGGATCTTAGGAACTCATTTAAACTCTTAATTAGGCCTAGGAATAATCAAAAAAGGTCAGATTTTATAAGGTACACACAAAACCCTAGAATTTATATCTTGAAATCTAATGATTTTTTGTTAATTCCCTTTGTATATTCTCAATCTCAACACTCTTTTTCCTTAGATTCACCCTTGGTTCTACCTAAAAATTAAGTCCTCCTAGGGTTTTCTCAAGTGGGGCGAAATGGTGGAGAAGAGAACTAAAGATGACAACCATAGGAAGAGAAATTACTTTGTTTTCTTGCCTTTTTTTACTTGAATCTTGTGTTCTTTGAGCTCCTTTCTTCAAATTCTAATTTTACCCTTAATTTCTCCCTTAAAACAAATTTATAAATTTCATTATAATCATAGGAAACAAAGGAGAATGGAGGAAAAAAGGTTTGGAAGAGAAAGAGCATGAAAAACCATGAAAATCCATACCATTTTACTTTGAATTTCTCCTCCTTTTCTTCCTCCTCTTGTGCGCCTCATCCTTAGGGTTTTTCTTTGGTTTTGGGCAGAACATGGTTGTGCATAATGAAGGGAGAAGAAGGGTGCATCATATATATAGGTAAGAGTAAGTTACACTTTTCAAAAATCTCTATTTTGCCTTTCGTTCTTAGCTTTTTCATTTCTCCTTTGTTTTAGCTCTTTTTTTAGAACCATCTTTTCCATTATGAAATTTATGTTCTTAATTTAGTAAAATTCCTTTGGAATCACTCAAATTGGAGCTAAGACCTTCTCGAACAAATCTATCAAAGTTTGGGTACACTGACGTAGGGAAACGTCTATCAGGGGAGTTTTAACTGTCTCGGGGCTCCCCATGATTTTTAGAGCCTCTAAGAACGCTGGAGAACTTAAAACTTTTATTTAAAAAGCCCTCCTATGTGAATTCTAAAATTTGCTCAAAATTACGAAAATGCTATTACATTTCGTAAGTTTTTTGTAAGAAATTATTTCTTCATTCTAGCTTTATTTTTCTTTCTGTCTGAGCCTGGGATTCTCATTTTTTAGAGTTTAAAATACTTTCCAAATTTTTTGAGACCTTAACCCCATTATTTTGGGGGACTTCCTTTTGTATCTGGTGAGTTTTGTTTGTTTACTAAGAAACTATATGTTACGTTTCTCACATTTTTTCTTGTTTTCAAAAAATCAGATGTTACACCCATCACAAGGGACTTTTGGCACCACTTCACCTTTTAAGAGCAATTTTCACAACCCAAAAACTATAAGCATATTTGTACTAATGCATCAAGGTAATATCAAATGGCATATCTCATAATATAAGTGCACACACAAGTATACAATGACTACCATACATCTAAGAATACATCAAGAAAGAGTGGAGAGCTATCTTGTAAGCCAATACAAGCCTTTTCTTTCAACTTCTCTTTTCCCTTCTCGATTTCATAACTGCAACTAGATGGAGCTTGAGTTCTTTGGCCTAGACATAACAAGTAACATGCAATTACTCTCTTGTAACTCAAACCAATACTTATAAAGGTTAGGGGATTCTTACATTAAACAAACTTTACAAAGTGCTTAAGAGTTCCTAGTTTTCCCTCATGAATTTCACTAGATCTTCTCTTAATTCCTTTGCATTTCTTAACTTTCCACACTCTAATTCAAGAGTTTCTTACTTATTCTAGTAATAACTTCCTTCCTCTCTCAAGCTCTCAAGTTGGTAGAACGAACATACATAAGAAGCAAAGAAAAAGAAGCAAAGATACATAAGCATCTATCTTGAATTCTAGCTTTCTTCAAAAGTAGTTCTCTTTGCCTTCACCTTCCCTTTAATTCTCCACTCTCCCTCTTCTGAACCAAACTTAAAACAAAGCTAATTCAATAACCAAAACCATAGAAAGAGAGGGCAAAGAGAGAAGAACAAAATTCTAAGAAGGAAAGCTATAGAAATCTCAAGTTTTGCTTACTTTTTCCTTGGTTTCCTTCCTTCTCTCTTAGTTTCTCTTGGTCTCTCTCTCTCTCTCTCTCTCTATCTCTCTCTCCAGCCCTTTTCTTTGTTTTGATTGAAGCATAAGTCGATTAGAAGAAAAGAAGAGCTTCTGGAGTCTTTAAGAAGTAAAAATCACTTTTTCTCACTTTTTCCAAAATAACCCTCGCTATAGCAGAAAATTACCTTCGCTATGGCGAGCACGTATCAGTCCCAAGCCTCTGTTCCCACTACGGTGTGTGCTATTGCAAGAAACTCTCTGGTATTTGTATAAGATGCCATAACTCACTATAGCTAAATGCATTTTTGCTATAGCAAATTGGTACATTCGTTATAGCTAGCTGGCTTCTCGCTATAGTGAATAGGTACATTCGCTATAGCCAATAGGGGTCCTGGCTATAGTAGCAGACTTAGAAAAATTTCAGAAATTCTAGTTATTACATCGAAAGGCAAGTGAAAAGGTAAATTTTAAGCTAGAAATTATGTGTGTTTAGACTAGGATTATGCGATGTTAATAAACAAATAAATTTGACACATGCTCTTATAAGATAAGAGAAACACTATAGTATGCAATTTATACTGAACATGCTTAAAAACTATAATTGGAAATCATGTGAATAGATCCTTGCTTCGTTGTTGTATGAGTCCTAGAAATGAACAAATTCTTTTATCGGTGCCCTTATAACTTTAACAATATCATAAGGGGATGAATCAATCTTGCTACTTTATCATACATTATATGGTTATGATATATTCAATTTAGAAGAGTAATGCTAAGAAAGTAGTTGATTCTAATCTAATTGATATATGGATAAAAGGAAGATACTAATATATACAAAACTATGTCTAACACATAAATTTAATACTCTTAAACTAATACAAATAGTAAATAATAATAATAATAATAATCAACATTTAATTATGGAAGCTATAAAATAAATAATAATCCAACTCAATGAATGGGATAACATGAATTTGATGACTTAAACCATATTTGATAACATCTTTTACAATACCCAGTTATCTATTATAGCAACACCACTAACATTCTTCACTTAATCCATCTCATACTAGAATGGGTGGTAAAATAATAATACATTATAAGCTATAACATTCTTTACCCAATCCATCTCATATTAGAATGAGTGGTATATTAAACATAATGCACTCATTAAGATGCAAGCATGCATTACCTCATCCAGCAATTTTGGCTTTCTAAAGCCATCTAATAACATCTTTAGGAATCAATCATCTAAGGGAAACTATAGGATCTGTCAAATCATGTCATTCCTTGAGCATATCTTTGAAAAAATCACATAATGATTCGAAAACCATTTCATTTCAAGAGTCAAGCACAACATTAGTCATTTTCATAAATTTCCATCAATAACATTTCTCAATAGCAAACTCATTTTCTTTAAATGAATTTCAACAAGAAGTTCCAACAATAATTTTCTAACAACTCTTGAAATATAAAACATGTTTCATAAAAAATCATTTCAATAAATATGAGAAAGAATTAGAATTATATTTATGGACACCAATTACCTTCCTATGAATTGCTACAACATTTGCCAAGCACTTCCATTAAGGTCCGACATAATAATCTATAATATATAAATGAAATACATTGAATATAATTTATTTACAAGATGACATATCCTAATTAATTAAATCTGCATTATTTTACCCATTTACCATGATGGTCAACACTTTACAAGCACTTAAAGCCTACAACACGTCACACCTCAACTTGGTCTAACACTTTGTCTTCCATAATTCATGCCAAATCAATCAATTAAACTACCATTACTAATTTAGTAGTATTATATATAAATATAAATAATTATAAAATAGTAAACTTACCCAAATATCACTCTTAGCAAAAGTCCATTTTCAGCTAGGTATTTTGACAAACATTTAGTATGCATTCATGTTGACTAACATCATAACTAATTTCTAATATAATCCCACCAATTAAACCACTAGAAAAGCCAATTACACATTCAATTAGTCAATTACAACCTCAATTATGAAAATCCCTAAAATTCCCAATTCATCAAAACTTAGAATTTTAATATCAACTATTTCAAATTCTAATCAATTCAAAAGGAAGCTAAAGATGAGTAGATTATTTTGTTCTTCTATTACTCTAGCTAAATCTTCTAAGAACTTTTCAAAATTGAGTTTAAAGTGTTAAATCTATGGAGTCCATATCCCCTTTCTCCCACTTCTCTTTTCACAAATGTTGTCGCCTCTCTCTTCCTCTATTTCATGTTAATTCCCAGCCTTCTCCCTATAGAAAATGTCTTTGGGGGCATATTTCTAGAAACAATAAATCAAAAAATAAAATAAAAATGATATAGTTAAATAATGTTAGATGGTAAAATTCATAGGTCTTAGATTAAATCTATTTAAATTCACCTTAGGTTATAGTTACTCACTTAAATATTTGCCATTAAGCCATAGTAATTCACTAAAGTATTTACTGTTGGATTCTAATAACTTAAATAGCTATTAGAATCTTATTTTTATTTACTTAATTAGGCTAAATAAACTACCTGGGCTTTTTACCATTTTCTATCATCTTTTTCTAAACCTAAAATTATAAAATATGAATGCCTACCTATCTTATTTCCTAATATTTCATTTAATAAATTAAACCTCAATAATTTTATAATCACTTAAATAAAAAAACTCCTAATATTTCTTTACTCCTCAATAATACCACTATAACTAAATACTAGATAATTAATATAAATCCTCCAATAAATAATTCTAAAAAATAACACCTCTTATTCCTTTAATAAATTAATCCTTCATAATTTTTCCAATCACTAAAATAATGAAATACCTACTATATCCTTAAATTCAAAATTGCTAGAATAAACACCAATTACATAAAACTAGCAATAAATCACATCCTAATATCAATATAATTAAATAAAGCCCTCTTAACTATTTAATTAATAATTCCAATTAATTTATTAATCTAAAATGTTACATGAATGCCTATATCTAAGATGTATCTATTATGAAGTTCATTTGGTAACATCATAAGTATAAATGCTATGCATATGAGAAAGACAATTTGAGTAATACTAAAACTCAATAGGGATTGGATTTGCCATAAGTAGAATATATATAGGTGAATCTATGGCATCTAAAGCATAAAAATAAGTGTGTAACATAAATCCAAGGTTAGTAGTCTCTTATACTGGTCTTGTAATAAGATTTCTAGCATAAAAACTGTTGAATGTTGTACCTAGGCAATCATGGCAAAGATCTTAGTATGAAAGATCAAGAGGAGTAGAAAATTTTATGTTATTCATCCAATTATATGTGAGAGAGAGATGTAATCACTACAAAAAAGAAAAAGACTTTTTTGTGGCAACTAAAGTCATTGTCGAAAGTCATGAAGTTGCCATTGATAGTCTTTGGCAGCAATATTTTGGTCACTATGAAATGGTTGGAGAAAGTTTTATCGTGGATGGTTTCAGTGACAACAAAAGATGTCGTTGCTAAAACCTCGCTTTCAACTGGTGTTGCCATTGGAGATACATAAAGTTGCCACTAAAACACAATGATATGGTGTTGATTTGGGTATTTGCAATAGAAATAGAACTTTAGTGGCGACTTTAGTCGCCATTGAGAGTTTTTTTTTATGGCACTTCTAATAGTTGCCACTAAAAATACAATTTCAGTGGTGATGTTTGTTGCTGCTAAAAATGTCTTTTAATGGCAACTACTAAATGTCATTATTGAAAGCCCATTTTTTATTCAAATACTTTTAGTAACAATCTTTGATGGTCACCACAATAATCTATGTTCAATGGCCACTATAGTTGCCATTGAAAGTTAATCTTCAGTGGCAAATCTAAGAAATCATCATTAAAAGTATTTTTTATAATATTAATTTTAAAATCCTAAAATAAATACCAATTAAAAAATCAATCAAACCTTTCAAAATATATATCATTACCATAAAAGATTTTTAAATACATAAAAGATTCATTGTTAAATATGTCCTAACATAAGTATTTGGGATAAAACACACATACAATACTAGATATAGATAATATATTTATCTTCAACTATTTCTAGTACCGCCTATCCTTGCATCAGTGCTTAGAGCATTTGTAGCTATATTTGGCATTTGTCCCTATTTTAAAAGAAAATAAACAAATTAATATACATTAAATTTTAGTCTCAATTATTCTTGAACATAAACAAAACTTAACTACAATATATTGTGCCATTATGTTGCTTTAAAAAGAAGCAACAATATAACAAATAAGAAATATCAAAGCAACATTATCAAGCTCTTATCATTAAATAAATATAAAATAGATATGTTGAGAAGATAGCACAATAACTTTTCTTGCTCATGGAAAGCTTACATAATACAAAGTGCAAATAGATAGGCCAAACAATTGCTTTCTCCAACCAAAAAGAAAACTTGTTAAAGTTACCTATTTCAAAATTGCTTATGTGACTATGATAATTAGTTATTGAGCTTATTACAATTTGTAACACCTGTCATTCTAAAAGTCATAAAACTAAGCAGATTACAAAGGAAATCCCCTAAATTAAATGATTAGAGGCCAAATAAAATTAGAGTGATAATCTAGATATCTAAAAATGGGAATACAAGGCTAAAGGTGCCTTAAAACTAGGGGATTTTGACTACAGTACGTTAGACAAAATTTTGAATTCTTTGGATACAATGTCGTCATTTTTTATTCCCAAGATACATTAAAATTTTTTTTTTTTTTTAAATAAGGGTCATAGGTTTGTAGAAACTGTGATCCTTCAATTTCTGCCAAATGGATCACGGTTTCTAGGAAACCATGACCTATTATATTTATTTATTTTTACTAGCAATTGTGACCTATGTACTGTGTGTCAGGGTCAAATTTTTTGACCCTGACATGCAAATAAAATACATATGTGGCATATTGTAATTGGTCCATTAAGATTGCACTGACACATGGATAGATTTGATTGGCTAAAAAAAATATGTTATCCAATTTTTTTTTTTACTGTTGAAATTTTCACCATTTATATGTATCCCCTCCTTCCTTTTTGGCCAAAAAGTTCATTTTCTTCTTCCTTTCCATATTCCCTATCTCCATCTCCATCTTCTTCTCCTGTTTTTCCATTGTTGGTGGGGGTTGCAACATCTCCAAGTATTGTTGTGAAAGGGAAGCATAGAGATCCAAAGAAAACAACTGGTATGTAAATTTATGTGCAGCATATAATTTGTTTTAGAGTATATAATTTTTTTTTATACAAAGACTCCATTTTTGTTGTATACCTGTACTGGGGTAAAATTTGTGGTCTATGATTTTTTTTTGTACAAAGAATATGATTATATTGAGGTAATTTTTTGGTACAAAGAGTATGATTATAACTTTAACTTGTAGATATAATTTTTTTGTAAGGATATGATATTATATGTAAATAGAATGCTTTTTTTAGAATATGATTGTAGTATAAATGAAATTTAAATTTTTTTTAGAATAAAGCTAAAATTATATAATATTTATTAACATATAAATGAAGGAAAAATTAAATGTTAAAAGTAAACAAGAATAAATATATTTTTATATACATTAAAAAGATGTTTATTGTATGAAATAATTATAAAATATTAGTAGGAAAATACAAAATGAAGAGAATGAATAAAATGTTATATAAAATATAATGTAACATGTTGTAAGAAAAGAAATAAAGTTATAAAAGGAAATATAACATTGTTAAAATTTACAATATGAACCTATAGAGTAATAAAATATAATATAACATTATTTAAAAGATATGAAAAAACAATTAGAGGTGTGAAAAAGTGTGGTGTGAAAATTATAATAGGTGGAAAATAGGAACAAAAAAAAAGAATTATGAAATAATTTTATGAGGATGGTAAATATTATAATGTTAAACAAAAAATTAAAAAAATATGAAACTCTTTTAGGAAAAAGGAAGAAATATTTTCTAAAAATAGGATGAAGAAGTATTGTGGAAGATTATTAGGAAAATTAAAGAATTGAAAAAAAAATAAAAGAATTATGATGTGGGAAAAATACCAAAAAGTATAAAATTCTAAACATAGAATGAAAAAATTATTTTTATAATAAAAGATAATAGTATAATAGTTGAAAAAATAAATTAAAGAATATTATGAACATATAATATAAAAGAAAAATGTTTAGAAAATATAAGATGAAAATGTATTGAAAAAAACCATTACAATAGAAATAATAGATTGGGGAAAAAAATTGTAAGGATTATAATGTGAGGAAAATGACAAAAAAATATAATATAAAAGAAGAATAATATTATAAGAGAAGAATTATCAAGTAATTTCTTTAAGATTGGATAAAATTATAATAGAATATTATGATATGGACAAAATACTATGAAAAGATAATACGAAAAAATGGTAAAAAAAAAAGTATAACATACAATAATAAGATGAAAAACTATAATAAAAAACTTAAAGAATTGTAAAAAAAATGATAAGGATTATAATGTAAGAAAAAATGAAAAGTATAAGAACAAGAAATACTTTTGGAATTATATCAATTGATTATAGGAGAAAATATATATGTTGAATGAGGATATTAGTTATTTATAAATTTTGTTGAATATTTTGAATGTTAGTGATTGTGTTGATCGAATTGGTAAAATGAACAACAGAAAGGAGGTTATATGCTTATATTCAAATGGACAAATATGTGAAACCAAAGAGGGTGCAACATTTATCGCAGAGATAATTAATGTAATGACTGTTGATTATGATATTTCGTTGGCTAGATTAAAACAAGAAGTTGCAGAGCAGTTACAATTAGACTCAAATCAATGTGTTAGAATTGATATATAGGCATCCAGTATCACTAGGACCCATAAAGTATCGTGCATGTAAGTTAAGGAGGGATACCAATGTACAAGCAATGTGGGTAGCAAATGCAAAATTTCTGTCACAACTTGGTTCAGTCAAGTTGTATGCAAAAACAATGTCAAAGGAAATAGATTTGAATATGACAACTTAAGCTATAGTTTAATATGTGCCAGACCCCCTCCTATCCTCCATCAATGCTAACATTATAGATGATCAGCCTGCCTTGCAACTTGCTTTGTTTATGACCTATTTTACCAGCATTAATCAATATTCCCCTATTGGTTTGGTAGAAGATACCTCTCATCCAAGTTCATCTCATCCGCACCTTAATGATATTGCACAACCAAGTTCATCACATGAACCAATTATTACCCTCATTTCTCATCCAGAAGAGTCAGAGGACATACTGGACGAATTTAAGGAAGAAGATGAATATGATATTATTCCTTACGATTGCAATGATGTTGGTAATATAGATGATGAAGATGCTGATTATATGGATGACATTGTTAATCCAGTAACCTCTATTAACATTTATAATGACTCAATGGTTGCGTTTTTTGAACAAATAGATGTAGATGGTGTGAGAGTTCCTGATTATGCCGAAATGGAGGAGGCAACAATAAATATGAATGATGGCTAAGAGTTACATGTAGGCATGTTGTACAATGATTAACGATCTTTTTTTCGGGCAATAAAAATATACTCGGTATGTGCCCATCACACTTTAAAAGTGTACCATTCCTAAAAAAAGTACGAAGAATACCGATGTGTTCAATATGAAAAAGGGTTATGTAAATGGAAAGTCAGAGCCTATTTTCGAAAGAAAGAAAACCATTGGGAGATAACAAAATACAATAGACCCCATACATGTGTTTCAGCATTATTGTTGCAAGACCATCCAAAACTAGACTTTGATGTTATTTCAGTTTACATTGTATTAATGGTAACTGAAAATCCTGGCGTGTCAATCCAAGAGGTTATTGAGCGAGTGCATTCTATATTTGGGTACAATGTCACATACAAAAAGGATTGGAAAGGAAAGCATCAAGCTATCTCACATGCATTTAGAAATTAGGAGAATTCGTATGCTTTATTACCTAGGTGGTTAGCTGTTGTTCAACATTTCATGCCTGGCTCATATTATAACTTTATGCATAAGGAACGTGTGCTAAGTAGTGTAGCTAGTGGTGAGTCAGTCATGTTTCATCAGGTATTTTGGAATTTTAAACTGTGCATCAAGGCATTTAACTACTTGAAACAGATGGTCCAAATAGATGGGACTTTCCTTTATGGTAAATACAAAGGGACCACATTAATTGCAAGTACACAAGACGGTGAAAGGAATATTGTCCTACTTACTTTTGCAGTAGTAGAAGGCAAAACATATGAGGCATGGGTATGGTTCTTGTTTAACCTCCGATCACATGTGGTAAAAGAAAAAAATGACCTTTGCTTGATTTCCAACCATCATGCTAGTATCATGGTTGTTGTGGCCAATCGAAGCATCGGGTGGTAACCTTTACAGGCGTATCATATATTTTACCTTTGACATTTGACTAGCAAAATCAATAAAAAATTTAAATTGCAATAGCTAAAAAAATTATTCATTAAAATTGGTACATCTCATCATCACTTAACCTTGTAAGTTATTCCCTAATATAATGATGTAGTTTTAAAAGCCAAGTTCATTTTTTTATCTATTTACGTACAAGTTATCTATATGAGCAATACAAAGTTGATAAAGAGTTAGCTCACATACACCGACTCGACTCACACGCTACCAACTAGATTGAGGAGATACCTAGGGAGCACTAGTGTCGGGCGTATGATGTCAACGACAAACGCTAGTGCCACATGACAACAAATTTAGCAAAAAGTATAAATTCATTTTTTAAAGGGGTAGGTTCTTACCTGTGCTTGGGTTGGTTTGAGCAACATTATACAAGTTAACTAGATATTAGGTCTAGTGAGCTGAGAGGGCAATTGCATAGCTTCAGATAGGAGAAACTATAGATGACGATATTAGATTGAAGTTAGCAATCCAACTCAATGAGCATCGACATGTACAGTTTGTAGATTTGATAGACAAGGGTCGATGTTTGAGGTGGAGGAGCCATATGATCTGACTAATCAATAATTTGGTCGATCTTGTAAAGTGAACTTAGTAGTACATATGATTGCGGGGAATTTTAAGCTTTAAAATATCCTTGCCAGCATATATTAGCCACTTGTGCTCATATTCGAGTAGACCACACACAGTATATTGATCAAGTATTCTGATTACAAACTATTTTAAAGGCCTATGAGATTGAATTTCAGCCTATTGGTGGTGAAGTATACTGACTATAAGTTTAAGGACCCACGCTTATTCCAAATCCTACAATGAAACATGGTAAAGGTCGGCCAAGTCGAGTCGAATATGAAATGAAATGGATTGGCGAGAAGGTCTAAGAGATTTGCTGCATTATACATTGTGCAGACAGATGGGTCATAATCGCATGATCTGTCCATCGCGTTACCCCCCAAACCCATAGCCTTTTAGTTAGTTTGTTATTTTGCTATGTAATTTTTCACGTACTTTTAGTTAGTTTATTGTTTTGCTATATCATTTTTCAGGTACTTTTAGTTAGTTTATTGTTTTGCTATGTTATTTTATTAGTTTATTGTTTTGCTATGTAATTTTTCATGTACTTTTACCTAGATTCTTTTTTTGCTATGCAATTTTTCATGTACTATTTATTTGAACATAATGAAGTCACATTCTTTTG
This sequence comes from Erythrophleum fordii, assembly GCA_032878935.1. NCBI lineage: Eukaryota > Viridiplantae > Streptophyta > Magnoliopsida > Fabales > Fabaceae > Erythrophleum > Erythrophleum fordii. The sequence continues at coordinate 4,700,569 of JAVQMF010000025.1, read as the reverse complement.
CTATGTAATTTTATATTTTGTTTCTATTTATTATGTGTGTCAGCTACATACTTTGTTGTATAATTTTGTAGGATAATATCTTGTCAGGATCGAGACATGTTGCCCATCCAGGTCCAGAGGACGAGTTATTGTTATACTTACAAACGAGACACATCTCTCAGGTAGTGTGGCTAAACAGGGTATGTTATTACCATGTTGTAAAAGTCAAATTTTTAGCTTATAACTATCATATCATTTATCATGGTTCACTCTTTTTCTTTCATCTAGCCAAATCACATTTTTCGATTATGCCAGGTTGCACATGGTCTTCAATTAAAGTCACCTCCATTAGCTATAGTACCACATCTTAAAGCTGCTAGCTTTTACGGGGTGTCTCGGCTTGCAGTACTTGACTTTGATGCTTCCATTGTTTTAGCACTTGTTGAGCGGTGGCGACCAGAGACACATATTTTCTATACCACCCAAGGCGAGTGTACCATTACACTTCAGGATGTAGTAGTGCAATTAAGTCTTTCGGTGGCGGGTCTCCCTGTCACTGGTTCACTGAATTTCAATTGGCAAGGTATTTGTGGGGTTTTTCTTAGGATCGAGCCACCGGAGGAGGAGTTTGATGGGCAGAGACTTAGCATTACTTGGCTCGCCAACCAATTTGTGGCACTTCTAGAGAATGTGGATGACAATGACATATTGTATTTTGCTCATGCCTACATATTACGTCTTATAGGTAAGGTTCTGATGCCAGACTAATCAGGACATAGAGTTCCCCTGATGTATCTGACAGTCTTCTAGGATTTTCATGTAGCAGGTCAGTTCAGTTAGGGTTTCGTAGTGCTAGCATACCTCTATAGAGAGTTATGCAATGCCACTGATTAGCATCTGTGCCACTTATTTGCTTTCATATCGTGGAGTGGCATCATGCTGATCGCATACTCTGATAGTTTGGTAGGATACAACCTATACCTTGTGCTCCTTATGATTTAGAAGAGGTCCATACACTAACACTCAAAGGCAAGACCCATTTAGATTGGCGAAAGGAGCATGAGAACTTCGTAAATACTTGGTGGGGCTGGCAAAATATGTTGTCACTTACACTGACATCATCAGAGCCTCTGGATCGCTCTTTAGAATATATGAAATAGTACTGGAGGGTCATCCATTAGTGGATCCACCCTATCAGTGGTGCGTAGGGTTTTATGGTAAATTTTAAAGTATATCACAGTTATCATATGAAACTTTTTTTGCACTTCTGATGAATATAACTTTCCATTTTTTTCCTACAAGCCAATGTAGTTGATTGTTTTCGAGTACTTGCTACGAATGACCATTCACCATTGGGTTGCACAGTCGTTACTGATTGTACTAGCATCTTCGATGCACTTAGTGAATATCAAGACATGACAATCTCTCAAGCGGCTCTTCCTGCACCTCAGTTGGCTAGGCCATAGCTTCCTCCAACTCGAACGACAAAGAGAGTTCGCGGATTTATGTCTACTAGAGTTCCTATGGTGGATGATTGGTTTTATCGTGCTTCTATCTCTAGTATTGGCATTGCATCTACAGCACCTAGCCTTTCTTTTTATACATCGACAGAGACACAGGCCCACCTTGATATCGCCGGACCATCTTCTTTTCCAGGAACACAGACATAGGTGCACCATGACATCGTGGGTCCATCTTCTTCCATAGCGACACAGGCTCAGACCTATTGTGACACCAAAAGTCCATCTTCTTCCACTCTTCCTATGCATTTTGTTGATTTTAGAGGTGTCAACTCTTTATTTTATATGCCATGTGGTTTTGTCCCTTTTACATTCCTATTTTCAAACTAAACAATGTTTACTTTTGGATTTGCTTCTGGGTCTTCTGCATACGTTGGATCACAACAAGCGAGCTATATCACACCACATCAGCCACTTCCTCTAGTTTAACCTCTACTATTACATGTGAATCCCATACCCTACCAGCAGGTAGAATGTAACACCATAATGGTTTAACTTCAACTAATTTCTTATTATGCTTGATTCCATATGATTCTTAAAGAAAACGAGTAAACCGTGGCATTTGTAAGTTTTAAGTCAGGGTTTAAATGCTTATATTTTGCCCCATGAGTCTTGTGAACCCATCAATCATATTCTCTACTTAAACTCCATTTATACAATTCATATATAGTATAAAATAACTCATGAACCATGGATATAAAGCCAAAAACAAGAAAATGTAATTTCTCAAAACGGGCCCAAAAGTTAGATTTTTTACTCTAACTTTGGAAAATCATAACTAAACTAGAAAAATAGAAATCAATCTAACTTTGGACCATTTTTGACAATGAAATAGCCACAAAGGTCCAACTGTCTCTGGTATTGATATAGATTTCTTATATGAAATTTAAAAATTTATAAATAATTCTAAAAAAATAAAATTTAGGCAAACTATACCAATTTAGAAAGCTATAGATGTTAAATGGAGGAAAAAAATAAGTTCAGATCATTTCAATAGCCTTTGGACCTCAAAAACTGATGAAATAGTAACAAAGGTCGGCTAGCATCCTTAATGCTGACATAGAACTTCAGAAAATTATTTCTCGCTCTACAGACCTCCAATTGAGGTGTTTTTAGTTGGTATAGATCTATGGATATCTGGTTTATGCCTATAAAATTTCGTGGCAATTGGATACTATTTGGCCTATGAATGACACGGAACAATTTTTAGATCAATTGCACAGTACAATAACTAAAACAAGAAAATTTTTCAACTTCAACAATTTTTCAACTTCAACAATTTTTCAAATATTCCCTAGACCTCTAAATAATACCTACTTTAACTTTCCAAAAAGCTCTTAACAAGCTCTAGATGCATAACAGATTTCATATAAAAAAGAGTTCATTTGGTCAAATCTTGACATAGCTTATGAATTTGGCAAATTTGACCCCATCTATGGCTCAAAATAGGGGTAAATGGTCTCTTACATATTCTAGCACCTCTTGGGTAAGTTTTAAAGTATAAACACAACATATATGAATTGCCCAAGTACAAGCCATCACACATCTCAAACTTACTATGCTATAGACAAGAATACACTACTAAATACAAGCCACTAAGGGGCCAAATCTCATATTTCTATTATTTTGGCTCTATACATGGTTCACACATCATTTATACATATTTCTACACTTGCTTAAATATTTTCAGCTCAAAAATAATATGTATATATCCATTTTAGTACTTATTTATATCAAAAGAACTAAAACAAGCTATACAACTAGCTAAACATGCTCAACTATGCTCCTTGGCTTGCACTTTGGTCTCCTTGACCTCCACCTAACATGTTAAGATGAGAGAGGGAAAGGGATAAGATTCATGAAATCTCAATAGCTCATACACTGATTCAAGGAAGCAATCAAGGCAAATAAACAAGTCAAAGCATGTAAGTAGTAATCCAACCAATCAAAATCATACAACATATGATTTGCATGCCATGAAAACCATATTAATGCTAAGAATAAGTTTTAGAGACTTTTGGTCTAGCCTTACCTTATTTTTGGGACTTTTAGATTGGCTTCACCCTTATTCTAGGGACTTTTAACTTGGCCTCACTCATCCATGAGACTTTTAGCCTTGTCTACCAATTTTTAGGGACTTTTGGCTCCACCTCATCCATCATATGGGACTTTTGGCACCACCTCACCTTTTAAGAGCAATTTTCATAAGCCAAAACATAAGCAAATTGGTATTAATGCATTAAGGAAAAATCAAATGGCATATCTCATAATACATGTAATACCATAATTTCTTAGCTTATTCCATGCTATTTTAATACCTCATATCAATCAATTCATGTGAGAGGCAAGAAAATGGCATTAAAGTATTAATTATTTTTGTGTTACGTATAAAAATTCCATTCGGTATTACGTGGATTGTGTGAACTCATATTATACTTTCCCATAATTAATTACATGTATACAACTCATTTGAATCATAAAATCATTCCCACAACTCATGGAAACCGAAATGGAACATAGAATATGGAGGTTTATTTTCGGCCAGATTTAGCCCCTTTTTTGGCCAAATTTTAAAAAATCATAACTAATTCTAAAAAAATAAAAAATATTCATTCTTGGTTATTCTAGAAAGATACAGATGTCTATTTTGCAATAAAAATATTTCTAGATCCTAACATCTATCATAGAGGGCTTTTGACATCCGAAAATGTCCAGAGGTCAAACTGCTTCCTGATGCTGTCATAGATTCTATAGCAAATTTTGAAAATGTCCAATTAATTTCAAAAAAATCCAATCCATTCAAATGACACCAATCTAAAAATTTGTGGATGTTAGCTAGAAGGAAAAAATATTTCCAGATCAGCTCAAGTAGCCCAAATCTAGGAATTCAATAGAACAGTAACTCAGGTCGAATCAAGGTCCTGATACTAGATAGAATGTTCAAAAATTCATATCTCCCTCACAAGACCTTCAAATGAGGTGATTCTAGTTGATACAAGTCACTAGGAATGTCTAGTTTTTCTATATAAAATTTTGTGGTAATTAGACATCATTTGCCCTATGAGTGATAGAATTTAATTTTAGACCAGTGCTATAGTATTAAGGACCAAAATCAGAAAAATTTATAACTTCAACAATTTGCCAAATATTTCACAAACCTCCAAAAATTACCAACTTTAGCTTCTCAATAAGCTCTAAATGCATGCCAAATTTCAGACCAAGAAGAGCTCATTTGGACAAAAAGTGACATAACCTCATGAAATGGTAAATTTTTGCTTTATATGGGTTACCAATTTGCCCAATTAGCTTTCTTAATTGTTTGGCACCTCTTGGGCATGTTTCAAAGTACAAACATGACTTGTAGAGACTGCCCAAGTGGTCCCAAATCCCATGCGTCTTATTTTGGTCTCTCAACATCTATTTATGCACTAAACCCACATGCCATTCAAGGGTCCAACAACATAATCTCATTGATTTAATACTACATACATTATACATGTAGTCTATACACCATGTTACATATGCTTAAGGTTTTACACAACCAAAAATAATATGTACAATGCTTCTTGACACTCCATTACAATTTAAACTACAAATTAAACAAAGTGTAGCCATTTAGTGTTTTTGGCTTGCATTTCCTTGGCTTTGGGCACCACCTAGACATTTTAAACATGAGAAGGAAATGGGGTGAGATTCCAAGAATCTCAATAGCTCACACACCTATTCACACCACATTCAAGGCATACATACATCAAATATATGAATATGCAAGTATAAAGTGTGTAATAAATCTCATTTCATGCCACATCAACATGTCAAAACCACTCTCATGTTCTAGGGACTTTTGGTTTAGCCTCACCTCATTTTCTAGGAATTTTGGATTTGCCTCACTCTTAGCCTAAGCACTTTTAACTTAGCCTCACCCATTCAAGAGACTTTTGGCCTTGTCTTACCCATGCCATTTGACTTTTGGCATCTTCTCACCTTCATCAAGAGACTTTTGGCATCACCTCACCCTTATGAACTCTTTCTACAACCATAGTCATTCAAGAAGACACATTGGTACCAATGTAATTTCAAGACATCAAGTGGTATGTTCTCAAATCATAAGAGCATATACAAGCACACAACATATACATATGCACACAAAAATGCAAGAGAATGAGGTGGAGAGCTACCTTTTAATTTATGCGAGCTTACTTTGCCAATTCCTTTCCCTCCTTGGTCTCACAAGAGTACTTAGGTGGAGTAGGGTTCTCTTGACCTAGACATCACAAACATCACACAATTACACACTTGAAGCAAGCCAAGACACTAGGTTCACTTTTAAACACACACTTGGTTCCATAATGGGCATATTGGTTTCATAAATGGTCCATTGAAGCAACTCATATCATCCAAGTTCTAGGCTCCATTCTCTTACTATTTCTAGACTTCTTGGACTCATTTAAGGTCCTTGGAGCCATCACATATTCGATTGCGCCATTGGAAGACCAAGTTGCTTAATAAGGCACCATTATGGACACCATTGTCCCATCTCCTAACCTATGGCTCCTAAATTTTTTCTAATAGTTTCTCCCATCTTTTAACATCATATAGAGTCTCAAACTAAGGCTAGAACATATTAAAACACTCCCTAGCCCTATGAATCCTCCTTGGCCGAGACAAGTACATAATGAGGTTTCTTGGAGTTTTAAAATTTTCCTTGATGGGAAAGCCACTTGGGAAAGTTTCTAGGGGTCTTAGGAGCTCAAGGAAACATTTAACTAGTAGAGGAATTACTCACACAAAATTAGATTTTACAAAACCCTAAGAAAGCCTACACTTTTCTATCCTGATTTTCTTTGGTTTTTACTTGAATTTCTTGCCATATTCTTAATCCTTGCACTCTTTTTCCTAGGTTTCTCCCTTGGTTTTGCCCAAAATTCATCTCCTTCTATCCCCCCTAGGCTGGCCGAAACTACCACAAAGAGGACCAACCAAGATGAAGCATTAAGAATGGAAAAATACTTTAGTTTCAAGCTTATTTTCAAAGCTTTTCTTCCTTGGTTCTCTTCTCCTTGGAAAATTTGAATTTCCCCCCTTAGGTTTGGACCAAAAATAGAACCAAATCATTCAAAAAATCCATGAAAAGAAAGGAGGAAGATAGGAGAACAAGATTAGGACATTTTATAAGCTTTTATTTCCAATTTTGCCCTTCTGTAATGGCAATTTCATTTCGACTTCGTTTTACCTCCTTTTTGAGAAATGTCTTTTTCATCATAAAATTTAGGTTCCCAATTTAATAAAATACTTTTGGAATCACTTAATTTGGAGCTAAAAACTTCCTGAACGAACTGTTTAAAGTTCAGGTCAACTAACGTTGAAAAACATATACCGGAGGGGCTTTACCAATCCCAGGGCTTCCCATAGTTTTTAAGGCCTCTGAGAACCTCGGGCAACTCAAAACTTTCATTTAAAAAGCCTTCCTATGTGTTTTTTCAAAAGTTACACTTATTTACGAAAATGCCATTACATTTCATCAGTTTCTGTTGCAAATTGTTTCTCTATCCTAACTCCATTTTTCTTTCCGTCTGAGCCTAAAATTATCATTTTTAGGAATCTAGGACTCAACCCAAATTTTTTGAGACATTATCTAAATCATTTCAAAGGACTTACTTCTATATGGCTCATTTCGTCGTTTTACGAAAATTATGTTCGTTACAATACATGTGCACACACTAGCATACAATGACCATCATAAATCCAAGAATGCACCAAGAAAGAGTGGAGAGCTACCTTACAAGCTAACACAAGCCTTCCTTTTCAACTTCTCTTCTCCCTTCTTGGTTTTACAATCACAACTAGATAGAGCTTGATCTCTTAGGCCTAAACACAACAAATAGCATGCAATTACTCTCTTATAATGCAAATAAACACCCACAAGGCTAAGGGGTTCTTACATCAAGACAAACTCTATAAGGTATTTAAGAATCCTTAGTTTCTTCCTCTTGAATTTCACTAATTCTTCTTCTAATTCCTTTGCATTTCCTAGCTTTCCACACTTTAATTTAAGGGTCTCAGACTTGTTCTAGGTCAAAACTTTCTTCCTCTCATGGTTCTGTCCTTGGCCAACATACTTAAGAAAAAGCAAGGGGAGAAGATGCAACAAAAATGGAAAAGGTTACCTTAAATCAAGCTCTTTCCAAAAGGCTCTTCCTTTGCTTAAATCTTCTTCTCAAATCCTTACACCTACCCCTCTAAATTAAACCCAAAACAAAACCACATGAATACCTAAAACTATGGAAAGAGAGATTAAAAAGAGAGGAATTGATTTTCTAAAGGAAGAAACCATGAATTCTTACAATCTTCTCACCTTTTTCCTTGATGTTCTCCCTTCTTTTTGGCTTCTCTTGGTCTCTCTCTCTCTCTCCAACCCTTTTCTCTACTTTTGAACGAAGCATAAGTCAGTTAAAGGGAGAGAGAATCTAGACCTTTTAAGAAGCAAAATTCTCCTTTTTCATGCTTTTTCGAACCAACCCTCGCTATAGCAGAAAATAACCCTCGTTACAACAAGCACGTATCAGTCCCAAGCCCCTGTTCTCGCTATTGCAAGGAACTCCCTGGTTTTTATATGGGACGCCCGAACTTACTATAGCTAGAAGCATTCTTGCTATAACGAACTGGTACATTCGCTATAACTAGCTTAATTCTCGCTATAGTTAATAGGTACATTCGTTATAACTGGGCTATAGCCAGCAGACTTAGAAAAATTTCAAAAATTCTGGTTATTACATAGAAGATCAAGAAAATAATGATAACCAAGAAGATGAAGATGAAGGTGTGAATAAGAAAAAGCTGAAGAGGATGGCGAAGTACGGGAGGCAGAAGAAGAACACCCTTCTGTTCGACGACGGGGCCGATGATTACGAACACGGACTCGATGTGGTACAGACAGTTATTTCTTTTGAACGTTATGCATTCTGTTTTTTTGGTTCTTATGTAAGACCTTTTTTAGCGCATTGTAGCATAACTATTTCTTTCCATTGATTACAAAATTTTACTTCCTTCAATATTGAGTTCAATAATATTGTACAATTGTTCTCAATTTCTCATCACATTTTTTTACACTCTTACTTATTTATCTAGTTTAGGCGAAGTTGCTTTAACAAATTATTTTTCATTTCCCTAAATTAATTTTATTCCTTTCATGGTAAATAAATTTTTACTTATTATAATTATTTTTATTTCATAATTTACTACTCCTACAATTTTATTTTTTAAAAAACTAATTTAACAATTATGTAAAAAAAAAATCATTTAAAACAAATTTCATTTATCTTCAATCATTTTATCAAGTTTAAAAGAATATTATTTATTTTTTCCTAAAAAATGGTTTTCTATTTCTTTGTGTCCATTTTTTTTCTCTTTTTACTAAATTTAAATTATTTCACATTTTATTTTTTTTATACCACTTAGCCATAATTTGTTAAAAATCTCTTTCACTTTTTTTAAATCATTATCATTCATATTTATATAAATTCTTATTTTAAAAATTATACTTCTCTTCTCATTTCTTTTTCTTCAATCAAATTAACTTTTTACTCCTCATATGTTAATTTTAATGAAAAATTTCTTGCAAATATTAAAATTTTAATATCTCTAAAAATTTCTTACAAATTAAATTTTTACTCCTCATTTCTTTTTTTTTCAATCAAATTCTTAAGTAATATTGAACTTACAAAATTTATTGAAATATTTAATGAGCAATAAAAAATTTAATGAAAATTTGGCAACTTTTAATCTTTTTTTTTGGTATATATTTTTGTGACATTTTTTATTACTTTAACATTACATTCAATATTACTTAACAAGCATGATTAATTGCTCATTAAATTTTTCATTACATTTGTTAAATTTATTACTAATTATCAAGTTTTAAAAAATTACAATTTCATTCTTTTGATAATATTTTATTTTTCTTCAATTATTTTATCAAGTACCAACGAATTATTATTTAGCAAGTTTTCTTATTCAATTATTTTATAAACTATTTAGCCATTATTCTTTTAACATAACTTTCAATTTTTTATTTTTTATTTTATATTATTATAGTTGATATTTTAATTATTTTTTAATTAATTAATTTATAAATCATTAAATTAATACAACTAAAATTTCTTAAAAGATTAATTTTTAATATCTCTAAATTTATATTTCAAGAGTTACTCTTTTTAAAAATAACTTATAATTTGATTTTTAAGTTGTCAAGTTTATATAATTTCAACTTATAAAATTTAATAATAAATAAAATACTTTTTGAATTTAACATTTTTATTTCATATTATCACACATTTATTTTTTATTAAATTATTTAAAAATTGCTATGTCACAAATTTATTATTTTTCATACTTATATTATACATTTAAATATTTTTTTAAATTAAATTAAATTAGTTTGCTAAATTATTTATTATATTATGAATTTTTTTTTATTATATGCTAATTTAAAAAAATTATTTTTTTTAGGCTATGGTTGAGCAATAACCGTAACCCTCTTATTAAAAAAAAATTTCACCTTGATGCATATTGGGAAAAAAGATTGACAGTTATGCATACGAAATATTTACATTTTTTGTTAATATTTTAGGGTCAAAATCCCTTAAAACCAAAGCCAAAATAGCCTAACAAAATTAGACAAAAAGTGAATGGCATTTTTAGTAATTTTGGGCAACTTTTAGAAAACCCAAAGAAGAGATTTTTAAATGAAAAAATTTAATTTTTGGGGGTTCTCAGAAGCCCTTAAAATCAAAGGAACCCTAGAATAGTTAAAACTGCTCTGGTTTATACTTTAGAGTGTTAGTTGATCGAAACTTTGACTGATCTGTTTAAGAAGATTTTTAATCCAATTTGGGTGAAACCAAAGGGATTTTATGAATTAGAGAGCCTAAATTCATAATGAAAAATACAATTCTAAAAAAAGAGTTGCAATGAGACTAAATAAAAAGAACCAAGAAAAGGGACAAAATTGAAATTTTGAAAAAGTCTTAAATGAACCCATTGCTTCTTATATATCACACTCCATACTCTCATCTCATTTCCACTGACCTTGTTCTATCCTAAAATAGATATCCCCTCATCTTTAAGTGGCGCACAAGAAAGGAGGAAGAAGGGAAGAGAAAACAAGTAGAAAAGGTAAGAAAATTCATGGTTTTTCATGCTTCCTCCTTTACCAACCTTGTTCTCCTCTTTCTTCTCTCTTTTCCTATTGTTTTGATGATTGATTTGAGGTTGATTCATGGCTGGTTTAGTGAGAGGAGGAGAGACATTGAAGGAGAGACTAGAAGCAGGTGAAAGTACTCTTGAGAAAACTTGAAACCAAGGTAATTTCCATAGCTTTCTTTGCTTCTTCTTGGTTGTTCTTCTTGGGTGAATTTTCGACCAACCTTAGATGATCTAAGAGGGGATGATTTCTGACCAAACCAAGAAAGAAACAAGGGTTTTAGAGTATGAGAAACAAGAATATGCAATTAGATTTAAGTGCAAAATCTAGGAATTTTGTTGCACCTAGCCATTCTTGAAACTTTCTAAGAGTAGTCTAGCCTATGTAAGAGTATGTATGAGGTCTTAAGATATCTAAGAAGCTTCACAAGTTTCATTTCCCTAAGAAAAATTAAGCAAACTCCATAGATTCATAAGTTGCTCTATGACTCGGCCAAGAAGATTTCAAGTACCTAGGGAGATTTTTCTTTGATTTCAAAGATAGAAATTACCTAGATATGATTAATAAATACTAAAAGAAACATTGATTTGAATTTAGAAGTCATAGTTTGTGAGATAGAAGTTTAGGTTCCTTTTTAAGACATCAAGAAGCAACTTAAGTCTAAACTCCTTGAATTGAATTTGTGATGACTCTAAGGAGTCTAAATAGAGTCAAGAGACTTAGATTGAATAAGAAATTGGAGCCAAAATCATGAATTCTAGGGGTTGCTTCATTATGCACTTATATGGAACCATAACCATGCCATAGGATATAGTAAGCTTGCATAGAGTTTGTGTGAGGCTAGAACTTGCTTCAATAGTGTAATTGTATCTCATTTGATGTGTATAGGCCAAGTGAATCAAGCTCCTCCTAGTTATGTGTGTGTGGCGAGAAAGAGAAGGAGAAACTTAAGAGGAAAAGTGTGCTTCTTCACTTGAGGTATTGGATGTTTGATTGTCATTTGATGCTTATGTATATGTTTGAACCATGAGATATATTTATAGCTATTCATGAAATGCTATGGTAACATTATGCTTTTTGAAACATGTTTTGAATACAAGATGAATTGCATGGGTGAGATTATGCTAAAAGTCCCATAGCATAAATGAGGAGATGCCAAAAGTCCTTAAGAATAGATGAGACAAAGCCATAAGTTTCAATAAAGAGTGAGGCTAAGTCAAAAGTCCCAAAAAGTGGATGAGGAAAATCTGAAGTCTTAAAAGAATTGGGTGTGGTTAAACCAAAAGCCCTTAGAGCTTATACTTGATATGTATGAGTTTATATAATATGAAAGTATGTTTATGTATGCTTACAAGAGACTTTTATAACATGCTTGCATTTTTTGACATGAAAATATGCCATGTATGTATGCTTAAAAGGGTAAAAAAGTCATTGAGATTATTTGAATCTCACTATTTCCCCATATATGTCTAACCATGTCTAGGTGAGTCAAGTGGAGTAAGAAATGAAGACCAAGCACCTTGAAGGATGAAACTTTAATAATAGAATAAAAATTTATGTATTTTGATGTCAAAGTTTGTAACTAAATAATGTTTATGGGATGTAAATTATTGAGCATATATAAAAGTATATAAATATGATGTGTGGATCTATTTTGGAACCAAATGTATGCATATGTGAGTTTTTGCCACTCTAGAGCCATGGTATACATGTGTATGAATTCAAATGGAAAGGTGAGAATGAATTCTATGATGATTTGAATCATTTAGGATCCTTTTATATGCTGTGTTTATATTTTTGGACATGCTCAAATGGTTGTGGAATGATGAGAAAGCCATTTGGTGCAACTTGACCCCATTATGATCTCCAAATTTGCTACTTTTCTTGACCTAAATCACAAACTGACCAAATGGATGAATTTATGCATGAAATTTGGCAAAAAAATAGGTCTCATCTAGAGCATTTCATAAATCCAAAGAGCACCATTTTTGGAGCTTTAGAGAATTTATTATGATTTTTTAAATTTGGCCAAATTATACAAAAACTGTCATTGTTGTAGTTCATGTGGGTAGTTTGCTTTTCTATGTCACTTAAAGACCAAATGAAGTCTAATGCTCATAAAACTTCACGAGCATATAGTAGACATCATAATCTTTCTATATCCACTGAGAGAACCTTATTTGGAGCTCTGTAGAGAGAGAAATGAATTTTTGAAATTTAGGTTCTACTGTAGAATGCATCAGTGACCCATGGTACTATTCCATTGAATTTCATAGGTTATTATTGTTAGATTGATCTAAAAGTTTTATGCTAGCTAGATGACATCATGAGCTTTATAGAAAGCTATTGTTTGCATGATTTGGATTTTTCTAAAATTAGTTATGATTTTCCAAAATTCATATCAAAATATGGAATCATGGCAAAATGCAAAGTGAGATGTAATTTTGAGTTCTATGGGTTGGACCTGAATTTTAAGTTTCAATTTGTGATAATTCTGGTTGAACAAATGTTGTATGGATGGAAAATGAATTTGGTAAGCTCGCATGGTCCATATAGCCAAGAATAAATAAATCTAGCTTTCAATGACATAAATTTCTGCTACTAAAAGTGTTATTTACATGAAAATGAATGTTATAAACCACGTGTGCCATGAATTGAGTCCTAAATAGATATGGTATTACACAATTCATGAACTTTAAATCATGCAAGATTTTGTACCAAGGAACAAACTTGTTTTGGCTTGAAATTTTTACAACATGTAGTCTATATCCTAAGCTTTCCCTATAGTCCTAATTTGCATAAATCAGAGTTTTGTATCTCAAGATATGCATTTTTAAAAGTTAGTTCTTATATGAGAACCTATGTAAAAAACTGTAGCTATGGCCATTTGATGCGTATGCTTCAAGATTCTAGATTTATGATTCTTTATATGATGTTTCATGCTGAACAAACTTGTTTAGAATGAATCTTGAGATTTCTAAGTTAAAGTTCTACAACTATGGTTATTTAAAGAAATTAGGTCTTTAATGTCAGTGTTTTCAACTACTAAGAGTAATAAAGATAGGAAATTGATGTTATAAGCATGATATGTTATATGATATGTACTTCTTCTTTGATGATATGATATTTGTTGGTATCAGAGCAATGGTTCAGGCACCTAACTCTATGTTTGAATAATATATGCTTATAGTGTGTTTATTAGGAAATTAGTAGAGACGGTTATATATATGCCATTAAATTGTCTTTGTATACCAAGGTTATGCTTATTTTCAGATACTACGATGAACACTAGAAGGGGCAGACTACATAGGGCCCTCAGGGTTGAACTAGAGAACCCTATGCAAACCATCATGGATTGCTTGGATCAACAACAGGCCATAATGGAACAACAAGGTAAATTATGCAGCAGCAGCAGTAGTAGGAGATGATCCAGTAGCTGCAAAATGCCCTAGTTAGGTAAGAGGAAAATAGAAGAGATGCCCCTGAACCATGGCAACCTATTCCTAGCAATCCACTGGCACTTCCTTAAGATCCAGTATAGGCCCAATTGTCTAATCAAAAGCTGCTTAACTAGTTCTGAAAGAATGGTCCACCTTCTTTTGATGGAAAGTTAGATGTAGAAAAACGGAGGTATGGATTATGCAACTAAAGAAGATTTTCAAAGTGATGGACTGTACCTTTGAACAAAACGCAATGCTCCCCACATTTATGTTAAAAAAGGAAGCTGATCATTGGTGGCATAGTACAAAATTAATTATGCAAACAAAGAATATTTTGATTAATTAAGAGAACTTATTGATGGAATTTTATGAGAAATATGTCCTTAGCTCTATTTGAGATAAAAAGGAAATGGAGTTTATGGGTCGAAACGGACTAATAAGATGTCAGTTGACCAGTACGTGGCAAAATTTATTGAACTTTCTTGATATTCCTCTTACTTCCAGAAATGTGATAATTAGAACTGGAGATGTGAAAGATTTGAAAAGGGTTTAAATCCTTTGATTAGAGATCAAGTAACTCCACCGAGAATTAGAAATTTCAATGTTCTTGTAGAGATCAATAGGGTAATAGAGAATAACTTGCAAGACATTTTGCTAGTTGACTAGAGCTAGCCAGAGGAGGGCTCTAGAGTTGAAAAGACCAAGACAAGAGGATAGTGCCATTGTAGTAGCTAGTAACAGAAAGAAAGGTAAGGTATAATAGAATAAGAAGCCACAAAAAAGGAAGAAAATATAACCTAATAGAGGATAACCATCCACAATGATGTGTTTTAGATGTGAGAAGCTTGGACATCTAGCCAGAAACTGCACTTAGAAAGAGATGGTGCTTCCACCCAAACCACAAACCCAAGGCAGAATGTTCGCCCTCACCCAGTAGAAGGCCAGTGCGTCTCCTAATTTGATCAAATGTTTGATCATAGTAAATGGTTTTCCTATAATTGCTATATTTAATTTGGGTGCTAGTCACTTATCCATATCCTATGATTGTATGGGAAAATTAGGTCTGGTCATTAGTACTTTACCTTATGATTTGTTTGTTACCACCTATAACACCATATATTTCTAGCTTGCTTCTTATCATTTCGAAGTCTTACATGATGAATTACACAAAAGGGAATGAAAAAATGGCATTAAATATTTAGATTCTCAATTTAATAAAATGCCTTTGGAATCACTCAAATTGGAGCTAAAACCTTCCTGAACAAATTAGTCAAAGTTTAGGTCAACTGATGTCATAAAGAGTACATTGGAGGGGCTTTACCGGTCCTAGGGCTTCCTATGATTTTTGGGGCCTCTAAGAACCTTGAATAACTCAAAATTTCCATTTAAAAAGCCCTCCTAGGTGTTTTTCCAAAATTGCACTTATTTATGAAAATGCCACTGACCTTTCGGCAAATTTTTTGAATTACTTCGGCCCTAGTTTCTGGGCAACTCAAGGCTCAAATACTCATTTTCTATGATTTAACATTTTATCCAAATTTTATTTGGCCTTGAATCACTCATTTTAGGGGACTAGCTTTTCAAACCGGCCCATTTCTATGTTTTTACAACATACAGGCATTACACCACCCCTACTAGAGGCCATGTAATTATTTCCTACATTTGTTTGAATGTCACTATGCAATTTAACCATTCTTGTGCCACTATTGATTTGATTTGCATGTCTTTCCATGATATTAACTTTATTGTTGGCATGAATTGGATAGCTGCTAATAATGTTATACTTGATTGTAAATATAAAACTATTACTTACCTGATTGCGGGACCATCTAGTTCTAGGGCTAAATTATCTTTCTTGACCATCATTTAGGTTGAGAGATACTTAGAACATGGATGTCAAAGGTTTCTAATCTTTTTCTCTATACAGTTGAGGTAGGGGAAAGGATATAAGAGATCCTAGTAGCCAGAGAATATTTGAAGATTTTTTTTAAAGATTTTGATTTTTATGGCCTACCTCTTAAGAGAGTGATAAAGTTCCCTATTAATATAGTGCCTGGGGCTGGATCAGTGTCTAAAACTCCTTATAGGATAGCTCTCACCAAGTTAGTAGAATTGAAAAAGCAAATTGAGGAGTTGTTAGAGAAAGGATTCATATGCCTTAGCGTGTCAAATTGGGTAGCTCTTGTATTATTTGTAAAAAGGAAAGATGATAGTTTGAAATTATGTATAGATTATAAAGAACTTAATAAGGTTACCATTAAGAATAAATATCCTCTCCCTAAAATAGATAATTTGTTAGATCAGCTGAATGGGGAATCGATATTTTCTAAGATAGATCTTAGATTTGGGTATAATTAATTGAGAATTAAAGCTAAAGACATCCTAAAGATGGCCTTCAGAATAGACATTATGAGTTCCTGGTGATGCCATTCAGACTATGAATACGCCGACTATTTTCATGGGTCATATGAACAGGGCATTCAAACTATATTTAGATAAATTTGTTGTGGTATTTATTGATGATATATTGGTATACTCCAGGTCTTTTGAGGATCATAAAAGGCATCTGAGAATAATCTTGGAAACTTTGAGAAATAAGAGATTGTATGACAAACTTAATAAATTTCAGTTTTGGCTAACTGAGGTGAGATCTTTAAGTCATATTATATCACAGGCGAGGGTTGTGGTTGATTTGGATAAAGTAGAAGCTGTGATACAATATGATAAGCTTAAAACTATCACCAATGTTAGGAGTTTTTTAAGTTTGGCAGCATACTACAAGAGGTTTATATAGGGCTTTTCTCATATAGCCTTACCATTGGCAAGGCTAACTAGGAAAGAAACACTATTTATGTAGGATGATAGATGTGAGAAGAGTTTCTAAGAGTTGAAACTTCGATTGACTGTGACCCCTATATTGATTATACCTGACCCTAGGAAAACATTTATAGTTTATAATGATGCCTTGAAAAAGGGGTTAGGGTGTATGTTGATGCAACAAAGTAAAGTAATGGCCTATATCTCTAGTTAGTTGAGGCCTTATGAGGAAAGTTATCCTACTCACAACTTAGAGTTCGCTATAATGATGTTTATCCTCAAAATCTAAAGGCATTACTTGTATGGTATTATGGTAGAGATTTATAGTGACTACAAGAGTTTAAAATACCTATTTGATTAGAAAGAGTAAATATGAGATCAAAGGAGATGGATGGACTTTTTGAAAAATTATGATTATACATTGAAATATCATTCAGGCAAAGCTAATGTAGTAGCCGATGCTTTGAGTAGAAAGTTTAGCACACCATATTAAGCCATTTCGAGACATTTTTCAAATAATATCAATAATGGTATAAAACAATCATTTTCATGAAATTCACACTCTTAGCAGTAGAAATGATCATTATTAAAGGCCAGAATAATTTAATCTTTGAATAAATTGACCATATGGCCTTCCTAACATCATCTTCCATTTATAACACTCTTAATGGACGTAAATATCATAATTCGAGGCTTTCATATCGGGTTTAAACCATCCATACCTAATTCCATATCATACATGCATCAACACATTATATAAGAAGACCTTGTATTTACTGGCGAAAACCTTGTTGACAAGGTCTTGGAATTTACACTGCAAAATACAAGGTCTTATCGACAAGATTTTGGACCCAGGTGACAAGATGTTATCTAAGCCTTCAAATCAACATGGTTTAATGCCAAACCTATCTTTAACAATTTCTAACTAACTCATGTATGTCAATCATAAAGTTCAAGCAAAACTTACATGAGTTTCAAGCAAAGTTTACCCTTTTTCATAAGTTTTCAACACTTAGTTTAGGCCATTAAGGGTTCATTTTGAGCTATAGGGGTCTAAACTTTAATCTTTCCATTCCCTAATTCATTTCCAACATAAACAAGTTTGTTCATGCCCATTTTAACATGTTTAGCTCAAAGAACACCCAAAATCCTCATAAAACCCAAAATGACAGCAAATACATAAACTCTGCACTAACTTTAAAAATTCATAACTTGAACTAGAGAGCTCTAAATCATGTAAATGAGTACTTTCTAGAAATCTCATAGTGTCCTCTAACTACCATAAAAATTTCAAATAAAAATAACTACATTTGGCCCATGAAAACTAATGGAACAGTGCTACAAGTCTGGAGCTCATTCTACAGCAGACCTGAAAATGCAAAATTTTATTTCTCTCTCTATAGAGCTCCAAATGAGGTGATCTTAGTGGCCATGGAAAGATTATTATTCCAAATGAGCATTGGACTTCATTTGGTCCTCCAAAAACACCATAAACTAAATTATCTAGAAGCACAGTACCATGACAATTTCTACATATTTTGGCTAATTTTGAAAAATCGTAAAATATTCCACAAAGTTCTAAAAATTTTGATATTTGGCTCTGTGAAACACTCCTAATGAGATCTATATGTTTGCCAAATTTCATGCCAAAACTCATTCATTTGGTCTAATTTTGGTTCAGGGGTAAAATATGGCTTAAAATATAGACTCTATGGCTCCAAATGGCTCTTTACTTGAACTATGACCATTTGAGTAAGTCCAAAAGCTTAAACATAGCATATAGAAGCATCATAACAGGTCTAAAACCTCATCAACTTAAATTCACTATTCCACTTGTATAAATACACATAGACATCATAGGTCAAGGATGTCTAAGACACACATTCTTATTCATTTTATTCTAAATTTGGTTCATACAATATGTTTATATACTTTTACATATGCTCAAAGGTTTACATCTTATAAATAATTTATACATAATACTTTGACATCAATTTGCATAAAACACTATTCTATTGTCAAAGTATTGCAATTCACACTTATTGGCCTCCATTCTTTGCTTCTTGGATTTCACCTAGACAAAGTTAGATGGAAAGTAGGGGAGAGTGATATTCAAAGAATCCCAATTGCTTTATCACCCTTTAAAGCAAGCATACATGACATATAATTATGTCAAAGAATACAAGTATGTACCAAACACTTTCAAGAACTATTCAAATCATGTTTTCAAGGTTACATAAACATGTTAAAATCAAATCCAAGCTTTAGGGACTTTTGGTCTAGCCTCACCTTATTATTTAGGACTTTTAGATTAGTATCACCCATTTTCTAGGGACTTTTGACTTAGTCTCACTCATTTCTAAAGACTTTTGGCCTTGTCTTACCCATTTTAAGGGACTTTTTATTTCACCTCACCCATTCCAAGGGAGTTTTGGCATAACCTTACCTATAAAGAGCAATTTCACAATCAAACTCAAGTCAAGAAGCATATTGGTACCAAAACATCAATTCAATAGCTATAGACATATCTCATGGCTCAAACACACATACAAACATTTAATGATAATTACACGACCAAGAAATACATATAAGAAAGGATGGCAAGCTACCTTTCTCAACAAGTATAACTTTTCTTCCTTGGATTCCCACTTTTCCCTTTCGGCCCTCACAAGCATATTTAGGAGAGACTTGATTTGCTTGGTTTATACACATCAAACAACACACAAACAAATCAATGGAACTATCTCTAGTCTTATAAAATCTCTACACAAGCTACATCTAGCTTATGCCACCATTATGGCTCCATACAAGAGCATAATGAAGCAACTCATATAATTCAAGATCTTAGCTCCAATTTCTCACTCAATCTAAGTCACATAACTCCATTTAAACTCTTTGGAGTCACCACCAACTCAATTCCATGAGCCAATTTCCATGTTACTTCTTTATGTCTATAAAAGGAACCTAAACTCTCATCTTTCAAATCATGGTTTCTAAATTCAAACTAATGATTCCTTTGGTATTTATTACTCATTCCTTGGCCATTTGTATCATTGGAATCAAAGAAAACTCTCCCTAGGTACTGGTTCTCTCTCTTGGCCAAGATGCTCACATACTTAGGGAGCCCATGGAGTTTTCTTCAATTTCCTAGGGAATTTTCTATCCATGGAGCTTGCTAGATGTCTTGAGAGCTCAAACATACTTTTAGACAATCTAAATCATCATTAGAAAGCTCTATAAATCCTTAGGTGCAATCAAATCTCTAGTTTTTAATACTTGTTACCTATAGCCCTTTTTTGAGTTCTATTACTTCTAAATGGTTCCTTAGGATTCAAAACCCCATTTTCTATTAAGTTTATACTAGCATTAAACTTCTTACATAATGCTCTAGTTCTGGCTGAAACACTCAAGCAATGGAGAACCAAGAAGAAGTAAGTTGGGCAATAGTTTCTTACCTTGCTTTCAAGCTTTCCAAGAGAGCTTTCTCAAGCTTTCAAGAATTCCTCCAAACTTTTCCTCCCCTTTATTGAACTAGCCATGAAATACCTCCTTTCAAGAATCTAAAACCATCAAGAGAAAGAGGATGAAGAAAGGAGAAAGTTTCATAGCTAACTTGTTGCAAAATTCCATGTATTTTCATACCTTTTTGCTTTAGTTTCCTTTCTCCCTCTTTTCCTAATTTCCATGCCATTTATGGTTTGAGCTCAAGTGGCATTTTGGAAGGGTGGAGAAGCTGACTTAGTTATATTAAAAGGTGGAGGATAATGTTTATAATAATTCCTGAAATACCGATTATGTCCCTTCATTTTTATTCCTTTGTTTGGGCTCGTTTTAGCTCCTTTTTTAGAACCATCTTTTCCATATGAAAATTTAGGTTCTCTAATTTATAAAATACCTTTAGTTCCATCCAAATTGGATTTAAAACCTTACCACACCCTTTGGTTAAACTTTCGATTAACTCTTTGTCGAAAATGCACACTGGAAGGATTTTAACCATTATGATGGTTCCCATAGTCCTCATATCTTCTTTGTTGGCCTTTTTGGCTCCAATTTTTAGCTATCCTGAGGCTCTAACCTATATTTTTAAATGTTCTAATTAACATTCAAATCTTAGTTAGTCTCAATCCACTTTACTTTATGATCTTCATTCATTAATCAACAGATTTAGATTTAGATTTTGGTCTATCGTAGTTCATATTGGCTTTCGTTAGGCTCGTGACCCTCTGGAAGTCATTTATTGCACTATTTTAAGGATGATTTGGATTTTCAAATCATAGGATATTACATTTCACCCCCCCTAAAAATAAATTTTGTCCTCAAAATTTGGGACATTTTCATACTTTATAACAAGTGAGGGGATTGATAGTTAAGTATGGGAGACTTAAAGAGCAACATTGTTCTAGCTAGGTCAGGAGAGAAGATAGGGCAATTTAGTAATCAACTAGTCCCACTCTCTCAAGTACATCAAATGGACTATAAAACAAGACAAAGCCCTTTCTCATTTTGATAGACCAACCCACTTAAGTGACTGAATACACATTAAATCATACTTCAATGGCCCTATGATTTTATCCGCTTGGTGGTTTGGTCTCACCTAGCTCAACTTAACTCACAATGAATTCACAGTTTCTCCCATGTAAGGTTCTTTATAGACGTACTCAAATACTGGAATGTTAATCATCATTCACATAAACATAGGTATAAATAATCTTGCATTCCAGTTTTATCTATTCTTGGTACATATCCCCTCAACATATCACTTGAAATCCAAATGGTCTTTTCTACCAAACCATTCATCTAGGGGTGATAGTCAATGGCAGCATTGAAGTTCAATCTAATCTCTACTTGAAGCCCGTATTAGGTATAACATTATTTAGTACTCCATGAGATCACATTAATTCCTTTCTATGTCATAGGGTAATTTATTTAGCTCTCACATAAGCTTAATCAATAACAATGCACAACCCTATTAATACACTCTCAGTTACCCATATATATGCATGATATCTAAATGATATTCTGGGTAACCCTATGATAGCATCCACATTTGTGGATATTGTCCAGACTGGAGGCACCTTAATCGGTCACACCTCTTTAGTTTTTATTCCTCCTATAATACCATCTCCATATAGAGCCCTTAGGGATATTGTCCCCGTTATGGCACCTAGCATGTCAGCCTGGTGGGGTTTTGTTCTTAAGGTCACTTTAATTGGTCACAACCTAAAACACATCGCCGATAGGGAGGATACCATTCCCATCACTGGGAAAACATCCACTTTATATTGTCTCTTTATCTCACTCAGGGATATTTATAATAACTTAACTTATCCCTGGTGATTAGTCATAAATTTTTGTTAAATCAAACATCTCGCCACATCCTGGCTAATTTATCTTCATTTCTAGTCACCAACTAATCTTTCCAACTCTAGCATACTTCGATGAATTCTGAGCACATTACATATTTATTATTATGTGCTTCCATTAACACTTTTCCTTTAATTTATCTGTATCCAGTGCATGAACTTCATTATGGTACATTACCATTCCATCCTCAGACTCTTGGAGTCTAAGGTCCTTTCCTAAGGAGGTCCTATTCTAAATATGACCCAAAATCATCCTCTCTCTCTCAGGGCATTTCACATTTGGCTCTCAATCATTTTATGGATTTCTCTATGAGTTTTTATTCACAAATCATTATGCAAGTTGTTTATATATATATATACACACATATGGACGTTCTACTCAAAAATATTGGCCATCCCACTGGCCTTACCTAAATGGTATATCTTCTAGAATCTCATATATAATTTTAGTTTCACACTTAATCATTTAACTCTTTCCTATTGGATAGGTATTCCAAACATTTGTGGTCATTGCATACTTCTATTATCACTATACATGTACTATCTTCAGGTTTGAGGGCAACAACCACTGTAGCTAATTGTAAAACAGATGTGGGATATTTCTCTACATGTGGCCTTAACTATCCAAAGGGATCTACCACTCTACCCTTTGTTTATCAATACAAATCCTAACCTTTTACACAAATATCACTGTAAACCTCACGGTTTACTAGGGTCCAGTACATCAAGCACAATCAACACAAGGGTAATAGTCATATGGAGTTTTAACTCTTGTAAACTCCTCTCACAACTGACATCCCATACAAACGAAAACTCTTTCTAGTTAGCCTCACTAGTGGTAAGACTATCTGAGAAAAGCCCTATATAACTTTCTTATCACACACTGCCAAACTTAGAAAACTTCTAACCTTAGTGATGGTTTAGGCCTGTGCCACTATAACACAATCTCAACTTTATAAGGATCAACTACGACCCTTGTCTGTGACAACACATGACCTATAACCTTACTTTGGTTGAGTAAAACTTACATTCATTAAGTTTGGCACATCATCTCAGATTTCTCAAAGTCTTAAGGACTACCCTCAGATATCTCTCATGCCCTTCAACTGCCCTGGAGTACACAGAAAATCATCATTAAAGACCACTTCAAAAGTTTTACTCAACACAATCTAAATACCCTATCCAGTCCATAAAATGGCCAAGATATCATGTAAGTCAGATGATATGACCAGGAACTCATAACATCCATATCCATTCTAAACCCATTTTTAAGACATCTTCAGTTCTCGTCTTCTATTAATAATGCCCAAATCTAACATCTATTTTAGAAAATAGTAATGCCCTTAATTGATTCAAAGATCATCACTTCTAGAGAGGATATGTATTTTTAATGGTAACCTTGCTATATTCTCCATAATTTATGCACAAACTTAGGCTACCAATTCCCCAAGTAACACACTAGGGTATATAAACTCTTTCACTAACCAATTTCTCAAATCACCATCTTTTTTTTTTTGTTTTAGTTCTACTAGCTTAGTGGGAAACAACTATAAGGAGCTTTAGAATTAGTCTAGATCCAGGCATAATAAAATCAAGGAACTCTATTTCTCTCTTTTATGAGGTAGATGACGGGAATCAACATTTTTAGGGGAAACTTCCAAGAATTCCCCATTATGAGGATCTTTGCCATCCCTTTTTTCCTACCTCAATTCACAATTAGGAGCTTTGAACATCTATACTCCAACCATCTCTCATCCTGGCCTATAGACGAGAAAGTAACTCAGCTTTAACACCCATTTCACATTAGGCATAATGCCATATTCAGGTAAGGTAATAATCTATATACTTAAATTCAAATGCAATCGCATTACTAGCCATCCAGTGCATGCTAATGATCAATTTATAATAAGTAAAAGCATGCATCATAATTCAATAATAGAGAACAACAATCAATTCACATAGTGACACTTAATGTACATGTTAAGTGCTCATGTAGCTTCCGGTAGAAACAAATGCAAATAAACCATAAGGCAGAGTATCAACATACAAACTCAGTTCCTCATACGATACACATGACAACACCTAAATCGATCATAATAATCAGAGAAAACCATTAGCTTTATCATGCCTCTGATTAAACTGGGAGATTTATTGATCTCATGCTCTTATAGCTCTTTCCAAACTGAAAGGCACCACTAGCCTTCTATTCTATGAGAGCAACTACTCTGCCTTGGTTAAAATTTAAGTAGAAGGCACCGCATATTAGAAGTCAACCCCAACTATATATCCACCCTCCCACATCTATAATGTGTCATTTAGGATGGTTGTCCCTTCTCGGGTTTTCATTATCCCAACATACCTTACCTTCCTTCCCAAAGCTAGCAGAGACATTCCCATCATCTGTTCATCTTAACCCTTTTCAATTTTAGGGTTTTTTTCTATCTAATCCTTTACATGCATCAAACCCTATAGGTTGTTTTCAATCACTCAATCAATCTTCCTGACAAGGGCACTACAAGCTCTAATGGGGGGTTTCAATCTCTTCCTTTTCAAGGTGCAAGTAACTTGTTAGGAATTAATTACTAGGGTTCTGAGGGAATTTCGGTTATCACCATCCATCTCTACATCCTGACATAGCCTGTTATTACCTCAGGCGATTTACAACAATATGGGACTTTCAA
Organism: Erythrophleum fordii; assembly: GCA_032878935.1. Classification (NCBI taxonomy): domain Eukaryota; kingdom Viridiplantae; phylum Streptophyta; class Magnoliopsida; order Fabales; family Fabaceae; genus Erythrophleum; species Erythrophleum fordii. Next base: position 4,675,567 of record JAVQMF010000025.1, on the reverse strand, counting down.
AATTTATCCTAATGGATCTGCCCCATCTAGTGCCCACCAAATTACACAAAAGAACCACAATCATAATATGTATACATAATATCACAACATGCTTAATAAAACCACTATTCTTGACAAACTCACATTACATCCACAAACAATCCTAATGCATCCTAATTCCAACATTCCAAGGCCTAAACATAGAGCTAGGTTGCTTGAACCATTGCTCTGATACCAATAAATGTCATACCATATTAAGCCATATCGAGATATTTTTCAAATAATATCAATAATGGCATAAAACAATCATTTTCATGAAATTCACACCCTTAGCAGCAGAAATGGTCATTATTAAAGGCCAAAATAATTTAATATTTGGATAAATTTACCATATGGCCTTACTAACATCATCTTCCATCCATAACACTCTTAATGGACTGTAAATATCATAATTCGAGACTTGCATATCGGGTTTAAACCATCTATATCCAATTCCATACCATACATGTATCAACACATTATATAAGAAAACCTTGTACTTACTAGCGAAAACTTTGTCAACAAGGTCTTGGAATTTACACTACAGAATACGAGATCTTGTCTATAAGATCTTGGGCTCAGGTGACAAGATATTATTTCAGCCTTTAAATTAACATGATTTAATGCCAAACCCATATTTAACAATTTCTAACCAACTCATATATGTCAATCATAGAGTTTAAGCAAAACTTACATGAGTTTCAAGCAAAGTTCACCCATTTTAATAAGTTTTCAACACTTAGTTTAGGCCATGAAGGGTTCATTTTGAGCTATAGGAGTCTAAACTTCAATTTTTCCATTCCATAATTCATTTCTATCATAAAAAGTTTTTTCATGCCCATTTTAGCATGTTTAGCTCAAAGAACATCCAAAATCCTTATAAAACCCGAAATGACAACAAACATATAAACTCTACACCAAATTTAAAAATTCATAACTTGAGTTAGAGAGCTCTAAATCATGAAAATGAGGACTTTCTAGAAATCTCATAGTTTCCTCTAACTACCATAAAAATATCAAATCAAAAAAACTACGTTTGCCTTATGAAAACTAATTTAACAATGCTACAGGTCTGGAACTCATTCTGTAGCAGACTAGAAAATTCAAAATTTTTTTCTCTCTCTACAGAGCTCTAAATGAGATGATCTTAGTGGTCATGAAAAGCTTATGATTCCAACTACATGTTTGTAAAATTTCATGAGTATTAGACTTCATTTGTCCCTCCAAAAACACAAAAAATTAGACTATCCAGAAGCATAGTATCATGATGATTTCTGCATATTTTGGCTAACTTTGAAAAATCATAAAACATTCCATAGAGTTCTAAAAATTATGATATTTATCTCTATGGAACAATCTCAATAAGATCTATATATTTGCCAAATTTTATAACAAAACTCATTCATTTGGTCTAATTTTCGTTCAGGGGCAAAATATAGCTTAAAATATGGACTATATGGCTCCAAATGGTACCAAATAACTCTCTACTTGAACCATGACCATTTGAGCAAGTCCAAAAACTTAAACATAGCATATAGAAGCATCATAACAGGTCTAACATCTCATGGAACTCAAATTTACCATTCCACTTCCATAAATACACATAGACATCATGGGTCAAGGATGTCCAAGACACATATTCTCATACATTTCATTCCAAATTTGGTTCATACAATATATTTACATGTTTTTACACATGCTCAAGAATTTACATCTCATAAATAACTTATACACACATGCTTTAACATTAATTTGCATAAAAAACTATTCTATTGTCAAAGTATTACAATTGACACTCCTTGGCCCTCCATTCTTTGCTCTTTGGGCTTCACCTAGACAAAGTTAGATGGAAAGTGGGGGAGAGTGAGATTAAAAAAATCTCAATAGCTCCATCACCCTTTCAAGCAAGCATACATGGCATATAATTATGTCAAAGAATACAAGTATGCACCTAACACTTTCAAGAATTATTCAAATCATGTTTTCAAAGTTATATAAAAATGTCAAGATCAAATCCAAGCTCTAAGGACTTTTGGTCTAGCTTCACCCAATTATTTAGGAAATTTGGATTAGCCTCACCTATTTTCTAGGGACTTTTGACTTAGCCTCACTCATTCCAAAAGACTTTTGGCCTTGTCTCATCCATTTTTAAGGATTGTTGGCTTCAGCTCACCCATTCTAAGGGACTTTTGGCATAACCTCACTCATAAAGAGCAATTTTACAATCAAACTCAATTTAAGAAGCATATTGGCACCAAAACATCAATTCAATAGATATAGACATGTCTCGTGGCTCAAAAACACATACAAGCCTTCAATGATAATCACATGACCAAGAAATGCATATAAGAAAGGATGGAAAGTTACCTTTCTCAAGAAGCACAACTTTTCTCCCTTGGATTCCTACTTTTCCCTCTCGACCTCACAAGCATATTTAGGAGAGACTTGATTTTCTTGGCCTAGACATATTAAACAACACATAAACAAATCAATGGTATCATCTCTAGTCTCATAAAATCTCCACACAAGCTACATCTAGCTTATGCCATTATTATGGTTCTATATAAGAGCATAATGAAAAAACTCATATAATTCAAGATCTTAGCTCTAATTTCTCACTCAATCTAAGTCACAAGACTCCATTTAAACTTTTTGGAGTCACCACCAACTCAATTCCATGAGCCCATTACTAACTTGCTTCTTTATGTCTACAAAAGGAACCTAAACTCTCATCTTTCAAACTATGGTTTCTAAATTCAAACTAATGGTTCTTATGGTATTTATTACTCATTCATAGCCCATTTGTATAATTGGAATAAAAAAAAACTCTCCCTAGGTACTAGTTCTCTCTCTTAGCCGAGATGCTCACATACTTAGGGAGCCCATGGAATTTTCTTCAATTTCCTAAGGAATTTTCCATCCATGGAGCTTACTAGATGTCTTGAGAGCTCAAACATACTCTTAGACAATCTAAATCATCATTAAAAAGTTCTATAAATCCTTAGGTGCAATCAAATCTCTAGTTTCTAATATTTGTTACCTATAGCCCCTTTTAAAGTTCTATTACTTCCAAATGGTTCCTTAGGCTTCAAAACCCCATTTTCTGTTAAGTTTAGGCCATAATTAAACTTCTTGCACAATGCTCTAGTTCTTTCCAAGACACTTAAGCAATGGAGAACCAAGAAGAAGCAAGTTGGGCTATAGTTTCTTACCTTACTTTCAAGTTTTCCAAGAGAGCTTTCTTAAGCTTTCAAGAATTCCTTTAAACTCTTCCTCCCCTCTTCTGAACCGGCCATGAAATACCTCCTTTCAAGAATCTAAAACCATCAAGAGAAGGAGGATGAAGAGAGGAGAAAATTTCATAACTAACTTATTACAAAATTTCATGTATTTTCATACCTTTTTGCCTTTATTTCCTTTCTCTCTCTTCTCCCAATTTCCACGCCATTTCTACTCTAAGCTCAAGTGGCATTTTGGAAGGGTGGAGAAGCTGACTTGGTTATATTAAAAGGTGGAGGATAATGTTTATAACAATTCTCGAGATACCGATTACGTCCTTCCATTTTCGTTCCTTCGTTTGGGCCCGTTTTAGCTCCTTTTTTAGAACTATTTTTTTCATATGAAAATTTAAGTCCTCTAATTTATAAAATTCCTTTGCTTCCAACCAAATTAGATTTAAAACCTAATTGCACCCTTTAGTTAAACTTTCAGTCAACTCTTTATCGAAAATGCACACCAGGAGGGTTTTAACCATTATGATCAATCTTATAGTTTTTAGAGCCTCTGAGAACCCTAAGAAACTCAATTTTTTCATTTAAAGATCATTCCTTTAGGTTTTCTAAAACTTTCCCAAATTTACAATTTTGCCACTAACCCTCATATCTTTCCATTTGGCCATTTTGGCTCCAATTATGGGCTCTCTTAAAGCTTTAACGCACATTTTTAGATGTTTTAATTAACATTCAAATCTCAATTAGCTTCTACTTTACTTTGAGGTGCTCATTTATTAATCAACTGATTTAGATTTTGATTTCAATCTATCGTAGTTCACATTGGCCTTCGTTAGGCTCTTGACCTCCTGCAAGTCATTCATTCCACTCTTTAAGGATGATTTGGATTTCCAATTCATAAGATATTACAAAGTTCATTCATGCAGCCTTTATAATGATTAGAGAATAGGAACTCATAAAGAAATTTAGAGATATGAATATCTTTTACCATATGATGTTAGGCAAATTGTTATTAAGTGAGACCTGAATAGAAATTGATTTGAGAACCTAGATCATAGATGTCCAAAGGGAGGATGAGTTTTTGAAATAAATTAGCAATGAAATTTCTTAGGGTATGACCTTAGAGTTTAAAGTGTCTGAGGATGGTATGATAATATACGAGAATAGAATTTGTGTGCCAAGCAAAACTAAATTGAGAGAAAAAATTTTAGAAGAAGCACACAATAGTAAGTATACCATCCATTCAAGTACCACAAGATGTATCAAGACTTAAAAATGTTACTCTGGTGGTCGGGTATGAAAATAGACATAGCCACTTAGGTTGCTAAATGTTTAATGTACCAGAGGGTAAAAATAAAACATCAAAAGCCAGTTGGGTTATTGCAACCCCTAGACATCCTTGAGTAGAAATGGGATAGCATAACTATAGATTTCATTATGGGGTTACCCAGGATATCCTCTAGGAGTAATGCTATTTGTAGTAGATAAATTGATGAAGTCTATACACTTTTTGTCTATTAGGTCTATATAAACCTTAGATAAGTTAGCCCAATTGTACATAAAAGAGATAATGCAATTTCATAGAATACCTAATAGCCTAGTATCTGATAAAGACCCCAAGTTTACATCAAACTTTTGCAGATCATCACAATTAGCTTTAGGAACTAAATTGAGATTTAGTACTGCATATTATCCCCAGATAAATGGTCAAACTAAAAGGACCATCTAGACCTTATAAGACATAGAAATGAAGACCAAAAAGTATGAATGACATTACTTTAACAATAGTTTAGGCTTTTATGTAATATATTATAGTTGAAAGATTGTATATGATATTTTTTTAGTGTAAACATTCTCACAAGTGTAAAAGTATGGGATGATGTTGTAAATATCATTTTTCAATGTACATGTGCAAGATCATGCAATTTGACTATATGTAAGTCATGAAATGTGTATGCCTAATGGCAAGTGAATGAGTGAATTTGAGTTGCCTGAGATTTAGGGCATAATAAATTAGTCATATATGCTCAATTTTATGATTGAAACATGCTCAACTGGTCACATGAGTTGAAAAAGTGCATTTTGAACCATTGGACCCCCATATCCACCACTTTAAGCCACCTTTTGTCCCTAAACTAAAACTAAGTCAAATGAATGAATTCATGGATGAAATTTAGCAAGAATCTAGAACTCATTTAGAGCTTTTCATAGAGGTAAGGAACACAATTTTTCGAGTACTATAGAATTTATTATGATTTTCCAATTTTGACTAAAAATTGTAGAAATTACTAGGTACTTCATATGTTTAGATCTGGTTTTTCATGTATTTGAGGGGCCAAATGAACTCCAATGCTTATGAAATCTTACAAGCATATATTTGATATTATGAGCTTTTTAGAGGCACTAAGGTTATATAAAACAGAGCTACGTAAGCAAAAATATGCATGTTCAAAATTTTGATTCTGATATATATTTGAGAATAGTGCAATTATCATTCCATTAGATTTTTGTAACATAAATGAACTTGTTTTAGGTTGAAATTTTTACAGCATGTAGTTCATAACCTGAGCTTTCCATAAAGTCTTAATTTGCATAAATCAAAATTTTGTAACTCAAGATATGAATTTGTAAACTTAGAGTCTTATATGAGAACCTATGTAAAAGTGTGTAGCTATGGCCATTTGATGCATAAGCTTCAAGATCGAGATTCATGATTCTTTTATAATGTTTCATGCTAAACAAACTTGTTTAAAATGAATCTTGAGATTTCTAAGGCAAAGTTCTACAATTATATTTATTTAAAGAAATTAGGTCTTTAATGTCAATGTTTTCCGCTGCTAAAAATAATAAAGATAGGAAATTGATGTTATAAGCATGATATGGTATATAATATGTTCTTCTTCTTCGATAGTATGATAGTTACTAAGTTCCCAAATTTTGAATTTGAACACACAAACAAGGATGACATTTATTTCCCATGTGTTAAATGCAATAATCTTTAGAAAAAATCTATTAAGAAGTTGAAGGGGATTTACTAATATATAGAATAGTTTCAAATTATATAATATGGTATAAGCATGAAGAGGATCTAGAAATGGTGTCTATTAACTTAAGTGATAGTGGTAAATCTAATAAAGAGTCAATTAGAGACATGTTAATAGATCATTTTAGGGCATGGGATATAGAAAAGCCTAATAACAATGCAAGCATATTATATAAATTTTTGAATGATTCTAAACATAACTTGTATCCAAATAATAAGAAATTTTCCCAATTGTTATTTTTAATGAAATTGTTCCATATAAAATGTCTTGGTGATTAGAGTAATAAATCCTTTTCTATGTTACTCTAATTGTTAAATAATGCATTTCCTAAAGGAACATAATTGCCAAAATCTTATTATAAAGCAAGAAAGATCTTTTATGATCTTAAGTTAGATTATATAAAGATTGATTCTCATAAAAAAGGCTATATGCTTTGGAATAAGTGTAACACCATAAAATACTACCGCTATCTAGCCTCCCTCTGGGCTCGGTTCCATATGATTTCCAAAGAACCAATACCAATCCGTGGCATTTGCATGCTATGAATCAGGGTTTCATACACTCATCTTCTGCCCCGTGGGTCCTGTGAACCCATTATTTACATTCTCTACTCAAACTCCACTTATACAACTCATACATAGCATAAAACAAGCCATAAGCCATGGGTATAGAGCCAAAAACCAGAAAAATACATTTTCTCACTTGTGCCCAAAAGTCATATTTTGGCTCTAACTTTAGAAAATCATAACTAATTGTAAAAAAATGGGAATCTAGTAAAATTTAGCTTTCTAGAAAGATGTAAGTGTTACCTTTACAATAAAAATAATTTCCAATCATAATCTTAATGTTTGGACCATTTTTGACATCAAAAATCAGACAAAGGTCCGGCTATCTCTGTTTCTGGCCCAGTTTACTGTCATGAAATTCGAAAATTCTTAACTAAATCCACAAAAATCCAATCTGGGCATACTATACCAATTTGAAAAGCTACAGATGTCTACTAGAGGAGACAAATAATTCTAGATCAGTTTAGTATCCCTTACACCCCAAAAATTGATAGAACAGTAATGGGGGTCAAATGAGCTCCCTGACGCTGATATAGAACTTCAGAAGGTTTATTCTCTCTTTATAGACCTCTGATTTAGGTGATTCTAGTTGGTACAGGTTACTGTGGTTTTCTAGTTTATGTGTATAAAATTTCATGATAGTTGGCTACCGTTTGGTCTATGTATGACATGGATTTCATTTCTGACCTATAGGAATAGTATATGACCAAACTACCAAATTTTTCCAATTTTAACAATTCGCCAAATATTCTCTAGACCTCCAAATGCCCACTTTAGCTTCTCAAGAAGCTCTCTACAAAATCTAAAGGCATGCCAAATTTCATGGCAAGAGGAGCTCATCTGGTCATACTTTGACGGAGCTCACAAATTTACCGGTTTTGGCACCCAAAAGGTTCAAAATGGGTCCAAATGACCTCTCACATATTCTAGCCACTCATAGACAAGTTTAAAAGCATAACAATAGTCTATATAACATGTCCAAGTGGTCCAAATCAACATACATTCCAAATTCTCTATGCTACGGCCAAAAATACACTATTACACATATCTATCAAAAGGGGCAAAACCCACATTTCCATTGATTTGGCTCTTTACATAGTTTGTACATCATCTTTTCATACATTTACACTTGCTACAATAATTACATCTCAAAATTAGTAGGTGCATATTCATTTGGCACCACTTTACAACAAAATAACCAAAATAAGCTAAAGTCTAGCTAAGCATGCTCCTAGACTCCTTGGTGTGCACTTGCTTCTCCTTGTGCTCCACCTAGCATGTTCAGTTGGGAGGGGAAGGGGTGAGATTCAGGGAATCTCAGTAGCTTATGCACTCATTCAAGTAAACAATCAAGGCATATAACAAGTCAAGGCATGTGAATAAGAATTTAGCCATTCTCAAACATCCAACACACGTTGTACATGCTATGGAAATCACAACAATGCCAAAAATGGGCTCTAGGGACTTTTGGTCTAGCCACACCCGAGTTTAGGGACTTTTGGATGGCCTCACCCGAGTTTAGGGACTTTTGACTTGGCCTCACTCGGTTATGAGACTTTTGGCATTGTCTCACTCATCTCAAGGAACTTTCGGCTTTACCTTACCCATCTCAAGGGACTTTCGGCACTACCTCACCCGAGCAATTCTCACAATCCAACACAAAAGCATATTGGCATCAATGCATCAAAGCAATAGCATATGGCATATTCCACACAATAAACATATACATAAACATACAATGACTATTACATCCAAGAATGCAACAAGAAAGAGTGGAAAGAGAGCTACCTTATGAGCCAACGCTAATCTTCCCTTTTAATTCCTCTTCTCCCTTCTTGGTTTCATACTCACACCTTGATGGAGGTGCTTCACTTGAGCCTAGACACAATCAAGAGCATGGAATTACCCTCTTAAAATGTAATCTTTAGACCAAACTCTCCTAACATACCAGAACCTAGAGGTTCTCTCTCTCTCTCTAGAATGCCATCAATTCTTCTTCTCTCTCAAGTTCCCATGGAAGTAAAATCGTCATACTCAAGGGAAACAAAGAGGTTCTAGGGTGTTTTCCACTTTCCTTCTTCTGACCCATGCCCAAAATCCAATCAATCTCACAAACAAAACTATAGAAAGAGAGGGCAAAGAGAGGAGATCAGAATTCTAAGAAGAAATGAGAGGAACTTGCTTACCTTTCCCTTGCTCTTCCTCCTTCTCTTGGTTTCTCTGACTCTCCAAGCCTCTTTTCTCTCCTTGGGTCGAAGTCTAGGGCAAAAATGAGAGAAAGAATGAGTTGGGTCGTGTAATGTTGTCAATTTCTCGCATTTTACTCTCTTCCGGACTGACCCTCGCTATGGCAAAAATTAACCTTCGCTATAGCGAGCTCGTGTTATCTGGCTTAGCTATGGCGAGGCTTAACCTTCGCTACGGCGAGCACGTATCAGTTCCCTTCGCTATGGCGAGATTTAACCTTCGCTATGGCGAGATTTAACCTTCGCTATGGCGAACTCGCGTTAGTTCTAGACCCCCACTTTCGCTATGGTGTACGCTACAGCGAGCAGCCCCCCTGATTTTTGTATGGAATGTCAGCACTCGCTATAGCTAGAATCACGTTCACTATTGCGAGAAGGCACTCTCGCTACAGCGAGACCATTTCTCGCTTTTGCGAGAAGACTTAGCAAGAATTCTGGATTTCGAAAATTTCCAGCTTTCTACTTTCTTTTCCTTTTCCCTTTTCCTGGTTGTTACAATAAGCATTCATATTGGATTGTTGTGTAGTTTGTGATATCTCTAGATGGAAATGAATAAAAATAATAATTCAAAGAGGATTCTTAGAAAGATTCTTTATGATTTTTCCATAACTGCAAGATTGAAAAGATTGTATATGTTAAATAAAATAGCTTTAGAAATGACATGGCATTATGACAAGCATGTAGACAATAGTGTCTTGAGACACCTTGTTGATATAGAAGCATGGAAAATGTTTAATGAGTTACATGAGTCCTTTGCTTTTAAGGCACATAATATTAGGCTTGGTTTGGCTAGTGAAGGATTTAATCCCTTCGACAATATGGGTACTCAATATAGTATTTGGCCTATGGTATTAATTCCTTTTAATTTACCACCTTGAAAATGTATGAACGATCTATATATGATGTTATCATTACTAATTCTTAGGCTGAAAGGTCAAGGAAATGATATTGATGTATACTTATAGCCTTTAATAAATGAGTTAAAAGAATTATAAGAAGTGAGTGTTGAAACTTATGATACATCATGAAAATAAAAGTTTATCATGTTAGCAACTTTATGGACAATTAATGATTTTCCAACAGATGAAAATTATCTGGGTGGAATATTAAAAGGAGCTTGGCTTGCCCATCTTGTATGGAGACTCGTTCCATGTATTTAAAAAATGGGAAAAAAGTGCTTTCTCGGATACCATTGCTTTTTACCAATTAAACATAGATGGCAATATGAAAAACATTTGTTTGATGGCACAAAAGAGGTCGGGCATCCTTTTAAGCAACTTTTTGGGAAAGATGTACTTTATCAAGTTCATGATCTATAGGGATTAATGTTGGGAAGATATCCAATAAGGGGAAGAAAAATGAAATAGAGTGTTTAGCTACTTGGCTTAAGAAAAATATCTTTTTTCAATTGCCATATTAAAATACTTTTTTGTTACAACATAATTTGGATGTCATATGTAATACCTAGTCTTCCTAAAACTAAACAAGAACTGATAGGTACTAAAGGAAGACCCTAGAATAAAATGAAATGAGGATAACTAAGGATTGAATAATAATCTAGGTATCTAAAAATAAGGTTACAAGGCTAAAGACGACTGGAAACTAAAGCTAAAATAACTAAACAGTTTAAATCGAAAAGGTAATGGAAAAATCATAATTTCAAGTAACCTTTTAAAAACTAAAAAAAAAAAGTTTTAAATGACAAAATTAAGTCCCTCATCACTCTCAGAAGCCCTAAAAATCATAGGAACCATCAAAATGACCAAAACACTTCTAATGTGCATTTTATGCAGTTAGTTGACCTAAACTTTGACTAGTTAATTCGGGATGGTTCAAAATCCCTTAATTGAAAGTAATTTTTTTAATAAATTAAAGGACCTAAATTTTTATATGGAAAAGACAGTTCTAAAAAAAGATTTCAAATAAGCCTAATTGAAGTAGTTAAAATTATAGGATGTGATGGGAATTTTGTAATTGTTATAAAAATCATTTTTTTCTCCCTTATATTAGGCAAGCCATACCACCAGCCCCTTAAAATTAACCTAGAGCACTCTACAATAGAACCAAAGGTGTGCCAAAAGAGGGGAGGAAGAAGAGGGAGAAGAAGCCATTCTAGGTACGAAACTATGCCATTTTTCATGGATTTCTATTCACAAAACTTCTTCTCAGTTTTCCATTCCCAAAACCTCTTCTCCTCTCTAAACCCTTTCTATGGATAGTTTTGGCTTCTTAAAAGAATTATTTTTGGTTGAACTTTTGGAAGGAGGAGAGAGTTTGAAGAATCCATTAGCACAACAAGAATTTCCATCTAGCAAGGATTCAATAAGGTATCTATCTTGATAGAATGGTTGCTTCTCCTTGCTTTCCTTCATCTCCTTAAGTTCAGGCTATAATACTTTAACCTCTTAGCTATTATACCATAGTCTCCTTGTCCATCTCAATGCATTTCATATAGATTAGAGTATAAATGCAAGAAACCTTACACTTCACATGAAAGAGGTAATAAATTTAATGATATTTATTTGCATTATGCAGGATCTCATTTCTTTAATTTATGCCCCATGGACCATATGAACTCATCAATATCATTTTATATTCATAACATATCTATACAAGTCATAACCATCACAAAATATCTCAAGAACCTCAGGCTTTAAGCTACATCTCACAAAATCCATGGTTTGCTCTTGGGTTTAGATTTCAGTTTTTTGATACTAAGTTTAAAAATTCATAAATAATTCTAAAAAAATATGAATCAAGCAAAACATACTATTATAGAAATATGTGGATGTCAACTTTTGAGTAAAAATAATTCCAGACCAATCTAGTAGCCTTAATCTACCAAAAATGGATGGAACAGTAACACAGGTCAGGTTGTGTTACTAGTACTGTTATGCAACTACAAAAATTCATATCTCCCTCTACAGAACTCCTAATGAGGTGATCTTGGTGGCTATGGAAAGCTTATGATTTCTAGCTTGTGTTTGTAAAATTTCATAAGCATTGGACTTCATTTGGCCTATGTATAAATAGAGAAGCAAACTAACTAAATGAATAGTAATCATACCATTTCTGTATAATTTTGCCAACTTTGAAAAATTATATAAATCCTTTAGAGCTCTAAATTGACTCTTTAGCTCTATAAAAAAAATCTAGATGAGACTTACTTGCTGAATAAATTTTATGGAAAAAATCACTGATTTGGTTAGACTTTGGTTTAGCTCTCCATTTGGTTAAAGTTGAAGACCAAAATGGGATTTTAAGACACCAAATGCTCTTCTTGACCTTCCACAACCACTTGAGCAAGTCTAAAAGTATACTTACTATAACATCTTAATGTATTAACCTTGATTATTCATCATTTAAGCTTGATTCCATATAATTCCTAAAGAAAAGGACTATACCATGGCATTTATTTGCATTACGTCGGGGTTTAAATGATCATACTTCACCTTGTGGATCCCATGAATTAGTCAATCATATTCTCTACTTAAACTTCATTTATGAAACTTATACATAGCATAAAACAGTCCATGAACCACGGATATGAGGCCAAAAACTATAAAAATGCAAATTCTCTCACAGGTCCAAAAGTCAAATTTTTTGCTCCAACTTTGGAAAATCATAACTAATTCTAGAAAAATGAAAATCAATCAAACCATAGTCTTTTTAAAAGCTCTAGATGTTAAATTTATACTAAAAATAATTCCAAACCACGATCTTAGTTTTGGTCCACATTTGATAATAGAAAAGCTTAAAAGCTCATACTACCCAGTATTTCTGATACAGATTTCTGATATATAATTTCAAAAATTTATAACTAATTCCAAAACAATCAAATCTAGGTAAACTATACTAATTTGTAAAGTTATAGATGTTAAATAGAGGAGAAAAATGAGTTTAGACTAGTTCAGTAGCCTTTAGACCTCGAAAACTAATGGAATAGTAGCCAAGGTTAGCTAGTATCCCTGATACTGACTTACAAATTTAGAAAATCATTTCTCCCTCCACATACCTCTAATTGAGGTGCTTCTAGTTGTTATAGGTCATTGTGAATGTCTAGTTTCTCTTTATAAAATTTCATAGCCATTGGACATCGTTTGTCCTATAAATGACATAAATTCATTTTCAAACCAATTGCACAATACATGGACTAAAAACTAGAAAATTTTTCAACTTCAAAAATTTCATAGACCTCCAAATATTTTGCACTTTAGCTTTTCAAAAAGCCCTTAACAAGATTTATAAGCATGACAAGTTTCAGACCAAGAAGGGGTCATTTGGTCAAATCTTGATATAGCTCACAAATATGGCAAATTTAAACCTTATATAAGTCAAAAGTAGTTCAAATGGCTTCATACATATTCTAGCGTACCTTGGGCAAGTTTGAAAGCACTAAAACATCACATATGAATTGCCCAAGTGGTCTAAACCATTATGCATTTCAAACTCACTATGTCACATGCCATAATACACAACTAAGAGTGAGCTACCAAGTGGAAAATCGTACATTCTCATGGTTCTAATATTGATATATACAATGTATTCACATTCTTTTGCGTTTGCTCCTAAGTTTCCATCCCAAAAATAACATGTAGATCTGAATATTAACATCTCTTTACATCAAAGGCCATACAAAACTATACAAAGTGTCAAGAGATAGCCTTTCAAGCTCTTTGACTTCCACTTTGGTCTCCTTAAGCTCCACCTAACATGTTAAGATGGGAGAGGAAAGGGAATAAGATTCATGGAATCTCAATAGCTCATGAACTCATTTAAAAAAGCAATCAAGGCATATAAATATGTTAAAGCATACAAATAGGCATCCAACCATTAAAAATCATACAAAATATGATTTACATGCTATGAAAATCATATCAATGCCAAAAATAAGCTCTAGGGACTTTTGGTCTAACCTCACCCTATTTTGGGGACTTTTGGATTAGCCTCACCCTTGGTCTAGGGACTTTTAACTTGGCCTCACTTATCCACGAGACTTTTGGCCTTATCTCACCCATTCCTAAGGACTTTTGGCTCTACCTCACCCATGACAAGGAACTTTTAGCAACACCTTACCCTTTAAGAGCTATTTTTACTACTTAAAATATAAGCATATTGGTACCAATGCAACAAGGCAATATCAAACGGCATGTCTAACAATACAAGTACACATACAAGCATACAATAACTATCATACATCCAAGAATATAATAAGAAAGAGTGAAGAGCTACCTTGGCACTCAAATACAGTTCTTCCTTTTTAATTTCTCTTTCCCCTTCTCAGTCTCACAACTGCAACTAGATAGAGCTTAATCTCTTTGGCCTAGACACAACACATAGCATATAATTACTTTTTTAGAACAAGCCAAAGCATTATACTCACACTTAAGAAACATACTTAGTTTATGCTTCCATAAAAGGTCTAATGAAGCTTCTAAATTTTCCTTGAAGGGAAAGGCACTTGGGAAGCTTCCTAGGAGTCTTGGGAACTCAAACAAATACTCATAAAAGCTAAGGGATTCTTAGAAAAAATCAAATTGTAGAAAATGTTCAAGAACCCCTATGTTTCCTATCCCTATGTTTCCTATTATAAAGTTCAATGGTTTCTTACTTGTTCTAGTTTAGAACTTCCTTCCCTTTACTAGCTCTCAAGTTGGTATAACTAACACACCCAAAAAGCAAAGAAGAAGAAACAAAGATACATAGATATCTACCTTGAGTTCAAGCCTTCTTCAAGAGTATTTCTCTTTGCCTTAGCCTTCCTTTCGGAATTTCTATTCTCCATCCTCTGAACCAAGCTCAAAACAAAGCCAATTCAATAACCAAAATAATAGAAAGAGAAGGCAAAGAGAGAAGAACAAAATTTCAAGAAGGAAAGCTATAAAAATCTCAAGTTTCTCTCACCTTTTCCTTGGTTTCCTTCCTTCTCCCTTCCTCCTCCTTTATGCCCTTCTTAGATGAGCTCTTCCTTAGTCTTAAGTAGAGGATTAGAAGAAAAAAGAAGCTTCTGGGGTCTTTAAGAAATAAAAATATACTTTTTCACACTTTTTCGGGATCAATTCTCGCTATAGCGGGAAATACCCTTCGCTACTGTTCTCACTACGATGGGCACTATTGTGAGAAACCCCTTGAATTTTATATAAGATGCACAAACTCACTATAGTGGACTGCATCCTCACTATGGTGAATTAATACATTCGTTATAGCTAGCTGGAAATTCACTGTGGTGAATAAGTACATTTGCTATAACTAACAAGGGTCCTGACTATAGCTAGCAGACTTAGAAAATTTTCAAAAATCTTGGATGTTACACTTACAACATATAAAACATGCCAAAAGGTCCAAATTATCATGGAGTTCAATCTCACCTTGACACTTGCATACATATACATGGATATCACATCTCATGAAGACTCTTAAGTGGCAAGAACATACATATTTATTCATCTTGCTTCCACATTAATATATACATCATTTATACATACATTAGAACATGCTCAATGGTTTACATAATGTATACATCTCATGGTTACATATTTTAACATCAAAATGCAAATACAAGACTCATTTCTTTATCCTTTTGTCAAAGTTTTGCCTCTCATAGTTGTTGGCCACCATTTCTTAGTCCTTTTGGCTCACCTAGACATAGTTAGGCATATATGAGGGAAGAGTGAGATTTAAAGAATCCCAATAGTACTTAACCCTTTCAAACATACATAATGGATACATTAAGTCAAAAAATGCATGCATGACATTCAAGCTATTAATGAGCATACATAAAATATTTTTCTTGTCACATAAACTCATACATAACAAGCATTAGCTCTCAAGGGCATTAATCTAACCTCATCCATCTTTCTTAGGACTTTTAGAATTGCCTCACCCACTTTCAAGGGACTTTTGACTATGCCTCACTCTTCTTGAGACTTTTGGCTTTGTCTCACCTATTTTTAAGGACTTTTGGCTCATTCTCACCCTTGATAAAGGACTTTTAGCACAATCAAACCCATACAAGCCATAATGCAACCATAAACATATTTCAAGAAATATAATGGTACCATAACATATAAGTATTGGCTAGAAACATTTCTCATGACTCACACATACACACAAGAACTTAAAGACAAGCAAACATCCAAGCCATGCATGAGAGAAAGGTTAAAAAGTTACCTTGAAGTAAGAATACAACACTTTCCTCTTGAAATTCTTCTTCCCCTTTCTTGGCCAAGCCTTGCAATTTGGTAGCCCTTGGTTCTCTTAGCCTAGAAATATCAAAAGAGACATACATCACTCATGGGAATAAACTTTAGCCTTATGAAATTTCTATGGAATCTTACTTTGTCCTAAGACACAATTATGGTTCCATAAAGGACCTATTGAAACAACTATGGGAATCCATGATCTTGGCTCCCATTTCTCATTCATTGTAGGTCTCTCAACTCTATTTAGACTCCATGGAGTCATCACACATTCATTTTAAGGAGCTTACCTATAAGTTGCTTCCTAATGTTTCATTATGGAGCCTACACCTCTATTTCACATTATAAGGCTTTTAATTTTTTTTTTTCAAGGCTTCCTTTGAGGTCCTTCCATCATATCTAGTCTCATTCTAAGCTTGGAACAAATTAAAACACTTCCCAGATGTCTTAATCTTAATTGGCCAGGACTATGGAGGCTTGGAGCATTCATGGAGTTTGCTTCATTTCATTTAGGGAAATGGCATATATGAGGCTTCCTAGGTGTCTTGAGAATTCATTTATACTCTTAGATAACTTAAATTATCATTAGGAAGCTTCATATTTGCCAAGGTGCAACCAAATCCCTAAATTCTATAACTTGCATTCGAAAGCTTCCTTTTCAATTCTAGTTATATATTTTTAATCCTAACACTCCATAACCCTTAGTTCCATCAAGAATACATAAAGAAAAACTCTCCTCCTCACTTTCTCTCTCTAGGCCAAAGTTTAAATAACTTGGAAATACAAGATTTTGTAAATTTTTTAAATAAAGTCTTACCTTAAAATAGAGCTCTCTTCGCATAGATTGTTTTTCATAGATTGGTTTCATGAAAAGAGCTCCTTTTTAGCTTGGGTTAGACCTGAATCTTCAAATTTTTAAGAAAGAAAACTGCTATTAGAGAGCTCTTAGAGAAAGAAACAACTTTCCTAACTAGCACAGGATGAAACGGGGCCATTTACTTACCTAAATGAAAGCTTAAACTTCTTCTCTCATGTACCTTTTAATGTCATGTAATAGCTATCTACAATTTTAAAAATGGAAGCTTAGAGAAGATGATGAGGTGTAATCTTACTTAAGAAACCTCTTTTATAATTTTTTAAAATGACCATTTTGTCCCTATGTACCTATTTGCTCCGTTTAGGCTCATTTTAACTTCTTTTTAAGAACTGTAACATCTGGTTCTCCGAAAATAAGAGAAAACGTGAGAAACATAATGTACGATTTCTCCGTAAACGAACAAAATTCATCAGATGCAAAAGGAAGTCCCCCGGAATAACTTAGTTAAGGTCCCAAAAAATTTGGAAAGCATTCCAGACTCCTAAAAATAAAAATCTCAGGTTCAAACGGAAAGAAAAACGGAGCTAGAATGAAAAAATGAATTGTGAAGAAAGATTAACAAAATGTAAGGGCATTTTCGTCATTTTGAGTAAAATTTGAAATTCACATAAGATGGCTTTTTAAATGAAATTTTTGAGTTCACTAGGGTTCCCAGAGGCCCTGAAAACCATGAGAAGCCCCGGGACAATTAAAACTCCTCCGGTGGATGTTTTCTAACGTAAGTTGACCCAAATTTTAACTGATTCATTCGAAAAGGTTTTAGCTCTGATTTGAGTGATTTGAAAGGCATTTTATAAATTAGAGGATCTAAATTTTATGATGAAAAAGATGGTTCTAAAAAAGGAGTTAAAATGAACCTAAATAGAGTAAACAGGTGCATAGGGGTAAAATGGTTATTTTGAAAAATTATAAAAGAGGCTTCTTAAGTAAGATTACACCTCATCACCTTCTTCAAGCTTCCATTTGTAGAAAATTCAGTAGCTATGGCATGACATTAAGAGGTGAGAAAGATCAGAAGTTGAAGCTCCTGTTTAGGTAAGTAAACGGCCTCGTTTCATCTCGCGCTAGTTAGGAAAGTTGTTCCTCTCTCTAAGAGCTCTCTAGTGATGGTTTTCTTTTCTTGAAAACTTGAAGATTTAGGTCTGACCCAAGCCAAAAAAGAACTCTTTTCAAGAAACCAATCGGTGAGAAATAATCCACACAAAGAGAGCTTTGTTTTAAGGTAAGACTTCACTTAGAACACTTGCAAAATCTTGTGTTTCTAAGCCATTCAAGCTTAAGTCTAGAGAGAGAAAGTGAGGAGGAGAGTTTTTCTTTATGTGTTCTTGATGGACCCAAAGGTTATGGAGTATGAAGATTAAGAATATACAACTAGAATTGGAAAGGGAGCTTTAGAATGCAACTTATGGAAGTTAGAGTTTTGATTACACCTTAAACTCTATCATGAACCCTAGCCATATTTTATGATGTTTAAATGTACATATGAGTTCCTAAGATGCCAATAGAGCTTCTTACATGATTCTCCCATCAAAGGAAGCAAGGAAACTATATTGGTGCCTTATGGAAGCATAGTTTCGACCAAGGAGGGTTTATGCACCTAGGGAGTGTTTTAATTTCTTCCAAACTTAGTTTTGCATCATGTATGATGGGAGAATATAAAAGGAAGTCTTGGAAAAAAAATTTAGAAACTATAGATAGTGAGATAACCTTATATGTTCCATAATATGACCTAAAGAAGCAACATGTAGTTAGGCTCTTTATTTTAATTGTGTGATGAATCCAAAAGGCTTAAAAAGAGTCAAGAATCATATTTGAAAGGAAAGAATGGAGCATAAAATTTATTTGATGAGTGTTGCTTCATTAGGTGCTTTCTTGGAAACATAAAGAGGTCAATGAGTCAAGCTAGAGTTTAAGCGAGTTGTGTGGCCTTAGAATTAACTTCATGAACCTAATTAGCTTCCATAAATTGTATTTAGGCCAAGAGAAATCATTCCTATGCCTTTATTTGTGTAAGGCCGAAGTAAGGAGGGGAAATTCAAAAGAAAAAGTATGTGTTTGCTTCCAAGGTAGCTCTCTCCACCTTCTCTCATACATGATTGTTTGCTTTACTTGTCTTTGAATGTGTGTGTGTGTGTGTGTGTTTTAAGCCATGAAAAGTATTCTAGCATAATTTTATATGCCATGGTACCATGATGATGCATTTTGTTTCCAAATGATGTTTATGATGCTTGCTTTGGTTTGCTTGAGTGTGCTGAAGCCAAGAACCCTTAGCCATGGTGAGGATGAGCTAAGAACCCTCAAGATTGATTGAGACAAAGTAAAGAGTCTCCCAAAAGTGATGTTGACTTCCAAGAGCATGTTTGAGTCTAAGAACCTCTTAAAGAATGGGTAAGGCATGTCCAAAATTTACAAGTAAATGGGTGAGGCCAATCCACTTGCTTGGCAAGCCTTTGTATGTTATGTATAACTTGCTCAAGTGTTGAAATTGCTTTTTGAATAATTGCACATATTCATATGTCATGCATGTATTTGTAAAACTTATTTTATATCCTTTATATATGATTGAATGGGAGATGAGCTATTGGGATTCTTTAAATCTCATCCCCTCCTCTCCAATATTCTAACATGCTAGATGGACTAAGAGACCAAGAGAATGGACGCCAACTACATGAGAAATGAAAGCATGACACTAAAGTGTATGGATTTGGCTACTTTAAGGCTTTATAAATGATAATTAGTGTAATCTATTATTGTATAAGACCCATGACCTCTTGAACATGAATAATTATGTTAATATGTGATATAAAAATGAGAGATTATATTATATGACTGTTAGAATGTATATTGAGTATGAGATGGCAAACTTTGCTTCTTGAAAATATGATGCATTAGTGTATAAATGGAAGTGGAGTAGCCAAATTGAGATACATGAGGTTCGGGACCATTTGGGTACTTCATAAAAGTCCTATTTATGCTTTTAGACTTGCTCAAAAGGTGTCAAACCCTAAGGAAAGCCATTTGGACATTTTGGTATCTTGTATAGATCAAGAATTGACTATATCACTTTTTATCCAAATGAACTCTTCGTGATTTAAGATTTGTCATACAATTAGAACTTGTTGATACCTTTTTGGAAAGCTAAAGAATAGAATTTTCAAAGGTCTAGAGAATATTTGATGAATTTTCAAAGTTGGCAAAAATTTTGATTTTGGTTATGTTACTGTTCACTCAAATTCGAAAATGAAATCTGTCACACAAGGCTCAAATAATGTCTAATTGCCACAAAATTTTATATTGAGAAACTAAACATTCCTAGTAACTTATGCCAACTAGAAACACCTCATTTGTATGCCCAAAAAGGGAGATATGAATTTTCAAAAATTCTATCTAGTACCAGGTGCTCTAACTGACCTCAGGTATTATTTGACTAGGTTTCGAGGTCTGGGGTGCTTGAACTGGTCTAGAGTTATTTTTTCCTTTAGCTAACATCTACAACTTCCTATATTGGTATCATTTGTATGGATTGGATTTTTGTGGAATTAATTGGATATTTTTGAAATTTGCTACAGAAACCTGTGACAACACCAGTGGATAGCTAGACCTCTGGACCTTTTTGGATTTCAAACGTCTTCTATGTTGTGTTTCATGGTTTGGACATATTTTTAACATAAATTAGACATGTATAGCTTTCCAGAATGTCTAAGAATTTATGATTTCTATTTTTCTAAAATCAGATATGATTTTCCAAAGTTTGTAACAGAAATGAGGAAATTCTAGCCGAAATTGCATTCATGAATTTTATGTATCCTCTTGCTATACATGAACTCTAGGCCAATTTTGGTGATGGAAATGAGTTGTATTTATATAATTAAATATGAGAATATAATACATAAGTCCATATGGTCTATGAGACTCTGAATGAAAAATTTATGCATAATGCAACATTAAGAAATTCATTATTTTATATCATTTTTCCTTACTCCTTCATGAAATGCATGATGTGAAGCATGAGAATGACATGAGATAAGTTAGGAAATTATGGTGTTATAAGAACTATCTTTTCCATTATAAAATTTAGGTCCTCTAATTTATAAAATATCTTTGGTTTCATCCAAATTGGATTTAAAATTTTCCTAAATAAACTGGTCAACGTTTGGATCAACTAATACTCTAAAACATAAATTAGAAGAGTTTAAACCATTCTAGGGGTTTTTATGGCCTTTAAGAACCCCAGAAAATTCATTTTTCCCATTTAAAGATCATTCATTTGAGTTTTCTAAAAAGTGCCCAAAATTACGAAAATACCATCTTTGTTAAATTTCGTCTGGTTATTCTGGCTCGATGTTCAGGGCACCTCTAGCCTTGGATCCTCATTATTTGAGGTCTAGATTATTACTCTAATTTTATTATACCTCAAATCATTCTATATGGGAGACTTTCTTTAATATCTGGTACGTTTTATATGTTTACGGAGAAACCAGACATTATGTTTCTCACATTTATGAAGAACTGAATGTTACACAACCAACACTCGAGGGATCTAAAGGGAGACGAATTTCAACTAAACATAATAGAAATGAAGGTTTTAAGACACGGAGAGTAAGAATATGAAGTTAAAATCATTAAAGAAGCATTAGAACTCAAGATTGTGAAATTAAGGTTTTAATTGCACCTAAGGAATTGTAAAACCCTAGGAGCCTAATTTAAGCCATATGAAAGTATAATTAGGTTAAAGGGAAACCAAGGAATGTATATATGTATCAAATTCCCAAAAAGAAGAAGTAAAACTCCAATGGGCTTCCATAAGGGTGTAGGTTTGGCCAAGGTGGGAAGAGAGCACTTGGTGAGTGTTTTCTTGGATTCTAATAAATTTAGAAACTTAGATATGATGATTAAATAATTATAGAAGCATTAGATTGAATTTAGGAACCTTAGATTGAAAGTTAATTTTTTTGGACCTAAAGTGGGTTAAAAAAGCAACTGGGTCTTAAACCCCTCTAACTAAGTATATGATGATTCACATGAGTTTTCTTGGAGTTATAAGACTTATAGCAAGCAAAAGTTTGGGGTTTGGAAAGTGGAAGACCAAGGTTGCTTCTTGTTGGACTTAAAATAGTCATTAACTCCATTTTAGACTATAATGAGTTTAAATGAAATTAATGGAACTTAGAATAGATTCTAATGGATTATTTTGCCTTATGAATTGATATTTGTAGGCCAAGCTAGTTCAAACCCATTGAATTGTGAGTGTCAAGCTAAGAAGAACCAAGATAAGTGAACCAAGAAGTAGGTTACTGGCATGTTGAGTTTCTACAGGCTTCAAGGTAGCTTTATCTTCCCTTCTTGTATACTTGTGAATACTTGAATGAGTTAAAATGCCTGTATGTGTTGTTGATTAATGTATTCATGTGATATGTTTTAATATGAATTCCATGATGAGCTTTATGTGTAAGATTGACATGCTTTTTAGCTCCAGCTCCCCTAAGATTTGGAATTAAGCATAGTAACTCTTCCTTAGTCTCGAGTTGAAATTGGTTGAGCCTAGCTAGTTTATGTTGATACCATGACTTGAGAATGAATGAGTGTTTATGTTAAATAATGCATTTGAATCATATGAGATTGATGAATGGAATTTTTTCACAACATGTGTAATACCATGATTCAATGACTCATCTCATACCATGTGTAAGTTCAATTCTATGAAGCACACGAGTTCTCAAGGAAAAAGGCATTAAAATAATAAATAAATTTGCATTATGTAGTGGATAAAAAAAAATTTTCAGTGTCCCATGGGCCATATGAACTCATTCAACTCATTCTCATATTTAATTATACTAATACAACTTAAAACCATCCAAGAAAGTGGCCTAAAACTCATGTAAGTAAATGGAGTATATGGAATTCAAGAGTGCAGCCTCGGCTAGGAATTTCAATTTACCATTTTGGAATGCTATAGACATCTATTTTATCCAAAAAATATGTCCAGACCTCAACAAGGACTGCTAGCCACCTAAAATAGATGGAACAATACCAGAAGTTGACTGTCATCCCTAGTACTGACTTCCAACTTCAAAAATTCATATCTCTATGCTCAGAAGTCTAATTGGGTTGATCTTGGAGGACATGGAAAGCTTATCATATCTAGTTTATACATATAAAATTTCATAAGCATTGGACATTATTTGATTTATGAATGAAACAGCTCAAGTTTCTGACCATATGAACAGTGTCTGCATCAGTTCAGCAGAAAAATGCCAAATTTGAAAATTCATAATTAATTCCACAGAGTTCCAAATAATCTGGCCTTTAGCTTTCCAAAAATCTTTTTATGAGATATATATGTGTAACATCATATATTTCTATCTTATTTTATGATATTCATATGCTTCATATCATCAATTCCATGAGTGTAAAGAAAAAAGGAATAAAATAATGAATATTTTCACATTACGTCATGTTTAAAAATTTTATTTAGTGTCACGTGGATAGTGTGAGCTCATACTATACATTCTTATATTTAATTACATGAATATAACTCATTTGGATCATAAAATGTGGCTCACAACTCACGGAACTCAAAGGAAAACTTAAAATAGGCATATTAAATTTCGGCCAGGATTTTGCTCATTTCTGACTCAATTTTGAAAATTCATAACTAATTCTAAAAAAATAAAAATCATGAATTATTAGCCATTTTGGAAAGATGTGAATGTCTATTTCACACTAAAAATATGTCTAGACCATGAAACCTATCATAGAGGACGTTTAACATCCAAAAAGACCTAGAGGTCAAACTGCCTCCTGGTGTTGTCATAGATTTCTATAAAAAACTTTGAAAATGTCCAATTAATTCCACAAAAATCCAATCCATGACAATGATATCATTATAAAAATTTGTGGATGTCATCTAGAAGGAAAAAATAATTCCAGACCAGCTCAGGCATGCCCAGACCTCGAAATTTAATGGAATTGTATCTGAGGTCAGGTAAAGCTCCTGATACCAAATAGAATCTTTAAAAATTCATATCTCCCCCTCTAGACCTCCAAATGAGGTGCTTCTAGCTGGCACAAGTTATTGGAAATGTCTAGTTTCTCTGTATAAAATGTTATGGCAGTTGGACATCATTTGGATCCTGTGTGACAGATTTCATTTTCAGACTAAATGAATAGTGCATCAGACCAAAACCAAAAAATTTGACAACTTTGAAAATTCATCAAATATTCCATAGACCTCCAATAATTATGTTCTTTAACTTCCTAAAAATCTCTCAACAAGCTTCAATTTCATACCAAATCTTAGATCAAGAAAAGCTCATTTGGCCAAAAAATGCTATAAGGTTCCATTATGGTTAATTTTGGCTCCATATGAGGTACCAAAGTAACCAAATGGCTTTCCCTAGGGTTTAGCACCTTTTGGGCAAGTCTAAAAGCATGATTAAGACTTGTGTAAGCTGCATAAATGGTCCCAAATCTCATGCATCTTATTTTGGCCATTTCATCCACATATATGCATATTTCCATAAGGCCATTCATGAAGCTAATTTGCCATCATATTCTAGTGACTATATAACATATTCTCTTATTCATACATGGCATAATATCATAATTACACATATCTAAGAGGTCATAGACCATATACATCATTGGATTACATCATTTAACACAAGTAAGGCCTTAAAGAACTAAAAACTATGCATTTAGTTGTCAAAATCTTTCCTTCAAGTTGGTTGGCTTCCATTACCTTATCCACCTAGCATGTTAAAATATTGGAGAGGAGGGAATGAGATTCAAAGAATTCCAATAGCTTATCTTTCATTTAATCATACATAATGGATGTAAACAAGTCTCATAAATACATGTATAGTTATGTTGACATGTGTAAACATTCAAGAGACATATTTATCACTTGAGAAAGTCATGCATAGCATATAAAGGCTTGCCAAGCAAGTGGATTGGCCTCACCTAATTTCTTATGGATATTGGACTTGCCTCACCCATTCTTTAAGAGATTCTTAGACTCAATCATACTCTTGAGAGCTCATCTTGCTTTTAAGAGACTCTTTGCTTTTTCTCAATCAATCTCAAGAGTTCTTGGCTTATTCTCACCATAACTAAGGGTTCTTGGCCTCACCACACTTAAGCAAACCCAAGCACACATAAAAAAATATCATATAAGAGCATATTGTAACATCATGGCACCATGGAAGTAAAGTCATACTAGAACACTTTTCATGGCTTAAAAATACACATACATACATTCAAGACAAACGAAGCACACATTCATGCATGAGAAAACGTGGAGAGAGCTACCTTGCTTGCATTTTGCGCACTTTTTCCTTAAGCCTTAAATCCTCTCCCTTGACCTCACACACCCTAGAAGGTGGAGATCATTTCTCTTGGCCTAAACACAATTTATGAAAGCCAATTAGGTTCATGGAATTAATTCTAAGGTCATATAACTTGCTTAAACTCTAGCTTGGTCTATAAACCTCATTATGGTCCATAATTGCACCTAATGAAGCAACACCCCTCAAATAAATTCTAGGCTCCATTCTTTCCTTTCAAATATGATTTTTGACTCCTTTTAAGTATCTTGGAGTTATCACACAATTAAAACAAAGAGTCTAACTATATGTTGCTTCTTTAGGTCATAATATGGAACCTAAAGCACCAACTCACTTTCTATGAGTTCTAAATTTTTCCCAAGGCCTCTCCTTATTTTCATTCATCATATATGACTCAAGAATGGGTTTAGAAAAATTTAAAACTCTCCCTAGCTAGGAGAACCCATCTAGGCCGAGGCTTTAAAGCATATTGGGTTCTGTGGAGCTTTCTTTATTTTTTTCAAGGGAAGATGCATGTGGGGAGCCTCTTAAGGATCTTGGGAGCTCATTTAAACTCTTATTTAGGCCTAGAAATCATCATACAAAGTTAGATTTTACAAGGTGCAATTGAAACCCTAGAACTTACATATTGAAATCTAATGATTTTTTGTTGATTCCCTTGCATATTCTTAATCTCCACACCCTTTTTCCTTAGATTCACCTTTGGTTCTACATAAAATCAAGTCCTCCTAGGGTTTTCTCATGTTAGGCAAAATGGAGGATGAGGGAATCAAAGATGACAACCATAGGAAGAGAAATTACCTTATTTTCTTGCTTTTTTTCACTTGAATCTAATGTTCTTTGAGCTTCTCTCTTCAAATTCGAATTTTTCCCTTAATTTCTCCTTTAAAATAGATCCATATACTTCATTATAATCATAGAAAATAAAAGAGAATGAAGGAGAAGAGGTTTGGAAGAGAAAGAGCATGAAAAACCATGAAAATCAATACTTTTCTACTTGAATTTCTCCTTCTTTTTTTCCTCCTCTTGTGCGCCTCATCCCCTAGGGTTTTCCTCTGGTTTTGGGCAAAACATCGTCATGCATAATAAATGGAAAAGAAGGGTGCATCATATATATAGGTGGGAGGAAGTTACACTTTTCAAAAATTTATATTTTGCCCTTTGTTCTTGGCATTTTAGTTTCTCTTTTGTTTTAGCTCCTTTTTGAAAACTGTCTTTTCAATTATGAAATCTAAGTTCCTAATTTAGTAAAATGCCTTTGGAATCACTCAAATCGGAGTTAAAACCTTCCCGAACGAATCCATCAAAGTTCAAATACACTAACGTTAGAAAATATCCACCAGAGGAGTTTTAGCTGTCTTGGGGTTTTCTATGGTTTTTAGAGCCTCTAAGAATCCTAGAGAACTCAAAATTTTCATTTAAAAAGCCCTCCTATGTGAATTCCAAAATCTGCTCAAAATTACGAAAAGGCCATTACATTTCATAAGCTTTTCGTAAGAAATTATTTCTTCATTCTAGCTCTATTTTTCCTTCCGTCTGAGCCTGAGATTCTCATTTTTAAGAATCTAGAATGCTTCTCAAATTTTTTGGGACCTTAACTACATCATCTTGGGGGACTTCCTTTTGTATTTAGTGAATTTCATTTGTTTATAGAGAAACCATACGTTACGTTTTTCACGTTTTCAAAGAACCGGATGTTACAATATGTGTGCCAAAGTTTATGGGCAAATTTGTTCATTTGGTCAGATATTGACATTGGGTTGCAAAATAGTTCATTTTGTGTCACCAAATGGGTCTAAATGGTCCATTTTAAGTTCTAAAGCAACTATGATCACTTGAGCACATGGGAATGCACCAAAATGACCTTCTAAACTTGTCTTAAAGGTGTATAAACCCAGAATTTGAAAACTCACTCTCTCACTCCATGCCATATGTAACAACCGGGAAAAGGCCAAAAGGAAAAGAAAGTAGAAAGTTGGAAATTTTTGAAATCCAGAAATTTTGCTAAGTCTGCTCGCAATAGAGAGAAATAGTCTCGCTACAGCGAGAGTGCCTGTTCACAATGGCGAAAGTGATTCTAGCTATAGCGAGTGCGAGCATTCCATACAAAAACCAGGGGACTGCTCGCTGTAGCGTGCCATAGCGAAAGTGGGGTCTAGAATTGATACGAGCTCGCCGTAGCGAAGGTTACACCTCGCCATAGCGAAGGAAATTAACACGAGCTCGCTATAGCGAAGGTTAATTTTCGCCGTAGCAAGGGTCAGTCCGAAAGAGAGTAAAAGGTGATAAATTTACTACTTTATACGACCCAACTCATTCTTTCTCTCATATTTGCCCTAGACTACGACTTAAGGAGAGAAAAGAGGCATGGAGAGTGAGAGAGACCAAGAGAAGGAAGGAGAGCAAAGGAAAGGTAAGCAAATTTCTCTCTTTTCTCCTTAGAATCTAGTTTTCCTTTCTTTGCCCTCTCTTTCTACGATTTTGTTTGTGAGATTAGTGAGGTTTTGAGTATGGGTCAGAAGAGGGAAAAGTGGAAAACACCCTTGAACCTCTTTGTTTTCCTTGAAAATGTTATTTCTACTACCATGAGAGCTTGAGAGAGAGGAAGAATCAATGGCATTCTAGAGAGAGAGAGAGAACCTCTAGGTTCTGGTATGCTAGGAGAGTTGCTCTAAAAATTACATTCTAAGAGAGTAATTCCATGTTCTTGATTGTATCCAGGCTCAAGTGAAGCACCTCCATCAAGGTGTGATTGTGAACTTAAGAAGGGAGAAGAGAAATTGAAAGGGAAGGCTAGTGTTGGCTCATAAGGTAGCTCTCTTCCCACTCTTTCTTGTTGCATTCTTAGATGTAATAGTCATTGTATGGTTATGTAAATGCTTATTGTGTGGAATATGCCATATGCTATTGCTTTGATGCATTGATGCCAATATGCTTGTGTGTTGGATTATGAGAATTGCTCGGGTGAAGTAGTGTCGAAAGTCCTTTGAGATGGGTGAGGTAAAGCCGAAAGTCCCTTGAGATGGGTGAGACAAGGCCAAAAGTCTCATAACCGAGTGAGACCAAGTCAAAAGTCTCTAAACTCGGGTGAGGCCATCCAAAAGTCCCTAAACTCGGGTGAGGCTAGACCAAAAGTCCCTAGAGCCCATTTTTTGCATTGTTGTGATTACCATGGCATGTACAACATGTATTATGTGATTGAGAATGGTTGGATGCCAAATTACATGCTTTGACTTGTTATATGCCTTGATTGTTTACTTGAATGAGTGCATGAGCTATTAAGATTCCCTGAATCTCACCCCTTCCCCTCCCAACTTAAGATGCTAGGTGGAGCACAAGGAGAAGCAAGTGCACACCAAGGAGCCTAGGAGCATGCTTAGCTAGACTTTAGCTTTATTTTGGTTATTTTTATTGTAAAGTGGTGCCAAATGAATATGCACCCACTATTTTTGAGATATAAATGTTGTAGTAAGTGTAAATGCATGGATATATGATATACAAACTATGTAGAGAGCCAAATTAATGGAAATGAGGATTTTGCCCCTTTTGTTGAATGAATGTGATAGTGTATTTTTGGCCGTAGCATAGTGAGATTGGAATGTATGTTGATTTGGACCACATGGACATGTTATATATATACTATTTTCATACTTTAAAACTTGTCCATGAGGAGTGAGAATGTGTGAGAGGCCATTTGGACCCATTTGAACTGTTTTGGGTGCCAAAACTGTCAAATTTGTGAGCTCCGTCAAAGTATGACCAAACGAGCTCTTCTTGCTATGAAATTTGGCATGCCTCTAGATTTTGTAGAGAGCTTCTTGAGAAGCTAAAGTGGGTAATATTCTGAGGTCTAGAGAATATTGCGAATTGTTGAAATTGGGAAAATTTGGTAGTTTGGTCATGTACTGTTCCTATAGGTCAGAAATGAAATCCATGTCATACATAGACCAAACGGTGGCCAACTATCATAAAATTTTATACACATAAACTAGAAAACCACAGTAACCTATAACAACTAGAATCACCTAAATCGGAGGTCTGTAGAGAGAGAACAAACCTTCTGAAGTTCTGTATCAGCATCAGGGAGTCACCTGACCTCCGTTACTGTTCCATCAGTTTTCGGGGTGTAAGGGCTACTGAACTGATCTAGACTTATTTTTCTCCTCTAGTAGACATCTTTACCTTTTCAAATTGGTATAGTGTGCCCAGATGTGATTTTTTTATATTTAGTTATGGATTTTCGAAGTTCATGATAGTAAGCTGCGCCAGAAACAGAGACAGCCGGACCTTTGTCTGATTTTTGATGTCAAACATGGTCCAACGCTGAGATTATGATTGAAAATTATTTTTAGTGTAAATTTAACACTTAGATATTTCTAGAAATCTAAAGTTTACTAGATTTCCATTTTTCTATAATTAGTTATGATTTTCCAAAGTTAGAGCCAAAATATGACTTTTGGGCACAAGTGAGAAAATGCATTTTTCTGGTTTTTGGCTCCATACCCATGGCTTATGGCTTATTTTATGCTATTTATGAGTTGTATAAATGGAGTTTGAGTAGAGAATGTAAATGATGGGTTCACAAGACCCACAGGGTAGAAGATGAGTGTATGAAACCCCGTTTAATAGCATAAAAATGCCACAGATTGGTATTGGTTCTTTGGAAATCATATGGAATCGAGCCCAGTGGGAGGCTAGATAGAGTTAATATATTAAGGTGTTACACCATACACAAGAGCATACAAGGCTAGTCTTGCTCCTCAATGTCCAAAATGCACTATATCATACACATAACATTAAATCTCATTTGTACATGATACATTTGCATAATTACGTATGTTTATAAGGTCATAGGATATATACAATAAGGGATTATGACATTTACCACTCATATGGCCATAAACAAGCAAAATCAAGACACTTTGTTGTCATACTTTCACCTTCCAAGTTGATGACTTCCATTACCTTACTCACTTGGTCCACTTAGCATGTTAGAACATTACAGAGGAGGGAATGAGATTTAAAAAATCCTAATAGCTCATCTCCCTGTCAATTACACATAAATGATGCAGAACAAGTCTTAAAAATGCATGCATGAGCATCATGAAGTACATGATCATTTAAGAAATATTCTTGGCACTTGAACAAGTCATACAAAGCATACATAGGCTTTGCCAAGCAAGTAGATTAGCCTTACCCATTCTTTTGTGAATCTTGGACTTGCCTCACCCATTCTTTTGTGAATCTTGGACTTGCCTCACCCATTTTCTCTAAGAGGTTTTGACTCAACCTTACTCTTGGGAGTCAACCTCATTCTTGGGAGACTCTTTACCTTGTCTCAACCAATCTTAAAGGTTTTTGGTTCATCCTTACCATGGCTAAGGGTTCTTGGCTTCACCACACTTAAGTAAACCCAAGCATACATACTAAGTAATATTTGAAAACATATTACAACATCATGGTACCATAATACATATTCACATGCTAGAATACTTTTCATGGCTTAAAACACACATACACACATTCAAAGATAAGTTAAGCACACATTCATACATGAGAAAAAGAGAAGTGAGCTACCTTTATTGCAACCACACACTTTTCCTCTTGAAAATACTCTCCATTCCTTGGCCTCACACACACAAAGGTGTGGGGTTAGTTTCTCTTGGCCTAAACACAATATATGGAAGCCAATTAGATTCCTAGAATCATTTCTAAGGCCACGCATCCACTTGGAACTCTAGTTTTGTCTTATGGTTCATTTATGTTTCCTAAATACACCTAATGAAGCAACACCCATCAAATGAATTCTAGGCTCCATTCTTTCTTTTCATTTATGATTCTTGACTCCTTTCAAGCCTTTTGGAATCATCACACGATTAAAACAAAGAGCATAATTACATGTTGCTTCCTTAGGTTATATTATGGAACTTATGACACCAATTCATTCTCTAGGCCTTCTAAATTTTTTCCAAGGTTTCCTCTCATCTTCACTCATCATATATGACTCAAAAATGGGCTTGAAAAAATTTAAAACTATCCCTAGGTACCCTAACTCTTCTAGGCCAAAACTAGGCTTCTTCTTGGCACCCATGGAACTTGCTTTGTTTTCTTAGTGGAAGAAGCATATGGGGAGCCTTTTAGGGATCTTAGGAGCTTATTTAAACACTCATTTAGTCATAGGAATTATTGTATCAAATCAAATTTTGCAAGGGACACTTGAAACCCTAACTTTGCCATCTTGATTTTTCACAGTTCTTTTGTTATTTTCTTTGCATATTATTATTGTTCTCTTTTAAATTTCTAAGATTCATCTTTGGTTTAGCTAGAAATTCAATTCCCTAGGGTTGGCCATATGTAGGTTGAACCACCCACAAGAGAAGGAAGGAGAAAGATTAAGTAAAGAGATGCCAAAATACCTTGATTTCTTTGGTTCTTTTTGCTTGTTCTTCACCTTCCTTGCCTTCCTCACCTCAATTTCGAAATTTTCCCTCTATTTTGCCCTCAAAATAGATCCAATAACTTCAATAAAACTATAGGAAAGAAGGGAAAATGCAGGAAAAGAGGTTTGCTAAAAAGAAAGCATGAAAAATCAAGAAAATCTATACCTTTTGCCTTGTTTTTCTCCCTCTCTTCCTCTCCTTCTTGTGCACCTCACTCTTAGGGCTTCTTCTCTGATTTAAGGTAGAAACTAAATGAGCTAAATTAGTGAGGAGGTAGGGCACCATATATATATATATATATATAGGTGGATTTAAGAAACTTTTCAAAAATTTCAATTTTGCCATTTTGTCTTGACATTTTTGTTTCTAGTTTTTTTTTAGCTCCTTTTTTAGAATTTTCTTTTTCAATATGAAATTTAGGTTTCCAATTTAATAAAATACCTTTGGAATCACTCAAATCAGAGATAAAACTTTTCTGAACAAATCCGTCAAAGTTCAGATCCACCATCATTGAAAAATGTCCACCGGAGAAATTTTACTAAATTGGGAATCTAAATTTTATAATGAAAATACGGTTCTTAAAAAAAAGTTAAAACGAGTTAGAAACAAAAATGACAAGAACGAAGGGTAAAATGAAAAATTTTGAAAAGTCTTCCTTAAACCTCCCTATATATATGAGGGGCCCCACCTCTTCATTCATTTAGCCCATTATGTTTCTGCCCTAAACTAGAGAAAAACCCTAAGGGATGAGGCATACCAAGAGGAGGATGAAGGAAGGAGAAAAATAAGGTAAAAAGGTATGGGTTTTCTTGGTTTTTCATGCTTCCTCTCTAGCAAACCTCTTCTCCTCCATTTCCCTTTCTTTTCTATGATTTTATTGAAGTTTATAGATCTATTTTGAAGGCAGAACAAAGGAAAAAATTCATATTTAAAGAGAGGAGGCCAAAGAAAGTGAAAAACAAGCAAAAAAAAAAACCAAAGAAATAAGGTAAAATCTCTATTCTATGGTAGCTATTCGTTCCCCCTATTTTGCCCCATATATGTAGCTATAAGAGGGCTTGAATTTTCGGTAGAACTAAGAGTGAATTCTATGAATTTAAAGGAAGAGAGTAAGAATATACAAAGAAATTCAAGAAAAAGCCATTGATTTTCAAGGTGGCAAACCTAGGGTTTCATAGGTTTTTTTGAAAATTTGATTTAATATAATTATTTCTATGCCTAAATAAATATTTAAATGAGTTCGTAAAATCCCTAGAAGTTTCTCCACATGCATCCTCCATCAAGAAAACAAAGCAAACATCCATGAAGGCCAAATGCTACATAGTCTTGGCCTAAAGGGGATGGGATACCTAGGGAGAGTTTTAAATTTTTTCAAGTCCTTTTTGAGTCATATATGATTAACGAAAATGAGGGGAAACCTTAGAAAAAATTTAAGAGGTATAGAGAATGAATTAGTATCTTAGGTTCCATAATATGACTTAAGGAAGCAACATGTAGTTAGGCTGTTTGTTTTAATTGTGTGATAACTCCAAGAGACTTAAAAGGAGTCAAGAATCATATATGAAAGAAAGAATAGAGTCTAGAACTCATTTGATGGGTGTTGCTTCATTAGGTGCATTCTTGGAACCGTAAAGAGGTTAATATACCAAGTTAGTATTTAAAAAAGATGTGTGGCCTTAGAATTAACTCCATGAACCTAATTAGCTTCCATATAATGTGTTTAGGCCAAGAGAAATGATCTCCATCTTCTTGGGCATGTGAGTTCAAGGGAGAGGACTCAAGACTCAAGAAAAAAGCATGTGATTGCATCCAAGGTAGCTCACTTCTCCTTCTTTCATACATGAATATATGCTTGGCTTGTTTTTGAATGTGTGTGCGTGTATTTTGAGCTATGAAAAATGTTCTAGCATGTACTCTTATTCCATGATACCATGATGATTCTTTATGCTTTTAAATGATGTCTAATGTGTTTACTTGGGTTTTCTTGAATGTGGAAAAGCCAAGAACCCTTAAAGTTAGTTAAGACAAAATAAAGAGTCTCCCGAGAGTGAGGTTGACTCCTAAGAGTAAGGTTGAGTCAAAAACCTCTTAAAGAAATAGGTGAGACAAGTCAAAAATCTACAAGTGAATGGGTGAGGCTAATCCACTTATTTGGTAAGCCTATGTATGCCCTGTATGACTTATTTAAATGCCAAAACTGTTTCTTGAATGCTCACATATATTAATATATCCATGCATACATTTTCAAGACTTGTATTACATACTTTATGTGTGATTAAAAGGGAGATGAGCTATTGGGATTCTTTAAATCTCATTCCCTCATCTCCAATATCTTAACATGCTAGGTAAATCAATTGAGCAAGGTAATAGAAGCCACCAAGCCAAGGAAAAGGAGATTGACATCAAAGTGTATGAGAATGTCTAGTTTTGCCTCTTTTGTAGTCATATCAATGGCACATGATGTAATACTATGATGGAATAATTATGTAATCATTTGAACATCTATAAATACTCATATATATGATGCACATATGAAAGTTAATGCCATATGTATGATATAGTGCATTTTGGGTATGGAATGGCAAGACTAGACTTATGAATGTTTGTGTATATCATGAGGTGGATGAGTGAGTTTGAGAAATCTAGATTTGTGCACCTTTAAGACAAGTTTAAAATGTCATTTTGGTGCATTCCCACGTGCTCAAGTAGCCATACAAGCTTTGAAAGCAAAATTGGACACTTTGATGCTAGTAAAAGCTATAAAAATAACTAAACTGGAACCCTATGGCACAAACTGACCAAATGGATGAATCTTTCCATGAAATTTTGCAAAAATGTAAGGCTCATTAAGAGATTTTTGGGAAGCTAAAGTACAAAAAAATTATAACTCTATAGAATTAATTATGAATTTTCAAAGTTGGGATTTTTCTGCTGTTCTGGTGCATGTACTGTTCATATGGTCAGTTTTATTTTCTATGTCATCAAATGGCCAAATGGTGTCAAATGCTTGTGACATTTTACAAGCATAAAATATAGGTTATAAGATTTCTATGGCCACCACTTCATTTGGAGGTTTGAGTAGAGAATTATGAATTTTTGAAGTTTCATGTCAGTACCAGTAATGCCACTTTACCTCTAGTACTGTTCTATCATAATTTAGTCCCTAGATGGTCTTAGCGTGATTTGAAGATATTTTTTCCTTAAATTTAATATCTGTAGCTTCTCAGATTGACCAAATTTGCATGATTTGAATTTTTGTATAATTAGTTATCAATTTCCAAAATTTATGATAGTAAGCTATGATAGTAGCCCAGACAGTTAAGACCTTGGGTGCTTTTCAAATGTCAAATGTCTTCTACTTGATGTTCCATGACTTAGAATTATTTTTATCATAAAATAAACATCTATAACTTTCTAGAATAGTCAAGAATGTATGGTTTTGATTTTTCTAGAATTATTTATGAGTTTTCAAAGTTTGTGACAGAAACTATGGAATTCTAGTCGAGGCTACACTATGGAATTTTGTATGTTTCTTGCACTTGCACGAGTTCTAGGCCACTTTTGGTGATGGATTTGAGTTGTATTTATGTAATTAATTATGAGAATGAGTTGAATGAGTCCATTATAACCCATGAAATACCAAAAGAAAATTTTTGCCCATAGGGGAATGCATCTTGATTCATGACTTCTTATGTCATTATGTTACTTCCCATAGAATTAGCATGAGATGAAGTATGGGAATTGCATGAATTGAGTCTTAGAAGTATGGTGTTACAAAGCATAAGTTAGAGATTGAAAGAGAAAATCTTAGAATTGTTGAAATATGACATAATAGTTTCCCAAGTGGTTTGAAAGTCATGTAGGTAGCACACTTTTTTAAAGTATACTTATTTTTATTATAACATTTTATAATTTTAACCTTTTTGTATCTTTTATGTAGATTGCATAACTTTACAATGAAGGAAGTGATTAAGTACCTCTTATGTTTAGCTCATGCTCCAACACAAGAAGCCATATATTACAAAAGAATTTGTTGTGAATGGTTTTATGTTTTGCATAAAATAATGCAACAATAATATAAAAACACAAAATAGTAGAGTTGTGGTAAAAAAAAGATTTTAATAAAGAGTACTACAAGATCATTGAGGATATTTTTGAATTATCTTACATGGGAAATAATAAAGTTGTTCTATTCAAATGTTTATGGTGGGATGTAGATAACTATGTAACGAAGTAGAAGTAGATGAATATGGGATAACAATTATGAACAAAGGGTGAAAATTGAACACAAATGATGGCATGTCACAGTGAACAAGTCCTTTATATGGAAGATATTACTAACTCTAGTTGGATATGTATGGTGAAGGTTGCACCTCAAGACTACTTTAATATGCCTATACTTGAAGATAAAGAAGAAGTAGAATTGGATATGGTTATCCCAAAACCATTCCAACGAAGAAGTAGAATTGGATATGGTTATCCCAAAACCATTCCAACAACATGTCTCATAATGCCAATGAACCTTCAAATATTGTGTCTAATAATTTGGAAATTCTTGTATCTTGGAGTAAGATAGACTTTAACAATGCTTTTTATGTAGACTTAAAGGATATAGGTTAAGAATGAGTATTTTTATTAAATGTTTAACGCATTTTAATGAGTTTCATGATTAAACATCTTTTACATGTTACCTTCTAGCTTTTTTATATTGATAACATTCATTTATACAAATTAGACTTTAAATTTAATATTTTTAGTTACTTCTTCCTATATTATGCAGAATTTTTTTTTCTACAAAGAAGTATTACAATCGTCGTTGCTAATACTAGTACAAGAAAAAAAATGCAAATATTTCATTTTCTACCATATTTCTTGCAATATAAATTTTTAAAATTATTTCTTATTAGATGTTTATTACTTTGCCAAATTTAATATTGCTGAATAGGTTAATGTGATTACCCAAAAAAGAAGGTCAAGGATCCACTTGCAATCTTAAATTGTCTAAATTGCCACTTGGAAAGAAACTTGACATAACATGGCAAAACAATTGTCTTGATGGTCTAAATTCGAAGTTATTCAAGTTAACATGTAAGACTTTAGTTAGGGAAGTGCAAAATGCATCGCTATGTGTTAGTGATTAGGCTAAAATCTCCATGGAAAAGAAGAACAAATTAGTTGATCTTGTTTTGGTTGTTACTTTAACACCACATGATTTTCAAATTGTTTTTTGTAAAATATTCATGTTTCATATTGACTAACATATAATGGTTTCTTGACCTCAAGGTTCATTTTAAAGCAAAGGGTTGCCAACAATAACTTGTATGGGCACAAATGAATGGATCATACAAGACCTATCACCATGCATTAAAAATGAAGTATTATGATTCTTTT
This sequence comes from Erythrophleum fordii, assembly GCA_032878935.1. Lineage (NCBI taxonomy): Eukaryota > Viridiplantae > Streptophyta > Magnoliopsida > Fabales > Fabaceae > Erythrophleum > Erythrophleum fordii. The sequence goes on along the minus strand of JAVQMF010000025.1, from coordinate 4,638,211 downwards.
GAAGGCCCCAAATAGGCTTTTGCTACCATACTACCTCATATGACCAAAAAAAAAGATTAAACATATCTTGTAAGGCTATAGAATTTAGATAGTTGGAAGGTGGGTACTAGAAATTTCATTTTATTTTATTCCTAGAAATAATATTAAATTTTTATGTGTTTTATTTTCTTTTTATAAAAGAATAAGCAAAATAAGATTAGTTAAGTGGCCAAAATAGTATACACACTTTAGGATCAAAAAGCGTCTAGCAAAGGGCTAAGGAAGAGGTATTATACACAATAAAAAGAGAAGACAAGACAAGAAATTGGGCATGTCCACCCATGGGAATTTATAGACACCAGTGTTAATGAGCAAGCTACTAATAAAGAATCACATGATAAACTTGTAAGTTATCTCAATTTAAATACACCAAATTATATGAATATTATGATATGGTATTGAATTTTTTTAAGTCCTATATTTAAGCATTATATCATTTAAATGTATGAGCACCTTAGAAGCATCATATCTGAAAAATAGAAAGGATATTTGGACATAAATGAGAATGAAATACTTATAGAAGTTTTTAGGCCTAAATGACATGAAAGAGTCCATGGGCAAGGAGCTGGTATTTGCCCTAGAGTTGGGCCTCAATTCTCACATGTTTGTGAGCTTGAAAGGCAACTCCAAGAATAAAAAAAATATTGTAAAGAGTCTAATGCAAAAGTAAGCTTACTAGAAGAGCAAATGAATAGGATGGAAGATTTATTGACACATATTCTTGAAGGAAGTGTGCTTAAAACTCAAACTAATTTTTGATAATGATACAACTTATCCTATTGATTTGATAAGGTTTCTATCATTATTTTGTTATCTTTTTACCTTAAGACTCTTCCTTGAAATATATCACATGCTAGTAGCTCCTAATTATTTTATTATAATAATGTATGAAAATCTCATGTTACACACCTTTGAAATTGTTGGAAATGCATGTAGGACTTTGTATTTAGCAAAAACATGTCTGAGATGTTGGTCTATTGTTGTTAAGATTGTATCAAAAAGGGTGGCTCCCATTGGCCCTCCTTCCTTTTGCCTTTGGACAAGTGGTACCATGTTCCTCCTTTAGTTATAATTCTTTTGCATATATAAGTATATAAATATTTTTTAGATGATTAACATTAATTTAACAAAGCTTATATGAATAGGCTCTTCTTGTGTTTTACAAACTAGATGTAAAGTTGTATGTGACTTGCCCATGTGTTTAGCTATGACCTAATTGTGAATTCTATAGTGCCATTATATAAAATGTCATATACATTCCTTTCCCCTCTTTAATATATCTAGTCAAATGCCTTTAATTGATAAAAAGTTGTCTAGTAAATATGCTTTCGAAAAATTTTATTGTGTCTTCTTCATGCTAATTATTACATTTTGCATGGAAAGAAAGCTTTGTTAAAAGAAAAAAAAATGCAAGTGAAGTGTTGAAGTTTTATGCCAAGAAAAAAAGAAAAGATAAAGTATCTTTTTTATAAGGACTCAACTTAGGTGCACAAACAAAAGCTGATGTGACTATTAACTCACAACATGATCCTATCATTTTCCTCCAAAACAATATCATTTAGGCATCATTTGTGTTGGCTCACTTAACCCAGTAAAATTTACTTAAACTGGATTTATATGATTTGAGAAAAAACTTTGCTTTTCAAGTAAGCAATTAATATAGAAGTCTATCAATTAATTAAGTGTAGGCGAAAGATTTGTTCTATTTGGGAGTCAAAGAGATTATTACATGGTTCATCACTTCATCCACAAATAATATCACATTGGCAAAGGTGTTGTTAAGTAATGTTTGAATCATAGGTTAGTTTAGTAATGTGAAAAGACAATACCCTACATGTATGATGGTTGAAATATATATGATTTGGCTACAATGCATTGAATCATAGGTTTAAATTATGCAAAAATAATAATATAGTAATATACTTTCAGTTTTGAATTCTTTTCAATAAGGACCATAATTGAAATGGTTAAAGTTGAGGTATGCCATGAAGTTACCTAATGCTATACACTAATGAGTATAACTTACTCAAATGGTTCCAACTAGTGTTTTGTTTCTTTGTACTCTCAACCTTTTTTTTAAGAGATTATAATTTAATGATATGATCTTCTTATAGTCTAATTCAATATTTTTTCTTCTTTTTTTTAAGATGAGAAGTGAATGAACTCTATAGCCTTAGCATTATTTTGCACTTATTCAAAGTATTTGAATTTATTTTGTAAACATTTGAGTTGACATGATAGGGCTTTGTATTTTAAATACTTTTGTAATTAATACATTACTCATCTTTAATATTTGGATAGGAAAAATTTTGGTTGATAATATATATTCAAGTTTTAAGAAATATTTACATTATCTGCTTTAATATAAACATTTCTATAAACAATATTATTAACTAAAAGGTTACTTTCCAATATAAAAAGGGAATAATGTAGAATAAATATGATTAAAACCTATTATTGATGCTTTTTTGTATTTAGAATACTTAAAAATGTAGTATATGACTGTCATGTTTAAAGGTTGTCAAAATTATTTTAAAAATTTGACAAGAGTATTTTTTGTAGTTAATAACTATAAAAAATACTTTAGAATTTTTATCAACAGTCATTAACAGTTGTAATATTCTTTGTATAATGCTTCTATCAATACGTATCGATGGTTAAATGGCCATCAATAAAACATATATTGACAACTAAACATACTTTTTTTTACTTGTGACCCTAAAAAATATTCTATTTTCTTCAAGTGTTAGGCCTTTTACCATTTCCTATTATCTTTTTTTAAACACATAATTATAAATTATGAAAACCCACCTATCTTATTTTCTAATATTCTATTTAATAAATCAAATCTCAACAATTTTATGATCACTTAAATAATAAAACTCCCAATAATTCTTTACTCCTCAATAATACCACCATAATTAAATACTATATAATTAATATAAATCTTCCAATAGGTAATTCCAAGAAATAACACCCCCTATTCCTTTAATAAATGAATCCTCCATAATTTTCCCAATCACTAAAATAATGAAATACCCACTAAATCCTTAAATTTCAAATCACTAAAATAAATAGTAGTTAGACAAAACTAGCGATAAATTATATCTTAATATCAATATAATTAAATAAATCCTTTTTAGCTATTTAATTAATAATTATAGCTAATTTATTGATTCAAGATGTTACATTATGCTCATATCTAAGACATATCTGTTATGAAGTTAATTTGGTAACATCATAAGGGTAGTTGTTATGCCCATGAGAAAAAAAAATCTAAGTAATACTAAAACTCAAGAGGGATTAAATTTGCTACGAATAGAATGTGTATAGGTGAATTTAAGAGATCTAAAACACACAAATAAGTGTGTAACCTATATCCAAGGTTACTATAACAACTGACTTTTTAACTGAACTATGATTGATATGTTAATAAAAGAGGACCCTAAAGTAAATTGAATTAAGGTAAAATAAGGGTAAAATGTTAATCAGCACGTTGAGAAACGGGGATAGGAAATCATACATAGAAAGAAAATGAAACTAAAACAACAAAATGAAAAGAAAAGTGTTTATCAGTGGCAAAATTATAATTTTAAGCAAATTTTAGAAAACTCAAAGAAAAGAGTTTTAAAGCCTAAAATTAAGGTCACTAAGATTTTTAGAGGCCCTGAAAACTATAGGAACAGTCAGAATCCGTTAAAACCTTTTCGAGATGTTAAAAGAGTCAGATAGTGCTAAAACTTTAGGCAGAACTATTTTCATCATTTTAAGCCATTCAAATCCCAAAAATAATGCTTTTATGTGAAAGAGTATCCAAAAATTTGTAGGGAGCAGTCAAATCCTAAAAAGCTTGAAAAACGAGTTCAAATAGAACAAATTGAAGCGTATGGGCAAAATAGTCATTTAGAAAAATTATAAAATGAGGCTTCTTAAGTAAGATACACCTCATCATCTTCTCCAAGATTTCATTGTTAGAAAAAAGCTCATCCATAGCATGACATTAAGGGAAGAAAGAGAGAAGAAGTTTGAGCCTCCGTTTAGGTAAGTAAACAGCCCCGTTTTACCTCGCACCAGTTAAAAAAGTTGTTTCTCTCTTCAAGAACTTTCTAATGGTGGTTTTCTTTTCTTTAAAAATTGGAGATTTAGGTCTGACCCAAGCTAAAAAGAAACTCTTTTCAAGAAACCAATCGTGAAAATTAATCTATGTGAAGAGAGTTTCGTTTTAAAATAAGACTTCATTTGAAACACTTATAAAATCTTGTATTTTTAGGCCATATAAGTTTCAACCTAGAGAGAGAAAGTGAGGAAGAGAGTTTTTTTTCATGAGTTCTTGATGGAACCAAGGGTTTTAGCATGCAAGATTCCATATCTAACATTTTTTTTCATTGAATCACAAAAGATAGCAAGTTAGACCATATTGTGTGATGGTTTGGCCTAGGCTTCTTCAATGGCTAACCAAGTCATTTTCCATTCCTTATTAGTATATTTAGATGTTATTTGATGCAAGGAACAATAATCTAAGTTTAGAATTAATTAAAACCTTAAAATGTAAAGTTACGGTTTTATGGTTCCATGTTTAGCCAATAAGAATTTCAAGGGGTTAGGAAATTCTCCAATGGATTCTTGGACTATGGATAATCTTAAAATGATATCAGAACAATTATGGAAGCATTAGATTGAATATAGAAGTTAGATTTTGGAAGTTGGAAATTATGGTTCAAGAAAGAGTATTATGGAGACAATTGGCATTAAGTTGGTGTAACCAAGCTTGTAATACTTCTAATCAATTCTGATATGACTATATAGAATATGTATGACAACATTTTGAAGCCTAGAAGTGCAATTCTTAAAATCACCCCTTGATACATAAGGTTACATAATGTATCCCATTATGTGAAAAAGTGAAATTACCAAATGAATAGTGTCATGACCAAATGAATAGTAAATATGGAATTTGTGGCCTTAAATATGAATTCTAGAAGTATAAATTGGCTTAGGATTTAAGCTTAGTGAAATCCCTAATCTAAAACCTAAGTGTTGAACCAATCATGGGAAGTTAAAGTCAAAAGGGATTTTCTCAAATTTAAGCCCTTAAATGCAAGAAAATTTGAGCATTTAGAAGGCATAATTGCCACCCAATGAGCTTATGTCTTGAAAAATACCTATAAAGAGAGTTTTGAGTGCATTTAAGCTGCCTAAATTATAGATAAAAGTCTTAGAGATTTAAGAGAAATAGTTATAAATATTAGATGTTGGTGATATGTTTATATAATATTTTAGGACAAGCTAGTGAGGTTTCACCCCATTATAAGTGTAGAGCTAAGAAAGAAAAAGAAATGGAGCCAGAAACAGAACAAAAGATTTGGAGATTTATTTGGGTTTCTATCACCTATCTAAGGTAACTTACTCTTCCTTATTTAGTTACATGCAGACTTGTTTGAGCTTGATATGCATTGTATTATATTGGTTGTTTTATTATAGTATATGCTTTATTACATTTTGTATCATTTATATATCATGTTTGCATATTATGTTTAATGAGTTAAGGCTAATAGATAGAGAGGGGTAATGGGAATGAACACAGTAGTTCTCCCAAGCCCAAGAAAAAAGTTTAAGCTAAGTAGAGTTGCGTGGCCATGATTGAGTATATTGTAAACATGTGAGACATTTATATTAGTTTTATATTACCATGCATACCTGCATCATTCTTATTTGACTGTCTCATGCTTATTTGTGGTAGTTTGAGCATAGTTACTGGAATTCTCCCAAATCTCACCCCTATCTCTATATTTTCCACTATCTAATGCTAGGTGGAAACTCTAGTGCCAACAAAGGAAAAGAGAAAGAATGATATTTGGACTTGTAGAATCATATAAGAGTTTTGTATCTAAATCTTTTTGTAATGTATAAAGGATGTATATGGACTATGTTTAACTCCATCATGATGTATTATGTACATTAGCATACTATAAGCAATGATGTATGACTCCAGCTTGAGTTATTTAATTTCGATTGATGTTTTATGCCCAGGTTATGGTATATGACACTCTTGTCATCTATATTTTCCTATGTCTATGAGTGAGGGTTGAAATGTGAACATTTTATTGGTTTGGATAGTCAATTTTAGAAGGGGAAATTCTACCAAATTTTTCTTAGAATCTTATGTACATTTTACTTTTAATGATTAAATTGCTTGGACAAGGAATTTATGAAAAAAGGCAAGTATATGAATTTTCAAAAATTTTGATTCAATATCTTTTTGTTATGAGTAAATGAACTTCTTGTTGAACCATTTCAGTTAAATAAGAGCTAGATAGCTAAAGTGTTACAAGTAGTATCTTATTTTGGTATTATAATAAAACTTGTAGTATAAGAGCTCTCGATTGTTATATCTAAGTAATCACAATAGAGATCCTTGTATGAAAGACCAAGAGGAGTAAAAAATTCTATGTTGTTCATCCAATCAAGTATGAGATGGAGATATTATGCGAATGGGAGATGTTGGATTATTATACCACTCATAATGAGTTGACTCGAATTCACAAATAAAAGTCCAATCAAAAATTAATTTAACCAATTATATTAAATTAATTATTTTATTATTAATTAATTTAATTGATTAATTAAAGTTTGAATTTTAAAATTTTGAAATTCAAAATATTTTTGTGGGAAAAATGATAACTAACAATTAACCTTTGTGGGTGATCATGCATGCTTATGTGTGAAGTGAGACTTAGTTTTTTTAGAAAAATTGAGAAAGAAGAAAAACTCTTCCAAGAAAAACATAGAGATCCTTCATTAATTAATATTCTTCATTCTCCTCTTGTAATTGGTGTTATCTACTGTGAAATTATGGTCAAAGTCCAAATCATGACTCAAAACAAACAATGTAAGGTAATTCTTTTAAGCAACAAATCCATTGCAAGTAAGTACCTAATCCATATCCTTTAATTATCTATCAATTATCAATAATGCATTTTTATGTTAATGAAATTAATTATGAATCTTCTATCAATCTGCATACTATATAATGGTGATTAAGAGATTGAAAAATATTTTATATGTTATCATATATGTCAATTTTATTTTCAGCTGATTGATAGAAGGATATTATTGATAATAATGATATTTATAAGAGATCAAATTAAAAAATATCTCATCTATAAGAGATCAAATTGAGAAAGAAATTTTATAAAAGACTAAATTTAAAAATATCACATCTATGAAAGGCCAAGATAAGATTTTAGTCTTATTTTTTTAATCAAATTTAAATGAAACGAGACAATTATAAAATTATTTTATTTTTACATTCAAAGCTACATAGAGTATTAACCTAGTGAATTATATCTATGAAAGTAATACCACATCCATAGATTTACTCTAAAGTAGATTGTTAAGGCTTTGAAATCTTTCTTTGGTAATTGAATAAATTACACAGATTTTTATTGAATTTTGTTAAAATTATATAGACCTTCTTTTTATTTTCAAAATATATACAAATTTTTCTTGGATTTTTTAAAATTATACATATCTCTCATCTATTTTCAAAGTATATACGAATCTATCTAAAATAAAGAGTAAATTACATAATTTGTTTTTTGTTTTTTTTGAAATTATACAAACCTCCTCTTTATTTTTAATGGAGGTTTATGTATATTCTAAAAATAATAAAAAAATTGTGCAACTTTAGCCCAATTCAAGAATATATATATATACTTTAAAAATTAAAAAAAAAATCTATATAGTCTTAACAAAACTCAAAGTACATCTATGTGGTTTATTATTAATGGTTTATATATCCTTCCAGATGTGAGAACCTTTAAGCTAATTAAAAGCCTTAGATAACAGAAATTTCATATGATTATTTTTGTATTGCGTCGTATCTAAAAATTCATTTGGTGTCATGTGGACTGTGTGAGCTCATGCTATGTATCTTGTAACACACCGAAATTAATTAAGGTGTTAATTATGGATTAAGATTAATTAAGGATAATTAATAGAGCATAATTGGGCAAGTTAGTGTATAGGTATTCTAGAGAGATAAATTGTTAATATGGGTTGAGAATTTATTTAGGATGGAGATTTACATCTAGGCCCAAATTAATTAAATCATGATGAGAGGCTAATGGAGGCCCAATGAATTGGAGGTAAACCCAAACTAATTTAATGAGATAGAGGCCCAAGATTTATCTTGTATAGGCTCAATTAAGTGGCCCAATTACCCTTGTGCAGACCCAAGCCCTTGAGCCCTTCAAATTAGGCCCAAAACCTATTAAACTTCAGCAACCCAATAAGTGAAAACTGGCCCAACAGAATCATGCAGCCCAACACTTAAAAAACTGGCCCAATAAGCAAAATCTGAAACCCAATTGGGTTTGGACTTGGAGCAACCCATAACCCAGCCTTTTGACCCAACTTAAACCCATCTAAACCCTAATTGCTTCAGCCACACTTTCATTTTTCTGAAACTCAAGAGGCAAATTCGGAGGTTGAGAAGGAGGCTAGGGTTTGGGGCAAAGATTCTGCATTTCCACACACTTAGAGCAAGATTTGGCCAAGGTAATAGTTATAGAACTTAACCCCCTCATCTTTCTCTTTAATTTGGTCCAATTAGTTTTTCATTTGGAGAGATTTCATTATACCCAAAATTTGAAAAGTGAGTGTTTGGAGGTTTTCTTGGTGAAATTCGTAGGTTGAGGTTGGGGTTAGTATTAAGAGACTTTAAACCCCCCATTTTGATGCTTTCTTTTATGGTTTGAGACCCCCATAGCTTATTTGTATTATGGGCATTAATTTTGTACGAATTTGCTTAGGATTTTGGGTGACACATTGAAAATTCTGGTGGGAGATACTTGAATCCGAATTTGGGATTTGTGGTGGCTGTTGCAATTGTCTGCAAGTGAGGTAACCGGGGTTTACATTAATTCCATACATGTATCTATTTTAATTTCATATTTGCTGTATATGAATGATTTGAAATGTTGAATGAATTGGTTGGCTATCTGTTGTATTATGATTGGACCTTGTGAGTCCATGGTGGAGCTGTGGTGCGGCTGCCACCCGTGCATGTGCTACGATCGAGCACCGGGTATGATCAACCCCAAATGCACTGAGCCCTGGTGTGCTCAATGGGGAGTAGGTGCCGTGGACGGGCCTCTCCCGATGTTAATGGCCTTTAACATGTTAAATATATGATTGCTAGTATGGGATAGTAATCATGATAGCCTAATTGTTTCATTTGCTGAAATGACTGATATGATTCTGATATGGATTTTGATTCATGCATATATGTTGATTAAACTGGATTATATGATGGAATTGTTTTGGTTACTGAGATTTATATCTCACCCCGTGTTATGGGATCAATATTTCAGGTGAAAGTTCCTCGGGTAAGGATAAGGGTAAGCAAGTGGATGAAAATCCATAAGCTTCAACCTATGGGGAGATGGCTACACTTGGGCTGACTTAGCTAGTATAGATGCTAATTTTGTATTCCTTAATGTATAGCATCATCATGTATCTGCATTGCCAAGTGTAGGCTTGAACATTTGATTTATTGAGGATGTATGAACTGAGGGGTTAGACCTCATCTTAATTTGGTAGTTGTTGTATGGACTCATGATTTCTATTGTAATTGGTGCTGACATGTAATATTGCTTATCAATGGAAATGTAACCCTTGAGACATTGATATGAGCCCCTAATATATGGAACCCCTATTTATTTTGTATTAAAGGATAGCTGCTGGTAGTTCATGTATATTTTATTGTTGATACTTTATGAAATTGCTGATGGAAGGTAATTAGAGGAAAGAAACGGGCATATAAGTTTTGAGTTGGTAATGGAAGTATAACTAAGTAAATAAGGTAGATAAATGCCATTAGAGCCATATAAAATGAGGGGAAGTGACCTTAGAGTGTCCCTAAGAAGAGGAATGGAGTGTAGGGGGCGAAATAGAGGGAAAATAGCTACAGGAGGGAGTCACGCCGCGGCCAAGAAGGCTTCGCCGCGGCCTAGGGAGTGACAGTGGCGAGGGACGCCGCGGCTTGAGAAATCTCGCCGCGGCGCGGAGTGAAAATAATCGCCCAGGAGGTGACAGCCTCGCCGCGGCGCAGGAGCGGCGCGAGTGACAGAGGTTACGTAAAAACTCGCCGCGGCGCCACATAGGTTGGCCGCGGCGCAGGTCCAACTCGCCGCGGAAATTCCAGAGAGTAATTGGGCCACGGCGCAAGAGTTCCAGGCCGCGGCGCAAGTTTAAAAAGGTGGTTTTTGAGCTCCAGAACCTAACTTAGCCGCGGCGGGAAAGTTCCAAGTCGTGGCGCAAGTCCCCAAACTCCTATATTTGACCTAGAAACCCTAATTTCAGTAAGGCTAATGTTAGGGAATGGTATGAGTACATTGGTGAGATGTTTTTGTGGGTTGCAATTGATCAATGGATGAATCATAAACCTTTAATGATGGTATAAACCCTTCTTATGCGTGATTCCGTTATAGTTGTTAGTTGATGATCCTAGTAGTATCAAGGTTTAAATTTTCCCTATATTTCTGCAAAGTAATTGATTATAGCAACCCCAAACCTTGATCATTAATTATTAATAGCATGTTTAACCTTAATTATTGAGATTAGAAACTAGGGTCGTCACATATCTTCATATTTAATTACATTATTACAGCTCATTTACATCCCAAAAACATGCCTACAACTCATGGAAACTGAAATAAAGCATGGAAAATGGGAGTTTATTTTCGGCCAAAATTGTCCTCTTTCCTGAGTAAACTTTGGAAAATCATAACTAAATCTAGAAAAATTGAAACAATGCAATCTTGGTCATTTTGGAAAGATTATGATGTCTAATTCAATTAAAAATATTTCCACACCATAAAATTCATCATGGAGGACATTTGACATCCAAAAAGTTACTGAGGTCGCTGGCTACCTAGGCTGCTGTTAAGATTACTGATACAAACTTCTAAAATTCATAACTAATTTTATACAAATCAAAATCATAGATATTCAATTATTATAGAAAGATAAAAATGTTACCTTGATACTAAAAATAATTCCAGAATAAAATAGATACTTTTAGCTATTGGAATCCTATGGAACAATAACTGAGCTCTTGGGGTGCCACTACTAGTGACAGCCAATTTCAAAAATGCATAACACTCTGTATAGACCTCCAAATGAAATGATCTCAGTGGCCACAGAAATATTACGACTTATAGTTTATGCCTATAAAATTTCACAAGCATTGGACACCGTTTGGCCATCGAATAATGCAAAATATAAAACTACCAAAATGAACAGTGCACATACTAGAATCTATAAAAAATTCCAACTTTAAAAATTCATCAAATATTCTCTAGACCTCAAAAAATTATGTTTTTTATCTTTCCAAAAAGCTCTCAATGAGATCTAATTACATGCCAAATTTCAGAGAAAGACTAACTCATTTGGCTAAAAAGTGATATAGGGTTCCATTATGGTCAATTTTAGATCCATATTGGGTACCAAAGTTGCCAAATGGATTTTCCTTAGTCTTGGCACCTTCTGGGCAAGTTTAAAAGCTTATTTGAGACTTGTGTGAGCTAACCAAATGGTCCCAAACCTCATGCATCTCATTTTGGCCATTCAACCTACACTTATGCATGTTTCCATCAAACTTCCATAATACATAATTGGACATTCAAAACTCAAATTGTATTCTAAAACTCAGACATCATATCCATGGCTCTAAACATTACATAATAGTATATTTACATATGTCTCAAGGTTCATTGTACATATACAACATCATATACAATATGAACCATCATTATGGTTCCAAAATGGACAAAACCATGTATAAGCTTGTCAATCTTTCCTCTTAATGGTTGTTGGCTCTCTTCACCATAATTATTTGGTCCACCTAGCATGTTAGATCATTGGAGAAGAAGGGATGAGATTCAAAGAATCCCAATAACTCATCTCACATTCAATCATACATAATATATGCAAAGCAAGCTTTTCAAACGCATGCATGGTGAAAATAGAAGACATGCATATTTTAAAAACAATCTTGGCATGTGAATCAATCATACAAGACATCCAAGAGCTCACCACGTGCTTAGATTGGCCTCATACTTCTTCTCATGGATTTTGGACTTGCCTCACCCATTCTCTAAGAGTTTTGGACTCAATCATACTTTTGGGAGCCCACTTTGCTTTTGGGAGACTCTTTACTTTGTCTCAACCAAGCTCAATGGTTCTTGGCTCATCCTCACCCAAGAGAAGAGTTTTTGGCCTTCCCACACTCAAGCAAACTCATACAAATATCATGTAGACATTTGAAAACATAACATGGCATCAAGAAACATAATATGTAAAGGTATGCTAGCATACTTTTTATAGCTTGAAAATACACATACACACATTCTAAAACAAGGTAAACACACACCCATGCATGAGAGGAGGTGGAGAGAGCTACCTTGCACACAATTACACACTTTTTCCTTTAGACTCAAGCCTCCTCTTTCGACCACACGCCCACAAATTGGTAGAGATGATTTCTCTTGGCCTAGATACAATTTATGGGAGCCAATTAGATTTGTGAAATAATCTCTAAGACCATACAATTTGCTTAGATGCTAGATTGCTCTATAAGCTCCATTATGGTCTATAAATGCACCTAATGAAGCAACACCCGTTAAATACTTTCTAGGCCTCATTCTTTCCTTTTAAATATGATTTTTGACTCCTTTTAAGCCTCTTGGAGTCATCACATCATCAAAATAAAAAGCTTAGCACCATGTTGTTTCTTTAGGTCATAATATGGAACCTAAGATACCAAATCACTTTCTATGAGTTCTAAATTTTTTCCAAGGCCTTCCTTCACTTTCATTCATCAAATATGACTCAATAATGGCCTTAGAAAAATTTAAAACTCTCCCTAGCACCATGGAACATGCTTAGCCAAGACTATGGCATTATCTGGGCTTCTTAGAGTTCTCTTGGTTTTCTTGAAGGGAGAAGCTTGTGGGGAGTATCTTTGGTATCTCAAGAACTCATTTATACTCTAACCTAGACCTAGGAAGCATCACATAAATTCAGAATTTGAAAGGTGCACTTGAAACCCTAGGTTTTGCATCTTGAATTCTAATGCCTATTTCATGGTTTTCTTTGCATATTCTTATTCCTCTCCATCAAATACCTAAGAATCATCTTTGGTTGGGCTTGAAAATCAGATCTTCCTATAGTTCTTAGGCTAGGTCGAAATGGAGAAGAAGGAGACATCAACATAGCTACCATAGAATGCATTTTTACCTTATTTCCTTAGTTAGTTTGGCTTGAATCTTGCTTTCTCCAAACTCTTCTCTTCAAATCCGAAAATTCCCCTCTATTCTTCCTTTAAAACAGCCCTCAAAACTTTATAAAATTCATGGAGAAGAAGAGGGAAAAAAAGGAGAAGAGATTGGTGGAGAGAAAGCATGAAAAACAAGCAAAATTTCATACCTAAGGTCTTGAATTTTTCCTCCTTCTTCTCTTCTCTTTGTGCTCCACTCTCCAAGAGTTTTGCTTCTAATTTGGGGCTGGAAATTTTGAAGTGAAATGAGGGCGAGCGTGAGGTGTCACTTATATATAGCTAGAGCAAAGTGATTTTTTCAAAAATTTCCATTTTGCCCTTTATACTTTACATTTTCGTTTCTCTTTCGGTTTAGCTCCTTTTTAAGAACCGTTTTTTTCATTATGAAATTTAGGTTCCCAATCAAGAAACATGGCTTTGGAATCACTCAAATTGGAGCTAAAATCTTTCTGAACAAATCTGTCAAAGTTTGAGCACACCGATATTGGAAAACATCCACCAGAGGGGATTTAACTGTCCCGGGGCTTCCCATCGTTTTTAGGGCCTCTGAGAACCTCGAAGAACTCAAAAATTTTATTTAAAAAGCCCTCCTGTGTGAATTTCAAAATTTGTTCAAAATTATGAAAATGCCATTACGTTTCGTAAGCTTTTCGTAAGAAATTGTTTCTTCATTCTAACTCTATATTTCTTTCTGTTTGAGCCTGAGATTCTCATTTTTAGGAGTCTAGAATGCTTTCCAAATTTTTTGGGACCTTAACTATCTTATTCCGGGGGACTTCCTTTTGTATCCGGTAAATTTTGTTCGTTTACGGAAAAATCGTACGTTACGTTTATCACATTTTCTCTCGTTTTCATAAAATCAGATATTATAGTTTATTGGATTAATTTTGACTCATCCTCATTTTCTTTTTTTTCCCCTAAATTTTACTATTTAATTTATTAATTACTATTTATAAAATTTATCATTTCTAATATCAAATATTTTTAAATTTTACTATTTTTTATGTTTTAATGCTTGCCAAACTTTAGTTGCAAGTGAAATTAAATTTTTATGTTTTGATCAAAATTTGATATTTAAAGTGGCATCATTTTTAAAGTTATGTGAATATATGATTCACAAAAAGCAAATTAGCATTTTTTTTTTCAACTGATACTTTAATCGAAAATTGTCTTCTAAGAATGACAAAATTGCTCCTTATGAAAAAAGAAAAAAATTAATTTTTTTTTACGACAAAATTGCTTCTAAAAATGTTAACTTCAAATAGGTCCCTATTAATTAATAATTAAAGCATGTAGAATTAAAAATAACTTTCATTAAAAATGAATAATAAATACATCATATGTATTCTAAATTAGTGAAAATAATTAATAGATAATAAAATAACTATATATTCACAAAAATATTTAATAAAAATAATATTGGAATCAGAAATTAATAAATAAAAAGGTAATACTTGTGAACTTTTTAAAAATAGTAATTGTTGAAATGGTGGATGGCAACAACAATAAAATCAAACTTTGAAACTAACACTTAAAATAATTTATTCTTCTAAATGCACCACCAGATTATTATATGAGTCCATTTTTAAGATTGCTTAAAAAAGAATTTAAACTTGCTCAATGTGTGGTAATCCCAAAGATACCATATTATATTATTAAAAAAAGGATAAATATGGAATACCCAAAAATTAAATCTGAACACTTGTTCAAATTCAATTTCAGACTGTAATTGTAATATTCAGATGACATCCGTTGTTCATTATTAATGATACACGAGACATGCTTGTGTTTGGCAAAATTGGCCCATCACAAAACAGCGATAAACAAGTTGGACTGGGCTAGCGTTTAATAAAGAGATCGCGTTTAATGAACTCATGTCTAGCCCAGAGGGTAGCCCAAGAAGAAGGTCAAATCTAAACTAGAGGAAAACTAACACCACATCGAATTTCAGAGAGGGAAAAGAAAAAGCGAAAAATAAAGGAATAAGAAGAGCTCATCTTTTTGGAGACTTAACAAACCTCTAAACCCTCAGGATTATCTTCCAAAGGCCTTCTTTATTGAAGTGCAATGTAGTGTTGCAGATTTTATAAGAAGAGTTATAAATCTTCAATATCATAATCTGAAAGCCAAAACTCCAGTATTAACACTTAAAGAAAAATTGCAGAAGAGGCAGACTTAAAAAATCTTCAATCAGAGGAAACACATTATATCAGGTGTGTTTGAGAATGTCATGCTTTGATAAGCTTCCTTGATAAGGCCCAATTTACTAGCCATTTATATTTATAATTGCATTGCAGCCCCATGCCGAATCTTCTAATATTATTTATTTTTTATAATTCTTTGTAAAATTAAAAAGAAATATATACAAAGTGTGATTGGCTAAAATTATATATATATATATATATATATATAGAATGTGAGGCTCGTACATTCTTACTCATTCTCTCTCTTTCAATGTTTAAGCTTACACTTTATATTTATCTCTTTTTAACTTTGAAAAAAATTTGAAGCAAAAAATTTTAGAGCATTTAAACTCGTGCCCCCTCATCTTTCGTCACACAATCCTATATTAAGGTCCTGTTTTCAAAACTACATTCAGTTTAATTAACATGTCAAATATTACACGTATTTTTTAATGAAATTTATTTTTGAAAATTTTATATAATTATATAAATGATTATATATATAAAGAGAAAATAATAAAAATAAAATCTTTAAAACTCAAGATGTAATGATATTTTTAATTAATTAATATTTATTAATTTACAAAATATAACCACTATCAAAACTTTCCGGTAGCAACACTTTAAAAAGGGAAGGCATGTAGCCAATGGATTTACATTGCCTCCAACAAACGGTGTCATCCTACATACACTTTAATTAATTCATCTCCTCAAGTTAATTAACTTATGCATATTTTAATTGATATATCTCTTGAATCTATTTAAAGACAAATCATTTTTTAAAGAAATTGTAAAGCTTGACTCTAAGAAATTTAGTTTTTTTATTAAAAAAATTATAAAGAAGATATAAGACTTTGAAAATTTAAAGTAAAAAAATAAC
This sequence comes from Erythrophleum fordii, assembly GCA_032878935.1. Classification (NCBI taxonomy): domain Eukaryota; kingdom Viridiplantae; phylum Streptophyta; class Magnoliopsida; order Fabales; family Fabaceae; genus Erythrophleum; species Erythrophleum fordii. Next base: position 4,621,767 of record JAVQMF010000025.1, on the reverse strand, counting down.
AAAATAAGAATCAAACTTCAGTGCAACAAATCTCCTTGACATTTATATTTAAAAATTTCACTTAAAACAATAGTTATAAATTTAAATTTATGACAAAACAACTATCACACACCATATTGGTCTCCAAACTCCGATATATATTAACTAACACCTCAAGTTAATAAAAAAGAATATTATAGATAAATATGTGAAAATGTGGAGAAGTTTGTGGGTGTGATTTCTTACTTTAATAGTGTCGTGTCAATCAATGCCAACACGCAAAATGGAATTCCATCCAATTAGAAACTTGCAGCTACTACCCAAAGTGGCCCCAATTTCCCCATTTCCATACATTGAACTTATTCATCTTCTTGACCCTTTTGTTTTTCATATAATAACCAACAACATTTGCTCCTTCAGTCAATATCAATATTATAATAAAAGTCAAAGATATAAAGATAAGACTAACATATCATCAAGTTCATATTTAAGAATATTTATTTTACAACTCTTAATCTTAAGATAACTAAGAGTTAACATTATCAAGATATAAAGATTAGACTTAATATTATCCAAGTTTACACAGAATTAATAGTACTGCAAAACTCTTGCTCATTTATAAGTATGCTTTTCTCACTTTCTGATGATGTTTCAGTATTGTTTAGATGCATGGAAGAGAACACATGCCCATTTATTCCAGCTTCTAGATTCTCCTTCTCTTCTTCTTTCCTTAACTTTATCATAAGTGAGTACCAACCAAAAAATGACATATATATTCATAATTCTTTCTTGGGTTCTTCTAGATCTTCTTCTTTTTCTTACTCAGATGAATGTGACATTATTCTATTAATATTTTAATATATCATCACGTACGATATTCTTATAGGTTTTTAAATGAACAAACAACAAACAGTCATGATTCTTGTATTTTAATATATAAGCTCCTATTGAAAAGGACCGATGGATATATATTTGGCATCTATGATGGGAGAAGATGATGTAATAACTGTATGATTAAATGGTCAAGTGATTAAGACGTGACTTTGTATATATATACATATATATATATATAGGGCGGTCCATTTGGCTGGAAAATAATTATTTTTCAGTTATTTTAAACGACTTAATTCATTTAAGATTTAATTCTTAAAATATTTTTAAATTAATCAAACTAATACTTGTGTGTGTATATAGTTATCTTTTATTAATTGAATTCACTCAAACAGATATTAACTAAAACTGCGATCCATTGAGTAATGCTGAAATTAGATATATATGCAAGAAAAATAAAAAGACAAGCAAACACTAATAAAGGGACAAGTTTTTTTGGAACAAATTGTTTAATATTCTGTTTGTATAGTTAACATGATTATTAATAATAAAATAAACTTAAATACTTCTATCAAGTGATTCACTACCAACTAGATAGAATATCTAGTGCATTACAAATATCATAAAACTACTTTCAATATGTGTGTGTGCATATATATATATATATATATATATATATATATATATATATATACCTGTGTGTGTGTGCGCCAGTGGGTGTGAGAATTTATTTACTGTTGGCATCTTTTTCTGTTGGAATATTTTAAGTTAACTATTTTGCAGGATCACAAGAATAAGCATTCTGCTGTTCTTATTAATTAGGCTGCAGCTGGTATGATTCTCTTTCTAGAATTAATGACTTTTAATCTATCATATATAATATAATATACCAAACCAATTTTTTTCACATTTTCTCTCCTTTTCTTTATCACTTTCCTAGATACCCTTCAGATGTTGCAATAGAATAATTGAAAATCTATACACTACCTTTTATGTTGGAGAAGGGCAGATCGAAGGTGGTGTGGTTGTATCTATGAAACAAATCTCATATTCTTTTACTTCTTCTCCCAGCCTTTTCTAAAAGGGTATTTGGTGGTGTCCCTTTTTAATCATGTTGTATATATTTTCTTCTTCTTATTATTTAATTCTGTTTCCCTAAATAGTTATATAAGTGATTCTCGATATGTAAAAATCTTAATTTCCCAAATAGTTATTATTCTATTTATGATACGTTACGTTTGACCATAATTAGTATAAATTTAATTTAAAACTTATGTGTTTTATATATTTGAAATATATATAGTCATAAATATTTATTGATTTTTGTATATATTATATTTAAATTTTTTATAAATAAGTTTTTAAATTCTTGAAAACTAAGTTACTCGCATACCAAATGCTATCATGAGCTCTAGATGCATGCATCTTAGTTCTAAGGTTGATAGGAACAGACGAATTAAATAAGTAGTTTAATTACCTAGTTGGCAGTTTACTTTTTTCAAGGTAAAACTACATATAATTTTCTTAAATTATATTTAAATTAATTTTAATATACCAACTTTAACACGTAACATTTAATTTCCTAAATTATAACGCAAGGTAAAAACATTATATATGAGTTAAAACTAATAATTCTAGGGGCATGCATCTCAGTTCTAAGGCTGATAGGAACATACGAATTAAATAAGTAGTTTAAGTAGCTAGTTGGCAGTTTACTTCATTTTAGGTAAAACTACATATAATTCTCTTATTATATTGAAATTATAATTTTAGTATACAAATTTTAAAATGTAACATTTAATTTCCTAAATTATAATAAAAATAAAAATATTATATATCAGTTAAGACTAACGTATTAGATAAGCCAAAAAAAAAGTTAAAAACTAGTGCCTTTTTGTTTTTTATTTTTTTCCTGGTCTATGTGAATCAAAACTAATATTTCAAGGTTACATGACATGTGATATTTTATGTTTTTATCATCTTTTTAAAATTTGTCTCTTGTTTAAGGTATCATGTAACAATTATGTAATTTTTAAACATTAGTATTAATAAATATATACAACATGTACTTTTGCTTGTTTAAAATAGTTCAGGGAATAAAATGTTAAATTTTATAATTTGTATACTAAAATCATAATATATGTATAGTTCCCCATACTCAAAGGCAAAGCTGGCGAATTAACAGAGTCCTTGTCTCTCCTAACTTGTTATATTTCGTAATATGTATATAAAAGTTTTTGTTAAAATTAAGTATGGCCCCTAAAAGAAATAAAGTTTGCATATAACTCCCATAAAATTACATAAAGCCCCTCAAATTTTTTCGGTTTATTTTACTTTTTTTTTTTTCCATTCTTCCACTCTATATAATATTTATTATTTTTTATTAAGATATTTTCTCCTCTTTTATTATATCCTACAATGTGCGCTCTCCAAGAATGTGCTCTTCGGCCTCCGCCCCTGCCCATGCCGACAAGAGAGACTCCATAGTTGGCCCATGAAATAGTGAGTTCTTATTCACAACTCAGAGGTTCGTGGGTTTTATACTTTTTTTAATATATTGATTAAAGAAAGGGAAAAAAAATGATGAATAACTGAAAAAAAGATTCTAAACTCTTGAAAATGAAAGATGTTTAATCAATTCAGGACTTTATTAAAGAACAAGAAAATCTCTTGGAACCTACGAACCTTTGCTACTTTATTTTTCGCCTTGCATTTTATAGCTAGAAGTACTCATCTTCCACAACTAAAGGGGTCACTTTAGAAAAGTAATATATATTACGCCTTTTGAATCATTATCTAATATTCTGATACTTTGTTGAATTCATTAAAAACAAGAATTTAAGTCATCTTTTTAAATGTTTATCTGTTGAATAATTGGGATAAAGCTATATATATCTACATCTATAAGCCGTCTACGAAATTTGAACGCTACTCAAGTAAACATAGATTATCATTATTTAAGTGCAATTTGAAAAGACATTTTTAGATAGATACAATCCAACAAAGATAAATTAATTAAGTCAAGCATAAATAAATTTGATTTATTTATAGTTTTTTAATTTAAAATATTGTATCATTTATAATACAAAGGTTCAACACATATTGGATACGAATATATTTATATTCCTAAGTATCAATGATATTTATAATACAAGGTGATTTCAACAACTATGGAAGAGATGAAAGCATTTTTTAGTGAAAGTCTGCCCCTTCGTCACAAAACTTGAAGACCATTCTCACAGCAATCAATGAGTTGATTCATGCATGGAACAGTCAAACAATTAAGTGGGAAGAAACTGTTTCCCATATCTTTTAAATTCATATATAAAAGAGACATATATCTGCGTATAATTCTGGTATTATCGGTTCTAGTTTTGCAGGATGATGCATGCATGTACTTGGCAAAGAAAGCCATATGGCCAGCTATGAAGCTGTCGTCCTTTCTATTCAAGCAAAAGCAAAAGTTGTCTTCCTTGCTTAGTGTGCTGTACATCCATTAGATCATCAACAATTAATTTGGTTTGAATTTCCTCCACTTCTTTTCTCTTCATTTTCTATTAATTTAAAAAAAAATAATATATAAGACTCACTTAAATGATAAATTTTAAATATATAAAACTCATTTAAATAATGAACTTTACATATTTATATTTATTTCTTTTCAAAATTAACAAAAAAAATGAAAAAGAAATTTCAAACTCCAATCAGGTAGTCAACGAGGCCCTACCAAAGTGTTTTACCACTAACTAATTCAAGCCTATACCTGCAAGTCAACGGAACTATTTATTATTGAAAAATTCATGGTTATTGTAATTTATATTTTAACAAATAAATAATTTTTATTTAAAATTTACCATTCAATTTAATCACAATTTAAAATTAAATTACATAAATATAATTTAAAAATTATATTACATAATAAAATATAAATATCAATCTCCAGACTACGTAAATACTAAATTTTGTAAGCTCCAAGTCAACCGCTTACGTCTAAATAATTGGGTCAAGTCTTCAGTTGATGCTTGCCACTTTCGCAAACCATTTATGCTTATTGGTGTTCATAGGAAATTAATTTCTGCACAAGAAATGGAACGATCTATATCTCCTCCGATTTCTTTGTACTTCTCTTTTTATACTAAGTTGTCTCCTTTAACCAATTAGAAAGTTTTTTTCTTCCTTTTTTTCTTTCACTATTATACATGTATTAATTATGCATCAGACCTTATCCAAATTATGCTATTAAACGGGTTAGAATGAGTGACCTCTTAAAAAGTTCTCTTACTCGCCTATTTTTACGTTTTCGTGTATTGTAAGTTGCCTATTTTGACTCGTGAGTTATTCGTAAATTCTTTATAGCACAATTATATTGATAATAATACACCAAATTTCATCATAGTTTTACAATTAAGCGTGTTAATTAGACGGGTGATCTCATTCCTGAGTCATTATTGATTACCCTTTTCACATTTCATCAATTTGTTTGAAAGATGTAATTAGGCATATAATGCATTTGTGTAGATTCATGGTGGTGCTTGTCTTCTTGTCAAAACTGATTGTATATACATATATAAATTTATTTATTTATTTATAAAGAGTATCCAGGTGCCTGCAGTTACAGATGCTTGAAAGCAGCTCAATACCAACAATGCTGCATGTTCTTTGGTCAAAAATGCTGCTTCAAGTTTATGGTCACAAAGAAGTTTGGCCATCTTACAGTAACTGCAATGACCAAACTTAAGAATTTATTATGAAGTTCTTCATGAGATATATTATGTAGATAAAATTTTTAAAAGACTTAATAATATAATAATATAATAATAAATTATAAAAAGCATTCTATTATATTTTTATTGAAGAACAAGTTGATAAGAAACACTTTAAAAATTTCACCACAAGTTTGTCCTAATTAGAATACTAAAAGCCAAAAAGGGACGCCTTAAAAGCCCTCAACTTCAATCCTAGATACTTTGCAATTATCAATTGACGATATATAATATAATTGGAAAGAGATAAAATGAAAAGAAAGAATGAGGGTAAAGAGAAAAAATGAATTTTATAGACACTCTCAATCCTTTGTATCATTTTTCTCTCTAACTGCATGACTGTAAAAGATCCAATTTCCTCAACTTCAAGATTCATCAATCCTTATTTTTCAAGTTTATAATGACTTTTTTCAATTCAAAGAAAAATATTCATCAATTTTCAATTGAAATAAAATATGCATGTGTCTTTAATTTAATATTTAATGTAAAAAAGAGGGTGGGGGAGTAGTCTAGATTCTCTACTCATCTTAATGATAAGCACAATGTTTATCCTTTCTAAACCATTTAAATTTTATCTAAACAATTCATATTTTAAATTTTTTTTTGTTTTTATTTGTTTAATCTCAATCATCTCTTTTTAAAGTTTTCAGTAAAAAAATTGTTTTCATTTTATGTTTTGCTTTCATCAAAATAAAAAAAATTAAAAAATTGAACCATTCATATCAAATTTAAATAGTCCAAAACTCTTTTTTTAGCTCGTCATTAAGGGTGTGTTTGGTTGGGGTTTTTTGGAGGGGAAGGGAGGGAAGAGAGCCAAATTTGCCTCCTCTCCAAATTGGGAGGTTTTGGAGGGGAGTAGAAGGGAGGGGAAGGGTGGGGTGGGGTATTTTTTAAGTTTTAATTTATTTTTTTACACTTTTAATTTTTTAATATTTTAATATATTAACATTTAATAAAAATTAAGATAATTTTTTCATTAGAAATTAAAAATAAAAAAATTAGAATTTATAATTTTTTTTAAAAAAATATTGATATAAATAAATTTTTTATAAAAAATAAAATTAAAATAATATAAATGATAAATTTATCCAAATATAATTACCTCCCCTCCCCTCCCTTCCCCTCTTGAATCAAACAATAATCTTCCCTTCCCTTCCCTTCCCTTCCTTCCCCTCCCCTTCCTTCCAACCAAACAGAAGTCATTAAACCTCCTCCCTTCTCCTCCATTAACTTCCCCTCCCCTCCCATCTCCTCCGTTGAACCAAACGAAACCTAAAAGATGAGCATTGTGCTTATCCTTGAGGATGAGTAAAGGATCATTTTGAGGGTGGAAGTTGATATTGGAGCCAAAATACACGAGTAAATGACAAGTAAAGGGAATTCGTAATTAAAGAGTTCAATTATAATAATATTATCTAAATAAATAAATAATGGGAGAATTCAATTTAAATTTTATTTTAATAAATTAATTATGTCATTATTTAATTTTTACAAGTAACACGGTTGTGTCCTTATATACAAAAGATGGTTTATGCATAGTTATTTTTAATAAACAATTTTCTTTTTTGGGATAAAGAAAGGACACGGATCCGAAGAAAGAACAAAATAAAATTAAGTAGTAGCATGAGGGAAGAAAGTCTCCACGCTATCAAGAAAGAATATCAAGTTTAAAAAAAAAACATTAAGGAATAAAGTTCCATAAATCACTACTAGAAAAATTAGATTTAGCGAGGGACAAATTCCTCGCTAAATTCTTTAAATCCCTCGCTAAATCTGATTTAGTGAGGGATAATTTTTCTCGCTAAATCCGTTGCTAAATCACTGGTCGCTAATTTTTAGCGAGGGATAGTAATATTCCTTGCTAATTTAGTGAGGAATTATTCCCTCGCTAAATTTAGCGAGGGACGTATTCCTCGCTAACTGACTAAAAATCATATTGTTTTAGCTAGGAATTAGCGATGAAGATTTCCCTCCGTAAAATTATCTTAGAGATGGATTGAGATGCCATGTCATCATGCCACGTCACGCCTCCACATCACTCCTCCAAGCCACATTGTTGCCACATCACGCCTACATGCCACGCCATGCCTCTGCCACATCATACCACCACGCCACCTCATGCCACATCATGCCATGTCATATATTGCTTCAAATTTGCCATACCTGAGGTTTGAACCCAAGACCTGAAGCTCCTTCCTTTGTGTCCATCTTTTCTGCCAGTTGAGCTGCAATGAACCTATAGTCTTTTAGTACAAAATTTAATATATATCATATTAGTTAACTATTATAATATCATGATTGTACTAAAATTATAAATATTCATCAATAAATAATATTTTATGCTTTAAACATAATATTTTATATTTTCATCTATTACATATATTAAAAGTTCAATTGTTTTACTAAAAAGGGAAAAATATGAGCTTTTTTTTTTTACACATAGAAGAGCAAGCTCAATAATATTGAAAATTCATAAGATTTTTTTAGTTTAATATTTATTTTAACAAGGATTAAAATAAATCTTGCTAATTTTCTTTGCTAATTTAGAGAGAGATAAAATAGGCCTCGCAAATTCCTCGCTAATTTAGAGAGAGATAAAAATGGGCCTCGCAAATTCCTCGCTAGTTTAGAGAGGAATAAAATAGGCCTTGCTAATTTCTTGCTAATTAGAGAGGGATAAAATAGGTATCGCTAATTCCTCGCTAATTTAGAGAGAGATAAAAATGGGCCTCGCAAATTCCTCGCTAATTTAGAGAGGGATAAAATAGGCCTTGCTAATTTCTTGCTAATTAGAGAGGGATAAAATAGGTATCGCTAATTTCTCGCTAATTTAGAGAGGAATAAATAGGCTTCACTGATTCCTCGCTAATTAGAGAGGGATCAAAAATCCCTCACTAATTTCCTCGCTAAATTTAACTCAAGCTACGAAATTAATTTTTTTCGCTAATTTCCTCGCTAATTCGGTGTTTTAGAGAGGAATCAATGATCCCTTGCTAAATTTCCTCGCTAAATCTAATTTTTCTAGTAGTGAATGACACTCTAGAGGAAGCCCCAAACTATGATTGGCTAATAGGTCAGTGCATAAGATATGAGTATTCTTGAGGGAACATGGCCTAGGCATCATAATATGAATGCACCTAATCGAAGGATTCAGAGAAGAACTCAGCTTCACACCGTTAGAGCCATAATAAGATTGCTAGAGTCAAGTTCAAGGTGGCTCTTACAAAATCCAAATCTCCAATTCAATTTAAGACCAATTATAGCACCTTAGATTTCATCTTGCATAGACGAACACCAACTAATATTCCTCCCAGCCAATGACCCTATGAGTCCCGTAAAACACCTTTGCATGCAAGTAAGCCTGAGTTTCCCTTACTTGCACCATCATAATTAATCTTAACCCAATCATTATCTAGCAGCTACCAACGAATGTCATGCAAGGCGCGCATGGGTGGATGAAGGCCGTGAGAATTAACACTAATAGAAACAATTTGCTGAACATAGTTAATTATAATCTTAACAGGATATGAAGGAACTAATATTACTGGGAGAAAATAAATGCATTCCTCCACTTCCACATAAACCAACACCCCACCCTGATTAGGATGCACCACTAAGAATTCTCATACACAATCGTGTCTTCTTGAAGGCTGGAGGCCAACTAGGATATCAGTAAGCAAGTGAAAAATACAAGCTCTTTACTACGGAGGAATTAGCCTATTCCAAGTTTTGACCATAATGGACAGTCACATAAGGCATGCAATGTGTTTTTTGGGCTATTGCAACTATGACCATAACAATCCCACTCTAATACCTTTTGATCTCCTTAGTATGTAATCGATTATGAGTTGTAAGCCAAAGAAAGGTTCTAAAATTTTCTTAGGACTTGGCCACTTCCAAATAAGCTTCCGGAAAAAAAACAAAAGATTGCCCACATTATCTCCCATGAGATTATAATCACCTCAAACACTAGAATTATCATTGGCGACACATAGTCATTGGATTGCAAGAGTATAATATATATTTCCCATAACCAAGTGCTTGTAATTATTAAAGTTAGTGGTGACTAGTTGCAAAATTACATGAATTAAAAAAAAAAAAGTGGATAACTGTATATCATTTGTTTGATGATTGTCTTTTTATTAAAGATTGAAAAAAGCAACTTTTTTATCAGAAAGAAAGTTTTTATTGTTAACTCAATTTAATAAAGATAGTTTACTTGCTTTAAATGATATACTAATCTAGTATGACTTCTTTTAATATTTATTTTCAGAAGGCTTAACATCATGGCCTCAGGAGTTTAATCTCCTGTATTTTATTTTCTAAATTCTCAACGCCTGACGTTATAAATTTAGTAATGAAACGAACAATTATTTCATTTTTTAAGTGAAGTGTGAACATAATTATTTTTAACATTTAGCATCATATAATTTATTTATTCAAAAATTTTGCCAAAGAAGCTAAGTCAGAAGACAAATGGTCTCCTTCCTTATGATGACATTGGCAGAAGATACATAGCCAGATGGTTGGGTTCTTTTTCACCTTGGCGATTTTCTTTTTTTGTGAATTTCATCATTATATCTTCACATTTCATTTTTTAACAAAACCAATTACAATTAAACAAATCAAAAGAACTTCAGGTAAGCTTAATTTATATGAAAGATAAACAAATTAAATTAATTAAAATTAAATATAGGGTGAATTGCCAAATGCCAAACAATAAATCGGGATAATTGATTGTCTTCCCCGTTTGCAATTTTCAACACGTCGTGCTACTTTTGTTACCTTTTCAAACCACCTTGTTTCTTCACTGAACTTCATGACACTTGTGGGAAAGATACATTGACAACCTACAATTACCTATCCCAATTTTGCAGCGGAAAATTAATTTATTTTTCCTTGAAGCAAAAATTCATTATAAAACTAATGTATTAATCAATTTTTTAAATATAATAAATATTTTCTTGAATTTAAACTAAAATAAAAACATTGAATATTAATTAAAAATAATAATTGAAAAGCATTTAAATTCACCTCCACCATATAAGAGATTTGACATAAAAAGTACAAAAATAAAAGACAAGCGAGCATCATGCAACTTTTTATTAAAAATCTAAATTAAAATTTGATGTTTTTATGTTTTATTATATTTTAAAGTTAATATATTAATTCTGTAATTGAACCTTTGGAATAAAATGTAATTTCCATTTTGCTAAACATAGTAACTAAGGAATTTCAACAAAGTGGGAAGGAGCAAACTAGACATGAACAGGGAATGCGCAGTGTAGCCGCCTACGCTAATTTAAGAGATGGCCCCTCCTTGTCCCATGAACAGGAACTTTCAGTGAGAGAAAAACAAACAAAGCGTTTCCTTCAAAAGGACCCCACCACAACCCCAGCAAACTTGATCACGCAATTGAATATCAACAATAATAGAGCCATTCCATTCAACATAGGCATCTATCTGCCCACCCCACAACTGTTCTGGGGTCCATTTCACATGCACAAGAAGATAAGCACAAGAGAATAAAGATGCTGCATCAATCTATCGTAACAACAACAGGACCACACATTCTCAGATTTTTGAGAATAATCATAGTGCAACTCAGATTCCGATCCTCTTAATTTCTTGAGAAAGATAATATATATAGGACTCACTTGAGTATCATGGTTTCCATCTCTTTCTCAATCTGAAATTATCGCTATGAATTTCTTGAGAGATCAAGAGAATCTAAATCCATAGAACTGGATCTAAAGTTTTAAGAGTTAAGATCTTATTTATATCACAAAATGATACATATAAGGTAATAACAACTGGGTCTACACTGATAATAAAAACACACATAACAGGGCTTAGACCAAATTATGGGCACATGAACATCCATGTTTTTATACACCCATAACAGACCTGCCAAGCATAATACAACATCTAGACCTAGAGGATTTGCATGTGAAGAAAAATGCAGTAGAAAACTACCTTGCCAGGGGTCACATGATCAGGGTGGCCAACCCTTCATTTGGAGGAAGGGGGGGAAAAAAAAAAAAAAGGGAAAAAAAGTCCATCATGATACATGAGTTTGCTTACTTTCCATTCCACCAGTCACTTTCACTGGTACCATACTGAAATATCTGGCTGTTTATCAATAATTCCTACTCCTTGTAGGTCCTCCTTGAAATCAAAAGATGCCAAATCACATGGGGACCCAAACATCAAATTGAAATTATTGCTGTTGTTGTTGCTATGGTTGGTCTCAAATGGAGAATTCAAAGCCTTGAACCGGTCAAACTGACTTTCCTCTCGTGCAAACATCTGATGGTGATTGTTATTGGACATGCTCGAATCTTCAAAGAAGCTTCCCTCATTCACCGTCCCTTGACCGCCAAAGAAATTGTCCTGCTGTTGCTGAATGTTCTGCTGCTGGGGAAGGTTTTGATTTTCCATGGTCACACAGTTGCTACCGGAAATTACGTTGTTGTTCTTATTGCCTTGAAAGTTTGTGTCATAGATTGACATGAGGTCACTTATCATTTTCTGGCCATCTTCAGGAACTCCAAGCCCCGACAGATCAAATGAAGGTGGTGGAACCAAATTAACAGACTGAGGATTTGATTTAGGCTGAACAAAGGGTTGGGGTAATATAACAGGCTTTACCTCATTAACATGAAAATTTGACCCCCCATAATCTGAAGAACTGCCTCTGTTGCGACAATTCAGTTGATGATTGTCCCTAGAAATCCTGTCATGAAAACCGATGCGAGGTTCGCTGTAAGGACAAAGCGGGTGTTCACATGTGAATATCTTCTGTTCCATCATTACGTTCAAGTCACTAGAAATCTTCCTCTTCCCAACGAAATCCAAATTGGTGACGACCTCTCCCTTCATTGGATAAGAAGGTTGCTGCACTGGCAGCCCTCCCCTCATTCTCTCCATCCCAAGGTTGGATGGGTTAAGATTCTCAGGTTTCCGATCCTCCAGATCAAAGATTGGCTCCTCCTCGGTCCCTTCAACATCATACTCATTGCAGTCATTGATAACCAAAGAACCACTACCTCCAGCTGAGGATAATGGAGGGCAATAATCAGGGAAAAGCTCTCGTGCCAAGACCTCCTCCTGATTGATGATAGCAAGCCATGTAGCGCTTTCCTTGGCTGTCATTTTATCTTGAAGACATTTAGACTGCCTCACAAGCTTGCGAATCTTGGCAATATCAGGTGACATGTGCTTGATAACTGCAGTGAGAACACCAACCTTCCATGCCTTCTTCAGGTCATGAGGTTTCTTGTAAGGTGGAGGACCTTGATCTTTAGGTAAACCAATCTGGGGCCACCATTCTTCGTTCCCTGAGGGCCACCATGGAGGCGGAAGACCCTTTTCTAATGGAAACCGTCTTTGAGGGGGATCACAGTGCTGCATGAGAGCTGACAACAGAGAACCCAACGTTGTGTCCTGAAGCTCTTGCAAAGTGTGAGGAGTTGGACCAATAGCGTTACAACCATCATTCTTGTCAGGGATTGCATTATCTGCTTGATACTTGGCGATGGCAGCAGGACCATTGCGATCAAACCTAACTTTGTCCTTCCACCACTCACGAAGATTGTCAGATGCCCCAGTCACCGGTTTTCCCTTTTCAGGAATTATACCATACACAAAGCCCTGAGCCTTGCAAACCTCCATCATCTTCAGCATGTACTTCAAGATTCCATCTTGAGCCCTCGACATCTTTTTCCTCCTAGCCTGTTCTTGGGATTGCCTTTGTTTGGCCGCATCAACTCCCTCCTTTGATTTACTTTGCTCTTTTAACCTCTTGAGGCGCAATTTGCCCCTCCACAACCTCCTCTCAAGCTCGTCCGCATCAATTTCTTCGTCGCTGTAATCATCCTCCATTGCTGCCTCTGGCTCAGTTTGCTGGACGGATATATCACCCTCCACAACGGGAGCAGATATCATATCAAAATCACCACAAAATCCCATCTCATCAAACATCATCATCGTTTCTAACAATTGGGATTCAACCTCTATACGCTTCAGATAACGCAGTGAGTAGCAGACCGGATTTCCAAACTTCACCCTAGTTTAGCACCATACACCAAATCAAGCGAACAATTTCTCACCTTGAAAGGCCTTCACCTGTCAAAAGCAATAAAACCAAGAATAATTAAACCAGTGAAAAAAGTCAAATACTTTCCGGAAGAAAAGTGGATATCAATGTAATCAAAATCTGCACTGATGTTTTGTAAAGATTTACTAGCTACCAGATTTTCAATGGTATACACACGTTTTATTCTCATAAAGCAATCTCATATAAATATTGCCCTAAAAAATGGATTTAAAAAAATCTAAAATTGACTAGTCACCAGAGCATATATCCATTATGAGGATAAATTATGGAATCTATCTGATAACTCTAATCTTTCAATACACATCCAAGATCAGGGCTTGCTTGATTTTCACAGATCTAAACAGCGCACAAGTAAAAGATGAAAGTAAAAGGAAGTCAGATTTCAGATCGATACGAAGATTCTCTCATCGACCCATCATCGAACCGACGGCGGCTAAGGGAGAGAGAAAGAGAGGAAAAAAAAAAGTTTCAAAAAAAATTTCCAGAAGTAGTGACAAAACTGAAATGGAAAATTTCCAAGCCGTTTTTTCAAAAAAGGATCTAAGACCAACTACAAAGAAAACCCAAAACATAAGTTAGGCAAAAACAGGTAACAAGAACCTCAAAAGACACGGATAGATCGATTAAGACTTCACAGATCAACTGGGTAATACAAAAACAAGTCTGAAAACAAAGACAAATCACAGAAGCCCATAAATCGGATTCATCAACTAGTCAAGAAGAAATAACAATAGAAGTAAAAGGGAATCAGAGGGATGATCATACCAGAAGATCCAGAAATGGTTCTTCTACTGAAGTAGCTGCAAGTCAACAAGGGAAGAAGAGGCAGGGTTTTTGAGACTTGTTCATCAGATAGAGATAGAAGAAGGAGAAGGAGAAGGAGAAGGCGAAGGAAGGTGGAAAGAGAGAGGGAAAAGGGAGAATAGGGAAAACATTATCCTGCTTTTATTGCATCAAAAGTGGGAACAGAGGCAGTGTCTGTGGGAAATGTGAAAGTGGTGCGGGGGTGGGGTGAATCCAAATTTGAGGAATATATTTATAACCAGGGTTAAGTCAGGTTAATCCCATTCCAAGCCTTGGGATAATCCGTTTTCGCTCGTATTTATGACCAGGTTTTTGCGCCTCAGCGTGGGGTCCGTGTTTGTGTCTTGTCGTTTGCCAGTAAGGCCACATGAACCAATTATGATTTATGGTTCGTGATTTATGAATTATGAACTTCCCATACATAGACATGAGAGGGATTCTGTGTAATTTCTGGGATAGTAACGGCAGTTAGTAAAAGAACGGGAAACATTTAATGGGAAATCAAGTGTCAGGTTCATTTAATCAGGAAATCTGAATATTTTTATTTAACTGCAAAAAATTATTTAACAAGTGGCTTTTTAAGTGTTAAATTTGACATCATTACGTATAAATAATTCCTGTCAAATTAATTTTAATCGATATTAATTATCTTATATATTTTTGATAAATATTATTGAATTGACAATGTTTACGTAAATATATCAGTAAATAATTATGTTAGATATGATTAATTAAGATCTCACTATCTAAATTTCTTTTTTTTTTTTGGTAGATAAACCTAATGTGTTGTCTATAAAGAATATGTATCTAAAATAATTAGATGATACAACCTATTATATATATTGCTAGAGTAAAACTTCATCATAACAGTGATTAGTGAAAAAATGGAAAGTATTTAATGGAAAATTCTAGATTAAATGGAAAGAGACGCCAATGATCTTTCCATCTTTTCCCACCTTCATTCAACTTTTTTTTTAAGGTTTTGTTAATTTTTGTTGGTAGCTAATTCTCCAAAATACAATCGACTAGTTAGTCGAAAGGGCCAAGCCATGTCAAACAATTCTGACCGCCAATCTTTTGGTCTCTATTATATGAGTTACTTATAAAGATGGGACACAGCTATTTAAAGAACAGCCACTGAAATTCTAAACATTAAAAAAATCAAGAAATGAAATTTCGATTTGCTATAATTAGTGAAGATAATCATATTGTTATGAGATATATTTATTGTAATTGATAATTGAGCATGTATAGACTCAATTGACAATAAAAATATTTCAAAAGAAACTTATTACATCTTTGCTAAAAATTGATCGAAAAAATAAAATTATAAAGTGTGAAAGCAATGAATATAGCTGTAAATAAAACAGGTAAATGAATAAAAAGTAAAAGAGCTAAATTGCAAATTTTTAGTTAAAGTTTATATGTGTGTTTTTCTTAGCTCTCTTCCTCCTTTTATAGCTTTCTTAGTAATAGACGCGTCCTCACAATCAACCATGACTCCATTTACGTGTCTTTACTTGTCTTGTGGCCCTATCATGATGATTGTGTTTTTTTTCCCCTACCCCTTTGAAGTTGCCTTATCCCAAGAATCCATGCACCCATGATTTTTCACTGTTATATATTATCTGAAGTTGTTTTTCTCAGCCAACCTTACTAACATTCTTAGCCACACCGTAAACTATTGATTTTGAGTTCTAACATGTTTGCTCCCCTCACACCTCTTGATATCATATAACTGACCCCAAAAATTTTGAGAGGCGTGATGCTATTATCCAAAATTTGAATTTTCCTTTCACTTGTCAATCCATCTTTTTGGTTTACCTCTATCTGTTAGATATTTCATCTAATCATTTGCGTCAACAATTAATCTGTTTGGCCTAGTACATCTTTTAAAGCTGTAACTATGGTTCCATTATCATCTTCACCTTTTCTCCTTGGCTCTTCTTTTTTACCGTCTTGTCGCTCTTCTTTTTTACCTTATTGTCGCTATTGTTTTCCTAAAGAACTGTGTTAGCTTCTTGGTCTAATTCCTAAAATCACTCTTCCCTTCTTCAAAACTTAGGCTCTAATCCTTCAACGACATCAGTCCCCCTAAGAAAATGTCGAGTGATCCTAGTTCTTCTCATCTACCTGTTAGCCATACAAACGAGAGGATGACGAGTTTGAAGGAAATTTTCATAGGATTGGGTTTCTAGTGGAAACTTAATGCTCTCATCCCTTTACTTTCTTTTCTTAAAGAGAATAAGTTTGAGTTGGATTCCTTGCCAGTTTCTTCAAAATGGTCTCCAGCATTTAGGTGATGCCCTCAAGACATTAATCTCCTACCAATGGCTCTAACTGTTTGGTCTCCCATTTGTAATGCTTTACTCTTTCCCGAATGTTGAACCCTACAATGTTAGACTAGTAGCATTAGCTAACTCATTGTCTATTGGTATAGAACAAACTCCCTTGTTTCTTAAGAGTGCAGCCATAGTTAATTTTAACAAGAAAATTACACTTTACGTTGTTTCATTAATACTTTTGTTAGAAATTGATGGAGATGAGCTAGGAGACTTTAAAGAGCTTGAACAAAATCAAGAACTTGAAAACAAAAGGGCTGGACGTAACTCTAAAAGATGGCCAGCTAAAGATCCATTGCAAGGTATGGGAGGCCCATGCACAAGATCAAGAGCCAAAGCTATGAAGGAGGCCTTGAATGGAGTGATCCAAAAACTAATGGACCTGGAGCCCATAGTCTTAGCTGAATATGAAGCCCAAAAGGAACAAAATGGCATGAAAATCATTTCATATCTACAAGATGCTAGGCCAAGCCTGAAAGGAGCCTAATTGAAGAAGCCCAACCATTTCCACAAAATCCTCTTAGTTTTAATTTGATTGTTTCTGTTTTAGATTTTTTAGCTTTATTAGGCACCATTCTTGGTGAATTTGTTCAGATTTAAATTTATTTTATTTTTCCGCCAAACCTAAGAGTTATTTTGTATTTAGAGTTTTATTTTTCAAATGCCTATATAAGGCCCACTTGTACTCCAAGAAGAGGCAGATTGAATGAATTAGTTTCAGAATTATTTCTGACTTGTGAGGTTTCTCTTGTGGCCTTTATGTACTGGAGAAAATCTTTGACTTATCAAAGGAGTGGTTTCCTTTGTGGCGTCCCGGATTAGGGTTCTAAGAGACGGGTTCTCTTAGGGTTCAATTCCATTGACCAACATCTCTTCTTCTTCTTCTTCTTTGTTTCTTTCTTTATTCTTTCTTGCTTGTTGTCCAGATCTGCCTATTTTCTTGTTCTTGTGTCGTATGCCAAAATTCGACCACTGATCCGTGTAATTTGGGATTCCTAGAATGGGTTTCTACGGAGTCACACATCATCTGGTATCAGAGCATTGGTTGAGGTTGGTTTCATCCACTTTTTCCTTGTTCTTTTCCCTTATTTCGTCTGATTCTTTTCTGTTCGTCCATATTTTTGTGCGGCTGTTTCTGGTGTTTTTCGTTCGTGTTTTTGGACGTTTAATAGGTCTTTCTTGTGTTTCAAGATCTCTTCTTTCTGCTCGATTTGGAATCACATCAATCCGATTTTTGTAGAGCAAGTTATAGCTATTTCTTTTCTGCTCGTCCTTTTTGTTTATGCGGCTGTTTCTGGTGTTTTCCTTCGTGTTTTTGGACGTTTAATAGGTCTTTATTGTGTGTCGAAATCTCTTCTTTCTGCTCGTTTTGGAATCACATCAATCCGATTTTTCTAGGGCAAGTTATAGCTATTTCTTTCGTGCATATCATTCTGATCTTTCAGAAATCTTGTGTTCAGAAATCTTGTGCTTTGTTTGCAAATTTCAGCACCTTCAAGATTCAAAAAAAAAAAAAAAAGAGTATATTACAGTGAAAAAAAAAAAAAGGAAAAGAAGGAAAAGTTGCAAAAAAAAAAAAAAGGAAGTCAGAATCTGTGAAAAAGAAAGTTGTGCTGGAAATTGAAAAAAAAAAAAAATTTTGAACAGTTGACTTGAATTGCAATTGCTGAAGATCATTTATTCTTGGAATTACCACATCTGATTCCCTGAGTTGATCTGGTCATTAAATGTCATATTGTGCACAATTCATAAAAAGGAAATAATCATTCATTCACCTTATTCTAAATTTCAAATTTCTGATTGCTTCATTACTGATTTCAGATTCCAATTTTATTTCCATCCTTTCCTCTTGATAATTAATCATTTAACCACTTGATCTCCCATAATCTGCCACACACCATTTGTTCTTTCAGTGTCTTGATTTTTCTTTCCTTGTCACTTGCTATATTGTCTATTGGCTGCAGCTACGATTTTTCTTTAAAATATTGGCCTTTTTGTTGTCTCTTTGAGAATTTTATATCTTGGATTCTAATTTAAGATTGCCACTTCAGTTGCTGCTTCTTTTGATTTGTTGGATTTAATTCAGTATACTATAGGAAGCAAGTTGAGAGGAAAAAGGCAAGAGTGTTTTCATCATTGTAAAAGCCATTATAAGAGTGAAACACGAGTGAATTTGCATCATTTAGAGTGAAACACGTGAGGGAGTAGTCAGGTCCTTTTCTTGCTATTCACTAACATTTTCAGGTGCCAATCATGTCTGAAAGTGAAGATAACCAAGTTGACCTTAAATTATTTATCAAATCTGTTCAAGAACAATTCAAGAGGCTAAATGCTAGGTTGGATCAAATGGATTCTTCTTCTTCTAACAACAAGGCAAGGCATGGTAAAAATGTTGTTCTAGGAGGAGATGAATCTGATTTTGAGGAGGAAAGCCAACATGAAAGAGTTAGGAGAGCTCCCCCTCAAAAGAAAGATGCCTTTAGTAACATCAAGATGAAAATCCCTTCCTTTCAAGGGAAAGCTGATCCTGATGTATATCTTGAATGGGAAAGAAAAGTTGAGTTTTTATTTGACTGTCAATCTTTTTCAGAAGAAAGTAAAATAAAATTAGCTGCTTTGGAGTTCACAGATTATGCAAGCCTATGGTGGGATCAATTAACCACTAGTAGGAGGCGTTCAGAAGAGGGTCCAATTCGGTCTTGGCCAAAAATGAAGGCTCTCATGAGAAAGAGATTTGTCCCTACCCATTACTATAGGGATGTGCACAAGAGGCTCCACAAAATCAAACAAGGATCTATGAGTGTGGAAGAATATTTTCAGCAAATGCAAATTGCCATGATTAAAGCTGACATTGAGGAAGATTCAGAAGTTACAATGACAAGATTTCTTGGTGGCTTAGACCCTGAAATTGCTGCAGAAGTTGAATTGCAAAACTACCTTGATATGGAGGAGTTGTTGCATAAAGCCATTAAGGTGGAGAAGCATTTTAAGACAAAACAGAAATTGAAATCACATGCTAGTTCCAACAAAGACTTCAAATCCTCTTTCAAGTTTAAGGGAGAGACCAAGCCTAAAGAGGAGAATAAGATGAAGATGCAAACACCTACTTCTAAAGGTAAATCTGAACCTAAATCTTCTTCTAGTTCTTCTAAAATTAAATGCTTTAAATGTCAAGGTTTTGGTCACATTGCTTCACAATGTCCAAATAAAAGGACTATGATTTTGCTTGAGAATGGTGTTGTTACTAGTGAAAGCAGCAGTGATGAAGATGTGGAAGTTGAGTTAAGCTCCAATGGAGGTGATGAATCTGATGTGGAGGTCACTGAAGCTGTGATTGGTGAGGCTCTAGTGTCAAGGCGTGCTCTTAGCATTCAACCGAAAGAGGAGCTTGAAAAAGAACAACGAGAGCATATCTTTCACACTAGGTGTTTTGTTAACAACAAGGTATGTAGCCTTATCATTGATAATGGGAGCTACACCAATGTTGCTAGTACCTTGTTGGTTGAAAAGCTAGGTTTGCCAACTAGAAAACACCCCACCCCTTATAATTTGTTGTGGTTCAATGATAATGAGGATGTTAAAGTTACTAAGCAAGTTGTTGTAGCATTTTCCATAGGAAGTTACCATGATGAGGTTTTATGTGATATAGCTCCTATGTATGCTGGACACTTGTTATTGGGTAGACCTTGGCAATTTGATAGGAAAGTTAAGTATGATGGTTATACTAACAGGTATTCTTTTGAGTTTAATAAGAAAACCATTATGCTAACCCCTCTCAGACCCTTGCAGGCATATGAAGATCAAAAACGAATTACTCAGGAATGCAAGTTAAGAGAGAAAGAAAAGAAAGTGCGTGAGAAAGAAAGAAAAGAAAGTGAGAGGGAGAGAAAAGAAAAGAGAGCTACTGAATTGAAAAGTCAAGAGAGTGAAGAGAAGAAAGTAACACTATTTTCCAGTAGAGGAGAGATTAAGAGGGCTTTATGTAGTGAGACATCTTTTGTCCTCTTGTATAAGGATGTTTATCTAACCCTTAGTGACCTTGATGAATCTCTTCCTTCTAGTGTTTTGAGTTTGTTGCAGGAATATAAAGACTTATTTCCGGAAGAGGTACCGGATGGATTGCCTCCCATAAGAGGCATTGAACACATGATTGACTTTATTCCTGGAGCATCTCTTCCTAACCGACCTGCGTATAGGGCAAATCCAGAAGAGACTAAGGAAATTCAGAGGCAAGTGGAGGAACTCATGAAAAAGGGGTTTGTGAGAGAAAGTCTTAGTCCATGTGCTGTTCCGGTAATACTTGTGCCCAAGAAGGATGGCAAATGGAGGATGTGTGTGGACTGTCGAGCCATCAACAAAATCACTGTTAAGTATCGATATCCCATTCCTAGACTTGATGACATGCTGGATGAGTTACATGGTGCTTGCTTGTTTTCAAAAATAGATCTTAGAAGTGGTTATCATCAAATTAGGATGAAAGAGGGTGATGAGTGGAAGACTGCATTTAAGACTAAGTTTGGTTTGTATGAATGGCTTGTTATGCCCTTTGGCTTAACTAATGCTCCTAGTACATTCATGAGCTTAATGAATCATGTGTTTCGCCCTTACATAGGAAAGTTTGTTGTTGTGTATTTTGATGACATTCTTGTGTTTTCTAAGAATCTAGAAGAGCATGCTAAGCATTTGCATTCTGTGTTTGATATTTTAAGAGAAAATAAACTCTTTGCAAATTTAGAGAAATGCTCTTTCTGCTTGGATTCTGTGGTTTTTCTTGGTTTTGTTGTAGGTACTGATGGCGTCCGAGTGGATGAAGAGAAGGTGAAGGCAATTCGAGAGTGGCCAACACCTAAGAATGCTAGTGAAGTGAGGAGTTTCCATGGACTTGCAAGTTTCTACCGACGATTTGTAAAGGACTTCTCAACCCTTGCTGCACCTTTAAATGAGCTGGTAAAGAAAAATGTCATCTTTAAATGGGATTCGAGGACGAATCCTTTTCAAGAGGGAGGGAATGATGGAGATGAGCTAGGAGACTTTAAAGAGCTTGAACAAAATCAAGAACTTGAAAACAAAAGGGCTGGACGTAACTCTAAAAGATGGCCAGCTAAAGATCCATTGCAAGGTATGGGAGGCCCATGCACAAGATCAAGAGCCAAAGCTATGAAGGAGGCCTTGAATGGAGTGATCCAAAAACTAATAGACCTAGAGCCCATAGTCTTAGCTGAATATGAAGCCCAAAAGGAACAAAATGGCATGAAAATCATTTCATATCTACAATATGCTAGGCCAAGCCTGAAAGGAGCCTAATTGAAGAAGCCCAACCATTTCCACAAAATCCTCTTAGTTTTAATTTGATTGTTTCTGTTTCAGATTTTTTAGCTTTATTAGGCACCATTCTTGGTGAATTTGTTCAGATTTAAATTTATTTTATTTTTCCGCCAAACCTAAGAGTTATTTTGTATTTAGGGTTTTATTTTTCAAATGCCTATATAAGGCCCACTTGTACTCCAAGAAGAGGCAGATTGAATGAATTAGTTTCAGAATTATTTCTGACTTGTGAGGTTTCTCTTGTGGCCTTTGTGTACTGGAGAAAATCTTTGACTTATCAAAGGAGTGGTTTCCTTTGTGGCGTCCTGGATTAGGGTTCTAAGAGACGGGTTCTCTTAGGGTTCAATTCCATTGACCAACATCTCTTCTTCTTTTTCTTCTTTGTTTCTTTCTTTATTCTTTCTTGCTTGTTATCCAGATCTGCCTATTTTCTTGTTCTTGTGTCGTATGCCAAAATTCGATCACTGATCCGTGTAATTTGGGGTTCCTAGAACGGGTTTCTACGGAGTCACACATCAGAAATGTTTATTGTTTCATTATACCCAAATCGGGCTAGGTTACAAGCAGAAACATATTTTGCTCAATCCAACCTGATATTTTGTTAGGTTATCAACATCTTGCCATTTATTTTTTTTTTATTATTTTATATAACTCTCTTTACGGGTTGCAATTATCATTACATATTCAAACTCTCTAGAAGTGTTTATTGACCTGTTAGGCTCGAAGGATTTGCCTTAACTAGGCCTAATTAAGTAGGACCGAGCCACAGGTAAAATTATGTTTTGTCCAACCCAACCTAATAGCTATTTTTTTTTTAAATTATCAATATCTTGTCATCTCATATATATTTTTATTCTTATTTTATCTGACTCTCTCTGCATATTATAGTTTTCATTACTTACCCAAACCTTCCTTACTTCTCAATTATTTTTATTATTGACATGCATGTTTACTAACATTTCTTTTGTTGAATAACAAAAATATATATTTACTTAAGGCTAATTATGTTAGTATAACTTATGTTTTACTTAATAATATCAGACTATTTCTTATTGAAATTATTTTTCTGATAAAAAAATAATGGTTTTCTAGAAATTCATTGTTTTAAAATATATATCTATAAATTTGTAAAAAAGATATTTTTATATTGTAAATATCAATTCATAAGGAAAAAAACTCAAGCTACCCTAACTCATCCTAACCTAACATAAAATTAGGCTTATTTAGGCTAACCTGAGCTATGGATATAAAAACAAGTTTGATATCTTAATCGAGTTGGGTATCAGGCCTACTAAATACCCGACTCGACCTTGCTCATGAATAGCTCTAAAACCCTCTCTGTTTCTTAATTATTTTGTCATTTATATGTATATTTACTAATATTTTTTTTATTGAACAATGAAAACATATAAGTTTATTTAAGGTTAATTATGCTAGTATAACTTGTATTTTGTTTGATAATACTGGGTTATTTTTTTATTAAAATTATTTTACCAATAAAAATATGAGGACTCTAGAAGCTCATTGTTTTGAAATATATGTTTATGAGTTTGTAAAAAGATATTTTTATATTGCAAATATTTATTCATACAAAAAAACTCGAGTGATTTTAACCCAACATTAAATCGAGTTCATTCAAGTTAGGTTAAGTTATGGGTATAAAAATAAGTTCAATGTCTTAATTGAATCAAGTCTCAAGCTTATTAAATACTTGGCTCGACTTTACTTATGAACAATCTTAACTTTTGCTTGGTCTGATGGTTCCACCCCTTCTTCGTCATTTTTGGGATAATAACGGTGGTTAGTAAAATAATAGAAAATAATTTAATGAGAAATCAAGTGTTAGATTCATTTAATTGGGAAATCTAATTCCATTTTATTTAATCGAAAGAAACTATTTAACAAAAAACTTTTAAATATTAAGTTTTACGTCATTACATATAAATAATTCATGGCATATTTATTTTGATCAATATTAGTGATTTGATATATTTATGTGAGATATTATTAAATTGACAATGTCTACGTAAATATATCAATAAACGAGTGTCATACTTGAATAATTAGAATTCCACTGTTTGAATTTTTTTTTTTTTGGATTACAAACTTAATGTCTTGTTTAAAAATAATATGCTAGGCACTGCCTATTTAAAATAAATTCTACTTTAAGAGATTTTACATGTTATCTGGATTGGAATTGCTAGATGATATAAGTAAAGAAAGAATTTATAAGCAAATTTTCTTATTTTTTTTACTATCAAATTTTTTAATTAAAATATAATAAATATATAATTTTTCAATAATAACATGACTTGTGTATAATTTTTATAAATAAGTGTATGATTCTCTTAAACTCTATACTTGTCGTATTTTAATTAAAAAATTATATATTTATTATATTTTAATTTAAAAATATAATAATAAAGTCATAAGAAAATGCATCTAAGTCTATCTGGGACTGGGGGAGAATGAGGTTGAAGTAAGCCATGAGGCAGCAGAGGCTGAGTTTCGTTTTCAACTTCAAGAGACGCGGTTCCTGTATACGCTAAACGTGAACGCGATATTGATATTTATATGGGAGTCTGACGCCTGGGTATATAATTAATTAATTCTTTGAGGTGAAGTAATCATCAGTATACTAAAAAGCATCTTAATGGGAAATCTGCGTTATAGCCATTTTAAGTATAAGAGTTAATAGATTTTTCAACGATTAAGTGTTGGGCATTACGTCATTGCGTACGAAACTAATGTTTCAAGTTAATTTAGGCCTACACTAATTGATATAATTTTTAAGATATATTTATGTCATTAATTATAGAATAAACAAATAATTTTTCCTTTCAAAGATTAGTCTCTTTTTTATTTAGTTTTAAAATATAGAATTTCTTAATTTAATCTCTAAATATTTTCTTCTCATTAAAATATTTTAAAACTTTTTGCAATATTATTTAAGATATGATAAGATAGAGAGAAACAAGCAAGCAATAGAGTAGTGGGCCTACATCCCTTGTTTCTTTTTCTCTTTTAACTATAATCTATTCGGTTATTATAAATAATTTAAGTTAAATTAAATTAGTCTTTTTATTAAAAAAAGTCATAATTATTTAATATATTAGCAAATATATAATAAACAAGTGCTCGTGTGACTTATAATATAGACTTTGTCTAGTGAATAATAATTTTGATTTTACTTTTAAATAACGAAATTGATAGAAAAATAATCTCAAAGGTACTAAATTCATGTATTAACACTCATTTATAAGGAATGCTTAATCATAACGTGGTGCGCATTGTTTATTTAAAATAATTTCTACACAATAAAGCATTCTTATGTTTTTTGGGTTTATAGATAATAAAAAATTCATTGTACATGCTTCTAAAGTAACACTTCAAAATAAAATGGTGAGTGATTAGTGAAAGAATACAAAAGCATTTAATGGAAAATCTAGATTAGATAGAAAGAGAAGGTATTGATCTTTCTTTTTTTGTTCTCCATTAAAATTTTTCTGTTTTTTATTATCTTAATATCGTCTCTTAGTTCAAAAAAATTATAAATATTTATTATTTATTACTAGATTTAAAATTTATATGAATATTGTAAATATCATTAGACTTTGCATTTAAATAAAATTTTATTTTTCATACAAAAACAATGGAATTTGGTTTCACTGAATAAAATTGTTACAACAAAATTTATGCATTTTTAAATAGGTATAAAACTGATATTAAGATTATGCCAATTTTGTTTATGGTATGGTCTTTTCCCCAGATTTTATTCCATATTTCACTTATTTAAATTTGTTTAGTGAAAAATTATCCAATTTATTCAAAAATTAAATTGAGGAAGAAGTATTTCATAACGAAAATATTTTGGTATTTTCATCTGACCCTTTCTTTTCGATATTTTCATATGATATAATGTTATAAATAAAGTTTAATTAATATGTCAGTTTCAATGAATTTTCAAATGTGTACCCTTATACTTTAAAAATTTTATTGTACATGTGTCAAATATTAAATTGCCAAATGCACAATTTGACCCTTATTTTTTCACTGAATTTTTAAATAGAGCCCTATAATTCGATTAAAGGATACCAATAATTATGGTATTGCCATAAAGTTTTTTCTTGTGTATATTTATCAAGCAACTTTCTTTTATTTCATTAGTTAAAGTATTTATGAATTTATTTCCTATTCCCTCTATTCTTTCCATTAGTATATATTTCTTTTCTTTTCTCATTTTTGGCATTTATTTTGATGTTAAGAAATAATTTATATTCGTATATTAAAGAGTTTATATCAATGCCATATAAATTACTAGGGGTTAGATCATGTCAATTTTTTCTGTAGTTATTGTGTAAATAAAAACTGAAAAAAATTAATTTTAAAAAATAAATTAGATAATGAGAAGTTATCTCCTCATATATTAACAACTATATAATTTTTTTAAAAAAAATGAAGTAGCGGGATATTAAATAACTTTCTATTTTTATATCAATAATTATACAACTTTTTATACTTTATTTATCTATACCAATATATGTGATTTTAGAACCAATGGAAACCCCCAAAATTATATTCATTAGCATAGATACAAGAATAGGAAGTAATTTATATCAGCTAAATTTTTTCTTTACATGCGTATGTATAATAAGTTTAAAAGCATCTTCAATTACATTTATTATTATCCTAAATTATTTTTGTACTAGTAAACATAGACATTAAAATTTTTAAACTCAATTAATTGGGCTATATATCTAATAATCATGACAAGGTTTTTATACCATGTTGACACAAGTGATTATAAGAATGTACCATTATATTAAATTCTGGTATAATGACTTAGCTGCAAGAAATTATTTAACAATTGACTTTTTAAGTGTTAAATTTTACATCATTACGTATAAATAATTCGTGTCAAATTAAATTTGATCCATATTAGTCATCTTATATATTTTTATAAAATATTATTGAATTAACAATGTTTACCTAAATATATCAATAAATAATTATGTCAATATAATTACCTAATCCCATTTTAATTTAACTGAAAGAAACTATTGAATAACAAACTTTTAAATGTTAGGTTTTACGTCATTACATATAAATAATTCATGTCAAATTTATGTTGATCAATATTAGTGATTTGATATATTTTTGTGAGACATCATTAGATTGACAATGTCTATGTAAATATATTAATAAACGAGTGTCATACTTGAATATTTAGAATTCCACTATTTGACTTTTTTTTTTTTTTTTTGCGTTACAAACTTAATGTGTTGTTTAAAAATAATATGCTAGGCACTACTTATTTAAAATAAATTCTACTTTAAAAGATTTTACGTGTTATATGGATTGGAATTGCTGGATGATACAAGTAAAGAATAAGCAAATTTTTTTATTATCAATTTTTTTAACTAAAATATAATAAATATATAATTTTTCAATTATAACATATGACATGTGTATAGTTTTTATAAACAAGTGTTTAATCTTCTAATTAAACTTTATACTTATCATATTTTAATTAAAAAAATTATATACTTATTATGTTTTAATTAAAAAACTTAATAATAAAGTTATAAGAAAATGCATCTAAATCTAATTCTATAGGTCATTGTATATGCTTCTGAAGTAACTTCACAATAATGGTAATTAGTAGAAGAATGAAAAAGTATCTAATGGAAAATCCAGATTAAATGAAAAGAGAAGGCATTGATCTTTCCATTTTTTTCCCTTTTCATTAAATTTCTTCTAAGGCTTCATCTGCTTCATTTTCAAAAACAATTTTTTTTTTTGTAAATAATGAAAAAGGTTAGGATATTTTTTTTAACCAATCTATATTTTATTTCAATTTTTCGAGAGGAGTATTTGGGACTGGGGGAGAAGATGATGTTGAAGTAAACCACGAGGTAGCAGAGGTTGTGTTTCGTTTTCAAGAGACAGAGTTCCTGTACACACCAAATGTGAACACAATATTGATATTTATACGGGAATCTGATGCCTGGGTACATAATTAATTCTTTGTGGCGAAGTAATCATCAGCATACTAAAAAGCATCTTAATGGAAAATGTACACCACAGCCATTTTAACTATCGAGAGTTAATATATTTTTTTAACGACCAAGTGTTGGGCATTACGTCATTGCGTGCGAAACTAATGTTTCAAATTGTTTTGACCTTACACTAGTCGTTATAATTTTTAAGATATATTTATGTTGTTAATTCTAGAATAAATAAATAATTTTGTCTTTCAAAGATTATTCTATCCTTTATTTGGTTTTAAAATATAAAATTTTTCATTTCAGTCTCTAAATATTTTATTCTCATTAAAATATTCCAAAATTTTTTGCAATATTGTTCAAGATATGACAGGAAAGAGAGAAACAAGCAATGGAGTAGTGGACTTCGCTTGTATATGGCTCACATCTTTATTTCTTTTTCTCTTCAACCATATTCTATATGCAGTTATGATAGATAATTCAAGTTGAATTAAAATGGTCTTTTTATTAGAAAAAAATTATAATTATTTAACATATTAGCTTATATATGATAAACAAGTAGTCACATGACCTTTAAATTATAATATTGACAGACTTTGTCTAGTGAATGACCATTCTGATTAGGAAAACTTGTTTGGAAAGTTGAATTGAAAAATTTTACTTTTAGATAACAAAATTGATCGGAAAATAATGTTGAAAGATACTAAATTCACGTGCTAACGCTCATTTATTAGGAATGCTTAATCATAACGTGGTACGCATTGTTTATCTAAAATAATTTCTACTGAATAAAGCATTCTTACGTTTTTTGGGTTTATAGATAATACAAATTTATTGTATATGCTTCTAAAGTAACACTTCAAAATAAAATGGTGAGTGATTAGTGAAAGAATACAAAAGCATTTAATGGAAAATCTAGATCAGACAGAAAGAGAAGGTATTGATCTTTTTCTTTTCTTCTCTATTAATTTTTTTTTTGTATTGATCTTTTTTTTTTCCATAAAGATTTTTCTGTTTTTTATTATCTTAATATCGTCTCTTATTTCAAAAAAATTATAAATATTTATTGATTATTATTATTATTAAATTTAAAATTTATATGAATATTGTAAATATCATTAGACTTTACATTTAAATAAAAATGTATTTTTCATACAAACAAAAAGGAATTTGGTTTCACTGAATGAAATTGTTATAAAAAAGATTTATGCATTTTTAAATAAGTATAAAACTGATATTAAGATTATACCAATTTTGTGTATGGTATGGTCTTTTCCCCAAATTTTATTCCATATTTCATTTATTTAAATTTTTTAAGTGAAAAATATCCAATACACTCAAAAATTAAATTGAGGAAGAAGTATTTTATAACGAAAATATGTTGCTATTTTCATCTGACTCTTTTTTTTTCTCAATATTTTTATATGACACATTGTTAAAAATAAAGTTTAATTAATATGTCAATTTCTTTTTTTTGATATTATATTGTAGGAATCGAACTTTTGACATTACCCATACCCTTACTCTACCTTTACCATTTGGGTTAAACCAAATGGCATTAATATGTCTGTTTCAATGAATCTTTAAATATGTACCCTTACACTTTAAAAATTTTATTGTACATGTTTCAAATATTAAATTGCCAAATGCACAATTTGACTATTATTATTTCACTGAATTTTTAAATAGAGGCCTATAATTCAATTGAAGGATAAACAATAATTATTGCCTTGAAGTTTTTTTCTTGTGCATATTTATCAAGCAACTTTCTTTTATTTCATCAGTCAAAGTATCTATGAATTAATTTCCTATGCCCTCTATTCTTTCCATTTGTATATGTTTATTTTCTTTTCTCATTTTTGGCATTTGTTTTGATGTTAAGAAATCATTTACATTAGTATATTAAAGAGTTTATATCAATGCCATATAAATTACTAGGGGGTTAGATCAAATCCATTGTTTCTGTATTTACTTTTTAAATAAAAAACTCAAAATTTTTAATTTAAAAAAAATTAGATAATGAGAAGTTATCTCATCAAATATTGACAACTATATAATTTTTTTTTTTTTAAAAATGAAGTAATGGGATGTTAAATAACTTTCTATTTTTATATCAACAATTATATAATTTTTTATACTTTATTTATCTATACTAATTGTATGATTTTAGAAGCAATGAAGACCCCCCTAAAATTATATTCATTAGTATAGATAAAAGAATAGGAGGTAATTTACATCAACTAATTTTTTTTTTTAATATGCTTGTGTGTAATAAGTTCGAATGCATCTTCAATTACATTGATTATTATCCTAAATTATTTTTGTACTAGTAAACATATATAGTAAAACTTTTAAACTCAATTAATTGGGCTATATCTAATTATCGTGACAAGGTTTTTATACCATGCCAACACAAGTGATTATAAGAATGTACCATTATATTAAATTATTGTATAATGATAAGTAGTTAGGCTTTTAGTCACGTAATTCTAATACAGAGAGCATTTGTTCAACAATTAACTTGTTTGGGATGCAAAATGGAAAAGAAAATATAAAAAGAAAAGATGAATTTGTAAATGGAAAAAAACTTTTATATTCCTACTTTAATTTGAATTTGAAAAGAGACCACTATTATTATGTAATAATTATAAAGGCATAATAAATATTGCACACAATTATGTAAAAGGAATCTCTTTACCTTACACAAAACTATACAAGCCATTGGCAATAGATCTTTCATAGTATTAGCAATAAATCTACACAAAAAAGAACATTAAAACCCTAACAATAAATCTACACAAAAAAAAAAACATTAAAACCATAGATTTGATGACTAATTTAGTAGAGATTTCCTTGTCTATAAAATTTTAGAGAAAATTTTGTAGGGAG
The DNA here is from genome assembly GCA_032878935.1 of Erythrophleum fordii. NCBI lineage: Eukaryota > Viridiplantae > Streptophyta > Magnoliopsida > Fabales > Fabaceae > Erythrophleum > Erythrophleum fordii. Next base: position 4,590,709 of record JAVQMF010000025.1, on the reverse strand, counting down.
AGAATGCAATCATGCAAATGAGAAAGTGTTACAAGACAATTGTTGATCATATACTTTTCCATTAGTAGGCCAGTGGTCCTCTAAGGATTTGGAAGTGATTTCTTTGTATTTAGCCATTCTTATCTCATACCTAGTTAGTTAAAGAGTAGTTACGTACCCTATATGAATTGATTGGTAGACTTACCACATCATTTTCAGGATGATCTCTTAGTAAGCATGGGATAACTATTAGTTTCAACTAGTACACTTGGCTGAAATAATTCATGTATTGTTATAACTTAACAAAGGACTTTTGTATCTTAGATAAAAAAGGAGATCAACACTAAAAACAATCCTCCTTTTAGATCGACACTTAAAACACTCTCATCCTAGTGTCTTAACTATACTAGAAGGAGGATTGTCATAGCGTCTTAGCTAAGTTAAGAGAAAGAGTGTTTTCAATGTCTTAATTAGGTAAAGAGGAAGACTATTTTATTGTCTTAATTAGCTAAGCAAAGAAGAAGGCATTTGGATTTGCTCATGTTTGAGTGGTAAAATGAGCATTCATTTTGAATAAATCTAGACCTCTCAACTACTCATACGAATGCTGCATTGTCATGTCACCTAATAGAGTTTGGAGCACAATGTTTCACACTTTTTTCCCCAAGTTTTTGGTGCCCAAATTACACCATTGAAACCATCAAGTACTAGAATCGTGACACATGCCCTCTTTCCTCCCTAGATGCTACATTTTGAGGAGGCTATATAAACTTAATGGTTTCTTCTCTATGCTTGTATTCACGTGAGGAAACCTTCACAATGTAGATCTTGCCTCTTAAGTTAACCCAATCAATAGGTTGGCACTAGGTAGCTCTCACCATTCAACTAAAGTTATCCAATATATATCTAACCCACATAGAATAGATAACTACAAGTTGTTCGCCATTATCTAGTATTAAAATATACATTAAAACTCATGGAAAGAAAATCCAAATCCAAAGGCTAATTAGTAGCTATTGTACTCGACTTAATTTTTGTTTGAGGCATTGGTAGGTTATACAAGATTATCAAGGAATTATAATGTACTTAGTTTACCAACTGAATGAAAATGATGAACATAGGAAGCATGAATGGTATTATTATGTAAATTATGGAAATGCCAATTGGTTGGTAATATGAATTTAATATAGAAGGAAAATAGAAGAATGATTGTAGAACTACATAGAGCAAATTACAATTGTGTTCCCCCTTATCCTATGGTTCACCTCCTTGTTTAACCTTTCACTCTCCAAGTTGGTTTCCTCACGCGATTACTCTTGCATTTGCTAACTTCCTCTATATATCTTCTATTAACACCATTTTAACTGCCTATCTCCTCATTTGCCACATGTTTTTGGAGCTGTAACAAACTCCATGTGTGCCTCATGTTGTATAACATTACCCAACTTAGCAAGAGGGACCTTGTCCTTAAGGTCAAAGGTGGGAAACTATTGTTAGAAAGACACACGATCTTCCCATATGGCTTCAATGGAATCGAGGCCATCCTATTTGACCAACAACTGAGGCACCCATTTGCCATGCTGCCAAATAGTTCAAGATTAAAGAATTTTAGCAAGTTGTAGCATTGGCCCTTGATCCAAAGTAAGAAGTGGTAAAGGCACATACTGAGTGGCAGGTTCATTATAGCATTTCTTTAATAAGGATACATGAAAAACAGGATGGATGTGCGCTGAGGGAGGTAACAACAATTTGTAAGCAACTGGGTTGATCTTTTTCAATAATATGAAAAGGTCTAAAGTATCTTAAACCTAATTTGTGATTCTTTCATAAAGCAACATATTATTGTCAATAGGGTTGTAGCTTAACAAAGACAAAGTTGCCCACTTGAAATTCCACTTTAGAATGGTTCTGATTAGTAAACCATTTCATGCGTGCCTAAGCCTTGCTGAGATTGTGTTTTAATTGATGAAGTAATGCATCTCTATTAAGTAGTTCCTGTTGGACAGCTTCATTATCAGTAAGAGATGGTGTATATTTTAAAATGGCAAGTGGTGGACGTTATAAAGGAAGAAATGGAGTCATACCTATAGCTGTATTATAAGCCATGTTGTACTAAAACTTAGCCAATGGTAAATAACAGACCCACAATTGAGAATTCTCATGCCCATAATAGTGGAGGCACATTTCCACACACTTATTAGTGATCTTAGATTAGCCATCAGTCTTAGGATGGTAGGAAGAACTCATGAAGAGAGTGGTACCTGAAGCTTAAAAAGGTGGCACCAAAACTTGCTTATGAAGATCCAGTCTCTCTCCAACATTATAGAGTGTGGCAAGCCATGTAGTTTAACTATTATGTCTACACATTTTTTTTGCCACTTGAGCACTGGTAAAAGAAGATTAAGGGGCCCAAAATGTGCATACTTGGAAAGGTAATCAATAACCACCATAATAATTGAGCCTACTTAGGAAATGAATAGGCCAATGATGAAGTCCATAACAATATTTTCCCAAACATTGGAAGGTATAGGTAGAAGTTAAAGCAATCCATCAGAAGGAGAATGGAGAATTTTGGCCTATTGGTAAGTAACACAGTGGCAGATGAAGTTGTGAACATTAATACGCATTCCTTTCCAGTAAAATTGGGTTGTTATTCGAGCATGAGTACGCAGGGTGCCAGCATATCCTCCAATGGTTGAAGAATGGAATTTTTGTAAAATTTGTTGTTACAGTGCTTCGGTAGTAGAAGGCATGGCCATTCTGTTATGCCATAAAAGAATGCCATCCCATAAAACATAAGGAGGAATGGAATTAGGGTTGGCCTGAAGTTTTTAGATAATCAAATGACATTTAGGGTTGTCAAGCAAAGCCTATGATGTGAGGCCTACTAGATGATCTGCTTTAGAAACCCTAACCAATATAGGTCACACCCGAGGATCAGCTAAAAAATAAAAAGATAATTGAGATAGAACCATAAAGGAACCTATCCCTTAAAACTTTAGCTACAAGATGCCACAAAGGTTTATCACTCCTTTGATAAGTCAAGTATATTTATGTAGGTCAAGAGGTAAGACCCTAAGAAAAGTCATCTCTTAGAACCCTAGCCTTGGAATGCTACAAAGGATGACCACTCTTTTGATAAGTCAAGTATTATCTTAAGAATACAAGGAATGCAAGAAAACTCTCACATAATATAGAAAACAATGTAACTCTTATTCCTTCTCTTTCTAAGTACATATCAGGCCTTTATATAGGCAATAGGTGACATAAAACTTTCTAAAAATAATTCCTTGAAGTTGGCACCATCTATTACATGAATTTGGAAAGTTAAGAATGGCTTCATAAAAAAAAAAAAAGGAAAGAAAATAACTTATTTTTCAAATATAATTTTTTATTACATGGCTTTATTCAAACAACTAAAATAGAAACCTTTTACATAGTCAGAACTTGATCACATGCTAGTTACATGAGGCTTCAAGTGAGCTCTTCCAACTGGACTCTTTTTAGGCCCTCAACTTTAGTAGAATCTTGGGCTATTTGGGAGCATATTAACATGCCACTTAGAGCTCTTTTGGCAACCATTAAATTCTCATAAATAGGCTCTAAGTCTTGCAATTAATGAGTCAAACAATTAAGAACTTCTTTCATTGCTTTGGACCTTACTCTTGTCATTGGGCTTTCAACACCTTGTAATGGATCTTTAGGCACATTAGATTTGAATTCTTGGATTTTAATAAATGAATTTTGTTCAGCTCCTTGGCTTCCATATTTAGACTTTATTTTAGCTCTAACATCATGCTTTACATGTCCCAAATCATGTCTCACATGGTCAGCAACTTACCTAAACTTCCTTTGGTTGGTCATGCCATGCATTGTCTCTTTGAAGTTAGTCATAGGAGCTTTATGGTACTTTATCAGCTCGCTTGAGATCATTCAGAAGATGAAATTGAGTAGAAGAAACTATCATATAAAATGATTATGACAGTGCATGAGCTACTTTGTTGTCAGTGCCAAGTTTATATTCAATTTTGAAATTAAAACCCAAATGTTTAGATAGACATTCCTGTTGCAAGCTTTATTATTAGTGCATCAACTACTTTGTTGTCAGGTGTCTGAAAGACTTGTGATGTTAAGCCTTGCAAGCTTTATTGGTCTATACAAATGATAAAGTCATGGCTGAGAAGGTAATGTCAAAACTTTGCCATTGTTGTAGTGATAGCCAACATTTCTCTTGCATAGGTGGATTTTTGTTGCTAATTTTTAGATAATTTGTGAGAGTAAAATGCAATAAGATGCCTATGTTGGCTAAGGACAGCCCCAATGCCAATCCCTGAATCATCAATTTCCAAGATGAACGGTGAGAAAAAATTATGTAATGCCAAAATAAGTGCCACAATAATTGCCTTCTTTAAAAGATCAAAAGTGTCCTATATTGCTAAGGACCATCAAAAAGATTCTTTTTGCAATAATTGAGTCAATGGGGCAGCTATGATGGTATATCCTTTGATAAAACATAAGTAATAACTAGAGAGACCCAAAAATCTATGAAGTTGCTTGACTATGGTAGGTGGCGGCCAATCCAAAATTGCTTGAACCTTGGAAGGATCCATCTCAACACCCTAAGTAGACAGCATATGGCCTAAATATTCCACACGTTGCTGACCAAAGGAACACTTCGAGAGTTTAGCAAATAATTGATGATAAAGCAACAACTCAAGTATAGTATGGAGGTGTTGCAGATGAGATTCCCATCTCAAGCTATATACCAGAATGTCATTGAAGAAGACTAAGACAAATTTACAAAGAAATGGTTGAAAAACATGATTCATAAGAGCTTGGAAAGTCGCTAGTGCATTAGAGAGACCGAATGGTATAAACAGCCATTCGAAAGGGCCCTAATGAGAGCGAAATACAATCTTATAGTGATCTTCAAGATGAACCAAATTTTGGTGATAACCAAAATGTAAGTTGAGCTTGGAAAAATAGCAAGCCCAATGCAATTTGTCCAACTCTCATCCATCATGGGTATGGGAAAAGAATCCTTAACTAGTACAACATTTAAAGCATAGTATTTAGTACAAAAACACTAGTTGCTGTCCTTTTTCTTTACCAATAAAACAAGGGAAGAGAGTGAATTGGAATTAGGTTGAAAGATTCCCTGCTCATGCATGTCAATGACAATCCTTTTAATTTTGGCTTTCTGACTGAATGAATAATGATAGGGTTAAACTTTGACCGCATTGAACCTTCTTTTAAGGAAATAGCATGGTCATGAGAATGTGAGGAGGCAATCCATAAGGAATAACAAATACATTGTGAAATTGAGTAAGAAGAACGAGTAAATTAGCAAGTAAATCCACAAGAAAAGCTAACTCTAAGAAGGATGAAGAAGATTTCGTATGATGAAGCTGCATTATATAAAGAGCAGAGATAGCTGGAGTAGTATGAAGCTGTTTCGATTAGTGGAATTGTGCTTGCATGACCATAGGGTCCTGCTTGCCTTAGAGAGTGACAAACTTCCCATTCATATAGAATTTAATAATAGCCACACTATAATCAGCCATATAAGGTCCTAAGGTCACTAATCAAGCATCCCTGAATACCATATTAGCCCTTGTGATAGACAAAAGGTATGCTGGAAACATTAGGAGATGATTCTGTATAGTGAGATGAAGCTACTTAATCTGAGTGGTAGCCGTAAGGTAATTGCCATTGCTAACTAAGAATCTAAATTTCTTAACTGGTTAAATAAGGAGCTTAAGGAATGTGGTGAGATAAGGTTGAATGAAATTGTTAGAACTACCACCATCCAAAAACACTTGGACTTCCAGTTCCCTTAAAACTCCCTTAAAATATAAGGTAGCTAAACCTAGTCCTCCATTTTGTATTTTGTTTACTGACATTTTTTTAATTGGATTGAGTGGCTTGGTAGTGGGAGTAGGTAAGAGTGGGGGTAACAATGGTTTAAGAGAGGGTAAGGAGGATGGAATAGAACCAGTACCCAAAGAAACTTTGGGAGCAGCTGGTATGGAAGGTTGAAAAGATGGTTAGAGTTTAAAAGTAGACGAGTATTAGGAATATTTGTTTTCGAAAAGTTCAGCTAAAGATATTAAGTATAGTAAAGAAGTGGGAGATTAAGCCATCACATCTCGTTTAAGCTCTGGTTTAAGTCCACTAATGAAACAATCCAATAAAGTTGCATCACTAATGTCGTCTACTCAATTGGCCAAGATAGTGAATTCATGGTAGTAAGCAGAAATTGTATCAACCTGTGTTAGCTTGAACAACTTAGCATAAGGGCATTCATATTGGAAGCGACCAAATTGAGTCTCAACAGCAGTAACTAAGGATTTTCAAGCACGGAGGAGATTAGCTTTTTGCATGAGTTGAAACTAGTGAATAACACTGCCCTCTATATGCATAGCTACAATAATCAGCCGCTAGGAATCAAGAGTGTCATAATATTGAAAGAATTGTTTTGTCCTAAACAACTAGTGAGAAGGATTTAATTCGTCAGACTTGGAAAAATCTAGTTTAACATTAAGGACCTGAAAGGGTTAATAAGCAGTCATGTTATGTGTGGACGTGGAAGAAATGGAGTTCAAATAACCAAGTGAAGGTTGAAGGGATAAACGCTTAAGAGAATGCTAAATGAAAATGATGAACACGGAAAGCACGAGTGGTATTATTATGTAAACTATGAAAATGCCAACTGGTTGGTAATATGAATTCAACATAAAAGGAAAATAGAAGAATAACTGTAGAACTACAGAGAGCAAATTACGACTATTTTCCCCCTATCCCTGTGATTCACCTCCCTGTTTAAACTCTCACTCTCTAAGTTGGTTTCCTCATGCGATCACTTCTGCATATGCTAACTTCCTCCATGTGTGTTCTAGTAGCATCATTTTCACTGCCTGTCTCCTCAGTTGCCATGTGTTCTAGAGGTGTAAAAAACTCCATGTGCGCTTCATGCTGCATAACAAGAATTTATTCCCATTTACAAGACAAAATAGTTTTGATAACCAAGAATCTATGATGTCTCAAAATTGCTAAATCAGCTCTGAAACCAAAGTAGGTTAGAATATTCAACTTCCAAATCTACAAGAAGCATATTATAACAAACATGGGTGTGTTTGAAGAAGACTTTTATTTTCAAGATATATATAAGATAACTTGCAATGAGTTACATTGATATCAATCAGCCATTTTGGCAAGGAAAAGATGAAAAAGCCAAAAAGGAGGAAAAACATAGGCAAGAGAAAACAACAACAAAATTTAGAGGGAGGGAAAAGATCTTTGTTTTTCTCCATGTTGTTGTTATTCTTATTTCTATCCTTCATCATGTCAAAACCTCTTGGTTTTTCGTAGAAAGTCATTTCGGAAACTAGTAGGTAGTGATCATTGTCGTTGTAGACATTGACCTGGAAACTCCTAACCCTCTGTAACAAGCCATCCAACCACCTTCTTTAAACAAGTTCCTCATTCACTGTCTTGCTAATTGCGTAATGAAGGCTAGATTTGCGTTGTGCTTGCATGAACATAGCAAGCGTAGAGAGGACAACGTTGGCTTTTGATAGTCTCTTCAAAACGCAACGTCTAGGGGAGGAAGGAGGGCAAGTGTCGTAATCTTGGTCCTCGATGGCTTTGACTATTATGATTTAGGTAGCGAAAATTTAAGAGAAAAAAAAAAGGTATGAAACTAACGTCTAACTGAAACGCTGCATTTCGAGTTCCATAAGGTGAGGTGACAGCGCAGCATTCGTGCGATTGTTGAAAAGCCCAAATTTGTATAAAATGAGTGCTCATCTTGCTACTCGAACATAAGCGGATTTAAACGCAAGGAAGAAGATTGTTCTATTGTCTTAGCTCGATAAGGATGAAGAATGACATAATGTCTTAATTGAGCAAGGATAAAGACTCCGTTCTAACTTCTAACACGTTAGCTAGGTAAGGAGGGAGACCTCCTAGTAGCTCACCTAGATATGTACATTCAAATCTTGAACTATCTCATATATGCTAACCATCCTTTAAAATTAGTTTACATATTATTTAATAATTTTTTATTCAATTATTCATTACATTTTGCATGTATTAAAATATTTCATTATAATTTATAAAAATTAACCAACTTGTACCAAAAATAAATCCATAAACCTTTTTAAATTCATCTTGTGAATTGCAATATATAAACTTTATGAAACGTCTTTTTACTATTCAAGTCTGGAGACATTCTTTGTAATGAAAATTAAATAAAATACATTATCTAACTAAAGATTACTGTCAAATCCTAGTACAAATAATGATAATTTAGTTAGCTTTATCCTCCTGCCAGGAATAAAATTTAGTTAACTTTATTAATCATTCTTAAACACTAATAGTGGATATTCTCGTTTTTTTTATATTTAAATATTTAGTATGATAAAAGTTAAACTAAATTTTAAAGAAATCATAAATACATTGGAGAATCACTTTATGAAGTAGTATATTATTAAATTATTTGCTAAAAAGTATTTTATTTGATATTTTATCGATTATATTTAAACAAGTGTGTATATCTCAAAGAATAAATTTTAAGATTTTATAACATTTATTTCAACTTAGTATGAAAAGGACTTGCGTGATGAAAAGTTTGAGACGTGCACTACAATTTAGAACTTTTGACTTTTTTTCAGTCACGTGTGGCTTTTCTTTCTTTACCATATTTTTTAATAATTTTTTTCTCTAATCTCTATGAGTGTTAATATTGTAGCCCGCCATACTTTGCCGCTTTAAGGATATCAAATCAAATCAAAGGTTCAAAGATCTAAAGAAGATTAAAAGAACGATTATGATTAAAGCGATTCCAATGACATAATCATACATTTCTCAAATAATGATTCTTTTAACAAAGACAAATTGGGCTTCTTGAAACCTCGCGAACTTATTTTTCAAAGGAAGCTATCACTTTCAGAACACTTATCAACAATTACCGAATTGAGCGACTTAATTATATATGCTTACAAATAAATTAATTATAAGTGAAAGTAATATTAGAAAAATTTGTTTTCAACAAAAGAAAAGAATACATGCACTATTTTCTTCAGTATTCTCATTTTGATTTTTTATTAAGTTAGAGTTGAAGGTACTGTGTCCAAAAATTTATATAACCCACATAACATAGTATTAAATATTTATAATTGATATGAGTCTGATTTATTAAGATTCTACCTTATTCTTATGAATCCCTTGTATGATTAAAAAAGCTAGAGATTATTAATTACCGCAATTATTTTTAGTTTCAACCGCGAACTAACTAACAAGATGACTTTATCTAATTATTTAAGACTATTTATGCTTTTTTTTAATGTTATTTAGCATATCAGTAATTACATCCATTGTTTATATATATATAAATATATTTGTACGTGTGTGTGTCTATATATATATATATATATAGAAATGAAAGATGAATTGATTGGGGCGGTGTAAGATGATTTGATTGGATTATAAGTAATAACTAATGTTAATTAGGTAAATTAATATATTATACTCAGGCTGCAATCAGTCATTTCATAGTGAGAATGGGTATTATTGTGTGTCTAGAAGGTTGAATGACCTGTATAAGCCCGTCTCTGTGCTTATTTAACTGAATCTCGGCTGTTAAGAAGCACAAGGGCTTTGACCTCATAATTTTCATGCGATCACACCTCAAAAGATTGATACGATCTGTCATGAAAGTTGAGATATTTGAGTCCCATACACTTCCTCAGTTGAAGATTTTTTAAGAACAGTATTGTGATATAAAGGATTTTTTTTTGGGGGGGGGGGGGGAGGAGGGCAGGAGAGAGAGAGAGCAAATTGAAAAGGTGATTTGAGAAAGAAGAGCATATATACCTGAAAATGGAAAAATGCAACCAAAAAAAAAAAAACGATTGCGTAAAATTAGGTGGGACTTGTGCTAATAAGACGAGTCTAGATGCAAAAGATTTCAAATTTAAAAATAGATTAAAATAAAAAGACAAGCATGTAGTTTAAAAAGATTATTTACTATTCTAAAATTGATGAACAGTATATGACTTCTTTCAATCTACATATGTTGATATGTTAATTTTTTAATAAAAATATTGGAGATTATATGAATTTTGTAATGCTATACTAGTATAATTATTACATAGTATGATAAAAAAATGACGTAATATATCAAAATATGTTGAGTAAATTAAAAATGTAAATATAACAAATTACTTTAAGTTAGTATTTAGTCAATATATTTTTACATATTATTATCATATGTAATAATTGTATCCATACAATTCCTTTTAAAAATATGCCTAAGGATTTACTTTAAGGTTATTTTTATCGTAAATTTACTTATATACCTATGAATTATATTTGTTTTATATGAAAATATAAGAGTACATAATAGGGCTTGGAAGGCCGAGCCTTGAGAGTCTAAAATGGAGGCTGAAGACGATAGGCCCAAACTCAGATACCTTTAGTTTAATTAGTTAAATGAACAAAGTGGACTTGAGCACTACCGATTAATAGTTATGGCTTCTTTTGACCAGAAAGTCTTGGTCCAAATTCAATTAGACCTTGCGTTATTTTATGAATATACTTATTGTTTTTATTTTTATTTTTTAAAATATTACTGTTATCTTAATATGGGTGACGGTCATTTAAAATTTGGATAGACCAAGAAAAGGGCACATATTATTAACCCATAAGCTAGGCATACGCTGTATCTTATGTTTTGGCTTATGTGCATTGGATCATCTTGCTTATCTGTCAAAATCATTGTCTCTCTGATTAATTTTTCTCTTTAAAATATTTCAATCGGATTAGAACTTGGATTGCTGTGGATTCTTTTTATTTTATACTTTAAAGGTTTTTTTAATGGAGTTTTAAAAGATATACGCCTTTACAATACTAGTAATTATGTCTGGGCCATGCATTCAGTAAAAATTAGATCAAATTTTCATTAAATAATGTATGTTAAATAGTGGTTCTTAACTATTGAAACAACAAGAACAATATTAACTTTGAATCTCTTTCCTACCTCCTCAAAAGGATAAATATCTCTTAGAAAAGACAATATGAAACACATATCCGCACATCCAAGGGGAAAAAAAAAAAGTCCCCCCAAGAACAACATTATACTCTCTCTCTCTCTCTCTCTCTCTCTCTATATATATATATATTACAATAAAACATTACAAAACAACATTGTAACCATTAGCATCATGGAAAATTATAGCTCCTGCCTATATTGCCTAAGAAACTGATTTTGAGCTGGAGAGGTCAATAAACCAAACCGGTTAGTAGGAAATGATCTAACCATATGACAGATATCTCTGCCAATAATCTAAAGGTTATAGACCTGCTTGTAATGGTAGAACACTGCGTTATAATGGTATAATGCTTCCTTTCCAAGAACAAAATCTAGGGATAATATCTTGCAGAAGAATAAAAGCCAGAGCCTCATCCAAGGCAGCTCATGGTATTGGTGAAGCATCCTTTGAACCTGTTTGAGAGCTTCAGTAGGGTTGGTCTTATGTATATCCTTCATGAAACACTTTGTTCTATATATGCATCTAGATATAATTTTAAAGATTAACACAATCAAATTGGAACACTCCTCATGTTGCTGCAAATGTTTATCTCCTTGTGAAACCAAATTTGCAACTAGTTATCAATAGCCTGTTCATGAATTAGATCCACTCAACGATAATGGAGAAGCAAACCATAAAATTCTAGCAAAATGAACATTGCAAGAATAGATGGTTAAGGGATTCCTTGCGTGAGAAACAGGAAGGGCAGCTACTCTTCAACCGAAAGTGATGTTTTTGAAGCTGATCAGCAACAGAAAGACTACATATGAGTGACCAACTTCCATACATAAATCTGAAAAACTTAAGCTTCCTCAACTGCCTTCATGCTGTAAACACATTGTCAATTGGCTGAACCTGTAGATCTTTAGCTAACAAATTAAAACCACTAGCAACCCTATAAGCTCCTCTCCTAACCTGTAAAGGGAAGGAAAAAAAAATCATTTTAATAGAACCCAGCATTTATTTTCGTGCGATGCCAATGAAAAATCCCACATTATAATGGGTTCTTGCTCCAACTAATAAATGCAATGCATGAAATATGATATTCATGTCAATAATAAATCAACAATCAACCTCAAATTATCTAAGCATTAATGACTGCCTATAACAGTGGGAGAAATTCTAAGAGAACACATTATGAAATAGAATATATGGTTGCTCGTATTAATACTATTCTGATTGTCTCGATTCTTAAGATGGACTCTTGATTCTATAAGTGTATCTCAAAAATTATTGTAAATCAGTAGAAAGACAAGTCTCATCTTATCTTATCAAGTGAGTTTTGCATCTATAGACATATTTAAGATAATATTATAGTGGCTCAAGAATTCCTACATTTTATGAAGCGCGTGACAAGTACAGAGTCTCTACTATTAAATTTGATCTCAAAAAAACCTATAACAATTGAGGTAGGACTTGATTAAAAACATCTCCTTCTTCCTCACACGCCTCCTGAGATGTCTTTTGATGATTCGTCCGGCTGATCATGGTTCCTCATGAGTAATAAGTCTCTATAGGAAAGTTTCCTCCCTTGATCAGACTCTGTCTCACCATTCTCTCTCACCATCCAAACCTCCCATTTGGCTTCCATCAAACATTCTATTGTAAAACCAGCCTTCGCTTTCCTAACCTTCGTCCTGCTGCAAGAAAGAATATCGCTCAGCCGCGTTGCCGATGCCATAAAATTTTTTACCTGTGAATGCAGGTACATGTTTAACATATTATTTATATATGATAACGATAAAAATAATATTAACTAAATTATATTTGTTAGGTTTTATAAATTTATGAAATTATTTAATAATTTTAGTAATATATTATTGTTTATAAAATAGTAAACGCAGACAAGTGAGAAAATTTCAAAGGTGCTGCTGTATTTTAGGGGGTTCGACAAGAGATACATTACACAGAAAAGGCCACACGTAAACAAATTTTAGAGCCTTTTACTTTTGACCGTAACTTATGGATGAAGGTTCAGATTTATAAAAGATCATTCTCCATTTCTTTAAAAAAAAAAAGGAAAAGGAACAAAATAATCAGAAAGAGATAGAGTTTTTCAGTTCTTCTGAAACACCATAATTAATTACTAATGGTAGAGGCATTTCCCCCTTCTCTTTGGTCTCGCTGAGTGATTTTAATTTCTCTTCTCTTTTATCCATTGACATGGTGGTTCCACATGATCGATTTTAACTTTTCTTTTTCTCCATAAATTGCATTTCGTATTTTCTAAATGAAATTTAAATCTGGAATCTTCCTCTTTTTAGGCAATTTCTTTTCTTTCAATGCACTAGATTTCCTCTACAAAAGGATCTCTCTGGGCTAAATTTTCTGTCATTTTTCATGGCATGCACATATCATCTGTTTGCATCATTGCCCCTGAGAACAAAATCAACTATAAAGCATATACATCACGTACAACTTAGATTTGATTTGAAAGGATACTAATATATTTTGGTTGGTTTGTATACATCTGTGTTTATATATGGAATTTGTAACTTTTTTTTTCTTCTTAATTAATATTGCAGATTCACTTTGTGATTCTTATCAGTAGACAAGGCAAAGTAAGACTCACCAAATGGTATTCACCTTACTCTCAAAAGGAGAGATCCAAGGTATTCATCAGATTTGAACCCAATAATCATTATACTAACACTGATTTTTCCTTCTTGAAGTTGTTTTACCTCCCAAGTACTTTACAATATATCTTATCTTGTCATTTGAACCACCTAGTTAAGCGCCTTCATTATTAATTCTTTTTTATATACAAGGTTCTTTGATGAAGTTAACAAGATTGCTTAATTGCTATGTGACATGGGTTTTGCATGTTGGTTTTTTCCATTATTACATTATTGAAGCACTATGTTGCTTAAGGAAACTTTTATTTTGTGGGTTGATATGTATACGTAGAATCATAAATGGCACAAAAGTTAACATTTTGGAATCTTTTGTATCATTGATCCTTACCTTCAAAGTCCCAGCACCTCCTAATAACCCATTGCTTAACTTGTTTATTGTTTTGGTCTTTTGTTTATAGTGTTCGATCTATATGGATACCGAGAGTCATAAATGGTCCAAAAGTTATAGTTTGGATTCTTTGGTATTATTGATCCTCACCTCTGTACTAAAAGTCCCAACAACTCTTAATGACCCACTGCTTGACCTGTTTCTTGTTCTGGTCTTTCATTTATAGCGCTGGATCAATATGCATACCAAGAATCATAAATGGTACAAAAAGTTACATTTTGGAATTTTTGCATCATTGATTCTCACCTCGTACTGAAAGTCCTAGCACCATGTAATTACCCATTGCTTAGCCAGTTTCTTGTTCTGACCTTTCCTTTTGGAAGGTAATTCGAGAGTTAAGCGCTCAAATTCTTCCTCGCACTATCAAGCTTTGCAACTTTGTGGAGTGGAGAGGACTCAAAGTTGTTTATAAAAGGTAGGTAAAAGTTGTTACAAATTCCTGGCCATTAAAAGGGAATTAACAGTCTCTTTGGTTTTGGTTCATGTTTAGATATGCCAGCCTCTACTTTTGCTTCTGCATTGATGAGGATGATAATGAATTGGAGACCCTCTCCATCATTCACCATTATGTTGAGACACTGGACCGTTATTTTGGCAGTGTGAGTCTCTTAGACCTCCCAAATTTCAAATTCTAATGCATTGCCTACGTAAAAATTTAAAGCGTGTCTTTGGTTTCTCTGTTACTTATATTGGCTTTCTTATTAGGTCTGCGAGCTGGATTTAATCTTTAATTTCCATAAGGTACATATCTAACTTCAATTTCTTCTTTTTATGTATTTTCATCTTGTTCAGAATTGCAGGCATGTGCTTGTGCTTTTAATTAACATTACAATTTGCTTCATTGATGATCTCCTGCAACAAATATTATCCCTCCCATATCTTTCCAAATAGTTCAAAAACAACTGATGTCATATCTTATCCGATATACTTAACATTTGTAGTTCACATAACACGACATTTTAAATTACAATGAAATATTATATATTTTGTCATACTACTATGTTTGTACCATGTCTATCTCGTACTTGTTTTTCTTATCTTGAGAATCATGAATCTAAAATCTCCATATTAAGATCACGAAGTTCTACCATTTGGGGACTTTCTCAGGAGCAATAAATCTTTTAGCCAAACTTCTGAGGCATCTATGATAAATGGGTCTAAATAGTTAGCTAGAGGTCATAGTTTTAAATATGTGCTCTGTCATGTACCCAGAAAAGACCTTACCAAGAAGAAGCATCTTTAGTGGATTTCTATACCAATGCAGTTCAAGTCTACTGTGTAAATCACTGTGCGAGTATGCAGAAGCATGAGTATGAACTCATAACTTTTTACTTAGGGATGGTGATGAGAAACAAAAGAAAAATGCTGTCCTTGTTTATTTAGTTTTTAGCTTCAATGATTTTAACGAGGCAGGATTCTCTACTGTGCTGTGTTATGCCTCTAAATAGAGGTTTATCTCTTTCGTTCTCTTGAAAAGAAAACTATTTTTTTTTTTCAACCCTATTGCGCATACTGGTTAGCATAGTAGGGGATCTAATTCTAACTTTCTAAATTAAGCTTCATCGTGACAGGCATATTATATATTGGATGAAATTTTGCTAGCTGGACATATGCAGGAGACTAGCAAGAGAACTACTTTGAGACTAATAGTTGCACAGGTATGAATGAAAATGAGCCTTCCCCAACTCATACGTGATTTTGGACTGAGGAGAATGGAGGAATCTAAATCAAACCTTTCCGTTCCTTCCCTTATCCTCTATTTTTTTCCCATCCAAACATAGCCTTTTTGGTGTCTGACAAAAATTTTGATCTCATGCTATGCGTTGCAGGAGGATTTAGTGGAAGTTGCTAAAGAGCAATCCAGTTCAATAGGCAACATTATTGCACAAGCCACCAAATAATTAAGAGCTTCATCAATTGCCATTTTGTTCCATATTACCAAATTGCTAAAAGCTTTCCTTCTGCTGAGAATATGATTTGTGTGCATCAATGTTTTTTCACTGTATTTTGCAGCCAATAATCTGTTGAAGTTAAATGTTTGCGCCTTTAAACATTCTTATTATCACTATTTATTATTATTATTATTAATTTTTTAACCCGTCGAAATATTGGTGGCACAGTTGACCACTCATGCACTTTACCTAACTAATTGCATATATTTCGTATCATGATTATCACTGTTATAGCCATAGGTGAGCTTCTCAGAAACCATCTTCAAAATGATGTCACTGATGGCATAAATCGATGCCTTTTTCTACAACAAAAATGTCAGAATTGTCAGGCCAGCCATTTCCATTCCAACAAGGAAAGTATTAAGCCATGTAAGCAATCCTGTTAAAGTTTTGTTAACAAAATCGACATCAGGATTTACTTGCTGTGCTTTTTTAAAGGAAATATAATTAAGATTAAATTGATTACAATAATATCTTAGACATCATTATAGTAACCAAGAGGGGTTTTATGTAGAAGACTCATACACATTGAAAAAGAAGAATTGGAGAAAAAAAAAACAAAATACATATACTATTCATAACGTATAAATAGTACAACTTCTCAATCTCCAACCACTGTTTTTGTTTACCAAAAACTTTTAATTTCATCCTAAAAAAAAAAAAAGGAGAAAGGAAAGCAGAAGCTACTACCCTGAAGAAAGCCAAAATAAGCTGCTAGCTATGTAGCTAGTGTTATCAATTGACTGTGGTGTTGCTCAAGAGCATCTTCCCCGTAAGCCCACAAGTAATAGCCTCTGTAGGTATGGCCTTCACTAGGTGAACCCCTTCAGCAAAAATGACACCCATTCCCATATGCAAATGAGGCTCAATGTGACAATGGAAGGCCCAAACCCCAGGGTTATCTGCCCTAAACCTAAGGGCAGTCCACCCATAAGGGAATATCACCGCAGTGTTCTTCAAAGGAGGATTCTTTAAATTAAACCTCTTCTCATCCTCACCTCCCTTGAACTTCCCATCCCCATACGCTAGTACCCAAAAATCATGCCCATGCAAATGCCATGGGTGTATCTCACTCGTACTACCATTCAACACATTGGCATTTTGGAGTATCACATCCACAACTTGGCCCATCTCAAATATGTAGACCCCATTACCCGTTATTGAATTTGGGTTCGCCGGCGGCTTCATGACATCATACTCAGCCGGGAAGCTCTCCGGTGGGCTGCTCGGGTCAAAGGCATTCTTGAGGTTGAACTTGAGGGAGCCCAAGTAAGGAGTTGTGGGCAATGTTAAGGACACATTGTTGATGGCCCATTTGGTGAACCCATTTATTAGGTTTTGTGTGTTGAGGAGGAGAAGCGTACGTTGGGCCTGGATTGGGGGCTTGGGCGAGCCCATTAGGGCAAGGACTTTTTGGGCGAACGATTTACTTCTTTCGTAATCGTTCCAAAGAGGAGTGATGGGAGGTGGAGAAGAAGGAAGCTTTGACGCCGAAGTGGGCTTGTAGTTTAGGATGGTTAGGGCTTGTGGGGTATTGGGCTTTCTTCCTCTTACACCAATGGCAATCCAGTAATTTTTGGAAGGGTCTTGGTCTGTGGTTAGAAGCACTGAGTAACTCTCTCCTGAGTATATATCTATGTCTTCCACTGCGAATGGTTGTACGTAGTTTCCATCCGCTTCCACCACAACCATTTTGTGATTCTGTATAAACACCAAAAATTAGTTCTTTAATGATAAAGCTAATTACTGTGTGAGTTCATAAATCTAATACCCACAACAAAATTTTGAATCCAAATATTTTGTACCAAGTGATCTTTAAAGGAAATTAAGCTACCGATGTATGTGTAACTGGGAAGAAAACTAGATTACAAGGGAAATTTTGGTCCTAAAACCCAACATATTATTAACACACCCTAAATTTAGCCCTTTCTTTTTTTAAAAAAATAATTTCAAATTGACTCAAACCATATTTTGGTCCTTTATAGTTGGAATATTTTTTAATATAAATATAAATATATTAAATTAAATCATCACAAGGAACTCATAGTCCCCGTGTATGAAGCCAACTAATTTCAAATTATCATATTTTATGGTCCTTTATAGTTGGAATATTTTTTAATATAAATATAAATATATTAAATTAATAATTATCAAATAATATATAAGTATTAAATAAATCAAATATAATAGAAGTGAATCTCGTTAAAAAAGTTATATCTAATATATTTATAAATATATTTATAATTAATTTGATATATTTATTTTTTCGAAATGTGTACGTTCAGAAAAGCGGGAGCATATATAATCTTGAGTTTTTCCATCTTTAAATTGTTTAAAATGAGTCTTGAGATACATACATAAGCGCATGAGCGTGCTCTTTTAGTAAAATGGTCTTTATCTTTTTTTTTTTAAAAAAAATCTTTTCTAAAAATAAAATCAATAATTATTTTTTAGAATATTTGTCAAAATCACTCACCTTTTTTTTTCCTTTCAATTCACTTCATCTATATTTTTCCCCCCTATAATCTTGTCTACTTCGAAAATTTTCAAAAAGATGGTACACCCTATAATCTTGTCCGTATGTCAAATATCCCTCCACAATATATCCAGTTTAAAATTGTGTTTCCACCTTTTCTTGACACTAGTGTCAAATATCTGTATGTCACCTTAATAATTTATTTAACAACGATCATTTCAAACCTAAATTATTTATTCATAGAATATATACAGACCACACCTGGTGAAAGAGAAATCTCCAATAATACTTTTTCTCTTGTCTTCTTGTCTGCCTTTTCTAATGGTGGGTACACTCAAAGTGTACCTCTAAAAACCAAGGATCTCATATCCCACAGCTCATTGCCCCTACGAAACGCAACAGCTTTTCCAGCTTTTTCCCATTCGCACACATCCAAACGCAGTGTGATAAAGGGTTGAAAAATGACACTCAGAAAAAAAGTTAAAAATAATAGGAGACTGGGATCCACCCATACTGTAACTGTATGTATTGCCATCCATATATTTATAAAAAAAGACCAAATAATGTAAACTAAAATTTTAAATTCGCCCATCCATCCATCCACCGTCTAGGTCATGGATCTAGAGTGAGGAATGAAAAATTATTAGGAATCATACATTATTCAATATAAAAACTAATATAAATTTGTCAAACTGAATTTGTTTAAATTTTATAATCTAAAATTATTGGATGTTAATATTTGCACAAGTTTAAAAAAAATCAATCCACATTACCAAGATCATATGATTAGAGTATAGTCACTAACTCTAAAAAATCTAACAACTACTAACACAAACTTTTAGGTATAAAAAGAAAATAAATCACAATTAAACACACAGAAGCATATTGACACTATATGACACACAATTTTTAGAATTCAAAACCTTACTAAAAACATAATTATTCTCAAGATGTAATTAGAATTCAAAAGAGTTTTCCACTTTCCCTCTGTCAAATACCTCTAATACCCATACCCAAAATCCTTCTCTATTTACACAAATGAAAACTGCAGGAAAAAGAGGGCAAAGGGAGAGGATCAGAAATCTGAAGAGAAATGGGATCTAACATACCATTTTCTTCTTTCTCTTAGCTAGCTCATAGAGAAATAAAGTAATTATTCTATCCATTATTATCAACAATATAATACTCTATCAATGGACTAAGAGCCTGCTCTTCTATCTCTAGTCATAGTCTAAGTACCAATAATTTTATTTATAGAAGGTAAGTTTTCTTAATTTATTTGTATACTTGATTGTCTTTATCTTTTAAAGAGCTTAAACTTTAAAAAAATTAAAAATTGTCTGATAATCCCATCTAGGTTATTGTTATTTAAATTTTAAAATATTGATAGATACTTACTTCTACATAATTGAACATGCATGGTAAGCAGAAATAATGGGTCTGAAGAAAAAGTACATACTCCAATGGCCAAGTTAAGTGAAGCTAAGGCAGTAGTACTGGCAATTCTGAGCCTATAGGTCTTCTTTGGAAGGACATGGAGAATTTGAGGAGCACACTGCTCGTTGCCTCTGAACTTGCATTGGGGCAAGCTGGTGTTTATCAAACCAGCTGCCATGGAGCAATTGAACTGCCCTCTTCCATTGATTAGCAAACTCTAACGAAAAGTGAAAACGTGTGGAAGGTCAGAAAAGAGAAGATACTATAATAATTAAAGTGAAGTATTTAGTGCCAATTAAATAGTAAGCCACTTTAATTTCCTTCACATCACCTTCCAACTTTGGAGTTAAATGGTCAGAAAAGAGATAATCAAGCTGCACCTACTACCGCGAACGACTATGACATTTTTTCTAAATTAACATCACATTGTTAACCTTTAAAAGAAGTCCAAACATATTATAGTTTTGAGTAAATTATATAAAAACGTTTTAAAATTTTATTTAAATTATAAAAATCTCTTTTTTATTATTAAAATATATAATCTTTTTTTAAAAATAAAAAATTATCTTATATTTTAATTTAATTTAAAAATTTTTATTATAATATCCCTCATTTAAAGTTATTTTTAGTTAATATATATATATTTATTTAAGTTTAATAAAAATATTGTGGTTAATAAATTTTTAAATTAGATAAAAATATAAAACTATTTTTTGTTTCAAAGAAGATCTTCATATATTTTTAAAAATATATGAAATATTTGTTTCAAAAAAAAATTTTATAAATTAACATTACGTTGTTAACCTTTAAAATAAAGTCCAAACATATAATTTTGAGTAAAATGTACAAATTTTTTTTTTAGTTTTATTAAAATTATACAAATTTTTTGTTTATTATCAGAATATATACAAATTTTTTTAAATAAAAAATTCTCATATTTTAGTCCAATTAAAAAAATTTTTTGCCACAATACCCCTCACTTTAAGTTCTTTCTAGTTAATATATATATATGTTTATCAAAATATATACAAATTTTTTTAAATAAAAAATTATCTCATATTTTAGTCCAATTAAAAAATTTTTTTTGCCACAATACCCCTCACTTTAAGTTCTTTCTAGTTAATATATATATATATATATATATATATTTAAGTTTATATATATTTATTTAGATTTTAATGAAAAATATTGTGGTTAATAAATTTTTAAATTAGATAAAAATATAAAACTATTTTTTGTTTTTTTTGTTTTCAAAAAAAAATTTTATAAATTAACATTACGTTGTTAACCAAAATATAAAAGATATTATGTTAAAAGAATTTTAAATTAGACAAAAATATAAGATATATTTTTATTTCAAAAAAGATATATATATATATATATATGTATGTATTTAAAAAATATATGAAATATTTGTATAAGTGCAGCAATGTGCAAGAAAAGCTATCCCTATTTCCTCAGTAACTTTTATGATAAAACTTTATATCAAACATTTAAAATGTTTCTGATGTTTGATTTTGTTTACCTGGGGTTCACCAATCCAACGGAAAGGTTTGGAGGAGAGGGCAACTTCTTGTTCATGAGAACTTTTGTGCCACCAATCACTGAGCAGAAGGTTGAACTCTTCATCATAATGGAATGGCTCTTTCTTTCCATCTTCCAACTCCACTATCAGTGATCCATACAACCCTGCTGATCTCTGCATTCCAAAGTGTCCATGGTAGAAGGATGTACCTGGCTGCACCCATACATGAAAATAATATTATATTCCACTCATTAATATAATAATATATTTCATATTCTACTGTTTTTGACAGTGAAATCCACTATTGGATGAATATATCCAAATTCTTCAAACAGTTGATATCAGCGCTAATTAAACCGGATATTTTTTGTAGTAGGTGATATTTATCAGGTAGTTTATGGATTACGCACTCATAAATGAGTAGGAGTGAATAGCAATATATGTTTGTAAGTATTATTCATAATCATGAATGATGGGGGTGCCTAAGAATAACTCTATTTTAGGCACTCATATAGAAATGAAAGAGAGATGCAACAAAATACCCTGTCAACTACGAATCTGTAGTGGAAAGTTTCTTGTGGGTTAATAGAACACTGTGAAATGGAAGCAGTTCCATCTGCCCAAGGTGTTCCCTTCTGCAATTATACAAAACAACTAAATGTTACATATTCAGACATGCATACACAAGCATTAAGAATTAGACACTAATATGGATAATATAACACTTCACAGAGACACAAAAAATGAAAGGTATATTGAAGTGTTGTATAGGGTCACACATGGAACACAACACCGATCTGTTTTTGAAGTATCGGTAGTTCACAGATAGACTGTGTTTCATAAGCAGAAATGAACACTGTGTTGGGGTTGGTGGGACTTTTTTCAGGTTAACCTGTCTGATTCCATGCCAATGAATGACGACTCCCTCAGTCGAGAGCTTGTTAGTGAGGGCAACGGCAATGGTGTCGCCGACCTGAGCTCGGATAGTGGGGCCCGGAAACTGGCCGTTGATTCCCATCACAACGCCCTCTGAGCAGTCTGGGGAGCCATACATGTACTCCACATCCCACTTGTAGTGCCTCACTTTTGCTCCTAATAATGATGATACTTGAAACAAACACACCCAAATGAAACACCCCAGAATATGAGCTTTCAACCTCATTGTGTTACCTCCACTTCAATTTGCCAAGGAAACAGAAAGAAAGAAGAAGCTCGGAGAATAAGAAGTTATATTGTTGTTGGCAGCAATAATATGAACTCCATTGCTATATATAGGACGAGTTCCCAATATTGCTTAGTTGGCATGGGATCACTTTTCACCAAATCGAATAGGAAGTCTACCAAGTGTCTTTTAAGTAAAAAAAATATAATATTAAAAGTATATATAAATATATATATATATATATTATTTATTCTCTTTTTTATTATTTCATATTTCTTATTTTAAAAATATTTTACAAACTTTTAAGATCTAGAAGATGTAAATAATACCTTTTACATATAAGGGAATGATACGAAGACCTCAAGCTTAGAGCTAGAATCTTTTATTGTACGATCGATTTTCGAGATATGTATATAATTATAAAATATTATTTATTACAAATTTTAAAATGATTGAATAGTGGAAAGTTTGAAATCTCCTAAACGCACATATAAAGGTATATATTGCAGACTAAAAGTATCTGACATTTCCGCGTGGAATCTTTCTTTTTTCCTTTCAACTTGCTTTCGTTGAACATGTTTTTGTTTTTTTTCTTTTGGGTCTGTTTCATTACCGTTACTAAACATCATTAATTAATGAGTGACTCGAACTTCAACACCTGCCACCGACTATTGAAACTACGATGGGTAAGCAGCAATGCTTTTGCGATGATCGATTCTTTTTAACTAATTGACACCATATATATAATTCACGCGTGCTTTGCTAATAAAAAACTATTTTTGTTAAAATTTTCATAAATTCGATCTATAAATGTATTAAACATATCTACATGTTCATTAATTTTTCAGATCTGAATAATCCACTTTAAGATTTCTTATCATTTTTCCCTTAACACTAAAAGGAATTTCCAACCAAAAATAAAAAATTTTAAAATGTTACAGTCCATACTAAGTTAACGTGGATTGAATGTGTGAAATTATGGTAAAATACCATAGGTTGAAATTGTAATAATTATGTCCCGTTGGGCCCAAACTAAAAAGAATTTGTGAAACATAAAACTTCTAACGTTTTATTCAATAACTTGAGAGTGTTTTATTCTATAACTTGAGACTTAGATTGGTTCATTCCTTACTATAGCATTAGGAACACATGCTCAGTAGTTCAATCTATCCCTTGTTAACATATTCCTAGCGCTAGTCAATGTTTGTTGCTTCTATATGTACCTTTGCAGCATTTGGTTGAATGATTATAAAACATAAAACAACTTGAGCTTCAATTCAATTTGTAGGGATTAATTATTTTAGCACCTTGTTTAAAATTGCCACTTTACCATAAAAGCAAGACAAAATGACCTTGAGATAAAATTTTTAGGTTTAAGTTTTGTAAACAAATTTTATAAATAAAAGGAAAAAAAACTATGTATAACTTCCTTTAAATTATAGTTTAATTACAATTTTAGTATCCAAAATTTTAAAATGTAATATTTTATCACCTAAACTATCACAAAAGTAAGAAAACGATGCATCTTAATTAAACGAATGTATATAAGTGACATAATTGTCACGTAATGCTTTAGGGAAGAGAGAAAATTAAAAAAGACATTATAAAAAAAACATACGTCATAGCAGTGGTTTTTTTAATAATTTAACCATGATTCTAATCACCACAAATTACTTTAATAGTTATTACAGTTTAATGACACTTTCCAGCAACCTCCTAAAACAATTGCCACTAAACCAAACTTAGTGGTAGTTATATAACCACGATTAAACCATGGATTTAACCGGGAATCCATGACACCATTAAACCCTGGGTTTAACGGCAGATCGAGAACCACTATTAATCCACAGATTTGATGAGGTTCAAAATTAATGCTGTTAAACCATAGCAAGCAGTTTTTTCAATTACCATTAAATCCTTTTTATTTTATTTTATTTTTTTTTTAATTTTCCTCTTCTTTTATTAACAAATATATAAACCTATACATGCATATATTCATACACTATAAAAAATAAAAACAAGACATTTGCGGCCATCATTTATCAATGGTCTTTTAAAATCCCAGTAAAATGTATAATTATCAGTGGTCAAACAACAGTCGTTGCTAATTGAGTACCAATAGTTGTAATTGTGGCGATTAGTCAACCATTGCTGAATCATTTAGCAACAGCCAAAAATGCTGCTAAATGCCCAAAAAAAATAAAAAAGCCACCGAGAAATGCCATTTTTTTTAGGGTAGTGACAAGCAAAACCAACAAATGACTGTTGAAATTACAAATAGATCCAGTTACATTAGAAAAAAAAGTCAAATTACAAATGCAATTAAAATCTAACTAAGCTACTCATTTTTATTACAAGAATTTAGGGAATGAGCTGCAACTCTCAAAAAGGGTGTCCATTATCTTGATCATTTGGTATTTGAAATTCAAAATGAAATATTATTAGTAGTCAATTAGAGACCAAAAGAAAAGAACATTGTTCACTTGCATGATTCTATCAAAATGGAAGGTTTATAAAATTACTACTCGAGCTTGTATAATAGCAACTTTAGGTGGCATTTGACTTAGGAAGTTTCGAAGAAGGAAAGTCATAATTGCTTCCATTTGCAACTATCATGCATCTTTTTCTTCCATATGCAATTTAAGTAGTGTAACTTCATTTTTTAACTCCATGTCTAAGAAGGCTTAGAAGTTAGAATCTTACTATGGAAATGAGTAGGATGTTTAAACACTAAGGATGGGCAAGTAGTTGATCCCAATCTTTAAACTTGATTAGGGTGCTCTTGGTTTCTTAAAGCCAAAGTCAATAAATTTTGACATGAAAATTTTTTGAGAAGAAGAGCCCTTAACCTAATGCATAGAAATATTTTTGTACAAGTTCAAGCACAATATAAGGAAATAAATCAATTTAGCAATAAATTATTTCTACAAAATTAGAAGTTAGTGTTTTATTCATATAGAATTCAAATGCTTATGTGGAGAGCTCTAGCTTCATTAGTAATAAAAGATCCATCATTACTCTTATAGGCCATCCACACATCTTCCTGGGCGATTGGCCCTATGCTCAACCACCTACAAATTTCAACACAATTGTGACATATCTAGTTCAATTGTATTTTTTATCAAATTGATTTTACCATTTTAACTTTCTTTTATACAAGACTCATAAATCTGTGAAAACATGAAAATGTTGGCTTTTTTCTATTATCTTTATCTTTTTGGCTAGCCTCTTGATAATTGAGAAAAACAAATTATAATAAGATTAATAAAGAATTTGTATATAGAGTAAAATTTTCTTATTACCTTGGTTTTGGGTCAAGACAATAATTTACATATGTTGCCCATTGGTCCTTGAAATGCTTGGTGGAATGTCGATAATTATTTGGCCTTTGATGCGAATGTCATATCTCTTTCTTGGTACAAGCACTCACCCACCACTTGATTCCGATTGATTGAAGGATGCAAACTCTTGTGTACATGATTGTTGATGACAAACTTGATGTACAAGATAAAATACAATGATTAATCAAGATACATAAACGAGCTATAAAAGAATGTAATAATCAATGTGCTATTACTATATAGTGTTCATATATATATTATTCTTGTAATCGACTAGAACTGCCCTTTAATTCTTGTAACTATGGGGAAACACTATAAAATTTCTTCCAACATTAACTAGGAAAACACCTAATAGTTCAATTGCATCTCTAATGAATTGGCCAATGATGTTAAAGGCCAATATTGTAACATCTCTTTTTTTTTAGCCAAGTAATAATAATAATAATAAATAGTAATAATTAATTAGAGAAAATAAGAAGATCAATCCCTAAAATCCAATCTACAAAGGAATGACCAACTGCCTTAAGGATAGCAATCGATTAGTACAAAGTAAAATAAAAATAAAAATAAAAATAAAAATAAAATATGTAACAGCTATGCTGGTTGATTAGTATGAATAGTCAATCAATTGGACAATTTCCCAATCAATTGGTACAACTTGAAGTTAACTCCAAATGTGGAAAGGACAAATAGTCAATTGGCTTCACTTATTAGTCCCTTAGTCTAAAGTTAGAAGAGAAAAATAAAGAACTTTTAAAGACTTTAGAAGAATTTTAAAGATAACTTTAATAAATGGAGACCCTTATAAATAATAAAAATACTAGGGGCAAATCAAGGACATCATAGGACTTCAAAAGAATAAAGGATCATCAAGACAAATAAAAATAAGAGTGTAAATATAATTAGTGAAAAATTTAGGGGTGAAACTCTAATTTTAGTATGACCAAATCATAATTTACATTAAGGGTTAAAACAAAATTTTAACTAAAGGAAAACTCAACTAAAAACATGTCCCTAAAATATAGGTTATATGTCTTCAAAATCTAGATTTAGTTAAATGAAATCTAGAGGAAGATTAAATAAGAAAGGGGGGGAGAATATCAAGGAGAGAGAACAAAGACTTCAAAATAAAGGTATTGATTTCGCCTTCTTATAAATAGATCTTACAGCTTTCTTCCCTCCATACACCATGCACACACCCTCCTTTAACCTTTCCTCCCTTACCCCAAGACATTAACACACACATTGCTAAAAGAATGAGAGAGCTTTGAGAAAAAGGAAGAAATAAGAAAGAACAGAACCCCTAGCCCTTTGAGCAAGAGAAACAACTAGTGTAAGAAGGAAAAGAAAACTAAAAGAAGAAAATTGTAATTAAAGAAAGAAGTTCAAAATTAGGTAATATCACACCATTGCCTTTGCATATAAGAGTAAATATGTTCATCTCATTCTCCTCCTCCTTCATCCTTTTCTTTAGCTCTTCACTATGATTTCCCTGTCTACGCCACATATATAAAACAAGGGAAACCTTGCATTTTCATATATAATTTTTGTGGTATTTGGGTCTATTCAATACATATTTAATGTCCCTTCATGATTGGTAAAGGAAGGAAAAAGCAAATATTTGAAAGAGAAGTTATCACATGAAAGAACATAAAATAAAGTATGGTCAATTAGTTGATTGATCTATAGGTATAAATCGATTGTCATGGCATTTTTATAGAAAAAGCAACATTATGATGGAACAATTGACTATTTCCTTATGACCATCAACTATTTAACCATCAATAGTCAATCGATTCTAAAGGCATTCAACTAGCTAGTTCATGACAAAATTGGTCATTCTATAACCTAGTGGTTGACTGCCTTATGACCACTAGTTGACTAATAGACAAGTACTAGTCAATTGTTCACCTGAGTAGTTAACTGGCCCTTACATATTCTCTGTAACAAAAAATGAAGCCAATTTTAAGAATTATGCAAGCATGAATGATGTCTCTTTAAATTCTTTTGGAACCTTAAGGCTTAAATATAATGAATAACTCAAATTCCCCTGAACATAAATATTTCTACATATGTGACCTTATCTATACCTTGAATAATTCCCTTATATAAATGCCCTGAACACAAGAGAGTTTGACTTGGACCTATGATGATGATGAACTATTAAGGGTATTTAGGACACCAAAAGTGTAACATCTGATTTCTCCATAGACACGAGAAATGTAATTTTTGGTTTTTCTATAAACGTACAAAACTTACTAAATATAAAAGAAAGTTTGCTGGATAGAATGATTTGAGATCCAATAAAATTATAATAATAATAATTTAGATCTTAAATAATGAGGATTTAAGCCTAAAGGTTCCCTGAAAATAAAGTCAGAATAACTAGACGAAATTTAACAAAGATGCAGTGGCATTTTTGTAATTTCAAATACTTTTTAAAAAACTCAAAGGAGAGATTTTTAAATAGGAAAAATGAGTTTCCTGAGATTCTTAGAGACTCTAAAAACTATAGGAACCACTAGGACAGTTAAAACTCCTCCAATTTATATTTTAGAATGTTTGTGGGCCTAAACTTTGATCCTTTTATTCAAGAAGGTTTTAGACCCGATTTGAGTGGTTCCATAGGTAATTTATAGGTTAGAGAACCTAAATTTTATTATGAAAGAGACGGTTCTAAAAAAGGAGTTAAAATGAGTCTAAAACAAAAAAGCCAAGAATTGAGGGTAAATTTGACATTTTGAAAAGCTCCTTATGGAACCCTTCCTATATATAGGTGGCGCCCCACTCTTCTTCTCATTTTAGCTGACTTAGTTTCTACCCAAAATAGAGGAAAACTCAACAAGAAATGGTGTACAAAAGGAGGGGAAAAAGGAGAAGAAAAAGGCTAGGAAAAAGGTAAGAAATCCTTGGTTTTTTATGTTCCTTCCTTTAGCAAACTTATTCCCTTCCTACTCCTCTTTCTTTCCATGGTTTTGGTATGTGATTTGGATTTATTTTGAGTCATGTTCAAAGGGAAGAAGTTCAAAATTTCAAGGAGGAGCTATAGCAAAGGAGAAGACTCTTGGAAAAGGCTTAAGATAAGGTAGGTATCATGGATTTCCTTGCTTCCTTTTTCATGTTCTTCCATGAGTGATTTTCGGCCACCTATAGAACAAATAAGAGGGAGTAAGATCTTACCTAGACCAAGCATGAAACTTAGGTTTTTGAGGGTGAGAAATAAGTATATGTAAAGAAATTCCAAAAAGCATTAGAAATTAAGTTTCCAAAGCCTAAAGTTTTTATTGTACTAGGGTATGTATGAAGCTTTCTAATAGCATTTATAATTGTCTAAGAGTATATATAGATTCTTGAGACACCTAGAAAGCCTCACATGTGTCATTTCTTTTAAAAAAATTTGCAAAAGCCCATGGGTGCACAATACTCTTCATGTCTCAACCTAACCCACTCTAAGTACCTAGGGAGTGTTTTCTTTTATTCCAAGCTTAGAATTGGACTAGATGTGATGGAAGAACATTAAAGGAAGCATTGAAAAAAATTTAGAAACCTTGGAATGTGAGATAGAGGTATAGGCTCTATAATGAGACTTTAGGAAGCAACTTATAGTTAGGCTCCTTAAAATGAATGTGTAATGATTCCAAGGAATCTAAAGGGAGTCAAGAGACCTAAAATGAATGAGAAATGAGAGCTAAGATTATGAATTCTCCTAGTTGCTTCATAAGGTCTTGTATGGAAGTATAATAGAACCATAGAACAAAGTAGCTTCACATAGAGTGTGTATGATGCTAAAGCTTGTTTCCATGAGTGATTTATGCCTCTCTTGATATGTCTAGGTTAAAAGAACTAAGAGTCTCCTAATTACAAGGCTTGGTGAAGAAGGGGGAGAAGAATTCCAAGAGAAAAGTGTATGCAATTGCTCCAAGGTAGCTTTCTACCTTTCTTTCATGCATGACTTAGATGTTTATTTGTCTTTGAGTGTTTGTATGTATGTTTATGCCATGAAAAATGTTTCTAGCTATTCCCTACATGCCATGGTACCATAATGATCTTGAAATGTCTTTTGGCCTGCATGGGTTTGGTGATGCCAAAAGTTCCTTAATAAAGGAAAGGATGAGCTAAAAGTCCCCAGAAATGGATGAGACAAAGCCAAAAGTTTCAAGAAAAGTAAGGCTAAGTCAAAAGTCTCTTAAAAATGAGGGAGGCAAATCCAAAAGTGCCAAGGAAAGTGGGTGAGGCTAAATCAATGCCTTTAAAAGTCTATGTATGTTATGTATGAGTTTCTTGAACATAAAAAATATTATGTATATGTTCACTAGTAGCTTGAAAGTCATGCATGCATTCTTTAACATATTTTAGCATCCATTATATATGTTTGATAGGATTAAGAGCTATTAGAATTCTCTGAATCTCACTCTTCCCTCACACACACCTAACCATGTATAGGCGAACTAAGATGACCAAGAAATGGTGACCAACAACTATGATAGACAAGTCTTTGACAAAAGGATAGAGAAATGAGCCTTGTATTTGCATTTTGATGTTAAGAATTATATCCATGAGATTTATATATGATGTAGACCTTTGAGCAAGTTCAAATATATATATATATATGATGTAGGTACCAATGTGGAAGCCTAATGTATAAAAATGTAAGAATTTACCACTCTTGTGCTAGTATGTGTTTATGTATAAATACAAGTGGCATAATGAGTTTGAGCTCTATGATAATTTGGATCATTTGACATGCTTTTATATCTCATAATTATGCTTTTAGACTTGCTCAAGTGGTTGTGGAAAGTCAAGAAGAGCAATTGGTATCTTAAAATCCCATTTTGAACTTTAAATTTGACCAAAAGCTGCGCTAAACCAAAGTTTAACCAAATGAGTAAGTTTTTCCATGAAATTCGGCTAGCAAGTAGGTCTTATCTAGATCTTTTTATAGAGCTAAAGATCACCCAATTTGAAACTCTAGAGAATTTATTATGATTTTTCAAAATTAGCTAAATTATGCAGAAATGGTATGGTTACTATTCATTTAGTCAATTTGTTTCTCTATGTCACATGTGGGACAAATGAAGTCTAATATTTATAAACTTTTATAGGCATAAACTAGACTTCATAAGATTTCTTTATCCACTAAGATTACCTCATTTAGAGCTCTGTAGAGGGAGAAATGAATTTTTGAAGTTGCATATCAGTACCAATAATGTTGGTTGACCTAAGTTACTGTTCCATCAATTTTTATAGGTTAAATGCCATGGCATTGGTCTAAAATTATTCTTAGTCCTTAGTAGACATCCATAGTATTCCAGGATGGTATGGTTTGATGGATTTGATTTTTATAAAATTAGTTATAAATTTTTGAAATTTATATCAGAAACTTGTGACAGTAAACTTAGACAGCTAGTGCTATTCTATTATCACTCATGGTCTAGTTGATGCTTTTATAGTCTAGAATGATTCTTAACCTATGGTTGACATTCAAAGTTTTTAAAAAAGTTATCATTTGCTTACTTTTATTTTTTTAGAGTTAATTATGATTTTTCAAAGTTGATATTAGAAATCTACCCCTATAACCCGAAAGAAATTCTAGTTTTTGGTAAAGTATGGTTCCAAATCTGAAACTCTTGGGATGTTTTGTGATGTGTATGACTTGTATAGATTTGTTATGGACGAAAAATGATATGGATGAGTTCATATGGTCTATGAAGCATGAAATGAAATTTTTAGGCCTTATGTAATGCAATTTATTACCATTAAATATGCTTATTTTCCATGTAAGAATATGAAGCTAGCCTTTGATGATGGGTTTAGAAGTCTAATGAGTAAGGTATTAAAAAAAGCTGTGACAATTAAGGAAAATGGTTCCATTAGAAATTATGTAGGCAACATATGTTTGCAAATAGTCAGCTTTTGATTCCCTATATCTATCGACAAGTCTTACTATTTACTTCATTATCTTATAGCACATTACTTTTATCTGCAATATGTACATGCATGAATGACTTAGCATATACTACATAACAAGCATTAAATATTATTATATTGAATGATATGTTGCATAATCATATTGTTTTCATGACTGGCAAAGAAAGAAAATAATAAGCAAGGTAAGGCAAAACATAACTACACATACTCACAGAATGTAGCCCCGATAGGGATGGTCTTCAAAAACAAGATTCTTTAAGATATAAAATTTCCAATATGAAATAATCTCCAAAGTATAAGACCTAAAAGAATGAAATTCCTACCAATAAAGATAAGAAAGGAAGAATATGATCTTTTAGAATCAACCTGAGGGTTAGAGTTCCTCATGATTTTAGTTTTATTCTCTTAGAGATAAAGTTATAACATGGGGTGACTGAAGGGTTAAGAGGCCTTCAAATGGCTTTTAGGTTTCAAGTTCAAGGTTAAAGTTTATGGATCTACTCTAGGGGAGACCCTAGTAATATTTTCTCTCATTTATAAACTGAAGATTCTGGTGATTATAATGGTTAAGGAGAATGGTCTTCGCCATTGATTGCACTAAAAACATAGGTCTCATACTAAGTAGTATGAGATGGTTGGTGGGTTACCTATGATTACAAAAACCCAAGCCTGTACAAGTGGTATAGGACACTTGGAATTTGGTTTGTAGAAATGATTTCTTATACAGAGCAGCATATTTAAGGTAGGATTATCTATATCTCCTTACAATAATATGGTATTCAATGCGCATATTGCAAAATAGCTTTATCAAACATGATATGGCATGCATTTATAATATAACAAGCATGGCTATAGATAGAAACTATGGTCATGACATTTACATAAATATGTGTATAAACAGATGAGTCGTCATAAGGTATGTTCATTATGCATATAAAAGATAAATTAATAAAGAACACCTATATACATGTGAATTGCTTTATTGTCTTCATCATGTTACCTTCTATGTTTATAGACATAGGAATGCTAAAAACTTTTGTTACACACATAGTAGTCATACCATCACTTGTTTTCTAAAACCCTTAATGTTCTTATTGAAAATATCAATTCTCACTATACTTGATGATGTATTTGGACAAGTATTTAGGTTCTGTAGACTCGAGCTTGATAGTAGATTAGAATAGCTAAAATAGACCAAACCTTCAATATTATCACACCATCACATATATCATATACTATAGCTTACTGTCAAAAGACTTTGTACTAACAGAAAACCTTGTTGACAAGGTCTTGAACTTCACAGTATAAAATACAAGATCATGTCAACATGATCCTGGACCTTATTGACAAGATATTATTTCAGTCTTTAAATTGACTTAATTTGATGCTAACTCATCCTTAATATACTAGCTCAACCAAAAATATTACAAAAGAAGCATGGAAATCGAATTTAAGGTCAAGCATCACAAGATAGCATAAGTACACCATTCCATGCAATTCTATAATTCTACCACTAGTTTCAAAAATTTATAACTTGAGTTAGAAAACTCCAAATCATACAAATTAGGACATTCTAGAAAGCTCGACATATCATCTAACTATTATAAAAATTTTATACCAAAAAAGGATCATTTATTACACGAAAACATATGGAACAATAACTAGGGTCTGTTACTATTACTATAGCAAAGATGCATTTTTAAAAATTCATATCTCATTGTACAGAACTCCAAATTATGTGCCCTTAGTGGCTATAAAAATATTATAATGCCAACTATATGCTTGTAAAATTTCATGAGTATTGGATTTCATTTGATGCTTCAAAGATAATAAAAATTAGACTATCTAGAAGAATAATACCATGATATTTTATGCATAATTTAGCCAACTTTGAAAAAACATAAGATATTCCACAGAGCTCTAAAAATTCTACTATGTTACTCTGTGAAACATTCTAAATGAAATCTATATGCCTACCAAATATCATGTTAAAACTCATTCATTTGGTTTAGTTTTGGTTTAAGGGCAAAATATAGCTTAAAATATTACTTGAACCATATGACTCCAAATGGTACCAAATGACTCTCTACTTGAACTATGACTATTTAAGCAAGTCCAAAAGTTTAAACATAGCATGTAGAAGCATCTCAATAGGTCAAAATTTTTATGGAACTCATTCACCATCTTATATGCTTTTATATATAAGCACATCATGGGTCAAAAATGTTAAAATCATGCATTCTCATATATTTGGCTTTAAATTCATTACATATAACATATTTATGTACTTTTACAGATGATCAAAGGTTTACAACTTATAAATAGCTTATACATACATACTTTAATATCAAATTACACAAAATCCTATTTTATTGTCAAAGTATCATCATTCTTATTGCATGGCTCCCATTCTTTGCTCTATGAGCTTCACCTAAACAAGGTTAGATGGAAAGTAGGGGAGAGTGAGATTCAAAAAATTTCAATAGCTCTTTTGCCTTTCAAGTAAGCATACATAACATATTATCATGTCAAAGAATACGAGCATGCACTAAAAGTTTCCAAGAATCAAATATAAACATGTTTTCAAGATCACATAAATATGTCAAGATCAAAATCAGGCTCTACGAATTTTTGGTTTAGCCTTACTTTCTTTTGGATTAGCCTCACCTTTTTTCTAGGGACTTTTGACTTAGTCTTACTCATTCAAAGCGACTTTTGGCCTTATCTCATCCATTCCAAGGGATTTTTGGCATCACCTTACCATCAAGAGTAAAGTCACATTCTAAACACAATTCAAGAAGTATAATGGTACCAAAGCATCAAACCAATAGCTAGAGGCATATTTCATGATTCAAACATCTATACAAGTATTAAGTGAGAATTAAAAAACCAAGAAATGCATACAATAAAGGATGGAGAGCTAGCTTTTTTAAGAAACACCATTTTTCTTCCTTGGTTTCTCACTTTTTTCTCTCGGCCTTACAAGCATCCTTGGGAGAGACTTGATTTGCTTGGCCTAGACACATCAAACAACACACAAAAGTATCAAAGGAACCATCTCTAGCCTTACACAAATCTTATATAAGTTAATTCTATCTTTAGGCATCCATATGGCTCCATATAGTAGTATAATGAAGCAACTCACATGATTCATTATTTTGGCTCCAATTTCTCACTCAATCTAAGTCACATGACTCCATTTAAACTCACTAGAGTCATCATAACTCAAATCAAGGAGCCTAACACCAAGTTGCTTTTTTATGTATAATGGAATCTTAAACTCCCAACTTTCAAACTATAGTTTTTAAATTCCAGTCAATGCTTCCTTTGGTGTCTATTATTTATATCTATACTATTTTTATCCTTGGAATTAAAGAAAACTCTCCCTAGGTACCACATAGGCCCTTTGGCTAAGACATGCACACAAAAAGGAGCCCATGGAGTTTTGCTTATTTTCTTAGGGAATTTGTCATTTGTTAAGCTTCCTAGATGTCTTAAGAAATTAAATATACTCTTACATAAGTTGAATTATTCTTAGAAAGTTTCATAAATTTCTAGGTGCAATCAGAACCCTAATTTTTATTATTTATTATCTATAGTCTCTTTTTGAGTTCTATTACTTCTATATAATTCCTTAAACTTTAAAACCCTTTCTCTATCATGTTGGGACCAAAATCAAACTCCCTACACAGTGCTCTAATTCTAGCCGAAACACTCAAGCAAAAGAGAGCCAAGAAGAAGCACGTTAGGCCATAGTCTCTTACCTTATTTCAAAGCTTATCAAAAGAGTTTTCTTAGGCTTCTAAAGTTTCTCCCAAACTCTTTCTTCCCTCTATTGAACCAGTCACAAAGCACTTCCTTTTAGAACATCAAAACCATAAAAAGAGAGAAGAGAAAGAGGAGAAGAACTTTAGTAAAAAGAAGAGCATGAAAAAGTAGCAAAACCTTACCTTTTTGACTTTGTTTTCTTCCTCCGTTTTCTCCCTCCTTGGTGCGCCACTTAGGGCTAGTTCTGTTTTTGTTTCAAGGTGAAAGTGAGTTGGTTAAGATGAGGGAGAGAAGTGGGACATGATTATAAGGGGTGGAGCTCACTTATAACATTTTTCAAAATTCCAACTGTCCCTAAACTTTGGTTTCTCTATTTGAGTTCATTTCAAATCTATTTTTAAAATTATCTTTTCCATCATAAAATTTAGGTTTTCTAATTCATAAAATACCTTTGGTTTTACCCAAATTAGATTTAAATTCTTATTGAATGATCTGATCAAAGTTGTAATCAACCGACACTCTAAAATGCAAACTAGAAGGGTTTTGATCATTCTAGGGGTTCTTATGATTTTTGGGTCCTTTGAGGACCTTGGAAAACTCAAAATTTTCTATTAAAACTCCTTCCTTTGAGTTTTCAAAATGTTAACTAAAATTAAAATTTTACCACTGGTCTTCGTATCTTTCTATTTGGCTATTTTAGCTCCGATTTTTTAGCTATCTTGAGACTCTTAAGTACATTTTTAGATGTTCTAATTAATATCCAATACTTAATTAGCCTTAATTTACTTTACTCCGAGGTCCTCATCTATTAATCAAATGATTTTAATTTTAATCTCTCGTAGTTCCTATTGACTTTTGATAGGCTCGTGATCCCCTGTAAGTATTTCATTCTACTCTTTAAGAATGATTTTGGATTTTTAAATCATAGGCTATTACAGATATATAGTTGTAGCAAAATGAAATTGAAGGAAACTTATCTAGCGTGTCAAATAATTGTAATGAGAATTATAAGACACTGATATGTATTTGGTTGTCTAACCCTAAAAATTAGTTATGCTTTTTATATTAATATCATAACATTAAGATGACCTCATTTGTAATTATGAATATCATATGCATTAAAAGTAATAGATACACAAATAATTATATATCTATAGAAATTATCTAAGAATTTGAAATAGTCAATAATAAAGAAATACACTAATAAGATATGAAATTTTGCTACATTAATAAAGTTACAAAATATGTGGCACTCTAAAAGTCAAAGGGATACAACTACTATTCTTTGCCCATGAAGAAGCACTAAAGTATTATGCAATGTTAATTGTCTAAGTTTTACCTTACCTTGTTTATCTATAGAACTAAAGTTAGTATACAAACATAGAATTAATTATTTAGTAGAATTAATCAATTTAACTTATTGGAACTCGTTAATTTACTTACCAACAATTTCAACAATCAACTTCTTCATGGTACCTATGTAGGTTTTACAGGCTTTGTGGGCCCTTCCTCAATGGGAAAGTCATCATTGACAATATCTGACTGGATGACTTGGATGTTGATAGTGGCCAATGTGAATGGATAGTCCAAATCAAGTCAAAGAGCTTGAACTTAATTTTTTCATTCAAAATAATGTAAACTTGATTTTCTTTAACTTTTTTTAAAGAGCTTGAACAACAAAAGTTTAAAACTTACATAATAATTACGCTTAGGTTAATATTATTTAAATTTTATAAAATTTATCTTTAATTTTATATCATTCAACATGCATAGCATACAAGCACAAATAATGGTTATAAAGAAAAAGTACAAACCCAATACCCAAGTTGAGATAAAATAAACAGCTTACACTTCAATTTTGAAAACTTTAATGTGAAATAAAGTAAATTCAAAACTTATTCTATAATTATATTTTAGTTAGTTTTATTTAAAACATACCTAATAATTATGCTGAGGTTAGTATCATTTAAATTTTATAACATTATTCTTTATGCTTAGGTTAGTATCATTTAAAATCTATTATGTTAATATTTATTTTAATACCGTGTTGAGTATGCATAATATACAAGCATAAATCAGGGCTAAGGAGACAAAATTTGATACCCAACAGTCAAGTTGAGTGGAGCGAAAAACAGTGGTACTTGTAAGGGGAAATTAGAACGGAGGTCCCAGACCAGCCAATTATTATTACAAAGGATCTTAAAAATCAATATTACTCTACAAGATTGAAGAAAATTTGATAGACAAAAATGCCCTTCTCTATTAAATAAGCTATTCTTATAAAAAAGAATCCAAAAATATTATTTGCCCTCTATACACTGTTCTCTTTCTCCTAGGCCCTCCATTACCTAGCATTCGACCGTTTCTTTTGCAATTGGTAACTGAAAATCCTTTAACGCTTTCTCCTATAACTGGTTACTAAAAACCCTTAGATAGTTTCTCACTGGGCAGGCATCCTTCAACAGTTTGAATGACATGTGCTAGAGCTAGCCTTTGACGAGTTCTCCTACACTTATAAATCTATAAGAAGAAACAGTAAGTAGCACCTCTCCTTCTTATTCTATAGGTCATAAGATTTGCACTTTTGTTCCTTTTAAAATGCTAGTATGTACATGCTTTTACATCAAAATCGAAATATATTTAGGTATCGTTGGTGAAGGGAATTTGGGTAGTCAATGACGAGACTCTAGATTTAGACTTACAGATATGAAATTCCTACTAGCTTTAAGTAAATGCTATTGTGTATTAGAAATTATTGATTTATTTGAAACTTGAATTTGGGATAAGGTCTGGGATAAGTTTTGATAATCCAGTAACAATACTAGTAATGGATCTAAAATTCAGTGGTAAACCATAAGGTTGAAAATATAAGTAGTAAAATTTCCTAATTTCATTAGCCAAGTCCTTAAACTTGGGAGTAAGAATTCTAAAAC
Organism: Erythrophleum fordii; assembly: GCA_032878935.1. Lineage (NCBI taxonomy): Eukaryota > Viridiplantae > Streptophyta > Magnoliopsida > Fabales > Fabaceae > Erythrophleum > Erythrophleum fordii. The sequence continues at coordinate 4,552,091 of JAVQMF010000025.1, read as the reverse complement.
TATAAGTATACCATGCGAAATCCCTAAACATGGTGGTAAATTTGCAAAAATGTAGTAGTCAAATAACTAAACTTGGAAGTAAAGCACCTAAAAGTCAATAGTAAAAGACAGTCCTTAAAACCTAGTAGTAAATGTCCTTAAGCATAGGAGTAACATCTATAAACATGGTAGTAAAAGTTCTATATGGTCCTTGGTAAATTTCCTTAAATGGAGTAGTAAGACACCTAAACTTAGTAGTCACATGGTTAAAACTCAATAGCAAAGCACAATCCATAAAATCTAATTGTAAATGTCCTTCAATCAAGTAGCAACATCTTTAAACTTACTAGTGGGGGGCCTAAATGTGAATATCCCTAAATATGGTAATATACGTCCTTAGGTGTAGTAGTAACACACATAAACTTTGTAACAATAGGCTATAAAACTAAACCTAGTCATAATGGGGTAAAATAAATGTATGAACTATTAATAGAGAGTAAGTATAGAACCTACAATGATATAGATGTCCTACTTTGATTATATAATGCAACACATATGATAAGCACAATGTAATGTTTTGGCATGTGTACATTACACAAATTTCCTATTTTGCTTGTTAGTTATAATGAAATGGTTATATTACTTCTAACAGTATGCCTGGAGTTATTGTTAATCATACTTAGTAGTTTATATAGGCAGAGATTGTTGGTGTTTTCTTTGGTTGTTTATGGTTATGATTCAAGGGTATTGATTTTGAAACTATCATAATAGAGTACCATGAAAGATAAGGATAACGTCTCACACAAGTACAAATTTGTATTGCAGAAGTTTAGGTGATCTTTTTTTATGTTCTCTAACATGGTTATGATTCATGATAATCCAAATAAGAGTTAATCAACTGTATGTTTTCATTTTTAGGACTAAATTTTATAGGAAAAATAAAAAAAAAAGTTTCATAATGTTGCAGAGGTAAGCAACATAATTATTGTAGAGCAAATGATGTCTAAAATATGGTGGGAGAAATAAGTAAGATTGTTTGTCATCCTTTTATAGGGGAATATTGTAGTCCTAGTAGAGTGGAAGAATTTGGAACCAAGTGAGTAAAAGAGGTATAAAGATGAAGCATATGAAGAGTGAATAGAGCACAAAAGAGTGTATATTCCAGGAAATTCCCATGTAAGGAAATATTCATTGTTATGCATCCCTATAATCCCTCATTTAATGAATTCGTGCTATTTTACTGAATTATTTGTGTTCTATGGATACTAATTGTTACAAGGTGCTCACCCTCTCAATTCAAAGAGGTTGTGATTTCATCATAAAGAATAATATGCTCAATAAGTTGGTGGAGGAAATAGGGTTCGGAAGTTGCTAGATTTGGCATTCCAAACCTTATCAAAGGACTTGTGCATTAATCTTGTTGCAACCTTTGATGTTCCAACTAGATCTTTATCAATAAGAGGTAAACGAGTACCACTAAAAGCCCAAGATGTCTATCGCATAATGGGCATTCCACTAGGTGGCCACCCTATACCTAATAGTTTAGAGGGAGAAGACATTGCTAAATAAGAAGAAGGTTCAAAGAGAAAAAGTTAAAGGATCTAAAAGATATTATATTAAAGGGCAAGGCTGGGAAAGACTTCAAGAAAGCTTTTTTGTTATTTACCCTAGGGATATTTATATGCTCGACATCTGTGGTAGACATTAACCATGTGGACACATATGACTGGTCAAAATTTGTCTTATCTACTCTTGTGAAAGAAGTGGCAAGCTTCAAAATAGCTTCATATAAAGGTGCAAAGAAGAAGAGCATTAAGGGATGTCTTCCACTCCTTATGGTATGATTTTCCAGCTGTATATTTACTTGACCTATTATTTGCAACATCTAATAAGTTCAATTTTGGTCAATATTTTTTCTTCCATCATTTTTCTCTTGGAGATGTAGTTGTCCCTAATAATGCTTATGTTGTATAGTTTTGGAATCAACAACGCATACAAAAAAGGGTTAAGCTTAAGAAGGAGTATATTTAGGTAAGCTATTCTATGTTTAGTTATATATGCATTTGAATGTATAGGCTAATAGTTTTATTTACTAACTGCTACATTATTGCTTCTGGATGCAAGGCATCTTTAACACCAAAGGTCTACACACACTCCCTTTGGAGTCTGTATTTCACCATTCGATACCATTTATTCTATTTGAATCAATTATGTTGAAGGTTATTAGGTATCTTTGAACTAACTTTTATTTTAGGAACCTTATGGAGTGTTAAGAAAATGCATAAAAGACTCTTGAACTTTGCTCATAGGTTTTCCTAAGATCTTCTGATGTTGCAAATAGAACTTATAAGCCTTACTAATGAATTAACTGTTGTGGGTGAGATGGAAGGAACCTCTGCAAGCAATGTGGCTGGTGATAAGGAAGGCTAAGGAGAATAAGCAGCTATATCATATGGGTGCATGTCAAGAGGAGATAGGAAGGATGCCTCATTAGATGAGTCATTTAGAAGTGCTACTAGGATTGAGCTAAAGAAGAGGAAAACACCAGATGCCCCCGGCCAAGTGGATAAATTTAAAGGAGAAAAACACCCACGCAGGTCGATGAGACAACATCATAAGGTCATCAAATGATCACCATCTGTGGAGGAACATCTTAACACACGAATAGAGAAAAAGAAAAAGAAAGTGTATGAATATTGCACTTCACGTGTTGTCAGGGCAAATAGCAATTAGTATATGTATCAGTATGGACAAATTCATATGTTTGATGAATTTATGTTGGTGATTTCATTTTTATGCTGCTCAAATTGGAAATTTCTTTGATGTATTAATATTAGATAGTGAATGTATTTGCTCTGTTGCTAGGGTTGTAGTTGATTTATTTAACTTTTACCTCACTAATACTGAGTGCCAGTGCCTCGATAGACGGAAGTGAATCAACACATCAATGAGACTAACTTTTGCATGCCTCGATTAATGTAATACTTTTGAAAGTGATTATTTTGTGCTTGCCTTCATTAGATGCGTGTAAGTGATAACCATGGTGTCCAAAGTGCTGATAAAAGACCAAAGGTGAGAGAACTTGACTGTCAGATGACACATTCTGGATGAAGATTTCATGGTGACTAATATGTCTTCCCTTTCATATCACTTTTAATGATCCTTTGCTCTAAGTCCTTATTTGATGCAATTTTATGAAATTATTGATGTAGAAAAACCTCTTAAAACTTATAAGGCTATACAATATGGACAATTTGTTGGAAAAACTGTGGCCCGACAAAGTAGGCTATAACATCATAAACTGCACCTTAGTAATGTATTTGTAGGGTATTTTTTGTATTGTGTTAGATTATACCTTGGAAAGTGTTGCTTATTTGGAAATATTTGCAAGTATTTACATCTATGTTGCTTTTGAATCACTGGTTCTACTTTGCTCTAGACCCTCATGCATACATTCTATACATTTTTGACTCATTGAGCCAGAGGACCAATGTAGAACAAAAGAAGATGGCCCACATTATGGTAAAATTGTTATATTCTAATGTTATTTAGTTTTTAGAGTTAATTATAATGGTTCAGCTATGTGTGATATTATGTATGGGTGATATAATAGAAAGACCAATTTACCATACTATTAATAGCATGTTTGGAAACGCGGTATGGACCTCCAAAACCATGTTTGATATGAAGCAAAACATTGAAGCTTCTATGTAAACGCGATTTTCCACCGCGTTTCCAAACAGGCCCTAAAGCTACTGAAACTTAAGAAATTTGAGGCAGCAGGCCCAGTTATCAGCGTCAAATACGTTGAGTTGCCCCAATAACCAAACATGTAAGTGAATTATTTTACACTTTTATTATTTACAGTACTACGTGTACAAAACCTGACTTTATGACATCATATTTGTTGCTCAGTGATGACTGTAAAATTTATTTGATAAAATACTTGCAATTGTGGACTGTGGGACCAAAGTCTTAGTGGGGAGGGCCTACCATGCCAACATATACTTGAATTTGAGCTTCTCTTTAATTGTTTGTTACAGTTTGATACTTGGTGGCTCATGGGCAAAAAATTGTAGTTTTAAGAAGAGCTGGATACGTTTTGTGTCTAACTTATGTGGGATCTGGTGAACCATCCACTGAACAAGTGCAATGGTGATGCAATGGCAACTACAATAGCAACAATGCAAAGGAAGCAAACTAAAAAGACGTGATGCATTGATCGTTTCCTCCCTTATATTTTGTACTACATAGTTATAGACAAGAATAACTGCTATGAGGCTTGTAAAAGGATGGTTGTAAATATTTGATTGTTATGATTATAATAAGATTATAAAATTCCTTGAATTGTTTTTTTCTATTGGTATAATCATCTACTTTCTTAAGGTCTACCAAGTCATGTCACTAAACTTGGCATTAATGGTCCTAAACTCAAATAGCCTGAACACGGTAGTAAATTCCTTCAAGTCCACTAGTAATATCTCTAAAATTTGTAGCAATGGATGTAATACCATATTATTTCTAACATTAATCCCTCTTTTGCAATTGAGGATATGCACTTTGTTAAGGAAATCTCAAGAAAATGCATTAAAATAATGAATTAAATTGTGTTGCGTAGCTGATAAATTTTTCATTTCGTATCTCTGGGACCCCACGAACTCATTAACAATATTCTCTAATTATTTTCTATACATACAAATCATAACATTCTCAAAAATTGGCATAAACCATGGATCAAGGGTCAAAACTTCCAAAATTCCTTCATTTCTTGCGGCTGTACAGTGGCAGATTTCAGGGGTAACTTTAAAAAATCATAACTAATTGTAAAAAAATTAAAATCCCACAAACCATAACTTTCTAGAAAGCTCTCGATTCACACTAAAGATAGTTTGAGGATATGATTCTAGCCTTTGGACCACTTTTGACAATGAAATAGCTACAAAGGTCTGGTTGTCCCAAGTACTGATATAATTTATTGTTATAAATTTTAAAAATGTTCAATTAATTATATAAAAATCTAATTCATGTAAATGATACCAATATGAAATGTTACAAATGTTAGCTAGAAGGAAAAAATAACTTTGGACAAGTCCAGGTACTTTCATGCCTCAAAAACTAATTAAATAATGACACAGATCTTACTGGAAGCTTGATACTGGACAACAACTTTAAAAATTAATATCTCCCTCTCTGGACATCTAAATGAGATGATTCTAATTGGTGCAAGTCACTGGGAAGGTCTAGATTTTTCCTATAAAGTGACGTGGTAATTAGACATCATTTGCCCTATACGTGACAGAGTTTCATTTTAGACTATAGCCATAGTAATAGTGACCAAATTAGAAAAATTTTTTAACTTAAAAAATTCATCAAATATTCTGTACACCTCCAAATAATACTCACTTTACCTTTCCAAAAATCTCTCAAAATCCTCTAGATGCATGCAAAATTTTATACTAAGAAAAGTTCATTTAGACAAAAAGTGATATAGCTCACCAATTTGATAAATTTTACCTTTCATAAGGTATCACTTTGGTCCAAATGGTCTTCCTTTGAGTTTAGCATCCCTTGGGTAAGTTTAAAAGCATAAATATGACTTGTAGGAACTGCCCAAGTGGTCCTAACTACCATGCATCTTGCTTTGACTATCCCACGCCCAAGAATACATACATTCAAGTGTGCACCCAAGTGTTCAATTTCCATATTTCCATTGTCTTAACACTATACAAAGTTTATACATCATTCATACATAATATTATATTTGTTCATGGTCTTACATTACAAAATAACATGTACAATATCACTCTCACATTTATACACAAAGAAAACTATAAAAGGTTTAAAGTATAGCCCTTCTAAACTCTTGGCTTGCTTTCTTTGCTTCTTGTGAGCCACCTAGATAATTCAAGATGGAAGGGGAAAAGGGATTGAGATTCTAAGAATCTCAATAGCTCACACACCCATTCACATACACATTCAAGGTATATACACATCAAAGCATATGTATAGAAGGTATGGCAATTATAAAGTATGTAAGGTCATAATTCTCATACTCCTTATTCATATTTAAGCCAAGACTGTGCTCTAGGGACTTTTGGTTTTGTCTCACCCCATTTTTAGGACTTTTGAATTTGCCTCACTCTTGGTCTAGGACTTTTGACTGGGCCTCACCCTTCCAAAAAACTTTTGGCTTTGTCTCACCCATGCCATGAGACTTTTGGCATTTCTTCACCTTCATTAAAGGACTTTTAGCATCACCTCATCCATATAAACCATTTCCACAACCATAGTCATTTAGGAAGACACATTGGTACTAATGTAATGTCAAAGCATTAAGTGGCATATCATCAAGTCACAAGAACACACACAAGCATACAATAATATACATATACACACGAGAATACAAGGAGAATGAGGTGGAGAGCTACCTTGAATTTTGCAAGCCTTCCTTTATATTATTCCTCCCTCTTTTTGGCCTCACAAGTGCACCTAGGTGGGTTGGTGTTCTCTTGGCCTAAACACTATAAACAACACATAATCACACACTCAAAGCAAGTTAAGATACTAAAGATACTCTTGAACACACATTTAGTTCCATAAGTGGCATAATAGTTCCATAATTGGCCTATTAAAGTAACTTTTACATTTCAAGTTCTAAGCTCCATTCTCTTATTATTTCTAGACTTCTTGGACTTATTTAAGGTCCTTGGAGCTCTCACACATTCACTTGCATAATTGGAAAATCAGGTTGCTTCTTAAGACACCATTATGGACGCCATTGCTCCATCTCTCATTCCAAGGCTCCTAAATTTTTTCTAATGGTTTCTCCCATCTTCTAACATCATATAAAGTCCTAAACCAAGAATAAAACAAATTAAAACACTCCCTAGCTCTATGGACTAGCCTAAGCCGAGACAAGCACACCATGGAAGGTTTATGGAGTTTTTTATTTTTCCTTGATAGGAGAGCCACTTGAGAGGCTTTCTAGAGGTTTTATGAGCCTAAGGAAACATTCAAATAGCTAAATAAACACTCATACAAAATCAGATTTTACAAAACCATAAAGAACCTTACATGTTTCTATCTTGTTTTCTATTGTTTTCCTTAGAATTTCTTGCCATATTCCATCTCCCTATGGCCTAAAACCCTTATTTCTCTCTCATTTTGGACAGAACTCCCTCCCTTCTAATGGTTCTGTACAAGGCCAAAATCATACACAAGGAGAAGCAAGAGGAGAAAGCAACATAAGCAAGGATTTACCTTAGGTTTAAGCTAGTTTTCAAGACTTTTTCTCCTTGGTTGGCCTCCTCTCAATTAATTTAAACTCTCCCCTTGTGTGCTGGACCAAAAATAGAACCAATCATCTTAAGATAACCATAGAAAGAAAGCATGGAAGGAGAGGAGCAAGGTTGGAGGAAGAAAGAGTATGAAATTCCATGGATTTACCTACCTTTTCCTTGATTTTTCTCCTTGTTTTCTTCCCCTTCTTATGTGCCTAAGAGAGCAAATCATATTATTTATTTTGGGCAAAAAATTTTGTGCTTAAGAAGGTGGGAGAAGGAGGGAGAAGTGTGTGGGAGCTTCTAGAAACACACTTTTTCAAAAATTTTAATTTTGTCCTTCTGTAATAGCAATTTCGTTTCGTCTTCATTCTAGCTCCTTTTTGAGAATTGTCTTTTCCATTATAAAATTTAGATTCCAAATTAAATAAAATACTTTTGAAATCACTCAATTTGAAGTTAAAACTTTATCGAACAAATCTGTCAATGTTCGGACTCACCAACGTTGAAAAATGTATGCCGGAAGGGGCTTTACCAGTCCCGAGGTTTCCTATTATTTTTGGGGCCTTTTAAGAACTCTATGCAACTAAATTTTCCCATTTAAAAAGCCCTCCTATGTGTTTTTTCAAAAATTACACTTATTTATGAAAATACCATTATGTTTCATCAATTTTCGTCATAAATTGTTTCACCATCCTAACTCCTTTTTTCTTTCCGTCTAAACCTAGAATTATTATTTCGAGAAGCCTAGGACTTTGCCCAAATTTTTCAGGACATTATCTAACTCATTTTAGAGGACTTACTTTTATAGGACTCATTTCATCATTTTGTAGAAGTTACGTTCGTTACAATAGACCTAAATCACACTAGTAACTATGCTCTAAAAGGTCTCTAAAAATAGGCATAAGTTTTCTTAAATCTAGTAGTAACACCTCTAAACTTCATAGTAATAGTCCTAAAACTTTATACCATTAGAATATAAACCTGAAATAGGAAGAAGGATTTACAAAATTAAAAATCAGAGGCGAAGAGTTCCTCACCCAATGATTCCTTTTAAATCTGTAATGAGAACATCCCTTAACAAGAAAATTAAGAGGAGGGCAAAAGGAAGGATATATTTGAGAGTTTCTTTTTTTAGTCTTATAGGACAATATCAACCTAGCCAAATGACCTCTATTATTCTGCAATGGCAACTATTGGAAACCTCACATATTCTTCTTTCTCTCTTAATTTTAAAAATACATCATTTTATATGTTCTCTTATCTTAAATGACATTAAAATATTTTCAATATTCATTTATTAGATATATAAATATCTTAAATATGAATTTATAATACATCAAATATAAATATTTTAATTTTTAAATATCTTCAAATATATAAAATATAACATAAAGACAAATCTTACTGTATCATGGCCACTATTACTAAGTAGTGTACACTTCAAATATAATCAGATGACATTATTTTCTAGGATGTAATAGGAAGACACTGAGACTGCAAAACCAAAAGGGCATAGAGTCACCCTTATTTGAATTTAATTGTTGTGCCTTTCATTTGGCACATTTGTTTATGGATTTTTGCAAAGATGTCAAAGACAACAGCAACAGGTATGGAGCAAAGAGATAGAAGCCAACAGATATAGAAATTGAGAAGGGAAAGCTTTCATTAAGCTTTAGTTCTGTCAATAACAAATAAGTATCAACATTATATCAAAAGTAAAATTAAGCCAACCACCTTAACCATGTGACATTCTTAACTGTAAGGTTTGCTTCTGCTAAGGCCTTCTCTAAAGGTATCTTCACATGATCCAAAATTGCACTAAGAATCCCCTGACATCGTTTTCATCCATTAAGCATTCAATGTTTAAAGCTGCCTTTGGATTTGCACTGAGAACCTTCTCAGCTTCTCACATGTAGCCCTGAGCCTAAAACAAGCCCTAGCATTCTAGAAAACCTTAATCTTGTACTCTTCCTTGAATTTTACACCGAAATGATTGACCAAAATCTTATCAAACCCTTTATCTCCTACAGACCTATTAAATGAATGGATCAATATTTTCAGTTACCTCTTTTCAAGCCAGCAATACATACTTACATGCACGCATGTCTAATGTCAACAAAGGCAACATTCAGTTGATTATTTTCAAGAAAATGTGTTTTATAAATCCTATAAGCCAAAGCAATTACTGTTGTTTCATGAATCAGACATAGAGGGTGCAATCCAGTAATCTTAGCTGCATCTAAAATTGCCCTTATCTGAAGATTAGTAAAATAAGCTGGAATTCCAATGCAACAATGAACAATAGCTGCATTCAGCTTCTTTTCAGCTATACCCTTGAGATCAAACAACTTTAAGTACAACAAGTGTAGGAGTTTCATGCATGGACTCATCATTGAGTATAAAATCAATCCTCTTCTACCTCGCAGCAACAATGCAACTCTCATTCCCAAAATCAAAACCAACCATGCTCATCTTTGTAGGGAAAGATAAACCAATTACTTAGATATTGGTTTTCCAGCCAAGAGAAATATCTGAAAAAATTAATGTAATATTTACATTTGATACATAAGATTTTTTGGTTACACAAATTAAATGAGCTTGAGAGAAAAGACCATGAAAACAAGGAAAAACGTTATTTAAGCAGGTGATACATTTACTACTACTTTTGCTATGGCCTTGATGGAAGGGAAGTCCAGAAAAAAGTGCCTAAGGTTTGCTGGAATGTATGATAGCAAGCAGTCCCTCTATTTTAGTTATAATGTGCTCATTATCAGAAATGTCCTTAATGTTGTTGGCGAAGCTTCTTTTTTTCCATGCATAATAGCTGTAGTGACTTCTCTTTGTTTTTAAGTGGAGGGAGCCATTTCTAGCAAGCCCCATAAGAGATATGTTCTGGATCTTCTTCAATCCCTTTGAGAATACTTGCAAGTGGTAAAAGGTCAATTTGGCATCAATATTGTCCCATTTTTCATTTTTTATTTCTTTCCACCCTTAAACTCTATAGTAATGTTTTTCAAGCAAATAGTAACTACACTATAGCATGTCCCTAAAAGGAGTGGTAAATTTCTTTAAATCCATTAGTAACAGGGCTCAAAATTGAAGTAATGGTCGTAAAACTATATCTACTAGAAGGAGCCTAAATATAATAGTAAAGTTCTTAAACTAAAGTAGTAATATACCTAAACTTCATAGTAACTGGTGCCACTTGGTAGTAATGGACTTGAATTTCATCAGTGCTTTCCCACTCGGTAGTAATTTTATAGTAATGGTCTAAGTGCAGATTTTAACTTTAAATCATAAAAGGAAAGGATATAATGTTATAGATATAATGTTCAATTTACGTGGCACAATACTAGATATAGTGCTCAATATATGGTCTGCTATATAGGACAAGTAGTTAGTTTTATTGACTTGCTCCATATCCCAAGGGAGAGTTTAAAATGATCAACTTATTATAAGTAATAGCAAATCCTAATTTTAAAAATGAAAATGCATGTCTACCATGCCAACATCCACTCATATAAGGGAAGGGAAAGTTGCAAAACCAAAAAAATAATGGCATAGTATGGAAGGGAAAGTTGCACAAAAATTTCTAAACCTAAACTTGCAGTAAAGGCCTTAAAAATCAGTTCAAACAAATGTTACATACACAGTTCACTTCTAACATAAAGCTTCATTTTCATTATTAACACAGATGAATATTACATGCAATTGCCAATAGCTTAAAAAATTCAGACCTTACTTCACCTGTAATAACTACAAAAAACCTTAACATGTCACTAATGCATGTACAAACAAAATGAGCTATATCTACCCATGTACAAAAGAGAGCTTAACTTCCATACGTTTAAAAAATAAGTTATGTCTATTCATGTACAAAAGAGCCTAACTTCTAGACCTTCAAAAGATAGTTTGTATCTGCCTATGTATAAAAAGAGCCTAAATTTTACACATTTAAAATACCACTAACCACTTCCTTTAGAAAACACCAATATAAAACCACCAGGGAGCTACTTTTAGAACATTAGGATAAATAAGAATTAGGAGTTTTACACCTAGCCTTGTTATGGCCTGCCTCTTGACAATGAGAACACTGGTACTAGACCTTGTCTTGAAATTGTGATTACATCATTTTTTCTGCAGTCTTCCAGTTGGATAGCTTGCAATGGGTGATAGTAGGAAGGTGTTGCTACCATAATCATCAAGCAAAAGATTGTTCAGGTTTGGCATATCATGAGTCTCTATAGGATCATAATATTCATATACATCTTTTGTTGCAAGCTTAGTAAGTAGCATTCTTCCACATATGAGTACATATTCTCATACGCCTTCTTTGTTACTACACATGCATGATGTAATAACCGGTAATCTAGAAATTGAATGGAACCTAATAAATTGAAAGAGGAGGACCCTAAAGCAAGGCAATTATAGTCTAAATGAGACTAGGATGTTAATTAGAATAACTAAGAATGTAGATTAAAGTTTAAGATTAGCCTGAAACTAAAGCCAAAACAACTAAAGGAAAAGCAACAAAAGCCAGTGGCAATTTCATAATTACATTTTTTGAGATTCTCAAAGGTCCCAAAAACCATAGGAATCTCGACAATGGTCAAAACCCCTTCTGTTTGAGTTTTACAATGTCAGTTGACCAAAATTTTAACTAATCATTCGGTAAGGTGTTAAATCCAATTTGGGTGAAACCCAAGCCATTTTAAGAATTATAAGACCGAAATTTTATGATGGGAAAGATGATTTTCAAAAAGGAGTTGAAATGAGCCCAAATGAGAAGAACCAAGATGAGGGGCTAAATTGTAATTTTGAAAAGTTACATAAATGGACCCCTAGGCTTCTTAAATCATGTCCCTCTTTTCTTAAGCCTTCACTACTAGCTTGCTTTAGGTCCAAATTGATTCTGGGAGAGTCTTGAGTGGCACATTAAGTAAGGGAGTAAGGAAAAGAAGATTCAAGGCAAAAAGTGTAAGATTTCCATGCTTTTTCATGTCTTCTCTTTCACCAAACCTTGTTTCCTCTTTCTCTTCTCTTTTCCCATGATTTTAATGGTTTATTTAGACATGTTTTAGGGCTAGCCTAGTAGAAAAGAAGGAGATTTTGTGACGACCCTAACTTCTAATATTGGTAATTATAGTTAAATACACGATTAATAAATAATGATCAAGGTTTGGAGTCATTACAGTTAATCACATTAAGAAAATATAGGGGAAATTTAAACCTTAATACTCTTAGGGTCATCAACTAACAACCATAACGGGAACATGCATAGGAAGGTTTGTACCATCATTAGAGATTTATAATTCATCCATTTATCAATTTCAACCCACTACAACCTCTCATTAATGTACTCAAGCTATTCCCTAACCTTAACATTAATGAAATTAGGGTTTCCAGGTCAAATATGGGTGTTTGGGGACCTGCGCCGCAACCTGGAACCTTCCCGCCGCGGCTAAGCTAGGTTCTGAAGCTCAAAAACTAAGTTTTTAGACTTGCGCCGCGGCTTGGAACTCTTGCGCTGCGGCCAAGTTACTCTCGGGAAAGCCGCGGCGAGTTGGACCTGCGCCGCGGCCAACCTATGTGGCGCCGCGGCGAGTTTTGCTACTATAACCTCCCTAACTAATTTCCTCGACTCGCGCTACGGCGAGACTTCTTGCGCCGCGGCGAGGTTACGTTCTGTCACCCCCTGGGCGATTATTTTCACTCCGCGCCGCGGCGTCCCTTGCCACTGTCACTCTCTAGGCCGCGGCGAAGACTCCCTGGCCGCGGCGTGACTCCCTTCTGTAGCTGTTTTCTCTATATTTCACCCCCTACACTCCATTCTTTTTCTTAGGGACACTCTAAGGTCACTTCCCCTCATTTTATATGGCTCTAATGGCATTTATCCACCTTATTTACTTAGCTATACTTCCATTACCAATTCAAAACTTATATGCCCATTTCTTTCCTCTAATTACCTTATATCAGCAAGTCTAGGGAATAAGAACAACACCAATCATGCACCATTGATATTTAACATTAGATACACTTTCCATTATTAGTCAATTACAATCATAATATTCAATTCCATGATAATCAAATTACATATACAATCCCTATACTTGGCAACTCATGATGCAATGTAGCAATGATACAAAACTAACAATTTAATTACAATACATTTTGTCAAAGCTCCCAGACCTATGTGCTACCAAACTATTTAACAAGCTCTCGTTAATTTTCTCCTTGCCCCTAAGAGGTCCGATCCCTGAAATGTTAGCCCACAACGGTGTGAGATATACAATCTCAGTAACAAAAGGAAATTTCCATATATATGTACAAGTCAATCAATCCAAGACAATCTCATGTCATCAATATCAGAATCATCAATTCAATTGGCAAATGAACTAGTTGAGCTACCAATGACTACTGTCCCATACCAGCAATCATACATAATATGTTAAAGGCCATTAACACCGAGAGAGGCCCGTCCACGGCACCTACTCCCTATTGAGCACAACCAGGGCTCAGTGCATTTGGGGTTGATCATACCCGGTGCTCGATCGTAGCACATGCACGGGTGGCAGCTGCACCACAGCTCCACCATGGACTCACAAGGTCCAATCACAATAATAATCAAATAGTCAACCAGTCATTTAACATTTCAAAATCAAGCATGTGTAACAAATAGCAGATTAACATGAGCATATACATGGAATTAGGAAAATAACCCAGTTACCTCAATGAAGCCAATTACTCTTCCCCTAGCTACTATAATAATCCAAATGCACACCAAGCCTATAACAAGCATAATTATCGTCATTTCTATCACAATTAAATATCCAAAGAGTTGGATTACTAATGATAGACCAGAGGTTACTCACCTAATTACCAAGGGATTTAATTTCAGATTCCAACTTTCCCATACCAGAAATTGTCATAGTTCACTCTAATTTCTAGGTAATTTCATATGAAACCAAAGCCCATATCATAGGTCAACTATAGGGGTTTCAAACTAACAGAAAATGCATCAAAATGGGAAGGAAATACTCACTTAACAACACTAATAGCCTCACCTCAGAAAATCCACCATGGAAGCACCAAAATTCGCATTTCAACCATCAAGCCCAGAAAGTTCAGTTTTCCACCATTATCTCCTTGTAATCTCACACAATAGAAGAACCCATTATGATAATACATCCTTAGGGGCATTTTCCAGCAAAGTGATTCACAAAATGGAAGGGAAAAGCTTACCTAATCCTCCCTCTAACCTCCAAGTCCGAAAATCTTGCAAGGAATCACCTAACACCAAATTTCAAATTTGAGATGAAGGTAAAAATGCTCAAACCCAAAAATTAATCGGACCAAAATGAAGAGGAGGATGAAAGGGTCAAGTTATATATAACTTACCTTGGCTAAATCATCCTCTAGAAGTGAGAAATGGAGCCTCCATATTGGTAGAACCCTAGCCTCCCTTGAACCTCCGAATTTCCTCTCTTGAGTTTCAGCAAAATGAAGGAGAGGCTGAAGGGTTAGGGTTTTAGATGAGTTTGGGTCAACCCTAAAGCCCAAAATCCACTTAGGTTCATATGTGTGCTTATTGGGCTTTTATTTGATGAAGTGGGCTGCAGAACAATTTCAGTTCAAGTGAGGTATGCTGACCCAATGGCCCAATTCCTTGTAGGTTCAGATTTTTTGCACTTGTTGGGCTTTGTTTCATGAATTGGGCTACAGCAATTTGATTGGGTTAGGCTAAATTCCAAGAGTCAATCCAACTTAGGTCTGCATAATGTGTGTTGGGCCCACTATAAGAGCTCATGTAAATTGGATATTGGGCCTTTATTTCACTAAGTCAAATTGGGCTATTGCTAGGGGATCCCTCTACATTAATTTGGGCCTAGATATAGTTTCTATCCCAATTAATTCTCAACTCATATTATTAATTTATTTCTCAAAATTACCATTCTCCCAACTTGCCCACTTATCTCATATTAATTATCCCTAATTAATCTAAATCCATGATTAACACATTAATTAATTTTTGGGTGTTACAGATTTTGGAAGACCTCTTGAAAGCACAAGAAAGAAAGAACACTTGAAAAACTTCCAAATAAGGTAAATATGCATGGTCTCTCTTGCTCTATCTTCCTCCTTCTCTTCTTATGTAATTCAGCCAGATTAAGGGTGGTATATAAGAGACTTCATCTCAACCCAAACTTGATAGGAATGGGGGTTTTGAAGCCTAAGGAATCCGAGGAAGCAATTAGGATTCAAAAAGAACCATTAGAAAACAATTTATGGAATTAGGGATTTTGTTGCACCTTGATAAATAAGAAGCTTTCTAATGGCAATTTAGGATGTCTAAGACTATGAATGAGTTCACAAGATATCTAAAAAGCTTTATGGATGGCAAAATTCCTAGGAAATGGAAGAAAACTCCATGGGTGCTTCACTTGATGTGCATCTCGACCTAAGGGAGGAAGTGACACCTAGAAAGATTTTTCTTTGATTTCAAGGATAGAAATGGCTTAGATATGAATAATAAACATTAAAGGAACCATTGGTTTGAATTTAAAAGCCATATTTTGAAAAACAGAAGTTTAGATTCCTTTTTAAGCATAAAGAAGCAACTTGGTATTTGGCTCTTTAGAATGAGTTTGTGATGACTCTAATGAGTTTGAATGAAGTCATATGACTTAGATTGAGTGAGAAAGTGGAGCCAAGATCTTGAATTATATGAGTTACATTATTATGCCTTATATGGAACCATAATAGTGGTATAAACTAGAGATAGCTTGTGTAAAGTTTATGTAAAGCTAGAGATGGTTGCATTGATGTATTTATGTTTTGTTTGATGTGTCTAGGCCAAGTGAACCAAGTCCCTCCTAAGTGTGGCTGTGAGGCTAATCAACCTTGTCATGAGAGCTCGCAATTTAAAATCTTGATTGCAAAATAAAAATTATATAGTAAAAGTGTGTAACCAAGGTCGTTTTACTCCAAAGCAATTAAAATAATATCACTTAGGTGAGTGACTAAGTAATTAAGGAAGTATATAGTTTTATATATTTTTTTAATTTAATTGTTTTCATAAACATGGAAAAGTAATTATATGGAAATATAAACAAAGTGTATATGGGTGTGGACAAGTATGGAATTTATAAGTGGTGTAATTTATTTTAAATGCAAAAGCTAAATAAAAGGATGCTAATGCCAACATACTAACTTATATAAGATTCAAACTAATTGCAAGATTTATGTTTTTTTATGATTGAATTGAGAATTTAACTAAAAATGAAAAAAAACTAGAATAAATTCAAGAAACCTAAATGCACAAAATTGGGTGGAATGAAAAATTCAAATGTAATGAAATGGAAATGACAACCTAGCAATACTTTTAAAGGGAAGAAAATTGTGCTCTAATGATTAATTGAATTTGGGATCACTATTATGATCAAATGTAACATACATTAAAACCATGAACTCTCTAAGTTTAAGATGTAAGACTAATTACCAAGAATGAATACTCTCATAAGCATTTTATTAAACACTTAACTTGCATGATAATATGACCATTGATCAAGCTTGCAAGAATTGCACAATTATTCCATAACATTGGCCTAGACTTTATGGCCATAAAACCACATCCATCCAACAATTCTAATGCTTCAATCAAGAATTAAACCACTTAATTAGCACCTATAATGCTAAATCAAGAAGCTAAAGTTCAATAATCAAAACACAAGAACACAAGATGTAAAGGCCAATTTAAACATAATCTCATCTTAATAATATAGCAATTCATACAAATTCTAATCCACCAATCACATGATTCATATTACAATCCATAATAGTCTAATATAAGTCAACCATTATAATTCCAATTCTAATCCTAAATTGACATAGAAATGGAAATGGAAAGAGTGAAAGGAGAAGAAATAGTTAGCCTAATCCAATGCTTGTAATCCATAGCCTTTTGAATCCCTTCGAAGCTTGCAAGGTCATCATCAAACCCTTTAGCTCCCCATGGTCATAAGCCCTCCTTCAATCTTTAAGAAAAGTTTATCTATGGCCTTTAAGGTGGGAATGGCATCCTTATAGTGGAAGAGGGAGGAGTTGGTCATGGCTAAGAGGAAAAAAATAGGAACAATAAAGGAATATATGAAGATAAAGATGAAGAAAAGTGGAAGAATGGAGATGGAATGAAGAAAAATGGTGAAGAAATGAAGAAAAGTTCTTGATAAACATGTCACCCTTGGCCAAGATGAAAAATGTCATCCCCCTTCTTGGATTTTGCTTCTTGGTGAATAGAATTAGGGTTTAGGAGGTGATGTGGATTAGTAAGTGTAAGGTAGACCAATAGGGAGAAAGCTTGAACACTTGGACCAATAGAGGCTTGAGATAATGGTGAGATAGATTAGTAAGTCCAAATAGATGCTTAGGTGGCTATGGTTATGAGATGGAGGTGAGGTGGATAAGTAAGGGCTAAGATAGACTAATGAGATTAAAACAAGTTGATGACATAGATTAATAAATGCCACATAAATGAAGAATTTCATCCCCTTTTCTTGGTTTTTGCTTCTTGGTAAATAGAATTAGGGTTTAATAGGTGAAGTGGATTAGTAAGTGCAAGGTGGACCAATAAGGAGAAAGCCTAAAACACTTGGACCAATAGAAGCTTCAGAGAATGGTAAGATAGATTAGTATGTCCAGATGGATGCTTAGGTGGCTATAGTTATGAGATGGAGGTGAGGTGGATAAGTAAGGGTTTAGATTGACCAATGAGATTAAAATAAGTTAATGACATAGATTAATAAATGCCACATAAGTGAAGAATTTCATCCCCCCTTCTTGGTTTTTGCTTCTTAGTGAATAGAATTAGGGTTTAGGAGGTGAAGTGGATTAGTAAGTTCGAGGTGGACCAATAGGGAGAAAGCTTGAAACACTTGTACCAATAGAAGCTTCAGAGAATGGTAGGATGGATTAGTATGTCCAAATGGATGCTTAAGTGGCTATGATTATGAGATAGAGGTGAGATGGATAAGTAAGGGCTTAGATGAACTAATGAGATTAAAACAAGTTGATGACATATATTAACAAATGCCACATAAGCATGCCATGTCATCATCCCATGAAAAGTCAAGTTTATCCTCCATTTAAATGACCAAATTGTCCTCCAATGAGCTATGCAACCTATAAAAATGTCACACTAAAATAGATTATACAGCAAAAATAAAACAAAATAAAATGATTAATCACATAATTAGGTAATTAATCATTATTTAAATTAATTAATCTAATTAAACCCTATTGAAGACTAATGGAGGGATGAAAATTAAACACAAACAAAGAAAATATTGGGCTAAAATTATTAAAAAGAAAAAAAAATAAAAAAATAAAGAAATTCACAAGAAAAATTATTTTTCTATGAAAATAACTATTTTACCCCTAATTGGATCAACTTTAATCCCTTTTACTAATCATATCCTTGATCAAATAACCCAGCTTTAACCATTCATCTCATGAGATTAATTGCCTAATAATCATATGAAATGATTAAATCAAAATTGATTAATGAAACATCTAATGGGTCCCTATGTAGAGGTATTTTGGGAAAGTGAAAAATGGTTGAAACAATGAAATTTTAGTTTTAACATGAAATGAAAACTAATGATATAAGATGGAGAGAATCATCAAACAAACGAAGGATTGGACATTCCCCAAAAGAAACTCACTAGAAAACATCTAAAATTTTATGATTAATCACTCAATAAAACATAATTAGGCATGAAATCATAGTGCAATGCATAGATTGGGCAAGATAGGAAGAATTAAGCCCTAAAATTAATGGAATCACACAATATACATAATATAAATATAATCCCAAAGAATAAACCCAAAAGCCATTAAATCTAAAATTTGGCCAAAATCATGAAAATCATTTAAAAAGTCCTAATTAACTAAAACTATCTGTTAAAATCACTAAGAATGAAGGGTAAAAAATGATGAAAATATAGGTGTTATCAAGGGCCAAACCAAGGAGCTAAGAATCAAAGGAGGAATTTGTGTTTCTTACACTAAGGTAACTCTCCACTCTTATATGCATTTCTTAGTTGTATGATTGTCATTGAATGCTTGTATGTGTGTTTGAATCATAAGACATGCCATTTGCTATTGGTTTGTTACTATAGTACTATTATGCTTCTTGATTTGCTTTTGAAATGTTATATTACTCTTTATGGGTAAGGTTGTACCAAAAGTCCTTTATATTGGGTGACGTGAAGCCAAAAGTCCCTAACCATAAGTGAGACAAGGCCAAAAGTCTCAAGAATGAGTGAGGCTAAGTCAAAAGTCCCTAGAAAGTAGGCGAGGCTAATCCAAAAGTCCCAAGTCATAAGGTAAGACTAGACCAAAAATATTTAAAGCTGGTTCTTGGCTTTGACATATTTGTATGACATGGAAATTTTGATTTGAATGATTCTTGGAAGTATTTATGACATACTTGTATTCTTTGACATGAATATATGCCTATCTTACTTGAAAGATTGCAAGAGCTATTGGCATTCTTTGAATCTCACTCTCCTCTATTTTTCATCTACTAGTGTTTAGGTGAAACCTAAGGAAGCAAAAATAGGAGCCAAGGAGCATGATTTGCAATACTTTGACAATACAATAACTTTTGTGTACTTTAATGTCAAAGCATGCATGTATAGTTCATTTTTGAGATGTAAACCTTTGAGCAATTTTAAAACCATGTAAATATGCTGAATGAACCAAATCTGGAGCCAAATGAATGAAATTCTTTTTAACATCCTTGAGCCATGATGTTTACTAGCATTTATGCAAGTGGAATGGTGGATTTGAGTTCCATGATGGTTAAAACCATTTGGGATGCTTCTATATGCTGTGTTTATGCTATGGGACATGCTTAAATGGTCATGGATGGTGTTGAAGGCCATTTGGTGCAAGTTGACCCTATTATGGTATTAAAAATTGCCATATTCTTAAACTGAACCACAAACTGACCAAATAGAAGATCTTGTGCATGAAATTTGGCATGAATGTAGGTCTTATTTAGAAATTTTCATAGAGTCAAAGAGAAACTAATTTGGAGCTCTAGAGAATTTATTATAAGTTTTCAAACTTGACCAAATTATGGAGGATCTGTCACTATCACTGTTCATATAGTCAGTTTGTATTTTTATGTCATTCATAGGAAAAATGAAACCTAATACTTATGAAATTTCTAAACATCCTAAGCTTTCCATAGCCACCAAGAGCACCCCATTTGGACTTATGTAGAGGGAGATATGAATTTTTGAAGTTTAGGTTCAACTGTAGGATACCACCCAAACCTGATGTATTATTTTATTAAATTTCCTAAGCCAAAAATGGTTTTTTTAGTCTAAACTTTTTATGGTAGTTAGGGAACATCCTGAGCTTTCTATAATGATATAATTTGCATAATTTTGATTTTTATAGTATTAGTTATGAATTTTTGAATTTCACATCAGAATATGGAATCTAGAAAATATGCAAGTTAGAATTTGGAATCTTGATGCTTGGCTTCAACCTAAGTTGCAAGCTTTGAGTTGTGATGTTTCTGGTCCATTAAGTGTGTGTTTTCATGGAAGATGATATTGTTAAATCCATAAGACCTATTTAACTAAAATTAAATTAATTGGGCTTATGATAACGGTTACTTCCACTACAAAAAGTGATAGTTTGATCAAAATAGAACTTTTATGCGATTTGTGTCATAATTTGAGAGACATCTTGATATGGTATGACATTTATTGGGATTAGAGCAAAGGTTCAAGTATTTTTGCTCAGTGATTGGCTCTTGAACTATATGAATAGCTTATGTTGTGGTGTGAATTACCATGGAATAAGTGAATTGCATAGTTAATTATTGTTGAAATAAATTGTATACTAAAGTTTTGGTTCTTTTTTTATAAGATGGTTAGTACTAGACAAGACTGGCCACCTAAGGCTCAAAGGGTTGAGTCTGAGGGCCCTCTACGTACCATTATGGAAATGCTTGATTGACAAGAGACCATGATGGGCCAGCAACAAGACAAGCTGGAACCATGGAGACAAATTATGCAGTTATAGAATGCCCTAGCTAGGTAGGAAGAGATGAGAAAGAGGCCCTTATACCATAGCCATCTACCTCTAGCATTTCACCCATACCTCCCTAGGAGCCAACTTAGACTTAGATGCTTATTCAAAAGTTATTAAATCAGTTTAGAAAGAATGCTCTACCTTCCTTTAATAGGGAGTTGGATGCAAATAAAGCAAAGGCATGGGTCATATAGCTCAAGAAAATAATTATGGCGATGGATTGTATCTCAGACTAAAAAGCTTAACTTACCACTTTTATGCTAGAAAAAGAAGCTGACAGGTGGTAGTGTAGCTCAAAATCATTGATGCAAGCCAAGAATATTCCAATTAATTAGGAAAACTTCTTAGTAGAGTTCTATAAGAAATAATTCCCCAGTTCAGTGAGAAAATAGAAAAGGATGGAATTCATAGGGTTGAAGTAGATAGATGAAATGTCGATAAATTAGTATGCGGCCAAGTTTATTAAGCTGCCTTGATATTCTTCTAACCTCTAGAGATATGGTAATGAACCCTAGAGATGTGAATGATTTGAGATTAGGTTGAAGCCCTTGATCAGAGATAAAGTCACTTCATAGTGGATTAGAAATTTTAATGCCCTTATAGAGATCAGCATGGTAATTGAAAATAACCTATAAGAACATTCTACCTAAAATGACTCTAACTAGACAGAAAGGGGCTCCAAAATTTAAAAGATTGAGACCAGAGTAGAGTACTAGTGTAGCACCTGGCAGCAAGAAAATAGGCAAGGTGTAATGGAGTAAGACGCCACAGAAAGGCAAGAAAGTACAGCCTTCAAGAACCCAGCCTTCTCCAGTGACATGCTTTAAATGTGGGAAGCCGAGGTACATTGTCAAGAATTGCCTATAAATAGATACAATGCCTCCACCCAGGCTACAGACCTAGGGCAGAGTGTTTTCCCTTATTCAATAGGAGACTGGTGCATTACCCAATTTAATCTGATGTACACTTATAATGAATGATTTTCCTATAGTTGCTATGTTTGATTTGGGTGCTAGTTACTCGTTTACATCCTATGATTGTGTGAAAAAATTAGGTCTGATAGTTAGTACTTTACCATTTGACATATTTGTCACCACGCCTACTGGAGGCCATGTTATCACTTCCCATGCATGCCTAAATGTCACTATATAGTTTAATCATTGTTATACAATCATTAGTTTGATCTGTATACCCTTCCATGATATTGATTAGATTGTTGGTATGAATTGGATGGCTGTGAATAGTGTTGCGCATGATTATGAGCATAGAACCATTTCATTATATGCTTGTGGGACTATACCTAAGATAGGGGCTAAGTTATCTTTTTTGACCATTGCCCCAGGATGAGAAATATTTAAAGCATGAATGTTAAGAGTTTCTAATCTTTTTCTCTATTCAGGTTAAGGTAGAGGAAGGGATAGAGGACATCTCTATGTTTAGGGAATTCCTGGTGGTCTTTTCTAAAGATTTTGATTTTAGTGGCATACCTCCTAAGAGAGAGATAAAGTTCTTAATAAACATAGTGCTTAGGGTAGGACTAGTGTCCAAAGTTCCTTATAGGATGGCTTCCACTAAGCTTTGTTGATCTGAAAAAGCAAATAGAGAAATTGTTAAAGAAAGAATTCATACGCCCTAGTATTTCACTTTGGGGAGCTCCAGTATTATTTGTGAAAATGAAATATGGTAGTCTGAGATTGTGTATGGATTCTAGAGAGCTAAATAAGGTTATTATCAAGAACAAATATCCTCTCCCTAGAATAAATGATCTATTAAATTAGTTAGTTGAGACATTGATATTTTTTAAAATAGATTTTAGATCTTGGTACCATCAGTTGAGAGACAGAACTAAAGACATCCCAAAGGCAGCCTTCAAAACTAGATATAGGCATTATAAGTTCCTGGTGATGCCATTCAAGCTGATGAATGCACCAACTTTGTTTATGGACTATATGAATAGGGTATTCAGATCATACTTATATAAATTTGTTGTGGTCTTCATTGATGATATCTTAGTAGACTCTAGATCCTTTGAAGAACATGAGAGATATCTGAACTAGTCCTAGAGACCCTGAGAGATAAAAGGTTGTATTTGTAAATGTGAGTTTTAGCTAACCAAGATGAAATTTTTAGGTCACGTGATATTACGAATGAAGGTTGTAGTTTATCCCCATAAAGTAGAAGCCATGTTATAATAGGATACACCTAGAACCATCACCAAGGTTAGGAGTTTCTTGGGTTTAGTAGGATACTATAGATGTTTTATTCAGAGCTTTTCTCAAATAGCCTTACCACTGATAAGACTGACTAAGAAAGAAACACCTTCGTGTGAAATGATAGATGTGAGAGGAGTTTTTAGCAATTGAAACTCTTGTTGACCACTGCCCCTATACTGATTATATCTAACCCAAGTAAACCATTTATGGTTTATACTGATACCTCAAGAAAAGGTTAAGATGTGTATTGATACAACAAGGTAGACTAGTGGCATATGCCTCTAGGTAGTTAAGGTCTCATAAGGAGAATTATCTCACACATGATCTAGAGTAAGTTACAGTAGTTTTTGCTCTTAAAATCTAGAGACATTATTTATATGGTGCTACCATAGAAATTTACAATGACCACAAGGGTCTAAATATGAGATAGAGGAGATGAATGAAATTCTTGAAAGATTGTGATTACACCTTAAAATATCATCCAAACAAAGCCAATATGGTGGCTGATGCGTTAAGTAGAAAATCCATCAATGCAACCCATATGATAATCACGAAATAAGAACTCATAGAGAAGTTTAAAAATATAAATATTTCTTACCATATGATATTGGGTAAGTTATTTTTTAGTAAGACCCGAATAGAAAATGAATTTAGAGCCCAGATCATAGATCCACAGCAAAAGGATGAGTTCCTAAGATAGGTTAGAAGTGAGATTTCCTAGGGTAGAACCTCATATTTCAAGATGTTTAAGGATGGTATGATAGTATACTGAGAGAGAATCTCATGCCTAATCAGACTGAACTAAGAGAAAGAATTTTAGAAGAGGCACATAAAAGCAAGTATACTATCCATCTAGGTGCCACCAAGATTTATCAAGATTTGAAATGAGTATTCTGGTGGCCAAGAATGAAAAATGATATAGCCAACTATGTGGCTAGATATCTAGTGTGTCAGAGGGTGAAAGTAGAACATCAAAGATTAGCTGGGTTACTACAAGCCCTAGATATCCCTAAGTGAAAGTGAGATACTATAGCTATGAATTTTATCATGGAGTTACCTAGGACATCCTCTAGACACGATACTATTTAGGTAGTTGTTGATAGATTGACGAAGTCTGCACACTTTTTGGCTATTAAGGCTACTTATACACTAAATAAATTAGCCTAAGAGATAGTGCGACTTCATAGAGTACCCAATAGCATAGTATTAGATAGAAACCTCAGGTTCACATCAAACTTTTAGAGGTCATTATAGCATGTTTTAGGGACTAGATTGCAGTTTAGTATTGCATATCACCCCAAGACAAATGGTCAGACTAAAAAGACCATTCAAACCCCGAAAGACATGTTAAGGGCATGTGTGTTAGAGATGAGGGATAACTAGGATGTGTATTTACTATTAGCAGAGTTTTCATACAATAACAGTTACCATTCTAGTATTTAGATAGCCCCTTATAAGGCTCTGTATAGGAGAAAATGTATATCACCTTTGTGTTAGGTAAAGCTAGATAAGAAGAGTCTGATAGGACTTGAGATTATAGACTAAACAACCAAGTAGATAGAATTTATTAGAAAGAAACTCCTTATAGCTCAGAGTAGACAGAAAAGCTATGCTAATAAGAAAAGAAGGTCATTAGAGTTTAAGATAAGAAACCATGTATTCATTCAGGTATCTTTAATGATTAGTGTAGGTCGGCCTATTAAAGTACGAAAAATCAATTATAGGAATATTGGTTCATTTGTTATCCTTGACAAAATTAGACACATGGCCTGTCGTATTGCCTTACCTCTTAACCTAGCCTAAATCTATAATATTTTTCATATCTCCTAAGTGAAAAAGTACTTACCAGATCCCTCACATGTCATAGAATATAAGCATGTTCAATTATAGGAAAATCTTTCCTATGTAGTGACACAAGAGAGAACTTCCAATGCCAAGCTTAAATAGCTGAGAAATAAGAACATTTCTCTTATGAAAGTGGTCTAGAAGAGTCTATTATCTGAGGAAGTAACCTGGAAACCAGATGATGATATGAGAAAGCGGTATCCCTAGCTCTTCAGCTAAAGATATGTAGCTTAAATTTTAAAGACAAAATTTATTTTTAAGGGATTAAATGTTATAACTGGTAATCCAGAAATTGAAAGAGGAGCACCCTAAAGCAAGGTAATTAGAGTCTAAATGAGACTAGGATGTTAATTAGAATAACTAAGAATATCAATTAGAGTCTAAGGTTAGCCTGGAACCAAAGCCAAAATAGCCAAATGGAAAGCTATAAAGGCCAATAGCATTTTCGTAATTTTAGGTAAATTTTAGAAAACTCAAAAAAGAGATCTTTAAATGAAAATTTTGAGTTTCTCAAGGTTCTCAGAGACTCCAAAAACCATAGAAACCCCCAAAATGGTTAAAACCATTTCGGTTTAAATTTTGGAGTGTCTGTTGACCAAAACTTTGATCAAATTATTCAATAAGGTTCTAAATCCAATTTGGATGAAACCAAAGCCCAAAGGAGGGATCTTTACATGCTTAATTGAGTGAGAGTTCTTAGAATAGTAGTTTCGAGGTTATCTAAGAACTATAATTAAACAATATTTGCACATAAATTTGTTAGAAAAATAATGACATCTTTAGGATATATGTGATAAAAGTAAGATAAACTTAGACTTCCAATTATGAACCTAATAATGTCATTCTTAGTCTAGTCAAAATTTATTAGGAATATATGACATTATATATGTGTTTTGATCATATGCTATGTCTATGTAGATATTTGAATAAGTGATGATGGCCAATAAGAATAGTATTACTAAGTTCAACAATGGTGATAAACTGAATGGTGACGACTACGAGATTTGGCACCATAAAGTTTTATACATCTTTTAGGACCAATAAGTCCAGGTTGTTATAAGATCTCTATCTACTAACTAAAGCATATGAAATTGAACCTAACCCATAATGAAAGCATCACCACTTTTGATGATGTTTCACATCATTTATGTGACACTTTAATCTACTACCGCTACCTAGCCTCTCACAGGGCTCGGTTCCATATGATTTCCAAAGAATCACTACTCTTCCGTGGCATTTGCATGCTATGAACCGGGGTTTCATATACTCATCTTTTGCCCCGTGGGTCCTGAGAACCCATTATTCGCATTCTCAACTCAAACTCCACTTATACGACTCATACATAGCATAAAACAACTCATAAGCCACGGGTATAGATCCAAAAACCAGAAAAATTACATTTTCTCACTTGGGCCCAAAAGTCATATTTTGGCTCTAACTTTGGAAAATTATAATTAATTGTAGAAAAATGGGAATCTAACAAACTCTAGCTTTCTGGAAATCTCTAAGTGTTAACTTTACACTAAAAATCATTCCCAACCATAAACACAGCGTTTAGACCATGTTTGACATTGAAAATGGGAAGGAGGTCCGGCTGTCACTGTTTCTGGTACAGCTTGCTGTCATGACTTTCGAAAATTTATAACTAAATCCACAAAAATCCAATCTGGGCACACTATACCAATTCAGAAAGCTACGGATGTCTACTAGAGGAGAAAAATAATTCCAGATCAGTTCAGTAGTCTCTACACCTCGAAAACTAATGGAACAGTGACCGGGGTCAGAAGAGCTCCCTGATGCTGATACAGAACTTTAGACGGTTCAATCTCTCTCTATAGACCTCCGATTTGGGTGCTTCCAGTTGGTACAGGACACTTTGGTTTTCTAGTTTGTGTATAAAATTTCATGACAGTTGGACTCCATTTGGTCTATGTATGCCATGGTTTTCATTTCTGAACTATATGAACAGTACATGACCAAACCATGGATGTTTCCCAAATTCAACAATTCACCAAATATTCTCTCGACCTCCGAATATTACCAACTTTAGCTTCTCAAAAAGCTTTCTACAAACTCTAGAGGCATGCCAAATTTCATAGCAAATGGAGCTCATCCGGTCATACTTTGACGGAGCTCTCAAAAATACCGGTTTTGGCACCCAAAAGGTCCAAAACGGGTCCAAATAGCCTCTCTCACACTCTAGTCACTCATGGACAAGTTTAAAAGCATAACACTAGGATATATAACAAGTCCATGTGGTCCAAATCAACATACATCCAAATCTCGCTAGGCTATGGCCAAATATACACTATCTCATTCATGCATCAAAAGGGGCAAAACCCTCATTTCCATTCATTTGGCTATAAACATAGTTCATACAATATCCTTTCATAGTTATACACATGTTACAACCTTTACATCTCAAAAATAGTGGGCGCATATTCATTTGGCACCACTTTACATCAAAATTACAACAAAATATCCAAAAGAAAGTAATATCTAACTAAGCATGCTCCTAGGCTCCTTGGTGTGTGCTCGGTTCTCCTTGAGCTCCACCTAGCATATTCAGTTGGGAGGGGAAAGGGGTGAGATTCAGGGAATCTCAGTAGCTCATGCACTCAATCCAATAAACAATCAAGGCATATAACAAGTCAAAGCATGTGAATAAGCACTTAGCCATTCTCAATCAACCAACACACAATGTACAGGCCATGGCAATCACAACAATGCCAAAAATGGGCTCCAGGGACTTTTGGTCTAGCCTCACCCAAGTTTAGGGACTTTTGGATGGCCTCACCCGAGTTTAAGGACTTTTGACTTGGCCTCACTCGGTTGAGACTTTTGGCCTTGTCTCACCTATCTCAAGGGACTTTCAGCTTCACCTCACCCATCTCAAGGGACTTTCGGCACTACTGCACCCGAGCAAGTCTCACAATTCAACACACAAGCATATTGACATCAACGCATCAAAGCAATAGCATATGGAATATTCCACACAATAAGCATATACATAATCATACAATGACTATCATATTCAAGAATGCAACAAGAAAGAGTGGGAAAAGAGAGCTACCTTATGAGCCAAAGCCAACACTAGCTTTTCCTTTCAATATCTCCTCTCCCTCCTTAGGTTCACAATCACACCTTGATGGAGGTATTTCTCTTGAGCCTAGACACAATTAAAGAGCATGTAATTACTCTCTTAACATGGAATCATCGGATCAAACTCTCCTACATACCAGAACCTAGAGTTCTCTCTCTCTCTCTAGAATGTCATCAACCCTTTCTCTCTCTCAAGCTCCCATGGTAGTGGAAAACCACATTTTCAAAGAAAACACAAAGATTAAAAGGTGTTTTCCACTTTCCCTCTTCTGACCCATGTCCAAAATCTAACCATTTTCACAAATAAAATCGCAGAAAGAGAGGGCAAAGGGAGGAGATCAGAGTTCTAAAGAGAAATGAGGGAAATTTCCTTACCTTTCCCTTGCTCTTCCTCCTTCTCTTGATCTCTCTCACTCTCCACGCCTCTTTTCTCTCCTTGGGTCGAAGTCTAGGGCAGATATGAGAGAAGAAATGAGTTTGGGCGTTTAATGAAGTCTAAATCTCGTTATTTACTCTCTTCCGGACCGACCCTCGCTACGGCGAAAATTAACCTTCGCTATAGCGAGCTCGTGTTATCTGGCTTCGCTATGGCGAGGTGTAACCTTCGCTACGACGAACTCGCGTCAGTTCCCTTCGCTATGGCGAGATTTACCATTCGCAATGGCGAAATCGCGTTAGTTCCAGACTTCACTCTCGCTATGGCGCACGCTACAGCGAGCTGCTCCCTGGTTTCTGTATGGACTACTGCCAGCACTCACTATAGCTAGAATCGCCTTCGCTGTTGTGAACTAGCTCTCTCGCTGTAGCGAGACCATTTCTCGCTATTGCGAGAGGACTTGGCAAAATTTCCAGATTTCGAATTTTTCTAACCTTCACTTTCTTTCTTTTCCTTTTTCCCGGTTGTTACAATTTACTTGAAGATGAGCACCTAGAGGCTGTTAGATTTTCTAGTTATGATTATATAATAGAGATTGTTAGGACTTTAAGACCTAAGGGCATGAAGGGCAAACATTTTCATAAAAAGAAAAGATCTGGCCAATTTTTTAAGAAGGCTAAAAGATAATTTAAGAAAAGAGGCAAGCTTAGGGAAGGGAAGCTTAAAATGGCAAAGGTTAAGTGTAATGTCTATTTTACTTGTGATTACACTAAACTGAATAAGGTAATACCATACAATAAATTTCCATATTTTCTTTATGTTCTAACACTGTCCTAATAGTTGAATCTCATCTTTTATGGATTGTAGACTCGAAAGCTATAAACCATTTAGCTAAGGATTGTGGATCTTTTGTTGAATTTTGTCGCCAACCTTTCAAGAATAAATGGCTATATGTAAGAAATAATGCAAGAGTAGAAGTCGAGGGAATTAGAACATGCAAATTCCTTTTGCATGGTAGAAGAACGCTCATCCTAATAATGTTTTACATGCTTTAAAAATCCAATGGAATTTAGTTTTGTAAAGGGATTAGAATATGAAAATTCATTTTACATGGTAGAAGAACCCTTATCCTATATGATATTCTATATACTTCAAAAATCCGTTGAAATTTAGTTTTAATAATTTCTCTTCTTAAATTAAGTTTTAATCCTAATTTTCATGATGATTAAGTAGGCACTTGTAATGGGAAAAAATACTATGGTTTTAATTTTCTATCTACTAATTTCATTATGTTAAACACAATTTACGATAGTACTTATAATATGTATGACATGATTACTTTACTATATATTATACTTCCAATTCAATTTCAGATATAAATATTTGGCACGCTATGTTAAGATATATAGGGTAAGAATGATTAAGTAGACTAGCAAAAGAAGGAATGCTAAAATCAATTTCTAATTTTGAAATGTCTTTGTATAAATATTACTTAACAAGTAAAGCAACTAGAAAACCATTTGAAAAAAAAAAACCAAGGTTAAATATCCATTACCACTAATCCATTTTGATATATGTGATCAATGAGTGCGAAAGCAAGACATGGTCAAGTTTATTTAATTTCCCATAAATTAGAAGCACTTGAGTGTTTTGGAATCAAATGAACAAGAAAATTAAAGCTTTAAGAACTGATAGTGGATGCAAATACTTATCTGAACAAATTAAAGAGCTCTATAAAAAGAAAGGAATAGTAAGAAAACTAACGATTGCTAACACTCTGTAACAAAATGGAGTTGCTAAAAGAAAAAATAAGACATTAACTGAAATGGTTAGGTCAATAATAGCTCAAGCAAACTTACCCATTTCTATTCAGGTGATGTATTACCAACTGTTGAATTCATACTTGACTGAGTGCCCTCTATGTCAATTACTTCTACACCCTATGAATTGTGGACAAATCATAAATTAGATTTAAGCATTTTAAGGCCATAGGGGCCAGTTGCTTATATCCATTACACTCTTATAAGTATGGGAAATTAGGTCCAAGAGGCAAGAAATGTATCTTTATTACGTATTTATAACAATCAATGGTTATATTTCATTAGTAAAAATGAAAATGGGAGTATAACTGATATTGAGTCAAAAGATACCACCTTTTTAGGAAATGAATTTTGTAATGGAAGAGAAATTGATATGAATACATATTTCTATAAGACACATGATCAAGAAAGTGAGAAACAAATAATTGTTCCTTAACTTTTTGATCCAATTAGGAGCCTTGCATAACCAAATGAAAACTTTGAGTAAAGTGAAAATATTGCAAAAGCAACCGCATTATGTAGAAGTAACTAAGAAAGTATGCCTAAATATCATTTTGAAATCGAAGGGGTAAAACTTATAGTTACTTTACAAAATGATGATGAGCTGAAAACAATTTAAGAGGTCTTGTCATACCCTGCTAAGAAAAAAAGGGAAAAAGCAATGAAAGAAGAAATTGATTTATGAGGATAAACCGTATTTGGGATTTAGTTAATCTACCATCTAGCTAAAAAGCAATTAGGAAAAAATAGGTCTATTGAAAGATATAAGTCTCACTTAGCTGCTAAGGAATATAGTCAACAAAAAGGTGTAAATTATGAAGATACTTTTTCACATGTTATACATATTACATCAATTAAACTAATTTTAACTACAGTTATAATAATCTGTATCCTTAAAACTAAACTAAAACCGATAAGATAATAAAAGAAGATCCTAGAATAAAATGAAATAGGGTCAAGTAAGGATAGAATGATAATCTAAGTATCCAAAAATGAAATTATAAAGCTATTATGGCCCAAAACCAGAACCAAAATAGCTAAACAATTTAAACAAAAAAGATAGTGACAAAATTATAATTTTGGATTACCTTTTAGAAATTCGAAGAACAAAGTTTGAAATGGCAAGATTAAGTTTTCCAAGATTCTTAGAGACCCTAAAAATCATAGAAATCATCAAAATGACCAAAACCCCTTCAGTATATATTTTAGACTGCTAGTTAACCTAAACTTTGACTAAATGATTTGAGATAATTTTAAATCTTATACATTTTGAAAAAAATGCTTTTAATAAACTAGAGAACCTAAATTTTCATATGGAAAAGACAGTTCTCAAAAAGGATCTCAAATGGGCTTAAGTAGAGGAATTGAACATAAGGGGCATAATGAGAATTTATGAAAATGTCTTAAATCGTCACCCTTCATCTTTTATTAAGTCATGCCAACCTCCTCCAATTTAGAACTAACCTAGAAGCCCCTAAACCAGAAGCCAAAGTTGCACCAAAGAGAGGAGGAAGAAAACCAAAGATAGGTAAAAAAATCATGCTTCTTTCTGTAATATCCGGCTCTCTGAAAACTAGAGAAAACAAGAAAATGTAACGTACAGTTTCTCCGTCAACGAACGAAACTCACGGGATACAAAAGGAAGTCCACCGAAATGATGTATTCAAGGTCCTAAAAAATTTGGGAAGCATTCTAACTCCTAAAAATGAGAATCTCAAGCTCAGACAGAAAGAAAAATGAAGCTAGAATGAAGAAACAATTTCTTACGAAAAGCCTACGAAACGTAATGACATTTTCGTAATTTTGAGCAATTTTTGGAATTCACATAGAAGAGCTTTTTAAATGAAAGTTTTGAGTTCTCCAGGGTTCTCAAAGGCCTTGAAAACCATGGAAACCCTCGAAACAGTTAAAGCCCATCCGGTAGACATTTTCCAATGTCGATATGCCCGAACTTTGATAGATTTGTTTAGGAAGGTTTTATCTCCGATTTGAGTGATTCCAAAGGTATTTTTCTTAATTAGGAACAAAAATTTTATAATAGAAAAGATAGTTATTAAAAAGGAGCGAAAACGAAGGAGAAACAAAAATACAAAGTATGAAGGGCAAAATGAAAATTTTTGAAAAGTGTAACTTATTCCCTCCTATATATATAATGCTCCCTTCTCCTCCCTTCATTATGCATGACCATGTTCTGCCTAAAACCAGAAGAAAACCTTAAGGGATGAGGCACACAAGAGGAGGAAGAAAAGGAGAAGAAATTTAAGGTAGAAAGGTATGGATTTTTATAGTTTTTCATGCTTTCTCTTTCAAACCTCTTCTCCTTCATTCCCCTTTATGTTCTAATGAAGTATGTGGATCTGTTTTAAAGGAGAAATTGAGGAGAAAATTCAGATTTGAAAAGAGAAGCTCAAAGAACACAAGATTCAAGTGAAAAAAAGTAAGAAAATAAGGTAATTTCTCATCCTATGATTGTCATCTTTAGCTCCCTCCTCCTCCATTTTGTCTCACTTGAGAAAACCCTAGGAGGAGATGATTTTTAGGTAGAACCAAGCATGAATCTAAGGAAAAAGTATGGAGATTAAGAAAATGCAAAAAGAATTATCAAAAATCCATTAGAAATCAAGATATAAAACCTAAGGTTTTTAATGCACCTTTCAAATTCTGATTTTGTATGATGATTCCTAGGCTTAATTAAGAGTTTAAATGTGTTCTTGAGACACCTAAGATGCTCCTCAAAAGTTTCCTCCTTCAAGAAAACTAAGAGAACTCCAAGAAGTCCAAGGAAGCCCATAGTCTCAGCCAAAGAGGGTTCTTGTAGTGGAGGAGAGTTTTAAATTTTTCTAAGTCATTCTTGAGTCATATTTGATGAATGAAAGTGAGGGGAGGCCTTGGAAAAAATTTAAAACTCATAAAAAGTGATTTGATGTTTTATGTTTCATATTATGACCTAAAGAAGCAATATAATACTAGGCCCTTTGTTTTAATGGTGTGATAACTTTAAGAGGCTTAAAAGGAGTCAAAAATCATATTTGAAAGGAAAGAATGAGGCCTAAAAATTATTTAAGGGGTGTTGCTTCATTAGGTGCATTTATGGACCATAATAGGGGTTATAGAGTAATATAGTACTTAAGCAAATTGTATAGCTTTAGAGAATGTTTCATGAACCTAATTCACTCCCATAAATTGTATCTAGGCCAAGAGAAACTATCTCCACCAATTTGTGAGTGTGTGGCTGAAAGAGGAGGCTTGAAATCTAAGGAAAAAGTGTGTGATTGTGTGCAAGGTAGCTCTCTCCACCTTCTCTCAGGCATGGATGTGTGTTTAGCTTATTTTAGAATGTGTATATGTGTATTTTCAAGCTATGAAAAGTATGCTAGCATGCCTCTATATGCCATAATTCTTGATGCCATCTTATGTTTTCAAATGAGTACATGATGTTTGTATGAGTTTGCTTAAGTGTGGAGAGGCCAAGAACTTTTCCCTTAGGTGAGGATGAGCCAAGAACCCATAAACTTGGTTGAGACAAAGTAAAGAGTCTTCCAAAAACAAAGTGGACTCCCAAGAGCATGGTTGAGTCCAAAACTCTTAAAGAATGGGTGAGGCAAGTCCAAAATCCATGAGAAGAAGTGTGAGGACAATCCAAGCACTTAGTGAGCTCTTGAATGTCTTGTACAACTTGTTCATATGCCAAGTTCACTTTGAAAATGTTCATGACTTCCATTTTCTCCATGCATGCATTTGTAAAGCTTGCTTTGCACATATTATGTATGATTAAATGGGAGATGAGCTATTGGGATTCTTTGAATCTCATTCCCTCCCCTCCAATAATTGAACATGCTAGGTGGACTAAGTAGCTATGGTGAAGGGAGCCAACAATAATGAAATAGGGAGATTGACAACTATATGTCTAGCTTTTATTCTTTTTGAATCCATAATAATGCTTTACAAGGTATATGATGTTGTAAATGGTCTAAGACCCTTGAGACATGTGTAAATATGATATTATGTGATGTTTAAATGTATGAATGTGATGTATGACCTCTAGTATATATTTTGAGTATGTAATGCCAAAGTATGCAAATTAGGAGTTTGATGGAAATGTGCATAAGTCTGGGTTGAATGGCCAAAATGAGATGCATGAGGTTTGGGACTATTTGGGCAGTTTACACAAATCTTAAATATACTTTTAGACTTTCCAAAAAGGTGTCATGACTAAGGGAAAGTCATTTGGCAAATTTGGTACCTCATATGGAGCCAAATATGACCATAATGGAACCCTATGTCACTTTTTGGCCAAATGAGTTACTCTTTATTTGAAATTTGGCATGCAATTAGGTCTCACTGGGACATTTTTGGAAAACTAAAGATCATAACTTTTAGAGGTCTACATAATATTTGATGATTTTTCAAAGTTGACAATTTTCATGGTTTCTGGTTTGTTGCACTATTCATTTGGTGAATTTGCATACTGTCACATGAGGCTCAAATAATGTCTAATTTCCATTAAATTTTATATAGAGAAACTAGAAAATCATAGTAACTCATGCCAACTAGAAGCACCTCATTTGGAGGTTTAAAGAGGGAGATATGAATTTTTGAACTTTTTGTCCAGTATCAGTAAATTTACCTGACCAAAAGTATTGTTCCATTGAATTCCGGTGTCTGGGCTTGATGAACTGATTTGGAGATATTTTTCTTCTCTAGTTAACATCCATAACTTTCCATATTGGTATCATTTTCATGGATTGAACTTTTTTGGAATTAATTGGACATTTTCAAAGTTTTCTACAGAATTTTGTGACAGCTCCAAAATTTAGTCTAACATTTGGACTATTTTGGTCTAAGCATATTTTTAGTGTAAATTATACATCTTAAGCTTTCCAAAATGACTAAGATTTCATGATTTTGATTTTTCTAGATTTAGTTATGATTTTTCAAAGTTTGCCCAGAAAAGAGGCCAATTCTGGCCGAGAATGAACTTTCATTTTCCATGCTCCATTTCGGTTTTCATGATTTGTGGGCATGATTTTGTGATTCAATTGAGTTGTAATGATGTAATTAAATATGAGAATGTATAGTATGAGCTCACATGATCCACGTGACACCGAATAAAATTTTTAGATATAGCGCAATATAAAAATAATCCTATTTTTTCTTGCTTTTTTATGGGAATCCTATATATTTCATGATATCATGCCACTCAAAAGCATGAGATGAGCTAGAATTTATGGTGTTACACTTTCTATGGCTCACCTTTTTCTAATCTTCTTCTCCACTCTAAGCACGCTCTCTTGGTAGTTTTAGTTTCTTGAAAGGAGTATTTTTATGGCTAAATTCTTGGAAGAAGGAGAAGATTTGAGGAAACCATTGGTAGCACCAAATTCTCCATTGAATAAGGAAAGAAACAAGGTATGTGACGGGCTTGTCGTGCAACCCTCAAAATAAAACTAGGTTGATCTAAAAATATAGCAAGTGGCACAACCTAGGTCATCTCCCTTGGAATTGGAATTCAATGTTCAATTAGGTTCTCTAAGTGTTCTAAGATCCTAGAACTATCTAGTTTGGGGGATTTTTGAATGAATTAAACTATCCTAAAACTAAATTGAATCAAAATTCCTAAATTCTACCTAATTGTGTGAATTGTAAATGATAATGGCTTGTGACTAGCTTAGGAATTGTCTCTTGGTATCCACTATCCTTATCCTATTCTAATTGTGATTAATTCTGGCCTAAGAATTCCTAATTAAGTTCATTACAAGTTATCTTGAGTTACCACATAAGAATTTAACAATCTAATGTTGAATTGAGACCTCAATCTCGCATTAAACTGTTAACTCTTGTCTTTAAGATCAATGAACATCTAATTTGATTGATTAACTGATTAATTAGCCTCTGATTCATCATCCAAAAATGTTTAATTAACCAACTAAACACCAAGGAATTCTCAGATAGACATTTAAGCACATAACCTCACTCATGTATTTCATCGAACACCTTCGTGGCATACATGGGAGATTAGAGAGAATAATGAAAAATCATATTTAAATCCAACCAATTAATCAACAAAAAAGGTTTCCTAATCAGTGTCTAACCAGCCACTAATTAATTACACAAATTCCTAATCAAATACAACTTAACCAAGATTGTACAGAAAAAGAAAAAGTGTAGGAAAATCAAGGAATGTTAGCCAAAATTCTGCTTCTTCTCCAAGGATTCAAGTTTTAGCCAAGAGCTTCCTCCCTTGCTAGCCTCAAGGTGGAGATTAGATCTTCATATTGGCATGGTTGTAGATGGGGAATGGAATGGAGAGAATTATGTGGAGTGGACGAAGGCGAAGGGGATGGAGAGTGTGTATGGAGGCGTCGGTGTGTATGCATGAATGAATAATGACGGCTAGGGTTTTAATGGAATCGTGTAAAATGGGCTGGACGAATTATGGATGCTGATGGCGTGAATTCTCCTCTCACGTGAGCCTTTAAGTGATTCCATGTGTTCCTTATTTTTAATTGCCTGAAGCTATCATGCATGAGATGGGTATAAACGTGGGACCCACTTTAATTTACATTATTATAATACTTCATTTCATGCAAGCTTTCCCACGTAACTTCTGTAGCTTCTTCGTGGCTTCAGATCTGCTTCGGCCAGCTGCACTTCCTCTCTGTTTCTGCTATCATGTTGCTATCCATGTGTGTTTGTTTCTGCTTCTCTTCTAACCAGAACCATGGTTTTCTTCATTTTTCAACTTGTTCCAGCCCTCTATTCTTTCATGTTCTCGAGTTGTAAGCTGCTGGTTTGTGTTCTGTTTCCAGCTCCTTCAACCCGTGGCTCCTGTGTGTGACCAAATGTGATTCTTCTGCTTTATTCTGCATGCTGTCTTCACGTAGCTTTCTTCTCTCAACGTGGTTCACTCTATTCTGCTGGAAAGCTCCCTGTTCAGCTTCTGCATGTATGTTCAGACGTGATTTCCAGCTCCATGCGTCTTCGTTTTTTTTTTTAGCTCAAAGCTTCTATTGACAGCAACTAAACTCGAGCTTCTCACGTTGGCTACTGTAGCTTCTGCATTCATGTTCACGTCTTGCCTTCTCTTCAGCTTGTAGCATTGGAACCGAAGCCTCTTCCTCCCATATATACATGCCTTCATCTCTTCTTCTTCTTTTCTTTAAATCAAATACTCATTTAAGCTATTTGTCCTTCACAAGTCTGCACAAATAATAAAAATAATTCAATAGGAAAATTCACAAAATCATTTAAAATAAAATTGAGCATTAATATTTCAAAATTTTGCAAATTAATTCCTAAAGTGCAAAAATAGCTCTTAAAATCAATTTCCATTCAATTGCATTCATTAACCCACATTTATTTATTAAAATGACTAAGTTATGAGGGATAAATTGTATAAAAATCATGCTTATCAATATGCACCAAGGTAGGTAACTTACTTTTCTTGTATTCTCCTTCTCTCCATGTTCGAC
Source organism: Erythrophleum fordii (assembly GCA_032878935.1). Classification (NCBI taxonomy): domain Eukaryota; kingdom Viridiplantae; phylum Streptophyta; class Magnoliopsida; order Fabales; family Fabaceae; genus Erythrophleum; species Erythrophleum fordii. Next base: position 4,513,892 of record JAVQMF010000025.1, on the reverse strand, counting down.
CAGCCCTAAGTGAATTTAGAATGAGATAATTTTGGCCAAAATAGAATAGAAACAAGCATTTTAAGGTATGGAGATTAAGAATATGTAATTAGAATCATTAAAGAAGGATTAAAACTCAAGATAAGATAGTTAGGGTTTCTATTATCCCTAAAGAGTTATAAAGCCCTAGAAGGGTCATTTAAGCTATATGAAAGTATAAGTAGACTAAAAAAAAAAGCTTTAGAATGTCTACATACATCAAAATCCAAAAAGAAATCAATAAAACTTCAAGTGGCTCCCACACAGGTGTAAGCTTAGCCAAGGAGTACTTGGAGCACTTGGGGAATGCTTTCCTAGGTTCTAATGATTTAAGAGACTTAGACATGATAAATAAATAATTATAAAATCAATGGATTAAATTTAGAAGCCCTAAATTGAAAGTTGAATTTTTAGGGTCTAAATTAGGTTAAAGAAGTAAATTAGTCTTAAACCCCTTTCACCAAGTATATAATGATTCAAATGAGTTTTTTTTAGAGTTACAAGACTTATGATAAGTAAGAGTTTGGGGTTTAAAAAGTGAAAACCAAGGGTTGTTTCTTATTAGAACTAAACTAGCCTTAAATTCCATATTAAACTTTAAGGTAATCAAGGGTTAGTGATGAGATTTAAAATGGATTCAAATGGATTAATTTGCCTTATGGATTGATGTTTATAGGCCAATCTAATCCAAACTTACCTAGTTGTGAGTGTCAAGCCAAGAAGAGTCAAGATAAGTGAACCAAGAAGTGGTTTAGTGGCATTTTGAACCTCCACAAGTTCTAAGGTAACTTCATCTCCTTTTTTTTTGCATGCATATAAATGCTTGAATGAGTTGAAATGCTTGTATATGTTGTTACTTAATGTATTCATGTAACATGTTTTATTGTGCCTTCCATGATGAGCTTTTATGTATGAATATGACATTTTTCGGCTCCTAACTCTCTAAGGCATAAGATTGAGTGTAGTAGTTTTTCCTTGATCTTGAGTTAAGTTTAGTTAAGCCTAACTAATTTATTATGATGCCATAGCTTGATGATAAATGAGATTTTATGCTCAAAGTTGCATTTAAGTTATATGAGGCATATGAATGGCATTTTTGCACCATATGCATCATATTTCTTCATGGTGTTCATGTATGCATTGATTGGTTAAGATTGGTTACTAAGATTCTTCCTAGAATCTCACCCATATGTTTCCACTAAACATTTGAAGGTCCTCTAGCTAAAGTAAGAAAGTTAAAAAGGCTTAAACATTAAGAATAATGTATTAGGAGTATTATATGTGTAATACCCTAATTTCTTAACTCATTCCATGTTATCTTTATACCTCATATCAATCAATTCATATGAGAGGCAAGAAAATGGCATTAAAATATTAATTATTTCTGTGTTACATCGTGTATAAAAATTTTGTTCAATGTCACGTGAATTGTGTGAGCTCATACAATACATTCTCATATTTAATTATATGGATACAACTCATTTAGATCATCAAAAGTGGCCTACAACTCAAGAAACTCGAAATAAAGCATAAAATATGGACATTCATTTTCGGCCAGCTTTGGCTCATTTTTGTCACAAAATTTAGAAACTCATAACTAATTTTAAAAAAATTGAAATCACGCATTCTTAGTTATTTTAGAAAACTATGGATGTCTACTTCATACTAAAACTATGTCTAGATGATAACATCCATCATAAAGGATGTTTAACATCTGAAAATATCTAGTGGTCAAACTGTCCCTTGAAGCTGTCACAGAATTCTGCAAAAAATTTTAAAAATGTCCAATTAATTTCACAAAAATCTAATCCATATAAATGATATCAATCTGAAAATTTGTAGATGTTAGCTAGAGGGAAAAAATATTTTCAGACCAACTCAGGTAGCCTAGACCTCGGAATTCAATAGAACAGTAACTCAAGTAAGAAAAAACACCTGATACTAGATAGAATGTTCAAAAATTCATATCTCCCTCTCTAAACCTCTAATTGAGGTGCTTCTAGTTGACACAAGTCATTGGGAATGTCTAGTTGCTTTGTATAAAATTTCTTGGCAATTGGATATCATTTGCCCTATAAGTGATAGAATTTAATTTTGGACTAATGCTACAGTACCGATGACCAAACCAGAAAAATTTTCAACTTCAACAATTTGCCAAATATTTCACAAACCTCAAAAAATTACCAACTTTAAATTCTCAAAAATCTCTCAATAAGCTCTACATTCATGCCAAATTTTAAACCAAGAAGAACTTATTTAGATAAAAAGTGACATAGCCTCATAAAATGGTCATTTTTACTCCCTACTAAGAGTCACTTTAGTCCAAATGGCCTCCTCTTGAGTTTGGCACCTCTTAGGCAAGTTTAAAAACATAATTATGACTTGTGGGAGTTGCCCAAATGGTCCCAAACCCATGCATCTAAATTTGGTCTTTCCACATCCAAGAATGCATAGTTGCATCAAGCCATCCAAGAGCCAATTTGCATAATTCTATGGATTTAGTGTCACATAAGGTCTACATTATATTCATATATCATTTTACATTTGTTCATGGTCTTATATCACAAAAATAACATGTACAAGCTCACTTTGACATTCAAATATACATAAGGTTACATAATATACAAAATGCAATCTTTCAAGGTATTTAGCTTACACTCCTTGTTTCTTGATCATCACCTAGGCATTTCAAGATAATGAAGGAAAGGGGAGTGAGATTCCTAGAATCTTAGTAGCTCACACACCCATTCACACATACATTCAAAATATACATACATCAAAATCTCAAGTGTGCAAACATAAAGTGTATAATACTACATTTCCATGCCACATTTCCATATTAAGCCAATTTTATGTTTTAGGGACTTATGGTTTTATCTCACCCCATTTTTAGGACTTTTGGATTTGCCTCACTCTTAGTCTTGGGACTTTTGACCTAGTCTCACCCCTCCAAGAGACTTTTGGTCTAATCTCATCTATATCTTGAGACATTTGGCACATCCTCGCCCATTTTAAGGGACTTTTGGCATCACCTCATCCTTGAGAGCCATTCTCACAATCAATGGCATTCAAGACAACACATTGGTACCTATGTAACCTTAAGATATCAAGTGGCATGCTCTCACATCACAAGAGCATACATAAGCACAAAAAAGCATATATATGTGCACAAGAATGCAAAAGAATGAGGTGGAGAGCTACCTTTCAATTAATGTAAGTTTTACTTTGCTAATTCCTTCCCCTCTTTGATTTCACAGGAGCACTTAGGTGTTTGATTATTCTCTTGGCCTAGACATTACAAGCAGTACACAATCACATAATTAAAGCAAGCCAAGACATTAAACTAAAGCTTAAACACACACTTGATTTCATAATTGGCATTATGGTTCCATAATTGGCCTAATGAAGCAACTCTTGCATTTCAAGCTCTAGGCTCCATTCTTTTATTATTTCTAAACTTCTTGCACTCATTTAAGGTCCTTGGAGTCATCACACATTCAATTGCACAATTGGAAACCCAAGTTGCTTCACAAAGCACTATTATGGATACCATTATTTCATCTCCCAATCTATGGCTCCTAAATTTTTTTCCAATGGTTTCTCCCATCTTTTAACATCATATAAAGTCTCAAACCAAGGTTAGAACAAATTAAAACATCCCCTATCCTAATGAACTTAGCTTGGTCGAAACATGTACCATAATAGAAGGTCATAGACTTATTTTTCTTTGATGGGAGAGCCACTTGGGAGGCTTTTTAGAGGTCATAGGAGCTCAAGGGAATATTCAAATAGCCAAGGAAATATTTACACAAAATCATATTTTGTAAAACTCTAAAAAACACTACACTTTTCTAACTTGTTTTCTATTGATTTTTCTTGGAATTTCTTGCCATATTCCATCTCCCCATGGCTTAAAACCCTTATTCCTTCCTTGTATTTGGATAGAACATCCTCCCCTCCTTTGGTTTTGTTCTTGGCTGAAATACACACAAAGGGAGGGGGAAGAGAAGATGCCACAAAAAGCAAGGATTACCTAGGATTCAAGTGAGCTTTCAAGTGTCTTTCTCCTTAGTTCTCTTCTCCTTGGCAAATTCAAAATTCTCCCCTTGGTTCTGGACCTAAAACAGAACCAAAAAGCTTAACTAAACCATAGAAAGAAAGGTGGAAAGGAAAGGAACAAGATTGGAGGAAGATGGAGTATGAAAATCTACAAGTTTCCTTACCTTTTCCTTGATTTTTCTTCTCTTTTTCTTCCCCTTTTGATGCACCCAAGAGAGCATATCAACTTCTATATTTTGGGCAGAAAATTTCATGCTTAAGAGGGTGGAAGAAGAAAGGAGAAGTGTGTGGGAGTTTCTAGAAACATACTTTTCCAAAAATTTTAATTTTATCCTTTCGTAATGGCAATTTCGTTTCAACTTCGTTTTAACTCATTTTTTAGAACCATCTTTTTCATTATAAAATTTAGGTTCCCAATTTAATAAAATGCTTTTGGAATCACTCAATTTGAAGCTAAAGTCTTATCAAACGAATCAGTCAAAGTTCAAGTTAACTAACATTGAAAAATATACACTGAAAGGGCTTTACCAGTCCCGAGACTTCTTATAGCTTTTGGGGCCTTTGAGAACCTTAGTCAACTCAAAACCTTCATTTAAAAAGCCCTGCTATATGGTTTTTCAAAAGTTACACTTATTTACGAAAATGCCATTATGTTTTGTCAGTTTCTGTCGCAAATTATTTCTCCATCTTAACTTTATTTTTCTTTCCTTCTGAGCCTAGAATTATCATTTTTAGAAGTCTAGGACTCAACCCAAATTTTTTGGGACATTATCTAGGTCATTTCGAGGACTTACTTTTATATGGCTCATTTCGTCGTTTTATAAAAATTACATTCATTACAATATGTACTAAATTTTGATGAATGTATTAGTATGACATCCTTTGTGTTATTAATGGCTTTTGATGTAAAATGATGTAGATAATCCATGTCTTATGCCCCATTTGATTGGAGGATATAATGGTAAAAGAAATGTGAAAAATAGGTAGGTGGGATATGTAAGATAAAAAATGACTTTTTTGCCTTTGTTTTTTAAAAGATAATTTGATAGTTCAAATGGTAATTTGATAGATGGAATAATTAGTACAAAGATATAATAAATATTATACAAACCATGTAAATGGAATGTATTCGTGTTACTATGAACTAAACGACCCCTTATGTTGGAACCATATGTATAAGTACAACAATATTTATACTAGTTATTTTAATGTATGATATAACTACTAATTCATAAAATGGCCTATATAGTGCAATGGGATTTATGTGTAACTTGGGTGCAAGGAGGTCATATTTTGATCCAAGCCATAATGAAATTGATGGAAATAATATTTAAGATGATTGAAATTCGCCCAAAGTGGAAGAATGCAATTCGGATACCATTTAGATCACTTTTGAACCAAAAGTTGCTCTAAAAATGGCCTAAGTGACCTAGTTTGGGCTTAAAAATTGGCATGCAATTCAAGCTAAGAATGAGAATTTTTAGAGCTATATAGAATATTTCACAAATTTCCAAAGTTCAAAAAATTATACAAATTGATCCCTGGTACTATTTATACTATCCAGTTCTGGTTTTTTGTATTTTTGAAGGGCCAAATGAATTTAGTTACTCATGAAATTTTATAGGCATAAAGTCCACGTCTTAAACTTTTCGTAAACATCTAATTTATGCAAATTAAAGTTACATAGCTCAAATTATGAATTTTCAAAATTTTATGCAAAATATGGCCTTTATGGCCAATTCTGGCTAATGCTACTTCATAGGTGTCCAATGCGCATTTCATGATCAAATGGATCAGAACAAGTTTGTTTATGATAAATACGAATGAAGAAAGAGAAAAATCAACCTATAGCCCCGATTGACATGTATATGGACCAATTTTACCTTTGAATATGGTCATGATTGTATACTTGGTGTTTAATGAACCTAAATGGCAAGTATATCAGCTAATGAAGTTAAGTATGACAATACTTAGAAGTTTAAACTTATAACTATATCAAATGGACATGGAAACCCTATTCATAAATGGAAAACTTGATTTAAAAAAAATCAATATGGAACAACCATTAGGTTTCATAAAAAAAGGTGCAAAACAAAATGTTTGTACATTCCAAAGATCCATTTAGAAACTAAAATAATCATTTAGACAATGGTATCTAAAATTTCATTGAATATTAAAGTTGCATGAATTTCAAATAATTGATGAATAGCACTATATTTACATGAAGGGATTTAAAGGAAATGTTGTTATATTATCCCTTTATGTGAATAATATATTATTGGTTAAGAATAGTCTAGATTCAATTTTAATCATTAAAAATGGCTATTCTTAAATTTTAAAATAAAGGATATGGGTAAAGCAAAATATATCTTTAAAGTTAAAATTCAAAGGAATTGTTTAAAAAATTAATTTCTCTTTTACAAGAGAGTTACATTAAGAAAATTTTTATGCAGTTAAACATGAAGGATTGCAAACCCAAGGATACCTTTGTTGTAAGAGAAGAAAGTTATTGGTGATTTTCTATAAGTGTATAGGTCACACAAGTAAAATAGAAATGAATTGAATATCGTTCCATGAGGGAGTTGACCGAATACTAGATTCCCAAATTACTTCTATCATCTAGAAAATTAACTAAATTGAATTAAAATAATTATCACTTAAGAAACTAATTCTAACACATAAGAATAAATAACTAGATTACTTAATAATAATATGCTCTAGGATTTGAATTTCAATATTTACTTCTTATCAATAAATAAAGAATAACTTATATAATTAATTTCTATTCTAATTAATGGTTGATTCCTTCATATATATGCATAATACGCTTTCAAGATAGGACATGTGCATCTATGCTAGTCTTATTTCTACTATCATGATCATAAACTCTAAGACAAACCCCTCAAACTCAGTGGAATTCATTGTACCCCTATATATAGTGGCTTGGGATGTGTGCAAGTTATAATCCACATAGTTAGATATATATCTCTATAAAATCCAAACCTAAGTTTATTATCCAGTAATCTCTTATAAAACTTCACCATTTAGTTTACCTTACTATATATCAAAGATTCACAAAGGTGGCTAGTAAGTTAAGATGAATAATAGATTATTTAAGAGAAAAATCATTACATGAGTTAATCAGAATTAAACGCAATCCATAAACATCTTCATCCAAACCCCATATCTAAAAGGTTGAACTAATCATTACCAAATTCAAAAATCTTGACGACAAAAAGAATTAAATTCATAATGCAAGAAAGAAGAAGTAGAAAAGAAAAATAGATAGGGCAACAATCATCAAAAAGAGTTCTCCAAATCTCCATTGTCATAGTTGTCTCTCCAAAGCTTTCCTAGAATGAAGCATACCTTAATTATACTCTTGTTAAGGTTTCCTATTTTTACTATAGTTATTAACATACAAAGATTTTCCTATTCTGCATTCCTTGTAGCTTTAAAAAGCTTTTTTTTTTTTTCTTACTAGGAATTTCTTATTTTGATTTCTTCCTTTCTAAACTAGATTTAGGAACTATACATAAGACAAATTGAACCTCTAATTAGGCATTGGGCTTGGTCTGGTCTTCTTTGCATTTTCTTTCTCTCATTAGTATTCATCATACTCTTGTTAAAAAATATATAAAATTAGCGCAATAAATCTCACTAACTACGCTTAAAATTCAATTAACATGTGAGAAATGTATTATATTAAGAGTCTAAGTCATGAGATATGTCTTAAACCAAATCTGAAAAGAAAATTATGGAAGAGTCTCTTACTCTAGTGGTATTAGTAGCTTAATGTAGGTAATGATATGTAAACTAATATTTATGTAGTTGGCCTTGTAAGCCAATACCACTTAAATCTAAGTTAAAACCATTGAAAAGTTATTAAGAGAACCCTAAGATACTTGAAGGGTACTACAAACTATGCATTATGTTATTAAGGAAGTGATTTGTGCTTGATAAGATACTCTAATGCAAATTGGACTAGAGATCCTGATGAGTGAAAATCAACTTCTAGATATATATTCCTTTTTAACAATAAAGCCATATTATTGGGCAGCAAGAAGCAAACATACATCACATTATCCATTATATAAATAAAGTTTATAACATGTTCTATAGTAGTGCAAAAGGTTATACTATTAAAGAGATTTATGGAACATTTCGGTATGACTAATAGGACATTGAGTTTGATATTAAGAATGGTTATAATCAAGTAGCCATAACCTATACAAAAGATCATAAATATCATAACAAGACAAAAATAGATAAACACAAAATATAAATTTGTTAGAGAAGTAATAGCACAAAACATTGTTACTATATGGTATATTTTTTCATATAAGATGTTAGTAGATCTTAACAAAGCTTATACCTAGATATATGTATATAGAGCATGCAAACTCTTTTGGTATATGGTAGTAAGAAAACTCGTAGTTGTTGAACCAGCCAAGATTAGTTAAACTAACTGATTTGCAATATAGTATTCACCATGTCATCTCTTACGGAATCTTTGATCAAACTAATCAGGTTAAGTAATTGTAACAATCACAAAATCCAAATTAATTTGAATGGGGGGTTTATGCAAAATTAAAAGATTAATCAAAATAGGAAACTAGCTACTAAAATAGATTAGGAAACAAATAAATTCACCAAAGTATAATTAATCCTAAGTTCCATCCCCTAATATCTCACCTTCCCCGTCCTCTAAAGATTCCCTAATTTAATTTTAATCTATTCATTATTACTATCTGGTGTCCCTAGGGAACCATTTAAAGTTATGATAGGTCCCTATTATTAAGCCTAACGCAACCATGTTAGATTAACAATACAGAATCAATCCTTATTTGGATGCACCAAAATTAACACACAAAAACCTCTAATGTGATAAATAGAAAGAATTTGATTGATCAATCAATGGATTAAATTAACTACAATTCTTATATCATGCAAAAGAACCAATCATTATACAACTAAATTATCCAACCAGTATGATCAAGATTAACATAAAAATAAAGAGAAAAAGAAGAGAAAATTCATTCTATGATTAAAATCAAACTAATATGTATAATCAAGCTGTAAATTTGGGTCTTGACATCAGGTTCGATATCCTAAAGCAATCGTAAAAGAGTTCAAAATGCCATAAAAGAAACAAAATGCAACAGCAAGAAAAACAGTTCATGGAGGCTCTGGAGATTATTTAAAAAAATGTGTTCTAACTAAAAATGACCTAACAAAAATCTAAAGCATTAGTGGGCCAAGGTTACATCATATAGTCTAGAACTATAAAAATGCATTATTAATTCTTAAATAACATCAGCCTAGCATCCAAAGCCCTTTGTTAAACATCCAAATCCATCTGAGTGGCTTAGCTTACTTGCAAGAACAAAAATATAAATAATTGGGCCTTTGTTGATCAAAGTATAATAATAACAATTAAAGTCCAATTCAATAATTATGCGTTTAAAATACATTAATCTCAACTTAACCAAAATAATATAAAATGAATTTAAGGTCATCAAATTAACCCTATTGAATTATTATAAAACTAGGTATAAGGAGTAGAAAATGTATAATTACTTGTATTATCAAATCCCCCTACACCAAGTTTTTTTGCACTCCTGGGAAAAACAAAAAAACCCAAAATAAAAACAAAGATGTGAACACTGCAAGCTTAAAACAATTCAATTTCTACAAAATCTCAATGGTCAAAGACAATCTTTCATGCAATCTAAAAGAACAAGTAGCATGGCAATTTCATTTGACAAGAACGAATCAAAGTGGGTAGCCCTTCACTGGTTGCATGTATGCTCTCAATTCTCTCAAGTGTTTACAACAAGTGTTTTGCTCAATTTTAACCTATCATAACCTCACTACCATAGGTGTCTTTATCTTCTCAGCCTCCATGAACTATGTCACACTCAATGCAAAAATAAAAAAGATGTATGTGAAAATATGGAAAAAATAGACAAATTGTAAAGTCCTACATTGACTGGAAGGGTCTGTGGCTAGCCCATATAAGTGGGGGAGAATCTCTCCCCACTAAGGCACGCTTTCCTTATGGGAAGGAAGGGACAATACCTTGGTGGCTCTATATGTGTTGGTATCAGAGCAGTCCTTCCCCACGTGAGACCCGAGGATGGGTCGGCCCAATTTTCTACACACACGATAGCTAAATTATTGTTAGTTTTCAAAATAAATTGTGTTCTTACTGAGTGCAAATTCTCACTACATTTGATAATGTGTTGAGATTGGGATATTTGTTCAATTGAGACTATACTTGGTAATGTGTTCAAACCAGGATATCAATAATTAACATCATATAAATCTTAGTCTAGACACACAAGGTGTCTAACTCAAATTCTACCATTCTACTTACCTCTCATGGCATCTTAGAAAAGAACTTGTATCTAGCAACAAGTATTATGGATGGTCGGGTTCCATAACTTGATTCATATAATTATATTTTCTAATCTCATCTTGAACTCCTTTTTTCTTTTTAGCTAGATGACATATTTTTATTTTGTATTCTTTCTTTGTCACTTTGCAATTTTGATGTCTGGTATAATGAACATAAATCTCTTATTTTTGCTCACTTTTCATTAGTGCTAAAAGGTGGTCACTTATGTGAAAGAGCCAATTTTATTAACTTGTATGATATACTATTGTATTGTGTATATATTGTCTATGATTATAGCACTATATTAAGAATGACATAAATATTTATTTCTTTATTAATTCAATCTTACATAGGGTGTACTACTTTATATTCTACACATATTAATAATACGAGTAATTATACAATTTTTCTACTCTTTATGCTTAGTTTTATAATAATTTAGTAGGACTAATTTGATGACTTTATATTATTTGGGCTAAATTGGGATTGATGTGTTTTAATTACATAATTATTAAATTTGGGCCTTAATTGTTATTATTATATTTTGATCAACAGATATGTCCTACCCCATCTTAGGAATTGAATAGCATAGCATTTGATTAAGAAAGAATGAATGTTAATTAGTACAACAAGTTAGGCTATAAAAATAAAAAATAATTTGAAAAAGAAAGATAATGAAAATAATGGTTGAGATGGAGTTTAAAATGCATTTAACCCATAAAAATAAAAAATAAAAAATATTCTAAATTCGATGAGAAATAAATGCCTAAGTAAAATGCATAATTGTTCTATTGTGTTTGTTTGATTAATGCTCTTTGGATTCTTGAGATATTTGTGTAAAGTCCCACATCGGCTGGAAGGGGCCTGTGGCTAGCCCATATAAGTGGGGGAGAATTCCTTCCTACCAAGGCATGCTTTCCTAGAAAGGACAAACCCCAATGAACCGAGAAGGCAAGGTCAACAACCCATGAACCGGGAAGGAAGAGACAATACCTTGGTGGCTTCGTATATGTTGGTATTTCTCATCGAATTAATATTGGCCTATTTTTTATTTTTATGGGTTAAATGAAGGATGGATTTTAAAGTCTCCATCTCACCTGGAATTATCTTTCTTTTTCAAATTATTTTTTATTTTTATAGCCTAACTTGTTGTACTACCAAGGCGCATTTTCCTAATCAAATGCTATGCAAACCCTAATGAATCGGGGTAGGCAGGTTGATCAAAACCCATAAAACAATTAAAGGACAAATTTGGCTAATTATGTGTTAGTATTACATCAATTTTAGCCCAAATAATATAAAGTCGATTAAATTAGCCCAAAAGTAGGTTATTGTAAAACTAAGCATAAAGAGTGGAAATGTATAATTACCCATATTATTAATATGTGTAGAATATAAAGTACCACACCCTAGCGTAAGTTTGAATTAATAAAGACAAACCCTAATAATTATGTCAGGCAAGGTTAAGACTATAATCGGGAAAGACAACAATACTTAATGGCTCTAGTATATGTTAGTAGTTAATAAAATCTCTTTCCCATGTGACGACCTTTCACACAGAAAAGTCAGCCTAAAAATGAGAGATTTATGTTCATTATACCAGACATCGGCTGCGAAGGGACAAAGGCTAGCTACAAAATGAAAATATGTCCCACCAAAAAGGTGCGCTTTCAAGATGGTAAAGATAAATATAAACTATGAATCAGGTTATGGAACCCACGATCCAGAAAGGAAGGGACAAGTTCCTTAGTGCTCATGAGAGGTGTGGGTAGAAGCGTGGCCTTTACCCCTTCAAAGTGTCTAGACTAAGATTTATATGATGTTAATTACCATATCACTGGTTTGAACTTCATTACCAAGTATAGACATTTAACCAGTTCGCTAGAAGACGAACGCCTTGGTGGGGAATGTAGTGTGAATTGGGCTAGCCACAGGCCCTTTATTTTGAAAACGAACAATAGGACTTTCGCTATCGTATCCATACCCCTATTTTCTTTTATATCCCTTTATCTGTAGCACATAAAAATAGTAAGCATATAGTATAATAAACATAATCATAGTAAGATATAATAACATATATTCAGATTCACATAGATATAATTTCAAATATTCAGATGCAATAATATGCACATAAGACCATATGATGCATTCATATACAATTTCATGTATATAAGATGCAAGAATATGCATATCTAATTAAAGTGCATAGAGTCATACTTTACATCATATATGTACATCACTTAAATTGTAGGTATTAGCTTGCTTAATAAGACCTTAGTATATTCTATACTTACTTTCTATAATATGGTACATCATCATGTATCTAGGTCATTGAGGTAATTGCATCCAGTCATTATACATATCCTAATAAGAAGATGCAAATGATCTAGCCTTAAATGCACTATTTATATAAAGAACTATTTCCATAAGTCTCATACCAAGCATCTCATACTACTTAATATGGTCTTAGGTTTTTGAACTCATAGGTTACCCACCAAGCATCCAATACTTCTTGGTGTGAGTCCTAGGTTTTCAATGCAGACAAAGAAGAAAATTGCTCTCCTTATCTACAAGATCATTGAAACATATTTTCATGGATAGAAGTAAACATTGCTAAGGCATCCCTAGAATTGATTTCTTAAGCCTCAACTTGAAACCTAAAGTTATATGAGGGTTTCCTAACCCTCAATGATCTCTATCATAATCTTGTCCTTAAGAGAATAAGAGTTAAACCTAGGTGGGACTTTACCTTCTCTATTTCCATATGATCATATTCTTCTTTTCCTATCGATAGTTTCATATTGTCATTACTGATGAAGACAATTTTTTGTTGGAATTTTATCATTCAAGACCTCTATCTTATAAAGAATATTTTCAAATTAAGACCTAAGAATCCTGTCTTCTAGAGACCATCTCTTAATGGGATTTTATTCCTTAAGAATCCTATCTCCATCTAAAGATTTTTTTTTTCAAGTTTTGATATTAAATCAACATCACATACATAATAGTCATATCATTTAAATCATATTCTAAGTTATTCAAGTCATATCCATGGTCAATGTACAATTATTCTATAAATGAATAGTATAATCATCAACATAATCAAAAGCCTCATTTAGCAAAGCATAGATAAGCCATAAATAACTTATTCATGACCATGTCTAACAACAATAAACATAACCTTTTGTTTAGTAGAAATGCGAATAATCTATATCTATCCTGACAAAGGTAATCAAGATATGTCATTCACACAAATCATGCCTACTTCTAAGTCTAAGCTATGAACTTTTAATCATTGGTTGCCTTAACAAATTCTAATAGAACCTTTTTCCTGCTATTATGTCTTTTAGTATATTCAATTTTTAAAAGTTGATACACCTATCTACCATAGCTAAGGTCATCTATACATGGGAATTGGTCTTGGTTTAGTCCTTCATGCATAGGAATTAAATTTAAATTAAGGCACTCCATTTGCCAAGGTTATTCATACATGGGAACAATCCAAAGTTTAGTTATCCATGCATGGGTCTTCATGTAACACCATAACTTCTAGCTCATTTCATGACATTTAGAAGTTTCATCTCATTATTTCCATAAGAGTGTAAAAAAAGGGGAATGAAAATAATGGGTTTATTTGCGTTGCGCTATACTTGAAAATTTGCAATCGGTGTCACATGGACCGTGTGAACTCATGTTATGTATTCTCATATTTAATTCCATCATTATAACTCATTTATATCACAAAAAGATGCCTACAATTCATGGAAATCGAAATGGAGTTTAAAATAAGCAAGCATATTTTCGGCCAGATTTGCTCCATTTTTTGTCTCAAATTTGGAAAATCATAACTAAATCTAGAAAATTCGAAATCATGCAATATTGGTCATTCTAGAAAGCTTAAGATGTCACCTCACATGAAAAATATGCCCAGGTCACAATATTCATCACACAGGACGTTTGACATCCAAAAAGCTACAGAGGTCACTGGTTACTTGGGCTGCTGTTCAGTTTACTGATACAAGTTTCTGAAATTTATAACTAATCCTATAAAAATTGAAATCATACTCAGTCATTTTAGAAAGATACAAATGTTAACTTGATACTAAAAATAATTCCAAGATGAAACAGATACGTTTAGCTATCAAAAACCTATGGAACAGTAACTAAACTCCTGGGGCGCCACTGGTACTAATAGTTAACTTAAAAAATGCATAATTCTCTGCTCATATCTCCAAATAAGGTGATCTCAATGGCCACAGAAAGCTTATGACATCTAGTTTATGTATATAAACTTTCGCAAGAATTGGACACCATTTGGCCATCAGGTGACACAAAATACAAAACTGCCAGTATGAACAGTATCCATACTAGAATCTATGAAAAATCCTAACTTTGAAAATTCATCAAATATTCCCTAGACCTCCAAAAATTATGATCTTTAGCTTTTCAGAAAACTCTCAATGAGACCTATTTACATGATAAATTCTAGATCAAAAATAACTCATTTGACTACAAAGTAATATAGGGTTTCATTATTGTCAATTTTGGCTCCATATTGGGTATCAAAATTGTCAAATGGATTTCCCTTGGTCTTGGCACCTTTTAGGCTAGTTTAAAAGCATGTTTAAGACTTGGGGGAGCTGCCCAAATGGTCTCAAACTATTTGCATCTCATTTTGGCCTTTTCACTCTCACTTATACACATTGCACCAAGCTTTTCTCAAATGCATACATTGGCATAAACACTCAATTTATATTCTAGAATACATACACCATACTCATTCATTTATCTATCACATAATATCATTTTTTACGTTTGTCCAAGGGGTCATAGACTATTTACAATAATAATATATATCATGAAGTCTCATTGTGAATCAAAAGACCAAAATCAAGCATAAGGGTGGCAATCTTCTTTCTTCAATGTGGTTGGCTCCCATTGCTATGTCCACTTAGTCCACCTAGCATATTAGGACATTTAAGAGAAGAAAGTGAGATTCAAGAATCTCAATAGCTCATCTCCCATTCCATCGCACATAATATGTGCAAGCAAGTTCTATGAATGTATGTGTCGAAAAAATAGAAGTCATGAATATTTAAAATCAAGCTTGGCATAGAAACACATCATACAAGGCATTCAAGAGCTCACTAAGTATTTGGATTAGTCTCACACTTCTCCTTATGGAGTTTGAACTTGCCTCACCTATTCTTTAAGCACTTTGGACTCAACCATACTCTTGGAAGCTCACTTTGCTTTTGGGAGACTATTTACTTTGTTTCAACCAAGCTCAAGAGTTCTTGGCTCATCCTCACCAAAGGGAAGAGTTCTTGACCTCTCTACACTTAAGCAAACTCACACAAACATCATGTAATCATTTGAAAACATAACATGGCATCAAGCATCATGGCATATAAAAGCATGCTAGCATACTTTTCAAAGCTTGAAAATACACATACACATATTCTAAAATAAGCTAAACACATATACATGTATGAGGGAAGGTGGAGAGAGCTACCTTATATACAAACACACACTTTTTCCTTAACTTTCAAGCCTCCTCTTTTAGCCACACACCCACAAGTTAGTGGAGATAGTTTCTCTTGGCCTAGACACAAATTATGGGAGCCAATTAAGTTCATGAAATATATTCTAAGACTACATAACTTAGTGAAACACTAGATTGCTCTATAGGTTCTATTATAGTCCATAATAGTACCTAATGAAGGAACATCCCTCAAATGATTTCTAGGCCTCATTATTTACTCTCAAATATTATTCTTGACTCCTTTTAAGCCTCTTGGAGTCATCACATCATTAAAACAAGAGGCCTAATATTATGTTGCTTCTTTAGGTCACAATATGGAACCTAAAACACTAACTCATTCTCTAAGCTTCCTAAATTTTTCTAAAGGTTTCCTCTCACATTCATTCATCATATATGACTCAAAAATGGGTTTGAAAAATTTTAAAACTCTCCCTAACTATGCCATCCCTACTTGGCCGAAACTTACAGCATAAACGGGATTTCATAGCTTCTTGACTTTTCCTTGATGGAGGAACCATTTAGGAAGGTTGTTAAGAGTTGTAGGAGGTTAAGGAAACACTTAAATAGCCAAGGGAACTTATGAATTAAATCAGTTTTTATAATCCCCTTAAGTACTCTACACTTTTCCAACTTATAGGTTCATGACTTTCCATGGGGTTTTGTTCATTTTCATGGAGGATGAGGCATATGGGGGACCTCTTAGGGATCTTAGGAGCACATTTAAACATTTATTTAAGTCTAAGAATATTCATGTTAAATCAGATTTGCACATGAGTATTTGGATCCCTAATGGTTCCATCTTGTTTCCTAATACTCCTTTCTTGATTCTATTAGTTCCTTCTTAATCCTTGCTATCTAAAACCTCTAATCCCTCCATGAATTGGCCAGAAAATAGCCCTATGACTTGGGCTCATGGTGGCCAAATTCGTGCAAGAGGAAGGGGGAGGAAGAAACTACCAAAGAATGGAAGGTTTACCTTATTTTCTTGCTTCCTTTGGCTTGTTCTTCCACTTGGTTAGCTTGCTCCCTCAATTTTTGAAATTCCCCTCTCTGTTCTGCCCCCAAAATAGCACCAAACTCTCCATTAAAACTATAGAAAGAAAGCTTGGGAGGAGAGGAGCAAGTTTCAAGAAGCAAGGATATGGAATTTCTTAAAGTTTCTTACCTTTTTCTTCTTCCAAAATATTCCTCCTCTTGTGTGCCTAAGAAGCTGGAGTTTTCCTCTGAAAATGGGCAAAAGCAAGTCGATCTTAGAGAGGAGAGAAAGAACGTGGCATATAAAGAAGAAGAAAGAAGCTTTCTTTAACACTTTAATACTAATTTTGCCCTTTGTTTTTAGCATTTTTGTTTCTCCTTCGTTTTAGCTCCTTTTTTAGAACCGTCTTTTCTATTACACAATTTAGATTCCTAATTTAATAAAATTCCTTTGGAATCACTCAAATCAGAGCTAAAACTTTTTCGAACGAACCGGTCAAAGTTTGGGTCAACCGACGCCGGAAAGAGTACATAGAGGGGCTTTTGATACAATACCAGTAGGCATGCCCATTAGAGCACTACAAGTTCGAGAAGCTCTCATCCATCAAGAAACTCAAATCATTCAAAAGGGTATGATTCAGGTCCAAATAGCTCATGAAGAGATGGCCCATGCTCAAGAGGCCCAAATTGTGCTAGTATATGTCCAAAAACTTCAAAGAGTTCAAAATAATCTCTATGTTGGACGTCAACCCAAGTTTATAGCCCAAGATCCATATTTGATCAAGATCTCCTTAAAGATGCAAAAGTGGAAGTCCAAGTGGAAGCCCAATGTCTTAAGAAGATCCATGGAGCAACTAAATTCAATATCCAACATGTTTAAGGCCCAATGTAGCTACACACATACAAGAGGAGTGCCAAGGCCCAATTAGAGTCCAATTGCAAGAGATTAAGAATCATGTGACAACCATGTGATTTTTAATGAAGCATGAGCATCCCATGTGATAACTTAAAGAAGCTAATTAGTTTTGACTAGGATTCTTTTTGGAATTTCGTTTTTTATTATTTTATTATTTTTTTGAACTTGGTCAAAGAGCTTATCTTGGAGATCAAGTTAAGATTAGTATCCTAATCTAATTAGGATATATATTAGGTATTATTTAAAATATTTTTAATCAAATTTTAGAGTTTTACTTTAATTAGGACTCTAGAAATTTTGCCTATAAAAGGCTTCCTATTGTACTCTATTTTGGAACATGAATGAAATTGAGTATTATTCAATTATTTGTGAGGCTTTTGCTTCTTTGTGTTCTCTGAGAGTTCACGTGACTTATCAAAGGATTAGTCTTCCTTTGTGGCGTCTTGAGGCTAGGGTTCTAAGAGACAAGTTCTCTTAGGGTCTTTCCTTTGACTAACATTCTTATTTTCTAGCCGGTCTTGGACAAAGTGTCATCTTGTTGAAGGTTCCTAGGACAAGGTTCCTAGAGGGTCTCTCATCAGCTTTACCAGTCCCGGGGCTTCCCATGGCTTTTGAGACCTTTAAGGACCTTGGGCAACTTAAAATTTCCATTTAAAAAGCCCTCCTAGGTGTTTTTCCAAAATTGCACTTATTTACAAAAATGCCACTGGTCTTTCGGCAAATTTTTTGAATCACTCTAACCCTGGTTTCTGGGCAACTCAAGGCTCAAATCCTCATTTTTTATTATTTAAAATTTTATCCAAATTTTATTTAACTTCAAATCACTCATCTCAGGAGACTTGCTTTGAAAGCGTGCCCATTTCCGTCGTTTAACGAAAATTAGACATTACACTTCATATTATTCCTTTCATAAAGAATTATGTAAGATGTTACTTAGGTTATAGAAGAATATAGAAAGGCAATGATATGTGCACGAATGTAATACTATATGCATAAGCAATAAATAATCAATCACGCAAGCATACAATTCATAATATCATGAAAATCCCATTCTTTTCACTTACCTAACGTAATATCCAATATTTTTATACTAGGCTAAACTATGAGATAAGGTTATAAAAAGTGGTAAGAGAAAGTAAAAGCCCAATTAGATGAGAAAAATGACTTAGAAATGGTTAAAATCCAATTCAGGGACAATAAAGAAGAATTCTCACAATGTAATAAGAGAAAATCAGGAATTTAAATATCTGACAGTAAATTAAGAAAGTAACATATTTTTCATCATAACATGACTAAATAAGGTTATTAGATCGATTAAAGTTGATTAAATAGGTCAAAACCTGATTGCATGCAAATCGAGCTAACCATGAGTATAGGTATAAATTAAGCTATTTTAAACCACTGTAGACCTTAAATTGTTACTTTTGAGTAAAGAAAAGAGTTAAATAATATATGGAGTAGAGTGGTTTAAAAAGATAGTACCAAAAAGCTAAAATAGATATATAAAAATGACTATATGGGTAAGAAGTTAATTTAACCGTAAAGTGAAAAAAATCAAAGATTTAGATAACATAATAATTAACATGAAAAATGTATATCTATTATTATAATATTATGAAATAAGATTAGCAAATTAACCAAATAAGAGGTTCAATTAAATCCTTGATGGTGTATAAGTTCAGATTCCAGTGGTAATATATTAGACTAGACTTTTTCAGACTATTTTAAGTTTCCATAACCTCTAAATGAATATTTTAATGAAGAAGAGAGTCCAAAGTTTGGTATGGAATAATTGGTTTCAAAAAATACTGAAAAATGAGTCCAAACAGAGGAATTAAAATATAAAGACAAAATGGTCATATTCAAAACATTATAAGACCCTAGATTTTTATATGTTGTGTCATGCCATCTTCTTCTCCTTCTCATAATTGACTTTGAGCAGCAAAATTTTAGCTCCATGGGGGCATGAAGAAGGGAAGAGAGAGAAAGAAAAGAAAGCCAAAATAGGTAAGGAAATATTTTAAATTTTGTTATGTTATAGTTATGGAACTTCTTCTACTTGATATGATTTTTCTCATGGTAGGTTTGGTATCTAAAAAAATGTGAACTTCGTAGCTATCATCTTGAGTAAAAAAGTTTATTTGAGGAAACCAAATATACTAAAAGAACCTACATCGAGAGAGCTTTAAGATAAGGTATAATTTAATTATGGAAACTTTTTTATCTTTGGAACTCTAATACCTTGATGGTTTAGCCAAAGAGAAAGAGTGAGGATAGAATATGAATTTGATGAAAACTTGATAAAATCAAGCGTTTAAAAGAATGAGGATTAAGAATATGCAAAGAAATCAATCTAAGAAGAAATATAATATGAGATAGCTTTACCTCATGTTCAAGTTAATCCATGAATACTTTAAAACTCTAGGAAGATGATAGAATTCTATCTATAATACCATAATTGAAGTAGAAATAAATCATGGATATCCTAGAGCCTTCAAATTCCCTATCAAACAAAATTCCAAGATTTGGGAAAATGGAATGAGTCTTGGTCAAGGGAAGAAAAAAGACACCTAGCGAAGTTTTTAATCTAGTTTAATGAATTTAAAGGTATAAGTGAGTGATATAAAGGCTAAATAAACTATTGGTTTGAGAAAAAGAATGAGAATGAATAACATTGAAAGTACAGTGCCATAAAACCCTAAAGTGCCCTATGAACAGAATAAGTGGTATGAATAAGTTTTAGATTTGTTTTATCCATGGAAAATGAGTGAAAATGATATAGTTGAATGATGGAATTGCTACATGAAGTGTAGCAAAAAGGAAAGGCACCTTGTGGCATCCAAAGTAGCCTAAACATATACTCTAAGTTCTAATATGTACATACATTAATAGAATGATATAGAATAAGTTCTAATTGGTTATTTTGTATCTTAATTGATGTGTTTAGACCAAACTAGTGCAACCACACCCTTATGTGTGTGTAAAATTAAGAAAAGTAAAGAAAAAGAGAAAGAGCAAGTGGAATCATGCTATAATCAAGGTTCCTAGCCTTATTAGGTAGCTTATTTTTCCTTTCCTTATATGCATGTTGATTGTTTGAGTTTGGATTACATTGTGTGTATTGATTGCTTATGAAGTTATGTTTTATGATGCATGTTCTTAAAATGTTTTGAGTTAGCTATGTTTCTACGTTTTCAATGTTATGTTTTATAGGCTTATGGCTTCAAGGAAAGGTGGTAGAGGGATTGAACATAAAAGTTCTCCTTTAGCCTAAAGCAAAAGCTTATGGCAAAAGGATTGAGCACATTAGTTCTCCCGTAGCATAAAGGAAAAGTTTGTGGCAAAAGGATTGAATATAGTAGTTCTCCCTTAACCTAAAGTAAAGAGCCTAAGCCAAACTACATATATGATATGGCCATATCTAAGTTTATATTATGATGTGTTATAACGTTTTAAGATGTTATATGATATTTTTTGACCATGTATGCTTGTATTTTTTTACTTAAGTAATCATATGTGTACATTAAAAATGGTTAAGCATTGATACTAAGATTCTTCCCAAAACCTCACCCTTTTGTCCTCTACTAACCATGGCTAGATAAAGTGTAAGACAAAGAAGAAGATTGAAACAAAGACATAAAGAAACCAAGTTTAGCAAGCAATTAGTATAGAAACTTTATAATATATATGTAGATATGCAAATGTATATTTGATGTAATATAATAGCATCTTGTGCAAAAATGTTAGACTATGAATGTATGACCAGTTGATATATATATATATATATATAAAAGACATGAGAACATGTATTCATATATGAACTTCCATTGAATCTACATGTATAACTTTAAGTGGAATGGTGATTTTTAAATGCAAGAAAAATTTCATATGATGAGCCATTTATAGATGTTAGATATATGAGTTTAAAATTGCTAATGGCAAGAGATGGTATATTATGGCTCAATTAGAGCATTTTGGAATCAAAAATTTGACCAATTAGGTTATAAAATGTCCTTTGACCCCTTACTGCCTTAATAAATGAATTTTCAATTGAAATTTTATGAGCATTTAGAAAACATTTTGGAGCTTTGTAGAATATTTAATGAAATTTCTAAAATTGGCCCTAAAAGGTTATCATGGTCGTTACTGTTCAGTTTGTATCGAATCTAGTTTTCATATTTTTTGAAGGACCAAATAGATTTGATCTAAAATTTAATCATAGAGAATTCATATCATAAGCTTTAAAAAAACACCTAATTTGCCTTAATTGAAGTTGTGTAGTTCAAGTTATAAATTTTTGAAATTTATGCTATATTATGTGATCATGATCAAAAATAACAATTTGTTTCCTTTATACATATGGGATTTAT
Organism: Erythrophleum fordii; assembly: GCA_032878935.1. Classification (NCBI taxonomy): domain Eukaryota; kingdom Viridiplantae; phylum Streptophyta; class Magnoliopsida; order Fabales; family Fabaceae; genus Erythrophleum; species Erythrophleum fordii. The sequence continues at coordinate 4,491,609 of JAVQMF010000025.1, read as the reverse complement.
ATACAATTTCAATTGGATAAAACCATATATTTGAATGTGAATTGTGAGTTATAATTGTGAAAGATATAGTTTCTAGGCATTAAAGGTTCATTTGAGGTATTTAGTGCTTAAATTTTCACTACTAAAAAGTTCGTAGTGCATGCTTTCACATATATGAGCATTAATTTGTACAAAGTAAATGAGACATAATAGAGTGTAACACCTAAGAATCACATAACCCATATGGTCTTACATAGCTAGGCCGTGCAATTCTAGAGTTAAAAATAGGTGTAAAATGTTAGGAATTATATGGCTTCATACTTTTTTACACAGCTTGGCTATGTACCCTTTGTAACAACTGGGAAAAAGAAAAGAAAAGGAAAAGAAAGAAAGTGAAAGCTAGAAAAATTCGAAATCTGGAAATTTTGCTAAGTCTCCTCGCAATAGCGAGAAAAGGCCTCGCTGTCGCGAGAATGTCTTCTCGCAATAGCAAATGAGGTTCTAGCTATAACGAATGCGGGCAGCAGTCCATACAGAAACCAGGGGGCAGCTCGCCGTAGCGTGCGCCATAGCGAGAGTGAGGTCTGGAACTGACGCGAGTTCGCTATAGCGAATGGTATATCTCGCCATAGCGAAGGGAACTGATACGAGCTCGCCGTAGCGAAGGTTACACCTCGCCATAGCGAAGCCAGATAACACGAGCTCACTATAGCGAAGGTTAATTTTCGCCGTAGCGAGGGTCAATCCGGAAGAGAGTAAAGAGCGAGAAAAAGACTTCATTAAATGCCCAAACTCATTTCTTCTCTCATATCTGCCCTAGACTTCGACCCAAGGAGAGAAAAGAGGCATGGAGAGTGAGAGAGACTAAGAGAAGAAGGAAGAGCAAGGGAAAGGTAAGAAAACTTCTCCCATTTCATCTTAGAACTCTGATCCCCTCTCTTTGCCCTCTCTTTCTGCGGTTTTGTTTGTGAAAATGGTTGGATTTTGGGCATGGGTCAGAAGAGGAAAAGTGAAAAACACCTTTGAATCTTTGTGTTTTCTTTGAAAATGTTATTTTCCACTACCATGGGAGCTTGAGAGAGAGAAAGAGTTGATGGCATTCTAGAGAGAGAGAGAACTCTAGGTTCTGGTATGTTAGGAGAGTTTGATCTGAAAGATTACATTCAAAGAGAGTAATTGCATACTTTTGTGTGTCTAGGCTTAAGAGAAACACCTCCATCAAGGTGTGAGTGTGAAATTAAGAAGGGAGAAGAGAAATTGAAAGGAAAGGCTTGTGTTGGCTCTAGCTCCAAAGGTAGCTCTCTCTTCCCACTCTTTCTTGTTGCATTCTTGGTTGTAATAGTCATTGTATGTTATGTATATGCTTAATGTGTGGAATATGCCATATGCTATTGCTTTGATGCATTGATGCCAATATGCTTGTGTGTTAAATTGTGAGAATTGCTCGAGTGAGGTAGCGCCGAAAGTCCCTTGAGATGGGTGAGGTGAAGCCGAAAGTCCCTTGAGATAGGTGAGACAAGGCCAAAAGTCTCAAACGAGTGAGGCCAAGTCAAATATCCTTAAACTCGGGTGAGGCCATCCAAAAGTCCCTAAACTCGGGTGAGGCTAGACCAAAAGTCCTTGGAGCCCATCTTTGGCATTGTTGTGATTTCCATAGCATGTACAATGTGTGTTGGATGTTTGAGAATGGCTAAATACTTATTCACATGCTTTGACTTGTTATATGCCTTGATTGTTTACTTGACTGAGTGCATGAGCTACTGAGATTCCCTAAATCTCACCCCTTTCCCTCCCAACTTAATATGCTAGGTGGAGCTCAAGGAGAACCGAGCACACACCAAGGAGCCTAGAAGCATGCTTAGTTAGATATTACTTTTTTTTAGTTATTTTGATGTAAAGTAGTGCCATAATGAATATGCGCCCACTATTTTTGAGATGTAAAGGTTGTAACATGTGTATATGTATGAAAAGATTATGTATAAACTATGTAAAGAGCCAAATGAATGGAAATGTGGGTTTTACCCCTTTTGTTAAAAGTATGAGATAGTGTATTTTTGGCCGTAGTATAGCGAGATTGGAATGTATACTGATTTGGATCATATGGACATGTTATATAGATTATTGTTATGCTTTTAAACTTGTCCATGTGGAGTGAGACTGTGCGAAAGGCCATTTGGACCCATTTTGGACCTCTTGGGTGCCAAAACCGGTATTTTTGAGAGCTCTGTCAAAGTATGACCGGATGAGCTCCTCTTGCCATGAAATTTGGTGTGCCTCTAGAGTTTGTAGAGAGATTCTTGAGAAGCTAAAGTGGGTAATATTCGGAGGTCTAGAGAATATTTGGTGAATTGTTGAATTTGGGAAAAATCCATGGTTTGGTCATGTACTGTTCCTATAGTTTAGAAATGAAAACCATGTCATACATAGAACAAATGGAGTCCAACTGTCATAAAATTTTATACACATAAACTAGAAAACCAAAGTGACCTGTACCAACTAGAATCACCTAAATCGGAGGTCTGTAGAGAGAGATTGAACCATCTGAAGTTCTGTATCAGCATCAGGGAACCTACCGGACCCCCGTCACTGTTCCATTGATTTTTGGGGTGTAGGGGCTACTGAACTGATCTGGACTTATTTTTTTCCTCTAGTAGACATCCGTAGCTTTCTAAATTGGTATAGTGTGCCCAGATTGGATTTTTGTGAATTTAGTTATAAATTTTCGAAAGTCATGACAGAAAACTGCACCAGAAACAGTGACAGCTGGACCTCCCTCCCATTTTCGATGTCAAACATAGTCTAAACGCTGAGATTGTAGTTGGAAATGATTTTTAGTGTAAATTTAACACTTAGAAATTTCTAGAAAGCTAAAGTTTGCTGCATTCCCATTTTTATACAATTAGTTATGATTTTCCAAAGTTAGAGCCAAAATATGACTTTTGGGCACAAGTGAGAAAAATGTATTTTTCTGGTTTTTGGCTCCATACCCGTGGCTTATGGTTTGATTTATGCTATGTATGAGTTGTATAAGTGGAGTTTGAGTTGAGAATGTGAATGATGGGTTCACAGGACCCACGGGGCAAAAGATGAGTGTATGAAACCCCGATTCATAGCATGAAAATGCCACAGATTGGTGTTGATTCTTTGGAAATCATATGAAACCGAGCCCAGTGAGAGGCTAGATAGCGGTAGTAGATTAAGGTGTCACACCCTTCATGTACTATGGCCATGGTGTAGCAGATAACCCATGTGCCTGCAATTGGAATTTGTATGGTCTTTACAAATCTACATAAGGGGCATGTAATTTTACATGGTCAAGTTATGAAAACATACTCTACAACTTGAAAGACATTGTTCATGGCTTCTAAACATGATTTCCTTCCATCTTTTTCACAAACAACATGCAAGCATGACTAAATATTTCTCAAAGATTAAGAACAACCAATAATTACATCATATTTAAAGGTTAATCCAAACCAATGATTATTTATTATAAAGTCCCTGCAACCTTTGTATCACCATGAGTCATAAGTTGAAAAAAAGATAGAGTAGAAATAAAGATGAGCATGCTTATCTACATATGCTTAGACAAAAGGGAATGTTCTTACCTTCATCTTTTTCTCCTTCTTTAGCCTTTTTTCTTCCTCTTTCACATTCTCTTTCTACTCTCTCGCTCTTCCTATCTTTTCCTCTCTTATGCTTTCCGTTTCAAAGTGTGGGTATAGGTGAATTTGAGTGAAGGAAGTAGAATGGTAAGGCTCCTATATAAAAAGGGGTGGGAGGTCAATTTGGGTGTTTCTACTAGAGCCTCTTTTGCACTAGTCTATGTCTCTCTTAGTTGATCTCTCTTTCACACATTTGGCTTCTAAAGAAGCTTGTCAAGTAGGGTTTGCTACCAATATTCCTTTAGAGATTTGCTCTAGTTAATTTTTGACATTTTTTTAACATGGTTTGGCTCAATTGAAATTATAAATTGGTTCTAGGAAAAATTATATTTTAGTTCCAGCTAAAATTATGCTTCTAAACTCTAAACTTTTAATAATTATATTCTAAATCCCTTGAATTTCACTTAAATACTTTTATTTTTCAAATAATTTTCTTATATTTTTAGGGTTTTAAAGGTCCAAAGTACTTTACTTGATTTCTTCCTTAAGTGTTTATTGCTTAATTTCCCATGATTTAATAATTTACTATTATTTCTAGTTAATTTCTAATAATTCCAATTAAATCCCTAATTGTCCCTATAAAATTCTATTATATTATTAATTAATTCCTCAATTTCCTTGTCTTCAAAATTCAAAAAAATTCTTATATTCTCTTATAAGGTTAGTGACCAAGTATTAAATTAACTTCATTAAGTGGCTAATTTTGGGATTTTACATTAATAAACAAATCAAATTGACATATGTTCTTATGGGATAAGAAAAATAACATAGCATGTAATTCATAGTGAATGTGCATAATAACCAATTTGGAAACAAGTGAATAAATCCTTGTGTCTGTGTTGTGTGAGTCTTAAAAAAAAAATCCTTTCAAAGATGCCATTGTCACTTTGACAATATCATGAGTAAATGAGTCAGTGCTTGTCACTTTAGCAAATACTACATGGTTATGATAAATTCAAACTAAATAATTAATGCTAATAAAGCAACAACTGATTCTGATATAAGTTATATGTGAGCAAAAGGAATATCACTTAAGATATATACAACTATACTAGTGTTTAAGACGTCTATTATGAAATTAATTTAGTAACAACATAAGCATAGATACTATACATACACAAAAGCAATATAAGTAATATTGAAACTCAAGAAGCATTAGGTTTGCAAGAGTAGAATGCATATGGATGAATCTAAGGCATTCAAGACACATAAATGAGTATGTAATATATATATCTAAGGCATTCTGTATTGGTCCTATAATAAGGATTTTAACATAAGAGCTCCTAAATGTTACAACTAAGTAGTCATAGTAGAGCACCCAGTATGAAAGTCCTAGAAGAGTAGAAAGTTTTGTGTTGATCATCCCATTATCTACAAGTGAGAGATATTGAATTATTAGGCCACTCATGATGAGTTGAACCAAATTTATTAATAAGTAACACAAAGAAATTACTTAATTATTAATAATTAATTAGTATTCAAATTATTTTGAATTTGAATTTTAAAATTATTTCCAATTAATTAATGGGTTACAAATAAAGGAAAAAACTAACAATTAAAAGAATTACTTTTAAGGTGCCAAAAGAGCATGTATTAAAAAGACTCCGTCTATGAGTCTCAAAAGAAAATACAAAAAAGAAAGTTTCTTTCTTTCTTCCCTTTCATCTTTTTTGGTATTCAGTGCATTTGTTGTGAATCTAAGACCAGAGATCATTTATAATTCTAATCACACCATGTGGGATAATAAATTTGAGAAATTCATCTGCTGCAAATACCCCAAGTTTCTTTATTCTTTAACCATGGTTTTCAATTTCCCTCAAGCATCTCACTTAATTTATGTTAACAAGAAGGCTATATTGATGAAGAATAAATATGTACAAAATACTATATGAGAGGGATTGAAAATATAAGACAAAATTAAGAAAGCTTGTAGTTTTAAGGGACTTTAATAATAGTTTAATTTGCAATCCTCATTTAGAAAATTTTATTTGAAAAAAAAAAAAAAGCACGCTAACAAGAGTAAAGGCCTTAAATCATTTTGAAGCCTATTCTTGCAAACAAAAACTAACTAACCCTTAAAGAGGGCAAGGATGAAATGTATATGGTTCGCAAGATTGCAGAAGCTAAGGCCTTATTTGGTATGCAAATTGAAATGAAAATGGAAATGAAATCCAACTCTCAAACATGTTTGATAGGTTAAAAGATAAAGGGAAGGGAAAATGGATATCCTATGCACATTCAATGTCCAAGTGGGAGTTTAGCTCTTAAGTTCGGCAATAGATAATGCAATTGTCTATTTTGCCCCTATCTTAGTATAGCAATTCATAAAAATAATGCATTCTTCTACATGGCTGTCCATTTTTGTTAGCTCCTCTCCTTTAAACAACTTTTAAACATCAATCACCCTTCCTTATGCTTACTCTTTTGTTTGACAGAGTAACAATCATAAGAAGAAATAGATAAAAATTAGCCCTTTATTATCCTTTTCCCTCTTGTTTACAACAAAACAAGGAAAACAATTAAACTATGGCAAAACATGATTTTCTTTCTATACACAATTTTCAGTAAGTCATAGAACATTTAATCCATGGCATTAATCTTCATTTCAAGTGAATAACATGAAAATAACACAAAGGTCATTTGATCTATGTATTTTTAATTCATAACGGTTACCTACAAAAAAAGGGCAACAAACAAGATAACCATAAAAGATGCAATATTTGAGAATCTCTTCCTTCCATGTTGCATCAAAAGGTCAGCACCCTAATTTTGCAATACATGACTAATTTTAACCCATTAGAAATACTAGGAGAAAAGTAAGTATAAAGGCTAGGAAAAACCTCAATTAATGCAAACTATTAGCTACAACGCACTAACTTCAATGGAATGAGCACTAGACTATATATAAAGGCAAGGATGATGTAATGTAACATGGGTCACTTCTCACAAATCTTGGAATGCACAATTCAAAAGACGATAAACAAGGGGCTGAGGAAGATGGGGAAAGTACAATATGATGAGATAGGTTTCAAAAGATGTGTCTGTTAGGATTTTTTTAATAAAAGAGTAGGAAATTTTAGGTTTTTAGTAGAACAGCATTTTAGTCTTTTCCTCATTCCTACTTTCCATATCTTCACATTTTTGTATACCAAACACACTGCAGAAAAATGTTATATTTTCTTTGTAGTTCACACCAAATAGATTTCTTTCCATTTCATTCCATTTAGCATTTCTTTTTTGTTTCCATCAACACATTTTTTGTGTACCAAACAAGCCTAACAATATACACATGGGCTTACATAAACTTAAACAAGTATTTAATCCATAACTTAACCTAAATGATGACCTAAAAACCCACTTAGAAATACACCCTAACATAGCCTAGTAACACATCCTAAACCCAACCTAGAAATCAAACTAAAGCCCACTAAGATAAGCAAGGAAAATAGATGAAGGACAAGATCAAGCCAACCCATAGTAAGTTACTTTTAGATGTGGTAACTTATATTAGCAAGAACTCATATCACCAAACAAAAGATGACAAGAATTAAGCATAATAATAATAATTGTAGAAAAGCTACTTTTTAGATGCATTTCTTAAAAGCAAAAAAACAAAGAAATTAAGATGAATATAATAGTAGTACAATTTAAATAAATCATAATTGTAGGAATTAGATCCATTAAATTATACATATAGTATAGGGATTACAACTTCTTTCAACTTAGTCTTACATTCTTCTATGTATAGTTTGTCTTAAAAGATTTTTTTTTTTTGGATGAATTCATCATTCCTTCTTAGATATGTTGTCTTTTCTTAATAAAACTTTGTGAAAGTATTATGGCCTTATTAGATACTGACAAGGTCAATAAGCAAAGTATGTGCCAAATACCACAGAGTAATAAGCACATCAAAACTAAATCCCACTACATAGAATGTTATGTTCCTACACCATTTAAGCAAATACCAACTTGCATCCTTCATTTTATCCTAAAAATCAAGTAGTAGATTCCAACTACCAAACATAACAATGGAGTATTTCATGACACAAGTAGTAGATTCATCACTTCAACAACTTTGAACTTCAATTCTCACCTAGGTAACTTGTCTATATTAATCAATGTTAGCAATTTTAATTATCTTCAAGATTCAAATATGTATTTAAACTATAGATTAATCTTGTAAGGACTTTTAAAATTTTTAGAAAAGTGCATATATGAAGGAAGGGAGTATTTATAGAGGAAATAGGAGCAATACAATGACACTTAAATTCAGAGGAGCCTAATTTTTCACATGTAAATTTGACAACACTTTATGTTATTACCTACTTCAATAAAAGAAGAAACAAGTTTTGCTCTATATTTACAAGAGAAAGATCACACAAAACAAATACCTTAGTGAAAAAATTGCATATCTCGCACAAGCTAAAGTGAAGGATTGGCATTTACATGAAAAGACCCAACATTCCTTCCCAACAACTTACATCTTACAAGAAACCAAGGAAAGGGAACTACAAATGATGCTATTTGTGATGGCAATAATGGCAAAGGGGATAAGGTTCTTTGCTAAGGCTCAAGAAAGAATAAATCGAAGGGTGTATGGGAAGATAAAGGGGTTTTTTTAATAGCTTTATTGAAAATTCATAATTAAGTCTTGTTAAGTCAAAGAACAAGTTCCCAGTCTATCCCCTAACTAGCACGCGATGACCCACTCTCACCGTGGGAGTGGCTCGAGTCTATGATAGGGGCTTATGTACCAAGTTAAAATGCATGTGATCTAATTTAGTTTTTTGGTTGGCGTTAGACTTAATGATATTTTGGTAGAAACTACCATTACAACATTAAGGATTTAAAAATAAATACAAAATTCATCATTAAGTCAATGGACTTAACAATAGTTCATCATCAACGGTCATTATACCATGATGGTTTCCACTAATTGATGTCATGACATAAGACTATTACACCACCCTTAGTACAAAATCTTAATAGTAACATCATGGCCATGAAGTCTGGCTACACAACACTAGCATTATCATTTTTATTAGACTTAACAGTGATTTACACATAATCATCGTTAAATCCTTAGAACGAATGGTGATAATGTAAGAACTATTATGAAGTATAATTGCCATTAGGTTTATGGACTTAATGGTAATGTTATGTAAAACCACCATTTGGATTAACAATGGATATATAACCATTGTTATAATCTTACTTTAGCAGTGATTTTTTGACCACTAATATCACTTGTGTTTTTTGTAGTGAGATAAAAGAGACATAAGGTGTCACATAACAATCACATAGCTTTTGTTATTAATTTTTACTAATATTTAACAACAATTTCACTTTTTTTGGGATAATTTGGAAGATTTAAGTGTTAAGCTTTGAAGTTTGTATACCAAGATAATATGTAATTTTTCTTGAAAGTAAATTAATCGTAATAAATTCTATTTCAATGATGGATATCATTAATTGTTAAGTAAATTACACTCATTTATCCTAAGTTTTGTTAAAATTATACAAATTTTGTCTCTATTTGACTAAAATGCCCTCTATTAACTTAAATACATATTAGGTGATTTTTTTTTTTTTAAGCAAGAACTAGAAATTATACTACTTGGTAACCTAAATATTATCTCTTTCATCATTATTCTTTGTTGAATTCTATCCAAATATGTACAAAAGAGTTTTCATCAAATTTAGCAAAGCCCTTAAATTGATTATTTATTTATCAGCTAATAGTTGGTGTGGCATGTAGCATCCCCTCCCAATATTTAAAATGAATCTAGGTAAATTAATTAGCAATAAGAGATATTTAAAGATTAGATAGTATTTAATAAAATAGGAATTTTTAAACACAAAGAAAATTCATTAGAGCCATTAGGAATTTACTAGAAATTTTTTTGGGTCTATAAGGATTATTTGAGAATTATTCTAATTATTAATTAAAAGATAATTAGATAATAAATAGTTAGGAAATGAATTTTAGAAGGTTCCTAAAGTCTTAAATATAAGAAAAATATTTGAAAAATAAAAATATTTAGATAAAATTTTGGGGTAAAAAATATAAGTAATCAAAGTTTAAGGCTCAAAAGCATAATTTTAACTGAGATTTAAATACATTTATAGTGAGGCCAAAGTATAATTTTAGCCTGAATCAAATATAATTCCTACCGAGGCACAAATGTGATAGAATAAATGTGTCAAAGGAGTTGAAAACTTTGGTACACACTTTTCCTAAATTGCAAAATAATTTTTATACCTAGTACTAAACAAATGAGTATGATTTTCTTCTCCAAAATACTATCAAAAGACTTACTAACTTCTTACAGAAGTCAATAGCTCAAAGAAGGAAATGTCGATATGCAATGATTCTTAAAAGGAATAAGTCCCTTATATAATCCCACATTCATTTCCTTTTTCTAGCTCACCATTAGCCTGATATAGATAATGTATTGAAAGAGAAAGAAAGTAAGAGACAAGGAAAGACATGAAGAATGCAAAAGAGAAGGAGAGGAGAGAAAGCAAGGGAAAGGGGGGAGAACTTGGAGCAATTTCCAACCACAAGTGAGATAAGACAACTATTGTCTTATTGAGATTCATGCCTACTTCAATTGTTTCTCCTCCTCCTCCTCCTTCATCATCATCATCATCATCATCCTCTCTCTCTCTCTCTCTCTCTCCAAGCCTAAATCTCTAATGGTAAAATTTTTAAATCTCCCTTAGATGAGTTTATTTGTGTTCTAGATTGGTTCATCTCTATCATCACTTCTATCTTTTTGCTCTCTTTGGAATAAATGGGTGTTTGATGATAGATTTGCTTTTGAATAATGTTTTACAAATTTGATTGTGCTTTTTTTGAGTTTTAATGGTTACATAGTGTCTGAAATGATCATTTGATGTTACTAAAGTTAGAAACAGAAAGAAATGGATAACTCAGTCTCGAATGAACAATGTTTTTGAAGTTGTAGAAAAATGGGGAAGGAGACGCAGTGCCATGCAAAGAAAAAAAAAAGGCAAGAATAGAACCAAAGATGCCATAACGCTAGTTCCTATTTTAAAAGAAATGAAATAATTTTTTCCTTGGTCTTTTTCCCATGCATTCCTATATACATGACTTATATATTATGATTACATTTTTTTTATCAGAATCTAATTGACTACATACTAGATGTTTAATTTGCTTTGTTTGATTCTTTTGGAACCCTGAAGTCTAATATGAATCAAGTTCTTCATACTAATCCCTAAAAAAAGAATACTGGATGTACCCTATGCATAGATGACTGTATTAAGATTATGCCTATGCATGGATAATCCTATTCCCTAATTATTTTGATTCCTATGCATGGAAGACTAAATTCTAGATAATGACTATACATAGATGACCTATACCAATATACCTAATATGGACTCATGGACTTCTAAAAGACAATATAAGCAGAAAAAGGGATTTCCATTAGAATAGACACAAGCAAGTCTTGGTTCATTATAGGTTTATTTATATTAATTAAGATTTCAGTTACATGCTTACTTTATACTAATCAATTTGGTATACTTACATTACATGAGAAGTTATTTGCCATATCTGTTTTGTTTGAGAGCACTATGTTCATTAAGAATTTGTGTACAATGACTTTATGTGTTGGACAAGCTAAGTTGATAACTTATAATGTCGTTAGTATCTAGGAGAAATGATTCTTATAGGGATGATCTCCCTTAACTTCTCATATAAGATGATAATTATCATCTTTTCCTTGAGAGATAGTTATCTAGCTCTTAAAAGAGATGGACTTAACTTTTTACATGGGATGGATTTCAGCTTCCTTTCGGAGATGAATTTAGCTTCCTTTTAAGGATGGTTTTTAGCTTTTCTTCAAGGATGAATTTTGAAACTTTGATATGCATGTATATAGAGCATATAGATGATTTGGTTTCTTTATGATTTATGGATACTCTAATGGAAACTTCATGCATATATGAACAGATAAAAGAATAATCCTTTGTTAAGTTTATGATGACTTGTGAAAGGAATATTAATGATGTATATGTGCATGGCATGATGATATACAAATATGAGGATATACATATGATCTACTAGTTCATACTTATGTATGTCATGCATTTTATTTCCCCTTTTAGTATGTATGATTATTTCTCTCTTAGACAAGAGTAAATGAAAATATTTTAAACGATTATTATCTTACTAAAAATTTTTATAATTCTCATATGTGTAGTAATGTGTTCAAATTCAAGTGAAAATGCTAACAACCAAATTTGTCATTGAGATCAAGTGGATGTATCTAAACTTGCCAAGACTTCGCCAGGTCAAGTTATTGTTGGTGTCAAATGGTCTAAGATAGACAAGGATGGTCAACATGTGCAAGCTGGCCAATAGTCGTTAGGGCGTATGTATTTATTATGATTTTATGATGAGTTTGTAGTATGTCTTAGCAAGAAGACTCTTTATATATATATATATATATATATATATATATATATATGTATCTGTGTCCAATAATCTAATCTTTGACCATACTTTTAACTAGATGTATAAAGCAATAAGTCTTACTTGAAGCTTGTTCAATAGCAAATGATATGTCAGAATGAAGTACAACAACAATAACAATAACAACAAGGCTTTTTTCCCACTAGATGAGGCTAGCCACATGGATCAAATGATGCCATGAAGTTCTATTATAAATCATATATTGAGATAGACCATTTAAATCTAAATCTTTCTTAATAGTTTCGCCTATAGTTTTCGTGGTCTTTCTTGACCTCTAATTGTTGGACTACTCTCCATCTGATCTACTCTTCTTACTGAGGTTTCTATGAGTCTTCTCGACACATGTCCAACCATCTAAGACGCGATTCCACAATCTTTTCTACAATAGGTGCAACCCTAACTTCCTCTCTAATGTATCTAACTCTAATTCTATCTAATTTGGTATGTCCACTCATCCAATACAATATTTTCATCTCTATGACATTAAACTTATTTTTCTATTGACCTTTTATTGCCTAACACTCAGTTCCATACAATATTGCTAATCTTATAACTGTACAATAAAATTTACTCTTAAGTTTGAGTGGCACTCTCCTATCACTAATAACCCTTGAAGCACTTTTTCATTTCATCTATCCTGCTTGAATTCTATGGTTCACATCTTCTTCTATTTCCCTGTCATGTTGTATGATAAACCTAAAATACTTAAAGCGAGCTTTAACTCTGCCTATGTTGTGCTTTAACTATATCTATGCTATGCTTTAAAGTAAATTATTTTCATAGCCAATCCCAAGCCCAGAAAAAAGATGAAGATTGTGTTAGGCAATCGACAACCAATGTAAAATTTCGTCGAATCTTTATGACATGGATTAACTATATATGTCAAAATGAAGTATTTTGAAAAATTAAAATTTTACAATGACTAGCAATACTCAATTAAGTATAATCTCTTTACTAGAGATTAATTCATATATTAAATGCGTAGCTTTCTTACATTGTAAATGATAAATAAAGCAATAAGTTATCTTGAAAATACTATAATAATAACAATAACAACAACAATAATGAGGGGTTACATGGCACATATCTTCCACATAAAAAGATGATAATTTTAAATTTTTTCTCTTTTTTCTTTTATATAAATTGACTAGCTTATAGTTAATGGTTAAGAATGAGAATTTCCAACTCCATATAACTTTGTGACATACTTGTTTAGACTTGATTTATCAATGAACCAAATCCTTAAAATTAGTTTTAAGTATAATTTTAGCTTCAAATAGTATCAAATATACCCTCTTGAGTTGCTATTTTAATTAAAAAAATATTTAAGTTAATAAAAGGTATTTTAGCAACAACAAAAAATTAATATTGAACCAAAGTGTAACACAACTTTTAGTTTTAGGGGAAAAAGTGTATATTTTTAAAATAAAGAAGAAGTTCATATAATTTCAGCAAAACTTAAAAAAAGAAAATATAATTTACTCTTAATTTTTTATTTGACTTTTGTAATCCATATGTTTTTATTTATTTAGGTATTTATTTATATAATAAACTAATACGTATACTTTTTAAGTCAATGAACTAATAAATCACACAGTATCAATTAAAAATTATTAGGTATCTTATGTCAAAATTTTATATATTTCACCTATTTCTCAAAAAAATAATTTAAAAAAAGTAGTGTTATGGCCAATGACATGGGTAATAATTAACGAAACTTACTGCTCTAAAGTATGAATGTAAATATAGGCAATTTCACTCATATATAGAACTGGAAAAAAAACCTTAAATAAATAACTGTTAAAACTAATTTTTTGATGTTAAAACTAATTTTTTGATATATACAACTAAGTTTTTTTAAACGAAAGGTAAGGCAAGCTACTCTGCATTTTGTCAAAAAAAAATTCTGAAAAAATAGCTGAATGGGAAGTCAATAGCTTCGAGTTCAAATGAAATAGAAATTGGGGAGGGAGGATTTTGAAGCTTTTTTGGGATATATACTATTTTATGAAAATATATTATTTATATTTATATAAATTATATATTCATAAAAGAAATATAACATGTTATATGTATAATACATAAAAATATATAATTTACATTATCTAATTTTTAAAGTATTTTATATTGTATATAATATATAAATATAAAATATTTCTATAATATTTATTATATAAAATATCAAAATATACTTAATAATAGTAAATTTATAAATGATTATTTTTTGGTAAAATTACATTTTTATTATATAATTATTTTTAACTTATTTATATAAAAAATTTTATATTTATATTTATTAAGAATGCTATATAAAAAAATCATCTCAGATTATAGATTTTTTTATAAGATTCTTAATGAAACTAAAAAAAAAACTTTTATGCAAATAAGTTTATTTACATTATCTCAATAAATCATAAATAACTCTGTAAGTTCCCTAAAATGCAGTAGCACTGTTTCCTTACACAGAGCTTGCCCATAATTCCATTATTTTTATATATAAGATTCTTGATAAGCATAAAAAATGTTTTTTATGTAATAATTTAAATTAAATTAAATTATAATTAAAAATATAATTTTATCAAAAAGCAATTATTTGCAAATTTATTATTTTTATTATATTTTAACATTTTATATAATAAATATTCTAGATATGTTTTATATTAATATATATTATATATGATATAAAATATTTTAAAAATAAATTTTATATCTTTTATATATTATAAATATAATTGTTGTATTTATTTTATATAATATTAATTATATAAATTATATTATATAATATATATTTATTTTATAAATATATAATTTATATAAATATAAATCGCATATTTTTATAAAATATCATATATATATATATATATATATCTTTCCCCGCCCCCCACAAATCCCCCTTCATCCCCCTTCCCCAAAAATCAATTTCTATATCGTTATTGATTCCGCATTGAATGATTTTTTCTTCAAAAGAAAAAGATTTTTTGATAGAACACCGGAATAATTTATTTTACGTTCTATTTAAAAAAGTTGGTTATATATATCAAAAAATAATTTTGACAATTATGCACTTAAATTTTTTGTGTTTTCAAAGTCAAATTACGTGTAGTGTTGAGTGCATAAATTGTGGCCCAATAAAAAAAAAAAATTATAATTGAGCATGTGCAAATGTTGCATAGAGCATGAAAGTAAAGTTGAGTGCCTAAAATGTGCTTCGCATGTCTGTGTTCTTCCACGACTGTGCTCCACTGTAAGAAAATCTCGTAGAAGGTGAAATAAAGTTTTCTTTTAAGAAAAATTATAATAAATAACTCATGTCATCAGATATTTATAACAAAATATTTTAAAAATTAAAATTATCAATAAGAACTATTATTATTATAAAATTTTAAAAGATTTTTAGAGGATTTATATAAAAATTGCTCAACTTTTCTATGTCCAATATTAAATTTTTTAAAACTAATAGTAAAATTTTTTAAAATTTAATAGTAACGATAATTCTTAAAAATAATTTTAATTTGGGAGAATTATAATAAAAGATATAAAAATTAAAAAAATTATTTTTAAAAACTTGTTACTACTTATTTTAAAATAATTATTACTGAGTTTAATAATAAATAGTTAAACTTAATAATAATAATTCTTTAAAAATAAATTTTTTATTTTTTTATTTTTAAACATTATTTTTATTTTTAATTTTTAATATCTTTTATTATAAATATTTGGTGATAAGAGTCTTTTATTATAATTTTTCTTTTCTTCCATCCAACGTTCAGAAATTCAACATGTGATTCACATATAGCCATTTTACAGAAAACGAAAACGCTACATCATGTATGCTTGCTCAATCAAAGCAATCAACGGAAGGACAAAAAAATAAACTAATAATTGAGCGTGTGCAATTTCGTTATTGTGCGAGTGGGGCAGGTTTTCAACTTTCGTTTTTGCTCTTTTCTATATATATATATATATATATATATATATATATATATTATCTTCTTCTTTGGCTGTAAATCATTTGTCAAAAATAAATGTGGACAAGAGATGGGACGCTTTCCTACTACCACAGTATAAGGGATGGCGACTGAGTAGGATAGGTCGAGCGGGGCTTGATTTGATTTGAACTAGTCTTGTAGGAGAAATTTAAAAAATAATATATGAGTTTCACCAAAAAAAAATTTAAAAAAAATAAACAATAACTGTACGCATATGTATTGTCTTTAGAAATCATCATTGTTATAACACGCAATCCATGAAAATTGGATTGTTCACAAGCCAAGGCCGTATTATTTATAAACCGCGATTCGTACAAATTATATATATATATATATATATATGTATATATTGATTCTTCTATCCGATAAAAAATAATTGACATAGAGTGTGTGAGATTTAAATATTTTTATAAACTTAAGTTATTTATATTTGTATCAATTTGCCTTTTCACATAATATTATCTTGTAAACCCCACGCTTAAGACGATCTGAGTTCGGACTTTTTGTCTTCATTTTTAAAGTTGAAGAGAAATTTTCTTGCTTTTCCGTTTCCACTCCCATTCTTTGCGGGAAACAAATTTTCTTCAGCCCCCTTTTTTTCAGTGAAAATTCCAAATGAATGCAAAAATATATATATATATAATCTTATAAAATAAGGAAAAAAAATAATGATATAATTGAAATAATAATTTTTTTATAAAAAATTGGTTGTATTATTCATTTAGTCTCTATAACTTCACTTAATTTTTAATTTAATTCTTGTATTTGAAAAATTTATGATTGAATTTTTCATATTATTAAACTTTCATCGATTTCATTAAATTTTACTAACTAACTATTTAATACTTTGAATATGCATGATTTAAGTAAATTACCAAATCTTAATACTTATTTAAACACATTATACTTTTTTTGAAAACAATCCAATGAAAATGGAAACTTACTCCAATTTTTGGAAATTTCAAATCTATTATTAGTTCTCATTGGTAAAGTATAAATAAAATAAAATAAAAATAGAGTTTATTTATTTATTTATTTCTCACACACTTATATTTATCGAAAATGACACTTGAGCCAAACTTGAAAATTTAAAATTGAGCGCACAACTTTAAGAATATGCTATGCACATATAAGATTTTTATTTCAAAAAAAAAAGACTTAACTGTAATAATTACTCATGAATTTTTCTTAGCAAACTGTCTGCATTTGTTTTTGAATAGATCTAGCGGTCCATCTACTTGTAATAACAAGAGTGATAGGAAAGGAAAGGCCACAAGGTCATTTCAGAGCAAAACACACAAATATTGATGTGCTCATCCCCTCCTTCACATCATATCTAGCTTTGCAATAATGCCAAGGGGATTTTAATTAGTCTCGAAGTGTATAATTATTATTATTTTTGGAACTTAAATATATACTATCTGTCATGTGCCACCCCAATAATGGATTCAAATAATTCAATCCATACATATATATATATATATATGTGTGTGTGTGTGTGTGTCATGGATATAAACATGAGACCTCTCTCTTTCAAAGTGTTGGAAACCATTATTACTTGATATTTTGCTCATAGTTATATACTTCGGCTATGATGTTTAAGTAGTTCAATAAAAAGTTTGTGAATTTTTTCATTTTTTTCAGAATGTCACTCATTAAATTTTAGAAATGTTCTGAATTTTGAAATGTCACCACTAAATAAAATGGTACAATGACAGTCAAACTTGCCACTAAAAATAATTAAAATTGTTACTAAATCTCTACCAGCAGTTGTCTTAAAGCGCTATTATTTCATCCAGAATCGCCACTCCATCTTTGTTGGGATAACATACACCAATGGATACACTAACTTCTGGTATATACTTATTTTGTAGCAACAATCATTTTTATTAATAATCACTTTTTACTACAATTAAAAGTGCCCCGCTAAAGAATCAACGTGACCAATAATATATCCTATTTTTGTAAAAATTATAAGCACTGTCACATGCAATCAATAACAATCAGTATAAAATACGTAAATAAAACCAGTGACAAGTTTTTAACCACTAAAAATGATATACAATTTTAATATAACAAAAACAAACTCTTGCAATTTAAATATATTGCAGTGCTGAATTTATTAAGAACTAAGTCAACACAAATTTAGTCATTAAACTACCAAATCACAAGAACTAATTTTCACTTCTACTGTGTAAAATTTAAACCAAAATAAATTCAATCAATACAACAACCAACAATCAAGTCATAATTTCTACACACACAAAATTTCAGCAATAAAGTCAATTAAAATTTGAAAAAACTTCATTGAAAAAGGGTGGGGGCCCATCCTGCAAAGAGTCACTGAGAAAAATATAAGGTTATCGAATTGAGGAATTCAACAACAAAGGAAATTTTCTCTAGTAATATTAGACCTCCAAACAGAGCACAAATGATTCATTTTAAACTCCTCATTAATTGCATAGGCCTTCTCAACGTGCACTTGAATCATATAGAGCACAAATTAGAGCCAAGCTGGTAAATCCGATCACTGTTTTAAAATTATGTCATATTTTTAATATTATTTAAGAAAATATAAAATCCTTTTCATATTCAAATTCTTTATTAGAGAATACTCAGTAACCACTTTCTTGATAATTATTAAATAATAAGTTAAAAATTTTTAGAAACCAAATCATAGTGTAAGATTCAATAACTAAATGATTAAAATATACATTGTTTAAAGATCAATATGTTCGTTTTTTTTTTTAATTTATTGCTAGCTAGGTAGAACCTGCTTAAAATGGGCGAGGTTATCACTCTGCTGGAGACTGCTTTTCAATGGCAATATAAAAGGTGATAAATACACTTAATAAATTAGGGCAATTCACTTGTATCATATTATAGTGCCTCCATATATGCAATTAATATTTAGATATCAAGTCCCAAGATTTTTATTATAAATTTCCTAGTTTCAATGGTGATTATACTCTTGGATAAATTTTCGTGTCTGCGTAATCCAACAATCAAAATTTGCTTCATACGATGGGCTCAACGTATACAAATTATGCTAACTATTAAATGTACATATATCTATAGGCTGTTTAGCATATAGACTGTAAAAGGGAATAGAAAGAAAATAATAATAATTTTATAGATAGGAAAAAAAAATTTTACCTTACTTTAATTTGAATTTGAAATGAGATAAATATTATCAAGTATTAATAAATAATAATTATAATATATAATAAACATTACACATAACTTTTTAAAAAAAAAAGAATGCTTTACTGTTACCCGCAACCAAACGTCTCACTGGTGCATTTCAAAATTTTTTTATACCGTTAATCAAATTGAGAAATTAAAATAAATTTATTAAGGTGGGCATACATAATGATATTTAGATATTTCCTAATCAAAATACCAACTAGGCCCACGACTCGATTGTCTCCAATAGCCACCTCACAGCGTGTTATGTAGGAGAATTCTTCTCTACATATACGACCTTTTTAGCGTATTATATTGGAGAATTCTTCTCTACATATACCACGAAAAGGTGCCTAGTTGACACTAACTTAACAAGGGCAAAGATCAAAATATTTTGCAACTCGCCCAACTTACATGTAAATAAAACTGTCCTCGCATGATTGGTTATTACTTTCTTCTCCATTTTGCATA
Source organism: Erythrophleum fordii (assembly GCA_032878935.1). Taxonomy (NCBI): domain Eukaryota; kingdom Viridiplantae; phylum Streptophyta; class Magnoliopsida; order Fabales; family Fabaceae; genus Erythrophleum; species Erythrophleum fordii. The sequence goes on along the minus strand of JAVQMF010000025.1, from coordinate 4,471,813 downwards.
CTTTCTAAGTTGGAGATAATTCACTAACTAAATCCAGCTTGGTCTTCTATCACTGCGCTCTGCTGGGGAACTGAGTTTCTGATCAATAATTAATAATCATATGCTGAAAAATCTCGAAGGTCATTTTAGAGAACCAGGATCGATGATCTCTTGTTCAAGAAGAGATTCTATGAGAGAGAGAAAAAGAAATGAAAATAGGATTTACATGAACCTCATCTTTTTTTCTTGTCAACAGATCTTCTCTCCTGAACGCATCGATTCGCTTATTTTAGAAGCTAAGATAAGGTTTTCCTCTACCCAACGTGTGATTTGTGTAAAGCTGCCTTATGCATGCTCAAACAAACCAATGGATCAACGGAAGGACAAAAAATAATAATATAAAGTTGACCACGTACAATTATTGCTGTGCTGAGTAGGACCGTGCTTTAATTTTAAATTTTCCTGTTTGTTCATTTCTATACTAGCTGGTCTCTTTGTCTTTCACTGTAATGATTTGTCCTAAATGAGTGTGGACAAAACATATCGATGTTGTCAAAGTCTGGTGGGAACAGAAAACCCAGTCTACGACAGCGTGTGAGCCCTCCTTCGAAAACGAGTAGCGTGAGGAAAGGTTCTTTGCTTTTTCACTCTTTGTGGGTTTGTCGGCCCCTTTTTCCGTGAAAATTCCAAATGCAGGCAAAGATTATATAAAATTTTAAAAAATAAAAAAATAATAAGTAATGAAAAGATCATAGACGCATCGTAGAGGATCAAGTTTAAATTTTCTAGACCATAAATTCTAAAAGTGAGGGAGACAGAAACAAAAGAACGCGTAAGAAAAAATAAAGAAAATATGCTTCATGCACATATTTTCTCTTTATATCGCTCTTTCTTTCTCACACTTCATAGGCATTTTATACATTTTTCATGTTAAAGGATCCAAATTAAAAGATGATCCGTTAGAAAAGGAAGAAAAAAAAAACATGGGATCAGACCTACTGTTATGAGCCTTACATCTTATATTTTTTTTTCCTTTTTTTTTCCCACAGAAACTTTTCTGAAAGAGAAATAAAATTGAACTCTTAATCTTGGAAAAAGATTTAATTTTTGTAAATACAAAAAATATTTAAAATTAATGAATAGTAAACTGACCCTCATTATTTTAATATGTCTTCATTTATATTATATTTAAAGAAAAATATCTTTATATGTGTGTGTGTACATATATATATCTGCAGGTACATATTAATTTTATTGACAATTAGTCTTTTTTTTTTTTATGTATTCCTTCGTGTTTTATCGCCTTGGATCACAACACATGGCACAACTTATTTAAGAAAAAATTGAATTTAACATTAAATATAGCCCGTAAATCTTGTGTCTCCCCCCTCCCCCCAAAAAATATATATATATAACAAATAATAATTAAATTGATTATGAATAATTAAAAATATGGATTTAATTTAGATTTTTCTTTTGGGCTTAAAGGTGATGTTGGGATATGGGTAATATCAAATATTCAAACACCCTAATGTACCAAAACAAAAAATTGAGGATAATCTCTAAATTAAAATTATTTTAATCTAAAAAAAGTCTATGTTAGTATTTTTTTTCCCTTCTTTTTTTTTTTTTCTCTCTTAACTTTGACACTACCCCTATCCTCACCCCACCCTTCTCTTATCAGCTGAATTGTCCCAAGTGGTTTTAAATTTTATTTTTTTTATAAACGGTGGCACAATGCTGTGGGAGTCAGAAATGAAAAAAAATAAAATGGGCATAGTAGGAAAGAAATTGAAAATTATAATTTACAATCAAATAACATAAAAATGATTGTGTACATTAATTGTAACATTATATCATTAATCTAAATATATTTGAAGGGAAAATTTTGATTTTTAAAAACAAAATATCTACATTAAAATTGATGGGATTATATCGTATTTAAATATTTTTAATAATTAAACTCATATTTTAAATTATTCATAATTAATTTGATTATTATTTTTATTATATATATTTAAATTCAGAAGCGCGTGGGGCATTTTCATGGACTATATAATTTTTTTTTAATCATGTTTGGGGGGATATATAGGTATATTTAACATGTACAACAATTCACGTTAGATTCAGTTTTTTTATCATGCCTACTGTTTCATTGCTTTGGACGACGACGTACATTTAAAAAAAATGTATTATGTCATAATTCAGAATAACAACACAGTAATATTTAATTGAAAAAAAAAGGTTTTATTGTCAACAAAATTAATACTTGCATGTATATAAAATTTTTTTGAAATAAAATAAAGAAGACGATACATATGAGGGGAAGAAAGCCTGGACCTCATCGCTAGACCAGATCATCTCAAGGACTCCTGAAGTCTATCGAATGTCTGCTTACATTGAAATATGAAAGGATTATAAAAAAGGACCTGTATAAAAATTTATTTTAAAAAATTTGTTATCACTTAATTTACTTATTTTTTATTAAAATTAATTATAATCAATTTTAAAACAATAATAATAAATCCTTCAAAATAAATATTTTTAACTTTAAATTTTCAAAACATAATTCTCCCTTGAAATATCGCCCAGTCGAGGGCCACGTACAATTGGCAAACAATGCGTGCATGATTGCTTAGCCCCACATCCTAACCATTTTTATGATAGTTGGAATCTCTCTCCCATGCGCATTGCATAGGGAAAAGAATTTAAATTATTTAAATTAAATTGAATAGTTTAAATTTAATTTTTTTATATTTTTTTACATTAAACATTATTTTTTTAAGCTTTTAGTTTAAAAAATTTTTATTATACATTTTATCTCTTAAAAAATTAAAATAAATAAATAAATAAATTTAGATTGTTTAGATTTTAATCTGAACAATACAAATCTTTTCTGGTATCATCGGAGAGAGGGGAAACGAAAGAGGATTATATTTTATCTTTATATTATGTCTGTTGACCCGAAATCAAGAGTCACCATGTGTCTTATTTCTGAGTGGTAGAGTTAGAACCCTATAGTAGGGGGGACGGATTTGGATTCTCTCCCCCAATACTTCTCTCCTCTGCCTCTCTACCAATATCTAATGGTTAAGATTGTGTCTTTTAAAATTTTTATCATCAATTGTGAGTGATTAATAAATTTAAGGGTTGAGATTTTGGTGGAGGGGCAAAGAATGATAAAATTGGTGGAGAGAATCCAAATCCAGGGGGGACAATCTAATTTGTAAATATACTCTTTATATTGCATTGATTATTAGAACGATAAGCTAAAATTTTAATTTATTTTTTTAGATCTAATAATAAATTTTTTAAATTAATTTGGATTTATATTATTAAATATTAGATTTATAAGCTCTATATGAAGATTGTTGTTCTGATGACAATTTTTTCTTTAAATTTTTTTTCTTATTAAAAATTTAAAAAATTTGCAAACTTATTTATTACAAATCATGTTTTAATATAACAAAGAATATAATTAAAAATCATCAAGAGTATTACAAATTTACATTTAGACACTAAACAAATGCAACACAAAAAATGAATTAAAATTTGCAACATTAATAGTAAATGGTGCAACATTAAAAAAATTGAACTAAATGGAAAAAAATTTAAATAATTTATTAAATATGTTTAGTACCTAACTTTTAATTATTTGTCTTTGTATACTTTGATTGAAAAATCAATAACTTTTACCTCTTTAATTTTGGGAGATATTCTATAATCTAATAAAACTTAGATATGATAAAAAAAATATTGAATAGCATATTTCATTTTATGATTAACATATGTAGTTACATAGAAAAAAAAAATATAAAGAAAAAAAAAGTAATAAGGAAAAAGGATGAAGAAAAGATAGGTAATTGCTTGTGAGAATAAAAAGGATATTTTGGGAGAAAAAATGATAATAAAGGTTTTTGGGAAAATTTTAGATATATATATATATATATATATATATTACATGTGTATAAGTTTATTAGATTCATATTAAAATGTCAAATAATTTTAAAAAAATTATATAATTCAATGACATATACGTCGCTTTCATAAATTCAATTTAAAAAAAATATATGAGGTATAATATTAAATTTTAATACTATACTAAAAATTTTTTAAAAGTTCCGGGGGAGCTGCCCTCCTTATATGCAAATAGCTCTGCCACTGTTACTACCTGTCTCAATCCCATCTTTGAAAATTATCACGTTATCCCTTGGCAATCACCTATTAAAGTTGCTCCTTTCCATTACACTTTTTGTGAACTGCGCCACTGGCATCCAAATAAATAAGATTTTATCCTTTTCTATTGTTAAATTATTTTTAAAAGAGTCAAACATGAGATTAAAATAATTTTTTAATTACAAACTTTAAAAAAATTAAAAGAGGATTACAGTTAAAGACTCAAAATTAAAAAAAATTATTTTAAAAAACTTATTACTACTAAATTTAAAGAGTACTTAAAGTCAATTGTAATCTGTTTTAAAATAATAGTAACAAATTCTTTAAAATAATTTTTATTGATTCTAGATTTCAACTGTAATTTTTTCAAAAATTAAGACTAAAAAGGGATAAAATTTTAACCATCTAACAATGCTCAATTGAACACTAATTAATTGAACACTAATTGAGAAGATTTAAACTGCCCATAAAAGGCCTAAAGGCCTTTGAGTATGATTTACACCTATAAACTTTTCCATTTGCTTAAACACTTCACTGACTTAGACATCAAAGAATTTGCAAAGCCTTCAATCTTCCTTAAAATCTTACCCAAAAAAATTCTCCACACTTACTTTATATTAATGTTTATTGAAACACAATATACTCTTTTCAAACAACCGAATGAAAACTATACAAGTTTATTTAATTTTTGGAAATTTCAAACCTGTTATTAATTTGATGATCTCTATTGCACAATTTTAAGAATACACTATGCATATCTAAGATTTTTTTTTTTTCTTTTGGGTAAGGCTTAACGTACTCTAATAATTACTCATGAATTGTTTTGATGAAGAAAAGCCCACAATGAGAGGCCAGGACAAAGAACACAATGTTGATGTGTTCATTTCTGTCCCCTACCTCATCATAGCTAGTTTTGCAATAATAACAACATACATTTTGGGATTTTTATTGTCCAAAGTGTATGATATTTCTTTTCTTTTGTGCTTAAATATCTTGTACATGCTGATTGACACACCACTATAGTGGATTCAAATGATTTAAACCACATTTAGATGCCATGGATATGAACGTGGACCTCCCTGTTAAAGGGTTTGGAGCAATTATTATTGCTTGATGTTTTTGCTGATAGTAACTTAGCTATGATGTTTTAGTTTAATAAGTTTGTGAATTTTAATTTTTGTAGAGTGTCACATTTCAATAACAAACCAGTCAATTAATGATGAACAGAAGTAGTTATAACCTTCACCATTGCTAGTATCAATATCAACCATACCTCGTATTTAAGTTTAGGAAAAAATGGAAACCCTTCCTCCCTTTTAAACTTTCGGCCACTTGTAAATATTCTTAAATTTTTAAATTAAAAAATAAGTTTCTTTCACTTTTTCACTTATGGAAATAGGAACTTCTGTATATTTTATCTTAACGTCTTCATCTCACATATCAATGTAAAACTTCCCGTAACACTTTGAACTAGATGGCATTTGAGACGTATGAGAGCTTGCCACGTTCATTTGATACATGAAATAACAATGTTTAAGAGTGAAATGAACAAATGACTTATTTTTGAAGTATGAGAGTTAAGAAATCTATTTTCTAATTTTAAAAATTCGAAGAATTATTTATAAGTAATCCAAAGTTTAAAGAAAATTTTTTACTTTTTTCTTCTTGAGTTTATTTGTGTCATTTAAGGGGATTAAAACCTTATTTTAGTCCCTTATCAATAGAATATTTTTTAATTTAGTCTCTCATAAAATTATTTTTTTACTTAAATCTTTCACATATGGATATTTCTCATTTTAGTTCCTTACAAATAAAATTGTTATCAATAATATTCTTATATCAATCTATTATATATGAAATTAACAAAATATAATGACATCTAAAATATTCTTTCATAGATTATTGCCTAGTTACAATTCTCATTCTCTTTCCTTACAAATAAAATTGTTATCAATAATATCTTTATATCAATCTATTATATATGAAATTATCAAAATATAATAACATATAAAATATTTTTCATAGATTATTGTTTAGTTACAATTATATAATATGTAGAATAATTGTTAGTTTCAATAATATTATATTAACAAAATAAATTTATTAATAATAATTTTATTTATAAGGGATCAAAATAATAAGTGTGTGTGTGTGTGAAGAAGTAAATTAAAAAGATAATTTTATAAGAAATTAAATTGAAAAATATATCATATATAAGGGATCAAAATAAAAGTTTTAATCCATTTAGAAAAGATCAAAACATATGCACAATTTTTATTCTTTTTTTTCATTTTCAATGAAATATTAGAGCAAAAAGCAAGGCAAGAGGGTGTAAGACCAGATCCATCAACACAAGGTGGACCAAATAATGGGGGGGTGGACCAGAACCTGTGGTCCATAAAACTATGGGCTCCCCTTCCAACCGAAGACCCTTAATTGGCTAAAATAAAAGCTATATTTTCCGGACAAAGTAGAGTTTGACCTCCCTATATGTTGTGCCAAAAAAAAAAAGCGCTTTTTCTTTGTATTTGATTAGCACAAATAAGCATTTTTAAAGCAAATCAAAGAAACGTCTAAATGATAAGTAATAATTAATATTTCTTTTAGATGAAATTATTTTTACACAAATAAGATATTAATCATTTATAATATTACTGAAATAACTTATCCAAAGATTTATCTAATATTAAACTACTTCCTTGTTATGTGACTTTTAATAATAGTTTATATGAAAAGTGACTTTCATAAAAACACAACTTTTATAGCACAGCCAAATAAACTTGTAGTATTTTGTCATTTTTTAAATTTTTATATATTCACATTATCGTGATTAAGTTCCTTTCTTTTTAACATACTTTAATTATCATTCAAGATGTTCAAAGATATATCATTTTTATAAACAATAATTTTTTCATATCTCCAAAAAAAATAAAATTTTAACGTCTTTAAATAAAAGGCTTTGTTTAATTCAATAAAATAGCAATTATATTACTATATTTAACATTTAATTATTATATCAAAAAATGAAAAAAAAAAATTATATATATTTTTTATATATTTGTTATTAAGTATTTTAATCAAAACATGATAAATGAATAATTTTTTAATAATATTATAATAAATATATGATTTTTATAAATAATTGTATGATTCTTTAATGGAATTATATACTTATCATAATATTATTAAAAAATTATACACTTGTCATATTTTAATTAAAAAATATAATAATAAAAATATAAAAAATTACGCTTTTTAGATCCATTAAAAATTTATGTATAGTGCATTCTATATAGTTTGTACTTAGATATCTGAAATACTCCCTTGAGGACGAAAGAATCTTTTCCCTGACATCCCCCTCGCTATTGCAGCGCACGAGAGAAAGCATGATGTGTTCTTAGATTTTTTATGCACTCATGAAAAGAAGTATTATGATGTATCCACACTGCTTTCCACTCTCTTTTTCCTTGGGCTCAAACACTAATTGCTGAGCCTAAGAAAGTGTAAAAGCAAAACTTTTCAATCGATTCAAGTTTTATAAGTATTTTAAATGAAAAGTACAGGTAAATTTTTAGATATTTAGCATAAGTTTTTTAATAAAAATAGTACAAATAATTTTTTTAGAAACATGATTAAGTACTTCTAAAAAAAATTCCCTCATATTAATATTATAAAATTTAATAACAAACATTTAAAAAAATCACTTTTTAATTCTAGTCGATTTTCAAATGCAAAACTTCCACGTATATACACGAACACCAAATTTGAGTGGAAGTAAGGTAACTTTTTCAGTTTGTCTCCTCCTTCATGTACCCCCTTACACCAGGTTGCAAAATATTAATGAAGAAAAGAGTAAGGAATTTAGATATATCCCTAACAATCAGCCAAATAATAAAGTGAGTTAACTTTGTGAAACTATATGTAATGAGAGATTGAAGATCTGTGGAATTTTGACAAGTAGCAAAATATAAACTAAGAAAACAGTAAAGAATCAGCTCATATCCCTAATTAATCTAAAATGCCTAAAAGCCAATGTTAATGCATGAAGTTTTTGATACACACGTTGTCTCCGCCCATGCCTTACTCAAAAGGGTCCAAAGGAGAAGGAAATAGGAGCTTCTTCATTCTATTATTTGTATCTCTTTTAAGTATGATGTTGAAGAGTTTATAAGAATTGAACTACTCAAACATTGCCGCTAATAACTTGTTGGACAATTTGAATTATAATTCTCCCCAGTTTGGAACCCTTTTATTTTTTCTCGTTTTGTAGGAGAAAGATATGATGGGTGGAGTCTAATCAGATCCCCTTGTATGGGTGCTATAATTATTGTGTCTTTTTCTCTCCCACAGAATAGAAAAGAAAATAAAAGGAGACCCAATTTAAATTTTGTGGGATTAACGGTTCATCAACTTTACAGGAAATTGTACTTTGCCTCCATTATAAACTTAGAAATTCAAAGTTGCTTACAAATTTACCTTATAGATGATAAGATCTATTTAATGTGGATTATTCTTCTGTCTTTCTTTTATTGTATCAAGACTCATGTTGGATGGTAGGAAAAGGAATAGAGGTAGAAATCAAGCTCACTTTAATATTAGACTGGAATCATTATCATGTGAGTTATCAATATGTTGGCAATTTAAAAGGCATTTTAAATGTAAGAAACTTTACATAATGGAGATCTCATTACTATGAGTATATCACTCGAACTAATTTCACATAAATTAATGCGTGCGATCAAATTCCAAAATCTATAATTTCCAGTCATGAGTCGTGGTAGTCAAGTCGTCCATAGACATCCAACCCTCCATATGACAATTTATTATAGAGGTCGATATAGAACCACATACAGGATTTTTACCATTATGGTAGTCAAGTCATCCAAAGACTTCTTGGCCTGGCCTAGCCCTATTTAGGCACCCTAGTTGGGCCAAGTTAGCTCTCAAGGGCAGGCAAAAATTTAAAAGAAAATTAATTGAACCATGATGGTAGGATGGGATCAACCCAAATAAAATCCAAATTTTCTTTTTTCAAAGAAAATTAAGTAATTAGAATTTTGTAATATATAGATTTGGGATAAGAACAAAGTCTTTTTTTTTTGGTTATAGATTGGGGGGCATGAATTGTATATTTTGTATTATAATTATAAATATTTTTAGGACCAATCTCTAACTTCAAGACTAGAGGATAAGCCTATAAGACTAATAGCATGTTTGGATGAGTGTTTACAAGAAGCCAACTATGATTTACAATCATGTTTTGTAAAAAGCAAAAAAATTGATACTTCTACCGTAATTTCATAAAACATATCCAATCATGCATTAAGTCCATAAAGCCCGCGCGTAGCCTCTAAAGGACTAGGCTGCCATTCTCATTTATCATGTGTGTAGAAACGGAAAAAAAAAAAAAAAAAAGGACCGGGTGGAAGTGTGGAATCTGTCTAACCTGACCCCAACATGCCCAGTAAGGGACAAACTCATGTTTGAGTCGAAATCTGTCGAATAGTTTTTTTTTCTTTTTCTTTTTCTTTTCTCCGAGCCGTCCGTCACACATACAGTACGTGTATATAGAAGTTTCTTATTGGCTATACTTGACCTTGGTGAGAAATCCAGATTTCTTGTACTATGTAGTTCCCCGGACCATGCACAAAGGTTAATCAGCTGTAATGTAAGAAGTGTTAAGTTTAATTAAACTTGTATAGAGTTCAAGTAATGCATATGTTTCGGATCCGGACAATGATAAAAAATGATCAAATATTCACCCATTACCATTCCTAAAATGATTATACAAAATTAGAAATTTGGGCAAAGAGAAAGCCAAAATATAGATACAGCACTAACAAAAGTGTATTCAACATCAGTGGAAGATCACAATACAACAAGGCTTCCAAAAAGCACTAACAATCTATAGATATATATAGCCATTGGCGAGTCATGTTTCCTCAGCGACAAGTAGAAGTGGATTCTGTTCTAGTATTACCCCAATACAAATTTGTCTTCGACATCATTAGAAGATCAACACAATAGTTACAATGCCCATTTACTTCAGTTTGTAAAATTTACATACACTAGGGATTAGATTTACCACTGCCCATGCCCATTACGCTATCAGGTAATACATTTTAATTTTTGAATATATACTATATAATTCGATGCAGATTGAGATCTTCTGGCATCATGTTATTCACGAGCAGTTTGTGTCATAACTTGCAAGTCCCAGCAACTCCGGGCCTTCCAACCGAGGGTTATTTGCAAAGCTGCAGATTGAAACAAGAGAAGGTTATCCCGTGAGCAACAGGAAGGAAAACAAACAGTTAGTAGGAGAAGGCAAAGTTTTTGTGCTTTTCCAAATCAGTGCACTGGAAAAACACAGGAATACCAATAAGTGACAAATAACAGAGGATTCAAAAAACAATCTGATTCTCTACTACCAGAAGTTCAACCAAAACAACCTATCAAACTGGGCATAGCTTCCAGCAGAGACCTACTTACAATCAAATACTGCAATTGCACTAACAAGCACCTAATTCTACGTATATCACAAAAAGAATTACTTTGTCAATAACAATAGACTCCCCCACAGCTGCCAGATTGTTTAAATACAACTGAGACATCCAACATCCATTGAATCAGTTTATTAATTATTATATTTCTACTACAGCATGGAATCCAAGAACAAAAAATCCATCATTTAAAGGCATTCGATAAGATTGTGAAGGATTGATAATTATTATGTTAGAATGGGGTGGATATATGAAATGGAACTAGTCAACATTTGTCACCCCGCTGTTGCAAAATATAGGAATGGAAATTGTCTACCAAATACATCTTACGTCTGCACATAGAACAGCAGCCAAATTCCCTTCACTTAAACAGGATCTTCAGAGAAATCACACAACAGAAGAGTAGATGAAGGAAGAAAAAATATTTTAATTTCTGACACTTTATTCCACACCAATTCAAACATAAATTGAACAAAGATAATTGCTCTCCCAAGAATACAGACTTTCAAGCAGAAAAAAGATAAACCAATTAATTCAATCAAAGATTTTTCTCCTCAATGAGAGTTATATGAGAGAAAGGCACTGGGGATCAACATAATTTCAATTTTCTGTACATGGCAGCATAAGTGCCAGTCTGAATGTATGATACACTTCTTATTTGATGGGGTCTTACAATGATGATAATTGGGAATGGGAATGCACTCATGTTTGTATGCAATATAGAATCAACTCAAAAACACTAGTTATAACGTAGAACAATGTGATTTGTATGAAGTTAATGCTTGCAGTAAATCACATAAACCAGATTGCCTAGAGAATAAGGTGTGCATGAGTTGGGCACATAGCTTCATGATATTTGAGCATAGTGAACAAATATTACCAAAAGCAAAAAGAAACAGCAAGTTTGTTACTATTGTCATTGACAGTTTTCCAGTGGGTGGTAGCAATTTTGTTTCCACATTTTATACTTTCTACATTCAATAACATTCTATTCTAATCATTTGCAATCAGAAAATGAGGGTGGGGGTGTCAACGAGGGGGAATAGTTATTTGAATCAAGTTGTAAGAGAATATGGAACAATAGCCTTAACCAAAAATTTGTGGGATTGGCTACAAGACAAAGAATACAAAATGTAAAATCAGATCTCTGGTTGTATGGTCCACATAGGAAGCATATGAAGATGCATGTAACATATTAATCAATAAGTAACACAAAGGCACAAATAGCAGTTCAATGGCAGACACAGGCAAATCTTCATCGTTTAATCCATAGAAAAAGAAAAGAAGAGAATAGGAGGAGAACAAAACAATGCTGACGTTTAGAGCTAAGAAGATAAATATATGTGGGAACCTACTTCGACAATGGAATATGCTCAAATGGCCCGGTAGTAGGAATTGTTCCGCACAAGTCATTGTTGGAGACGTCCCTGAAGAAAAAAAGAGAATGTTATAATTGTTTACTTGTTTTTAAGTGCATTGGATCATAACACCACGAAAGAATTTTGTCAAGATATAAAAACATTATGACTTACACTACTTTAAGGCTTGAAATAGCAGCAAGTTCCCTGGGGATTGGGCCAGTCAATTGGTTGTCATTAAGTCGTCTGCAAAGAAGATAATGATAAGAGAAATGCAAACTGCTGAATTTTGTATGACATAAAACCATTATCAATGCACAAGTTAAAGAACTTCATTTGATACAAAAATAAGAGTAGCTAGTGGGTATGAGATCATTGTGTCATCACCAAATGGTTTAGTAATTCAATTCAGTTATAGTATCTATCAAGGGTTATTTCTGCATTGGGTTAAGTCATTATCTACTGAATGTTTATATTGAACCTTCTTATGTTACTAGGAATTTTTCTGTTCTTTAAATTGAATCAAATCAATAAATCTTGTGACTTAATGAATCTCAGTTTAATAAGATACCAAAGGAATTACCTTTGTTGTTTGTATTCATATATTAGATTGTATTTCCAGATACTCAGACTTAGTTATCAAGGTTGAATTGAGTTTACAAGAATTTTTTGGGCTAGAAATATTGTCAATGAGCTAAGTTCCCCGATTTTTCCACTTCTTGAATACTGTTCTTGTATCACTCACTGTTACTGCAGGAACCACTCACAGGTCACAGCCATACAGTAGTCCTTTAAACTCACTATTGTTGGTCTCTGGCAATCCTCATCAACATCCAACTTACCCATTAAAATCCAAAGCCGTTTATTTGGGAAGAAAGTGTGGAGGAAAAGAAAATGGGGTGAAAGAAACTAGGGCAAATGAAAATAAGAAAGTAGAAATTAATTTTCTCCTCTCTCGTTTGTTTGAATGAAAATGGAATGAAAATGTTAAGTCCACTCCAAAGCAATTTTTGTTATGGATGGTATATTGAATTGAGGTCAAATATTCTTCTTTTTATTGCCCCCATGTCCTCCTTTGTTTACTAAGCAAGTTAACATAACTTTTACCTCCTTTCATTCTTTCCAAAATCATTCCCTCCACCTTGACCCCTTTCAAACAAAGACCTAAATTTAGTGTAACGCATGAGTTTTGGATTTCATTTCTTTAAAGTTAGCCACCATTAAGCCATCTAATGCTCAATCATATCCCCTATAAGATCAATCCCTAAACACCAAATCTTAAAACCCAAGATTATTTAAGCATCAGGCCCAACTTCCAAAAAAATACACAACTGAAGAATCCAAAGGTCTACAATAAGTTGCAGTTGACAGTTTATTGAAACTATCCTACTTGACATCAACAGATTCAAATGAAAGGCGGGATTGAGGGCATACAAGAGCCATAGCATAGTCCAACCAATTGTGCTAAAGAGGAGACGAATAGATTTAAGCAGACTTACAAAAAGACGAGACTCTTCAACTTCCCCAATGAAGGAGGAATTGTCCCGGATATGTTGTTGTTGTACAAGTCCAAGCTAATGAGACTCTTCAGGCTTCCAAGCTCTGGAGGAATAGTTCCTTCAATGTTGTTTTTGTACAGCTCACTGCAACGATAATAAGTGTAGAATTCTGGAGTCAATAATAAGTATGAAACACTGCAATGCACAACAGTAATAATATTTGGGCATTTCAAATATTTGGACTCTATTAATACGCAATGATTAACCCTTGATCAGAATCATCAGATAACATACAGATACTGTAGATGCTCTAGCTTCCCAAGTTCAGGTACCAAATGCCCAGATAGGTTTGAGTTACCAAGATCCCTACAGAAAGCATCACAAGTAGGTTAGCATAAATGCGAACAGAGAGAAAATACAGACTGCTTTCAATCAACTCAATAATTTTGAGTCAGTCTTTCAAGACAAAGTAGTGAACTAATAGCAAAATTAACCTGTTGCAGGGACACTCTACCTCATGTCATAAAACATTTTTAGATATATATTAAGTCCATAACTTATGACATATTACTGGGAAAAAATAAAAAGTGATGAGACTGTATAATATGAAGACCCTGAACAACTAACAGGGATATCACCAGAGAACCACCAACAGCAAGTCAATAAACATTACAAACTAGTATCCAGTTCAGAGCTTAGTGAGATATTTTGAATTGCTTTACCCTTTGTTTTACAACATTACGAAAACCATAGAGCAAGTAGTGAACTGCGTAATTACGTTAAAATCGAATCATTTACAACACGAATGATCAAATCTCAAACTTTAAGAACACACACTCAGACAATCCCTCGGTTCCTGGAAGTAATCATCGGAATTAAGGATATTTGTAAGTGACCATAAACATCTATTTGTCAAAATGTGTAATGAAATTCGGCCCTAATATACCTTCAATCACCCCCCCCCCAAAAAAACAAAATAGAGAGAAAATAGAAGCTATGCAGTGCATAAATATAGCAGTAGTACATATTATGTACTTTCCTCCCATCTACATGGAACGTTCTCCTTGTGGCGATCCAGGATAACAACATGATTTTGAAGTCAAATAACATTGACAAAGCTCAACGAGAATAGAACTATGACAACACACTTGTGTTTACGTATCTTAAAGATGAAATTACAATACAGTTTCGACTTCCAAGGAAAAAGGGAGCAAAATTACAAAAAGCAAGCAACTAATACACATATTTCCAAAGAAACATCCTCTAATCCAAAGAAGGTAGCCTGTTAGATTGACCCCATTAAACATAACAAAAAAAGTTCTAATTCTTTCAGTGGGAAAACATAAAGGAAAATGAAAAAGGTGAAATTATCATCACACAACAACAACAACAACCACCACCACCAACAAACGCAAGAAAACACAGCAAGAGAAGGGAGGAAAGAATAGGGCCATACACTCGGGTGACCCGATTATCCTGGTTGCAGGTGACATGGAACCAAGTGCAAGGGTTAACAAGGGTGGGATCCCAGCTCTGAAGCACGTTATCCGGATCCGATAAGCTCCGCCTGAGGGTGTAGAGTGCATCTCCTTCGGAATTAGCAAACACGAGCTGAACTATGCTTAGGGTTAGCGAAATACAGAACAAGCCCCAAAAGGAAGTCAAGCTTGGAGCTTCCATGACTGAAGCTTCTCTGATCTGTGATTACTCCAAGCAGAAGCTGAACTACAACACCACCACGTTCTAGGGTTCGCTTTGCCCCTTCTTATTCGCGAACAAATGTCACAAAAGCTGTATGTGACTTTGTGTAGAAGAAGAGTCAAAAAGAATCTATTCTAATAACACAGTAAAACATAGAGGCTTTTCCATTTTATCACTTTATAAATATTTTTTAAAAAAACAAAAAATGTTAGGTGGCATATCTACCTAATAACATAATTGATTTAATTTAGAATTTGTCTTGAACAGAATTTTTTTCATATATTTTTCTTTTTGGTAAGGGTTAGATGCACTGCATTGATGTGATGTGGCTGCTTCCACTAACAAGTGCTGCAGATTAAAGATTCTGTGGGTTTGGTAACATTCTGGCTTTTTCCTGGTAACTTTTTGTGTTGACAGGTGAACAGCATATTAAAATGAGTTTTTTTTTTTCGTCATATTTCAAAAACACCTTACTTGCTTCTACCAAAGTAAAAATGAAAAAGAAAAACCCAACTATCAAAGAAAATGAAACATTAATGATTAAAGTAAATTAGAGAGATCTCACTTAAATTTTATTAAAATTATATAAGCATCTTATCTATTTTTAAAATAAACACAAACATTTCTTAAAATAAAAAAATCTTTTAAACTTTAGTCTAATTTTATATTTAAATTTTTTTAGCACAATACCCTTCATTTAAAATTTTTTTAGTTAAAAAATATTATTAAGATTAATTTGTGCTTATTAGTTCCCAAAAAATTAAAAAAATAAATAAAAATTTTATGCTTTTTCTTATTTGCCCACAAATTAAACTATTAATTTCTAACACATCTTATTTGTACTAATTTTTATGATCAAATTGTAAAGAAGTTATTTGTAAATATTTTAGATTTGACGTGAATGATGATCCGTCTTTATTTAAGTATTTGCATCGAAAAAGTAAGTTTATGTACGCGTAAATTAATATAAATATCATATAAGCGCAATTAGGAAAACTAAATTCACTTTTAGGATTATTAATTTCAAGCATTAATATTTTATTCGGTCAATAAAGGAACAAACAAAAAATGAAACATAATTATAAAGTAGATAATTATGGTTCTAAAACCCGTTATTGCCATGAGTACAAAATGCCCCTAAAAATAGAACTGCATGATGAGAAACTTAAATAATTTATACAAAGTATTCATTTCAATTCTTTTAGAATAAATTTGACCAAAAATTGTTTTCTCGGGCATATGTCAAAAAATTTTCAAAAGAAAAAATAATCATTTAAATTTTTTTGAGTAGTGGGTTTAAGCCCAAAAAAAAAAACAAGATAAAAATCATGAGTTAATGGACGTATATTATATTTACGTTATGTCAACTATTTAAGTGACAACAATTTTAAACACTAGTGATTATTTTGATTGGAATATTAACTTAAAAATATTATTTTTAGATTAAGAGAAGACAATTTTTTAAAACTTAAATCATTACATTACTATTATTTTAAACTTCACCATTGACAAAGTCAAAAAACTTGAACATGGCTTATGCGTGAGCACAAACAGTTGCATTCACACTTCCCAACCTTTGAAGTTATTAAAGACCTATATACATTTATTACTTCAATTCACTAAAAACTTCCAAAGTTTTTTAGGCTAATTTCAAAAGAAAAAGAATATTTTCACATAAAGGAGTGACTCCATGATCAAGTATCATAGCTTATGGGAATAAATAAATATTAGTATTCACAGCACAACACCTAAATTACAATTATATAAGTATTTTTGGCCAATTATGTTAGTATTTACATTTGATAAAATCAATCAAAACTAATTGCATTAAATTACATACAAATATGCCTTCTGGAGTGATTAAACCAAATATATTTTTCTGCTTGGGTTAGATATGCATCTACAGAGAAGAAAAATTCTATTTTTATCTTGCAATAATTAAATATTGTTATCAAATAAAGTGAATGGTAAAAAAGCGTTTGGGATGGCTATCATTTTTATTTTTCTTATTTTAATTTTCAAAAATATTTAATATACTTGTATTTCGGATAATTATTCTGTAACACCATAACTTCTAACTCAGTTCCTAACATTTATAAGTTTCACCTTATTATTTCCATAAGAGCATATAAAAAGGAGAATGAAAATAATAGGTTTATTTGCTTTGCACTATACTTAAAAATTTGTAATCGATGTCACGTGTATCGTGTGGGTTTATGTTAGGTATTCTCATATTTAATCTCATCATTATAACTCATGTACATCACAAAACATGCCTACAATTAATAGAAATCGAAATGGAGTTCAAAATAAGTAAGCATATTTTCGATCAAATTTGCTCCATTTTCTGACCCAACTTTGGAAATCCATAACTGAATCTAAAAAATTCAAAATATGCAATCTTAGTTATTCTAGAAAGCTTAAGATGTCTACTTCACACTAAAAATATAACCTAAGTCACAACATTCATCACACAGGACGTTTGACATTCAAAAAGCTACAGAGGTCGCTAGCTGCCTGAGCTGTTATTTAGTTTACTGATACAAACTTCTAAAATTTATAACTAATTCTATAAAAATTAAAATCACACACATTCGATCATTTTGAAAAGCTACAAATGTTAACTTGATACTAAAAATAATTCTAGAATGAAATAGATAAGTTTAGCCATCGAGAATTTATAGAACAATAACTGAACTCTTGGGGCGCTACTAGTACTGACAGTTAATTTCAAAAATGTATAATTCTTTGCTCAGACCTCCAAATGAGGTGATCTCAATGGCCACAGAAATTTTATGACCTCTAATTTATACATATAAAATTTCACAAGTATTGGATACTATTTGGCCATCGGGTGACACAGAACACAAAACTGCCAATATGAACAGTACCCACAGTAAAATCTATAAAAAATCTCAACTTTGAAAATTCATCAAATATTCCTTAGACCTCCCAAAATTATGATCATTAGCTTTCTAGAAATATCTCAATGAGACCTAATTGCATGCCAAATTTCAGATCAAGACTAGCTCATTTGGTCAAAAAGTGATATAAGGTTCAATTATGGTCAATTTTGGCTCCATATTGAGTACCAAAATTGTCCAATGGATTTCCTTTGGTTTTGGCACCTTTTGGGTAAGTTTAAAAGCTTATTTGAGACTTGTGTGAGCTGCCCAAATGGTTCCAAATCTCATACATCTCATTTTGGCCATTCAACCCACACTTATACATATTTCCATCAAGTTTTAAACTTTCATACTATGACATTACATACTCTAAACATGGGTTAATGGTCATATATGAGAATCATACATCTCAACATTATACATTAGTATATTTACATATGTCTCAACGTTCATAGTACATATATAATATCATATACATGATGAACCATCATTATGGTTCCAAAAGAAACAAAATAACACATAAGCTTGTCAATTATCCCTCTTCATGGTTGTTGGCTTCCTTCACCATAATTGCTTGGTCCACCTAACATGTTAGATCATTGGAGAGGAGGGGATGAAATTCAAAGAATCCCAATAGTTCATCTCCTATTCAATTATATATAATATGTGCAAAGCAAGTTTTTCAAATGCATGCATGGTAAAAGTGGAAGACATGCATATTTTAAAACAATCTTGGCATGTGAATCAATCATACAAAACATCAAAGAGCTCACCAAGTGTTTGGATTGGTCTCACACTTCTTTTCATGGATTTTGAACTTACCTCATCCATTCTTTAAGAGCTTTGGACTTAACCATACTCTTGGAAGCCCACTTTGCTTTTGGGAGACTCTTTACTTTGTCTCAATCAAGCTCAAGGGTTCTTGGTTCATCCTCACCCAAAGGAAGAGTTCTTGGTCTCTCCACACTCAAGCAAACTCAGACAAATATCATGTAAACATTTGAAAACATAACATGGCATCAAGTATCATGGCATATAAAGGTATGCTAGCATATTTTTCAAAGTTTGAAAATACACATACACACATTCTAAAATAAGTTAAACACATATCCATGCACGAGAGAAGGTGGAGAGAGCTACCTTGTATACAAACACACACTTTTTCCTTAATTTTCAAGCTTCCTCTTTCGGCCACACACCCATAAGTTGGTGGAGATAATTTCTCTTGGTATAGATACAAATTATGGGAGCCAATTAAGTTCATGAGATAATTTTCTAGGGCTATGCAACTTGCTTAAACCCTAGATTACTCTACAACCTCTATTATGGTTCATATTGGCATCTAATGAAGCAATACCCCCCAAATGACTTCTAGGCCTCATTCTTTTCTTTCAAATATGATTCTTGACTCCTTTTAAGCCTCTTGGAGTTATCACATCATTAAAACAAAAGATCGAGCACCATGTTGCTTCTTTAGATCATATTATAGAACCTAAGACACCAAATCACTTTCCATAAGTTCTAATTTTTTCCAAGGTTTCCTCTCATTTTCATTCATCAAATATGACTCAAGAATGACCTTAGAAAAATTTAAAACTCTCTCCACTTACACAAACAAGCCTAGGCTGAGACATAGGTTTCCTTTGGGCTTCTTGGAGTTCCCTTACTTTTCTTGGAGGAGGAAGCTTGTGGGGAGCATCTTTGGTGTCTCAAGAACTCATTTATATTTTAACTTAGACCTAGGAAGCATCATATAAATTCAAAAATTAGAAGGTGCACTTAAAACCCTAAGTTTTGCATCTTGATTTCTAATGCCTATTTCTTGGTTTTTTTTACATATTCTTATTCCTCTCCATCAAATACCTAAGAACACCTTTGGTTTGGTTAAAAATCTGACTCCTTAGGGCTGTCTAAGTCTAAGTCGAAATGTTTAAAGGAAAGGAGGAAGAAGACCAAGTGGAAGAATTATAAAATACCTTGTTTTCCTTGAATTTTCTTACTTGCTCTTGCTCTTGCTTTCCTTGACCTCCTTATTTGAATTTTGAACTTTCTCCTCTGTTCTCCCTTCAAAACAGCCCTCAGAATTTCAGAAAAAATCATGGAGAAGAAGAGAGAAAAAGAGGAGAAGATAGTGGTGGAAAAAAAGCATGAAAACATACATAAAAACCTACCTTTACCTTGGAATTTCTTCTCCTTCTCCTTCTCTCTTGGTGCGCCCAAAACCCTAGCTCTCCCTTCTGAGATAATGCAAAATTTTCTGATTCCAAATGGGGAAGAAAGTGGGGCGCCACCTATATATAGGGAGGAGAAAGTGACTTTTTCATACATTCCAATTTTGCCCTTTCATATTTTGTATTTTCGTTTCTCCTTTATTTTTGCTCCTTTTTTAGAATTATTTTTTTATTATAAAATTTAGGTTTCCAATTAAGAAAAATGACTTTAGAATCACTCAAATCGGAGCTAAAACCTTTCCGAATGAATCGGTCAAAGTTCAGGTCAACTGACGTTGGAAAAATTACACCGAGGGGTCTTTATCGGTCCCGGGGCTTCCCATAGTTTTCAGGACCTCTGAGAACCCTGAAAAACTCAAAATTTTCATTTAAAAAGCCCTTCTGTATGTTTTCCAAAAATTTTACCTATTTACGAAAATGCCACTGGTCTTTTGGCAAATTTTTCGAACCACTTCGACCCCGATTCCTGGGCAACTCAAGACTCAAATCTTCATTTTCTATTATTTAAAATTTTATCCAAATTTTATTTGGCCTTAAATCACTTATCTCATGGAACTTGTTTTAAAAACGTGTCCGTTTTCGTTATTTAACGAAAATTGGACATTACATATTCCGCTTCTGTTTTTGTTTTATATATACAATTAAGGTATACTCGAGCTAACTTATACGTTAATTAAGACTAAATCTATTTTTGTGGTGTATTTTCCTGCTTTTATTATAAATGTGGCTTGGGCTTAAATATGCAATTTTGATGCAATAAGAATTTAGCCTTTTATCAATAGAAACAATTTGATGCCATCCAAAATACTAAGAAGCACAGGTAATATTATTTTAGGCAATATATAATACTTATCCAAAAATTACAAAAATCTTCATATTTGTGAAATTTAAATTTTATAAAATTATTAATTATGTTTTTTAAGAAACTTTAAATTACTATACTAAATATGAAATTCTCAATGCCTTATTACTTTATATAATAGTTGAATGTTTTGAATAGTTGCCTCTCATTTTGAGTGTTTTTTTTTTTGTTATGCTCTATCTATAAATGTATTATTATTTGTGTATGAAGAAATTAAATAATCAATTAATAAGAAAAATATTTTTTACGATTCATATAAATAACATATCTTTAAACTAATAAAACTAGCAACAATTCTTACAAATTTAGGGGTTGTAAAAAAAAAATCTAAGCCCCACAACAAAAAAATAAATAAAAAATAAAAAAATAATATGTATAAACCATGCATAAATAGAACACATGATGCGACGTTATAAATAATATTATAAACATTACCTAAGCCACGATTTATATATATATATATAATAAATCTAATAATTCATTTAAATTTCAAAAAATAAGATTTAAATAAATTCTTAGATAATGATTAAATATCTTAATTTTTAAAATAATAACTAATTATTTAAAATCTAAATAATTAATTATCTTCACAATTTAATTAATTAAATTAATAAATTAAGCTGAATCATATAATAAGTTAATTCATCATGAATGTTTCAAAATTCAACTTGAGTATTTAAAAAACTAATAAATGTAAGATATTATCTAAACATCTAAAAAATGAAAATAAAAATAAATTTGTTTTGATTAAAAGAAATTGTCAGAAAAAACCAAGTGCATGTTAGTCAAAATTTCCATGATAGCATCCAAGTCAAAAAAGGGGAAATTGAGTTATTTGGTGGCGCAGTACTGTAGTGTCCACTAATCATGTTGGTCTTAATTTGACCATTGATATTGTGTTGTCCTTTTTCACTTCTTCAAGGAGGCTCAACAACAACACGTAATCCCCTATGGAGTCAAATCATATCACGGCCAACTTTATTATTTGATTTTCAACTTTTTGGATGGTCTCTAATTTAGCTGTGTATGTATTTATCTTATTAAAAAATATTTAAGTAAAATTAGACAAAATTAACCTAAAGACTATTTGATAAGAGAGACATATAAGGTGTGTAGTCTGTCATTATACGTATTATTGATATTTTAAATTTAATTATTTAAAAATTTAATCATAGGAATAAATTACATGATTATGACTTAACCATAATTAAAAAAAGGAAAAATCATTTTTTCCTTCAAACAATGTCTAAATTGAACCACTCATTTTTTACTTTTAAAAAAACTGTGCTCCCTTCCCCTTTTTTTTGGGCCAACTAGTACTCTCCTATCTTTAAACTACGAAGCTCATTTTTTTACAACAAAAAATAATATATTATTACACACTCTTAATTATTTATGTTATATAATAGATCTTAAATATATATTTGTTCAATATAAAATGGTTTTTTTTAAATTTAACAGATTATAAAATTATTTGATAAAAATAAGTGATTATTGAAAATATATTGACATAAAATTTATATTAATAAATATACTTATTGTCATGTTTAATAAAATTTTAAAATAAATTAAATTTATAATTTTTAACATAAAATAAATAACATTAAAATTTTTTAAAAAAATATATTTTTAATTAAATGAAATTATTTTTTTGGTAAACTCAACTGCAATTAAATACAACTATTTATAGTAAGTGTAAGAATTATAAAGACATTTAATTATGTAAGTAATTTATTGTGTTTTTAATTATACGCATTTCAAAAACACATGCAAGTTAATTAAATGTTGGGAGATAATTCTTTTTTATTATATATATCACACACAAATTTTCTTTCACTTGAATAAAATTCAAATTTTCTAATGAAATATAAAAATTCAAATATTAACATTTTTATTCTTATTATATAAGGAGTTTGCATCCTCTTTCATGGCACAACCACAACAGAAGGTGCTATGGCCCCCAATCAGGGAGCCACCTTCTTTTTATTTTTTTCGTTTAAAAGAAAATTTGACATATTTCCAATAGAATAACAGGTGTTATCCCACCAGAAAAAATAATTATTATCGTTGACCCATATGGTCTAGTGGATTTTGAGCAGCTTCCACTACCATATTTGATATTTTTTTATTGATATTATTTTACATGTTTAGTTTAACCTCTTTGAAATGTGTTTCACAATGAACAAAACAAGTCCATTTTATAATGATCAAATCCCTTTTTTGTTTTTTTGGTAAAAAGGGGAATAAGAAAAAAAAAACAAAGAAGACAGAGAAGAACAGAGAGAAAGCCTTTTGAGGAGGACATGTTTGCACTTTCTTAATTCCTAATCTGTCTTTCAAGAAAGCCTCGGAGACAAAAAGGGAGATTGAGGAAAACGCTTTGATCCTTCCAGAATTTGCAAGCTGGTCAGCACAAGATTTTGTCTCTCTAAAGATTGGATTGATGGACTATTCTTCAAAAGCGCAAAAGATAAGTTTCAGTTTGTTAAGTTCCATTAAGGACGATGAATGATGGCAAGGCGGAGGCAAAAAAAAAAAAAAAAGCAATGTTTGAGGAGACCATATGTAATTTTATGAAATTTATATAGAAATTTTATTTTTTTGTGGGAACTGTATGTAATTTTATGATAACTTATATGCAATTTTTTTTGGGAGTCATACTTAAATTTTATCAAAATTTTTGTATACATAATTATTATCTCAAAAATAAAGGGGGGCCAAAGACTCCACTAATCCCCTTGCTTCCTTCCTTGATGTTGAAGTATGCTTTGATGCCAAGAGAAGAAGCAATGTCCAAGCCAAGTTTGATTATCTAAAGTTTGACCAAAAGAATGTCATATGTTTCAAAGAAAATTTACAAACCTTGCAACCCAATTTTCAGAGAAATGGTAGATGATATTACTCTACTTGAATGTGGATTCTCTCCATTTTAGGTGCAATTGGACAATTATGTTCATTCATTTTATCTTATGAAACTTTGGTGACATGTCAAGTCATTTCATCTATTAGCATTAATTTTAACTTAAAAAAATTACATTCTAAAAATTGTAACTATAAAAATAAAAATTTTAATCATAAAAAAATGAATTATTTACGCCAAAAATTTTAATTGTGAAAAAAAAAATTTTAACTATAAGAATAAAATTTTAATGATGGCAAGGTGGAGGCAAAAAAAAAAATTTTGAGAAGACCATATGTAATTTTATGAAATTTATATAGAAATTTTATTTTTTGTGGGAGCTGTATGTAATTTTATGATAACTTATATGCAATTTTTTTTAGGAGTCATACTTAAATTTTATCAAATTTTTTTATATACATAATTATTATCTCAAAAATAAAGGGGGCCCAAAGCCTCCACTAATTAAAATTTAAGATAAATTTTAAAAGTTAAGATATTTTATAATAAATATATTCTCTCACAACTAAAATTTTTATCCAAATATAAGTATTAAACTATAATATTCTTTCAAAGTTAAAATTGATGCTGAGAGATGAAATGGCTTGACGTGTCATATAGAACTCCACAAGAAAAAATAAATAGACTTGACTCAATAAACATAACTGTCTAATTGGTGCCTAAAATAAGGAGAATCCATTCTCATATTACTTGCACAAATGAATCTATTGTGGGCAGAATCATCCACCTTAAACTTGAACCATGGGGCCAGAGGGTGTTCCCATCAAATGTTGAGAATAGAGCAAAGGAACAAAATCCTTTGTTGCAACTTAAAAGTGGGGCAAAAGACGCATATGGTCATCTGACGTTTGGATTGAACATCCAAACAAACAGAAACCCCAAAATGTGGACAATATTGTGCAAGAATTTTCCTTTGTCCATTGAATAGATCAACAGTGCCAAACATAGCATGATAAGCTTTGAAACAGGTATCTACATTTGTCAATTAATTGATTGGATATATGTGTCTATATTTGCCAATTAATTTATTGGATATCAATTTTTAATATCCACACCTTATTCAATATTCAATGGTTATTGAATACTTTCTTCGAATGAATATTATCAGAT
Source organism: Erythrophleum fordii (assembly GCA_032878935.1). NCBI lineage: Eukaryota > Viridiplantae > Streptophyta > Magnoliopsida > Fabales > Fabaceae > Erythrophleum > Erythrophleum fordii. Next base: position 4,446,568 of record JAVQMF010000025.1, on the reverse strand, counting down.
ATTGAAGATACATTAACCCTTTGCCATCCCTAAAAGGGAAAGGATAACAATATATAAAACATAAATCTATATATTGATATAAGATTTGATATACTTAATAAATCTATATATTGATATAAGATTTGATATACTTAATTATATTTTAAATTAATATTTGATTACAAAAATTATTTTTATAAATTCAATTGTTAAATTAAACTTAATTTATTAAGTATGCATGTATAATTTAAAAAAATTAAATAACAATAAGTATATTTTTATATTTAAAATATTTGATACACTGTTTTTTGGTGAAATACTTTGTGTTAATTTTATGAAGTAATAATTGGATGCCAAACAATATTAAAATAATGTAAAATTTTGTATGTATAATATTGAAAATTAAAAATTTTAATTTTAACTATGCATTTTATTTGAAACTCATCATATATAAGGAGATTTGACAGGGGCTTTTACTGTATTATTTGGGCGTGTAGATATTTTTGGAAATTTTATAGATATTTCAATCAGAATCTCATCCTTATCATTTTAAGTAAATTACTGTTTAACTTTTAAAAGTTTTGATTAAATTATATTTGATACCTATTATTTCAGAAATTAAACTCAATTTCCTCAATATTTTGATACATATTACATAAATCTTACATTTAATTTGTTTGTTTATAAAAAAAGTTGTTAAATTTTTTTTGCACAAAATGAAACTATGATTTTACTTTTAATATAATAGGAAGATAGTTAAGGTAATATTAAACTCTAATATAAAATTATGATTTTATTCTTAATATGATAATAAAAATAATTAAATATTTGTATTTCTTAAAAGAAACACATATTTTGTAAAACATTAACTTTATTATTTTAAAAAAATTAGAAACGAGTCAAATATAATTTTAAAATGATGATAAAATTAGATATAATTTAATCAAACCTAAAGTTAATGTAATTCACTCTTTTTTTCCTCCTCCTAACTTTATCTTTTTGGCAATTTCCAACGAGATTAGAAGAGGTTAAAATAAGGGGATGAAATTGGGTGTTGGCTAAAAATGTAGTACTAGAAGGTCTCCCATCCCTTTTACTTAATGAGACATCATATGCGACGTTTTTTATTAGTGTGATTATTTTGCTAAATTGCTCAATATTTTGTAAGTCCTTCTATCAAACCTTACCTTTTCTTTTTGTTAAATCTATAGTTTGAGAAAAGGAATCAATTTGTAACAAGAAGATATGATGGAACCTCCTTCTATGAATAAAATTCAGATGAAATCATGAAATTATAAGACTATCAAATGTAAGTGCAAATTGCAGAATATGATTCTTTCGGTGATAAGATACAATACAAAAATTACACAATAATTATGGTATTGTATTATATCAAAACAATAAATGGAAGCGAGATATTATTGCGCACTTCCAACTATAACAACACAATATAAACTTGAGAGAAAACATTTTATGACCAACAAGCTACTCAATTGTGATGGACACACAAAAAGTAAATCCAACAATGCCAACAGCTAGAAACCACCCAATAAATCATAAAAAATTATCACTGGGGTTGTTATGTGTCACAACGAGGACTATAAATCCAACAAACTCCACTTGGTCTAAATATAATCCTTTTATATAACAATTTCTCAAACATAAACAAAAAATATATTATAATGATCATAGTAGTAAGTCTTTTAAATAGTGAATATTACTTTCTATCTATCACTCGTAATATACCTTTTAACTTAATGATAGTATATATTTTATAAATAAAACTCAAATATTTATTTGAGTTTAGACTTTAATATGAGTTAATATCACAATATGTATATACAAATAAAATATAGATGACAAGTCAATCATTCAAATTTCTTCATTTAAATATATCTTAACTAGATTAATGGTAATACAATATGGTCCAAGTCTCCTTTAAGGACACGTGATCTTTAAACTCCTTTAACGCATATTATTAGTTAAAGGATTTTTAATTTTTATTTGATCTATGACCACTTGTCTTTATGTGTTCATATTACCTTGTAGGCCTTGTTTGGTAAAGCAACGGAAATGGAAATGGAAACGGAAATGAAAATAGATTCCATTGTAATAATATATTTGGTATGCCTCAAATTGTTTGAATGGGAACACATATGGAAACCAGCAACACAATACACTTTCCACAACTTTTTGCTCCAAACCACCATTTTTGCCTACCACCTTTTAAATGAAAATATTGGACATTTTTACCTTCCTATGTATTTATTACCCTTCTATCCCCTTTAGGATTATTTAACTTATCTTTCATTAGCTATTCAATTGTCAGATTAGCTATTCAATAAGTGGTATATTTTTATTTGCATGGTCCATCACTGTTGTAAAATGAAAGTTTGAGGTTTTTATGTTTCAATTTTGGCATTCTAGAGTAAGACAGGAATAGTAGTGATTGGTAATAGATCCTTCTATTCTGTCTTGAGTCACTTGGCTAAAGTTCTGTCAGAGTCTTGTAAACTGAACTCTCTTCTCTTTAGGCTCCAAGTTGTTTTTGGGTAGGTTATTCTTCGCCACTAGTGGTTCCATTCCTTTTGTTTAGGAAATCGATCAAGCCCCAAGCTACCTTGAATTTTAGATTTTCGATGAAATAGGTTAGAACGTCTCTAACTACTATGTAGCCTAATACATTTCCAACTACAAAGTAGTCAAAGATGTCTAACGAAACACTAGTTGGAACGTCTCTGATTACGCCTACTGCATAGTAGCCAAACAAGCCCAAAATGTCTGAATTGTGGGAGGTAGAGTCAGGATATTCTAACTATCATGCAGTTAAAAAATTCTGACTACTTTGCAATCAAATAGATTTTCGATTGCATGGTAGTCAAATACCTTCGACCAAAAGATGGTCTGACATGTTTTGACTATTGTAAAATTGAAAAATTCTGACTGCTTTATAGTAAAAAATGTCACCTTTTTTATTTTTTTATTTTGTTTTTTCTTTCTTCATTTTGTCATTATTTTCCCCTTTAGTAATTTTTTTTCTTCATTTTTCTCCTATATACAGGTTTCTATATTTATATTTTGGACATGTTTTTAAGAGAAAATTTTTCTGCACTCTATTTTATATATTTATGTATTCCAAAGTTGCTATTATCAAGTTAAGTAATATATATATATATATATACACATACAATATGTCTATATCCAAAAGGCACATATATATATATATATATATATATATGTGCCTATCAAAATTATTACAAAGAGTAATAACATATATTTTGTACTTAGCTCTAAAAAAGGAAGTAAAATATTTTGTTAACATAGCCTCATGCGTCCCTAACAGAAAATTCGAAATAAGCCCCAAACCTTATTCCCCTTCACCCTCACCATCATCTGCTTCATTGTCTTTAACTTCATGTGGGGCATGTGAATTATGAGTTGATCTTTGTTAGGATAACCTTGACTATGAGTGAGAGCGATTACTTGATTCATTTATTTATGATTGAAGTTCTTCAATTTGTCTTTGCTACTCTTGAAATTCGAAATGATAATATTGTGTTGAAATGTTAGTAAATTCATTTCTTATCATCTCTTGTATGTAAGCAGGATGAGGATATGATGCTACTTGACTCAATCTATATGTATATCTAGTACCAGAATTTCCTAATATCTTACATGAAATGTTACCTAGTTCATAAATTGCACCTTTTATTTTTTCTACTGGTAGCTTATACAAATAAATTCAATTATAATGAATTGTCACTTGTAGTTTTTGAATTATTTTTCCTTTGTAAAAATTCATTCTATATAAACAAAATGCAAATATAGCTTTAGAGTTAAAATAATACACACAGAAATACACACACACACACACACACATATAAATATATCTGTTATACATGTACCCAAAGAACTCTTGACTTTTGATCTACCTAAGTGTTAGTAGATTTTGTGTTGATATGTTTTTAAATAAATTTCAGAGTAGGAAGGATCTCTCCCTAATTCGCGAGCTTACATATCAGAAAAAGTGACATTTAATTGGTGCTACAAGTCAAAAGTATAAGAAGATATATCAAATAGATACTAATCTTTTAGCATGTTCTTCTATAGAAATAAATCCTCCTATATGTAAAGATACTCTAAATTATGAAGTGGAGGCACCATTCTTCTTTTTTTGCTCATTGATTGAGTGAAATTCTTCGAAGTTCTAATGAGCACAAAAATCATCCGAATAGATTCTTTAATCTATTATGGTCTTTTAATACTCTCCCAAGCAATACAAATAGTATCTTTCAAGTGTTTAACTACTCGATTTTTTCAATTAAGCCAAATATCATAGTAATGCTCCAATTTCCAATAGTAACATTGCTAAAAAGTTCAGAGAAATACTATTTGATGGAGAATGTCTAATTGTAGAAATGAATATGAGTTTTAATCTAATAAATACCAAATAAAATAATTACATGAAACTTATGAAACCATAAATCTTTATATTCCTGTGGTACTTGGCTTCAACAAGTCTATGGTCCATCATATTTACTCTTAAAAATATTAACAATATATCTACATACAGCTTTATTGTCTAGTTTAAACCTAGTTAAAGAAATAATTAGGTTTAAATGAATAATTAAGTACATTATTAAGAATAAAAAGCAACATAAGAACAATCATATCTAATAATATATCATTGAAATATAAAAATAAATCTTGTGCCATCAAGCCTAATCAATTCTTTGGTTGATTCATCTTGAACATTAGATTGTGCACCATGCGCTTCTTCTTGAATGTTAGGTTGTATAGGTTGTGACTTATCTTGAATATTAAATTGTTCTTCTTGAGTGATATTTCTACATGTTCTTTGTCTTTTTTCTAGATGACATCCTATAACAATAAAGGATTGATGTAAATAAGTTATGATAGAATTTATGGTAGGTCGTAAGAAGGAAAAAAAGTAATTGTAATCTATAAATTTGTATTACTAAGCTCTTCTGCGTACCTTGTAACACCCATAAGAGTAGAGAATAAAGATAAATAGTTAGAGAAGGGAGAAGATTAAGCCTAAGATAAAGGGAAAGAGCACAAGATAGGAGAGAACCTAGTGGTATGGGATTGAAATTGAACAAATGATATATGAAGAGAAATATATATTTATATATAAAGATGAGAGATAAAATAGAAAAAGATTGAATGACTTAGATAAAATAGAAAAAGATTGAATGACTTGACACTTATGTTACTATACATTGAGTCGTAATAAAAGTAAAAAGAATCTTGCTCAGAGATAGATAAATGAGAAGTCATTCAAAGGTTTTACAATTTTTTATTTACATAACCTTGCACAAAAGTAAAAATTTAAAAGGGAATACAACATTTTAAAGGCAATTACATCTTTTTCCTTTTTGTCTTGGCTATTAGTTTCACTAATTCTTTTTTCTAGAACTTGAACCATACTTACGATGATATTTATAAATTTGATGTTACATATTAAGTATTACATTTTCATTAGCTAGTAACTGCTTTTGATAAGGCTTTAAACACCGATCAATATCTTTATGTAGTTTCCCTTGTGGATATATAGTATCAACAACACTTGGATATAAGATCCAATCAATTTTGTTGTCATACTTATATATGAAAACTAGATCTTTTTCTATTTCATGTGAGACACTACCCATACTATATATTAAGCCCCTACTCTTTTTCCTACCCGAGGCCATTGTCTATAAAGCAACTTCATTTTCGAATAAAAGATTTTGTTCTCCAATAGCATTTGCAATTGTAGTTTTAAGTATTCCATACTCATTCTTGTAATGGACAAAAAAAAAATGGTGTAGGAGTTATATGTACCTAAAAACATATATAAAACATTAAATAAGAAAACATCACAATTATAAAAGTAGCTTTAGATTTTTTTTTTCAACCCATTCACTACATGTTGTTTTTTGATGGATTCAAACATAAAGTTCTACTAGAGCTATAGGCCTGCATAGTTCTTCCATAATTGTAGCATGCTTTATAAATGGAACAAAACCCCCAGTGCAAAGAGGTGGGCCATAAGTAGAAGTAGAAGCTATATTTCTCTTTGCTCGTTCACTTTTCTAATGAAATTCTATTAGATTCCAACCAACACATAAACCATTTCAGATATGTTCTTTAATCCACGGAGGCCTTTTCCCTTTATCTCGAGCATAACAAATCAAATCTTTTAATTGATTTATTGCTTAATCTTTGAAATTTTTATAAATTTAAACATGATCTTCCCCTATCCAAACATAATATTACTATCCACAAATATTTCTATGAATTAGTTTATAATAGCAACAAATATCTTTTATCTCAAATTAAACATAAAATTTACCTAAAATTCTTGAAACCATATTTGTTTTACTATTTTAGGAACTTCTGTCCAACAATTATAAAGACTGAAGTAATTATATTTGATCACAGCAACAATATATTCAACAACTTCATCTCCATTAAGTATAAACCTATCCAGTAAAAAATTTATAAATATTCACAACTAATTATTTTCAAATATCTAACTAAAAATACATATCTTATTTCATTCAATGGAAAAATCATTTGTTTGCTTATATCAACTCTTGCTTGAATTTAGGAATACCAATTTGCTCCATAACTTTTGTTATCCATCTAAAAGAAATATAAACCGAGAAGAAGATGAACAACCATATCTTTTTATGAGATAATTGTAGGGAATAATAATGTATACAATCTTACCATGTTTTCAATAAAACTAAGCTTCTTTGGCAAGATGAAAAGTCAAAAAAATATGATAAACTTGTGCATATGTAAGTTGCTTCATGTTTTTTTTTTCCTTGGCTTCCAAGTGAACTCTCTTGTATATTCATATAAATAAAGTTATAGAATGACTACTCCAAAACATGCCAAACTGCTTTAGCATGAAGATTCCCTACTAGAACATTGACTCATGCATGGCATGGTGACACTCACATGAAGGCTACCTCTTGGACGCATATGAAGGCTTCATGAGTGATAAGTATAGTATATGTCACATGAATTTGGTAGGGAGCAAAAGCTAATGGAGATTCTCACTTTTTTGTCCTCTTTTATAAGTATTCAAATATATATATATATATATTATGATAATGTATCATTTTTTTTGTCCATTTCTCAACTTAAATACTAATAAATATATAAGTTAGATATTTTTAAATGAAATATTTATCTACAATTATTTATTATATATAATAACATGTTATTATGATATATTATAGCAAATTATGAACCACAAAGTAATAATATATTATTATTTTTATTATTATCACTATTCATTCCATAATAACATGATTATAAAAAATATCAACTATTATTATTAGCAGCAAGTTATTATAGAATTTTATTAGAAAGTGTATGAAAAAATCCATGATTATAAAATAAAACAAGTAAAAAATATTTTTATTACTTTGATTGGTATTAAGCTAAAAATAAAACAAGCAACATAGTCAAAAACGTTGTTAGCAAAAAAAAAAATTGACAAAATTACAAAAGCTTTAGTGGGCAAACACAACGACCAAAAAATGCAGTGGAATGAGTGTTCTTGTGAAACATCCATATATACACACACACACACACACACACACAAGTACATTCACACATAGAGGAGGCACATAGAGGGGCCATAATGTCACATCAATGATGTCAGAAAAAGATATAAAAGGGCATTTTTGTCATTTCATTTTCTTTATTTTCCATTCCATTTTACTTTCATATAACTAAACAATCTAATATAAATACATTTCTTTTCTCTTTCCATTCTTAACAAATATAATTTTTTTCATTACATTCCATTCATTTTTTTATTTTTATTTTCATCAACCAAGATTTGTCTATCAAACGAGGCCTTAATGTTTGAAAATAAATCCATAATTTGGAATTTAATAATAATACTTGTTAGCCAAATTACTTGTGAACTTACCTCAAAGCGAAATATAAATTTAGCTTTTTATGGTAGAAATGGTAATTAAAGAGTGTTTTGCACTTTTACACCTCACAATGATATAGTTCATTCAACAAGTATAAAAATGTATTATAGTGTTGACTTTTTAGTGGTGACACATCATGTCAAGTCTAAATCTATATAACTAACATTTTTCAAATTATCAATTCTCTTATATGTAAGCATAAAACTCTTTGTACCTTAAAGGTGCTCTATAAATCCAAGTCTAAATGTTTTTGGTATTTGTCCAATATTCCTTTAGTAAAAGTAACAAAACCTATGTCCAATTTTATAAAGCTTTTAGCTATTGAAATTAGAGAAATCTTTTCCATATCTTTTCCTTTAAGATTATTTTTAGGATATTAGAACAAACTAAATTTGTTAATTTCCACAATAGGCATCACATTTGGTAAATAATTTTACATCATGAAATACTCAAGAATTTTATTATTATAGGTCTTCAATGAGAGTCCCAATATATCTTGAAATATGTCTCTTTTATGGATATCCATGGCTCTAATATAGGATACCTGACTTATACTTTTATTTCAAAGTTATTAAATAAAAAATTATTTCATCTCATAAGACAACTCTAAATCACTATCATTCGCATATATAGGTGATCTTATTTTTACTGACTTTGTGGTATATACAATAATTTGTTATTCATGATATTCTTAAGAAAATTGAAAGATGTGATTATGTCATAAAATTTCAAATACTACTATTGTAAGGCTTATTTAAGTGTGTAAATGGATTTGATAAACTTGCATATCATATTTTCTCTAGCATTTAAGATGAACTCCTCAAGCTTTTTCATGTTGACATAAGTTATTGATTCGAATTATGATGAAGCTGAAATCATGGCAATTTTGACTTGAATAAATTAATTGATTTTGATAATTTTTTCTTTTAAAAAGGCAAATCACCTTAGGTAGTGCAAATGCCATGGTTGGATAAACATGTGAGTAGTATAAAGTTCAAACTCTCCAATATATAAAAAGAAAAAGCTCATTTTCATCTTTTTAGTAAATTAAAATTTACTTGTAAACCAAAAGCTAAATTATTTTTTAAATGCCTATTATTACTTACCTTCAAATCATATGAAATGCAAAATTCATTCCACACATATTATCCTATTTTCAAAATACTAGATCATAACACCTCTTTCCAAGCATGAAAGATTGAAAAGGTGATGATAATTTATATATACATATATATATATATATAGAGAGAGAGAGAGAGAGAGAGAAGATTTTGAGCTTAACAATTGAAAATAAAAAAATATATGTGGCTCTTGATTTGGTTTTAAGAGAAATTCTTATATGCACGTATTGTACTTATACAATGTGTAATAACATCAAGGTAATTTATTAACTTTATATATCACGTGGGCCCTATAATATAGTATTATTTAGGTAAAAATAAATGACAGCATTTATTAGTTAAAAATAGATAACTAATTGATGGATGAAAATTTTTACTTAATTAATGAATATGCTTTAAATTTTTAACATTTTACCTTTTTTTTTTTCTATACTTGAAATGCCCTTGTTTTTACACTCTCATTGATTTATTGGAGAATTTTATGCAAGTACAAACAACTCTTAGAAAGAAAATAGGAGGAAATTCTATTTTAATAGAAACCTAGGAGTTCTTGGACATTTATAACAAGTATGGGTTGAAGTTTCGTAGTAGTACCAATAGTTGGAAGTTATGCAAGCTGAATTTTATATATTGGAGTGACCCTCTTTGCAAGGACTATGGAAAAAATTACATGATGAAAATTAAAAATATATTCATTAGATAAATCAAATATCTCATTCATTAAGTCAATTAATAATTTTTTCTATCTAAGAAATGCTACATTGCAAGGCTGTTATGATGCGTAAAATTAAATGAATTATCATTAAATATTGTACAAATGAGGTGGTGCAATGTATGCGCATAAGAATTTCTCTAATTTTAAAGGTGAATCCTATTTTTCTTTCAATCAACATTTTGTGTTATTAAATAGAATATTAATAATTGAATAAAACTTTTTCTTTATCATTCAATCTTATAATTGAATATAAGTATATCCGATACATTTACTCATACATTTACAAATATAATACAATATACACACCACATGACAATAAATGCAAGTGACATTGCACTAGGTGCACTTGTTTATGCACTCACAAATACAATTTGACATTGCACACACAATAACACAGAATGCATATGTTTGCTTGTACACATTCACATAATAAAACATTACACACATGTGCATATGAGATTCATATACATAAACTTGATGCGATATGATACATGTTTGCATACATATACACAATATAACATCACACTTATATACACACACATGCTCATATATAGTTGTGATACACTACTCACAAAGTCAAAGACCAAAAATTGTAGCAATATTAAATAAAAAATGATAAAGATATTTTAAACAATACACATATTTTATTAATTATATATTCTTACCCATTCCAAACCCCTTTTTTACTAATTGCCCAGGGTAATAAATATTTGGATTTCAATTGCTTTAGTATTTAATGATATGAGATAAATTATAAGTCTCCATACCAAACACACAATTGAAGTCAAATTTAGGGATTAGATTCATAAGATTACCTGATATCCCTTAAAAGGGTTGAATTGGATCAATAATGAAAATGTTTAATGTTCAATTCAATCACAAAAAAATTAAGGGCTTTGGGAGTTGACTCGAAGTGTTGATCTTAATTGACAATTTCACTTTTTCAATACTTATATATGTACGATCTTGATATTTTAAATACACAACTAAAATATTAAGCCAAGATTAAAATATTAAAATGAAGATCATAATATATTAAACATTCTCTTTCATATTATAATATATACTAATGGCTTGAGTGCATGTCAAGATTTTTTAATTTATTTATACAAAATTATTATAACAAAAAATTTAATTAATAATTTTAATATTTGAAAAAAAAGAGGTAAGGAGAAATTAAATAGCTTCCTCTTATATTAATAATTATATCTTTATCAATTAATTTTATATTTAAATTTACTTTGTTTCATTATATATATATATATATATAATTTTAAGATGAATAATCAATAGATCCCCAAGTGATATACACTACATGTAGTTTAAAAGCTTTCAGTGTGTGTTTGGCACCGCATTAAAAGAAAAGAAAATGTGATTTTATTTGAAACAAGAAATTATAATTTTTGAATAAACGCAGTTGCACTCTCAAACTCCCGAGCCAACCTGCGTTTTTGGATTTGAGGGTCCCTAGTCCTACATGTGGGCCCCCCCGAAAAACAGGATCGCCGAGCTCAATCTTCCTATGTACCTACCTGCGTTTTTGGATTTGGGGTCCCTAGTCCTACATGTGGGCCCCCCCCAAAAACAGAATCGCCGAGCTCAATCTTCCTATGTTTCTTCCAAATTCCCAATTTACCATTTTCACAATCTAATTTAATCACTCATTTTATTCGGAAATTATTCTCTTATAATTTTATTATTAAATTATTAAATTAAAATATAATAAATATAAAATATTATATTTTTAAATAAAATTAAAATAATAAATATACATCTTAGATTATTAATTAAAATATAATAAAATTTTTAATTAATGAGAGAATGATATATTTATAAATAAAAATTATATAGATTATGTTATATTATTATTAAATAATTATATATTTATTATGTTTTAATTAAAAAATTTGATAATAAAAAGGACATATCCGTCGTCTCGAAGTGTTCCAGTCCAAAACCGTCAAAAATGCAATAAGGTGATGATACCGCACACGCGCCTACCGAGGCCGGCGTGACACGCAACCCACTCGCCGAACTAAGCGTGCGCTTCGGTGGCCGAGTGACCGTTAAGCTGCCACTCTTTTATTGGCCATAACAATAGGCTATTAGTAATCTCATCCGCTGATTCAATGAATGAAAAATTTAACGGACAAAAATCTATTAACCGTACGACTGTAGCTATACACTGCAGAAGAATGCAGTACGACGGAGAGTGTGGCGCAATCACTAGCTGATATCACTCTCATTCTCTCCTTTTAAAGCGTGAGAGAGCGTTGGTACGAATTCAAGCTCTCAAAAATTTTCATTTTTCCTTCTCTTCTTCGATTCTCAGGTTCTAGGGTTTAGAGTTCGATCAGCCTTCAGTCACTGTTTCTGGTAAGGAATTTTTTTTGTTCTGTCTTTCCCCCGTTACAGAACTTCATGATCACTGTAATTTTTTAATTTTCCCTCAAAACTGGTAATGTTTTTCTTATTTTTTTTGGCGTTGTGAGGAATTTGGTCTTGTGACGATGAAATGCCACAAAGCCGTTGATGTTTATAGGTTTTGGTGGGTTTTTTTGGGTAATGCATGTGTTTGTTCGGCTTGATATTCTTTGTTTTCTGTTTACTTGACGAAAGGTAACTGGTTTGTTCTCAAGCTACATTTTGCTCTAGTAAGGAAAGCTCCTTTGCACGAAACTTCGATCATTGTTTTGATTTACTAGTTACTTTGTGACGGTGTTATTTTTTGTTCCTTTTTATTTTCCCTCTCCTGAATGGGTGAAGCTCTGTTTGTTGCAATGTGCAATGCTGTTCTGCTACGGCTTTTATCTCGTGCTATTTTTGGGTATTTATGTTCTTCAGTTAGGTTTTTCTGCCGGTGGTGTCTGACACTTATCATGCAACTTGAAGTTCTACGATATTTGGGTATCATTTGTTGCAGATTTGCCTACCTACTTATACTGCATGTGTGTTTCACGAGTTGGTGTGTTTCTAGAAACTAATCTTCGAAGAGTGATTTGCTTTATTTCTCTAGTTCCTGTTTTGGATTTGGCTCCTACTGGATTTTCTCATAATCTTGCTCTATCTCTTAAAACTTTAAAGTTTCCCCATCAATTTTGGGCATGTAAACGTTTATCTTAAAAAAATGTGCTGGGCGTCTTTTGGTCACTTTGAATATTTCTTTTTCCTGATTTCCTTTCGCTTTTTCCCTACTGTTGAATTATTTACTTCCTAGTTTTACCTTCCTTTGGTTGCCTTATTGGAACATGGTGATAAAATTATGTGATATTTCCATTATGCTCAGGATATGGATTCATTTGAGCCAGATGGAAATGGGTCGGAGGATACTTTGCCACCACCGCCTCCTGTCCCACCAAATGTTGTACCAGTAAAAGCAGATCAAGAACTTCCTTCTGAACCGGTGAAGAAAAAGGTTTCCCGGGTTCCAATTGCCCGACGAGGCTTGGGATCCAGAGGAACTAAAGTATCTCTTCTTACTAATCACTTCAAAGTCAATGTTAGTAACAACGAGGGCCACTTCTTCCACTACAGTGTATGTTCTTCATATTTCTCCTGCTGTACTATTTTATCTCTTTTTAGGTTTAATTAAACTCTCAAACTGGACCATTTCACTTTTTATCTGGAGCAGGTATCTGTTTCTTATGAAGATGGACGCCCTGTAGACGGTAAGGGTGCTGGAAGAAAAATAATTGAGAGGGTGCAGGAGACTTATGACTCTGAGTTAGCGGGGAAGGACTTTGCTTACGACGGGGAAAAGAGTTTGTTTACAATTGGTCCTCTTCCCCGAAACAAGCTCGAGTTCACTGTTGTTCTGGAGGATATCACATCAAACCGGTTGAAATACTTGGATTCTTGTTGACTCTATGCATTGATATCATACCATCATTTTAGCCAAATGAATTGTTTCTTTTCTTTGTAGAAATAATGGCAATTGCAGCCCTGATGGTCATGGGAGTCCAAATGAGAGTGACAGGAAGAGGATGCGGCGCCCAAATCGTTCCAAAACATTTAAAGTGGAGATTAGTTATGCTGCTAAGATTCCTATGCAGGCTATTACTAATGCACTGCGTGGTCAAGAATCTGAAAATTTCCAAGAAGCCATTAGAGTGCTTGATATCATATTAAGGCAACATGCTGCCAAGCAGTAAGTAAATCATGCCCTTTGTAGTGGTATATTTGTGCGTTAAAATGCCAGAAAATAATGGTGCACCCTCTGTTTCAGAGGGTGTTTACTTGTTCGCCAATCTTTCTTCCACAATGATCCAAGGAATTTTGCTGATGTGGGAGGTGGGGTTTTAGGCTGCAGAGGTTTCCATTCGAGTTTCCGAACTACACAGAGTGGCTTGTCGCTCAACATAGGTAAAATATGTACTTTCTACTCTTATCTTCTCTTTGCAATACTCTTTTGTTTTTTTAATTTTGCTAGCTCACCTTCCTTTATTTTGTTAAGATGTATCAACTACCATGATCATACAACCTGGGCCTGTGGTGGACTTCTTAATTGCCAACCAAAATGTGCGAGATCCTTATTCACTTGACTGGGCAAAGGTATCCAAAATTTCTGAATGTTTCCCCTCGTGCTTGTTTGGTCTTTTAATACAAGTATTAGCTTCTTCAATTATTTCTATAAACAGGCCAAACGGATGCTTAAAAATCTGAGGATTAAAACTAGCCCAGCCAATCAAGAGTACAAAATAACTGGGCTCAGTGAACTCCCATGCAGAGAGCAGACGTAAACAAATTTCTTTTTCCTACTTTATTTTGCTGTATTGTAGTTGTAGAGTGGTGTTTTGCATGATGACTTCAGATTTTTATTTGAGGTGTGGATTATGTAGGTTTTCGCTGAAGAAGAAAGGTGGAAAGGATGGTGATGATAGTGCTGAGGAAGTGACTGTTTATGATTACTTTGTTAATTATCGTAAGATAGATCTCCGTTATTCTGCTGATCTTCCATGTATTAATGTTGGGAAACCAAAACGTCCGACATTCTTCCCTCTTGAGGTGAAAGTCTTAGTAAAAAGATTTCGGTAAAAGTGACAAATTGATCTTTAGTATTGACTATGCTTTTTGGCTTTGTTTTCTAAGCTTTGCTCTTTGGTATCCTTGCAACGATATACAAAATCACTGTCCACCCTTCAAAGGGCTTCACTGGTGGAGAAGTCTAGGCAGAAGCCACAAGAGAGGATGAGAGTTTTGTCTGATGTAAGTATGATAGCCAACTTGAGTGATATAATAATAATTCAGAATTAGGGTTGAAGGCTCTTACTCTTATTCTTGTTATAGACTCTAAAAAGCAGCAAGTATGATTCTGAACCTATGCTTCGCAATTGTGGGGTTTCAATAAGCACTAGCTTTACCCAAGTGGAGGGTCGCCTTTTGCAAGCTCCAAGGGTATTTAACTATTTCTTAGCTTGGGATTATGAAGTTGCTTGTTCTTCTTTCATTATTTGATTTATTCTCTTTTAAAAGCTAGTTACCATAAGCTGCACTCAAGGTTTAATAAATTAATACTTGATACCCTGTACTTTAAGTAATCACTTAGTCCCCTTGTTACTATTGTTATGCTAATGGTGGTAGCTTAATATGTTTAACATGTTTATCCCTCTTCAACTTCTGTAGCAGTTTACTGTTTTTCTCTTTCTTAAGACATATTTGATATGGAAACTAATGGAATCTGCTAATTTAACAGATTAACAAAATAACTGTCTATTTTGAGATTAAGCTTGTGAGAGTGAGATGTAGTGAAACACAGTAGTAATTGGATTCCCACCTCATAGAAAGCATTGTTTAATCTATTTGTGAGCTTTAACTTAGTATTTAAAATGGAATCTTTTAGTGAAGGAAGTTTCAGTTACTTCTTCCAATGAATCAATCTTGTCACAATCTTCATATACCCCGTATAAAATTATATCAAAGTGATTTTGAAGTTTTTATGATCATATTGGCTGCAATATATCATATACCCGGTATGTTCATATTGGTTGAAAGAATTTTATAAAACAATGTACTTGCTGGAAGAGAGAAGTCCAGTGTGATTGTATGCGTCATCCTTTTGCTATATTAGAATGCTACTCTACTTGGTGAGAACTTAAGGCTTACGCTGTTGTAGTGTATAAAGACATGGATAGCTCATGTCTCTACCTTCCTGGTCCAACACTGTTTCTTTTGGTTGAATTTTTTAACCCAACACTACTCATAACAGATTATTGTGTTTTTGTTCTTCCCTCAGGGACAAAGGGTATGTAATGAAATGATAGTTGGGTGATTCAATTTAGGTGGGGAATGCTTGCTATTGCATTCTGGGTATAAAATTGGTCACATGACACCTGCATGATGTGAATTGGCCCATGAATTCGATTTTAAGTTGTTGGTAGTGATTAATATGTTATAGAAGAATGATAATCATGCATGGGAGCACATTTATTTATAAAAATAGGGGTGCTGTAGTCTTATTTGGCTCAACCTTTTGAGGTAATTTACTTGTTAATTAGAAATATTATATCCATTATCCCTCCTTGTTATGATTCCATAGTGATTGTGATTTTATCTCATATAGTTGAAGTTTGGCAATGGGGAGGACTTCAATCCAAGAAATGGGAGATGGAATTTAAATAATAAGGTAATTAATGCATGTCCTTGCTGAATAAAAATTTTGGTACATTCTATCTGAGAACAAAAAAGAAAAAGAAATATGTAAGTTCTAACAATGTAAGCTATTCTGCAGAAAATAGTGCAGCCAACAAAGATAGAACAATGGGCTGTGGTGAACTTTTCTGCACGCTGTGATACACGGGGGCTTGTGCGGGATCTGATTAAGTGTGGAGGAATGAAAGGAGTTGTGAGTTCCATAGCTGCTTGGTGCATATTAACTGAAAAGCATAAACTAGTTACTGACACCAGATTCTGGTTTCCTTGATTTTGGCAGCTTATGGAGGACCCATTTGATGTCTTTGAAGAGAACCCTCAGTTTAGACGTGCCCCGCCTATGGTTAGAGTGGAGAAGATGTTTGAAGAGATCCAATCTAAACTCCCTGGGCCTCCTAAATTCCTTCTCTGTCTGCTTCCTGAGCGGAAAAACTCTGATCTTTATGGTTGGTGATGTGATATCATTGGATATCGTATTAATGGTATCTGTATTCATTTGTCTAGTGCCTAATTGATGTAAATGAATTTGATATCCAAGGTCCATGGAAGCGGAAGAATCTTGCTGAGTTCGGAGTTGTTACTCAGTGCATATCTCCTACGAGGGTCAATGACCAATATCTCACCAATGTATTGTTGAAGATCAATGCTAAGGTATATCATTGTTTGGATAGATTTCCAATTTATATGTTTTTCTGTTACACAACTTATTGCTGATTTAATTTGAAAACATGCATTTGCTTCCCTTTGAATTATTTTATTCTATTGTAGCTTGGTGGCCTGAATTCGTTGTTATCAATTGAACATTCTCCATCTATTCCTGTTGTCTCGAAAGCTCCCACCATCATTCTTGGTATGGACGTGTCACATGGCTCACCAGGGCAGTCTGATATTCCTTCAATTGCAGCGGTAAATAATAATTGTTCTTAGGTGTTAATTTATGCCCATATTTTATTTCACAATTGAATATAAGTCGGAGTATTAATTGTTTAGGATAATTCTCTGTTTCTGAGTGTTTTCCTCCATGTTCAATGCTAAATCTGCAGGTAGTCAGCTCCAGACAGTGGCCTCTGATATCAAAGTATAGGGCATCTGTCCGTACCCAGTCTCCAAAGGTTGAAATGATAGATAATTTGTTCAAGCCAGTGTCTGAGAAGGAGGATGAAGGGATCATCAGGTCTATATTTCTTTACATTGAAGTTTGATACTAATTAGGACTTCCTCTGAATACTCAGTGGTCCAAGATGATTGATCTGTACCATTTATTTCTTATTTTTTGAGGATTTCTTGCTGTCCTGCAATAGTAAATGTTTGATGCAGTCTTTTGGTAACTGTAAATTTTTTACGGCAATTTCTTTTTGTTGGCCTGTCTGTCTGTATAAATGAACTGTCTAGCTGATAGATTTTATTAATTGCAGGGAACTTCTGATTGACTTCTATTTAAGTTCTGGGAAGAGAAAACCACAAAATATAATCATATTCAGGTGCATTTTCTTCTTCTATAAGTATGTTCTTTTTTCATTTTACTTATTTAATAACTATTCATTTGAGTTGTTGAGATACTGGAAGAATGGTATATCTTGCCGAAAAGAACTTGGTTCAGGGAGTATTTTCTTGGAAGTGGGTCTTTTCCAAGTGAAAGAGAAACATCTTAAAATAATTGGCACCTTTTCCTCTTCTCTTCTATATGTCTTGGGTGGACTTTATTTCCCTATGATTGTCATAATCTATGCTTTCACATTTGTTGTATCAGTAATGTGCGGAATTTATTATTTTGTCTGCTCTTGGGACATTTTTGATTTAGCGTGTTATGCTTTTCTATTTTCTATTTTATTTTTTAAAGTCAAATCTCTGAAATGTAAAAGCTGATGTTTTACTTAATGTGGTTCATCCAATATATGGGTAATGGAGTTTGTAATTTCCTATTTGTGGAAAATTTATGATCTATGAGAAAGTCCTTAATCTTTATTTATGTTGGAAATTATATGTATTTGTTCTCTAGCATTCATAAGATATGTGAAAAAGTGGGGGTTTGTAGGGAAAAATATATGTACTGAAATGCTGGATAAACATCAAACATTTTGTATTTTAAAGTCTTCACCCTTTACTTATTCGAGTTATTGTTTCTTCAGTTGTCATCTAAATGACTGCATTAATTGTTCCTTGCAGTTGCTATCCTAGTTGAAACAGGGAATGACGTAAGCTGTATGGGGTTTTGTGATTTGGGCATTTTACCAATGCTTATAGAAAGAAATTATCAGCTAAATTCTTTTGTAAATGAAATGCTAAATCTCAAGTAAATCTATGAAGTCTGTAAAATACAATTAGCAGGGAACACTGAAAAGAAAAAAGGACAAAAAACAAAGAAGTTCTCTTTCTACTACTCCTACATACTCTTACTCTAGTAACCTTATTTATTCCATATCTTGAGGGTCAGAATTTGAGGAATTTTAGCTCTATAATTGATGATTTATTGGTATTTGAAGTAGAGGCAACACTGATTCAAAAATAGGTGTATGTAGTTTTCTGTACTTATTCTGCTGAGTCAGATTGTGATGTATGCAGTAATGTTGGTTTTACTACCTGTAAACTACATATTCATTTTAAGGTAAATTACTCTCTTCCCTTGATAGATGCCCAAATTAAATGAACCTCCCATCAGTTTTGATACACTCCCCTAAACCAAGAGATGCCCTACATTCACCTCCCCTTTAACAAAAGTAAGCACAATTACACTTATTTTTACCAAAGTATTCCAGAATACATATATATATATATATTATGATATAACAAGTATTAAATATATATTTAATACTTGTTATATTAAAAAAAAAATATATTTTTAATTTAACTAATTTGTAGATAATTTAATTTCAAGAACATTTGTTGAGTACATGTTAATAAACATAAGTATTGTTGTAAATTTAATGGAGTTTTAGAATAAACTAAATTTATGGCTCTCAACTGAAAATAAATAAGATTAAATATTTTTTGATAAGTTATATTTTTAATAAAGGAAATCAGTGTTATTTTGAAGGGTATTTTGGTTTCAGGGGATAATTGTATATTTTTAAAAGAGATGGGAGGGCCTTGTTATTTGGGCATCTCTCACAGGAAAGGAGAGTAAATTACCCTTAAATTTATGTCATGTCTAACTGTACATTTCAAAGGAGAACCATAAATTTATGTTATGGTTTTCAACCCAAAATAAATAAGATTGAAAGAAGAGCTTATAAAATATTTTTTAATAAGTTATATTTTTAATTAAAGAAATCAATATTACTTTGAATTGTATTTTGGTCATATTTTGGTTACAGGGTCAAGTGTGTATTTTCAAAAGAGATGGGAAGGACATCCCTGGGGAAAATTTATGTTATATCTCACCGTACATGTCATTTAATTTTTAAAACTTTCAAAGCAACCTGCCTTAATTGCTTTTATGAATGCTTGATATAGGCATTTCAATGGCTTGCATGTTATGATCATTCTTCATGATTAAAATATAATCTAGAAAATATATGCATCTTCCTCTTCTATCTTGGTACTTGACTTGGTTTTTTTCCATCTGATGAAACATAGGGATGGTGTGAGTGAATCACAGTTCAATCAAGTATTGAACATTGAACTCGATCAAATCATTGAGGTTCCTGAGCTGAACTATGCTTTTTGAATCTAGAATATTTTAATCTTAAATGGGCTAATCTTGATTTTGAACTTTTTAGGCCTGTAAATTTCTTGATGACCAGTGGTCTCCCAAATTTGTGGTAATTGTTGCCCAGAAAAACCACCATACAAAATTTTTCCAGCCTTCATCTCCTGACAATGTTCCCCCAGGTAGAAAATTTCATATGATTTCCTAGAAGATTCTATTATTTCACTGTCCACGATCATTTCACTCTTTCTTTGCTTGGGTGGTTTTGCAGGAACTGTTATTGATAATAAAATTTGTCATCCGCGGAATTATGACTTCTATTTATGTGCACATGCTGGAATGATAGTAAGCTTCTTTTTTCATTTTTTTTTTTTTCCATTTTGATGTGGTTCATTTGTTTTGCAATTTTAAACATGCATGATTGGTGCTTGTGATTATATTGTAGGTTGATATCACTTCTAAATCTTTGACAAAAACCATGCGTCTCTTTTCATTTTACTTTCCTCCACTTTTCATTTTTAATTTCTATATTCATTGGTAAAAAGAGTCCTCTCATAGGCATGAAGTTGGCAAGCAAAAATTGCTATAAATCAGGTAGATGTGCTTTAGCTATTGTCAATATAGCCTGATAGGTTCAACTAAATCTTGCTATTTGCTTTAATGTTTACTATATTTTAAGGTACTGTGGAATTCAATAATGTCGGGCAGTTTTGGACGTTAAAAATACCTAGTGACTGAAAGTCTGTGGCAAGTCATTTCTTATGTTGGTTTAGGAATCTGTTCTTATATGCTAGTTTTGTATTTTGTCCCCAATTGTTCCAGTGAGATGGGAAGACTGCCTGTGTGAAGCGGTTTTTTTTTTTTTTTATAAATAAAACCCCCTTACTCTTGCTCCATGCTGTTGGTTTTCTTGTGCATACACTTGACAACTATGTCTGGCTTCTACGTACCATCTTTTTTCTTTCAGTTTGATTTGAAGGCTGAAGTACAAGTCTAGCTTAGGCATAGAGAACTTATATTAATGCGGGCTACTTTCTTTTTGAAAATTTGCACCACAGGGAACCAGCAGGCCTACACATTACCATGTTCTGTTAGACGAGGTTGGTTTCTCGGCTGATGATCTGCAGGAACTTGTGCATTCTTTATCATACGTGTAAGTATAAGCTTGGCCTTATGATTGCATTCTCACCTGATGATTGATTTGGGCTCATGTTTTTAGCTAGGGTATTAGTTACTATCCACCGGGCTAATTATACCTGTTAAATGACAGGTATCAGCGAAGCACCACTGCCATTTCTGTTGGTAAATTCTTACACTCATGCTATTCTATATGTTTCATTACTTGAATACTGCTTTGTTCTAAGTCGTGATTAGAACTCTCGGTAATACTTCAGAGTGGCCTATTCTTTTCTGTATATCTGAGATATTTTGCTTTCCTAAAATCTCTCTTTGCAGTTGCTCCAATATGCTATGCACACTTAGCTGCAACTCAGATGGGACAGTTCATGAAATTCGAGGACAAGTCTGAGACTTCTTCGAGCCATGGTGGGCTGTCTTCTGCTGGATCAGTTCCTGTCCCTCAGTTGCCCAAATTGCAGGAGAACGTCTGCAACTCAATGTTCTTTTGTTGAGGCCTATATGCTGCCTCTCTTCTAAAGACAGAATGCTGTATATAAAACAAGGATCAAAACTTCCTTGCTGGACACATTTAAATTATGTCTTATCATCAACCGTGTTAGCTGTAGGGTGGGAGTAGTCTTACAAACTACACCATACCTTATGCATTTTGGTCCTTCCTATGGTTGGTGTAGTCTTCGATTGCTTTTGGTTTCTCGTTTCAATATACTACTAAACTTTGCCGAATTGCTGTTATTTCTTATGTGCTTGTAGTGCCTAATTTGTAGAGTTCAATTTTGTTTTCTGATAGTGTCTAGAAATTTAGTTAGAACAATCTACCACCGAAGGGTAGATAAACTAATAGGAAATAAACGTAAGGACTTATTAGAGGTGGGTTTCATGGGAGAAACTGTGAAGAAGATTTGAAATATCGTAGATAAGTTCGGAATGAAAATAGTATTTCGATGGCAGAGAAAGAGCACGAAAACTACGAAGGGACAAAAATACATCTTTAAGAAAGCTTGGGGTTAAAGGTTACGTTCTGCACTAGCTTTGATTAATTATCAATCAGTTGGTTATTATAATAAAATTAAGGATATAATCTATTAAAATTTAAGGAAGTTGCAATTAATTCTTAATCTATTGAACATGATAATTTCTGGAATATTATTTTGACTACGTAAAATTAATAATATATCATTTTTTTGGTGCCCTACAGTTTTTCACTACCCATCGCTTGGAGCTGAACATCACCCCTAGTTTATGGTATATAGAGAGGCCATGTAATTATTAAACTTAAAATGAATAAATGGAAAGTAAATAAGATAATGAGGAACTGCATGATATAGTGAAAAAAGCTGTCTTATTAGCCTAGGAGACTGCAACTCTAGTCTTCCCTTCTATCAGGAAAGTAAAATAGTCATGGCAAATAATTTTTCTGCTGCGTACCTTCATACTATACAATATGAGAACTACACATAAATAAATAGAACAGCTCCCTGTTTAAGGATGAGATTATTGCTCCCGTTGCGTTGCTTCAAGAGGAGCGGTTGAGAATCTGAATGCAATAGCATCGTCTTACTTGATAGACACTAGTTGCGCTCAAGATATGTGTCACTCCTTTGTGAAGTAAAGATCTGGATGTATAATCGATATGGTGTTAGGCATAACTAGATTAAAGACTACTTTGATCTCAAGTTTATATAGCGGAGCAAGAAGGTTTACTTCTTCTTCACCGTTTCAATAGATCTATCATTTTTAACGATTCTTCAATCTTCATTTGTGTTGCTATTTCTCTTATCTCTCTTTCCTTTTTTTTTTTTTTTGTGATTCTGATTTCTACTTCTAGTTGACTACAGAGCTAATGCTACTTTTGGTGAAGTATTAAGGGTTCGGTAAAAAGATCAAAAGGGAGAAATGGATATTTCAGTAATTCTAAAGCTTAAAGTCATATTTAAGAGTAAATATGCTAATCATTATGAGCTCAATAAGGGAAGAAGGAGAAGATAAGAGATAATAAGCAATGTACTTTGAAGGTTGTCTGGAAGCTTTTCCAAAAGAGCTTCCACATTTGCCGTGATACTTTTAAGTTAGAACTATTATGGCCTTGGCATGGTTACGACAGTTTAAAGATTCCATTTGTTAATATGCAAATAAAATCCAAACTTCTTGTTTCTGATAAAAACTAAACAATCATTAGATACTATTCCTCGCAAGTTTAGGTGGTTTGGTTTTAGGCAGGTTTATTGTCATGATGTGACTAGGAGAAGTGAGCTTTTGTTTTTGGGTTGCCAGATGGATATGATTGTCATATGCTAGACTCTATACCTTATTGGATATATCTTTGGATCATCAATTCCCAAGTTCGTTGTTTTTATATCACATTTGTATACGGTTTTCTTGAGTTATCTAATAGACACATATTATGAGATTGGTTTATGTTGATTGCATCCAATCTTAATGGGCTTTGGTTAGCTATTGGTGATTTTAATCAAACATTATACTTACAAGAGAAAAAACGTTGTGCCTTTGTGATTTAAGGCAGGGATTCTTTCCAAGAGATTATAGAAGCATGTCAGTTTATGGATACTAGGCCTAATGGAGTGTGGTACACATGAACCAATAATAGACAAGGGGATAAGGTAGTGTGGACTAGGCTAGATCGGGTGCTATGCAATCCTCGATGGCTTGTTCTGTTCCCACACTTGAATTTATAGTAATTATCATTAAAACTTTTTATCATGCCCCATTATTATTATTATTATTATTGTTATTATTATTATTATGTAATGAGTTACTTCCTTTATTCCATACTTGCCCATTCTAGTTTAAAGACTTTTGGTTCCATTTTCCACAATGTAAACATATGGTAAATAGATCCTAGAATGGATGGGAGAGGGGTTCTTGTGCTTACTTGTTTGCTAGTAAATTAAGTAAATTAAAACAAGCCTTACAAGTTGAAATAAAAACTAGGCAAGAAACATTAAATATAGGATTAGTGAATTAGAAACTAATTTAAAGAATATCTAAGATAGAATACTTGGTGAGAATTTGGAAAAAGTAAAGAAGGAATGTTGACAATAGCTAGAATTCTAGTATGATTATGAAAAATCTTTGTGGGACCAAAAATCTAGACAATTGTTCTTGTTGAATGGGGAATACTAGGTACTTTCATAATCTGGTAAAAAAAAAAAAAACAAGAAGAACAAATAATTAGATATCTAGTATAAAAGATAATGAGAATAACTGGATTCATGATCTGTAAAGGATTAAAACTTAGTTAGTAGCTTACTTTCAACAAGTGTTTACTAAATAGTTAAATTTGCTTATAGACTAGATAATGTTAGAATTAGACCAATATAACATCCCTATATTATATCCTTAACAAAAACATAATCTCTCATGGCTAGTGTCAATAATAGAGATTAAGATGGCTGTTTTTTAATTGAAATCAAAGTGCTCTAGGTTTAGATGGATTTTATGCAAAATTCTATTAAAGGTATTGGGGTATCATAAGATGGGATTTAATATCCGTGGTATTAGATTTCTTTTAAAAGGGTTCTTATTGAAAGCTCTAACTAAGTCTTACTTTATTTTAATTCTGAAATGTGATAATCCTCAAACCTTAAATGATTTTAGAATCATTAGTTTGTGTAATGTTGATAACCACTAATTTTACAATGGATTTTGCAAGTTTACGGATCGAGTATTTAGTATAGTGGATCAAGGCCATTCTACAGGAAAATAATTTAGATGCAGTTGGACCTAAGAAGTTTCATTTTTGTTTAAGTTAAGAAATACGCCAAAATATCAACATAATAAAATAAAATGAAATTGAAAGAACAATATGAGTGTTTAGAATTGTTTTAACGAGAATTAACACTAAGAAGCATCCTAGGTTCATTATCCTTTTATTGCTAAAGATTGAGTTACTCAATCAATTAGTTTAATTACTAATCTAAGAGTTAAGGAATTAAATTAAGCCCAAGCATTTCTTGAACCACTTTGACTTTTATCCTATTTAATTGTAGATCTCTCTCATAATTAATTAGGTTAATTGTGCTCAATTCTTTTAAACTATTTAGGTTCTTAGATATATCCCTATACCTAAGAACAAAATTAGGTTAACCTAATTCTAAGTTGCTCAATCTAATGATCCATTAAGATTTCCCTTTCTCAAGAACTAATATTAAATTCCAAATCCATGAAAGATGTGGCCAAACTCTTAAATGAACAAGACAAGTCAAATTAAGCACTCAAATCGAAGATCTAACCAATTTAACAACACAATATCTCAATTACATGACATTAGGTTCAAGTAAACCTAGGATCCACCACATCTAGCCATACATGGCTTTGAACATTATAAACCAAACAAAAGATTCAACGAAACAAGAATCCATGAAAGAAGAAATGGAGAAGATCAGAATACTCAATGATAATGTGTTGATTTGGCCTTTAGTCTTCAATCCAAGCTTCTTGCTTCCAAATCTTAGCTCTTCTATGGCATTTCCATTCAGAATGTCTCCCAAAAGGCTCAGCTCGCCAAAACTCTTGTTGCCTCTTGAGTTTTAAACCCAAAGATTGAAGTTGTGTGTTTTAGTAAACGAGCATCACTATAGTAAAAAATACCTCTCGTTATTGCGAGAACTTATTAGTTCCAAACTTTAAGTTTTTTCGCCACAACCCACGCTATTGCTAGAGGTTCCCTGGATTTTGTATAGGTCATGAGCACACTATAGTGAATTAAATTCCTCATTATTGCAAGGAGACTTAGACAATTTGTTCTTAATTTTTCAACCTTCGTCTTTTCTTTATTCTTTCTTAGTAGGTCTCTATCATTCTCTTGAGATTAAAATCAAAATGAAATAAAACACAAAGCTACTAAAATTACTACAAAGACTATATTTTATTCATTTACACTAGTTAGAGAAAAATCTATACTAATTTACAAAATTTGTAATAAACCAGATGACTCCATATTCCATCATAAAATATATCATATAATACTAAAATCAAGGAATCAACAAACTC
Source organism: Erythrophleum fordii (assembly GCA_032878935.1). Classification (NCBI taxonomy): domain Eukaryota; kingdom Viridiplantae; phylum Streptophyta; class Magnoliopsida; order Fabales; family Fabaceae; genus Erythrophleum; species Erythrophleum fordii. The sequence goes on along the minus strand of JAVQMF010000025.1, from coordinate 4,420,342 downwards.
CCCCACATTTAAATTGTTGCTTGTCCTCAAGTAATTCTTCAAAAATTGACAATTAAAATGACCATTAGCATACTTACTTTTCATAATTCAGATCCAATCAACCAAGATTAAAAATTTCCTCATATTTGAACTATTACTAGTGTCAAAATTAGAAGATTAATTAAACTCAAATTGAATTAAGCAATTAATGCAATTCTAACACTCTTTTTTTAAGTCTAAAGTATGTGTATGGTTCAACAGATCGTTCTTAAAACAATCAAGTGATGTTATTAATAACCACATTATAATTTCAAGAATAATTCCAATTATCTACTTTAACTTCAATCATCAAAGCTAATTAAAAGAGATCATTAGTTTTATTATACAACACCATAACAATTTTAACACAATTATCTATTTTTCCTTTTTCTCTTATATTATTATTATTATTATTATTATTATTATTATTATTATTATTATTATTATTATTATTATTACACCCGAAAATGCGACCGCGTAGCGCTTTTAAACAAAGAAAATTTCTTGAAGAAGAAATTTTGATTCAATCTCCAAAGAAAATGAAGACTGAAATCAAAATTAAGATAAGTAGTAGAGTCGCCACCAAAATTTTAATTTTTGAAAAGGCAAAACTTTGGGAAAAACCTTTTTACTTGGAAAATGAGAAAAATGGTCTACGAACCAGAAAACAAGTTTGGGAGTCGATTGTCAGTGGGGAAGGTGTTAGGCACCCCACAACACCCGTTGCTAAGAACGGTTACCCAAAGCTAATTGTACAAAATCAGTATGGCCTTTAGTCTATTTTAATTCTCCTAACAAATCATATGCAAAATAAGAAATAAGGATAAAGGAAATAAAGTTAAAATAAAAGGAAAAAAGAAATTAAACAAACAAAATTAGAAAAGCAAAATAAGAAAAATTAAGAAAGTAAAAATTGAGAAGAAAATTTATTTACAAGGGCGGACTTGACCTAGGATGAGAGCCTAGGGCCTACGTACCCCTTAGAGGGATCAAAGTCCACGTAGTTCGACTGAGGATTGCATTTGGTTAAAGTTTCTTTTTTTGTTTTTGTTTTTTTTTCTCTTTTTTCATTTTATTTTTGTTTATTGTTTTTGTTTTTTTCCTTTTTTTCTTTTTTGTTTTTTGTGTTATTTATTTTTTAATTTTTTTTAGGTTTGGGTATTGTTTTTTTTGGAAAAAGACAAAGAAAATAAACTACTTTTTCTTTCAACAAATAAAACAAGTTTTTAAATTGGTTGATGTGTTTTGATTTGTTAAAAGAAAATTTAATTTAATTTTCTTTGCTTTTTACTTTTCATTTATTTTCGTTTCGTTGTTCTTTTGTTTTTGTTTTTGTTTTTGTTTTTTTTCTCTTTTTTCATTTTATTTTTGTTTTATGTTTTTGTTTTTTTCCTTTTTTTGTTTTTTGTTTTTTGTGTTATTTATTTTTTAATTTTTTTTAGGTTTGGGTATTGTTTTTTTGGAAAAGACAAAGAAAATAAACTACTTTTTCTTTCAACAAATAAAACAAGTTTTGAAATTGGTTGATGTGTTTTGATTTGCCAAAAGAAAATTTAATTTAATTTTCTTTGCTTTTTACTTTTCATTTATTTTCGTTTCATTGTTCTTTTGTTTTTGTTTTTGTTTTTTTAATTTGGCTTTTGTTTGATTTATTATTATTATTATTATTATTATTATTATTATTATTATTATTATTAATATTTTTAAAGGAAAAAAAAGAGTAAGAATCATTTAGACTTTTACAAATAAAACGAATTTGCAATTAGTTGAGATATTTTTATTTGCAAAAGATAAAACCAATTTTACTTTTTTCCTCTTCTTTTTTTTTTGTCTTTGTTTTTTTTAATATTGATTTCTTTTAGCTTTGGCAAACTTCCCAAGGAAAGAAAAAGTTCCATTTTATTTCTGAAAACCTTTATTATTTATAGAGAACAACTTTTTTTTTTTTTTAAATTAATTTACTTATCCTCTTTTTTTTTTTTTTTTACTTTGGTTTTGTATTTTTGATTTTTCCTCTCTTGATACTTGTTTTTTTCATTCTTCCTTTCTTTTAAATTTATTATTTCTTCATTTTTATTTTAATGCATTTTTTGTGATTTTTATTTTATTATTCTTGTGATTTTTTTTGTTTTGATTGATTACTTTTGATTTTAGCAAAGAACCTTCAGAGGATAAAACTTTAAAATTCAAATTGATTTTTTTTATAAGCTTTTCTTTTTTTAAAAAAGATAATTTTTAAACATTTGATTTCTCTTTTTTTTTTTTCTTTTCTTTAACTTTTAAAAGTTACTTTCTTTTTGTTCTTTTTGTTCTTTTCCCTTTTTTTTGGATTTGAAAGAATTATTCGATTTTTCAAAGATTACAGGTTTTTATTAATTCTCGAATTCTCTCTTTAAAAACAATTCATTTTATTTTGTTCCAAAATCCCCTTTTTTTTTAATTAATTATCGAAACTCAAAATTAATAATAAAAAAATATTTGACAACCCAACCCGGTGTCTGAGGAAATTTATTATCACACACAACCCCGGATGACCCCTAAACGCTCGAGGAGATACAAAATCCCACACAGCAACTCTAAAATATAAAATAAAATAAAATAAAATAAAACAAAACTAATATATCTTACATACCCACACTAATTGATGATTGCATGTGTGCCATTGTACATTCTATGATTTTTTTTGAAGTACATTTTACATATCATCTATAATTCATAGATAAAAATGAAATAAAATAGAAGAAAATTCCTTCCCTGCACATCCGTTGAAGTCCCTCATTGCGTCTCCCCAAATGTATCATCGCGTTATGGGCTTTCAAGCCATGGTCCTCACATAGAGAAAGTAAGAGGGCAGCAAAAACAAGTTTAAAACAAAGTTGGAATTATGCTCACAACCTCAATATACAACAGCAAATTTTAGCAAAGTCTGTGCTCGTTTATAAATCTAAAATCAAGCTCAATTCATGTTCAAGAATCACCAAGATAATATGCGAATTCCGAACAGGATTTTCCTTTCAATTTCAGGCTAAGAACCGAGTTAACATTATGTTAAAAACCAACAAAATCAATGGTACAAGAGAGAACATACAACAGGATCAAGATTGAACCATGTTAAAAAGATTGACTGTAAACCATGTTAAGCCTAGCAAGTAGCAAGCTTATTTCCATTCAATATTGTTGCGCAAATGAGGTTGGACAATGAGACCGAAGCACATTTTGGGTCCTAATACAGCACGCACCAATTCAATCGTGTCAAACTCAATAAAATAGCTAGCATGGTTTCATTCAAGATTTGTCCATTTGAGATAACCAATAAAACCAAACCATCAGCTCATGTTCAAACCCAAATGCAATCAACAAAGAATAATGGCATTGTGGGTTTCTTAGTTCAGACTAAGGAAAGGCAAGACAAATGAAAACCAGCAAGAATCTTAGTCAAGTTTCTGAATCAAGATATTAATTCCTATCCTCAACCCAGCTGAATCAACCCAGCCGAATAAAGGACAATCCAAGCACAGATACAGATTCAATCTATCAATCTCCAATCCAAACCACAATGACCACAGGCAGTAAGCAACTTAGCTTCGAAATATACAACTATTTATCACAAAATTATAGCTAGGGGAAATCTAAACAGATCCAGCAACAGATTATATAATTAAACGCAAAAGCTTAACTCAAACTTCTCTCAGGCATTCCGTCGAACATCTACTGGGCATGCTCCTAAATATACAATGAATACAGCATTTCGAATTCCAATCTTCCCATTTCAATTTCATATCATCAATGATCACAAACAAAGCAGACAATCCCAGTGGCTTACCTGTAAGGATGGAGGTTGAAGGATGAATTTTTTGGTTTATTGCCTTAGCTCTCGTTTTTCTGCCTCTGCTCCTTTGAACCTAGAGACCTCCTCGGCCTCTCCTCTGATCCTCAGCTTTTCTGGTCTCTCTCGCTCCCTCTGTCCCTCATCTCCAAGTTCGAAAACTTCTCTCGCCTGCCGTTGTTCGAATCCAGAAACCTCCTCAACCTCTGCCTCTGATTCTTGTTTCTTCCCTTTCTCCCGGTTTTCTGATTCTCTAGCTCTGTCGCTCAATTTGTTTTTTCAATTCCCCCCTCTGTCTGCTTCCCCCCGGCGACCTTCGCCTCTCCAGACCCCCTTTTCTTTCCCCAAAAATCCTCCTTCACTCTTGTCCCCCCTATCTCGATTTCTTTTTCGGTCCTTCTTTTCTGATGCTCCCTGGCTCGAACCGAAGAAAGCCAGCCCTCGACTTTTTTGTCTCGATTCCTTTTAAATTGCTGCAACCTCTCCTTCTGTTCTCCCTCTGCCTTCCCTCGATTTTTCGAATCCAATCCCCCTCTCTATGATTCTTCTCCCTCGATTTCTCACTCTGCCTTCTCCATCCCCAGAACCAAAAATCCCCCTTCCAATCTCTCCCTCTCCGTCCTTCTCTTCTGGTGGTTCTCTCTCCCCTCTTTGATCCTCACATTCTTCCCCCGGTCTCCCCTCTGTTCCATTTTTCATTCTCGAAAAACCCCTCTGCTTGATGCATCCCTTTCTCCTCTTCGACTTTTTCTGAATCCCCGCTGTCACTCTCCTCTTTTCCAGAATCATTTTTACTCAGAACCCCGGCGATGCGTCCCTTTCTCCAGAGCTGTCCTGCTGCTCTTCTTTTCTGCCTTTCTCTCTGCCCTTTCTGTGTCTGCGTCTGCCTTTTTTTGCTGTGTGTGGTCCGATACGCTGAAAAGGGGGGGAACTGGGTCAAAACGCAGGAACCCTGCGTTTTGAACCCCCCTTTTCCATTTTTTTTTTAATTTTATAATTATATTTTTTGTTTTCTTTTTGTTTATTTATTTATTATTATTTTTAATTTTTGAGTTAATGGATCAGATCTAAAAGAGATTGGGCTATAGGTTTTTTTTTGGACTTGAGCCATTTTTCTTTTTTCTTTTAATTAATTAATTTTTTCATTGTTTTCTTAAGCTCCCTTTTTTTTTTAATTTAATTTTTTTATTTTTCATTTGTTTGTTCTTTTATTTTCTCTTAATTTTATATTTTTTCTTAATTTTATTATTTTTGTAATTGGTCCGGACAAGATACGGTGTTCACAATTATTATTATTATTTTTCTTTCTCCTACTTATTTTTCTTAATCATTTTTGCACGAATGACAACATTAGTGATAAATCCACTTGGTTACTCATATTAAGGAAATTGATTCGGAGTACTTAATGCATACTCTTAGTTTCTATCACTGTTTGACGTGAAAGTTCATACTTTTTGATGCAAACTCTCGGTTATTAAGTAGCTTCAACCATTGGAGTAGACTCTTTTTTTTTCCCTTCTTTTTTCTTATTTATTTATTTATTACTTTTTTTTTAAATAACCAGTTACACTATGTACCCAAATCATTTTTCTCTTAAATAACAATTAGAAATCCATCCATAAGTAAATATGTTGGATTTATCAAAGAAAAATAATTGAGGCTATATAAAAAAATTGAATTACTACAATTACCATCTAATTGAATAGGTGTTTCAATTATGGAAAATCAATAGAAATTGCATTAAATAATTAATTTGATTCAGGTTTACTCAACCTCCCAATTCCTCATCCTGTATTCATCAAGTGCAATAGGGAAACTACATCTAAATTCAGTGGTCAAAATTGTGGGGACACTATATTTAACTATATATCCTAATTGGTCAAAATTCATTTTTTCAAGCAAATAATATACTAATTATAAAAAAATTCACATACTAACTCTAAAGTGTAACAAAATTTATTCCCCTACCCTATATTTAAAATTAACATTGTCCTCAATGTTAAGGAAAGAAATAACTGACAAAAAAAAAAGAGACAAAAGTAAAAGAGAGAGACAGAAACTCTCTTGACAGAAAAACCCAAGAGGGAAGAGAGACTTTGGCAAAACCTATATTTTTCAGAAAGAAATAGATAGAAGACCAAGAAATAGAGAGTGAGTGGATTTCAAATGCATTTAATAAAGATGGAAATAGTACTGTGCAACAAAAGTCATGAAAGTTATAATGGAGTGTATAGTCATCCTTATATAGTTATCCAAATAAGGAAATAAAACAATTAGAAAATTTAAGCACTAAGGGTCAAATGGTCTAGGCATGTCCTAGGAAGTTGGATCCTATGGAAGAATAATAATGGAAGATTGAGGCACTTGTGGAGGTAGTGGTGGAGGGTTAGGCACCAGATAATCCAGTAGTATCTGCAGTTGCTCTTGCATAAAAAGCATATGACTCTCCAATCTCTCAATGGAAGCTCTCACCTAGCCCTCAAATTGTGCTTAAAGTGGTGCATCATAAACCATGGGTTTCGGTGCCTACTGTTGTAGAGGTGGAGGTGGAGGGTTATTTTACTACTGTTATGCTCGAGGTCTTCTAGGCCTTCCAGGCTTATCTTTCATATTATTATATTTGAAGGCAGCCTTGGACTTAAATTGTGTATCGTTTTTGGACACCCAACTACCCCCTATTTGAAGCAACTCAATAAATGTGTGGGGATAAGCCAAACTTGCTCACTCAAAACATGCCACTTGCTTGAAATTCAAAATCATAAGGTGGGAAATATCCACCCGCTTTCTCATCATAAAACAATATGTAAGAAGAGCTTTCTCTTGAGCCATGTCTGATCTATGGGAGTTGGTCATAATATTGCTTGAAATGAACTGAAGCCAATAGCAAGCAGGTTTATTCAACTAAGCAATAGTATATACTTTATTGGTTAATTGTGCTTGTCCTTTATTGGCTATTGTGGCTTCAACATCCTCCCACGGAATAGACTTTTGATCCTTCATATATACTTCAAATGCATAGTGCTCAACATCAGGCAACTCATAGAAATCTCGAATGACTTTTTCATTTATCTAAACCTATGTAGTCTGACAATAATATTTTTCCTCATCTTCTTCAGTGTCTTCAAAATTTGCATAAAATTCTTGAATCATCATAGGAATGCGATGCATAAGCTTCTTAGTAAAGCCTTGCAGATGGTGCCATTCAAAGTCATTGAAAGTGAGGTCTAGTGGATGAGGCTTATAATATTTATCTTTAGTGAGGCCTCTATTAAAAAATCTCTACTCAAAATGGAATTCAACTCTTGCAGAAGCAAATTGATCCTTGTCATAACTCTTTTTCTTCTATTTGGAAGAGGATGCTTTAGCTGTCTTGGCTTGCTTCTTAGGTGCCATGAAGTCTGCATACATAGTGAAAATTTAAGATGGTATAGAAATAAATTTAACAAACAATTAAGCATAAAGACTATACACAGGTACTCTTCCAAATAATTGATCCTTGCATAATTTGCAACAAACAACCTAATCATTGATAGTTCAAAACCAAAGCAAACAAAAGCAAAGGCACGCCAATATAGTTTCTGAAGTATAAAGAACTTTAGAGATAATTCTATATCAAAACGAATTAGTCAGGGTTAAATAGGAGTAAACAAACTTATTTAAAACAGAAAGAGTGAAATAAAACCAATTAAATAGTGCAAGGAACGAAAATATGAAATTCTTCAATTTTTGTTCATACTCGCTATAGCGAGTTCATTCTTGCAATAATGAGGAAGAATAGTATACGCAGACTTGAATTTCTGAGTCCAAAACACCTAAAGAAATGAAAACACATGCATAAAGAGATATGAACAGCACACCCACAACCATTATTACAATCATAGTAACTTACATTTATCAAATTAAAGCCACACAACTTCTAAACCTAAGTTCTCAAAGCCTTGCAATCTTATGCAGAAAAATGGAGAGAGGAACAATGAAGACATACCTGATGTTGTGATAAACTTAAACAATAAAGAAGATGGCGTGAAAAGGGGTTGAATTACAGGCAAGAGTGCACAAGGAAAAAGACCCAGAAAAAGAAAGGAAAGACAGCGCGATAATGAGAAGGAACTATTAGTAGGAGAAGGAATTTTATTTATTTATTTATTATTATTTATTTATTTTTATCTTATCTTATTTTATTTTTAAACACTCAATTTGAAACCATCAGAAAACCTCGCTATTGCTCAAGTAATTATGAGTTGTTTTCTAGAATATGTACAAAGCAACAAAACTGCCTTATTTTGCAATGGCAAAATGGTTCTCTTGCAATAGCGAGTACACTTGCATATTTTAGTAAGCTATAGAGTCTCGCTATAGCTAAGTCTATAGTGAGCAACTCTTTGGAATTTGTACTAAACTAGAGAAACAAGGGTCTCACTATGGCAAAAAGGCATGTATGCAATAATGAGAAAACTTAAATTGGAAACATGAGATTTCTCACCATTGTGCACGCCATAGAGAGGAACTCCTTGGATTTTATACCAAAAACTTGAGCAAGCTACACTCGCAGTGGTGGGAACGGACACTCGCTATGATGAAAATTAAAACTAATGATACTTAGAAAATTTAAAGAAGAAATTCTATCTCACTCTATTCAATCCCTTGACATAATTCATTTCAATTTAAAAACCTAATTAATTGAAACAAAATGAACATATTAACCCAATTAATAAGAACTCCTTAGTTGAATTAGATGCTTCATTGCAATGCTTCCTCCAAAAAGAAATTGGCCTGAACCTTTAACCTTTCCTGTACACCCCAAAACTTGTAAGATCAAGTAAATGATAAAAACTCAAAGCCTAACAAACAAAATTACAAATAGAAATCTAAAGGAAAAAAAAAGGTTAGGTTGCCTTCCAAGAGTGCAAGTTTATAATCTTTAGCCAGATTATCCCAAATGCTTAGTAAGGCGATGTGAAGCTATACACTTTCTTCTGCTGGTCCCATTCTCCCTCCAAGTAATGTTTGGTCTTTGCCTATTGATTTTAAACTAATAACTTGATTTTTCATTTTTAATCTCAACAACTCCATGTGATGCAACAAAAATTATAGTGTAAGGGCCTGACCATCTTGATTTAAGCTTCCCAAAAAACAACTTGAGCATTGAATTGAATAGTAGTACTTGTTATCCCAGTGCAAAAGTTTGATAAAGAATGTACTGAACATGCCATTTCTTATTTCTTTCCTTATAAATTCTTGAACTTTCATATACTTCTAATTGAAATTCTTCTAATTTATCAAGTTGAAACATTTTTTGAGTATTAGCAAGTTTGGGATCAAGTTTTAGCTTCAAAATGGCCCACTATACTCAAGTTCCAAAGGTAAATGTCATGCCTTCTTATAAACAAGACTATAAGGTGACATCTCAATGGGTGTTCTATAAGTAGTTCGGTACATCCACAAAGTATCATCTAATTTGTCAAACTAATCCTTTCTGGAGTTATTAATAGTTTTTTTTTTTAATATTTTGTTGATCTCTTTATTAGTGAGCTCACACAACCCATTTGTCTGAGAATGATAGGCAATAGACAATCAATGATGCATCCCATACTTAGTCAACAAATTCTTCGATTGTTTGTTGTGGAAGTGAGTGCTTTCATTAGTAATAATGGCTCAAGCACCTTAAAGCTACTGAAGATATTCTTCTTAAGAATATGATCACTATATTTGTATCATTGGCTAAACAAGCCATAGTTTTAGCCTATCTACTTATATATTCTATAGTCACAAGTATGTAATGGTTACCTTTAAATAAAGGAAATAAGCCTATGAAATCCATACCTTACACATCAAAGAGTTCCATTTCCAAAATCCTACATTATGGCATTTCATGCCACCTTGAAATGTTCTCTATTCTTTGGCATCTATCAGATTTAATAGTAAAAGTATGAGCATCTTTAAACAATGTAGACTAATAAAAATAAGATTATAACACTCGATGTATAGTCTTTTGACCTCCAAAATGACCCCCAACAGTAGATGAATGACATACATGAAAAATGTGTAACACCATGCATAGCTAGCATTCATTTTATATCACAACTGGCTAAAAGGGTTTATTTTCATAAATTAAGTACCTTTGGTAGCGGTATTTACCGTCATTAAAAGGCAAAATAACTCATTAATTGCCAAATGGACCATGTGGAGCTTGCCAAACTTATTTTTCATTTATAACATGTTTGTTCAAGTAGAATTATTATAAATTGAAGCTCTCAATTTGGGTCCAAGTTATAAAACTCAAAACGCACATCTCACTTGCCATTTCCATGAAACTTTATATTCTAATCTAAACTTTGGAAAATTGTAATTAATTTTAGAAAAATCAAAATCATGCAACTTATACCATTTTGGAAAGCTACAAATGTCCTCTAATTGGCATACAAATTTTAGATCAAAACAACTAGATTTACCCTCCAAAAACTGATGGATTAGTAACACTCATCTGGGGGGTCTTGCAATAGACATCAAATTTCAAAAATTCATATTTTCCTCAATACAGATCTAAATGAGGTACTATTAGTGGATATGGAAAGCTTAAGATGAGACCTAATTGTTATAAAAATTTCAAGGGCACGTGAGTTTGTTTATCCTATGAAATCCATTACATATCAGAGGCTACTACAATACTTAGGTAACATTAGACCTCTGACTTCAAAACTTCATAACTCTTTATATAACTCCTTTTCGTGCAAACTTAATGGCTTTAAAAAGCTTATAATGTTATATATATCTTTTTAAAATTTCATGGGCATTGGACTTCATTTGGTCCCTGAATGACATAGAAATGTAAATTGACCATATGAACAGTAACTTTGGTAATTTTGCATAATTGAGCAAATTTTGGAAAATCATAATAAATTCTCTAGAGCTCTAAATTAGGTATTATTTAGCTCTATGTAAAGCTCTAAATAAGACCTATATGTTTGCCAAATTTCATGTAAAAATTCATCCATTTGATTAATTTGTGATTCAGTTCAAGAATATAGTCATTTTAGGGGTCCAATTGGTTTAAAAGAGTACTAAATGACTTTCCATTCAATCCATAAACACTTGAGCATGTCCAAGAGCATGAATACAACATAGGAAAGCATTCTAAATGGTTTAAATTATCATGCATCTCAAAACCATTATCCTAGTTGTTATTATATACAAGTACATCAAGGCTCTAGAATATCAAACTTATACATGAACATTCATTTGGTTCTAAATTCCATTCACACATGATATTTTCATACTTTTATACATGATCAAGGGTCTACATCTCATATACATCATATAGTTACATAACGGTGATATCAAAATGCCTAATTTTCTATTCTATTATCAAAATTTTGCTCTTCAAGGTGTATGGCCTCCATTCCTTGTTCCAATTGGCTCACTTAAACATGGTTCGACATATGTAGGGGAAAAGTGAGATTCCAAGAATCCCAATAATTCTTTACCCTTTCAAACATACATATATGATGTATTTTCATGTCAAAAAATGCAAGCATGCCATAAAAGCTTCTAGTAAACATACATAAACATATTTTTATGTCATATAAACTCATTTAAGTTAAATTTAGGTTCTAAGGGTTTTGGCTACTCTCATTTAATTTCCTTGGGACTTTTGGATTAGCCTCACCCACTTTAAGGGATTTTGACTAAGCCTTACCCATTTTTGAAATTTTTGGCTTTGTCTTATCAATTTTTAGAGATTTTTGGCTTCTCCTCACCCATTCTAAGGGACTTTTGGCATAACCATACCCATTCAAGCCATTTTGCATTTAAAGTCTACTTCAAGAAGCATAATGATACTAAGACATTCAATCAATGGCTATAAATATATCTCATGGTTCAATCATATACACAAACATCTTATGATAATCAAGAATTCAAGAAATCTATGTAAGAAAGGTTAGAGAGGTACCTTGAGTCAAGAAATACAAACTTTCTTCCTTGAGCTTTACTTCTCCTTCTTAGCCTTACATACACACCTTGGAAGAGCTTGATTTTCTTGGCCTAGATACAACAAATAAGATACAAACATATCATTGGAATCAATTCTAGCTTCACATAAGCATTACACAAGCTTATTCTAGCTTATGACATGGTTATAGTTCTATACAAGGGTATAGTGAAGCAACTTATAGAATTTATGATCTTGACTCTAGTTTCTCATGCAATATAAGTCTCATGACTCCATTTAAACTCATTAGAGTCATCACAAACTCAGTTCAAGGAGCCAAACACTAAATTGCTTCTTTATCTCTAAAAAGGAATCTAAACTTTCATCCTTCAAACCATGGCTTCTAAATTCAATTTAATGCTTCAATTATTGTTCTTATATCATTTTAAGACTATCCGTAGTCTAAGAATCCATTGATCAACTTCCTAACCCTTGGAAATTGCTCTTAGCTGAATGTGGAACCATAAAACTCTAACTTGCACATTTCAAGGTTTCAATCAATTCTAAGCGTAGATTCATGTTCCTTGCATCAAATAACATCTAAATATACTAATTAGGAATGGAAAATAGCATAGTTAGCCATTGAAAAAACCTAGGTCGAACCATTGCACAATCATGGTCTAGATTGCATCTTTTCATAATTCAAGGAAAACTAATGTTAGATATGGAATCTTTGCATGTTAAAACCTTTGATTCCATCAAGAACACATGAAGATAAACTCTCTTCCTCACTTTCTCTCTCTAGGTCAAAGTTTAAATGGTTTGAAAATATAAGATTTTGCAAGTATTTTAAGTAAAGTCTTACCTTAAAACAAAGCTATATTCATGTAGGTTATTTTTCACCTATTGGTTGCTTGAAAAGAGTTCCTTTTTGGCTTAGGTCAAACCTAAATATTCAAGTTTTCAAAAAAAGAAAACCACCATTAGCCAGCTTTTAGAGAGAAGAATAACTTTCCTAATTGGTGCTAGATGAAATGAGGCCATTTACTTACTTAAATGGGAGCTTAAACTTTTTCTCTCTTTCTTCCCTTAATGTCATGCCATGGTTGCTCTAAAAATCTGGAAGTGGAAGCTTGGAGAAGATGACGAGGTGTAACTTACTCAAGAAGTCTCTTTTATAATTTTTCAAAATGACCATTTTGTCACTACGTGTGTTTGCTCCGTTTAGGCTTATTTTTCAGGATTTTTAGGATCTAACTGCTCCTTACAAATTTTTGGATGTTATTTCACATGAAAATATTAATTTTGGGGTTTGAATGGCTTAAGATGGTGAAAACTAGCTTTGCCTAGAGTTTGGTGACTGTTTAACCCTTTTAGCACCTCAGATGGGCTTTAGTTGATTTTGATTGTTCTTATGATTTTCAGGACCTCTGAAAATCTTGGTGATCTTAATTTTAGACTTTAAAACTCTTTTCCTTGAGTTTCTTAAAATTTGCTCAAAATTACAAAAATGCCACTGTCTTTTTGTCAAATTTTGTTTAACTATTCTGGCTTTGGTTTCTAGGCATTTCTAGCCCTGTATCATCAATTTCAATTGTCTAAATTATCACTCTAATTTTATTTGGCCTCTAATCGTTCAATATAAGAGACCTCCTTTTACAATTGATTAGTTTTAGGCCTTTTTTTTTTTTGAAAAATTGGGTATTATAAAATGGCCTATTGCTTAATTTTAGGCATACACTTTCTAATCAAAAGAATCAGCCTATCTTTTAAAAAGAAAAGGTTCATTTCACAAATAATAAGTCACATCACGCAACAATTTTCTCTTTTGGTAATGACTTAAATCAAGTGGTAAGACATTGCACATAAGATAGTTCATGATATTAGCATACCATGAAATTTTAGTCAAGCTTTCACAAAGAAATAATTGTTTATCAAGAAAACATTAATCAATCATAGTATTATCTATACATTCAAACTCTTGAACTACCTTAGACAAATGATCAGTAACTTGATTCTTACTCTCTTTCCTATCTATTATATGTACATCAAATTCTAGTGACAGAAGGACCCACCTAATTAGCCTAGATTTTGACTCTTTTTCACTTAATAGGCATTTAATGGTTACATGGTAAATATGCACAGTCACTTTAGTGCCCATCAAATAAACATGAAATTTACTAAATGCAAAAACTATAACTAACATTTCCTTTAAGTTGTGGAATAATTTACCTGAGCACCATTTAAAGTTTGGCTAGTATAATAGATTGGATGAAATACCTTGCCCTTCTTCTATCTAAGAATAACTTCTACTACATAATTACTTGTGACACACATGAGTTCAAATGTTTAACTCCAACTAGGAGCTACAATAATGGATGTGGTGATCAACTTCTACTTTAGCTCTTCAAATGCTCTTTGGCATTTATCAATAAAATCAAAGGGTATATCCTTCTTTAAAAGTCTGCAAAGAGGCTTTGTGATTTTCGAAAGGTCCTTGATAAACCAGTAATAAAAACTAGCATGACCAAGAAAACTCTGGACTCCTTTAACATTAATGGGTGGAAGTTGCTCAATCATTGTAGTTTTAATACGATCCACTTTTAAACCATGTTTAGAGACTTTGTGACCTAAAATAATTCCTTCAGTGGCTATAAAATAATATTTTTTCCAATTCAACACCAAATTTGTTTCTTTACATCACTTCAAAACTTGTTCCAAATTTGCCAAACACACTTCTAATAATTTTCCAAAAACAGAGAAATCATCCATAAAGACTTCTATTGTATGTTCAATGAAGTTTGCAAAGATTGACATCAAACAGCGTTGAAAAGTGGTAGGAGCATTACATAGCCCGAAAGGCATCCTTCAAAATGCAAAGCTACCATAAAGGTGTGTTTGGTTGGGAGTTTTTGGAGGGGAGGGGAGGGGAGGGGGGATAAGGTGTTTGGTTGAATAAAATTGGAGGAGAAGGGAGGGAAGGGGAGGAAAAGGAGCCAAATTTGCCTCCCCTCCAAATTAGGGGGTTTTGGAGGGGAAGGGAAGGGGAGGGGAGGGGAGGGGAGGGGAGGGGTGGGGTATTTTGTAAGTTTTAATTTACTTTTTTGTCCTTTTTAATATTTTAATATTTAATAAAAATTAAGATATTTTTTTATCAGAAATTAAAAATAAAAAAAGATTGGAATTTATAATTTTTTAAAAAATTATTAATATAAATAACTTTTTTTATAAAAAATAAAAATAAAATAATATAAAGGATAAATTTGTCCAAATATAATTACCTCATTTCCCCTCCCCTCCCCTTCTGATACCTCATTTCCCCTTCCCTCCCCTTCTGAACCAAATAATAATCTCTCCTTCCCTTCCCTCCCCTTCCTTCCAACCAAACAAAACTCATTAAACCCCCTCCCCTCCCCTCTTCTCCCCTCCCCTCCTCTCCTCTCTATTAACCTCCCCTCTCTTCCCCTCTGTTGAACCAAACGGAGCCTAAGGGGAAGTAAATGTTGTCTTTTCTTCATATTTTGGGACAATTGCTATTTGATTGTATCTTGAATATCCATTCAAGAAACAAAAATATTGCTTCTTAACCAAACATTCATGCATTTAGTCAATGAACGGGAAGGGAAAGTGATCTTTGTGTGTTGCCGCATTTAACTTTCTATAATCTAAGCAAATACGCCATCCAATAATAATTCTAGTGGAGATAAACTCATTCTAATAATTCTTCATCACTATCATTCCTCTTTTTTTTGGTGCACATTATACTAGGCTGACCTAACTACTGTCAAAGATAGGGTATATGATCCATACATCCAACTACTTAAGTATCTCCTTCTTAACGACTTCTTTCATGATTGGGTTTAGTCTCTTTTGCCCCTCTTCGATTTTTTATGCTCATTTTCCAACAAGATTTTGTGCATCACTATTGCTAGACTAATACCTTTTATATCTGCAATTGTCCACCTTATAGCAGTCTTGTAAGCCCTAAGCACATCAATCAACCTTTACTCTTGTTCATTCGAAGAAGCAGAAATGATAACTGGTAAAGAGTTATTTGTACCTAAATAAGCATACTTCAAGTGAGACGACAACGGTTTCAATTTCAACTTTGGAGTTTCTTTAATAGATGGTTTCATTGATGGTGCCACTCTAGACTTCAACTTTAACGGTTTCAATTTCCTCAAAGAACATGACCATCGAGGATTTGCATGTATCATCATCTTATGTTCATCAATCTCTTGTTGTTTAACTATGTCATTCTCATGTAGTAATACTTCTAGTTATTCTTTTTCTTTATATGTTTCTAATACTTCTTGAATGCATTCCTCATAAATCTCAACTCAAAAACAATCATATGTGTGATCAAAGAATTTCGTGACCTTGTTCATATTAAAAAGAATCTCTTCATCCCCTACTCTCAACTTGATTTCACCCATCTCTACAATAATGAAAGCTTGAGTTGTTGCCAAGAAGAGTCTACCCAACAAAAGAGGTAGCTTCCTATCAATTGGTATGTCTAAGATAATAAAATCAATTGGAAATATAAACTTATCTACCTTGACTAGAACATTTTCAAAAATACCCTTTGGTTTAGACAAACTCTGATTAATTAGTTACAGAGTAACTGAAGTAGATTGTACTTCCCCAAGTTAGACTTGTTCAAAAATTGTAAGTGGCATTAAATTCACACTTGGTCTTAGGTCACATAAAGCTTCTTCTTTAAATTTGTCTCCAATAACATACAACATTGAGAAAGTACTTGGATCTCGTAGCTTAGACAGTAATTTATTGAGAATTATTGTGCTACATTTTTTTGTAAGTATAACTATGCCCAACTCATTCAACTTCTTCTTGTTACTTAACATCTCCTTAAAAAACTTTATGTATAGAGGCATCTGCTTCAAAGTTCAGCAAATGGAATAATAATATGGAGTTGTTTGAATATCTGGAGAAACATTTTGTATTTCTCTTCAAATCTTTCTTTTGAAATCTTTGCAGAAAAGGAAAGGGAGACACTCTTCTTTAAGGTTCTACTATTCTAGCTTTACTTTTATCTTCCTTTTCTACACCTCCATTTTTCTCTTCTTTACTCAACTCTTCATTCTTCTCTTCTGAATCAGTCAACTCTACACTTTCCTTCGAAATGACTTAATCCCTTTCACATGCTGATTCCTCCATGGACTTGTGAATTTTAGGCAATTGCTTACCATTACGCAAAGTGATTGCTTTACATTCCTCCTTTCCTTTTCTTTTAGGATTAGGAGTATCACTAGGTAATCCACCCTGCTTCATCATATTCAACTTTGATGCCAATTGCCTAATTTTCATTTTCATACTTTTCATTGCTGCCTTCTGCTCAGCCATAAACTGTTTTATCATCTCTTCCATTCTTGATTTCTTTTCTTGAATGGGTACTTGTTGCCTTGGCTGTTGTGTAAATCCTGGTGGTCACATAAGAGCCACTAGTTTGGGTTTAGAAGATGATGCTTGATTAAGAGATGCATCTTAGCTCCATGAGAATTATGGGTGGTTCCTCCAATCAGGATTGCATGTGTTGGAGTATAGATTATTTTGACTCCTTTGTGGATTTCCAGTATAATTGCAAGACTTAAGAGTAGTCCTTATTAGAAAAAATTTAGAAGGATGTGCTTCCCATGGTAGTCACAAGAATTAGTTGGCATATGGATTGCATTAACTCTTACATAGCTATTATTTTTTGAACTTGAATTTCTAATTGATCAAAACGTTTATTCATTGATACCAACATTGCCACTATTTAAGAAGTGGCATCACCTGAACTCTTTTCTACCATTTTTACTAGTCGCTGCTCACTAGAACATTGTGCATGCTTTACTATAAGATCATATGGACATTTTATCATATTATTCATCGGTTGCTTTTTAAAGCCTTCATTTGCCACGAAATCCATAAGTGTTTTGGATTCCAGAGTCAATTGTGAACAAAAGGTTCGAATTAAGACTTATTTGTCTTGATTATGATTAAAACATTATCTGACAAGCTATTTAAACCTTTCCCATGCTTCATATAAATTCTCATCCGACTATTATTTGAAATTAGTAATCATAGTTCTAGCATCAATCATCTTGTCATGAGGAAAAAATTGCACCCGGAATCTTTCTTCAGGATCCTCCCATGTCTCCACTGAATCGTCTAAAAAATTATTCAACCAATTTTTGGCTTTCCCTTGCAGAGAGAGAGGGAAAAGCCATAATCAAATCATATCTTTTGGCACACCATTTTACATAAACGAATCACACACCTCCAAGAAAGATAGGAGATGTCTCTTTGGGTTCTCATGGTAGGCACCACTAAACTATTCGTTCATTTATAGTATCATTTGTTTGATCTCAAAATTCTTTGCTTGAAGTTTTAGGACATTGATACTGTAACACCATAACACATTATACTCAATTATCATTTATTTAAACTTGATTCCATGAAATTCCAAAGAAAAGGTGTAAAATCGTGGCATTTTAATGTGTTACGTCGGGGTTTAAACGTTTATACTTGGCCCCGTGGGTCTCATGAACCCATAAATCACAATCTCTACTTAAAATTCATTCATACAACTTATACATAGATAGCGTAAAATAGTCCATAAACCACGGATTTGAAGTCAAAAACTAGAAAAATGCAATTTCTCTTATGGGTCCAGAGCTCAAATTTTTGGCACCAAATTTGGAAAATTATAATTAATTTTAGAAAAATGGAAGTCAAGAAAATAATAGCTTTTTGGAAAGCTCTAGATGTTAAATTTATATAAAAATAGTTCCAAGCCATAATAACATCATTTGTACTATATTTGGTCAGACTGCCTAACATTTCTGATACAGTTTACTAATATGAAGTTCAAAAATTCATAACTAATTCCAAAGAAATCTAATTTAGGAAACCATACTAATTTGGAAAACCACCAATGTTAAATAGAGGAGAAAAATAAGTCTAGACCAGTTCAAAAGCCTTTAGACCTCGAAAACTGATGGAATAATATCCAAGGTCTACTGGCATTCCTGATACTAATATGAAACTTAAAAAAATTAGTTCTCCCTTTACAAACTTCCAATTAAGGTGCTTGTAGTTGGTATAGGTCACTGTGAATGTATAGTTTCTCTTTATAAAATTTCATAGCCATTGGATACCATTTGGCTCATAAGTGATAGAGGTGAAGTTACTTACCATTTGTACAGTACCATTGTTAAATTTGAAAAATTTTGCCAACTTCAGAAATTCACCAAAAATTCTCTAGAGTTCTAAATAATATGCACTTTATCTTTCCAAAAAGCTCTAGATAATACCTATAAGCATGCCATGTTTTAGACCAAGAAGAGGTCATTTGGTCAAATCTTGACGTGACTCTTGAATTTGGCAAGTTTAGTAGCATAAAATGGTCAATATGGTTCCAAATGGCCTTTTTCTTATTCTAACATCTCTTGGGTAAGTTTTAAAGTAAGAA
The DNA here is from genome assembly GCA_032878935.1 of Erythrophleum fordii. Lineage (NCBI taxonomy): Eukaryota > Viridiplantae > Streptophyta > Magnoliopsida > Fabales > Fabaceae > Erythrophleum > Erythrophleum fordii. The sequence goes on along the minus strand of JAVQMF010000025.1, from coordinate 4,401,094 downwards.
TACATCCTATATGAACTGCCCAGGTGGTCCAAATTATCATGCATATCAATTTCACCATACTACATACAAGAATTTACTGCCATATACAAGCCATCAAATGTCCACCTCTTACATTAACATTGATTTAGTCTCAAACTTGGTTCATACATCATCCATATATACTTTTACACTTAGTCAAATATTTACATTTGAAAAATAACTAGTACATAAACACTTTGACATTCTTTTTCTATCAAAGACTACACAAAACTACATAAGTGTTATGAATTCACTTTTCAAGTTCCTTAGCCTCTATCTTTAGCATCTCGAACACCACCTATACAGGGTGAGATGGGAGAAGGAAGGGGATGAGATTTATGAAATTTTAATAGCTTATACACTCACTCAAGTAAACAATCAAGGCATGTAACATGTCAAAAAGCACAAGTATGCATTCTAATGTAACCATAAAGCATTCAAATTAACACTTCCATGCCACAAAATCATGTTAAGGTAAAGAATGAGCTCTAGGGACTTTTGGTTTAGTTTCATCTTATTTTTGGGACTTTTGATTTTGCCTCACCCCTGGCTTAAGGACTTTTTGACTTGGTCTCACCTATTCATAAGACTTTTGCCCTTGTCTCACTTATGCCTAGAGACTTTTGGCATCACCTCACCCATAGCAAGGGACTTTTGGCATCATCTCACCTTTATGAGCAATTTTTACAATCAACAACATTCAAGAAAGCATATTGGTACAAATGCAACATCATAACATCATGTGGCATGTTTCAAGATACAAATACACACACAAACATGCAATGATACATACACATCCAAGAATGCAAACTAGAATAGAGTGAAGAGCTACCTTGGTGGAATTCCAAGCTTTAATTTTGGCTTTTCCTTCCCTTTCTAGCTACACACCCACAACTAGATGGGGCTTGATTTCCTTGGTCTAAATACAATAAATAACACTAAATTACTCCTTTAGAATAAACTAAAGCATTAAACTCACACTTGAGAAACACATTTGGTTCATTGGTTACATAATAGTTCTATTAATAGCCTAATTAAGCAACTACCATAATTCAAGTTCTTGGCTCCATTTTCTTCTCATAGCTAGACCTCTTAGTTCCATTTAGACTTTTTGAAGTCATAGTATACTCAATTCCAAGAGCCTAGGTTCATATTGCTTCTATAGGTCATATTATAGAACCTATTATCTCATCTCCCAATCTATGACTTCTAAATTTTTTTCAAGGTTTTCTCCCATCTTCTTTCATCATATAAAGTCCTAAACCAAGTTTGAAACAAATTAAAACACTCCTTAGCTTATAGTTCTTGCCTTGGTCAAAACTAGCACACCATTTGGAGCCTATGGAGTTTTTGGTTTTTTCTTAATGGGAGAGACACTTGGGAAGCTTCCTAAGGGTCTTAGAAACTCAAATAAACATTCACATATGTAAGAAAATTCATTTGCCAAATAATTTTTTCTAAAGTGTTCAAGAGTTCTTTATTTTCCTAACTTAAATTTCTCTTAGTTTCCTTCCAATTTCTTGGCATTTTCTAACTCCCCATGGTCTAAAACCTAAGATTCTTTTTTGTTTCTAGAAAAAAATTCCTCCCCCAAGATGGTTCTATTTTAGGCTGTGGCACTCAAGGGAGAGCAAGAAGAAGAGGTAATAAGAAGAAGAAAGTACTTTGTTTTCCTTGACTCCTTCACTTCCACTTAGCTTAGATTCCTTCTTGAATTCCTAAACTTCCTTCTCTGAACCAAGGCCAAAATAGAACCATATAAACCTCCAAAACCATGGAAAGATGAAGCAAGAAGAGGAGAATAAGGTTTCACGAAGAAAGACAATGAAATTTCTTAAATTTTCATACCTTTTTCCTTGCTTCTTTCTCCTTTTAAATTCCCTTTATCTCTCTCTCTCTCTCTTAGGTAGAGCTTCCTCTATTTTTATCTAACTCAAAGTTAGTTAGAGGGAGAGAGAGAAATATAGACTCTTTATGAAGTAAAATTTCACTTTTTTACAATTTTTCAGAATGAGTCTCGTTATAGTGGGAAGCACTTCTTGCTATGGCAAGATCTTATCAATCCCAAGTTCCAACTGTTCTTGCCATGGCTAGCGCTATTACGAGAAACTCCTTGGATTTTGCATGGGATATGAACTTGCTATAGTGGACTACATCCTCATTATGGTGAACTAGCACTTTCACTGTAACGAACTAGCACCCTCGCTATAGCTAATAGGGATCTTGGCTATGGCCCGAAGATTTAGAAAATTTTTTGAAACCTTGGATGTTATAGATACCCGATTGATACCCATGGTTTTTATGACTAAAGAAGTTATTAACTCCTAGCCTTTCATATTCTTCTTTCGCCATGGTTAGAACTCTTCTTTGGCCTTCTTCTTGAACTATCTTTTGTTTTTCAATATGAGCTGACCCTTGTGGTTCAACTGGAACTTTCTCCTGATTCTCAATCTATTCCAACTTTTCTTCTTTAGTAAATGTGTGACGACCCTAACTTCTAATCCCGGTAATTATGGTAAAATATACGATTAATGAATAATAATCAAAGTTTAGAGTCGCTACAATTAACTACATTAAGAAAATATAGGAGGAATTTAAACCTTGATACTATTAGGGTCATCAACTAACATCTGTAAACGGAACATGCATAAAAGGGTTTATACCATCATTAAAGATTTATGATTCATCCATTAATTAATTTCAACCCACAACAACCTCCCATCATTGCACTCATGCTATTCCTTAACATTAGCCTTAATGAAATTAGGGTTTCTAGGTCAAATATGGGAGTTTGGGGACCTGCACCGCGGCCTGGAACATTCCCGCCGCGGCTAAGTTGGGTTCTGGAACTCGAAAACCAAGTTTTTAACATTGCGCCGTGGCCCAGACCTTTTGCGCCGCGGCCAAGTTGCTATCGGGAATTTTCCTAATCGTTGCGGCGAGTTGGACCTGCGCTGCGGCCAACCTATGTGGCGCCACGGCGAGTTTTGCTACTATAACCTCCCTATTTAATTTTCTAGACTCGCGCCGTGGCAGAACTTCTTGCACCGCGGCGAGGTTACGTTCTGTCACCCCCTGGGCGATTATTTTCAATCCGCGCCACGGCGTCCCTCACTACTGTCACTTCTTAGGCTGCGACGAAGCCTTCCTGGCCGCGGCGTGACTCCCTTCTGTAGCTGTTTTCCCTATATTTCACCCCCTACACTCCATTTCTCTTCTTAGGGACACTCTAAGGTCACTTCCTCTCATTTTATATGGCTCTAAAGGCATTTATCTACCTTATTTACTTAGCTATGCTTCCATTACCAATTCAAAACTTATATGCCCATTTCCTTTCTCTAATTATCCTCTATCAGCAAGTTTATAAATTAACAACAACAAAATATACATGAACTACCAGCAGCTATCCTTTAATAATCAATAAATGGGGGTTCCATACATTAGGGGTTCATATCAATATCTCAAGGGTTACATTTCCATTGATAAGCAATATTATAGGTCAACATCATTTACAGCAGATATCATGAATCCATACAACAATTACCAAATTAAGATGAGGTCTAACCCCTCAATACATACATCCTCAATAAATCAAATGTGCAAGCCTACACTTGGCAATACAGATGCATGATGATGCTATACAAGACTTAACCAAAAACTAGCATCTACCCTATTACACTCAGACTAAGTGTAGCCTCCCCACACTAGACCTCAGCTCATGGATGTTCATCCACTTGCTTGCCCTTATCCTTACCCGAGGAACCTTCACCTGAAATTGTAATCCCATAAAACGGGATGAGATACACATCTCAGTAACCAAGGTAATTCCATCATATAATCTAGTTTAATTAACATATATGCATGCGTCAAGATCAACATTCAAAATCATATCAGTTATATCAGTAAATGAAGCAATTAGGCTATCATGATTACTATCCCATACTAACAATCATATTATCATATGTTAAAAGCCATTAACACTAGAAGAGGCCCGTCCACGGCACCTACTTCCCATTGAGCACACCAGGGCTTAGTGCATTTGGGGTTTGATCATAACCTGGTGCCCGATCGCGGCACATGCATGGGTGGCAGCCACACCACAGCTCCACCATGGACTCACAAGGTCCAATCATCATACAATAGATAGCCAACCAATTCATTCAGCAAATTTCAAATTATTCATATACAGCAAATATGAAATTAAAATAGATACATGCATGGAATTAATGTAAACCCCGGTTACCTCACTTGTAGATAAATTTGCAATAGCCACCAATGGTACAGAATTCCTATAACCATAGTATTAGAAAATTACTACTCTAGTTCATCATTAATAGTAGCAATAAGTACCCAAGGAATTTAAATGCTAATGACTACCTAAATAACATTTACCCAGTCATTACAAGTCTCAAATTCGGATTCAAGTATCTCCTACCAGAAATCTCAATGTTTCACCCAAAATCCTAAGCAAATTCGTACAAAATTAATACCCATAATATAAATAAGCTATGGGGGTCTCAAATTAGCAAGGATAACATCAAAATTGAAGGTTTAAACTCACCTAATGTCAGCCCTAGTCTCAACCTATGAATTTCATCAAGAAAACCCCAAATAACCACATTTCAGATTTTGGGTAGGGTGAAAATCCTCCAAATGAAAAACTAATTAGACCAAATTAAAGAGAAAGATGAAGGGATTAAGTTGTATAACTTTTACCTTAGCTAAATCTTGCTCCAAATGTGAGAAAAGATGGAATTAAGCCAAGAACCCTAGCCTCCCCTCCTCACCTCCGAATTTCTCTTGTATTTTTGTGTTTTGCTGAATGGGGAAGTGGCTGGTCAGCTTTTAGGGTTTTAGGTGGGTTTAAGTTGGGTCAAGGGGCTGGGTTATGGGTTGCTCCAAGCCCAAATCCAATTGGGTTTCAGATTTTGCTTATTGGGCTAGTTTTCAATGGTTGGGCTGCAGAATTTCATTGGGCTAGTTTTTTTATACATTGGGTTACTGAAGTTTAATGGGTTTTGGGGCTAATTTGAAGGGCTCAAGGGCTTGGGTCTGCACAAGGGTAATTGGGCCTCCATTAGCCTTTTCTCATATTTCATTAATTTGGGCCTAGGTGAAGTCTCTATCTCAATTAATTCTCAAGCCCATATTAATAATTTATCTATCTAAAATCCTTATTTACTTAACTTGCCCAATCATCCCATATTAATTATTCTTAATTAATCTTAATCTATGATTAACACCTTACTTAATTTCGAGGTGTTACAAAATGTGAGTTCTATAGGTGAACTCTCAACTATAATCTCTTAGACATTTCATGTCTTTGACTTGGTTCTCAATTTAGATTTTGCCTTAAGTGATATAAACTATGGTACCTGCCAGGCAATATATCTAGAATTTAAGTCTAAATAACAAAAAGATTTAACTAAATTGGCAATAATCTTCAACTAAAACTACTAAGAACCTATTTAGTCTAAAACAATCTAACTTAATTCCCCAGCAACAGCACTAAAAAACTTGATAACCACTAATTTTGTAATAAATTTCGCAAGTGTACAAATCAAGTATTTAGTATAGCGGATCAAGGTCGTCTCATATAGAATTAATTTGGACACAATTAGGCCTAAGAAGTTTCACTTTTGTTTAAATGAAGAAATACACCAAAATATCAGCGTAATGAAATAAAATGAAATTAAAAGAACAAATTGAGTATTTAGAATTGTTCTAATGAGAATTAACATTGAAAAGCATCTTAGGTTCCCTATCCCCTTATTGCCAAAGATTGAGTTGTTCAATTAATTGGTTTAATTAATGATCTGAGAGTTAAGGAATTAAATTAAGCTCAAGTGTCTCTCGAACAACTCTAACTTCTATCCTATTTAATTATAGAACTCTCTCATAATTAATTAAGTTAATTGCGCTAAATCCTTTTAAACTACTTAGGTTCTTTAGATATATCTCTATACGTAAGAATAAAATTATGTTAATCTAATTCTAAGTTGCTCAATCTAATGATCCATTAAGATTTTTCTTTCTCAAGAGCTAATCTTAAACCCCAAATCCATGAAAGAGGTGGCCAAACTCTTAAATGAACAAGACAAGCTAGATTAAGCACTCAAATCAAAGATCTAGCCAATTTAATGATACAAGATTTCAATTACATGACATTAGGTTCAAGTAAATTTAGAATCCACCACATCTAGCCACATATGGCTCTGATCATTACAAACCAAATAAAAGATTTAAAGAAACAAGAATCTATGAAAGAAGAAAGGGAGAAGATTAGAAAATTTAGTGATAATGTGTTGATTTGGCCTCCAAGCTTCTTGTCTCTAAATCTTAGCTCCTCTGTGTGTTTTTCCTTTGGAATGTCTCCCAAAAGGCTCAACTCTTTAAAATTCTCGTTGGCTCTTGAGTTTTAAACCTAAAAATCGAAGTTGTGCATTTCAATAAATGAGCCTTGTTATAGCAAAAAATACCTCTCACTATTATGAGAGCTTTTTAGTTCCAGACTCCTAGTTTACTCGTCATAACCCTTGCTATTGCTTGAGGTTCCCTGGATTTTATATAGGCCATGAGTACACTATAGCGAATTAGATTTCTTGCTATTGCGAGGAGACTTAGACAACTTGTTCTTGATTTTCCAACATTATCCTTTTTTTTATTCCCTCTTAATAGGTCTCCATCCCTTCCCTGAGATTAATATCAAAATGAAATGAAACACAAAGCTACTAAAATTACAACAAAAACTATATTTTATTCATTTACATTGGTTAAAGAAAAATCTATACTAAATTACAAAATTTGTAATAAAATAGCCAAATGACTCCTTATTCCATCATAAATATATCATATAAATATACTTTATAAAATTATCCCTAAGATCATTTGTAATTGATTAGAAGAGATTTTAATGGATACGATATCTCTAAATCAAAATGTATTTTTATTGGGAAGATTAATATTATGCTACAAAAAAAATTGACTTTTAATGGCAACAAAAATCGCCACTAAAACTCATTATGTTGCCACTAATTAGTTTTAGTGGTGACACTTGGTCCGTTACACTACTCTAGTAATGCTAATTCTTTTTTGTAGCAACAAAAGGTTGTTAATAAAAAGTGATGCCAAAAGGATATAACAACAACAAATGTCGCCACTAAAGGTTAATACAAATATATTCATACAAAGGTCACCACTAAACATGCATAGTTAGTGGCGACAGTTGCCACCAAATCTACATATATAGTGGCGACATTATCATTGTCGTCACTAAATTCATACATTCAGTGACAATATTAGTTGCGATTATTGGACACTTTTAGTAATGACTATATGTTGCAAGTGAAAAGCAATTAGTGACACAGTCACCCGTGATGCTAAATATATTTAGTGGCGACCTATTGTGTGAGTAAAAGATTGTATTTAATGATAACAATTAGGTCGCCACTAAATATGTATATTTAGTGGTAACATTAGTTGTCACTATAAGTATATCTTTCGTAATAATAACTAATTGTTGCTAAAGATATTTAAGAGCAACTCATTATTTGTGGGTAAAAGATTACAATTAGTGATAGCAATATTGTTGCTACTAAAGACTTTTAGGGGTGATACTATGATTGTCACTAATGATTTATGGCCACGACATTCTGTCACAACTAATGATCTTTCGTAGCCACTATTGTTGTCACAAGAAAGTTTTAGTAGTGACATTATTTTGTCACTAGACATGTTCAATGACAACATTTTTTTTTTTTTTTGCTGATACACTTTTTAATGGCGAAATATGTTGCCATTAAAGGTATAGTGCTATATTTTTGTTGGCTTTTTAAAAAAATTAATAATGTACATTGAAAGTTAATTAACATTGAATAAAATTAAGATAATAAATAAAATACAAAAAACAAATTTATAAATATAAATTGATATCTACAATAAAATTGAATATTTATCATAATGAAGTCCAAAAAGTTCAAAATGATACAAATTTCATGGAAGATGGAAAATAATAGTTTCTAAGCCTTATTGGCAAACAAGTGATCTCAATAGCAACATCTTCGTCATTGCATACAAGCCATGAGTTGAATAGACTTAAACACCACTACATTAACATTATAAAGTTGACTTTGCAATCTTCTCCAAAATGCATCCTCATGCATAGCTTTGAACTCAACCTCTAGGCACATGTGAATATATTTTATCGTCCATTGCTTTCCTTTGTAAAAGGTAGTGTCATTTTGCTAAAAAAGAGTTCATATGTTGTATAAGAGATTTTAAATTCAAAAAGCGAAGAAAAATTTTCAATGGATGAAATGTGGAATCAGGAGCCCACATAAGCGTCAAAACACATAAAATACCAAAATTCAACATCAATTCAATCACAAGAAATTTTAAAAACAAATAGTAATAAAAGAAACATGCATAACAAGATTTGGAGACCCCAACATGTTTATTGTAGTATGTTGAAAGGAAATAGGAAAGCACTTATATAAGTCATATCCCCTTGTCTTGAAAATAGGAGTGCAAACTACAAAACTTGATCGCACAAAAGTCTTATGCGAAGATAATACCCTTCTTAACAACCAATCAAAGGCATGGAAAAAAAAAATCAATATCTTTAGTTACATTACTTTACACAAAATTGGCATTAAATAATCAATATATTTAACAAAAAATACAAGTAGACATAATTTAAATAACTTTAGGCTTTATTTCAAGATAAAAATCAAGCTTAAACCATGTTCAAACAATATTAGGACAAGAAACATGATCATACTGGATTTTGTCCCAACATGTTTACTAGCTAAAGATCAAGCTTAAATCATGCCAAAACATGACTAGGACAATAGTGGGCATAAAGTAAATTCAAGAATCGAACCAAGATAAATAAAATTCTTAAAAAATTTATTAAGACAATAGTGTTGCTTCACAATACTTAGAGGTCTTCTTAAAATAAGTAACTAAAAAAGGAAGGAGAAATTTAACCACCAAACATCAAAGGAGTAAATTTCAAGTTATGCATTTAAACCAATACAGTAAACAAAATCTAATAGAAATCATGTTGGAGGCTATTGGAATATGTTAGCAAAAAATGGGTATGCATAACCCAATAACTAAGTTTTAAGTTAAAAGTGTTTAGGTAGGGGTTTAAGAGGTCAAACTTTGGTTTAGAACCCAAGTGTAAAGTTTTAAGACTTAGACAACTTTCTTTTAGCATGCAAAACTTGATCCAAATGGTTTGGGGCCATTTGGAGAAGTGGTTTGAGTTTTGGACATTCCACATGAAGCTTGCAATTAGGCAATTTTACTATTTTTTTGCCCCTTTGCTATCATGGGGTGTACCTGATGGTTCTAATCTATTTTTGGGGAATTTTAGGGAGTTGAAGGTCATTTTAGGTGCCATGGAGTTGGTCAATAAGTTTTAGAAAGGTTTATGGTGAGTATTGAGTATTTTATGGAGAGTTATGGCTTGTATGTGGAGTAGTTTTGTGCTACTTTGTAGTCATCTACTAGTTGTGTGTACCCTTGCTACATTGCTTTACTATCTTAGTTTTCTTCACTTTCTTGTGGAATTTTACACTTTATAAGTAATGCCTAAGGTTGATTGGAAGTGATCCTAGGTGGTTTGGGTGTATACATGGTGGTTTGGTTGGTGTGAAGCTCATTTTGTATAGAATTTTATTATCATATTTTGCACTTTATGTCACAGCATGTTAGGAACTATACAAAGTAGTTCACTATGATTTTAGGTGGTTTAAATGTTGGTTTATGAATATTTTTAAGTGTGGAAAAGTTAGATGAAGTTTTAAAAGGATTTAATTGTGTTTGTGAATGTTAAAATTGGATTCTCATGAGTATATGTTCTATCATACCTAGTTAAAATTGTTAAGAGTTGTTCTAGTATTTTACCCTTGGTGTTTCTATATATTTTTAGGGCTATATAAGCTTACATATCAGTTATAAAGCATATAAGACATGTGGATGGAAGTCTAGAGTCTTAAGAGACTTTAACTTTGGTTATGTCTAAATTTGGCTCACATTATTCTTCTTGCAGCTATCATGACCTTTCTCCTATCCCTTTGGCTAGCGTGGGACTGGTTGGGATTTTTCAAAATAGTGATTTATATAATTGAACTTGTGGTAGAAATTTTGTTAATGGGCAAAAGAGTTCAATTTTAATTTTGTTGGTATTGTAGATGTTTATGCCTTGGGTAGTGGCTATCATAGTAGGCGTGGTATATTTTATTTTAGCAAATGTGGTGAGTTATGTAAGGCTTTTAGGTGTTGTTATTTAGTCTATAATTAAGGTTATTTAGTCTATTAGTAACTTAGTAAATGTTTAATTTATTTTCATAATAAATTTTTATTTTTAATGTTAATCCAATAATTTTTTATTGAATTTTAAATTTATTATTCTACTTAATTATGTTTCTCTTTTTTAGTCTTAGTCCTTTAATTGATTAATAAATTTTAAAGTTATTATTTTATATAAGCATACTTTTATTAATAATATTTATCTATTAATTACTTATTAAATAGTTTACTATTAATTATTTATTAAAAATTAAATCATAATTTTTTATTATAATATTATTCACTATATATTTAATTCAAATTTATTGTATATTTAATATATTTTTAACATTATTTTAATATACTATTTGAGAATTTTATTATTTTTTGTTTGGATATTAAATATTTATATATTAATTATACATATATAAATAATTATATACAATAATTATAGCATTAATATGAAATATTATTTGATATATATTTATTATATTTAATACATAATTATTATATATTTAATATATTTTTATATTATTGTAATATATATTTAATATTATTATTTGAGGATTTTAATATTTTCTGTTTATATAACAAATATTTATATATTTCGTATATTAATTACACATATACAAACAATTATATATATTAATTATAATATTGATATGAAACATTATTTGATCTATATTTATCATACATTTTCTATATTTCTTATATTATATATATAATACAAATTTATTGTATATTTAATATATTTTTAACATTATTTTAATATAATATTTGAAAATTTTATCTTTTTTGGTTTAAATATATTTCGCTTCTTCCATCAACTCATGTAATTAGACAAATTAGTAATTGCTACTCCTACATTGAAAACATGAAACCGCTAATTGACATACCTAGCTCTCAAAGCACATACATTTTTTTTTTATTTAGTTCTATTTTATGATAAAATGAACCTTCTAAGTCATTTAAGTTGCTCTCCAGACAAATATACTAGATGCCTCAAACTAGACCATGACAAATTTATAAGCCCTCACTTCCACATTTAATACATAATTTTTACTAGGAATGAACATATTATACAATATGTGCTAATTGAGAGGCAACTTTAATTAGCAAAACATTTGTGGAGTTAGAAAGCAAAACCTTTTCATTAAGATCCAAGATATCTTAATTGTCAACAAATTCAATGTAACTCCAATCAATCTCCTTTATTTTTTTGTATTCTGCATGCTTCATTTTAAAAATGTGTTATAGAACAAGATATTTAATCATTAAAAGAGCATGTATGAAATAAGTACAAATGTAACTATGGGTTTATCTATGTTAAATGTACAAAGATCGATAAGATGCCAGCAATTCTAAAGAACATAGATATCTCTCTGTTGCTGAAGCTTTTCATTGTCAAATTAACACAAAATTGCAAAGGACATAAAATAATTAGATGTTATGTCAAAGCCAAAACTATTTAGGAACATAGTGGTAATAATATGGATAAAACAGCCCCACCATTCCAAACTATGGCTTAAATGATATTATAGGCATCCCCACACCAACAACAAGGAAAAAAAAAGTTTAAAATTAATGGCCTACTCTCTAAAACCCACCTAGGCTCTTACATTCACAAAATGATAAAGGTTTGGATAAACCTAAATGTCACAGAACAAGGTGGCAAATTATTAAAAATGAATAGAACTAGCATAAATGCACAGAATGATCCAACCATCATATATTTGTGGCATTTTACATTCATACACACAGAACCTATTTTGATATTATTAAACTTCCAAGAACATATAAGACAATCAAACTTTTAACTCAGACTAAAATGACACATAATACATAATAGATAATTTTGGACAAAGATCTATAAACAAGTTAATCAAGTCGTCATAAAATCAACTACAGAACCTTTGAAGTTAAGTTAAGGAGGCCCAACATTGTGGAAGTTGATAGCAACTTGTGTTGAATACATAATTGATTAATGAACAAGCTTTACATATAATTTGAATTTTATTTAATAGGCAACCAAACCAACATAAAGAGATAGCCACAAAATGATTATTAGTGAGAAGGCATAGTGTGATGGAATTTCTAACTAAGCATGGGCTACATGTGTTCACCATTTCCTTATAGAATCTCAACAATATGACTACTTGAAGAGGACACCAATGACTTCTAACAAATCTATAACTTTGCTTAAGTTCATTGGTATCTTCTAGAGGCTAATCTATGACTAACATAAAATGGCATACCAATAAGCACTTGTTAGTTTTAAAACTCTCAGAACCATATATATCTAGCATGCCACTTAATGACTTTGACATAGGATCTTGACCAATTGAACTATTAATTTTTTCCACCATCCTACAAAATTATAACAAAAAATGTTAGAAATAAAGATTTATGCTTGATGAAAATTGACCAAATTAAACATAAATTATTACACAGTTTCAAATTAACCAGTAAACTTTCCCTCGTGGAGAGTTCTTCAAATTTATGAACCAATAAAAAAAAAACATATGAAAAAAGAATGCTTTGTATTTGTAATTGATTCTTTCAATTTTTTCTATCAATACAATCATAATTACCTTAGGAGGTGCAGCACAAATCATGTAGAAATAGTGACAATTTCTCTATAGATCTGACACCTAGCAAACACATGATCTTTTTAGAAGATAAGTTCTTATAGCAGCTCTTAAAATTCTCCTTATATAGTCAAATTGAATCTCCACAAATTTCTTTAAGCAACTATGAAAGTAAAAGGTTAAAATATAATACAAATAAAAAAGATAGTATGCCATAAAATTTGCCATAAATCTACAAAAGCAAAATGCTTTAGTATATCTTTTGTCACACCATCACCATTTATAAGCCTTTATATACTAAAAAGAAGACTTTGTTGACAAGGTCTTAAATTTCTCAATGTAAAATACAAGATCTTGTCGACAGGACTTTTGATCTTGTATACAAGATGTGGTTCCAAACTTAGAATTCCCTTGATTTAATGCCAAATCAATTGTAATTTGTGTGTTTAATAAAAAACACTACCATATGGGGCATAAAGCATTCCCTATCAAGGACTTCCATGTCTTTGGTGAGGGAATTAATCACTTTCAAGGGGCAAATTTATTGAATCTTGCCCATATAGCCCACTTAAACCTACCTCAAATTATTTCCATTCATATTATACTTAAACATACTAGAAACAACTTAATTTGAGGCTTACAACATGGATCAAGAAGCATTTCTCACAGATTTGGAATCAAAAACTAGAGAATCTCACTTTTACTCTCAAGTTCTAGTGGCAATTTACTGATAACAACTTTGAGAAATTATAACTAATTTTAGAAAAATTGAAATCAAGCAACTCGTTACTTTTTGGAAAGCTCTAGATGTTTAATTTATACTAAAAATAATTCCAAGCCATAATAACATCTTTTGGATCATGTTTGATAATAGAAAAGTGACATAGGTCAGACTGGCCAATGTTTCTGATACAATTTACTAATATAAATTTCAAAAATCCATAACTAATTCCAAAAAATCCAAATTGGGAAAACTATACTAATTTAGAAAGTTACAGATGTTAACTAGAGGAAAAAAATATGTCCAGACTAATTCAGAGCCTTCAGACCCCTAAAATGGATGGAATAGTAGCTGAGGTTTGATAGCACCCATGATACTAACCTGGAACTTAAAAAAAATTAGTTCTCCTCCTATATACCTCTAATTAAGGTGCTTTTAGTTGGTATAGGTCCTGTGAATGCTTAGTTTCTCTTATAAAATTTCACAGCCATTGGACACCATTTGACTCATGAATGACATAGGTAAAGTTTCTGACCATTTGTACAGTAATAGAACTAGAACTGTCAAAAATTGCCAATTTTAAAAATTCACCAAAAATTTTCTAGAATTCCAAATAATATGCCCTTCAGCTCGTCAAAAAGCTCTAGACAAGACCTATAAGCATGCCAAGTTTCAGACTAAGAAGAGCTCATTTGGTCAGATCTTGATATAGCTCTAGAATATGGTTATTTTAAAACTATAAAGGGGGTCAAAAATGGTCCATATGTCTTCTTAATTGTGACACCACCTCATGAGCACGTTTGGGAGCATAAACACAGCATACATGGGATCCCCAGGTGGTCCAAAGCATCACATTACTTAAAATTTATTATCTCATTGATTTGGTTTCAAATCTGGTACATACACTACATATACATGCTTTTACATTTGCTCAAGCATCTACATCTCAATAATCATATATATATACAAACTTTGACAATTAGTTACATCAAAACCTACATCAATGGCAAAGTGTGGTTACTCAAGCTCCTTGGCTTCCACTTTGGCCTTCTTAAACTCCACTAAGCAATATTGAAATGGGAGAGGGAAGTGGGTAAGATTCATAGAATCTCAGTCGCTCATACATCCTTTCAAACAAGCAATCAAGGAATGTAATTATATCACAAGATACAAGCATGTCATAAGCACTTTAAAAAGGCATTTCATTCATAATTTCCATGCCATAACAACACATCAAAGCTAAAGGGGATGCTTAAGGGACTTTTGGTCTAACCTCACTCTATTTTAGGACTTTTGGATTAGCGAAACTAATCCAAGAGACTTTTGGCCTTGTGTCACCTATTCCTAGGGACTTTTAGCTTCACCTCACTTATCACAAGGAACTTTTAGTACAACCTCACTCTTAAAGCATAATTTCACAATCAAATGCCACTCAAGAGACATAATGGTACCATATAAGTCAAATAATAGCATATGGCATTTCCCAAGACTCAAACACATATATATGCATCAACTGAAATTCATACAACATATTGCATACAAGAAAGGGATGGAGAGCTACCTTGGTAATTCAACACAAGCTTCCTTCTTAGTTATTTCTTTCCCTTTTTGGTTTCACACCCAAAAATAGATGGAGCTTGTTTTCTTTGGCCTAGACACAATAAATAGCATTCCATTACTCCCTTGGAACAAGCTAAAGCATTAAACACACATTTAAGAAGCACACTTTGCTCATTAGTTACATAATAGCTCCATTAATGACCTAATGAAGCAACTATCATAATTCAAGTTCTTGGTTCCCTTGTCTTCCTATATCTAGGGATCTTGACTTCCTTTGAAGTCCTTAAAGCCAGCACACACTTATTTCCAAGAGCCTAGATACAAGTTGCTTTTTAAGGCTATATTATGGAACCAATTACCTCATCTCCCAATCTATGGCTTTTAAATTCTTTCCAAGGCTTCCTCTTATCTTCTTCCATCATATAAAGTTCTAAACCAAGCTTGGAAAAGATTAAAACACTCTCTACCCCTAACATCTAAGCTTGGCTGAGACATGCAAGGGAAATAGAGCCTATGGACTTTGCAAATTTTCTTGATAAGAGAGGCACTTGAGAAGCTTCCTAGGGGTCTTAGAAACTTAAACAAACACTCACATACTGTAACACCATAATATATTAACGCGATCTAGCCTCCCTTTGGGCTCGATTCCATATGATTTCCAAAGAACAAGTACCAACCGTGGCTTTTTCATACTATAAAACGGGATTTCAAACACTCAACTTTTGCTCCGTGGGTCATGTGAAACCATCATTCACATTCTCTACTCACACTTCATTTATACAACTCATATATAGCATAAAACAAGCCATAAGCCACGGGTATGGAGCCAAAAACCAGAAAAATGCAATTTCTCACATGGACCCAAAAGTCAGATTTTTGGCTCTAACTTTGGAAAATCATAACTAATTATAGGAAAATGGGAATCTAGTAAACCATAGCTTTCTGGAAAGCTCTAAGTGTTACCTTTACACAAAAAATAGTTTCCAACCATAATTACAGTGTTTGGAACATGTTTGACATCAAAAATCAGACAAAGGTCTGGCTGTCCCTGTTTCTGGCGCAGCTTACTGTCATGAACTTCGAAAATTCATAACTAAATCCACAAAAATCTAATCTGGGAAAACTATACCAATTTGAAAATCAAAAAATGTCTAATAGAAGAGGAAAATAAGTCTAGATCAGTTCAGTAGGCCTTAGACCCCGAAAACTGATGGAATAGTAACAGAGGTCGGATAGGCTCCCTGATGCTGATACAGAACTTCAGAAGGTTCATTCTCTCTCTACATACCTCCGATTTAGGTGATTCTAGTTGGTATAGGTCACTGTGGTTATCTAGTTTATGTGTATAAAATTTCACAACATTTAGACTCCGTTTGGTCCATGAATGACAAGGTTTTATTTTCAGACTAGCTACACAGTGCCATGCCCAAATCATCAAATTTTCCCAATTTCAACAATTCACCAAATATTCCCTAGACCTCCAAATATTACCCACTTTAGCTTCCTAAGAAGCTCTCTACAAACTCTAGAGGCATGCCAAATTTCATAGAAAGAAGAGCTCGTTTGGTCATACTTTGACGTAGCTCACAAATTTAGTGGTTTTGGCACCCAAAAGGTCCAAAATGGATCCAAATGGCCTCTCACACGTTCTCACTTCTCATGGACAAGTTTTAAAGCATGAAAATAGTATATATAATATGTCCAAGTGATCCAAATCATCATACATTTCAAACTCACTATGCTACGGACCAAAATACACTATCACATACAATCAACAAAAGGGGCAAAACCTACATTTCCATTAATTTGGCTATCTACATAGTTTGTACATCATATATCTATACATTTACACTTGCTACAACATTTACATCAAAAGAGCAAAATAAAGCTAACATTCATCTAGCATTCTCCTAGGCTCCTTGGTGTGCACTTGTTTCTCCTTGAGCTCCACCTAGCATGTTAAGATGGGAGGGGGAAGGGGTGAGATTCAGGGAATCTTAGTAGCTCATGCACTCATTCAAGGAAGCAATCAAGGCATATAACAAGTCAAAGCATGTAATTTAGCATTCAACCATTCTCAATCACATAATACATGTTGTACATGCCATGGAAATCACAACAATGCCACAAGTAAGCTTTAAGGACTTTTGGTCTAGCCTCACCTATGTTTAGAGACTTTTGGATTGCCTCACCTGAGTTTAGGGACTTTTGACTTGGCCTCACTCGGTTATGAGACTTTTGGCCTTATCTCACCCATCTCAAGGGACTTTCGACTTTACCTCACCCATCTCAAGGGACTTTCGGCACTACCTCACCCGAGCAATTCTCACAATCCATCATACAAGCACATTGGTAACAACGCATCATGGCAATAACATATGGCATATCTCACACAACAAGCATAAACATAAACATACAATGACTATTACATCCAAGAATGCAATAAGAAAGAGTGGAGAGAGAGCTACCTTATGAGCCAACACAAACTTTTCCTTTCAATTCCTCTTCTCCCTTCTTGGTTTCACACTTACACCTTGATGGAGGTACTTCACTTGAGCCTAGACACATCAAGGAGCATAAATTATTCTCTCATAACTTAACAACTCTTAGGAGTTCTTCAGAGCAAACCTTGCTAACATATAAGAACCTAGGGGTTTTCTCTCTCTCTCTAGAATGTCACCAATTCTTCCTCTCTCTCAAGCTCTCATGGTAGTAGAATTATCATATTCAAGGAAAACAAAGAGATTCAAGGGTATTTTCCACTGTCCTTCTTCTGACCTATGCCCAAAACCCCACTAATCTCACAAACAAAACAATAGAAAGAGAAGGCAAAGAGAGGAGATCAAGATTCTAAGAAGAAATGAGAGAAACTTGCTTACCTTTCCTTTGTTCTTCCTCCTTCTCTTGGTCTTTCTCACTCTCCACGCCTCTTTTCTTTCCTTGGGTCGAAGTCTAGGGCAAATAAGAGAGAAAGAATGAATTGGGGCATTTAAAGGAGTCAAATTCTCGCTTTTTACTCTTTTCCGGATTGACCCTTGCTATGGCGAAAATTAACCTTCGCTACGGCGAGCTCGTATCAGCTACCTTCGCTATGGCGAGGTTTAACTTTCGCTACGGCGAGCACGTATCAGTCCCTTTCACTATAGCGAGGTTTAACCTTCGCTACGGCGAGCACGTATCAGTTCTAGACCCCCACTTTCGCTATGGCGTGCGCTACGGCGAGCAACTCCTTGGTTTTTTGTATGGACTGCCCGCACTCGCTATAGCTAGAAGCACTTTCGCTATTGCGAACAGGCACTCTCGCTATAGCGAGACCATTTCTCGCTATTGTGAGCAGACTTAGAAAAAAATTTCTGGATTTCGAAAATTTTTAGCTTTCTTCTTTCTTTTTCCTTTTCCCTTTTCCTGGTTGTTACATTTCTACCCCTCTTAAAAGAAATTTCGTCCTTGAAATTTAAAGACTTACCTCAAGGGAATAACTCTGGATATTTTTGCCTCATTTCATCCACCAATTCCCAAGTTGCTTCCTCAGATATCAGACCTCTTCAGATCACTTTCACCAGAGGAATGTTCTTGCTTCTCAGCTGTTTTAGCTTAGCATCTATAATTCTCTCCGGTCTCACTACATAGGAAAGATCTTTCTGCAATTGCACATGCTCATATTCTATGACATGTGAGGGGTCTGGTAAATACTTTTTCAACTGGGAGACATGAAAAACACTATGGATTTGGGCTAAGTTAGGAGGTAAGGCTATTCGGTAAGCCACGGGTCTAATTTTTCAAGGATTTCAAATGGACCAATATACCTAGGACTGAGCTTCCTTACCCTCATTGACCGACCTACTCCCGTCACTGGAGATACTCGAATGAATACATGGTCTCCAATCTCAAACTCTAATGGCCTTCTTCGCTTATCAGTATAGCTTTTCTGCCTACTCTGGGCCGTGAGGAGTCTCTTTCTAATCAACTTTATTTGTCTAGTGGTTTGGTCCACAATCTCAGGTCCTATCATACTCCTCTCACCTAGCTCAACCCAACACAGAGGGGATCTGCACTTTCTCCCATATAAAGCCTTATAAGGGGCTATCTGAATACTGGAATAGTAGCTGTTATTATACGCAAACTCTGCTAACGGTAAATACGCATCCTAATTAGCCCTCATTTCTAACACACATGCCCTCAACATGTCTTCCAATGTCTGGATGGTCCTTTCAGTCTGACCATTTGTCTGGGGGTGATATGCAGTGCTAAACCGCAACTTGGTCCCTAAGGCATGCTGCAATGACCTCCAAAAGTTCGATGTGAACCTAGGGTCTTTATCTGAAACTATGCTACTGGGTACTCCATGAAGTCGCACTATCTCTTTGATGTACAACTGGGCTAATCTATCTAGTGTATGAGTAGCCCTGATAGCTAAAAAGTGTGCAGACTTTATCAGTCTATCCATAACTACCTAAATAGCATCGTGTCCAGAGGATGTCCTAGGTAACCCCATAACAAAGTCCATGGCTATACTATCCCACTTCCACTCAGGGATATCTAGAGGTTGCAATAACCTAACCGGCTTTTGATGTTCTATCTTTACCTCTGACACACTAGGCATCTAGCCACATAATCCGTCACATCATTCTTCATCCCTGGCCACCAGAAAATTCTTTTCAAATCCTGATACATCTTGGTGGCACCTGGGTGGATAGTATACTTACTCTTATGTGCCTATTTTAAAATACTTTCTCTTAACTCATTCTGACTAGGCACACAGATTCTATCTCGGTATACTATCATACCATCCTCAAACACCTTGAATTCTGAGGTCTTACCTTGGGAAATCTCATTCCTGATCCGTTTCAAGAACTCATCCTCCCTTTGGGCATCTAAGATCTGGGTTCTCAAGATATTCTCAACTTGGGTTTCAATCAAATACAATTTACCCGATACCACTTGACAAGAGAGGTTCAAGTTTCTAAACTTCTCTAGGAGCTCCTGCTCCCTAATCATCATATGGGTTGCATGGATAGATTTTCTACTCAGGGCATCCGCCACTACATTGGCCTTGCCCGGATGATATTTCAACACATAATTATAGTCTTTCAAGAATTCCATCCATCTCCTCTGTCTCATATTGAGTTCTTTCTAGTCAAATAGGTATTTTAGACTCTTGTGGTCACTATAGATCTCTATGGTAGCACCATATAGATAGTGTCTCTAAATTTTAAGAGTAAACACTACGGCGGCTAACTCTAGGTCATGTGTGGGGTAATTCTCCTTATGAGGCCTCAACTGCCTCGAGGTATATGCCACTACTCGACCTTACTGCATCAACACACATCCTAACCCTTTACCCGAGGCACCACAATAAACCACAAATGGCTCACTAGGGTCAGGGATAATCAGTACAGGGGCAGTGGTCTGACAGAGTTTCAACTCCTGGAAACTTTTTTCACATTTATCATCCCACACAAAAAGGGTCTCTTTCCTAGTTAGCCTCGTCAGTGGTAAGGCCATCCGAGAAAAGTCCTGAATAAACCGTCTATAATACCCTGCCAAACTTAGGAAACTCCTAACTTTGGTGATTGTTCTAGGTCTATCCCACTGTAACACAGCCTCAACTTTATGGGGATCAATCGCAACCCCGTCTCGTGAGATTACATGACCTAAGAATCTCACCTCGGTCAGCTAAAACTCACATTTACTATGTTTGGCATACAACCTCTTCTTTCTCAAGGTGTTTAGGACTAATCTCAAATGCCTCTCGTGCTCCTCAAAGGATCTGGAGTACACTAAAATATCATCAATGAAGATCACCACAAACTGATCTAGATACGGTATGAATACCCTGTTCATGTAATCTATGAACACAGTGGGCGCATTCGTCAACCCGAATGGCATCACAAGGAATTCATAGTGCCCATATCTCGTTCTGAAGGCCGTCTTGGAGACGTCTTCAGTTTTCACTCTCAACTGGTGGTACCCAGATCTAAGATCTATCTTGGAAAACACAGATGCCCCAGCCAACTGATCTAACAAATCATCAATTCTAGGGAGAGGATATTTATTCTTGATGGTAACTTTATTCAACTCTCTATAATCTATACACAGACGTAAGCTACCATCCTTCTTTTTCACAAATAACACTGGAGCTCCCCAAGGTGAGACACTAGGGCGGATAAACCCTTTCTCTAACAATTTCTCTATCTGTTCTTTCAACTCAGCAAGCTCGGTGGGAGCCATCCTGTAAGGAGCTTTGGATACCGGTCCAGCCCCAGGCACTATGTCTATAGGGAACTTTAATTCTCTCTCAGAGGGTAGGCCACTAAAATCAAACTCTTTAGGGAAAACCTCTGGGAATTCCCTGATAATTGGGATCTCCTTTATCCCTTCTTTTATCTCAGCTTGAATAGAGAAAAAGACTAGAAACCTTTGATATCCACACTTTAAATATCTCTCAGCCTAGGCAGTAGTCATAAAGGATAACTCAACTCCTACCCTAGGTATGGTCCCACAAGTAGGTAGGGAAATGGTTCGATGTTCACAATCAAGTATTGCATTATTCGCGGCCAACCAGTTCATACCAATAATTAAATTAATATCATGGAAGGGCATACAAACCAAATCAATAGTGGTATGACAATGGTTAAATTGAACAGTGACATTTAAGCAGGTATGGGAAGTAACCACGTGGCCTCCAGTGGGTGTAGTGACAGACAAGTCAAATGGCAAGACACTAATGACCAGACCCAATTGCCTCACACAATCATAGGATATAAAGGAGTGACTAGTACCCGAATCGAACATAGTAACTACAGGAAAGCCATTCACTATCAACGTACCTCGGATCAAACTGGGAGATGCACTGGCTTCCTGCTGAGTGAGGGCGAACACTCGGCCCTGGGTTTATGGCCTAGGAAGAGGCGCTGTATCCATCTGAGGATAGTGTCTAGCAATGTGCCCTGGCTTCCCACACTTGAAACATGTCACTAGAGACGGCTGGAAGGATGACTGGCTCCGAGGAGATGGTATACCCCGCTGTGGCCTTCTATTCCATGGCCCCTTGCCTCTCCTCTTGGGGTTAGGTGTTAAACTAGAACCCTCTTCTGGTTTTGGCCTTTTCAAATCCAGAACCCTCTTCTGACTAGCCGTAGTCGCAGCAGGCATGATTGCTTGCAAGTTAGTCTCAATCACCCTGCTGACCTCTACAAGGGTATTGAACTTCCTGATCCGCTGTGGGGTGACTTTGTTGCTAATCAGGGGCTTCAACCCAGTCTCAAACTGCTCACATCTCCAGGGTTCATCATTATACCTCTGGAGGTAAGAGGAATACCGAGACAACTTAATGAACTTGGCCACATATTGGTCCACAATCATCTTATCCGTCTGTCTCAAGCCCATAAATTCCATCTCTTTCTTCTTCCTCACCGAACTAGGGACATATTTCTTATAAAACTCGACCAAGAAGCTTTCCCAAGTTATTTGTATATTCTTGGTCTCCATCAGGGGTTTCGTGCTACACCACCATCTATCAGCTTCCTTTTGTAATATGAAAGTGGCTAGCTGGGCTTTCTGCTCGGTGGTACAATCTATTAACGAGAATATTTTCTTTAGCTACATAACCCAAGCCTCCGCCTTATCCGCATCCAACTCCCCATCAAACGAGGGTGGATTATTCTGCCTAAACTGCTTTAACACTTTCTGGATAGGCGTCTGGGTCTGTGGAGTAGCAGGCTCCTGAGGAGGTGCAGGTGGAATACTGGATGTGGATGGTTGAGGTACAGGGGCATCTCTCCTGGCTTCTTTTTGCCTAGCCAGGGTGTCTTGTAAATGCATGATCATATCATACTGTTGCTGGGCAATATACCTCTGCTATTCCAGCATCTCCTAGTGCTGGCCCATCATGGCCTCATACCGGTCAAGCCTCTCTATGATGGCCCGCAGAGGATCCTTAGGCCCAACAGGAACCTCTGGCTCAGCTCTTTGAGCCCTGGGCAGTCTGCCTCTACCCCTGCCCTGTCTAGTCTCAACCATGTCTGAAAGAAGTAGCAACCCTCAGTTCACAATAAGATCACAAGTACATATGCATATGGATGCTACCACTTCCATGGCCATTCACACTAAACACAAGCAAATCACATCATTCAAGAGCCTAACATCGAGCAACAGTGCCTAAACCATTGCTCTGATACCAAAAATGTAACACCATAATATATTAACACGATCTAGCCTCCCTCTGGGCTCGATTCCATATGATTTCCAAAGAACAAGTACCAACCGTGGCTTTTTCATACTATAAAACGAGATTTCAAACACTCAACTTTTGCCCCGTGGGTCCTGTGAAACCATCATTCACATTCTATACTCACACTTCATTTATAAAACTCATACATAGCATAAAACAAGCCATAAGCCACGGGTATGGAGCCAAAAACCAAAAAAATGCAATTTCTCACATGGACCCAAAAGTCAGATTTTTGGCTCTAACTTTGGAAAATCATAACTAATTATAGAAAAATAGAAATCTAGTAAACCATAGCTTTCTAGAAAGCTCTAAGTGTTAACTTTACACCAAAAATAGTTCCTAACCATAATTACAGCGTTTGGACCATGTTTGACATCGAAAATCAGACAAAGGTCTGGCTGTCCCTGTTTCTAGCGCAGCTTACTGTCATGAACTTCGAAAATTCATAACTAAATCCAAAAAAATCTAATCTTGGAAAACTATACCAATTTGAAAAGATACAAATTTCTAATAGAGGAGAAAAATAAGTTTAGATCAGTTCAGTGGCCCTTAGACCCCGAAAACAGATGGAACAGTAACGGACGTCGGATGGGCTCCCTGATGCTGATATAGAACTTCAGAAGGTTCATTCTCTCTCTATAGACCTCCAATTTAGGCAATTATAGTTGGTATAGGTCACTGTGGTTGTTTAGTTTATGTGTATAAAATTTCACAACATTTGGACTCCATTTGGTGCATGAATGACAAGGTTTTATTTTCAGACTAGCTACACAGTGCCATGACCAAATCATCAAATTTTTCCAATTTCAACAATTCACCAAATATTCCCTAGACCTCCAAATATTATCCACTTTAGCTTCCTATGAAGCTCTCTACAAAATCTAGAGGCATGCCAAATTTCATAGCAAGAAGAGCTCATTTAGTCATACTTTGACGTAGCTCACAAATTTAACGGTTTTGGCACCCAAAAGGTCCAAAATGGGTCCAAATGGCCTTTCACACGTTCTCACTCCTTATGGACAAGTTTTAAAGCATGAAAATAGTATATATAATATGTCCAAGTGATCCAAATCATCATACATTTTAAACTCACTATGCTACGGACCAAAATACACTATCACATACATTCAACAAAAGGGGCAAAACCTACATTTCCATTAATTTGACTCTCTACATAGTTTGTACATCATATATCCATATATTTACACTTGCTACAACATTTACATCAAAAGACCAAAATAAAGCTAACATTCATCTAGCATTCTCCTAGGCTCCTTGGTGTGCACTTGTTTCTCCTTAAGCTCCACCTAGCATGTTAAGATGGGAGGGGAAATGGGTGAGATTCAGGGAATCTCAATAGCTCATGCACTCATTCAAGGAAGCAATCAAGGCATATAACAAGTCAAAGCATGTAGTTTAGCATTCAACCATTCTCAATCACATAATACATGTTGTACATGCCATGGAAATCACAACAATGCTACAAGTAAGCTCTAGGGACTTTTGGTCTAGCCTCACCCGAGTTTAGAGACTTTTGGATTGCCTTACCCGAGTTTAGGGACTTTTGACTTAGCCTCACTCGGTTATGAGACTTTTGGCTTTGTCTCACCCATCTCAAGGGACTTTCGGCTTTACCTCACCCATCTCAAGGGACTTTCGGCACTACCTCACCTAAGCAATTCTCATAATCCATCACACAAGCACATTGGTAATAATACATCATGGCAATAACATATGGCATATCTCACACAACAAGCATATACATAAATATACAATGACTATTACATCCAAGAATGCAACAAGAAAGAGTAGAGAGAGCTACCTTATAAGCCAACACAAGCTTTTCCTTTTAATTCCTCTTCTTCCTTCTTGGTTTTACACTCACACCTTGATGGAGGTGCTTCACTTGAGCCTAGACACATCAAAGAGCATAAATTACTCTCTCATAACTTAACAACTCTTAGGAGTTCTTCAGAGCAAACCTTGCTAACATATAAGAACCTAGGGGTTCTCTCTCTCTCTCTAGAATGTCACCAATTCTTCCTCTCTCTCAAGCTCTCATGGTAGTAGAATCATCATATTCAAGGAAAATAAAGAGATTTAAGGGTGTTTTTCACTTTCCCTCTTCTGACCCATGCCCAAAACCCCACTAATCTCACAAACAAAACCATAGAAAGAGAAAGCAAAGAGAGGAGATCAAGATTCTAAGAAGAAATGAGAGAAACTTGCTTACCTTTCCTTTGTTCTTCCTCCTTCTTTTGGTCTTTCTCACTCTCCATGCCTCTTTTCTCTCCTTGGGTCGAAGTCTAGGCAAATAAGAGAGAAAGAATGAATTGGGGCGTTTAAAGGAGTCAAATTCTCACTTTTTACTCTTTTCTAGACTGACCCTTGCTATGACAAAAATTAACCTTCGTTACGGCGAGCTTGTATCAGCTACCTTCGCTATGGCGAGGTTTAACTTTTACTACGGCGAGCACGTATCAGTCCCCTTCGCTATGGCGAGGTTTAACTTTTGCTACGGCGAGCACGTATCAGTTCTAGACCCCCACTTTTGTTATGGCGCGCGTTACGGCGAGCAACTCCCTGGTTTTTTGTATGGACTGCCCGCACTCGTTATAGCTAGAAGCACTTTCGCTATTACGAATAAGCACTCTCGCTATAGCGAGACCATTTCTCGCTATTGCGAGCAGACTTAAAAAAAATTTTTTGGATTTCGAAAATTTTCAACTTTCTTCTTTCTTTTTCCTTTTTCCTTTTTCCGGTTGTTACACATATGCTAGAGAATTCATGAATTAAATCAGTTTTTACAAAAGTGTTCAAGAATCCCTAACTTCCCATTCTTGAATTTTACTAGCTTTCCATTGCATTTCTTAAGTTCCCATAGCCTAATTCATGGGTTTCTTACTAGTTTTAGGTCAGAACTTTCTCCCCTTAGCCTGTTATGTTTTTGATCGAGACATTACACATAAAG
Source organism: Erythrophleum fordii (assembly GCA_032878935.1). NCBI lineage: Eukaryota > Viridiplantae > Streptophyta > Magnoliopsida > Fabales > Fabaceae > Erythrophleum > Erythrophleum fordii. The sequence goes on along the minus strand of JAVQMF010000025.1, from coordinate 4,374,707 downwards.
AGCAAGAAGGAAAAAGCAAAGATACAAGGAGATTTACCTTAATTCCAAGCTTTCCTCGAGAGTCTCTTTCTTTGCTTTAGCTTCCTTCTTCAATTTCTAATCTTTCTTCTTTGTACCAAGGCCAAAACAAAACCAATCCATCCATCAAAACCATAGAAAGATAGAGCAAAAGGAAGAGAACAAGATTCCAAGAAGAAAAGCCATGAAAATCCTTAAAGTTCCATACCTTTCTTAACTTCTTTCTCCTTCTTCTTAGGCTTCCCATATACGTCCTTCTCTTTAGCTCTCTCCTTTATTTTAAGTAGCACACAAAGTCGGTCATATGGGAGAGAGAAGAGGATGCCTTTTATAATAGAAGAATGGAGAAGAATTTGTTCCACAAAATGACATTTACGTTCATCATCTTTGGCAATTCTATTTTAGACTCATTTTAACTCCTTTTTGAGAGTTGTCTTTTCCATAATAAAATTTAGGTCCTCAAATTTATAAAATGCCTTTGGTTCTATCCAAATTGGATTTAAAACTTTATCGAATCCTTTGGTTAAACTTTCAGTTAACTCTTAGTCAAAAACACACACCGGGAAGGTCTTAAACACTATGGTGGTTCCTATAATTTTTGGGGCCTTTAAGAACCCTGGGAAACTCAAATTTTCCATTTAAAGATCCCTCCTTTAGGTTTTTTCTAAAACTTGCCTAAAATTATGATTTTGCCACCGGTCCTTTTATTTTCTCGTTTGGCTGTTTTGACTCCAATTCTGGACTATTCTGAGGCTCTATCCCACATTTTTATATGTTCTAATTAACATCAAACCTTTAACTACTTTACTTCAGGGTCTTCATTCATTAATTAACTGATTTAGATTTCAGTTTCGATCTATCGTAGTTTATATTGGCCTTCGTTAGGCCCCTGACCTTCTGTAAGTCATTCATTCCACTCTTTAGGGATGATTTGGATTTCCAAATCCTAGGATATTACATCTTCCCACTTGAATTATTATTCCTAATAATCTTTGCATTGCCAGAAACTTCTAAAATAGGATTCGACTGCAATCAACATGACATAAAGGAGGAAGCTTTGTAAAAGGGTTAACAATAATCAATATATTCCAGTGTAAGTTTGTAAGTGCAATTTTGGTATTAGCACAAGTCAAGAAAGTATGAAGCTTAGAATTCACCTTATAAATCTTGGTGGAAAAGGTTGGAAGGGCAAATTCACTCTTTAATAGCTCATTGCAACAAACCCCAATTTCAAATCTCACCCACGGCCAAAATGGATGAAAAAAAGGAAATAAAAAGAAAAGGAAAAGGGAAGAAGAAAATTTAATACTCAAAACTCCATGGATTTCCAACAAGCAAGAAAAAGGAAGGAAGTAATGAACAACCATGGCAAATGAATAGCAGTGTGAAGACAACCTTGGGTAATGCGGCACGCCAAAGATGGTGAGCTAATAATGGTAGCAACTAGTGGAGCATGCTGGGCTCGTTGGGTGAAGAAGAAGACGTGGCAATGGAAAGGAAGAATAGTGTTGGACAAAGAAGGGCTTGTTAGGTGAAGAGAAAGACTTTGCAATGGGAAGAGCAACACTGTACAGAGATAGGCTCATTGGAGCGTTGAGGAAGAGAAAATAGAAGAAAAATTAAGTGACACTCATGATTAAATGGGTTTGGGCCATGAGTAATTAGGTTTAGGTGTTTTGAAGTCCAATAAAATAGGTTTTAATGTTATATTTAGATTTTTATTTCTTATAAAAATTTGAATCATTAAGCTAAAATTATTTATTTAGTTTTTTTTTAATTTTTTAATGATTAGAAATTTTATAAAATTAAATAAAAAATAAATCAAATGAAACTATCAATAATTTATATGTAAATAAAAATAATTTAAATGATAAATATATTTTTTAAGATTATTTAAATTAAATTAATATTAATTTCTATAAGATAATTATTAAAATTTTCATAAATAGTATAAATTTACTTTATAATTATCCTTTTAATTAAAAATTAAATAATTGTAATAGAATCATCTATTTGATTTATTTTTTATTTTTTATTAATAATTAGATAATTCACAAAACTAGACTAAGAATACTAAAAAGAAACTACCAAAAATTATTAAAATAAATAAATAATAGTTTATATTGATTTTTATGAGGTAGTTGTTAAAATTTTAATAAAAGTTGTACAAATTTATTTCATAAATTTGTAATTATTTTTAATTAGAAATAAAGCAATTATAATAGTATTATCTATTTAGTTTTTTTTTTTAAATCAAGTTGGGCTGTTAAAGTAAGAAGCCATTTAGAGGAAGCGAATAGAATTAGAATTGTAAAATCTTAACCACCATTTGAGGGAAGAAGATGAAAGAATGAGGAAGAGAAATTGAAGAAGGGCAGAAAACTCACCACCCATGTTAATGGCAACAATTTCAAGCTCCTTGACCCTAACCTATGATAAGAGATGATGGAGGATCTGGAACTATGATGGTGATTGGATGAGGATGACACCTTGATGGGAGATAATAAATGACAAAGTTGAAAGGTGAAATGATAAGAGATGGAGAACAAAGTTGTAGGATTTAGGGGATAGGAATTTTGTATAATCAAATGAAAATGGAAGATGATGGGAGATAATGTAGCTTTTTTTTTTTTATAATTAAAAGAAAAAAAAATTAGTGCTATTTGCATAATTCATTTTTTAAAAATTAATTTCATGTTTATAAAATTATTTTGTTATTAAAACAACATTTAATATTAATTTTTACCAAAATGTATATGACATTTAATGTGAAAATATAGTAAAAGTATTAAATTAATAAATAATATGACCTAATGAATGATAACATAATGAATTAATATATTATATATTATATAGTTCAAACATTTGATAATAAATTAAAAAATTATTCTATTATTTTTTTGAATCCTACATTTTAGTTCTTAAATGTATGAATTCTAAAATTTAAAATTTTAATTTAATAATAAAAAATTAAAAATAATAATGAGTTAGTTTTTTAAATAAAAAATGATTATATAATTCATCAATCTAGATAATTATCTATTTAGGGCACATGATGTTGGCGTAAGTGAGGAAAATTAGGTTTTGGTATAAATATTATATTATTATTTACATTTTTTTAATATTTGAGTCATTTTTATTAATTTATTTAATTTTGTCAATTTTATATTTTTTTTTCTATCTTTTTATTTTAAGAGTTGTTATCTTTATTATATAGTTACCTAAATTAATTGGGATTAAGTTATCTAGACTAATTAAAATAAGAAAAAAGAGTAACTAATGTCTCAACTATATATCCTAGTTTTGATTTATTATTTTTATTTTTTTCTATATTTAATTTTTAAAATTTAAAAAATTAAGATATATAGTTGACTTTAGTTTCTAAAAAAAAAAATTAGATTCTACCAGGTTCTTGTTTATTTTAAAATATGATTATTATATTTATATAGTTATATCTTTGCAACAACGAGATTAATGATGGCTGGATATGTGAATGCTGTAACACCATAGATTTCTAGCCTTGCCTCATATTATTTCTAAGTCTCATGCCATGAATTACACAAGAAAATAAGAAAAAGGCATTAAAATATTGTATTTCTTTGTGTTGCGCTGTGCATAAACTTTTCTTTTGAAGTCTCGTGGGTCGCATAGACTCATGTATCATAATCTCATATTTAATTACATGGATACAACTCAAATCCATCACTAAGAGTGGCCTATAACTCGTGGAAAGCAAGAGAACACAAAAAATCTCATGAAGCAATCTCGTTCAGAATTTTCTCACTTCTGTCACCAACTTTAGAAAATCATAACTAATTTTAGAAAAATTGAAAACACACATTCTTAGACATTTTGGAAAGCTACACTTGTCTACTTCATGGTAAAAATATGGCCAGACTATGAAACACTACACAGAAGATTTGTGACATTTGAAATGGTCTAGAGGTCAGACTATCTACTGGTGCTATCACATAATTCTGTAGAAAAATTCAAAAATGTGCAATTAATTTTACAAAAATCCAATACATGTAAATAATACCAACATGGAAATATGTGAATGTTAGCTAGAGAGAAAAAATAACACCAGACTGGTTTAGACATGCCCAATTTGAAACTCAATCAAACAGTAACTTAGGTCAACTGGAGTTCCTAATACTAGATAGATTCTTTGAAAATTCATATCTCACTCTCTAGATATCCAAATGAGATGTTTTTAGTTGGCACAAGTCACTGGACATGTCTAATTTCTCTATATAAATTTTTTTGATAATTAGATATTATTTGAGCCCTGTGTGACAGATTTCATTTTTGGACTAAGTGAACAGTGCATTAGACCAAAACTAAGAAATTTTTCAATTTTAGAAATTCATCAAATATTTTTTAGACCTAAAAAAATTTTGTTCTTTAGCTTCTGAAAAATGTCTCAACAAACTCTAATTACTTACCAAATCTCAAATCAAAAAGAGCTCATTTGGTCAAAAAGTGACAGCCTCATGAAATGGTCATTTTTACTCCCAATCAAGAGTCACTTTGGTCCAAATGGTCTCCTTTTGAGTTTGGCACCTCTTAGGCAAGTTTAAAAGCATGAACATAACTTGTGTGAACTGTGCAAGTAGTCTCAAACCTTATGCATCTCAATTTGGCCTCTCCACTTCTATTATCACACTAATCTATCTAACCTTTTAAGAGCTAAACTTGCCATTCAATACCCAAAACATGCTATCTCATACATTTGGCATCAAATTTTATTTATACATCATACATTTGGATATTTTCATATGTTCATATGGTTACATAATAATTTTATTATGGGATTACATCATATGCCATATGTATGGCTAAAAGAAGGCAAAACTAGGCATATTCATATATTTTGATATCCATCTTCTTCTTCTAAGCTTGGTAGCCTATAATACCTTGCTCAATTATTTCACCTAACATGTTAAGACATTGGAGAGGACGGGATGAGATTCAAAGAATCCCAATAGCTCATCTCTCATTCAATCACATATAAAGCATGCAATACAAGTCTTACAAATGCACGCATGGGCATATTAACATTTATAATCATTTAAGAAACATACTTAGCATTTGAAAAAGTTATACATAGCATACATAGGCTTGCCAAATAAGTGTATTAGCCTCACCCATTTACTTGTAAATCTTGGACTTGCCTCAACCTTGCTCTTGAGAGTTAACCTCATTTTTGGAAAACTCTTTACTTTGTCTCAACCAAGTTCTAGGGTTCTTGGCTCATCCTCATCATAGTTAGAGGGTTCTTGGCTTCTCCATACTCAAGCAAACCAAGACAAGCACATAAAATATCATTTGCATACATAAAAACCATGAAATAAGAGCTCATGCTAAAATATTTTTCATAGCTTAAAACATACTTACACACATTCAAAGATAATGTAAGCACACATTCATGCATGAGAGAAGGTGGAGAGAGCTACTTTGCTTGTATTTACACCCTTTTTCCCTTGAGTCTTGAATCCTCTCCCTTGACATCACATACCTAAAAAAGTGGAGATCATTCCTCGTGCCCTAGACACATAATATGGAAACTAATTATACTCTTAAAACAAAGTTTAAGGCCACACAATCACTAACAAAGCTAGGTGACTCATAAGGCTCTTTTATGATTTCATAATGTACTTAATGAAGCAACCTTTAGAAAACATAATCTTGGATCCATTCTTTCTATCTATTTATGATTCTTGACTCCATTTAAACCTCTTAGAGTCATCACACAATCAATTCTACGAGCCTAGTTAGGTGTTGCTCCTTTAAGTCATATTATGGAATATAAGAGACCATCTTTCTTTCTATGATTTCTAAACTTTTTCCAAGGCTTCCTCTCATGGTCTCCCATCATACATGATACAAAACTAAGCTTGGAACAATTTAAAACTACCCTTAGGTGCCATTTCTACTCTTAGTCAAAACTATGCTTCCATATGGCACCAATGGAATTTCTTTGCTTCCTTTAATGGGAGAATCATGTAGGAAGCTCTCTTGGTGTCTTAGGAACTCATATGAACACTTAAACATCATAAAATATGGTTAGGGTTCATGATAGAGTTAAAGGTGTAATTAAAACCCTAACTTTTCTATCTTGCAAATTCATGGTTTTTACTTAGATTTCTTTGTATATTCTTACTCTCCTCCCTTAAATTCATAGAATTCATCCTTGGTTCTCCTCAAAATTTCAGCCCCTTCGCATCTACATACATGGGGCGAAATAGGGAGAAGAAGGGGGAGGAAGTATCTACTATATGATGGAAGATTTACCTTGTTTTTCCTTGTTTTTTCACTTGAATCTTCCTTTCTTTGGCTTCCTCTCTTCAAATTTGAACTTTCCCTTCTTGATCTGACCTTAAAACAGCACCCAAAACTTTAAGAAAATCATAGGAAAAAAAGGGAGAAGGAGGAGAAGAGATTTTCTAAGAAGAAGACTAGGAAATTCTAACAATTTTTTACTTTTTTCTTGAGTTTTTCCCTTCTCCTTTGCCTTATCCTTGTTTGCCTCCTTCCTTTGAGCTTTCTCTAGTTTTTAGGTAGAACTTGGTCGACCTAAATGAGAGGAGAAGAAGGACGCCTCCTATATATATGGGTTGAAGAAGGACTTTTTCAAAAATTACTATTTTGCCCTTCATTCTTGGCATTTCCGTTTCTAATTTATTTTAACTTTTTTTTAAGAACCGTCTTTTCCATTATGAATTTTAGGTTCCCAATTTAGTAAATTACCTTTGGAACCACTCAAATTGAAGCTAAAACCTTCTTGAATGAATTAGTCAAAGTTTGGGCCAGAGGGATTTTAACTGTCCCAGGGTTTTCCTTGATTTTCAGGGCCTCTGAGAACCCTGGGGAACTCAAAACTTTCATTTTAAAAGCACTCCTTATCCAATTCCATACCATATAAACTTTAACATATTATACAAGAAAACCTTGTACTTGTTGGCTAAGACCTTATTGACAAGATCTCAGAATTTGCATTACAGATTACAGGATCTTATCGACAAGATCTTGGACTTAGGTGGCAAGATGTTATCTTAGCCCTTAAATTAACTTGGTCCGCTGCCATGCTTCATACTCGATATACATTATAATAGTCACATAATATAATCTCTTATTTTTGAAGAACCAGATATTACAAATGACTAACTTCTTTGTACTTATTTTTTATTTTTTTACTTTTTTGCCTTCAATTTGATTCCAAAATTTGCCCTTTTGATCTCTTAATGTCGTTGCCTCCTCCTTTTTCTCTTTTTGGTCAAATCCTTTCTTTACTCTTTCCCTTTCAAACTTTACTTCCTAATTGTATAAAGGACATGTGTATGATGAAAATTAAGGATGCGGCTAATTAATGAGTTGCGGCTTGACTCTGTTTGTGATTGAGATGTAAGGGTGTGTGAATGATACTGAGACTAAGGCACAAGGGTATGTAAGTAAGCACCTACTTTTCATTTTTTTAATTTTGATTAATGATTAGATAACTCAAAATTAAATTAAAAATAAATAAAATGAAATTATTAACAATTGACATGAAAATGAAAATACTTCAAGTTATTAATATAATCTTTGAGATAATTAAAACTACATTAATCTTAATTTTTATTAGATAATTATAAAATTTTTATTATTTATCTTTTTATTATTGATTAATGATAAGATAACTCCTAAAAATGGGTAAAAAATAATTACAAAAAAGTGCCAATTAATGTTACGTAAATAAAAAAGTTTATATAATTACTACATTCTTTGATATCATTTAAATTAATTTAATATTATTTTTGGAGATAATTATTAACATTTTAATAAATATTGATCAAAATTATCTTGTTAATTAACAATCAAATAATTACAAGAAAGTTATCTATTTGGTTTTGTGTTTTATTTTTTTATTAATGATTATCTAGATATATTTTATTTTGTAAGCATAGTTAAATAAATGTGTATAAGCATAATATTTTTCACCTACTTTATTGCATCTATGAGACAAGACAAAAGTTCTTCCTTGAACCTTCTAATTTTTATTTTGTATGTTTTTTGTTTTCTATAATACCATATCTTTCTAGCCTTCCTCAAGTGATTCACATGCTCCATAACATGCATTGCTTGGGAATTGTAAGAAAATGGGATATAAACAATGGATTAAATTTGTGTTGCGTTACATATGAAAATTTCATTTGATATCATGTGGGTCGTATGAGCACATACTATACTTTTTCATATTTAATTACATCAATACAACTCCTTTGCAGCACAAAATCATGCCCACAAATCATGGAAACTAAAATAAAACTCAAAATAAGCAAGTCTAGTTTCGGCCAGAAATGACCTCTTTTTTGGTCAAAATTTGGAAGTTCATAACTAATTCTAAAAAAATCGAAATCATACAATCTTGATCATTATGGAAAGCTATGGATGTCTTCTTCATACTAAAAATATGCCTACATCATAACATTGATCACAAAGTGTGTTTGACATCCAAAATTATCCAAAGGTCTGACTGAATTCTGGAGCTGTCACAAAATTCTGCAGAAAATTTTGAAAATGTCCAATTAATTTCACAAAAATTCAATCCATACAAATGATACCAATCTTGAAATCTGTAGATGTTAGCTAAAGGGAAAAAATATTTCCAGACCAGCTCAGATAGCCCAAATCTTAGAATTCAATAAAACAGTAACTCAGGTCGGGTAAGGGTCCCGATACTAGATAAAATGTTTAAAAATTCATATCTCCCTCTCTAGACCTCCAAATGAGGTGCTTCTAATTGGTACAAGTCACTGGGAATGTCTAATTTCTCTGTATGGATTTTCGTGGCAATTGGACATCATTTGCCCCATAAGTGACAGAATTTAATTTCAGACCAGTGCTACAATACCAAGGACCAAAACCAGAAAAATTCTCAACTTCAACAATTGGCCAAATATTCCACATACCTCCAAAAATTACCAACTTTAGCTTTCCAAAAATATCTTAATAAGCTCTAGACGCATGCCAAATTTTAGACCAAGAAGAGCTCATTTGGACAAAAAGTGGTATGGCTTCCTAAAATGGTAAATTTTTGCTCCATTTGGGTAACCAATTTGTCCAAATGGCTTTCTTAATTATTTGGCATCTCTTGGGCAAGTTTTGAAGCACAAATATGACTTGTAGAGACTGTCCAAATGGTCCCAAATCCCATGTATCTTATTTTGGTCTCTCAACATCCATTTATGCACTAAACACACATGCCATTTAATGGTCCATCTACGTAACTTCATTGAATTAACACCACATACATTATACATATAGTCTATACATTATGTTACACATGCTCAAGGTTTTACACAACTAAAAATAATATATACAATGCTTCTTGAAACTCTATTACAATTTACATTACAAATTATACAAAGTGTAGCCATTTAGTGTTCTTGGCTTGCATTCCCTTAGCCTTGGGCACCACCTAGACATTTTAAGTATGAAAGGGAAAGGGGGGTGAGATTCCAAGAATCTCAATAGCTCATACACCCATTCACACCACATTCAAGGCATACACACATCAAATATATGAATATGCAAACATAAAGTGTGCAATAAATCTCATTTCATGCCATATCAACAATATGTCAAGACCATTTTCATGCTCTAGGGACTTTTAGCTTAGCCTCACCTCATTTCTAGGACTTTTAGATTTGCCTCACTCTTGACCTAGGGACGTTTGACTTAGCTTTACCCATTCAAAGGACTTTTAGCCTTGTCTCACCTATGCCATGAGACTTTTGGCATCTCTTCACCTTCATCAAGGGACTTTTGGCATCACCTCACCCTTATGAGCTCTTTCCACAACCATAGTCATTCAAGAAGACACATTGGTACCAATGTAATTTCAAGACATCAAGTGGCATGTTCTTAAATCACAAGAGCATATACAAGCACACAACATATACATATGCACACAAGAATGCAAGAGAATGAGGTGGAGAGTTACCTTTTAATTTATGTAAACTTCCTTTGCCACTTCCTTTCCCTTCTTGGTCTTACAAGAGCACTTAGGTGGAGTAGGGTTCTCTTGACTTAGACATCACAAACATCACACAATTACACACTTGAAGCAACCCAAGATACTAGGGTCACTTTTAAACATACACTTGGTTCCATAATGGGTATATTAGTTCTATAAATGGTCTATTGAAGCAACTCATATCATCCAAGTTCTAGGCTCCATTCTCTTATTATTTCTAGACTTCTTGGACTCATTTAAGGTCCTTGGAGTCATCACATATTCAATTGCACCATTGGAAAACTAAGTTGCTTCATAAGGCACCATTATAGACACCATTGTCCCATTTCCCAACCTATGGCTCCTAAATTTTTTTCAATGATTTCTCCCATCTTCTAACATCATATAAAGTCCTAAACCAAGGTTAGAACAATTTAAAACATTCCCTAGCCTACTGAACCTAGCTTGGCCAAAATATACACCATAATAGAGGTTCATGGACTTTGTGATTTTTTCTTGATGGGAGAGCCACTTGGAAGGCTTTCTAAAGGTCTGAGGAGCTCAAGGAAACATTCAAATAGCCAAGGAAACATCTACATAAAATTAGATTTTGCAAAACCCTAGAAAACACTACACTTTTTTAACTTGTTTTCTATTGGTTTTTTTTAGAATTTCTTGCCATATTCCATCTCCCCATGGCCTAAAACCCTTGTTCCTTCCTTGTATTTGGACAGAACATCCTCCCCTCCTTTGGTTCTGTTCTTGGCTGAAATACACACAAAGGGAGGGAGAAAAGAAGATGCAACAAAAAGCAAATATTACTTAGGATTCAAGTGAGCTTTCAAGTGTCTTTCTCCTTGATTATCTTCTCCTTGGCAAATTTGAAATTCTCCCCTTGGTTCTAGACCTAAAATAGAACCAAAAAGTTCAACTAAACCATGGAAAGAGAGGAGGAAAGGAGAGGAACAAGATTGGAGGAAGATGGAGCATGAAAATCTACAAGTTTCCTTACCTTTTCCTTGATTTTTCTCCTCCTTTTCTTCCCCTTTTGATGCACCTAAGGAGCTGCTATTTTTTCTGTAAATTGGGCAGAAGAAGTCGTGCTCAATAAAAGGGAGAAGATGGAAGAAAATGTGGAAGTATTTAGGACATTCTAAAAGCTTTTATTTCCAATTTTGTCCTTCCGTAATGACAATTTCATTTTGGCTTCGTTTTAGCTCCTTTTTAAGAACCATCTTTTCCATCATAAAATTTAGGTTCCCAATTTAATAAAATGCTTTTGGAATCACTCAATTTGGAGCTAAAACCTTATCGAAAGAATCAGTCAAAGTTCAAGTCAACTGACGTTAAAAAATATACACTGGAGGGGCTTTACCGGTCTTGGAGCTTCCTATAATTTTTGAGGTATTTGAGAACCTTGGACAACTCAAAAATTTCATTTAAAAAGTCTTCCTACGTGGTTTTCCAAAATTTACACTTATTTATGAAAATATCATTATGTTTCTTCAGTTTCTGTCGCAAATTATTTCTCCATCCTAACTCCATTTTTCTTTCTGTTTGAGCCTAGAATTATCATTTTTAGGAATCTAAAACTCAATCCAAATTTTTTGGGACATTATCTAGGTCATTTCAGAAGACTTACTTTTACATGACTCATTTCGTCGTTTTACAAAAATTACGTTCATTATATTTTCAGTTTATTTTAATTTTGGAAAATTAATTTTATATATTCCTTGATTTATTTTTTATTTTAAAAAATTATTTAAAGCTATGTATAAATACTTTCTTTGTCAAATTTGTAGCAAATTTTGATAAATAAAATTTTTGAATTATTTCATTTAACTAGTTCAGGGGGGAGAAAAGGTTTTTTTTTTTTTTATTTTGTAAACAAGCATTATTGTAAATTTTTTTGTCAAAAATTTGCATGTTTACTCATTTTTGTCTTCATTTTGGATTAGTATTTATCTTAAATAAAATTATCTATTTCGATTATCTCATAAAATACATTTATTTTTTATGTTTGATTAATGATTAGATAACTTCAGGAACTAGATAAAGAAAAATTAAAAAGAAACTAGTAATAAATGTGACATAAATAAAAGGGTTATATAATAAAAATATATTTTTGAAATTATTTCAATTAAATCAATATAAATTGTTATGAGATAATTATTAATATTTTAATAAATTTGCACAATATTTGTTAAGATATTAATAATTATCTATTTTGATTATCTCATAATAGGAGAGGGATGATTTCCTTTATTACATAGGAGATTGGAAATTGGAGAAATGAGGGAAAAGATGAAATTTAGGATAAAATTATGTTTTTTAATACATTTTATAATTTTTTAAAATTATTATATATATAATTCTAAAGATATTTTATTATATAATATTAAATTATAAATGAATAAATTTTAAATATGTAATATTTTTAAAATCAGCTTGTTCATTGAAGTGGTAAATGTATTAGTTTATGATTCATTAGTCTTATTAAATTTGAACTGTATTAAGGTTGAACTATTATTAAACTAATAATAATCAAATATTTTTTTAAAAAAAATTTATATATTAAAAATCTAATATAAAAAATAAATTTTAATAAATTTTAAATTTTAAATTACTAATTGCATGCTTTTTTAAATATTTAAAAGTTTATTTTTAAATTGAAAAATACAAATTGTTCATGATTAAAATTTAAGAGTATTTAATATTAAAATTTTAAAATTAAGATTCTGTTGTCACTAAAAATTAAAAAACAAAAAAAAGTATAGCACTTAAAAATAATAAATTACAAAAATTAATTTATGATATAAGAAAATTTAACAAATTAAAAATATTGTTATAATTATAAATAGTATATATATATTAGTTTTGTTGTTTATATATATCATATAATTTTTTGTTATATTACTTAATTTAGAAGTTTATATATATATATATATATATATATATCAAACAATGTATAATATGACTACAAGAAGCTTGTAGTACAAGTTTACTAAAGTGTCAACAATTTGTTTTAGGGTCTTTGGTTTGAGTCTCAATGATACCACTTTTACATAAAAAATGTTGCTAAACTTTTAGAGGTGACATCACTTTTAGTGGTAACTTTTATAGGTCACCACTAAAAGTTTTAGCACAAAAATTTTATGATTCTTTAAATAAAAAAATTTGTCAAACTTTTAGTGATAACATTTGGTTGCCATTAAAAGTTACTTTTAGTTGTGATATCTATAGGTTGCCACTAAAAATGTCTTTTAGTGGTGACATTTGGTTGCCATTAAAAGTTACTTTTAGTTGTGATATCTATAGGTTGCCACTAAAAATGTCTTTTAGTGGTGACACTTGGTCACCACTAAATGTTTAGCAAATTTTTTCTTCTGGTTCAAAAAATTTTTGTGCCAAAACTTTTAGTGGCAACTATAAAAGACACTTTTAGTGGCAACCATGTTTGTGTCATCACTAAAAGGTATTTTTTGGCAACATTTTTGTTGCCACAACAAACTTTTAATGGCGACTTTTTGTTTTGTCATTGAAGGTTTTGCCAACATGAGAAATATTGTTTTAGTGACAATTTTTAATGACAATCTAGTAAATTTGTCGCTAAAAATATACTTTTAATGCTGACATTTTTTTAGTAAGTCATCACTAAAAATCAATTTTTTTTTGTATTGTTAGATAATATCATTATGGCCATGGAGTTAATTCATAAACTACAAGCTGTAAGATTTGATAAAATAGATTGGTGTTGTAATGTCTGGTATTTTGTAAAAATACCGTAATGAGTCAGTTTGAAAAGTAAGTTTCTTGAGATGAATGATTTAAGGCCAAGTAAAATTTGAATAAAATTTTAAATAATAGAAAATAAAGATTTAAGTCTTAAGTTGCCTAAAAATCGAGACCAGAGTGGTTCAAAAAATTTGTCAAAAGTCTACTAGCATTTTCGTAAATATGAAAACTTTTTGGAAAACTCATAGAAGGGCTTTTTAAATGAAAAATTTGAGATTTTTGAGGTTCTCAGAGGCTCTGAAAACCATGAGAAGCCTTGGGACAATTAAAACCCTTCAGGTGTATGGTTTTGAATGTTGGTTAACCCGAACTTTGACTAGTTCATTCAAAAAAGTTTTAAATCCAAATTGAGTGCTTCCAAAACCATTTTATAAAATTGAGGATCTAAATTTTATGATAGAAAAGACAGTTTAAAAAAGGAGCTAAAATGAAGTTAAAACGAAAATGCCACAAACGCAGGATATAAATGTCATTTTTGGGAACAATTGTTTCTTGAATCTTCTTTTATTTAGGTGTCCCACTCCCTTGCTTCTTCTAACTGACTTGCTTCATCTAAAATAAAAGGAGGTTCTACCCAAATTGGTCGCAGAAGGAGAAGCACAAAAGGAAGAAGAAAGAGTTAAGGAAAGGTATGGAAATTTAAGACTTTTCATGATCTTCCTTCTTGGCACCTTGTTCTTCTCTCTTTGCTCTCTCTTCCTATGGTTCTGATGGATGGTTTGGTTCTATTTTAACCTTGGCTCAGAAGGGAAAGATTACAGTTTCAAAAAGGACTAAGAGCAAAGGAAGAGACTCTTGATAGAAGCTTGGGGTCAAGTTAGTTTTCTTCCTTTTGTTGCTTCTTCTCCCTTTGCTCTCCTTTGAGTGTCATGGCCAAGAATAGAACATTCAAGAAGGAGGAGTTTCTATCAAAAACAAGAGAGAATCTTAGGTTTTAGTCTATAGGGAGTTAGAAAATGCAAAGAAATTGGAAGGAAAGCAAGTGAATTTCAAGATAAGAAAGTGTGGAACTCTTGAATATATTGTAAAAACTAATTTGATTCATGAATTCCCTAGTCTATATGAGTGTTTGTTTGAGTCCCTAAGAACCCTAAGAAGCCTCTCAAGTGCCTTTCACATCAGGAAAAGAAATAAAAAACTCAATAGGCCCTAAATTATATGCTTGCCTCAGCCTAGGACAGATGGAGGGGTTAGGGAGTGTTTTAAATTGTTTCAAGATTGGTTTAGGACTTTATGTGAGGGAAGAAGGTGAGAGGAAGCCTTGAAAAAATTTAGAAGCCATACATTGGGAGATGAGACAATAGGTTCCATAATGTAACCTTAAGAAACAACTTGCATCTAGACTCTTGGAAATGAGTTTGTAAGGACTTCACAGAGTCTAAGTGGAACCAAATGGTCTAGATATGAGAAGAGAATGAAGCTAAAAACTTAAATTATGGTAGTTGCTTTATTAGGCCATTAATGGAACTATTATGTAACCATTATACAAAGTATGTTCCCTTGGTGTGTGTTTAATGCTTTGGCTTACTTCAAGAGTGTAATGAGATCTTATTTGTTGTGTCTAGGCTAAGGGAATTAAACTCCATTTATTTGTGGGTGTAGAACCGAAAAAGAAAAGGGTAATCAGGTTTAAAAGCTTGGATTTCTACTAAGGTAGCTCTTCACTCTTTCTTGTTTGCATTCTTAGTTGTATACATGCCTTTGGATGCTTGTATGTGTATTTGTATTATGAGATATGCCATATGATGTTGCCTTGTTGCATGAGTACCAATATGTTTTCTTGAATGTTATTTTGGTTATGAAAATTGCTCTTAAGGGTGAGGTGATGCCAAAAGTCCCTTGATATAGGTGAGGTAAAGCTAAAAGTCCCTAGGAATGAGTGAGACAAGGCCAAAAGTCTCTTGGATGAGTGAGGCTAAGTTAAAAGTCCCTAAGCCAAGGGTAAAGCTAATCCAAAAGTTCTAAGAATGGGGTGAGGCAAGATCCAAAAGTCCCTAAAGCTTGCTTTTAGCCTTGATATGATCTTATGGCATGGAAATGTTGAAATGAATGCTTTATGTTGTGTTAGAATGTATACTTGTATTCCTTGACATGTTATATGCCTTGATTGCCTACTTGAATAAGTGTATGAGATATTGAGATTCCATGAATCTCATCTCCTCCTCTCTCCCATCTCACCTTATTTAGGTGGAGTTCAAGAGCCCAAGGATGGAAGCTAAGGAGCATGATAGACTATCTCTTGGCAATTGAGTAGTTTTTTATGCTTTTTGATGTAAAAGAATGTCAAAATGTCTATATACATATTATTTTTGATATGTAAACATTTGGACAAATGTAAAAGTATGTATGACTAATGTGAGAATCAAATTTGGAGCCAAATCAATGAGAATGTGAGATTTGGACATTTGGTGGTTTTTATGTAGTTATACATTCTTGTATATAGCATGGTGAATTTGAAATGCATGATGGTTTGGACCATTTGGGCAATTCATATATGATGTATTTTTACTTTCAAACTTGTCCAAAAGGTAGTAAAATATGTAAGAGGCTATTTAAACCCACTTTGAATCATATATAGTGCTAAATTCTAAAGTTATATCAAGATTTGACTAAATGATCTCTTTTTGGTTTGAAACTTGGCAAATTTTTTATGAATTTCCAAAGTTGGCAAAACTTTTCCAATTTAACAGTGGTACTGTACAAATGGTCAGTAGCTTCACCTCTATCACTCATGGGTCAAATGATATCCAATGGTTATAAAATTTTATAGGAAAAAACTAAACATTTATAGTGACTTATACCAATTAGAAACACCTCAATTGGAGGTTTGTAGAGGGAGATATGAATTTTTGAAGTTTCAAATCAGTATTAGGGATGCCAGTAGACCTTGCTTACTATTCCATCCATTTTTGGGGTCTGAAAGCTTCTGAATTGGTTTGAATTATTTTTTTTCCTTTAGTTAACATTTGTAGCTTTCCAAATTAGTATATTTTTTTGAATTAGATTTTTGTGAAATTAGTTATGAATTTTTAAAATTTATATCAGTAAACTGTAACAACAAAAAATTACTAAAATTTTCTAAGTTCTAAAATTTGTCTAAGTCTTAAAATTTTTCTAAGTCTGCTGGCTACAGCAAGGCTATAGTGAATGTACTTGTTCGCTATAGTGAGGAATGACCTAGCTATAGCCAATGTGCCTGTTCGCTATAGCGAGAATGCTTCTAGCTATAGCGAGTTTGGGCATCTCATACAAAAACCAGGGAGTTTCTCATAATAGCGTGCGCTGTAGCGAGAACAGGGATCTGGGACTGATACATGTTCATCGTAGCAAGGGTTAGTTTGGTAAAGTGTAAAAAAAGAGAATTTTACTTCTTAAAAAGTCCAAATCCTCTCCTTTTCTTTTAACTGACCTAACCTTCGTCCAAAACAGAGAAAAGGGCTAAAGAGAGAAAGAAAAACCAAGAGAAGGAAGGAAGAACAAGGAAAAGGTAAGTAAACTTAAGATTTCCATAGCTTTTCTTCTTAGAATTTTATTCTTCTCTCTTTGCCCTTTTTTTCTATGATTTTGGTTAATGAATTAGTTTTGTTTTGAGCTTGGTTCAGAAGAAGGAGAGTGGAGAATAAAAAGGAAGGTGAAGGCAAAAGAGAATCACTCTTGAAAGAAGCTAGAACTTAAGGTAGATACTTATGTATCTTACTTCTTCTTTTTTTACTTTCCTTAAGTATATTAGTTCTACCAATTTAAGAGCTTGAGACAGGAAGGAAGTCTAACCTAGAGCAAGTAAGAAACCCTTGAATTAGAGTGTGGGAAGTTAAGAAATACCAAAGAACTAAGAGAAGGGCTAGTAAAATTTAAGAGGGAGAAACTAGGGATTTAATCTCCTAACCTTTGTGAGTAATTGTTTGATTCCTAAGAGAGTAATTACATGCTACTTGTTGTGTCTAGGCTCAAAAGAAGCAGCTCCATCTAGTTGTGATTATGAGACCGAGAAGAGAGAAGAGAAATTGAAAGGGAAGGCTTGTATTGGCTTATAAGGTAGCTCTCTACTCTTTCTTGTTACATTCTTGGATGTGTAATAGTCATTGTATGCTTGTGTATATGCTTGTATTGTGAGACATGTCATTTGATATTGCCTTGATACATTGGTACCAATATGTTTATGTTTTAGGTTGTGAAAATTGTTCGGGTGAGGTAATGCCAAAAGTCCCTTGTGATGGGTGAGGTAGAGCCAAAAGTCCCTAGAAATGGGTGAGATAAGGCCAAAAGTCTCATGAATGAGTGAGGCTAAGTCAAAAGTCCTTAAACCAAGGGTGATGCCATCCAAAAGTCCCTAAAATAAGGTGAGGTTAGACTAAAAGTCTCTAGAGCTCATTCTTGGCATTGATATGATATTCATGGCATATAATTCATGTGTTGTATAATTGTGAATGGTTTGCATGCTTTGACTTATTTATATGCCTTGATTGCTTCCTTGAATAAGTGTATGAGCTATTGAGATTCCATGACTTTCACACCCTTCCCTCTCCTATCTCATATGGTCTAGGTGGAGCTCAAGAGCCTAAGAGTGGAGGCCATGAGGCATAGATGACCCTTTTTGACATAGTTTGATGTATAGGAAAGCTAAAGTGCTCATGTATACATATTCTTTTTGAGATATAAATGCTTAAGTAAGTGTAAATCTATGTAAAAATGGTGTGTGAACCATGAATAGAGCCAAAGTAATGAAAATATGATATTTGGCCCCTTTGTGGCTTGTATGTAGTAGTATATTTTTACCTGTAGTATAGTAAGTTTAAGATGTGTGATAGTTTGGACCACTTGAACAACTCATATATGATATAGTAGTGCTTTAAAACTTGTCCAAGAGGTGCTAGAACATGTAAGAGGCTATTTGGATCCACTTTAAACTATATTAGGGGTCAAAATTGCCAAATTCATGAGCTTAATCAAAGTATGACCAAATGAGCTCTTCTTGATATGAAATTTGGCATGTCTCTAGGGTTTGTTAAGAGCTTTTTGAGAAATTAAAGTATAGAATATTTAGAGGTCTAGGGAATATTTGGTGAATTGTTGAAATTGGAGAATTTTCTAGTTTTGGATAGTTTACTATGGGACCAAAAATGAATTTATATCATTCGTAGACCAAATGGTGTCCAATTGTCATAAAATTTTATGGGCATAAACTAGACAATCACAGTGACCTATATCAATTAAAAGCACCTCAATTAAAGGTCTGTAGAGGGAGAAATAACTTTTGAAGTTTTGTGTCAGCATCAGGGAAGCCATCTGACATTCGTTACTGTTCCATTAGCTTTTGAGGTCCAGATGCTATGCAAAGAATCTAGAATTATTTTTATCCTCTATTTAACTTCTTTATCTTTCCAAATTAGTATAGTTTTCCCATATTAGATTTTTGTGGAATTAGTTATGAATTTTTGAAATTCATGACAGCAAGTTGTATCAGTATCAGGGACATCCAGATCTCTTTCTCTTTTCCAATGTCAAACATGGTCCAAACATTGAGATTGTGGTTGGGAATTATTTTTAGTGTAAATGAAAATATAGATATTTCTATAAAGCTATGGTTTGCTTGATTTTCATTTTTATAGAATTAGTTATGATTTTCTAAAGTTGGAGCCAAAAATTTGACTTTTGGGCCCGTTTTGAGAAATTACAATTTGGGGTTTTTGGCTTCATATCAGTGGTTCATGGGTTTTTTTATGCTATATTTGAGTTGTATAAATGGAGTTTGAGTAGAGTATGTGATTTATGGGTTCACAGGACCTGCAGAGCAAAATATGAGCATTTAAACCCCGATTTATAAGATCAAAATGCCACGGTTTACTCTTTTTCTTTGAAAATCATATGGAATCAAGCCTAAGTGGAGACTAGTTGAGGCTAATATATTATGGTGTTACATAAACTATATCAAAAACACTGGGTAAGCTGACTTATGTCACTTTTCTATTGTCATACATGGTCTAAATGATGTTATTATGGCTTGGAATTATTTTTAGTATAAATTTAACATTTAGAGCTTTCCAAAAAGCTATCATATGCTCGATTTTAATTTTTCTAGAATTAGTTATGATTTTTCAAAATTATTATTAGTAAACTGAATTTTGGACCTGAGGCTGAAATGTGATTTTTTTTTTTTGGTTTTTGGTTCCAAATTTGTGGTTCATGGAATGTTTTGAAATGTGTTGAAATTTTTGTGACTTGTATGGATGGAGCATGAGTAGAGAAGGATATGGGTGAGTTCATGGGGTTCATGGGACGTGATGTAATGCAAGAAAATCCCATTTTTTTAATTCCTTTTCTTAGTTTTTCATTGATTTCACATGAGACCAAGCTTGGATATGAGTGTATGAAGCTTAATAAATTATGGTGTGACAAGTGTGCTTTAAAATTTGATATTACCAAGGCTTATGACAAAGTTTCTTAGAGTTTTCTTGAGGCAATTCTTAGGTCAATGTAATTCCCTCCTTATTGGATGCAAATAATCATGTAATGTATTAGTACAGTTTTATATAGGTGATTGTGAATGGTCATTCAACATAGTATTTCATCTTCAACAATGCCTTTGGCAAGGTAATCCTTTGTTCTTATATTTATTTCTTATTTGTGCTAATGTGCATGACAATGAAGGCTAAATAGGAGAACTCATGGAAAGGCATCTGTATAATCTGATCCTCTGAGTCAATAACACATTCAATGTATGCCGATGATACATTACTTTTCTTCATTGTAACAAAATCCATGTGTTACAAGGTGAAAGAAATTCATGAAGAGTACAATAGACTTTCCAAGTAATATATCAATAAAGGTAAATCTATCACTATTTTTAGCTCTTGTGTTTCATATAGAAATAAGAAAAGTAAGTCCCATATCTTTAGTGTTAAATTTGCTTCAGATTGGAGAAGTATTTAAGTACATACATTGATCTAGGACAACAAAAGATTGACTTATATATGAAGGTGGTAGATAGAATAAAGAAAAAAAAATTATAGGCATAGAAAGCATTGGATTTATCTTAAGCAGAGAGGGTAACTTTAATTAAGTCAATATTGAATTTAATGCTAGTATACCCTCTATCATGTTTTGAGTTGCCATAGAAATATTGTTATAAGATTGATACATTAGTAGCCAACTACTTTTGGGGATATTCTAGTTCCCAACCAAAAATTACATCTTCCAATATGATATAACCTCTGTCGTCTTGTGGGTGATAGAGGACTTGGGTTGAAGGATATAGGAAAATTTAATAAGGCTTTATTAGCTTAACATATATGGAGATTAATAACAATGAATGACAGTTCTCTATGTTAGAGACTTCTTAGGCCCAAATATTATTTTCCTCAAAACAATGGTTGTCTAAAGTCACACTCGGTTACATCTTAGACTTGGAAAAACATACAACAAGCTACAATTTTGGTCAATGATAACCTTCAATGGCAAATTGGGACTAGTTAGGATATTTCTCTAACTTGCTATAGATAGTGGCCTATGCAGTTAGGCACCTCAACTTCCATACAAAGAGTAGTGACCTTATCTTGCATGATTGATTTCAATGGGACATATAAGGTTTGAACTAACTTTACTCACTAGACCATATTCGACAAATTGTGAGGAAACCTTTTTTGATTGTTGGAGAACCTAGCATATTGATATGGATAGGTAACATGTAAGGACAATATTAAGTTTCAGATGTATACAAAATGCTGATGGAAAATAACAATCCCCCTCAATAGTTCACCTTTAATGCATGGGATAAATGTGGAAACTTTAATTACCTTTTTGGATCAATTTATTCTTTTGGCAATTGTTAAGGAATGCTTGTCCATCAACCTTAATGCTTAGACAACATCATTTGCCAATAGAGGCTAGTTGTCTTTTTTGTAAGCGTCCAAAGAAATCAATTATGTTTTCTTCATTGTCCTTTTGCTTGTGCAATTTGGTTTGGTTTTCTAATGGGATTACAGACTGATCTACTATCATAGGATGGTGTTGATTAGATTCATTAATATTTTTAAAACTCAATCAACTTTTCTAATGTAGGTTTTATAGGTTAAACACTATGGGTTGCTATTGTAATGTTTATTTTTCTTGAAAACATTAGAAACGAGCCAGATATAAAAAGAAGTCCCCTAAATAGAAAAATTTGAGGCCAAATAAAATTTGAATAAAATTATAAATAATAAAAAATGATCATACAAGGCTTAATATGCTTGAAAACCAGAGCTAGAAGAGCTAAGAAAATTTGCCAAATAAGTTGGGGTATTTTTGTAATTTTTGAAAATTTTGAAAAACTCACAAGAAAGCTTTTTAAATGGAAAATTTGAACTTTTCTGGGGTTCTTAAAGGCTTTGAAAATTATAAAAACTCTTAGAATAATTGAAATCCCTCCGGTGAGAGATTTTGGCCATTGGTTGACTAAAATTTTGACTGAATGGTTTAGAATGGTTTTAAATCCAATTTTAGTGAAACCAAAGTCATTTTATAAGTTTGAGAGCCTAAATATTATGATTAAAAAGATGAATTTCAAAAAGGAGTTGAATTGAGTTTAAATGAAAAGAACCAAGAAAAGGGACTAAAAGCAAAGCAGAAAAGTTATTAAAGTGACTCATTAGCATCATATAGCATATCCCACTTCTTCTCTCCATCCTAATTGACTTTGGTTCTATCCAAAACAAAGGAGAGACCAGTAGAAAATAATGCACAAGAGGGAAGGCTTAGAAAAAAGGAAAAGCTAAGGAAAAAGGTAAGGTAACCTTGGAATTTCATGCTCCTTCCTTCATTAACCTTGCTCTCCTTCTTCTCCTCTTCCTTTATATGGTTTTAATGTTTGATTTGGGACTATTTTGGGTCTAGTTCAGAGGGAGGAGGTTAGAATTTAAAGGAGAAGCTTATAGTAAAGGAAAAATCTCTTGGAAGAGGCTTGGAATCAAGGTAACTATCATGGCTTCCATTGCTTTTCTTTGTTGCTCTTCATGAGCAATGGTTACTAAAGAGCACTTAGAAGGGAGTGAATTCTGACTAGAACCAAGCAAGAAACATAGGTATTGGAGTGTGGGAAATAAGATTATGTAATTAAATTCCAAAGAAAAGCATTAGATTTCAAGATGCCAAAGCTACGGATTTAGTTGCACCTAGGCCAATATGTAGCTTTCTAGTAATAATTTAGGTTGTCTAAGAGTATTTATAAGTTTTTAAGACATCTAGGAAGTCTCCCAAGTGCCATTCCCCTCAAGAAAAATTGCAAAACTCCATGGGTACTCTTAGCTTGCATAAGCTCGACCAAAACAGAACCATGCACCTAGGGAGTGTTTTAAATTTTTCTAAGGTTAGAAAGGGACTAATATGATAGATGAATATTAAAGAAAGCCTTGGAATGAATTTTAAAAGCATAAGTTGTGAGATGGAGGAGTAGGTTCCATAATGAGACATAAAGAAGCAATTTATAACTAGGCTCCTTAAAATGAATTTATGATGACTCCAAAAAGTCCAAATGGAGTCAAGAGACTTAGATTGAAGGAGAAAATAGAGTCAAGATGATAAAGTCCTATAGTTGCTTCATTAGGTCTTGTATAGAACCATTATGTAGTCATAAGAGAAAGTAACTTTACATAGAGTGTGTGTGATGCTAAAGCTTATTCCAATGATTGAATCATGTCTCTTTTGGTGTGTCTAGGCCAAAAAAATAAAGCTCCATCTAGTTGCAAGTGTGTGGGCGAAAGAGGGGAAGAATAATCAAGAGAAAAGTTTGTTTTCTTACTTTAAGGTAGCTCTATAACCTTTTTCACATGTATAGCTTGGTTTTTTTTTTTTGTTTTTGAGTGCTTGTGTGTATGTTTGAGTCATGAAAAATATCTCTAGCTAATGTTTACTTATTATGGTACCATTATATTTCTTGAAATGTGTTTACAATTACATTATGGCTTGAATGGGTATGGTAATGCCAAAAGTCCCTTAGCATAGGTAAGGATGAGAAAAAAGTCCCTAATATTAGGTGAGAGACAAATCTAAAAGTCTCAAGAAGAGTAAGACTTAGTTAAAAGTCCCTTGAAAATGAGTGAGGCAAATCCAAAAGTCTCAAAAAAAAAAAAAAAAGATAAGGTTAAACCAATGCCTTTGAGAGCCTATGTATAATATGTATGAGTTTTTATGACAAGAAAAATGCTTTATGTATATTCACTAGTAACTTAAATGCCATGCATGCATTTTAACATATACATACATCCATTATGTATGTTTGAAAGGGTTAAGAGCTATTGGAATTCTTTGAATCTCACTTCTCCCCTACATATATCTAACTATGTCTAGGTGAGCCAAGTGGACCATGAAATGGATGCCAACAATCTTGAAGACTAAGACTTTGACAAAGGCATAGAAAAATAGGCTTTATAATAGTATTTTGATGTCAAGAATTGTAACCACATGTTGTATATATGATGTAGAAATTGGAGCAAGTTTAAATGTATGTATACATGATGTATGTACCCATTTTGGAACCAAATGAATGAATGCATGAGTTTTTGCCACCTATATGCTATGATGTGCATGTGTATAAATGCAAGTAGCATGGTGAGAGTGAGTTCCATGATGAATTGAATCATTTGGAATGTTTTTATATGTTGTAATTATGCTCTTAGACTTGCTTAAGTGATTGTAGAAAGGTGAAAAGAGCATTTGGTGAACCTATTATGACTTCACATGTGATCAAAACTTAAGTTAAACTAAAGTCTAACCAAATGGATAAATTTTTACATGAAATTTGGTAAGCAAATAGGTCTTATCTAGAGTTTTTCACGGAGATAAAGAGCACTTAATTTGGAGTTCTAGATAATTTATTATAATTTTTTAAAGTTGGCCAAATTATGCAAAAATGGTATGGCTACTGTTCAAATAGTTAGTTTGTATTTCTATGTCACTTGTGGGGCAAATGAAATTTAATGCTCATGAAATTTTGTAAGTATAAACTAAACATCATAAGCTTTCCATTACCATTGAGGTTTGAAGCTCTATAGAGGGAGAACCAAATTTTTAAAGTTACAGGTCTTAGAGTTGTTGGAGAAATGACCTGAGTTAATATTCTATTACTTTTCGTAGGTTAAATGCTTCTGGCTTGCTTTAGAACTATTTTTAATCTTTAGTTAACGTCCATGATTTCTAGAATGGTATGGTTTGCTTGATTTTGATTTTTCTAAAATTAGTTATGAATTTTCAAAATTCATATAAGAAACTTGTGCCAGCAAATCGAAGAGCCAAATTGGTTCCCCTTGCATTTTGACCCCAAATCTATGGTATGTATGATGAATTAGGATGTTTATGACTTGAATGGATATGTTATATTTGGAAAGTGATATGGATGAGCTCACATGGTCCCTAAAGCATGAAATTTTTTAAACCTTCTGTTATGCAATTATCCATGCATAAAGTATATGCTTTCTTGCAAATGTGTTCCAATATGCACGAGATATGTTGAGATAGCCTATGTGATAATTGTGTAAAAACTCGGAGGTTAAAGTGTTACAATTACACTGTATGTCATATGGTTTTACCAAAATATAAAATGCTTCAAAGATAAAAGATTTTGACATTTAGTTTGCAATCCAAATGATTCAAAGGCTTAATAATCAATTTGTAATAGATGGATCCATAGAACACCCACAGAAAGTAAAGATAAGATTTCAACCCCACTGTGTAATGAACGGTAAATTCTATAAAACAAAGAAATGATCTGTATAAAGGAAAGTCCCTTGAAATGAGCTAGATAATGTCCTAAAATATTTTGGAGTATCTTTGGCTCTTAAAAATGATAATTCTAGGTTCAGATGGAAAGAAAAACGGAGCTAGGACAATGAAACAAATTGTGATGAAAGTTGATGAAACGTAATGATATTTTCATAAATGTGTGCAACTTCTAGAAAAACACATAGGAGGGCTTTTTAAATAGAAAATTTAAGTTGCTCAGGGTTCTCAAAAGCCTCGAAAACTATGGGAAGCCTTGAGATTAGTAAAGCCCCTTCGGTGTATATTTTTCAATGTCAGTAAACCTAAACTTTGACGAATTCATTCTAAATGTTTTAACTCTAAATTGAGTGATTCCAAAGGTATTCTATTAAATTGGGAACCTGAATTTTATAATGAAAAAGATAGTTCTAAAAAAAGAGCTAAAACAAAATTAAAACGAAATTGCCATTACGGAAAGACGAAATTAAAATTTTTGAAAAAGTGAGTTTCTTGAAGCTTCCACATGCTTCTCCCCTTTTTCTCCTCATATATAGCATAACTTTCTTCTACCCAAAAGATAGAAAAGGGACAGCTCTCTAAGGTGCACAAGAAGAGGAGAGAAAGGAAGGAAGAAACTAAGGAAAATGTAGGGAATTTCATAGAATTTCATGCTTCTCCTTCTTCCAATCTTGTTCCTCTCCTTTTTAACTCTCTTTCTATGGTTTTCTTAAGATGATTGGTTCTATTTTTGGCCTAGAACCAAGGGGAAATTTTCAAAGTTCGAGAAGAGGACTCAAGCCAAGAAAGAAGCATCAAAAGGGAGCTAGAAATCCAAGGTATTTTCTTGTTCTTATTGCTTCTTCCCCTTGCTCCTTGGTTGTGTGTGTTTTAGCCTCATACAGAACCATAAGAGGGGATGGAGTTCTGTCTAAAAATAAAAGAAGAACTAGGGTTTTAGACCATGGAGAAGAGGTATATGGCAAGAAATTTCAAGAAAAACTAAAGGAAACTATGATAGGAAAGTGTGGTGTTCTTGAGGGTTTTATGAAATCTGATTTTGTGTGTATGTTTCCTTAGCTATTTAAGTGTTCCCTTGAGCTCTTAAGACTCCTAGAAACCTCCCCAAGTGGCTCTCCTATCAAGAAAAATTTTAAAACTCCAAGAACCCCTTCCATGGTGCTTGTCTTGGCCTAACTAGGTTCAATGGGCTAGAGAGTGTTTTAATTTGTTCTATCCTTGGTTTAGGACTTTATATAATGTTAGAAGATGGGAGAAACTATTAGAAAAAATTTAGGAGTCATGGATTGGAAGATGAGACAATGGTGTCCATAATGATGCCTTATGAAGCAACTTGGTTTTTAGCTTGTGTGAATGAATGTGTGATAGCTCCAAGGACCTTGAATGAGGTCAAGAAACCTAGAAATGAAAAAATAGTGGAGCCTAAGACTTGAATTGTGAAGGTTGCTTCAAAGGGCCAATTATGGAATCATTATGTCACTTGTAGATTATGTGTGTGTTTAAAAGTGAAATTGGTGTCTTGTTTTGCTTCAAGTATGTGTTTGTATGATACTTATGATGTTTAGGCCAAGAGAACATCCAACTACCTAGGTACACTTGTGAGACCAAAAAAGGGAGGGAACAAACAAAGTAAAGCTTGTATAAAATTCAAGGTAGCTCTCCACCTCATTCTCTTGACATTCTTAGTTGTATATTTGTCATTGTATGCTTGTGGATGTTTTTGTGATTTGAGAACATGCCACTTGATGTCTTGGTATTCCATTGGTACTAATGTGCTGTCTTGAATGTGATTGATTGTGGAAAAAGGCTTATAAGGGTGAGGTGATGCCAAAAGTCCCTTAATGAAGGTGAGAAGATGCCAAAAGTCTTAACATGGGTGAGACAAGGCTAAAAGTCTCTTGAATAGGTGAAGCCAAGTCAAAAGTCTTTAGGCCATGAGTGAGGCGAATCCAAAAGTCATAGAAATAGGGTGAGACATCCAAAAATCCGTAGAGCTCATTCGTGGAAGTGATATGAATTAATGGTATGGAAATGTGACCTTTTATGCCTTATGGATGTGTTACATTCCATACTCGTGCCTTTAATGTGTATATGCCATGAATATGTGTGTGAATGGGTGTATGAGCTATTGAGATTCTAGGAATCTCACTCCCCTTCCCTCCTCAATCTTAACATGATTAGGTGGTGCCCATGAAGCAAGGAATACAAGCCAAGGGTCTTGAGAAGCTTCACTTTGTTTATTATGTGGTTGAAATTGCAAATGAATGTCAAAGTGAACTTGTTCATATTAATTTTGACATGTAAACCCATGAACAAATGTAAAATGATGTATGGATGTTATGTAGACTATATGTGATCTTAAATCAATGTAAATGTGGAGTTTGGCTTCTTGAATGGCTTATGTATGTAGTGCATTAAAGAATATGAAATAGATAAATTGAGATGCATGAGGTTTGAGACCATTAGAGTAGCTCATATAAGTTGTATTCATGCTTTCAAACTTGTGCAAGAGGTCCCAAACACCAAAGAGAGCCATATGAACCAAGCTGATACCCTATGTGATGCAAAAGTGGCCATAATGGTGAACTATGGTACAAACTATCCAAATATGCTCTTATTGGTTTGAAATTTGGCATGAATTTAGAACTTGTTAATAGCTTTTTGGGAAGCTAAATT
Source organism: Erythrophleum fordii (assembly GCA_032878935.1). NCBI lineage: Eukaryota > Viridiplantae > Streptophyta > Magnoliopsida > Fabales > Fabaceae > Erythrophleum > Erythrophleum fordii. Next base: position 4,346,470 of record JAVQMF010000025.1, on the reverse strand, counting down.
TTAGAATATTTGGAGGCCTGTGGAATATTTGGCAAATTTTTGAAATTGGCTGAAAAATAAAAATTTGTTGATGTTACTGTTCATTTGGTCCAAAATGAATCTCAGTCATTCATGGGCCAAATGAAGTCCAAATGCCATAAAATTTTACAGAGAAAAATTAGACCTTCATAGTGACTTGTGCCAACTAGAAGCACCTCATTTGGATGTTTAGAGAGGGAGATATGAATTTTCAAATTTGCTATTCTGTTCCAGGTACACCTTCAGATCCATGTTACTATTTGATTAATTTTTTATGTTTAGGAGCTCTTGAGTCCATCTGGAACTATTTTTTCCCTATAGCTAACATCCAACCTTTCCAAATTTGGTACATTTTACATGAATTGGATTTTTTTGACATTAATTATGAATTTCCAAAGTTTATATCAGTAAACTATATTAGATTTCTAGACAGCTTAACCTCCTTACATTTTTTATTGTCAAGCATGGTCCAGATGAGATTTTCGTGGTTGGGAATTATTTTTAGTGTAAAGTTAACACCTAGAGATTTTTAGAAAGCTATGGTTTGTATGATTTTTATTTTTTACATTTATTTATGGTTTTTCAAATTTTCCTTTGAAATCTGTCACTATACAGACATGAAGAATGAAGGAAATTTCAAGGTTTTGACTTGAAAATTGTGGATTGTTTGATATTTTGAGTTGATTGTAACTTGTTCCAATAATAAATGACTAGAAAATGTTGTTGGATAATCCACGAGACCCACGTAACACGAGTTAAGAAAAATTTACCCTAACATAATGCGACAAAGTGCATGAAAATGTAGTTTTTTTCTTAATAATTCCCTATGAACATGCATATAATTATCTTAAATGGAAGGATATAATGAGAGGAAATATAAGGTATGACACATTGGACTAATTATTCACAAACAACTAGCACATTCATTCTTTATTGATACAAAGGGAAACCTGACAGAAAAAGTATAGGGTTCACATTATCTGGTTTTAGGCTAATTGTTTTTTATACCTTTTATTAGGTAGACCATTATCAGCAAAAGTACTGTTGGAAGCAATCAAACATGCTTATGGTGCATTATAAACCAACAAACAACTGCCAACCCATAAGGATACTTGTTAGTGTTGATCTTATGCAAAAAATCACATTATGACTTTCTACAATCATCCACTAGGATCCCAACGAAGTTTTACATGTTGTAATAAGATACGAGATGTTTATTACAACAATTTTCAAGCCATATTAGTGTTAGTAATCAAAATACAGTTTCTATTTTGAATTTCTATTATGTGTATAACTTAGTTTACTTATTGTAGAGAATTTCTCAATGAATAAGCAATTTGAAATGAGAGAATATGATCACTTGAATCTTAAGGACTTAATGATACTGATGTTAGAAATTTACTCCTTTTATACGTTGTGCTATAGTAAGTCGCCATTGAAAAAATTTTTCTAGCCATTGCCTTAATTGATTTGTATCTCAATTTTATATCTTCATATTTCTTTGTGAATATTATAATGCTTATGTATTTTATATTCCATGACTCCTTTATTTCCTTCTTCAGTTACAATCTAAACATTGGCATATTCAACATTGATTCCTTGACTTTAGACTTCTTACTTTTCTATCTCATTTGGTTTGTAGAATTTGGGGGTATGAAAATGAAAAAAAAAAAGAGGAAATCCTATAAAAAGCATATTTGGTTAGAGTTTTTGTGATTTTATTCCCATGGCTTAAGAAAATGCATTCCTACATTTGTGGGAATGGACATTTTCTCACAAATTTAATGGAATGGGATGCCATTTCATAGAATCATAGGCTAAATGATTGAAATGTCCTTTCCAAATAAATATTTTAACATATTTTTCTTAGTGATAATTCAAAAAAGTTCTTGCAAATAAAAAAATTAATATTCTAATATTTTTATTAGCAATTGTTAAAAATGTTTTTCACAAATTACAAAAATATTAATGTTTTATTAATTTCTTTCACTAGAGGTATTATAATCATTTGCTTGACATTCCTTTCTAATCTTACATTGTTTTTTTCCAATCAGACATAAGAATGGAATGATATTTCCATTTCTTTCCATGGTATACTAAACATGATTATAAGCCATAGGATTTTATTCCATCAAAGCCCATTTTCAAAAATTTTTTTTTAGCTTATCAAACATAAGTAACTTTTGTGAGTTTTAGGTTATGCAGTAAATGCTTGTAGCTCTTTCTTTACTTCAATTGCTTCTTTAATAACAAACATTTTATTTTGATCTTTCATAGATAAAGTATTTCTCAATTTAATTTCTCATAATTTTTTTAATTTAGTCTTTCACAAATAAAATATTTCTTAATCTAGTCCCTCATATAATTGCTTTTTTAATTTGAACCCTTGCATATAAATATTTTTCAATTGAGTCCCTCACAAATAAAACATTATTAATAAAGTCCTGTTATCAATATATTGTCAACAAAATTAACAGCTAATCTATGTATTATATAGTGGTGGCGAAAATGATAAACATAAAAAGAATATGTTATATATCATTATATTTGTTAATTTCATTTATAGTAGATTGATAGAAGAATATTATTGATAATTATTATATTTATGAGGGATTTAATTAAAAAATATTTATTTGTAAAAGACTACATTGAGAAGATAATTTTACAAAGGATTAAGTTAAAAATACTCCATTTGTAAGAGACCAAATTAAAAGGATAAGTATATAAATGACTAAATTAAAAAAATTCTCAATGGAGGGGACTAAAATAAAAGTTTAGTCCTTATTTAATTCATATTGTCATTAAGAGAGGTTTTTATTTGAGTGATGGGTGACTCCTAAAAAGGAATCATTTTAATTTGATTTTTTTTGGTTAATTGAAATTTTATTAAAGACAAAAATAAGTACAAAAGATCAAACAAAAGGGTGCTAGTTATAGCAAACCAATTTAGCCTACCTCTTATTTATAATTTACCATATCCCTAGAAAGAACTCATAAAAGAGAAGATAGGGGAAAAGAATCATATCCTAACAAGCACGTCCCCCTATTAGAATGCCTAATAGGCCAATTAGTGGCTTGATTAACCGTTTTTGAAAACTAAGAAAAAGAACAAGAGGAAAATTGCTTACAAAGAACATGAACATGTTCCACAATTTGCAAGCATCTCTAATCTAGATAGGAAGATGAAGAATTAACAACTACAACTACCTCTTTACAATTTGATTCAAATTCCATCTATTTCAAGCCTAAATCCAACTTGTATTCCTTTAAGGAGAGCAAGTGCTTTAGCCATAAAAGGAGAAACAGCAACATAAGGCCTACATAAAAATTCCACAAGAGCACTACAATGATCTTTAATAATGATTCCAACGCTGACATGACCAAAATTAACATGAAAGCTACTATCAACTTTAATCTTGACAAAACACTCCCTTAGGGGCCTCCAATAAAAAGAAACAATATCACTTAAAGAAGTAGGCAAATTAAACTCAGACACTAATGATTTATTTGCTGGCTAGTATTCTTATAATACCATGATAGCATGTTGTATAGTAGCAATTGGATCAGGAGGGATACAATCAAAGACCTACCTATATCTAGCTTTACAAATATACCAGCAAAGCATAGAAATCTTAACCCTTACAAAATCCTCCAAATTCAAATTAGCCAACATCTCAAACAACTATGAATTAATTCTAGGAATATTACGACATTCCATTTTGAGAGAAAGAGGGTAGGAAAACTAAACCTTTTTTACCCTTTTACATAGTAAGAGAAGATGTTCCATAGACTCTTTTTCAACATTACAACAAGGACAAATGGGAGAGGCACTACACTTCTCTTTCCAAAGGTTAAGTTTTAAAGGCAATAAACTAATACAAACCTTACAAATAAAAAGCTTAACCTTTGGTGGAACTTTAAGTTAGCCTATAGGTTTCCATAACTTTAAAGGGACCTGAATGGATGAGCTTGGTAGACATAAATCCAACCAATTAGAATTAGCTACTACAAATTGATAATAACAACCATTTTTGTCTTTTTGGAAGTCTTCATAAAGCGGAGGAGAAGATAATCTAAAACCTTCTAAAAAAGGAATTCAAGGGTTTTTCCATATATTAATGGTCAACATATTATCAACAGGCCAACGCATATGATTAGATAGTAGATCCTTGCCTTCTAAAATGCTAAACCATGCCCATGAAGTTCTGAAACCTCTTTTTGTTGATTAAAAAAAGTAGAATCCTTGCCTTCTACATGTTATTGTGAGATGAAATGATACACCAAGCTGATTTCACCATTGTTTTTTATCATATCTAACTTCCTTCAGGCTTGCCAGTGAATTCGACCTTCCTCCTTAGATTATCAAAACATAGTTAAAATGTTATCTAGTTCTTGGCATTTTTTAAAGGAAATTTAAAGCATGACATTGAGTATGTAGGAATAGCATTTTCTGTTGATTTAATGAATACTTCCTTGCCTATTTGAGATGGGGGTCCTTACTTCAAACCCTACACTTTGCATAAAAATTTATCTTGAACAAAAGCTAATGCCTTTGATTTAGATATGCCCTAGAGGACTGGGACACCCAAAGATTTACAAGAGAGTTCACCACATTGATATACAATATACTACATATATTATCCCTTAAATTCTTTAGCATATTTCTAGATAAGAAAATACAAGATTTATCAAGGTTAATCAATTAACTAGATGCTTTGTAATAATAATCTAGGGGCTTCTTCATTATTAGACAGTTGACAAGAAAAGCTCTTAAAAAGAACAGAGTCATTTGCAAATAAACAATAAGAAAGGATAGGACAACTTTTGGTCAGTTGAACCCCTTTTAAATGTCCTATAGAAATAAGGCAACTAATTATTTGGGAAAGCACATTAGCAATGATAATTAAAAAAAAAAAAGGAGAAAGATGATCTCCCTATCTTAAGCAATTTAAGCTATTTTTTTGCTTGATAATAAGAGATTAAAATCCACCAAAACTACACATTCCATTTATCCTTACCAATAAATCATAGAACCTTAATTTTGAAGGACTAGTTGGAGATCTCACTTTACTATGTCATAAGCCTATATCTAATTTGATAGCCCATTCATGTTTATTTCTCTTGTCTTGGCTTTCAAATAATAAAAAGCCTTATGAATAATGAAGATATTATCTTGAATCAATCTTCCAGGAACAAAGATTCTTCGATTTTCAATAATAACTTTCCCTAAAATAACCTTTATTCTTGTAGAGATAATTCTAGATATGACCTTACAAGAAAAATTGCATAAAATTGTAGGTTTAAAATTACCTATAGTTTTTAGAGCATCCACCTTCGAGATTATCACTAGATTTATGGAATTAAGGCTAGCCATAGAAAAGCCATTGGAGAAAAACTCCTTTACCACTAGACAAACCTGTTCCCAATTGTATCCTACGCATGTTGATAAAAGAGTGATGAAAATCCATCCAGACTAAGAGCTTTCAAAGCTCCTAGATTAGAAAAGCTTCCTTGATCTCTTTTGCAACAAGCTTAAGAAGCACGTCATTATTATTGATATCCATTTGGTTTTCTTACCATTTCCTTTTATCCAATTTTAACTTACAATTTTATTTATCTAGTGCCATGAAAGAATAAGGTATTTTTATCACCATATGTTAACCACTAAATTCTTGATCTCTATGCCTAAAACTTCTTTTTTTTATCCCATCATTCTTATATTCTTCTTGAAATATCTCCAGCTAACAAGACATTAGATTTAGTCCATTCACTTGTGTAACATTGCTAAAATTGTTGAAAAAGGTGATTAATTTCTTTTCTATTATGTGGAAACTTAATCTTGCTCCATGTAAGTAAAGTGATCTTAAATTTTATGAAATATTAAGAAAAAGGGCTCTTATCTTTACTCCAAGACCACATTTAGTGTGCCAATTTTAAGAGATAACATTAGTAAAATCATCATGGGTAATTTAAATAATTAAAAATTGCCACTAGTGGGACAGGATTAGAACCCATTGGTTCCAAATGGAAAACTTTGAGCTTTGGGATGATTTTCTCTCTTGCTAGAATTGCAAACATCCTTGTTAATCCACTCCTTTATATTTACATTACTTATTCAATTATTAGACCAATAAAAATAGGACCTTTAAATTCTAAATCAAGCATTTCGCACTCAAATATGACATTGTGGAAATTGATGAAATGTGAGGGAGGTCAAATTCATCCTCCTCACTTATCAAAGTTACATAAAAAAGTCACTAAAGTTGTCTATATAAAATCATGGTACTTTTGAACCAGGATTAGGTTTTAGTAAGCCATTCCTTTCTTGATCTCTAGGTAGGTATATAAACCAATGGCATTTCTTGACCCCTCATTAAGAGAGATATGGATTAAATATTTTGAAAAGAGTAGGACTTTAACCTTAACATTTAACATCCATTAAAGAGCTAAATCACTTAATAAACCCACTTGGTCCATAGTAATATCATTCTCAAAGCTCCAGAACCACCTTTGAATTTTTTTCCCCTTGATTGTCCATTTTGATTTCTACCTTTAATGTGGTTATAAAGCAATTTCATAGCAAACTCCAATGTTTAGCTAACTCAACAAGGCCTATTCTAAATCATATAGACATGCAAACATCAATATCATTTCTTCCTAGTTTTCCAAATCAATAAAGAAGTTATGTTTTACTTAGCACATGTAACATCCAAGTTTTTGTAAAAACAAGAACTCAAGGTTTTCCGAATTGGTGTAAGTCTTCTTGCTATAGCTAGGATGCTTGTTTACTATAGCAAGGATGCTAGTTCACTATAGTTAGAATGCCTATTTGTTATAGCGAGTTCGTGACCAAATAAAATCTAAGGAACTTCTCACAATAGCACCAGCCGTAGTGAGAACAACTGGAAAGCCCTCGCAATAGTGAGAGATGTCTCTCACTATGGCGAAACTTATGTAAAAAAACACTAAGGAGGAATTTTTAAATGGAGAGATTGAGTTGCTTGGGGTTTTTAGAAGCCCTAAAACCTATAAGAACCTTAAGATGGTTTAAAACCTCTCTGGTAAATGATTTCAGCAAAGAGTTAACCCAAACTTTGACCAAATGGTTTAAGAAAGTTTTAAATCCAAATTGAGTGGTTCTAAAGCTATTTTAGAGGTTAGAGAACCTAAATTTCATGATGGAAAAGGTAGTTTTTGAAAAGGAGTTGAAGAGCCTAATGAGACAAAACCAAGAAATAGGGACTAAAGTACAAAATGAAAAGTTGCAAAAAGTGCTTTGGTGCTTCTTAAAAACATCTAGAACTCTCCTTCACCTCTAGAACAACTTTTGGCTAGTAGAGGAAGGCACACCAGGGGAGGAGAAAAAGGGGAAGAAAGACTCCAAGAAAAGATAAGGAAATTGATGATTTTTCATGGTTTTTCCATTAGGAACTTGGTTCCCCTCCTTCCCACCTTTCCTTCCATAGATTTATTGAAGTGTTCGGTTCTATTTTGAGCCATGTCTAGAGAAGTGGAGTTCAAAATTCAAGGGAGAGGCCAAAGCAAAGGAGAAGACTCTTGGAAAGGGTTTGAATCAAGGTAGATATCCTAGCTTTCCATGCTTTCTTCTTCTTGCTTCTTGAGAGATGATTTTTGGCCTTATAGAGAACCACTAAGAGGAAGTAAAATCTCACCTAAACCAAGGATGAATCTTAGGAATTGGAGTGTAAAAAATAAGAATATGCAAAGAGAACAAAGAAAGAGTCAATGAAATACAAGATAATAGGGCTAGGGATTCAAAAACTTAGGCAAAAATTTGATTTTATCCAAGAGTTTCTAAGCCTAAGTAAGTGTTTGTATGAGCTCCTAAGACCCTTAGGGAGCTTTCCACATGCATCTCCCATCAAGAAAAACAAAATCACTTCCATGGGTGCCAAGGAGAGCATTTTCTTGGCCTAAGAGGGTTGAAGCACCTAGGGAGTGTTTTAACTTCTTCAAAACTTGGAATTGTATCATATATGATGGGAAAGTATGAGAGGAAGCTTTGAAAAAAGTCTAGAGAGCCTAGAAAATATGATAAATGTATAGGTTTCATATTGTAGCATAATGAAGCAACACATAGCTAAGCTCCTTAAAATAAATGTGTGATGTAACACCATAATTTCTTAGCCTTACTCATACAATTCTTATGTCTCATGCCAAGTATTTCATGAAGAGACAAAGAAAAATAATATAAAAAGTAAATATTTTCATGTTGCGTCGCGTATAAAAATTTCATTTGGTGTCTGTGGACCATATGAGCTCATACATAACATTCTCATATTTAATTACATGAATACAACTCATTTGCATTATCAAAAGTGGCCTACATCTCATGGAAACCAAAGGAAAGTATAAAATACATGTATATATTTTCACCCAGATTTTTTTCTTTTCTGTCACAAACTTTGAAAAATCATAACTAATTCTAAAAACATCAAAATCATGCAATTTTGGTCATTTTGGAAAGCTATCATGTCTAATTTATGCTAAAAATATGTCTAGATCATAAAACACAACACAAAAAACGTTTGACATTCAAAATGGTTAAGAGGTTTGACTATCCACTGGTGCTGTCATAAAATTCTGTAGAAAATTTTAAAAATGTCCAATTAATTCCACAAAACTCCAATCCATGCAAATGATACCAATCTAGAAAGATGTAAACATTAGATAAAAGGAAAAAATAACTCTAGAGCAGTTCAGGCATGCCTAGACCTCGAAACCCAATCAAACAATACCTGAGGTTAGTGGGAATTCTTAATACTGGATAGTATTTTTGAAAATTCATATCTCCCTCTTTAGATGTCTAAATAAGGTGCATCTAGTTGGTACAAGTCACTAGGAATATCTAGTTTTTTTGTATAAAATTTTGTGACAATTGGACATCATTTGAGCCTTGTGTGATGGATTTCATTTTCGGACCTGGGTGAATAGTAACATGACCAAAACCAAAATTTTTGCCAATTTTGAAAATTTATCAAATATTCTCTAGACCTCTAAAAATTTTGTTCTTTAGCTTCCCAAAAATCTCTTAGCAAGCTATAATTTCATGTAAAATATTAGATCAAGAAGAGCTCATTTAGGCAAAAAATGGCCTAGGGTTCCATTATGGTCAATTTTGATTCCATATAAGATACCAAAATGTCCAAATAGTTTTCCTTGGGGTTTGGTGCCTTTTGGACAAGTATAAAAGCATAATTAGAACTTGTGTGAGTTGCCCAAATGGTCCCAACCCTCGTGTATCCCATTTTGGCCATCTCACTCACACTTATACGTATTTCCATAATGTCATTCAAGAAGCCACATTGTCATTACATACTCAAACTACATTCTAATGGTCACATAATATATTCTTCCATTTATACATTACATAATAACATAATTATCCATGTTCAAGAGGTTATAGACCATATACAACAATGGGATACATCATTTTGACATCAATATGGCCTTAAAAAAACAAAAACTATGCACTTTGATGTCATTCCTTCATCTTTCATGTGGTTGGCTCCCATTTCCTTGCTCTTTGGGTCTACCTAACATGTTAGATCATTGGAGAGAAGGAAATAAGATTTAAAGAATTGCAATAGCTCATCTCCCTTTCAATTACATATAATATATGCAAAACAAGTGTTAAAAATGCATGTATGGATATAATAGATGACATGAACATTCAAGAAGCAAGTTTCGCATGTGAGTAAGTCATACAAAGCATCCATAGGCTTGCTAAGTGGATGTATTGGCCTCACCCTTTCCCTCATGGATTTTGGAGTTGTCTCACCCATTCTTTAAGCATTTCTTGGAGTCAACCTTGCTCTTGGAGTCCATCTTACTTTTGGGAGACTCTTTACTTTGTCTCTACCAATTTTAAGGGTTTTTGGCTCATTCATGCCATAGTTAAGAGTTCTTGGCCTCTCCACACTAAAGCAAACCCAAACAAACATCATAACATCATTTAGAAATATAATATTTTATCATGGTATCATGACATATGAAGTCATGCTAGCATACTTTTCATAACTTAAAAATACACATACACACATTCTAAGACAAGTTAGGTAGGCACATCCATGTATGAAAGAAGATGGAGAGAGCTACCTTAGAAACAACCATACATTTTTTCCTTTGGGTTAATGCTCCTTTCTTCGGCCACACACATACAATTGTGTGGGAATGCTTCCTCTTGGACTAAACATAATTTATGGAAGCTAATTAGGTTTATGAACTCAATTCTAAGGCCATGCAATTTGCTTAGACACTACCTTGACTTATAACCCCATTATAGTTCTAAGAAAGTACTTAATGAAACAACACTCCTCAAATAAATTCTAAGCTTCAATTTTTCTTTTTAGATATGATTCTTGACTCCTTTTAAGCCTCTTGGAGTCATCACACAACCAAAATCAAGAGCCTAACTATATGTTACTTTTTTAGGTCATATTATGGAACTTAAAGCACCAACTCACTTTCTATGTGTTTTAAATTTTTCCTAAGGCCTCCCCTCATTTTCATTCATTATATATGATTCAAGAATGGGTTTAGAAAAATTTAAAACTCTCCCTAGCTATATAAACCCCTTTAGGCTGAGGCTATGGAGTATTTAGGGCTTCTTAGAGTTTGCTTTGTTTTCTCAAGGGAGGATGCATGTGGGGAGCCTCTTAGGGATCTTAGAAGCTCATTTAAACCTAAGAATCATTGTACAGAATCAGATCTTACACGATGCACTTGAAACCCTAGACTTTGCATCTTAAAATCTAATGGCTAGTTTGTTATTTTCTTTTCATATTCTTGTTCTTCTCCTTCAAATTCCTAAGATGCACCCTTGGTTTAGTTGAAAACTCAACTCCCTAGGGCTGGCCATATGTAGGTCAAACTGCACATAAGAGAAGGGAGAAAGAAGATCAAGTGGAAAGATTGCATGATACCTTATTTTCCTTAGTTTTCCTTGCTTGTTCTTCACCTTCCTTGGCCTCCTCACCTCAATTTCAAAATTTTTCCTCTGTTCTTCCCTTAAAATAGATCCAAAATCTTCATTATAATCAAAGGAAACAAAGGAAAATGGAGGATAAGAGGTTTGGATGGAAGAAAGCATGAAAAATTAACAATTTTCCATACCTTATGCCTTGAATTTCTCCTTCTTCTTCTCTCCCTTTGTTGCGCCTAAACCTTAGCCTTCTTGTCTAAATTTGGGGAGAAACAAATGAAGCTAAATGAGGGTGAGAGTGAGGCGACACATATATATAAGTGGAGGAAAATAGATTTTTCAAAAATTCCTGTTTTACCCTTCGTTTTTGGTATTTTTGTTTCTCATTCGTTTTAGCTCTTTTTTAAGAACCTTCTTTTCCATTATAAAATTTAGGTTCCTAAGTTAGTAAAATGCTTTCAAAATCATTTAAATTGAAGCTAAAACCTCCCGAACAAATCCGTCAAAGTTCGGATGTACCGATGTTAGAAAATGTCCACCAGAGGGGATTAAATTGTCCTTGGGCTTCCCATGATTTTCAGGGCCTTTAAGAATCCCAAAGAATTCAAAACTTTCATTTAAAAAGCTCTCTTGTGTGAATTCCAAAATTTGCTTAAAATTACAAAATTACCATTATGTTTCGTAAGTTTTTTGTCAAAATTTATTTCTTCATTCTAACTCTATTTTTCTTTCCATTTGAGGTTAAGATTCTCATTTTTAGGAGTCTAGAATGTTACTCAAATTTTTTGGGACTTTAACTAATTCATTTTGGGGACTTGCTTTGAAAACTCACCCATTTCTATTGTTTAATGAAAACTGGATATTACATGTGATGGCTCCAAAGAGTCTAAATGAAATCAATAGTCATAAATTAAGGAAGAGAATGGAGCTAAGATCATAAATTTCCAAGGTTGCTTCATTAGGTTCCTCATAGAACCATAATTGCACATTATGAGTGCCAAGGCTATTTTAGAGTGTGTGTGGCTTTAGTAAATGTTCCAAGTGTGTAATTGGATCCTATTTCATGTGTTTAGGCCAAAGGAATCAAGCTCCACCTCTTAGTAGGTGTTTGGCCAAGGGAAAGGAAGGAATTACAAAAAGAAAAGTATGGTCTTGTGTACAAGATAGCTCTCTTTCTTTTCTCTCATGCATGCTTGAGTGTTTTCTTATCTTTGAATGTGTGTGTACATGTTTAAGTCATGAAAAATGTTTTTAGTAAGTATGTATATGCCATGGTACCATGATGGTCGATTTATGTGTTTGAATGATGTTTTATGAACATGTTTTGGCTTGTATGAGGTTGGTAAAGCTAAAAGTCTCTTAGTTAGGGTGAGGATGAGCTAAAAGTCTCTTAGCTAGGGTGAGGATGAGCCAAAAGTCTTTAAGAGTGGGTGAGATAAAACTAAAAGTTTTTAGAAAGAGTGAGGCTTAGTAAAAAATCCTTTGAAAGTGGGTAAAGGAAGTCCAAAAGTCCCAAAGAGAATAGGTGAGGCTAAACCATTGTCTTGGCAAGCCTATGTATGATATATGTGGCTTTTGGAATGCAATAAATGTTCTATGCATGCTTATGAGTTTCAAGATAGCCATGCATGCATTTTTAAATTTGAAATTACATCCATTATGTGTGCTTGAAAGGGAGTAGAGCTATTGGGATTCTTAGAATCTCACTCTTCCTTCTCCATTACCTAACATGCCTAGGTGGATTAAGTGAGCAAGGAAATGAGAGCCACCACACATGGAAGCAAGGAGAATCACAATGGAGTTGTTATTATTCTTATTGTAACTATAATAATGTCAAATGATGTAATGCCATGATGTATAACTTTGGGAATATGTGTAATTATATGGATATGTGATGTATACGTGAGAATGGATAGCATTTGAATGATATGACATGAGTTTGACATTAAAATACAAGAATGGGATTGTTAGACTCTTATGTATAGTAACAAGTGGGATAGTGAATTTGTGAGATCTAGGTTTTTGGACCCTTCAGACATGTTTAGGGGTCTATTTTGATGCTTTCCCACATACTCAAGAAGTCATGGATAGGGTAGGAAATCATTTGGACACATTTTGACCCATTTTGGTGCTTATAAAACTCATTTTGGCACCCTATGTCACAAACTGATAAAATGGAGGAATTTTTTCATAAAATTTGGCATGGATCTAAGTTTCATCTAAAGCTTTTTGAAGAGGTAAAAAACATATTATTCAAAGATTTGGAGAATAAATTATGAATTTCTGAAATTGGAAAAACTTTTAGATTTGGCATTTATACTGTTCATATGGTCAAATTCCTCTCTTCTATCATTTGTTAATCAAATGAAGTCTAATTGCCTTGAAATTTTATAGGGATAAATTGTACCTTATAAGCTTTCTATAGCCATAAAGCGCACCTCATTTAGATTTATATTGAGGAAGATATGAATTTTTGAAATTTGAACTTACTGTTAATAATGCAGCAGGACCCTTAGCATTATTTCAGCAATTTTCTTTATCTTATTATCTTTTCTAGGTTTGGAGATATTTTTTTCCTTAAACTAGACTTCTGCATCTTTCTATATTGGTATAATTTACTTGATTTGAATTTTTATAAAATTAGTTATGAATTTTTGAATTCTATATCAGTAAACTATATTAGAACTTCAGGACAACTGGACCTATGATGATTTTATGTTGTCAACCATGGTCCAAATTATGTTTTTATGCATTGGAATTATCTTTAGCATAAAGTTAACATTCAGGACTTTTCAAAAAGCTTTGGTTTGTTGGATTTCAATTTTCCTATATTTGATTATCAATTTTCAAAATCCATGGTAGAAAATTGAACTTTAAGCCTAAAAATAAATATGCATTTTCTGATGTTTGGGGCTCCAAATCTAAATTGCATGACATTGTTTATGACGTTTATGACTTTTATAGATTGATTATGAGTTGAGTATGATGTTTAAGAATTCACAGAGTCCGCGAAGCAAAATTTAAAATTTTAAAATACTCCGCAACGCAAGTATTACATTACTTGATTCCATTGCCTTGAAATTCATGGATGAAGTATGTATGAGCCTTGATATATGATATAGTAAAGCTAGAGGGATATGGTGTGATGGCATATACCAAGCTCAATTTGGCTAGATAATAAAATACCATTACTTAGATTTCATAAAGTTGGGTTAAATAATTACTAACCAATTCTCAAACTTCCACTTTTATCACTTCCATAAGTTAACCTCAACTCATAAGGAAATTATCCCTTTCTCTCTAATATATACTTTTGGCCAAACTAAGCAAATGAACATTCATTAATCTAAATTTCCAATTTCCATTTCAATGAGAAGCATCAAGAATTAATTTTAGAAGGTTCACATACCCAATCCAAGCTTCAATTATCTCCACCTAAGCTTTACTACTTCAGTCAAAATCAAGAAAAACAAAATAATTTTAATTCCAATACAAGTTTCAACATCAAAAGGCTAAATTAAAAATAATTATTTACCATACTCACTCATCAACTACTCCACAAGACAAAATTTGTCCTTTCTTTTCATCTCTCTATACCTCGGCCTAAGCACAAAAGAAACAACTCTTCACATACATGTTGACAAGACCACAATTAAGAAGGCTAAACGAAAATGAAGTCTTACCTTTCAAGTCCTCAATTTCACTTCTAATGCATCACATATCAATTCCAAGCTTTTATTTTTATTTTCGAGTATTCTATTCTCTCTTAGAGCACCTTCTTGGTAAGAAAAAGAGGGAGACAATCAACTTTGAGTTTTCACATCAAAATAAAATGCAAAGCGTTCAATTGATGGAGAAATTACCTTACTTTATTTATTTATTCATTTTTCTTAACTCTCTTCCATTGAAATCCATTTCTTCTCACCCAAAAATCAGATTTTATACACCACCTTTAGCTACCTTCCATAATCAAACCTCCACCATTTTAAAAATTGTTTGGATTAAAGGAAAGAAAAAGAAAGAGAGAAGCAAGTTTTGTGAAGAATACCTTAGCTAAAAACATCATCTTCCCCTCCATGCAAAGCCTTTAAATCACGCCTTCGTTGCTGATGTACAAAACTCTCCCCCACCTTACATCTTTTGTTAGTACGTTTTGCTGTAGCTAATGGGAAATGGATATTTCAATTAGTCTTAAGGGATGGTTGGCCATTTGGGCTAAAATCTTAAATGGACCTTGGTGTTTTTAAAAACTATCATCATTTTTTTTATTTGAGGCCAAATAAATAAAACAAAAGTGGGCTTAATGGGCTTTGAATTTAATGTCCTCATCCTTTTTTATTGGGCTAAGCTGAGTATTCTAAACCCACTATTAATTAAAATATTTCCATAAAAATAAAATTATACCCAATCATTCATTCATAATATTCCTATTTAAATTTCCAAATTAACTCTCAAATTTTTTTATCATGCTTCATCTTTTTACCCTTTATTTATCCTCATTAAAATCTAAATCCCAAAAAAGTAAAAATCTAAACCCTAGAGTCTAAGTCTGAATTTTAAAAAGTTAATCACCTAAACTATAAATCATAGAATGTTAAACTTTAAACACTTAAATCCTAAACTCTTATGACTCCTTTGGCATATCATATTTAGTTTGATAAGATAAATTAATACAATATATTATAAGCTTTTATTAATTATTTGGTGTAAGCATTATATTATATAAATTTATTTATCAAATTCTTTTTATATATTAAAATAATATAAAACTTAACCAAGTATTAAAGATGGGATTAGACCTCATTAAATTTTAATGTATAAATCTCTCTTATAACTTTTCCATTCCAACTCAACATCGCCTTCCAGGTTGCCTTCATTCCATCCCCTTCACCCTTTTCTCCTGCGCCCATCTAATTTTTTTTAAAAAGAAAAAAGTAATAAAATAAAAATAAATAAAATAGTTTTTTTAAAGGTTAAAATGACAAGTTTTTTTTTAAAAGATAATCTTGTCTTTTAAAATAATAAATTGATTAATTTTATTATCTTTATTGATAAAACTACTTTAAGTTAAAAATTATTTATTCAATGCATTGTTTTTTTTTGGGTCAAAGTACTATTGTCCTGTTGTTCTCCTAATGGAGCAGATGGCATCATCAAATTTTATTGGCTAAGGAACAAAGTTCACAAGGACGTTGTCTTTATAACATATCAATTCTCGCGGTTTAGATACGAAAAAGTAATAAATGGATATACAAATAACGTAAAAGTAATAGGAAGAAAGTTAATTACTAAGAGGTAATAAAAAGGGAAGATTTGGATGTTATGCATCCGAATTTGAAGCAAACAATTTTTTTTTTAATTTTATAGAATTCAGAAATATGGCATCTGAATTATATGAAAATAAACTTTTTTTAAATTCAATGAAAAATTGGATTGGTACACTCTGAATTTTCATTAATTTTTTTATTTGATTAATAAAAAGTATTTGATTAAAATAAATAAATTAAAAAGATACTTATTTATTTAAAAAATTTTATTTATTAAAATATTAATAAATATAATAATAATTAGATAAAATAAAAAAGTGATGTATGTATAAATAAAGTAGTTTGATTTAATTAAATATCTAAGAAATAACATCGGAAGCTTTAAGTATTAAAAAGAAATAAGAAGTAAAATATTGATTAAAAAGTAATAAATATTTGAAGTTAGATTGGGTAATGATGCAATTTTTTTAAGTAAAAAAATTGGTCCACTTTAATTTAATTTTAATATAATTTTTTAATTTAAAGTGAATTTAATAATATAAAATCTTTATCTGTATTTTAAAATTTATTTTATTTGAATAAGATAAAAGATTATGCCAAATTCCTTTTGAATTATAGTATATTATATTTTATAATTTTATTTCAATTGTTAGTTAAAATATTTTATGAAATTTTTGTCATAAATATTTTATTATTTGTTAAATATTTATTTGATTGGATATTTGTTTCATGAAATTAACTTAATATTTGGTTGATTAAATTAACTTAACATATATTTAGTATTTTGTAAAATTTGATTTATAATTTTGGGATGTAAAAAAAAAATAAATGAAAAATAACATTAAGCAAACAAATTATGTAAGATTTGGTACAAAAATTACAAAAAATTATAAATATATTTATAGTAAATGATTTCTTGTACTACAATGAGGTATTTTCTTTTCACGATGTAGTCGTTATTGCTTTAATTCTTTTGGTTTTTGTTGCTCCCATACTGTGGGATTTGTGTTTAAATTTAAGGATAAGGAATGAATTGGAGGAATCGATTGATGTGACGTCATAAATCCTAATTCTGATAATCCTCCTGGCTTAAAAGAACAACTAGGATATATCGTATTAAACTTTGATGTATTAAACAAAAGCTCAGCAAATGATCCAAAAGAGTCAGAAGAAGGCGAGGGCTACATGTAAGAGGAGGGAACTACTCCACTAATGTCACCAAACTGGCTTGGCAGTATAGGATAAGATGGACCAGGCACGTCCATATCCTGTTACATTGGAGTTGGAATGTACGGAGATATAGCAGGATTATCGAGGGCAATGTCTTGTTGCAATGAGCCTTGTTGTTGCTAGTTACTTCTTCCAATAGTAGGTTACTGGATAGATAGGTAACCTTGACATCTCTCTCTTGGTCGACCTATCGGAATCTAAGACCTATTTAGGTGGTTGAGAAAATAGTGAGAATCATTGTTCATTGAGAGCACGTAGTATATTATTAGAGTTTTGGCCAAAGATATCATGAAAATCTGTAGGCAAAGGATCTTGTAAGTACATTTTATAAAGTCTCTTTGTTAAGTCAGTCTAACAAAACAAAAAATGAGTAGTTAAATATAGATATGCAATAAATTTTAAAGACAATGATGATAAAGTTAATAAACTATAGAAAACTATATTACAATGACGTGTGTGTTGCTAGTACCATCGTATATATTTAGATATGCGATGAAAAGGCTCCTCAGTGACAGGGGACTGGGATATAGTATCTCACTATCCATACCATCGCTAAATGAAAATGCTATGCTCAAACACCCATTGGTCAGAATTCTTCCTTAAAGTTGTAAATTATGGAGGGAGTCCAATCTGATGGATTCTTGAGGAATTGGTTGATGGTGACCAAATTGTCATAGGATATGATCTGGATGGTGCCACTCTATGATCCAAAAAGCATATGAGTAGCACAAATGCAATCCAAATGTCAGGGGAAGTCAAATAGTACCCTAGAATCAATTCTTATACTACTTGTGACTGGTATGAGCGCCATACAATCTGTAAATGACATTAGAAAGAATAATAAGTAAATCATCAATAGTAAAGAAATGATGAATATTATGAATTAAAGTCGGGCATACACCTCATCATCCCTCATTGCATCCAACAAAACTCTATATAATCGAAGGGCTCTAACACTTGGGCGTGGAGGTCATCTAACATTCTGCCATATGTTACAATGAACAAACATACTATGTAAATCAAGTGTGATAAATAAAGACAACATAATTAAATTAACCATGTAAAAATTTTAATTCTAGTTCATACTTGAAACTAAGAGGTGGAAGTATGGGATATTCCTCAATCCAAGAGTTTGTGGTAGGTGGTATCTCAAGTGCAAGCATAGGAAATCGATCCCATACCCATAGATGTAGTAATGTCAAGCATCTAGGGATATTAGAATCATTCTTATATGTTGCATTACAAAGCTCATAATAAATATAAGCTAATACTGCTGATCTCAAACTACATTGACTAGCTTGCTCAAAATCATCTAGTAAGGGTAGGTGCATCAGGTAAACTCGATAACTAGATCTTTCTGGCATTAACCACCCTCCAATCATACGAAGAATATAGGCATGGATGAATTGACATATTGCCTCATCATCTGCATCATCTGCTAGATGTACAAAGTTTTGTGCTAACCAAGTAATGGACAATCGTTGTCCATCAATCTGATCAGTTGGTGGTGTAATTCTTAAAAGCCATTGATACACCTCTGGCCAATTGAAACCTATCACACCCACAACAGGGTCTTTCTCGATTGGTAGCCCTAACTGCTTTGTTATGTCCTCGAGAGTAATTGTGTACTCTCCTTGAGTAGTGTAAAATGCTTGTGTCTCAGGACGCCCCCGCTCTACTAGTGTGCTCACTAGTGATGTATCGTACTCGAACTATCTGACTCGCGCAACACCATAAAAAGTAGATTGCCTCAAATAATCGACAATGGCTAAAGGTGGATCACCTAAACAATCATCGTGTAGAATTTATCGAGAGCAAAGTATTCGATCATCTTGCAAATAAAGATAAATTATATAACTAAATGATTAAATGAAACCAGAAATAGCAATAAATATTTTATCTTATCTCGCCATCTCAGATGGCCTGCGATATATGTCACTCCTATAAGTATAGAAATGACGCATCCTTTGGACCTGGATCAATGGGTTGACCAACTCTAGCCATGGTAGTTATAGGCAAAAATAACACAATGACCTAATATTTATCTAAAAAAAACATAAATGATTAATAAAAAATAACATATCATACAAAAAAGATACTTAATTCTCTTTCAAGTTACCAGTATAAATGTACATACAATTAGGGTCAAGTTAACAAACACATATGGAGAATGAGTCATCTATTGTATTTATAAACAATTATAACTTTTATTAATATACTATTGAGGGGCAACATTGCAATGTGGGCATGAGGAATGATTATGACAAGTTTGTTTGCAGAGGCTACATCTACTTGATTATGACGAGGCTCTGAAATCCATTTCATTTCAATAACTAGTCGAACAAGGTCGACCTCGCTCTCGAAGCATTGATGGATCGGGGATTAACTTTGGATCACTTAGTTGCAGCCAATATTATTGTCCTCCAATGGGTTGGAACATATTGTTATATGCATTACGCATTGTTTCTAGTGTAAATATAGGATCTACATACTGAAATGGCTCAAGAGCTGCTGTAGCACATGCTGCAAAAGCATGCTGGCACGGGTATCTCTCAACTTGAAATTCATCACAATCACATATGTGCTCAATCAAGTTAACCCTACAACAATGGCTATATTGGTGATTCAGTTGGTCATACGGCTCCTCAGCCTTGAATAATGTAGCTTCTCGATTGAACATATATACAGCACATGAATGGAAGCGCTACACATTGATTGTTATCCTCTTTATCAGAGTTTGAGAGTAAACTTGACCTACATTCAGTTAAGCATTGATATGTTAGAAGCGTTGCATAAAATACTGGCTGACCCGATAATATGTTGCTTTCACTATGCCTAATATAGGCAAGGATTTAACCCTCTTCAAGACATCATTCATACACTCTGCTAGGTTTGTTGTCATGTGGCCATATTGTCGACCATCTACGTTATATGCACGAGTCCACTGTTCTTTGGGTATTTCAGCAATCCATCTGGTTGCTTCTTCATGTATGACTGCTATTTTAGCTAGCTTCTCATTAACATACCGATGCTCAGATGCATAACCTGCGTAATATGATTAACATGTCTAGTATTATTTGCTAATCATTTATGAAATATATAACTAGATAGAGATAAAAAATATACTAATATTTTTTAGCTTTTGTTTTGAATCAGATGACCTATAATGCGTGTGAAGGTTGCTTGACACATGACGAACACAAAAAACATGATACCTATAGGATGGCTGCCAACTCGTCTGTGGATTAATGACCATAGATAAAATTGATAGATATTTATTTGATATCAAACAAATACCACATTGCCTAAGTATGACTCATTTACGCAAGTTATATAAGAACTATGTCCATGCTGATTGCGTCTCCCCTTCAACTACTGCAAAGGCGAAGGGAACAATATGATGGTCACCATTCTATGCCATTGCCATTAATAATTTCCCATTGTATTTGCCATATAAGAATGTGCTATTGACTTGAATCATTGGTTTAAAATATACAAGGTTTGAACACCGAAAATACCCTCTTAAACATTACAACTAGCTCACTAGTAGAGACACTTTCTGAAACTGGATTCATCACAAATTCAACATACGAGCCAGGTATGGACTGTTATACTGCAGCCATCCACTTAGGTAATGTAGCATAGGAACTCTCCCAATCACCAAAAGCAACAGCGGCGGCTTTATGTTTTGCTCTTCGCCTTTTCTATAAGAGATAGTATAACCAAACATGCTCTTCGTCCGCTCGATTATCTGGCTGATAGGAACATCAGGGGTCTTCGTCACCATTGCCCCAATACACAATAAAACAATATCATAATCTAATTTTGGATAATCTTGTGATAAGACTAAAGACAAACATGTATATAGACCCCCATATCTCGCTGCCAGAATGAACCATTCCCTTTGCCTTTCTTACATGCTCTGACTCGCCATCTACAGTTCTTGCCATAACTTACACATTGGCATTCTTCATATTTTTTACTTGTCAAGTATTTTTTAAAATTATGGTGCACCCTCACAGAATAAAGTTTCACAACAAGTTGTAGCGCTTTTTGATTTGAATGCCTTAATCCAATAAATAGCTCTTGATTGTTCAATTGTGTTTGATTTCCTACCTCTTTGAATTCATCACATTGTGTTAAGGCCAAATTAACCTGCTAAAAGAACGTAGCAGCAGGGTCAACATATTGAAATACTGGTTCAACATCAACAGCTTCATCATCATCACCCTCATTGGCATACCCATCATCATCATCGTTATTAGTCTCACTGTTATCATCTTCATTATCATTATTGTAATCAGGGTTAAGTTCTGTGTCATATTTATCTTTATTTTCAAAGTCTTCCAATACATTTTCTTCTGAGTTCGATGGAGAAAGAGGTGCATTATACCTAATTATTAGATAAGAGGAACTCAGGTGTGAACTACCCTCTATTGACACCATTTGATAAGTTATTGATCGATAGAACAGATCAGGTGAAGGCAGCACTTCATTCACTGGGTTTGGCTAAAATTCAATGCTCAAATGTGGGTCAATACTTGAAATGTTCGCATATATCTCAACTAAATTCAATTGTGATAGGAAACGTTAGTGTGATTGCTGCATTCTCTGCACATTACCATTATCTTTTAGCATAATCGCTTAGTATCATGTTAGATTTATTGTTTTCGGAAGCCTATATACCAAAGTAGATATAATTTGGTTAGTAGGAAGGTGTAGCTTTTGACTAACAGCTTGTTTCAACTCTTCCAATATGATATCAGTGCTAATTGTTATATATTTGGACATTGCACACTGAAATATCGTACCCTGTGCACTATCATAAATTCTTCTATTTACATAAATATAAATAATCTCATTTCTTCCGGCCATTTCATTCCCCTCAAATATCCTAATTATAAATATACTCCATATAGTTATACTTGTAGCATATTTCATCAAATCAACACATTGTATTATCTTTTACAATTGTATGTTTCTTTTTTATGTTGATTACTTTTTAAATCACACATACTTCTAATACACATAAATTTATTTTTTAAAATCATGCATACTTCTTAATTATTTTTTTACTCATAAAATTAAAAAGTTTGTACTTAGTTTTTAACTACTAAAATTTTTTCCTCTAATGTTATTTTTTTTATTATTAATATCAATATAAAATATATCTAATATAATTTTTTCTAAATAACCACTAAAGCATATATTTCTATTTTTCTCGAATTATATAAAATATTTCACAATTATTTATCAAATATTTACATTTTTTTTCTTCTTCTTGTGTAGTTTATCCATTAAAATAAAATATATTCCTTTTCACTTCTATATAAATTCCTTATCCTACTAATATAAAATATTCCTATTTTTTTTCAACCATATAAAGTTTTCTCTTCTTCCTCATTTAATTTGTTTCACCTAATTTTCATTCCATATTTTTTCTTTCTACCAAACATTTAGTTCTAATCATTCCTTCTCATTTTCTTAGACATTTTATTTTTTCACTATTAAAATTAAAAATTTTGCACTTCTTTCTGAACTATTTAAATTATTTTCCTCTAATATTATTTTTGTTATTATTAATATTAATATAAAGCAAAAATAATATCAATTTTTTAAATAATTACTGGAGCATATTTTTTTCCATTTATATAAATTTATTTCTTTTATTTTAATATAAAATATTTCACAATTATTTATCAAATATTTAAATTTTTTCCTTCTTTCTTTGTACCTTACGCATTAAAATAAAATATATTTCTTTTTTACATCTATATAAATTCCTTTTCCTACTAATATACAAAATATTCCTATTATTTTTCCAACCATCTAAAATTTCCTCTTCTTTCTCATTTAATTTATTTCAAATAATTATCATTCCATATTTTCTTTCTCTACAAAATTTTTTGTTCTAATAATTACTTCCAATTTTCTTAGCCATTTTATTTTATTTTTTTTCTACTCCAACCCTACTTTTTAATATCTTTATAGTTATAAATACATTAATTTCATAATATTTTTCTTTTTATTTTTACTCATTTACTAATTTCCTCCTTTTTCTTCTCTTTTTTTTTCTATGGCTATTTTCCATTATCATGCCAAAAAAACACAACAATAATTAAAAAAATTACAACAAACAAACAAACAATTGTTCATTATTACACAAAAAATTAATGAAAAAATATATATTTTATGATACAACAAATATTATTATCATAATAATATCTTTATAGTTATAAATACATTTATTTCATAATATTTTTCTTTTTATTTTTACTCATTTACTAATTTCCTCCTTTTTCTTCTCTTTTTTTTTTCTATGGCTATTTTCCATTATCATGCCAAAAAAAAAACACAACAATAATTAAAAAAATTACAACAAACAAACAAACAATTGTTCATTATTACACAAAAAATTAATGAAAAAATATATATTTTATGATACAAAAAATATTATTATCATAATAAAAATGTATCAATAGACTTACATTTCTCTCTTGCTACTAAAAAACATTACATGAAAAATAAAATTATAAATATATTTTATTTGTTAACTCTAACTTACCTTAATTTTTGCTATAAAATATTGATAATTTTAAGAGTCCTTCTTTCTTGCTCTATAACAAAACTAAAACTAAAAAAGGTAACATAAAATAATTTTCATATATATTTCTCAAACACTTTGCAAAAAGAGATGGAGGGAGAGTGAGGTAAAAGAAGTGAAGCAAATGAAAAGTCTCATGCCTAATTTATAGCCAAATTACAGAGGGTATTTTTGTAATTTTATTGTAATATTATCCATTATTTTATTTTTCGATCAATCAGAATTCATTAAAATCTGTTAGAACTAATTATAAATTGCCATGTGTTTTAGAAACAATAATTCTTATCTTTATTTTTTATCCACATTCGTGGCCAGTCAATAACTGGTCACGTCCCTCCTCCAAAAGCTGTAGGCTTTTGCTGAATTCGAACCCCATGAATCTGAATTCAAAAAAGCGAAATTCGATCCCTTGGGTTTTGAATTTAGTTTTTGAATTTGGAATCCACAGTTCCAAATTCAGAAGGTCAACGAGGCAATTAATTGCCTCGTTAACTGATCTTGTTTGCTTCTGAATTTGGAATCGTTGTCTCATTGACTAAGCTTGTTGCCTCGTTTATCGAGCTTATTTGATGTAGTGAAATTTGGTATATATATATATATATATATATATATATATATATATATATATATATATATATATATATATATATATATATATATATATATATATATATTCGAATTCAATTTTTTTGTTACTTTTGGGACAATTACTTTTTGCCTTATTGTTTTTTATGAAATATTTTTTTTATTACTTCCCTGTCAAATAACACAATTGTCACTATTCGAACAAGGCCATTCAAATAATATAATTTAGTCTCCCTCATGTGACACATACATATGCAACTACTAACTCCATATGTAATTATAATATACATATGCATGCTTTGTATTCATTATTCAACAACCCCATCTAAAAAATCTATATAATATGACATAAGCTTTGTATATAAGTAGATAAAATTAGTCTAATTAAGTAGGTAAACATGTGCGAGCTACAATTTTTAGTAAGATCTAGTTATATGTGATGTTTTTATATTTATTTATAGTTAATTTTATTTATTATCTTTAATATATAGATAAATTATTCTTTTCTTTCTTATTAGATAGTTTAATAATATCACTCTTTCTTCTACTTTGAAAATATATATTGATTTCTTTTATTAAATTTATAATTCATTAAAAAAGTATTTCTCCATATATGCAACTACTAACTCCATATGTAATTATAATATACATATGCATGCTCTGTATTCATTATTCAACAACCCCATCTAAAAAATCTATATAATATAACATAAACTTTGTATATAGGTAGATAAAATCAGTCTAATTAAGTAGGTAAACATGTGCGAGCTACAATTTTTAGTAAGATCTAGTTATATGTGATGTTTTTATATTTATTTATGGTTAATTTTATTTATTATCTTTAATATATGGATAAATTATTCTTTTCTTTCTTATTAGATAGTTTAATAATATCACTCTTTCTTCTACTTTGAAAATATATATTGATTTCTTTTATTAAATTTATAATTCATTAAAAAAGTATTTCTCCATATATGCAACTACTAACTCCATATGTAATTATAATATACATAAGCATGCTCTGTATTCATTATTCAACAACCCCATCTAAAAAATCTATATAATATGACATAAGCTTTGTATATAGGTAGATAAAATCAGTCTAATTAAGTAGGTAAACATGTGCGAGCTACAATTTTTAGTAAGATCTAGTTATATGTGATGTTTGTATATTTATTTATGGTTAATTTTATTTATTATCTTTAATATATGGATAAATTATTCTTTTCTTTCTTATTAGATAGTTTAATAATATCACTCTTTCTTCTACTTTGAAAATATATATTGATTTCTTTTATTAAATTTATAATTCATTAAAAAAGTATTTCTATAGTTTTTATTTCAATTTTTTAAAATAAACTTATTTTATTTTAAAATTTATGATGATGTTTTTGTTTATTAATACATTTTTCATATACATGTTATTGTTAAAATGAAGTGTTACTAAATAATATTTTTAATTGGTCATTAAAAATTTTAAAATATTAGATTGTCTTATGTTCTTTTTTATAAAAGTAATATTTTATCAGATAATTTAAATATTTTTAAATTTAGAAAACTAACTATTTTTTCATATTTTAAAACCTATTCAATACTTTTTATACTATATATGTAATAAACATGTAAAGGTATTCTTGTCCAAATGAGCATTATTATAGCTGATAATTTGGTTTTAAAAAGGATTTATTTATATTTATAAAAAGATTTTATATTAAAATAATCTCTTAAAAAAATGAAAAATAGTATTATATGGGATCTTATTTATCAATAATGTCTCTACATATAATTTAGACATGAAAACAGGAAACAAAAGACCAAAAAACGGGAGAATTTATATCACTCAATTATCAGACAAAGAAATTGAGAGCTGAACTTGACAAAGATTGCCATTTAATTACATACTTCATTTGTTTGACCGAAGATAGGCATTTATTTATTTATTTAAATCCCATGCCCCAATAATTCAGGAATTATGCTTTTTGTTTAAAATATTTAGATTTAAATTGAGGTCAGTCCCGAGGAGAATATTTATTCTCTTAATTCTTACATGCACCAAACCAATACAGAAATGCGCCTTAAAGATCGTTATATAAGGGAAAGACTTAATTTTGATGAACATATATATAAATCGGCCTAAAAATATCCTCACCATAGAAAAAAATTTTTTTTGCAGATAATTAAATCCCAACTTAGAGTGAAACTTATTGTGACATGCATGTCCACGTTATAAATTTGAGTGAAGTTTTCAACGACGTACCGCGTCAAGATTGATTAATTAATTAATTAGTCACCATAAACTGAGAAAACATATCAATCAGTTTTCTAACAAGGAGAGAAAACTGGAAATCAATATTAATAGTATAAACGATGTGTGTAAAAAGTCAAAGGTGCTAAATCAAAAATTGTTTTCATAGCGACTCATTATAATTAATAAAACTAAATCAACTTAAGTTTATAGGCTGCAACTTGTTAATTATAGTTAAACTAAATCAACGTATTCTTCAATTCATTAGAATCAATGGTAATGAATAAAATTATCATAAATGACGATTATTATAAGTTATTTAGATAGCAACTTATTGCCACTAGTCAGCCTATGAATATTTCCACTAACGTCTAGATAGTGACTTCTGTTTGCCTAGTAGTAACCAAATTAAGCTATTAAACTCATTACCTGCATCTGAAGAAGATATAGTAAAATCCGACATACCAATTGCATGCGAGCATGACTAGGGCTGCTAATTCCAACTAATTAGTGCTATATATCTATTGGCTGGCGAGGACATTATACAGGCATGTTTGGTACGTTATTTATTCTCGGTACTTAAACAATTATAAGATATTTGTGTATAATATATATTAATATTCAATATGTACGTCAAGATGCGTTTTAGATATATGGGGACAAAAAATATTCTCATTTTATTAGTATTTCGTATCATCAATAATTAAGATTATTAATTTCAAAATCATAATGTGCTGATTTGGAGCTGAATTAAATTGATTTTTCCTTTTGGCCGAAGATAAGATTTCATTCAAAGATGAAAATCGGGAATATCCTCGAGACAAGTATATTTGCAAAGAGATTCCGAACAACACAGTACTAGTCAATCGCGAACGTAGTGTTTGACAAAATCAGCAAAAAAATATTCGAGAAAAATTAAGCGCAGTTCTAAACTACAAAATATCATAGAAAACCCTTAACAGATAAATTAATAGCCATTGGAGAATTAATTTTGTGGTAACCGTCATATTCAAAAGGCAATCAAGATCCCAATCCAAACATTGGAGAAGCCATAGAGATCATATTCTTATAACATTTGATAACAATGCCAAATGGCAAAAATATTGTTATGTTTTGGTTTTATTTGTTACACTAAACATGAGAAATTGAGAAATGACACCCAAAAAAAAAAAATACAAATACAAAAAGATAACCTTAACAACAATGTTTTTAAAACTAGATTGATCATCAAATAGGTGGAGATATTAATTCACAGTTTAATAGTTTAACTGTGATTAAATTGTTGTTGAATTAATAATAATTAAAAATATATTTTAAATATTATGTATTAAAATTTTAATATAACAAATAAATACTAATAGATTTTAAATATTTAATTACTAATTTTATGTTTCTTAAAATATTTGAAAAGTTAATTTTTAATTAAAAAATAAAAATTATTCATGATTAAAATTTAATAGTATTTAATTTTAATTTTTTGAAAAATTTAAATTATATTAAGATTTTATTTGTTATTAAAAAACAAAAAAAAATAAAGAGTTTAAAAATCATAAATTAAAAAAATAATTTATCAAGTAAAAAAATTTAATTCAATTAAAAATAATATATATTAATTTAGATTTATATATATATATATATATATATATATTATTGAGATGTTTATATATATTAAAAAATATGTAATATTATCGAAGGAGATTTGTGATTGAGATGGTAAAATGCTTCGCGTGTAATGCATGACAACATGATATTTTGTATACACAAGTACGTAGTGCTACGTAGCTTACTTTTAGAAAGCCTACCACTCAATAATAAAGAAAAAGAAGACGAGGAACATTATACTTCCTTAAATTAAAGTTTAATTAATTACATAATTAGTACATGGATTATAAAATATAACGTCTTTTAAAATTTATTAAAACAAAAATTTTAAATTACACTTAAAATTATAACTACAAAAGGCTGCTTTCTTACTTCAACAATTTTCATGAATTAACATTGAGTTGAGATGAAAATATTAATATAACTTTTTATGAAATATATAGGGATAATTTTAATTAAAATTATATATATATATATATATATATATATATATATATATATATATATATATATATATATATATATATATTATTTTAATTTAAAGTAAGGCGTTTTAAATATTATAAAATATATGTATCAATTTTGTAATCAAACTTGAATTCAAGAAATAAAATATAATTTTTTCAAAAATAAAAAAAAGACGGCTTATGTTCTTCTAGAAGTCCTATACTACATATAAAAGAATGGATCGACGTATGGCAACTTGCAACACCAACAAGCAAAAAACTAAGCATTTCTATCTGCAATTATAAGCTTAAGTAGCTGAGCGAATATGGCTGCCACAGCAGTCCCTGAACTTGTCCTCGGCTCCTCCTCAGGGCAACGGAGGATGCCGGTGATAGGCCTGGGGACGGCGCCGGAAGCTGCGAGTAAGGTAAGCACAAAGGAAGCAGTGCTTGAGGCTATCAAGCAGGGTTACAGGCATTTTGACGCAGCTGCAGCATATGGAGTGGAGCAAGCTGTAGGAGAAGCCATAGCAGAAGCACTTCGTCTTGGACTAGTTGGGTCCAGACAAGACCTCTTCATCACTACCAAACTCTGGTGCACTGATAATCATCCTCACCTTGTTGTTCCAGCTCTGCAGAAATCCCTAAGGTGGGGAAATTCCTACAGAAACTGTTAATTCTGTTGTTTTTATTAAGAGTAAATTACAGATTCTTCTCGTGTAGTTTAAAGTATGTCATTCAACGTTGTTGTGGTTTGATCAATTACCATTTTAATTATCATCTGACATTTTACATTTAAATTTTAATAAAACTAATCACACAAGTATTAAAATAATGAATAATTTTACTATTTAATGCTTGTTTCAAGTATATCTTGAATACTTTCACTGTTTTTCAAAATTATTGCTAAGATTAAATAGATCATTTTTTACTTTAATATGTTAGTTTAATCGCTGTAATAATTTTAAAAGAATACGAAATTATTTACGTTATAAGTAAAGCATACTTTTAACAATAATATTGTTTATTATTTTAACTTTTGTATGATGATTTCTGTTAAAATTAAAAATAAAATTACTATATAATAGTTAAGTGATAACAAAACAAACCATACGAAAATTCAATAAAACATTTTAAACCCCAACAGGGGATAAAGTGATTTGAGACCAAATCATGAAGGGCTAAATTGTAATTTACCTTGTGTTAATATGTGATTTTTCTTATTCAGTAGTGAATATGAACATATAGTACTTTTTGTATTTTGACTGGTTTACTAATATGCTGCCGGATATGTCTATGTATGCAGGACACTTCAGCTAGAATACTTAGACCTGTTTCTGATCCATTGGCCTATCAGTGCTAAACCCGGAAAGGTCACTTATCCTATCGAACAGTCAGAATTAGTGCCATTTGATATGGAGGGAGTGTGGGCTTCTATGGAGGAATGCCAAAGATTTGGCCATACCAAAGCAATTGGAGTCAGCAACTTCTCCTGCGAAAAGCTTCAAAAACTCCTCTCCTTTGCTACTATTCCTCCTGCAGTCAATCAAGTAACTCTAACCCACTACCTGAATATATATTTTTTTCAAGGAAAATCATATTTTGATATCCGACAAATAAGTGGATTTTTTTTTTGATCTTTGCAGATGATTTTTTTTTTAAATTTAAATTTAGTCCCTTAATCATCAAATCGACAAGATGCTTGCAATATTACCCTCTCACTCTATCTCCATCCGAAATTTAATGACAAACCTCCCAGTGATGTTATTTGTTTACTTGGATTAGATTTAGCATCCAAACTAACAGGCGGTAGGATTTTGTGTTAAATTTGGGATAGTGATTAAATGGAAGAGCAATATTACAAGCATTTAACTATTAGAAGACTATATTAATAGAAATAACTTGTTGATGCCCAAATTGAACCAAAAAAAGGTTTTTTTTTTCTTTTTTTCTTTTTCAGTAATTAACTGAATTATGAATTCACTTATACTATATTGAACTTTATAACTATAACAGGTGGAGATGAACCTTGCTTGGCAGCAGAAGAAGCTGAAAGACTTCTGCAAGGTAAATGGAATAACCTTAACTGCATTTTCACCTTTACGAAAAGGAGCCAGCAGGGGAACAAACATTGTTATGGACAATGATGTGCTCAAAGAGATCGCAGATGCTCACGGCAAGACTGTTGCTCAGGTTAATCATCTATTTTTATATTATACCAATTTTTAAGATGCATTTCCATGAAGTGAAAGACATGGCAAGAGTACTTAACTCTCTCCCAAAAGTTTAAGTTCTGTGAATAATTTTTTTTCATATGATATTTAACGAGTTCTATCACAAAGAAAGAAAAATTAGTCTACCAAAACTTAAGCTATTAATAATTAAAATAGTACTTAATTTCAACCTATTTTTAGTTAATTGTTTTTATCAATTCCACACTTAATTAGACAGTCTTACATTCTTCTTGTGAGAAATCTTGTGGTTAAGAGCTTAACAATGTTATTAATTTAAAAAAACATATACATAATTTCAGGTTTGTCTTAGATGGATATACGAGCAAGGGGTAAGTTTTGTGGTGAAGAGTTATGACAAGAAGAGGATGAAGCAAAATCTGGAGATATTTGATTGGTCATTGACAGAGGAAGATTACAAGAAAATAAGTGAAATCATCCAAGAGAGACTCATCAAAGGACCAACCAAGCCTCTTCTGAAAGATCTATGGGACGATGAAGAGATCATGCAAACCAACTTTGCATAGGCGTTACTGCCTTATATAAACTGAATAAATAAAACCAGAAATCATTTCGATGATACCATAATATACTTTGGTGTTTGGGCCACGGGGGCAATAGATTAATCAAGAGGGTTAGAAAAGAAGTCTATAATGATGTATTATATATATATATATATATATATATATATATATATATATATATATATATATATATATATATATATTACAGTAATGTATGTACTATGTTAAGTTTCAGTTGTAATTTTTCAAATAATTAAAATATGGATTTGCCTATATATTGAGATAATTAAACTAAATCTATCATATACCTCTATTTATAAGAATGGTATTTAATTTCCTAGGTTTGATATGAGAACATACTCAATATGATTGAGTGCCATCTGTCAAGACTACTCTCTAAGGGTTAAATTACGCATTTATTGCACAATATGCATTAATTTTCAGCAAAAGTCTTAAGTTAATCCCCAAAATATATGTGAAAAACTAGGCAAATAAAAACCTGTTTTTTAAATGATTATCACTATACTCAACACATGCTTGGTAGCTAAAAAGGAATATAAGCAACATAGTATAGTTAAGCTTATTTCTTAACTTGAATTTAGACATGATCTAGTTAAAAAAAAAAAATACTAAGGATATAATTTAGCTACTAGCTACCTAAAAAAGATTCTCCATGGTTTTTGAACACTAGTTAGCTAGATGAAAAAGAACCTAAGTTAGTCAACTCAATTCACTAAGTCTACACCCTAAATCCACTTACATTTCTATAACATGTCCTAAATATGCACTAAAATTCTATAGAGACCTATCACCACACAACGGCTTGTATATTATAAAAATAGAATTTAAATGTTTCATAATGCACTTTTTGCACTAAAATAGATTGAGTAGCAAAAACCATAAAATCCACACATTTCAAAGTCACCAATATGGACCCAAATACCACCAATTTTTTATAGCTTCAAGATAGGACTTTTAACTAATCTTCTCATCACCTAATTACACATTTGGAGCATAGGAACTAGCCTAAAACTTGGCTAGAATAGTTCCTAAATAGAGGTGACAACATTAGCAAAAATGGACAATAAGCCAAAGAAAAATATACACTCTAAAACTTCCATCTTAAACCAAAACATCACTTATTCATTATGATTGAAGGTAAGATTTTTCCCTACTATTTTATACCCCTACATCCACTTTTAGATTATCTAAACCACATGAAAATCCAACTAAAACAACCCTAAATATGTATGACAGCAATAGCAAATTTTTGATAGAAAAACTTGAAAAATTACTCACTTTAAAGCAACCAAAATGAGTCAAAACATCACTAATTCCACATGATTTCAAGTCAAAACATTACTCTTTGGGCACTTAAGCCCAACATTGGATTCTTTAAACCTCCTTAAAATTTGTCCAAATCAATTCCCAACAGAACCAAGACAGCTACGACAAAATATGAAAGCAAATGGGCATTTTAAGGAAAGCTAAATGCAACTCAAACTCATTTTTTTCAATTCCACAATCCCCAAATTCTCTTCTAACAAATCTTAGGCACCTAAGTAAACATGTTACTACCTTTGGCTCTACAAAATTATAGAGATTATCATACTTAAAACCTAGGATAGCCCTTGCAAATACCCCTAAAACAATGACAACAAACTACTATAAAAACTAGAAAAATTTATCTCTTATAATTTCCAAGTGGCATGCCAAATTTGCATTCCACCACATTAAACCCTTTCAAACCTCTTGGGACAACTATTAAATTGGAATCCAAAAATCCTAGTCAAAGGTTCTCAATCAAAATGTGACTAGCCTAAACCTCAAGTCAACGCTTTTTGCAAAAGATAGCTCACTAAGTGGTCTTTATATTAGGTTTTACATACTCAAATTTTGCAAGAATGACCAAATGCTTACTAAACTCAATCTAACAACCTTAAAATACCAAAATACACTTGTCTAGGTTGTTAGCTCTCAAGAGAAGGTTAAGTTACTCAACTTTAATATGCAAAACTTTTTAGCACACACTAACAAAGCCTCATTTGGACAAACTACAACCCATCTATCCAAATGGTGCCAAACCAACTCTACCATGTCCTAATCATACAAACAAACTTGCTTGAAGTACTAAACCACCAAGAATGGATGGATTAGCTCATATAGCTATATTAATCCTTTATGCACACTAGTTTGGACCCATTTTTGGACAAACTACAACTCGCCAACTCGAAGTGAGGAGTTCAAGCCCAAATGGTCCTAAACCAAGCTTAACATAAAGTAATCATCCTATAAAACACGCTTGAAACATCACACACCTCACAGTGCTAAAATTATGCATGATGACTATAGTGAGCATAATATTCACAACTGGGCCTTAAATGCACCCTACATGTAACAAGTAACATTTTATAATACTAAAACACCTTTTGTCCATGAGATTGCACATAAACTAACTTATAAACTTGCCTTTACATAAATATGTCAACCTATACACATGATCACCACTATACTCATGACATTACATGGTCAACAAGCAAATACACATAGCCATAGACATTTCTAACTAATAAGAAACATATTTATATGCACATAACCAAATAAACTTTAAGAGTCCTTATCTAGCTTATCTTTGTTGCCATTTACATTTTCCAAAAAGACTATATACACCTATCTTGGCATTCAGGCTTACATACATGGCAAAGCTTTAAAAGACACCAACATAATAAATATTTACAACTTAAAAAGTCATGTGTATAGCCTCTAATGAAGCATATATACATAGGCCTATCGACTACAAAGAAAAAGCATACAAGAACTATGCTACACTCAACTCTCGGCTTGAGATTCCTTTCCTTTGCTTGAAGATGCTTCTCTTGGCAAAATGGTAGATTCCCTCTAAGAGGGTGAGATAACAATCCTAGTAGCTAACTTACCACTTAAGATATATTTAATATGTCTCATGCATAACTTTAAATTAGACAAGTATGACATATACTTATAAAGGAAAAACTAAAGTATGTTGCTTGCATACAAGCACACATAAATATAAATTGGGCTGGAGCTTTTTTACAAGTCTAGCCCGTCTTTTTCTTTTTAATTTTTATATGATTAATCTATATCTCACTTACCCTTCCTTTTACTTTCCTAATTTTTACCATTCTTATTACTTTCAAGTATTAAATATAAAAGTAAAAAACAAATTGTAATATTTTGCAATTAAAATTACTAATATTTGAACAAAATGTAAATTGATGAGAAACGATATATTATGTAATATAGAAAGTCATAATATTTGATAAGAAATGAATTTTAAATCAATATCATGCACTATCTTGTATTTTTTTTAATAAAAACACTAAGTTTTTTGATCAATTTTTTTAAGCCGGGCCTAAGCCCGAGTTATGATGAATAGTATTAGGCAAAGCCCGAATCTTATTCTTAAGCTATTTTTTTTACAAGCTTAACCTATTTTTACACGAGTTTAACCTGTGATCAAGTCTAGCCTCAGCCCCTTTCAATTATCAGTCTTTGGGAAGCAACCTTTGTCTTGCTCAGAATAAAAGCATGTATGATAAGCAATTATCTAAGTTAATTGTCATAATTACTTCTCAATAGCATCATTAACAAGTCTAGTTTACAAGCAAATACATTAAGAATGCTAAGAAGCTACCTTTAATGTGGTTATAAAGCAATATCACAGCAAACTCCAATGCTTAGCCAACTCAATGAGGCTTATTCTAAATCATATAAGCATGCAAACATCAATATCATTTCTTCCTAGTTTTCCAAATCAATAAAGAAGTTAAGTTTTACTTAGCACATAACAAGCTCAATTTGGCTAGATAAGAAAATACCATCACTAAGATTTCATAGAGTTGGGTTAAATAATTACTAACCACTTCTCAAACTTCCACTTTCATCACTTCCATAAGTTAACCTCTGCTCACTAAGCAATTATCCCTTTCTCTCCAATATACATTTTTAGCCAAACCAAGCAAATGAACACCCATTAATCTAAATTTCCAATTTCCATTTCAATGAGCAATACCAAGATTTAATTTTAGAAGGCTCACATACCCAATCCAAGCTTCAATGATCTCGACCTAAGTTTTACTCCTTTTGGCCAAAATCAAGAAAAACAAAATACTCAATTTTATTTCCAATACAAGCTTCAACATCAAAAGGCT
The DNA here is from genome assembly GCA_032878935.1 of Erythrophleum fordii. Taxonomy (NCBI): domain Eukaryota; kingdom Viridiplantae; phylum Streptophyta; class Magnoliopsida; order Fabales; family Fabaceae; genus Erythrophleum; species Erythrophleum fordii. Next base: position 4,310,583 of record JAVQMF010000025.1, on the reverse strand, counting down.
AAATTGGAAATAATTATTTACCATGCTCAATCATCAACTACTACACAAGACAAACTTTCTCGCTTCTTTTCCTTCTCTATACCTCGGCCTAAGCACAAAATAAACAACTATTCACATACTTGTTGACAAGACCACAATTAAGAAGGCTAAATGAAAATGAATTTCTTTTGATTAAAGAAATGAATGCAATTTATAATAATGAAGAGTATAAAATTAATAAGGTTAAACTGATCGAGCATGATCCTGTAAAGCGTGATTGACTTTTACTTGATTTGTTTTTCAAAGAGGTGGAGTTTAAAAGAACTAAATTGCTTAATTAAACTCAATTCATTTTCTATGCACTTATATGGATAGATAGATATTGGTAGATAGACGCATTCATGCTCATAAGAAAATTATAAGATATAATGGTCACCGCCCAAGCATGCAAGGGTTTCTCTCACTCTCTATATGTCACATTCCAAAATAGCGACATGACCAGTATGGAATATAGGATAATCTCACATTCCTAAGCTTGGCTAATATATTCTTATTATGATAATCTAACCATACAAAGAGTAAATATAAGTTAACCATTTTTATACCATAATACCCATAGAATAAATTCTCTTCCTTGCTTATATATATCAAATTCCATTCGCGTATTTAATATCATAGTAATGCTTCATTTGTAATGAGTTTACAAAAAAATTTGACAAAGTGCCCTCCTTAAAATTTGACAGAGTGTCTTCCCTAATAGAGCATCCCAAATTATCTGCAACAACCAACCAATCATAAATAATAGAAGGTGGCTCTGCTCTCAAACCCTATTCAACCAACACACATAACCAATAGAGCGTGAATCTTGCCTATGATTTATGGAGCAGATTTTAAAATACAAACATATATATGCATAGAGGATAATTGAGCATTATTACCTAGCTAGTCAACTGCAGGCTCTCTACCAACAATCCTATTAGCTAAGCTAGAGGAGCATTTAGACTCAATTCCAATGTCTGCAAAAGTAAATAATACAATGAGTCATAATACTCAGTGAGTAGAAAATAAAGCATAATAACTAAAAGAACGAGTAATTTTTTAAGTGAAAATAGGTTTTAATTTGGGTTTAAAGTGGCGATGAAATATCAAGTGTAATCATAAAATAAACATACATTATTGGATACATTATTTTAATGATGATTTCGATACAAAAATATGAAAACTAAATAATAATGAAATTTAACAAACAGTAACAAAAGAAGAGAATTATAAAATACAAGCATAATAAATTTAATTAAGCTTAAAATTTAGTTTGATCAAACGCTTACTTTTCATTAGCAACATGATAAGTACAAAATAAAATATGTAGTATCTAATAGTTAAATCAAGGCATAATTATAAAAAATTAAATAAATAAATAAGGCTCAATTCATATGAAAAAAATTTTACACATCAAGAAGTAACAAATACTAACAATTCAAAAATGACTTGATACAACATTACAATAGAAAGGTCTGTGCAAAACTCTAAGTTTCAATATATATATATATATATATATACTAATGTGAGTATATAACCCACGAGGATAAATAATCACATATCTAGACGTAAACACTTTTCTCATAAACCATTAAAGAGCATTTAGCTCAACATCATTTCGATACATGATAGAAATCACGTGGCAATATCTAGAATGCACTGAAAATTAACAAAATTGTTGTTAGCAACTAGCGTTTTACACAGTTTTACTTTACATATATATATATATATAATATCATATATTAAATAGAATCCATCTACTAAAGATAAATTGATCCACAATAAAACTCCATAATTAAAGGTATAACTTTGATAACACAATACATATGGCATAATGTAATATGTAAGATTTCAGATTACTAAAAATATACATAGAAGGCATTATCTACGATACCCATCTCAACGGTTATGCAGAAAATAATAATAATAATAATACTAATAATAATAATAAAAAGTAAAAAATATATTATGCTTTATAATTTGCTCTCAATGACTGTTAAATAGTAGAAGTCCTCTTGACCCTGTACTACCATCAAGTTTCCCCCAACAGGACAGTTCGAATTATTACCTATAAAGCAATCATAATATCCCTTCAATCACAATTTTCCCTTAACCTCTTAGGAAAATTTTGCACTAGAATAATTGGAATTTTCATAAAATCTTTAAGTTGAAATTTGCATTAAACAGAAAGTGTGAGATTACTTTAATGTCTTCAGTCCTACCCAAAATATAGCTCCAATTGCAAAATATAACACAAAGCACATACGGAAATAGGTGGCAAAGTGGAGGAGGAAAATCACAAACCATGAAGCTGAGCAGGAAGCACAAAGCAACCAATTAACTAGGAGTTTCTTCAATTGAAGCTGCAGAAATTGAACCTCTCAATCTGCACAAGTTTGATCGGTGAGGTGACAGCATGATCGAAATACAAGGAAGATCACCAAAGGACGAGCTACTGCATGGAACAAAGTAAAAGACCACTCTAGAAGTTCTTGCAAGGAAGTGGGTGAGGACGAAAACGGCAACCATAATGTGGACAGCGGCTTGGAACAAAAGTCGGAATTTTTTTTTCTGAACTTTTAGAAAAACACTGAAGTGGCATGAATCATAAAGGAGGAACGCATATAAGGCAGAAAGGAGAAGATGCTTCAGTCACGAAAAACAAACAGGGAGTAACGAAGATGCAAAAAAGTAGAAGAGCACAAAAAAAAAGGGAGATAATAACCTTAGGTATCGATAGAATTGATGCATAACGAGAAATGGAGATTAAAGAATCTCATGAGAGAAGTTGTTGTTTTCTTGGGATTTGGATCCTCTCCCACGTTCTTTCTAATGTTAGATTTGAATTATTCAAATTAATTTAAACAGTTCAGATTTAATTATTTTTTTATTTTTAAAAAATAATTATTAGAAAGAAAGTAAAATACAAAATGAAATTATTTTTTTAATTGTAAAATTTTAAAAAAATATTGTTTTAATCTAAAAAAATTAAAAAATAAATTAAACTATTCAAATTAAAATCTGAACAATACAGATAGGTAAGGAAGAAAAAAACATGGGAGAGGATCTTTTTAGGAAAAAGATGGGGGCATGTTAGTCAAAGTTGTTCTTAGTCAGGAATTTTATAGACATGGGAAGAGACACCTAATCTTGGCAGAAAAAAAAAATCTTAAAGGTTATTGGGCAATTAAAGAAAATTTGTTGGTTTAAAAATTTCTCTCTCTCTCTCTCTCTCTCTCTCTCTCTCTCTCTCTCTCTCTCTTTCTCTCTCTCTCTCTCTCTCTCTCTCTCTCTCTCTTTTTAATCATATAGGCCATGACACCTACTATATGTAGCAAAGAAAAGAAGAGGAACAAAAATTGGCAAAGGACTTTCATTGAAATTATTTTAATTTTATTATTATATATATATATATATATATTGTGGCTGTTCCAATTTAACTATATGTTTTAATTAGTTTCCTTATTATAATATCAAAGTTTTTTTTATTTTTTTTATTTTTTTTGGTTGTTACACCACACACACACGCAGTCAAAGAGCTGACAAAACAAAATGTATGGACAAGTTTTTATCAACTTCACAACTAATGCCGTAGTACAAGCTAGATAACCCATTGAGCTAGGTGTCGTTGACTTTTTAAAAAAAAAAATTAATTTCTCCTTTTGTTTTGTTTCGTATTGGTTAGTTTGTTAGTCTTGTCAAAAGAAATTATGGCTAGCAAAACTAATTCGTTTAGCACATATTTATATTTCAAATAAAAGACTGAGCCAACATTTTATTCAGTTGTACATAATTTATTTATTTATTACTGAGTTTCCAATTTACTTCTCTCACTGATACGAAGACAACAACCAACACTACTCAGCAATACCCTACCAATCTCAATAATATGAACTGCATCCAAATGGTTATCAAAATTAGACTAAATTGGTCAGTGAAACAAAAAAAAAAATCTATGACTTGGTCACGGAATTAATTTATTTAACCTTTAAAATTGACTTAAGAAAAAATTGGTTAAATTAGTTAAAAATTGATAAAATTGATCAAAACTAACTAATTTGGCATAAAATTAGTTAAAAATTGATTTTTTTTTTTAAAAATAAAGTCTTACCATTATTTATGACAAAGATTTATAATATTTTATGAATTATATTCAATTTATTTTATATGAATTTTTTGTTATATATAAAATATTTTAACTATTTTTTATATTTTAAAATATTTTTCAATCTTAAATATTATTTTATAATATATGTATTAATTTAATTATAAAATATTAAGTATTTATACCTTTTTTTAATATATATTTAGAAAATAATTCAATCTCAATTCAACTATAATTGAATTATTAAATCATAAATCACTCTTTATTTCAATTCAATACCTTATCTGATTTTTAAAACGTTGAAATATATAGTAAAAAGAGGCAAGACTTCAAAATATACAGGGACGAAAATCTTACCCCTCCTGAGGTGATACCACGCCAGACTAGAACGAGCAGGGGAGATGCGTGTGGGTTCCATTAAAGGGTGATGGAAGAAAAGAAAAGAAGACTCAGAATTTCTCTGCTCTGTACTGACGGGAAGACGATGGGGAAGGTAAAAGAGTGAGGAAAAGAAGCTAAGCTTCTCTGAAAAATCCACCCAACCAGGCCGCGCCCATTCGTCTATGAAAAACGAGTGTATGGGTGCTCTCTTCTTGAGTAGGTGTGTTTTTACTAAAATAGGCAATCTTTACCACTGTTGCAACAAAAAAAAGGGCAAAGTGGTAAAAACATAAAAAATATAAGATTGACTGGATAAAATAGAAAGTAAGACAATAAATCATGGGTAAAATGGGAAGGCAAAGATAAGAATGAAGACAAAAGGGGTAAAATGGAAAATAACCATATGGATTAGGGATAAAATGGGAAAAGCAAGAAAATTCCCATTATTTATATATTATTATTTTTTAATGGATCTCTCTCCTCTCTTCGGATTAAACATCAATTGCAACGATTCGATAAACGATTCATTGGAATAGATATAGATAAGCAAAAGATCCCCTCAAATGTATAAGAAGTTTTATTTTATTTTTCTTTTTTTAATTTAAATCAATTTATTTATTTTTGGTCACTTATAATGGGCCCCAAATATTACGAATATTTGGGTTTATATTATTGGTCATTTTTACTTTTATTTTTATTTTTTAAAAATAATTCAAACAAATTATATTGATATGGATTTTGAAAATTAAATAAAAGCTTTTATTTCATCATATTGGGACTTTTTCAATATATTTGTTATACAGATTTTTTTTAGGATTTTCAAAAAAAATTAGAGTTGGAAAAATAAAATTTTTATCTTTGGTATAAGTCTTTATAATTAAATTTTTTAAAAATCTTAATTTCTTCAATAGTTCATAAAACTTGGGTAAATTGTTCTCTAATATTACAAGGCATTATATTTCCTATCCTATTTTCATGACACTTAACTTTCTTTATAAACCAAAATATTTTTTTCACTTGTAATTGTGATTTAGTCTTTCAAACATATTTAATGCATCAAATTTCAAAAGCTATAAAATATACACACATATGATATGATACTAAATGCATACACTACACATAGACCTAATCATGGGTCGCAAAACCTGTTTGGCCTAATACGTTCAATTTGAAAGAAATGGATATAAACTTTTAAAAAATCATAAAAAATGAGTTTATTTTTAAAAATTTTGAATATAAAATAGGTCGGAGTTGAACTTTTTTTAGCTTGAGCCGAAGTCATATTATAATTATTTTTTATATATTATTAAAAAATTTATTTATAACTACAGATATAAGTAAAAAAGGATTATATAATACATATAATTGTTATGTTTTTTTTTACTCTTACTTGATGCATAACATATTATTAGAAATAAATTATAATTTAAAGAAAATAAATTATTAATAAAAAATATTATTGAAAAAATTATTATCTTGAGAGGTTTTATTGTCTCATATATGTTATAAGTTTTTTAAATTTCTTGCAATATCTTTTTTGAGTTATTTGTTATTTAAAATAAAAAAAAAGCCTAACAAACAATAAAATAGGGATATTGAGTATTTAAAATTAAAAAAAAAGATAAAACAAAATTTAAAAAAGTTAATTTTTTTAAAAAGCAAGCCAGCTCAAATTTGGCCTATTTTTAATTGAGATCGAGCCCATTATGTGTGAACAGTATTAGGCTCAGCTTGGGCCCAATATTTTTACAAATTTTTTATAGGTCCAAACCATATTTAAATAAGTATGATGCATGATTAGATTTAACTATACATATGTATACAAATACACAACACGCAACATTGCACATACCTACTTACGTGTACACTTGCAATCAACTAAACACAACTTCACGCGCACAAATGTGCGTGTGTACATACATATCCATATGACAAGGCCTAGACAGACACATACACATGACACAAATCCTTACATACACACTAAGACACCAAATGCATGTGACATGATTTCGGGCACAGACGCTTGTGCATCCAAAAAGACAATATGACATCGTCCACATGACACCACAATATACAAAAGTGCATAGTCACACGTGCACACAATATAATATCACATATGCATACACACTACTAAAAAATTAGTATTTGGCTACAGTTGACGTGATTATAGTTAAAATGTGGCTTAACTGTGGTTAAGCTATGATGACCTAACCACGGTTAGTTATTTGGACAAATTACAGTTCTAATGAGGTTAGTCCATTGTAGACTAATTATGGTTTCAAAGAAACAGTTAGATCTTAAGGGACTAACTGCCATTTTTTTGAGAACTGTAGTTAGTCCTTTAGTTATACCCCCCAGCCAACCCTCTTGTAAATTAAATTCAGATCAAACCTATACCTACCCCAAAAATGTAGCAGCCATTTGCTCTAACGAGTGGAGATCTTGCCGTCATTTGCCTGAGTTGCAGCCATCGTAGAGAGCATTGTTTGCCGCTGATGAGAGGCTTAAGTTGTTGCTGCCAATGGTGTTCTTTCATTTTATTTTTTATTTTTTATATTTTTTCCAGAAGTTTTTCTTATTTGCTAAAATCTGTGTTCTTTGATGATTTTATGGCGACATATAATAAGAAATATGCCTTCTCTTTGCTTTCGATTAGTTTTATTTTAATAGATCTGTTCTATTGTGTAGATATTTATTTTGCTACCTGTAGCTTTGCGATCAATTCTTTAATGCTTTTTCTGTGGCTTTGTTTTTGTTTAAGGTTTCTTTTATTTCTCTTTGATCTGTTTTTTTATCCTTTGAGTTCGCCAAGTGAAATAAGGATTTAATTGAGTTGTGGCTGCATTTATCATAATAGACAGTAGTGATATTCCTGATAAAAAAATTATAAATTTTCAACCAAGGAATTTAAAAGGAAAAAAAGTTTTAAGACCACCGCTGAAACTTATGTAATATTTAATTAGAATTTTTTTAACTCCAATTAAATTATGATTTAATTATGGTTGTACTTACAGTTAATAGAAACTGTTGTTACACCCTTTAACAGCAGTTTGAACGGCGACTAAATCAATTTCTTTTTTTTTTTTTTAAATAAATATATATTATAGTGACATACACAAGACACGACCCTGCATTATGTAGCTGCTCGCCCATACGCACAGACACTCGTACACTCATATATGTGACGAGTGTCATCACATTGTCATAACACTCCCTCAAAGTCAGAGATCAAAAGCTGCAGAAATCTAAAATATTGGCAACGATGGAGATAATTTGGACAATACATATATTTTGTTAATTAATGGCTTTTTCTGACCATATATAAGTGAGATGGCTTTTTCGGCTCTTGCTGTGTAATTTCGTCTCTTGCCGCTTCTAAGTCCCCTAGAATATATAAGCTCTACCCAAATCTATACCTTCTACGAACCATTAAGAATTTTGAATGCCCTTTAATATGTACCATATATGCAGGCCGGCTGGTTATTGGGAATTAAGAATAAAGACTTCAAAACAAGGTGACTATGCCCGCGAAATACTGCCCGGATTATTAACTAACCAATACCAGAACTATGATACTATTTTGACAAAATAAACTGTAAGTAATGTACGAAGTTTATTATTTTGTATCCCCAACAACTTGGAATTAACACAGCTCAAAATACGTATAACAGATGATAAACTAAATAAGTTACTCAAAAAAAGAAAAAAAGCTCAATGCTGGTTTTATTGTTGTGTTTGGCCGCATCGGCTCAACCAGTTGTTACCTCACCCATATGAAAATATGGTACTATATTGAAAAAATAAACTATCAGTGATATTCAAAGTTTATTGTTTATATCCCAGCGACTTCCGAAATAACACAGCACAAAATAAGCATAATAAGTGATAAACTGAACAAATTACCCCCAAAATATTAAAAAAAAAAAATGAAGACATAAACTGAATACACAATATTAATGGTGTTTTATTTTTGTGTTTGGCAGCATTAACTCGATCAACCAAATATTATAGGTTTATATTTAGTCATCATCGAGATCTGGAAGCTAAGGCTTGGTTGGTCCCTGGATCAAACGTTGCTATTTGATTTGACTAATTTTGTGATGATCATCCTCTGTCAATGACCACTTAAAGATTTGGAGGTTTTGGTTCATTCTCTCTTTGTTATAGCCCTTAGGCACAAAAGTGACTCCTTGTTCATACAACCATCTTAGACAAACCTGTGCACTGGAAATGCCCCTTGCTTCTGCAATCTCCTTCGCCACATCATTCTCCATTGCTTCGTTTGGTCCCCTGCTTGCTCTTTTTCTCAATGGCAAGAATGCTATTATTATTATCCCTTTTGCTTTACAGAATTCCATAGCTTCGTTTGCTGCCAAGCTACGTTCATCTCCACTTGCACCACAACATTTTCATTCTTTGACGATTCAACTTGAAAAATATTGATCCTCTCATATCAATCCTCAAGAAAGAGAATAGCTCAGACTTAGAGACAATGTGAGTTAGCTTACTTGATTCACTGTAGGAGGAATGGTAGTGAATGAGAGGAGATTTTTGAGCTTCTTAATTGAGAAGTTGCTGACTCCAATGGCTCTGGCGAGGCCTAGTCTTTGGCATTCTTCCATGGCGACCCACATTCCCTTCAAATCCAATGGCATGAGATTCTTTGCCTCTATTGGGAGCACAAACTTTCCAGGCTTAGCAGATATTGGCCAATGCATTGGCCTAAGGTTTTTAGCCCATAAACTTTGATGATAACAAAACTTGACTCAGATTTATGTAAAAGCCCAGTTCTTGTGTGGCCCATTAAGTAAAGTGCTAACTTTTTTGGACCTTGACTTTGTTGATTAAACCCTTGCTTATGTGGGACTAAAATCATGTGCTAAATGACAATCTAATAAATGGGAAAAAGACAAACAAGTTATGGTACTTACATGAAATGAGTAAAAACATAAAAGCTTTAGCTGTGTCTATCTTTGATTCCTACACAAAAATAAAGTATATCTTTAACCCTTATTTCGAGCTCTGTGATTAGCATTAATTTTGAGTTGACTAGACAAACTTCATCTGTGAGACAAAATGTTTTAAACATTAAAGACAAATCGAGGATGCTTCAGTGATGGTGAATGTTGAAAATCCAAAGTGTCCCCAACGGCTAGTTATTGGAAGAAATCTATATATACTCAGAGCTTTGACAAATGAAAATAGAGGAGAAACAAAGTTATCTTGAGAAAAATACAAGTTTCATTATTGTAAAAGTATTATCTAGTATTTGGTGTATCAACTTATAAGAAACAATTTTGTTTTCTGTTTGAAAGCCTTAGAGTTTGTTTAGAAACTCAAAATACTGAGTAAGATAGTTAAGGGTTAGTTGTAGAAAATTTTAGTGAGAATTTGCTATGCTATAATTAATGTTGGTGGTATACAGCATGTTTATTGTAAGTATTTTGTTATTAGTAGAGACATCCTTTAAGAGTTTAAGAGGACTAGATGTAGATCAAACAATTCCAAATCAGAATAAATCTCTATATGTCCTATTCTGTTTCCTTGCATGTTATGCTTACCTCCTTCACTTTTGGAGAATTTTGTTTTAAATTTATTCTTACTCAAGTTAATTGTTGCTTGCATTGTTGTTAACAATTTTCACTAGTTGCATTTTTTCATCACTGAATCAATTAAGAACTTTAATAGAGTAAGCAATTTCATCTGCCTTTACATAGGTCCTTCACCTTCTGTAACTGAAATAAAGGATCTTTGGTCCTCCATTTTTAAGAAAGCATAAAAATACACATTCTGCACCACACACCTATTCATCCTTCCTCTAGGTGTGTTTATCAATTGGTATAAGAGCTAGTCTCTTTAGATTGTGTGCTTAACAGCCATGAGAAAAGGTCTTGTTTTTTTTTGTGCAGAAAATGGCCATCAGCAACCTACTTGAGGGAGCTTACTTTAGGAAAGGATTTTCAACCCTCAGACCACCTTATTTCACAGGAAAACACTTCTTACATTAGAAAGAAAGAATAAAGACATTCATATACTCAACAGATTACTTGGTGTAGGGGGTCATTATGGAAGGTCCAAAAAAACCTTAAAAGGTAGATTTAACAACTGGAGTTGTTATTGACAAACCCAAAGCAGAGTGGATTAAGGATGACATCAAAATAGTTCAATGCAACCATCGTGCTAGGAACATCATTGTGTGTTGCATTAGTAGACTGAGTACGACAAAATTTTAAGTTGTGAAACAACCAAAGAAATGTGGAAGAAACTCATCGTGACACTTAAAGGAACTTCTAAAGTTAAAAAAGCAATCTGAATGTGTTCGTCTATAAGTTTGAACTCTTCCATATGAAAAAAGATGAGGGATTAAAGAAATGTATAACCGGTTTGCTAAGCTGGTTGGAGATCTAAAAGCTTTAGATAAAAAATATAATGACTATGAGCTTAACTGGAAGATTCTTAAAAGCTTGCCTCAGAAATGGCAATCCAAAGTAGATTCCATTGAAAGCAATAATCTCCAAACTCCCTTATATGATGAACTACGAGGAATACTCATAGCCTACGAGAAGAATCACTTAAAAAGACACAAGCTAGAGCACAAAAGGAAAATTCTAGTACTAAAATCAGCAGTGTTGGAAAAGGGTTTTGAGGAGGAAGAACAAGAGGAACTAAATGAACAAGACGCAGCTTTCTTTTCTAAAAGGATAGATAACTATGCCAACAAGAAGAAGGAACTTTGGAAATCCAAAGGAAATGCACTCAAAGCAAACCAAAAGAGGGAAGAACCCTCAAAGAATGTCATCACCTATTATGAATGTGGGAGGAACAGACACATGAGATCTTATTATCCTTATCTTAAAAGGAGAGCAACAAAAGCATATGGAAAGAAGAAAGCAATGGCAGTATGGAGCGATAAAGAAAAAGAAGAAAAAGAAGAGTTTGAGCAAGAAATGACTAATATGTGTTTTATGACTCTTGAAGACAAAGAGGTAACTTCTAAAAGTTCTTTATCATATAATAAACTAGATGAAACATTTAATGAGCTGCTCATAGACTTTAAAAATTTGTTTGCTAAATATGGGGAGTTACTAAAAACAAATTCCATCTTAGAGAAAAATGCCCAAAAACTAAAATCTAATTTAGAATTTATCTCATTAGAAAATGAATCCTTGAAACAGAAAGTTACTAAGATCATCAAAGATTTGGCTAACTTTGTGAAAGAAGAAGAACATTTAAATATGCTGCTTAGAAAACAAAAATGCATGTTTGATAAAATTGGAATTAGGTATAATGAAAAATCAAATGTAAAATTGTACAAACATTTTTTTTTGTTAAAGCTTCATTCCTTACTAAATGTTTGTGATGCAACAAATTTGGTCATCCGTGTTATAAATGCAAACTAGATCAGAGAAAACTTATGTGGGTTCTAAAGGGAATTGTTGTCCCGAGAACTAATTTGAAAGGACCAAAAAGGCTTGGGTACCTAAGAAGATTTGAAAACTTTGCAGGCATATTTAAAAGAAAGGATCTCTAGACAATAATGGTTCTTAGACAATGGGTGCTCTTGACACATGATCGGAGATCTTTCCCAGTTTATATCATTTACAAAGATAGAGGGAGGATTTGTCACCTTTTTATAAGGAGGAAAACATAAAATTATAGATACAGGTAAAGTTAAACTTACAGATAAATGTTGCCTAGATAATGTTTATCTAGTTAAAGGTTTAAAGCATAACTTACTTAGTATTAGTTAGTTATGTGACAAAGGATATAAGATAGTTTTTTATCACATGCATTACACGGTTTTCAATGAGGACAAAGCCTTGTTTATTAGTCAAAGATTCAAAAACATATATATTCTTTGTTCAAATCACCTTAGATCAAAGAATGTTACTTGTCTTTTTTCTATATGTAATGATTCCTAGTTGTGGTATAGAAAGCTTAGTCATGTGAGCATGCACAACATATCTAAATTGTCTAAACTAGACCTTATAAAAGGATTATCAAAATTGGACTTTCAAAAAGATTATCTATGTGATGCATGTCAAATAGGAAAACAAGCTAAATCTTCCTTTAAAATTAAAGAATTTGTCTCTTCATCTAGGCCTTTCCAATTATTACACATGGATCTCTTTGGCCCCATGCAAACTTGAAGCTTTGTTGGCAAAAACTATGCATTTGTAATAATTGATAACTATTCTAAGTTTACTCGGGTTCTTTTTCTTTCACATAAGGATGAGGCATTTAAGAATTTTGTTATTTTTTGCAAGCAAAGGTGTTTAATCTCTAGTATTAAGAGTGATCATGGTAAAGAATTTGAAAATAAACTTTTTAAGAAATTTTGTGACAAACATGGATTTAGCCATAACTTTTCTGCCCTTAAAAATCCATAACAAAATGGAGTTATTGAAAGGAAAAATCATACTCTTCTAGATATGGCTAGAACCATGCTCATTGAGAATGATCTTCCAAAATACTTTTCGGTTGAAACTGTAAATACTGCTTGCTATATCTTGAATCAATATCTTATAAGACCAATTCTTGAAAAGACCCCATATAAATTATGGAAAGGGAGAAAATTGACTGTTAGTTATTTTCATACTTTTGGGTGTAAATGCTTTTTTCATAATAATGGAAAGGATAAATTAGGAAAATTTGATACTAGAAGTGATGAAGGAATTTTCTTAGGATATTCTATATCTAGCAAAGTGTATAGGGTCTATAATAAAAAAACCATAGGCGTTAAAAAATCTATACATATTGTCTTTGATAAAACTAACCCCAGTGTTAGAAAGATAGTAAACACAGATGCAGATAAAGTAATTGCAGGAAGACATCAACTGCTTACAAATCCTAACATTGCTAATAAGTTAAATGAAGGATGCTGAGATAATCATATGAGTCCTCTTAAACTAATTAATAAAAGTTAGAGCGAGATTGATCCTCTACCTTGTCAAGAAATTCAAAACTGGAATGAAGAACCCAACACAGAAGGAACATCTTATCAAGAAAAGGATAATGGTGTAACCACAAGTAATCATAGTCAAAACCAACAAGAATCTACATAAAAAGATATAAGACCTCCACAGGAATGGAGATACTTTTCCTCTTAACCTTCACAATTTATTATTAGAGATCTAAATGAAGAGAGTCACACCAGATCCTCTTTCAGAAATAATCTAGCTTTACTATCTAAGATTGAGCCTAAAACTGTGGATAAATCATTAGAAGATGAAAGCTAGATTATCGCCATGGAGGAAAAGCTACATCAATTTAAATGAAAAAATGTGTGGAATCTGGTAAAGCTACCAGAAAGGGCATCTATGATTGGAACGAAATGGATATTTAGCAACAAATTAGATAAAAAGGTAATATAGTTAGAAATAAAGCAAGATTAGTAGCTTAAAGTTTCACTCAACAAGAAAGTATTGACTTTAATGAAACTTATGCATTTGTAGCTAGAATAGAATCTATTAGAATGTTGCTTGCTTATGTTTCATATATTAACTTTCGATTATATCAAATGGATGCTAAAAGTGCTTTTCTAAATGGTTATATTATAGAAGAGGTATATGTTAAGCAACCTCTCGATTTCGAAGATGAAAAATCACCCAACCACGTGTACAAGCTATCAAAAGCTCATTATGGTTTGAAACAAGCTCTGAGAACTTGGTATAAATGGTTGAGTTATTTTCTTCTAAAAAGTGGATTCTCAAGAGGGAAACTTGACACAACTCTCTTCATTAAGAAAAATAACAATGAATCTTTACTTGTTCAAATTTATGTTAATGATATAGTATTTGGAAGTACTAATGAATGTTTGTGCAAAGAATTTGCTGAGTTAATAAAAGGAGAATTCGAATGAGCATGATTGGAGAATTCAACTTCTTTCTTAGACTGCCAATAAAACAAATAAAGGAAGGAAGCTTCATTAGCCAGTCCAAATATACTAAAGAATTAATCTGTAAATATGGTTTTCAAAATTCAAAACCAATGGAGACTCTAATGTGTCCCTCCTCCACCTTGGATAAAGATGAGAATGGTAAGGAATTTTATCAAAAGAAATATAGAGGTACGATTGCTCTTTATTATATCTAACAACTAGTAGACTAGACATTATGTTTAATGTATACAAGTGTGCATGTTTTCAAGTTAATCTTAAATAATCACAATTTACTGTTGTTAAAAGGATATTTAGATATCTAGCGAAAACACAAAAAATATGGTTTGTAGTATGTCAGAACTAACAATTTCAATCTAGTTTGATATGCTGATGAGACTTTGTTGGAGATAAATTGGATAGAAAAAGTACAAATGGGTGTTGCCAATTTCTTAGCAATTCACTAGTGTCTTGGTATAGCAAGAAGTAAAGTTCTATAGTTCTCTTCACTACGAAAGTTGAATACATAGCTATTGGTAGTTGCTGCACTTAATTGCTATGGATGAAATATCAAATGGAAGACTATTCAATCAACTTTAACTGCATCCCTATGTTCTGTGACAACTCCAATGCCATTTGTTTTACCAAGAATCCTATACATCACTTTAGAACCAAGCACATAAAAGTGAAACATCATTTCATCTAAAATCATGTACAATAAGAAAATGTGGAGGTAGTGTATACTTAAACTGAAAACCAACTTGCAGATATATTCACTAAACCTTTACTTGAAAACAGCTTTGTATATTTAAGAAATAAATTTGGAATGATTGATCATAAATAATGTTTATTGTGTGCTACTTGAAGTGGAGTACTACTAATCCTCCACCATTTTGACTTACTAAATGTACCTTTTCCACTTTTTTTATTCTATGGAATTCATCATGTGCTTATATTGAGTCATTATATATTCTTAAAATGTGCATGTTTTGTCACTTTATTGAATTGATTGTCATTCTTTATTATTTATCCCTACATCAACACGTGTTTAGATGTTGTTTTCTGTTACATTAAAACATTTTTGGCATTATTTGCCAGGTGTTCTGAGGCAAAAGTTTAAAGCATTACAGTATTCTCAAAAAGGGGCACGATTGTTGTATAGTTATGTTCTTGGGCTTGTAAAAGTAGTGGTAAAAGGAAAATATTTCAAAAACCACTCTTTAGCAAAATCGAAACGTCTTGCCATAACCACTCCCGCATGGTTTCCATTGCCCTAACCCTTAGTCCGTGAATGGAATAACATTTCAACTGCTTCACCTTCAATCTCCAAAGATCACAAAGACATAAGAAGTTTACTCCAATCGAAGGTATTGTTGACATTGAAGAAGGAGACTTAAAAAGGGCATAGGCATTGCAAAAGCTTTGAGAAAAACAACGAAACAAAGAAATGAAGAAGACTACTACTAGCAAACAATCGAAAAGAAATAAGACTATTGACTATGACCCAGACTGGGAAGAATTCGAAACTATTGAAGAATTTTTAGGAAAATGCAAAGGGATCTCCATTCGAGAACCCTTATCTAAAAAGACCCCCAAAGTAGAAGGCAAATGGAAAAAGAAAATGGTTGAAGAAGAAGAAAACCCTAAAGACTACTCCCACCTTCTTCTTAATTTTTAAACCAGGCAACATCTGGACAGATATATCTCTAATTTTCAACATCGACCTATTGCTTCAGGAAGGTGTGTTAACTTTACCTATTCATAAACTAAACTGCTTTTTAGAGCCTAAATTTAATGCTATGGGTTAGACTCCTTTAGTAACCATTGATGAACTAGTTTATGATGACTTAGTCCAAGAATTTTATTGTAACTTAGTGGTTACAAAATCAAAAAAGCCCTGACATCCTTAGTTAATGAAAGATTGGTTATTATGGGAATTGCATTGCTTGGAAAATTATTTGGTGTGTCCTTCAAAAATAAACCCCATTTTTTCTTCTCTAGTTACTCCTAGCTGACTGAAATGAAGTCCACATATTTTAATGCATATGATTTGATTGTTCAATGGAAGGATTTGGCAACCAGCAGAAAAATGAATGCACAAGCATCTGTATTCTAGTATCGAGTGGCTGCTCACATCATTGGCACTACCATGTTTCCAAGGCTTTGGACACTGGATGTAGTCACTCATAAGGATATATTCTGGGTTTACAATCTGATAACTATGCAATCTGTGGATGTCTATTATTGGATAATCAAATTTATGGAAGAAGCTATAAGAAATTTTAGCCTTCAATCAAGTCTCCCATATGGAATGCTTCTCACCAGAATTTTCAAAAGGCAAGGCATCAATTTTGAAGGGTCTAAGTTTCGGATAGTTATAACAACTTACGATGATACGTCTTTACGACAAATGAAATATGCTCCCATAGGAAATGAGTGGATCAAGAATTGTGACTTGGAATAATTTTGAAAGGATCTTGAAGCTTTTCGAATCAAGTATAATTGATCCCTCAATTTTCACAAGTTCCTACCAGTGCTGACTAGCCATCCTCCTCTTCCAAGACTAGGAAGAAGTCTACGCCACCCAAGGAACAATTGTCCTCTACCTCTGGTGGTGCTTCACCACTTGAGCCTAAAAAAGTTGTTGTAACCTTTGATCCTCCAGCTAACTCATCTGATCCTCCACTTAGTCCCTCTGCTCCTTCAACTTTTGATCCTCCACCTAGTTATTTTAAACTTTTACCTAGCTCCTCTATTCCTTCTTCACCCTTTCTGTCTTTTTTTAACCTTGATCCTTCACCTCCATAACCAACCACTACATCCACCTTGCTATCCATTAATCCTTCATCCAATCTTTCTCAAAATGTTCCTTTAACTTCATCCAAATAACTTGATCTTCCCCTTCTAACCTCATCTTTAAGCCACACTAACGTTCCACCATCTCTCTGTACATAAATCTCTTCCACCTTTTTACTTCTCCTTCCTCCTCCTCTTTCCTCTCCTTGCTACAAACGTCGTAAAAATCTTTCCACCATTCCTTCTACCCCAACTCATGATGATCTTCCACCATCACCACTACTCATTCCTTTATCTCCTAAGAAAGAAATCCTAGACTTCTTACCTCCATCTTTTTCTCCTTCTCCTCCTTTACCTGCCACTTCTCCTCCACCTCCTTCATCTTCTCCTCCCTTCAGCTTCGTCCAACCAGCTTTTAATGGCATCTTTCAGCAACTTCAAGCTCTAAATGAAAATGTCTCTTCTCTACGCTCTGATGTTGACTCCTTGACCACAAATGTTGGTGCCATCTGTCATCTTCTGAGTAGTCAAGGGACCATTCACTAACAACTTGACTATGTTACCATTGAACTTTATGACACTAAGCAAGCTTTCCCAAATGATCATGTATAACTTTTGTAGCATCTACAAGACCTTGATCCTGTTGTCCTTAATCTTACTCAAGCCATAGGGTATGCCTTTCGTAGTCTAAATTCTCGTCTTTGTCATGTTTGATTCTGAGAATACTTTATGCTTATGACTATTGCCAATGATGGCTTCATCTTTTATTTTATGCATGTCATTTCTTTTTGCTTCTACTTATGACTTTGGTTTTAATTCTTTTCCCTTTTATTGATGACAAAAAGGGGGAGACAATACTTTTATAATGTTATGATAATGAATACTTGCTTGAAATGTGGATATTTCTTGTTTGTTGTGATGATGCTAATTAACACTTGCCATTGAATCTGATTAATACATGAATTTCTATTTGATATGCTGGATTTTGTTACCGTTCCATAGCTTAGTTGAAACTTGTGCTTATCGTAAGGGGGAGTGTAACTTCAATATAAATTGAACTTTTACATAAATCATTTTAGAATTTTTAAGGGTTTTCTCATCATTAAAAAGGAAAGATGGATGGCCCAAGGTTTCTGACTCATAAACTTTAATGATAACAAAACTTGACTTAGATTTATGTAACAGCCCATATTCTTGTATGGCCCATTAAGTAAAGTGCTAACTTTTCTGGACTTTAACTTTGTTGATTAAACTTGTGCTTATGTTGGACTAAAATCATGTGCTAAATGACAATCTAATAAATGGGAAAAAGACAAATGAGTTATGGTATTTACATGAAATGAATAAGGATAGAAATGCTTTAGCTGCGTCTATTTTTTATTCTTACACAAAAACAAAGTATATCTTTAACCATTGTTTCAAGCTCTATGATTAGCATTAATTTCAAGTTGACTAGACAAACTTCTTCTACAAGACAAAAAGTTTTGAACGTTAGAGACAAATTGAGGATGCTCTAATGATTGTGAACATTGAAAATCTAAAGTGTCTCTAATGGCCAGTTATTGGAAGAAGTCTATATATACTGAGAGCTTTAACAAATGAAAATAGAGGAGAAACAATGTTATCTTTAGAAAAATACAAGTTTCATTATTGTAAAAGTATTGTCCAGTACTCGGTGTATCAGCTTATAAGAAGCAATTTTATTTGGTGTTTGAAAGCCTTAGAGTTTGTTCAAAAACTTAAAATATTGAGTAAGATAGTTAAGAGTTAGCTGTAGAAAACCCTAGTGAGAATTTACTATGTTGTAATTGGTGTTGGTGGTACACGCATGTTTACTATAAGTATTTTGTTTATTAATAAAGAAATCCCTTAAGAGTTTAAGGGGATTGGACGTATGTCAAGCAAGATCAAACCAGGATAAATCTCTATGTGTCTTATTCTGTTTCCTTGCCTGTTATGCTTACTTCCTCCACTTTTAAAGAACCTTGTTTTAACTTTATTCTTGCTCAAGTTAATTTTTGCTTGTACTAATGTTAACAATTTTCACTAGCTGCATCTTTTCGTCACTGAATCAATTAAGAACTTTAATAGAGTGCACAATTTCATTTGATTAGTACATAGGTCTTCCACCTTCTATAAACTAAAATAAAGGATTTTTGGTCCTTCACTTTTAAGAAAGCATTAAAAATAGACATTTTGCACTATACACTTATTCACCCCCTCTAGGTGTGTTTATCACAATGGATCAGATATAGGTCCAAGTGCTCTAGTTGAAGAGTCTTGCACAACATATAAACAATAATTAATAACCTAATCCATAATCCTACCCATTTGTGACCCTTAAATAAAATGAAGAATTCTCACTGAAGAGAGTTATGCAAAGTAGGAAGAACAAGGTGCGGATGATTGTGGGTGCACTAGAGCTTGGAAGTGATGAAGAGGTATTTTTTGGAGAGGACAAGGCCAAGCTAAAGAGCCTCCTTGATGGCTTCTCCAAGAGTAGCCTCAAAACCATAAGCAGAGGCAGTGTCAAAGTGTCTATAACCTTGCTTTATGGCTTCGATGATTGCCTCCTTTATGTCACTCTTGCATGTGAAGTTTGGAGCTAATCACATCCCTATCACTGGCATCCTCACTTCCCTATAGGATAACCTTAGCACTAAGGAAGGAATCTCACTCACAGGCATGTTGATTTGCTTTTTTAGCTACTAACTCTTAAAATTTCCATAAATAGCACAATTATAGCTAACTAGTAAGCCTTTCTGCTTTTAGTGACTTTGAATAGGAAAGTTAGAGCAACGTGTCCTTTTATAGTTGAGGTCCTGATCATGGCTTGTTGTGGACTGACTAGATTTGAATGGTGCACCTATTTTTCCCATTTTGGTAGGCGTGGCCTTTAAATTTTTTTGACTTATATGCTTTAGCTATTTCAATGGATCACTACTAGTCTTTAGTTGTTGTCACTAGTCATTTATTTATTTATTTATTTATTTTATATTGATATTCAATTGTTGGAGAGTTTTGTAGTTCTTTTTTTCCACCTCTAAGGTTTGATACTTTGAGTTGGTAGATCATGCCTTATAGCTAGCTAGGTGTGGCATTAGAGGTTTATTTTAGTAATATGTAAATATAGTAGATATGGGATGTAAAATTTATAATCTATCATTAAAATTTTTTAAAAAATAATTTTTAGCCAATAAGAGCTATCATATCATGAAAATAATTAGTTTTTGTCTTATGATTATCGGATAATAAATAAGATATATACGTTAGCTGCATTGAGAGGAAAGAAAATCAAAAGATAATTTTTATATCACATATTCGCCCTTTTATAACAAATTTTTGACGAGATAAAATTTTAATAAAAATAATTTTGTAATTTAAAATATTATCACTAATATTGTGATTTCATTGATAACCTTTTAGCTGTTTTTTTAATAGATTAATTTAATCATATTTAGGTGAACATGTATTCTTTATTTTCATTCCACATTTATTCTCCCTTTTTTTAAATAATAATAAAAAAGAAAAGGAAAGGTAGCTAGCAGAATTATCACCCTTTGTTTAAACAAGAAAAAAAAGGATGTAATCTTTACCCTTCTTTCAAGTAATTTATTCTAGTTTCACATCTCTCAAACAAAGTTTTAGAAAAAAATCTTGATAGATAGTCTTCTATTGTGACTAACTCAGCATATGTTTAAAATGGTGGAATATATAATACATTTATGATCCAATTGGTTATGAGAACTGGACCAAATGGAAAATAATAGAAATGAATGCAAAAGAATTTTATAACTCATAAGTATATTTGATATGTCATAAAAAAGAGTATGAATGTTGTTGTATTATCATGTTTGGTTAGTTAAAAATAATATAGGAATGGAAAGGTATGATGGTAAAATGACCAAAATACTCTTATAACAATAACAACAACAACAACATATAATTTTTATATTGCCAATGAAACTAATCAGCCTCCATTGTACAAAGCAGCAGCAGCAATGTTTAGGCACTAATAACGTTTAGAGGACTGATGCACGAAGCTTCTTCCATTAACATTCAAGCACCCATAAATCTTTACCTCCTTGCCATAAATGAAAAAAAATATTCATTAGTTTGAAATGGGTTTTCCAAATCCAGAGGACTAAAATTCCCAGGTCCCAAATCCACTATTTAGGTTATAATGGATGGTTTCATATTCTCCCTTCTACCATAGACAATTTTAGAGGGATAAATACCAAGAAAGAACTATTTTCATCACACCTCGATTTTACCCAAATCCAATATCTACAAGATTTCTTTGAGCTTGCAAATGGAAGTAAACCTTGATTTCACCCACTAAAAGACAATGAGCAAATGGTCTAAAGAAAGTTGATGGTGGCTGACTCAAAGAAAGGATTCACCGAACACGGCCACACGATGGATTTTGGTAACGTGAGTAAGGGCAATTTTGTCTATAGGGATTTCATTCCTTCGCTTAGCTTATCTTTCCTTTGAAATTTGGGCATAATTTGCATTCCTGTATATGGTGTAATCTGACTCTTCCATGGAAAGCGCTAGAGTTGAAATCTTACAACAAAATAATTGAGTCTAGTTTCCATTCCATTACTTAGGGCTAGATTCTTGCAACCAAACGCAACCTTAAGGGATGGGCATTAATTGATTTCCACAAAATAAAAGATCATGTCCAAGCTGAGAGCACGCTTGTAGAGATAATCAAGTTTGGTAATTAATTTTAAAATAATTTAAACTATTTTCATTTAGTTAAATAGTACTTGATTTTTAAAAAAAATTATATTTTACCCACCTTTAATTTATTTTTTAGGAAAATTAAATCTAGGGACCTAAACTTTATAAAATTTATCATAAAGAATTTCAAAACCTCAAATTATCTAAAAGGATAAAGGAATAAACTTTTTGTGTGAATGGATGAAAAGGCCCACAACCAAAACAAAATCCTTGCTCCTCCTCATTGCCAAAGTCCATCTCGTGCTTCGGTGGCTATGCGAACTATGATATGACTTAGCCACCATGTTTCTCCTCCATGTCCACTTAGTGGATTATGACCAAGCTCATTCCCCTTGCTTCAGTTCATCTGTTCTCCACGAAGACAAGAGCAAAGGCACAAAATAAGAGAGTTGAAATTCATGCTGCAAAGGAAGATATAGGTTCAGGGGGACTCACTATGATTGACAGAAAGATTTGAGTCTGTGATTGGATGGTGAATTTGTACAATGGGGTAAGTGATTCTTGGGCTCTAGAGCAGAAATGGCAGAGAAAAGATTCATAAGAGAAAAACATATTTCTAGTGACCAATATTTTGGTCAAATTCAATTACAGTGAAATTTTGTTTATTACTCACAATTTTATTAAAATATAAATATAATTCATTCTTTTGTTATGGGTAGGTAGAGTATTAGGGAAAGGGATTTTGAATTGAAAAATTTATATTTTTTATTTCTTAAATTGCATTAAATTTAATAGCATGATTGTATATTCTTATGGTAACAAATTCTTGAAATTTTTGCTATGGTTGATCTAGTTATAATTAATATTGAAGATAGAGTGCTTCATAGGAATTGAGAAGTAAAATGGTAACAAAGCTAAAATTAGATTGTAATAATATTAAAAGTCCCTTGTAATTCTAGGAAACATGAGTTGTAATTAATATTCAAGATAAGGTGTTCCATGAGAATTAGGAAACAAGGTAGTAACAAACCTAAAACTATGCTATAGTAATCCTAAAAGTCTCTTGTAATTTTAGGAATCTTAAGTAGTAATTAATGTCCAAGATAAGGTGCTTCATGAGAGTTGAGAAACAAGGTAGTTACAAATCTAAAACCAAGTTGTGATAATCCTAAAAGTCCATTGTAACTTTAGAAAGTTTGGGTCATAATTAACGTACAAGATAAGATACTCCATGAGAATTGGGAAGCAAGGTGATAACAAATCTAAAATTGAGTTGTAATAATCCTCATTATAACTTTAGGAAGCTTAGGTTATAATTAATATTCAAGATAAAGTACTCCATAGGAATTAGAATGTGATAACAAACCTAAAATTGAGTCGTAATAATCCTAAAATTTCCTTATAACTTTAGGAAGCCTAGGTTGTAACTTTCTTATGTTGTAACTTGCGCATGCTACTTCATCCTAGAGTTACAAGGAACCTTTAGGATTGTTACTACTCAATTTTAGGTTTATTACTGCCTAAACTTCCTAAAGTTATAGGGAATTTTAGGGTTATTATTACCTGAGTTTAAGTTTCTTACCGCTTTGCTTCCCAAATTTGAAGGCACTTGTATGGACAAGTTACACTATTAGTAAGTTGCTATTAAGGCTTCTTTGAGTTACAAGAGACTTTTAACATTATTTCCTAGGCTTCCTTAATACAAATTAGTAAGTTGCTGTTGGTTGTGCCGAGCAACCTCAAATAAATTAGGTTGAATAAAATTTTGTAACATAGAATGCAATCTAGATTGTTTTTCTTAGAAATGGATTTCAATATTCAATTGAGCCTTTTAAGTGTAAAAGAAACCCAAAAGCTATCTAATTCAAAGGGGTTTGGATTGAACTTAATTAGCTAAATTTTTAATTAAATTAAAAATATAAACCACTAACTAAAATGCATGAATTAACAAGCAAGTGATGAACATGTATTTAGCTTTGGATTTATCCCTTGATATCCACTATGTAATATCCAGTTTTCATTAAAACGTCAGAAATAAGTTAGTATAAAAGTAAGTCTTCTAAAATGAATGAGTTAAGGTCCCATAAAATTAGAGTAATGTTTTAGACTCCTAAGAATGAGAATCTAAGGCTCAGAGTGCTTAGAAAACATGACTAGAATAACGAATGAAAATGCAATGAAAATAAGCAAATACTTAATGGCAATTTCGTATATTCGTATAATTTTTGGAAAACTCATAGGAGGAATTTTTAAATCAAAATTTAAGTTGCCTAGGGTTCTCAAAGGTCCTAAGAACCCCTGGACTAGTTTAAACCCCCTCCGGTGTACGTGTTTGAATGTTGGTTGACACCAATTTTTACTTTTTTATTTGGGAGGGTTTAAAATCCAAATTGAGTGATTTTAAAGTTATTTTATAAGACCTAAATTTTATGGTAGAAAAGGCGATTCTCAAAAAGGAGATAAAATAAACTTAAATGAATTGCCAAGAAAGTGGGACATAAGTAGAATTTTTAATGAACAAATCCTTTTTAGTTGCTCTTTAAGAGGCATCCCCCTTTGCTCCTTCTATAAACCAACTTTTCTTCTATTTGAATAGAGAAGAATTCTGCCTAAGAAAGGCGCACAAGAATAAGCTCAAGGAGGAAGTGAAAAGAAGGGAAAAGGTATAGGAATTCAAGACTTTTCATGGTTCTTCCTTTAGGAATTCTCTTCCCCTCCTTTCCACCTTCCTTTCTATGGTTTTGGTTAGTGATGTGGGTCTATTTTGGACTTAGTTCAGAGCGAGAAGAATAGAATTTCAAAGAGAAGCCCAAACCAAGTGAGAGAGCCTTTGGAGAAGCCAAGGAATCAAGGTATGTATCATAGTTTCACTTGCTCTTCTTTCCTTGTTCTTCATGTGTGTGTTTTGGCCTTAGAGAGAGCTTGTAGGGGGGAGGAATTTCTGACCAAAAGCAAGCCAGAATTCTAGGTTTTAGGCTATTGGAACCTAGAAAATGCAATGAAACTTAAAGAAAAACTATTATAGTTCAAGATGGAAAAGTTAGGGATCCTTGAACATATGCTAAAATATAACCTTGTCTAAGAATATCCTAGCTTATGTGAGGGTTTAATTAAGTTCTTAAGACCTCTAAAAAGCCTCCCAAGTGCCTTTTCTATCAAGGAAAAATTGCAAATTCCATGGGCCCAAAATGCTATGGATGTCTCGGCCAAACACACTTGGAGGGGCTAGGGAATGTTTTAATTTTTTCTAAGCTTAGTTTGAGACTATATATGATGGGAGAAGATGAGAAGAAGCCATGGGAAAAATTTGGAAGCCATAAATTGAGAGTTGGAGGTATAGGTTCCATAATGTGACTTAAAGAAGCAACATATATCTAGGCTCTTATGAATGATTATGTGATGGCTCTAAGGAGTCTAAATGGAGTCAAGAGACCTAGATGTAAGAAGAAAAGGGAGCCAAGATCTTAAATTATTGTAGTTGCTTCATTAGGCCCTTTTATGGAACTATTATGTAACCATAGAAAAAAGTATGCTTCCTTAATGTGTGGGTGATGCTAGAACTTGTTTCAAGAATGTAATTGGATCCTATTTGTTGTGTTTAGGCCAAAGGAATCAAACCCCATCCAATTACAAGTGTGACCTCGAGGGGAGATGAATAGTCAAGGAAAAAGACTTGTGTTTGCACCAAGGTAGCTCTCCACTCCTTCTTGTATGCATTCTTAGTTATATGAATGTCATTGGATGTTTGTATGTGTATTTGTATTATGAGACATTCCATAGGTGTTTTTTTGTTGCTATGGTACCATTATGTTTTCTTGATTGGCTTTTGTAATGTGAATTGTTCTCTAAGGGTGAGGTTGTGCTAAAAGTCCCTTGAAATGGGTGAAGTGAAGCTAAAAGTCCCTAGGAATGGGTGAGACAAGGCCAAAAGTCTCAATGATGAGTGAGGCTAAGTCAAACGTCCCTAGACCAAGGGTGAGGCCAATCCAAAAGTCCTAAAAATGGGGTAAGGCTAGACCAAAAGTCCCTAAAGTTTGTTCTTAGCTTTGACAAGTTTTTATGGCATGAAAGTTATGGATTGAATGATTCTTGTTTATGTTGGATGCATACTCATGTTCCTTGACATGATTATATGCCTTAGTTTCTTACTTGAATGGGTGTTTGAGCTATTAAGATTCTTTAAATCTTATCCCCTTCCCTCTCCCATCTGACCATGTCTAGGTGGTGCTTAAGGCGATAAAAAATGGAAGCCAAGGAGTACGACTGTCCATACTTTGACACTAGTGTAGCCTTTGATGTAACTAAATGCCAAAGGTTTTATGTATAAACTATTTTTGAGATATAAGCCACTGGGCAAATGTGAAAGTATGTAAATATAGTGTATAAACCAAAGTTGAAGGAAAATGAATGTGAAAATGTGATTTGGCCACTTAAGAGCCCATTCTTGAATGTGTAATTTTGTATGTGGCATAGTGAGTTTAGGAGGCCATTTGGAACAAGTTTGACCCTTGCATGGTACCAAAAAATGCTATGTTCTTAAATTATGTCAAAATCTGACCAAATGAACTAGTCTTGGCATAACATTTGGCATGTATATAGACCTTATCTAGAGCTTTTCATAAAGCTAAAGAACACCTAAATTGGAGCTCTAAAGAATTTATTATAATTTTTCAAAGTTACCAAAATTTGATAGATTTGACAACTATACTATTCATATGGTCAATTCCTTCACCTATGTCATCTTGGGTCAAATGTTGTCCAATGGCTATGAAATTTTACAGGCATAAACTAGACATGATAAATTTTTTGTCGCCACCATGATCACTCTATTTGGAGGCCTGTAAAGGGAGAATCAAACTTTTGAAGTTTTATATTAGTATCAAGGATGCAGCCAGACCACTATTATTGCTCCATTGTTTTTTCAAATCTAACACTTCTTTTTTGGTCTAGAGTTATTTTTAACCTCTATTTAACATCTATAGCTTTCTAGAATAGTATGGTTTGTTGTGTTTTTTTTCTAGAATTAGTTATAAATTTTTTAAATTTATATTAGTAACTTGTGATAGCAAACTTAGGCAGTTGGACCTTTGGTAATATTTTATTATCAATCATGGTCCAGTTGACATTTACATAGCTTGGAATGATTTTTAACCTATAGTTGACATTTAGGACTTTCCAAAAAGCTATCATTTTCTTATTTCAATTTTTATAAAATTAATTATGATTTTTCAAAGTTGATGTCAAAAATCTGGAATCTAGACTCGAGAGCATCCTTGCATTTTTCTAGTGTGTGGCTTCTTACTGTAACGAACGGTAAATTTCGTAAAATGATAAAATGAGCTGTACAAAAACAAGTTCCTTGAAATGAGCTAGATAATGTCTCAAAAATTTTGAGTAGTGTCCTAGGCTTCTAAAAATAATAATCCTAAGCTTAGACAGAAAGAAAAACGGAGTTAGGATGGTGAAATAAAATTATGATGAAAACTGACGAAACTTAATGGTATTTTCATAAATATGTACAATTTTTAAAAAACTCACAAGATAGCTTTTTAAATGGAAAATTTGAGTTATCCAGGGTTCTTAGAGGCCTTGAAAATCATAGGAAGCCTGGGGATCGGTAAAGCCCTCCGGTGTATGTTTTCCAATGACGGTGAATCCGAACTTTGACAAATTCATTTGAGAAGGTTTTCGCTCCAAATTGAGTGATTCCAAAGGCATTTTATTAAATTGGAAACCTAAATTTTATAATAGAAAAGATGGTTCTAAAAAAGGAGGTAAAATAAAGCTAAAACAAAATTGTCATTATAGAAATTGGAATTTTTGAAAAAGCTAGTTTCTTGAATGTTTCATAAGCTTCATGACTCTTCCTTCCCTCATTTAGATCGAGCCTCTCTGCCTAAAATATAGAAAAAAAGAAGCATAATTCTAGGCACACAAGAGGAGGAGAGAAAGTGTAATATCCAGTTCTTTGAAAACAAGAGAACACGTGAGGAACGTAACATACGATTCCATCGTAAACACACGAAATTCACTGGATACAAAAGGAAGTCCCCCAAGTAGAGTGATTTGAGGTCTAATAAAATTAGAGTAATATTTTAGATCTCCAATAATAAATTTAGGAAGTCAAAGGTACCCTAAAATAGGAACCAGAATAGCCAAACAGATTTTAACGAAAAGGCAACAAAACATAATGGCATTTTTGTAATTTTTGATAATTTTTAGAATACTTACAAGAGGGCTTTTTAAATAAAAAATTTGAGTTCTTTGGGATTCTCAGAGGCCTTGAAAACCATAGAAAGCCGTAAGACAATTAAAGCTTCTCCAGTAGATATTTTTCAATGGCAGTGAGCTCGAACTTTGACCAATTCCTTTAAGAAAGTTTTAACCCTAAATTGAGTGATTCCAAAAGCATTTTATTAAATTGAGAACCTAAATTTTATGATGGAAAAGATAGTTCTAAAAAAGGGGCTAAAACAAAAATGCCACGATGAAAGGGCAAAATTGAAATTTTGTGAAAAAGTAGCTTCTTGAATTCTCTATAAACTTCATGCCACATCTCCTCCTCATTTCATCGACTTGCTTCTGGCCAAAAATAGAGGGGAAGACCAGCTCTCTTAGGCACACCAAGGAGGAGAGTAAAGGAGAAGAAAAAGCAAGAAAAATGTATAGATTTCTTGGTTTCTCTTTAGCAAATTCATCCTCTTCCATTTTCCCTTCTTTCCCATGGAATTTTTTATGTATTTGGGACTATTTTGAGGTCAAACCAAGGAGGGAAATTTCGTGTTTAGGGAGGAGAAGCCAAGAAAGGGAAGAATTATCTAAGAAACTAAGGAAAAATAAGGTAAAATCTCATCTCCATGGTAGCTCCTCCTTGTTCCTCCTTCTTACATATTTGGCCAGCCTAGGGAGATCCAAGAAGGCTCCGATTTTAGGCAGAACCAAGGGTGAATCCTAGAAAATTAGGTGTGGAGAATGAGAATATGCAAAGAAATTAACAAAGAACCATTAGTTTTCAAGATAGCATCATTAGGGATTCAAGTGCTCAATGAAAAATCTAATTTGATGTAATGATTCCTAGGCCTAATTGAGTGTTGACATAAGCTCTAGAGACCTTTAGGAACCTCCCACATGCTTCTCCCATAAAAGAAAGCAAAGAAACTCCAAGAGTGCCAAATAGAAGCCATGTCTCGGCCTAAAGGGTTCAAGGCACCTAGGGGTAGTTTTAAATTTTTCCAAGCTTGATTTTGAGTCATATATGATGGGTGAGGATAAGAGGAAGCCTTGGAAAAAATTTAGGAAGCTTAGACATTGAATTGGTAGCATAAGTTCCATATTATGGCTTAAGGAAGTAACATCTAGTTAGGTTCCTTGTTTTGATTGTGTAATGGCTTCAAGAGGCCTAAATAGAGCCAAGAACCATAGATGGAAGGAAAGAATGGAACTAAGAATTTTAAATTTCGGATGTTTCTTCATTAGGCACATTTTGGAACCATAAATGAACTATAAGACAAATCTAGTATTCCAAATAAATAGGTAGCTTTAAGAATGGTTCCAAGAGCATAATTGGTTTTTATTTTATGTATTTAGGCCAAAGGAAGCAAACCTCGTATCATTGTGAGTGTATGGCCAAGGAAGGGAGTGCATCTCCAAGAGGGAAAGTGTGCTTGTGTGACAAAGGTAGCTCTCTCTTATTTCTCTCATGCATGGATGAATGTTTGTCTTGTCTTTGAATATGTGTATATATGTTTTAAGCCATGAAAAAGTGTTTTAGTATGATTTCATATGCCATGGTACCATAATGTTGTTTTATGCATTCAAATGATGTCTTATAACTTTGCTTTGGTTTGCTTAAATGTGGTGAAGCCAAGAACCCTCTAGCCATGGTGAAGATGAGCCAAGAATCCTTAAAAATGATTGAGACAAAGCTAAGAGCCTTTAAGAAAAAAGATGAGGCAAGTCTAAAATCCTTGAAGAGAATGAATGAGGCTAAATCACTTATTTGGCAAGCCTATGTATGTATTGCATGATTTCTTGAATGCTAAAAATGCTTCTTGAATGATTATATGTTTTCATAATGTTCATGCATGTATTTTTAGACATGAATTTGCATTCTTTATATATGATTGAAAGGGAGAAGAGCTATTGGAATTCCTAGAATCTCATTCCTTCCTCCCTACATATCTAACATGTCTAGGTAGACCAAGTGAGCTAAGAAACGGGAACCACTAAGCTTGAAAAGAAAAGTTTGACAACCAAGTGTATGAAAATGTTAATTTGTAGCCATATGAGTAGTACATGATGTAATCTCTTATTGTATATGTTGTATGACCTTATGAATATATGTGAATATGTAAATGTATGATGTATGAATGAGAGTTAATGCCATATGTATGCCATAGTGCATTTTGGACATTGGATGGCAAGACTTGGCATGTATGCTCTTGTGTATAACTTGGGATGGATGAGTGAG
This sequence comes from Erythrophleum fordii, assembly GCA_032878935.1. Taxonomy (NCBI): domain Eukaryota; kingdom Viridiplantae; phylum Streptophyta; class Magnoliopsida; order Fabales; family Fabaceae; genus Erythrophleum; species Erythrophleum fordii. The sequence goes on along the minus strand of JAVQMF010000025.1, from coordinate 4,280,247 downwards.
TTTGAGAAATCTGGGCTTGTACACCTTTGAGACAAGCTTAGTAGACCATTTTGGTGCTTTCCCACGTGCTCAACTGACCATGGTTGTCATATAAGCAAATTTGGACCATTTGAGACCCATTGATGACACAAAATGAGCCATTTTGCAACCCAATACCAAGATCTTACCAAATGAATGAATTTATCCATAAAATTTGGCATGCATATAGATCTCATTTAGAGCTTTTTGGAAAGCTAAAGACTAGATTACTTGGAACTTTATGAAATTAATTATAATTTTTCAAAGTTGGCATTTTTCTGCTGTTATAATGCAAATACTATTCATATTGTTAGTTCTTTACGCTGTGCCATTTGAGGGCCAAATGGTGTCCAATGTTTATGAAATTTTGCAAACATAGACAAGACACGATAAGATTTCTATGGCCACCAAGATTATCTTAATTGGACATTTGAGTAGGGAGATATGAATTTTTGAATTTGAGAGATAGTACCAATAATGATAGGTGACCTTTGTTACTGTTCTATTAATTTTCAGTAGTTAGACGTCCCTGTTGTGGTCTAGAATTATTTTTAACATAAAGTAGACATCTGCAAATTTCCATAATGGTATAGTATGTTTGATTTTTATTTTTTAAAAATTAGTTTTGAATTTTCAAATTTTATGACAGAAAGTTGGAAATTCAGTCCAAGGCTGCACATATTATTTTCATGCATATACTTCATTAACTCAAGTTCTAGGCCACTTCTTGAGATGGTTATAAGTTATATTTGTGTATTTAAATAAGAGAATGAGATGGATGGGTTCATATGGCCTACGGAACATGAAATGAAAATTTTATCCATGACGTAACACAATTTAATGGAATATTTTTAATAGCTTTTCTTTAGGAATTTTATGTAATCCAAGGAGATGAGCCTAGATAAGATATGAGATGCGCTATATAAATATGGCGTTACAGAAAGGAAGGAAGAAATCAAGGAAAAGGTGAGGAATTTCATGGAATTTCATACTTCTCCTTCTTCTAATCTTGTTCCTCTCCTTCTTAGCTCCTTTTCTATGATTTATTTGAATGGATTGGTTCTATTTTGAGTCCAGAATAAGGGGGAGAAGTTCAAATTGCTTGAGAAAAAGCAAACTAAGAAGAAAAAGTCATGAAACCAAGCTTGAATCCAAGGTATTTCATGGTTTTGTTGCTTTTTCTCTTTACTTCTTTCTTGTGCACAATTCAGCCAACCTAAGAATGAATAGGAGGGGATGGATTTTAGGCAGAACCAAAGGTGAATCCTAAAAAAGAGAGTGTGAGAATTAAGATTATGCAAAGAAATTAAAGAAAGAACTAATGAAAATCAAGTTAGGAAAATATATGATTCTTTTGGGTTTTGTAAAATCTAATTTAATACATGAATATCCTTAGCTATTTGAGTGTTCCATTGAGTTCTTAAGACCTCTAGAAATCCTCCCAAGTGGCTCTCCCATCAAGGAAAAATCAAAAGCTCCATGAACCTCCTTTTGTGTGCATGGTTCGGCCAAGGCAAGAGCATAAGGCTAGAGGATGTTTTAATTTGTTCTACCATTGGTTTGGGACTCCTTATGATGTTAGAAGATGGGAGGAACCACTAGAAAAAATTTAGAAGCCTTGGTTTGGAAGATGGGACAATGGTGTCCATAATGGTGCCTTATAAAGCAACTTATTTATAAGCTTATGCAAATGAATGTGTGATGGCTCCAATGACTTCGAATGATGGAAAGAGGCCTAGAAATGAAAAGAGAATAGAGCCTAGAACTTGAATTGTGAAGGTTGCTTCAATAGGCCATTTATGAAACCATTATGCCACCTACAGAATTAAGTGCGTGTTTAAGAATGAATTTGGTATCTTGGCTTGCGTCAAGTGTATAATTGTGTGCTATTTATGGTATTTAGGCTAAGAGAACACCAACCCACCTAGGTGTGCTTGTGAGGCCAAAGAAAGGGAGGAGTAAAGTAAAGAAAAAGCTTGCATAAAGTTCAAGGTAACTCTCCACCTCATTCTCTTGCATTCTTGGTTGCATTTATGTATCATTGTGTGCTAGTATGTGCTCTTGTTAATTGAGAATATGCCACTTGATGCCTTGAGATTGCATTGGTACCAATGTATTATCTTGAATGTCATTGATTATGGAAATAACTTATAAGGGTGAGGTGATGTCAAAAGTCCCTTAATGAAGGTGAGGAGATGCCAAAAGTCTCATGGCATTGGTAAGATAAGGCCAAAAGTCTCTTAAATGGGTGATGCTAATTCAAAAGTACTTAGGCCAAGGGTGAGACAAATCCAAAAGTCCTAGAAATAGGGTGAGGCAAAACCAAAATTCCTAAAGCATATTCTTGGCTTGAATGTGAATTGGTGGCATGGAAATTATGACTTTGCATACTTTATAGTTGTCAAACCTTCTATACTTATACTTTGATGTGTATATGCCATAAGTGTGTGTGTGCATGGATGCATGAGCTATTGAGATTCCATGAATTTCATTCCCTTTCCCTCCTTATTCTTAAAATGTTTAGGTGGTGCTCAAGAACCAAAGAATCTAAGTCAAAGGAGTTGAAAAGTTATATATGGATCATTATGTAGTTTATTTTATAATTGAATGTCCAAGTGATTATGTATATGTTATTTTTGCGATGTAAGACCATGAACAATTGTAAAATGATATGTGAATGTTATATGAACCTTTAATGGCATTAAAGTAATGTAAATGTATAAATTGACTCCTTGGTGGCTTATGTATATTAGTGTATGAATGGATGTGGGATAGCCAAATTGAGATACATGGTGTTTAGGACCACTTGGGCAGTGCCTACAAGTTGTATTTGTTCTTTTAAACTTGCCCAAGAGATGCCAAGTCATTGAAGAAGCCATTTGGACAAAGTTGATACCTTATAAGAGCCAAAATTGGCTATTTTGTAAAATTATATCACTTTTTGTCCAAATAAACTCTTTTTGGTCTAAAGTTTTACATGCATCTAAAATTTTTTAAGAGCATTTTAGAAAGCTAAAGTAAGTATTGAGATCTGTGGAATTTTTTATAAATTTTGAAAATTAGCTAAAAAACCAAATTCTACTAGTGTCACTATACATATGGTCTAAAAATACAACTCTGTCATTCATAGGGCAAATGATGCCCAATTATTGTGAAATTTTATAAAGAGAAACTAAACTTTCTCTGTGACCTGTGCCAACTAGTAGCACCTCATTTGGATATCTAGAGAGACATATATGAATTTTTGAAATTTTTGTTCTATTCTAGGTTCACATCTAGACCCTTAGTATTGTTCCATTAATTTTTGAGGTTAGAATGCTCTTGAATTGATCTAGAACTATTTTTTTCTCTAGCTAACATCTGTATCTTTCTAAATTGGTATAGTTTGTACAAATTATATTTTTATAGAATTAATTATGAATTTTCAAAGTTTACATCAATAAGCTGTATCACTATTCTGAACAGTCTGACCTTCTCGCCTTTTCTATTGTCAAACATATCCCAAATGAGATTGTTATAGCTGAGAATTATTTTTATATAAAGTTAACATTAGAGTTTCTCAAAAAGCTATGGTTTGCTTGATTTCAATTTTTCTAGAATTAGTTATGATTTTTTAAAGTTGTCTCAAAATCTGCCACCCTAGAATCAAAGGCAAAATGTGAGAATTTGTAATTTTTTGTTCTTGATCTGTGGTTCATGTGAAGTTTTGAGAATTTTATGACTTGTATGAATAGAAAATAATTAGAGAATATTGTTGGTAAGTTTCTAGGGGTCCACAGGTCTAAATTTGAATTTTTACCCAAACATAACGCCATTAAATCATGGTTTTAATGCATATTTCTTGGGATTTCCTTGCTACTTTATGTAAACCCACTTTGATAAAGGAAATTGATACTAGAAATAATATGGTATGACATTAACTGAAATTGGTGTGATGTTTTATGGTGCCTTTAACTTGTATAAATGCATTACAGGTAGAGGATGTTAATGGTGAGTTCATATATCCCACGTAACATGAAATGAAATTTTTGGGTCCATGCAATGCGAAGATATTACATTAAATATACTTTTTTTCCATATAAGAGTGCTAAATCAAGCTCTTAAAATGAAGCCAAACATAAGTAAGAGTCTACGGAGGCTAATAAATTATGGTGTCACACACTATCCTTATCCTAATTCAATTACTAATGGCTTTCGTTTAAGTATTCCTACATGTGTTCATGGTATTTATCTTGAGTTACTACACAAGATTCAAGAAATTAGCAATTTAATGTTAATTAAGACTTTAACTCTATATTAAATCATTAATTCTTGTGATTAAGATTATTAAACACTTAAAATGAATGATTAATCAATCAAATTAACCTCTAAACTTTCATCCTAAAAGATTCAATTAACAATTAAACCTTAATGAAACCTCAAATTAAACATTGAAGCACACAATTTCTAATATGCATTTCATCAAACACCTTGATTGCATACATAAAAAATTGGAGGTATATCAAAATTATGGCATTTAAATTAATCCATTAATTATCAAAGCTCTTTCCTAATTGATGTTTAACCAGCCACCAATTGTAAATAACAAATTTCTTAATCAAATATAATCTTAACCAAGCTAGTACAAGAATAAGAAAAGTGTTAGGAAGAGAAGAAAAGAATGTAGAAATCTTATCCAAATCCCTCGTTAATCTTCATTTATTCAAGCCTTAATCCAAGGTCTTCATTTAAAGTAGCCACCAAATGAAAATTAAGCTTCCATTGGTGCATTATTCTTCTTATGGCAATGTGTAGGAGAGAATCTCATGTAGTGTGGAACATGGAAATGAGATGAGCTGCACCTATTTCTTCCCTTCTCACTCGTATCTTGTAGCTACTACCCATGCATTTGTGAATAGAGTTTCATGGATTAAAGGGAATGCTGTGAGTGTTAAGAGGGCTTTGGTATAGCCTGAGAGTGTAGGGTTCTAATGCATTATTGGATATGTGTAAATTGCTTCATTCGTGCATGTCTCATATAAGTTAGAGAAACATGATTCTTTCCTATGTGTGAATATGCAAGCATGTGCAACCTATGGAGTGTGATTTAGTGTGCCATGTGTGCTATTTATGCGAGGATGTGTGAGTGCCTAGAGGTGCATTAAATGAAGATGGAATACCATGGGTGGGTGTTATGTGTGGAGAGTTTCGTGTATGCAACATCCACGTGTCCATGCGAGCTATCCCATGAGTGAATGTTTCTGGTGTGTCCCATGATTGTATGATATGCTCCCTAGACATCCACATTTCCATGTGTGTGTTAATCCCGTGAAGCATGAATCTATGTGTGAGTATGTTGATTAGAGAGCCACATGAAAGTGTGTTGAATGAATGAGAGTGCATGCCATGAATTGCAACGTGTATGGATGTTCATCTACGTGAGTTGTGCTACATGTTCATATGCATCAGGTGTAAGCTTTGTGTACATGAACTAGACCCATATGCCCATTCATCTCATTTTTTCCAATTTTTATATTCTTAAAAATGCATTAAAAATTATGGTAATTAACCCCTCCTCGAAATTGCACACTTGAAGCTTCCATCTCTTCTCCAAATCAATTTTCCCATTTAAATTCCATTTGCCCATCAAAATCTACATAAATAATGAAAATATTAAGTACAAAAATTCAAAAAATTATTTAAAAGAATTTATGCATTAAAATTCAAGAATTTTACAAATTAATTCTTAGAGTGCCAAAAATGACCAATAAAATCAAATATCATTTAATTAAATCTATTAAGCCATAATTCATCATCAAAATGTCCAAATTAAGGGGAATAAAACATATAAAAATGGCATTTATTAGTTACCACTAAGGTTTCCTTAAGTTACAAATCACTTTTAGGGTTGTTATTGCTCGGTTTTAGGTTTGTTACTACCTTGCTTTCTAATTATCATGTCATCACTTAAGTTAGTTACCACTAAGGCATCCTATTGTTACAATAGACTTTTAAGATTGTTATTACTTGATTTTAGGTTTATTACCACCTTGCTATCTACTTCTCGTGGAGAAACTTTTCTTTAGCATTAATTAATATGAATTGGATTAATATTGCTAGTTTTCAATGGATTAATATTATTATTAGCATTCACAACCAAGGTATATATTACTCTTCACAAGCTATTACAAAATAATAATTAATAAATATGAATTGGATTATTACTTAGGATAAAAAATTTAGATGATATTGATATGATAGTCTTTTTAATTGATCTAATATGTTGATTTACTAATATAAGTGCATACTAAGGCAATATAGGTGCATAAAAATAAATGTTGCAAAAAGAAAAGGCATATAAACTTTCAAAATGATAACATTGTTTGTTACCACTTTGCTTCCCAATTCTTATGGAGCATCTTATCTTGAATATTAATTCTAGTACAAATACTACATTCACTTTTTGTTACAACAGCCTTAACAAAGTACATTGAATGTTGCAACCTTACTTACCTTGAATTCTAGTACAAATAATACATCTACTTGATACATGATTTTGTGCACAGTCTCAGCAACAACATTTAACAACTTGTGTCTTCTCTCATAATTGAAGTCATTGGATGTAGTTGATTCATTTTCTTTAGAATTTTCCAATACTTGGGAATGTTTCTTCTTCTTTTTAATATATTTTTTATAATTCTTTTGAATAGAATTCTCCAATATATAGGGATTCTATTTATGGTGTCCGTTGCTTTTTTGAAAGCATACATGCAAATATACGTATTGCACAAGTAATATAGGGATGAATATAGTATTGTTTCCACAGGAATTTGTTATTAAGATAATTGTTAAGTACTAAAATTATGTATCTTAATTTAAATCAAGCTAATTACCTAATCTAAATCTAAATCTAAAGGGAATTAGAATTCAAACTAAACGAAAAATGACAAAATAAAGGAAACAAAATTCTAGGCTAAATTGGAAGATAAAGGATTAGGATCATGATTTCTCCTATTATTTCATATAAGTTAATTACCTCTTTTTATCTTACTCTTAATGATGATCTTTGTTAGCCTAAGACTTTAAATAACTTACAAGAATCTTCCAAATTACCTATAGGCATTTCCTTAACTAATTCATAAATTTTTATGCAATTAATCGAGAGACATAATTAAGAAAAGGTCCTAATATAGTTATATGAGGTCGATAGATATATTGCTATGCTATAAGCAAATTAATCTACTCAACATTGCAATTGGTCTAGTCCTAAAATTCCTTTTCCAGGTTCATTTAGGTTATCTAAATCATCTAATGGTTTTCAAAAACCTAGAATTATGAAGAACAAAGATTAAATAAACAAATCATACTACCAATTACAAGTAAAGAGAGTTATTACAATATATTACATGATATGATTCATCATAATCCCAAAGTAGGAAGATTAGCTACTCATTACACAAAAATCCAACATTAAACCAAAGCAACAATCAACAACATTAACGGAAACAAAGGAAAGAAAGAGAGAATGGAGAAAACTAATGAAGATCTTTGCTTCTCTTCAAATCCTTAAGTATTTCTTGCCTCCAAAATGTCTCTTCTTAACCTTATCTAACCTCCCATAAACCTAGAATCATAGCCAAAGCAAATGAGAGAGGTTTATCTATCAAAACCTAACCAAAATTAGTAACTAAAATGGCATCGTTTTGATAAGTGCAAATTGCACCATGACTTGAAATTTTGAGTTATGACATAAAGGCTTTTTGAAGCACTTCCTTCGAATTGCATTACGACTTGAAATTTTGAGTTACAATGCAAATGCTTAATTACCAAAACTCCCAAACTCCCATTTTAAGGCCTTTAGACTCTACATTTCCAACAATCTTGTTACAAGATTATTCTAGCTCAATTTTTCTTGTATTTACACCTTATAAAAAGAGGAAGGTATGGGTAATTCATAATTTAACCACAATTACATCAAAATTTGTCACTTATGGTATAAAAAGCTTGTGTATGGAGCTATATAACTTATTTATGCACATTTTTCCTACAGTAAGCCATATTTACTATAAAATCAAAGCATGAACATCTATTTCCTAACAAAAACATGCAAAATAATATATATAATTAGGAGTTAACATGAATAAAATGCTTATTAATCTAGAGCCTATCTTCATTCTTTTGCTTGCACAATTGTAAGAAATTACTACATGTTTCCTTAAATGATATAGAAATTTATTCAAAACATAGAAAGCATTCTAGTGCTAAAAGTGAAGAAGGGTTTCAAAACAAGGCAAAGATAAAAGAAAGAGTAATGGTCTTAGGAACATTGAAATTCTGAATCTTTCAATCCATGACGCTATACCAAGGAATCTTATGAATATATAATATTTAATGACTATATTAAGCACATAATTCAAAGTATCAAAAAGAACAAAAAAGAAATGACAATATCAACAAACCTAGTTTCAATAAAAAAAAAAAATTCAAGCTGACACAAAGAATCAATAGTAATGGTTTAGGTAATCAATTAATTTTAATTAGTATACAAACTAAATAAATTTTTCCACCATGGCATATCATGTTTTCTAGATTATTGGTAGTGGATGAGATAACTTGAGATCACAAATAATGTCAAGCTAAAATAAAAAATAATTAACATTTTTATGAATCATTAGGCTTTGCTTATCTGAGGGAAAGACAACCCACTAATCTATGAGGCATATCATGAAACACCTGGCATAATTGATTGGGAAAACAAAGGGCCAAAAGCATTCGTGCATACTTCCATGATTAGAACCCTTATATGTTAAAAAGGAAACTAAAGAACATAAAAAAGATTAGACATTATCTTGCAGATTCAAATAATATTCTTACATAAAGAAATCCACTAGCTTTTTATTAGATAGGATAAGAACAGTCCCATATTTTGTAAAAAATTTTCTACATACATATATATAATTTTTTAGAACCTTAAAAGTGACCACAATTCACACTTTAGTTTTTGTAAAAAATTTTCTACATACATATATATACTTTTTGAGAACCTTAAAAGTGACCACAATTCACACTTTAGTTAAGAGGAACAAAGTAGGTAAGAAATTCTTACTTTGCTAATGTTTGCAAAAAGAATTGTAAGAGGTAAGAAATTCTTTCCTAACCAATTTTTGCTAATCTCCTTCTTTCAAAGAGCCACTTTCTTCTGAAGCAGCTTGGGTTGTGCTCCTATGGAGGCAATGATTTAGAGGGTCTCAAAATCTTTAGTCTATTTAGAAACCACAATTTTCCAAAACCTTCTAGGAGTGCTTCTGGTGATGGCTATCATCGACAAAGAGATGACAAAGTGTTTCATTGACATAGAGATAAGGAGAAGGACCAAAGTTCTTCTACACTAACTTAAAGTGAGAGAGGCTCAAATAATATGAAGAGCATTTTTGTCCATTCACACAAAAATTAGGTCATTTGGTCAATCTAAATAATTCGAGCTTTTAAAGTCTTTTATTATAAATTTTCAAAAGTCTAAGTCTTTAGTTGTAATTTTTCTTCTTTTTTTTAGTCAATAATGTTAATTTTAAACATAGTATGTGTTTTTTCAAAAAATAAAATTACCTAATTGTCTTTACCATCATATTAAGAATAAAATTATAATTTTATATAGATATTTAATATCAACTTGATTATTTTTATTATGATATTAAGAATAAAACTACAACCTTATGTAACTTTTTGACAAAAAATAAATTAGAGAGGAGGTTCTTAATATATATATATATATATATATATAAGTTTGCAAAGTTGAATATAATTTTTAAAACAAAATGTTAGTGGAGGTTTAACTTTTATAATATATATTCAAATATCACAAGACTCAAGTATAAATTTTAAAATAAGAGAACAATTGTAATTTAAATAAATTATTTTTAAAAAAATATAATTACTCCTAATTTTATATGATGTTGTGATTATAATATCTTATTTCCCACAAAAAGAGATCATCAAGCGAGCGATCATGACTCAAATAAAGTTTAGTCATCTCTATCTTTATTGTATATTCTCTCTGTAGCGGGCAGGGCTGGTGAAATATCAACATCATGGTAATCCTTTTTCTTTTTTTTGGGACCAATAACATGGAGTCAAACAAGGAGAAGGTAATTGGGTTATACGTACAGATATTTAAATTTTTGTTATTATATTTTTAATTAAAATATAATAAATGTACAATTTAATTTAGGAATTAAGCACTTATTTATTAAAAAACTATAATTATTGAAAAATTATTTATTTATCATGTTTTGATTAAAGAATTTAATAATAAAGATATAATGAATTGTATTTAAATTTTGTTGGCTAATTTTTCTTGAAAATGAGAATTGAACAGTTAAAACTAAAGCAATATATAAGGATGATGTATATAGGATAATGGAATTAAAAGATTAGAAGGTACATTACACTTTTTTTAAAAAAAATTATGGGGAACGTTTCAATTGAAGAAAAAAAAAAATCAAGGTGATAATTTGCAATCCCACTTACATATATATTCTTTGTTTCTTATTATTGACTCTCAAAGTGAAAAAATAATTAAAGCTTTTCATCTTTAAGTCATTTGCTATATCAAGCTAGAAACATCTATCTCACTGAATGTTCCTTCTCATCAGAAGCAATATTTTCTTCAAACCATTCTTATCACTATCTAGATTATTTCAGCCCATTCTTGTCACTATCTAGATTATTTCATCATTTGTCGTATTTACTCATTTTCTTTGTATAGACTCAACGATAAATGGCCAAAAAAATTAATGACCATAAACTAAGTTTGATGACACATATATAATTTTACGAATGTTGTAACTTTGGATCTTCTCATGAATTACGAAGGCAATGTTGAAAAAGAAAAATAAACAAAAATTAAGGACATGTAAATTGAAAAACTTGCCAGTCATTTCTTCTTAACAATTTCTAAAGTCTACTAAAAATAAACATAATTAAACACCATGACGAATAATCTAGGCATTTCGAACCCTTTATTAATTCTTCGGTATATGTGAAACAGAGAATGAGAAACAGATACTAAAATCAGCAGAAGAGGATAATAAAATTTCTAGCAAGATAGGCTTGAAAATGACAGTACAATTACTTTAGTTAGGAAAAAGGAGGAACAAGAATATATAGTCTGAGTATATGTATACAGAGAAGGCCAAAGACTTTCCCATACTGGCGATGAGGAAGATTGCCATGGATAGATTAGTTGGGGAAAATGAAAAGCGCGAGAAAGGATATTTTAATAATTTTATGTCATTAAAATTTTTAAATTTAGATGACGGAAGATTTCTGACAATAAAATTAATATATCAAGAGGTTTTTTTTTTAATGTAAAAAGGCCCTTACAATTGAAAATAAAAATTAAATTAATTTTTTCTATTTAATATAGTGAAGTCGTTGAACATGATTAGTTTATTTATAAAAAGCTCTGCTAATTTGACATTTCAAAAGGGGATGCACTTTTCATCTTTAACACGATATTTTTTTATCCTTTTGACTTCTATGGTTTATAGCCGATTCAATGGACGTCTACTGCAACTTTTAATTTCCACTGCCATCTCTAGTTATTTCTTTCAATTTTTTTTTAATTTGATATTGATTAATTGTTATAGAGTATAATTTTTATTGCTAAGGTTAGAGAGTTTGAGTTGGTAGTTCTTGCCTTGCAGCCGGCGTTAGAGATTTATTATTAGTATTAGGTAATTATAGGAGTTAGGATGTAAAATTTATAATCTATCACTAAATTAATTAATTTTTAACCAGTAAAAAGTATCATATCATAAAAATAATTGTTTTTTTTCTTATGATTATCAGATTTTATATATATATATATATATATATATTAGCTGCAACAAGAGAAAAGAAAATCAAAAAATTTTAATACCACATATTTACCCTCTTAATTATAACAACTTTTTGGTAAGATATTACTGTTTTAATAAAAATAATTTTGTAATATAAAATAGTATCACTAATATTGACTACTTTTCTACCGAATTTTTTTTATAGATTAATTATAGCCCGAGCTATTTCTTACAACTATCACCAGAGATTTTGCCACTTGTCAAAAGTCACTTAAAATTTGTTAATTTTAAAATGAAAATATTGAGAATTGGAGTTCTTTATAAACTTGTCCAATTTTTTAAATATCTTTTGTTATGAAATAGTTAACTTTGAATATTTTTATTATTAAATTTTTACTTGTTAAAATATATATTATTTTATTTGCTACATAATACTTTTTAAACAAAAATAATAATTATAAGTAAAACATTCAAATTCTATATGTTAAACATACTACTGAAACACTTGATCATTTATTGGGGAAAAGTTTATTAATATGAAAGTGTCTCAAAAACTACAAGAGACTACTTACTACTATTATTTGGTCCTTTTTTCGTACTAATTCTTGTTAAAAGTAACTTAACAAAAAATAATAATAACAATAATGATCTCATTTAGAGAATGGTGCTAATACCTCACCCATAGGAAAAGTATGGTATTGCTTTGAAAAACTAAACTGTAAGTAATATTCAAAGTTTATCATTTATATCCCAACAACTTCCTAAATAACGACTCAAAATAAGCATAATAAGTGATAAACTGAACAAATTATCCCCCCCCCCCCCAAAAAAAAGTAAGGGATAAACTAAAAACACAATATTAGTGGTTTTATTTTTGTGTTTGGTAGCATCAGCTCAATCAACCAAATATTATTGGTTTATATTTTCTCATCATAGAGATTTGGAAGCTGAGGTTTGGTTGGTCCCTGGATCAAACGTTGCTACTTAATTTGACTAATTTTGTGATGATCATCTTCTGTCAATGAGAAGTCAAAGATTTGTAGATTTTGGTTCATTCTCTCTTTGTTGTAGCTCTTTGGCACAAAAGTCACTCCTTGCTCACACAGCCATCTAAGGCAAACTGGTGCACTAGACTTGCCCCTTGCTTCTACAATCTCCCTTACCACATCATTCTCCATTGCTTCGTTTGGTCCCCTACTTGCTCCTTTTCTCAATGGCAAGAATGCTATTATTATTATTATCCCTTTCACTTTGCAAAATTCCAATATCTTCTTTTGTTGCCAAGCTAGGTTCATCTCCACCTGTACCACAACATTTTCATTCTTAAACGCTTCAACATGAAAAATATTGATTTTCTCATCTCAATCATCAAGAAAGAGAATAGCTCTAACTCAAAGAAAGTGCGAGTTAACTTACCTGATTCACTGTAGGAGGAATGGTAGAGAACAAGAGGAGGTTTTCGAGCTTTTTAATTAAGAATTTGCTGACTTCGATGGCCCTAGCGAGGCCAAGTCTCTGGTATTCTTTCATGGCAACCCACATTCCCTTCAAATCCAATGGCATGAGGTCTTCTGCCTCTATTGGGAATGCAAACTTTCCAGGGTTAGCAGATATTGGCCAATGGATTAGATATAGGTCCAAGTACTCCAGTTGAAGAGTCCTATGCAACATATAAGCAATCATTAATAACCTAATCCATAATGCTACCCATTTTAAATGGTGATTTAGAAGAAGAAATTTATATGGTGCTACCAAAAGGTTGTGTTATTTTTTAACAAGAAAATAAAAGTTTGCAAATTTCTTAAATCTTTATATGGCTTGAAACAAGCTTTAAAACAATGGCATGAGAAATTGGATCAAATATTGATGGCTGATGGTTTTTCTTCTATTGAAATTAATAGGTGTGTGTATGCAAAATTAGAAAATGATGAATGTGTAATTATCTATTTGTGTGTTGATAACATGCTTATCTTTTGTGCTGGTTTAGACATTGTGCTTGAAATTAAACATTTTTTTGCATCTAAATTTGATATGAAAGGTATGGGTGAAGCAAATGTGATTTTGGATGTGAAGATCATAAGGAACGGTGATAATATATCACTATTACAAGAACATTATCTTGAGAAACTTATTAAGAAGTTTGGCCATTTTAATGACAAATTAGTGCGTACTCCTTATGATACTAACACTCAATTAAAGAAATATAGAGATGAGCCTATTGCTCAATCTGAATATGCATAGATTACTAGGAATATATTGCATTTAATGAATTTCACCTAACTTAACATAACATATGTTGTGTGTAGATTGAGCAGATATACACATAGTCCTAATTGTGATCATTGGATAGCATTGGTCAGACTAATGAGATACTTGAGAGATACCATAAATTATGGTACCATGTATAGTAGATTTCTTACTATATTAAAAGGATATAGTGATGCTAATTGGATCTCTAATTCAGATGAGACAAAATCCACTAGTAGTTATATATTCATCTTTGGTGGTGGTACAGTAACTTGGAAATTAGCTAAATAAATAATTATTGCTGGGTCAATTATGAAGTCAAGGTTTATTCTTTGGAATTGGTTGGTAATAAGGTTGAGTAGTTAAGTAACTTCTTAGCAAATATCTCATTGGGTATAAAATTAACACCATTTGTGTTTATACACGGTGATTGCCAAGCGGCAATAGCTATTAGAAGGAATAAAATTTTCAATAGTAAAAGTAGATACATAAGTTTAAGACATAATGTGATAAAGCAACTATTAAAATGTGAAATTATATCAATCAATTATGTAAGATCAAAAGTAAATTTGGTAGATCTTCTGAGCAAACTTTTAGGAAGGAAATTAATCTTTGAAATATTGAGGGGAATAGAACTAAAGCCAATTTGAAATTAGCAATGATAATAACCCAACTTTTATGATTAGAGATCCCATAAAGAAGGTTCATATAGGTAATAGCAAGTCACTTGTTAATTTTTTCACTTGTTAATTTTGCTAGCACCATTATTTTAGTCCCTTCCTATGATGTGAGAAAGTGCTAAAATGTATCAAATGAGAAGATGAGCAAAATGCTTTTAATAATTTTCATATCTCTTATGGGTGGTGTATTTATTGCAAATAAACTTGATGAAATCACCTATATGAGGTAGAGTAGGGTCGCTCTTATGAGATTGTAACAAAATCTCTAGAACACTCCCAGGCATGCGTATGGCCTATTAGCACAAAATAGCATCAATAGCAAAAATTATGAGGTTGTAATATAAATGGTAAGACCTCTAACATAACCAAGAGTCCTTGGTTCATAGAAGTTATAAATTTCACCAATAACTTTATATGTTAAGTTTTATCTGTCTAGGTCTGGTCCATAGTCTATAAGACACCAGATTCAAAACATTTACCCTCATGTGTATAACTCAGTAAAAATCTTTTATCTTCACTTATCCTTTTGAAATATGTGGGGGATTATTGTGGGATGTGTGGGTATTTCAAAATGAAGTCTCACATTATTTGAAATGGAGACTTTTAAGTGCTTATATATTAAGAAGTTGCATTGAGCTTGTAAAGAGTTTATGAAAGAGGTGGGCTTGCATGCACAAGCTTGAGCCAAAGTGTCCAAGTGTAGTGCAAATTGTGGATTTGCCTCCTGCACACGAGTTAACCGTATGGGCTAGCATTTTGCAAAATATTTTTTTATACCTATTCAGAAATAATTAATTAATTTTAATTAATTAATTATAGTTACATTTGAATTGGTCAAATTCAATTCCTATTTTTTAGATAGGTGACTTCTCCCTTATCTGAGTATTTTCAATTTTTGAATTTTAACTTTCCCCTAGATTTTCAAATTAACTGTTCATTATTCTCTTTATTTGCTCCATTATCTTTTCAACGTTAATTTTTCAACATCATTAACATTAATTTTTCAACATCATTATTTTTAATGTTAAATAATATATAGGTCTATATACATCATTCTACCACTCTCACCCTCTCTTGCTCCTGTTACACAAAATTAGCTACTATTCTCTCTCCTAATTTTTTAGAAGAGCTTGTTTAATCTTAGGGAACATTCGCAATTATTTTACAGTGTGGCGAAATAGTTCTTATGGATAGCATGCATCCATGCAACTCAAGTTATTGTTTTTTAGCTTATCCTATTGTTCTTTGTCTTCTCACAACATAAGTAATATTATTCTTAATACTCTAAATATGCATTATTCATGCCAATGCTAAAATTTGCATCTATATTAATGATGGTAATATGAAGCTCGCAGTTACTTGCTATGACTTTAGTAGTATGGCTTAGGACAATCATCTACTGAGATGATCCAGTGTTTAGGTAAAGAGTATAAACACATTCCTTGTGTTTGTAAATGTGGATAAATGAATCATATTAGTGAGATAGTAGATTACCTTTCGCTTGTGATCCTTAAATAGGATGCTCAAATCCCTCTCCAACTTTCTCAATCTTTCTAAGTGTCTTCTTACCTCCTATGACATCAACTACACTTTTCCATAATAACAGCTCAAGTTTGACACTAGTTAAATTAGAATCTGGTTGGGCATAGCCATCCATTTCACTGGTTCTATTTGAATTTTGCCTCACGCCATCTGAATTTTTTATATGTTATTAGTGTATATGTTTACTATGTCCAATAAAATTTTTTGTTAATTTCTTAATTCATTTGGTTCGGTAAATATAGACATTTCATTAGGTTGTTCAATTTTGCTATTTTTGTTGTTTTTCAAGTTTAGTTAGTATTTTTTTTATTTTTTTTGAATATTCTGCCTTAATTGGTGAGGGGTTGAATTCTAATTTTTGGCCTAGTTGTTCATTTGTATGCCTTCTATGTCGAGAAAATTGGTTTGAGGTTCTGTGTACATTTGCTATGAATTTTTGTTCATACACTATACATAGTTTAGTAATGTTTCAAAATTGCACAACTCAATTTTTCTTAACTTTTTAAACATATATGAGGACATGAATATGATGTATGATTTAACTCTTCAAAATTCGTCATAGTATTATATTTTATTAAATGCATATTTACATAAATCTTTTTTTTTTAAAGAAGATATTTGTAATTCACATCTTTCATCTTTTCATTAGATAGTTAAAGAATGATTATGGATTTTATTTTGAGAAATTTTGCAAACAACTTATAATGTTTTTAGTTTTAAATGTTTTGCTAAATATTATGTACCACTTGTAATTTTTTTTTTGGGTAGAAGTGACTACTAATTGTATTTTTATTTGACAATTATGTTAAATATATAACTTGATTTAGTAATGATTAATAATGTTAGAAATGATTCTAATAATGTGTAATCAAGTATGCATGTAATATACATATATATACCAAGAAAAAGTTCAACATGTAATATAAATATAAATGCATACCAAAAAAAAAAGAAATTAATATGTCATTATTAGTGGCAGTTTGCAGACCAAGTGTACCAAACAAATCTTGGTGGTCAAAAAAACCATCAGCTAATAGAAATTTCTAATTCTGACAATTAATGAACACTGCCACTAATTTCAACAACATTTTCTAGTGATTTTCAAACTGCCAAGAAGTGCTTATTATTACTAACATTTTCATATCATTTCCGGTGGTCAATAATTGCCGGTAAAAAAACACATAAACAGTCAAAAAATCCACAAAGTAACTAACTTGTGCACTCCATTTGCGGCGAGAAAAAACTGCCACAAAATTCATTCTAACAGCCATTATCTATTAGCAGCTGTTATTGTTGTGATCAGATAATAACTGCTGGTAATTAAGTATCTACTGTTGCAATGGTGGTGGCTAGGCAATTGCTATTGAATCATTTGGCGAAGAACAAAAACCACGAAAAAATGCTGCTTCTTTGTTTTTCTTGGTAGCATTCCCTCCTTTATTGTGAATCTGCTATAATTATGAGTTGCATTCAGAAATTTTGGTCTGTTATGACTTTGTCGATCACATACGACTATAAATTTCTTATAGATTAATGAAGTTTCAGCTTTAAATGATATATATACAAAAGTGCTTAAGTTTTTTGGTTCATTATGGTATCCGATTAATATTAAATTAAAAAAAATCCAAGGAAAGTCTCATAGTTTATCAAAACAAAGATGGGCTTTTCTCTTTTAGGTATTTATTAAGGTTTTTAAGTGCATATGACTTTTAAATTCTTTGTGCCTGCTACATTAAGTGCTTTTGCTAATAGTTATTGTTTATTGTTATCCTTCTTTTATATATTGATCGACAATTGATGATATAATTGTTTGCCAAATTTCTTGCTTTATTTGTAAGAATTTAATAAGCATGTATGTATATTATATAATACGATTATGTGTGTATGTGTTCTATTAATGATTGTAGAATTATTAGCACCTAATGATAGAAGTTTTATTTATGAAAGTTATGTATTGAAGTTCGTATTACCAAATTTTATGATATTATTATTTATTTTGATATTTATATTATGTATAATTTTTCAGTCACCTGAGTGGCAAAATTATAAAGTTTTGATAAATATCAAATTAGATAAAACTCAATTGCCCATGATTATGTGATGCTGTAAATTAGATGATATGATAATATATATATTTATTTTGTAGTAAGTATATTGAAGGTCATTGATAATAAAATATTTAAGGTTGCCCAGAGATTGATTAGTTATTTTATAATCATGAACATGACTGTGATTAATTAATATACATGGTTAAATATGTTTAGTATATCTAAAGATAGCAAAAATGTCTAATTAGAGTATATATAGTTGCCAATTATGTGAAATTGAATTTAAGCATGAATTATGTTTTATAGTTGTATATTGTGGTATCACCCAGAAGAGAACTCCAATGCGCAATGTTTATGTTATCTATTTTTGTTTTTCTTCATTTACAAGCATTCTCTATTAGGAAGTTCAATAGGCTTAACTTTTCTTAATGGAGTACAAGTCCAGTTTCCCTTAGGTGTGCGGGATCTAGATTTAGCACTCTTGATTGATAAGCCTACTATTCTCACTAATTCAAGCAATATTGAACAAAGATCTTTCCATAAGGCTTAGGAAAAAAATTAAATAGACTAAGCGTAATGTTCACGCGGATGGTAGTAGTAAACAACATTAGCTCAACAATTCCTAAAACTGATGGTGTGAAGGAATTTATAAAATTTGTAGAAGATCTTTCTTAGTCTAATTAACTCTGCTAATAAGTCACTTGTTGGGACTTTAATTGGTATGTTAATCGCCATAAAGTTTGATGGTTTTTGTACCATGTGTGAGCATGTCACTAAAATTGTGAATGGCAAATATACACTACAAAAAATTGTAAAATTGTGACAGAATTTAGTAACAGGATATTCCATCACAAATATTTTTTGTCGTTGATCTATCGCTAATCCATCACTAATCAAGTTAGCAACAAAGTTTAGTGACAGAATTTTCTATCACTGGTAAGAAGGATATGTAAATCCAAATCTGTGATGGAATTTTGTGATAGAAAATCCGTCACTAAATTTGTGACGGAATTAGCGATGGAAGATTTTTTCACAAAAATTTGTCATCACTAAATCTGTTGCAAATAATTTAACTCTTACATATGATTTATATGATATGCTTTGACATAATTTAATTATCATATAATTTAAATTTTTATATGATTTATATGATATAATGTGAATTTTTTAATGATTATATGATATAATGACTTAAATATATATATATATATATATATATATATAATATCATTGCGAATGATTTAAATATTATGTGTATATATATTATAATTTAATAATTTCAATATCAAAATAGTAAAATACAATAAATAAATATACGACTTAATTATTTTATGGTTAATAAAAGGCCTCCATTTATATTCAAAATGTAAAAAATTTACAATTTATTTATTTTAAACCATATATTAATATTAATATAGAATATATTTAATCAATTAAAAATAGTAAAAACCTTCTCAAATTTAAAATTATAATTTAATTAAACAAATGCCTATAAGGAATGATTTCACTATAAATGAATAAAAGTGAAATAAAAAGTTAACTACAAAATACAAAAGATAAATGAGATAAAAAAAATATGAAAATAGGTTTCTTTTCCAAGATTTTACAAATGTAAAAAATGACTTCACACATCCATTATGCTTGAATGACGCCTCCTGATGACTCCTTAACTTTGATATTGTATGGCATATTTTATGATTGATTGGGGAATCATTTGGTTCTTTTTTTTTTACAAATTTTGTATAGATTTTTATCTAATCAGAGTAAATAAATAAAATATATCGTTTGTAGTAATTTTTAGTAGATTAGTGTCTAATTTTATTTTAATTTTATTCTTATGAGAGGGATAGAAACTTGTTAAAAAGGAATAAAGAAAAAGAGGAGGCTGGAAAAATCAAGAGCAAGCTATCTAAGTTTTCTTGCCATAGCAAGGATGCCAATTCACTATAACGAGTTCGTGACTCATACAAAATTTAGGGAACTTCTAGCAATAACGCAAGCTGTGGTGAGAATACTTTAAGTCTAGAACTGATAAACTCTCACTATAACGAGACTCATGTACAAAAATGCACAGCCTCGATCTAAGCTCCTTGCCTCCAAACCCTAGCTCCTTCTTGTGTTTTCCTTCTCAAAAGTTCTCCCCCTAAGCTTAGAATGTCCAATCCATAGTTTCCAATCGAGTTTTATGTCTAAAAGTCGAAGCTATGTGTTTCAGTAACGAGTCTATAGTGAGAGCTTATCAGCTCCAGATCCCAACTATTCTCACCACAGCCTATGCTATTGCTAAAACTTCTTTGGATTTTGTTTGAGCCACGAACTCGCTATAGTGAAGAGCAAATTGGCATCCTCACTATAGCGAGGAGATTTGAAAAGCTTGCTTTTGATTTCCAGCTTTCTCTTTTTTTCTTTCTTCCTTCCTAACAGGTCTTTACCTTTCTCCTGAGGTTAAAATTAAAATAAAATGAAATACAAGACTACTAAACAACATACTACCGATAATATATTTTATTTATTTACTCTAATTGAATAAAAATCAATACAAAATTTAGTAAAGAATGAGGCAAATGACTCCCTAATCAATCATAGAATATGCCATACATTACCAAAATTAGAGAGTCATCAAACTCCTCTACACTTGCATTATTGCTTGTCCTCAAGCAATTCCTAAAAATATCAATCAAAGTGACCACTAACCTAGTTCTTTTCCACAATTAAAATCTAATCAATCAAGATTAAGAATTCCCCCACACTTAGAACGTAACCAAGGCTAGAAGCAGGAGATTAACTAAACTTAATTTGAATTCCATAAATAATGCAATCATAGCAACATCCTTTTAAGTCTAAACTGTGTGTATGTTTCAACAGAGAGTTTTGAAGCAATCAAGTGATCTTATCAATAACCACATTACATTTCCACAAATAATTCCAACTATCTACTTCTAGCTTTAATCATTAAAGCTAATTAAAGGAGATCATTTGTTTTATTATCCAACAACATCTCAATTTCAACACAAACATTCTTTATTATTATTATTATTATTACTATTATTATATTTAATTTTTTTCCTCTTACTTATTTCTCCTAATCCTTTTTATGCGAATGACAACATTGGTTATGAAGCCACCTAGTTACTCAAATTAAGAAAATTGATTTGGAGCATACTCTTAGTTTTCATCACTGTTTGATTCAAAAGTTTACACTTTTTGATGCAAGCTCCTAGTTAGCTTCAACCATTGGAGTAGATTCTTTCTTCTTTAGAAAAAAAACACTAATAACTAAATCATGTCTCTCTTAAATAACAATTAGACATCCATCTATAAGTAAATATATTGAAATTATCAAAGAAAAATAATTGAAGGTATATAAAAAGAGACTAAATTACTACAATAACTATCTTGTTGAAAAAGTGCTTCACTTATAGGAGTTTACTAAAAATTGCATTAATTAATTTATTCAGTTCAAGTTTACTCAACCTCTTAATTCCTTATCCAATATTCATTTAGAGCAAAAACGAAAACTAAATCTAAAATCATTGGTCAAAATTTTGGAAACATTAGGATAAACTACATTTATATATATATATACCTGTATACCTACCCCTCTCCCACACTTAGAATGAACATTATCCCCAAGATGAAAGAAAGATACAACCACCGCAGGAGAATTAGAAGTAAAAGGAAGAGATAGAGATAGAGAGAGAGAGAGAGAGAGAGAGAGAGAGAGAGAGAGAGAGAGAGAGAGACTCGATCAAAACCTATATCTGGGAGACAAAAATAGACAAAAGACTAAGCAACAAAGAGTAAGTGAAATTTAGATATATGAATTCAAATATATAAACAGTGAATGAAAAATCCTAAAAGTTATATTAGAAAGTACAGTTATCTATATACAGTTATCCAAAAGAAGCATAAAGCAATTAAAAGTTAGATATTATGGGTTAAATGGGCCCAGCATATCCTGCAAAGCTAGATCAGGTGGAAGAACGATAATGCATGACTAAGGCACTTTTGGAGGTGGTGTTGGTGGAGTGGGCAAGAGATAATCCACGACAATTTATAGCTATTCCTTCATTAAAAGTACATGACCCTCCAATCTTTCAATAGACTGTCTCACCCAATCTTCAAACTATGTCTAAGGTGGTGCATCACTCATCATGGGCTCCGGTACATCCTCTCACTAAAGTGGAGGAGGAGGTGGAGGACTCTCTTGTTATTGCTATGCTCGAGGTCTTCGGGGCCTCCCAAGTTCATCCTTCATATTGTCATACCTGAAGGTGTAACACCATACTTCTAGGACTCAATTCATGCAATTCTCATGCCTCATCTTATGTTTGTTCTATGGAAACAATATAGTGGCATAGGGAGTTATGAATTAAAATACATTTCTCTATGGGTAAAATTTTTCTTTCTAAGTCCCACGGGCCATATGAAAGCAGTTATCACCTTCTCATATTTAAACACATGAATATAGCTCATTTCCATCATCAAATTTGGCCTACAACTCGTAGAAAGCAAAGGAACACATAAAATCCATGTTTGCATTTTCAGCCAGAATTTCCTCTTCTCTGTCACAAATTCTGGAAAATCATACCTAATTCTAGAAAAATTGAAATCATGTGTTCTTTGCCATTCTAGGAAGCTTCAGATGTCTACATCACACTAAAAATATACCCAAGTCACAATATTTATTTCACAGGACGTTTGACATCCAAAAAGGTACAGAGGTCGCTGGCTACCTGGGTTGTTATTTAGTTTACTAATACAAATTTCTAAAATTCATAACTAATTCTATAAAAATAAAAACCACACAAATTTAGTCATTCTGGAAAGCTACAAATGTTAAATTTATAGTAAAAATAATTTCAAAATGAAACAGATACATTTAGCTCTCAGGAACCTATGGAACAGTAACTGAACTCCTGGGGCGCTACTAATACTGATAGTTAACTTCAAACATGCATAACTCTCTTCTCAGACCCCCAAATATGGTGATCTTGGTAGCCACAGAAATATTATGACCTCTAGTTTTTGAATATAAAATTTTATAAGTATTGGACTCCATTTGGCCATTGGATGACATAGAATACAAAACTGCCAGTGTAAACAGTACCCATACCAGAAACTATAGAAAATCCCAACTTTGAAAATTCATCAAATATTCTCTAGACCTCATAAAATTATGTTCTTTAGCTTTTAAAAAATATTTCAATGAGACCTAATTTCATGCCAAATTTTAGAGCAAGACTAACTCATTTGGCTAAAAAGTGACATAGGGTTCCATTATGGTCAATTTTGGCTCCATATTGGGTACCAAAATTGCCAAATGGATTTCCCTTGGTCTTGGCACCTTTTGAGCAAGTTTAAAAGTTTATTTATGACTTGTGTGAGTTGTCCAAATGGTCTCAAATCTCATGCCTCTCATTTTGACCATTCAACCCACACTTATACACATATTCATCAAATTTTATATTCTCATACCATGGCATTACATACTCAAAACATGGGCTAGTGGTCATATATGGTAATCATACATCTCAACATCATACACTAGTATATTTACATATGTCTCAATTTTCATAGTATATATACAACATCATATACATGATGAACCATCATTATGGTTCCAAAAGAAACAAAATAACACATAAGCTTGTCAATTGTCCCTCTTCATGGTTGTTGGCTCCCTTCACCATAATTGCTTGGTCCACCTCGCATGTTAGATCATTGGAGAGGAGGGAATAAGATTCAAAGAATCTCAATAGCTTATCTCTCATTCAATCATACATAATATGTGCAAAGCAAGCCTTTTAAATGCATGTATGGAGAAAATGGAAATCATGGACATTTTTAACACAAGCTTGGCATGTGAGCACATCATATAAAGCATTCAAGAGTTCACCGAGTGCTTGGATTAGCCTCACACTTCTCCTCATAGATTTTGGATTTGCCTCACCTATTCTTTAAGAGCTTTGGACTCAACCATACTCTTGAGAGCCCACTTTGTTTTTGGGAGACTCTTTACTTTGTCTCAACCAAACTCAAGGGTTCTTGGCTCACCCTCACCAAAGGGAAGAGTTCTTGGCCTCTCCACACTCAAGCAAACTCATACAAACATCATGTAGTCAATTGAAAACATAACATAGCATCACACATCATGGCATATAAGGCATACTAGTATACTTTTCAAAGCTTGAAAATACATATACACACATTCTAAAATAAGCTAAACACACATCCATGCATGAGAGAAGATGGAGAGAGCTACCTTGTATACAAATGCACACTTTTCCTTTAGGATTCAAGCCCCCTCTTTCAGCCATACACCCACAAATTGGTGGAGATGGTTTCTCTTGACCTAAATACAATTTTTGGGAGCCAATTAGGTTTATGAAAAATTCTTTAAAGCCATACAACTTGCTTAAGTACTAGATTGCTCTATAACCCCCATTATGGTCCATATTGGTACCTAATGAAGCAACACCTCTCAAATTACTTCTAAGCCTCATTCTTTTCTTTCAAATATGATTCTTGACTCCTTTTAAGCCTCTTGGAGTCATCACACCATTAAAACAAAAGGCCTAGCACCATGTTATTTCTTTAGGTCATAATATGGAACCTAAGGTACCAAATCAATTTCTATGAGTTCTAAATTTTTTCCAAGGCCTCTCTTCATTTTCATTCATTAAATATGACTCAAGAATGGCCTTAGAAAAATTTAAAACTATCCTTAGCCATGAGAACCCTCCTTGGCCGAGACAATGAAGCATATTGGGTTCCATGGAGCTTTTTTTATTTTCTCAAGGGAAGAAGCATATGGGGGGCCTCTTAGGGATCTTAGGAGCTCACTTAAACTCTTATTTAGGCCTAAGAGTCATCATACAAAATCAAATTTTACAAGGTTCAATTGAAACCTTAGAATTTGTATCTTGAAATCTAATGGCTTTTTGATAATTCCCTTTGCATATTCTTAATCTCCACACCCTTTTTCCTTAGATTCATGCTTGTTTCTGCCTAAAAATCATCTCCTCATAGGGTTTTCTCAAGTGGGGCGAAATGGTGGAGAAGGGGACCAAAAATGACAACTATAGGAAGAGAAATTACCTTATTTTCTTGCTTTTTCTCACTTGAATCTTGTGTTCTTTGAGCTCCTCTCTTCAAATCCGAACTTTCCCCTCAATTTCTCCCTTAAAACAGATTTATAAACTTCATTATAATCCTAGGAAACAAAAGAGAATGGAGGAGAAGAGGTTTGGAAGAGAAAGAGCATGAAAAACTATTAATTTCCATACCTTAAGCCTTTGATTTCTCCTCCTCTTTGCCTTCCTCTTGTGTGCCACTCTCCCTAGGGTTTTCCTCTAGTTTTGGGCAGAACTTGGTCGTGCAACATGAAGGGAGAAGAAGGGTGCATCATATATATAGGTGGGAATAAATTACACTTTTCAAAAATTCCCATTTTGCCTTTCATACTTTGCATTTTCGTTTCTCCTTTGTTTTAGCTCCTTTTTTAGAACCATCTTTTCCATTATAAAATTTAGGTTCCTAATTAAAAAAAATGACTTTAGGATCACTCAAATCAGAGCTAAAACCTTTCTGAACGAATCCGTCAAAGTTTGAGTACACCGACATTAGAAAACATCCACCGAAGGGGATTTAACTGTCCCGGGGCTTCCCATAGTTTTTAGGGCCTCTAAGAACCCCGAAGAACTCAAAATTTTCATTTAAAAAGTCCTCTTGTGTGTTTTTAAAAAAGTGCCCATATTTACGAAAATGCCACTGGCCTTTCGACATATTTTTCGAATTACTTTGGCCTTAATTTCTGGGTAACTCAAGGCTTAAATCCTTATTTTCTAATATTTAAAATTTTATCATAATTTTAGTTGGCCCTAATTCCTTTTATTTTAGGGACTTCCTTTTGTATCCAGCCCATTTCTACTGTTTACGGAGAAACTGAACATTGCGTTTCTTATGTTTACGGAGGGACCGGATGTTACAGAAGGTACCCTTGGGCTTAAATTGGGCATCATTTTTAGATATCTAGCTATCCCCCATTTGAAGGAGCTCAATGAACATATGGGAGTATGCCAAACTAGCCTAATTCGACTGTGCCACTTACTTGAAGTTCAAAATCATGAGGTAGGGAATATTCACCCGCTTTCTTGTCATAAAATAATAGGTTAGAAGAGCCCTCTCCTGATTCATATTGGACCTATGGGAGTTAATCAAGATGTTACTTGAAATGAATTAAAGCCGAAACTGAGTATGTTTATTCAACTGGGCTATCGTGTATACTTTATTGGTTAATCTTGCTCTTCCTTCATTGGCTATGATAACCTTAACTTCTTCCCATGGAATAGATTGCTAATCATCCATATAGGCTTGAAAGGCACATTGTTCCATATCTGGTAATTCATAAAAATCTTGAATTACCTTTTCATTTATTGACCCATGCAGTCCTACAGTAGTATTCATTTTCTTCTTCTTCCGTATCTTCAAAGTTGGCATAAAACCCTTGGATCATCATGGGAATCTGATGCATAGGCTTTTCGATAAAGCCTTGCAGCTGATGCCATTCAAAATCACTAAAGGTAAGATACAACAAATGAGGCTTATAATATTTATCTTTAGTGACTCCTCTATCCGAAAAGTTATGTTCAAAGTGGAATTCAGCTCTAGAAGATGCAAATTTATCTTTATCATAGGTCTTTTTCTTTTACTTAGAAGAAAAGGCTTGAGCTGTTTTTCCTTGCTTTTTAGGTGCCATGTAGTCTACAAACAAAATGATATGCAAAATCAATCCAATGATAATGAAACATAGAAACACTAAATAAGCATTCTTGGCAAAATGATAACTCACAGTCTTGTAATTAAATTATCCAAATGAAATGAAAATAAAGCAATTATAGAGGCAGCATGTTTTAGACAAAGAAAAGGAATTCTAAATATAATCCAATGTGTAAATGGGTTTTCTAGGGATAAAATTCGATTAAACAAGTTATTCAAGACAGAGGAATTGAAACACAATAATATGAATGGTGCAGGGTATCAAAAATGGCAATTCTGGAACATTGCTCAAACTCGCTATAGCGAGTTTATCCAAGCCATAGCAAGGAAGAACACCATCTGTAGAAATGCATTTTTGAACCCAAAACACTTGAATAAGACAAACCACCTACACAGAGACATGTGAAAAATAGACCCACACCATATATTTCTAGCCTATTTGCCCACATTTATCGAAGCAAAAGTATTTAACCTCTTAGCCCTAAATGCTTCAAGCCACACAATGTCAAATAGAAAAAGAAGGAAAAGATGAAGAAACAA
Organism: Erythrophleum fordii; assembly: GCA_032878935.1. Taxonomy (NCBI): domain Eukaryota; kingdom Viridiplantae; phylum Streptophyta; class Magnoliopsida; order Fabales; family Fabaceae; genus Erythrophleum; species Erythrophleum fordii. Next base: position 4,252,572 of record JAVQMF010000025.1, on the reverse strand, counting down.
TGTACCTGATATGGCATGAAGTGGAGAAGATAAAGATGAAAATGTGAAAAGGAAGGATTAAGGCAAATAAAGTAAGAGGCCCTAAAAAGGGAATGGGTACGCAATAGCGAGGGAGAACACACAGCAACGGGGAGAAGAGGGTTCGATTTTGTTTTATTTTTTTTTTCTTTTAAAGCAAATCACCTGAGATCTAGAGACTCTCGCCATTGCTTAAGCAATAGTGAGGAGATCTCTGGAAAATGTACCATAAAATGGAACTACCTTATATCACAATTGCGAAGTGGTCCTCTTGTTGGAGTGACAACACTTGTGGTTCTAGTCAATCATATAATCTCGCTATAGCTCGAGCTATAGTGAGAAACTCTCTGGAATTTGTAATAGTCCAAAGGCATAAGGAGCTTGCCACTGAGAAAAGGCCAATACGCAATAGCAAACACACTTGCATACATTTTGAAGACAAGATTTCTCGCAATAGCCTAGGCTATGGCAAGAAACCTTTTGGACTTTGCACCAGAGTGGAAACAGGGGTCTTGTTATGGCGACAAGATGACCTCGCTATAGCAAGAGCACTTGACATAATTGAAACACAATTTGTCTCGCTACTACATAAGCCATGGCGAGGATCTCCCTATTTTTTGTACCAGACGTGGAACAAGTGACACTTGCATTAATGAAAGTAACCACTCATAATAGCGAAAGTTAAGAATGATGAAACTTAGAAAATTAAAAAAGAAATCATGCCTCACTCTATTTAATCCCTTGACATACTACCTTTCACTTAAAAGAAAACTAACTAATTGAAGTAAAATGAACACATTAATTTAAAAGGACTCATTGCCTCAATTAGCTGCTCATTGTACTATTTCCTTCAAAGAGGAATTGTTTGAGACTTTCTGCCCTTCCTGTACACTCCAACACTACAAAATCAAATTAAGGATTGAAATTCAAAATCCTACCAACAAAATTAAAAGCAAAAACAAAAATTTAAATGAGAAGAGTTAGGTTGCCTCCCAAGAGTGCTAAGTTTATAGTCTTCATCCAGACTATCCTAAATATTCAAGAAGGTGTTATGAAGTTATGGACCATCTTATACAGGTTCCATTCTCCCCTAAAGTATTGTTTGAGTCTTTGCCCATTGTCTTTGAATTGACTCCTCGATTTTTCATCTTTAATCTTTATAGCTCCATGGGATGCAACAGCAATCACAATGTAAGGGCCTAACCACCTTGATTTAAGTTTTTCAGGAAATAGCTTGAGTCTTAAAATAAACAATAGTACTTGTTGTCCTAGTACAAAAGCTCGATGGAGAATGTGTTGTGATGCCATTTTTTACTTCTTTCTTTATAAACCCTTGAACTTTTATATGCTTCTAATCAAAATTTTTCTAATTCATCCAGTTGATGCATTCTTTAAGTATTAGCAAGTTTAGAATCAAGATTGAGCTTTTTAATGGCCCACCAAGCTTTATACTCAAATTCTAAGGATAAATGACATACCTTCCCATAAACAAGCCTATAGGGAGACATCCCTATGGGTGTTCTATATGTAGTTCGGTATGCCCACAATACATCATCTAACTTGTTAGACCAATCCTTTCTAGAATGATTAACAGTTTTTTTCAATAATCTTTTGATCTCCCTATTAGTGAGTTCACACAAGCCATTGGTCTGAGGGTGGTAGGCAAGAAACATCCAATGATGTACCCCATACTTAGTTAATAGATTCTTTAACTGCTTGTTGTGGAAGTGAGTGTCTTTATTAGTAATAATGGCTCGAGGCACCCTCAACGTAGTGAAGATATACTTCTGATCACTGTGTTAGAATCATTGACTACATAAGCCATCACTTCAGCCCATTTACTCACATACTTCACAGCCACAAGGATGTAATGGTTACCCCTAGATGAAGGGAGTGGGCCCGTGAAATCTGTAACGTCCAATTTTTGTTAAACGACATAAACAGACATGTTTTCAAAGCAAGTCCCTTGAAATGTATGAGTTAAGGTCCCAAAAAATTTGTGTAACATTTTAGACTCTTAAAAATGAGAATCCTAGCCTCAGACGGAAGGAAAAATAGAGCTAGAATGAAAAAATAAATTTTAACGGAAAACTTACGAAATGTAATGGCATTTTCGTAATTTTGAGTAAATTTTGGAATTCACACAAGAAGGCTTTTTAAATGAATTTTTTGAGTTCTTCGTGGTTCTCAGAAGCCCTAAAAACCATGGGAAGCCCCAGGACAGTTAAATACCCTCCGGTGGATGTTTTCTAATGTCAATGTGCCCAAACTTTGATGGATTCATGCGGGAAGGTTTTAGCTCTAATTTGAGTGATTCTAAAAGTATTTTATTAAATTGGAAATCTAACTTTTATAATGAAAAAGACAGTTCTAAAAAAGGAGCTAAAACAAAGGAGAAACGAAAATACAAAGAATGAAGGGTAAAATGAAAATTTTTGAAAAATGCTTCCTCCTCCCCTTATATATAGGTGGCACCCCACTTTCTCCCTCGTTTAGACTCAGAAATTTCTACCTAATTTCAAAGAAGGGAGCTACGGTTTTAGGCGCACAGGAGGGGAAGAAGAAGAAGAAGGAGAAATCTAAGCTTTAAGGTATGCTTTCTTAGTAGTTTTTCATGCTTTCTTCCATCCAAACCTCATCTTCTTCATTCTCCTTTGTTTCCTTTGATTAAAATGAAGTTTAAAAATCTAATTTAAGGGAAAAACTTAAGGGAAATTTTGGATTTGAAGAAAGGTGCTTAGAAAAAGTAAGAAAACTAGGTAATTTCTCTTCCTATGGTTGATACCTTTGGTTCCTTTCCTCCTCCATTTCGCCTAGCATGAGAAACTCTAGGAGGACTTGAATTTTAGGTAGAACCAAGGATGAATATAAAGAAAAAGGGTGGTTTATAGGGGTAAATGCACTCAAAATGGACAAATTTTAGCGGCTCATATTTGGAAGATCCGTAGACATAATGGCCCTCATTACAGAAACAAGGGATATTGAACTAACTAAGGATCTTAACATGCGACAGGAGACGGGACTCAAGTTCTTAGTCACCCCCCTTCCCTTACTGACTAAGGCTAAGGCGAAGAACCGCTTAGCAAACTCCAAAGCACCATCGATAGTGCCCTTGGGAAGACTTGTTCTTTGTCAGCGGCACCACAGAGTGGTGATGACAGTGATGACTTAGGCCATTCTTACCATTTGTTTGGGAAGTGATACACTCAGCGAGCTGGCTAGAATGACTAGGGTTTTTGCAAAGGTCGATTCCATAAGGCAGGGGATCTTTGGTCCCATGCACGAATGGTTAGCGGGGCGGCTGTTGCCTACTTATTTATTGATGCTTCGGCCAAACAACTCCTGAGCAGTAGGTACTATGCATTCCGGGCTCGGCCCCATCATGGAGATTAAGAATATGCAAAGGGAATTGACAAAAATACCATTAGATTTTAAGACGCAATTTCTAGGGTTTCAATTGCACCTTGTAAAATCTGACTTTGTATGATGATTCCTATGCCTAAATAAGAGTTTAAATAAGCTTTCAAGATCCCTAAAAGGCTCCCTATATGCATCCTCCCCTGAGAAAACAAAGAAAGCTCCATGGAACCCATTAAAGCTCTATGTCTCAGCTAAGCAAGAATAGCATAGCTAGAGAGAGTTTTAAATTTTTCTAAGCCCATTTTTGAGTCATATATGATGAATGAAAATGAGGGAAGGCCCTAGAAAAAATTTAGAACTCATAGAAAGTGAGTTAGTGCTTTAGTTTCATATTATGACCTAAAGAAGCAACATGTAGTTTGACTCATTATTTTAATTGTGTGATAAATCCAAGAGGCTTAAAAGGAGTCAAGAATCATATTTGAAAGGAAAGAATGGAGCCTATAATTTATTTGAGGTGTGTTGCCTTATTAGGTGCAATTATGGAACCATAATGAGGCTATAAGCCAAGCTAGTGTCTAAGCAAATTTTATAACCTTAGAATTGAGTTCATGAACCTAATTGGCTTCTATAAATTGTGTCTGGGTCAAGAGAAAGTATGCCAACACTTTTTTGTGTGTGTGGCCAAAAAAGGGAGCATTCTTTCAAAGAAAAAAGTGTGTGATTGTGTGCAGGGTAGCTCTCTCCATCTTCTCTCATGCATGGATGTGTGTTTAGCTTATCTTAAAATGTGTGTATGTGTATTTTCAAGCCATGAAAAGTATGCTTGCATGATTTTATATGTCATGATTTCATGATGACATATTATGTTTCTAAATGATGTTATGATGTTTGTTTGAGTTTGTTTGAGCTTGGAGAGACCAAAAACTCTTAACCATGATAAAGATGAACCAAGAACCCTTAAGATTAGTTCAGACAAAGCAAAAAGCCCCCCAAAAAACAAAGTAGGCTCCCAAGAGCATGGTTGAGTCCAAGAATCTCTTAAAGAATAGGTAAGGCGAGTCCAAAATCCATGAGGAAAAGGGTGAGGCCAATCCATCCACTTGGCAAGCCTTTAAATGTCTTGTGTGGCTTATTCACATGCCAAACTTGCTTCTTGAATGTTCATGACATCCATTATATCCATACATGCATTTTTAAGACTTGCTTGCATATATTATGTATGATTGAATGGGAGATGAGCTATTGGGATTCTTTGAATCTTATTCCCTTCTCTCCAATGATCTAACATGCTAGGTGGACCAAGTGGATAAGGTAATGGAAGTCAACCAACTTAAAGAAAAGAGCTTGACAAGCTAATGCATAGTTTTTTGTTCTTTAAGGCCATATTTATGTCAAATGATGTAATCTAATGATATATAAGGTCTATGACCTCTTGGATATGTGTAATTATGATATTATGTGATGTATAAATGAAAGAGTATGATATGCGAATGCTAGAATATATTTTGGATATGTAATACCAATATATGCTTCTTGAAAGTTTGATGTGTGTATGTATGATTGCATGTAGCATAGCCAAAATGAAAGGTATAGAGTTTGGGACCATTTGGGTAGCCTACAAAAGTTCTAATTATGCTTTTAGACTTGCCCAAAAGGTGCCAAAACCCAAGGAAAGTCATTTGGACAATTTGGTACCCTATATGGAGCCAAAATTGACCATAAAGGAACCCTATATCAATTTTTATCCAAATGAGTTCTTCTTGATCTGATATTTGGCATGAAATTAGATCTTGTTGAGATATTTTTAGGAAGATAGAGAATATAATTTTTGGAGGTCTACAGAATATTTAATGAATTTTCAAAGTTGGCAAATTTCCTAGTTTGGTCATATCACTGTTCATACTAGTCTGAAAATGAAATCAGTCACACAGGGTCTAAATGATGTCCAATTGCCATGAAATTTTATACAAAGAAATTAGACATTTCCACTAACTTTCATCAACTTAAAGCACCTCATTTAGAGGTCTAGAGAGGGAGATATGAATTTTCAAAGAATCTGTCCAGTATCAAGAATTTCACCAGACCTCAGTTACTGTTTGATTGGATTTCAAGGTCTGGATGTTCTTGAGCCAGTCTAGAGTTATTTTTTCCTTCTAGATAACATCCACAGATTTCTATATTAGTATCATTTGCATAGATTGGATTTTTTTGAAATTAATTAGACATTTTTTAAATTTGCTATAGAAATTTGTGATAACACCAGTGGACAATTTAACCTTTGGACTATTTTGAATGTAAAACATCTTCTATGATGGATGTTATGATCTGGACATATTTTTAATATGAAGTAGACATCTGTAGCTTTTTATAATGGCTAAGAATGTATGATTTTAATTTTTTTAGAATTAGTTATGATTTTCCAAATTTGGGACAGAAAAGGGGCAAAAGCTGGCTAAAAATATGTGTTTATTTTATGTTTCCCTTCAAGTTTCTTGAGATGCAGGCCACTTTTAATGATCCAAATGAGTTGTATCCATGTAATTAAATGTGAAAATGTATTGTATGAGCTTACATAGTCCACGTGACATCGAATGAAATTTTTATACACAACGCAACACAAAGAAATGTATTATTTTAATGGAATTTTTCTCACTTCCTTCATGGAATGTATCATATGAGCATGTAAATGTGTATAAAATAAGTTAGAAATATATAGTGTTACAAAATCTATTCCCCAGATATTAAAATTTTAACCTCTAAAATCCTAAATTGTGGCATCTCATGCCACCTTCAAATGTTCCCTATTCTTTAGCATCTATCACACTTGACTATTCAGGCACTTATGGTAGGCACCACTGAACTGTCTGTTTATTTGTAACATTTGCAACATCGTTTGTTTGATCTCAAAATTATTGGCTTGAAATTCTGGGACTTTGATACCTGACTAATAACCTTGGTTGTTGCGACTAAGGAAATCATTAACTCCTCGCCTCTCATACTCTTCTTCTACCATGGTTAGAACTCTTCTCTGTCCTTCTTTTAGAACTGTATTTTCTTCTTCAATATAATCTACCCCTTGTGATTCAATTGTAGTTTTCTCTTGAGTCTTAATTTGTTCTAGCTCTTCTTCTAATGTGAGCCCTATAGGTGAACTCTCGGCTATAATCTCTTCGATACTTATGGTCTTTGACTTGGTTCTCAATTTGGATTTTGCCTTAGGTGGCATAAATTACAATACCTACCAAATAGTATGTCCAGAATTTAAGTCCCAATAACAAAAGAGTTTTAACTAAGCTAACAAAAATTTTGAACTAAAACTACTAAGAACCTACTTAATCCAAAGCAATCTAACTTAATTCTCTGGCAATGGTGCCAGAAAATTTGATAAGCACTAATTTTGCAATATATTCTGCAAGTGTACGAATTGATTATGTAGTGTAGTGAATTAAGGTCGTCCCACAAGGAATTAATTTAGACACAATTAGGCCTAATAAATTGTACTTCTATTTAAGTCAAGACAAACACTCAAATAGTAGTGAAAGAATATAAAATTGAACTTGAAAGAATAACTGAGTGTTGACATTGCTCTGATGAGAATATGCACTGAAAAGCATCCTAGGTTCCTATTCCCATATTGCCAAAAATTGAGTTGCTCAGTTAATTAGTTCAATTAATGATTTAAGGGTTAAAGAATTTATGTAAGCCTAAGTGTCTCTCGAACCACTTGGACTTCTATCCTATTTAATTATAGATTTCTCTCATAATTAATTAGGTTAAGTATGCTCAATCCTTTTTAAACCACTTAGGGTTTTTAAATATATTTTTATACCTAAGAACAAAATTAGAACAACCTAATCCTAAATTACTCAATCAAATGATCCATTAAAATTTTCTTTTCTCAAGAGCTAATCTTAAACCCCCAAATCTATGAAAGAGGTGGTCAAACCCTTAAATGAACATAAATAACTAGATTAAACACTCAAATCAATAATCAAACCAATTTAACTTCACAAAATCTCCACTACATGGCAATAAGTTCAAGTAAACCTAGGATCTATTAAATCTAGCTACACATGGCTCTAAACATTATAAACCAAGCAAGAGATTTAAAGAAACAAGAGTTCATGAAAGAAGAAATAGAGAAAATCAGAAAACTCAATGGAATTTTGTTGATTCAGCGTCAAATCTTCAATCCAAGCTCCTGGCCTCCAAACCCTAGCTCCTTGGTGCATTTTCCTTCTCAAAAGTTCTCCCCTCAGGCTTAGAATGTTCAATCCCTAGCTACCAATCAAGTTTTATGTCCAATAGTCGAAGCTGTGCATTTCATTAATGAGTCTCGCTATAGCGAAAAACACCTCTTGTTATAATGAGAGCTTTCCAGATCCCAGTTGTTCTTGCCATAACCTACGATATTGCTAGAAGTTCCCTAGATTTTGTATGAGCCACGAACTCGCTAAACCGAACTAGCATCCTCACTATAGTGAGGAAACTTGAAAACTTACTCTTGATTTCCAACCTTCTCTTTTTTTCTTTCTTCCTTCCTATCAAGTATTTACCTTTCTTCTTGTAACACCATAACTTTCCATCTCATTTCATACTATATCTATGCCTTACATTATACAACTCACATAAGAGGCAAAATAATGACATTAAAATAATACATTATTTAGTGTTGCGTCACATATAAAATTTTTGTTCGGTATTCCATGGACCATGTGAGCTCATGTATCACATTCTCATATTTAATTACATGGATATAACTCATTTCCATCATAGAAGTGGCCAACAACTTGTGGAAACCAAAGGGAAGCATAAAATACATATATACATTTTCGGCCAGAATTTGCTCATTTTTGTCACAAATTTTGGAAAATCATAACTAATTCTAAAAAAATTAAAATCATATATTATTGGACATTCTTGCAAGCTACACATGTCTACTTCATGCTAAAAATATGTTCAGACATAATATTTGACACAAAAGTGTTTGACATTCAAAAAGGTCTAGAGGTCTAGCTGTCCACTGGTGCTGTCATAGGTTTCTATAGCAAACTTCAAAAATATCCAATTAATTTCAAAAAAATCCAATCTATGAAAATGATACCAATCTAGAAATATACATATGTTAACTAGAGAAGAAAAATAACTCTAGACCAGTTCAAGCACACTTAGACCTTGAAACTTAATCAAACAATAACTGAGGTTAGTTTAAGCGCCTGATACTGGATAGAATCTTTAAAAATTCATATATCCCTTTCTAGACATTCAAATAAGGTGCTTCCAATTGGTATAAGTCACTGGAATGTCTAGTTTCTTTATATAAAATTTTGTGGCAATTGGATATCATTTGAGCCTTGTGTAATAAAAATCATTTTTAGACCAAGTAAATAGTGCATTAAACCAAAACCATAATTTTTGCCAACTTTGAAAATATATCAAATATTCTCTAGACTTTCAAAAACTATATTTTTTATCTTTCCAAAAAGCTCTTAACAAGCTTTAATTTTATGTCAAATCTCATATCAAGAAGAGCTTATTTGGACAAAAAGTAGTATAGGGTTCTAATTTGGTCAATTCTTGGTCCATGCAAGATACCAAAATGTCCAAATAGCTTTTCTTGATATTTGGCACCTTCTGGGCAAGTCTAAAAGTATAAATATAACTTGTATGAGCTGCCAAATGGTTTCAAATCTCATGTATCTCAATTTGGCTGCTCCACTTCCATTTATACACTAATGCATCACACTTTCAAGAAGTAAAGTTTGTCATCTCATGCTCAGTATACATTCTAATGGTCATACAATATAATCTCTCATTTCTACATCACATATTAACATAATTATACATGTTCAAGAGGTCATGGGTCTTATGCAATAGTAGATTACACTAATTATCATTCATAAAGCTTTAAAGTAGCCAAATCCATGCACTTTAGTGTCAAGCTCTCATTTCTCATGTGGTTGGCTTCCATTCCCTTGCTCTCTTGGTCCACCTAACATGTTAGAACATTAGAGATGAGGGAATGAGATTCAAAGAATTCCCATAGCTCATCTCCCATTCAATCATACATAAAGCATGCAAAACAAATCTCACAAATGCATGCATGGTATATGGACATGTGCAATCATTCAAGAAGCATTCTTAGCATTTGAAAAAGTCAAACATAGCATACATAGGCTTGCCAAGCAAGTGGATTGGCCTCACCTATTTACTTATGGATTTTGGACTTGCCTCACCTATTCTTTAAGAGGTTCTTGGACTCAACCATGCTCTTGACAGTCAACCTCACTTTGGGAGACTCTTTACTTTGTCTTAACTAATTTTAAGGGTTCTTGACTCATCCTCACCATGACTAAAGGTTTTTGGCCTCACCACACTCAAGTAAACTAAGACAAACATCATAAACATTATTTGAAAAACATAATATATCATCATGGTACCATGGAGTAAGAGCTCATGCTAGAATATTTTTCATGGCTTAAAATATACATACACACATTCAAAGACAAGTAAAGCAAGCAATCATGCATGAGAGAAGGTGGAGAAAGCTACCTTGGAAGCAAACACACACTTTTCTCCTTGAATCCAGGCTCCCTTTGTTGACCTTACATACACAGTAGTGTGAGAATGATTTCTCTTGGCCTAAATACAATTTATGGAAGTTAATTAGGTTCATGGAATTAATTCTAAGATCACACAACTTGCTTAAACTCTAGCTTGACCTATAAACCCCTTTATAGTTCCAAAATGCACCTAATGAAGCAACACCCATCAAATAAATTCTAGGCTCTATTCTTTCTTTTCAAATATGATTCTTGACTCCTTTTAAGCCTCTTGAAGTTATCATAAAATTAATACCAAGAGCCTAACTACATATTGCTTCTTTAGGTCATATTATAGAACATAAAGTACCATCTCACTTTCTATGGTTTCTAAATTTTTTCCAAGGCTTTCCTTTATATTCATTCATCATATATGTCTCAAAAATAGGCTTAGAAAAATTTAAAACTATCTTTAGGTATGTTATCCCCTCTTGGCTGAACCTATAAAAGGTTTTAGGTTTCATGGATTTTGCTTTGTTTTCTTGATGGAGGAAGCACATGTGGAGACTTCTAGGGATCTTAGAAGCTTATTCAAATACTTATTTAGGCATAGGAATTAAGAGATTAAATCAAATTTTGAAAAGAACACTTGAAACCCTAGAAATTGCATCTTAAATTTCCATGGTTTTTTGCTAATTCTTTTTACATATTCTTAATCTCCACACCCTTTTTCCTAAGAATCGCCCTTGGTTCTACCTAAAAATCAAACTCTCCTAGGGTTTCATAAGTGGGGAAAAATAGTGGAGGAAGAGGAGCAAAGGGTAGCGACCATGGAAAAAGAAATTACCTTATTTTCTTACTTTTTCTCACATGAATCTTATCTTTTTTGAGCTCCTCTTTTCAAATTTGAATTTTTTCCTTAATTTCTTCCTTAAAATAAATTTATAAACTTCATTATAATCATAGGAAGAAAGCTCAATAGGAAAGGGACAACTTTGGAAGAAGAAGGAGTATGAAAATCCATGACATTTCTTACCTTTTCCTTGCTTTTTCTCCTCCTTTCTTCTCCGCCATGGTGCACCTAAGAGAGCTGTTGTTTTCTCTTATTCTTGAGTAGAATGCATCATGCAAATGAAGGGAAAAAGAAATAAGAAATTTAAAGTATGTTCAAGAAGCTTCCACTTTTTTCAAAAATTTTAATTTTGCCCTTTGTTTTTGGCATTTTTATTTCTAACTTATTTTAACTCTTTTTTTAGAACCTTATTTTCCATTATAAAATTTAGATTACCAATTTAGTAAAATGCCTTTGGAATCACTCAAATTAGAACTAAAACCTTCCCGAATGAATCAGTCAAAGTTTAAGTCAAGTAACGTTAGAAAAACGCCCATCGGAGGGGTTTTAACTGTCCTAGAGCTTTCCATAGTTTTCAAGGCCTCTGAAAACTTTGAAAAACTCAAAAATCTCATTTAAAAGGCCCTCATGTGAGAAATTCCAAATTTTGCTCAAAATGACGAAAATGCCCTTATGTTTCGTCAATCTTTTGTCATAATTCGTTTCTTCATTCTAGCTCTACTTTTCTTTCCCTCTGAGCCTGGGATTCTCATTTTTAGGAGTCTAGAATGCTTCCTAAATTTTTTAGGCCCTCAACTAAGTCATTTCAGGAGACTTCTTTTTATATCAGGTAAATTTCGTTCGTTGACGGAGAAACCGTAAATTACATTTCTCACGTTTTCTCTCATTTTCATAGAACCGAATGCTACACTTCTGAAGTTAAAATTAAAATAAAATGAAATGCAAGACTACTAAAAAAATACTACCAATGATATATTTTATTTATTTACTCTGATTGAATAAAAATTTATACAAAATTAGTAAAGAACGAGGCAAATGACTCCCTAATCAATCATAAAATATGCCATACACTACCAAAATTAAAGAGTCATCAAGGGAGAGAACTTCTAAGGAGGAAAATGCATAAAGAAGCTAGGATTTGGAGGCAAGGAGCTTGGATTGAATATTGGAGGCTAAATCAACCCAATAACACTGAGTTTTTTTATTTTCTCTATTTCTTCTTCCATAAACTCTTGTTTCTTTGAATCTCTTATTTGGTTTGTAATGTTTAGAGCCATGTGTGGCTAGATTTAATAAATCTTAGATTTACTTGAACCTATTGCCATGTAATGGATATTTTGTGTAGTTAAATTGGTTTAATCATTGATTTAAGTACTTAATCTGGTTATTCTTGTTTATTTAAAAGTTTGGCCACTTCTTTCATGGGTTTGGGGTTTGAGATTAGCTTTTAAGAAATGGTAATCTTAATGTACTAATTGATTACGCAATTTAGGATTAAGTTGTCTTAATTTCATTTATAGGTATAAAAATATATCTAAGAACCCTAAGTGGTTTAAAAAGGGATTAAGCGTAATTAACCTAATTAATTATGAGAGAAATCTACAATTAAATAGGATAGAAATCCGAGTGGTTCGACAGACACTTAGGCTCACATAAATTCCTTAACCCTCAGATCATTAATTGAACTAATTAATTGAGCAACTCAATTTTTTGGCAATAAGAGGATAAGAGCCAAGGATGCTTCTCAATGCTAATTCTTATTAGAATAATCCCAACACTCAATTATTCTTCTAAGTTCATTTTTATTTTTCCTACACTGGTAATTTAGTGTTTGTCTTGACTCCAAATGAAAGCAAAACTTCTTAGGCCTAATTGTATATAAATCAATTCCTTGTGGGACGACCTTGATTCACTATACTACGCAATCGATCCGTATACTTGCAGAATCTATTGCAAAATTAATGACTATAATCTCCTGTCTCTCACCTCTTTGCTCTCCCAATTGGTTTTCCCTCTCTATCATATTGCAAATTCTAAGTTAAATTCTAATGACTCCTTAATTTTGGTATTGTATGGAATAGTTTATGATTGATTAGGGAGTCATTTAGTTTTTTCTTTACAGATTTTGTATAGATTTTTATTTAATCAGAGTAAATAAATAAAATATATCATTTGTAGTAATTTTTAGTAGCATTGTGTCTCACTTTATTTTGATTTTATTCTCAAGAAAGGGATAGAGTCTTGCTAGAAAGGAATAAAGAAAAGGAGGAGGCTAAAAAATTAAGAACAAGCTTCACTATAGTGAGAATGCCAATTTGCTACAGTGAGTTCATGTCTCATACAAAATCTAGGGAACTTCTAGTAATAGTGCAGGCTATGACAAGTACACTTGAAGTATGAAATTGATATCTTCTCACTATAGTGAGAGGTGCTCCTTGCTATAGCGAGACCCATTCACTGAAATGCATAACTTTGACTTCTGGGTTAAAAACTCGATGTCCAACTAAGGATTCATCAGCCTGAGCCTGAGGGGGGAACTTCTGAGGAGAAAATGCACTAAAGAGCTTGGGTTTGGAGACAAGGAGGTTGGATTGAAGATTGGAGGCTAAATCAATGAAATTTCAGTGCCTCTTGTGTAGTTACTCCCCGTTGCTGCACTTCTCCTTCACTTTCGCATAGTTACTCCCCCTTTCAATGCCTCTTGCTTTCTTTTCCCCAATCCCTCCTTTTCACACCTTCATCTTTATCCCTTACTCTTCATGTAACACTAGGTATGCTGTTTCTTCATCTTTTCTTTCTTTTTTTGCATGAAATTGCATGGTTTTAAGAGCTTAGGGTTAAGAAGTTAAATGCCTTTGATTTGGTAAATGTAGATGACTAAGTTAGTAATAACTAGTTTGGGTCTATTTTTTGCTTCTTTTCTGTGCAAGTGTCTCCTTTTGTTCAGGTGTTTTGAGTTCACATTTGCATTTCTAGGAATAGTGTTCTTCCTCTCTATGGCAAGGATAAACTCGCTATAGCAAGTTTGAGCAAAACTTTTAGAATTTACATTTTCATTACCCTACACCATTTAACTTATTTTGTTTCAATTCTTTTGCCTTGAATAAGTTGTTTACTCTCAGTTTATTCCTGACAAACTCTTGTAGACATAACATTCTATTTAGGATCCCTTTTCCTTGTCCGAAACATGTTGATTTTTCAATTACTCAAGACTGCTTCTTTTAGAAGCTTGATATAATTTTCATTCACTCTTTGATCATATGGGGCAGGAAAATTATAAGTCAGCCCTACCTTTTTGAACCAAAGAGTCATTTCTTTTATGGGTCCATTATTATTTATTAAAAGTTTAACAAGACTTATTGCCTACATGTGTATATTAATTGAACATGATACAATCATATAGGCATAGGGTATCATAATTAATATGAGTCTTTGATATCTATCCCAAAGAACATAAATATCTGTTGTTGCTTTTTTTTTTTAAAGTAGATTTAAACTATTTAAATTTGATATGGGTAGTTTAAATTTCAATTTTTTTAGTTTTGATATTTTTTATTTTGAAAAATAAAACGTAAGATAAAAATAATCTTTTAACTTTCAACTTTAAAAAATAATGATTAAAATTTAAAAAAAAATTGAAAGATGGATAATTTCTCTAAAAAAAAAAAGAGTTCATATCATATACAAGAATGATGTGTTTTGCAACATTGTACTTCATTATTAACTGTTGAACAAGACTTATTATATTTAAGATGCAAGATCAAAAAAAAATATCTACATATTTTTTTAATTAATCTCAAAATATACACTTAAGAAATTAGACCAATAGGTATATGATCTAGTGGCCAAAGGCATGAATAATTAGCAAAAGATTTAGGTTCTCACATATACTTTCTTCTATAGAAAAGAAAATAAAACATTTTAAAAACTTCACCTATCTTATCCCAAAGCTATCATGGTAGCAATATATTAAAAATTAATAATAATAGCCTAATTAAAGTGTTTGTACTTGTTTCATATAGTACTTTGCAGCCCCTTGACAATATTGATACTAATTTGTTAAACAAAATAGGTTAAAAATTTATTCTTGGCTAAATAAACTTCGTGGACCTTAACTTGGATTGAATGACTTGAATTAACTACCATATAAGTAAAAATCTTATACATTATCCTCAAATCCTTAGGAAGTTAAACTACCTCCTCCTAATGCTGACTCTAATATGTGAACATTTCTTCTAAATTCTATAAGAATGACTATGAGAAAGGCTAGAAAATTAAGCCATATCCCTTCGAAATATGCCTCTCAACTTCCCATTAGACTTCTCTAATTTTTCCATCATACAAGTTTCAACTTAACTAGATAGTGGCTTTTGTGTTTTAGAACTAAATAATATCCAAATGTAGGGTCAGTAGGAATGCTAGACGTACTTTTTTCTTTTTAAGGAATTGTGCATCATTTTTATTTTTCCTAGCCAACCTTAAGCTTGTTTTGAAGTTAATGATTGAATGCCTGTTATCTAAAACATTATTTTGATATTCAAAGATTATGCCAATATTCTTTGGTTTTTCCCTTTTTCCTATTCCTTACTCCCTATTCCCAAGATTTTGGTGCCTCCAGGGCAGTAGTGCCAAATATTTTTGGTAAAGCTATAATGACTTTGTAACAAGACTTCAATTTTTTCTCATGATCCTTTTGGATCATTTAGCTGCTAAAATGTAAAATTTATGGAATTTGTTTTTGTAATTGTTGTTGTATGACTTTAGATGGATAATTTATCTTTGGTTTACAAATTATGGATCTTGATTTTCCAAACATAACTGAAAGTTACAAACTCTATTCCTAGGCCTGTGGATAACCAAAGAATCTCTTTAAGTATTTTCTGTCTAGATTGATAAGCTTTCCATTAATAGTATTGGGTTCTGTCTATAATTTATTCATGATTTATTATTATTTTTCTTAGTATATTTAATGTTTTGTTCTACTACAAACCATGTGAGAGGATAAATGAACAACCTGAATGGCTAGTAATAATATAATATTTTAAGAATCATGTTGATGTACAGAAAGTTATAAGTGAAACTAAAAATGAAAAGAACATAGGGATTTTGTACTTGCTTCCATCTCTTTTTGAACTTAAATTTTATACTTGCTTCCTTCTCTTTTTAACATATTCACTGCTTGAGTTTGTCATTAGATTTTATAAACATGAATGCAAACATATAAAAGATAAATTTCAACTTTTAGTCTATGCCTAGATTTATGTACATGAATTAGATGCAGAATATAACATGGAATAGAATTGTCTGCCTTAACATTTTGCTAACAATTGGAAACTCAAGGAAGTAATAAATAACACTGACTAAAATCTATATTGCACATTGATCTTCAAAATTGAATAACCCAAAAAAAAGTATAATTTCAATAAATTGAAAATTTAACTCCAATGGTGGATCTGTTAATGAAAATGAATATATAATGTGTAGTTCTTATAATCACAAGTTGAAATTTTAATAAGTTATTATTTTTCCAACTTTTTGAATCAAGTGACAAGAAAGTTGCTATTGAATCTGTTAATTTTAATTATTAAAATCACTTTTTAATTCTTTTTTTCATTATATTCTTTTTACAGTCAAAATATTAAACAACTCTAATAAAAACTTATAGCTAGTGTTAATCACATGACAGTGTATTTTACTCCTAAATTAACATAAGTTTTATTATAACATGTACACCATAACAAGTGTTGGCAAAACGTTAAATGCAATTTGCTGTTAGAGGGGCCAAATCACCAAAGACAAATTGAAATTCATCGTGAGTGTTCCATTTTCAAACACTTTCTATGCACATAAATTCTCAAAACACAACATCCACACAAAATGGTAAAATTAAAAGGTTTTTTTCCCTTTGTACATGGTACTTATACTTCACAAATTGCTGTCATATATAAAACTTTTACTTAAGGCAAAAGCTTTATCTCCACAAAGATGTTGTTCTCCTTGCTTCTCAGGTCTCACTTGTCTTCCATTCTTAACTCTTTTAAGTGTAGAGAAAGTAGGTCTTGGGTGTTGTGATAAGTTGACAACTTATTTAAAAAGAAAAACATATGATCCTTTTACCATATAGGATCCATGCTCAACATTTAAATCATCATTCACATCCCATAATCTAGGAAGAATTGATACATGTATGTATATATATATATCATCACATAATATGCAAGATACGTTAATTTTTAATATTTTACATCAGATATAAGATATATAAAATTATATATAAATAATAATAAGATACATTTCTTTAATAGAATGGGTGAAAGTAATCATAATATGTGCAAAATTTTTCTTCCTTTCTCATATTTATATATATTGGTCAAACCTATTTTGCCTCTAGCATTAGAATTAGAATAAGAGCAAGATGAGGCCTACTCAAAAAGCAAGGGGCCCATGGCTAGATTCAATTTAAATCTTTAATTATAAAAACATTATAATACAGCACTTAAGAATTACTTCATTTAAGGTGACTTATCACAATATGTAGAAAAAAGAAGCAAAATTTAATTTTTGCAAAGAAAGTGAGAAACCTGTTATATCAAAAATTTTACCACACACAATTTTCCTTCCATGCTCAGCTCTCCCATAAGGCCTTGAGCTGAAATCCTCTACAATATGAACTATTCGCTTTATTCATAATTCTTTTTTTCCTCTTGTAAAATTAGAAGCAAAAGCATGTTTCTTTGATTTGACTATTTTCATTATATATCTTATTATAATCTAGTCTAACTATCTCCCAATTGTGCATTCATATATCTTGCTGCAAATTACTTTAACTTTGGTAAATTAATTTCCTTGAGCCTTTGTTGCATAATTGTTATAAGTATTTAAACTTACCTAAGTGCCAAAAGATAAGCTCTAAGAGTCTAGATAATGGGTCTCATTGAATCATAGGGAAGACCATAGAGCTTCTCTTTTTATGGCTTATGTTCATAAAGAAATTTGGTCCAACCCCCATCTTTCTATTTTTAATTCATTTTGCCTTATTTTTATGTGTTTTTTTAAGTTAAAAACCACCATATAATATATTATGAAACATATGACATATATGAGTTTTTGGGAACCATGTACATTGCCTTCTAGTGTGCTTTGTCCTATTTTTCTAACTCACATTTTCAAATAACATGGGCCTTAATTAGGAGATATTAATCAAAGTCTTTTTTGTTTTGTTTGACTAGGAGATAGAATGGAGGTGTTGGAAAATCAAATATGGATGTATAATAGAGTAGATTTAAGTCATCGACATTTTACAATGGAGTTCGAGTAAGGTGTCAAGGAGTTTCTCGCCCATGCATGCCAATTGCCTTCTTTTTTGCATTTGGAGAAGATTATGTGTCCATGTGCCTGGTGTAAATGTAAAAACCATCTATGTCTTGACAAGGTGAAAGTGCATATTTATAAACATGGATTCAAGGCGAGTTACTATATATGGACTAGTCATGGTGAAACATTGACTGCATATCATTCACCTATGTGTCCCATGCCAGGAGTCCAACATGTCTCGCATGGGTCACTTGGAAACCATCTGACACAATATGAGACCATGGTGATGGACGCAGCTAGGCTAAGTTTTAGGCATAACTACAATGGATATGCTGAAGAGATGCCAAATCTAGATGCATGGGCATTCTATGACATGTTGCATGATGCCAAATCCAGATGCAAGTGTATCATTCACCTGTGTGTCCAATACTAGGAGTCCAACATGTCTTGCATGGGTCACTTGGAAACCAGCTGACACAATATGAAACCATGGTGATGGATGCAACTAGGCCAAGTTTTAAGGATAACTACAATAGAAACGGTAAAGAGATGCCAAATCCATATGCAAGGGCATTCTATGACATGTTACATGCTGCACAACAGCCTTTGTAGGAAGGTTGTGAAGAAGAATCTGAACTTTCAGTAGCTATGTAGTTACTAAGCATTAAGGTAGAGACTAATATGTCATAACAAGGCTACAATTTAGTGTCACAGCTTATGCAAAGGACACAACCTAAAGACACTCGTATACCTACAGACTTGTATCAAACAAAAAAGTTGGTGTCAAAATTAGGGCTTGGTTACATAAAGATCAATTGTTGTATGGCTAGATGTATGTTATATCATAAAGATGATATGAATGCCACCTAGTGTAAGTTTTGTGGTGAAGTATGGTATGTCATAAGAAAGTGTCATGGACAAGAAAAGAAGATTGCTACCAAGCAATTGCGGCACCTACCATTAATTCCTAGACTTCAGTGATTATTTGCTTCTGGAAAAATAATAAAGGAAATAAGGTGGCATTATGAGAACCGTCAAGTATTTAGCATCCTTACTCACCCATCTGATGGAGAAGGGTGGAATGTGTTTAATAACACATATCCTGAATTTGCATATGATCCACGAAATGTTCAACTCAGGTTGTGTGCTGATGGCTTTACGCCATTTGGTCGATATGGGAGAAAGTATTCTTGTTGGCTAATTATCGTCATTCCGTACAATCTACCACCAACAATGTGCATGAGACAAGAATATATGTTCTTGACACTAATTATCCCTGGTCCTAACAATCCCAAAGAAAAAATAGATGTTTATTTGCAACCATTGATAGATGAACCAAAATTCTTATGGACTAAAGGTGTCCTAACATATGATACCTTATTGAAATAGAACTTTCAGATATGTGCTGCACTATGGACCATCAATGACTTCCTAGCATATAGCATGTTATCTGATTGGATAACAATGGGAAGATTGTCATGTCCTATATGTATGGAGAACTCAAAGTCATTCCAATTAAAGAATTGGAGGAAAACATCTTTCTTTAATTGTTATCGACAAGTTCTTCCACCAAATCACCCATACATAAGAAATAAAAGCTTTTTTTATAAGAACAGGGTTGAGAAATCATCACCTCCTCCTTGGTTAGATGGAGAGGAAATTTGGCAAAAAGTGTGCAATCTACCAAAAGTGACCTAGTGAACTTGTTCCAATTGAAGGGTATAATGGCACTCACCATTGGATGAAACAAAGCATATTTTAGGAATTACCATATTAGAAAACTAATCTCATTTGACATAATCTTGATATTATGCACATTAAGAAAAATGTGTTTGACAATGTGTTTTATACCGTCATGGACACAAAAGAAAGACTAAAAATAATACACAAGCTTTATTAGACGTGGAAGAATATTACTGACGAAAAGAATTAGAACTTGTGAATAATGGAGGGAAAGTCTAAAGCACAATATACTTTGAATATAGAACAAAAACAAGCTATTTGTCAATGGGTAAGGAACCTAAGACTCCTTGATGGGTATGAATCTAATCTGGCCTGATGCGTTCACATGAAGGAAGTAAAGCTATATAGAATGAAGAGTCATGATTGTCATATGTTTATACAAAACTTTCTTCCTATTGCCTTTGGTACTTTGTCTAAAGCTGTGTGGAATCCTATAGCCAAGCTTAGTCAATTCTTTATAGAACTTTGTTCCACTAACTTGATGATGGCTCAACTAAAGTTATTAAAGCAGAACATTGTTATGACCTTATGCAAGTTAGAAAAGATCTTTCCCCCTGGGTTTCTTGAGTCAATAAAGCATCTACCCGTCCACCTTCCTTACGAATTGAAGGTTGGGGAACTCGTTCAATATCGATGGATGTATCCATTTGAAAGGCAATAAAGCCGTTTACTATATGCTTGGAATGAATATATACTTGAGAGGTAATAAAACTAGTGCAACTACTCTTTATGTAGGTTCTTCCATACCTTAAAGCAAAAAGTTAAGAATAAAGCTTAAGTGGAAAGATCTATATGCGAACCTTATATAATTGAGGAGATCACAACATTTTGCTCACATTACTTTGAGCATGATGTGCCATTAAGAATTATGAGATCTCCAAGAAATGATGATGATAGAGAATTGGGTCTACCTATAATTTCCATTTTTAACTATCCTATAAGGCCTTTTAAAGAATGCAAGTACCGTTTCTTGAATGATCAAAAAATAAAGGCTGCCATAAAATATGTTCTAATAAACTGTAATGAAATGCAACCTTACATCAAGTAAGTGATATTGCTTACACATCACTTATTTGTATATGCTTAACACATTTCTTTGTTGTGTAGTTTATTTGTTCATGAGTTAACTTCGTCCAATCCTCCAATTGCAAACGTTGAAATAGAAGCTCAGATTCAAGCCAATTTTCTCATGGTTTTGAGAACATGTAAGTAGTAATAAATTGTAATTAATTATGTCTTAAAACTAACCTTAACTCACATAAAATATTAAAAAATGTCACACAGGTTTAAAACCCAACCAACAGTATTCTGGATCCATTTTTACATGACATTACTCGAGGACCAAGGAAAAGCATCAAAACTTGGCCTATTTACTTTGTTAATGGGTATAGATTTCACATACATTCATTGAGCTATCAAAAATCAACAATAAATAGCAATGTATGTATTAAGGGGACTGACTTTACATAATCAAAATATGACTTTTATAGTATTCTAGAAGAAATTATGGAGGTTGAATACATAGGGATTCCTGTGAAGCGATTAGTGTTGTTCAATTGTTAATGGTATGATCCTTCACCTAATTGAGGTATGAAGGTTCACAAACAATATGGGATTGTTGAAGTTTATGAATTAAGAAGGTATAACAAGTTTGATCCATTTATATTTGCGCAACAAGCGATGCAATTGTATTATGTATGTTATCCTAATTGCCATCGAAAGGCTAATTGGTTAGTCATAATCAAGGTTAAGGCTCATAGCATAATTGATGCTCCTTCGTCTAAAATAAACATAGGCCATTGCAAGTGGATGTATTAGAAGTCATACTACCTACAATCATTCTAAATGATGAATTCCATAACCTCAGACACATTGAAGGTTCTTATGAAGAAATAGATATGTTAACCACCAACATAGTTTGTGAAGAAGAAGATGATAATGATGAGAATAAAGATAATGATTCTAAAGATGATGAAGTTGATAATGCATAAATTAGGGTTGGATTTTATTTAATTATGCATTTGATTTTTTTTTTTAATATATTTTCCTATTTTGAGTCTAAATTTGTTTTGTTTCATTCTATTTAATTTTTTGTCAACTTATACTGACTCAAGTTTGCTATTGTATATGTAGATGTCAAGTCATGGAACTAGGCCAGGTCGTGCCTGATGAAGTACCTCTACATCGCCACCTCTACACCTTCAATCATCTCATTATCCTCTAACTTCAATACCTGCTTCAGCTCCTATAGTGCCAGATGCATTCATTGCACCTACATCAGCTTCAATCATGCTTGAATCGTCTAAGAAACCCCCAGTATCACTTATATCATCTCCTCTTGTACCATCCCCTAGATCCTAGCACTCACATCCCACTCCTCAAGGTCCTTCCACTAGTTCTACACCAATGTCGCCTGTCCAACCTTTTGGCCATGACCCCACAGATGGTTGAACATGGTTGTATCCTAACAAGTCATCAAGTTTATATTATTTTATTTGTTATTCATTTAATAACTTAATACTCTTATAACATTTTTAATCATTAATGTTAAATGATTAGATTTAATCTTGTTGTCATTGTTGTTCATGATATTCTCCCTATAATCCAAGCAAAATTTGAACATCCATGTTACAGCTAGAAAGTAATACCTCCTGAGGTCAGGCAACTATGGTTTAATGAATGAAAGGTATATATCTTATCCCATCATGATCTATGTATCATGTGTTGATAATTTTTTTTCTCAATTTGTGTCAATTTTGATTTTCCTAGTGTTCATGTAGAAAAAGTATAAATTGTTACCACAATATAACCAAATTATTAAACGCAATTGGAACAAAAGTGTGGAGACATTTTGCGAAATGCAATGCATAAAGTTCGACTAGAATTGGAAAATGGGATCATACCTAATTGGATCCCAGACAACATATTGGTCCAGTTAAAGTGCTATTGGGAGTTAGACAAATATAAAGTTATGTGCTAGATAGCTAAAAACAATCGGGCATCTGCCACAGGAGGCATGCAACATAAAGGGGGCAGCATTCCTTCAACTGAGCATAAGAGAAGGCTGGAAAGCATTTAAATTCAAATGTAATCATCATTTATTTAATGCATTAGATAATAAATATTAATAAATAACTACAAACTTTGGCACTTGGAATACCACCTACAATGTTTGAATTGTTCAAGCACACACACTATAACAAGGCAACTGGTCAATTTATGGACCATAGGGTAGCTAATGTTTATGCATGTATATGTTTATCTTTTCTTTTCTTACCAGGATTATGTTAATGGCCAGAGGCTTAACTAACTTTAGTGTGAGTCTGAGTAGCTGTACTGTGAGTCTTTATTTTTTGTTTTGATTATAACTAGACTTATGCTGATGGCCAAAGGCCTGACTAGTTATAGTGTGAGTCTTTGTTTTTGGGTTTTATTGTCACTAGACTTATGCTGACATCCTGATTAGTTGTAGTGTGAATTTTTATTTTTCATTTTGATAATAACTAGACTTGTGCTGATGGCTAGAGGCCTGACTAGCTTTAGTGTTAGTCTTGATTTCTTATTTTGATTGTAATTGGACTTATACTAAGTGCCAGATGCCTAACTAGCAATAATGTATCTTTATTTTTTATTTTTATTATAACTAAACTTGTGCTAATAGCTAAAGTCTTAACTAGCTGTAGTGTGAGCCTTGATTTTTTATTTTGTTTGTAACTGGACTTGTGTTGATAGCCGAGGCCTGACTAACTGTAGTGTGTAATATCCTATGATTTGAAAATCCAAATCATCTCTAAAGAATGAGATGAATGACTTACAAGGGGTCACAGGCCTAACGAAGGCCAATAAGAACTACAATAGACTGAAATCGAAATCTGAATTAGTTGACTAATGAATGAGGACCCTGAAGTAAAGTGGATTGAAGGTAATTGAGATTTAAATGTTAATTAGAACATTTCAAAATGTGGGTTAGAGCCTTAGGATAGCCTAGAATCAGAGCCAAAATGATCAAGCGGGAAGATGCGAGGGCCAGTGGCAAAACTGTAATTTTGGGCAAGTTTTAGAAAAATCCAAAGGAGGGATCTTTAATGAAAAAAATGAGTTTCTCAAGATTCTCAGAGGCCCTAAAAACTATAAAACCCATCATAATGGTTAAAACCCTCCCAATGTGTGTTTTCAGCAAAGAGTTGACTGAAGGGTTTGGTAAAGTTTTTAATCCAATTTGGATGGAACCAAAAGAATTTTATAAATTTGAGAACCTAAATTTTATGATAAAAAAGATGATTCTTGAAAAGAAGTTAAAATGAGTCTAAAACAGAATTGCCAAAGACAAGGGATGTAAATGTCATTTTGTGGAACAAATTCTTCTCCATTCTTCTATTATAAGAGGCATCCTCTTCTCTCTCCCATATGACCGACTATGTGTACTGCTTAAAATAGAGGAGAGAGCTAGAGAGAAAGACGTATATAGGGAGCCTAAGAAGAAGGAGAAAGAAGTTAAAAAAGAGGAGAAAGATTAAAAATTCAAGAAGGAAGCTAAAGGAAAGAAAAAGACTCTTAGGGAGAGCTTAGAATTAAGGCCAAAGAAAACAAGCTCTATCTATTTGTGGATGTGAAACCAAAAAGGGAAAGAAATAATTAAGAGGGAAGTTTATGTTGAATTGCCAAAGTAGCTCTCCATCCCTTTCTTGTGTGCAATATAGTTGTATGAATGTCATTTGATGCATATAAATGTTTGAATCTTGAGAAATTTCATATGCCATTATTTGACTTCTATGGTACCATTATGTCTCTTAATTGGCATTTGATTGTGAAATTGGGCTCTATAGGTGAGGTTGTGCTAAAAGTCTCTTATGATGGGTAAGGTAAAGCCAAAAGTCCTTAAGAATAGGTGAAACAAGGCCAAAAGTATCTTGGATAAGTGAGGCTAAGTCAAAAGTCCCTAGACCAAAGGTGAGACTAAACCAAAAGTCTTAAAAATAGGGTGAGGTTAGACCAAAAGTCCCTTGAGCATCCCTTTTAGCTTGATGTGTTACTATGGCATGGAAATTGTGAATGAAATGCCTTTTGAAAGTGCTTGTGACATGCTTGTATCTTGTGACATGATTACATGCCTTGGTTGCTTACTTGAAAGAATGTATGAGTTATTGAGATTCTATAACTCTCATTCCCTTCCCTCTCCCATTTCAATATACCTAGGTGGAGTTCAAGAAGGCCAAAGTGGAAGCCAAGGAGCTTGAGTAACCACACTTTGCCATTGATATAGGTTTTGATGTAAAGAGTTGTCAAAGTTTGTATGTACATATTATTTTTTAGATCTAAATGCTTGAGCAAACACAAAAGCATGTATGTGTAGTGTATGTACCAGATTTGGAACCAAATCAATGAGATAATGAATTTTGGGTACCTGATGACTTGCTTGTAATTATGTATTCTTGCCTATGGCATGATGAGTTTGAGTTATATGATGCTTTGGACCACTTGGAGCGCTTATGTATGCTGTGTTTATACTCCCAAATGTGCTTATGAGGTGGTGGCATAATTAAGAAGCCATATGGACCACTTTTGACCCCTTTATAGTTTTAAAATGACCATATTCCAGAGCTATGTCAAGATCTAATTAAATGAGCTCTTCTTGACTTAAAATTTGGCATGCATATAGGCCTTGTTAAGAGTTTTTTGAAAAGCTAAAGTACATACTATTTAGAGAGAATTTTTGGTGAATTTTTGAAGTTGTCAATTTTTGACAATTCTGGTTCGTTACTATACCAGTGATCAGAAAATTTGCTTTTATCATTCGTGGGCCAAATGGTGTCCAATGGCTATGAAATTTTGCAAGAATAAATTATACATTCACAATAACTTATACTAACTAGAAGAACCTCAATTGAATGTCTGTAGAGGGAGATATGAATTTTTTAAGTTTCATATCAGTGACAGTAGCATAGACCAATCTTGGTTATTGTTCTATTGATTTTCATGGTCTAAATGCATCTGAGCTTTTTTTTTCCTTTAGTTAACATCTGTAGCTTTCAAAATTGGTATAGTCTGTTTAAATTGGATTTTTGTGGATTTAGTTATGCATTTTTAAAGTTTATATCAAGAAGCTGTATCAGAAACGCTGTTGTCAAAAGTAGTCCAAATGATGTTTTGTGGCTTGGAATTATTTTTATATAAATTTAACATCTAGAGCTTTCTAGAAAGCTATCATGTACTTGATTTTTATTATTTTAGAATTAGTTATGATTTTCCAAAATTGCTAATAGAAAACTGCCACTGAAGCCCAAAAGTAAAAGTGTGATTCTCTGGTTTTTGGTTCCAAACCCGTGAGAAATGGTTCTTGATCTATGTTGTAAGCCTCAAATTAAGTTGTTTCTAATATTTCTAAATATGATATGGATGGAAACAATTTGAGGTAGGTTTAAATGGGTCATATGGGCAAGATTCAATAAATTTGCCCTTTAAAAGTGTTCAATTCCCTCACCAAAGACATGGAAGTCCTTGATAGGGAATGTTTTATGCCCCATGTGGTAATGTTTTGGTTAAACACACATATTACAATTGATTTGGCATTAAATCAAGGGAATTCTAAGGTCGGAACCACACCTTGTAAAAAAGTCCAAGATCCTGTTGACAAGATCTTGTATTTTACCTTGAGAAATTTGAGACCTTGTTAACAAGGTCTTTGGCCAGAGTACAAGGTCTTCTCTTTAGCATATGAAGGCTTATAAAGTGTGATGGTTTCATATAGTGTGAGTCTTTATTTTTTGTTTTGATTGTAATTGAACTTATGCTGACAGCCAGAGGTCTGACTAGCTGTAGTGTGAATTTTTATTCTTTGTTTTGATTGTCACTGGACTTGTGCTGATGATAAGAGACTTGACTAGATATAGTATAAGTCTTTATTTTTTATTTCAATTGTCACTAGACTTGTGCTGATAGTCAAAGGCCTCATAATATGTAATGTGGGTCTTGCTATTTGATTTTGATTGTCATTGGATTTGTGTTCACTACCGAAGGCCTAACTAGTTGTAGCGTGAGTCTTCATTTTTTGTTTTGTCATTAAAATTGTTTGATTTTTTATTTAATGTCTTTTACTTATTTAATTGTTGTGTCTATCAACATCATTGCATATTCTTTTCATACACCTAATTGTCCAATTTCAATATTTGATAGCTTTAATTGTGATGGTTGAATATATTTTTAGTTTCTAGATACTTAGTTTTTATTATATGATCATATTTCATGTTGATACTATATAATTTAAAAGATGTTTAAACTTGTACATACTTTTAGTTTTGGATGAATAGTTATTGTTTTCTTTATTATAAAATTATTTTTCTTTACTTCCTTTAACAGGCTGATTATTTAAGACTTAAGAATGCTAGAACTTCTACTCAAGACTTAACAAGCATAACATCAAATGATGTAAAAGATGATGATGAAGTCACTTTATGGTTAGAGGCCATAGGTGGTAAGAATAAGAAAGGTTGCATCTTTGGGGTAGGATTTGAGGCTTATGATATTAATGCTATTTGTTATCGTGTGACCTCTTCTTCTATTTATAACTTAGGACTCCATTCAGATTTTGAAGAGAAATTATGTAAGAGGATTGCCACAGAGACAACACCTTTGAAATAGGAGAAGTAAGAGCTTAAAGAGCAGAATCAACGAATTTTGTCTTTGCTAGACCAATATCAGCAAACATTTAATAGATTACAAGAACTTGAATCGCAGTTATCTCATGCCCCATCAGATTCTATACTGGAAGAATCAGCAGCTGAGAAGACAGGCCTTAATGATTGTCCTTCTCTATAAATATGATTTTATTTTCCTTCATGTTATTTTAAGTTATGTATTTTAAGTTAAGGATTGTTATGTTTTATTTTATAAACATTTAACTGAGGATCATTTTAATCTATTTGTTACTTTTTATGGAATATTGTTGTGTTATTTTATTTTATTAGATAGGTAGCAAAGTAATATTGAGACTATATTAAAAAAAGCATAATATAATTAAAAAAATCAACAACAACTTCCGTAGCTAATCCGTTACTAATTAGCAATGGATCAGTGACTGAATATTTCGTCACTAATTGGTGATAGAATTTTTCGTCAATAATTAGTGACAGATTAATGACGAAATATTCCGTCGCTGATTACTGATAAAAAATTTCATCTTTGATCCATTGCTAATCAGCGATGGAATATTCTGTCAGTGATCCATCGCTAATTACTGAAAAAAATTTCATCGCTGATCTATCGTAAATTCGGAATGCGCTATACCCACAACTAGCCACAAAATTTTTATCAGTAACAGAATATTTTGTCACTAATTAGTGACAAAATTTTCATTTCCGTTGTAAATTAATTAGTGACAACAAAATTAGCAATGGAAATAATCCGTCACTAATTAATTTATAACAGAATTATCCACATTTAGTGATGAAAAATTTCGTCGCTAATTTTTGTTTTTCTTGTAGTGATAGTAGAAAGATTAAATTCCATGGGATTGAAAATGGATGAAGGTTTATGTTGTGATATATGACTCCATAAGTATAAGTGTTGCACAAGTAATAAACTAATAAGTACAAGATCATCCCACAAGGAAGGAAATCAACTACTAATTATCAGAATTTATTATATTATCTACATTATCCAATTGAAATGAAATTGATAAATGCAAATTTAAAGCAATAGGATACTATAACAAGTATTGACTATGGATGAAAAAGGTTTTGAAATCTAGAATTCTTTATTTATCTCCTAAGTATCACTAAGAATAAACTATTGCAACTAAATTTAATTTAAATTAAGAGTAATTGCACTAACATAAATGAAATTATCTCTTGAGATAAATCACCAATTAAATATAAGGAATCAATGTAAATATTCACAAGCCATTAAAATGTAATTCATATCTTTATAAAATTGTTATTTAAGTCTGATGCTCTAGTAATTTATATTATGATTAACCTCTTGATCCTCTCATAATACATTAGATAAATAATGGCCAACCATTCATGAGCAAGTGAGAAAGAGTAATTGATTAAATTGATTAAAATAGTCATAAGAGGATTCCATGTTCAACTCATTCAATAAGTAGATTCATCTAAATTCTAGATAAATTAGTTACACATAATGGAAATCAATAAACAAACAATAATAAAATTTAATTGATCCATGATTCAAAAGCTAAGAAATAAGGTAAAGAAGAAACTATTGGTAGATTTGAGTAATTCTTTGGTGTAAGATTCAAATCTTCAATAATTTCTACCATTTTCTTATGAATCTTCTTTCCTCCTCTACATTTTTGGTTCTTTAAGTTTCCTCCTTAGCCTTTTTTTGCAAAAATTCTAAGCTATCTCACAAAAGCCTTCAACATTGTATTCATCTAGTTCTAGGTGCTATCTTTCTTTCCTCATTACCACCTTACCTATTTTTTACATATCCACCTCTCCTCAATTAGGACCCTTAACTACCGTATAAATTTACACGAATTGCCCATGTGCAGCATTGGTTTACATAAAACTCCCCTATTTTACATGCCTGTGCTCACCAATACATCTAGCATATATTCTTTGTTGAATATGCTTGATTACCCGTTAATTCTCTCATGCTTTTCACTTTCCCTTGAACCTAATTAGATCATATGAAAAGTACATAAAAACCACATATTATGATTTAATTACTCAATTTTATTTCAAGAAAAGCATGCAAATTTAGCACTCATCAGTTTGCTTGTTCAGTTTATCATAAACTCCTTGCTTTTGAGTGTGGTCCATTCCAAATAAATTACAACACTAAAATAAAAAGAATATGACTAAACTATAAATGAAGCTCATTCAAGAGGAAGCAAAGCTTAAAAAACAAGGAATTCACTTAGTGAATTTCATAAATTAATTAGGAGCTAAAAAGAAACTAGGAAAAAAGAATGGATAGGGAAATAAAAAAGCACTAAAGACTAATGGGTCATCTATTCAAATCCATAAGAAGGAACAAAAGGTTGATAAGTGTCATTTTTAAAAATATCCTAGACACCATAAGAAATATTTCCTAAAATGTAAGACATGATTCCAAAAAGAAAATAAGCGCAATGCTTTTGTATGTTTCAAATTTAATATAATAAAAGTTCTTTGTAATACTTGGTGGATTGACTTTGGTTGTACTACTCATTTTCAAATATAGTGCACGGATTCCTTGTTACAAATGATCTTGACTTATTAATTGAAACCAAGAAATTTCTCTCTAAGAGCTTTGAAATGAAAGATATGGTGAGGCATCCTATGTAATTGGAATTGAAATATTTTGTAATAAATCATGATGATTGTTAAGATTGTCTTAGAAAGCATATATTAATAAAGTTTAAGAGAGATTCAAGATGGAAAAGTACAAAGCAATCTACCATTGTAGCATCCATTATGGAACCTGAGTTTGTGGCATGTTTCAAGGCCACTGTTCATGGTTTATTGCTATGAAACTTTGCTTCAAGACTTAGAATTTTCGACTATATTGCCAAGTCACTAAATTTTATTTTGTAATAATGCTGAAACATTCTTCTTTCATAAAATGTGACAAGCATCCAAAATTTACTAAACATATGGAATTGAAATGCTTTGCTCATTAAAGAAGTTCAAAAACAAATGGTCTTAATTGAGTACATTAGCACCAATTTTATGGTTACAAATTTTTTACTAAAGGGCTACCACCAAAGACATTTAATGAACATGTCAACAGAATGGGCATTATTAAAATTAGGTTGATATTTCTATACTCTTTGTGTGTTTGACATTCTAAGCTCTTTTAAGTATTGTTTTACATATATATATATATATATATATAAGAATGTTAATAGGATTTATCTCAAACAAAGACATTATCGTTGGACCATTATGATATTGCTATTATTATTAATCATATTAAGTATAGAATAAATAATGTGATACATAGAAGGGATTATGTCAAATTAATGACATATTACCACTATGATCCCTATAAGTTTTTGCTTAATAATGATTCATGATTTGATCAATTTAAGAAAGGATTTGGCTTGTATTTTGTGCTTTATGTTTTATTATTAAATGTGAAGTTGAATAATGTCACATGGGCCAAAAAGGAGAAATGTAAGTTTTTTTTTCCTTAAAAAACTTGATGGCCTACATGATTTTATAAATATATATTAATTATTTAAATATAATTATGGTTTAATAATAACAAATGCAAAAATCCTATTAATTAGACAAAGCCAAGTGGTTGCAAAATAACTGCATACTAATGGAGTGTGCATATATATATATAAACCTATTAAGAAATTGGTCTTCTCTCAACCCATCAGTCAAACCTAAGGGATCAAGAGAGAGAAACCAAATTCTAAGAAAATTTTCATCTTACAATCAAAGTTCTCTGAAGTAAATAATTATGGATCAAAGTATGCTAAGGATTTCTAATAGTAAATTCAAAGCACCTTTTCTAATCGGTAGAAGAAGAATAGAATAGGAAAATAGAGAGAAAAAGATAGAATGAAGAGAGACATCAACTGAATTAACTATCCCAATGGTTGTTTCCTTCTGTTACAACTTCTTATATGGGTTGGTTAATTCTTAACAATCCACCAACTAACTAACTACTCTAACTAATTTAGTTATCATTTAAAAATGCCTAACAATAATCCCCTTTTCGAGAGGCCATTGACCTCAAGGGTTATTACGAACCAAGGGACATTTTTGCAAAAGCAAGAAACTTCCTTTTTAGCTTATAAAATTTGACCTAAGTAGCTTCTTTATCTAGCAATTCTTTCCATTAGACTAGTACCTTTGTTATTAGCCTCCCTTTTTCTATACCACCCTTCTACGTAATACCTTCTCAGGTTTCACATTTTCTTGGTGAGTGGGCCAATATGTTAGAGGATTTCTTTGAACCATAGCTAGGTTATGAAAAAATTTTAATAGGGACACATGAAATGTATGATAAATCCTACAATCCTTAAGTAAGTCCAGCTTATATGCCAATGTTCTAACCTTTTGTATGAGTTTATAAGGCCTAAAATATTAGGGAGTAAGCCTCTATGTGCATCTGATTATTGCTGAAATCTATCTATAAGGTTGCAATTTTGAGAACACCCACTCCCATTCTTGAAATTGCCTACCCATTCTTCTTTTGTTCAGTTGTTACTTCATTCTATTGGCTATTTAATGGAGATGGTGCTTAATTACAACCACCATCTCTTCTCTTGTTGTAAAAGAATGATTTACCACCTCAACTAATGCGTCTTTAGTCAAATATAGGGTATGGATAGGTGGCATTTGCCCATATAAAATCTCATAGGGAGTAGCTTGTATTCTATATGGAAGGTGGTATTGTACCACCATTTAGCCAATTAGACCATTCCTTGGGTTTTTCCCATGCTATACACCTAAAAAAAGTTCTCAAATGGTGCTTTAACACCTTAGATTAACCATTAGATCAAAGGTGATATGTTAATATTAGCTTCTATTGAATCACTAAATGTTTTAGGAATCCCTTCTAAAAGTTGCTAAAGAATATTGGGTCCCTATCACTAGTCACATTTGCTGGGGCCCCATGCAACTTATAAACATAGTCCAGGTACTGTTGAGTCACTATAAAAGCTGTATAAGGGTGTGTCATTGGAATAAAATGAGCATATTTGCTCATTCTATCTATAGCCACCATTGTTGTATCCTTCCCACTTGACCTAGGCAATCCCTAAATGAAATCTATAGATGTACTCTCTTAAATACCTTGAGGAATAGATAGTGGTTGAAGTAATCTAGGATTAGCAATGGTTTCACTCTTGCATTAAGCACAAATGTCACAATGTTGGATGAAGAGTTTAATGTTAGCTTCCATATTATTGCACTAAAGCAAAGTCTTCAACCTTTGATAAGTTGCTTCACCCTTGAATGCCCCCTTGTGGAGAAGAATGCATCTATGTCAATGGCCTTCTCTTTAAATTTGCATCATTCCCAATCACTAGCTTGCCTTTTCTTTTCAATACTTGACCATCCCAAGTATATTTTATTTGGTGGCTGACATTTTGAGCTAAATGATTTGTAGATGCTTCACATGCCTATCCAAATCATGACTATAAACCAATATATCATTAAAAGACACAAACATAAACTTTCTCAACTACTCTCTAAAGATATTGTTCATGGTTGCTTGGAAGGTTGCAAGTTTATATTTTGAACATCCTTCATATCCATTCTTATCTAGTGATAACTCACTCTAAGGTCCATCTTAGTAAAAAAGTGTGTGCCTTGTAGCTCATCAAATAACTCTTCCATTATTAAAATGGAGAATTTATCTTTAACTGTCTTCTTGTTCAACTCCCTATAATTAATACACATTCACATGTCCCATCCTCCTTCTTGACAAGTACTACAAGTGTTGCAAAAGGTGATGATTCTTGAAGAGTAGTACTATGATTATGCTCTTCTCTAAAGGGTGGCAGTGAAATGGGGGTCTCAGATACATCATGGAAATTAGGAGTTGTTGAATGGCTTCAAGTACCTTTAATTCCCTTTTCATCTAAATTGACATGCATGTTGCCCTCTCTTCTAGCTTGTTCACAGCTTTTGAAAAGAAAATTTTACCACCTTCTCCCTTGATCTCTTGCAACTGCTTCTGTGTCATTACCTTCCACTTGTTGGGACTCTTTTCCACTAGTTCCCCCAACCTTCCCTTGTACCAAAATAGCATGATCAGTCTAACGAAGTCCCACTACACACATCCTATATACTTCAGCTATTGCATCCCAAAAACCATGTCACATCCATTTAAAGATATAATAAATGGATCTATTATGAATTTTTCTCTCTGCATCTTCCACTTGAAGTTTTTGCAAACCCCTTTTATTGGCAACTTCCCTTCACTAGCTACTGTCACCTCAGAATCTTCCAAATCGTCCGTTGATGCACTTAGCTTCTTTGCTGTCTATGCATCAATAAAGTCATAAGTGCTGCCACTATCAATTAAAATGTGTAGCATTTCCCTTCCACTCTCTTTATCGCATTGAAGGAGATCTTGGGAGTTTTGACTTCTTCTTAGGTTGATTCTCCATCTTCTTCATTATCTTCCTCAGGCCCATTATCTTCTTCCTCAATTTTTATCAAGTGGAGCTGCACACGTTTTCTCTGAGGGCAGTCATGACCCTTGGTGTACTTTTCATGACAAAAGTACCAAAGATTGTTGGCCCTATGCTCTTCAACTTCTTTAGGGGTTAATACCTTGAGAAAATTCCTTCTTTATTACCTACATTACCTCCACACCCTTACTGTTATTATTTTGAGAAACCCAAACCACTTGGCTTCGTGACTATCTTCTCTTGCGTGCCATACTGACTTGTGAAAACCCCCATCCTTGTTGTATTTTCGGTTCCTTCGTTCTTGCCTGAAAGATGAAAATTCAGCTTTTGGAGCTTGGCAAATCTCGTTGTACCAAGTAACGTCTTGGGCCTAAAAAGTCGTACTTCCCCTGCAATATCTTTCTTAAGGCCAGCTATATAACAATTGAGCAGGTAAGGCTCAAGCAATTTCAACTTGCATGTCAAATCGTCAAATGCATCTTCATACTCACTGACACTGCTAACTTGCCGTAATTGCATTAGTTCCTCCATTGGGTCCTCTTAAATTGGCCCAAACCTCTTTTTAATCGCATCTGAATACACTTTCCACATGACAATTCGGCTTTCTTAGATTCTTTCGTAAGCTTGGTGTGATTGAACCCCTTCTCGTCCAAGTGCAGACTAGCCATGGTGACTTTCACCTCCTCCGATGTCTCATCCAGTAGGAAATACCTTCACATTTAATGATCCAAACAACGACATCGCCTCTTGTAAACTTTGGGAAATCCATCTCCATGAAACGCGTTGGAAAATGGCAGTCTTTTCCCTGCTCTCATTGTTCTCCTCCGTTTTGATTACCATCGTTCGTACTTCTCTCCGAGTCGCCTCTGTCTGTCTCATTTTCCGTTGCTTCTCGCGTTCACATGACTTTAGCTTTAGTCATCTGAACCAATACTCCCTGAAGCAATTCTTGAATCCCTGACATGCACTGCTCTATTGTTGACATTTGCTGGTTGACGTCGTGCGACATCGATGCTTGCAGCCTCTGCTCCAACTCACGCGGTGATGTCTGGGACTGGGTTGCCTCTGCCATAGGTCCGAAGGAAGGTGGCTTTTATATCACTTGATAGGTAGAAGAAGAATAGAATGGGATAATAGAGAGAGAGAGAGAATGAAGAGAGACATCAACTGAATTAACTATCCCAATGGTACAACTTATATGGGTTGGTTAATCCTTAACAACCCACCAACTGACTAAGTACTCTAACTAATTCAACTATGATCTAGAAATGCCTAACATTCTCTTCATCCATTTGTGCAATCTGCGGGTGTTTGTATCCTTGTGAGTTTATTGTGTTAGCCAAAACATTTTGCCATAAGGAGGGCGAAAGTGAAGAACACATCGGCACATGACATTTCTCATATAAGGGGAAAATATTATAAAAAAGAAGAAAAAAGATGTTCAAAAAGTGATTCCTAAGATTTAAAAGCTATATATGTCCTGCTAAACAGGAGATCTTGTTCTAGTTGATAACATAAGTGACAGGTTTTAACAATTTTAAGAAATTGTTAAGTTGTAGATTACTAACTTCATTGGGTTTGATTTCTGGGTGTGGGATATATGGAAAGAATGTGGGGTTTCTTTGTGTGCCATTGTTAGCCATATGTGTGTCATGAAATTAATTCTATATAAAGAAACTAAAGAGGGAAGTCGCGAAGGGATGATGTAAAATTAGATTCAGAGTTTGGAATTTCAGAGCTTTGGGTGAGAGTGTGAGCTTTGGCTATAATAGGTTTAAATCATGCTAAACGAATAAATACTGGAATGGATTTTTTGTGTGTGGTGAGAGTGTAGCTCGGTGGGTCAAGGAAATGCCACGGTAGCAGTATACCTAAGAAATTTCCGTCTGAATTTTAAGGATGTCAATTTAGAGGAAGAGATTGAAAAATATTTTAAAGTCAAAGGACTGACCGAAAATAATTAAGGGATGAAATTGAAAGTTCTTTTTTTAAAGATAAGGGACCAAAAATGAGATTTTTGTCTTAGTTTAAATTAGTAATTTTAATTCCAAGCCAATAATTTTGTTATTATCAAAATTATCATTTAAGAATTCTTTTCGGAAATCTTAAGACTAACATGGAACTCTAGAATGATATTTCTATATCTAAACAAATCATAATCAATTAAATTTAAGATGTATTTATTATTTTGCTGCTTTAATATGAAGTTATGAGGCTTCAAGGAAACCTATTCCCTTGGGAAGCAGTAAAATCAACCATGGGGCACTTGATAGAACTCATTTGCAATGAGTTAATTATTTGGAGGACTACCTCATCATTCTAAAATATTCAAGGACAAAGTTAAATGGATTTATAAATTGAAAGCTAAGTTGTTAATTTACTTTATATTTAACATTAATCGATAATAGTTTTTATTTTAATTAGATTAAGGAGAATATTGTAATTGGATGTAAAAATCAAATATATGTATTCGTCACTAAAATTATGATTCATCATTAGATTTTTTTTATTTTTATGGAAGGAGAGATGATCAAAAAAAATATTAAAATATTAAAAATATATATAATTAATTGAGTAAAATTACCCTTTGTTTTTAATAAATTACTCTTCATTCTTTTGAAAAATATTTAAGTTATATAATACTTCTTTTTATTTTAAAAATATATACAAACTTTATTTAAAACTGTAATATAATCAAAATATTTTTATAGATAATATTAAATTCTCTTATTAAATATACTATTATATTTTTTAAAATTTTTATTTTAATATTATTTATTTTATACTAAGAAAATATATATCTGATTTATTTTAAATTTTAAAACTGATTAGTTTGTATTAATTTAATATATATTTAATACTTATTATTTATAAAAAAATAAATATAAAATATTTTGATCATAAAGCAAAAGAGACGGCTTGGCATTTTCGGAGTCTTCTCAACAAATGCCATCTTCGCCATTCTATTTCTAGCTCCACTTGTCTCAGTGCGCTCTTTACAGCTATCTCATTTCTCTCTCGCCGCCACCGTTACCTGCGAAAAGGAGAAGCCAAATTTCTCTTTCTGGCACCATCGGGTTCGGTATTCAATTCTGTTCTATCCTCTTCTCTTTCTGTGTTTCTTTTCTGTGCCGTTTCTCTTTAACTCTGACACCGTGGTTTTATATAAAAGGAATTTTTTTTTCACTATTTTTAGTTTGGGTTTTTGTTTCGTTCACAAATTGTTGGCATCTTCTCTTTCTGAATACATAAGAGTCTCTCCGAGCTCGTAGAGTAAGAAAGAATCTGTTTTAACTTCTTGCTTCGTATAGAATAGTCTTAGCTTCCAGTCTTCAGTTTTCGTGGGTGTGTTTACTTACCTCCAGGTTATAACTTTGTTAATAAATTCATGTGGATTTAGGAAGGAGAGGTTATTTAAAAAGGAAGAAAAAAAAAAAACTCTTCAACTTCACTGGATGTGCAGATTGCTCCCCCCGAGTTTTAATTGGTGCAATTTACTCTTAATAACTTATCTACTTAGGGAAAGAACTAGACTTAGCTGCAGATCTTTTGCTACCAAGTTCTTTAGTAAAAATAACGAGGTGTAATAAAATTTTTCAAAAGATTCAATCATATATTGAGTTGTAAAATACAGATATTTGTTTTTAAAAAAATACACTTATTATATTTTTATTAGAGAATTTGATAGTAAAAATATAAAAACTGCATCCAAGCTTTTTCCTTGGAGAAAATCTTAGGTCTAAAATAAATTTAATAGGCCTAATTATTTATGGATGGATACTAACATGTCAAAAGTAGGCACTACTTATATTTCTATTAATTATTGGTTTGGTTTACCAATTTTTTTATAAACTGAGTCTACTTATGAATTTTTAGTGGGATTGGGTACATCAAAATATCAGTCACTGTGCCTTTTAAATTGTTAGCATAAATTAATTGGGGTAAATTATTACTACATCTTTATTAACAGCTTAACAGCTCAGTGGCGTAAGTCTTGATTTACATAATTGAATAAATGATGAGATTTATTGCACCAATTAAAATCTTGGGTGACAGACTGCACACTGAAAGTTGAAAGGAGATAATTCCAGAACAGGTTTAAAATAGAAGCATAATTTCCCCCCTCTTGATTACATTTTTACATCTTATGAGAAGTAAGCATGTTAATGATTTTAAGATGATGATAGAGTTCAAAATCAAATTGAATTTCTTACTGTGAATTGAATGAAACATGTCAGAAAATCTATTTTCATTGGCTCATGAACCAAACTTGCGAAATTTGATTATAATAAGAAAAGAAATGTTTAGTTTTCATTCCATGCGTCTCTGCTAGTTTTATTCACATGGCAGAATCTCGGTGGAAGCATACCATTCCATTTTTTTGTTGGGGCAAGTCTTATGCAAATGGAAGCATCTCAATTGAAGCTGATGTCTAGTTCCAGTGAACCTGTTTCTGTAATACTACTGTATCTCATTAATTACATAAACTGGAGTGTTTGCGAGTGCAGGTTGTAGACATGGTGCAAGAGAGTGGCCAGAGGAAGAGGCCAAACATACTGGTGACTGGTACACCGGGGACAGGAAAGACAACAATGTCCTCTGCTCTAGCAGAAGCCATCCAACTTCGCCACATCAATATTGGAGAATTGGTCAAAGAGAAGAACTTGCATGATGGCTGGGATGATGAGCTTGATTGTTATGTCATTAATGAAGACCTGGTGAGCTACTATATGAATCAATGCTTGAGAAAATTTTTGTTTGCCCGTCTCGTGTAACTGGTACCTTAGGTGTATAAGGATGAGTTTTACAATTCCGGCTAAGTGGTAACTGAGAGTGGTTGAGGTTGTAATAGAGACTTGAAATAGGCCCACTGTAAAACACCCAAGATCCCAAAAAAGCTAATGGATTGATAAAGTTTTAATAAATTCATTTAATTTTGAGTAGTAATTAGGAGGGCCATCAATTCATTAATGGCATACCATCTGCATAAAAATATAATATCGTGATAATAACTTTTTATAATGAAAGTTGAGCTGGTAGAGATATCTTTCATGCTTGTTGGAGGAAATAAATAAGTCAATGTAGTTATTTAACATTGTTTTTGTTTTAGTTTTTAAGTTATACTAATAACATAAAAAGAGAGGTCGAAAACTGCATCAAGATTCCCCTTCCTGATACATGATATGTTAGAATTTTTTTTTTTTTTTTTGGTGGGGGTTACGTAAGATGGTAGGTACTTTATTTTGTAATGGCTCTTGATTCAATTTCTAATGTCTCTTGGTTATAATTGGTCCCATGGCTTGGGTTGAAGGGAGTCCATTGGTAAAAGTGGCTTCCTGCAATAAGTGGGTTTCCGGTCCTACGTCTGATCTGAATATATAATACACATGACTACTTAGACATCGTTACATCAAAATTTGTTCAGCTAACTAATTACCCCCCAAAAAAAAAATTTAGGCTAACTACCTATTTTATGGGCCTAAACCTGTATAGTTTGTGTTATTAGAAACTGTGTGCATCCATTCCCCAGCACTGTTCTTCCATGTCATACTTTATTATCCATAGCAGCATTGTCCTCTAATCCCTTCGGAATCATCCTTGTCTTGCTACTTCCCCTGTTTCGTTGTTCTAGATAATGTGCCTTGGAAATTTTACCATAAGCATCCAGGCTAATGC
Source organism: Erythrophleum fordii (assembly GCA_032878935.1). Classification (NCBI taxonomy): domain Eukaryota; kingdom Viridiplantae; phylum Streptophyta; class Magnoliopsida; order Fabales; family Fabaceae; genus Erythrophleum; species Erythrophleum fordii. The sequence continues at coordinate 4,212,962 of JAVQMF010000025.1, read as the reverse complement.
TGAACTTTAGATGTTAAATGTGATCAAAGACATGTACACTCCTTGTTCAGAATTTCCTGAGTTTTGTATGTTTATTCTAATGGATAGTTAAAATAAAAATAATAGCAGCAACATTTTTAAGGACTTCTAATTGCCATGAGAAAGTATAAATCATTTTCTTGATTCGGTGTTGAGCAACCACTTGTTATCCAATATTCATTAAGACTTTGCCGTTTCTTTTTGGGACAGCTGCTTGGATTGTACTGTTGTTCAATTATTTGAACAGATTATGATTTACTCTTCACTGCGGAAGCTTATCTTGTCTGTGTTGCTAGAGTATTAAATCTTTATGGGTAAATATTGCATGGATTTTGTAGGTCTGTGATGAGCTTGAGGACACTCTGGAAGAAGGGGGGAACATTGTGGACTATCATGGCTGTGATTTCTTTCCTGAGCGATGGTTTGATTGTGTGGTCGTTCTTCAAACTGATAACTCTGTGTTATATGACCGTTTGAGCAGGAGGTATGGATGCAGTTGATGAATGAAGATTAGTTAATTTACTTCAGTTATTGGTTTCGTCTCATACATACAATCTTAAATTGTGTGACAGAGGGTACACTGAGTCAAAGCTTTCCAACAATATTGAGTGTGAAATCTTTCAAGTTCTGCTTGAGGAAGCTAAAGAAAGTTACCCAGAGGACAGAGTTCTTGCATTAAAGAGTGATACTAATGAAGACATAAGTAGAAATGTTGCAACTCTAACAGAGTGGGTGAGAAATTGGCATTCCCCTTCTTAGTCGCAACAAATTCAATACAGCTATAGCAGGATCCTTGTACATATTGTTGTTTTGCTTTGTGTCTTGTTACTTGTACTGTTTCCTTTTGAGGTCTAGTTTTGTTTGAAACTGGCCTTCTGCCTATTTTGGTCCTCAGTTAAATTGCTGACATGGACTTATCTCTGAAGTGTTTTTATTTTTTTTCCTCTCACTCTCTAAAATACTAGATTCCATTAATTCAAGATGTATGAACAATGAAAATTCCTAAGAAGCTAGCTTTCATCCTGGGTGTGGACTGCCTTTCATACACTGTACAATTGTAAGAAAAACTGTTTTCGCTGTGCAAATAATTTTGAATTGTTTTTCTTTTGAAATTTAATATGTGATTATAAAGTATCTTAGACGATGGAGGTTAAAGCAAACAAAACCTACTGGTATCAAGGAAGTGATGTAGAAGCCTTTCCATGTTGCGTTGCTTGGGAGAAACCAACTAAAAATGTCATGACGCAATCCAATGGTTGTTTTTTTTCTTGGGCCAATGAAATCCAGTAGTTGATTACCATAGAAAACTCAAGCTATAATGTAAACCTGACAGTCTCTGGCCCAAAAAAATAATAATAAACATGAGATAGTTAAATGTTATTTACCGGCACTTTTTTTTTTTAAAATTCACTTACTATTTTTAGTTTCAATTTGAGTAATATTATTTCTCTAATTTTCTCGAACAATTGTCTGGAGAAACATCGCATATCCACCTAGTGTCATGAATTAAGCTAGTCTGAAGAGAGGCAGATAATTTTCTTAAGCATGTGATACAGAACTACAGATTAGCCAATTGATTATGTAAGCATGAACTAAATAATAGTGTGAAATAAGTGTACTCGTTGAATAATATCATCGATTTGAGTAGTGCTATTGACAAGAATTGACCCATTTGAAACGGTGCTGGTGATACGCTCGGAAATGCTGTTATTCTCATGGCTAATACTATCTCCAAGGCTTACACATCGGATTCTGAAAAAACAAGTGCTGAGAAGATATTTGCATTACTTTATGAAGTTTCAGACTTAGAAGAATTTGAGTTGTTGCAAATTTATGATGTCCTTACTTGTTATGAAAAAATAAAAAGAGTCATTTAAGGCTCTTCCTACTCGATTAAGAAAATCTTGGATATAAATGCAAATTAAAAAATAATGAAGTTAATTTGTAATCTTTATGAATTTTTAGAACAAAATCTTTATACTCAGCATTATGTCATGTTTATTTTAATTATGCATTCGGTAATATATTTGCATTTGACATACATTCAATGTTTGTGTTTATTTATTTTGTATTAGATGTATGTTGATGCTAATTATAAATAAACTAGATATATTCCATAAGCTGGTAAGATGATTACATAGTCAGTGGACTAATAAATTTTCTTTGATCACATCAATGTCATTGTTAAGGAAGTACAGAGAATAGAATACTTTAAATCAGTTTAATATGGGGCAACCCGATTGTTAATCTGGTTGTAATCTGTGCTGGTTGAAACTATTCTATTGTTAAGGAAGTACAGGTATAATCTGAATATAACGAAGTTTGGAAGTATAGGTGATTTGGCCCCTCAAGATGGTATATAGCACAAAACCAATACGAATGTGCCAAGATCTCGTTTGATATATAGGAAAGAAGAATGATAGAGTGGAAGAAGGAGAAGGAAAGAAGAGTTAGGCTATTTGGTAGATAAGATTAACTCTCCAATTGGCTTGCATAAGGGAGTGACTGCCCCTGAAGTCTAGAACTTCAGTCCATCCTTAGACGACAAATTGGTTACCTATGCACTAGGCTGTCGTGGGCAGCTTCCTTCCAAGTCACCAGCAGAGCACAAACCTAAGAAGCGGAAGATGGAGTGTATATCTCCAAGCTATGTTTTAGTACGAGTAAACCATTTTCAATGATATCTCACAATAAAGTAAACCAACCGTTGCTATGTTTTAGTACAATTCTTGCATATGGTTCAAGTTGGTACCATAGTGCTTGTCCAAGGTGTTAACTTGAACTATATGGAAGACCATGATCTATATTTCTTCGGAAGATTGATCATGGGACTGTTTTGTTATTTTTATATATTAATGATATGATTAGATGATCCGACGGATGTTACAAAACTAAAATATTTTCTCAAATTCGATGGGAATTATCTCATGCATTGCACGAGTTCAATTGCTGGTAGAGACAAATAATACAATATTGTTGTCTATCTGTTATATGTGCATGTCAAGTTATGAATTATGATATTTTGCCTTTTATGATCTGGACAAATACCTTGAGAGTTTGTATGCATCCCTTAGAGTTGGTGGATTGGTTGCTTTTTACTCTTTGTTATAATTATTTATGTAAATTTGTACTTTGTTAGGTCATTCTTTGAGTATTTATGCCTATGGGAAATTATTAATTTCATTCCATAATAAATATATTAAGTATTTAATTTTACACACAACTATTTTATAAGATGCCCATACATAGTACAGTTTAATTCCTAGTTGTATGATGTGATCATAGTTCTGATTCGTACTCCAGTATATACATAAATGTGAAGATATTTAAAACCTAAAACGATGAACCCTGCTTAATGTATATGTGCCCAAATATGATCGATCAACTGTAAAAGGCCCACCAAATTGCTTGGCCCAACCTTGCGGGAGAAAGAAGCGGGTCACACACAAATGAAAAATAGATTTATTGGGTTGCATTATTTTAAATTAATCATCTTTAACTATTAGAGTTTCCGGGCAAGGCCATCAAAATCATGATTCAAAGCGTAATTCGTTAAGTTTTTCTTTATTATTCTTATTAAACGCTTTAAATTATACTAAAAAAAAGTTTCTAGCAAAAACCATCGAATTTTTTAAAATTCACTTCTGAGAAGCGCTTTTATATTTAAACTTGACAAAACAAGTTTTTATTAAAAGCCATGAGTTGATTATGCTCCTCCATGAAGACTACTGAATGAAAAACAAAAGAAATGCAGACTACTTAAGAATTAACTTCAAGCTAGATTCTTCTTACCGACTTTAAGAAAGGGTTCATAGTGATTTGTTGGTGTCCTGCACAAGCTTCGTTCGTGTCCTTCGAAGGATAGAAGATGAATAAAAAGACTCCGAAAAGCAAGAAGTCCCCCATGGGAACAATACTATTTTCAGTCTTCTATTATTCCATCTCCAATCCTTGTCAGGCTCTATCAATGTTAAAATCTTATAAACCAGCTTTTGATACTTGGAAAAGGACAGTATGCCGATCGTATTCCGAATTTGTTGCAAAATCACTCGAAGTTTTGGAAATTATTGGGGTCTCTGTCAGCCATAATTGGCCTGGTTTGTTATGCTCTGAGCTCCTCTTTCAAACAACTTTTTGGAGAGTGGAATTTTCTCAAGTTACTCCTTTATGTACTGATCAGTTTAATTGTCTGCTACATCGTGTTGTATGCTAAGAGAATTCAAGTTTCAAGGGGCTTCATGCTAGAAGCTCATGGGGTATTTTTCATTTTTTTTGCTCGTCTCTGTGTACTCCGTTTTCCATGACAAAGCTGTGAGTGGAAAACCAGACGCACCGAGGATGATCTCGTACAGTTCGTTTGCTTTGATGTCGCTGTCTGTGTCAAGGAAGCTCGAGCTCGGATTCGAAACTGGTCTCTTCAATTTTTTTCTCGGATGTCTTACCGTACAACTTATGAAGATCAGCTGGTTTCTCTCTTTGATTGCTGTAGTTTTCAGCTATGCCCTCATCAATTTTCGCTTCGATTTAGATTCCCAACAAGAGATTGTTCCCACTAGTCCAGAAGACCATCATGCAAATGGAGAAGATATAGAAACTGGAAAAGTTTCAGGGGAAAGCATATCTAGGGACAATCGGCAAGATAGTGAAGAAGACGACAACCTTCCAAGTTTGTCTTCCGAAGCTGTACGTAACTGTTGTGACCAAATCCAATAGACATATTCATTTAAATTTTAATTGATTTGATTCTATGGTTTTCTGTTAATGGTTTTAATTTCTTCCAGGAACTTCCCAACCTAGATGATATTTTTGGGGACCATCATCGAGACAATGAAGAAAACAAAAGCTCATCAAGTTTGATATTCCGAGCTGCATGTAACCAAATCCATAACACAAATTCATTTAAATGATTTGATTCTCTAGTCTTCTGTTAATGCTTTTTAATTTCTTGCAGGAAACCACCAACCAAGATAGTGTTTCTTCTGAAAACAATATGGTAACCAAATCCATTACCAAGGTATTTTGTTAATAAGCTAATTCAAGAAAAAAAAAAAAAAAGCACATTTTTTATCCTCAAAAGTGGTTTATTGTTTATTTCTTATAAGAATAAAAGCCTTATCAGAAAGGAAGATTATAAATGAGGATGACGAGATAGCCCCCTAAAAGAAGTGCAGAACCTTATAAAGCATAATAGAAAATCCAACCAAAACCCAGTAACCAGCGGGTCAAGAATGCAACGAAGCCGCTCAATCTCTCTTGCATATTTGACAGGGACACTTCCTTGAATATACGGTGAGAAATGCACCGTGGAGAAGCCATGTTCGTTTTCCTGTCCCACACAATAAATGTACACATATTAACAAAACTTTTTACTCCAAAGTTGAAACTGTTTAGAGTGAAGGTTAATGGATAAGTTTTACTACAACATTTAACATCTTCTCTCGCACGAAGTTCTATTAAATTGAAGCGTATACAAACTTATTATACCTTATGAAAATTGTGCTAAAATATAATTTTATCCAAGAGAATGGAGGTTAACAAGAATCGAACTTTAGACCCCTTCATGTTTAAGTGAATGACTATGAATAGTTATATATTCTCACACAAGTTCCTCAAAAATGGAAATTCCAAGAGACACCTGAGCCCTTAATGGTAAAAAAAGAAATATGAATGGAGGCATTATGCAAAGAATATTTCCCACCCGAAGAACCTCTTAAAAACTATGCGATTTTTATTGCCCCACCTTAATCAAACCAATGGTCTGAAAAAGTTCATAACCCTGGGAAATGAATTTCCAAGGACTCTCATTGAGTTGTGGTGAGCATTTGGTTGGCATCTCACTTTTTCTGATGTAAACCATACTCACGGCGAATTACTTGGTGACATAACGAAGTTGTCTCAAGAGGAAAACGCCATAGCCACCACCAACCCAACCACCTTGACCCATTTACCTGCCAACGAACTAACAAGGTGGTCCCTTCTCAACTCAAAAACCACTGCCCATAAAGAGGGAAAGTAAAAAGAAATGCTAGATAAACATGTATGGATAAGGGTAACGCAACTGCCCAAAGAAAAGAATTCACCCTTCCAATTATCAAAGTTCCTGGAAATCTTCTGAATCATTGTTCCCAGAGAGGGGAGGAATAGACTAGATACCTTAAACTGAATCGATGAAAATTAAAATAAGTTTAGGATGTTTTAATGGCTATAAAGAGACTGGAACTACATAATTATAGCGTTATGACTTTTCCTGATACTCTCTTTTGGGCTTGCATAATAATGTTTATCTTTTGGTTTTTATGAAAATTAACCATAAAGAGCGATTTTTAATTGCATTGAATAGATTATTTATTTATTATTTTTTCTATTTTAATTTACAGAATAGTGATATTAAATTATTCATTTCCCGCGAACTTGCTTCTGCAATAAATGATGGTCTTTATTTCTATGAGCAGGTTAAAAAGTTATCTTTGCTTTTATCTTTACCAGTCAGTGTAAGACTCATCTATTAACTTCGAAGACTTTTTGTTTATGTGATACAATTATCGCATATACTAGACTTAATTTTTAATTTTAATAATAATTTAATTTTTTATCTAATTATAATTTAAATTTTATATTTATTGCAATTACCACCTATAAGTCATTTTTAGCTATGTTCATATCTAGTTTCAAATATTATAATTATAAAAATAAAAAAATAATGGCAGTTGGAGGCACCACTATATATCACTACGCAAATTAGCAGCAATTGGATATAAACTGTCACTATATGCCTAACGACTTTGGCAGTGGTTGCAACACAACCGCTGCTAAATCTGATCATTATTTGTAGTGGTTGTTCAACCATCGCTATAAACTAGTTGCAATAGTTGTTTCTGCAATTGATCACAACTGTTGCAATGTGACTCTAGACAAGTGTTTCAGCAGCGGATCCTGCCATTGCTGAGAACGTGGTTTTTCCTGCAGTGTGGGACGTCCTTGGAGCACATGGCGCGTTGGATTTGCTGCCTATCTTGAGTGATGTGGAAAGGGGAACCCAACATTTCTATATTTTTAGAGCCATTGAAATCTTATACAATGATTTGTAGGATCAGTAGTATGAATTTTTAATTCAATGAATTGTAAAGGATGGGGTTATTCCTTATAGTTGCTTTAACTTTCTGATTGTATCAATCTTATCTTTTAAATTTTTGGCATATTAGCTTCAAGATTTTCATTTATTTTTTACACAAATATTATAGTTGAGGAATTAACTAGGGTTTAGCTAAGGAATAATTAGGATTTAGTTAGGAAAACCAACTAAATAACTATAAGATAGTGGGGGAGTCCTGACAGATTTTTTGTCAAAAAATACATTTAAATTTGATTTTGTGAAAGAAAATTACGGATTAGTAAGAGAATACTTTTTAGATAGTGGATGAATAGTTAAGGAATTATCTCACTAGATAATAAGGGATTTATTCTAAAAAGTTAGCCATTTAAAATTAAGGAATAGCAAGAAAAAATTTCTCGTCAGTGAGGAAAATCAATCCTTAACTAATAACTATCACATAGTTTCAGGACATGGCTATCAAAATCATGATTTAAAGCGTGATTCTTTAAGTTTTTTTTTATTCATATTAAACGCTTTTAAACTATATTAAAAAAATTTTCAGTATAAGCCATCGAATTTCTTAAAATTCACTTCTGACAAGCGCTTTTATATTTATATTTACTAAAACAAGTTTCTAGTAAAAGCCATGAGTTGATTGCGTTCTACTTAAAAAATAAAACAAAAATATGGAGACTACTTAAGAATTAACTTCCAAGTTAGACTCTCATTACCGATTTTAAGAAAGGCTTTATAGTGATTTGTTGGTCCTTCGGAAAATACTGTTTTGGTCATTTAAAACGAATAAAAAGACTTCCAAAAGCAAGTCAACCATGGGAACAATACTATTTTCACTCCTCTATTATTCTATCTCCAATCCTTGTCAGGCTCTATCAATGTTAAAATCTTATGAACCAGCTTTTGATACTTGGAAAAGAACAGTATGCCGGATCGTATTCCGAATTTTTTGCAAAGTCACTCGAAGTTTTGGAGATTATTGGGGTCTCTGTCAGCCATAATTGGCCTGGTTTGTTATGCTCTGAGCTCCTCTTTCAAACAACTTTTTGGAGAGTGGAATTTTCTTAAGTTACTTCTTTATATACTGATCTGTTCAATTATCTGCTACATCGTGTTGTGTGCTAAGAGAATTCAAGTTTCAAGGGGCTTCATTCTCAAAGCTCATGGGGTATTTTTCATTATTTTGCTCGGCTCTGTGTACTCCGTTTTCTATGACGAAGCTGTGAGTGGAAAGCCAGACGCATTGAGCATCATCTCGTATAGTTCGTTTGCTTTGATGTCGCTGTCTGTGTCAAGGAAGCTCGAGCTCGGATTCGAAACTGGTCTCTTCAATTTTTTTCTCGGATGTCTTACCGTACAACTTATGAAGATCAGCTGGTTTCTCTCTTTGATTGCAGTAGTTTTCAGCTATGCCCTCATCAATTTTCGCTGCTATTTAGATTCCCAACTAGAGATTGTTCCCACTAGTCCAGAAGACCATCATGCAAATGGAGAAGATATAGAAACTGGAAAAGTTTCAGGGGAAAGCATATCTAGGGACAATCGGCAAGTTAGTGAAGAAGACGACAACCTTCCAAGTTTGTCTTCCGAAGCTGTACGTAACATGTTGTTACCAAATCCAATATACAAATTCATTTAAATTTTAATTGATTTGATTCTATGGTTTTCTGTTAATGGTTTTAATTTCTTCCAGGAACCTCCCAACCTAGATGATATTTTTGGGGACAATCATCGAGACAATGAAGAAAACAAAAGCTCGTCAAGTTTGACATTCCAAGCTGTATGTAACCAAATTCATAACACATATTCATTTAATTGATTAGATTCTCTAGTCTTCTGTTAATGCTTTTTAATTCTTGCAGGAAACCACCAACCAAGATAACATTTCTTCTGAAAACAATGTGGTAACCAGATCCGTCACCCAGGTATTTTGTTACTAAGTTAATTGAAACAAAAAGTGCATTTTTTTCCCCCTCAAAAGTGGGTTATTATTTATTTCTCATAAGAATAAAAGATTTATTTTATTATATAACACACAACCAAGACCCAATAACAAGCAAATCAAGAATGCAATGAAGCCGCTCAATCTCTCTTGCTTATTTGACAAAGACACTTCCTTGAATACACGATGAGCAATGCACCATGGAGAAGCAATATTTGTTTTTCTGTCTCACATGTACACATATCAAGAACCTTTTATTAAGGCTTCAATGGCTATAAAGAGTTTGGAACGACAGAACTATAGCGTTATGATTTTTCTTGATACTCTGTTTTGGGCTTGCATAAATAATGTTTATCTTTTGTTTGTTATGAAAATTAACCATAAAGAGCGGTTTTCAATTGCATTTAATAGATTATTTATTTATTTTAATTTTCAGAATAGTGATGTTAAACAAGGATATAAAGTTCGTGGCAAAGAATCAAAATTCATTTCCCGCGAACTTGCTTCTGCAATAAATGATGGTCTTTACTTCTATGAGCAGGTTTAAATGTTATCTTTGTTTTTATTTTTACCAGTCATCATTTATCTTGTACATCATCTTTTTTACGTTGAATTTTTGGTTGCCCACCTACTTATTGACAGGAACTTAAAAATAGGTGGTCAAATCGTAGAAAGAATAATTATGATAATAGAGATCGAAAATTAAAATCTACAAGCAATACTCCACGAGTATCAGACATGAAGGTGGGAGTAAATATCAGTGAAAGTGATAGCAGCACAAGCCCAACATCAGAGAGTTCAATGGAGCACGAAGGTGAGGAGCCCATGATCCAGACCGGCAGAAGCAATCCAAGGGGAAGAATCAAGAAGAAACCCAGCTAGATGACTGACCTCTCGGCATGATCCGAGAATGATATTTAGCTAGTTGTACCATAAGCAACGTCGCAACATTTGATAAAGTATGCCTTGATTCCATATGCCTGAATCAGATTTGTTTGGGTGATCGTATCCTCTCTTTCTAGCTATGTTGTGTTGTGTATTAGCTTTGTATGCTAGGTTTTTTAAGAGAAAAATGTGTAGCTCGTGATAGTTTTAGGAACTTTAATATGTCTAAGATAGAATACATGACTTGTATAAGAAATAAGTGTTTAAAGGGTAAGAAAAATGCTTATAAATATAGTTTGAATATAGATTAAAAAAATCTGAAAATAACATATATCTTCTTAGTATTAGTATCAATATTATTATAGATCTTACCATTAGTTGATTTAGGAAAATAGATAACAAAAATCATAAAACATAGTTAGTAAAGTAGAAGCTTTAGATTTTTTTTTAAAAAAAAAAACTTCTTCAATTAAAAGCACTAGTTGATGACGAAAATAATCATATGTTATATTATAGTGATAAAGTATATGTTTAAGAAGAAAAACAAAAATTATAAAAAATAAATAAATAAGAAAGAATTTGATTATGCCAAATCCTTAATTCAATATTAAAAAATCAATTGTTTTTTTGGCCAAAGATCAAACCAATATTTAAACACTAGCAATTTTTAAAATAGAGAATTTCTATTAAAAACTATTAAAGGCTTTTATTCTCAAAATGAAGAATTATTTAAAATTATAATTATAATTATTTTCTTTAATATAATACAACATTTGTATCTATCCATGAACAAAGTGAGCAATTAAAGGTAATAGTAGGAGAAAAAAGTTCAAAGTCGAAACCCGATGAAAATGAACATGCTAAATCTTAAAAATCATAATAAAAAATTACTATAAAAGAAAGCACTTTTGCAAAAAAGATGGAGGAAAACAAAAGATAGAGAAAAAGAAAAATAAGAGAACATGATCCTAAAATGACCCAAAAACTAGGCTTTGTACTCGAACCGAATATAAATAAATATTGGTTAATACTTAAAATAATAGTTTTTCTAGGCAATGTAGACAAAATAAAGGATCAATCCCATCCACAAATAGTAGAAGGGATGATTTAAATAAATATTATAGCTATAAATTATATATATCTAGATTAAAAAAAAAAAAAAAACCCTTCTTATGATCAATATGAATAAGTTGCTGATGATTGGAAGCAATCTTTGTTTATAGTAGTAATTAGCTACAAAGATAAATGGTCTAAAGCAAAATTACTAAATTTTCTAGCCGAAACATTGCAATGGAGCACTTTGCAATTTTTAAGAAAATGAGAATACTCCATAATAGGACAAGCTCAAAAAATTAAGTTATTTAATGATTTTCAAAGTTTTGAACAAATTCTTCAAAAAGTCATGAAAATTATAAAAATGGAATTTTGTAGGCAAATGAATGAAATTAGTCCTAATTCATATACTAATTACATTCTAAAAAATTTAAAATTGTATATTAGGAAATTAAAATAATTCTCTAGATAGTTTTAACATCATTACCACTAGTTAAATGATATAGATTTAAAATTTTAGTTAAATCACTATTTTCATAAATTACCTAGTAAAAACTATAGAGATTTTTTGGAAAAATCCAATGGTTATGATTCCCTAGAAATAAGATAAGATCATATATGCAAGTAGTAGATTACTAGTTAACAGCCAAAGCAACTAAATAAGTTAAAAAACAATCTGAAAATAAATATTGTTCTAATATCCTAAAAAACAATTGAGAATGTGGATATAGTGAACCGAGACTAAACAAGAGGATTTGGATATTTGAAAAACCCAAATATATTAGGGAAAAAAAAGATATTTAAGAAAAAGATCTCAAAAACCAAAAAAGATTTGTCAATGTTATATCTATAATAAAGAAGGTCATATAGCTCCACATTATCTTACAAATCGAAACGATACAAAGAACATGACAAAAACTTTAGATGTAAATAAATTAGAAATATGTTTTGGTGAAGATATCTCTGACTATAAATTAATTTTATATGAAGTTGTCAATACAAGTGAAAATGAATCAGATAATGAATTTAAATTTGTTTTCATGATAAATACCCTTGAATTTAGACCTATGCTTTAAAAAGAAATTTTATCTATAACAAAATTAGAAGAAATTATAAAAGAAGATATGACTATAGAAGACAATTAATTAGATAAATTAAAATACTTTCAAAAAGATGAGGTATACAAAATTTTAAAAATGAAATTTTAGAGTGCTAGACATTTTGAACAATTTAATAGAAATACCATAGTTAAAAAAATGTCAAGACAGAACTTTTGAAATTCTAATTTTTGACAAAAATAAAGCTAAAAGGCTTTAGAAAAGATATCCTTAACTTAGACATATTATATAAGAGTTATACAAGTTGAAATCATAGCTTTATTCCAACAAGAAATAGACACTCCTATTTTAGTTATTATGTTAAATAAGGATAGATAAAAAATTTGATTCAATCTATTATAAGTGGAATTCAATCCAACTTTATTATTGGGATAGTTTGGCTTAAAGTAAAATCAAATTATTTTACTTTAGTTATAGATCACAACGTACAAAACACCATAATATTGAAAATTCAAATTAAAAATATTACTACAAAAGAAGAAAATCATAATCTAGCTATATAATGGAAAGTAATCAATATAGCCAAAACACTTATAATAAAGATAGATAATCAAACAATTGAAATATACAAATTATGAGAAGTTAATACTAATATTCAACCAGGTTAATGAATAACAGTAATCTAGAAATATCTTCAAAATGATCATTAGATGATGTTATTGACAAACAAGAACAAAAACCTATAGAAATTATTGTTTCAGGATCAAATCTACATTCAAAAAAGAAAAGAACCATTGTAGGAAACAAACTTTTTAGATTTATACCAGTAAATACTACTAATCAGGAAGAAAGTGACAATAAATTTGAAAATTCACACAATTCTCATATACTTATTTTTCTTGCTAAAAATTTTACTAGAAGGGAAAATATAAATATAGTATTTAAGAAATTTTAAGGAATATAAACAATACCAATTAAATATGTTAATTGACACAGGTGATACAAAAAGTGTCTGCAAAAGAAATGCATTACCAATAGAAGAATGGAAAAAGTTAAAGGGATCCATAACGGCTAAAGCAATAAAGGCAAAAAAACTTTAATAGAGTAGAAAACTAATAATATTTCAATTTGTTTAGGAAATATTGAATTTCTTATATAAAAAATAATATGTTTTCCTTTTTATAGATGGAGATTTTCTTTTAGGAATAGACCTCTTAACGAAATATTATATAATGGTTAAATCATAATCAAGCAAGTCTTACATATAGAGGATTGAAAATACCAAAACCTTTATTAAAAATCATAAACATAAACGTGAAAAAAAATTCTATCTTCAAACACAGGAAGAACAAATATATAAACTAGATATCAAACACTAGATTTATCTATTATTAGAAGAAAATTTTAGTGACAATTCACTAAAATCATTTTCTAGAAATCTTAGATATTGCGAATTAAAATTGAAAGACCCTAATAAAATAAATAAAGTCAAACCAATAGTCTATATTAAAAAAGATATAGATGAATTTAAAATTCAAATTCAAGAATCACTAGGAGAAAATAGAGATTTTCTCACAGAAAATTCTCATAGATAAGTTTCTAAAAGAATTTATCATAGATATTCTCTTAGAAATTCTCATGGTTCAATTTTTCTCACGGAAAATTTTCATAGAAAAATTTTTTAGAGAATTCACTAAAAGAATTTGGAGGAAAATATCATGAGAATGGTGACGCACAATGGCAAGAACATATTCTCACAATAATTTTTTGTAAGAAAAAAATATATTTATATGTTTTCATGTTCTCATGAAATTTTTTTGTGAGAATTGTCATGGAATTTTATTGTGAGAACATGAAATACATATTTCTTTTGGTATTTAATTGTGAGAAAAAGAAAGTAGCTTTTTTATGATTTTTCATAGTTTTTATTGGAGAGAAAAATCGTGAGAAATTAATTTTTTGTCATTGAATTTTTCTATGAGAAAACATAATTGAATTAGTTTTTTTTTTCTTATGGGTTTTGCTATGAGAAAATGGAAGGTTACTCACAGACAAGAGGAATTTTTTTAAATATATTCAACTTCTCAAGGTCTTATTCCATGAGAAGTCTTTAAAAATAAAAAATTACTGGTTTCTCACTAAATTTTCCATGAGAAAATTCCACAAAGAAAATTTTAATTATATCAACAACCTTATTCCCTTCTTCTTTCTGCTGAATGAGTCCCTCTTGTTGTCTTCATCTGTAGTGTCTATAGCTCCAGTTCCTTGTGTGGATCTACCACTTCCTCCATTATGCAAGCATCGTAAGCTCATGGTAGCCCTTCCTGGAGTCCAACCATGCACCATAGCCTCACCTGAAGTTCATGAAGAGGTGCTTCATCATTTGGGACAAAGGTGAGCTCTCCATTCACTATTTTTTATGTGCTTTCCTTCTTTCCATTTTATGATTTCATCTTTTCCACTATGATTTCATCCTTCATGTTATTTTCCCCCTCATCTACTAATATATATTTGTTTTTGCTAAAGTTTTTTAGTTTTTTTCTTTTTGGCAACGTGCTTTTGCACAAGTTAACATGAACTATTTATAGAATATTAGTTGAATTTTGAGTCCTAATAAAAAATTACTACTATTGGAGTTCATTCAAATCATATGGTCTTTGGTCTTTTGCATTTAGCATGACATGGATGACTTTTTTCTACTATTTTTGTTCAATTGGAAAGTGCAGAGTCTATGCTAGCATAATCTTATGGAGTCTATGCTTCCATTGCCACAGCTAGAGGCAAAATTGTAAATAAGAAGTGGTGTGACAAAAAGGAAAATGGAAAAACTCTATATCTAATTTTAATTTATTTGTAAGTAGTTATCTCAAATTTTTAAGTCAAAGAAATAAATTTTTCAACTTTTATAGTATAACTCTGCATATTTTTTCAAACATAACATTAAACACTTTATAATTAACATACTAACATTAAAAATAAATGGGAATTTATCATATTAATTATAAAAAATTTTGATATAATACGACACTTAAATTATCCTTCTTAAAGAAAAATAGAAATAAAAAGAAAAGTGTGAAATTTTAAAAATATTTCAAATTTTAAATTTTAAGAAAAAATTATTCATAAGTAATCAAAAATTTGAGAGTTTTTGCTAATTAAAATCCTACAGGACCCATCCTAATTCATTTTCTATCCTTGTTGTTTTGCTGAAGCAGAGTCTCTAGAGTAACTTTTTCTTCTGTGACAAAGTAGCTCTAGTATAGTTTTGCTGTCCTCTTTCTTTTAAATTGGATAGAGCTTATATTTCTAGAATAGAAGGTTGGCTATTTGGTTTGTTTAGCTCTAAATTATTGAGAGATTTTAAGAAGTCTAAAATAGATATGCAATGTTGATATGGTTTTAATTCTTTACATATACAAGTGATGTGCATATCTTTTAGGTAAAATTCAGATTTTTTATAATTCATCTCTTTTAATATTTTTATTTTTAATTTGTTATTTAAATTATCATTTTTTAAATGTATAGTTCAAAAATTATTTTTATTTTATATTTTACATCATTTAAAATTAAAAAATTAAAATCATAGAAAAAATCAATCTGAATTATTTAAATCTAAGTTGAATGATTTAGAAAAAAAGATGCATTTCTGCATATCTTTAGAAATACACAAAAAATTTAAACTTTATGTTGGCATGTGTGAAATAGTAAATGTTCTTGGGTGTTTGAAAATGTCTTCTTAGACACTATTGATATCATGATGTCAACATTTGATGAACAAATTAACAAAAACAAGAAGTTGGACCATACCATTATATGATACAAAATTATAAATGTTAGTGTTTCAACTTAATTAGAACTAATGAAGAAAGAAGTGAATGTGAATTAGAAAATGGTTAGCAAGAGGCAAAGGTATGGAGTATGAAAAGGAAAGTCCTTCTTTGAAATTGCCTATTCATGTCCAAAAGTGTATGCTTAAAAAAGTTTTTTTTAATCTAAAAATCCTAGCCAATGGACTTCTCAATCATGGAATGAGAAATTATTCGATACAATTTCAAGTATCATATTTTTCATGAGTCTCCAATACCATTATTCTAATTTGTGAAGTTATTTGTTATTTTGTTTCTTTTTTTCTTTTTTGTTTGTTGACAAAGATAGAGTGGAAGTGGTGCCTTATAAGAAGAAAGACTATTTGGAAGGCATTTAATTGATGCATTTGTTGCAAATTTTTGAGAGGATTAAGTTTGATGGATCTTCCTAAACATTGGCATTGGATATATAATAGAATAGAAAGTGGTCATTAAGGGATTACACAAGAATTCTTTACTGGCATAAAGGAGTTTATTTAGTTTGCAAGTCATTTAGATGTATTTAAACAAGAAGGGAGTTTATTTAGTTTGCAAGTCATTTAGATGTATTTAAACAAGAAGGGAGGTCTAGATGTCTTTGCGTAAAATGCAAATGTATGAGGCATCCTAATCAAGATAACATCAGGATGCATTTGCAAAAAAATAGATTTATGCATGATTATTACTATTAGCATAATCATAGAAAGGAATGTTCACTATTAGCTCCAATTGAGATTGACCTTCATATATCCATATGAGCAAATGATTAGAGATATGGTTGAGATATCATTTGAGAGATATGACATGCCTAAAAACCCCAATCTAAGTTTTGTGATGTTTTATGACATGCTAAGAGCTTCACAAGCTCTGTTGTGGAATGGGTGTTAAGATCATATAGTGTTATCAATGGTTGTGAGATTGTTGAGCATCAAATCTAATTATAACATTTTTTAGGCATATACCAATGAGATTATCACATTAATGACTAAAATCTTGTTTGTTAATCATTAAATGCTTGCTAACTTGTACTAAACCAAAAACTAGTTTCAAAACTTGACTGTGGTTATCAAAAGATTGACTATTGTAGTAAAGGATGTATGTTGTATTGTGGTGATGTAGCCAATGGTAAGGAATGTAGCTTTTGCAATTAAGCTAGATTTAGGCAAACAAGAATAAAAAAAGAGAGGTTTAAGGAGGTCTCCAACAAACAAATGTGGTACTTGCTAATTATTCCAAGATTCCAGAGATTGTTTGCCTTTAATGGCTCAGTTAAGAGATGGCATCATGAAAACCATTATAATAAAAGTGTGTTATCACATCCACCAGAGGGGAATTCTTGGAGGCATTTTGATCAAACTTATCTAAAATTTGCATGAGGACTAAAGAATGTTGAACTGGGTCTTTGTGCTAATAGTTTTACTCCATTTAGTTTGAGTTTTAAGCCTTATTCTTGTTGGCCTATAATTGTTACCCCATTTAATTCTCCACCCCGCATGTGTATGCGATGAGAATATATGTTTCTAACAATAATAATATCTGGGCTTCATAATCTAAAAAGTAAAATTGATATTCTCTTATAACCTCTAATTGATGATTTGAAGTTACTTTGAGAAGAGGGTTGTTGCTCTCTTTGAAGCGTACACACAAGTATACATATCGTGAAGGCAATATAGTGATAAGAAAATATCGTTCCCACGAGGATTTGTTGTCAAAACATTGTCAAGTACTAAAATTCACACTCTAATTTAAATTAAGCGAATCAATTCGTAATTGTTAGTGTTAAAAAGAGGTTGTTTAGGGATTAAAAGCTATACAAAACTTAGGATTGATATTTGGATGTTCCGGGTAATTAGTGGCACCTAAGATTATTAGTTCTCTTGTACTTCATAGCAATTAGCTCAATATTCAGTACTTTTGCTATCAATGATAATACCTGCTGGTCTAGGATTACATTGTTCCTATATATATTTTTCCAAATATTATATAGGGTTCCCAATTTATTTTATAATTCCTTACAAAATCAACTCAAATCAAACTATTATCACAACACCTACTTGAACCATGTGAGGTTATTGAGTATATTCTTATCTTAATAACTAAACTATCCACTTACCCAGGCAAGTTTCAAGCACCCACACCACTCAACTTTTGATCTCACCTCTCTTTCCCTTTCCCAAGTTCAAGTTAGGTATCAAATCAGTCTAATTGTTAGCCAATCAATCAGAAAGTATGAAGCATAAAGTTGAATGAACAAATATTAACCATTGATTGCAAAGTTAGAATGAAGAACAACTACTAATCTATATAAGAGTTCTTAATAATCCTAGATTAGAGAGGGTTTAGCTATACATGATCATAAAATCCCAAGACACGGTTGAAGCAACAATCAGATACATCAATAAAAATGGTAAAGACAGAAGAAAGGAAGAAGAAATTCTCAAAACGAAATGGTTTAAGCTTCAATCCTCAATCTCCAGCTTTACTTTGCTTCAAAATGCCTTCCTAGCTTCTCCCTTAGCCTCTACTCACTTAGAACCACACAAAAACGACCCCAAATGACCAGAATGACGGCTGCCTCGACTCCCCAACACATATGAAGCTTCAAACCCTCAGAAAATTCTGAAAACAAAACGCTGCGTTCAGTTAATTTGAATTATGCCGCGGCTCAGAGTTTTACGCCGTGGCGGTGTTGAGTTCTGTCCGACTGAGGGTCGTAGCTCGACATGATACGCCGCGGCGAGACATGGTTCTGTGAGACTCCATGCCACGGCTCAACATACACGCCGAGGATTTTTGCTTCATTCGAATAGCACCACGGCTCCTCAACATCGCGCCTCGACGAGTTTTGCTTCTGACTAAGTTCTGGCAGCGCGACAACATGTTCTGCCACGGCGCGAGTTGCACAGCACGCTTTCCCTTGGATTCTTCACTTTCAGCCGCGGCGTGAAAGAGTTTGGCCGAGGCGAGACTTGCAAAACCACCATTTTGCAATCTTTTTCTCCTGAGATTACTCAATACTCTTTGACACATGTATCCTATATGAAAAATAAAATGTGATTAGTTATCAATATACTCGAAATTAAAGTATAAATGCTAATTTTTCAAATAAGTAT
This sequence comes from Erythrophleum fordii, assembly GCA_032878935.1. Classification (NCBI taxonomy): domain Eukaryota; kingdom Viridiplantae; phylum Streptophyta; class Magnoliopsida; order Fabales; family Fabaceae; genus Erythrophleum; species Erythrophleum fordii. The sequence goes on along the minus strand of JAVQMF010000025.1, from coordinate 4,193,940 downwards.
TGAGTGTATGTGACGGGCTTGTCGTGCAACCCTCAAAATAAAACTAGGTTGATCTAAAAATATAGCAAGTGGCACAACCTAGGTCATCTCCCTTGGAATTGGAATTCAATGTTCAATTAGGTTCTCTAAGTGTTCTAAGATCCTAGAACTATCTAGTTTAGGGGGTTTTTGAATGAATTAAACTATCCTAAACTGAATTGAAACAAATTTCCTAATGTCTACCTAATTATGTGAATTGTGAATGATAATGGGCTTGTGACTAGCTTAGGAATTGTCTCTTGATATCCACTATCCTTATCCTATCCCAATTATGATTAATTCTAGCCTAAGAATTCCTAATTATGTTCATTAGCAAATGATCTTGAATAACCATTCAAGATTCAAGAGATTAATAATCTAATGTTGAATTGAAACCTCAATCCCGCATTAAACCGTTAACCCTTGTTCTTAAGATCAATGAACATCCAATTTGATTGATTAACTAATTAATTATCTTCCGATTCATCATCCAAAAATGTTTAATTAACCAACTAAACACCAAGGAATTCTCAAATAGACATTTAAGCACATAACCTCACTCATGCAATTCATCGAACACCTTCGTGGCATACATGGGAGATTAGAAAGAATAATGAAAAATCAAATTCAAATTTAACCAATTAATCAACAAAAAGGGTTTCCTAATCAGTGTCTAACCAACCACTAATTAATTACACCAATTCCTAATCAAATACAACTTAACCAAGATTATACAGAATAAGAAAAAGTGTAGGAAAAATAAGAAAATCTTAGCCAGAATTTTGCATTCTTCCAAGGATTCAAGCTTCTACTCAAGAGTTTCCTCCTTTGCTAGCCGCAAGATGAATGAATTAGATCTTCATTCGGTGGATGGATGATGGAGTATGGAATGGAGAGATGGATGTGTGGATGGAGGCATGGGTGAATGATGGATGAATGGATGGAGGCGTAGTTGTATGGCCGAATGGTTCTCCCCCCCTTGAATGAATGATGGATGCCCCCTTTATAGAGTGAAGGCGTGAATTAATTAAAAGACGGCTAGGGTTTGTGTGAATGGATGAAGGAATTGGGAGAAGGCGTGAATGGGCTGGAGTGTGCGAGGTTGATGGCGTGATGAATCTGGACGCTGGATGTGCATGAATGGCGTGATTATGCGAATCCCTTCCTCATTAAAAGTCACGTGCTTAGCTCTCTAATTTCAATCAGCTGAACCTTGCATGTGCATGTAACGTGGGTCCCACTTCACTTTATTTTATTATATTCCTCATGCTTCATATATTATGGTTCATGCTTCCCACGTCGTTCCTTTTCTTCAGCCAACTCCAAGTTCTTCACGTCCTCTTCACATGCTTCCTCGAAGCATCCGTAGAACCAGAAGCCAGCTCCCTTTCCCTCCTCTGTTTCTGCAGCTTTTTACGTGGCAGCCTCTCTCTTCGTTCTTCTCTGTTCAGCTCCATTTTTCTGTTCGTTTGCTTCGTCTTGCTCGTAGCTTCCTTCTGCAGTTCCAGCAGCTTTTCCACGTGTTTCTGCTGGTGTTTGTAACGTTCACGCTGTTTCTTTCCTTCCAACTATCCACATCACTTTCCTTCTCCTTTACCACGTAGCGTCCTCTGTTTCTGCATGTGGCTGACTCTTTCATACAGCTACTGCGTTAGAACCCGTGGCTTTTCTTCTTGCATTTTGATTCCAGTAGCTCGAGTTCTCTTCTCTTCAAAGCATCAGAAATTACATCAGCTCCATACTACTGGTCTCGCATTATTCTTCTGCAAACAGCATCTTCACATGTTGTTTTCTTTTATGTGGTTCTGCTTTTGTCTCCACGTGAACCTCTTCATTTAGCTTGTAGTTTCTTTACTCGAGCTGCATGCCTCATGCATGGTTCTGTGGCTTCTCCTATATTTCTCATATACTTTATGGCTTTATTCTGGACCCTAAACCCGTAGCTTCAATGCCTTTTCCATTCTCCAGCTTATGGCTTTACTTTTAGTTCTCATCACACCTTTTCTCGTGACTTCTCCCTCCATTCAAATGTATTTGCCCAAAATCTGCATAAAAACAAAGGAGAAAAATCACAAAGTTCATTTAAAATTATTTATGCATTTAAAATCAATTATTTGTATTTAAATTCTTAAAGTGCAGAAAATGGCTATTAAAATAAAATCTTATCTAATTAAAGCCTTAAAGCCATATTTGGAACTAAAACGTCTAAGTTTAGGAGGATAAAAATAGATAAAACATGTGTTTATCAGTATGGCTATTCATCCTAAATATGTTTATTTTCTTTTGTGTAAGTGTCATTTATCCTATAAATGGAGGTTAATCATCATATTTACTGAGAGAAAATATGTACAATAACATGAATAGTTAAAAATTATCACACCCCTAAGCTTGAACTTTTACTCGTCCTCGAGTAATACAAACCAAAAACATTAGTAGAGTGACCATTGCCTTGGAAATATTAGCAACTACTATGGTCCTCACTTGCTGCATCAAAGAGTGTAATTAATAGGAAGAACAAACCATATATGCTAAAAGCAAAGTTCAAATGATAAAATTAAAGCTTCCACCCATTTCGAAGTGTGTGTGTGAATTTGGCCAAACACTCATCTTAAGCAAGCATCAGAAGTAATTTTCTGCACTCCAACAAGTATAACCAGCCTCAACAACAGAAACTTCATAAGCTCACCTTTTTCCCTCTCTCCACTGAATTAGGTACCACAAAACCACTAGATCAAAAGGACTTTTAGGCTTGTAATAGGGCTAGGGTTGTGGCTACCAAGGATAGGCAAAGTTAGTACAAAAAGTCTTGAGAAAATCTATGTGATAGTCTGCATAAACCAGAGATCCTCTTAATGTACCTTCAGTAATGATTTAAACGGATCCCTATCTCAAATATATTTTATTTTGTTATTTTTTCTTTTTTGAACAAGTAACCATATGGCTTGTTTCTTCATTCTCATACATGCACTACTATCTTATTCTCAAGACAAGGGTAGGATTATCGACTTTTATAAGGCCAGTCAAGTTAGGTACTCCTTTTAGTGACTCCGTGGCAACAGAATGAAATACCATGTCCTACAGTTTCTTATTTTTTTTTTTTCACAAGGCTCAAATAAGGTTCAAGCATAAATGTAATTGCAATAAGGTCAGGCTAAAAAGGCACAATCTCAACCAAGGAATGCCTGAATCATCTTTAAAGGTTATGCCATACCTATTGATTTGCCTCAAGAGGGTAAGAGATAAGTTCTAAAATCCTAGATTTGAGACTAGCTATACAAATTATATTACAAAAAATTTTCTCCTAGAACTAGCAGTTGATTTGTGAATTGGCCAATGGTGCATAATGCAGCTTTCAAAATGGATGAATTCCTAATTTAAACATTTGAACTAAGATCAGAACACAGATAGTATAGACTTCTTACCAAATATCTCTTGAGACAAGACACTATCATTGGAAGCAGGCGAAAACAAAACCAACAGGCCAACAGACAAACTAGTTTGAACAAATTTCATTTCAAAAATTTTGTTTAACAAGGAAAAGTTCAAGAACAAAATTTCATGTTATTCCATTGATTATGCTTTGACCAAATTATCCTACCCCCAAACTTAAAATCAACATTGTCCTCAATGTTGAAGAACACATAAAGCAGAAAAAACTTAAGGTAGAGAGCTCTGTGCAAAAAGAAAATATTGTTGCTTCTCTCTTTTTTTTTTTTTTTTGGAACAAATATAAGAGGGAAATAAGAAAGGAAATATAACGACAAGCACATAAAACATAAAACATTAAGAGAAATCTGAATGACAACACAATAAACAGAAATAAGTTCTAATGCCGAAAAGTAAAGAAGAAACAAAGGAGGGTGTCAGATAGGAGGGTCCTATGATGGCTGCTCGGGCTCCGGAGGTGGCTAGTGAGGCTGCTCCTGAGGTGGGGATCCAGCAGGACTGAACACAAAGTCAGGAGGAGGCAGAAACTCAGAAGGGTCCCACTGTAGACGGCTGGTTACATGTCTCCAACACTGGTATTGTCAGCGGTCTATAGCCTGAGCTCGGATGGAAAGATTCTGCACCATCGTGAACAGAGCCTCCAAAGAATGTGCCTACGCCGGAGGTGATGGCAGATCCTGAGCAGGCAGATTAGGGGACTGAGCGGGCTCAACTGGGAACTCCACTGGCTCCTCAACAAGCGGCTCCATCGGCTCATCAATGGGCTCTTCTGCCAGGTCATTTCCCCCAGCCTCCAAATCACCAATCATCAGGATAGAAAATGGCTTCCTCGAAAGAAGGACCTCCTCATGTGGCTCAAACGGAACCCCAGCATCAGTGCACAATTCCGTGATCAGATGAGGATGTGCCAGGCTAGAAACTGTAGAATGAGAAATCTTCTTAATGCTCTCAAAGATAATATAGCCGACATCGATCGGCCGCCCAGTCATAATCAAATAAATCAAGATTGCCTGGTCAATGGTCACATCACTCAAGTGACTGCTTGGAAGCAAGTTAGTGCAGACGAAGTGGGCCCAATAACGTGCAACGCGATTCAAATTGGCCCGCAAAATGCTTTTGGGCACCCCTCTTGACATCTTCCAAAAATTTCGCCCCAGGAGTGTCAGTTCTGCAACAATGTCATCCAAATCGGGGGTTTCCCCACTCATCCGGTACATGCAGAACTCACAGTCAGCTACCAAAGCAAGGCAATATTTGTCTCTGATTACTTGTTCATTGATAGTGACTGTGCGCCCGCGGACTCGATACAAGCTCTCGCGACAAAATGGGGCGTTGGCATAAAATTCCCGGACGATGGGCACCACTGCAGCAACGGAATCATAACAGAATGTTCCCCACAGTCTAGCGGAGATCTGATCTGCTATTTCCTTACTCTCAGTAGGCGCAGTACTGAACTTCCTCCCTGGAATCAAAGCTCTGTGGAAAGTGACTCATTGTAGCGCTCCTGAGCTGCCAGGGACACGAAGCGAGAACGATCAAAGGAAGCAGCAGATGAAGATGAAGCTTCACCCCGGGCTTTCTTTTTAGGGGCCATTCAGAAGAAACCTGCCAAAAGAATTTAGACACAGTTAACAGGGGCAACTAATCAACAATTATGCAATGCCAAATTTAAATGATTAGGCTTCTCTCTGAATTAGGCCCAAAGAGGAACCTATAGATACTTCTATGATGCAACAAGGGATCCAACCAACATGCAAGCACCATAAGCCATGAGTTATGATCAGGATCAAAATGAACCATTGCACAAATAATGTCACAAGTTATGATTGATAATCCCAGCAGCCATAAGATGAAGTAAAATTAATGTTCAAACAATTCAAACCAGAGGAGGCACACGGAGAAGCCATAGTTGCACCCAAGCAAAAGCAAAATAAAGGTTTACTTCCTTTCAGGCATTTAAACAAATAGTTAGTGTGCATGGGGGCAATTGCAAAATTAGAAGAATTCAAGACATCTCCGAGGCATTGTCTATAAGCTATATGCAATTAAGGAAGGAATAGAGAGGCAAAATCATGCAGAAAATAGCCACACACACTTATAAGCTCATTCAGGCATTTTAACAAACAGGTGGTGTGCACAACTTTACTTCTCTATTGCAATGCTCAAATCAGATAAAAAATTTCCATCCAATCGAACAGAACCATCCAGCAAAGAGAAAAAGATCCAACGGCCAGAGAAATTCCCAATGCAATTACAAGGATTGGTAATGGAGACTTACCGTGGAAATCAGCGAGGAAGAGTCGGTAAAAGGGAAGGAGAAGAACGCACAAACTGGACTGACAAATGGATGGAGTGGTTGAGGAGGGGAAGACGTGGGAAAGAGGAGTTAGGGAAGAGTGGCTGGAAAAGGTAGGGAAAAAAGGGACAACGTGGGGAGGCGGGGCGAGAGACTGGCGAAGAGGGAAACGTATGAGAGAGACGTAGCGTAAAACAATGAAATAACCTTTTTTATTTTTAAATTATACAACTCGCGCCACGGCCTGTAATTTTCTGTCGCGGCGAACATTGCCTCTGCCACCCAGTAAAACTGCCCAGCCCGACTTACGCCGCGGCCTGATAAATCACGCCGCAGCCATTTTTGCTACTGGACCTGAGAAGGCCGCGGCTGAGTTCATCACGCCGCGACTACATTCATTACTGACTCTAGGCCAAAATTGCCTCATGCGATTCACGCCGCGACCTGAATTCCTACGCCGCGGCAAGTCTTCCTACTGATCTCAATCAAGCCGCGGCCAGTTTTGCCACTGACTTCGAGTATGCCGCGGCGCAAAGCATGGAGCCGTGGCGCAAATCTAACCTGATGCACTCTCCTAAAAATTTTGCCTAATTTCACAGTTGTAGCACTACTTTCTTACTTTGAACACATCAAGTTTGAGATTTAAAGTATATAATAGGCAATAGATTAATTTCATAAAGTTAAAAATACTCCCCCATCTTTGATTTTGTGATCTTAGCCTCACTACTGCATGAATTATTCTGAACTCTTCCCATAGCTCCGCATGATTAGCATCTTTCAGTAAATTCTCCTGAAACTAAAAATTGCAATCACAAGTTACCCACATGAAATTCTAACAATCTTTAATCTAAAAAAAAACAAAATTACAAGAAAAGGAACTTGGGTTGCCTCTCAAGAAGCGCTAAGTTTATAGTCCTTAGCTCGACTTTCAATGAATTCACATGCAGTCCTCCAGAGTGATTGTGGACTTTTGACGGTCCACCTTTCCTCCTTGATAGTGCTTGAGTCTCTGACCATTGACCTTGAATTTTCTGTTTGACTCTTTTTCCATGATTTCCACAGCACTGAATGGAGAGACATCAACTACTTCGAAGGGTCCTGACCACCGTGACTTGAGCTTGCCAGGAAAGAGCTTAAGCCTTAAGTTATACAACAATACCAGCTGACCAGGCTCAAACCTCCTTGGTAAAATTTTTCTGTCATGCCATTGCTTTGTCCTTTCTTTGTAAAGCTTGGAGCTATTATAAGCATGAAATTTGAATTCATCTAGCTCGTTAAGTTGCAATAGTCTTTTCCCACCAGCTTTGCCCAAGTCAAAATTCAATTTCTTCACAGCCCAAAAAGCATTATACTCGAGTTCAACCGGTAGGTGACAAGCTTTACCAAAGACAAGCTTGTAAGGTGACATGCCAATTGGAGTTTTGAATGCTGTGCGATAGGCCCACAAAGCATCATCTAACTTTTTAGCCCAATCCTTTCTTGACGGACCTACCGTTTTTTCCAAAATCCTCTTTATCTCTCGATTAGAGACTTCACATTCGCATTAGCCATTAGTTTGAGGATGATATGCCAAGGCCATCTTGTGTTGCACTCCATACTTCTTTAGAAATGCCTTGAGCTGGCGATTATTAAAATGGGTCCCTTCATCACTAATGATTGCTCTAGGTGCCCTGAATCTGGTAAAGATGTTCTTCTTTAGAAATTTTATTACCGCCCTCGCATCATTAGCATGACAGGCCACTGCCTCCACCCACTTTGTCACGTAATCCACAGCAACAAGTATATATTGGTTGTTGTGAGAAGAGGTAAAAGGCCCCATGAAGTCTATCCCCCCATACATCAAATGCTTCTACTTCTAAGATATTATTCAGAGGCATCTCATGCCGTTTAGATATGTTACCAGCTCTTTGGCATTTGTCACATCTCCCTACAAAATTATGAGCATCCTTGAACAATGAGGGCCAATAAAAGCCCGATTGGAGGATTTTGGCTGTAGTTCTTTGCCCATTGAAATGTCCTCCATATTCAGCTGCATGACATCTTAGCAGGATAGATTCTTGCTCCTCATCTGGGACACACCTTCGCAATATTTGATCTGCACACATTCTAAATAAGAATGGCTTGTCCCAGACATACAATTTTATATCATGCATGAATCTCTTCCTTTGGTGTGAGCTCAAATCTGGAGGCAATACATGGCACACCAGGTAATTCACATAGTCCGCATACCATGGCACTTTGTTTTGCTCCACAAAAAATAAACTCTCATCCGGGAAAGTCTCACTGATCTGTTTCTCTTGGTCATCATGAGCTTCAGTACTCAGTCTAGACAAATGATCAGCTACATGGTTCTCACTACCCTTTTTATCCACTATCTCCAGATCAAATTCTTGTAGAAGCAGAACCCACCGAATAAGCCTTGGTTTGGAGTCTTTCTTCTTAATCAAATACTTGATGGCTGCATGGTCAGTAAAAGCTGTAACCTTGGTACCTACCAAATAAGATCTGAACTTCTCAAATGCATATACTACTGCCAACAGCTCTTTCTCAGTTGTGGTGTAATTCAGTTGAGCATCAGATAGAGTTTTGCTGGCATAGTATATTGGATGAAAGAGCTTCCCTTTTCTTTGCCCCAGTACTGCCCCCACAGCATAGTCGCTGGCATCACACATCACTTCAAAAGGCTTGGTCCAGTCAGGTGCTACGATAATAGGGGCAAATACTAATTGCGTCTTTAACTCTTCAAAAGCAATAAGACATTGATGGTCAAACTTGAATGGAGTGTCTTTCTCAAGTAGTTGACAAAGAGGTTTGGCAATTTTTGAAAAATCTTTAATAAACCTCCTGTAAAAACCCGCATGACCGAAGAAACTTCAAACTCCTTTTACATTGGTCGGAGGGGGAAGCTACTCAATTAGGGAAATTTTAGCCTTATCCACCTCAAGGCCTTTACTGGAAACTCGATGACCAAGTGCTACACCCTCTTGCACCATAAAGTGGCACTTTTCCCAATTCAGGACTAAATGAGTTTCCTCACATCTTTTCAGAACTTGCCCCAAATTAGCAAGGCATTCTTCAAATGAGTCCCCAAAAACTGAGAAATCATCCATGAAAATTTCCATGGTCTACTCAATCATATCAAAGAAAATGGACATCATGCATCTTTGGAATGTAGCGAGTGCATTGCATAATCCAAATGGCATCCTTCTGAAAGCAAATGTGCCATAAGGACATGTGAAGGTTGTCTTCTCTTGGTCTTCAGGGGCAATAGCAATCAGATTATATCCTGAATACCCATCCAAGAAACAAAAGTAGGCCTTCCCAGCTAATCTATCCAGCATTTGGTCAATAAAGGGTAATGGAAAATGATCTTTTCTGGTGGCAGTATTGAGTTTTCGGTAGTCCATACATACCCGCCATCCCGTCACTGTTCTTGTGGGAATCAACTCATTGTGGGTGTTAGCCACTACGGTCATGCCTCCTTTCTTGGGAACGCATTAGACCGAGCTCACCCATGAGCTATCTGAAATTGGATAAATAATCCTAGCATCCAGCCATTTTCTTTCTTCACCACTTCCTTCATTATTGGGTTAAGTCTTCTTTGATGCTCAACAAATTTCTTGTGATTGTCCTCTAATAGGATTTTATGCATACAGATAGAGGGACTTATCCCTTTTATGTCTGCTATTGACCATCCAATGGCTTTCTTAAAACCCTTAAGCACTTGAAGAAGCTCACTTTCTTACTGTCTAGAGAGAGCAGCAGAGATTATTACTGGCAATGTGCACTCTTCCCCGAGGTAAGCATATTTCAAATGGGGAGGTAATGATTTCAACTCTAGAGATGGAGGTTCCTCCACTGATGGTTTCAACACAGATTTATTTCCAATTTATGCATCGAGTGGTTCAAACTGTTGAGAAGCCTTAGAATGATTTTGGGTAGCTTCCAAGAACTTAATACATTCACTTACTCCATTATGCTCCTTCCTAGCTAAACCAACTAATGATACTTCTAGAGGATCCTTAAGAGTTGATTCAATGAACTCATCATGCACTACCTGGGTGATTAGACACACAAAGTAATATTCCTCTGGTTCATTTAGGCTCTTCATTGCCTTGTACATGTTAAAGGTCACTTCTTGGTCATTCAGCCTCATAGTGAGCTCTCTCTTTTGCACATCAATCAATGTCCTTCTTATAGCCAAAAAAGGTCTGCCCAAAATGATAGGAATATCCTTGTCTTCTTCGTAGTCCAAGACTATAAAATCTGCTGGAAAAATTAGCTTGTCAACCTTCACCAAGACATCTTCAATAACCCCATTGGGGTAAACTAAAGATCGATCAGCTAGTTGCAAGGTGACAGTTGTTGGTCTTGCCTCTCCCAACCCAAGCTTCTTGAAAGTTGATAGTGGCATTAGGTTCACACTTGCCCCCAAGTCGCACAAAGCATTTCCAGCAAAATATTTTCCAATGTTACAAGGAATGGTGAAACTCCCTGAGTCTTTCATCTTAGGTGGTAATTTCTTTTGCAAAATCGCACTGCATTCTTGAGTTAGAGCCACCATTTTAAATTCTCCAAACCGCCTCTTATTGGACAGCACATCCTTTATAAATTTAGCGTAACTTGGCATCTGCTCCAAAGCTTCTGCAAAGGGAATGTTAATGTGGAGCTGCTTGAAGATTTCTAAGAATTTTTGATATTGCTTATCCAGGTTCTTCTTCTTGAAGCATTGAGGAAATGGTAGTGGGGGAATGATTTTCTCTTGACCTTTCGCTTGACTACTCTTCTCAGCCTTGTCATGCCTCTTCTCTACCACATCATTCTTCTCCTCCATAGGTTTCTCCTTCTCAATCTCCTCTTCTACCTTACCTTGATCTTGATCAGACTTATTGGCTTGCTTTGATGGTAAAACTTCTGGCAACTCTTTGCCACTTCTCAATACAACTACCTTACATTCCTCTTTACCTTCTCTCCTGGGGTTAGGAACAGTGTCACTTGGTAGCACCCCGAGCTGTCTTGAATTTATAGAGGAAGCCAATTGACTGATTTGCACTTCTATATTCCAAATTGCGGTCTCATGTTTCATCATTGTTGCATCTTGTCTGGCTAAGATGGCATCTTGCTTAGCCATGTACTGCATGAGCATTTCTTCCATGTTTGGCTTCTTTTCTGGCATTGGTGGTCTTCCTGGAGCAGAAAATCCAAGGGGATGAGGAGGTCTCATACCAGAAGAGGATGACTGAGCCTGATTTTGTCCTTGATTTTGTCCCTGGCTCTATGAGAAATTTGGATGATTCCTCCATCCTGGGTTATAGGTGTTAGAGTAGGGATTATTTTGGTTTTTCCCATAGTTGCCCATGTAGTTGACTACTTCTACCAAAGAAGGGCATTGATCACTATAATGTTCTTCTCCACAATGCTCACAAATAATGACTGGAGCTTGAATAGCATTAACTCTCATTGGTGTACTGAAGCGTGTTTCAAGACTATCAAATCTCTTGTTTATTGCAGCCATCTGAGCCGAAAGTGTGGTTAGAGCATCAATTTCATGTACCCCAGCCACTTTTTTCTTATGAGGTCTGGATGCAGACCATTGGATAGAGTTAGCTGCCATATTCTCCAGCAAATTATAAGCCGCATCAACATTCAAGTTGCCTGTAATACTCCCATTTGAAGCTGAGTCAAGGATGGCTTTTGTCTCAGGTAACAATCTATTGTAGAAAGTTTGCACCTGCACCCATTTAGGAAATCCATGATTCGGACACTTCTTCAACAATTCCTTGAATCTTTCCCAGGCTTCATATAACAGCTCATCATCTTATTGCATGAAGGAGGTAATGTCATTTCTCAACTCTACTGATCGAGCTAGTGGAAAAAATCTGGCTCTAAATCTTGTAACTAAATCATCCCAAGTAGCTACGGACCCATCCAGCAATGAGTTGAGCCATACCTTAGCCTTGTCCTTTAAGGAGAGTGGAAATAGCCTCAGCCGAATTGCATCATCCAATACTCCATTCTGCTTAAAAGAATCACACACCTCTAAGAAGTTGGAGAGGTGAGTGTTTGGGTCTTCAAGAGGGGATCCACTAAATTGTCTAGCCATTTGAAGCATCTGCAACACCACTTGCTTCATTTCAAAATTGTTTGCTTGAATGGCTAGTCTTCTTATACTGGAGTGGTATCCTTGTATATTCAAAGTAGCAAAATCATTTACTGTGCGGACACGATTTTCATCCTCATTTGCCATGTTTGTGGTCGAGTCAGAAGCTTCACTATCGTTACTCTGAGTTTGATTGGATGCTTCTGCAGATACTTCTTGAAACAAAACCACTTCTAGACTTTCAATTTCTTGCATATGAGGTAGTGCACTCACAGAAGGGAGCCACTGCAAAACAAAACAGAAAAGAAATTAAAAATAGATAAAGTAAAAATATGCACAGTGCTTAAGTTCAAACTAGATGTGCTAGTATCAATATTGACAAGAGAATATTTTGGCACTCAAATCCCCTGCAATGGCGCCAAAAACTTGTTGCTTTCTTTGAAGCGTACACATAAGTATAAGTATCGTGAAGGCAATATAGTGATAAGAAAATATCGTTCCCACGAGGATTTGTTATCAAAACATTGTCAAGTACTGAAATTCACACTCTAATTTAAATTAAGCGAATCAATTCGTAATTGTTAGTGTTAAAAAAAGGTTGTTTAGGGATTAAAAGCTATACAGAACTCAGGATTGATATTTGGATGTTTCGGGTAATCAGTGGCATCTAAGATTATTAGTTCTCTTGTACTTCATAGCAATTAGCTCAACATTCAGTACTTTTGCTATCAGTGATAATACCTACTAGTCTAGGATTACATTGTTCCTATATATATTTTTCCAAATATTATATAGGGTTCCCAGTTCATTTTATAATTCCTTACAAAATCAACTCAGATCAAACTATTATCACAACACCTACTTGGACCATGTGAGGTTATTGAGTATATTCCTATCTTAATAACTAAACTATCCACTTACCCAGGCAAGTTTCAAGCACCCACACCACTCAACTTTTGAACTCACCTCCCTTTCCCTTTCCCAAGTTCAAGTTAGGTATCAAATCAGTCTAATTGTTAGCCAATCAATTAGAAAGCATGAAGCATAAAGTTGAATGAACAAATATTAACCATTGATTGCAAAGTTAGAATGAAGAATAACTAATAATCCATACAAGAGTTCCTAATAATCTTAGATTAGAAAGGGTTTAGCTATACACGATCATAAAATCCTAAGACACGGTTGAAGCAACAATCAGATACATCAATAAAAATGGTAAAGACAGAAAAAAGGAAGAAGAAACTCCCAAAACGAACTGGTTTAAGCTTCAATCCTCAATCTCCAGCTTCACTTTGCTTCAAAATGCCTTCCTAGCTTCTCCCTTAGCCTCTACTCACTTGGAACCACATAAAAACGACCCCGAATGACCAGAATGACGGCTGCCTCGACTCCCCAACACATATGAAGCTTCAAACCCTCAGAAAATTCTGAAAACAAAATGCTGCGTTCAGTTAATTCGAATTACGCCGCGGCTCAGCGTTTTACGCCGCGGTGGTGTTGAGTTCTGTCCGACTGAGGGCCGCGGCTCGACATGATACGTCGCGGCGAGACATGGTTCTGTGAGACTCCATGCCACGGCTCAACATACATGCCGAGGATTTTTGCTTCATTCAAATAGCGCCGCGGCTCCTCAACATCGCGCCTCGGCGAGTTTTGCTTCTAACTGAGTTCTGGCCGCAGCGATAACATGTTCCGCCGCGGCGCAAATTGCACAGCATGCTTTCCCTTGGATTCTTCACTTTTAGCCGCGGCGTGAAAGAGCTTGGCCGCGGCGAGACTTGCAAAACCACCATTTTGCAATATTTTTCTCCTGAGATTGCTCAATACTCTTTGACACATGCATCCTATATGAAAAATAAAATGTGATTAGTTATCAATATACTCGAAATTAAAGTATAAATGCTGATTTTTCAAATAAGTATTGAGTGTATGGCTATTCATCCTAAATATGTTCATTTTCTTTTGTGTAAGTGTCATTTATCCTATAAATGGAGGTTAATCATCATATTTGCTGGGAGAAAATATGTACAATAACATGAATAGTTAGGAATTATCAAGGGTGTACAAACATATGACATCTATATGAAACAAAATTTCAAGCTAAGAGCTGCCCTTATGTAAACTGTCAATGATTTTTCTACTTATGCCATGTTGATTGGTTGGCAAACTGCAAGGAGATTGGGCTATCCTATTTGCATGGGTTATTTAAAGACATTCTAGTTGAAGTATGAAGGAAAAACTTATTATTTTGATTACCATCATCAGTTCTTGCCAATGAATTTTTTATTTTGTCAAAATAAACAAAACTTCCTAAAGAATATCACATAAACGTTACGACCACCATTGAGATATTCAGAAGAAAAAGTGTATGAGAAAGTTAGAAGATTTCCTAAAATAATAAAATCTCTAGGCCTATCTTTAAAGGGATATGGTCAAAATTTTATTTTGACTAAACGTAGTATCTTTTGATACCTTCCCTATTAACGTGACTTGTTGAATCCACATAAGATAGATGTAATGCATACAAAAGTCAATGTTTTTTAAAATGTGTTTAACATGGTGATGGATGTGAAAGGTAAGACAAAAGATAATGTAGAAACAAGGTTATATTTAGATGTGTACTATAAACGGCTTACCTTACACATGGAGGATAAAGACAATAATAAAATGGCAAAGCCTAAGGCAGCAAACACACCAAAAGTAGGCGGTTTATGAATAGGTTAAATTTTTAAAGCTTCTAAATAGTTATGCATCCAACTTTGAATGTTATGTTAATGTGAAGAGTTGCACTTTAACAAGGATGAAAAGTCATTATTGTCATGATTTCATGGGGAGGCTATTATCAATTGTATTTAATAGGTTATCAACCCCGATCTCTAATACTTTAAAGGAGTTGAGTCATTTCTTTTAAGATCTTGTGTTCTTACTTTACAACTAAATAACCTTAATATAATGGAGCAAAACATTCCTATCATTTTTTATAAATTTAAGAAGATATTCTCTCCTGGTTTCTTTAATGTCATGGAGTACTTACCTATTCACTTGGTGTATGAAGCAATAATGGGTGGACCTATTCAATATAGATGAATGTATCCATTTTAGAGATTTTTGTATACATTAAAAGAAGATTAAAAATAAGACACATGTTAAAGGATCTAGTTGTAAAGTGTATATACTTGAAGAAACTTTGACTTTTTGTTTTATTACTTTGAGTCACATGTTCACTCAAAAACTAGGAGAGCTCCTCGAAATGATAATAGTGAGAAATGTGATGATCATCCTCCTATCTCTATCTTCAATTATTTTGGCTAGCCTTATGAAAGAACTATTGGTAATATATATTATCTTATTGATAATAAGGCTAATGATATAACATTGTATGTTCTTCTCAATTATCTAGAGATTAAACCCTTTTTAAAGTAAGATTCTTTCCTAATTTGATTAAATATGTAATTATATTTTCAAATGTAATATTTTAACTATATAGAGTTAATCTCTTCAAGGTAATTATAGTTTGTACGTTGAGACATTACTTTCCATAAACCTTACCTTATCTAATGAGACAGTTGATAAGCATATTTCATCTGAATTTCATAAATAGTTCACAACTCATATGAGTTTATCTAAATTTTATAAAAGGAGACTATAAATTTATGAAACTAAGCTTCTTTTATTATGTTTCCATAATATTTGTTCTTTGATTAGGTTTTGAACCCTCTAAATGGAATACAAAATACTTTATTGGTTTCTTTGGCTTAGGGTCCTTTAAGACTTATGTATACATAGGATCAATAGTTCATCAATGGTTACAAGTTTCACATAGCCTCCTAAGTAAAAAAGAGGAAGACAAACAATAGTAGAGTATATGTAAAAGGGAATAGTCATGGTAAAGTTACATTCTCATATCATTGTGTGTTAAAAGAGATTATACAGTTAGAGTTTATTGGCCTACCAACTAAGTGGTTGATAGTCTTTAATTATGGTTGGTATGATCCTACTAATCAGGGGACTTTAGTTTGCTGTAAATATGGTATTGTGAAGGTTAAGGATAAAGGAACATATAAGGGCAATAACCCTTTTATCTTTGCCTAATAAGCTAATCAAGTATATTTTACACAATATCCAAAACTGATACCTAACAAAAAAGTTTAGCTTGTTGTGATTAGGACGAAAGCAAAAAATAGGATTGATGCCGCTGGTGATGATAATCTAAATGCACCATTTCAAGATGAGAGCAATGGTTCACCTTAATTAGTTGATACTAACATTAGTGGGTAAGATCATAAGAGATAACATGAGTTAGAATAAAGAAGTGGACAACGTACATAATGGCTCTTTTATTGATGAAAATGGTATTGAAAAAGCAATGAAGTCTTAGAGAAAGAACTATTAGATAGTAACTCACCTAATACATAAGAGGATCCTCCTTATTATTATTATTTAGCAAGTGATTGATAAATTCTGGTACTAACTTGTTATTATTACTTAACAATTTTTTCAACTTATATGACTTATTTACTAATGCTTACTTCTAAAATGTTTTTCCATTTTCTTATTCAGATGTCAAATGAAGGATGCAACAATGGAGGAGGATCTTCTACAACCAAAAAAGGAAAAAGGAAGTTTTTGCAATAGTCTAAGTCAATTCAAACACAATTAGCTGCTATACAATCATCACCTTCGCAATTATCTCCACATGCTAAGACCTCTCCTAGATTAACATCTACATCATCTCCTTTTCTATCTCCACACATTCAAATACCACCCGACTCCTTAACTTTCATTTGTTCAGAGGAGCCTCCCACACATATTCCGAGTGTAGATGCAGTTAGCTCATCTTATCATCCTATTAGATATGAGCTAGGAGCACAACTGAGTAATGGATGACTGGTTAGTAGACCTCATAGGGTTAATAAGTAAGAATTCTTTTAAACACATTACTTTTTTTTGTATTGTAATTGTTCTATTATTTGTTCTTTTGTTATATAACTCTCTTTATTTTGCTGGTTTTATCCATATATTTTACTAGTCACCATATTATCTCATATCATCCATAGTAAGTTTGAACATGGGTGGCCAACATTTACTAAAGTGTTAGATATTGTAAAAAACTTATGGGTTGCAGAGTTTAAAGTGAGCTAATTCTATAACTTTTTAAGTGTTACAATAACTATAATTAATGTATTACTATTATTATTTATGACATTAACTTTACTTGTTTCTAATGCAGAAAATGTGTGCTTAGGATTCATGCATTGAGTGGCAAATTTACAAGATATAGAAGAAGAAGTGTAGCACTATTATGCATACATCCTTTAGAGACATTCACACTAGAAAAATCAAAAGTAACTGGTTATCTACAATAGCCCGAGCTAAGCTAGATGAATATTGGCAAAGCGATGAGTTGAAGGCCAAATCTACATGCAATAAGGCAAATAGGCTATAGATATTCGAGGATACCTACATAGAGGTGGGTATATGCCATTCTAAAAGCATAAGGGAAGGATGACAAGTATTTTTTAAATGTACTAGCTTCATTGGATTAATGTTTCTATTGTTTTGGTTAATGTAATTCTCATGTATCTTACTTAAGTGTTATAGGAAACAAAGTTGGGTAAAAAGCTCCAAATCCTAGAAGTACTCAAGAGGATCCAACGCAATGAGAAAAAAGAGGTTGAGTTAGTAAAAAAACCTCTAATACTTACGTAAATCATTTAACTAGTTTGTGAATAAGATTATTACTATAATTTATTTATATACTTAATATTTACTTGTTCTTCATTGTTATAGAGCCAGTATAAGCAAATGAAGCAGACTTAAGAGTGAGGGTTGAATGACATTGATTCTTCCATATGGCTCAAGGTTGTCAGTGGATAGAATAAAAAAAGTCGTGCATATGGGTTTAGGTTAAAGGATGGTCTTCTTCACTTTGATAACACACAGCACTTTGGATATGGCCCTGGCAAACTCTCACGGATAAGAGCGCACTTAGAGGCCTCATTTGAGAAGAAATTAAAGGAAAAACTATCAAAACAAGCCCAAATTTATGAGACAAGCCTTGCCAAGATATAGAAGGCCCACGAGGACAAGATGGAACCTTTCATAAAACCAATTATGTTTCAAATGAGTATAGAAACTGAAAAAGATTGCACTTCCCAATCTCAACCCACCCATGATGATGGTGGTGTAGATGATGAAGATGAAGATGATGATGGGGATAAGGATGATGAACATTGATTCTAGAACTCTTATTTATGTAACATCATGGATTTATGATCTGTAACTTTATAATTTTGAATATATATTTGTCTTAACTTTAATGTACTTTCTAACATTTTGAACACATATTAACTAAGTTATGGCTTTGTTATTGTTATGGTTTTGTTATTGGTTGGCTGAACTCAAATGTTATGATTTTTGACTATTTGAATAAATTGTACTTGTTTAAACAGGGGTTAATGTATAAAAACATTACCAATAGCAAAAATTTATAGCTTTCTCATAGAATTTTTCTATGAGAAAGTTGGAAATATGAATTTTTTTAGCTTTCTCATGGTAAAATATCATAAGAAAAAAATTCTTGCAGTAAACAACCAGGAGAAATAAGGAAAAACTAGGCAAGTATTCTCACAAAAAAATTTGAAATTTCTCATAGATTAAGATCATGAGAAATTCTGAGAAAATCTCTCACTATACAAATCCATGGGAAATTCCAAAATAATTTCTCATGGTATAAATCTGTAAGAAAATTTTCTCTCAGAATTTTCCATAAGAAAGTTGGAAAGAAAGAGGCAAAAGAATTTCTCATGGTATAAATCTGTGAGAAAATTTTCTCTCAGAATTTTCCATAAGTTAGAGAGAAAGCAACAAAAAATTTACAAATTTCAAACCATCTTTTTTTTTATTGATTTTCCTCACAGGAAAAATCTGTGAGAAGATCTTCTCACGAGAAATTTTCATGAGAATTTTGGATTCCTATAACTATTTTTTTCACACCCCAAAATATGTGAGAATTTCCATGAGAATAACTTTTCTCACTCAATTTTTAGTCTTTTCTGACCAAAAAATATCATGAGAAAATATCATTTTTCTTGTAGTGAATTATTAGAGAATTGATTAATTAAACCTACTACTAGTCCACACTTTAGCCCTTCATTTATGATAAGAAACCATGTAGAAATAAAAAGAGAAAAAGTTAAAATAGTAATTAACTACAACAAGTTAAACTAGAATCTAGAAATCAATTGATGGATAATTTATTCCTAGAAAAGATGTTCTAGTTATCCAAACTAAACATACAAAAATATTTAGTAAATTTGATTGTAAATTTGGCTATTATTAGATTAAATTAATAGAAGAGTCAAGACTTTTGATTGCTTTTAACATTTTGTATGGACATTACCAATGAATTGTTTTGCCTTTTTGTCTAAGTACAGCTTTGCAAGCTTTGTAGAGGTGGATAGATGAAATTTTTAAAAATCTTAAATATTTTTATGTCATTTATTTAGATGATATTTTGGCTTTTTGTATTATAAAAGAAGACCATAAAAAACACCTAAAAAAGATATGTAATAAATTTATAAAAACAGGAATTGTACTAAATTTAAAAGATTGAAGTAGATAAAAATAAGATTGAATAGTTAGGATTAAAACTAACAAAATCTAGAATAAAATTGCAAGATTATATTATTTTGAAAATAAATGATTTTCCTAATGAATTGATAGATGAAAAACAATTACAAAATTTTTAAATATACTTAATTATAGAAGAAATTTTATTAAAAAAAATCTTTCAAATAAAGAAAAACCTTTATTATGAAAATTAAAAAAGGATAAAATATGTAAATGGAAAAAGGAAGATATTGAGATAGTTAAAAAATAAAAGAAGAAATTAATAATCTACTAACAGTTTATTTTTCAAAAATAGGAGATATATTAATCTTGGAAATCGATGCCAATATTTAACACTAGGTGCAATTTTAAAAACTAAAGTAAATAATGAAGAATTACTATATGGTTAGAGTTTTGAAAAATTCAAACCGAATGAAATAAATTATATAACTTATGAAAAAGAAATATTAGCCATAAAAATGTAATAAAACATTTTCATATTTAATTAGCTTTTAAGAAATTTATTATTAGAACTGATAGTCAATAAGTTAGGGATTTTCTTAAAAAGAAAATACATAAGAAAAATCCATAGACAATTAGATGGTATAATTTTATTTGTTAATATAAATTCAATATCGAGCTTATTAAAGGAACTAATAATTTCTTTTTAGATTATTTAAGCAGATATCTAAACAATGGGTAAAAAGGAAATTCCTCAAACCAAAAAAATGGCTCTCAACTAAAAAAAGTCCCAAAAAAAGATAGTCATCTTAGCGTTCTTAGCCAACTCAAAGAAATTTCCAAATATAAAGTATATATCTTACACCAGTACCATAGCAATTTTTTGCTACATTAGCATACCAATGTAAGTTGAGTTTTACACAATAACTTAGAAATTCTTATCCTCAAAATACTTAGAAATCCTAATATTCTCAAAGTTTAAAAAAGTGCTACAACAAGCAAAAAAAATTAAAAATACTTCTCAAATTTCTAACGATAAACAAATCTCAAATTTTTATAACTTTGGTTTAGCTTTTCAATTTTATAAGTATATTGACAATATATGAAAAACCCATATAGAAGGAAAGAAAATTCAATTCAATAAGAACTTAACAAATCTCATAACAAAGCTTTTTAAAAAATATATATATCAAAAAGAAAAATAATCAAAAAATTAATTTTAAAAAATATTAGAAAAATTATTATAATTATATAAATTTTGATCATATTGAATCTATTGTAGATTTAACAAACTTTTTAAAAGAACAAGAAAACCTTATTTTTAAAAGATTAAAATTTATTTTTTTGAAAAGGCAAAAAGGATTTCCCCTCAAGGATATGTGTTTTAATTGTGAAACATATTAAATTTAATCAATTTGAAGGGATAAATGAAAGATTCAAACAAAACATTTTATGAATTATTCTTACAAATTATGATTTTCCAAAACTCCTTATTTTCATTGACCAAGATAGTTGGAATGTCTTCAATATTGAATGAAGTATTGTAGAAACAATTATTTTCCAAAATCAACCTTGATAACAATTCAATAATTTTTCTTATTTTATCAAAACAATGATTTATTCTCTCATTAAAAAATGCTAAATTTTTGAAATATTACACTATTTTTTAGTACTATCGAGGAAAGAATTTGAGAAAGATTCTTCCAACTCTACCAAATTTAGAAATTGGTCAAAAATAAGTAAATAATTTTATCAATCATGAAAACCATGATCACTTTTAATTTGTTTTTGATCAAAACTTTTTTTTACAATTACGTAGTAAAAAGCTTTCTAAATTTAATTAATGAAGCTAGATTGCTAAAGGGCAATATAGAATTAACAATAACTGATAGTTGAAGAATGTTTTATACATTATCACAAACTAGACTTACATGTGGAGTATCATCAAATTAAGATGAACACTTAAGATATCTATAAGATCACTTTTCAAGCTTGCAAGGTACTTTTTGAATTCCTTGTGATGTCTTTCAGACTTACTAATGTTCTAACAACATTTTCAAGGAATGATGAACTCTGGTTTTATGGCCTACCTTAAAAAATTTTAGTGTTTTTTATGATATCTTAATTTATAGCAAAGATAAGGAATCTCAATTGCAGCAATTAAGAGTCACTGTTTAGACTTTTAAGAGATAACACCCTATTTGCCAAGAGTAAGTGTATTTTTGGTGCAACACAACTTAATTATGTGAAAAATGTTATTTCTGAAAAAGAAAGTTCAAGCTTATCCAAAAAAGGATGTAATAGGTGGTAAAAGGGGTAATAAGTAAAGAATATAGTTAGTTAGACGAGTGAGAAGCATAAAAAGTCTGTTAGTAAGCATGTCGGTTATGTGGTTCTTGTAAGTGAGTCTCCTATTGATACTTATAGGAGTTATTTCTTCATTGTATGGATTGTTGAATATTTTGAATAGAAATTCCTTTGCTATTTCTCTCTTCTCTGCCCCCTTGGGTGCATTTGCACCAAAATCTATCCAAGAATTTTTAATGTGATTGAGTAGATCAAACTATCAGCCACTGAACCTTTTTAGCATAGTATAATTGGGGTAAATTGTTACTAATATTTGTTAACAGTTAACAATTTAACACTCAGTGGCGTAAGCCTTGATTTACATAATTGAATAAATGACAAGATAAATTGCACCAATTAAAACCTTGGGCGACACACTGCACATTGAAAGTTGAAAGGAGATAATACTAGAACAGGTTTAAGATAAAAGCATAATTTTCGCCCTCTTGATTATATTCTTACACCTTATGAGAATTAAAGTAAGCATGGTAAAGTGATTTTAAGACGATGATAGAGTTCAAACATCAAATTGAATTTCTCTCTTGCTGTGAGTTGAATGAAATATGTCAGAAAATCTATTCCCACTGGCCCATGCAGAGAATTCGAAATTTGATTAATTATAAGAAAAGCATTGTTTAGTTTTCATTCCATGTGTCTCTGTTAGTTTTACTCAAATAGCAGAATCTCAGTGGAAGCATGCCATTCCACCTTTTTCTGCAAGTCTTATGCATATGGAAGCATCTCAATTGAAGCTGATGTCTAGTTCCAGTGAACTGAATACTGCTTCTGTAGTACTACTGTATCTCATCAATTACATATATTGGGGCAAGAGGGTGGTAAGAGGATGAGGCCAAGCATACTTCTGATAGAGTTTGATAGCATCCTAAGCCCATCTATTCAACCAATAGCCCAAATTGTTAGTAAGTCTGGTAGTAGCAGAGGGAAGAAAGCAATCAGTTGGTTAATGGATTCTTATACAAGACAAGAATAAAATGTTGAGTTGTAGTGAAGGATGTCATCGTGGCAGCATTTGAGTATATATAGGTTTCGCTATTTAGACGTGTGTTAATAAGTCTGGTTGTGGACTGCCTTTCATACGCTGTACAATTGAAAAAAACAAAAAAAAACTCTTTTAGCTGTGGAAATGATTTTGAATTGGTTTTTTTTTTTTTTTTGATTTATGTGTATTTGATTATGAAGCATCTTAGGACAAGGGAGGTTAAATCAAACAAAACACACTGGTATCAAGGAAGTGATGTAATACCTTCTCACTTTGCGTTACTTGGAAGAAATTAACTGGAAATTTTTTGAAAAAATTACACTTTTGATCCTCATAATTTTATTTAATTTTTATAATTTAAAATTTTATAATTGTATTATTATAGTTTATAAATTTTTAAATTTAATTTTTATTGTTAAAATTCTATGAATATTTTTTAAATTTTATTAATGTAATTAATTCTGTATTATTTTAATACTATGAATATATATAATTTATGCTAAGAAAAGATATAAAAGCATAGATAATAAAATTAAATTAATTCACACATATGACAAAATATCGATAAAAAATAATGATAGATACTAAATTAAAAATTATTTGAATTATAGGACTTAATTATAAATTTTTAAATTATATGGATCAAATTAACAATAGAGCCAAACTACAAGTACCAAAAGCTAATTTTTCCTTTTTTTTTTTTTTAGGGCCAATCAAATCCAATAGTTGATTACCATAGAAAACTCAAGCTGTAATGCAAACTTGACATTGTCAAAATTAAATGTTATTTACCTGCACTTTTTTTAATGTATTTAATATTTAGTTTCAATTTTAATAATATTATTTCTCTAATTTTTTCACTTGAATAATTGTCTAGAATAACATGGCAATTCCATCCAATGTTATTGGCAAAATGGATCCTCTCCCTTCCTCTTTCCATTACAAGATCTAGACTATCCAAATTAAATTGGACAATTCAGATCCAATTTTTTTTTATTTTCAAAAAAAATAATTTAAAAAAAAAAACAAAATGCAGAATAAAAATAATTTTTTAACTATGATCTTCAAAAAAATTAATATTTAAGCTCAAAAAAATTATTTAAAAAATCTGAACAGTCCAAATCTTCTTATAGACAATTTAGATTTTATAAAAGAGAAAAATATAGAAAAAAGATCCAGATCCGTGTCATCGATTAAGCTAGTCTGAAGAGAGGGGGACAATTGTCTCAAACATGTTATACAGATTAGCCAATTGATTATATAAGCATGAACTAAATAATAGTATTAAATTAATGTTTTCGTCCCTAAAGAATATCATTGATCTGAGTTTTGTCTTATACAAAGAAGAATAAATAGTTTAATTTGTAATTTCTTTTATTTGAGTCCAATTTTATACTTTTAATGAGTCACAAAAAGACTAAGTTGACCATAAAATTAAAAAAAATAAAAGGAACTCCTTGTATATGTTATGTTTTTTCCGGCACAAAATTCAAATCAATTATATATATATATATATATATATAATATTTTGGTTACAAAGGAAACATAATGCCTTGTGTTGGGGGTTGAGAAAATTAAAAGAATCAAATTCAAGTACATCAAATTCTTATAGAATTTAAGCCTAGAATCGAAATCTATAATATTATTAAAAAATCAAAATGTCAATGTAGTCGGATATCAAAATATTAGAAATCAATGGAGTGTACTTACAATCATTTGTATGAGGAACGCAGGTTGAAGCTTCAACTTTTTTTTTTTTCCCCCCACACATATATTAGTAAAAACTATGTGTAGACAGTGACCTTATGCTCCTAACAGATTGATGAAATAAAACAGAACGACAACATTGCCTAGGAAAGACCTATGAACAACCTTTCCATTACCAAAGCTGGTATTTAAAAATTCTTAAGTAGATTCAATTTAATTAAAAAGTCGATATATCAAGTTAATTTATGAAAAAACATGTATCCACATTACAGGTGAGTTCTATTAAAAAATATTATATATATATGTGTGTGTGCGCGCGCATAGTTAATTTAGTTTATACGTATTCTATCAACCGAATCTATTCTAAATTTCTGATATGAAGAGCTGGTGACAATGCTGATAGTTTAACTTTTAAAGATCACTGAAGGAGACAAGGTAATGACTGCAAATGAACAGGTACTGTGAGATATCACCACATTTTACATTGATGTGGTTGAAGTCCGACAGGTTCATATATATCTTATAATTGAGCAATGTGGAATCAAATGCTTAAGGCCCATTAATTAATATATCTTGAAATTTCATTGAGAAGCATCATTGAGGCTTAGTAAGCCATCCTGCAAATGAAAATATTATCTCAAAGTAGATTGTTAAGTTGGTGCAATGAACCAATAAAATCCACCTAATCAAATATTTTATCAAGCTTATTTCATGGTTATTACATTGATGTTTTTCAACTTCATGCCAGGTCTGACTTAGTTTTTTTTTTTTAATCTTGCATATTCGCCAAATCCTGAGAGATGGCGAGCAGCGGAGGAAGACAGTGGTGATAGAGAAGGGGAGGATCCAAGCGCTAGCTTTCGTGGCAAGGGGGGACGGCGACAGGTAACGCAGGTGAAGAGAGGACCATCAGAGAAGACAGAGGCAAGCACTCGGCGATCTCGTACAAAGATAAATTGCTCAGCCTCGGAGAATCGGGATTTCTGGAGATGAATATGTCCGCCGTTGATGCTCTAAACGGGTGGAAGGAATATTTTGTGAAACTCGGTGGAAAGCGTAAAGAAGATGGAGGAGAGGGCCTGGAAGAGAAAGGTGAATCAGACAAAGAGGAGGCAGAGACATGGACGGAAAAGGGAACGGTGCCGAAGCTGAAGGTATCTGCAGACGAATATGCGGCCTGGTGTAAGCCATACATGAACTCGCTTATCGTTAAGCTTCTCGGGAAAAACTTTCGAGTGGGATTTATGAGACAACGAATGGAACGTATGTGGAGTTCGAAACATCCCATTAAGGTGATCCCACTAAACAATGGGTACTTTATAGTATCATTCTCTACGAAGGAAGATCGTGACTATGCTCTCCAAGAGGGTCCATGGATGATAGCGGATCACTACCTACTGGTTCAGAGATGGAGGCCGAATTTCAACCCATGGAAGGCTGATAATCAAAAAAGAGTTGCTGCTTGGGTACGGATCCCAGACCTTCCTGCAGAACTGTACAATGTAGAGTCACTTAGAAGGATTAGGAACCTTGTGGGTAAAACTCTTAAGTTTGATCAGACGATTGCGTTCTCAGAGAAAGGGGGATTTGCTAGGATATGTGTGGAGTTAGATTTGCAGAAACCTTTGCTCCCAGCCTTGGAACACTTTGGGGAAGAATACAGATTTGAATATGAAGGCTTGCATCTGGTTTGCTTCCATTATGGGAGGTATGGACATCATATGGGGAATCGCTCCACGAAGAATGGTGAGAATTAGAAAAGTGATGCGACGAGCTCGTCCATGACGGATACTAGTGGAAAGGATGGGGCGGCGTCGACGGCAGCACCAACAGAGGCAGAGAAGGGGAAGTTTGAACGAGGAAGTTACGGTCCTCAGATGATCGGGAAGCGAGATTTTAGTAAGAGGAATAACAGTGCTGATTTGAAGGGATCTCAAGCAGACATAGAGGCACGAAAATTTGTGGGATTTAAAGGGGAATCCCAACGGCGAGCTGAGACACGTGGCTCAAGGGATAAAGAGAGGATAAGGGAAAGAAGGGATTTGACGGGAGGATCAAATACAGGGGATCACCGACACTTTGGGATTGATATGAGTAACAGGAAGGATAAGGAGTGGGATCCAGTTGGGAAAAACAAGGAAGGTTGAGGGGAGAAGTCGAGCGCGTGAAAAGGAAAATGCTCCAGGTGGAAAGTTGTCGACTAAAGGCGGGGTCAATGATGATGTGGGTCAGAGATTGGAATTTTTATCTAATGCATTTAAAGTATTAGAGGATGGGCCCAGTGAGCAAATGCGGCCCAATGAAGAAATGCATGTGGATCAGAAGGAAAATGGGCTACTTGAAAAAGGTTGTGATGTGGCGAATAAAAGGGCAGATGGGCTTGGGCATGAGATTGGGGTCACGACAGGTTTAACTGATAAAACTATAGAGAATAAGCATATGGGGGCAATAGTGGGGGCCTCACTGAGTGACATGAAGATGAGTAATGAGGATGCTACGAGGGTAGTCCCCTCAACAACCCAAAATGTGTCTCTATGAATATTCTCCTTTGGAATTCACGTGGTATAGGAGCATGCTCATTCCCTAATCTAATCCGTGAAATGACGGCCCATTACCAGCTGGATATGGTTGCTTTATTTGAAACTAGGTGCAGTGGCAATAAAGATGTAGAAATTGCGAATAAGTTGGGATTTAATAACCTAGAAATAGTTGATGCAGAAGGTTACAAAGGAGGGATATGGTGTTTGTGGTCTGATAAGATTCGGAGTGTCGTGGTGATCGAGAAGTCGGCACAGTTCATTCATTTAAAAATCGAAAGCTCAGACCAGAGAAGTTGGTGATTAACACTAATTTAAGCGAGCCCTCTCAACTCAAGAAGAAGAGACCTGTGGCATGACCTTCAGCGGATTGACAGTGGTATTCAGGGTCCTTGGTGCTTAGGGGGAGACCTTAACGCTACCCTCGTTGCGGATGAACGTCAGCCATCCAGTGGTGCGAGTATGGGAACAGATCGAGAATTTTGCAGCTTCGTTGATGATAAGGGTTTAAATGATTTGGGTTTTAATGGCCCCAAGTTCACATGGAAGAGAGCCGGAACAGAGAGCAGGATTGATAGAGTGTTGGGGACAGATGAGTACTTGGAAATGTTCCCAAACAGTACAGTTACCCATTTACCATGGCTCAAATCTAATCATAGACCACTATTATTGCGACTTGAGGGCTTGGGGTACATGACACGAGGAAATAGACCGTTTAGATTTCTTGCTGCATGGGTTCTTCACGAACAGTTCGAACATTTTGTCAAAGCTCAATGGTCAACCCAATGCACGTGGAACGAAAAGGTGGCTAGTTTCACTGAAGCTTGCAAAGAGTGGAACAAAAATGTTTTTGGTCACACTGACACAAGGAAGAAAAAGCTTTTGCGACGTTTGGATGGCATAGCAATAGTAGAGGAAAAATACGAACTGTCAACAGAATTGGAAGCACTTCAAGTTCAACTGTGGAAAGAGCTTGCGGATGTAATGCTCCAGGATTCCATTATATGGGCACAGAAAGCGCGGAGTGAATGGGTGATCAATGGGGATAAAACATGACAAAAGTATCATCTTACCTGTGCCTACTTTACCACCTTTTTCGGCAGAAGGAGGTGATATATTTGAGACACCAATTGAGGCTGGTAATAAACCATTAGCAGTAGGCACTGGTGAGCCAGTTATTGAAATAAGATAGTTTCAGGGGGTTCGCAGATCTACTATACCAAATGATTATATGATTTATTTATAAGAATTTGAATCAGACGTGGTTGATGACATAGATCCCTTATCTTTTCAGCAAGCTATGTTAGGGCCCCACTCATCTGAATGGTTGGAGGCCATGAAAGAAGAAATTGCCTTTATGAATCGTAATCATGTATGGGAGCTTGTTGAGTTGCCAAAGGGTCATAAAGTTGTTGGTTGTAAATGGGTCTTTAAGACCAAACGAGGAGCTGATGGTGAAATTGAAAGATATAAGGTCAAACTTGTAGCCAAATGTTATAATCAAAAAGAAGGTATTGACTATACAAAAACTTTTTTTTCAGTATCTACTAAAGATGCCTTTAGAGTGGTCATGACTCTTGTTGCTCAATTTAATTTTGAACTTCACCATATGGATGTTAAGACTGCTTTCTTAAATGAAGACTTATATGAAGAAGTTTACATGATTCAGCGAGATGGGTATGTTGAACCTGGTAAGAATCACTTAGTATGTAAACTACGCATATCCATATATGGGCTGAAACAAGCTTCCAGGCAGTGGTATTTGAAGTTTGATGAGGTAATAACCTCTCTTGGGTTTGTTGAAAATGTTTCAGATCAATGCATATATCAGAAATTTGATGAGGGCAACTTTATTATTCTTGCGCTTTACGTTAATGATATTATATTGGCCAGCAACTCAATAAATTTTCTAAATGAAACGAAGCACATGTTATCATGTCACTTTGATATGAAAGATCTTGATGAGGCCTCATACGTTCTTGGGATTCAAATCCATCGTGATAGGCCTCGTGGCATTCTTGGTTTGTCTCAGGCAACCTATATAGATCGAGTGCTTAAAAGATTCAATATGAGCTCTTACACTTCTTGTGTTGCACCTATTCGGAAGGGAGAAAGGTTATCTAAATCACAATGTCCTAAGAATGACATTGAGAGGGCTGAAATGAATAAAATTCCTTATGCTTCCGCTGTTGGCAGTTTCATGTATGCCCTAGTATGCACTCGTTCGGACATAACTTTTGATATTAGTGTGCTTGGAAAATACCTGAGTGATCCAAGAAAGGATCATTGGAGAGCTACAAAGAAAGTTATGAGGTACCTGTAAGGTACAAAACATTATATGTTGACTTATAGAAAGTCTGATCCTCTTGAAATTGTGGGATATACAGACTCAGACTATGCATCTTGTATAAATGACCGCAAATCTACTTCTGGATATATCTTTATGATGTTGGAGGAGTCTTTTCATGAAAAAGTGTTAAATAAACACTCACAGCTACCTCAACTATGGAGGCAGAGTATATTGCTTGTTATGAAGCCACTGGTCAGGCTGTATGGTTGAGGAAATTGATTTCTAGCATGAGTTTCGTTAATTCTATATCACATCCTCTAACCATCTATTGTGCTAGTTTTTCTGCTGTGCAATTTTCTTAAAGTCACAAGAACTCAAGTCGTACAAAGTATTTTGATGTTAAGCTCTTGTTTGTTAGAGAGAAAATTGCCAAATCTCAGACTCGTGTGTTCACATCTCTAGTAAACATATGCTTGCGGATCCTCTGACCAAAGGATTACCCATGGGAGTATTTCAAAATCATGTTACTCATATGGGTCTTGTTAAATTTTGATATAATCCTAGTTTAGTGGGAGTACCATATTTCATATGATATCATTCAGTTCAGGTGATGAAACATTATAGACCCGTTTATTATCATTTGTTTCCCTATCAGAATCAATGTTTTGCATTATTTTCTTTTATGAACTGTGGTTTAAAAGACTAATTTCGCATTATGTTCTATTTAGTTATGAAACTTTATATTGATGTGTTTAATATCACTTGCTTCCCTATCGGATTCAGTGATCTAGTATAGTTTCACTTTTGAATATCAACTGACGCTTAATATATTCTGATTGCCTAAGTTTATTTGAATTTTGTTGTTCTGTTATTTATTCTAAGTTATTGAATTAATACTATCCAAGTGGGAGATTGTTGAATTAATTATTTAATTAATTTGACAATTTCATTAATTATTTATGGATTAGCATTAATTTAATTAATAAGAATAAATTGTAAACTAAAATTAAGTAATCAGGCTCAATTAATAATACTAAGCCCAGAAAAGATTTGGTTTGATTATGTATAATTTATGATAGGTTGGATTGTATACAAGCATGTTAGGAGATGTCCCAACCTGCAACCCTTTTAGTGATCATTAGGTTTTCTATCACTAAACTGATTAGTTGAATAGGAATTATTATTAATTAATTATTAATTAATTAATTAATAATTAGTGGAATAATATGAAGTTTACCAATACAAACACGATAACTTTTTATCGTAGAAGAAAAATACTCAAGGTAACTTCTCCAAAATTATCTATCACAATTCTCACTCTCTGTAAAAGCTAAACGGACAAAGCAGGTTGCTAAATTATCTAACCCTGATTACCCATGACTGCTTTTAGATCATCATCAGGTATAGAGTTCCACCATTTATAGATGATTAATACTGTTAACATAATGATTCTTATCAAGTTCAACAAACCCATCTGGCTGAATCATGTAGACTTCTTCATATAAGTTTCCATTTAAGAAAGCAGTCTTAACATCCATCTAGTGAAGTTCAAGATCAAATTGAGCAACAAGAGCCATGACCACTCTAAAGGCATCTTTAGTAGATATTGGGGAAAAATTGTATGTATAGTCAATACCTTCTTTTTTATTATAGCCTTTGGCTACAAGTCTGGCCTTATATATTTCAATTTCACCATCAGCTCTTTATTTGGTCTTGAAGACCCATTTACAACCAACAGCTTTATGACCCTTTGGCAACTCAGTAAGCTCCCATACATGATTACAATTCATAAAGATAATTTCTTCTTTCATGGCCTCCAACCATTTAGATGAGTGGGGCCCTAACATAGCTTGCAGAAAAGATAAGGGATCTATGTCATCAACCATGTCTGACTCAAATTCTTATAAATAAATCGTATAATCATTCAGTATAGTAGATCTACGAACCCTCTGAGACCGTCTTATTTCAACAACTGGCTCACCAATGCCTACTACTGATAGTTCATTACCAGCCTCAACTGGTGTCTCAACTGTATCACCTCCTTCTACCAAAGAAGGTGGTAAAATAGGCACAGGTAAGATGATACTTTCGTCATGTAAATTGATATTCCTAGTAACTTGACTCCCACTATCTAAGTCATCTTCAAAATAATAAGCCCGATTAGATTTAATAACTCTAGTATTGAAGGTAGGACAATAAAACTTGCTTCTTCTTGA
Organism: Erythrophleum fordii; assembly: GCA_032878935.1. Taxonomy (NCBI): domain Eukaryota; kingdom Viridiplantae; phylum Streptophyta; class Magnoliopsida; order Fabales; family Fabaceae; genus Erythrophleum; species Erythrophleum fordii. Next base: position 4,162,411 of record JAVQMF010000025.1, on the reverse strand, counting down.
TCCTATACAATACCCAATGAAGAATCCGTTAATATTTTGGAATTAAGTTTCTTCAGTTGAGGATTATAAAGCCTCACTTCTGCCCTACAATCCCATACATGAAAATGCTTCAAACTGGGTTTCTTTCCTGAATAAAGTTCATATAGAGTCTTTGACACTGATTTACTAGGTACTTGATTTAGAATATAGACTGTTATTTTTAAAGCCTCACCCCATAGGAATTCTAATAAAGAAGAATGACTAATCATACTTCTTACCATATCCATCAAAGTACGATTACGCCTCTCTGCAACTCCATTTTGTTGAGGAGTGCCAGGTATAGGATATTAAGCTCAATGCCATGCTCCTGTAGAAATAGAGCAAATTAACTGGGATTTCTACCTGTCTCAATATATCTTTCATAATATTCTCTACCTCTATCTGATCTGACACATTTAATCACTTTACCAGTCTTCAACTCAACTGCTGACTTAAAAACTTTGAAGGCATCCAATGATTCAAATTTTTCATGTAATAGTTCAATTCATCCATGTCTTGAATGATCATATATGAAGCTGATAAAATATTTAAATCCTCCTATAGCACTAGGAGTAATGGGGCCACAAATGTTAGTATGGATTAGATCCAAGACATTCTCATATCAATTTCCTCTTTTGTTTCTAGCTCTAACTGGGAATTTACCTTTAATGCAATCAACACAAGCTTCAAAGTATGAGAAATCCAGATCTGGTAATACACCTTATTTAACCATCCTCTCTATCCTTTCTCTAGAGATATTACCCAAACGCCAATGCCATAATATAAATAAATTTTCATTCACCCTTTGGCGTTTGTGTCCAATTACAACATTAACAGGGTCACTTGAAGATTCAACTGGACAATGATTCAAATTTGAACAATATAATCCATTCCGTAAAGAAGCAGAACCAACAATAACAGAATTAGAATAAATGTCAGTCTTTCCATTTCCTTGCCAGAAGGAATAACACAATTGTCTAATACAGAACTGGAAATTAGATTCCTTCTTGAAAAAGGTACATAAACAACATCGTTCAAATTTAAAGTATGTCCAGAAGGTAAATACAAATAAACTAAACCAATAAACTGAACTGTTGCTCTACTTCCTTTCACTCCTAAGATAGCCCTCCCTTTTTACTTAGGATCTACTTGTTTTTGAGCCCCTGTAAAGAATTTGTAACATGTACAGTTGCACCAGAATCTAATCACCAAGAGTCAGATGATATTTCAAAATTGTTAGATTCAAAACAAACTAGAGGTAAAGGAGTAAATTTAGAAAATATACCTTCCCTCTCAAGCTTATTCTTTAGCTTATAACAATCAGATATCCTATGGCCAGACTTCTTACAATAATGGCAATGACCCTTAAAGATTTTCTTATTTGCCACTTTGTTGTGCTTTCCATCCTTCTATGATCCAAATGCCCCTGTTTTCTTGTTCTCAGTATGTGACTCAGGCCTCTTACCCTTTTTGTCATTACCACCTGCCTTGTTGCTAGAGCCATGAAACAAATAGTTCACAAAATGAGCTTTCTTGATTGATTCCTCCTCTTGAGTCACAATAGAGATTATCTGGTTTACAATCCACTCAGCCTCTTGAGAATTATAAGTAGTCCTCAAAACTCTATACTCAATTGGGAGAGATTGCAAAACTTTACATTAAAGGACTTCAGTTTGTTGTAGTAGTTTACAAGCTTCATTATATGCTCCTGAACACTTGACACTCCATCATAACGAGTGTTATCCAACAGTGAAATGTAGTAAGCTTTCTGACTCTTATCAAATTTCTTGAATTTCTTTACAATTGCATCTAAATACTCCGTTGCAGTGTCCTTCTTAGGAATACTTTGTTTAATTGTTTTCTCAACAGTGAATTTTATCACTGCCAGACAGATTCTATTAGACTCATACCATTGCTTATGATGGGTCCTATCAGTTGCACTTGACTCATTAGTGAGATCTGCAGGTTTTGGCTCTCTAAGTGCCAAATCTTCTTTTGAGATTGTGAAGTATAAGTCTAGAGATTCCTTCCAATCATCATAATTTGTCTCATTCAGAGTTTTCACCATAGATAGTTGCTAAGCAACAGAAACTGAGGAAACAAAATTTGGAAAATATTAATTATGTGTGCACAACATAACTATAGAACAGAATTTCCCACCAAAACTCAGTTAAAGCAAATATATATCAAAATTATTCATCATAATACCACCTAAGGGTTGGAAAAATTATGATAATTCTAGAAAACTCATATATAACCTAAAGACTTAATTTATCAAAAGAGTTCACATGAAATGTATTCAATATTTTTGCACTGATAAGATACAAGTAATACCGACACAATAAAATGAACTACCAGCCTAATCAAAAACAATACAGACTCATAATTGGACCCACAATAAGGAGGCTCACAATCATTAGGTGTGATTAAATATACACAGTCCACAATAATCATTGAGAACATGAAAATTTATATAAACAAAATATTTTGGCATTTAATCATGCAATATACAAATTTTATGTATTCTCAAGAAATTTATTAACATACCTAAATATTCAACCAGAGAGAGTAAGCAGCATAATAAATTTATGGTCATATGCAATATATGTAGAAAAATTTTCATGCCAAAATTTTAGAATTATAACAGTGTTCAGTACTGTTTAAACTTTTCTAAAATTGTAGAAAATATTTAAATGCTTTAAAAATTTTCAAAAAAATAACCACTGGATAGAGAATAAAATTTTTAAGGCTGTAGAAAAAAAAAGGGGGGGGTAAATGGCACTTACAAACCCCACACGTGCAGGCGCGTGTGGGATTGGCTGGAGCAGGTTGTCTTCAACCTTGCTCCAACCAAATTTCTTTCGCCATGAACGATCTGCACAAAGCTTTAGAAAAGAGGTCCATTTGTGTGATTTTCATCCTAGAAATATTCCAATTCATGTGTTAATCTATAAGCACAAATCAATTGATGGAAATTTGCAACAAGAAGGCCGAAAAAGAGTTGAAAATTTTTCAAAAAAATCTCACATTCATATCTCATCCTCCAGGGAATTTCAGTGCCAAAACTTGTTATTTTTCAATCCTAGGAATGTCTAGAAACTTGTTTCAAGCATCAATCGAAATCAAAACAACAGATCGAGCTAAGGAATCACACCGGAAAAATGATTCTCAAATCTCATTGTTTACGAAGATGTGATGCAATTTTTCTACAATTAATCATGTAACAGACTTCCAATTACATGAAAACATCTTCAATTCGAACCAATTTATCAATGTGCCGAAGGAATTGAGGATTCCAAATTTCTAGGGTTTGAGTTTTGAAAAACTGGAAAATAAAAATGTCCAAGCAATTCAAAATTATGATGATGGAGAATTAAAATTTGAAATTAATCATAACAATACTATTAATATATACTCTGATACCAATTATGTTAATAGTATTAATCATCCATAAAAAAAAATCTTTCCTCTAACTAAATGGTGGAACTCTATACCTGATGATGATCTAAAAGCAGTCATGGATGATCAGGGTTAGATAATTTAGCAACCTACTTTGCCCTTTTAGCTTTTACAGAGGGTGGGAATTGTGATAGATAATTTTGGAGAAGTTACCTTGAGTATTTTTCTTCTACGATAAAAAGTTATCATGTCTATATTGGTAACCTCCCTATTATTTCACTAATTATTAACTAATTATTTAATAATTAATTAATAATAATTCTCATTCAACTGATCAGTTTAGTGGTAAGAAACCAACTGATCACTGAAAAGGTTGCAGGTTGGGGCATCTCCCAACAGGCTTGTGTACAATCCAACTTATCATAGATTATACACAATTAAACCTAATCTGTTCTGGGCTTAGTATTATTAACTAGGCCTTATTACTTAATTTTAGTTTACAATTTATTCTTATTAATTAAATTAATGCTAATCCATAAATAATTAATGAAATTGTCAAATTAATTAAATAATTAATTCAACAATAAAAACACCAAATGTTTCCATGCTAGAGCAAATGGGAGAAGGAAAAAGAACTTTATAGGCGCAGTTCGTGACAGTGAAGGGGAGTGGGTTTATGAAGCTAACCAAATTCAAGAATTGGTTCCGAGACGAAGGATGTGAGAGAACACCTTTGACTTGTAGTATCACATACCCACGCATTGAGGAGGGGGAGATGAGGTATATCGATCGTGACATTGATGAGAAGGAAATAAAAGCAGTGTTCAGTATGGGTGCTCTTAAAGCTCCGGGGCTGGACGGACTCAATGCTTTGTTCTATCAAAGCCAATGGAAACATGTTGAAAAATCAGTTTGTGAGCTGATAAAAGAGCTGTGGGAGAATCCTAAAGGTATAGCGAATATCAATGGGAAACTTATTGTACTCATTCCAAAGAAAGACCACCCAGAAGAGCTGAAGGATCTGAGACCCATTAGTCTATCAATGTGATATTTAAAATTATTAAAAGAATTATTGCAAATCGCATTAAACATGTGATGCCCCATGTGATAAGCCCAAATCAATGTAGCTTTGTGCCGGGCCGCCATAGTTTGGACAATATCATTGTTGCACAAGAAGTGATACACTCCATGAGAAATATGCAGGGTAAAAAGAGCTTCATGGCAATTAAAATCGACTTGGAGAAGGCGTATGATAGAGTGAGTTGGGAATTTCTATGACGATGCCTGATTGATATGAAACTCCCGAAACACATTGTGGATGTCATTTGTAGCTGTGTTACATCGCCTACAATGCAACTCCTATGGAACGGGGAAAAGGCCGATTCATTCACACCGTCTAGGGGTGTAAGGCAAGGAGACCTTCTTTCGCCTTATTTGTTTGTTATATGCATGGAGAGGCTTGCGCATTTGATTCAGGAGCGGGTTGATTCTGCAGCATGGAAACCAATACGACTAGGTAAGAACGGCCCTCCCATTTCTCATTTATTTTTTGCTAATGATATTATTCTTTTTACAAAAGCATCTGTACAGCAAGCGAAAGTAGTGAGACAGTGCCTAGATACCTTTTGTGCGAGCTCTGGCTTGAAGGTGAGTGCTGCTAAGACACGTGTCTATTTTTCAAAGAACGTGAACCCCAACAGACGGACCGAGCTTAACAATATCTTAGGATTCTAGATGGCGGCTGATTTGGGGAAGTATCTCGGCATTCCTCTCCACCACAAGCGGGTAACAAAAGAAAGCTTTCAAGAGGTTGTTGATAAAGTGAGAAGGCTGCTCTCAAATTGGAAAGCAAACTCACTTTCCTTGGCCGACAGAATCACACTGGTATCATCTATAACGTCAACTATTCTGGGGTACACTTTGCAAACAGCTTCTCTGCCGGCTAATGTCTGTGAGAGCATTGAGAAGAACAACCATGGTTTTGTATGGGGATCTACATTGGAGAAACGAAAGACGCATCTTGTTTCATGGGACACAGCATGTAGAATGAAGTGGAACGGTGGGCTCCGACTGAAACATAAGCAAAGTCAGAACCAAGCATATATGACAAAGCTTGAGTGGCATCTCATAACCCGTCGAGACGAGTTTTGGGTGAAAGTGGTTCGTAGGAAATACAAATGCAGAAATTACCTGATCCCAACTATCGATCAAGAGCGGCTGGAGTCGAACACGTGGTCCGGGATTAAAGCTGCTTGGAAATACGTGAAAGATGGCACCGAGGTCAATCACTAACTGTAAGGTGGAATCATGATAGAAATGGGATGTTCACCTTAAAATCAGCCTACGCCTCCATCGTGCAAGAAGATGATGTTCAAAACCCTTCTTGGCAGAAGGTCTGGAAACTGAATACAATGCAGAGGTGTAAGTCCTTCATGTGGTTGGCTATGCACAATAAGCTACTCACAAATGAGATCAGAGCTCGTAGAGGAATGCGTTCTGAAGAGCAGTGTACGCGGTGCAACAACAGCTCGGAGACACCTCCCCATGTTTTACGAGATTGTTTGAAAATGAGGAAAGTCTAACTTGAACTGGTGGAACCAAAGTGATGAGAGACCATCTAGGAACCTTATCCTAGGAACCTTCAACAAGATGACACTTTGCCCGAGACTGGCTAGAAAACAAGAATGTTAGTCAAAGGAAAGACCCTAAGAGAACTTGTCTCTTAAAACCCTAGCCTCAAGACGTCACAAAGGAAGACCAATCCTTTGATAAGTCACGTGAACTCCCAGAAAACACAAAGAAGCAAAAACCTCACAGATAATTGAATAATACTCAAATTCATTCATGGTCCAAAATAGAGTACAATAGGAAGCCTTTTATAGGCAAAATTTCTAGAGTCCTAATAAAAGTAAAACTCTAAAATCTGATTAGAAATATTTTAAATAATGCCTAAAATTAAGGAATTAGATTAGGATACTAATTTTAACTTGATCTCCAAGATAAACTCTTTGACCAAGTTCAAAAAAATAATAAAATAATAAAAAATGAAATTTCAAAAAGAATCTTAATCAAAACTAATCAGCTTCTTTAAGTTGTCACATAGGATACTCATACTTCATTAAAAATCACATAGTTGTTACATGATTCTTAATCTCTTGTAATTGGACTCCAATTGGGCCTTGGCACTCCTCTTGTAGAATGGTTAGCATGATCACACCTTTTACATCTTCTTGGGCCTTCTCTTGACTTAAATGAATAGGATCTAAGTTATGAAGTTTATAAATTAAACAACTGAAGACTTCTTTCATTGCTTTGGCCCTAGCTCTTGTTATTGGACCTCATATGCCTTGCAATGGATCTTTAGGCACATTTGACTTGAACTCTTAGGCCTTAATTTGCAAATGATGTCCTTGGGCTTGAAACTTAGCATTATATACTTCATCAGGTCCACTTCTATGCTCAACAAGGTCTCTTAGTGCTATTGCATCATTCCCCCCTCTTGAAAAGGATTCGTCCTCGAATCTGCAATATCAAAGGAAGAGAGATCAGCTACATTAAAAGTAGCACTAATATTTCCATAAGAACTAGGTAAGTTAATTTTATAAGCATTATCATTAATCCTTTCAAGAACTTGAAAGGGACCATCTCCTCTAGGTTAGAGTTTTGACTTTTTTTGTTCTGGGAAACGTTCTTTTCGCAAGTGAACCCACACCCAATCGCCGGGTTCAAACACCACACGCCTTCTATCCTTATTAACTTGGCTAGCAATTTGCTCATTCCTTCTTTCAATATTGGCTTTCACCTTCTTATGCAAATCCTGCACAAACTTAGCCTTCCTAGCACCATCAAGGTTAATAAACTCATGTGAAGGTAAAGGAAGCAAATCTAACGGCGCTAAAGGATTAAAGCCATAAACAATTTCAAAATGAGAGAATTTTGTAGTAGAATGAACAGCACAATTATAAGCAAATTCGACATGGGGCAAATACTTCTCCTAATTCTTAAGATTCTTTTGAATGATAGCTCTTACTAAAGTAGATAGGGTTTTATTAACAACCTCGGTCTGCCCATCAGTTTGTGGGTGTGCTGTAGTAGAAAACAAAAGCTTAGTGCCAAGTTTATTCCACAATGTTTTCCAGAAATAATTCAAGAATTTTACATCTCTATCACTAACAATAGTTTTTGGCACACCATGCAACCTAACAATCTCCTTGAAAAACAATTCTGCCACATACATAGCATCATTAGTTTTGGAACAAGTAATAAAATGTGCCATTTTACTAAACATATCCACAACAACAAAGACACTATCTTTTCCAGTGAAAGATTTAGGTAAACCCAAGACAAAGTCCATAGAAATATCAGTCCATGGGTGAATGAGAGAATTTTGTAGCAGAATGAACAGCACGATTATAAGCAAATTTGACATGGGGCAAATACTTCTCCTAATTCTGAAGATTCTTTTGAATGATAGCTCTTACTAAAGTAGAGAGGGTTTTATTAACAACCTCGGTCTGCCCATCAGTTTGTGGGTGTGCTGTAGTAGAAAATAAAAGCTTAGTGCCAAGTTTATTCCACAACATTTTCCAGAAATAATTCAAGAATTTTACATCTCTATCACTAACAATAGTTTTTGACACACCATGCAACCTAACAATCTCCTTGAAAAAAAATTCTGCCACATACATAGCATCATTAGTTTTGGAACAAGCAATAAAATGTGCCATTTTACTAAACATATCCACAACAACAAAGACACTATCTTTCCCAGTGAAAGATTTAGGTAAACCCAAGACAAAGTCCATAGAAATATCAGTCCATGGGTGAGAGGGAACTGGTAAAGGAGAATATAAGCCATGTGATTGAATTCTAGACTTAGCATGCTTACAAGTAATACATCTAGAACAAACAGCAACCACATCCTTTCTCATGCCAAGCCAATAAAAATGTTCATTCAAAAAAGCCAAAGTCTTTTCGACACCAAAATGACCCATCAATCCCCCGCCATGAGTTTCTTAAACAAGAAGCTCACGAATGGAACACATAACTTGTTGTTTTTGAAAAGGAACCCATCAAACCTGTAATAGTCATTAGCACCATACATTTCACAATATTTCCAAATATCAGCGAAATCAGAATCAGATCATACATGCCTTTTAACATCTCAAATCCTATCAATCTAGCATGTATGGAAGTAATCAAAGTGTAACGCCTAGACAATGCATCCACTACAACATTTTCCTTTCCCTGCTTATGCTTAATCACATAAGGGAAGGTTTCAATAAATTCAAGCCAACTTGCATGCCTTTTGTCCAATTTACCCTGGGACTTAAGAAATTTAAGACTTTCATGATCAGAATGGATAATAAATTCTTTAGGCCACAAATAATGTTGCTAAGTTTCTAAAGTTCCTTTCAAGGCATACAACTCTTTATCATATGTAGAATAATTTAAAGCAGGGCCACTTAATTTCTCACTGAAATATGCAATAGGTTTGGAATCCTACATCAACACACCACCTATGCCTATACCAGAAGCGTCACATTCAATTTCAAAAACCTTAGTAAAATCAGGCAACACAAGTACAGGGGCATTAGTTAGTTTGTCCTTTAGTATGTTAAAAGCATGCTCTTGTGCTTCACCCCACTTGAATACCACATTCTTTCTTACCAAATCATTTAAAGGGGCAGCAAGAGTAAAGAAGTCCTTAACAAATCGCCTATAAAAGCTCGTCAATCCGTGGAAGCTCTTTACTTCACTTGCATTCTTTGAAGTTGGCCACTCTCGGATTGCTTTGACCTTCTTCTTGTCCACTTGTATGCCACGAGCTCCTACAACAAATCCAAGAAAAACCACAGAATCCAAACAAAAAGAGCACTTCTCTAAATTGGCAAAGAGTTTATTCTCTCTAAGTACAACAAACACATCATGCAAACGATTCACATGCTCTTCTAAACTTTTAGAGTAAATCAAAACGTTATCAAAGTAAACCACAACAAATCTACTAATGAAAGGTATAAAGACATGGTTCATTAAACTCATGAAAGTGCTAGATGCGTTAGTTAAGCCAAATGGCATAACTAACCATTCATATAACCCAAACTTGGTCTTAAAAGCAGTTTTCCATTCATCACCTTCTTTCATTCTAATCTGATGGTAACCACTTCTAAGATCAATTTTAGAGAAAACACATGCACCATGCAACTCATCAAGCATATCATCTAACCTAGGGATAGGATAAGGATATTTTACCATTATTTTGTTGATGGCACGACAATCTACACACATCCGCCACTTGCCATCCTTTTTGGGCACAAGAATCAACAGGACAGTACATGGACTTAGAACGAACAAAGCCTTTCTTCATGAGCTCTTCCACTTGATGTTGTATTTCCTTAGTCTCATTTGGATTTGCTCGATAAGCAGGTCTATTAGGAATAGATGCTCTTAGGATAAAGTCTATGTGATGCTCAATGCCTCTTAAAGGGGGCAATCCATTAGGTATTTTCTCTAGGAATAAGTCACAGAATTCCTGCAATAAAGATGTAACACTAGCAGGCAAAAAGTGATGAAGATCGTTGATAGTAAGATAAACATCTTTATAAAGTAATAAGAAAGCATTTTCACTAATAAGAGCTCTCTTGATCTCACTTTTACTGGAAAATAAACTCACTTTCTTCTCCTCATGTTTTTCTTTAATTTTCTTTCTACTCAGCTCTCCTTTCTGTTGTTTCTTCTCATTCTCAACACTCACACTCACTTTACCTTTCTTTTCTTGCTCTCTATTCTTACACTCTCTTTCAATTTTTAACTGATCCTCATATGCTTGAACAGGACGCAGAGGGGTCAACACAATTGTCTTACCATTAAAAACAAAGGAGTAATAATTTTTATATCCATCATGTTTTACCTTTCTGTCAAACTGCCATGGCCTACCAAGTAACAAGTGACCAGCATACATAAGTGTTACATCACAAAGAATCTCATCATGATAATTACCAATAGAAAAAGAGATGAGCACCTGTTTTGTTACCTTTACCTCCCCACTATCATTAAATCATTGTAATTTATAAGAGGTAGGGTGCCTCAAAGTAAGCAAGTTCAGCTTTTCTACAAGTAAAGTACTAGCTACATTTGTGCAGCTACCACCATCAATAATCAAACTACAGACCTTCTTGTGGATGAAGCAACGAGTATGGAAAATATGCTCACGCTGCTCTACCTCGAGATCTTCTTTTGGTTGAATGTTGAGAGCACATCTAACCACAAGGACTTTACCATTTATAGCTTCAGTTAATTCTAAATCTGAGTCATCAGTCAGGGGTGGCATCTCATCCTCCTCAGACTTACTATTAGCACTAGTCACATCACCATTCTCAAGAATAATCATAGTTCGTTTGTTAGGACATTGTGAAGTAATGTGACCAAAACCATTACATTTAAAACATCTAACCTTAGAGGAAGAAGCAGTAGGGTTAGAAGATGATAAAAGTTTTGAATCAGTTTTACCCTTAACCTGAAAGGGTTTTACCTTACTTTCCTCCTTAGACTTGAAATCAGTATTTGGCTTGAAGGAGACTTTGGAATCTTTCCAAGAACTCGAGCTAGATGTCACTTTTAGCTTTTGTAGAACCCTTAGTTGCTTTTCCACCTTGATAGCTCTATGTAAGAGCTCCTCCATATCCAGGTAATTGTATAAATCAACTTGGGCAGCTATTTCAGGATTTAAGCCCTCAATGAATCGGGCCATGGTTGCTTCACAGTCTTCTTCCACATTTGCCTTAATCATGGCAATCTCTATTTCTTGATAGTAATCTTCCACACTTATAGAACCTTGTTTCAGCTTTTGGAGCCTCTTATGCAATTCCCTATAATAGTAACTAGGGACAAATCATTTGCGCATGATAGTTTTCATCTCCTGCCAATCACGAATTGGACCTTCACTGGTACGTCTTCTGGTGAGTAAGAGTTGATCCCACCAGATGCTAGCATAGTCAGTAAACTCTACTGCAGCAAGTTTTACTTTCTTCACCTCAGTGTAAGAGTGGCACTCGAATACATGCTCCACTCTTCTTTCCTAATCTAAGTACTGGTCTGGGTCATTTTTCCTGAGGAATGAGAGAATCTTCATCTTGATGTTTCCAATACCACCATCCTTATTGGATGATGATTGTCTACCTCTTCGAGTATGGGACTCCTCAAAGTCGGACTCAGCATCATCATCAAGTTCAATATGAGCTTGCCTCCTATGGGTCCTCCTATTGGAAGAAGACTCCACATAATCTAATCTGGCACTAAGTTTCTCAAGAGTACTTTGAACGGCTCTAACCCAGACTTTCATGTCAAAGTCACTGTGCTCAGATTCTCCAGACATCCTAAAATATTAGTTTGTACAAAAACAAGCAATAGGACCTCGCAACTCACTAACTTACGTGTTTACACTCAAAAGATGATAAGTTCACTCGTATTTAACTCTCTTTTTGGCTTTTTCTTTAATGTTAATTGCACTCTTGCCTTTTACCACTCAATAATTTACTTCTTACAAGTGTTCTAAGCAAGTCACAAGCAAATCAAATGAAAAGATCAGACTAGTGGCAACCAAAAAACTAGAATTCTAAAATGTAAATTCCCAAAGAATCAAACAAAGGAGAAAAAGAGATGTGTAACAAAAAGGAAAAAAAAAAGGAGGAAGGGGAGGCCTGGAAGGAAGGAGAAGGAAAGAAAAAAAAATCTGAAAATAAGAAATTTTAAGAATAGGAAACTACTTGCAATTCAAGTTTAGAACAATTAAGAAAGAATATTCTTTCTTGAATGCAAATAGGAAAGTAGATAATTTGATAGCTACTTAATGCAATCAAATTAGGAAACAAATTCCAATTAGGAAATTAACTCCAATTAAGAAACTAACTCCAATTAGAAAATTAACTCCAAACTTTCTTTTAATTTTGAATTGGCACAACTTACAACTTTGAATTTTTGCAATCTGAATTTTTTTTTCTCTTTTTTTTTTTCTTTTTTTTCACTCTTTCTTTTTCCCTTTTTTTCGATTTTTTTTTTTGAAATTTTTTTTATTTTTATTTTTTTTTAGTATCACACTCTCTTCTTTTTTTCTTTTTCTTTTTTTCTTTTTTTGGAGGATGGAGGCACATAACAATGGAAGACAGAAGAAGATAGAAGACAAAGACGAAGATGAAAAAGATAACACAAATGGAAGGAAAGAAGGTATGAAGAACAACGGAAGGAAAAAAACACAAAGATATACCTTGTACTAGCGACCAAAACTCTAATACCAAATTATGAGAGACCTTTTAGGAACCTTGTCCTAGGAACCTGCAACAAGATGACACTTTGCCTGAGACCGACTAGAAAATAAGAATGTTGGTCAAAGGAAAGACCCTAAGAGAACTTGTCTCTTAAAACCCTAGCCTCAAGACGCCACAAAGGAAGACTAATCCTTTGATAAGTCACGTGAACTCCCAGAAAACACAAAGAAGCAAAAACCTCACAGATAATTGAATAATACTCAAATTCATTCATGATCCAAAATAGAGTACAATAGGAAGCCTTTTATAAGCAAAATTTCTAGAGTCCTAATGAAAGTAAAACTCTAAAATCTGATTAGAAATATTTTAAATAATGTCTAAAATTAAGGAATTAGATTAGGATACTAATTTTAACTTGATCTTCAAGATAAGCTCTTTGACCAAGTTCAAAAAAATAATAAAATAATAAAAAACGAAATTTCAAAAAGAATCCTAGTCAAAACTAATCAGCTTCTTTAAGTTGTCACATAGGATACTCATGCTTCATTAAAAATCACATAGTTGTCACATAATTCTTAATCTCTTGTAATTGGACTCCAATTGGGCCTTGGCACTCCTCTTGTAGAATGGTTAGCATAATCACACATTTTACATCTTCTTGAGCCTTCTCTTGACTTAAATGAATGGGCTCTAAGTTATGAAACTTATAAATTAAACAACTGAAGACTTCTTTCATTGCTTTGGCCCTAACTCTTGTTATTGGGCCTCCTATGCCTTGCAATGGATCTTTAGGCACATTTGACTTGAACTCTTGAACTTTAATTTGCAAATGATGTCCTTGGTCTTGAAACTTAGCATCATATCCTTCGTCAGGTCTACTTCTATGCTCAACAAGGTCTCTTGGTGCTATTACATCACAAAGCATCATAGAAGTTTTTTCAGTTGAAACTTAAATGACTAGCTCAACTTCAACATCCAGAATAAAGGGCTGATTCATAGGGAGGGATGGAGTGAACTTTTCGCAACTGTGTGCTGGCTAAGTTGGAGGAGAACAAACAAACGGGTGTTTGAAGCTAAAATTATGACGAATGAAGCTCTGAAGAACAAGGTGTTTGCCATTTGTTCTAGTATAAATAATGCGAGGAGCAGATTGAAGGGGTGCTACGTAAACGATCATGCAGTACAAGACAAAGCAGCACAATAGTCTGTTCCTAGTAAGGGATGGGTGAAGACGAACGTTGATGGAGCGTATTCGACAATGAGTGGAGTTGGATGTGAGGGTGTACTTCGACAGGATGACGGATCCTTCATCATGGGTTTCATGCATCATGCTTTAGAAGGGGAAAGCTCGACGGCGGAATTATGGGCAATCATACTCGGACTCAAAATGGCTTGGGACAGTGGTGTAAGGCAATTGATTTTAGAAACTGATGCTACAGAGGCTGTTAGAATTCTGCATGAAGAGGACGTGACTGCTCATCCCGACGTGGCCATCATTGAGGAAGTCCGTGAGATGCTTACACATGAGTGGACTGTAGAAGTCAATCATATTCCTCGAAGTGCCAATATTGTGGCGGACTATTTGGCGAAACATGCCTTAAATGTAATTGCGGGGTTTCATTCCATTATTACTCCCCCTGGAGAGCTTAATGCTCTTATTGAAAATGATTGTAGCGACCCCACTGACTTTGGGTAGTGTGTGAGGGCTTTCCCTCCTTTTTATTATCAAAAAAAAAAAAAAAAAGTAAATCGTGAGGCTAGCATCTAAATTGGCCTAGCATGTGAAACTTACACGTGGAGCACATAACTCGGGCAGATATATGCTTGTGGAGCAACGCCGCGTTTGATACGTTTGGTACATTTGGAGTAAGTTTCATAGATAGATTCTGTTTCTTATCCTATCCTGCACTGTGCGTTCCAACGTTTTATTAAAAGATAGTACTGTCAAAAATATAGAGTATAAAAAATATTATTTTACTCCAAATAATAATGGTACTTTATTTTTGTTAAAAAATTATAATAAAAAACATTAAATTAAAGATATTTATATTAAACAATTTTAAATTTTATAATTATTTTAAAGAATTCAATTATTAAAATTTTTAATTTAATTTTAAATTTTTTAATATAAACACCTTTAATTTAAAATTTTTAATTATAGCTTTTCCTTTTTATTTTATGTTAATAAAAATTAATATTTTTATTTTCACTCTAAGAATATTTTGATCATTTATTCATTTTTCACTTTTATTTATATACTATTTTCATTCTACCAAACATTCAAATAAAAAAATATTTTCATTTATTTTCATATTATATCAGATGTAATTTTAACTTTCAAAATTCCTTTTCCTTTTCCTTTTCATTTTTATTTTTCTTTTCATTTTCTTAAAAATCTTTCTACTCTAAACTAATACTTTAGATATATGTAAACACATCCTGAGGTTCGCAGGAATTGTAGTCTTTACCAGTCCAACCCAGGACTTTATTCTTCTTTCGATCAAGTTTAATGTATGCTTTGGTTTGGCTGGCCTTGAACATCTCTAGGAAGAATTCCACCGCCAAACCAAAGCAAATTGGTGATGATTGATTGAGCACATTAAGTTACAGTAAAACTCAGTCTTATTGCAAATTTGGCAAGCTATAAAGTACAAAACCTTCCCCATTTTTTCATACCATTCCCATTAAAATTCTTTTTTTTTTTTCAAGGACCTTTCCCTTCTTCTTTTTTTCGTTCTTTTCTGGTCTAGTCTATCAGCTTATGTACAACATATCCTCCTCAAAGTCTAAAGATTCAGAAATAAAGGATGCATTTGGGAGCTTCAGAAACTCTTGGGAGACTTGGCAATCAGCAGCCCTCGCACAGGCAAGGTTTAAGCAATCCAAACCAATATAGAACAAACAAAAATAATCTTGCTCTTTGCGTTCAAACCAAAAAGTAGGCCGCTTCTTCTCCAACTCACATGTCAAGTTGTTAGATTTCAATTCAAAACCGGTGACGCCATAACAAACTCTGTAAAAGGATTTTGCATCACTGATAATTTAATTGATGTCCTCTTTCACCGTCTTCCTTTCTTTAGCACGAAAGTCCTCCAAACTTCGGTATTCTTCTCTGAGCAATTTATCTAGTTCTGGGTGTTTATTAAGCGGTTCTTTCCGGTCACGTACTGCACGATAGTGGTGAAATGCCCTGCCATAACCATAACAAAATAAGCAGTTGTAAGAGTAATGGATAGTGCAATATTAGCCCAAATGATCTGAGCTGAACCATTTTTTTCCCCCCAAGTTTAACAGCATCTAAAAAGGATAGCAAAGTTCTATACTTCCTTAACATTGGAATGACCAAGAAAACTTTATTATTGGCATCAAAGCTTGTCATAAAAGATCAAACCCAGTGTCTAATGGAATTTAGGCATTGGTAGGTAGCATTTGGAGTGCGGTCCACACATCAATGATAAAGGGGAAAAAAAGAAACCAAACTGCCATAAATTCCAAATAAGGTGATCTGTAATTTTCAGAAAAATAAGAAATCCTTGGCTACTTTTGCTTCTAACTCATAAATCAAACTAAAAACTATGCCAATAACCATTATCTTTCTTTACTTTAACTGTAAATCCATCATAGTTTGTCAAATTCTTAAATTATTTATGTTAAAACTCTAAGCCCCCATTTAATAGTTGTTTGCAGCTGTAGAGTCTGTCAACTGTCAGAGAGTAACCCTTTATTTCCTTTTTCCTTCACATTTTTTTCTTCTGGATAGGGTCTTGCTTCAAAAGTGATCTATTTAAAAGCAAGAATTACCCAGGTAAGACACAGAAAAAGAGTAATTGATGCAATACAAGAAAGGAACAAAAGGGAGACCAAAAAACTATCACTAAAACTCAACAATTTCTTTCTTCAATATCGGGGGTAATTTCCTAGGAGTGATAGCAGGCCTAATTATAGACAACCTCAACAAATCCAGTTGAATGTAACAGAAATACAAACTATAGAATCCTACTAAGAATCAAGTGATAGGATATTCCTAGACCTGAACACGTTTATTAAAATTCTATATTACTGTTATATATAAACCTTAAATTACTGCCAATTTCCAATTAAAGACACTAAATCTCAATTACAATTACATCATAAATTCAGATAATTAACATTAATTTCTTCTTCTCCTCATAGTGCGTTAGTAATACAATCCAATAGAGATTAAGTTGAGACAACAGGAAGGAGTTTATAAATTTCCACATCTCTTTCTTCTTGGATAGAATAAATGGTCCTATATTTTATCAAGAATACAACACAATAAAGAAAAAAGTGCAGGTTGTAACAATTAAACACAATATAAATTGTGAATATCATTCCTATGTCTCATATTTTACTTTAATTAAACCAACAGTTGATTGATCTTCAAGAGCACCTTGTACCTACAAAACATGCTAGACTTGCCAAATCATACACAACATTCTCAGAAAAATAGTATATTTGTCTTTTAACATTCAATTTTTCAGGACCTCAATGGATCTGCATTTTCTTATTTGCTAGTCCTGGAATAAACTGTGTGTAAAACTGAAATTATAAATTCAAAGAGAAAAAATAAATAAGAAATTCAAGAAAAATCCGATCCACTTGAAAAATATCTACCATTCTTGGGTTTATACAAGACAGTAACTGTTCTTCAATTTAGGGGGACAACCATCAAGACTTTTTTCTTTCTGTAGGAATACTTCTGAATCCATTTAAGGAAATGGACAATCCTTTTCATTTTCAGAAAATCTAAAGTCATATTTTTTTTACATTTATTAGAACTGTTGTTTCCGTAGTTCAAAGGCAAACTCCTCAGAATCAACAAATGCTTGATCATAAATATTGTTATGCTGCGCCAAAGAGCAGATAAACCAGCAAAATACCAAATTCAGCAACATTGGCTTTGGCTGAACAATGGGATTTCATAGAGTGAGAAAATTGTTCTTCCTATGGAATAACTTTAGTTATGCTTTTTCCTTTAACCAAATATTATAGCCTTCGCACCATAACAACAATTGAACAAATCTTTCAAATGAAATCAGGAAATGAATTGAAGATAACTAGAAATTACAATTGTGCAGTAAAATTGTAAGAAGAAAGGGTTAATTAGTTACCAATATTTTTCCAGGCCATACAGATTGCCCTTATGGTAAAAATCCAGAGTTAACTGTTCAAAATCCTTGTACAGATCCTCTCTGAATTCCTTCTCCAAACCATAACTGAAACAAGAAATTATTCAACATCACAAGAGGAATTATGTGCACCAAATTTTTTCCTTTAAAAAGGCCCAGCTAAAAAGCGGCTTAATCTGTTTTTCCCAATGATGCATTGCAGATTTGCAGACCTTGCACAGCTATTTCCTCTGATAGGTCTGTTATGTGAGCCTAGTTAGGATACTGTTTCCCCCTTTTTATTTTTGCATTGTCAGGCAGCAACTCAAGGAATAAGCTGTTTGGAATTCCGGATGAAAACTGGGTGTGTCCTCTGGAGCAGTTTCTCGTGATGCATTTTTGAGTTTTGGAACAGAATAAAAAGGCTAAAACATTGTGGCAGTGTGAGGTTTGAACTGTTCTCAGGTTTATATGGTTGGAATAATATGCTCGCATTTTAGTGGTGTTTCTTTGCCCTTGCAGAAGTTATGGGACAGGGTTGAGTTTCTTAAATGTTTTACCATGCAAAGCTTTATAAGAACTTTCTTGTTTGTGCTGTTCTGGTGTTGCTTTGCCCTTACAGATGTTATGGGATAGGGCTGCGTTTCTTCATTGTTATACCATGCATGGCTTCATAAAAATATTCCTTGTTTGACATGCAAAAGGATTAGACAACTTTCTTGCACTTGTATTCTCACTTTTTTTTTTTAAGGTTTCTCTGAGAAGGATATGTTATCCTCCTCCCTCATTATTCCTCTTTCTCTCAAATAATGTTTCTTCGCTAATATATTCAAACATAATAATAATAATAATAATAATAATAATAATAATAATATTATTATTATTATTATTATTATTATTATTATTATTAGTAAAGTTGAACATAAAACCTCAGAATTGTCAAATTAGTTTATTCTGACTAGAACAGAGGATAAAAGCTAAATGATGGTTCTAACTTATCAAACAAATAATAAAGGCATGATTTGATACTATTACCTGTAGAATCTGAAGAGGCACTCCATCCCATAATAATAATTAGCCGATGCATCTTCCATTGCTAATTTCTTAAATTCATCATACATAGAAGGAACCAACATGTTTCTAAGAAAGTACGACCAGAACCTGTATAATGTATTCATTTCCTGCACAGACCCGCAGATCCTACTGGAATAAGAGTTCAGAAAATAGAAATGCTAAATTTGCAATTATCATGAAGAGATTATATGAAAAATGTGAGTCTTAATGAGAAACGACCAAGCTAACGAGACTTCATGAAAAACTCAACTAAAGATTGACAATGCTATGTCACAAACTAATTATTAAATCATATCAGCACAATTTTAAAAAAAATAACAAAATTTAAACAATGAAAAGAAAGACAGAATATTTCGAAGCTTACATGAACAATAATATGAATAAAAACTGAGAGAAATACTAGTATTGAACGAATGAATCAACCCTCATACCACCAAAGTGGATACAACAAAAATTTATTAACTTCACCACTTGATCTTTAAACATATCTCGTTTCAAAGGAAGTTAAAAGATTTAGTCCACCTCACTGCAGCCAATTCCAAGTTTCTTTCTATCATTCAGGCACCGCTTATGATACTTGAGATACCTAAAAGGAAAAACAATCACATAAATAACTTTGACAATACACTATATCCTCCACCCTACAAGTCCTCACGCACAGGTACTGCACATATGCAGTAGCACTATCACTTACTTCTGATGTTTGAAACCATTTTCTTCTAAAAGTTGGTGACTTGGATGCTGAAATGGAGGAAAAGAATTTGGCAAGGAACCCACAGGTGGACTACTTCCAGAAAGATTCCCATGTGGTGAACCACTCAATTTGGAAGGCCTAGGGCTGCAAGATTGAGATAATTATCCGAAAGTTTCATAGTCATCAAACAGAACAATCAAACAATCAATATGTCATTTCATTTAGCATTTATTACAAGCTCTTCATACCAATGATTACTTGATATTATTCCTCCAAAAAAAATAAAAAAGAAAAGGTAGGAAACCAATATCACAAAGTTATTAGCTCAGGGAACAGACAATTCCGAACTGACCCATGATTTTCAGGAGGCGTAGAAGCAAAGAAAAACCCAACCGAATTACTTGGTGGACTTTCAGATATGATTCCAAGAGAGTTACGACCGGCTCCATGATTTCTAAAATTGCTGGAGAAAAACCGCTGCTTATGGGAAGACTGTTGCTTGTGAAAGCCTTTTTGTTTCCTCTGGAAACTAGTGCTTCCCGACTCTTCAAGGGCATTGCTTCCACTGAGATTTTCTCCCGCCTTCATACTTGATACTCCTGGAGTATTGCTTGTAGACTTTAACTTTCGATCTCTGTTTTCAAAATTATTCTTTCTACGATTTGACCGCCTATTTTTAAGTTCCTGTCAATAATTTGGTGGGCAACTAAACATTCAATGTAAAAAAGATGATGATGTACTGGTAAAAACAAAAACAAAGATAACTTTTTAACCTGCTCATAAAAGTAAAGACCATCATTTATTGCAGAAGCAAGTTCACTGGAAATGGATTTTGATGCTTTGCCACCAACTTTAGATCCTTGTTTAATATCACTATTCTGTACATTAAAATAGAAAATAAATAAATAAATAATCTATTCAATGCAATTAAAAACTGCTCTATATGGTTAGTTTTCATAAAAACCAAAGGATAAACTTTATTAATGCAAGCCCAACAGAGTATCCAGAAAAATCATAACGCTATGGTTATGTAGTTCCAGCCTCTTTATAGACATTTAAGTACCAAAATTTATTTTAATTTTCATCAATTCAGTTTAAGGTATCTAGTCTATTCCTCCTCCTTCCAGGGAACGGTGATTCAGAAGATTTCCAAGATCGTGTATTATTTTCCTTAGGCAGTTGTGTAACCCTTATCCAGACTTCTTTATCTAGCATTGCTTTTTACTATCTTTCTCTCTTGAATCGCAGTGTGTGTAGCTCACAGAATTGCGAAGACTACAAGGGTTTTTTTTGGGCAGTGGTTGTTGAGGTGAGAAGGGGTCACCTTGTTGGTTGGTAGGTAAATGGCTATGGCATTTTCCTCTCAAGACAACTTCGATATGTCACCAAGTAATTTGCCATAACTATGGTTTATATCAGAACAGGTGAGATGCCAACCTAAAACTCACTGCAACTCATGAGAGTCCTTGGAAATTCATTTCCCTGGGTTATGAACTTCTCAGACGATTGGTTTCCTTAAGATTTTTTTTTGGATGGGAAATATTTCCTTGCACCTCCATTCAGAATTTTTTTTCACCATCAAGGGCGCAAGTGTCTATTGAGAATTTCCATTTTCGAGGAATTTGTGTGAAAGATATGCCTAGGTGATAAAAGTTGCATAAAGTTTTGGGAGGATCTTTGGATGGGAAATATTTCCTTGCATAATACCTCCATTCAGAATTTTTTTTCACCATCAAGGGCGCCAGTGTCTATTGGAATTTCCATTTTCGAGGAATTTGTGTGAAAGATATGCCTAGGATTTACACAGCCTTCTACTTCTCCTAGATACCATACATCTTTTCTCCAATTCAGATAGGAGCTGCTTTTGATCGCTTGATCCTTCTGGCCTCTTTACTTGTAATTATCTATTGCATAAAGTTTTGGGAGGATCTTTGGATGGGAAATATTTCCTTGCATAATACCTCCATTCAGAATTTTTTTTCAAGGGCACCATCAAGGTGAAAGATATGCCTAGGATTTACACAGCCTTCTACTTCTCCTAGTGTCTATTGGAATTTCCATTTTTGGGAGGATCTTTGAGGAATTTGTGTGAAAGATATGCCTAGGATTTACACAGCCTTCTACTTCTCCTAGATACCATACATCTTTTCTCCAATTCAGATAGGAGCTGCTTTTGATCGCTTGATCCTTCTGGCCTCTTTACTTGTAATTATCTATTTCTTTTTATGACTTCTCCTAATGGGGACTGTTTTCTTCTTGACAAGCCAATTTGGAAATCAAAGGCCTCTAAATAAGGTCAAGTATTTTGTTTGCACAACAGTACTCAATAAAAATACCACTTACGACTTGCTGTAGGTTCATAGCCGAAATATGGTTTTATCCCCTGATATGTGTGTAACGTGCATGTCTACTTCTGAACCTGCTGCACATCCTTTTCTACATTGCCCAATGGGGCTGTCTTTCTATGGAGTAAATTGTTTGGCATGTTCAGTGAGCATTGGGCGTGCCCTCTAACCTGGGAACAATTTCTCTGACAGGTTACAGTGATCTTGGGTAGAAGAAAGAGGACAAACTACTATGGCACTGTGCTGTGTTTGCAACATTCTGGTGTATATGGCTGGAAAAGAATGCATTACTATCAAAGGGTGTTGTTGAAGATTATAATAGAACTATTTATAAGCCTTCACTTAACAGCTAAAGCTCGAGTTTTGATGGTTATTGGCATAGTATCTGATAGAACTTCCTCTGGTTTAGTATTATTTATCACTCAAGCAAATTGGTTATCTTCCCCTTCACAATGAAATAGAGAAAAGATAAACCAAAACCAGATCACAGTAGCTTAGTAAAAGAGAAAAATGACAGAAAAATAGCAGACACAACTGAAAATGGCCCCCTGCATTCAAGAGGTAGGTCTGTCCCAAATCCCTAATGTCTTCAATACCCTCTACCTCACTCTCCGTAGCCCATACTGCAGCAACAAACCCCCTGCATCATTCTCACAGGAGTTTCCCTCTATCCTCCAGCTCATCCACTCACAACACCATCATAAGGAAGTTAGTTATCCCTGGTCCCCACCTCCTGGACCACCTTCCCTTGATTTCTATTTATTCTCTCCCTTCAATACCTTCTGTAAGTGTTGAGTATCTGAGGCCAAGATACATTGGGCCCGGTGGGCCTATCAGAATCAAAACACTAAGTGGTCTAAAATTCACTCCTTGTCACTCCTCATTCTCTTAAATAAAATTATGCTTCAGCACAACTTGCACATGGTATGGCAGACTTGCGCTTTGTACACACTTCAAGTCATCAGACTTTCCTGGGCTTTCACTTTAACAGCTTAAACTTTTGAGTTGAAAAGGTTCTTGCCACGTGTGTCATTGCCGATGCATTTATTGTGGGACAGGAAAACAACCATGGCTTCTCCATAGTGCTTTCTCACCATGTATTCAAAGAAGTGTGTTTGTCAAATATGCAGAGAGAATGAGTAGCTTCGTTGCATTCTCAACCTGCTGGTTATTGGGTCTTGGTTGGGTGTTCTCTTGGGTTTTGTAACATTCTACACTTCTTTTAGAGGGATATCTTGTTATCCTCATTTGTAATCTTCCTTTCTAATAAAGCTTTTATTCTTATAAAAAATAAATAATAACCTGCTTTTGAGGGGAGAAAAAAAACACGTTTTTTTTTTATGGGCTCCAATTAGCTTATTAAGAAAATACCTGGGTAACAATCACAAGTCTCTGAACGTCCTGGTCATTGACAACCATCTCATCATCTTCATCATCGATCCTTTTAGGCAACAAATTCCATCATGAGTGTAAAATTATAAGGCGCACTAAATTGCACTTAAATGACAATAGTATGACAATTACCCATTCCATTCCATATGGGATTAGAACATCTCAAACAGAAGATGTTAATATGGTTTTAACAAAAGAAAACAAAAATCTTCCAATTTCAAATTTACATTGCTCAGATTTTATATATACCAAGGGAAAGTAGAGTCAAAAGTACCCAGAAGAAAAAGGGGTGAGAAATATCAATCTTGGATGAGTCAAAGAATGTTATTGGGAATACTATGAGGGAAAAATAAATTAAAAACGTATCTGTTCCAGATTGCACATATTAACATATGCAACAATAAATCTTTTCTAGTTTGAAAAGGCAACAAACTTCTTAGGGATGCAGAAGCAAGCATCCATCCTCTATAATTTAAGAAGCAGTAATACAAGATACAGAGTTTTTTTTTTTTTTTTGGTAGAATATAAATAATAGGGAATAAATTACTGAAAATAAAATATACATCAACAAACAGTTAATAGTTCTAAGACAGAAAAGAAAGCAGAGATGATGTTCATGACTTTTCTTTTTTGGCCAAAGATGTTCATGATATGTATCAGATGCTTTTCCCCAAAAAAAAAAAAGAATACAGACAAAAAATAGATGCACCAGTATAAAACAACAATCTTATGTTTCATAGATGCTATCCCTTTGCAATGTATTTCATCACCATGATCGTTCTAAATCCTGTAGGTCCCGAGTCATATCAATTTGCTGTCCTCATCCATATTAAAGTTTCATCTTTACCTCTTATGCTGGCAATAGCCAGTGAGTAGCTTACTGCCATGTATCCAGGCTTCTCAGTTTCCCACTATCAGTTTCTTTTAATTATAGAGCTTTTAACTACTATGATCTCTGAAAATAAAGCTGCTTATGTAGAAAAAATAAAATTTAAAGCTTCTATTTGTTCAGACAATATTGCAAAAGCCCTTGAATGATCGGCCAAGCATAAAACTGATTCTTTGTTACAATGCTTCTAAAAAGAAACTTTCTAAAATGTGATTTTCAGAAAAGCAGAAACTTTGCAGCATGACAAACAGGCCCTTAGCCAATGTTGTGATCTATAAAGCACAAACACACCTATTTCAAACATGTCACATCTTGGACACTAACAACACCAAAACACACATCCCACACGTATCCAAATATATCTGGGTGCGTCAGAACAAAATTTATTTTTTCCACTTTGGCACATGCCAAGCATGGCTGGGACTTGCTTCAAACATGGATTGGGTGAATGGCACTAAAACAAAGTAGAATGAGAGACAAGAAAACTCATTTTGATGAGATGGATAACTTTCTTTCTTCAGTACCCTTTGTATTACATGAATTGTTTGAATAGTATGGTTTAACAACTTTTTATTTCATAGATTGTTTTAAAAAATAATACTCTAAGATACTTAGAACATAGTATGACATCAATTGTGTTTTTCTTTAGAACTATATTACTAGTAAAGTTTAAAATATTAGGATTTGAATACAACATATGACAAGATACACTATAAATATGTGTGCATGTGTGTGTGTTTGTATCGTTCTGCATTTCCATGCTTGATAGACTGATCATAAACGATTCAAAGACATAGAAATTTTGACCAGGTGTCCTACCTCTCCTTCCTTCCCACTTGATATCCAAGCCATGATAGCCCCCAAAAGGTCATTTCTAGGACATTTTGAGCTGCATAAGAAATAGATTTCTTACCTTCTAGTGGAAGAAAGATCAGTCCTCTTTAGCATCTTGTTTTCAAGCTCTATCTCTTCATCAAGCATAAATGTAGTAGCAAAATCATTAGAAAGGTCTCTGACATCCATATCAGCCAAAACATCCACATTTCCAGTCTCATTATCATCAATTTTTTTGGGTTCAGTATCTTGTGAGTAGAAGCATAAATTATTGTTGCTCATGTCAAGATCAACGAATTTAACACTTTCATCAGTTATCGTTTCTGATTTATTATTGGAAAGATGACACTCAATATCATGTTCTGTGTTCATTTGTGAAACTTCTGAACTATCTTTGTTTGGTCGTATCTGTTCCACTAGGGTACCATTCTGCATAGTATCTTTTAGAGTTGCTTCAGAAATTGCCTTTGTCCTGTCTCCAATGGGATCACCATTTTCAAGAGATTTGGTAGTATCGTCCACAGGCTGGCTCTGTTGGCTCTGCTGACCCTGAGCCATTGATGATGCTGAATTTCCTGAGGAAACTCGAATCCATTTTGACCAACTATCACGTCTCCTAATCTTTTCATCCTGTGGAAATAACACAAGATGCAATGAGGGCAACTAAGAAAAAGAAGCAACAGATTATATAAATCTAATTAATTGTTAAGGTATCGCCAAATTGTCATGCCTTTCATGCTTTAGCAAAATAAACCTGGCTCCAAAAGTATTAATATGGTATTCCTCATATGTAGAATCTACATAGAGAACAAGAAGTTTAAAATTCTCCAAGTTAGGAAATAAAGGCATCTTTAACCTCTTATTTCATATATTGAAGTCATATTATAATTTAGTTTAAAGATGAAGTGCACAGATGATTTTTCTCATTACCAAGCACTTTTTAATTCTGAAAATTTTCTTTGAAATAATTTGATGAAACAGTAACCTCCATGTCCTTGGTAAATTATTGAATACAAACTATAGCTTACAAAGTTACCTTAAATGGGCATCATGTCTGTGCCCAATTGATCAAAAACTGATGTTTATGCCCAATAGGAGGAAAGGAAACTTAGCAACCTGGTATACTTGTCTTGAAATGAAACAACTTAATTTAAAAGTTCCAATACGAACTATACAATAATTTGAAAAAAAAATTAAAAAAAAGCGAGTGTAATTATTTATGCTCAAGATTTCAACAATAAAAAATTTCTAGTTGATTAAAGAACAAAACTACTGTCAACAACTGAAAACAATGTTGCATGTTCAAACTTGCAGCCCATAACTTATAGGAGCATATAAAGAGTACTATTTACCTTTCTGTGGCTCTGCTTGGTGACATTAACATTGGATATTATCATTTCCCAAGATTGATGATATAAGAGACAGATAAAAAGAAAATAATAACAATAAGATGAACAATTGGAGCATCTCCACTGGCAAGCATGCAGTAGAAATATGAAACTTGGAAAAGCAAACACAACCAAGTCAAGTGAGAATCCAACCTGCACTTCTACAGTATTAGAGGTCTGCAGCGCATCAAGGATGAATGGTATGTCCATGCTCATCTTCTTAACCTATGGAAATTTTGAAAATAGCATGAGAACTACATTACTAAAATTTTAGAATAAGGTAATTTACTTAAAAACCTACAACTTGATAATTGACATTATATAGGCTACTAGGAAAAATACAGATTACAGAATGCACCTGTATATAGCATACATATTTAAAAATTGTAACATAATTAGGAGGCAAAAGTTTTACAAACACACCCTTTTAAAGCCAGCTACGGTGGATATTGGAACCCATCCTTGGTCATCCATTAAGGAAATAAGATAATGGTCATTCTGAAGATTTTCATCACTGCCAAGAGAAGGTCTGAGGTTAGCAGTTTGCTGTATAAACAGTCTTTATCACATTACTTAGATTTGTATATTCCCACAGTGTGTGCATATACATGATTACAGGAGTCCTCAAAAAATGTTTAATATTCATTAAAATTGTTACCACTTTCTGTGGCACAACTTGAAATTATAAAGCCTAATAAACAAGGCAATAACTATCTTAGACTTCGTTACTTTCATGTCCCAAAGCTACAAATCAGTTCCAATTCATCAGTTAAGCCAATAATCATCTCTTACAGTCACACCTAACAGTAAAATCAATTTGTTCATCCTCATTTAGAAGACTATGTTGATATCCACGAGTCTAAATTAATGATACCCATCAAGATGAAAAGAATGACAGAAATTTTTTTTTTTGTTATAAGATAGCAAAATCTGTTATATAAGACAGCTATTAAACTGTAGCCAACAGCGCTAGCAAGTTAAAAGCTGTTGTCCACAATTAATTTACTGACCTGAAATAATATTCTATCTGTTTAACAATGCTAGCCCTCAAAGATAGAGTTTCTGGAGGCATTGACTGAGATCCCGGATTGACAGGATAGGGAACAAAATGACGAGGATGGGGACCCCTAATAGAGCCTGGGGGTGCAATGGGGACATACCACACAGGTGGAGGTCCTAAGCAGAAGACACAATTATTGAATTACAGAACTAACCAATGGAGGAATTCAAGAATAAAAAAATAGCTGAGATGTATCCCAAATCATTCAAGAAAGACATACATTAATTCCTGTGCACAAAGTTGTGCATATGTATAGGCGGAGGACCATGAATAGAATATTTACCTGGGTAGCTTGGAGCAACCATGTAACCTGGAGGTGGACCATAAAATGGAGGTCTAATAAAGGCCCTTGTTCCCATACCCTGTTGCATAGAAATGTTTGCTCTGGGGGGAAATGCCCTTTGATGATGCCAAGTATTATTTACATGGTCACCTTGTTCCTGCATATGGGGTCTTCCATTAGAAAAATTAACATAAGCATTTGGATCCCCTTGCACAGAAGGTTGAACATTTTTTGCATCAACAGCATGAGCAGGTGGAACAAATGCTTGTCTTGGCGTCTGAGATGCAGGCTTTACTAAAGGATTTTCAACACTTGGAAAAGGTCCGGGTCCAGGAGGGAAAGCATAGCCAGGAACAGCCATGTGAGGTGGAGGTACCATAGCATGAAAAACTGGTGGGACAGGTGGTTGATGATAAGGCATTGGTACAGGAAAAGAAGGTGCACCACTGGAGTTGCGCTTAGAGCCTGGTTTCTGATGCCGTGATGATGAGATCTTATGCAATGGATTAAGGTTTCCAGAACCATTTGACTTCTGCTGAACAACAGGCCCCTGGAGAATGACACAGACAAGCATGAAGAAGAAAAGCATATTTAATATCAAAGTTAGGACTCATGTAACACT
Source organism: Erythrophleum fordii (assembly GCA_032878935.1). Classification (NCBI taxonomy): domain Eukaryota; kingdom Viridiplantae; phylum Streptophyta; class Magnoliopsida; order Fabales; family Fabaceae; genus Erythrophleum; species Erythrophleum fordii. The sequence goes on along the minus strand of JAVQMF010000025.1, from coordinate 4,134,021 downwards.
AAACTATTATTTCAATTATAAAGCCCATAGGACTAATGAAGAGAAGAAAAGGTTCAATATCAAGCATCTAAGGAATTTGTTAAAGCTTTAGGACTTCAAAGTTGTCCTTGCTGTATATATAATTAAATGCTACATCGATGCTTACCATACCAATCATCTCAAAATGCAAACTAAATAACATCCCTAGATTCCTAACCATCACATAATATTCTTATATAATTCACTAAACAATACATTAAAATTTTCAACCAAAATTGCAAGTAAACTGATAGTTCAACTACAAAAGATCAAAGTGACACATTTTTCCATCAACTTGCCAAACATTCACTAATGACAAACAATTTGAGGTTAGTACTAAAGCAACAAAAATTTCACCACCTAGAGCCAAGGACGTCAGAATTATTCCTCCAGGGTGTGATAATTTAGGATAAATGACAGAGGGGAAATAGAAAGACAGACATTCGTAAGGTTGTGATCTCACAATTGAAAGATTTGCTTTTTCTTAAATATTTACATTTGTGACCAACTAGTATGTGGTATAATAGTTGAAGAATTGAAGTCATCTGCATGCATATAAAAAGATCAAAATCTTTATTGGCACCCTTCCTTTCAAGAAATATAAAACATTTCAATATGAGTCATTTCAATGCATTTTTAAATCAATGCCATTACTACATTTCTAATTTAAGATCCTAAATAAGAACAAACTTGACAAATTCCAGATGCCTGACACGTACCCTCACCATGTAAGAGAGAGAAGAGGACCTCTCCCATTGTCAAGCACACTAATCCAAATGTCATCAAATGGTTTCTTACTAAGCAATCTGATTCATGTGGTCGAATTGGAATTTAGAGATGGCAGCAGGCCATGGCAGAGACCAAAAGGCCAACCCTACTCCCTGTCCCCAACATTCCCTTGCCTCTCATTTCCCACAGCAAGGGACAAATTAGCCCTATCCGCAATCCCCAAAGGGTTGTAGGAACTTACAAGAATCCCCAAATTTATACAATTTTATGGAAATTAAGTAAATTTTTGAAATGTCAAAATAATATAATCCTAACTATTCAAATATAATATCTAAAATTAGACATATAATGAAGTTTATTAGTATAAATTATAAATATACAATTACTAATAAAGACATATATATAAAGTAGTTGAGTAAATGAAAGATGTTACAGTAATTTTAATACACTGCGTTCCTTGTGAGATGATCCCATCCCCAAATTCTAGGCAGGGGAAAATATATCACTACCCTTGCCCCAATGGGGAGAAATTGCCCCCATCCTGCCGCCATGCAAGGCAATCCCTATGGGGTCCCTACCAACAGGCAAAAGTATGATCCCTAAATTGGATCAGGAGGAATCACTTGGAGGACATTCATTGAGAGTGAAACAAGAAAGTTAAAAGAGAAAAGGTATACAGTTGATAACATAAAAGAAAGCTCAAAATAGAAACGTTAAAGCATTATTATAGATTCTGGATAAAATATAGTTAGTTAAGCCTCTACATGAAGGAACTTAAAATAAAAAACAATAATAGAAGGTAAAAGAAATGATAAAATTCCTACGTCCAAAGTGAACGCCAACATAAAAGCAGACTCATAAGCAGTCATCTCAAATACACAGCTCAACAACAATAACAACGTTTATTGTCAAAAATGCTCTTTAACACAAGTCAGCATTAGTCACAAATTTTATGGGCTTAAAACATGAAATTCAGAAGTAGACTAGATACTGACGTCTATCTTTTAAAAGCAAATTCCATCCAGATTTCTCACGATAAAAACATATAAAATGAGCTCAGAAAAATCATGCATTGACAATGAAATTTTCCCATTTCATATTTGAAACCATAATGCTATACAAGGAAGAGAGGTTAACCTGCATCGGTGGAGGTCGTGAAGCAGCCTCCTCAGAGATTGGCACAGCAGCCGACGTATCCTCAAGCTTTGCCGCAGTCTCAGAATTCTTGGGACGTTGGGCATCAGAGAGAGCAGGCCAAGACTCAGTGCCCATCATAACAGCCACATCACTTCCGTTCCCATCAACAACAGGAGTCTTCCAAGGCGATTTGGGGGCATTAACTTCCTTCTGATCCTCACCAATCTCATTCTCAGCAATCACCATCACTTTCAATCACCTAACTCTCAAATTTCCCCCCGTAAACCTCACTCTTTTACCAAATTACACAGTCACAGCTTACAAAACCACTGGATAGTAAAAACTCAAGGATTAATTAAAAATATTAGAATATGACAGAAAGATAAATTTACTTGCCACTTGAATCAATAGTTATCATCCGTGCCAGAGCTGCTGATGATTGAGCACAAGAATCCTGAGCTGGAGCAACAAGAATCTAAGTGGGTTTAATCAAAGTGGAGGCTGGGGTTCCTGGACCAGAAGTAAAGCGGGTGGGAATGAGGTTTGGTGTGGTGGAGATTAGGGTTTGTGGAGAGAGTGAGGGTGACGCTAGTGCTTTGTTTGGGTGTGCTATTAACTATTAGGAGTTGCAGACGCCAACGAAGTGCGATGAACAGGTGAAGAGAGAAGATCGAGGTTTTAAGGGCTTACATAGGGGCGCCCTACCAAACCAAGTGTGAAGTGTAACTCATTTCGTGCATCCCATTGGTTGATGGCCACTTCAGGAATTGGGAGACGTTACAGGCAAACAGTGACTTTGTGTGCAAAAGGGCATGGGGCCCATAAGTGCCCCTATCAAATTTTGAGAATAATCGTTTTAATTACTAATTAGTATATTACTATTACCATTACTATTTGGTAAAATTAGGGGAGATTTTCTTGAACCAAAAAAAATAATAATTTTTATGCAAAAATTACTTATGTAAGTGCATTATAATTTAAAAAAAAAATTATATAAGTCTTCAAATTCATACTATTAAAAGAACTCATAATAAGGCATACAATTTAAGAAGCATAGTTTTAAGAGCCATTTGATATGAGAATAATTTTTTTTATTCTACTTGGTTCTTAAGAATATTGTTGAAATTATTTGGTTGGTTACAAACATTCTTGAGTATATTTTTATGATTCAACATTTTCTATAACAAAATTAATAATAATGGTGCTTATTAGTGGTGATAGCAATGAAAGTGATGATGATTATAGTGGTGGCAATAATAATATTAGCAACAACAATGATAGCATAAACAAATTGTGATGTAGTGATAATAGTAATGATATCAACCACAATGATGGTAGATAAAAAGTGAATCGAGGTTATGACTATCAAAATAGTAATAGATGGATAATTTAATTCTTTTACCTAAATAAAAATATTTTCATGTTATATGAATATAACATTTTTACTCCCTTGGCCTTAGGGGTAAACACAGGCTAAGACAAGTTTCTTCTTAACTCAATACCCAACTTAATTTTATACCAAATTTTTTTTTAGCCCAATACTTGGCTTCACTCAAGTTTGATCCAACCACATGCTGAGCCAGGGATTGGTTATGTTTGACTAGACCTTTTCTATTTTTTTTACTAAAAACTTTAAATGTTCATATCTTTATAATTACTTAATTATTTTAAATAAATAACAACTTATTTTTATATGCCTTTGCAAAATATATGTAGTAGAAATGAAGAAATGTGGGTATAGAAAAGGAAATAGAAGGAAAACATAGACATAAAAGGTGAAATTTCAAAATTCTATAACTTAAGATGTACTTATCCATTTAAGCTATTTTTTATTTTGAATAATTTTTTGAAATGAAGGTGATGCATTTGCTCACTTATTTTTTCTCTAAAATACATGTTTACTATCTCATTTTTGAGATTTTTGCTTATATTTTCTTTTGTCTAAATATGACAATTATTTTTAAGAAAGGACTGGTAATAGCCTTAACACTTGTTTTATAATTTTATAAAAGTTGTTTAAAATATTTTTTCCAAAATTACAAAATAACCCCTAAAAAAATTTCATTTAAATCCTTATAAAATTACATATTGACCCTTAAAAAAGTTAACTTTTTATATAAGTCCTTATTTTTTCTTATTATGCATGATGGGGGCCAAATTGGCCAACACAATAATCAAGAGGTTAGTCAAAACAGTCTCCAATGTGGTTGATATTTGTTTGAACATTATCAAAAGTTATCCAAACATAATCATATCATATACTAACATGTAGAGTATAATTTTAAATATTTTTTTAAACAAAAGTCACCTAAAAAGACCTTTCTACACATCCCAAGAAGCCTTCTACCCAAAAAATTGCCCCAAAACAAATTGGAGAAAAATATACTCACTAGCCTAAGGTAGGCAGTGTCCCAACCTCAAGGTTGCCACCTCTGGACTCCTATCATTGTGCTATATTCATTGGTACTCTCATATGGCCAAATGAAGGTGGAAGTAAGTCACACATGCCACTCTCTAGAATGGCCTTCCGCTATCTTCCTTAACCTGTAAACTTTATTTTTATAAAAAAAATTTTAGAAATTTAAGTTTGAATCTCCTCCTTTAAGAAGCCATATGTTACTCATTTTTTATCTAATTTGAACAAAATTAATAGTGTTAGAAAGTTTGTTTCTCACCAATTGGTAGCATGTAGAAAGAACACCAACTCTCAAAAAAGAGTTGTTTAATCATGTTTTCACCAAAATTTAAATTTGCAATTTCTCTCTAATGGCCAATCCATTTTCTCTTAATTTTTTTGCCAATACTCTCCATCATTTAGGCTTCATATCCTGTGAAAATCACAGCTTAATATGATCTCTATTAAATTTCACCAATAAAGAGGTTACTAGGTTTATATTTCTACATTTATGCATTTTTTATGTTTTATGGCATATTTGATGAAATTAATCAAAATTACGCATAACAAACAGAGATAAAAAATTCAAATCAACCTAACTTTAATACCAATAGAGTTTTAGATACTTACCTATGTAGAAGAATGATCTCGTCAATCTTTTGTCCCACATAATTTGGACCATGATCACCAAAAGAACCCTGATCTTTCGTTCACGGTGATGTACCATAATTTAAGAAAGAAAAGTAAGGGAGAAGAGAAATTTTCTCTTTCTATTTTTACTATCTATATATCACCTTCTCTACGTAGGAGCTAATCATATGTTAAACTCATATGTTATGTCTCTTTTTTGTCAGTTTTTTTTCTAATTTTTGTAACCTAAAAAATTGATTTTCTATTTAAAAATAAAACTAATTTTATAAGAATTAATTGATTGATTGATTGATTTTTAATTAATCAATCAATTATTTAATCTAGACTCTTAGATTACTAAGTTGTGGTTAAGTCCACCATGGATAACTCAAATTCTAACACTTTAAAATAATTCCATAAGTAATTTGGGCATTGGTAAATAATGAGATTTCTTTAAAATGTTAAAAAAATGAGAAAGAAATTAAGTTGACGTTGATTATGTGAAAATTAATTGTAGAATAATATCAAAATCAAAATATTTGGCTATATAAACTTATTAAATGTAAGTCATTTGAATTAATCGTCTAAACAGTAAGATGTCACCCATGAGGTGTGTGCGCATAAATATATAAATATATATATATATATATATATATATATATATGGCCAACATACGCACATATATATTAAACACATAAAAAGTAGTTGAAGGATTTGAAATGTGTAAAGCACGCATAATTCAAACTCAAAGCAAATATTCTATTACAAATATTATTATGTGAGCTAAAGTAATTTGGACATATATTTATTATTATATTTTCATAAAAAAATAATGAATTTCTATTTCATATGTTTTACATACCAATAACTTAATCATAATATTAGAGATTCTTTGAAGAGACATAAAAAAAAAATTAATTATGCTAAAAAATTGTGAACGGGAGAATTTTGGACTTTGTTCGTTGGTCATTGTATGTGTTAGAATTTTAAACCCAAGTTTCAAATGATTGTTTGCGCTCTCATGATGTAAATGTTTTTTTTTTTATTTGGCGAAATTTTTGGTCATAAGCTATCAAAATTTAGCGGAAGTTGAGAAATTTTGTAAATTGTAAATTGCAATAGACTAATCAAAATGGAAGCGTAGGGGGCAAAAATTATTATAGGATAGAATTGCTATCATGTAGAGTTTTGTGAGGCAAACAATCCCAACAACCTCTTCAAATTCTTCAAAGATATTGAACATTTGTGACTGAACGTGTTGAAGAAACAAAAAATACATTAACTTGGACATATTTCAAAGTAAGATATAATTTTGAGAGGAAGCAAATTACTTACGAACAAGATACTGGATTTCTCTTAGCTAGGTCGTAATGAAGAATATATTCATAGTCTGATGTCATTCAAGGAAAAGTGTTATAAACATGCATGAGTGCATATCATTTGAAAAATACATTTTTATACAAAAATTTTTTAGAGGTTGAAATTTTAGATGGGTAGAATTACTTTTTTCATCTAAAAGAGTTCCAATCAATTTTAATTTTGTCTCAAATATTTATTTTGCATCCATTTTATATTATATGTTTGCAAAATTTCCCAATATTTTCCTAAACACTAGCAATATCTAATTACTTAACCAAATTAGCTAATATGTGGTACACATGGTTTGTAGACAACCATTAGAAGATGCAAGCATGGATATTATACTACTACATGGATTAAAGGAAAGTATTTAGGCACTTAGCTTTGCATAAACAAAATTTGACAAATTCTTATCTCATACGGTTTAGACCAGAATCATAAGTAAGACTTCAATCTCTATTTTACAGCGGATGCACATAATCTGAAAGTATGGGAATTGATATGGAATTCCTGGAGAAATTTTGATTTTGTGTTCATACTCTATGCTTTCTCTTCTCTTCAGAAAAGAAAAAGTTATCATATGTTTTACAAATTTTGTGTGCGTCAGTTTTTTCTTTTAACCAAAAAAAAAAAACTCATATCATAAAAAATTGACAACTACCCATTTCAAATTCAAACAAATAAAAATAAATATTAATTAATTAATCAATCAACTTAAATTTATATCATTGAGTTATAGGTAATAGGTTAACCCATCATAGGTGGCTTAAATTCTAACATAAATATTGCACTATCTAACGTTATTACTCTAGCTAGTAGTGAAGGGCAATTGCCCCTTCAATTTTTAAAAATTTAAATTTTAAAATTATATATATAAAAAAAGTATTAAGTTTGATTATAATATGTATCATTCTTTGGAAATTTGAACCTGCTAAACCAAGATATATACGTTATTGGATTATATAAATTTTTAGAAAATTATTTGACATTTTAATATGAATCCAATAAACCTACACATATGTATTATGTATATAATTTTCACAAGAAATATTTTTATTTTTTTCTTTTTTTCTAAAAATATTCTTTTTTACTCTAATAAGTAATTTATCTCTCTTTTTCTCATCCCTATTTTTTACAAAAAGCTAAAAAAAAATTTGTGCAAAACACATTACATCTTACTGCTTACTTGTTCTTTCTCCATCGATTTGTTTCACACTTATAACTTTACTTCATCTTTATCAATTTAATTTCAAATTTTTAATGGCTTACCTCTTGCATTGCTTGCACTTTTCTTCATCTATGGGCCGTTAACTATCATTCTTATCTTTTTGTCTTTGTTGCTTCAGTGCTATTTGGCAGTAGTGTTTAAAATTGATCTAAACTAATTGAACTGAACTAAAATAACCCAAATTGATAAAAACTTAATTAAACTGATTAAAAGAAGGTTAAAATTAGTTTTAGACATTACAAAACCAATCTAATCATTTCCATTCTCGATTTTATCAATAATTTTTTTTGGGCTTCCATCAACTGAGCCTAATCTATGCATAAGCCTTTTATCGATAAAAAAATAGTAATGCATTTTCTTCTTTTCTTACATTTAAATAAGTTTATCAAATAAACTATTTTAAGAATATTATTATTTATTTTATCTTTGCATACAACATTCATTTACAATTGCAAAATAATTGAATATAATTATGAGAGATACTTTTTTCTTATAAGGAAAAAAATGATAAATGATATAAAATTATTCTAATACTATCATTGGTCAGAATGTTAAGAGATGCATGATATTAGAAGTCAAATTCTACAAAAAACAAAATCTTAAAAAAATTATTTTTGGGTTAAATAAAAAAAACATAAACCAAACTAGACCAAATCAAACAAAAATTGAACCAAACTGATTAGAAGCCAAAATCAGCAATATCTAATGAAATGCTAAATCGACAAGTTTAGTTTAGATTAGTTTTGATACAAAATCGAACCGAACCAAACCAAAGCTATGAACGTTGCTATTATTTAGGGTGTTTAAAATTAAACTAAATTGATTGAACCAAGCTTAACCAAATCAACCAAAATTGAACAAAACCAAAAAAAAAAAAAGTGGGTCCAAATCATTTTTCTACATATAAAAACCAATTAAATTGATTTAGTTTTGGTTTTTAATGATTTGATATTGAACCAATATGTCACTTTTATTTTGTTTTGGTTTTCTTTTTTAACTCTCCCATTAAAGCTAACAATTTTGGTCACTATACATATTTAATGTATAGCTTTCATAGGTATAATAAAGAATTATACAATAAATAACAAATTAAAATTGATTATTTGACTTTTTGCACAAATTTTAATTTGATATTTACAAATAGTTAATTGTGTCGATTAGGGAAGCAAATTGCTTATAATTTAAAGGTTGTTGTCTAAAAAAAAAAAAACAAGTTGATGATGGTAAACATTTAAGTCACATCACATCCAAATTTTTATTATCATATAAATACCTAAACAAAAAGCTTAAATTACTCAAGAAAAAATAGTGAGTACAAACCAAATTCAAACCAAAACCAAACCAAACTGATCATAATCTAAAATCAAATAGGTCTTCCATTTTACAAAACCAACAAGTTCAATTTAGTTTGGTTTTGGTCCAAAATTAAATCGAATAAACCTTTGAACTCCCCTAAATGCTACTTTTGCATTGCTATAACTATTAATTTTTTGGTTTTTTACGTTCCAAGCATGAGAGAGAAAGAGAGAGAGGTGAGAGTTTTCTTTTTTTCTTTCTTTATATATATTTTTTCCTTTTAGGTAATGCATATCTTAAACATAAAATGGAATGAGCTATTCAAACTTCTTTGTAATGTCTAAATTTGATTAAATTACATAATATCTCCCAAAATTATAGAAGCAAAAGTCATTGACTTTTTGAATAAACAAGACAAATGATTAAAGGTCAGATACTACATATGTTTACTAAATTATTAAAATTTTCTTTTTTATTTAATTCATTTTCTTAATGTTGCATCATTTAATATTAATGATGCAAAGTTTAATTAATTCTTTATGCTGCATTTGTTTATGTTTAATTGTGAACTTGTCATAATCTTGGCTATTCTTAATTGTAGTTATTATTATATTGAAATATGATTTATAATAAATAGGTTTGCAAATTTTCAAGATTTTGATTAGGAAATAAAAAAAAATTAAAGAGAAAATTGTCATTGAAGCGACAATTTTCATCTAGAGTTTATAAATATAATTTTTAACAATAATAAATCAAAATTAATTTAAAAAGTTTGCCATAAAACCTAGGAAAATGAATTAACATTTTGGCTTATTATACTAATGAACAGGATAAGATACAAAGAATATATTTACAAAGAGAGTTGTTATTTTTATCCTAAGCTCTTAGCTCTGTAATTGACTCTAGCTCTTACTCATTGTTTTAATTTTTGGCCTTTAAGCTAACTTAATTGAGATAGCTTTCTAATTACATATATCTTTTTTATTTCTTTTAAGCATTCTTAACTAGATTAGTTAGTGTGGGGGTATCTAAGTACATGATAAGGCAATTTTGGCTTTTAGTTGTTTGATATGGAACCAATATGTTACTTTTTTTTTTCCTAATTTTGTTTTTCTTTTTATCTCTCCCATTAAAGCTAACAAATTTTGGTTGTTGTGCATATATAATGTGTAACTTTGATAGATATAATAAAGGAACAAAATTTGTTGTTTGATTTTTTGTACAAAATTTAATTTGATATTTGCAAATAGTTAATTAATTGTGTAGATAATGAATGATTGGGGGAAGAAGTAGCTTATAATTTATAAGGAGTTGTTTGAAAAGGAAAAGAATCAAGTTAATGATGATAAAAATTTGAGTCAAGTCACGTACAAGTTTTTATTATCACATAAATACCTTAAAAAAAGGTTAAATTACTTGGGAAAAAAAAAGTGAACATAAGCCAAACCAAAACCAAATCAAATTAGAATCAAACCAAACTAATCATAACACAAAATTGAATAAGTCCTCTATTTTACAAAACCATCAAGCTTGATTTGATTTGATTTTGGCCTAAAACTGAGTTGAACTAAACTTTTGAATACCCTTAGATGTTGAATTTGCATTGTTGTATCTTCATACTAATCTTTTAGTTATTGTGCTCTTGGCATGAGTTTAAGAGAGGGGGAGAGAGTGAGAGAGAAAGGTGAAGGTTTTTCTTTCTTTTTTCACATTTTTTCCTTTTAAGTAATGCATATCTTAAACATAAAATGAGATGTGCTACTCAAACTTCCTTATAATATCTAAGTTTAATTAAATTACAAAATATTTTTCAAAATTATAGAGACAAAAGTTATTGACTTTTTAGTCAAAGTATATAAAATAAAGAATTAAAGGTCAGGCACTATACATGTTTATTAAATTATTAAGATTTTTTTATTTAATTCATTTTTTAATGTTACATTATTTAATATTAATGCTATAAAATTTAATTCATTCTTTACGCTACATTTATTTATGTCTAATTGTGTGAATTTGTGATACTTTTAACAATTTTTAATTGTAATTATTATTATATTAAAATATGATTCATGATAAGTAAGTTTAGAAATTTTCTAGATTTTGTATAGGAAATGAAAAAAATTTTAAAGAGAAAATTGTTATCATGACAACAATATTTATCTAGAGCTTATGAATTTAATATCTAAGAATAGCAAAACCAAAATTAATTCAAAAAATTTGTTATCAAACCTAAGAAAATGAATTAATAAATTGGTTAATCATCCAAATAAATGAGATAAGATATAAAGAGCATATTTGCAAAAGGGATTGTCTCTTTTTGTCCTAGGATCTTAGCCCTGTCACTAACTTCGACCTTTAACCATTGTTTTAATTTTTGATTTCTAAGCTAACTTAATTGAGACTAGCTTTCTAATTGCATGTCTTTTTTTTTTTCAAAGCATTCTTAACTAGATTAGTTGGTGTGGGTGTATCTAAGTAAATGATAAGGGAGTTTTGGCTTTTAGTTGTTTGATAATGAACCAATATGTTACTTTTGTTTTGTTTTGTTTTATCTCCCCTATTAAAGCTAACAAGTTTAGTCACTATGCACATTTAATGTGTAGCTTTGATGGGTATAATCAAGAAATATGTAATGAGTAATAAAATAAAATTGATTGTTATACTTTTTGTACAAAATTTAATTTGATATTTATAAATAGTTAGTTATTTGTATGGATACTAAATGATTGAGGAAGGAAATAGCTTATAATTTGTAAGAAGTTGTCTCAAAAAAAAAAAGAGAAATAAGTTGATAATGATAAACATTTGAGTTAAGTCACGACCAAGTTTTTTTTGTTACATAAATGCCTTAAAAACAAAAAAAGGTTAAATCATGTGAAAACAAAAGGTGAGTATGAATCAAACCAAATTGACCATAACCTAAAATTGATTATGTCTTCTATTTTACAAACCAACTAACTTGATTTGATTTGATGTTGATTCAAAATTGAACCAAACAAAACCTTTGAACTCCCCTGGGTGTTGCATTTGCATTGATGTAACTTCAGTCCTTATGTTTTGGTTATTGTGTCCTTGGCATAAGTATTAGAGAGAAAGAGTTTTTTTTTTTCCTTTCTTTCTTCATATTTTTTCTTCTATTTAATGCATATGTTGAATATAAAATGGGATACGTTGTATTCAAGCTTTTTTTTATAATGTCTAAATTTAATTAAATTACAAAATATCTTTCAAAGTTGTGGAAGCAAAAATCATTGATTTTTCTATCAAAGTATACAAAAATAAATTATTAAAGATCAGATATTACATGTGTTTATTAAATTATTAAGATTTTTTTATTTAACTTATTTTTTAATGTTGCATCATTTAATATTAATATTTTAAATTTTAATTCATTCTTCATGCTACATTTGCATATGTCTAATTGTGAATTTGTGATATTCTTGACTATTTTTAAATGTAATAATTGTTATATTAAAACATTATTTATAATGAATAAGTTTACAAATTTTTTAGATTTTGAATATGAAATGAAAAAATTATAAAGAGGAAATTGCTATCAAAGCAACAATTTTCATCTAAAGTTTATGAATCTAATTTCTAATAATAATAAATCAAAATTAATTTAAAAAATTTACCATCAAATTTAGAAAAATAAATCAAAATTTGAGCTTATTATCTTAAAAACAGGATAAGATATGATGAACATATTTGTAAAGAGGGTTGTGCCCTTTGTCTTAAGGTGTTGGCTCTGCTACTACTGACTCTAGCCTTTATCCATTGTTTTAATTTTTGATCTCTAAGCTAACTTAATTGAGATTAGCTTTTGATCTACATATCTTTTTTTTTTTTTAACTACTTTCAATTTCATATATAAGAGATTTTTTTAAGTTTTGATTTAATCTAAAATATAAGAAACAAATCACTAATATCTGGTATATTATTTATAATATTTTAATTATACCATTTATTAAATAAATCTTTAAAATTATAAGTAATAACTATAATTAATTTAGAGAAAATATACACATTAAATATGAATGTTTTTTAAAAATAATTTTTATTTGAAACAAAATAAAAAAAATTAATTACTTTTAACCATTTTTTTGATCATTATAAATTAATTATTTGTTTTATATATATATATATATATATATATATATATATATATGAGATCAAAGATAATATTTCTTTTAAAGTATTCTTAACTTAGATTAGTTGAAGTGAGCCTGTCTAAGCACACGACACAGTTAATTTTATTAAGTATTTGGATACTAACAATATTTAAAGATATATTTAAAATATTTATAAATATATAAAATAAATATTTAGGATTTCACACTTTTTAAAAAGAAAAAGGGATTTTGCCTTTGAGATTTTGCATAAGCTGAAAATAATTTTTCTATTTTCTTTTCTTTAATCTTTTAGAAGGGAGGCCGGGACGGGTTAGGGCTTTTCACTCGGAACGCTCTGTCCCGCGATCTCTGTTAGCTCTCGACTCGAACTCCCACTCGCTCGGCGTTGTTCGCTTCTCCGGCACCGGCAGGCTTCAGCTCCTCCTGGCGATAAATTCTCCGGTGGCTCATTGGTAAGCCCATATCTCTCTTTTCTGAATTGTTTAAATTGTAGTTTTAACTTATATGTAAATTGGCGGAGGGAGATGCCGGATCTGTACAATTCGGCGGTCATCTCTTTATATCGGACAATTGGACTTCTGTTTGCTTTGTGTTTCTTCTAACGCTTATCTCTTGTATCCCTATATTTTTTTTCTTCAATAAATTATTGGCTTATTTATTCTTTTTCGTGCTTCTGCCTGATGAGCTTGAATGCGTACTTTTCCCTTCCATAATTCCCAAAATTAATGGAGAATATGCTGTTCTTCTGTTGAACAATGAGTGAGAAGTAGCGGAGTGAATAGGGGCTATCAGAGAGCTAGAAACGGAGCTCATCTGAATCATTTTTTTTAATTTTTTTGGGGTACTCTTCTCCCATTATTCCCTCAAGGAGTCAAGATATATGATGGTTGTTGGAGAAATGAAGAGAGCTCTTTATTTGGCTATATGCTTATAGGATTTCCCTTTTGCTTTTAAATTTTGAGTGCTTGCTTTTAAATTTTGAGTGCCTTTTAGGCATCTTTACACATTAAATTAATTATTTTGTCAAAATCTTTATGTGTAAGTGTATAATGTCTGTTGCTGATTAGGTTAATAAACTGCAGTTCAAAAAATAATGGCCAAAAAAAATCTCTTAATTATTTTATAGGATACGTTCTAAGATATTATGGGCAAATTTTTTTTTTTGCCCTTTTTTAGGAAAATTATGAACAAAAATGATCTTCTATTCGACCATGATATGTGCACTGTATAAAAGAATTAGGTTCTTCACTTGCTTACCCATATATATATATATTATATATATATCTTGCATATTTCAATCAATTATAGGGAGGGATTTCCCTTCCTTGATTGAGTGCATCTTTTCTTATGATTTCAATGCTTTGGATTCAAAAAACCATTGTGCAGAATAGCATTTTTACATGTGAAGTTTTGTTTTTAACTGATGAAATTTGTAGTTTGTTTCTTTATTGTACCTCCAGTGATAGAAGACTGGTTGAGATAAAATGAGTGCAGTAGAGAAAGCATCAACAACCACAAAAACCCCTGCAGATTTTCTCAAATCCATTCGTGGGCGACCAGTTGTTGTAAAGTTGAATTCTGGTGTTGATTATCGAGGTTGGTCATGCTATTTTTCAGTTTTTTCTCCTCATTAGTTTTCTAGTAGATATGCTTATTAGGGGGGCGGTTGTCCTTTGTCTCTAAGATATGATATTAAACTATTGAAGCAGAAAACCTTTTTTTTTCTAATATGTTCATGATAAAACTGAAGAGCTTAATTTCTCAAACATGATTAGTTGTTGATTCTGTCAAAATTAATAGTGACATAATTAAATTCAATCAAATAATTATAGTGGAATCAATTCTCCTTTTTATTTATGACCCTAGTTTCCTCCAGTTGATGGTAGAATTCACAATATATTTTAATGTGAATGATAAAATAATTTCTTCCTGTTCTAGTATTTCAAGAATTCTTGATATGCATGTAGCACTACTTCTATGGGTAAGAACATGCTAATTTGCTACCCACTGAAGGCATTTTTTTAACATAAGAAAGAATAAGTTGGAAAAAACAGAAGATCATAGTTTATGCTCCATCTAAAATTTTCACGAGAGCCACCAAAAAGGGTTTTTACTCTTAAATTTTGAGTAACGAAGTGAGAGAAAAGGGAGAGCAGTGGATAGTGAAATTCTTATCAGGTTCCTTTTTTTCTTTTTATTTTTTGGGGGGGGGGGGGGGTGTTCATTTTACGGGCATAGCATTGATAATTGGTACGCTTGTCAACATGGTTTTGTTGTGTTAATGCTTCCATGTGCGTAGGAATGAACTAGCTTGATTCCTTTGGGTTAATCTTTGCAGGCATTCTAGCATGCCTAGATGGGTATATGAATATTGCAATGGAACAAACAGAAGAGTATGTAAACGGGCAATTGAAGAACAAATATGGCGATGCTTTTATTCGAGGGAATAATGGTAAATTTTAAAAGATAATAATTATGATGTTGTTTCATATTATTTGATTGCATTGCAGAAAGCAATAATTGAAATCTCTTTGCCTTGATCAGTTCTATACATCAGCACATCAAAGAGGACCCTAGCAGAAGGGGCTTAGCTTGTACTGCTGTCCACCATTTTTGTCTTGGAAGACTGCTAGTCGGCTATCACATTTCCAGCTTATATGTAGACATTTTCTGTATGTTGCTTGCAGCTTTTGCCGTTATTCTTAAGCTTATTTATTTCCCTTGTCCTTCTTATGAAAATTGACTTGCTCAAGTTTTGGATATCAAATGCAAAATGATATGACTTGTTCCTAAAATATTTGTTGGCATTTGTGAGAATATGTAGGCATTATTAGAAAATAGTGTCACTTCAGTGTACCGGTTTTGTGATAATACAAGTCACATATTTGTTGGGTTAAACACCTTAGGGGCGTTTCTTATTATTTTGTTTACTTAAGAATCCTTACATATTATTGAATCTCGAAATTTAACATTATATACTTCCAGTGTTCCTTCCAGTAATTTTAGATGCTTAGTAATTTCATAAAAATTGCTTAATTTAGTATATGGTTCATTTTGTAATTATCATTGAAAGTAGAATGAAGATAGTTTTTTTTAGACAATTACAAGTTCATATCAAACAGTATAATATAAAAAATTCACTAAAATTTTGAAGATAAGACACCGTATTACAAATAGTTTAGTGTCTCATCAGTTTTATTTTGGAGAGGTTCAATAGTTATATCACACTGGTATCTAATTTATTCTAAGAAGGTGAGAGACATAATCATCAGCTCTTGGGTAGAGCATTATAGTTTCCGAATAGAGAGTAAACCATATCTGAGGGAAGAACAATTTACTTAAAAATAAAAATATAATTACATTTATTTTAAATAAAATGTTTATGTTTATTACTTATATAATATAACTAGTATTAAATATATATTTTACTATTAGAAAATAACTTATTTAACCTTAGTAAATTTTGAAATTATTTGATAAAAAGCTAAATAATTATGGAAAATGAAGATATTCACAAAATGATTTTTTAAAAATATAATCAATTAAAAATAATATTAAATAATATTTACTTTTAATACCAATATGTGTATTAAATATATATTAATAAGTAAAAGTAATGTCATAAATCTTTTAAAACTTTAGAATAAAATAAAATTTCAATTTTTAACAAAACATTGATATGGTTTTAAAGTATTTTTTTTATTAAGTTATATTTTTAATGACAAAATTATTTTTATAAGGCATTTTGATTGAATGGATTACTTGCAACCCATCTTTCACTTTCAAGAAAAATTTGTATATATTTCTATAATAAGGGTCATATAAATTTTTGTAGAAGAATAATCATTTACCTTACTATTTTGATATATTACATAATTGCCAGAAATTTTTAATGAAGATAATGACTTTTTATTTGATATTTTTCGGCAATGACCATTTCATCTGAGGATCTCTGAGTTGTTGAAACAACATTGACAAGAAAATAACCGTTCCTTTTAAAATGTCCATTTCATTAAATGACAAAGAAAAATCACTAGTTTTATATCAAGAATTATATTAAACCACAATCATCTCTAAAAAGTAATATTTTTTATAATTAAACTGATTATTGAATCAATGAAAATATTAATTAAATTATAGTTAAATTGGTGATAATTATATATATAGATATATATAATATTTTATATATTAAAAATTTAGTATAATAAATAATAAAAAATAAATATTAATAAAATTTGAAATGTTTTATTACTAATTATACATAAAAACAAATCAAATATAAAACAATATTTAAATTTAGATGATTTTCTAATTTTAAAATTTGAGTTTAAAATTACTTATCTATTAATAAATATAATCATTAAATATTAATGCGTTGAAACAAGTATTAACATCAAGATATTATTAAAATTAATTATTTAATATATTAAATTTGTCACTATTACTTTTTCCAAAAAAAATTATATAATAAAATTTAATTAATCCTTGAAGACCTGAACATAGTTTTTAAAAAAAAGAATAATTAATAAATGTCTAAATCAAATACCATATATTTCACAAGAAATATTATAACTATATTTATATAATATTATGCACTTTCACATTAAAGAAAGCAATGCAAGTTAAGACACTGATGTTCTCTCTCAAAGCCCTAACTTTGACATTGCATTAGCTTATACCGGTTCTAACTCAAAATTGATAAGTCAAACTCAATTTTCAATCAATGTTGGTAGGTTTTTAAAGACATTGATTTAGAGGATTGTTCACACTCAACTAAAGTTTGATATGTTTAAACCAAAAGAAAATAAAACATATTTGGAATTTATATTCATTGATTTGTGCTAAAAGCAATACATTGTAGTGCCTATAAATATACAAAGTCAAGGAAGAAGATGAAATAGCTAATTGATACGTGTAGGGTGATTACAATGGTGCAGAAAATTCTAAAAAAAAGATAAGACAAAGTCTGTAATATTATAAGTTATCACGTGCTTTGCTTGTGCCTAGTAATGATGTGGTAGCAGTCAAAGTTAAATCGTCTGATATGGATAAAGGCAAGGTTGAGGTGGATAAGGTCAATGTAGATTTTGGTGCTTCAACACGCCTTGCAAGTCAAACTGGATAGAATGGATAATGAGACTTGAGCAAATAAGAGCAAACCGGGAAATAGATAAAGGTTTTGTCATGATATCAGCAATTTGATTTTTTTGAAGAGACACTACCAATACGAAGTGATTTGGTAGCTAATCTCTCACGAACAAAATGGTAGTCTAAGGCAATGTGTTTAGCCCATAAATGAAACACTGGATTTGTAGTAAAATAGGTTGCACCAAGGTTGTCACAGTAGAGCATTGGAGGGCTAAAAAGATAAACATCTAATTTTTGTAACAAACTTTGAAGCCAAATAAGCTTACAAGCAGTAGTAGCTAAAGACTTGTATTCTGCTTTAGTACTGGAACGTGCAATTGTAAGATGTTTTTTAGAACTCTAGGTAATTAAGTTAGCATAAAAAAAAATAGTAAAACCAGCGTAGATCGAAAATCATTAAGGCAATTGCCCTAGTCAACATAAAAAAAAAAAGTAATCAATCAAGTGAAAGAAGTCTGTTTGATATGTAGTCTAAAATGAGATGTAGCACATACATAACGCAAAATGCATTCCACAGCTTACCAATGAGTATCTTTTGGAGCATGCATGAATTGACAAACTTTGTTAACAGCAAAAGACAAGTCAGGACAAGTAAATGACAGATATTGAAAACTCCCAACAATACTTCTGTATAAAACAGGATCATGAAAGTCATTCCTATTACTAGCAGAAAGTTTAGTAGAAGAAGCATAGGAGAAGAAATAGGTTTAGCATGTAACATATTTGTCTTTGTAAGCAAATCAACAATATACTTATGCTGAGTTAAGACTAGACCATTAGGCAAAAAATGTGCTTCAACACCCATAAAATAATGTAAATAGCCCAAATCTTTAATAGGAAAAGATGTTCCCAGAGCAGTATTCATTCAATGAGAGTAGCATTAAAAGATCCAGTAATCAAAATGTTGTCGACATAAATTAAAACATATAAGGTGACCCCTGAATGTGAATATATAAAGATAGAAGGATTTGACTGAGAGGAGCAAAAACCAAGTTAAAGCAACTAGGAGCTTAAGCGGGTAAACCAGGCTCTTGGAGCCTGTTTGAGATCATAAATTGCTCGTTGAAGTTTGCAGACTTGAAAGGGAAAATCAGGATGGTTAAATTTAGTAGGTTGAACCATGTAAACAACTTCATCAAGGTAGCCATGGAGAAATGCATTTTGGACATCAAATTGACGAATTGACCACCCTTGGGAGATAGCAATAGAGAGAATAAGTCGAATAGTGACTGGTTTAACAACCAAAGAGAAAGCATTGATGAAATCAGCACCATGTTGCTAGTGGAAGCCTTTAGCAACGAGATATACTTTATAGCGATCAATAGAGCCATCAGGATGATATTTGATTCAAAAAACTCATTTGCAACCCACTAAGTTCTGAAAGGAGGAAGTGGGTACAAAAGTCTAGGTGTTGGTGCGAAGTAAAGCTTGAAATTCATCATGCATGGCCTTTCGCCATTTTGGAGATTTTAAAGCTTTAGCAACAAATCTAAGAGTAACAAGGGAGATGACCGAGGAGAGATAGGCACGAGAAGGCTAGGGGACTATACCATCTGTCAGAGTCTTGGGTTTAAAAATATTATGTTGGGACCTTGTGACTATAGGATGTATCAATCGAGGTTGTGGTGGTGGTGACGATTCAGGTGGTGATGAAGACGGCTGAAAGGACGTCAAAGTAGGTGAAAGAAAGAGAAAGGGAGATGAACTAGCGTCAGGTGAAGGGAAAATAGGGTTATTAGGTGATGAAAGTGGGCTAGGTAATTGAGTTGGGCTAGAAAGAGAGGAGGCCTATTAGGAATAAAAGGTAAATTGGTATAAGAAGGACTAGTTGGCTAAAGTGAAGCATATGACTCATTAAAAGGAAAGCGAGCTTCATCAAAGATAACATTGCATGAGGTGTAAATCCAACCTGTAAAAAGATCAAGACACAAATAACCCAGATGGTAGTTATTATATTCGAGAAAAAACACAATTTGGAACGAGGTTCTATTTTGGATTGAGTATATGGTCTAAGATTAGGCTCTTAGACTAACATGCAGATCCAAAAATTTTAAGAAAATGATAATTAGACTTAGTGTGATGTAGAAGTTCAAATGGAGATTTGTTTTGTAAAATGAAACTAGGTAATCTATTTAGCAAGTAAGCAACAGTGGCAAAGGCATACGTCCAATAATAGTGAGGCATATTAGTATGGGCCATTAACGTAAGACCAGTTTCAACAATAGTATGATGACATCTTTCAACAGTGCCATTTTGAATGTGTATAGGGATAGGTGATGTGATGGTGAATGTCCAAAGATTTAAGAATTGTATTAAGTGAACGAAACTCACCACTCCAATCAGATTGTAAATACCAAATTTTAATGTTAAAAGAAATTTTCAACAAGAGTTTTGAAGGATAGAAAAGTAGGAAGAACTTCATCTTTAGTATGAAGAGGAAAAAGCCATATATAACGAGTACAATCATCAACAAAACAAACATAATAACGAAAACCATCGGCAGAAATGACTTGGGATGGTCCCCAAACATCATAAGAAATTAAATGAAGAGATGAGGAGGATCTGTGAGATGAAGCTGGACAAGGAAGTTGATGACTTTTAGAGGTGCGACATGCAGAACATTAAGTGTTGGGCTGCTTGGTTGTGACAAGAAGTGTGACAAGAAGAGAGTTGGAAAAGAGCACTTTCTAAACAGTACAAAGGCTGGATGACCAAGGCGATGATGCCATTGCAGGAAAGTGGTGCGTTCACCAAAATTTGTTTGAGGAGAAAGGATTGAGGAAGAACCAAATGACGGAAAAGTGTAGAGATTATTATGGCAAGGACCTTAAATGAGAATCTTCTTTGTTTGGGAATCCTTCACAAGAAAAAAATGAGAGTCAAATTCAAAAAAGACAAAGTTGTCATGACAAAATTGAGCGACAAAAATTAAATTTTTGGTGATAAAAGGAACATGTAAAAGACAAGAAAGCAGAAAATTGCCAGAAGGAGAGAAGAAAATTGTCAGAAGGAGTTGGCAAGATGCTAGAGCCACTATGCTGAATAGGTATAGGATTTCCATCACCCATATGAACAGAGTCAACACCATGATAAACATCAGAATAAATATTAAGTTTAGAAAAGTCAATAATCATGTGGTTTGTAGCACTACTATCAGGATGTAATAACGATTCATTGGTAGTGGACAATGTAGAATAATTTGCAAATAATGAATTTGGTGAGGAAGCTTGATAGGCATGATTAAATCTATGATAACAGATAAGAGCTGTGTGCCCAGGCTTAGCACAAACTTGACACACAAGCCTTGTGTTTGAGCTGCTAAAGGAAGTCATTTGTCCACTTCTTGAAAAACGTTCGCCACGCAATATACCACGATTACCCCTACCTCTAGAAAGAAAGAAATTTTGAGATCTGCCTCCTCTATTTGAAAAGGAATTTTAGGCTACACCAGAAAATTGCTTAGTAGCAACATTAGCAGTGAGTTGCATCGGAGAATTAATATCATGGTAACTTGATAAACAAGATTCAAAAGTAAGTAAGTGGCTTAAAATTTCTTCTGAAGTGGGATCATCAAGTTGGTCAAGGAGGTAACCATAGGATCAAATTCTAATCCTAACCCAACAAAAAAATAAGTGTTAAATTCAACATCGATCATGGGCTTCCTTGTTGCAACTAAAGAATTTGCAAGAATGGTAGCCTTTTGACTCAATAATAAAGTCACCTCCTTTTTTTAAGGTAGCTAGTTGCTGATGAAGTTGAATATACCTTGCTTGTGATTGTTGTGAAAACATAGTTTCAAGAGCATACCACATAACTTTAGATGTTTTTTGTTTCATAACTTGAGTAATCAACTTTTGAAATAAAGAAAAGATTAATAGTGTTAAAACTTGTTAGGCCTGCTCAAACCATTTTAGATATAGATGATTAGGGCTTCCATTTTCTAATGTAAGAGAAGGAGATGGAATGGTTCCAGCAATGTGCCCAAACAAATGTCCATAAAGATATGGCAATATCAATACTCTCCAAATAAGATAGTTATCATGCGTTAATTTTATTGTAAAGAAGTGAGAGACATTAAAGGGAAAGGATTGAGAAGAGATAGAAGAAGAAATTGTAGAGGTTATGCTAATGGAAGAAGTGGTTGCTGAGGTTGTCGATGGCAACGTTATAGGCTATAAAGGATCGGCCATGACATGCATCAATAGCTTTGATAGCATTTTAAGCCAAAAGGAAATAAAACATATTTGGAATTCATATTCATTGATTTGTGCTCAAAGCAATACACTTTAGTGCCTATAGATATACAAAGTCAATGAAGAAGATGAAATAGCTAATTGACACATGTAGGGTGATTACAATAGTGCAAAAAATTTTAAAAAGAGAATAAGATAGAGTTTATGATATTATAAATTATCACATGCATTCCTTGTGCCCTGATGATGTAGTAACCGTCAAAGTTAAATTGTCTGAGGCTGATGTAGATGAAGTTAATGCAGATTTTGGTGCTTCAACAGATATTCAATCAAACCGACCAAACCGGTTTTAATTATTATGCTAGAAAGTAAAACAAAAATCCATCTTATCATATTACTTGATAGTAATTTTGCTCACTGGTTGTTTTTCTTTCAATTAGTTTGAGTATGCTAAAATTTAAACCAAATTGTTTTTTTTCCTCCGAAATGACCTCAAAATCACACTTCCCAGGTCCGTCTGAAGATATTTAATTCAACCTCCAATGACAAACCAACGAAAAAAAAAATACCTACATTTGGGTACTTGCTCACCAAAGGTTTAATTGTAAGGTTTAACACGAAGCCGGATTTCCGAACTCAATAGGAAAAACCACGTTTTGCATCCCATTCGATATGTACAATGTAAAAGAAAATAAAAAATTATAAATAAAAAGTAACTTTCATATTTGCACTTTAATTATATAACAAAATATATAAATATTATTAAATAATAATTATAAAAGCATAATAAACATTACGTATATAACTTTAATAAGATAAGCATCCAAACATGCTATTAGCTTTGAACTAGATAATTTAAAAAATCAACATAGCTTTTTCAACAATTTCCGTAATTCAACAGTCCCCAACAAATAGAAATATCACATCTTAAAAACTTATTTATAAAACATTTGTACGTATTACTAATCTAAATAAGATAAATATTTCCTCATATTCTCTTATAGTAAAATTAGAAGAATAACGCTGCCGTAACGAAGTGACCTCATACCGTTTGTATCATAGCGCCCTCTTTCATGCCTCGGTTAAATTTCGGTATATAAATTCATCCCTATACCCAACAATAGAGTCGTTCATTTCTTGTGGGGAGTGACAACCCAATCATGGCTTTTACAGGTTTCCATTCTTGGTGATTGAAGCTAAGCCATCCCCCACCTGCCTAACGTATACTGAGACCGATAAATTTTAATTTTAGGACAGTGCAGGACCTTTCAGTGAAATAGCCTCTTTTGTAACCAAATCAAAATCTTTAAACCACCATTATGAAGGTAGAATACTAACTCCAACAGTTGCTACATTGTTCAAATCCATTCCTTTATAAAAGAAATAGTGCAAAACACCAAAACGTACAACCTATTTAACAAAACTTCATGAAGTGAGATTGAGGACCACCATTACTGTTGAGACACCAGTTTGAATCCCACATTGCTCGATTTTAATGTATTAATAAGTGGTTAAAGCATTTACAAAAGGTCGTTCTTCTGTAAGTTCACAAGTCTGAAGGGCACCAATATTTTCCAGAATATATCACCTCAACCAATGATCAAACTCCTCCAGATCTGTTGGCCCTTTATGTCCAACATGTAACATGACACATGATGGATAGAATACTCTACCTTCTTCAGTAGACCAGAACGATACCAGCATCACATCAGCCTCAGGCTTAATTATATCACGTCATACCAAGAATACCTTCTGATGGTTAAGGCCCAAACAGGCAAACAGTTCGAGGTTGACAACTACCTCATCCACCACCAGAGAACCTTCTCAACCTATGTATCATCAATTTCATCTCCACTATACCTTCAGAGAATATTATGTGTGCCCAGAACATTTGCAGAGAAAGTGATACATATAACACGCAAACTGGAGATGAAAACGAGAGACTGTTTACACCTAGTTTGGTATAGCCTTCATTACTGTCTTCAGCTTTGTACTTTGAAAAAGCAGCTGCTTGGCTTAAGACATATACATAAATTTTGGCAAAAAGCAACTTATTTTGACGTGGTATAATTTAGGTAAAGTACTTTTATCCTTCCTCATCCAGCTTACCAGGTAAAATTTTCTTCAAAGCGACAGCAATACCAAACTGGGGCATCAATCAACCCCGACTATATGCCAACAGCTAATTCAAAATCCAAACAACAAAATTCAGAACCCCAATTGCTAATACATCGACAACAACCCCAAAAAGCAATTAAAAACTTATGGAAGTTAAAAAGGTGATTTCCATAACCTAAGACTTTCCCAGGCAATAGCAATAGCAAAAGATAAATCATACCAATGGAGAAGATCAAGGACGGTAGGACCACGGCATCCATCCTAGGATAAACTTGATAAAAGGGAGAGCAACCTGCCCAAGTGGCAACTTCTCACCTTGGATAGATGTTTCAAGCTCCATCAGTGGATGCAGATGACACAAGCTATGAACATACCAGTCAATATGATATGGTGTAACGGGTCATAATCCAGGTCAGTGCTCAGCATATGCCAAGGTTATGAAAGAGAAAACTCTGCTTCTTGTAAAGAATATTGTTGAAAAACATAAACCGTATGCAAATGGTTCACTGGGTTAAATAAAGTTCATTTTTCCAACTGAACTATCTTTCCTTGAAAGAACAAAAGAGAGAAGAGGATCGAGACAAAATGATATGGCCTTCAAATTGAATGCAGACATTGAAATGTAGATACTTACTAAATTCTAAAAGCATAAAAAAGTTCATAACGCAGTGCAACCAAAATTGCCGGCATAAATTTTCCAGTTTAACCACTAAGTTATAGAATATAATCAATTAGAAAAAGATCGAAAATCCTCAAAAATCATGACTGAAAGCCAAAGACACATGAAAAGTATAAAACTTATCAGCTTCCAGAAAAATAAAAAGTATTCCAAGCCATCTGGCTGTCAAAGACTTTCAATGTCAAGCGAACCACAAATTACATCACTAGAGTTTTGGGGTGGGGGGAATGTCCACAACACACTTTAAAATTATTGCATCTAAGTTTTCTCTGCCCCAAAATTCAACCTGATCCTCAACAGCATTTCAAATAGAGGTACTACATTGCTTAGAAAACTTGTCGCAGGAAAAACGTACTAGATATAAAGAAAATACAGGTTTCAGAATCTGGTTCTTTTAGTGATCAAATGGTAATGATTCATTACAAATTTAAAGGATGCATTTCAATAGAGCCGGGAACTTCAGAAGAATCAGCAGAGTCCAAAACTAAATGATTGATGCATCTATGAGGGTATCTGCACAATGAATACATAAAGCATAAAAAGACTAATTTCATAAAAAATCTCCAGTAGAAAGGCAAATACAAAAGCAAAATTTAAAAGCCATACCACTGTTGCTGCACAATAGATTTACAAGAGTTATATTTGTTACAAACCATAAAGCAAACAAGGTGATGTTTTGTTTTAAAACAAAAGTGATGAGATCATCAATAAATGGTAAAAGAGTAAAATGCAAGCTTCTGAATGTCGATTCACAAAGATAAAACTCAACAAGTCCAGAAGCTTAGTATGAATAAAACTTGGAAGAGAGAGCATTAATATTTTTTATTTCAATTTTCCTTCTTTCAGCCCAATATAAATGCAAATATTAAATTTCGTGTAATAAAAGAAAACTGAGGAAATGGTGAGTACACAGTATAATTATAATGACGCAATTAAGGCTGACCACATTGCAGGGGAATTGGCCTAACTAAACAGAAGAAGCAACATGAAATCTTGTTCCTAGGGATTACTAGGGTCTAAAATGGTACAATAACTACTATCTAAGGCAAGGTTCAACAGATGGCAGGCTCATTCAACATGTCAAACATATCACTAGACCAAAAACTACTAATTGAGGGTATTTTTTTTTAATTTTATATAGAGCAATAAAGAGACAGCCAACCTTAATAAAGAATCAATCAGACAGAGCTATTTCCACATGACAATAGATTGACATTACTCATGCTTAACCCACCATACTCTCACCAGCTCTAATCCATAGAAATTTCATTACTTTCACTTTCCAAACTGGGGAAAAGAATATGCACTATTTGCATTTAGGAAGTGAGTAGACAGTGTCTAAGCAATGTTCTACCACAACTTCACACATTCCTGAATTAAAGTCGTATGATAACATCACTAGGCAACTGCAACCCGGTCAAATTCCATTTGTACAAGGACTAGCATTGGTTGAACACCCAGTCACGGGAATTCCTTGGATATCTATAATACTCAAACACCACCGCTAGCAAACATCAAAATACCCTTATAACATACCTGTTACACCAAACAAGAAACATGCATCCATGCAGAGTTGCATACTTCAAGAACACCTTTATATGATTTTACAAGATTTATTTGATATAGAAACATGCATCCACACACAGTTGCATGCATAGAGAACATCTTTACATGATTTTACAAGATTTATTTGATGGACCCGTGAGGTAAACTAGATGATCACAAATAACCTTTGTGGTCAAAAGCATCATAACACAGTTCACATCCTGCCTCTCTAGAGTATTAATTATCACCCTTCCTTGTGATGTGAAATACAAAACTAACACACCTTATTGCAAGTCTACAACATTGCTCCAATTTTTTGTCCTCCTCCCTTTTTCTGTCCTCCTCCCATCTCAGAGAATCAAGTATAACAAGAATAGACACAAAAATTGACAACAAACAACCAATACATTATACATATAACAAGCAACCATCTCATTCCCCATAAAAGATGGTCCCAAACTACAAAATTCAACCAACATTAAATACATGGACACACCATTAAGGACCTAACTTCGAAAGTATCAAAGATAGCATAACCTCAAAAATTCTATATTTTATCCTTCGGCATTCTGACTCCAAGAGGCCAACAACCAATTTAATTGCTTGCACTGAAAATGAAATTCAGACAGAAGTGATGCAAATACAAATCCGGATGTCAAGCTGTCATCAGAAAAGCATAGTACTTGCTTGTGCATTCATAAATAAACATTTAGCATGATGACTGTACATAAACACAAGACCCTTAAAAAAAAATCATTTCTGTCCAATTATACTGCAGATTGATTGGCCATGATACCAAAATCTTACCTTTCAACGGATAATAAGTGAGTAACGTCATAAACCATTTGCAATGACCTTTTTCTTTCTTAATTAAAATGTGCAGAAATTTTGTTACTCAAAAGTCAACTTTGATACTACTTGGGAGCAATGATTTCATCAAGGTCCATGGAAGCAAAATACTTGACATGTCACCCATATTCATCCATGAGTAAATTCTCCTTAAGAATGATGCTTGGTTTCTTCACTTTATCATGGGATGTCAGACCTAAAATTATGAAACAATAAAAACACACTACTAAAAATACCCATTCAGTTTATATAAATATCCCCAACTCTATGTGTCTCTTGTTTTACAGTACAGGATCTTCACCAGTTTCATATCATGGTTTATAAAAGTTTTTTTTTTTTGGTGAATATATTTGGAAACAGTTTCCATTAAAAACCGGAGTAATCTTAAAAAAAAAAAATTCAGCAGCCAATTGATTAGGAAAACGCAGAGTTACATAATACTAGACTCACCTAATGACCCATGTAAGGAGCGCCAGTGCCAGGATGTGGCCTAACACCACTGCTCTGCCCCATTTGTGGATTCTGGTAGCCCCCTTGCATTCCTGGTTGGTTCCCGTAGCCCACAGCAGGCTGATTGACATATCCAGCAGGTGGCCCAGCCTGGTTTGCGGGTGCACCACCAAGACCTCCAAGCAGGTTACCCAGCCCTAGCCCAGCTCCTTGGGTAGTAAGCAAAGCAGTCAGCGCCTGCCCAAGCGCCGGATTTAGCCCCTGTGCAGCCACTCCAGGATTGAAACCTACAGAAGGAGCTGATGGTGCCATCATGTGTCCAGGTCCTGGTCCATGCCCGCCAGACTGATACTTATTCTTCTCCTTTCTTGATTGGTAGTGAGGCTGATGATGATGAGAATGGTGCTGGTGTTGGTACTGATGATATCCCTTGTTTCCCTTAGGACCATCCACAGCCTTCTGACAATACAATGTATGCCCTTCAAAGTTTTTGTGCGGCTCTTCCAAAGCCTTCTTTGCACTCTCCACTGACTTGTATACAAACAGTGCAAATCCCTTAGGCTTCCCCGTCTGCTTATCAAGACCCAATGGACCGTCCTCTATCTCCCCAAACTGCTTAAAGAACTCAAGCAACTTTTGGGTATCGATCTCTGCACTCACATTGCTAACAAAGATCTTCCTTTGAGTATATTCAGACACCGGTGGAACCGTTGTTGCAGGCGAGGGGACAGGTCCGGCGGAGGCCAATTGACATGATGTAGTTCGGTTCCCAATCTTCTTCTGCGGCTGCTTCAGCGCCTTACGAGCCCCACTTCGGTGCTTGAACAAGATGAAGGCATAGCCTTTTGATTTCCCAGAGACCTTGTCGGTGACGGCCTTGCAATCCTCAATCTCACCATACTTCCCAAACACACTAGTAAGGGTTTCAGCAGTGGTGTCCCAGCCAAGACCATGGACGAAGATCTTTCGGTGGGCAGGGTCCACGTCCGCCAGCTGACGAATGTTGTCTATAAAATCAGGGTACTTCTCCATAGCTTGCTTAACAAGAGAGTATAGCTGCTCCTTCGTAAAAGGGTCAAGAAGCTTCTCAACAGACTCTTCGTCGTCCAAACCCTCACCATCATCATCATTCTCATTACCTTCCTCGGCTCCATTCGCATCAACCTGAGCTGATTCAGATGGGACAGCATCAGTCAAAGCTTCTGCCGTTTCGGGTTGCTCGTCATCCTGCTCTTCAGGGTCATCTTCTAGATGTTCTCCTACATCGGCGGTTTCTTCTGATTTCACATCTCCTTGTTGCGTATCATCGTCCACGGCCATAGTCTCGTGTCCCTGCTGCTCTTCTTCGAGGGTTGCGTCGGGGTTCAGTTGTTCGTCCTCTCTCACTTCCTCATGGATTTGCTGCTCCTGGGGTTCCTCTTGCTGGGCAGGTTGTGAATCAACAACCTTGGCAGGTTCGGGTTCGGATGATCGAAGCTTTCGCTTTTTGGCCATGGCGGTGGAATCGCGTTTTGGCAGACGCGCTAGGGTTTGCTGCTGAGAGAGAGAGAGAGAGAGAGAGGAGGGGGGAATTCGTTTTCTTTAGCCCCGAACAGAAATAATTGAAATAAAATTGGCTTGTCCAAATAATTATGGGCGAGCGTTCAGGCCCCAAAAAAGATATTACGGGCGGGTACCAACTTTTTTTGACCAACTGGCGGAGTGAGTGCCGGTGACGTTATACTCCCTCCGCTGCACGTTTAATTATTTTACATAATTTAATAAAATTATTTAATTATCTTAAAATTTATAAATCTATCATTTTTTTATTTTTATTTTTATTTATACAAAAAAAATTAAATTAATATTTTTTTTAAAAAAATATTTTTAAAAAATCAACATAAAAGATTACATGATATCTTATATTTTAAATCAAATAAATTTTTTAAAAAGTACCTTATATACTGGACCAAAAAAAATACGTGTATTATCTAGTACTAAAGATATCAATTCTATATGATTTTGATATGAAGCATCCCGAATTGTACTATTTTACAAAGGCAAGAAGTGAGTTTTGAATAATTTGTGATGAAATTACCAAAAAAAAAAAGCCATCGTGTAAAAAAAGCATTGCCCAACTATTATTTTTATCAAGTTTTGTACATGTGTTAAAAAATTATAATTTTTATTAAAGAAAACAAATTTGTTGTGCTTCCCCACAACATTAAAAAATTAATTATAAAAAAGTAGTGTATTGTGCCCCATAATATTTACAAAAAAAAAAAACAATGAGGGAACAACCTCTCTTATATGTAGGCACATTTGTTGTCCTCCCCTTTAAAAAAAAAGAAAAGAAGGAAAGCTTACTATTTAAGGAGCATACTCTCGTTTGCAATTGCAAACTTGTTTGAAAGAAAATTTCCTTAAATTTGGTTATTATTGTAACACCATACTTCTAGGACTCAATTCATGCAATTCCCATGTAACATCAAGGGGGGTCTACTTTTTACTCATACTCTTGCTCTACTCTTAGCTAGACCATCCCTTGGTAAGGAGGATTTTATTTCATAAAATCTTAGGAATGTTATTCTATAGTGCTCTTAGCTTACATTCTTTCTCTAGGCTTACCTTCTTTCTCTACATAAGACGAGGCTCACCTTCCTAGGCGGTCTCTAGCTTTCTCGAGCTTCCCTGAGGGTACTAAGGCACTAACTGTGTATCTCAGCTTGCATCTATATTTGGATTAGAGCTAGGCTTTCTCTCCATTCAACCTTTTTCATTATGGTCAAATTTGGCTCTATATGAGGTACCAAATTTTCCAAATGGCCTTCCCTTAGTTGTGGCACTTTTTGGGCAAGTCTAAAAGCTTATTTAAAACTTGTGTGAGCTGCCCAAATGGTCCCAAACCTCATGCATCTCATTTTGGCCATTCAACCCCCACTTATCCACATATCCATCAACCTTTCAATTCTCATACTTTGGCATTAGATACTCAAAACATATGCTAGAGGTCATACATCATATTCATACATATAAACATCATAGAATGGTGTATTTATATATGCCTCAAGGGTCATGGTACATTTACAACATCATATACTTTGTGAAACCTTATTATAGGTTCAAAAAGAATGAAAGCTAGGCCTAGGCTTGTCAATCTCTTTCTTTCATGGTTGTTGGCTCCCTTCACCATAACTCCTTGGTCCACCTAGCATGTTAGAGCATTGGAGAGGAGGGAGTGAGATTCAAAGAATCCCAATAACTCATCCTCCATTCAATCATACATAATATGTGCAAAGCAAGCTTCTCAAATGCATGCATGGAGGAAATATAAGTCATAGGCATTTTAAAAGCAAACTTGGCATGTGAATCAATCATACAAGACATTCAAGAGCTCATTAAGTGTTTGGATTGGCCTCACACTTCTCCTCATGGATTTTGGACTTGCCTCACCCATTCTTTGAGCACTTTGAACTCAACCATACTCTTGGGAGCCCACTTTGCTTTTGGGAGACTCTTTACTTTGTCTCAACCAAGTTCAAGAGTTCTTGACTCATCCTCACCCAAGGGAAGAGTTCTTGGCCTCTCCACACGCAAGCAAATTCATACAAACATCATGGGTTCATTTAAAAACATAACATGGCATCAAGCATCATGGCATATAAAGGCATGCTAGCCTACTTTTCAAAGCTTGAAAATACACATACACACATTCTAAAACAAGCTAAACACACATCTATGCATGAGAGAAGGTGGAGAGAGTTACCTTGTATACAAGCACACACTTTTTTCTTAGCTTTCAAGCCTCCTCTTTTAGCCACACACCCACAAGTTGGTGGAAATAGTGTCTCTTAGCCTAGACACAAATTATGGGAGCCAATTAAGTTCATGAAACAATTTCTAGGGTCATGCAACTTGCTTAAACCCTAGATTACTCTACAACCTTTCATTATGGTCCATATTGGCACCTAATGAAGCAACACCCCTCAAATGATTTCTAGGCCTCATTCTTTACTCTCAAATATGATTCTTGACTCCTTTTAAGCCTCTTTGAGTCATCACATCATTAAAACAAAAGGCCTAGCACCATGTTGCTTCTTTAGGTCATATTATGGAACCTAAGGCACCAAATCAATTTCTAGGAGTTCTAAATTTTTTCTAAGGGTTCCTCCCACCTTCTACCATCATAAGAAGTCCCAAACCAAGGTTAAAACAAATTAAAATAGCCCCTAGCCCAATGGTTCTGTCTTGGCCGAATTGATGGAGGGAGGAGGAGTCCATGGGCTTTTTGATTTTTCCTTGATGGGAGAGACACTTGGGAGGCTTCCTAGGGGTCTTAGAGACACAAATAAACATTTACACATGCAAGAAAATTCATGGATTAAATCAGTTTTTATAAAGTGTCCAAGAGCTCTACACTTTTCTAACTTGATTTTCATTAGCCTTTCTTCCAATTTCCTTGCATCTACTAACTCCTCATGATCTAAAACCCACAATTGTTTCTTATTTCTAGACAAAAAGCCTCCCCCCAAGATGGTTCTATTCTGGCAGAACTCCACACACAAAGGGCAAGAAAAAGGAAGCAACCAAGATAGAAAAATCACCTTGATTCCAAGCTTTTCTCAAGAGCTCTCTTCCTTGCTTCAACCCTCTCCTTGAATTTCGAAATTCCCCCCTCAGTTCTGGGCTCAAAACAGAACCAAACATCTCACTAAATCCATAGAAAGAGAGGAGGAAAGGAGGGGAAGAAGTTTAACAAGGCAAGGAGTAGGAAAAAGTGGCTAAAACTTACACTTTTCAAAGCTTCCTCTTCCTTCCTTGGCCTCCCCTCTTGTGCGCCACTCTCAGCCCTTCTTACTTCTGTTTTAACGTGTGAGAGAGTGGGTGAGGAGATCTGAGCAAAGGAGGGGCATTTTTATAAGTTAGGGTTTCACTTAAGCAACTTTTACACTTTACAATTTAGTCTCTCTTCATAGTTTTATTCGTTTGGGCTTGTTTCAACTCCTTTTTGAAATCCGTCTTTTCCATCATATTCCTTAGGCTCTTAATCATCATAATTGCCTTTGGAATTACTCAAAAAGGATCTAAAACCATTTCGAACTGTTCGGTCAATTTTCGGTCAACTGACAGCCGAAAATCACTCACCGGAGGGGTTTCAACTGTTCTAGGGGTTCCCATAGTATTCAGGGCCTCTGAGAACCCTAGAAAGCTTAAATTTTTTGTTTAAAAAGTCCTCTTATGAGTTTTCCAAATTTTTCAAAAATTACAAAAATACCCCTACTTTTCTCGGTAAATTTTCTGATCTCTTTTGGCTCTGGTTTTTAGGCATCTTAAATCTCAAATCCTCATTTTCTAATATTTAAAATTTTATTATAATTTTAGTTGGCCCTAATTCCTTCTATTTCAGGGACTTCCTTTTGTATCTAGCTCATTTCTGTCGTTTACGGAGAAATCGAACATTGCGTTTCTCGCGTTTACGGAGGGACCAGATGTTACAATTATGCCATTGAGTTTGAGAAAAATATAGCATTTAAAAGGATGCTTTTTACACTACAACATTTGGATTATTAATTTTGGGTTTTGTAGCATCTTGACATAGAGCTAGCAAAAAGACTAGTACTACAAAGCATGCAAGAAACATATGAGAATGTGCAGACTAATTTAAAATTGAATTGGTTGAGGGAAAATTTTGAGTTTCATTTTATACGCTCTTCTTAAGGGTTATAATATTTTTTATACTAAGGGTAATATCATGATTGTTATAATTTTTTAGGAATTTCTTTTTAATTGTGATTTGTGATTTTCATTGAACCTTAATTTTTGTGACATCATTATTGGTTTAATTGTGCCATTAGGTTAGCTCTTTCCTTTGATAGTAAAGAAAATTTTAGGCTTTGTTACCTTTTGTAAACTGGTAGGGGTGCAACCTTCTTTTGTGTTGATAAGCTACTTTATTGTTGTCGATCTTTGGTCATTGACGAAAGTTCTCTTCACTGTTGGATATCTCTAGAGTCACAACCTTTTTCATGATGATTATTGTGCGAGCACAAATTGAAGGGAGCGATTTTTGTTCGTGTAGGATTTAGCAGCTTTTGATGGTTTTCGCTTTGTTTATAAGTGTGCCAATGTGGTAAAGGTGATAAATTTGTGTGACTGTTCGAATATTGAACTAGGTAATGCACCCTAGCTTCTATTGGAGATGGCTCATGGTGTTATTATTAATAGCATCCCTTAACTTTTATGACTTCATAATTGCTCTTGTTAATGACTGGGGTCATTATTTAAGACAACTTTTGACCAGTTTTTTTGAATGAGTATCCACGGCTTTGTGTTGCCTATTTTTATGCTAACATAGAGACATTTGTTAAGTTAATTGTTTTTTTAAGTTTATGTAACTTCAAAGGAAGATACGGATAGGATTACTCCCCTATAAGGATTGGGTTAAGCCACAATCTTTGGTGACCCAGCTATGGCAATTGATTTTTTATTGTAAAAAGTCTTTGCAAAGTGTTTCTTTCGAGGGCATTAGAAGGCTTTTGATGATGCTAATGAGTGGCTTTAAAGGGGTAAGACTTTTTTCATCATGTGTCTTAAGAAGGATGACAATGATGATGATGAAGATATGGTACTGCCACTTGCACCAAAGGGCTCTTTTCCTACTTACTACAATCAGGAGAAAAAATTACAGCTTTGGAGGAAATTTAGAAATACTTGTGAAAAGCTTCACTAAGAAAGCGATGAGTTACAACAAATTGTGGAGGCGAGGGGTGTAACACCCTGAAATTAATTAAGGTGTTAATAATGTATTTGGACTAATTAAGAATAATTATCATGAAATAATTGGGCAAGCTTTATGAATGAAAATTTATAGATAAATAAGTTCGTAATATAGGTTTAAGATTTCATTTGGGTTAAAGCCTAATTGGGGCCCAAGATTTAATTTGAATAAGTCATGGATAAGGATTTATGGAGGCCCAATGATTCTAGATGCAAGCCCAACTCCTTATCATGAGACTTGGCCCAAGAGAGATCACCTAGCAATAGCCTAATTTGATTTAATGAAATAGAGGCTCAAGACCCAATTTACATGAGCTCTTATAGTTGGCCCAACACACATTATGCAGACCCAAGTTGGATTGACTCTTGGAACTTGGCCTAACCCAATCAAATTTCTATAGCCCAACTCATGAAATAAGGCCCAACAAGCATAAAAATCTAAACCCACGAGGAATTGGGCCATTGGGTCAGCATACTTCACTTAAACTCAAAATGTTATGCAGCCCACCTCACCAAACAAAGGTCCAACAAGCACACATATGAACCTAAGTGGATTTTGGACTTTAGGGTTGACCCAAACCCATCTAAAACCCTAACTTACTCAACCTCTTACCCTCTATTCTGCAGACCAACTCAACCTTAGGCAAATGAGAACTCCATTTTCGCATAGGAAGAGAGGAGGCTAGGGTTTTCTGCATTCCTCCACCATTTCTCACTTCTAGAGGATGATTTAGCCAAAGTGAGTTATATATAACTTAACCCTCTTATCCTCCTCTCCATTTTGGTCCAATTAATTTTTGGTTTTGAGCATTTTCATCTTCTTCTCAAATTTGAAACTTGGTATTGGGTGATTGCTTGCAAGATTTTCAGAGTTGGAGGTTAGAGGGATGATTAGGTAAGCATTTCCCTTCCATTTTGTGTATCACTTTGCTGGAAAATGCCCCTAAGGATGTATTATCATAATGGGTTCTGTTATTGTATGAGATTACAAGGAGATAATGGTGGAAAACTGAATTTTCTGGGCTTGATGATTGAAATGAGAATTTTGGTGCTTCCATGGTGGATTTTCGGAGGTGAGGTTATGGGTGTTGTTAAGTGAGTATCTCCTTCCCATTTTGATGCATTTTCTGTTAGTTTGAGACCCCTATAGTTGACCTATGATATGGGCTTTGTTTTGATGTGAAATTATCCAAAAATTGGAGTGAACTATGGTAATTTCTGGCGTGAGAAAGTTGGAATCCGAAATTAAATCCCTTGGTAATTAAGTGAGTAACCTCTAGTTTGTCATTAATAGTTCAACTCTTTGGATATTTGATTGTGATTAGAAATGATGATAATTATACTTGTTATAGGCTTGGTGTGCATTTGGATTATTATGGTAGCTAGGGGAAGAGTAATTGGCTTCATTAAGGTAACTGGGTTATTTTTCTAATTCCATGTATATGCTCATGTTAATCTGCTATTTGTTACACATGCTTGATTTTGAAATGATAAATGTTTGGTTGACTACTTGATTGTTATTGTAATTAGACCTTGTGAGTCCATGGTGAAGCCGTGGTGCGGCTGCCACCTGTGCATATGCTTCAATCGAGTACTGGGTTGTGATCAGACCTCAATGCACTGAGCCCTAGTTGTACTCATTATGGAGTAGGTACCGTGGACGGACCTCTCCCGGTGTTATTGGCCATTAACATGTTGTGTATGATTACTGGTATGGGACAGTAGTTATTGGTAGTTCAACTAGTTCATTTGCCAATTGAATTGATGACTCTGGTATTGATGACATAAAATTACATTGGATTGATTAACTTGTACATGTATATGGAAACTGCCCTTTTGTTACTGAGATTGTATATCTCACCCCGTTGTGGGCTAACATTTTCAGGGACCGAACCTCTTAGTGGCAAGGAGAAAATTAATGGAAGATCATTAAATGGTTTGGTAGCATATAGGTTTGGGAGTTTTGACAAAATGTATAGCAACTAAATTGCTAGTTTTGTATCATTGTCACATTGCATCATGAGTTGCCAAGTATAGGGATTGTATATGTAATTTGATTATCATGGAGTTGAACATTATGATTGTAATTGGCTAATAATGGATAAGTGATTTGATTTTATATGAACATTAAGCATTGACCCCATACACCTTGTGACCATAATACATTTGCTGTCATTAATTTATGAACTCACTAGTTTATAGTAGCTAGAAGGCTAAGGATCCACATTTGAATTTTAAATGTGTAATGATAGATGTGTTAAGTAGATTAGGTGAAAGAAAGACATTAAATCTTCACAAACTAAGTTAAAGTGGCCTAGAGGGTTGCTAGAGGGGGAATTAGAGAGTATGAGATGAAATTTTGGGAGTTATAGGAATAGAAGGGAATTGGTCGCGGCCAACATTTAATTGGTCTAGGCCAAATAGAAACAGAGAAGAATTAGCCGCAGCCAACAATTAATTGGCCTCGGCCAAATGTGGTGAACCTGCCAGGGAAGACGCGGCGAATAGTGATGTTGGCCGCGACTAAGCCTGGGAAACAAGTTTGGGGGTGTTCCAGAGGGTATTTGGCTGCGGCGAAAGGGGTATTTGGCCGCGGCAAAATGCGTGAAATTTATGGAGGTGTAAAGACTTGAATCCGAGAGTAATTGAGCACGGCGAAAGGGGATTTAGCCGCGACGAAGGTGCTCAATTTCTCATATTCACTTAAAAACTTTAATTTCTTTTATAGTAATACTAAGGAATGATTTAAAAACACTTGTAAGAGGTTTTTATGAATTGGAATTAATGGATGGGAGAATCAAAGGCTCCTTATTAATGATTAAATTCACTTGCACTTTTGAATAATTGTTGTTGCCTAATTAATGACCCTAATAACATTAAGGTTCAAATTTCCTAACATTTTTCGAATATAATTAGTTGTAATGACTTTCAACCCTAATTAAAATTTTATGGTTAGTAATCACGTACTTAACATTAATTATGATTGTTAGAAGTTAGAGTCGTTATAAGGGGTGAAATGACTCATTCTAGTCATGATGTCCCTAGTTATAAACAAATTGCCTTGATATAAACTAGGTTAAAAGTTATATTTATGGACAAGTAAGGGGCTACATTAAAGGCTAAGATAATGTTAAAGCCTAAAGTAAGCTATGATTTAAGATAAAGGCTTAGCTAAGAGCTATGATTAAGGTTGAAATAGAGCTTAAAATTGAGGTTGAAGTTAAGAAAAAAATATGCCTACAATGAGAGCTAATGTCAAGGCCAAGTTGAAAGCATATGCCAAGTTAAGGGAAGTTAAAGCCTATGATCACAAGTTTGTTGCCAGGGTGGTCAGGTCTGCCATGGCATGAGATGAGTAAAGGTTGTACCATAATTTTAAAAGCATTGTATATCATATTATTACTGCACTAAGACACGAATAGGCATTGTCATGTCTGTATGTTACTTATTATAAATGCAGTTTGCTTGTTTATGTCAAAGTTTTACTCTTTTCTCCTTCCATTCTTGTTGAGAATAATGACCTTTTTTGTTTTTATTTTTAGTTCGCCATATGATTGTGGACTTCTTTGAGGTTATGGGCCTTAGTTCAACATTAAGATGGTAGAGCCCATGTTGTTTGTAGGCTTTTCATGGCTTGATATGTGTTAGCTCCCCACTTTTTATGGCTTGGCATGTTTATTCTTAGCCTCTTTAGCGTGTGTGTTTTCAATTTCTACTTTTAGTGCAAAAAGGCAACTTTTGGCTTCTTTCATGGATTTGATCTCTTTTTTTAGCCTCATTTTTCACTATTTGACATTTGAAAAGTTATAGGCGATTTGTTTACTAGCATAATTGGCACTCAATTGCAGAGGCAAAAAAAGTATTATTTCAAACCTCCTTCTTTCTCTTTTGTAGCTTTACTAATTATTATGTTTACTTTTACTTTATGTTTTATTGTTAGTGTTGTCTTGGAAAAAATGGCTTTTGCTAAAAGATCATTTAGTTTGACTTCGTCCAATGAAATTAGGCAAGAGTTTAATGTAAGTAATAAGAGTTCTTGTAATAGGTAACATTTTAAAATTGGCAGTCCTTCTTGGAGTGTTCAAAAGGACATTTTTGCTATTGCGAGTACTTATAATACCTATCATAGTGGTGGCAGTGGCAATGGCAGTGGGGCATGCTTAAGTGTTAATGAGAAGGTTGCTTGTTTGTTATGCCATAAGGCATGCTAACGAGCTTATCAAGGCTTTGTATCTTCCTTTGAGGTTTACAATATCTATCCTTAAAAATGGCAATGCCTCTAACAAGTTGCCCAATGATTTCATTTTCTGTACGTACATCTATTATGTGAATTATGGGCTTTATTTTCTTATACCTTAGTCATTATTAGGCATCATGAGATATTATAACGTGCAATCATCGAAGCTCTTTCCTTTAGGTATGAGATAAATTTTAGGTTTTTGCTTGGCTTGTTTGTTGGTTGGGGTTATGCTTACACTAAAGTTATTTAAATTCATTTTCCTTGCTTATGTCTAGAGGGGGGAATGCTATTTCTCCCTTAGGAAAGGTTATGGCAATGTTTTTAAGAAGATAATAAGTAAGATTCCTAAGAATTAAAAAGATGCTTTCTTTCTCGTAGAAGATATGCAGTTTAAGAATGAATGAGCTTAACTAGGTTTTCCTCGTGTTTAAGTTGATCTTTAGAAGAATAAAGGTAAAAAAAATTCTACCAAATAAAAACAAGAGTTTGATATCATTGAGATTCCCCTGCTCTCAAGGATCAAATATATCTTTTTAGTGTTGATAGATTGTTGTCTATTGATATGCTATGCGCTTAACTCTATGAAGGTTGCAGAGTTATAAAATAATTTGTTTAAGCCCTTTAATGGGATTGATTTCTTTTTAGTCTTACTTATTGACATGCTGAACTTTTTATGTTGTATTACTTAGGTGTTTGTGATATGACTTTGTCATTCTTTTTGCAAATCCTTTTTACTTGAATGATTTTGAGTAGAGGTCGTTCATAACTAGAAGAATTACTAAGGGTTACATAGGATTT
This sequence comes from Erythrophleum fordii, assembly GCA_032878935.1. Classification (NCBI taxonomy): domain Eukaryota; kingdom Viridiplantae; phylum Streptophyta; class Magnoliopsida; order Fabales; family Fabaceae; genus Erythrophleum; species Erythrophleum fordii. Next base: position 4,094,320 of record JAVQMF010000025.1, on the reverse strand, counting down.
AATTTTTTATGTAGTTTAAAAAAGCAGTGAGAATCACCTTTTTCTTATTAGTGTTTGCTTTACTTTCTGTGAGCCATTATGACTTGTGTCTTTTTTTATAGTTTTGTGAGAGAGTTAAGATTTTTCTATAAGAATTTAAAATCTATTCTTCCTTTTCGAGTTTGGAGTAGAAGAGTATGAGCAACTAACAAAGTAGCTAGAAGTTACAAGCATCAAACTAAGAGAAGGACAGATACAAACATCCTTATGTTACCAAATTCAAAAGAGGAAAATCATAAGAAAGGTATTAAAAGCTTGTCCAAATGGTTTAAGAGAGCTAAGTCTATTAGGCAAGCAAGTGGCTCTTGGTAGAGGTTGTGAATCCTCTTTTTCCCTTTTCTCAATATGGTCTAAATGTTTTCCCACTACTAGGAACGATGTTGTTGATGTTGCCATTAGAGCTAACACTAGCATGGTCAAGAAGCAAGTTTAGGAGGTGGCTCCTCTACTTTCTCCATTTGAGTTCTAATAAGCATAAAGGATGATATAATTGTTGTGGATGAGCTTGAAGGCATTATAAGGGCAATGGCCCTTGAAGCATGTGATTACACTAACCTTTACAAGGAGATTGTGGAGGCATTGCCCTTATTTAGAGCTTGTGATTAGTTGACTTTGAAGGGTTTTAGTGTAAGAATTTTGAATGCTAAAGTAGTAGTTTCTCTGTGTTCAAAATCCATAAAATCCATAATATTGGATTATACCATCAAGTAAGAAGAGTTACATCTTTTTTTTGTCTATCCGTTATTGGCAAGGTTTTATGTTATATAACTTTGCTAATTTTATGTCATATATGGTAGCGCTAGGTGGTTGATGACAATCTTACTTGGGAAAGGTAAGAAATGGAAGAGATCATCAAGGTACTACTGAAGCAATTGGCTTAGTTTGATCCTATTTGGTAATTGTTTGAAGTGTGGCTACTACTTTAGTCAATGAGGTTACACACTTTGGGTCATTAATATAATGCTTGAATAAGAACTTGATACTCTTACTGCTGAGAAGGCTAGAGTTGTCATCAAATTTGAAAGTTAAGCAATAGCATATGTTGAGAGACTGAGGATTCTTAAGGTAAAAAGAAGCGTTTTCATGAGCAGTTCTTATTGACTGCTTACTTTTCTAAAGCCGGGGATGAAATTGATTACATTGTAAAGGCTTTTGATTTAAGTCTTGTCCTTTCTTAGAATCACATAGTGGATTTATCCTATGAGTTACTTTTAATTGGTGTAGAGCCTAGTAAGTTAGAGTTTAAGATTGAAGATTCTAGCTAAGATCTTATAAAGCCTTTTGCAAATCTTAAAGCAAACTCAAGTTAAAGGTTGATAACCAAGGCTAAAGCTCTTAAGAGATCCATCCTTTTATCTAAAGATAAGCAAGTGCTATGAGCATAATCATGGTGTAATAGTAATGGCTTTTTACGTATAGATCGACTAATATTGAATTTTTTTAGTACATTTTAGGACTTTTTTATGTTTTATAGTAGCTCTTAATTATTTATCATTCCATTTTTCTAAACTATCTAAGTTTGAGCTTTTATACCATGTGAAATCCCTTTTAGTGAGTTCATGTGGACTTTTTCTGATGAAATTACATGGATTTTCACTTTTAATGTCACAAGGACTATATCTAGTGAGGTCATGTAAGACCTTTTCTGCTAAGGTCACATAAACTATTGAGGTTGGGTAGACCTTATTTGCTAAGGTTCTATAGACCTTTATTTGATAAGGTCATATAAGCCTTGTCTATTGAGGTCACGTAAACCTTATCCACTGAGGTCATGTGGGCCTTTGTTTGTTAAGGTCACTCATACCTTTGTTTGCTAGGGTCACATAAACCATCCTTTTGCTATCTTAAGAAACAAGCTCATATCATTTTATTCGTATTGAGTGACATCACTTAGATACAAAGTTTAAAAGTTCATGCATTTTCAAGTTTTGAATGAATTGTATCCTTTAGGGATACATGTCCTTTTAGGGTTTATTCTTGGAAAAATTATGTTTAAGGACTAAGAAGTAAAAAAAAAATATTTTTAAGGACCTGTTACTACTAGGTTCAACTGTTTGTTGCTAAATTCAATGATAATCATCATAAAACAAGTGGTAACAGGTCCTTAAAAATAATTTTCTTTATTTTTGAGTCCTTTATTATAATTTTCCCTTTATTCTTACCCATTCAGATTTTCTTAAAGACAACCAACTTACCCGATTAGACTTCTTTTTTATTATTATGTTTTGTATTTATTTTCAGATGGGACCATTGATTTCTTAAAACATTTTCTAATTAATTGATGTGTATCTTCACTATTTAATGCTCATTATCATTTCTAAGGGATTAATGGTTTTCTTTTATAATTCTCCTTTTTGCTCTGACCATCATCTCTGTGACAATTTTGACCTTTCTTCTTATGATCTTTACAAGGCAATTAGGACCATGAGATTCTACATACAAAGACAAAGAAGTTGGTCTCTTATCCATTATAAAAGCATTTCTCTTTGTGTAGAGAGTTTTGATTTCTACTTCTATAGCTCTTATTGACATCATAGTGCTAGTAACTTTTTGCAGTTGAAGGGATAATTTATTCTTCTTTATGATGAAAGAAGAAAAAGATTAAGGAGGTACCTTTAAACTGTTTGATAACTTTTAAGGCAAATATAGTCTCTTAGCAATATGTTAAGGCAAATATAGACAACTTGGTGACCTCTAAGAGCTACTTTATTAAGCGCCTCAGGCTCGAAGAGATCTTATGTAATAAGGGTTAAGGGTCCCATCTTCTCAAGGCTTGATGGATGCTACTACTAGGTGCATTAAGCCTACATTATTTCAAGCTTTCTTAGTTGAAATAATTAATGTAGATAATTATTTTTTATAGAAGCTAGTAGCAGATTTTTTCTACACCTATGAAGGTGGGGTTAGTGGTTTAGCCTATAGTGGAGTCCTTGGGTTTGTGTATTTGGGGAGAAAATTAAGGGCACTCCTAAAGATCATCGGCAGTGTTTGCCAACACACATGTCCTTCATGATGGAGATACTGGTCGATGGCTTCTTGCGTTCTGTGATAAGTTGGCCTTCTCACCTCACTTCCTTCCTTGATGAATTTTTTGTTGCTTTATAAGTCATACTTGTTGTAGAAACTTGTTGTGTAAACTAGTTGTGATAGCTTTTGAATCATAAATAAAAGTTTATCTTCTTATGCATTTCTTGTTGTATTTGTTTGCTATGCTCTTTGCCTCTATTGTCTTCTACACTTTTGCTTTCTTTTTTTTAGGAAAGCATTGTACTATAGAGTGATTAATATACTTTTTACCGTGCTTAAGAGTGACAGAGTTATGACTTTAAATTTTGCTATAAAGTGACCAACATTTGAGGGCTTTGGTTTTGCAAATAACCTTTATAGATAAGGTCCTTTATAACACCTTTAGGTCTTTGTACTACTCTATGTCATAGCTAACATTGTGATGTAGTAAAAGAATTTAGTTTAGTCATGATTTTCATTTTGGGTTTTCATTAGCACAAGTTGCTTCCAAAACTTCTCCTTTTTGACATTCATCAAAATCTCAATCGAAGAAATTATTAATAGGGTATAAAGTTCATACCATAGTCAACATGGACTTGAGTTTCTAAAGTTGACTTTTCTACCTAGTTTATCTTCACAAGTCACTAATGTTGCTTAACTTGCTTTTATTCTCTAGATCTTCATCCTGCTTTCTTTCTTTCATCCTCAGCTTTCAATATCATAAAGTTATAGTCATGGCCATGATGATCATGCTTAGGTTCGAATTCTTGATGATATATAACTTCTTTTTTAAACATTTCACAAATTTTTCCAAACTTTTATCCTCCTTTTGGTACATCCCCAACTTGGGAAATATGTTCAAGGTTTGGATTTTGCTTATAGCAAATTAAGCTAGGAATCATTTAGCAAGCTAACTGAAGTTATTGATCAAGTTGCAAGACAAGTTGTTAAACCATATCTTAACTTTGTCCTTAAAGGTTGTCGAGAAGAGTCTACACTAATACTCCAATGATACTCGAGCTAAATCCATTTATATGGTAAAGTTTTACTAATGATGGATAGGATTAGCTTTCCTATAATATAGTTTAATCATGACAAGTTCATATTTTTGTAGAGGTTCTGCCATCTAAATATCATCTATGAAAAGAAGTTATTGTACCTTGAGAAGCTTGCATCTCTAAAGTAGTCTACCTGAAGAGTGTTTCTACTTTTTTATCTCAGATGGCCTCTATTGCATTTGGTTTTTCTTTTTCAGCTCGTTGCTTTTCTATTATCTTGAGTCTCGTAGGATCTTATTATTTCCTCTTATACATTCTTTAACTTCACTCACCACTTAGGAAATGTTACTTTGGCAAGGGTTTTTAACTCCATTCTACTCTGGACAAGTGATGATTCATAGAAAATTTTCAACTTTCCTATTTTTGAGACTTTTCATAAGAAATGTCTTCCACATCATCTTCTCTTTCTAGGGACTCACAGTATCTTTCGTCCTTTTCAAACAGGACATAATCTTTATCAATCAAGGCATTAGGCAGTCGCCTCTTTTCACCAATGACTTGGACTTGGCTTACTTGAAAGCAATCTTTTGTCATTGTGGCAGTTCATTTGTCATCAGTTGCTTTTCCTTTTTAAGCTTGCACTACTTCATCATCATAAACTTTTCTCTCGTTATAACTAACCGTTCCTACATCTTTATTTTGCACTCCTATTGTTGGTAAAGTCCTTAAAAGATCTTGATGTTGTCAACTTGAGGTTGAGCCAAGGTGCCTACTATGGTTGGGTTGAAAAGCTTTGCATTGATGGCATCACCTATCAATGGGCCAATGACGTCGGTTACTTTAATAAGGCTAAGGATGTTACATTCTTGCTCTAGGACAATAATGTTACCAATTGGCCCAACTCCAATCAAGATTTGTAGAATTGTCTCTCTTATATATATTGGTGGTTTTGGATATCATGATGCTTATTCTTACTATCTTGTATAAAGGATACAGTTTGGCCATAGTCCTCAGCATGCGCCTTACTTCAAACTTTGGTGTTTTAATCATTGTTCTAATTATTGAAATAATTTTTCCTTGTTTGAGCCATGGGTCTTAAACAATAAATAGATTTGGGTTTCAAGGCATGAAAGCCCCTTACCTGGAGCATCAGATTTTGGTGTCGAAAGCATGGTAAAAGAAGAATGAGGAAGCTTAACCCAGCTTAGAAGTGTTGCATTGGTTGTTTTTTATGAAATATAAGAGATTTCCTCTCTTACCTATAGGGAGAATCAATGCTTGTTTGCAACTGCCTGATGTGTTTTATATTTTCTTATGGTAGAAAGATTGTTTTCTAGGGAGAATGGATAGGCCTTCTTGTAGTTTTAGGCGTATGTCCTTCATATGACTAAGGATCCATGCCAACTATTACCTAGCTTCCTAAGGTTTTATGATTTCTCTTTATTGTATGGGCATTATTAATATGGGCTAGATCATTTTAGACTATAAGAATACTGGGCTTATAAGACTCCTATAACATAAACCATAAATTTGATTTATTCTAAATTTATAAAAGTAACTATTTTTATATTTGTTGAATACATATTTAATACTTAATATATTATATCAATATTAGATATAAGGTTATTTTAGTTAAAATAAGTACAATTTTAATTTATCTTTTGCTATATGAGAGCTTAATGTAACACATTTTTTTATTTTAAGAAAGAGGAAGTAACTTTTTAAAATAAAAAGAAGAGTTGTATAATTTAAACATCTTTCTAAGAATAGAATAGTAATTTGCCCTAAATGTCAAGCTTAGTTGTTAAGGAGCCCCTCCGATGTTACAAGTTCAAGTTCATAAGACAAAAGAGGAAAAAAAACATATTATGAAGAAAGACAGCCTTAACATTTTAAGTGATGCTATTTACGCACAAAAAGGGTACAAAGATATTCATTAAAAATAATTTTAAAAAACTTAAATTTTAAAATACTAAATACCCTAAATATAAATATTTTACATATTCTAAACTAGAAGATGAGGATTAAGTCTAGGATAAAAAGGATTTATATATACTACAGTTTTGGCATGCACATTAATTTTTAATTGGTGTATTTTAATAATACTTTCCTTTTTCAAAAAAAAAAAGAATAGAATGAATAAAACGTTGTATATACAAGTTATAATATAATCTTTTTAATTGAAATACAATAAAAATTTAATAAAAATCACAATATTTACATGTAAATATCAATTTAGGTTAAAAAAATTAAATCCATTTGTAATTCCAACATAAAATATGTTTGATATATAAAACAAGACCATGTAGAACTAAAAAAAAAAAGACTTTCATTTAACTTTGAACTAATGACCAGAAAATTCAAATTCTTATCCTTTCCCTGATTAAACAAAGAAAAAAAAAATTATACTAAAAAGTTGCTATGTTATAAATTAGAATAGGTAAAATTCTTAAATGTTAGTTATAACTCTTGCAATATGAACATACAATAAAAGATATAAGTGGTAAATTTTACTAAAGACTAAGTAGTAGTTTTAAATGAAAGTCAAAAGTATCAACAAATAATTAAAAGTTAGTCTTTCCTTAATAAAAAAATTTTTGTTTTGAAAAGGAAGTGATAAAAAATTACCATTTTATGTCATTTGCTTTAACTTAGAAATAAGAGTAGAAGTTTTCATTTCATTTCATTCATTTATTCATCCAAACATAGTATTAAGTGAGTGTTTCCTTTGGGATATTTTATGTTAAAATACAATTTTAATTTGGAGAAATGTGTCTTAATAAATAAAAAAATAGAGAATCTCTTTCAAATAGAAGTAAAGTATTGACAAGAATCAAGTGAGTGGGAATGGAAATAAGAATAAACCAAAATGATATTTAGTTGGATAGAATGATAGCTTATTTCTATTCCCATGAAAAAGCCCATCCCCACATATATGTAAATGGACATTCCTCACATACCATCCCTACATTAGCTTTTAGAGATTTTCATAAAATTCAATTTTCACTATTTTTTATTATTTTAATGATTTATTTCTTTATGTGTGTTTGTACTCCATATGAATGGAATTTAGCTAAAATGACCATCATTCAAGTTTTTTTCTCTTCTATTATCTTCATATATGCATATATCTATATAGCAATTTGGGTTTTCCATATAAAATACAAATGTCATATTATTTTTAGATTAAAAAGTAATTAAAGATTAATAAAATATAATTAATGATCAATTTTTTATATAATTGTTAATTACTAATTTGTCAAAAAAATTTGAATCACTAATTATTATTTGAAAATTTAAAAAGTATTAAAATTTTATTATTTTATATTCTTAAGTTTTAATAAATTTAGTTTTATAAGATTATTTATTTACAGTAACTTACAAAAATATTTAGAAATGATTACTATTTTTTATAGGAATAAATTATGATGGAATAAAATGTAAGTTACAAAATACTTTTTTATCATCTAACAACACGATAATTTTGAAAAGAAAAAACATGTAAATATTTCATTTAACTTTGAGTTACAAGCAAACACTCTACTCACTTTTTAAAAATAGAAAATGTCCTTGAACTATAATTTTTAAAGAGTAAAATCCTATTTTAGTTCATTATAGATTGATACATTGTCAATGTAGTCCCTTACATATGTTTATTTTTAAAATGGTCCTTTATAAATCAAATTGTTATCATTTTAGTTCTTTTATTTGGTTCTCATTATTAAGTAATGTGGACTGTTAACTATTGACGTGGGCTATTAAGTGATGATGTGTAATTTTTTAAAAATATCTTCTCCATTTCCAAATCATGCAAACATTACATTTAAGGGTCTCTTTTCTTTTTTCCTTTCTTTCTTTTATCTCTCTATGCAATTGCCCTTGGACCTTTGTCACATTTGAAGAAGAGGTAGAGTTGATCTTGCCCTAAGATATAGTTGAAGAAGAATAGTCAAGATTTTACCTTAACTTGTATGTGCCTCTTTCTAATGTCTTATTATATCTTCATTCGTATATTTCTTCAATGGTTAAGATGGTGCAAATGTCACTATTTCTTTTTTGATGTGTTCTTGCCTCTTATTTGAGATAGTGCCACATCATTTTCTATTAATTAACAGCATTTTTTGGTCTTCATTGCCTTGAAGACTTCATTATTTTCACGTCTTCATTCCCTTGAAGAAGACATAGAACTAGGTTATATATATAATTTTTTTAATTAGCAACATTTCTTGATCTCTTTTTGAAACGACCTCAACTCTTAATTAAGCTAATTATACATAATTATGTTTTAATAAAGTGTAATTAAGATTTAACTAGAATAATGAGTTAACAATAGATGAAAATATAGAGAAATTTAAATATTTATATCATTATTATTTACCCTCAAGGCAAACACAAGGATTTCAATTCATGGGAAAATGAAATTCACATTAATACTTTTTATCTCAACTATAATGCCTTCAAGGAGTGTAAAAACTCATGTATATTAGTTTACAAGTCATTACTTATCACTAATTTATTGGAATCCATTTTTCCTATCTAAAAAAAAGAGTTTTAAAACTTGGGCCATGACTTGAAAGGGTTCAACCGTGACCAACTTGGCCTTTGGAACCTTAAAAACTAAAAATTTATGTTTACGCCATGACTCAGGAGACTTATGCTATGGTTAAACTTGGATTCAATCCAAAAATCTCTTAAAGCATGATTCTCATTGCGACCTAAGTCATCCACACCACGGTGAGGTTACCCTCAGACAAATAACCACGCCCAGGCATAAGTCTTGTTGCAGCAAGCCTTGTTTGCATTGTGGTGAGATTGCTCTTGGCCATAACACATATGCACTCAAACCCATATCTCACCGCAGCGAGTCTGCTCTCGGGAGCAATCTCCCCAAGTCACATAATTTATGCCATGGCAAGGATACTTCATGCCATGGTGTAACTTGCCTCTGCTACCTTTTATAAGTGTTTTGGTTGTGACTTGATCTTTTAATGACCCTAAACTCTCAAATATATGAAGCAAGGTGTTAGTATTACCTTAACCTCTAACTTAGGGCCATTTTAAGGCTAAATTGTAAGGCTTTTAAGGCTTATATCCTCACATCAATACCAATTAATGGACTTATATATCCTAAGAGTTCATGGACTACCTTCCCTAACTAAACTTCACATCATATCAGCACAAGCTTACTCATGATAGCAAGAGGGCAAGTTACAAACTTAAATGGTAACCTAAAACACCCAATATACTATTAATATCCCCAAACCACTTGGAGTAAGTTTCAATGAGTCACTTAAATATGTTCCTATCTTTAAAACCTTTAAGCAAACCCTGATTCAAGTTATAAGAATGGCATATCCCATAATTACACATTAAGAAAATAAGATAGCAAATATTATATAAGAGAATTGAGACCAACCATAAGAACAATGTAATAACCATATTCATTGAAAAGGTAAAACAATCCTCCATACATGCATTTCAAATCATAATTCCTAAACTAAAATTAAGTTCATCAAATTGAACATAACTTAAAGCCTAGTCTTAGGAGATTCATCCCAAGTTACAAAATATTAAAATGCCTACTGTGAACACCGTATTTTGTCCGGACATGCTCAAAAAAAAATCATGATAAATAAAAAAGATTAGAAAACTAACATAAAATAAAAAACAAAGATATCAAATAGACCCTTTTGACCCAACAAATTTAAGGAAAAAAAATCAAAGGGAAAGAACTTAAAAATAAAATTAAAAATGAAAATAAAAAAAGGCCCATTAGTCTAAAATTGAAATTAGAACAAAAATAGAATAACAAAAATCTAGACAATGAAATAACAAAAAATCAAAGCAAAAATAATAAGAAAAAAAGGAAAAATAAAAAGGAATGAAAAATAAAACCCACAAAGAAAAAGAGAGGAAAGACTAAAAGCAAATAAAATATAAATAAAAAATCAATAAAAAAAATCATCAAAAAATATAATTAAAAAAAAAAAGGGAAGAAGAGAAAAGAGAAGGATCCAACCCAACTCCAAATTGGGCCAAAAAAAAGGGCAACTCCGAATTAGGCCAAAAAAAAAATGGGGCAACTCCGAATTGGGCCAGAATAGAAACAAAGAAGCCCAAAGGAGGGAGGCCCGTTTTGTTCAACCCATGAGTCCTGGACTCCTCTCCCCACTTCGCCAACCCGGGAGAAAACTAGAAGGATGAGACCAACGCAGAAAAACGGAAAAACCCTAAAAACGGTGCTGGTCCCCCCTCTCTCTCTCTGCTCTGATCCCTTCTCGCAGGCATCTTCGGATGTGAGGGGGCGAAATTGTACGGGAGGTGAGGCTGGCACTGCGAAATCATGGAGCAGAGAGGCACGACGATAACCTGTACGATGAGAGGAGGGGACCACACAGGGAAAATACTTATAAAAAGTGAGAGAATGTGCAGAAAGAGGGGGGATTTTTCCTTTTTCGATTTGAAGAAACTCGAGAGGCGAAAAAGATTGAGAGAGAAAGGGGAGATTTCTGCCTTTGATTTGTCGGAGAGCGATAGAGGAAAGGGGAAGGAGCTTTGGATTTATTTTCTTTTCTGGGGAAGCCACGAAGACTCTGGGGATTTTGTTTTTGGGGTTAGAAAGGCGAGAGGAGCAGAGTGTAAGAGATTCGAAAGGGGGGAGACTCTGGGAAAGAGGACTAGGAGAAATTGAAAGGGGGTTTTGTCAGGGTTTGGCTCTATGGAACGGAATCTGGGAAAGGACCCCCTCTGATTGCTAGTGATTCAAAAATAGCTGAAGGTTTCCACAGATTGTCTGAAGAAGCAAGCTTCGAAAAGGTATGACGATTTATCTATTTATTATCTTCTTATTTCCCCTACTCTATTAGCGGATTACAACCCAAGAATTTGCTTCGATGATCTGATTGCTGTGTTTGAATTGTTTCTTTTTTTTCTTTCGTAATGCTGATACTGGTCTCTTTGAAGGAATTCATTATTGGATTAATCTGTAAATTCGCTTTGATGAGTGGTTGTGTCTGAAACTCTCTGCCTATGGGTTTTGTTTCTGATTAAATGCTTTTGATTGTATGATCTTTGAGTCTGGTTCCATGGCTGAACATCGGGTTTTTGATTGTTATTTCCATGATGCCATCGATTCGAATCTGTTCTTGAGGGAGGGGTACACATTTTCTTCTCTGAGCATCGGGTCCATTCATGAACTTGCTTTGACAGGGTTGTGTCTGTAAGTCTCTCCGTGTTAATCCTAATTACATGCTGCTGATTGGTGTATCCTGTGATCCTGTGGAATGCTTTTGTTTTGAACGATAAGATTCTTGATATGGGATATTCAGTGCTATTAACTTTGGTTGTCTACCAGTAGTACCAGATTGTTTGTGCTACTCGCCTAGGATCTTATTTAGTTTAGGATAATTCTGAAATGATGAAATTTTAGAGTGAGTATCACGGTCTGTAGCTACATGCTTCTATATATGTTGTTCTGCTATTTCTTTGTTGCAATTTATTGTTTGCTGGCCTGTTTACACTGGGGAGCATATATGAGGAATCATGGGTTGCTACTGGAAAGTCGAGCATGTGGTATAGTCTGCTGCCAGAAACGCAGGCGTATGGTGGTAAGATGAAGAGGAAATCATGATGGGTAAAAACCCCTGGGCAGCTACAGTATGTAATATATATTTTTTATCATACAATCTAGCTTTATGTAAATGTATTTGAATGTGATATAAGATAAACATATATCAAGCACACTTACACACACTAGCAAATTAATATTCTCCTTATTTTCCTTCATTTATTTTGTTAATGTTTGTGTTAGGTTAGCCATGTGGGATTTTATATCCCCTCAGGCACATAGGAATGGATTAAAGGGTCATGTGTGGCGATATAGCCTCCTTGGCACCTTTAGGTTGAAGTTACGATTTAATGTCTTGGGTTCCAATGGCCCCATTTAAAAATTTTTGATGAAAATTCAAAAAAAATAATAATATAAAAATAAAAAATGAAAGAGGATGAATTACTTCTTTTTTTTTTTAAAAAAATCTATTTCGAGTTTTAAGGATTTGTTCTTTCTTTGAAAAAAAATCTCATTGCAAAAAGTCTGAAAGCCTTTTTATTCTTCTCTCTTCTAGAGTTGGTCTTTTCCTAAAAAAAATAAATAAATATATAGAAAAAAATATAATAAAAATAATAAATAAATAAAAATAAGAACTAAAATAAAATTGAAAAAAAAGGGAAAGAGAAAAAAACAAAATAAAAAAAACAAAAATAAGGAAAACAAAATAGGCTTAAATAATAATAAAATTACAAAAATACAAAAGCATTCGAATAATCACAATTTCAAATAACAAAACAAAATAGGAATAAAACGAAACAAAATAAAACAAAAATAATTAAAAGGAGACAAAAAAAAAGAAAAGAAAAGAGAGAAAGAGCTGGTAAAAAGAAGAAAGTAAAAAGAGATGAAAAGTAATAAAGTAAAACAAAATCACACCTGAAAAAATAAGCATAATAATCCAAAACTAATCAAAACGAAAAAAAACAAAAAAAAACAAAAGAAAAGAAAGAAAAAAAAAAGAAAAGAGAAGCAACAATAACAAAAGAAAAACCAAAAAGGAAATACAAAATAAAAAAAAGAACGAAATAGAACCCAAAATAAAAATAAAAATAAAAATAAAATAATAAATAAAAATAAAATAATGGCGAAACCAAACAAAAATTAAACAAAACAATGATAAAAAGAGATAAAGAAAGAGAAAAATGAAAAAAAATAAATAAAAGAGAAAAAAAAATTAAAAATGCAAAGGAAGTAAAATTAAATTTACCTTTAACAAATCAAAACACATCAATCAATTTTAAAATTCGTTTTATTTGTTAAAAGAAAAATTAATTTTTACTTTCTTTGTCTTTCTGCAAAAAAAAAAAAAAGGAGAAAGAAAAACAAAACAAAACAAAAGAGAGAAAATTAAAAAGAAATATATATATATATATATAAACAAGCAAAAAAACCAAAAAGTACATAAAGCAAATACAATTTTCCGCCGAACTACGTGGACTTTAATCCCTCATAAAGGTACGTAGGCTCTAAGCTCTCATCCTAGGTCAAGTCCGCCCTTGTAAATAAATATTTTCTCTTAATTTTATTTCCTTAATTTCTTTTATTTTATTCTATTTTCTTTATTTTATTCTTTGAATTCATTTTTGTTTTGCTTTTAGTTTTCTTTCTTCTCTTAAATTTTATTCCCTTAAATTTTTCCTTCTGTTCTTTGCATATGGTTGGTTAGGGAGAATTAAAATAGAATAGATGCCATATTAATTTTGCACAACTAACTTAGGGTAACCGTTCTTAAGAACGAGTGTAGTGGGGTGCCTAACACCTTCCCCGCTCATAATCGACTCTCGAATTCATTTTCTGATTCGCAGGCCATTTTTCAAATTAAAAAGGTTTTTCTAAAGTGTTGCCTTTTCAAAAATAAAATTTTGGTGGCGACTCCTGAACCCTATTTATTTGTACTCTATTTATTCCTATCTTTTTAATTTCAATTTTGATTTCTTTTCATAAAGGCGCCACGTGGTCGCATTTTCGGGTGTGACACCTACATTTAGCAATATAAATGTATCATGATACCATACAAAATAAGTTACAAAATTAGTATTTACATTAATTAAAATATTTAAGTGCAGAAATTCCACATAAGGCTTCAGATTAGGGGTGGTCATCCATTTGCTTCCCTTTTTCTTTAGAAGAAGAATCTTCACATAAAATTATTAGTTCATGAATAAGGGTAAGATGCGAATCTTAGTAACCAAGAGCAATTCCATTAATATGTACCATATAATCAATATAAATGCTATATGTATGGAGAAATACTTGTAGCATATCAGATAAATCAATAAATAAACAAGTTTGACTTCTAGCAACTACTATTCTATACTAGTAATCACATATAACATGTTAATGGCAAAAAATAAAGGGAAATGGCTCGATCATGACACTAACTCCCTAATGAGTCCACTTACGGTTAGGTGCTTTCTAGTGAGTATGATCATGACTCACTGCATGATCACGACATAATACACGGGTGGAAGCATGATAATAGTTCCACAAAGGACACGATCATAGTCTAGACAACAAGTAGTCAAACTAATCATTTATCATGAAAAGCATATCATTGCAGTAAATATAAGATTGACATGATCATAAACATGGAATTAAAACCTTTGGTTACCTTACTCAATAGCTAAATTCTTCAAGAGCTCTTAACTAGTGCCAAACACTCTAAGGATCCTAAGTGAACCAAAATTCAGTTCTTAAACATAAATCATGCAAGAATTAGACATCCATTCAATCAAATCATTAAAAACTACTTAGAAAACACTTACCCAAGCCTCCTATAAGTTTAATATTCGAATATGAGCTTTCTAAACTTAGAAACTACAATGGTTCACTCCAATTTCTTGCAAATTTACATATTAACAGAACCCAATATAAAAATTAGTTATAAGGGCCAATTTCTAGCATAATAACACATTAAAATAGGGGGGAAATACTTATCATATAATTTTTTCAGCTTTAAGCTCAAAAAATTATACAAGAAACACCAAAATACTAACATTTCAGACTTAGAGTTCAAATGAAAATTAACAGAATGAAAAATCAATCAAACCAAAATGAAGAAAAAGACGAGATGATCAATTTTTGCATAATTTACCTTGGCTAAATCTCCCTTTAAGTGTGCATATCGGAGCCAAAATAGTGAGAAACTCTAGCCTCCTTTTCTATGTGCAAAAATTGTCTCTCCTTTGGCTAAACAAAAGTCTTTTCTGCATAATGGAATGAATTGGTTACACTAATATTAGGGTTTTGTGTAGAAATGGGCTAACCTTAAAGGCCTTTGGTCTAATTAAGCTTATCTGCATATTGGTTTATAGTCAGGTATGTCCAAATTGAGTTAGGTTTGGTAAAAATTAAGCTCAATTTCTAGAAAATTTTCTTGCCATTAGTAAATTAATTATGGAGCTCTAATTAAATTTTAACCCAATTAATTCAAATCCATAATAATATTTTATTTTAACAAAAAATTGCTCAATAATAGTTATTTGCCTTAAAATGCCCAAAATAATTATTTTTCTTAATTTTTTTATTTTCTATAATTTTTTTCAAAATTTTCATAATAATTCCCTATTTTCCAAACTAAATCCTTGATTTTTCATAATTCTCCTTAATTAATTTATGGATATTACACCTTTCACACACTCTACTTCAATAATAGTTTAGTGGTCTTACATCCTCAAATGTAGAAATAGTAAAGAAACACATGAAAGGCATAAAACACTTAGTATAATGAGGGACCTAAAAAAAATCTATATATCCAGAGCTTTCTTGCCTCATTACTGTTATGTTTGAGGTTATGGGACCATCCAACCATTATATAAAGCTTTTTATTCCCATTATACCAAGCTTTTCGTGCCTTTCATGTGTTTCTTGATTGTTTTTGCATTTGATGTTGTGGGACCACTTAATTGTTATTAAAGTCTAAAAGGAGACCTAAAAATGCTGCTAATTAAAAATATATATAAAACAAAGTTCTATATCTTGTTGAAGGGAATGAAGATGTGAATGTAATTGATAATGAAGACTAAGAAATGCTATTAATTAAAAAATAAATTAATTCGATAGTATCTCAAATAAGAAGCAAGGACATATTTTGGAAGAAATAATAACATTCAGATCATCTCATCCATGAAAGAAACACATAATGAAGATACAATAAAATATAAGGAAGAGGCACTTACAAGTTGGGCAAAATATTGACTCTTCTTTTTCTTCTTCTTCAATTATGCATCAAGGTAAAATCAACTCTACCTCTTCTTTAAGTAGGATAGTAGTTTGAAGGTGATTATAGAAAAAGATTAAAAAAGAAAAGGAAAAGAAAGAGACCTTTAAGCATAGCATTTAGATGATTTAAAATAGAGAAGAGATAAAAGAAAATTTACACATCATCATCTAATGGCCCATGTCACTTAATTAATAACAAGAACCAGATGAAGGGATTAAAATGATAATGATTTGATATGTGAGGGACCATTTTAAGAATAAATATTTATAAGAAACCAAATTGAGAATGCACCTATCTATGAGGAATCATAATAGGGTTTTACTCAATTTTTAAAACTTAAAACTTATTTGATTGGCACTCTATAATATAATCTGTGATGTAATATTTTTTTTAAATATTCATCATGTTATTGTAATCATTATTCAATGATATTTATTATTTTTTTGAAGTAAAAATATAAGAACTATTTTTATTTTTTAAAATTTTTTTTCATTGCCTTTACCATTGCATTCCTTTTATATTTTGCATATCAACTTAGCCTTTAGATTATTCTATCTAGATGTTTTTTAATATCTTAGATTGAGATTTTATTTTAGGTTCTTTCAATTATCACATAACACTTTCACTATTTGCAATTTGAGTTACACACACTGAATGTTTCTTTTGCTTTTAAATTACTAGAGAATGTTAGATTATTAAAATTTGTAATGTAAATACAATGATTTTAAGATGCAAAATTTGGTAAAATTTTGTCATGGATTAATGAAAATACGCCACATGACAAATAAAAAAAGATTGAAATGATATCTCAATTAATGACATTAAGATTGAGATAGAACAAAACAATCTAGGGCTTGTTTGATTTTTTTTTTTAATGTTTTAAAAATAGATGTTTTTTAAAACAAATTTTGAGAATAAAAAAATTAAAAAATCTATTTGAATTATTATTATGAAAAGTAGCTATTTTTTGTTTTTTTTTTAATTCTACCGGATAAAAGTTACGAAATACCAAAAAAGTGTTTTGATTTTTCTGTTTCTGAAAATAAAATTATATATTTTTTGTTTTATAAAACATTTTATTAAAAATACATTATCAAACAATTTTTTTTTATTTTTTTGTTCTTAAAAACAAAAAATTATTTTGAAAACTAAAAACAGGCAAACAGGCCCTTATTTTCTGAAAGGTAATTATTTAGGAGACATTTTTAAAAAGTAAAGAAACCACTTACAAATAATTTAAAATTAAAAGAGAATATTTGCATTTTCACATTTTGAAAAATATGTAAGATGATATAATTTAATAATTAGAAAAAAGAAACAAAATGAAAAAGCGCGAGCTGAATTGGTGACGCGATGCTTAATAAGGAGCCCCAACTTTCCTTCCCAAACTCTGCCACTTGCCAATATTTCCCACGATATCAGACACAACGGGCAAGCAAGAAAATCCAAGGATTCGTCAAATTTCCAAATCACTCCCAGGCCAGCACCCGTTAACGTATTGCTCTCAACAAGCTTTCAAACTAACAATCATCTCGGTATCCCTTGCGTTTCGATCTCATTTCGCCTCGTAACAATTTGTTCAATTTGATCGACATTTGGATGGGTTTCCTTATGTTACTTCTGCAGCTGCCGTATCCAGAACCATAAGGGCTTTTTTTCCTGATTATTTTGGTTTCATATCAGATCCTCTTTCTATTTTTTTTAGGTATGAGCCTTGGGCTTTGTTGTTTCTGTTATCGATGAATTGATCACTTTGTTGATATAATTAAATCCTGCGTGCATTTCTGTTTCTGGGCATAATCAAGCTTGTGGGTTTTCTCTGTTCGCTATCATTTCTTTTGATAATATAGTAAATGGGTTAGTAGTGATTAACGAAGTAAAATAGTAAAAAGCGTAAACCTTGAAGGCACTACTATCATTTGCTTGATACTTGAGAGAGAATGTAGGAAAATGAAAGTAATTGAAACACAAATGCCAACGGCGGTCCTTCTTCTTGTGCTTTTGCCCCATTAACAGTTTCGTTTCTAATATCTTGCAGAAACAGACTGGGGTTAAAGCATTACATTTTTAAAGGAAGATTTTTTTTTTAATGGAAAAATACTGTAGTCCATGAACAACGGTTGGGTTGTATTTTGGAACTACCTGTGTTGATTTTGAGAAGTGAGTTCTAGGGCTTCTAGTATAATTCTCAATGATTTAATTAATCACTTTGTAATTACAGGTTTTGTGTTAAAAGTGTATTGAATGGGGATTCAAACAATGGGTTCTCAAGGTAATGGGCAACAGTCTCATTTACAGCCTTCTCCTTTAACAAGGCAAAGTTCATGGTATAGTCTTACCCTTGATGAAGTTAAAAATCAACTAGGAGACCTGGGGAAGCCATTGGGAAGCATGAACCTTGATGAGCTTCTTCAAAATGTATGGACTGCTGAAGCAAGTAAGTCTATAGGGGTAGAAAATGAGAACATGTCATCATCATCTTCTCTTCAACGTCAGGCCAGTCTGACCTTGGCTCAGGCTTTGAGTGGGAAGACAGTTGATGATGTATGGAGAGAAATCCAACAAGGTCAGAAGAAGCGGTATTCAGAGGATATAAGAGGTCCAGATAGAGAGATGACTCTGGGTGAAACGACCTTAGAGGATTTCTTAGTACAAGCGGGGCTTTTTGCTGAAGCTTCTATAAGTCCATCTGTGGGATTGGATACTATGGAAGCCACCACCCCTCAAAGTCTTCAACACAAGACAGGCTTGTCACCCTCCACTTCATTTGGCAGTTTATCTGACACGAGGCCAGGCCGGAAAAGGGACACTCCAGATGCATATGAGAAAACTTTGGAGAGGAGGCTGAGGAGAAAAATCAAGAACAGGGAATCTGCTGCCCGTTCACGGGCCAGAAAACAGGTTAAACCTATATTTACTATTTAAGATCAAGGCGATTGATTCTAATTTTTTTTTTCTCTTTTTGGAATATTATCTTGGACTGTTACTTATTAATGTTGGATGGTGCAGGCTTACCATAATGAATTGGTTAGCAAGGTTTCTCGTCTAGAAGAAGAAAATACAAAGCTCAAGAAAGAGAAGGTACAGAATGTCATTCACATTTTTTATTGCCTCTATGTTCATGATTTCTTGTGAAAGGCTGTTGTATTTTCTTTGGCTGGGAGTTCTATTGAGCATTTGGGGTATTATTTGTTCACTATTGGTTTAAATGAACAAACTTGATCTTTACTCAATTGAAAATTTATGGCTCACTGTGTACTAATACTATGTATTGAGTCTGTTTTGCGCTAAGGGACCAGTGTGATCTATCATGAGGTGAACTATCTCTTCTTGGCAAAGGTGGCAAATTCTATACCTGAATTTATCAAAATTTTCAGATATGAACAAGTTAAGTAATCTTGAAACAATCATTTTTGGATATAAAATCTCTTCCCTTTTAAAAAATAGAAACCACTGGAGGCTGAGTAGATATAACTTTTTGATAACCTGCTAGTTGAGTTTCTACTACCGAAAAAAGTGGAAACAGGAAGGAAATTCTTTACAGCATGTACTGGTTGTACTTTACTTACTCATCTTTATAGTTTAAGATGCTTTCCTGCTGTTGATAAATTTTCATCATATCTCATATGTATGTTATTATTTATGACTGAATCCATGCCATTAAGAAATTTTATAAGGCTTTGGAATAAGTCATCATAATGTGAGGTGCAATACTATGTAATTGCACTGGTAGTATATACTTTCCAAATAATATATCATTAATAAGGACCAAGTAGTTCTTGGTGTTGTGGTTGTGGATATATAATATGACTGGTGTATATCCTACTTTGATTCTAGAATTGGAGTTCCTTGCCCCCTTGCCCCATACTTAATAGTCTCTGCTAGAAGAATCAGATGCTGAAATTGAGAAGCCAAATAGGTGATATTGGTCCAATGAGACCTTAGTTGCTTTCATGTAAGTCATGCACAAAAGAATCAGTCTTGTAAATATTGGACTCTAAACCATTGTGTCCAATGTATTTCTTGTGGACACAAACAAATTCTTTTGTCCTGTATATTTAGATGTGAATAATATGATATTTTCTCTCTATAGGGTGACTGGCCATACAATTGGACGAAAGAGTTGAGGTGCTACATACATAGATACAATTTTTCTGATTTCCTGAATGCTTTCCAGCTACATTAAATTACTTTTTTTCCCCCTTTTTTTCCAATTCTCTTCAAGATATCTGTTGATGCCTTGTTCTATGTTACACTTTCATCTATTTTAGCATCTTAAGCTTTACTCTGCTTTTAAGTCTTGTATTCTACATTGAACAATGAACACGGACAGGTTTGTTCTTCCTTAGTGTGCATGGTATTGCTTACCTGAGAGGTTGCATGTCTTCAATATATTCATATAAACCTAAGGTTTGTATACTCTGAGAGAAGCAGTTCATTCCTAGAATCCCTCTGATATAATGCACTTAAAAAAAAAATTAATGAGTAAATTAATCTTTTGGTTCTCAGAAGATGCCACTTTTTGCAATTTGAACCTCCACTTTTAAGGCCTCTTATTGTAGTCCTTCAAAATGAATTTCCTCATAAATACAGTCCTCACATTAACTGAAATGTTGACGTGGCTCATAGTTATTAATAGTGTGTTGTGCACTTGTAGCACCAATGGCTCCAAAATGCTATAGTGCATAGTGCATATTGTTGCTTGAGTTACCCAAAAATGTAGTGCACAATTTAAAAAAATTCAAAATATTATTGATATTGACTAAGATATTCAGAAAACCAAACTCACATTAAAAAAATCTCATAACATAATAATCATCCATAAATCACAATATCAAGTACTTCAATAATAAAATACATCAATGTTTAACAAAGTTTTTAAGTCTAAGCTTAATCCTAGGATATCTAAACCAATTCCTCTTGATCAAAAGCAACATTACAATGATCATCATTAAGAAATCCCTCAGTTTCCTCTTCATCTTCTGAGGACGCCATTTGTTTATCAATCATATCAAGAGCACTAGAAGAAGAGGATGCTATTTCCCTCTCCTCATGCTCCTAATATGGTTAATGAATACTAAATCATTAAAAATTGATTGTTCAAGGATTGGTCAAGTGAATCTCTAGCGGCACCCTTTGCAAAATACTCAAATTAGGGTTGTTGTTGCCCTATTTATATGTAGTGCCTGTAGCACAAGCTATAGCTACACAAAAGTGGCTCCTGTAGGACAGCTATAGTGGAGCTATATGAAAGTTGCAAAGCTACACAAGTGACATAGCATCAGGAGCTGTAGCATTGAGCCCCAAGCTATAGCATGAGCTATAGCATGCCATTAATCACTATGACATGGCTTAACAATCTTCTCATGTGCCATTACTTGATGATGTGACATTTAAATTATGAAGTTTTTCTTTTCCATTGAGGCTTGAAAAACTTCCCAATTCAATTGGTAGATGGTGAAAAAAGGGCCACGTGAGATAATTAAACCATGTCATCATTTCTTTTAACTTATTGTAACTCAGTGTGAGTGTGAGGACTTTATTGGTGATAGTAGTCACTTCAGAGGACTACAATGTGAAACTTAAAACATGGAGGACTAAATTGAAAAAATAAGCATCTTTCAAGGACCAAAACATGAATTCACTCAATTAATAATCTTCTCCCCAAGGTTTCTGTTATGCTTGTTTATACATGGAGGATATTTCAAAGACATGGTGGAATATGTTTGGCATTCAACTGGGATACCTTTTCATTGCATTGAGAAGCCCTTTAAAAACTAAAATACTTATTAAGACTGTGACCCAACAAATACCTTTCATATAGATTAAACTGTATTTATTGACTCTAGTCTGGATGTTTCCTGTTTCTCTTTCTTGCCTTTCACCTATTCGAACTACTCTTCATGTGGCAAAAACTAATAATTGGCCAAACCACATAGCGGGAACATTTTATTGGTTTAAATGAGTATGCCTTGCAAGCATAAGGGATGTTGGTCCTGGTAGTTGTTCAAGCTCACGTCCAATGGAATATGACTAATTATCAAATTGATTGGGGGGGTTGTCAGGAAATCATTGCACCTCAAGGTTTGATCTACAGGTTCAATTTGGTATTGATGTAGACCAAACATTTTTTGGGGAAAAAAATGATACTTTACAATTTTAACTGATTACTTTTGGATCTCTCTCGTTATTATTGTTATGGTTGTGAACAATGTGACTTGTTAGAGTTGCAGAGAGGGATGCAGTGTACATACCTGTGCATTTTGGACGTATATCCCTTCCTATTATAATATGTTTGCTTTTGCATGGGATATAAATATTTGTACAAAACCTTCAAAAAGCCACAACATTCTCAAATGTTGCCTTCACCTTGACTGAAAAATTGGGCTTTGTCTAATGATTACGTTTTTGCATAAGGATCTCCTTGGGATTAAGTGATGTGAATTATACATGCAAGTTGTTTATTCTGGCCAGTTATGCATGACTTTCCATCTCATGAACAGAGCCTGTGAAGAGGGCAGTAGTACATCAATTAATTGAAAAGTATTTGAATTTTGGTCAGCCAATATAGTGATGCTTTACTATTATAAGAAATTAGTGGAACTATCTTTAAAATCTAATCTACTTGTTATTGTTCTTTTAGTTATGGGCAACATGATATTTTATCCCTATTTCTTTTCTGCTTGATATTTACTTAGGAAAGTATTGTCAAATATGATGTCAAAGCTTAATGTTCTTAACCTTTATTTGCTATATTTGGTACTTATGTGATCTTCATTTCACATATAGACTGCCAAAAGACCCTTCACTTTCTGGGGGAAAAAAAAGAAAAACAAAAAATGTAACATCCTTTTTTCATTCTTCATACTCCCATATTCCAGTTATTAGCTGCAGTCTAATCAATCTTATTATGGTTTTGTTCTTATTGATTTTATGACAAGTTCATTGTATAAAATTTGACTAGGGTGATGACTGATGTATCATAGAGTTTTTCCAAGGCAAAAATTGCAAGTGACAATTATTCAAGTGTAATACAAAACTACCATTCTTTGTTGATTATTGCAAGATGATTTTACTTGAACCATCAGAGCTCCTATGATTTCAGTTTTGGCCATTGTGCAACATCTGCAAAGTGCTAATTTCAGCATGGATTCCTCCCCTTTTATAGGAGTTTGAGAAGAGGTTGGCATCTGAATCATCACCTGAACAGATATATCAGCTTCGAAGAACGAGTTCTGCCTCTTTCTGACATGTGATCTGCACTGAAGTATGCCTGTTCCCTATGTTCTAGGTTTCAAGGGGGCATGTCCAGGGTTGCATTACTCAATTGCTCATCACTGTTGCAGTTGGTGTGCTTTGTCAAATGGTTTGTTAAATCTATCTCTATAATTAACTAACTAATGGGTACATATTGCAGCAAAGTTTCAATGTTCATAAACTTCAGCTTTGCTTCGGTGGGAAACAATATCCGGAAAGACTTGGAGCTTGCTGAAAGTTCCCTTTTTTGTGTAATGATTATCCTTGTGTGCCGTTGTATTGTTAGGTAATCAAGTTCTAAAAAGGTGACTTCTTATAGAATTGAAAATAGGTAGGTCTTATTAGCATTTTTGAATTTCAGGATGATATTGCAGTAGATTTTAACTTATATTTGACGGTAATGTTTAGGGTAAATTCAGTTATGGAGAAATGTGTGCTCTCTGGTGTTATTTTCCAGATAATGGCAATAGCAAAGGAGAAGCTAACTTATCATTATGTTTTTCTGGGGAAGTTTGCCCCATGTTCCTTTCCCTCCCTCCCTCTCCCCCCCACAAAAACTTTCTTCTTTTCTGTCTTGTTACATAGGAGGTTCATGACCTGGGGGTAGAGGTCGAACTTGACATCTGAGACTGAAAATTGTGTCACGTAAACTATAGTTGAGCTCTATTTGTGGATTGAGAACATAGGCAAACTTTGTTTTTGGTTTTCTTCCCTTTTTCTCTGTTTTTGAGGTA
The DNA here is from genome assembly GCA_032878935.1 of Erythrophleum fordii. NCBI lineage: Eukaryota > Viridiplantae > Streptophyta > Magnoliopsida > Fabales > Fabaceae > Erythrophleum > Erythrophleum fordii. The sequence goes on along the minus strand of JAVQMF010000025.1, from coordinate 4,070,455 downwards.
CTATCATTGATCTCTAATGGTATTTCTTTCCTATAACTGTTGAAATCTAATGGAAATGAGAATAGATTTTGATGAAATAGAATTCTATTACTCATAATCACAGTTGATATAGCATGAAAAGACATGAATGTTATTTCAGTTGAATAAAAATAAAATATGAATAGAAAAGAAAGATGATAAAATGATCATAATACCCCTAGAAAGGAAAGATGATAAAATATCATTCTAAGGACATATGGGTCTTTTCAAGTAGAATTTTAGTTGATGGGGGTTATTTCATCAATTTTTTTGATGGAATCAGTATCTCAAAGCTTATGGAATATATTTGATTGGCCTTCAACCAAACATGTTATAAATGGAATTTTATTTTTATTCATAACTCTGCAGTATAAAATTTTACCAACCGAATGGAGCATAAGGGCTTAGCTTCAGTCTTTAAGATCATCAACAAACTAATATAAAATAGAATTATGATGTAAGGAGATTCTTTTTTTGGGATTTAATAATGTGATGATGCGTTATAAAAAAAATGTCTACGTGTTATATTGTCATCATAGAACATGGTGTTAAGCACTTAACAAAATTTGTCTGTCTGAACTTGAAAATTATATATAATTGCATTGTTTAAAAAATTGGATTGGATTGGCCAATTTGATTGATTAGATTGGAAACTGGTCTCTGGTTCGATTCAGTTAGCCTAAAAAATTAGTCATGCAAAGAATCAGTCAAATTGATCAAAAATTGACTAAATTGGTCAAATCAGATTGGCTAAAAATCAGTTTGAACCGATCAGTCTAATTTTTCTTTTCTTTTTTTTAAATTTTTTTTATATAATAGGGTAGTTTATATTAAAGAAATTTGGTAAATTAAAAATAGAAAATACTAAAAAGAAGAGAAGATTAAAATATAGAAAAATTAAAAAAAAAGATAATACAAAAGAAATAAAAAATATATACTTTATTATTTTTGATGTTTTCTTTTCATTATTTTTCATCTCCTAGTAGTATTTATAAAAATGTTTGGCTAAAATTATTATTGTTTAATGATAAATAGAATTTTAATACAATTTAGAACTCTAAAAATTTAATATTTAATACTATTAACTTTTAATTATAGGTAGTTTTTATTTTTCAATTAAAAAATAATTTCTCAAACATTTTAAAAAATATTGAGTTAATAGTGAAATATTTAAAATTTACTAATATTTATTTATTATATTAAAAGTTTAATATATAAAATTTAAAAATATATATTTAATTATTATTGATTCAACTATATTTCGATCAATGATCGTGAACCAGTGATTTTACCGGTTCAATGACCGGTTCGATTTTAAAAACATTGTATAATCGGCATAACAAATGGTTACTTATATATGTTATGGAAACAAATATTAAGAATGATGATATGTTATCTATGTTTACTTTATCTTTTGAATTCATCTTTCTTTTCCAGTGCGTTTAGATGGAGAGAAAATTGAGGGGAAGAGAAATGAGGGAGAAGAAAATGACATTTTCCCCTGTTTGGCTCGGAAAGAAAACTGGGGAGGAGAGAAAAAATGGAGAGAAAAATACGGTGTATGCTATTGATTTTTTTTTTTCCTCGAAAATGGAAAGATTTGGAGGAGAAAACACTCGCGCGTTGTAGGATTGAATAAAAAATATATATATTTAACAAATTTTTTTAATATTTTAATTAATTAATTAATATTATAATTATTAATTTTATTACAAAATTAATTAATAATAAATATATTTTTTAAAATAATAATTTTTAATATTAAAACCAACAAATTATATATATAATTAAAAAATGTTATATATAAATTTAATTAATTAACACTATAATATATATATATATAACAAAATTCTTTAATATTTTAATTAATTAATTAAAAAATTAATGTTACAATTAATTTTATTATAAAATTAATTAATATATTGTATAAAATAATAATATATTTTTATCTTATTAAAATTAATAAATTATATATAATTTAAATAAAAAATTACAAAAAAAATATTGTTTGACTGCAATGCAGTCAAACAGTGTTACGGCCAAACTTTAGTTGGACATGTATATTCGATTGAAATTCAGTTAGACATGTATATGTTCGACTAAAGTTTGGCCGGACATATATATATATGTCTGACTGAAATTCAGTCAGATATGTCCAAGAAATATGCATGGCTTCAGGCAACACACCACACACACACACACACACACACACACACTATATATATATATATATTATTTTATTTTAAATATATAATATTTATATATAATTTTTAATTAATATTAAAAAATATTTGTTATATTTATATATATTATATTTAAATTAATTAATATATATTAAAATAATATTTATAAAATTTTAAAATAAATATTAATATTTATGATATTAAAATAATTTTTTATAAATAATTTTTTGCAAAATAAAATTTAATTAATGTAAAAATATATTTTTTAATTTTAAATATATATTTTTTAATAAATTTTTTATTCAAAAATATTTTTTTTATAATTTAAACATTTTCTTAAATTAATTTTTATTTTGTTTATTATTCTTACTTTTTAAAAAACATATATATATATATATATATATATATATATGCAAAAAGTTAAAATAATAATAATATTATTATTATTATATTAAATTTACATATTTTTTTTTTCTTACCTTCTTTCCTTTTCCAAACGTACGGAAAGAAAATATTTTTTTTTTTTTATTTTCTCTTCTCTCCCCTTCTTTTTCACTTTTCTCTACCCTCACCTTTTTTTTTCCCCAATCTAAACACAGCGTTAGAGTTAGAGAGGTGTTTCTCGTTCTTAGAAGAAAATTGTTTCCTATAAATGGAATCTGAAATGTGTACGGAAGATTTTATCTATTAATCAATAATCAACAAAATTTGACACGTTTGGAATTGTTGAGATTCTGGGTTTAATAGAATTATTTTTGCACGTATTCGTCTTAGAAAAATTGGGTTCAGAATTTTTTTTGGGCGGGGGGGTGGGTTCCGTGTTAACAAGAGAGGTAGAGTGGAAACCATCCAGAAACTACACTGGGTGTGAAAGGGGGCCATTAGAAGTAGTAAATTGTTCTAGAACATCCTGCGCAACTCCTATAGGTAAAGGACCATAAGATGACAATACAATAAAGGCTCTATATCATAGGCCAAAATGGGGATTTTGACTGCAATATATTAAAAAAAAAAATCAAATGCTCCATCATAAAAATGTTTTTTTTAAATGTTTATTATTATTATTTTTTAAAAAAATTATTTTAATAATTTTATAATATTTTAATGGATCGTGACATTTGCAATGTCAGACTCATATATATATATATATATATATATATTTTTTATATAATTTATATTTGATATATTTTGTTATTTAAATTATTTAAAATGATAATTAATTTAAATTTTATAAAAAATATATTTTTGTAATATAATTAAAAATTTTATTAATATAACAAGTGTATAATTTTTTAATAATATTATGATAAATATATATTTTTTATAAATAATTATATAATTTTATAATTAAATTAAATATTTGTTATAATATTATTGAAAAAATTATATACTTATTATATTTTAAGTAAGAAAAATTAATAATAAAAAAATGACCATTAAGTTTAATCTTATTCAAATACTTAAAAAAAATTTTATACTAAGATAATTCAACGAAAAAAAATTATTCCAAAATCATCTAGTTAATTATATTTTCTCAAACACTTTATTATTTTTATTTTTACGTAAAGATGGTTTATTAAAGGGTATGGCCAATTCTTAAAAATTAAAAGAAATTTCTAATACAAGAAAAGAAATTAGAGTTTTATATTAGATTTATTAGAATAAGAAGACAAGGAACTAAAAGAAAATGGAGAATAATACAACATATTCAAAAAAGACTAAAAGAAATTATGAGTAATATATAATTTTAAAATATATATTTTTTGTAATATTTATATTTTTAGTAAAAAAAAATTAATCATGCCCCTCCCCTACCAATTTTTCTCTTTTTTTTCTTTTTTCTTAATTAACAAAGAGAGTTGGAAAGTCTAAAGAAAATACATATTTTATTATTAATATTATTTTTATTATTATTATTACTATTATGAAAATAAAAGTGAATGTTTTTAAATTTTTATTTTTATTTTTTTAAAGTAATAAATAAAATTTTTAATATTTTAATATTGTATAATCAAGCTTGTAATTATTTCTTCAAAAACAAAATACATCTATAAGAGAAAATACTATGATTTATTTTTAAAAGTTATTAAAATCAAAGAAATTTATATACAAGCACTTATATATGTGTTATCTAATTTAATGTATCTCTATTTTTATTTGACCTATATTTGCTACCAACAAATAAAAACAAAGATACATACAATCAAATTTGAGAGAAAAAAAAACAATCAAAAAGTAAAAATTTAAACACAAATTAAATTAAAAAAAACTAAATGAATTAAATTTTTAAAAAATAATTAAGCATTTGAAAAAAACGTTTCGACGACTCAGGATTTACGTTACTTATTTTTTTCTTTGACCTACCCGAGTGAAAAAGTCGGCCAAAATGCTTAGGGATTGTATGAGAGCGAGCAATCTAATAAGTAACCCTGATCCTCTTGCTTTGGCTCACTCTTCGTTATCTTTTTTTATGAAATTTAAACTATTTAAATTAAAATTTAGACAATTTAAATTTATTATTATTTATTTTAAATATTAATTTTAAAAAATTTATAATTAAACGATTATTTTTATTTTATATTTTGTTCTTTTTAATTTTTTTAAATAATAATAAAAATAGATCTAGGTTATTTATATTAATTTAGATGGTCTAAATTTTTTTATTAAAAAAAAAAAGACATGGGAGACGAACTGATTTGATCTAATCAATCTTCTTTTTGGAGCGCCAATGTGATACCATGGATACACGAATTCCAGAGTGATGTTTGAGTACAAGGAAATTTTCTTCCAGTTCATTTGCAAGTATTGCGACAAGATATTAATAGTTCAATTTTTATTAGGCAAATTTCTTATGTAATCTGGATCACATCGGAAATAGGTGTTCTAATCTCTTTCAGACGGATGTAATGTTTATTATTTAATTAAGTTGTTGTTGCTGATTCCCAAAAAAACCAAAAATTAAAAAATCCAGAGTGTGCATTATTAAGAAGCATTGATTAATGGTTCTCGTGTAACTCATTCATACGTGGTCCTCTGAATAAATTGAGACGGGGGGTTTGCATTGCACACGCTTTTTGACATTCGAAAATTAGATTTTCGCTCGTTCCATTTGGAATATATAAATGTTAAAGATATTACAATCAAATTAGGTTATAGTCTCACTGTTTGGATTAAAAAAATAAATTGTGTAATTTTTTATTTTTAAAATATATAAAAATTCTTTCAAAATAAAAGTTTCTTTATATTTTAGTTTAATTTGAAATTTTTAACCAAAATACTCTTCATCAAACATAAATATGTAGTTTTTTAATTAAAAAAATTAAATAAGTAGTATTTTGGTAAAATAAATTAAAATTGGATTAAAGTGTAAAGTAGTTTTTTATTTCAAAAAAAAATTATGTATATTTTAAAAATAAAAAAAAAAATCTGTGTAATTTTAACAAAATTCATAAAAGTTTGTCTAATTTATTAAAAAAATGACATTAAGAATTTGGTAAAATTAAGTTTTTGTTATATGGTTTTTTGTCGAAATATATGAACATCTAAAGAAAACTCAATACTATGTGATTCATTAATTAAAGAAAATTCTTTTTATATTTAAAATTCTTATAACAAATGTTTAAAGATTATGTTTAAGTAATTTTGCTGTTATAAGAAAAAATTTATTTTATTGCCGTAAAGTAATTTGGAGAAGAAATTTTTATATGATATTTCAAATATTAAGAAAGTTAGATGATCTTTTTTTTAAATAAAGAGTATTAAAATTTATCAAAATTTCAAAAAAAAAAAAGTATAATTTACTTATAATTAAATGAGCAGTTAGATGGGAACGGGGCATGGAGAATAGAGGCCCGACGCCAAGGGCTTTACTAATTTAGTATTTACGAAAAATTAGAGGCTAGGAGTTCCTGATTACATGTAGAATCATTTCTAAATTGAACTCTGGATAGGTTCAAATTTTTTCTAAGCAAAACATTCAGACCAAACCCATAAAATTTTATTACTTTAAAATCAAACAAAGTCTCCTTACATACATCACGTTTTATCTTTGTTGAAATTATACAATTTTTTATTTTTAAAATATAAATGAACTTTTCTTAAAATAAAAAATTACTTCACTCTTTGGGTCAATTTAAAATTAAACTAAAGTATAAAATAATTTAAAAAAATCTATATATATTTTAAAAATAAATAATATATATATAATTTTATTATACTTCAATTTAGGTAATTTACTCTTTTTAATTTTTAATAAGTCTCTCTTTGCTTCCGCTCGAATGTATTCACCCAAAGTCAGATATGGCTTCAAAGGACTCATTCATTAGTCACTTTTGTTAGACACAAAAGGCAACCGTATCATAATTTTAATTCGGGAATCTCATTTGACAATATTCATATTCCTCAACACCGTACCAGCTCATCTCCCTGTTGAATGGATCGCAAATACCGTACCAACTACCCAATGCAACAATCACCCTTATAACCCAAAGTAATGGTTCTATTTGGACAATGTTGCGGATTGTAATAATTCGCACAAGTTTATCAACCATGGAACAACAAATTACATAATAAGCAATCTAAGAAATAATTATTACATATTTATTATCAAATTCTCTAATAAAAATATAATAAATAGAAAATATTTTACAGTTCAACATTAATGTAATTGAGTTTTGGAAAAGATTTTCACATCTGTTATATTTTTATTGAGAAATTTGATAACAAATATCTAAACAATTTTACTTTTAGGTCTTGTCAATTGCTTATAACTGGAAGTAGGAGCATATATTGCAGTAATAATGGGGCAAATAAAGCATTGGGAACTTCTACATGGAAAATTCATATTGTCAACAGTTGTGTTTCAGAGATGTAAATTAGGTTTGATTTGAATGGGTTGAAAACGAGATGGGATGCATCAGGAGACAAAAATTTGATACCGCTATGGAAAAAATATTGCAGCAGCTAAGAATGTAGGACGGTCTTACAAAGAGTGGCTTTTCAAAAACTACTCAGGAATCAGGATGTGATGGATTGAGCAAGAGGCCTCCATAATCCCAGCCTGTACTTGTGAGTGTGCTTTAATATCAACTTCCTCTGCAAAGCAGATGACAAATGTTAGAAAGAAGTATCTGAAATACAATTTTATCTTAAACCAAGGTTGTTGAAACTTGAAATATTAAGAAAACTTCATTACAATCAAATATGCAATTTACATTTTCTACCCCAACAGCAAGTTCAACCGGTATCAGATTGACACCAGACTGAATATAGATCAAAATACGGGTAAGTCATCTTGCTTCCAGATATTGCGGAAGTCATTATAAGACTTTGCATTCACATGCACGCAAGCATATAACTGCACCATATTATCATTTATATCACTACAGCTTAAAATTTATTTAATTCTACCAACTTTTATTTGATTAATCTAGTACATTAACTTACTCGATAGTTTGAAAACAAATCAATGTTATAACATCATCGATACAAGTTTTATAATGTATATGACAAGCTTTCATCACTAGCCTATAAGTCAGAAAATTTATGCGTATAAGATGTCATATTAGCACATAAATCGTTTGTATTTTTTTTCCCCCTTTTACTTGGCCGTGTTACTGTTTTGTGGTCCTTTTTTCTATCATTTTCACGAAAGGTATCAAATATGAATAAGTTCATTATAACAACATTAGGTGAAAGTGGAAAATATACCAGATTAGTAATAACCGATTTCAATTGGAATTAATTGCCAAGTCTATATCATTCTCATCTATAATAGAAATTTACCAGGGTTGCAGTTATTGGCTTAAAAGGCATTTTCTAGGACAAAAACATTGCGTCACTTTAATTATACACAAGGCAAACAATCAATAGATGCCAACTGTAATACTATACAATTAAATAAAATAAAAAATTGCGCCTTCGTGGGTGTGTTGTTACATGATTGTAAGTGTCTGTATTTGTATCGAATAAAAGCAAGTAGAGATGTTGCAGCGATTACATGTTTGCAAGGAATACCGAGCTTCTTGAACTTGAGGGTACGAGTGACAAGAAGATTATGAAAGTCACCAATTTCAGATTCATGCTTAGTAACGTGGGTTTCAACCCCTCTCCCTATACCATTAAGAAACTCGCGTATGCCAACCTTTGCTGCAGTAGTATGAATCAAAATCAGTTAGTTCTAAGATCCAAGAAAAAGAAAACATCAAAATAAACTCTTCGATTAGTTATTTAACGACAGAAAAGAACATACAAGACTTAAAGACAAGGAAGAACACTTACAAATCATAATGAAGAGAACAATTTACAACAAGCCTCTTGAAGTATTGCAAAAACTACCAATACTTGAGTAATCACCAAAAAACAGATTGACTCCACCCAAAGGTCGCACAATCAAGATGAAACAATCAAATATCAACAGACCAGCGTCTAGGAAGAGCAAAATCATAATCAACTTTGAGTGTTCTACATTTTTTTTTTTTTCCTGAGTAACTAAGGAATAATGAACACACATTAGATGATACTTATGGCAGGACTAGCACCTATATCCGGAACTATTTTAAAGATTCAATTCCACCCTTTCAGAGAAGATAATGAAACTAGACATTTCACTCTCTTTTGTTTTTCCTCTACTTTTCTTGGCTATTTAATCGTAACGAAACGAAAAGGGAAAAAAAAATAGGAACATAGCTCAAGTTTACACAACTATTCCCCAAGGATCGAAGTTATTCAATTTATGAACAAGCAGAAGGTGGTAATTCTTCCCCATTTCCTCTATTTTCCGCACTGCCATTACCAATCAAACTATGCCTCCGAATCGACCCAACTGGAAAGTACTTGTTCATTCAATTCAAAATCATAATCCTTTTTCTTTTCTACATATCAAGCAGAGAACTAAAACATATAAAACCCTAGGGGAAGGGAGGAAAACCTTACCAATGTATGGTGCTGATGATTTCGAGAAGAATCTAGAGAAACAGTGTGTGAATTGTGGTTTGGTTGAGACTGGAATTGCGCTTCTGTTCATGACTCTCTGCATCCATACCATGTTGCCTTCGATTATTGTGAATAATGCACGAAGCTGCCTAACCTCCTACCTACACCACACTAACGGCAATGTAGAGGATCCATCTACAGTGTGACGAATTGGGAGAGGTATAGATTTAAAAAAAAAAAATGAAAGAATTTGTTAAAAAAAAAACAAAACTTGTGAGGTAACGTAGGGGTAATTTAAAATCCTTTACTGCAAAGAATGCCGAATCTCAATCACAACAAAAAGAGAAGAGAGGGGCCTAACAATTTCAGAAAAAAAAATATCAATCTAATAAAAAAATTTAATAATTAAAATTATTTTTAAAAATTATAACTATTACTAAATTTTAAGAGATTTATTATTAATTTTAAAAAAATTATTACTAAATTAAAAAATTTTATCATTTTTTTAAGTGTAGTGATCATTTTTTAAAAATTTAATAATAAATTTTTTAAAATCTAACCGTTAATTATGATTTTTAAAATTTTTTATTATAAATTTTATAAGATTTAGGTTTTTAAATATAATTTTTTTTAACATTTTATACGATAGTTAGTATGTAACGTGTGTGATGCATGAGTGAATATAATGAAATAATTTATTTTATATTAAAAATAATGGCTAATATTATAAATTGTACATAAAAATATTTTAAAAAAATAAATCATAGTTTCCTCTATGTTAGAAATTAAAAGATGCAACATTTAAATTTTATGTTAAAAAATAATGGTTAAGACTATGAATAAACTCAAGAAAACGCCCAGAAGGCACGTAAACAAATAGAAATGTAGAACTTTTATGTATGGATCATATGATTTGTGGTTTTATTACTGTAAGTTGAAAGGTTTTAAATCTTTTTCTATAAATGCAGATCACTAGTGATCCATCTTTGCTGCATTGTGTTGTAATAGCAGCAGTTCCACTTGCTTTGATTGGTGCCAATTCCACCGTTGTTGCTGTAGGACTTAACGCATGGCTCACTTGGTGATTCATTTCTAACATACGATTACGTATTTGGGGCATTTGGCGCGGTGAAGGGGACGAGGAACATGTCTCTTGCGATATAATGTAATTTGTTTTTTTTTTTCCGAATTTGTATGCAAATAAACTTCTGTTAAGGTTTTCACAATAGGATACTAATATTAAATAAACTTTTGAAGTTTTAAATTTGAAATAGATATTTGATATTCATATTAAATCATCATTCTTTTAAACTCTGCTCATTAAGTTAATTCTTGAAGGTGTTAATTTCATTATCTAATTTTCATAGTCAAGATCAAATTTTTTACCTTGAGGTTCTATTAGCCATTAGGTAGTAAGTTGTCATTTTAATCACTATACATCATCTTATATGTTTGTGCAGGAATTTTTGTACATTTTGCATTCTATGTACAGCTTTAATGATGTATTATATGTAGCTATCAAATTTACAAGTTCAGATAAACTTGTAAAGAAGAGGTGAATAATATAAATTCATATAATAAATTTGTAAAATTTTATTTTTGTTAATAAATAATTATTTAAATATATAATTACATAAAATATAATATACAAATAAAAATTTATTTAAATATAATTTAAATTATACTAATTTAAAAGAAACTTATGCATATTCTATAACTCATAAAACTCAGTATAAAAATTTTGATTAAATTTATACAAAAATAGTCATTTAACATATCCAAATATCAAAAGCACAAATAAAAATTCAACAAAATTCTTCAAAAGTTTGATTATCATCATTTTCATCTATCTCACTACTATCATTGTCACCAAAATCATTATTATTATATTCTTCTTCAATATCATTATCCAAAGTCATATTTGAAGCATTACTATCTATATTATCAACATTTAAATCAACTCTCAAACGATCACCCAACTCTATCATTGATTTAAGAGTATAGTTAGTAATATTCTTGTTGGTTTGAATAAGTTGAAGAATTTCATCATTTTCTTCCCCCATATCATCTTTATTTTTCCTCCCTTCAGTTATCCATTCACCATTAGAATTAATATTGTTAAAGTCATAAATATAAGTTCTACTATTTTGCATACTATTTAACTTCAAATTACTTATCACAAATGCCAAGTCATTCATCTTTTTTTAGTGCAAGTGATTTCTTTTTTTTTTTTTGGTATGAATTTAAACAAAATAAAAGAAATCATTAATATTCTAACCTTTAAAAAAAATAAAAGTGAATATGAAGAAAAAAAGTAATTTATATCAAATTTAATTACTTACCATTTCAAAAGTATTCCAATTACATTCAAACCCAAAAGAGCTACAACATAAATTGAGAATGCAAGTTGCAATTCTTTTAAGTTCTAGCTATCCATCTCCATAAGAATCTACCATTTTGCTAAGGCTATTTTTGTTCTTATTGCCTATGTAGTGTCACAGTTAAACATCCCTCTGCATAATAGAAGTTAGTTAATTAAAGCTCATTCTTGTTTTTCTCATATTTATTTTCAACCATTCTTATCAAGTAATCATATAGTCCTTGCTTAATCCCATAATTAAGTTTAAAGTCAATGTTGTAGTGGAAATGAAGATTGAGATAGTATGCATTTGCATGTAAAGGCACATGTAACTGAGTTTTTCACCTCTCATTAATTAACTTCCGTATAAGTTCATAACTACAATAATCAATAAATATCAAAGTCAAAATATGAAATTTACATCAAAATATAAAATTTACATTAATAAAATTAAAGACATAAAAATCCAATTTGCTATTTATCTTTTTTTAATAGTATTGAAGTTCTCTTTAATATTTTTCTTTATACTTTCCATTGCTTCATATATAAATCCCATAGTTGGCTTCTCATATTAGTTTGAAGAACTTTAATAAGAGGAGCGACGGCCTTAAGGCATGTCATGATATTCTTCCATAGACTATTATCTAAAGTTATTCTTGCCACTTACTTTCATCTATAATAGATGAAAACTTACCGCCTTTCTATTCCTCAGAGCTAAACAAATTTATCAATGTTGTTTTATGCTTATTAAGACATGTTATTGTCAAATAAGCAATAGCAAATTAAGTCATAGCTAGCCTAATCAAGTCCTTCCTTTCAATGAATTTTTTCGATGAGTTAATAAGCATTTTTCTTATATAAATGTAGGTTGCGATTGTTCTACCCTTGCTTATGGTTTCTTTATACAATGTAATTTTTTTTTTCAAGTTCAACATCAAGTTAATGAAATGGGCTGTACATGATGCCCAATACAAATGTTCCCTCTTTTCCATTAGTTGTTGTCTATCTACTTTGTAATTTACAGCATTGTTAGTTATTATTTGCATCACATTGTCTTCCCCCACTTTCTCTACAACTTCATCAAGTATGCTAAAAACTTTGTTAGTAATCTTAGAAACATCAAAAGTATCCAATGAATACAAAACACAATCCTTTTAAGACTATTCACTAATAAATTGCAAATGGAATGCTTTTTTCTATCATTTCAATCATTAGACATGATGAAACAACCAATTGTTTTCTATCCACTCTTAAAATCCTCAAGCATGGCCTATTGTTTTTCACTTCTAAATTTAAGTATTTCTCTCTAATCTTATGATAAAAAAGAGGCTTAAACCCCTGGCCATATTTCATGATAATCTCACACATCTTTGTAAACTCAAGATTTTTTACACAATTAAAAGGAATGAAACTTGTATAAAAAAAATGAACTACTTGTTTGCAAGCTTCTTAGCTCAAATCTTTCTTAAACATTTGATTAATGGTTGATTGCACGCTACCCATCCCATGGCTATTATTTTTTAAACTTCTCAAGAAATTTACAAGTTCATTCTCTTTATCTTGAGACTCAACTTATGATTATATACCTTGATCCTCCTCCTCATCAACATCAACACTTTGTTTTTCCCTTTTAGATGATGCATATTTAGCTTCATAAACATGTTATAACATCATTGCCCTCATATTATTCGAAACACTGACACAAAGCTTGAACATTTATTTTAATGCCAACAAAGTGATATTTAAACCTTTATATGCCTCTATTAATAACTTTGCCACAATAATTCCACTGCATTTTTTCACCTGTCCCATTAACATTCATCTTGTGTTTCCACCTTATATTAGACTTATTACTAGGATAGTTTTTCCTTGCAACAACAACTTTTTTTTTCAATAGTTCCACTTGTATTTGAAGAGATATTTAATTTAATTTATATATTGACCACTCAACCAAGCAATCAACAAAACCCTAAAATTAGAAAAAAAAAAAAAAAGAAACAACAACATATTAACTTATATATTTTATGTAAGGATAAAATATACCAACCAATACAAGAAGTATAAAGATAAAAATCATATTGTACAAGCATACAAACTTATAGATCTTATTTTGTGACTATTTGTATATATTCATTTATTCAAAAACTTGTTAATCATATTATTTTGAATTTTGTTAAATTATAGTATTATGTTTTTATAAAAAATATTAAAAAGATATCAAAAAAGAAAAATAATTGAATGGGCATAGGACTTTTTTCTTTAAAAAAAAAATTCTTAGTTGTCATTTCTTTCCTTAAAATAAAGCTTCTTAAAAACCTTTTTTCCTATGTACCTAAAAGAATTTTATAATAATAATTATATATCTATAAAGTGAAAATATTCAAGTAGTTACATTTAGAAAAACGTATTCCTTAAGATGAAACAATTGTTTTAAATGGATTGTAGCAATGCAGCACTTAATTTTTCAAATACAATAAATAACATTTGATTTATATGACAAGATAATAGGAATAAGAAAATACAATGTTATCTTGGAACTCACAATTACAAATTTATAATCACAAATTTAAATCTCAGTAAATAGATTACAAATTATCAAAATTGATAATACCTTGAAAAAGTAGAAAATAGGTTATGTAAGGTGGTCCAGCAATTCAAACTTCAGCCAATGAAAAAGCCAAACGTTAGATGGAGGAAAGCAAATTCTGAGTATGTATTTCAAATTTCCAATCTTAGATCTCACTTAGCCTAGTTTCACGCCTTTTAAGTCTTTTCCCCCTCTCTCTTTTATCTTTCTCACTCTCTTCCTTTCCTATTTTATATTTGTGAAAAAGCTTAGCCAAAAGCAAGTTATAGATTTGGTTCTTGTTTATTTTCTAGTAAAGATAGTAAGGCACGACGCAGAATAGAGAAGGTGTGAAGCCAAAGAACATAGAACGGCATGCAACTATAGAACAAGAAGAGAGAACAGTGTGAAGCTACACAATGCTCTCTCTCACTCTTGTGGGTGCAAAACGATGTGGTGGTGCAGAATGGCATGGTGCAACAGAACTTTAAAGCAATGCAGAACAAAAAAGCAACGACGCACACGGCAGAGCTTCATTAGGGCACGCTTGAATTTGATAGTTGATACAGCTTATATATATATATATATATATATATATATATATATATATATATATATATATATATATATATATATATATATATATATATATATATTGAATCTTTTTTCACTATTTTGTAAATTTTTTCACTGATAATTGGGCTAGGTTAAGATTTTTTTTTTTTTTGGAACAAACTTAGTTTGACTTAATTTTGTGGCAATTCACCAAACTCAATTTAAAAATACCGAATCAACTAGGTTTATTCAAATTTGAAGCAAGTTAACCTGAGTTTATATTGAATTTGAATCTATAAGTAAGTTGAAATAACTTTTTTTTAAGTAAAAATGTGAATTCGATAAATTTGATTAGTCAATTTGCGAGTTTGATGATAATGATTTGTTGTACTCTGCACAAATATTGATTTTTTTAATACTTTTATATATATATATATATATGTAGACTAAAGAAAAAAATTTAAATACCTCATGAAATACATGGGTTGCATACTAGTTTTATGTAATAGTTAAAATATGATATGTGTGATGCATGAGTGTACATAATGAAATAATTTATTTTATGTTAAAAAATAAAATGGTTAATATTATAAATTATACATAAAAATATGATAAAAAACTAAATCATAGTTTTCTTTATGTTAGAAATTAAAAGGTGCAACATTTGAATTTTAATTTGTTTCAAATATAATGATGCAACTTTTTGAAAAATGTATTTCACTTTATTTTCTCTTTAATATGATAGAAATATAGTATACGGAATATTGGTTTACATTATAACTTTTTAAAAATGTAGCTCATTTTATTTTTTTTCTTCAAATAACCTATTTTATAATTCACAAATAATCATAAATATACTTATAATTTATCAATTTCATTGCAATCTTCTCTATGATCTAAACTATTTTCAAAATTCCATTAATCTAAAGATCAATCTCATAGTATTTATAACATGGTAAAAATGTAATAATAAATACAAACATTAAATATTTATAACATATTAAATTGAACAAATATATATGTAGAGAGAGATAAATCAAATACACAATCAAATACGTTGATATTCTTGTAGAATCACCAATGCAACAAGTGTAAGCTTTTTGTATCCCCTTTAAATGACTTTTCCCTCAACAGTATACTATTTCATTTACATTATAAAATGTGATAATTACGTTTAGCTAATAATGACCAGAATGATAAATTAATGAAAAAATAATGCAAAATAAAAAAATGTGAATTTCTTCTTCTTCTTTTTTAACCAATCTTTATGAACTTGAACTTATAACTTATGGTTCTTGTTACATTCATCAATACTCAAATTATTACTTTTGTTATCGATTTCCATACCAGTAAACTACTGTAGAATCGAGTTAATACAGAGTTATTATAATTTTCAACAAATCCATTTGACTCCATTACTTTATCCTCATCCACGTCCTTTATAAAATAAGCCTGCTATGAATTATCAAGATAATAAGAAAGTTTGATTCAACACCATTAGCATTATACAACTCATATATGTAAAGTAATTATCTTCCTTTAGTGACTGACCCATGTGATGCACGAAATGCTCTACTAAAATGATTATATGTAAAGTAAATAATCAACATGACTAATTATAGAGCTTGATCCATGCAAATCATATCAAATTGAATGTATTTATAGGAAGTAACATGTGAATATACGTAATAAAATGATTATTTTTATATATTTTTTATGTCAAATTATATAAATTTTTTATCTAAATGTTTTAGGCATATCAAATGTTATACAACACTGAAAAAGGCATATCAAATTGAATACTTGTTTTACAAGAGTAAATAATACTTAATTGTACCCATTGTATGTAAGAAATATAACTAATATAAAGAAACAATTATTTTAATCTTTAATCTTAAACAATTCATCTTATCCAACAAAAAATAATTAAATTGATCAAAATTGGGTTTGCATTAATAATTACTTTAAGCCCATTCTTATTAATACAAACTTTGCATGTAATCCAATAGATAACCTTGCTTACTCTAGCAAATTAGTTTAAAATAATTAAATTATAAAAGTTAGAATAAAATAATTCTGAATATAAATTTTACATGTCAATAGGATTATTAATACAAATTTTATTATGTTAAAAAAATTTCAAAAAACTATTTCAATAATATTTTTATAGCTCGTTCGAAGATGTAGCAACAATCCATTAGCAATGACTTTAGATATTCTCTTGTGTCTAGCAGGTCTCCAAAGCACTCCTTCAGGCGTTCCTAGTCTTCCCCTGCATCTCTAGGTCTTTTCTTTGTGTCCTCCTTTAAAAATTCAAAGCCACATCATAAAAAGCCCAATAGCCAAACATGGATAACCTGTGTTGAAATTAACCATTTACATAGCTTGCTTGTATTGCCTTTTAATAATTCACTTGATGCAAGGCTTTTGCAATAGTTGTGTAACCTGTGTAGGCTCCTTGATTCCTTAGAACCTCCTTTTTCACATGCCTATGCTCACCAACTTAGTTAGCCTGTGCTCTTGGCTAAAATGCTTAAATTCTTATCAATTTTCTCATGCTTTTTCACTTTTTCCTGTGCTTGACAAAATCACATATTCTAGATTTAGTTACTTAATTTTATCTCTAAAAAGCAAATATATATATATATATATATATATAACACTCATCATACATTGATTTGATATATGTTTATTAGCACTAAACCAATTTTAGTCTAAACACACATAATATCTAATTTGAATTCTATCATTTCACTTATCTTCCATAGAGCCTTATAAGAGATTTCACATCTAGCTATAAGTATTATAGTATTATGGATAGTAGGAATCCATAATTCAATCCATATATATTTATATGTTTGAATTTCATTTCAACCTTCTTTTTCTCTTTTTTATCGAAGTGACATATTTATATTTTGTGTTTCTTTCTATTCTACATTTGCACTTCCACTACTTCATATAACAAACATAAATGTCTCATCTTTGCTTACTCTTTATGAGTGCCAAAGGCAATTGCTTCTATAAGAGAGCTAACCTTATCAACATATATAACATGTTAACATTACATATATGCCACCTATGAGTATGACATAACTTATCTAGTTAGTCATCACTTAAGTTGCAAATATGATGTAATACTCTATGTTCCTTGCCTATTAAGAGACGTCACATCTTCCTCATGCATGTCTCTAAGTATAGGGGATCAATTAATATCTTATGGATAGACATATTATAGAGTAACACCTTGTACTATTCATCTTTCTCATTTTTGTGTCTATATGTTTACTTTTATTATGATACTTATGGATTTCAGTGTAGGCTATGGCTTGTTGTCTATCACTATTAGGTAATATTAGATTTAATATCCCACCAATGATCTCTAAATTTTTCACAATGCTCTTTAGCCATATACCCTCTTCCACTATTGCAAAATATGCAATAAACTGTGCTTGTATGTTAAATAATATTGCAATGCTTCTTACTATTCCAAAAAGATAATATCACTTATTAGCAATAAAGTATATCCAATAGCTTGTTTTGCATATTTGGATTTTCTCTCTAATCCAATGCCTAATTTTTAATGCCTTGTAAATATCTTAAAATTCTTTTAATAACACTGTGATACCATTAACTAAAATTTGACTATTATCAACACACAAGGTCAATTGCAAAATGTCCAACTTTATACACTTCATTATATGTAACATTGAACAATGTTGGAGTAAGAGACTTTTTACTTGATTTTCAATATAGACTCAATTTGAGGACATATTTCATTATTTAGACTATCGCCTTTTACTATAGAGATATTGATGGGTTTATAGTTTTTCATACTAAACTAATCAAGGACTTTTTAATTATAAATTTCTTATGACAGAGCAATTAATTCTTTCAAACGATTTCCTTATATCTTAATCCCAAGGATATTATTTATTTTACCCATATCATTTATCTTAAAATTTCAAGAATAATCATTCTTTGATGACCACTAAAGAATTTTAATTATTCCCAGTTAATCGCGTATTATCCACATAAAGGATAATATTACAAATTTCTCTCTAATTGCTTATTGCCAATTCAATGGTCTTTATTAATCATGTGAAATTCATACAAGATGGCTGCTCGATAAAATTTCAAACACTTCTATCTAGATAATTATTTTAGTCCATAAATGAACCTTTGGAACTTATAAAACTTTTGTTTCAATCTTTTTTTGTGGAATCTAATGGTTATTCCATATATGTTCTTCATCTAATTCTCTATTTGAGAATGCATTTTTTATATTTATTTCATGTGGTTCTAAGTTTAAACTTGCAAGGATTAGTCTAATCATACAACAGATAGGAGGGCATTTTCACATAATTTATACCTTTCTATTGTATATATACTTCTTAGCAATTAAGCATGTCTTTTATTTTTTAATTAATCAATCTATCCTCTCTTTATCTTAAGAACTATTTGTTCTTAATTTGCCTTGTAATTAGATAAATGGTCAATCAATGTCCTGAGCATAGTTTATCCTCATAAGGTTTATCTCTTATTATATTACTCTCATTTATTCTCCTTTAATAGGGCATGATTGATCTTCTTGAATTGTGTTCAGCTCTTCAGTATTTAGTAGAGTGCTTTTGAGTGTTAGCCCTTTAATCTTATACCAATGTTTAGGCACAATTTTATGGTTACTCTAAACTAATGGAGTTGTATGTGTAACACTTTTTCCTGCACCAAACTCCTACTTGGATCAATAGGTCAAGGCACATTGTCCTCATTAGCTTGGTCTTGTATCTCATAGAAAGATATATACTTATTCATTTCTCCTCTACTAAAAAATTCATTCTCTAAATGTGGTGTTTTTTTATTCAATTTTAGTTACATTTTCATCAATGAAGATATACCCTTTGGTTAGTTTAAGTATCTTTGTCACACCCGAAAATGCGACCGCGTGGTGTTTTTAAAAGAAATATTTCTGAAAAGAAATTTTGATTCAATCTCCAAAGAAAATGAAGACTGAAATCAAAATCAAAATAAGTAGTAGAGTCGCCACTAAAATTTTAATTTTTGAAAAGGCAAAATTTTGGAAAAGCTTTTTTATTTGAAAAATAAAAAAAATGGTCTACGAATCAAAAAATAGGTTCGGGAGTCAGTTGTGAGTGGGGAAGGTGTTAGGCACTCCACTACACCCGTTACTAAGAACGGTTACCCTAAGTCAGTTGTGCAAAATCAATATGGCTTTTAATATATTTTAATTTTCCTAACAAATCATATACAAGATAAGAAACAGAAATGAAGGAAATAAAATTAAAAAAAAAGGAAGAAGGAGATTAAACAAACAAAATTAAAAAAGCAAAATAAGAGAAATTAAGAAAGTAAAAATTGAAAAGAAAATTTACTTACAAGGGCGGACTTGACCTAGGATAAGAGCCTAGGACCTACGTACCCTTCGGAGGGATCAAAGTCCACGTAGTTCAGTTGAAAGCTGTGTTTGTTTGTTTGTTTGTTTTGGTCTTTGTTTCTGTTTTTGTTTTTGGATTTTTTTTTTTTTGGGTTCTTTTATTTGTTTGAAAAGATAAAGAAAATAGAAATTACTTTTCCCTTTTAACGAATAAAACACATTTAGAATTGGTTGATAGGTTTTAATTTGTTAAAAGGTAAAAGTTAATTTTACATCTTTACTTTTCTTGCGTTTTCAATTTTTCTTCTCTTTTTTCTTTTTTTTTCTTTGTTTTGTCTTTTTTGGTCTTATTTTGTTTTTGTTTTTTTTTCTTCTTTTTTTTTTTGTTTCTCTTTTTATTATTGTTTTGTTTAATTTTTGTTTTGTTTTATTTTATTTTTGAGTTTTTTTTTGTATTTTTGTTTTTGTGTTTTCGTTTTTCATTTTTTATTGTTTTTCCTTTCATTTTTTTCATTCTTTCTCTTTTCCTTATTTATTATTTTGTTTTGTTTTTTTGTTTTTGTTATTACCATTTTTTCAATCTTTTTATTCATTTTTTTTGTTAATTTTTATTTTGTATTCTACTTTTATTTTCTTCTTTTTTTTTTTCTTTCTATCTCTGTTTATCCTTATTTTGTGTATTTTTTCATATATTTTTATATTTTTATATTATTTTGTTTTTTTTGTTTATTCATTTTTTTTTCTTCTGTGTTTTTTTTTTACAAGAAATGTGAATCATTTGGCCTTTAAATAGAAGTAATTTCACAATTAATTTGTATATTTTAATTTGCAAAGACTAGATTTCACTTCTTAAACCCTTTTCACCTTCCCCCTTTTTTCTTACCTTCGATTTTGTTTTGATTAGGTTTTTTTGGTTTTATGATGCCTTTTCCTAATATCTTATTTGTATTCTAATTTTCCATTTGATTCTTATGATTTTTTTTTATTTCTAGAAAATTCCTTTATTATTTTTTTAATATCATTTTTTCTTTTTTTGGGCTTCTATTTTTGCGTTGTTGGCCCAACTTTGATTTTTGACAACAATTTCTTCTCTTTGTGCGATTATTTGTTTTTTTTTTGTTTTTTTTATATATTTTTTTCTCCCACTCAAAGTTTAAATATTACCCAACGTACTTATATATATATAAAAAAATCATTTTACTTTCAAAAAGGCTCTTTCTTGTCGAAATCACTTTTTTTTTATATTACCTTTTGCTCTTCTTTTTCTTTATTTAAAGGATGAAATTCGTTAGGCTTCTCAA
This sequence comes from Erythrophleum fordii, assembly GCA_032878935.1. Taxonomy (NCBI): domain Eukaryota; kingdom Viridiplantae; phylum Streptophyta; class Magnoliopsida; order Fabales; family Fabaceae; genus Erythrophleum; species Erythrophleum fordii. The sequence goes on along the minus strand of JAVQMF010000025.1, from coordinate 4,049,148 downwards.
GTTATTGTTTTATGAGTAAAGGGATGCTTTTCATGTGGTTTAAAAAAAAAATCTTTCCTTCTTGACAAATCTTTTCTTTAATGCACTTTCTTAAAGCCAGGGTTAACTTGATATGGGCCGTTGGAACCCCAAAACTTGTCAAACGCAACTATAAATCTAATAGATATCAGGGAGGCTTATTGCCCCACATGATTCCCAGATATGATCCTATATGCTTAAGGGGACAAGATATCCCACATGGCAACCCCCTCTCTTTTTTCGTTTTTCTAAAAAAAAGATAAGTAAATAAACAAAATAACAATAATGAGCATAAAGACTAAGTAACCTATGGACGTTCAGGCATTTGTGTTCGCATGTGTAAGGCACTGAAACAGATAATCTCTCCCTCCCTCGACATTTCCATTCAGAAATTCCTAGATACCTTTTCTAACAATACGTATAATATCCATACTCGAACAACAAAAGACACCTGTGAGGGAGTTAAGTTCAGGCTACAGCAAAGTGCCTACGCCATATTAACAGCAGACCTTACCCGTTCGAATTTGCACTAACAGGATCATTGTTCTCATCGACTCAAAATATGGATCAAATAGGTTGAGGGTTAGAGGCATTCATGTGAGCATTTGCGCTCCGGAACAGACATTCATTCATAAAAAAAAAAAAAACATCAACAGCGGAATCTCAATTAACATTTAACAGACTCGGCAACAACATGCTAATCGAAGACTAAAATTTCATCCGGGTTTCTTTCAAGCATTCTGTCGAACACTGGCTATGCACACCTTACAGCGGGTACAGAGCATGGCTGTTCAATCATCATCCAGACCCATTCAATGTAAAGATATCATTTCCTCGTTTTTTATTTCATCAACAGCAGATTCAGGGCATTTCATTCCCAGGCAAGCAAAAGAAGGAAGAAAAATGGTTCGAATCTTACCTGCAGATGCCACAACAGAGAAGCGTTATCCTCTGAATCCTTCTTCGCCCCAAACACTCCTCCTCTTTGCTCCTTTCCTCGAACTCTCCATCTTGGTTCCTTCGATCAAGCTCACCCTCAATCTCTCACTATCTCTTTTTCTTCAATCCCCGTCTCCCTCTGATTCTGCTCGACTTGAACCAGCCCAAAAACCTCTCTTAGCCTCCCTTTTTTTTTTCCTCTCGAGGCCTCTAAATTCCCCATAACAAAAACCTATTCTCTAGACCCAAAAATCCTCCTCTTCTCTCCCTGGTTCTGTTCTTCGCACCCTTCCCCCTTTTTTTCGAATCCCTTCTTCACTCTCAGTTTTTTTCGGTTCCCCTCTCTCCTTCGCTTTCTCCCTCTGATCCCTCTGTTACTCAGAGTCTTCTCCCTCCATCTCCTTCTCTCCTCCCTGTTCCCTTTTTTATTCGAGAACCCCCCTGTTTTCGATCCGAATCGAGCTCTCTTTCCTGTCTTTCCAATCTCGATCCATGCTTCCCTCTGCTCCCCTCCCATTTTTGCGTCAATGATCGTCTGTCTCTGGTGGCGAAAGGGAAGGGAGAAGGAGGTCAAACCCTCGAGCCCCTTGCTGCAGGTATGCTCCCCTGGAACCCCTGAGACGCTGACCCTTCCATTTCTGTACTTCGAAGCTCTGCCCCTCTGTGTGTCGTGTTGCATGCCGTTTGAAGAGTCCGAAAAGGGAAGTTGGGTGGGGCGTGGATTTGGCCTGATTGGGTGAGGCGTGGGTTTGGCCTGATGGCCCAATCCGAAAATGTTTCGGGCTTCAGCAGGGATTGGATGGGGTTTAGCAAGATGGGCCAGGGAGCTTTTCTCAGCCCATTTTATTGGGCTTTTATATTTTTTATTTTGATTTCTTTTTTTTTTTTTTTTTACGTTTTTTTTTATAGAAAATTTTAATCGACTTTTTGTTTATTTTTCTATGGCTTTGGGTTCTCCTTTTTTTATTTATTTCTTTTTTTTTTTTTTTTTTTTTTTCAGGTTTTGTCATTGTTTTCTAAAGCTTTTATTTTAATTTTTCTCTGTTTTCCATCATTATTTTCATTTTCTCCTAATTTCTATTTTCTTTATTTTGTTTTTCCTTCTTTTTTATTTGATTTTATTATTACTTTTGTAGTTTGCTCGGACAAAATACGGTGTTCACAATCTTATAAAGATAATACCTTACTTTTTAAGCTTAATTCTTATGTTTATGAAAATTATCATGGACTTAAATGTCTGATTTAATGTTCTTAGGACACTTTAAAAAAAAAAAAAGCTTATTATTATGTCCACAAATCATAGGGTGTGAAAGTATTTTATTTAAAAGACATTTGGTTAAGTCTGAAAGTATCAATTTATAACTCATTACCCTAAATGGATACAGTTGCTTGAGCCATCATTAACCTTTACCATTTTCAACAAGGTTTTTATTATCTCTCTCAATATTTCCATTTGCTATAGAGTGTTAAGGAATCGTTAATTTTCTCATGATTTCTTTCTCTTCATAAAGTTCACTAAACTAATTTAACAAATATTCAATCATAACTCAGAGCTTCAATTTTGTTGTTCATTTGATTCTTGACCATGTTCATTAATATCTAAAGCACTTAGGTGCTTCTAACTTATAAGAGATTAAATAAACTTGGTCATGTTATGAATAATTGTCTTGCTTTCATACTTTTTAGACCATATATGTCAAAATGAATTAATTGCAATGGATTTTAAGTTCTAGTTCTTTTTTTAGATGGTTATCTAATTTGCTTTACCTGCAAGGCAACTTTCTTATAATGGCATTTCTAAAATAAAAATGGATCTTAACATCTCTTGTTTTTGCTAGTCTACTCATTCTATTTTCACCTATATGACCTAGCCAGTGTATCAATTATTGATATCCAAAACTAGATTGAAAGTAAAGTATTGGGTAAAACATTTATGTTTCATACTTATGCCTAACACAATAACACCATCTTAGAGGAAATTAGAATTGTGTTCCTTGTCCCTTATTTTTTTTTTGGTCAATAGTGTTGTCATGGGGAATCAACACTAAATCTAATATTAATAAGAAGAATAATAAATGTTAAATTTTGTCGAATCTTTGAAGTATATAAATACTATGTAAGATAAGGGTTTGTTCTACATATAAAAACAATTTTTCATATTCTAATCTCTTTTACTTTATTTCTTGCATTTCTTCCTATATAAAGCTATCTGCTTTAAAAAAAAAAAAAACAGCCAATGATATTTTGCAAAGGATTTTTTATCCTTAACCATATGGTTTGTTATTTTGAACTTATATTGCTCGATGCAATCATAGGTAGAAGTGACTCACTCACTAACAAGTATACTATTTGACCTTCACTATGTTAAGCTTTTTTTCAACACATTTGTCTCCCTTTTTAATTTATTTACTGGCCTTATTAAAATGTTGGCCAGATTTGCTCTTAACATAAAAGTGTTATTTTCTCATGCTTGGACTTTAAAATCCCAACAGTCTCAGTTATATAAGCATTTGCAAGAGTCTAGCAGCTTTTATGTGTCATCCTTTAGCTTTATATGACGAGTAATATCATATGTTTCTATTCTATAGGTATAACTTTTATGATAGCCCAAACTTATTGCTCATTAGTAAGAATATGATTGATTGCTTCAATTTGTTGATTGTCAATCTTCTTAGTTTAGTCATGATTTTATTACTAAACTTGTCTTTAAAGGCTATTTTCATGGCCTAAATATTCAGATATAACTCATACTTATACATAAGGTTGTTAGTTATGCTATTCAACACTAATATATGAGAAATATTGTTCTTTTTCTTTTCTAACAAAAAATTTCTAGATCTCTCCTTTTTTTAGTTTTATTTTTATGTTTAACTTTTATATAATATTATTTTAATGGTTTCTTAGTATCATACTCTTTTTTAAGATATAAGAATCTTATGGTGCCAAGTTTTTTTAATTGATATCTTTCAATTTATCACTCTTATCAAACTAAGCAATAATATTTTAATAGCTATAATTATAATTTAATTATTACTTAGACATAACACAAATTGATTACATATACATAATGCTACTTATTGCAATAAACTTCGATTAAACCAATAATGACAATATTAGGTTCATAATTAGAAATCTACATTTGTACTACTTCCATCATATGTGTCTTAAGAATGCTATTACCTTTTTATCAAATTCATATGTAAATTCTGTTTAAGCTATAGTTTTTAGATGAGCCCTAAGCTACCAATACAAGAACTCTCATTTGGTAGAGTATTTCTCAAATAACTTTATTATTTTATTAAATTTAGTTTTCATATGAGCCTAAATCTGCTGATCTAAGAACTTACACTTAATATTGCGTTTCTTCTCTAATTATTTATTAATACAACTTACTTGTAAATTTTGTTAGTATCAAAACACATATTAGAGAACTTAATCTAAAAATGTTTTATCTTTGGCCATTACAAACCTATTTTCTATTTCCATTGGCCATCACAGGCCTATTTCCAATTGTATTCACTCATCACATGCCTATTTTCAATTGTAAGAGTCACTATAGCATATTTTTTTTAAAAAAATACCTCACATGTTTAATCAATCTCTTATAATAAATTATTTAGTCATGTGCATCATAGATAAAAGCATTCTCCCTGAGGCCCTCAATGATTGATATTTACCAAACATCATTTAGAAGTATGTTGATCAAATCTAAGATCTATGATAGAGGAGGAAGTTTAATCCCTTGTATCTTTAGATCAATATAAATACTTCACATTCTTTGGATTTGTGTGTATGTGCGTGTGTATTTTTTTTAATATACTTATATGTATCCATATTGTAAATATAAAATGTCCCTAGGCATATAATAATCCCTTTAAAGAAAATAAAATTTAATAATTCATAATTTAAATTTTTTATGATTTTTTTATACATAAAATCACTATTTTATGAAAAAAAAAATCACTGAAACATAATCAATAGTTAACCAAATATAAGCAAATTATATATCAAAATGAAGCTTGTTAATTTAAGGATTTTTAAAGCCAAACACCAACCCCTAACTCCTTAGCACACAACCCCATGTGCCTCCACAAGATCTCTGGTTCAAACAATTCAAAAAACAAAAAAAGGGACTTCTCACATGCTTATAGTGGCATGAGTAAGCCACATGTTATCCTTTGGGGTTTTTTTGTCCATGGTAACCTTACCAATCTCTTCGTTTTGCCTTCCTCTTTCTATTGATGCAAGTTTCAAGCCAAACAAAGATAGGGGTAGCTCAAACATGCTACCTTCGAAAGTGGCCAAGGGACTTTGTCTTCTACCTTGATCTTTTGTAATTTTTTCTAAGTTTTCTAGAATTTCATTTTCATAGGTCCAATTTTATGGCTTTGTATCTTCCTTATTTTAACTCTGATTCAAGTAAATTTGGTGTTATTGAAAAGCTTTCTCAACAAACTTTCTATTTGTGTAAAGCTTACAGCTTGATGTGTAGTGTGTGTAAAGTGATGGGCCTCAAAAAGTGGCTATCTAACCATGTAAAATCTAAGACTTTAAAATTCAATTTCTCTCCAATGAAGCCTTAGCTTTTTATACAATTTTTACCACATATTCTTCTACTTATTGTATGGTGCAAATGTGGTGGCCTATAATGGTCTTTAAGTATTTTTTCCATTAATGGCCATATTATGTTCAAATTTTAAACTTGCATATTTCATGTTAATTTTGTAGCAATCACATTACAGACAATCTAATTAACATGATTCAACCATAGGAAAGTACTAAAATGAGCCAATTTGGCTTTAATACTAATGAAGGAAATTACACAAGTCCAATTAGGATATTTACCTTTTATGGCAAGTTTGTTACTCATATAATTGCCCCACACAGTAGATTTGGGTCTCAATTTGAACTTTAATCTCAATTGCCACAATAGATGACACCATTGTCCCAAAGAGGAGGAATTAGAAACTCATCTTTATGTATTCCATTTTTCTCCCTTTTTTGTGTTTGATAGGAGAATGAGGGGAAATAAAAGAGAAATTTCACATATTCACACTGCACTTAACGCACGACTAAAATTTTTGCCCCCCAAATCCTCAATTAATTTTCCACTAATGAATTAACTAACTTTAATTTTGAATTTCAAAATTCAAAATTTAAATACTAGTTAATTAATTAAATTCCTTTTAGCTTGGACTTTCGTCATAAATTTGAGTTAGATCATTATAGATGATCTAATAATCTAATAAAATGATTCAAGACGATTGTTTTGCTTTTAAGTATTGTTTGACAAAATTTTATGGATATTCAGGATGATCATGATGTTTAAATAGGTATTAACCTCTTCTTGTGATTGCTATTGTTTTAAATCAAAATATGGATTAATTATTATTTTGATTAAGCTATTTAACTATTTTAATTTAATCTCTTATTATTTTGTTTTAATTTAATTTCATAATTTTTAATTTATATTATATCCATCCTTTAATTTTAGAGTAAATTATATAGTTTTTTTTTTGAATTTTGCTAAAGCTACATATATCTTTTCTCTATTTTTAAACTTGTCTTAAAATAAAAAGTTATTACTTTAGTTTAGTTTAAAATTTTTTGACAAAATTAGAAATTTTTTTTTATCTATTTTTAAAATATACACAAATCTCTCAAAGTATATTTTGGTAAAAAAAAAAATTTAAATTACACTAAAGTATAAGTAACATTTAATTTTATTGAAGGTATATATATATAAAATAGAGAAAAATTTTATATAATTTTAATAAATAAAAAATCTGTATAATTTATTCTTGATTTTAATTAAGGTTATCTCTGGACTTCTTTTAATAATTTAAAGTGATCCCATATTTGTTTCCCTACTTTCAAAAGGATTATTGATAGATATAATGAAAAATATAATATAATATAATATAAATTGAAAATTTAATAATTAAATTAAAAATAAAAAATTAAATTAAAATTAATTAAATAACCATACTTGATTGAACAAGGAAGCATAAATGACAAAGTGGACTGATGAGAATAGTCCAGATAGTGGAGAACAATATCAAGCAGGATAAACGAGGGAAAAGTGGATAATAAAAAATAGTGAAAAAGATAAAGAGATAAGGATATAATGATCAGAGATAAGCTCGCCACGTCTTTGCGTACGACTTTTCTGTGAGCATGGCTTCATTTTCCTCATTCCGATTAAAACAAAGTCGAGCGCCGAATATTATATATTAACAATTATTTAAGTAATCGCGAGTCTTGGTTCAGAGCACACCAAAATTTTAATTAAAAAAATAGTTATAATAATTATAAAAATCAAATTAATTTTTTAATATAATTTTATAAAGTTAGATGCACTATAATCATACAATTAAAAAAATAGGTAACACAAAAGATATGAGAATGTATATGAGACTCATTTCTTCTCTTTATATTCATAGTTTCTTATCTTTATATCTTTATTTGACTATACTATATATAATGAATTTATAATTGTAGAAAATCTAAACTCATAATTCTATATTTTTCTCTATTTATTTTTAATATAAAATATATATGTTATGTACAATTTTTTTAAACATATACTTTATTTTAATCAGGTAGTAAATAAATAATATAATTATGAATAATAATTCTAATTTATATAGGATCATAAAAAAAAATTATAAATCTTCTGGAATATTTTATAAAAGTTACCCTCCTCTCAAATTAAAATACCTTACAAATAAATTATTTTGATCATAATACCCTTAAGTTGTATTTTAAATGTTTTTCTTTATCAAAATAAATAAAACTTTTTTTTAGTGGTAATACTATGAATTGGAGAGTATTATGCACTATAATTATGATGTAATAATTATTAAATATAAAATAATTTTTTAATATTTTATATTTAATCACTTAAAATATTAACTCAGCTAATAATTAATAATTTTTGTTACAATCTTTGATTTTTGTATAATAAATTAATATAATTATAACAATAAGTTTAGTAAAATAAATAAAATATTGTTTAATATTTAATAATTATTGTATTATAATTAAGATATATGGTATCTTTGGGTTCATAGTATTATTATTAATTTTTTTTATCAAAATAAATTTAATTATAAAATATTTTTCATTTCAGAGAATAACGTAAATTTTTTCAATAAAAAAAATTATATATTATGGATAATAATTTGCTTTTAATTTAATTACTCAGTCCACCCTTATTTGATGCGGATAGGCTTAGCCGGTAAATGAATCAATTCATAAAATTTGTTTTTAGTTATAATTTTATTGAAATAACTTTTTGTCAAATTAGGATATATATATATATATATTAAAGTCAAAATATATACTTTTAATTATAATAACCTATTTAATCACCTTAATTAGCACCTGATTGATTGTTACTCAATTAAATCTCGTCATTTAATTAAATTACCCATACCAATAGCTTATTAGTTCAAGCTAGTCCATTTGTTCAACTATTTAGTCATGATAATTTCATACCACGAAAAAAAATATTACTCATACAAATCAAATTTTGCGTGTATTATAGCTGTTATATTCCTTTATAATTAATTAAAAATTTTAAAAAATCAAAATTTGCATCACTATAACAATTATTTTCTCGCGCTGAGATTTTCATATATTTTCTATACGTTTCTCATTTTGTGTGAACGAAGCTTTTCTTGCAATTATCTATATACAAACATGTTTTTGGGATTTTTTTTTTTGATATTTTGATCCCAAATAACACATATAAAAGTATATGTAAAAAAGTGTTAGATAATAAAATAACTATTAAAAATTGAGCTGAAAAAAAATTAATATTAAAAGACAGACTATGGATTGAGAGGTGACATTGTTGACAATAAGAGTAGAAAATTACTAATAACATAGACTATTCATACCTTCTTGAAACTAAGTGGTGGTGGGAGTTATATAATTCTATTTTTTAAAATAAAATTATTATTATTATTATCATCATCATTATCATCGAAATTCATATGAAATATGATTAGTATTACACTATTATATATTAGCACTAGATAATATTTTATAAGTTATTCAACGTATAAACTTTTTATAATATTATGTATTTATTGCACCAACTTGTAACAATGTGTATGATGATAAGATGAAAAAATATATAATACTCGTTTTGGTCTCATACATAAAAATTTTTTTATAAAATTTGATTTGGTCTCATATATAAGAAACAAACTACTATATTAATTACAGTATTTTAATTATATCTTTCATTAAATAAATAATTCAAATTATGAGTAGTGGCGGTTATTAATTTCAAGAAGAAAGTACACATATTAAATAAGAATATATTTTTTTAAAAAAATCTCATTACAAATATACTTATGCTAAAAAATGACGATCTAAACGACCAATTTGATTTTTTAGAAGACGACTCTTTTTAATTATTTTTAACTAATTTTTTTAATATTCATAAATTAATTATTTATTTTTTACATATGAGATCAAATGAAGTATTTTATAGATATAAATAATATTATTCTCATGCCATAATAAGATAAATGAAGATAATAGTAAGAGCCATTAGAACATTAAGATAGTAATAACAATGATGGGGTAACAATAATGATGATAATGGCAAAATTAAGGAAGTCATAATAATCATAGTGATGACGAAGGTAAATTGATGATGTGAGACAATGGTGTTGGGAAGGTGAAGATAGTAATGATGTAATGGAAATAATAATGATGATAATAGCAATATTGACAGTGATAGCAAACTAGAGATAATAATATAATAATAATAATAACAATAATAATAGTAAAATAAAAGTTAAAAAATTAAATATTTTAAAATTAAAAAAAGTGTTGAAGTGTCCGTGAAGTTGCCACAGAATAAGTTTTATTTCCATTAGAAATTTTTTTTACTAATTTGTGTTATGGCAACTTTAGAAGTATTTCATGATTTTTCACTTTGAACGATCCATTTTTTATATAATAATAATAATAATAGTAACAATAATAATAATAATAACAATAATAAATAAATAATAATAATGTGGTGACGTCATTAAAAAGTAATTACGGCCTCGTATTGTTTTTCAAGGACGGGGAACGGGCTTAATAACCCACACGCGCTAAAAAGTATATGAAAAAGTCCGGAGTCAACAGACTTCACGTGGCAATCATGCCACTGTGGATAAAAAGACAAAAAGGGCCCAATTAGCATAATCAACACGCCACCTCCACGCGCCAACCGGATTTTTGTCTTTCACTCGTCCACCGATCGGAGAGGTTACATGATATGATTATGAACATATGAAGAATAACATTACTTTTTCTTTAAATGGAAATACCAAAAACGACCACTGTATTAAAAAATATCTAGTAATTCTGCATTTGATGCTGACCAAAAGAAAATGTTTATATTTAGTGAAAGAGTAAATTAATTATTTTTTATATTTCTTAATAAATCATACTTCAGCACAATTTTTTTTTCTATGACACTATTTTGATAAGTTATTCTAAAATTATTTAATTTATTATAAACAAAATAAATATGAAAAATCATGCTTTGGGATAACTTAAAAAGAGAAAATAATATTTTTTTTCCCCTTGGATAGATATCTTTAGGGTTGAACATAACTTGATGTGGTCTATCCACCTCGGGTTAGGTAAAAAAAAAATTTTTGGAGGCTTGACTGACTTGGATCAATTCTATTAGTTCTATTAATTTTTAAAAAAATGTTTTTAATGAGATTTATATAAAATTTTTAATTTTTAAGTGATAAAATATAATTTTATGAGAATTTAAATAAAAATTTTATTTGTTTAGAGATCATTTATAACTTTTAACAAAATTTAAAAGAATAAATTAACTTAATTAATTCAAAATACTAGCTTAAATTAAATACTAAATTAGACCAATATCTGACTCGGCTCAAAATTTGTAAGTGCCCGTTTGGATTCGCGTTTAAAATCTCTATTTATATAAAAATTTTGCTTTGTTATTTTGAAAAAACGTGATTTTTGAGATTGGTATCGCGTTTCCAAACATAAGGTAAAGCCCCTGTATATACCAAACTTAATTTTCATTGAAAGCTTCGGACTTCATGCAAGACTCTCTCAACTTTTTTTTTTAATTTAATTTTTCTTTATCCTCATTTTCCATAAAAGATTATGCCGCAGCGAAATTTGACTACAAAATTCTAAGGAAGCCCTCCTCCTTTCAATAGATGCTGGTGAATTTCAAACACTTGAATAAATTAACCCCCAAAAGAAATTATATTATTTCTTTACACCTTATTAACCTTATAAAATATAGCAGTATAAGCTCAAACTTTGTTCAAATTTTATTTACCTATAATTACTTTTTAATGTAATTTTTTTCTACAACCTCTACCACTGAAACTAAGCCCTAAGCCCTAAGGACTTTTATTTTATTCTCCTTTTTTAGATTCCATGAATAAAATGTTGGAATATTTATTATTGTGTGAATTAGTATTAATTAATTATTCAATTAATTAATATATTATATTTTAATAATATCAAATAATTAATGTTATATTAATTACTGTTTAAATAGATTGAATATATGTGTCATGGCTTGCATGTAATAGATTAAACTATATATAAACTCATTTAGAGAAATCTATGTAAAACTATTTATCATATTTATACTAGTTATTGTTTGTTTTTAATAACACTAAAATATTTTGATAGACTTTTGGTATATTTTGATATTATGAGTTGTAACAATTTTTTTTAATGATTTTTTATTCTACGCTTTGTTTGGTATAGAGAATTCTCCTCAATGGAAATAAAAAGTGAATGTTTAATAGAATCTAATAGAAAAAAATTATGTTTAGTATAACTAGAAATGATTGAAAGTATATTTGTATATTTTTGTTTGGTCAGATAAAATATGAATAGAATGAAAATTAATTAAGGATAAAAGATAAAAATACCCTTTAAAATGAAGGAAAAAACTTAAGAATTTGGATTAAAATTCAATCACAAAACAGACTGTGATTTTTGATTGAAAATTAGTTAGAAATTTCTAATTGATGTATCGGTTGAATCTTTCAATCTGAACAGTGTTTTTTAACTAAAATTTAATTAAAAATTTTTTACTAATGGGTTGGTTGAATTTATTTCTGACTAACATTCAATTAGTATAATTCTTTTTTTTTTTTTTACATTTCAATATTAAAAATTTTGTTATAAAGCAATAAATTGAAAAAAAATCTCAAATTTAACATCAAATAACAGATTTTATTTTTTTAAGGCATAAATATTATTAATTATTTTTATAATTAATTTTCTAATATTTTTATCATTTTTTCTTATTATTTCTCTCAAAAGTACTATTAATTATTGTTTTAGGTTACAAAATAACATGTATTATAAGTAATTAATAGCTTTAAAAACATTATGTTATATTTTTATAAATATTTAAAATTTTTTATTTTTTAATTATATTTTTTTTAGTATTTCTTTTTTTCTTTTTGGTTTTTACCCATGAGGATAAACAACATATAAGAGAGAGGGGCAAAATCAACATTTCATGATTTTGACTAAAAAATTAAGATTTTTACACCACCCCTTTTTATCATTTTTTTTTTGACACCTACTAGATTTAAGTTCTATATTAGTTAACGGTTGCAAGCAGAAATTGAATAATATTTGCATTTTAGAGGGAAGAAAAGGGAGAAAGAGAGAGGGAGGCAAAAGTTGAAATTGATGTACGATCATACAAGGGGCAAGTTGGATATTTTGCAGGATCACAAAAAAAAAATAATGTACGACCTTAATGTATGATCATAGGACATGGAAAATCTATTTTCCTTTCCCTCAAAATTTCGACCTATCAAATAATTTTTGTCTTTGGATTTAGTTTCCGTTTTCGTTTTTATAATATTATCAAATGAGGCCAGGTGATTTGGTCAGTACAAATAGAAGGATAAAAAGTTATTACCTGTCGATCTTCGAAACACCATTCAAAAAATACACCAAATACAAAAAAAAAAAAAATGTATAATTTTGCTATAATGTCACTACCGTCTGTTTCCTCTTTCAATTATTATACCGAAATGTATTTCACCAAAGAATCTTTTTTACTTTCACTTTTTTCCACAGCACCAAACGTGGCCTTAGGGATTGGCTTGCATCAATGATGAATGCATTAATTTGGATATACTTCCAATTATTATAACTTATGCTACTTTTGTTTGTGTGTCTAAATATATTATATTGCACTTATAATTAATGAAATACTGGATATAAAAAAATTTAAACTTTATTGTATTTTTTTTTACAAAATATCACAATATATTAACAAGAGAATTTAATTAAAAAACCATAAATTATAGATAATTAGTCAAATTTTTTTTTACATGAAAAGGGTTATTTAAAATTCAACAAAATTATAAAAAGTAATAAAATTACTAAAAATTTTAAAGATATTTTGGATATAATCTTAATACAAAAATTTCAAACACATTTTTTAATGCAAAATTTTAAACATTTTAAAGCAAAAGAAAATAGATGTAGTAAAACTCACAAATTGTTAGCGTATTAAATATTTATTTGGAGGACATTGTAAACATAAAATTCATTTGTACAAACCTAGACTATGAATATAATCATTTAAAATAGAATTGTTAATTATTTTAATTTCTTTTAATAAAATAAAGTTTTACTCAAATGCAAAGCTCATAGCATTTGCAATAACTATAAACATATTGAATTTAATAATAACAAGTCAACAACTACAATTTTTCCATTAAATTAAAAAGAGAGAAAAATCCCATTATTATCACCCCAAAAAAAAAAAAAGCTCATTATAGGAATCACTAATCTTTCTCTTATGGAAAGTTAATTACCTTTAACAAAGAAAATGATATCCTTGTTTTATAAAATTTAAAATAATAAATATGATTTTTAGGCATAAGAATTAGTTAAGAGAAAAATTTAAGTTTAGTTTTTTATATTTTTGTTGTAGGTTATTTAATTAAAATATGATAAGTATATGATTTTTACAGATAATTTTATGACTTTTAAAGCTAAGTATCATATAGTTAATTTTTTTAAAATTTCTTTTTACACAATTATAATTTCATTAAAGAATTTGATCATGAAGACAAGCTGCACTTAAGTCTAATTCTTATTAAATTATGTATAAGTGGACATAACACTTGGTTATAATATAGAATTAGAATAACATTATTATTAACAAAAGTTAAAGTGTTGAATATATTTATATTAAATAATTTTAATTTTAAAATTATTTAAAAATATTTTTAGACCATAATTTTAACTGTATGAAGAAATTACAGTTTATGACTGTAAATTAAAATTTTTAGTTTTAGAATATTTTAAAATAAAATTTTTTTTAATATAAATATCTTTAATATAAAATCCTGAACTATAACTGTTTTCTTATCATTACACACACACACACACACACACACACACACACACACACACACACACACACACACACACACACACACACACACACACACAACAAGATATGCAAGAATAGCGACAAGAATACAATCCTCATTCCCACATGCTAAATATACTCTTCAAAATATCAACAAATCCATTCCAAATTCCATTAAATATGATAAATACGTGACTAGGCACGAGACTGATTCAAAGCATTTCAGTGGGGCTGATTCCCTTACCAGCAATAGAAAGCAACGAGTAGGGGGAGTCGCGTGTCGCCCTACAAAAACTTTAAAGTACCTTTTTTGCCCCCAGCCCCATATACATCCAATCCCCGACGACATACGAGTCGCACTTGCAGCACGTGCAACTAAAACGCGAAAGCAACGAGTAGGGGGAGTCGCGTGTCGCCCTACAAAAACTTTAAAGTACCTTTTTTGCCCCCAGCCCCATATACATCCAATCCCCGACGACATACGAGTCGCACTTGCAGCACGTGCAACTAAAACGCGACTATTTTCGCTGTTCCTTTAAAACATCATACACACACAATTGCTTCCTCCTCTGCTCCAAACATAGCAAGAACTTGATTAGAATGGTTTCCCGGCAGCTCAGTTCGCATCTCAGTCTCTATCCCTTGCACTAAACGGAAACTACGTACTGTCGTTTATTGCCCCGACCGTTTCTTTTTCTTCTTCTTCTCCTGCCTCCTGTTTCACCCGTCTCAACCTCCCTACCTTCGCAGCCTGCATTGTCATCTAAACGACATCTGTTTCTGTAACTTATATAAATAAAAAATTGCATTCTCGTTTCTGCAATTATAAAATCTTGTTTGGCTTGTGGATCTGTGTTCTCGAGAAAATCGATGGGAAACGCCAACGGCAGAGAAGATGGAGACATTGGCAGTGAAGATCGATCCGCCGCTGAATCAAGCATCCGTAGCAGTTACGCGCCGACTTCTCAGCCTCCGTTTCAGTCGGCTTCAATCGATTCAATGGCGAATAGTCCGCCTCCGAGTCCTGGCCTAACTCGATCACCGGTCTTGTTCGCTCCTCAGGTTTCGACCTTTTCCTTTATGTATCTGTGTTGTATTTTTTTCTCTGCATGCTTGTGCTGGTTCTTGCTCTTCTGTTAGCTCCTGGATGCGATTGTTTGGTTGTGTGATTTATATTTTGGTTAATCAGCTCTATTTAAGTGTTTGATCGGTTTTGCTATGATGTTTTCGTAATGATTCTCCATATCGACCTTAATTCAGGTTTGGGACGAGCGTTTCTGCATTAATTCATTGTGTGGTTATCAGCACGTAGATCTATCTATCTGGTTGAGCATTCTGCATTGGAATCTTGACATTTGAATGCTAATAAATATCTAATGTGTAAGCGTTTGTGTGAGAGGGAGAGATTGAAAACCAGTAAAGACTAAAAAGGCCGTTGTATTGTAACTTGTTAGTATAAATTATGTTCGTGTCAGGTCTTCATACAAGACATGTGAATAGATCTTTCGGAAGCTATTAGATCCGGAGAATCTAATATTGATTATTGCCCCTTTCTTGCACGGAGCACATATCATCAACTACGTCTTGGCTGGAATAAGCATTATAATGACTGAAAGTAACGTGGCTGGTTTTGATTGAATACATGTGATTAATGCATCAAAAATTTCAGAGGAAATAGCATAGGACTAGCAAGCAAGTGTGGATCTAGGCGACTTATGGCATTATTGCTTGCAGTTTTTAGAGTAGTGACATCTGTCAACATAGTTACCTTACCATTTTGCAGGTTCCTTGCTGCGTTGTTTTGATTCAGTGAGAGTTGGAAACATTTTCTGGAACTATATTTCATTTATTGGAGTATAGCAAGGTCAACATTTTAATCTTATCCTATTTCAAAATACTCATGCATAACTGCAGTGTACCATGGTCGAACAGTTAATTTTGTCCAGTTTGATAATCACTTGCACCTATGTCCTCTGGATTCAGTGAGTGAACTCTGCTGTTTTGGAATGCCAATGGGGTGAATGAATGACAGCGAAATGTTTATTTGTTTTATTGGTGCAACAACATTCATTTTGTTTTATGTAAAGCTCTGCGATATCTGCCCTCAGCAACTACTAACTATTCTTAGTGACTTCTCTGTGTGGGAAACAGCATGTGAAGTTTTGGAATATGACAGTGTCTGCGGTCCACCAAAATTTGTGCCATGATTTGGAATATTGTAATGGATGTACTGAAGTATAATTTAGAATGTTTTACTCAAATGTCAAGAAGATCTTGCACATATATATTAATCGCAATAAAGTATATTATACAAACAATGGTTTTCTCTTTCCATTCCCTAGTGCCCAATGCCAATATATATCAATCCCTAGGATTGGGAAAGTACTCACCAAATGTCCCTTTAATACCCATTAAGGTCTAGAGTGACTTTCCTTTGGGCAGATACCTGCTATTTGGATGGAATTGAAAGCAGAAACTGCCAATTTTTATAAGTTGATTTTTGATTGTTGCCCCCGGTGTAACGAAGAAGAATTAGACAAGGAATTTTTTTGCAATATTTGTTTCTATCTCTTTACCACTGCTCTTGTTGGTTTATCATGTAAAGTTTGACAGATATCCACTATGCAAAACTTAAAGTCAGGATTAAATTGGTATTTAGAACATGTTTGACTGTCTCTTTACTGTAAGAGTGTGTCTTGCGATTTTGCAGGTCATATTTTGGAAGTTAGCAATGATGTCTTCTTTCCATGATAATTATTTTCACCAATTTGATTTCTTTGCTCATGTGTTTGTGTGTGTGAATTTTGTCACATGGTAGAGAGTGAGTTAAGTCCGCATGGCCCAAAACTGCATCACTTTTATGTGATTAGGCAGGGTGGGTGAATCATTGAGGTGGCCATCTATAAAAAACACAAATAAGTTATATAAAAAATTAGGAGCTGTGACAGAAAACTGTATGTATGAAGATGAAGCTATGAAATGTTGATATATGCTAAACCAAGTTTGTGGGTAGGGTGAAGTTGGATGTTTTTCTTTTTTTACCCAAAAAACAAAAAGAAAGAAAGGGCAGCGAACTGTTTCATCAAAGATGAGGGGAGAAATGGAGAAAAGCTTGAAATAGAGTCACATTCACCATGACAGATATATTGGCATTTGGCAGCCTCTGTCTCGGCCAAAGCATAATGCCCCCTGATAAGTACTGGTTTCCTAACTCTAGAATGGTTTCTTAGTCTCAAGCAAGCAGCACTAAGGAATCTGTGTTGTTTCTTTGACTTGAAAACCCTTTTAGCCTGCATGGCCATTGGGAATTGAGTGTCTCTTAAGTGAAGGTAAATGAGTCAAACTTCCATTATTGCAAATCGCAGGCCACTTGAGGAGGTTGGCCTCTCTGCCTCTTAGGTGGGCACTTCAGCTGCTTTTGATATATATATATATATATGTATATATATATATATATCTTCAGTTCCTTATGTATGTAACTGTTAAAGTACAATTTAACATGTAACGGAGAATGGGAAGAAAATATTAGGGGAGATATTATTAATTATTTCTAAATTAAGGATTAAGGATAAATGTAGGAATTAGATATTATTTGATTGGTTTTATTTTGAATTTAATTATCCTTTTGTTAGGCTTATATTATCCTCTTGTTAATTATCTTTTTATTTTTGAATTAATTTATCTTATTAGAAGTTATTTCTTGGGCTTTATATAAAGCCTTTAGTAATTAGGGTTAGGGTAGCCTTTTGATTGATTATTAATAAAGTTCTATTTGCTCTATAGCCATCTCTTCCCCTCCTTTCTTCTTCTTCCCCCTCTATTTCTCTCTACATCTCCCCCCTTCCTTCTCCTTCTCTCTCCCCTTTCCTCTGTTATTTCTAGTTTGTTCTGCATCAATATACTAAAGAATCCTTTTAACACTTTCATATATGAGCATGTGTTTGCCTGATGTGCAACATGTGCATGTTGACATTTGTTTGCATTTGAAGATTTTTACTATGTTAAATAGAATATAATCTTCTAAAAAATTCTTGCACATTTCAGGTATTTGAGGTTATGGTCAATAGAAAAGTCATGTCCTAGTGAGTTAAAAAGAATCCATCAATATGTGGAAAATGGCTTTTTATCTTCTAAGGTGTACATTAGTTTCCAAAACAATTTTAGGAATCTGGACTTTTTTTTAGCTCAAATACACTTTTGGTTTTTCTAGTCTTATAAAAGTTTCAATTTGGTCCCTTTAGTTCAAAAGCAGGCAATGTTGCCCTTTTATTTTCAATGAAGATCCAATTTTGCCCCTCTTTTCATATTTCCATTTAAAATTTAAATTTTTGCTGAAAAGGATGCCATATTTGAGTATGACTAGATGGTGTTGTTAAGTAAATAAATAACGTCTAAGCTAACAAATTGTTAAGTTTGATATTATCTTGGATGGATGATGTGAAAGAGGGGCAAAATTGGATCTTTTTAAAAAAATAGGAGGGCAACATTGCATGTTTTTGAACTAGGAGGACCAAATTGAAACTTATATGAAATTGGAGGGACCAAAGTGTATTAAGCCTATTTTTCTCTTGTTATCTTCTACTTCCAACTATCTTCATTAGGCCCAAATCATAACAGATTTAAACAAATTTACTTTCACTGGATTCGATGAATGTATTCATTATTTACTTTAGCTGCCTAGTGTTAAAGCTGGAAAAATATGGTAGCCCCTCTAACTGCATGTGAATGCAAGAAAGCGAAAGGTTGTAGCTAATGTATTTACCTAGTAACCTATGAATAACTAAAAATATAAGAACTTCTGGTAGAGTCCTTGTGTAGAATAGCAGTTGACATGCGTAACTGAAGGTCATACTCTTTTTTAAGTTTTTTACTTTCCTTCCCTTTTGGAAAAAATTTTTTCAGGCATGCGTTCAAGAGATATGTTGTGTGTCTTTGAATATATATTTGGAGGAGGAATTATCATTTCATGTGGCAAAAACCAGAGAACTGGGAAATTTTGGTATTTTTCTATATGCCAAACTGTGTTGAGTATAAATTTATATAGACATTTGCATGAGAGGGATCTGGAGAGAAAATAGGAACTAACTAACCTAGGGAATAGGAATTAACTTATCCTTAATAATCTGGAACAGAAAAATATAAACAGAAAGATATTAAAACCAGATTCCTATATCTAAGGGATTCTAAGTAAATCTATTTACAATGTTATTTACAAATATCATTTCTTTCGAACTCCCTTTCAAGTTGAGGAATAGATATTTTCCATTCTCAGTTTGGATACACATTCATAGAAATTTGTGCTATTTAGTCCCTTTGTTAAAACATCAGCTAATTGTTTCTTTGATAGGATGTAAGACATGAATATCAATCCTTTCTCCAATTTTTCTTTGATAAAATGTCTGTCAATTTCAATGTGTTTTGTCTTATTATGCTGGATAGGATTATGAACAATATTAATGGCTGATTTATTATTACAATAGAACTTCATAGGACCTTCCTACTTAATTTTCAAATCATCCAGGATGATTTTGAGCCAAAGTTCACATAATCCTTGAGCAATGGCTCTGAATTCTGATTTAGTGGATGACCTTGCCACCGCATTTTGTTTCTTACTTCTCCAAGTCACTAAATTTTCCCCAAGAAAAGTGCAATATCCAGTAGTTGATCTTCTATCTACTAGGGAATCAGCATAGTGTAGGCTTCTAGAGTGAGGAGATTATTTTTCTAAAATAAAATACCCTTCCTTGGACTGGTGTAGGACCTTCTTGAAGGTGAGATTCTCGGGGATCATGCATGAATTGACTGATTACGCCTATTGCATATGCTATGTCTAGATGAATGTGTGCCAAATATATAAGTCTTCCTACCAACCTCTGATACATTCTCTTATCCACCGTGGGTTCTTCTTTAGCTTCCCTTGTTTTCTAATTTGGATCCATTGGAGTAGACATCGGTTTGCATCCAATTTTACTAGTTTCTGTTAACAAGTCTGTCATATATTTTTGCTAGGATATTAGAATTTCTTATGAGGAATATGCCACTTCAATGCCAGGGAAATACTTCAGTTTTTCCAACTCTTTGATATCAGATTCTTTAATTAATCTTTGCTTCAACTCATGTTTTTCTTTTTCATCACTCCATGTCGCTATAATGTCATCTACACAGACTAGAACAATGGTTACTCCCCCTGTAGCAGAATGCTTAGAAAAAAAGAGTGTGATCATCTTGGCTTTGCTTGTACCTGTACTCCTTCATGACTTTGGTGAATCTCTCAAACCATGCTCTAGGAGATTGCTTTAAACCACAGAGAGCTTTCTTCAATTTGCACACCTTGCTTCTTGAGTGTTCTTCAAATCTAGCTAGAGCTAGCAAGATCCTTATAGTGTTCATTTTTGCCACAGGAGCAAAAGTCTCATGGCAGTCAACTCCATAAGTTTGAGTATATTCTTTTGCTACTAGTCGTGCCTTGTATCTTTCAAAGGATCCATTAGCTTTATACTTTAGAGCAAAAATCCATTTACAATCCATAATGTTTTTTCCTTTTGGTCTATCAACTATCTCCCATGTTTTATTTTTGTCCAAAGCACACATTTCCTCTTTCATAGCATTTCTCTGTTCTTGCATTGATAATGCCTTGGAAATGTGGTTAGGTATAGCAATGGTGTTTAAGCTTACAATGAACCTTTTGTGGGATGGTGATAGATGTTTAAGAGAAACATAATGAGATAAAGGGTAAAGAGGTCATTTGGTGCATTCTCTAATGCCTTTTCTAACAGCAATAGGCAAGTCTAAGATGTTTGTTAGATTAGCATATTTTTCATTTTGTTGTGTTTGCACACTAGAGTTAGGACTTACTATGATTTTATTTTCAGGATCAGAATGAGAGCCTTGTACTTGTGTTACTTCTAGGACAGCTTTTCTCCTTGAGTATACCTAAGCAAAACTAGGAAAATTGTAAGTAATATTTATTGGAACAGGTTCAGCATTTGCTAAGATTTGAGGAAGGTCAAGATTTTTAAGAGGTTCAAAGGATCCCATGGATTCCCAAGTCCTTTCTTCCCTTGCATAACACTCCCCCTAAAGAGAGGACTTAGAGAAGAAAGGTTTACTTTCAGCAAAAGTTACATATGCAGAAATGTAGTATTTTTGTGGTTAAGAGGTTGTAACACTTATATCCTTTTTGAGTAGAGAAGTAACCTAGGAAGACACATTTAATGGCTCCTGGATCTAACTTGCCTCTAAGATGGTTATGGATGTGGATAAAGGTAGTACATCCAAATATTCTAGGTACAAGGCCATTTGATGTTCTAAAGTGGGGATAGAAACCATTGAGTAGGTCTATGAGACTCTTGTTTGCTAACACAGGTGAGGGGGTTCTGTTTATTATGTATAAGGCAGTGAGTATAGCTTCTCCCCAATAAAATTTAGGAACATTTCATTGGAAAAGCATGGCTCAGGTTGTGTTTAGAAGATGGCCATTTTTCTTTTTGGTCACCCCATTTTGTTGAGGGGTGTTGACATATGAAGAATCATGTATAATGCCTTCCTTTTGAAAAATAAGAGGACAAATATTGATTAAAATAGTCCTTGGCATTATCTGTTCTAAATTTCTTTATTTTTACCCCAAATTGATTTTGAGTCATAGAGTGAAAGTTAGGTATGATAGTACTCACATCAGATTTATCTTTGAGTACAAAAATCCATGTAACCCAAGTACAATCATCAATTAATGACACAAACCATCAAGCCCTTGAAATATTAAGGTATAGTAGAAGGCCCCCAAATATCACTATGAATCATATGAAAAGGTTGGAAACTTCTTTTATTACTAATAGGAAAAAATACACAAGTGTCTTCTCATAACTATTATGACATGTTTAGTATCTGATTTTATTGAGAAAGACTTGGTAGCATGTTCCTCAGTTTGACAATAAATATAAAACTTGCTTCTTTTAATTATATAATTTATTTTAAAATTGTACATATTATCAGCAGCTTCACCAAGTTATGGGTTTCTTTGTGCTTTTCAGGTTCCTTTAGCTCCATTGCAGAGGGGTAATGGCCCTCCTTTCTTCAATCAGGTGTGGCAGAATGAATCTCATGGAATTGTTGATCTACCTCCTGAGCGAGGAATCCCTGTTATGATTACATGGATTTATGGTGGTAACAACGTGGTTGTAGAGGGATCTTGGGATAATTGGACTTCTAGGTTAGATTTAATGACTCTGTTGCCGTGATGGCTCCTTCATTTTATCCAATAAAATTTATGATAAATAATTGTAGTTGCTAATATTCTACATTGGACTTAGTAATATAGATGAACTTTTATTACTTGCAGGAAGCAACTGCAAAGAGCTGGCAAGGATCACTCAATTGTTATGGTCCTGCCATCAGGCATATATCATTACAAGTTCATTGTTGATGGTGAACAGAGATATGTACCTGAACTTCCTTACGTAGCTGATGAGATGGGTTGTCTCTGCAATCTTCTTGATGTTAATGTAAGCATTTTTTTTCTTTTTCTCTTTTTGTTTCTTTTGTGTTTTTATCTTGACACAACATCTCATCTTGTGAACATTCTCTCTTTTTATATATAATAAATGGACAGAACTTTGGAATATTTGTGATTAGGTTTTTCAATAAAAATATGACAAATTGATACTTTTAACAAATCAGCACTACATGATGGATTCTTTTACAAAAGTTTCTCTATAAGTTATGTTTTTATAAAAAACTTGATAGCAAATACCTAAAGAACCTTACTTAAGCTTTATTCATTAAAAAAACTTCTCTCTCTATGTTCCTTATTGTCCATTTTCATTGCTTCAGATCTGTTTCATTCATTCCTTTATTCTGCAGGATTATGTGCCCGAAATCCCTGAGGGTGTCAGCGAGTTTGAGGCTCCACCCTCCCCAGAATCCAGCTATTGTCAAGCATTTCCAGCTGAGGAAGACTTTGCAAAAGAGCCAATGGCTGTTCCTCCACAGTTGCATCTCACTGTCCTTGGTATGGAGAATTCAGATGTAGGTACCTCTTCAAAGCCTCAACACGTTGTGCTAAACCACGTCTTCATTGAGAAAAACTCGGCTTCCCAGTCTGTGGTTGCGCTGGGACTTACTCACAGGTTCCAGTCCAAATATGTGACTGTTGTCCTCTACAAACCACTCAAAAGGTAACTTTTTACAAGGGAGAAGGAAGAAAGGTAACATGACATCCTTTTTTATTTTTATTTTTTTTATATTTTTAATAGCCTCAGTCTGTAAAGTTGAAAGTTTATGTATACTCTGTGGGTATATGAATGTTTTTGGTTTTTGTCCATAAATATGCTATAACTGTCCTCTTGTTTGTTTTGCTGTATAAAATGTCGTTTTTAAATAACTTCCGGCTTTTCTATTTCCATTTCCCTCCGGACTTGTTGGAACTTCGTAGGCTTGCCTCGATGTGCCTTTGCTAGTAAAGTTAGTGGAGTGGTGTTGGCCGCCGTATGATGTATTTGTTTCATAATTACGTGTTAATGTGCTCCAGCGATAGGAGTGGCAGCAACATTTTGTCTGTACGTAATATGCAATCCTACCAGGATTATCCTGGTGACCCTTTACCCCACGTCCACTGCATGGAACACGTGGTCTGATCACTTGCTTGTACTTACTTTATTTTAGAAGTAAAATCAGTCTTTTTCTCTTTTTTTCACCTGGGAGCATCACTATTTTTCACTCAAGTGAGGAAAGGTGGCTTTTGGTGAGCATGTTCTAGATGGTAACAACAATATCATATGGAACCTATAAAACTTTGGATCGAGATCATGAGTCCCCAGCGTGGTGAGCTCTGGGCGAGGTAAGTTTTAGGTTCAGAAAGTTCAAAATGAGCTTGGAGCTTGAGCATTAGAAGTGTTAAACTAACCCTCCTTCTATACTGGGCTAGCACTGCTTATAACATTATAATTGCTTGTGAATGACTCCTATGCTCAACTTGAATACTTCATTTTAAAACTTATGGACAAGTTGAAAGTAGGCTGTACATTCAAGTTGCTACCATAGGTGAACACTCATTAATCTACATCAATTCATGACCATGTACCCTTACCTAATAATAAAAAATGTCTGGAAAAGATCTTATTAGTAGCGTTTCTTTTTTCTCCCTTTAACAGATACTCTGTACGCTTGCCATTGTGGGTTATATTTATTGGGTAGCCCATTAATTATAAGATCTTTACCAGTTTGATCATATTATAATATAGGATAATCGAGCTCAACTTCGTCAACTTGTGAAATTATTTGGCGGTCCATTAACAGTAGCGGTCCATTAACAGTAAGTCCTTTACCGCTTGATAGGGTTGTATATGGGTAGGGTTAAGTCGGACATCTAATCGGCCCGGCATCCTGCTCGATTAAGGTATCGGACTTATTTTTATGTCCATGGCTTGGCTTGACTCGAACAAGTTCGATTTTATGTTGGGTTAGAGTAAGTTGGAGTGGCTTGGGTTTTTTTTTTATAAATTAATACTTGTAATATAAAAATATCTTTTTACAGACGTATAGATATATATTTCAAAATAATAGACTTTTAGAACTCTTATATTTTTATCAATAATAAAAAAATAGTCTAGTATTATCAAATAAAATATAAGTTATACTAACATAATTAATTTTAAGTAAATATGTGTATTTTCATTATTCAACAAAAGAAATATCAATAAATATACATATTAATAATAAAAATAATTAAGAAATAGGGAAGGTTTGTTTAAGTAATAAAAATTGCAATATATAGAGAGAATCAGATGAAATAAGAATTAAATATATATATATATATATATATATATATATATATATATATATATATATATATATATATATATATAAGACAAAATGTTAATAATTAAAAAAAAAACTATTAGAATAAGTTGGGCAAAATATATTTTCACCCGTGGCCCGGTTCGACTTAATATAATTTTGTTTAAAATTCTGTCTATTTATATTTTTGGTCCAACACGATTAGCCTTGGTTAGGGTGGACCCCTAGGGCGTATCAGGCCAATGAACATCCTCTACCGCTTGGCGTCAAGTGTTGGTGATAAAATTAGACCCAAAAAAAAAAAAGAAAAAGAAGAAAAGCAAAGCCTAAAAGAGAAAGGTAGGGTTAGTGTAAGTGTATAATTTATCAATAAGAACAATTACTTTTTAAATAAACAAATAAATACTGACTCAAATTTATAAATACCAAATCATGCATTACTCATTAGTTGTCATTTAGTCTACAGTGTATCATTTTGTCAATTATTTGATCCATGTCTTTTTTGCTGGTTTTTACTAGCGCAACGAGTATCATCTGATTGCCATGACTACATAATAATAGATTTTCCAGTCACGTAGTTTAAGAAGATGTAGAATCTCATTCAGAGGATGGAACATTGACGAACTCGATCTCTGGTACGACGTCTAGTCACTCTTGCCCCTCCTTTGCTTCCCAATTTTTTGCTTCTTGCCTCCTCCGCCCTTTTCCTCCTCATCCTGCACGCAAACGATGCATATACACTCTTAATAAAATGCTCAAACCACAAACCATACATGTAATCGCAAAAAGAGAGGCATTAAGCTTAAAATCCCAATCTTTCACCCTCTATCACCCTATCCGGTGGCTTTTGAGTGCTCAAAACCAAAGTCATAATTCAATAGAGTAATTCAGAGCATGCCATGTGTGTGTGAGGTTGGCCCATACTGATACCTATTGCTTCCTTGCACAGATCAAAACCGTATGAGATTACTGTCCACTTTATTCTTTTAGTTTTCATTTTTTTCCCTTTTTTTTATTCTTTTGACCACTTTCTTCTTCTCCACTACTTCTCTAATCAATGATGCCATTTTTATTCTGTTTTAGAACATCTAAATGGACAACATGCAGAGCAGAGATGCTTACTCAGTCATATCAAAATAAGCGAGTCTTCTGTGTATGATCAATTCCCTTATAGTTATATCAAATTCAAAAAATTTACCGAAAAATTTTAAAAATACCGACAAAATATATCTTGTATCCACACACTTGTTTATTGAGTTTATTGAGACTCCAAGAACAGTTCAAGAATTTCTCTATGCAAAAGGCGAAGTCCAAATCCACCGGATCTGTCCTCCTTAAAACTAATGCTGTGAAGAATAAGGATTAGTTCACCATTTTAGTCATAAAGCATCAAGAATTACATGTTCCAAGAGGACGCAATTATGTAAGATACCAGAAAATGGTTGGTCGTATGAAATCCAACTATGGAGCACCAGATGCCTTGATTGATGGTGAATAGTGACGTGAAAACTGGCTCGATATAAAATGACCCTTGGGTACTTTGTAATTACAATTTTTTTAAAAACAAAAAGCCATCTTAAATGAATTTTGTAACTCAATTATTTATGTTTTGATATTCATCACTTTGGCTTGGAAAGAAAATCATAAATCGCTTTAACGAAAAAACTTGACTCTAAAGACTAATAGAGAGTAGGGTTTGGAGCTGTGTCTTAACATCAAAAAATTTACGTTGACATACAAAAAAAAGAATAAAATAAAGAGTAGAATAAAAAAATGATTTTAAAGATGAAAGATAATTTCATCTCTCTGCTTTAAAAAACTAAATAATAATCATAAAAATATAATAGGTATTAAAAAAATTCTTTTACCCTTTTGCATCCCATATGGGCCGTAAGCGACAGTAACTTATAAGAAATGCAGCGTACCCAAGAGTTGACCCTGTGACTTCAGCCAAGAACTGTGGAGTGACGTGTCTGAGCAAACGTTAATCTGTTTGAAAAATTCTAAAAGCCAAAGATCTATCTTCGACAACAACCACTCTTCAAAAACGGAAACTACACCAAAAGTATTCCCCGGATTACAATTATTATTATTATTATTATTATTTTATATTTTTAATATCAGACTCGATTTTGTATTGTTTATTGGCAAAACACAAATTTTTATCAAATTGGCCCCAAAAAAAAAAAAATAGAGAAACTTTAAAATTTCTGTTATGTTAATTCAATATATAAAACTAATTATTGATAGATTTAGACGAGCTTAACCGCAGCAATGCTTTTTTATTTTTTTCAATTTATTCATATCTCAGCTACTGTAATTTTTTCAGAAACAGAAAAGACAACCACCACAACTGGTTGAAAATTAGGTATCACAAGGTTTTATCTTTCATCTTTTTTTTTTTTTAAAGAAAACTGCGAAATGACACGTTCGCTCCTCCTAGGCGTGTCCGTTCCTAGCACTTCAAAATTCTAGGTAAGAGCCCGAGCCCGTTCCTAGCACTGCAATACTCTAGGTAAGAAAGCAGATTTTCTCAATTTAAAGAGTAAATTAAAGAGAAAAAATAGAGAGGTGAGTGGAAAAAAGGAGAGAGCCTTATACTCTCTCTTCCTCTCTCATTCTTAAATTAGATCCTTTCCTATTATAGGAAAGGATCCAGTTTGAACCAGGGAGATACAATCATATTCAAACTATCAAATTGTAATTATCCCCTAAGCCGTTTCAAATTAAATTCCTTATATATTTCTTCCTTTAGAATTGGACAGAAATATAGTTCCACCACTACTTCATCCAACTTCAAATTGGGACAAGCAATATGATATATTTTTGATCGGCTTTCAGGGGGAAAAGGCAATTTCTTTCATCGCGAGAAACGGAAATTATGTCTAACCTTTGATCATCAGACCGAGAGGACAAGAAATGCGCCGATTCAACAGTCAACCTTTAGAAACAGGAAATCTTTCCACATTTCAAGCTGATAAGCGTATAATACAATATGCAAAATGATTCACAAAAAAGATGTAGATATTGACAGAATTAGTCACTCACAAGTAAAAACACAAATTGCATACAATTGTTCTAGATTCATGATAACCAAAAAAGTCGAAAATTGAAGTACCAATGCATGGTGAGACACAGCTAATCCAGGCTACTAAAACAAGGGACAAAACAAACAAGTAGAATACTAATGAGCAGTACCAATAAAGCAAACAAGAAAATAGACAACCAACCAACCAACAAAACCCAATGACACCGGAAGATGTCCTAATGGAAATAGAATTCTCATCAAAACTTATCTGCCCAGTCCCTTTTCTCTTTTTATGCTTTTCAAATTTTGGTTTTGGTTGATTGGTCCTCACTTGGCCATCATGACTTTGACGAATTCCTCGTAGTTGATCTGGCCATCACCATCAACATCGGCCTCACGAATCATCTCGTCAACTTCTTCATCTGTCAGCTTCTCACCAAGATTTGTCATGACATGGCGGAGCTCAGCTGCGGAAATGAAACCATTCTGATCCTTGTCAAAAACACGGAAAGCTTCCTTGAGTTCCTCCTCTGAATCAGTATCTTTCATCTTCCGGGCCATCAGGTTAAGGAACTCAGGGAAATCAATGGTACCATTTCCATCAGCATCAACCTCATTTATCATATCTTGAAGTTCTGCCTCGGTTGGGTTCTGGCCAAGTGATCGCATCACAGTCCCAAGTTCCTTGGTTGTGATACAACCTGTGGCATACTAGCATGTCAAAAAATAGTAAAAGACAAATAATTGATTCAGTCAAGACACACAAAAATAAAGCTTTTCTTTTTCACGCAATATATTCTTCGAGTTGTTGAAATGAAGTTTCAAAAACATATCAAAAGTTTCCTATTTGTGTTCCTGAATCAAAAAATGGGAAACCAGTCACGTTTGGAGCCTCCGAAACACAGAAAACTCCACAGGAAACACTATATTCACTATTTCTCTTTTCAAAATAACCAGAAAGAGTTCTATAACTCGAGTACAAAGCAAACACAATTCAGTATTGCTGGAGAGATAAGGAGAATACCATGAATTCTACTTTCTTATTAGAGATGTAGTACGACAGACCACAGGATCTTGACACTGATAGATCAACTATTAAATATGATGACATTATATAGCTATTTTATTATCCACAACAGCAGGTCATATATATTTTACCAGTAACATCTGATTTAACATTAAAATAAAGGTCCATAAGCCAAAATCCAAAATGCAGTCCAAATACACCACGGAGATGTAAAAGGGTCTTCCGTATATTGAATTATAGTAAAACGGAAGCCATAGTATAGTATATATCATTTTTCAGAGGCAATCTGATCGGGTCAAACAACAAGAAACGAAATATCAAACTAAAACTAAAAAAATATAGGTTCAGAAAGCACAAAATACGATAATACCATAATCCAGCCAGAATCATTGCATATATAATCACACCAGGGGCCATACACGACATTAACGAAGCGCCAATATGACAAACGAAAGAAATATCGCGAATCATTAGCAACCCATACACCCCAATATCAACAGCGAAAAGTCAAACAAGAAGGAACCCTAGATCAGCCAGAAAGTTTCAAATTAGAAAAGGGACGGGACCCAACTTCACATATGCAACAAAAGCTTAAAAGCAAAGAAGGAGCAATCAGATCTAAGAACACATCCTGAGTCAATGATTGCAGAAGAAAAGAAAATCGAAGAGGAAATGGAGGAAAGAAGAAAGGGATCTGAGAGACGATACCATCGCCGTCCTTGTCGAAGAGGCTGAAAGCCTCCTTGAACTCGGAGATCTGGTCGTCGGTGAGCTGATCGGCCATCGGTGGAGGTGTTTGGTTAGCGAGAAATTACGCAATTCCGAAGGGAAAAGGAAAGAAAATGGGCCTCGATCGACCTGCGCGTCACTCCGATTACGAAACAAGGGCGACGGAGCAGGCCATATATATAGATGCGGACAAAGCACGGCCCCAACCCAAACATGGCATCTCATTCCATCTCATCCGCAAGTAATTCCTTTCTTTTTCCCGTATCTTTCATTAAATTACCATTTCTTTTCGTTAAAATTACATTGCTTTTTCTTAATCTACTTTCAAAATATATACAGATTTTTTTGAAATAAAAATTATCTAAATTAAAATGTAAAGTAATTTTTATTTTTTTAAAAAATATATGTATATTTAAAAATATAAAAAATATTTATATAATTTTAACAAAATTTAAAAAAAATATGTGTGATTTTGTATAATTTATTCTCTTTCTTTTGGGATTTGGTTTGTGCTGCGGTCTTATAAGTTTGTAAGAAAAAAAAATTTATAAGTAAATTTAATGATAATAATAAAATAAGTACATAAATAATATTAATTTTTTAAAATAATATATTCTTAAGTTAAGAGGAAACATATTTTGTTTTTGAACAAAAAACCTAAGGATCAATTAGCACTTAAATTTAAAATATAACAAAATACTTTTTTGAATTTAATATTAAAATAAAAATATCTAATTTCACGTGGCCTTATATATATAAACTTAAGGTTAGTTCATGAAGATTAATTCAATAAATAAGCAATCTCTTGTCCTTAATTTTAATTGAGATTTAATGATTTTATTTTATAAGGAAATATTTTATTTTATTTTAAAATTCGTATATTAATTTTATAATTAAATTTTATTTTTCAAAAAATAAAATATATTTTTCCTATTTTTAAAAGTATCACATTTTATATGCAGGCTTTGCATATCAAATTAACTTGAATTAATGCTGGTCATTAAATATTCTCTTGACAGGTGCGTGAAGTTTTTAATTTGAATCACCGATAGGTTTTCTCTTTGTTTCAAAATTTTCCAACCAAAACAAAAAAGAAAAAATAATAACACTAGATTTAGTTGGTATGTATAAATTAATGGAAATAAAATAATATAACCCAATAAAATTTTTTAACTCTGCTCTTTTTGGTTCATTGACACATAAGATAATTTACCAAAACCAAAGCATTAAAGAGAAGTTTTGCATCTTTTATGATACAAAGTTGCAGCGCAAATCTTTGCCAGTCAAAACATGACCCAACAGCTACTAAAAGATTGCTTCCTCGGGCATGGCAAATTTTTTAAATAAATTTTTAGATAAATTTTAAAAAAGAATTAAGTTCTATTTTTTTAACATTTTAAAATTAAATAAAATAATATGAAGCTGTTTAACTTTTCACGTTATCACATACATTTGAACCTGTCTCTTATTGAGACAAAAAGACCAAAAAGTTGTGAACTACATATATTAATAGAAAAAAATTATAATTAAGGACTTAAAATTAAAGAATACTTATTTTAAAGGACTAATTAATATTATTTTAAAATTGATTATCATTAATTTTAATTAAAATCAATAGTACCTAATGGTAATAAGTCATTTAAAATATTTTTTTTTTACTTTGAATCTTTATTTGTAATTCTCATATATTAATATACATGAAATTAAATCAAATACATAAATTTCATTATTCAAAACATATTAGTAATTGATTAATACAAATTAAGTACGCAATCTTAACACATTATTATGCTATGGTAAAACAATAGCAGTATTATTTAAAAACTAAAAGGAAAGCTTAATGGTAAATGATTATTATCTCATTTTTCTTGGTTATTTTATTATTGTATCATTTTATCACTCATCCTAACATAATTTTTTAGTTTGAGGAACCAATTTATTAGAAGAGAATTATCTTTATATATACCGAGAAGCATGTAACAAAACCATATTATATGAACTGTTAAGTGTGATACAGTGCTGAAAATTTGTGACAATTTGCTTTGATTTAGTTCCTTTTAGTTAGGGGTGTTCAAAGGCTTGGTTTGGTTCGCTTTTGAACAAAAATCAAACCGAACCAACTTAATCGGTTTAGCATTTTGTTGGACCTTGTTGGTTTTAAATTTTAATCGGTTTGGTTCGATTTTTATTCGGTTTGGTTCGGTTTGATCCGGTTTGGTTCATGTTTTTTTTGTCCAAAAATAATTTTTTTTTAAAAAAATTTGTTCCTTATAATATGTAGAATTTAACTTCTAATATCTTACATATCTTAAAATTTTGACTAATAATAACTTTGGAATAATTTACTATTTATATATATATATTACCTAAATAAATTTCATACATTCACAAATAAGCTTTAAAAAGTGAAAAAAAAAGAGTAATATCTTATAATAAATAGTATAAATAATTTGTATATTTCTTGAATCACATAAAGAATGTAGTTTTGATACAAATTTAATTGACAAAAGATCCCACTAATCTAAAAAGAAACAAGATATTAAATTTTAATTAATTACAATTTTAATGGTTCGGTTTGGTTCGGTTAACCGAACTAAATATGGAAAAAACCAACAACCGAACCGATTTAATCGGTTTTACAATCACAAAAACCAAACCAAACCAAATATTAATCAGTTTTATTCGATTTTTGGCGGTTTGATTCGGTTTGGTTTGGTTTAATTGATTTGGTTCGGTTTTGTTCACCCCTACTTTTAGTTGTTCAAAGTTAGTACTAAAAAATAAATAATATTTTTATTTTGCAGTATGATTTGATGGTGCTTGCGTCAATTTGTGGAAATCACCATTAATCTGTTTCTGTGGTTAGTTTTTTTTTTGGATTTAATTAAAGAGTAAACTATCAAGTCAAGGGCATGTTTTAAAAAGTGAGAGAATTTTGAACCGTGCTATGCAAGTTGCATGCATTGTAATTTTAGCCTTCCATTATTATTTTTTATTGAAAATTTTAACATTTTAATTTTTTATTTTAAAAGAAATAAAATATAAAATAAAAATAGCCTTTTTAACTTTCATCACATAAACATTAAGTTATATTTTCATTAATCTAATTTAAAATATTATTTTTCTATTTTTTGTAAAAGTTAAAAAAATATTTTTATCTTATATTCTATTTTCTTTAAAGTTTAAAAAAAATCAAAATAAAGAAAAAAGATAGTTGGGATTGTCAAAATAATAATAATAATATTAAAGGGCTGAGATTGCTACGTAGCTTGCAAAGCATTCTGCACAATAAAAAATTTAAATGCCATAAAAGAAGTGACATAATTCAAAAATAAAAAAGAAAAGAAAAAGGTATTTAACCTTTTCTTTTTGGGAGTAAATCAATTAATAATTTAATTTTTAAAACATTATTTTCTTTTTAATTTTTTTATTTAAAGATGAATTCTTTCAATTTAATTCCTAAGATTTTTTAGTTAAAACGGTCTCTTTATTCAATAAATTGTATCCAATTAGTCAATGGAAGTCTAAGTGGCTATTAACTTATGTCATGAACTTGCCCAAGTAACATTTTCTACAAAAGTAGATAATTATCAAAACAATATTATTTTAGGGAAAATTTTGTTTAAATGACGTTCTTCTTCTAGAAGAAAAAAGTCATTTATGCAAGTTTATGTTATAAATTAACAATTATATGAATTTTTATTTATTAATTAAGAAAAATTTATTTAATAAAGGGATTATTTTGATTGGAGAAAATTTTTTGAGGGACTAAATTTAAAAAATTTATCTTTAAAAGACTAAATTGAAAAGAGAGTAATCTTTCAAAATTAAATCATTAATTTACTCTTTTTTTTAGAGAAACTTTAATTTTCTAAATTCTTTAAAATTGAAAATTTTAAAAATGTAAACAGATTAAAAGATTAATTAAAAAAATTATTCTCTTCCTCACCTAATAATGAATAAACAAATAAGAAAGAGATTTTTTTAAAAAGATAAAAAAAATAATAAAACCTTTCTTTTGCTTTTCCTCTCATCCTCATCCTCGTCCAAAGATATATTTTTTGAAATATAATTGATAAAAATTTATATTCTAACTTGTAGTTGTGAATTTAATTAGACATTAATCTCGTTTTCCAACACAAATCTGATTCCATATAATTGATATCAATTTAATTAGAGAAAATTTGTAATGTTAATTGGCTAGAAACTTTTCCATGTACTAATATTGTAAATTTGCCAATTGTAACCTAAGCTCCACTAATTTTATCCCTTGTTAATCATATATGCCTTTCTCTTTTTGTTACACTTTTATCAGTGCAATCAGATTCTTACAAATGCTTGGTCTAATTACTTTGTTGGTTCCTTGGCACATAGATTGCATGCTAAGCTCATCTCTACCATGAAGTCCTTTTCAGATTGGAATAAGAATCATATTGGCAAGATCTCAGTGAATATTAGAAAGTTGGAGAATGAGCTTGAAAAGCTACAATATATAATTCCCCTTCCAGTGTCTCTCATCAATCTAAGAAGAGCATCTGTCATGGCCTAGGTTTTCTTTAGGACTGTGGGAAAATGCTTTGGGCTCAAGAGGCCTGTCAATCTTGAATGAGACATGGAGATAGAAACACAATACTTTCACAGCCTGACAAAGAAGAGAAGAGCTAAGAATGGCCTTGTTGTGATCCGAAATGAGGATGGCGATTTGATTGATGATTTCAATCAAATTAAATCTCTCGCAGCTGATCATTTTAAAAAATATGCATTCTTCAAATGATGATTTGTCTTATGATAATCTTATTTTTATGTATGAGGTGGATCTCCCAAAGCTTAACGATGATCATGTGAACGTTCTTTTTAATGATTTCTCCAAGGAAGAGATAAAATTGGCAACTTCCCAGCTTTGTCCGTGGACCTGATGAGTTTCATGCCAAGTTTCTTCAACAATATCGGGATATGATTTGTGAAGACATCTCTAGAATGGTTAACAATTTTAAAAAGAGAAGTTACATACTCTAAAGTTTAAATAAAACTTTCGTTACAATGATTCTTAAAGATGACTACTTACAATTTTTTTAAAGATTTTAGACCCATTAACTTTTGTACTATAGTCTACAAAATTATATTTAAGGTCATGTGCAATACGTTGAAAATTATTCTCAAAGATATTATTCCTTTTAATCAATGGGCTTTCTTAAAAGGCAAACTAATTTTTGATAACATTCTTCTAGTGTTAGAATTGATGAATTAGATTCACAAGGCAAAAGGACAGAAAAAGAAATGGTGTGCATTTAAAATTGACATGGCTAAGGCCTATGATTGGATATCTTAGAATTTTCTCTAGTTAATCCTCTCTTTGGTGAATTTTCTACCTCCCAGGATTGTTATGATAAAGCATATGTCTATACAATTTCTTATTAGAGATTTTACTCAATCATAGTCCTTCTGCCCTTGTTCTTCCTTAAAGAGGTCTAAGGCAATGTAATCCCCTTTCACCATATCTTTTTATTTTTTGTGCGCATTTCCTATCTTGCTTCATTGAAAAAGCTAACCAGAACAATTTGTTGGAAGGAATCAAGGTTAACAGGGCTTCATAAGCCATAACTCATTTGATGTATGCAGGTGATTCTACTTTCTTCTTTAAAACTTCCCGAGGTTTGTAAGTAGGTGAATGAGGTCTTAGGTCTTTATTGCAAACCATGGGGGGTGGGATACCAATAGATCTAAATCTCAAATCATTTGTAGCCTTAACATGTCACACAAATTCAAGAAATTTCTTTCAGGTATCTTTAAATTAAATTTTCTTCCAGACTAGGCACATATTTGGGTATGTAGGTGGATGCTATGCTTATTAAGTCTTAGATTTACCAAGATCTTGTCAGAAAAATTGATGGTTCGCTAAAAGCGTGGAAAGCAAAATTATTATCTTAGGCGGGTAGAGTTACTCTTATTAAGTCTATTACTAACTCTTCCCTCATATACTACATGTCATGCATTAACCTTCTGAAAAGATTATGCTCTTTTTGGGAATTGGATCCTCTAAAATGAGGCTCCCAGCATTTTCTTTAAAATGTCTTACAAAATTTGTATTATTTTTTGAAATATATACATATTTTTTTAAATAAATCCCATGCCCTCCCTCACATATATTACTGTAGAAATACTATTCTGGGATTATCACTGTAGAGGATCCTAATCCCTTGTATTGATACTAGACAATTTTTTTTTAGGGATTCAATAAAGAAATCTCGTATACACCTCTTTAATTGGAAGAATTTTTGTCTCCCTAGGCTAGTGGAGGGTTAGGATTTAGAATTATATGGGGGCTTTTGACAAAGCCATTTTGGTTAAACAAGTTTAGAGAATTGTTGATGTTAACCAAAATTCTTTACTCATTCAAATGCATCTTGGATGCGGAAAGGCATTGTAAAAAGTAGCCCCATTATTCTCCCCAGTCTTCATTGGCAGATTAGTTCTGGTACTAATATCCCTTTCAACCACTATCTATGATGACAAATGCAACAAGATTAGGATGCAGATGCCCCCTTTATCTCTGATCTTATTCTGCATAATGAATGTTCTTGGAATGTGTAGAAATTGGATTTAATCTACTACTCAGAAACGGGTGAGAGACCAAATCCTCAGTTTGCCTATTTCTTAAATAGGAAGGACGTATTGTCTGATTTGGTCCATTACTAGCTCTAGAGAATGCAATATGAAAGAGGGTTTCATGACACTCCTCAAAGCAGAATCATTGCCACAAAAACGCCCCTATTTGTAACTGGGAATTTATATGGACCATCAATCTTCCAACGAGGATGCTCCTGTTTATTTGGAAGCTTATAAACAAGGCCCTTCGTATCCCAGATGTATTGGCTGCTCATCACTTTCAGGTCAATAACCCATGCCCATTTTGCTCCGGAGCTCAAGAATCTGATGAACCATTCATTTATTCAATATGATTTTGCAAGCGCCATCTGGTTTGCCTCCCCATTAGGCCTGAGAATGGTTAAAAAATTGGTTTTTCTCAAAGGAAAAGCAGTCTATATGAGTTTCCAAGCATATTATTGAAATCCTGTATTTCATCTGGTTTAACAGAACAAGTTGGTTCATCAAGGGTGTAGGGCTGATCCCCTAAAGATTATTAACCAAATCAATGCTCTTCTATTCAATTGTGAGTTGTGAAAGAGGTTTGCTTTCTGTGGTGAATTTGGTATCAGCAACGAAGGGTATACTCTGATTATCTGGGTTGGTAAGATTAAGAAAAAAAAGATAGATACATTAAACTTATGTCTAAACTCCCTTCAAATAATTCTTCGGTGGGACTCCAGAGAGATGCATAAAAGATATTTTTTCACTTAATGAAAATCTTATGGTGGATTAACAGATTGCAAAATTCAGGTTCTCTTCCTGGAACAACAGCAATACGGACTGGTCAGTTCCCTTTATGCTAATAAGAGTCATCTGCAACTGTAAGTGCTGGGACACCATGTTTCACAACCTGTGATCTAGATTCTCAAGGCTGAGAAAAGATCCTGCTGGAAGCACTTTTTTTTTTTGGTTGGGGTGTCATCTGCTGGTTATAACTTTGTTTTTCTTTAATTTTCTTTTCTTTGTTGTTTTTCTTTTATTTTCTTTCTTTGCCTTGTTTTTTTTTTAAAAAAAAAAAAAAACAAGGATAATGTTTTGGAGAAAACTATTGGTATAGTTAGTTAACTAACCAGTAACCACATATCTTTTTAGTGTGGTTAAAATGAAATTGAAAACATTGACTTTGCCGAGTTCATTGGATGGAGACGAATCCAGTGACTTTACTTTTGTGTCCCTCTAAGATGATATTGAGAATACTTTGGAAAGTTATAGCAGTCTATAGGAAGGGGACCACCCATGCACTTTTTGTCCTTTTTAAAATTAAATTTGTGTATGTACGTATTTGGAATATACGTACCTGTCTCCCTAAAAAATATTAAAATGTACGTACTTGATCAATGATAATAGGCCCACCTCCCACCCATGCACTTAAAAACAAAAATAAATTTATAATTTAGTTCAATATTATTCTATTATCTATTTCGTTTTTTTTTTAAATAAAATATTTTAATTTAATTTTAAAAAAATTCTCACTCTTAATTTGGTCTTTATAAAATAAAACTTTTAATTTAGTTTTTTAAATATTTTTTATAATCAAAACAATCTCTTGAAAAACAAAGGAATTTTACATGCCCATTAACTATTAATATAAACTTGTCGGTGAGTCTTTAATTCCCAAAAGGATATATTGTTTTCAATAGAGTTAAAATTTATTGCATCAAAGAGCATAAATATCTTTTGTGGGGCTATTATAATTAGGAGAAGATATTTCAAAGATTGAACCGAGAAAAATTATTTTTGAAAAACTAAATTAAAAAAATAATTTCATAAAAACTAAATTAAAAAGAGTAATATTTAAAATATTGAACCAATTATTTATTTACCTTTTTTTTTAAATAATGTTATAAGCTTAAAGAACATATAGCCTGTGTAACTCGACCAACACTACACTGAATACAAATAGTTCTACACTTGGGTCACTATTTTTTTCAATTGAGAGGTGTAAATGATTTTTTTATTGGTTTCTAATATTTCTTCTGTTCTAATGTTATTCCTTAATCACTCAAACGTAGTCATATTAATCTTTCTTACTATTACCGTTATTTTTACTGACGGAAAATGTTGAAAAAACTTTCAACTAGGACTGCAAATGTATGCTTGAACTTTCAAAAGATATGAGAAGATTTTTTTATTTAATTTAAAAAAATTACTTTTCATTACCAAAAAAAAAAAGGAATTGTAGAAAGAATTAAAATCCAACAATCAAACTCAAAACGCTACAATTCGTTGTATGTGGTTATGAGATCTTCACCAGAAACGTCTCTGGATGGAAGGACGAACACAGTTACTCAAACATAAGCCTTTGTCTAGAGACTATGGTTGAATAATTAAAGAGAATGCAATGAACGATTGAATGGTTATCAAAATTGAAATACAGAAATTTATATAAAATTCCCCAGCAATTTGCATGTCTGGGACTGAGATTGCTGTCAGATTCTTTATTTCAAAGAAAATCACTTTTTTATAAACTGACTGAAGAATCGATTTTGCAAAATTTGGTTTCCATCTTGAGATCTCATCTCAGACTGCAGCACAAGGAATTGTGGTAGCTGGATATTATAATGGAAAGATCACTTATACATATCAAATTACAAAAGGGGGTATGAAGGCCGTTGAATGAAAAAATAATAGAAAAAATTAATTATAACTAAAATACAATAAAAAAAATTATTCAAAAAATAATAAAAAAGATCAAACTTGAATTGGTAGAGTACGAGTTTCATTAAACTCGGATTTTACCAATCCAAGTTTTATATTTATTTATAAGATAAATTTGATACTATAAAAATTTAATTAGAATTTCTATGTCTAAATTGTGCATCCAAATTCTCTACTCATTTTCAAAGTGAATAGACGGTGTTACTCTTTATTTGAGTTGTTTAGATCTTAGATTTGATTTTTTTGGTACTTTTTTTATTTTGTTTTGAATAATGGAAAATGTAGAATAGAAATAGTTTTCTAACTACTAACTTTTAAAAAAAAAATAATTCAAATTAAAAAAATTCAAATATGAATAATTCCTGTAAAGAATAACACTTTATACTCATCTTAACGATGAATAGAAAATCCAAACGCATAAATTGTGTCTTTTTTAAATTATTCACCAGTCACTCTTGAGAAAGAGGTGTTTGCATATAGCAAAAGCACTCACTATAAAAAGTATCAATGATAAATAAAGAAAATAAAAAATATTATATAAAAAAAATGGAATACACCTTGTTATCTGCTATCTTATTATGTAGAACACGATATTTATTGCTATCTGCAATCTCATGACGTCGTGTCAAATTATAATTGGGCAATACTTCATCGATACATGCAGACCACTATATCTATTGAATCTAATAAGCGTATCTCTTGGGTCCTTCCTTTGGAAATGGAATGGTGATAGTAGACTAAGAGGTAGCCCAGCCTCTAAGCAGAAATAGCATTAATGTAGTAAATTAATGCTTTCAAATAGAATGCTTATCAAGAATTTCATTTTATTGACAAAGTAAGCCAATGTTATTTAATTTCATTTTATTTGT
Organism: Erythrophleum fordii; assembly: GCA_032878935.1. Lineage (NCBI taxonomy): Eukaryota > Viridiplantae > Streptophyta > Magnoliopsida > Fabales > Fabaceae > Erythrophleum > Erythrophleum fordii. The sequence continues at coordinate 4,009,009 of JAVQMF010000025.1, read as the reverse complement.
TAAATTAAACTTACAAATTCCCAACAAAAAAAGTCACCTACCAACATTTGTTACATTTACAACTTATATAATGGAGAAATTTGGGGTTAATTTTCTTCTGAACTTATCTTATTGAATAACACCAAAATATATTTATAGAAAATAAAAAAGAGACCCAAGTACTCAAGTCACTAATTAAAATAAAAACAAACAAACTTTCGAAAATTTAAAATAAAATTATCTTATCATAATAAAAAAATAATAAAACTGGATAAGATCAAACTACATGAAAGAAATAATACTAATAATAATACTAAAACAAAAAAAGTGCAAAAATCACATATTGTGAAGCACGCCTTCTTGGATGTTTTCTCATGGCATTTTTCAATGTATAATTTCAAAATCCAAAATCTCTAGTCACATGAACAGCACTAGAAAAATGTACTAATTACACAACACAAGTTCTTAATTACATCAGCTCGTAACATCATGAAGCGCTGCTATCAACTGCACAACATTATCACAAGTTGTGCAGTAGTTCAAATATAGAATTTTATGCTAGAATACTTATGTCTAAACCACTTTTAAGCTCAAAACAGAATCAACAAGAATGCATCAACCCAACTGCATTATTTTGCACAGCCATATATAGTCCTTTTAGCCCAAAGCAGAATCCAACATGTGCAGAAATTTCAACCCAACTATATTCCTGTAGCCCTTTGCAGTGATTTTGGGCCCAAAAAAGGAATCCCAACTTGTGCAGATATTTTAATGCAGAATTGGAGATGCAGTGACTTTTATCTCTGAACGGAATCCCAAAATGTGCAGAATCTTAGACACAGAATTTTGCACTAAAACATCATCATATGCATCACTTTCATGTCCACGACAGAACTACAAGTTGTGCTGTAATGTAAAATGCAAAAATTGAAGACAAGTTTGACCATATCTGTTGGCTTTTAAGGTTTACTATGATCTTAAATTATTTTGATGATAACAAAATTTTTAAATTTAATTCATAAAAACATTAAGCATTAGGTTAAAGAAAATTATTTAGGCCATATTATCAATCCTTTATATTGGGATTCATATTTTGTGCATTTCTCATTTGGGCCATATATAAATCTATACATTCCATTGCCTGCACTTTCAAGGGAAAAACAAATTACTTTTATGCATTTTATGACAAAAGTCAAATATGTTGCCAAACTTTTTAGTAGTTTTTCCTATTTATATCTTATTTTCGTTGAAGCATTTATTGTGCCAAAAAAAAAAAAACTCACAAGTCGACTATCATAATTTTATCTTGTCACCATCTGATGCAAAAGGATCATTTATTTATTCTATTTTGTTTCCTCCTCTATCCAAAAACACGTTATAATATATTATTTAAAATCTTGCTTCTCAGCAAAGCATGTGTCTACTTTGCAAAAGTATTTTGGAAGCTTGCTAACATATGCAGAACATTCGATTTTTCTCCTCCATACTTTGTGTTCTGAAAAGCTACAGCAGCAGAAGAAAAGCAAGTTCTTATTCTTTGTCTTTAGCTCCACATCTAGCACAGTACAAAAAAGGTAGCAAAGAGAAAAATGTTCTCTTAGTGCACAATAAAAAGTGGAGAGAAAAAAAATATTATATTTCTTCTCCGTATCTCTTATATCTAGAGCATGCAATAGAAGGAAAGAACAAAGAGAAATTCTAAATATTAAAGCTACAAGACAAAACCAAAAAACAAAGAAAAATAAGGAAAGAAAAGAAAAATAATGAAAGAAGAAGAAGAAGGAGAAGAAGATCCAAAGAAAAGCAAAAAACACAAAAGAGAAAAGGAAAGGATTGCAAGCTATGAAACTTTATCTTCCTTCCTCCATATTTGATATTTTGAAGCCACAAGCCAAAAAGGAAAACGAAATTTTTTATCATTAAAGTTGTAGTATGACCAAATAGTTTAAATATGCCATTAAAGGGAAGAGGAGTTGGCTAATTTGAAATTTTCAAAAGAAAATTACCCTCTCAAATTAGCAACTATACTGACATTGCTAATCCATCCTTTTCTTAGGTCAAAAGTATTATTATTTTACTCTATTTTGTCCCTTCTTATGTCACAAGTCTTGGAGCATTTAGTGCTAATGAAGATAAGAAAGGGTAAGAAAAAAGTCTTCTCCATTTACACTCTATTTGCACAAATGCAATATGAAAACAAGAAAGAAGAATAGCATAAGTTTGTGCAATAAAAAGCCTGTCTCTTTCTCGGACTCCTAAAACCATTCCAACTCCATGATAAAATTCTCTCTTCCTTAATGACTATTTTAGAAGCTGTACCTTCAATAGAAATGTTTTGGGAGCTCCTATATAATAGGAATAAGAATAACAATAGAAAAATAATAATAGAAGAAAAGAAAGATAGGCTAAACTATATTTCTCTTTATTCTCTTCATCTTATTTTTAAGCTTAGAACTTAACGAGTGAGTTTATTATATCTTTTTTGTTAATAAGGATTCCAAAATTTATTCTTATATATTTTTTTTATAAATCTTTCCTAAGTATGAGTAAAGCAAATTTATGATGAGCTTTAAGTGAAAACCCTTGTGTAAAAAAGTTTTATGTAAGTTTGTATAAAATTCAAGTGTTGTATAGTTTGAAGTAAACTAAAATCTTATATTGGTAGTAAGTATGTGTAAAACTATTTCAGTTGTAATTTGTGATTTGATTGAGTTAAAGAAAACTTTGTACAGTTCAAAGGAAATAGATGTAGGATAAGGAAGTTCAAACCAAGATAAATTTATGGTGTATCTCTTCTTCCTTATCTTTTTGTTTCTCTACATCTACTTTTCTTTTTGTTTCATTAAGTCCAAAAATCTAGCCAATTAGATCTCAAGTCCAGTTAACTAGATCTTCAAGCACAATACAAAACCTCTTCACTATGTTAACATCTAATTGACTCAATTTTCTACTAGTCAATTGAATCTTTTTTACATTATTAAAATTTCTAATTTCAGATCTCTTTTAAACTTCTTTTATGTGATCATACATCTTACTTTTGCATCTAATCTGAATTGTATTACAGGTTTGCATTAAACATCATTTAAATTGCATAGGCACCTATTCGCCCCTTTAGGTGCATTCTTCAACATGTGGTATTTTAATATGCAAAACATAAAACAGATTTACAATTTGCATAGCCATTTAATACATAACTTGGTGCAAAAGCATGAATGTACATAGCAACTTTTGAGCTTAAAACAAAGTCACAAGTATGCAATGGTTTAACACAAAAATTTATGCACAAAAGCAAACTAGAATCAAGGTTAGACTCATATTAAACACAATAGGATAGCAACATCACATTAATCTAGATCTTGGGCATAAAAATTAGATTATACCAAGATTAAGTTAGGCAATACTAGGAGTTCAACAAAAATCTGGCCCAAGCCTTTATATCAATCAGAGCATAGCTAGCTATATTGGCAAGATCTTTATCTCAGACAATTCACATTAAGAGAAAGACACCATAATTGAAATAAAAATAGACTCATCACCAATTCTTATCCAAGAAACAAAGTATGACAATAAGCGAAGTTTTTAATCTTGGCTAGAAATAGAATTGCAACCCAATCAACTAAAATTTAACATTCTTTTTCCAAATAATAAATTGAAAACTCATTAGATGGGAAGTATAAATAAGAAACCATTTCTCACTAGTCAAACCATGATACCAAATCTAACTTCTTGTAACAAAATTCTCAACCTATATCTAAAGTAGCAAGGGATAATGGATTGACTCTCATCCTTTATTTGCTTTCTAAACATCATGCACCTATGCATTTAGTCAAGAGAATAAGAAACCTGTTCAAATATCTCCATGACTTACACACTTCTTGTTCCCCTTTGATATATGTAATAATTAGGAGATAAAGGAAAAGTTAGTTAAACTTATTAATAGAGGGAATAAGGAGGTTATTATATTTAATTGTAATTACGTAGGTTCTATTAACTTTAATTGATGTGTGTGTATATATATATATATATATATATATTAGCTAGAGAGTTAAGGAAACTTCTTATGAATCATTTCTTACATAATAAAGATTTCTTTGAGAGTCTTTGCCTTATTTAGAGTCTTGGTATCAATTGGTGTGAACACCGTATTTTGTCCAGACAAGCCTTAAAAATAATAATAAAGTTAAATTAGCAAAAATATATAAAAATTAAAATAAAATTCAAAATTGGCAAAAATTAAAAACAAAAAAGAGAAAAAAAATCAAGAGGTGCCTTTTAACCCAAAAAAAGAAGAAGAGAAAATTAAAATATATAAAAAAAATAAAAATATAAAATAATATATATATATATATATCAAAAAAATGAAATGAAGAAAAAAGGATCCATAGAAAATAAAAATCCCAAAAAAGGCAAGCTAGCCCAACCTAGCCTGAAAAAAAAAAATTTAGTTTCCCCCAGCCTATTAAGCAAATGAAAAAAACAATGAACTTTCATACCAATAAAGATAAAAAAAAAAGGGTAGCCTATGATTCTAAAGAAACCTACAGTCCAATATTCTTGAATCCGGCCCATTAACCTAAGACCACAAGGAAGAAAAGAGCCAGAACCATTTTGTAAAAAAAAAAAAAATATATAACACTGGCTGCGTCAGAATGGACTGGACCTTTTTCCAATCCTTTCATGTTTTTGGTCCCTGCTACCAGCGAAGAAGGCGATGAGGCAGGGAGAGACAGGGGAACATGAAAAAAGGGAAAACAGCAGCAGGGAGCAGCTCTGCAAGGGAAAGGGATGCCTCTCTGGGGTTCTGAGGGTGATGGTTCTGGGATCGAGAGAGCGAGACTCGAGAAGGGGAGAGCAGAAACAAAAAGAAGGATTCAGAGACGAGGGGGGAGACCGAGAAAAAATCGAGTACAGGGAAAGGAGAGATCGACGGGGAGAGGCAAATGGAAGGAGAGACATTCTGAAGCAGAAAAAGAGAGGAGACTGAGGGGCAGAAGCGAGAAGAGAAAGAAGGCACGAACGAAAGGAGGCGGATGCGAGACGAGAGAAGGGGAGGACTCTGAGCACAGAGGAAAAAAGAAAAGGGCAGACGCACGAAAGGACAGAGGATGGAGACGCGAGGTTCAGAGAGACGAAGAAGCAGAGATTGAAAGGAGAGAAAACGAGCTCACTGAGGTATGTTTTATTGCCATTTTTTTTGTTTGGGCGTCTCTTATTTTTCGAAAGTATGAGAACCATGTATGTTATCTGTGCTGATATTCAAATCTGGGTTTGATAAACCATTTGATTAATATCCTCATTCATCGTATCCCTCTCACTGGTTTTGAGGAGTTTGATGCATTATTGCCGTTCTGTCTAAGCATGGTGATTGAATCTAACTGCAAATGATTTTGGTTTGGCCATGTTTATCTAAACAGAAACTCGAACCTAAATTTGTATTTGATAATACTGTTGGACTTGGGTTTGAATGCCTCTATGCTTCTGATTGAATAAGTTTTTTTTTAACATAATCTTTTGAGAACATCTGTGGGGTGAAAGGCACGAGCTCTGTATCTTTCTCTTGTTCACTTTTGGGGTGGTAAAAATTGTTTCTGTATTAGTTGGCGCATGGATAGTCCCTAGTTGGATAGTGGGGGGATTGGCTCCAGATTTGGGGTTTTTGGGTCTGAGTAATTTCAGAGCAGAGAGGTTGAGGGAGAGACAGAGAGTAAGCAAGGGGGAGATACGAAAAAAAAAAGTCTAGAAAAGAATGACCAAGAGAACCAGGATAGAAGGATGAAGGGGAGGCACGCTTTCTTGGATTCTAGGTAATGTCCCTTTTTGTTTTAAGTTTCAAAAATAATCTAATTTGAACCCTGGGTCAATTGAAGCTTATTCCGTTGTGATTGTGGATTGTTTGCTAAAAATTTTGGGAAGGACAGATAATCTTATACAGTATGTGATATGTTTGGAGTAGTTGTGCAGTGATGGTCCATGATCTGACCTGATAGTTTTGTTCAGTTCTATGAAAAACTTGATATAGAATTTGGCCTGTTCCTTAGTATATAATTGTACATTTGGGTTTTGTCCTGTGATCAGTGGAGAGCTATTCTTCATATTTGAGCCATGATGAGAATTTTTTATGAATAAGCTTGACTCTGCTCAGTTGTCTCATGTTATTATAAATTATCTGATAGTTTTTCCTGAGCCTATTCATGTTCTTTGTTGTGCAGTGGGGCAATGTTGAGTTATAAAGGTTTATTCCATTTACTTTGGTCATACACTGCTTAATAAGGAGCTGTCCAAAAATGTCCTGAGTTTTACTTGTGTTTCATGATGCAAAATGATGTTGATCATATAGTGTTACATTTTATATATATATATAACCTATGTCACCTTTGATTCCATTTCTGTTGCCCAGAATGAAATGATTAGGTAGCTATTAATCTGTTGTTATTCTGCATTTGAAATCAGTTTAAGCTCTCTCACAAGTAATGCCAATTTCTTTTCATTACTTCATGATACCTAGTGGGTTTGATATATGGAGTCCACTGGTCCAGTGTTTCTTTTGTGAATTGGGACATGGTGGAACTTCACCTGAAATGATTTCCTCTCAAAATCATATTTTACAGCTGTCACTAATTCCTTCGTTTTTGTTCCTTTTGCATTGAGCTTCATTGGGGAGGAGGAATTGGAGTAAAGAGGCTTATTGGAAGTTGCTCAAAGGCTGAGGAAGAAACCAGAGAGAAAACATCACTGGCTTTTCATTTGAAAGTCTGTTTTTGTTCTTGGGACTCAACAAGATGGAGCAATATATATGGAGCATGACTTGCTCAGGGGGTTCTCTCATCAATCCAATAAGAGGAATGAGAAGGTAGAGTCACATAAAGCTTGGTAGGACATACCAAGTTCATCATCGATCCAACCAAAAGGACAAGGGGCAATTGAGTCCTAATTGTGTAATTTCTCCTTTTTACCCTTGTACACGTTTAAAGAATGGCATATTGAATTTTGGCTGAACACCTAACACCCACTCTCACAAGTTATTGTTTGCTTTTGATTCTTTGATCTTTGTATCTTTCTTATGTTATTTTAGAATTGCCGTGTGAGGTTTCTTGTCTCCTCAGGCATATAGGAGCAAACTTAATGATCATGTGAGGCAATAAGCTTCCTTGGTATCCATTAGGTATTAAATTTGCATTTTAACACATTTGGGTTTCAAAGGCCCTTATCAAATGCTTTTTCAAAGAAAAAAAAGAGAGAAAAAGGGGAGGAAACGGTTCAAAAACAACATAATAGAAAATCAAGAAGAAAAATGAAAATCTTTTTTTTTTTAATGTCATAAAAATAAATAAAACAGAAAAAGGATTAAAAAAAATAATAATACAAATAAAACAAAGATAAGCAAAAAAAAAAGTAAACAAAAATAAAATAAGACAAAAAACAAAAAAGGGTAATAAAAAACAAACAAAAAGTGAAATGAAAATGATAGAAAAATTAAAAAAAAAATGACAAGTGAGAGGAAAAATTAAAAATGTAAGAAAAATTAAATTAACTTTTCCTTTAGCAAATTAAAACACATCAACCAATTTCAAAACTTGTTTTATTTGTTAAAAGAAAAAGTAGTTTATTTTCTTTGTCTTTTCGCAAAAAAATAATACCTAAACTAAAAAAAATATAATTAGAAAAATTAAAAAATAAAGAACACAAAAAAACAAAAAACAAAAAAAAAAGGAGAAAAGACAAAAACAAAACATAAAATAAAGAAATAGAAAAACAACAACAAAAACAAAAAAGGAAGACAAAAAAAAAAAAACAGGACAACAAAAAATGATGAACAAGAATAAACAAAAACAAAAACTATAAAAAAAAATAAAATAAAAACAAAGAATAAGAACAAAAAGAAAAAGAAAAAGAACAAAACAAAAACATTAACCAAAAAAAAAAAAGAGAAACAAAGATAAACAAAAATAAATAAAAACATAAAGACAAGAGCAAAGAATAAAGAATAAAAACAAAAAATAAAAACTAAAAAGAAAAAAAAATAAAATCAAAATAAAACAAAACAAAATAAAAAAAATACCAACAAATATAATTCATAGTCGAACTACGTGGACTTTGATCCCCATTTAGGGGTACGTAGGCCCTAGGCTCTCATCCTAGGTCAAGTTCGCCCTTGTAAATAAACGTTTTCTCTTAATTTTATTTCATTTTTTTATTGATTTTATTTCCTTTATTTCTTTTATTTTATTCCCTTTTCTTTATTTTATTCTTTGAATTCCTTTTTGTTTTGCTTTTAGTTTTCTTTCTTCTCTTAAATTTTATTTCCTTAAATTTTTCCTTCTGTTCTTTGCATGTGGTTGGTTAGGGAGAATTAAAATAGAATCGAGGTCATATTGATTTTGCACAACTGACTTTGGGTAACCGTTCTTAAGAACGGGTATAGTGGGGTGCCTAACACTTTTCCCACTCACAATCGATTCCCGAATCTATTTTCTGTTTCGCAGACCATTTTTTTTTTAAAAAAAGACTTTTTCAAAGTGTTGCCTTTTCAAAAATAAATTTTGGTGGTGACTCCTGAACCCTATCTATTTGTACTCTATTTATTTCATGAGCTTTTTACTTCTAATTTTGGTTTTAAATTTAGGTGCCATGCGGTCGCATTTTCGGGTGTGACAATTGGTATCAAACCTAATTAATTTGAGAGGATGATGAAAGACATACAAAATCAAGATTGTGTTTGAAAGATAGAACGAGAGCTTGACCAATTGAGAGGGTTTGTATCGAGTGACGTTAGGGAACTTCAGGGTTTCCTATCGTGAATGGAATCATTTATAGTAGAACTAACATTAAAGGTATTGTAGATTTTTGGTGATACATGTGCTATAGCAGGCATGCTATAGTATAGCAACAATAATCTTCAATGAGCCTTCCTTGGAAGATTTAGTTGTCATGTTTTTTCATCTCTTAATTTCTATTTTTTTTATGATTAGTTTATTGGCTATTTCTATTCCATTGGCATAAGTTTTTACTTTTTCATTAAGCATTATTTAGTTAACTCTTGTTAGACCTAGGACAAAGCTGTTCACTCTATATATATGTGTACCATGCTTATATTGAGCTTAAGTAATAATATAGAGATTACTTTCTTTTCCTTTCATCTCTCTGTCTCTTTCTCTATTCTATTTCATGGTATCAGAGCTTAAAGTTATTAATGATCACCTTTGACTCATTTAAAACCCTAGATGTAGAGACCAACTCAACATCCTCCTCAACCACCATGCCAAGCTACGATAATGCTTTAGCAGCTTAGACTTATGTGGAAATCACCTTTATAATCATCACAATATACTCCTTTAATGGTAATAACTACTTACAATGGTCACAAGGAGCACTTATATACATTTGAGGGCAAGGGGAGGAAGAGTACCTTATTAGTGAGGTGAGATAGCTAGAAACAACATACCTAAAGTATAAAGAATGGGTTTTTGAAAATAACACCATTATGTCATGGTTAGTCAACTCCATGACGAATGACATAAGTGAGACTTGCCTCCTTTGTAAAACGGCTAAAGAGATGCAGGATGTAGTAAAGAAGGCTTACTCCTCCATTAAGAATACCATAGAATTGCTTTAGATCAAGGGATATCTTTGTGACTTAAAATAAGGTGAGATGAATATGACTTAGTACTTTAATTCCTTTGAAAAATACTTCCAATAGTTAGATCCCTATGAAACTCACCAATAGTTGTGTAGTACTGATATAACCCACTTTAAGAAAGTTGTTAAAAAGAAAAGGATTTATACATTTCCCTTGAGATTGAATCTAATGTTTGAGGAAGCTAGGAGATGAATCATGGCCATTCAGCCATACCCTCACTGGATGAAGTCTTTTTAGAAGTAAAATAGAAAGAGAGCAAGAAATGCTTGATAAGTCATTAATCTATGTAGTCTTCTCTAGAATCCTTAGTTGTAATTACTAGAGGTACTTTAACTTCTACTCTTGGCCAAAAGTAGAACAAATAGCACGAAAAACCTTGTTGTTATCATTGTCACAAGGTTTGCCACACTAAGGATACTTGTTAGAAGTTACACAACAAACCACTTAATTAAAGGCCTAGACAAAATGGAGAGATTCATTGCTTATTGGTAAGCAATGAGGAAAAACCTGAACCACCAGCTTCTTCTTCATTTAGTAAGGGACAATGGGAAGTATTGCAAAAATCATTTGAAAACCAAAGTATCAATAACATGGAGAAGGTTGTTGGTACTTGCACTATTGCTCAATCAGGTGATATTTCACTTGCTTTTAATATATAAATACAAAAACCTACTTATTGGATCATAGACTTAAAGGCCCACTGACCATATCATAGATAATTTCTCTCTCTTGAGGAATTGTATGCCTTTCATTAATGACATTGTCGTAAGAAGCACTTATGAGTCCTTGACCAAGCTAATGGTATTGGGGAAGTTACAATCTTAGATGATCTAGTCTTGAAAGATGTTCTATTTGTCCCTAAATTAACTTACAACTTGCTTTGTTAGCAAACATGCAAAGAATTTACACTGCACCACTAATTTCTTTGTACGTGGTTATGAATTTTATGCCTTGGCATTAGAGAGGAGGATTGGCAATGCTAGGAAGTGTGCCAGTTTGTACTACCTCATTGGACTAGAAGATATATCTAAAGGAGCATTACATGTATTCACCTTGATTTTCTGATGAGGTGTTTTATGGCTTTATAAATTAAGACATCTTAGCTTTTCCTATTTAAAATGCATGCATCATTATTTGATCAATAAAACTACTTCTTTTCAATGTTAATTCTGCCAACTCTTTAAACATGACAAAAATACCTATCTTCCTTATACTTATAAATTAACCCAACGTTTCTATCTTGTGCAAAGTGATATTTTGGGATGCTCACGAGTGAAAACCTTAAATAGGATAAGATGGGTTGTAATATTTGTTGATGACCATACCCTGTCAACTTAGCCATATCTCCTAAAGGGAAGATCTAAAGTTCTTAGAATTTTTATGTTTTCTATAAACTCAACCAAAATCAATTTAAAATAGGCATCAAAATTATAAGAATTGATAATGCCAAAGATTATTTCAACTCTACTTTAGAACAATATTTGGAAAAACAAGGAATTATGTGTTTTGTGCAAAAATAAATTTAATGCAATTTCAATTTTGAAACTTGGCTAAGGTATTTAATTTAATTATTTCCAATGAAGAATTAGACACACAAGTTGTTTAAGTACAAATAAAAACTCAAAAAAAAAAAAAAAACTTAGTGTAGTAAGTAGGTTTTAGTTCATTGAAACTAGAATCAATTGACAAGAACATAATGCATACAAAAATAGATATAAAAACAAAGAGAGATGAAGAGAAGAAGAATGCACCAAAATTTATCTAGGTTCAAACATTTGTCTTACATCTAGTCCCCTTAAAGTTGCATAGCAAATGATTTTGTCAAAAATGCTCACTGTCAACACCTAGGTTTAAGCTCATCTACAACTCTTCTCATAACAAGTTTTACTCAACTTAATCTATTAGATTTCTTCACACCAAGAAAGATTTACAAAAGCTTGAAATGAGTTTAAGAACCTTAATTAAGAAAAGATTAAACTAAGTACATTCTTAAAGCTTTTAAAGTTAGATAAAACCAAAAACTAAGTTTTGAATGTAAAATGAAGAGAATAAGGAGAACTATTAAATGAATTGATTTTTCTTTCTTTGCTTATGTGTCTTTTACTTCTTTACTTGCTTCCCTTTTATAGAATGAGCTTCACTATCAGCCATTGGAGACTTCAATTTGCACTCTGTAATGATGCTCCTTTTTAATAGGTTGCTCATGATGTTTTTAAAGGCAAGGTGCATTATACTTTCAGTTTGGACTGATAAAAGGATTGATCCACTTCTCCTTCTTTTAGTTGATTTTATCATAGCACAAGGATTTTCATAGGAGCAATTCTTACATGCACCGGGAGCACCACGTCATTTATACACTCAATAGTTAAGATTTATTTTGTACGTAGACCCCACTTGTACAAATTAAATCTTAACCATTGATTACATTTGGAGTATGGTACACCAAATGCACCTAAAAAAAATTCTTTTCATAGAGACACAAAGAGGGCTTCTCACTTTGTCTTTTACTTCTTGTTAAATGCTTATTAATTACTTCATTTAATGCTTTTAAGAACGTAGTGAGATAGGGAGAAGCAAAAGGGATATAATAATAATTCTTTTCTTAAAGTGAATGCCAAAGAAGTGATATGACAAAAGATATCTAGAGAATTACAATTGAGGGCCTAAAGTTTAAAAAAAATTATTTTAAAGGATTTGTTATCATTGTTTTAGGATAGATTACTACTAGCTTTAAATAAAATATCTTAAATTTAGTAGTAATAGATTCTTTAGAATAAATTTTTTTAATTTTAAGTTCTTAACTACAATTCTCCCAAAGATATATATACATTTTTTCACTTGACAAGAAAGGTCCGATTTTGTACCTATTATCTTGAAATAAACTTTTGATTACAATTAAATTTCTTGCTAGAGTTTTGTCCCTATCAACTTTTCCAAGAGAATATAGCATTTATTTAATTCACATAATTTGCTATTGCAACCAATCCTTATATATGACACGTGTAGGAGGAAAGTTGAGTGCTTTTAAACTACAAAAAATTAAGTTTCATTTTGTTGTAGAAGAAAAATTTCTACATGTAAAATTATTAATGCGTTTTAATTAACTTAAGACATAAATTTTGTTATCATCAAACTCTAATAGGTTTATTTCAGAACTTTGGGGGCCAATAGATAGAACACATGGTTTGATCGGGTGAAGATTCTCTCCTCCAGTAATGAAAAACAAATTATTTTATATTATTGTTTTTTTAATTTTTTTAAAGTATGATATTGCTCTCTCACAAATGCACGGTGCAGTCCGTGCATAAACAGAAGAGAAGCTGCGCCCGTTTGATCGCTTGCTTGTACTTGTTTTATTTTAGAGGTAAACCATCTTTTTTTTTTTTTTTTGGAGCCAATCACTATTTTTAACTCAAGCGGAGGAAGGTAGGTTTTGGTGAGTTTCATGAGCAGCAATATCATTTCGTTGAGGCTTCGGAGTCCTAGCTCCCTAGTGTAACGAGTCCTGAGTGAGGTTAGTTTTAGGTCATAAAGTTCAAATGAGCTTGGAGCTTGAGCATTACAAGGGTTAAACTTAGGGGTGAACAAAACCGAACCAAACCAATTAAACCAAACCAAACCGAACCAAACCGTAAAAAATTGAATAAAATCGATTAATAATTGGTTTGGTTTGATTTTTGTGATTTAGCCGATTAACTTTAGAGGATGGCACTCCAGAACCATCTGTTTCCTTAAAATTGCAATTAATTAAAATTTAATATTTTATTTCTTTTTAGATTAGTGGGATATTTTGTCAATTAAACTTGTATCAAAACTACATTCTTTATGTGATTCAAGAAATATACAAATTATTTATACTATTTATTATAAGATATTACTATTATTTTTTTCACTTTTTAAAGTTTATTTGTGAATGTATGAAATTTGTTTAGGTAATATATATATATATATATAGTAAATTATTTCAAAGTTATTATTGGTCAAAATTTTAAGATATGTAAGATATTAGAAGTTAAATTCTACATATTATAAGGAACAAATTTTTTTTAAAAAAAAATTACTTTTGGACAAAAAAAATAGTGTAACCGAGTCCTGAACAAAAACTGAACCAAATCGATTAAAATTTAAAACTAGGTCAACAAAATTAAACCGATTAAGCTTGGAGCTTGAGCATTACAAATGTTAAACTAGCCCTGCTTCAAAACTGGGCTGGGTGTGGTTCTGACATGCGCAACTGGAATACTTCATTTTAAAAAAGTATCGGCAGGTTGAAAGGAGGTTGTAACTTCTAGTTACTATCAAAGGCAAACACTGCCAGTCTACCTCAATTCATAACCATATACCCTACCTAATTAAAAAAAATGTCAGCAGAAGATCTTATGAGTAGTTTTTCCCCTCAAGAAATCTATACAGTTGTCATGATCTATTGTGACTGAAAAAAAAAATAATAATAACAATAACGTATAGTTATCACTAAGAACAAGTACATTTGAAAAAAAAAAAAACAAATAAACAGAGACTCAAATTTATAAATAGTAAATCATTCATTACTCATTAGTTATCACTTGGTTTACAACGTATCACTCTGTCAGTTATTTGATCCTTGCCATCTTTGCTGGATTTTACTGCTACATGCAACGAGTATCATCTGATTGCTATTATCACATACTAGAAGATCTTCCAGTCACGCCCTGTAAGAAGAGGTAGAATCTTATTCAGAGAATGGAACAACTGCCAACTTGTTTGCTGTCATTGCCACTAGTCTCTGTCTCTCTTTCCCCTCCTTCTCTTCCCATTTTTTTGTTGTTTGCCTTCTCCATCCTTTTCTTTCTAATTCTGCACACAAACAATATACATACACTTTTAATAAAATGCTCAAACCACAAACCGTACATCTAATCGCAGAGAGGCATTAAGCTTGAATTTACGAATCTCCATCTTTTACCCACTATTTCTTTCTGGGGGCCCAAATCTATCAAAACCAAGTCATATTCAATAGAGAAGTTCAGAATCTGCAATGTGTGCGGTTTGTCTATAGTGATACACTGATAACCTATTGCTTCCTTGCATGAACAAACCGCATGAGATGCTGTCCACTTTATTCTTTTGATTTTCTTCTTCCCCACTGCTTCTCTAGTCAATGATGCCAACTTTATCGTGTTCTAGAACATCTAAATGGACAACATGCAAAACAGATGAGATGCTTACTCTGTCATGTCAAAATAAGCAAAGAATATTGTAACTCAAATTGTTTATCACTTTGGCTTTGAAAGAAAAACAGAAATCGCTTTAACAAAAAACTTTTGACTCTTAAGATCGACAGCGAGTAGGGGTTGTAGCTCTGTCTTATCATCAAAGATAGAAATGATTAACTTCTAGAAATACCAAAATTTTGGTTGATTGGTCCTCACTTGGCCATAATTATTTTGACGGCTTCCTCATAGTTGATCTTGAGCAGACCATCATCATCAAGACCAGCCTCAGTCATCAGTTTGACGAACTCTGCCATATCAATGAAACCATCTCCGGAATCAAACTCATCTACAATATCTTGAAGCTCTGCCTCGGTTGGGTTGTGGCCGAATGATCGCATCACAGTCTCAAGTTCCTTGCTTGTAATACAACCTGTAGCGTGTTAAAAAATTAGTAAAAGACAGACAATTGATTCAGTCATGACACACAGTATCTTCTTCAAGCTGTTGAAATGAAGTTTCAAAAACGTATCAAATGTTTCCCACTTGTGTTGCTGAATAAAAAAGTGGGCAATTAGTAAAGTTTGGAGCCTGGATAATGCAGAAAATTCCTTGGGCAACAATATATTCACTATTCTCTTTTCAAAATGATAAGAGACGGTTCTTCAACTGGAGTACGACTGACTACAGGATCATGAAACTGATAGATCAACTTATATATATATTTTATTTTTACCGGTATCGTCTGATTTAACTATCAAAATAAAGTAAGGTCCACAGAATAAAAATCAAAATGCAGTCCAAATTACACAAGATAGATGAAAAAGGGTCCTCCCCATATTGAATTAATTGTAAAATGGAAGCCACATAGTATAGTATATATTATTTTTTAGAGGCAATCTGATTGGGTCAACCAACAAGAAACCAAATATCAAGCTAAAACTACAGAAATATGAGTTCAGAAAATACGATAATACCATAATCCAGCCGTGAATATATAATGACACCAGGACCAGGGACCATACACGACAATAAAGAGGCCTTTTGACCCCTTTACTATATTAGCATTTACTACATAATCCCGCAAGTAGAAGGAGAGGAAGTTATAGACTAGAAGTAGCCACATTTAGTAATACTTCACTTGCCAAGTCATTTCTTTTTCTACGCACACATGTTGGCGTTAGTTTTCATTATAAAATTTTTATAAAATTCAGCAAGTAAAAAAAAGAGTAAGAAATTTAACACATATTTATTATCACTTTATCTTTGAGCTTTTCAAAGATTTTACAATAAAAAAAATTTAAAAATAATGCCCCTTATTGCATAGCAGTATTTCTTTGGTTTTTAAACTGTGAAGTTGGGTCCCGTCCCTTTCCCTACGCGCAGACACGTTGGCACTTGCAGAAGAAAAGAAAATCAAAGAGCAGATGGAAGAAAGAAGAAAGGAATCTGAAAGACGAGACCATTGCAGTCCTTGTCGAAGTGGCTGAAGGCCTCCTCGAGCTCCGGCTTCTTGAGCGCCCAGAGCAGGCCGACGGTGAGCTTATAGGCCATCAGTGGAGGTGTTTGGGTAGCGAGAAAATCAGCGATTCCAAAGGCAAAAGGAAAGAAAATGGGCTCTGTTCGATCTGTGCGTCACTCCGATAATGAAAATAAGAGCGAAGGAGTAGGCCATATATATTCAGGGAAAGCACGGTCCCAAGCCAACTGGCATCTCATTCTCTCTCATCCGCATGTATTTCCTTTCTTTTTCCTAAATCTTCCACTAAATTACCATTTCCTCCTTTTTTTCTTTCTTTCTGATTTGCCTTGTGATGCTCCCATAAGTTTGTAAAAAGAAAAAAACTTATATAAGTAAATTGAATAATAATAACAAAATTAGTACATGAATAATATCAACTTCTTTTTTTTTTTTTTAACAAATGATATATTTTTATTGGTGCTGGACAAAATGCTTGAGGCCAAAAATCATGATAGCGAAAGGTTATATGCATATTTGGTTCAGCTTTTTTCTCTTCTCAAAACATGATTTTGGCCAAAGTAATAAGTTGTAACTTTTGCATTTTGTGGGTTACAAACGTAATTTTTTACCTTCCAATGCCAAACCAAACATGTCTTATATATTACTTTTAAACTTGGAATGACAAAGGCTTGCTTTGCTTGTGTGATCGTACGGTGAAAAACCCCCTTGTTGCAATACAGGAGAGTTCATAAGGCTTCCAAAAGCAAGTAGGATCAAGAACTTTGAGAGAACCCTTTGATTGTGGATATGGCTTTCATTAAAAAAACACTAATGAATGTAAGGTTACAAGTATGGCTATTCATACGTAGGGTCGAATTAGGCATCGAGTCTACTAACTTGAAAGAATCCTTTGATTATGCATATGGCTTTCATTAAAAAACACTAATGAATATAAGGTTACAAATAGGGTTATTCATAGATATGGTCACGTGGAACTAAGCATTTAGTAGGCTTGATGCTTGATCGGATTAAGATATCAAACTTATTTTTATACTTGGCCAACTTGAACAAGCTCGATTTTATGTAGGGTTAGAGTGAGTTAAAGTCACTTGAGCTAATTTTTTTTTTTATGAATTAATATTTGTAATATAAAAATATTTTTTCACAAACTCATAGGTATATATTTCAAAATAATAGGCTTTTAGAATCTTTATATTTTTATCAGTAAAATAATTTCAATAAGAAAATAGCTCAATATTATTAAGCAAAATATAAGCTATATTAATATAATTAACTTTAAGTAAATATATGTATTTTCATTATTCAACAAAAAAATGTCAGTAAGTATGCACGTTAATAATGAACATAATTAAGAAGTAAGAAGAGTTTGGATGAGTAATGAAAGCTGCAATATGCAAAGAGAGTAAAATGAAATAAGAATAAAAAAAGGTATAAGATAACAAGATGTTCATAAGTAAAAAATAATCATAACTACTACCTAGTTTGGCCTCATATAGTTTTGTTTAAAATTCTGTAAATTTACATTTTCAATTTAGCCCAATGTGACCCGATTAGGGTGAGATCCTCAAGCCTAACGAGTCAATGAACACCCCTAATTACAAGATCATATGACCAATATGTTGAAGATCCAAGAAATGCTCGAAAGTGGTTGCATATATAATGGTAGGGTTTCTAAAATGCACACACTAGCAACTAGAGCTTGGAAAAGTGTTGGAAGTGTTGAAAATGATTTCTATGGGCTTAAATATCCTATTAGTATGCATAGAACACTTTGCTGGCTTCTTCCTTCCTTTGGCCAAGAAGGATTAGTTATAAGATTTGACATTGAAAGTGAGATGTTTGAAATGTACCCTTCTTTTCCTCGTGTATTTAACAATAATGGGATGATGATAATGAATAATATCAAAGAGAATTAAATTTTTAAGTTGCTCAAATCTTGTCAAACAATTAAAATAAAATAAAATAAGTAATGACATTATTTAAATTTCTTCATTAAGTGCATGTGAATCTTGCCTTGAAGGGAGAGCTTGTTGTAGTGCCTGATCCTGATCTTCACCATTGAATGCATTTAATAGCCCATAAGAGAGGGCTTGTTGCATCGATGAAAATGCATCATTTTAACTAACTCAAATGGTGCATTTTGACTGAAAAAAAAGGGAGTTTTGATAGATGAGAAATGGTGCGTTTTTAATAGAGGCAAATATGCTAAAACTTCCCTTCATTTTACCAACTTTGTTTTCTTGTTCCATATGTTTTCCCTCCTATTTCCCTCCTCCATTGCTGTCTTCCTTGTCACCTCAATTGTAGCTGAAGTGCTTAGGCCAAAATTAAAATTTCACTGAAGCAGAATTTGGTGCTTGTGTTCCATTTTTTCAAGTGTAAGATAAGAAATTTTTGGTAATTTGTAAGATAAGAAAGCTTCTTGTAATGTCTCATGCTATGGAAAATAAAAATTATCTATGGAATATTTAATATTAAATTTTTTTTCTAAATTATATTAAGATTCTACTTATTATTAAAAAATTTTAATAATTTTAGCTAAGTATCTTACTTTTTATTTCTCTTATATTCTCTTTTTTTTAAAAGACAATGTAATATTAATTTTTACTTGTGTTAAATACATATTATTGTTAGTTTTAATATGCCTTTTAACTTGTGCTGCTACAAAATTTCATTGTTTAATGCTAATATTGTAGGTATATTTCAAGTTCATATTATATTGATAACTAGGATGAATAGTAGTTGTCATTAAAGAAAATAGTGGTTTAAATATCCATAAAATAAAAGCATTGAAGTTATTGAGACATAATTTCGTATAAAGGCATAGCTAAATGTAAAGAGCAATATAAGATTAATGAGTAATATTAAATTTTGCTTGCGTTAAGAAAAATGCCATAGTATGGTGTTAATGAATTTATCCATTTTGTTAGTAGCTTTTTATTTTTTTTGGTTCTCTTGAATTAATAATAATAACACCAATTATTTTTAATAGATAACAATGAAAATTTGATTTCTCATATTCTTAATTTCATTATTGCAAACTTATTAATATAAAATTGAGGTTAATTGGAACCTAAATTAGGAATGATATTTAATAGCATAGATGCTGCTTGGAAGTTTTAGATTAATTATGGTGGAAGAGTTGGGTTTGGAATCAGGAAACAATACTATAGCAAGAGGAAAAAAGATGGCTCTATCAGGACAAGCAGGTTTGTTTATTACGAAGGGGGTTTGTAGAAGCCAGATAAGAGAGATTATCTAACAAGTAATTTGCAAGCTCAGACTAGAACTAATTGCAAAGTAAGGATGCAAGTTGTTAATGTGAATGAAAAATTTAAAGTGTATGATGTTGTGGAAGAACATAACCATATTCTTTATATTTTAGAAACAACCTATATGTTGGCATATTAACGAAATATTTCTAAAGTTCAACATCATCAGATTGAGATGATGCTAGCCTTCAACAAAGAGATATATTTGACTTGATGAGTACTTAAGCAGGAGAAAGAAATAATCTTAGCTATCTAAGGTTAGATAAAAAAAACTATCTTTGAACAAAAAGAAAAGCAGGTTGTTTAATGCAATATTTTCAACGACAATCTATTGAAAATTTATCATTCTACTATGCATATCAAATGGATTTAGATGAACAAATAACAAATGTGTTTTAGGCAAATGCAATGATGCTTGTTGATTAAAGCTATTTTGGTGATGTTCTCTGCCTTTGACATTATACATTGTATTAACAGAGTATACAGACCATTCATAGTGTTCTCAAGATTCAAACATTATCAAGGAGTAGTGATTTTTAGGGTTGCTTTACTGTACAATGAAACTATAGGGTCATTCAAATGGCTTTTGGAAACGTTTTTAGAAGCCCACAAGCAAAAAAAGCCTCAAACCATCTTTACTGATCAAGATAAAGTCATGGCTCAAGCACTTAAAAGAGGTTATGCATAGCACTTGCCATAGACTATGTATATGGCACTTCATGCAAAATGGAATCAAGCACCAAAGTAATTTGATGAAAGGTGAATCTCAGTTCTTGACAAACTTCAACTCATGCATGTATGAATATAGGGAAGAAGCACAATTTGAGGCAGAATGGAGCAACTTAATTGCAAGACATAATGTATGTGAGAATGCTTGGTTGACCCATGTGTATAACATTAAAGAAAAATAGGCAGCTTGTCACATGAATAAAGTCTTCACACTGGGAATACAAAACACACAACTGAGTGAAAGTATAAATGTAAACATCAAAAGTTGTACAAATGCGACATTAGACATTGTTAAGTTCTTTAAGCTATTTGCGAAAGTGGTTAAAGATAAATGATATAATGAACTAAAGTGTGAGTTCAAAGCTTGACAAAAATTACCAAGATTAAAGAGTTAACATTCCCTTATGTTGCAATAGATGGCAAAAATTTATATATTAAATATTTTTGAACTCTTCCAAAAACAATAGAAGTTATGTGATTCTACATGTGTAAAGTATAGGATTGAAACTCCTTTATTGATTGAGTATGTTATCACTATGTTTCACTATGCAAGAGAATGGAGGGTTTCATTTAACATCGATGATAAGTTAATTTTTTGCTTATGTAGGAAGTTTGAGACTGTGGCATATTATGCTATTGTGCACTAAAAATGTTTAGTGTTATGAATTTCAAGTTAATGGCTTATCAATATATTTTAAAAAGGTGGATGAAAAATGCAAGAGGTGGTATTAATGTTGCTATTTGGAGAAATGAAGTCGAAGGAGATGCCAAGTTAGCTATCATGCAGCTCTATATTATGCTATTGTGCATTAAAAATGTTTAGTGTTATGAATTTCAAGTTAATGGCTTATCAATATATTTTAAAAAGGTGGATGAAAAGTGCAAGACATTTGTCTTGAATTTCTAAGAATAACGACTGAAGCATCTAGTTGCCAAGAAGCATACTTATTTCTACGTAAAGCTATTGTTGAGTTACGCAAACAAGTATAAGAGAATTATCATAGGCAAATAAGTGTAGAGGATTCACAACTTAATACAAGTGGTAATGAACAAGTGGCACAAGTGAAGGGGTTCAAGAAAAAAGAAGGTAAAGAGAGGTTGAAACAAGAAAAAGGCTGGGTTGAGAAACTACCATAAAGAAAAAAGAAAGTTTCAAGTACCTCTATCTTACAAAGCCAATAGCAAACTATGGTAACCATTCACTTAAAATACTTATTTGTGAAGAAAGTTAATAAGTTATATTATTTCTTACTTCTTGTAGGATTATGATGTTACTACAAGTCAGGTGTAATTTGGAATGCCCCATTCTATAGCTATTCCTAGTGCTAATGCAACCCACAATCAACAAAGTCATCAACAATCTATGGTAACCATCCATTAATATATTTCTTTGCTAAGAATGTTATTAAGTCATATTATATCTTGCTCCTTGTAAGACTACAACATTGCTTTGGGTGTGCAATGTGGAATGCCCCCTTTTATATTTATGCCAAGTGTCAATGCCTCATATAGTCAACAATCCATTGTCAGTAATGTATTGAAACTTTTTAGTTCCTTACTTCTTTATTGTCCTTAATTACTTGAAATTTTTCTATCTTTTATGGTAAGATAATGGAATTACTTATGGACCATTTGGTTCTACTAGTTTTATTAATATTTTTATGGTAAGCTTTACTAAATGATATTGTTATATTTGATAATTACTTTGGATGTTCTAATATTTTTCTTTGAAATATAGGTACCATTTGATCATCCTTTATAGTTACTTGAAGATCCAAGAACTTGTGATAGTGTTACAAATCTTAACAGTCAAGAAAATTGATCAATATGGAGCCAACTGTGTTTTTTTGTTATGTCCAAGGTGTTCTTTTTGTTTCATACAAGATTATGTTTGATTCAGATGAAGATGTGTGGTACATTATGTCCAGGATCCATTTTTTTTCCTAGATGTTAATATATAAAGCCATACTAAAGA
Source organism: Erythrophleum fordii (assembly GCA_032878935.1). Lineage (NCBI taxonomy): Eukaryota > Viridiplantae > Streptophyta > Magnoliopsida > Fabales > Fabaceae > Erythrophleum > Erythrophleum fordii. Next base: position 3,986,742 of record JAVQMF010000025.1, on the reverse strand, counting down.
AAATAAATGTACATTGTCATTTATAGAAAAATACAATTTGAATACATTTCATTAGTTTCAAGAGTGCGCAATTTCATTATACTTTTTTTGCTATAACCTTTGCTATAAAGGTTGAACTCATTCGTTATAGCTTGTTTGCTATACATATTTAAATATAATATAATTTTTTTTTTTGCTTTTAATCCATCTTCAATTTCTTGGCTTCCTCCATACCTAGCTACCTTCATATTGAAACTTGATATTTAATTGCCTAAAACTTCCAGCTAAGTTCCAAAAAGAAGCAAATAACAAATTTCATAGCAACTTTATTTTACTTGAAAAGAAGCATTTCACCATTGACTTGAAACAACAAATAATCACATTTTAAATTTAAGTTAGTTCTTGAGCACAACATTCTTTAATCTTTGTAGCAGTATGCAAATGCAAGATTATTTTTCATCTATTGTATTTTCAAAATAGGGAAGCACATTGAATTAAAACCCACAAATCTAAAACTATTTTTGGGATAGGACTAAGCAAATTATTGGTGTCAATTGAAGTACTGAACAAAGTCAGCTTGCATAACTTAACTTGAATCAAATCTATATAATTCATGCTCTACAATATCAATTATAGGCCAATCAAATCTGCAATTTTATCAAAAGGCATTCTACATATTTGAAAAGAAAAATCTTACTAATTTTTTGATTTAATAGGCAGTATAAACCACATTGCAAACAACATTCTATATAAATGATAGAAAATATTGCAAGTTTGTGTCTTGAATTTTCATATAAAACTAGAATGGTTCTATTATAGCAAATCAATTTTCTAAATTTGTATTACCATATCACAACGAGGTTTGAAAATAGGGACATAACATGGATTATCCACTCTTAAAACTTATATTACTATGTTTCTACCCATGGATTTTTTTCTCTATCAGAGACATAAGGTAGTCACTACAAAAAAATATAGTTTTTGCGACAACAAAAGTCGTCCCTAAAACACCATAAGTCGTCGCAAAAAATATTTAGCATCGACAAATTAGTCGTCGCAACAATGGCCGTAGCTAAAAAGATTTTACGACGAAAAAGTGTCGTTGCTATAAATAGTTTTTGCGGCGACAAAACTTGCCTCTATATATATGTAATCTAGCCACTAAAGGTTCTTTAAGTATGATATTGTCGCAAAAAAAATACTTTTAGCGGCGACAAATTTCGTCACAAAAAATTGCTAAATGGCATTTTATAAAAATGGTCACTAAATAAGACATTAGAGGCGGGTGAAGTGGTCGCTAAAAGTAATGTTTTAGCAGTGACAATATATTTTGACACTAAAAAAACCTTTAGCGACGATATTTGCATATAGCCATGGCTGCTAAATATATCTTTTTAGCGACGACTTGTTGTTTCAAATGTTTTAGCGACAACTTATTCGTCCCCAAAATCATCCTATTTGGCTTTTTAATAAGCCTCTATTGTAAAATCATCCTATCGTCGCTAAAAGTCCATTTTGCTGTCGCTAAATGGACTTTTAGCAACAATATTTACCTTGATGTTAAATATTATTTTAGCAACGACATTTTTAGTCGCTAAAATTTTTTTCAGTTGACATCTATAAGAATTAGTAACAATCTTTGTCGTAATTAAATGTCAATTTTTAGCAACAAAATTGTTAATTGATGCTAACTAGGATTTTTAGAGGCGATAATAAAACAATAAAGTGACAACATTTGTGGTCGCTAATGTTTATATTTGCGACGACTCATTCTTTTGATGTTGAAATTTTTTTTTTAGCATCAATTTTTCTATGTTGCGACTAAGGATATTTTAGCATTGACTATTATAAACAATATTTGATGGATATTAACGACAACTTTAGTTGTAGCTAAAAATTTTATTTTATTTTTTTTTCAAATTTATAATATTATTTTAATTTATTTTCTTCAATCTATTTGCTAAAATATATTCTACAATCTTATAAATGATGAAAAATAAATCTTCTAAATCCCTAATAACGTACATCATTTTATAAGATACAACATTTTGAAACATATAACAAAACAAAAGCAAATTAAACTTTGTTAACGAGTCTTATATAACAGTCTATTCAACAAGCATAAATGTAAAGCAAGCCATATGAATAATTGTTTAAACTGATTCATACACTCCACTATTCAATATTAAAAATAGCCTTACAACATTTCTGAACAAAAAGAAAAGAGCAATAAATTGGGATGGGCAATTGCTTGAATCTTCATAATTCTGGAAAGGGGAACTAGCATTCAGCCAAACGCTTCATTTTGTTTTGTAAGTGCCAAGATTTTTTCCATCAAAACAATCACCTGTGTGATAAATTCAAACCACATTCCAATTTTCAGTGAATCATAATGTTTGAAAAACTATCTATGCCATAAACAAATTATGTCAAAAGTTTGAAATAAAAACTTAGGTACAAAAGTGATATCAAAAGTAAATTATATTTAATTAAGATACATTATTTGTGTTAATTGAATATTCAATCATTAAAACTCCTAATTACTCACAGAATTATTGAGTTGGTCCACTTGAAGCATTATTCATCGGAGGTATATTTCCCTGCTAAAAAGAAACATAACACTAAGTGTTTTAACATTGGAAAGAAAAATAAAAGTGTATAAGATACCTGTTGGAATGAGGCCATGAAAGCAGCCACTTGAGCACGAATTTCAGCTTGCATTTGGGCTCGCTCCTCTTGTAATTTTTGTTCCATTTCATGGCGCATTTCTTCACGCACTTGTTCTATTGCAGAAGAAACTCTGGATTCCACTTCAGCTTGATCGATGCTTCTCTTTCTTGAGGATTTCTTCCCATACCCCTTGCCGCGCACATACCCCGATCTCTCTCCTAGTACAGTAGCTAGTATCTCATCTCCAGTCATGCGTGCCTCCTCATCTGTTGTTTGTTGTTGAATAACAAGATCCTGAATGCGTGACTATAATGTAGAACACAAATTAAGAGCATGGAAAATGATGAAAAAGGTGAACAATTTTTTAAAGTTAATGAATTTAAGAACATTACATGGATCTCCTGAGACTTCGGATCTGCCCACACTATCTCCCCTTCTTTTGTCCGACGGGTGTGTTGTGCCTCCCATACTCGATCAGCTGTTGCAGGCTCTCCTGTTTCTAGGTCTCTCTACAAATTTTTTAGACATTAATATTCAAAACTTCTTAATATGAAAAAAAATATTAGTGAATATAGAAATAGATTTATCTTAAAATACAATGAGATACTTACCAAAGACTCCTCAACCTCTGCAAATGAGCGAGTCCCACATGTATGTAATGTTACCTGCTTTGACCTATTTATACTATTTCTACTACTTGTAGCCTGTATATAAAGCAAAAGTGTTGTTAGCTATAAAAACTCAAAAAAATTCATGTAATTAATAATATATAGTTGCAATGAAGTTTGAACTGAATACCTGAAACTTGTCGGACTTAAAGTACTGTATCAACCAATCCCAATCTTCAGGGCTAACATCCTTTGGTTTTGCTGCTTGCCTCTCCTCATCAGTCGTGTAGTTCTTATATATTTTTGACAATGAAGACTTCCAATTTTTGAAAAGTCGTTGCATCGAGTCTATACAGTAAGACTTGAATACCACCTCCTGCTGAGGGTCACGAACTTCAAATTTGTCCTGCGCATTAAGAATAATAAATTCAAATTATAACTAGTTATAATTGCAAACATAAGATAGGCATTTGTAGATTAATTAAAGATAAACATTCAAAATATATAACTTATTACCTTCACTTTCAACCACATGGTGTTTCCATCTTTGTTTACAATATCTTTCCAATCACCATCTCTAAATGATACTGTAGTCCGTACGACCCAACCAATGTAGCTAGATAAGTCTCGAGCCCCATCCCCAATCAGCCGTTCAGTAGTTCTAGACATGGTAATTAAGATCTTGTTGCCAAATTTTGTTTTAAGGTCAACTCCTAAACATTTTTTACTTCCCTCGACCTTTCCTAACAGTGTTGCAAGAAGCTGAACAATATGGAAAAAATAGAACAATTAGACGATGATACATAAATAACAAATATATTTATATATGACACCAAGTAAAAATTTAACCAATGAGTTATTGTTTCCCTTACTCACCTGCACTACTTTGATTTCGTGATGGTTGAGTCAGTGGTGAACCATCTTGTTCTTCCTCACCAACTGACTCTAATGACAATGGAGAATGTTGAGCTTCTAGTGCATCGCGTTCGAGTTGCCCTCTTGTACGCAGTGGGGATGCAACATCACTCGCATTGTTATGCCTCCCCTGTCCATTTCCACGTCCTAAGCCTCATCCGCCTCGTCCTCCCCCCCTCCCACGCCCAACACTTGACATTTTCTGGATCATTACAAGTACATGATGAGAACAAGGTAGTTTAACAATGTAAACTTGTAAAATTGTTAAACTTTTAACCAAAAAATGGCTTACAAGTTATAAAAGAAATGTTAAAAAGTTAATATCTTGATAATAATAATTACATGATAGAAACAAAAATGGAAACAAAAAATATAATCAATGAAATAAGATGTTGTTTACAAATTTAATATTTCAGTCATTTATTATGTTTACATTCTTTATGCATAGATGCAATCTACCATTAAGTACCATAGAATTTCAATTAATCTTGGTTAATATCTGTGGTGTCAGTATCAGCTTCATCATCCTCCCCAAATATGTCCTCTGAATCTCCCTTATCAGTGGACACATCCTCATCATTATCATTAATGAATTCATGTCCTGCATCAATTGCACTTGGTAATTTTATTCGTGGGCATTCACTTGAATGGCTTAAAGTCTCTGGTGCAACATCATCCCTCTGCAATTGGACCACAAAGTCATTTGTGACATTATCATTAAAGACCACATATAGTTCAATTTCATCTTGTTGATATGCCTCATCGATGAGCCCTCCTTCAAAGTCCCCAGCAATGTCATCATCAGTCACCTCAGGCATATTGAATAGGTCACGAGGATTTGTTTTGACAACAATGAGCCAGTTTGTATCAACAATATCATTCAAATAAAACACTTGTTCAGCTTGAGATGCTAAGACAAATGGCTCATTAGAGTTAAGTGAATAATGGGTATTCACGCTAGTGATTCCAAACTTATCAACCTTATATCTTCTTCCTAAATGACCCACATCCCACCAATGACACTTGAACAAATACACTTTCTTATGCCCAATATACGGCAACTCATATATGTCCTCTAAGACACCATAATATTCTTTATCCTCATCATCATCACCCCTTACAAGTATTCCGCTATTATATATTCTTCGACCTAAGGCACGATCTTTCGTATGGAACCTAAAGCCATTCACTGTAAATGCTGAGTAGTGATGAACCACTTTAAGTGGCCCAGCTGCTACACTTATGAGATCATCACTAGCCTCCCCTCGTGCATCTAACTTTGTAACCTACAGTAAAAGACAATCACTTATCACCATTGATAAATTATGTTATGGCCAAAATTTATCACATAATTCTTACATCTTAGTGCATTATTTAGAAACTGACCTGTTCATGAAACCATTTTGAAAACTCTTTAATCGTAGATCTATGCATTTGCATCTGCTTCTTATGCTCCCTGTAATGAATGACATGGTTAAGGAAAAAAATTCTTCAAGAAATTATTAATTAGAAGGAGTTACCAAGGACCACGAACTTACTCTATGAATGGCCAAACTTTCTCACAATTATGGAGCATATACATATAGGCTTGATTAAACTCCACACCAGATAGAATTCGTGACTCATAACCTCCTCGAGCCTGTCCACCTCTATTAAAGATGGATATCTCATCCTTTCTTGTAAATCCATCATCATTCCTAAGAGGCCTATTGAACTTGGTGGGAATGTCTTTCAAATAACGGGAGCAAAAGGTAAGACATTCATCTGCCAAATACCCCTCCGCAATTGAACCTTCTGGTTGAGCCTTGTTGCGAACATATGATTTCAAAGTTCGTAAATACCTAAATACATAAGAGGGTTTGAATAAATAATCTAGTATATAATATTAATAAAATTTATAAAAAGAGATAGATAATGCAATAAGTTACCTTTCGATGGGATACATCCACCTATATTGTACGGGTCCACCAAGCTTTGCCTCTCTTGCCAAATGGATAGGCAAGTGGATCATGACATCAAAGAAGGCTGGTGGGAATACCATTTCCAATTTGCACAATGTGTTTGCAATTTGGGATTCAAGTCGATCAAGAGCTTCAATTGTTAGGCACTTGGAATATAAATTCTTAAAGAATTTACCTAACTCTAATATAGCTCAAATACCTCATTAGGCAACAAGCCACGTAATGCTATAGGGAATATATCTTGTAGCAAAACATGATGGTCGTGGCACTTCAATCCATAAATTTTTCATTCACGAACATTGACACATCGTGAAATGTTTGAGGAGAAGGCATCAGGAACTTTTAAAGTAGTTAGGAAGTTACAAACTTTCAACTTCTCTTGTGGGGACAATGCATAGCAAGCAACTGGAATTAGAACTTTGTTCCCTTCTTCTATCGAGTGCAATTCTGGCCTAATTCCCATGTCAACCAAGTCATATCGACTTTTCACTGTATCCTTTGTCTTCCCAACCAATCCCATAACAGTTGACACGATGTTATCTGAAACATTTCTCTCGATGTGCATGACATCAAGGTTGTGTCGGATGAGAAGTGTTTTCCAATAAGGCAAGCAGAAGAAGATGCTTTTCTTCCTCCAATTAAATGCATTGGAGGCATGGTCACGCTTTCGCTTTTGACTTTTCTCTAGAGTCACATCACCCAATGCTTGTAATTGAGAAAGTGCCTCATCACCGGTTAAAGGAGAAGGTGCAACTCTATGTTCAACTTTCCCATCAAATGCCCTTCGATTTCGCCTCCATGAATGATTGGTTGGTAGGAAGCGACGATGACCTAAGTAGCACAACTTATTTCGTAATGAAATAGAATATGTGTCTTTGTGGCAACAAGGGCATGCAAGCTTTCCTTTTGTAGACCATCCTGATAGGTTCCCATATGCCGGGAAGTCATTAATTGTCCATAATAAAGCTGCATGCAACTTGAAATTTGATTTGTTATAGGCATCATATGTCTCTACTCCTTGCTCCTATAATTCAAGCAACTCTTCAATTAATGGTTGGAGATAGACATCTATGTCATCACCTGGACTTCTAGGGCCTGGAATTAGAAGCGTCATCATAAAGTATGGGTGCTTCATGCATTGCCATGGCGGCAAATTATATGGAACTAACATAACTGGCCAAATACTATAATTAGTACTCATATTTCCCCAAGGTTGAAATTCGTCACTTGCTAAGCCCAATCGAACATTTCTTGGATCACTAAAAAATTCTGCATGCTGTTGGTCAAATGATTTCCAAGCAATAGAATCAGCTGGATGCCGTAAAACACCATCATCAATGCGTTCCTCATCATGCCACCTCATATCCTTTGCTATATGGTGAGACATGTATAGCCTTTGCAACCTAGGCTTTATAGGGAAATGCCGTAACACTTTACGAGGGACTTTCTTTCTTTTATGACTATTTGACTTCCATCGAGACATATTACACTTAGGACATGATTGAGCATTGGCGTGCTCTCGCCAATATAAGATGCAGTCATTCTCACATGCATCAATCTTGGTATAATCCAATCCTAGTTCCTGAATAACCTTCTTCGCTTTATAGTAGGAGTTAGGTATTAATGCCCCCTCTGGAAGAACATCCTTAAATAAGCTTAACAATGAATCCATGGATTTGTTGCTCTAATGGTTAAGGCACTTAAGGTGGAGTAACCTGACTATAAAAGAAAGTTTTAAAACTTTATTACAACCTAGATAAAGGTCAGTCTGAGCATCCTGCAACAAGTCAAAGAATTGTCTCGCTTGGACATTAGGTGGCTCATAGTTGTTTGACCAAAGGTTTTCCTCATTTGAATCTGCATGACCATACGCATCGTGAAGCATCCCAATAATGTCATCTTCTTCATCATTGTCATCACCTACCTCACCACTATCCTGATGCAATGGATTGTAAGCACTAGAGCGACCTTCTCCATGTGAGTCTCACACTTCATAACTCGAGTTGAAACCCTTCCTTAATAGATCCGCCCTTACATCAATTTGAGTCTTCCATTCGGTATTCCTACACTTCTTGCATGGGCATCGAATCATATCATTCACCCCTGGTTGACTAAAGGCCCATTGAAGAAACTCATCAACGCCTCATCTATATGATGGATCAACTCTATTATTAATTTTTATCCAACTTTTATCCATGTTTGCTACTTCCTACATTTTAACCAACACCACTACAAGTTAAACCTTTTACATGTAAAGAATTGTATAATTATCTCAAGTCATGCGTTTTAAACTTGGCCATCCCTATTTCCATATTTAAGATCTAAACTAAAACCAAACTCTGGTTCTAGTACAAATCATAACAAGGAATAGGTAGTAGTCATCACCTAAACCTCATTAAAATTAAAATTCTGATTATAGTATAGATCGTAATATAGTTTTGTTGGTAATACAAACTAAAACCTTAATTGAATGGGTAATAAGACAAAAGGTTACCAAAGAGTGGTAATGTAAGAGATTAGATAAACTAAAGGAAGTAATCGCAAAGAGTAACAATGTTCAAGTGGACTCTAGCTTATTGCTTTATTGTTTCTCATTCCTTTATAAATCTTAGAGAATATAGACAAAGGTCATGGTTGACAAGATCTATTAGTTATATTCAGGTCCTATATGCTACATGTATGGGATGAATTTTATGGCATGGACACTGCAAATTATAATAGATATAGCTCTAAAGAAAAAGCAACACCGCAATTTTTTTTGAATGGAATAAATTTGCATAATCATTTCATTTTGTTTAATTACATTATTGTTATTCATTTAATTGTTAGTTGAATAAATATAATTTATAATAAACATAATTATTCATATTATTATATAATTAATTTTATTTATTATTTATTGTTATTATTTATTTAATATTAACTAGATAATTTTACTTTATGAAAAAGTAATCTTATTATTATTATTAGTAATTAATTAATTTTAGTTGCATAATTTAATATTTATTGTTTAATATTACTATTTACTTAATATTAATTAAATAAATCTATTTTTAAATAAAGATGATTATTAATATTATTTTCATTATTTTTATTAATGTTATTCATTAATATATCTTTAATATATATGTTATCATTTACTATTTATTTTTTATTTATTTAACATTAATTTAATAAGTTTAATTTATAATAAAAATTTACTTCCTCTTATTATTATCATTATTATTATTGTAATTTTATTATATAATTTATAATTTATAATTTGATATTAGTTTGGTTTACTTGATTTATAATAAATACTTTTTTTCTATTTCTAATTCATTATTATTACCTATTTAATTTATATATTTTAATTTTTAATAAATATTTTTATGTTGAAAATACCTACTTAACTTCAACTACTGAATTTGATTTCCATATAATAAAGCTAAAGCAAGTTATCATAATCAATTTCTCAACAATCTCAAAGCATATGAAAAATGAAAGATGTGAAAAGCTACTGCCATCAATTCTTAGCAATTGCAAAGCAAATAAAAAAAGAAGGACATATGAAGCTACTTCCATCAATGCTCTACAATTTCAACCCAATTCTAAAGGGGTAATCTAAATTGTCAAAAATGTAGCTATACTAACCTAAAGATGAACCTTGCCCAACAGCTCAAAATCTAACCCTTCAAGCTTGGTTGAAGCTGTTTGTAATGCTATAGATAAATGACAATATAGGATTCTCAAAATAGAGTTCTCCCTTCTCCTAGATTAATGAAAAGATAAACTGAAATTAATACCAGCACATTAAATACCTTTGACAAGATAAATAAACACATAACTTAAGCAACTAAAGTATGTCTTTTTCTTTTTTTCAATCTCAAAAGTAATCTATAAGAAGAAGCAACTCAAATTCCAACATCAATTCCATAACATATCAGTTGAAGCATTTCTATCACCATGTGCATTTTTTTTTACTAGACTTTTGACTTCATGTATTTACACTTTTGTCTTATTGGACATAGCTTATATACCTTATTTAATATTGCCCCAAAGAGAATAAAGCACTTGACTAAACAAAAAATCTGTCCTTATAAAAGATGGAACACTAGCGTACAGTGTACGTTCACTTGAGTAGCTAATTGCCAAGAACAAAATATTGCACTTCCCCAAAATTTATTTACTTATAAAAATCTGTTGAACTTTCATTTTAATTTTTTTTTTCTTGTTTACAAAACAATTGACCCATAATATTTAACCTACCTAGGATTTAGCCAAAATCAAATCCTACTTCATCTTTTATGATATTGGGTAACTAAGTTTTGAAATCTTAGAGAGTGGCTTATAGTCATGCTTACTCAATGTGCACTAGTTACATATATCCTAGAACGTACTCAATGAAGCAAATTTGGCAAGACATATCCAAATATATAAACACCTTCATCATAACAACTATTGACAGCACAGGATATAATTAAAGAGCCCTTATTATGAGACCAAAAGAAGATAAATGTTTGAACACTTGTTACCTCAAGAAAATGAATACCCACGGCAGAGGGAGGAAAACTTTGAGTAGTTGAGTTACTTAAAACCTTGAAGGTCAAGTTGATCAAGCTGCCCAAGTAGCACAAGGATTATATAGAATTAGAATATGATAATTATGTAGTGGTTGGATTAAACAAAGAACTACAACTTATGTATAGGAATTCTTTTCCAAGGCACTCACAACTTTTTGCCTAATTTCATCCACAAAACTTGCACCTTCTTTGAGGCTTTCCATGGAACATGCATCAATGCCCAGATACTTATGACAATATTCGTTTTAATTTTTTTTGGGGATATAGTAGACAAATATGCTATACAATTCAAATCAACATATTACATAAGTTTACATGGGAAAACAGAGAGAAGCAGAGGTCCTGCTTTTGTTTAAAGCAATGCAAACTCATCTCTTTCAAGTTAGCCAAAGAATGAATCTTGGCTTAACTTCTCAAACATATATATACACTATTGATTACTTCGCCCTCAATGGAACAAGAACTGATGTCATTTAATAATATAACTGTGAATGGTATTCAATATAAATTATGGAAGGTATTAACTTCTACACCAATGTGAGGAAGCAAATATTTTTCTATATTAAAGTAAATACGTATTGTCACCCCAAGTGCTCGAATCTATTCTAAAGTAGCTAAATGTGCAATAAGTTTAGCAAATAAAATTTCATTCCCTCCTACAGAAGAAAACCCGTAGAAAGTTGTACAAAAAATGGCGATAGAAGCCCCTGAACCTATAATGCGTTTGGCGGACTGATGTGCAGCAGCTAACAACAGCAGGAAGACATTAAAGGAGCTAAAAACCTGTTGGGGTGGGTTGAAATCCAAGAAGAGTGGGGAACGATGCTGCAAGGTGAAGAGGAAATTCTATTTTGGAGGAAGCTCTGTGAAATCGAAGGAAAACGGTGAGCCTGGCAAGGAAGAGAGGAGATGAATGAATAATGCAAATTAGGGCTCTAAAATCAAACTTTTTTTCTTTTTACTTATCTGTAGGTCTGCCATAAAGAGGGTGTGACCAGTGGGTTAGGTGATTTCACCCTTACTGTATCTGACTGAATCAAGCTTCTGTGATTGAAAGAGAATGCATTGGTTGGTATCCATCACTGTTCCCACTTCATTATGTGTCTTTTTTATTTTTAAAGTTTTAATTTTTCATTATTCGTATATTTGGTTGCACTGAGAGAACTTTTCGTGAATATGTAATGTTCAGAATTTTTTCCAAATTAAAATTTATAACCGTTGGAAGTTAAAGTGATTAGGGTGCAGATTCTCTACCACTCGCCACTGACCAGTACGCCATGCTGCTCGTAAAAGCTTAATCATTTCTCCCATTGTGTGATCCTCAAGAAGCCATGTCTCCCAAGTTATCAAAATGCCCAGTTTAATTATATGCTCCCAACGCTAATTTTATGAAGCTATCTTCCTCAGTAGCTAGCAACACTTCTCTCATTTCTCAGACCTATCCTTTCACTAGGACTAGTTTCTTCATGGCCAATCTCGCTTATTGTCACAGAATATTTCAAATCATCATTTGCATGTCTTTGTCCCTATTAGCAACATAAGATAAATCCAATTATCAAAAACTTATTAACATGGGGACACAAGAAATCCTGCTTTATGTTAAAAGACTTCTTAGCTAGAAGATAAACCAGTGGATTTTTTAGACTGAAAGATGAATCCTATGTTATCCTGGATTCATGTCTCCACTGGTGTTTTTTGAGTACTAATGAAAACAAAGTAAAGAAGAGGAAGGAGAAGAAGATAGGAAAACAGAGAAGAGAAGACTCTGTTTTCTTGGGTTGAAAACCATTCTTCTCTGAAGCTTTTAACAATTGCTTTCGAAAACGTCTATTACAGAATTTGGATCAGCTCAGGCTCCGAAAGAGAATATGAATATCCAGAAATGGTCATCTTCCATATCTACTCGATAAAATGACTATTAAATGGCGAGATCATTAGCGACATCATAAGGGGGCTGCGTCAGGCGAGGGCATCGAAGTTTAGTCTCAAAAGTTAGCGTTTTAGCTTGTTCCTTGTTATAGCAAATAGTAGCGCCAAGGTGAAGCTCCTGGATCCGTAGCTTGGTAAAGGAATGAAAGACATAACTTAGCCTTCGTAGATCAACTCAAGGTACTGACAAAGCTAGTAACAGCGTGGCTTCAAAAACTTGCAAAACTAATGGTTATTACTTTATCTATTTTATCCACGAAAATTTGTTTGTATCAAAAACTTGCAAAACTCTTCAGCCAGTAAAGAGCGTTTGCCTCTACTATAATATCTTTCTAATAAAGTTTTTATTAATTTTATATTGTTTATCCATATCTCATTTTATTTTATAATTAATAATTTTAAATTTTTTTATTCATCTTTTAACATAGGTATTATTTCACATGATATTTTTTTAATTAATTTGAGAGTAAGTTCAAATAATTATAGTATTAAAAAAGCTATACAGAATTAGAATAAAATAGTTAAATTTAATATATTAACATTTTCATAATAAAATTTTAAGATATTTTTTAATTAAAAAATATATGTTATATAATACAGACATGCTACTCTAGTTCCTTGATCACTGTTTTATAAATATGTTTATTAATTAAAAAATTATCTCAAAATTTTATTATATAACATATGAAAATTTTAATATATTAAATTTAAGTTTTATATTCTAATTATGTACAACTTTTTTATATTATAATTATTTTAATGTACTTTCAAATTAATAAAAAATATCATATAAAATAATATCTATGTTAAAAGATGAATAAAAAATTTAAAATTATTAATTATAAAATAAAATGAGATATGGACAAACAATATAAAATTAATAAAAACTAAAAGATATTAAAGGTAAATACTTCCTATTGAGCGAAGAGTTACAGAAGTTTCTGACGTAAGTGAATGTCTTCCTTTACCTCATGGATGAGACATAACAAAGCAATAACTATCAGATGAAACAAACGGCCACGATCCTGTAAAAATGACCGTCATTTTCCCTCCAAAAAATGAGGGAATCCAGACCCGAAATTGCGTCTTCATTATGAAGTGGAGAATTCAAATACTGCCCTCAATTTATAATTTATTGAAAAATATTTTTTTGAACTAAAAGTTTCTGGATTTAAGCCCATTTTATTCTTTCCCTGCTAATTCCGTTATTGGAGCTTCCACGTCAGACTGTTTTATTTTTTACATAGCACACAACTATTCATATATGAAAATAACATGTGGCCAGTATGTCAGATATTTTTTTAAAAAAATTGAAACTGCAAAACCCATACGATGCTTATTCAGCTTGGATGTTTTAAATTTTTTTTTGTAATTTTTCTTTTAAATTTCAAAAAGAGAAGGTATGGTTCAATGGAGTTGAAGCGTCATAACTTGGATGTTTTTAATCTAATTTGTTCTGTTAAAATAGAAGGCACCATTTCATCATAAACTATTATTGTAAGCGTTGTAAACAAATAAAGCTGCATTAGACACATAATACCCTCACAATTAGGCTTTATTATGACTTAAAAAACTTGTTATGTTGAAAAAATATATATATGAGCTACAAAAAAGTACAAAAAAGAGCTTATTTTTTTAAAAAATCAAATAAAATATAGGTCAACTCATCCTGTTTTAAATTTTTATATTATTAATCTATATTTCACTTATTCTTCTTTTTATTTTTCTAATTCTTACTGTTCCCTTTATTTTTAGTATTGAAATAGTAATATTTAATGTAAAAGTAAAAAAAATTGTAATATTATGTGATGAAAATAACTAATAGCTAAATAAAAAGTAAATTGATGAGAAATGATATATTAAATAATACAAAATTTGCAATATCTAATGAAAAATAGACTTTAAATCAATATTTACAATATTATATATATTTTTCTATCAAAAAACCAAGTTTTTTTAGGCCAAGTCGAGTTCGACCCATTTTTTATCAGGCTTAGGCTCAAGTTCCAATAGTGATAAACAATATCAAGTTAAGCCTAAGCCTGGGCCTTATGTTTTAGCATTTTTTTTTTTGGTAAACCTAGCCTATTTTTACATAAGTTTCACCGAGATCAAATTTACTCTCAATACAAAATCTCATAAGTAGATATATGGTAATGATATTAGTACAATCTACGTATGCATTAATTCATTGGCAATATGTCTGGTCTAATATGAAGGTATGGAGTCTTTAGTGGAAGAGACACCAAAGCAATATCCTGCATAATGAGTAGAGTCTTTGTTGTACTCAAGTCATGAGTAAATTAAATGTAATTAAAATATTACTACATACAATATGATTGTAAAATAAATTAAAAATATGTTCAAAAAATAAAAATGTTAACAAAATTAAAATTGAAACAAAATATGTAAGAACAAAAAAATCTAATCAGATTAGATTCTAGGTAGTGCCTTTCTCTCTCTCTCTCTCTCTCTCTCTCTCTCTCTCTCTCTCTCTCTCTCTCTCTCTCTCTCTCTCTCTCTATCTAAAACCAATTAAAATATAACTTTTACAATTATCTTTCCTTCGTCTTAGTAAAAATTAAATAATCAAAGATATTTGACCTCAATATAACAAGTCCTACACTTTTATGAGTACATTGAATTTTTTTTTGTAACTTTTATCTTATTTCTTAATACAGGATTTGTGAGTATATTATACTGAATTTGACAATTATAGACTTTTAAAATGTTTTCTTACCTTTTAAAAGATATAGCTTCATAGCTAATTTAAAATGGTAAAAACTTGATTACAAGATAATAAATTTGAATACTAAATGAAATAATCCTATTTCCTAATACAAATTATGTGATATCTTAAGAATTGGATCCTCTCCATTGTGTGATGATGAAGTGCACTTCAATTGATGCTAAAACATGTCATTTCTCTCAATTGTTGTCACATTGCACAAATTTTTTTTCATTTGTAGTAAAAAAAACACAGGAAATAGTGCCTTATCTTTATTATCCACAAGCATTTTATTGATTAGATGGCAATCATAATTGGCATACTTAAATGTTTTTAAATTACAGTTTTCAAAACCTTTTGACTTTAATCTCTTTACTTTTAAGTTGTACAAAAACTTTTGTTTTTTGATACCTTATTTTTAATTCAAGGGTTTTGGCATGCATTTCCCAAAAATTTGGAGAAACTTTTACATATTTAAAAATAAATTCAGCAAAATATTTTAAATAACAAAAAAAAAAAACACTGTAATACAAGGATGAAGATTTTGAGTATTTTTCTGGTTATTATTATTACGAAAGGGGTACAATACATATGTGTGTGTGTGTATTATATTTTATTCATATCCTTTTATTATTTATTTATTTATATATTTTAAATTGAACACAAAATAAAGTATAATACAAGTGTGACATAAGAGATATAAAAAAGATTTAATTTTCCTATATTTAGCTGATCTTTTACCATTTTAGAGCTAAGTTTACAAGGATTTTTTTTTAAAAGCTGCATGCTTTAATTATTTAATCCTTAGGTCTTAAAAACATATAACTTAATTTTTGATAAATCTTTTAACGTTACTCATTAGTCCTCAAAGCATATAATAAATTGTGTATTTAAAATATTTATGACCAAATAATTGAAATATTTATCTTTTAAAATTCATAAAATATATTTTTTCCAATTTTTGTAAAATAATGTTTGATCTTGCTTATTTCACCCTTTCTATTTAAGTTTCCAAATTCAAATATCCTACATTTTTTTTTTAATAATATCCATACCATTATTTTTTACTCCTCTTATTCATCACTTATATTATACTTCATTTTGCATTCAATTTAAAACAAATCAATAATAAAAGGATATGAACAAGATTATATATATATTACCCTTTTTGTAATATAAACAATAACAGAAAAAAACACAGAATCTCCATCTTTGCATGATTGTGTTAGTTTTTTTGTTATTCAAAATATTTTGCTGAATTCTTTTTCAACATGTAAAAGTTTCTTTAAAATTTTATGAAATGTATGTCTAAACCTTTGGCTTAAAATTAAAGTATCAAGGAAAAAAAATTTTGTATTATAACTTAAAATTAAAGAGTAGAGCAAAAGTTTTGAACACTTCAATTTAAAAATATTTAAATGTACTTATTACGATTGTCATCTAATCAGTAAAGTGATCATAGGTCCCAAAGATAAGACCCTATTTTTTGTGTTTTCTAGTATAAATGGAAAGAAAATTTTGTAATGTGGCAACAACTAAGAGCAATAGACCATTTTATCCTCAATTAAGGTGCACTGCACCTTCATGCAAGGGAGAGAATCCAATTCCAATATCTTAATGTATATTATTGAATAAAATTGAGTTAATTTTTTTTTTGAGAAATCAAGAATGTTAGGTTTACATTGATTTTGGTTGAGGGTTGACTTTGATGCAATCAGGGATAAGAATGTTGATTTGTTCTCTTTGGACTGAACAATGTGTCCAGACTACAAGTTGACCAATAATAAGAATCTTGATATAGTGGAGCATAGTCAAATTATAAAAAAAACCAAAATTCTCTTCAACTTTATATGGTTAGCAAATATTCCTTTCCACTTTTAAAAGAAAAATATTTTAAAATTTAAATTTAGATTTAAAATTTAAATATTTTGTTATTTAAATTCTTAGTAATTTTTTGTTTTTTTGTTTTGCTTCTTTTTTTTGTTTTCCCTATTTTTCTTGTTGTTTTTTGTTTTGTTTTGTTATTTTTAGTCTATTGGTTTCTTTTTTGTTTTTGTTTTCTTTTTTCTTTTGTCTTAAATGATTAAGTTATTATTATTTTTGTGTGAAAAGAGAAAGGAAAGTAAGAATTACTTTTTCCTTTAGCAAATAAAATAGATTTAAAATTATTTGATGTGTTTTAATTTGCTATAGATAAAGTTAATTTTATTTTTGTACTCTTTCTTCATTTTCAGCCCCTTCTTTTTTTTTATTAGTGATTCTTCTTTTTTTATCATTTTTGTTTTAATTTTGCTGATTTAGATTTTTGATTTCTTTGTTTTGATTTTTATTCTTTTTGGTTTTGACTTTTGATTGATTTTGAATTAGTTGTATTAGATTTTTTTCTTTAAAATTTTAATGATTATTCTTGATTATTGATTTGTCTTTTGAATATATTCCTTAGATTGTTTTTTTGTTGAAAGGCTTTTCTTTTCTTTTCTTTTCTTTTTTTAATTTTTTTCTTCAATTTTTGATTTTGGTTTTTGTACTTTTGATTTTTTTCTTTTTAGTTCTTGAATCTTTTAGCTATCACATATATTTTTTATCTTTATTTTAATTTAACTAAAGATAAGTCTTCCTTTCCTTTCTTCTTTTCCCTCTCTTTTGTATTAATTTTAGTATTTGAAATATGGGTTTAGGTTGGAAAGAAAAAATCCTTAATATCTTTTGCTTTTTTTTTTCTTATTTCTTTATTCTAAAACCGCTTTATTTTTTATTTGAAAAGAGAATCCTTTTATTTTTTAATATCATTTTGTTGTTTGTTTTTTTTCCTATCAATTTCATTATATCATTTTATTTGAAATCAAACCTTACTTGTTGTAGGCCATTAAAATCTAAAATTTATTTAAACATAATTATAAAACTCAATAAGAATTAAAGAGGCTTATTGCCATAAAAAAATCCCTTTTTATATCCCCTTTTCATTATTCCTTATCATATATATATATATATATATTTATTTATTTTTACTTTCTGATTGACTTCCTTTCTTATTTTTAGTTATTAACCCCATATTGTTTTCGTGAAGCATGTCTTATGGGAATCTCCTCCTCTTTTCCTTGATAACTAGCATTGAGATCCCCTCAGTGATAGGATTCATTCCCACTCCGCATCCAACGTGATAGGAAATTGAAAACAAGATTAAACCACAAAGTAAACCCTCTATTCATGCATCAAAACAGCACAACATTACACATCACAACCTTAGAAATTTTCGGCTATAGTTCACTGACGATCACTCATTATTCAAAGCAGGGTTGGGTTATGGGGTTAACACAGCATACTCACAAAGAAACAAGAGAGCAAATAAACCAAGTGAATCGAATGACTTCAAGACATAGTCTCCCCAACAACCAGCATACGAATTTTTTTTGCAAAAGTTAATAAAATACCTTTGTGAGCTTTTGAATTCTGCTCGTTTCCTTTTGCCCTTGATTCTCAATTCCTCTGCCTTGGTCTGTCACGCCTCCACTCGAATAAGAAAAATCCTCAACCTCTCCTTCGCTTTCTCTTTTTATTCAAATCCCCGCTCTCTCTCTCCAAGTCTCAGCCCCTCGCTTCCTTCAAGCTCTTTACCTCTCCAGCCCTTTTTTTTTTTGGTTGCCCCGAATCCTCCTCTCCTCTAATCTCGAGACTCCTCTCCCCTTCGATTTCCTCCAACTCGAAATAAAAGCCCCTTCCTCAATTTTTCCCGGTTTCCCCTTTACTCTCTTCGCCTTCTATTCCAACCTCTCCCTCGATTTTCTTCGATGGTTCCCTCAAATCCCTAAAATCCAATCCCTTCTGTCTCCCAATTTTTTTTTTCGGTCTCCCTCTCTGCCTCTCGATTTTTTGAATTCCCCTCTCTGATTCTCCTCGACTCGAATCCCCTTGTTTCTTCTCCTTTGAAATCCTCTTCTCCTTCTCCTCCCTTTTTTCTCTCAGCCTCTCTTCACTCCTCTCCTCTGCTTTTCCATTTTTTCTGGTCTCCATCGCTCTGATCCTCACTTTCTCCCCCTCTCTCTCATCTTTTCCCCCGTCTCCCTGTTTGACCTCCTTGGCTCCTTTTTCAGTCTCTCTTCAGAACCCTTTTTCACAAAACCCCAAAGATGCATCCTTTTCATCTCTAAAGCTGTCTGGTGGGAGGCTGCCAAAGAGAGCCCAGGGCCAAAAGTAGGGTTTATAGTGAATGGATCCAGGTTGGATAGAGTAGGCCCAACAGAGATTTAATTTAGACATTTTTTTTTCAGCCCATTCTTATTGGGCTGAATTTACTTTTTTTTTTATTATCAGATATATTGGATTATAGAAAATTTATTATTATTTATTTCTTTTATAATTTTTTTAGGCTCTGGGCTTTTTTATTATTTTCTGAAGCTTCCCCCTTTTTTAATTTAATTTCTTTCATTTATTTTTTGAAGAACTTCAAGTTAAAAGCAATTAATTATTTAAAAGATTTGATCGGTAATGCACTAGAAGACATGAAATGACTAATTTGGATTAGATAATCCATTTGAATTAAATTGTGTATACAATGAAATTTTGACAAAAAGTCAACAAAAGATAAAAAATAGAGCATTTACTTTTTTATTTTGTCTCATCTTTCATATTACAAGATCTATTTCAATAATAAAGCACGTTAAAAAATTGGTAACTAATTTTATTTTTTTAACTAATTATATATTATTTAAATTATATATTTAACTATTGACATTTTATGTTATGCATAAAAAATACAAGAATTAGGTAGGCCACCTACACTAATTAAATAATAAAGAATATCTAGTTGATAATTACATAAAGTAATACCTGATCTTTCTTAATATGAGGAATTTATTAGGAATATAACAAAATTTTATGAGCTTAATTTAAAGTTTAATAAGAATTTTTAGAAATTTCTATGAATTAACTAGAAATAATTAAATAATAAAGAACTAACCAACAAATATTTCAAACAGAAATTTCAATGAATTTCTTAAACATTTAAAGTTTTGAAAATATAAAAAAATATTTAAAAAATAAAAATATTGAGTTAAAATTTAAAAATTAAAATAAAATTTTAAGACAAAAATATATAATTTTCACTAAAGTCAAATTACAATTTTAGTCAAATGAAAAAATTGACTCCTTTGTACGCTACGTGATGGAGAAGACATTCATTCGTGCAATATTTCATACCAAGTAAACTTCTTTTTTTGGCTTGTGCAATAAGACAATTCTAAGGCTACAACAAGCGTAAGATTTGAAACATTCCCTTCTAATTAAAATATTAATTATGTGATATAAATAAAGTTGTGTGTATTAAAACACCTATTTAATTAGCATATATTATATGGATGAGTATTATTATAAATTATTTAAATTTTGTGATTGTGAAATTTTACTTATATGATATTTTTGTGTTTAATTAAAATTTCAGTAGACACATGTTAGAAAAGTTGCGCTAAATAATGATATAATCAGATATTAATTATTTGGTGAAATTAGAATTGATTTAATATCTTGTTAAATAATAAATGGACTTAATAAAATATCTTAAAAACTATTTTATTTAGGATATTGGAAATATAATATATATATATATATGTAGCATCACTATCGAATTAGAATAGGATAATTATTCTTATAAAATAAAGTAATACATCTTAAATTAATTTAACATATATAAGTGAACATATAAACATCTATTTATACATATATTTATATAATAATAATAATTATTATTCAAATGAAGCACTAGTTGCCTGACACCTTTTATACACACACACACACACACACACACACACACACACACACACACATATATATATATATATATATTTGTGTGTATATAATATGTAAAACAATAGTTAAAGAAACAATACATAAATGCCCCCATAGTGAAATTAGGATAGAACATATTATATGAAATAAGCTTAAAGAAAAATGCCAGATAATACTTGCCGGAGAAGTTCATTATATTGCAACATGTGAAATAAATTAGAAAATAGTGGCTGGACACGCTAACATGCATTTAAAACTAAATGATTATGGAGACCAGTTAGCCAATTTGGTCGCATTTCCTTTCTTATGCGCAGCTCAATGTTTTCCCATTTTTGACGCCCAGTACGGCATAGAAAGAAAAAATGAAGGCGCTAGAAAGGGAGAGGAAGTGAGTAAGTAGTGAGGGAAAAAAAGTTTGCAAAAATAAGTAAAAATTAAAAAATTATGTTTATAAAGTATTTAAAAATAATTTGTGTTGTGTTTAATTTAAGAATTTATTATTAAATACTTAGTATGTTTAATTTAAAATTTATTATTAAATGTTTGGTGTGTTTAATTTAAGAAATTATTATTGAATATTTTGTATATCTAATTTAAAAATTATTATAATTTTTTATATGTTTAATTTATGAATTATTTATTTATTTATAAATTCTCTTAGAACTCCAAAAATTTAAATCATGTAATATGTCACTTAATTCCTTAATAAGGAGATATTCTAAACCCTCAAAAAATTCATAGAAATCATTAT
Organism: Erythrophleum fordii; assembly: GCA_032878935.1. Taxonomy (NCBI): domain Eukaryota; kingdom Viridiplantae; phylum Streptophyta; class Magnoliopsida; order Fabales; family Fabaceae; genus Erythrophleum; species Erythrophleum fordii. The sequence goes on along the minus strand of JAVQMF010000025.1, from coordinate 3,964,858 downwards.
ATTTTTGCTAAAATTATAAAGTATCAAGTTTAAAGCCATGGAACATAAAAAAGAAGAAGACATTAATGGATGAAGAAGAAGATAGAATAGGAATTTAAAAGAGTTACCCAACTAAAATTAATGTTGCAATGATAAGTGATTAAGGCGGAGTTCAATCTTTTATCCATTCCTTTTTTTTCTCTTTCATTTTTTCTTTCTTTTTACCTCTTTGTTGTTTACACTGCTTCAAAAGTTGAAAATGATCCATTAATCAAATGAATCGTAGAAATGAAAATTGAAAATTTAAATATATGGATTCTTCAACATATGAAATGTTAGACATATTAATTTCATGAATTTCAAAAATTGAAATTTTAACTTCTTAAATCTATTAAATCTACTAGGTTTTTTAAACTTAATAAAAATTTTAGTTTTATTTTTTTAATTAATGATTAGTCTTATATATTTACATATATTAATTATTAACCTTAAAAATATTTTTTTACTTAAAAATATTCTAATTAATTTTTTGTCCTGTATATTTGCATATATTAATTGATACGTATAATTTATTTTTTTAATTTAAAAATTTTTAATTTCAAATATTTTTATTTAAAAATAAGTTACAAAAATATTTCATGCAAAAATTTTTAATAAGTAAAAAATTTTGCATCAAAACTTTTAGCGGCGACTAAAATGGTCACCACCATAAGCTACTTTTAGTGACGAATACAATCAGTCGTCGCTAAAAGATTTGGCGCAAAACATTTTCATTTGACCAAAATTTTGGCGCCAGAACTTTTAGTGGCGACTAAAAAAAGATCACTGCTATAAGATATCTTTTAGTGACAACTAATACTAGTCGCCGCTAAACATTTTGACGTATAATTTTTTAATATTTGAATAAAAATTTGACACCAGACCTTTTAGTCACGACTAAAGTTAGTAGTCGCTAAATGTTGTATTTTAATGACGACTAAATCTTGTGGTCGCTAAAAGTTTTTTTAGACTTTTAGTGACGACTAGTTACATCGTTGCTAACTGTTTATGCTTTAGCCATGACTAAAATTTGTCGTCACTAAAAAGTCATGTTTTAGTGACGACTAAAGTTAGTGGTCGCTAAAAGTTGTATTTTAGTGACGACTAAAGTTATTGGTCGCTAAAAGTTGTGTTTTAGTGATGACTAAAACTAGTGATCGCTAAAAGTTTTATCAGTAATATTTTTAATGAGTAAAATTTTGGCATTTAGACTTTTAGTGACGACCAGTTACGTCATCGCTAAATGTTATACTTAGTGACGACTAAAGTTTGTCGTTGCTAAATGTTATGCTTTAGTGACGACTAAAGATTATCATCGCTAAAAGTTACGCTTTAGTGACGACTAAAGTTAGTGGTCACTAAAAGTTGTGTTTTGAAATATATTTTTTTATGGCGACTATGTCGATGTCGTCGCGAGAAAGTTTTAGCGACCAATTTTTTGTTGCTACTAAATAGTTTTAGTAACTATGTTTTTTTGTCGCCGCTAAAAATATTTTTAGAATTAAGAATAGTTTTTTAGCGACAAGTTTTAGTGACAACTTGATAAAGTCGTTGCTAAAAATATTTTTCAGCGACCACATTTTTAAGTCGTCATTAAAAGTCGTTGCTAAAAGTCTAATAACACAGCTAAAAAGTTGGAGATTTTATTTCTTACATCCATGTTTAATTGTAAATAATGCAAAAAAGCTAAGAGAATTGCTTAATAAGAAAACAAAATCTTAGAAAAGTGAATTCCAAGTAATCCTAATATGATGGAGAGATTGCTATGTTCCCCATCTTTCTTGCCATAACCATTATCATACCATGCCTTGTATGATTCTAAATTAAACTATAAGTTCTCATGTTACTATGTGATTGTTAAATAATTGTTATAAATGATAGGTAGCTGTATATTGTAGATTGAATTCATATTCTTCTTAATTAAACAAACCTTTGTGACAAAGGAAACAAAATCTAAAGATATTATGAAAAGAGATAAAGAAAGCCTAAACTCATATAACTTATGGTAGTAGCTCCCAATATCTGATGCTAAAAAATCATTACATTTATCACAGAAAAACCAATTCTATGCCCATTATAATACAAGGAAGAATGGCCAGTTATCAAAATGAAGAAACTGTTGCCAAGCACATGATCTACCAGGACCTACAATCGCAACACAAGTGCACAAAAGGGCTTGAAAAGCATATGGCCAAATGTGATTTTTTAATTAATAATCAAGGTCAAATCAATAGTAAACAATAGTAAACAATAGTCAAGGCTAACTAAGTAGAAGCTAAAGCAAGACACCCTGAAATTTGAGATTTTACCTTGGGAAATCTCATTCCTGATTCGATTTAGGAACTAATCCTCTCTATGGGCATATAAGATCTGGGTTCTTAATACATTCTCAATTCGGGTTTCACTCAAATGCAATTTACTCGATACCACCTGACATGAGAGGTTTAAGTTTCTAAACTTCTCTAAGAGCTCTTACCCCCTAATCATCATATGGGCTGCATGAATGGACTTCTTACTCAGGGTATCTGCAACCACATTGGCCATGCCTGGATGATACTTCAGGAATTCCATCTATTTCCTCTATCTTATATTTAGTTCCTTTTGATCGAATAGGTATTTCAGACTCTTGTGGTCACTATAAATCTCTATGGTAGCACCATATATATAGTGCCTTCAGATTTTAAGAGCAAACACTACAGCGACTAACTCAAGATCATGTGTGGGATAATTCTCCTCATGAGGACTCAACTGCCTAGAGGCATATGTCACTACTCTACCTTGCTGCATCAATACACATCTTAACCCTTTGCCTAATGCATCACAATAAACCACAAATGGTTCACTAGGATCAAGGATAATCAATACAAGGGCACTGGTCAAATGGAGTTTTAACTCCTGGAAACTCCTCTCACATCTATTATCTAACATGAAAGGTGTCTTTTTCCTAGTCAGTCTCATCAGTGGTAAGACCATTTGAGAAAAGTCCTGAATAAATCGTCTATAGTACCCTGCCAAACCTAAAAAACTCTTAACTTCAGTGATTGTTTTAGATCTATTCCACTGTAACACAGCCTCAACTTTATGGGGATCGACCGCGACTGTATCTCATAAGATCACATGACTTAAGAATTTCACCTCGGTTAGCAAAAACTCACATTTACTAAATTTGGCATATAACCTCTTATCTCTCGAAGTCTTTAGAACTGATCTCAAATGCCTCTCGTGCTCCTTAAAGGATCTAGAGTACACTAAGATATCATCTATGAAGACCATCACAAACTGATTTATATAAGGTCTGAATACCCTGTTCATGTAATTCATGAACACAGCGGGTACATTTGTCAACCTGAATGGCATAACAAGGAACTCATAGTGCCCATACCTCATTTTGAAGGCCGTCTTGGAGACATTTTCAGTTCCCACTCTCAACTGGTGGTACCCAAATCTAAGATCTATCTTAAAAAACACGGATGCCCCAGCCAACTGATCTAATAAGTCATCAATTTTAGGGAGAAGATATTTATTCTTGATGGTAACTTTATTCAACTCTCTGTAATCTATACACAATCATAAGCTACCATCCTTCTTTCTCACAAATAACACCAGAGCTCCCCAAGGTGAAACACTAGGGCGCATAAACCCTTTCTTTAACAATTCCTCTATTTGCTTTTTCAACTCAACGAGCTTTGCAAGAGTCATCCTGTAAGGAGCTTTGGATATTAGTCTAGCCCCAGGCACTATGTTTATAGGGAACTTTAGCTCTCTCTCAGGGGGTAGACCACTAAAGTCAAAATCTTTAAGGAAAACCTCTGAGAATTCCTTGATAATTGGGATCTCCTCTATCCCTTCTTTTACCTCAACTTAAATAGAGAAAAAGACTAGAAACCCTTGACATCCATACTCTAAATGCCTCTCAACTTGGGTAGTAGTCATAAAGGATAACTAAGCTCCTACCCTAGGTATGGTCCCATAAGTAGGTAAGAAAATGATTCGGTGTTCACAATCAAGTACTGCATTATTCGCGACCATCCAGTTCATACCAACATTCAAGTTAATATCCTGGAAGGGCATACAGATCAAATCAATAGTGGTATAACAATGATTGAACTGAACAGTGACATTTAAGCAAGTATAGGAAGTAACCACATGATCTCCAATTGATGTAGTGACAGATAAATCAAATGATAAAGCAGTAATAGCCAGATCCAATTACCTCACTACAAGAAAGCCATTCACTATCAGCGTACCTTGGATCAAACTAGAGGACGTATTGGCTTCTTTCTGAGTGAAGGCGAATATTCGACCCTAGGTTTGTGGCCTAGAAGGAGGCGTTGTATCCACCTGGAGACAGTTTCTAGCAGTGTAACCTGGCTTCCCACACTTGAAACATGTTATTGGAGACTGTTGGATAGATGACTGGCTTCAAGGAGGTGGCATTTGCTTGATCCTCTGTGGCCTTCTATTCCATGGCACCTTGCCTCTCTTCTTGGTGTTGGGTGTCACACTAGAACCCTCTTCTAATCTCAATCTTTTTAATTCTAAAGCCCCATTTTAACTAGTTAAAGCCATAGTAGGCATGATAGCTTACTGGTTATTCTTAATCACCCTACTGACTTCCACAAAGGTATTAAACTTTCTAATCCGTTGAAGAGTAACCCTATCGCTAATTAGGAGTTTCAACCTAGTCTCAAACTGCTTATATCTCTAAGGCTCTTTATCATACATTTGGAGGTAAGAGGAATACCGAGATAGCTCAATGAACTTGGCCATATACTGGTCAACAGTTATCTCATTTGTTTGCCTCAAGCCCATAAATTCCATCTCTTTTTTTTCCTCACCGAACTAGGGAAATATTTCTCATAAAACTCTACCAAGAAATTTTTCCAAGTGATCTGTATGTTCTTGGTCTCTATTAGAGGTTTCATGCTATGCTACCACCTATCGACTTCCTTTTGTAGCATGAAAGTGGTGAGCTGAGCTTTTTGCTCTGTAGTACAATCCATTACCGAGAATATTTTCTCCAACTCTATAACCTAAGCCTCCACCTTATATGCATCTAACTTTCTGTCAAACGAGGGTAGACTGTTCTTCCTAAACTGATTCAACAATTTTGGGATAGGCATATGGGTCTGAGCAGACTCTCAGAGAGGTGCAGGTAGAATGCCCGAAGTGGATGGCTGAGGTACAGGGGCTTCTCTCCTAGCTTCTTCTTGCCTAGCAAGGTATCTTGCAACTGCATGATCATGTTATGCTGTTGCTGGGCAATGTACCTCTGCTATTCTAGCATCTCCTACTATTAGCCCATCATGACCTCATACCGACCAAGTCTCTCTATGATAGTCTGCAGAGGATCCTCAGGCCCAAACGGAACCTCTGGCTCAGCTCTCTGAGCCCTAGGTGGCCTACCTCTACCCTTGCCCTGTTTAGTCTTAACCATGTTTGAAAAGAATCATAACCCTCAGTGTACAATTGTATCATAAGCATATATGCATATGTATGCTGGCACTTCCATGGCAATTTACACCAAACATAGGCTAATCACACCATTCAAGAGCCTAACATTAAGCAAAAGTACCTGAACCTTTGCTATAATACCAAAAATTTAATACCATCATGTGTTAACCTTAACTAATCTACACTTAGACTTGACTTCATGAAATTCCAAAGAAAATAGCAAAAATCGTGGCATTTCAATGCTATATGTCAAGGGTTTAAATGACTATACTTTGCCCCGTAGGTCCTATGAACCCGTCAATCACATTCTCTACTCCAACTCCATTCATAAAACTCATACATAGCATAAAACAACCCATGAACCACGAATATGAAGCCAAAAACCAGAAAATGCAATTTCTCAAAACAAGCCCAAAGGTTAGATTTTTGGCTCCAACTTTAGCAAATCATAACTAATTCTAAAAAAAATGAGAATCAAGTATACCATACCTTTCTAAAAATCTCTAGATGTTAACTTCACATAAAAAATAATTCCAGGACATGAATATAGCCTTTGGACCATGTTTAATAATGAAAAAGGCACAAAGGTCTGGCTGTCTCTGGTACTGATATAGTTTGCTATCATGAATTTAAAAAATTATAACTAATTCTAAAAAAATCTAATCTAGGAAAATTATACCAATTTAGAAATCTATAGATGTTAACTAGAGGGAAAAAATAAGTCCAAATCGTTGCAGTAGCCTTTGGACTTCGAAAAATGATGGAACAGTAACAAAGGTCGGTTGAGGTCCTTGATGCTGACATAGAACTTCAAAAAATTATTTCTCCCTCTACAGACCTTTGATTGAGGTGATTCTTTATAGGTCACTGGGATGTGTAGTTTATGCTTATAAAATTTCATAGCAATCGAGCATTGTTTGGTCCATAAATGACACAATTTCATTTTAGACTAATGATAATAATGCCCTAACAAAAATAAAAAAAAATTTCAATTTCAAAAATTTATCAAATATTCTCTAGACCTCCAAATAATACCCACTTTAGCTTCCCAAAAAGCTCTTAACAAATGCTAGATGCATGTCAAATTTCATATCAAGAGGAGCTCATTTAGTCATATCTTGACGTAGCTTACGAATTTAGCAAATTTGACCACATATATGGTTCAAAGTGGGGGTAAAAGGTCTCCTGCATGTTCTAGCATATTTTGGGCAAGTTTTAAAGCATAAACGTAACATATAAAAGTTGTCGAAACCATCACACATCTCAAACTCACCATACTACAGGCAAGAATAAACTACTATACACAAGCCACTAAGGGGCAAAATCTCATATTTTCATTGCTTTATCTCTATACATGGTTCTCACATCATTTATACATACTTTTACATTGCTTAAACATTTACATCTTAAAAAGAATATGTATACATAAGCACTTTGGCTTTTCTATACATCAAACTATACATAATTGTGCAAAAGTGTCAAGAGATGACCATCTATGCCTCATGGCCTCCGCTCTTTAGCTCTTGAGCTCTATCTGGACCATATGAGATGGGAGAGGGAAGGGTGTGAGATTCATGAAATCTCAATAGCTCATACACTTATTTAAGGAAGCACTCAAGGTATATAAATAATTCAAAACATGCAAGTAGGCATCCAACCAATCAAAATCATACAACATATGATTTACATACCATGAATATCATGTCAATGCTAAGAATAAATACTAAGGAATTTTGGTCTAGCCTTACCCTATTTTTGAGGACTTTTGGATCGGCCTTACCCTTGGTTTAGGGACTCTTGACTCGACCTCACTCATCCATGAGACTTTTGGCATTGTCTCATCAATTTTTAGGGACTTTTGGCTCTACCTCACCTATTACAAGAGACTTTTGGCATTATCTCACCTTTTAAGAGCAATTTTCACAACCTAAAATATAAGAAAATTGGTACCAATGCATCAAGGCAACATCAAATGGCATGTCTTATAATATAAGTGTACACATAAGCATACAATGACTATCATACATTCAAGAATGCATCAAGAAAGAGTGGAGAGTTACCTTACAAGCAAACATAAGCCTTCCCTTTCAACTTTTTTTTTCCTTTCTTGGTCTCATAATCACAACTAGATGGAGCTTGATCTCTTGAATGTAGACACAACAAATAGTTTGCAATTACTCTCTTATAATTCAAATAAACACTTAAAAAGGCTAGGGGATTGAATCGCTAGTTTCTCCCTCTTGAATTTCACTAGTTCTTCTCTTAATTCCTTTGCATTTCTCAACTTCCCACACTCTAATTCAAAGATTTCTTACTTATTCTAGGTCAGACTTCCTTCCTCTCTCAAGCTCTCAAGTTGGTAGAACCAACATACACAAGAAGCAAAAAAGAAGAAGCAATAATACATAAGCATCTACCTTGAGTTCTAGCCTTCTTCAAGAGTGGTTCCCTTTTGCCTTTACCTTCCCTTTAATTCTCCACTCTCCCTCTTCTAAACCAAGCTCAAAACAAAGTGAATTCAATAACCAAAACTATAGAAAGAGAGGACAAAAAGAGAAGAACAAAATTCTAAGAAGAAGGGCTATAGAAATCTCAAGTTTTGCTTATCTTTTCCTTGGTTTCCTTCCTTCTCTCTTAGCTTATCTTGGTTTTTCTTTCTCTCTCCAGCCCTTTTCTCTGTTTTGGTTGAAGCTTAAGTTAGTTAGAGAGGAAGAGAAGCTTCTGGGGTCTTTAAGAAGCAAAAATACACTTTTTACACTCTTTTCTAGACCCACCGTCGTTATAGTAGAAAATAACCCTTGCTACGACAAGCATGTATTAGTCTCAACCTCTGTTCTCACTACGACACACTATTACGAGGAACTCCCTGGTTTTTGTATGAGACACCCGAACTTGTTATAGCTTGAAGCATTCTTACTATGGCGAACTGGTACATTTGTTATAGCTAGGTGGATTCTTGCTATAGCGAACAGGTACATTGGTTATAGCCAGTAGACTTAGAATAATTTTAGAAATTCTAGTTGTTACAAGCTTGATCAGGAGGTATAGGCATGTTTGGCTTGTATATTGAGCTTGTCCCAGCATTGTTATCATGTAATTGTGAGTATTGTTGAAAAAAACTTTTATATTGACTTAATTCGGCTTCAATTTTTTCAATATGTTTTTGTTGTTCATAAAGTGGCTTATTACGAGTATCTTGCATAAAAGCTTTGCATTCATTTCTTATAATTTCTTGAATATAGGCAGAGTGATCATAGGTTGGCTCTTGGGACTTAGTGAATTCAATTGTTGGATTTCCATATATGTTGTGGGACATGCTGCCTAAACCATATAATAATCCTTTTTTTTTCCCTCCCACAACTTGCATCCATAAAGTTAATTATGATATACTTTCTCCCCTACTCTCTGCCTCAAACTTTCATTGAAGAAACTCATTTTGAAAAGTAAATAAAAGAGCCAACATTAGACATTTGCTACTAAACAAACTCATCCTAAAAATAGCCAAAATTAGATCAAGATATAATTGCATGTATAACAATAAATATAAAATGATACTTACATATATAGCTTCTGATTTTTTTTCTAAGAGTCATTATTTTTATGGGTTCTGAGATAAATCTTAGAATATTTAGGTAGTCTTCCTAATTCTTTTGCCTTAAAAATAAAATATTATTAGTCATAAATATATTTAAAATAATAATTACAAGTAATTAACAATATAATGAAAATACCAATTAAATAGATAAAGAAATAAAATGACTTACCAATCTTCTAGTATGTTCAAGCATAGAAATATAACCTCTTGTATATTGTGATGAGCCATACTCAGAGGAGGGGGCACGATTTTTTCGCATCTGCTTACATAGGGTTTGATATTGTGGAGTACCCCATTTGTCACAAAGTTGATTCCAAATCGTGTCTCCAATCCATTGAAGTTTTTTTCCACTTTTTCATGCTTTCCAAATATTATCCCTTAATCACTCAATTATTTTATTTTTCCAATTTCATTTAATTTGTTTATGGTTGTTGAGTGACCAGTGATAATATTTTTGAATAAAATGAAGTTTTAATTATAAAAATGCATAATAATATAAATATTAAAAATTAATAAAAAATATATTTGAAATTCTTGAAACCATAAATCTTTGTACTTTTGTGGAACTTCTTTCTAGCTATTCCAAGGTCCTTCATATTTACTTTTAAAAATATTAATAATGGAAGTACAAACTGCATCATTATTTGGTTCAAATCTATATAAAATAAATGTTTAAAGTAAGTGTAAAGAAATAAAAATTGACAATGAGAGTAAAAATAATAAAAAAATGTATAATAACTTGTCATCACCTGTAAGTGTAATAAGTTGTTTCTGGATAATTCCAAGTTGTGACTCTTCATGAGAAGGAAGAGGAGTAGATGTGAAATTCTCTTACTTAGAAATGGGAGTGAAGTAAAGTCGTGATTGACCTCTACTTGATGATGATCTATGTCGAGACATTTGAGTAAAATAATTAGAAGAATAAAAAAATTACATCAACAAAAATTTTGTATAGAAATAGTAGTAACAATTTAATATTTATATATTTATATATATACCTGTGCACAATGAGGGAAAATGAGAATTTTTAAATCAGAATCACAATCAAGATCAATGGAATGAGTAGAGGGTTGTGTGGTGGTAAGATGCAAAGATGTGTATATATATAGATGTATAAAATATGTAAATAATACTAGCTTTATAACTTTATCTGACATAATCTGGGTCATGTAGCATGTGTATAGTTTGAAGTCTATAATGTAGCATGTGTAGTCACGTAGCATGTGTATAGTCTAAAATCTATAATCTAGCATGTGTGGTCATGTAGCATGTATATAGTCTGAGGTCTAACATGTAGCATGTGTATAGTTTAAGGTCTATAAAATGTAGCATGTGAAGTAACATCACTTTTTTAGTATAAACGTGTAGTACAATAATAAAAATAATTCTGATATTTACATTATGATATTATATAATCTATAATTACAATTCATCTTTTCTTTTTGTATTTTTCATACACTTTTTATCAAATAATTTATTGATTATAATTAAATGAAAGAAAAAAATTCTTTACATATTTTTTACACAGTTTTTATTACATGATTTATTGATTATAATTAAACCAAAATAAATTCACTACAAACCAAATATAAATTTATTAAAATTATAATTCTATACTATGTGGTAATTGTCCAGTAACTTTACTTCAGGCGTGTAGTGAAATCACAAATGAAAATGATAAATAACAAAATCAAGTACAATAATAATAAAAGTGGCTCTGACACATTTGTTTGTTTGTTTGTTTGTTATAAGTAATGTCAACTACAATTACTAATCACTTTTTCTTTTCATATGTTTTTTACACAATTTTCATTACATAATTAAATAACAAAATCAAGGACAATAATAATGAAAGTGGCCCTGACATTTGTTTGTTTGTTTCTTACAAGTAACATCAACTGCAATTACTTATTACTTTTTCTTTTTATATGTTTTCTATACAATTTTTATTACATAATTTTTTGATTATAATTGAAGTAAAAGAAATTAAGCAACTCACCTTTTCTTTTCATTTTTTATTACATACTTTGCATTACATAATTTATTAATTATAATTAAATAAAAGAAAAAATTCAATACAAATCAAATATGAATTTATTGAAAATTATAATTCTAACCACTTTAAAATTAGAATAATATAACATTGAATTTTTATTTTAAATTTAACTATTGCAAATATAATTTTTATTTTGTATTTAAAATGAAATTGGTAACATCAAAAAATAAAAGCATGTAAGAAAAGAAAATAAAATAATAAAAAATAAAATTATGTACAATAATGGTTCTGACATATTATTTCTTATTAGTGACATTATTCGTACAACTCTCTTTTTTGTTATATTTTTTTTAGACAATTTATGTTACATAATTTATTGATTATAATTAAATAAAAAAATCCAACCTTTATTTAATTGATTTTAGCTTTTTCATTAATTAAATATAACATTGAATTTTTATTTTAAATTTAACTATTGTAAATATAATTTTTATTTTGTACAAATTGCTTTATAATGAAATTGGTAAAATAAAAAAGTAAAAAAAATTATATGATAAGAAAATAATTAGCATAAACAAGTAACTTGTAAATGATATTAGTACAATAATATAATCAAATACAATACTATAATCAAGTATAATAATATAATAAAATTTCTAACACTTGTATAAGTGACGTGTTCTGCTCATATTTTTTTTCACATTTTTTATGACATAATTTCATATGAGAAAATAATTAAAAATTATCATTAAATAAACAACAATAATTCAATTCAAACAAAATATATGAATTTATTGATTATTTTTATTATGATGACTCTCATAAAATCTCTTATATACATTAAGCTGGTTTTGTAAAGCTTGTATAGTCCTATTATTTTCTTGAAATTGTGAGATTTGAGAGTCCATGATACTTTTAATGTCTGGATGTAATACATCTTCAGGAGATATTGCTTCACGCATACTAAGAAAACTTTGATGGCTAAAAACATCTTTATATCTATAGCCAGAAATTCGATTTCCCACTATATGATGTGAAATACTTTCAATACCATAGATCATCCCTCCAGCCTTTCTTCCTCCTGTTGCTTGTATCCAAAGTTTTATCTCTTTAGATGATTCTTGTAGTGGAGGAGTAACTTCACCTTTAAGTTTGATATATTCATTCTGAATAGAAGACAAAATATATCAACCTAAATTATGATGATAGATATAAGTTAAATATAACAGTAATTTATCAATATATATATACATAGGTAGCTTTTGATTTTTTATCAATCTAGTGACCATTCTTCAAATGTATAGCTCGGTGAAGTTCAGCCGGTGTTAGTTCCCTCCCAAAAGTATTTTTCAAAATCTCCTAATAAAACCACACTGGATGAGAGTTGGCAATAGAAACGGAGTCACTGCTGGATGCTTTATTTTTTTTATTCCTTTCGCTTTTTTGTTGGAATTGTAAACTATCCCAACTAGTACACAATGAGTTCCAAACATGTTCTTTCATCTAGACTGGTCTTTTTTTCCTCTCTTGTGCATACCCTATCATGCCTTTTAACTTATTTCTCACTTGGTCTAAGAAATTTTCATAGATTGAATCATGTCCATCTGGAATCCAACAATAACATTTCTACAAAAAAAAAATATGTTACAAACTTATAATATATGTAGCATTAAAATTCTAACAATAATTTTCCCTAACAAAATTAATAATTATCGTATACCTGAAACTCTTGAAACTATGCTAATCTAACTTGTTGTGGAACTTCTTTTAAAGAATTTTATAGACCATCAAAATTGTTTTGGATGATGGCAAGAATGCATTCACCCACAATATTACCATTTGGTCTATATCTGATTAATGAATTAAATATATTCATACAAGTTAATTTATAAATAATTGTATATGTGATGAGTAAAAAGTGTAAGTATAAATATTACCCTGTATGTACTGGATAAATTAGTTTTGGTTCCATCGGCAAATCTTGACAAATTTCATAATAGAGTTTTACGCTTTGTATTTGTGCAGATATCTATGAAAAGTAAAAAAAAAAAGGGTTAAAATTAATATTGTATTTCATACCTTACTGATAACAACAATCACTTCATTGTAGCTTTGTATACATAGTTTTTACTTTTACTAGAGCACACAGTATAGTTCTATGCAGTATGTGAGAAAAGAAGTGAGAGAAGCAATTTTCTTTAAAGCACTTAGACAAGAAGCTCTTTGTGCATCAAAGAAAAGAACCAAATATATATATAGGTCGATAACAAATACAAAAAAAGGAAAATAATTTGGTTCACCTTTAATTATTAACTTAATTTCCTATTTCATTATTTATAAGATATATTTATATTAAAATTATTATAAATAACAAAGAAAAAGTATCACTAACACAAAAAAAAAATTATATAAAATAAAATATATTAAAATAATGTATTATATTATATTATATTATATATATTATTATTTTAACTTTGATTTATATGAATTAAAGTTAAAATAATAAATAAAGTTCACGTGCAAGCTAAAAGATGTCAGCCTTCACATGAACTTTATTTATTAATTCAAAATTTTTTTAAAAAAATATAATAATAATAATAATAATAATAATAATAATAATAATAATAATAATAATAATAATAATAATAATAATAATAATAATATAATTCATGCCTCACCTGAACTTTAAAAAAATGAAGTGATAATAATATAGTTCATAATTCACGTGAATTTTGACATCTTTCAGTAACTTTATTTATTATTTTTTAAAAAATAAAAATAAAATAAAAGAATAAATAATATTATGAATAAATAAAGACAAAAATTAGAATGAATAAAAGAAGAAATTTTAAATATTTAAATAAATTATTAATATTAAAAATGTATGGTATAAAATTTTATTCATCACAATAAATAAAATGAAAATAAAAATTAAAAAAAAATCTCATACAATTTTTTATAATAGTAAATAAAAAAATAAAAACATAGTGAAATATATTATTATTTATCGTCAAACTCAAAATTTAAAAATAACAAATTAATGTAATAAGTATTGTTATTATAAAAAAATTAATAATAAAATGAAAAAAATTAATAATAATATTAATAATTATTTTTATCATTTTTAAAAATAAAATAAATTATTATTCATCATCTTCTGCGACTTCATTGTTGTCGTCGTCAGTCTCTTCATCATCCTCATCTTCATCGGCCCCTTCACTGTCATCATCATCTTGATCTTCTTGTTCCGCTTCTTGCATATCTGTATAAAAATTTATATTTTCAACTTGTAAATTGATATGAAGATCTATCTCTTCCATTTCCCCTTCATCACATAAAGTATCAGATGATATCTCATTATTCACTTTTCTTACTTCAGTTTCGTCATCTTAATAAGCAACCTCTAATGAATTATTATCATCTACCATATTCCTTGCTTTAGTTTTTATGGTAACTTACCAATCACCTTTTTCTTGGATCCTCATAGGATGCAGCACATAATAGACTTGAACATAGTACTTTGCAAATACAAATGGATCAAATTTTCCATATCGTCTAGTATGTTTTATTTCAATAATTCCATAGTCATTATGTATTTTAATCCCTCAATTCATAATAGGATCAAACTAATCACAAAGAAATAATACTATTTTTTTTTCAGGTTCTCCTATATATTGTAATTGAACCACCTCTTTAAGGATACCAACGTAATCATTATCTCCATCTTCTCCCATTCCCTTAACACAAACTCCATTATTTATTGTTTTCCTACCAATACTCCAATTATTGGTGTGAAACTTATATCTATTTACAAAATATCCTGATCATGTTTGCACCTCTCTAAGTGGTCCCCAAGCTAAGTCCTATAAATATTTCTTGTCACTAAATCTAGGTTGGTTAAGAATTTATTTGAAAAGAAAATTAAGCTAATATCATGCAAGTCAATAAGTAAAAAAAAAAAAAGTGTAAATAAAGAAATAAATAAATAATGGCACTACATACATATGATTTAAACCATTGTATAAATTTATGTTCAATGTTGTTGTCGATTTCTCGTGAGCCAATGTATGGATTTAACATTCATAACTCTTGCTCAAAAATCCTACAATACAAGTTGCATGTTAGAATATTACTGAATGATGAATTATCAGTGTGATAAGTTTCAATCTTGCTTAATATAAGGCTTGACTTAATCACAATTCAATAGGACGTGAAGATGAGCAGTAGCCATTTCTCTGTCATTCAAATAACAAGTTAAGCATTTTCCAAGCGACTGTCCAACTTTAATGAAGACTGATAAAGTTGGTTCACTTGTTTCTTGTTCATCCACACACTCATTTCGATAAACTTTTATTCGTACTAAAGATACTTGTGACTCAAAATAATATGAACAAAAATGTGATATTTCTTGTGACAAATACGGCTCACAAATAGATCCTTCCACATGAGCATTATTTTTAACTATGCATTTTAATCTATTTAAAAATTTGTACGACCAAATGATAAGTAGTGTGAGACAATAATATATTATTTCAAGCAAATGATATTTGCATATGAATAGATTTCAAGTATCAATTACCTTTCAAAGGGATACATCCATCTATATTGGATTAGGCTACCCACTCTCGCCTCAAATGGCAAATGGATCAGTAAATGTTCCATAGAATTAAAGAAACTCGGTGAAAATATTCTTTCTAATTTATAAAGAATGAAAGGAATATTGTGTTCCATTTGTGTTAAGCTATCAACTGTCAATGTTGTTAAACATAATTCCTTGAAAAATATACTCAACTCAGTTATGGGCTTCCATATTTGCTTAGGAAGTGCACTGAAAGCAATTGGCAATAAGCATTCTATAAAAATATGACAATTATGACTTTTAAAGCCAATTAACTTTCCTTCTGTTGAATCTACACATCTTGACCAATTCGAGGAATACCTATAAGACATTTCAATCCTTTTATCCATTAACAGATCGCCCTTCTTTGATCAAGTGTAAGAGTGAACTTAACCTTTAGTTTTACCACTTTTCCATTAGATATTTCTCACAGCTCTAAGTCTTTCTGCCTATAATATTCTTTTAAATCTATTTTGGCTTTTATATTATCCTTAGTCTTCCTTCTCACATCCATAACAATATTAAAAATATTGTCAAATATGTTTTCTCTATATGCATGATATCTAAATTATGCCGAATCAACAAATGTTTCCAATATGAAAGTTCCTAAAATATACTTTGTTTCATCCTTTTGTGATATTGCCCATAGCCTGGCAATCTAAAAACACCTTGATCAACTACTCTTGGATGCATCTTCACATGATGCCATAACTCTTTTCCATCCAATCTTGGTGGAGGGAGATCATTTTCAACTCTATTTTTTTTAAAGCATCTTTATTCCTTCTGAAAACATGGTTCATAGGTAGAAATTGTCGATGGCAATCAAACTAAGAATTCTTGCCCCCATACTTCAAGGTAAAAGCTTTTGAGTTTTGCATATAATAAGGACAAGGTAATTTTCCAACAGTACTCCATCTTGACAACATCCTATATGCTGAAAAGTCATTTATTGTCTACACCAATGCTGCTCGCATCTGAAAGTTTTGCTTCTTTGAGACATCATATGTGGGTACTCCTTCTTCCCATAACAATTTTAACTCATCAATTAATAGTTACAAGAATACATCAATCTTCATTTTGGGATTTTGTGGTCCAAGAATAATTACCATTAAAAATAAGTAAGGAATAGTCATACAGACTCCATGAGGGAGATTATTAGGAGTAATTATCACAAGCCAACATGAATATGGTAAAGAAGGTTGACTATAAGAAGTGAACCCATCTGTGCAAAGACTAAGACGAACATTTCTTGGCTCCATTGCAAAATCGAGATATATTCTATAAAAATGTTTCCATACTTCTCCATCAGATGGATGACACAGTATATCTTTACGCCTTCGATTATTCCAATGCCATTGCATAAGCTCAGCATATTTCATTGAACCATAAATTCTTTGTAATCTAGGGGTAATCGGTAAATAATGCATTCTTTTATATGGAATCTCCTTTGATCTTTCTCTTCGGCCAAGTTGACTAGTTTTATACCTATGTGCTCCATAGAATTTACATATTATCTCATCTATATCATCTTTATAATACAATATACATCCATTGATGCAAACATCAATTTTTTGTGTAGATAGCCAAGTTTTGATACTATCTTCTTTGTTTGATACTAGTTATTGGGTACAATATTATCAGATGGGCAACTATTTTTCAATAGACTTGTAAATCGGTTAAAACTATACTGTGACATATTACTGTCAGATTTAATGCTTAATATTTCTATAGCAATAGATAACTCAAACTGATTACTGCATGTTGGCCAGAGTGGTTGCTGATATGCATTTAGTAAATTAAAAAATTGTTGGGCTTCTAAATTTGGTGATTTTTTGACATAAATATCATCATTATCTTCTTCAACATAACTATTAACATTAAATTAAAGAGAAGTTCCTTCAGAGATCATTCTTTCATATTTATTATCTTGATCATCATTTACTAATCGTGATGAGTTAGGTGTTCCACTAGATGTTCCAACATGTATATTAGGTATTAGGGATGTTTGATCTCATCATAACATGCCCAATGCCAATATCCAGGTTGAAATCCTCTTTTATAAAGATCGATTGTTACTTCATCAAAAATAAGATATGCTATATTTTTATGTATAGAACAAGGGCATCTAATTTTTCCTTCTCCTTTTGACCTTAATCCTTTTTTACATGTAAAAGTAATAAATTCTTCTACTCCTTGTAAAAATTCATCAGTATATCCTTCATATCCAGAATTTAATTTATTATACATCCACCGTCGATTACTAGGAATTTCCATTTTCTATTTCAATAAACATTTTAAATATTACTTTACAATTTTTGATAACAAAATCTACCTTTTAACACCTTATCAAATAAATATAATATTTCCTTAAACACAAATGTTATCACTAAACTTTTGTATATTAATTTATCATTATTACCAATATATCTATCTCCACTATATTATTACATCACAAATAATTAACAATTATTTACAATCAATAAGTTATAAAAAATAATATGCTTATATATTTTATATAAATATTTACTTACCTGGATAGGTTGAGATGAATAAAATCTCTATTTTAAACCAATTCTCCACCTAAACTTGAACAAGGTGGTCAAATTTTGAAAAAATTGGAGAAAGAAAATAGGATGGCAAAATTCTAAGGAAGAAAATGATAGCAAACAGTTGTGAAGGAAGAGTAAGAAAGATTATTTTTCCTCATATAAATAAACTTTTTTTAGCAATTTTTTTTTCAACAGTCTTTTTTTAATGTTTATTTTTATTTCTAACAGTCACTTTTCTTTTTTAATAGCTATTTTTTTCAATAGCTATCAATAATTATTTTATTTTATTTTCTTATAAAAAATATATTTATGTAACCCGAAATCACTTTTGTACATATAAAATATAAAAATTATATATATAATATAAAAAACTTTAAGCACATCTAACTATTTTAAACAATAATTTTATTCACTTATTATATTCTTTATACTTATTTGTATATTTATTAAAATTAAAATTATTAATAATATTTGAATATTTCAATTATTATAATATATAACAAAAAATATATTTATATATTATGGTTCCAACCACCTTACACTATAATTTATAATTTAATTAATTATAATTATTAGAAATTATACTATAATTTAATAAATATAATTTATAATATATTTATTAAATTATAATAATGAATAATATATAAATATTTAAAATATTAATATCTATATATAATTTATATATCTAATATTATATAATGTCAAATTATTAATATTTACATATAATTTAACATTTTGGTGATAGAAGCTTGGTTGGAGATGCCCAACCATCTTTCTATCGCTATGTGATTAAATTATATAAATACATAATTATAATATGAAGACAGAGTGTCATTAGAACTTTTTGTATAATATTATAATATATTTAAATTTAATTTATACATATTTATATTTATAACATATAATTTATATTATATTTTATTAGAAATTTATATATATTTTAATTTGAATTAAAAATTCATATTACTTATATATATTTTTTATACAATATTTTCTTTTTTCCTTGATAAATAGTTTTATTAATATAAATTATAAATTATAATATAATCTTTAGAAATTATAATATTATTTATATACTTATAATATAATTAATTAATATTACTTACATTTATTTAAATTATAATAATCTATAATATTTAAATATTTTAATTAATAATATTTATATATTGGTTATGCAATATCTATATATTTTCATGCAACCTTTTAATTATAATACTATTCAGCTAACTTAAGTCAATAGAATATTTATTTTTCATATTTTATTTATTTATTTCCATTTGATAATAAATATGATTAATATAAATTATAATATGCTTTATATATTTATCTCAAATCAGAAGTTAGAATATATTATCTTATTTATAATATATTATATTTGATATTTTTTAATTAAAAATTAACATTATTTATAATTATTTTTGTATAATAATTACTTATATATATATATTTATCATATTAATTAACTTTTTATAATTCTTTAAACCATTGCACAGATGCGATAAAATATTGGTTGACCAATCCAACTATTATTCCGTCACTATTTGTTGTGACAGACTTATGATTGTAATATTTAATCATAAATTAGTCGCCATTGTTTTTTTAAAATTTTTTATTAATAAATAAATAAACCTGTCATCGTCTGTCCCAAGTTTCTATCATAAAATATGCAGATTCTTGTAGTGTTTTCTAACAATTTTTGTCCTTAGTTTGTATGTAGTTTAAGTCTTTTGGATATTTCTTCATCTATCACTTGTTAAGTCCTTCTGCGCATATTGTACTTTTTATGAACACCGTGTTTGAAGGACGAGCTCAGCCCCAAATTCTATTCTCTGAAAATTTTTAATGTAGATTCATTATATTAATTTAGTCTGCTTTTTATAAACTAAATTTATCTTAATTTTTTCTAGGAGAATAATTCACCAACCTTCCGCATTCAAAGAAGTCACATAGCTCAAACAATGAAGTGCCAAGATTTCAAAGACAAGATCATTTAACTCACTGATCTTTATCGAAGCATCTTCACCCAATATCACATTTTCTAAAGGTGTATTGAAATTGTAGATAAGTTTTGGAAGAATACTGTAGTAGATGTCAAAAGGTTAGGAGATAGAATCATTGCATTAAAGTTTGTAGTAGAAAAAGAAATCTTTAATATTATTAGTGCGTATGCACCACAAGTAGGGTTAGAAGAATCTCATAAAGTAAAATTTTGGAAAGATTTAGAATGTTTAGTTCAGGAAATACCGTTAGGAGAAAAGATTATTTTAGGAGGGGATCTAAATGGGCATGTGGGAAAGGTATCTTCAGGCTACGAGGGTGTTCATGGAGGACATAGTATAGGAGAAGTAAATGCAGAGGGTAAAACTATTTTAGACTTTTCATTAGTGTTCGATCTTATATTAGCTAACACTTGTTTTAGAAAGCGTGAAGAACATCTTATCACGTATAAAAGTGGTAGGGTATGTTCTCAAATTGATTTCTTTCTTATAAAGAAATCGGATAGAAAATTTTGCATGGATTACAAAGTTATACCGGGAGAGAGTTTAACTACTCAACATAGAGTTTTGGTTATGGATGTAAGAGTTAGGAGGAGAGTAAAAAGTAAATGTGAAGGTAGAGTGGTAAGGACTAAGTGGTGGCAACTAAAAGGGGATAAAGAAAAGAATTTGCAGAGAAGGATTATAGAAGAAGGACCTTGGGAAATACAAGGAAATGCTAACGAGATGTGGAATGAAATGGCTAAAGAGATTAGGAAGGTGGCAAAGGAAATATTAGGGGAATCAAAAGGTTTTGGACCTAAGGATAAAGAATCTTGGTGGTGGGATGCAAGTGTACAAGATAAGGTTAAAGTTAAAAGAGAGTGTTATAAAGTGTGGTCATTATGTAAGAGTAATGAAAATTGGGAAAAATATAAGGTAGCTAAGAAAGACACTAAGAAGGCAGTGAGCGAAGCGAGAGCGAGGGCATTTGATGGGTTATACCAATCTTTAGGTACTAAAGTTGGAGAAAAAGTATTTACAAGTTAGCTAAAAGTAGGGAAAGAAAGACAAGAGATGTGGATCAAGTGAAATGCATTAAGGATGAAGACGGGAAAGTGTTAGTCACGGAACGTGATATCAGAGAACGATGGGAGGGTTATTTTCATAGGCTTTTTAATGAAGGGCATGAGATTTTATTGCAATCGGATAGGCTAGACACGCAAGAAGAGGATCGAAATTATACTTTTTATCGTAGAATTTGTGAGGTAGAGGTAAAAGAAGCATTAAAACGAATGGAGAATGGCAGAGCAGTTGGACCGGATAATATACCCATTGAAGTATGAAAGAGTTTGGGAATGAAAGGTATAAGTTGGCTCACAAAGTTATTTAATGGAATTATGAGATCTAAGAGGATGCCAGATGAGTGGAGGAAAAGTATTTTAATCCCTATTTATAAGAGTAAAGGGGACATTCAAAATTGTGCAAATTATAGAGGAATTAAACTCATGAGCCATACTATGAAATTATGGGAAAGAGTAATTGAGCGAAGGTTAAGGAAAGAGAGTCAAGTTACGGAGAATCAATTTGGTTTTATGCCAGGAAGGTCAACTATGGAAGTAATATACTTGTTGCGTAGATTAATGGAGAGATATAGGGAGAATCAAAGAGATTTACACATGGTGTTTATTGATTTAAAAAAAGCATATGATAGAGTGCCAAGAGGAGTTCTATGGAAGGCTTTGGAGAAAAAAGGAGTTCGTATAGCTTATATTCGAGCAATCCAAGACATGTATGATAAGGTTACAACTAGCGTAGTAACAAAAGGTGGACTTACAAAAGACTTTCCGATAACTATTGGTCTACATCAAGGGTCAACTTTGAGCCCTTATCTTTTTACCTTAGTTTTGGATGTGCTTATTGAACATATCCAAGAGTTGGTGCCACAGTGCATGCTTTTTGCAGATGATATTGTCCTAGTTGGAGAATCGAGAAAGGAAATGAATGAGAAGTTAGAGAGGTGGAGACAAACTTTGGAAGCTCATGGCTTTCGTTTAAGTAGAAGTAAAACGGAGTATATGGAGTGTAAGTTTAGTAAGAGGCACACCACTTCTAGCGTAGAAGTAAAAATTGGAGAACATATCTTACCACAAGTCACACAATTTAAGTATCTTGGATCCATCATACAACATACCGGGGAAATAGAAGAAGATGTAAAGTATAGGATTCAAGCGGGGTGGATGAAATGGAGGAGTGCTTCTGGTGTTATTTGTGATAGAAGAGTACCACTCAAACTTAAAGGTAAATTCTACCGCACAGTTATAAGACCTGCAATGTTGTATGAAACTGAGTGTTGGGCAATAAAAAGTCAACAAGAAAATAAGTTTAATGTTGCAGAGATGAGAATGTTGCGGTGGATGAGTGGACACACTAGACGAGATAGGATTAGAAATGAATGCATTAGAGAGAAGGTGAAAGTCGCACCTATTGTAGAAAAGATTGTAGAATCGAGACTTAGGTGGTATGGTCATGTGGGAAGGAGACTTATAGAAGCCCCCGTTAGGAGAGTAGATGAAATGGAGAATAGTCCAATAAGTAGAGGTAGAGGAAGACCAAGAAAAACTATAGGAGAAATTATTAAGAGAGATTTAGATCTAAATGGTTTGTCTAGAAATATGATTTATGATAGAGATTTATGGCGTCGATTGATCCATGTAGCCGACCCCACTTAGTGGGAAAAGGCTTTGTTGTTGTTGTTGTTGTTGTTGTATTGAAATTGAACACAACCTGCTCGCTAATAACTATCCATTAATAGAAATTCTTCGTTATATATAAGTCAAATGTTCCGAGTCACATTACCACTCAATCTTTACGAAAGTGATTAAATATGCTAAGAAAACAATGCCTGCCAAAAAATGATACGTCTGATGATCAGATTGCACACACACACACACACACACATATATATACGAGAAGATAGTTAATGGGTAGTCCTTGGGAAGAAAAAAAAAATCTAAACACCCCCCCCCCCCCCCCCCAAAGGTGAGGCAAAGCATACGTGAATATGATATTCAATAATAGAGTTCAATACCATCATATTGCTATGACAATTTTATTTATTTTTCTGATAAAATTAAATAGCATAGCTGCTGCAATACTACAGTCCATATAGAGTTCTTAAGGCCTTAGCTAGAGTAAAAATATTTGTTCACTAAAAGACTACATTTTCTCGTAATTAACAATCATTTTTCGTTTATTTCCGCCTCAAAGACTGAAGTTTTTGTGTGATGTATATGATCATTCTTGTTCACGCGAAGATTTTCTTAAAACCAATTGTAACTGTCACTTAAATCTTAGAGGCCAAAAACGGCGTTAGAAAAAGGTCATTTATTTGCTTGTAAGCCAAGGGATGGCAAGTTTGCCGTGGCGAATTCTTGTAATGGGTTGCTTTGCTTGTGTGATCCCATTAAACTGTGCATGGTGAAAAACTATGAACGAGAGTTTTCAGCATCGATAATATGGATAGAGAAGATCGTCGGTCTTATGGTTTATATCAGCCAATAAAATTCTTTCACAAGGATGCTGCAACATTGATGTACCATTCCAATAATTTGATTTATCATAGACAGCACGGATTTAAATGTTAAAAATTTTAAATAGTATTTCTAATAAAATAATCTTATCAGGGAAATGCTTTGGTCCTATTGTCTCTGATTATATTTGCGATAAAGTTTACACCAAATTATCTAGTTCATTACTAGGAATAAGGGGGAAAAAAAAATCAAAGAGACGATCCTAACGCTGTTAGACGTCAATTGTCGGAAGTTACAGGGGCAAGGTTATTTATATACGTCATGACTATATACTAGCAACACAGTATTATAAATTGGTTTCGAATCACATAGCTATTTTAATTGTTTATTATGCTGTGTCAAGTGGTTTATATATTAATATATATTGTGATTTGGCCTATACACTCAAATGTGGCCACGTTGTTCTATTCCTATGTGATGCTCGACTTATCTTCTGAGCTTTCTCTAGAGTTACGATTAAGTTTACAAAATTTTTGGTTTGCTCTTTTATTAATTTAACTAGTAGTTTAGACGTACGAGAAATTCATTTGTTTTTGAGGTCTAATTTTGTGGTACTAGCCAGACTTTGTGTAATTGGAATGAGTTGTTTTTCGTCCATATACTTGAATTCCAAAGAAGGCGATCTATGACCGACAGTTTATAATAGCGGTTTGTGCTAAAACATGATACAACAGTCAAGCGAAATTGGTATTTATTTATGAACAAAGACCAAGTTCTATTTATTTTTGATTGAGTTTAATTATTATCCATCATAACAAATTTTTATTTGCACAATCCAAAGTTTATTTCGTGGTGATATTTAATTGTGTATCAAAGATAAATAAATCTTTGTGGAATAGTTTGGAGATGATGAAATTGGATTATTTCAATAATAAAAAATTAGGTAAATTTAAAAATAGACTTAAAATGATGGAATATATGTATCTTCTTGGACCAATGATTATGGTGTGAAAATTTCATGTTAATTAGAATAATTGATAATTATTTTATAAAATTAATTTTAATTTGCATTGCTATAAATGCAATGACAAGTTCATTTGACTAGAATTATAGATATGATTGATAATGTGGATATTGAGAAAAGAAAAAAAGGAAATTTGATACGGGTTTGAGAAGGGAGGATATTAAAGAGGATGAAAGATAGAGCAAGATGTTAAAGAGACGATCACTTGTATTAAGAGATTTTGAGAGAGATACAATGACAAGATAAGATAAAGACTACAATTCTATTATACTTAATGGAGTCTTGGATGATTGTAAGATGGTTTTTGATGCCTTGATTGTGTGTGGTTGATGATGTTCATTCTCTCCTTTGTGAGGATGTAAAGGCCTCTATGTATAAGTTTTAAGGGTGGTTGATTGATGATGACAATTAGACCATGTTGCTTAGTGAGGCCATTTCACAAGGTGGCTTGCTATATTGGGATTGTTTTGTTCAAAGCAACTTAGGCAAATTGATATATCAATTCCTTGAAAGAGGTTCAATGAATGGTACCTGTTAAGTGGTTTGAGCCTTCTAGAATTAGGCTAGATCGAGTTGGATTGATTTGGCACTTATGACTAGGAGGCTTTTATTGTAACACCATAATGTATTAACCATGGTTATCCATCATTGAGGCTTGATTCCATATAATTCTCAAAGAAAAGGAATAAAATCGTGGCATTCTAATGTGTTATGTTGGGGTTTAGACGTTCATACTTTGCCCTGTGGGTCCCATAAATCTATCAATTACATTTTCTATTCAAAATCTATTCATGCAATTTATACATATCATAAAACAACCCATGACCCACAGATATGAGGCCAAAAATCAGAAAAATGCAAATTCTCTCACGGGTCCAAAAGTCAGATTTTTGGCTCAAACTTTGGAAAATCATAGTTAATTCTAAAAAAAATGGGAATCAATCAAACTATATCTTTTTAGAAAGCTCTGAATGTTAAATTTATACTAAAAATAATTCCAATCCATAATCATATCTTTTGGATTATGTTTGACAATAGAAAAGCTCAAGAGGTTAGACAGCCCAGTATTTCTGATATAGATTTCTAATATGAATTTCAAAAATTCATAACTAATTCCAAAAAAATCCAATCAAGGAAAAATATACCAATTTAAAAAGCTACAGATGTTAACTAGAGAAAAAAAAAAGGCCAAACCAGTTCAAAAGCTTTCATCCACCAAAACTGATGGAATAGTATCCAAGGTCAGCTGGCATCCCTGATGTTGACTCAGAAATTTAGAAAATCATTTCTCCTCCACAGACCTCTAATTATGTTGCTTTTAGTTGATATACGTCATTGTGAATGTCTAGTTTCTATCTGTAAAATTTCATAGCCATTGGACACCATTTGTCCCATGAATGATAGAAGCAAAATTTCTGACCTTATAAATAGTATCACTATCAAATTTAGAAATTTTGTCAACTTTAAAAATTCACCAAAAATTCTCTAAAGCTCCAAATAATATGCACTTTAACTTCCCAAAAACCTCTAGACAATACCTATAAGCATGCCAAGTTTCAGACTAATAAGAGGTCATTTGGTCAAATCTTGATATAACCCTCAAATTTGGCAAATTTAACACCTTTTATGGGTCAAAGTGGGTTCAAATGTCTTCTTAAATGCTCTATCGCCTCTTGGGAAAGTTTTAAAGTATAAACACAACATATAAGAGTTGCTTAAGTGGTCCAAATTATCACACATCTCAAACTCACTATGTCACATGCCATAATACACAATTAAGAGTGAGCTACCAAGTGAGAAAATCATACATTCTCATTGCTTTGGCTCTAATATTGATATATACAATATATTCACATACTTTTACATTTTCTCCAAGATTTACATCTCAAAAATAACATGTACATATGAATATTAACATCTTTTTACATTAAAAGCCTTACAAAACTATACAAAGTGTCAAGAGATAACCATTTATACTTCATAGCATCCAATCTTTGGCTCTTGAGCTCCACCTAGACCATATGAGATGGGAGAGGGAAGGGGGTGAGATTCATTGAATCTCAATAGCTCATATACTCATTCAAGGAAGCAATCAAGGTATATAAATATGTCAAAGTATGCAAGTAGGCATCCAACCATTAAAAATCATACAACATATGATTTACATGCCATGATAATCATATCGATGCCAAGAATAAATTCTAGAGACTTTTGGTCTAAACTCATCCTATTTTTAGGACTTTTAGATTAGCCTCACCCTTTGTTTAGGAACTTTTGACTTGGCCTCACTCATCCATAAGACTTTTGGCTTTGTCTCACCCATACCTAGGGACTTTTGGCTTTACCTCACCCATCACAAGGGACTTTTGGCACTACCTTATCTTTAAGAGCAATTTTTACAACCCAAAACATAATTATATTGGTACCAATGCAATAATAAGGCAATATCAAATGGCATATCTCATAATACAAGTTCACACACAAGCATACAATGGCCATCATACATCCAAGAATGCAATAAGAAAGAGTGAAGAGTTACCTTACAAGCCAACACAAGTCTTCCCTTTTGATTTCTCTTTTCTTTTCTTGGTCTCACAACCACAACTAGATGGAGCTTGAGTACCTTGGCCTTGACACAACAAATAACACTCAATTACTCTCTTGGAACAAGCCAAAGCATCAAATACACACTTAAGAAGCATATTTAGTCTATTGGTTCCATAATAGCTCTATTAAAGGTCTAATAAAGCTTCTAAATTTTTCTTGAAGGGAAAGACACTTGGGAAGCTTCCTAGGGGTCTTGGAAACTTAAACAAATACTCACAAAGGCTAGAGAATTCTTAAAAAAAAAAATCAAATTTTACAAAGTGCTCAAGAACTCCTATGGTTTCTATGTTGAAGTTCACTAGCTTTTCTTCCACTTGCTTTGCATTTCCTAACTTCTCACACATTAATTCATGAGTTTTATGCTTGTTCTAGGTCAGAACTTCCTTTTTCTCTCAAGCTCTCAAGTTGGTAAAACCAACATACACAAAAAGCAAAGAAGAAGAAGCAAAGATACATAGATATCTATTCTCCTTTGAATTTCCCTTTACCTTAGCCTTCCCTTTGAATTTCCACTCTTCTTCTTCTGAACCAAGCTCAAAGTAGAGCCAATTCAATTACCAAAACCATAGAAAGAGAGGGCAAAAAGAGAGGAACAAAATTTCAAGAAGGAAAGCTATGAAAATCTTAAGTTTCTCTCACCTTTTCCTTGGTTTCCTTCCTTCTCCCTTCCTCCTCCTTTGTGCCCTTCTTAGATGAGCTCTCCCTTGGTCTTAAGCAGAGGAAACATCGATTAGAAGAAAAGAAAAGCTTTTGGGGTTTTTAAGAAGCAAAAATATACTTTTTCATATTTTTCTGGATTAATTCTCGCTATAGTGGAAAATACCATTCGTTATGGTGAGCACTTATCAGTTCTAGGCCCTTGTTCTCGCTACGACATGTACTATTGCAAGAAACTTCTTGGATTTTGTATGAGATGCATGAACTCACTATAGCAAGCTGCATCCTCGCTATGACAAACTGGTACATTCGCTATAGCTAGCTGGAAACTCGCTGTAATAAATAGGTACATTCGCTATAGCTAACAAAGGTCCTAGCTATAGCCAGCAAACTTTGAAAATTTTTAGAAATCTTGGATGTTACACCTATAACACTTTCCCTCAACTTTAGTAGTAAAGTGATGAGCTAAACAAACTAAAAGTAGTGCATCGGCTTTAATTGTCATTTAATTAATGTTGGCAGCATTATTGTTTCACATTTCCATGATTCATCACATTCACATAGACTACTGATGAAGGTTGTTTTTATATATTTTAATCCTCTTACCTTAGGCATTTTAGTGTCCAAATATGGCTTTGGGGGTTTAATTAAGTAGAATTTGATTTTAATTGGTCATTTTCCATATTTTAGGTATTAATTTGTAAATGATTGGTTTTTAATGCTTCAATTTCTTTTAGAATAATTCTACAAATATTTCTACTTAATATTTTTCATCTTTTTTGTATAAATTTTGTGGGCAATGGAAATTCAAATAAGTGAAAGCCACATGATTAAGTCAAAGGTGCCAAAAAGTTGAAGATGGAAGCTTTATATGTTTCATGGAGTCTTAGAAAATAAAATTTGAAAATGGGAAATGAGTGGCAAAAGAATAACACACATAGAAGCATTTCACTCACATACTCTCACACTTAGCAAACATTCTGCGTAGACAGCTCACTCACATGAAGAAGTGTGTGAATAGCACTTCACCTAGGTCACTCACATAAGAAGCTACACGAGATGAAGGCTTGGGTTAAGGAGCAGGTCCAGCCATCATTCACACACCAAGTCACTTGTAGCAGCTCACAATCACGTGGCAATGGAGTATCCCTTCCATCAACACACTCACACAAGTTCCTTCACGTCACACAATTTGATTCAACAACGGGCTTCCTCCAGAACAACTCATAGCACACTAACATATGACAGATCACATGCACATACTTTCATTCACTTGCATGTAGTCACAGGGTAGAAATGAATGTTATACATGTTCAGCACTCCATTCTTCCATGTAAACACTGCATTAACACATAGCTTCATCCATTTACACTCCACTAACAACTCACAAGACAACACAAAACACAAGGAGAGCCATGGGTTCACGTAAGCACACACGCCTAGCTCACTTCACTCACAGCCACGCGTCCTTATTTAACACTTATTTTCCACAGGATCTTCATTCATGAAGCTGCACGTATAGGCACTCTTTTCACATACAACTGAGCTAGATGCAGAAGAGAGGGAGAGGGGAGTTGGGGATGAAGAGTAGCTATAAGTTTGGAGGGAGGAGAAGGAACATGAGCAAGCTATGGGTTTTGGAGAGCAAAACTGACACTACGGGTCTGTGAAAGTAAGAGAGAAACAACACGAGTACACTATAGCTTCATCACAATCAGCACTCACTCGTCCATCCATGAGGACAACACACACATTCCCATGGGATCAGAAGAGTAAGCAGAGAAATAAGAAGCGACGGGTTAAAGGAGAAAAGCGAGCTGAATGAGAGAAGAGGCAGAACGTGGAATGAGAAGAAGAATAAGCTACATTGTAGATTCGAAGATAGCACGAAGCATGGATGAATTTTTTATATTATATTCTAGCAAGTCAGCATCATGTTGGGGCCCACAAATTTTGAGCATGTAAGAAGCACATGAAGGAGCTAAAATGAAGGGGGCTGACACGTGATACAAAAAGAAAAAAAGAAGCAAAGTCACGTGGAGGGGGATTCATCCATTCATTCACATTTTAACACATCTGATCATTAAAAAATCCATGTGAGAAGCACGTGGATAGGAGGGGGAATTAGCTCGTGCAGAATGCTATTAAGGAGCAGCCACACATCATCTAATATACACATCATTCATTCATCCATATTCCATCGAAATAACACTCCGTTCGCAGACTCTCCATTAGCCACGCTGTAGCCATTCCATCTCCCATTCTCCACCATTCTTCCACCTTCATGAAGCATTAAATCTTCATCTTATGGCTAGCTAGGAGGAGGTCCTTAGTTCAAGTTTAGATTAAGAGATTTTTAAGGGATTTTGGGCCAAGATACCTCTTTTATTTCTTTTTTTTTTTATGTCAATTTTAATTATTTTATCTGCTTGGTTAAACTTATAAATGATTAAGATTAATGTAGTTTATGATTGATGGCTGATTAGACATTAATTAAGAGAAAATTTGAATGATTATTTGATTAAATTTAGAGCTAGATTTTCATTATTATCTAATTTCTCATGTATGCCATCAAGGTGTTTAATGAAATGCATGAGTGAAATTGTGTACTTGATTATTTAATTTAAAAATTTCTTGGAATATGATTGGTTAATTAAATATCTTAGGGTGATAATTTAAAAGCTAATTAATTGTTTAATCAATTAAATTGAGTGTTGATTGATCTTAAAGGCAAGAATTAATGATTTGACGTAGGATTGAAGTTTCAATTCAACATTAAATTGTTAAGTTCTTGAATCTTGACTGGTAATTCAAGATCATTTGCCATAAACACAATTAGGGACTCTTAGACTCGAATCAATGACAATTGGATCAGGATAAGGATAGTAGATACCAAGGGACGAATCCAAGGCTAGTCACATGTCTATTATTCACTATTTAGTTCATGCAATTAGGTAGTGATTAGGAGTTTTAATTCAATTTCTTTTTACTTAGTTTAATTAGATTAAGCCCCTTTTAATTAGGTAATTTTTAAAGTCTTCTTATACTTAGAAAACCCAATTTAACATTGAATTCCATTTCCTAAAGAGATGACCTAAATTGTATCGCTAACTATAAATTTTAATTCAACCTAGTTTTATTTTGGGAGTTGCGTGACACAACCATTAATTGCTTCATGGAATGTAAGAAGCCATGGGATGAGAAGAATTGTTTGTTGGCTTTTTTAAGTTTTGTTTATTGCAACTCTATCTATTTTTTTGACCATCTATGTGTTGCTTTCATGTTCGTCCTCTATTTTCCTAGGTACTTGATAGGTTTGTCGCGCAGCCCTCAAAATAAAACTAGGTTGAACTAAATATGTAACTAGTGGCACAACCTAAGTCATCTCCCTTGGAAATGGAGTTCAATGTTCAATTGGATTTTTTGAGTGTTAAAGGATCCTAAAACTGTTAGGAATCATGGGAGGCACACAGCGGAATTTAAAATTTTTTTATCTCGATTCCCACCAATGATCCATCAAAATTGCTTAAACCGAATAGGTTTAGAAAATTACCTTTTCTGTCGATTGAGTTTGCTGCTTACTTTTCGTCTGGATCACAAGAACTAACTGCAGATCGGCTCCCTCTATTGGTATCTACACGAATGAGGTTCAGCAACTCAAACGGTGTGCTAGCACCTATCCGTACGACATCCGTACAGCTCTGTACAACGTCCCTCTTTCTAAGGTTTTTAAAGGTAGCTCTAGAATAATACTTTTTTTAATATGGAAACCCTATTTATAGACTAGAGTTTCAGATATATTTAATTAATCAAAATTATTTAAATATATCATTAAATATATTTATTAGTTTAAATTCAAATCTATCTTATAGTTTAAATTTAAACTAACAATATTTAGAGTCTAATTTAAATTTAAATTATCTGATTAGTTTAAATTTAAATCTATCTAATAGAATCAAATTTAAACTAATTCATATATATATATATACATATATATATAATATCAAATATAATATATATATAATATATTTTGAATTTAATTAATTATATATATATATATAAATAATTCTTCCATCCTAAATTTAAAAATTAAATTCATTGAATCTAGACACATTTCTGATTCAATGAATATGGACATTTTAGCTTGAGTTGGTCCGTTCTTGTTTGTGACTTTGCAGGCCCATATAATGTTGGCAGTGGGCCAACTACACTGTTTGACTCACAAGTCACAAACGGCCTCTAGCAAGACATTGTGACTACCCAAATCATACGGGATTGGTGATCCGATGCAACCTATCTTACAACTCTATCATATCCCTTTTGTCACACGACATGTAGATCGAGTACGAGACATGGAAATATCATCCTCAACTTGCTCCATCGTAACTTTCTCGACCTCCGAGTAGACTGATATAAGATGGAACCTTTTCCATCTGAGTATGGCCATACATTTCTCAGTCACACTTATCGAGAGGCCCAGAGATATCTCTCTATTAATTAGAGGGACAAATTCCATCTTAACCACTCATCTTCCTCTGCATGAATTCCATTATACCCGATCATAGCCTTTATAATCACCCGATTAAAGGTGACATTAGACTATGCCAAAGTACAGTGTCCTTCATGTAGGAATCTATGGTGATCTCAGATCAAAGGGATCAATGACACAGTTATATATGAGATAAACTTATGACTTAATCTATGTAGCTTATCTTATGATGGGTCTATCCAACGTCCTATTCTCTAACACACGCCTATGATTTTGATTTATATTATCATACATAATTAACACTTAATCAATCAAAATCATACTAGTCTTAATTCGTCATTGTTCCCACAAAGATGATTAATTAGGGATATTTTGGATAATCCAAAAAAATGATTTATCCATGGATATTATTATATGTAAACATGCATGTAATAAAAGAAAACTCTTATTTTGTAATAAAAATAATGTTCACAATACAATGATTGGCCTAGGGCACAATCTCCAATAGAAACTACCTAATTTGGGGGGTTTTTGGTTGAATTAAACTATCTGAAATAAAATTGAATTAAAATGACTAAATACTTAATTGGATGAATTAATGGGTGAATGATGGTCTTGTGACTAGTTTTAGAATCGTCCTTTGGTATCCATTATCCTTATTCTAATCTAATTGTGATTAATTCTGGTCAAAGAGTCCCTAATTGTATTCATAACAAATGTATCTTAAGTTATCACGCAAGAATCAAGAAATTAACAATCTAACATTGAATTGAAACCTCAATTTCACATCAAATCGCTAACTCTTATTTTAGGATCAATGAACACTCAATTTGATTGATTAACCAATTAGTTAGCCTCTGAATCATCATCCAAAGATGTTTAATTAACCAACTAAACACCAAAGAATCCACAAATAGACAATTAGGCACACCAATTCTCACAAACATTTCATTAAACACCTTGATTGCACACTTGAAAAATGGTAAGACAATGCAAGATTCTGTGTTTAATCCAATCAATTAATCAATAAAAAGACTTCCTAATCAGTGTTTAACCAGCCACTAATTACAATTACACAAATTCTCAATCCAATACAACTTAACCAAGCATGTACAAGAAAAAGAAAAAGTGTAGGAAATTAACGAATTCTTAGCCAAAATTATGTGTTCTTCTCCAAGGATTCAAGCTTCTCCAAGAACTTCTTCTAAGCTAATCACAAGGTGGAGGATTAGAGCTTTATTGGAGGTGGAGATGGAGTGGGAATAGAGGAGATGGCGTGGAGTGGACGAAGTGAATGACGATGGGAGTGTTTGGATGAAGGAATGGAATGTCACGTGATTGGAATGTGAATGAACAAATTTTAGCGTCTGGATGATTCAAATATGCTCCCTTTCACGTGCCCTATTAATCATTCACGTGCTCAGCCCCCCATTCCAATTTTTTGAAGTAATCCACGTCAATATCTTCTTTTGTTTATATGAGTGTGGGCCTTAACATGCATCCCATGTGAGCTTTATTTAAATTCCACATTCTGCTTCAGCTCCCAATACTCTCTATGCATTTTTCTCACGTTGGCTCCCCACGTAGCTTTTAGGTGATTTAGCTCTTTCTCCTGTTGTCTCCATGCAAGCTCTTTTTTGTGTTTTTGCTTTGTCCAACTGTAGCTTCTTCATCGTTATACTATTCACATGCACAACCCGTTGCTTCCCTTCGTTCTGCTCCTTACTTCTCTTCATTCTCAGCTCCCATTCCACGTAAATCTCGAGTTGCATGTTTCTTAAATCACATGAGAGTCTTCCTTCCCATTCCAACGTCTGAGTTCGAATGAGTGTGTGCCTTCAGAAGAACTAATGGGTGACGTTAAGAGAAGCTCAGCCCGTAGTATTCCTTCGCTTCTGCATGTGTATGTTTGGCAGCCCTTCATGCTTAATGCAAATCCCTTCTTCGCGTTTTCTTCACATCAGCCCCAAGTTCTGCCTTTGCATGCTTCTTCCTTCTAAGCCTTCTTGCTTCATGTTGCTCAACTCGAGAGTGCTTCCTGCGTCTTCCAGCTCTCCTAGCTTCAGCCTCCTAATCATCACAACCTTGTTCATGAGTTTTCCAAGGTAGCTACTATTCAAGCGAGCTGCTGTTTGCATAAGACAACTCGAGCCTCCTTCTTCTTTAATCCCTTTAACCTGTGGCAAGCTCCTTCGTATTTCTCTTCTTTAATTCTGTAGCTTTTCCCCGTAAAACCTGAGCGTTTGTTAGACCACGTTCATGCTACTTGCTCCTTCTATGTGACTATTCCCACTTCATCCTACGTTCTTTTTCACGTCATTTTCAGCTCATTTTTCCCATGCCCGAAGCTACACTCTCTATTTCCTTAGCTCCCTCACATTGCTTCTTTAATCACATTGCATGTCTCTGAACTTCTGCTTTCCTCACTACTAACCTAAAGCTTTTTCTTCCCATTCATTATCATGAACTTGATGTATGTGAATGGTTGTGGCTACCTCTATTTTTGCATCTTGCTTCATCCATGTTCCTTCATCTCGTAATCACATTCTCCCCCCTTCATGCATCTTCATATACCTTCTTTGCATTCATTTCTCTTCTCCATGTATGAGTGTGTGATTGTTACAAGTGGAGCCACATGTGGAAGTT
Organism: Erythrophleum fordii; assembly: GCA_032878935.1. NCBI lineage: Eukaryota > Viridiplantae > Streptophyta > Magnoliopsida > Fabales > Fabaceae > Erythrophleum > Erythrophleum fordii. The sequence continues at coordinate 3,929,696 of JAVQMF010000025.1, read as the reverse complement.
CATCCCTTGCATGAAAACTAAGAAAGCCCAATGATTTGCACACCAAGAATGGAATGAAAAATTAGGTAGGAAAAACTACAAAATTATCTATAAAAATTTATGCATAAAAAATCCAAGATTTTGTGAATTATTTTCTAAAATGTAAAGAATGGCTACTAAAATCAAATTTCAATTAATTAAACCTCTAAAGCCATATTCTGTAATCAAAATTCCTAAGTTAAGAGGATTAAAATGTATAAAAATCATGCTAATCAGTACTTCTTCTTTACTTTGTCTACAGAGGTTGGTCTTATTCGAGTGCAATGGCTATACCTTTCCTTAGGGATAATTCAAATTAATAGGTCAAAGGATGATCTTTATTAATCTCCCGATGGTTATAACTTCCTTTCGAATGTTGTTTCCATCGTTGCCTTCTAGTTACGGAATTTCAACGTAAAGGGTATAGCTTCTTTGGTGCTAATGAGGACGTTTTTGTTAGATGATCATTTCTATTTTATAATAGCTTCGATTAAGGTGGCTTTTTGTCAATTGACCCCTTAAGCTGTATAATATATGTTACGTTTTGTGGCTTTATTAGTATGAAAGGATAGAGCTATCTTTTTCTTTATTTTGCCCTTTTCTTTGATGTTAATAATTATGCCTTTATTTGAGGTATGTTTATTATCACTAATAAACCTAATCACTATCATCTCTTTATTAATAGTTATATGAGTTTGAGTTTGTTGTGAGTTTATCATTTTTGTATATGCAAGATATTATTAGTTTTTACCTCTTTGCCCATCATTACATCGACAAAATCAATTACAATCTTGATGAGGTGAGAAGCCAAAGTAAAGGTATTGTTAAGAATAATGCGATTGTTTTGTTGGATGTAGTTGGCAAGTTTCATTTGGGCAAGCTTCCTTTATAATCAATGACATCAGAGCTAGTGTTAAGGCATGTCTATGAATTGTTGGTTTACTTGTGATCACCTAACCTTGCCTAAAGATCATATTATGTTCAAGTAATTGTTGAAGTACACCAACCAAGGTAGTTCCAATGTTCTTCTTGTAGCTCTTTTGGATATTGCTCTGGCTGGTGCTCCTTTAGTAAGTTCTCCATTTGCTACTTCTTCCTTTTAATCTTCTGGGGAAGTTACTTCATGAAAGCATCATTGGAAGGTAGGCAAGTCATCTTGTGATTCTGAGGATGATATTAAGGAATAGGAAAATTCAAGAATTCCCTAGAGGGAAAATTAGACAAGGCTATACTAGGTCAAGCTACATATGTTAATAGATTCATGGAAGGCATCTAAAGAATGGCTAAAGCTTGCTCAAATTTATGCCTCCATGATAATATAAAGGATATAAAGTAACATGTAATATATATATCATATAAAAAATAATAATAAATTTTAATGAATACTTATTTGTTAGAGCACTATTTTTTTTTTTGGTTATTTTTTGTAATGCATTTGAAGCTTATGACATAATCTTTAGTGCATGTGCCATGTGGGCTTCTTAAGTTCAACCATGTTTTTAGTGCATATATCAAACTTAATTACTAGATCTTAGGCCATAATGCAAAGATGTGTATCTTATGTCAATGTTATTCCAACAAGTGTGATTATATTTATGCAATAATGCACCCTATTTATAATATATAGGTTTTCCTAACTCAGTCTTCCTTTCATACTTGTGTGCACTTTCTAAAGTCAACTAGCCTTTATCTAGTTTACTTTAAACTAGATGCCATAATCAACTAAACATTATCATAATTTCTTAATATTCTTGCTAAAGGTTTCCTTAAATAATCATTTTTCTAGGCTTGTAAGGTTGCTACACTATTTTCCTCAAAGTCTGGTACACTTAATGTTGGTCATCTTAATAAACTAAATCCTCAAATTAAGATTGTTCATCACTAATTATCAACTATTCCTTAACCCTGAAATCAACATTCTTCATTCCTAATAACTACAAACTAAATTCCATAATCAATTAAGTCCTTAAATTAACATTGTTCACTACTAAGTTTGTAAGGATACTAAGCTAAAATTTCCTTAATGTATGTTGTTCTCCTTGATTCAGGCCAACTTGCTTAATCAAAATAGTTTAACTAATTTCCTAAATCAACATAGTTTGTTAATATTTCCTTACTCATCACTATCATCTGATCCTTTAATCAAACATCGTTCAATCATTAAGTTCTTAGTATACCCTCGGTGGCTAACTTCATTACTTTATACTGTATCTATATCTCATTCAACCTTATTACTTTTTTAGCACTAATATCATATTTTCCTTTAACAAGTCACTTCATATGCAACTTATAGCTTCTCTTTGTAATCTTTTCTTGCTTCTATTTTGATCAAAAGCAATATTGCTTGGATGCATGTCACTTAGTGGTACATGCCATGTAAGGCAATGTGTTTCATGTAAGGACCCCTTTCTTGTTGATTTGTTTGTATTATTTTTATAACATTATTTTTAAAATAATATTTATTTAAATTAATTTGGAACAATTTAAAGTAAAATAAAATTCTAAAAGCCTTCTAATAATTAATAAAAAAATTATATAATTTTGTAATTTATAAATTTTAAAACAATAATGGAATTTTATTTGAATAATTTGGAAGTTATTTAAAATTTTAAGAACTTTTAGAAATAATTTAAAGAATTTTCAAAATATGTTAATAATAGGAGATTTGAGATTAAGCACTTGGGAAAAGAAAATTTGAAATTTCTTAAGCTAACATAGTGTAAAAAAGTATAAGAACAATAATTTAAAAAAAATTAGGAAAAAGTTGCAGGATTAAAATATAAATAGTAAAAGTTTAGGATTAAAAAAAGGGCAATTTCCTTGGAGCTAAAGTTTAATTTTCGCTAAATGAAATTTAGTAACCTTTGTACTTGTGAATTGGTCCAAAATGATTGTTAAAATTTAACGATGAACTTCCACAATTTCCACTACCTCTAGAACTAATTTATGTAGCAAATATATTAAGTTGAAATCCATTAAACCAAATAAAGTATTGAAATTGTCAGAGAAGATGTAGAAAGTGTTAAACAAAAAGAGAGACTAAGTGTGATACACACACACACACACACACACACACAGAACATAGCACATTTAATTGGAAAAGGAGAAGTAACACTAGGGAAGAAGAGTAAAAGAAGAGCATAAACACTTCAAAGTAAAGGTAAGACACTATTTTCCCTATCTTGTAAAGAAATAAGGTCTTTTTCTTCTCCACTTCCTTTTTTCTATCTCTACCACCATGGTTGAATGAATGTGGAAGTAAAATTGTGCATGGGTGCTTGCTTTATTTTGTTTGCATACTATGGATTAGGTAAGCTATTGTGTTACTATTATTTGTTGGTAAGAAACTTATTAGAGGATGAAATATAATTGTGTTTTCTCTCTCTATCCTCTTTCTCTCTTTTCGAGTAGAAATGAAACTTTGGATTGACAAGAGCAAATTTGCATTCTTAATGAAATTTCTTTGGCTTAGATTACTTAGTTATGTATTAAGATTGTTATAATGACATAACCATTAGGATTTGAAAATTAAAATGAAGGCAGAAAAATTTTGGATGGCTTGTATAGATAGGCTAAATGCTAAAACAAAAGGAGAAAAAAATGAAGATGATAAAAAAATTTGGGGGGGGGGGGGGGAGGCAAAATTTGCATGCCAAATTTGAACCCATGACTCTTATGATCCAAAATGTGTTATTTACCAAGTCACTTATAAGAAGACCTTTGACTAATATATGCTTTATTATACACACACACACACACACATATGGGCTACTTTAATGAGATAAGGAATATGGGGAAAAAATATTTTACCCTCCCTAGATTTGAACTACTATTACTAGTTTTCTTACACCAATGACTTTGTCATGATAGAAAAGTTTTATGTAAGTATATTGACAAGAATGAAAATAAAATTTATTAAGATAATGATGATGATAGACTCTAATATATTTGAATCCTTAAATTTTTAAATATATTGGCTGCTTGTTTATGTATTTTAGGTTTTATATGATTGTTTAAAAATTACTTAGTATTATTTCTATAATTGTCATTGTAGTGTACTCAAATTTGGTTGGCATATTTGAATTCATAAGAACCTTAGTAATTAATAAAGATATTTTTATATAAGCCTTCCCATATCAAGACCTCATTCATAAATGATTTACCCAAAAATAAAAATTAAATTATTGCCTATACACAAATGATCATTGAAGAACTCCGAGAACCTTTATTATAAATTCCTGTGTATGGAAGACTGAACTTGGATTATTCTGCACACATATAATCGTTGAAGATTTCTAAGAACCTTTATTATAAACTTCAATGTATGGAAGACTAAACTTGAACTATTCGTAAACACAAATGACCATTGGACCACTGAATGCAAACTTTTCATAATGGGACTCTAGAGATTTTAAAGAGACTTAATGAAAATAATGGGTTCTAGTATAATTCATGTATATAACTTATAATTTCAATAATTATAATTGATTGTTTGCAAATTGTATGATAATTGATTCTGATATTTTATAACCAAATCATTAGCACTTAGGAGACAGAGTTCTCATTAGGAGATGGTCTCCAAAGAGACAAAGTTCTCATTTGGAGATGTGCCATAGCCATTGTCAATGTTGTTACTATTGTTCATGCTATTTACCATTCCCAGTTAGGCTTTTAGTTATCTAAATCCTTAGATAGTGATGGTGTAATATGACTATAGAGCTCTTTAAGGGTGTAAAATAGCTAGCTTCTTATGTTGACTTTTGAAAAATATAGGTTATAAGAATTTGACTCTAGTAGGCTAATAAGTCCTACTATTAAACTTACTGTGAACCCTTAATGAATGAAATTGTTTGGTTATGTAATTTTCCCTTGCTCTCTTGTTGATTTTCCTCATTTTCTTTTATTGTGGATTCATAAATTAATCTCTTAATTAGTAAAGTATAATAGAAATGATAATAACAATAAAGGGGTTACAATTTTTCCCTGTAGTAAGTGGTGACTAACTAAGTTCTTAAGCAGCTAGAATATAAATCCCAATTATACCTATATTTCTATATCCATTTTGGGGGCTTATCATAGGATTTTAGCGACTTTTTTTGCTATTTTTAGTATATTTTTCTCTATTTTCAGATTTTGCATAATTATTAGATAAATTAAGATTTTAGATTATTTTTCATAATTTTTAATGTTTAAAATCAATCTACTAGGGATGTGTTTATTCATCCATATCAAAGGCTAACAAAAGTCAAATTAGAAAGTCAAAGGATTGACTAGAGCCTAAATTAATAGTTTTTCACCGTAACACTCTAACTTGCAAAATGCTACGAATCCTATCATTTTATCTAAGAGGTGGTGCAATGGTGAAATCTTAATTTAATTTTAAATTTTTAGGTCTATATCGTTTAGCTATGTTGTCATTAAAACATTATTGAAAGAAATTATTTTAATATTTAGCATATAGCCCATATGATAATTTGAATAGAATTACAAATATTATTTTTTGACCTTAGATGTTTATTAAGGTATGAAATAATACTAGTAAATACAAAGACTCCTAAATTATATAACTAAGCATATGACACTATTGTTATAATCATCAAATAATTAGGCCAAGTGTTATTTATCTTTTCTTCTTATGATCTAACCATGTTCGTTATTTCTTAAATCTAGCTAATCAATCTATTATCATCCTATTATCAAGCAAACTAATGTCCTTGTCTAAACACATTACCAAGTATATTGAAAATTTACATTTTTAATAAGAACAAAGTTTATTTTTAAAACTAATAATGGTTCAACTGTCACGTGTGTAAAAAAATGTTTTCTTTTGCATCCCTATCTATGGCATATGAGGATAGCAACATATTCCAAATATAGACAAAAGGGCATACATATAAAACATATAACATATTGAAACATAAGAAAACATATGTACATATAATTATACTTACCATGTTCAAATTATTTCTATACTGAACCATTTTTACATATGAAGCATCATACTAAACTCATTTTACCCAAATATCAAACACTTTATAATAGTTAATACATAACTGCATACAAATGCAATAACACTCATTTGAAGTGTAGTGCCATATATTTTTATGAAATTGACACAAGGTATTCCCCATGCCATCTTAATTCAACTTAATCATAATAATCTCAGTTTATCATATTTGTTGTACCATATAAGTTTGGTAAATATTGGCATGCTTCATCATTTAGAAAACCTTAACATATTTCATATTTCATATACATCAGTACTTCAACGAGTACATGACTATATCATGGCACTGTGCATGCCTTTATAAGAAGACACAGATGGTCCTACCTTGAAAGTGCTAGTAAAAAGGAAAACTATTTCGTAGGTACCATACTAAGTATTCAATACTACTTGATATAGACCTAAGTTTTTGAAATCATAAGTAACCACCAAGCATTTTATACTACTTGGAGTGAAACCTAGGTTTTCAGTACTATCAAGGAGGAAAATTGTTCTTTTTAATCATTCGGATCATTAAAACATATCTTTAAAGGATAAGAGTAAATATTACTAGGTGTCCTTTAGAGTAGATCCCTAACCCTAATTTGAAATCTAAAGTCACATCAGAGTCTCCCAACCTTCTTCTGGCCCCTATCAACCCTTTGAGAACATTGTCTCTACCAATGAAACTCATCTTCTGTCAAAAATTCATCCCTTGAGAGCCTTGTCACTTAGAGACAATTTCCACATAAAGATATGAAAATCTCATCTTTTAAAGATCATCTCCTATTAGGATTCCATTCATAAAGAGCCTTGTATTGTATCGGCATCAAGTAGCCATTATGAACATAATCATTATCTTATTTAAATTATATTTCAAATTATCTAGGTCATGTTTTATGGTCAATATAATCACTTTGTTAGTCATAAAAATAGCATAGATTCAGCAACCATAATAGCAAATCCTCTTTTAGCAAAGCATAAGCAAGCTACAAATAACTTATATATATCATGATCTATATTTGTCATGCTAAAGAAAATCATGATAGGTTAAACACACAAATCATGCATCTATGAACATGAAATCATTGGTTGCTTGAACAAATTCGAATGAAAGCATTTTTCCTGTTATCATGCCTTTTGGTATGTTTAGTGTCTTAAAAGTCCATATACTCATTCATAGTTCATAGCTAAGGTCATCTATGATGGGAATAGTTTAAAGTAACATCATCTGTATGTAAGAATTCATGTTAAGGTATTCTATTGCTAAGGTCATCCATGTACAGGAATAGTTTATAGTCTAGTCATCCATGTATGAGTCTTCATCTTTTTCTTTTATGCATAGGTCATTAAGTGAGATATTACTTAAGTCCTTTAGGTTCTGGAAGAATTTAAATAGGCAATTATGTGTCTTAACTTACAATAGTAACTAAACGTCCATACAAACATTTTCCATAACTAATATTCAAACCAACATGCATCAATAACTAAACATCCTAAGTGAGTTTCACCTTAAAACTCCTAAGAAAATCCATCCATTTCACTTATCAAAAGGTTACATGGCCCGTATGAGTTCACATGGCCAAGCCATTCAATTTTAAAGCTAAAAACAAAGTCAAAACACTAGGAAATACACAAACCTTTACATATTTACATGGCCAGCCTACATACTCCCTAATTGGCAGGGTTGTGGTGTAAGACCTAGTTCATGTGGTTAAAAATTTGAAATCACACTACCCCATGTGAATTCTCATAGGGGGTTATATGTGACACCTATACTTCATGTTTTATGTTGTATCTCACTCAATTTCAAGTTTTAAACTAATTTCTTTCATGTTATCAAAATAGACATAATTATTTGCAATATAGACACTAAGAAGCAAGCATATATTGGATGTAAAAGTGTGTGGATATGTACAAAACTTCCTAGGATTTCATGATTATTCAACTTCTCTTTTGACTACCTTTCTAACCATGGCTTATCATGCAAATTTCAAAGAGAGCAATATGTATAGATCAACCTAAGCATATTACCTTTATATTTTAAACAAAAAGGGTGTTCTTACCTTAATCCTTTGAAATTTCCTTCTTGTTCTTCTTTATTTTTTACTTCTCCTTTCTTTTCCTCTTCTTCTCAGGTTTTTGTCTTTGTACTGCTCTCTCCTCTCAATTTCTTCAATATTTTGATATGAGTGTGTGTGTGTGTATGTGTTAATATCTGATTCTCTAAAAACGAGAGAAAACGTGAGAAACGTAACTTACAGTTTCTCCATAAATGAACAAAATTCATCGGATACAAAAGCAAGTCCCTCGAAATGACTTAGTTAAGGTCCTAAAAAATTTGGAAAGTATTCTAAACTCCTAAAAGTGAAAATGCCAGGCTCAGATAGAAGGAAAAACAGAGCTAGAATGAAGAAACGAAATGTAACGAAAAGTTGACAAAACGTAAAGACATTTTTGTCATTTTGAGTACATTTTGGAATTTCCACAGAAAGGCTTTTTAATGAAGGTTTTGAATTCTCCAGGGTTCTCAGAGATCCTGAAAACCATGATAAGCCCTGGGACAGTTAAAGCTCTTTCGGTGGATATTTTTCAACGTCGGTTGACCTAAACTTTAACTGATTCGTTTGAGAAAGTTTTAGCTCTGATTTGAGTGATTCTAAAAGTATTTTATTTAATTGGGAACCTAAATTTTATGATAGAAAAGAAGGTGCTAAAAAAGGAGTTAAAATGAGCTTAAACGGACTAAACAAGCGTGTAGGGGCAAAATGGTCATTTTGAAAATTTGTAAAAGAGGCTTCTTAAGTAAGATTACACCTCATCACCTTCTCCAAACTTCCATTTACAGAAAAATGGGCAGCAATGGTGTGACATTAAGAGGGGAGAGAGAGAAGAAGTTTAAGCTTCTGTTTAGGTAAGTAAACGGCCCATTTCATCTCGTGCTAGTTAGGAAAGTTATTCCTCTCTCTAAGAGCTCTCTAATAGTGATTTTCTTTTCTTGAAAACTTGAAGATTTAGGTTTAACCCAAGCTAAAAAGGAACTCTTTTCAAGAAATCAATCGGTAAAAAATAATCTACGTAAAGAGAGCTTCGTTTTTAGGTAAGACATCACTTGAAACACTTATAAAATCTTGTGTTTCCAAGCCATTTAAGCTTAGGTCTAGAGAGAGAAAGTGAGGAGGAGAGTTTTTCTTTATGTATTCTTGATGGAACCAAAAGTTATAGAGTGTGAGGATTAAGAATATACAACTAGAATTGAAAAAGGAGCTTTAAAATGCAAGTTATGGAATTAGGGATTTAGTTGCACTTAGGTTAAGATAAAGCTTGCTAGTAGTAATTTAAGTTGTTTAAGAGTATATATGAGTTCCTAAGATACCAAGAGAGCCTCCCATATGCTTCTTCCATCAAAGAAATTAAAATAACTCCATTGGTGCCATATGGAAGCATAGTGTCAGCCAAGGAGGGTTCATGCACCTAGGGAGTGTTTTAATTCCTTCCAAACTTAGTTTTGCATCATGTATGATGGGAGAGTATGAGAGGAAGCCTTGAAAAAATTTTAAAAATCATAGATAGTGAGATGGTATCATAGGATCTATATTATAGCTTAAAGAAGCAACACCTAGTTAGACTTCTTGATTTAATTGTATGATGACTCTAAGAGGCTTAAAAGGAGTCAAGAATTATAAATAAATGGAGAGAATGGAGCCAAGATGATGTTTCCCAATTAAGTACCATAAAAGAGCCATATGAGTCACCTAGCTTTTCTAGTGATTATATGGCCTTAGAATTTGATTCAAGAGTATAATTAGCTTTCATATAATGTGTCTAGGCCAAGAGAAGTGATCTCCACCTTCTTGGGTGTGTGAGGTCAAGGGAGAGAATTCAAGACTTAAGGAAAAAGTGTATAAATGCAAGCAAGGTAACTCTCTCCACCTTCTCTCATGCATGAATGTGTGCTTACATTGTTTTTGGATGTGTGTATATATGTTTTAAATCATGAAAAGTGTTCTAGTATGATTTTATATGCCATGATACCATGATAATGTCTTATGCATTCAAATGATATTTTATGTGCTTGCTTTGGTTTACTTGAGTGTGGAGAAACCAAGAACCCTTAAAGTTGGTTGAGACAAAATAAAGAGTCTCCCAAAAGTAAGGTTGACTTCCAAGAATAAGGTTGAATCAAAAACTTCTTAAAGAAATAGGTGAGACAAGTCCAAAATCTACAAGTGAATAGGTGAGGCTAATCTACTTAATTAGCAAGCATATGTATGCTATGTATGACTTGTTCAAATGCCAAGAATGTTTCTTCAATGCTTACACATGTTAATATGTTCATGCATACATTTTTAAGGCTTGTTTGCATATTTTATGTGTGATTGAAAGGGAGATGAGCTATTGGGATTCTTTGAATCTCAACCCCTCCTCTTCAATGTTCTAACATGCTAGATGGACCAAGAGAGAGCAAGGCAATGGAAGCCCACACCTTGGGAGATGAAATTGTGATAAGAAAGTGTTTAAATTTTGTTACTTTAAGGCCATATGAATGGCAAATGTGGTATTCCATTATTGTATATGTCCTATAATGTTATGAACATGTATAATTATGCAAATGTATCTTGTATAAATGAGAGCTAAGATTGTATGTATGGAAATGCTCATTTTGGACATGTAATGACAACTTTGCATTATGGAAATGTATGTATAAATGGAAGTGGAATGGCCAAATTGAGATGCATGAGGTTTGGAACCATTTGTGCAGTTCATACAAGTCATAATCATGATTTTAAACTTGCCCAAGAGGTGCCAAACATCAAGAGAAGTAATTTGGACATTTTGGTATCTTGTATGGAGCAAGAATTAACCATATTTAAAACCCACACCACTTTTTATCTAAATGAACTCTTCTTGATCTGAGATTTGACATACATTTAGATCTTGTTAAGAGATTTTTAGAAAACTAAAGTGCAGAATTTTTAGAGGTCTATGGAATATTTGATGAATTTTCAAAGTTGAAAAAATTTCTGATTTTGGTCATGTTACTGTTTACACTGGTTCGAAAATGAAATATATCACTTAAGGGCCAAATGATGTCCAATGGCTTTGAAATTTTATAAGGAGAAACTAGACACTCCTAGATAATTGTGTCAACTAGAAGCACTCCATTTGGATGTCTAGAAAAGGAGATATGAATTTTTAAATATTCTACCCAGTATCAGGCACTCAAACTGACCTAAGGTACTGTTTGATTGGGTTTCGAGTAAACTAAAAAATTTGATTTGATATCATTTGTATGAATTTGATTTTTGTGGAATTAATTGGACATTTTTAAAGTTTATAGTAGAAAGTTGTGATAGTACTAGTAGCCAGCCAGACCTCTACATGTTTTTGAATGTCAAACATCTTTTGTGTAGTGTTTCATAGTCTGGACATATTTTTATATAAATTAGACATGTGTAGCTTTTCAGAATGGCAAAGAATGTATGATTTCAATTTTTTCAAAATTAGTTATAATTTTTCAAAGTTTGTGACAGTAAAGGGAAATTTCTTGTCGAAAATGCAACTATGTATTTTATGCTTCTCTTTGCCTTCCACGAGTTGTAGGCCACTTTTGGTGATGGAATTAAGTTGTATCTATGTAATTAAACATAAGAATATGATACATGAGCTCACATGGTCCACGGGACATTAAAAGAAAATTTTATAAGCGATGCAATGCTAATAAATTCATTATTTTTATTACTTTTTTCTTGCTCCTTCATGAGATGCATAATGTGAAGCATGAGAATAACATGAAATAAGTTAGGAAATCATGGTGTTACATGTTTATTGCTATGGAAGATTGAAAGATTAAAGGATTCCTATTTATAGAAAAGAAGGTGAAGGCCAGTGCTTTCCTTCTGAGTCTCCTTTCCCTCACTTATTCTATTTGTTCTCTCTCTCTCTCTCTCTCTCTCTCTCTCTCTCTCTCTCTCTCTCTCTTTTCCTCCCTCTCTCTTTCTCTTTCATCTTCTATTTGTTCAATTCATGTCCTTTTTTGTAGTGGCTCCTTAAAGAAGCTAGTCAGTTTCTCAAACTAAAATGTTGACTAGATCTAGATTTCCTAGATATGTCTCAACTTCATTTGACTAAATTTTTTCATGGTTAAAATTATATTTAGTCTTGGAGAAAATCATATCTTAGTCTCAACTAAAATTATATTTTTGTCTTGGTTAAAATTATATTTAAACTCTAAACTCTTAATTACTATATTTTGACTTCTAATTTCACCCAAATATTTTTATCTTTCAAATAACTTTTTTATATTTTTAGAATTTTAAAGATCCAGGGAATTTACTAAAATTTTTTTCCTTCGACGAATTTACTAAAATTCTTTTCATAAGTCTTTATTACTTAGTTATCCATGATATAATAATTTAATATTATTTCTAATTAATTTCTTAAAAAATCCTAATAATTATTATTAAATTCTTAATTAATATCGTAAAAGTTGTTACATTCCTAACAAATTCTTCAATTTTTTCTTGTACCTAAAAGTTCAAAAAATCCCATATTATCTTATATAATTATTAACTAAATGTTTTTTATTATTTTATTTACCTTGTACTAATTTAATTAAGGATTTAGTTTTGATGTTACATTCACAACTTCAAAAAGTACATTTTCCATAGCTATGATGCAAAGGTTCTAGAAACCCTAGCATGATGTTTGCACAATCGTGGATGGTACTTTTTGTGCAACTACAATGCAAAAGCTTTGAATTCCTAAGATCATTTGTGTGCACAATTATAAAAGGTGCATATCGCAGCTATAATGCAACTATGACATCAAACTAAACTTTGCCTACAATAAAGACCCTAAGATGTGCAAAAAGAGACAAAGATGTCAGCAGAGTGTCAACATGCTATAAAAGTGCCCATTTAAATATTTAGGTTGTTATTAGTGTTCAGGGACTGTCTTTTGCAATTAGTTGCTTAGGACAAAAAATTCATAGTCTACCACAATTCCTAAGCAATGTGTCACACCCTAATTTCAAAGACATGATGGGCACAAAGCATGAGAGAATCTCACATTTGTAAGCCAAATGAAAACTTCAATAAAAAATTTCTAATTTGAAAATGTTTTAGTTAATAACACTTTTTTTCTTTAATATGACAAATTCACTAATTTCAAACAATTGATTACATATTGAGCTAATTCTCATCTTTTTGTAAAAGTTTTAACAGAGTCTCTCTTAAAAACAAGATATTCTAAAATTTTTCTACTATAATAGGAAGGCTCTACTCCTATAAGAATAAGTTATACTAACTATACTAGAGTGAGAGATCTTGCCTGTGGAATTATAGAGCTATAATGAGATTATAACAAGTTCTAAATTAACAAAATGAACTTTATCCTCACAAATGAAAGTAGGAATAATATATGAAATATCAAATATTTATCAAGTAAATAATATCTCACAAATAAATATAAATAAATAAATAAATAAGAGAGTGAGTATTTAATTAAATGATTAAATGAAACATCATAAATGAGTACCTTGCTCAACATTAAAGTTGTACATTCAAGCTTTTAAATAAATGAACAAATTCTAAATTTCCAAACATGAAAACATGTATTGAGTATTTCCTGTTATGATAATCAAGATTTGATGAGAAAATGATAATAATAAAGTAAATATGCAACTTTTAAAAAAATATTTTGCAGCGTTTCAACACTATATCTTCTTGTCCAAAATCTTACTGTTGGAAAGACTTCCTCAAAATGGAATAGTCATCGTGGATACATAAAACCATATGGATAAATAACTAATCCATCATGGGCTTGTAGCCCACGTGAGTTTGCCATAAGTCCTCAACTCATGTAAAATAATATCCCTTAGTTTCATATGCGTTGGCCAACACATAGGGTTAGCATCTCTTGTACCCCTTACTAGTTGGGGTTTCACCAAAGCACACCATAGGCCAACAAAATTACTGTTAACAGTTAATGTTTTATTTCTATCCTTTCTATAACATGTTAACATCATGTATAGAATCACCTTAATTCAATTTTGTACTTAAAACATTTCTCATGCGTAATCAACATCGAGATTTGCAAACATTTCTTGAGATTACTCTTATTAATTTCATACATGTGTCAATAACTTATAGATCAATAATTTCACGTTAATTAAAAATACTTCTTGATTGAAAAATGATGTGATTTTAAATTTGAGAATTTAAGAAAACATGATTTTTCATTATATTAAATGCAAGGTAGAAAAATGTAAAAATAAGATATGTAATGGGATATTATCTACTCACTAATCAACAAAGACACTGTGATACTCCATGCCACCTATTCCAATGATTTGCTGAATATGCAAACATCTTTGTAATTCCTAAAATGCCCATAATGCATATGTCATCACTTGTTGACTCATTAATTCTCATGGATATTAATTAATATTGGTCATGGATGTTCCTCTCTAGTACTTAATAGTTAAATTATTATACCTACTCCTAATATTCTACTTCTTCATTTAGTTTACCCATTTAAACACTTTACTTTGCCAACTTTTCTATTTCTATGAACCCTTTGTCTTGGACGTTTGGTGCTTTCACCAACGTACCTTGAATATTATTCACAACTCTTACTTGAGACTTTAGTCTTGTTGAGGTTTAATTTTTAAAAAGTAATAGTATCAAAGGCATAACCTAGCAAGTTAAGGCCATGAGTGCATTACTAACAGGAAGGATAAGCCAATCGATGCACATCAGAGGTGGATTAATTAACCTAACCCAAGATCTAACTATAAGATTTTTAACGACAACAACTTAAATATACAATATTGGAGCTAGAGTTATTGTAGCTGCTAGCACTAAACTTGCCTTCCTATGGATTCTTATTAAATTTAAAGCCCATGTTGATCTTTTATTTAATAAAATCATCCTTTTTATTAGTTGAGGTTTGTTGCATGTATTAGCCCTAAAATTACTATGGTTATCTGAGTAATAGGTACCATCAAACAAATTATAACTAATTTAACGAGCCATTTAAAATTTCATCATCCAAATTAGTTTATACTTACACATACAAAGCTTAATCTTCGAGACAAGCATATAACTACTAGTAGGATTAACCAAGTAGTAGTACTTTTCAATGTTGCCCCTTGAATGGATGCTATAGAGCTAAGCCAATGCAAGTGAGAGCATTTTGTGGGAAAGCAAAGCTTTTTAAGGACTTGCAAAGGCAGGCACTTTTTGTCCATAACATGCATTAAGTTGGAAAGCATAGCATGTCCTCTTAGGCTGCACGATCGATTGATGACTAGAGTGAAACATGAATGCTACTTTATTATTCTCAAAGGCCCCTTATGAGGTGCCAAATGGAAAAAGGATATGTTGACCAATCAAATTTCATTCATAATGTATAGGCAACAAAGGAACCATTCGTGAGATGCCCTGAGCGCCGTTGCTTAAAACAAGAAATGAGGGGGTTCACTTGTTGATTGCTTGTTGTGCAAGTACGAAGTTAGCTAATCGGGATGATCCAATCACCACTCACACACCTGTACATTCGCTCAGACCAACACCACAAGATGCTCACACTCCAATAGGTTTTAGCCTTGCTAGGGTGCAATACATGTACTCAGGGTTATAGCCTTTTCTAAGGTTGTAACACTTTAAGTGATAAGGCACATATCAGTACCTTGGCTTTTTAACAATGTATGGATCTTTTTCCATGGTATAGGCTCAAAATTTTTCTCTTTATTTTAGGCTTTTCCTTAATAGGTGGTACAAAAAATAACATAATAAAGTTTAAAAGTGACGCTTGGTTGAAATCCTTTTCTCCTTGGTGGAAAATATCATTTTCAAAATTGATAAATATGACTATAATTGAAAAATATTTTTAAAATTAGTTTAAAATATGGCTCATATGAAAATTGATTAAAATAAGTTTGTCCATTGATAAAAGTGAGAAAGTAGCTATTTTGAAGTGACATTTTTGTCAAAGCTTGAAAAGCAATTTGAAAGCTCAATGAAATATAGTTTTCAAAAAATATAGTTTTCTTGTGAAGAAACACTAAAATTGTAAGCAATCGAGATTATAGAAAATGACATAGTTTTTCCTATGATGAATGAGGTTGTCCTTCTTCCTCATAATTTTGCATTATAGTTTTCCTACTCCAGGTAAGGTTATCCTTCTTATTCTTTTTGAGCCAGGTTTTATTTATAAAGATGAGGTTATCTTTCTTATATGCCTTAAACAAGATTTTCCAAGTAATAGGCAAGGCTATTCTTCTTATTTACCTTGACCACTATTTTCTAAGTGACAAGCAAGGTTGACCATCCATCTTTCTCGTAATATAATTTTCCTATAATGAGTTGGGTTTTCCACTTTACCCATGGTATTATAACTATAACTTTCATATAAAGGTCAAAGTATCCATCTTGCCCTTAAGAAGTTTATAACTAGATAGTAGTATAGCTTCGCCATGATAAGTGAGGTTATCATTCTAGCTTGTGGTATAAATATAACTACTTATAATGGGTGGGGTAATTTGTCTTGGCCATTGTACTTAATGCTATGTAATAACATGGTAAGAATCTAGTAAAAACATGAACTAAAAGCAATATGAACATATACATGAATTCATAACTTAAAACAATATAAGCTAGCTTCATAACGAAAAATCATTAAATTACTATATTTGAATTAAAAATCTATGGCTTATTTGGATTTTCTGATGTGGTTGACTCAAAAGAACCTCCATCCCCTTAAAATAGCATGATTAAGTTAAAGGGAATTATTTGTTTGTTCATTGTGAACTTCAAACAAAGTGATAAAAGAGGCAAGCCATTTGGAGTGGATTTGAAAGGATTTAAAGGAGATGATAATAGGAAGATCACTTGTATTAATGGGTCTTGAGAGAGGTAGAATGTATAGACAAAATAAAGACTACAATTCTTAGGTTTAATGAAGTCTTGGATGATTGTGAGAATGTGTTTGATACCTCAATCATGTGATTTTGATAATGCCTATGTTCTCTCTTCTAAGGTTATAAAGGTTTCTATTTATAAATTTCATGGAAATTGTACTGATGATGACGATCAGTCTAAGTTGCCTAGTAGAATTGTAGAAGCCATTCAATCAAGTGGCTTGTCATGCTGGAACCTTTCTATTCCAAGTAATTGAGATAACTTGTTGTGTCAGTTCTTTGAATGAAGCTCTATAAATGATAGCCATTGAGTGGTCTAGGCCTTCTAAAATAGTGATGACTAGGTTGGGCTAATTTGGTACCTATAGTTGGAAGACCCCCATAACACCATATTTTACAAACTACTTTATTCATTGTAATTACAATCGGACAGGATTGGCTGGTTCAACCAATTGGACTTGGAACCGAACCCTGGCCTGGTCTAGAGAATCCTTAAAACTATTGCTTCTCAGAACCAAGTTTAACCGATCAATTTTGAGCTAAAATCAGTGAAATAAACCGGCTTGAACTGATCTTTTTCAAAATTCTCCCAATCCGTGTCGTTACTTGGACTCAAACCCACGTACATTTTGTTTCCAAAATGTCGTTTGCCATTTGGTCTGCGATGAAGCTTCAATATATATATGTAAACTTTTATATAAGTACATTAGTTGTTGGTTGCTTCCAAAATAAGCGTGCCAGTGTCTGGATTCAAACTTGCACCCTTGTGGCTTCCAAAAGATGCATACTCCACTTGACCTCCAATGCGTGTCCAATAAGTGTAAGCAAATTTTAATGTATATAGAATTTTAATGGTTGCATTTTTTTTCTAAATCAAAATAACCATATGAAGTGTCAAACTAATTATCCAAAAAAGATATTTCAACATCTTAATTATTAAACTACCTGGTTTTTCTTATTAGAATTGTATATAATATTATATAAATATAATTATGATATTTCCTTTA
This sequence comes from Erythrophleum fordii, assembly GCA_032878935.1. NCBI lineage: Eukaryota > Viridiplantae > Streptophyta > Magnoliopsida > Fabales > Fabaceae > Erythrophleum > Erythrophleum fordii. Next base: position 3,911,764 of record JAVQMF010000025.1, on the reverse strand, counting down.
AAATTTATAATATTTAATTTAAACCTTCAAGAACTAATTAAATTTTACTATACAAATTTTTTTAAAAAGTAATTATACAAAATTAACATGTTGAATAATTAATTTTTATAATATTTTAGTTTCAATACTTATTTCAACACATTACTATTTGATAATTATATATTTTATGCTTAAATTTTAAAATTAAAAACTCAATTGAATTTAAATATTATGTTATATTTAATTTTTCATATATAATTAGTAATAAAATATTTTAAATTTTATTAATATTTGTTTATTATCATTTGTTATAATAAATTTTTAATATTAATATTTATTTATTTATTATTGGTTCAACCATTGTTCGACTACAATCAAACCAATGAACTGTGACTAGTGTATTCACTAGTTCAATGACCGATCCGATTTTAAAAATATTGGCTTTGTTTTGAAATTAGATGAAATTGTTTGGTTTGCTTACACTTGTTAGGGAAAGATGGAAAAAAAAAAAAAGAAACAATTTTGGTGATTCAAAGTAAACTCAATGACAAATTTTTTGTGTTGATAATCTGCTAATACAAGTAGTTGCAATTTATTGTTCTATTTCTGTAAATTTTAGCATAAAAACGAAACCATCTTGTAATTTATACATAAGGCAATGCCTAACTATAATTCAAACTATTTAAATAGTAATTTTTATTTTTTTCTAAGCCTTATTATATTGGTTCTTGAAATTTAAATATTTGCAATGTTATGGAAGGCATAGGGGAATAATGGTTTCCTTTTGCCTAAGACACAAGCTGGAATGATGCAAAAAATAACTATATTTTATTTTGTGAGTAAAATATCCTACTTAGACATATGATTATCTTAATTCAAGAGAAGTCGAATTTGTTAGAAGTCTGTCCATGAGCCAAAAAAACAAAAAAGAGGAAATTGTTTTTTAGGTGCTAATATCTATTATCCTTTTTGTATATCATGGAAATTGTACATGTCATTTGCAATATGACTTTACATTTATCGAAAGTCTTAACATAATTGTTTTTCTGGCATAATTGCACTTATGTAGGGGAGTAGAAAATGTGAGCATAAATATTTAGAGTCCATTCAAAAGTGATAAAATCTGATATTGGATTATTTTAAATAATCATTAAAATTGTTGAATGTATCTAGCTAGTGGGATAATTTGCACATATGCTAATATAGGAGCAATATAAGAGTCTTCCCTGATTTATATTGATGTACAAATGAAAAGAGATTTTCGTTTTTAGTATGTGCTTATTGAATTATTAGAAATTATGTGCCTTTAAAAAGGCTGCACAAGCATGTGAAATTAAATTATTATTAGAATAATGACTAGAGCAATATTGCATATGGGTGTATGATTATTGCAATACATATGTCTTGTTAGTAATGGCATAAACTACGATATATAAGATGTCATAACATATTAAATTTTGACATGGATATTCTAACAGAAATATGTGTTAGTGGCATAATAATTGCAAAATACATGATGCTATTGTCAAGTTCTAAATATGTGCTTCTGAATGTGGTTTATCATATTACATGTAAAAATATACGATTAAACGCATGCTAAACAATTAAGTGCAAAATTTGAGGAATAATTGCCTAGTGTTAACAGAGTTGATCGATCTTTAAACATTTCTTTCTAGTATGAGAATTATTAGGAACTAGAAGGGCACGTAGATTTTAACTTTATCTTAAGCTATTGTTTTATAATTAAAATCAATAGACAATATTTTAGTTAAATACCCGTCTTGTAAAATTATAGTATCCTTCATGTCAAGTGCGAAATTTATATTCATTGAAATTATAAGGGGGTATTTAGACAAAATATAAAATTGGAGGCTATTTAAATTTTCAAGATACTACTTTCAAAAACTAGAAAGGCATGTACATTATAACTTTATCTTAAGCTATTGTTTTATAATTGAAATCAATAGATAATATTTTGGTTAAATACCTGTCTTGTAAAATTATGGCATCTTTAATGTTAAGTGCAAAATTTATATTCACTGAGACTGTAAGTCGATATTTAGATGAAAATAAAAAATTGTAGAGGTCAATTTAAATTTTGAAGGCTAGGTAAATGGCTAAAGAATTTAGGCAAATTTTTGTTATATATCAATTGTTAACCATAGAGCATCCATAAAATGTTACTTGTTGAACAAATTTTGCGCACATAATGGATGTTTAGATTACCTTTTTAAATGGTAAATTATATGAAAAGGTAGACACAGAACGATCTAAAGAGTCTATAGTTACTACTTGAAAATATTATGAAAATATGGGAAATAACTTGGTTTACAAAACATATGGCATAAATGAGAAGTTTGTCTTATGGTCAAGTAATAGAATTGTAAGAAATTTCTATACTCATATTTATATTTGTCAAGACAAATATGGTTGGCCTAAGTAAAATTATGAAATATCTAGAGATAAATGTTATCTTAAATTTGAAAGTAAAAGATATAGTGGTGGTTTGTCTATCTTTGTATTTGTTTAAAGGTTATCAAGTTTAAAAACTTGAGTGTAAAAAGTTGATTGAAGGTTCTCAAGTTTAATACTTGGTTGTCAAGAGATTAGCGTCCCTTATGATGTTTCACACAAAGAGTTGAAATTATGGTGGATCAATTACTTTAATTGATCTTGGGGAGTTATTGAAAGTCTTATAACATGTACTTATTTGAATTGTACATACTAATTATTCAAAGTTGTTATCAAGTTTTTTGGCATGTATAAAAAAAATTGAATTTAGGACTAAATTTACAAATACTTTTATGTACTAGTGATGGATAGACTAATGCTACCTGGATAGCTTATATATATATATATATATATATATATATGATTTTGTGTTTGTCCACAATAAAAGAGAGTTTATAAACTCTAAATTAGAAAAACTTATGTAATTTCTATTATTGAAATGAGTTTGTAACTTGTTAAACAATGGACAAGAAGAAGAATTAGTATTGAATTTGTTGCAAGATAAAATGTTGTCGCCACAAGTAAATCTAGTCATACACTAGAACAAAACAATTAAATAATGAGAGATATATTTGTTACAAAACTATAATTTTCTGTCACAAAATTAAGGTTTGCGATAAATATAATTTATTGCATATTATGTCGTTATTTCTATTGTCGCTATTATTTGTAACAAATATATTTGTCGCAAAACTTCTTATTCTCTCTCTCCTCCCACGCCTTTATCTGACACATATAAGACTAAATGACTAAATTTAAATATAAATAATAATGAATTAATTTTAAAAACTCAAAACTTTTAAATTTAAAAATCTATAATAAAATTTGAAATCATAATAATTAATTTGACTTAAATAATTTAATAAATAATAAATTATATATAAATTGTTAAATAATTAATATATTTATTAATAAATGAATAAAAATGATTATAAATTTAGTTAAAAAATGATATCCTACTACAATTCTATTGCCATCTTTATAAAAAAATGTAAATTAAATATAAAATATATAAAAATAATTATAAAATACATATCAATAAATATATTTTTTAATTAAATATATTATATTAATTATATATTAATAAATATATTATATGAATTAATTATATATTATTAATTAATAAAGTAATGAAATTTGTCGCTATAGCGATAGAATATTCTGTCGCTATAAGTAGTGACAGAAATATGGTAGGACATTGCCTACCATATTTATGTCGCTACATATAACGACAGAACAGTGGTAGGAGGTTTCTTTACCACTATTCCATTTTTGGTTAATAATTATTATAAATTATTAAATTATAATAATTAAAATAATATTTTATATTTCAAATATTATTTTTATTAAGAAATATTTTTTTTTTGCTATAGATTTAATTATTGTTTATATTTGTATTAAAAAACTTATTGGACTTAATTTTTTATATATAAATATATTATTGTCATGGCAACAATTCACATTATCTTAATTTTTTTATATAAATATGGTTATGTTAATTCTTTTATATAATATGTTATTGTCATTGCAACTGCAAATGTAAATTTTATTTTGCACATGGAATAAATAATGAAATATGAAGAAAAATTAATTAGTAAAGGAAAATAGTAGAAAAAATAATTGGGAAGAACAAAACAAAACAAAGATGATAATTATTGTGGTGTCATAGTGTCATCTTTTATCATCGAACAAATTCATCTTCTATAAGAGAAAAAAAAATGAATTAAAGATATAGCTAGATAAATAAATTAAATTGGAGAAGAGAAAAGAAATATCAACTTTTTTTGTTTATCATCATCTTCATTGCAGAGAAATAAAAAAAACCTGTGTATGTGAAGTGTAACACCATACTTTTAAGACTCAATTCATGTAATTCTCATGTCTCATCTCATATATTTTATGTGTAAACAACTTAGTGGTATAGGGAGTCATGGATTAAAATGTATTTATTTATAGGTAAAATTTTTCTTTTGGAGTCTCATGGGCTGTATGGACTCATGTATCACATTCTTACATTTAGATACATGGGTATAACTCATTTCCATTCCCAAAATTAGTCTACAACTCGTGGAAAGTAAGGGAACACATGAAACTCATGTTTGCATTTCTGGCTAGAATTTTGGCTTTTCTATCACCAACTTTGAAAAATCATAATTAATTTCAAAAAAATCGAAATCATGCATTCTTTATCATTATAGGAAGCAATATATGTCTAATTTATACTAAAAATATGACTGGACTATCATCACATAAACAACGTTTGACATTTGAAAAGGGGCAGAGGTCTGGCTGACTACTGGTACTGTCATAGGTTTCTATAGCAAACTTTAAAAATATCTAATTAATTTTACAAAAATACAATCTATGCAAATGATACCAATCTGGAAAGTGACAGATGTTAGATAGAGGAAAAAATGACTCCAAACCAGTTTAGGTATTTGCAAACCTCGAAACCTGATCAAACAGTAACATAGGTCAGTATGGACACCTGATACTAGGCAAAAATTTTAAAAATTCATATCTCCCTCTTTAGAAATCCAAATGAGGTGCTTTTAGTTGACACAAATCACTGAAAGTGTTTAGTTTCTCTCTATAAAATTTTGTGGCAATTGGATATCATTTTCCTCTTGAGTGACAAATTTTATTTTTAGACCTGAGTGAATAGTACACCAGACCAAAATCAAAAAATTTTTTAATTTTGAAAATTCATCAAATATTCTCTGGACCTCTGAAAATTACGTTTTTTTAGCTTCCCAAAAAGCTTTTAATAGGCTTTACATGCATGATAAGTTTCAAATCAAGAAGAGCTCATTTGGTCAAAAAATGATATAGCCACATGAAATGGTCATTTTTGCTCCCTATCAAGAGTCATTTTGGTCCAAATGGTCTTCTCTTGAATTTGGCACCTCTTGGGCAAGTTTAAAGGTATGAACATAACTTGTATGAACTGCCCAAGTAGTCTTAAATCTCATGTATATCAATTTGATCATTCCACTTCCATTATTACACTAATCTATCTAACCATTCAAAAGCTAAACTTGCCATTCAATTTCCAAAACATGCTATCTCATACATTTGGCATCAAATTTCATTCATACATCATACATTTGAGTATTTACATATGTTCATATGGTTATATAACAATTTTATCATGTGATTATATCATTTGCCATATGTATGGCTAAAAGAAGGTAAAACTAAGCATATTCATATACTTTGATACCCTTCTTCTTCTTCTTCTAAGCTTGGTGGCCTCCAATACCTTGCTCAATCGTTTCACCTAACATGTTAAGACATTGGAGAGGAGAGGATGAGATTTAAAGAATCCTAATAGCTCACCTCCCATTCAATCACACATAAAGCATGCAATACAAGTCTCACAAAATGCATGCATGAGTATATTAATATGTGCAATTATTTAAAAGCATTTTCAAAATTTGAGCAAGTCATACATAACATACAAAGGCTTGCCAAATAAGTGGATTGGCCTCACCCATTCACTTGTAGATTTTGGACTTGCCTCACCTATTCTTTAAGAAGTTTTTGGACTCAACCTTGCTTTTGGGAGTCAACCTCACTTTTGGGAGGTTCTTTACTTTGTCTCAACCTATCTTAAGGGTTCTTAACTCATCCCCAACATAGTTGGGAGGTTCTTTACTTCACCATACTTAAACAAACCAAAGCAAGCACATAAAACATCATTTAGAAACATAATGCATCATCATGGTACCATGGCATATAAAATCATGCTAGAATACTTTTCATAGCTTAAAATATACATACACACATTAAGACAATGTAAGCATATATTTATGTATAAGAGAATGTGGAGAGATCTACCTTGCTTACATTTACACACTTTTTCCTTAAGTCTTGAATCCTCTCCCTTCACCTCATACACTTAAGAAGGTAGAGATCATTCCTCTTGGCCTAGACACATCATATGGAAGCTAATTATACTCTTGAAGCAAAGTCTAAGGCCAAACATTCAATAGAAAAGCTAGGTAACTCATAAGACTCTTTTATGGTTCCATAATGCACTTAATGAAGCAACCTTTGAAAAACATCATCTTAGCTCTATTCCATTTATTCATTCATAATTCTTGACTCTATTTAAATCTCTTGGAGTCATCACATAATCAATTTTAGGAACCTAACTTGGTGTTACTTCTTTAAGCTATATTATGGAACATATAAGGCCATCTTGCTTTTTATGGCTTCTAAACTCTTTCCAAGGTTTCCTCTCATACTCTCCCATCATACATGATACAAAATTAAGTTTGGAAGGAATTAAAACACTCCCTAGGTGCATGGACTCTCCTTAGCTGAAGCTATGCTTCCATAAGGCACCAATGGAGTTTCTTTACTTCTTTTAATAGGAGAATCATGTAGGAAGTTCTCTTGGTGTCTTAGAAACTCATATAAATACTTAAATATCATAAAATATGGCTAGCATTCATGATAGAGTTCAATGTGCAATCAAAACCTTAACTTTTATATCTTGCAAATTCATAGTTTTTACTTGGGCTTCTTTACATATTCTTACTCTCCTCCCTTAAATTCATGGAAATCATCCTTGGTTCTCCTCAAAATTCTAGCCTTCTTGCATCTACATACATGGGACGAAATAAGGAGAAGAAGGGGGAGGAAGTATCTACCATGGGATGGAAGATTTACTTTGTTTTTCTTTATTTTCTCACTTAAATCTTCCTTTCTTTGGCTTCCTCTCTTCAAATCCGAACTTTCTCTCCTTTTTATGACCTTAAAATAGCACTAAAACTTTAAGAAAACCATAGCGAGAAGGGGGAAAAGGAAGAGAAGAGATTTCCTAAGGAGAAGACTAGGAAATTCTAACAATTTCTTACCTTTTTCTTGAAATTTTCCCTTTTCCTTTGCCTTATTCTTGGGCGCTTCCTTCCCTTGAGTTTTCTCTTATCTTTGGGCAGAACTTGGTTGACCTAAATGAGAGGAAAAGAAGGACGCCTTATATATATATGGGATTAAGAAGGACTTTTTCAAAAATTGCCATTTTTTCCTTCATTCTTGGAATTTTCGTTTCTAACTCGTTTTAGCTCTTTTTTTAGAATTATTTTTTCTATTATAAATTTTAGGTTCCCAATTTAGTAAAATGCTTTTGGAATCACTCGAATTAGAGCTAAAACCTTTCCAAATGAATCAATCAAAATTCGGGTTAACTAACATTGGAAAACGTCCACCATAAGGGCTTTAATTGTCCCAGTGCTTCCCATGATTTTTAGGGCCTATGAGAACCTTGGAGAACTCAAAACTTTCAATTAAAAAGCCATCCATACCTAATTCTATACCATACATATGATTTAAACCATTGTACAAATTTTTGTTCAATTTTGTTGTCGATTTCTCATGAGCTAATGTATGGATTTAACATTCATAACTCTTGCTCAAAAATCCTACAATGCAAGTTGCATATTAGAATATTAATGAATGATGAATTATCAGTGTGATAAGTTTCAATCTTACTCATTATAAGGCTTGACTTCATCACAATTCAATAGGACGTGAAGATGAGCAATAGCCATTTCTCTGTCATTCAAATAACGAGTTGAGCATTTTCCAAGCGACCGTCCAACTTTAGTGAAAACTGATAAAGTTGATTCACTTATTTCTTGTTCATCCACATACTCATTTCGATGAACTTTTGTTTGTACTAAAGATACTTGTGACTCAAAATAATATGAACAAAAGTGTGATACTTCTTATGACAAATACACCTCACAAATAGATCATTCTAAATGAGTTTTATTTTTAACTGTGCGTTTTAATCTATTTAAAAATATGCACGATCAAATAATAAGTAGTGTGAGACAATAATATATTATTTCAAGCAAATGATATTTACATATGAATATAATTTAAGTATCAATTACCTTTCAAAGGAATACATCTATCTATATTGGACGGGGCCACCCACCCTTGCTTTAAATGATAAATGGATCGGTAAATGCTCCATAGAATTAAAGAAACCCGATGGAAATATTCTTTTTAGTTTGAAAAGAATTATAGGAATATTGTATTTCATTTGCGTTAAGCCATCAACTGTCAATGTTGTCAAACATAATTTCTTGAAAAATAGACTTAACTCGGTTATGGGCTTCCATATTTGCTCAGGAAGTGCATTGAAAGCAATTGGCTTATGCATTCTATAAATATATGATAATCATGACTTTTAAGGTCAACTAACTTTCCTTCTGTTGAATCTACACATCTTGACGAATTCGAAGAATATCCATTAGGCATTTTCATTTTCAATCCTTTTATTCATTCACAGATTGCCCTTTTTTGATCAAGTGCAAGAGTGAACTTAGTCTTTGGTTTGACCACTTTTCCATTAGATATTTCTCACAACTCTAAGTCTCTCTGCCTACAATATTCTTTTAAATCCATTCTGGCTTTTATGTTATCCTTAGTCTTCTCTCTCACATCCATAATACTATTAAAAATATTGTCAAATACATTTTTTTCTATATGTATGACATCTAAATTATGCTAAATCAACAAATGTTTCCAATATGAAAGTTCTCAAAATATACTCTATTTTGTCCAGTTGTAATATTGTTCATAGCTTGGCAATCTATAAACACCTTGATCAACTACTCTTGGATGGATCTTCATATGTTGCCAAAAATCTTTTCCATCCAATCTTGGTGGAGGGGGATCATTTTCAACTCTATTTTTTTTGAAAGCATCTTTATCCCTTCTAAAAACATGGTTCATAGGTAGAAACTATTGATGACAATCGAACCAAGAATTCTTGCCCCCATACTTCAAAGTAAAAGCTTTTGAGTTTTCCATACAGTAAGAACAAGCTAATTTTCCAACAGTACTCCATCTTGACAATATCTCATATGCTGGAAAGTCATTTATTGTCCACATCAATGCTGCTAGCATATGAAAGTTTTGCTCTTTGGAGACATCATATGTGGATATTCTTTCTTCTCATAACAATTTTAACTCATCAATTAATAGTTGCAAGAATACATCAATCTTCATTTTGGGATTTTGTGGTCCGGGAATAATTACCATTAAAAATAAGTAAGGAATTGTCATACAGACTCCAGGAGAGAGATTATGAGGAGTAATTATCATAGGCCAACATGAATATGGTAAAGCAGGCTGACTATAAGAAGTGAACCTATTTGTGCAAAGACTAAGACAAACATTTCTTGGCTCCATTGCAAATTTAGGATAGATTCTATCCAAATGTTTCCATACTTCTCCATCAGATGGATGACACAATATACCTTTGCGCTTTCTATTATTCTAATGCCATTGCATAAGCTCAGTAGATTTCATTGAAGCATAAAGCCTTTGCAATATAGGGATAATCGGTAAATAATGCATTCTTTTATATGGAATCTCCTTTGATCTGTGTCTTTGGTTAGGTCGACTAGTTTTATACCTATGTGCTCCACAGAATTTACACATTATATCATCTATATCATCTTTATAGTACAACATACATCCATTGATGCAAACATAATTTTTTTGTACAAATAGATCAAGTTTTGATACTATTTTCTTTATTTGATACCAGTTATTAGGTACAACATTATCAAATGGGCAACTGTTTTTTAATAGACTTGCAAATCTGTTAAAACTATATTGTGACATATTATTGTCAAATTTAACACTTAACATTTCTATAGCAATAGATAACTTAGACTGATTAGTGCATCGTGGCCAGAGTGGTTACTGATACGTATTTAGTAAATCAAAAAAATTGTTGGGCTTCTAAATTTGGTGATTCCTTAACATAATTATCATCATTATCTCCTTCAGGATAACTATCAACATTAAATTCAAGACAAGTTGCTTTAGAGATCATTCTTTCATATCTATTATCCTAATAATCATTTACTAATTATAATGAGTTAGGTGTTTCACTGAATGTTCTAACATGTATGTTAGGTATTAGGGATGGTTTGATCTCATCATGACATGTCCAATATCAATATCCAGGTTGAAATCTTCTCTTATAAAGATCAGGTTTTACTTCATCAGGAGTAAGATATGCTATATTTTTATGCATAGAACAATGACGTCAAATTTTTCCTCCTCCTCCTAACCTTATCCTTTTTCACATGCAAAAATAATAAATTCTTCTACTCCTTGTAAAAATTCATCAGTATATCCCTTATGTCTAAGATTTAAGCTATTATGCATCCATCGTTAATTACTAGGAATTTTCATTTTCTATTTCAATAAACATTTTAAATATTACTTTACAATTTTTGATAATAAAATCTACCTTTTATACATTATCAAATAAATATAATACTTCCTTAAACACAAATGTTATCACTAAACTTTTGTATATTAATTTATCATTATTACCTATATATCTATCTCCACTATATTATCACATCACAAAAGAATAATTAACAATTATTTATAATCAATAAGTTATAAAAAATAACATGCTTATATATTTCATATAAATATTTACTTACCTGGACAGGTTGAGATGAATAAAATCTCTATTTTAGACCAATTCTCCACTTGAATTTGATCAAGGTGATGAAATTTTGAAAAAATTTGAGAAAGAAAATATGATGGCAAAATTTTAAGGAAAAAAATAATAGTAAACAATTGTGAGGGGAGAGTAAGAAAAACCATCCTTCCTCATATAAATAGACTTTTTTAATGGTATCTTTTTCAACAGTTTTTTTTTTAACGGTTATTTTTATTTTTAACGGTTACTTTTCTTTTTCAATACCTATTTTTTTATGGCTATCAATAATTTTTTTTATTTTATTTTCTTATAAAAAATATATTTATGTAACTCAGAATCACTTTTTTATATATAAAATACAAAAATTATATATATATAATATAAAAAATTTTCAACACATCCAACTATCTCTAACACTAATTTTATTCACTTATTATATTCTTTATACTTATTTGTATATTTATTAAAATTATAATTATTAATAATATTTGAATATTTCAATTATTATAATATATAACAAAAAATAATATTTATATATTGTGGTTCCAACCACTTTACACTATAATTTATAATTTAATTATAATTTATAATTTATTTAATTATAATTATTATAAATTATACTATAATTTAATAAATATACTTTATAATATATTTATTAAATTATAATAATTAATAATATATAAATATTTAAATTATTAATATCTATATATAATTTATATATCCAATATTATATAATGTTAAATTATTAATATTTATATATAATTTAATATTTTGGCAACAAAAAGATGTCCAACCACCTTTCTGTCGCCAAATGATTAAATTATATAAATATATAATTATAATATGACAATAGAAAGGTGGTTAGATACTATGCAATCACTTTTTTTGTCGTTAGAAATATGTATAATATTATAATATATTTAAATTTAAATTATACATTTATATTTATAATATATAATTTATATTATATTTTATTGGAAAGTTATTTATATTTTAATTTGAATTAAAAATTAATTTTACTTATATATATATATTTATACAATATTTTCTTTTTTTGCTTGATACATAGTTTTATTAATATAAATTATAAATTATAATATAATCTATAAAAATTGTAATATTATTTATATACTTATAATATAATTAATTAATATTACGTACATTTATCTAAATTATAATAATCTATAATATTTGAATATTTTAATTAATAATATTTATATATTTGTTATGCAATATTTATATATTTTTATGCAACCTTTTAACTATAATACTATTCAACTAACTTAAGTCAATAGAAGATTTATATTTCATATATTATTTATTTTTTTTCTATTTGATAATATATATCATTAATATAAATTATAATATGCTTTATGTAACACCCCGAAATTAATTAAGGTGTTAATTATGGATTAAGATTAATTAAGGATAATTAATAGAGCATAATTGGGCAAGTTAGTGAATAGATATTCTTAGAATTTATTTAGGATGGAGATTTACATCTAAGCCCAAATTAATTAAATCATGATAAGAGGCTAATGGAGGCCCAATGAATTAGAGGTAAACCAAAACTAATTTAATGAGATAGAGGCCCAAGATTTATCTTGTATAGGCTCAATTAAGTGGCCCAATTACCCTTGTGCAGGCCCAAGCCCTTGAGCCCTTCAAATTAGGCCCAAAACCTATTAAACTTCAGCAACCCAATAAGTGAAAACTGGTCCAATAGAATTATGCAGCCCAACACTTAAAAACTGGCCCAATAAGCAAAATCTGAAACTCAATTGGGTTTGGACTTGGAGCAACCCATGACCCAGCCTTTTGACCCAACTTAAACCCATCTAAACCCTAATGCTTCAGCCACACTTTCATTTTTCTGAAACTCAAGAGGCAAATTCGGAGGTTGAGAAGGAGGCTAGGGTTTGGGGCAAAGATTCTGCATTTCCACACACTTAGAGCAAGATTTGGCCAAGGTAATAGTTATAGAACTTAACCCCCTCATCTTTCTCTTTAATTTGGTCCAATTAGTTTTTCATTTAGAGGATTTTCACTTTACCCAAAATCTGAAATGTGGTTATTTGGGGATTTTCTTGATGAAATTCGTAGGTTGAGGTTAGGGCTGATATTAGATGAGTTTAAACCCCCATTTTGATGCTTTCTTTGTTGGTTTGAGACCCCCATAACTTATTTATATTATGGGTATTAACTTGGTACGAATTTGCTTAGGATTTTGGGTGAAACATTGAGAATTCTGGTGGGAGATACTTGAATCCGAATTTGGGATTTGTGGTGGCTGTTGCAATTGTCTGCAAGTGAGGTAATCGGGGTTTAATTAATTCCATGCATGTATCTAATTTAATTTCATATTTGCTATATATGAATGATTTGAAATGTTGAATGAATTGGTTGGCTATCTGTTGTATTATGATTGGACCTTGTGAGTCCATGGTGGAGCTGTGGTGCGGCTGCCACCCGTACATGTGCTACGATCGAGCACCAGGTATGATCAACCCCAGATGCACTGAGCCCTGGTTGTGCTCAATGGGGAGTAGGTGCCGTGGACGGGCCTCTCCCGGTGTTAATGGCCTTTAACATGTTAAATATATAATTGCTAGTATGGGATAGTAATCATGATAGCCTAATTGTTTCATTTGCTGAAATGACTGATATGATTCTGGTATGGATTTTGTTTCATGCATATATGTTGATTAAACTGGATATTATGATAGAATTATTTTGGTTACTGAGATTTATATCTCACCCCGTGTTATGGGATCAATATTTCAGGTGAAAGTTCCTCGGGTAAGGATAAGGGTAAGCAAGTGGATGAAAATCCATAAGCTTCAACCTATGGGGAGATGGCTAACTTGGGCTGACTAGCTAGTATAGATGCTAATTTTGTATTCCTTAATGTATAGCATCATCATGTATCTGCATTGCCAAGTGTAGGCTTGAACATTTGATTTATTGAGAATGTATGTACTAAAGGGTTAGACCCCCTCTTGACTTAGTATTTGATGTATGGATTCATATGATCTGCTGTAAACTTTGTTGACTTACAATATGGTTGTCAATGGAAATGTAACTCTTGAGATATTGGTATGAATCCCCATTGTATGGAACCCCTATTGATTGAGTATTAAAGGATAGTTGCTGGTAATTCATGTATATTCTGTTGTTGCTATTTTATAAACTTGCTAATAGAGGGTGATTAGGGAACGGAAATGGGCGTATAAGTTTTGAATTGGTAATGGAAGAATAGCTAAGTAAATAAGGTAGATAAATGCCATTAGAACTATATAAAATGAAGGGAAGTGACCTTAGAGTGTCCCTAAGAAGAGAAATGGAGTGTAGGGGGCGGAATATAGTGAAACTAGTGACAGAAGGGAATCACGCCGCGGCCAGGAAGGCTTCGCCGCGGCCTAGGAAGTGACAGTGGCGAGGGACGCCGCGGCTTGAGAAATCTCGCCGCGGCGTGGAGCGAAAATAATCGCCCAGGGGGTGACAGAACGTAACCTCGCCGCGGCGCAATAAGTCTCGCCGCGGCGCGAGTCGAGAAAATTAATTTGGGAGGTTACAGTAGCAAAACTCGCCGCGGCGCCATATAGGTTGGCCGCGGCGCAGGTCCAACTCGCCGCGGCGATAGAAAATTCCAAAGAGTAACGGGGCCGCGGCGCAAGAGTTCCAGGCCGCGGCGCAAGTTTAAAAATGTGGTTTTTGAGCTCCAGAACCTAACTTAGCCGCGGCGGGAAAGTTCCAAGTCGCGGCGCAAGTCTCCAAACTCCTATATTTGACCTGGAAACCTTAATTTCAGTAAGGCTAATGTTAGGGAATGGTATGAGTACGTTGGTGGGATGTTTTTGTAGGTTGAAATTGATCAATAGATGAATTATAAACCTTTAATGATGGTATAAACCCTTCTTATGCATGATCCCGTTATAGTTGTTAGTTGATGATCCTAGTAGTATCAAGGTTTAAATTTTTCTTATATTTCTGCAAAGTAATTGATTGTAGCAACCCCAAACCTTGATAATTAATTATTAATAGCATGTTTAACCTTAATTATTGAGACTAGAAACTAGGGTCGTCACACTTTATATATTTATCTCTAATCAAAATTTAGAATATATTATCTTATTTATAATATACTTTTGTAATATATTATATTTGACATTATATATATTTGATATTTTTTAATTAAAAATTAACATTATTTATAATTATCTTTGTATAATAATTACTTTTTTATATATTTTTATCATATTAATTAATTTTTTATAATTCTTTAAACCATTGCACAGATGCGACAGAATATTAGTTGGGCAATTCAACCATTATTCCGTCGTTGTATGTTTTAACAAACTTATGGTTGTAATATTTAACCATAAATCAATTATCATTGTTTTTTATTTTTTATTAATAAATAAATAAATCTATCATCATCTCTCACAAGTTTCTGTCGTAAAATATATAGATTCTTGTAGTGATATCTTTGCACTATAAAGCTATAAATGTCTAGACAATTAGTTGTGGATGAGGCTTAGATAATAATCTATGTAAGATCAAGCAAAAATTTATCATTATAATTTTTTAATACAAATTCAAGAATAGAAAATTATAATAAAATTTTTACTCAAATACCACTCAGCCAGCTAAGAAAGGAAAATGAACAATCCAATGAGCCTGGACCACAGCTAAAAATTGCTATTTCAATACCACTTAATTCATACATGCTTTTTATCATCTTAGATTTAATATAAGAAATAATTATAAACATAATAATTGATGATAAATTATGAATTGTGAGATAATACGTTGTAAGAAATTGTGTAAAATTATAATGGAGAAATTTTTTAGATAATACTAGTAAACTGAAAAATTAAAAAAATAGTCAACTTATCTTATTATGGTATTAAAGGCAATAAACAAATTTTTTATAAACATATGATTTAGAAAATAAATAAATACATATTATTATAGTTCTAAAGGCAATAAAAAAATATTTTTTTTTACAATTTTTATAAATAAAAAGAAATTAATATATAAATTTATACAACATATTACTTATATCAAATAGAGATAAAATAATTTATTCTATCAAACCTAATATAATATAATGCTCTAAAAGTTGTTATATGGAATGACGAAAGTGAAATAATTTTTCAGCACACTACCAAATTTTAAATAAATAAATAAGCATAATTTTAGTTTAGTTATATGAAAAGGGAGCAATATTTCAATTCTAGGGCATAAGACTTTCACAATTGTATGAACTGCAAAACCCGCCATATTTAATTCTTCTTCAGCTGTAGACTACATACTGTGTGAGGTAACTTATCGTCCTTCTCTATTATCAACATTAAGCATTCCCTTTTAGACTTTGATTTTTCCTGTTTTGTTGCAGATTCCCCTATTATATTCACGTTGCCTCTTTTCTGTACTCTGTCTCTATAGTTTGAGGCTTTCAAATTACTGTGTTAAGCTTCTTCGCCATTGATGGTGGAAAACCGCCATTGACTTTTTCCTCTATTTCTGGTGTTAGATAACCTCAAATCATCAACAGGATTCAAAATTACAGTTTATGGAAATGTTAAATCAAATCTTATGTATGTTATGTGCGTTTTCATTTTGAGATCCTATTTTTCATGGCTCACGAAGTAATTAACCACCAAAATTGGGCTCATGATCTATGCATATAGGGTTAAAATGGCCCTAATGTTGTTTTCCCTACGCTCACTGGAATCTCAATTCCAGTGATAGAAATTTCATGTTCTATCATTCAAAGTTTTACGCACAAACCAGTAAAATTTTGTGGGTTTTTCTTCTTGGTCATCGGTTTGATCGGGTTTTAGTCTCACCTTTAGTTTTTATGTTTTTTTTTTCACATTGTAGGATAGCCATGGAAAGAAAAGGGAATTTAATAGCCACTGACAGATGGAAAGGCAACAGAGAGACAGAGGAAGTTGATAACCCAGAAATTCAACCACTTGGACCATCTTTTGCTGATCTTCCATCTCCTATCACTACCGATATTCTACTCAGACTTCCGATTAAGTCAGTTCTCATTTGCAAGTGCGTATGTACAAGTTGGCACACCATTGTTTCGGACCCACATTTTGCTAAATTGCATTTCAAGCGTGCATCTGCTGATGTTATGATTCGCACCAATGATCCCAAACGTGTTTCAAGAACCCTTCACCTACTTGAGTTTGAGTCTGAAATGTTTAAAGGGAGTAGTGATTCAAGTCGTTGTGACATTGGTCGGTTCTGTTCATCTGAGGATTTTCTTGAACCCAATTGTAACGGTCACATGAAGCTTGAGGCCAAATTCAAGCTTCCTCTGCGTGATGCTAAAATGGTGCTTGACAAAATGCTTGAGGCCAAAAATGGAGGTAGAAAGAGGTCTCGTATTGCTTGTAAACCTGGAGATGACAAGTTTGCTGTGGTGAATTCTTGTAATGGCTTTCTTTGCTTGTGTGATCCTGTGTTGAGAAACCCTCTTGTTGTTTGCAACCCAATTACAGGAGAGTTCATAAGACTCCCAGAAGCGTGCAAAGTCGAGAACTCGAGAGATTCTGCCCTTGATTGTGGATTTGGATATCATAAAAAAACTAATGAATACAAAGTTATAAGAGTATATGGCAAATATGTTCAAGATCTAACAAATGCTCGAAAGTGGTTGTATAATGGTAGGGTTGCTGAAATGCACACACTCGGGACTGGAACTTGGAAAAGTGTTGGAGATGATGATAATGTTCCCTACGGCCTTAAATATCCCACTAGTATGAATGGAGCACTTCATTGGCTTGATTTTTCTTGTACTCGCCCGGAAGTATTGATTATAAGATTTAACTTTGAAAGTGAGAAGTTTGAAATGTTCCCTTCTCCTCGAGTACTTAACTACAACGGAATGAGGACACTGAATGTTAGCATGGGAGAATTAAATGGCTACCTATATTTATTTGCTACATCATGTTTTAATTATGTTAATTTGTGGATGATGAAAAATTATGATGTTGGAGAATCTTGGACTAAGATTTACAGCATTGATACACATAAGGGAGGGGGTTGGCCTTTTGGTTTATATGAGCCAATAAAATTGTTTAATAACGGTGCCTCCATATTGATGTATCATTCATATAATTGCCTTCTCTACTATGAACGGAGAGGGTCTAGGTTCAAATTTTTTAAGGTTCTTGGGACTAAATTCGAGTTTGAAGTATTTGCTCATATTCCTAGTCTCATCTCACTGAAGGATGTCGTGAAAGGAGACAATGTTGAAGTACAAAATGTTCATTCACGGTAATGATTTCACTTCTAGCTTAATTTTATCTACTTACTGGTCATAATGTTCCTTACTGGTTATTATGAGATCGCTTCAAAAAGCCGACTGCCTGCCTTTGTCCCTTCTAGCATTTTTCAAAGTTTAGATTTTGTTGTTGTATCTGTTTTACAAATTTACTGTATACAATAATGTAAGCTGCAATTTCATAGATAGAGTATGTGATGGAGTGAAAAATGAACTCGAAAGTTTTCCATCACCCTGCCCCATCCTTTGGTTTTGGCTACATTAGTACTTTATTATTCTCTAATGTTGATATGATTTGATACAGGTGCGGAGGATTTAAATTGCGGGAGGAGAACGATGTTCTGTTCTTGGCTGCAGCAAATGTTAAGGCAGCAAGTTAATATTCCTAGTCGTCTGATGATGGTGAAGAAGTCACCTTTTAAGTAGTAAAAATTTTGTAGAACAGAAAAGTTATGCTACGATAGATGCTAAGGAGCTGAGCTTGCTTGTTTCTTTTTGAAATACATTAGCACAGATATCTAGTGTTAGGGTATAGAAGCTGCTAATTTTTGTTGGATGCATCATAGGTCCGGTTATTATATGTTTGTTTTGAAGCCTCCTTGAGTTTGCATGGCAAATTTTGCTGAATTCATGAATTCCCATCTTATTTATAAGCAAATGTTTCATGGCGTTAGAATTAACTGAACTTTTATCAAAACCTAAGTAATTATGATGACAGATCATGATCCATTTTTGACAGGCTGAGGATGCTGGGCGTTTTCATCCAATATGATTTAAATGATTATGAGACATCATAGATTTTAATTTTATCAAATTTCAGGGGTACACGTTTAAAATCTAGTCAAGCTTCTAAATTTTTTTCTTAATTGATTTATTATACAAGTTCTCCATTTTCTCTTCCAGAATTTCCTTTTTCTTCTAACTGTGTCCTTAGTTTTTTGCAGATTGGACATTTCTTCAGTAGTTGAAGTCCTTGTGGACATCTAGCCATAGTACATTTTACGAACATAGTGTTTGTAGGTCAAGCTCAGGCTCAAACTCTATTCTTTGAAAAACTTTTAAGTAGATTCAATATAAACTGGATTTATCTTTTTTTTCTAATAAAATTATTTCATCTGCCTTCCACATTCAAAGAAGTCACATAGCTCAAACAATGAAGTCTCAGGGTTTCAAAGACAAGATCATATAACTGATCTTTTTTGAAATATCTTCACCCAATAGCACATTTTCAAAAGGTGTATTGAAATTTAACACAACCTGCTTGCTAATGACTATCCAATAGAAATTTTCAATCATATATAACACCCTATCATTCAGTCTTTACGGAAGTGATTAAATATGCTAAGAAAAGCAATGCTAACATCTGATAAGTCTGATGCTCAGAAGACAGATCCCCCCTCCCACCCCTCAAAAAAAAGATTTAAATGATTATGAAACTTCTTATTTCAATTTTATCAAATTTTAAGGGTCCGAATTAAAAATATAGACAAGCTTCTATTTTTTTTTTTTTCCCTTATCGACTTATCAAACAAGTTGTCCATGTTTTCATCCAGAATTTCGTTTTCTGATAAATTTTGCCCCTAGTTTCTATGCGAACGGGGTTCTCTTGCAATAGAAGACCCTATTGCAGGGATACAGTAACCAATTTTTATGTGTTTTTAATTTTTTTAAACAACTAAAATTTTTGAACTATAATTTTTTTCATAGTTAAAATATTTAACTTCACAATTATAATTTTTATTTTTTACAGTAAATTTTAAACCCTAAAAGCCAAAAAAATAAAAAAGTAAAACACATGAAAAAATCACTGCTGCACGCGGTACGGTAAAATTTTCTATCACAGACTACTGCGTTTCTATGCCGTTCAGGTCTCTGGAACATTTCTTCAGTAGTTAAGTCCATCTGCACGTCTAGTCATAGTACATTTTATGAACCTTGAGTTTGTAGGCCAAGCTCAGGCCCAAATTCTGTACTTTGAATATTTTTAAAGTAGATTAATATTAATTTTTGTAACATGAATTTGTCTTGTTTTTTCTAATAGAATAATTCAGCTATCTTCCGCATTCAACTAAGTCATATAGCTCAAAAAAATGAATAAGTAAGAATATCAAAGACAAGATCATGTAACTCAAGGATCTTTCTTAAAACATCTTCACCCAATATCACATTTTATAAAGAGGCATTGAAATTCAACCCATCCTGCTTGCTAATGACTCTCCAACAATGGAAATTCCCTCTCATGTATGTCAAACATCCTAACTAGTTTTCCCAGTCACATTAGTGTTCAGTCTTTACGAAAGTGATTATTTGTTAAGAAAAGCAATGCTAAAATCTCATATGGCTGATACTCATAATGCATTTAAAAAAAAGAAAGATTTGAAGATAGTTAATGGGAAGTTCAACGAAAGAAATACATACATATATATATATATATATATATATATGCTAAATCTGTCCAAGATGAGGCAAACACATGCACGAATATGATTTCAATAATAGAGTTCAATACTATTATATTGCTACAACAATTTTAATTATTTTATAATTAAATAGCATTGCAGTTGCAATACTATAATCCATACAGAGTTGAAAAGGCTTTAACTATAATAAAACTATTTGTTGATTGAAAGATTACATTTTCATATTTGTAATCAACAAACATTTTTCATTTATTTCGGACCCAAAGACAGAATTTTTTCAGTCATGTATATGGTCATTTCTGTCCATATGAGGATTTTCCTAAAACCAACTTTAATTGTCACATAAAACTAAGGTCTTATATTTGCTTGTAAGCCAAGGAATGGTAAGTTTGCTATATTATGAACTCTTGTACTGGCTTGCTTTGTTTGTGTGATCGTATTAAACTGTACATGATGAAGAATTATGAATTAAGATTTGTAGCATTGAAATTTTGAATAGAGGAGATCATTGGCCTCATGATTTATATTGGCCAATAATTTTTTTTTCTCACAAAGATGCCACAATATTAATGTATCACTTCAATAGTTGCTTTATGGTAAAAAGCACGGATTCAATTTTTTTTTTAAATTCATGATATTCAAATTTAATTTGAAACAATTATTCGTATTTCAAGTCTTATCTCACTATAATCTTATATATAGTATTAATAATAGCTTTTTAAAAAGTCACATGCCCAATAGCCTAAAAAATAAAAGAAATAGTGACATACTTGCCTTTCTTCCCTTTTAGCATCTATCTTAAAGTTTAGATTTAGTTTATGCTCATATACAAGGTCTTAAGAAGAGTATGTGATAAGAGTGAAAAGTGATCCTCAAGGGTTTTTTATTTCCTGTCCCATACTTCGCTTTAGGGCCTAATGGCCTGAAAAAAAAAAAGTCACATGCTTGCCCTTTTTCCCTTCTAGCATTTATCTTGACGTTTAGATTTATTAGTTGATCTTCACATGCAAGGTCTCAAACAGAGTGTGATATAAAAGTAAACCTTTAAGAGTGAAAGTATTCTATGGCAAAATTTGTTCTGATTTGATTTTATTGACATAGCAAATTTATATGCATCATCATCTGACTCTAAACAATACACCTCATCTTTTGATGCTATAGAATACTTTTTCTAAGGAGATCAAACAGTTATGGAACATAATTTAAGCTACTTGAGAAGCTATAGATGTGTGATTATTCTCACAATGCACGAATAATGCGATCGTTCAATGTATATTTGGCCCTAAATTATCTTTTATACACTATGTGATGTGGATTTTTTTAATATTAATATAAATTATTATTGATAAGAAGATAAATGATGATTATATTGCAAATCATTTATTTGTTAATAAGAAGATAACAAAATATATTTTTTAGGGATATTTAATTTTTATATATATTAAATGAAATTATCATTTATATTTTTAAAAATACTTATAAATTAAAAAAATTAAAGAGAAAAATGTGTTTCAACTAGTTTAACTTCTAATGTATGTTTGTCTATATCTTTTTGACTAATTTAGTAATATATTTATATTTATTTATAAACTTTTTAAATTTATTAATATAATTGATGATAAAAGTGAATATTATGAATGTAATAAAAACTTTTTTTTCATTGACCTGAAGGTAATAGGTGTTATTGGTGTCATGTAGACCTAATGTCCTCACAAACCCAAAATGATCAAGTCTATATTTTCTAGTCCATATTATTAAGGTAACCTAAGGAGCTTGACAATAGCTATCACTAAGGTTGCAAATGGGCTAAGCTTTGCCCTAACTTAATCCAGTTTTAATTAGGCTTTTAAATTAAAGCCAAGTGACTAGGCTAGCCAAACTTTTTTTGTAATTTTGGTAAAAATTATGAAATGATTTTTAAAAAAGTAAACTTTTAATATGTGTCCCTATAAAATTATATTTTATTCTTGAAAAAATTAAACTTTTTATATAAATTTTTATTAAAAAAAATTAAATAAAAGAATTAAGGCAAATTAGACTATACTAACTTTTAAGGTTAGCTCGACATGGCCTCAAAAAAAAAATATTTTTTTGGCTCGACCTAGTTGTGGTTAGGTTAAATTAGGCTAACTGAGTCATAAACACTCTCAGTTAACACAAATCTCAACTTATAAAAGGAAAATAAAGTTTCATTTAGAAAAAGACTACCATCCTTAAAATTCATCATTTTTCATTGGTGACTAAAGACCACCTTCTTCTTTTCTTAACTTAAAAAGGAAAGAATTTGTACACTATACTCCTTCTAAGCTCATTAATACATTCCTATTGGATTGAGCTTCCTCTTTTTTCTTTGCCATTACCTCAAGCACTAACATTTGGCACGCCAAGTAGGGATAGAACACAAGCTCAAATCCATGGTTCTTTGAGGTATATGGCTCAAACGTGGAAAAAAACTACTGCAGCAATTAAAATAATGACCCGAACACTCTAGTCTGGAGCAAGATATACAATGAGGACCATTTATCAAGCTATCTCCTCCCTATAAGATGGCAAGAAAAGACCACAATGCTTAGAACCATTTCAACGTGTAAGGTCATGTAAATTTACAAATCTTAACTGGAACTAAACCATTAGGTAACGCCACTGCTCTAGCGGAGATGGGTGACACTGTGAGCCCTGAAAGAGCAAGTAACACCACCAATCCATTGTTAGCTAATGCCCTTAGGCCTGCGATGATGGGTACCTCCATTAACCCATAAGCAAACAACTCTACAATCCTCCACAAGCTTTATAAATAGTAACAATACATGATAGAGATGCAAGAAAGATGGAGTGAGGATATGGTTCAACAGCCTACCTTAGCACTCTGTAAGCAATTTCAGTAAGCTCACCAAATATTTTCAAGCTCAATTAGGAACTAATAGAATGCAAACTTTGAATTCATTTGCACTCTTAGAGATGCATTAGAAGGAGGAGAAGAACTTGGAAGAATTCGCAACAGAAAGCTATACGCCATAAGAAACCTAGATCCAAAAGCAACCATCACAACTATGGCTGTGGACTTGAAACCCCATAAGTTATAATTCTCATTGGCAAAAGAAGACCTGAAACTATAAGGAAACTTATGAAGAAGATATCACAAGATATTCAAGTTGAAAACTGTTTAAAAGCTAAGAATGAAAGAAGGAAAGAGGAAAGAAATACTAAAAACCGGAAGAAGGAAGAGCAGCTTAGTTATGTATAAAGTTAAATTAGTTGTCTTATTATTATTAGATATTTTACAAATAAAGTAACACAATATATGTATACAAAAATTCTTGATCTGTTAACACTTATATCCAATTAAGCTTTGGTTTTGATATTTTTTTAAATGAGTCATTAATTTATCTAACTTGTTTTGATTGAAGAAAATGCTTTTTTTAAACATAAATAGAATAAATTATCGTTCATTAATTATATTTTGATAGAAAATGAATAACAAAAAAATAACATTATGTTGATATTTTGACTCAAATACCACTTTACAAGCTAAGAAAGGAAAATGAACAACTCAATGAACTTGTCGTGGATTACAACCAATGATTTAAAAATTAGACTGGACCGGCCGGTTCGACCGGGAATTGGTCCTTGGTTCGATTTGGTTGGGTTAAAAAATCGGTTAGCTAAAAAATCGATTAAGAACAGGTCAAAAATAGATCGGTTAAAATCAGTTTGAATCGGTCCGTACTCATTTTTTTTTTAATTTTTTCTCATATAACAAAATAATTTATCCTAAATAAATTTAACAAATTAAAAATAAAAGGCAATAAAAAAGGAGAGAGTTGAAATATATATATATATATATATATATATATTAAAAAAATAGATAATATAAAAGAAGTAAAATATGTATACTTTGTTATTTTTTATACATAGTTTCTGTTATGTTTATATTCAATTTTCTAATAACATTTCTTTCAAATATAAATGTATTTAGTCAAAATTACTATTTATTTTTTGTTTTTTTATTTTTTAATAATAAGTAGAATCTTAATATAATTTAAAAATTCTAAAATAATTTTTGTAATATCTTAAGAAATATTAAATTTGTAATCAAATATTTAAAATTTATTAAAATTTATTTTTTACATTAAATTTTTAATATATAAAATTTTTAAAAATATATAATTAATTTTAATTCAACCACGTTATTTATATTTCACCAGTTCAATAACCAATCCAATTTTAAAAACATTGATCACAACTAAAAATCGTTATTTTAATACTACTTGAATAGAATAAATTGCTCTCTCTTTTTGCCAAGGTGCTTATATTATACAATCTTTTATTTATTATAAGAACTATGTAAATTTTTCTTAAAATTAAATGATGATCAAAATATTCTAAAAAGTAACATTAAATTTTTTTATTAAAAATGTAATTTATTAGAAAATATATTTCTTAAACTTTTATTTTAATGTTATTTATATTGTACTGAAAACATTAAATTTACTTTATTCTAAATTTAGAAATTCTCTATTTTATAAAAGTTAAGTACATATTTAATATTTGTTATTTTATATATGTTTAGTTGAGGGATGTAAAGTGAAATAAGAAATGATTATTTTATTTTTACTTTAAAAAATGTGATTTAATAAATAGAATAATAAGTATAAAGGTATAATAAACATTACACAAATTATGTAAAAGAATTATCTTCTTGATACAATGAACTAAATAAAACATAAATATATTTTAGTCAAAATAAATATACTTTTATCTTATCTTTTATTGCAAAGAAGGTCATATAGTGTCTTTTTTTTATTTTAAAAAAAGAAAATATGATTTTTTAAAATAAACAAAAAAATTATGTAATATAAACATTTGTCAAAAATAAAAGAATAATTTAGCCTTGAATAATAAACAACAAAAATAGTTTGATGTTCGTATTGCATTTACGCAACAAAAATATTAGAATTGGAAGTGACCTGTGACGTTGACGTGATGTTGATGTCAGTCAAAACTCTTTTAAATAACAATGAATTTGATTTTTCAAAGAGTTATTAGTACATCAAATTTGTTTTGACAAATCAAAAAAATATTACGTCATCATTATAATTTTTTCAATAGAAATTCAAGAATAGAAATACATTATAATGATTTTTTTTTTCTTTCAATTACAACTCAACCAACTAAGTAAAGAAAATGAACAATTTAATGAGCTAGTCATGGATCACAACTAAAAATTGTTATTTCAACGCCACTTAATTCATACACGCTTTACATTATGCTTTATCATCATGCATTCAATATACGAAAGAATCTTAAACATAATAATTGATAACAAATTAGGCAATGTGAGATAATGCTTTGAAAGAAATTGTATAGAATTATAACAGAGAGAAATTTTTTTTTAGATAATACTAGTCAACAGAAAATAAAAACAATCAACCTGTACTATTATCGTATTAAAGGCAATAAACAAATTTTTTTAGAAACATATTATTTTGAAAAATAAATGAAAATACATGTTATTAAGTTATTAAAGGAAATAAACAAAAGACATGTTCACATTTTGTTAGAAAATAGAATTATTATATTGGATGACAAAAGTAAAATAATTTGGGTGTAGACCTCAAACCAGAGATCTTTTTTTTCAGGTAACTTGTCGTCCTTTTCTATTATCAACACTGAGCATTCACATTACACTTAGATTTTTCCTGTTTTGCTGCAGCTTCCCTATTATATTCCCATTGGCTATTATCCGTACTCTCTCTCTGGATGTATTAGTTTGTTTTCGAAAATGGTCGACATTCTGAGGCTTTCAAAATATTGACTTAAGCTTCTTCGCCAATGGTGGGAAACCGCCATTGACGACTGACAAAAAACTTTAGACAATCTTTTTCTTCTATTTCTGGTGTTATACAACCTAAAATCATGAACAGGATTCAAAATTACAGTCTATGGGAAAGCTAAATAAAATCTTATGCATGTTATGTTCGTTTTTAATTGCGAAATTAGAGATCCTATTTTTCATGATTCACGAAGTAATCAGCCAGCAGGGCTCATGATCTGTGCATACCGGGTTAGAAAAGCCCCAGTATTGTTTTCTCCTATGCCCACCGGAATTTCACTGCCAGTGATAGAAATTTCGTGTTCTATCATTCCAAGTTTTATGCACAAACCAGGAAAAATTTGTCCGTTTGATCGGGTTTTAAGTCTCACCTACAGTTTTTATGTTTTTCTTCTCACATTGTAGAATAGCCATGAAAAGAAAACGGGATTTAATAGCCACTGACTGATGGAAAGGCAACAGAGAAGCGGAGGAAGTTGGTAACCCAAAAATTCAACCACTTGGGCCATCTTTTGCTGATCTTCCTTCTCCCCTCACTACCAATATTTTACTCAGACTTCCCATTAAGTCAGTTCTCAGTTGCAATTGCGTATGTACGAGTTGGCACACCATTATTTCAGACCCACATTTTGCTAAATTGCCCTATAAGAATGCATCTGCTGATGTTATGATTCGTACCAATGATTCCAGTGTTTCAAGAACCCTTCACCTACTTGAGTGTGAGGCTGAAAAGTTTATAGGCCGTTGGTATTTTCTAGTTTGGCCACTGGTACTATGGGTCCAAAAATAAATTTGTGTCAAATATGGGATAAATAATGTCCAATTGTCACAAAATTTTATAAGGTGAAACTTGATCTTTCCAGTGACTTGTACCACTTAGAAGCACCTTATTTGAATTTCTAGAGAGAGAGAGATTAAGTTTTGAAGTTATTATCTAGTACCAAGTGTATATAGTCAGACCTGTAGTACTATGCCTGGCATCATTTCTGTTCATGTAAGGATTTTCTTCAACCCAATTGTAAGGGTCATATGAAGCTTGGGGCCAAATTCAAGCTTCCTCTGCGTGATGCTAAAATGGTGCTCGAAAAAATGGTTGAGGCCAAAAAAGGTGGTAGGAAGAGGTCTCATATTGCTTGTAAACCCAGAGATGACAAGTTTGCTGTCGTGAATTCTAGTAATGGCTTGCTTTGCTTGTGTGATCCTAAGTTGGGAAACCCTCTTGTTGTTTGCAACCCAATAACGGGAGAGTTCATAAGATTTCCAGAAGCGTGTAAGGTCAAGAACTCGAGAGAAGCCTTTGACTGGATTTGGATATCATAAAAAGACTAATGAATATAAGATTATAAGAGAATATGATAAATATGTTCAAGATCCAAGAAATTCTCAAAAGTGGTTGTATAATAGTAGGGTTGCTGAAATGGACACACTAGGGACTGGAACTTGGAAAAGTGTCGGAAGTGTTGATAATGTTATCTATGGGCTTAAATATCCCACTAGTATGAATGGAACACTCCTTAAAATTTAACTTTGAAAGTGAGAGGTTTGAAATGTTCCCTTCTCCTCCTGTATTTGACTTCAGTGAAACGATGACACTGGTTAATATCAGCTTGGGAGAATTAAATGGCTACCTATATTTATGTGGTACATCATATTTTGATTCTTTAATTTGTGGGTAATGAAAAAGTATGGTGTTGGAGAATCTAGGACTAAGATTTACAAAATTGATACATTTAATTGTGAGGGTTGGCCTCATGGTTTATATCGGCCAATAAAATTGTTCAATGATGGTGCCTCTATATTGATGTATCATTCGTGTAATTGCTTTATCTACCATGAACGAGGAGGGTTTGGATTCAATTTTTTTAAGGTTCGTGGGACTCAATTCAAGTTTGAAGCATTTGCTCATGTTCCAAGTCTCATTTCATTGAAAGAGTCTATGAAAGGAGATAATGTTGAAGTACAGAATATTCATTCACGGTGATGTTGTCGATTTTAACTTAATTTTATCTACTTACTGGTTATCATGTTCCTTACTGGTTATAATGAGCCTGCTTCAAGAAGTTGCTCGCCTGCCCTTCTCCCCTTTGGCCCATTTACTATTAGGTTTAGACTTTGTCGTTGTATCTGTTTTTTCAAATTTACTGTATACAATGGTGTATATATATGTTTTGATCTTTGTTCTTCATCTCTGTATAATTTACTTCCTTTGCATCCTTTCTGCCCTCCATCTTATGGTGGAAGAAGATGAATTCGGACAATTGCAATATTTTCAGTTCCTTTATCTCCATTGGCTGCAATGTCATCGACAGAGTATGTGTTAGACTGAAAAGTGAACTCAAGCTTTCCATCACCCTGCCCCATACTTGGGTTTTGGCTACATTAGTACTTTATTATTCTCTAATGCTGATATGATTTGATACAGGTGTGAGGGATTTAAATTGCGGGAGGAGAATGATGTTCTGTTTTTGGCTGAAGAGAA
Organism: Erythrophleum fordii; assembly: GCA_032878935.1. Classification (NCBI taxonomy): domain Eukaryota; kingdom Viridiplantae; phylum Streptophyta; class Magnoliopsida; order Fabales; family Fabaceae; genus Erythrophleum; species Erythrophleum fordii. Next base: position 3,882,745 of record JAVQMF010000025.1, on the reverse strand, counting down.
TGTTAAGGCAGCAAGTTTTTATTCCTCATCGTCTTATGAAGGTGAAGAAGTCTACTCCTAAGTAGTAAAAAAATTTATAAAAGACAAGTTATGCTACCTTAGATGCTAAGGGGTTGAGCTAGCTTGTTTCTCTTTGAAATATATTTAGATATCCTGAGTTAGTGTATAGAAGCTGCTCATTTTTTGTTGGATGGATCATAGCTCCTATTATGTGTCTGTTTTGAAGCTTCTCTGAGTTTGTATTGCGAACTTTGCCTGAACGTAAAGAATTCTCATCCTGCTTATATGCAAGTGTTTCATGGCGTAAAAATTAACCGAATTTCTGTCAAAACCTAACTAATTATGATGGGCAGATTATGATCCATTTTTGACAGACTAAGGATGCTTGATCTTGGGGTTAACGGAGTACCATGTTTACATTAGAAAAATTGCTGGGCTTTGCCGTCCAATATGATTCAAATGATTATGAAACTTCTTAGATTTTGATTTTATCAAATTTTAAGGGTATGAATTTAAAATCAAGACAAGATTCTAAATTTTTTTTCTTAATCCATTAATCATACAAGTTGTCCATTTTCTCATCCAAAATTTCCTTTTTTGATAATTTTGTCCCTTGTTTTTATGCAATTTAAATCTGTTGGACATTTCTTTAGTACTAAAGTCCTTCCGCCAATGTAGCCATATTTACGAACATTGTGTTATAAGTCAAGCTGAGGCCCAAACTTGTTCTTTGAAAAATTTTTAAGTAAATTATTTTTTGTCAATTTAAGTACATTCAATATATTAATTTAGTCTTTTTTTAATAAGCCGAATTTATCTTAATTTTTTCTTAAATTTTTTTCCAATTCAAATAAGGTGTATTGAAATATTTAACAACTAACTTGCCTGCATCCAATGGTGTACTATCCAATATCCAATAGAAAATTCTAGGTCATATATATGTCAAACATCCTAGCTAGTCTTCCAAGTCACATTACCATTCAGTCTTTACAAAGGTGAATAAATCTGCTAAGAAAAGCAATGCTAAAAATGGATATGTCTAATGCTCAGATTGCATTTACACAGAAAAAATATGGGAAGATAGTTAATGGAAAGTTCAAAGAAAGAAAAAAAATGGTAAGCCCACCCAAGTTGAGGAAAGCATGCATGAATATGATTTCAATTATATAGTATAATACCATTCTATTGCTGTAACAATTTCACTTATTTTTGTGATAAAATAGCATTGCTGCTGCAATACAACAGTCCAGATAGAGTTCAAAAGGCCTTAACTATAGTAAAACTATTTGTTCACTGAAAGATTACATTTTCATATTTGTAATCAACAATAATTTTCCAGATATTTTAGTCTCAAAGCCAGAATTTTTTGAGTGATGTATACGGATGGTCATTTCTGTTCATCTGAAGATTTTCTTAAAGCCAATTGTAACTGTCACAAAAAACTTGAGCCCGAAAACGGTCGTAGACATAGGTCTTATATTGCTTGTAAGCCCAGGCATGACAAGTTTGCATTGGTAAGTTGTTTGTATTGGCTTGCTTTGCTTGTATGATCCTGTTAAGCATGATGAAGAACTATTGTGTTGGAGAATCTTAGACTGGGATTTTCATGGTAAAGATGTAAATTTTGATTTAGCCTTACTTGCTTACTTGTTCTAATGTTCCTTTACCCTTTTCTTTTTGGTCTTATCCCTTGTTTGTTTTGCAATTTTGGAGGGGAGGGAAGAGAAAGTTTAATGAAATTTTCCCTCCCCTCCCCTCCTCTCTTATCCCTCCAATTTGGGGGGATTGGGAAGAAAAGTTGAAAAAATAATTAAAATGTCCTCTATTTTAATTATTAATTCTATATTTCATAAAATTTTTATAGGCATGGTTGGGGAGAAATTTTAATATACCAATTAACACAGGTATATTGCCATATTGAAAAAAAAGTAAACATGTCAATAATTTCAACTCAAATGCATTTTAATTTTATAAAATAAAACATGTTAAATTATATATTTGTTGAAATAATTATTTAGTTAATTTTATTTGTTTACAAATTTTTTTAAAATAATCATAATTATAGATAATTTCTAACATTTATTTAATTTGGCGGTAACAATATTAAATTTTTAAAAATAAAAAAATAATTAATAATATTATCATTACTTTTAAAATATATAAAGGTAAAATGGTATACATTATTAGTATTTTCCCTCCCTTCCCCTCCTGAACCAAACAATATATCTCTCCTCCTTTCCTTTCCATTAAAATCTCTCCCCTCCCCTCCCCTCTCCTCCCCTCCTTTGAGCCAAATAAGGCCTCAGGGATTCTTGTAGTTGTTTCATCTGATACATAGTGTTGATAACACAGCTTTTCAAAAAGTCACGAGTCATGGCCCAAAAAAAACAAAAGGAAAATAGTTACACGCTTTCCTTTCTTTATTTCTAGCATTTATTTTCAAGTTTTAGTCGGTGTTCACATGCAATATCCAAAACACTGTGATTGAGTGAAAAGTGAACCGCCAGAATTTTCTACTTCCTGTCCCCCCTTTCGATTTTGGCATTTAGATTGTGGGAGAAGAATGATGTTCTATTTTCGCTTAAGAACATATTGACATAGCAAATTTATATTTCTCATCATCTGACTCTAAACAATACACCTCATCCTTTGATGCTATTGAATACTTCTTCTAGGGAGTTCAAACAGTTATGGAAAATAATTTAGAATACTTGAAAAACTAGAGATGTGTGATGTGTCATAATGCAAAAATAAAATGTGATGGTTAATTATTTACTTGTTCTTAAATTGTTTTCATATATTACGTGACGAGAATTTTTTTAATATTAATATAAATTATTATTGATAAAACGATAAATGATGATTACATTATAAATTATTCAATTGTTAATAAGAAGAAACATGAACAAAATATTTTTTTTAGTTTATTTAACTTTTTATATAAATTAAATGAAATTATCATTTATATTTCTAATAAAATAGTTTTATAAATTAAAAATAATTAAAGAGATTATTAGTCTAGAAAAGCCCAAGAAGAGAGGGTTGAATCCGGCCTTTTGAAAATATTGAACATTTTAAAAATTTTCTTCTAATTCACAAAAGTTAAGTTTCTTAAAAGTGAGTGATCAAGAAAGTTCAGGTTCCTATTAAATCTGTTTTACAAAATTGAAAATTTGAGTTTCGAGTTTAAAGTTTTAATTTTGAAAGTGAGAGGTTTCATGTATTCCATTCTCCTCATGTATTTGAGGAATATGGAATGAAAAGTATAGAGAAAATTAGCATGAGGGAGCAAAATGGCTACCTCTATATATGCAGCACAACATCTTGCTTTGCCATGACATTGTAGACAATGAAGAAGCATAGTGTTGCAAAATCTTGAACTAAGCTTTTCAACGTTGATTAGTTTTACAGGAGAGATTGTTGGCCTCATAGCTTAAATCAGTTGATAAAATTGTTTAATGATGATGCTGGCTTATTGATATATCAGTCATATAACTAGTTAATTTGTTATAATTGGGATTGATCATAGGTAGGATCGAGCCGGACATTTAGTATACCCGATATTCGGTTCGATTAAGATATAAAGCTTGTTTTTATACCCGTGGTTTTGCCGACTTGAACATGCTCAATTTTATGTTGCGTTAGGACAGATTAGAGCCGCTTAGGATTTTTTTTTTTTTTTATGAATTGATACTTGTAATATAAAGATATCTTTTTGCAAACTCATATGCATATATTTCAAAATAATAAGCTTTTAGAATCCTCATATTTTTATCAATAATAAAAAATGGCTTGGATTATCAAGCAAAATATAAACTATACTAACATAATTAGTCTTAGATAAACATATGTATTTTCATTATTTAACACAAAAAAATCAGTAAGCATGCACATCAATGATAAAAATAATTAAGAAGTAAAAAATATTTAAGTAGGTAATGAAAGTTGCAGCATATAAAGAAAATTAGATGAAATAAAAAAAAAAAATATATATATATATATATATATAAAAGATAAGAAGATATTAATAACTAACAAAATAACTATTAGGATAGGTTGGGTAGAACGTGTCTTCGTCCGTGATTCTACCTAATATAATTTTGTTTAAAATTCTACCAATTTATATTTTTTGCCTGATTCGATTATGTCGGATTAAGGCGGGCCCCTAAGGTCTAATGGGTCAATAAATAAACACTTCCTGGCTATAATCATGAAAAGAATGAATCCAAAGTTTTTCAAGGCTTATGAGGTTTAATTTAAATTAAAAGCAATTGCTTATATCACAAGTCTTATCTCCCTGAAAGATGCTATAAAGATTAGAAACATTGCATAATAATAATGTTACCTTATTGATTTATCAGTCACGTAATTAGTTAATTTATTATAATCATGGGAAGAATTAATCCAATGTTTTTTAAGGCTTATGAAATTCAATTCAAATTAGAAACAATTAGTTATATTACAAGTCTCATCTCACTAAAGAATGCTATAAAAAGAAACAGTATTAAAGTTTTGAAATCCGTTAATGATAAGAATGTTGATTCTAATTTCATGTTATTTATTTACTTCTTGGTTTTAATATTCTCCCCTCTTTATGTGTGTTTTATGGGACTCAATTTAAATTATTTTCTAATATTGATATGGTTTAGTAGAGGTGTGTGCCATTGAAACTGTTGAAGAGAGAGTTGTTTTTGTTCTTGCCTAAAGAAAATGGTGAAGTATACACCTCCCAAGGAGTTAAACAATTATACCACATAAAATTTAAACTACCTTAAAAGCTAAGAGTATTGACATGAATATGCTAAAAATAAATAAGGACATAAGTCTAGATTATATTTGAAGTGATGTTAGAATCCATTATTAAACTCTAAACCCCAATAAGAAAATTGCAATAATAAGAGAGAGAAAAAAAAGTAGAGAATAAATGCAACTTACAAAACTTTAAATAATATAATTGATAATATAAAAATTTGTATAAATAATATAATTGATTTTAGATGGATTATAAGTTGGAGGTCTTTTTATTAATTAAGCTTATAGACAGTTTAACTTATTATGAACTATTCATAATACAAAAATTTAATCTATTTAAATAGTACTAAATGTAAAATTAATTATTTGATATTATTTAAAATATAATATATTAATTAGCTCAATAATTAACTAATATTAATCCACAAATTAATAAATATCCCAATATAATATTCTAAGTTTTTATACAGAAACTGCTCATATTTTGTTCAAATGATTTCAAATGATCATGCATCCTAATATCTATGTTTTGAAGCTTCTTTGAATTTATATGGCAAAATTTTCCTGAATTAATGAAGCCACATCAAGTGTATACGCAATTGTTTGTGGTGTAAAAATCAATTCCATCTCTACCAGCACCTAAGCAACTACGATGAGAAATTATGCTGTTTCTGATGTCTAATCTAGGATTCATGTCGTTTATGATCCATAAGCTATAGATGATAGGATGAGCATTTTGAATTTCTCATCTGACTCCTCACTATTAATTAATTAAAAAACAATGAAACATTTACTGGAATATTAAACTAAAACAAAAAAAAATTAAAACTCAATTAAAATTAATGACAACGAATTACAAAATTTTGGTTCATAATTTTTAATTTAATTCATTGTTGGATATGCAAAAACACTTATTTTAGTCTCTAAATATTTTTTTTATAATTTCAAAATTAATTAAAATTTAATATTTTTATTTTAATCTAAAATCTATAAATATTTTTTCCTTAGTCTTAACATTGTCGGAGGCCTTAATTCAGCAAAGTGAAATATTAGTTTGGGAAAATTATGCATAAGATAAAAAAAATTATACACAAAGATCAAAAGTTAATAAAAATGTAAATTTTAAAAATCAAAATTATTTTAAAGGATTAAAGTTACAATTAAAATTTTTAAAAGTTACTACTCATATACTTTTAAATTATTATTAAAAAATTAAATTATAATTTTAAGAAATATGAATAGTAATTTTTAAAAAACTTAATGGTAATCTTTTTAATTTAAAACAAATTATTTTTTAAGATTATTTAATAAAATTTTTATTAATTTTTTTGTGTTAATTTCCCAACAAAAAGATTAGTTTACAAGTTTTCATTTTTCGTGAGTAGCAAATATTAAACCAAAAGGACATTCTTGCCCCATACTTTCGCTCTCCGTAGTGCCAATTAGGGGGGGGGGGGGGGGCACGGGTCAGAAGGCGTTAGAATTTGCTTCAACTTGAATTTCGACCTAATTTTAATTTTGGGACAAAAAATTTGTTCCCAATCAAGTTGAGTCAATTGGGTTAACAAGTCAATTTTTTTTAAAAAAAATTTTTAAAATTAAAATTTTTATATTTATTTAATTATTTTAGACATATAACTATTTTTTTAATATATTTTTTTAAAATTTATGTAATGGACATAAAAAAATATGAACTCAACAAAAAAAATAAGAAAAAATAAATAAATATAGTAGCTGAAAATTAAAAAAATATGTATTTTTTAATTTTATTTTTTTATATAAATATGATAATTATATTTAGGAGAGTTTTAAAATAAAATTTGACCCCTCTAGTCATTTATAATTTATAAAATATATTTAAAATTTTTTTGCTAAAATTATAAAAAAAATTTTTAAATTTTTTTTAATTTAGTCTCTATCTTTTTATATATAAATATATATATATATATATATATATATATATATATATATATATATATATATATATATATATATATATAGACCTTGCCGTTAGTCAAATAAATTCAAAAGGTTATACTAAATCTTGTCCTGACCCAAAGTACTATTCCGATCCGATCATATTTCAATTTTTTGTTTTTTAAATTTTTTCGATCCCTGATACCAACGGCGAATTCAGATAATTTTGACCTTTTCATTTTCTTTTATTTTTTTATTTTTAAATAATAAAATTTACATATAAAAATGAAAATGATAATTACAAAGCAAAAGATTTCAATTTTAAAAATTTTAACTGTAAAATAATAGAAAAATAAAAAAAAATTGAGAAAGGCCAAAATGACCCGAATTGACGGTTTCTTGTTGACGCGAGGGAAGCTGCTCTCCTCCTCTACACTCCCAACTCAATGCAGAAGCTTTCTCCGTTCTTACGCGACTCCTGTGTCCACTCTTTCTTCAAATTTGGTTTCATGGAAACTTCTTTGTTTCTGTACATAGCACGTATTCCAGCAATTTCTGCCTATATGGAACTAGCGCAACCTTTTCCTCAAGTGATTTGTTCTACTTGGTATGAAATATTTCTTTTCAAGTGATTCCTCCGCATTCTCATAATTTATCTTCATGCCCCTAATTTGTAATTCATGATTGCATTCGTTTAAATTTGTAATCTTCTTTCGTTTTTGACTCTGTCTCTTGTCCTTCCCATTTACGGAGATAAGAGTTATAATGTAAACTTTACAATGGAACAAATTTTGGGAACCCAATGTACATACGTGGACTCATTCTTTTCCCAGTTGTACTATCTATTTTCCTGGAGCTGCATTTTCTGAAATGTGTGTGTAAAACACTGGATTTGGCGTTTGCCTCTATCAGCATCTCATTTGTGCAATTTATTTCATGATTTTGTCCTCTTTTATTCCTTTTACAACTTTGTTTGAGCCTACACTGATTATATATAAGGGAAACATAGAAAGAGGCAAGAATAAAGGAAATTATCGTGAGATTAAATTAATTCTTTATGATTAAATGGCAACAAAATATCGCTAGAATCTACACAATATATAGTTGTTATGTAAGCCTCAATTGTTTAAAAGAACCTCTATGAATACTAATTTTTCTCCAAATAAATGCTATTGAAATTTGAAAACATTTGAAGCCATGCATTCTTCTGAAAATCAGGGTTTCCAGAGTAAAAGATATGGAAAGCAGAAACTCAATGGCTCAGCTAAATAAAGTAAAGAACATGAAAGTTTATACCAATTGGAACTATTTTCCATAGAGGTAAAAGCAGCAATCAAAATCATTAGAAGCCTTCAAAAAAACTTAAACTATGACATAGTAATTTTTTTAAATTTCTAATATGAAAAAACTAAAGCAACATATATGGGAGGTGACAACAAGAAGATTGAAACTAAACATTGATGAGCAAGGTTGTATTTTCTGGTCTTTAATGAGTTTTAAAAGTTTTATATGGTTTGGTCTCAATGACAATATGAGAAATCATCTTATTAGTTGGGATATTTGACTAGGCCTATGGCTTAGGTTGGCTGAATATTACCTTAGCTTGAAAATGGTTATGACATTTTGGTATGGATTCTTATAAAACCAGATTTTCTTTGTTAATCAAGAGCTAGAGGTGAATAGCTAGAACTGGGTTCCATTTCATTTATGCAATACTCCAGAAATTCACATCAAGTAGAAGTACTTGCATAGTGGTGATTTTTTTATTTTCTGGCTTCTGATTCTTTTTATTGTCAAATCTCTTTACTTGAAGTTCTCATTTTCCATTTTTTTTTCATAGGACTCTTGTATAGTTCCCAAAAAAGAAAAAACTATGAAGAAGCTTATGATATCTTGCCTTTCCAAAGTCCCCCATGAAACCAAACATGAGGTGTTGAATAGTTATATAGGTCTCTCACTTGTATCTTTCTTTGATTAACTTCTATGCATCACAGGGGCCACTCATTCTCCCTCATAGTACTTTTTCAAAATCTAAGGCCCTTACAAAGGTTAAAGTTCTTTTTTTCGGGTCTGAAGTACATAACAACATTAATATTCCTAATATGTTAGAAATTAGAAAGCTGCTTTTTCTCCCTATGTCTGTTTTATGTATTTTAGTAGTTTGACGAACATACTCAACATAGCTGTTAATTTCTGCATAAGGTGGCCTAAAATATGTTATGTAGATTGTTTTCTCCAGGCGTGAGATGTGAGATTGTCTTGCAACAAATAAGAGTCTTCCATTTACTGGTTTGAGGGGTGTTATGAGGAAAAATTGGCATCACAGTTGATATGTACAATTTTCTATATACCTTGGTGTCCTTGAAGTTAAAGGAATACAAGAATATTAAACAATTGCAGCCCCTAATTTAATGTGGTGCAGCCTTATCCATTTAGCATAGTCTAAGTCCTTGCTCCATGTGTTCTGCTTGCCTTGTTTAGCAGATATCTAATGAAGATCAGAAGAATGTCATCCATATAATATCTGATGACAGAGACATTGCATAGATACAATGTGTGGTGATGACAGAGACATTGCATATGTATCAGATGCAATCTTTTGATCAATGATTCTCCACTATTTTGCAAAAATGTTTGGGCTACTTGTCAAACTTGTCACTTCGAATGCCAAGATAAAACATTACTGAAAGAATGGATTGCTAGAATGTACACAATATGTGGTTGTTGAATAGGCCTCAATTTTAAAGTACCTTTGTAGTTTGAAAACTAATTTTTTTTTTTTCAAAATAAATGCTGCCTCTCATATTTCAACCCTTGCATACTTGTGAAAATTTGGCTTTGCAGAGTAGAAGTAAAACACTGGAATGCATAAACTCAGTGCCTAAACTTAATAAACAGAAATACATGCAAGTTTTTATTCACTGGCTTTTACATATAGGTAAAAACAACAATTGAAATCATTCAAAACCTTTTAAACAGGGTAGAGAATGAGCATTTGGAAGAGAAATCAGGATTTATCCTAATTGCAAAGCAAGAGGGAAAATATAAAAAGCTTGAAGATTATTCTGGTCCGATTTTTTTAGAAGTGTTTTCTGACAGAGCATTCCATCCTCTTTAGAAGTGTTTAACCAAAGATAAAGACAACTCCTCGTGTGAGCAGAACCAAACCAAAAAAAAAAAAAGTAAAACCTTTTGTATATTGATTTTAATTTATTCTTTTAGGCATGGCTAATTAAAATGCAACTTTGGTTTCATTAGTTTCTTGTAACTCTTTCTATCACCATACATTATAAGAGGTGAAAAGTAAAAACATTGTTCAATTGCTTGGTTTCAACTTTGTTGTTCACTTTTCTTAGAGTTCAATCTTCATTGAAGGCACTACTTTTTTTTCCAAACTTGTTACAACTAGGCCATATGTGTGACATTTGAAAATTTATGGGAATGTTGTTAAGACTTGAGATTAATATGTTAGTTTTTATTAGTGATTGTGAATTGTAGAGTCCTGTTAATATTATAGGAATAAATTAATAATAAATTGATGTGCATATATAGTTTTGTCACATCATTCAATTTTTTATGTGGAATGACAAGTACTTTATAAAGAGATTAGTTGCCGAATGCGTACATAAATTATTAGTGCTTATGCACCACAAGTAGGGTTAGAAGAATATCACAAGGTAAAGTTTTGGGAAGATTTAGAATGTTTAGTTTAGGAAATACCATAGGAGAAAAGATTCTTTTAGGAGGGGATCTAAATGGTCATGTGGGAAATGTATCTTCAGGTTACGAGGGTATTTATGGAAGACATGGTATAGGAGAAGTAAATGCAGAGGGTAAAACTATTCTAGATTTTTTATTAGCGTTTGATCTTATATTAGCTAACACTTGTTTTAGAAAGCGTGAGGAACATCTTATCACGTACAAAAGCGGAAGGGTATGTTCTCAAATTGATTTCTTTCTTATAAAGAAATGGGATAAAAAAGTTTGCATGGATTGCAAAGTTATACCGAAAGAGAGTTTAACTACTCAGCATAGAATTTTGGTTATGGATGTAAGAATTAAGAGGAGAGTAAAAAGCAAAGGTAAAGATAGAGTGTTAAGGACTAAGTGGTAACAACTAAAGGGGGATAAAGAAAAGAATTTGCAGAGACGAATTGTGGAGAAAGGACCTTAGGAAATACAAAGAAGTGCTAATGATATGTGGAATGGAATGGCTAAAGAGATTAGGAATGTGGTAAAGGAAATATTAAGTGAACCAAAAGGTTTTGGACCTAGGGATAAAGAATCTTAGTGGTGGGATGCAAGCATGCAAGATAAGGTTAAAGTTAAAAGAGTGTTATAAAGTGTGGTCATTATATAAGAGTAATGAAAATTAGGAAAAATATAAGGTAGCTAAGAAAGACACTAAGAAGGTAGTGAGCGAAGCGAGAGCGAGGGCATTTGATGGGTTATACCAATCTTTAGATACTAAAGTTGGAGAAAGAAGTATTTACAAGTTAGCTAAAAGTAGGGAAAGAAAGACAAGAGACGTGGATTAAGTGAAATGCATTAAGGATGAAGAAGGAAAAGTGTTGGTCACGGAGCGAGATATCAGAGAACGATGGAAGGGTTATTTTCATAGGCTTTTTAATGAAAGGCACGAGATTTTATTGCAATTGGATAGGCTAAACACTAAAGAAGAGGATCGAAATTATACTTTTTGTCGTAGGATTTGTGAGGTAGAGGTAAAAGAAGCATTAAAGCGAATGGAGAATGGCAAAGCAGTTGGACGGGATAATATACCTATTGAAGTATGGAAGGGTTTGGGAATGAAAGGTATAAGTTGGCTCACAAAGTTATTTAATGAAATTATGAGATCTTAGAGGATGCCAGACGAGTAGAGGAAAAGTACTTTAATTCCTATTTATAAGAGTAAAAGGGATATTCAAAATTGTGCAAATTATAGAGGAATTAAACTCATGAGCCATACTATGAAATTATGAGAAAGAGTGATTGAGCGAAGGTTAAGGAAAGAGAGTCAAGTTACGGAGAATCAATTTGGTTTTATGTCAGGAAGGTCAACTATGAAAGCAATATACTTGTTGCGAAAATTAATGGAAAAATATAGGGAGAATCAAAGAGATTTACACATGATATTTATTGATTTAGAAAAAGCATATGATAGAGTGCCAAGAGAAGTTTTATGGAAGACTTTGGAGAAAAAAGGAGTTTGTATAGCTTATATTCGAACAATCGAAGACATGTATGATAAGGTTACAACTAGCGTAATAACAAAAAGTGGACTTACGGAAGATTTTTTGATAACTATTGGTCTACATCAAGGGTCAACTTTGAGCCCTTATCTTTTTACTTTAGTCTTAGATGTGCTTACTGAACATATCAAAGAGCCAGTGTCACAGTGCATGCTTTTTGCAAATGATATTGTCTGAGTTGGAGAATCGAGAGAGGAAATGAATGTGAAGTTGGAGAGGTGGAGACTAACTTTGGAAGCTCATGGATTTTGTTTAAGTAGAAGTAAAACGGAGTATATAGAGTGTAAATTTAGTAAGAGGCACATCACTTCTAGCATAGAAGTAAAAATTGGAGAACATATCCTATCATAAGTCACACGATTTAAGTATCTTGGATCCATCATATAACATAACGGGGAAATAGAAGAAAATATAAAGCATAGGATTCAAGCAGGGTGAATGAAATGGGGGAGTGCTTCGGGTGTTATTTGTGATAGAAGAGTACCACTCAAATTTAAGGATAAATTCTACTGCACAGTTATAAGACTTGCAATGTTGTATGGAATTGAGTGTTAGGCAATAAAAAGTCAACAAGAAAATAAGTTTAATGTTGCAGAGATGAGAATGTTGTGGTGGATGAGTGGACACACTAGACGAGATAGGATTAGAAATGAATGCATTAGAGAGAAGGTGAAAGTCGCACCTATTGTAGAAAAGATTGTAGAATCGAGACTTAGGTGGTTTGGTCATGTGGGGAGGAGACCTATAGAAGCCCCAGTTAGGAGAGTAGATGAGGTAGAGAATAGTCCAATAATTAGAGATAAAGAAAGATCAAGAAAAACTATAAGAGAAATTATTAAGAGAGATTTAGATTTAAATGGTTTATCTAAAAATATAATTTATAATAGGAGTTTATGGCGTCGATTGATCTAGGTAGCCGACCCCACTTAGTGGGAAAAGATTTTGTTGTTGTTGTTATTGTTGTTGTTCAAATAAAACAAAATTCCTTGACTAAGGTATAAACCAATGCCTGACCCCAATAACGTAATTGCATGCAAGTTTATATCAATTGACATTTGACACTATTTTTTATATAGATAGAGGAAGCAATGTGAATATTAGAAACCTTGAATACTGGATTAAAAATAAGCAATGAAACAGGGCAAAAGTCTGGATGTGAATATCTATGGAGAAACTCAGAAGCTAGAAGCTCTGGTCTGATTGCATTTACATAGGAAAGGAAGGAATACATAAGAGGGAAGATGGCCACAAAGTAGACATTCAAATCCCTTAAAAACAGGACATTAAATTCATTCAAAAATAAACAGTAATTCATAACAAAGCAGATCCTGATCGACTGAAAAATAAGATGAGATAAAAACAGAATCACATAGATGACTAAACCCCTAATTAAGACCAGATATACAGCTGTGGAAATGTAAGTGGGTTGCCCAAAGTGTATGTGACTTCCAACACTCCTCCCAAGTTGGTGAATAAATATTTATCATTCCCGGCTTGGAACTTAATTCTTTAAAATTGACTCTTGCGACAACTTTAATTAGAAGATCAGCCACTTGAGAATTTGTAGGAATATTAAGTAACTCCAGCAAACCAAACTCTATCTTCTTTTTGATAAAATGACGATCAATCTTCACGTTTTTAGTCCTATCATGGTGGATAGGATTTTTAACTATTTCAATTGTAGCCATGTTATCACAAAGTACCTTCATAGGCATGTCAACATTGAATTTGAGCTTTGTAAGAAGTCTTTTTATCTAAATACCTTCATAATTCCCAAGTAGTAGAGCATGAAACTAAGCTCCAGCACTGCTTCTGACAACAATTGGTTGTTTTTTTGCTTCATCATGTGACTAAATTGCCTCATACAAATGTACAAATATTTAGTGATGGATTTTCTATTAGTGACAGATCTAGCCTAGTTTGCATCTAAAACACTTCAAGTCCTTTGTGAGTTTCCTTCTAGAAGAATAAGCCTTTACCTGGAGTCATCTTTAGGCATCTCAAGATCTTGTAAACTGCCTTTAAGTGCTCCTCATTTGGCTTACTCATGAACTAACTTACAATAGTAACAGGATAGCTAATATTAGGGTGTGTGTGAGATTGATATATCAGTTTACCCACTAACCTCTAGTACCGTCCAATATCTACAAGTGTACTTTCTTGCTTGAGTCCAAGTTTATACTTCCCTAGGGGCATTTGCAAGCTTGGACCCCAACCTTCCTATTTCTTCTAGTAAGTCTAGAGTTTATTTCCTTTAAGAGATGGTGATTCCCTTCTTAGACCTTGTTATTTCCATCCCTAGAAAGTATCTCGAGTTTCCAAGGTCCTTCACCTAGACTTCTTCAACCTTATAATCTCGTCAAAGTAGTCTCTTGTAATCACAATATCATCAACATATACTATTTAAATGCCAATCTTCCATCAAAAAGCAGACTTAACAAACAGTGTTATTTGTCTCAACATTGTGTACCCATGACTCTTAATCACAGTAGTGAACCTATCAAATCAGGCTCTAGATGATTGTTTTAGCCTATATAATGACTTGTGAAGTCTACACACTTTATTTGAAGTGTTTCCTATCAACAGTCTAGGAGGAATCTCTATGTAAACTTGTTCCTCTAGATCTCCATTCAGGAAAACATTCTTCACATCCGATTGATGTTGAGGCCAATCCAGATTTGCAGCAATAGAGAGTAATACTTTGATGGTATTAAATTTTGCAATTAAGGCAAATATTTTTTCATAATCAATGTCATGGGTTTGAGTAAACCCTTTGGCTACAAATCTTTCTTTGTGACAGTTGATACTACCATCTAGATGCTATTTAATGTTGCAAATCCACTTGCATTGAGCAGGTATTTTTCCAGGACCAAGGTCAACTAGATCTCAAATTTTATTCTTCTCAAGAGCCCTCAGTTCTTCTTGGATTGCAGCCTTCCATTCTTGCTTCTTTGCTGCCTCATAGAAATTATTTGGTAATTTTACAAAAGTTGAAACTCAGGAGACAGCTTGTCCTAGGAAATAAAATTTCCTGTAGAATGCTTAGTGCATGACCTTACCCTTTTCCTCAAAGTAATGGGTACATCTAACTCCTCTTGAATGTTAGTTCTTGGAATAAGGGAAGAATTTTGACCTTGCTCAGAGGGTGTGCTTTCTGTTGTGCCTGGCGGTCCTGCTGTACTAGGCTCTTCTGCTACTGATCTTTCGTCCTTCTTGAGTAAACCATAATCTCGTTTTGTCAAATGGCATTTGGGCAGGCCTTGGTTGGTTCAGGGTCAGGAATTGAGGTGCTGCTCTCAGGTTGAGGAGGTTCATCAGGGTTGTTCTCAGACTCTCAGGCTGAGCTGATATAGGTATGAAGGGTGGAAAAAATGGGATGGTCTCAGGTTGGGCAGCTTCAACAGGGCTGATGTCATGAGTTTGAGGTTCGAAGTTATACCTAAACAGCCATTCTTGTTGTATGTTTGGAATTTCCCCTTGAATGGATCTTCAGGAATAGAAAAGTTGGTTTTCAAAGAAGGTGACATTCATGGTTGTATAGATTTTCTTGGTGGTAGGAGAATAACACTTGTAGCCTCTTTGAGTTGGTGAGTAACCAATGAACATACATTTAATTGCTTTAAGTTCATTTCCCCCCATGATCATTATGGACAAAGGAGTGCAGCCAAAGATTTTCTAGGATAGGGTAGGGTAGGCATAGTATGGGATGTAGGGTAGGTTTCAAGAAGTGTTTGGTGACGTGAGTGGAAATTTAAGACTCTTGAAGTCATTATATTTATTAAATAAGTGATTGTAAGAACAGCTTATCTCTAATAAAATTTAGGAACATTAGAGGCAATCCTAAGGGATTTAGCCACTTCTAAGAGAAGCCTAATTTTTTCTCTTTTTTCAGCAACCCCCTTTTGTTGTGGGGTATTGATACAAGAGATTTGATGGATAATGCCTTGTTTGGTCATGTAAGGTCTGAGGGTAGAGTTAAAATAATCTTTAGCGTTATCAAACCTAAAAATTCTTATTTAGGTATGAAACTGATTTTGGATGAGGTTGTGTAAGTTTATGAAGGTGTTGACAGCCTTAGATTTTCTTTTAGGAAATATACACAAGTTAATTGAGTATGGCCATTTATAAATGTTACAAACCACCTTACACTGTTGATATTTTTAATGTTTGAGGGATCCCAAATATCACAGTGTATGAGAATGAAAGGTTGGGTTGGTTAATGAGAATGAGTAGGGTAAGAGCTTTTGATGTGTTTAGAAAGTTGACAAATTTTGCACTGTATTGATCAAATGGGGATACATTTGTTTCGTGTAATGGAAAATTGGGTGGCCTAGCCTATAATACCACAAAGTATATCACTATTGTTAGAGGAAATACAAATAGATAGAACTGCTTTGTCTCTTCTCTTGAGTCCATGGATGTTTAAAGTCTAGCACATTCTCTAGTACTGCCAATCATCCTCCCTATTTCTAAGTCTTGAAAATGACAACCCTTAAAATAGAAATTAGTCATGTAATTCAAGTTCTTTGCAAGTTTTCCTAGTTGATAGTAAATTACATGTTAATTTGGGCACAAGAAGCACATCCTTCAAAATTAGATCATCTAAAAGTCTTAGGCCATTGACTTCAGATAAAGATCCATCAGCAATCCTAATAATCGATTTCTCAGAAGATGGAACAAAATTATCTTGGAGCGAAGCATTACTAGCCATGTGATTCCTGGTCCTGGATCGACAATCCGAGTATTGGATTTTTGTTCTTGGGTGTAGAAATTTAGGGTTTTATTATTCTCTAAACTTTATTGAATGAAAATAGACAAACATATATAGGGAAAGGAGGCAAAAGACCTTGTCACTCAAATCCAAAGAATTGCTAACAAAAAAGCTTAAACTAAAGCTAACGATAAAATTTAAAATAAAGCTAATGATAAAATATTTGAAAACACTTATTATCTATGACTCTTATTTTAAACAAAATACTTACAATGATCTTATCTAATAGCCTAAACAAACAAGCTAAAATATATTGAACAAAATTGAAAATATAAAATACAAATTAATAGTCAATGCTGATTAAAAAATAAAATCACATTTAGATAACATGATCTTCAACACTCCCCCTCAAGTTGGATATTCCATCTTGGAGTTCTCCTTCTAGCATTGCCCGTCTACTTCTTCGAGACCAATTCTTGCTTGAGCAAGGGTACTAGAATCCACAACTTAATCTGTAGTGTTTTGGTCCTTTTTTCCAAGTAGTTTTTGTAATAATCCCCATTGCTCTTTGGTAAAAAATTGGCCTCAGTCTGAGTTGTTTCTTTGTTGTTTACAAGTAATTCACAGGTCTCATCTTTTGGTTTCTTATGTATTTTCCAGCAGGTGTCTTTAGTATGATTAGCGTGAAGGCAATGAACACACCAAGATATCTTTTGTGTTTCTCCATGATTTTGGGCTCCACAAGTCATAAGAGCTGACCCTTCTGGTGTGTTTTTTAGTGGTCTGATCAGCCATGATCAATTTCTTACGGCACTTTTCTTTCTAGACTTAAGAGAAGGCTTCCTTGATTGCAAATAAGGGGTCCCAAGGATTCTTCCTCGGACTTCATCCAAATCCTTCTTGAGACCTGAGAAAAACTTGAACATTTTTTCCTTTTCTTGAAATTTGTTATAACTTCAGTTTATCTTGAGCTCATTCCCAGACAAACACGTCTAATTGCCCCTAGTACCAATTGAGTGTTATAGTACTGAGTAACACTTAAATTACCTTGTCGGAGATTGTGAATAGCTCCCTTTATCTGGAACAGTCCTGATGTGTTCTTGTCAGAATATGTTTCCTTCACTTCATCCCATATTTCCTTAGCAGTGGCATAGATCGTAAAATCTTATCCAATCTCTAGGCTCGTAGTGTTGATGTGACATCCCCATTTGATTCTCAGCTTCCCATTTTTTGTACCTCATCAGTGGAAGGTGGGAAGCAGCCCTGGTCAAGTAGTCATCCTTGCCTTTGCCGCTGATGAACATGAGGACAAATTGTGACCACTGTAAATAGTTTTGTCTGTTAAGCTTGTGGCCCATGATGGATAAGCCAGAGTTGTTCACGGAAGGCACATCTTCTCTGTAAAAGAGTGCAGTATTAGAGGTGCTGCTGGTCTCAGATTCCCTGATGAGAAGATGGCTGGTGGTGAAGATGAGAAGATTGGTAGAAAAATGCAGAGGTGACTGGGCTTGTCACAGAAAGTTGCAAATATGTGACAGGAATATTCAGGCAAAGGTTTGAGTTTAATTTTCAGGCCACTAAGGGTTCTGATACTATGTAGACATTTGGGATTTAATTATCCTTTGAACTTATTTTTTTGAATGAAAATAGTTGAAAATATATAAGAAAAAGAGGCAACAAACCTTAGTATTCAAATCCCCATAATTGCTAATGATAAAGCTTAAATTAAAGCTAACAAGAAAGTTTAAAACTAAAGTTAATGATAAAATATTTGAAAACTCTTATTATTTAGGACTCTTATCTTAAACAAAAGACTTAAAATAATCTTATCCTAACAACCTAAATAAACCGGCTAAAGTATAGGGAACAAAACTAAAAATATAAAGTACAAATTAATAACTAACACTATTTAAAAAGGAAAAGAAAAATGAAAAACAAAAATCATGTTTAGATAACATGATCTCCAACATTTGGTATTTAAGGCCATCAAAGAGTTACTGGTCTGTGCAACAACTCTTGTGCCAACAATCTTATTGGAAGTTTGTCCTTGGTTGCTAATCATCCTCTGTAATAGCTCCATCTGCTCCTTGCTAAACAAATATGACTCAAAAGGTTTTACTTTTCTCCTCATTAGCTGCCATATGACCACAGGTTTCCATCTGTTGTCTTGACTTCCAATTATTCGGTCTCCCAGGGAGTCTCCAGCTAACTTCTTTAGTGTGTCCTGCCTTGTGGTAGTGATCACACCAACGTCTTCCCTTGCCTTTTTGTTTAAATTCTGGATTTTGAGATCCATGAACCATTAATACAGAAGTTTTAGGTACAGATTGAGGTCTTTGCTGCCTGAGAATCAGCTTCCTCCCTTTTTTCTTTGTGCTTTACTTCAGAAAACACTTCTCTCAGAGATGGTAAGGGTTAGGTTCCCATTATTCTTCCCCTAATTTATTCCAAGTTGGAGTTAAAGCCAATAATAAATTTGTAGATTCTTCTCTTTTCAACCAACTTCTTGTAGAAGATAGCATTAGTAGCACAAAACTAGTTGTGAGTCTTGTACATGTCCAACTATTGTCAATATCTGGTGAGGATGTTGTAGTACTGAGTGACGGTTAATTCTCCTAGCCTGAAATTATGAAATTGTCCCTCCATCTCACATAAGACAGCCATGTTCTTTAAGGAGAAATAGGTCTTTTCGACTGCTTCCCAAATCTTCTTGGCAATTTGGTAGAGCAGGAAATTTTCTCCCATCTCATTGGTCTTGGAATTTATGAGCGATAAGCATATTATTTTCTACTACCCAAAGTTTGTACTTTGAATCACTAGTAGAGGGTGGAGAATCGTCTCCCATGATGTAGTCTTCTTTACCCTTGCCTTTAATGGACATTAGGAAACTTTGGGACTACTGTAAGTCAAAACAATGGCCAATGATCATCACTGGAGAGGTTTCTGCAATTCCATTAGAGGAGAAGGAGTTCCCATGGCTGTGTTTTGGTGTTCAAGGCCCTCATTGAGCCAAAGTTGATCATCAGAGAAGGTCAGGCCCATTGGGGCTTTGATACCATGAAGAAACTCAGAAGCACGAAGCTCTGATCTGATTGCATTCAATGTAGGAAAGGAACGAATACATAAGAGGGAAGATGGCCACAAAGTTAGTCATTCAAATCCCTTAAAAACAGGACATTAAATTAATTAAAATGTTGAAACAGTAATTCAAAATAAAACAGATCCTAATGGGCCACAAAATAAGATGAGATAAAAGCAGAATCACATAGTTGACTAAACCCCTAATTAAGACTGGATACACAGCCACAGAAATATAAGGGGGATGCCCAAAATGCACTTGACTTCCGGCAATCTATAATTTCTAAAATCCTATCGCAATTCATTTGAAAGCAATTTCTAACTGAGCATTTCAACCTCCTTAAAAATTAATTGAAAACATGAGATAAGTCCTATAATAATACATCTTGGACAATGATGAAGTAGTTTTGTTCAGTCATCGAAATTTTTAGGCAATTAAAACAAAAATGGTGAAATTTATTCTTGAATCTTGAGTTTATGGCTTATGCTAGCTATCCTACTAGAAAATCTTTGTTGAACGGAATCATTACAGCCTGAGAATGGTCATTGAATGCAAACATGTGTCTAGGATTGATAATGAGTATGAACTTTGGCATGAGGCTTGCAAGAAAGGCAAGGTAGTAATACCGGAGAAGGTACACAGTGCATTGCTTCTAACAATGTCAACAAAGAACACAATTCAAGGTGTGCCGGTATTCACAAAAGAAAAATTGTCATTTGATAATAGGCTTCATTGTTTTGGTGATTTCTTATTCTCATTTAAAATTTTTTTCTTATTTAATAATTATATTTTGATGAATTATAATGGCAAGTAGTAATCTAAATATGCATAGAATTTCATGGAATATGATATAGTAAACTTCATAACATCAAAATTTGTAAATCATGAGAAAGAAGGACGATTTATTATTGACAATATTGACACTAATGAAAAAGACATTTCCAGTTGGTGCTTATTTTTATGGTGTTATAACTCACAAGTTTTTGGACTTCGTAATACTTCTTTAATTAGAATTTATTTTCCCATGTCTTAAATTATGCTGTAAATTATAGTAACATTTATTGTTACCTGTTAAAGATAGCAATTCATTTAGTGCATTTATCATAAAATGTAAATTTCAACTTGTGCACAGATGTTTATAAAAATTGACTGTGTTGGTATGATTCAATAAAAAATAGTTGCTTGCCACTTTACATTTAGAACAGATCCTGATTTTCCCCCTTTTTAATGCTTTTTTATTATTCTTATTTTATAGGTTTCTAATATCTAAATTAGTGCCAATGGATGTAATATGAATTATCTAGGTTCATCCTCTAATTGATTGTGTATAATGAAACAAGCCAATCATATATCACTTTGTGTGATGTTATTGATTAGTTAATTGGATATCCAATGATTGAGTTGGAAAATACTCCAATGAAGGGATATTTTCTTCATATTGATGGTGTGTGGTGCACCAGCATGACTGGTTGGGCGATGCAATGGCCTTTGGTGTTGCCCATTTTGTTTGGCATAAGTGTGGCACATGCCGTTTACACAAATGACAAGAGCTCATATTGCATGCCATGTGGGAAATTTGAGATAGGCGCTTTGAAATTTGAGAGTTTTTATTGGCCCCTTCTCATCAGACCACTTCGACCCAGCCCTTCAAATAAGCCACTCAAGCTGTCAAGTTTCAACATCTCCCTTCTTCATCAATTCTCTCTCTGCCCCAGATCTAGGGAAGATCAGGTGAGTCCTTCATCTCCCTTTCTCTTTCAATTCTTTATTCTGTTCAATCTCCCTCTCCCTCTTCTGTTCTCTCTATTTTTTCTGTTTCTTCGGCCATCCTTCTCTGTTCTATCTCTCTCCCTCTCTCCTCTCTGTTCTATTTTTTTCTGTTTGAATGGTGGTGGATTAAGCCAAAGGTTCTGAATTTCATCTTTGATCATTATCAGCCCAAGGTGACCCACAAAAATAGCATAGCCACTAGCAACAACGGAGCTGTGCATAAATTATGTTTAGATAAATTAGAGAGAGAATTTTCTTAGCCAAATTTTTCTGAAGTTTGAGCAATGGAAGATAAAGTGTAGCTTTAGAATTTGGAGCATTTTATGGTAATTAAATATAGCAGTACAACCCATAGTTGTTTATCCATTAGTTTTGTATTTGGAATCTCTCTTATTCTATTTGATTTGCGAGTTTGGCATTGAGACAGATGGTTTTAGTATGGCCACAACCATGCTTATAATTTAAGTGTTGATGTAATTTCTGCTTGATACATTCAGATTTAGGATGATTGGAGTTATTATAAGTTGTGTTTGGAATGAGTTAAGTTATATATATATGTGTGTGTGTGTGTGCTATTTAAAATGTCTTTTTTTTTTTTTTGGGGAATTATTTGATCATGGACATCCCATTTCAACCTTGTCATATGCTGTGCAGTGTGCCACACACTATGGCTCTAAGAGCCCCTAGCGCAACAGTGCAGCTCGCTCCTTAAACAACTATAATTTTCTTCAAGCTCCTTGTTTCTATGTGCTGTCTAGTCATTATCTAATGTATCAAACAGCTATGATAAAAATTTTGAGAGTTTTTCTTCTTCGTCTTCTGTTTGATCTGGGTATTAAGTCTCACCTTCAATTGTTATGTTTTTCTCTTCACTTTGTAGGATAGCCATGAAGAGAAAAAGGGATTCAATAGCCTCTGACACACAGAAAGGCATTAGAGAAGCAGAGGAAGTTGATGACCCAGAAATTCAACCACTTGGGCCTTCTTTTGCTGATCTTCCTTTTCCCATCACTACCAATATTCTACTTGGATTTCCAATTCAGTCAGTTCTCATTTGCAAGTGCGTATGCACATGGCACACCATTATTTCAGACCCTCATTTTGCTAAATTGCATTTTGAGCATGCACCTGTTAATGTTTTGGTGCGTACCAATGATCTCAAATGTATTTCAAGAACCGTTCATCTACTTGATTTTGAGCCTGAAAAGTTTGAAAGCCAGAATTTTGTAAGTGATAATGACTATGGTCAATTATTTTTTGCGAGCATTTTCTCAGACCCAATTTTAACAATCCAATGAAGCTTGAGGCCAAATTCAAGCTTCCTGTTCGTGATGCTAAAATGGTTCTTGACAAAATGCTTGAGGCCAAAAGTGATGGTAGACAAAGGGCTTGTATTGCCTGTAAACCAAGAGATGACAAGTTTGCTGGGGTGAATTCTTGTAATGGCCTGCTTTGCTTATGTGATCCTAGGGAGAGAAACCCTCTTCTTGTTTGCAACCCAGTTACAGGAGAGTTCATAAGACTTTCAGAAGCCAGGAAGGTTGAGAACTTGAGAGACCCCTTTGGTTGTGGATTTGGTTTTTATTAAAAAACTAATGAATATAAGGTGATAAGAGTATATAACCAATATGTTCGATGCACAAGATATGGTTACTGGAGGTATGATTATACCGTTGCTGAAATACACATGCTGGGGACTGGATTATGGAGAAGTATGGAAATATCATACCCATTGGAAGAGGCTTAAATTTCCCACTTGCTTCAATGGATCACTTCAGTGGCTTGTTTTTTATTGTATGAGAGGATCAGTTTATGTTTTAACTTAGAAGGTGAGAGGTTTGGAGAATTATTCCGTAATGAAATGATGGATATAGAGCATATCAGCTTTTGAGAATTAAAGGACTGCCACTATATGTTGCCCATCATCTTCAGGTTCCCGTGATTTGTGGGCAATGATGAAGTATGGTGTTGGCAAATCTTGGACTAGGGTTCTCAGCTTTGATACTAATAATGAGGAGCGTTGGCCTTATGGTTTATATCAGCCAATAAAAGGTTTTGACTCCTGGCTTATTGATGTACCATTTTTGTAATTGCTTTATCTACTATGAACATCGAAAGCGTGGATTCAGATTTTTCAAGATTCGTGGGACTCGATTCAAATTGGAAGCTATTGCTCATATTTCAAGTCTCATCTCATTGAAGAATGTTGTGAAAGGTGAAAATGTTGAATATCCATTCACGGTAACAATATCAATTTTAACATAATATTTCTTTCCTTCTCTCTCTCTCTCTCCCCCCCCCCCCCCCCCCTCTCCTCTCTCTTGTAGAATGGATTCTTGTTTGATATTGTGTGTAGCATAATGAGACCAACTTTTCAAAACGTTGTGTTCTCGCGTATCTACCCTTCTAGCACTTTTGCTTGAAAGTTTGTCGTATTTTTTATTGAAATTTACTGATACAATGATGTGTATGCCAAGGTAATCAAATCGCGATTCAAATAGTAAATCGAAGAGTTAATTTTTGAATCATAAATTATAAATCATATCGAATCATATGATTCAGAAACATATTGAAAAATAATTTAAAATATATTATATAAATAATTTATATATATAAAGAGATCATAACAGTAAATCTAATTTAAGAATTGACAAAAATTTAATCATAAGTTCCACAAGATAAAATTATAATTCTAAACTAAAGTCATAATTGAATAACTATTTAATTGATAACTATAATTAAAAAAAATTCATAAGTAACCAAGTTCAAAACTAATTATCTTCTTATCCGTCATCAAAACTAATATTATTACTATCACTATTATCTTTGTTGTCATCCAACATAACAATTCCTTTATCCTCCTCTTCTTCAAAATCATCATCATCTTCGATATGTTGTTCAATAATATTTTGTACTTGAATGCCTTTTCCTTTATTTTGTGCAACATTATCTTGTATTTGAATACCTTTTCCTTTATCCTTCTTGTTGGCATTAAGATTTTGAGGACCTAAACATAAACATATGTAATTATATTATATATGGTAAGTGACTAAATGAAAAAAATAATAATGATTAAAAAACTTATAGAAAGAGGTTTAAGATTGCAAGTGTAATACCTCTCTTTCTCTTTTTACTGGGATCTCCTTCATCAATCTTAAACTACTCATGGATATCCATCCAAAAGTTTTCCTCTAGGCAAGGCTTTTCTTGTTCAGTAATCCACTCATGATTATATTCAAGATTTGATAAGCAAATAGAATCAAATGTATCTCTTTTTGACTCCCTTTGTTTTTGCCTAAGTTCAAGTTGAAGATTGTATTTAACAAATACAAGAGCATTCAATCTTTATTGTCCTAACTAATTTCTTCTCTTAGAGTGAATATGATCAAATACATTTCAATTTCTCTCACATCCTGTAACACTATAAGTGAGGCTTAGAATGCAAATGGCAAGTGTCTTAGTTCTTTTCACTCTTTGCCAAAACTATTTTACCAAAGAGCTAGTAAAAAAAAATTATAAATAAAGACTTGATTAATTATTAAATTAAATCAATCTATATATAATGTTTAAAATAAATGAAATAATAAATTATGTTATGAAATAAATTATTACCAAGTAGCTTTTTTTTTTTTTCTAGTTGCAATTACTAAACTATATCCAAATAGCACTTCTGCCTTGTCAAATTTTTTAATTTGGGAATCAATTTTGATTTTAGTCTTAATATTAGGATACATCTTATCTAATGTTTTGTATAATCTAATTTTAACCTCAATATCTAGGTTAAATTTTGGATTATAATGGAACTTATAAAGATATTAGGATAAGATACTAAGATATAATAATGAATAAAACATAAAGTAATTATATTACATAAAAATTTAAATTGTTTCTTAAAAAAAACTTACGTAGGATTTAAAAAATATGTTGCCGCATGAAGAGACATATGAAGTTGATAGTCCTAAAGTTTGTTTATGATTGCCAATATTTTTTTTTATATATACTTTCCATATTATTAAAATTATTTGTTATTTGCTCATTTGCTCAATCCATAATCTCATAAATATATTCCATTGCTAGCTTTAAATCACTATCCACAAGTCTAAGGGCTTTCACAAGAGGGGACACATTATTTAAGCAGTACTTAATGGACTTTCAAAACCTTGAATCAGTTAGAACAATATCTTCTATAATTTTTGCTTCAATCCTAAAGGTATATACCCTGTTTACCCATTTTTTTGATGCAAACATAGATTGAAGTGCAATCTTTTGATCCAAAAATAGACTTCATTTTAAATAAGATGTCGCAAACTTTGTTATTATTAGCCTAGCTAATTCTTTATCTTTTAAATAGCTTCTATACAAATTAAACACCCAAGTGCGCCTATAAATGAAAGTCACAATTTTTTTTACTTTTCCAATTATATTATAGGATATCGTAATGCCATAGATGTCTTCAAGAATCAAATCAAGATAATAAGCTGCACAAAGTGACAAAAAAATTACTTTCTTTTATCCATCAACATATTTCTCGTAGATACAAAGGTTGTAGTACTGTCTATCACTATTTGGACCACATTTTCTTTCCCATTTTCCATCATCATTTTATCCAATAATTCAAACATTTCTTCAGCATATTTGATGAAACTACTAGTATTAATGGATTTTAAAAAAAAATAGTCCCTTCAAGACTATTAACAAGAAAATTAATAAGGGGCTTACCTTTTCCATCAGTCCATCCATTTGATATCAATGTATAACTAGTTTTCTTCCATTCAACTTTATATTTGTCTAAATTAACATTGATAAGATTAATCTCTTTCTTCATAAATGAGACTTTCACCTTATGATAAGTAGGTGGTTTTAAACCTCTATCATATTTATTAATTGATTTCACCATATTAATAAATAGGCAACTCTTTACTAAAGTAAATGGTAATACATTATCATATATGCATCTACAAATATTTTTAACTATCTGATCTTTATCTTTTACCATTGTATTCATAGTTTGTTGTTTCATATTAGGCTTAGAAAAGTCAAAGCCATTTCTCTCTTTTCCTTTTATTATAAAGGCTTATATAGACCCCTTAATTTGCAAATCATGTTCTTGATTTCCTTTATCATCAAAGCATTCAACAATATTATCATCACTCTTGTTCATATCATTTAAAATTTTTTAAAATAAATTTGTCACCTCTTCCAATACTTATTCATAGGGTACAACTTCTTTGTGTGCTCCGGTTAGATTATATTTCATCTTAAATGCTCCTCCCTCTATTTTTTTGGGACAATAGTTACATTTTACATGTAAACGAGTCTTAAGTGCAATACAATGATTCCAAGTGATATCTTTCTTCACTTTTTTTTTTAAGAGCCATAACTTAATCTATAAAAAGAAAAGTTAAGAATCAATTAAAAAATCAATTGAAAATAAAACAAAAAAGTTTTAAATTATTTTTCTCACCTAATATTAGTTTCCCACGTTTATACTCCAATTATTATTAAACCAAAAACAATGGACATAAGAGAAGAATATTGCTTGAGACGCCAAAGATGATGTATAGCTTTGTTACAACAAAGACTAGGATTGAAGGGCAAATAATAGGGGTTTTATTGGATTATATATAGGTGAGATTACTGGTGTCTTGCGGGTTTCAGCAATGCAGCGTGGCTCGGGAATTCTATTTGAAGTTACAAGCCCATAAAAAACCTAAACCCAATAGGAGAATAAATTTAAAAAAAAAAAGGTTCAAAACTTAATAATATAAAAGGAGAGCCTAATGCAATCACGGTTCACGTATCTAATTGTTGCCATCTTGCCTAAACGACACATCCAAACAACGTTTACTTCAAAGGAAAAAACAAAACAAAATAAGGATGTCGTTTTTCAGTGCACATTGTCTTCTTCAAAGCAATGGGTCTTTTCCAATGCTCTGGGTCACAAAAGATCCGACTTCGTGACCCATTAGATCTGCAGCAACCCATCAACTTTGAGGCATGTGGAATTGCCAGAAGGCTATGACTCGTAGATTCAGGCTTGACTTGCACTATTTCGGTGAATCCAATGTACGATTCTGGCCCAAGAATTGTTCAAGATCTTATCAATATTGTTGAAACACTGAACTGTGACGAACTGTATGATCTGAATTGAGAATCGAACAATTTCAATTACCTTGGTGTATACCTGTTTAATCTTGACTAAATTATTCTTTTTTCTTTTGAGAGATTTATAAATTATATAAATACCTTCTCTATTATAAAAGTATACACAAACCTCCTACAGCTAAAATTTGGTCAAAATATCCTTAAGAATAATGTTGAATTTTTAATTGAAAATAAATTATTAAAAATATATTTTTTAATTTTTATTTTAATATTATTTATTTTATGTTGAAAATTATAAATTTATTTTATTTTAAATTTACAATTTGACTATTTTTATATTGGTCAAGTTCATTTTTAATAGTTGTCATATAAATAATAAATGTAAAAATATTTTAATCAAAATAAGTGTAATTGTAACGCATTTTTTGCAACAGTGAAAGTGAGCATAACACATCTTGTAGTAAGGATTCTTGTTTGATCCTATGTGTAGTGTAATGAGACTGACTTTTCAAAAGGTCTAGTGCCTGCATAACCTTCCAGCACATTTACTTGAAAGTTTGTCATTTTTTTTATTCAAATTTATTGCATACAATGTTGTATATTCATGTTCTAATCTTTGTTCTCCGTTATCTCTGTACAGATTATTTTCTTTCTTCCTTTCTACCCTCCATCTTGTGATGAAAGAAGTTGAATGTGGACAATTGTAGTATTTTCAGTTCTTTTTTCCTCATTAGCTGCAATGTCAGACAGTCTGTGATAGTGTGGATAACAAACCTCAAGAAATTTCCATCACGCTACCTCATACTTGGTTTTGGCCACGTTAGTACTTTATTTTTCTCTAATATTGACATGAATATATGTAAATATGCGGCATTTAAATTGCCGGAGGAGAAAGATGTTCTGTTTTTGGCTCAAGACTAATGTTGATCTAGCAAGTATATAGATCTGATCATATGCTGATGCTGAAGAATAGGAGTTAAAACAGTTATAGGGGACAGAAACTACATTAGAAGCTAGGGTTGAGCTTGCTAGCCTCTCTTTGAAACATATTGGCAAGGATATTCTTAGTTTGTCAATAGAAGCTGATTATCTTCTGTTCAACGGATCATGGGTCCTATCATTTATTTGTTTTGAAGCTTCTATGAGTTTGTATGGCAAATTTTGCCTGAATTAATGAATTCCTATCCTATGCATATGGAAGTGACTTATTGTGCAGATTATGATGCAAAAACTAAATTAACAAATTCTCATAAACTGAATTTCTAAGAAAACCGAAGTAATTATGATGCCTCTAAAGTCTAGTCAGATCGATGTCACAAATTCTTGACAGGGTTAGGATGCTGGATCTTTTGTGGTTAATGTGATATGATGTGTATAAAAAATATGCTGATATTTTTATTTATTGAATGGCAAATAGAATGTTAACAAACATTACTAAATCCTATTATAAAATATAATAACCACTATATTAAGGATATTACTCTCGAAATCGAGATATACAAAGATTGTAAAGTAGTCACCATATAAGATTTGAATTTTTACCTTGTTCAATGGATCAGATATCTTCTAAATTAATTTCTTATGACATAAACAATGCTCTAAAATTTTTCTTTTTGGATAGTGAGTCTGAAAAGAATATTGCAAAAGCTTTTTGGATCATGAATTAATTTAATTAGCTCAACCGATTGAATCAATAATTGAATTGAATAATATTACAATCTTGTAAAAATAAATAATTTTTGTAATTAATATGCATGTGTAATTATAAATATAAACTTTAAATATACAAGTGATTGCTTTTATATAAATAAAACTTTTGTAATTAAAATTGCTTTTAAACTGTGCATGATGAAGAACTATGGACTAACATTTTCGGCCTTGATACTTTGGATAGAGAGGATCTTTGACCTTTTGGTTTATATTAGCCAATAAAATTTTTCACAAGGATGCTAGGATATTGATGCATCATTGCAATAATTGTTTTCATGAACTGAATTTTTTATAGACGTTTGGAATACTCATATTCACAAACAATTGTTTATATTTTGAGTTTCATCTCACTAAAAAAATGTTGCCAACAGGGATAATGTCCCCCCCCCCCAAAAATTGTCAAAAGATATAAATATAAAAAAAATATAAAAAGTGAGTAGATAAAGATAAATAGAGTATAAAATAATTTTTTTAACTTTACTTTTAAAAAGATAATTTGATAGTTAAAATAATAATTTGATGATAGAATAATAATTACAAGAATATAATAAATATTGTACAATTTATATAAAAAAATATATATTTACATTATAGTGGACCAAACGAGACCTTAATTATCCATTTATGATAAAGACGTAAATATTGATTTAGTCTTATTTGCTTACTTGTTCAAATATTCCTCTCTCTCTCTCTCTCTCTCTCTCTCTCTCTGGTATTAAGGACCATTGTAACTGCTTGGTCTTGTATTTAGTGTTGATAAAACAGCTTTTCAAAAAGTCACACGCTTGCCTTTCTTCCCTTCTAGCATTTATGTTAAAATTTAGATTTAGTTGGTGTTTATATGCAACGTCCAAGACAGTGTGTGATGGAGGGAAAAGTGAACCTCAAGAATTTTCTATTTCCTGTCCCATACTTTGTTTCTTTCAACATTTGTTCTGATTTAGGTTCGCGGCATTTAGATTGTGGGAGGAAAGTGATTTTCTATTTTTGCATAAGAACATATTGACATCGCAAATTTATATTCCACATCAGACTCTGATACACCTCAACAGTTGATGCTATAGAATACTTCTCCTATGAAGTTCAAGCAATTATGGAACATAATTTAAGCTACTTGAGAAGCTAGAGATGTGTGATAAGTCATAAAGGAGAAATGATGTGATCATTATGTTTATTTAATCTTAAACTGTCTTTATATACAACGTAACGTGAATTTTATAATATAAATATAAATTATTATTGACAAGAAGATAAACGATGATTATTTCTTTAAAAAGAAAGAAATAAATGTGTTTCAATTAGTTTTACTTCTTCTTCATGTTTGTCTACATGTTTTTAACTAATATAGTGATATATTTATAAACTCTTTAAATTTATTAATATAACTAATAATAGAAGTGAAGATTGTGAATGTGAGAGTTTTTTTTTTTCAATTAGCCCTCAGGTAATAGTTATGTTTTGGGATTGAAGGATCACAATTTAGATAAGTAAGGATAGTCTAGACAGAATGAGAGATAGCAAAGAGACAATAATTTGTATTAAGGGGTTTTAAGATAAGTGGAGTCTGAATGTTATCCTTGTTGTTATGTAATCAATGTCTCTATTTATAAACTTTATGGGTAGTGAGTTAATGATGATAATCAAGCCAAGTTACTTAGTAGAATTAGAGAAACTATTAGATCAGGTGACTTATTTTGTTGAAATTGTTTTGTTTAGAACAACTTGAGAAATTCACTGTATCAACTCCTTGAATGAGGTTCAATGAATAGTAATTGTTGAGTACTTTGGGCTTTCTAGAATCAAGTTGGATCATATTAGGTCAATCTGAATGTTTGTGGCTGAGCGCCCCTATAACACTTGCCTCCAAATCTATTAGTGATGGGCTTAAAGTAGTATATTTACTTTAGATGTAGTGTAATTAATGCTGGTGGCATTATTATTTCATGTTCCCATCATTCAACATGTTTGTATGGAGTGCCTCATGGAATGTGGGAAGTCGTGGGATGTGAAAGGTTGTTTGCTGCAATTCTTCCGTTTTCCATTTACTATTTGCCTACATGCTTCTTTACTTCATCAATGTAGGTTGGTCTTGTCTAAGTGCTTCTTTTCAAGCAATGGATGCCTCTTTTGTTGGTGACTTTAAAAGTAGTATATGAAAGGATGAAGTTTGATAGTCTCAAGATGGTTATAGTTTTACTTTGAATGTTGTTTTATCATTGCCTTTTGATTGGTAGGGAGTTTTTTATATTGAGGACAAAGCTTTTCTTGTGTTGTATAAGGATGTTCTTTTAAGAGAAGTGCACTTTCCTTTAGATAATTGTTTTTGTTTTTCTAATAATGTCGATTGAGGAAGCTTTCAATCAGTTGGGTTTTGTGACTATGTGTTGGTATTCGAGGGCAAAGCTATCTTTGTTTTGTTATTTTTTTAATCTTAGTGAATATGCCTATATTCGACATTTGTTCACTATCAATAGTAAATCTAATCATCATCCACTTTTTATTGTTGCATATGACTTTGAGTTTGAGTTTGTTATGGTTTTATTACTTTTTGTATGTGTGCTGTACTTGTGATCCTTGTCTTTTCACTTAGTGTTACGTTGATAGAATTAGTTACAATCTTAACGAAGTAAGGAGATAGAGTAAGAGTGCTATCGAGAATGATGTTGTTGTCTTGTTAGATATGGTCAGCAAATTTTATTTGTTGAAATTCCTTTGCATGCAATGACTTCAAAGCTAGTGCTAAGGTATGCTAAGGTGAATTGTTGGTTTATTTGCAATCACTTGACCTTGCCCTAAGATCATGATGTGTTTAGGTAGCTATAAAGGGACACTACTCGAGGTAGTTATAACATTCTTCCAATTGCTCTTGTGGATACTTCTCCAACTACTACTTCTTTGTCAAGTTCTCCATCTGCGACTTATTTATCTCCCTCTTTCAAAGCGGTTACTTCGTGGAAGCACCATTGAGAGGTGAGTGAGTCATCTGGTAATTCAAAATTTTTATTGTTTACTTAGTTTTTTTTCTTCTATTCTTGTTCAAGAAATGATTCCTTATAGTTAAAGTTTTTTGTCTTTTGGGCCTTTAAAATAATTCAAAATTTAAAGTCCTTTATAATAAATATTTTTAACTTATGATCCTAAAATGTATTTTTCCTAAGTTATAGATAGATATTATAATTTTTTTAGTTATTATTTTACATTTTATATTAGGGTTGAGATTAGGACATGCACAAGAGGAGAGATTTCAAATTAGAATATATCACATAAGGGGTAGGTATAATTTTGTATTTTGGGATTACTAATATTTTTAATGAAATGCATTCCACTTAAGGAATTCAAATTTTGGGCCCGATTAAGATGACCTTTGATTTTGTTATGTTTTGGGATTGTTATTCTTTGAAATAATACATCATTTTTTTCAAAAGAAAGAGTAACACAAAAGATGGAATGTGTGTACGGGATCTACTTTCTCTCTCTCCACTAACTATTTTTTC
Source organism: Erythrophleum fordii (assembly GCA_032878935.1). NCBI lineage: Eukaryota > Viridiplantae > Streptophyta > Magnoliopsida > Fabales > Fabaceae > Erythrophleum > Erythrophleum fordii. The sequence continues at coordinate 3,849,955 of JAVQMF010000025.1, read as the reverse complement.
TCTATCTCTCTAAAAATACACAGAGCGTATGAATCCACATCCTACTTTGTGATAGCAAAAGCCACAACATTATATTTGATTAATTTTTTTTAAAGTTCCAATTACTTTTAAGAAGCACTTTAGAGGATGCTTTTAAAAGCTATGACTATTATAAATTTAAAATGTCTAAAAAGATATATTTTAACTAAATTCAAAATTATCCTTATTATAAATATATTATTGTTATGTTTAATTTTTTTTTGGTTGCATTTTCTTATATTTTTATTAATTTCTCATCAAAACACAAGCTGTTATTTCTTTCACAAATATCAAAAACACAATTTCACATATTTTTTAGATTTATATAATTAAAATGTACTCATCTTATTTAATTTCTCTTTGTGATTATATGGCTACTAAGAGTCATTAATTTTATTGATTCACTTATTTCAATTTAACCATTAATTAATTTAAATTATTTGAATAATATGATATTAAAAAGTTATAGCATGTCCTTTTTTCTGGCCAATAGATATTTCATTAAAACATATAATAATAATAATAATAATAATAATAATAATAATAATAATAATAATAATAATAATAATGGGAGTTACTTAAAATAGATTAATCTAGCTAACGCCTTGTCTGCACCTTCTAAATCTTGGAAATAACTGATAAAAAAAGGGATAGGGTAAAGGATTCCCATCTTGACAGGTACATTCCCCTATCAGAATGTTTAGCAAGTCAATCAGTGATTCAATTAATAGATCCAGGGATCCAAGAGAAAGAACTAGAAGAAAAATGCCTTCTAAAGTGGGTAACATCTTCTAAAATTTGTAAGCTTTTACATTTTGGGCAAAAAGAACATGATTTAGCCACATTAACCAACTATTTACATTAAGATTCTATTTCCACCTTTGATAATGCGAAATCATGTGCCACTTGTATGCCCTCCAGAAGAGCAAGTGCCTCAATCATAAAAAAAAAAAAAAAATACAATACAAGGAATACATAACCATTTCACAAGTGAACTAGTACAATATCTAATTGTAACTCCAACTCTAGTCAATTCAAAATTCACATTAAAGCTACGATCAATCTTGATTTTAAAATTACTCTCCTTTGGGATTTTCTATAGTAGCAACAGAAGAAGTAGGTGAAGTATCTACCTGTAACATCCATGTATTTACTAACTAATACTCTTGAAGGGCCATAAGAGCATATTGCATAATAGAAACTACTTAAGCATGATATTATCATAAATCTATGCACATCTAGCCTTTCAAACATAGCAGTAAATCATAGAAATCATAATTCAAAATCTCCTATATCCCAATTCACAAACATCTCAAATAACCAAGTTTCAATTCTATATATATTGATATGATACAATTTAAAAGAAAGGGGTGAAGAAAACCAAATCTTCTTGGCTTAGTCACACAATAAAATGAAATGTTTCAAATTCCTCTTCAGCAAGGATAGGAGAGGCACAACATCTTACCTTCCGAAAGTTAACATTTGAGGGCATTTAACCAATACAAACATTCCATTAAAAAAAAAAATCTTATTTCATACATTTACATAAAGTTATTCCTGAACACTATATTAATCCATTTTGTTTTCCTTTTAATCTACTCTAAACAATAATTTTTTTACAACACATATAACACAATAATTTTTGAAAACCTACTGCATTTCCAAATTGACTTTTAAGTTACATGGGGTTTTTCAATTTTTTAAATAAATTAGAAAATTTTTTTTTTTTTAAGTTGCAGAACATTACAATTGTATATAGAGATAAATAGGATATCCTAGTATATAATGATCTATAAATAAGCCCATAGTAATTCAAACATATTATCATTTGTGTATTGATTTTTTTCAAAGCAACCACTATTTAATAAGAGTCTGGATTTATTAAAATTTTTTTATTGTAAAGTTCTTTTAGTGTTTGAAAAGAAAAAAAAAAGAAAAGAGAAAAAAATGAATGGCAGAAAAAGGGAAAAAAAATGAATGGCTTAGATCTTTTTAATCCCAATTGAATATAGCTAGCTAGGCTTCTTCTGTTCCGTTGACGCAGCTTCTTTTTCTATAATTTTTTTGAAAGAAAAATTAAATTCATGTGCGAATGATGCACCTCAGGCACTTATGTTAGATTTAGTTATATATTTTGAATTTATCTTTTAAATTATCATTTTTTATACATCTTTGTCACATTTTGAAACTACCAGTTGTAATCTCCACTTAAATATTGGTAAAATTTGTAATTATCATAATTATTTATCTCTTTTGTGAATGACAATTTATATTAGTATTAAAAGGACTAAGTTTATATGTAATTATTTATATTTTTATTGTCAAAATTTTTAATTAGAATATAATAAATGCATGATTTTTTGAATAATAATATAAAAGGAGCATATTTTAATTAAAAAATCATACAAATATTTATAAAAATCATATACTTGTCATATTATTATTATTAAAGAACTATATAATTATTATATTTTTAAACTTTACAATAGAAATATAAGTAAATGTATATACATTTTTTCCACGCTAAAAATATCCACATGAGGACGTTTCAAGTCAGATAAGCACTTTTTGCTTGATCCATGTCACATCTTTTTTAACTGGTGTGCAATATTAAAAAAATGATTCAAAGAATTGAAATAATATATTAAAATTTTGAGAGATCAAATTGAGATAATATACATTCTTAAAACGACTAGAATATCGATTAGTTCCTCTTTTTTTTTCAGCATTATCCCTTTCTCCGTAAGTTTACTTCCTGTATACTATAAATCCCCTCAATTGCATTGACGGCATATTTTCTCAGGTAATTTCTTTCTCTCTAATCATCACCATTAACCTTTCGTATTAGATTGTGATTTTTCCTGGTAAGCTGCAGATCTTCTTCTATTATTTTCCTTTTCCCTTTTATTTGCATACAAATTGGCAAAAATCCCTTTGCCTTGTAAAACATAAATTTGTGGGTTGTTCTTTTTGGTCCTTGTTTTAATTTTGGGATTTAAATCTCACGTTCAGTTATTGTGTGTTTTTTTTTTTTTTCCACACGATAAGATACCCATAAAAAGAAAAAGGAATACCTCAGACCCACAACAAGGCCACAGAAAAGAAGATGATGTTGATGACCTAGAAAATCAACCATATGGGCTTTCTTTTGTTGATCTTCCCACAATATTATTTCAGACCCACATTTTGCAATTTTGTATTTTATACTGTAACAAAAACTGTAAATCTCGACCCACATTTTGCAATTTTAATTATAAATTATATACTTTTGACTGAATTTTTAATCTTGCTTTTTTCTTAGTTGATAGTTTAATTCAATCAGAAATTTAATCGAGACATGCCATTTTTGGACTCTTCTGAACTTCTATTACATCATGCAACTTTTTGATTTATTGAAAAATGTTTTATTTAATATAAATTAATTAATAGATTATAATTTTAACAAAAATTTAAATAATAAAAATTAATTATTAAAAAATATTAATAAAAATTAATGATAATTAGTTTAATTGATATAGATGATAATTAGAAAATTTTAACAATCAAAATTAAAAAAAGAATGTAATTAATTTTAAAAAATAAAATTATAATTTTTTTTAAAAAATCCAGTCGATTTTGATTAAAATATGATTGGACACATGTTTGACCATATGTCAATTAGAAATCATTTCTAACCGAATTGTGGTCTTTGGTCAGAAATCACATTTTGGTCGAATAGGGGGTTTGTCCCTTTTTTTAATAAATATAAATATTTTTCAAAACCCTGTAATACTTTTATTAATATACTAATTATTTCTACATATTAATAATTAATCATAATGTAATTAACTAATAATATTTGTAAATTTGATATTTTGATAGTATATATTATTATGCTATTTTTATTATTTTCTTTATGTTTTGCCATTTTATTATGTCATTTTGCATTTTCTAGGTACGTGTTCATTGCATTTTTCACATTCTTGTATTTGGCTTCTTCGTCATGGTGAGTTCATGTTCTTTCTATTATCAAAATTCATTTTTTACTCGTGTTATTCATTTAGATAGTTTTACTTCGATTAAATTTCAATGTGTCCATTTGGAAACAAAACAAGAAAATAAAAATAAAACTAGATTCATTAATAATCAAAATAGATTCATATCAACATTAGGATCAACTATTACAATCAACCATAGATCAAATCAAAACCCCGATACAAAATGTCAACAACCAAATATGGAAATTTTCACCTACAATGAGTTTAAAAAAGAAAAAAAAAATAAATCTAGTAACATATAAAAAAATTTTGAAAGAAAGAAAGTAAAAAAGAAAAACAAATATGAAATGGGAGAGTTGAACCACCCATAAAGGAGAATTTAAATGAAGAGAAAATGAAGAGCAAACCACCAAGAAGAGTAAAAATGAATTAGAGAGAGTTAAACAAGCTGAACTAGCGAAAATGGAAGAGCCTGTAGATTTATAGAAAGAAAGACTAAAAGTTAGGGAGGATATAATTTGAAATTTTGTGATTTTCACAGTTACCCCTTTGATCTTGTCTTTTCACATGATTTATTTTTTGTAGTATATTATATATTAAGTTTATATATATATATATATATAAAATTTTATGAAGTAAAAATATTAAATTAATCAAAATAAAAATTATAAAATTAAAACCTTACACAAGTTTTTTCCCCTCTATTTTTGCCTATTTTTTGGTAGATATACTCATTCTGAAAGTGAATAAAAGGGGTCAAAATAATAAAGTTATAATAAGATATATAAATTAAATATAAAATAATACTTATATATATAGTTTGGGAATTTTTGGTGACCCAAATGCCATCTCTTTTACGTGTTTTAAGAAAAACTTCAAAATATATTACATCTTTATCTTTATCTTACACATTTATAGGAAGATTCACATCTAATCCATCTTCCACATCTTCAATGAAAAAAATAATGTTAATAATTGAAATAATTAATATCAATAATAATAAAAAATATAAATGATTGAATTACCTTTAATTTTATAATTAATATTCTTCTTCATCATCTTCATGTGGTTAATCTTCTTCTTTATCTTTATCTTTTATCTTGCACATTAATGTTGACAATATTCTATATGTTAAAAAATTATTTATTATTCACATTAATATTCCTCATATATGGAAATTTTATTTTTTAAGACATTATAGGTTGATATTCCTTTTTTTTATGATAATTTTAATTTATCAATTAATGACTGTAAAGATACATCAACCATGGTCTTAGAATTTCGTAGTATAGGAATGATTGTAGTAAAAGAAAAAAAAAGTAATTAGCAGTTATGCACAATTCAAGAGGAAGATTGTATAAAATAATTATCACAAGTCAACTTGAATATAGTGAAGCAGATTGGTTGTAAGAAGTGAACCGATTTGTATATAAACTAAGTCTAATATTTTAGGGTCCTATGGCAAAATTGGGATATATTTTATCAAAATATCTCCATACTTTTCCACTTAACAAATGGTTCAATCTCATTGTGATATGTTCATTACCAATATTTAAGTTGAAACCCTTTTTAATAAAGATAAGTTTTGACATTAAATAATCAATAAATGACAACATACACACCAAATAATATTTCATAAAAATATTATCAAACAATTATTTATACATGATTTTTGAAGAAATTAAAAAAAATTACTTAAAATACTTCTGAAAGAAACTAAAATTAAAACTTGAATCAAACAAATTTCCAAAATAAGAAAGAAACTGAGACTGAACTCTCCAATCAAACAAATCTAATCTCCGGAGAAGATGGAGAAATAATGTATAAATACAATAAAATCAAAGAAATCACTAAAGAAGTGAGATAGAGAGAAAAAATAGAGAAGAAGAGGGATTAATAAACATAGAAGTGGAGAAATGGAGAATAAGAGAAATAAAGAATAAAATATTAAATATAAAATATATTGAATGGGTTTTTTATCAATTATAAATGTTAAATTTTCACAAATTAAAAATAAAAAATCTAATAATAATTGAATTGTATATAACTTAATTACTTAAGAATAATAAATAAAAATATTATTAGCAAAAAATTAGTTAATAAAAAATTATCTAATTTTAAAATATAAATATAATTATAAATCAATGAAATAAAGAGAAAATTCTAACAAAAGAAAGGAAAGGAAAAAAAAGCAATATAATTAAAAAAACTTCCTATCAATTGCAATATTTAGCAGGAAACATTTTTTCTACTAAAAATTAGTACAAAACGTTTAAACCAAAATTCTATGAAAATTTATTCCCAACAAAATTATGGCTGGACAAGTGTCCCACCATAGTTTCATTAGAAATAATTTCGATCGAAGTATGGTTAGTCACATATCTAAGCATAATTATGTAGGAAGCTTTAAAACCAAAATTTTTTGAAATCTATTTTTGATAGAATTCTGATCACAATTTATTCGAAATGATTTTTAAATAATTATGGACACATGTTGAGCAATTTATAGATATATATATATATATATATATAATTTTTTTAATGTTTTAAATTTTTTTATAAATATAAATACTTTTTAAAACTAAAAAAATGTTTTTAGTAATATACTAAGTATTGCTATATATCAATAATTAATATATATTATAGTTAATAAATAAAATTTGTAAATTTTATACTCTAGTTTGTTTATAATTAATAATAATTTGTTTTAGATTTATTTCGGTTTCAAAATATAAATATTTTTATTTTCATTTAATGTTTTTTGAACTATATATTATTATATTATTTTGTTTTTATTTTAAAATTTTCAGAAAATATTAGTTGGCCAAAATTTATTATGCAAGCACGACCAAAATTTAATCGGCCAAGTTGGCTTCGCAGTTTTTTCTTAACTTGTTACTGTATTATCCTCAGGTTTTTTACAATATTATCCTATTTACTGATTAAAAGTTTTAAAAAGATACCATTTAGCAACTAAATTTGTGCAGAATTTGGTATTATTTTATTTTTCTATATTGAAAAAGAACAAAAAACATAGCCAGCAGGAATTAATCAAACCCTTTCAATCGGTATTCCTCCCCATTGTTGTAGAGTTAAGCGTGCACCAGTTGATGCTATGGAGCGTGTCAATGATTCCAAATTTGTTTCAAGAACCCTTCATCTACTTGAGTTTGAAGCTTAAGGCCAAACTCAAGCTTCCTTTGCAACTCGGTTGTAACAGGTTTGATGTGGTGAATTCTTGTAATGGCTTGCTTTGCTTGTTTGATCCTATGACGAGAAACCCTATTATTGTTTGCAACCCAATTACAGGAGAGTTCATAAGGCTTTTAGAGACAAGAAATGCTGAGAACATGTTAGAACTCTTTGATGGTGGCTTTGGATTTCATGAAAAGACCAAAAAGTAAATAGGTGAAAAAAACAAAGACAAAAAAAGAAAAGATGTTGATCAATGAAGGCTTGTTTGATGCTCTGACGAGAAACTCTATTGTTGTTTGCAACCCAATTACAGGTGAGTTCATAAGGCTTTCAGAGACAAGAACTGGTGAGAACATGCTAGAACTCTTTGATGGCGGCTTTGGATTTCATGAAAAGACCAAAAAGTACAAGGTCATTAGAATATATGATCAACATGTTCAAGATCCAAAGAATGATGGTAAGTGGTTGTGTAATGGTAGGGTTGTTGAAATGCACACACTAGGGACTGCAACTTGGAGAAATGTTGGACCTGTTGGAAATGTTCTTCGTGGGCTGAATGGAGCACTTCGTTGGCGTTGTAGGGAAAGATCAATTGTGAGTTTTAACTTTGAAAGTGAGAGGTTTCACGTATTCCTTTTTCCACCTCATGCATTTAACAGACAAAAGAGTACAGAGAAAATCAGCACGGGAGAACTAAATAGCTACCTTTTATGTATGAAGTGCATCCATTCACTGTGCTATGACATTATGGATAATGAAGAAGTATGGTGTTGCAGAATCTTGGACTAGGCTTTTCAACAATGATGAGTTTTTTGGGAGAGATTGTTGGCCTTAGGGATTAAATTGGCCTATAAAATTGTTTAATAAAATTGCTAGCCTATTGTTGTATCAATCACGTAATTGGTTAATCTACTGTGATAATAGAAAGATTGAATTTAAGTTTTTTAAAGTTTGTGAAATTGAATCATTTATATATATATATATATATAGTCGTGGCTACCGTTTATTTATACGGTTACGTCATAATAAATTGTTTAGTACTGTTTTATTATTATTTATGTACTATTTGTTATTGTTTAATGTTGTTCATCCATATTTTTTCTTAAATTTTTTTCTCATGGTACTCACGTTTTATTTTTTTAATTTTTTGGTGGGATCCACATTTTTTGAAAAATTTCTAAATTTTTGGGGATTAATGCTAGTTCAAATTAAAAATATAATTTTCTGACACCACTCTTAACTTGTAGCAAGATGCAACAATTTTTTTTCTACTGTGGGGTCCACGAAATTGGTGGGAGTTACACACTAGTTGCTGATATTTCAAGTCTCATTTCACTGAAAGATATTGTGAGTGGAAATAATGTTGAAATTTTGAGTGTTCATTCTCAGTAAGAATGTCGATTTTAATTTCATGCTATTTACTTATAGGTGTTACGCTTTGTTTGGATGGGAGAGGAAAAAAGTGGAGAGAGAGAAAAGTGAGAGGGGGGAGAAAGAAGGTTTGCTTCCCCTATTTGAATGCGACGTGGGAAAATGAAAAAAACAAAAAATTTGTAACAATGTTTTTGGACAATTTTACTCTTAAATAATAATCTACAATAATTTTTTACTTTTTCACCAACAATATAATACAAAACACATGGATGTGTATATACATATCAATGCAATCATCCGAATTTGACCCTACAACGTTTATATATTTTTTAATTTTTTAAGTTTTAGAACAATTTATTAAATGAGTAATTCAGAATATAAAAATAATGTTACCAGTATAATAAAATAATAAGTATAATTTTTCTCCCAATTGAATAAAAAAAAATTATAATCACATTGAGTAATTTCATGTCAATCAACTATGTATATTTTTATTCACTCTAAAAAAAATTCTATTTTATCTACATAATTATTTTAGTTAAATAAAAATATGTTCATATATAATTATATTTTTAGATATATATATTATTTAGTGAAATAAAAATATGTTGCTTATCAAACTAAAAATTATTATAATATAGATATTATTTTTTATTTATCCACATAAAAAAATATATATTTATATATATATACACAAACAAAAAGAGTTAAACCTTGATTTGTCCTCACTTGATAAAACGTTTGTCTCTATTCTTACAATGCATTAACGTGGGTAGTCAAAAAGATTTATCAATTCCTTTATCCTCACTTGTGTGTGGCAAGCTGGTCATCCTTATTCCTTCTCTTATCATGTAGCAAGATTTTCCGTCTTCATTCCTTTATCATTTTAGGCTTGTCTTCATCTCTTTATCATCTTAAGCTTATCTTTTGACTCTTCACATGGGAGACAATTTTTTTTTGGTTTTGTCCTCACTTAAGTGCCAACTAATTCATCTATATCCCTTATATATAGCTTCATGCAAAGCGTAGACATGTATGCAAGGTACTTCGTCCTTATCTTCTTTTTTCTCTCTTTCTTTGCTCTATGGGACTCATTCAAATTATTTTCTAATATTGGTATGGTATAATATAGGTGTGTGCCATTTAAATTGTGGGAAGAGAATGATGTTTTGTTATTAGCTGAAGAAAAGAGTGTAGAAGACATATCCTAGGAGTGAAAACAGTTATACCACGAAAAATTTTAGCTTCCTTAGAAGTTAGGAGTATCGGCATGAATATTGAAAGTCTATCTAGAAACCGTTAATCTTTTGTTGAGTTGATCATAAATCTTATTTATCAATTTTGAAGCTACTTTGAGTTTGTATGGCAAATTTTGCTTGAATTAATCAACTCTCATCAAGTGTATATGCAAAAGATCAATCATTCTCTCTTTGCATTATAATGGAGCCTTAAATCTGAAAACACTAAGAACATATGGGGGAGAGATACTCTTGGCAAGTCCTTCAGAATGATATCCTAGGCGGATAATGTTTCAAATGAGGCCATGAATCCTTCAAAATGATGGACTCAACATTTTATATTTCTCATCTGACTCCTCACTATTAATTAACAAAAAATTAGACACTTCCCTCCACTTTAAATTGGAATAAAAATATTAAATTTTAATTAAAATTAATTACAGAAAATTAAATAATTTTAATTGTGACAATAATTTTTTTTTTTCACTTAATTCAATTTTGGACATGCAAAAATATTCATTTAATTCCAAACTTTTTTTATAATTTTAAAAATTAATTGAAATATAAGGTTTTTATTTTAATCCAAAATTCATAGCTTTTTGCTAAATTTTAAAATTAATGTAGACTTAATTGAAAAAAAGGTAAAATATTAGTTTTTGAAAAAGTTTGATTTGCTTACAAGTTTTCAGCAAATATTAAACCCAAAGACAGTTGCCACCTGCCTACTTTTGCCCGCTGCGCATCGGCTCTCCCTCACACCACCAACTCAATGCAGAAGTTTTCTCCTCTCTTACGCAACTCCCGTCCACTCTTTCTTCAAATTTGGTTTCATGGAAACTTCTTTGTTTGTATACATGGCACGTATCCCCACAATTTCTGCCCATAGGGAACTAGAGCAACCTTTTCCTCAACCTTTGTCCTGTGTGTCTTTTTTTTTTTGGGTTTTGCTTGGTGTGAAATATTTATCTTCAAATTTGGTTTCATGGAATATGTCTTCAACCCGGTGTTCTAGTGGGCATGAAATATTTCTTTTCAAGTTATTCCTCCACATTTTCATAATTTATCTTCATGCCCCTAATTTGTAATTCCTGATTGCATTCGTTTAAAATTATAATCTTCTTTCTGTTTTCACTCTGTCTCTTGTCCCTCCCATTTGCAGAGATAAGACTAATAATGTCAACTTTACAAGGGAAGAAATTTTGGTTACCAAAGGTAAATACGTTGACTCTTTCGTTTCATTGTTATACTGTTTATTTTCCTATTGCTGCATTTTCTGAAATGTGTTTGCAAAACACTGGATTTGGTGATTGCCTCTGTCAGCAAGTGATTTGTGCAATTTGTTCCATGATTTTTTTTTCTCTTTTATTCCTTTTATGACTTTGTTTGAGCCTAAACTGATTATATGCAAAGGAAACATAGAAATAGGGAAGAAGAAAAGAAATTATCATGATATTACATTAATTTTTTATGATTCAATGACAAGAAAATATTGCTAGAATCTACACAATATATAGTTGTCATGTAAGCCTCAATTGTTTTAAGAAGAACCTCCGTAAATACTAATTTTGCTCCAAATAAATGCTATTGAAATATGAAAACGTTTTAAGCCAGGCGTTCTTCTGAAAATCAGGGTTTGCAGAGTAAAGGTAAGACAATGGAAAGCACAAACTAAATGCCTCAATAAAGGGAAGAACATGAAAGTGTATATCTATTGGGACTATTTTTTCTTATAGGTAGAAGCAGCAATCAAAATCATTGGAAACCTTGAAAATAGGAACAAGATAAACCAAACATGTGGGCGATGACAACAAGAAGATTAAAACTAAACATTAAAGAGTTTTAAAAGTTTTATTTGGCCTAGGCTCAATGACAATACAAGGAATCATCTTATTAGTTGGGATATTTGGCTAGGCCTACAGCTTAGGTTAGCGGAATATTACCTTAGCTTGAAAATGGATATGACATTTTAGTATGGATTTTTATACAACCAGATTCGCTTGGGTAAACAAGACCTAAAATGGGTGAATGGCTAGAACTGGTTTCCATGTCACTTATGCAATACTCCAGAAATTCACCTCAAGTAGCTTTAGTTGCCTTTTCTTTTTTTAATCTTTTTGGCTTCTCATTCTTTTTACTGGAAAATCTCTTTGCTTGAAGTTCTCATTTCCATTTACTTTTCATAGGAGTTTTGTATAGTTAGCCAACAAAAAAAAAAAAAAAAAGGAAGATGCTTAGAATATCTTTCCTTTACAAAGAGCTTCATGAAACTAAACGTGAGGTGTTGAATGGCTATATAGGTCTCTCACTCATTTCTTTCTTTGACAAATTTGCATGCATCACAGGGTCTACTCATTTTTCCTTGCATTATTCTCTATCAAAGTTTAAGGCCTTTACAAAGGCTAAAGCTTTTTTTTTTTTGGGTGGTCTGAAGTACATAACAGCATTAATATTACTAACGTCTTGCAAATTAGAAAGCTTCTTTTTCTCCCTATATCTATTATTTTCGTAGTTTGACAAACATAGTCAACAAAGTTGTCAGTTTCTGCATAAGGTGGGGTAAAATATGTTATGTTGATTGTATTCTCCAACTGTGAGATGTGAGATTGTCTTGCAACAAATAATGTCTTCCATTTACTGGTTTGAGGGGTGTCATCAGGAAAAATTGGCATCATGGTTGATATGTGCAATTTTCTGTATACTTTGGTATTCTTGAAGTAAAAGGAATACCTGAATATTAAACAATTAGAGCTCCTAATTTAATGTGGGGCAGCCTTATCCATTTAGCATATACTAAGTCCTTGCTCCATGCTTTCTGCTCGGCTTATTGAGCAGATATCTAATGAAGATCAGAAGAATGTCATCTACGGAATGTATGATGGCAGAGACATTGCATGGGTATCAGAAGCAATCCTTTGATCAATGATTATCCACACCATTTTTGCAAAAATGTTTTTGCTACTTGTCAAACTTGTCACATCAAATGCTGAAGAAAAACACTACTGATTACTTTAAAGAGGAAAATTACAGAGAGAGGCAAATAGGACATAATTATCATGAGATTGCATCAACCCTTTAAGACTAAATGATAAGAATAGATTGCTATAATGTACATAATAGGTGGTTGTTGAGTAGGCTTCAATTTTAAAGTACCTTTGTAGTTCGAAATGAATTATGTTCCATTTAAATGCTGCCACACATATTTCAAGCCTTGCATGCTTGTGAAAATTTGGCTTTGGGGAGAAATGGTGAAATACTGGAATGCATAAACTCAGTGCCTGAACTTAATAAACTGAATTACATGGAAGCTTTTATTGACTGGCACGTGCATATAGGTAGAAACAACAATTCAAACTATTTAAAACCTTTCAAACAGGAGAAAGAATGACAATTTAGAAGAGAAATTAGGATTTATCCTAACTGCAACACAGAAAAAAAAAGTTTGAATATCTCTATTTTCTAAGATTCTGTTGTAATTTGTTGAAAAGTGTTTTTTGACAGAGCATTCCATCCTCTTTGGAAGTTTTTAACCAAAAACAAAAGAACTAAAAAATACAGAAAAAAAACTCCTTATGTAAGCAGAAAAGAAAAAAAAGGTAAAACCCTTTATCTATTGATTTTAATTTATTCTTGGAGGCATGGCTTAATAAGATGCAACTTGGACTGTATTAGTTTCTTCTAGCTCTTTCTGTCACCGTATATGATTAGAAGTGCAAAATAAAAACATTGTTGAGTTTCTTGGTTTCAACTTTGTTCACTTTTCGTAGAGTTTAATCTTCACTGAAGGTACTACTTTTCTTTCCAAACTTCTTGCAAATAGGCCATATATACGATGTTTGAAAATTTATGGGAATAGACTTGAGATTAATTTTATTAGTTTTTATTAGTGATTGTGAATTGTAGAGTTCTGTTATTATTATGTGAAGAAACAGTAAGAGAAAAGCTCTGATTCTCTTCTGATTATATTGGTCAAGCAAAGGTAAAGATTAAATAGAGGCCATAGCCACAAGTAAACCACTGGAGCCTTAAGAAGTTAATGCCATAAAAGGCCATAAAGAGTAATTAATACAGAATCAAATCACTGAACCTGTAAAGAAAACAAACTAGAAAGGAAAGAACAAAGTTAGAAATGATCCCATGAGATTTTGCCATTAAGCCCAGACCAGATCTATCTCTAATGGTCAGGAGATCAGATCTAGATCAACCTTCAACATCCCAATATCTGACACTCTCCCCTCAAGTTGGGAAGTATATATTAATCATCCTTAACTTAACTCCAATTCTTCAAACTGGACTTGAGATAAAGCCTTAGTAAGTACATCACCAACTTGCAATGTAGTTGGAGTATGATTAAGTTCAAGTATCTTGGTGTCTAGCTTTTTCTTGATAAAGTGTTTATCTATTTTTACATGTTTGGTCCTATCATGTTGGATAGGATTCTTTCCAATACTTAGGGCAGCTAGATTGTCACATAGCACCTTCATGGGAAGATCACACTCAATCCTCATTTCCTTGAGGAGCCTCTGTAATCACAAACCTTCACAAATACCTTGAGCCAATGTCTTGTACTCAGCCTTAGCGCTACTTTTGGTGATCACAGATTGTTTTTTGCTTTGCCAAGGAACCACGTTCCCCCACACTAGGTACAATAACTAGAAGTAGATTTCCTATCAGTAATAGATCTTGCTTAATTAGCATCATAGTATATCTCAATCTCACAATTTGTGTCCTCCTAAAAGAAGATTCCCTTTTTAAAGGTCATTTTAAGGTACCTTAGGATTGTGTAACCAGCTTCAAGGTGAACCTTAATTGGTTTAATCATGAAATGGCTAATGACACTCATTGAAAAGCTAATGTTTGGTCTGGAATGGGTTCGATCGATGAGGTTGCTTGTAAGGCTTCAATATCTTTCATTATTAACAAGGGGACTCTCTTGAGAAAATTTCAGTTTGTAATCAGCCTCCTTAGGGTATTTGCTAGTTTACATCCCAGCATCCTAGTTTCATTTATGTGATTGTAATTCCTTTATTTAACCTTGTCACCTCCATTCCCAAGAAATATTTTAAGGTACCTAGGTCTTTTATTTCAAATTCCTTAGCCAATGCCTTTTTCAAGTTATCAATCTCATCTGCATAATCGCCCATCATGATGATGTCATCTACATATATAATTAAGATGGCAATTTTCCATTTTAGTATCAAACTTAGTCAAAATATTATGGTCTGCTTGCCCTTGTATAGCCTTGCCTTTTTATAGTCAAAGTGAACTTCTTAAACCATATTCTAAGAGATTGTTTAAGACCATAGAGAGACTTGTGGATTTTGCAAACTTTGCCCTTGTTGTGATCTTCAAAACTAGATGGGAGAGTCATGTATACTTTCTCTTCTAAATCTTCATTTAGAAAGGCATTTTTGACATCTAATTAATATAGAGGCCAGTCGTAATTAACAGCAAAAGATAATATGACCTCTATGGAATTGAATTCTGCTATTGAAGCAAAGGTCTCTTGGTAATTAATCTTATAAGTTTGTGTAAATCTTTTTGCTACAAGTCTTGCTTTGTATTTGTTTGCACTCCCATCAGAATTATATTTAATGTTGAAAATCCACTTGCATCCCAAGGGTATCTTCCCTTCTGGTAATTCAACCAAATCTTATGTTCCATTTTTTCGAAGAACACTCATCTTCTCATTCACGGCCTTCCTCCACTTTTATTGCATAAGTGCTTCATGAATATTTGAAGGTACCTTCTTATTGGACAGATTAGCAACAAAAGTTTGATATGTGGGAGAAAGTCTATCATAAGTGACAAAGTGATAAATAAGATACATAGTACAAGAGCTAGTCCCTTTTCTTAGGGCAAAGGAAAGCTCTAGATGCTCATCTTTAGGAGAATTTATACCTGTACTTGGACTTGGAGGAAGAGAGGAAACATCTTGTTTTGGTGGTGACTTAGTCTCTACCTCTTGAATTGTGTTTTTTCTAGTGTAAACAATGGGCTCTTTTTGTTAGGCAGTGGGTGCAATGTTAGGATTCTGGTTAGGTGCAATAGTAGGTTCAGGTTCATGTTGGGAAGTTTTTGGAGGCTTGAAAAAGGGTGCATTAATAGGGATATCTTGGTATGGGCCTTCAGATGCAAGGATAGTAGGTTCTCGTGCAGGGATAATAGGCTGTTCAGGTGCACATAGGGTGTTTTCTTGAATGTAAAACCTCCATTTTTGACCACGCTTCCCTTGAATGGATGTTTTGGCATAGTAGGGTTGGTTTTCAAAGAAAGTAAAATCTACAAACACAAAAAAATTTGTGAAGAGAGGGAGAATAATGGTTATAGCTTTTTGGGAGTAGAATATCTAACAAATATACACTTGGCTGCTTTAGGCTCAAGTTTGTTGCTGGCACAAGTATGACCAAAAGTAGTGTAGCTAGACACTTTCAAGGGCAAAGTAGAAACAAGGTGGGTATGAGGATAGGCCTTAAGGAGGGTGGCACTAGGGGTTTGAAAGTTAAGGGATTTTGAAGGCATTCTATTTATAAGATAAGCCGAAGTTAGGACAGCTTCCCCCCAAAACCTGTCTACTACATTCATGGTGAACATTAGAGATTGAACAACCTCTAAAATATGCCTATTTATCCTATCATCCTATCAGCAGTCCCATTTTGTTGGGATGTGTAAGGACAGGAGGTGTGATGGTAAATCCCATTTTCTTGGAGGAAAGAGTGGAGTTGAATATTAATGTACTCCCTCCCATTATCACTTATCAACACTTTTATGGAGGTTTGAAAATGGGTTTTGATAAGCTGATGAAAGATTTAAAAATGGAAGTAACTTCAGATTTGTCTTTCATCAAGTAAACACACTTGATCCTTGTATGGTTATCTATAAAAGTGATAAACCACTTAACACCCAAAAGCCATGGACCTTAGATGGCACCCAAACATCAATGTGGATCATTTGGAAGGGAGATGTTGGTTTATAAGTCTGAGGAGGATAATTGCTTCTGGTATGCTTGGCTAGTTGACAAGTATTACAATTAAAGGAATAGGACTTTTTATTAAATAACACTGGGTAAATCTTTTACACGAAGCCTATTGTGTCATAATATAATCTCAGAACTACCAACCGCAAGAGCAACTTTATTTGAAGTTATAGATTCCATAAGATAAAGACCAGCCACCTTTTTAGCACTACCAATCGTCATCTTGGATTCCAAGTCACTCACAACCATCATTTGAAAAATGACCCACATAAGCATTATCTTTAATCCCTGTGTTTATGGACACTACCAACAGCAAGAGCAACTTTATTTGGAGTTACAGACTCCATAAGGCAGAGACTAGCCACCTCCTTAGCACTGCCAATCATCATGTTAGATTCCAAGTCATACACAACCATCATTTGAAAAATGAGCTACACAAGCATTACCTTTAATCACTTTGCTATTGGACAGTAAGTTACAGGTAAGTTTAGGCACTAAGAGAACATTTTTTAGCACAAGTTCATTGGAAATTTTTACTATACAAAGGCCAGCAACAGAAGCAAGTGTCCCATCAGCAATTTTAACATTTATTGACTTAATACAAGGGTTGAGATTGTCAAAAAAAGAGGCATTACTGCTCGTATGATCAGTAGCTCTTGAATCCATCACCTAAGAGTGCTTATTTAGGTGTTGGATGTTTAGGGCAATAGAGAAATTACTTGATTGAGCAAGGTGGCCAGTAATGGTACCTTTATTATTGTCAGTGTTGTGTTTTGTGACAAAAAGATCTGTTGGAGAAGTTCAAGTAGACCATGACTAAATAATGATGAATTTGGAGGGATAGGATAGTAGTGTCACTTGTTATTGTGCAGCCACAAGCATCTCTCTTGCTTCTATTTTTCAAGTTGGCTGGCTTGCCATGAAGTTTCCAACAAGTTTCTTCTATGTGCCCATTCTTTTGGCAATGCTCACATCACTAAGTTCCTTGTTTCTTTTGTTTATTCTCAGAATCTTGAGAATTTGGACCTTTTGAGGTAAGACCAGAGGCATCATTAGATAAGCTTGCACAACCTTCTTAGAGGTTTCTTCATGCCTAACTTCAGAGAATACCTTGTTAAGGAGTGGAGGAGTTTTGGCCAATATATGCCCTCTACCATCATCAAATCTGTCATGGAGGCCATAAAAAATTGGGAGATCCTCTTTCTCTCTGCTAATTTTCTATAGTCGCAGCATCAGAAGAGGTCTTGCATGTAGCAGTCTCCAAAGTGTCTAATTGTTCCCAATACTTAGTGAGGGTGTTAAAATATTGGTGCACAAGCATTTCATTCTACTTCAAGGCTGTGATGAGACTCTTAATCTCTTACATTTTTGCTGCACACTCTTGGGTTGAGTACACTTGATGGGTGGCCTCCCAAATTTCATGAGCTGTAATGTAGAACATACAAGGTTCTCTATTCTCGGTAGTCATGGAGTTAACCAGCCATGTCATCACAAGACTGTTGTCTGCATACCAGGTCTTATGCATGGGGTCACTCTTCTCGGGTTGAATAGCCTCTCTAGTCAAGTGTTCTTCCTTGCCTCGTCTACTCATGCATGTGGACAGATTTGCTCTAATTGAGGATAATTTGAGCTGTTGTGTTTGTGACCAGTGATACTCACCGGTGATGGTTCAAAAGAGCAAATGATCTGTGCTGTCACACCTGATGATGGTTGAGAAGCCATGGCTGGTGAAGAACTCATGGTCTCTCCTTCGCTGGTGGTAGATTGATACTTGTATTTAGGCATCTAGTTGGAGGAAGGTGGAGGCTCTAATACAATGAAGAAACAGTAAGATAAATGCTTTGATTCTCTTCTGATTATATTATTCAAATGAAAGTAAAGATTAAATAGAGATCATGGTTATAAGTAAACCACTGGAGCCTCAAGAATTTAATGCCATAAAAGGCCTTAAAGAGTTATTAATATAGAATCAAATCACGGAACCCTGAAAGTAAACAAACTAGAAAGGAAAGAACAAAAGTCAGAAATGATCCCATGAGATCTGGGCATTAAGCCCTGATCAGTTCTGTCTCCAAAGGTTAGGAGATCAAATCTGGATCAACCTTCAATGGTCCAATCTCCAACATTATGTAAATAAATTGATGTGCATATATAGTTTTGTAATAGCCATATCATTAAACGTTTGATGCTGAATGATGAGTACTTGTTTAAGAGATAAGATGCTTAATGTGCACATAGATTGTTTTATTGCTTAAATAAAAGATAATCCCTTGACTAAAGCATAAACCAATGCCTGATGTCAATAATTTAATTGCATGCAAGTTTATATCAATTGACGCTATTTTATATATAGGTAGAGGAAGCAATGTAAGTATTAGAAACCTTAAGTACAGGATTAAAATAAGCAATGAAACAGGGCAAAAACCAGGGTGTGAAGATCTATATTTTCCAAATCCTATTGCAATTCATTGAAAAGCAATTTCTGACTGAGCATTTCAACCAACTCAAAAATGAATTAAAAACATGAGATGAGTCCTATAATAATTCATCTTGGACAATAGTGAAGTAGTTTTGTTCAATCATTGAAACAATAAGGCAATTAAATTGCAACAAGTGTTATGCTGCTGGAACAAAAATGGTGATATTCATTCTTGATTCCTTAGTTTATTGTTCCAGAGGATTAGTAGTTAGGTAGTTAATTGTCATTGTTAGTTACTAAAAGTAGTTAGTAATGATTGTTAGCTGAGTAAGTAGTTAGTAATAACCAACTATTGTAACCACCTACTTACCCTTGTGAGTGATATAAATAAGGGTAATTGAGGTAAGGATTTGTGTGGATGAAATTGGAAAGCCTCAAGCTATCTTCACACAATTCTATTATATCATCTACACCAATCCTTTCCCCGATTACCCTTATTTATATCACTCGCAAGGGTAAGTAGGTGGTTACAATAGTTGGTTATTACTAACTACTTATCCAACTAACAATAATTACCATCTTTAGTAACTAGCAATAACAATTAACTAACTAACTACTAATTCCATGTGACATTTACTCCCCTATAAAAAATAATCCTTGTCCTCAAGGATTGGTATAGGTTTGGGATTTTGAAAAGCAGGTATTGTTCTCCAATGGCTAGTAGCTGTTCCCCAGCTGCAGGTTCTCAGGCAATTGCCTCCGTTCTTCCATGGTCATTTGAATCAATCCTTCTAATGTCCTCTTCAGGTAATTGGGAGGTTTTAGCAGTTGTTAGAGTGTCTTTAGAGGTGCTAGTTTGGTTTTGGCAATATGTAGGAGTGGTTTTTAATAGGAAACGGGTAGAATAAATTTTGTGGTTCAGGGTAGGATATGGTTTGGAATTGGAAGGTGTTTGATTTGGTTTCTTGGAGTAAGTAGAAGACTTACAATGGGCAGCAATGGTACCTTCTTGCAGCAGTTTGCAACCAG
The DNA here is from genome assembly GCA_032878935.1 of Erythrophleum fordii. NCBI lineage: Eukaryota > Viridiplantae > Streptophyta > Magnoliopsida > Fabales > Fabaceae > Erythrophleum > Erythrophleum fordii. Next base: position 3,829,732 of record JAVQMF010000025.1, on the reverse strand, counting down.
CCAATTTCTCATTACCAATTGTGCTTTCCAGGCATAGAATAGCTTCTGTTAAAAGGATTCCTTCCACAATATTCTGACCTATCAAGAAATCTTCAACTTTTCCATCGCACCAGGAAGGACTGGATCCCAATACACAAGCAGCAATCTTGTTTGAAGAAGCAAATGATTTCTTATATTATTTAGTAGGAAAAGCATGCAGTCATTCCTGCTTCTCTTCAATAATGCTCTGGAATTCTTCTTCCTCCTTGGCCATTGATTCGATTCCAGGCAATCTTTATAATCTTAAGCTGCCATAGATAGAGAATAGAATGGTTGCGAAAGAGTGAGAGAGAATTGAAGTATGGGAATCTTGATGTTGTAGTCAGCAAGTGTATGCCCATCCTTGAGTTGCATCGACATTTTCTATGGTGTTCAAACTCTTGACTTTGAGAGTGATATCATGGCCTTTCTCTAAATGCCCTACAATTTTCTTACTGGAACTTGCACCTACTTAAAAAACTCTTGCTGAAACCTTTGCTAACAGGCCCTCTATCTTCAACATACGGATTCGCAGCTTGGTGACCTCTACTTGAATCTGACCCACCTCTTGCGTCAGCTCTCTAAAGTCGCCGTGTGGCCTTGTCTCCTTAGCCATAGCTCCAAGATCAATGCTCTGATGTCAAATTGGTACAAAGAAAGAAAACTTATAGTCTTAGGCTATCTTCACACAGTTCTATTATTTCATCCTCACTAATCCTTTTCCCAGTTACCCTTATTTATATTACTCATAAGGTAAGTAAGTAGTTACAATAGTTAGTTATTCCTAACTACCTATTCAGCTAACAACTATTACTATCTCTAGTAACTAACAATGACAATAACTAACTACTAATCCCATGTAACGTTTATGGCTTATGCTAGCTGTACTACTAAAAATCATGGTTGAACTGAGCCATTACAGTCTTTGAGTATGGTCATTGAATGCGAACATATGTCTAGCATGGATAATGAATATGAACTTTGGTATAAGGATTATAAGAAAGGCAAGGTACTATTACTGAAGAAGGTACACAATGTATTGCTTCTAACAATGCCAACATAGAATGCAATTCGAGGTGTGCCTTTACTTCCAGAAGGGCAATTGTCATTTGACAAAAGACTTCATTGTTTTGGTGATTTCTTATTCTTACTTAACAATTATATTATGATAAATTATAATAGTAAGTAATAATCTAAAAGTAGCTTTATTTCCACTTGGAGATTATGTAAAAAATTGTTAGTATAACAGTATGCCATTTAGTAGTTGTTCATAGCTTGTGTTCCTTGTATTAAAATATTTTACAAAAGTACTTTTGTTTGTATAGAATTTCATCGAGTATGATGTAGTAAACTTTGTAACAGTAAAGTGTGTAAATCATGAGAAAGAAGGACAATTTATTATTGACAATATTGGCACCAATGGAAAAGACATTTCCAATTTGTACTTATTTTTAAGGTGTAAAACTCACAAGTTTTTTGGACTTCATAATGTTTCTTTAAGTAGAATTTATTTTCCCTTGTTTGTGCTGTAAATTATAGTAACATATCTTGTTAACTGTTAAAGATAGCAATTCATTTAGTGCATTTTTCATAAAATGTAAATTTTAATTTGTGCACTAATGCTCATGAAAATTAACTATTGTCGTATGATTTAATAAAAAATAGTTGCTTGCCACTCTACAATTAGAACAAATCCTCCTTTTTGATGTTTTTTATTATTCTTGTTTTGTAAGTTTCTAATGATTTGAGCTGCTTCTTCTACCCCTATGTAAATTAATACAAATGAATGTAATGAATTATCTAGGTTCATGCTCTAATTAGTTGTGTATAATGAAATGAGCTAATCATATGTCACTTTGTGTGATCTTGTTGATAAGTTAATTGGATCTCCAATGATTGAGTTGGAAAATACTCCAATGAAGGTATATTTTCTTCATAGTTATTAATGGTGAGTGGTGCAGCACCATGACCAGTTAGGCAACATAATGGTTTTGGTGTTGCCCATTTTGTTTGGCACAAGTGTGGCACTGCCATTTGCACAATGGACAACGGCTCATAGTGCACACCATGTGGGAAATTTGAAAGGGCCCTATCAAGATGGGCCTTTTGAAATTTGAGGATTTTTATTAGCCCATTTCATCACACCACTTTGATGCGGCCCCTTAAATAAGCCACTCAAGCACTAAAGTTTTGATACCTCCTCCTTTCTTTGTCAATCCTCTCTCTGCTGCAGATCTGGGAAAGAGTAGATAAGTCCTTCATCTCCTTTCCTGTTTCAATTCCCTTTGTTATGTTTTGTCTCTGTCTTCCTCTTCTGTTCTTGTCACTTTTTGTTTACTGTTTTTTCTGCATCCTTTGTTCTATCTTTCTCCCCCTCTCCTTGCCGTTCTATTCTTTTTCTGCTCAAATGGTGGGGGGTTAAGCCAAAAGTTCTGATTTTCATCTTTGATCATCATCAACCCAAGTTGACCCACAAAAATAGCTCAGAAACTGGGAACAATGGAGCTGTGCATAAATCTTGCTTGGATAAAATCGAGAGAGAATTTTCCTAGCCAATTTTTCTGAAGTTCTAGCGTTAGAAGATAGAGAATAGCTTTAGAATTTAGAGCATTTTACCAAAATTAAATATAGCAGTACAACCCATAGTTGTTTATGTATTACTTTTGTATTTTGAATCTCTCCTAACCAATTTGATTTGCAAGTTTATAATTGAGATAGATGGTTATGGTATGATCACAACCTTGCTTATAATTTAGGTGTTGATGTAATTTCTGCTTGATACATTTAGATTTTGGTTTATTGGAGTTATTATGAGTTGTGTTTATAAAGAGTTAAGTCTTTCATGTGTGTGTGTGTATATATATATATGTGCTATTTAAAATTTCTGTTATTTTTATTTGAATTATTTGATAATGCACATATCATTTCAATGTTGCTATCTGCTGTGCGGCGCACCATAGCACCTAGAGCCCCTAGCGCCACAATGCAGCTTGCTTCATAAACAACTAATAGTTTTCTTCAAGCTCCTTGTTTCTTTATGCTGCTAAGTCACTATCTAATGTATCAAACAACTATGATATAAATTTGTGGGTTTTTCTTCTTGGTTTTCTGTTTAATATGGGTATTAAGTCTCACCTTCAGTTATGTTTTTCTCTTCACTTTGTAGGATAGCCATGAAAAGAAAAAGGGATTCAATAGCCTCTGACATACAGAAAGGCATTAGAGAAGCAGAAGAAGTTGATAACCTGAAATTTCATCCACTTGGGGCTTTTTTTGCTGATCTTCCTTCTCCCATTATTACCAATATTTTACTCAGACGTCCCATTAAGTCAGTTCTCATTTGCAAGTGCACATTTTCAGTTTGCACCTGTCAATGTTCTGGTGCATACCAGTGATGCTGAACATGTTTCAAGAACCCCTTCATCTACTTGAGTTTGAGCCTGAAACGTTTGAAAGCCAGAATTTTGTTAGTGATAATGACTATGGTCATTTATGTTCATGTGAGGATTGTCTTAGACCCAATTGTAACAGTGACATGAAGCTTGAGGCTAAATTCAAGCTTCCTTTTCGTGATGCTAAAACGGTGCTTGACAAAATGCTTGAGGCCAAAAGTGGTGGTAGAGAAAGGATTTATATTGCTTCTAGGCCCCAAGATGACAAGTTCGCGGTGGTGAATTCTTGTAGTGGCCTGCTTTGCTTGGGTGATCCCATGGAGAGAAATCCTCTTTTTTGCAGCCGTCATAGGGGAGGTCATCAGACTTCCAGAAGCCAGGAACGTTGAGAACTTGAGAGAACCCTTTGATTGTGGATTTGGTTTTCTTTGGAAAAACTAATGAATATAAGGTGATAAGAGTATATAACCAATAAATTCGATGTACAAGACATCGTTGCTGGAGCTATGATTATACAGTTGCTGAAATACACACTCTGGGGAGTGGATTACAGAGAAGTATTGAATATCATACCCATTGGCAGGGGCTTAAATTTCCCACCTATTTCAATGAATCGCTTCACTGGCTTGCTTTTAATTGTACGAGAATATCAGTTTTATATTCTAACTTGGAAAGTGCGAGGTTCCATTTATTCCCTTCTTTTCAAGTATTAGTCAAGAATGAAATGACAAATACAGAGCATATCAGCTTCGGAGAATTATCGGGTTGCCTCTATATATGAGATCCAACTTCTTCAGGTTGTGTTAATTTGTGGGCAATGATGATGTATGGTGTTGGCAAATCTTGGACCAAGGTTCTCAGCTTTGATACTACTAATTGGGAACGTTGGCCTCGTGGTTTATATCAGCCAATGAAAGGTTTTCCGGGTCCTGCCATATTGATTTATCATCCTTGTAATTGCTTTATTTACTATGAACGTTGAAAGGATGTATTCAGATATTTTAAGGTTTGAGGGACTTGATTCGAATTGGAAGCAATTTTTCATGTTCCAAGTTTTATCTCACTGAAGAATAGTGTGACAGGTAACAGTGTTAGAAGTGGTAAATGTCCATTCACGGTAACAATGCCTATTTTAACTAAACATTATTTACTTATGGGTTATAATCTCTCTCTCTCTCTCTCTCTCTTGCAGTAAGGATTCTTGTTTGATCTTGTGTGTAGTGTAATGAGACTGACTTTTCAAACAGTCTTGTGCCTGTGTTTCTACCCTTTTAGCAAATTTACTTGAAAATTTGACGTTTTCTTTCTTATTCAAATTTACTGCATACAATGATTTATATGCATGTTTTAATCTTTGTTCTTCATTGTCTCTGTACAGATTATTTCCTTCTCTTCGTTTCTACCCTCCATCATATGATGAAAGAAGTTGAACGTGGACAATTGCAGTATTTTCAGTTGTTTTTCCCCCTTAGTTGCAATGTCGCAGACAGTTTGTGATAATGTGAAAAGTAAACCTCAATAATTTTCCATCACCCTGCCCCATACTTTGGTGTTGGCCTCATTTGTACTTTATTATTCTCTAATATTGATATGAATTTATTTACAGGAGTTCGACATTTAAATTGCAGGAGGAGAAAGATGTTTGTTTTTGGCTCAAGTCTAATGTTGATTTAGCAAGTATTTAGATCTCATCATTTGATGATGGTGAAGAATACTCCTCTCACGGAGTTAAAACAGTTACAAGGGACAACAACTTGATTAGAGGCTAAGGGCTTGAGTTAGCTACTCTCTCTCAAACATATTGGCGAGGATATTCTGAGGTTTTATGTTGAAGCTGATCATGTTTTGTTCAATGGATCATGGATCCTTTTAGTCATCTGTTTTGAAGCTTCTCTTGAGTTTTTATGGCAAATTTTGCCTGAATTAATGAATTCCCGTCAACTAAACTTCTATCAAAACCTAAGTAATTATGATGATAGATTATGATGCCTTTAATATTTAATCAGATCGATGTCAATTATGATACATATTCCTGACTTGATCTTTTGTGTTTCATTCGATGCCATGCTTAAATTAAAAAAAAAAAGTTAATCTTGTTATTCATTGAATGGTAAATAGAATGTCAATGAAAATTACTAAATAAATTCTATTATAAAATGCAATAACCACCATATTAAGATTATTACTCTTGGAAATTGATGAATCATATAGTCACCAACAAATTTGAATTTTTACCTTGTTCAATGGATTGTAAGTCTCATAAAAATAATTTCTTATGACGGAAACAATACTTTAAAATTTGTCTCTTCGGGCAGTGAGTCAGAAAGAATATCACGAAAGCTTATTTGATTATTAGTTAATTTGCTTAACGGACTGAAATCAATAATTAAATTGAATAACATTATAATTTTATGAAAATAATTAAATAATATTTGTGACTTTTGCTTTTCGTATTAATGACAAAACTCACAAATTGATATTAATCAAAAGTTAGGGCTTGTATTAATCAAATTTTCTTCTAAGACTATAACCTTTATAAGATTTTTACTTAGCTTTATTTTTTAGTCTAATTTTTATTTTCACCATATATATAGCACAATAACTTAAGAAAAGCTATTGCCTTTCTTAATGTCAAACTAATGGATCAGGGGATAAATTATAAGTTTTTTCTTTTTTAAGTTAGAGAATATTGCAATTGAGAATATAGATAAGTACAGATGTTCTGACTTTTTTAACGTAAGTAAAGTTTATTGCAAGTGAGTATATAGATAAGTACAAATCTTTCTTATAATTTATCTTTTTCACTATTTTAATATAAGTTAAACTCTAGTATCAGTAATTGATTTGTATTACGATATCCTAATACACAATGATCTATAAATAAGTCTATAATAATTTAGGAAATAATTCAGAAACATTATCATTTGTTCATCGTCCTGCATTACTGCCTTACGTAGCCAGGATTATAGGCTTGAAGCAATCACTGTATTTAGTTTTTATACAGCTGGTAACGTTTATAATTCATGTTATGATTGCGATTTATTGGGTTGAATTTGCAATTAGTAAAAAAGATTAATTTAGTTAATGAATTTAAAATATTTACAGATTACAAAATTTTTTATTAATTTTTTGTTTTACACCACAAAAGCTGATATGCTAAAATTGTTTGGCTATAATGGATTAAGAAAGCTTCTTATTCCCAATTGATTATGGCTCTCTAGGATTCTTCTGTCACTTTATTGTTGATCACATGTTGTTTCTTTTTTTTTTTTAACAATTTATTTTAAAAAGGAAAATTATATCCATATTCCAATGATGCACCTGCACTTATATCGGATTCAGATATATTTTGAATTTCTCTTTTAAATTATCATTTCTAATTAATATTTATCACTTTTTGAAAAGCAGTTGTAGAATTTGTAATTATCATAATCTTTTATCAACAATTTATATTAATATTAAAAATATCAACATGAAGACATTTCAGGTCAGATAAGCACTTTTTGCCTCATGCCATGTCACATATCTTTTTTAACTATTTGTTATGTGGTGGACAAAATTAAAAAAAGAAAATAAAAAACTTAAAATAATTAAAATATTAAAATTTTGAAAGACCAAAAAGAGATAAAATATATTTCTAAAGGATTAGAAAATCAACTAACTCTTAATTTTCTTTTTCTAGCACATAATTATCCATTTTACTTCTATATTAGATTGTGATTTTTCTTGGTATGCTTTAGATTCTCCAATTATCTTCCTTTCCCCTTTTGTTTGAATAGCGATTGGCAAAAATCCTTCACCAAGATACAATTTTGTGGGTTGTTATTCTTGATCTTCAGTTATTATGTTTTTCTTTTCACACGATAGGATAGCCATGAAAAGGAGGGATTCAGTAGCCTCTGATACACAGAAGGTCACTAGAGAAGAGGATGATGCTGATGACCTAGAAATTCAGCCACGTGGACTTTCTTTTGTTGATCTTCCTTCTGAAACTACTATCAATATTCTACTCAGACTTCCCATCAAGTCAGTTCTCATTTGCAAGTGCGTATGCACAAGTTGGCACTCCATTATTTCAGATCCATATTTTGCTAAACTGCATTTTAAACACGCACCTGTTGATGTTATGGTGCGTATCAATGATCCCAAATGTGTTTCAAGAAACCTTCATCTCCTTGAGTTTGAGCCTGAAAAGTTTGAAATCCAGGATTTTCTTGATAATGACTATAGTCATTTTTGTTCATGGAAGGACTTTCTTAAACCCAATTATGACATTCACATGAAGCTTGAGGTCAAATTCAAGCTTCCTTCATGTAGTACAAAAAGGTCTTATATTTTTCGTAAACCTAGAGATGATAACTTTGCCGTGGTGAATGCTTGCAATGGCTTGCTTTGCTTGTGTGATCCTGTGGTGGGAAAGCCTCTTGTTGTTTGCAACCCAGTTACAGGAGAGTTTATAAGGCTTCCAGAAGCAAGAAAGATTAACATGTACATGACGACAATCTTTGATTATGGCTTTGGATTTCATGAAAAAACCAATGAGTACAAGGTGATAAGAATATATGATCATTATGTTCTAGGTCCAGCAGATAGTGGGTGGTGGTTTAATGGTAGGGTTGCTAAATGCACACACTAGGGACTGAAACTTGGAAAAGTGTTGGACGTGTTGGAAATGTTCATGATAGGCTTCACTATCCCACTTGTGTGAATGGAGCACTTCACTGGTTTTGTCGAAAAGGATCAATTGTGAGTTTTGACTTTGAAAGTGAGAGGTTTCATGCATTCCCTTGTCCACCTCATGCATCTGACAGGCTGAACAGTACAGAGAAAATCAGCATGGGAGAACTAAATGGCTACCTCTATATATGCAAGGCATCAACTCGCTGTGCTATGACATTGTGGATAATGAAGAAATATGGTGTTGAAGAATCTTGGACTGTGCTTTTCAGCGTTAATGAATTTTATGGGGGAGATTGTTGGCCCCGTGGCTTAAATTGGCCAATAAGATTGTTTAATAAAGATACTGGTTTATTGATGTATCAATCACAGAACTGGTTGATCTATTATGATTATAGAAGGAATCAATCCAAATTTTTTAAGGTTTCTGGTACTCGATTCAATTTAGAAGCAATTGCTCATACACCAAGTCTCATCTCATTGAAGGATGCTGTGAAAGGAGACAATGTCGAAGTTCTCAATGTCCATTCACAGTAAGATTAATGTCGATTCTAACTTAATGTTATTTACTTACTGGTTCTAATATTCTTCAATCTCTCTCTCTCTCTCTCACTCTCTCTCTTTTTTTATGGGATTCAATTCAAATTATTTTCTAATAATGATATGGTTTAATATAGGTGCACGCCTTCTAATTTGCGGGAAGAAACTGATGTTTTGCACTGGGCTGAACAAAATTGTGATGAAGACTCGTCCTTAGGAGTTAAAGTAGTCATGCCAGAGAAAATTTAAGCTTCCTCAGAAGCTAAGAGTATTGGCACGGATATTCTAAATTTTTACTTACAAACTATTCAACTTTTTGTTAGTTAATCATGAATCCTGTTATCTATATGTTGTGAAGCTTCTTTAAGTTTGTATGGCAAATTTTGTCCAAATTAATGAACTCACATCAAGTGTATATGCAAATGTTTTGTGGTTTAAAAATCAATTGGATTTCTACCAAAACTTAAAGCAATTATATGAGAATAGACTATGTTGCCATTACTATCTAATCAGACTTCATGTCATTTATGATTCATAAGCTAGGCTTCTTAACACTGGTACCATAGTTTCCACTGCTCAATTTCCAAAATATATTGCCCAGATACTTAATAATTTTGTTTATTTTTCCAATAGGAACGCAAAGGCCGTTTAACTTTTTTTTTTAATTGTCTTGAACGCAGAGTAGGCTGCTTTGTGTTGACCATTGAACATGGAACCTGCTCCGTGTATTATCTATAAATCAATGGTAAAAAAAAAAAAAAAAGCAAATAAGAGGATACACGGTGTACGCTGAGTGAACAGAAAAATTGCATTGCCATGTGGAGAGAGTTGATTAGTTCAAATTAGCACATGTTATTCAAGAAAGAAAAAAGAACCTACAGCGTAAATTACAAAATGGCCCTTTGTTTAAGTTTTTAACCAACCTTCACTCACCCCATCACCACTTCTCTTTCTTCTATCATTATGTACTTCCCTCTCAGTTTGAATTCTCATATCACTCCCTTACGTTCTCTTTCACAACGTCCAATAGCAGACCTTGCTTGCTCTCTCTTCTTACGCAGACTTGTTATGGTACATCATTTATATATTCAATGGTTAAGATTTATTTTGCACATGAATCCCGCATATACTATGCATAGACTTTATTTACACAAATTCAATTTTAACTATTGATTTTTTTAGGTGCAACATACACTAAATACACCTAAAAAAATTTTTCTTTTTAGCTGCAGCTATGTATGATTTGTATAGGGTGAAAATTTTGACTGATTTTCTTAGTTCAATACAATCTACAAAGATTTTTGGTAAGAAAAAAATTTTATCTATAGTGATTGCATAAAATATACGATAGTCTGAAATGGTCAATTTTGTTAGATTTTATTTTGACTAATTTACTTATTGTAATATTTATTCTTACTAATATGTTACAATGTCATGTTATCTTAGACATTGAGCAAAAGGAGAGATGAAGAAACAAAATAAATAAATAAATAATGTATTATTTCAAAAATAAATATTAATCTTAAATGTTAGTATGAGAGTTTTGTAAAATTTAAGTATGACAAAAAATACAAAAATTCCCCAACATTAAAAATTATTAACTGAAATTATTAACTCAAAATGAGTTGTTTGAATTTTTGTGTAGAGAAAAGAAATAAAGAAACCTAAAATAATAAAATATTTTATTATTTAAAAAATAGTAAAAAAAATGTTCAATGTTGGTGAGAGGTTTGTGTATATAAATCACTCTCAAGATAGATGTTTTTAAGTGAAAAATATAAAAACATTTGATAAATACTTGAAAATAATAAAACTAATGTCTAAAAGTGTTGTAACATGCTTTATATAACTAATTTATATAATTTCTTTTCTAATGCTATAAAAATACAATTGTTGCAAAATTTTTGACAATGATTTTTAATTTGTTTCTATGACAAATGAACCTCTAGGGTTCTAATTTGTATTTTCTTACCATTTTAATTCATAAACACTATAGACATACTTGTTTCAATCCACATAATCATCATATGTTTCTTAATTACAAGAGAGAGTTATATAACTCAAATTGGCCTCTTTTGACATATTATGAGTCAAATTTCAAAAATTCATAACTTTGGTTATATAACTTAAATTATACAAATTAGATGTTTATGAAAAACTTGTAATCTAAACTTTATACTATAAAAATTTTAAGTGAAAATGAATCTATTTGACCTTTAAAAAGACACAAAAACAAAGGTCATAATAATATAAACAGTAACTACATAATTCCATAATTTATACTAGATTCAAAAATTCCTCAAATGTTCTATAGAGTTTAGAAAAATACTATATTTGACTTGTTAAAAAGCTCTATAAATCCTCTAGGTACCCACCAAATTTTAGCTCTAAATTAAGTCATTTGGACTGTCAAAGGAAATATGCAATTTATAGCTCATTTAAACCAAATTTTGGTTTTAAAATAATCCATTTGGGCCCTAATATGCAATCTCATCTCTTGAGCAAATTTTAATCCATTCATACTTCATTTCCATAAAAACCATTGCATGAAATATGGCAAGTTACAGAAGTTCACCACTCCACTTGTTTCCTTACACATGGAACCACTAGTGTATGTTATAGTAATTCATGTTCTTTTCACTTGTAAAGACACCTAATTTGCATATAATCAAGATTCATATCATCATAGAGTGCATCATATTTGGTATCTCTAGTTTTCAAAATGTACATCAAATTATCTTATGTCATTCAAGTAGCAACACTTATGCTAGTCACAAACTTTGGAGTCAAAATTACATATATACATACATTCTCAAGATTGAACCAAGATTAACATTACATAACATCATTATATATATATATATATATGGTTCATATCAAGTTTGTCTTATTTATTCATCAATTAAATCATTACATCAAAAATTCTATTCTAGGCATCCTAAGGTATTAAAGTTCCTTTAGTTCCTTGTCCTTACTTAAGGTACCTGTCAAGGTTAGGGGGAGATGAATGAGATAAGATTCTTAGGAGAATTTTGGTAGCAAATTTTATTCCACATGCATACAATGAATGCAATGAGGAAATGCAAGCATATAGGCTATATGTGTAACACCATGAATTCTAACTCATTCTAATTCATCAAGTGCCTTTACATAACTTAATATCATGAATCATGTGAGTTTTGCATGAAAAAGGTAAAGAAATAATGCTCATTTTAGCATTGCACTAGGTCTCAAAATTCCATTCGGTGTCACGTGGATCGTGTGAGCTCATACTATACTTCCTCATATTTAATTTCATCATCACAACTCATTCGCATCACAGAAACATGCTTGCAACCCATGGAAACCGAAATGGGGCATGGAAACTTAAAGATAATTCTCAGCCAGAATTGGTCCTTTTTTTGGGCAAACTTTGAAAAGTCATAACTAAATCTAGAAATATCAAAACTATGCAATCTTGGTCATTCTGGAAAGCTTGGGATGTCTACTTCACAATAAAAATACGTCCAGTTTACAATTTTCATCATCCAAGACGTTTGCATCTAAAAAATTATAGAGGTTCGACTAAAATCTGGAATTGTCACAGAATTCTGCAGAAAAATTTGAAAATGTCCAATTAATTCTAAAAAAATCTAATCTATACAAATGATACCAATATGGAAATCTATGAATGTTAACTAGAGAGAAAAAATATCTTTAGATTAGTTCATCAAGCCCAGACTCCAAAATTCAATAGAACAATACTTCTGGTCGGGCAATTTCACTAATACTGGATAGAAATTTCAAAACTTCATATCTCCCTCTCTAGGCCTCAAAATGAGGTGCTTCTACTTGGTACGAGTCACTGTGATTGCCTAGTTTTTGTGTATAAAATTTTGTGGCAATTGGACATCATTTGGGCCTCGTGTGACAGAAAACAATTTCGGACCAAATGAATAGTGCAGCAGATCAAATCCATAAAATTTTTCAATTTCAAAAAATCATCAAATATTCTATAAACTTTCAAAAATTATGATCTTTAGCTTCCCAGAAAGCTCTTAATGAGATCTAATTGTATGCCAAATTTCAGATCAAGACTAACTCATTTGGATAAAAAGTGATATAGGGTTCCATTATGGTCAAATGTGACTCCATATGAGGTACCAAATTTGCCAAATGGTCTTCCCTTGGTATTGGCACCTTTTGAGCAAGTTTAAAAGCACATTTGAGACTTGTGTGAGCTACCCAAACGGTCCCAAATCTTATACATCTCATTTTGGTTATTCAACCTACATTTATACACATATTCATCAAACTTTAAACTTGTATACTATGGCATTACATATTCAAAACATGTGCTAGTGGTCATATATCATTTCCATATATCTAAACATCACATAATAGTATCTTTACATATGTCTCAATATTCATAGTATATATACAACATCATATACATGATAAACCATCATTATGGTTCCAAAATAGATAAAATAAACATAAGCTTGGCAATCTCCTTCCTTTAGGGTTGTTGGCTCCCATTAGCATATCCACTTAGTTCACCTAACATGTTAGATCATTGGAGAGGAGGGGATGAGATTTAAAGAATCCCAATAGCTCATCTCCCATCTAATCATACATAATATGTGCAAAGCAAGCCTTTTAAATGCATGTATGGAGAAAATAGAAATCATAGACATTTTAAAGGCAACCTTGGCATGTGAATCAATCATACAAGACATTCAAGAGCTCACTAAGTGTTTGGATTGGCCTCACACTTCTCCTCATGGATTTTGGCCTTGCCTCACCCATTCTTTGAGTACTTTGGACTCAACCATACTCTTTGGGAGCCCACTTTGCTTTTGGGAAACTCTTTACTTTGTCTCAACTAAGCTCAAGGGTTCTTGGCTCATCCTCACCCAAGGGAAGAATTCTTGGCCTCTCCACACTCAAGGAAACTCATACAAACATCATGGATTCATTTAAAAACATAACATGACATCAAGCATCATGGCATATAAAGGCATGCTAGCATACTTTTCATAACTTGAAAATGCACATACACACATTCTAAAACATGCTAAACACACATCCATGCATGAGAGAAGGTAGAGAGAGCTACCTTGCACACAATTACACACTTTTTCCTTTGAATTCAAGCCTCCTCTTTCGACCACACACCCACAAATTGGTGGAGATGGTTTCTCTTAGCCTAAATACAATTTATGGGAGCCAATTAGGTTCATGAAACAAACTAAGGCCATACAACTTGCTTAGATACTAGATTGCTCTATAGGTTCTATTATGGTCCATATTGGCACTTAATGAAGCAACACCCCTCAAATGATTTCTAGGCCTCATTCTTTCTTTTCAAATATGATTCTTAACTCCTTTTAAACCTCTTGGAGTCATCACATCATTAAAACAAAAGGCCTAGCACCATGTTGCTTATTTAGGTCATATTATGGAACCTAAGACACCAAACCACTTTCCATGAGTTTTAAATTTTTTCCAAGGCCTCCCTTCATTTTCATTCATCAAATATGACTCAAGAATGATTTTAGAAAAATTTAAAACTCTCCCTAGCTACCCTAACCTTGCTTGGCCAAGATTATGCCCCTTTTTGGCCTCCTTGGAATTCTCTTTATTTTCTTGAAGGAGGAAGCATGTGGGGGGCATCTTAGGGATCTTAGGAGATCATTTAAACTTTTAATTAGGCCTAGGAATTATCATACAAAATCAGATTTTACAAGGTGCAATTGAAACCCTAAAATTTACATCTTGAAATCTAATGGCTTTTTGATAATTCCCTTTGCATATTCTTAATCTCTACACCCTTTTTCCTTAGATTCATGCTTGGTTCTGCCTAAAAATCATCTCCTCCTAGGGTTTTCTCAAGTGGGGCGAAATGGTAGAGAAGGGGACCAAAAATGACAACCATAGGAAGAGAAATTACCTTGTTTTCTTGCTTTTTCTCACTTGAATCTTGTATTCTTTGAGCTCCTCTCTTCAAATCCGAACTTTCCCCTCAATTTCTCCCTTAAATCAGATTTATAAATCTCATTTTAAGCATAGGAAACAAAGGAGAATGGATGAGAAGAGGTTTGGAAGAGAAAGAGTATAAAAAACTACTAATTTCCATACCTTAAGCCTTTGATTTCTCCTCCTTTTCTTCCTCTTCTTGTGAGCCTCATCCCCTAGGGTTTTCTTCTGGTTTTAGGCAGAACATGGTCGTGCATAATGAAGGGAGGAGAAAGGTGCATCATATATATAAGTAGGAATAAGTTACACTTTTCAAAAATTTTCATTTTGCCCTTCATACTTTGCATTTTTGTTTCTCCTTTGTTTTAGCTCCTTTTTGAGAACCATCTTTTCCATTATAAAATTTAGGTTTCCAATCAAGAAAAATGGCTTTGGAATCACTCAAATCGGAGCTAAAACCTTTCTGAACGAATCTGTCAAAGTTCGGGCACACCGACGTTGAAAAACATCCACCAAAGGGGCTTTAACTGTCCCAGGGCTTTCCATGGTTTTTAGGACCTCTGAGAACCACGAAGAACTCAAAACTTTCATTTAAAAAGCCCTCATGTATGTTTTTCAAAAAGTGTCCATATTTACAAAAATGCCACTGGCCTTTTGACAAATTTTTTGAATCACTTTGACCTTGATTTCTGGGCAACTCAAGACTCAAATCCTCATTTTCTAATATTTAAAATTTTATTATAATTTTAGTTGGCCCCAATTCCTTCTATTTCAAGGATTTCCTTTTGTATCTGGCCCATTTCTGCCGTTTACGGAAAAACCGAACATTGCGTTTCTCACGTTTATGAAGGAATTGGATGTTACAATATGCATCAAGTGACTTAACACATGAATATTTGCATGAAAGTTTAACACTTATCTAGCCATGGCATGAAAACATATTAGCTAAGCTTATAGGTTAAAGAAAAGTTATTACACTCAATTCCCCAACATAGAGAGTTAAGAGCCAAACATAACATTATACATGTATAAAACTCATGATAAAGACCATTTTAATGCATAACTCATCAAATCATCAGATAACCAAACATACAAGAATATCAACTCATTCATACACTCAAATGCATGCAAGATAGAAAGAGATAGCTACTTTATGGAGTTAGATGCCTTAAGTTACCATAAACCCACTTAACTCTTCTCTTTTCCCTAGTCTTTCTCAGCTTGACACTCATAAATTAATGGTTTTAAACTAACTTGCCTTATATAAATCAATTCACAATGCAAAATAACTCATTAAGATCCATTTTAACTCATGTTTTTGGCACCTAATCTTATTAGAACTTGATATGCAACTTTGAACTATTTTAGATCCCTTGAGTGGCAAGTTTTATAATTCACTTTGTAGGTTTCAAAATCTAACTTGATATGAGCTATATAACTTTAGGGCCATCACATGCAAGTTCAAACAAGTCAAATGCCAAGTTAGTCCTTTAGGCCCTTTTGAACTCTAAAATTTCACTTTTTAAAATAGAGCGCTTAAATTCATTCTAATGGTTCCATTAGTGTTTATTGCTTACATTTAAACCTCTTAAAACCTTAGAACTCATGAAAACATTCTCTAGCTACTTCTTCTTGAACTTGGTTGAGACACATTCATACATACTATAACCTTAGAATTTTGTCACTTCTTTGCAGGATTTGCTAAATGTTGAATACTCTTTACTCTTTTTAAGTTCAAACTTGGTCCTAGATGGTTTAAAATATCTTCTTAGGCTTCTATATCTTCCATCATGTAGTTGGAACCCTAGGTGGCCTAATTTGGTCTCTATGGCTTTTCATGTAATTCTTTTTTACATACTCTTACTATACTCCTTTCAAAACCTTTGTTCTTTCAACTTTTCATCAAACTCAAGATTCCTTTATGCTCTCCCTCTCTAGGCCAAAAATGAAGGGAATAAGGTTCCAAGAAGAAGCAAGTTTTCTAGCCTAATTCATACATCACTTGAAAGTGCTCTTAAAAGAGAATATTTTGATACAATTGATTTCTTTAAAGGAGCTTCTTCATCCAAGATTTTAGCCACAAAAATCACTCTTCTAGGAAACCAAAACCATCATAAGAAAGTGGAGAAGGAGTAGGAAAATGTTAATAATAACATCATAGGCAAATTTGACATGTTTAGTTAGCTTTGTGTGGCTTTCTTCCCTTGCTTCGTCCTTCTTCTTCTCATGTTCTTCGCTATTGGTTTGGCGCTAGAGTATGTCAGTTCTAAAGGTAGGAGATGGCTGGCATGACTTTATAAGGAGGAAGGAAATGTTTTAGAACAAATTTAAAAATTTCATCTACATCCCTTTACTTTAACCCTTTCATTAGAGCTCATCTTGTATCCTTCTTGAATACCATCTCTTTCATAATAAAATTAAGGCTCTCTAGTTTATTAAAAATATTTTCTTTAAAATTTCTGAGATTTTAAATAGTTTAGAAAAGCTCAGTTAAAGTTACAGTCAATTATAGCCTTAAAGCATACATTGTTAGGGATTTAGCCATTTTGATAGTCTCTATATTTTTCAGGACCTTTGAAAACCTTAGTAAGTTTAATTTTGACATTTAAACCTCTTTTTCTTGAGTTTCAAAAATTTTGCTCAAAATTATGATTTTGCCACTAATATCGGTTTACTCCGCTTAACCAGTTTGGCTTTTTTTTTCGCTCTTTTAGTTATTTCATAACCCCTTTTGTTTATGTTTTAATTAATATTCTACCCTTATTTGTCCTTAATTCATTTTACTTTGGGGTCCTCTCTCATTAACGTATTGATTCCAATTTAGTTTAAAAGTTAGATGTTACATGTAGATAAAATTATAACTAGAAATTATTAAATATTTATACCTTGAACAAAAAAAGATTTATGTATTTCTCCACGTGCCTATACACAAATTTTGTTATAGGAATTATAATGAGTTGAATGAAGGAGCTTTTATACATATATGCAAATAAGAGGACTTATGCTAATAGTGAAAGTGTGACCTTTGAGTGTACTAGAACAAGAACGTTAAGAGTTGTCCTTGACACTACTTTTGTAAAGGTTGAAAGAGGTAGTTGAGAGAAAGTTATAACTTAACTCAAATCAATTTGTGTTCAAATTAGTATATAAATGCCATCATTTGCATAATCCAACATAGTACTTAGCATGTCCTATGGAGGATGATTCCAATGCCCAATTGATATGACAAGTAAACCAGAAATTTCTAAATATACTTAATCATGGGCTAGGAAGCTTACCCTACCAAAAAAAAATGGATATAAGTCCCCCCCAAAAAAAAGCCAAATAAAAATGGACCTATTTTGAAAAAGTTTGAGTTCAATATGGACCAAGCTTGGGTTATTTTTAAGCCCATCCTATATTTTAATCACTTTTTTATATTATTAGTTAATAATAGTATTTTAATATATTTTTTGTTTCACTTTCCTTTATGTATGAGTTAAGAATTTGAGTATTATTTTTTATAAAATTTTTATCACTTTATGCATGTGTTTAATTTTCATGAAGGTACTGAAATTTGCAGCAAATAATTTTTGCAGTAGTCTATTGCTAGAATGTGTTTGAGTTGCTTCCTTATTGGCTTGTTATTTCACCATCAAGTTCGTATATGCCACAATCGGGTTTATACATTTTGTGATTTTCCCTTACACTCAAACATACCAATATTGGATCCATGAAATTCTATACACTTATTAAAGGCTACATATGTGAATCCTTATGCATATTTATTCAATGGAAAAAAAAAATTGTGCTTGTCTCATTTAAGAATTAAGAATCATCTTAGGTGTCAAAATGTTCGGTCACTAATCGCTACTACTTAGTGTTTATGTTTCCATCTATATATTGATATTGATGAATGATTAGTGATGATTAGGAAGTTCATTTAGTCAATAAGCTTACTCCAATTTTAGTGTTGATTAGGATATTGGCAAGTGTTTTCATAGCCATATTTTATCATTGATGGTTTTGAGATAATATATAGTATAAGTACTATATTAGCATCGTCTAATATATTAGGTGTGGCCAAAATATCATGGGCAGTAGTTTCAAATTTACTTTTTTTTTTAAATTTTTATTCATTATTTATTTTTATGGACTAGGCTAAGCTTGACTTGTTTTTCACTAAACAAAGCCTGTACTTGAAATGCAATAAATGGTGTTAGACTAACCTTGAGCCCATTTTTTGTATAGTATATTTTTTTTCATTAGGCTAGCCTACAATCAAGCCTATTCTT
Source organism: Erythrophleum fordii (assembly GCA_032878935.1). Lineage (NCBI taxonomy): Eukaryota > Viridiplantae > Streptophyta > Magnoliopsida > Fabales > Fabaceae > Erythrophleum > Erythrophleum fordii. The sequence continues at coordinate 3,810,873 of JAVQMF010000025.1, read as the reverse complement.
AAACCAACTAGGTGTACTAGATCTATATGTGCATATCTTAATCGCGGAAGTAGGTATGAACATGGCACAAGTTGAGATCTATGAATTGTTTATACTCTCATCTACCAACTAGATTCATGGCACTATGAATAGGCTTCACTTTTCAACTCTTATCTAGCAGATGTATACTAGTTTGATCCCAACTCGCCTACACCCACAAGTATCTCATCTTTTCTGTCAATCACATATCCTAGCTAAGTTCATCTTGACCACCAATTAGGAATAATAATCCTATTTTCGCCTTTGGATAAGCTAAAAGATATAATGTATGACTTTAAGGAAAAAGATAAACCTGATGCTTCACCTTATCCTAATGATTATAAAGAGGATGATGCCAAAGGGGATAATGTTGAGGGGGATTTAACAACTATATTGAACCAGTATGAAGATTGGGTAGTTACTTTCATTACATAAATTAACATGGATATTGTGAATGATGTTGAGATTCTTAAGATGGAGGATAGCGTTGATTTGAATGATAACCAAGAGTTATATGTTAGCATACAGTTTGCTAATAAGTAATCTATGTGCCTTATAGTGAAGATATATTTTGTATGCACATAGTACACATTTAAGGTGTATTACAATCATTAGCAAAGTGCGAAAATTATTGTTGCACTAAGTGTGACTTACGTTACAATTGGAGGGTCAGGACATGCCAAGATGACAATGAATATCACTAACAGATCATAAGATATAAGAGCCCACACACATATGTATTTACATTGTTATCTATCTACATTGTTATCTAGGATCATTCGAAACTAGACTCGATCTCATCACACATTATGTTAATGGTGACCAAAAATCCATCTATATCTATTTGTGAAGTAATTGAGAGGGTGTATAATATCTTTGGATATATAATGTTATACAAAAAATCATAGTTTGTAAAGCACTGGGCAATCAAGTATGTCAGTATGTCTTTGAGATGTTGGGATTCATCTTATCAACAATAACAGGGACTCTTCACCCAAAATCAATTGATTCTACCTATTCGTCCTCTCAATGAGACTTGAATTCTCGATCGACTTATAATGACAACCACAACAAATCATCATAATCATTTGAGGAGTCAGTGCAGCACTAATCATAGTATCTTTGAAGAAGGTCTTATTGTGAGTGAGAGAGCCATTATAAATGATTCAGAAGTATTTTTTTTCTTTTTATTTTTATATATGCAAAATTGTACATTTATGTTTTTCTTAACTTTTTCCTCTAATAAAAACTTACATTCTAAAATTTTAGCAAAACATTTAAAAAAAAAGAGACAGATAAAAACTAACTTACTAAATTAAAAATAGAAAAATAAAAAATAAAAAACTAAGGGGAATGTGGAATACCCATCACGGTCCCTTGTTTATTATTATTATTTTTTCAGAAAAAGTTAAATGGAATGTATAGAATACTCTTTCGCTTTCCAATATATATATATATATATATATATGTCAATTGTCTTAATGATATGTTTTGTCCATTGAACGCTTTAGTGGCACTTTCTTTGTAACTATAGTGTCAAAAAGCCTCTATACTACGTACGGTAGACTGAATATTTTGTCTTTTTCAACTTGACTGCTCACTATTAATTAAAGAATTGCTTCTCAATTTTTGGATAAGAAATAAAAATGTTGAATCTTAATTAAAATTAATGACAGGAGATTACATAATTTTGATTGTGAGGATGGTTCTTCATTTAATTCAATGGTGGACATGCAAAAACATTCACTTAATTCCAAATAGTTCTTTGTATAATTTTAAAAATTAATTGATAGTTAAAATTTTTATTTCAATCTAATATTTATACAATTTTTGTTAACTTTTAAAGCTATCCTAGGCCTTAATTCAAAAAAAAAAAGTAAAATATTAGTCATCCAAATTTGTTTGGCATGCATAAATAAAAAAAATAGAAAAAATAATTTTTAAATAATTTTTTTTGAATTCTTACTTTAATTTAAAATTAAAAAAAGATAAATATTACTAAGTAATAATAAATAATAATTACAAAATTATAATATATATTATACAAAGAGATTCCCTCTTGCCGTTAAATGATTTGCTTGCAACTGGTTTTCATTCCCTGTGAGTTGCAAAGCACACTCTTTCCACATGCTGGGTTTCGCACGCTGTGCATATGCTCTCCCTCACAACCCCAAGCTCAATGCAAAGCTTTCTACTTTCTTACACGATTCCTGTGTCCACTCTTCCTTCAAATTTGGTTTCATGAAAACTTCTTTGTTTCTGTACGTATCCCAGCAATTTCTGCATATATGGAACTAGCGCAACCTTTTCCTCAACCAGTTCTGTGTTTTCTTTTTTCGCTGATTTGTTCTACTTGATATGTAATGCTTCTTTTCAAGTGATTCCTGCACATTCTCATGATTTATCTTTATGTTCTTAATTTGTAATTCATGATTGCATTCATTTAAAATTGTAATCTTCTTCCATTTTCGACGCTGTCTCTTGTCCTTCCCACTTAGTAATAATGCAAACTTTACAATGGAACAAATTTTGGGAACCATAGGTAGCATGCCTTGACTCTTTCTTTTATAGTTATACTATCTATTTTCCTGTAGCTGCATTTTGTAGAATGTGTTTGCAAAAAGCTGGATTTGGCAATTGCCTCTGTCAGCATGTGATTTGTGCAATTTATTTCATGTTTTTTCCCCTCTTTTATCCCTTTTATAACTTTGTTTGAGCCTAAACTGATTATATACAACGGAAACATAGAAAGAGGCAAGAAGAAAAGAAATTATCATGAGATTGAATTAATTCCTTATGATTAAATGGCAACAAAATATCGCTAGAATCGACACAATATATAGTTGTTATGTAAGCCTCAATTGTTTTAAAGAACCTCTGTAAGTACTAATTTTTCTCCGAATAAATGTTATTGAAATTTGAAAACAATTTAAGCCATGCGTTCTTATAAAATTCATGGTTTGCAGTGTAAAAGTAGGACATTGGAAAGCACAAACGCAATGGTTCAACCCAATAAAGTAAAGAACATGGAATATTAGCTTGAAAATGGTTATTTCATTTTAGTATGGATTCTTATAGAATCAGATTCTCTTTGTTAATCAAAAGCTGGCTCGGGTGAATGCCTAGGTTCCATTTCATTTATGCTGTACTCCAGAAATTCACATTAAGTAGAAGTAGTTGCATTGTTGTGATTCTTTTATTTTCTGGCTTTTCATTCTTCTTATTGGCAAATCTCTTTGCTTGAAATTTTCATATCCATTTTTCCTCATAGGACTTTCGTATAGTTAGGAAGAAAAAAAAAAATAGGAAGAAGCTTATGATATCTTTTCTTTCTAAAGTCCTCTATGAAACTAAGAATGAAGTGTTGAATAGTTCTCACTTATATCTTTCTTTGATTAACTTCCATGCATCACAGGGCCTACTCATTCTCCCTCACAGTATTCTCCATTAAAATCTAAGGCTCTTACAGAGGTTAATGCTTATTTTTTTTTGGGAAGTAAATGACAACATTAATATTACTAACCTCTTATAAAATCAGAAAGTTGCTTTTTCTCCTTACGTCTATTTATGTATTTTAGTAGTTTTACATTCACACTCAACATAGTTGTCAGTTTCTACATCAGATTATGTTATGTGTATTGTTTTCTCCAAGCGTGAGATGTAAGATTGCCTTGCAACAAATGGGGGGTCGTTTGTTTACTGGTTTGAGGGGTGTCATCCAGAAAAATTGGCATCATGGTTCATATGTACAATTTTCTACATATTTTTCTGTCCTTGAAGTTAAAGAGATACCCAAATGTTAAACAATTACAGCCCCTAGTTTAATGTAAAGCAACCTTATCCATTTAGCATATGCTAAGTCCTTGCTTCATGCCTTTTGCTTGCGTTATTTAGCAGATATCTAACGAAGCCAGAGGAATATCTTCTAAAGAATGTGTGATGGCAGAGACATTGAATAGGTATCAGATGCAACCCTTTGATCTCTCCAGTCTCCACCATTTTGCAAAAATGCTTTTCCTGGTCAAACTTGTCTCATCAAATGCTAAAGGAAAACACTACTGATTACTTTAAAGGGGAAATTATAGAAAGACGCTAAGAGAATAGAATTACCATGCGGTTGTATTAACCCTTTAAGACTAAATGGTAATAATAGATTGCTAGAATGTACACAATTCGTGGTTGTTGAGTAGGCCTCAATTTTAAACTACTCACGTAGTTTGAAAATTAATTTTGTTCCAAATAAATGCTGCTACGCATATTTCAAGCCTTGCATGCTTGTGAAAATTTGGCTTTGGAGAGAAAAAGTAAAATACTGGAATGCATGAACTCAGTGCCTGAACTTAATAAACTGAACTACAAATTGATTGGCACGTATATATAGGGAGAAACGACAATTCAAATCATTGAAAATCTTTCAAACAGGAGAAGGAATGACAATTTAGAAGAGAAATCAGGATTTATCCTAATTTCAAAGCAGAAAAAAAAAGTTTGAAGATCTCTATTTTCTAAGATTCTGTTGCAATTTGTTGAAAAGTGTTTTTAAACAGAGCGTTCCATCCTTTTTAGAAATTTTTAACCCAAAAAAAAGAGACAACTGCTGATGTAAGCAGAAAAAAAGACGTGAAACCCTTTATCAATTGATTTTAATATATTCTTTGAGGCACGGCTTATTAAAATGCAACTTGGGCTGTATTAATTTCTTCAACTTTGTTCACTTTTCACAGAGTTCAATCTTCATTGAAGGTACTACTTTTCTTTCCAAACTTGTTGCACATAGGCGATATATATGATATTTGAAAATTTATAGAAATGTTACCAAGACATGGGATTAGTTTTGTTAGTTTTGTAGTGATTGTAAATAGCAGAGTTCTGTTATTATTATGTAAATAAATTGATGTGCATATATAGTTTTGTAATAGCCACATCATTGAATCTTTGATGTGGAATGACAAGTACTTTTTTGTGAGATAGAACGCTTAATGTGCACATAGATTGTTTTATTGTTCCAATAAAACATCGTCCCTTGACTAAGGCATAAACCAATGCCTGACCTCAATTGCATGCAAGTTTATATCAATTGACACTATTCCATATATAGGTAGAGGAAGCAATGTAAATATTAGAAACCCTGAGTACATATTAAATAAGCAATGAAGCAGGGCAAAAATCAGGGTGTGAAGATCTATATTTTCTAAAATCCTATAGCAATTCATTGAAAAACAATTTCTAAATGAGCATTTCAGCCTCCTAAAAAATGAATTGAAAACATGAGATGAGTCCCATAATAATTCATCTTAGACAACAGTGAAGTAGTTATGTTCAATCATTGAAACTTTAATGCAATTAAATTGCAACAAATGTTATGCTGCTGGAAAAAAATGGTGAAATTCATTCTTGAATCTTGAGTTTACAAAGGATTAGTAGTTAGTTAGTTGATTGTCAATGTTAGTTACTAAGGGTAATTAGTAATAATTGTTAGCTGAATAAGCAGTTAGTAATAACTAACTATTGTAATTACCTACTTATCCTTGTGAGCAATAAAAATAAGGGTAATTGGGGTAAGGATTGGTGGGGATGAAATTGGAATGCCTCAAGCTATCTTCACATAATTCTATTATTTCATCGATACCCCAATGCTTTCCCCAATTACCTTTAGTTATATTACTCATAAGTATAAGTGGGTAGTTACAGTAGTTAGCTATTACATGCTTCTTATCTAGCTAACAATGATGACTAACTACTTTTAGTAACTAAAAATGACAATTAACTAACTAACTAACTAACTAACTACTAAACCCACGTAACATTTACTCCCCCTTGAAAAATAATCCTTGTCCTCAAGGATTGGTATGGCTTGGAGATTTTGAAAAGTAGGTATTGTTCGCCAATGGCTAGTTGATGCAAGATCCTCTAGGAATCTTATCCTAGGAATTTTTAACAAGATGACACTTTGCCCAGGACCAGTTAGAAAACAAGAATGTTGGTCAAAGGAAAGACCCTAAGAGATTGTCTCTTAAAATCCTAGCCTCAAGACGCCACAAAAGAAGACCAATCCTTTAATAAGTCACGTGAACTCTTAGAGAATACAAAGAAGCAAAAGCCTTACAAAGTATTGAATAATACACAAATTCATTCATGTCTTTAAAATAGAGTACAATAGGAAGCTTTTTATAGGCAAAAATTTCTAAAGTCTAAAATCCTAATAAAAGTTTAACTCTAAAATCTGATTAGAAATATTTTAAATGGTGCATAAAATCAAGGAACAAGATTAAGATACTAATTTTAACTTAATCTCAAAGATAAGATATTTGACTAAGTCCTAAAAATAATAAAAGAAATAAAAAATAAAATTCATAAAGAATCTTACTCAAAATTAATCAGCTCTTTTAAATAGTCATATGGGAAGCTCATACTTCATTAAAAATCACATGGTTGACACATGATTCTTAATCTCTTGCAATTGGACTCCAATTGGGCCTTGGCACTCCTCTTATAGAATAATTAGCATTATCACACTTTTTACATCTTTTTGGGCCCTCTTTTAACTCAAATAAATGGGTTCTAAGTCATGAAACTTATGAATCAAACAATTGAATGCTTCTTTCATTGCTTTGGCCCTAGCCCTTGTTATTGGACCTCCTATGCTTTGCAATGGATCTTTAGGCACATTTGACTTGAACTCTTGGATCTTAATTTGCAAATCACGTCCTTGGGTTTGAAACTTAGCACCATATCCTTCATCAGGTCCACCTCTATGCTCAGCAAGGTCTCTTGGTGCTATTACATCATTCCCCCCTTGAAAATGATTTGTCTTCAAATCTGCAACATCAAAGGAAGAGAGATCAGCTACATTAAAAGCAGCACTAATATTTCCATAAGAACTAGGTAAGTCAATTCTATAAGCATTATCATTAATCCTTTCAAGAACTTGAAAGGGGCCATCTCCTCTAGGTTGGAGTTTTGACTTCCTTTGCTCCGCGAAACATTCTTTTCGCAAGTGAACCTATATCCAATAACCAGGTTCAAATACCACACGCCTTCTACCCTTATTAACTTGGTTGACAATTTGCTCATTCCTTCTTTCAATGTTGGCTTTCACCTTCTCATGCAAATCCTGCACAAACTTAGTCTTCCTAGTACTATCAAGGTTAGTAAACTCATGTAAAGGTAAAGAAAGCAAATCTAACGGAGTTAAAGGATTAAAGCCATAAACAATTTCAAAAGAAGAGAATTTTGTAACAGAATGAACAGCATAATTATAAGCAAATTTGACATGGGGCAAACACTTCTCCCAATTCTTAAGATTCTTTTGAATGATAGCTCTTAATAAAGTAAAGAGGGTTCTATTAACAACCTTAGTTTGCCCGTCAGTTTGTGGATGTGCTGTAATAGAAAATAAAAGCTTAGTGCCAAGTTTATTCCACAATGTTTTCTAGAAATAACTCAAGAATTTCACATCTCTATCACTAACAATAGTTTTTGGCACACCATACAACCTAACAATCTCCTTGAAAAATAATTCTGCCACATACATAGCATCATTAATTTTGGAACAAGCAATAAAATGTGCCATTTTACTAAACCTATTCACAATAACAAAGACACTATCTTTCCCAGTGGAAGATTTAGGCAAACCCAAAACAAAGTTCATAGAAATATCATTCCATGGGTGAGAAGGAACTGGTAAAGGAGAATACAAGCCATGTGATTGAATTCTAGACTTAGCATACTTACAAGTAATATATCTAGAACAAATAACAACCACATCTTTTCTCATGCTAGGTTAATAAAATGCTCATTCAAAAGAGCCAAAGTCTTTTCTACACCAAAATGGCCCATCAATCCCCCGCCATAAGTTTCCTTGACAAGAAGCTCACGAATGGAACATATAGGAACACATAACTTATTCTTTTTGAAAAGGAACCCATCAAACTTGTAATAGTTATTAGCACCATATAATTCATAAGATTTCTAAATATCAGCAAAATCAGAATCAGACTCATACATGCCTTTTAACATCTCAAAACCTATTAATCTAGCATGCATGGAAGTAATCAAAATGTAATGCCTAAACAATACATCAGCTACAACATTTTACTTTCCCTGCTTATGCTTAATCACATAAGGGAAGGTTTCAATAAATTCAAGCCAACTTGCATGCCTTTTGTTTAATTTACCCTGGGACTTAAGAAACTTAATACTCTCATGATCAGAATGGATAATAAATTCTTTAGGTCACAAATAATGTTGCCAAGTTTCTAAAGTTCGTTTCAAGGCATACAACTCTTTATCATATGTGGAATAACTTAAAGCAGGACCACTCAATTTCTCACTGAAATATGCAATAGGTTTAGAATCCTATATCAACACACTACCTATGCTTATACAAGAAGCGTCACACTCAATTTCAAAAACCTTAGTAAAATCAGGCAACACAAGTACATGGGCATTAGTTAGTTTTTCCTTTAGTATGTTAAAAGCATGCTCTTGTGCTTCACCCCACTTGAATATCACATTCTTTCTTACCAAATCATTCAAAGGGACAACAAGAGTAGAGAAGTCCTTTACGAATCGCCTATAGAAGCTCGCCAACCCATGGAAACTTCTTACTTCACTCGCATTCTTTGGAGTTGGCCACTCTCAGATTGCCTTAACCTTTTCCTCGTCCACTTGTATGCCACGAGCTCCTATAACAAATCTAATAAAAATCACAGAATCCAAACAAAAAGAGCACTTCTCTAAATTGGCAAAGAGTTTATTCTCCCTAAACACAACAAACACATCATGCAAATGACTCACATGCTCTTCTAGACTCTTAAAGTAAATCAAAATATCATCAAAGTAAACCACAACAAATCTTCTAATGAAAGGTCTAATGACATGGTTCATTAAACTCATGAAAGTGCTAGGTGCATTAGTCAAGCCAAATGGCATAACTAACCATTTATATAACCCAAACTTGGTCTTAAAAGCAGTTTTCCATTCATCACCTTCTTTCATCCTAATCTGATAGTAACCACTTCTAAGATCAACTTTAGAGAAGACACATACACCATGCAACTCATCAAGTATATCATCTAACTTAGGGATATCATAATGATATTTTACTGTTATTTTGTTGATGGCACGACAATCTACACACATCCGCCACTTGCCATCCTTTTTGGGCACAAGAATCACCGAGACAACACACGGACTCAGACTTTCATGAACAAAGCCTTTCTTTATGAGCTTTTCCACTTGATGTTGTATTTCCTTAGTCTAGTATGGTTTGCTCGATAAGTTAGTCTATTGGGAATAGATGCTCCTGGGATAAAGTCTACACGATACTCAATGCCTCTTAAAGAGGGCAATCTATTAGGTATTTCCTCTGAGAATAAGTTACAGAATTCCTACAATAAAGATGTAACACTAGCAGGCAAAGAATGATCAAGATTGTTGACAGTAAGATAAACATCTTTATAAAGCAATAAGAAAGTATTTTCATAAATAAGAGCTCTCTTGATCTCACTTCTACCTGAAAATAAACTTACTTTCTTTTCCTCATGTTTTTCTCTAATTTTCTTTTCCTTTCTACTCAGCTCTCCTTTCTCTTACTTCTTCTCATTCTTAACATTTACATTCACTTTACTTCTTTTTTTCTTGCTCTCTCTCCTTACACTCTCTTTTAATTTTTAACTGATACTCATATGCTTGAATAGGACGAAGAGGGGTCAACACAATAGTCTTACCCTTAAAAACAAAAGAGTAATAATTTTTATATCAATCATGTTTTATCTTTCTGTCAAACTGTCATGGCCTACCAAGTAACAAGTGACCAGCATACATGGGTGCTACATCACAAAGAATCTCATCATGATAATTACCAATAGAAAAAGATATGAGTACCCGTTTTATTACCTTTACCTCTCCATTATCATTAAGCCATTGTAATTTATAACGGGTAGAGTGACTAAAGTAGGCAAGTTTAGCTTTCCCACAAGTAAAGTACTAGCTATATTTGTGTAGCTACCACCATCAATAATCAAACTATATACCTTCTTGTGGATGAAATAACGAGTATGAAAAATATGCTCACGCTGCTCTACCTCAAGATCTTCTTTAGGTTGTTGAGAGCATGCTTAGCCATAAGGGCTTCACCATTTACAGCTTCAGTTAACTCTAAATCTGAGTCATTAGTCAGGGGTGGCATCTCATCCTCCTCAGACTCACTACTAGCAATAGTCACATCACCATTCTTAAGAATAATCATAATTTTTTTGTTAAGACATTATGAAACAATGTGACTAAAACCATTAAAACATCTAACCTTAGAGGAAGAAGTAGTAGGATTAGAAGATAAGAAAGGTTTTGAATCAGTTTTACCCTTAACCTAAAAGGGTTTTACCTTACTTTCCTCTTTAGACTTGAAATTAGTCTTTGGCTTGATGGGGACTTTGGAATCCCTCTAAGAACTCGAGCTAGATGTCACTTTTGTCGAGCCCTTAGTTACTTTTCCACCTTGATAGCTCTATGCAAGAGCTCCTTCATATCCAGGTAATTATATAAATCAACTTAGGCAGTTATATTAGGATTTAAGCCCTCAATGAATTGGGCCATGGTTGCTTCACGATCTTCCTCCACATTTGCCTTAATCATGGCAATCTCCATTTCTTTATAGTAATCTTCCACACTCATAGAACCTTGTTTCAGCTTTTGGAGCCTCTTATGCAATTCCCTATAATAATAACTAGGGATAAACCATTTACGCATGATAGTTTTCATCTCCTGCCAATTACAAATTGGACCTTCACCGGTACATCTTCTGGTGAGCAAGAGTTGATGCCACCAGATTTTAGCATAGTCAGTAAACCCCATTGTAACAAGTTTTACTTTCTTTGCCTCAATGTAAGAGTGGCACTCGAACACATACTCCACTCTTCTTTCCCAATCTAAGTACTGATCCAGGTCATTTTTCCCAGGGAATAAGGGAATCTTCATCTTGATATTTTCAATACTACCATACTTATTGGATGATGATTGTCTGCCTCTCTGAGTATGGGACTCCTCAAAGTTAGACTTAACATCATCATCATCAAGCTCCACTTGAGCTCGCCTTCTATAGGCCCTCCTATTGGAAGAAGACTCCACATCATCTAATCTAGCACTAACTTTCTCAAGAGTACTTTGAACGGCTCTAACCTATACTTTCATGTCAAAGTCACTGTGCTCAGATTTTCCAGACATCCTGAAATATTAGTTTGTACAAAAATAAGCAAAGAAAGATATAGGACCTCGCAACTCACTAGCTTACATGTTTACACTCAAGAATAGTAATTCACCTGTGTTTACTCTCAAAATTTGGCTTTTATTAAAATGGTAAACTCTAGCCTTTTACCACTCAATAATTTGCTTCTTACAAGTGTTCTAAGTAAGTCACTAGCAAATCAAATGAAAAGATCATACTAGTGGCAATCAAAAAACTAGAATCCTAAAGTGTAAATTCCCAAAGAATCAAACAAAGGAGAAAAAGAGGTATGTAACAAAAAGGGAAAGAGGAAAGGAAAATAAGGAGGAAGGGGAGGTTGGGATGGCTTGGAAGGAAGGAGAAGAAAAGGAAAAATCTAAAAATAAGAAACTTTAAAAATAGGAAACTACTTGGGAACTAAGTTAATAGGAAACTACTTGCAATTCAAGTTCAAAACAATTAGGAAAGAAAATCCTTAATTGAATGGAAATAGGAAAGTAGATAACTTGGTAGCTACTCCAATTAGGAAATTAATTCCAATTAGGAAACTAACTCCAATTAGGAAATTAACTCTAAGCTTTAAGTTTTCAACTTTGAATTTGCACAACTTGCAATTTTCTTTTTTTTCACTTTTTTTTTTGATTTTTTTTTTCGAATTTTTTTGAATTATTTTTTTAGAGTATCACACACTCTTTTTTTTTTTTTTTGAATAAGGATGGAGGCACACAACAATGGAAGAAAGAAGAAGATGGAAGACAAAGGTGAAGATGAAAAAGGTAATACAAATGGAAGGAGAGAAAGTATGAAGAATAATGGTAAGGAAACACAAAGATATACCTTGTACTAGTGAACTAAAGCTCTAATACCAAATGATACAAAACTCTCTAGGAACCTTATCCTAGGAACCTTCAACAAGATGACACTTTGCCCGGGATCGGCTAGAAAACAAGAATATTGGTCGAAAGAAAAACCTTAAGAGAACTTGTCTCTTAGAACCCTAACCTCAAGACGCCACAAAAGAAGACTAATCCTTTGATAAGTCATGTAAACTCTCAGAAAACACAAAGAAGCAAAAACCTCACAAAGTATTGAATAATACTCAAATTCATTCATATCTTCAAAATAGAGTACAATAGGAAGCCTTTTATAGGCAAAAATTTCAAAAGTCTAAAATCCTAATAAAAGTTCAACTCTAAAATCTGATTAGAAATATTTTAAATGGTGCATAAAATCAAGGAACAAGATTAGGATACTAATTTTAACTTAATTTCAAAGATAAGATCTTTGACCAAGTTCTAAAAATAATAAAATAAATAAATAACAAAATTCATAAAGAATCCTACTCAAAACTAATAAGCTCCTTTAAATAGTCATATGGGATACTCATACTTCATTAAAAATCACATGGTTGACACATAATTCTTAATCTCTTGCCATTAGACTCCAATTGGGTCTTAGCACTCCTCTTGTAGAATAGTTAGCATTATCACACTTTTTACATATTTTTAGGCCCTCTCTTGACTCAAATAAATGGGCTTTAAGTCATGAAACTTATGAATCAAACAATTGAAGGCTTTTTTTTTTTATTGCTTTGGCCCTACCTCTTATTATTGGGTCTCCTATGCCTTGTAATGGATCTTTAGGCACAACTAACTTGAACTCTTAGATTTTAATTTGCAAATCACGTCCTTGGGCTTGAAACTTAGCACCATATCCTTCATCAGCTCCACCTCTATGCTCAGCAAAGTCTCTTGGTACTATTGCATCACTAGTAGAGGTTCCTAATTATAGGTTCTCAGGCAATTACCCCTGTTCATCGCTGGCCATTTGAATCAATCCTTCTAATGTCCTCCCCCAAGTAATGGGGAGGGCTTAGAAATTGTCGTAGTATCTTTAGAGGTGCTAGTTTGGTTTTGGTCCTACCTAGAAAGTTTTTTCATAGTAAATGGGTAGAATAAGGTTTGTGGTTTAGGGTAGGATATGGTTTAGAATTGGAAGATGTTTGATTTGGTTTCTTGGAGTAAGAAGAAGAATTACAATTGGCAGCAATGGTAGCTTCTTGCAGTAGTTTACAACCAGCTAACTTCTCACTAGCAATTTCACTTTCTAGCCATAAAATAGCTTCTATTAGAAGGATCCCTTCCACAATATTTTGAATCTCTCAAGAAATCTTCAACTTTTCCATCACACCAAGAAGGACCAAATCCCAATACACTAGCAGCAATCTTGTTTGAATAAGCAAATGATTTCTTATATTCTTTAGTAGCAGAAGCATGCACCTGTGCTTGATTCGCTTCAATAAAGCTCTGGAATTCTTCTTCTTCCTTGGTAATTGATCTGATTCTAGGAATCTTTATATTCTTGAGTCACTGCAGACAGAGAACCAAATGGTCGTGAAAGAGTTAGAGATCATTGAAGTGTGGAATTCTCGATGTTGTAGTCACCAAGGGTACGACCGTCCTCATATATATATTTATATTTATATTTATATTTATATTTATATGCTATTTAAAATTTCTTTTATTTTTCTTTTGAATTATTTGATCATGCACGTTCCATTTCAATGTTGCTATCTGCTGCACAGTGTGCAGCGCATCATGGCTTCAAGAGTCCCTAGTGCAACAGAGCGGCTTGCACCATAAACAATTATAGTTTAGTTCAAGCTCCTGTTTCTATATGCTGTTAAGTCATTATCTAATATATCAAACAACTATGATATCAATTTGTGGGTTTTTCTTCTTGGTCTTTTGTTTGATCTGGGTATTAAGTCTCACCTTCGGCTATGTTTTTCTCTAGGATAGCTATGAAAAGAAAAAAAGGATTCAATAGCCTGAGACACAGAAAGGCATTACAGAAGCAGAGAAAGTTGATGACCTAAAATTTCATGTGTCTCGCTGATGTTCCTTCTGCCATGATTATCAATATTCTACTCAGACTTCCCATTAAGTCAGTTCTCATTTACAAGTGTGTATGCAAGAGTTGGCACACAATTATTTCGGACCCCCATTTTGCCAAATTGCATTTTAAGTGTGCACTTATCCATTTTTTGGTGCGTACAAGTGGTGCTAAACATGTTTCAAAAACCCTTCATCAACTCGAATTTGAGCTTGAAATGTCTGGGCCAGAATTTTGCAAGTGATAATGACTATGGTCATTTATGTTCATGTGAGGATTTTCTTAGACCCAATTGTAACAATCACATGAAGCTTGAGGCTAAATTCAAGTTTCCTATTCGTGACGCTAAAACGGTGCCTTACAAAATGCTTGAGGCCAAAGGTGGTGGTAGGTGTAAGCCCAGGGATGACAAGTTTGCTGTAGGGAATTCTTGTGATGGCCTACTTTGCTTGTGTGATCCTATAGAGAGAAATTCTCTTGTTGTTTGCAACATAGTTACAGGGGAGTTCATCTGACTTCCAGAAGCTAGGAACGATGAGAACTCTAGAGAACCCTTTGATTGTGGATTTGATTTTCTTAAAAACATCTAATGAATATAAGGTGATAAGAGTATATGACCAATATGTTCAATGTACAAGACATCATTGCTGGAGCGATGATTGTACAATTGCTGAAATACACACACTGGGGACTAGATTATGGAGGAATATTAAATATCATACCCATTGGCAGGGGCTTAAATTTCCCACTTGTTTCAAGGGATCACTTCACTAGCTTGTTTTTAATTGTACGAAAGGATCAATTTTATGTTTTAACTTAGGAAGTGAGAGGTTCCATTTATTCTCTTCTCCTCCTCAAGTATTAGTTACGAATGAAATGAAAAATACAGAGCGTATCGGCTTTGAAGAATTAAAGGGCTGCCTCTATATATGTGTTCCATCCTCTTCAGGTTGTGTTAATTTGTGGGCAATGATCACGCATGGTGTTGGCAAATCTTGGACTAGGGTTGTCAGCGTTGATACTAATAATTGGAAGCATTAGCCTTGGGGTATATATCAGCCAATAAAAGGTTTTTTGGGCCCTAGCATATTGATTTATCATCCTTGTAATTGCTTTATCTACTATGAACGTCAAAAGCATGCATTCAGGTATTTTTAAGGTTCATGGGACTCAATTTAAATTGAAAACAATTTCTCTCATCTTATTGAAAGATGCTGTGAAAGGTGACAATGTTGAAGTGTTGAATAACAATACCTATTTTAACTAAATGTTATTTACTGATGGGTTATAATGGGCCTGTTTGAAAACCAATTTTTAGAACAACTTTTTGTTTTTAAAAACAAAAAATAAAAAAAAAACCATTTGATTGCTTATTTTTAAAAATATGTTCTGTAAAACAAAAAAGCCACGTTGTGTCCTGAAGAATTAAAAAATCAAAATTGACTTGGATTGTTTTGCAACTTTAGTTTCATGGAACAGGGAGAGGCAGAGAATTAACCAGTTTTCATTAATGGCAAATTTGTAAATAACCAAAAGTAACCCTAGCCACTTTTTTATTCATTTCTCTTTACTTCATCGTTTTTCTTCTGTCGTATTCATCTGGATCTTGAACCTGCATCATTTTTCCTTTGCTGTTTTCATCCTTCGCCATCTGCATCCAAGTTTAAGGCAGATCTGGATCTTGAACCTGTGTCATTTTTCCTTAGCCGTCTTCATCCAAGTCGATACCTGGATCTTGAACCTGCGTCATTTTTTCTTTCATCGTCTTCCTCCAGGAGCATTTTTTCATTCAGCCATTTCCTTCAATCTAACTTCTTCATTCTTCCTCTTCCTGCATTTTTCGGTTTGGGCTTCTCCTGTTGCATTTTTTCATTCGGGTATCTTCTGCTGTATTTTTCGGTATAAACATCTCCTGGATTTCTATTTTTGCCTTTTTATAGTCAGTGTTTGCAAAATCCAAAAAGAAAATGTACAAAATTTTTTTAAGTAGTATATTCTTATTATTCTGTTCTACTTTTGGTATTGTGTACCTATGATATACTCTAGATTGGTAATACTCTGGATTGTTATTGCATTTGCTTTATTTCAATTCAATAATGGAGTAACCTGATTATTTATATTTGTTATATTTGTTTAGTGGAAGAAGTGGATTTGTCTTCTAAATATAGTTAAAAACATACAAGTCTTTGTTTTAATTTATCTATTTTGTAAAATTAGAAATAACTAATCAATTTCATACACTGATAGCTCTTATAGATTATACTGTTATTCTGTCTTTTTTTCAATATTGGCCTCGATCTATTTAATGAATTTAGCTGCATAATTACTTGTCCAAAACAATCATTTGTAGACCTTGATACATGGATAGATTGCTGAAGTGGTTTTATTAGCAAGCGTAATCTTCTTTAAATTATCATAACTGAATTTATTATAATTTTTTTTTTTGCTAATACACTATATATATTATAGATGGCAACTAGCGGAAGAATAGAACATTTAGAAAGTTCAATTTGGCCAAAAAATATTGTTAAATGCTATATTGATATCATGGTCGAAGACGTTATCAAAGGAAATATGAACAATAGCGTGTTTACACTGAGAGTGTGGAAAAGCTTGTTAGAAAAGTTAAATGCTAAGTGCGGGCACTCTTTTAATTTAAAACAAATCAAGCAAAAGTTCAATAGGTTGTGGGCGAAGCATAGAGAATTTTCTCAATTGCTACAACACACCAGATTTGGTTGGGATGCCGAAACTAACACAGTTACAGCTGATGAGGAGGTTTGGAGGAATTATATTATGGTTTGTAACCATGTTAATTTTAGTTGACTTGGATAGTGTATATATATTTAGATTATTTATTGTGTATATTTTTGTAGGTACATCCTGAAGCTGCACAATACAAAAAGCATAGGTTGGAACATTACAAACTGTTAGGCATAATTTTTAATAGAAGCACTGCTACAGGTGTATTTCATCATGCATCTTCCCAAGATCCACCCAATTCTTCAAATGAGTTTCAACTTGAAAATGAATATGTTAATAGTGGCATTCATGTAGACCTTGATAGGGATGATGACATTTCCCCAGACACGATTGAGCGTGTGACTCGCAGTGGAAAGCGCATTGTTGAAGTCTCTAATAGAAAGAAAAAGAAAGAACATAGGTCTACTCAAATGGGGGAAGCAATTCAAGCATGGGCTGAGGCATCTAAGGCAAGGGCAGAAGCTTAACTTGCTAAGGCTAAGAGATGGAGGGCAAGGAGTGCCGAAGCTAGTAGTGCTGGAACCACATCATCTGACCATTCTGTTACTCGGTGTATCGCTGCTCTTAATGAAATTGATAATGTCCCTAACGATGTTTATGTCAAGGCAATGGATAAATTTACTGAAACTATTTATAGGGAATTATTTATGGTTGTGCCTTTAGAGAGGAGGAAGGCATGGTTGGATAGCTTGAAGTGATTTATATGGGTTGGTAGTTGTTATGTTAGGTGGCAACTCGCTTTTTGTTATAAACTATGTCTGGTGGTAGTTTTTATATTAATTTCATAAACTATGTCTGGCAGTAGTTTTTATGTTAATTTTTGATGAACTATGAATGCCATGAATACTTATACATTTTGTTACACCATAATGTCTTAACCTCATTAATCTCCCTCTAGGCTTAACTCCATATGATTTTCAAAGAACAAGTACAAACCGTAGCATTTTCATACTATAAAACGGGGTTTCAAACACTCATATTTTGCCCAGTGGGTCCCGTGAACCCATCATTTACATTCTTTACTCAAACTCCATTTATAAAACTCATGCATAGCATAAAACAACCCATGAACCACGGATATGAAGCCAAAAACCAAGAAAATGCAATTTCTTAATTGGGTCCAAAAGTTAGATTTTTGGCTCTAACTTTGGAAAATCACAACTAATTATAAAAAAATGAAAATTAAGCAAATCATCTTTCTAGAAATTTCTAGGTGTTAACTTTACAATAAAAATAATTTCCAACTACAATCTCAGCATTTAGACCATGTTTGACATCGAAAATGAGACAGAGGTCCGGCTGTCCCTGATACTGGTGCAGCTTACTGTCATGAACTTCAAAAATTCATAACTAAATTCAAAAAAATTCAATCTAGATAAACTATACTAATTTGAAAAGCTACAGATGTTAAATAGAAGAAAAAAAAAATAAGTCTAGATCAGTTCAGTAGCTCTTAGATCTTGAAAACTGATGGAATAGTAATGAAGGTTGGATGGCTTCCCTGATGCTTATACAAAATTTTAGAAGGTTCGTTCTCTCTCTACAGACCTCCGATTTAGATGCTTCTAGTTGTTATAAGTCACTATGGATGTATAGTTTATGTCTATAAAATTTCATGATAATTAAACTCCATTTGGTCCATGAATGACATGGATTTATTTTCAGACTAGTTACACAGTACCATGACCAAATCATTAAAATTTCCTAACTTCAATAATTTGCCAAATATTCCCTAGACCTCCAAATATTATCCACTTTAGCTTCCTAAGAATCTATCTACAAACTCTAGAGGCATGCCAAATTTCATATCAAGAAGAGCTCATTTGGTCATACTTTGACAAAACTCACAAATTTGACAGTTTTGGCACCTAAAACGGTTCAAAGTGGGTCCAAATAGCCCCCCACATGTTCTAACACCTCATGGATAAGTTTTAAAGCACAAACATAGTATATATGAAATGTCCAAGTGGCCCAAATCATCGTACATTTCAAACTTACTATGCTACGAGCCAAAATACACTATCGCATACAATCCACAAAAGGGGCAAATCCCACATTTTCATTGCTTTGGTTCTCTACATAGTTTATACATCATTTTTTCATACTTTTATACTTGCTACAACATTTACATCTAAAAAATAGTAAGTGCATATTTATTTTAGCACCTCTTTACATCAAAAGAACCAAAATAAACTAATATCTATCTAAACATGCTCTTAGGCTCCTTTGTGTGTACTTGAATCTTCTTGAGCTCCACCTAACATGTTAAGATGAGAGAGGGAAGGGGGTGAGATTCATGGAATCTCAATAGCTCATGCACTCATTCAAGGAAGCAATCAAGATATATAAACAAGTCAAAGTATGCAAATAGGCATCTAACCATTCACAATCATACAATACATGATTTACGTGCCATGGAAATCATATCAATGCCAAGCATGAGCTCTAGGGACTTTTGGTCTAACCTCACCCAATTTTAGAGACTTTTGGATGGCCTCACCCTTGGTTTAGGGACTTTTGACTTGGCCTCATTCAGTTATGAGACTTTTGGCCTTGTCTCACCTAATCTCAGGGACTTTCGGCTCTACCTCACCCATCTCAAGAGACTTTTGGCACTACCTCACCCGAGTAATTTTCACAATCCAACACATAAGCATATTGGTACCAATGCATCAAGGCAATAACATATGACATGTCTCACACAATAAGCATATACACAAGCATACAATGACTATATATATCCAAGAATGCAACAAGAAAGAGTAGAGAGCTACCTTATAAGCCAACACAAGCCTTCCCTTTCAATTCCTCTTCTCCTTTCTTGGTTTCACAATCACAAGTAGATGGAGGTGCTTCTCTTGAGCTTAGACACAATAAAGAGTATGGGATTATTCACCAAGCTAGGGGGTTCTTTAGCAAACCCTACAAGGCATATATTCACTAACTCTTCTTCTCTCTTAAGCTCTCAAGTTAGTAGAACCAACATGTTCCACTTTCCCTCTTCTGACCCAAGCCTAAAACCCAACTAAGTTAATAGCCAAAACCATAGAAAGAGAGGGCAAAGAGAGAAGAACAAGATGCTAAGAAGAAAAGAAAAGGAAATCTCAAGCTTGCTTACCTTTTCTTTGTTCTTCCTTCCTTCTCTTGGTCTCTCTCTCTCTATGCCCCTTTTCTCTCCTTTGGTCGAAGCTTAGGTCAGATAAAAGAGAAGGAATGAATTAAGACGTTTTAAGAAGTCAAATTCTCCCTTTTTACGCTTTTCTGAACTAACCCTCGCTATAGCAAAAATTAATCTTCGCTACAGCGAGCACGTATCAGTCCCAGACCCCCGTGTTTTCTATGGCGCGCGCTACGGCGAGCAGCTCCCTGATTTTTGTATGGAATGACTGCACTTGCTATAGCTAAAAGCATTTTCGCTATAGCAAATAGGTACATTCGCTATAGCTAGACCATTTCTCGCTATAGCGAACAGGTACATTCGCTATAGTTAGGACATTTCTCGCTATAGCTAGCAGACTTAGAAAAATTCAGGACTTCAAAAATTTTCAGCTTTCTTCTTTCTTTTTCTTTTTCTTTTCTTTTTCTGGTTGTTACACATTTTATGTTGATTAATGTTTTCAAATAATGTGATGTGGTTGTTTATTATAATGCAAAAGTGGGTTGTATAATTTTTATTCTTATTTTTTTTTTATGTTTTCTATTCTACAGTTCACTAATTTGTATGCACAATGAACGTAGATGGTAACTCATCGGTTGAGGGATCTATATCAGTTGAGAGATCTATATCTTCATCAGGGTCAAGTGAAGAAGACAATGAGTTAGAAGAACTAATGTTTATTGATATGATGTGTGAGTATGAAAGTAAGTTTCTACATAAGATTCCAATTCGTACATCTGCACTAACAGGTCGAGAATTTGTTAATGAGCTCCTTAAAGGATCAGGAACTACTTATTATGAATTTTTATGAATGGAAAAAGCATGTTTTATTAGTTTATGCAATGAGTTAAGAAGCAAAAATTATTTAGAAGATTCAAGAAATTTGAAATTGGAGAAAAAAGTTGCGATGTTTTTATATATCATAGGCCACAATGTTAGACAAAGGGTAGTTGCAGATCATTTTCAACATTCTACCCAAACTATCTCATACTATTTTAAGGAAGTGTTAAGGGGAGTATGTCGATTGGGAAAAGAGCTCATAAAACAAGAGACAACGGAGTTGCCTAAACATGTTAAAAATAACACAATGTATTTTCCTTGGTTCAGGGTAAGTCTTAATTATTGATATTAATGACATGTAATTGATGTTATCATTATTTTTATCACAATTATATAAACATACATATATATACACTTCATGCAGAATTGTGTAGGTGCAATTGATGGTAATATAAGTGATTGGGTGCCTTCTGAAAAGCAAGCATCATGTAGAGGGCGAAAAACAATTGTCACACAAAATGTTATGTGTATATGTGACTTCAATATGATATTCACTTATGTTTATTCAGGTTGGGAAGGTAGTGCCCATGATGCGAAAGTTCTGTTAGATGCAATTACTAATCCTGAAGCAAATTTTCCTTGGCCTTCTAGAGGTATAATTTTAAATAAAATGTTTATTATATGTCATTGGTTATCTTCTAAATCAATGTTTTGTTATTGCCTTAGGATCATTTTATCTTGTGGATTCTGGATATCCTTGCATTGGTGGTTTTCTTCCAACGTACAGAGGGGAAAGATATCATGCGCAAGAATATCAAAGTAGAGGCCACCAAGTTACAAGTTCCAGAGAACTTTTTAATTTTAGTCATTCTTCATTAAGAATGATGATTGAGTGGTGTTTTGGAGTATTGAAAGCTTGATTTCCAATTCTAAAGTTAATGCCACCATACAAGCCTTCAAAACAACGTCTTATAGTGGTGGCATGTTGTGCAATTCACAATTATATACGCAAGTGGAACCAACGTGATATGTTGTTTATGGAATAGGAGAACATGAATCCTGAACAAGTGGAGGATTTAACTGGAAACACAAGTTCAATAGTAGAAGGTTTAAATGGGAACATAAGTGGGGAAGGTACTAGTTATAATCTAGAGAACTTGTCAAGATTATCCGATGAAAGTGCAGCAAGAATGGCAGCAAAACGTGATCGTATTGCATCTCGAATGTGGATTTATTATGACAATTCTACTAATTAAATTTAACGTTGAGTTACTTATATAAATGTTATTGTTGAAACTTTATTTAGAATATTGTCGATTTGAAATTTAAATTTAACTATATTATTTTTGCTACTAAAAAAATTTTTATACTATTTATTCGGCATTCTATTCAAATTTTACCATTTTGTTAGTTCATTAATATAATATAATATTAAATAATTATAAAAAATAATATCAATATTAGTTAAATAAAACAAGTTAATCAAACAAATTTTTTTGTTTTTTATTCTTAAAACTTATTCTGAAAACAATTTCTTCAAACAAGTTTTTTAAATTTTTTGTTCTTAGATCTAATTTTTAGAACAATAATTCAAACAGATTTTTTTATTCTTTTGTTTTCAAAACTTATTCTAAAAAACACCTATTTTGAAAACATTAAAACCAGAACAAAATCAAACAGGCCCAATATTTCTCGCCCTCTCTCTTGTAATAAGGATTCTTGTTTGATCTTGTGGGTAGGAGTAATGAGACTTGACTTTTCAAAATGTCTGGTGCCAGCGTTTCTACCCTTCTGGCACATTTACTTAAAAATTTGATGCTTTCTTTTTATTCAAATTTACTACATACAATGATGTATATACATGTTTTAACATTTGTTCTTCATTATCTATGTACAGACAATTTCCTTCTCTTCCTTTCTACCCTCCATCTTATGATGGAACAGTTGAATGTGGACAATTGCAGTATTTTTAGTTCTTTTTTCTCCTTAGTTGCAATGTTATAGATAGTCTGTGATAGTGTGAAAAGTAAACCTCAAGAATTTGCCATCCCCCTGCCCCATACTTCGGTGTTGGCCTCATTAGTACTTTATATTATTCTCTAGTATTGATTTGAATTTATGTATAGGAGTGCGACATTTAAATTTTGGGAGGAGAAAGATGTTCTATTTTTGGCTTAAGTCTAATGTTGATCTAGCAAGTATTTAGATCTCATCATCTGATGATGATGAAGATTACTCCTCTTAAGGAGTTAAAACAGTTACAAGGGACAACAACTAGATTAGAAGCTAAGGGATTGAGCTAGCTAGTTTCTTTGAAACATATTGGCAAGGATATTCTGAATTTTTATGTAGAAGCTGATTATGTTTTGTTCAACGGATCATGGGTCCTTTTAGTCAACTGTTTTGAAGCTTCACTAAGTTTTTATGGCAATTTTTGCCTGAATTAATGAATACCCATCAACTGAATTTCTACTAAAACCTAATTAATTATGATGGTAGATTATGATGCCTCTATTATTTAATCAGATCGATATTAATTATGATAAATATTCTTGATGGAGATGGAGATTGAGGATGCTTGATCTTTTGTGGTTCATACAATGCCATGCTTATATAAAAAACAGCTAATCTTGTTATTAATTGAATGACAAATAGAATCTCAATGAACATTACCAAATCCTATTATAAAATACAATAACAACCATATTAAGATTATTACTCTTGAAAACTGAGGATTCAAGTAGCCATCATAAATTTTGAATTTTTACCTTCTTCAATGGACTGTCTTATAGAATAATTTCTTATGAGGTAAACAATGCCGAGAATTGTCAGGCAAATAACAAAAAATAAAATTATTTCGGCAAAAGTAACAAGAGCCAACATATTTGATCTAAAGGTAATAAACTTGGAATTTAAATTGATGTAGCGTGTGTTTGGCTTCGCGTTGAATACGGAGAAAACCACGTTCAGCAACCGCTTTTATGCAAAAGCCACTCCTTGTTGCTTCTGGCCAAACCACATTTGGAGAAAATAAACGCTAAACCAAACATGCACGTAATCCAAATTCCAGCATGGCTCACTGACTGAGGCATTAATGCCTTGGTCAACTATGAATTAATGCTCTGAATTTGGAGCCCTACATTCCGAATTCAGAGCTTCTGAATTTGGACGCCACGAGTTCAAATTCAGCGTGGCCTGCAACCTTAACTTACAGCCTTTGCATATAGCTTGTAGAGTACGAGTACACAGTAAAAAAAGGGTGAAGGGGAATTTAACTGTGTAAGAAACACGTGGTAAGATATAATTAGTTGAAACAAATTTTAATAAATTCTGATTGGCTAAAAAATAATGGAACAGATAATATTATAGTAAATGTACAAAAATGCCCTTAGTCATTTGCCTATAAATTGAAGGTTTCTTGCCACTTACCTCCATCCACTGCTTTCTTTGAGTGTTTCTCAAACCCCTTTCTGTCAAAATTCTTTTATTTTACCCTGTCAATTTAGGTTCTGTTACAAATTAAAAAGGTTCTGCTATAGATTAAGAAATAAGTGCTATAAAATTAGCCATTAAAGTCAAGTTATCGAGCAAAATATGAGGTAAGTTGGACGAAAAAAATGTATTTGTAATATTATTTTTAATATAATATTTTTCTATTATTACAAAAGAAATACAAGTATATTAATAAATTTGTGAAATGATAATATTTTTTATTGGATTATGAAATATATGCATGTTCGTTAGTTTTCTGTGCAGTAATGTTTAAGTGCATAAATATGATTATTTGTTTGTTGTAATTTTGTATTATTGTTATTATTTTAGAGGTATATGAAGTGAAATATGAGAATGATGAAAATTAATTATTTTAGGTTTTTTGTGTAATAATATTTTAGATTTTTTATTATTGTTGTTATTTTGGTTAGAGGAAAAAATATGAAATAAAAATGAATTAAAATAAAATAAAAGAGGAAGAAAAGATAATAGAAAGTTGAAAAATAAATAGAAGTTTTATGTTAGTAGGAAAAGAAATGAATTTATATAGATGTAAGAAGAAATGTATTTTATTTTAATAAATACAACAATAAAGGAAGAAGGAAAGAAGTTAAATAAGTAAAAAATAATTGTGAAACATTTAATATTAATAGTAAAAGAAATAAATTTAAATATTTGGTGGAATACAAAAATATATGCTTGATTAATTATTAAGAAATTTATATTATATGTCTTTTATATTAATAAGAAAAAAAATTATTAGAAGAAAAGGATTTAAATAGTTGGTGGAAAACATAAATATATGCTTTATTAATTCCTAAAATTTTTATATTATATATATTTTATATTAATAAAAAAAAGAATATTTGAAGAAAAGGATTGAAATAGTTAAAAAAAAAGGTATATAAATTTTAATATCAATAATGAAAGAAATAAATTTTACTAGTTGGTGGAAAATAGAAATATATGCTTGATTAATTATTAAGAAATGTATATTATATTTTATATTAGTAAGAACCAAAAAAGTTATTAGAAGAAAAGATTTAAATAGTTAAAAAAATAAGTGTATAAATTTTAATATCAATAATGAAAGAAATAAATTTGAATAGTTGGTGAAAAATAAAAATATATGCTTTATTAATTATGAAAAAAATTATATTATATTTTAATAAAAACAAGAATAATATTAAAAGAAAAGGATTTAAACTGGTAAAAAATAAGTGAATAAATTTTATTGGCAATAGTGAAAAGATTAAATTGATATAGTGGCTAACGAACTATATATAGTATATTAATAATTGTGAAAAGTTTAATTATATATTTTATATTAATAAGTATAAAAAATGATGTGAGCATAAAATAATTTAAATAGTTAAAAAATGAATTCAAAATTTATTTATTAATAGTAAAAGAAATATAATTATATAAAGTTATTTTAATAGTAAGGAAGAATATTTTATAGTTATGCTAGAAAAAATATAAAATGAAAAAAATAGTTAGATAGTTGAAAAAAATGTTAAAATATTTTACATTTATATTGCAAGAAATAAATGTATATAATTAGTAAAGAAGAATAACGTTAAAGAAAATAAATTTATATGTATTCAAAGTATACATAATTAAAAAAAAAAAGATACATAAGAAGAAATCAACAATTGTTAAAGATTGATGCAAAAATCTAAAAAGATTAAGTATGTTACAAGTATAACTATTTTGAACACGTTTGTAATTAGAATATTTGAAGAGAATAAAATGATTAGGAGAAATGAGATTGTTTACATTTATACAAAATGGAAGAATTTATGAAAGTGCATAGGGTGTGACATTTCAGTGTGTAATGTCGAGATATATAACAGTTAGCGTTGATATCACCTTAAAAGAGTTAAATCAAGCAATTAGTCAAAAGCTACATTTCCCTGTAAACCAAATTGTATCTGATTTGATATATAGGCTCCCAACGATAATAAATCCAACATGGTATCAAGTAATTATATTAGAAGATGATGGTGATGTGTAGAGAATGTGGCAATCATACTCACATTTCCCATCACAATTGAATAAAATTGAAATATATGCAAACATCTCAAATATTGACCAACATTTAAGTATTGAATTTCAGTCAGCCTTGGCAAATGAAATAGTACCCTCACCTGATCTGTTTTGTAGATCAATGGCTTATCAAATGGTCCTAATAGAGGGTAGTTCGCACCCGAGTTCCTCTTATCTAACCATTGGGTTCGATGAACCTCCTTCTCCATCTAGCTCAGAAGAAAATGTATTGAAAGACTTTGAAAATGAACATGAGTATGACACATAGCTGGACCCTGATTATAACAATGAAGATGAAGATGATGATGGTGAGACCGATGATGATGATGTGTATGATAGTGAGGGTGGTGATGATGATGAAGTTGTTGATATTGAACCAGTGTCCCAATATGTTGACCTTACTGATGCGTTCTTCCAGCAAGTTAATTTGGCCTTAGCACAGAATGATGAATTTGAAAAGGTGGGAAAGCAAACTCAAATGAACAATCAGAAGTCATTTGTTGGATTAAAGTATTTAAATCAAAAGGCGTTGCAACTTGCTGTGAAACTCTACTCTGTGAAGGTGCACTGTAATTTTAAGAAATACTTGACAAACAAAAAGTATAAAGAATGTCGATGTATAAATTATGGCAGTAACTATAAATGGTGGGTTAGAGCATGCAAGAAAGGTAACGGGGAAGGGATCTGGTATATTACAAGATATGGGAGTCCACATACATGTTTATCTTCAACCATATTACAAGATCATCAAAAATTAGATTATGATGTTATCTCGTCATGTATCGTGGCAATGGTGATGGAGACACCAAATGTTCCAATCAAGCATATAATTGAATAGATGAAGAGCTTATTCGGTTACACTATCTCTTATAAAAAGACATGGAGAGCAAAACATAAAGTTGTAGTAGTTACTTTTGATAATTAGGAGAGCTCCTATGCCATATTATCTAGGTGGATGTCCAACAGTCTATGTCTAGCTCATATGTTGAGTTTGTCATGAATGAAGCTTCCTAAAGTGCCTCTATTAGTGAGTTAGTTTCAGTGTTTAAACGTGTATTTTGAATGTTTAAACCTTGTATAGATGCATTTGAGCATCTTAAGCCGATAATTCAAGTCGATGGTACATTTCTCTATAGTAAATATAAAGGGACACTATTAATGGCAATAGCACAGGATGGTGACCATTATATTATTCCCCTTGCCTTTGTTGTCGTGGAAGGGGAGATGCAATCAGTATAGACATGGTTCTTGTATAACTTGCGCAGAAGAGTGGTACATAAATAACGTGGTATTTGTTTGATATTAGACAAACATCCATTGATTTTATCTACCATCATTAATTTGCAGAATGGTTGGAAGCCACCATTTGGGTATCATGTTTTTTATCTTCGTCATATAGCAAGTACCTTCCACATGCATTATGGGTCATCTAATTTAAAGTAGAAATTAAAAAATATTGGCATGCTTTTCCTTTCTATCTGGTTATACGTGTCGTAAATTATTAGTCAATAATAATAGTTACATTAATCATGTTACATAGGTTATGCAAATGAACTTCAGTATGTTGATGAGAAGTTAGCCGAAATAGTAGTAATACATAAGGAAGTAGCCAGATGGATTGCAGAAATTCCCAAAGAATACTGGACTCATGCATATGATGTAGAAGGCTGATGATATGGCCACATGACAACGAACCTGGCAGAGTGCATGAATGGCATCTTGAAAGGGGTCAGGTCCTTACCTCTATTGGGCATAACAAAAGCAACATATATCGGGTCAGCTAGTATTTTGTATAACGTGCTCAGTAAATCAATGCTTAAATAAATTCAGGCTAAGTTTACTTTCAGACCCTGATAAAAAGGATAGCAGTCAATGTG
This sequence comes from Erythrophleum fordii, assembly GCA_032878935.1. NCBI lineage: Eukaryota > Viridiplantae > Streptophyta > Magnoliopsida > Fabales > Fabaceae > Erythrophleum > Erythrophleum fordii. The sequence goes on along the minus strand of JAVQMF010000025.1, from coordinate 3,782,615 downwards.
CAATGCTCCTATTCATGTGTTGTGCCCATGTTCAATCGGGAAGTTGCATTATTTGAAGTTGAAGAACTGTACGACCAAATGAGTTACCAATACATCCGTCGCTGTAGGGTTAACTTGACTGAGCACATATATGATTGTAGTGAATTTTAAGTGGAGAAGTACTCATGCCAACATGCTTTCGATGCTTGTGCAGTAGCAACTCTTGAGCCATTTCATTATGTGGATCCCATATTTAGACTGGACACAATGCGTAATGCATACAGCAATATGTTATAGCCTATTGGAGGACAGAAATATTAGGCACATGGTCCAATATTAATCTCTGATCCAACAATGCTTCGTGAGTGAGGTCGACCTTATTTGACTCATTATTGAAATAGAATGGATTTTAAGACCTCGTCACAAGCAAGTAGCTGTAGCCTCTATAGACAAATCGGTCATAGTCGTTCCTCCTACCCGCATTGCAAAGCTGCCGCTCAATAGTGTAATTCTATTGGTTTTAAAAAGGAAATCTCACATAACTTTTGTTTCCCAAACATATGTAGAAGAAACAAAAGTGTTAACAAGCATGAAAAATTAGATGATAATGTGTTTTGGCCAATTTAATATTGCTTGCTACTTCATACTTTGTCATCCTCTCCAATCAAAGTGACAGAATCTTTGTATTGCTCTATAAAACAATGCAATATATCAGAAAGAACATCCATTGTGAAAAAAATAGTCACATAATGACTAAACTATTCGTTTCAATTGCATTTTGACCCCCTATATCTAGTAAAAAAAATGTACTGCATGCACTTAGAGAAAGATTAAAAAAAAGATGAAAAAAATAATTTTATATACATTCATATTCTTTTGTACTATTTTTTAATACACAGTATATTTCTACATAGGACTCCCATTGGTTTCAACTTGCTTTAACCTAATTGAAAGTTTATCTTTTTGGTTATTGAAATCTATCGACATAGAATCATGAGAAACTATTTAATTGTATAGTTAGGTACGTGTACTTCATTGATGGAGTTTTGTATTGTTGTTTTTTTTCCTTTTCTTTCCTTTTAACGTAAAAGATTGGATAATTATTATTAATGTTATTCGTAATACGCGTACTCAATAATCCACCAAAAGCTAAGCACTAGTAGTTCATCATCAATTTTTTTATGATATGTTATTTTTTATTAATCATTTACGTCTAATTTAGACAAATATTTATTCATTGTATTATTTTTGTCCATAGCTATCATGGCTAGAGTCAGTTAGCCCATTTATCCAGGTTCAAATTATGCTTCACTTCTATATATACCTACAGGATTGGCATATATCACAAGCCATTTGGGATGGCGAGATAGGATAAAATATTTATTATTATTTCCTGCTTCATTTAATTACTCTATTATATGATTTATCCTTATTTGTTGGATGATTGGATACTTTGCACTTGACAAGTTCCACACGATGATCATTTAGGTGATCCACCTTTAGCTATTGTTGATTATTTGAGGTAGTCTGGTGATGTTGCGTGAGTCGGGCAGTTCAAATACGATGCATTGCTAGTGAGTACACTAGTAGAACAGGAGCGTCCTAAGACACATACATTTCACACCACTCAAGGAGAGTGCATGATCACCTTCGAGGACGTAGTGATGTAATTAGAGCTATCGATTAAGAGGGACCTTGTTATGGGCGGGATAGGTTTCAATTGGCTAGAGGTGTATCAATAGTTGTTAGAAATTATACCACCAACTGATCAGATTGACAGACAGCGACTTTCCATTGCTTGGTTAGCACAGAACTTTACACATCTATTAGATGATGCAGATGATGAGACAGTGCATTAGTTCACCTGTGTTCCTATGACTAGGGGCCAGATAGATCCAGTTATCAAGTTTACCTGATGTATTTGCCCTTATTAGATGACTTTGAATAAATTGGCCATTATAGTTAAGGATTAGCGGTGTTGGCTTATTTCTATCATAAGCTTTGTAATGCAATATATAAGAATGATTATGATATCGTTGGATGCTTAACATTGCTATATCTGTGGGTATGAGATTGATTTCCTATACTTGCACCTGAGATGTCACCTACCCCCGACCCTCGTATTGAGGAATACCCTATATTTCCATCTCTTGCTTTCAGTATGAATTAGAATTAAAATTTTTACATGTTTAATTTAACTATGTTGGCCTTATTTAGCACTTATCATTTATATAATATGTTTATTGATTGTAACAAATGAAAATATGTTGAACAGCCTCCACATCTAAGTGTTAGAGCCCTCTAGTTATATAAAGCTTTACTAGATGCAATGAGGGATAATAAGGTGTGTGCGCGACTTTAACTCATTATATTCATCATTGCTTTACTATTTACTTACTATTCTACCTAATGTCGGTCATTTATTGTATGGCGCTCATACCAGCTACAAGCAGTGCAAGAATTAATTTTGGAGTACTGTTTGACTTTCCCAGACATTTGGATTACTTCTATGCCACTCATATGTTTTTGGATCATAGAGTGGTACTACTCAGATCACGTCCTATGACAATTTGATTACCATCTACTAATTCCTCAAAAACTAGTCAGATTGGACTCCCTTCATAATTTACAACTTCAAGGAAGAACCTAGACCAACTAGATGTATAGGTAAAGCATTTTTATCTAACGATGGTATGGATGGCAAGATACTATGTCTCAGTCCCCTGTCACTGAGGAGCCTTTTAATCATACATCTGAATACATGCGATGATATTGGCAATGTATGCGTCAATAGATTCAGAGGTCGAGTGCTGTTATTAGATATACGATACAGTTTTCTATGACCTATCAACTTTATCATCATTACTTTTTAAATTTATTGCATATCAATATTTAACTACTTATTTTTTATTTTGTTAGGTTGACTTAGTAGAGGGGCTTTATAGGATGTACTTATAAAATCCTTTGCCTACGAATTTTCATGATGTCGTCGATCAAGACTCTAACAATATACTACGTGCTCTTAAAGAGTAACGATTTTTACTATTTTCTTAGCCAGTTGACCAGCCACCGGATCTGCCTAGGTCTCAAATTTTGACAAGTTGTCTAGGAAAGAGATATCAAGGTTACCTATCAACCCAACAACTCACTATTGGAAGAAATAGCTAGCAACAACAAGAACTATTGTAGCAGAACATTGGCCTCGATATTCCTGGTATATCTCTGTACATTCTAACTCCAATGCAGCAGGATATGAGCATGCCTAATCTATCTTATCCTATACTACTAGGCCAATTCGGCAACGTTAGTAGAGCAAGTCCCTTTTCTTACATGTAGCCTTCGCCTTCGTCTAGCTCTTTTGGATCATTTGCTGAGTTTTTGTTTGATACATCAACATTTAATGCCGTGTACCCTAGTGGCTCCTTTGAGCCAAGAGGATCATTGCAATTAGTCTTTATGATGTTGCATCAACTAATTCCTCCAGTTCAATCCACATATCTAGATTTAAATACAAATCCCACTGCACAAGAACAACAAAAACCAAAAGAATTAGGGCAACAGCAGTCACGTCGTGAAAGAAGAAGACCTCATTGTAATACAGGAAGTCATTTACTATAAATATATTTACAATATTTATATTGGTGTACTTTTTTTATCGCATCTTACACAATTTTTTATTTAATGTTGTTTTCATTTAATTTTTGTTCCATCCAAAAATTGTAAATCAAATTTTAAAAAATACTAAATATATGTTAAGTTAATTTAATCAACCAAATATTAAGTTAATTTTATGAAATAAATATTCAATCAAACAAGTATTTAACATGAAATAAAATATTTATGATAATACATATTCAATTATTTTTATAAAATAAAGATTTCATAAAATTATAACTTTTATGAAATAAAATTATAAATTATAATATTATATCATAATATAATATAATATAATAACTAAATATAATAGAATAATATAATATTATAATACAAAGATTTCATAATATTTTAACTAAATCTTGAAACACATTATAAAATATAACATAATAGAATTCAATGGGAGTTTGCCTTGATCTTTTATCTTATTCAAATAAAATAAATTTAAACATATAGATAAATATTTTATCTTATTAAATTCAATTAAAATAAAAATATTGCATGAAATTCGAATTGAAACAATCCAAATTTTCTTTTGACTTAAAAAACATGTAGAATTTTATCATTACTCAATCTAACTTCAAATACTTATTACTCTTTAGTTAATATTTTATTTTATTTATTATTTAAAGCTTCCAATATTATTTTTTATATTTTTAATTAAATAAAAATAATTTATTTATACATACATTGATTTATTAATTTTATATAATTATTATTATATTTATTAATATTTTAAAAGCTAAGATTGCTTAAATAAATAAGTGTCATTTTAATTTTATTTATTTTAAATCAAATTTTGTTATTAACAAAGTGGGTAAAAAAATTTAAAGGAAATTTAGAACGCACCAATCCGAATTTTCATTTTATTTTTTAAAAAATTAATTCCATAAAATTCGGATGCCACCATTCACAATTCTATGGAATTTTAAAAAAAAATTAATTCACTGGGAATTCCGATGCTATGCATCCGAATTCAAGCTTTTTATTACCTCCCGGTATATTTTCCTTCCCATCTTTTTTACGTCATTCCCATCCCTTCTTATTACTTTTGGGTAAATGGTCTAAAACAATGCTTTAGAATTTGTCTCTTTGGACAGTAAGTCACGAAAGAATATCACAAAAGTTTATTAGATTATTAGTTAATTTGCTTAACCGATTGAATTCAATAATTAAATTGAATAAGATTATAATTGATAAAAATTATTAAATAATATTTGTGGCTTCTGCTTTACATATTTTTTTAAAAGAAAAATTGACAAATTCATATTAATCAAAAGTTAGATCTTGTATTAATCATTTTTTTTTAAATTGACTTTTATCAGATTTTTATTTAACATTATTTCTCTTTTTTTTTTTTTCAACGATACTCATAGCAGAATAATCTTTGAAAAGCTATTCTATTTTCAAATTGACTCAAGTTTGACGGAGTTTCTTAATGTTCAACTAATAAATTAGGGATAAATTTTTTTTTTTTAAGTTTGAAAATATTGCTATTCAGAATATAGATAAGTGCAAATTTTCTTACTATTTTAATGTAAGTAAAGCTCTAGTATTAGTAATTGAGTTTTATTAGGATATCTTAATATACAATGATCTATAAATAAGCCTACAGTAATTTTTATTTTTAAAAAAGTTGGAAAATATTGTTCAATTAGGTATATAGATAAGTGCAATTTTTCATATTATTTTAATGTTAGTAAAACTCCAATATTAGTAATATATTTGTATTAGTATATCCTAGTAGACAGTGATCTATAAATAAGTTCATAATAATTCAGAAGAATGACATTTGTACATCGATCTGCTTCACGGAGCCAAAGTTATAGTGCAACTTGGATCGAAGCAATCACTACTTAATTTTTATGTAGCTGCTAATATTTATAAGTCATACTGGTGATTTGTTGGGTTGAATTCATAATTACCTAAGATTAATGGAGTTTTTTGGTAGCTGAGGATTAATTTAGTTTATGAATTTAAAATTTTTATCTGTAACTTCTGATTATTTGTTTTACATCACAAAAATCCTTATCCTGAAATTGTATGGTAATAATGGAAGAAAGCTTTCTATGACCAACTGAATATAGCTCGCTAGTTTTCTTCTGTTACTTTATTGTTGATCAAATATTGTTTCTTTTTCTTTTTATAATTTTAAAAAAACTGTATAAGATGTATTAAATTTATTTTTTTAAGATAAAATAAATCCTAATTCAATTAAATATCTTAATATTTGAATTAAGATATAACATAATTAATTATTATTTCAAAAGAAGTTAAATAATCATATGATAATTAATATTTAAATTTTAATATATTAATTAGATATATTTTATTATTTGGATAAGAGTTTATATATTTTCGACTCAAAGAGAGTTTGAGGGTAAAAGTTAAGTGTAACCTACTGCAAAAACAGTATTTGAAGTTTCAAGTGTGATTTTATGTAATTATAAGGGTAATTAATTAAGCTTTGTATTTTCGCTGCAGTTATTATTTTTTAATTAAAAAATTTTATTCTACATTTTTTTTTATCCGAGAGATTCAGTTATATATTTGTCACACATCTTTTCTAACTATTTATTAACTGGCGTACAAACCTTAAAAAAAAAAAAAAAGAATTAAAGAATTGAAATAATCTATTAAAATTTTGAGAAACCAAATTGAAATAAGGTATATTCTTAAAGGGCCAGAATATCAATTAGCTCTTTTTTTTCTTTTTTCCACCACAATATTATCCCTTTCCCTGTAAGTTTACTTCTAGTACCTTATAAACCCACGCAATTGCATTGATGGCATATTTTCTCGGGTAATTTCTGGCTCTCTAATGATCAACATTAACTTTTCATATTAGATTGCAATTTTTCCTTGTAAGCTGCAGATTTTCTTCGATTACTTTCTTAGCTTTTCCCTTTTATATGAATAGCAAATGGCAAAAATCCCTCTGCTTCACCAAGATACAAATTTGTGGGTTGTTCTTCCTTCCTGGTCTATGTTTTGTTCTGGAATTTAATTGTCTCACGTGTAGTTTTGTTTTTCTTTTAGCACGGTATGATAGCCATGAAAAGAAAAAGGAATTCAGTAGCTTCTGACACACAGATAGGCAATAGAGAAGAAGATAATGTTGATGACCAAGAAATTCAACCACGTGGACTTTCTTTCGTTGATCTTCCTTCCGACATTACTTTCGATATTCTACTCAGACTTCCCCATCAAGTCAGTTCTCATTTGCAAGTGCGTATGCACAAGTTGGCACTCCATCATTTCAGATCCACATTTTGCTAAATTGCATTCTAAGCATGCACCTGTTGATGTTATGGGCCGTACCAATGATCCCAAATGTGTCTCAAAAACCCTTCATCTCCTTGCGTTTGAGACTGAAAAGTTTGAAAGCCAGAATTTTGTAAATGATAATGACTATATATGGTTATTTTTGTTCATGCGAAAATTTTCTTAAACCCAATTGTGACATTCACTTGAAGCTTGAGGCCAAATTCAACTTCCTTTTCTTATATTTCTTGTAACTATAGATGTTAGATAAAAGTCTTTTTGGATTTTTTGGTTTTGATTTCTATCAAATGTTTCATGTATATATTTTTTGAAAAATAGACAAAAATTGTAAGTCATGAAAATATTGTTTATGGGCCAAAGTCATTTTATTAGATTAATTTGTGTTGATGGGCTAAGTCGGGCTTTATATTATATTAATGTAGATTTGCTTGTCTATGAAATATTTTATAAAAAGTTTTTAAAAGAGAAATTAAATGTGTCAAATTTTCTATGAGAAAAGTTTTTGAACTAAAGGTTAATATGACTTGTAGAAGTATGATCTTCATTCACAAGGAAATTGTCATGACCTAAATCCCTAGTCGTGATTGCCACATAGGTTAAGCATACTTAATCCAGCTTAATTTAGCAAGTCTAAAGAACGTAGCCTCTTAACTAAAATAAAAACTAAGACAAGCTAAAATTTTTATTACAAAACAAAAAAGACTAATCTTATTCCACAATCAAAACCATTTAGGAGTGATAAAAAATCAAGTAACCTTGGAAAATGGATGTTTTCCAATCTAAAAAATAAACTCAACTTAGTATTCAACAATTTCTCAAAATAAAACAAAACAAATAAGAGAAATAGAAAAGTAAGCAGCACAAATTATCTATGGCTATTTAAGGGCTTACACAACACTTCAACTTCAACACTATACTATTCAATTCAACACATAGTAATCACAACATCATAAAGTATTACATCACCATCATCTAGTGAGGAATCTACTTAAAGTGTCTAGGAGGGTAAATTAGTCTAAAAGCACTTTACTTGACCATTTATTGATCTTAAAAGAAAAAAAGGCATAAAGAGTAGGGTGAGTTTATCACAGATTCAATGAGTATATAAATAATAAAATATATAGAAGGGGAAAACAAGATGCATACATGAGTTTTTCACAATTGGGTAACATTTACAAGCAAATAAAATAAAATAAGATGTAGGTTCATTAATATTTGAAAAAAAAAACACCTTTATTCAAGTAATAACCAACTCCAAGAAATATGAATTTTAAAGATAAAGAAATAAAAACTTATTGAATGGATATTGTGTAAAAAAACATATCATGTTATTGTCTATAGTGTCACTGCACCACTTATATCATATTTTAGTATCACCACAATTTATTTCTCATTTTCTTTCTTAGTTCCATTGCACTTTATATTAAAATTTTTTTATTATTGCTACTGCACTTTGTTTTGCAAATTTCTAGCATCACCATGCTATTTATTACATCTCATAGCACTTTTGCTCTTTTTATCACATCTCAATTTAATTAAGTACATCCAAGCTATTATCCTCATTAATGATTGTTGGATTCACACTATATCCAATCTATTGCTTTTTAAATGATGTAAATCAATACTATATAATAAACAAATAGGTAAAAAATAATATTAAAAATAAAGATAATTCAAAGAAATATTTATATATTTTTTATAATTACCAATTAATTAGTAAGAAAACAATTTTAAAAAATTATATAAAAAATTAAAATAAGAAAAAATAATTTATAAAATAAACACAAGAGAAAATTTTAAATAAAATTTCATAGTATGAAAAAGAAAGAAAATAACATATCAGTGGTTTCACCACTATGTACTTTTTATTCACTTGAGTTCATCACTATTTTCATATCACCATTATTCACACTATTTATTTTTCTTTCCTTTTTTTGGAATTGAAAATTTTTCAAAGGTTTAAGATTTGTTTTTCTAGAACATAGTAGAATAAAAATGATTAAAAAGGATATTTGAGGCAAGAAAAATATAATTAAAATATAAACAAAAAAAGTCACGTTGTTATTTATATACTCACTGATAAGACCAATAATAGAGATTCTTTCTTTCTACTAATTCAAGATGAATCTCCAGTTGAAGGGAGATACACAATATTGCCTATATTTAACATAAAATTAATATTCTAATTTGTCAATTGACATTAATAATTATTAATTTCACTGAATATAGCCTCTAGCACTTTAAAGCCCCAATTTTAATCTAAATTTTTTATCATCACCACTAATCTCAAATTTTTTTTTTTTTTAGAATCAAGTTTCCAAAATTCAAATTAAGTTCAGAAATTACCTTATGGAGTTAAGAATTGAAGATATGAGTGTGGGTATCACACTTTAGAGGAAAAAAAAAAACTCTCAAATTTTGAAGCTCACTTTCGACCATTAGTGGAGGAGGAAAGAGCTACCACTATTAAGCTTCTTCATGGCATGGAAAAAGAAGAATGGAGGAAAGAAGAAGAAGAAGTAAGAATAAAAGTTCACCTTCAAAAAACACCCATATTTCTTAGCCAAAGCAAGAAAAAGTTTGAGAACAATAGTGGATGAATAGTGGCAACATGGAGGATTGTGGAGCATGGTGGTGGTTGGCAACTAATAACGCTAGTTGTTGATAGAGAAGGCAGGATGTTGCACTTGGGTGACTAGTCAATGGAGGGAGAGAATATGATGAATAGTGGAGAAAGGGGGTTATGTCATGTGAGAGAGGGAAAAGTAGAGAGGAAAGGGAAAAAAAGGAAAAATGAGAAATGCATTTATGGTTTCCTACTATTGGGATCAGAACAAGATACAAAATAAATTATTTTTGGGACCAAAAAGTGAAATAACAATCTCATAATTATTTATACCTAATAAGGATAATTTGTTTAGAGACTTTGAGATAAGAAAAAATCTTATGGGATACCAAATAGATATCTAAATGGCTTCATAAGATAATTTTTGGGCTTTAAAGTTTTGGTTAAAATTAATTAATTGTTATTTTTTTACCCTAAGATAATTTATTTGGCATTAATAAATTATTTCTAATCATTTTATTTTTTGGTTATTATAGTCTCTATGTAATATTCGGTTCTCTGAAAACGAAAGAAAATATGAAAAACATAACGTACAGTTTCTTTGTTAACGAACAAAACTCACAAGATATAAAAGGAAATCCCTCGAAATGAAATATTTAAGGCCCCAAAAAATTTGGGAAGCATTCTAGACTCCTAAAAATGAGAATCTCAGGCTCAGATGAAAAGAAAAATGGAGATAGAATGAAGAAATAATTTCTTACGAAAAACTTACGAAACGTAATGGCATTTTTGTAATTTTGAGCAAGTTTTGGAATTCACACAGGAGGACTTTTTAAATGAAATTTTTGAGTTTTTTGGGGTTCTCAGAAGCCTTGAAAACCATAGAAACCCCTGAGATAGTTAAAACACCCATCCAGTGGACGTTTTCTAACGTCGATTGACCCGAATTTTGACTGATTCGTTCAGGAAGGTTTTAACTTCAATTTGAGTGATTCCAAAGACATTTTACTAAATTGAGAACCTAAATTTCATAATGGAAAATATGGTTCTCAAAAAGGAGTTAAAACGAAGAAGAAACGAAAATTCCAAGAACGAAGGGCAAAATGGAAATTTTTGAAAAGTGTAACTTCCTCCCACCTATATATATGATGCACCCTTTTTCTCCCTTCATTATGAATGACCATGTTCTGCCCAAAGCCAGAGAAAAACCCTAGGGGATGAGGCACACAAGAAGAAGAAGAAAAGGAGGAGAAATTCAAGGTAGAAAGGTATAGTTTTTCATGATTTTTCATGCTCTTTCTCTTCCAAACCTCTTCTCCTCTATTCTCCTTTATTTTCTATGATTATAATGAAGTTTATAAATCTGTTTTAAGGGAGAAATTGAGGGGAAAATTCGGATTTGAAGATAGGAACTCAAAGAACACAAGATTCAAGTGAGAAAAAGCAAGAAAATAAGATAATTTCTCTTCCTATAGTTGTCATTTTTGGTTCCCTTCTCCACCATTTCTCCCCACTTAAGAAAACCCTAGGAGGAGTTGATTTTTAGGCAGAACCAAACATGAATTTAAGGAAAAATGGTGTGGAGATTAAGAATATGCAAAGAAAATTATCAAAAAACCATTAGATTTCAAGATACAAATTTTAAGGTTTTATGTGCACCTTCCAAAATCTGATTTCATATGATAATTTCTAGACCTAATTAAGAGTTTAAATGAGCTCCTAATATTCCTAAGATGCTCCCCACATGCTTCCTCCTTCAAGAAAACAAAGAGAATTCCAAGAAGGCAAAAAATGGGCATAGTCTCGGCCAAGCATGGATAGAGTAGCTAGGGAGAGTTTTAAATTTTTTTTAAGCCTATTTTTGTGTCATATATGATGAATGAATATGAGGGGAGGCCTTGAAAAAAATTTAGAACTCATAGAAAGTGATTTGGTGCCTTAAGTTCCATATTATGACCTAAAGAAGCAACATGATATTAGGCTCTTTGTTTTAATGGTATGATGACTCCAAGAGGCTTAAAAGGAGTCAAGAATTATATTTGAAAGGAAAGAATGAGGCCTAGAAATTATTTGAGGGGTGTTACTTTATTAGGTGCATTTATGGACCATAATGGGAGTTATAGAGCAATCTAATACTTAAGCAAATTGTATGGCTTTAGAGAATGTTTCATGAACCTAATTGGCTCCCATAAATTGTATCTAGGCCAAGAGAAATTATCTTCACTAATTTGTGAGTGTGTAGCCGAAAGAGGAGGCTTGAATCCAAAAGGAAAAGTGTGTAATTGTGTGCAAGGTAGCTCTCTCTACCTTCTCTCATGCATGGATGTGTGTTTAGCTTGTTTTAGAATGTGTGTATGTGTATTTTCAAGTTATGAAAAGTATGATAGCATGTCTTTATATGTTATGATTCTTGATGTCATGTTATGTTTCTAAATGAGTATATGATATTTGTTTGAGTTTACTTGAGTGTGGAAAGGCCAAGAACTCTTCCCTTTGGTGAGGATGAGTCAAGAACCCTTGAACTTGGTTGAGACAAAGTAAAGAGTCTCCCAAAAGTAAAGTGGGCTCCCAAAAGTATAGTTGAGTCCAAAGCTCTTAAAGAATGGATAAGGCAAGTCCAAAATCTATGAGGAGAAGTGTGAGGCCAATCCAAACACTTGGTGAGCTCTTGAATGTCTTGTATGATTTGTTCATATGCCAAGTTTGCTTTTAAAATATCCATAACTTCTATTTTTTTTATGCATGCATTTGTAAAGCTTGCTTTGCATATATTATATATGATTAAATAGGAAATGAGCTATTGGGATTCTTTGAATCTCATCCCTTCCTCTCCAATGCTCTAACATGTTAGGTGGACTAAGTAGCCATGGTGAAGGAAGCTAACAACAATGAGAGAAGGAGATTGACAAGCATATGCCTAATTTTATTCTTTTTGAATTCATAATGATGCTTCACAATGTATTTGATGTTGTAAATGGTCTATGACCCTTGAGACATGTGTAAATATGCTATTATGTGATGTTTAAATGTATGGATATGATGTATGACCTCTAGAACCTATTTTGAGTATATAATACCTAAGTATGCAATTTGAAAGTTTAATAGAAATATACATAAGTGTGGGTTGAATGGCCAAAATAAGATGCATGAGATTTAGGACTATTTGGGCAGCTTACACAAGTCTTAAATATGCTCTTAGACTTGCCCAAAAGGTGTCACAATCAAGGGAAAGCCATTTGGCAAATTTGGTACCTCATATGGAGCCAAATTTGACCATAATGGAACCTTATATCACTTTTTGGCCAAATGAGTTAGTCTTAATTTGAGATTTGGCATGTAATTAGGTCTTATTGAGAACTTTTTTGAAAGCTAAAGATCATAATTTTTGGAGGTCTACAGAATATTTGATGATTTTTCAAAGTTGGCAATTTTCATGATTTCTGGTTTGCTGCACTATTCATTTGGTCCGAATTTGCATTCTATCACACGAGGCTCAAACGATATCCACTTGCCATAAAATTTTATATAGAGAAACTAGATAATCACAGTGACTCGTGCCAATTAGAAGCACCTCATTTGGAGGTCTATAGAGGGAGATATGAAATTTTGAAATTTCTATCTAGTACTAATAATTTTGCCCGACCAGAAGTACTGTTCTATTAAATTTCGAGGTCTGTGCTTGATGAACCAGTCTGGAGATATTTTTTCTCTCTAGTTAACATCCACAGCTTTCCATATTGATATCATTTGTATGGATTGGATTTGTGTGAAATTAATTGGATATTTCCAAAGTTTTCTGCAGAATTCTGTGACAGCTTCAGAGTGCAATCTGACCTCTAGACCATTTTGGATGTCAAACATCCTCTGTGATGGATGTTATAGTTTGAGAATATTTTTAGTTTGAAGTAGACACCCGAATCTTCCTAGAATGGCTAAGATTGTATGATTTCAATTTTTTTAGAATTAATTATAATTTTTTAAATTTTGGTCAGAAAAAAGAGTAAATCTGACTGAAAATATACTTGGTAATTTTGAGCTTCATTTTGGTTTCCATGAGATGTGGGCATGATTTTATGATGCAAATGAGTTATATTGATATAATTAAATTTTAGAATGTAAAGTTTGAGCTTACACGATCCACATGACTTAGATTGCATTTTTTTTAAAATATGGCGCAATGCAAAGAAATCCATTTTTTTAATTCCCTTTTCATATGCTCTCATGGAATTGATGATGTGAAACTTATGAATGTCATGAAATGAGTTAGAATTTATGGTGTTACACTTTACCCCTTAAAAAATTTGGTCCTTGAATTTCAAATAAGTAACTCACCAATAGATTCAAACAAGTGGGGGTACTTCTCACACATGTCTTGTTTAGCTTCCCAAGTTGCCTCCTTATTAAAATGATTCTATCATAACATTTCAAATGAAGTTATATTCTTATTCCTTAATCTTTTAATTTGCCTATCTATTATAGCTATGGGTTTCATCTCATATAAAAGTTGTTCATCTAATTGAATTAAGTGCAATTAAGGCATATGTGAAGAATCGGGTAGGTATTTTTGAAGCATGGACATGTGAAAGACAGGATGAACACTTGTAACATTTGGTGAAAGGGCTAAATGATAGGTTACAACTCCTACCCTTTCAACCACCTTAAGGGTCCAATGTATCTTGGGCTTAGCTTACCATTCTTCCTAAAATCATAATATGCCTTTAATTAGTAACACCCGTAAGAACACAAAATCTCTAACTCCAAACTCTAAGTCTTGCCTTCTATGATTAATGTAGGCATTTTGCCTACTCTAAGTAGTCAACAACTTTTTATAAATCAATTTTGCATTGGCCACTAATTCTTAGATTAAATCAAGGCCTAAGAGTTTGGATTCACATACTTTAAACGAACTGATTGATGATTTACAATGCCTACCATACAATGCTTTAAAAGGTGCCATCTATATACTAGATGGATAACTATTGTTATAAGCAAATTCCATTAAGGGCAATTACTTATCCCAAGATACTCCAAGATCTAAGACACATGCATGGAACATATCTTCTAATATTTGAATTGTATACTTTGACTATCCATCAATTTAAAGGTGGAAGGCAGTGCTTAGATCTCCAAATTTCTTAAAAGGACTTCCAAAATTTAGCTATGAATTGTGGTCCATAATTATAGATACTAGAACATATGAAGAGAAACATTCTTGTCTAAGTAAAGATTAGCATACTAAGCTATATTATAAGTAGTATTCATAGGCAAAAAGTATGAAGACTTAGTTAGTCGATCCATAATCACCCATACTAAGTCATTACATTTAAGGGTCTTATGTAAACCATTCACAAAACCTATAGTGATCTTCTCTACTTCTACTCGAGTATCTCAATTTATTTTAATAAAACTATAAGTTTTTAGTGTTCAACCTTTAATTATTGACACATTAAGCATCTAAGTACAAACTTTATCACATCTTTCTTCATCCCTTTCTACCAATACAACTCATTCAAATCTTAATACATCTTATTAGAACTTGAGTGAAAAGTATAAGTTAAGTGATGAGCTTATTCCAAAACTTTTCTTGCAAATATTCCATATTCAGTAAACATAATTGGTGACCATAATACAAAACACCTTTAGAGTCCTTCGAGAACCCTTGTGTTTTCCCTTCATAGACTTCATCCATAGTTTTCTTCAACTGAGGGTCTTGGTCTTATGTTGCTTTAACTTTATCCACTAAGTTGGAACATACTTGCACATATGCTAACAATAAAGCAAAACCCATGATCTTATACTCTATTATGCTTTTAACTAACCTTTAAAACTCCTTTATTATTGATCTCTTAACTTTAACTATGTGAGCTAGGCTACCCATAGATTTTCTATTCAAGGTATTAGCGATGGGTGGTATACAATATTACAATTGTAATCCTTCAAGAACTTTATCCACCTTCTTTGTTTCAGATTCAAGTCTTATTGTTAGAAGATATAATTGAGATTGAGACTTTTATGGCCAATGTAAATTTTACAAGATGTAATATTCTATATTTTATAAGCAAATATAGTCCCTAAAAAATAGAATAGATTAATTAAAAATGGGTCATAGGGCTAAAAAAGCCTATCAGAACTAAAAGGAACATATATAGGCCTAACGATGTAAAATTTAAGGATTTAGGAAACATAAGAATTAACTTAAGAAATGAGTATTTCTCATCATAATATGATAAAATAGTAGAATAATCAAATAAGGTTGGTTTGATTTAATCCTTGATGGTGAATGGTCTAGGATTTTAGTTAACCATAACTTGATTAAACTTTTACAGATTGTTTTAAGTCCTTAGAACCTTAACATAGACATTTTCAATGAAGAGTATAGCCTAAATTCTATTATGGAGCTATCAATTTCTAAAAATACAAAGAAATGAGCTTAAACGGTGAAACTAAAGTATAAAGGCAAAATTGGAATTTTTAAAAAAATCATAAAACCCTAGTTCTCTCATATAAATATATATATATATATATATATCACGCCACCCTTCTTCTTCTTCATTTGGCCAATGTAAACAACTTCAAGACCAAAACTAAAGTGATATGAAGAAGGAGGAAAAGCAAGGGAAGAAAGCTACTCCTTGGTAAGCAAACATGGAGAATTTGTCTATGATGTTATTGCAAACTTTTTTCTATTCTTTCTCTTATTTCTTTTTATGGTTTTAGTTTCCTAAAAGAGTAAGTTTTGTAATTGAAATCTTGGATGAAGAAGCTCTTTTAAAGGAGCCAATTGTAGCAAAATATTTTCATCAAAAGCACTTTCAAATGATGTATGATTTAGGCTAGGAAAACTTGTTATATATAGAACCCTAGGCCACTTTCAGTTTGGCTAAGAGATGGAAGAAGGGAAATAGACTTGAGTTTGATGAATCCATGATGAAACTAAGGTTTTTGAAGGTTAAAGAATAAGGATATGTGATTAGCGTTGATAAGGAACCAATAGAATGCCATAGAGCTCACTTAATGTTTGGTATTTCCCTTAAGAGATTTAAAATCCTAAGAGAGTTAGTTAAGCCCTCTAATACCATAATTGAATGAGGAATGAATCATGGATCCCTCAAAACCTTGAAATTCCCTAAGAATTGAAAAAAAACTTGATTGGTGGGAGATATAGGCATGTCTCAACCATGGAAGGATTCAAGCATCTAGGGAGTTGTTTCTTTCATTTTAAGGTTATGAGTGGTCTAGATATGAATTATAAACACTAATGGAGCCATTGGAATAAATTTATAAACTCTATTTTTGAAAGTGAAGAATTAGGATTCAAATATGCTTAAATGGACCATATGGCTCTAGGTGTGTTTAATGATGTTTTTTATGACTCTAATGAGTTTCATGAGAATTATGAAGATTATATATGATAAGATTTTGAAGCTTAAAAGTTAAATGTTAGGAGTGGCTCCTTAAGGCATATAAAGAGGCTATAAATTATACTTAAAGATTTAGTTTGCATATAAGACTAACATAAGTACAAATATGGTTTCATTGATCATTTTAAGCTTTATTTGATGTGTCTAGGCCAAACAAGTGAAATCTCATCTAAATTTATATGTGTAAGTTTGTGGAAGAAGAGAAGGAAACTAATTGAAATTATGTGTCAAGATAGCTTTTTTCCTTCATCGTTATATATGTGTGAATAGTTTGCTTGAGTTTCTTGGCTGTTTATATGTATTGTTTGAAAATTATGTGAATTGTTGATTATTTGAGTATAATATGCAATTACATGACATTCATTTGCATTGAGGTTTGATTGCTCTTTGATGGATGAGGCTTTGCCAAAAGTCTCTTGATAATATATGAGGTTAGGCCAAAAATCCCAAATGTAGGTGAGACAAAGTCAAAAGTCCTTAAATGTAAGTGAGGTTAAACAAAAAATCCTAGATGTTAGATGAGGCTAGGTTAAAATTTCTTAGAGTATGAGTTTTCTCTTTGCTTGAGCCATGAGATCCTTAGAGTATGAATTATAGTTTAGTTATGATTGTATGACATACATACTTATTTCCATGTGCTTGAGTAAACCATTTGTGTGTTTAAATGTTGGATTAGTTACTATGATTTTTTCAATCTTACTTTCCTTTATCTCTATTAACCATGGTCAAGTGAAACTCAAGGAATAAAAAATGATGAGCTAAAGGCTTAGAGAAGCCATTTGAGACAATGTAACTAGCCTAGGAAAAGTTATTATATATAAGAATATGTGTTCTTATATTTTGTTGTAATGCAATGTAAACACATTTAAAAGTGTTAGACCATGATTATGTGACCATTAGATATATGTATAACATGTTATATTGTAATTTTGCATATGAGGTTTCATGAAGTATATGTGTATCCATGTATGTGGGATAGTGATTTTTAGTTACAAGGCAATTTTTACATATAAAGCTTTCTAATAAGCTAAATATTACTTCTTCTTTTTTTAAGTTCTATAGAATATTTGGTGAATTTTTTAATCTAATTCTAAAAGTCTAAATTATGATGTTACTGTTCATTCTACATTAGTCTTAGTTATGACTTTTGAGAGACCAAATAGATTTATTTTGATGTGAAATTTTTACAGTAGAAAGTTTACATCATAAGCTTTCCAAGAACACCAAATTTGCATTAATCGAAGTTGTGTAACTCAAATTATGAATTTTCAAAATTTGGATATTATTAGATGTCCTATGGTCAAAATGTTCAAAAGGCTAAATCCATGGACTTTGTTTTTATCTATATATTATTTTGATTGCAACAAATTAGTTTTGTATAAATTTGAGAAATGGAACGATGAAAATCTATATATAAGCATTATGGAATCATTTGGTACTTTTAGTAATAATAATTTCCACTATTAAAAATTTGGTTACCTTAATTTTTGTCATACGTAGACTTATATATATAGTGAATGTGTAAAATATTGTGATGTAACACAAGACTTGCCTGTAAGTAATGCCTCTATATCTTCAAGGCAAATATACCCTATAACCCTATACTATTTATGTATAATTTATTGTCTTGTTTTTAGTTTAATCGTAATGGAAGCTATTTATTTTCTTACTTTTAACATAAAACAATAGCAAGGTTACACATTATAGAAGTATTTAGTATGAGTTACCATATTTCTAAGCATGTAATTTTCATAATATTATGACAGTTATCCTCAATGTGGGGATCTTACTGTCATACATTACCAAAATATTTATCATAGGTCAGTACTCAAGATCTACATATACACATTATCATATAATCAAAAAGTGTCCTAAGTCAAGCATCACTAAATCAACTAGTGGGGCTACTATATACAATGAAAAGGCTTTATCATATTACTCCCTAATACTCTAAGGATCTATCTGTTCAAGTCCGGCATCCTATGTTAAGGGGCACTAGCTGTATCTCCTTCCCTACCACACTGGTCTTCAACCTATAATCACCAGGACTTGACCAATACCCAGCACTTATATATATGCCCACTCAATCTCAATGATGTAATGAGTGGTTGACATTTGTATTCTTTGAACACATAATTAAACATGTAAGAATCATAAAAATTCTAAGTAAAATAATAATACCTTAAAAGAAAAAGATAATGGTTCAATTACTACATGTACAGAAAATATTTTTCTCTAGTTCTTTTTGTCTATCTAAGATATCAATACATCATACATAAAAGGCAAGTAAAATGTATAGCAATCACATAATTCATAATAAACATCTCATTTAATGGCAATTATAGTAAACATCATATAATGAAGTCGTGCGTAAGAGCCATCAATTTAAACTTCTCATAATCATCATATATCTCAATATATTTATGCATTCAATGTTTTCTCATATGATGGAAACATAACTTGGTGCCATCCTTAGCAATATGGTGTGATTAAATGAAAATATACATAGGCACTATATCCAATGTCTCATACCACTAGACATAAGCTTAAGTTTTCACAAAGTAACTTATAATTAAAGGTGAAGGGGCATCTAAAAAGGTAGCCATTAGAGTATCCACAATGTAAAAAAATTAAATTTATAAAACATGCTATTTGAAGCCTTCCCTAGAGTAGATCCACTTCACATGCAAAAGTAAGGTTTCATGGTACATCTCTGAAGAGAAACTAGTATGGAGATCATCCTTGAAGGATCATCTGTTGGATACTAGTGGTATATAGAGTCTTAAAATCTCATATATGCCTAAATCATAATTATAATACCATGCATGTTGAAGTTTTATTCTCAAGAGAACAATTCATCAATTTAGATAAATACGTCAAAGTATGCATATACATTAGTATAAGTATCATTACACAACATATAGACATTAAAGTGCTCTTAGTTACTCATAATGATTTCTGATGATACCCATTTCTCTTATGATATCTTTTAGTATATTAAATATTTTAGTAGTCCATAGTCCATATCTGGCAGTCCCTGAGCGCTAGTCATCCATGCACGTGTATTATTTGGAGTTTAGTCTTATGTGTATAGGAATCATAGTTTATAAAGGAGTATGGTCATCCATGCATAGGCACCATTTGGAGTGAATTCATCTATCATAGGGTTCAACATCACATTTTATCATAGGGAATTTATATTGAGAGCTTAATTCTCAGTCCCTTTTAATGTGCCAAAGGATAATGCAAAAACAACTTATAATACCATTTATATAATGAGAGACCTTAGGCCATAATTTCATAAAATAAAACTTATAATACATAATAAAATATAGTCCATAAATGGGTCTTAAAACTAGTGCAAACATTACCAAGAAAAGGTGAGAAAAACATACATTTTCCATAATTTCAACTAATGCATTGCAGCACCTGACCCACTGTCCCCTAAAGGGACATAATCAATTATCATTGCAATGCCATTACTTGTCTTCTCTAGCACTTTGAAATGCATGCATTGTTTATGTCAACTTCTTATCAGTTCTGACCTTAACAACCCCAATTGAGTATTTTAAACATCTTATAGGCCTTATATAACAATAAAACAACCTTCAAAACATGAAATAACAATCCAAAATGAGATTTGCCATCAAAGCTCTCCTCAAGAGAGAAGGTAAAAGGAATGAAGAGGATGAAGGTTTTTGGATATTTTACACGTACAACAGACATTTGAATTCAACAAAATACCATCCAAAGCATAAAGCATCCATAAAAAAAGATTCTAAGGCTTTAACAATGAAATACTCCTTAGAGAGAGAAATTAAAATTAATGAAAATGATAGGAATATAAAGCTTTTATAGGGTTCTAAGCACATTATAAACATCTATACTAATCATAAACATCAGCCCAAGCAAACGATAACAATAGAAAAACAAGTCAAAGATTTCACCATTGAAGGTATCAAAGTTTTCCTAATGAGAGAAACTGAGGAGAAGATGAAAATGAAGACATAGAATTCTCTTCTTGCTTGTCATTTATATAGTGTCAGTTTTTCCATTAGAATCACATTTTGGCATAAAGCTAAAATCACACTTTGGCCCTAGCCAAGATTGTTATTTGGTCCTAATTAAAATTACAACTTTATATCTTAAACTTTAAATAATTATATTTTGACCCAAAATTTTACCTCAATATTTTTATTTTCTAAAATTTTTCTTATATTTTCAAAGTCTTTTTGGCTTTGTAAATTTCTAAAATTTAGTTTTCTAAGTATTTATTTCATAATTTCTTCCTATTTCATAATTATGAAAAAAATCCTTAAAATTCTCTAAAATTCCTCATAACCTCCAAATAATTCCAGAAAATTTTCATTATGTTTCATACTTTATATTTCACTAAATCTTCACTATTTGGCTATTATTTAAAATTTGAATATTTTTCTAACTTTAGTTACCTCAATTTAAAATTATATATTATTATTAAAAATTCTTATTAAGAAGAAGATGTTACATTTCTCCCTACTTTTTAGGAACTTTGTCTATAAAATTAAAATTTATCTTAGTGAAATAACTCTGAATACTTTTCCTTGATCAATTTTTCCATCTCCCATGTGGCTTCTTCCAGGGTCAACCTTTCCTAGATGACCTTGACTAGGAAATAATCTTATTTCTGAAGTGTTTTTGGTTTGTGTCCACAATCCATATAGATTTGGCTACTAAGATAAAATCTTTTTGACTTGCACTAACTCTTCTTCTATGTATATGAAGGATCAGGGACATACTTTTGAACATGAGATACATGGAATACAAGATTAAGATCAGACAATTTGGGTGATAATGCAACTTGGTAGGCAATAGGTCCAATCTTTTTTATGATTTGAAAGGGTCCATTGTATTTAAGACTCAAGTTTTTGGATTTTACGGGTTTGCCTATACTTGTAGTAGAAGTATTTTTAGAAACACATGTACTCCTTCCTTGAATTTCAAGAGTATTCTTCTTTTGTCAAAGTTATTCTTTTGTTTACTTTGAGCATTGAGTATTCTTTTCTAGACAAGCTTAAACTATTCAGGGTTCTTTTATATCGACCTTGGTCCTCGTAACTTCCTTTCATGTTTTAACACCATATTCCTTTAGCCTCACTTTCCCATACACTAAGCTTCATACATAATTTTCAAGGAAAATGGAATAAAAATAATGTATTATTTTTGTGTCATATAAGCTGTTAAATTTTCATTTCATGCTTTGTGGACCCTGTGAACCCTTCAATATCATTCTCTACTTATACTTTATCCATACAAGTCATAAATATCATGAAACAACCCATACAACTCGAGATTCAAGCCACACATCAGAAAAACTTAAAGCTAGTTGCGGGTTCCAATATTAGATTTTTTAGGCAAATTTGGAAAATTATAATTAAATCTAAAAAAATCAAAATTAAGCAAATTATAACTTTCTAGAAAGCTCTAAATGTCAAATATAGGATAAAATTCATTCTAAGCTATGAAAACACTATTCATACCATGATTGATAATAGAAAAACACCCAAGGTCAGGCTGCCTAGGTCTACTATCACAAGTTACTAATATAAATTTTAAAAATTCATAACTAATTTTAGAAAAATCAAAACCTAGCAAACCATACCATTTTGGAAAGCTATGATATTAACTTTATGGGAAAAATAATTTCAGGCCATGTTAAGCTAGTTTAGGAACTAAATAATAATGAAACAATACACAAGATTAGTTAACATTACTGTTTCTTATGCAAAATTTCAAAAAATTCATTTCTCTATCTATAGACCTCCAAATGAGATGCTTTTAGTTGCTACAACTCACTATAAATATCTAGTTTCTCAATGTAAAATTTCAAAACTATTAGACCTTGTTTGGCCCTCAGATGACAGAGATGTAATATGCTCAAGTGAACAGCACCCAAACCAAAACCAACTTTTGATATAAACTTTGAAAAATCATAATAAATTTTATAAACCTCCAAATAATGCAGTTCTTAGACCAACAAAAAGCTCTATAAAATCTCAACCTCAAAATCACTCATTTGGTCAAGTTAGGGTTCAGCTCATAAAATAGGTCATTTTTTGTCCTAAAATGGTTCATTTATGTGCCAAATGTTCTTCCCCTTGAACCAAAACTACTTGGACACGTGGGAAAGCTTAAAAACAGTCCATTAAACTTGTTTAAGAAGTCTAAATATCTATACATCGCAAAATCACTACCTCACTTGTTCACAAACATAAGATCTTACAACTTATCCATGCATCACAATACTAAAAAAATCTATTCACATTCATATGCTTTCCATTTCCATACATACATTATATATCCATGTATATACATATATTCAAGTGGCTATACATTATTTACAACATGGGATTATATCATTTGCCAATAATATGGTTATAAAATGGCTAAATAATACATTCTTTTGTCAATCTCTTATCTTTAAGTGTAATGGCTTCCATTTCTTTGCTCACTTGGTCTATCTAAACATATTTTGGCAATGGAAAGGGAAGAGTAAGATTTTAAAAATCCCAATAGCTCTTAACTCTTTTCAATCATATATAATGAATGTAATTTCAAGTCCAAAGATGAACGTATGGCAATCTAGCAATTCATAAACATACCCAAAACATTTCTTTCATTCAAGAAAACATACTCATCATACATAGGCTTGCCAAGACAATTGTTTAGTCTCACCTGTTCTCTTTGGGACTTTTAGACTTGTCTTACTCACTTTTAAGGGACTTTTGACTAAGCTTCACTCTTTTAGAGAGTTTTGGTTTTGTCTCACCTATTTTTAGGGACTTTCAACACATCCTCACCCTAGCTAAGGGACTTTTGGCTTCAACAAACTCATACAAGGCAGAACATATTCATAAAAAATCTTTTAAGAGTATAAACAAAGCAACATGGTACCATGGCATGTGGACATTTGTGAGACACATGTTGAATAACATAAACATATATACACACATCTAAAGACAAGAAACAATTTAAGAATGTATGAGAGAAATGAGAGAAAGCTACCTTGAATGTAAACACACACACTTTCCCTTGATTTTTCTTCTCTTCTTTTGGCTACAACTTGCAAGTGGGTGAAGTAAGATTCCTTTGACCAAGACACATCAAATAGAATCTAATTACACTATTGAAACAAACTCTAATGCCACACATACTCAAGGGAAGTCTACTTGTTCATGTGCATCAATTATGGTTCCATAAAGCACCTAATGAAGCAACTATAAGAATTCATGATTTTGGCTCCATTCTTTCCTTTAATTTATAACTCTTGACTTTATTTAGACTCCTTGGAACCATCACACAATCATTTTAAAGAGCCTAATTAGGAATTGCTTCATTATACTACATTATGGATCCTACACCTCCATTTCACTATCCATGATAAAATTTTTTCAAGGCTTCCTCTCATATTCTTCCATCATATTTAGTCTTATTCTAGTCTTAGAACAAATTAAAATGCTCCCTAGGTACTTGGAACCCCTTTGGCCAAGACAACACCCATTATGGAGCCTAAGAAGTTTTGTTTGTCTTCTTGTGTAATTAGCTACTTGTAAAGCTTCCTAATTTTCTTAAAAACTCTTACATAATCTTACATAATTCATACAACCCTTAGTAGCACACTTTGCATTTCAAGGCTTTTCTTTTGCTTTCAATTGGAAATTCGTACTTCTCTTGCTCTAAAACCCCTATTTCTAACTTGCTAAGGCTTGAATTAATTCTCTCCTAATTGGGTTAGGTTTTGAATGAAACAGCTCAAGGAAAAATCAAGCAAGAAGAACCAAGAAAAACTATGCTACCTTACCTTGGTTTCAAGCTTTTTGAAGAGTACTTTTTAGGCTCATCAATTCTTCTCCTCTCCCTACCAAATTAGCCCTATTTCAGTCTCATTTAATTTAGCAAAATCATGGGAGAAGAGAGGAGAAAGGAGAGAATAAGTGTAGGAGAGGAAGAAGCATAGAAAATCCTTAATTTCTAACCCTTTTGCTTAATCCTTTGCCTTCTTCTTTCCCTTCATCTTGTGTATCAGCTAGGCTCTCTCCTAACTCTGTTTCACGCCAGAAAAACTTCACTGGAGAGAAAGGAGAAGAGCTGGACATGATTTTAAAAGAAAAAGGCAAAGTAAACATACTTTTTTAAATTTTCATTTTAGTCCCTAACCCATAGTTTGTCCGTTTGGCCTCATTTCAACTCTTTTTTGAAATCCATCTTTTCCATCATAAAATTTGGGTCTTCTAATTTATAAATTGCTTTTGATTTCACCTAAATTGGATTTAAATTCATTCCGAACCATTCAATCAAAGTTTTAGTTAACCAACGGTCGAAATCGCTCACAAAGGGATTTTAACTATTATGAAAATTCTTATAATTTTCAAAGCCTTTAAGAACCCCAAAAGGTTTAAATTTCTTGTTTAAAAAACCCTCTTGTGAGCTTTTCAAAATTACCAAAAATTACGAAAAGGCTCCACTTTCTTTCATAAATTTTTTTAGCTCATTTGGCTCGTGTTTCTAGACATATTAAGTCTCAAATCCTCATTTTTTTATTATTTAAAATTTTATTCTAATTTTATTTGGCCTTAAATATTTCATTTCAGGAGACTTGCTTTTATATCCAGTGCATTTTGCTTGTTTACAGAGAAATTAGATATTACGTTTCTCACGTTTACAGAGAAGCCGGATGTTACACATGTAATATCCAGCATTTTTATGTTGGGTTAGACTATGAGAAAAGGTTATAAAAAGCAATGAGAGGAAGTAAAAGTCTCATTATATAAGAAAAGAGATTTAGAAACAATTAAAATCTAATTCAGGGGTGACTAAAAAAAGTTCTTGTAGTGCAATAAGAGAAAATTGAGAATTTAAATATTTAGCAGTATATTAAGAAAGTATGATATTTTTTATTATTATATGATTAAATAAGGTTACCAAATCAATTAGAGCTAATAAATTTGGTCAAAATCCTAATTGTACATAAACTAAAGTAACAAGTGGCAAAGTATAGATTGAGCTATTTTAAATCATTATGAACCCTGAATTTTTACTTTTTAGCAAAGGAGATAGTTAAATGATGTATAGAGTTGAGCAGTTCAGAAAAGTAGTATTAAAAAGCTAAAATAAATGAAAAATGACTAAAAGGGTAAAAAAGTCAATTTAATCGTAAAAGCAAAGAAAAAATTTGGAATTTGAAAAACATGAGAATTGACCTTGAGAAATATATCCCTTATCATAATATCGTAAAATAAAATTAGTAGATTAACCATATGAGAATTGTTCAGTTAAATCTTTGACAGTGTACCAATTAGGATTCTCGATGGCAAGATTTTATTCTAAATTGTTCTAAACTATTTTAAGTCATTGTAACCCCTAAGCAGATATTTTTAATTAAGAAGAAAGTCTAAAATTTGTTATAGAGTAGTTGATTTTTGAAAAGATTGAAAAATAAACTCAAACAAAGGAAATAAAATGTAAAGGGAAAATGGTTATTTTAATGAAATTGTAAACCTTCTCTATATGTGTGTGTATATATACATCATGCCCTTTTCTTCCTCCTTAGTTTATGATTGACTTTGGTAGCTCCAAAAAGGCTTCCATGGTGGCATGAAAAAGGAAGAGAAAGAGAAGGGAATTCAAAACCAAGAAAGGGTAAAGTTTGTGATTGTCACCTTGAGTGAAAGAGTTCATTGGAGGAAATTAATTATACCAAAAGAATTTTCATCAAAAGCTTATTAAAACAAGATCAAGTTAGTATAACCACACCCTTCTATATGCGTAAAACTAAGAAGAGTAAAAAAAGGAACAAGTGGATTAGTTTTTCGGTCAAGATTCTTAGCTTGTATTAGGTAACTTACTATTCCTTTCCTTATATGCATGTTGATTTGCTTGAGTTTGATTTACATTATATGTATTGGTTACTTATAAGGTTATGTTTTTATGATTTTTTTAAAGATATTTTGAGTTAAATATGTTTCTATGTTTTTAGTGTTATGTTTCATGGGCTTATGGCTTCAAGGAAAAATGGCAGATGGATTAAATGCAGTAGTTCTCCTCTAGCCTAAAGGAACAATCTATAGTAGAGGGATTGAATGCAATAATTCTCCCTTAGTCTAGAAAAAAGGGCTTAAGCTAGACTACTGTATGATATGATTATATTTGAGGTTATGTTATGAAGTGTTATAATGTTTTATGAGGTTTTGTGATATTTTTCACCATGCATGCCTGTATCTCCTAGTAATCATTGCCATGCAAAATGCAAAATAAGGAGGATGATAAAACAAAGATCTGAAAAGAGTCAAATTCAACAAGAGTTTAGCTTAGAACTTAACATTATCTACATGAATATGTAAATTGATATTTAGATGTAATGTAATGATAACTTGCGTAAAAGTGTTAGATTATGAATGTATGACTAATATAGATGCATATATAAGATATTGGAACATGATTTAATGTATGGAAATTTATTGAGTTTACATGCATATTTTTTATTGGAATAGTGATTTTTAGTTAAAGGCAAATTTCATGTGATAAACCATTTATAATTGATGTATGCATGAATTGAAATTTGCTCATGGCAAAAGGTGGCACATTAGAGCTCATTTGGTGTATTTTGGAACAAAAAATTTTGACTATTTGAGTAATAAAATATCATTTTCTCCTTAGCTACCTTAATGATCAAATTTGTAGCTAAAACTTGGTGAGTATTTAAAGTACATTTAGAGCTTTCTATAGAATTAAAGTTTATAATTTTTAGAGCTTTATAGAATATTTGGCAAATTTTCAAAGTTGTTGCCAAAAGTTGTTATGATTGTTACTGTTCACTTTGCACCAATTTTTATTCTTGCGTGATTTAAGGGAACTAATGAATTCAATTTATAGTAGCAAGTTTATGTCCTAAACTTTAAAATGATACCTAATTCAAATAAATCGAAGTTATATAAGTCAAATTATGAATTTTTAAATTTCATGCTTTTTTATGTGCATTATGGCTAAAGTAAACAAATGGTTCCTTGTTTATGCTTGAGTTCTAGATACATGATATTTTGCATGGAACCAAATACTTGAAATTAAATTATAAGTCAGAATTGTAGAAAAATCATGTTTGAGTATTATGAGTCCACTTGATATACTTAGTAGTTAAATTCTGCTGCAAAAGGATTTGCATAGTAGTAAGGTGTAACATTTCACCCATTTCAAACCAATATAGGGATGATCTATACTTCCTACCATAAAGGGCTTCATAGGTGTCATCCTAATACTAAAATGGAAATTATTATTATATACAAACTTTACTAATGGTAGGCATCCATCCCAACTTGACCCTTAGTCTAAGGTACAAGCTCTTAGCATGTCTTCCAAGATTTAAATGGTTTGTCTTAACTTACCATCTATTCAAGGATGATAAACTATATTAAAATGTAGTTTAATACTAAAAGCTTTCTGTAAAACTCCCTAAAATCTAGAGGTAAATCTAAGATATGGTCTAACACTTTATTGAAGGCTACTCCATGTAATCTCACAACCTCTTAGAGATATAATTAGGTGAGTTTATCTAAGGAGCACTTAGCCTTAATGGGTAATCTCATATCACATCTTTGCCAGTTTGGGTCCTAGGTAATGGCATAACAAAATACATGGTGACATTGTCCTATTCTATTAGAGGATCTCTAGAGGTTGGAGCAAATATAAAGGTTTCTGATGTTCTATCTTAACCCTCTAACATACTTGATACTTAGCCATATATTTAGCAATTTCTTTTTTCATTCCTAGTCACTAGTAAATTCTTTTTAAATTTTGATACATTTTAAGAGATCCAAAATGAATAGCATAATTACTTTTATAGGCTTCTTTTAAAATTTTATTTCTAAGTTCATCTTAATTTGAAACACATACATTTCCCTAAAAAAGGATAGCCTATTGCTACAAAAAAGTTTGGGTGTCCAATTGTTTTTATAAAGACAAATCTAGATTTTAAGCCTTCCTTATCTTAGTCCTTAGGTTGTACTTGATTCTGAGCTTACTTAGCTGCAAATTATGGGGTAAGATGGTCATGGAAAGTCTTATGTCCCTAAAGTATTCCAACATCTTACTTTCCTTAATAATTAATCTCATAACTTATAAGGACTTTCTACTGAGGACATTTGCTACTGCATTTGCCTTTCCTGGATGGTACCTAAGTTCAAAGTTATAGTCTTTAATTAGTTCCATCCATCTCCTCTACCTCATGTTCAATTCTTTTTAGTTAAACAAATACTTTAAGCTATTATAGTCACTAAAGACTTTAAAGTTAGCCTTGTATAGATAATGTCATCATATTTTCAAGCAACTGTTATTTACTCTAAGTCATGAGTAAGGTAATTCTCTTTATAAGGTCTAAGCTTACTAAAAGCATAAGCTATTACCCTCTTGTTTGGTATAAGTACACATCCTGAACCCTTCTTGGAAGTGTGACTATACACTTTAAAGTTTCTTTGAGGATTAAGAATTATTAAGATAGGCATGGTGGTCAGTTTTTCTTTCAAAGTTTATAAACTACTTTCACACTCAGAGGTCTAATCGAAAGGGCTTCCTTTTTTAGTTAATTTGGTCGATGGAAAGGCTATCTAAGTGAATCCCTAAATAATTCTCTTATAATATCTAGTTAGGCCTACAAAGCTTTAGATTTCAGTAATCAATTATGGTTTATTATACTCGACCATTGCTTTTATTGTCTCAGGCTCTACAAATACTACATTTTATGAAATTACTTGGCTTAAGAAATTTGCTTCCCTTAGCCAAAATTTACATTCCTCTAGTTTGGTAAACAATTATTTATCCTTTAGTACTTGTAACACCAGCCTAAGATGTTTCTTGTGTTCTTTTTCTCTTTGAATAAATTAGAATATCATCTATAAACATTATGATGAATTAGTCTAAATAAGCTTTATAAATTTTATTTATGTAATCTATAAATATTACTAGGGCATTGGTTAAACCAAAAGGCATCACCAGGAATTCATAATGTCTATACCTAATTCTAAAGGCAGTTTTAAAGATGTCCTCTGTTCTCACTCTAATATGATGATACTTTGATCTAAGGTCAATCTTGGAAAAGATCATTTATATTAAAGAGTAGGTATTTATTCTTAATGGTCATCTTATTCAGTTATCTATAATTTATGCATAGTTTAAGGCTCCTATCTTTCTTCTTTATAAGCAGTATTGAAGCTCTTAAAGGTGAGATACTAGGTTAGATGAACTTCTTGGCCAACCAGTCTTTTATTTGAACCTTAATTTCTTTCTACTTTAAGGGAGACATCCTATAGGGTGCTATAGAGATTAGCCTTGTTCTTCAAATTAAATTTACAGTAAACTCTACCTCTTTTTCTACAAGGATGATAGAAATCTCTACAAGAAAAACCCTTAGTAATCTTTCACTACAAGGATGTTATTTATGGCTGATTCCTTTTTTTGTTCTAAGGATTCTAAGGCAGCACATTCAACATCTATTTCATCCTTCTTTATACTAACAAGAGTAGCAAAAAGGCTAATAATTTCTAAGTCAAAGGTGGTGGAAACATTATTATTTTCTAGAAATATTTTTATGGTAGCATTGTTCTCAATCAACAATCTATGTAAAAAATGATGTCAATATTGCTCAAAGGTAAGCAAATAAGATGAGCAATAAAAAAAAATCTATTTTCAACATGAATAGGATAGTTTAAACAAGCAGATGATGTACTTACTTTCATTCTCATAGAAATGGAGACATATAGCTCGAAAGGTAGTTAAAAAATATTCAAATTTAATCTCTTCACATAATCAATAGATATGAAAAAGTGTGTAGCTCTCAAGTCATACAATATAAGTAAAGGAATGTTATTGGTAAAATGTGTACCTTGTACAAAGATTAAAGACTAGTCAACTTTTTTCCCACTTATAATAAAGACTTTACCCTTTGTTGATAGTATTTAGCCGATGCCTTCCCATTGGTTTGCATGTAGTTATAAGAGAAGTTGTCAAGTCTTAGGTGTAACAAACATTTTGTCCAACAAGACAAGGCTTGTTCCCATGCGCTTTCCTACATCTAAAGCATGTTATGGGTGTGTGGCTCCTCTCAACCTACTCTAGAACCCTTTTTTCTATTTCTTCTTGTCCATATCTATAAGATGCCTTTCTATCACCCTACATTTGCTAACTAGGCCTACAAAATTTTATATCTCTAGAGTGATCACTGCTCCCTTAATTTTTGGCTTCAAGCTCGTTTTAAATTTCCTTACCTTCCAAGCTTCATTAGGATTATTCTTCATATATGAGGAATATTTTGATAGTGCCTCAAACTTGGTCACATGCTGCTCCACGATCATACTCCCTTACTTCAGTTGTAAAAACTCAATCTCTTTTTCATTCTTCACACTTTTCAAAAAATACTTCTCAAGAAATGTGATCTTAAATACTTGCCAGGTTAGTTCAGTTCTGTGTGCCTCTATACCATACTTGGCTTCTTTCCACTTATTATTTGCATTACCAACTAGCATGTATAAAATAAATATCACTTTCTAGGTATTTGCACAACATAGTACCTAAAAAATCTACTCTAACCCTTCTAATTACTAGTCTACCACAAAGGGGTTATACTTTCCATGAAAAGTTAGAGATTTGGCCTTCTTGAATTATGATAGACCTTGATAATTTATGTTTGGTATAAGGTTCTGTGTTGCACCCTTATTTTCCTTTGTTTGAGCCTGGTTGACTAATGTCACTTCTCAATTTTTAGTAGCTAGAACCTAGTTGTCACTCTTATTTTCCTATATTTGTTGAATCAACTAGTTAGTGGTAGCAATTTGTTCCCTAGCAATAGCAATTACTTCTACTTGTTCCTACAAAGCAGTAGCCATCTTGTAATAATAGTCATCATGCCATTATCACAATTGTTTCCATTACTATTAAAGTTGATTATTCTTCCTAAAGCCATAGCTTTTACTTCATAGATAAAATAATATTATTGATGTGATTAGGCTCAATAAATATTACTTTACATGTGAACCAAATTATGGCATCAAGAAGCAATATACAAGTACATGAGTGCTGGTACTATTTTCACTTATGGTCACTTGCATATCATAATAGAGTTAGGCTTGCCAAATTTTTGTATCTCCTCTAATATATCTAAATTTTTCTAAGTATCCATAGGATAAACTGTTTTAATACCACTAATGTAATCCTTTTATTGTTTATGTATAATTTATTGTCTTGTTTTTAGTTAATCATAGTGAAAACTATTTATTTTCTTACTTTTAACATAAAACAGTAACAAAGTTACATAATACATAAGTATTTAATCTAAGTTATCATATTTCTAAGCATGTAATTTTCATAAAATTATGGCAATTATCATCAGCGTAGGGATAATTGACAAAACATTCATCATAAGTCAGCATTTAGGATATTAAAAAGTGTCTTGGATCAAGCATCACTGAGTCAACTAATGGAGCTTCTATGTACAATCAAAAGGCTCTATCATACTACTTCCTAATACTCTGGGAATCTAGGTGTTTAGGTCTAGCATCTCTATGTTAGGAGGCACCAACTACATCTCCTTGATCACCATACTAGTCTTCATACCTATAATTACTTGGATGTGACTGATACTCAACACTACTATATATGCCCACCTTTTAAGTATCTGCACAACATGGTACCTTATCACAGTAGCTAATCCAATTTCTCTTATTTTCATTGTTTACTTTGTTCTAAGATATACTATTCACCATCCTCCATCCCTAACAACACAAGGTCTGATGGATTTTCCACTATGTCCTAAAAACCAACCACACTATTTGAAGTAAAAAAGCTTGTAAAAAATCCATCTTCTACTATCTTCATTGCTACCTTAAGGATTCCTTTCTTCATGAATATCTCTCTTACTTTAATACACAAACCACATTTCTCATCTTATTTAAGATTCAAACTCTTGTCACTGATGATGTGCCCTGGTACTTATGGGTACCAATTGCTTTCTACACTAGAGCCATAGAGAATAGAGTTTCCTTTATTGCTAATTTACAATTTCCTTTATCAATTTGAAAATTACAATTTTGATCTTTGTGCCATCTTAGAATGGTTTTCACCATTATACTAGTGGTGTGCAGAATTGAAGAAAATTATCTTTCAATACAATCTTTGAGAAACCCCAATCCAAGACCAGCAAGTTGCTAGTATTTTCATCTTGCATAAGCCATACTAGAGTAAAAGAAATAATATGCTTCTTACAAGAAATTATCCCTATCAATGGAATACCTTCCTTGATTAGCCAAAACAAAAAGCTTAAGCTCTTCAAGATCTTAAAATGTTTTTATGTGAACTGGACAATTATAAAGAAAAACAATTTGTCTTTTGCATCTCTCTTGACCCATTTTTTTGGAGAATTCATACCTAGCCAACCAAGAATGCCAAAGGTCAACTTGTTGAAAGGTTTGGACTAAAGCCTAAATGTCTAAATTTCTCCAATGATTTATTTCACAGTCAAATTTAGCTTAAGCCCCAAGAAGAACACATACAAAATTCCCAAGACCTAAATGAATTAGATGATTTTGATAAAGTGAAAGAATGGTTGACAAAGCATCTTAGAAAGCTGAAAAGGAAGAATGACCTAGACAAATCAAACAACTCAGAGGACCTTAACTTATCTAAATCACATGAGCTTATCGTAAAGGGATAAGCTTTTTCATTTACTAACTAAATTATTATATTGTAATTTGTCTATATGTTCTGCTTTTTAGGCATGCTTTGTTTTCTAACTTGTAAAAGAAGCTTTAGTAAAAGCTATATGCATTATTGCATCTGTATTATTTTAGTCTTTGTAAAAGTTGTTTGTCGGTATGTTCTAACTCTTTTATAAAGCCAGAGCTCTTCCTCAATTATGAATAGAGGAAGTCTTGTATCCAAGTTTGAGTAATAATATTAAGTGCTCTCATATGAATTATTTCTAAAACTTTCTTCTTTTTTTGAAATCTTTCCTTGATATACTAATATGCTTTGTACTTGCTTTTGTGTGAGGATCCTGTGTATTATGAAGTATTGATAGAAAATTACAATATTTATTAGAGAATTTTATCCTATCAATGAATTCATATCTCAAAAAGGTTTTTAAAAAGATCAAAAGAAACCTTAATTCTAATAGGCCAAGAGACATAAAAGGCCTAGAGATAGAGAGAGGTTAATTGTTCAAGCATACGGGGAAAATAAAATGATTTGGTTATTCATAACTAAAATACTAAAATAAAGTATTATTCTTTGTGTAGACAAGATATTAAACCTAATCCTAGATTTTTGAGAAGTAAATATCACAAACATCATATTAGATTTTTTTTATTATTATTATACTCTTTTATCTTAAGAAGAGAAAGTTAAATTAGATAAAATCACAAAATTTTTATTTTTATTTTTATAAGATTTCAAAATCTAACCCTGAATGGTATGGGATGATTTTTTAAATTTGACAAATCAATTTGTTTCACAAAGGGTTGTTATATGTGACATGGTGAAATGACATTGAACACTAAGGACTTTAGTTTTGTTGACTTTCATCTTTTTAATTAAATTTGTTAGTCTTCCTAATGTATCAAAAACATATATTAATTTTAATATATATATATATATATATAATTTGTCGAAGGATTTTATTGTTCACATCCCAGCAGACCCGCCCGCTCCAAAACACTGATGCCAAGCCACAAAAGCCATGGCTTTCATGTTGGGCTTTGTGTCACTTGTCTTTTGTCATTTTATTTTATTATTTTTTTAACTTTGTGAATTCTCCTCGAGTCTCGTGCATCTTTACAAAGCCTGCTACCTAATTAATGTATCATTTAAAAAGACGAATTGTGAGTTCCTAAAAGAAAGTGATTATCTAATAATTTTTTATTTCCAATATACCCATGGCTTAAATAGGCGCATAGCTTTTCTCTTTTTGGCCAGATAATATGTCAAACTATAATGAAATTTTAAAAAAATTGTAATGAAAATGTTAAATCCTTGCATTGGAACTCAACAAATTTAGTTTAAGTTAAAAATTTTTATTTTTATAACTTTAATATTTTAAAAAATTAAAAAAAATTAAATTTTTTAATAGTATAATGCAATTGCATTACACTTGCAGAGTACTAGTAATTTGTAAAGAAGTTAGAATTGAAAATTTTAAAAAATTAAAATTTACGTCATTAACTTTTTAAGAAATTAAAATCTTGATAAATATGTTTTTTTTAAGTATGATTTAAAATAAAAAATTATTATTTTAATAAGATAATGCTCAAAATTCCCCCATCTTCCCTGCGAGATGCAAAAACTATGAAGCTCCAAAAGACACTCCTGCCCCGTGCCGAACTTTGGCACGCTGAGCATTTTCTTTGCTGTCCCTTACAATGACAATTCTACCCCTTCCAACCAATGCAGAAGCTTTCTTCTTTCCTGCACCACTCGTACTTGCAAAACAATTTTATCGACTGAAAAGTTTTTTCCCAACGCCATCACTACCCTTACTCTCTTACACACCTCCCATCGACTCTCTCTTCAATTTTGGTTTCATGGGAACTCCTTTGTATCTGTACATACCCGTATCCCAGCAATTTCTGCCTCTGTGGAACTAGCACAACCTTTTGCTCGACCATTATCCTGTGGCTTTTTACGCTGATTTGTTCTACTTGGTATGAAATATTTCTTTTCAATGATTCCTGCACATTCTCATAATTTATCTTCATACCCGTAATTCTTAATTTATGAATGCATTCATTTAAAATCGTAATCTCCTTTCGTTTTTGTCCTAATCTCTTTTCTTACGCATTTGCAGAGATAAGAGTAATAAAGTAAACTTTACAAGGAAAAAAGTTTGGGAAATTAAGGTACATACGTTGACTCTTTCTTTTCGTAGTTTGGGCAGTCACCAACCCCAGCGTTTTGCAAACACATTTCTTTATGATTAAATGACAATAAAATGTTGCTAGAATCTACACAATATATAGTTGTTATGTAAGCCTCCCTTGTTTTGAACGACCTTCATAAATACTACTTTGCTCCAAATAAATTCTATTAGAAACATTTAAGCCATGCATTCTTGTGAAAATCAGAGTTTGCGGAGTAAGAGTAAACATTAGAAAGTACAAGC
Organism: Erythrophleum fordii; assembly: GCA_032878935.1. Taxonomy (NCBI): domain Eukaryota; kingdom Viridiplantae; phylum Streptophyta; class Magnoliopsida; order Fabales; family Fabaceae; genus Erythrophleum; species Erythrophleum fordii. The sequence continues at coordinate 3,746,536 of JAVQMF010000025.1, read as the reverse complement.
CCAATGCCTCAACTCAATAAAGTAAAGAACATGAAAGTTTATATCAGTTGGAACTATTTTTCATTTGGGTAGAAGCAGCAATTAAAATCATTAGAAGCCTTCGAAATAAGAAAAAGATAAACCCTTTATCTATGAAAAGGATTTTATTTTTTTATTTTTAATGTAAAAAACTTAAGCGACATATATGGGAGATGACAACACGAGTAAAGCTAAACATTTTGTCTGATCTTTAAAAAATTGTAAAAAAACTAAAAGTTTTACTTGGTCTAGGCTCAGTGACACTATGAGGAGTCAATTTATAAGTTGGTATATTTGACTAGGCATTCGGCTTAGGTTGGCAGAATATTACCCTAGCTGGAAAATGGTTATAACATTTTAGTAATCAAGAGCCGGAATTGGTGGAAGGCTAGAACTGGGTTCCATGTCACTTATGCAATACTCCAGAAACTCATATCAAGTGGTTGTGTTGGAAGATTTTTGTAGTTGGGAATTTTCTTTTTTTCTGTCTTCTCAATCTTTTTATTGACTGACCTCTTTGCTGTAAGTTCCCATTCATTTCCAATTTTTTCTTCATAAGCCTTTTCTATACCCCAGAAGAAAAAAAAAAAGGGAAGAAGCTGATAATATCTTGCCTGTACTAAGTCGTCCTTGAAACTAAACATGAGGTGTTGAATAGTTATAAAGTCTTTCACTTATATCTTTCTTTGATTAACTTCCATGCTTCACAGGGGCTACTCATTCTCCCTCATGGTATTCTCTATCAAAATCTAGGGCCCTTACAAAAGGTTGAAGCTATTTATGGTCCGAACAACAATATTTGTATTACTAACCTGTTGCAAATTAGAAAGCTGCTCTTTCTCGCTATGTCTATTTTATAGTTTGACAAGCATACTCAACATAGTTGTCTGCTTCTGCATAAGGTGGCTTAAAATATGTTATGTAGATTGTTTTCTTTAAGTGAGATGTGAGATTGTCTTGCAACAGATAAGGGTCTTTTGTTTACTAGTTTGAGGGGCTTCATCAAGAAAATTTGGCATCATGATTGATATGTGCAATTTTTTATATACTTTGTCAAAGAAATACCAGAATATTGAACAATTACAAACCCTATTCCATTTAGCATATGCGTGGTCATAGCTCAATGCCTTCTGTTCACAATAGTTAACATATCTAATGAAGATCAGAAGAATGTCGTCTAAAAGAGTGTGTGGTGGCCAAGTTGCATAGGTATCAGATGCCATCTTTTGATCAATGATTCTCCACCATTTTGCAAATATGTTTTTTCTACTTGTCAAACTTGTCACATCAAATTCCAAAGAAAAACACTACTGATTACTTTACTGGCAAATTATAGAGAGAGGCGAAGAGGACAGAATTATAATGATTTATGAGATTGAATTAACCTTTTGTGACTAAATGACAAGAACAGATTGCTAGGATGTACACAATATGTGGTTGATGAGTAAGGCTCAATTTTAAAGAACCTTTGTAGCTCTAAAACTAATTTTGCTCCAAATAAATGCTCCTACACATATTTCAAGCCTTGCGTGTTTGTGAAAATTAGGCTTTGCAGAGTAAAAGTAAAACACTGGAAGGCATAAACTCAGTGCCAGAACACAATAAACTAAACTACATGCAAGTTTTTATTAATTGGCACTAAAAAGGTTTGAAGATCTCTATTTTCTAAGATTCTGTTGCATTTTGTTGAAAAGAGTTTTCTGATAGAGCATTTCATCCTCTTTAAAAATTTTTGACCAAAAAAAATAGACAACTCCTCATGTTCAATTGCTTTGAGAAAAAAAAAAGGAAAACCTTTTTTTAAATTTTAATTTATTATTAAGGCTAATTAAAATGCAACCTTGGTTATAGTACATTATTCTTCCCTTTTTTATCATCTTATATTGCCTTAAATGAAAAATAATAACACTGTTCAATTGCTTAGTTTCAATTTTGGGGTTTGCTTTTCTTAGAGTTCAAGCTTCAGTAAAGGCACTATTTTTCTTTCCAAACTTGTTGCAACTAGGCCATTGATCTTGCTTTATGTATATGCGATGTTCAAAAATTTGTGGAAATGTTATTGAGACTTGAGATTAATTATGTTAGTTTTTATTAGTGATTGCAAATTCTGGAGTTCTGTTTTTATTAAATAAATAAACTGCTAACAAATTGATGTAAATATATGGTTTTGTTATGGCCGCAACATTCAATGTTTGATATGGAATGAGAAGTACTTAATTAAGAGATTGGATACTTAATGTGCAGATAGATTGTTCTATTGTCGCAATAAAACAAAATCACTTGACTGAGGAGAAGAGGAAAATCTTTTTAATTGCAAGCTCTTTCCTTATATATATGTATGCATAGTATCCATGTTGTATTGTTGAAGACCAAGTGATACACTTGGTTATAAATGAATTGACAATTGATATTTATAATCCCAATTAGATTTGGTCATCATGAACTCTTTCTTTCATGCTTTATGTGATTAGAAGTGAAAACCTACGACATATTTTGCTTGCTTGGTTTCAATTTTGTTTTACAGTGTTATGCATGTTTAAGCATTATTGTTTGCTATATTTTTATTTCCAAAATTGTTACATCAATTACCAAAGAAAAACAGTACTCATTAATATACAAAGGAAACATAGAAAGAAGCAAACAGAATAAATTATCTTGAGATTGAATTAATCCTTTATGTATCAATGACAAGGAAACATTGCTAGAATCCACACAATATATAGTTTTCATGTAAGTCTCTAATTTTTTAAAAGAACCTTTTGTAAATTGATAAACAAATTTTGCTCCAAATAAATGTTGCTAACCATATTTTAACCTTGAATTTTATGAAAATGAAGTTTTGCAGAGTAGAAATATAACTCTAGAAGGCATAAACTGATGCCTGAACTCAATAACTGAATTATATGCAAGTTTATATCAAATTGACACTATTTTCTTCATGGGTAGAGGAAGTAATGTAAATATTAGAAACCTTGAACACATGATTAACAATATGCATGGAAAAAGGGAAAAAACCGGGGTGTGAAGATCTATATTCTCTAAAATCCAACTGCAGTTCATTGAAAAGTGATTTCAAACTCAGCATTTCAACCTCCTTAAAAATTAATTGAAAATATGGGATAAGTCCTATAATAATTCATTCTGGACATGGTGAAGTAGTTTTGTACACTCTTCAAAATATTGCAATTAAAATGAAACAAATGTTACGCTGCTGGAACCAAAATGGAGAAATTAATTCTTGAGTTTATGGCTGATGCTAGCTATACTACTAGGAAATCTTGGTTGAACTGAGCCATTACAATCTTCCAGTATGGTCCTTGAATGCAAACATGTATCTGGCATTGATAATAAGTATGAACTTTGGTATGAGGCTTGCAAGAAAGGCAAGCTACTTATTATTAGTGGAGAAGGTACAAAATGCATTGTGAGTAACAATGTCAACATAGAGTACAATTCATGGAATGCATTTATTTTCCCCCAAAAAAAAAGTCATTTGATAATAGATTTCGTTGTTTAGGTGATTTCTTATTCCTATGTAATTATTTAATTTTGATAAGTTATAATAGCAAGTAGTAATCTGAAAGCTGCTTTATTTCCACATGAAGACTACGTAAAAAATTGTTAATATGGCGGTAGGCTATTTAGTTGCATTCATAGCTTGTGTTCCTTCTATTAAAGTATTTTTGAGAAGTTCTTAAATTTGTATACAAGTTCATGGAATATGATATGGTAAACTTCGTCACATCAAAATGTGTAAATCATGAGAAAGAAGGATGATTTATTATTGACAATGTTGACCCCTATGAAAAAGACATTTCCTCCTGGTGCTTGTTTTTACAGTGCAAAGTTCACAAGTTTATGGCCTTTTGTAATGCTTCTTTAATTAGAATTTATTATTCCATGTCTTAAATTAAGCTGTAAATTATAGTAACATATCTTGTTACCTGTTAAAGATAGTTATTCATTTAATGCATTTGTCCAAAGTGTCAATTTCAATTTGTTCTCAACTATTCGTAAAAACTCATTTCCTAAGTATGAGTAATAAAAAAATTAGTCTACTCTACAGTTAGAACAAATCCTGATTTCCCCTTTTATTTAGTGCTTTTTTCTTATTCTTGTTTTGAAGGTTTCTAATAATTTGAGATGCTTCTTCTAACCATATGTAAATTAGTGCCAATTAATATAAGTTATGTAGGTTCATCCTTAAATTAATGTTTCCTATGAAACAAGCCAATCGTATATCATTTTGTCTGATGTTATTGAAAAGTTTGGATCTACAATAATTGAGTTGTAGAATAGCATAACAAGTAGTAAGAATGGAGCTGTGCATATATCAAGTTTTTAGATAAAAGAGAAAGAGAATTTTCTTAGCTAATTTTTCTGAAGTTTAAGCATTGGAAGATAAAGTATAACTTCAGAATTTAGAGCATTTTATGGAACTTAAATATAGCAGTGCAAACCGTAGTTGTTTATCTATTATTTTTGTATTTAGTATCTCTCTTATCCAATTTGATTTCCATGCTTGTAATTGAGACAGGTAATTATAGCATGGTCATAAGCATGCTTATAATTTTTGTGTTTATGTTATTTCCGCTTAATACATTTAGATTTTGGATTATTGGAGTTATTATAAGCTGTTTTTTAAATATGAGTTAATTTTAATGTTGCCATGCGTTGTGTAGTGTGCTGTGCACCATGGTTCCAAGAGCCCCTATCACAACAGTGTGCCACACACTTTGAACAGCTGTGTATTTCTTCAAGCTCCTTATTTTTACATGTTGTTGACATACAAACCAGTTGAATTATTTAATGCATCAAACAACTATGATATAAATTTCTTGGTTTTTCTTCTTGGTCTACTCTTTTTATCTGAGTTTTAAGTCTCACCTTCAGTTGTTATGTTATTCTTTTCACATTGTAGGATAGCCATGAAAAGAAAAAGGGATTCAATAGCCTCTAACACACTGAAAGGCGTTAGAGAAGCAAAGGAAGTTGATGACCCAAAAATTGAACCACTTGGGCCTTCTTTTGCTGATCTTCCTTCTCCCATCACTACCAATATTCTACTCAGACTTCCCATTAAGTCAGTTCTCATTTGCAAGTGTGTATGCTCAAGTTGGAACACCATTATTTCAGACCCACATTTTGCTAAATTGCATTTTGAGTGTGCACCTGTTGATTTTTTGGTGCGTACCAATGATCCCAAACGTGTTTCAAGAACCCTTCATCTACTTGAGTTTAAGCCTGAAAAGTTTGAAAGCCAGAATTTTGTAAGTGATAATGATGATGCTCATTTCTGTTCATGTGAGGATTTTCAAAAGCAAAAGTGTAACAGTCACATGAAGCTTGAGGCCAAATTCAAGCTTCCTATTCGTGATGCTAAAATGGTGCTTGACAAAAAGCTTGAGGCCAAAAGTAGTGGTGGAAAAAGGGCTTATATTGCTTGTAAGCCCAGAGATGACAAGTTTGCTGTGGTGAATTCTTGTAATGGCCTGCTCTGCTTGTGTGATCCCAAGGAGAGAAACCCTCTTGTTGTTTGCAACCCAGTTACAGGAGAGTTCATAAGACTACCAAAAGCGAGTAAGGTTGAGAAATTGAAAGAATTAGCCTTTGGTTGTGGCTTTGGTTTTCTTGAAAAAACTAATGAATACAAGGTGATAAGAGTATATGGCCAATATGTTCAACAAAAATATGGTTGGAGACATGATTATACGGTTGCTGAAATACACACACTAGGCAGTGGATTATGGAGAAGTATTGAATTTTATAACCGTTGGCATTGTCTTAAATTTCCCACTTGTTTGAATGGATCACTTCACTGGCTTGGTTTTGATTGTATGAAAAGATCAATTGTATGTTTTAACTTAGAAAGTGAGAGGTTCCATTTATTCCCTTCTCCTCCTCATGAATTAGTCTGGAATGCACTAGTGAATTCGGATTGCATTAGCTTGGGAGAGTTAAAGGGCTGCCTCTATATATGCGGTCCATCATCTTCAGGTTCTGTTAATTTGTGGGTGATGAGGGAGTATGGTGTTGGTGAATCCTGGAGTAAGGTTCTCAGCATTGATACTAATGATGGGGTGCATTGGCCTCGTTGTGGTTTGTATCAGCCAATGAAAGCTTTTATAGGTCCTGGCATATTGATGTATCATTCTTGTAATTGCTTTACCTACTATGAACGACGAAAGCGTCAATTCCAATTTTTCAAGGTTTGTGGGACTCAATTCGATTTGGAAGTAATTGCACATATTCCAAGTCTCATCTCATTAAAGGATGCTATAAAAGGAGACAATGTTGAAGTGCTAAATGTCCATTCACGGTAATAATGTCAATTTTAATCTAGTGTTATTCACTTACTGGTTATAATGTTCATGTGTCTCTCTCTCTCCTAATGTTATTTACTTACCAGTTATAATGCTCTCTCCTTGTTTGATCTTGTGTATGGCGGGAAGAGACTACTTTTCGGAAAGTCGAGGGCTTGGGTTTCTTCCCTTTTAGCATATTTACTTGAAAGTTTAGATTTAGTTGTCATATTTGTATATTCAAATTTACTGCATACAATTATGCATATGCATGTTTTAATCTTTGTTCTTCATTATTGCGGTATCTTCGGTTCTTTTTTCCCCATTAGCTGCAGTGTCATTGATAGTGTGTGATATAGTAAAAAGTGAACCTCGAGAATTTTCTCTATGCTTTTGTTTTGGCCATGTTAGTACTTTATTATTCTCTAACATTGATATAAATTTATATAGGTGCGCAGCATTTAAATTGCGGGAGGAGAAAGATGTTCTGTTCTTGGCTCAAAAATAATGTTGATCTAGCTAGTTTATATTCCTCATCATCTGACGATTGTGAAGACTGCTGCTCTTAAGGAGTTAGAACGGTAACTACCTTAGAAGCTAAGTGGTTGAGCTAGCCAGTCTCTCTTTGAAACATAGTGGAACTGATATGCCGAGTTTGTAAATAGGAGATGCTCAATGAATCATGGATGCTATTATTTATCTGTTTTGAAGCTTCTCTTGAGTCTTTATGGCACCTTGTGCCTGAATTAATGAATTCCCATCCTATGCATATGCAATTGTTTTGTGGTGCAAAAGATTTACTGAATTTCTTCCAAAGCCTTAGTAATTATGATGACAAATTATGATGCCTCTAATATCTAGCCAGATTGATGTCATTTATGATGCATATTCCTGACATAGATTGGGGATAGTTGATCTTTTGTGGTTCATGCTATACCATGCTTGTATAAGTAATATGCTGATCTTATTATTCATTGAATACTAAATATTATGAAATATAATAACCCCCACACTGAGACTACAACCCTTGAAAATTTAGGTATAATATAATGATTGGAAACTAGTCACCATATCTGAATTTTTACCTTGTTCAGTGGAGTGGATTGTGTTTCATAAATATATATCTTGAGTTACCTGTTTTAGAGGTCCTTTCTTCACTTTCTTGTTTGTAATTGGACATGGCTGGGGTCAACTTTTGCTTGAATTAATGAATTCCCACACTTCATTCGCAAGTGTTATGTGGTGAAACGTTATTTCAATTTCTACCATAACCTATGATTCGTTTATTTAAAAAAACTATGAAAATTTATGCCAAGATTACAATTAATCTAAATTCGTATAACGGAACAATTTATCTTCTATTTAATTCATAGTTGGGCGTTTTTAACACTGTCGAACAGTTGGTTATAAATGGGCCGCAGGGGCAAGCCCCTTTTTTAAATGATCTTGGAAATTTATGTCCAAATTTGACCAAATATATTTGCGTGCTAAATTGGCTAGAATGCGGGTCGCTTATTCTTCTTTTTCAATTTTTTTTATTCCGATAAAATAATTAAATGTTATTGAATTTTCACCTATTGAAATTTATCAAATAATTGAAAGAAAAATTCTATTAGAATAGTTATAACATATAACTGTAACCTTTTTCTAAATATAACAATTTAAATTATTTCTTCAAGAACATGTAATGTGAAAAAGAAAGAAATATAAACAATAAGTATTAGAGATAAAAAATAATTTTTATGTTTTTATTTTTAAAAAGATAATTTAATGGTTAAAATAGTAATATGATAAATGGAATAATAATTAAAAAATATATAATAGCCATTACATAAATTATACAAATGTATTATATTTACAGCCTACCAAACAAGTCGTTCGCTATCATCTTGCCTTTCATATTGCATAATAAGTCGTGATTGGATGATATTTTACATATTCTGTTGTTCAATCGAAGTATTAAGAATTTTTGAATGACATGCCTCCTAATATATGAATTATGAGCACGTATGACCTATACTGTTTGGCAAAAAATAAGTAGGTATATATGACCGATCCACTATAAAGTTGAACGAGAATAGGAGTTACACTAGCCACAACTTTATTTCTTGTAAAACTAGATTGAATTTTAATTTTATTATTATTATTTTTTAAAATTTTGTGGGCTAGCCTATAGGGAACCCACCTAACTCCATGAAGGATTCAGGCTAAACCAATCAAAATTCATGAGCCCAAATCCTTCCACACAGCTGGTTTAACAGGCCACCTCGTGAGTTTTGCTCCGTTTTAAGAGTGCTAGATATTTAGATCACCTACACTTGATCTTATAGGCCAAGTGTAAACATTTGGACCTCTTAATTTTGACGGTCAACGTATAATAAAATGACAAAATAGTTAATTTTTATAAATATAATTTTATAATAAAATAATCAATAGTGTCATTTTTTTAAAAAAAAAATATAATTCTTTAGACATAACTACTAAATACTAACCTATCTTGAGATTTAATTAGATTATACTTGACAATTTTGTTATTTAAAAAATGAGTAAATTGTAAATTTTTCTTGAGTTTTATTAAAATTATATGAATTTTTCTTAACTTAAAAGATATGTACAAACTTCTCTTAAAACAAAAGATTGTACTATACTTTAATTTAAATTTAATTTTTTTTAACTAAACTACCCTCTATTATCAACAAAACATTTGAGATATATACAAGTGATCACTAAAACTAATTGTCTCATAATAGCTTTAAAAAAGGATTATTCCATTGGGTTATACGCTCTATTTATATCTAGCTTACTGCCATATACCCGTCTCTTTCACAGCATTATTTGTGCTTTAGAACATGCATATGCTTGTAAGCTAACAACATATTGTTAGTGATATAGCAGTGAGCTATAAAAGCCTCTTTGGTTGAACAGAGCTGACCAAGGGAACTAGTTGGACCCATTGAGAAGATAGCTAGCATCTTTAATGTCCTCAAAGATCATCAGCAAGGAATCATTCATCATATCAATAAACTTGTGAGCAACAGTTTGAAGTACTAAATCAAAGTTAACCAGATTAGAGGATGTAAAGAGGGATGTAAAATAATTATGAATATTTGAAACCCAGTTTCCATGCTCATCCTGGATCCTTTCAATTTTGTTTCTTTTGATAGAAAGAATTCGGAGTTTCTACCTCTTTCTCTAAGCCATAGAATATGGGTCAGTTGTTTATAATTTCTTCTTTTTTCACAAGATCTCATTTAATTCTTTTCAACAAGTTTCATTTGGTTCATACTTTCCATAAATACCTAATTTGCATGGTTTAGAGTCATATAGTCCAAGTTATAAATTTTCAAAATTAGTGTAGATTTTAGGCTTATATTGTCATTTTGGGTCCTATGAAAATTGTATGTGTTCCATGAGCTAAACCTGTTAAAATGAGTATAAACAAACTTGTTTATGATGAAAATGAATTAAAGAAAAGAAAGAATGAAGGTTGGGTCCCTATAGCTCAAAATGACTTGTAAGTGGCCCAATTTAGGTGTTGAAAGTTAGGAATAGATGTGAATTTTTGTTTGAAACTTCATAATTGATATGCATGAGTTGGTTAGATAATTTGTAAAGGATAAAGGGCATCAAACCTTGTCAACACAAGAGTTGAGATAATATCTTGTCAACAAGGTTGATGATCTTGTCGGCAAAATTTTATGTTTTGTAATGTGAAATCTGAAATCTTGTCAACAAGGTTTCCTAACAATAAGTACAGGGTTTTTTGATTTAGTAATTTATAGCATATAATATGTGATGGTGTGACATTTTATTGGTATCAGAGCAATAGTTCAGGCATTCTATTTTTGGTTATGGCTTGAGGATGTGATTTTTCAATTATGTATGACCTATACAAGATGCTTTGGGTGCTAAAATGTAGCATATGTTTATGTTTTATGTCAAATTATGTTGGAATGGTATCAAATGAGATGGTGATCACCATGAGAGGTAGGCCTTCCAGAGTTTCTAGAACAAAACCAACTGATCCTATGGTTAGAGCCCTACAGACTATGGTAGCTCGCCTTGATTAGTTGCAAACCATAATGTAGTAGTAGTAAAAGGTCATTATGCAGCTGCAAGAGAGGCTTGCCTAGAGGAAAAACGAAATGCCTAATCCTCCCTGATCACCACACTCAAATGTCAAACCATTCTGAGATGTCTTACCTGATACAGAGACAGATATTAATGCAGCACAGTATGAAGTGAAATTGCAGCTGCGAAGGAAATGAGTTTAAAGGAAAAAACGAGAGAGAGATACTCCCTCAGTTACGACACCCAAATGTCTAAATGAATTAGAGAGTCTAAAAAGCTATTCCTTCAAGTCAAAATCTACAGGCATTACTCCATAGAGCCCTAACAGCCTCGATTCACTATCCGGCTAATGAATAAGTACTACAAAATATAGGATCCCTTATCCTTGATGGTGGCTAAATATAGAGATAGTTGAGGCTCAAATCATATAGTTAGAAAAGGTATGCTAGGTAATGGTGTATATTTTAGAATCGGAGACCTTGTTGGTCATATTCAAGCTAATGTAGGAAATGAACTGCTATGGGTAAAATAGAGAAAAGAAAGTTAAGGCATATAGTTTGAACAAGATAAAAGATAGATAAATGACCCACTTAGTGGGCTTATAGAAAATAAATAAGTGATAGAAGGGTAGCGGGCCTAGTGCATGAGTCTAAGAAAGAAAATAACATATTTTATGACTAAACCTAATAATATTTAAGATTGAATAACAACTAGAGTTAGATTGTTAGGCACAAAAGTAGTAAGATTGTAGAGACCCGCCCACAAGGTATTGACTCTAACTTAAAATACTACCCTGTGTAATAGTAAAAGATGGGTTAACAATGTGAGCTTAAGACATGTAGAACATGTCATAAGTATATATGCAAAGGAATGATATAAGAATATAGAGAATGTTGTGAGTACACAAAAAGAGTATACCTTAGAGGTGGTGCCAAAAAATGAATGTGACTAGCTCAGTATCAAAAATTCAAAGAAGAAAAAAAAAAGTTTAAGAGAGTCTAGTAATTGTATATAGTAAGCTTATGTGAGCTAACTGGATCCATAATAAGTTGCAGCCTCAGTGAGAGAAATGCCTTAGGTTGAGTTGTAAGTTAAAGCTTAAGAAAAGCAATAAGTAGAGTTTCACATATAAGATGAGATAAGTAGAAACGAGAACCTCAATCTAAAGAGAAAGTAGTTTAGAACAATAACTAAATGAAGGTTCTTTCTAGTTTGAAAAGAAGAAAAGATGTAATGAGATGGAGGACAACCCAGTTAGTGGTAAGCAATTCTCTAAGGGATAAATCCTTAATTTAGTAATTACAGAGATATAAGAAAGCAAGAAAGAGTTGAGAAATTAGTGTGGACACCGTATTTTATCTAGGTACACTCTAAAAATAACAATAAAATTAAATTAGCAAAATAAAAAAAAGTTACTAGTCTAAAGCATACTTAATTTTCAAGTTCTAACTAAAAATAATGAAAAAATATAGAGCAAAGACTACCTAAAAAAAAGAAGAGAATAATAATAATAATCAAAAAATAAAAAAAAATCAAAATTCAACGAAAAATGATGATGCTCTTGACCCTCATAACAGGTCCTTCTAGCCCATATAACCTAATACCCAAATAGCCCAATATAATTCAAAAAAAATCAAAGCTAAATTAAAATTTAAAAAAAAAAAGAAGAGGAAGAGAAAAAAAAAAAAAAAAAAAAGACGGAAGGCCGCCTTTGCTAAGCCAACATAAAAAAAAATAGAGATTAAAAAAAACTAAACAACAAGAAAACCAAAAAAAAAAAAAAAAAAAAAAAAGAGAATAAGGTTTATGGCCTAGTAGATCCTGAAGCTCAATGCCTAAAGTTCCATGAGTTTAAAATTTCAAAAATCAATCTGAAAAAGGGGAAAGGGGACAAGCCCAATAGCACATTCTGAAGTGTAAATCCGTTTCTTAAGTTGATTCTTTCGGGTTGTATCTTGCCAAACCCTACTCGTAGGCTTCGTTTGGTTTAACGAAGAAGAGTGGAGGGGAGAAAGTTTAATGAGTTCTGTTTGGTTGGAAAGAAGGAGAGGGGAGGGAAGGGAAAATTATTATTTGGTTTAGGACAGGAGGAGAGGGAAGATAATTATATTTAGACAAATTTACTCTTATATTATATCAAAATTTTTCAAAAAAAATATGAATTCCAATCTCTGTTTTTATTTTTAATTTCTAATAAAAGAATTTATCTTAATTTTTATTAAATATTAAAAAATTAAAAAATAATAAAATAATAAAATAAATTACAATTTAAAAAAAAAACCCCTCCTTTCTCCCTTCTCCAAAATCCTCCAATTTAAAAAAAAAAAAAATTTGCATCCACTCGCCTCCCCTCCCCTCCCCTCTCCTTCCCTTCCCTTCAATTTTATCCGATCAAACCTCTTATCATCTTCCTCTCCCTCCCAAAAACTTCCAACCAAAAACGCACCTACACGCAGAAGCAACACAGTCGGCCACGAGTGGGGAAGAGAGCACACACGGACACAATCGCGCACGCACAGAGTACGAATGCACACACAGACGCATAGAGTAATGGTTATTCAGAAAGGAGTAATGCGAGCGAACCATCTCTTCCACGCTCCCCACTAACGGTCTAGGACAAAGGCAGAGTAACACACGCAAAAGAGAAAAGTGAGGAACACTCTCGGGTTCTCTATAAAAAAGAGAAGGGAGAAATCATAGAGAGAGGCACGAGACTTTTGTGCTGAATTTGAGTGGGAGAGTGGATGAAAAACAGAGAGCTTGAGAGGAGCCTGAGACCGAGAGACGGAAGGGGCTAAGATCCAGAGAGTGGGAACCCGAGACTGAGAAACAGAAAGGGACCGAGAAGGTTGGTGATAACCGAGAGGAAGAAGAAAGTTTTTGTGATTTGGAATTTCTCAGCTGGAACTCGGACATGATAGCAGTAATAAAGGAATCACAGAGGAGGTTCCAACTTTGGAATTCTCGGCTTGCAAAGGAGATTGACAGTGTATTAGAGCTTCATCTTCAAGCTATGGCAGAAAGGGAGCAAAAGGTTGATTCAGAAGTATGTGAATCATTCCAAACTCAAGGAATACTAAGAATCTCAGCCTGTAAATTTAATGTGGTTTGATATGCGAATTTACTGTGTCAATGGAAGTGTGGTTCCTTACTTCAGTTCATTTGGTCCTTGAATTGTGGGATCCCCGGATAGCATCTTGTTAACTGGTGTCATTCTCATTACTAATCATTGGTTGGTTGCTGTGGAATGATTCGTTTCTGTTTGCCACTTCACCTCTATTTTGTTTAGTTTATATGTAAATATCATTTTATGGCTCATGATAGTGTGATCTCTAATTTTAGGCCTTCGTGATAATGTGATTTTTGGTTGTGGCTCTATTCAGTAAATGGGTTTTTCTGCATCACATTAATGTTACTAAGTTCATGGATTCTGCTATATTTCAATGGCCCCGAATGATTAGCATACTTTGGTTGAGATTCACTTTCCTTGAACCCTCTAATTTTGGGGAAAAGTCAAAACCCGTCTCTCTGATCTCATGATTTTATTGTAATGAGATTGCTTATTTAAATCCAGCATTTATTCTTACTACTCTCTTTAATCATATGTTCGTTATTGGCTGATTTGGCTCGCATTGCATAAGGAGAAGATTATATGGCTCTATTCCTGTGAAAATAGGATTGGCTTTGCACTTATGATTATGTGAGAATGCGTTGCCTACTTTTCATATCGTCGTAGTGGAAATTTCTGCTTACGTGACTTGGCATCATTTGGTCTTGTCCTGCCAACGAGATATCACATGGTCTTGATGCTTTGCTGTAAAGTTCTGTGTGCAGGCATTAGCATTGTAATCTCGGTTCACATGATATGTGACTCGGATTTAGGTGCTGTTGTAGAGGGTTTAGTTTTCCTTTTTAATTTTTACTGGTACAGGAATATTATTTCTGAGTCATATCTTTTTGTTTTGATTAGCTTGTTTCGGTTCATGGGCTGTTTAATTTTGTTGTCTTGGCATATCATCTCTACTCTTATTTGCATGCCAATGCCAGGGAGAGTTAATATAAAGACCTAGGGCTTTACAAGTTATATTTGTTTGGAATTGGATACTTTGGATTTCATGTGTGTAACAGTTACGGGTACCAGTTATTGTAAGTTGGGTGTGTACTGGTTTTTGTCCATTAGGCTTGTTTGAGTTTCCTTTTCACTTCTCAAAAGTTCTTTCAATACCATCTAATGGCAGTGGAGTTTGTGGGCTCACTTGTTGGAATTTCATCATGAAAATCCCGTTGTTTTTATTTATTTTAGCTATTAAAATGTCAAATAGGCTTGCTGACCTTATGTGTTAGTTTATGATGCTATGCTGCTTCATGAGTAAGTAGTTTTTCATGGAAACTAATGTACATTTTGCTTTCATTGTGCGAGGCCCATGGCTGAGTGGCTTATGGTTTGGTGATATGTCAGGGGAGATGCCATGAGAGATTCAACTAATGACCAGGGAAGAAACTTTGTTTTTTTGTGAACCGTGAATAATATGTAAAGTGTACTTCAAAAAATGTTGGAATGCATAAAGTCACGTACAATCACTTGGTAGTGCATATTTGTAAAACCCTTTTTATCTTTATCCATGTTATTTTATTTTGTTTCATTTCTTTAGAATAGTTGTATGAGATTTTTTGTCCCCTTGAACATATAAGAACAAACCTAAGGGTAATGTGTGGCCTCTGGATATTTATTGGGTCTCAAATTTACATTATAATAAGTTTAGGGTTTTAATGACCACATCAAATTGATTTTTGTTTTTTTTTAGTAAAAAAGAGAGAGACAAGACAAAACAAGAAGCAAAAAAAAAAAAAAACAACAAAAAAGAACAAATTGTTCAAATTCAAAAGTTAATTTTAAATAACCAAGTTTCTTAAAGTTCCCATTTAAAAAAAAAAAACTATAAGCAAAAATCAATTTTCTTTAAAAAATTAATTAAATTCTTTTTTGAACTTTAGATTTGTTTTCCAACTTTCAGTTGACAAAATTAAAAATTAAAAGATACTTTATAAAAATACTAAAATAATGTTCTCAAAAAATAAAAAATTATTAAAAAATAAAAAATAATAATAAGAGAAAAATCAACAAAAGGATATATAATCAAAAAGCCAAAATATTAAAAAAATAAAAAATTGAAAAAATATATAAAAATAAAAAATAAAAATTATATAACAAAGTAAAATAATAATAATAATAATAATAATAATAATAATAATAATAATAACACAAAAAATCAAAAACTAGAAAAAATTAGAAAAAATGAAAAAATGAAAAGAAAAAATTATTAAAAAATATTTAAAAAATCATAAAAATTAAAAATTAAAAAATTAAAACCTAAAAAAAAAAGAAGTAAAACAAAAACAAATAAAAAAAAAAATCATAAAAAATAAAAATAATAATTATCCAAAGAAAAAATCAATAAAAAGAAGAAGAAAAAAAGAGTAAAGACGTGAAATTAACTTAGTTTTTATAAATTAAAACTTATCAACTAATTTCAAAGTCATTTTATTTGTGAAATTAAAGTTATTTTTCCTATTTTTTTCTTTTCATTAAAAAAAACAAAAACAAAACATTAACTAACAAATACAAATTTTGATTCGAATTACGTGGACTTTAATCTCTTTTAAAGGGTACGTAGGCTTTAGGCTCTCATCCTAGATCAAGTGTGCCTTTGTAAAGAACATTTTTTTTAATTTTAATTTTACTTTTAATTTTATTTTCTTAAGTTTTTTCCTTCTTATTTTGAATGTGATTTATTAAGGAGAATTACAATATAATAGAAGCTATATTAGTCTTACACAAATAACTTAGGATAACCATTTTTAGTAATGGGTGTTATGATATGCCTAACACATTTTCCACTTACAATCAACTCCTAAATCCATTATCTGATTCGTAAACTATTTTTCTTACAAAAAAACTTTTCCAAAGTTTTGCCTCTTAAACTTTAAAATTTTAGTAGCCACTCTATTTCTACATTGATTTGGTTTTCGCTTTGACGAAAATCAAATTGAATTTTTTGACCTTTTTTTTTTTGACGCCATGCGATCATATTTCAAGTGTGACACTCACATAAAGTCAAAGTGTACAATTTTGCACATTTACATTTAAAAATAATATTTACATCATAATCTCATACTTTTACATTTGTGAGAATGGTTACATTACAAAATAATCATATACATTCTCTTATATTCAACAAAATACATAAAATGCTAAATTGTTATCAAAATAAAACCACTCATACTCTTTGGTCTCTATCTTTGCTTTCTTAAGAGTTCCTTAGATATGGTTAGCAATAATATGGAGAAAAATGAGATTCTATAAATTTTAATAGCTCATTCAACCTTTAAGCACACTTATAAGGCATATTTTCATGTTAAAAAGAGCAAGTATGCATAATAGACATCCAAATATCAAACATAATTTATATATATATTTATATATATAAATAATTATATGGATCCATTAAAATAAAAATAAACTCTAAGGATTTTTGGTCTAGTTTCATTCAATTATTTAGAATTATTGGGTTAGTCTCAGGCACTTTTAGAGACTTTTGATTTATCCTCACTTACACGTGAAACTTTTGGCCTTATCTCACCTATATTAGGGCCTTTGGTTTCATCTCATCTAAATCAAGAGACTTTTGGCACAATCTCACCAATTAAGAGTTAATCTAATTTCAATGTCACCTAATTGCATAAAATCATCAAACTAATAGCAATAAGCATAATTCATAATCCATATACACACAAACAATCAATGACACTCAAACAATTGATATAAGTATATAAGAATAGATGAAGAGTTACTTTTACCCAAAAAAGTACAAAATTTTCCCTTGGCCTCTTGATGCACAATCTCGGCCTCACACAAGCACTTGAAGGGAGATTTATTTGCTTGGCCTATGTATATCAAACAAAGTACAAACATATCAATGGAACCATATTTGGACTCAAATAAGCCTTACATAAGCTAAATCTAACTTTAGATTTCATATGATTCCATTTAGTGGCATAATAAAACAAGCAATATAATTCATGATCTCTGCTCCAATTTCTCACCCATTATAAGTCATATGGCTCTAATTAAATTTATTAGAGTCCTCACAAACTCAATTCAAAAAGCTTACTATCAAGTTGTTTCTTTATGCATAATGAAATCCTAAATTTTTACTTTTCAAAATAAGGCTTTTAAATTAAAACTAATTGTTCTTTTGGCATTTATAATTTACATTTAAACTATTTCTAACCTTAAAATCAAAGTAAATTGTCATACCATGATAAGATAGTACAACTTCTATATCACATTGCACCTATAATATTATTTTTTGTATGTTTAATACTTTTAATAATAGAATTTACTGATATTAAAAGTGAAAATATTTCATTATTGCTTAATTACACCATTTCAACGTACCAATCTCAATTTTCATCCTTAATATACTTGTTCAATCAGAAATATCACAAAAAGAAGTATAAGATTTGGGTTTAAGGTCAAGCATCACATGCTAACACAATTACATCATTCCATCATAGTTTCATAATTCTATCACAACTTCACAAATTTATTACATGAGGTAGAAAACTTCAATTTAAACAAATGAGCATTTGGAAAGCTCAGGACATAAGCTATGCACTGAAAAAATTTCGGATCAAAACAATCCCATTTAGTCTATAAAAGTCTAATAGAATAATAACACTATCAGATTTTCGTGCATATGCAGACCTGAAATTTTGGAAACACATATCTTAAGATACATAACTCCAAATTAAGTGATCTCGGTGGCTATCAAAAGCTTATGATGCCAACTATATTCTTGTAAAATTTCATAAGCATTGGAATTCATTTGGTGTCTTAAAAACATAAAAAAAAAAAAATCTAGAATTAACCAAATGAATAGTGACAGGACAAATCTGTATAATTCAACCAATTTTGAAAAATCATAAAAACTTCTATAAAGCTCTAAAAATTTTTCTCTTTAGTTCTAGAAAAACCCTAAATGAGATCTAAATTCTTATCAAATTTCATCTCAAAATTCATTCATTTGTTCTGGTTTTGGTTTATGAGCAAATTAGGGCTCAAAATGATACATTTATGGTATGAAATGGCTCCAAATGAACTTTCTTAGTGAATGTGACCATTTGAGCATGCCCTAAACATGAAACTTAACATTTAAGTCCATCTTACAAGGTCTCAAATATCATGCAATGCAAAATGACCTATCCACTTGGCAAAATTCACACACTTCCCATAGCACATAAGTGGTCAAATTACATAATTGAGCATGTATACATCCACCATTGGTATTTATATCATAATCGTATACTTTTACATATCAGTGGATGGTTACATTATAAAAATAATATGTACAACCATACTTTGACATTGAATTACGTAATATTCTAAATCATTGTCAAAGGAACATAGTTCTAGCTTCTTGGCCTCCATTCTTTGCTCCTTGTGAACTCCCTAAACAAGGTTAGACATAAATAAGGAATAGTGAGATTCAAAGAATTCCAATAACTAATTTATCCTTTCAAGTATACATATATGATGTGTTATCATGTCAAAGAAAACAAATATGCATCAAATGCTTCCAAATATCAAACATGATCACATTTTCAAAGTCATATAGATCCATCAATGTCAAAAACAAGCTCTAGGGACTTTTGGTGTAGTCTTACCCAATTATTTGGAACTTTTGGATTAGCCTTACCTGCTTTGAAGAACTTTTGACTTCACCTCACTCATTCTTAAGACTTTTGGCCTTGTCTCACCCTTATTTAGTGACTTTTAGCTTCATCTCACCTAATTCAAGGAACTTTTCATACAACATCACCCATTAAGAGTCATTACATATTCCAAATGCAATTCAAGAGGCATAATGATATCAAGCATTAAGCCAATAGTAATAGATGTAACACCATATTTACTAAGCTCATCTTACCTCATTTCTAAGTTCCCTTCCTTGGATCATACAAGTTTGCCAAGGAAAAAACATTAAAAATATACATTAAATTGCATTACGTCACGGGTAAAATTTTCATTCAATGTCCCGTGAGCTATATGGACTCATCCATCTCATTCTCATATTTAAATATATAAATACAACTCATAACTATCCCAAGCAGTGGCCTAGAACTTATGCAAGGGGATAAAGTGCATGAAATGCAATGGTGTAGCCTCGGGTAGGATTTTCGAATTTTGTGCCTGAACCTTGAAAAATCATAACTAATTTTTAAAAAATTGAAATCATTCATACTTTTCCATTATGGAAAGCTGTAGATGTCTACTTTATGATAAAATAAATCCAGGCCACAACAAAGGCTGTAGCTACTAGAAATCGATGGAACAATACCAGAGTTTGACTATTGTTACTAGTACTATCCTCTAATTTCAAAAATTTATATCTCCCTGTTCAGATATCCAATTGGGGTGATCTTAGTGGCTATGGAAATATTATCATATCTTATTTATTCTCGTAAAATTTCATGAGCATTGGATATCATTTAACTTATGAATGACACAACCCAAATTTCTGACCATATGAACAGTGTCTACATTAGTTCAGCAGAAAAATGCCAATTTTGGAAATTCATAATAAATTCCACAGAGTTCCAAATAATCTGGTCTTTAGCTTTCCAAAAATTTATGGATAAGATCTATATGTGTGTCAAATTTCATGGGCAAATTCGTTCATTTGGTCAGATCTTGATATTGGGTTACAAAATGGCTCATTTTGTGTCATATAAGGGGTCTAAATGGTCCATTTTGAGTTCTAAGGCAACCATGAATACTTGAGCATGTGAGAATGCACCAAAATAACCTTCTAAACTTTTCTCAAAGGTGCACAAATTAAGATTTCTCAAACTTACTCAACCACCCCAAGTTATACACAAGAACATGCATGTCAAGGCTTGCCATCCAATACTCAAAATGCATTATGTCATACATATGGCATTAAATCTCATACATACATGATACATTTACATATTTACATGTGTTCATAAGGTCATACAACATATATGATAAGAGATTACATCATGTGTCACTTATATGGCTACAAATTTGCATTTTTACATCCTTAATTGTCACACTTTCTTCTTCTAGCTTGGTGGCTCTCACTCCTTGGCTCTCTTGGTCCATCTAGACATGTTAAACATGTGAGAAGGAAGGAATGAGATTCTAAGAATCCCAATAGCTCTTCTTCCTTTCAATCACATATAAAGAACGCAAAACCAAGTCTAGAAATGCATGCATGACTATCATAAGGTATGTGATCATTTGAAAAACATTCTTAGCATTCAAAGAATTACATTAAACATACATAGGTTTGCCAAGCAAGTGGCTTGGCCTCACCTATTCTCTTCAAAGATCTTGGACTTATCTCACCCTTTTTCTTTAAAGCTTTGAACTAGGTCTTACTCCTGGGAGACTCTTAGCTTTGTTTCAACCATTCTTAAGGGTTCTTGGCTCATCCTCACTATGGTTAGAGGGTTCTTAGGTTCACCACACTTAAGCAAACCAAAGCAAAGTAATAAGACATCATTTGAATATATAAAATAATATCATGGACCATGGCATATAAAATCATGTTAGAACATATTTTCATGACTTAACACATACATACACACATTCAAAGACAAGATAACATTAATCCATACATGAGAGAAAGGAGAGAGAGCTATCTTTGTCACACCTGCACATTTTCTTCCTTGGACTTAGTTCCTCTCCCATAGCCACACACTCACAAGAAGGTGAGATGTGTTTTCTTTGGCCTAAACACATAATATGGAAGCCAATTATGTTCTTGAGCTAAATTTTAAAGCTACACATTTACTAGAAAAGTTAGGTAGCTTATATGGCTCTTTTATGGTTTCATAATGCACTTAATGAAGCAACCTTATGGAAATATGATCTTTGCTCCATTCTCTTCATTCATTTATGATTTTTGACTCCATTTAAACCTTTTGGAGTCATCATATAATCAAATCAAGGAGCTTAGCTAGGTGTTGCTCCTTTAAATCATAATATGGAACCTATGATACTATTTCACTATCCATGGCTTCTAAATTTTTTTCAAGGCTTCCGCTCATCTTCTTCCATCATATATGACTCAAAAATAAGTTTGGAACAAATTAAAACTACTCCTATGTGCTCCAACCTCTTTAGGCCATAGCTATGAAGCATATGAACACCAAGTGAGCTTGCTTTGTTTTCTTGATAGAAGATCCATATAAGGAGCCTTCTAGAGATCTCAAGAGCTTATCCAAACACTCATTTAAGTCTAGGAACAATTGCATCAAATCATATTTTTGGTGGAACACTTAAAACCCTGACTTTGCTATCTTGAAAACTAATGGTTCTTTATTAATTTTCTTTGCATATTCTCATTCTCCACACCTAATTTCTTAGGTTTTACCCTTGGTTCTGCCTAAAATCCAAGCCCTCTTGGACTTCCCTAAGGTGGCCAAACCTATAAGAGAGAGAGGGAGGAATAAGCTACCATAAGAATAAGATTTTACCTTATTTCCTTATTTTTTTTTCTTGCTTGTTCTTCACTTGGTTGGCTTCCTTTCCTCAAACATGAAATTCCTCTCTCTGTTTTGCCCCCAAAACAACACCAAAACTTCATTAAAACCATGGAAAGGAAGCTTGAGAGGAGAAGAACAAGTTTAGAAGAAGAAGGAGCATGAAAATCCATGAAATTCCTTACCTTTTTCTTGATTTTTCTTCTCCCTTTCTCTCATCCTTGGTGTGCCTAAGAGAGCTAGTATTTCTCTGCTTTTGGGCAGAATAAGTCGTGCAAATAATGAGGAGAAGAAACAAGAAACTTAAAAAGTGTTCAACAAGCTTTCACTTTCTTAAAAATTTCAATTTTTCCCTTTGTTCTTGGTATTTTTGTTTCTAATTTATTTTAACTTCTTTTTTAGAACCGTCTTTTCCATCATAAAATTTAGGTTCCCAATTTTACAAAATGCCTTTGAAATCACTCAAATTATAGCTAAAAACCTTTCCGAACGAATCGGTCAAAGTTTAGGCTCATCGTTGTTAAAAAACATCTACTGGAGGGACTTTAACTGTCTCAGGGCTTTTTATGGTTTTCAAGGCCTTTGAGAACCTCAGAGAACTCAAAATTTTCATGTAAAACTATCTCCTATAAGAATTCTAAAATTTATCCAAAATTACGTAAAATGCCATTACGTTTTGTTGCCTTTTGTAAAAATCTGTTTGGCTATTCTGGCTCCGGTTTCAAGGCACCTTTGACCTTGAATCACCATCATTTGAAATCTAAAATATTATTCTAATTTTATTGGACCTTAAATCATTCTATCTGGGAGACTTCTTTTTGTATCCGGTGAATTTTGTGCATTTACAGAGAAACCATACGTTACGTTTCTCATATTTTTTCTCATTTCAGAGAATTGGATATTATAATAGACATGTTACATAATTCAAACATACATACAAGCAATCAATAACAATCGAACAACCAAGATATGCATACAATAATGGATGAAGAGCTACCTTTTTCAAAAAGCACACTTTTCTTCCTTAGCTCCCTAGCTTCTCCTTTCGGCCTTACACACACAGTTGGGAGAGCCTTGACTTGCTTGGTTTAGACACATCAAATAACATACAAAAGCATCAATGAAACCATCTCTAACCTCACATAAGTCCTGCACAAGATAATCTTAGCTTTAGGTATCCATATAGTTCCATATTGTAGCATAATGAAGCAACTCACATAATTCATTTCCTTGGCTCTAATTTCTCACTCAATTTAAGTCAAATGACTCCATTTAAAGTCATTAAAGTTATTACAAACTCAAATCAAAGAGCCTAAAACTAAGTTGTTTCTTTATGCCTAATGAAACCCTAAACTTCCAATTTTTAAAATATGGCTCCTAAATTCAAGCCAATGGTTTCTTTGGTGTTTATCATTCATACCTACATTCATGACCTTATAATCACGGAAAACTCTCTTTAAGTACTTGAAGTACTCCTTGGCTAAGACATGCACCAAGAATGTCACTTATGGAGTTTTACTTGCTTTTCTAGGGAAATTGGCACATATATGAGTTCCTTAGCCTTTTATTAACTCAATCATGCTCTTACACAATCTAAAATATCATTTTAAAGTTTCAAATTTCTTTAGGTACAATCAAAATCCTATTTTTCATAACTTGTTATTTATAATTTTTTTTTAGTTCTAATTGTTCCATATGATTCTCTATGCTTCAACATCCCATTTTTTATCAAGTTTGGATAAAAATTAAACTCCCTACATAGCACCCTAGGTCTAGCCGAAATGACAAAGAAAGAAAAGAACCAAGAAAAGCAAGTTATTCATGGAAGAATTGCCATGTCAGCTTCCTTAGCAAATGAATTTTCTTAGTCTTCCAAGCTTTTCTCCAAATTATATCTTCCCTCTACTAAACTAGCCATAAATCACCACCATTTAGAATATTAAAACCATGAGAAAAAAGAAGGAAAAGAGGAGAAGAACTTTAGTGAAGGGAAGAATATGAAAAGGTAACAAATTCTTACCCTTTCAAGCTTGTTTTCTTCCTCCTTTTTCCTCTTCTTATGCACCACTTGAAGATGGTCTAAGTTCTAGTTTAAGACAGAATAAGGTTGGTGGAAATGAGAGAAGGAGGTGGCGTGCCAATATAAGAAGGGAGGAAGGCTTAATTATAAGAATTTTAAAATTTTAACTATATCCTAAAACTTTGGCTTCTTCGTTTAAGCTCATTTTAATTTCTTTTTGAAAACCATCTTTTCCATCATAAAATTTAAATTCTTTAACTTATAAAATGTTTGTGATTTTATTCAAATTGGATTTAAAACCTTACCAAACCATCTAGTCAAATTTTCAATTAACCAATAACTTAAAATGTACACTGGATTGGTTTTAGCCATTCTAAGGGTTCTTATAATTTTTAGAGCCTTTGAGAACCTTGAAAAACTTAATTTTTTTATTTAAAGCTCTCTCCTTTGAGTTTTCAAAAAGTTACTCAAAATTATAATTTTGCCACTATATTTTCTTTTTAATTCGTTCAGTTTTCTTAACTTTGATTTTAGGCTACCTTTGGGCTCTTACTCACATTTTTAGATGTTCTAATTATTATTCTAATCTCAATTATTCTCAATTTGCTTTGCTTTAGGGTGATCCTATCTCATTTTATCAGATTCAATTCAATTTCTAAAAAATCAGTTATTACAAAAGCTTTCCTCAAATGTTCTATATTGTTCTTAGCCGAGACATGCATAATGAGTAATTGTTTTAGGGAAATGGCACCTACGAAGCTTTCTTTGCCTTTTTTTAGTTTAATTATACACTTACATAATTTGAAACATCAATCCAAAGCTTCATACTTCCTAAGGTACAAATAAAACCCTAGGTTCTATAATTTGCAACTAATAGCTTCCTATTTGATTCTTTTGGTTCCATATTAATTTTCATGCGTCAAAATCTCATTTCCTATCAAGTTTAAGCCAAAAACAAACTCCTTCCAAATTGACCAAAATCTGACCAAATAAGAAGAGCAAGGAAGAACCAAGGAAAACAAGTTTTACATAGGAAATCATACCTTAATCAATTTCTTACTAAATGAGGTGCTGCCAGCTGCTTATAGCATTCTTCTGTAATCTCATGTCCACTCCAAATCGGCTGGTACTCCTAGGCATGGAGTCCGTTATGTACTTTTAGAGGTAATAAGGTTTAAAAAGGTTTACCTTAAAGCTATTGCAACTAATACACTTTGTTGTTCACTCTTTTTTTCGAATGCTAGCTCCACCTTATAGCGCTACTTACATCTTATATGTGCAGTGCGTTCTGCATACCTATCCTACTAGTTATTCCCCTATACCGAGGCTCCATACTTTGTATTTAGCTCTCTAACTTTTTTCAATAGTTAGAGCTGAGTTGGCCTGCTGCTATACCTCTTTCACGCATCTTACGGGACAAGACTATGGTAACTAGCTGTAGGAACATGCCGAAGCCTCCTAGCTTGGTTCTTGGATTACAGTCTAGTAATTCTTGCCAAGTCAATTATTGTCATTGTTGTTGTCGTCGTTATTGTTATCATTATTTCTTTCCATATGTTAACATTTCTTCTTATTGGATTCTTGTCTTAGTTTATTATTTAATTTGTTTATTTGTTAATTTGTCACCTATCATAAATCCCTTACTATTATTGTGAATTTTAATTCATTTAATAAATTTAATTTACCATTGTTAAGTGATTTAAAAATTCCTTAAGGTATAAAATAATGGAATTGTGAAATTAACTACTACCTCCTAGTCTACTACTCCAATAGGTTAATACTAATGACATTATTAATTACTAATCCTGTTGCTAGCTTCAAATTGGATGTTATAGTATATGTCCAAGTTGATTCATTGCAAGTCTTGGCCATCAGCCACATGAATTTAATTCAACACAAGCGAAGGAAAAAAAAATTTAGACATAGTAAAAGACAATTTACCAATATGCTTACTAGTCACTGCCCTTTAACTTGTAACCCCCAAGGGATATATCCTCAATCACATCCAAAAGAAGGAAAGACTGCACATAACATTTGCAACAAAGTATGAGCTCAATGTTTAGAGTTTTTTTTTATGCCCTCACAAGGCACCAACAAATAAAACTAATGGCAAATACAAGTATGCGGCAACTCACCTAGACAAAAAACAACAACCTACATCATGAATAGGCAAAATCGTGAAATGGGGATAAGTTTGGTAGCTAACTCTTGTAAGACAAAGATGGATCTATTAATAAATCAAGAGTTGCAATTGTGAAAAAGAATAGAGCATGTGGCAGATAGAATGGGAAAAAGACCAAGGGAAAAGGAAATTTAAAATTCTTGAATAAAAAAAAATGGCAAAAACCAAAACAAGAAAATGGCTTACTCTAGGAAGTAAAATTAATTGCTGAACTATGCTAAAATTCTCTAGGTTTGATTTAAAATAGAGGCCTAAATGTCATAAAAAAATAAAATAAGGTGCAAAATTTAAAGGAAAAAGGAGAAGACAAGGTGAACTAGCAAAGAACTAACTGAAATCAAAGATGGAATGGTTAAGCTTTTCTTGCTTTCTTTTTTAACCCATGAGAATAGCATGAGAAAGAATAAGCTCTATAGAAGAAGAGAAAGGTTCAGCTATAGAACAAAACAATGGAGTTGAAAGAAGCTTTAGGAAGTATATTTATTTTTTTGGAGGAGGTTCATGGGTTTCTCTTCTAAATATCTGAGGTACTACTTTTGCAATGTCTAGAAAGTTCAAGGGCTAAAGGAAAGTTTTAAATAATAGGATCTATAGCTTCACAAATATATTTGGCCACTACTCTAAAGAGTAATCAAAAGATAATGAAAGAAAAAAAAATGGCAAAGTAACCCTTAAAGATTTCAAACACAAGTCCTAATGTAGTAGTGCAATGTGATGGCCACTAGAACCATGGCTTAATTGTGCTTATGTTCACTTGTTTAAGGTTTTATCTTATATCTAAAGAAAGTTTTAATTATTTAAAGTCCTAAACTTACTACTTTAGCATTGTTTAATAAAACTATTATTAGTTTAGATATTAATTAGTTAGATTCTTAGTAATTTTTAATGTTTGATTTCTTATTAGTAATTAATTTAACTCTTACTTAAATTATTAGCAACAATTACATAAATATAAGCCACTTTTACTTTTTGTTTTTGAAACAAAGCTTCCTTTTGACAAAACATGTAACAAGACTAGGAGGTTAGGCTTTGAGAACTTTTTTAGCATGAATGCTTGTATCAAAGGGAAGGGTTAGCTGTTGCTTGAGAAAAAAGTTTATCATGTAAAATTCTTGAGCTATGCCCTTATTGTTGTAATCTCAAAATAGATTCTCCTTATGGAGGAATTCCTTATGTTTCGTGTATATATGGATTTCCAAAGACTCAACATTAATATATTTTATACAATTGGATCAAACACCAAGCATCACAAATGCAAAGTCCATGGCTCTTGATTGGCAATTTCAATCAATGCAAATCAATGAAAGACAAGCAAGTATCCAACATAAAATCCTTAGGCATATTTGACTTTAAAGAAACCATAGAAGTAGTTGGTTTACTTGATATCCCTCATCATGTACAATGGTTCACCTGGTCTAACAAAGCAAAGGGGTATTGACTTGACTTGGGCTTAACTTGACAAGGCTTTTTTTAATAGTGAATGGTATTCAAAATTTTTGTTTTCAAGTTTAAAGGTGTTGCCCATTGCAGCTTTCGACTATTCACCCCTTATTTTTTCTATAGTTAACAACAACCTTTTCAGAAAAATGACCAAAAAGATGTGAAATTGTTTGTTCTAATTTAAAAAGTGTAACATAATTATGGAGTTAACTTTGAGTCAGAGTATTATAGGTTCTCCTAGTTACCAAATCACGATTAAACCAAGCTCCACGATGAGAACACTATATGTGTAGAACAAAAATTCAATTGGTAACTTGACAAACAAAATTACTATACTAGAAAGTGAGCTGACATTATTAAAAGGTGGAAGGGTCTTAAAGATAAATGAGGCCATGGAAAAGAGCAAAAGACAAAAGTTGGAATTTTTGTATAAATGTCAAGAAAGTTTACGAGTCCAAAAGGCCAAACAAATCTAGATGGCTAAAGAAGACTGCAACACTAGGTATTTCCTTTAGTCAACAAAACAAGGTCTTATAATCATATTTACTATCTTAAAGATCTAAATGGAGAATAGATTAAAGACCCTTCTAAAATTAAGAGATGGTATTTAATTACTTCTCTAAAATATATTCAAATGAGGAGGAGAAAAGTCTAAAAGAAATATTAAACTAGCTTGATGATTTTAATATCCCTACTTTAAATAAAGAAAATTGCAAATTTCCACTTCAAGATTTTTCTATCAAAGAAATCAAATCAACAGTTTCTAGCTTTCCTTCAGATAGTGATCCTAACCCCAATGGTTTCCATGCAAGATATTTTCAAAGGTTTTGAAATTTGTTAAGGTAAGATGTCATTAGCATGGTACAACTCTTTAAAGATAGGGGTTTCATTTTGAAAAATCTTAACAATACATCTATTGCCTTAATTCCGAAAGGCAATAGTCAGCAAAACATGAAAGATTAAAAGCCCATCAAGCTATGTAATGTAATACACAAAGTTATATCCAAAGTTCTTTGCAATAGGTTAAAAGAAATTCTTAAGCCTCTCATTACCTCTAATCAATATGCATTCCTAGAAGGAAGACTTATTTCTAACAACAGTCTCCTTATGTTTGAGATCATGAATCAAGCACAAAACATAAAGAAAGGAAGGAAGAAATAGGGTGTTCTAAAAGTGGACTATGCATAAGCTTTCATGAAGTTCTATATGTGCATTTTTATAAAAAATGAATTTTCCTTCTATTTGGGTAAACATGATAATGCAAAGTGCTAGCATTGTCTCTTATCAAGTCTTACTCAATGGAAGTTCCATAAATAACTTTCAACCTTAGTGGGTTCTTAGGCAAAGGGATTCATTATCTCCTTACCTCTACATCTTTTATTCAAATATTCTCTCATGTATGATAGCAAAAGAGGAAAAGATGAAAAGATGGAAAGGTATCAAACTTAGCAAAACATCTAATCCTATCTCCCATCTAATGTATACAAATTATTTATTTATTTTTCCTTTGAAAATGACATTGCTAGTGCCAAGGGTACTTACGATACTTAGGAATGTTCTACAAATTATCAAGGTAATTGATTAACATATCAAAATATAAACTCATCTTTAGCCTAAACACTTCTCATCAGTCAAAGAAAAAGATAACTACTTTATTTAGGATCAAATTTTCATCCAAGTTAGGGAAATATCTAGAAACTTGGATTGATGTGAGAAGAAATAAAAATCACATTTATCAAGAACTTATTGACAAGATTAATGTAAAACTTCAATCATGGAAAGCTAATATGCTGTCACAAGCTACTAGATTGACACTATCAGGTATGTCTTAAATCATCTTTAGTATGTCCAATGTCATGCATTCAGATTCCCAAAAAAAAAAATTGTGCTTAGATTTATGTAAAATGTTAGAATTTCTTTAGGGCTTCAACAACAATAAACTAGAATGCACCTGACAAACTAAAAGAAGCTATGCTTAACCAAAAAGGAAGGAAGCCTGGGCTTTAGACCTCTTGAGACCTTTAACTTTCCTCTCTTAGATAAATAGGTATGGTGAGTCATTGATTCAATAAAAACAGCTTTACTAACTAGAGTCATGAAGCCCAAATATTGTAAAAGTAGCCCAATTAGTAGTCTTTATAATCATTCCAACATGTCATAGATTTGGAAAGGAGTTACCAAATCAAGCTCCCTCATTACTACCAAACTTCCATGGCAAGTAGGTTCAAGCATAAGTATCCTACTCAACCACCAGTTATGGTGGTCCATGCAAACAGATCCAGAGGCATTGTTTTATGAGGATTTCCATCAAAAGATAGTAGTATATGTCATACTACATCATAGAAGAACTTGGATTATAGACCTTCTATGCTAATTGTATGATAAGGAAGTTATATGAAATATTATAGGACCCCTTTCTCAATTTGTGGCAAAGATGACATGCTAATCTAAAAGGATGTCATAGTGGCAAATACTCAACCAAAAAAGGCTTTTAGATTCTTATAAAGGAAAAGAGAATGACAAATCGCAACACGAGTTCATTATGGAGGAAACTGTGGCAAATTTCTCTTCCAGCAAAGATAATTCTATTCACTTGGAAAATCGTCAATGAAGCAATCCCAGTTACCAGTATCTTAAAAAAGTACCATTATCAATAGTCCAGAATTGTATTCTTTGTGATGAAGCCCAAAACACAATGGAGCATTTATTTATATCATGCCATGTTTCTAGGGTTGTATGGTTTGGATCCACATTAACTTTTAAAATGATGGAAATAGCTCAAACTAGTATAATAGACCAATTAAACTAGTGGTTTTCTTTAGAAAATATGCCACTATAGGAGGAAAAAAACTAGAACTAGCATGATGATGTTACATGGCATATAGGAGGTAAGGAATAATGTGATGCATCAGGGTTCTAACCCAGATCCGATTTCTCTTCTTAAGAACATTGAAGGCAGATTACAGATCAATAACTTGGCTTGAAAAGACAACAAGCTCACTTAGGCAAAGCATCCCCCACACAAGAAAAAAAAGTGTTAACATAGTCTAGACCGATGAATGAAGGATGGACAATCATCTTTGGTTTCATTAAGAAAAGAAGATTGAGAAAGATGGAGGCCAACTTGGCTACTTTACATAATTCATCTCTTATCTCACGTTTCAAATTTCTCTCTCATACAGGTATGAAGAAAGCAGATGTCATCAAAACCACTATTAAAAATGCAATATTGTGGATCAACTAGATGAAAGATATGGGTGAAGTAAGTGAACAAAGTCTATAAGTTTTATATCTCAATATCACTTCACAATGTTTATTGGACATATACGCTGACAAGACAGTAATAGATGCAAGTGTGTGTATATATATATATTGTAATACTTCTTTCAAATGGCAAAAACCCCTTAGCTTCTTGACAAAAGCCCATTAGCTTCTCTAAGATATAATTTACAGGTCTTTCTTCTTGGTCATTAGTTTGATCTGGATTTTTGTTAGAAAGAGGAGGAATAGGGAAATTCATTCAACTAACTTTTATTTTATTTGCTTGGTTTATATATAATCACCAAGTACATGGATATTTACAAGTTTACAAAGTAAATGGATTCATGAACTCTATTTAATACTCAATACATAAATCATACTCAAATACATGAATTATATTAATCTAAATACATGAACTACAATATTCTTAGTACATTAAACTTTATCTATCTAAAAGCTCTGAAAGACAAGGCTTTAGAAATTAAAAAAAAAAATGCATGATCCTAAAATTTTGCAAATTATTCTTTCCAAAATTCCCTCTTAATTTGGAATTTTCTTAGTTGTTCCAAGTCTTATTTGCATTCTTTTTAAATCTTTAAACTTAGACAGGTTTTGTAAAATGTTTGCAACTAATCTAAAGTCTTCACAAAATTGAGCTTCACTTTCTTTTAGGCAACACCCTTTATTAAAATGATTTCTTGTATCTATATGTTTGCTTTGATCACAAAATAGAATTTTTTTTACAAATGTGTGTCTGGACTTATTGTCAATGTAAATTGTAATTCCTTTCTCTTATGGTAGGCAAATTTCTTTTAATAACCTAAGCCAAATAGCATGACACGTGCAAAAAGATGCCACCATATAATTGGATTCACAAAGTTGAAAGTGTCATAATGGGTTTGCTTTTTAGAACACCATGAAATAGTATAATCTCCCAAGAAAAATAAAAATTTGGTAGTGCCTTTTTTGTCATTGATATCATCTACAAAATCACTATCACAAAATCTTACAACTTTAAAATCATGTGCAAAGGAATAAAATGGCCTAAAATCAATTACACCTTTTAGGTAACATATAATTCCTTTATTCCTTTAGCAACCTTCATGTGAGTGGAGGTAGGAGCTTTCATGCAATAACTAACTATTCCAATTGCAAATAATATATCAGGCCTTGTACATGTCAAGAATCTCAAGCTTCTTACAAGAATTTTGAAAAGAGTGAGATCTTTTTAATCTCCATCATCAGACTTTGACAATTTTACTCTAGATTCAATTGGTGTATTCACAAGATTACAATCAAGCATTTTAAAACTTTTATAACACTTATCCTTATTGTGAAATAAAAGCACCATTCTCCATTTGTTGCACCTCCTAGCCTAATTAATAAGACAACCCTATATCCATGATCTCAAATTCAAGTGGCATGCCCTTCTTGAATTCTTCAAACAAATTTGAAATGTTCTAGATTAAAAGGAGATCATCCACAAAGACAAACAAACTAAATATCTCAATTACTATACATCTTAATATAAAGAGAATATTCATGAGGGTAATGAACAAATTCATTCTCTTGAAGTACAATTATTCCATGCACAAGATGCTTTTTTCAATCTATACAATGCCTTATCTAACCTTAGACATTTATCTTCATATCCTTGGACAAGGTAGCCCATATGTTGTTCAATTTAAACTTCTTCCAAATAGCCATTCATAAAAGTCAACTTCACATATATTTTCTACTTTATTTAAGCCACCAAGGAAATGAGTAAATGGATTGTCTCCATGCAAGCAATGGGTGCAAAGACTTTATCAAGATCAAGCAAATGCTTTTGTTTGTGGCCTTTAGCAGCAAGCCTTATTTTGTATTGCTCCATTTTCTTTGGAAGACCATTTTACTCCAATATCTTCATGGCCCTTGGGAAGTGTTATAACTCCCAAGTGTTATTGTTTTTAATATATTTGATCTCTTTATCCATGGCTTGTCTCTATCGTTCATTTTCCATAGCTAGCTTCATCAAAGTTCAATGGCTCATTACCTACAAAGAGGAAAAGCAAATCATTAATGGCTTGAATATTTTCAAACAAATCATAGATACTTCTCATTTTTTGACATCTTTCTCTTAAACTTTCTCCAGAAGATGATGATGGTTGTTAGAGGATTGACATCTTGCATCGGTGCCCTCATACCTTATTTTTCCTTAAAATAAGAAAATTTGGTTAAACTCTCTATATTTCATATTCTTGGCTTACATCAAATCACCAAGTACATAGGTATTTATAGGCTTAAAAAAAGTCACTAGATTCATGAACTCTATTAAATGTTCAATACATAAATCACACTTGCTTAATACTTAAATATATGAACTATACTAATCTAGGTACATTCTATTTTATCTACCTAGAAACTTTAGTAGGCTAACTCTAGAAATTTAAAAAAGCATGATCCTAAAATTTTTTCAATTATTCTTCCTAATAGTTTTGAACCACACCTTCTCTTATGTTTTTCTTTTTGCATTGTAAGATAGTCATGAAAAGGAAAAGGGAATCAAAATCAATGGCTTGTGACACAAAGGTAGGTAACAAAGGAGTAGATGTTATTGACTTAGAAATTCAACCAATCTTCTATTCAGACTTTCCATTAAGTCAATTTTAATTTGCATATGTATATGCACAAGTGGGCACACCATTATTTCAGACCCACAATTCACTAAATTGCATTTTAAGCATGCCCTTATTGATGTTATGGTTTGTATCAATGATCCCAAACGTATTTCAAGAACCCTTCCCTTACTTGAGTTTAAGCCTGAAAAGTATAGGGGTCAAAAAATTTGTGAATGATAATAAATATAGTCATTTCTATTCATGTGAGGATTTTCTTGAACCCAATTGCAAGAATCACATGAAGCTTGAGGCCAGATTCAAATTTCCTTCATGTAATGCTAAAATGGTACTTGACAAAATGCTAGAGGCCAAAAATGGTGGCAAGAAAAGGTCTTATATTACTTGTAAGCCCAAAGATGAGAAGTTTGGTGTGGTGAATTATTGCAATGGCTTTCTTTACTTGTGTGATCTCAGAGGGAGAAACTTTTTGTTGTTACCTAGTTATAGAAGAGTTTATAGAACTTCCAAAAACCTATAAAGTTGAAAAATTGATAAAACCCTTTGACCATAGCTTTGGTTTTAATAAAAAAAAAAAACAAAATAAACCAATGAATATAAAGTGATAACTATTTATATATGTTCAACATCCAACAAATGCTAAGGAGTGATTATATGATGGTAGGGTTGCTGAAATGCACACATTAAGGACTGGAAATTGGAAAAGTGTTGAGGTGTTGAAAGAGTTCCTTGTAGGCTTAAATTTCCAACTAGTTTGAATGGACCACTTCACTAGCTTGCTTTAGACGGTATGAAAGGACAAATTATGAGTTTTAACTTTGAAAGTGATAGGTTTCATGAATTCCCTTCTCCTCCTCGTGTATTTGACAAGTTTAGGATGAAGAGTACAAAGAATATTAGCATGGGAGAACTATATGGCTACCTCTATTATGCAATAAATTAATTTGTAGTCCTGTTATATTGTGGATGATGAAGAAGTATGGTGTTAGAGAGCCTTTCAACATTGATGAGTTTTATGCAAGAGATCAATGGCCATGTGGCTTATATCAGTCTACAAAATTGTTCAATAAAGGTGCTAGCCTATTAATATATCAATCACGTAACTAGCTAATCTATTATGATTATAGAAAGCACAAATACAAATTTTTTAGGGTTTGTGGAACTCGTTTCAAATTTGAAGTATTTGCTTATATTCCAAGTCTCATTGAAAAATGTTGTGAAGGAAACTAATGTTAAAGTGTTGAGTGTCCATTTGTGATGTTCGATTTTCTTAAAAAGGTCAGAAATAGGTCATATATAAAAGGAATTTTCCTGAAATAAATGATTTGAGGTCAAATAAAATTATAACAATAATCTAAAAAATAGAAAACGAGAATACAAGGCTTAAGATGCCCAAAAACTATAATTAGAGTAGTTAAATAAAATTGCTGAAAATATAATGGCATTTTCGTAAATTTAAGCACTTTTTGGTAAACTTAAATGAGAGATTTTTAAATAAAAAACTTGAGTTTCTCAAGGTTCTCAGAGGTCCTAAAAACCATGGAAACCCTTAGAATGGTTTATATCCCCTCCAATTTATGTTTTAAAATGTCAGTTATCCCGAACTTTGACATTTTTATTCGAGAAAGTTTTAAATCTAATTTGAGTTAAACCAAAGCTATTTTACAAGTTAGGAGACCTAAATTTCATGATGAAAAAGGTAGTTCTAAAAAATGAGTTAAAAGAAGCCCAAAAGGAAATAGCCAAGAAAAGGGGACAATAATGAAATTTTTAAAAGAATTTTTAAGAAGCTTCTTCTTATATATGGCATCCTCCTTCTCCTCTCCATTTAACTAACATATTTTATATCCCAAAATAAAGGAGAGAGTAGCTAAGAAAGGCACACAATAAGGGAGCCAAGGATGAGGGAAAAACCTTAAGAAAAATGTAAGAAAACCTTGGAATTTCATGCTCCTTCTTTCATTAATCTTGTTCTCCTTCTTCTCCTCTTCCTTCTTATAGTTTTAATGTTTGATTTAGGACTATTTTAGGATTGGTTCAAAGAGAAGTTAAAATTTGAAGGAAAAGCTTGTAGCAAGTGGAAGAACTCTTAAAAAAGCCTTGGAACCAAGGTAAGAACTATTGCTTTTATTGCTTCTCCTTTCTTGTTCCTTCATGGTGTTCTTTATCCAGCACTAGACTCATCTTATAAGAGATAAATTCTGACCATATTAAGGTAGGATTAAGGGTTCTAGGGTGTAAGGATTGAGAAGATACACTAAGAAGTAAATAAGAAGCATTAGAGAACAAGTTGTTAAAGTTAGGGATTTAGTTGCACCTTGATAGGCATGATACTTTCCAATGATAATTTAGGTTGTTTAAGAGTGTGAATAAGTTCTCAAGACACCTAAGAAGCCTTACATGTGCCAACTCCCTGAAAAAAATTAGCAAAACTCTATAGGCTTCATACCAAGTGCATGTCTCGGGCCAAACATATTTCATGCACCTAGGAAGTGTTTTAAATTTTTCTAAGGCAAGAAAGGGACTAAATATGATAGATGAATACCAAAGGAAGCATTGGAATAAATTTAGAAACTTTGGTTTGTGAGATGAAGATGTAGGTTCCATTTTAAGACTTAAAAAAGTAACTTGTATCTAGGCTCCTAGAAATGAATTTGTGATAGCTCCAGGAAGTCCAAATAGAGTCAAGAGACTTTGATTGAAGGAGAAATGGGAGTCAAGATCATGAATTCCAAGAGTTGCTTCATTAGGTCTTGTATAGAACCATTATGGAGTCATATGGGAAAGTGAGTTTCCATGAAGTGTGTATAAAGTTAAAGCTTGTTCCTATGATTGAAATATGTCCTATTTGTAGTGTATAGGCTAAGAGAACCAACTATCACCTAGTTGCAAGTGTGTGGCCAAGAGAGGGAAAGAATAAGTAAAGGGAAGAGGTGTATTATTGCTTTAAGGTAGCTCTCTAACCTTTCTCACATGTATTGCTTGGTTGTTTTCTTATCTTAGAGTACTTGTGTGTATGTTTGAACTATAAGAAATGGTTTTAGCCATTGTTTACATTTTATGGTATCGTTATATTTTTTGAGATGTGTTTATGTATGTAATATGGCTTGAAAGGGTATGGTTATGCCAAAAGTCCCTTATCATGGGTGAAGGTAAGCCAAAAGTCCCTTATCATGGGTGAAGGTAAGCCAAAAGTCCCTAAAAATACGTGAGACAAAGCCAAAAGTCTCAAGAAAAGTGAAGCTTAGTCAAAAGTCCTTTGAAAATAAGCAAGGCAAATCCAAAAGTTCCAAAATAAATGGGTGAGGCTAGACCAATGCTTTTGAGAGCCTATATATGACATGTATGGGTTTCTATGACAAGAAAAATATTTTATGTTTGTTCACTAGTAGCCTAGATGCCATACATGCATTATTTGATATGAAATTATGTCCCTTATGTATGTTTGAAAGGATAAAGAGTTATTAGGATTATTAGAATCTCACTTTTCCTCTACATATGTCTAACAATGTCTAGGTGAGCCAAGTAAACCAAAAAGTAGAGGCCAACCACTTTAAGAAGCAAGACTTTGTCAATAGAGTAGCTAAATAGGCATTTTGATAACATATTGATGTCAAAATATGTAACCACATGATGTATATATAATGTATACCATTGAGCACATTCAAATGTATGTAAATATGATATATGTACCTATCTTAAAGTGAAATGAATGAATATATGAATTTTTGCCACTTATATGCTATGATATCCATGTGTATGAATGCAAGTGGTATGATGAGAATGAGTTCCATGATGATTTGAATCATTTAACATGCTTCCATTGGCTATAGTTGTACTTAGGGACGTGCCCAAGTGGCTGTAGAATGAGAAGAGAGTTTTTTGATACCTTAAGAACCCACTGTGAATTTTAAAATTAACCAATTTGTAAGCTAAACTAAAGTCTGACCAAATGGATGATTTTTTGTATGAAATTTGGCAAACAAGTAAGTCTCATCTAGAGCTTTTCACAAAGCTAAAGAGCATTGAATTTTGAACTCTAGAGAATATATTATAATTTTTTAAAATTGGCCAAATTATGTAAAATGGTAAATATTATTGTTCATATGATCAATTTATATTTCTATATCACTCGTAGGTCAAATAAATTCCAATGCTTATAAAATTTTATATCATAAATTAGACATCATAAGGTTTTCATGACCATTGAGAGCACCTCATTTGGAGCTTTGTAGAGAGAGAACCAAATTTTTGAAGTTTATGGTCAGTATTAGGACGCCATAGACACTTCTGGTACTATTCTATTATTTTTTGTGGTCCAAATAGTGTTTTCTTGGTCTAGAACTATTTTTAAGTTAATATCCATGGGTTTCCAAAAAGCTATCATATGCTTGATTTCAATTTTTCTAGAATTAGTTATGATTTTTCAAAATTCATATCAGAAAACTATCATAGCAACCCGAGACCAAAAATGGAATTTCATGTAAAATGGTTCTCAATCCGTGTTGTAAGCCTCCAATTGTGTTATTTCTATTATGTTTGAGTATGTTATGGATGGAGAAGAATTTAGCTAAGTAAAAATGATTCTCATGGACATTTATGCATGGGTTTGGTTACCAATATCTGATAAATCCACTACCAAAATTGTGAACTTTAATGCCTTTGTATATTATATGCTGGTTGTGCCATGACTTGAATTTTGAGGAGTTATGGTATTATACCATCCATAGCAAGGATGTCAATTTTAATTTCATGTAATCATATTAGTGACTTATTAGTTTTAATGTTTCTTTTTTTCTCTTTTTCCTTTTTTCTCTGTAGTAGGACTATAGGGCCTCATTTGGTATACTGAAAATTTAATGATAGAAAGGGAAAAGAAAAGATGAATGGAGTATAATGTAAAGATTTATGTTTGGTATGAGTGGAAAAGGAAAGAGATTATATTTATATTTGAGTGTTTGATTGGATAAAATAGGAATGGAATAGGAAATCATAAAACTGAAAGACCAAAATACCCTCAAGTGACAAGATGAATCCACTCCATGCAAGTCACATCAATACTACACTGTTTGTGGCTATATATATGGATATATGTCTATTATCTTTCCACCCATTCCAACTACCATTTTTAGGCATCTCTTTTAGAGGCCACCCACCCAATGTTTCTCCATCAAAGGGTTCGACTTTCTGCAATCCTATTTCACAAAACTAGGATCGGTATGTTACCGTACATTGCTTGTTTGCAATGTTGGGTTGGAACAACTTCTATCTTTTCTTATTTTTTACCACTTAGGATTTTACTTTCTTATTTCTAACGATTACCTTTTCAATTTTAGTAAAATTTGTAGAAAAGATTTA
The DNA here is from genome assembly GCA_032878935.1 of Erythrophleum fordii. NCBI lineage: Eukaryota > Viridiplantae > Streptophyta > Magnoliopsida > Fabales > Fabaceae > Erythrophleum > Erythrophleum fordii. The sequence continues at coordinate 3,707,692 of JAVQMF010000025.1, read as the reverse complement.
AGCAGGAAATTTTGTTCTGGAACAGTCTAACTTTTTTCTTTAGCCTAAATAGTATATATTATTATTTATCTCATTGTAATTTTCCTATAATATATTTGTCACAATAATATGATATTTAGTTATTATAATTAACTAAGATTTGGTCTTAAAATACCAAGGTAAATGCTAAGGATACTTATAATATTTGTTGCTAATAGATCGTTATGCTATGTGAGTTATTATAAAATTTGTGCCTTTCACATAATTTCACAATGTAAGTATATGATATTGATCATATGTTACAATGAATTAATTGGGGTTTATTTCAACGTGGCCTAGTAACATGGAGTATCTCAAAGCCACAAATGAAATTACCACAAATGAACATTGTGAGAAAGAGTTAACCTGTCTTACGAAACTTCAATCTAGTTTCACACACACCAAGGATTTGCTTAAAGCCTGTAAGGATCATGGGAAAAGACTCCAACACGCCCATTCTTCTCTAATGGCTTTAAAGTAGGATACTGAAGTGAAATTAATCTCAGCTAAGCAAGATTGCATAAAATTGGATAACCATTTTGCCATATTGTTCATAAATTATGTGAATGCTGCAAAAAGTGTTATAAATGCATCTACGAATACAACTAATACACTTTATTTAATAAATCAAATACTTGCATTGCTAAAATGTGCTAAAGAAGCACTTAAAAATACCCATGAGTTAGTAAATAAATAAATGTATGTTATTTTAATCCTTATTATGTTAAGAACTTATATGGAACTAATTCACATATTGTAAGTTTTTTTTTGTTATGATGCACAAATTGGATTATTTGTACTTTATTGTTCTTGTGTTCTTAAATTGAAGTCTAAATTCTGATCCTCTCATGGTAATTATATAATTATGTACTTAATATATATATATATAATTGTATAGATTTACTAATTATCTAATTATTTGCACCTTTTTTTGTAATTTATGTAATATAATTAGTTGCAATCAAGTAATATAATTAATAAAGTTAGTTAAGTAGATAAATAAGTATAGATACACTATAGATATATATATATATATATATATGTATGTATCATATTTTATATAATGACATTATAATTTATTCACATCATTTTACATATATTTATGTATAATTTTGTTTACAATTAATAATTTATAAGTAATCATAGATTATGTGTTGTCAATGAATATTTATATTGTGATTGCAAAATATAATTGTATATATAATTAGAAAAATTTAGGTTCATTCATATATATGTATATTTATGTTAAATTTAACCTTAACATCCTAAATATGTAAGTATATAATTATATATAATTACACCACTATACGTATATATTAACTCATTAAATAATAGATATTTTATATAACAATTTATAAATTACATATGTATATATATATATATTTTCAAAGAAAAGTACAAAAAGTATTGATATATAAGTACATAAATTACTATTTAAGTATTTGTAGAAAAAGACAAAAAAAAAGCAAAAAATATTCATCCCTACAACTTCATATGACGACATTTTGTCTTTTATCTATAGTATGACTTCACATAAAATTATTTGTAGAAAAAGGTGATAAAACTTTTTATCATATGACTCCTGCATAGAAGGCTAGATAAGGAAAGGACCAATGGCCAATCAAGGAAGGACCCAGCTTTACGTAAAGGTATTTCATCTTTTACTTACAGTAGTTTTGTATCTTTTTCTTTGTAGAATAAGACCTCTCTTCTAATTGTCACCTACTTGTTGACCTAATCACGGGCCGAGCTCGTTTAAAAACGGTTGAGCTTATAAAAAAATTTACAAATTTTTTTATGCTCGAGCTGGGCTCAAGCCCAGTTAAAAATGGGTCGGGCCCAGGTCGAACCCGTTTTGCATAACTTTTTTTTTTACATTTTTATCTTTTTTTAATTTTAAATATTATATATATTTATTTATTATATTACTTATTAGGTATACTTTTATTTTCATTTTAAATTCTAAATAAATCATTAAAAAATTATAAAAAGTTTAAATAACTTTAAATATATATATATATATATATATATAAGATAGTAAAACCTCGCAAAATAATAATTTTTCTAATGATATTACTGTTAATAATTTATTTTATTTGAATTATAATTTATTTCTATTAATATATTATACAACAAGTAAAAGTAAAAATAATAATAATCATATATGTTATATAAATCTTTTTTACTTATATCTATAGTTATAAATAAATGTTCTAATAATATTATTTATTAATAATTATAATACGGGTGGGCTTGGGCTCGGGCCGGGCTTTAAAAAAAGCACAAACCCAACCCTTTTTATTTCAAACTTTTTAAAGACGGGTTCATTTTTTTTTAGCTTTTTTTTTGAGTTCATATTCATTTCTTTCGGGCAGGGCCGAGCGGGTTTCTCGACCCATGATCAGGTTTACCTGCTTGCTTTTCTTACTTTCCAGCATTTATTTTAAAGTTTAAATTTAGTGGGTGTTGTATATGTTTATACAAGTTTACTGCATACAATTATGTGTATGTGTGCAAAAGTTTTAATCCTTGTTCTTTATCATTTATCATGTCCAATTATTTTCGGCAACTGTAATTGGCGCTTGCATATGGTGAAAAAATAATTTCTTCCTCATACAAACAGATACAAACTTATTTATTAGTACAAATTATTTCCTTCTCATCCTTTCTTCCCTTTATCTTATGTTGGAAGAAGATGAATGCAGACAATTAAACTAGATTCAGGTCTTTTCTGCCCATTTGCTGCAACGTTATGGACACAACGTATAATAGAGTAAAATTTGGTTTTGGCCACATTAGTTTTATATTATTCTCCATTGTTGACATGATCTTTCTTATTAGAATTATTATTGATACGATTTTAATTATATAGGTGTGGAGCATTTAAATTGCGGGAGAAGAATGATGTTCTCTTTTTGGATGAAGAGAATAAAGATCTGATAAGTTTATACTCCTGAACATCTGATGATGTTGAAGAATACTCCTCATAAGGAGTTAAAACAGTTCTGGGAAAGGTATTTTGAGCTACCTTAGAAGCCAGAGGATTGAGTAAACTAGTCTCTTCTTGAAATATATTGGAATGGATATTCTTAGTAAAATACTAAATAGAACCTGCTTATCTTTTGTTCAGTGGATCATGGGTCCTGATATCTAATTGTTTGGAAGCTTCCCTGAGTTTGTACGGCAAATTTGGCTTGAATTAATGAAGATAGTGTTATGCGGTGTAAAAATTAACTGAATTTCCACCAAAATCCATGTAATTATGATGCCTCTAATATCTAATCACATTTATCCCATCCATAATCCATTTCTGACAGATTGGGGATGCTTACAATGTCTGCTTAAAAAATGCTGACCTTGTTATTCATTCATTGGTAAATAAAAAGTCAACAGACATCACTAAATTGTATTTTAAAGTATAACCACTTCATTAAGACTATTCCCTTTGAAATTTGAGGCATCTTGTAAAGATTTTATAGTTACCATAAAATTTGAACATTTTCACCAAAATAATTATCAAATATTTCACTTAGTTGTATACCTTTTGAAGCATACAAATACAAAACATAAATAGGTGCACACAAGCTCTTAATTCTTAATTTATTCCATACAAGTTTATTATTTTTCCAAATGATTTTCTTATTTGATAATTTTTCCTTAATTTGAGATATTATTACACACACGTGATATAGTAAATGAAAAATTATAATAGTGCATTTCTCAACACACTTTAATGAACTTTTATGAACTCTTACACTAGCGGATTGGGTAGCTTGGTATGCAAAAACTGTTTAGGACTTCTCCCCTGAAGGTTGTATTGAGCTCAACCAAATTCGAATCCGCTCATGTGAAAAGATTACATGACACTGTCACGTGAGAGGTGGACATAACCCTGCCATTCAAGTAGGATTTACTTCTCAATTAATTCCCATACATCTTGTATCTTATACGTCTCCTCACATAACACTATAATGTGATGCTCTCACGTGAAATGATCCAAGTTCCATTACAAAAGTAAATACCAAGAAAAGCAATGCCAAAAACTGATAGAAACAAAAACCCTGCTCAAGAGCTAATGCCGAAGTCATGATTATAATATGTTAACAATTCATAGAATAGGAATAGGTTGCCAATCCTGTCCCGCACATTCCCAAATCAGTCATCTTTTTGGCAATCTGGTAAAAATTTCTTTCACAATCTACAAAACCGACTAGTATGTCTAATGCTCAGATTGCATTTACACAACTTGTTTTCCTCCCAAATGGTGATACTATTTTAACACAACACATTCTCATCATCAACAACTCCCTAACAAGACAAGAGTCCAAGCAACAATTGCTTCTATATAAAAGCTGGATGTTGAAGTGTGCACAAGAAGTTCAACGTCCAAATTCATCACAGCACCAGCTAAAAGACACCTGCAACGATAATTTGAAGTCTTGTAATTAGTACAGATGACAAAAATATGGGAAGATAGTTACCACAAGGTGAGGCAAAACAAGTATGAATGACAGCAATTTAAAAAAATAAAAAATAAAACCTTCTAATTAGTACAGATGACAAATATATGGGAAGATAGTTAACCACAAGGCGAGGCAAAACAAGTATGAAAAACAGCAAATTTTAAAAAAATAAAAAATAAATCACCATTTCTGCAGCAAAAGTAAAGACAATATAGAGTTTTCAAGGTCCTAACTATAGTTATATGTTAATTGGCTACACAAATTTATGATTTTCTGAAAACTACGTTGAAATCCCTTATTTTGATTTCTAACATGGCATATAAGGGATATTTATCATATGTTAATTTAAAAGAAGTGAAATATGTAAGATCTAGGAAACTTTTTTTTTTTGGGGGGACAATACAACAACAACAACAACGACAACAAAGCCTTCTCCCACTAAGTGAGGTCGGCTACATGGATCAATCGACGCCATAAATCCCTATCATAAATCATATTTCTAGACAAACCATTTAAATCTAAATCTCTCTTAATAATTTCTCCTATAGTTTTCCTTGGTCTTCCTCTACCTCTACTTATTGGATTATTCTCCATCATATCTACTCTCCTAACGAGGGCTTCTATAGGTCTCCTCCCCACATGACCAAACCACCTAAATCTCGATTCTACAATCTTTTCTACAATAGGTACGACTTTCACCTTCTCTCTAAGGCATTCATTTCTAATCCTATCCCGTCTAGTGTGTCCACTCATCCACCGCAACATTCTCATCTCTGCTACATTAAACTTATTTTCTTGTTGACTTTTTATTGCCCAACACTCAGTTCCATACAACATTGCAGGTCTTATAACTATGCAGTAGAATTTACCCTTAAGTTTGAGTGGTACTCTTCTATCACAAATAACACCCGAAGCACTCCTCCATTTCATCCACCCCGCTTGAATCCTATGCGTTACATCTTCTTCTATTTCCCCGTTGTGTTGTATGATGGATCCAAGATACTTAAATCGTGTGACTTGTGGTAGGATATGTTCTCCAATTTTTACTTCTACGTTAAAAGTGGTGTGCCTCTTACTAAACTTATACTCCATATACTCCGTTTTACTTCTACTTAAACGAAAGCCATGAGCTTCCAAAGTTTGTCTCCACCTTTCCAACTTCTCATTCATTTCCTCTCTCGATTCTCCAACTAGGACAATATCATCTGCAAAAAACATGTACTGTGGCACCGGCTCTTGGATATGTTCAGTAAGTACATCCAAGACTAAGGTAAAAAAGATAAGGGCTCAGAGTTGACCCTTGATGTAAACCAATAGTGATCGAAAAATCTTCTGTAAGTCCACCTTTTGTTACTACGCTAGTTGTAACCTTATCACACATATCTTGGATTGCTCGAATATAAGCTATACGAACTCTTTTTTTCTCTAAAGCCTTCCATAGAACTCCTCTTGGCACTCTATCATATACTTTTTCTAAATCAATAAACACCATGTGTAAATCTCTTTGATTCTCCCTATATCTCTCCATTAATCTTCGCAACAAGTATATTGCTTCCATAGTTGACCTCCCTGGCATAAAACCAAATTGATTCTCCTTAACCTGACTCTCTTTCCTTAACCTTCGCTCAATTACTCTTTCCCATAATTTCATAGTGTGGCTCATAAGTTTGATTCCTCTATAATTTGCACAATTTTGAATGTCTCATTTACTCTTATAAATAGGAATTAAAGTACTTTTCCTCCACTCATCTACCATCTTCTTAGATCTCATAATTTCATTTAATAACTTTGTGAGCCAACTTATACCTTTCATTCCCAAACTCTTCCATACTTCAATGGGTATATTATCCAGTCCAACTGCTCTGCCATTCTCCATTCGCTTTAATGCTTCTTTTACCTCTACCTCACAAATCCTACGGTAAAAAATATAATTTCTATCCTCTTCTTCCGTGTTTAGCCTATCCCATTGCAATAAAATCTCGTGCCCTTCATTAAAAAGCCTATGAAAATAACCCTTCCATCGTTCTCTGATATCTCGTTCCGTGACTAACACTTTCCCGTCTTCATCCTTAATGCATTTCACTTGATCCACATCTCTTGTCTTTCTTTCCCTACTTTTAGCTAACTTGTAAATACTTTTTTCTCCAACTTTAGTACCTAAAGATTGGTATAACCCATCAAATGCCCTCGCTCTCACTTCGCTCACTGCCCTCTTAGTGTCTTTTTTAGCTACCTTATATTTTTCCCAATTTTCATTACTCTTACATAATGACCACACTTTATAACACTCTCTTTTAACTTTAACCTTATCTTGTACACTTGCATCCCACCACCAAGATTCTTTATCCCTAGGTCCAAAACCTTTTGATTCACCTAATATTTCCTTTGTCATCTTCCTAATCTCTTTAGCCATTTCATTCCACATATCGTTAGCACTTCCTTGTATTTCCCAAGGTCCTTTCTCCATAATCCGTCTCTGTAAATTCTTTTCTTTATCCCCCTTTAGTTGCCACCACTTAGTCCTTACCACTCTACCTTCACATTTACTTTTTACTCTCCTCCTAACTCTTATATCCATAACCAAAACTCTATGTTGAGTAGTTAAACTCTCTCCCAATATAATTTTGCAATCCATGCAAAATTTTCTATCCGATTTCTTTATAAGAAAGAAATCAATTTGAGAACATACCCTTCCACTTTTATACGTGATAAGATGTTCTTCACGCTTTCTAAAACAAGTGTTAGCTAATAATAGATCGATCGCTAATGAAAAGTCTAAAATAGTTTTACCCTCTGCACTTACTTCTCCTATACCATGTCCTCCATGAACACCCTCGTAGCCTGACGATACCTACCCTTCCCACATGACCATTTAGATCCCCTCCTAAAAAAATCTTTTCTCCTAATGGTATTTCCTGAACTAAACATTCTAAATCTTCCCAAAACTTTACCTTATGAGATTCTTCTAACCCTACTTGTGGTGCATAAGCACTAATAATATTAAAAATTTCCTTTTCTACTACAAATTTTAATGCAATTATTCTATCTCCTAACCTTTTGACATCTACTACAGTATTTTTCTAAGAAGGAATTATGCTAAAATTAAAAGGAATTATTAATTGTAGAAACAAGAAGATAAGTTCTTGTAATTTGATCAAATCTCTGAGGATATTTATGCAGTTAATTTAAAAATGCTCCCCAACAAGTACACAAACCAAAAATCTCAAAGCTACAAAGAATCTAACTAAAAGGAAGGTCAAAAGAGTATAAACTTCTTTCTTAAGAATCTTGCTGAGTTTAACTATGTCTACATCCGCTGCAACAAGGAAATTTAAAGTTTCGGAACTGAAATACATAGGCAGTGAGTCATTTCAAGTTAGATGTCCAAGGGACAAAGATTTATTACAGAGAAGGATATACAAATATGAATCAAAAGTTTATCTCAATCTGAATGTTACAAATTATTTCCAACTAAAACTTAGTAATATCATAATTTGGTGCTCTGCAATGGATTAGTATTGTAATTAGGTGCTCTGCAATGGATGAGCAGCACCTTCAGGGATGCTACTGGGTCTGAGACACGATAAACAAACCAAAGGCATATATGATTGAATTTTCTTTTCCCTTTTTCCTTTCCCCCTCTCAGCTTTTGAATCTCCCACTCCCACCTTTAATAAGGTGGATATTTAGATCTATTTAGGAAATAAAGTTTAATCCAAATCAGATTTTTTTTTTGGCATTAAATTCGGAATTAGACCGGTATCATTGTTAATAGCTCCTAACCTAAATGAATAGAAGAGAATAATGAATCTAAAGCAGATATTCTGCCAGCTAATCAGTACTAGTGATTGAAATTACTCTCACATATCAGGACAGCAAATTCACAAATTGTGTATGACAGACCAAATGCTTTGTCTTTTCCACCTATGACTCTTCACTGACAATCTTATGGACAAGCATTCTTTTGCACGTACAGACTTCATTTTACAAGACGTTGGTATTAAATTTTATTTTGAAAAATTTGATTGAATTGTTTCTTAAAGTCAATTTGCTACTGCCATTAACTTCATTTTTAAGTATACCTCCACTGAAGAGATATGAATACATAAAAACAAATAAATATATAATACTATATTCAATTTGATTTGGCTTTTATACTTCTGCACAGTTATTTTCAACATTAGCTAAGTATACAAAATGCAGCTCTATATCTCTACAGAATTTATGAAGGTATTATTAATGCAGAGCACAAGTAGCCTCTGGATAGAGAAATTACTGCAGAAGAAGGCTTGAAGAAGGGCAGCATCAAGTTAATAAAGTATAACAAGATGACCAGTAAACGTGGCCCGTGATATACTCTTTGCAGTACCTTGAGAAGTAAATTAGCCTTATTAGATTATTAGAATGAGCATTTGCAATTTTTATAGGCTATGAAAAGTCTGGAACAGCTGAAATGGCAACGCTTAATTTACTAAAACCTCAATTAAGTTGCAAAAGGCAGAACATAACTAAAATGAAGCACAAGTTTGACCAGGACCAGGTCAAGGTTCAATCAGTCAGTTGCTGTGGGGTTCAGGACCATAAGTACTGGAAACTGCCCTGAGGTTAACCACTACGAAGTAATAGTACCAGAAAAATTGATCATATCATTGGTATGCTGAACAAAATTTTAAACGCATAGAACATGTTATGCATCTTCTCGTTAACACATTCATAATATATGTAGCTACGGAATCTATAATGTCAAATTTTCAGTATTATTTAATTAATTATATCATACAATGCCATACAAGTAATATGCAAATCGGAACAGGGGTGTTACATCCAGGCTCCAATGGTAAAAGCATGGAACTCTGATAAAAATAATCAACTTATACTTGAGCACTCCAACAAGTTCTTTTACTTGCTTCTTATCGCTTAGTTCTTTCCTTTATGCCTATTTTCATACCCAGATAGATAGAAAATTAGTAGTAGTAAAATTCCATATATGCTTCATTGGCACATAAGGATATTACATCACTAGATATTAACACAAACATTAAAGTGCTCAATAACCAAGCTCAACACCTGAATTTTCATCCCATCTGCAATCCCCACAATGTGTCAAATAGAAAATTGCTTGGCAAGTGGTGAAGGTTTGGTTTTGAGGAGGACAAGCTCTCTAGCTGTGAACTTCAGGCCAAAGTGGCTTGAAAGATAATGAGATGCCTGTATAAGAAGTGCTTAATGGATTGGAGGATATATCAAAGATCAATGAGCTACTACAAAAGGCATTCAAAATCAAAATTTTTGATGAGGATGGCGATAGATAGATAGATTGGCTTTGGACTAAGGTTGGGCTATGCATACAAATACGATTGAGAAAATGGTGAAGCTCCTAGATTTGACTTTTAATGGCAAGACTGACTTTAGAGTTCTAGAATTATAAGGGGATAGCCATTCTTTTATTTGTTTTTGGCACAGTAATTCTTTTATTTATAGAAGAAATTGTTCTTTTTTGTGACAATACATGCTGTCATCTTCAATCATAAACTCATGAACAAGCTTTATATATGACATCACTATTTTCTAAACCAAAAGAAATGCTTCACATCTCACATCTGGAAGCCATAAAACGTCTCCTAAAGCCCAAACACTTAAACTAAAAATGAAGACTGAACCATAAAGCAAAGAGACGAAAACAGAAACAGACCTACATAAACCATTACTGTTGCTGATTCTGAGGGTTTGGCGGAGGAGGCATGCCAGGACGAGGTGGTCCATATACAGGAACACCACTGCCAGGCGGAGGGGGCATCCCAGGACGAGGAGGAGGTGGAGCTGGCATTCCAGGCCGAGGGGGAGCAGGTGGTCCTCTCACCATCTGTCCAGGAGGGGGTGGCCCCATGGGTCTCTGTCCAAACTGCGGTGGAGGTACTTGGAACGGCTGTGGCGGACCACCTGGCCTTGGGGCATACTGCCCAGGTGGCATTGGCGGAGGTGGGCCTCTCGCCATCGGTGGAGGAGGCTGCCCAGGATACCCTGGCATTTGCCCGGGCGGGCGCATCACCGGTGGCCCAGCTGGGTATGAAACAGGCGGAGCTGAGAGCTGCGGCGGACGCGAGATCTGGGGCTGCATCATGCCAGGAGCAGGCCCACCCACGCCGCGAACGGGGCCGGCAAGGCCAGGCTGAGCCTGAATAATAGGAGCGGTGGGAATTCCCCTACCGGCAGCGCGGCCCACACCAGGGCCAGCTAAAGCAGCAGCATTGACAGCCTTAGCTCGGGACTCTTCGGGAGGGGGCGGGCCCTCAACGGTCATGGAAATTACCTCTTCGCCACGGAGAAGAACAAGGCCAAGGGTTCGGCGATCCTCGCGTTCTTCGTTGGTCTTCTTGCCCTTGGCAGGGGGTAGCTTGCGGAACTCTTCGCAGTCGCCGATAACGAGGTTCATGTGGCGATCGAAAGCCATAAACTTACCCACAAGCTGGCGGCCATCTTGAATGGTGACCCGCATGCGGTAGTTTATGTATTGAAGCATCTTCGAACTCTTCGACATCGACATTGTGCCTCTCTTCTGAAACTCCCTCTCTCTCTCTCTCTCTCTCTCTCTCTCTCTCTCTCTCAGTGGCTGTATCTGTCTCTTCAACGAAGAGGTATAAGAGACGCTACTGCTAGGGTTTTACGAAATTTCATCCTCAGGCAAGGGACCCGGAACCCGGATAAGATCCAGAAACCCAAATTGGTTCATTGCAATTTTTTTTCTTTCTCGAAAGTAAATTACACAAAAATTAATTTTTTTGGGGGGGTAGAAAAGAGATTTTCTTTTTTATTTGCGGGAGTACAAGAGATCCAACTCTCGTAAATTGCATAATTAAATGTGTGTCTCTTGTGTAATAAGTGAATATCTATTTTAAAAAAATATCTCAATTTCTAAGATAAAGGCAAGAGTAAACTAATAAATGGTTCCCAATTTTTAAACTCATCTTTCTTCTTAAATTTTTTGTAATGTACAAGTTAATATTTAAAAGTATTGAATTCGTTGCAAGTTAGTTTTTCTATTAAACAACAATTTTTCTTAAATTTACAACAATTTAAATCAAGTAAATTTTAAATATATTCATCCTTTCATTGTCCTAATATAAAATTATAAGCTATCCAAACTTTTATTCCCTTAAAATAAAGAAGTTAGCAAATTTTGAAAAGTAGTATAAGGCACTTGACAAAAGAATTAATTCTAAAGGATTAGATATTTTTAAATATTAATTCAAAGACTAGAGATAAATATATCTATAAAATCAGGAATATGGATCATCTGTTGTTACATAGTTTCTGCTGTTAAGAGAGGAATGGAAGGCTGAGTAGGTTTATTTTAAAATAAAAAAAGAGAAAAAATTAAAACACACCCCTTTTCCATGATAACAGCACAACAGCAAGGAGAATGTAACAGCAGAGAATCCACACCCATAAAATCAGAGATTAAATTGTGAATTTACTCATAAAATCAACTATTTTCTTCTTTAAGTCTATCGAGACAACTCATTTGAAGAACATGTGAGAAATGGCAGTATCTGAAGCCAACTTTAAATCCTGGATTTTGTTTTTTTTGCGACTGCTTGACTAGCAAAGAATGATATTAGAGCCTGAAATGCTACAATGTGGAGAAGGATCTCTCTACCCTGTGCCTTTTTCTGAGAAATGGTAGGCCTAACTCCCCATTCAAATTTATCGTGTAAGAACCCAAATTGACATATTGTACTGCAAGATCAACCCATTTCACACAAAAACCAAAAGCCAATGTTATCCTTTTTGGTTGGGGAACGACCTTCAAGGCTATAAAACATCAAATTTTTTTCTGTTCCTTAATTAAAAATGATAATAATCACATTATCTTCAATAAGCCAATTTCTCACAAAAATATTATAGAATTGAGAGATCAAAATATTCGTGAAGCCTTTCATTATGTTAGTTGTCAGCTTTGCAATCATCTTATAACAAAGATTATAGCAACACTTTGAACAACCATTTTGAGAAGAAAAAGCCTTTCAAATAAATTAATGAGTTTTGTTTGTCTCTTTAACCCTTTACAACCTCGACAAGTAGAAAGAGGGGCAAAGGAGGCTTGTCCCCCATGATCTGTCTCTCATAGATGTACTATTATGGATTTGGATCCTTTGAATTGCCGAAAGATAAAGTGCCTCCAAAGTATCTTACATATCTCCTATTTTATTTATTTATTTATTTATTTTATCATTAATTTTTTAATAGCAATGCTCCCTCTGAAGCCTTTCACTGCAGAGGCAAGTCACGGATTCTCACTTCAAAGGATCCGTGTCCATAGTACTATAGTGTCCAACAAAACATGACTTAGCACTATTTGTGTTTTAGAGCCCAAACATTTATCTTTCTATGTAATTGAGTTTAAGCACATTATCCATAATGAACACATTATATCCTTTTTATAGCTATAGACCTAATTTGGGACCTTCTTGTCCAAAGCTTTTGAAAAATTCAATTATGCACCATCTTTATTTTCTTATAAAAGAGTTTAAAAGAATAAAATAGAAGCATATTAACTTTTTTCTAATTTTTACCTCTTAATGGTTTAATCCTAAATCTGTTCTTACGTCACAACATGCACCCCTTTTATTTTAGATTATTTCTAATGTCTTGTCAGGATCATTTTTTCATTCACCCTTCATATTCTTAATTCCTGCAATTTTAGTTTTGCCTCTTCTTTAGCTCCTTCCATGTTCTACTCATTCTAGAATTGAATGATCTCTTTAAATAAAAACCATTGTAATCTCCTTATATACTCTTTTGAATGTTCTCTAGTTCAAACTTTCAAGGTTATGTGCAACATTTCTACTCTTCTTCACTAAATTTTCAAAAGCATTATCTTTGTAATTTTCACTCCATTATTAATTAATAGTTTAAACATACCCTCTATGAGAGATTCAATAAGATATAAACTTAAATGATTTTAGCCTCTCCTTAATTTGGGGGAAGATTGAGAACCAACTAGCCATGATTAAATCCCTAATTATATTTTAATTTTGTTGGCGACTATTTGTTTAAAATGTAGTCAATTGATCAATTAAGAATACCTAGTCATGATGGGAATCAAGTTAACAAGTCAAATCTTTTGTATATTGCAGAAGGACCAAAGCACATTCCAGAAGGACCAATCATTCAAACTAGAACAAAGAGAATGCGAGAAGCAATTGAAAGCTTTATTCAAGAAGTCAAGACTGAATTTGAGCAAGGAGGTTTGAAGCCTAGAGCAAGTGAATAATCAATGCATCCAATTACATACATTTACATCAATGATGCCTGCACACATAGGTAGGAGTTAAATTAACTATAGGCCAAGATACTTATTTGGCACCATATTATTTTGCCTTTTTAGGATTAATTGTATTTTTAGGCCTTTTTAATATCAGCCTTTTAGCTTTTAGGATTTCTTTTATTTATTTCCATATATATAGGGTGGCTACTAAAGTTTTAAATGTTTATATATATATATATATATATATATAAGTGGCTACTAAGATTTTATTTGTTTCCATATATATAGTAAATGCTATTAGAGTTTTTTTTTTGTTGCCTATATATAAAGCCTTAAGAGACTTTGTAAGGCAAGTTATAAATATTATTTTATGAGCTTGTGAATTTGTTCTCTTAAATAAGTTCTATTAAAGAATTGACTTTCTTTTCAGGAATATTGTTCTTATAGAATTCCCTCTTAGTATTACATCAACTTGATCTTTTAGTGTGTGGCCAATCCCCTCCCTTCTACTTACAACCTTTAGTTCATATTCTTATAACATTAGGGTTATAGGAATTAGAAGAAGACTCATGTTCTTGATTGAAAATGATCCTTGATAGCCAAATTTAGTTAGAGTCTCAAGTTTAACATACCCCGATTTCATATCAATTTATTGCCAAAGTGGAGGCAATTAAGGGTAGGTTTAGATCATTATCCTTGTGTCTTTTATTATTTTTTATTATTCACCCTTTTCCTTTTTTTTCTTAGGGTCAAATATGAATTAGACGTGTTTCTTGTTCCAAGTTTCAATTTTTGATTTCATATCTCCTTCTTTGTTCTCTTCCAGTTTGTTAAAAAAAAAAGACAAAAAAACCAAGAAAATGAAATTTTGCTACTAACCAATCAAGATCTCATCTTTTGAGCCTTCCAAATTCAAGAAAGTTATATCAATCATCAAGATTTGGCTTCAACAACATTGAGGTACAGAATTCTTGAGATGCTTTTAAGTTCTTGCATTTGAAAATTTAAGTCTCTATTTTGAACATTCTTTCCATTATCTTTAGTCACGCATTTAGACTTATTTAGCCCTCCTTTCATGAGCCTAAAATAACATTTCTTTATTGCTTTGCCTTTTGTTTCATTTTAACCCTTTTGTTGTATTCTTCTTTAATTTAGTTATATGCAATATATTTCTTTATTCTCTACCTAATTTTCTTTTCCACTTGAATTATGTTCTTGATTAAGATAACTAGTTATAGCTAAAGCTTAATTTAAGGGAATTTAATGGTAAAATGTAAGAGGGTTAGTTTATTATAGAAAAAAGCCAAAAAGAGAGCAAACAAGAGCATGAGTATTATCTAATACGAGTAAAACATGTAAGGGAATGTTTGGCTAGGATTTTTTTGTTTGTTTTCTTATCTTTGTTTTGTGGATAGATTTGGCATTATGAATCCAAAAAGCAAGAAAGAAGATAACACAAGACAAAGAGGATAATTGTTTGACCTAAAGTTTTTCTTTGAGGCTATGGAATGAAACTTTACTCAATTAAACACTATATTTGATGATATAACAGAGTAAGTGAAAGTTCTTGAAGCGGGACAAGATAGACCTACTCATGACTAGCTCGCTCTTAAAAGGCAAGCCTCCCTAATTGATGAGTATGAGGAGTTCTTAAATCATGATGAATTTGATGATCAAGCCACAATAGTTTTTAGACCAATGAATAATCATGGAGGCCAAGGTGGAAGAGGTGACCGAGGAGGTGGCAAACTTGCTACAAGGCCTAGAGACTATGATCATGAACCTTATATGTGTGAAAGAGGTCACAACAATGACATAGCAACATCAAAATGATGATACCACCCTTTCAAGGGAGGAATAATCCCAATGCTTACTTGAAGTAAGAAAGAAGGGTAAAGTTTGTATTTAACTACTATAACTACTTCAAGGAGAAGAAGATGAAGATTGTAGCCCTAGTGTTCACTGATTATTCCATGATTTGGTGGTATCAAATTATGTTGAATAAAAGGCATAACTGAGAGCACCCTATTAACATTTAAGAAGAGATGAAGGCTGTGATAAGAAAGAAATTTGTGCTAAGCGATTATTACCGAGAGTTGTACCAAAGGTTGCAAAGGCTCACTTAAGGTAGCATATCCACAGAGTAGTGCCATAAAAAGATGGAGATAGCCTTAATTTGTACCAATGTAAAGGAAGATCTAAAGGTAGTTATGGTGACATTCTTAAATGGGTTGAATTGAGAGATTGCCAATGTTGTAAAGCTACAACATTATATGGAACTTTAAGATATAGTGCATATAGCTGCCAAAGTCGAGAGACAACTCTTAAGGAAAGGAATATGCTAATTTGGGCAGAATACAACTTTAACTTCATGAAAGTCCAATCGGAGTAAAAAAGAGTTGAAAGTTAGAGTAAAACTAAAAGTGGAGATCAAAGGCAGAAAGGCAAATTCAAGTAAAGCCAAAGGTACTTCTATTCCTTAAAATTATAAAATAAGTGATATTCAATGTTATAAATGTGAACATGGGGGACACATTACATCCAAATGTCCCAATAAAAAGAATATGGTTGTGATATCTAACGGGGAGATAAAATCTGAAAGTGATTTTGATCATAAGAGTAGGCTTCCGTTAAAGGAGGCAAGTAATGAAAAGGAGTACCCCATTAAAAGAAAAGCACCAATTGCTAGGTGTATCTTAAACATGCAAGCAAAAGAGGAGAATCAAGCACAAAGAGATAATATTTTTCATATTTGCTATCATATAAATGGTAAAGTATATAACTTGATAATGATAGCAATAGTTGTACTAATGTCGCTAGCACTATGATGGAAAAGAAACTAAACTTGCCTATTATTAAATACCCTAATCCTTATAAACTACAATGGTTAAATGATTATAAGAAGGCTAGAATAAGTAGTAGTGTCTTTTTTCCATTAGGAGGTATAAGGACAAAGTTCTTTGTGATGTAGTACCCAAGCATGCTGGTCATATACTTTTAAGACACCCATGGGAATTTCATAAGAAGACTAAATATAATGGGTACACTCATAAGTGTTCATTTGTTATAGAGGGCAAACCCATTACTCTCATACCATTGAAACCTTAACAATTGTATGAAGATTAAATAAGGATAAAAAGTGAGCTTAAGAGAAAAAATAAGAGTGAGGCAGATTTGAGTGGTAACAAACAAAAGCAAAAGAAAAAAAGTAAGAGAAAAACCAAGAGCTTGAAAAAGAATGAAGGAGATGTTTCAAAAAGAAATTCAAGCTTTTATGTAAGGGAAAGTGAGTTTAAGAGAGCCTTTTTTTTTTTTTCAAGTAGCTTATGATTATACTTATATCTAAGGAGGCCTATTTGAGTACTAACAAGCTTAACCCATCTTTACCTAGTTGTGTTATTGCATTTTTGCAAGAATTTGATAATGTCTTTTCGAAAGAGATTTCAAGTGGCTTACCACCATTAAAAGGGATTGAGCATCAAATTGATTTCATACCTGGAGCTTCAATTCCAAACCAACCAACTTATTGAACTAGTCATAATAAGACAAAGGAATTTCATAAGTAAGTTAAGGAATTGATGGCAAAGTGTTATATGAGGGAGAGCATAAGTCCATATGTTATACCTATTTTGCTTTTGCCTAAGGATGGATCTCAAAGGATATAGGTGAACTATCATGCAACCAATAAAATCAAGTAAAAGTATCATCATCCTATTCTTAGACTAAATGATATGTTAGATGAGTTTCATGGATCATGTGTGTTTTTTAAGATATATTTAAAACCTATTTATCATCAAATTAGAATATATGAGGGTGATAAATGGAAAACTAAACATGATTTATATAAGTGGTTAATAATGCCTTTTGGATACACTAATGCACTAAGCATATTTATGAGATTAATGAATCATGTTTATGATAGCTTATAAGAATGTTTATTGTTGTCTATTCGAATGATATCCTTGTTTATAATAAAGATTTAGATGAGCATGTTAGGCATTTAACGTTTGTCC
Organism: Erythrophleum fordii; assembly: GCA_032878935.1. Classification (NCBI taxonomy): domain Eukaryota; kingdom Viridiplantae; phylum Streptophyta; class Magnoliopsida; order Fabales; family Fabaceae; genus Erythrophleum; species Erythrophleum fordii. The sequence goes on along the minus strand of JAVQMF010000025.1, from coordinate 3,689,930 downwards.
TAAGTGTTTTGCGTAAACAAAAATTATATGCCAACCATGAGAAATGTTCCTTTTACATAGATTAAATTATATTCCTTGGTTATATGGTAAGTGTGAGAGGCATTGATGTTGATAGGGAAAAGGTTAAGGCACTTTGAGATTGGTCTACACCTAAATCAATTAGTGATATGCATAGCTTCCATGGATTAGCTAGTTTTTATAGGTGTTTTATTATAAATTTTAGCACAATTGCTGCACCATTAACTAAATTGAAAAAGAATTTTGGGTTTAAGTAAGATAGTACACAAGAACATGCTTTTCATGAGATTAAGGAAAACTCAATTCTACACCATTACTTGCTTTACCTAACTTTCCTAATGTTTTTAAGATTAAGTGTAATGCTAGTGGCATAAGGATAAGGTTGTTGTGATGTAAGAAGGTCACCCAACTACTTACTTTAATAAAAAGCTAAACGAGGCAACCTTGAATTATCCAACATATAACAAGGAGCTATACACATTAGTGAAGGCCTTGGAGACTTGACAATATTATTTGTGGCCCAAACAATTTGTCATTCATTCTAATCATGAGAGTTTAAAATATCTCAAGAGACAAGATAAGTTGAATAAACGTAATGCTAAGTGGGTGGAATTCAGTAAGTCCTTTCACTATATAATCAAGTATAAAATAGAAAATAATATCATTGATGCCTTATCACACAGGTATACTTATTTATCTACTCTTGATTCTCAGTATTTAGGTTTTAAGAATATTAAAAAGTTTTATGCAAATGATTATGACTTTTCTAAAATTTTCTATGCATGTGAGAATTTAGCATTTAACAAGTTTTATAGGCATGACATATTCTAATTTAGAGAAAATATACTATGTTTGCCTAATTGTTCTATGAAAGAATTACTTGTTAGAGAGGCACATGGGGGTAGTTTAATGAGACATTTTGATGCTCAAAAAACTTTAAACATCTTAGTTTAGCACTTCTTTTGGTCATACATGAAAGGAGATGGAGAAAGGGTGTGTGCAAAGTGTATCATATGTAAACAAGTCAAATCTAAAGTTTTACCCCATTGACTTTATACATCACTACCCACACCTAGTTCCCTTTAGGTTAACCTAACTATGGATTTTGTTTTAGGGCTACTTAAAACTAGAAAGGATAGAGATTCTATTTTTATGGTTCTTGACATATTTTCTAAGATAACACACTTCATGTCATGTCACAAAATCGATATTGCAACAAACATGCCTGACTTGTTCTTTTAAGAGGTAGTGTGCCTATATGGATGCCAAGGAGCACGGTGTTAAATCAGGATGCCAAATTCTTAAGCCATTTTTGGTGTACATTGCAGGGTAAGTTAGGTACAAAGTTTCTCTTCTCTACCACTTGTCAGCCATTCACAAACTGATAGGAAAACTAAGGTAACAAATCAAATCTTATCTACTTTGTTGCATGCCATAATTAAAACAAATTCGAAGTCATGGGAAGATTGCTTGCCATATGTGGAGTGTGCATATAATAAAAGTATTCACTCTACTACTAAATGTTCCTCCTTTGAAATAATATATGGTTTTAATCCTTTGACACTATTGCATTTAATTCCTTTACCTTTTGATGAGTTAGCTAGTGTAGATGGTGAAAATAAAGTTAAAATGATAAGAAAGCCCCATGAGAAAGTGTGGCGACAAATTGAAAAGAGGAATGAGCAACAAGCAAAATAAGCCAATAAAGGGCAAAAACAAGTGATATTTGAACCAGGAGATTAGGTTGAAGTGTGCATGCATAAGGAGAGATTTCTAGTTTAAAAAAGATCTAAGTTGCATCTCAGAGGAGATGACCCATTTCAAGTGGTTACAAGGCTAATGATAGTGTATACAAATTAGACTTACAAGGTAAGTATAATATGAATGCTACATCCAATATTTTTTATCTTTTTCCTTTTAATGCAGGTGATGAAATCTAAGGATAAATCATTTTAAAGAGAGGGGAAAGGATGGGAAATAACCTAGCATGTTAGATCTTTTAAAATTTTCAAAAGGACCAATTATTTAAGCTAAAGCTAAGAGAATGCAATAAGCACTTGAGGCTTTATTCAAGAAAAACAAAATATGCAATTAGAGTAAAGAGGGTAAAAGCTTAGAGCACATAAAGAACTAATATATTAAATTACATGCATTTACGTCAATCATACTTGCATATCTTAAATGACTTTGTAAGACAAATTATAAACATTATTTTATGAGCCTGTGAATTTTTTCTCTCAAATAGGTTCTATTAAAGAATTGACTTTCTCTTTAAGAATATTGTTCTTGTGGAATTCCCTTATTGTATCATATTAACTTAATCATTTGGTGTGTAGAGAACCCTCTCTCTTCTTCTTACAGCCTTTGATTTGCATTCTTATAACATTAGGGTCATTGAAATTAAAAGAAGACCCCTATTCTTGATTAAAAATAATTCTTGATAGTTAAATCTAGTTAGGGTATTGGGTTTAACATACCCCAAATTCATATCAATTAATTATGGGAATCAAGCTAGCAAGTCAAATTTTTTGCACATTCTAGATAGACCAATCATTCGAGCTAAAGCCAAGAAAATGTAAGAAGCACTTTTATTTAAGAAGTCAAGATTGAATTAGAGCAGAGAAGCTTAAAGCTTGGAACATGTAAAGAACCAATGCATCTAATTATATGCATTTACATCAATGATACTTGTACATATAGGGTGTGGTTAAATTAGCTATGGGCCAAGATTTGTTCTATTTAGTGTCACATATTTTGTTTTTTTAAGATTAATTATATTTTTAAGCCTTTTAATGTCATCCCTTTAGCTTTTAAGGTTTCTTTTATTTGTTTCCATATATATAGAATGGCTTCTAGAGTTTTAATTATTTCCATAAATATATGGCGGTTCCTAGGGTTTTATTTCTTTTTATATATAGGTGAGGCTATTAGGGTTTTCTTTTATTGCCTATGCATAAAGGCCTTGAAAGACTTTGTAAAGTAGATTATAAATACTATTATGAGTTTGTGAAATTTTTTCTCCTAAACAAGTTCTATTAAAATATTGACTTTCTCTTTAAGAATATTATTCTTGAGAAATTCCCTCATTATATCACATCAACTTAATCCTTTGGTATGTAGCTGACCTCCTCCCTTCTTCTTATAACCTTTAGTTCATGCTCTTATAACATTAGGGTCATAAGAATTAAAAAGACAATTTTATTCATGACTAAAAATGATCCTTGATAGCCGAATTTGGCTAGGGTTTTAGGTTTAACACACCTTAGGTTCATATCAAGTCATGTCAAGTGATTTCAACTACCAACTTTTAGTCCTTATTTTATAAGTTACTTAAACAGATAGGATATAACTTTTTAAATAAAAGTCTCCTTAGGTGCATAGGGATGAAGTTTTGAACTGTATAACTAATAATGACAATAATATAGTAGATGAAGAATATTTGTCGCAATTGATAGTTAAATTTGTGCAAGCTTCGAATAAAATGGGGTGACAATAGAAAAGTTTTACAAGGAACTAAGTATAACTTTGTTGAAGACCAAAAAAAGGAGCTGTAAGTTATGGAAAACGATAAACAAAGCAAGTAAAATAATAAAAATGTAAAAGAAATGCTATACAAGTTTCTTATAAGCTTTTTGTTTGTCCTTCTTGATGCTTTTTGTGCCATATTTATAGCTTCTTTAATAGCAGCACACATTTTCCATCAAGTTCTTTTATGCCCTCATTCATGTTATGGTCTCATCATGTAAATCATGTTATATAACTACCCTCCAAAGTTGCATTATTTAAGAATCCAAGCCTTTTTTTTTTAGCATTTTTTATTATCTCTAATTGTAGCTTCTTAACTAATTCCTTTGTTGGCTACCATCTCAACTAGTTCTTCTCGATTAATTATTTAGACTAATTTAGTCTTTGGCTATTACTCTTAATCATACCATTGACTGTTGATTTCAGATGTTAACATGTTTATCCCTATCATGTCTCTTGATATTGTACAACCATCACCTAAAATATCAAGAGATGTGATACTTTTTCTAATCCAAAATTTAAATGCCTAACAATGACCTTAGTATTTTAGCTACCTTTGTCATATTATTCATTATTCCCACTAACTAAACTTTTTTCAAAAACTATTACTTGACTTGTTATTTTCACGATACTTTATAATTGCTTTCCTTCCTTTATTATTCCTCTTCTTTCATTTTTAGTGTATCTTTTGCACCACTATTTAGCTTCTCATTCTCCATTAGATCCTTAGAGTCCATCTTCAAATACGGTTGTAAATCCTATCTTTAATTTAGGGTCCTTTGTGTTTGCTTCTTATAAGGATTCTTCAAAACCTTAAATCTATTCATCACTTCTTAGCCTATTACTTAGCCCAAATCAATGATAGTTTTATACTTTCAAGCCTTTGCCCCTTTACCTTAAAGCAATTCTAGAAGAGCTTGATATCTTCCTATTTCTTTCAGATTACATTCTAGCATTCCTTAAGTAGCAAAGATTAATGCCTGCTAATTTATATTCTAACTCTTGGCCAATGCTTCTGCTTGATTACAAGACATGGTAACTTCTATTAAAACCTCACTATAATAAAATATAAGAACATGCTGGGATTGCCAACATCTTATGACTGTCCATAGCCAATATTTTAAGAGATATTGACCTTTTATTAGTGACCATACCTTTTTAGTTACCAGTTTGTAATGCCTTCTTATTTTCCTTGGGTATGGCTTCTCCTACTTATTTTTTTACGTGGTAGCCTTACAAGCCTTCTACTAATTAGCACAAAGCTAGTATCTCTTCTTTCCCTAACCAAAGATGTCATTAATTTTGGTAAGAAAAATGCCTTTTTATCGACTTTTTGATTACTAATTTTAAATTAAATAAATATGTTCCCTTTTAAGCCTAGCATATAGCATTCGTTCCACTCTAAATCTATAAGTTCTTCCTTTGCATAAACTTTGTGCAAATAGTAAAAAAATTTCAACCTTTTGCAATTGCCCCAGTAAAAAGTCAAAAGCTGAGCTTAGGATTTTACTTCATCAGATCACTTTATTGTGGTCTTTAGATCTTGCAAGATAAAATGAATTGTGGCTCTTCTTTGGATGTTATTCCAAGCCCCATGTTATAAGCCTATATCTTTTCCTTCAGATGTCACCACTTTCCATAAGGCCTTAATTCCTCCAACCCCTCTTATTATGGTGATCCTTATTATTAATCTCAAATAAACCAAGTTTCTACTCAATCCATCTTTGTTTCCATTTGCATTGCTCATTCTTGGCTCCTTGTTAACTTTACTCCATTTTCAACTAGGCTCAATGGTCTCATTTTGTCCTAGGCTAACCCTAACTCTATTAATCAAGACCAAATTCAATCAATATCAGCTAGCTATTTGACTTCTCAAGATTAATTTGTTGATACTACAACAATAAATATTGACTAGAGCTTTATAGTGCCAAATAATACACCAAACAATTTGGTCTTACATAAGCTATACTTGTCTTCCCTCCTTACTCTACAATTTCTAAAAAGCTCAACTACCAAGATCTTAATTCTAATGATTAAGTCATAGAAGCCATTTACATATCTCAGACACATATAAATTATTTTCAATTGGCAAAGTTTAATCCTTCCTTTAATACTTTAGGCTCCTTCAATACCTAGTGAAAAAAAAGTACTAACTAACTATTCCTTTAACAAGGTTTTTCTTTAGCTAAGAAACTTTTTCTTGATGTTGGCTCACTAACCCTTTCTAGGAAGTGTTTCTCTATTGGTGTTGTTGCCTCTTAGGGTATCCAAACTTCTTCAAAAAAACAAAAATCTAGTAGGTTTTTTTTTCAATAAATTCTTCCTCTCACACCTTATCTTCTTAATCATCTCACTATTGCTTGTTGATGTAACTTAAGTTTCTCACATTGAACCCTTGGAAGATAACATCCTTATAGCCCAAATGTCACGTATGAAATTTATTCTTATTTGTGACTGAAAGTGTCAATTAGTCGTTTGCCCCTTCTCCCACATTTTATTCATATTATAAGAAGACCTCCTTTTTTTCTTCTAAACTTCTTAATCTTCTTTGTAGGCTATTCCAAAAGAGAAACTTGAAATGAAGCCCTACACTTCCTTCAAAAGTATCAAAAGAAAATCCCTAAAGAAATCTAAGATTGAAGATTAACCTTTTAAAGTAATTACCTCTATCTTAGCAAATCTAAGTACCATGGATCTTTTTTAGTTAGCTTAGCCTTTTTACTCTAATACAGATGCACTTACCATCTTTAACCTTGCTTCTTTCTTACTTCTTAGCCCATCATTTTTACAAAAAGCTTAAGGGATTTGCTTGATGATCCTCTTTCAAGCATTAATTAGCTAACCATGATACAATTTACCATTATTCATCTTATAAGCCTTGAGATATCTCCTTCCCTTCCAACTAGATGGGTTTCAATTGTCCACAAGGTCAAAAGAGCTTTATTTTTTAATCACTTAACTGGAAATAGGCTTATCTAAGAATAATGTAGTTAAGACTCAATTATGGTGTCTTGAAAAACTTACACCCAGACAAGCCTAATTATCTAAGGAATATCACCCTTTAAAACTCCAACATAATGGACCATCTGAAAGGTCAAGAAGAGAAAGGGCTATTTAAGATTCTTAAGGAAATAGCATGACTACAAGAAATTCTTCTTTTCCAAAAAAAAGTACCATTCATATATTAAAGTTTTGTTACTTGTTTATCTTTATTTTTCCAGATAAAGACAAAACCTTTTAAGTGTCTAAAATATATAATAAAAATGCATTTCTTTCCTTTTTGGCCCAAATTTACATACTTATAGGAAGAATTATGCACATAAGTTATAGAACCACAAGGCCATAATACATTCAAAATATGCTTTCTACTTGACCACAATTCAACAAGTGTAGAGGTAATAAATTTAAATAGATCTTTCAATTGATATTGCTTCTTAATATTTTGTCCTTTTGATTCTCAATAAAGTTCATAAATGTTCTAAAGTATTCTAAAGCTTCGAACTTATAGGAAATTAAATAAAAATGACCATACTGAGTATAATCATAAATGAAAATGAAGAAATCTAAGGCTATATGCCTTGCCTTCACATTTATGGGACCACATATATTAAAGTGGATTAATTGCAATGAAAACTAACATATTTTCTTGTCCCATTGACAAGTAGAATTCCATATTGAAATCTAGTTTAAAAAGAGAAGCAATTAAAACTAAGTTCTAATATATTTCTAGAACATATAAAACATTATGTAAGAGTTCTATGCAACTTTAGTTTGCATGTACCAATCCCTTTTACCCTAATAAGTGCTTTGTTTTGTACATAAAATCATATACTCATGGAAGGCAGTTGGTGATATTGAATAAATGATCCTTTATCATTATCTATGTGGTCTATGGCCTTTGAATCAATAATCCATAATGAATTAATATCAACGGTTAGTGTTGTGCTAAGGATATAAGCTATATGAGGATGTTCATTATAGGGTGTTACCTTATTTTACTTTTAGCAATCTCAATCAAAGTGACCTAGCTTGTGAGAAGAATAGAAATCCACCTTGGTCATATTTCACATTTCACCACCATGCTTTACTCTCCTCTTGAACTTAGGGTAAGCCTTATGAACAGGCTTGTTAAGATCCCTTTTTATGCCTAGTCTTTATGCTACAAGGTTTCTTACTTGTACCATTGTGCTTAGGCTTGGAAGTCTTAGCAATCTAAGCCATGTAGGCTTATTTGGATGTCCTAACAACCTCATGGTGCTCACCTTCAACCATAATATGATGCTTAATGTCCTTAAAGAACTTAACACTTCCATAATAGGTCATATTGACCTTCATGTACCCCTAACTTCAAGGTAGGGATCTAACAATAACTTGCTCTTATTGTTCATCTAAAAGGTTGTAATTGGATGACTTCAACTTCCTAATGATTTTTGATATATTTTTTAGAAGTTGTCTTATTGTGTTTTTAGGGTGCAATTTGTATGAAATTAAACTTAATAGTTAACCTCCCAATTTTGGTAGTTGAAGTGCTTCTAAACTTACCTTTCAGTGTGATTCACATGGTTTTATCATATATTTCTTAAATTCACACATGAGATCATCAGCCACACTATTTGACAATGTTATGTGAGCTATGTTATTCCCCAACATCTCTCCTATGCTGTTAAGCATTTTCACACTCTAGCTCAACCATGACATGGTTTAGAATCTCAGATCATGTTGTTCCTTAAGGATATATTGGATCTTACAATACCAAGTTCCATAATTATCACAATTTAGTTTATCATCCTTGTTCACATTAGCAATGATGGCCTTGAAGTTATTTCTTGTCAAGACTTATCTACACACATTGTGCACACACACAAACACAATATCTATATTTGCTGCATGGTGCTATTAGAAAAGCCATTGTTTACAGTTTGGTTAATGATCAAAAGTTTATATTTATTTTACTTTCATCACATGTCACCTAAGCATATCATTACTCTTCTAATTCAATTATGCATAGATCATTTAATCTTTTATTTTGATTTTTGAAATAAACCCACTGTCTACCAGTTCAAAAAATCCTACTTAAATAAACATCATGCAAGATGCATTATTTCATATGAATCATATTTCTCAAAAATAAATTGTATCATCAAAATTAGAATTGGTTCTTCCAAAAAATGAACAAAAAAATATTTTAAATTGTTAATGCATTTTATGCACTCAAAATATCTAATAAAAAAATTCACCAAAAGTAGTGTATAGGGATTTCCCTTTTAATATTTTGTCAAACTAATAATTCACTTCCTAAAGATAATTCATTAGTTGAAATCTTCTAAATAATTTATACTCACAATTTGTCCAACTTGCCACTTCAATTGGTAAGCTCTTAGTCAATCTTATAATTGATACTCCTATAGAAGCTCATAAAATAAATTTCTTTTTCAAGTGCATTGTAGTTGAAATGCCATGCACTTTTCATATTTGGAAATTAGGATAGCTAGATAAACCACTTCAAATTCACTCTATTGTAGTAGTCTTCCATGAATTCCATTACATCTATTCATTTAAGAAAATTGAATCATCTCTTGACTTTCAAGTTTTCTTCCATAGGTTTTCGAAAGTTGTCATTAAGAAGGGAATCAATCTAAACTTTGACTCCAGAGGCTATAAAGAAATCTTGTCCTCTTGTCTTAACTCTATCCTAAGATGATATATCCTAAGTATGTCAGTCTTTATCCGCCTACTCAATTCCTTATTCCTTTTTAAGTAGGTTGCTAATTCTATTAAAGTGGTAATGTTCATTATTTCGTTATTACCCAAAATAAAGTTCAAATCAACTTTAAGAAAATATTTCTAAAAAAAAATTAAACAACATTATCATTACAAAAGCAATTTAAATAGCATAATTATGAATTGTAAACACGTATTTTCAATTAATAAAACCCCTTAATATTTGACATAAGTTTGAACACTGCAAAATATTATTTAAACATACCTATAGTCATGTGTAGATATTGACTTTAGCATAATTTTAAGACCAAAACCACCTCAAACAAAACTCCTATGTGCTTATGCGTGCCTTAAGAATGTCACTATTTAAAAAATTTACACAAAAATAAAAGAGAAAAAAAACTTATACCACACACCACTATAGATGCATCTTTCAACCTCAAGATTTGTGTCATTTGCCTTCTCTTGACTTTTTCTCTCTATTGGAGTACTTAGTTGGCCAATGGGAGGCTAGTTGAGCCAAACATGCTATACCTAAGAATGAGGATGCTTGGTCATTTTAACCTTTAGCTTTTCCATTTTTTAGAATTTTCAAAGATGAACATGGTAGAGTGGTCAACTTTAGAGTATCATATCTCCTTCATTTCTCATCCAAATCACACATGACGTATGTTGTTAAAAAGCATGTAGAACAAATTTCTAATTTATATGGCTTGCATATACTGGTGACTTGAGAAGAGAACACTTGGCCTTAAAAGTTGGCTAGATGATCATTTTATTCATAATCTATATTATATTTTTTCCTTAATGGTTTATCTATTTAATCCCACATTTTAACCATGTGTTTCACCATTAATAGTGAAGGTTGTCCTAAACTTTAAAATTTGGAATTTTTAAACTATGCATTCAACAAAATTCAAAGAGAACACCATATAAACCTAGTGCTCTAATATCCATGAAGGGAATAATTCAAAAGGTTATAGTAGAAGAAATTTTGTTCTTGATAGAACTTTTAACCAATTACTTGACACCCATGCTCTACTCTAACTACCAACTTTTTTAGTTTATGCAAAGTCACTTAATCAAACTTTACGTTTTCATTTTACAACAAGTACTTTCAAACCCTTTAATAAAGTAGCCACACTCTCACTTTATGTGTTTCTCTTATTTTTCTATTAGGGTTAAATTATTATCTTAGTCCCTTATTTATATATTATATATCTCTTAAGAAGAGATATAATTGAATATTGATAACCTATCTTTAAAGTGATAAGATAGAATATGACAACTTATCTTGATTTTCAAAAATTCAAGATCTAAAAGTAATTATTAGATAATAACTAATTATTTTAACATTTTAAAATAATTAATTACCTCAATAATTAATTATCCAACATTCTAATTAATCCAATTAATTAAATTAGCAAGTTGTATTAGGTCATATATTAGACTAGCCCATCAAGTGTGTTCCAAAAAACCAACATACGTAGCTTATTCTTCTATTAAAAAAGTATACACAAATCTCCTTTAAAGTTAAAAATTAACCAAAATGCAAAAGAATAATTTTAATTTCTTTTATTAAAAATATACCTCATTAAAAACATATTTTTTTACACTTTTTATTTCAATGTTATTTATTTTATATTGAAAACTATAAATTTATTTTATTTTAAATTTTAAAAAGTAACTATTTTATATTTTTTAAACACATTTAATTATTGTTATATTATTACTGAATATAAAAATATTTTAGTCAAAATAGATACAATTGTAACTTATCTTTTGTAAGAGAAAAAGTTAGTATAATATATCTTTTATTTTTTAAAGAAGAAAAGTGTAATTTCTCAAAATAGATGAGAGGGTCAATAATTTAAACATAAGGGAAAGTAATTTACTCTAAAAATATTCACTTACTAGTTTTAAAAAATTAATAAAAAGATTTAAAATTTATGTGTAAGTTTTATTTAATATAAAATTGTTAGCGAAGAGTAATTAATTTTTGTTTAGTTATTTTTAACTAATATATATATATATATATATATATATATATAATATTTTTAGTAGTTAAAATTTTTTAATCATTTTTATTTTTAAATATAAAAAATTACAGGTGGAGCCTACATTGTTCATTTCTTTACTTGCATGTTTAATTAAACAAAGGAATAGAGACAATAATAATTTGAAATTACAGTATCTCTTTTTTTTCTATTAATTCATTTTAAAAGATAAATTTACGTATTAAACATCTTATTTAAAAATAATGTATTAGTGTCTTGTGTTATTGAATTTTCTTTAAAAAATTAATAGTAAAAAATCTAAAAGAGAATAAAAAAAAATTCAAAGATTAGATTTAGATGCAATTTCTTATATTTTTATTATCAAAATTTTAAATTAAAATATGACAAATATATAATTCTTTAATAATACTACAACAAGTGTATATTTAACTAAGGAATCATATATTTATAAGCAAAAGTTATACATTTATTATAATATTATTAGATAATTATATATTTATTATATTTCAATTAGTAACCTAATAACGAAGAAATAAAAGCAGCGTTTTGACCACGTTATTGCGTTAGTAAAAAAATAAAAATGAAATGTGCCGTTGCCAAAACCATTTCTTAATATGCTATTTAAAAAAAAAAAATTCTAAGGAGTGTGCGATTGGGAATTTCGCTTTCCTTTTTTTATTTTCTTTAAAAATAAAATTTTCTAAACACAAAGTAGAATGCTTTGTGTTCAAAAGAGTATTTTAAATAAACAAATTTCCCTGCTCCGCATTTAAGTGGCATATAATTTTTTTTTTTTTGGAAGGGGAAGAAGGGGCAGTTATATATATATATATATATATATATATATATATATATATATATATATATATATATATAATATGCATTAATAATATATATTAAAATTTTAAAATATAATTAATAATAATAAATTTATATATAATAATTTTATCATTTAAATTATATTTTTAATTATAATATAATTTTTTTACTTGTTTCCATAAAAAAATATTTTTTTTGCCTTTATTAAGAATTTTTTGTAAAAAAAATCTTAACTTGTAATTATTTTTTTGTCTTATATATTCTAAAGTCAAAGATATAAAGTTTAACATTAAATTGTAAAAAATAATTATTATTTTGATTGAAAAGCTAATAACAAAGATTAAAAAAACCTCTAATTTTTTTAGAAAAACCCATAATTATGAAATCTAAAGAGTTTATTAGCAAGTTATATGCAAATAAATAAATAAATAATGATATTGCATTTTAAAAAAGTTATACGGTTGTCTATGATTTCTCAAGATAATGTAAATTGACTTATTTGAAAAAAAATATTTTTTAAAAAAATTACAAAAACTAATAAAACTGAAAAAAAGTTAACATATTGTTTTTTATAATTTTTATTTTTTTACAAATAAGTTAATTTACATTATCTCAATAAATCATAAATAGCCATGTAACTTTTCTAAAATATAATAACAGTACTTCTTTGCATATAGCTTGCCCATAAACCCTTTTGGTTCTATAACTACGGGTTTTTTTTTTTTGATAGACATAACTACGGGTTTTTAACAAAAAAAATTACAGGCATTTTTATATTTTGGTTATTAAGATAATTTTTTTAACATAAAATTCTCAATAAACTTAAAAAAATTATGCAAACAAGTTAAAAAAATTATATTATAATTAAAAATATAATATTTAAAATAAAATTATTATTTATAAATTAATTATATTTTAAATTTTAAAATATTAAATAATACATATTATATATTATATATTTTTTGATATATTATAAATGTAATGTGTGATATTTATTTTATATAATATAAAACATATGTATAAAAAGAATAAAGATGATTAACATAATAATTAAAAGGATGAAATAAAAAGAATAAAAATATAATAAATATTATATAAATTATATATGAAATATATTCACTTTCTGCTAATCTAAACTGAGCACTAATATTTTCCCTTCTCATGATCACGTCCCAATAACTCCAACCCCTCAGTATAAAATTAAAAAAAAAAAAAAACCACTTGAGCACAGAGCAGAATGCTCCACATTCACGTGAATGTTGTTTAATAAAAAAATATATTTTTTTTTTTGGAATGTGGAGCGTTTTGTTCAGTAGTCAAAGATTTTTATTAAAATTTCCACATCCCAATAACCCCAATCCCATCCTTTGAAAAAGAAAATACTTTTATTGGCTACTTGAACGCGGCGCTAAATGCTCTATATTCGATTGAATATTTTTTTATAAAAAATTTCTTTTGCATGTGGAGCATTTTGCTCTGCAGTCAAAGTTTTTATTAAAAAAAAAAGGAAAAGGAACGCGTCCTTATTTCTTGTTCTTTAAATGAAAATTTAAAATAGCATCTCAAGAAATGATTTTGGCAGTGATGGATCTTATTCTTACGTTCTTTTTCTTAATACAGCAATATGGTAAAAAAAAGTCAATATAAAAATATATATAATTTTTTTTTTTCCACATATAAGTTTTCAGTTGGTAGTTGGTTTGCTTTCCACGTGTGCTGTTCCCAACTGAAGGTAACCCTCTACCGGAACGAACATGAATCACGTGAAAGCCTGCGGAGAAAGAAATCACATGCTTTGCTAGCAGTCTTACCTACGAGATCGAAGCATATGCCGCAACTCAATTTAGTAATTGAAAATTTATTAATATTAATATCATTTTAATATTTTAATAAATATATTATTTTAATTTTAACTTTATCTCAGGATTAAATTGATATTTATAAAATATTTCAAAAATTAAATTGATGCTAATAAAAATTTTGATTAGGACTAAATTAATGTAATTAATTTTAAAAAAATGTCTAAACCTAATAAAATAAGAGTGAGTTACACTATTTTTTCTCAAATTTTGTTCAAATTATACAGCTAGCCTCTTTATTTGTAAAATATATATCCATTCTCTTAAAATTAAAAGTTGTACTGCATTTTAATCTAGTTTTATATATTTGACTAAAATAATCTCAATTAATTGAAATATATTTTTTATTAAATTATATCCAAATATGCATAAATAAAAATAAAAAATATATTTTTTATTAAATTTAACAAAATTTTAAACTGATTATCATTTATTAATCAAGAGTTAGTAGATACATGCCTACTACATGAAAAGATAATAATTTTAAAGTTTTTCTCTTATCTCTTTTATACAAATTGACAAACTGCGGGCTAATTATTACAAATCAAAATTTCCAACTGTGCATAATTTTTGTATATATTTGTTTAGACTTGGTTTATCAATGGACTAGTTCTTTAAGATTAGTTTTAAATATATTTTAGTGTTGAGTAATAGATTTTTTTTATCATCAAATCTATTATCTTGAATTGCTAGAAGGTATTTCAGTGAAAAAGAAATTATATGGTTAAGTCAATAGAATGTACTTTAGTTACAATTTTAAAATTAGATTAAAATTTAGCACAGCTTTTAAATATGAGAAAAGTATATATTTTTAAAATAAAGACAAAATGCATATAATTTTAGTAAAACTCAAAAGAAAAGAATGTAATTTACTCAAAAATCAATTAACTCTTGGTAAGCTGCAATAATTATATCACATACTAGCTTAAGATTTGTTCTCAAATTTAATTTTTATTGCTATCCCAATAATTCTTTTTTTTCATCTACCCTAATATTCATCACTTTTAACCTTATTTTCAAAATCTTAAAAACTTTTCTTCTTAAAAAACAAAGAGTAATATCAAACTAAAAAAAGGCTACAACACATGA
Organism: Erythrophleum fordii; assembly: GCA_032878935.1. Classification (NCBI taxonomy): domain Eukaryota; kingdom Viridiplantae; phylum Streptophyta; class Magnoliopsida; order Fabales; family Fabaceae; genus Erythrophleum; species Erythrophleum fordii. Next base: position 3,674,881 of record JAVQMF010000025.1, on the reverse strand, counting down.
TTTATCCAATTTTGAGTTTGTACAATGAAAAAATAAAATTAAAAAAAATATATGATGACTACATTTATATATAGATGGATGGATTTATTATTTGGAAATAACTTATGTGTAGTTTTTTATATTTTTGATATTAGGTTTTCTTATTGAAATATTATAAGAATATGATTTTTCAATAATATCATAATAAGTATATAATTTTTTATAGAAATGTATATTTTTCTAATTAAATCATATACTTCTCATGTTATTATTAAAAATAATATACTTATCATATTTTAACTAAAAAATCTAATGACAAAGATATAAAGAAATGTACTTAAATTTAGTCCTTATTATTTTTGGAATTTACTCAATTAGTGTTGATTATGATATCACATCACTAACAAAATTTCTCTCATATTTTATATGAATACAAATTAAAATATTAATTAATTTATTAAATTCTAAGATACATATATAACATCTCAACAACAACATTATTAAAGTTAGAAATTATTTAAAAATTTCTCATAAATCCAAATTGGTAACTAGTATTTAATCTAAAAGAGATAGTAAGTTTTCCATGATTCAAACTTATAATTTTAGAATTTTTGGTAAAATATAGATATAGATTTTACTTTTGATTATGATTATAATTTTTTTGGTAAACAAAAAAGGGAAAGAGCCTAACAAAGTAGAAATAAAAAATTCTCATTATAACACGAGGAAACAAGGTCCTCTACATATTAGCAATGAACAACAACCTAAGAAATGGGAGGATGTCATACCACCCTTTTAAACCCTAAAAGAAAAAATGCTCAAGGCTATGATTGGCAAGAAGATATGCACATTTATTACCTTTATGGAAAACAAGCATTACTTTAAAACACTAATTTTTGGTTAACAAACTTAAAGTGCACTTAATCAAAGGCCATCATGTAGCAAAAATCATGCCATCACCATTCAAGACCATAACCAAGTTGGTCGAATCAAGTTCTAGAGGAATCTTATGAAAACTCATAATCCACGCTAACTCTAGACTAATCAAGGCCCTACATTCTTCAACTTGCAAGGATGCACACCAACCAATATTCTTAGAAAAGCCTTGAAGCCAACATCCAAGCAAATCCCTCAAGATACCATCATACCTAACAAGACTAAGGTTCCTTTTACTAGCTTCATCATAGTTGATCTTAATGCAATCATTATGAAAAAGCCACCACCTTATATTGCCAATTAGAGTTAGCATCCAATCAATACTAAGAGGAAAGGAGTGTGTAGTAACAATTTGATAAGCAAAATTTAGAAGAACTCTAGCTGGGTTCATACGGATTGCCATTACTTAATTGAAAACACAAGAATTGCTCCATTTCCACAAGAACCAACAACTGACACCAAAGATTATGCACTATAAAAGCTCATTGTTATCAAGCAAATCATTTTAAAGATTTAAAGCGAGCTAAAAGGTAAGAAAGCATATGGAGAAATAAGTATGCGCATAGCAGAAAGCAATGTATGCCATACTCCATACATAACTAGACAATCCTATAAGACATTAAAGGTACTTTTCTAAATTTTTATAAGCAAGGCAAAGCGTGACAACCCCATTCTAAGTCTTTTCAACTCCTTAGTTTGTAACTTGTCATGAGCAAAAAGGCACAAGTAATTACAAATTTTTTTTGGACTTAACCAACTCCAAATAAACTTTGAAAAAGAAGAAGGATTTTCTAAGGAATCACCCATAATAAGAGAATAGTCACCATGCACACTGTAACCTCCACGTTGATCACTGCCCCACTTAAGAGATTTACCATCATCAGTGGAAGTAGGAGAGCAATAGCATATATTTTCAAATGGGAATCCTATAAGATTAAATGCTGAAAATGGTCCCAATCATAGTCCCTACTATATGATACCATGTTAGAAACTTTCCAGTTAATTAAGTCATCCCTAATCCTCTGAGGATTCTTATCGTAAGGAACCATATTTTTATTAATTCAATGATTAGTCTAAAAATTGATACCCTTGCTATATACCAACTTTATGTATTGAGAATGAGATGGTGCCAAATTGACCCTAAGACTTGCCAAAACAAAGAATCATACTTATTGAAAATGGGAAAATTGATAACTACCATCCCTTTATTATATTTAGATTTGAGGATGCTAACTTATAAACTTTGCTTATTACACCACAATTCCCACCCTAACTTGAGAAGGCAAGCCTTATTCATAACATTTAAATTTTTGATACCTAAGCCACCATTCCTTTTTAGTTTATACAAGAAATTCCAATTCAACAAGTGAAATTTTCTAGTATTCAGATTATGACCCAAAATAAAAGATCTTTGCAATTGCTTAGTATCCATGCACAGTGTCTTAGGCAATCTAGTAACCATCATAGGTTTAATATGAATAGAAATTTATACAAATTTTGCTAATGTGAACCTACTTGTCATATCGAGACAATGAGTTTTCCACCATGAAAGTTGAGATTTCACTTTCTCCATAGCATAATTGAATTCCTTTCTATGAGATCTCCCTTAGATAATAAAGACAACATGATATTTACCCATATCATTGGTCAAACAAACACTCGAAATCTCTAAATCTCTTTTTTTCCTAACATAGAGTTAATGTTCTTCAAGAAAAAGATATTAAATTTATCAAAATTAGTTTTATGTCTTAAGGCATCATAGAAATGCCTCCACCAATGCATAGTACAATTTATCTAATCCAACCTCACCAAATAACATGATATCATCAACAAATATAAAATGAGTGACTTAAGAACCATCTCTACCCATTCTGATAGGCTTTCATTTATTTAACAAAATAGCTTCATGAATTATACGTGATAACTTTTTCATACACATAACAAAGATATGAAGGAAGATGAGGTCCCCTTGATGGATCCTTTTTGTAGTGCAAAAAGAATCAATTTTAGCTTTGTTCCACAATACTTGAGTAGTAACCGAAGTAATATAATCCATAATCTCATTAGTTAAAAAGTGGGGCAATGTAAATCTCATTGAAAATCTCTTAAATAAAATCCCACCTTAAGTGGTCATAAGCCTCTAAAAATCAATCTTAATGGTAGAAAGGCCTTTTTAACTTGCATATGCTTCATAGGATGAAGGGTTTCCTAAACCACCACAATATTATCCTGAATATGATGCCCTAAAACAAAATTCACTTGACTAGGTGAGATGAGATTTGAAAGCAAAGGTTTCAAGCAATTAATAATAATTTTTAAAATGACATTCCAGAAAGCGATGAGCCTCAACTATGCAAGTCATTCAAGTGGCTCAACTTTAGGAATTAAAATAAGGAGAGTTTTATACAATTCTTAAAAGATGGATGAAAAGGCAAATGAGATATTAATTAAAAAAAATTATAAAATATCATATCCAACACTTTGAAGAAAATTTTATATGAATCCATAAAATATTTGACAATTAAACAAATTATGAAGAGATATGAAAAAAAATCAAAAATAGATTTTACTAAAAATTGTATTTGACATGTTTACATATTTATTTATATGTAGCTTGTTATATATATATATATATATATATATTAATTTTAGTTACCTAAAATTTTTCAAAACATCTTATTTCAAAGATTTTTAAATAGACTATATCTATATAAAAAATAAATAAATCACATCAATTATAAAAGAAAAGTGAATTAGATTTGTAGTCCTTTAAAAATTCTTTTTTTTATTTGGTCTCTCAAATGTTAAACACTTTATTTTACATCTAAATATTGTTTCTATTTTAAAATAGTCCTTATATTAATATTTAATCACATTAACATATGTTAAAGAGACATGTGACTTAACCTGATGAAATTGGTGATGTGGCCATTTTATCATGCAGTTGTAAATGAATCCAAAACTAGTCGACGTCTCAATGAAGTGTGGATCATTTATAAAATGAATGAACTTGATTATCGTATTAAGCTTGTTTAGTCAAATAAACCAAATTTGAAAATTTGATGTTTGATGTTTGATTTGTTAAGTTGGCAAACTACTAGGTTAGTGTAACACCCCTAGCTGAATAAGTTATGATGATTCTCATTAAAATATTCCACTAATCAGGAATTATGAATTCTTACTTCATAAGCTAGAGATAGCCACATTGACTTCTTACTTTATTATTTACCAATTTAAATGACTACGCCTAGGTGGAGTAAACATTTTGATACAATCAAAATTGATCACAATATTGTTAATTTATAATATCTAAACATAAGGTTTATTAAGTATAGAACTCACTATATATTTATGTATAAAAATTGTGAGAAACTCTTTTCCAAAAAGATATAAAAAGGTTCCCTTACTTCTGCTACCTACTACATTTGAAGAGGATAAATCCTAATCTACTACTTTGTAAGCCACTGGCTATAGGATTCTAGATGTGACACTTATATAGAGGATGTCTAACCACAACACTACTACTTCAAATGTCAACCTTAGGGATGTCATGGTGGATGGCATGCATCATGAAACAAATAGAGAGAATTTAAAATTCCTCATAGATAATAACAATAGTAAAATTCATAATGCTATTAGCTATGTAAGGCCAAAGATTTTTTTTGTCTCATGGTCATATTGTATTCATAGTAATAAAGTATATAGGTAGTAAAAGAATGTCTCAAAATAATAATGCATGCATAGTAATAATCTTAGTAAAAAAAATATCTTCTTCTTTGTCATTTCTTTTGAACATGCATATCAGTTTTACTCCTCATTATGAATAGGAGCCAAATTGTTGAAGACTTTCTCCTTATGAGGTCGTCCCTTAGAATGAATTCATAATAAGAGAATTAAGCAATGAAATGTCACCTCCCTCAAAGTTCCTCAAGATCACCTCTATCTTTGAGGATCTTTTCTCAATTCACACTTCTTTTTAACTTTTTCATCTTTATCATAGGTAGTCATATACATAGTCAAAATAAACACTCTTTCAATGGTCTCATTTAGGATCATCATGATGCAATTTCAACATGACAAATTTAAAATATGATAATACTAACTTTCATACACTAATTTAATAAAGGGCATATTCTGTTGAGCACAAATACCATATTAAATAATAATTCTAATTTAATTTACTTGAACAACCATAAAAATGACTATAGTTGCATTACAATCATGAATTAAAATATATCTTATAACAAATGCTAAGAGAGAAAAAATCTTATAAATGATATAGGTAAGTTAATCTATAGAACTTAAATACTATGTTAATTTATCATGTACTCGAGATTAATCCATACATAAAATCACTATAATTGAATCATAACCATGACTAAGATATAAAAAAAATTCAAATAGTAAAAATACTAATTTAAGAAAGATATTATTTCTGTCTCAAATTAGATTTTTTCCTAAACTTGCTTCTTTCTTTCCTTCTCTCCATTTTATTTTCATTTCTCTCTCTCTCTTTCTTTCTCTTTCTCTTTCTCTTTGGCTGAGTAACTTCTGCAAAAATAGGAGAAGTGTTTTGGGTTATATATAATTGCTTGTTTGAAATATAAAGAGAATACGTTTGTGGAGGGAATGAAAAAAGTAATTTTAAGAAAGGAAATAACACTCTGGGGTGCTTATTTAGTAAAAAAATATCGAATAATAATAATAAAGATATAATAAATATTATACAAAAATTATATAAAAATATTAGCTCGTACCAAACAAGCTGAGTGAGGTGAGAAGGTGAAATGGAAGAAACCATCATTGCCTACATTCTTTGCGTGCTAACTTATTCAAGCTATTATCTTCTTAATTCAATTTATATGTTTGTGTTCGAATTGATATGCTATCCCTTACTTCATGCATTAGTACATAAAAGTTGGTGGAAGAAGCACAAGGTGGACATGTGGGGTGTTAAGAGATAATAGCTCACGTGGGGTGTTAAGAGATAATAGCTTCCTTCCCTGGAGCAATTACATCATGTGAGTTATTATATTACTTAATGGGATTTTAACTTTGTTAGTTAGACGTTAATAGAGAATTTCAATTAGATGATTTTATTTGTAGTTATATTTTTAATGGACTTAGTAGAAATTTTTAATTAAATATTAATTCCTTTAGTTCCATTCTAATTAAGAAGTTAGGTTAAATTAATTTTATAAGTAAATTCTTGTATAAAATTTCCTACTAGTAAAATTTAATTTATGTAATATATTTCAAAAGTACCTAAGTAAATATTTTTGTCATATAGAATTTCACCTAAGCCTATTTATACTCGCAAAGTATTAAATCAATTTTAATTCCACTAAATAATTAGTATTTGATTAAATATTTATTTAGTGCATTCAAATATATCTACTTAAATTAGAGTTAAGACTATATACACACATCACTTAATTTATTTGAACTAAATAATAACAAAATGTTACAAAAAATAAGTATACTTATTCTATATTAATTTATCCTAATTAAATAAGTATTTAAATTTGAATATATTGTAATCATATGATTTATTAAATATTATAAATAAATATAAAAAATTTATACATCATTGAATGATTGTAAAAAATATTTTTATAAAATTCTGTCATACATATAAATATACTTAATATAAAAGTTCATATAATATATATATATATATATTATATTTATAGTGCTGGTTGTAAATTGTTTAGGTACTCATTTATTAAACAAGTTGAGAATGATAACAACTTTTTGTTTATTTAAAACTTAGGCTTCTATCCGGGCTCGTTCTATTTGAATGGACAAATTTGATCGTGCCAAAGCTTAATCTATTTACAGCCCTGACTCCTTATGTGGCTATTAAAATGTTGAATAAGCGCTATTTCAAACTATGCATTTAAGTCCTTCAAGTTTATAAAATGCACTGTTTTGATGGCCACATAAGCATTTAATGACCATATCATGCATTCCATTAGGCCACATGGTTTGTCTTATTAACAATCAATTAACAGGTTTAACATGAGGATTATTTTAAAATAAAAATAATTTTTTAAGGATTAAAATAAGACATTTAATCATTAGGAGACAAAATACAGATAATGTGTCTCTTTTAAGGACTAAATAATCAATTCACTCTAAAAACATATGCATACGTATCAAGCAAATTTTTAAATAAAGCTTGCTTTAATGTATGGAAATATCTTATTATAATTAAGGTTAAATTAGTTAGTTAGTCTCTTGACTTTATTTGAAGTTTTAAATTGGCCACTTAAGTTTGAAACATGGTAAAATGGTCCATGTATTTTATTTCCTCTCATAAGTTCGATGACACAGAAGTGTCTCCTTTAGGCTTAATAGAATTTGAATTTGGAGCTAAGTCTACAACCAAAAGTTAAAAAGTTATAATATGAATTTTGGTATAATTGTTGATTTCTTAAATATGGATTAATTGCACTTTTAGCATTTTATGGTCTCATTTTTACTTTTCTTAGTTTCATTAAATGTAATTCCTTTTAATTTCCTTGTGTGGACTTTCTTTATTAAGGGTAAAAATGTGATTTTGTACCTATGTTTAGAGGGTTGTTCCAAGGCCAATACTTAGCCTCAATCAAAAATGAAAAGTAATTAGAAAGAGTTATTTTGGGGTTTTCCTTCATAGAACTATGTGTTTTTAATTTTCTTCTTTGCATTTCTAAGATTTAATCTCTTGAGTAGTAAGATTTCTTATAACCCTGTATCTTAAAGGTGGTAGATTATTTCTTGCATTCTTAGGGTGGTGAGTTAATTTATCATCTTGTCTTTCTTAACCTTGATTTTATTTTTGCTATTATACATTAGGAAATTTCTAGTCTAGAATATCATTTTTGTGCAATTGGTTTGAGGGGTTTAATGGTTTTTTTTAAACACTTAATAGGTCATTCTTGTGTTTTAGAATATCATTTTTCACCTCATTTTAGAATAACTCCAATTTGAGTTTTTTGACAACAAGATATGTTTGTTTTAAGTTGGTGGCATTTCAAACTCTATTTTGGCAAAGACCCTCCTTTTCCTCTCCTTTTTTGGCATCATTCCATAAAAACATCAAGTCCATCAACTTAATTATTAGTATAGTTGCTCAAATTGTGTTGAAATAGCATTCATGGAGGGATTTGTAGGGGTATTTAAAACTAAATCAAATTGATTAAACTAATCTAAATCAAACCAAGCCAACTAAAAACCAAACAAAATGGTTTGGTTTGGGTTTCAACATGCTAAAACTAACTATATTGGTTTGGTTATCTGTTTTAATGGTTTTGTTTGGTTTTAATCTAACCAAAATCTTGTATAGCATTTTTTTTTTAATTTTTCATTAACATTAAAGAAAATATTAGTATTGTTAAATTCTTGACTTGGGATTTTGGATTAATTATTTAGTATAAAATTATATTTTTAAATTTTTTAAAATTGTTTCATATGATTTTGGGTCTTATAAATGTGAAGAAAATACATGTAGACTTAGAAATTTTAAAAGCATAGGCTTAAATGAAAAAGTTTATTGTGAGCTTAAATCAAACTAAAACATATCAAAATTGAATTGAACTGACTATACACAAAACCAAATAAGTCCTTTTTTTTTTTTAAATTGACTTATTCAGTTTGATTTGGTTTTTATTTAAAATCAAATCAAATCAAATTAAACCAAACTTATGAATATCCTTAGTTGCTTAACTCTATTAGTTGTCAATTTTTGAAAACTCTAGATTTAAAGAAAAAGTTGTGAAGCAAGGTCATACAATAACTAATAAAGCAACCAGATTTCATCCCAACATAGTTAAAGTCATATTGGCAGCAGCTATAATAATGGACTTGATAATTTATAACACTGAGATCAAATAATGATCATTTTAATATATTTTAAATTTAAGAGACTAATTTAACGCATTAAATAACATTATAGAATAAAGAATTCTAACTTAACCTACAATTAACTTTCCCTACGTATTATTTTATTAGTTTTTGTATCAAATTTTACTTCTTTAATGCCTTTTCTCACTAAGAAAGTGAATTGATTTTTTAAATAAATTAAAGTTTTAGTATATGAAAAATTACATTTTTTTAATATGAATCTCTATTAGTTGAACCTTTTAATTTAGTTTCTTAAAGATTTTCCTTCAATTAAAATATATTTTTTATTAAATTAAATTCTTGATCACTTAACAAATTTGTTAGTGTTATATATATATATATATATATATGAACTTATGTAGCTATGAACTCATGATCGAGATTTGCCACTATGGCATTTTTTTCCAAAATGAAGTCATTTAGAAAAATTTTATAAAACTAATGGTTTGTTTGGTTTGTTGATGGAAAAAAGAAAAAAAATAAAAAAATTTGATAACATTTTATTTTTATCCTCATAATAATTATTTAATATTATCTATCATTCGCTATTTAATCATTAAAAATAAAAATATTATAAGTATTTTTTATTTATAAATTTTTTTTTAATTTTAATTTTTATCTTTAACTTTTTGCATGTCAAACGAGTGATATGTGACGGTCAACATAAGGCCTCTCATGCAAAACGCTATTAGAAAATGTCTAAATTACTAAATTATAAGTTAAATAATATGTAGACTTTTATTGATGTTATATTAACAAATTTGTGAAGTGATTATAAGTTTTGGTTGATGGAGGGATATTTTGGTTGAATTTTTGAAAAAAAATAAAATTATTTAATTTTAGAAGACCAAATTTTTTTTTAAAAAAGGTGATTTATAAAACAGTAATTCTTTAATTTGACCTACTTTCTTCTTCAGTAAAACTGAATGTAAAGAGCACATGCCATTTGGGGAATTGCATTGGACTGAGATGTCAAGGAGACCCTTTGAAGATTTCAACGCCACCCAACCCTTCTATACCGAAAGCCTCCGCCACCAAACCCACAGTGCCCCTCAAGTTGTGAATTGAAAAAAGGAAAACCCAAGGATTCTCTGTCCTCTATAAAACTATACTATTTTTCTAACACAGAAGCAAAAGGTATTATTCCGTGAATGCCCCATTGTTTGGGTTTGATTTTTCACTTTATTTATTGTTTCTTCCTGCAGTAATTTCAGTCACATAAACCTTTCAAGATTTAAGAGGCATTAGGTCAACAGCTCCGATCATAGATATTGTCAATTTGTCACGAGTGTTCAGAGTTTCTCTGAACACATCTCCGAACTCTGACACTGAATCTGTTAGTCGTTTTTCGTTCCTCTGTCAGTTTTGTGATTTTTGGTCGGAACTTCTGTTTTTCGCTTCTTATTCGCGATGATTTGCTCTCTCAAACAACCCGGTATATCTTTCAGTAGTTCCGATGTTGTTCTTCGGAGAAAACACTCAAATCCCTTTCAGTCAAGCCTGCTTTTACCTTTTATACCGAAGGAAAAGGCTCAGCGATCTTTGGTTTCCGTACACAAACCCCTGCACCTTTCTTCTACGGCTAAGAATTTTTCATCGGTGAATCGTGCGTCAGTGAATGCTCGTCGAAATTCGATCAGATGCGAAGCTTTCGAGGCAGACCGATCAAACATTGAAGTAAGCACGCCATCGGAAGGAGCGAAGAAATTGAAAATTGGAATATATTTCGCAACGTGGTGGGCTCTGAACGTCGTCTTCAATATTTATAACAAGAAGGTTCTGAATGCGTATCCGTACCCTTGGCTTACTTCAACGCTCTCACTCGCATGTGGGTCTCTTATGATGTTGATTTCTTGGGCCACGAGGATAGCGGAGGCGCCTAAGACTGATTTTGAGTTTTGGAAGACTCTGTTTCCGGTAGGTTTAATGGGCTTTGTTTGTTTCCTGAGAAAAATTGATGGGAAAGCAATGTTTTTGTTCATATTATTTATACTGAGAAAAGTTTGTTTTCCGCTATTTTGGACATATCCCTGGATTTCCATGTAGTTTTATTTTAGAGGAAAAGGTTTAAAAAGGGGGAAATTTCAGTTTAATTAGACCAAGTAGCTGAATCGGGTGGAGTTCAGTTGCAACTTTTGTTCATGAATAATGAAAATTTTTTATTGTTGGAATATTATTTCACTGAAGCTGGACAAATAGCAGTTTTTCTTCTGTGTTGGACGTTCATGAGATTTTAAGCAGATTTCAAATGGTATGGAAGTTTTCTTTTTTTGTATATTTTTAAAGGATAGCATCCTTAATTTTTACTGTTTTTCCTGTAGGTTGCTGTTGCTCATACTATCGGACATGTCGCTGCAACGGTTAGTATGTCAAAGGTTGCAGTTTCATTCACCCACATCATCAAGAGTGGTGAGCCTGCTTTTAGTGTACTGGTTTCGAGATTTCTTCTGGGCGAGTCCTTCCCAGTGCCAGTCTATCTGTCCTTAGTGCCAATCATTGGTGGATGTGCACTTGCTGCTGTGACTGAGCTCAATTTCAACATGACTGGTAATGAAGTAACTTTTCTTCAGATGGACGTTTTGCTAACTGCATTTTTTCACTTTTTATTGTATTGTTGAGAACAGTGAGAAGTTGAAGATAGTATTATAAATCAAATCGAACATCAAAGTCAAGTTGAGAGAAGAGAATTCATGTCTAATTGTTTAGGCTAAAGCAATATCACATGTTTTCCCTTTTTCTTAGCAAAATGTTTGCTTGATGTTTAGCCACCAAGAGTACGGGTGATATTATACAAGTTCCTTGACTGTCAGTAGAAGATGTTACTTGTGACAGAATCTGTTTTTGGTTACTTTGCTGCAAGGATTTGTGTTCAACCTCCTGAATTTGTTTTAAACTGTGTTCTGCAGGTTTTATGGGAGCTATGATATCAAATTTGGCATTTGTATTTCGGAACATCTTTTCAAAACGAGGCATGAAGGGAAAGTCTGTTAGCGGAATGAACTACTATGCTTGTTTGTCTATATTGTCTCTCGCAATTCTTACACCATTTGCAATTGCTGTTGAGGGACCACAGATGTGGGCAGCTGGATGGCAAACAGCCCTCTCTCAAATTGGACCCCAATTTATATGGTAATTACAAGATGACTACTGACTACTTACTCTTATGTGCTCCTTCCTATGTTTGTTATCATGGTAGAGATAATGTTAATGTCATAATATCTGATTAGGTTCAAACAATTATTATCTATTTCTCTCTGTTGTCCTTTTGAGGAAACTCGTAATATATTTGACATTGCCTGAATCGTTACTTTTGAGTTTTGCAATTGATTGTTTTAATTTTTGAACAGTTTAACAAAGTTTTCTAGAGATGCTTGGGAGCTTCTTGAATGAATCTTATAAATTGTGTGACCAAATTAGAAGGTTATCTAGTCAGTTTGTTGTGTTTATTCTTAAGCTGATATATATATATATTTTCCATTGTATTGTATATGTTGCTTGCTTGATTTCATGCCAATTGTCGACTTCTACAGTTGCAGGACTGGTGGATAATTTCCCCTCTAAAATTGGTGGACCATGTCCACATTAATTTGAGGGCCTGATAGCTTATGTGAGGTGGAGCATGAAAACTGTGATTGATTACTTATTTTTTTGTGTTCTGTAGATAGAATGAAAGAACAAACCTTTTTTTGGTCAACGAAAGAACAAACCTTCAATGCATGGCTAATTGCGAAAGTTAATGAGACCTGAATAATGCTTTTGTCCATTTGAAAAATTATCTTGTACAAAGTGTCAAAGATTAAGTTAAATTCACCATATTTGTGCTAACTGTTTCCTCTTCTTCTCGTTGCATTTCAGTTCTATTTGTAACAGGAAATAGCACTTTCTTTGCTTGGATTTGAGTTATTTGTTGTTCTCATCCTTTTCCTTCTATCATTTCTGAAAGCTTCTGCACTTCTTCATTTTTTAACTGAATATATGACTGTTAATTTTAAACATCAGGTGGGTGGCGGCTCAGAGTGTGTTCTATCATCTGTATAATCAGGTATCATACATGTCTCTGGATGAGATCTCTCCCTTGACGTTTAGCATCGGGAACACCATGAAACGTATATCTGTCATAGTCTCCTCAATCATCATCTTCCACACACCAGTTCAGCCCATCAATGCCTTTGGAGCCGCTATTGCAATCCTTGGAACCTTCTTGTATTCACAGGTATTTTCTGGTCAAGTATGTTTTTCATTTTAGTTTTATTTAATATATCTCATTGGTTTTAACGGCAACTGTTGTACTCCCAAAATGAAAGATGAGAAATAGAAGAAACTAATTTACATATGAAACATTAACATGCTAACCCATCTTCCTTTCGTCTGTCATTTATTGGAGTATCCTTTGCTGAAAATGTGATACACTGGGTTTATTAAGAGGCTTATCATAGTTGTGGCATAGATTTTAGTCTTGGATATATGGTGGTTAGGTAGAACATCTAGGTGTAGAACATGCTGAGCAAATTACATTGTTTTAAGAAGACCACCATAGGGCGTTCAACTCTTTCTCTTTTTTATTTTTCTTTATTTTTTGGTATAAAAGATAGTAACGAGAATTGGTTACTCCAATAATACCATCCAGGCGTGCTAGTGTCATGGGCGGGGTTTCAGTCCCTCATCGACATCTTCCAAACTCAAACTCATGGCAGTAATAGCATCGTTACAAAAAATTTGAGGCGAGGGCTGGGTCTCTGGTGTGGTCCTTCATATATTGCCTACCCTTCTGCCGGCTATTCTGGGGTTAGGTGATCTGAAGATTGGGTAGTTGTTGGACTTTGAATTACTACCTTACCTAATTTTGAATTGTGATTTGTGATCCTATATTCCAAGTCAATTTCAACCAGAGTTAGCTTACCTTTTTGGAACTTCCAAAGTTGACCATACCATATGACTTGAGAGAATATGCTTTGGTTCATTGCTTCACAACAATGCTTCTGATGCCAGCCTGTCTGTGGTTCCTGTAAATGTAGTTGCCGTGTGGGTCCTTGGAAAAATAAGAAAAGGTGGGGGGTGAGAAAGAAAGTCGAATATGGTTCTTTTAGATAATATATTTGGTTTTCATCATAAAATCTTATTTTACTAGACTGAGTTAATCATTAAAAGAGACATATAAATATGTTAAACACTTTTTAGTTGAATTACATTTAACATATTTACATGTTTATTTATGATTAACTTAATTTACAGTCTATTCAAGAATCTTTCGCAACTGATTTCTTATTCTCCTCATTTTTTGCAGGCAAAGCAGTAGAGTTGAGGAATTAAGGTTCCCCACTCAACCTGTACAAGCAAGTTGATTTTGAAAGATGTGACAGCTGGACTTCGGTAAAACTAGGATGGTCCGGCATTGTTCACTTGTAGATAATAATGACGGTAAAATAATAATAACGATAATGCTGCTGAGGAAGCATTATCTTGATACAGATAATTAGTTAGTGTTTCTTAAGTGATCCATTTCTGAGTTATTATGCTTTCGGGGAAATAAATGTTTCTGTTATTAATAGTCCTAGGATAATGTCTCAAAACATTGTTTATTATGAGGTTTTAATAATCTGAGGACGATGATTTGGCTGTTGTGTAGCCCAGCAGATTGAGTTTTGCAATTCATTATGAGGTTTATTATGAAGCTTTATTTATGTTTTGACACACATACACACACACATATATATTTTTTTTACTGTACTAGTTAATTGCATTTTTTTTCCAACTTTGTCATCAACTTATGAAATTTACACACACACACACACACACACACACATATATATATTGTTTTACTGTACTAGTTAATTGCATTTTTTTTCCAACTTTGTCATCAATTTATGAAATTTCTATGTTTTCTTCAGAATTTAGATATTAGTCTTTGACTCTTTGATTTCCCTTAAGCTTTTCTACGCAATTTTCTTTCCTCACGAGCATTACTTCAACTTTTTACGACTTAAGAATAAGATATTACTCCATTTATATCAGATTAATTCATAACTAAGTAAAGCGCAAGGGAAATAGATTGATCAAGGTAAAAGTAAAATTGAAACCTGGTCTGCCAATTGCCGTGAAGTCCACGACAGATAGAGCTCTTTTGCCTAATTGGTTGATCTTATAATGTGAGTTGCTCCCGTTAGCAATATTTACTATTTATTTATAATAATTCAATTAATTGGTTTTTAATATATTGAGTTTACGTTAAAATTTTCTTATTTTAAAAGGTTTCTTCCTATCTCATTTGAAAAATCTAGAGGCAGACTTCACATATACTAAACAATCACAAATGGACACATATTAGTTCCATTCAATGTCAATATTCTATTAGTATTAGCTTGGTTTATACACTCCCACTAGTCTGTAAAATTCTCCCATTCCCTTCTTTGTGCCTTTTAGAAGCTACAGTGATCTATGTGTGCATGTTGATGCTAAGGGGCACGGTGGTTTTGGTCAGTTTCAGATCTGGAACAATAACATTGTTGATGGGATAATCAGAAATTGTGGTCTAATGACTCTAATGGTAACTTCTTAAAGGTTTTGGATTTTTAATTAGGTGTGTATTCAGTTTGATTCATAATAATAATACAAACAATCATAACATTATGCAAGGAAACAAACTCTTTCTATTTCATAATAGAAGGTCCAATTTGAGGAGGTAAAGTGGAAATACTCTTGTTAACTTGCACTGGATTAGCATGTTATCAAATGCATGGGCAGGAATTGTTCAAGAGTTTTGACTCAAACGGTATTTTCTCTAGACATAAGTGTTCGGGGATTTTAATGTACATAAGTTCAATTCCTATCTTGCCTTTTATTTTGTTTTTACCTTCAAAGTTTTGTGCCTCTTTTGTAAATTATATATATATATATATATATATATATATATATATATATATATATATATATATATATATATATATATATATATATATGAGAAGGAATTGAAACATATTTACAAGAGGAGAAATTTTTGAATCAATCATCATACATAGATACATAAATATCTTAGGTTTTATTGAAAAATGTGTATAACAAACCTTTATCTCTATTCATGATTATTTGGTCTACTGGTATTGAGAGAGTCTACATAAAAATTTCTATAGAGAGAGAGAGAGAGAGAGAGACCAGTTCCATGGAGACTTTGATGCAGAATGTCTGCAATTAATGCTTAGGGACTGCCATGAGTCTCTAATATCCAAAATTGAGCTTCCTCGCAATTAGCAGACAATGACCAAACTTTTTCAATGCAAAAGACCTAAAATCTTGAACCTCACTACAATAGAGATTGTGTACTGCGATCCCAAGAGGTTCAACTTTACAGAAAGAAGTAACAAGTGGTGAAGCTTGTGGTGTTTGCGATGCCGCTTGTGGATAATGTTTGGTCATTTGCTGCTATTGAGGCCCCAAGTAAGAAATCCTGGATAAGATTTTTGGACCTTTTTTTTTTCAATTTTCACAACCCTCCAAAATGAAAAATTTCTGTGTATGAATTAAGTCAATCTCATCTCAAAATAGTTGATTACCTTCTGTTGAATTTGTATATTTCTGCCTGTGATAATGATAAAAATTGAGATTTCCTGTTCAAAAGTATGCTGCACAACTAATGGCTACCAGTAAAAAAAAAAAAAAAATTGGACCCAATTTTTTTTAAAAAAAATTTTTAAACCTTACTAATTGGTGAGTAGTATTGGAAAGAGTTAGTATAGTTAGAGGTGAAAATTTTTGATCCAATCTGAGGATACCTAGCTGGATTTGTCCTGTTTAGTTGAATAAGACAATGATATTGGAGTGGATTTGAGAAGATTCTAAACTTTTGAGATCAGATCATTCCCGTAATCCCATAGAATATAAGCTTGATCATCTTTTCAAGAATACATCCTTGTTATGTACATGCAAATTATTATATATAAAAACATATGAATTAAATACACACACTATATAATCATTTATGATTATATTCTTGACATTTATTATTTTATTTTTATGAATAATGATATCTAATATATTCAAAATAAATTAGTTCACTTGATATATAAATTAGTCCAAAATTACTTGTATTATATAACAACAACAACAACAATAATATCAAAATGTGAAAACCCAAATGAAGAAGTAATATATCTTTTTCAATATCAAGATATCAATTCAATTAATTTTTTTATGTAATTCCAAGTACCAGCCATAATTTAATTATATCATCTTTCTTCGTCAATCATTTTATTTCTAATTTATTCGATTAAAATTAATAACAATCTTATTTATTTTTGTCACCTAAAATACTTGTTATATGTACATGTAAAACAGTATACTCAGGGAAGTCCTACCTTCCAATGCTTCTTCATCAGTGATGCTATAATATTCGGCTCGTCCTGAATCTTTCAAATAACTATATAAACTCAAATTTAGCCTTAAATACTGCAAATGTAATTAGCTCATGCTCACATGGCGCTTTAGCTTTTTTCTTTGCTTATAATATTCTCATGCCAAAAAAATGCACTGTACCATATTCTTACAATTCTATGCTTCTATATTATGTCTTAGTGCATTGTGTTCATGCGTGTAAATCACTAAGTTGACTTGGGTCTAATAAAATATGTTAATCAATAAGAGAATATGTAAATAAATTAAAGCAGAATATCTTTGAAATATTATGACAATCTCTGGAGATAGTCTGTTGTTGGTGTGAAAAAAAAAACGGTCAATATATTTTTGGGCTTTGTGTTAGATGTTGGGCCCAGTTGAGGAAAGATATGCAACTATTACGCATTTGTTATTGAACTTTGAAAAAAAAAAAACTCTTATAAATAGATTTAATACTATATTTGAACTCAAAATATTAAGACATTAAATCTATGGTCCTATTAGTATTTATATACCCCTCTTAAGTTTAATTCTATATAATATAAGGCTTTTCCATTCACACCCATAACTCAGCAATTTGTATCATATTAATAAAAAAAAATAATGAAGTTTAGAAAATGATGGTAACAAGTTTAAACTTGTACTTGCAAAGGATCAGTTTCATAGCTCTGAAGTATAGAAACAGAGAAATGAACATCTCTCCTCAGACTAACAGAAATTGAATGAATACCAGAAGGAAAGAGGAAGTGAAACACAGTATTTCAAGTCCATAATCACTTGGTTGAGCGTAACCTGTAATTCCTACCACTGAAAGTTGATCTTAGTTCATGGCGAGATAAAGAGGATCTAACAGATATATAGAATGACATGCCACATTGTATACATTACATTACTTCTAAAATGCCACCAGTACACTATTTGAACTATCAACTCATGTGCTACATTAAGAATATTATGTAAACTGGAAAATAAATCTTATAAGACGAAAACCCATTCATGCTAACTCAGTAAAATTGCTTCCCGGAACCACAAAGAAAAAGGGAAGAAAAAAATATTGATGGTGTGATAGCAGAATCCCAATATTTCAAACCAGAGAATACGTACCTTATGGTCCTAATAGATGCCTTTATCAATTATTTAATTTGTGAATCTTAACTTGCATGATTCACATTTTCAAAATGTTTGACTTGCTATTCGATATTAGTCTTTTGCTAGCAATTACATTTTCTTTCTTTGATTGATAAGGAACTAATGAATAGTAAGTCAAAGTTTTAAAAATTTAATAAGACTAAATAATTGAGACATGTATTTTTTAAGGATAAATTAAGAAATCACCTTCCTTTTTTCCATGTTTGATAACTGATGTTGATTATAAGGTTTTCTTCTTCGTGGGGGAAGGGAAGAAGTTCTACTGATCAAAGAGTCAAAGGGTTATTTGCTTAATGAAGCAATTTTACCCTGAAGTTACTAAATGTGCAACTCAGATAATGCTATTAAATATTAACCTTTTATCCATACTCTAACTTGGTTAAAATAATTTTAACATAAATTAAAATTAAAAAGAATATGATATATTTTAACAAGCTAAGAAGATGTTCACTTCAAATTTAATGGACAAGGTTTTTGAGATGCATACCTTCACCTATATATAGGCCAAAATGAGGGGAGGGATTATCCTGAGGCATCCTATATATGGCCCATTTATTTTTCAAAAAAGAATATCATTAAAAAAGTTTAACTGAGAGTATACATATGAGCAAGAATTGTTTTGTCAATTTGATATTTGTATTTCTCGAATCTTTTCTTGCGTTGCTTTAGGATAATGGTACAACAAGCATTGGCCTGAGCCACAACAGAAGAAGTTGCTGTAAATACTAGAAACAGAACAACTATGCCACACCAATATCCTCAAATGGTGTAGAGTTAAAAATGACCTAAAGAATAAGTGGAAAATGGCCTCTGTAGGTAACAGTTAATGTGGCTGAATTTTGGGTTATTGATTGTTCTGTTTTGTTTGGTTTTGCTTCTTCAGGATTCTGCTTTATATACATATCGATCAGTGCAAAAAGTCACAATTCAGAAGTCAATTATGGGCTCTCCCACTGTCAAGTTTCGCTCCACCTTCCATGGTAAGTTGAAGAGCTTGGCCATTATGAACTTGAAGATTTTGTTCACATTTATGTTGTGGGTTGCACTTGAGAAGAAAAGTGTCGCCTTCATAGCTCTTGCATAAGCCCTTGCCTGAGGGCACCATACAACTTAGACTTTGAGTTACGTTGTGTCATCAATCAATCAATAAGTGTAAGTAAAATAGATTTTTTACAGTTAGAAAGAGAAAGATTAAAAAACTTCCAATATTAGAACTTATTTGACCTTACTTTAATTTTTTTTTTCTTTAATTATACGCTGTGTATTCATTTATTGAAAGCAAAAGGTCTAAATTATTAGAATTTTATAAACATGATTTAAGAAATTTCATTTTAAATCAACCAAATTTTTTCTTCTATTAGTTTCATATAAAATTTAACGTTAAATTAAATAATTTATTGAGTAGAATTTTAAATATAAATGTGAAATAATAATGTCAATCAAAGAAATAACATAAAACTTAGCAGATTGTTTAGTATTAAATGTTTGAAGTATTTTATGAATGAGGGTTAAAATTAAATCATTTTAAAAATAAGAAAGTAACATTATTTATTTGCTTTTGTATTAAATGATTCAAGTTAAAACTTTTATGAAATTAAAAGGATCAAAAGTATATTTAGACTAAAAAAATAAAACGTTTTTTGGTTGACTCTGACTCATTTGCAAGTGGAGTCTTTGAACAAAGTTATACGCTAAATTTTGTTTGGGGAATATTGTGATTAAAAAAGAAGAAACTTTATTTAAAGTAAATGAAGGATGCTAATATATATGACTTTAATCAGCATGTAGGCCCCAATGTTTATGTTTAACGCGGAAACGGAAAGGAATTTGGTAATTTCCAAGTGCCAAGATTCCAAACAAGACTTTGGCAAAAGATTCCAAACAGGAATTCAAGTCATTACATATATCCCTCGTGATCACACACGTTAATCGAGAGTTATGGACTTATTAAGCATTTATAATTATTTAATGATTTAAATACACTTTCGACATCTTTAATTTTACAAAAAACTTATCAGAATCTTCTACTTTAAAAGTAAGCAATATTGACTTTTTGTTTTTTAAGAACAATTCAATTTTACTTTTTGGTCACATCTACATTCAAAATTAGTCTCCACATACAGATAAATATGAATGTGAGTTAATGATACTAACTAAAAAAAATTATGTTAAAATTAGCAAATTTTTAGGTTTTGTATTAAATTTTATATGAGGAATGTGACATAGAAGCAAAATTGAATCATTAAAAAAAATAGCATAAGGTTATTTATATTTTGAATAAATTATATAGACTTTTTTAAAATTTTGTTAAAATTATACAAACTTTTTTTATATTTTCAAAATATACTCTTTAGTCTAACTTTAATTTTTTTTACTAAAATACTTTCCAAAAAAATGTATGCAAAGAGATATTTTAATTAAAAAAATATGTATTTAGGTTAATAAAAAATATTTTATTAAAAAATTTAAAATTTTAAGGGTGTTTATGTATATTTTAAAAATAGATAGAAGGTTTGTATAATTTCAATAAAATTTAAAAGAAATTTGTGATTTTTTATATATTTTTGAATTAAGAAGATCAAATTAAAAATTTTATAAAAATAGAAAGACTAAAAATATATGTAAGCCTTACTTAGTTAGAATATTATGCAACTTGGATTCTTTGCAATAAATGTATAAGTGCAATTGAAGAAAGAAAGAAATAAGGGATGTGAGTCTCATATAAATAAAATTCACTGTTTTTTTTCTCCCTCTAATTATATTTTGTGCAATATTATAAGGGATTTTAAGTCAATATTATGAGATGAAGAGAAAGAGCTGCTAATTTTTTTTACCTGTGTTACAATGGTCCATTGCACATCAGGGGGAAGTCTAACAAAATCATCAAATTTGGTTCCTATCAGAATAGGAATTGCAGTCTGCAAAGAGAAAAACGTGGATATGCATAACTTCGTCCCAAATTTATTGATGCAAAAAACTAAGTATTCACCATCAATTTTCAATGTGTACATTACTATATGTCTGACACATAAATATATATTTTTTAAGTTCGTACGTCTAGTTGCGCTAAAAAATTGATGTCACATATTCCCTTCTATTTCATAATGGTCATGATGATGAGGCTTTGTATCAACTCAAATCTTTTTCCATATGAGGAATCAAACTTTAATTAGTGATATTAACTTTATGAAAAGAAAGTTGTCAAACTTATCCGTTCAGTTAATTTGGAAAGTATTAACCATGTAAAATTGAACTTGGGTACCTGATTCCACTTTCTTGCCTCACTAAACCATCCAACAACACTGCAATGACACAAAATGAACAAACACAAGCCATACATTATTAACTTCCTTGGTTATGCTTTCAAAAGTTTGTGTAAAAACTAAACAAATTGATTGTTGAAGTCTACTGTATAAAATTTAGTTGAAGAAAAAATGAGTAAAATGCTTCTAATATTAGAAGTTACTTAATCTCATATTTCTCAATCTATCTTTTCTCAACTACACCTAGTAAATTTACTGTAAACTGCCAGAAATCTAGACTAGTTGAAGCTTACCTATTTAGTGTACATCGACTGGTAAGATCGAACATGAACAGAATTGCTACTGCATCTTTACAAGCCCTGGGAATTTGATCTAGGGATCCTTTATCACCTACACCATATATTGTTACTTTACCATCAAAGAACTAAATTCAAACATGCAAAAGCAAAAAGCAAAAAATGAAAAATGGGGAAAAAAAAAGAGAGAGAGAAAGGAAAGTTTGATTAAAGTACCTGCAACATCCCATATGCTAAAAGAAATTCGAGCTCCTTGAACAAATAAAGTTTTGTCCATTAAATTTAGCCCTCTCATCTGTAAACTCCTCTTTTCCTGACCATCCCCTACATACTTGATCTGAGAAAAATAGTTAATGCCAAGCTAGCTATACAAGTTTTGTGAGAACCAATAGAGGGGAAAAAGAAAAACTATTTTAACTAAAAAATTGAAGTTATACGAGGGGTAAGTCCTTGTTCAAATTTAACTTTAGCTCAAAAAATGAAGGCGGTGATAGAAATTTTAATATCATATAATTTACTAATATAATTTCATTATACAAGGGGTGAAGAAACTGAATTTTGATTCATAAAATAGAGGTGGTAAGGATTTAACATTGACTTATAAAAACTTTGATATCATGTCATATATTATTTCAACTCATGAATAGTTTGATTATAAATTACTATACCAAACAATATAAGCAAGAAAAAAATTAGGTGAAAAAGAAAACTCACCACAAAAGAAGTTTTTCCAATATCGCAATCACCCAATAAACTGATCTTCAGGCTCACCAAATCTGAATCCGAATCATACCCCCCACCAAGGGTTACGGTAGGGTGCTCTCCGACGACTCCATCGACTTCGATTGTCGCCGGCGCCGACATCAAAGAAGAATCTTGCAGAGGTAATCTCCGGTACCGGGCTGGCTTTCCGACGGAGCAAACCAGAATCCTATCCCAAATGAACCGGAAGAAACGCCCAATAAAGGATACCTTTTCTAGCACGGTCCACCGGACGTTGACCGGAACGATTTTCCGGCAAAGCTGAGTCATTTTCTCAGTGGTATTGTGAATGATTTTGGCCATGAAGAAGAAGAAGAAGAGCTTGTGGTATTGTCATAGCCAACTAGTTTTGGGTTTTGTGTGTGTTTTTATCTGGTGTGTTTGTCTTTGGTCCCATTAACTAACGGAGACGAGGAGTTCACTGTTTTAATAGGGGGACAGTTGACCGGTATTTTCTATTGGCATTCCAAAAGGGTCCAAATTGCCGGCTTCTTGGGTATTACGGAAGGAGGGCAATTTGGTCAATGCGCATGGCCCAAGGTTTTGTATGATTTGGGCTGGGAGGGGTAGTTTGGTAAATTCACGGACAAGGGTATTTTTGGTAAAAGAAAGGAGAAAAACACGTAACGAAAGGAGGAATGTATCTTTGTCGACATGCGCTACGCATAAGCATCTTTTGATTGAGGTGTTCTTTTAAAGATGAGATAACATTAGAAAATCATGTCTTTCATAAGAAGGAATTATCCACTGTGTGAAGGGTGCACGCTCTTGTGGTGTGGCGTAAATTTTTACAAATAAAATAAAGCAAAATGTTTACCCATTCTTACTTCCCTTAATCATCCATTTAATGAAAAATCAATTTATATACAATTATTTATTTTTAATTAAAATATAACAAGTATATAATTTTTTTAAACAATTATATAATTCTCTAATTAAATCATACACCTATTATATTATTATTAAAAATTATATAGTTATCATTTGTTATTAATTATTTAAAATTTTCAAAAATTCTTTCTAATTATATGTGTACTTTTGAAATAAAAATAAGTAATTGAATGAATGAAATAACATACATATAAATGCTAGTAAAGATATTAATCAATAAATTTTAATGTAAAATTATCGGATATTTAGATAAATAAAATGACGTGACATTAGAGATTGTTACACTTGATGTAACATTAAATAAATTCAAAACATATAATAAATGCTTAAAATACAAAAGATGTCACATTCTAAATAGTATATATCTCAAATTTGAGGGTGATTATAATATGTTAAATATTAAAACATTTTTTACATATACACAAATTGACCTTAATATTATCTAGTTGTAAAAATAATATTTTATACTAGTACCAAAATCAACATATAATATCAATAATAAGTTTAAAACAACAAATAATCAAAACGCGTCTTTGAATTTAAAATGTCAATAAGCCATTAGCCATGATTATAATAAAAAGTGTTGAGATTCGATCGCTATTTCTATTCAAAAGTGACAATTAAACAAATTAGAATCTAGTACTTATACTAATTGGGTATGGCAGGAATTACCACAAAGTTTGATCATATATTTTTAGGTCTTTTTTGCATTAAAAGAAATCAGTGTGGGTATTATAGACCATCAATATGTCGGTATGACTAATGACAAATTATCAGAAAATGATGAACTTTAATTGGTGGATCTAAATCAAGTTAACAGAGTGAGCCTTTTGGATAAAGAAAAAGCTGCGTCATCCCTTCATTCTTTTCCCTTTTCTCCATGGTGTTTGATTAAAATACACACAGAACATTACACGTGTCAACATTTGATAGGCCTCCAATGAATCTCCCTCTTAATTAACTTGTATAATACTTTTACCCATGTTCATATATTTTTGGGGGCATCATTTGATCCACCAAACTTGGTGTTTTGTGGCGCGGAGGCAAAAATAAGTAAACAAATAAATAAAGTGAGAGGGCCAATAGGATATAAAAAGAAAGAATAAATAAGGAAGAAAGAAAAAAAAATAGGAGATAATATATAATTTTACAAAAATTTATATAAAAGTTTTAATTTCTTTTAAGAGATATATGTAATTTTAGGGATACATTTTTTTAAGACCATACTTAATTTATACCATTTTTGTTTTTTTAAATGGCAGGAGGTTTAAGGCCTCCATTGGTCTCTTGACCATTGCCCTTAGTGTTTTGGATAAGCCATGACAAAGTATTTCATAGTTTTGTTTAATAATACAATTAGAGCCATTATGATTTGATTTAAACTTTTTTCTTATTAACTTTTTGAAAAATTTTTTTGGCCAATTAAATTATGATAAACTGAAATTTAAAATTTAATTATTTTTTATAAAAAATGTAAACTTAATGTGCAGTCAAATATAATTATAATAAGTTTAAGAGTATTGACTCAAGTGTCACATTTATTGAACATAAATATCAAATGTCTTCATATACTTGAGATGGATCTTTATTCCGCTCTCTTTTTCTCTTTTTGTTCCAAGGTCTTATATATTTTTTGTAATGAAAAAAATCATATAATTACAATAAAAATAAAAAAATTATAATAACGTGATTTTTATCTTCTATTGCCACGTCTCTCATAATCTAAAGATGCCCCAAGAATTGTTAGTCCAATTCTCATTGCAATAAAAATTCTAAAATATTTTTTTATTATTTAATACTTTTTT
This sequence comes from Erythrophleum fordii, assembly GCA_032878935.1. NCBI lineage: Eukaryota > Viridiplantae > Streptophyta > Magnoliopsida > Fabales > Fabaceae > Erythrophleum > Erythrophleum fordii. Next base: position 3,649,528 of record JAVQMF010000025.1, on the reverse strand, counting down.
CTTTGGTGCTCATTTTCTTTCCCCCGTCAATCTATCCATGACCATGCCCTCCTCTTTAGTCTTTATTCTAAATCATTAAACGAAGAAGTGTTTTTTCTCGCTAATGAATCTCAATCCCCTGATTTTCCTCACTTTCTTTTGATCCAGCTATTTCACAATTGTTTCCCATCATGAATAGACTTTTGTTGGTAAATGCAACTATTCATACTCGCCTTTTACTTCTTTTTCTGACATTAATTTGAGGGAAGATTATAGTTAGAATTCGAATATTTATACTAAACACCTTAAATTTTAAAATTATTTAAAAATATTTAAAAATTAAAAATTTAAATTATATAAAAAAAATATTTTAAGACTCTAAATTAAAATCTTTTGTCTTAAATTTTTTTAAAATTTAAAATCTTTTAATAAATGTCTTGAACTTAATGGCATTAGTTATAATTTTTCCTTAATTTGATTGTGTGTTGATGGGCTGTTGGAATACTATTTTTTCAGTGGAGATGCAGCGTAACTGACGAAAATGTCGGCAGAACCGTGCATCCCCACTATGAGAAGTTAGTTTGATTGGAAAAAGAAAATAAGAAGAGGGAGAATATTTTAGTAATGTTATATAATTAAAATTTTTAAACTTAGATAATAAGGTGCTTATTGTAATGAGATTGATATATCAAAAGGTTGATTGTAATTTTTTTAAAACTTAAGGTAAATATTGCAATTGAAGATAAAAATGAAGATAACTAAGTGTAGTTTTTTTTTAGAAAGCAAGCAAAATAAATAATAGCAATTTAATTTTTATGCCATTTAACAAAAACAAAAATTTCAAAAATACCCCATGATTTTTTGATTTATTTATTTATGGTTTTCCCTCTTTCTCCTTACATATATAGTTATATAAGAAGACGCAAAACAAATAGAGTGTATATATAATAATTACTCTATCTTCGATGTCTTTGAAGGCTTCCATGGTCTTCTATATATATATATATTGTAAAGGCGAAATTACTTTAGATCACAAAACTAGAGCATCCCTTGGTATGAGACATTAATGAATAGAAAAACAGCTCCGCTTTGTCCTCACTTTCGGAAGGAGAGAAGACCACATCAGATCTCAACGCATGAGTATTAATTTATTGTGGGAATTTTGTTACAAAACATTGTTCCATAATGACCTATGACTAACCCTAATAATAATAATAATAATAATAATAATAATAATAATAATACCCTTTTTGTTGGTTAAACAGGTTTATGCATAAAAGTCTGCAAGGTATCTGCAGTGATATGGAGTGAAACCACCTAATTATAATATTTATACTTTATGTTGTTAGTTATATAGATAATCTAGGCCGTATAATGAATTAAGGGGGTGGTATTTTCTTTTTGAGAGAGGAATCAATTGAGTAGTTGATTTGATTTAATCATAAAATTGATCTTAAAAGACCAATTCACGATCTAAGTTTTATAAGTTGTAAAGGGAAACAAGACATTATTTTATTAAAAAGATGATTCTCTTAAGTGTTAAATATGGTTAAGTTAAGGAACACAAAAAAGAGGAACAAAGCTATAAATAAAAATGACTATTAAATTCAATTACAAAAAATTGTACAAACTTCCAAATTAATAACAAAAAGACTACAAAAGAAATTAAATATAATTTGATTGAAATTAGATTAAAAATGATAAGCAAAGTAATAAAGAAAAATTATAAATAAAGTTAATAAATGATTAAAAAGATAAAGAAACTTCAAGTTTCTTGAAAATTTTTTGCATGTTTTGATATTTCTTACCCCCTTTGTATAATGTCTTTCACTAACCCATATGTCTTTCACTAAGGAAAGTCACTATTCTTTCTATATATTATCATTTATATTATTACATTTAACATATTTGAATGTTTTAAATATTATAATTAAATGTTTGTATTTAATAGATAAGTAGGATTCAAAACTTGTAAAACTCAAGTGGTTGGTGTAGTTATAATATTTGGTTAAAAAAATGTTGCATGTTCAAATTTTAGGGGGTCGGTTACACATACATGTATTTTTTATGAATTTACCAATCTTGACATAATTGACTTGCTTTTAATCTGATTAGAAAAGCAAACTAATTATGTAATTTGGTTGGTAGGATTGTAAATAGGAAACATGATAAGTTTGTTTATTTAAAATTGAGTTAGTCCAAATTTGAACATGATCTTTAATTAAAAAATTAGGATAATTTTAATAAACGAACAACGCCAAAACAACTAACAAATTATATATATATATATATATATATGAAGAATTATAAGCTTTCTATTATTTATGTGTATATATATAAGAAAATTTTATAAATATATTTCACGATCCGTTAATCATACATAATTTTTTTAAATAAATAATAATATTTTATTATTAACAAAATTGTTTGTGAGCTTAATAAGTTGAGTATTAAAATTTTAAACTCAACTCATTTAACTAAATAAATTTAATATGTTGATTAAACTCATTCATTTAATAAATGAGTTGAGCTAAATTCAACTTTTAATGAAGCTCAATCTGAAAAATTTAAAATCAGCTTAATTCTTTTACACTTTATGGTTGCCCACCACTAGGTTGCAATATTAAAGACAAAAATTTACCTCGGGCCACTTTATTTTACGAGAACATCTTATTTAAAATTTTGTGAAATTCCACAACTTATAATTTATTAAACTAATTTTATTAAATTTATCAATTCTTATTAAACTACTTTTTCTCATTTATTTAATATTTTAAATTTTATGTTAAATATAAATTATAAATATTATAATATCGTATACCTAATATATAAAAAAAACTCAAAAAATTATGAAATATTAGTGCACAAAACGACATCTGAATAGAAAGGTTCACCAAATCATATAGTATATAATTATTAGTGATTAAACAACCAAATATAATCCGATCAAGTTAAATAAAATTATGCATGTTGTTGGTAATTATTGATTAGGATAAGGATTAAAGATATTCTAGGTCCCTCAACAAACCATAGTAAGTGGCACTGAAACGTGTGAGTCGGTGATGCATAGCGTACCAACACACACACACGTGGCGACAAATGGAAATGAAAGTGAAAAGCCATACGACTTTGAAATTGAAATGATGCAAAGGAATTTACTATTAAAAAAAAAACGAAGAAATGATGCAGAGGGGATAGCAAAAGACCGAATAGGAACATCGTAGTTTAAGGTTAAATTTATATAATTCATGAGAGATGGATTAAAAATATAGACCAACATTTTAAAAAATAAATTTTAATATTAAAAATAATTTTTGACATTAAAAACTTTTTCGTCATGTTTAGTAACTAAATTTCAGCTAAGAAACAAGAAAAGAAAAATGGATTTCATTTTAAAAAGTTGTTTGGTTACAAGATTTGGTTATCTTTTCCATTTTTGAGGGAGTGACTTTTCCCTCATTTAATAGAATTAGAATTCTATCCCAAAATTGATGAAATTCAATCTAATAGAAAAGGAATAAAATTTTATTGGACAAAAAATGTTTTTAAATTTAGCTTTTATTCTACCACTTTTGTTACTATTATAATAGCCATTGTTGTTATTATCAATATTATTAAAAAAATAATTATTTTATTATTTTTATATTAAAAATATTATAGTCATTTATTTCATTTTTTTATTATTATATTATTCTCATTCAACTAAATTAAAAAAATAAATGAAATATTTTTTTTTCATATTACACCAAATTATAAAATTCTACTTCATCGCGGTTGATTTTGATTTTAATTTTAATTTTAATTTTTATGCTCAATTATTTCAGCAACTAAGTGGGCATCAAGTCTTCCTCTTCTTAATTACATTCCGTGTAATACAGTTAAGCCATTTACGCCCAAGACGTGTAAATGACGTGATTGAGTGATGGGGTCATTTGCAAATTGGATTTGTGCTCTTGTGTTTGGTAAAGTCTAGAAGTGGGTTTTGGTAGGCTGTGGGGTTTGTGCCTCCAAATCTCCATGATGCGTGTATTGTACGTTAATTCACACTTCCCTTTTGCCAAGTTTTTTAACGTCTAGGCATTTGAATTCAACATCTATCATAATAATATCGCATATGGATAATATATTATTCAATATTGAAATTATTAAAAAAAAAATACCAAGCTACTCGCAGAATTTAAATTGAGTTATTATTTTACGAGGTGTTATTTGACTAGTAGTCTTGTGTGTTCATTTATTTTTCATTAACTTGCGGGGTGTCCTCCCAAAATTTCATAACGCACTGTGCGTGAAATCCATGCCTTTCGGCAGGATTATTGTTTGTTTTATATATTTTATATTATTATTGTTTTCCAATTTTAAAAGACAAATATAAAGTATATTGCAACAAATGTTAATGTCAATAACGGATGTCGTATTTATATACATTACAACCTTTTTTTATTGATGATAAAAAGCATAAGTTCATTTCTCAAAATAAGGTTTAATAATACTTGTAATAATCATAAAATTCTCAAATCTAGTACTGAAGTGAAATATCCATAATCCTCATATTGAATTAAAGGACAAATAAAAACACTTTATATATTGGATCAATTAAATTCCTCAAGGGTGTTGAGTTTCAATACTAAGAACAAACCAAACCTAAAAGGAAACATAAATTCCAAGATATAGATATGGACTCTTTCAAATATGCTGCTAAGACAGAATGAAAGTTCAAAAAACTTTGAGATCTACTGTAAATAGCAAATTGAAAGATTAAATAAAACAGAAGGGAAAAATGGGTTTACGAAGAAAACAAAAACAGATATAGATATTTGTTAGGTCTACCACAAAGAAGGATCTGAAAATATTTATTCATAAAATATGAAGAAAAGTAAACGAAGGAAAAGAACAGAAAAGAGAAGAGGAGAGAGGGGGAAAAATTTGCCACAAAGAGACAAAGAAAACACCACAAGGGGGATAAGATCACCATAGCATCAACATGGGAGACTTGTTGCTTCTAATGAAGGCTTTAAAAGGAGGTTTGAGGGGGAGGCTTAAGGAAGAGGCAATCTAGGGTTTTTAATTATTTATATACATACAGTTGAACATCATAAATATTAAAGATTATATAAACAATATACTTTCTGAAATATACATCAGTCAATTACATAGTTCCTGGAAGTATAACTCTGCATGACAAAATCATTATAAATTATGGACTTGCTCCATTAGTCCCTTTGTTGTTGAGGACTGTTATCTTTTATTGAACGTGCTAATGTGTCACATTAATTGTTGAAGTGCCACATTAAATACTTTGAGGGACTGAATTGTACATATTCTGAATATTTCTAGAGACTAACTCGTAGATATTTTAAGTAGTTAGAGGGACTAAAATGTCAATTTCTTTTACAGTGGGGGTGGAGGTGGTCCTGATGATTGTGGTGCTTCAGAGCCCACCACAAAAACGTCCAAAGTGAGTAAGGACAGATCGGCCCATTTTCAAAACGAGTTAAACCATGGGATGGACAAGAAGGAATCCATTTGGTTGGCCCACACAGAAGATGAGAAAGAAAGGGAAAATGAAAAGGAAAATGCTTGGATAAGATGGATAATTTTCTACTGGGGCAAAAGTTTATGTTTGATTTTTTTGGGTCATTATTTAGGTTTGATCAAGTTTGAGATTTTGTCGAGTCCAACATTTATTAATCGGGCCATAACATATTCAGTGCACTCAGATAACTGAGTCGATAAATGTGCGTGAATATATATATATATATATATATATATATATGTTGATATTTCCTGAATTTTATTGAAAATATATGATTTTTTTATTTTAAAAAATATATAAAATATTTTTTAAAAATAAAAAATTATATTATACTTTAGTTTAATTTAAAATATTATAACTAAAATATCTTTCATCAACTTAAATATATAATTTATTAATCTCCCTTCTACTTAAGTTATTGGAGATTATTTTATTAAAAATTTAAAATTAGAATAAAATATACATTGTACAAGTTAAAGAAAAAATTTGTATAATTTCAACAAAACTAAAAGAAGGACTATATAATTTTCTTAAAAAAATAATATCCAAATCAACAATTTTTAATGGAGGATGGGCTAATGTCTAAAACAGTACAACTTAAATAATGAAAATTTAACATATGAAAACTCATTTGCATAATTTTAACTGTAAAATATTCAATTATCAAAAGATATTCATAACTAAATTCACTTTGATCGAAATAACTGAGCAAGAAATATTTTTTATATTTAAAATATAATTCATTAAAAATATATTTATTAAAATTTTTATCCTAATGCTATTTGTTTTATGTTTTAAAAAATAAATTATTTTATTGTAAAATATTAAATTATTTAATATAAATAAATAATTAATAAAATTAGCCACAAAATATTCTTTTTTAAAATATAACTAATGAAATGATAATAATTAATTTCAGTAAGCCAATGGTCTTAGATTACAGTGACAATGCCCTCTACCCTTAGACAGAGGGGGTTCGAACCACATCTTCTCCCCCAAACAATATATAATAAAAAAATAATTTTATTATTAATAATATATATATATATATATATACATAAGACAAATTACTTTATTTTTCTTTAAAAGATGTTCAAATTTCAATCCTTTTTAAAATTATACACTTATCCCTTAGGATCAAAATATGATCAAAATACACTAAAAAATATTGTTAATTTTCTCATTAAAAAATATTTTTTAAAAATTTTATTTCAATGCCATTTATTATATGTAGATAACTATAAATATTTATGTCAAATTTATTAATATATATTTAATACAAAATTTATTCTTAAAATTAAATTGTTATCTATAAATTAGCTAAATTTTAAAAATATTTTGTGAATATGTTCTTTATTTTATAATATTTTTTAAATTTAAAACATTAATTATTATATACTGATCAAATGTGTGTGTGTTTATTTTTGGTCAAACTGATTATAATTATTGCTTATTTTTTATTGCAAAATAGATGAGTATAGCTTATTTTTTTAATTTTATGGGAGAAAATTATATATTTAAAAAAATCGTACGATTCCGAATTTGTAGAAAAGGAAAAAAAAAAAAGAGAAGAGTAATTTGTAGTTATATTTAATTGTGGAAAGCATTAAGGAACAATTAATTTATAACGGTTTGAACATGGACATGCAGCCTATTATAGTTTGGGCCTCATATTCCCAGTACAATGAGAAGGTTGAGCCATTAGCGAGGCCCAGTGAGCATGGGACCTTAGAGGATGACGTTTCCAGAGGATCTTTTGCCTACGCGAGACGCTCTTGAGGCATCGAATAGATACTTGAAACCACACGTACACGATGGGCAACGGAAATCCGAGAGTATACAGTAAAAGTTTTCGGAAGAAGGCAAAAATATGGTAGAGGTTCTTCTGCAATTATCACCTCCTCTACTTCAATGTTCTTCTTATCCTCCAATTCGTCGGTTAGGAATCCCTCTTCTCTTTTCTGGCATTAATTGTTAAAATTTTGATCCTGATTTTTTATTTTGATATCCCATTTGCTGCATTCGGCTTGCAAAAATTTTTGGGGCCTTTTCTTATTTGTAGCATTTTCAGAATCATTTATCTTAAAAAAATCATCTGCAGTTTCTCATGCTTCAAATTCCACATCCCCCCGGGGGGGGGGGGGGGGAACATCTCAGTTTCTGTAATGTGTCTTTCAAACGTCCATACCCGGCATTTTGGAATGCAGTTCCCATGTGATAATCTGTGAATTTTGCCATACGGTAAATAAGTTCGTAACTTAGAGATTAAATGAAAACCCTCAATTTTTTTTTCTCACTGAATGTTTTGCAGTGGGATTCAAAGTACAATTTTTATCTCAGTTGGTAGATAACTAGCTGTATGCGATAAATATCAATTCTCTTGCTGAAACAGGAAATTCACTGAGATTTATTGACAATATTTTTTTTAACTATTGTTTTCCATAGGATAAAATGTTGTTTCTCAAAAATGCAGGGAAGTGACAGGAAAAGCATTGGTTAAGTGCTCGTTGGAGCGCCCTTTATCAAGTAAGCTTCTGACCAAGCATGTATTATCTGCTCTTGCTGCTTCCTTGATATTCATTTCTCCAACAAATCAGGTTTGTATTCGAGATCCAGTGTGTTACAACGTCAGGTCTAATTGGATGTGCTATTGTGCTTACATATTTTTTATCAAATACATAAACATTATGCACATGTGAGCCACAAAGGTGCATAAAAATTACATGAGCGTTGGCGAAAGTCCCTTGTACTAGTATTTAATTGTAATTTGGTAATTCTTGTATCCCAGATTAATAGCTTTTTAGGGAAGAGATATTGTTACCTTATATTGTTAGTATTGAGGTTTTGATCTTACTGAACAACTTATATTTTTCTGTAGATGTCCTACTTGCACAGATATATCTTGTATGATTTTCTGAACGCCCCTTGTAGTTGTCTTTAGTTATCATAGATGTTATATCATCCATAGTTAAGTTCTTATGAAGGCTGGATGTTCTTATGGAGATTTACAAACTATAAATTATGGTTTCTTGTTAAGGAACTAGTAAATATGTCTCTTTGTATATGATGACAATGAGGTGTTGTGAATTTACCTTGTTATTTCATTAGCAGTCTGTTGCAGCAGATTTATCTCAACAAAATATATGCCAGCTTGCCAGTGCCAGTAATAATAATGGAGTTACTCTTCCAATTGATGATGGGTCTAATGAAAGTGGTAGAAATCTCATGATGATGAGAGGCATGACAGCCAAGGATTTTGACCCTGTTAGATATTCAGGAAGATGGTTTGAGGTTGCTTCACTCAAACGTGGATTTGCTGGGCTAGGTCAAGAAGACTGCCATTGCACTCAGGTAAAAGCTAAAATAAGTATGGGTAGTTGAATCTTAAGGAAGAAATTTATGTCAGGAGAAAGTAGATTGCATTCAAGTTTCCGCTAACGTCTTTCCCGATCAGACTTCATGTTGTTCTTAACATATGACTGACGCCTAAAAGCAGAGAGGTAACCTAAGGATTTGTTTGGGAGTTTTGGAGAGAATGAAGTTGACTGGTCAGTTGGTCATTAATGAAAAAGTGTGGAAGGAAATGTAGTGGGAAGAGGAAGAGTTCGCACTCCACTGTTTGGAAATTTAATGAAAAAAGGGGTAGTAATAGTAATGCGTTCCCTATTGTTTAGCAGTTATAACGTCATTAATGGAGTGGAGTGGATTGAAAAGTCAAATTTTCAATATTACCCTTTTATAGAAGCAAAGGAAAGTGAGGAAAAATTAGATGTAAAAAGGTAAAGAGTAAAAGAAGAAAATGGAGGGTCATCAAACCATCCCAAATCCACCCCACTCCATCATCCAAACAAGCCTTAAGGTTCTTGATTGTTCATCAGACAAACTGTGGATTAATTCTCAAAGCTTCATTAATTATAACAGTCTTAAGTACCTTAGAAATAAGCCTTCTCATTCAATTTGGTGGATGCTCAAATTGATTAAATTGTAGACATCACTGATGTTTTTCTAACCATAGATTTATAAGGTCTGTTTGTTTGGCATCCATAAGCTTCTTGCTATTAATCTGGGTAGACAAATAACGTTTCAGGGTGTGTATACATTTGATAGGGAGACTCCCTCAATTCAAGTTGATACCTTCTGTATTCATGGAGGACCTGATGGATTTATAACTGGAATTAGGGGAAGGGTTCAATGTCTTTCAGAAGAAGATTTGGCGCAAAAAGAGACAGAGCTAGAGAAGCGAGAAATGATCAAAGAGAAATGCTATCTCCGGTTTCCTACATTGCCATTCGTCCCCAAGGAGCCTTATGATGTGATCGCTACTGATTATGACAATTTTTCTCTTGTTTCAGGAGCAAAAGACGAAAGTTTCATTCAGGTATCTGTGTTAGTTAAGCTAACATTCTTAACTCATATGCCACTTCTTATTTTGACCTATATCACATAGTTTAGACACGAAGCCCACGAGCTCTTTTTGTAGAATCAGTCGCTATTGATTAGCATGCAAATATATTGTCTAGCTTTTCTTTTAGTGCTAGATTGTGTCTTAATAATAAAGACTTTTAAGAAGTTGAACTTGCTCATCATTTGGGCATTTCAGGTTAAGAACTTTATATATATGTGTGTGTATTTTAATCGGCAAGGACCGATTTGATTCTAAAGCTTAAATGAAGGCCTATGAATAATTTTGGAAAGAGGATTGAATTCTAAGCTATTTAGTCATAGAGACTCTAATACTATGTTAAGAATTATTTTATCTCAAAAGTTTAAATTATTAAGTGAAACTCCATAAACAAGTTTATTATAATCTCTGACGTTTATAATTGGGATTGACGCATTTATATCCTTGTCATCAATCAAATATTTCAGATATACTCAAGGACGCCAGCCCCTGGACCTGAATTTATAGAGAAGTATAAAGCTTATCTCGCAAACTTTGGATATGATCCAAGCAAAATCAAAGATACACCTCAGGATTGTGAAGTGATGTCCGATAGTCAGCTCGCGGCTATGATGTCCATGTCTGGAATGCAGCAGGCACTAACCAACCAGTTTCCTGATCTAGGACTGAAGGCCCCTATTGAGCTTAATCCCTTCACAAGCGTATTTGACACTTTGAAGAAGCTCCTTGAGCTTTATTTTAAGTAGTAGTGTGGCCGATTAGATTTCATTATGCTTTAAGGCATTTACTGCTGATACACTCTTGTACGGAGTGATAGGTGACAGCAACTGATATATAAATTCAGGTATTGGATTAAAGATGAACTACGAGAGATATGATTCTTAGACTTGGCCTTAGACATATAAATAGATCAAATTAATTACAAAAAGACATATAAGTATGTTAGTAGGTTTTAGTAAAAAGTATGCTTGATTTGTTTATGTATTGTTGTGATTGACTTGGTTTACATATTCTTTTACAGTAAATTTAGTGATTTAGACTTAAAAGATAACTGTCTTAATAATTTGAGTATTTAAAGATAAAGCTTATAAATTTATTTTTTTTAAAGATTTTCTCTCAATCAAAAATGATATGGGCAAATTTCTCTCTACAACAAATGAGACCTCATATGGCTATTAATTTATGACGTAGACTTGTCCAAGTAGTTGACACCATTTTGGAAAAAAATAACAAGCTCAGTGTATGAGTTAATATGGTTATATGAATTCATGTTTATTAATAGGCCTGAATGCCTGATGAATAGATCTTTTTAATTGGAGAAAAATATTTGAAATTAAATTGAGATATTCTATTTTTAAAGGATTAAGTTGGAAGAAAAGATATCTTTTGGTTACTAAATGATTAATTTACTCTATTCTTTATAATTCAGAACTCCTAAGAATTTCTTGATTACCTAAATCTGAGTTTTACTGTCTTTGCCAGGGATAAAGGTTTCACAAGACGCAAAAAGCAAACATAGCAACGAATTTTGATCAAGTGATGAACAGGTTTGGATGGATGCAGTGACGTGTTACTTGGGTCTCTAGAAATTACTGAAGGCTTCAACAATGGTTATTGGATTAGGCCAATAATGTTTAAGAATTCGAGCTTGAAAATTGAGAATTTTTATGTAAAATAAAATTAAAAAATAGACTTGTTATCTGGTTTAATTTCAATTTGATAATTTAGAAATGTATTGGCATTTTTATTAATAGATTGAAGGTAAGTTTAAATCTTTTTCCTCTCGAAACATTCCCTATAGATGCACATTCTCCCTATGATCAATAAATTCTAATTAGAAATATAAATATTCAAATAGGTATATTGTCAATGTGGTTATATACGTATAAAGAAGGAAGTTATCTACAAAACACAAATAGTAAGAGAAATACGTGTGCAGTCTACTCTACTGATTTTTTTTTTTATAACCAATATGTTAAAGTGATAATGATTTCGTTTATAAAGTGTTATCTTGAATATCTGAATAGGTGTACACTTTACTGTACTGATTTTTTTTGGCACCATTTCAAAAATAGTTATCTTTATTCATTGGTTTTCTATTGGCTAGCAAGACATATGGAATATCCTTTTTTATTTTTCTTTTAAATATTACTTGAAGTTATAATTATGAAAGCATTGGTTCACATTCCCCTGAACAACAAACAAAAGTTTGCATAACTGAAGGATGCATGAAGTAGGGCATGTCTTTAGTCTTGTGTTACAACAAATGCTCAAAACATGTTCTTTTCATATACACACACACACACAACACATTGATATATGTATTTTGTTTTTATGCGAATTAAAAAAGTATGTATTTTCTTATTAATTTATTTCAAATCATTCAATTATTTTGTCATAAATTTTTGAGATATCGGAAGATGCTAAATATCTGTATTTCAATTTTGAGTATTCTTAGATTTCAATGATACAAATATTTAATACTCATTAGGGGTAAAGATTTTAACTCTTCAGACATATTGGATATTAAAAAACTTAATTTTATTCTTAAAATTTTTAGAAGTATTGCAATGTACTTGTTGCTATTAATAAGAATCCATCATCAGGTTTAAAGGTTTATTCCAAAAAAGGCTAGAGATGTAAAGGAGGAAGAGGGGTAGAGAGAGAAATTCTTGATGATAACTAACTTGTGTTAGTAGTTGGAGAGGGGTGAAAGTGGCGTGAATGAAAGGATTGAGAAGAGAGTGCTAGCCTCTCCAATCCTAGTTTGAGAAATGTGTCTTCTTCAAAGCGTCCAAAAGACAAGCCAAGAAATTTCTTCCAAAATTTGTAAAAATGAAGAAAAGAAATAATCAAGAAATTTCAACGGATTGATATAATATTTAATGGAGAAAATTAAGAAGTGATATATATATATAAAAGTCATAGTAGTCATCTCAAAATGATGCGAGACATAAGGTTAGATAAGAAAATGAATGAAGCAACTTCTGAAAGGGAAGATTAACAAAAGAGAATACACAACAGCATGATTTACGTGGAGACAAGTGAAAAAAGTGAACAAATTTCATAAAATAATTGTTTGTGTAAAAAAATATACAACTAATCAAAACTATCTTATGTATTCAATATGGGGTCATTGATTATAAAAAGGTCACTCCAACTTAATCAAAATCAAACCACCCTTAGAAAAAGTATGTTAAAGCTTGGAAAAATGTGCTAACCTAAGAGAAAAATTTTTATGATTAAAAAAAATAAATAAATTTTGCATGATTGAATGAAATTGGGATAAGAAGAATCAAGGTCTTTGCGTCAATGTTCTCATTCAATACTGTTTTGACTGTTGTGTTTGTATTGTTTGAGTGTTGTAATTGATTATATATGGTTAGTTTTATGTCTTGGAGTGTTGTTTAGAGTGATTTTTTGTAATGTACGATCAATGATGGAGTGAGGACCTTGGCTTATGGATTACGTAAAATGAGATTAACTTACAAATAATATTTGATTTTTTTCTTTTTAAATTTTTTTAAAAAATTAAAGTTAAATGAGAAATATATAAAAAATTATTCTTTATATTAATATCAACAATTTTACTACCTACGTATGAAGACATGGTTTTATATTTATTTAATATTCATGTAATGCATAACAAAAATATACTATAAAAAATATATTATTACTGATGACATCGTAATAATTTCATGAATAATAGCATTTTGAAAGAAAAAAATTTATTTAGTGAAATATAAAAATTTATGACTTTTAATTTGCAAAAATATATATTTATAAAATACAAAAAAAATATTTTATCTAACAATATTTCAAAAAGTTTTCCATTATTTTTAGAGACAAATGTTGGTTCAAATGAAAATAATATGTTGATATTTGAAATTAGTTATATTTTACTTAATTATTATAGAATTACTAATTAAAAAAGTGGGGAAGAAATGGAAAACAAGGAGGAAAGACAAGAAGCAAATAAGAAAAGAAGAAAAAAATAAATGAAATGAAAGAAAAGAGGAGAAAAAAAATATGTGTGGAATTAGTGACTTTAATTTAAAATGCCAAATAATAAAAAAAATGCATGTATTTAAGGAATTCCTTGAATCTAATATGTTCAAACTTTTAGAAAATATCAGGGTATAATATCTAAAATAATACTATATACATATATTTTACAAAATTAAAGGGGGCAAATTGAAGGAGTACTTTTCATTACTATTTTTCCTGTGCCGTTTACTGACAGGTGGTATAAAGTATATGTTATTATCCATTAAAAACAATTAAAATGGTTGAGGTCTTGAAATTGCGTTAGATTATAAATTAATTGCAATATTGAGAGGAAATTGACAAATAAAACTTGGAACACTGAAAGGAATAGATGCACATAATGAGACATATCAACAACATCTTTACACACAAGTTAAACAAAATACCAAGAATTTCTCTACTACGCTTAAAAATATTTTGTCAAATACATAGCAGATACCATCCTATTTCCAGGAAATGGTCTGACCGTCAAAGCATGCACAAAAGGGAAACTAAACTTACAGATTCAACTTCTCAAATATGTTTGAATTCTCTGACACGTCGGAATTGAATTACTGAGTCTGACATCCAACTTCCTCTTGCAATACTCAGAATTAATTTGCTCCAACTTCCCAACTTGAGCTAGGCAATAGGTTAACAAAATCATGTTCTTAATTGCACAATTAATCTTGTTTCACTTTCTCTTGTAATAAGCTGAAAAAAAATTATTGTATTCTATAAAAATGGCACAATCCAATTCTAAAGAAACCATACAAGTGTGGAAAAAAGGCAAAATTACAGTCTAAAACTTATAAAATACTGGCACCGATATGGACACACACATTGATATTTTTTAATGTCAACTTTAAAACATAAAAAACATGGAATCAAGATCTTCTTAAGTCCAGAAAATCCTGATAAAATTTGGAAAGAGTAAGTGTTTTGTCTTTTTTAGACAATTAAAACCCGTCCCCTCCTTTCCCTTCAATTTCTTCAAAGGATCGGGATTCATAAAACATGACACAAGGTATAACACACACACACACATATGTTTAAAACTTTCTATTAGTAATCTTTTATTTTTGGGCAAAAAATTTCTATTAATAATCTACTTATAGAGAAAAATTCAATCCATATTATTTAATATTCTTAATATTTTACATTATTATTTTTTTAATTAAATTTACTAAATCAAATTTAATCTATATTATTAAAAATATTCACATACGACAAAAAAAAAACTTTAGTTATCTTATTAGTACGGATTCTCTAGTATTTCATTCTATTTTATGTTTGGTCAATTTCTTTTTTTCTTTTTGGTCATTTGTGCTTGAGCCACGTTCAGTTATATATATATATATATATATATATAATCTTGACATGTTTATTAGTGTGGCATATGCATGTTGACATTATGTGATAATATGATGTCTGTCAGACATGTGATACGCCTAAAAATAAGTTTGTCCCTATTTTATTGTCTGGAACCTTACCCAAAATCAGGAGGCAAAAAAAGTAAACGATACACCAGGAGCAATTAATATTTAACAACTCGACCTCAAACAGGCTCTAACATTAGAACTATGGACTTCAATGACTCTGATTTCTCTAGGCTAAACTTCAATAACTTCTTTGTAAGTCTAGTAATGTAATTTCATTTGTATAAATTGCAATTCAAACAATATTAAGTAGAAGGAAATTAAAAGATCATAAATACTTCTAGTCATATTTAAAGAGTTTGATGCATAAAAACAAATCCACAAAGCTTACTCTTAGATCTACAATTTGTGAACACCCAAAGAAGACTAAAGAAATTCAATCTTGTTAGAAACTTCTTCTAGCAAGTTGAGAGACTTCAATGATAGTGATTTTTCAAGGAAGTCTCTCTTGTCTGGGAACTTCTTAACATAATGGGTCAATAAAAAATACATCATATCTTTCTATTAAAGATAATAATATATTTAGTTATTTAGAAATTTCTAACCAATAATTCACTAACCCACTAATTGTTTTATTTATAAAAATTGATCCCTTGATTTTTAGGCCATTATTAGAATATTTAAAATTTAAAATTCAAATAATAAAAAATACCTTAATATTCTTTTATTTAAAATATTACAATACTAAAATATGAAATATCTTAAGCTACCTTTATTTAAAATATTCCAATACTAATTAAATTAAAATATTCTACATTCTTCCACTTGGCCTGAATATGTTATATTAGATTGCATATTACATGTAAATTAAATATATACTATAAAAATCATAACTATAAATCCTCTAAAAGTGAATATTATTTTTCATATATCACATGCAATATGTTTTAAATCTTATAGAGCAATAATCTTTATGAATAAAACTTAAATGTTTATTTGATTCCAAACTAAAATGTTATGTGCCTTACCAAAGTTGTATACAAATACAAATACACACACACACACACACACACACACAACAAATCATAACTCGATATATCATGATTTAAATATATCTCAACTAGAGCAATAGTAACTTGATATGGTCCAAGCCTTCATATGAGACATGTGATCCTTAAACTTCTTTAAATGCATACTATTAGTAAAAAGGTCTTTATTCCTTATATATGCTATGATCACTTGTCTTTATGTATCCATAGTTCCTTTTAATGGGCTTAAGATGAATCCATGATTTGAAGCATTATAATGAAACTCTTTAATTGAATTACTTTGGGAAATTGCATCAAAATTGGATATATGTTCAGCCTTTTATGATAAAAGTAGTAATCAAATATTGCTTAGCATTCTTGCACTCCTCTATGATATAGCTCATCCAGCAAGCATGAAGATATATCACAATATTGACCTTTTTGAATCTATATAATGAATATTTCCCAAATTGTTGGTTCTTCTATATGTAAGCATGAAATTTAATGTTCCTTAAATGTGCTTTATAACAATCATTGCAACCTTTAATTCAATGATCCAAGCCTAAATAGCTTGGTTATCTATCTAACATTCCTTCACTAAAAGCTATGTCCAACCTCATGCATATTTTCACATACATTAACTTTTTAAGTATTGAATAGAAAGAACATTTTCTATCTCTTATCTTTTATGATCATATTTGGGATGTAGAAACAAACTAAATTTATTTATTCTCACAATGGGTGTTACATTTGGTGAACAATCTTTTATTAAAAAATGTTCAAGTACTTAATTAATATAGGTTTCTTATAATAGTCCCAAAATAATTTAAAATTTATCTCTATATGAATCATTATATGATACTGACGGGCTTGTCGTACAACCCTCAAAATAAAACTAGGTTAGACATTAAATGCAATATAGGGCACAACCTAAGTCATCTCCCTTGGAAATGGAATTCAATGTTTAATCGGGTTTTCTAAGTGTTCTAAGGTCCTAGAACTATCTAATTTGGGGGGTTTTAAATTAAATTAAACTAACCTAAAACTAAATTGAATCAAAATTTCTAATTTCTACCTAATTTTGTGAATTGTGGGTGATAATGGTCTTGTGACTAGCTTAGGAATGGTCTCTTGGTATCCACTATCCTTATCCTATTCCAATTGTGATTAATTCTGGCCTAAGAATTCCTAATTATGTTCATTAGCAAATGATCTTGAATAACCATTCAAGATTCAAGAGATTAATAATCTAATATTGAATTGAGACCTCAATCCCACATTAAACCGCTAACTCTTGTCCTTAAGATCAATGAACATTCAATTTGATTGATTAACTAATTAATTATCTTCTGATTCATCATCCAAAAATGTTTAATTAACCAACTAAACACTAAGGAATTCTCAAATCAAACAATCAAACACAAAATCTCACTCATGCATTTCATCGAACACCTTCGTGGCATACATGGGAGATTAGAGAGAATAATGAAAAATCAGATTCAAATTCAACCAATTAATCAACAAAAATATTTCCTAATCAGTGTCTAACCAGTCACTAATTAATTACACAATTTCTCAATCAAATATAACTCCACCGAGATTATACAAGAAAAAGAAAAAGTGCTGGAAAAATAAGAAATCTTAGCCAGAATTTTGCATTCTTCTTCCAAGGATTCAAGCTTCTCCAAGAGCTTCCTCCTAGCTAGCCTCAAGATGGAGATTAGATCTTCATATTACGATGGAATGGAGATGGAGAGAATGGAGAGATGGATGGTTATGTGAGTGGACGAAGGCGAAGGGGGCGTGGGTATGGGGTGTAAAAAAATGACGGCTAGGGCTTGAGGATTAATAAGGCGTAGGGATGAGTGAATGGACGAATGACGGCTAGGGTTTTGGAGTCGTGTGGTGAATGGAGTGTGTAGAGTGAAGGGTATGAATAGGCTGCTGGCGTTGTGAATGAATGAATACGATGGATCCTCTTTCACGTGGCTTACTTATTTTTCACGTGCTCCCCTCTCTAACTTCAATCGGCTGAAGCTTGCATGTGTGTGCTCTTCACGTGCTGTTCCTGGTGCCAATTACCTGAAACATTTTTCCTTCTTTGTTTTGATGATTGTGGGCCCCATTCCTTATTCAGCTCATGCATCCACGTTGCTTCTTCTTTGCTGATTCATGCTTCCCACGTAACTTCTGCAGCTTCTTCGTGGCTTTGGTTCTGCTTCGTCCAGCTGCTGTTTCTTCTCTCTTTCCTTCACGTTAATTTCACGTTGCTGTCCAGCAGGCTTCGTCATTTCTCTTCCTCTCTTTCACTTCCATATCCACGTATTTCTGCTGTTGCTTTATGCAGTCTTCCTTTACATCGAAATCAAGCTCATTCTGCATGTATGTGCTTAGCAACCCCTCGTTATCATGTGTTGCTCTGGTTTTGCATGTGTTTTACTTCCAGCTCCAACTCGTGGTTTTGTGTATGTTTCTTCCTCTATTTTCTGTTCGTGTTTTCTTCATGCAGCTTCTGTATCTTCTTGTTTCCTCGAGTTCCAGCTCTGTTCAGCTCTTTCATTCTGCAGCTCATTCCAGACTTCAACTCGTTATGTTTCTCAGCTCTTGCTTCGTTGTGCTTGTTTCTGTTCACGTCCCTGGAGCTTTACTCGTTGCTGTCTCTGTTTCAGCTGGCTCAGCTTCTTCGTTCTGCTGCATGTGAGCTGCTGCACTTCCTTCAATGTAAACCCAAGCTCAAACTTCTCACGTGGCTTTGCTTCTTTTTCTTTCCCATTTATTCTGCTGCCAGCCTCTTCTGCTTCTACCATTGCATGTGTGTATGACGTTAAGTGGACTGCCACATGGTTCTTTGCATCACATGGATCTGCTACATGTATTTAAGTGGATGAAGATTCAATTTCCCATTCAAAGCTCCAATTTTCATATTAAAATTCTGCACAAAAAAGCGTAGAAAAGATGAAATATGAATATTCATAAAATTCATTTAAAATTATTTATGCATTTAAAATCAATTATTTTGCCAATTAATTCATAAAGTGTAGAGAATGGTTACTAAAACAAAATTCCATCTAATTGAACCCCTAAAGTCATATTTGGACATTAAAATACTTAAGTTAGGAGAATAAAATAGATAGAAATACATGTTTATCAGATACCTCACTCATATCTATGTATCATAGTTCTTTAACAATGATTGTTTTACCTCATGTAACAATCTTATGTCACTAGATATAAGCAATATGTCATCCACATATGAAATCAAATGGATGACTTCACTCCCATTAACCTTGTAATATAAACAAGGATATGATATTTTCAATAGAATCAAGAAATGTGATCACATTATGGGACTTTAAGTACCACTGTCATAAGGCTTGCTTAAGTTTGAAAATGGACTTCTTAATTTTGTGTACTAAATTCTCTTTTGGCATTTGATGAACCCTTCAGATTATTTCATGCATCCCTCTTCCTCATGATCACAACTGAAAAAAGTCATTTTCACATTCATTTGATGTTATTCCAAGTCAAAATGGGCAACTAAAGTCATGAAGATATGGAAGGAATCCTTCTTTAATACAAGATAATGTCTTTATGTAGTCAATTTCCTCATTCTATGTGAAGCCTTTGGTAACCATTCTAATCTTGTAGTGCTCAATGTTACATAGTGAATCTTGATGGTCTTGAAGACTCATTTACAATAAATTGCCTTGGCCCTACTAGGTAATTGTATAAGGTCCTAAATATTATTGTTTACTATGGATTCTATCTCATATATCATGACATCATTCCATAATTTGAAATTTATACCACTCATTGTTTATGAAAATGTTATAGGATCATATCAAATTCCATAAGAATATATTCACTAAGGATTGCCAATTTCCTAATCCTTGTTGATCTTTTCAATTTGACCTATTATGAAGGTTATGGTTGCTTCATAGGAATATCCTCTATCACTATTTTAAGGTGCCTCTAGTTTATCATGAGGTTCCTTATCAAAAATTAGTATGATCAACTTGATGTTGATACTTCTAGTTTTTAGTATAACTAAGTGAGATTTCTAGAACTTCATTATGTTTTATATTCACTCAAACTAGATAAGTGTCATGTAAAACTAGTGTTCCATTAAAACTAGTAGAAGTTGTTTCCTTAATATAATCATTTTCAATGACTATGTTATGATATTGATTACTTTCACTAATTATGTTATTCTTCAGAAATTTGGTATCTTTAGGTTCTGCATTTCTCATTAAATGTAAAAGACAACATAATTTATAATACTTGGACAAAATGTATAATGATAGTCTGAGAGTCTAACTTCCTTTTATGTGAGTTATACATCTTACCTCTGTATGATAGTCCTATATATGTGCATGATTCAAACCAAATTATTGATATTTCTAGATTTCAAAAAGTGTCTTAGATACAACCTTTGTTGGAACCATATTCAGAATATACATTACAATCTTAAATGCATCTCTAGAAAATACTTATCCATCACATGTGTACCTATTAAAATATTTATCTCCTTTATTTGACCTTATTATATTAATTAGTTTACCAGATTATTTCTTTATCTTTGCTTTATACACCTTAAAGGCATCAAATGTCTCACTTTAATTATAAAGTAAGTAGATGTACATATAGTGTGAGAAGTTACCAATAAAAGGAATGAAACTTTTTCTACTACTAGAACATAAATTAAAACAACATACATTAATGCATATAATCTCTAATAATTTAAAAAATCTTCTATCTCCTTAAGTGGCATGTTGTTTTTCTTACCCTTTAATATAGTTCACACATGAATATGAGCCAGTAAAGTATAAAGATTCAAGAATCTCATCCTTTATAAACCCCTTGACTCTTTCAATGGAGATATTTCTCAATGTCCTATGCTACACTCTAGAAGAAGTTTTACTCATAACAAGTTAGATTTAAATGAGATTACACACTAGATATAAGACTATATATTTTCTTCTCTAGTTAGGCCTTTTTTTTTTTTCCAATCAAGGTTCTCTTAAAACTAGAAACATTCACCATAATAGATTTGGGCCCTCTTTGTCATGTCACAAAAGACACATTCTTAAACCATGTTTGTAACACCTATTAAATAGCTTATCCCTGTGAATGTGGTGAGCCTTTCAATGAAGTTGCACTAGATCTTTTAAAGCTAACCTTTTCTAATCCTCTAGAGCTTAATTTTAAAAGAAAGTTTGAAGAAGGGCAATCATTCTATATATGCCATTTCCTTTATAGCCTCCCTTTTTGGAGTTGAGCTAGTAATAAGATGAACCTCACATGAGACTTTACTATCTTCTAAATGAGCCTATTGTTTTCTTATATACACAAGTCCAATAAGATATTTGTTGTTCACCTTTTCTTAGATGTGTTTAAAAGAAATCTATAATGGCTTATATTGATGAGGCAACTAATTGAGAATCATTTGCACTAAGAATAAAAATGAAGATCGCTATGTCAACTTAAGCTATACACCTATATGTTACATTTGTATTATGTGCTTTTACACGTTCTTATTGTTGGTTTACTTTATAGAGAACTAACTTATTGTTAGTGTACTAGCTAGTGACTTTTATGATAACTTCTAAATTTCATCTTTAGCCTATTAATGGTCTTTGACCTCACATTCGAATATGGACCTAACATAGGTAACCTTTAAGTAAGATTTTATAAACATTGTGCTAAGGCAATTAAATTACTTTTAACGCTTACACAATGAAATTTCAACTTCTTTGTTAGTATTAGTAGGTACATAAGGCTATTTTTTTTTTTGTAGAGTATAATCTAGGTCACCTTGAATGAAGGAGAATTCCTTCCTATTAAACCAAATAATTATCCTTAATCAAAATGATCTTTCAACAATTTTAGCAATTGAAGAGATGATAATGTTACAAATTTAGGATTTAACTTTAATCATGCTTACATAAACACTATATGAGACAATCAATCATCACCTTTAAAATGTATGCTTACTAATGCAGGACACACTAAATATAAATTTTGTATCACTAAAATCTCCCTATGGCAAAGACCTTAGCATAACATATATTTCTGCATCATTTATGATGAAACTATAATGCGTTCATATTTCTAATATCTACAGGCATCTTGGAAAATGTAAAACAATTTCTATTCCACCCTAATTAGATATATAGCCATAACTATCTCATTGTGGGCAAAGATATACTATAACCACATGCCTAATTAGAATTAATTTCTTTAAATTCTTATGTGATATCTATGTTTCAAAAACAAACCAAAAATGTATATGCACAATTACATAAGGATGTTGTGGCTACTGCTTAACTATATATGTTAATCATAAAACATCTAGATTCGATATGTACATTAAAAACATATATATACACTAATATACTCATTACATGATAAGAATTATATAATTAATTCAGTAAAACTTATGTGACTAATTAATTAAAATTCTCCCTTGGGATTGTATAAAATGTGCCAAAATTGTCCACATAGTATTTCATAATTTGGACCAAATTAAATGGCACCAAAAAAAAAACACATTTTACAAAATTCCAAATGTGTTAAATTGCATAAAATCATTTTTCCAAAATAAGAAAAAATTTTAAATAACACTTAAATTAATTTTTCATTCCAAAATGTGTCAAAATTGTCTAAAAAAATAATTTTTCATAATTTAGGCTAATTTAAATAGAACTTAAATTAACTTTTCATTCACAAATATGCCAAAATAGATCTTAAGTAATTAAAATTGATATTTTAACTCTATATGTAATCTCTATGTTTATAAAAACAAATCAAGAATGCATGTATATAATTATAAAGAATGATGAAATTATTCTTTAACTTATACATGTTAATAAAAAATATCTAGATTCATTATATGTAATTAAATATCCATATATATATGCACTAATTAGTTTTATCCTAATGAAGCTTTAATTAATTAATTAATCAACTAAACTAATGTGATTAAATAATTAAAAATTTTTCCTTTATAATTATTCTATAAATGAGCGCAAAAATTTGTCTAAAACAATTCCTTAAAATTTAGACAAAATTAAACACTCCAAAATAAATTTACAAGGTCCAAAATGTGTCATAATTGCCTAAAATAAAATTTTTAAAAATTTAAACAAATTAAATAGCATTGATAATACTTTTTCAAAATTCTTAATGGTCCAAATCGCTTAAAATAAAATTTTCATAATTTAGACAAATTAATAATTTTCATAATTTATTTGGTCTAAAACAAATATGGGTTAAAAAAGAAATTAATATAATCTAAAAGAATAAAAATAAATTTTATCCAAAAATATGCCCAATGCAATTTTCAAAACCAAAATGGCCAAAAAGTCTCAAAAATTGGCCTTAAGAAGCCTACAATCCTTTTTTTACCCACTAATAGCCCAATGTTCCTTAATTCATTTTTTTAATTTGTCCAAAAATGAGGTCCAAAATCATTGAACCTAAAACTAACAAAAAAATCAGCCAAAAAGGACGAATCCATAATTGGCTTAAATATTCTTGTAAGTGAAATGTTTTACCTTTCTCCTTTTTGTTCTTAATATTCAAAACAACATGTCATTCAAAAGAGAAAATAATGTCTAAAAATGGGACATCAAAATGACATGTCATTTTGGTTGTTTCAAACCACCAGTTGGGTTAACTTAACTTGATTTTGACTGTATTCAAACTTAAAAATTGAATCGGCCATTTCTCCTTCTCCACAACTCCATTTTGAGTACTTCAAAAGTTAAAATTCATTGAAAAAACGATAGAAATTAATTTATAATGTCAAAATGGCCAAAAGCCATCAAGAAAATTTCCAAATCTTAATGGTAAAAACTAAAATTTTTTGGGCTTTTTTGAAAGGGATTTTCAAGCACAAATATGCACTACCCAAGTACTATAAAATATCATATATATTTTATATTAGCTATAAAGCATAAATTTGAATAGTATAGCCAACATACATGCATTCATTAAAATGATATATATGCATCGAAAAAGAATTCAACAAAACTGAACGATTCAATTTCATAAATTTCAACTTACACGAGAAATTCTCATTTTCTCTTTTATTATAAGAATTAGGGTCCTTTGAATTCTCATATAACAAGTAGAGGTTATCAGAATCATACTTTGATCTCGCATATAAGTCTAATCATGTAGTTTGACTTGTATAAATTACAATTTAAACAATATTAGGTGGAAGCAAATTAAAAGATCATAAGTACCTCCATCCATGCTTGAAAAGTTTGGTATAGAAAAATGAATCCACAAAGTTTATTTTTAGAATTTGTAATTTGTGAACATTAGAAGATGACTAAAGAAATTTAGTCTTGTTAGAAGCTTTTTTTAATAGGTTGTGAGACCTCAGTAATGATGATTTTTAGAGAAATTTTTCTTGTCAGGGAACCTTTCAATAGAATGGGTTAATAAAAAATACATCATGTCTTCTTATCAAAGATAATGATGTATTTAGTCATTCAGAAATCACTAACCATTCACTGCTTTGTCTCTAAAAATTGATCCTTTGATTTTCAAGCTACTATTAGGAAATTTAAAATTTAAAATTCAAATGATAATGAAATATCATAATATTCTTTTATTTAAAATATTCTAACAACAAAAGTATGGAATACTTTAATATAGCTTTACTTAAAATATTCCAATAATAATTAAATTAAAATATTTTAACATTCTTAGTAGAAATCAAATTCTCAATTCTATTGTCATGGTTAACATTTACTAAATCCACCATTCAAATTAAAAAATCCTATTAAGGCAAACCCAGAAATCAAGTTGCAATGGAGTAATTGAAGATGGAGTTTTTTTTTTTAATAAACAAGGCAATTTCATTACATAATAGTTAGATCATTAAAGGGAGATGGTGAATTAAAAAAAAGTGTTCCAAAATGAACACAATGTGTTGTCCATGATTCTTACGCTAATTGACTTAAACTCTTGGCTTAGTTTGCTAATGTCATAGCTCCATACGTCTTTGGCTCTTCCTTTAGGGTCACCATTCCATGTATACTTCTCGTGATTGTTAAGAAGAAGAATGAGTATATTCTATTCTCCTTAGTTGTCGAGTCCTTCAGCTTGGGTTACCCAAAACAAAGCATTTCTTATGACAGAACTTAAACCCTCTGCTCCCTTGACCTTCCATTGACACTAGTTCTTTATGCATGACAATAATGATGAGTTGAAAAATATGGCTATTTTGAATTGCTTTTGTTTTATCCTTTGAAAATTTCTAGTCCTAATAATGATTGTCCAATTTTCTTGTAGTGGCATATTTTGATGCATCACTTGATTCCTTAGAGTTATGACTATAACTACTTTTAAATCTTTGATTTTCCATGCCAATTTGTAGTTTTCCATTCATGCTTTTAAGTAGAACTTTTGGGTTTGGTTGTACTCCATGATGCATCATGCTATTTCTCATAGTCTAGACATTATGTAGGATTGTTAAGATGATTTTGGTTGTTTCTTCGTAATGAGGTTTATTCTCTTCTAAAATTCATTTTTGTAACTAGTTAACAATGCTTGCCTCTGCCACATTGATTGATCTTATATTTAGAGAAGACCTAAACCAAATAGCTCTTGTAAAAAGACAAGAAATGAAGAGATGGTCTATTGTCTCAAGGGCCTCACTACAAAGAACACAATCTTGCTTGACTCATAGATAGTGTTTTTGTAAAATATTGGTTGTGGGGATGGCTCATTCATGATTTTCTAAGTAAATAAGATGATTTTTGCTAGTAATTTGAGTTTCCATAGTTGCCTTTATAAACTACTTTGGCTGTTGGAAGTAAATCCTCTTTCTTCCATAAGGGTTTTGTATCCCCATTTAGCATAATATTTCCCAATGGGACTTCCTTTACAAATCAATCAATCCTTCTTATCATAAATCAAGGAGGGAGTACAGACAATATTATGTCTAGCCTCTTCATTATAGATTTGACTTAGAAGATTAACATTCCAATCTTGCTTGTTATGCAAAACAAAAATCAACTACCATCTTTATATCAGAGTTCTTAATAGGTAATGTGGAATGTTTTAGCTGCATGGCCACCATAAATGGTGGTTTATAGGGATGTCTTTGGCCAAGCCTGCTTGCCATGCAAGTTTAGTGGTGATGAAGGAACTAAACTTTGTAATGCCTTTCCACATCCATGATTGTTTAGAGTGAAAGCTTTTATATAAGGAATTTTTGCAATACTTAGCACTTTAAAGTTCTTGACATAAGTGACATACCCTTATAATTAATAGCTTACCATATTTGCTTTGCCAAAAGAGCTGAATTAAAATGCTCAAAAGATTTGAAACCAAATCCTCTATCTTCTTAAGGATGACAAAGATTTTGTCATTTAGTTAAGTGTTTCCTTGGTTTACCATTATTGAACCCTTAGAAGGAATTCCTAATTTTTGCATTAATCTGGGCATAAATATTCTTAGGGAGATGTACGTATGACATAAAATAAACTAGAAACAAATTTAGAATTGAGTTAATTAGGATCATCCTTGCTGCTTGTGAAATTAGATTTATTTTGTAGACTTGGAGTTTAACATTTATCTTATCTAGCATTTTTTAGTAAATGTGATTAATACTTCTACTAGCATCCATCCATGTTCTTAGATATATCCTCAACTTGGACAAGAATTTGACTTCAAATAGTGCTGAGATCTCCTTTTTTTTATTGGTTAGGAGCAAAGTTATCAAATTCGTAAGTTTAAATAAACTCATAAAGGGATAAACTCATAATGTAAACTCATATTATAAATTCATAAGAGTTTACATTTGTTAATAATTTTATAAAAAATTTAATATATAAAAATAAATTCATTTTAATACAATTCAAATTATACAATTTTTTTAAAAAATTATTTATATTTCATAATTCATATTTCTCAATATAAAAATTCTAATCAAGTTCATATATAAATACTATTTTTATGTCCTTCTTTATTAGATTGTACTAGATTTAAGAATTTTTATTTTTGTTAAACTTAGTTTGACTCAGTTATATAGTAACTCGTTAAATTCGATTAAAAAAATACTAAATTAATTGGGTTTATCTAAGTTAAAAGTAAATTAAAACTAATTTGTATTAAGTCTGAGTCTACAAGTAAGTTGACATGATTTTTTTAAGTAGAAACTTACACTCGTTATATTCAGATAGTCAACTCATGAGTTTAATAACAATGGTTAGGAGTGTTAGGACTAAAAATTAGTCCTAACTTGGATTTATTAATACCTTGCCTTGACAATCCACAAAAAATTCTCTAAAGTGCAGATTATTTGCATGCCTCTTCCATTGCTACATGCGAAAAAGAAGATTGTATCATCTGTAGACATTAGATAATAAATGGCTTCAAAAATTTTAGAAATTTGATGCCTTTTGTAACACCATAACTTCTACCTTATCTTATCATATATATACATGCCTCACATCATTATATTTATGAAAGTATAAGGAAAAAAGGGGAAAAATAATGAATTTCTTTGCGTTGTGTCGTACTTAAAAATTGCAATCGGTGTCACGTAGATCATGTGAACTCATACTATGTAGTTTCATATTTAATTACATTAAAACAACTCATTTGCATCACAATATCATGTCCACAACTTATAGAAACTGAAATGAAGCATGAAATGGGCTTATTTAATTTCGGCCAGATTTGCTTATTTTTTGACCAAATTTTAAAAAATATAACTAATTCTAAAAAAATTGAAATCATACAATCTTGGTTATTATGGAAAGTTTGGATGTCTAATTTACACTAAAAATATGAAGATTATATCATCTATCACAGAGGACGTTTGACATCCAAAATAGTCTAAAGGTTAGGCTGCATTCTGGAGCTGATACAGAATTACGCAGAAAAATTTGAAAATGTTCAATTAATTTCACAAAAATCCAATCTATATAAATGATACCAATCTAGAAAGCTGTGGATGTTAACTAGAGAGAAAAAATATCTTCAGACCAGTTCATCAAGACCAGACCTCAAAATTCAATGGAACAGTACCTTTAGTTAGGCAAAATTTCTGATACTGGATAGAATGTTCAAAAGTTCATATCTCCCTCTCTAGACCTCCAAATGAGATGCTTCTAGTTGTAACGAGTCACTGTAATTGTCTAGTTTCTCTGTATAAAATTTCATGGCATTTGGACATCATTTAAGTCTTGTGTGACATAATGCAATTTCGGACCAAATAAATAGTGTAGCAGACCAAAACTATAAATTTTGCCAACTTTAAAAAGTCATTAAATATTTTGTAGATCTCTAAAAATTATGATCTTTAGTTTCTTAAAAAGCTCTCAATGATACCTAATTGCATGCCAAATCTCAAATCAAGGCTAACTCATTTGGCCAAAAAGTGATATAAGGTTCCGTTTTGGTTAATTTTGGCTCCATATGAGGTACTAAAATTGCCAAATGGCTTTCCTTTGATCTTGCTACCTTTTAGGTAAGTCTAAAAGCACATTTAAGACTTGTGTGAGCTGCCTAAATGGTTCCAAACCTCATGTATCTCATTTTGGCTATTTAACCCACACTTATGCACATTTCTATCAAATTCTCAAGTTGCATACTTAGGCATTACATACTCAAAATATATGCTAGAGGTCATACATCATATTCATACATTTAAACATCATATAATATCATATTTGTACATGTCTCAAGGGTCATAAACCATTCACAACATAATATACATTATGAAACATCATTATGGTTCCAAAATGGCAAAGGCTAAGTATATGGTTGACAATCTTCATTCTTCATTGTTGTTAGCTCCCATTGCCATAGCTACTTGGTCCACCTAGCATATTAAATCATTGGAGAGGAGGAAATGAGATTTAAAGAATCCCAATAGCTTATCTCCTGGTCAATCATACCTAATATATATAAAGCAAGCCTTAAAAATACATGCATGGACATAATACAAATCATAAGCATTTAAGAAGCAAGCTTAGCATGTGAACAAGTCATATAAATCATTCAAGAGCTCACCAAGTGTTTGGATTGGTCTCACACTTCTTCTTATGGATTTTGGACTTGCCTCATCCATTCTTTAAGTACTTTGGACTCAACTATATTCTTGGAAGCCCACTTTGCCTTTGGGAGACTCTTTACTTTGTCTCAACCAAACTCAAGAGTTCTTGGCTTATCCTCACCATGGTGAAGAGTTCTTGGCCTCTCCACACTCAAGCAAACTTAAGCAAATATCATACATCCATTTGAAAATATAACATGATATCATGAAATCATGAAATATAAAATCATTCTAGCATACTTTTCATGGCTTGAAAATACACATACATACATTTTAAGATAAGCTAAACACACATCCATGCATGAGAGAAGGTGGAGAGAGCTACCTTGTGTACAATCACACACTTTTCCTTTAGAGTCAAGCCTCCCCTTTTGGCCACACACCCACAATTTAGTAGAGATGGTTTCTCTTGGCCTAGATATAATTTATGAGAGCCAATTAGGTTCATAAAATATATTCCAAAGCTACACAATTTGCTTAAACTCTAGATAGTTCTATAAGTTCCATTACGGTCCATAAAGATACCTAATGAAGCAACACCCCTCAAATGACTTTTAAGCCTTATTATTTTCTTTCAAATATGATTCTTGACTCTTTTTAAGTCACTTGGAGTCATCACACTACTAAAACAAAAGGCCTAGCATCATGTTACTTCTTTAGGTCATAATATGGAACTTAAGGCACCAAATCAATTTCTATGAGTTCTAAACTTTTTCCAAGGCCTCCCTTCATTTTCATTCATCAATTATGACTCAAGAATGGCCTTAGAAAAATTTAAAACTCTCCCTAACACCATGAACATGGTTTGGCTGAGACATAGCATGGTTTAAGGCTTATTAGAGATTTCTTTGTTTTTTTGAAGGAAGAAGCTTGTGGGGAGCATCTTAGGTATCTCAAAAACTCATATAAACTCTTGATTAAACCTAGAAATCATCATACAAATTCAAAATTTGGAAGGTGCACCTAAAACCCTAAGTTTTGTATCTTGAATTCTAATGACTATTTCATGGTTTTCTTTGCATATTCTTATTCTTCTCCATCAAATACCTAAAATTCATGCTTGGTTAGGCTTGAAAATCAAATCCTCCTAGGGTTCTTGGTGTGTGTCGAAATGGAGAAGAAAGGGAGATCAATATAGCTACCATAGGATGTAATTTTACCTTGTTTCCTTAGTTAGTTTGGCTTGAATCTTGCTTTCTCCAAACTCCTCACTTCAAACCCAAAATTTCCTTTGAATTTATCCCTTGAATCAGATTTATAAACTTCATTTTAATCCAAGGAAACAAAGGAGAAGGGAGGAGAGGAGGTGTGGATGAAGAAAAACAAGGAAAATTACCATAAAAACATACCTTAAACTTGGATTTCTTCCTCCTCCTTCTTCGTCTCTTGGGCACCTCTCCCTTAGGGTTTTGCTTCTAATTTGGGGCTAGAAAATTTGAAGTGAAATGAGGGCAAGTGTGAGGCGCCACCTATATATAGTTAGGGCAAAAGGACTTTTTCAAAAATTTCAATTTTACCCTTCGTACTTTGTATTTTTATTTCTCCTTCGTTTTAGCTTCTTTTTGAGAACCATATTTTCCATTATAAAATTTAGGTTTCCAATTAAAAAAAATGCCTCTGGAATCACTCAAATTAGAGCTAAAATCTTTCTGAACAAACCTGTCAAAATTTGGGCATACTGACATTGGAAAACGTCCACCGGAGGAGATTTAACTATCTCGGGGCTTCCCATGGTTTTCAGAGCCTCTGAGAACCCAAAAAAACTCAAAACTTTTATTTAAAAAGCCTTCTTGTGTGAATTGCAAAAATTATTCAAAATTATGAAAATGTCATTACGTTTCCTAAGATTTTTGTCAAAATTTGTTTCTCCATTCTAACTCCGTTTTTCCTTTCATTTGAGGCTAGAATTCTCATTTTTTGGAGTCTAGAATATTTTTCAAATTTTTTGGAAATTTAACCAATTCATTTCAAGAGACTTGTTTTGAAAACGTGCCCGTTTCTATCGATTGACGAAAACTGGACATTACACCCTTCCATCTTTTCTTGGTTTCCTCCTGGGCAACCATGCAAGATAACACATTTGCATAGGTAATGTATAAATAACGGGAAAGTGGATCCCTTTGCCTAAGAACTCTATAAGGATGAATAATTGTTATGGGGCTTTTATTCAGTATAACTTAATAGGATACAAAAGTAATACATTACATTATCATTGAAATCCAGATGGGGGGGAATTCCACTGTTGTTAAAACAACATATATGTAATTCTATGAAATCCTATCATAAACTTTTGCAAAGTCCACCGTCAAAACTCCTTATTGTTTCCTTCCCTTTTTGTTTTTTTGTAGGGTTCATTATCTCAGTTGTAAGAAGGATATTGTTTGAGATTAGTTTGTCCTTTAAAAAAGTGCCCTGGTTAGGCATAATTATCAAGTCAAGAAATAATTTAAGTTTATTTCATAGAACTTCTGAAATGATTTTGTAAATCACATTACACAAGTTAACAAGCCTAATATCTTTCATGCTTTGTTAACTATTACCTTTCAAAATAAGGGTGATAAAAGTCTTGTTCAAACTTTTCAAAATAAAGCCCTTATTCATGAATTGATGTACTATGGATTTAATATCCAAAAGTACAATTTCCTATTATTTGTAGAAAAGACAAGCATAGAAAGCATCGAGGCTTTGTGTACTATGTTAAGGAAGACTAAAGATTGCAAGCTGAATTTCTTTGTTAAAAAAATCCAAGTAAAATATTACACTGCTCTTCAAAGACAATGGGGAGGTTAAGATTAGCTAGGGTTGTTGTGATTTCACCTATACTCTTCTTCCCTTAACTAGAGTAGGTTTCAAAAAAATGATTGGCTACCATTTCTTCAATGATACGATGCCAAGAGGCATGCCATTGAAGCACAACAAGTTCAAGAAGCCCTCATCCATCAAGAAACCTAAATCATTTTAGAAAGCATGATTCAGGTCTAAATGGCTCATGAAAGTATAGCCCATACTTAAGAGGCCCAAATTATGCTAGTATATGTCCAAGAATTTCAAAGAGCTCAAGATAATTTTCATGTTGGACGTCGGCCCAAGTTTAGAGCCTAAGATCCATATTTGATCAAGTCAGAACATGTTGAACGTCACTCAATTTTGGTGAATGCTTTCATCATCATTTCATAGAGTTTTCAAATGATTAATAGGTCAATCTTGAATCTTAAACCCTCAGCTTTCACCTTGTTTTGGAATCGTCCTTATTGGAGCTTTCAAACATGAGATAGAGCTAGTAAGAAGCAACATGTCAGGCATGCTAATCTTGAAACTGAATTAGACTTTAGACATGAGATTTTCTTAAAGATATAAAAGTGAAAGTCCAATGTCCTAAGAAGAGTCCTTGGAGCAACTAGAGTCAATATCCAACATGTTGAAGGCCGAATGTAGTTATACACATATGGAAGAGTTTAAAGAAGCCTAAATCATGTCATTTGGAGCTCAAATGCATGGTGTATGAATCCATGGGAGTTCCAAAGCATGATACATCTTAACGCAAGCCTAAATGGATGCCTAAAGAAGTCATGGAATTCTGTGAATGTGAATAGTAAATGCCAAAACTTATTAAAGTTATGCTTACATGGAAAATGTCCTACATGGCGAATGATATGGATGATTGCCTATGTGGCATATGGCATGGCATGACATGTGATGGGGCATTCTTGAAGACATATCAACTTGTGACATAGAGTTGCTGATTACATTAATTAGTTTCCATTTTATTAGTTGCTTACAACTTCTAATTTAAGTTATTATGTTTTTAGAAAGTTTTAGTTAGATTTTATTTGTTGCCTTTCTGCTGATTGTTTGGTGTCATTCTTAGCTCATATTATTTTCAAATTATTGTAAAAGATGCACCATCATTAGGATGGTAATTTAAAAAATTTTTAGAGTCCAATTGCTTATATAAAGGCCCTTTATTATGGTCAAAAGAAAAAGATGAATAAGAATTTCGTTTTTTTTTTCACATTGTGTAAGAGTTTATCTTGTTCTCCTTGTGCTTTTGTGAGAATGCTTGACTTATTAAAGGAGTGGTCTTCCTTTGTGGCCTCTTGAGACTAGGATTCTAAAAGATGAGTTCTCTTAGAGTCTTTCCTTTGACCAACATTCTTGTTTTCTAGTCGGCCCTGGGCAAAGTTTCTAATTGTTGAAGAGATGATCAATTCTTGGAGGCAAATCAGAATACTCCAAGTTAGGAAACTCTTTGAACTCACTTTGAGTTAGGAAGTATTTTTTTCTTACATGCACCCAAATATAAATAATAATTTTGGTCCCACATGCACCTGCAATAAATCCAAGGGCTATAACAAAATCCAAGCAACACGATAACCTTTTAACCATAAAATTAATGTAATATGAATTCCTAATAGCCACAAAATTTATGAAATAATTAAAACTTAATGTGTGGTGCTCAATGCTTTTGAAAGGCAATAATTCATTAGGAATAATAAAATCTATGCAATCAAAGCACTTTTGAAAGCACATAAAAGATTGGAAACCATTAGGTGGTTTTCTAAGAAACAAATCTAGGCAATTACAACTCTTTTTAATGCTAGTTGAAGATGAGGGTCCATTGGGTGGCTTATTTGAAAGCAAATCTCCACATACCTGCAATGAGCTAGAACCAACAATAGGCAAAAATGGGTTAAGATTGTTAGTAAATAAACAAACATCCTTACACATACTCTCAACCTCTCTTTTTTCATCAAACAAACTCACACTCATGCTTTTCTCACTTTTCTCACAACTCTCTTACTCTTTCTTTTCACTCACATTCTTTTCCTTTTCAATCTCTTCTTTTTCTCTCTTTAACTCATGTTCTCTCTCTTTTTCTCTTTCTCTCTCTCTTTTTCTTTCATTATGTATGCTTGTGCTATTCTCATTTGATCTTCATAAGCATCTATAGAATTAAGAGGTACCAATACATAATTTTTTTCATTGAATACAAATGAATAGTAATAGCAATATCTGTGCTTACGCTTAACATATTTAGCTTTTCTAATATGTTTCCATGGTTTACCAAGCATAATATGTCCATTATACGCAGAAGCTACATCACATAACACTTTATCATGATGTTTACCAATGAAGAAAGAAATCAAAACTTACTTATTAACCCTAAATTCAACATTACCCTTCAACAACAATATATAGAGCCTAGGATGTTTCATAGTAGGCAAGTTTAATTTATTAACAAGTAAGGTATTAGCAACATTTACATAGCTACTATTATCAATAGCTATGCTGCAAACTTTCTCTTTGATAAGGCATCTAGTATGGAAATCATGGGATGACTTTTCCTCATCTTGTCCTATAGAGTTGGAATTAGATTGGAATGCATCCAATATTGCACAAGATTGCTTGAATCATTCTTTGTTTACCTCTTCAAGGAATTTGTACTCATTGGATATCTTGTCATCTGAAAAGTTAGTCAAAAAAGGAAAAAAGGGATAGGACCTCACACACTCTTCTTATGTGTTTACACTCAAAACATGATAAGTTCACTCATGTTTAGCTCTCTTTTTGGCTTTTTTCTTTAATGTTAATTACACTCTTGCCTTTTACCACTCAAGCTTGCTTCCTATAGTGTTCTTAATCAAATCAAGACAAATCAAAAGGAGCAATCAATAAAAGTGGCAATCGAAAAAAGCTAGAATCCTAAAATGCAAATTCCCAAAGAATTAAACAAAGGGGAGAAAAAAAAGGGTGTGTAACTAAAAGGAAAAGAGGAAAAGAAAACAAGTAGGAAGGGGAAGAGGACAAAATTCTGGACAGCAAAGGGAAGGAGAGGAAATGCAATGAAAAAGAAGGAAAGGAACACGTGACAAGTGAAGGGAAGAAAGAAAAATGAAAACCTGGACTTTGAGGGGAGTATTTGGATGGCTTGGAAGGAAGGAGAAGGAAAGGAAAATTTGAAAATAAGAATAGAAAAGTCAGCTTAAAAGAAGGATTAGGAAATGAATCAAAATAAGAAAGTTTAGAAACTTACCATCTAAGTTTAAAAGATTAGGAAAGTATGTGTGACTTGCAATGTAAGTTCTCCAAAATAAGAAACTTCCTACAACTTGCAATCCAAGGAGTCAAAATAGGAAACTTTAAGAATAAGAGACTACTTGGGAATCAAGTTAATCAAAATAAGAAACTACTTGCAATTTAAGTTTAAAACAATTAGGAAAAAAAAATTCTCACTTGAATGCAAATAGGAAAGTACATAACTTGGTAGCTACTCGATGTAATCAAATTAGGAAACTATCTCCAAGCTTTAAGCTTTTAACTTTGAATCTACACAACTTGCAATTTTGAATTCTACAATTTGAATCTTTTCCTTTTTTTTTTTCTTTTTCTTTTCTCTTCTTTTTTTTTCTAACTATCTTACTTTTTTTTGGGTTTTTTTTAATTCTTTTTTTAATCTAGATAACAAACACACTCAAGAACAAGGTCAGAAACAAGACATAAAAGATGAAACAATAAATGGTAAAGGAAATAGGGATGCATAAAACAAAGAAGGGGAAGGGACACAAAGAACAACAATGGAGGAGGAGGGCGAAGATGGAAGAGATACTCAACAAATCACAAAGTAGGCTACAAAACAAACAAGTCAGATTTCAATGAATCTAAAAACATCACCAAGTCAATTTTGTGTATCTGGCGAATGAAAGCTTAGATCAGTGTGATTCTAAAGTCAAATGAAAGAACAGATTTCGACTCACAAGAATGGCATACTACACGTCTAGAGACTCATAACAAACTCAACACATAAAAGACGCATGAATAGACACTAATGAAGAAAGAAAACAAAGATGGGACAAGAAGGATGAAATGGAAAACACACAAAGGATATACCTTAAGATTTAGCAACCAAAGCTCTGATACCAAATAATGAGAGACCCACTAAGAACATGCCCTAGAGAACCTTCAACAATTCGAAACATTGCCTGGGATCGGCTAGAAAATAAGAATGTTGGTTAAACGAAAGATCCTAAAAAAACCCATCTCTTAGAACTCTAGTCTCAAGATGCCACAAAGGAAGACTACTTCTTTGATAAGTCAAGCATTCTCATAAGAGCATAAGAAGAACAAGATAAACTCTCACACAATGTGAAAAAAAAAACATTTTTATTCATCATTTTCTTTTAACCACAATAGAAGGCCTTTATATTGGCAATTGGACTCTAAAAATTTTCTAAATTACTATCCTAATGATGGCATCATCTTTTACAATAATTTGGAAATAATATGAGCTAAGAATGACACCATACAATCAACAGAAAGGCAATAAATAAAATTTGACTAATCCTTTCTAAAAACATAATAACTTAAACTGCAAGTTGTAAGCAACTAAAAAATGAAAACTAATTAATGTAATCAGCAACTCTATGTCACAAGTTGATATGTCTTCAAGAATGCCACATCACATCACATGCCATGTCATATGCAATCATCCATATCATTCGCCATGTAAGACATTTTCCATGTAAGCACAACTTTAATAAGTGTTGGCATTTACTATTCACGTTCACAGACTTCCATGGCTTCTTTAGGCATCCATTTGGGCTTGCATTAAGATGTATCACGCTTTGGAACTCCATGGATCCATATCCCATGCATTTGAGCTCCAATTGACATGATTAAGGCTTCTTTGGACTCTTTCATATGTGTATAACTACATTGGGCATTTAAAATGTTGGATATTGACTCTAGTTGCTCTATGGACTCTTCTTAGAACATGGGGCTTCCACTTTTGCATATTTAAGGAGATCTTATGTCCAAAGTCCAATTCAGCTCCAAGATCAGCATGCTTGATGTGTTGCTTC
The DNA here is from genome assembly GCA_032878935.1 of Erythrophleum fordii. NCBI lineage: Eukaryota > Viridiplantae > Streptophyta > Magnoliopsida > Fabales > Fabaceae > Erythrophleum > Erythrophleum fordii. Next base: position 3,612,238 of record JAVQMF010000025.1, on the reverse strand, counting down.
TTACTAGCTCTATCTCATGTTTGGAAGCTCCGATAAAGATGATTCCAAAACGAGATAAAAGCTAAGAGTTTAAGATTCAAGATTGACCCATTAATCATTTGAAAACTCTGTAAAATGATGATGAAAGCATTTACTAAAATTGAGTGATGTCCAACATGTTTTGAATTGATCAAATATGTATCTTGGGCTCTAAACTTAGGTCGACGTCCAACATAAAAATTATTTTAAGCCTTTTGAAGTTCTTAGACATATACTAGCACAATTTGGACCTCTTAAGTATGGACCATGCCTTCATACGCCATTCGGACCTAAATCATGCCCTCTTGAATGATTTAGGTTTCTTGATGGATGAGGGCTTCTCGAACTTGTTGTACTCCAATGGGCATGCCTCTTGGTATTGTATTATTCAATTTTACAAATATCTTTTGTCCATTTTCCCTTTTGATCCTTGAAACAATAGATGTGATTTGAGGGCCCTTTCTTGTTTACCAAAGCATGAAAATATCTAGTGTTGCGGTCTCCTTGAGCCATCCAAGTTTGCCTAGCCGCCCACATTATTTCTTGACACTTATATAGAAACTCCAGCTCCTGTCTTTTGATTCTTTCCATTCCTTCATTAATGATTGTACTTCCCTGAAAGGTGGCCAGTTCTTTTTCCATCATCTCAATTCTTCTTGTCAAATTGCCTATTGTAGATTTATTCCATGAGTACAATGAAGTCATGGTTTTGCTGAGTTTGGCAGTAATTTTGAAAGCTGGGGAGCCTCTGGTGTCTTGCTTCCAAGAGGTAGATGCAATCTCGTCGCACTCCTTGAAGTTGAACCAGAAATTCTCAAACCTTCTAAGACGCTTCTTGAAGGGCTTTCGTTTTGAGTGTAGAAGAAAATAAGAGAATGATGTGATGCCACTGTTGGAAGAACTCTTAGAATGGAAGATGAGTATTTGATACACCAATCATTGTTGCAAAAAGCCTGATCTAATCGGCCCAGGTTAAGTCTGCTCCGCTTCTCTTGTTTGACCTGGTGAAGCATTGACCTTGGAGGGGAATTTCAACGAGTTCTATTGATTCAATAATTTTGCGACAGATGGAAATTCATGTGGAGCTAGCTGTAGTGCCAAGTTTGTCATTTTTCGATCCACGTTGATTGAAGTCTCCACTTACAAGCCACGGGTTGTTTATTTGCAAAGCTTGACATTTTAACCATTCCCAAAGGACATGCCTAGATTGGATTTTTAGAAAGCCATATACGTAAGACGCAAACAAAATATCCCCTTGGGAATTGACTATTCTAAGATGACGCCAGTTCAGGGTGAAATCCAAAATTTTACAATTAAGCTCCCTGACCCAAGCTACTATTAAACCACCCTTCTTTTCTTTTCTTTTAAACAAGCATCAATACCATAACTGTTATCAGAACCCAACCTCCTAAGTCCATTATAAGCATTAGCAGCTAAAATTTTGTTTCAGATAAAAAAACTACCATAGGCTAATATTTATATAAAAGGAAAGCTAGCTTACGAACTGCCGAGGCCTTCCCTAGACCTTGGCAGTTCCAACTAATGATCTTCATGGTGATCTGGGAAGCTTCTAAAAGGCAGCTACCCTAGCCCATTCCTTAGCTAACTCATCATATTGTTCAGTGTACGTTGGAGAAAAAGATAGGTGAGGATCTTCATCAGTTTACAGGATAGTCTCCAGCCTTCCCTCTTTGTTTGGTGAAGTATCTTCCCCTTGCTCTCTGACCCTCTTGCCAGTGACAATGATAAGATCACTTCTCATTTCGCTTATGCATGCTTCAAAATCTGGGGCAGTGATCCTTGTTTCATTCATCTGGAAGAGCACTCTCGAGTCTTTGTGGGTGCTGTAGTGCTGCCATCCTGTATCATTATCCATCTGTTGATTGGCCTGCATGACAAAATTACTAGTAATAAAATTATTCCACCTGAAGGTAAAAACCTTGCATAGTGGATCAGCAGCAAGAATTCCCCTCTTCTGTGGGACAGAACAAAAATAAGGATAGGACCATACAAGGCTTTCTACATCATCCAACACAGAAGGAAAAAGTTGCCAACTAACACTATGGGGATCATTACATTTGACAATTATCCCTAATCCTTCATTCTCTCGCCCGTGTTTTTCTTTAACTCTATTCCACCATCTAAGCAAAGCCAGGGAAAAAGCCAGTCTTGATGACAGAGATGAGCATTGAGCTGTGTTTGCTGCAAAACTTAGATCATTAATGCTCTTAATCTTCTTGGCTCTTTGATAAATAAGAGTAGCTTCAGGGAATCTTTCCTTACACTGAGTGGAAAATTCATCGAGAAGGTCAAGTTCTCCTTCCATCGATTTTTCATCGTCCGAAGGAATCTGGTCACCAACCTCATCCTACATGGGAAAAATCAGATCTGGAATATTGAGGTTGGGTATTCTCCAATTGTCAGGGGAATAATACTCTTCCTCAGGTTTGGAAGTGATAAGGGGAAGTTCTGTAATAAGGGTGGGTTCAAGAGGTTGAAAATTCACTGGGAAGGAACTAGCTTAAGCTGGTTCATACTGAATCGGGCTTAGAGGAGCAGGGATGTGCACAGGTGGGCCAGACTTAACAAAGTCTGCCACAATATCCTCCAACAAATCAGAATTGTTGTTGGCCTCAAAAGGCAAAGTTTCATGAAAGGGATGGTTTTGATTTATGGGAAAGATGTCATCAACGTCCTCAAAATAACTAAAATAATCCAAGTACACTGGTTCATTCGTATCCTGGAACGAAAAAGGTGGTAAGTCATTATGAGATAATTGGTGAGGCAAGAGAGCAGCCGGTTCATCCAAGGATGAAATAATAGTCCACCTCTTTCCAAATGTCAAAGCTGTGAGTGGCTTCATCCCATGTTGTCTCCTCATCCACCTGCATCGGTTCCCAAAAAGGCATTTGAAGAAGAATATGAAGAAAAGGAGTCATCTGATACATGGATCATAGTCGGTGAGGACTGGAAGATGAAGGTTGCAGTTTCTTATTCCCAGGTTTGAGCTCATATACTTTATACTGCCCCGCATTACGGTTCCCAACTTCCCATACCATCGAATCTTGGTGGTACTCTGATTTCTCCTCTTCCTCAGCCATGTTAACTGTTCATCTTCTTGAATTTGATGACCAAAATCCATTTCAAAATCTAGACCAAACCGATCTTTAAGTTACAGCTTGTTGAAACCATCATTTACCTCCTCTGGACCGTAGGGGTAGTCCCTGTCAATGTGGCCGCCCACATAGCACGGACTACGTCGTTTATAAATTCTCTCATATTTACTTTCTACCAACGTGCGGGTACCATTACTTAAGAGGAGTTTCATATTGAAGAGGAGAGGCAGGGATGGATTTATCCATGCCCTTACCTTCATGAATCTGATGCCCTTGTGGCTGATAGCTACTCCATCCTCCATTGCAATGTTTCCAAGAAGCTCAGCCATCTCATCTGGACGTACGTTATCGGGAAGCCCCAAAACTGGATCCATACAGGAAAGCTTAAGGCAAATATCTTCAACAACAACAACAACAACATCAACAAAGTCTTTTCTCATTAAGTGAGGTTGGCTACATTGATCAATCGACACCATAAACCGCTGTCATAAATCATATTTTTAAACAAACCATTTAAATCTAAATCTCTCTTAATAATTTCTCCTATAGTTTTTCTGGGTCTTCATCTACCTCTAATTATTGGATTATTCTCCATCTCATCTACTCTCATAACTGGGACTTTTATAGGTCTCCTCTCCACATAACCAAACCATCTAAGTCTTGATTCTACAATCTTTTCTATAATAGGTGCGACTTTCACTTTCTCTCTAATGCATTCATTTCTAATCCTATCTCGTCTAGTGTGTCCACTCATCCACCGCAACATTCTCATCTCTGCAACATTAAACTTATTTTCTTGTTGACTTTTTATTGCCCAACACTCAGTTCCATACAACATTGTAGGTCTTATAACTGTGCAGTAGAATTTACCCTTAAGTTTGAGTGGTACTCTTCTATCACAAATAACACCCGAAGCACCCCTCCATTTCATCCACCCTGCTTGAATCCTATGCTTTACATCTTCTTCTATTTCCCCATTATGTTGTATGATGGATCCAAGATACTTAAATTGTGTGATTTGTGGTAAGATATGTTCTCCAATTTTTACTTCTACGCTAGAAGTAGTGTGCCTCTTATTAAATTTACACTCTATATACTCCGTTTTACTTCTACTTAAACGAAAGCCATGAGCTTCCAAAGTTTGTCTTCACCTCTCCAACTTTTCATTCATTTCCTCTCTCGATTCTCCAATTAGGAAAATATCATCTGCAAAAAGCATGCACTGTGGTACCGGCTCTTGGATATGTTCAGTAAGCACATCCAAAACTAAGGTAAAAAGATAAGGGTTCAGAGTTGACCCTTGATGTAAACCAATAGTTATCGGAAAATCTTCTATAAGTCCACCTTTTGTTACTACGCTAGTTGTAACCTTATCATACATGTCTTGGATTGCTCGAATATAAGCTATACGAACTCCTTTCTTCTCCAAAGCCTTCCATAGAACTTCTCTTGACACTCTATTATATGCTTTTTCTAAATCAATAAACACCATGTATAAATCTCTTTGATTCTCCCTATATCTCTCCATTAATCTTCGCAACAAGTATATTGCTTCCATAGTTGACCTTCCTGGCACAAAACCAAATTGATTCTCCGTAACTTGACTCTCTTTTCTTAACCTTCGCTTAATTACTCTTTCCCATAATTTCATAGTGTGGCTTATGAGTTTAATTCTTTTATAATTTGTACAATTTTGAATGTCCCTTTTACTTTTATAAATAGGGATTACTCCACTCGTCTGGCATCCTCTTAGATTTTATAATTTCATTAAATAACTTTGTGAGCCAACTTATACCTTTCATTCCCAAACTCTTCTATACTTCAATGGGTATATTATCTGGTCCAACTGCTCTGCATTCTCCATTCGCTTTAATGCTTCTTTTACCTCTACCTCACAAATTTTACGATAAAAAGTATAATTTCGATCCTCTTTTTTAGTGTCTAGCCTATCCGATTGCAATAAAATCTCGTGCCTTTCATTAAAAAGCTTATGAAAATAACCCTTCCATCGTTCTCTGATATCTCGTTCCGTGACCAACACTTTCCCTTTTTCATCCTTAATGCATTTCACTTGATCCACATCTCTTGTTACCTTTAACTAACTTATAAATACTTCTTTCTCCAACTTTAGTACCTAAAGATTGGTATAACCCATCAAATGCCTTCGCTCTCGCTTCGCTCACTGCCTTCTTAGTATCTTTCTTAGCTACCTTATATTTTTTCCAATTTTCATTACTCTTACATAATTACCACATTTTATAACACTCTCTTTTAACTTTAACCTTATCTTGTACGCTTGCATCCCACCACCAAGATTCTTTATCCTTATGTCCAAAACCTTTTGATTCACCTAATAATTCCTCTGTCATCTTTCTAATCTCTTTAGCCATTTTATTCCACATATCATTAGCACTTCCTTGTATTTCCCAAGGTCCTTCTTCCACAATCTGTCTCTGCAAATTCTTTTTTTTATCCCCCTTTAGTTACCACCACTTAGTTCTTAATACTTTATCTTTACCTTTGCTTTTTACTCTCCTCTTAACTCTTACATCCATAATCAAAACTCTATACTGAGTAGTTAAACTCTCTCTCGGTATAACTTTGTAATCCATGCAAAATTTTCTATCTGATTTCCTTATAAGAAAGAAATCAATTTGAGAATACACCCTTCCACTTTTGTATGTGATAAGATGTTCCTCACGCTTTCTAAAATAAGTGTTAGCTAATATAAGATCGAACACTAATGAAAAGTCTAGAATAGTTTTACCCTCTACATTTACTTCTCCTATGTTGTGTCCTCTATGAACATCCTCGCAACTTGAAGATACACTTCCCACGTGACCATTTAGATCCCCTCCTACAAGAATCTTTTCTTTTAATGGTATTTTCTGAACTAAACATTTTAAATCCTCCAAAAACTTTACCTTATGATATTCTTCTAACTTTACTTATGGTGCATAAGCACTAATAATATTAAAGATTTCCTTTTCTACTACAAATTTTAATGCAATGATTCTATCTCTTAACCTTTTGACATCCATTACAGCATTTTTTCAAAACTTATTTATAATTATACCTACCCTATTTCTAAATTTAGCTTTACTAGTATACCAAAGTTTAAAACTTGAAGTATCTAATTCTTTCGCTTTTTCTCCTACCTATTTAGTTTCTTGTAAACACAAAATTAATCCGCCTCCTAATCATAGGATCTACTATTTCCATAAACTTACTTGTAAGTGTACATATATTCCAAGTTCTAAAATGAATCATACTCTCATAAACTAGCTTCTTTAGCCACATTCGTTCACGAAAATGTGGGAGCTCTTACTTATTTTTCACTACACCCAGGCATCGATACAATGGCTCTTGCTCACTTATCATTGTACTCAAGCTATACAGCGCGTTACTTACGGGCAACAACCTAGCCTTACGTCTAATATATCGATTGTCCATGTCATAGAGATTCGACAAAGTTTTACGTTAGTTGTCGACTGCCTAACACAACCCTCATCTTTTTTCTGAGCTTGGGACCGGCTATGAAAAATAATTTACATCAAAGTTCGTCATATGCGGAGTTTTAAGGTAGATATCTTCCATAATAATATTTGGTCTCCATAGATATACAATGAGAATGGTGTTTTGTAGTGCCCAGGGATCATTAGAAAAAGTATAATGCATGTCTCTGACATCTTGAAATTGTATTAGAAAGAAGTTCATTTTGGAACCGGGAATAGTAAACCCAGCTCGAAGTTTCCAAGCATTTTGAAGGGTGTGAGTAAGGCGATGGAATGGAATGTGCTTGGAATAAACTATAGCTGCAATGAGGCAAGAGCACCATTGCAACCAATGGTGCCTAAAAGAAGAAGGACCAAGAGACGAAACAAGACCACAATGAGGAGGGCGAGGTGTTTGAGTTAGAAAGCTAAAGAAATCCATGTTCAACAGTAAAGAAAAGGAAGCTGGTAATGTATGAAGAAGGAAAGCAATGATTTTTTTAAATGGAAAAAGGAGGAGACTAAAGTGGGACTAGGCAATAAAGACAATGACGTGCTAGAACAAACAACTAAGAAGGTGAATAAATGACCAGAAGAAGTTAATGAAATGTCGGCTCTTGATCAAGGAGGAATGTTGCGAGTGTTTCACCAGAGCAGCCCATAACGTGAAAGAAAAAACTGTACGAGAACGTTAAATAGCGTAGAATTACGCAGAGGTCATTACTAAAAACCAGGATTAAGGGTTGGGAATCGGATTGAAATATTTTGGAAGGATTTGGCCCTCATGCAATAAATGCTTGCGAATAGGAAGTACTGAGATAACGAGTGGAGGGATAGGCAACGATGGAATATGGATTTTGCCAAAAATGGCAATGTGTACTTCACTCAAGCTAGAGAGAAGCAGGAGAGTCTCTCTAGAGGGTCCATTCATCAGCATCTTCCAAAAATTAAAAACCTCAGCTTCCAAAATGGAGTTGAAATCAACCAGGATTTGTGAAGTTTGCATCTCCAACTTCACCAAACTCCCACCAAACCAAAACTAAACCAAACATTAGAAAACACAAAATTTTATTGAATGTAATGTAATGTACATGTCAATAGCTAGTTCATTAAACTTGGTTTGGTGTTTGGTTGAGTTTTGGTTGAGTTTTTCAATGGCAAGTTCATTGAATGTAACGTACATGTCAATCATATAGGATGGACTCAGAAATCCATTTTGAAATGCGCTATAGCATGTTACATGGGTCTTTAAAAATAATAGAAGGCTTCAACGCGATTTGATCATTATGGATTAGGCTAATAATGTTTAAAAATTCACATTTGAAAATTGATAAATTTTTATGTAAAATAAGAGTTGAAACCAACTCGAAATCAGGATTAGTTTCAACATGATGGTCTATCAATCTAGTGACAATTTTACTAGTAGATTGGAATAACTTTTTATTATAAAAGAGGTTTATATATATACAAATATACATATATTAAAAAATTGATGTAATTTTGACACAATTCATGAAACATTTATGAAATTTATTTTAAATATTATGTAACAGTTGAAAAACTTTTTTAGATTGTGAAGTCTCGTCTTCAGATGAAACCATGCGAATATAATCGATGAGGATTTGACGGATCTGAAGTTGGGGAATAGTGCTCAATCTGGCGATCATTTTAGACCTGGGATTGTCGTTTCTGATTATGCCAGGCCATCCTATATTCTGCAAACAAACGTTGAATCATTTGAATTGCATCGATGGAAAGCATGTTATCGCCATCAAACGGTATACAATTCTCACAATGCCAGATCAGATATAAAATTATTAAGATAAGAATCGTATAATCTTCTATTTGTTAACAGAATTTTTTGAAATTATAAAAACCAAATTTGTAACCATTGTTGGATATCCGCCGGAAGAAGACTTGCTTCTTTCTGCGTAAATGAGTGCCTTTGCGCTGGGTTGCACATATGTTGTTTTCAAGGAGTTTTTCCATCGTGCGTGCTTATGGTCTTTCGAAACAATAGCAATGCTTTTGACCATGTCTATGTTAATGGACCTTGGGCCCCGTACGGTAGCGCATAGGAAAATGAAACCTCAAGTGATTCGGATGATGCATTTGGTCATCATATTTGAGAGAGGAAATGGAAACTAATTCTATGGTAACACTTTCTCTCATCTTTAACGCAAGTTTGAAGTAGCATTTTGGAGTAAAATAATATAATGATTATTTTGCCTTTTTATAGTATAAATTAACTTATCCATTTATTTGATATTAGTAAAAATATGTCCAGTTTGCCGCCTAGTACGTACGATAGGGTTTTCTTTTTTATCTCAACCAAAAGAAGAGTTATATCATAAGATGAAAATTTGTGTAATTTAAGTAAAATTATATTTTGGTCTTTACAAATTTTAAAATATTTCAATTAAGTTCTTAAAGTATTTTAAATGTCTTTTAAACAATTTCTAAGCTTCATAATTATTTTAAAATTTATTAGCCTTTATTTTCTATTCTAAAATAATTTGTTTTATTTTGATAAATGTCATTTTTTATTCTATATACTTTAATTATTAATTAATAGGGACTTATTTAAAATTGAAAATTTTAGGGTCAAATTTTTTTTTTCTTTTTTCATAAGGGCCAATTTTGTTACTCTCGCTACCAAAAAAAAAAAAAACTTCCAATTGAAGAATTAGTATGAAAAAATCCTAATTCGCTCTATGCATATTTAAATTTGTGTAACTTTAAAAATAGTGCTATATTAAATATTAAATTTTAATTAAAATATAAAAATTAAATTTCACTTGCAACTAAATTTTGCCTGACATTAAAAAATTAGTTAAATTTACTAATATTTGATATTAAAAATGGTAAATTATGTAAATAAGAATTAATAAAATTAAATTAAAAAAATTAACGAATGAAGATCGGTCAAAATTAATCCAACCACCTATCAATTAGAATGTATTGTGCCAATATATTAAAGCATTGCCGCAATGCATTGCTCTATATACATGTATAATAAAAATATATATAATAAATAAGTATATTATATATATTTAAAAAATTAATAAATGTTAAAATAATATATGTAAAATATTAAAATAAATAACTTTTATTGTATTACTATAATAATTTATAAAAATAAATATTCATATAAAATTACTAGATTAATTATAATTACATATTAAATAGAACATTTATATATTAATGATAATTATATATAAAAATTCATTCTTATATTATTTTTTAATTTAAAAATATTTTAGTTATTTACTATTACTTACATTCTATTTTATTATTATTTCTATTTTATCAAATATGTCTTTTTTTGGTTATTTTGAACATAATTGATTTAATTATATTTTATTTAATATTTTCTTTTTATTTCTATTAAAAAAAATTTTTGCACAAAACAAACTTTGTGTTCAAAGCTTTGTGTATTAACTCTCGATTTTTTTTTCTAAGTTGCTATAATTGTCCTAGTACGCTACGTACATATGTTGGATTTTGCAGACCTATAAGCAACATGAGTTATCCATCTATAGTTTGTTGGGCTTTTCTATTCATGGGCTCTCCGTGCTTTTATATAATGGGCATATCTAGTCTTTCATTTCTCTTATAGTCTTTGGGCCGCTTAATTACTTATGTATTAACATGTGGAGTTAGCATTGAGCCATTGACATACTTGAATAATTCAAGAGCATGGATCAATTGTTTTAAATGGTAGATTAATTTTATAAATTAATATTTAATATGAATTACCATTAATTAATTATAAGATAATTGTATATTATATTTTAAACAATCAGTCTTGTATTTAGTAATTGAATTCTAAATGAATTGGGTTTTGTTTAAAAGTGTGTAATCCAATACATATATCCATTAAGTAAAGACCCCAATTTATAGCCCTTTAGTAACTAGTAATTTTCTATTACAAGTCTGTCCCATATGGAGAAGATAAAAGAGCTAATTAATTATAAATATAAGTATCATATTAGAAACTACTACCACTATCTCTTCTTCTCCATTTTGAAACTTTAAGGGATAAAGTATGTTGTGTGATCTACCTCTCTTACTTATCAGACTAAAAGGACATCTATAGATTCCTCATTAGGTATGCAATCTCTCTTATTTTGTTTTGATCAATAAAAATCTTGTTTAATTCATGCTATCAACACATGGTATCAGTGCAATGTTGATAGTATAATTTTCTACTTGATTGTGTTGATTAACCTAGTTATTTAAAAAAAAAAAATCTTAATTTTTCAAATCTAAGAACCCTAAGAATTGAGAATTTTCAATTGCTGATTAATTTCATAAAACTAAATGAAATCTGTATTGTGTATGAGTTTAATGATGTGATTGGCATGTTTAATTTCATTTAATTCGAACTTTTTCATCAATAATTCCAAAATCCCAATTTTTCAAATCTAAGAAGCCTAAAAATTGGAAATTTTCAATTGTGGAATAATTTCATGAAAGTGAATGAAATTTGTATTATATATAAGTTTAATAATGTGATTGGTATGTTTAATTTTATTTAATTCGAACTTCTTTATCAATAATTCCATAATCCCAAATTTTCAAACCTAAGAACCTAACAATTGGGAATTTTCAATTGCGGACTAATTTTCATGAAATTGAATGAAAATATGAGTTTAATAATGTGATTGACATGTTGAATTTCATTTAATTTGAGCTTCCTTATCAGTAATTCCAGATTAAGCATTCAAGTTCGTGCTTAGTGCTTATACTTTCGAATATGTTTTCCTTCCTATGAAAATCAAATTAAATGTTATATAAACCTTCTATACACTTATATGAACTAGAAACATAATTTAATCGAAAGAATAGAGCTCATAAAGATGTAGATTGAAAAGGGTTGAAAATTTTGAGTTCTTCATTCAAAGGATTTTAATGCTTATTTTCTCCAATTGTTTGCTGTATCATGGTTGCATTGTTGCCAAGAAGAGTTTTACAATATTTAATTTACAAAAAAAGGTTATTTAGGAGATGAAGAACTCAACAATGGCAGTAAAACCACAATTGTTGCATGGCTGGAGCTAGGAAGAAAATGACCAGCTCCAGTTATGCACATCCACTAACGCTCCCACGAGCACACACTAGGCCTTTTCGGCCTAGTGTTAGACTTAAGCCTATTAATTTTTAAATTATATTTAAATATTTTTTTTTGACAATTTTATTAAGTCTAAAAATATTTATTTTGAATTTTAAAAAATTTATATAATAAATAAATATATTTTACTTATTGAATTTTGGATTGAGAAAATTCATGAATATATTTTGTAATATTTTACATTTTGGTGATGGGCCACTTTCTCCAATTATAACTGTAGTCATGTTAGATAAATTCTTGAACTTTAAATTTAGATATTTTAAAATATAATAGATAATTTTTTTTCATTTGATGGTTGCACCACCTACCATGGGACCAATCTTTGAAGTGTTTTGATTAGTAAAGGCTTATATATGCATTACATTGATGATGGATGCACTATATCGGTGTGACATTATTTATATAATCTTTAAGGTTTGACTCTTTTGGATAGGCAAATAATTTTTTTTTTAAATTTTTTTAATATTTCTTTTACTCTCTAGGTATGGATATATTGAACGCATCTTATATAGACTCTTTGCAAAGACCAAATCTTCATAGTATATATGAATTCTACTTGATACCACTTTTGCTGTATAGTTGCCTAACTAAATTTTGATTAGGAATCTTGTATTATAATTATATTGTGCACACATAATTAATTATTTCCCAATTTATGGTCATTATAGTTCTTGCTTTGTAACAACTATCTGTGGTGAAAACCCTTGATGGAACAAATTATGATGAGTGGAAAGAGTCCTTGAACATATACTTGACAATTTTGGAAAAAGATTTGGCATCCAGAGAACTTAAGCTTGGAAATCTCATACTTGAGTTAAGTTCTGTTGATAAGGCCTATCATAAGCAATGGTATAAGTCAAATTAGATTTGTTTAGTGGTGATTAAATACATCATTGAGAAGGGAACTAGAGAGAACATTCCAAATCAAAGACATTGCATTGGAGTACATAAATGCAGTTACAAAAAAATTTATGAGACTTGACAAAATTCAAAAGGTTTATTATCTCTCATTGCTTGATAACACCTATTATGATAAAGTTTCTAGGGTTAGAGGATACATCATGAAGCTCATTGGCTTATATTATTTGAATTTAAAAGATTGTCCTACTGAATCTTCTAATGCTCTTATTAATACTGTGATTGGGCATAAATGCCAAAAAATTAATGAAAAACTCTTCGATTTTGTGGCATTGGCATTTGGACCACATCTCTAGAGATAAATTGGTGAGGTTAGTTAGAGAAGGTGTGTTACAAGATTTGAATTTTTTTTTTCAAATTTTGAAACTTATGTTGATTGCATTAAAGGAAAACTTTCCGCTAGAGCTAAAAACAAAGGAGTAAATAGGTCTAAAAATATTTTGGACTTAATTCATATTGACATATATGGGTCCATTACACTTGCGGCTATAGGCGAATTCAAATACTATATTACTTTCATAAATGATCATTCTAAACATGGTTGAATTGATCTTCTATGTGAGAAATCAGGATTACTGGATGCCTTTAAGAATTTTAAGGTAGCAGTTGAGTTGAAAACTGGTAAGGCCATAAAATGTGTCAGATTCGATAAGGGAGGAGAGTATTATAGGAGGTATACTGAGGCCAGCAGAAATTCAGGTCCATTTGCTTTATTCCTATAGAAACATGGTATTGAAGCCTAGTATACAATTCCTAAAACCCTACAATAAAATGGGTTTGCAAAGAGGCGTAATTATACTCTAATGGACATGGTTAGAAGTATAATTAGCTATTCCTCCTTGCTGAAGTTCTTATGGGGTGACACTTTGTAGACTTTGGTCTATATTTTGAATAAGGTACCTAGTAAAACAATACCAAAGACTCCATATGAACTCTTTACTGGAAGGAAGCCGAGTTTAAAGCATTTTTTAGTATGGGATTGTAGAGCAGAAGTGAAGCCATATAATCCTCAATTGAAAAAATTAGATTTAAGAACAGTAACTGAGTTCTTCATCAGGTATTGTGTAGGCTCAAGAGGATGCAGATTTTGTTGCCCTACTTATACTACCAAGATCATCAAGTCTGATCAGGCATTTTATTTTGAGGATGACTTAGATAGTTGGAGTTCTGTACCTAGAGTTATCAATTTACGTGATGAGAGCACTGTCTTACCTATGCCTATTTTGACACCCTCTATGTCTAACAGAGATGAGGTTGTAGAAAATCTAAATAGAGTGGATGTGGAAGAAGCAAGTAAGTCAGTAATTGAATTAGGATGTTCTCAAAGAGCCCAAAGGCTTGTAATACCAAATGATTACATGGTTATTTTTAGGAATTTGAATATGATACTATTGAAGGTACAAATCTCAAATCCTTTAAGTAAGCGATGTCTAGTTATAATTCTTCTAAATGGATGGAGGCTATGAGTGATGAGATTGCCTCTATGCATCAAAGTCATATGTAAGAGCTTGTGGAATTGCCAGACAGGTGCAAACTAGTTAGTTGCAAATGGGTCTATAAAACTAAACGAGGAAGTTCTGGTTGAAAGATATAAAGCTAGACTTGTAGCTAAAGGTTACAATAAAAAAGAAGGCATTGATTACACAGAAACCTTCTCTCTAGTATTTATAAAGAATGCTTTCAGGGTGTTATGGCTCTCGTTGCATAGTTTAATCTTGAACTTCACCAGATGGATGTCAAGACTGCTTTTCTTTATGGAGACTGAAGAAGTGTACATGATTCAACCAGATGGTTTTGTTGAACCTCGTATGGAACATTTAGTATATAGACTATGAAGATCCATTTATGGGTTGAAACAAGCCTTTAGACAATGGTACTTGAAGTTTGATGAGTTCATCACCTTTCTTGGGTTCATTGGGAACGATTTGGATCAATGTATTTATCAAAAAGTTGATGGGAACAATTTTGTCTTCTTGGTACTCTATGTTGATAACATTCTACTAGCCAACAATTCCATGAATTTTCTAAATAAGATAAAACATATGTTGTCATGCCATTTTGATATGAAAGATCTTGATGAGGCATCTTTTATTCTAGGGACACAAATCCTTTGTGATAGATCTCATGACACTTTGGATCTGTCTCAAGCAACTTATATTGAAAGGGCATTTAAAAAGCTTAAAATGGAAAATTATGTATCTAGTCCGGCACCTACTCAGAAAGGTGATTCATTGTCTTAATCACAGTGCCCTCAAAATGATGCTGAGAGGATTGAAATTGATATGATTCCTTATGCTTCCGCTATGGGTAGTCTTATGTATGTATAAGTATACACTCGTCCAGACATAGCTTTTGCTATTAGTGTGCTCAGGAGGTACTTGAGTAGTCCTTAAATGATTCATTGGAAGGCTGCCAAGAAGGTTTTGAGGTATCTGCAAAGTACCAAAAACTAGATGTTGACTTATAGAAAATCTGATATACTTGAAATTGTTGGCTACTCAGATTCAAATTTTGCCTCTTGAATAAATGATCGCAAGTCAATTTCTAGATATATCTTTATGATGTCTGGAAGAGCTATTACATGGAAAAGTGTTAAATAGACACTTATAGCAACCACCGCTATAGAAGCAGAGTATATCGCATGTTATGAGGCCACCTATCAAGCAATAGGGTTAAAGAAGTTAATTTCTAGCATGCGTTTGGTTGATTCTATATCACAACCCTTAACCATCTTTTGCGATAATTCGTCTACTGTATATTTCTCTCAAAATCACAAGAATTCTAGTCGTACTAAACATTTTGATGTTAAGCGCTTGTTTGTTAGAGAAAAGGTTGTTGAATTACAGACGCGCATTATACACATCCCGAGCGAAGATATGCTTACGGATCCATTGATTAAAGGCTTATCCATAGGAGTATTTCAGAATCATGTAACTCGTATGGGTCTTGTTAAATCCTTCATGCAGCCTTAGCTCAGTGGGAGACTAAGATATGATTATCTTATTTATTTTGATTTAAGACCACTTATGCAATTTCATTTTTGCTTAATTGGATATTGAGATATTATCAATGCACTTAATATCATTTGTTTCCCTATCAGATTCAATGTTTTAGTGTTAATGCACCATAAATCACTTGATTCCCTATCGGATTCAGTGATTTTAAGTTATTTCTTTTGGATTTATTTATGTCTTAATATACACTAATTGCTTATTATTATTAGGTGCGTAATAAATTAATGCTATCTAAGTGGGAGATTGTTAGATTAATTTTATAAATTAATATTTAATATAGATTAGCATTAATTAATTAAAAGATAATTGTATATTATATTTTAAACAATCAGTTTTGTATTTAGTAATTGAGTCCTAAATGAACTAGGTTTTGTTTAAAAGTGTGTAATTCATAATATGTTAGATTATACATATATCCATTAGGTAAAGACCCAACCTACATTCCTTTAGTAGCCAGTAGTTTCCTATCACAAGTCTGACCCATATGGAGAAGATAAAGGAGACAATTAATTATAAATACAAGTATTATATTAGAAATTGCTATCACTCTCTCTTCTTCTCCATTCTAAAACCTTAAGGGATAAAGTAGGTTGTGTGATCTACCTTTCTTACTTGTCAAACTAAAAACACATATATGGATTCCTCATCAGGTATACAATTTCTCTTATTTTGTTTTTATCAATAAATCTTGTTTAATTCATGCTATCAACATTAAAAGGTTAGTATACAAGTAACTAGCCTATTTTTGTATTATGGACCAGTCTTAGAGAAAACAAGTGTGTTAAATTTAAAGACCTAGTGATTAACTTTTAATGTAGCCTTACTATAATTAGCCATTTAATTTGTTGTTATTGTCATTTGTACAATAGTTTAGACTATTTATTTAGCCATCAAGAAGTCTATATCCATGAAGAAGTCTATATAGTTCAAATTAAATCTGTTTTATTCAATTAGATGAGGACATTATTAGCATGATAATTTAATTTATGCCATGCTTATTATTGTACAATTTATGTCTTAATTTTATTAAGTACTGATGTCATGTGATCAAAGTGCATTTGGTTTTTCAAGGAGGAGCCACATTATCTTTAATTATGATAATTTTTACATTAAACATTTTATTTTAATTACATTAAGTTTTGATGATATCAATTTCTAGCTAAATATGTTAATACCCCACAAAAAATTGTTATATTTTTATATTTAATTATAATGAAAATAGAAACTATTTTTGTTTTCTAAATTGCCCACATTGCTGGGAAATATTAATTTTTCTAATTTTATCATAAAGGAGACAAATCATTATGTGTTAAATTTATCCCTCTAGATAGATTAAATAACATGATGATTCATGAATTTATTTAATGTGTTTTACGTTGTGGTAAGCTTATCGTTATGCTTGATGGAATGTTCCTTATTATTTTAAGTATGCTTGTTGATCTGCAGTTGATCAATCCTTGATATTTTCTAATGACAAAGCTCCTTACTTGAGTGGTGACAATTATAAAGGGTGGAAGGAGAGCATCCTTCTACATTTTGGGTGTGTGGATATTGAATATGCTTTTAACAAAGATGGGCCAACGTGCCTATGGATGCTAGCTAGCACTCCAGTTGGGTAACATTGTATAAACAATGATAATGGTAAACTGTTTAATTATGATGCTTATAAAAGTAGAGCGCAAGTTGTCTTCTCTTACCAAACTTTATTAATTGTTTAAAAAATAAGTTCAAATGGTGCAAAGGATGAAAGAAATGAAAATGCATTCTCTCCTTCAAGTTGCACCAAAAGAGTGAGAAGAAGAAGAAGAACAAGAACAAGAAAGTTAAGGAAAAATTCTTTCAAGCTTTTATTATTCACTAACTTATTTGTGTGCTATCATTGATTAATCCTCTAAGTGAGTTATTGCTATATTGTTGAGAGCTCTATGTGAGCTAGTGCTTTATTAATTATACCCTTCCTATTATTTCATTTGGGGTCTAGGAGCCTATAGAAATTCTAGTGTGTATTGAGTAAATACAAAATGTCGTATGGAGATTGTAAAAGCCTTGAGTGGTTGAGCTCATATTTAGGTCACCATGGAATAATTAATAAAACTTAATAAAGTGAGCCCAAAGGGTTGTCTTAGTTTAGATTATAAAATACAAGTGTGTGTGATCCTATGAGATTACCTTGTAGACTAAGGAGTAAAAGTTTAAGGGCTGATCTTTAGCAACAAGTTATCTAGTTGTAACTTTGTGTTTTCCTAATTGATTATAAAAATCCCTTGTTATGTGTTTAGGGATTAAATGTAGGATTATATTGGTTTGAAGTAGGATAAATTTTATGGTGTAATTATTCCTTTCCCTTTATCTTTTATTGTATTAATTAATATGATCACACACCTTATCACTTATGCACAATTTTTTTTGAATCTACTACCATTTTAAGGAAGCTCACTCACTTATTGACTCAAGAAGCAAAATTTTGGAATATAATTTTTAAAAATATTTAAAATCATTTTAAAGATGTCAATTTACTTGCTTTTAGACCTTATTTTAACTAACAATTGGTATCAGAACTTAGTCTCAATTTTTGTTTTTTTAGCAATCACATCCTTGAGAAAAGATCCAATCCAAAATGATAAGTTAAATATTTGAAAACAAAAGCTAGTCAAATACCAAGCCTTCTTACTTTGATGGAACAAATTACATTTATTGGAAAACTAGGATGGAGATGTTTATTCAAAGTTTAGATATGCAAGCCTAGAGGGTGATTCTAAATGGACCAAATATTCCAAAGAAGAAGATTGGTGATAAAGAGGTAGACAAACTAATGAGTAAATGGACTCAAGAAGAAGATAGAAAACACAAGATCCATTGCATGGCTAAAACTATCCTATATTGTGCTGTGAACTAAGATTAGTTCAAAAAATTATCTAGATGTAATGCAAATAAGGAAATGTGGGAAAACCTTAAAATAATATTATTGATTTAGGAAGCAAAATTTTGGATTATAATTTTAAGAAATATCTAAAATTATTTTAAAGAGACCAATTCACCACCTCTTGACCTCATTTTGGACTAACAAGATTGGTGTTGTATATATGAGTTCTTAACCAACAATTTTGACATTCTAATTTCAGCTCTAAGAATTGCCATTGGTTAGAAAATTACATAAAAAAGTTCATGTAAGATTTCATAGTTATAACTAGAGGTTATTTCTTGATATTCACATTTCCATTATGTTCTATGTTCATGTATAAATATATGCTTTTGAGTTTTACATGTACAGATTTGACTAAATTTAATGGCATTGCTTTCCTTTTTTTTCCCCCTTTAAACTATTGCAGATTTGTTTTCTATTTAAATAATTGAATTTCATAAATGGATCTTGCAAATGTGGTTGCATTGCTCTTTATTTTGCTTTCCTTGATGTTGCACCTAAAAATTAATATTTTTATAAGAGTGGGATGTTTTTTGTGTGTCTCACTATCTAGAACTACAATGTCCATTGATTAAGGGAGCACATGACTTTCTTAAAATTTGGGGGTGGGAGGGCAAATAAGAGATTTTGTAGTGTTTGAGAAAATCTAGTGCATGTGCAACACACATAGGTTTAAATCTGCTAGAGATAATAGATAATTATAATGTGGGTGGACTATTATAATAGGGCTAATAAATTAAGATGATAATTATTATTTTTGTAATAACCCAAAATAATAATAATATATATAAATAATAATATAATATTAAAAAAATTCTTTTTTTTTCTTTCATTCTTCATTCTTCTTCTCATTCACTTGCTTGGCTTCGCTCCCTTGTGCTCGTGTGTCTCTCCTCCATTGGAGTTACCATTGCTTTTCACCATTGTGAAGCCATCACTGGCAACATGTTAAACTCCTCAAACTTCCTTCTTGATTGTCCTTGGCATGAAGGTATGATGAGTAAGGCTGAGGGTGCCATCGATTCACGATTAGTCATTCCTCATTCCAATTCCATTTTTCTTCTGTTTCTATTGCCAATTCATTTGATCTTTGCCTTTCCCCTCCCATTTTTAGCCCATCCCAAGTTCCTTAAGGTGACAAAAGACATTGCCATTCCTCCTCCTTCCTAGTTGGCCAAATGGGAGCTATAAGGTTAGGGTTTTTTGATAAGAGCATCCTAACTATGTTACCTATGCATACATCTTCAATTTTTGACTCCTTGAGACAATTCTTGAGCTTAAATTATGGACTAGTAACTAAATGGAAAAACTTAAGTTTATTGTTATTAGTATGGATGAAGGAATGAGTTATGAAATGGGGTCTTTAGTTAATTGGTTATTATTAAATTAAGTGAATGTTAAGAATTAGTAGTATGAGCTTATGTAATAATTTATTGAATTATGAGTGTTGTTAGGAAGCTCTGCAAACACTGACAATGAAAAGAGTTAGTCTTGTAAAGAGGGACAAGTACCACTTTAGAGTGTAGCACCGTTGGTAAGTAGATAACATATTATAATTTGTTTATTAGATTCTTACATCATTTGTGAGCGTAGGATAATGGTAGTTAAATTTTATTTAAATAACTTATGTATAGTTTTAGTGAAATAGACTCTTAAATTGCCTATTCCTTGTATGCTTAAGTTGATAACATGATGATATGACTAAAGTAGATGTTCAGCACCTTGTGCTAATGTAACTAAGATAAGCACTTCCTGATGAGATTAGTTGTGTTACTCAATAAGTCAAAGTATGATTTTATAACTATCATAGCCATAACCTTTAGATTAGACTTATAAACTAATAAATTATATATATATATATATATATATATATATATATATATATATATATATATATATATATATATATATATATATATATATATATATATATATATATATATATATATAATTATATGTACTTATATAATATACATATATGTATCGGTAATGCATTTTTATTTTGTTGTATAGTTTAATATCCTAGATTGGTCATTGAAGCACTTAGTTTCATTTATTATTGGTTTGTTTATTTATTTAAGTGGGCATTTTATTATTTATACTCAAATCAAACCCTTA
Source organism: Erythrophleum fordii (assembly GCA_032878935.1). Classification (NCBI taxonomy): domain Eukaryota; kingdom Viridiplantae; phylum Streptophyta; class Magnoliopsida; order Fabales; family Fabaceae; genus Erythrophleum; species Erythrophleum fordii. The sequence continues at coordinate 3,591,503 of JAVQMF010000025.1, read as the reverse complement.
ACTAATTAAAGCATAAATACTTGACCATTACTAACATCTTGCATGTAACTCACCTTAGATACAAGCCATTTAGACCTAGTAGTAAGATGGAAAAATTTGATGGAAATTCATAGATAGGTGAGAGGCTCGTCGTGCAACCCTCAAAATAAAATGAGGTTGAACTAAATATGTAGCTAGTGGCACAACTTAGGTCATCTCCCTTGGAAATGAAGTTCAATGTTCAATTGAGTTTCTAAATGTTAAAGGTCCTAAAAGCCATCTAATTTGGGGGTTTTTAATCTAATTGAACTAACTAGAATTAAAATTGAATTAAAATAACTAACTACCTAATTGGATGAATTAATGGGTGAATAATGGTCTTGTGACTAACTTTGGATTCGTCCCTTGGTATCTACTATCCTTATCCTAATCCAATTACGATTAATTCTGGTCTAAGAATCCTTAATTGTATTCATAGCAAGTGTATCTTGAGTTACCATGCAATAATCAAGAAATTAATAATCTAACATTGAATTGAAACTTCAATCCTGCATTAAATCATCAACTCTTGTCTTTAAAATTAATGAACACTTAATTTGATTGATTAACTGATTAATTAGCCTCTGAACTATCACCCTAAAATGTTTAATTAACCAACTAAACACTAAGGAATCCTCAAATCAAACACTCAAGTGCATAATCTCACTCATGCATTTCATCGAACACCTTCGTGGCATATATGGGAAATTAAAGGAAAATGAACAATTCAAAACTTGATTCAATCAATTAATCAACAAAAATAATCTTCTAATTAATGTCTAACCAGCCACTAATTATAAATAACACAAATCTTCAATATGATACATTTTTAACCAAGAAAATACAAGAAAGAGAAAAGTGTAGAAAGAGATGAGAATCTTATCCAAAATTCCCTTTCTAATCAATGGAGTCAAGCTTCAACCAAGGTTGTCTTCCAAGCTAATCACAATCTTCAATTAAGCTCTCATGGAGGTGGAATGGAGTGGGAAGGGAATGGAAAAATGGCGTGGAGTGTGTTCTGTGAATGGAAAAGACGACAGGGGCATAAGGCGTGGAATAAAGGTGTTAATGCGTATGGAACAAATGGCGTGATTTAACCTCTGCCTGAATATATCTTGATGCCCTTCTCATGTGGATTTTAATAATTTCACTTGCTCAGCCCTCCCCATTCCAATTGTCTAAAGCTACTTCATGTGATTATATGTATGAGATGGGCCCCACTTCATTTTATTTTATTATATTTCACTTGAATTCCAGACGTAGCTCTAGCGTGCTTGTTTCTTAATCCCATTTGAAACCTTCTGCACTTGTTCTGACTTATTGTTGTTGCTTCTTTTATGTGTTGCACGCTGGTTCTTTTTCCACGTTAATTTGGCTCATGCATTTAGCCCATCTCTCTCTTTGTTCTACCATTTGTGAGTTGCTTCTTCCTTGTTCAAGCTTGAGCTTCTTCCTTTCTCAAGCCAGAAACTCGAGCCTCCTTCTCTTGTGTTTCTGCTCATCCTTCTTCTTCTTTTCAAAGCATCATAATTTACGTCAGCTCCACACTGCTGGTCTCGTGTTGTTTTGCATTTTCCACATTGGTTTCATGTTGCTTCCTCTGTCCAGCCACATCTCTTCCCACACGAGCTGCTTTTGTGTGTTTTCTTCTTCTTCTTTGCCCAGATTTTCTCAAGTCCCTCGTCATTTTCTGCCTTCATTACTTCTTTAAACCCGTAGCCTTTTTCCCAACCAGAACCCACAGCTTCTCTCGCATTCTTTCCTTGCCACGAATTTTCTTCACGTTGTCTCACACGTCTAGCTCATGCTTCATGTTTTACTCATGTTTCTGCTGCAGCTTGTGGTCACTTCTTCTTTTTGATTCATCCACTCCATTCTTGACCTCACTTCTATGTAGTTTCTTTACTCGAGCTGCAAGCCTCTGCATGTGTATGCAATTGAGCTTCCTTCAAACCCGTAAGAGTGTGCTGCTGCTCGTGGTTATTTCTTCACGTAGTTGTGGTTTCCTTCTTGAGCTCAAGTTATTCCACATCTTCATCTGCTTATGAGAGTTGCCATTCTTTTTCCATGAACCATGAACCAAAATCAAGAGATATGCAAAATGCTTCCAATTAAATTCCATCTGAGTTCCATTTACCAATAAAAATTTGCACAAAGAGTAGGAACAATTCAATAGAAAAAGTCACAAAATAATTTAAAGAAATATATGCATTAAAATCAATCATTTTGCAATTTAATTCTTAAAGTGCAGAAAATGGCCATTAAATTCAATTATCATCTAATAAAATGCAATAAGCCATATTCAATTATTAAAGTGCCAAAATTAAAGGGAATAAAATATATGAAAATGAGCAATTATCAATAGATGTGCTATTAAATGGCATAAGTTTACCTAGTCAAGAAAGACGAGGCCTAGATGGGAAAAGAAGTTGCTTGTTAGGTGTTGCTACTCTTGAAAGGATAAGCATTTGCCAACGAGGTGTTGTCATCCCCAGAAATATATGTATACCATAATATATCAGAGATAGGTAGAAAAGGAGTTACTCGTTAAGTGTAGCCACTCCTGGGAGGGTAAGAAGCTACCAACGAGATGTAGCTGCCACCATTATGAGCGAAATCCAGCCCTCTCTCTCCTATAACTGCTATTTCAAGGACTTAATGTTTTAAGAACAATCTATGAGTGAGTTTTGTTAAATTGAAAGTCTTATTTACTTCACGATGTTATTTGATTTATGAATTTCTTAGCCTATCTAGGTTGTAATCTTTTTATTTTCAATTATAATAATTTGTTATCTGCTCATTAAGTTCCCAACTCATTCCTTACATTTTATCATTTTAGATAGTGGCATTAGATTTGAACTGTCTCTATCATCCTAGGTTTAGATGCTTAGGAAGTGGTGAGTCTCGTATTGAATAATGAGGATGTAATATGTTATTTTTGGTGTGAATATTATTGTGATGATTTTAAAGGATGCTAGTTATAGCTCCAATTGACACAGGTAAATTTCCCCCTCTCATTTTGTTATTTTTTTTTTAGTGAGATCTTGGTAGTTGGTGGAGAGCGGAGCTCTCCCATACTATTGAATTTGGTTTCTAACTATTTGTAGAAAATTAAAATCTTCAAATTTTAGAGGAAACTCTGTTAAAATTTCTACAAAAAGATAGGGTAATTGTATTGATAATGAGAACATGGAATTGTTAGATGAATTAATGTTATGTATAAAACTTTTAAAGAATTCCGTTCAAATTTGGGATTATATTTGTTAGGCTTATGGATATCTCTATGCTAGTCACCTCTTCTTTTTAGGGTGTGATAATTTTTTTATAAATTAGGATAATTATAATATATATATATATATATATATATATATATATATATATGTATGTATATTAGTTTTCTATTGGCTAGCAAGACGTATGAAAAGCCTAGTAGTATCTTTGTTATTGCTTGAAGTTACCATCACTTTCCCAATCTAATCTTCCCTATCCCATTCGAAAAATGAAACTTAGCATGAGTGTTGTAGTAAGGAATTTAATTCACTTGAAATATTATTATGAAGGCGTTGCTTCACAGCTCTCTAAGCAAGGAATAGAAGTCCACTTAAATGAAAAATGAATGAATAGGGTCTCTTTAGTTCTGTTACTATTGTTGATAAAAAAAAAAAATCTTTAAAGGGATTTTTATATAAGTTTTAATTATATCAAACAATATATTTTGTAGAAAATTATATTTTAAAAAAATTTTTGTAATGGGCACAAATATCATTTTGAGGCAAATTTTTATTTAGAAAATTATATTAATATCCATCCTTTTGATATTTTTCTCACTCCGTTGAGCTTCTTGTTTCACCACCTCTACACCATTTTCTATTTTCTTAATAATAATAGGATCATTTGAGATTACTTTCTAAACTTGGTAATCAATTTCTTTCCAGTAGCTTTAGGTATTTCCATAGAAGAAAGGGGATCAATTTGTGGAGTGTTCTTCATCATAGTGGGAATTCTTCTTCGGGCAACGGATCCTTACTCTAAGGTGGTAGGCTTTCTAAAAGGAAATTAAAAGCTCTGGCACAATAGTTAGCACAAATATGCACCCAAGAAGGAACTTTGAATTGATGAGTGAAATATTTCAAAAGAAATTAAACTTTTCCACATTGATAAATTATCAAGGAAAGTCTCCTTGCTCTTTTGGCTAAATGTTTAAAAGGTCAAGGAAATGAGCTTTGAACAAACTTAGAGTAAATTAATGATTCCCCAAAAGATCACTTCTCTTTATTTGATTTTCTAAAGATAAAACTTCTCACTCTAGTCCTCTAAGGTTTCCTCAATCAAAATAGTTCATCTATTATTGCAAACTAATTGTCATTTAACAATCTTGCTGATATGGCATAAATGGAAGCCCTTCTACTCTTAACTTGTATTTTCTCAAGAGAGATTTTTCTTCAAAATGGCATTATTTAGACAAAATCTTTTTCTTTAAAACAACATCGTTTTGTAATTGATTTAACTTTTTGAAAAATTATTTTTTTACGCAAATGTTTAACTTTTGTTTTGTTATACAACTTTTAAGCAAAAGTAATTAACTATTTTTAATTTTGTATTTGATTAATGTGAGTTTTCTAAGTGGTAAAAATTTGGTAATGTAATTATAGAGAAGCGAAAATTATATTATTATGAAATAAAATTTAAGCATATGATCATTGAAATTTAATATCCTGGTGCATGCACGAAATTCAAAATTTAAGTTGGACTTTTATCAATGTAAACTTGAAGAACTTCATGAAACAGTAGATATTTTTGTTTGACAAACTGTTTTGAAATTCTATTAATAGTTTGCTGGTGATTTAATACAAATAATAAGTTTTGAAGTAAATGAAACGTGCAATGTCTTGTAAAGTGAATTTTAAGTAAAGCTGATCAGAATAGTTAGACTGGTATCCAATTATCTTCATTGAGTTTTTTTTTTTTTTTAATGAGTATCCTGACACTTTCGAATGTGGGAGTATTTTCACTGAGTTTATGAAGTCACATAATAGAATAAATGAATGCATCCACGATGATAAGTGTATTTGGGCCTTAACAAAATGATAAGTGTTGACCTGGCCATTCTAGCACGATAGACCCAATGGTTGCACTTGCACAACTACGTCGACTTAGAGAGCGTTAGGCCAAGCCCAATTCACATGAGGTCTCAATGATTTTCTGCTAGGGGTGTTCATGCGCTTAATTGGCCCAAAGGATCCATCCTAACTCATCCTAATTGGAGTTGGGTCGCATTGGGTCAAAAATAGAAATGGATATAATTTTAACAAAATTATATAAGGTTAGATCAAGCCATGGATAAAAATTATGTTTTGCCTAACCTAACTTGATAATTGCTTTTTTTTTTTTTAAGTTTTCAATATCTTATTATTTTATGCATTCTTGGCTATAGCTTTCATTATACACCAAAACCCTCCCTACTTCTTTATTATTGTTGTCATTAATATGCATGTTTATTAATATTTCTTTTATTGAATAATGAAAACACATGTTTACTAATAGTTAATTATGTTAATATAGCTTGTATTTTGCTTGATAATGTTAAACTATTTTCTTATTAAAATTACTTTACTAATCAACACATGAGAGTTCTCAAAGCCTATTACTTTGAAATCTATGCAGATGAGTGTGCGAAAAAGTACTTTTACATTGCAAGTATTAATTTATGAGAAAAAAAAAGATTTAGAAAATCCTAATCCACCCTAGTCCATTATAAAATCGGGATAGCTTAAGTCGGATCGAGTTATAGGTATAAAAATAAGTTTAATATCTTAATCAGGTTAAACATCGGGTCTACCCATGAACAGTCTTATTTTTCATGCACTTGTCTATGTTGGAAATATGACCCCCCATGGGGAGACCACGTATCCATTCTACACCCAAAACAAACTCACATTGGACAATACTAAGGGTTTGTTTGGTTCATTGGGACAAACGAAATGAGCAAAGGATTACTTTACTTGAAGCCATTTAGATTGAAGAAACAGAGTACTTTAGGAAGCTCTGGCTAAAAGCAACTCCTTGCTCTATAAGCTTTAATGGATTTGGAGCCAAAATTATACGAAGTCTTTTTTGCCCTTGCCTTTCAACACTTCTCGAATACATCTGTCTTGAAGAGCCAAAAGCTGCGTCCTCCACAACCAACAAATCTCTTCATTGTTCTCGCTTGTCCCGAAACCCTGTGCATCCTCCTTAGCTAACAAAATCCTCAATAAAAAAAACTCTCAAAATGACAAAATCTGCTTCCTATCCCAATGATGTGGATAGCCAAAGGCCATCTAAATGGACTGATCGGGCGACTTGAATGGTTTAGGGGTGGAGGATGGAAAGGAACCTTCGTACACCTGCTTTTGGCTTCCTCAACTAATAAAACCAATATTTTAATTTTTTTACTTATTGATTTTTGTCATTTCAGAGCCATTTTGGTCGCTTGTGCAGCCTTGTTTTTCGTTCTTCTAATATTTTTGTCTAACTAAATATATAGATGTAAAAAATATTTCTATTCCATTCAATGTAATACCAAAACGTAGTAGAAGTAATTCTATTCAATTATGTATTACTTTTCCAATTACATAGATTCTACGAACCGAAAGGATTGTAAGACTTTATGTATTGCATATCTTGGCCCCAACTAGGGGTCAACACATGTCCTAGCCCCTCCTGTTGTTCAACACCTCGAAATTACCAGCATGACCCCTCAGATCTCACATATATAAGGTTTAGAGACCCCTCTAGCATATTTTACATTCTCTAGACTCTCTTTGTTGACAGAGTCGCTGGCTTAGATATCATAGTATTTCTCAAGGCCCTCAGCCTCCCTCACAATTGCATAGGAGATCACTAAGGCAACCATCAAAACTCCAGCTCCGCTATTGGGATTGCTCGAGTCTTACCACCCAGTCACTGTTCATCAGATGATCTTCCATTTTTTACTCCTCGCAACATCTTACACAACATCACAAACTAAGAATGAATCACTTGGCACTACACTATTATATTAACACTATACAATATATTGTGCATGTGGCAAGAAGAGTTTCATAATACTACTTGACCACTCAATTCCAATATAATAGTCCTTACCATTTGTTCAGTATATTCCCTAATAGCAGGAACTAAGTTTAGTAATGGGTTTACAAATCAATGATTGTGTTCAACTTCACGTTTACAGCTAATAATCCAAATTACAAAACATAGTTCAAAGTTACCAAAATGTAAACAACCATGTAACACATTCAGAGAAAAAAAAAACTAATCACGCCTTCTGGACTGAAAAACTAAGAATGAAATCTCTAATTTCATCATTTGCCCTATCAAGCGCCGTTCGTCCATCTGCATCTTTTACATCATAGTTTGCCCCAGCTCTCAAGAGTTCCTCTAGTTTTGGCTTGTCACCCTCTGAGGCAGCTAGCATAAGTAAGATGTCCACTGGGTGGATGTTTTGGCTTAAAAGAGCCTCCATTTTAGTGTATGATCCTTCAACCGCAAGCATCCCCATGTAATTGAAGTACTGGGAAGGATAAGAGAAATGTTAAGATTCTTATTACTATTGTATCAAATGGAACATTCTATGAGCAAATAGCAAAATGACTACGGAACAAGTAGACAAATAACTTACAATGAAGACCCTGACAAACATATGTTTGCAGTACAGCGCTCAATAGAAGAGATACCAGACAGCACTGAGTTAACAGAACTGTACACATTCTACTTCACCAAACTCCTTATTACAGATATCTATAGGTTGTGAAAAAGAAAAGAAGGAAAAATCTATATGCATGTTAAGTGTTTTTCACTTGTGCGATTTTTCCTTCCAAACAGTATTTGAGACAGTGGATAATATGTAAACTTCTATTGATACAAGAAATTAAATTATTTAATACAGAAAAACCTGGGCTATATGCATTCTTAATTTATATAGGAAATGCTTAAGTCGAAAAGGTTGAGACAAGGCCAAGAGATTAAAGCATGTATTGATCACAGATTCATAGCAGTCCTAACCTAAATCAATCTTCCAACTCTATAGCAGTTGAAGAAAAAAGAAAAGATAGAAATACTGATCTATCTCCGTTGATGCAGCTATCCTTCCTCCGTTATATATCTATTGCCTTTCCTTTTCCCAGTTTGTAACAGAGCTGATTTATGAAATTCTCATATAAACCTACTCTGACCTAGAAGCATGAATATTTGTTCAAGACTACAGACTACAGAGTATTCTCTTGCTGTCTTGCATGTCATATAAAATTGAAAAGAAAAATCAGATTGTTCTCACATAATCTCTCTTAATCCAAGACTGCATGCCAGCAATGCATAATCCCCCATAATGCACAATAAAAAAATTTCTAAATAATCAACATTATGCTTACATATCTATAACTTATTCAATGCAAATAATCTACCAGATTCCAGCTTAATCTTCTGCATGCCATATAAAATTGTAAAGCAATATGAGATTGTTTTCACATAATCTCACTCAATCCAAAACTACAAGTCAGCAATGAAGAACCCTCCCTCCTCCTTAGTCGCACAACCACAAAACTTCTATATAATCAGCATTTCCCTTACTGAATACTCATCTATGAATACCTAACATATTAAAACGATGACCATCTATGAACATCACTAGTATATGTAAGGACACAAAACCGTGTATAGCAATCATAATAGGAAGAAATCTGGGTACCCACTTGTTCAACGTCGTCCCTATCAAAATCATCACGAGATTGGTTGCCATAAATTCCAGCTCCTTCTGCATCGACGCCGTTTTTACCAAATTTGAACCAGCACTTGGCTCTGCAGCCGTTGGGGGGTCCAATTCCGGAGGTGAGTTTGAGCGAACCAACTTTGTTTGTGAAACCAAGAAACCGAGACTCCAATTTTGAGAACGAAACAGGGGAATCCAGGGGTTTGGAAGAAATGGGATGGTGGGTAGTACAGGGGATAGAAGCCATTGCTGAGTTCTTGAAGAGAGAGTGGGTATTTGCTGCAATCTCACTTTTCTATCCACATGCGTGATAGAAGGGGGAAAATGGGAAATGATACAATGCATTCTATCTCTTTAACAAATCAGTGTGCAGGAATATTTCAGACCGTCCTATCGGAACGTAATTCCATGTTTGTGTTATAATTTATTTTATTAAATTTTGAAAATGAAAATTTTATAAAAAAAAATATTAATTTAAAGTGTAATATTCACACTTTTAATTTTTTTATGAACTTATTACTTTACAAATACCAAATTGGATTTATTATTTTTTAAAGAATAATTAATTTATTTTAAAAGTTTGATTATTAAATTGAAAATTTTTGAAAAATAAATAAATGAAGGCATTTATAATTCAACATATACGAGTATAAGGAATAATTGAAAATTACATATAATTTTTTAAAATTATAGCTTAAGTGTAATTGTGGTATACAAATTTTAAAACATAATATCTTACCTCTTAAACTATAACAAAATACGAAAACATCACATATTAGCATAAATTAACATCTCAAAAATTGAGAATTTAGGAAAAAATGCCCATGGTGAGGAATTTTGGAGAAAATGATGGAGATATGAAGCATCAAATGACAATCATGTGGTCTCTTTTAACGTTAGTTTTATGTCACATTGTTTTGTAATAATTAATTAAACTATCACAAAAACTATAACAAAATGTGACAACATTACAAATAAATGAAAATTAACATTTAAGAAAACTAAGGACTGGGAGAAAATACTGAGGAAATAGAGAAGATGATTAGAAATATAAAGTATCATGTGGCAATCATGTTGCCTTTTTGGATGTTAATTAGTTTTGACTAATATGTCACATTTTCATTTTTTGTAATAATTAAAGGCATAAAGTGTTATGTTTTAGGGTTTGTATACTAAAATTATAAGTAATCTATAATTTAAAAGAGCTATTCAAACTGTCAAACATAATATTTTATTTTTTAAACTATGAAAAAATGTGAAAACATACGTCTTAGAAATTAAGAATATAAGGAAAAAGCCCACAAGAAATCATGCAAGGAAAAAAATTGAAAAAGATGAAAAAAATATAACGTATCGTATGATAATCATATGACCTTTTGGATGCAAGCTTTAACTAACGTGTCACATTTTCATTTATTATAATAATTAAAGTGGTAAATCATTATATTTTAAAACTTATCTATTGAAATTATAATTAATCTATATAATTCAAGAAAGTTATACATAATTTATCTAATAAACTAAAGTAATTCTATCCAATGCAATTAATGAGGCTGAGTTGTTATAAATTCATGCCTCTACTTCAGCATATGTAGAAACTCTCAAGTTGACGTGGTTGTTAAATATTCCACCACATGCCAGGTAATGCGTGAATGTGTTTTGCTTCATGGTGAAACTGTTCCTCTTTTGCGTTCTCTTCATGTATTTATTGCGGTTGAATGTTCAAACGGTTAGCTTCTTTTATTGTTCAATATTTCCAACACCTCTTTTAATTGCATTTTTGAAAACCTGTATTCTTTCATTGCTGCTGCTTCTTTCAACCAGTAATATTCAGGCTTTCGCTTTTTTCTTTTCTCTGAGTTGCAGTTAATTATCTGTCAGTGATAAAGTTGTGATAGAGAGAGAGAGAAGAAGGAAGGAATAGAACAAAAGAGAAAGGTAGAGAGAGAACGAATTGCATCTGAGAATATATTATTAGATGATAATGTCAAAATAGCACAGCATTTACATTTACAGTCAGAAACCTTTTATAATAATAATAGTGTAAATAATGTAGCAACTCTTTAACTAAGTCAGAACTAACTAGCCAAAGTCAGAACCGCGTGTAATTATCATCACCAATACTCCTAATATTGCCCTTTAACCTGAGGGACTCTTTCTAATACTGCCCTTCAAGCCAAAGTCAAATTGTTGGAACCAAAGAGAGCTCAATTGTTTGGTTAAAACATTAGCAGCTTGCACATGAGACGAAATGTGATGAATAAGAATATCTTTGCTCGCTGCTTTTTCTCTTACAAAGTGAAAATTAAGCTCAAAATGCTTGGTCTTTGAATGAAGAATGGGTTGGTATTTATGAACACAGTGCTACAATTATCACGGAGGATGATAGGGACTATAGAAAAACTGACATTTAGTTCCTTAAGCAAACTTTTGATTCACAAAATTTCAGCAGTAGTATTTACAATACTTCTATATTTAGCCTCTATAGAAGATCTAGAAACCACATTCTATTTCTTAGAGTACTAAGAAATTAAATTGAAGCCAAGATAAACACTGAAACCAGAAAGTACTGTATGATCATCAGTATCTGAAGCCAAATCTATATCACAATAGGCCACAACATTAGAATTAGTAGACTTTTGCATATGCAAATCATGATGAAGGGTACCGATAAGATAACACAAAATGCATTTAACAACTTTTCAGTGAGACTCTAATAGATTATGCATGAACTAACAAAATTTTATTAATTGGAAAGGATATCTTAGGCTAAGTATTGATGGCATATTAAAGTGCACCAACAAGAAAATGATATAATTAATAATCAAAACTTCAAACCAAAAGTCATAGGGATTGGAAGTCCTTTTGCTGCATCCATCTTAGTTTTATATAATAAATATTGAACATACTTTATTTGAGATAAGTGCATACTACCATTAGAAAGGGACTTCACTTCAATGCCTGAAAAGTAATTAAGTGGGCCAAGATCCTTTGAGATAAATTTAGAGTTAAATTGAGTAATAATTGACTGAATCTCAATTGTTGAGTTGCCAATGACTATAATATCATCAACATATACGTCACATGAGCAAGAGTGTGTCTAAGAAACAAATATTGATCACATTTATTATGACTAAACCCAAGTTTATGAAGAATATAGGTGAGGCATTCATACCAGACACATGGTGCTTGTTTTAGACTATAAATAGCTTTGTTAAGTCTACACACCAAGTTTTAGTTAGGATGCTCAAACCCTATAGGTTATTGCATGAACACTTTTTCTTGAAGAAGACTATGGAAGAATGCATTGTTAACATCTAGTTGCCTCATTTCCCACCGATATGAAATAGCAATATTGAGAATAATTCTAATGGTAGGAGGTTTCACAACTGAACTGAATGTCTCATTAAAATCAAATCCCTCTTGCAGATGAAATGTCTTGGCTACAAGTTTAGCTTTGTAGCATTGCACATTGCCATTAGCATGAAATTTAACTTTGAAAACCTATTTACTACCTATTATAGCCTATTAGGAGGAAGTTCAACTAGAGACCATTTATTGTTTTGTATCAAGGCATCACACTCTTTTTGTATAGTCTTTTCTAAGCTAGATCTAAGAGAGCTCCTACTCTTGTAGAAGGCTCTTTATGAGCTAAAAACAGATGAGGCATAAAAATTCCAACCTTTGCTTGAGTTATCAAGGAATAAATGAAAGCTACCTGTGTTGAATCCAAATCCTGATATTAGGTAGCAGGTACAATAGAAGTATTCACATTAGTATTGAACTCAATAGTGTTAGGACCTGCAAAAGAGTCAATAGGAAAACTAGACAAGTCATTAGTACAAGATACTTGAGTAACAAAGTTAGGTAAAGAAAAGTCTAAGTCATTCATGGGTATCTTAGGAGGTGTTGTAAAAGTGAAAGAAAAAGAAGAAAGGTTAGATGACGTAAAAGGGGAATTTGGAAAAAGAGAAGGATAAGAAAAACCATGATCGTTGAAATGACATCTTGAGAAATGAAAACTTTGCCATGGGAAGCTTGACACTTTTAACTCTTATAGGAGTTACTATAGTCTAGAAAAATACACTCACAAACTTGCAATCAAATTTATGTTAGTTATAGGGATGGGTGAAAGTGTAACAAGCACAACTATAAGTTTTAAAAAGCATAATCTAGTTTCTTGCCATAAAAGCACTTATAAGGGTATTTATTTGAAAGGACAAGAGTAGGGAGGTGATTTATAAGATGAGCGGTAGTGTGAAAAGCTAAATCCTAGTAGCTTAGAGGGAGAGAACAATGTTAAACTAGTTTTAGCAACATGTCTATGCTTTCTTTTAGTAAGGCCATTCTATTCATAGGCATATGGACAACTTTTATGATGCAAAATACCATAAGATTGCATAAATTGGTGAAAGAGTGAAATCCTCCATCCCAGTCTAACTAGACAAGAAGAATTTTATTACCAAATTAAAGCTCCACTTGAATTTTAAATGTTTGAAACATTGAAATTACCTTAGATTTTGACTTCAAGAAATAAATCCAAGTGTACCATGTAAAGGTGCCAATGAAAAAAATATAATACAGATGGCCTTGAGCTGTTTTTATTGGACCTAGACCGCAAAGATCCATATGAATTAGTTGTAAGGGCTTAATGTATTGTGTAGTGGAAGAAGGAAAGGGTTGTTTGTGAGCTTTTCCATAGCAACATGTTTTATAAGACTCAAACATACTTTCTTAGGTATGTGAATATTATAGTCAGTCAACATTAAAAAGACTACTTTGGAGGCAAGATGTCCTAAATGATTATGCCATAATTGAAGCAAAGAAATTATAAGTGTAGTAGAAGTAGTGGGCATTGAATCTTTATTATTGAAAAAAGATATGAGTGCTTGTGAAGGTAAGCAAGAACTACAAGAAGTAGAATTAAAATTTGAAGGTAAAGGAGTAGTAGAGACTTGTTCAAGCTTATTGCCACCAATTGATAAAGGATGACAAAGTTGGAAATCATTAAAAGCATCAAGTCTATTCTTAATCCTCCCTTGCAAAAGGATTTTTTAAAGCCCTGCTCCTTCACAAAATAAGAAGTAGGTTGAAATTTAAAGTAAACATTATTATTAGAGGTAAATTTTGAAATACTAAGAAGATTCTTGGTAATGGTTGGTACGTGAAAAAAGATTTCGAATAGAAAGAAAGTAAGGTTGAAAAGAAGACAAAAAATGTGAATGACCTATACCTTTGATTACTAGACCTATTCCATCAGTTACTTGAACCTTGTCCTTGCTAGTAAAAGGAGTTTTGATGTAAGACCCTCTAGAAACCTTGTCCTAGGAATCTTCAACAAGATGACACTTTGCCCAAGACCGGCTAGAAAATAAGAATGTTGGTCAAAGAAAAGACCCTAAGAGAACTTGTCTCTTAGAACCTTAACCTTAAGACGCCACAAAGGAAGACCAATCATTTGATAAGTCACGTGAACTCTTAGAGAACACAAAGAAGCAAAAGCCTCAGAGAATTGAATAACACTCAAATTTATTCATTCATGATCTTTTAAAATAGAGTATAATAGGAAGCCTTTTATAGGAAAAATTTTTAAAAGTCTAAAATCCTAATAAAAGTTAAACTCTAAAATCTGATTAGAAATATTTTAAATGGTGCCTAAAATCAAGGAACTAGATTAGGATACTAATTTTAACTTAATCTCTAAGATAATCTCTTTGACTAAATTCAAACAAAATAATAAAATAATAAAAAATAAAATTCAAAAAGAATACTAGTCGAAACTAATAAGCTTTTTTAAGTTGTTACATGGGATGTTTATACTTTATTAAAAATCACATGGTTGACATATGGTTCTTAATCTCTTGCAATTGGACTCCAATTGGGCCTTGGTACTCCTTTTGTAGAATGGTTAACATTATCACACCTTTTACATCTTCTTGGGCCCTTTCTTGACTCAAATAAATGGGCTCTAAGTCATGAAGCTCATGAATCAAACAATTGAAGGCTTCTTTCATTGCTTTGGCCCTAACTCTTGTTATTGGGCCTCTTATGCCTTGCAATGGATCTTTAGGCACATTTGACTTGAACTATTAGGCTTTAATTTACAAATCACATCTTTGGGTTTGAAACTTAGCACCATATCTTTCATCAAGTCCACTTCTATGCTCATCAAGGTCTCTTGGTGCTATTGCATCATTCCCCATCTTGAAAAGGATTCATCCTCGAATCTGCAATATCAAAGGAAGAGAGATCAGTTACATTAAAAGTAGTACTAACATTTCCATAAGAACTAGGCAAGTCAATTCTATAAGGATTATCATTAATCCTTTCAAGAACTTGAAAGGGGCCATCTCTTCTAGGTTGGAGTTTTGACTTCCTTTGCTCTGGGAAACGTTCTTTTTGCAAGTGAACCCACACCCAATCGCTGAGTTCAAACACCACACGCCTTCTACCCTTATTAACTTGGTTGGCAATTTGCTTATTCCTTCTTTCAATGTTGGCTTTCACCTTCTCATGCAAATCCTGCATAAACTTAGCTTTCCTAGCACCATCAAGGTTAGTAAACTCATGTGAAGGTAAAGGAAGCAAATCTAACGGAGTTAAAGGATTAAAGCCATAAACAATTTCAAAAGGAGAGAATTTTGGAGCAGAATGAACAACACGATTATAAGCAAATTCGACATGGGGCAAACACTTCTCCCAATTCTTAAGATTCTTTTGAATGATAGCTTTTAATAAAGTAAAGAGGGTTCTATTAACAACCTCAGTCTGCCCGTCAGTTTGTGGATGTGCTGTAGTAGAAAACAAAAGTTTAGTGCCAAGTTTATTCCACAACATTTTTCAGAAATAACTCAAGAATTTCACAACTCTATCACTAACAATAGTCCTGGGCACACCATGCAACCTAACAATCTCCTTGAAAAACAATTCTGCCACATATATAACATCATTAGTTTTGGAACAAGCAATAAAATATGCCATTTTACTAAACCTATCCACAACAACAAAGACACTATCTTTCCCAGTGGAAAATTTAGGCAAACCCAAAACAAAGTCCATAGAAATATCAGTTCATAGGTGAGAGGGAACTGGTAAAGGAAAATACAAGCCATATGATTGAATTCTAGACTTAGCATGCTTACAAGTAATACATCTAGAACAAATAGCAACCACATCTTTTCTCATACCAGGCCAATAAAAATGCTCATTTAAAAGAGCCAAAGTCTTTTCTACACCAAAATGGCCCATCAATCCCCCACCATGAGTCTTTTTAACAAGAAGCTCATGAATGGAACACATAGAAACACATAACTTGTTTTTTTTAAGAAGGTACCCATCAAGCCTATAATAGTCATTAGCACCATATAATTCACAAGATTTCCAAATATCAGTAAAATCAGAATCAGACTCATACATGTCTTTTAACATCTCAAAACCTATCAATCTAGCATGCATGGAAGTAATCAAAGTGTAATGCCTAGACAATGTATCAGCTATAACATTTTCCTTTCCCTGCTTATGCTTAATCACATAAGGGAATGTTTCAATAAATTCAAGCCAACTTGCATGCCTTTTGTTCAATTTACCCTGGGACTTAAGAAACTTAAGACTCTTATGATCAGAATGGATAATAAATTCTTTAGGCTACAAATAATGTTGCCAAGTTTCTAAAGGTCGTTTCAAGGCATACAACTCTTTATCATATGTGGAATAATTTAAAGCAGGGCCACTTAATTTCTCACTGAAATATGCCATAGGTTTGGAATCCTACAGCAACACACCACCTATGCCTATACCAGCAGCGTCACACTCAATTTCAAAAACCTTATTAAAATTAGGCAACATAAGTACAGGGGCATTAGTTAGTTTTTCCTTTAGTATGTTAAAAGCACGCTCTTGTGCTTCACCCCACTTGAATACTACATTCTTTCTTACCAAATCATTTAAAGGAACAGCAAGAGTAGAGAAGTCCTTCACAAATCGCCTATAGCAACTCACTAATCCATGGAAGCTCCTTACTTCACTTGCATTCTTTGGAGTTGGCCACTCTCAGATTGCTTTGACTTTTTCCTCATCCACTTGTATGCCATAAGCTCCTACAATAAACCCAAGAAAAATCACAGAATCCAAACAAAAGGAGCACTTCTCTAAATTGGCAAAGAGTTTATTCTCCCTAAGCACAATAAACACATCAAGCAAATGACTCACATGCTCTTCTAGACTCTTAGAGTAGATCAAAATATTATCAAAGTAAACTATAACAAATCTTCTAATGAAAGGTCTAAAGACATGATTCATTAAACTCATGAAAGTGCTAGGTGCATTAGTCAAGCCAAATGGCATAACTAACCATTCATATAACCCAAACTTGGTCTTAAAAGCAGTTTTCCATTCATCACCTTCTTTCATCCTAATCTGATAGTAACCACATCTAAGATCAACTTTAGAGAAAATACATGCACCATGCAACTCATCAAGCATATCATCTAATCTAGGGATAGGATAGTAATATTTTACCGTTATTTTGTTGATGGCATGACAATCTACACACATCCGCCACTTGCCATCCTTTTTGGGCACAAGAATCACTGGGATAGCACACGGACTCAAACTTTCACAAATAAATCCTTTCTTCATGAGCTCTTCTACTTGATGTTGTATTTCCTTAGTCTCGTCTGGATTTGCTCGATAAGCAGGTCTATTGGGAATAGATGCTCCTGGATAAAGTCTATGCGATACTCAATGCCTCTTAAAGGGGGCAATCCAATAGGTATTTCCTCTGAGAATAAGTCACAGAATTCCTACAATAAAGATGTAACACTAGCAGGAAAAGAGTGATCAAAATTGTCAATAGTAAGATAAACATCTTTATAAAGCAATAAAAAAGCATTTTCACAAATAAGAGCTCTCTTGATCTCACTTTTACCTGAAAATAAACTCACTTTCTTTTCCTTTCTACTGAGCTCTCTTTGTTCTTACTTCTTCTCATTCTCAACACTCACAACTCTCTTGCTCTTTTTTTTCATTGAATACAAATGAATAGCAATAGCAATATTTGTGCTTATGCTTAACATATTTAGCTTTTCTCACATGTTTCATGGTTTACCAAGCATAATATGTCCATCAGACATAGGAGCCACATCACATAGGTATAAGGCCTATTAACCCTAAATTCAGCACTACCTTCAACAAGGTATAGGGCTTAGGATACTTTATAGTAAGCAAGTTTAATTTCTCAACAAGTAAGGTACTAGCAACATTTACATAGCTACTATTATCAATAGCTATGCTGCAGACTTTCTCTTTGATAAGGCATCTAGTATGGAAATCAGGGGATGCCTTTTCCTTATCTTGTTTTGTAGAGTTGGTATTGGATTGGAATGCATCCAACCTTGCACAAGATTGATTCAATCACTCTTTGTTAGCCTCTTCAAGGAATTTGTATTCATTGGACATCTTATCACCTGAAAAGTTAGTCAAAGAAAAAAAATAAGGAATAGGACCTCACACACTCTTCTCACGTGTTTACACTCAAAAGATGATAAGTTCACTCATGTTTAACTCTCTTTTTGGTTTTTTCTTTGATGTTAATTGCACTCTTGCCTTTTACCACTCAACAATTTGCTTCTTATAAGTATTTTAAGCAAGTCACAAGCAATTCAAAAGAAAGGATCAGACTAGTAGCAATAAAAAAAAAACTAGAATCCTAAAATGTAAATTCCCAAAGAGTCAAACAAAGGAGAAAAAGAGGTGTATAACAAAAAGGGAAAGAAGGAGGAAGGGGTGGTTTGAATGGCTTTAAAGGAAGGAGAAGGAAAGGGAAAATCTGAAAATAGGAATCTACTTGAGAACCAAGTTAATCAAAATAGGAAACTACTTACAATTCAAGTTTAGAACAATTAGGAAAGAAAATCCTTACTTGAATGCAAATAGGAAAGTAGATAACTTGGTAGCTACTCAATGCAATCAAATTAGGAAACTAACTCCAATTAGGAAATTAACTCCAATTAGGAAACTAACTCCAATTAAGAAATTGACTCCAATTAAGAAACTGACTCCAATTAGGAAATTAACTCTAATTAGGAAACTAACTCCAATTAGGAAATTGACTCCAACTAGGAAACTAACTCTAATTAGGAAATTGACTCCAATTAGGAAACTAACTCCAATTAGGAAATTGACTCCAATTAGAAAACTAACTCCAATTACGAAACTAACTCCAAGCTTTAAGCTTTCAACTTTGAATTGGCATAATTTGTAATTTTGAATTCTGTAATATGAATCTTTTCTCTTTTTTTCACTTTTTTTTCGAATTTTTTTTTTAGGTATCACACTCTTTTGTTTTTTTTGAATGAGGATGAAGGCACACAATAATAGAAGACGGAAGAAGATAGAAGATAAAGACGAAGATGAAAAAGGTAACACAAATGGAAAGAGAGAAACTATGAAGAACAACGAAAAGGAAACACAAAGATATACCCTGCACTAGTGAACAAAAGCTTTGATACCAAATGATGCAAGACCCTCTAGAAACCTTGTTCTAGGAACTTTCAACAAGATGACACTTTACCCAGGACCGACTAGAAAATAAGAATGTTGGTCAAAGGAAAGACCCTAAGAGAACTTATCTCTTAGAACCCTAGCTTCAAGACGCCATAAAGGAAGACCAATCATTTGATAAGTCACGTGAACTCTCAGAGAATATAAAGAAGCAAAAGCCTCACAGAGAATTGAATAATACTCAAATTCATTCATTCATGATCTTCCAAAATAGAGTACAATAGGAAGCATTTTATAGGCAAAATTTCTAAAAGTGTAAAATCCTAATAAAAGTTAAACTCTAAAATCTGATTAGAAATATTTTAAATGGTGCATAAAATCAAGGAACTAGATTAGGATACTAATTTTAACTTAATCTTAAAGATAAGCTCTTTGACTAAGTTTAAAAAAAATAATAAAATAATAAAAAATAAAATTAAAAAAGAATCCTAATCAAAACTAATTAGCTTCTTTAAGTTGTCATATGGGATGTTCATGCTTCATTAAAAATCACATGGTTGACACATGATTCTTAGTCTCTTGCAATTAGACTCTAATTGGGCTTTGGCACTCCTCTTGTAGAATGGTTAGCATTATTACACCTTTTACATCTTCTTGGGCCCTCTCTTAACTCAAATAAATGGGCTCTAAGTCATGAAACTCATGAATCAAACAATTGAAGGTTTCTTTCATTGCTTTGGCTCTAGCTCTTGTTATTGGGCCTCCTATGCCTTGTAATGGATCTTTAGGCACATTTGACTTGAACTCTTGGGCTTTAATTTGCAAATCACATCCTTGGATCTGAAACTTAACACCATATCTTTCATCAGGTCCACTTCTATGCTCAGTAAGTGCTCAGCAAGGTCTCTTGGTGCTATTGCATCAAGTTTGTAGTTCAAGTTTTACACTTTAGGTGTCAAGTAATTGTTGGCATCAAAATCTAGGTAGTAGGATGTATTAAGAACTTGTTCTAGAGCTACTGTGAAGGTTGTAAGATTACCTTGTGGTCATGGATAGTTGTGTTAATGATAATGAGAAGATTGATGCACTTGTTTTGAGGGATAATACTGTATACTTTGCATACTAGATGGTCTAAGAAAGGTTTTATCAAAATGGTGAAAGCATTACTAGGCCAAATGGCCACCCTTACCGTATATTTGACATACAACATAAGACCTCTATCCATTTCAATAAACTCCTTTTCCCTTGCTCCTTCCATATTGCTAACTTTTACTTCTATGAGATAAAAAATTGGAAATGTCTTTTTTAAAGAAGCCTTTGCAACCAAATTGAGGCTTACTTGAATTTGCATAAAAAAATTGACTAATGGAGAAGAAGAATCAACAGTTTTAGAAGCATATTTCTCTAATATACTTTCTTAAGCTATCAAACTTAATTTCTAGCACTACTTTTAAATCTAATTGAGATTACATTGATGTGATAAAAGCATCATATTCTTCACTTAATCCTTAGAAAATAACTTTAATATGATCACTAGTAGAAACCTTGTATTCAACAAAAATTAAAGCATCAATACCAAACTTAATTTTAATTAAATAGTCACTAACAGAGAGGTTTCCTTACTTTATGCCTTGTAGCTAAGCTTTAATGTGTTTTACCTTAGCTTTAATTTAAGAAGCAAAGTATGTATGAATCGAATTCCATACTTGAGATGAAGAGCTACATTTAACCACACGTGTAAGCATAAATTGAGATAGTAATGAGAGAATCTAAGACATTATAATCAACAACAGACTTGATCTTAAGTAGATAGTCACTAATAGAGAGGTTTCTTTTTTTTTTTTAGCCCCATAGTTGAGCTTTAAATTGTTCTACCTTAGCTCTAGTATGAGAAGCAAAGTATGTATGAATATGATGCATACCTAAGATGAAGAGTACATCCAACCATATGTGTAAGCATAGATTAAGATAGTGAGGAGAGAATCTAATACATTAGAAATTGATCTTGTTTTCACCAAGTAGAGTATTCTGGATTCACCTTGCCATTGAGTTTGTCTGCTTTAGTAAGGAATTTTAGTGGAATAGGATGTTCTTCTTCAATGTATCGTGACAATGATTTGTTGTTTGTAAAGCAAAAAGTTGTCATCATCAAGTTTAATGGAGATGAAGTATGTGAATGCAATCACATCTTGCTTTTGTGGATGAAGAGCTAGATCTTTAGAAGATTAAGTTGATTGATTTTCCATTAGCAAATCTAAAGCTTTGATACCATGATAAAGTTGTGATAGGGAGAAAGAGAAGAAGGAAGGAATAGAACAAAAGGGAAAGGCAAAGAGAGAACAAAATGCATATGAAAATGTGTTATTAAATGATAATGCCAAACTAGCACATTACTTACCTTTATAGTCAGAAACCTTTTCTAATAATAATAGTGTAACTAATGTAACAACTCTCTAAGTAAGTCAAAACTAACTAGTAATTGAACCATGTGTAATTAACCATAACTAATACTCCTAAGAATTGGCAGCATTATAATTTGCAACTGTTTTGTTTTTACTGTTTATTATTGAATCTTTTACATTGAATCATTCTTCAACCAAAACAAATATCCTTCCTTGCATTTCTTATCTAGTTATTCTTCACGGTTCACCTCATTACTCTGAGGAACTTAGTATTTGTTATCTTTTGTTATTCCATCTTCAACTTCTTGTTGCATTTATTTACTGTTTGTCAAGTATGTTGCATGCCCAACATTGTGTTTTCATAATGTTGTTTTATATGCATCCCTTTATTAAGTTATGTACACTCTTACTTACATTATGAATTTAATGGTAAAAGACTCTATTTTATTGAAACTTTTGTGGCTCCTAGACTGGCAATCGAAAACATGGATATGGTGCAATTCTTTTTGCTTCTCTAATGAGGTGAAATGACCAAGGCAAACAATATGCTTTTTTTTTTGGGATCAAAATAGTGATTTAGCTTGAGGCCAAATGTTCCCCCCTTAAAAAAAAGCACATTTCTATTAAATTCCATTTAATCTTACACAAAATGTGAAGATTATTTTCTCATTTTCATCCTTAACTAATTATTTTTTATTATTAACATATTAATTTTATACATCTGGAAGTCTAAACAAAGAGACATTAGAATCTTTTAAACATCCAAGTTTCTTCTTAATTTTTCTTTTCCATCTCTACTTCCAAACATATAAGAGCTTATAAAGCTTTGGATTGGATGAAGTCTCAAACCTCAACAAGATGCCATAGTTTTAAAAATTGGATTAGACTGGTTGGTCAAACAAAAGAACTGGTCAATTAATCATAACTTTGGTTCATTTGACTCTTAAAACTAACTTAAGAAAAATTGGTAAAAAGCCAATAAAATTAGTTAAAAACCAATCATAGTAGTCAAAAACTAGTAAAACCAAGAAAGTAAAAAAGTTAGTCAATTCTAAAATTTTGGCATTCAAATGGACTTGGGTTTTGTCCAGATCAGGAAAGATGATTCTTCTATGATGGGAAATCAAGGAGATAACGAGGAAAGATTAGAGAAGAAGAGGTTTCTGCGAATAGAGTTTAAAGATTTTTCATGAAATTGTTCTTCTTCCAAATGGGATTTCCTTTTCAGGATCTGTTAGCCTTTGTAGTGATTAAGAGTACAGAGTTATGTCAATTTGGAGAAGAGTTTGGTGAGGCAACAGTAGATGGAGGAAAGGACAACTGTGCAAAACATAGAAGCACAACACAATATTTAACAACTTTGAAACACAAAAAAGTTCACAAAAGTCAAATAAATAAAAAGACAGAAGGTTATAGTGAAGGAACAAGTTAGGAGGAGGAAGAGATAGTTCACACATTTTAGTTAGAGGAACATCCTCTCCTAGGATAACATTGCATTATATATCCCAGTAGAAATGTTTAGATTTTTTTTTTTAAAATAAGCAACCTTCTATTTAAGGGCAATAACACCCTTTATTATGGATGCATCACAGTAGAGGATGTAGCCTTTTTCATTGAGTGTTTGATCCATAAAAGCATAATATAATAAGGCAAAATGGCCAAAAATCCATATTTATCCAAGAAAGAGATGCGTGATTGCTTCATGATAATATGGAAATTTTATAATACTCTCATTGACTAGTTGACTACCTATCACCTATCTAAACCCTAAGTTTTTTTCCTTTTTAATTAATCAAGAATTTTTACTAATGCATGTGGAAGTGGTTTGCTCCAGATTTTCTTAATGCTCAAATCGGTCATTAAGCGAGAGAAAAGAATAGTTATTTTTTTTATAGCTTTTACATTGGTTGTGATAAAGTAAAAAATAATTAAAAGTATTAAAAAAGAAAGGATTTGGCTGTGGAATGGCAATTTGTTGTAGATATGCATTTTGTAAGGTCACTTTAGTGTATATTTGTCTAAGAATTAGATCATGTGACCCATTCTTTTATTATTTTTCTCATAAAAATTATATATATATATATATATATTAAAATATATGTAATTTTTATTAGTTCGATTACAATTAGATTAATAAACTATGAAATAGTATCTTCACCAATTCAATTAGCCATTTAATTTTAAAAGCATTGTGTTCTAAATTTTAACACTTCGTAGAAAGTTGATCTGGCTTTGAAATTTGAATTACATTTATTCAAAAGGAAAAAATAAAGTGAATTTATAATATGGTAATGTGAAATAAATAAAGTTTTAGTGATTTTTCATTTAAAAAGAAAGAGTTAGAAGAGTTTCAAATGTTGCAAAATGTCATTAAAAGGCTTTTGATAATGAAATATAAATAAAACACAAAGCGGAATATAAATAAAGTTGTTTGTCATGGCCAAGGACTAGAAAACTCTAGAACCACTTGGTAGGTGTATAGCCAAAAAGTAGAGAGAAGCAATAAAAAGATGAGATATAGGAAGAAAGTGAGATAGTTCTTCTTGGTTTCTAAAACTGAATTCCATCCTACTATTACACTATTAGATCTAAGAGTAAACTATAGTTTTTTCTCAAAATTTTATTGAAATTACATAGACTTTTCATTTATTTTTTAAATATGTATTTTAGTTTAATTTTAAATTTTTTTTGATTAAAATGCTTTCTATAAAAAGTATGTAAGAATAATTAATGAAAGATATTTTAATCAAAATATTTAAAATTAGACTAAAATATAACATAATTTTTTTATAAAAGAGTTCTATCTATATTTTAAAAATAAAAAAGTTGTATAATTTTAACAAAATTTAAGAGATGTATCTATAATTTACTCTAAATCTAACAACTTGCAAGCCTATGGACTTTCTCTAGGGAAGTAGATTGTCTCCTATAAATAGAATTAGAGGACATCATACTGGAGGGGCCATCATGGCCGTTTAGCACATCGCATCATTGGGCACTTTACATGTGTTAAATGACAATGTGAAATGCACATTTTACTTTAATAAGGTAGTGCATTTTACTCCTATATATTTGTTGCTAAAGGATAATATCAGAACTAGATTATCCTCCTCTCTCAAAATGCACTGTCTGGAGTAGAAGCATAAATGAACAAATAAACAAGCCAATCCGTCATTGTTTCAATTAAAAAAGAACCTCGTTGGTGCCAAAATCTGATCATTCTAGCCATTATCTTCTATATTCCTCTCCTTGCATAGCTTTAAGTTCATCATCTTTGTAACTTCTTCTAAATTGTATGAGTTTTCATAGAGTGTAAATTTCATCTGTAGAGGTAAAGTTATGTTTTCCTTGATTTTATTAATAATGGTAACCTATTTTTCATCTTTTCTTCATTCAACATATTCATATCCTATTCCTTCATTCATCAAGCACAATTTTAGTTAGGGTGAAAAAAAACACAAATCTTTCAATCATCCATTTTGTATTAACCTAAGTCAAAATGATTTAGCATTTTATAGAAGGTAGAAGTGCTTATTTGTAAGAAACAATGATAAAGGAAAATAGAAATTGAGCCTAATAATATGTTAGAGCCACTTAAAGGACAACCCACTTGATGTTGCAAGCTATCATTTTACTCATTTTTGAAGTTTTGATGTTCCTCATTTATTTTGTTGTTAAGGGTACATTAATGTTGTTCATATTAGATTAATGCTCAAATAAACATGTTTTTATTACCTACTTGTTTAAATTCCTAATACGATACAGAGAAACTTCCCCCAATTAGTACAATCTTGGTTAGAGGTGGAAAGAACCAACAAAGTGACAATAACTCATTCCATGTATGTACAAACCATATTCAATTAATGAATTTATAACTTGTGTTTATACTATTTTAAAGCAATTTTCATTAATAAATTTGAGGGAAGTTGGTGTCTCAACCATCCCATCAACTGTAGATGGCAACTTGAAGTTTGATGGAAAACCTAAAGTTGGAATGGAATTTGATAATTTTAAGGCAGTCTGGAAGTTTTAGGTTGAATATGGTGGCAAAATTGGCTTTGGGGTTAGAAAACAATATTTCAACAAGAGGAAGAAAGATGGCGTCATTTCTTTGTGTAAATTTATTTGTTGTAAAACAGGCCATCGAAAGGAAGACAAATGAGATTTTCTAACAACCAATCCTCGACTTAAGACTAGAATTGGATGTTAAGTAAGATTGAATCTCATACAAAAGGGTGGAAAGTTGTAAGTGAATGAGTTTGTGGAGGATCATAACCACATTCTTCATATTCTCGAAACAACACATATGTTGGCATCATAGCAAAACATATCTAAGGTTCAGACACATTAGATTGAACTGGCCGAGGATTCTAGACTTCTTCAAAGAACCTTATTTCAAATGATGAGTACACAAGTAGGTGGTAGATCCAACCTTGGTTATACTAGATCATATGCTAAAAGTTATTTTTGGTCCAAAAGACAATAGAGTATGATATACTTGGAAACCAGTTGTCTTTTGTAGTATTTTCAATAACAATTGGTGGATAACCCATTATTTTTTCATGCATATCCGATGGATGTAGAGGAATAAATTACCAATGTATTTTGGGTAGATGCATGAATGTTACTTGATTATGGGCATTTTGGTGATTTCATCTTTCTTAACACTACCTATTGCACTAACAATTCACATAGATTGCTA
Source organism: Erythrophleum fordii (assembly GCA_032878935.1). Taxonomy (NCBI): domain Eukaryota; kingdom Viridiplantae; phylum Streptophyta; class Magnoliopsida; order Fabales; family Fabaceae; genus Erythrophleum; species Erythrophleum fordii. The sequence continues at coordinate 3,565,135 of JAVQMF010000025.1, read as the reverse complement.
GCTATCTTTATAGGGTTTAATCATTTTAGAGTAGTGGTGATTTTTGGTGTTGCACTATTGTGTAAGGAGACAGTAGATTCATTCAAATGGTTATTTGAAACTTTTTGGAAGCACATGGACAAAATAGGCCCTAGACTATCCTTAATGATCAGGACCAGGTAATAGTCAAAGCTTTTAAGGAGGTGTGGCCTAAGACTTGTCATGGACTAAGCACATGGCATTTAATGCAAAATGACTTAAAACACTTAGGAAATTTAATGCTAGAAGGCTTTCATTTTTTGACTTACTTTAAAAGGTACATGTTTGAATACAATGAGGAAGAACAATTTGAGGCGGCATGGACCAAGTTGCTTTCAAAATGTGATGTTAGAGAAAACATATGGATGAGTTCAATGTATTTCATAAAAGAAAAGTGAATAACTTGTTATATGAAGAAAGTGTTCACCCTTGGCATGCAAAGCACCTAAGTCATTAAAAGTTTGAGCTCTAACAATAAAAGTTGCATGAATCCAAACTTAGACATAATTCAGTTCTTAAAGCATTTTGAGCAAGTTGTAGAGAACACAAGGTATAATGAGTTGAGATGTGAATTGGAGTCTAGACATAAAATACTAAGGTTGAAATGTTAATATTCACCTATGCTGTGACAGCTTATACCAATTTACACCTCTATAATATTTGAGCTTTTCCAAAAGGGAATATGACCTTTACTCTGCAACTTGTATAAAACATAGAAATGAAACTTTACCATTGTTTGAATATACAATTTACATGGTTGGATATGAAGGAGAATGGCAAGTTATGTTTAATCCTAGTGACCAATCCATTGGCTTTAGCTTTAGGAAGTTTGAGATGTTTGGGATACTATATTGCCATGCTTTGAGGGTATTTGATGTGATGGATGTTATAGTTATTCTTGACAAGTATATTTTTAAAAGGTAGACTAAAGAGGCTAAAAGTGGCATTATACATGATGGTAGGGAATAGAAGGCTAAAAGGGATGTGAGATTTGCTAGCATGAAACGATATAGACAACTTTGCCCTAAACTCATTAAGTTGGCCACTGAAGCCTCTTATTTTGAAGAAGGCTTCCTGTTAGTAAATAAGGCGGTAGATGAATTATGCAATAAGTTAAGGGAGAACCATTTGAGGCTAGATAGACCAGACAATGATACTAGAACATCGATTAGTAAAGTTATTGCACAACCAAAGAGATTTAAGAAGAAAATTAGTCTAAAGCATAAAAAACACTTTATGGGTTGGATGGATTATCAAATGAAGAGCAAAAGAAATCCTCCTAATGAAATTAAGTCACAAACATAAGAATCAATAATATATATATAGTGATTTGACTATTTAATTTATTCACATCTATTGCCTTTTTTTTTAATAACTTATAATTTTATTGCCTACACATAGGTCAATGCCTTCTCAAGCCAAACGGCCAACTCCATTCCAACACCTCACATATACTTGGAAGCAAATGGGAGTCAACAAGAATTGACTGTACTGTCAATGGTAAGTGCATTTATGATAATCAAATTATAAAAGATATTGCTTTATTATTATTTACATTATGAGGTTTATATCTTTTTTGAATATAGGAGCCACTTGATCGACTTTTGCAATCGCATGATGCACCAATGCCATTTGATGTTTGATTATAGTGAAGTCAATAGGTTTTTGTATATGGATTACATTGGCTTTTGTATATCAAGTCAATGGGTTTTTGTATACGGACCATATTAGTATTTTTTTTATATCAAGTTCATTAATTTTTGAATATGGACTATAGTGGTTTTAGTATCTCACGTCCATTGGTTTTTGTATATGAGGTGTAATGACTTTTGTGTATCTCATATGAAATATACTGATGTAGTCAACACTTTTAGAAACATGTTTTATTTCAATCAAATATTCAAATATAATGTCAATTTACAATAGTCTAGCTGTATATAGTATTTACATTTTCTAAACACATATTTCATCCTATACAGTAGTTTGGCTATATACAATAGCCTTGTAGAATCATATGCATTACTAGTTTGCAATGTGAAATTACATCTGACTAATTCAACCAATAATTACAATACTTTGCTTCAACCAACAATTAAGCTTGATGCAGATGCTGTTCCTTTGCTACTTGTAGTATTCCTAGCACTTTGTACCTTGTTGCTTGTAGTATTCCCAATACTTTGTAACTTACTGCTTGAGTTGTAGGTTCCAAAAGATTTCTCAACATACTTGAGTTGTCCTCTTCATTCATAACATTCAACAAATCACTTCATTAAAAAACTTGTATAAATATATGATGTAGAAATTAAAACCATTATGGCACATATGCTTCTTGAAACATGTTTTTTAGGATATGGCATATAGCTAATCAAATATTACAATCTAGCTTATATGGCATCTGATCAAATACTTCAATCTATCATATATTATATATCTGACCAAATATGCCCTGTTCATTCATAACATTCAACAAATCACTCCATTAATAAATCTAAATATGGCATATATGCTTCTTGAAACATGCCCTTCAAGATTATATTGGCTAGCTCTTGTTTAATGGTAAAATTACTTTATTAAAGTTTTGGCATAAAAATCTAAATATGAAAGTATAACTATTCCATGAGTTATCCTATATTAAGTTTCATAAATAAGGACTATTACTATAGCATTGCAAACATTTAATAACACGTTTAAGATGCCAAAATTTCCCCAGCAATTAACATAAAAAGTTGTTGTGATATTCCAATTGTAAGGTTATAAGTTGAAAATCACACAATTGACACATGTAAATCACAATGCCGATTGCAAAACAAAGATGGACCTTAAAAGATAACGTATGATTTTTAATAATTTTCTTGGCAAATATAGCCTTAGCTCTCAACTTTAATGGTTAGAGGTCATTTCGAGCTTTCTAATGCAAAACTATAATAATTCAAAGCAATCATACTGCTCAAAATATGGAATAGGAGATACTAATTAAAACACAATTTGTACATAAATATTATCATGTCTGCAAATTAATCACAAAAAGAAAGAGGGGAAGCAAAAGCAAAAGGATACAAAAATCATATCAGAAAATGACAAAATTAGTTACCATTGATGAACCCAGATATGAAAATTAGCTACTATTGACGAACCCAGATTTGAAAAAGATGATGAAATTTCTCAAGGCTAGTGACGGCAAGGAGATCTAGAGAGGATGGTGAAAATGGTGACGGCAAGGAAAATCATCACATGCAACCAGACTGAAGAAACATGTGATGGTGAGGAGAAATGAAGAAAGTAGGGGCCTTGGATATGGAAGGGATGGCAGTGGCGAGGGGTTAGGACTAGATCTACTTTGGAGTTGCCTGTGTAGTGCGTTTGTTCGCGATGAGGGAGAAGGAGACTAAAATTTTGTGTATCCACTACCCTTTTATTTTTCAATCAAAAGCAAAAAAGTGACATGTTAGTATAAGAATGGTCTGATCACGCAGACGATGTAGATTGCATTACGGGACAGCATGTAGTAATGGCTCTAGAGGAGACGATCCACTTCCCTTCCTCTAGCTCTCACACAGTCCATGTTTAACACCAATTACAAATACACTAATATAACAAACAACCAACATAACTGTCATTCGTGTATTTCAGTATTGTATCATACAAAGACCAAGTTAAAAATTAAATAACACTGAGACCAAATGTTTATTTGAACCAAATAGAAACTTAAAAGTTATAAGATGATTCTATATTTTTTTTTGGGGGATCAAAATAGTGATTCTGCTTGAGAACATTTTTCTTTTTAAGGGAGCACATTCACATTAAATTCTCTGCAATCTTCCCCAAAATGCGGAGGTTTTTTTTTTAATTTTAATTTTTAACTAATTATTTTTATTATTAACATATTAATTTTATACATTTAAAATCTAAATAAAGAGATGAAAAATCATTTAGACCTCAAATTTTTCTCTTAAATCCCCCCCCCCCAACAAAAAATCTCAACTTATGAAGCCTTGGATTGGCTGAGCCTCAGAGCTCAACAACATATTCTAGATTCCAGCACTAGCCTTGAAATTTGAAAGATATTTATTAACGATGAAATAAATGAAGTTTTAGTGATTTTTCATTTAAAAAGAAAGAGCAAGATGAGTATCAAATGTTGCAAAATGCCATTAAAAGGCTTATGATAATGAAATATGAATAAAATACAAACGGAATATAAACAAAGTTGACGACGCTTAAAGCAAACAATGACAAATTATCTATAACTGTTGACTTGTCTTTATTACTACTTCATACACAACCATGATTAGAAACTATATATATTAATCACTCAATTGAATATATTACAAAAATTTAAATAAACTTAAATAGAACTGAAATTATTTACGCAACTATACTTACTAACTATTTCCAGTTGTCCCCATCTATTGCTACGAATGACAAAGATATAACTTGTCTTTGAGATTAAAAGCTTATGAAAAAGTAGTTTTGAAATGTACAAATTTGATTAAGATGGTAAGAAAATGGTCCCGTTCTTGAGCAAGAAAGGTTTTTCTTAGCTGTGGTTATAACATATTTCCCAACTTTCTTTTGAAAGGGAATCCATAGCCAAGTGGTTCATGTACTTACAAGTGAACGGAATGCCCGTGACACTAAAGTGTGAAGGCCGTGAGGATGGTCTACCAGAAAGTGCTGTTTCTGGAGTTTAATCAGTAATGGCAGTATGGCATTCCAAGTTCTTCAAACTTGCTCAGTCTCTCTTTTTGTGTAGTATAGTCAAGGGACTATATATGAAATTTAATAGTGATAACAGATGGGACAAAGAGAAGAAACGAAGGGTTTCATAGAGCTCTGATTAATTGATTATATCAAATGCTGACTAAAGAAATATAGGCGCTGATTACTACGAAATGATAAAATTAGAAGTGCTGTGTTTTTTAGGTAAGGATATTTTTGGGCTAGTTTATGCATAAATCGACGTTAAGTTTCTCTTCAGGCAGTCTCAGTGGCACACCCTCCACATTGCTACATCTGCTTAGGCGTAAGGCTTCTCTCTAATTTCAGGATTTAACTGGATGGTCCAGTCAGTATAAAATTAGAAAGTAAAGAGAGAAGAGAGAGAAAAAGCGACGACGAGAGGAGTTAGAAAATATGGAAAATTAGATTGACTGGACCATCCAGTTTGGTCCTCCAATCAGAGAGATCTTCAGACTTCACCCCTCTACTTATATAATTCATTTAGGAAATAATTCCCCTGAATGTTGGCCCCAGATTTTGAGCACAAGTAGGAGCATGCTAATCTGTTGAGGATATAAGTATCACGTATTTAAGTATTTGATGTTGGAATTTAGATTCTTTATGAATCTGGATCCAATTTAAATTGTTTATATTTGATTTGGATGATTTAGATTTTTTTTATTTTTTTAATATAAAACATCAATTTTTTAGTATTTAAAAATTGTAAAATTATTTTTATTCTATGTTTGTATCTTTTAAAATAATTTTTTTAAAATTTAAAAAAAAAATGAAATATAAACTATCTAAATCATATCTGGATGGCATGCATATTCTGTGCACCAAATCCATTCATTTTGACATTGGAATAAGTTTCTTTGTTTTTCTTTTTCAATATGATAGAACTAATGTCTAAAATTTCATCATTCAGCCACCGTCCATATCAACAAAATGTTTGTTAGGAAATATTCAAATTGAGAAGAATAAAAAGAAAAGGAGAAATTTTATTTGGACATTGTCTTTTATTTAAATCTAAATACACATTTTTTTCCTCTTCAATCTACAAATATTCTTAATATATATATATATATATATATATATATATATATATTTAAATCTAAGTGAAAAATTGATTAGATTAAAATTTTCCTTCTCTTCCTTTTACCTCCATTGTTCTAGTCCAACTCTTCAATGGTTATTATTGCCTTGCCCTACAATATGTATTTGTTGCCAGGTTCTAGAATAGATTCAGGGAACATACTGTAGTTGCAATATAAGAACTTTGGATGCAACAAAATATATGAATTCTGCATATTGTATTGGCTGAGAATAGGTTTTCCACTTATTTCAAAACACTTAAAAATCTGATAAATAAAGATTTGGAAAGGACAAATACTCAATTATAGACAGATCAACCACCATATACCACTTTAGAGAACAAGTTGAAAATTGGCCAACAGATCTTCATTGTCTATTTTCAGCACTTGTTCTAAACATAAGCAGTAATTAAATCAGAAAACTAAAATCCTTCCAACAAAAATTAAAGAAAATTAAATGCCCTTCACCTAGAGTAAATAATAAAAAAAGTCATTCCCACGGCCCTAAAGAACCCAATACAATCTCCGGGCGATCCAAAAACTTTATTTTACTTTTTTCCTTAAACTAAAATTTAATTATAAAATTGCTATATGAATTTTAGAATGTAACAAAACACGAGCTTTATATTAAAATGAAAATAATAAATCCTTACTAAAATTAACTTCAAGAGGCCGTGTGATCTTCACGAGGATTTTTATATATATTTTCATCACAATCTGTCGACTTATGAAAATTGCCAGAGTAAGGAAGTAGTTTAATTTAATTGAGATTTAATATTTTATTTTATTTTAGAATTTTATAATTAAACCTTTACTCAGAAATAAATGTGACTTCTCCAAAACTAAATTAAAGCCAACGAAAAGAGCAGATCAGCGATCAGCGACACTTTCCCTGTACCAGAAAAGTGAAAAGCACTCAACCAAAAAGTGACTTCATTGAATCAGTTGCCCTTTAGTACTGTTCACTTGCTATTCAAGACACACCAGGTAACAACACCAGCTTTACTTAAAAGGTCAATGAAAGATATAGTCTTATCCTTACCTTTCACATGAATCCCATCTACGCCTAATCAGGACAGAGTCCCAAATGACCCTCGCAACACATACCTAGGAACATGTTGATGAAACCCAAGTAGTTAAAAGTAGTAGTACAGTTAGTGTTCTAACTGCAACCACATGAATGCAATGATCATTTCATCAACCAATCCTCCTAACTACACACACTGATGGCAATGCCATCCACACACCCTATATAAAGAAATTAAGGTAAACAAATTCTTCCCATCAAATCACATATCTTCAAACCTAAGAAAATGCCTCAGAGTCTGTGCAATTTCCCTACCAACACAAGATCCCAAACCAACCTTCTTCTCCAATCAGAAGCTCTTTTGGCTAAGTATCCTCCTGTAGAAGTAGGAACCAGAGGCACAGTAGGGTCCCTCTTGATGCAAGAAATCGAGTACTTTACCCGGCTCGAATTGAATTCCCGGGACAGATCAGGGAAGAGCAAGTCCAGAATGAAGGACATGGGTTCCTCAGGAAGTACTGGTTCCAGAGCCAATATTGTATCCACAGTAGCAAGTGCAAAGAAAAAGCAAGGAAGTAGTAGCAAGAAGCTACCAAGCATGTGCTCTATGGTGGATGTATCAGACATCAGCAGGCCTAATGGGAATGGGACCTCTGCTTTTAGCTACAGAAACCTTAAATCGGATACGAAAAATTTTCAAGTTTAGATAATTCACTGAGAAAGCTTACAGCTTCCACAGTATTTGATATCTTCTTTTTTTTTTTTTTTTGAATCGTATATCTGCCATTGATTTTTGTTTTCTAGGTAATCCCAGTGCAATTATGGTTCATGCTGCAATTTCTTCCTCTGCTGCTGGTTTTGTCTGATAAATTTCTTGGTTTTAGATATCTTTGAGTAGTAGTATTACCACAGGCAACTAAAACAGTAGGCGTTGGAGGTTTATTTCTTCCTGATTGCTTGTGTGGAGCAAAACTGATTTATATCCTTTCAATTTCTTAAAAAACTGATACTATCAATTTCAATGAGAAATAGACGGAATGTGTATCAGTGCCATTTAGATAATGAATTCTAATGTATGTGAATTTCACACATATTGTGTCATTTTCCTTAAAAGTGCTAGTACTAATTTTCTAAGAAATTAAGAGAATTCAATCTGAGATATACTCCAATTCCTTAACTGATCCAGTGGTCCCTAACTGGATACCTGTCAGAGTCTGAGCCAAGCTTCTCTTAGCTCCTAACCCTCCAACCAAGGATTTGAGTATACAACTTTGAGATAGAAATTCTAGAATAATCCAATAACCTGTTATATATTAGGATCAAGCAATGCTTAGATAAATTATATGGTTTCTTCAAATCATAATTATAACGTAGTTTAATTTCTCACTAAAGCAATGTTTTGCACTTCCATTTATGAATTCAGCATAGCAAGCAGAGAGATGCAGCTGGAAAAGAGATAGTGAGCAACAGCAGCTCTACCCACAAAAACATAGTTCCAGCTTTAAAGCAACAATAAAAATGCAGTCAGGAAGCATAGACAATGACACTAATACAAGACCTGACACAGAGACTGAACCTGATAAAATAAACGAGTCACATCGTTTGTAATATAAGTGTCTAACACATGTCAAATCTGACAATGCTCTTTTAATTGTATTTATGAATAGTATTGGTCAGTGCAAATGCAAGTCACCAATAGATCAAGCAAACAGAGCTTCAAGATCATGACATTGTCTCAGCTATGAGACACCATATATCATAATCTCAGGAGGAGAATATGCCGATTATTATTCGTCTATTTTGCTACCACGTCCATGGAATGAAGAAAGAAAGCAAAGAATGGAATGGAAAAGGAATTAACCCATAAAGCAGAAAATTACTCCCAAGCCATAAATGTTATTCAGAAGCAGGGCCAATTCTGATGAACGTTGTAGCCCTCACGAGTTAAATTAGCAAATCCCAGGAGAAGGATTGCATCCGAAAGACGGGGAAATCAAGCCCAAGAAATCATCAAATTTAACAATGAGATTATGAGGAGGCCTATATTTAAAAAGATAAATCAATTATTTGATTCGAATTAGGGCATTATCTTCATTTTAGACTGTCTCGTACTCAGAAGTAGAATGGTTAAACAAGGTCACGTGGAGCAGAAACAAAACTTATGTCATATTATCAAGAAAGGTGGCCCTGATACCGGTAAAATGAACCTTTGAAGTGCTATACTCCAAAGACAAGCTCTTGTGTTTCAAGTCTCCGAATCATAACTCAAGTATCTGATGTACCTTACGGAATTTAATGCACTAGTATAATTAGTAACAACTTTTCATCATGCCTGTAATGACTATTAAAATATGTTGGCAACTAGCGCCTTGAGCAATTAGTTATCATTACGATAAGAAACTATTATTAATTGTATTATCAAGGTGCTAGTAGCTACATATTATCACTATTAGTAGCACGTTAGTAGAACATTACTTGCACATTTCAAAGCCATCACGAACACAGTGAGAAGTTATTACTAATTATACCAGTAAACTTATTTCTCTAATTTACGCTGCAGTATTCACTTATAACTCAAGTTTATAAGTGAATTATTTGATTTGTCATGGGGTTCACCCAAATCTGAAAGGAGAAAAACCAAAATTTTATCATTTACCATATTCTTCCATCTCCCTCCCCTTCCCTTAAGTTTTGTTTGCTTGAGTATTGGAGCGTTAAAAGTAGCTCTCAAATGAACAATCCTTGCACCAAAATGGGAAGCCAATTTCCAAAACCGCTCGAATAATTCATAATGCAATATAATCCACGCCGAAAAGTAGTAATGGGTTTTTAATTCATCCATGGCCATGCATGGCCACTGACCTTTACGATCGGAACTCAGTGACTCAGTGACTCAGTGGTCATGGAAGAAGACACTCGGGGACTCATGAGTAGTCATGCATGAAGGAAGAAACTAGGTGATTTAGTGGCCCTGAAAGAAGAAGGCGTGAACTGGATTTTTTGGATGCCATATTTCTCCCCAGTTCTGTTAGTAGAAATGCAGGGTGCTATTTTTACTAGACGTGAAACTTGTACTTAATCTTTTAATGAGGACACTACCTACCCTGACACATTATGTTGTTATCCTTCGCTTAAAGAATTCTCATTTAAGCCAAAACAAAAAAAAAAGAGAAAAAGAAAAAGATAAGGCAGTGATAGGGATGGTTCACCATGCATAAGAGAATAAAGGAAATGATGAGGAAGGTTGGAAGCGAACGGAGATATAGAGCAACGACAAAAAGATGGAGTTAAATTGAATTATTTTCTTGTCGACATATAAAAAGAATTCAATTCTTGGTGAAGATTTAAATTATTATTTTATACTAAATTTTGCTCGTTATGTTGTTGGTTTTACTCAAAATAATGGGAAGCCAGATGGGGCTAGTTCATGGGAATTAATGACTGAGTAAACCAGATTTGAGTCTGTCTTCGATCGGTGGATATTTTTTAACGAGCGCTCCTTCTATAATAGTAAAGTTTTTAAAATAAGTAGATTAATTACTAATCCATAGTAACAAAGTAATATTTACGGAATTTGAATCCTCTAAAATAATTTTAAGTAAAATTGCTGATATTGAACAAAAAGTATAGATATTACATGTTTAATATAAATTTTACCTTGTATATATGAAAAAATAAATACATTTATAATGATAGTACTTTGTATTTAATATCAATAACTTCACTTGAAATTATTTCAGGGGATTTAGATTCGTAATATTATAATCATTGTATCAAATATATATATTAAAAAAGAGATATAATAGAATCTTATCTACAGTAAGGTAAAAGATGAAGATTTGAAAACATGAATAGTTCTCAAAAGACCACGGCATCTTGCTCTTAAGGTGACAACAATATTGGTTAAACAATTAAAATACCTTTGAATAAAGTATTATAAAGTAAAATATTAAAAAAATTATAATTGAAGATCTTAAAATAAAATTATTTACTTTAAAAGAATTTTTTATTTTAAAATTATTTTAAATGACCTAAGAATATAAAATTTTAAGTATGGTGACGTCAATATCCTTCTTATATATTCTTATCATGTGATGGTGTGTGTTGACATAATTTTGAGTAATCTTTATATACACTTGGTATGTTACGTTATTTGTATACTCAACGATTTATACTATATTACGCATGGATTCTACTTGTATAAATTTAATTTTGACTTTTAATTTTTTTTAGATGCACTATATTTCAGATGCACTTAAGAAAATTTTCATAATTTTAAGTAAGAACATAAGATGATGTGTTATACACAGTGCACACGAGAGGATTTTGCATAGAATTGACACACTTTGTTGACACTGAGCATTTTGGACTTTTTCATGTGCCGGAGGGAGTCTTGTGGAGGAAGGAGTGATTGAGTGTGTTGCCTGATGAAATTCACTTGTGTCAGCCTTATTCTCATTTAATTATACAAGAAATAACCCAAATGAAAGACAACTCCGTTTGGTTGTTGGAAACGGGTTCTAAAGAATGGAATCCAAACAATATTCCTCCTCTATCAGGCGTTTGGTTGCAGGCATTCACCTACTGTAGATTTCATTGAGCATCCAAACTCCTATGTATTAGAGTTGTACATGGATAGGGTCGAGCCGAATATCTAATAGACACGATGTCCTGTCCGATTAAGATATTGAGCTTATTTTTATGCCCATAACCTGACCCGAACAAGCCTGATTTTAGGGCGGGTTAGAGCAGGCTAGAACCGTCCAGACTTTTTTTTTTAATAAATTGATACTTGTAATATAAAAATATCTTTTTACAAACTCATAATTATATATTTCAAAATAATAGACCTTTAGAACTCTTATATTTTTATTAGTAATAAAAAAATAGTTTAGCATTATCAAACAAAATATAAGCTTACTAACATAATTAGTTTTAAGTAAATATGTGTATTTTTGTTATTCAATAAAAGAAATGTCAAGAAACATACACATGAATGATGAAAATAATTAAGAAGTAGAGAAGGTTTGCATAAGTAATAAAAACTACAATATGTAGAGAGAATCGAATGAAATAAAAATTATATATATATATATATATATATAAGATGATAAGATGTTAATAATTAAAAAAAATAACTATTAGGGTAGGTTGGGTAGAACATGCTTTCGCCAGTGGTCTGGTCTGATTTAATATAATTTTGTTTAAAATTTTACCTATTTATATTTTTTACCCAACCCGACCCGATTAAACCAGACTAGGCGGGCCCTTAGGGCCTATAGGGCGTATCGGGCCAATAAACATCCCTACTACGTATAAAGGAATAAGAAATGTTTTGAAAATTGGAAGGAAAGTATGCCTATTCAAAGGAATGATGTGCTAGTTGGCAAAAGTACCTTTAAAACTACATTTTTTTATTTTGTTGAATTGTTTTTTTAAATTATCAATCATTAAAAAATTATTTTTAAATTAAAAATTATTTTTTTAGTATTATTATTTATTATTAGTAATAATTAAAAATGATTATTTTATTATTATTAGTAATTAAAAATAATTATTTTATTATTTTTTTACATTAAGGGTATTATAATTATTTATTAAACTTTATTTTTATTATTACATTATTTTTGTCCAATCAAACATAAAAAATAAATAAAATGTCTATTCCTTTCCATGTTATACCAAACATCATCATATATTATATGATTCCTTTCTATTCATTTCCATTCTTTTCTATCCCTTTCCATTATGTTTATTTTCAACAATCAAACGAGAAATGAAAAGAATGAAATGTCTGTTGCCTTAGTTACTACTCATTAGGAGTATTTATATCCTAACACTTCAAATATTACATCTTTGGATCTTTTAAAATGATTTTAAAGTATAAAGTCTTTTAGTGTAAATAATTTTATTTTACGGTCTTCAAGTATAATTTTTTTTAAAATATTTATATGTTATGTACATAAAAGTTGCAATTTAAGGCTTTATTGAGGACAGGGTAACCCTTTAAGAAGTAAAAACTTGTCATACATGCTTTAAGTGCTTGAAATCTTGTAGTGTAAGCTAGAAGGTTTATTTTAACATTATTGTTCGCTATCAATTATAAGTGCAACTCATTATATTGATAGCTAGGTTATGCAATTACAAATAATGACGCTATCTTGATGAGCCACCATTTTTTTCTTTGGTCTGTGCTTTCGTTAGATTTTTCTCGTTGATCGAATATATATATATATATATATACACTTTTTTTTTATAAAAATGTTTGGTGAAATAAAAGGTTTTAATAATGAGATAAGCAGCTTTAAACAATCTTACTCATTGTAAATATTGTATTTTGTTTAGACAGGTTTTAAAAATAATAATTAAATTAAATTAAAAAATATATTAAAAAATAAAAAAATGAGAAAAATTTAAAGAGCTAAAAGCAAGAACAAAAAACAAAAAAAAAAACATAAAAGACACAGCAAAAAAAAGGAGAAAATGACCAAAAAAGAAAAGATAGAAACAATAAAAAAGAAGAAGAAAAGCAAGAAAGCAATATAAATAATAATAAATTAGAAAGAAAAATTAAAAATAAAAAAGGGGGAACAAAAGAACAAAAATATAAAAATTAAAAAAAAATGAAAAGCCCAAAGCCTTAAGAAAATCAAAAAATGAAAAAGAAAAGAAGACAATCAAAATAAAAAAGGAATTAGAAAATGAAATTGAAAAAGTAAAAAATTAAGAAATAAATAAATAAATAAAGAAAAAATTAAAAATTAAAAAAAATAAAAATAAAAATAAAAGAGAAAAATCCTAATCAAAATAAAAAGTGAATTAGAAAATAAAATCCATTTTGTCAATCTTAATCTATCAGTCCAAGCCCAAATAATAAAACAAGGAAAACCAAAACTAACCCCAACCCAATTTCTTTGATCCCACCAGCCCAACCAAAAAAATAAGAAAAACAAAAATTTTGAGGTTGAGGTCAAAAATCTGGCTATTGCCGGTAGCGGGGAGCAGTGCGGCAGATGCAGGGTGAAACACCAAAACGGGAGAACGACGGACGATGAACAGAGCAGCGTGTCAGGGAGACAGACGGCAGCGATGGCTCAAGGATTTGACCTCCCCTTTCATGTCCCTTTCACCATTGGAGGCAGAGAAAGAATGACGCGAAAATGGAAGGGGAGAAGGGGCACGCGGATCGAGAAAAAGAAAGGGAGCATCAGAGGGGGATAATGGAGAATGGAGGAGACCGAGACAGAGAGGAGAGATTTAAGGAGGGAGGCTACATTCGAAAAAGGAAGGAGGGGAAATACAAAAAAAAAAAAAAACGAGAGGAGGAGGAAGAGAGAATGGAGTGAGTCTGCGAGAGAGGGAGAGAGGCCGAGTCTGAGAGGAGCTGAAAGAGAGAACGGGGAGCAACAGGGATCTGCACCCATTCGAGCCGAGGAAAAGAAGCGATGGAGGGGTGAAGGGAGATCATCCAGAAGCAGTAGTGAAAAAAAAAAAGATCGAGAGAGATGGTTCAACGAGAAGAAGAGACGGAGGGGAAGCAGAGAGAGGAGAAACGAGGATCGAAGGAGCATTTTTCAGGAATTCCAAAAATCATTCTCCTCTGCTCGAGCATTGCGTAGAAACTTTTCCCAAATTATCGGCTACTTCACTGAAGCAACAAATTCAGAGAGGTATTCTTCCCTTGCTTCCCATTTACTTCGCCTATGGATTTCGGTTCAGATATCCGTGGGTAGTTAAAATTATTTGGCAAATGATATGACGTTGTAGGATTCAAAAATCTGATCACAATCCTTGGTGTTTCTATTTGCTTGCGTCCGGGGAGACGTATGCTATGTTTGGATGGGGAGAAAACGAGGCGGGTGAGAAAATTAGAGTCGCGTTTTCCCCCGTTTGGACGGGGAGAAAAGGAGGGAGAGAGAAGAAAAGTGGAGAGAAAATGAGCGTGGATTTTGCGTGTTTTTTTTTTTCTTTCTGGATGTGGAAAGATTTTGGATAGAAAAAAAGTTGTAGCGTGATGTGTATTGTTCATTTTTCAAATTGCCCCTAAACATAAATGTTTTTCCTCGTGTCTTTCTCTTCGAACAAATAAATGTTCCAAAAAAAAAAAATAGGTAGAGAATGAAAAATGTAAAAAAAAAAAATTCTCAAAATAGCAACATGTCAACATAAAGACGAAAAAGCTTCCTTTGAAAATAGAGAAAGAAAAAAAATTCGTTGAAAATCGAAGAAAGTAAAAAAAAAAAAGTTTCGACTGAAATTCAGTCAGACTTTAGTCGGACCGATTGAATTTCAATCGAAAATATCCTACCGAATTTCAGTCGGACCTAGGGTCCGACTTTTCTTTGGTCGGACCCTTGGTCCGATTGACATTCAGTCGGACCCTCGAGAGTCCGACTGAATTTCAGTTGGACACTCGATCTAATTAAAATTCAGTTGGACATTTCTGACTAAAATTCAATCGGTCCGACTGAAGTTCGACTGAATTTCAGTAGGACCTTTTTTTGTTTTTTGTTTCATTTTTCATACTTTCTTCGATTTTCAACGATTTTTTTTTTCTTTTTTTATTTTCGTTCTCAACACAATTTTCTTTTGAGTAAAGGAAGCTTTTTTGTCTTTCGCCTACATATACTCCTGTGTCAAATGATAAATGAATTTTTGTGTTAATTTAAATTCATATCAATTGTACCTATAATTGCTTTTAAATTAATACACACACACACACACACATATATATATATATATATATATCCTATACTAAGATAAAATAATTCTAAGATAAAATAATTATTTTTGGAGTACAATGGGACATGTATCGATGCAGTGCAAGAAGGGCAAAATCGTCCAAAAAAAAAATTAATCACTCCCCCTCCCCTTATATTTTCTCTCGCCGCATCCAAACAAGAGAGGGAGAATACATTTCTCCCCACTTTTCTCTCCCCTCTGCTTTTCTCCTCCTCCATCCAAACAGAGCGGTAGGGGCTGTTTGGTTCGAAGGCTTTGGGGGGAGAGGAGGGGACCCCTGGAGTAGTATGAAAAAGTTGGAGGGGAGGGAAGGCAAAATACCCTCTCCCCTCCCTTCCAAAAATAGAGATTTTTGAAAGAGAGAAAAAATTTTTACTTTCATTTGACAAAATTATCCCACTTTTATTTTTATTTAAAATATAATATAAATTTTATTTTTTTAATGAGATTTAAGATAATTTTTTATGAAAATAAAAAATATTTTTTGAATAAAAATAAAAAAAAATTATTTTTAATAATAAAAAGTAAGAAAAAGTTTTTTTATAAAAATAAAAAAATTAAAAATTCTAATATCATAAAGATATAATTGTTCATTTAATTTTATCTCCTTTCTCCTGCTTTCCTTAACCAAACAAGATTTCATTAAAACCTCTCTCTTCCTCTTCCCTCCAAATCAACCAAATAAGATATCATTACAACCCCTCCCCTCTCCTTGATTGAACCAAACACTCCCTTATGGGTTTCGTCCTCTGTTACCTACTTCTTGTTTAATTTCCCTATTTGTTTATGTTTGAATGCGAAATTTGCTTTCGTGCTTTATTTCTACTGTACAAGCTGCTTGATATTTAGCTGCTGAGCGTGTCCAGTGCACCATTTGATAAGTTTTATCATATTTAGCTGCGGGTTTTGCTTGTATTGTGATCGCGCGTCCCTCATCTGATTCTGTTCACCTTGTATGGTTGGATGTGCCTCGTGTGGCTTGAAATCAGGGGGGGTGACGACTAAAGGGGTATGTGCAATATGAATACAGATTGCTTGCAAATGAAGGCCCTGGGTATTTGAATTATCCATTTCTCTATAACTCGGAATTTCAACTTGATTTAAGCCTCGTGTCACATGGAGCAAGCTGCTTCATGGAATGAGTGGGTAATCGGTTTTGTCAATTTCACATTGGCATAGAATGCTCCCGTTTAGTACACATATAGGATGAATTGGAAGGAATCGAGGTGATTTTACTATGGGGAATGTGAGGTTGCTATTAGCATAGAATGTTCCTGTTGTCACTAAAAACGTCCCGAGTTTTTACTTCGTTTTATCATGATAAATAAACATGGGAAATTGTCTGTATTGCTTAATCAGAATTCTGGATTGATTGTTTATCTTTAATTCTCGTTGTGATGGATCTGGATTGTTTTTTTTTTATTTGGCCTGACTAAGCAAATGGCTGAATGTAATCTGGATTGTTTAATGTGATTTGGTTTATCGAGGCGTTGAACTTTTTTTCGGCTTCATGAGAAGTTCAATCCTGTGATTCCTTGTTTCTTTCTGCTGCATGCGAGGCCCATGATCTGGTGATCCCTAACTCGATGAAAGCAAATGGATGGGGGCTGTGCGAAGAAAGGGTTGGAAGGGATGTTACATTTTCAGTTTTATTCATGTACTGGAATTAAAATGTAAAGTATCTGTATTGGAGTTCATTTTTATGCTCTAGTGGGCGTGTGTGATTTTTTATCTCCTCAGCCACGTGAGATTATTCGTGTTGTGGAACCATGTGAAATAATAAGTTACCTTGGTGTCCATCGTGTTTTGGAATCACCTTTGAAATCTTGAGTTCAAATGGTCCATATGCCGTTTATTTTGTTTTCAAAAGAATTTCAAGCAAAAAAGAAGCAAACTTCCTTTTAAAATGAAAAAAAAAGAAAAAAAATTCGAATTTAGGCTCCTAATTAGAAAAAAAGGAAAAATCTAAAATTAGTTTGTTTGATAAAAATATGTCTCTGAAGCCCTTGGAAAGGGGGGGTAACAAATAAAATGAAAAATGAAGAAGAAATCTGAAATCAATCAACAAAAAAAAAAAAATCAAAAAATAATAATAAGAAAATAAAAAAGAAAGAAAAAGAAAGGGAGGATAGTTCTTTCTATTAAAAAAAGAAAAAAAGAAGGAAAATGAAAATTGTTAAAAATCAAAAAATAAAAAAAATTAATCAATATTTTTAAAAAGAAATCAAGTTAAGGATCATAAGAATAATAAAAATCAAAAATTAAAAAATCAAAATTTATTAAGAACCAAAAGATTAAAAACCCAATCAAAAAATAAATTAATTAATTAAAGGTAAAGATCAAGTAAAAAAACTGAAAAAAATGAAAAATCATTAAAAAGATTAAAAAATATATATTTAAAAAAAAAAGAGAAAGAGAGCAGAAACATGTCATTCCTAAAATAAAAAAAAACTAAAAAAATCAAAACAAAATTCAAAATCAAAAATCAAAAAGTCAGAACATAAAAATAAAAAATAAAATAAAAACAACAAAAAAATTAAAAGAGAAAATACAAAAAATATTAAATTAAAAAAACAACGAAATCAACAAAATCAAAAAAGGATAAACAAATAAATCAAAAATCAAAAAGGGAAAAAGAGAGGAGAAATGGAATTAATTTAGTTTTTGTAAATTAAAACATACCAACTAATTTTAAAGTTATTTTATTTGCAAAAGTCTAAATGATTTATACTTTCTCTCTCTTTTCATTAAAAAACAAAAAAATGAAAGCCAAACAAATCCCATATCAACTAACATTGTTCTCTTTATGGTCAAATTACATGGATTTACATAGATCTTAAATTTTTATCATAAGTCAAATCCATCTTAATAAATAAGTATTTTCTTTCTCTCTCATTGTCTTTTCTTAATTTTATTTCTTTATTTTATTTTTGCGTGTGATTAATAGGGGAATCAAAATAGGATGAATGCTATATTAATTTTGCATAATTAATTTAGAGTAA
This sequence comes from Erythrophleum fordii, assembly GCA_032878935.1. Classification (NCBI taxonomy): domain Eukaryota; kingdom Viridiplantae; phylum Streptophyta; class Magnoliopsida; order Fabales; family Fabaceae; genus Erythrophleum; species Erythrophleum fordii. The sequence goes on along the minus strand of JAVQMF010000025.1, from coordinate 3,546,533 downwards.
TTGTTCTAGAAATAAATATAGTGGTGTGCTTAACACTTTTTCTATTTACAATCAACTCTCAAATTTATATCTAATTCGTACACTATTTTATTATAAAATTTTTTTAAAGTTTTGTCCTTTAAAAAATAAAATTTTGATAACAGATCTACTTCATTTGGTTCGATTTTTGTTTTGACAAAAATCGAATCAAAATTTTGAAAATTTTTCTTTTAATACCACGGTTGCATTTTGAGTGTAACACTCAGTACATGCACTACATAAGTTAGAACTTTTATGAAATTTTTTGGTTACCTTGTCTGTAGTTTTGTGCAAATAATAGATGAGATTGCATCTGAGTGCAAACACCACCCGGGAGGCGGAACGACTCACTTGTACGGTTGCAATCTCATGCGTTAACTGGACAAACCATGTACAATGCGAAGGAGAATTGCCCAAATACTTCTTTCAAGAGAAAATTATATAGTTTTCCATTAAATTTAGTTAAAATTATACATATATGCTTTCTATTTTTAAAATATACATACATTTTTTTAAATAAAAAACTACTGTGTGTTTTAATTTAATTTTAAATTGCAAGACTAAAATATCCTTTATTAACTTTATATATTTTAATGAAAAATATTTTGATAGAAAAATTTAAAATTAAATTAAAGTGTAAAATAACTTTTTGTTTCAAAAAAAGTTTATGTAATTTTAACAAAATTAATTTTTATTTCAAGAAAAATTTATATAATTTACTTATACCTTAATTATTATACAGAATCCTAAGTAACAAAAAGAATCCAATATGATTCAACAAAAAACAAAAACCTAATATATACAACGCACCAATGTCGCTGGATCTCAATTAAATACTGGCCACGGGAGCACATACTGAGATTGTAGCTTCTAATTTTTTTTTTTCTCCAAGCATCCAAGGATTAGGTACAGTCGTAAACTCTTGATTTTGAAGTAATTTGTCATTTTGTTTATTTTCTTACATTTTATTTATTTATCTATAAGATTTTTTATTCCTTTCAAAGACAAATTGATCAGATCCCTTGGCAGATATGAACCACAAATATGCCAAAGTTAATGAGAATGAAGAAGAAATCAGGGACAGGGAAGAAACTCCTGTGGCTCCTCATTCCAACTCCAACGGCAACAACCATTTTAGAGATCAAGTACTGCTATATACTCCTCCTATCTCAAGGATTTATCATTATTATTTCTTTTTTATTATTTTTTTCCTGTGCTTTCTTGTAAGAATATTGCTAGTTCTTCCCCATGTTAATTTCTTCTCTACACCACCTACAAATTTGAACTGCTACATGCATGTACATGTGGTACTTTCAAACAATTCATTCAAGAAGCTCATGAGACAAGTTGGATGATTGGTTAACTTTGTGAATAGTTCAGAACCAAGGGTTCATGTTTGTTACTCGGAAGACATTAAGCTTAAAAAGAAGGAATTTGCGAAGGTGGTATTATTCTATGCTAATTTCATAAGTAAGCTATTCCATGGAAACTCTGAAGATGCTAACCTGGAAAACCCGTACAAAAGATTTGTTCTTGCTTGGGAATCAGCATCCATTCTTTTTTCTTGAAAAGTTATTCAATCTAGCATTTTATGGTGATGATGTCACGTCATTTCTTGACCTCATGATTCACTTCTTTGACTTTTATAATAGGTAGAAATGGAGCTTAACTCAACTAGTGTTAATATAAAGGACTTCATAGATCTTATTAGAATCTTTCACTTAAAGAGAGAAACCATATACACATTTGATCGATGAAAATGGAATCTATGCACTTGTCTTACGTCACAAGTGAGTTAAAAGAAGAAATGAAATTCAAGCCAAATGGAGGTAGATGCTTACTAGAATCAATGTTTTCATGACATATTTTTGAAATCCCACAAATTTTAGTGGATGATTGGATAAAGACTTTGTTTTATAATATAATAGCTTTAAAACAATGTCACTATTCTTATAATTCCTGTATTGTTTGACTTTGCTCTGTTGTTGGATTGCCTTGACAACAAAGGCAATGATGTGGATGTTATGTTTCATAAGGAAATAGTCTTCAACTATCTAGCTGATATCAATGATGTTGCCAAACTATTTAATGGTCTTGACAAAGATATCCTCCACATAAATTTCAGTTATGATTACTATGAGATTTGGAAGTTGAATGGCTTATATAACAATATGAAAGCCACTTTGAACCTAATTATTATTAGGAAATAGTGTATCAAAATGGAGTCAAAAGAGAGATTTATAGGCTTTTAAATGTACGGTAAACACACTATCCTTAAACAAAGATCTACCTTTACTAGTTGTTATAGGTTTAGGCAAATTTGCATTTAGAAGTTATTCAAAACATCCTAAAAAGTTTCACTTAACAAACAATGGAACTTTTTGTTTCAAAAGCACATGTAAAGAGTAAGTAAATATGGGATGTGGAGAACAACTTTTATGTGTGTTTTTTTATATCCAGAATCAATTATTTATAGAATTAATTATAAACCATTATGACTTTTCACCAAATTTGAATTTGAGATTCAAATTTCCATCATGATATGTGAGTGCATTTTTTAGATTTCCCACACAATTTAATAATTATTTGATTATTTTTATATGAAAGTACATGATTTTTCATTTGAACAAGCACAAAAACTGACACTACAAAAAAAAAACTTTAGTGATAATTTTTAGTAATAACTAAAAAAAGTTATTTTTAAAAGTACATTTTTAACAATGACTTTATTAGATCATCACTAAATTACTATTTCTTATTCTAGCAAAACTTTCAATGGCAACACAAAAAAAAATCACCACAAAATCTATGTCATGACAAAAATGTTGCTACAAAATATTTTTTAGTGACGACACTAACATGGTTGCTACTAAAAGTTTAGTGAATATTTCTTTTTTGGGATCTAAAAATTTTTGTGCCAAAATTTTTAGCAGCGATATTAACATGATTGACACTAAAAAAGACTTTTAAAATTGATTTTTTGTTGCCACTAAAAGTTTGACATTTTTTTTTAAAATTAAAAAATTTTTATGCCAAAACTTTTAGTGGCAATAAAAACATCTTCAAGGTGAAACTTCATAGATTAAAATCATAGTTCCTCTTCTCACTTACTCTCCCTTCCCAAAAGCACTCAACGGCACAGTTCTTTCCGAAAACCCAAAACAAGCCAAAATCACATGTTTAATGAAAATAATAACTCCTAAAATAAAAAGATAAAAACAAAAATATAAAATTGACTAAATTAAATAAATAAGGCAAATAAAAAATAACTATACTAAAAAAATTTAAATAAATTATTTTTTATTATTAATATTAAGTAATTAAATTGTTTATATTTATGCATATTATATAATTATATATATATATATATATATTATAATTAAGATATATAATTGTGACATTTGTTAATCTTTTCCTTATCTTAATTAATCTAGACAACATAAGTCAGTTTTTTCCTTTCTTTTAGTCACAAATCAGATTTGCATTCCCTTCTCCAATTTGTCCAATTTGCCTATTTATCATTCGAAGCCAACACCAAAACTTTGTTTACTTATTTGCTTCTTCTCTCAATTTTGAAACCCTATCTCTGTTTTGTTTTAAGTCTACTTTCTTCTTCTCTTAAATTCAAATCTGCACTATATTTACTAAAGTTTTACTAATTATCCCATAAAAATTAATATTAATTTAATTTAGATAATCTTAAGAATCAAATACTGTCCTTTATTTTCATTAGTATGTAAAAGTATTTATAGTATAGTTTGATTAAAAAAATAGAAATTAAATATTAAACAAAATATATTTTAGTTTAATAATAGTATTTTCCATACATTTCTATAAAATAGCTCACCAATAGAGTTGAAAAACTTTTGAAGTAGCACAAAACATCTTTATTATAATTTCAATCCATATGTTCACATATCAAATAAATAAATAAATACCTTAACTAGTTGTAACCCAATCTAATAAAAAATTCCAAACATAAGTCATAGTTCACTTGCCAATAGAAAGAAAACCTAACCCACTCACTCATACACACGTCTCTGACATCGTTCTCACTTTGTCGGTAAGAGAGTAAAAACGGTTGAGAAAAAGTCAGAAAAATACTTTCTCTACTGATCTTTGATAGAATCTTGTAGGGTTCGTATGACTTAATCAGAATGAGAGATTTCAATTTGGAATTGTTTGAACCAAGAACGGTGATGGAGTCTAATTACTTTCGCGATGCTTCATCTTCGGATGCCGATTTTGGTTTGCTTTTAAGCATTGGCTTCGACGGTATCATTGGTGGTGGTGTTTGTGTTTGATCTCGCTGCTTTTTCTTGCATTGTTGCTCCTGAGCAGAGGAGGAGTACTATGAGTTTGTCTATTCGCTTTCCCTTTCTTTCTCTCCTCTTCTTCTATTTCGGTTGCTCCATTCTTACAAAGTGCTTTTGCCATGGTTTCTTCTTTCTTCTTCTAGGGTTCAGTTGATTTAGTTATGGATTTATTTTTGGACGGAATAGAAAAAGAAAAAGAGGGCCGTGATTTATGATACTCATTGTTGAATAAAATATACAATGATTGGGGGTTACTCACAAGGCTATATCTAGACCTATGGTATCTTTTGAGATTTAATTGTTATAACTTGAAGATAACTAATGGTGCTAATGTTTAAAAATTAGAATTATACTTTAATATTTAATAAACTTTATATATGAGATTATACACAGTTTCTCTTTTCTTTTGGTAAATAGACCTGAGGTATTTTTTATATTATGTAACCAATTTTTATATCCAATTTAAAAAGTTCATCCTTATGTCTTTTTTGCCAACATTTGAAAGAAATTTTGGTTTACAAATTAAAAAATATAAATTTGATTTTATTAAAATTTTTATTAAGGGTATTTAAAAGAACCTTTATTTTCAAATTAGAAAATACAAATATTAATTTGAAGGAAAATTATAAAAAAAAGGGTATCTAAAAGAAAATAAGGTAGCCAAAAAGTAAAAATTTTTATTTTAAAAATAAAAATTAGGGGTATTTAAAAGAACATTTATTTACAAAATAAAAAAAATAAAAATATTACTTTTACTAGCCTTTGGGAATTTTATTTTTCCAAAAATTAATATAGCATAACAAATATGGATAAATATAATATATTTTTAAGTAATTTTTTTTTTTGTAAAAAAAGTTAACTTTATTCTATCAGTGCTATATAGTGCATTATTAAATATAATATAGTATTATTTCATACAATATATAATCTTATATAATATTACACCAAATATTATATAATATTAAAATTTTATGTTATCAAACTTTATTCTATATGGTGTGCTAATCAAGCTCTTCCTCCATTAAGACGTAAGTAAGAATATTTCTCTATATTATATGAAGGTAAGCCCAAAGAAAAAAATGAGTATTTAGCCAAAGCTTGAAGATTTCTCCGTGTTTGGAATAACTTAATGGAATATTGAGCCATGCAACTTGAAGAATAAAATATATAAGGGTAAATTAAAATATATTTTTCTTCCCTTTTTTTTTTGAAATGTTCAAATTGTATAACCTTTTCTTTTTATTTAAAAAATATAATTTTCTCTTTTTTTAAAATATAAAGATATGACTTTTATTGTGATAAAAAATAAATTACAATTACACTTATATGGACCAAAGGGCCCTTATTTATCTCCTATTAATATAATATAATGAGTATTAAATAGATATGTGACCAAAATAAAAATATTTAATTTTTTAATTTAAAAATAAAATAAAATAATAATTTATAACATAAAATAAATAACATTAAAATAAAAGTTTATGAATATTTAAAAAAAAATATTTTTAATTAAAAAATAATATTATTCTTAAAGGTATTTTGGTCATATTTTAACTTTAAAAGAAAATGTATATGTTTATAATTACAAGAAAAATTGTGTAATTTAAATATCGTTTAGAAAAGAAGAGGGTAATTTACCAATATATAAAGCAAAATGAGATGACATCCGCATCAATTCATCGTGTAAAGAAAATTTATACTCAATGTTTTACTGTACACAAAAATTAAGTCTATTAATACAATTAGTAATACTTTTGTAATGTATTAGTAACATGTTGATAACGTTTCATTAATATGCTAAGAGCTAATGGTTACGTCTTGATTAATGGAGTTTCCAACATCTTAAACAATCTGTTACAGGTACAATAAGAGGCTGTGTGTTCTGATAACAAGCTATAATAGTTATGTCGAAGTGAAATTACCTACGTATTAAGCAACGATTATCAACACAATAACGAACCATTACAAATTATACCAATATACTTAATGCACCGTAGAATTCAATTTAATAGTATTATGAGGTATAAGATTCAAGCTTTTCGTATTCTTATGTATTCTTTATGTTCCAGAAAGAAAATCATAAAGAGATCGACTATTTGAATTGCAACATGCTTCGCAACTTTCTTTAAAAAAAAAAAGGTAAATTATCTTATTTGATTTAAAGATAGTTCGTCTTCCCATGGTGTAAAATATTTTATTCAATTCTCATGTTGATTATTCTATTATCATTTAATTATTATGTAATGTTTTATAATTTACTTTTTTTTGAAAGGTCATGTAAAGTAATATTAAATAATAATTAATTTCATTGTTCAAACTATTCATCATATATATCTTCGATAATTTCATAACATTTATGGTTATTATTGAAATTAATACTATCCTTCGTCAAGAATAGCTTTTTTGTTTTTTTGGGCCATGAAAAACAAACTTCATTAAACGAAATACTGGAAACAGAAACAATAGTGTCAGCGGAGATAACTAGAAAGGATATTATACCACGCCTTGCTAACTACAAAGTCACAGCATATGATAGCAACAAAAGGGGATGAGGGATAGGATTCCTAACCTAAACGGCGCATCCGCTTGTAAGAGTGGTTAGCAAGTCAGTCAGGCACTTTGTTTGCAAACGGAGAAAACCAGCTAAAGGAGAACACATGATACGAATTGCTGGGTTGAGAAATGTCCTCCAGAATATTCGAACTCCTCCGGCCTGGACGGCCATGGTTATCAACCATAGAAGAAAAGCAAGGCTTGGTTATCAGACTTTAGACTGACAATTTGGAGAAAAATAAGTGTATTTGAATATGCAAGTATTGGCTTAATTTTGGTAAAAATGTTCTAAATATCCAATTCAATGACAAGTATCTTGGATTGAGACGAAGAATCTGGTGCCTTCCTTCTCATTTCATCATTAAGAGCACCACTCTTTGCCATTTGCAAAGAGGCAACACCATTAGGGGGTGAGTTTGTAATTGAAACCCAAAATGTCTCCCAATACTCAGTTAGTATGTTCAAAAGCCATAGCCCTATAACTTCATCATCAAACTTCATACCCATTCTTGACAGTTGATCTAGGAGCCCTTGAAATTCATTCAAGTGATTTGAAATAGAAGTCCCCTCCTTGTATCTCAAATTCATCAGACAATTTAGCAAATATAATTTGTTGTTGATTATACACATTGTCTCCTACATATTGCCGAATAAAATCACGCATTTATTGATGCTCAAAATCCTAATCCTCATCAGACTTGAAATACGGCTTATGAGTAACAAACACAAGAAGATGCATATTCTTCACAAATAGCAAATCCTTCATCTTGCCCTTCCATAAATGATAATCAGTACCATTCAAATAGACCATCCTATTTGTATTTATCTCCATTATTCAAACACGTCAAACAACTATAAAATCGAGGCCCTGATGCCACTTTGATGAGAAAAGCATCACAATAACAAATATGCTGCAGAATTAAAAGCCCTCGACTTGCAAGAATCCATGAGAAATAATCAAACAAATATATGGCAGAAATTAAACAACACAAACAAATCTAGAGACACCAAGATTTTAATGAGGAAAACCCCTCAAAGTAAAGGTAAAAGCCACAAGTCATTTAGACCAATGAAACAGATGTTAGAAACTTTTTATGTGGACTCACATTAATTCTTTTCATTATTTCTAAAATTAAGTTGACCATGGTCCATTAAAGTTTATCATAAACTAAATTATTAATTAAGTGGTAATGAGGCTAATGGGTTTTAACATACGTTTAATTAAAAAGGTCTGGTGAGCATATTAACGTGTGGGCCAACAATTTTATTGACGCCTATGATGGGAGGGCCCAATAAAACATTTTTAAATAGAGTTAGGTCCCCTCTTTAACCCTAATTAAGAATGCTAGTTCCATTAAAAGCCGTTCATCTAAGCATAGAGTGATAGAGAGGTAGATCTAGTTTCTAGATTGCTGCTATGACAAGTATGGTTCTTATTCCAATATCAAAATTATTGTTTTAGTTTCATACAAGATCCAACAATTCTAATAGTGGTATCAAAGCTTAGGTTTTGTCTGAAATTTAGAACCTAGAATTTAAAATTTGGCAATAAATTATAGTGTTCATTCGCATCACTTTGACAATTGAAATTTTCGTGGTTGTTTACTAATTGGCCAAATTAGTTTAAGGCGTTTGTTCCCTAGTTCATAAGCTTTTATATAATATATTATTTACTTCCTAATTCCAACTGGGTAAAGAGAATTTAAAGCTTAAAGTTTTAAATTATACAAGTTCATCCTGTTTTTTATTTCTCTAAAATTGAAATTTTTTGCTTGAAGTGTTGTATGGAAAACCTTCATCTCATGTTTGTTGACCCTTTTGTAACAATTAATTGCATTAAAATTTGTTTAATTGGCTGGAAATTCAAAGAAGAAGAGGCTAAGGTTCTTGTTCGAAAACCACATGCACAAATCCAAAATTGCTTTAATTTGCTTGTTTAATTGCTTAATTAATGCCACATACATGTTAGAAATTCTTATTTACATAAAAGTCCTATGATTTTCGATGTTAAAATGCTTCAGATTGCACATTGATGTTTCAGAGTTCATGTTTCGAAACCCATACACATATTCTTGAAATTCATCGAATTTCTTATTAATTTGTTCAATTAACCATCCAGACATCTTAGAAATCTTATTTTACATCAAAACCCCATGATTTCCAGTTGTAAATTGCTTCAAAACGTGATTCGTATAGCTAAGGTCCGTGTCCACGAAACCCATGAAGGAAATTGGGTTGAATCTTCCCTTCTGATTAATTTTATGGATAATTGATGCTTCAGATATCTTAGGAATCTAAATTATAATGAAAAGCACAAAAAAATATGAAGCTAAATGCCCCAAAATTACCCTGAATCATGATGGGTCAAAAATAGGTAAGAAAAACCCGTTTTCTGACTCGCAAGACCCAAATGGAGGTTGAAGATGACCTCTAACTGGGCAAAACAAGTCCCACGCAGTGAGCCAATGTGAGGGTAGCGCGTGCCCCCAGCTCCAATTGGAATATTCTTCATCCCAATTTTCAAATCATGTAATTTTTTTAATTTTTTGTGATTTTTATTTTATTTTTTGAGGCCTAGAAAAATTATCTATTAATTTTTTATGTTTCTTTAATTAAAAATAGCATTTTTTTTTTATTATTTTGAATAAGCAAACGGCTTCATAAAATCACAAAAACATATTTTGACATATATAGAGTATGAAATTTAGGTGTACTCTCCCTATATACATGTGCAAGAATTATACTCTTAAGCTAAGCTATTAAACATCAATGTTTAAGCTTTATTTAAAGAAAACTGGTTGTTGTTCACATTTTAAAGCAAACATGGTTTATAATTGGCCGTTTAGGATGCATATGGCGAATGTATCTTAATGAAATAAGAATTTTCTCCTAATCCAAAATTTTGTTTTAATAAATTGTTAGACATGATAATCACCAATGTGGTTCATTCATTAAAATTATTAAAACTGCTTAATTCCTTTTATTGATAAGAGGTGAGGCAATTTTTTTGTTCTAATTTGGGAATATTATTTTGTGTATTATTGTGGATATTTGTCACCAAAGATATTTATCCATCAAAATACACAAAATTGTTGAGTTCCCTTGTTAGAAAAGAAATTGAGTTACTATATATAATTACCTACCCAAAAGGAGTTATTATATATACTAACTCTGGTATGGCATGAAGTGTACTGGTGGAAGTAAATAATTAAGAGAATTTATCTGTCCAAAAGGGATAAATTTTCTCAACTATAATCTTCCTTGTTAAATAGAGATATGTAGTTTAAGAGACTTATCTGCCCAAAAGGGATAAGGCTCCTAATACTATATATTATCCTTTATATTAGCTTCATGCTAGAAAGGTTTAATGCATGTTATGTTCTCTACCCAAAAAGGAGCTTATGATGATGTAACAGGTACTTCTCAAAGATAACTTGTTCCACTTGAGCTATTCTGAAATTGCCTGATTTATTGACCATGTTATAATTTTATTTACAGTTTCTATTACTGTAAATAACAATAATGCCTCCATTGAAGTTTTGATTGGTGCCAACTATAAGAGGTGGAAACAAAATGTAACATTTGCCCTAGGAATAGTGGACATAGATTTGGCACTACGTGAAAATGAATCTTTAAAACCCATTGAGAATAGTACTGCCGAACAAAAAGAGTACTATACTAAGTAGGAGAAATCTAACCGCTTTAGTCTCATAGCTATGAAAAGATCAATTGCTAAACATCTCATGAGTAGTTTACTAGAAACCACAAATGCTAAGGAATTCTTCGATGCTGTGGGAAAGAGGTATCATGTGTTTGACAAAGTTGAGGCAAAACAACTCATGGGTGAATTGGCAAGTATGAGATATGATAGTACTAAGGGAGTTAAGAAATATATCATGAGGATAGTGCATGTTTAAACTAAGCTTAAGGCTTATGATATTCCAATTCTGGATAGTTCTATTATTCATCACGCACTTAATTTGCTTCCGTAAGAGTTTAGTCAGATTAAAACTGCTTACAATTCTCAAGATCAAGCTTGACATTTAAATGATTTAATTTCTAAATGTGTGACTGAGGAAAAGAAATTGAAGAGGAAAAAGAATAAGAATACATACTTGATTTCCCACAATAGGCCAAATTTCCATAAAGGAAAAAGAAAATTTAAGAACAAGAAGACTCATGCTCTTAAAAGGGATCAAGACTTCAAAAGGCATGGTGAGCATCAGACTGTAGATGATGGAGATAAAATAAAAAATATAAATTGTTATTTCTATAAGAAGAAAGGTCATAAAAAGGCTTATTATCTTAAATATAAAGATTGGCTAGCAAAGAAGGGCAGAGGCCAAGGGATTCAGAATCAATAGAAAACTAAGGGAGAATGAGTCCAAACTAAAAGTAGAAAATAATGTTAACGTTGAGGTTGAATATATAGGAACCTTTATTTTTGCTTTTATTTTTTCTTTTTTTTATTGGGATATGGTTATTGGCTTTGTTTAGAAATTTTTTTAAAAGATATTAAGTTTCTCTTTTATTGATTAATAATGTTGGATATTTTTCAACTTTAGAAGGAACAGTGTTGAAATTTCTTATGATTCTAATATGATTGGCAAATGCATTTTATGTGACTATACAGACTGTGTTTGAATTCAAAAACTGACAATTTATCTTTCAATATTTAGAACTGCTAACCATTATTGTGATACAAAGAGATAAACACGTGCAAGGGAAAAATTGGTCAAAACTAAGAAAGGTGTAACTTGTACCAAAAGCCTCTTAAAAATAATACACATATTAGTGGACCCTATCCTTTATTGATGATTTTTTCATGGATATGTCTTTCTTATTAGAGAAAAGTCTAAGGCCTTTGACATGTTGAAAGTTTATCAAATAGAGGTGGAGAAAAAATTGAAAGTTTATCAAATATGTTTTTCATGGATATTAATGAATTTTATGAACTTTCATATATTTGATATGTTATTGAGAATGATCACTTTTAATATTTTACTTATGTAGGAATTGAAAGCAACATGTACTTTAAAACATGGTGTTAGTCTTAAGGATGATTGTTGTATTTGTCATGATATGTTTCTTATGGCACTATATTGTATTTTTAAGATAAATTTTTTTTGAGACATGTAGACTTGTTATTAATCATATGATTTCTCACTATGGTTTAGCATATGGATATTGAGAAATCATGATTTCTAATTGCAGTTTAGTATACAGACATTGAGAAATTATATGAAGGACCGATAAGAAATAGTGCATTATTGATAACTTTGAGAGCTATTTCTTACCACACTTCCAGACTTAGAATCCATGTCAATATAATGCCAATATGTGTGAGTATGGATTAGTCTTATGTCATTAAAGGGCATGATGATTGCCATTAACCCCTATTAATAGTTCTATTAGACCGAATTGTGTATGATGTGCTTTCTTAGGACCATTGTTTTCTAAATAAACTGTGTACATAATGTTTTTGTTGTTTTGTCAACCCAAGAGTTATTTTATAAAATAAAATGAATTTTCCTAAAATTAAATTAATATGGCTTAAGTGGGAGAATGTTGAAAAATTTTTATGTGGGCTCACATTAATTCTTTTCATGATTTCTAAAATTGGATTGACCATAGTCTATTAAAGTTTATCATAAATCTAATTATTAATTAAATGGTCATGAGACTAATGAGATTTAGTACACATTTAATTAAAAAGGTCTAGTGAACAAATTAAAGTATGGGCCAACAATTTTATTAGACCCTCCCATCATAGGCTTCAATATCAAAAACTTTATGTGCGCATTTATTTAAATAGAGTTAGGCTCTTTAACCCTAATTAAGAGTGCTAGTCCCATTGAAAGCTGATTATCTAAGTATAGGGTGATAGAGAGGAAGATCTAGCTTCTAGATTATTGCTATGGCTGCTACAGGTATGGTTCTTATTCCAATATCAAAATCAGTGTTCTAGTTTCATATAAGATCTAACAATTCTAATAACAGTTCCACTATGATCAAAATAGGAGAACAAAAGAGTCTCAATTAAGTGCACAAACTAGTGCAAACAGCTAGCCAAAGAACCAAAACAACAAATTTACAATAGAGAATCAAGAAGATAAAAAACACTCTAAAAATAAAAGGTTTAGTATGCACTAAATTTCTCTCACATTAGGTAATAAATCAACGATCCAACCATTGAAAATAAAGAAATAGATGTCTCAAACCTGTTCACAAAATTTTAACTCAATCCAATGGTTAATGAATCTGCAAATGAAATTTTACAATAAGTGTCCTATGAATATGCAAAAATAATTTTTTCTCTTTTATTCTCTCATAAGATGCTATTCTAACTTAAATATCATCACACTCTTGTACCCTAATCTGACCCCTCTCCACTTTACTAAGTAAGATATATAATGGACTTCTAATTGGAGCCCACACCTAGACTTACCATTAAGAGGGTTTGTTTCATCTAATTTGAAGCTCAAATTCCTTGTTTGATTTTAATCTTGCTATCCTCATCAACAAATAATTTGTAAATCTAAATAAAATATAGAAAATACTTTTCAATTCGTGTTTTCAGTAATTATTATTAATGGAAATTTTTATTAATAAAATAAATTTTGAATACACTTTTACTGTCTTTGTTGACAATTAATGGTTTAGTTTCAATTATAAATTGTCGATTTGAGCTATGTAGATTCGATGAATGACAGGCAATATTATTGAGTGAGATTATGCTTAATCACGTGATATCTTCTTTTCAATATGTTTTACTCTCAAATTTGAGTAAAATTAAGAGTAATCTCATTTAATTAGCTGTTATATAATGATTAAATGTAGCCTAAATGATCCAGAGACCTGAGATAACTGCAAATTCATCATTTTTATTATCACATAAATTGAACTATGAAAAAAAAAATTATTCAATTGCATAATTTTTAAATGTTAAATGACAGTATCAACTGAATTAAAATTAAAGGAGCTGAAACTCCTATACACCATTGAACGAATAAAAAATGTATTTAATTAAAAAAATATTAATTAATTAAAGTACTAATACATTAGAGATCTGTTCGATTTACGTATTTATTAGTTAGAGAATGAGAAAAGAAATGTCTAAATGAAGAAAATTAATTTTATTTTATTTAATATAATATCAAAAATAAATAAATATTTTTATATTTACATGTTTCATTAAATAAGTGGAAAATAGAAAGTTGGTGAGAAAATGACTAAAATGCCGCTACTTGAAAAAATCAATCTTCATCTCATTACCCCGCAATCTCTGGAGTTCGGAGTTCAGGGTTGGAGTTCATCTCAATACGAAGAAGTTGGCGGCATCTTCCTCAATCACTTGCATAGAGCTAAATTGGAAACAACCACATCTCTCTCACTTACCGCTCACTTTCTATGGCAAAATCATTATATCTAACCCACGTATCGTCCCTCTTCTTATCTAAGTCCAGAGTTATGGCCCCTGCAAGAGTTTTCTATCATATGCTTCCCTCTACAAATTTCACATCATTCAGCAAAGTAGACACTTTCTCTCTATCGCCCGCCTTACGAACCTCTTCCACCACACCCACACCATGCCCACTTCAGTACGAGATGATTATCCATGTAAAGTACGAACCTATTCTCGCCGCCGGCCTGTTTGACAAAATGATTCCAATTCAGAAAGCTTTTCTGAATCCGATTCTCCGGAAGCGTCCGTTTACAAATTGGGATTAGATAGCTGCGTCAATTGGAAATTGGCTTCTGAGAAAGAAATCGACCAACCCAGTTCCCAAAATTGGAACTTGACAAGGCTAAGAGAAAATATTACAGAAAATGGAGGAAGAGAAGCAGATGAACTCCTCAGAGGACAAAGGCGGCAGATTTGGAAGCAGAGGAAAGTCTCAATTAATTTGAAGGAAGGGCAGAATGTCTTTTCACCATGTGGCTAAAATCCCCTCTGCTACAGTAATATTGAAGCCCATTCACTCCCCATTTCGTGATATCCTGTGCAAGCAGTCAATCAAACGGTTTTGTCAGTTTATTCCCCTGCTCAGTGCGTTTCGCAAACCAAACAAGCCCAACGAAGTGGTGGAACCATTTACATGAACGTGAAAGTTGAAAATTTGATGGGATGAGTAATTACTTAAAAAAAAAAAACAATGGCAGTTTACTTTTCTTCCAGCATTCAATGGTTTTTTTTTTTCAAAAGAAAAAAAACTAGAATAATGCTATCTTGAGATTGTGTAAACAGTCATAAGGAATATACTCTCTTACATTAGTCTAATGTATTAAAAATTTGCTCTCAAAGTATTTTCAAAGTAATTAAGCCCAGATTGTTTAAAAAAAGTTATTCCATCCTACAAACATAAACTAACTCTGAGTTGGCATCTTACTTAGTCATTCAATGCAATAACATTATTAGTGAATACTGAAACCAAAAGTCAAATCATTCCAAAACGGAAATTGACCCCACGCCTGCATTATCAAATTGGCTTCATGACATTGTACATGGCTGGGAAACTCTCAAGTGGGCTTTTAGGGTCGAAAACATTCCTGAGGTTGAACTTGAGGCAATGTTTATTACATGTTGTTGAGGGCCAACTCATTTATTAGGTTTTGTGTGTTGAGGCCTACGTTGGGCCCGCTTTGGGGAATTCGAAGTGAAAGTAGTCTTGTAGTTTAGGATGGTTAGGGTTTGTGGGTTGTTGGGCATTCTTGCTTTTCCATCAATGGCAATCCTGTCATTTTTGTAAGGATCTTGGTCTGTGGTTGGAAGCGCCGGCTAGCTCTCGTCTACCTATTTATGTCTTCCATTGCGAATAGCTGCACGTGGTTTCCACCCCAACCATATTGTGATTATATATAAACGCCAAAAAGAGATTCATAATTAGTTCATTGATGATAAAGCTAATTACTGTATGAGTTCATAAATTTAATACTCATAAAAGATTTTCAATTCAAATATTCTATGCAAAGTGATCTTTAAGGGAAATTATATGCTACAGGATATTGAGTCTGATGATGAGGGAAATAAGTCTAAAGCTCAATACATTGTTGGCACACCCTAGGTTTAGCCCTTATTTTTTATAAATAGCCTCAAAGGCTTTCAGGCACAAACACCTTCTTTTCCTCTTATACCACATATCATGTGTACTAATTTAAACATCAAAATTTTTACAAAAGCTTTGAGGCTTAGGAGTTTGACACGTGGATCAACAATCAAAAAGTAATTTATCACTAGAATTATTAGAAATCAAATGTGTACATAATTAGCTATCATTGCAAATTAATATCATACTTATTTTATTAATTGAAGTGAATATTTAAGATGGGATATGATGGTAATTGATATAAGTGTTTATTAAATTGTTTTAGGTTAAACCAAACTTTTGATCCCTATAGTTTTACTAAATTTTTAATTTAGTCCTTATTTCTTATAAGTTGATTTTTATAATTTTAAAATGTCTATAAAAGAGTCTTGTCGTTAAAGATTATCATAACATTGCCAAATCTAATCCCGCGTGACAAACAAAGGTCTAATGTGACATTACATCGCTACCAAGTCCTTGACTCTATCTGAAAGCCACTCCATCGTGATTCATCGCCTAGGGCGGTGTCTTATGTCCTCTATGACCCAATTTGCTTGCGGTCTACCTCTATAGACAATGAAGGAAGGCGAGAGCTCTGCCAATGAGCAGGAATCCAAAGGGAAGCACTTGACCTTACACCATCTCACTAATCCATCAGTGTTGAGCCACGACGAGTTTGAAAGGCTGAAGTGGTTTGGGACGAAGCACCACACATACATGGTGGGCCGAAACAAATACTCTTCCTTGGTGGCATAGCAAATCCATGAGCTTGGACCAGCTTTGCTTTCTCTAATAAACCCTTGATGCCTTGGAGAAGAAAGTTCTCGCCATCTGCTTTAGTCACTAGGTAAACTATCCAACAACTCTCATCCCCTCCACCTACATCAATTTCATGATCTAGGGATAGATTTTTCTTATTATGGTACTAATAGCAACCCGAAGGTTCCAACCTAAGATTTTCTATAAATTACCGAATTTATCATGTATAAAGCATTGATACTTTACAAACAGAGCGTAAGACTCAAATATGAAATTTCAATTCATTGTAAATTTCTCTTCATGTTGGTGTTGTGTAAAATAGATTAGTAAGAGGAATTTGTGAATTAATGATTGTTGGCCTTTGGTTGCAAGTACAGTTGAAGGCTTTGGGAAGAGTAAAGAGAGTATACATAAGGTAGGATATTGGAATAAGAAAAGTAAGTATTACGAAGGATTTAGTTGTATGCAGCTACCCAAACAAGGGAACTTGATCCTTTCTCTTTTTTTTTTTTAATTTCTTATTCTATGGAAGAGAGAAAGACACAATGGATGTGAACCGGTCATTCCACATCTATTGTATCTTTCTCTCTCCTACGTAATAGGAACAGAATAGGAAAGGATCTTTGGAGGTCTAGAGAATATTTGATAAATTTTTAAAGTTGAATTTTTTTTTTGTTTTAGTTATGTCACTGTTCATACTGGTCTGAAAATGGAATCTGTCACATAGGGCTCAAATGATATCAATTGTTATGAAATTTTATACATAGAAACTAGACATTCCCATCGACTTGTGTCAACTAGAAGCTCCTCATTTGGATGTCTAGAGAGGAAGATATGAACTTTCAAAGAATCTATCTAGTATTAGGAACTCCACCCGACCTCAATTACTATTTAATTGAGTTTCGAGGTTTGGGCATGCTTGAACTGGTTTAGAGTTATTTTTTTCCTCTAGCTAATATCCACAAATTTCTAGATTAGTATCATTTGCATAGATTGAATTTTTTGGAATTAATTAGACATTTTTGAAATTTGCTGCAGAATTCTGTGACAGAACTAGTGGCAGCCTGACCTCTGGACCTTTCTGAATGTCAAACATCCTTTGTATTAGATGTTATGGTTTAGAAGTATTTTTAGCATAAATTAGACATGTGTAGCTTTCCATAATGGCCAAGAATGCATGATTTTGATTTTTTTAGAATTATTTATAATTTTCTAAAATTTGTGACAGAAATGAGGAAAATCTAGCCAAAAATGCATATATGTGTTTTATGCTTCTAATTGATCTCCACGACTTGTAGGCCACATTTGATGATGGAAATGAGTTGTATCTATGTAATTAAATATGAAAATGTGATATATGAGTCCATATGATCTATGGGACTCCGAAAGGAAAAAATTCTATATAGCGCAACGCAAAGAAAAGTAATATTTTGATGCTATTTTCCCACTTTCTTGTATGATTCATGGCATGAGACTTAGAAGTAACATGAGGCAAGGCTAGAAATGCATGGTGTTACATTTATTGTTATCAGAGTGAAGTTCTAGGCTCTTTTAGATTGGATTTGGCTTGAGGATGTAGCAATAGGGTTATGTAAAAAGCTTGAATGGATAGGTAGAGCCTTATATGAGACATGTTAGGTGTGTAAGGATAGTTTGTGGCTTTATTCATGATGAGTAAGTTTCAGAATGGTCTTGGAGTAGCTAGTGGACACCGAGAAAGGTTGGCCTCTAGAATAGCTTGAGTAGAGCTAAGCTTGAGCAGAGCTAAGGGATCCAATGGCTAGAGCTTTATAAAATATGATATCTCGCCGAGATCAGTGGCAAGCCCTAGATATAAACAATGAAAAATGATCTCGTTGATATGAAGAGGCTTGCTAGAGAGAGTATGTGAAGCCTAATTCCCTTGGTAGCCATACGCAGGCCATTCCCAACTATCTTGCATAATGCAGGGACGAGTAGTGATGTAGTGCAGTATGAAATGAGACTGTGGCTGCACAAGACCAGTTTAGAAAGGAATGAGAAAGAGAGTTATCCCCTAACTACAACACCCAAATGTCTAGATAAGTATTAGAGCCCAAAAAGCTAATTCCCTCAGGCCAGAGGTTTAAATTACAAGCTACACCCCTTCGAGCCTGATAGCCTAGAGATGATAGCTAGTTATGCATAAATGAAGCAAGAGGTGAAACCCTTTAGCTTGATGATGGGTTAGATATAGAGGCAATAAGGCTCGGGTTGCTAGCTAAAGATGAAAATCAAATCCCTTAAAAAGTAAGCCAATCAGAGGCTGTTAGCCGCGGCCAAATAACTGCTTAGCCATAGCTAATTATTTCAGGAGTAGTGAGGCAATCTAGAGAGTTCCTCGTTGTGGCCAATTAAGAAGTTAGCCGTGACCAATACTCAGATAGAAAAGTTAGGGAGAACCTGAGGCTAATTAGCTGTGGTGAATGATATGTTAGTTGCGGCAAATGACAGTATGAAATGCCTTGTTGGTCATATTTAGGCCAACTTGAGGAATGAACTGATAAGGGATCAGTCGATCCATAGATAGTGGGAATCCTAGTATAAGTAAAGAAAAAAAATAGTAAATAATTGCGAAAGATTAGTAAGAAATCCGTGGGCCTAGTAGTTGAGACTGAGAAAAGAATTCAACCTAGAGTAAGTTAGACACAGAGATGATAAGGTTGTTGAGACCTGCCTTTAAGGCGTTGACTCCAACCTAGGGTGCTATCCTATGAGACACTGAATGATAGAATGCTAGTGTAGTCTCAAAATAACATAAGGTAAAGCTACCAGTAGCAAGGCACATAGTGAGTGACCTAGAAAAATGTACCTTATAGGTAATACCTACAGATAAGTATGAATAGCTCAGAAAAAGAATGAGGATAGTTAGTAAGCTACAGGTCCGAGGCTAGCCTAGGCTGAGCATAAGCTGAAGCCTAGGGAAGATGACCAGTGATATTGTTTTAGGTGAGATATGTAAATGAAAGGCTTAGTGAAAGTTTCCCCTAGATCGAAAAAGGAAAGATAAGACATCCAGAGTCAGGGAGACCACTTAATAGTGGTTAGCAAATTCCCCTAGATAGACCCCCCTAAGTTATAAAGTACAGTGATAAAGAAAGCGAGAAAGAGCTAAGAAACTAGTTATAAAAAAAGATGTCCTCGCTTTAGTAATGATTAAATGAGTAAGATGGGCCAGAAAGGTAAACATATAAGGGCTTGATAGCTAGTCAAACGAGCTCCCTAATATGATAATGATATAGGGTTAAGGTATGTGAGTGATTAGAGCACCCAGTAAAGCATAAGCTTTTACTGAGGTAAAATCTAGACATTGAGAGTACGTGTCCTGGCGTGGGTCAGTATAACCCTGAAATCAATATACTGTGCTCCTGGGGATGAGGCTAAAGAGATTAAATAGAGAGAAAGCCTAGCTCTGATCCAAGCACAGAAACAAGTTAAGACAGACAGTTAGTGCTTTAGTACCCTCAGGGAAGCTCGAGAGAGTTAGGGACCACCTAAGAAGGTGAGTCTTGTATTATGCAGAGAAAAAGTATAAGCCAAGAATGCCATAGAATGAAATTCTTGAGATTATATGAAATAAAACTCTTTTTACTAAGGGATGGTCTAACTAAGAGCAGAGTAAGAGTATGAGCAAAAAGTAGACTCCCTTGATGTTACAAAGAGTGAATAAGTGAAGGAACCTTGAGAAAATACAGGTGCTCTTGAGCGTAAGAAAACCTGAACTAGTAACAGAAATAGCCAGTAGTAACATATCCTTTTACCTAAGTAAAAGGACAGTAAAGGTAAAAGAGAAAAAAAAAATTTATGACAATGTTTAAGCCAAGGACATAATAGATTGAAAATAGATGTTAAGTTAATGTGCTTGAGTGTTTAAGAAAGCACACTTGTCCTTGGCATAGATGCCCTTCTAATATGATAGTGCCTGAAATAAAAATAGTTAGGCAATGTATAGGGATCTTGGGACGAAATAGAGAAAAGAATCATATTTTCCCCGAGTATCCTATGAGAATAGGGCAAATAGAGAAAAATATAAGAGGAATACTTTAGATTATTAGGAAACTTGTAATATATTAGTGATAGTGAATTTGAGCTCAGTCATGAAGCACCAGTGTATTAGTGTTTGATGTTATGGTTTGCTTGTAAAAGAGGCCACATGATATTAGGTCTGGCTAACCTAGTAGTAATGTGACTTAAGTGCGTAGCAAACGACGACATCAATCACCAAAGTGTCCTGATAATCGAAGGGTATCCTAGTTCGTTAAATAATGAGATGAGTAAAAAAAAAAAAGCAAAGGGATTCTCGAATACTAAACTAGTAAGAAAAGCATGCAGAGAGGAATCCCTAGTAAAGAATGCCTAGATTTAGTATACATAGCCTGAGTCCTTTATAATATATGTAAATGAAATGAGAAGAGACCAGTGCATAGCCTCTCTCCTGCCATAAATGTTAACCACACTCAGTGTGTGAGATGCCCTAGTGCTAAAGCCCTTAAAAGTAGAACATAGACATAGTTAGAAACTACAGGATATGAGAGGAGGGCTAGAACAAGTATATGTAAAGTAAGTAAGTTAATAGAGCAAGAAAGAAAACCAAGTAAAAAGGGCTGAAGTGGGAATCTAAGGATCCTATAAGGAGCCATAAGTGGAAATTAAAATGCTCCCTAGTATTAATATGATGGGATCTTAGAGAATTAGATAACACATAACCCACTTCACACGAAGAGCACGACGTACTTCTGAGTTTAGCCTAAACTATTAATGGCGATGGTTACCGAACTTAATGAGCATATATTTTACTGTTAAATATAGTGATCTTAGGCTTTGACAGTTCCTAGAGATGGATCGCAGTAGATTCTAGCATAGCATAGTAGGTCACAGTAGACCCTAATAGGGCTCTAAGAGGTCGCAGTAGATCCCACAGAGTTATAGAGAGCCCTAGCCATAGCATAATAGTTCTCTGGTGAAATAATGACTTAAGATAGTTTTAGAGAATAGTTAGTCTCAGAGATCAATACAGTTTTAGCTAGCCTTTATCTCAGAGACTGGAGACCTCCTGAGTCTAGTAGACCGTTGCCACAGAGATATGAAGGCTTTACTCAGATAGCTAGACCATTGAATAGATCTCTTTAGAGATGAGCATAGTGTATGAGATGAGGAAAGCAAGAAAGTAGCTTTTCAGAGTTAGAGCCAGATAAACCACTACCCAGCAAATATTGGCCTTGATCGAGGGATAGAAAGGTCCTCGCATGCTAGCTTATGTATTCAAAAAGGGGTCAGGTGCAGTTTTTATATGAGGTAAGTGGTACAGTATATCTCTAGTGAGTAAAACTGTGAGAATAGCTAGCATCCTATCAGGGCTCAACAGTAGTCAGTAGTAGTAGCTCTTCGGTTCCAGTATGAGATACACATATCAGGCCTATCAGTGTTAAAATGAGGGACTATAAAATGCCACTGTAAATAAGCAAAGAAGGTAAGAAAAAGTCCCAGCCTACAGAGACAGATGTAATAGTACACAAAGAAACTGGGATTATTAAAAGTAGAATCTCCTCAAATGAGTTGCAAATCCCAGTAAATAATTGAGATATGAGGCTTGTAACAAAAAGAAACATGAATTGTAATCATGGGATGAGCTGATAAGAAAGAACACAAAGATTGAATAGTGGACTACTTTAAAATAGTAGATAGATAGAAACCTCCAATGGCTCTAATGATTAGAAAAGATGATGAGATGTTATGAGAAGCCATTGAAAGAGGATATGGAAGACTTGAAATAAAATGAATTACCTCTTTAGATGTGTAAATAAGTCCACTGAAAGAAACATTAATCCCTATGAACAAGTTAAGACTAACCCGATATGATTAGTAAGCTCTCCCAAGATAGGCCTCCAGAGTTAGAAATTTGTTTACTTTATGAAAAGAATTAGCCAATACTCTATAATAATAGAGCCTTCATTAAAGAGCTAGTATGAAAATCCCCTGGCTAAGAGAAAATTCAAACGAGCGAAACCGCTAAAAAAAGCGCATAAAGCCAGGAAGAAGGGAAAGAAAATAGTAGTTAGTCAAAAAAGAAAAGAGTAAGAGGAAAGTATATCCTAAGTTTTTAGCACAATTTATTTAAGGGGAGAGAAATATAACATCCAGTTCTCTAGGAAAAAGAGAAAACGTGAGAAACATAATGTATGATTTCTTCATTAACAAACAAAACTTACCGAATACAAAAGGAAGTCCCTCGAAATGACTTGGTTAAGGTCCCAAAAAATTTAAGAAGCATTCTAGACTCCTAAAGATGAGAATCCTAGGCTCAAATAGAAAGAAAAATGGAGCTAGAATGAAGAAGGAAAAATTGAATTTTTGTGGAATTAATTGGACATTTTTAAAATTTGCTGTAGAATTTTGTGACAGCACTAGTGGACAGCTTGACCTCTGAATCTTTTCAAATGTCAAATATCCTCTGTGTTGGATGTATTTTTAACATAAAGTAGACATGTGTAGCTTTCCAGAATGGCCAAGAATGCATGATTTTGATTTTTCTAGAATTAGTTATGATTTTCCAAAGTTTGTGATAGAAATGAGGAAAATCTAGTCGAAAATGCATATATGTGTTTTATGCTTCCAATTGATCTCCACGACTTGTAGGCCACATTTGATGATGGAAATGAGTTGTATCTATGTAATTAAATATGAAAATGTGATATATGAGTCCATATGGCCCATGGGACTTTGAGAGAAAAAAATTCTATATAGTGCAACGCAAAGAAATGTAATATTTTGATGCTATTTTCCCACTTTCTTGTATGATTCATAGCATGAAACTTAGAAGTAATATGAGGTAAAGCTAGAAATGCATGGTGTTACACATAACATGTATAGTCGGCATTATCTACTCACCTCTTAAGATATGTAAACAAGTTTCCTATCATATTCTTTGCTAATTCCTTAGTTGTGACTAATTATCCTGAATATTCTATAACACTGGTTCTCAAGGTCTTAGTGTTTAGATGACCTTAAATTGCCTCATAAGGAAATGTATCTTATTTTTTCAACATCTTGTCTTAACAAGTCTTTTTACATATGGTAATCAACTATGTCCCCTTCACAACACTAACATAATATTTATTCAAGTTATAATTTTGTTAATACGCAAAGATCCTATTTATTACTTCTAGCCACTACCATCCTGTGCTTAATTCATTTAGGAACTTTCCTTTCTAATTTCTATGCCTTGATCAATTATTAGTTATGAAACCTTTATCTTAAGGGAATTAAAATTTTTCAAAGTTAATGAACCCTTTATAAATTCTCAACTTAGAGTTCTTGAATTTTTTCCTCATTCACCATAGAAATTTTCAGATAATTCAAGGTCTAAAATGTGAACCAAAGATAAGCAAAGACAAGGTATTCACTTTATGTGGTTTAGGACCACTTACCCCAAAAATGTAAGGATTAGCACAATAAACTACCAAACCCATCAAAAATTCAAAATTTTCTTTTTATTTATTTATTTATTATTATTATTAGCATTAAATGCCCATTACAACATGGAATTTTCCTATGGCAACTATCAAGAAGGAAAATTCCATTGTTAACCCAAACTTATAAGAGTAATGGCATAGTGGACAACTTACGTGGGAGAACTAAGAGAAAATGGAACTAATTGAGTCTTAAACTTAACTTTCCTTCACACCCACAGTTTTTCCCTCCCCCAAACCAGTCGAGGCACACATGAAAGCTACCACACTTACACCTTTGTTTTGCTTAACTAAGAATCAAGAGAGGAGAACATGCAGAGCAAATTTTGAGCCAACAAGAAGAGTAACCACACATCATAAAACAAAAAGAACTTGAAGGATATGGAGGGCACCTTACCAAGAACAAATGAGCTGAAATTTCAAACTAAAAACTATGACAAAAGAGAGGGAATATGTAGAGTAATTACAAGGCAAATGGAAAACCAAAAAAAGCACTAAAACAATAAGAAAGAACAAAAGGATATAAACACTTTTTAGCAACCAAAAGCTGAGTTTCAAACCTGAAAGGAAGTGGTTCTGCATGATAGGAAATGGTAGCCAAGAAGCAAGAATGAGACATAGTTGCTACAATAATTATCTTATAGAAACAGAAGCAAGAAAAAGGAAACCAAGTTACAGTGTTAATAGAGGCACGAGCCATCATTTTTTGGTTGCTCACTCCCCTACTCCTTCTACTGAAAAGATTGCTCAAAGTTTTGAGGTGTGTGGTAGAAGATTGGGGAAGGAAAGGATAGAAAAACTAGTTGTCCATTCATACAAATGGGGGTATTTTCAGCATGCTAGAAAAATGACCTAGAAGTAAAGAAAAAAAAATTGACCTATTACCTGGTTGAGGTTTGAACCCACGACACTGAAGGTGAAAGGTCTATGGCTACCATCAAATCCAACCCTCATCCTTAATTACCTCTACAAATAAATTTTCATATATATATATATATGGGTTTTTATAATTAAATAATATATTATGCCATATTATAATCTAATTATATTATATTAGGCCTTTTTATTAGGATTTCTAGTCCAACCAAAACTTTAATAATATAATAATATTTTAGTTTCATCTCTACTTCTTGTTTGTGACCTTATAGGTTCTCATTATATTAGTAGTAACCCCAAAAAAGAATCTTCTCTAACAATCACAAACAATGAGTTGTATCTAATAATATATCACTACCACTTAAGTAACAAGAATTTCTGTGATTCAACACATACCTAATATGTGATCAATACCATGTAATTTAATCCTTTTTATTTTAATATTCAGATTGATCTTAAGGTACGAAATGTGTCATCCTCGTCAATGATCAACCTATGTTTCTTGACAATGAATAGACCAATCAAAAAAGAAATGATCAAATATCATATATTGATTCATTTAAGCATGGCCATACATTTTTTAGTCTTGCTTAATCAAAGGGCTCATAGATATCATTCCTCTTATACAAGAGGGATAAAATCCCATCTGCATCATTCACATCCCTCTCCATGATTCGCGATATACCCAATCATTGCCTTATCTACCATCCTGGTTAAAGGTGACATAGGATAGTGTAAAAATATTTAACTCCTCATGTAAGGAACTGTAGTGACTTTAGGTCAAAAGACTTTCTACACTATGGTCACATAAGAATTGCTAATGACATTGTATAATTCATGCAACATTCTCATAGTGGGTTAGTCTAGGACATTTTCTCTCTAATAGTGTACTTATGTATTGATTTGACATCACATATTTATATCTTAAAGTCATCAATCACTATACATACTAGTCTTGATAGATTATTGTTGTCTCATGTCATATAATACTTGACTAAGGACAATTTAAAAATAATAATTATTTTAGGGACAATTATCATATTAAGTTATATTGTGTAGATATAAAACAAAATACAATAATTGTATTGCCTAAAAAAAATGATAGAATATATATTATTACAATCATCTCATGATTGGCTCTAAAAGTATACACTAGCATAAATAACATCCCATCAAAATTTTATAAATTATGTTATGTTGCCATGTCATTTCTTTTTGAAAAAAGATTTTCTTTGATCCGAGCTTTTAGTTACATCATTGATTTGTTGAAAAAGTATTTTTTTGTTAAAGCGAAATCTTTAATTTTGAAAATGGTTGTGTATGGAATGAATAGGAGAACTCCCAATAATTTTAATTAAAAGTTTCTATATTGGTTACTTGTGAGAATTATTTAGTATAAACTAAGTAGTATGATTCCATAAATAGCAAAAATGTTTTTATTGAGGGACTAAAAGCTAAACACTGGTTGCTAACAATGGTTTTGTTAGTCCTTGGTGGACTTTGGGTGGTATATAACTAGTGGGATTGCAAAAGATGCTAGCACCATGTGACAGCCATCACATGTGGAACAAAAGAATTTTATTTTACATGGGATGAGGACTCACAACAAGCTTATATGAGCTACATGTCCATGATGGATTAGTTACTTACTATGTGGGCTCCATGCCCATAATGGGTATTTTGTTCTGAAGAGGTCCTTTCAAAAGAATTATTTTAAAGAAAAAGATTTCAAAAATCATCAATTTAAATTTGAAGTTGCAAGCTCATTTTATGATTATAATGTTTCTCATCAATTTATAATTTTTGTAGTAGTAAAAATTTATTAAAAATGTTTTTGTGTTTAGAAATTTATAATTGGTTAGTCTATTAAAAGATATGGATTTCTGACCTTGAGATAATCCAATGTGCTTGTTACAGTATTTCAATGAATGGTTGAATTATTTTCCATATTTTTCTTAATTATTAAATTGATTCATTGTAGGATGTTATTTACTTTTTTAGCATTTGGGATTTCAGATGGTAGAATCACTCTTGAGTCTTTGATATCTTAGTGTAAACTATCTTTTAGTCTAGTGAGCCCCACATTGACCATGTGGGTAAAGTCCATTTTGCTGTCCTTTGATTCATTATTATATTTTTGTCTTAGATGTAGGTCCACCTACTTACAGGCAAGATTCGCCACCTCAATTAAATGTGGTTTAGTGGACAAGATAGAGAGCAAACTTTCTTGTTTATTTGGCTATGTGATTTATCTAGTTATAGAAATTTTAGGGGTGCTAATTTTAAGCTACAAAATTTCTACAAGTAGACGGGACCCAATTTTACTTTGATGGTTTAGAAATAAAGTTTGAAAATTATTCATGTGAATTAGTTCTCAAGTGTTACTTATGCAGTGAACACACTTTGGGATATAAAGAGAGAATTCTTTTAAAAGATTAAGCTTACGAAGGTGGGCATTATCCCATACACTATGCTGGTTGCACTTCCATGTTAAGGGTGTGACAAAGTGGTATCAGAGCTTAGGTTTCCTTGTAATTCTATAAAGTAAGTATTCCTTAATTAGACCTCAGTCATCATTATAAGCTTAAGAATAGTTAAGATTGAGGCACTATTAGAGGCCTTATAAGATGTCAAATCTCCTTTTCTTTCGATGTTCTTTTTTGATAGGAATATGAGTGTCCAAAAATGATAGCTGTGGTTCATAAGTTGTCTTTTTTTCTTATATAGTAAGAAGGTGCCATTGATGGTCAATTTACCTATTGTGAAAGCTCTACATTGAGATTAGGTTAGCGACTAAAGCTCACTTTATGTGATTTTAGGTTGAACTCTTTGATCCTTTCTTAATGAACATATTAAATTCTATGATGATAGATTATAGCCTAAGAATTAGAGCTCCATCTTTTGATTATTCCCTTATATTGGGATTTGATATTAGAGTTAATTTTTGGTATGTTAATTTTTAGGTCTATATAAGGTCTCCTTGAAATCGTTTCCATGAAATTAGAGTATGGTTTATCTAGTAGGAAAATTTAGGTTAAAATAGTTTTCTTCAATGTAGAATTCATCACATTAAACATAAAATTAAATACATTCTTTTCTTTTCATTTCTTTCCATAGATACCTTGCATAATCACCCAAATTTAGTAGCTGACATAGCTAAATAGTACACAAATTAAAAAAATATTTTCTTTTTAAGTTTAATAAAAAAGAATTCTATAAATATATCAATACCCTTCTTTTTTCCATTTTTTTTTTCAATGATGTACTTTATGGTCAATCTCATTTCATTTTTTTTTTCAATGAGTGAGTGTGCTATACATTCCCCCTCATTTGTAACATATGATTAAGCATAAATTAAATTTTTTTTTACATGAATTATACCTAATTCAAGAGGAAAAATTTAAAAATTTATCATAGAAATTAGGTATAATTCTATTGCTAAATTCCCATGTGAAACAAAAACTATTGTTTCAATCTATTATTCAAAAAGAAGAATGATTAGCTTTATTTTACAATATACTACACTGCTTTAGTTTTAATAATGTGAATAACATTATATTACTTTTTATAGCCTAAGCAGCCATTAAGTATCATTTACAAAAAATTTAACATAATTAGTCTCAATATAAAAAAATAGTTGACTCAATTTAGAGATAATAAAATCCTTTCAATCAATCATCTCCTAAATTTAAACTTTACATTATCTTCAATGTAAAATAAATTAGAAAAGTTAGAATAAAAAGGAGGAAGGGGATCAAAATACTCTCTTAATATCACTACAATTTTAACAAGAGTAAAAGGATAAAGAGCATGATTAACTAATAGACGATTCAAAGTAAATCAATAAAATAAAGAGATCAATGAGATAATTAGTAGTACATTAAAGGAGAATATTAGTTATTTCCAAGAAGCAATACAACAATGTAAGAGATAGTCAAAAATACAAGTTACACTATAAGGGAGATAAAATAAGGGAAGGGGAGATTAGCTTATAGGTGGTTGTGGTGGTGGCAAAGGTGGATATGGAATTGAAAATTGGTGTGCATTTGATGGAATGGGGTTAATGATAATAGGTTGTTGAAATAAACGGCTGGGTTGGGTAAGGTTTGTGTTAGTAGGAGGTTGATTTTTGCTTTTGGTAACACTACCCATAGGCACCATGGTGAAAAAGGATGGAAAAATGAAGATGTAATACATGGTTGTGTAATTGGACACGACCAACCCATGTGCACTGCAGGTTTAGGCACTTTTCTTAGAGACACAAAGCTACAGAATCATGCATATTCACATAACTAGCTAGTGTCCTCTAACAACAGTGCCAAAAACTTATTATGAAAGATTATGCCATACTTGTCTTCATTTATTTAACACCATATGTAGCTAACATTTATTTTATATCATAAATAGCTAAAAGTGTTCATTTTCATGAAGTTAGCACTTTTGGTAGCAGAATTTACCATCATTGAAAGCCAATTTAATTCATTCTTGGCTTAATGGACCACGTAAGCTTACCAAACTTATTTTCCATTCATAACACATTTGGTCAATTAAGATTATCACAATTTGAAGCTCAAAACTCAGGTCCAAGGCATATATCATGAAATTGCATTACACTTTACATTTTGCTATGAATTCTATATTCTGATATAAAGTTTGGAAAATTATAACTAATTCAAAAAAAATCCAAATCATGCATACTATAGCTTTCTGCAAAGCTCAGGATGTCCTCTAACTGCCATAAAAAGTTTAGATTAAAACAACAACATTTAGCCTATGAAATTCAATAGAATAGTACCACGGGTCCGGTGGACATCCTACAACAGAACCAGATTTTCAAAAATTCATATCTCTCTATATACAAATCCAAATTTCATGAGCTTTAAACTTCATTTAACCCTTGGATGACATAACAAAGTGAATTAACTATATGAATAGTGACTGTGACAATTATACATGATTTGGCCAACTTTGGATATTGATAATAAATTCTCTAGAGCTCTAAAAATAGTACTATTTAGCTTCGTGAAAAGCTCTATATGAGAATTATATTCTTGCCAAATTTCATGCACAAAATCATCCATTTGGTCAGTTTGTGGTTCAGGCTAAAAATATGGTAAATTTTGAAACCATAATAGGTCAAATGGTACCAAATGGCTTTCTAATCCTTCCATGACCATTTGAGCATGTCCCAAAGTACAAATACAGCATATAAGAGCTTCCCAAATAGTCCAAATCATTATACATCTCAAATTCACTATCTTACTTGATCTTACATAAATGGACATTAAAGCATAAGGATATCAAATTCTCATATAAGCATATATTTGGTTCCAAATTCTATTCATACATCATAATCACATACTTTTATACATGCCCAAGTGTTTGCATCTCATATATATCATATAGATACAAACTTTGACATCAAAATATATAAATTCCTATTCTATTGTCAAAGTTTCATTCTTCAAGGTGCTTGGCTCTCATTTCTTGCTCTTTGAGCTTCACCTAGACATGGTTATACATATATGGGAAAGAGTGAAATTTAAAGAATTCCAATAGCTCTTTTACCCTTTCAAGCATATATATATATATATATGGCACATTTTTATGTCAAAGGATACAAGTATGCAATAAGAGCCTCTTGTAAGCACACATAAACATGTTTTCATGCCACATAAACTCATTCAAGTCAAACATTGGCTCTAAGGGCTTTTAGTCTATTTTCACCCAATTCTTTGGGACTTTTAGAGTTGTTTCACCCACTTTTGCAGACTTTTGACTTAGCCTTACTCCTTCTTGAAACTTTTAGCTTTGTCTTATCCATTCTTAGGGACTTTTGGCACAACCTCACCCATTCAAGCCATTTTTCATTTAAAACACATTTCAAGCACATAATGCTACCATAACATGTGATCAATAACTATAGGCATATCTCATGTTTCTAACATACACACAAGCATTCAAAGACAATCAACATCTAATAAATGCATATAAAGAAGGTTAGAGAGCTATCTCAAGTCAAGAAGTACACTTTTCCCCTTGAGTTTCTTCTTCTCTTTCTTGGCCACACACCCACAACTAGGAGAAGCTAGATTTGTTTAACCTAGATACATAAAAGAAGATACAAAAACATTATTGGAACCAATTCTAACTTCCGATAAACTCTACATAAGTCTATCATAGCTTATGACTTGATTATGGTTTCATACAAGGGCATAATGAAATAACCCATTTATTCTATGATTTTGGCTCCTATTTGTCATTCAATCTAAGTCATATTGTCTATTTAAATCATTAAAGTCATCTCTAACTCAAATTAAGGAGCTGAAAGTCAAGTTGCTTCTTTATGCCTAAACTCTAAACTCTAAAGGAACCTAAAATTTTTAACTTTCAAAATATAGTTTCTAAATTCAAACCAAGGGTTTCTTGGGCATCTATAATTCATATCTAGACCTCTTTTACCCTTAGAATTAAGAAAAACTCTCCTTAAGTACTCTTTCTCTCTTTAGGCCGAAACATAGAGCATTTTAGCCACCATGGGGTTTGCTTGGTTTTTCTTAGGGAATTGACACTTGTGAAGCTTCTTAAACCTCTTATAAACTCTTACATACTCTTATATAAGTTAAATTATCCTTAGAAAGTTTTAGAATTTGTTAGGTGCATTAAAATCCCTAGGTAGAAAAACTTGAATTCTAAGGCTTCTCTTTTAGTTCCATTTGCTTATTCCTACTTCTCATACCTTAAGATCCTCATTCCCACCTCACTATGATCAAAATTCACTCTCTCCTTCATGGGCCTAGGTTTGGCTGAAACACCCATGGAAGAAGGAGACAAGATGAATCAAAATAATCCATGGTTTCTTACCTTATTTGCAAGCTTTTCCAAAGAGCTTTCAATTGCTTCCACTCTCTCCTTCAATTCCTCTCTTGCTACTATTTGACTAGCCATGAATCAATCCTAAATTCATCATCAAAATTATAGGAAAAGAGAGAAGAAAGAAAGGAAAGAGCTTGCTATAGCAAGAAGCATAGAAAAGGCCTTGAATCTTTACCTTTCTACTTGGTTTTCTCCTCCCTTCTTCCTCCCTTTTTGTATGCTTCATAAGGTTTGCTTAGTTTCTATTTTAGTCTAGAGAAGAGTCGGTTTAGGCATTAGGAAGAAATGGGACATGATTTAAGGACTAGGGGATTGATTTAAGACACTTTTTTAAAATTTCAATTTTGTCCCTTTCTTAGTTCTTTTCATTTAGGCTCATTTCAATTCTTTTTTGAGAATTGTCTTTTTCATCATGAAATTTAGATTATCTAATTCATAAAATGCCTTCAGTTTCACTCAAATTGGATTTAAAATCATTTGATCAAAGACCGATGGCCAAAATTACTCACCGAAAATGTTTTAGAGGTTCTTATAGTTTTAAGGGTCTCTGAGAACCCTAAGAAACTTAATTTTTTTCATTTAAAGATCTCTCCTTTGAGTTTTTTTAATTTTTTTTTGAAACTATGAAAATGCCATTGCCTTCGTTCGTAATTTTTCTTAACTATTCTAGCTCTGGCTTTTGGACATCTTAAGCTTCATATTCTCATTTTTAGGGGTCTAGTTTATTGCTCTAATTTTATTTGGCCTCTAATAATTCCATTCATGGGACTTCCTTTTATAATCTTTTAGTTTCAAGCCTTTTTAGAACAGCTGGGTATTACATTTCTCCCCCTTTTAAATAAAATTTCATCCCTAAAATTTAGAGATATAAGCATTACCCTGCCTTTCTCATACTTTTTCTAGCTAATATTTCCATTCTCTTTGCCTAGCTTTATTTACTCTTCTTAGATACTAGGCTCTTTTAAGCCTCTTTCTACTAAGGAATTAATGTTGCTAACTTGCGGTATATGATTCTCTTTCGCTATGTTATTTATACAGAGTACTGACTTGTTCTTGTCATGAGGGGGACTAACTTCTGGTGCTGAACATGTTCTAATAACTCTAGTCTATTTCTTGGGAGAGCTTACTATTTCATATCTAATTTGTCTTAACCCAATTCATAGGGGTTAAACTTTTTTTCTCAATGGACTTACTTGCATATGCAATTGCATATCCAATGGCTTTTTGCAAAGTCTATTTATCTTTTTCTATTCATTGTAAGCCATCAGAGATTTCTACCTACTTACTTAACTTATTTAAGTATTTAGTCCATTGTTTAACCTTACCTTCTTTCTTACTAGCTCATCTCATAATCAAGGTTTATATCTCTTTCTATCATAGGCCTTATGTTTTAACCACTTACTGGGATCATAGCTTCTTTAAGAAGTTTCTATTCTTAATTATCCCAATGTCTTTACTTACTATTATACTTGTCCTTTTAGGCCTAAACTTTGTTCTTCTCTTTTTATCTACTTGAGAGTAAATACTATTCAGTTTCTTAACTTGCTAATTGACTATCATAACTTTTACTTTTCTTGTACTAGCATTGAAGAATGACTACCACTGATTAATACTGTATTCAAGTGGGATACTAACTTTTCATATTCTTAATTACTAGAGACATGATCTACCACTTACCCTATCATAAAGAACTACACCTGACCCTTTTTCTAAATACTAACTCTAGCATATAGGGATTTTTCTCTCCCTTGGTCAGGCTTAATAATTGTTGGGTAGTGGTCTATTTAACCATAACTCCGGAAAGCTACTTTCTTGCTTTTCTCATATTACATACTATGCTCCTCTATCGAAGAAGTCTAGTCAGTGGCCTGACTGTCTGAGTATAACCTTAATATATCTGTGGCAATAGTTTACTAGATTTAGGAAGTCTCTAGTCTCTAAGACAAAAACTGTTTGAAATTATACTGGTCTCTGAGACTAAACTGATCTATAAAAACTATCTTAGGCCATCATCCCCTAAAAGAGCTACTATATAGTAACTGTGGGCTCTCTCTAACTCTATAAGATCTTCTGTGATCCCTGGGTCTACTGCAACCCCTTAGAGCCCTGTTAGGATCTACATCAACCCACTATATTATGGTAGGATCTATTACGATCCATCTCAGGGAGGTTTTAGTGCTTAAGATCATTGTGTCTGTAAATAGAACTCATACTTACTAAGTCTAGCAACCATTGCTCATAATCTCCAAGGCTAAACTCAGATGTTGGCTATGCCCTTCATATGAAGTGGATTTTGTATCATTTGCTTCTCTGTCAACCCCATAGTAATAATACTTAGGAGTATTTTGGATTTTACTCATTACTCTCTATAGGATCGTTAGGTTCCTCCTTCTAGCCTTCTCAACATGCTTTTTTTT
Organism: Erythrophleum fordii; assembly: GCA_032878935.1. NCBI lineage: Eukaryota > Viridiplantae > Streptophyta > Magnoliopsida > Fabales > Fabaceae > Erythrophleum > Erythrophleum fordii. Next base: position 3,512,145 of record JAVQMF010000025.1, on the reverse strand, counting down.
TCTTTACTCTTACTAGCTTACTTTACTTTATCTATATACATTCAGTCTTTTCTATCTTATCCTGCAATTTTTTACTTTGCCCATGTTCTGCACTTAAGTGTCTTTAGTACCAGGACATCTCACACATCAAGTGTTCTTAACATCTCTCACAGGATAGGTACCATATACTAGTCCTTTTTTATTTTCTTTAGTTATATCATAAAAGACATATTATGCATACTGAACTCGTGCTGTTTAGCTTTTAAAATTCTAAATCAGCACATTCCCTTTATATCATTCTGAACTGGGGATTCATTTTTAATACTTTTTCTTATAGTTCTAGCATCATTGGAATCCTTTAACTTATTATTCTTTAGCTTATCCTTTAACTTAACTAACTTGGATACTCTTTGATCATCGGGACACTCTTTATGGTTGATGCTAATATTTGCTATGCACTTAATTGACCAGACTTAATATCATGTAGCCATCGTTGCAAGTAAATCATAACATCAATCACTAATACACAAGCATATCATGACCAAGCTTAAGCTACTATCTCTAGTATATTACAAATTTTTAGTAATCTAAAGTACCTTTTTGTTACTTCTCTGTATCTTTCTTTATATCATATGGCACTTAGGGAAGAAAGGAAACTCTTCCTTTAATCTCTAACATAATTTACTATTCTATCCTAAGGTTATTTTATATTGCCTAGTTATCTCTACTTAGGGCATTACATCATATCTTATGGACAACAATACCTAAGACAACAATTACTTTCTAATGCACTCATTCATGTTACCTTTCTATCTATTCTCAATTTATTATGTCCTCAACTTTAACATTATCACATGCTTTCTCTTTAACTTTTACTATCCTTTTCTAATATGAAAAGTGTTATCTATTACTCATTTATTTCTTTATCAATACTCAAGAGCATTTTCATACTTTCTGAGTTCACTTTGCTTACTTACTTTCTATAAAGATTGAGGAGGTCTAATTCATTTTATGCTCATCCTCTATTTTTAACTAAACCGATCCTTGTGTAAGGAACTTTATTTCATGTGAACTTCAGAGTTTTTCTTCCTTAAGGCTCTCAAGCTTAACTTATTACTTTACATAATTCTGGAACTCACCTTCTTCGGTGGCTTTTACTTCCTCTAGCTTCTCTGAGGGTATTGAGGCACTAATTGCTTACCTCGACTTCTCTTTACATTTTGATTAGGGACTAAGTTCTCTTTTTGCTTAAACTTTCTACTTTTATTTTTAGGAGCATGGTTTACTAATTTTAGGGTTTTACTGACATGATTTAGGTCACATATCCTAACATCCTAAAGCTATTTTACCTGTAACTTTATGCTTTGCTTAGTACTTTTACTACTCGTGTGCTTTTACATTGTACTAGTCCCATATTAAGGAAGCTCATATGACAAAGTGCTGAATTCTTATTTGTTTGCTTTTACTAAGCTTACTCTATTAACTCTCCTTTAGTCACTACTAAGCAAGGGTATCTTTTTCTACATACTAGTTTCTTAACTCTTCCTCGCTTTCCTATATCCCTGTAATCACTAAGTCAAGGGTATATCTATTAGAGAGTTGCTGACCACTAATTGGGTGGTCCTCCATCTTACTACATCTTATTTTCTTCTTATCAAACCAGGGAGAACCTTCATTTTGTTATCTTTTGTAATTACTTTCTCTTTAGATTGAGATTATCTTTGCTACTCATCTTGCCTTGCATATAAAACTATACTTATTGCTTTTCTTAAGCTTCAACTTACACTCAGCCTAAGAGACTTATCTCACTAAAGCTACAACTTACCATGGGTCTAGTTAGCTCACACAAGCTTATTGTATACCATTACTAGACTCTCTTAAACTTTTCTTTTTGATCTTTTCTCTTTTTTGGATTTCTAACACTAAGCCAGTCACATTCAGTTTAGGACAATAGTCTTTTATACTATTATATCATTCCTTTGCATATATACTCATGACATGCTCTACATGTTTCGAGTTTACATTGTTGACACATCTTTTACTATCATACAGGGTAGCATTCTAGGTTGGTGTTAATGCCTTGTGGGCGAGTCTCTACAACCTTACTACTCTTGTGCCTAACAATCCTACACATCCTTGGACTTAGTCATAAAATATGTTATTGTCTTTCTTAAACTCATGCACTAAGCCTGCTACTTTTTTATCACTTATTTATTTCCTATGAGCCTATTAAGTGAGTCATTTATCTATCTTTTATCTTGTTCAAACTATAGGCCTTAACTTTCTCTTCTCTATTTTACCTATAGCAGTTCATTTCCTACATTAGCTTGAGTATGACCAATAAGGCCTCCTATTTTGAAATACACTCTATTATCTAGCATACCTTTTCTAATTACATGATCCAAGCCTCAACTACCTCTATATTTAGCCTAACATCAAGGCTAGAGGATTTTACATTTTGCATTACTTATTCAGCAGCCAGATGGTGAGTCAGGGTCGTCAGGGCTCTATGAATGATGCTTGTGGGTTCTGGCTTAAGGGACTAGCTTTCTAAACTCTTTAATTCATCTAAACATCTAGGTGTTAGGGCTAGGGGGAGTAACTTCCTCTCATTTTCCCCTTTGAACTCATTTCCTTCGTAGCTGTAGTTTTACTTCATACTGCACTGCATTGATATCTATCCTGCATTAGGCAAAACATCTTAAAATGATTTAAGTGTGGTGATCAAGGAGGATTAGGTCTCTCATAATCCCTCTGGACAAGCCTCTATTGCAGCTACATAACTGCTAGTACATTATGGCTTGCTGTTGACTCAAGCGAGCTACTATAACCCATAGGGCTCTAGCCATAGGATTAATTAGACTTTGGCTCTGCTCTAACCTTTCTAGATGGCCCACCTCTACTAGTATTCACCCTATCATCTGATACCATTCTAACATAACTTAACATGAAACATAACCATATACCATATTTTAACATTGAAAGCATCTTATATAGGTCATACATAACGCAAAATCACATCCTCAAGCCATAACTAACACTAAAATGCTTGAACCATTGCTTTAATATCAATAAATGTAACGCCATATGTAGTAAACATTTATTCTACATCACAAATAGCTAAAAATGTTCATTTTCATGAATTTAGCACATTTGGCAGTAAAATTTATTGTCATTAAAAGCCAATTTAATTCATTCTTGGCTTAAATGAACCATGTGAGCTTACCAAACTTATTCTCCATTCATAACACATTTGTTCAATCAGGATTATCACAATTTAAAGCTTAAAATTGGGGTCTAAGGCATATATCACGAAATTGCATTACACTTTGCATTTTGCCATGAATTCTATATTCTGATATGAACTTTGAAATATCATAACTAATTTTAAAAAAATTCAAATTATGTATACTATAACTTTTTGGAAAGCTTAGGATGTCCTTTAACTACCATAAAAAGTTTAGATCAAACCAATAACATTTGTCTTACAAAATTCAATAGAACAATACCATGGGTCTGGTGGGCATCCTACAGCAGAACCAGATTTTCAAAAATTCATATCTCTCTTTATACAAATCCAAATTAAGTGTTCTTAGTGGCTATGGAAATCTTATGATATCATATATATGCTTGTAAAATTTCATGAGCTTTGAACTTCATTTGGCCCTTGAACGATATAACAAAATGAACTAACCATATGAATAATGATTGTGATAATTATGCATAATTTGGCCAACTTTGGATATTGATAATAAATTCTCTACAGCTCCAAAAATAGTGCTATTTGGCTATGTGAAAGCTCTAAATCAGACCTATATTCTTGCTAAATTTTATGCGTGGTTCAGGCTAAGAATATGGCAAATTTTGAAACCATAATGGGTCAAATGGCACCAAATGGCCTTCTAATGCTTCCATGACCATTTGAGCACGTCCCTAAGCACAAATATAGCATATAGGGACTTTTGACTTAGAATTTTGACATTCAGAGCTATGAATGTTAGTCTTGCAATGTAGAAGAAAGTGGCTGGTGCATCTTAATTCTAAAAAAAGATATTTTAACTTTTTTTCGTAATTACAATTTTGCCACTATACTTTGACTACCTTGTTTGGGCTCGTTTTAAATCCTTTTTTAGAACCATCAATTCCATATAAAAATTTACACTCTCTAGTTTATTATAAGTATTTTCTTTGAAATTTTTGGGATTTGAAATCATATTAAGTAGTTGAGTCAAAGTTATAGTCAACTAATGTCTTAAATCATGCGCTAGAAGTTTTTTTAACAAGTTTAATCATTCATATGGTTTTCAGGGCTTCTAGGAATCTTAGCAAGTTCAAATTTATCATTTAAAACTTCTTTCTTTGAATTTTTAAAATTTTACTTGAAATTATGATTTTGTCATTAATACATCAATTTCTCCATTTAGATATTTTGGCTCTAGTTCATGCCATCTAAAGTTTCATAATCCTATCTTTGGATGCTCAGATTAATATTTGGCCTTTACTTATCTTTAATTCATCTTACTTTAGGGTCCTCTCTCATTATCTTATCAGTTCAAGGTCAATTTACGAAGAACTAGATGTTACATTCTGCAAGTGTACTAGTTACATAAGTAATAAACTAATGAGTATAGTATCGTTCCCATGAGAAAGAAATTCAATTACCAACCACTAAAATTAATTTTGTTATATAAATTATCTAATTGAAATTAGAACTAATAAAAATAAATTAAATGCAATAATTTGCTTAACAAACACTGATTATATATGAATTTGAAAGCTTTGAAATCTAGAATCCCTTATTTACTTTCTTAAGCATAATTCAAATTAAACTCTTGTAACTTAATTCGATTGCATCAATAGCAATCTTACTAATGGAAATTTCAAAGCTTTCAAATTCATATATAGATTTCTAATATGAACTTAAAAAGGGAAACTAATTTTTTATGTAGTTTTGCTTCCTTCTCAGTTTGCCATTTCAGTTTTTAGGTTGCTGAGTAAGTCTCGGGATAGCATTTCCACAGGTTTCATTTTTCTTACTTTTGCTTTTGCGTGAAATTCTATTGTAGCAACCATGCTCTTTATTGAATTTCTATTACCATTTCCCTCATGCAGAACCACTTCTTCTTGCTTTTGCTTTTGTGTGAAATTCTATTATAGGGTTCTTAAAGGAGGGGGGCTATTATATGGTTATGGTTTTATTGGATGGGAGGATCGAGAGAAAGCTAAAGAAGTGCACAAAACCATGATTAGCTTCATCTTTTCTTTCCTCTTGAGCTAAGACCAGTAGGGCACCATAAAGGGTGCAAGTATTTTTGCTTTGGGTTGCTTTGCTAGGTGCTACGTCAGTGCAAGGGAAGAGAATAAGGGATATGTGGGCTGCCTTGTAGGTATTATGTTTAAGAGAAAAAAGGAAGCCTAGGATGTGAATAATGTTTCTATGTTTGAAATTCTAGTTTTGTTCATGTAAGTTAACACCTCTTCCATGGTTCTTTATCCTCACACAACTCTATCTATAAATGCCTTATTGTAATATGTTTTCATGTGTGTGTGTGTGAGTGCGCTACAATGTATTTCCATGTGGATGTAAGGGTATGTTGTAATGTGCTTTAGGGATCATCTTTTGTAGGAGTTATGCCATTTAATTAATTGGTTTTGCATACTAACTCCTAGCCTTGCCATATATATATATACGTATGGATGCTTTGGAATTTAATACAATCCATAATTATCAATTGCCTCTCTTTTTAACTTGTCAACTGAATTTAGTTTCTTCCCTATCTAATATAGATATATTTTTATATAGATATGTGGGGTGTATTGCAAATCTCTCCTAATCTAATGATAGTTTATTATCAGGACTTAAGTCAAAACTATGTTCTATTCTATTGTCGAACCTTAGTTCTGGATTAATTTATTATATACATCCTATAATGATAGAAAACTACCCACACATTAACATATATAGTGTTGTCGAACAAAATGAACTATTTCAAATATCCTTGATGCATAATAAATTGAACATTTCAAGGGAGTTCATATCTAAAGCATTGTATAGTATAATAGTAGCTTGAAGAAGTAGATAGGATATTGAATATCAACGATAATTGCAACTTGAACAAACATGTTACGTCAATGTTGTTGAAGGGATATAACTGGTCATCATAGCCCAAGAAGTTTGTTAAGATTAGGTGTTTGGATAAAGATGATGAATTCCATAATTTGACAATTGAGGTAATTTAAATACTAAGATTTCATGAGCTGATATTGTAGAATATTCAAGAGAATTAGTTATTGCTAAAGAATTAGCAAAGGATACAATAGAAGATTTCTTTGTATTGTCTTAAGAGGTGAGTAAATGATGCCGGCTATATGTTTCATTTCAAAGTTTATGGTTAGACATTCCTTAATTAATATATTTTCTTTATTAAATGTGATTCTGATTATTTAAACATTTCAATATTTATTAAGTATTTCTGAACTTTAGGAATATAGATAATGATGATGGACATTGCCTCTGTTGACTATGGAAGTCCAAAATTTTACTTTCTCATTTCTCTGTAAATGGGAATATTTATTTATGTACATTGTACATATGTTTAGACTGTAACTGTGCAAAAATAAGAATTTAATTTACTTGCAGCATATATTTATGAGATAATTTTTTGCAAAAGCTACCCAGATCGAGACCATGCAGCTAACCACATTTTTGGTTAGCCATGGTGTATTGTGATATGTACCTCAGTTAGCAAGAGTGTTGCTGGCCCCATGTGGTTGGCCACCATATGTGGATCTGTTTGATTTTCTCTAACTAATTGCTCAACGTCCATGTTAGTTACCTTCACAAGCTGTGTGCTCCATATCTTATTTATTTGGTATTGACTGGATGCTTTTATAGTATTTGATGAATAATGTTATTAGAAGAATTCATTAATCACTAATTTTAAAGTTCTAAATTGTTGAATTGTTGTTTTGAATAGAACATTAATGTGAAAGTGTTCTTATATCTTATAGTTAGCCTTATTTACTTATTAAGAGTTTGACTCACTCTTTTTATTTACAACTTGTTTAGATAGTAAGACTGAATCGATCCCTCTTCAACAGCTTAAGATCGGTTATCTTCCTTCATTTTTGGTGAGCCTTCCATTTGTTTGCATAGGCATATTTTGATGATTTGCATGAAAGCTATTTTGTTTTGTAATATGTTGTACGTCGCTCCACTAAGTCACAGACAAGATCCCCTACCCCTAGAAATTGATGTCTACTAGTCTTGATTGATAGTAGAACTCCCTTTTGATGTAGTTGTGTTGACTAAGCTGATTGTAGATATATTAGGAGGTCTACATTACGAGGGAGACTCTGCCAAAATTTCTACAAAAGCCACCTATAATTAAATATGTTTAATACAATTATAATTCACAATTGTTTTGTTTAGTTCTATCATTTGATATTGAATTATAGGAATTTTTACTGAATGTTTAGTAGGATTTTAGTTTTAGATAGGCTTATAAAAGAGAAATTGTTCATCTTCTGTGCTAGTCATACTTATGGTTTCAGGGTGTGACAAAGTTGGTATCAGGCTTATGATGTTTACTCACTTTAAGACTTGAATTTTGAAAATGTTTTAAATGTTGTTGTTTATTTGTAAAGTAAGATGCATCCTAAAATTTGTTTAATTAATAGACTAGCTATTGTAGATGAGGCTTTTACAAGTGCAACTGCTCAACAAGCTCTCCTGCCAACTCGATGACCTGGCCGATGCTAGAGTAAGGGTCATGGAACAGTTAGAAACCCCAAGCAAGCTTCACCTAAGGATAGAGAGAACTTTCTCAACCCCTAAAGGAAGTTGCACCACCAATTTAGCTGAGACAAATAGAGCTTCAGGTTGTGAGAGAGGAAAAAGAAATTCCAATAACTTTCTTAATTTCTAAAGTTGAAACCTCCCACCTATTTTAGAATAGACAGTCAGGAGGACCTCAAGCAATTTATTGATGTATTAAGAAGATTTGCGGAGCTTTAAGTTGTCCAAGTGCTAAATCAGTAGAGCTTGTTGGGTTTCAATTATAGGATGTAGCCTACTTATAGTTCTAGACTTATTAAGTGAAAGGCTAGTTAGATTGTCCCCGATGTTGTGGAAGGAATTTAAGAGTCTCTTTATGGATTGTTTCTTAAGACAAAGTGTTCATGATAATAGAGTTAGAGAGTTTGAGGTTAAGACAGATATCGGCCATGAGCATCTCTGAGTATAATATTCATTTCACTCAGTTATCTCAGTATGCCCTATATTTAGTCTCTATTGATAGGGGCTGGATTTTATGAATGGGTTGCTTTGATCATTGTACAGAGTAGTAGTTGCATAGATAAATTTGTTTCTTTCTTACTCAGCTATTGTAGATTGTGCCCAGATGATAGAGATGAGGGATAGAGAGGATGATACCTTCCAAAGAAAGAGGAAGTATAGTAGTGAGGGAAAATTTGGAGCTAATTCTACTGCAAGTGAATCTTCTTGTGGACCCATATCTTAAAGTTATCAAAGGCCTAGTCAAACTCTCACAGGATCTTCAAACCCATCTTCTACAAGCATTGTCAGGTATGCATTACCTTTTGAGAGTGTTGGGGCTGCACTTTCCTCAATTCCTACTTAGTCTCGTTAGGATGAGAGATCTTGTTCTATTTATAGGAAGATACATTCTAGGCCATGCCATAGGGGAATAGGAACATGCTTTCATTGTGGCAAGTTAGGCATTTGGTGAGAGATTGCCTTTAACGTTATCCTAAGTCTAGTCAAGGATCAGTTCAACCTACTTGGAAATTTTTAGCAGAGGCTTAGTCTGTTGGTATAGTTATAGTTCACATTGGTAAAGGTAGTAGTAGTAGGGCAGTTGCAAGCAGAGGTCAGATGACTGTAGGTCATAGTCAAGCTTGAGTTTTTGCTTTGAAAAGATAGCATGCATAGGCATCAAATGCTGTGGTGACAAGTACACTCACAGTTTGTTCGCACGATGCTTATGCATTATTTGATCTCGACTTTACATATTCCTATACATTTCCATACTTTGTGAAGAAAATTGGTAGAGATCTTGAAAAATTAGATTACCCACTATGAGTTGCCACCTCAATGAGGGAATCTATAGTAGTTGATCAAATGCGTAAGGCCTGTCTGATTATTATGGCAGATCAAAAGACATTAGCTGATTTGATAAAACTTGGATAATCAATTTTGATGTGATACTTGGAATGGATTGGCTTGCCTCTTCCTATGCAGTCTTGGATTGCCATCTTAAGTTAGTGAAATGTAATTTTTTTAGTGAACTTCCTCTTGTTATCTAGAGTGATCGAAGTAAAGCACCAAATAACTTAATATATGCTATAAAAGCTCAAAAGTTCTTAAGAAAGGGTTACTAGGAGTATTTAGCAATAGTTAAAGATATGGAGATATAGATTTCGATATTGGAACAAGATTTATTGGTGAGAGAATTTCATGATGTTTATTTGAAGAATTATCAAGGCTACCCCCAAAGAAGGAAATTGAATTTTGTATTGATGTACTGCCAAGTACTCAGCTTATATCCATTCCTCCTTATAGAATGGCACCTATAGAACTCAAAGAGTTAAAGAATCAATTGCAAGATTTATTGGATAAGGGTTTTATTCGCCTTAGCACATCCTCTTAGGGTGCTCCTATACTTTTTGTTAAGAAGAAAGATGGTTCTCTCTTTTTATGTGTAGATTACATGCAACTAAACAAAGTGACAATGAAGAATAAATATCCTTAGCCTCATATAGATAATCTATTTAATCAATTGTAGGGGGCTCAATGTTTCTCAAAAATTGACTTGTGATCTAGTTATCATTAGTTGAGGATAAGAGATGAAGATATCCTAAAAACTACTTTTAAAACCTAGTCTAGCCATTATGAATTTTTAATGATGTCACTTGGGTTAACTAATGCACCTGCTGCATTTATGGATCTAATGAACTAAGTGTTCAAGCCTTTTCTAGATTTTTATTGTCTTAATTGATGACATTCTAGTTTATTCCAAAAGTCAAGGAGAGTATGAACATTAGTTGAGAATTGGCATTACAAGTGTTAAGGGAAAATCAAATGTATGCTAAATTTTCTAAATGTCAGTTTTGACTGGAAGAAATAGCCTTTCTAGGTCATGTGATCTTTAGGGATGGACTACAAGTAGATCTTAGTAAAGTGGAAGCAGTTCAAAAATGGCCGCGACCCACTACCATTATGGAGATTTGTAACTTTCTAGGTTTGGCAAGCTATTATCAGTAGTTTGTTAAGGATTTTTCTAAGATAGCTACACCATTGACAAGATTAACATAAAATAATATGAAGTTTCAGTGGTTTAAGGCTTGTGATGAGAGTTTTCAGAAACTAAAAGGCTATCTAACTTTTACACTAGTTCTGACACTACCCTCTTGGTATGGGGGCTATGTCATACTATGGTGCTTTTAAAGTGGGCTTGGGATGTGTATTGATGCAGCATAGTCATGTGATTGCTTATGCCTCTAGGCAACTCAAGAAACATGAGCAAACTTACTATACTTATGATTTGGAGATGGTTGCGACAATCTTTGCTCTCAAAATTTAGAAGCATTATCTATACGGTAAGATTTGTGAGATTTACACCGATCACAAGAGCCTCAAATATATCTTCCAATAGTGAGACTTGAATTTAAGATAAATAAAGTGGATGGAATTACTTAAAGATTATGATTTCACTATTTTGTATCATCCTAGCAAAGATAATACAGTAGCAAATACTTTGAGCAGGAAATCCATGGGAAGTTTGAGTCATATTGTAAAATCGAGAAGACCTTTAATTATAGATCTTCGTAAGATAGAGAGTGCAAGAGTTCAATTTGAAATTAAATAATCAAGAGTACTTTTAGCTTATGTACAACTTTGTTCTTCCTTATTTAATAGGAATAAAGTGGCACAGGTTGAAGATACATAGTTATGCAAGTTGATAGGTGATGTTAGGAATGAAAAAGGAAATGAATTTACCTTAGATTTAGATGGAGTTTTGTGGTTTAGTGCTCAACTATGTGTACTGAATATGGGAGATTTGAGGAGATAACTTATAGAAGAAGCTCATTGTTTCTTATATACTATCCATTGAGGTTATATAAAGATGTATCAAGACTTGGAACAAGTATATTGGTGGGAAGGTATAAAGAAGAATATGGCAAATTATATTTCTCATTGTTTGGTGTGTTAGCAAGTGAAGGCTAAACATAAAAAACATACAGGGTTACATCAACAGTTAGAGATACCAGAATGGAAATAGGAAATAATTACTATAGATTTTATAACAAGATTTACTCAAATAGTGAAGGATTATGATTCCATTTTGGTGATTGTTGACAAACTTATTGAATCAATACACTTTCTTCTTGTAAAGACAACTTATGATGCTGCCAAATATGCATAGCTCTATTTAAATGACATAGTGAAACTTTATGGTATGCCAATTTCGATTATCTCTCATCGGGGATCGCAATTTACCTCTAGATTCTCGAGAGCCTTTCAAAAGGCCATAAGTACTCAATTGGATCTTAACACTACTTTTTATCTAAAGACTAATAAATAATTAAATAGGACCATGCAAACAATAAAAGATATGTTGAAGTCATGTGTTTTAAAGTTTGGTGGTAGTTGGGATAATTATTTAACCTGGGTAGAATTTGCTTATAGTAATAGTAACTAGGCTAATATTCAGATAGCACCTTTTGAAGCATTATATGAGAGATGATGCAAATCTCCCTTAAATGGTTTAAAGTTGGAGAAGCTAAGCTATTAAGGCTTGACTTAGTGCAAGATGCTTTGGAGAAGGTAAAAATGATCAAGGAGAGATTGGTGGCAGCTTAGAGTAGACAGAAAGCATATGTAGATCATCAATGTCATGACTTAGAGCCTATAGTTAGTGATTATGTGTTTCTTCAAGTGTCTCCCATGAAGGGTGTGATGAGATTTAGGAGAAAAGGGAAGTTGGCCTTAAGATACATTGGCCATTTGAGATCCTGAAGAGAGTAGGGGCAACAGCTTACCATTTGGCATTACCACCTAAGTTATCTAATATTCACTGGGTATTTCATGTTTCAATGTTGAAAATGTATATGCTTGATCCCTCCCATATGTTACAAACTTAAGATGTTCATTTAGGTACGAATTTATCATATGAAGAACACACCGTGGCAATTCTAGAGAGGCAAGCTAAGAAGCTACATTAAAAGGAAATTGCATCGGTGAAGGTTTTACGGCACTATCATTCATAAGAGGAAGCTATATGGGAAGTAGAAAGCAAAATGTAAGCAAGGTACGCCCATTTATTTAAGGATTAAGGTTAGTACATATTTGAATTTAAGGACTGAATTCTTTTTAAGGGGGAAGAATGTAAAGACCTAAATGTATACATATATTTAGTGGTTAACATATATAGCTAAGGATGAGACTTAGGTCTAGTGGTAGTTAAGGGGAATTTTATCTATGTACCCTATGTTCGAGTCTAGTGGTACGCATAAACCAATCATTTTTTCCTCTTTTCTATCATTTTTCTGTTATACCATATATGCCCCCATTTGCCTAATGAAAGATTGGGCTTTAAGTCATTTTTTATTTCCATTTTCAGTTGCATGTTGCTCTCACTTGCCTCTATCTTTTCAATCAAAGAATGTAGTAGAAAATAGCCAGAAATGTCCACACTTTTCCTCTATTTTCACTGCAACTCTACTTCATTTTCTTTGCTTTTGTCTTAATATGTTCTGGTCCTAGTGCCACCGTGCCTTGCTACTACTTCTTGGCAGCTAATTTTTCATGTAGTTTTGCTTCCCTCTTAGTTTGCCATTTCAATTTTTGGGTTGCTAAGTAAGTCTTGGGATAGTGCTGCCACAGGTTTCATTTTTCTTTGGGATACCACTGCCACAAGTTTCATTTTTCTTACTTTTGCTTTTACGTGAAATTCTGCTATAACAACCATGCTCTTTATTGAATTTCTGCTGCCATTTCCCTCTTGCAAAACCATTTCTTCTCAATAAGGTTGTAAGGTGCTTAAAGGAGGGGGGCTATTTTATGGTTATCGTTTTATTAGATGGGAGGATCAAGAGAGAGCAAAGGGAGTGCACAAGACCATGATTGGCTTTATCTTTTCTTTCCTTTTGAGTTGAGATAAGCAGCACACAATAAAAGGGCAAGTATTTTTGCTTTAGGTTGCTCTATTGGGTGCTACATCAATGGCAAGGGAAGAGAACAAGGGATGTGTGGGCTATCTTGTGGGTGCTATTTTTGCAAGAAAAAGGAAGCCTAGGATGTGAGCAACGTTTTTATGTCTAAATTAGTAGTTTTGTTCATGTAAGTCAACACCTCTTCCATGGTTCTTCATCCTCACACACCTCTGTCCATAAATGGCCTATTGCAATATGTTTTCATGTGTGTGTGAGAGAGTGTGCCACAATGTGTTTCTGTGTAGGTGTAAGCGTGTGCTGCAATGTGTTTTAAGGATTGCCTTTTGTAGGAGTTGTGCCATTTAATTAATTGATTTTGCATACTGACTCCTACCCTTGCGATATATATATAGATGAGTTGGAATTCAATTCAATTCATAATTATCAATTGCCTCTCCTTTTGGTTTGTCAACTGAATTTAATTTCTACCCTCTCTAATACAAATATATTTTTATATAGATATATAGGGTGTATTACAAATCTCTCCTAATCTAGTGATAGTTTATTGTTAAGACTCAAGTCAAAACCATGTTCTACTCTATTGTTGAACCTTAGTTCTTGATTAATTTATTATATACATCCTGTAACAATAGAAAACCACCTATACATTAACATATTTAATGTTGTCGAACAAAATAAAGCATTTCAAATGTCCCTAGTGCACAATAAATTGAGAATTTCAAAGGAGTTCATATTTAAAGCATTTTATAGGATAACAGCGGGTTGGAGAAGTAGATAGGATATTGAGTATCAACAATAATTGCAACTTGAACAAACATGTTACATTAGTGTTGTGAAAGGGATATAACTTATTATCATAGCCAAAGAAATTTGTTAAGACTAGGTGTTTAGATAAAGATAATGAATTCTATAATTTGACAATTAAAGTCATTTAAATGCTAAGATTTCGTGAATTGACGTTGTAGGGTATTTGGGAGAATTAGTCGTTGCTAAGGAATTAGCAAAGGATACAGTAAGAGATTTCTTTGTATTGTTTTAAGAAGTGAGTAAATGATGCCAGCTATATGTTTCATTTTAAGTTTTGTGGTTAAACATTCCTTAATTAATGCATTTACTTTATTAAATATGTTTCTAATTATTTAAACATTTGAATGTTTATTAAGTATTTCTGAACTTTGAAAATACAAATACTAATGATGGAAATTACATCTATTGACTATGGAAGTCCTAAATTTTACTTTCTAATTTCTCTGTAAATGGGAATATTTACTAATGTATGTTATATATATGTTTAGACTGCAAGTATGCATAAATAAAAATTTAATTTACTTTGAGCATATATTTATAAGATGATCTTTTTGCAAAAGCTACCTAGATTAGGAACTGTAGCTAACCGTAGTACTAGTTAGCTACAGTGCATTGTGATATGTACCCTAGCTAGCAAAAGTGTTGCTGACCCTATGTGGTTAGCTACCATATGTGGATCTATTTGATTTTCACTAGCTAATTGCTTGACGTCTGTATTAGTTACATTCCCGAGCTATGTGCTTTGTGTTTAATCTATTTGGTACCAACTAGATGCCCTTATAGTATTTAATGAATGATGTTATTAAAAGGATTCATTAATCACCATTTTTAAAATTCCAAATTGTTGAATTGCTATTCTAAATAGAACATTAATGTGAAAGTGTTCTTATATCTTATAGTTAGCCTTATTTACTCACTAAGCATTTAATTCATTCTTTTTTTTTTTCAACTTGTTTCAAATAGTAAGACTAAACCTAATCCCTCTTTAATAGTTTTTGGTGAGCCCTCCATCTGTTTGTGTGGGCATATTTTGATGATTTGCATGAAAGCTCTTTTTTTTTTTAAGTATGTTGTATGTCGCTCCATTGAGTCACGAGCAAGATCCCCCACCCCTAGAAATTGATGTATACTACTCTGGATTGATAGTAGAACTCCCTTTTGATGTAGTTGTGTTGATTGGGCTAATTGTAGATATATCAAAAGGTCAAAATTACAAGGGAGACTCTATTGAAATTTTTATAAAAGCCACTTACAATTAAATATGTTTAATGCAAGCATAATTCACAGTTGTTCTGTTTGGTTCAATGATTTGATATTGAATTATAGGAATATTCAATGAATGTTTAGCAAGATTTTAGTTTTAGATAGGCTTATGAAAGAAAAATTTTTCATCTTCCATGCAGGTCACACTTGTGGTTTCAAGGTGTGACAAGATTCAAGAGTTGTGTAATTGCTAACAACTTATTACACTTCACGCAACCATCCCATAATGGTTCGTCATTGTCCCTTAACAAGTCAAAGAACTTCTACACCAGTTGATTTAGTTCCTCTTCAGATTCCTTATCATCAAGTTCTAGATCATCACTGAATGCATCTGTAACCATTTTGACATAAGTTTTCCTATTCTTTGCCTTAACACTAACAACATCCACAGTTAAACCATTGTCTACCCAACATTCCTCCTTATGATGTACCATTCTATAAATTATAAGTATGCACATGTTTTTCTACCAAGTATGATTCCCTCCTAATAAGGTTCTTGCATCGTATGCACGGACACAGAAAGCAACCAAAATAATCCACCACTCCTTCATGCTCATATGCAAACTTAAGGAGATCATCAACCCCATCTTTAAACTCTATAGTTACTTGATTAGTTGTAAGATCCCTTCTCCATAAGATCCAACTTCGATTGGGTCTCATAGTTTTTGAAAATCATTTCAAATCAAATACTTTTAAACGCATTGTGCACAACATCATCAGCTCCATGATAACAAGGTATGGTCCTATCCTAATTGAGAAGACACCTTTTCATACCTAATTAGTGACATCCAAAAAAATCTCACATCTTATGCTAGTCAAAATTCTGATAGCATTTTCCCCTTGTCTCCTAAGTGCATAAGAAGATCCAAGCACTACCAACCCCATCAAGTAGACACCCAGAGAACAAAAGAAAATGTAACATCCAAAATAATCAACAAGTACAACTTATGAAATTTTTGTAAGTACTATTGTTTGGGTGAAGGAATAAATCTTTTTGAACCGTCCAACATTGGATAATTCAAGATTTAATACACTAACACACTTGTATAAAATCTTGAAGCGGAAAAATAAGGTTTTAATTACAACATATACCATTAGATTTTTGCAATCATTTTGGCAAAATTTCGCCATAAAAAGGGCCTGTACCAAAATTTACAATATTCTCTAGACTACCAAAATTCAACAAACCACCACAAACATATTTTTCAATAACATGAGAATAGTATATTTCAATGAGAAATCAAATAACAGCAAGAACAAACACAGTCATACACAAATCCAAGATAGCCCATAACCTTTCATGTTGTGCACAAACCTCATTTACTACAATTATCATGCGAGTAACCATTTTTTTCCAATCCAACAGCAAGAGTAAATACTCTGGCAAAGCTAGATATAAACATAGCAAAAGAAAAATACCGATTTTCTCTTCAAAGAAAGGAACTCTACGAGGATTTGAAGGTCGCCTTTTTTGCTTTGTATCACGTACACATTGATTTAATTACAAAATTAGTCTCATAATTATCATCAAATTACACAATTTTTTTGCCTCTCTGAATTTCAAAGGGGGACAAAGCCCCCCGAGTACTCTGACAAGGGAAGAGGTGACCGAGGGGTAGGTAATTACCTCTCTGTGTGTGAGCTGGTATCGGGGGGTGAGAGTTACAGATTCAGAATAGCGATAAATCAGTCAGGAATACGTCCCTGGCTAATTAAAAAATGTTTAGTGAGGGATATATCCCTCGCTAAAAAGTTAGCAATCGATATAATTTAGTGAGGGAAACTACCCTTACCATTCCATCACTAAGTAGTCGCAAAATGGTTTGCACCTTATTGCACTCCAGACCATGTTAAATCAGCAAGGGAGTTCCTGAGGGATATTTCCCTCACTAAAGAGTCAGCAGTGGATATACTTTAGCGAGGGAAACTTTCCTCACCAAGGGAGTTCCTGTGGACGGATTGAATTCTGCACCTGCAATGATGCCTACTGTATTGCAATTATGTTTATGCTCCTGGTCATAACTATGTCCTAGAAATTTAAACTGAAGTTAAGCTCCACGTGAGAAATTACCCTCACTTGGAGTTATGCTTAGTATTATGCTTGCTTAATAGCTAAGTAGTTCTGGAAATTGAACAAGAGAGGAGAGAAGCAGCATGCCAGTGTAGAATACGCCAACGGAATTAAGAGGTACATGATTTCTCTTTTTGTCTTTCTAGATAAAGCATAGAAATGAATAGTCTTATTTGGAGTCCTCTCACATTTTCCCCATTCCCAGGATGAAGAATACATTAATGGAAAGAGGTACAATTAATTCTTCATCTCAAATAGACTTCCGAGGATATAAAGAAAAATACTTTGATAATTGTTGTTTTTGTGTAGAAGATTTATGGATTACAATACTTAAGTAAAGTAGTTTACACCATTTTAAGGTTCTTTTTTGGAGTCTATTTTTCTCATTTACGAATAGTCAAACTTTAAGACTTTCACCCTCATTGTGTATACATGAATCATAAAGCATCCACAAATAATTAATTAGTATTTCCAGCAAGAAAGAAAAACAAATTAAAGAAAGAAAAGTGGGACGAATTATTTGTAAAAGATTCCCCCCTACCATGCGTCAATAGTATGGCCACTACCCTACACAAAAGCTTGGCATTAGTCAATACTTCTCCGATCTCCAACTTTGGACCTTTAAACCAGTCCAAGCCAAAAAGTAAAGACCATTCATATTCTTTAATGAAAATATACATATGGTTAGAATTCGAACATGCCTTATCACGTAGCTGCACAAGGAGAGATGGTTCCTCTGTTTCATCTATGAAAAACAGGGCTTTGATTATCATTGAATGAACGTATTCTTTAAACGATAAGTTAAAGTAAGAGAGCAGTTTGAAAACCAAACAAGAATCCTTAGATGAAGTAAGAGGTACTGAGATGGTTCCTGGGATCTCTAAGAGAGATGAGTTGGTCAAACTTTATAGTTCCAAGAACTGGCCAAAGGCTATTTAGCTTCTTTATTCCCTCATTTCTGCGTATGAGCTCTAGCCAAAAGCTTATGTACTTAAAGGTCACACACTCTATGCTTTGGGAAGGACAGAGGGTGCTATTTCTATTTGGCAGCAGAGCTATGGTCGCGCTTTGCATCAGTCTGCAAATTTAGAGCTGTGGCTTGAACTGGAAAAGATATTGATGAGTGCAAACAAAAGGAGTTCGTATCTTCCAATGACACTGCTTTTAAATGGACTGGATCAGACCTATTACTAAAGAGCCAGAGAAGGAGGAATTATCAGATATACTAAAAAAGGATTTCGGGAAGGTTCCCGGCCAAGCTTTTTCCCAGACGCCATGATGCTTCTATGTTGGAACTGTCGTGGTATTTCTAAGATCACGGCAGTTCAAAGATAGTGTGAATTAATATGTACATATTATCCCTTGTTTGTTTCTGTAATGGAAACTTTGTAGCTGGTGAACAGGTTGATTAGGCGCTTCCAATCTTTTGAACATGGGGGGATTTTTTTGGGTGCAAATCCGATTGGTTGGAGTTTTTTTTTTTTTTTTGAGAGAGGAGGGGCGGGGGGGTGGGGGGGGAGAGAGGAACTTGGAAGGATGGTTTGAGATGCCAAATTAAGCAGTCCTCATCTCACTGAATCCACATGTCTCTACAAACTAATTCAGGTCAGGCAATCTTGTTTACTTTTTTCTTACCAAAAAAAAAAAGTAAGTTTGAAAGATATATTTTGTGGGATTGGTTTAAAGCTCCTTTTATTTCCCAACGTTGGTTGGCAATTTGTGACTTTAATTAGATACTTTATTTATATTAGAAAAAAAATTGTGTTTCTATAATACTGGGATAATAGGAATTTTGGGATATGATGAATAGCTATCACTTTTTAAATCTTAGGCCCAAGGATTCCTGATTCACTTGGACGAATAATAGGTAGGACCAAGGTGTAGTCTAGGCATGGTTAACAATTTGTAATACACAGTATGTAATACCATATATTTCTAGTTCATATCATAACATTTACATGTCTTGCATTCATAATTTCTATGAAGGAGCAAGAGAAGGAGCTAAAATAATACAATTTTCTTGTGTTGCATTATGTATAAAATTTTCATTCGATGTCACGTGGACCATGTGAGCTCATACTATATATTCTCATATTTAATTATATGAATACAACTTATTTGGATCATAAAATGTGGCCTACCACTTATGGGACTTAAAGGGAAACTTAAAATAGGCATATTAAATTTCAGTTAGAATTTGCTCTTTTTCTTCCCAAAATTTGGAAAATCATAAATAATTCTAAAAACATCAAAATCATGCATTCTCAGTTATTCTGGAAAGTTATGGATGTCTACTTCATACTAAAAATATATGCAGACCATAACATCTACCACAGAGAACGTTTGACATCCAAAAAGTTCCAAAAGTCAAACTATCACTGATGTTGTTGCAGCAAATTTTGAAACTTTCTAATTAATTTCAAAAAAATCCAATTCATGCAAATGATACCAATATGGAAAGCTATGGATGTTAACTACAGGGAAAAAATAGCTCTAGACTAGCTCAGGCAACCCAGATCTCGAAATTTAATATAACAGTAACTGTAGTTGGGTAAGGTTCCTAATACTGGACAAAATCTTTAAAAATTCATATCTCCCTCTCTAGACCTCCAAATGAGATGCTTCTAGTTTTCATGGTCATTGTGAATGTCTAGTTTCTTTTATAAAATTTTGTGGCAATTGGACATTATTTGAATCCTGTATGACAGATTTCATTTTCGGACCAAATGAATAGTGTAGCATACCAAAATCAGAAAAATTGTCAACTTTGAAAATTCATCAAATATTATATAAACCTCCAAAAATTATGGTCTTTAGCTTTCCAAAAAGCTCTCAACAAGCTCTAATTTCATGCCAAATATTAGATCATGTAAAGCTCATTTGGCTAAAAAGTGACATAGGATTCCATTATGATCAATTTTGGCTCCATATGAGGTACCAAAGTAACCAAATGGTTTTCCCTAAGGTTTGGCACCTTTTGGGCAAGTTTAAAAGCATGATTAAGAGTTGTGTAAGATGCCCAAATGGTCCCAAACTCTATGCATCTCATTTTGGCCATTTCATCCACCCATATGCATATTTCCATAAAGTCATTCATGAAGCTAATGTGTCATCATATACTCAATTCATATTCTAGTAGCTACATAACATATTCTCTCATTCATATATGGCATAATGTCATAATTACACATGTCTAAGAGGTCATAGACTATATACATCAAAGGGTTGCAATATTTGACACAAGTATGACCTTAAAAAACTAAAAACTTTGCATTTAATTGCCAAACTCTTTCCTTCAAGGTAATTGGCTTTTATCACCTTGTCCACTTGGTCCACCTAGCATGTGAGATTATTGGAGAGGAGGGAATGAGATTCAAAGAATTTCAATAGCTCATCTCCCATTTAATCATACATAACGGATGCAAACAAGTCTCATAAAATGCATGTATGGTCATGTTGACATGTATCAAACATTCAAGAAGCATTTTCATCATTTGAGAATGTCATACATAGTATACAAAGGCTTGCCAAGTAAGTGGATTGGCCTTACCCAATTTCTTGTGGATATTGGACTTGCTTCACCTATTCTTTAAGAGATTCTTAGATTCAACCATACTTTTGGGAGCCCATCTTGCTTTTAGGAGACTCTTTGCTTTGTCTCAACCAATCTCAAGAGTTCTTGGCTCATCCTCACCATAGCTAAGGGTTCTTGGCCTCACCACACTCATGCAAACCCAAGCACACATCATAACATCATTTAGAAACATAATATGTCATCATGAAATCATGGCATATAAAATCATGCTAGCATACTTTTCATAGCTTGAAAATACAGATACACACATTCTAAGATAAGCTAAGCACACATCTATGTATGAAAGAAGGTGGAGAGAGCTACCTTGCACATAATCACACAATTTTTCTCTTGAAACTCCCTCCCTTGCTTTGGCCACACACCTACAAAAGTGTGAGGAAGGTTTCTCTTGGCTTAGACACAATTTATGGGAGCCAATTAGGTTCATGAAATAATTTCTAAGGCCACACAACTAGTTTAGACACTAGGTTGTTTTATAAACCCCATTATGGTCCACAAATGCACCTAATGAAGCAATATTCTTCAAATAATTTCTAGGCTCTATTCTTTCCTTTCAAATATGATTCTTGACTCCTTTTAAGCCTCTTGGAGTCATCACACCATTAAAACAAAGAGCCTAACAATATGTTGCTTCTTTAGGTTATAATATGGAACCTAAAGCACCAAATCACTTTTTATGAGTTCTAAATTTTTTTCCAGGCCTCCACTCATTTTCATTCATCATACATGACTCAAGAATGGCCTTAGAAAAATTTGAAACTCTCCTGAGCTACCCTAACCTTGCTTGGCCGAGACTATGCCCCTTTTTGGCCTATTTGGAATTCTCTTTATTTTCTTGAAGGAGGAAGCATGTAAGGAGCATCTTAGGGATCTTAGGAGTTCATTTAAACTCTTAATTAGACCTAGGAATCATCACATAAAATCAGAATTTGGAAGGAATACTTGAAACCCTAGAATTTGCATCTTGAAATCTGATGGTTATTTTGTTGTTTCCTTTATATATTCTTGTTCTTCTCCTTCAAATACCTAAGATTCATGCTTGGTTTGGCTTAAAAGTCAGATCCTCCTATGGCTTCTAGGGTTAGGCGAAATGGAGAAGAAAGGTAGGTGAAGATATCAACCATAGGAAGAGAAATTACCTAATTTCCTTGCTTTTTCTTGCTTAAATCTTGCTTTCTCTAGCCTCCTCTCTTCAAATCTGAAAATTCCCTTGAGTTTCTCCCTTGAATCAAATTTATAAACTCCATTTCAATCAAAAGAAACAAAGGAGAAGGGAGGAGAGGAGGTGTAGATGAAAAAAAGCATGAAAAACTACCATGCAAACATACTTTTAAGCTTGATTTCTTCCTCCTTCTTCTCTCCCCTTGGTGCACCACTCTCCTAGTGTTTTTCTTCTGATTTAGGGCAAAATAATCTAAAGCTAAATAAGGGGGGAGTGTGAGGCACCACCTATTTATAAGGGAGGAAGAAACACTTTTTCAAAAATTCTAATTTTGCCCTTCGTACTTTGCATTTTCGTTTCTCTTTCATTTTAGCTCCTTTTTGAGAACCTTTTTTTCTATTATAAAATTTAGGTTCCTAATTAAATAAAATACCTTTGAAATCACTCAAATCAGAGCTAAAACCTTCCAAAAATAAATTCATCAAAGTTTGGGCACACAGATATTGGAAAACGTCCACCGGAGGGGATTTAACTGTTCCGGGGCTTTCCATAGTTTTTAGGGCCTCTAAGAACCTCAAAAAACTTAAAAATTCATTTAAAAAGCCCTCCTATGTGAATTCTAAAATTTTCTCAAAAAATTATGAAAATACCATTACATTTCGTAAGAAATTGTTTCTTTATTCTAACTCCATTTTTCTTTCTGTCTGAGCCTAAGATTCTCATTTTTAGGAGTCTAGAATGCTTTTTAAATTTTTGAGACCTTAACTACATTGTCTAGGGG
The DNA here is from genome assembly GCA_032878935.1 of Erythrophleum fordii. Taxonomy (NCBI): domain Eukaryota; kingdom Viridiplantae; phylum Streptophyta; class Magnoliopsida; order Fabales; family Fabaceae; genus Erythrophleum; species Erythrophleum fordii. The sequence goes on along the minus strand of JAVQMF010000025.1, from coordinate 3,489,290 downwards.
GACTTCTTTTTATATCCGGTAAGTTTCGTTCGTTGACAGAGAAATCGTATGTTATATTTCTCATGTTTTCTTTCATTTTTAGAGAACCAGATGTTACATAGTGGCTAGATCTTTATTCTTATACTTGTATATCTAATCTCATACTTAATGCCTCAGTCCATGTCCTAATTTTTTGGACACAAATTTTTGGCTCCTTTTAGAGATCTTTTTTTTTTTGTTTTGAAAACCTATGCTTTCACTCCAAACAGTGTAAAAATATCGTAAAAAATGTTTGGAATCGATTAGAGCTCAGAGTATCAAATTAACTTAAGGCAAATGGAATCTAGTATGGTGAGCTAAATATTTAAAGTTCATTTTAAAATGTAAATATGAGTAACTAGAAGTTTAAGATTTATATATCGTAAAGAATAATAGAAAGCATTTAAAACATACTATTTTTATAGTTCTCTAATTCTATCTAGAATTTCTTAGAAGCAAAGACCTCTCTCCCTTCACCCAAACATTACCAAAATTTGCAATATTTAAGTTTAGTATGTTAACTTCCTTGTATCTAAATTTCAGCTTCAAACTCCTACTTTAACCGTTTAACTAAAATTTTCATGATTGTTCTATTTCAATCCTTACTCTTTATACTCATTGTTTAACTACTACTTGAGTGACTAAATCATAGCATAAAATTGTGAAACTATCTAGATTTCCTATTTAACATGTTATGTATCATATAAAAAAGTTTTAGACAAAATCTCTTGGCACAAAAGGTGAAACAGATGTGGTTAGTCAATGGAGCTAGAAATAGTAAATATTTTTATGGCTTGGTAAAAAAATGATGTAGTAATAACACCATATAGATTAAAAGATTTTACTCAGATTGAAAGCATAACTGGTAGTTATTTTCTGTAGGTTATTATTCCTTCCAAGTCTAAGATCATGCAAGAGATTAGTTAGGAGTTAAGGCTGTTCACTATTCTAGGTATATCTTTGGATTAGATAGATATTCTTCAAATGAATGTTAATAATGGGGAGATAGAGCAAGCAATGTTTTATATTAGGGATAATAGTGCTCCAAGTCCTTATGGCTTCTGTACTAGATTTTTTCAAAGCTATCAGCTATTGGGCAACAATTAAGGATGATGTTATTGATATGTTTTAATCTTTTTTCAAGAATGGATACTTGTTGCAAGCCCTCAACTATACTTACATCACACTTATTCCTAAGTGTGAATCCCTTCATACTTTGAAAGACTTTTGACCTATCAGTCTTTGTAATCTCATTTATAAGATAATATTTAAGATACATTGTAATAGATTGAAAAATATGTTGCCTGAGTTGATTACTTTAAACCAGATAGCTTTTCTTAATGGAATAATAATTTTTGATAATATAATTCTAGTGTCAAAGTTGATACACCAAATGCATCAAACTAAGTGGGTTCAAAAGGGTTGATGTGCTTTTAAGATTGGCATTGGAAAAATTTATGATAAAATCTTGTGGTCTTTATATAAGCAATATAATCGATTATGGGATTTCTAGATCACTATATTTTAATGATCATGTAGTGCATATTTTAATGATCATGCAGTGTGTTATGACATTTATCAAGTGTTAGTTAGTGTCATCCTATTGATCCATTCTTACCTAAACAATGTCTAAGGTAAGGAGACCCATTATCACTGTATTTGTTTATGTTATATGTAGATGTATTTGCTCAGGCTGAATAGTCTTGGAAATGGAAAGGCATTAAAATCTATCAACAGTTGATAACTCATTTTATGTATACTGATGATACATTCCTCTTCTTTGAAACCTCTTCCTAAGCTTGTAAAGATGTCCATGAGATTTTGCAACTATATGGTTAGTTCAAGGTAGGCAATTAATTTTGCCAAATTTGATATAATATTTAGTTTGAATGTTCCACATAGGTTCAAGAAGTTTTTATCAGGAACTCTTAGTGTTAAATATAAAATATGGTTAGGGAAATACTTCAGTGCTTGCATTAATGTGGATAAAAATAAATCCACTATGTATTGTGAGCTTGTAGATAAGGTTGATGGGAATTTCAAGCCTAGAAATCTAGATTACTTCTTCAGGCATAGAGAATGACACTTATTACTACTATTTTAAATTCTTGTTTTGTTTATCCTTTGCCCTGTTTTAAGTTTCCTTAGAAGTATTATAGACAAATTAAAAGTAAGATTACTAGTTTTTTCTAAGGATATTCTTAAAATCATCCCAAAATTCACTTATTGAAATATGATCTCATTTATCAGGCAAGGGATTTAAGGGGTCTTAGTTTTAAGCATCTTTATTTGCTCAATCAACCACTTTTGACAAAACATACTTGGCAAATCATTTCGCAAGGCTCTTCAACAATATTTGAGGGATCCATTTTCTAGTAAGCTTAGTAGTCATTCAAGTTCAGCTTAGACATGGCATAGTATTTCTCAAGCTAGTCCACTTATATCATCACATATGCACTAGCAAGTAAGAGATGGTGGTTTAATTATGCTTAACCATCATCTTTAGTGGTGAACATAGTCCAATCTTGCTCCTAATGTTTGCACCATAAAGGATCTTATTATGCATAACCAACCTTCATGGAATTATCAAGGTAATTTTTCTGACAAATATATAGTAGTAGATGGGTATCAACTCCTAGCAAGTGAGTGTGGTTTGGGTCTCTAATGCCAATCCAAGTAGATTAATTATAGCATTTAGATATACAACAATGGCTTAAGACTTAGTTTTCTCAATCCTTTTATAATCTTTGAAAAATGGAAGAGTATATTGTTATGTTTTTGTTGATTTTATGTCATTTGGTAGTCTTAGAATAGAGTGATTTTTTATACTCCTAAGGTGACAACTATGCAAGCAATATCAATGACTATGTGCCTTTATTCTTCATATCAACTTGCTTCAAGGAATCAAGACAATAATTTTTTTCAAGATCAAAGGTTCCTTTAAGAGTATCATTAGGGTTTAGTGGACAATGGAATGCAAATGAAAGGTAGGGTATTAAATTATGGGTTTTAAGAAGATCTAGATGGATGTGATAGCCTCGATTTTTGTTTTTTGTTAGTTCCACAATAATTTATTAAGCATGTGGTAGTGAAAGTATTTGTACAAGTTGTCTAAAGTTTAGCTTGTATTGGAGGCAATAAGAGCTTCTTTGAAGTTTATTATCTAAAGATATCATTATGTATCCTTTTAATTACCTTCTAGTTCTTAGTGTTTCTTCATATTCATATTATAGGTTATTGGATCCAAAGCGAGCTTTGTTAGTAACTTTAAAAATGATGTAGGCTAATTTCTAGAATTTGATTAATTAATTTGTTTTGCAAAAGATTGTCATAAAGAATGAATTAGAATAATAGGTAGTATTAGATCTCAATTCTTTTAACCCCAGTTCTTTTAATTTGCTTTGTTAGTTTTTAACTTTATGGATATATCCTAAAAAAAAGATTGATACTCCTCCTTCTCACTTTGATTTTCTTTAGTGCCTTTACTATATCACATTTGACATTATATTTTCTTTCTAACCTTTATTTATATTTTTGTAAGAAGTAATGTAACACCTCGATAAGTGAAAAATTAAATTAAGAGTGTAATTAAAATTATAGCATGATATTAAAATTAGAAGGAAGTAAATTAAACTAGGTTATGACAATTAAGTGCACCAGGTATATTAAAAGAAATGATTAACTTAAGTTTAACCCCTCCTATTTACACTTTCACTTAATTAAACATCTACCATATCATTACATTGCCAAAAATGAACTCAAAGCCAAAAAAGTAGAGTTAAAGCTTAGGCAAATTTCCATGGCAATGGTAGAAAGAGAGAGGCTTATATGAGGAAGAAAACACCATTCTTATGTAAGGTAGTTTTTATAAAATTCACTCCATCCATCATTATATTCGTCTTGGTGCAATTGCATTCTAATTTGGAGTCAATTGTCAAGCTTGAAAAAGTAAGGGAGCTGGTGTTTTAGTGTAAGAACTATGGAAGAGCTTGGAAAGGAGTCTTGCAAGGTAAATTCCCTAGCAATTGAACTTGCTACATGTTATTTTGAATTAAAATTTTCCCATTGATGCTAAGTTCTATTTTTTCTAATAGAGAGTTATAGAGAGAAGGGAAGAGTGGTATAAGGCTTGCTTATATTTGTAGGAAGCAAGAGTTTTAGACTTAAGGTATAATGTTTATCTTTAAATTCTTGAGAAAATTGTCATTTATGGAAGTGGTAATGATTGGAAGATGGTTCTATTCTGGCCATAAGTGAATAAGGGAGGAAGATGGAAAATGGATTCTAAGCTTATGGATTAAAGAAAGTGAAGGAGATTATTTCAAATTGCTGGATACAATTATGGTTTCTTTAGTTTCTAAGTTCAGAATTTAATGAATTAGTATGGCATTGATAATTTCCTTTCATAGATTGAAATAGGAATTTGGAAGTTGAAGCTTGAGGTTGGTAAATGTAATCTTCAACCTATTTTGCTTATGATCATTTGGATGAAGAAGTTGGAGTTTGACTGTTGCTTACTTGTGTTGCTCAAAATTCATACATGTGTAAATGGAAGATTAAATTAATCAAAAGGCTTGGGAAGAACTTAAATAAGGGACGAAATTATATTCTAAATATTCTGAGTAAACAATTTAAATTTTGAATTATTAATGTCACATTTTAAATATGAATTAAGGGTATTCCAATGTAGCAAATGCTTAATCATCTAAACTGTTAGTTAGAAGGTGAAAGTGTTCTTTAGTGATTGCTAAAAGGTTGTGGAATGGAAGGAATGGGAGCTTGAGTTTCAAAAAGATAAGACCTAACATTTAGGAGGTGATCCAAATGAAAGAAGAAGTGGTGTAAGGCCTAAGGTATGTGAAATTCAATTAAAAAATAAACTTATGGCAATAAGAAGGATGAAAAATATGTTGATTAATTATAGTATATTATCTACATGTAGTTATGTGCAACCTTTAGTACAAGTGATGAGCCTTGCCTTTGCTAAAGAGTAACTAAGAATTAGCTCTTAGGTAGTTGCTTGCCTTTCTTGGTGTATCTTTCATTGAACTAGCATTTGTGATACTTGATTATGAGTTTCTTTTGCTATTTGATTGCCTACAAGATGACTTGGAGGAGAAGGCTATTCTTCCTCACTTTATATTGATATTGACAAAATATGTTATGGTGAGAAGGCTATTCCTCACCTTAGTCCATTATTATGCATAGAAAGTAGGTTGAAAAGGAAATTCCTCCTCGCACCATGTCTATGGTGATGATATGTGACTGAGATTCCCATGATAATTTGTCACATGAATGATATGAGAGCATGAGTTATATGTTGTTCATGAGATGCATGATGAGAATGAGAAGCATGATGTTACACGAGAACTTTATATGCAACCAAATAGGTCATGTTTATTGTTGATATTCTTTTTCATGCCATTCTAATTCTTTGTTCATTTTGCATATGAAATATATCTTAAAAGGTAATACAACTATTAAGATGGGTATCTCACCCTCTTTAGGGATAATAATTAATAATTTTAGAAGAGAATTCTAACAAAAGACCTCAGAAATAGCATAAGGCTTGATCTAGGTTGCAAGCTAAGTGCAAGAGGTTGTATATGGTATCGTTTGATGAAAATAGAAGATTTTGTTGTAATTAAATTCATATATTGTAGATTAGCAACTCATATGTTCAAGGTGTGATGACCCTAAATTCTAACATCGGTAATTATAGTTAAATACATGATTAATAAATAATGATCAAGGTCTGGAGTCGTTGCAATTAATTACATTAAGAAAATATAGAGGAAATTTAAACCTTGATACTACTAGGATCATCAACTAACAACCATAACGGAAACATGCATAAAAGGGTTTGTACCATTATTAAGGCTTAGGATTCATCCATTAATCAATTCCAACCTACAAAACATCCCACCAATGTCCCCATGCTACTCCCTAACATTAGCCTTACTGAAATTAGGGTTTCTAGGTCAAATATAGAAGTTTGGGGACCTGCGCCGCGACCTGGAACTTCCTCGCCGCGGCTAAGTTAGGTTCTGGAGCTCGAAAACCAAGTTTTTAAACTTGCGCCGTGGCCAAGTTTCTCTCGGGAATTTTCCTTCACCGCGGCGAGTTGGATCTGCGCCGCGGCCAACCTATATGGCGCCGCGGCGAGTTTTACTACTGTAACTTCCCTAATTAATTTCCTCGACTCGCGCTGCGGCGAGACTTATTGCGCCGCGGCGAGGTTACGTTCTGTCACCCCCTGGGCGATTATTTTCACTCCGCGCTGCGGCGAGATTTCTCAAGCCGCGGCGTCCCTCGCCACTGTCACTCCCTAGGCCGCGGCGAAGCCTTCTTGGCCCCGGCGTGACTCCCTTCTGTAGTTGTTTTCACTATATTTCGCCCCCTACACTCCATTTCTTTTCTTAGGGACACCCTAAGGTCACTTGTCCTCATTTTATATGGCTTTAATGGCATTTATCTACCTTATTTATTTAGCTATGCTCCCATTACCAATTCAAAACTTATATGCCCATTTCTTTGCTCTAATTACCTCCTATCAGCAAGTTTATGGAATAATAACAACACCAATCATGCACCGTTGATATTTAACATTAGGTACACTTTCCATTATTAGCCAATTACAATCATAAGGTTCAATTCCATGATAATCGAATTACATATACAATCCCTATACTTGGCAACTCATGATGCAATGCAGCAATGATACAAAACTAACAATTCAATTACAATACATTTTGTCAAGCTCCCAGACCTATGTGCTACCAAACCATTTAACAGGCTCTCGTAAATTTTCTCCTTGCCACTAAGAGGTCCGACCCCTGAAAATGTTAGCCCACAACGGGGTGAGATATACAATCTCAATAACAAAAGGAAATTTCCATATATATGTACAGGTCAATCAATCCAAGATAATCTCATGTCATCAATACCAGAATCATCAATTCAATTGGCAAATGAACTAGTTGAGCTACCAACGACTACTGTCCCATACCAGCAATCATACATAACATGTTAATGGCCAATAACACCGGGAGAGGCCCGTTCACGGCACCTACTCCATCATGAGCACAACCAGGGCTCAGTGCATCTGGGGTTTGATCATAACCCGGTGCTCGATCGTAGCACATGCACGGGTGGCAGCCGCACCACAGCTCCACCATGGACTCACAAGGTCCAATCACAATAACAATCAAGTAGTCAACCAGTCATTTAACATTTCAAAATCAAGCATGTGTAACAAATAACAGATTAACATGAGCATATATATGGAATTAAGAGAATAACCCAGTTACCTCAATGAAGCCAATTACTCTTCCCCTAGCTACCATAATAATCCAAATGCACACCAAGCCTATAACAAGCATCATTATCATCATTCTTGATCACAATCAAATATTCAAAGAGTTGAACTACTAATAACAGACTAGAGGTTACTCGCCTAATTACCAAGGGATTTAACTTCGGATTCCAACTTCCCCACACCAGAAATTTCCATAGTTCACTCCAATTTCTGGGAAATTTCACATGAAACCAAAGCCCATATCATAGGTCAACTATAGGGATCTCAAACTAACAGAAAATGCATCAAAATAGGGGTTTAAACTCACCTAATACCAACCCCAACCTTAACCTACGAATTTCCTCAAGGAAATTTCCAAACACCCACATTTCAGATTTTGGGTATGATGAAATTACTCCAAATGAAAAACTAATCGGACCAAATTAAAGAGAAAGATGAGGGGATTAAGTTGTATAACTATTACCTTGGCTGAATCTTGCTCTAAGTGTGAGAAAATGCAGAATTCTTGCCCTAAACCCTAGCCTCCTTCTCCACCTCCGAATTTCTCTTGTGGTTTAGCAAATGAAAAGTGGCTGAAGTAATTAGGGTTTTAGGTGGGTTTAAGTTGGGTCAAGGGGCTGGGTCATGGGTTGCTCCAAGTCCACATTCAATTGGGTTTCAGATTTAGCTTATTGGGCCAGTTCTCAATTGTTGGGCTGCAGAATTTCATTGGGCCAATTTTTATACATTGGGTTGCTGAAGTTTAATGGTGTTTGGGCCCAATTTGAAGGGCTCAAGGGCTTGGGTCTGCACAAGGGTTATTGGGCCACTTAATTGAGCCTATACAAAATAAATCTTGGGCCTCTATCTCATTAAATTAGTTTGGGTCTGCCCCTAACTCATTAGGCCTCCATTAGTCTCTTATCACATTTCATTAATTTGGGCCTAGGTGAAGCTTCTATCTCAATTAATTCTCAAGCTCATATTAATAATTTATCTATCTAAAATCCCTATTTACTCAACTTGCCCAATCATCCCATATTAATTATTCTTAATTAATCTTAATCCATGATTAACACCTTAATTAATTTTTGGGGTGTTACACAAGGTGAGGCTTTACAGCTTATTTTGTCGGGTTTGAAGCATGTAACATAGATAAATACTAAGCAGGACACTTTTTATTAAGCTAAGTATATATCTTACTGTAAATAGAGATATATTGGTATTATAACTCCTTGAATCATATAGATGGCTTACTTTTAATATATAAATACTAAAAGGAATTATATGAGGCTAAGGATTTTTGTTTAAAAGTTGCTCTAATAGGTTTAGGAAGGTTTAGGATTTTTAGGTTCAAACAACCTTTTCTAGGTATTTTTAGGTTCAAATAACCTTGTCAAAGTTAGTTTGTCACTTGGGAGTTCCAAGTTAAAAAATTCACTAATTTTTGTGACAACTCTATCTTCTAATCATTGTAATTAAGGTTAAATACACGATTAACAATCATAAATCTGGATTAAAAGTCATTACGACTAATTACATTTTAAAAATGCGGGAAAATTTGAACCTTAATGTTATTAGAGTCATCAACCAAATAATTACAAGCATTCATATGCATAAATGAAACATATCTCCCATTTAAAAGCCTTAAAATCTGTTTTCATTCATTTTTAACTCTCAAGAACCCTTTACAAGTTCTCCTAAGTCATCCTTTAATGTTGTTTGATGTGTTCTATCATGCAACCCTCAAAATAAAACTAGATTGATAAAATATGTTGTTAGTGGCACAACCTAGGTCATCTCCCTTGGAATTAGAGTTCAATGCTTAATTGGGTTTTCTAAATATTAAAGGATCCTAAAAACTATCTAATTTAGGGATTTTGATTGAATTAAACTAACCTAAAACTAAATTGGATCAAAATTTCTAATTGCTACCTAATTATATGAATTGTGGGTGGAGGATGGTCTTGTGACTAGCTTTGGAATCATCCCTTGGTATCCAATATCCTTATCCTAATCCAATTATGATTAATTCTAGCCTAAAAGTCCCTAATTGTGTCCACGAAAAATGTATCTTGAGTTACCACGCAAGAATCAAGAGATTAATAATCTAATGTTAAATTGAGACCTCAACCTCACATTAAATCGTTAATTCTTGTCTTTAAGATCAATGAATACCCAATTTGATTGATTAACTGATGAATCAACCTCTGAATCATCATCCAAAGATGTTTAATTAGCCAACTAAATACTAAGGAGTCCTCAAATCAAACAATTAAACATTCAATCTCTCACATGCATTTCATCAAATACCTTGACTACATACATGGATAATTGTAGGAAATTGAAAATTTCAGTATTTAATCCAACCAATTAATCAACAAAAAGGCTTCCTAATTAGTGTCTAACCAGCCACTAATTACAATTACACAAATTCTCAATCAAATACAACTTAACCAAGACAATATATGAAAGAGAAAAAATGTAGGAAAGTAGAAATCCTTAGCCAAAAATTCTGTGTTCATCCATGGATTCAAGCTTCCCCAAGGTCCTTCTTCCTTGTTAGTCACAGATGGAGGCTTAGAGCTTCATGGAGGTGCAAGAATGGAAGATGGAATGAGTCTGCGTGGTGTGGATGGACGCTAGATGCAGAATGTGTATCGAATGGATGAAGGGATCCTCCTCAATGTAGCGTCTAGATAATTCATTTATGCTCCCTTTCATGTGAGTTTTTATGATTTCACGTGCTCAGCTTTTGCCCCATTTGCCCGAATGTATTCTTTTTAATTCCCTCGTGAGAAGCACATGCATCTTATTCCATTATTAATCACGTGTTACTTCTTTTGCATTTTCCATGTCACTGTCATTTTTTATTATTTTTCTTCTCCAACCACGTAAATCTCGAGCTATATGTTACAGCTACTTCTCCTTCTTTTCTTATTGCTATCTTCATTCCCATATCCTGCCACGAGTTCCCATATGATTGCTCAAACGTTCTCAGCTCCCCTCTCCTTCTCTTCTCTGTTCAGCTGCTACATCTGCATGTATGGCTCTTCTTTTGCTCATTCCATATGCAACCCATAACTTTATTCCTCTGATTAACCACGTGGTTCTCTTCATGTGTTTTTCTCATGCAATTACTTCCTCACTTCTTCTCTACCTAAACTTGAGTGTATGAGCTAAACGTGATTCAGCTCCTAAGATTTTCCATGCATTTCTCTCATGTGGCCTGCTTCATTATCCTTTCTCCACGTAGCTGTCTTCGTACAGTTCATGTTGCTGTCTAACTTGCCTTTAGCCCAGCTTATTCTTCCTTCTCCTTCACCATGTGCAGATGCTCACAAGCTTTTTCACGTCTTCATTCCACTTCTTCGCCTGCAGTGTTGTTCTTCTTGATGTTTTCTATGACTCGAGCTGCCTCTGTGTGCATGACTGTTCTTTTCTCTTATTTAGCTCGCTTTTCTCCTCACTAAACTGTAGCTTTTTCTCGACTCCATAATATAGGTTCATCTTTTCCTTGTGAGCTTAGCTTCTTGACTGAAACTCTTCCACTGTAGCTGTAATTTATAGCGTGCTCATTCATGAAACTTGTGCAGCTGCCTCGTATTTCTCTTCTTTAATTATGCAGCTTTTCCACGTAAAACCTGAGCCTTTGTTAGACTATGTCATTTTCAGCTCATTCTTCCCATTCATATTTTATTGCCCAACAAAAAGTGCACTTGATCCCAACTCTTCTCTTCCTCTTCTTTAAAACAAATTCTCATTCAAGCTCTAATTACATATTAAAATTCTGCACAAAAGAGTGGGAAAAATCAAATAGGAATATTCATAAAAATTATTTAAGATAAAATTAAGCATTAAAAACCAAATTGTTGCAAATTAACTCCTAAAATATAGAAATGGCTATTAAAATAAAATCTTATCTAATTAAAGTCTTAAAGCTATATTTCATTATTAAAATGCCCAAGTTTTGGTGAATTAAAACATAAAAAATTCATGGTTATCATTATTATAGGAGAAACCAAGGTTTCTAGGTTAATATAAGGGTTTGAAGATATTCGCCACAGCTAAATTCCTCTTAACTGCGGCTAATTGCTCTTAGGTTCACTCCTTACATCGTTACTGTCACCGCGGTGAGTTGGAGCTTCACTGTGGCCAGCCTACATGGCACCACGGTGAGGAAACCTCCTGGAGTCTATCTCACTCACCTCTTGCTATTAGTCACGGCTAATTCCCTTGTTAGTTTAGGCTAATTCCTCTCTAGAACACCTGAGACATTTTCACAAAAGTTAACCACGGCCAATTCCCTATTTAGCCGCGGCCAATTACCCTTTAGATGAGTTCTAGTTTGGCCTCTCACATTTCGCTACAGCTAATTCCACTTCTTGCGATGGCGAATTGCTCTCTGGACCTCCCCTTGGGCAACTTCGCCTCTATCGGTCTCGGCTAATCCCATTTTGGCCATGGTGAAATACCTTCTAATCTTACAACTTTTAAAGTCTTATCTCATACTCTCCACTCTTCCTCCAATGGCACCCTAAAACCACTCTACCTTAATTTTGGGGCTCCAATAGCTTTTATTAGCCTAATTTACCTAGCTAATCTATCATTACTAGTTCAAGATTTAAGTGTCAATTTCTACTCCTCCAACTACCCTATATCAACAAGTTCATAGATTAATAATAGAAGAATTTCATAAGCTTCTAATAATTATCATTCAAATATACCTTCTATTAAAGATTTCATGCATCACTAATTCAAGTCTATATCTAAAGTATCATATAATTACAATTCCCAAATGGTAAACCATATCATAAATTCAACAAATTTCATACATCTGATGTCATAAGTTCATACATCCAATACCAAGTTAAGATGAAGCCTAAGTCCTCAACAGGTACATCCTAAGAAATCAAAATATAAACGCCTACACTTGGCAACATGATTACATGATAATGTATACAAAAAAGAATACAAAATTTAGCATCTATTCTAGTTAAACTAGTCTAAGTGTAGCCTTCTCCATACATGGTTGGAGCTAATGGATTTTCATCCACTTACTTCCCCTTATCCTTACCCGAAGAGCCTTCATCCAAAAGTATGATCCCATGAAACGGGGTGAGATGCGAATCTCAGTAACCAAGGAAATTTTCATTCATATAATCTAATTTAATTAACATATATGCATGAATCAAAATTAACATTAAAATCATATTAGTCATATCAGTAAAGAAAATGGTTAGGCTACTATGATTATCGTCCTATACTAGCAATTATATTTCCACATGTTAAAAGCCAATAACACCAGGAGAGGCCCATCCACGACACCCACTCCCCAATGAGCACAACCAGGCTCAATGCATCTAAGGTTTGATTATAACTCGGTGCCCAATCGAAGCACATGCATGAGTGGTAGCTGCACCACAGCTTCACCATGGACTCACAAGGTCCAAACATAATACAATAAATAGTCAACCAATTCATTTATCATTTCAAATCATTCATGTACAATAAATATGAAATTAAAATAAATATATGTATGGAATTAATATAGTCCCGGTTACCTCACTTGTAGCCAATCCTCTAAGAGCCAATTGAATGCTACTTTAGCCTATGGATACAAAACCAAGCCATTACTATCCCTAATTACAATTTGTATAAGCAAACCCATCACTTAAAGAGTTAAGCTATATAGGACTACTCAGAAATACTTACTAATTACCACTAAAACCAAATTCGGATTTGGTTGAGCCTACCCCAAAAATCTCATAATAACACCTTAAAATTTGAGTAAATTCGCATAAAAACAATACCCATATTATAAATCAATTATAGGGGTCTCAAACTAGCAGAGAAAGCATTAAAATGAAGAGTTTATACTTACCTAACAACACCTTTAGTCCTAACCTACGAAATTTCACCAAGAAAATCCCAAACAACCACATTTCAAATTTTGGGTATAGTGAAAATGCTCCAAATGAAAAACTAATAGGGCCAAAATGAAGAGAAAGAGAAAGGGATTAAGTTATATAACAAGTACTTTGGCTAATTTTTAGTTTAAAAGTGAGAAATGGTGGATTTCTTGCCTCAAACCCTAGTCTCCCTCTTAAGGTACGAAAATCCTCTTGCGTTTATGTTTCAGCAAAATGTGAAGGGGCTGATGTGTTTAGGGTTTTAATTAGGTTTAAGTTTGGTCTAATATGGGTCATGGGCTAACCCAAAGGTCAAATTCCAAGTGAGTTTCAGATTTAACCCTTGTTGGGCTGTAGGATTTTAATTGGTTAGGCCAAGTTGTAAGAGCTCAATTGATTTGGGTCTGTACAAAGATTATTGGGCCAATTATAAGAGCTTCTATAAGGTGGGTCTTGAGCCTCTATCACATTAAATCAGATTAGGCCCTCCCTAGGTGCTCTCTCTTAGGCCAAGTCTCACATTAAAAGGTTGGATCTGCACCTAAAATTATTAGGCCTTCATTAGTCCCTAACCTTGGCTTACTTAATTTAATTTGGGCCTAGATAGGGTTTCTAACTCAATTAAATCTTAAACTCATATTAATAATTTATCTCTCTAAAATTTTCATTCACTTAACATGCCCAAATTACCCCATATTAATTATTCTTAATTAACCCAAATCTATGATTAACACCTTAATTAATTTGGGGTGCTACAATTTTCCCTAGAGTTGCTATCATTGTTTTGTTCTTGCATGTAAGGATTGTCCTATACTTGAATCACATTTTTCCCTTCTTAAAAAGAACCTTAACTAGAAACATAATTTACATTTTGGCTAAGATTTGTTGAAAGAGGTTTTAGAAGTTGTGATTATGTATTATAAAGATTTGAGTGGCCTATAGCACTCTTGGAATGGTATGTTGCTATCATAGGTTTTGTTTGGCCAAGGCTAAGATCTATTTTGAGTCAAATTTTTAATGCCTTAAAAGTTGAAATATTAGGTATAAGTCAGTTAAGAAACTAGTAAAGTTTTAGTTCAAAATCATGTGGGGATTGAATGATTTTAGCTCTCAAAATGGTGTATAATAACATTTCTCTTTCTCAATTTTTAGGCTATTTAAGCTAACCAATGGTGAGATTTTGATATTTTAAACTTATTCTCACATGCAAAGGATACAAAGAAAGGGTTTAGACTTGAACCTTATTGATTTTCCATTGTTTAAAACCTTAAATATTGGTTTGTGAGTGAATATTTTTTTGTTATGACTATTTCCACCATCACTGCTTCATAAGAACTATATTAGATTGGTTTGCCATGATTTTGTAGAACACATAATGATTTTAGGTATTTAAGCAAGTGAGACAAAGCAAAGCTTAAAACCATATTGTGTTAAGTTATTTTTGGCTTTCTTTTGGAGGCTTTAATTGAGTTAAAATTTTTTTGGTCTTGTATATTTTTTGGGCATGATGGCTGCTTGTTTTTTTGGATCATTTTTGCCGAACTTTAAGGATAATATTTTAGCCAAATTGATGCTAAAAGTATTAAGAATAGTGGTATAAAGTCATAATTTAAAATGACAAAGATTTGGAAGGGCTTAGATCCATTTTCATAGCTCTAAAGTGAGAGTTTTTCTTTGTATATGTTGGCTAAATCTGCCTTATTTTTATAAGGTCCAATTTTGGTTGATATTCAAGTTCTTATATATGTTCGAAATTATGTCTAGTTAGACTCTAATTATGGGATAAAAATTAGATGTGTAGTTTAACCAAATTTGCCTAACTCTTAGTATTTTACTAGAGAATTGTGGTTAGTTATTATATCAACTTCTTAAAGTTAAGCTTGTGGCTATTGAAAAGATTATTATATGGTCTTTTAGTCTTAGTTATCTAGTTTTTATGTAACCCATAAGTAAATTCCTTTTTAGCTAGTTGGTGCCAATTAGTTTAAGAAAATCCTATTTTAGTTAGCTAAGATTCATGTTGTTTACTTTCAAGAGTTTAGTTATTCAAAATAAAAAAGTTTAAACCAATCTATATTTTTACACTTCTATTAGTGTTTTTACTCATAGTCTCAATAATTATTCAATAAATCATACTTTAGCCACTTAATATAACTCTAGAAAGTGTGGCTTAAACAATGAAAATTCATGTATTAAGACTCAATGTATATAGATCCAAGTGTATCAGAGTAAAACAATGTATTTTTTTTTTAAATTGAAAATTCAATATATATATATATATATGAAATGAGCTTCTTCTTATATACCTTTCATTAATTTATTCTCCCTTTAAGGTGAGATTTCAAATATTATAAAATTTTACAAACTAAAAACCTTAATCTTTTACAAATAAAAAGCTAGTGAATAACACTTCTTTGGCAAACTAAAATAACTTGACGTTGTGGCACTATATCATGTTATAGTTTTTTTTTTTATCTTAATATTACCAAAAACTAAGTATTACCTTTTCCCCTATATCATCAAAAATATTACACCCAAATGTTACATTTTGGTGGTATCTTGGCATGAATCAAGCTGAGACATTCTTTAAATATTGTTTTAAATGGTAGTTTTTGTCATACCTTAATAGATCTAACATCACATTCCTTTATTCAAGATGATTTGCATGTATTATCAAAGAAACTACAAGGAAAGACAACAAAAATAATAAATTTAATTGTGTTACGTCAAGATTTGAAAATTCATCTCGTGTCTTGTAGGGCTCATGAACTTACTAACAATATTATCTACTTATTTTCCATCCATATGAATCATAAGTATTCTAAAACTTTGTATAAACCACAAATCAAGAGCTAAAAAGAAAAAAAAAAAGGCTTATTCATCTCGAGTCCAAGGTAGCAAATTTCTAAGGAAGTTTTAAAAAATCATAACTAAATTTAGGAAAATCAAAATCTACTGAACCATAGCTTTTTGGAAAACTCTTAGTGTTGAATTTAAGTTAAAAATAATTTCAAGCCATGAAAACATCATTTAGACCATGTTTGACAACAAAAAAGTGGCAAAGGTTAGACTTTCTAGTGTTTCTGATATAGCTTACTGATATAAAATTAAAAAATGCATAATTAATTCTAAAAAATATAATTTGTGTAAACTATACCAATTTGTAAAGCTACAAATGTTAATTAGAGGGTAAAAACAATTCCAGATTAATTCAAAAGCATCTAGGCCCTAAAAATCAATGGAACAATGATAAAGGTCTGACTCTGCACCTAGAACAGAACAAAAATTTTAAAAATTTATATCTCCCTCTCTAGATATCCAATTGAGGTGATTCCAATTGGCACAGTTACTATGAATGTTTAGTTTCCCTCTGTAAAATTTCACAATCATTGGACACTATTTTCCTTATAAATGGCAACGGTGAAATTTCTGACCATATGAATAGTGCCACTACTATTTTCTAAATTTTCAGCCAAATTTAAAAAATCACCAAAAATTATGTAGACCTCTAAAAAATATGAATTTTAGCTTCCTAAAAACCTCTTAACAAGAGCTATGTGCATGCCAAATTTCAAATTAAGAAGAACTCATTTAGACAAATTTTACTATAGTTCACCATTATGGTCATTTTAAGAACAACTATGGATCAAAATGGGCTTAAATGGCCTTCTTGATGTTCTAGCACTTCTTAGGCAAGTTTAAAAGCATATTTACATCAAGAATGAGCTGCCCAAGTGGCTTAAATCTTCATGCATCCTACTTGGGCCATCCCGCATTCAAGAATACACTAGCAAGTACATACCATCAAGTGTCCAATTTTCCCATTTGCATTGTTTTTGCACTAAAAGTGGTTCATACATCATTCATATGTGTTATTACATTTGCTCATTTTTTTACAACTTAAAAATAATATGTACACAATTACTTTAATATCTAGTTACAAGAAAGACTACATATTTGTCAAAGCAATGTCTCTCAAGCTCCTTGGCTTACATTTTTCTCTTCTCGGGCACCACCTAAACCATATGAGATAGAAGAGGGAAAGGAGTGAGATTCATGGAATCTCAATAGCTCATACACCCATTCAAACACACATTCATGGCATATACATGTCAAAGGTACAAGTATGAAAGTTCACAAAACCATAAAGCATTCAAATTCACATTTTTATGCCACAAATTCACATAAAACTCAAGAATGAGCTCTAAGGACTTTTAGTTTTACCTCACCCCATTCCTAAGACTTTTGGATTTGCCTCACCCTTAGCCTAGGGACTTTTGACTTGGCCTCCTCCATCTATAAGACTTTTGGCCTTGTCTCACCAATGTCTTGAGACTTTTGGCATCTCCTCACCCATATCAAGGGACTTTTGGCATTACCTCACTCTTTTGAGCATTTTTCACAAACCAATGACATTTAAGAAAACATATTGGTACCAATGCAATATCATAGCATCAAGTGGCATATTCACAAATCGCAGAAGCACACACAAGCACACAATGACATATTCAAAACCAAGAATGTAAGAAGAATGAGGTGGAAAGCTACCTTGGTAAAAATCCAAACTTTATTTTACTTCTTCTTTCCCCTTTTAGTTCCACAAGCACAATGAGTTAGGGTTGGATTTCCTTGGCCTAATTCACAATAAACAACACTCAATTATACTCTTGGAACAAGTTAGGACATCCAACTCACTCTTAAGAATACACTTGGTTCTAGTTGTCACATAATGGTTCCATTAATGGCCTAATAAAGCAACCACCATAATTTAAATTCTTGGCTCCATTCTCTTGTCATATCTAGGCCTTTTGACCTCATTTAAGGTCCTTGGAGCCATCACAACTTACTTTCACAAACCTAGGTAAATGTTACTTCATAAAGTTACATTATGGAAGCCATTGCCTCATCTCCCAATCTATGACTTCTAAATTTTTTCCAAAGATTCCCCCTACCTTCTACCATCATATGAAACCCCAGACTAAGGATAGAATAAATTAAAACACTCCCTAACCTATTCAAGCAGCCTAATCAAGACATGAGGAGGAGGAAGAGTTCATAAACTTCTTGATTTTTCCTTGATGGGAAAGACACTTGGGAGGCTTCTTAGAGGTCTTAGGAGCTTAATTGAACATTAGTTTTTCTTGCAATTTCTTAGCATATTCCAAGTTCTTATAGCTAAATCAATGAGTTCTCAATGGTTCTTGAACAGAAACTTCTCCCCCTTACAAGTTCTGTATAAGGCCAAGACACCACAAGAGAGAGCAAGAAGAAAGAAGCAACCAAAAGGTAAAAGATTACCTTGAATTCAAGCTTTTTCCAAGAGGTTCTTCCCTTGTTTTACTCTTCTCCTTGAATTTCTAACTTTTCCCCTCTGGTTCAAGGCCAAAATAGAACCATTTAAGCATCCAAAACCATGGAAAGAGAGCTTGACAGAAGAGGAATAAGGTTTCAAGAGGAAGAAGCATGAAAATCTTTAAGATTTCTTACCTTTTTCCTTAATTTCTTCCTCCCTTTTTAGCTCTTCTTGTGCGCCTCTATCTTCAGCTTTCTCTTCCATTTATGGATGAGCTCAAGGTTGGTTAAGGAAAGAAGAAGGGATGGGATACATAAATACAAGAAGCTTCTTGAATTAATTGTTCTAAAAAATTTCATTTATGTCCCATGTAATTGACATTTTCGTTTTATCTCTTTTTTGAGAACTTTCTTTTTCCTCATAAAATTTAGGTTCCTAATCTTATAAAATTCCTTTGGAATCACTCAAATAAGAGCTAAAACCTTCTTGAACAAAATGGTCAAAATTTGGATCAACTGTCCTTCAAAAACGTACACCGAAGGAGTTTTAATTATTTCAGGGTTTCCTATGATTTTCAAGGCCTCTAAAAACCCTGGAAAGTTCAAATTTTTCATTTAAAAAGCTCTCCTGTGAGTTTTTCCAAAAAATACCTATATTTACGAAAATGCCACTAGACTTTCAGCAAATTTTTTTAATTACTCCGACCTCGATTTCTAGGCAACTCGAGACTCAAATCCTCATTTTCTATTATTTAAAATTTTATCTAAATTTTATTTGGCCTTAATTTACTCATCTTAGGGGACTTGCTTTTTAAATTGACTCATTACGGTGTTTTTACATAATATCAGACGATACAGTTTTGATCTTATTAAAGTTAAATGACTTTAAAAAAGGAGGAAAAAAAAACTAGACTAGGCTAATCTATCAATGTGAATAGAGAGAAAAAAATTAATATGAATAGATAAAAGAAAGTGTCAAAGAAACAGGTACCTTGTTTCAGGCTTCTTGAGCCACATGCTTCAAAAAAGATTATTAGTTTGCAAAATCCTTCCTTGTAAATCTTCTTTGATCCAATGCTTCAATTTATTTTTTTTAATTTAATAGTAACTCACCTTCAATGAATGCAAGTTAAGCTTTCTGATAGGCTTGACTTGTCGTTAATTATCACGAGTGAAACCTGAAATTATTTTCCTTTTTTTCTTATTCTAAAAAGACTTGCCACGATTGAAGGTGAGTTTCTTAAGTTTTATTATAAACTTACCTTCATTAGGGATAGTTAAGTTGTTTTTTATCAAAACAAAAATAAAACCAAAGTGAGAGAAAGAAAGTGTAAGATTCATTATTATTAAAATCAAATCAAAACTAGTCGAACTAGTCAAGAACTGATGAACTAGTTTAGTTGACCCATAAAATTAACTTATCAAAAAAGCTAGTTGAACCAGTCAAAACTAGACTAGTTCAATACTTAATTGGTTTTGAATTTTGTTTTTTAGATTTTTTCTTATTTCATCTTAGATAGATCTAAAAAACTAAAAATAGAAAATCATAAAAGAAAGAAGGGGTTGAAATAGACAAATATTTAAAAAAAAGGAAAAATATAAGAGAAGCAAAAGGCATGTACTTAGCCATTTGTGGTATTTGTTCTCTATTATATTCCATCTCATAACAATATCTCTCTCAAATATCAAGATGTTTTGCCAAAATTTCTTCTTCCTCTTCATCATTTAAAATTAATAATTAGTAATATTTAAATTTATTAGTATTTATTTGTTTTATTAGAATTTTAATATATAAAATTATATATCATATTTAATTATTATTTATTCAACTACGATTTAATCATAGTTAGATTAACAAATTGTAAACTAATACCTTTATCATTAATAATTTATTCAATTATAGAAAGATAAGTAAGACTAAGAGGGTGAGAGAGTGACGTGAGAGAGAGTGAAAAGAAAGAGAATGAGATTTTGAGTGCGTGCGTGCGAGAGAGAGAGAGAGAGAGAGAGAGAGAGAGAGAGAGAGAGAGAGAGAGAGAGAGAGAGAGAGAGAGAGAGAGAGAGAGAGAGAGAGAGCGCGCGAAAAAGAAAGAGTTTATGTCATCTACATTTAATAAAAAAATGCCAATATACAATTGGAAAAAAAAGTAAGTCAACAGATACAAAATGGGGTTCATATATATTTCTACCTATTTTATGTTACTCTTTTTTTTATTGCATACAACATTATAAAGAATTAAAATTTATTTGTTATTAATAAATAAATGCATAATATACAATAGTGACCACAACCAGAGTAAAGACAAACGTAGTGTGACACATGCAGTCATTATTATAATCAATAGCTAATATTTTAATTATATTTGTATAATATTTACAATTTTTTACTTATTTAATTCGATTGGTTTCAGTTCAATATTTTCAATTATACTGGCTTTGCATTTAAATAAAAAAGGATATTGGGACTCATACCGTGTGGTGTGGCTTCACCACCAACTTTCTAATCAAAAGAAAGTTTTATAATGATATAATTAAGGATATTGTAAAGTCTGTAAACTAATAAATTATTCTTAACAGCCTAGAATCCACCTCTTAACTTGCTAATATCAAAAGATGCTCCAGCCTTCAGCGATTCTTTCCATACCATCACCCAATTATTTAATCAAAAGAAAGTTTAAAGTAGATTTAGTCCATAATTCTATATTATCAGCTGGACTTTTGTATTGGTATTTGTCTTTTAGTTTTTCTGGTTTCCCAAAGAAATAATCGTTTGGGTCACGTGTTTCAGCACAAATGCTGGAATCTTGAATTACGATGCTCGCCAAGAAACAGTGGCATGACTCTAGCATATTTTACTGCCTAATGTTCAATTTAATTATTTTGATGATTTCCTGCTATTCAACACATTAAGTTTCGATGTCCTCACTGCATAGACTAATTTTCACTTAGGATGCTTCTATGAAAGAGGACAACGTCAAGGCTTATGGTTGATACTTAGAAAAAAAAAAAAAAGGACTTAAATGCATCCTCTTTAAAAACGAATTATGTTTGTTTCACTGAATAAAAAAAATTACACCTTTAAGATATGTTTGGTATCTCTTAGAAAAGAAAAAAAAAAAGAGAAAAGTCATAAGTAATATTTATTATATTTTTATAATTATTATTTAATAATGCATATATTTTATTATTTTTTAAAATAGAGAGACAATAATTATTTTTTTATTCTTAATTTTTTATATATTAACTAGCCTTTGATTACTCGTCTTTATTATTAAATAAAAATAAATAAATTAAAACTTTGAATCAAATAAGATTTGTAAAAAAATTTATAAATTAATAATCTTAATTAAAGCATGTGACTTAAAATCCTTACGTCTTCACATATTGCTGGCTTTTCTGCTTTGGCAACTGTGCTTAGCCATTTTCTGTTTCATAAACGGTAAGCCAAGTATAAAGTAACTACTAATGTGTTTGAGAATATACCATATAGATTCTCATGTATAATAATTTACGAACACACATATGATGGATCCTAAATTTAACTAAAAATAGCCTTCTGGACCCTTGTCTCACTTTAAGAAAAAAAACATTAAAATTAAACTTTAAAAGATAGAATTACTTATACACCAAAAAAAGAAATGTGAAATTTTTTCCAGCTCCTACTTATGATGCTTTATGAGGTTTTGGTTTTTATCCACAAAAAGTAATTTACAGATACATATATAAGTTTTAAATTTTAAACTATTAAAACTGTTTGTTTCTACAAAAGAGTTATATTTTTTTTAATAGGATAAATCACAATTTACCTTTAAATTTATCCATTTAAACTTGAAATTAGTTTATCTTTTAATAAAGTGTCTCATTAATTTTTTTAATTTATTTTGATACTATTTAATCAACTTTGATTTTTTTATTTTAATATTACAAAAAGATAATTATGTAAATGTTATAACAATAAATAATTTTATTGTTAAGAGTATATTTAGTTTATGTTTTAAATTATTTTATAGTATTTTAAAATTGTTATTAAAATATTTCATAAAATTAGCATTTTGAAATTAAATTAGTATATAATGCTTTATAATAACATGAAAAATGTCACACTCCAAAAATAAGGAAGTGACCAGCATGGAGAGTAAAGAAAACTTCACCTCTGAAAGCCTAAACATAATGACCCATTGCTAGAAAGGGTCTCCAATAGCTCGTCACATGGCATTATCGTATCCAAACTAAGTATATTGCACTTATACATGCCTATGGACATTCTTTACTTTTTGTAAAAATTCTGACAAAGTTTTCTCTGAATTTTGAACATCCCAAAATTTATACAAACAATCAAGTCCAACAATAGTAGCAAGGAGAACTCCGCTCTCAACTATTAAAGATCAAAAATGACAAAAAAGGAGGAAGGGGAAACGCTACCTATGACACGTAGAGCCATATCTATGAACCCTTTAATAACAAAATTAAATTTAAACAACAATAATCAATTGCGCCCTCATAACCCAATGTGGCGCTTACCATTCCAATGCCTTTGGACTTAGGATGAAGGAGTTAGATCAGACCCAATACTACTATCTGAAAAATTAAAGAAAATTAAGGAGTAAGTTGAAATTCAGGGAGTAGGTCACAAATTACAATAATTGGAATTAGATAATTATATCAAATTGAATTGTATTATTTCATCTTCTTCCCTCATTTCTACATACTAATGAACACTCTTTATACTGAAATAAAATTAAAGTAAGGCAAAGGTCAACTAACTTATTAGAAATTTAAGTTTTCACATTATCATAAGCAGGTGTATAAAGAAATTTTCGAATATTAAAACCTTAATATAGTAACCACATGAGAAAATCGATAATTTTTTCATTACCTTTGGTGGCGACTACACCACATTAGCAGCTCCTTATCTAATTATAGACATCTACACCTAACAAGAAACTCCTTTTCCACTTGTTGCTAATATAACATGGCAAGTATTCTTGGGGACAACTACACCTCATTGGCAATTCCTTACCCGTTCACGGGGGCTATGCCTAACAGGTAACTCCTTTTTCGCCCTGACCTCTTTTCTGTCATATGGGTGCACCTAGGCTGTTAACATCATTAACATCTATGAAATCCTATTAATGTTCTTATCTTACTATCAAGGTTAAGTGGCTTGTATCTGCTGTGGTTTACATGTAGGATGCTGGTAACAATTACAGAATTTCACTTTTTAATTTTAAGTGATTAGTTAAGGGTTAATTAAGGTGGAACCAGTTAAATACACACTCAATTAAATAAATGAACAATTAATCAATGACTTAAGTATTCAAATGACCCATCCAATTATGTTAGTATATATATATATATATACATACATACATATAGATATATATATATATATATATATATATATATATATATATATCAAATTACTAAGTTATTATTATATATTTATATACATATATGTTTATTATTAGTAAATAATCCTATTTTTACAAGTCATGTTTATGATTAGTTAAATGTTTAAAGGAAGGCTTGACAAGCATAAGGTCTAGGTTATAAAACATACCTTTAGCCCACATATTATCATAATACCATTTCCAAATCTGCTAACACAGCAACTATCACATACTCACCCTCATCCTGCCCTGTTGATAACAATCGGTATCACTTAATTTACCAAGTAACACACCATGTCACATTAGGAAGTACCTACCATAATTTCATTAGCACATAACGCTGAGCATCTGCATCAGCCTGTATTGACATGTTATCAACTCAAGCATATAAAGAATAAACAACCTAAAAGCCTACTCCACCAAAATTACGCATAAGTTGTTTGAATAAAATTTAATTATTATTACCACAGGCTTACCAATGATGTAAAAACCCATAAAATAGGTTGTAATTTGTTATCTACTCACCTTTGGCATCAAACACTAAGCGGATACTTGTTCTCCTTCGCAAGACAAGCTCCTTCCACCATCAGTGTTTGCATAGCTTCCTAGCAACACACATAATTTTTCAAATTATTACTAGACCTAAACTAGCAATTCCCAACATTTATCTGACTCAATAATAGTCGACTAACTAAAAGCCCTATTTTATAACCTCATTATTTATCTCTATAATTAACCATAACTTCCCATTTAGTTACTAGCCCATAATTTAAGCTCAAAGGTTACCTCAAGAAGCTGAAAATTGAAGATTAGCGTATAAATAATGTAGTTGGAGGGCTCACTTTTACAAACCCCAAATTAGTAGAGCTAGTTTTGGCCAACAACTAAAAGGAGGAGGGCAACAGTGTTTTTTACCTTAATGAAGAGGAAACAAGCTAAGAATGAGAAGAAAAGGCAACAAATAAGCAATTTTGCAACAAATATGAAGGAAGATAGAAGTAGAATGATAATGATACTTACCATAAATCGACGACACCCTAAGGGTACCTTCCATGGACCTCCACGCGATAGACAAACAAATAGGAGACTTAGGGGAGAATACACAATGCTGCCGATGGAGTCACCGTGGCAGAAAGGTGACGACAAGGTGAAGGGAGAGACACACGAGATTGACAAAGAACAAGAAGCCCAAGCCGTAGTGAAAGAACGGTGAAGAAGAAAAAAGAAAAGAAAAGGAGAAGGGAAGAATAAAATAAAAATATATAAAATATAATAAGATAAGATAAAATGAGAGAAAAAGAAAGGAAAAGAAGAAATATAAAATAGATGCTAGTATATAATAGATACTAATATTTCCTTCGACCCCTTTTTGCTTTTCGAGATAAATTTTTAAGCTTCAGAAACTTAAGATAAATTTTTAAGCTTCAAAAACTCTTAAAACTAGTTAGACCTTATCTTCCACTAAAAATTTTTTAACGTGTTTAATTTATTTATTTACTAATATATATATATATTACTATCATATATATTACTCTCCTTCTCCTTCTTCTTCTTCTTCTTCTTCTTCTTCTTCTTCTTCTTGGGTCATTACAAAAAATATATAGTTTTTATAAACAAATATATGTTTCTTTAATTAAACTAAATATTTTTATATTTTAATTAAAAATTAGACGTTTTTATATTTTAATCTAAAAAGTTAATAACAAAAATGCAAATTATTACATTTAAAATTTTTTAAGTTGAATGTAAAAAGTGCTAAGAATGAGAGAGAAAGACTAATAAGGAGCATAAAAATGAGATAAACAATTTTAAATATATATATATGTTTTAATTTTCTAATAAGTGCTTAACACCTTTCGTAAATGTAGGTAAAATAAACTTGGTTACAAGTAAAGCTCCTTTGAAAATGAGCCAGGATTGTGAAAAAAAAAAAAGTAATAAAATATAAGGCCCAACTCAAGGCCTAATACTATTAATGGAAAAGGGCCTAACCCATTAAAGTTGCAACAATTTTTTTTTAAATAACAAAAACAAAAGTGTAGTAAAAGATGACACAGGAAGCCAAAGACCATATTTATTGAGAGATGAGAATTTAACAAGTGATTAATGATCTTATGAAGATCCAGATTTGGTCTCATTTTGAAAGTATAGCTAAAAAAAGAAAAAAAAAAAAGAAACCAAAGACCATATTCATTAAGGGAGGAGAATTATTAGTATAGGTAGTGCTAAATAGAATTATGCATGGCAAGAAGAAAACAATAATATTAATATTAATTAATAATATAAAAATATTAATAACATATTTTTTTATATTATTGAGTAAGGGAAATTAAATTATTTAAAAAAATATTAATATTAATTAATAACATAGAAAATATATTAATTATAATAGTTTGAGATCAAGTTGAACTTTAAAAAAGCCTAAATCCAATTTGTATTCTTTTAAACTTTTTAAAATAGGTAGTTTTTTTTAAAGATCATATCTTCTTCTTCTTCTTCTTCTTCTTCTTTTTTGGTCTAACTTATCAGGCTAAACGAGCTTTCCAACTTATAATCAAATCAATATAAAATACCAAAGAAAAAAAACCATATTAATTACTTAACTTCTTTTGGCCTTAAGAGAAAGATAGGAACAAACCATAAATATCTGCATTTGTATAGTACATGCTTTTGGCAAATGTCCATTAGCCATTATTGCACTTTTAGACCTTTTATAATCTTAAAATTAATATGTAATAACTCAAAAGGGATAAAAAAAGAGAATTGAGAGAAGATAGCTAATAAGGGAAGTGCTATTCAATTTTTATTTATACATCTAAATATAAATCAAGTGCCTATTTATAGACATAAATTTGTAACTACATATAATTAAAAGGTCCTATCATAAATGTGAAATAATAAACCATAAAGAAGGATATAAAGGTGGGAGATGAATGTCTAAAGGTTTAAGACTTACAACTCTTGAAGGAATATAAGGAGATGAACATCCATATAATGTGTATTCATAACACTCGTCCTTAGATGTCCAATTTTTTCAAGAATATGCCTTATTAAAACCTTTCTTAGTAAAAAACCTATGGGAAAAAAACTTAGTAAAGGAAAAAGAGTATACTATTCTTGTATTTCATCTGCATCAAAACTGCCTCATTAACTTCGTCAGGACAGACCTAGTGGGACAAAAACCATGGTGAAAGGAAAAAGAGTATAGTGCATATTAACTCTCCCTCTTGATAATAGCAATTAAGATTTTTAAGTCAAAGAACTCCAATATGCTGGACTAGCTTTTCAAATATAGCAATAAGAAGTGCCTCGATAAATAAATATGCTAGATTATTACTTGAATGGATTTGCTGAATATTTATATCACCATTCTTTTGAAGATCACAAGTGAAAAAAAATTGGTGAAATATGTTTTGTTCTATTTCCTTTAATGTACTCTTATTTCAATTAAGAGATGCATGTAACATTTTCTTCATATAAGATAGTCAAAATTGTTTTTCTAAAAGATAGACCACAAGTCTCTCATATGTATTGAATCATAGATCTTAACCAAATACATTCCCTACTTGCCTTATGTATTGGTAAAATTTCTACATGATTAGACAATATGGCTGTTATAGTTTATTTCATAGATTACCATGAAATGGTTGTACCTCGACCTATAAGCGAATAGTCTATTTGTGATCAACCATTATGAGGGTTAGATAGATATCTTGTATATGCATAATCAATTAGGTCTAACTTAGGTGCACTCATATAAAACAAACCTATATCCATTGTACCTTTAAGATAATGAAGTACATGCTTAACTCTATTCTAATGCTTTTGTGTAGGTGAATAACTATATCTTGCTAATAAATTAACTGCAAATGATATATCTGATCGTGTATGGCCAGCAAGATATATTAGTGCTCCAATTGCACTAAGATATGGTACTTCATGACTAAGTAGTTTTTCATCCTTTTATCAAGGTCTTAAAGGATTTTTGTTCACATTTAGTGACTCTATAACCCTTGGGGTGCACAATGGATGTGATTTGTCGATATAAAACAATTCAGCACCTTTGCTATATAAGCTTCTTGATGTACAAAAATTTCATTTTTTAAATATTTAATTTCTAATCCAAGGCAAAGCTTTGTTTTTCCTAAATCCTTCATTTCAAATTCTGTCTTTAAGTAATTTACAACTTTTAAAAGATCTTTAGGAGTTTTTAATAATATTTAAGTTATCTACATAAATAGCAATGATGGCAAACTCATTCCCAGGTCTTTTTATAAAAATACATGGATAAAGGGGGCCATTTTTGTATCCTTCCTTAAATATTCACCAAGGCAATTCTACCACATGTATCTAGATTGTTTCAATCCATAAAAAGATTTATTCAATTTGATTGAGTACTTTTCTCAAGAGTCTGGTTTATATGCTTCAGGCAAATTAAAACCTTCAAGGAGTTTCATATAAATATAATTATTCAATGAGTCGTATAAATAAGTTGTAACAACATCCATTAGACACAAATCAAGTCCTTCATGTATTACTAGACTAATTAAATACTGAAAAGCAATTATATCCACCACAAGTGAGTATGTCTTTTCATAATTAATGCTAAGTCTTTGTGAGAAGCTCTGAACAAGTCATGCCTTATATCTTATAATTTCACCATTCTTATTTCATTTTTGCACAAAAACCTATTTATATCCAACTGGCTTTACACCTTGTGGCATACGAACTATAGGTCAAAAAGCTTTCCTCTTCACAGCAAGTTTAATTTTAACTCAGTTACATTTTTCTATTTTGACCAATCATCTCTATGACTGCATTCTTTAATAGATTTTGGTTCATAATCCTCATCATCATTTATTACATCATATGTTAAATTATATGCAAAAAATTGTCAATGTTGACTTCATATTGATTTCATTGTGTTCCATTCATGATACAATTTATTGAGATCTCATTATTTTCACTAATTTCAAGTACCTGAGTTTCCTTTAGAATTGAAATAGTAATTTTATCTGGGGACTCTTTTGGAGTTACCACTTCCACATCCTCAATTTTGCCATCTTAGTTCTTAGCTCTTTTTCTTTTTCAAGGATTTTTATATTTGGGACCAATTGGTCTACCACACTTCATGCATACATTAGATACATTCGCAATGGTAGATTGTATGATAGAGACATCAACTTTAATTGGAACATTAATGGCTAGTACATGTGAGTTGGTCACTCTCTTTTGGTTTGTGAATGTGTCTAGTAATTTATTGGTCAAAATTTGTAAATGAATGATCCTTTGAACTTCCAGTTCACATTGTTTTGTATAAAGATTAAGATGAGATAATGATAATTCATTTTTACTAATTTCCTTTTCCAACCGCTTATTTTCTTCTTCTAATATTGGGAACACTAATTTATCAAAATGACAATTGGCAAATTTAGTTATGAATAAATCCTCTATAGATGGTTCAAGATATTTTATTATAGATGGAGATTTGTTGTAAAAAGGCCAAAAATGTGAGATTTTCAAAGAAGGTCCTTGAAATTGAATGGATAGTGACCAAATAAAATTAGAGAGATAAATTAGACCTCTAAAAATAAGGATATGATGCTTGAGTTGCCCAAAAATCTGAGTTAAAAAAGCTAAGGAAATTTACAAAAATAAGTTGGGGCATTTTTGTAATTTTTGAAAATTTTGAAAAACTCATAAGGGGATTTTTAAACAAAAATTTAAGCTTTCAGTGATTCTTAGAGGCTCTAAGAACCATGGGAACCCCTAGAATGGTTAAAACCCCTCCGGTGAGTAATTTCGGCAAAGGGTTGACTGAAACTTTGATCAAATTCAGAATTGTTTCAAATCTAATTTGGATAAAACTAAAAATAATTTATAAGTTAAAGAACCTAAATTTTGTAATAGAAAAAATGGTTCTTGAAAAGGATTTGAAATGAGGCCAAATGGAGAAACTATGGTTTTAAGCACTAAATTGAAAAGTGAAAAAGTAGGATAACTTTATCTTTTTGGTCTTATAAGTCACATTTAGCTTCAACCACTTCTTCTCCACTAAAGTTTTCTAGTCTGGACAGAATTGGAGAGAGCTCCAAGGATGCACAAGGAGAAGGGGGAAGAAGAATGTGATAGACCAAGGAAAAGGTAGGAAATTCAAGTCTAGTTTATGCTTCTTCCTTCCCTAGCCATGTCCTTCCCTTTCTCTTCTCTTTTCCCATGTTTTTACTAAATTAAGTGAGGCTGAAAAAGGGCTGATTCAGTAGAACGAGGATAGGAATTGATGGGAAGCTTAAAAGCCTAGTAAGTACTCTTAAAGAAGCTTTAAACCAAGGTAAGGTAGCATAGCTTTTCTTAGTTCTTCTTGCTCGATTTTCCTTGAGGTGTTTCATTTAGAGCCTGACCCAAATAGGAGAGAATTAATTCAAGCCTTAGCAAGTTAGAAATGAGGGTTTTAGAGTAAAAGGAGTAGGAATTTTCAATTAGAAGTGAAAGAAAAGAAATGAAATTTAATTTGAGACAACTAAGGATTATAGTGCACATATGAAAATCTGAACTTTTCTAAGGATGTGTTAGCTTATGTAAGAGCTTGAATGAGTCTATAAGACCTTTAGGAAGATTTATAAGTGCCAATTTCCTAAGGAAAACTAAGCAAATTCCTTGGGCTTTTTTTAGGTGTTTGATTCTCAGCTTTAAGAGTGATTTACCACCTAGGGAGAGTTTTTTTTATTCCAAGGGTAGAAAAGGCTTAGATGTGAATTATATATGCTAGAGGAACCAATGAATTGAATTTAGGAAGTTTGGTTTGTAAGATGCAAGTTTAGGTCCCATTTACACATAAAGAGGCAACCTAGAGTTTGGCTTCCTAGACTAAGTTTATAGTGGCTTTAATGAGTTTATATGGAGCCATATGGTCTAGAATTGGAAGCCAAGAGCATAATTTCAAGTGGTTGCTTCATTGTGTCATATATAGACCCTATTAGAGTTTTAAAACCAAGTGAGCTAGCATGGATGTTATATGAAGCTAGTGATTCCGAGGATTAATTTAAGTCTCATTTAATGTGTCTAAACCAAGTGAATCAAGATCTCCCTATTGGTGTGTGTTTGGTCAAGAAAAGCAAGCGAAGTACAAAGGGAAAAAGTGTGTGATCTTGACATAAGGTAGCTCTCTAACCTTTCTCATATGCATTTCTTGATTTGTTGCTTGCTTGGATTGTTTGTACATGTATTTGAACTATGAGATTTATTTATAACCATTGATTTAGTGTCTTGGTACCATGATGTGATGTGTGAACTTGTTTTGATGTGTAATTGCTTGAGTGGGCTTAGTGATGCCAAAAGTCCCTTGAGATGGGTGAAAAGGAGCCAAAAATCCCTAAAAGTGGGTTAGACAAGGCCAAAAGTCTCAAGAAAAAGTGAGGCCAAGTCAAAAGTCTGTAGAAATGGATGAGACAAATCCAAAAGCCTTAAGAATTTGGATGAGGCTGAACCAACAACCCTTAGAGCCAATGTTTGAATTGTATGACCTTGTATAACATGAAAAAGTGGTTGTGTATGTTTTCTAGAAGGTCTTATGGCATGCTTGCATTCCTTAACTTGAAAATGCATCATATATATATGTTTGAAAGGGTAAAAGAACTATTGGGGTTCTTTGAATCTTACTCTTTCTCCCACATATCTAATCTTATCTAGGTAAAGCTTATAGAGTAAAGAAAGAGGGCCAAGGAGCACAAGAGATAATATTTTGATAATAGCATAGGAATATATGGAATTGTATGTCAAAGTATGTAATTATTTAATGTACATCATATATAAAAGTTGAGACATGTGTAAATATATGTATAAAGGTCGTCTGTATCAAATTTAAGCTCAATGAAAGAGTATGTGAATTTTTGTCACCCTTGAGCTTAGTTGTACATGTGTAAAAGTGGATGTGGGTGTAACGTCCAGTTTTCATTAAATGACGGAAATAGGCACATTTTCAAAGTAAGTCCCCCGAAATGAATTAGTTAAGGTCCCAAAAAATATGAGTAACATTTTAGCCTTCTAAAAATGAGAATTGTAGCCTCAGATAAAAGGAAAAACGGAGCTAGAATGGAGAAATAAATTTTTGACAAAAACCTTACAAACATAATGGCATTTTCGTAATTTCGGGCAATTTATGGAATTCACACAAGAAGGGTTTTTAAACCAAAGTTTTGAGTTCTCCAGGGTTCTCATAGGCCCTAAAAATCATAAGAAGCCCCGGGACAGTTAAATCCCCTCCGGTGGATGTTTTCTAATGTCGGTATGCCAGAACTTTGACGGGTTTGTTTGGAAAAGTTTTAGCTCCGATTTGAGTGATTCCAAAGGCATTTTTCTTAATTAGGAATCTAAATTTTATAATGGAAAAGACAGTTTTTAAAAAGGAACTAAAACGAAGGAGAAACAACAATGCAAAGTATGAAGGGCAAAATTAAAATTTTTGAAAAAGTCACTTTTCTCTACCTATATATAGGTGGCGCCTCACACTTGCCCTCATTCAACTTCAGAAAATTCAACACCAAACCAGAAGCAAAACCCTAAGGGAGAGGTGCCCAAGAGAGGAAGAAAAAAGAGGAAGAAATCCAAGTTTTAGTTATGTTTTCATGGTGTTTTTCCTTGCTTTTCTTCATCTCCACCACCTCTCCTTGATTCTCCTTTCTTTCCTTGGATTGAAATGAGGTTTATAAATCTGATTCAAAGGAAATATTCAAGGGAAAGTTCAGATTTGAAGAGAGGAGCTTGGAGAAATCAAGATTCAAGTCAAACTAAGCAAGGAAACAAGGTGAAAATGTATCCTATGGTTGATACCTTTCATCCCACTTCTTCTCCATTTCGACCTACATGTGTTCTACCCTGGGGAGTTAAATTTTTAGCCAAACCAAGGGTGATTCTTAGGTATTTGATGGAGAGGAATAAGAATATGCAAAGAAAACCATGAAATAGGTATTAGATTTCAAGATGTAAAATCTAGGGTTTCTAGTGTACCTTTCAAATTCTGAATTTATGTGATACTTCCTAGGTTTAATTAAGAGTATAAATGAGTTCTTGAGACACCTAAGATGCTCCCAACAAGCTTCTTCCTTCAAGAAAACAAAGACATCTCCAAGAAACCCAAAACCCCCTATGTCTCGGCCTAGGCATGTTTGTGTAGCTAGGGAGAGTTTTAAACTTTTCTAAGGCCTTTGAGTCATATTTGATGAATGAAAATGAACGGAGGCCTTGGAAAAATTTTAGGACTCATGGAAAGTGATTTGGTACTTTAAGTTCCATATTATGACCTGAAGAAGCAACATGGTGCTAGGCCTTTTGTTTTAATGATGTGATGACTCCAAGAGGTTTAAAAGGAGTCAAGAATCATATTTGAAAGGAAAGAATGAGGCCTAGAAATCATTTGAGGGGTGTTGCTTCATTAGGTGCCTTTATGGACCATAATGAGGGTTATAGAGCAATCTAGGGTTTAAGTAAATTATGTATTCTTAGAATATGTTTCATGAACCTAATTGCTCTCATAAATTGTATCTTGGCCAAGAGAAACCATCTCCACTAAATTGTGGGTGTGTGGCTGAAAGAGGAGGCTTGAAAGCTAAAGAAAAAGTGTGTGTTTGTGTGCACGGTAGCTCTCTCCACCTTCTCTCATGCATGGATGTGTGTTTAGCTTGTTTTAGAATGTGTGTGGGTGTATTTTCAAGCTATGGAAAGTATGCTAGCATGCCTTTACATGTCATGATCCTTGATGTCATGTTATGTTTTAAATGAATCCATGATGTTTGTATAAGTTTGCTTGAGCATGAAGAGGCTAAAAACTCTTCCCTTTGGTGAAGATGAGCCAAGAATCCTTGAGCTTAGTTGAGACAAAGTAAAGAGTCTCCCAAAAGCAAAGTGAGCTTCCAAAAATATGGTTGAGTCCAAAGCTCTCAAAGAATGGGTGAGGCAAGTCCAAAATCCATGAGGAGAAATGTGAGGCCAATCCACACACTTAGTGAGCTTTTAAATGTCTTGTATGATTGATTCACATGCCAAGGTTGCTTTTAAAATATCTATGATTTCTAATTTCTTCATGCATACATTTGTAAAGCTTGCATTACACATATTATGTATGATTGAATGGGAGATGAGCTATTGGGATTCTTTGAATCTCATCCCCTCCTCTCCAATGATTTAACATGCTAGGTGGACTAAGTAATTATAATGAAGGGAGCCAACAATGATGAAGAAGAGAGATTGACAACCTTGTGCCTTGTTTTGTTTATTTTGGAACCATAATGATAGTTCATAATGTATATGATATTATCTATGTACCATGAACCTTGAAACATGTGTAAATATACTATTATGTAATGCTTAGATGTATGAAAATGATATATGACCTCTAGCATTTATTTTGACTATGTAATGCCAAAGTGTGTAATATGGAAGCTTGATGGAAATATGTATAAGTGTGGGTTGAATGGCCAAAATGAGGTGTATGAGGTTTGGGACCATTTGGGCATCTCGTATAAGTTTCAAATATGCTTTTAGACTTTCCCAAAAGGTGCCAACACCAAGAGAGGACCATTTGGCAAGTTTGGTACCTCATATGGAGCCATATTTGACCATAATGGAACCTGATGTCACTTTTTGGCCAAATGAGCTAGTCTTGTTCTGAAGTTTGGCATGAAATTAAGTCTCATTGAGCTTTCTGGGAAGCTAAAAATTATAATTTTTGGAGGTCTACAAAATATTTGATGATTTTTCAAAGTTGGCAAAATTTATGATTTTAGTCCGCTGCACTATTCATTTGGTCCGAAATTATTTTCTATCACATGAGACCCAAATAATGTCCAATTGCCATGAAATTTTATATAGAGAAACTAGGAAACCACAAAGACTTGTGACACTAGAAGCACCTCATTTGGAGGTCTAGAGAGGGAGATATTAATTTTTGAAATTTCTATCCAGTATCAATAAATTTTCCCAACTAGAAGTACTATTCTATTGAATACCGGAGTCTGGGCTTGATGAACTAATTTGGAGATATTTTTCTCTCTAGTTAACATCCACAACTTTCCAGATTGGTATCATTTGCATGGATTGGATTTTTTTAGAATTAATTGGACATTTTCAAAGTTTTCTACAGAATTCTATGATAGTTCTAGATTTTAGTTAGACTTTTGGACTATTTTGGATGTCAAACGTCCTATGTGATGCATGCTATGACCTAGGCATATTTTTAGTGTGAAGTAGACATCCTAAGCTTTCCAGAGTGACCAAGATTGCATAGTTTTGATTTTTCTAAATTTAGTTATGATTTTTCAAAATTTGCCTAGAAAAGAGGCATATTATGGCTGAGAATGAACTCCAATTTTTTATGCTCTATTTCGGTTTCTACGGGTTGTGGGCATGTTTTTGTGATGCAAATGAGTTGTAATGATGCAATTAAATATAAGGATACATAGAATGAACTCACACAGTCCACGTGACACCGATTGCAAATTTTTAAATATAGCGCAATGCGAAAAAGTCTATTCCTTTTATCCCATTTTTCATATGCTCTTATGGGATTGATAACACAAAGCTTATAAATGACATGAAATGAGCTAAAAGTTATGGTGTTACAGTGAGAGAGTGAATTTGTGATGTATGATGGTTTGTACTGTGACGACCCTAATTTCTTATCATCATAATTAAGGTTAAACACGTGATTAATCACTATAGGACATGAAAATATGGAAAAATTAAAACCTTAATGTGATTAGAGTCATCAATCATACAATTTCATACACTTATGTTCATAAGGGAATTAAACATCCATTTATAAGCCTTAGATTTCATTACTCATAAATTTAAAACTCATCGTAGTGACTCTAGATCATCTCTTAGGGTTAACTTATGGAAAACCAAGATTTTCTAGTTAATATAAGTGTTTCAGCATGTTAGCCGCGGCCAAATTATCCTTCGCCGCGGCCAATTCCTTTCTGTTTTACCCCTTTCTTCTTCACTAGTTTCGCCGCGGCCAAACTACATGGCGCCGCGGCGAAGAAGCCTCCTGGAGCTTCCTCGCTCGCCTCTCGATATTGGCCGCGGCCAATTCCACCTCTCGCCTCGGCCAATTCCTCTCTGGAATGCCGGGGACATTTTCTTAAAAGTTCGCCGCGGTTAATTCCCCTCTGGATGACTCCCAGTTTGACCTCTCAAATTTCGCCGCGGCAAATTAACATTTTGCCGCGGTGAATTACTCTCTGGAACTCTCCCTGGGCAACTTCGCCACTATTGGCCGCGGCCAACAATATTTTAGCCGCGGCTAAACTCCTCCTGATCCTATAACTCCAAATTTCTTGCCTCCTACTCTCCACTCTCCTTCCATTAACACCCTAGGGCTCCTCTATCTTCATTGTGGGACTCAAATGTCCTTCATTAGTCTAATTTAACCAGTTAATCTATCTTTTCTAAATCAAGATTTAATGGGTCCTTTTCCTTTCTCTAATTACCCTATGACAGCAAGTCCATATATCAGCAAGTTTGTGAAATAACAATAACATGAGTTCATAGTAATATATATATCAAGATTTCATTTCCAATAATAAGCTATTTCAGACTTCGACAAGGCTCATAGCAGATATCATAAATCTATTCAACAATTATCAAGTTATGGTAAGGTCTAGCCCTCAAGTACATACATTCTCAATAAATCAAATGTTCAAGCCTACACTTGGCAATATAGATACATGATGATGCTATACATTAAGGAATACAAAATTAGCATCTATACTAGCTAAGTCAGCCTAGGTGTAGCCATCTCCCCATAGGTGGGAACTCATGGATTCTCATCCACCTGCTTACCCTTAGCCTTACCCGAGGAACCTTCACCTGAAATTGTAATCCCATAAAACGGGGTGAGATACACATCTCAGTAACCAAGGCAATTCCATCATATAATCCAGTTTAATCAACATACATGCATGAATCAAAATCCATATCAAAATCATATCAGTCATTTCAGCAAATGAAACAATTAGGCTATCATGATTACTACCCCATACTAGCAATCATATATTTAACATGTTAAAGGCCATTAACACCGGGAGAGGCCCGTCCACGGCACCTACTCCCCATTGAGCACAACCAGGGCTTAGTGCATCTGGGGTTGATCATACCCGGTGCTCGATCGTAGCACATGCACGAGCAGCAGCCGCACCACAGCTCCACCATGGACTCACAAGGTCCAATCATAATACAACAAATAGCCAATCAATTCATTCAACATTTCAAATCATTCATATATAGCAAATATGAAATTAAAATAGATACATGCCTCACTTGCAGACAATTGCAACAGCCACCACAAATCCCAAATTCGGATTCAAGTATCTCCCACTAGAATTCTCAATGTTTCACCCAAAATCCTAAGCAAATTCGTACCAAATTAATACCCATAATATAAATAAGCTATAGGGGTCTCAAACCATCAAGAAAGCATCAAAATGAGGGGTTTAAACTCACCTAATGTTAGCCCTAGCCTCAACCTACGAATTTCATCAAGAAAACCCCAAGTAACCACATTTCAGATTTTGGGTAAATGTGAAAATCCTACAAATAAAAAACCAATCGAACCAAATTAAAGAGAAAGAGGAGGGGGTTAAGTTCTATGACTATTACCTTGGCCAAATCTTGCTCTAAGTGTGTGAAAATGCAGAATTTTTGCCCCAAACCCTAGCCTCCTTCTCCACCTCCGAATTTCACTTTGTGTTTCAGCAAATGGGGGGAAGTGGCTGAAGCATTAGGGTTTAGATGGGTTTAAGTTGGGTCAAAAGGCTGGGTCATGGGTTGCTCCAAGTCCAAATCCAATTGGGTTTCAGATTTTGCTTATTGGGCCAGTTTTCACTTGTTGGGCTGCAGAATTCTTTTGGGCCAGTTTTCACACATTGGGTTGCTGAAGTTTAATGGGTTTTGGGCCAAACTTGAAGGGCTCAAGGGCTTGGGTCTGCACAAGGGTAATTGGGCCACTTAATTGAGCCTATACAAGATAAATCTTGGGCCTCTATCTTATTAAATTAGTTTGGGTCTACCTCTAGTTCATTGGGCCTCCATTAGCCTCTTATCATGATTTAATTAATTTGGGCCTAGGTGTAAATCTCTATCCTAAATAAATTCTTAACCCATATTAACAATTTATCTCTCTAGAATACCTATTCATTAACTTGCCCAATTATGCTTTATTAATTATCCTTAATTAATCTTAATCCATAATTAACACCTTAATTAATTTCGGGGTGTTACATGTACCATTTGGGCAGCCTTTGTATGTTGTTTTTATCCTTGTAGATGTGCCCAATTGGTTAAGGAATGAGTAGGAGAGCATT
The DNA here is from genome assembly GCA_032878935.1 of Erythrophleum fordii. Lineage (NCBI taxonomy): Eukaryota > Viridiplantae > Streptophyta > Magnoliopsida > Fabales > Fabaceae > Erythrophleum > Erythrophleum fordii. The sequence continues at coordinate 3,451,021 of JAVQMF010000025.1, read as the reverse complement.
TGGTAGCATTTTGACCCTATTTGGTACCTAAAAGCACCATTTTTATGAATTGAACCCCAAACTAACCAAATGGACTATTTTGAGCATGAATATAGGTCTCATCCAAAGCTTTTTTTTGAACTAAGAACCACTATTTTTGGAGCTCTAGAGAATTAATTATGAATTTTTAAAGTTGGGTAATTTATGTAGAAATGGTCACAGCACTATTCATGTGATCAGTTTTCTTCTCTGTGTCATTCGTGTTTCAAATGATATCTAGTACTTATGAAATTTATAGGCATAAACTAGATATTATAAGCTTTCTGTAGCAATTGAGATCACCTCATTTAGAGCTCTGCAGAGAAAGAACCAAATTTTTTAATTTTGTGGTTAGTATTAGGATGCAACAAACACCTTTGGTACTATTCCATTATTTTTCATGGTTCAGTTAGTGTTTTCGTGGTCTGGACCTATTTTTATCATTAGTGATCTTTCTAGAAAGCTATCATGTATATGATTTCAATTTTTCTAGAATTAATTATGATTTTCCAAAATTCATATTAGAAAACTATCATGGCAACCTAAGAGTAAAAATGGAATTTCTTGTGAAATGGTTCTCAATCTGTGTTGCAAGCCTCCAATTGTGTTATTTCTAATATGTTTAAATATGTTATGGATGGAGAAGAATTTAGCTAAGTAAAAATGATATACATGGGTTGGTTACCAATATCTAATAAATCCACTACCAAAGTTGTAAACTTCAATGCCTTTGTATGTTATATGCTAATTGTGCCAAGAGTTGAGGTTTGAGGAGTTATGGTATTACAAGATTTATATCTAACATATATTCCTAACATTCATTAAGGACCTATCTTAGTACGTAATGGTGGAGCAATTGGAACATATATTGTACATCCAAAAATTCTTAGATGAGAAATATTAGGTTCCTAACTAAAAACTAAATGTAAAAAGGAGGACTTATGATAACTCGTTTTCCTAATGCCAATTAGTACTGCAACATGCAAAATTGCATGTTCCCAAATAGAAATTAGAATTTTTGATTTTATAAGTAATGATCTTACAATTAATTTTGAGCACTTAATGAATGATTCTACAAGACCATTTTATGCATAAACATGTGTTACAAGATGTTCAACATCAATTCCAATGGACATACAATAATTGTTGAAAGATTGAGAAGTAAATTCACCAATATTGTTAAGTCATATTATCTTAATTGGATAATTAAGAAAATGTGTTTGCAGTTGAATCAATTGAGCAAGTATTCTTGCAAGTGCTAGATTGCGAGATGGTAACAAAGACACATGTGACCATATGGTTGATGCATAAATTAAAACCATAAAATATATAAGCAATCAACATGGTGGGTGAATTGGTTCACAAATATCACCTTGATGGTCAAATAATCAACTTTCCTTAAGAACAAGTAGCACATGAAAAACTTTTAGATTGAAGAATCTATTGGCTCTTTAATGGATGTCCATATAAATTTTCATTTATTTTTTACTTCATAACTAATCCAAGATGGCCCAAGTGATCGTGCTAAATAATAAATTTCTCATAATTTGTAAACTTCTAGTTTACGATAGCATGTGTTTCAGTTGTACTAATATATGTATGGGAAAAATGCAAGTAATTTTTCAAGCATTCATTTGTTTCATGAGATTATACCAGTGATGTAAAGACATTTAATATTTCCTTCATTTTTTATCTTGATATGATATCCATTTTGACAGATATCCTCAAAACACAATAAGTTCTTGTGAGATTTAGTAGAATATAATGCACTAAGTGATTAACATCAATATAGCCATTATTAGAGTCACCATCTTTATATGCAAAATTTGTCTTTGTATTTTTCCTTTAAGCAATTCTTGGTAAAAGTCAATAAGATGCTTTGGTGTATGACAAGTACAAGACCAATGATCTTTGCCACTATAACGATAACATATGTTCTAAATATGTTTGTTATTTTGCCCACCCTTTTAGTGGGAAGTTAAGTTCTTGGTATAACAACTATAACCACATCCACGACCATGACTACGTCCACAACCTCAGCCATGACTATCATCATGTCCCTAGCGATGAGTTTGTCCATAAGTAAAATGGTTTTGTGTTGCTACATTTGCTTCAGGGAATGAAGTAAAGCTAGTTAAATGGGACTCATGATTTTTTATCAAAAGTTTATTATTTTGTTCAACCACAAGGAGACAAGAAATCAAGTCGAAATATTTCTTGAAACCTTTTCTTGGTATTGTTACTGTATGAGGAAATTGAATGCATGGAAATTGGAGAATATTTTTTCTAACATATCTTCATTAGTTATTTTTTCTCCACATGATTTCAGTTGATAACTAAATTTAAACATTACAAAGTTATATTCACTTATAGTTTTAAAATCTTGTAATCTTAAATGCATCCACTCATAGTGGGCTTTTGAAAGAATAAAAATTTTCTGATAATCATATCTTTCTTTTAAACTATTCCAAAGAATAATTGGTTTTTTACTATAAGATACTCAGTTTTTAATCCTTCATAGAGATGGTGATGAAGAAAGATCATAGCTTTGGCCTTATTTTGATTAGATGTTTGATTTCCTTCTTTAATAGTGTCTTCAAAACCATTTGCATCTAAATAAATTTCAGCATCTAACACTCAAAATAAATAATTCTTCCCCATAATGTTAAGAGCCACAAATTCAAGTTTTGTGAGATTCAACATTTTAGTAATATTATATAAATATAAAACAAGTTAGGTAACATCCAATATTATAGAAATTAAGTGATAATATTAGTATGAAAATAGTTGCATTTATAGTTTATATACTCAATTTATAAAATATAGTTTATATACTCAAGATATGAATAAATTATTAGTAAATCAAAAGTACATAGTTTATACATAGTTCATGAAGAATAAATGTCATAAGAAGAGGTAGAAAGCTAAATCATCAATCAAAAAAAAAAAAAAAAGAAATTGATGATGTAAATAATCATAATATTTGAATCTAACATTACAAAGGTAAGATGGATGCACAAAAATAGAAATTGATGTCAAAGTATAAGTATAAGAACAAGGTTCATATAATCAAGAAGATGTATTTTTTTCAAACTATAAGAATATCAAATTATTCAAATAGAACAAAAAAGAGAGGATCATAAACCCAATAATTCTCATAGAAAAATAAGTTCTTGAGAAAACAATCATACCTTTAAAATGAGATAACAAAAACTTGAGAAAGCAAACTTAGGAAAACAATTGTGTTGATAATATATTATGAAATATCAAAAGAGATAGAGAAAAGAGAATTAAAAGAAGATAAAGAATAAGAGAAGTGCTATTCAATTTTTATTCATACCTCTCAATCTAGATCAGATGTCTATTTATAAGCACAAATTTGTAATTATAAATAATTTAAAGGTTACATTCTAAATATGAAATAATAAACTATAAAGAATGACATAAAAGTGGGAGATAAATCTCTAAAGGTTTTACAGTTATAACTTTTAAAGAAATATAAAAAGATGGATATTTACATAATGTGTATTCATAACAAAAATTACTTTTTAAACAACAATATTTATAAATAAGTAACTACTACAAATATTATCATTAATAGTTATTATATTAAAAAATATTTTTGTTATAAAATTGGTTTTAACAAAATTTGTGTTCTTTAAAAAAATAGTGAAATTACTTATTTAAAGCACACAAATTTCATTTTAAAAAAATTATGTTTATTATATACATGATGAATATTAGAGATTAGAATGAATATATATATAACTATGATTTTATTAAATAGTATATTAAAATTAATAATAGTTTTATTTTAATATTTGATATCACAATTATGAATTATTAAATAGTATAGAAATGAGAGTCAATAATTATAAATTTAATATTAATGACTCTTATTTTTATATTATTAATTTTTAACTTAATATAGATTAATACAGTAGAAGCATAACATTTAATGATAATGTTATAAAAATGTTGTAAACAATATTAATTTTTATAAATATTATTAGAAATAATTTTGGATCCACAAAGCTATCAAAATAAATATTATAAATTAAATAGATCCTAAATTTTGAATTTTAAAATCTTAATGGTACATTTAAAAGATTTTTTTTTAAAAGTAATTCACATTTTTTATGGTGGCAACAACATTAAAAATGTAGTTTAAAAAAAACCTTTTGACTTGAAAGAAGTATATGATAGAAATCTTTTAAAATAAAAAGAAGTGAACTCAGGAGGAATCTAAATCTCCTTAAGTGAGAGTTGAGGGGAGCAATAATTGTTTATTAGTTGGTGAAAGATTAAATTTAAATCCTTTATATTTAATTTAAATGATTTGAAATTTATTTTTATTATTTAATTTTTTAATACATCTGAATGCATTTGCAATTTAATGGATGCAAACTGTCTAATCGTTTCTGATATGCAACTACTGAGAGTTGATGGGTTTTGTGAAGCCTGCGTAGCTAAAATTGAAAGTGCTTATAATCTTTTTTATATATAAAAATTCATGGGATTTCATGCACTATTTCTTACACTGTTTATAATGTCATGTCATTGCGGACTGTTATGCATTGTTTATATACTTTGCTTCACTGTTTTTTTTTAAAAGTTCATATTTTTTTATTGTAAGGCCCATATTTCTTTTACAATTTCTAAATTTGCAAGGGTTACTGCTAGTTCCTATTACAAAAAAACAAAAGAAAAAAGGTGATAATAACAAAACAAAATAGAAAAGTGAGGAGGCCCAAGGAAGTTGGTAACAAGTAGACCTGATCATAGGTTGGAAAGCTTGCCCGACTCGAAAAAAATAGATATGAGCGTTAAAAAAAATTAAAAAAAAACAAGCCTATTTTAAAAAAAATCGAAAATAAAATAGGTCGGATTTGGTTTTTTTTTAAAGCCCAACCTGAGCCCGCCCATATTATAATTATTTTTTATATATATTATTAGTAAATAATATCATTAAAAAATTTATTTATAACTCTAGATATAAGTAAAAAAGAATTATATAACATATATGATTATTATATTTTTTTTACTCTTATTTATTACATAATATATATTTAATTATTAACAAATAATATTATTAAAAAATTTATTATTTTAAAAGGTTTTACTATCTTATATATATATATATATATATATATTTCAAGTTATTTAAATTTTTTGCAATATTTGTTTGAACTATTTAGTATTTAAAATAAGAAAAAAGTACGCTTAACAAATAATAAAATAAATATATTTAAAATTTAAATTAAAAAAAGATAAAAATTTTGAAAAATTTTATTTTTTTAAAAATGGGCTTGGGCTCAAGCCTAATAAAAAATCGAACTTGAGTTTGGCTCGGTACTGTTCAAACAATACTTGTAACACCATAATACTTCTCACCATTACTTTAGCCTTTCTCATACCTTTGCACGAAGTCTACATCCTCAACATGACATTTCACGGAAGAAAACACGAATACAATGCCATATTCCATGTTATGTTGGGTTCAAGATGTCTCTTTTATACTCCATAGACCCCGTAAATTTTCAAACATTATACTCTATTCATAATTCATCTATACAAGTCATAAGCATTATAAAACATCTCGTGCAATTCGAATTTGGAGCCTTACATCAAAAAAATGAAGTTTTTGCCTCAGGTCCAAAAGTCAAGTTTCTACCACTAACTTTGAAAAATTATAATTAATTTTAAAAAAATTGAAACGAGGCAAATGATAGATTTCCAGAAAGTTTTGGACGTCTAATGCAGGGTAAAAATAATTTTCAGGCATGAAAAACTCAGCTGGACCACATTTGACAATAAAAAAGCATGAAAGATCCAGCTATCCTGGTTTGTTGTTATAGATTTCTGATATGAAAATTCATACCTAATTTCACAAAAATAAAAACCTAGCAAACTATAACAATTCGGAAAGCTATAGATGTCTACTTTAAGGAAAAAATAGCTTCAGATCTAGAAAATGACATTAAACTAGCGAAAATCAATGGAACAATGCTCGAGGTCCTATAGCACTACTGACAGTTGTTCACCACTCGGCTTATATCGCAAGTGCACGGGCCGTGACAAAGTAGTATAAAAGATTATTGTTCCCACGAGGATTGGAGTTGAATTTAGTTAATCATTAAATTTATGCTTTAAACTAGGTTAAGCAGAACAATTGTTTATCGAAGTTGAGTGTAAAATTGACTTTGCAAATTAATTTATAAAGGGAATTAAGAGATCCTTTTTTGACTTCAAGCATACAGGGGACCTAGGATTATTTTTCCCCCTTGTATTTCATAGCACAAGAACAACCTCCTCTCACAAAAATGACTAACAACTATATATGTTAGTCTGGGGATCAAATACTACTTGAAAACACTTTCTCAAGTTAAGAACAAGTATTTAATTCTATTAGTTGCTCAATCTTTCTCACAACCGAATAAATTCCAATTTTAAACTTAGACCCAAATATGACTACATAAGGTTAGTGAGTGTATCGCTACCTCACTAACAAAACCATTCATTCAATACATAAATTTTAAGTTCTTGTATGATTTAACTCAAATTCAGTACTCAAGCTAGCTCTCTCAAGCATCACTCAAGCCAACAAACAACTAATTGGTGGCCAATCAACCAGAAGCATTAAGAATGGAGTAAAATTAACACATATATGTCATTAATTAATGGAAGTGGAGGAGAATCAAGTGTCAATCCATACAAGGGTTCAAAATAATCCTAGAACAAATGTCTAGCTACTCATAATCAGCCATAAGCTTACAAAACACCCAGAAGTTGAAGCCATAACCGACTACAAGAGAAGGAGAAGGAGAGGATCAGAAAAACCGATGGAAATAGCTTCAAATCTCTCCATCACTTCAATCCTTGGCTCTAACCACTTCTCCAAACTCTAAACCCTAGCACATAAGCTCCCCAACCTGCCCAGAAGACGGAGGATCCCCTCTTGGGTAAAAATGTCGGATATATGAAGCCCTAGAGTCTGTCAAGCCTCAAAACAGAGGATTTCAGTAAACCATGGTTCACTGCGGCCAACATATTCTTCGCCGCGACGAAATGGCCTCGGGTTCTCGCTAGCATCTGTGATTAACAATTGGCTACGGTGAACATTTGAATTGGCCTCGGTGAAATGTTCTTTGTTTGCTCTCCCCTCCATGCAGGAATTGGCCGTGGCTAACTTTGGATTTGGCCACGGCAAACTTACCAAAACATCCAACATTTGAATTTCAGTGATATCTGCAAAAGTATGAAACTGTAAATGTACCAAAATATCCTAAATTAAGATTAAAATTTGCATAATTAAACTATAAGTGAGTCAGTTAAGTTTAGCTATAAAAAAAAATACACATTTTCCTATTTTGAGTATAATTTATATACAAAAATACACCAAAAGGTATGCACAGCTCAAGGAAAATGTGTTGAAAAGGCATGAATTTAGAGAGGTTATCACACCCCTAAAATTAGACTTTTACTCGTCCTCGAGTAAAACAAAATGAAGAATTAGTAAGATTGCATGAATTACCCAGATACTATGTATGCATGGTATAGTCCTCATCAGTTACTACCCATGATAAGCAAGACAAGGGAAAATGGAGTGTAAGAAGATACAAGGCTCACAGCACAATGTAAAGTTTTCTAACACTTTTAAAGCATGTGTGTGTGTGGCTGGTCAAGGTATCATTTTCCAACAATTGTCTAGAACAAAAATCACACTTCAATGTATATATATATACTGCCTCAACAATAACACTTCATATGCCAAAACTTTTCTTTTCTCTCCACTGTACATTTGACCTTACAAAATTTCGAAATCATTAGGACTTTTAAGCTTGTAATATGGCCAAGGTGAAGGCTAAATGAAAGAAGAGATAAAATAGAATACAAATTACTTGTGATAAATAATTGTACAAAACTCTATCCTCTTTTCTGCATTCCAAGTATTCTTCCAAAATGCTACACCTATCCTAAACTTATCTTCAAATCTAAATGCACTCAGACTCATTGAAAAACAAATTCTGTTTGTTTCGTTTTGTTTTGTTTTTTCTTTTTTTTTTGGAGTGAACATATCTTGAGTGCAAATAGTTACAGACTATCCATTATTCATATTCCCATTATCAAAGTTCATCAGACTGTAGAATCCTACCTCTTCCAAATTATCAAGCACTAATCCATTATTTCAAGTCTAAGGTGGAATCATGGTTTTTCAAATTTATGGGGTATAAGTCTAATGCACAAATTCAAACAAAAATTTATATGATTTTTCAATTAGGCTCAAGTGGGGGTTCAAGGGAAAATATAGTTGATAAAGGATAACTTGAAAGGCACAAACGCATTTAATTAATGGCCAAATCATTTTTCAAAATCAAGTGAAGTCATTAGATCGTTTCAAGGAATTCCAAGGATGGTTCTAGAGTTTTGAAATTGAGAAAGAACATATACACTAATTTGCTGCAATTTTTCCACAACAAGAGCTTTCAAATAATTCCCCAACGTTTGTGTACAAAAATTTTGCCTTAAAAATATCATAAAACAATGCATTATTCTATGACTCAAGCACTAACAGACACTTCCAAAATTCCCTGTCAAGCATATAATCTAAGCAACCCGCAATCATTGAACCCAAACAATCCAATCAAAGGACAATTCAGCAACCAACACATAAATTAAGCAGTTTACAAATAAAATTCTAAGCATCAAAATTAAAATCATGCCGAATCAGCAACAAAAAGTGTACCTTCACCCCTAAACTTAAAATAGACAGTGTCCTCACTGACACATATAGGAAAATAGAGGGCCAACTCTCATGCAACTACCACCCAATAAAAAGGTAGTTGCACAAGAGAAAACAATACCTGCACTCACCAAAACAGCAGTAGCTAATAACAAAATATAAGCGAGGCAAGCATCAATCAAAAACTAAACTTAACCAGCAGTTAGAATCTAGCTAGTTCCAACATTGATAAGCAAGTTACAACTAACCAGATAACCACCAATTTATTGTAAGTAACTATATAAAAACAGAAATTAAGCTAGCAGGAATATAAAAACAGAAAATAATTAACAGGAAAAAGAAAATTCAATGATCGTCAGGCTAGTTCCCGCTTGGGCCCTCGTCACCCCTAACTCCAGAAGTCCTATCAGTCAACAATGGCAATAGGCATTATAGCTGAAGCCGAATCTGGGCTACATCATCACAAATACTATCCACCTTACCCATCATCAGATGCAGATGCTTATCTACACTTACCCTCCATGGGTCATCCGACTATGCTGGGTCAGACTCCTCTACTGCTGGAATATCTGGGATTGGCGCCTCCTCCTCCATCACATCTTGATCCAGTTGGTCTGCCCCCGGGCCTTGTGGTGCCTTGTGAGGTGACTTGATTGCTTTATAATTGAAGAGCATGGGAGCCAAGAACACTTCCTCATTGGCTCTGCCTTTCACCCCCGATTGAAGACACCATTGATGAACGAAGTGGGGAAAGACAATCACGCAAGAGTGGTCCACTATTGCAGATTCAAGGCTTTGATACATTATAACAGCAACATCAATCGGTTACTGGGTCGTCAATAAGTAGATCAGGAGGGCCTTCTCCTACGTGGCATCACTCAAATGTGAGGTTGGAAGAATGTTGAAAGAAACAAAATGAAGCCAAAACTTAACGTCTCTGTGCAATCTCTTCTGTTCAAGATATCGCTGCCCACCATGAGGGATCTTCCATAACACTTGCCTCTCATGATCCAAAAATGAAGCAATGTCATCAAAGGGGATCTCGCCTTCATGCTTCATTAAGTAAGCATAGTGACAATCAACTACCACTAGTAATTGGTAGAACGTGCGGAGCGCCTCCACTGTGATGTTAATTTGAACCCCTCTCACATGACACTTCAGGCTGATTGCAATGGCTGCCTATGTGTAAAACTCTTTAATTATGGCAGTATTTCCACCCAGCTTTTCACCCATTAAAGAGCGTAGGTGATATGTCTGATCGGCAATCACATATAAGGCCCAGTTGGTTGTGTAAAGAAATTCTCGCTCTGATAGAATAGGACAGCTTTGCATTCTTTCTTTAATGGCAGCAGGAGACTCTTGCTCTAATTGAGGTGAAGCACTCGGACGAGATCTCTTTGGAGCCATAGTATCTGTAAAGCCACAAGAAACCAGCCCAACTAACTACCAAAAACATAAAGAGAAAAACAAAATGGACAAAAACCAAAAAAAAATATTACTAGACAAACTATCTTACCAACAAAAACTAAACCAATGAAAGGACACTCCCATAATTAACCTACTTGATAGAACACGGCACACCTCAGATGACAATCAGATTGTGACAAATTAATCTAAATGATAACCAACTAGCCATCAATATCTATCATGATTCACTTGACCACAATGCTCAAACAATAATCATAAAGTTTTAAATTGATTGTCAAGGCCAACCATTGAATACAAAATTAAATGACAAGTCTAATTGATCAATTCAAATTGGCATCCCTATTCAACTATAATTCAAATTCACTGTGGCTTCATCCAAAATGTCAAAACCATATCCAAGCCCCTAGCTAACTGCATAACCACCTCCAATTAATGATTCAAAAATGATAATTTGCTACTCAATCCATCCTAATCTAACACTTCAGTCTCTTATACACAAAATGCCCAACAACAGAGGAACACATACAAACTATTTGACAAAAAAACTAATCTGAGCACGCCAATACAAATTAGAATAACAAGATTTTTTTTTGTAGCTTCTGCAATTTCCTAACTCAACACTAAGTAACAAAAGAAACTACCCAACTCAATATAGCAGCACTATAACTCGAAGGCAAAGTCTGCACACAATAGAGCAAAACAGCACACAACAAAACACAATGGAGCACATAAAGAAATAACATCACCCAGCAGCCACAACGCATGGATAGATAGACTAAGAGTGAGAACAAACTTACACAACAAAGTAACACGAAATAGAGGAAAAAGAGAAGGGGCTGAAGCTTCGCCAAACCTCAAGCTAGGGCTGCCGTCGAATGAGGATTCAGAGAGGGGAAGCAAGCAGGAGTGGAAGGGAAGAAGGGGAAGGCTGTGTCGTGGGAAGAAGGTTGAGACGAGGGCAGGGAGAAGAATGGCAACGACAGAAGCAATGTGAGAAATGACGAAGGGGATTCAAATTGGAAGCTTTAACTTGAGTGAAGGGTAGGTTGGAGAATTCAAATGGGAACTTAACATGACCTAATGAACTGGGGCCAAAATTAGGGTGAGATTCAATGGGGCACCGTAGGAATTGAGTGGAAGTTATGAGGGCAAAATAGGAAGGAAGGTGACAAATTTTCGGGTATCAACTGATGTTTGGCCGTGGCCAAACGTTTATTCACCATAGCCAATATGCTTCTATTTCTTTCCAGGGGCAATTGAATTCAATTTGGCCGCGACTAATTCATGTGTTCACTGCGGCCAATTTGCTCTTAGTTTTCAGATCACATTTTCAGCTGCGGTGGAATATCACGTTGGCCGCAACTAATTATCCTCGAGTTGCCTCCAGTGCAACCACTTATGCAAACTTCGCCACGACCAATAATTTATTGGCCGCAGCCAATTGTCTTCGATTTGGCTGGTGAGTTCCAGAACATGTTTTGGCATGGCTAACAAGGCTCAAAGGTATTTTTATGCATCAATACAGCAGTTTTTCTCCTCACACAACAAACTTAACATGAGGGGAGCATGTAATCTAGTTTCAAACAATGTTCTATTTATTTCCACATGTATAATCCTTAATAGGGCTCAGAATCAATTCAAGAATGCATTATTTGTGCAACAATCCTTAGAGGTCAGTATGGGATTCAAGCATCAAACATGAATTTGCGAAAGAAACATCCCAAACAACCACTGAATTTAAGTTATCACCGATTTGCACCTATGTAGACAAGAATTCATGCACATTCTAAAGTAAATAGCAAGAAAATCTTCCTTGAAAATATTTGTCTAGAAATGATCCTTGAATTAAATGCCTTCAGTGATATTGCTCTAATTTGCCATCAGCCTCAATTGAGAAGTCACCTGCAAAGTAAAGGAAAACAGTCATAACTTTACTATAAGTTAAAATCTACAAAAACATAACAAAAGGCAAAGTGAAGAGCTTGGGTTACCTCCCAAGAAGCGCTTGCTTTATAGTCCTCAGCCGGACTCATCAGTTGTTCACTTGGAATCAGTAAGGTGAAAAGTGGATGTTTGGCGATCCATATGTCCTCCCCAAGAATGCTTTAATCGTTGGCCATTCACTTTGAACTTTTCACCTGAGTTGCCCACCAACTCAACTGCTCCATGGGGGAAAACTTCGACCACTGTGAAAGGACTTGACGACCTTGATTTCAACTTCCCAAGAAAGAGCCGAAGACAAGAATTGTAGAACAAAACATGTTGTCTCATCTTAAATGCCTTAGGGGTGATTTTTCTGTCATGGAGTCATTTGGTCCTTTCTTTATATAGTCTTGAGCTTTCATAGGCATACATCCTAAATTCATTAAGCTCATTAAGTTAAAGGAGCCTCTTCTCACCCGCAGTCTTGAAATCAAGATTCAACTTCTTGATAGCCCAATAAGCACCGTGCTCCAACTCAACTGGCAAATGGCAAGCTTTTCCAAAAACCAACTTATATGGCGACATACCAATAGAGGTTTTGAAAGCAGTCCGATAAGCCCACAATGCATCATTAAGTTTTGTGGACCAATCTTTTCTTGACACCCTCACCATTTTTTCTAGGATGGTTTTAATTTCTCGATTAGAGACCTCAACTTGTCCATTAGTTTGAGGATGATAGGCCAGAGCCACCTTATGCTTCACCTCATATTTCCTTAAGAGGGCTTGAAATTGGCTATTACAAAAATGAGTTCCCCATCATTGATAATGGCTCTCGGTGCTCTGAATCGGGTGAAAATATTTTTTTTCAAGAATTTAAGCACCATTTTTGCATCATTGGTAGGGCTAGCAATAGCTTCCACCCACTTGGATACATAATTCACCACTACCAAAATGTATTGATTTCCAAATTAGTTGGGGAAAGGTCCCATGAAGTCAATACCCCATACATCAAACAATTCCACCTCCAACATGTTTGAAAGTGGCATTTCATTCCTCTTTGATATATTGCCCCCCTTTGGCATCAATCACATTGAAGCACACACGTATAAGCATCTTTGAATAAAGTGGGCCAGTAGAAACCACTTTGTAGAACTTTGGCTGCTGTTTTCTATCTCCCAAAATGGCCTCCATAATCTGAAGAGTGGCAACTTTGCAAGATTACTCCTTGTTCTTCTTCTGGTATGCATCTTCTTAGAATGTGATCAGTACACCGCCGAAACAAGTATGGCTTATCCCAGAAATAATGTTTGGTATCATGAAAGAACCTCTTCAATTAATGCCATTTCAGATCAGGGGGAACCACTCCACACACCAAATAATTAACAATGTTCGCATACCACAGATCTATAGTGTGCTGAACATTCAACAATTGTTTATTAGGGAATGCCTCTTTAATATTTTAGGCAAATTCTGGTTGAACTTCAGTATTCAACCGAGAAAGATGATCAGCCACTTGATTTTCGCACCCTTTTTTGTCCACAATCTCTAAATCAAATTCTTGCAGTAAAAGCACCCATCTAATTAACCTGGCTTTATAATTTTTCTTGCTAACCAGGTATTTTAAGGCTGAATGATTAGTGAATACTGTCATTTTAGATCCCACAATATATGCCCTAAACTTATCACAAGCAAACACCACAGCTAGCATCTCTTTCTCTGTAGTGGTGTAATTCTCCTAGGCTTCATCAAGGGTTTTGCTGGCATAGTAGATGGGGTGGAAAACTTTATCCTTTTTCTGACCTAAGACTACTCCAACAACGTAATCACTTGTATCACACATGATAATGAATGACAAGTTCCAATTAGGCACGGTCATAATGGGTGTAGAGACCAGTCTTCCTTTTAATGCTTTAAATGCTTGTAGGCAGGTATCATTAAGTTTAAACTCAACATCTTTTTCAAGTAATCTACACAAAGGCTTGGTGATCTTGGAGAAGTCTTTGATAAAGCGGCAGTAAAAATCGGTATGGCCAAGGAAGCTCCTCACACCTTTGACAAAAATAGGTGGGGGTAGTTGTTCAATGATGGATACCTTGGCCTTATCCACTTCCAATCCTTTTTTAGATACTCTATGGCCTAGCACAATGCCCTCTTGCACCATAAAGTGACATTTCTCCTAGTTAAGCACTAGATTAGTTTCTTCACAACACTGCAACACAACATCTAAATTATAAAGGCACTCATCAAATAAGTCACCAAATACTGAAAAGTCATCCATAAAAGCCTCCATAGATTGCTCAATCATGTCAGAAAATATAGAGATCATGCATCTTTGAAATGTTATCGGTGCATTACATAAGCCAAATGGCATTTTTCTAAATGCGAAAGTACCATAGGGACATGTGAAGGTCATTTTCTCTTAGTCTTTTGGGGCAATGGCAATTTAGTTGTACCCTGAATAACCATCTAGAAAATAGAAAAATTCCCTCACAACTAGTCTATCTAGCATCTGATCAATGAAAGGCAAAGGAAAATGGTCTTTTCGGGTTGCAGCATTCAGTTTGCGATAATCCATACAAACCCTCCATCCAGTCACTATGCGGGTAGGGATGAGCTCATTTTGAATGTTAACCATTACAGTTATGCCTCCTTTTTTAGGAACACATTGAATTGGGCTCACCCAAGAGCTATCTGAGATAAGGTATATAATACCTGCATCTAGCCATTTCAGAATTTCCTTTTTCACCACTTCTTTTATATTGGGATTCAATCTTTGTTGGTGCTCTATGGAAGGTCGATGGTTATCTTCCAAAAAGATCTTGTGCATGCAAATTGAAGGGCTAATACCCTTGATATCCGCTATATTCCATCCCATCGCCTTCTTATGTTTCTTCAACACTCTTAACAGTTTCAACTCTTGCTCTATGGCTAGATTAGCAGCAATAATGGCCGACAAAGTATTAAACTCTCCCAAGAAGACATATTTTAGATGCGCTAGGAGTGTCTTCAACTCCATTTAGGTGGCTCTACAATGGAGGGTTTTAGGGGAGGTCTATCAGCTGAAGTCAAGTCTAGAGTTTCAAATTTTACTCTAGATGGAGGAATGACTAGAGTTGAACTCACCATAGTTACGCATTCTTCCTTCCCCTCCTTATCTTGTTCAATCCGCATAGGAGATGCTTCACATTTGCCTTTGATCGCGAAAATTTTTATGCGTGTCCGCAAGTGCACGGGTCGGATCAAGTAGTTCAGTGATAAGTAAAAGTATCGTTCCCACGAGGAAAGGTTTAATTGCAATTAGGCAATGTATAACCCGTTTTCATCCACGTTAAACTGTCAATTAAGTGAATCATGAACTTAAAACTAATTTTAAAACAAAACAATTTAAAGAAAACTTGGTTGGCACAGGCAGTTAAGATAAAATCCAAGGTTTGAAATTACCTAGAGTCACTATTCCCTTGATGCTCACTAGAACTTAATTTCTTATTCAATTGCAATTAATTATCGCCTTGTGGGTTAAGAGTTCAGAAGCTATAACCGTCCATCGATGTAATTACAGCCCTACTCTCCCCTAGAATCTAAGTGTCCTTAGATTTAGGTTAGAATGCATTAGATACTATATCCCTCTACAAACCAATTAAGGTAATCAGGTATATGTCTATCCCAATTACAAATTAGATGATTCTAAACTTAATTTATCCAACTCTTAGGTCCAATTTAGAATCCCTTTTTCAAGGTAAATTCCAATTTCCCAAATCAAATAAAAAAAGTGGCCAATTCCTAAGAAAGCATTAAGCAAGAGAAGGATACACAAGATTCCAATCATCACAATTAACAAGACAATTAATGATTCAGTTCACATCAAGTTCATAGTGCTCTAGGTAAAGAGGAATTTAGCCACACATAGCTAAATCTACAGAGAATTCCCAATCAAAATATATGGAGAAAATAAAAAGAACAAAGATAGCAAACAAAGGGAAGAATGAGATGCAGAAAGTGGAGCTCTCCCTTTGATTCTTCCTCTTCCTTCACCCTCCAAGCTTAAAGAGCCTTCAAAAGAACTCCCAAAATCGCCTCTTGGATGCTCAGAACTCCCTCTGCCGCTGAATGCCTCCTACCCTAACTTCTCCTACTTTTTTTTATCATTACTTGTCTCCTCTATGGCAATTTCACCTTTATCTTCCTCTACAACAGCCTTTGATGCAGGTGTGTGGCTAACCGCCTTTGGTGTTTGATCATCTGGTAACACTTTTCCACTTCGAAGAGTTATGGCCTTACATTCTTCCTTACCTTCTCTTCTAGGATTAGGCACCGTATCACTTGGCAATCCCCCTTGTCTTAATGAATTCATTGCTGAGGCTAATTGACCCATTTGCAGTTCTAGATTTCTCAAGGAGGTGTCAACTTTAGCATTCACTTGAGCTTGCTCTTCATTTTGCTTACTTTGAATGCTAATGAACTTTTCCAAGGCATCTTCCAAGTTCGTCTTAGGTTCTTGAATAGGTGCATTTTGCCTTACCGGTTGAGTGAAACCTGGTGGTTGAATAGGCTTAATGCTTGAGGAAGATGCTGGTTGATTCAATGCTGGTCCATGCTTCCAAGAGAAGTTTGGATGATTTCGCCACCCAGGATTGTAATTATTGGAGTATGGATTCTGATTCTTTGGAAAGTTCCCCACATAATTAATTGGTTCTGAAGGTGCCAAAGGACAATAGTCTACTGAATGCAGATCCCCACAGTTTTCACAAGTAATTGGGGCCACCTGAGTAGAACAGACATTCACTTGCTGATTTCGCTGCACTTGAGATTCTAGCATATCAAATCTCTTGTTTAAAGCGGAAAGAATAGTAGCAAGTGGAATAGAGGGGTCTTCTTGAGTATTGGCTACACTAGCACTTACCCTTCTATCACCTCCTCTTTGCATATAATTCTCAGATAATATGTCCAATGCCTGAATAACATCATCCACAGGCATTTCATCCCAACGCCCATTTAAAATAGCATCTAACATTGTATCAGTTTGTGGAGTTAGACGCGTGCAGAAGTTCTGTACAATAGCACAGTAATCCATCCCATGGCTTGGGCATTGGCGAAGTAAATGCTTGTACCTCTGCCATGCAACATATAAATGCTCATCTGAAGCCTGCTTGAAGTTGATGAGCTCACGACGTGCATCTGCTATTTTATTATTTGGAATGAAGCGAGCTCTGAACCTTGCTTCTAGCTTATCCCAAGTATCTATTGAACCCTCAGGCAGAGTTAATAGCCATTCCTTAGCTTTTCCTTGTAGAGAGAGAGGGAATAGTCGAAGTCTCAACACATCTCTTGGTACCCCATTCTGCTTGAATGAATCGCACACCCCCAAGAATGACAGAATTTGACGGTTGGGATCTTCATCAGACCTCTCACCAGTGAATTGTCCATTGAGCTGCAACATGGAGATCATCACTGGCTTCAACTCAAAGTTAGCAGCTTGAAAGTCTGGCACTACTATGCTAGATAGAGTGCCCTTCATAGTACGACCCACAAAGTCTTTTATGGACTGATTTACATTCCCTTCCTGAGCCATTTCTTCACTTACCGAATTCGGAGTTTTAGAAGGACTTTCTTCAAAATTCAAGTTTACCACAAGATCACTAATTTTCTTCGTTGTGCGCTTCTTCATTGTAGAGGTTTGCTTCGGCATGTACTATGGTACCTGTAGAGGAAAATTCAACCAATTGTATTACTTTAAACAAAAAGGAATCAAAGCAAATAACAGAATGAAAAGAAATTCTAACTAATTAACTAACTAATGCTTAATCGAGGACTACTAAAGGTTATACACTTCTAACTGAACAATTAAGCCATTCCCCGGCAACGGCGCCAGAAAACTTGATCGTGAAAATTTTTATGCGTGTCTGCAAGTGCACGGGTCGGATCAAGTAGTTCAGTGATAAGTAAAAGTATCGTTCCCACGAGGAAAGGTTTAATTGCAATTAGGCAATGTATAACCCGTTTTCATCCACGTTAAATTGTCAATTAAGTGAATCATGAACTTAAAACTAATTTTAAAACAAAACAATTTAAAGAAAACTTGGTTGGCACAGGCAGTTAAGATAAAATCCAAGGCTTGAAATTACCTAGAGTCACTATTCCCTTGATGCTCACTAGAACTTAATTTCTTGTTCAATTGCAATTAATTATCGCCTTGTGGGTTAAGAGTTCAGAAGCTATAACCATCCATCGATGTAATTACAGCCCTACTCTCCCCTAGAATCTAAGTGTCCTTAGATTTAGGTTAGAATGCATTAGATACTATATCCCTCTACAAACCAATTAAGGTAATCAGGTATATGTCTATCCCAATTACAAATTAGATGATTCTAAACTTAATTTATCCAACTCTTAGGTCCAATTTAGAATCCCTTTTTCAAGGTAAATTCCAATTTCCCAAATCAAATCAAAAAGGTGGCCAATCCCTAAGAAAACATTAAGCAAGAGAAGGATACACAAGATTCTAATCATCACAATTAACAAGACAATTAATGATTCAGTTCACATCAAGTTCATAGTGCTCTAGGTAAAGAGGAATTTAGCCACACATAGCTAAATCTACAGAGAATTCACAATCAAAATACATGGAGAAAATAAAAAGAACAAAGAAAGCAAACAAAGAGAAGAATGAGATACAGAAAGTGGAGCTCCCCCTTTGATTCTTCCTCTTCCTTCACCCTCCAAGCTTAAAGAGCCTTCAAAAGAACTCCCAAAATCGCCTCCTGGACGCTCAGAACTCCCTCTGCCGCCGAATGCCTCCAACCCTAACTTCTCCTACTTCTTTTTAAGCTAGAAAAGTAAAACTGTGCGTTTCAGGTCCGCTCTCGCTATGGCGAGGAACATCTCTCGCTATAGCAAGGTCTCATAAGTGCTCAGGTTCCCGTTGCGCTCGCTACCTTCACGCCATAGCGAGTTGATCTCTGGAATTTCTATGCAACACGACTTCGCTATTGCGAATCCTCTCCTTCGCTATGGCGAAAATGCCATCTCGCTATAGCGAACTGCGGTCTCGCTATAGCGAGAGGACTTGTTAAATCTGCCTTGGCTATTTTCAGCTTCCTTCATCTATATTCAACTCTTTCTACCTTTTGCTACTTTTCCCTGAAATTGAAATCAAACGTAAAATGAGGCTTAAACTGATAGAAATATTACAATTATAGTACTTTCTTTGCTTTGTTTGATTGAATACACTTTTAATCATATTAATCAAGAGAAAAGTATTTTACCTCCCTAATTTAGTGTCAAATATAGCCTTTTTGAATCCTAAATTAGGAGGTTATCAGCCTTCTATCATAGACCGTTGAGATTCATAGTGAATTAGATGGTTGATCATACCTAGATAGAAATAGTGTTCTGGCTCATCTGGCAATTTGAGAGCTTTGAACATGTTGAATGTCACTTGCTCTTCACCAACTCTCATGGTGATGTCTCCTTTTTCCATGTCAATGAGGGCTTTACCTGTAGCCAAGAAAGGTCTCTCGAGAATAATTAGGAATCTCACGATCAGCTTCATAATCAAGAACAACAAAATCCGCTGGAAGGATAAACTTATCAACTTTTACCAAGACATCCTCAACTATTCCCCGAGGATACGCCAAGCTTCTATCAGCAAGTTGCAAAGTAACTGTGGTGGGCTTAGCTTCACCCAACTGCAACTTCTTGAAGATGGATAGGGGCATCAAATTCATGCTAGCTCCCAAGTCACATAATGCTCTAACCATGAAAGTCGTGCCGATGTGGCATGGAATGGTAAAACTTCCAAGATCTCCCTTCTTTTGCCGCAATTCCTTAATGAAATCTGAGCTACTATTTGTCAATGCCACCACTTCATGTTCTTGAAATCTTCTTTTTCTGGATAGTGTATCTTTCATGAATTTCGCATATTTGGGCATCTGCTCCAAGGCTTCTAGAAGAAGAATATTGATATGCAATTACTTAAAGGTATCTAAGAACTTCTTATATTGAGTATCTTCCGTCTGCTTCTTGAATCATCTAGGGAAGGGTAATGGTGGAATCTGAGTGCTTTTTGTAGCATTCTTTTTGCATCCTCATCAAGACCATTCCAAAAATCTTCCATTAATACATACTTTTTCTATTCATGATTGGGGCAAGTTCTACACAACTCCTTAAATCTCTCCCAAGCTTTATGAAACAGCTCTCCAGGTTGCTGCTCAAAATTCAAGATTTCTCCTCTCATGGTTGCTCTCTGGCCTCGAGGAATAAATCTTGCCTTGAATCTAGCCACTAAATCTTCCCATGTGCCAATAGATTCTCCTAGAAGAGAGTTGAGCCATGCTTTAGCTTTATCTTTCAAAGTCATAGGAAACAACCTCAATCTCAATGCATCCTTGGACATTCCGTTCTGTTTGAAGGATTCACACACCTCAATAAACTTGCTAAGGTGTACATTGGGATCCTCGTTATAATTGCCACCAAACAATCCATTCATCTATAACATTTGAAGTATAACTTGTTTAACCTCAAAGTTTCTAGCTTGAATATCTGATATCGGAATACTAGAGTGATAACTCTGTGCCTCTCGGTTGAGAAAGTCATCTAATGTGTAAAGATCATTTTCATCCATATCAGCCATAGCAGGTTGATAAGGCACTTCTGGTTCTGGATTAGCTCTTTCAAAAATATCTTCTATATCCAGAAGGATTTCAAGATCGTCTGGATGCAACCCTTGCATTCGCAAGAAAGGTGCCTACAACAAAAACACTCCAAACAAGTATCAACTAATTACAAAAAAGTAAAAATGCAAATTAACAAATTAAAGCTATCTACAATTTTAGATACAAGTTTAATCGTAATTTACTAACACTAATTTAATGATAAACCAAAGAAATTTCAACTTTCAATCCCCGGCAACAATGCCAAAAACTTGTTCATCACTCAGCTTACACTACAAGCGCACGGGCCATGACAAAGTAGTATAAAAGATTATTGTTCCCATGAGGATTGGAGTTGAATTTAGTTAATCATTAAATTTATGCTTTAAACTAGATTAAGCAAAACAATTGTTTATCAAAGTTGAGTATAAAATTGACTGCAAATTAATTTATAAAGGGAATTAATAGATCCTTTTTTTACTTCAAGCATACAGGGGACCTAGGATTATTTTTCCCCCTTGTATTTCATAGCATAAGAACAACCTCTTTTCACAAAAATGACTAACAACTATATGTGTTAATTTGGGGATCAAATACTACTTTAAAATGCTTTCTCAAGTCAAGAACAAATATTTAATTCTATTAGTTGCTCAATCTCTCTCACAACAGAATAAATTCCAATTTTAAACTCAGACCCAAATATGACTATACAAGGTTAGTGAGTGTATCTCTATCTCACCAATAAAACCATTCATTCAATACATAAATTTAAAGTTCTTGTATGATTTAACTCAAATTCAGTACTTAAGCTAGCTCTCTCAAGCATCACTCAAGCCAACAAATAACTAATTAGTGGCCAATGAACCAGAAGCATTAAGAATGGAGTAAAATCAACACATATATGTCATTAATCAATGGAAGTGGAGGAGAATCAAGTGTCAATCCATACAAGAGTTCAAAATAATCCTAGAACAAATGTCTAGCTACTCATAATCAGCCATAAGCTTATAAAACACCCAGAAGTTGAAGCCATAGCAGACTACAAGAGAAGGAGAAGGAGAGGATTAGAAAAATAGATGGAAATAGCTTCAAATCTCTCCACCACTTCAATCCTTGGCTCTAACCACTTCTCCAAACTCTAAACCCTAGCACACAAGCTCCCCAACTTGCCCAGAAGATGGAGGATCCCCCTCTTGGTCGAAAATGTCAGATATATGAAGCCCTAGAGTTTGTCAAGCCTCAAAACGTAGTGTTTCAGTAAACCATAGTTCGCCGCAGCCAACATATTCTTTGCCGTGGTGAAATGGCCTCGGGTTCTAGCCAGCATCTGTGATTAACAATTGGCCGTGGCGAACATTTGAATTGGCCGCAGTGAAATGCTCTCTATTTGCTCTCCCTTCTATGCAGGAATTGGCCGTGGCTAACTTTGGATTTGGCCGGGGTGAACTTGCCAAAACTTCCAACATTTGAATTTCAGTGATATCTGCAAAAGTATAAAACTGTAAATGTACCAAAATATCCTAGATTAAGATTAAAATTTGCATAATTAGACTAAAAGTGAGTCAGTTAAGTTTAGCTATAAAAAAAATACACATTTTCCTATTTTAAGTATAATTTATATACAAAAATACACTAAAAGGTATGCACAGCTCAAGGAAAATGTGCTGAAAAGGCATGAATTTAGAGAGGTTATCAACAGTAAATTCCAACTTCAAAAATGCATATCTCTCTCTGCACACCTCCAAATGAGGTGCTTCAGTGGCTATGGGTCACTGTGAATGCAGTTCTTGGATGGAAAAAAATCTCTCTATAAGATCTATAGGTGTGTAAAATCTTAGCCCCAAAATCATTCATTTGGTCACTTTGTGACATAGGGTACCAAAATGAGCTTTATAAGTACCAAAATGGGTCAAAATGTGTCCAAATGCTTTCCTTCACTAACCATGACTTCTTGAGCATGTGAAAAAGTATCAAAACTAACCTCCAAACATGCCTAAAAGGTCCAAAAACCCAGATCTAACAAATTCACTACCCCACTTGTTGATATACATAAGAGCACACATATGCATTCTTACCATACAATGTCAAAACATTCATTCTCATTCATATACCTTTAGTTTCCATACATACATCACATATACCTGTATATACATATGTCTAAGGGCCTATACATCATTTACAATATGAGATTACATTATTTGCCAACATTATGTTTACAAAATGGCTAAATACAAAATCTTATTGGCAATCTTCCATCTTCAAGTATAGTGGCCCCTAATTCCTTGCTATTTTGATCCACCTAGACATGTTAGGTAATGGGGAGAGAGTAAAATTTAAAGAATCCCAATAGCTTTATGCACTTTCAATCATATATGATAGATGTAATTTCATATAAATAAATGTCATGCATGGTCTATGAGCTATATATGCATATCAAGAACATGATTTTCATTTCATACAGTCTCAAACATATCAAAGTAAACTCTTAAGACCTTGGTTAGCCTCACCCACTTCTCCTAGGACTTTTAGACTTACCTCACCCATTTCTTTTGGGACTTTTAACTAAGTCTCACTCCTCTTGAGACTTTTAGCTTATCTCACCTATACTAAGGGACTTTTGGCTCATCCTCACCCTTATCAAGGGGCTTTTGGCATAGTAATCGAATCGCGATTCAAATCGTGAATCAGAAAGTTATTTTTTGAATCGTAAATCGTAAATTGTATCGAATCGTACGATTCAAAGATATATTTAAAAATAATATAATTGTATACATTAAAAAGTTCATAATATTAAATTTAAATGAGAATTGACAAAAATTTAACTATAGGTCTCAAAAAACAAAATTATAATTTATAAGTCACAATTTAGTAACTATCTTTTAAGTAATAAGTTTAATAAATAAAACAAAATCATAAATAACCAAGTTCAAAATTAATTATCTTCCTATTCATCGAGACTAATATCATCACTATCACTATTATTTTTATCATCATCCAACATGATGATTCCTTTATCCTCTTCTTCTTCAGTGTCATCATTATCTCCAATGTCTTGTTCGGTATTATCTTGTATTTGAATGCCTTTTTCTTTGTCCTGTGCAACATTATCTTGTATTTGAATGCCTTTTCCTTTATCGGTCTTGTTGGCATTAAGGTTTCGTGGACCTAAAAATAAACATATCACATATGTAATTATATTATATAAGTGACTAAACGAAAAAAACTAATTTATAAAAAGAAGTTTAAGATTGCAAGTGTAATACCCCTCTTTCTCTTTTTACTAGGATTTCCTTCATTAATCTTGAAGCACTCATGAATATCCATCCAAGAGTTTCCTTCCAAGCAAGGCTCCTCTTGTTCAGTAATCCACTCATCATCAGATTCAAGATCTGATAAACAAATAGGATCATATGTATCTCCTTTCGCCTCCCTTTGCTTCTGTCTAATCTCAAGTTGAAGATTATATTTAACAAATACAAGAGCATTCAACCTTTGTTGCTCTAAACGGTTTCTTCTTTTAGAGTGGATATGATCAAATACACTCCAATTCCTCTCACATCCCGTGGCGCTACAAGTGAGGCTTAAGATACGGATGGCAAGTGTTTGTAGCGCTTTACACTCTTCTCCAAAACAATTCCACCATAAAGCTAGGAAAAAAATGTATATATATGATTATGAATAAAATACCTGATTAATTATTATATATAATGTTTAAAATAAATAAAGTAATAAATTATATTACTAAATGAATAATTACCAGGTTGCTTTTTGTCTCTGGTTGCAATTGCTAAGCTATATCCAAAGAGTCCCTCTGCTTTGTCAAATTTCTCAATTTGAGAATCAATTTTGACTCGAGTCTCAATATCAGGACACATCTTGTCCAATGTTTTGTATAATCCAACCTTCACCTCAATATCCGGGTTAAACTTTAGATCATAATGGAACCTATAAAGTTATTAGGAATAAGATAAAGCAAGATATTAATAAACAAAATATAAAATAATTATATTACATAAAAATTAAATTTGTTTCTAAGTAAAACTTACTTAGGATTTAAAAAATATGCTGCTGCATGAAGAGGCCTATGGAGTTGATAATCCCAACGTTTGTCTATAATTTCCCATATTTTTTTATATCTGCTTTCCACATTATTAAAATTATTTGCTATTTGTTCCTTTGCTCTATCCATAGCCTCATAAATATATCTCATTGCCGGTTTTGAATCACCATCCACAAGTCTAAGAACTTTCACAAGAGGAGACACACAATTCAAGCAATACTTGATAGACTTCCAAAACCTTGAATCAGCTAAAACTATGTCTTCAACAATTTTTGCTTCACTCCTAGAGACATATGCACTTTTAGCCCATTTTTCTGATGCAAACATGGATCTGAGCTCAATCTTTTGATCCAAAATGGACTTCATTATTAAATAAGATGTGGCAAATCTTGTTATTGCTGGTCTAGTTAACTCTTTTCCTTTAGAATAACTTCTAAACAAATTAAGCACCCAAGTGTGCCTATAAATGAAAGTCATAATTTTTTTTGCTTTTTCAATGGTATTATGGAATACTGTAATATCACCGATGTCTTCAAGAATCAAATCAAGACAGTGGGCAGCACAAGGAGACCAAAAGAGTTGTTTTCGTTTGTCCATTAACTTATTTCCTGCAGATACAAGGGCTGAGGCACTGTCAGTTACCACTTGGACCACATTTTCCTCTCCAATTTCCACGACCATCTCATCCAATAATTCAAACATTTTTTCAGCGTCTTTAATGAAACTACTGGTGTCAATAGATTTTAAAAACACAGTTCCTTTAGGGCTATTAACAAGAAAATTAGTAAGAGACCTACCTTTTCCATCGGTCCATCCATCTGACATTATTGTACAACCAGTTTTCTTCCATTCAACTTTATATTTATCCAAATTGGCATTAACAAGATCAACTTCCTTCTTCAAAAATGAAACTCTTACTTCATGATAAGTAGGTGGTTTCAATCCTCTACCATATTCACCAATTGATTTTACCATATTGATAAATGGATTCTTTACTAAAGTAAATGGCAATGCATTACCATATATGCACCTACAGATATCTCTGACCACCTGATCTCTATCCTTTACCATTGCATTCATAGTTTGTTGTTTCATAAGCTTAGAATTAGATCCACTCCCTCCTTTTCCTTTTACCATAAAGGCTTCTATGGACCCCTTATTTTGTGAATCATGTTCTTGGTTTCCTTTTTCATCAAAGCAATCAACATCATCACCACTATCCTTATTCATATCATTTAAAATTTTTTTAAATAAATTTCTTACCTCCACTGGTACTTGTTCACATGGCGCAACTTCTTTGTGTGTTCCAGCTAGATGATGTTTCATCCTAAATGCTCCTCCCCACATTGTTTTAGGACAATAGTTACATTTAACATGTAACTGAGTCTCAAGATTTGCAATGCTCCCAAGTAATATCTTTTTTTACCTTCTTTTTTGGAGCCATAACTTCTTAAGAAAAGAAGGTTAAGAAATTGCTTCAAGGAGAAACTAAAAATTAAGAAATTTGATGACTTCTCCCTTGCTAGCAGCCACCCACTCACAGCATTGACTATTGATTGTCGCAGAAATAAAGTAGAATTTAAATAGGGTTTAAGTGTCTAAGTTTGTATATATATAGGAGTAGGAATAATTAATTTAGGGCTTTTTAATGCAAAACGACGCAGCCTGTGCCATTTGGAAGGGACTCAGTTTGCTGCTGCGTGCTACGTTGACTGCCGTATGGGAATAGGATAGTTGGCTTGCTACTGAGTTGGCTGAACGAAAATCGTCAGTCCAAATTCAAGCTCATCTTTGGGCAAGATTTCCGAGCTTCGGCGTTATCAAAGCGAGAAGATAAGGAAGAAGAAGTAACGACACTGTTTCACTGAGATAAATCGCATAACAGAAACAGTTCGTCTTCTCCAGGCAAACGGGTTGCGTCGGGTCATGAAGGACCCGACTTCGAGACGTGACGCAGATGCTGGTTCTTGAATCGTCCGAATGTCCTGAATCGTCGGTTCCAATGCGACGAGCACGATTCCGGCGATTCGAACAACGATTCTGGCTCTTCCACGGTTCATTACACGATCTGTATCGTTTCCCTGGAGCATCGCATCGGATCGTGCATTCTGAATCGCAAATCGTACGATTTCGACTACCTTGGCTTTTGGTATTACCAAGTCTATTCAAGTCTCATGCACACATAAAAAGAAATTTAAGATACACAAGTGGCACCACATATATCCTTACTAACTAGACATGCTTTTCATAGTTCAACACACGTACAAGTATCCAAAGCAAGAAAACATCCACACACATACTTGAAAGAAAGATTGGAGGGCTACCTTGAAGGCACTAAGCATACTTTAACCTTTCACATATCTTCCTCTCCCTTAGCCAAACATCCACAAGGAGGTGGGACTTGATTCCTTTGGCCTAAACACATCAAATGAGACCTAATTATGCTCTTGGAACACTTACCAAAGCCACACACACACACTCTAGGATAGCCTTGGCACTCATAATGTGCAATTATGGTTCTATAAGGTACCTAATGAAGCAACCTTGGAGAAACATGATCTTGGCTCCATTTTCTCCTTGAATCTATGCTTCTTGACTCCATTAAAACCTCTTGGAGTCATCACACATTTATTTTAAGGAGCCTATCTATGTGTTGCTTTATTATGCTATAATATGGACCCTATACCTCTAACACACTTTCTAAGCTCTTTAGACTTTTTACAAGGCTTCCTCTCATATTCTCCCATCATATATGATACAAAACCAAGCTTGGAAGAAATTAAAATAACCCCTAAGCATTGGTTCTATCTTAGGCTGAGACATACTTCATTAAAGGGGCCAAGGAGTTTTCTTTGCTTCCTTGATGGGAGATGCATGTGGGAAGCTCCCTAGGGGTCTTAGGAACTCATACAAACACTCACTTAGGCTTAGGAACTCTTAGATAAAATCATATTTTAGGTTGTTGCTTTAAATCCCTAACTTTCCTATCATGAATTTTCTTAAATTTTCTTCCATTCTCTTTGCATTTCTTAGGTTCCCATAGCCTAAACCTTAGGTTTCTCACTTGTTTTTGGTAAAAAATTTCTCCCTCTTAGTTGTTCTCTCTTGGCTAAAATTCACTCTAAGAAGGAAAAGAGGGAAAAAGCATGGAAGATAAGAAATTCACCTTGATTGCTAGTTTTCCTTGGATGCTCTCTCTTTTTCTTTGCTTCTCCTCTCCAAATTCAAAATTCTCCCTCCTAGTCTAAGCTCAAATCAACATCAAATCACACACCAAAACTATGAGAAGGAAGGGAAAGGAGAGGGGGAAGAGTTTAGTAAAGCAAAGAGTAAAGAAAAATAGTAAAGCAAAGAGTAAAGAAAAATAGCTAAAACTCACACTTTCAAGGCTTGCTTTCTCCTCCCTTTGCTCCCCCTTTGTGTGCCACTTCCAGCAGCTCTTCTTATGTTTTCAGCCAGCCAAAAGTCGGTTAAAATGAGAGAGAAGAATTCTGGACCCTTTAAGAAACAAATTCCACTTTTGCACTTTTCCCCGAACTAAAACTTGTTATAATGAAAAATATCTCTCGCTACAGCGAGCACTTATTAGTCCTAGGTGCCCCCAGGCTCGCCACAACTAGCGCTATTGTGAAAAACTCTTTAGATTTTGTATTAGCCCCAAACTCGCTATAGCGAATTGGCTTCTCGTTATGGTTAACTGGTACATTCGCTATAGTTAACTGGCTCCTTGCTGTAGCGAATTGGTATATTCGCTATAGCCAACAAGGATCCTAGCTATAGTTAGCAAATTTAGAAAATTTTCAACAATCTTAAATTTTCATGTCTACGAAAACTCAGATGTTACAATACCGAGGGGCATGGGCCTGGGCCCAGGCCTAAAAAAATTTACAAATTTTTTTATGAGCCTAGCTTGTTTTTAATTGAGGCCGACCCATAATCAGGTCTAATAACAAGGGCATGCTTCCCTTTATTAGATCAAATTCGGAGAAATGAGCCTCTTTGTTTGATAAGAAATCTTTCCATTTCAACATTTTTTATCAAGACTTGTTTGGTATGTAATAAATTAGATATAAACATAAAATTAAAATTAAAAAATAATTTTAGAAATAAAAAAAATTTAGTACTTTATTTTTAATAATTAAATAATAATTAATAGATAATATTAAATTATTATTAAATAATAATTACAAAAACAAAATAAATATTATATATAACTTTTCTTTTTTCTTTCAACTTTATTCAATTATACCAAATGGGCCGGAGTGAATATGGATTCCCTCCCCTCAGTTGAACGGCTCTAAACTCTATCCACTACTGTCCACCAACTGGACGTAAATTGGTAACGAATTGATCACACCTTCATTCTAATGCTGCTCTTTGGTATAATTTTATAATTTTCAGGGAAATGTAAATACTTTTGAAAATGAGAATAGAAGAGATTAATGTGGTCTAAAATTATATTTAATATAATATAAAAAATGAAAATAATTTTTATCTTTATGTTTAATTGAGTGGAATTAATGAAAATTAATATTTGATAAATATTAATATATATTATATAAATGACTTGAATTTAAACTTTAGCACTATATTCAAACAAATTTATTATGTAAATATTATATTTAAATTAAATCAACATATCTCTTGATATAAAAAGAGATCATCGTTAGAAGTAATTATTTAAAGTATATATGTGTATATTTTTATATTTATAAGAAGTGCTAAGAGATTAATAAGGCTCTGAGAAATTTTGTACTTAAAAAGAGTATTGTCTATAACTTTTCAATAAATAAACAATCAGTCTTTAAAGATAATAATCTTTCACATTTCAAAATCTATTTTATCAAATCTCTGATTTTCTATTTCTAATAATTTTAAAGATTAAATTCTAATAAAAATAAATATTCTGCATCTCCAAGATTCAAAGAGACGAACATTATTATTATGCAAACCGCTTCGTCTAATGGTGTGAAGAAATTGGAGATGACACAAAATCATGCCAGAGACACCGAATTTAAAGTCTTCATTAGAAAATGGCATGGCTAAGGTATCAATTTGTTTGGAATATTATCTAATATTTGATTATAGAAATTGGAAAAAGCGTCTCTCAGAGAGTCATGTGTCACATTGATTTCGTGTATTTTTTTTAAAAAAAATGTGTCAGGTTAATTATTGAGGGGATCTAACCGTATTGATCGTCTTCTAGCGAATACAGCACTATTTAAAAATAATTTTTTTAAAGTCTTAAATAAAATTAAATATAAAAAAAATTAAAATATGTGCAATTGATGATGACAAAAAATTTGTAAATGAAAGATGCTTGTTGAATTTAATACCAAAAATTATACAAATTCTAAATTAGAATGAATTAACAACATAAAAATTGTAAAAAAAACAAATAAATTACAACTTTGGTGAAAGTTAATTAAAAGCAATAAATAATTAAAATTAATAAATAAAATAATACATAAAGCATATAAATAATTAAAAATAAAAATATAATTTAAAATTTTAAAAATATTTTTATATATTTTTCTCATTGTTTTTTACTCCTATTTTATTTTTCTTCAACAGGTATATATCTTCCTCACTCGAGCATTTTCCTTTTTTCGTGTTATCATAATGTCATGGCCTAGTTATGATAAATGATATAATTTAGATTTAATTGTTTAAAATAATTATTTAAATTTTTATATACTAATTAAATTGGCCCATTGAACCATTTGACAGGTTAAGTTAAAACTTTTCATTAAGGGTGTGCAAAACTGTCTCGACTCAGTTGGTCCGTCCTAACCTGATGCACAATCGGGTCAAAACGGGTCGGGAAAATTTAAAAAAAAAACTGAAATAAGGTCGGCGAGGTCTTTATATATATATATATTTATTTATTTATATATAAAAAGATAGAAACTAAATTAAAAAGAATTTTTTTAAAGATTTTTTTATAATTTTAACGAAAAAGATTTAAATATCTTTTATAAATTATAAATAACTAGAAGGGTCAAAATTTATATTAAAGCTCTCCTAAATATAATTATCACATTCATGTAAAAAAAATAAAATTTAAAAATACATATTTTTCAAATTTTAGCTACTATATTTGTATTTTTTTTTATTTTCTCCCTTGCGTTCATATTTTTTCATGTCCATTGCATAAATTTTAAGAAAATATATTAAAAAATAGTTATATGCCCAAAATAATTGAGCAAATATAAAATATAATTTTTTTAAAAAAAATTTCTTAAAAAATTAAAAAATTAGCCTGTTTGCTCGATTGGCCTGGCCCGACCTGAACTTGGCCCTATTACTCGGGATAAAATTTTCGTCCTAAAGTTGAAATTGGGTCGGGATTCGGGTTAAAGCAAATCCCGAACCGTACCCACCTCTACTTTTAACTTGTTTCGTTGAACGCCCTTTAACAACTTTTAAAAAGCATGAGTACAAAAAGAGAGAGAAATTTGATGGGTCTTCCACTTTGTAGCTAAGCATTTTGATGCTTCCAAGATTTATAATTTTATATGGTGGAAGCTACGATACTATAACTTCCGGCATTTAAGTCAATTTTTTAAACAAATAATTGGTGAATTAATTTTTTAAAAAAATTAGTATAGACTTTACTAAAATTTAATGTTTTTAAAATCAAGTTGATTTATTGAATCAGTGAAAATATTGATTTATAGTTTATTAATCAAATATAGTCAAATTAGTAATAATTAAATATATTTTTTAAAAATTTTATATATTAAAATTTTAATATAACAAATAAATATTGGTAAATTTTAAATATTTAATTACTAATTTAATATTTTTAAGATGTTTTAAAAAATTATTGATTTATAGTTTATTAATCTGGGACGCCACAAAGGAAACCACTCCTTTGATAAGTCAAATATTTTTTCCAGCACACAAAAGTCACAAGAGAAACCTCACAAGTCAGAAATGATTCTGAAAAGATAATTCATTCAATCTCCCATTCTTGGAGTACAAGTGAGCCTTATATAGGTATTTGAAAAATAAAACCCTAAACACAGAATAACTCCTAAGTGGCACCTTTTACATGGTAGGAAAATAAAAGAAAATTAAGTTTGGACAAATTCACCAAAAATGGTGCCAAATAAAGCTAAAAATCTGAAACAGAAAAAATCAAATTAAAACAAAATAAAACTAACAGAATTTTGTGGAAAATGGCTGGGCTCCTTCAATTAAGCTCTTTTTGGGCTTGGGTTAGGGTTAGCATCTTGTAGATATGAAATAATTTTCATGCCATTTTGTTCCTTTTGGGCTTCATATTCAGCTAAGACTATGGGCTCCAAGTCCATTAGTTTTTGGATCACTTCATTCAAGGCCTCCTTTATAGCTTTGGCTCTTGATATTGTGCATGGGCCTCCCATACTTTGCAATGGGTCTTTAGTTGGCTATCTTTTAGAGTCACGTCCAGTCTTTTTGTTTCTAAGTTCTTAATTTTGTTCAGGCTCTTTCAAGTATCCTAGCTCACCTCCATCATTCCCTCCCTCCTAAAAAGGATTCATCCTCGAATTTGTAATATCAAAAAGAGAAAGGTTAGCCACATTGAAAGTTGCGCTTACATTCCCATAAGAACTAGGTAAATTAATTTTATATGCATTATCATTTATTCTTTCCAACACTTGGAAATGACCATCGCCTCTTGAGTGTAATTTGAACTTTCTTTGTTCAGGAAACCTTTCTTTCCTCAAATGAATCCACATCCAATCTTCAGGTTCAAAGATAACCTTCATTCGGCCTTTATTAGCATGTTGAGCATATTGCTCATTCTTGCACTCAATGTTTGCCTTAACCTTAGTATGAAGATCCTGCACAAACTTAGCTTTCTTTGCACCATCAAGGTTAGTAAACTCATTACAAGGCAAAGGAAGTAAATCCAAGGGAGTCAAAGGATTAAAACCATATACAATCTCAAAAAGAGAAAACTCAATTGTAGAATGCAAGGCACGATTATATGCAAACTCAATATGCGGCAAACACTTTTCCCAATTCTTAAAATTTTTTTGAATTACAACACGCAATAAGGAAGAAAGTGTTCGATTCACCACTTCGGCTTGTGCATCCGTTTGAGGATGGGCAACCGTAGAAAACACAAGCTTTATACCCAGCTTAGTTCACAAAGTTTTCCAAAAGTGACTAACACATTTAACATCACGGTCAATCATAATAAATCGGGGCAAACCATGCGATTTAACAATCTCCTTGAAAAACAAATCAGAAATATGGACAGCATCATTTATTTTTGAGCAAGCAATGAAATGAACTATTTTACTAAATTAATCAACAACAACAAATATGCTATCCTTTCCAGTAGATGTTCTAGGCAATCCAAGCAAAAATCCATTGAAATATCTACCCAAGGATGAGAAGGAAGAGGTAAGGGAGTATACAAGTCATGTGGTTGCACTCTAGATTTAGTGTGCTTGCATACAATACACCTTTTACACACAACAATCACATCCCTACGCATATGAGGCCAATAAAAATGTTCTTTCAACATGGATAAAGTCTTTTCTATCCCAAAGTGCCCCATCAAACCACCCCCATGAGATTCTTTAACCAAAAGCTCATGCATAGAACAAAAAGGCGCACATAATTTATTTCCTTTAAACAAAAAACCATTAAATCTAAAGAAATCATGAGCACCATGTTTTTCACATAACTTCCAAGTTTAAGCAAAATTAGCGTCACATTCATATATGCTTTTGAAAGATTCAAAACCAATCAACTTAGCTTGCATAGATGTAATGAGACTATACCTCCTAGATAAAGCATAAGCCACAACATTTTCTTTCCCTTTTTTATGTTTAAGCATATAAGGAAATGACTCAATGAATTCAAGCCACACAACATGCCTCTTATTTAACTTATCTTGGGTCTTTAGGTATTGAGGACTCTTATGATTAGAATGCAAAACAAATTCCTTAGACCATAAATAATGTTGGTAATGTTCCAGAGTTCTTTTTAAAGCATACAATTCCTTGTCATAAGTTGAATAATTCAAACAAGCACCACTGAGTTTCTCACTAAAGTAAGCAATAGGCCTAGATTCTTGCATCAAAACAGCACCAATACCAATTCCAGAGGCATCACATTCAACTTTAAAAACTTTAGAGAAATCAGGAAGAATAAGTAGAGGGGCATTGGTCAATTTATCTTTCAAAGTGTTAAAAGCCGCCTCTTGTGCCTCATCCCATTTAAAGACAACATTTTTCTTTACCAACTCATTTAAAGGTGTAGTAAGGGTTGAGAAGTCCTTTACAAAATGTTAGTAGAAACTTGCAAGTCTGTGGAAACTCCTCACCTCACTAGCATTCTTAAGTGTTGGCCACTCCCGAATTGCCTTCACTTTCTCTTCATCCACCCGGAGGCCATCATTACCTATAACAAAACTAAGGAAAACAATAAAATCCAAGCAGAAAGAGCATTTCTCTAAATTTGCAAAGAGTTTATTTTCTCTTAAAATAACAAACACAGAATGCAAATGCTTAACATGCTCTTCTAGATTCTTAGAAAACACAAGTATGTCATCAAAATACACAACAACAAACATTCCTATGTAAGGGCGAAACACATGATTCATTAAGCTCATGAATGTACTAGGAGCATTAGTTAAGCCAAAGGGCATAACAAGCCACATACAAACCAAACTTAGTCTTAAATGCAATCTTCCACTCATCACCCTCTTTCATCCTAATTTGATAATAACCACTCTTAATATCTATTTTGAAAACAAGCAAGCACCATGAAACTCATCAAGCATGTCATCAAGTCTATGAATGGGATATCTATACTTAACCGTGATTTTGTTGATGACTCGACAATCCACACACATCCTCCATTTGCCATCCTTCTTGGGCACAAGTATTACTGGAACAGCACATGGACTAAGGCTTTCTCTCACAAACCCCTTTCTCATGAGTTCCTCCACTTGCCTTTGAATTTCCTTAATCTCTTCTGGATTTGCCCTATGAGTAGGTCGGTTAAGAAGAGATGCTCTAGGAATAAAGTCAATTCGGTGTTTAATGCCTCTTATGGGAGGCAATCCATCTGGTACCTCTTTCAGAAATAAGTCTTTATATTCCTACAACAAACTCAAAACACTAGAAGGAAGAGATTCATCAAGGTCACTAAGGGTTAGATAAACATCCTTATACAAGAGTACAAAAGATGTCTCACTACATAAAGCCCTCTTAATTTCTCCTTTACCAGAAAATAGTGTTACTTTCTTTTCTTCACTCTCTTGACTTTTCTTTTCAGTAGCTCTCTTTCCTTTTCTCTCCATCTCACTTTCTTTTCTTTCTTTCTCACGCACTTTCTTTTCTTTTTCTCTTAGCTTGCGTTCTTGAGTAATTTGCTTTTGATCTTCATATGCCTGCAAGGGTCTGAGAGGGGTTAGCATAATGGTTTTCTTATTAAACTCAAGAGAATACCTGTTAGTATAACCATCATACTTAACTTTCCTATCAAATTGCCAAGGTCTAACCAATAACAAGTGTCCAGCATACATAGGAGCTGTATCACACAAAACCTCATCATGGTAACTTCCTATGGAAAATGCTATAACAACTTGTTTAGTAACTTTAACATTCCCATTATCATTAAACCACAACAAATTATAAGGAGTGGGGTGTTTTCTAGTTGACAAACCTAGCTTTTCAACTAACAAGGTACTAGCAACATTAGTGCAGCTCCCATTATCAATAATAAGGCTACATACCATGTTGTTAACAAAATACCTAGTGTGAAAGATATGCTCTCGTTGTTCTTTTTCAAGATCCTCTTTAGGTTGAATGCTAAGAGCACACCTTGACACTAGAGCCTCACCAATCACAGTTTCAGATACCTCCACATCATATTCATCACCTTCACTGGAGCTTAACTCAGCTTCCACATCTTCATCACCATTGCTTTCACTAGTAACAATACCATTCTTAAGCAAAATCATAGTCCTTTTATTTGGACATTGTGAAATAATGTGACCAAAACCTTGACATTTAAAGCATTTAGTTTTAGAAGAATTAGAAGAAGATTTATGTTTAGATTTACCTTTAGAAGTAGGTGTTTGCATCTTCAACTTATTCTCCTCTTTAAGCTTGGTCTCTCCCTTAAACTTGAAAGAGGACTTGAAGTCTTTGCTGGAACTAGCATGTGATTTCAATTTCTATTTTGTCTTAAAATGCTTCTCCACCTTAATGGCTTTATGCAACAACTCCTTCATATCAAGGTAGTTTTCCAATTCAACTTCTGCAGCAATTTCAGGATCTAAGCCATCAAGAAATCTTGCCATTATAACTTCTGAATCTTCCTCAATGTCTGCTTTCATCATGGAAATTTGCATTTGTTGAAAATATTTTTCCACACTCATAGATCCTCGTTTGATTTTGTGGAGCCTTTTGTGCACATGCCCATGGTAATGGATAGGGACAAATCTCTTCCTCATGATAGCCTTCATTTCTAGCCAAGACCGAATTGAACCCTCTCCAGAACGCCTCCTACTAGTGGTTAATTGATCCCACTATAGGCTTGCATAATCTGTAAACTCCAAAGCAGCTAATTTTACTTTACTTTCCTCTGAAAAAGATTGGCAGTCAAATACAAACTCAACTTTTTTTTCCCATTCAAGATATACATTAGGATCAGCTTTCCCTTGAAAGGAAGGGATTTTCATCTTGATGTTACTAAAGGCATCTTTCTTTAGAGGTGGAGCTTTCCTAACTCTTTCATGTTGGCTTTCCTCCTCAAAATTAGATTCATCTCCTCCTAGAACAACGTTTTTACCATGCCTTGCCTGGCTATTAGAAGAAGAAGAATCCATTTGATCCAACCTAGTATTTAGCCTATTGAATTGTTCTTGAATAGATTTGATGAACAATTTAAGGTCAACTTGGTTATCTTCACTTTCAGACATGATTGGCACTTGAAATGTTAGTGAATAGCAAGAGAAAGGACCTAACCACTCCCTCACGTGTTTCACTCTAAATGATGCAAATTCACTCGTGTTTCACACTTGTAATGGTTTTACAATGATGAAAACACTCTTGCCTTTTTCCTCTTTACTTGCTTCCTATAGTGTACTGAATTAAATCCAACAAATCAAAAGAAGTAGCAACTGAAGTGACAATCTCAAATTAGAATTCAAGATGCAAAGTTCTCCAAGAGACAACAAAAGTCTAACATTTAAAAAA
This sequence comes from Erythrophleum fordii, assembly GCA_032878935.1. NCBI lineage: Eukaryota > Viridiplantae > Streptophyta > Magnoliopsida > Fabales > Fabaceae > Erythrophleum > Erythrophleum fordii. The sequence continues at coordinate 3,413,989 of JAVQMF010000025.1, read as the reverse complement.
AAAATTCGTAGGTACAGCCAATGGAAAATACAGCAAGTAAATAGGAAAGGAAATGAAGACAATGAATTTATGGAACAAATGGTGTGTGGCAGATTATGGGAGAACAAATGGTTAAATAATTAATTATCAAGAGGAAAGGATGGAAAGGAAATTGGAATCTGAAATTAGTAATGAAGCAATCAGAAATTTTAAATTTAGAATAAGGTGAATGAATGCAAATTTCCTTTTATGAATTGTGCATAATATGACATTTAATGACCAGATCAACTTAAGCAATCAGAAATGGTAATTCCAAGAATAGATGATCTTCAGTAATTGTAATTCAAGTCAACAATTCAAAATTTACAATTTCCAGCACAACTTTCCTTTTTCACAGATTCAGACCTTTTTTTTTGGTAACTTTTCCTTTTTTTCTTTTCTTTTTCTTTTTTTTTTTCACTGTAATATACTCTCTTTTTTTTTAAAAAAAATCTCAAAGGTGCCGAATTTTGCAAACAGAACACAATATTTTTGAAGGATTAGAATGACATGCACAAAAGAAATAACTATAACTTACTCTAGAAAAATCGGATTGATGTGATTCCAAAACGAGCAGAAAGAAGAGGTTTTGAGATACAAAAAAGACCCATTACACATCCAAAAACTCAAAGGAAAACACAAGAAACAATAGCATGAAAAATGATGATGAACAGAAACGAATTAGACAAAATAAGAGAAAAGAACAAGGAAAAAGTGGATAAAACCAACTTCAACCAATGCTCTGATACCAGATGATGTGAGATCCCGTAGAAACCCGTTCTAGGAACCTCAAATGACACGGATCAGTGATCGAGATTTGGCATGCAACACAAGAACAAGCAAATAGACAGATTTGGACAACAAGCAACAAAGAACAAAAAAAGGAACGAAGAAGAAGAAGAAGAAGAAGAAGAAGAAGAAGAGATGTTGGTCAATGGAATTGAACCCTAAGAGAACCCGTCTCTTAGAACCCTAATCCGGGACGCCACAAAGGAAACCGCTCCTTTGATAAGTCAAAGATTTTCTCCAGCACACAAAGGCCACAAGGGAAACCTCACAAGTTAGAAATGATTCTGAAAAGATAATTCATTCAATCTCCCATTCTTGGAGTACAAGTGGGCTTTATATAGGCATTTAAAAAATAAAACCCTAAACACAGAATAACTCCTAGGTGGCGCCTTTTACATGGCAGGAAAATAGAAAATAAAAGAAATTTAAGTCTGGACAAATTCACCAAGAATGGCACTTAATAAAGCTAAAAATCTGAAATAGAAACAATCAAATTAAAACAAAACAAAACTAAGAGAATTTTGTGAAAAATGGTTGGGCTCCTTCAATTAGGTTCCTTTTGGGCTTAGTCTTAGAACCCTAATCCGGGATGCCACAAAGGAAATTGCTCCTTTGATAAGTCAAAGATCTTCTCCAGCACACAAAGGTCACAAGAGAAACCTCACAAGTCAGAAATGATTCTGAAAAGATAATTCATTCAATCTTCCATTCTTGGAGTACAAGTGGGCCTTATACAGGCATTTGAAAAATAAAACCCTAAACACAGAATAACTCCTAGGTGGCGCCTTTTACATGGCGGGAAAATAGAAAATAAAAGAAATTTAAGTCTGGACAAATTCACCAATAATGGAACCTAATAAAGCTAAAAATCTGAAGCAGAAACAATCAAATTAAAACAAAATAAAACTAAGAGAATTTTGTGAAAAATGGCTGGGCTCCTTCAATTAGGCTCCTTTTGGACTTAGGCTAGCATCTTGTAGATATGAAATAATATTCACACCATTTTGTTCTTTTTGGGTTTCATATTCAGCTAAGACTATGGGCTCCAAGTCCATTAATTTTTGGATTACTCCATTCAAGGCCTCCTTAATAGCTTTGGCTTTTGATATTGTGCATGGGCCTCTCATACTTTACAATGGGTTTTTAGTTGGCCATCTTTTAGAGTTACATCCAGCTTTTTTGTATCTAAGTTCTTGATTTTGTTCAAGCTCTTTCAAGTATCCTAGCTCACCTCCATCATATATACTTTTTGCCTGACCTAACCCAATCTGATTAAGTTGGGTTAGAGTGGGCCTCTAAGGCCTAATAGGCTGATAAATATCCTAGATCCGCTATAATTTGCATGGAGCTTGTACCGCTCAAGTTGAAAGTGCTTATAATTTCTATTACAAAAAGACAATAGAAAAGTAAGTAAATACAAGGAAGCGGTAAATAGGCCATCCTTCCCTCCGTATGATCAATTTTTGACTTTTAGAGATATGTGCTTCTTCGTCTGCTAAGAAAGCTTTCCACTTCAATATTTTTTGAACGAATTTGGATTAAGATTATTAATTGCTGCTCAATTAAAAGGCTTTATATTGTAACCACTAACTGTATTAAAGAAATATTTGGTTAAATAATGTAAAAAAGAGAAAATATAAAATATAGATAAATAAAATAAAAAAATAATTTTTCTATCTTTATTTTTTAAAAAATAAATTAATGTTTAAAATGATGATTTAATAAATGAAATTATAATTTTAAAAACGTATTACATATTGCATAAACTATATAAACCAAGCATAATCCCAACAGTCCGTATATGGGGAATGAATTATTTACACCTTCATTCTAATGCTGCATTTGATATAATTTTATAATTTTTAAGGAAATGTAAATACGTTTGAAAATGATAATTAAAAAGAGTAATGTGGCATAAACTTATGCTCAGTATGATATAAAAATAAAAATATCTTTCTATTTTTATGTTTAATTGAATGAAATTAATGCGAATTAATATTTGATACATATTAATATATATAATATATATAAATAACCTGAATTTGAACATTGGAAGTATATATATTCAAATAAATTTATTATGTAAATATTAAATTTAAATTAAATCAACATATTTCTTGATATGAAAAGAGATTATGGTTAGAAATAACTATTTACAGTGTATATATACGTGTGTGTTTTTTCATATTTATAAGAAGTGCTAAGAGATTAATAAGGTTCTAAGAAGTTTTGCATCTTAAAAAAATATTATTTATAATTTTTTAATAAATAAATAATGACTCGATAATAATTTTTCACACTTTAAAATCTATGTTATCAAATCTCTGATTTTGTATTTCTAATAATTTTAAAGATTAAATTCTAATAAAAATAAATAATCTACATCTCCAGGAGTCAAAGAGACGAACACTATCATTACTATGCAAACCGCTTCATTCAATGGTATGAAGAAATCGCAGATGACACAAAATGATGCCATAGACTCTGAATTTCAAAGTCTTCATTATATAATGGTATCGTTAAGGTATCAATTTGTTTGGAATATTATCTAATCTTTGATTACAGAAATTGGAAAATGCGTCTGGCAGGGAGTCATGTGTCACTTTCATTTCGTGTTTTTTTTTTAAGCGTCAGGTTAATTATTCGAGTAGATCTAACCATATTAATCGTTCTCTAGCAATAAGAGAAGATAGATACAACTTTACTTTAAAAAACAAGAGTGTTTTTAGGTCTTAAAAAAGTTAAATCTAAAATGAAAGTTTAAATGTAAATAATTCACAATGATAAATAATTTGTAAATAAAAAATATTTATTGAGTTTAATAAAAATTATATAAAACTCTGAATCAGAATGAATTGACAATATAAAAATTAAAAAGGAATGAGTTAAAACTTTATTAGAAATTAATTGATAGCGATAAATAATTAAAATTGGTAAACAAAACAATAAATAAATTGAGTAAATAATTGAAAATAAAAAAAGTTGTAAATTGGAATCTTCAAAAAATTTCTGTATTTTTCTCGTTGATTTCTACTCCCATTTTATTGCTTCTTCGGCACCAATATACATCCCTCACTCGGCCATTTCGTTTCTTTTCATGTTATCATAATGCTGTGGCTTAGTTCTGAGAAATGACATAATTTAGATTTAATTGTTTATGATAATTATTTAAATTTTAAACGATACTTATTATTATAATATTTTTATTTTTTTTATAAATTAAATAAAATTGACCTGTTGAACCCATTTGATAGGATGAGTTAAAATTTCCTACCCGTTTCGTTGTCCCCCTTTTAACAATTTTTAAAAAGAATGGGAACAAAAAGAGAAAGTAAAAAAATTTCAAGTGGCAATAGAAAATTGTTGGGTCTTCTATTTCACAGCTAAGCATTTTGATGTTCCCAAAACTTATAATTTTATATGAGGGAAGCTACAAAACTATAGCTTCCTGCATTTAAGTCAATTTTTAAAACAAATAATTAGTCAATAATTTTTTTTTAAATTGGTATAAACCTTTTATTTCTTTTATAAAAAACTGTTGGTAACTGGGAATAATAATTCAGATAATTTTTTAAACTGCATAAGAATTTAAACTTTATCACCTTTACTAATTTTTTTCTTTTTGGGGCAATGGACGTTAAAACTTGTATCTCAACTGCAAGTCTTATTTGATTAGTTGTCTACTGGAACCTTTTTAGGAAAATAAATGTATTTTGCTTAACTAGATGTTTAATTAATTAATTTTTTTTATGAAATATAGTAATTGGCCAAGTGTTTAAGGGGTATTTGTTTCTTATAAAAATATTAACAGGTTTATTTAATGATTATTGTTAATGAGGACAACTTTTTTTTTTTTAAGAAAAATATTACTAAATCTATGAGATCAAGGGTATGTTTGGTTGGGGCTTTTTGGAGGGGAGGGGAGGGGAATAAGATGTTTAGTTGGGTAAAATTTGGAGGGGAGGGAAGGCAAATTTGGCTCCCCTCCAAATTGGGGGGTTTTGGAGGGGAGGGGAGGGGAGGAGAGGGGGAGGGGTGGGGGAGAGGTGAGGAATTTTTAAAATTTTAATTTACTTTTTTGCCTCTTCTAATATTTTAATATTTTAATATATTAATATTTAATAAAAATTTAAGATAATTTTTTTATCAAAAATTAAAAATAAAAACATATTGAAAATTATAATTTTTTTAAAAAATTATTGATAGAAATAAATTTTTTATAAAAAATAAATTTAAAATAATATAAAGGGTAAATTTGTCTAAATATAATTACTTCCCCTCCCCTCCCCTCCCCTCCCCTCCCCTCCTGAACTAAACAATAATCTCACATTCCTTCCCTTCTCCTCCCTTCCAACCAAACATAACTCATTAAATCCTCTCCCCTCCCCTCTCCTCCATTAACCTCCCCTTCCTTCCCCTCCGTTGAACCAAACGGAGCCCAAGAGTTTCAAGAACTTTTAATAGGAAAAGAAAGGATTGGTTTCAAGGTCTCACTAATATTCTATTAGTAACGAAAAAAATGCTTACAATTTTTTACCACCTTATTTAACTTTAATAACCAAAGCACTAACATCATTTAATTTTTTTTAAAAATAAAAACAAGATTTATTTTTTATAAAAACTAAATTTATAAACTTTTACAGTAAAAAAATTATTTCAATAAATATTTTTTATTTTTATTATAAAATTAATAATAATTTAATTTTCTTTAATTTTTTTGTATAAAATAATATTTTTAGCCTTATTAAAAGTTTTATACCAAAAGAAGATTTCAACTTATTTAAAATAATGAATCGACTTCAATATTTAACTTATTTTGTTTTATTGATCAAATAATATAACATATTATTAAACTTCTTATTAGACTACGTTGTTTTATTATTTTAAATAAGTTGAGTTTTTTTTTTGTATAAAATTTTTAACAAGAGCAGAATTATTTTTTTATACAAATAAATTAAAGAAAATTGAATTTTAATTAAAAAATATCTTTATTATTATTAATTATATATATTTTTTGTATTGAAAACTTAATAATATATTATATATTATATATTTTTTATTTGTAATATAATATATTGTATTATATATTACCACACTCCCCCTACTCCCACATTTCCATCCCCGCATGCCCCATCCCTCATCCCCCAAGCCTGTCACACTGACATGTGATAGATGCCTTCAACATATAATTTTTATTTTTCAAAGGGAGAGGCCGAAATTTGTCTCACCAATTTTTTTTAAAATACAAATAAATACTTTTATCAGATATGATTTTGAATTAAAAATATTTTTAATAGAAAATGATTTAAAATTCCCAAAATCACCTATTGTGTGTCATTGTTGTATTACATGTATATAATAATCTTAAATACTAAAACATAAAATATATAGAGTAAATTATTCAAATTTTTTTATTAAAATTATACACTTCTTCTCTTTTTTCAAAATATACACACAATTCTTTTAAAACAATAATTATCTTAAATTTTGGTCTAATTTTAATTTTTTTAATTGAAATGTCTTCTATTTTATAAATTTTTTAATTAAAGAAATATGTATTTAAGTTGATGGAAGACGTTTTACTAAAAAAAATTTAAAATATATTAAATTGTAAAATAATTTTTATTTTAAGAAAATTTATGTACATTTTAAAAAATATGACAAAAAACTGTATGATATATATATATATATATATATAATCAAATACTCGCGATCACATTGCATGAGAAATGAAAGAACGAAGCAAAAAGACGGAGTATTTTCGAGTGGCAATACAGTATTGTTGGATGGGCTTTTGGAAAGAACAAATCATGGTTTGCAGGGAGCAAACCACGTTTTATAAGAAGTAACAAATAGTTACTTTTACACAAACGTAGTTTGTAACTGGGTTTCCAAACACACCAAACTATTTTTCAAGCTACCAAACTATAGCTGCTGGCTTCTCAAATACGCCAAATTTTAATGTGAGAGGCCTTAAGTATATTATTTAATAATCAGTCAAACATTTTTTTTAAAGTCACCATTAAATCCCTTAACTCCAAAACTTTAAGTACTTAACTAATTTCTTTTTTAAAATTGGGATTGCTAAAATTTCTCCAATAGCTACTTTTTGTTTCTTTGTTCACCTTCACCAGATTGTTTTGTTTTTTTTGCAATGAAGCTTCTATCTCAAAAATACTTTGATATATTTAACTGATTAATTGTGATCATATATTTTAATCAATAATTCTTTGATTCTTAGTTTTGATTAAGATTTTTTTTTTAATGTTTGCAATGTTAATTTTTTCCGCGCTATTATAAAGTAAAGATAAATGACTATACACCTTTATTAGGAAATATACACATTATTAAGTGAGATTTTGCTTTGTGACTTCAAGTGCCGACTAATTGTTTTTCTTTTTAAAAATAGTGGCGATCTCTCCTTCTCGAACATAGCCACGTATTTTGAGTTGGCATCTTTGATCATTTAACGTGATAACATTATTAAAATAGTTAAAATTAATGTTGATGATATTATTGTTTGGTAACAATATAATGCTTAAAATTAAGATTTTGTCATTTCTACATTGCTAAATGAATATGTAGCCAAAAGTTAAATCATTCTCAAGAAAATTGACCCACGCCCTGCATTATCAAATTCACAATTGTATATTATTAAGAGTAATTTATATAAGTATTTTTTGAATTTTGTTAAAATTATATGAACTTTCTTTTAATTTTCAAAATATATAAGGGCTTTCTTTAAAATAAAAAGTTGGATGATATGTTAGTCTAATTTTAATTCTTTTTATTAAGCTACATTTCATTAACCGAAATACATATTATATTTACATATTAAAATGTTAATAATAACCAATCAAATAACTTAATTTAAAATTTATTCTTATTTACTCATGAAAGTTTTTGTAGGAATAAATTCTTTTTTCTAATATAAATATCTTTTAGACATGATTTCTAATTTAAATCTTGAGAAACATGTTTTGTATTATTTTTGTCTCAATCTCTGACCAAAGCATTGCCCAAAGCTAGTTGTTTTTTTCCTTCTTGATAATAACAAATGCAAAATTGTTATACTATAGTTTTATTTTACAACATATTATATTGATCTTCAGGGTGCTTGTTAAACATAAATATATGCAAATTTTATAAAAATTCAAAAGCACTTTTGATATAAAATATACTTTTTCCTAATAATAAACCATATTATTATATTTTAAACTGTTGAATGCAAATGAAATCTAATAATGAATTTATAAACTCCTCCAATTCAATAGGTTATGAAGAAAATGAATATACATTTCAAAAATAAAATTCAATTAAAAAATAAGCCAATTTATTGAAGACCAATTTGTTAAACAGGTAGGATTCAGGATTTTTTCAAGCAAATCATGACCCGATATAGTACGTATATATATATATATATTCTTTTTTATTTTTACTTTATTTGTATCTTTTTTTTTTGTTTACTATTTTTCAACTTATCCTGTCTTTACAACTCACTACTCTCTTTACACATTTGATTCTGATAAATTGCCTTTAATATTTTTTATCAAATAAGCGGCATATTTTTTTATTTAAAATTGATTATATAATTTATATAATAAAAGGAACCTACGAATTTTAAGTTGAATTGGAGTCATGTCAATTTTTCTTCTCCCCAGTGTAATTTTCTGCTACTTTTGGCTTACCTTTTCATGTATAGCCTGTGTCCGTCTCTTACGAAAATGATTCGTTCCTTTTAAAAAACTGTAGTCATCCTAATGCCAACCAACTCATGAAATGAAGCTTTTAAGGAAAAGAAAAAAGGAAAAAACTCTTGTATGGATGATGTATATATATTGGGAGTCGACCCCCTCACAAAAATAAACAAAAATATAATTTAAAATTCATGAGATTAGCTGTAAATGCGTGAAAAAGATCCATATTAACAAAAAAATTAAATTAAATTAAAATGATAGCCTGTAGCGCCATACTAATATATGATCAAAACTCATCAAAGTTTTTATAAGAAGACTTGACTAGTAGATGAACTTGTATAAATTTGAAAATCTACAGAGCAACGCGGTCGAAGCACATTCTGGGATCTTACCTTCGAATCTTTTCGTTCAAGCACCCATAGGTTGAGGTAGGTTGTGCTACTCCTTCTGAAGAATTTGTTACTATTGTTTGAATTATTCCTCAGGTCTTGACTTATGGGGTTGTTCATTTCTTTTCAAAGACACGTTTTAATTCAAAGATGGCGGATATGAACAACAAAGAAGTACTGCTCTATGCTCACCGTTTTGTGAAGTTGTTATTCTCATTTGTGTTACTTTCCTTATTTAAGATTACTACTTTTCCATCTAACTCTACTTTAGCAGATGTCGAACAATTACCAAAATAATGGGCCCAATAAGGATGAAATAGAAATTGTGGACATGTCTGAACACCACGTGGAGCATGAATCCCCTGTTATTGCTCATTCTCGTTCTCCAAGCCAATCATATGATCAGGTACAACTATTGGTATATATATTTGTATACTCATATGCCATTAGTCATTTGCAGACTGTAATTAGGATTTGGTTAATTAAGTCAAGGTGGATGATGTGATGGTTGACATTCAAGCAATGTTGCGGGATAGTGAAGAATCTCCTTTGTCAACCAGATCATGTTGCATCTATAGAGTACCCCATGTGATTCGTCAAGTAAACGAAGATGCTTATACCCCACAAGTAGTTTCCATTGGCCCTCTTCATTATGGCACTCCAAGACTGCAAAATATGGAAAGACACAAGCAGGTACTTTTCAAAGAATTCATAGAGCAGTCAAACACAAGCTTGGATGATTTGGTTAACTTGGTGAAAAGTTCAGAACGAAGGGTTCGTGCTTGTTACTCGGAGAACATTGAGCTTAGTAGAAAAGAACTTGTGAAGTTGATATTGTTGGATGCCGGTTTTATAATTGTGCTCTTCCTTGGATGGTTAGAAGAAGATTCTTACTTGAAGATCCCATGTTTGAGGTTTGATTTAGAGATGGATTTGTTATTGCTTGAAAATCAACTTCCGTTCTTTATTCTTGAAGAACTATTTAATCAAGCCATCCCCTCTCACATTTTTCATGACTGCCCTTCATTTCTTAACCTCACATTTGACTTCTTTAGCAATTTTAACTTACAAAAGTTGGACCCTAACCCTATAAAGCACTTCACATATCTTTTTAGGAACTTTCACTTAAATCCTCACATAATGCCTTCTTTTGATGCACCTAAAAACTATGAACTTTTATATACTGCAAATGAATTATATGAAGCAGGAGTAAAATTCAAGAAAAGAACAAGTAACTGCTTATTGGATTTGAAATTTTCAGGATGTATTCTTGAAATTCCAAAAATTTCAATAGAAGACCCGACTGAACTTATCTTCCGTAACATGATAGCTTTTGAGCAATTACAGTATCCTTATGAACCCTACATTGCTAATTATGTAAAAGTGTTAGATTACCTTATCAACACAAGCAAAGATGTGGATATCCTAATTCATCAAGAAATAATCAGCAACTATCTAGCTGATAGTAATGATGTGGCTCAACTATTTAATGGTCTTGGCAAAAATATCTTGTTTGTGAATTTCAATTCAGAGTATGCTGATATTTGCAAAAGGTTGAATGTCTTTCATAAAGATCCTTGGAACAACATGAAGGCCACTTTGAGACGTGATTATTGCAAGACACCTTGGCAAATTGTTGCTTCCATTGCTGGAATCGTTCTCCTTATTCTTACAGTTGTTCAAACAATATTTTCCGTCATCAAGTAGTGTTGTAAATTTAAAGCTCGTGTAATTTAAATATTCAGTGGATTTCTTAACACTTCGTAATATTCAATCTCCATATGCTATTATTTTCCATACCTATTGCATCTCAACCTTGAACTTTTAGAAAATTTTGCCTAGACGAGAAGGAGACTGATGGTTTGGTGGGCCACAGGGAAAGATTAATCGTAAGGTATATAGTGGCATTATATCTACAGTAATAATGAGCAATTGTTATGGGTAGTTTTATTATGGAGGGTCTTAAACCTTTAACAGAGAGAGAATCATTTAAGACCATGGTTTTAAATTGCGGTTGCGGTTGCGGTTATGTTGCGATTGCGGTTGCGGATGTTGCGGATAGTATAAGAAGGATTGCGGGTGTTGCGGCCAAAAATTGCGGATGCGGCCGACGCCGCAACAGCAATATTGCGGCCGCATCACATGATGCGGACCGCAATTTAAAACCATGTTTAAGACAGTTTTTGCACAAAGCACCATAAAACTTGTTCTTGGGGTTTTAAAAATGTTAAAGCTGGAATTCACGTGGTAAGCTGGCACAGATTTACCAATTGCAGATGGCAGTCTTGATTTTCAAAGAATTCATTTTTTTAATCAAGTTCTTCTGGCAAAACAGATTTGTTGAGTTATTGACCAGCCTAATGCTTTAATTTGTTTCTAACTTTTTGGGTACTAAAGTTTTGCTCTAGCAAAAACTATGGTGTTCTTCATAATATCTCTCCAATTCGATCTACTTCCACAAATCACTCTATTTTGTATACCTTCTGTTTCTAAAATGGTTACTTCTTGTATTCTTCAATCACTTACATGCCTTTATGCTTCTATTCTCTCATAGAAGATTTCCATTTTGACCATAATCCAAAGCCAAACTATTTTAACACCTGCTTTGCTTTATATTTTGTTGCTTGTTTATTGATTTTTTTTTTTGGTCATCCAGAACTTAGTTTGAGAAATGCACATTGTAATAGAGGTGATGATAGATTAGTGAATCATACAGAATATTGATGCCGGTGTGTAGGGAAAGTGAGATAGGAGATATAATGTCGGGTTTCATCACATTCCTAGCCTGGAAGATTTTCCAGTTATATATGCTAATGTACGTTTTGTGTTGTTTTAAACTTTTTCTATTTGTATAAAAGTATATTCTATTATTTATTTGAACGGGTACACTTGATTGGCAGTTTTGCACGTTCCTGATAGTTTCTGGTAATTAAGGTAAAATTCATTTTTTCTTTTGGTGTCTATTCTCTTGCTTTCCAGTCTAGGTCAACTGAGACTGCATAGCTGATGATGTTACATGATTAAAGTTTCTAAATTAAGATGGTTTACTGTAATGTGGCTAATTAATAGACCATGAGATTGATTATAATTTTTCTATTTTAAGATTAGGGTGAACATTGTAACTGGAGGGAAATATTATAGTAGGTAAGTGAAATTTTTTTATAAATATAAACATTGTCATAAAATTAATAAAATTGAAGAATAAGTTAAATTTATGTTTTATATGAAATAAATAATATTAAAATACATTTTAAAATATATTTTTTTTAATAAACAAATTAATATTATCTTTAAAGATATTTTAATCATCTTTTGGTTTCAGAAAAAATTGCATATGTTTTCAATACAAAGGCATGCCTTATAATTTGGATAACTTTTAAGGGAAGAGAATTAATTTCAGACAAATATTATTTAAAAAAATTATCAATGCCTAGATACATAACTCTATTTGTAGTGTAAAGTAAGAGATCTCTTCATTAAATAGTTAGAACATTCCACTTTATGATAAAGAGGTAATCCCAAAAAAATTTGTATTCAGCTTGAAGATGGCTTCATGTTTGGAATAGCATTAGCCAGGCGATTTGCAAAGAAAATTTATATTACTGGAAAATTTTCCCTTTCCCACATTTCTGAGTTAATATTTATTTAATACTTAAAATTAAGATGTTGTAATTTGAATTTTGCTTAGCGAATACAGTAACTGAATTATAGGATTCCAAAACAGAAATTGACCCTTGTGAAGAGAATTTGTTATTTTGTTCATTTCCCTTTACTTATTAATATCACACGGTGGATGGGGAAGAACCCCAAGCCAATTCTATTTTCTAACTCCTCCAACCATTTTTAAGATCAAATATGTTATTCCTCTAATATGTTTTGAAGGCTTTATCTCTGTTATTATTATTATTATTATTATTATATTTTATTTACTTTATTTTCTTCAAGTTTTTCCATTTCTGGCCAATAGAAAACCGAAAGGAACCAACAAAACAACCCGAGAGAGGAAACATAGAACAAGAATCAGAGCACTTTCGCTAACCAACTCCTTCTCTAGACAAGCTAACATCACTGGAAAGTCAAAAGCAAATCTAAAATGAGGTATTTTTTCAGACAGCTCATTCCTTGTCAAGTCAAAAAAGAGAATTTTTTTTTAAATAAGTAAATTATAATGGTTTTGGAAACCTTACAGATATACTAATCTCACAGACTTAAAATGATCTAGTTCACATTGCTAAGACCAACGTTACAAAGAATAAATCTTGAAAACCTGAGATTAAACAATATTTAACCCTAATTCTTAAGTGTATAAAAACACAAATTCTAAACTATAGAGATCAGACTATTACAATAGCTTGCTATCCCTACAAAATAGTTACTCCATTGCAGGTATATACAACACACTCTGATCGATGACTATAAGCAGTTCTTGATTTCCTCTTAGACAAAGGGAAATCCATTGTATTTCAGTCAAAGACTAAGCAATACAAATCTCTTGGATTAGGCTAAGTTTCTTTATTCTTTCTTTGTCATATTTTCAATGCCAACAATAACAATGCTTATATTTATTAGAATACATTTAATATTATTATTGAAATTAAACATATATTAATGACTAATTATCTTTTAATTGATTAATTTAAAAATATTTTGTGAATATATCCTTTATCTTTAATTATTATATTTTTCAAATAACTTTAGATTTTTTAATTTAGAAGAATGACTATTTTATATTGGTTAAATACTTGTGTTATATTGTATAAGTAATAGATACAAGTAGCCTCCATAAATTAATACCCCTGGGACCAAAAATTTTTTTATTAATAATTGATACATTATTTGACATATATAAATTAATAGATAATTAACTAATTTAACATATCTTATGTTAAATAATATATTTTATAAAAAATTATAAGTTTTATTTAAAATAAATAAAGCATAAAATAATATAATTTTTAACATTCAATGGCAATTTTGTGAAGAAGTACAAATATTTCCAAATTTAATTTCATGTATTTTGACATTTAAAAGATTAATATATAATTAAAATAAGATATATTTTTAATATTTAAAACACATTATAAAATTATAAATTTTATTAAAAAAATAAATGGACTAATTAAATTTCAGTTGACCAATGTGACAATTATGACTGAACAAATTTCAGTCAGCCATTATAGTTGAATGAAATTTAGTCGGCCAAATTGGCTAACTAATTCTTAGGCAATGTGATTGACCACAGTTTGAATAAATGTTTTTAATCAATTTTCATTCAAGTGTCAGAACTCTTAAATTTTTTTAGTTTTAATTAAATTCTTAGTTTATTATATTAGATTTATACCTTATTATTATATTTTATATTTTATTTACTAATATGCACATAAAAATATATAAATATACTATTAATTATATTTTAAAAATATATTAAAATATTTAATCTTAGATATATTTTCGTATTCATATATCTGATTTTAAAACTATTTTCTAAGCTCTTCTACTTGTATACAGGAAAACTTAACATATACAGTGAAAATGTTGCAAACTAAAATAAAATACGCAAAATATTTGTCATATGGTACGGTTTTTCATATAAAAAATTGAAGTTATCGTGTTTTTTATTCTTTCGTTTGAATGCTTTATCAGAAATTGATTATTAAAAAAAAAAAAAGAAAGCAATAAGAAATCAGTTAGAACTACCAATATTTGCCGACATTGTTTTAGTAGATCATACTTAGAGACTCCAAATAAAAGCGGAGACTAAACATGACATAATGCTACGACGCCAAGGTTTAGCTAGTTGCAGTATGGATTATCAAAGCTCTTGTTAAGGAATTCAGTGAAAGAGAATTTTACTAAACATTAGGTACTGAAGTATTTTGGATTAACTACAAAAGCTAACTTGCAAAAGAATGGAAGAATACTCAAAGACGTTGCATTAACATAAACAAGACTTGTATACACGAAGTCATGGCATAAAAGATCACTGATGATTAAAAAACTCATCGGACAATAAGTTTCACCTCATAAAGATAAAATAACGTTTTGCTGAGATTTTATTTTCACTTTGAAAGGTTTATACTAATGTTAGATTTTTATGTACTTATAATATTCTAATTTTTAGATTATTAAGCTACCAATAATGAGCTGATCCAAATCCATAAAAATAAAATATAATTAGTTAATTAAATTAATTATTTAGTAATTTAATTAATTAATATTTAAAATTTGAATTTTCAATTTCAAAAGTAACTTTAGTTATTATTTAGTGGGAAATTAATTAAAAAAAAGGAAAATTGATAGTGTGTGGGCAAAGAAGGAGAGTATTGTACATTAAAGATAGTTTTAATTTTCTTTTTTGGAAAAAACTACCATCTTTCCTCTTCTTGTGGTTCTTCTCTATTAATAGGAGAACATAGTAAAAATCACTCCTTCTCTGATATGGTGCATCTAGTGTGGAAAATGATTGGAGTTCCATTTGGTAGTTTCGGTCAAAACTACATGAGACATAGACTGAGTAAGATCAAGATTCCACTGTATCTAGGTAAGTACTTGGATCCCACTCAATATAGTTTTAATTTTCCTTCACTGGTATCCATGCCTAGTTTGGCTCGAATCTACTGCTACCTTGTTAATATATACATATTTTTTGTGCTTTATAATTGTGCCATTGGTGGAAGAAAATATAAATTACATTAGAATTGCGTTATTGAACCTTAGAACCCATTAATGGCAATTTTTAATAGAGACAAAATTAGGCTACATACTTAACATCATATGAAGCCTATAGTGTAGAGATTATGTGGTAAAAAAATGGAAGAAAGAGGGGAAATCGTAGGAGAGAAATTTGAACAATAACATTCGAAAAAATGGTGTTGAAATTGCCAAATTTTGGGGCTTGGCATTCTCACCATAGTCCATGAATTGATGTAAGCGATATATGTTTAAAAAACTTGTTGAATAAGCTTTTCAATGCCGCTAAGTTTGCGTCAAAAGGATGTGTAATACCATATTTATATAGCTCATCATCCACCATTTATAGGCTTATTTCTATGAAGCACATGATATTCTCAAAGAAAAGCTATAATAAAATACAATTAAATAACGTTACGTCACGGATAAATTTTTTATTTGGCATTTTGTGGGCCATATGGACTCATCCATTTTATTCCCATATTTAAATACAGAATTACAACTCATAACAAGTTCAAGAAGTGGCCTGGAACTCGTGCAAATGGATGGTATACTCAAAAACATAGGATGTAGCCTTGGGTTGGATTTCCAGATTTTGTGCCTGAACTTTGAAAAATCATAACTAATTTTAAAAAAATTAAAATAAGGCACTTCATACCATTCTAGAAATCTCTGAATGTCTACTATATTTCCAAGTCATGAAACATAAAGTGGAAGACGTTTGACATTCGAAAAACACCCAAGGTCTTAGTTATTTGGGCTACTATCACAAGTTACTGTAATAAATTTTAGAAATTCATAAGTAATTCTCAAAAAATACAAATCATGAAAATTTAGTCATTTGAGAAGCTAAAGATGTTAAATCTAAGATAAAAATATCTCCAAACCACGCCAAGTTCATTTAGGAACTGAATTATAATGGAATAGTACATGAGGTCCAGTGGCATTACTGGTATTGACATTAAATTTTAAAAATTCATAATTTTCTGATCGGACCTCCAAATAAGGTGATCTTGGTGGCTACAAAAAGCTTATGACCTGTAGTTTATGCTTGTAAAATTTCACAAGTATTGGACACCATTTGAGGCTCAGATGACATAGAATACAAAACTGACCATATGAATAGTATATGCACCAGAATAGTAGAAAAATTCCAATTTTGAAAATTCATAATTAATTCTATAGAACTTTAATTTTTCTGCACCTTAGCTTTCCAAAAATTTATTAATAATTTTTACATGTCTACCAAATTTCATGGGAAAATTCATCCATTTGGTCAGTTTGTGCCATAAGGTTATGATTTGGTCACTTTTATGGTTTTTACTAGTATCAAAGTGCCCAATTTTGCTTCCAAAGCTTGTGTGACCACTTGAGCATATGGGAATGCACCAAAATGACATTCTAAACTTGTCACAAAGGTGTACAAATTCAGATTTTTCAAATTCACTCATCTACCCCATGATATACACAAGAATGCATATGTCTAGTCTTGCCATTCCATACCCAAATCATGCTATATCATGCATATGGCATTAATTCTCATTCATATATCATTTATATGAGTATTTACACATGTTCAAATGGTTACATAACAATTCTATCATAGGATTACATCATATGCCATGTGCATGGTTACAAAAGAGACAAAACTAGGCATTTTCATACACTTTGATGTCAATCTCCTTCTTTTAGGCTTGTTGACCTCCATTACCTTGCTCATTTGGTTCACCTAGAATGTTAAGACATTGGAGAGGAGGGAATGAGATTCAAAGAATCCCAATAGCTCATCTTCCTTTCAAACATACATAAAATATGCAAAACAAGTCTTGAAAATGCATGCATGAGCATTATGGAGTGTGCAATCATTCAAAAAATTTTCTTGGCAATTGAACAAGTCATACATAACATACATAGGCTTGCCAAATAAGTGGATTAGCCTCATTTATTCATTTATAGATTTTGAACTTGCTTCACTCATTTTTTCTAGGAGGTTTTGACTCAACCCTTCTTCTTGGGAGTCAACCTCACTCTTGGGAGACTCTTTACTTTGTTTCAACCAATTTCAAGGGTTTTTGGCTCATCCTCACTATGGCTAGAGGGTTCTTAGCTTCTTCACACTTAAGCAAATCAAGACAAGCATATAAAATATCATTTAAGTGTATAAAACCTCATCATGGTACCATGGTATATGAAATCATACTAGAATACTTTTCATGGTTTAAAACACATATATACACATCTACAGACAATCTAAGCACACATTTATGCATGAGAGAAGGTGGAGAGAGCTACTTTTGCCATACAAGCTGTAACATCCAATTTTTCATAAAATACTGAAATGATTTAGTTTTCAAAGCAAGTTCCCTGAGATGTGTGATTCAAGGCCAAATAAAATTTAGATAAAATTTTAAATAATAGAAAATGAGGATTTGAGCCTTGAGTTGCCCAGAAACCAAGGTCAGAGTGATTCAAAAAATTTGTCGAAAGGCCAGTGGCATTTTCGTAAATAAGTGGACTTTTTGGAAAACATACATGAGGGCTTTTTAAATGAAAGTTTTGAGTCCTTCGAGGTTCTTAGAGGCCCTGAAAACCACAAGAAGCTTCGGGACCGGTAAAGATCCTCTAGTGTAATTTTTTCGATGTTAGTTGACCTAAACTTTGACCGATTCGTTCGGGAAGGTTTTAGCTTTAATTTGAATGATTCCAAAGGCATTTTATTAAATTAGGAACATATTTGTTATGATGGAAAAGACAGTTCTCAAAAAGGAGATAAAACGAAAGAGAAACGGAAATGCTATTACGAAAGGGCAAAAATGGAATTAAAGTGTTAAAAGAAGCTTCCAAATTCTTTTTTATAAGTCACGTTCTTTCTCTCCTTTATTAAACCGACTTGATTCTGCCCATTTTTAGAGAAAAACTCCAGCTTCTTAGGCGCACAAGAGAAGGAGAATTTTGGAAGAAGAAATTCAAGAAAAAGGTAAGAAATTTTAAGAAATTCCATATCCTTCCTTCTTGAAACTTGCTCCTCTCCTCCCAAGCTTTCTTTCTATGGTTTTAATGGAGATTTTGGTGCTGTTTTAGGGGCAAAACAGAGAGGGAAATTTCGAAAATTGAGGGAGCAAGCCAACCAAGTGGAAGAACAAGCCAAAGGAAGCAAGAAAACAAGGTAAAACTTCCATTCTTTGGTAGTTTCTTCCTCCCCCTTCCTCTTGCACAAATTTGGCCACCATGAGTCCAAGTCTTAGGGGCTATTTTTTGCCCAATTCATGGAGGGATTAGAGGTTTTAGATGGCAAGGATTAAGAAGCAACCAATAGAATCAAGAAAGAAGCATTAGGAAACACAATGGAACCATTAGGGATCCAAATGCTCCCTTGCAAATCTAATTTAACATGAATGTTCTTAGGCTTAAATAAATGTTTAAATGTGCTCCTAAGATCCCTAAGAGGTCCCCCATATGCCTCTTCCTCCATGAAAATGAACAAAACCCTATGGAAAGTCATGAACCTAGAAGTTGGAAAAGTGTAAAGCACTTAAGGGGATTGTAAAAACTGATTTAATCCATAAGTTCCCTTAGCTATTTAAGTGTTTCCTTGACCTCCTACAACTCTTAACAACCTCCCCATCAATGAAAAATCAAGAAGCCATTAAATCCCATTTATGCCCTAAGTTTCGGCCAAGTAGGGATGGCATAGTGAGGGAGAGTTTTAAATTTTTTCAAGCCCATTTTTGAGTCATATATGATGAATGAATGTGAGGGGAAGCCTTGGGAAAAATTTAGGAAGCTTAGAGAATGAGTTGGTGCTTTAGGTTCCATATTATGACCTAAAGAAGCAACAGGGTACTAGGCCCTTTGTTTTAATGGTGCGGTGGCTCTAAGAGGCTTAAAAGGAGTCAAGAATCATAATTGAGAGGAAATAATGAGGCCTAAAAGTTATTTGAGGAGTGTTGCTTTATTAGGCACCATTATGGACCATAATAAAGCTTATAGAGTAATCTAGGGCTTAAGCAAATTGTATAGCTTTAGAATATGTTTCATGAACCTAATTAGCTTCCTTAAATCATGTCTAGGCCAAGAGAAACCATCTCCACCAAATTGTGGGTGTATAGCTGAGGCAAAAGAGGGAAATCCAAGGAGAAAAGTGTGTAGATTTGCACAAGGTAGCTCTCTCCACCTTCTCTCATGCATGGATGTGTATTTAGCTTGTTTTAAAATGTGTATATGTGTATTTTCAAGTTATGAAAAGTATGCTAGCATACTTTTATATGCTATGATCCTTGGTGCCATGTTATGTTTCTAATGAGTGCATGATGTTTGTATGAGTTTGTTTGAGTGTGGAGAGGCCAAAAACTCTTCCCTTTGGTGAGGGTGAGCCAAGAACCCTTGAGTTTGGTTAAGACAAAGCAAAGAGTCTTCCAAAAGCAAAGTGGGCTCCCAAGAGTATGGTTGAGTCTAAAGTGCTCAAGAAATGGGTGAGACAAGTCCAAAACCTATGAAGAGAAGTGTGAGGCCAATCCAAACACTTGGTGAGCTCTTGAATGAGTTGTTCACATGCCAACTTTGCTTCTAAAATGTCCATGGCTTTTATTGTCTCCATGTATGCATTTGTAAAACTTGCTTGCACATATTATATATGATTGAATGGGAGATGAGCTATTGGGATTCTTTGAATCTTACTCCCTCCTCTCCAATGCTCTAACATGCTAGGTGGACCAAGTAGTTATGGTGAAGGGAGCCAACAACCATCAAAGAAGGAGATTGACAAGGCTAGACCTAGCTTTCATTCTTTTTGAATCCATAATGAGGCTTCACAAAGTATATGATGTTGTAAATGTACCATGACCCTTGAGACATGTATAAATACACCATTATGTGATGTTTATATGTATGGATATGATATATGACCTCTAGCATATGTTTTGAGTATCTAATGCCAAAGTATGAGAATTGAAAGTTTGATGGATATGTGTATAAGTGGGGGTTGGATAGCCAAAATGAGATGTATGAGGTTTAAAACCATTTGGGTAACTCACACAAGTCTTAAATATACTTTTAAACTTGCCCAAAAGGTTCCAAGACCAAGGAAAATTCATTTGGCAACTTTGGTACCCTATGTGGAGCTAAAATTAACCATTATGAAATCCTATGTCACATTTTAGCTAAATGAGTTAGTCTTGATCTAAGATTTGGCATGCAATTAGGTCTCCTTGAGAGCTTTTTGAAAGCTAAAGAACATAATTTTTGAAGGTCTATAGAATATTTGATGATTTTTCAAAGTTGGCAAAATTTATGGAAATGGTCTGATGCACTGTTATAATAGTCCGAAATTGTTTTCTATCATATGAGACTCAAATGATGTCCAATTGCCATAAAATTTTATACAGGGAAACTAGGAAATCAGTGTGACTCGTGTCAACTGGAAGCACGCATTTGGAGGTTTAGATATTAATTTTTTTAAGATATTAATTTTTTCTTCCAATTTGAGAATAAGGAAGCTAATGCCATATTTTATTTATTCTCTAATTTTTATAACCAAAATTACATACAATAATATATTAATTATTTTTTAAACAATGACTTAACATGATATATGCAAAAAGTTGAATGCTTTTTTATTATAAAAATATCATTATATTATATATATATACACTTTAAGACCTAATTGTTGTAAGATACTTTGGCAAACTGTTACTATTGTTGGAATTTTTATCTCTGCTCTCACCCTTGATGATACAAGTTTTTTCTCATCTTGGTCTTGTAATTGTAGATTTTAATTAATTAGTCTAATTTAAATATTTAGTGACTTTCCTTGCACTTTGTTCTGTTTAATCGCTGCTGTTACTTAACGTCTATAACATCTATACATCAAGATAAGATAATTTTGTTTTGTTTTATTTTGTACAAAAATCAATAAGACAGTTCTATAACGTGTAATTATAATTCAAGTAATTTCATATCTGAGACCGCTGGGTGTACATCTATTAATCTGCAAATAAGACTACTTTTCTCCTTATGTGACTTATACATTGTCTTCTTTTGTAACATTCTGACTAGCTTATAAATAATTAGATAGCAAGGCAAAAGACCTGAGTAAAATAAATAAGAGCAAAACATGTCCTGATGGAGTAAGGTTGTAGACAATTTGTTTGTGGTGTTTTTTTTGGCAATGCCTTATATGAGTTTTAATTTTTTTTTATTTGTATTTTTCTCTTTCATTTCTGTTAATTGGATTGTGGAAATTACACAAATGGAAGGAGAGTATAATCGAGAACTCTTAAAAGGGAGGTCAAAGGAGCAAAGGCATAGATGAATTCCACTAGTTTCGCATTCCATTTATATTTGTAAATATGTTTGAATAAAGATGATTCATGGTTGAACACAAATACACACACAATTACAAAGTATTGTATGTTTTCAATCACTTTTACATTTTTATATTTATTTTTAGTTGCCATGTAGGATTTTTTATCTTCTCAAGCATATAGGGGTCAATCAAGGGACCGTGTATAACAATAAGCTTATACATTTACCTTTTTAAGCTGAATAACCAGACTTAATAAATTGTGGGTTCTGATAACCCAAAATGAATCAATTTTGTTTTCAAAATATTCCAAAAAGAAAAAAAAAACATACTTCAAAAAATGGTTTTCAAAAAATAAGTTGATTTCTTAAGTTAAAAAGGGTTCCAAAAAAAATATAGTGTTTAAGAAAATCAAATAAGATTCTTTAGAAATTAAGTGAAAGAATAGAAGAAATTCAAACGAGGTTCAAAGGTTAGGTTTCAATAAAAATTGAATAAGTTTCTTCAAACTTCCTTTCGAGAAATTACAAAAAGTTGCAAAAAAATAAAAAAAAAATAATAAAGCTGGATTTTATTATGATTTAAAAAATGAAAAGAAAGGGTTTATCAACTAGATTTTAATAGTTTTTCTTTTAAAAAATTTTAAAATCTTTAAATAAATAAATCTCCTTTCTTTAAAGGCTTTCTAAATTAAAAAAAAAAAGCTTTTCAAATAATAACATAATAATAGAAAAATGAAAATCAATTTATTAAAAAAACCTTTTCTCAAAAGTTTTCTCTTTAGGAAAATTAAAGAAAAATAAAAATAAAAATGATGTTTTAAAGTTCAAATTCAATCCCTAAAAACAAAAACAAATAAACAAAATAAACTCTTCAAGTTCAAATGTTAGTATGTTAATTTTTCGAGTAAGCAAATTTTAATAGTTTAAGTCCTAAAAAAAGGCAAAACAAGTTAATTTCTTTTTTTATAAACTTAGGAACATTCTCAAATTTTCTTTTGACAAAATTAGAAATAAAAACTATGCTTCATAAAAAACAGTATTTTTACTTAAATAAAAATATGATTTCCAAAAAAGTTCAAAAAAGAATAGAAAACGAAAGAAATGAAGAGAGTAAAGACAGTGAAATTAACTTAACTTTTTGGCAAATTAAAACACAAAAACCAACTTTAAAACTATTTTGTTTGTGAAAAACAAAAATAATTTTTATTTTCTTTCTCTTTTCATAAAATTAAAAAAAAAAATACCAAACAACAAACAGTGTTTCCCACCCAATCAAATTATATAGACTTTGATTTCTTCCATAAGATATATAGGTCTTATGCTCTCATCTTAACTTAAATATACATTTGTAAATAAATATTTTTTTCTTTTATTTCCTTTTCTTAATTTCTTTCCTCTTCTTTATTTTTCATGTGATTGTTAGTGAGGTTAGAATAAGATTAAAATCATATTAATTTTATACAATTAACTTAAAATAACTATTTTTAGGAATAGTATTGTGGGGTACCTAATAGTTTATCTACACATAATTGACTCTTGAACCCATTTGTAATTTGCAAACCATTGTTCCTTCAAAAAAGTCTTTTCAAAAGTTTTTTCCTTATTAAAATTAAAATTTTAGTGATAACTATACTGCATTTGGTTTTTATTTTCTGGTGCCATATGGTCATATTATGGGTGTGACGCTACTAATTATTACCATAATAATTATCATGAAAAATATGATACTTTTCATTCATTAACAAAATATAAAGAGAGATGAGAGAGACACAAAAGGATACTTCAAAGGATTAAGTAGTTCTTTTGAAACCAAATCATACTCTCTTATGTGTAGTTTTTCAAAAACTAATACACACTATATTTTCATATGTGTATATATATATATATATCCTTTGAAAAAAAAAATCATCACTTTTGGTGAATATATTATCTCTTCAAATTATTTCAAAGACTAGGAGTCCATTATAGAATATTTTATCTAATAAATATTTTATATATTTTGCAAGAAAGTTTGATTTTCTTCTTTTAAAGTATTTTCAATGTTAATAACAATAAAATGAACACAACATCGAGTACTTGTAATACATATAATTTTTTTCATCATAATAAAGGATACCTATATATGTAGGAAGGAAAATTGCAATAGGCTTTATCTTTTAGAACCTTAAAATTTCTACATAAATTGCCACAATAAAGCTCATTATTATCACAAAATGATCATTCAACATCTTATGGTCCTTTAGGCATCATGGTCACTATTGGCATTTTTAAATTTAAAGAATTTATGACCATTTGTTTTTATGCCTTTTAGCCATATTCTAGCCATTGGTCATAATTTTATGTTATTTCAATAACTATGGCGACTTATTATTGACCTTTAGTTGTTAATTTGTATATAGGTCACAAGTAGTTATCAACTTGTGCATAGGTCATAAAAGCTGTTTGGTAGAATAAAGTAAATAAATTATTAGCCTTTAAAGTTACAGAAAAACAATTCTTTATGACTACCAATTTATCAAAATATGGCATGAATTTTTTTTTCCCTATATGTATGCACTCTTCATTTAGAGGGTAAAGTTATTGGTTATAAAATAACCAAAACTGAAAATGTTGTGGTTGTTGGCCATCTAATCATGTTTAGCCTATAGGTTTCCAAGACATTTGCTAATATCAAATTAATAATCATATTATGAATATCAATAAGTTTAAATTTATAGGTAATATAGAGTATGAAATCTGTAGATAACATAAAATAATAACAAAAAGTTTCTTAAACCTTTATATAATAAACAACAAACTCTAATGATCAATGCTTTAACTAATTTGTTGGAATTAGTATTAATAATGTGTATAAAACTAATGAAAATATAAGAAACATAATAAGAAAAAGAGAGAAAATGGAAAGAAAAAGGAGAGAATAATTCTTGTTAACTTGGATACGTCATGCTTAATATATAATTTCTATTTATAGACCTTCAACTATAAAGATATATCTATAAGTTATGATAACATAAATAAAAAAATTAATGTATATAATTGTACAATATAAATCTTTTGGAAGTAAAGACTCATTTTTTGGGGTTTTATGGATATCTGTATAATTATATTATTTACAAAAATAGTAAATTTTTATAGTCAAGCAAAAGGTATATAAAATTAAAAAAAAAATCCTAAAACTATATTAATATAGATAATAGTTTTAGGATTATGACATAGGCATAAGATGCCTTGTAAAAGATATGCAAATTTCGAAGTTTTAAAATTTTAATTTGATTAAATGTTATAAATTGCATTACATTATTAATTTATTATTGTCATATTGCATATAATAATCTTAAATACCAAGAGATACAAAATATTCATGTATCATATACTTGTGACATTGTTGTATGAGAAATGAAAGAATTAGAGCAGTCAAGCAAAATAGATTCAACCTACTATTTTAGTAGATTTGATTTAAATTTTATCAATCTACATAATTTTGGAATAATATTGGCCCGATCCATTTAACTCACAAGTTAGATGGACTAACCCATTTAATCTAGCCTTTTTTATTACTAATCGTAATAATTTTTAAAAGTTGGCATAATATTTCAATTTTTGCTACAAAAATTGACCCTTTAAGATAACATTCAAACATTTTTAATGAAAAATTTTAAAAATTTTTATTTTATATATATATATATATATTAGGTGTTTGATGAGACTTGAGCTAGTTAAATAGTTATTTTTATTTGATTGTTGAAATTTTAAAGAATTGTTTAAGTATTTAAAGTTTAACTTTAATTGTTTGAGATAATTTTTTAAATTTTAGATAACATTTATTATTGTAATATATATTATTTATTTATTTGTTTTAGATAAATTAAATGAATTAATCTATTCAACCCACCCATTTAATAAATTGGGTTTAAATCTTCACCCATCGAATATGCCAAATTTTAAAGTGACAGGCTTTTGAGTATAGTATTTACGTTATTTTTTTGAACAAATAATTAATTAACTATTTTAAGAAAAAAATTGGTACAAACCTTACTAAAATTTCACCAATAGATAGTTTTTATTTATTTCATTAAAAAACAGTTGGTAACTTCGAATAATAATTTAATTAGTTATTTAATTAATTTTTTTAAAAACTGGATAAGAATTTAAGTTTATCACCTTTATTAATATTTTTCTTGCTTGGGACGTTAAAACTAGTGTCTCAACCGCAAGTCTTATTTGATTAGTTGTCTACTAGAACTTTCTTAGGAAAAGAAATGTATTTTGTTTAACTAGTTGTTTAGTTAATTTTTTTTATAAAATATAGTAATTGGCAAAGTGTTTAAGGGGTATTTGTGTCTTATAAAAATATAAACAAGTTTATTTAATGATCATTGCTGTTTAGGACAAACAATTTTTTAAAAATATTATTAAATTTTTGAGATCAAGACTTTCAAGATCCTTTAAGAAAAAACGAGAGACTTGCTTTCAAGTTCTCACTAAGTTCTGCTTGGTGATGCAAAATAACCTGTTGTGTGTCATTGTGATCGTATTAGATATAATAATCTTAAATACCAAGACATAAAATATACATGTATCAAATACTCGTGGCACAATTGCATGAATGGAACAAAAAGATAAAGTCATTTCAAATTTCACAAATAGATAGTTTTTGTTTCTTTTATTGCAAAACTGTTGGTAACTTGGAATAATAATTTATTTAGTTATATAATTAAATTTTTTTGAAACTGGATAAGAATTTAAACTTTCTCACCTTCACTATTTTTTCCTTGACAATGGACGTTAAAACTAGTATCTTAACTGCAAGTCTTATTTGAGTGGTTGTCTACTGGAACTTCTCTAGGCAAAGAAATGTATTTTGTTTAACTAGTTTTTTAGTTATTTTTTTTTAATAAAACTTAGTAAGTGTTTAAGGGGTATTTGTGTCGTAAAAATACAAGCAAGTTTATTTAGCGATTATTGATGAGGACAACTAATTTTTTTAATATTATTAAATATTTTAGATAAAGACTTTCAAGATCCTTTAATAAAAAAGAGAGACTTGGTTTCAAGTTCTCACTAAAGTTCTGTTTGGTATTGCAAAATCATCTGTTATGTGTCATTGTCGTATTACATAAAATAATCTTAAATAGCAAGACATACAAAATATATATGTATCAAATGCTTGTGACACCATTACATGAGAAATGAAAGAATGGAACAAAAAGATAAAGTAGAGTATTTCCCAGTGGCAAAATAGTATTTTTGGGTCTTTCATTTCATAGCTAAGCATTTTCAATGTTCCCAACATTTAAAATTTTATGTGCTGAAAGCTACCAACCTATAGTTGCCGGCTTCTTGAATACCCCAAATTTTATTGTGAGAGGCCTTAGGTAAACTATTTAATAACAAGTCAAACTTTTTTAAAATCATCATTAACTCAAAAACTATAAGTAGTTAACAATTTTTTTAGAAAAAAAAAATTGGGATAACCAAATTTCACCAATGGATACTTTTTGTTTCTTTCTTCACCTTTATTAGATTTTTTTTGGAGGCAGTTGATCTTATACCTCAAAAATACTTTATCATTTTTGACTGATTAATTTTGATCATTTATTTTAATGTTGACCTATTTAATCTATCTGATAGGTTGGGTTAAAATGTTTGCCTCGTTTTGTTAGCCCCATGTGATAGCTTTAAAAGGAATGGGGCAAAAAAGAGATAGTAGAGTAATTTCAAGTGGCAATGTGCTATTTGTAATACTGCTATTTGTAATACCTTAGCCTCTTCATCTTTATACATTAGTACCATAAGCTATCTCAATTCATAACATATATGATGGGTCACAATTGTGAGGAAGAATACACATTATATAAAGAAAGTAATGAATATTTAATGAGATTTAATGGTATTACGTAATGTTTCATTTCTTTATTTTATATTCTATGGACCATGTGCACTCATTCACATCATTTTCTAGTCTTAGCACATCCATACAAGTCATACACATCACATTTGGTCCCATTCATTTCAAACTTGGAGGTACATCTCACAAAATTAATGATTTGCTCTGGGGTTCAACTTTCCATCTTTTTGATACAAATTTTGAAAATTCATAACTAATTTTAAAAAAATTGAAATTAAGTATATCATACCATTCTAGAAACCATGGATGTTTACCTTTGACTAAAAATAATTCTAGGCCAATGCAGTATCCTTAAGCTACCGAAAATCAATTAAATAGTAAAATAGGTTATGCTACGTTACTAGTACTATGATGCAACTTCAAAAATTTATATCTCTCTCTACAGAGCTCCAAATGAGATGATCTTAATGGTTATGAAAAGCTTATGATATCTAGTTTATACTTGTAAAGTTTCATGTGCATTGGAATTCGTTTGGCCTATATATGATATAGAGAAGCAAACTGACCAAATAAACAATAATTATACTATTTCTGCATAATTTGACTAATTTTGAAAAATCATAATAAATTCTCTAGAACTCTAAATTGAGTGTGCTTTCACTCTATGAAAAGCTTTAGATGACACTACTTGCCAGCCAAATTTTATGAAAAAAATCACTCATTTAGTTAAACTTTGGTTTAGCTTCCCATTTGGTTAAATTTGAAGTCCAAAATGGGATTTTAAGACACCAATTGCTCCTCTTGACTTTCAACAACCACTTGAGCAAGTATAAACGTATAATTACAACATATAAAAGTATGCCAAATGATCCAAATCATCATAGAGCTCAAACTTATCATGCCACTTGTATTTATACACAAACACATACTAGCACAAGGGTGGTAAATTCTCACATTTCTATGTATTTGGCTTCCACATTGATACATACATCATATATATATACATTTGAACTTGCTCAAAGGTCTACATCATATATACATCTCATGGATACAATTCTTGATATCATAATGCAAATACAAAGGTAATATCTCTATCCTTTGTTAAAGACTTGTCTTTCATAGTTGTTGGTCACCATTCCTTAGTCCTCTTAGTTCACCTAGAGATGGTTATGCATGTGTGGGGGAAGAGTGAGATTTAAAGAATCCCAATAGCTCTTAACCCTTTCAAACATGCATAATGAATGCATATACATGTCATTAAATGCATGCATGACACTTAAGCTATTAATGAGCATGCACAAAACATTTTTTTTGTCACATAAACTCATACGTAGCAAACATAAGCTCTCAAGGGCATTAGTCTAGCCTCACCCACCTTTCTTTAGATTTTTGGATTTGCCTTATCCACTTTTAAGAGATTTTTGACTTAGCCTCACTCTTCTTGAGATTTTTGACTTAGCCTCACTCTTCTTGAGATTTTTGGCTTTGTCTCACCCATTTTTAGGGACTTTTAACTCATCCTCACCCATGCTAAGGGACTTTTGGCAAAAGCAAACCCATTCAAGGCAAAACACATTCATAAAACACATTTCAATATCAATATGGTACTATGGTATGCAGGAAATAGTTAGAAATATTTTTTATGCTATAAACATATATACAAGTACTCAAAGACAAACAAACATTCAAGCCATGCATGAGATAAAGGTTAGAGAGCTACCTTGAAATAAAAACACAACACTTTCCTCTTGAACTCTTCTCCTTTTTCTTAGCCAAGCCTTGATATTAAGTGACCCTTGGTTCTCTTAGCCTTAAAACAAAACTCTTTTCGCGTAGATTATTTTCCACCAATTGGTTTCCTGAAAAGTGTTTCTTTTTGACTTAGGTTAAACTTGAATCTTCAAGTTTTTAAGAAAAGAAAACCACCATTAGAGAGGTCTTCGAGAGAGGAACAACTTTTCGAATTGGCGGGGGATGAAACGGGGCAGTTTACTTACTTAAATGGGAGCTTAAACTTCTTCTTTCTCCGTTCCTTTAATGTCACGCCATGGCTACTCAAAATTCTAAAAGTGGAAGCTTGCAGAAGGTGATGAGGTGTAATCTTACTTAAGAAGACTCTTTTACAATTTTTCAAAATGATTATTTTGCCTATATAAGTGTTTGTTTGCTCAGTTTAGGCTCATTTCAACTCCTTTTTGATAACTTTTTTTTTCTACCATAAAATTTAGGTCCTCTAATTCATAAAATGCCTTTGGTTTCATCCAAATTAGAATTAAAACTTGGAAAAATTACAATGAAGGACCCCATATCATCAAATATCTACAATAAAAGACCTTCAAAATTAAAATTACTAGTAAGAATTATCATTACCATTAGGTTTTAGGGGATCTACTATAGGGTATAAAAAAGTTGCTAAACTTTCCTATATCTAATAGTAAATCTCCTAAAACTAATAGTAAAATCACCAAAAGCCAGATAGTAATGATGATCCTTGAAAATAATTTTGATTTTTTAAGGTTTTTCATTGTAAATATTTGAAATCTTTCATTGTAATTTTCCTTTAAAACTTTCCTGAACAAACTGGTCAAAGTTCGGGTCAACCGATACTCTAAAATATAAACCGGAAGGATTTAAACTATTCTAGGGGTTCCTATAATTTTTAGTGCCTCTAAGAACCTCGAGAAACTCATTTTTCCTATTTAAAAATTTCTTCTTTGAGTTTTCTAAAATGTGCCCAAAATTATGAAAATGCTACTACATCTTCATTAAATTTTATTTGGTTATTTTGACTCCCTTTTCAGGGCACTTCTGCCCTTGGATCCTCATTATTTGAAGTCTAGATTATTACTCTAATTTTATTAGACCTCAAATCATTCTATCTGGGGGACTTCATTTTATATTCGATACGTTTCGTACGTTTATGGAGAAACCAGATGTAACATCTAAGTTTTTATAGCTATAGCAAGGATGCATGTTAGCTATAGCGAGATGCATGTTAGCTATAGCTAGGAGGCCTATTCGTCATAGTGAAAATGCTAGTTCGCTATAGCGAGTTTAGGGTTGATACAAAATCCAAGGAGTTTTTTGCAATAGCACCAGCTGTAGTAAGAAAAGGGAGACGTAGAACTGATAAGTGCTCGCGCGTAGCAAGGGGTTTTTCCCGTTATAGCGAGATTTAGTTTGAAAAAATGTGAAAAAGTGGCTTTTGGCTTCTAGAAAATGCCTAGCTTCTTCTCCCTCATTTTAACCAACTTTAGCTGGATGAAATAGATCCCCAAAGCTTTGGAAGTGGCACACCAAGGGGGAGAAATAAGAGGAGGAAAAAACTAAGTAAAAGTAAGGAATTTCATGGTTTTTCCTTTAGTAAGTTGATTTTCCTCCTTCCCATCTCCCTTTCTATGGTTTTGTTATAGTCTTTGGTGCTGATTTGGGTCTAAATTAGAGGGGGAAGAGTAGAGTTCTAATAAGAGGAGTTAACCACTTTAAAGAACATCTAAGGAAAAACTAGAAACCAAAGTACATCTCTTGTTTTTATGTTTCTCCTCCCTTGCTTCTATGTGTATGGTTTGGCCACTTATAGGATAGCCAAAGGGGAGTTGTTTTTAAACCAACCCAAGTGTGAACTTAAGAGTTAGAGTGTGGGAAACAAGATGGTGCAAGGAAATCTAAGAAAGAACATTTAAAATCGCAATCTCTTGGGATTTTGTTGCACCATGATTTGTGTGAAGCTTCTTAGTGGTAATTCTAATTGTCTAAGAGTTAGTATGAGTCCCTAAGACATCAAGGAAGCCTTCTACATGCATTCCCCGTCAAAGAAACAAAACAAAGCTCTTAGATGTTATATGGAACCATAATTGAAGAAGATAAGAACCTAACCTTTTCTAAGGTATATGTGGTACTAGAGTTTGTTTCAAGAGTATAATTGGGTCCTAATTGATGTATTTAGGCCAAAGGAATCCTACTCCACCCACTTGCAAGGGTATAACCAAAGAAAGGGAAGAGAAAGCAAACAAAAGAGTGTGTAATTATACTTAAGGTAGGCCTCTAACGTTTCTCTCATGTATGTATGTTGATGTTTTCTTGCTTTGGATGCTTGTATATGTGTTGAATTATGAAAAGCTTGTCTAGCTAATAAGGATATATGTGGTGCCACTTATATGTCTTGAATTTTTTTTATATGTGCATAAGACGTAAATAGACTTGTTAATGCCAAAATTCCCTTGATAAGGGTGAGCATGAGCTAAAAGTCCCTTAGTATGAGAGAGACAAGCCAAAAGTCTCAACAAAATTTAGGCTTAGTCAAAAGTCCCAAAGTAAATGGGTGAGGCAAGTCCAAAAGCTCCAAGAGAGGTAGGTAAGGCTAACCAAGGTTTTAAGAGTTTACTTTGATATATTTGAGACTTACAAAATAGAAACCATGTTCTTGATATTCATATGTAGCTCATAGACCATGCATGGCATTCCTTTGCATAAAATTACATCCATCATATATAATTGAAAGTGTATAGGGCTGTTAAGATTCTTTAAATCTCACTTCCTCCCTACTACATATCTAGGTGTGTAACATCCAAGATTGTTTGAAAATTTTCTAAGTCTATCGGCTATAGCTAAGACCTTATTAGCTATAGCGAGTGTACTTGTTCATTACAGAGAGAAGCTAGCTAGCAATAGCGAATGTACCAGTTTGCTATAGCGCTATAGCGAGCCCGCTATAACGAGTTCATGCGTCCCATACAAAATCCAGGAGGTTTCTTACAATAATGCGCACTGTAGAGAGAACAGGGCCTGGGACTGATAAGTGCTCATCGTAGCGAGGAGTATTTTCTGCTATAGCTATAATTGATTCAAAAAAAGCGGGAAAAAGTGAATTTTTGCTTCTTAAAGACCCTATAAGCCTCTCTTTTCTTCTAACCAATGTTTTCTCTACTTAAGACCAAGGGAGAGCTCGTCTAAGAAGGGCACAAAGGAGTAGGAAGGGAGAAGGAAGGAAACCAAGGAAAAGGTGAGAGAAACTTAAGATTCTCATAGATTTCCTTCTTGAAATTTTGCTCTTCTCTCTTTACTCTCTCTTTCTATGGTTTTGGTTGTTGAATTGGCTTTGTTTTAAGCTTGGTTCAAAGGAAGGAAAGTAGAGATTTAAAGGGAAGGCGAAGGCAAAGGGAACAAATCTTGAAGAAGGCTAGAATTCAAGGTAGATACCTATGTATCTTTGCTTCTTTTTCTTTGCTTCTTGTGTATGTTGGTTCTACCAACTTGAGAGCTAGTAAAAGGAAGGAATTTCTGACCTAGAACAAGTATAAAACCCTTGAATTAAAGTGTGGGAAGCTAGGAAATGTAAAGGAAGTGAAAGAGGAACTAGTGAATTTCAAGAGGGAGCAACTGGGGATTGTTGAACACCTTGCAAACTCTGTTTTAATGCATGAATCCCCTAGCATATGTAAGTGTTTGTTGGAGCTCCCAAGGCCTCAAGGAAGCCTCCTAAGTGTC
Organism: Erythrophleum fordii; assembly: GCA_032878935.1. NCBI lineage: Eukaryota > Viridiplantae > Streptophyta > Magnoliopsida > Fabales > Fabaceae > Erythrophleum > Erythrophleum fordii. Next base: position 3,380,768 of record JAVQMF010000025.1, on the reverse strand, counting down.
TCTCCCTTCAAGGAAGACTTAAAAGCTTCATTAGACCTTTTAGGGAACAAAAAGGGAATCATAGACTAAGTATGCTTCTTAAGTGTATTTACGCTGTCTTGGCTTGTTCCAAGAGAGTAATTGTATGCTATTTGTTGTGTCTAGGCCAAAGAGATCAAGCCCCATCTAGTTATGGTTGTGAAACCGAGAAGGAAAAAGAGAAGTTGAAAGGGAAAGATTGTGTTTAATTGTTGAGGCAGCTCTTTACTCTTTCTTATTGCATTCTTGGATGTATAATGGTCATTGTATACTTGTGTGTGCACTTGCACTGTGAGACAAGCCATGTGATATTGCTTCATTACATTGGTACCAATATGCTTGTGTTTAAGGTTATAAAAATTGCTCTTAAAGGGTGAGGTGATGCCAAAAGTCCCTTGTAACGGGTGAGGTAGAGCCAAAAACCTCTAGGTATAGGTGAGATAAGGCCAAAAGTCTCAGGGATAAGTGAAGCCAAGTCAAAAATCTCTAAATCAAGGGTAAGGCTATTCCAAAAGCCCCAAAAATAGGGTGAGACTAGAGCAAAAGTCCCTAAAGCTTATTTTTGACTTGATATGATTTGCATGGCATGAAAATTATATGTTGAATAATTATTGATGGTATGGATGCCTACTTTCATGCTTTGATATGTTTATATGCCTTGATTACTTCTTGAATGAGTATATGAGCTATTGAGATTCTTGGAATCTCACCCCCTTCCCCTTCCCATCTTAACATATTTGCTGAAGGAGACCAAAGTGCAAGCCAATGAGCCTAGTTGAGCATACTTAGCTAATTGTATAGTTTGTGTAGTTCTTTTGATGTAAAGAGATGTCAAAGTATATACGTTTATATTATTTTTGAGATGTAAGCATATGAGCAATTATAAAAGCATGTATATACAATGTATGAACCATATGTGAGACTAAAGCAATGAGAATGTATGGATTCCCTATTTGGTAGCTCATTCTTATATGTGTATTCTAGTACGTAGCATAGTGAGATTTGGATGCATGGTAGTTTAGTGACCACGAAAAATTTTTATGTGCGTCCGCAAGTGCACGGGTTGGATCAAGTAGTTCAGTGATAAGTAAAGTATCGTTCCCACGAGAAATGACTTAAATGCAATTAGGCAATGTACAACCTACTTTCATCCACGTTAAGCAACCAATAAAGCAATTCTTGAACTTAGAACTAATTTTAAAATAAAACAATTTGAAGAAAACTCAATTGGCAAAGAAATTTTCGATAAAATCCAAGGTTTTGAATTTACCTAGAGTCACTATTCCCTTGATGCTCACTAGAACTTAATATCTTGTTTAATTGCAATTAATTTTCACTTTATGGGTTAAGAGATTCAAAAGCTATAACCGTCCGTCGATATAATTATAGCCCTACTCACCCCTATAATCTAAGTGTCCTTAGATTTAGGTTAGAGTGCATTAGAAACTATAACCCTCTACTACCAATTAAGGCAATTAGGGATATTTCTATCCCAATTACAAATTAGATAATTCTAAACTTAATTTATCCAACTCTTAGGTCCAATGAGAACCCATTTTTCAACGTAAATTCCAATTACCCAAATCAATTTCAAGAGGTGGCCAATCCCTAAGAAAGCATTAAGCAAGAGAAGGATACACAAGGCTCTAATCATCACAATCAACAAGATAAATAAAGATTTAGTTTACATCAAGTTCATCGTGCTCTAGGTAAAGAAGAGTTTAGCTATACATAGCTAAATCTACAGTGAATCTCAATCAAATACAAGGAGAAGATGAAGAGAAACAGAGAAAGCAAACAAAGGAATGAGACAAATGTAGAAAGCTGATCTCCCCCTTGATTCTTCCTCTTCCTTCACCTCTCCAAGCTTGAAGAGCCTCCAGGACCACCCAAAAACGCCTCCCTGGACGTTCAGAAATCTCCTTTGCCGCAGAATGACGAAGCCCTTACTCCCTCTCCTATTTTTTTAGCTTGAAAATTAAAACTGTGCGTTTCAAGTCCGATCTCGCTATGGTGAGGAGCGACTCTCGCTATAGCGAGATCTCATATGTTCTCAATTTTCTGCTGCTTTCGCTACTTCCACACTATAGCAAGTTGCTCCCTGAAATTTCTATGCGACGCGACTTCACTATTGCGAAGTGTCCCATTCGCTATAGCGAAAGTGAAATCTCGCTACAGTGAACTTTGTTCTCGCTATAGGGAGAAGACTTGTTCAATCAGCCACTTCACTTTTCAGCTTCCCTCTTTTATTTGCAACTCTTTCTATACTTTGTTACTTTTCCCTGAAATTGAAATCAATCATAAAATGAGACTCAAACTAATAAAAATATTACAATTGAAATACTTTCTTTGTTTTGTTTGATTGAATATATTTTTAACCATATTAATCAAGAGAAAAGAACTTTGTCTCCCTAATTTAGTGTCAAATATAGTCCTTTTGAATCCTAAATTAGGAGGTTATCATTTAGACCACTTGGGAAGATTGTACATGCTGTGTTTATGCTTTAAATTTTGTCCAAAAAGGTGATAGAGCATTTAAGAAGCCATTTGAACCATTTTTGACCCATGTAGGGTGTTAAAGTTGCCATAGTTGTAAGCTATGTCAAGATTTGACCAAATGAGCTTCTCTTGACCTAAAATTTGGCATGCATATAAATATTGCTTAGAGCTTTTTGGAAAGTTAAAGTGCATAATATTTGAAGCTCTAGAGAATTTTTGGTGAATTTTTAAAGTTGAAAATTTTCTATCAATTTAGCTGTGGCACTGTATAAGTCATTAGCTCATTTGTCTCTGTCATTCATGGGCCAAATGTTATCCAATAGCTATGAAATTTTATAATGAGAAACTAGATATTACCACTGACCTATACGAACTAGAAGCACCTTAATTAGAGGTCGTTAAAGGAAGAAATGATTTTCTAAAATTCTGTGCTAGAATCAGGGATGCCAGCAGACCTTGGTCATTGTTCCATCAGTTTTTGAGGTCTAGAGGGCCATTGAACTGGGTTGGACTTATTTTTTCCTCTAGTTAACATATTTATCTTTCTAAACTGTATATTTTACCTAGATTGGATTTTTCTGGAATTAGTTATAAATTTTTGAAGTTTATATCAGAAATCTGTATTAGAAACGCTAGGTAGTATGACCCTTTGATCTTTTCTATTATCAATCATGGTCTAAACCATATGATTGTGGCTTGGAATTATTTTTATATAAATTTAACATCTAGAGCTTTCTAGAAAGCTATGGTTTGCTTGATTCCCATTTTTCTAGAATTAATTATGATTTTCCAAAGTTGGAGCCAAAAATCTAACTTTTGAACCAGTGAGAGGATTTGCATTTTTCTAGTCTTTGGCTTCATATCCATGGTTCATAGGTTGTTTTATAATATGTTTGAGTTGTATGAATGGAGTTTGAGTAGAGAATGTGATTGATGAGTTCACGGGACCCATGGGGCGAAGTATGAACGTTCAAACCTTAACATAATACATTAAAATGCCATGGTTTGAGTCTTTTTCTTTGGAAATTATGTGGAATCAAGCTTAAATGATAGATAATCGAGGTTAATACATTATGGTGTTACAAGGTGGACCAAGTGAGCTAAGATATGGAGGCCACCAAGCTTGAAAAGAAGAGAATGACAAAGAGTTGTGTTATGTAACCATTTTGTAGTCAATTGGTTGCCAAATGATGTAATATCTTGATGTATATGTTGTATAGACACTTGAACATATTTAAATACATGAATGTATGATGTATATATGAGAATTGGAAGCAAATCAATGGAATGGCATATTTTTGGCATTGAATGGCTAGAATTGCCTATGTATGCTTTGTGTATACCTTGGAGTGGGAGAGTGAGTTTGTGAGATCTGAGTTTTTAGACCTTTGAGACATGTTTACTAGACTATTTTGAAGCTTTCTCACATGCCCAAGTGATCATGGTTCTAGGGGAAGGCCATTTGACTTTCATATGAACCATTTTAGGACAAAAAATGACCTATTTTGTGAGCTGAACCTTAGCCTTACCAAATGAGCAATTTTGTGGCTAAAATTTTGCACACATGTAGACCTCATATAGATATTTTTTTTTTGGTGTAAGAACCACATTATTTGGAGGTCTTTAGAATTTCTTATGATTTTTCAAAGTTCATATCATAAATTAATTTTGGTATGGGCACTGTTCACTTAGACAGTTCACATTTATGTGTCATCTGGGGCCAAAAGTGGTCCAATGGTTTTGAAATTTTACATAAAAAAATTAGAAATTCACAGTGAGCTATAACAACTAGAAGCATCTCATTTGGAGGTCTAGGAAGAGAGAAATGAATTTTTGAAGTTGGAACCTATTGTCAGTAATGTAGCAGGACCCTAAACATTATTCCATCAATTTTTGTTAACTTAATTTCATTTGATGAATCTAAAGCTATTTTCTTCCTAAAGTAGAAATCTGTAGCTTTCTAAATTGGTATGGTTTTCTAGGTTTTGGTTTTTATGGAATTAGCTATGAATTTTTGAATTTCATATCGATAATCTGTGATAGCAAACCAGGGTAGCCAGACCTTCCGTGCTTTTCTGTAGTCAAACATGGACCAACTAAGTTTTTCATGCCTAGAATTATTTTTACCATATAGTATACATCCAGATATTTCCAGAAAGCCATCATTTGCCTTGTTTCAATTTTTTTTAAAAATTAATTATGAGTTTTCAATTTGGTGGCAGAAACTTGAATTTTGGACCTGAGGCAAAAACTTCATTTTTCTGATGTGGAGCTCCGAATCCGAATTGCATGAGGTGTTTCATGATGTTTATGACTTTTTTAGATGGAATATGAGTAGGAAATGATGTTGACAAGGCCACAAGGTCCACAAGATAAAATTTAAATAGTTAAAATACTACACATGCTATAATGAGCCATGATTTTAATCTATTTTCTTCTTGAAACCCATGTATGAAGCATGTATAGAATATGATATTTAGGAAAGTGAGGGTAGAATGATATGGTGTTACATTTTTAGTGTTAAAGCTTCGGTTCAAGCACTTTAAGGTGGGTTATGGCTTGAGAATTTGACTTGTTATATGTTTATACATCGAATATAAATAATTTGAGTGTGGAGATATGGCATATGTTCATATTTGGTATTAAACTATGTTAATGTCAATTCAAAAACTTGGTAAACACATAGAGAGGTAGGGGCAGGCCCTCTAGAATGGCTAGACTCAAGCCTAGAGAGGCTAGAGCAGAGCCCACAGAGGCTAGGGCCAAGCCTTGTGATCTAACGACTAGAGCCTTGTAAGCTATTATGGCTCGCCTCGATCAACAGCAAGCCATGATAATGCAATTACAGGAGAGGCTTTCATGGAGAGATACTGAGAAGCCTACTCCTCTTTTGCCATAGCACTTAGACCATCTAGAGGATTCAGAGGTAGTCCCTTTAGGCCAACACCCATATAACTTTCAGACTCTATTAGCTCAGACACTTTTCACCTCAGAGCAGCCTTTCATAAGGCAAGTCATAGCTCAGTTTAGAAAATTCGGGTCTCCTCCCTTTAATAGAGAATTGAATATAGAAAAAATAAAAGCCTGGATTATGCAGCTAGAGAAGATCTTCAGAGGATGGAGTGCACGTCTGAGCAGAAGGTCATGATGGCCGTGTTTCAGCTAGAAAAAGAAACAGATTATTAGTGGAAAGGCACTAAACTAATACTAAAGTTGAGGAACCTCCCGATTACCTGGGAGACATTCCTCCAAGCCTTTTATGAGAGATAATTCCTTAGTTCCATCTGAGATTAGAAGGAGTCAGAGTTTGTACTCTTGAGATAGACTAAGGGGATATTTGTGGACCATTATATGGCGATGTTTGTTGAGCTCTCTCGATATTCCTCGTACCTTCAGAAGCATGATGATGAGAGGCGGAGAGCGGATAAGCTAGAGAAAGGTATGTTCCTTGAAATCAGAGACAAGGTGGTGCCATAGAGGATTAAGGACTTTAATGCCCTAATTGAGATTTGTAGAGTCACAGAGGCAAACTTAAGGATTATGCAGTCAGTCCCTAGTGCTAAACTTCCCCTCCCTGAGAGTAAGAGACCACGAGAAGAGTTACAGACCACTTATAGTAGTAAGAGAGGTGGTAGAGGATCATGGAATAGAAGAGGTAAGGGTAGGAAGAGACCATCTCAGTCCACCAGAGGCAGTGCCACCCTAGTAGTATCCAGTTAGTGTGGCAGAAATTATAAGGGTAGACCTATTATGTAAGACAAAATATATGTTACAAATGTGGTAGACTGGGTCATATGGCCAGAGATTGAACATAGCTTGCATAGCAGAGGGAGGTAGCTCCTACCACAGACCTAGGGTAGAGTCTTTACCCTGACATAGTAAGAGGCTAGCTGATCCCGGAGTCTAATTCAAGGTACTATTAGAGTTAATGATTGTTCTGTACTTACCTTGTTTGATTCGGGTCCTAGCCACTCTTTTATATCCTATGACTATGCGAAGAGGTTGGCTCTAGGTATACATACTTTGCCATATGATTTACATGTATTCACCCCCACAAGAAACTGAGTTATTACCTCCTATACTTCATTGAACTGTGTAGTCTAGTTTAACCACACTTGATTTGATTTGCATGCCCCTCATAGATATTGATTTGATTATTCATATGAATTAGATGTCTGCAAATAATGCTACATTTGATTGCTATCACAAGATGCATTTCTTTACCTGAATGTGGAATTATGTCTAGTATTAGGACTGAGCTAGCTTTCATGACTACCTCCCAGGCTGAAAGGTCACTAAAACATGGTTGTCAGGGATTCCTAGTTTTCTTTTTAGTCCATGTTAAGGTAGAAGAAGGTATAGATGAGATCCCTGTAGTGAGAGAGTTTCTAGAGATATTTCCCAATGAGGTTAGCGGATTGCCCCTCGATAGAGAGGTTAAGTTTGCTATAGACATTGTACTTGGGGCATGTTCAGTGTCTAAGGCCCCGTATAGGATGGCTCCCACTGAGTTAATAAAGTTAAAGAAATAGATAGAATAGTTCTTAGAAAAGGGTTTTGTCAGACCCAGTGTATCACCGTGGGGAGCACCAATTTTATTTGTAAAGAAGAAATACGGGAGTCTTAGGCTATGTATTGACTATAGAGAATTGAATAAGCTCACCATCAAGAACAAGTACCCTCTTCCCATGATAGATAACCTTTTAGACCAGTTAGTAGGAGCATCAATATTCTTCAAGATAGACCTCAGGTTAGGGTATCACTAGTTCAAGATCAAGGCTGAAGATATCCCTAAGATAGCCTTCAGGACTAGGTACGGGCACTATGAGTTTCTAGTTATGCCCTTCGGGTTGAAGAATGCTCCTACGATATTTATGGATTATGAACAGGATGTTTAGGCCATACCTAGATAGGTTTGTAGTAGTCTTCATAGATGACATTCTTATCTATTCAAAGAGCAAAGAAAAGCATGAGTAGCATATGAGATTTGTCCTTGAAACACTAAGAGAAAAGAAATTATACGCTAAACTTAGTAAGTGTGAGTTTTGACTCACTGAGGTGTCATTTTTAGGCCATATGATTTCCCAAGCATGGGTCATAATAGATCCCCATAAAGTAAATTGATAGAAATCAAGAGCTTCCTAGGTTTAGTAAGGGAATACAAGAGATTCATTTAGGGCTTTTGTCAGATAGCGATGCCACTAACCAGGCTTACTAGAAAGAACATAGCATTTGTATAGGATAAGAAGTGTGAAAAAAGTTTCCAAGAGTTGAAGCATAGATTAACCAAAGCCCTAATATTAGTGCTTCCTGACCCTAAGGAGACCTTTGTAGTCTATAGTGATGCTTCCAAGAAGAGGTTAGGATGTGTACTTATGCAAGGGGCAGAGTGGTAGCTTATGCTTCTAGATAGTTGAAACCCCACAAGGAAAACTATCCCATACACAATTTAAAGCTAGCAACAGTGATATTTGCACTTAAGATATGGAGACACTTCTTATATGGAGTAGCTATAGAAATCTATAGTGATCACAAAAGCCTTAAATATCTATTTAAGTAGAAAGAGTTGAATATGAGGTTAAGGAGGTGGTTATAGTTTCTAAAGAATTATGACTTCACCCTAAAATATCACCCAGGGAAGGTCAATGTGGTTGCAGATGTTCTGAGTAGGAAATTCATACACATGGCTTCCATGATGATTCGAGAGTAGGAATTAATCAAAAGTTTTAAGAGTATGAATCACTCATGTAAGGTGCATCCAGAGAAGTTGTGTATAAGCGAGATCTGAATAGAAAGTGACCTAAGGAGTCATATTAAAGAGGCACAACAAGAAGATGAATAGGTAAGGAAGATTAAGGCCCAGATGTCCTAAGGTAGCACTCCAGACATCAATCCATTTAAGGATGGGATAGTAAGGTATAGGGATAGGTTGTATGTGCCTAGGAATTCAGAGATAAGAGAAAGGATATTAGAAAAAGCACATAAGAGTAGGTATACCATTTATCCAGGCAGTAACAAGATGTATCACAATTTAAAAAAGATATTTTGGTGGCCTAAGATGAAATTAGACATAGAGGCCAGCTGGGTTACTTCAGTCCCTAGATATCTCTGAGTGGAAGTGGGATAGTATAGCTATGGATTTTGTCATGAGTTTACCCAGGACATCCTCGGGGCATGATGCTATATGGGTAATGGATAGATTAACAAACTCAACCCATTTTCTAGTAATGAAAGCCACTTACACCCTATATAAGTTAGCCCAACTGTACATCAGGGAGATAGTAAGAGTACACAGGATACCGAGGAATATTGTATCAGATAAAGATCCCATATTCACTTCAAATTTCTAGAGATCATTATAGAATGCCCTAGGGACCAAATTAAGATTCAGTACAACCTACCACCCTTAGACAGATGGTCAGATAGAATAGACCTTCGAAACCCTAGAAGACATGTTGAAGGCTTGTGTTTAGAGTTGAAGGGTAACTAGGATACATATTTGCCTTTAATGGAATTTGCCTATAATAATAGTTATCATGCGAGTATCCAGATGGCACCATACAAGGCATTGTATGGAAGGAAGTGTAAGTCCCTAATTTATTGGATTGAGCTTGGAGAAAGAAGCCTCATATGCCTAGATTTAATAGAGTAAACCTCTAGACAAATGGAAACCATAAGAAAGAAACTTCTAATGGCACAGAGTAGACAAAAAAGTTACGTAGATAGAAGGAGAAGGTCATTAGAGTTTGAAGCTGGAGACCATGTTTTTGTTAGAGTATCTCTAGTCATAGGAATAGGTAGGTCCATTAAAAGTAGAAAACTCAGTCCCAAGTACATAGGCCCATTCCAAATTCTAGATAAAGTTGGACTAGTGGCCCATTGACTTGCCCTTCCTTTGAACCTAAGCCTAAAACATGATGTCTTCCATGTATCCTAGCTCAAAAAATACCAACCCAACCCCTCACATGTCATAGAATATGAAAATGTGTAGTTACAGGACAATCTATCTTATATAGTATCACCAGATTAGATCATGGATGTTAGACTCAAACAATTACGGAATAAGATGATACCGTTGGTGAAAGTGGTTTGGAAGGGGTTATCTCCCGAGGAAGCAACTTAGGAGCTAGAGGAAGAAATGAGAAAGAAGTATCCAAAGCTATTCCCCTAAGGTATATATTTTCAATTTCGAAGACGAAATTTTATTGATGGGGATAGAAATGTAACATCTGAGTTTTCATAAACATAAGAACTTAAGATTTTAGAATTTTTCTAAGTTTTCTAGCTATATCGAGGATACTTGTTAGCTATAGCGAAGGTACCTATTAGCTATAGCGAGATGCCTATTCACTATAGCGAGGAGGCCTATTCACCACAACGAGAATGCCAGTTTGCTATAGCAAGTTCGGGGCTGATACAAAATCTAGGGATTTTTTCGCAATAGTACCTACTATAGTGATAATAAGGGGGCCTGGAACTGATAAGTGCTCACCGTAGCAAGGGGTTTTTCTTGCTATAGTGAGATTTAGTCTGAAAAGATGTGAAAAGTGGCTTTTGGCTTCTAGAAAATGACTAGCTTCTTCTCCTTCATTTTAATTGACTTTATCTTGCTGAATTGATCTCCAAAGTTCTGGAAGTGGCACACCAAGGAGGAGAAAGAGGAGGAGAAAGAAACTAAGTAAAGGTAAGAAATTTTATAGTTTTTCCTTTAGTAAGTTGATAATCCTCCTTCCCATCTCCTTTTCTATGGTTTTATTGTTGTCTTTGGTGCTGATTTGGGTCTGAATTAGAGGGGGAAGAGTGGAGTTCTAAGAAGAGGAGTTAACCACTTTAAAGAACATCCAACGAGAAACTAGAAACTAAAGTTCTTATTTTTATGTTTCTCCTCCCTTGCTTCAATGCGTGTGGTTTGGCCACTTATGGGATAACCAAAGGGGAGTTATTTTTTATCTAACCTAAGTGTGAACTTAGGAGTTAGAGTGTGGGAAATAAGATGGTGCAAAGAAATCCAAGAAAGAACCTTAGAAATTGCAATCTCTAGGGATTTTGTTGCACTATGATTTGTGTGAAGCTTCCTAGTGGTAATTCCAATTGTCTAAGAGTTGGTATGAGTCCCTAAGATATCATGGAAGCCTCCCACATGCATCCCTCACCAAAGTCCTTAGATGTTATATGAAACCATAATTAAAGTAGATAAGAACCTAACCTTTTCTAAGATATGTGTGATACTAGAGTTTGTTTCAAGAGTATAATTGGGTCCTAATTGATGTGTTTAGGCCAAAGGAATCCTACTCCACCCACTTACAAGGGTATAGCCAAAGGAAGGGAAGAGAAAGCAAACAAAAAAGTGTGTAATTATACTCAAAGTAGCCCTCTAACCTTTCTCTCATGTATGTGTGTAGATGTTTTCTTGCTTTAGATACTTGTATATGTGTTGAACTATGAAAAGCATGTCTAGCTAGTAAGGATATATCTGGTGTCACTTATGTGTCTTGAATTGTTTTTATGTGTGCATGAGACTTGAATATACTTGGTAATGCCAAAAGTCTCCTAATAAGGGTGAGGATGAGCCAAAAGTCCCTTACTATGGGTGAGACAAGCCAAAAGTCTCAACAAAAGTGAGACTTAGTCAAAAGTCAAAAGTCCCAAAATAAATAGGTGAGGTGAGTACAAAAGCCTCAAGAGAGGTGGGTGAGACTAACCAAGGTCTTGAGAATCTACTTTGATATATTTGAGACTTATGAAATAGAAACTATATTCTTGATATGCATATGTAGCTCATAGACCATGCATGTCATTCCTTTTTATGAAATTATATCCATCATGTATGATTGAAAATGTATAGGGCTATTAAGATTCTTTGAATCTTAGTCCCTCCCCACTATCTAACATGCCTAGGTGGACCAAGTTAGCCAAGAGATGGAGGCCACCAAGCTTAAAAAGAAGAGAATGATAAAGAGTTGTGTTATGTAACTATTTTATAGTCAATTGGTTTCTAAATGATGTAATCTCTTGATGTATATATTGTATAGACACTTGAACATATGTGAATACATAAATGTATGATGTATATATAAGAATTGGAAGCAAATGAATGGAATGGCATATTTTTGGTATTGAATGGCTAGAATTGCCTATGTATGTTTTGTGTATACCTTGGAGTGGGAGAGTGAGTTTGTGAGATCTGGGTTCTTAAACCTTTGAGACATGTTTACTAGACTATTTTGAAGCTTTCCCATATGCCCAAGTGGTCTTGGTTCTAGGGGAAGGCCATTTGACTTTAATATAAACTATTTTAGGACTAAAAATGACTTATTTTGTGAGTTGAACCCCAACCTGATCAAATGAGAGATCTTGAAGCTAAAATTTTGCACACATATAGACCTCATATAAAGCTTTTCTCCACGTAAGAACCACATCATTTGGAGGTCTAGAGGGAGAGAAATGAAAATTTGAAGTTGGAACCTACTGTCAATAATGCAATAGAACCCTAAACATTATTCCATCAATTTTCATTAGCTTAATGTCATTTGATGGATCTGGAGCTATTTTTTTCCTAAAATAGACATCTGTAGCTTTCTAAATTGGTATGGTTTTCTAGGTTTTGATTTTTGTAAAATTAGTTATGAATTTTCGAAATTTATATCAGTAATCTATGATAGCAAACTAGGGCAGCCAGATCTTCCATACTTTGCTACTATCAAACGTGGTCCAACTGAGTTTTTCATGCCTTGAATTATTTTTATCCTATATTAGACATCTAGAGCTTTTTGGAAAGCTATCATTTGCCTTATTTTGATTTTTTTAGAATTAATTATAATTTTTCAAAATTGGTAGCAGAAACTTGAATTTTGGACTCGGGGCAAAAACTTCATTTTTCTGATGTAGGGCTCCAAATCCAAATTGCATGAAGTGTTTCATGATATTTATAACTTATTTAGATGGAATATGAGTAGGAGAGGATGTTGGGGAGTCCACGGGATCCATGTGGAAAATTTTGAATAGTTAAAATGCTACAATGCTATAATGAGCCATGATTTTAATCCATTTTCTTCTTAAAACCCATGTATGAAGCATGTACGGAATATGATATTTAGGAAAGTGAGGTTAGAATGATATGGTGTTTACATTTCTCCTATTTACGAAGAAATTGGATGTTACACTATTATTGGGTCTTTCTAATTCAAAGTTGCGGTGATAAGAAAATCAAATTAGAATTAATTGAACCAATAAAAAATGGATGAATTGTTTACTAAACCAATTTGGTTAACCCATAAAATTGGCCTACAAAATAATTGGTCAAAAACTGGCTAAATTGATCAACATTAGACTAGTTCAAGATTCAACTAGTTTTGAATTTCTTTATTAGATTCTTTCTTACTTCATTTTGAACAAATATGGAAAAATTGAAAGATAGTAAGAGAAATTCTGTGTTAAACTAGAGAGAAATTAAAAAAAAAAAGAATATAAGAAAAACAAAATGTGTATACTTAGTCATTCTCACTACTTGTTTTTCATCATACTCTATCTTCTTGTGTATTTTTTTTTTTTCAGATATTAAGGTATTTGATCAAAATTGCTCATTTCTCTTCATCAATATTTAAAATTAATAAGTAGTACTATTTAAAATTTATTACTAATTATTTTTTATATTAGAATTTTAATATATAAAATTTTAAAAATATATATTTAATTATTACTATTTTGATTATAATTTAATTACAATCAGACAAATAAACTATGAACCAATGCTTACATCAGTTTAATGACTAATTTAGTTTTAAAAACATTGTAGCTAAGCATTTTAATGTTCCCAAAATTTATAATTTTATTATATGGTGGAAGCTACCAAATTATAGCTTTCGACCCCTCGAATAGAGTTGGATTCTTTGCTCCTTAAGCTAAATAGCAATCCTGCTCCTCCATAATTTCTTTTTCTATTTCTTAATCCTACCCATCTTTTTTTCTGGGATGAAATCAGTCTTTCAACTTCTATTAGACAGAACTTTTTGTCTGGTGGAAATTTGAAAACTATCTTTATACTATATTTTGTTTTCTTCAAAATTAAAATAGAAATATCAAAAAAAAAAATGAATGACTAATGTCAAAAAAAAAAAAAAATGAATGACAAAATAAACAATAGACATAGAGGATTAGGATTGCTGCTCAACTTGAGCAGCCAGTAGAGATTCCAAACCCTCCTCGACTAAGCCAAAAGTTTAATGTAGCAAGCTCTTAGATATAATATTCAAGTCAAATTTTTAAGAAAATAATTAGTTAACTATTTTTTTGGAAAAAAAATTGGTGTAAACCTTACTCAAAATTGACCAATAGATAGTTTTTGTTCCTTTTATTAAAAAACTGCTGGTAACTTGGAGTAATATTTTAATTAGTTATTTAATATTTTTTTTAAAGCTTGATAAGAATTTAAACTTTATCACTATTACTTTTTTTTTTTTTTGGGGAGCAATGGACGTTAAAACTCGTATCTCAATTGCAAGTCTTATTTGATTAGTTGTCCCCTGGAATTTTTTTATGAAAGGAAATGTATTTTGTTTAACTAGATGTTTAGTTAATTATTTAATAAAATATAGTAATTGGCTAAGTATTTAAGGGGCATTTGTGTCTTGTAAAAATATAAGCAAGTTTATTTAATGATTATTGTTGATGAGGACAACTAATTTTTTAAAAATATTATATTATTAAATATATGACATCAAGACTTTTAAGACTTAATAAAAAAGAGACACTTGGTTTCAAGGTCTCACCAAAGTTCTGTAATTTGGTTTTGCCAAATCCTCTGCCGTGTGTCATTGTCATATTACATACAATAATCTTAAATACCAAGACGTATTAAATATATATGTATCAAATACTTGTGACACCATTACATGAGAAATGAAAGAATGGAACAAAAAGATAAAGTATAGTATTTTCAAGTGGCAATATAGTATTGTTGGGTCTTCCATTTAATGGCTAAGCATTTTGAATGTTCCCAAATTTATAATTTTATGTGCTGAAACCTGCCTAACTATAGTTGCCAGCTTCTATACGCTAAATTTTAATGCGAGAGGCCTGAGGTATACTACTTAATAATAAGTCAAACTTTTTTCTTTTTTTCTTTAAATCATCATTGACTCCAAAACTTTTAAGTAATTAATTATTTTTTTTTTTAAAAATTGAGATTACTAAATTTCACCAATAGATATTGTTTGTTTCTTTTCTTTTCCTTTATTATATTTTTTTTCTCACAATGGATCTTGTATCTCAGAAATACTTTGATATTTTTAGTGATTAATTTTAATCATATATTTTAATTTTGACTTGTTCAACGTCTCTAATAGGCTGGTTTAAAATTTTTGCCTCATTTTATTTGGCCTCCTGTGATAGCTTAAAAAAATGGGGAAAAAAGAGAGACTAGAGTAATTTCAAGTGGCAATATAGTATTGTTGGGTCTTCCATTTCACAGCTAAGTAGTGATAAGAAAATCATATTGAAATCAATCAAACTAATCAAAACCGGTGAATTAGTCATTGAATAAGTTTAGTTGACCAGTGAAATTAGCCTATAAAAAAATTGATAAAAAACCAACTAAACTAGTTAACATCAGACTGGTTCACCGATTCAAGGTTCAATTGGTTTTAATTTTTTTTTAGATTCTTTCTTATTTCAGATTAGATAGATATGAAAATTAAAACAAAAGGTAGTAGGAGAAAGATTGGGTCGAAACAGAAAGAAATTAAAAAAAAATTATATAAGATAACAAAATGTGTTTATTTGGTCAATTTCGTATGCTAGATCACCTAGCATATTTCTCTCATATATCACGGTATTTAGTCAAAATTATTCCTTTCTCTTTATCAATATTTAAAATTAATAATTGGTAATATTTAAAATTTATTAATAATTATTTGTTGTGTTAGAATTTTAATATATAAAATTTTAAAGAATATATTTAATTATCACCTATTTGATTTATAAGGCTTATAGATTGTGAATCAATTTAATAATTAGTTCAGTTTTAAAAACATTGCAACTAAGTATTTTGATGTTCCCAACATTTATAGTTTTGTTATAATGTGGAAGCTACCAAGCTATAGCTTTCAAGCCCTCGAATAGACTTGGATTCTCTACTACTCAAGTTGAGTAGCAATCCTAACCTTTCATAATATCTTTTTTTTATAATATCTTTTTTTTATCTTTCAAAGGCAACCATCTATTTTCTTATTTTGATATGTATTTTTTCATTTTCAAAGTAGCAAAACGTAGGATGAAGTCAGTCTTCCAACTTTCATCAACAGAACTTTCTATTTGGTGAATATTGGAAGACTATCTTTATCATGTGTTTTGCTTCCTTCAAAATTGAAAAGAAGTATCAAAATAAAAAAATGGTTGATTGAGAGTTTAAAGAAAAAACAATGGAGATGGAAGATTAGGATTACTGCTCAACTTGTGCAGCTAGGAGAGAATCCAAACACTCCTTGAATACGCGAGATTTTAATGCCAGAAGCTTTTAAGTATACTATTGAAGTCAGATTTAAAAAATAAAAAAACTAGTTAACGGTTTTTTTTTTAAATTTGGTATAAGCCAAATTTCACCAATAGATAGTTTTTGTTTCTTTTATTAAAAAACTGTTTGTAACTTGGAATCATAATTTAATCAGGTATTTAATAACTTTTTGTAACTTGATAAGAATTTAAACTTTATCACTATTACTAATTTCATTTTTTCTTTTGGCAATGGACGTTAAAACTTGCATCTCAAATGCAATCTCATTTGATTAGTTGTCCACTGGAACTTTTTTATGAAAAGAAATGTATTTTGTTTAACTAGTTGTTTGGTTAGTTTTTTTGTAAAATATAGTAATTGGTTAAGTGTTTAAGGGGTATTTGTGTCTTATAAAAATATAAGCAAGTTTAGTTAATGATTATTGTTGATGAGGATAACTAATTTCTTAAAAATATGATTAAGTTTATGACATCAAGACTTTGTAAGACCCTTTAATAAAAAAGAGAGACTTGGTTTCAAGGTCTCACTAAATTTCTGTTTGGTTTTGCAAAATCATCTGTTGTGTGTCATTGTCGTATTACATAAAATAATCTTAAATGCCAAGACATATAATATATATATATATATATATATGTATGTATGTATCAAATATATATTATTAAATGCCTAGACATATAAAAGCCAAGACATCTGTTGTGTGGGACACCATTACATTAGAAATGAGAGAATGGAACAAAAAGATAGAGTAGAGTATTTTCAATATAGTATTGTTGGGTTTTCCATTTCATGGTTACGCATTTTGCATGTACCCATTATTTATAATTTTACACGGTGGAAGCTATCAAACTATAGCCGCCAGCTTCTCCATTAGGGGTGTGGTTTGGCCCAGACACGTTAGGCTGAGCCCCTAGTAGTTCATATTAGTCAGCGTGATTTGGCCAAACCTAGTACCCTTCAGTTTTTTTTTTTAATGAAAAACATTTAACAAGAATTTGTAAAAATTTTTTTTAAGGACAAAATATAACTTTACAAAAAGTTATAAAAGAATATTATTTTTTCAGGTGTCGTTTTACACTTTTAACCAACATTTCTTTAAAAAACAGACCGAGCTAGCTCAGGACACCCTTAAAATTTGAATTTCTATGCAAACTCGAGTCAAGTACTAGACTAAACCGTTGCCCGACCTCATCCGGGGTTTGTGCAGCCCTATCCTCCAATACACCAAATTTTAATGTGGGAGGCCTTAGGTATACTATTTAATTTCCTTCGGATCAACTTCCAATATTGTAGTTAACTGGTCAGAAAATAAATAACAACTACTCCGCGTGCGACTTTAACAAATCTTTTCCGTCCACTTTTATAAAGAAAAAGTTGTCCCTAGAAGAACAATGGCGTCTAGGTCGTCTTACACATGCGTGAATTAATTAATAACGAAAATCGCATTTGATTAGTCACTTTTTCTTATTGAAATTCTATATTTTAATTACAGGATAGTAATCGTATTTATTAAATAAAGGACAAGCAAATTCTTGTAAGTGTTTGTTATATTTCTGACTGTCTAATAAAAATGTTATATATAAGTACACCTCTTTTTTAATAAATTAACATTACATTGTTAATCTTCTTTTAAAAAAGCATGAAAAATTTTTATTGCTAATATTTGAGAACTTTAATTTTTTAAAAAATTAAACCTTGAAATTTGTAATGTTATGTTAAATTTAGGATTCAAAAAAGAGAAAAAAAAAACAAACAGGATTATTATTATTTTGACTGAGAAGAGAAGTTCATTAAAAGAGAATTTATAATGTTTTTGTTTGTTTGATTTTGTTTGCATGAGGTTCACCAGTCCAACGGAAAGGTTTGAAGGAGCGGGCAACTTCTTGTACATGAGAACTTGTGTGCCACCAATCAATGGAATGGCTCTTTCTCGGCATCTCCCAACTCCACTATCACTGAACCATACAACCCTACTGATCTCTGCATCCCGAAGTATTCATGGCAGAAGTATGTACCTGCCTGCAACATTAATTTTCCACTCATTAATAAAATGATACATTTTCTTAAGTAATTTGAGTCAGGTTTTAGGTTCCAATCTTGGTTGTGACTTTTCTTTCATAATATATATATAAGAAAGTTTTTTTAAAAAATGACACACAATATATATATATATATATATATATATAATGAGTAAATGTAGACACTAAATCATCCACATATATGCCAATTAACTGCAAGTTCTTCAATTTTATCATAACATAAGTTGCATTATGAAAAATTGATTCAATTGCATTCTTTGTAAATGTTAAATGCCAGCATTGACTCAATTAAAATCAGATGAGGCAAATTCAAACTCCTACAATATTAGAAGAATCAAAATGTATTTAAGCTAAAATTAAAAAAATAATTAATTAATTAAAGTACTAATAGTACATTAACAAAGTAATAGAATCCTACATTAAAGTGAAAGATGAAGATTTGATGGCATGAATTAGGAAGAAAACTAGGGCAGCTTACTTTTCTTCTTACCTTCAACAGTTTTTTTTTTCAATTTAAATTTTTTTAACGAACAATGGTATCTTAGATTGTGTAGACAATCATAAGGACGTACTTTCCCACAATAGTTTGGTAGATTTAAAGTTATACTTTTAAAATATTTTAGAGTAGTTAAACTCAAATTATTAGATAAAAAATATTATCTCATTACCTATAAAAGTCTTTTGAGTAGGCATATTACTTGAATCATTTAATGTGATTATGTTATTCAAACAGTTTAAATTAATGTTGGTAATATCATTATTTGGTGACAATTAATACTTAAAATTAAGATTTTGTCATTTCACTCATTTGTGCATTTAGCTTTAGAGATTGAGAGGCAAAAAAGAGAATTTTCTATGATTCGGTGTGTCTTTCATTGAGTTTGTACATGAATATATATATACACACACACAAGAGACTCAATTCAAATAAGAAAACAACTTAACCTAATCAATCTAGAATTAGTTGATTGGGTTAAAATCAAGGGTCAACTAAAAAAAATATGAAAAAATGTAAATTAAGAAATTTGCAAGTTAATTACAGTAATTACATCAACACTCTCTCTTAAACTTAGGATGGGAGAGAGGAGACTAGCTTGAATTTGTCTACCACCATTCAAAAGCTACTTGGTTCATGTGACTTGGTGAATACATCAACTAGTTGATCTAAGGTATCAATAGGAAGTAGATGAAGAGCCCCACCAATGACATGTTGTCAAATGAAATGACAATCGATCTCAATATGTTTAGTGTGTTCATGGAAAACATTATTGTAAGAAATTTGAATGGCATTGTAATTGTTACAATTAAACTCAGTATGGGAGGTCTATAAAAGGCCCAAATTAGCAAGTAACCATTGAAGCCCAAGAATCTCAGAGGTAGTATCTGCAAAAGCACAATATTCAGCTTCAATGCTAAAATGAGTTACCATTGTTTGTTTCTGATTATGACAAGATACAAGAGAGTCACCAAGAAAAATACAGTAATGAATAGTAAAACAATAGTCAATAGGATCACCACTCCAATTAATATTAGAGTAAGGGCAAAAAGTAGGAGAAGAACTGGCAGAGAAATGAAGAGCATGGAATAATGTACCTTTAACATAATGTAGGATGCATAGGACAACTACATAGTGGGTGGTATAATGTGCTATCATAAATTAACTAACTATGTGAATGACATAGGCAGTGCCAAGACAAGTGACAATGAGATAGATAAGACTACTAACAAACTAATGACAAAGTGTAGGATCTTCTAATAAGGTGCCATCTTAAGAAGTGAACTTGATATTAGGTTCAAGAGGAGTAGACTAAGTCTTATTGTGAGATAGATGAACCCAAGAAATTAAATTAGAAGCATATTTGGCTTAAGAAAAAGATATTCTAGCATCAAAAGAGAGCACTTCAAGGCCCAAGAAATAGTTCAAAGCAGCAGGATGCTTCATTTCAATGTTATGACTGAAAAAATGCTCGAGTTCTGTAATACACATTGAATCATCTCTTATAATAATCATATCATCAATACAGAGGAGCAATAAAATAGTTCCATGATTAGTTTTACAAATGAAGAGTGCAGAATCATAAAGGCCCGATGAAAAGCCAAGTGGACTAATAGTAGCATTGAATCTAGCAAACCAAGCTTGAAGGACCTGTTTAAGACCATAAAAAGCATAGTAGAGTTTATACACTTTGCTAGCTCGATGAGCACACCCAAGAGGGGATGCATAGAGACCTTTTCTTTTAATTCAACATTGAGGAAGGCATCTTTGGCATCTATCTAATGAATGGCCCACCACCAAGCCATAGCAATGGTCAGAAGACTGTGAATAGAAGTAATGTGAGCAATGAGAGCAAAAGTCTCCTCATAGTCAATACCATTTTCCTAAGTAAAAACTTTAGCAACCAAACAAGTTTTATATCTTTCCATAGGGCCATTAGAATGCATTTTTATTTTATAGATCCACTTGCAACAGATAGGAGTGTTGTAAGGAAGAAGGTTAACCAAGTCTTAAGTGTGAATTTCCTCTAAGGCTTGTAACTCATCTTTCATTGCATGTTGCCAACATAGGTCACTAGAGACATCTTTATAGGACTGAGGTTTATGCAAAAGAAGCATAGTAAAAAAACAATGATAATCATGAAGATAAGAAGGAAAAGTTCTTACTTAGGTGGGTTGATTAGAGGAGGAAGGCATTTTAGGTGCAGGATCAATAGGGGTGATGACACCTTTGGAAAGAGGTGTAACATCAAAAGTGTTGGGGAGCTCACTAGAGGGCTTATTATCTACTTCACTAGGGAAAATATTAATAGAAAGATTAATGAAAATAGGAGATAAAGTAGAAGGAAAGGAAAGAAATTGGGACAATAAGGATAACATGACATGCTTATAGAATATGACATGACAAGAAATGTGAATGCATTGAGAAAGAGGATCTTAACAATTATATCCTTAATGCTTAGTGGCATAACCTAAGAAACAATAGAGACAAGTATAAGCCTGCAATTTAGTATGCTTATGAGGTGGAAGAAGAACAAATAATCACAACCAAAAACTTTAAATATAATATAATTAAGAGAAGTTCCATAAAGATGCTCAAAAGGAGAAATATTTCCAATGATAGAAGAGGGAACATGATTGACAGCAAAAATAATAGTGATAGCAGCTTCCCCCCAAAAATGCTCAAGACAAGAAAAGGAGATAAGGAAGGCATGGATAGATTCAAGAATGTGACAATGCTTTCGTTTAACATGACCATTTTTCTGAGATGTGTAAGGACATGAATATTGAGAGATCATGTCAAGTTCAACAAGAAAACTAAGTGTTTTAAGGTCATTGGAGAGAGATGGCTGAGTGGATGATAAAGTAGATATCTCATTTGGCAATAACGATAATGGTGGAAGAGCAGACTTGCGTAGCTGTCTAAGATAGGATTGAATCTTATTTTGATAATCTTTATAGGGATGAGTAAGACATTTCTCAACAACATGTCATATTTTTTTATAGTATTGGCAAATCGGAGATGGATAATTCACAATTATAAGTCCTTTTGTTTTACAAGTGCGACATTCAATCTATGGGCACTCAGTAAAAGGATAGGTTGATTGCAAGCATTGATGACAAAATGTGGAGTTTTTCTTAGTCACAAAAAATTAAGGTCATTTCAGTATTATGCCTAAAAAATCCTAACTAAGTTTCTTTAGATTGTAATAGGGGAAGTGCATCCTCAAGAGTAGGTAGGGGACTCTAGTACAACAAGAAAGCTCGAACAAGCTCATAGTCATTAGTAAGGCTCATTAAAAATTGAATCAATCTCAAGCAATCATAATACAAGGCATACACCAAGGCATTAACATCACATTTGAATGATGGTTCTAAAGATGCTAATTGATACCAAATATATTCCATTTTGACTAATAGATCATAAATAGATTGCCTGTATTCTTATTTCAGGGTGTTGAGATCTTTTAGGAGCTAAAATTGGTTTGATATATTAAAGGAGGTAAAACAACTTGTAATATGATCCCATACCTCCTTAGCAATCTCATCCCATCTAAATTGTTGATGGATACTAGTAGTGGAAGTATTCTTAAACCACGTGATAATCTAATAATTTTTACTATCCTAACCTTCTAATCAATTAGCATATTTTTCCTAAGTTTTAGTTTTCTCCCACAACAAGATATTTGATATCACTAGTAACATATTGCCAAAGTTTGAGACCTTTGAGAAAATCATGCATTTCCTCTAACTAGAGGTGATAATTAAAGCTATTCAAAATAACTGAAGTAGGCTATGCAAGCTCAAACTATTGATAACAATAGAGGATAATAGAGATGAAGTTTGCAAAAAATGAACTATGGAAATGAAAAGATCCAGCCCAAAAGCATTAAGAATAGAGTAGACTCAGCCCAGCAAGCATCATAAGTAGGATAAAATTGCAAGGATAAGAATGTGAATCATTTTATTAGAGTGATCTTTGGAGGGATAAATCATTAGATATCAAAAATAGGCTCTAATACCATATTAGCTTTTGGAGATGAAGAGGCAAAAAAGAGAATTTTCAATATCAATTGTGTGTCTTTAATTGAGTTTATACATGAAGATATACATAAGAGACTCAACACAAATAAGGAAACAACATAACCTAATCAATAAAGAATTAGGGGACTAGAATGGAATCAAGGGTCAACTAAACTAAATAAGAAAGAATGTACATTAAGAAATTTATAATTTAATTACAATAATTACATTAACATGTACTTCACTAAATGAATACCATCACCAAAAGTTAAATCATTCTAGAGAAAGTGACCACATAGGATTTTGGTTTATGCTAGTGATATTACCTATTATAACAATTTGTGAATGTATAGATAAACATTCAATCAACTATGTTAAATGCTAGATAATATAAGGGGAACCTAAACCCATAAAAAATATGCTAGTAAATGAGCAAGTTGCAAGTTTTTTTAAAAATATTCTAGCTCACCATGTAATAAATAAAGTTATCCCATTGAACTTTAGAAAATCAAGGGAAACCATAAAGTAAACACTTCTATCTAGTGTTGAATGACATGATGTGATTGCACAAATAGTTGTTTAAAACACTAGAGCCTATTCTAGAAGATTTAGTTGATGAGAGATGGAAATGGTTTAAGATAGAGTCATTAATGCTCCTATTTCATACCATTCCCTAATTGTGTCCTCTTGCATGTCTTGTGTCTTTTTGCCAGAATTATCTCAATGCACACAATGGAATATACATTTAAATAAAGGTGTGATAGGAAAGGGGATATCACAACTAATGTCTTAAGTGTACACTCCTAAGATGGACAATTCATATATGTTTTGCTTAAGTGGGAAAGGTCTATAGCTGATGGATGGTTTAATGTGATGTTGTTAGTAAAAGGCATGGTTTAAGAGTAACCTAGGGTGAGAATCTAAAACCTCTTTTTATTACATGGGTTTATACTAGGAGAGTGTTATTATTAGTTGATTGCTCAATTTTTTATACTTGAGTTGTTACTATTGAGTTAGTGCAAGGCTACACAAATTGCGAAGGCTTCCTTGAACCGTATAGAGAATAGAGATATCACTTAAATGAATAGAGAGATGGTAAACAACTGATGATGCCATATGAGTGCTTCAACATGAAACATTGAAAGGCATGAAATGTTATTAAGACGTGTTTTAGGCTATTGAAGTTACATTGGATAATTCTTAGAAGTTCAGTATTCTACATAGTCAAAGCCCATAATTGTGTCATAATTACATGTTCATTACTGCATAATCTTATAAGGCAATACAGTGCTATTGATCAATTGGAAGCTGAGCTTAACGACATGGGTTTTGTCTCTCTAATAGATGATAGCATCCTTTTATCGATAATAGAATCCATTAATGCCTAGAGTAATTGGTGGGAGAGATTAGCAACCAAGATGTTTAATGAGTTTACGAGTCACAGAGGGATGAGCTAAATAAAGTTTTGTTGGATTTGTTGATGATCCTTTATGTTTGTATTTTACAAGCTATTACTTTAGTGTTAATAGTTAGATCTTTTTGTATAGATTGAAGTTGGTATTTTTAATTATGCTAACTTTAGACATGCAATACATTGTCTTGAACACTGCATCTTATTTTGATGTTGATATTCATGGCTATACCTTTGATGTATATCTAGTTGTCTTATGTACATACATTGATGTTTCTTGGAAATAGTTCTTTCATTTTACTTGTGACTAGTGTTGATATTTGCTGATTTGATAATATTGAATATTAGTTGTGTTTATTTATTGGATAGTATTGACTATTAATTGTGTTTGATGGTTAGATTGCACTAATGGAGCAACATCCTGAGTCTAGCCCCTAGGTTTTGAAACACGTGTGGACACTTGACGAGGATGCATTGTCAATGTAATACCTTGTTGACTTGCAAACTGAGGGGAAATTCTTCAATGAATATATGTTTAAACCTGTGCATCTAAGAGCATTAGAGATAAGGATGGAAGAAAAATCTCTAGGGTGTGGGCTTAAAGGTATTCCACACATGTATTCTCGATTAAAAAAGTTTAAAACAAGCTAGAGCATGATGTATGATATGGTATATGGACCCAACATAAGTGAGTTTGGCTAGTGCCTTGTTAGGAAGTGTGTAACTACTGATAAAGACATATGGGATGAGTACATAAAGGTAACATTAATTAAGTGATGTAACTTTAAATTTGGAGTTTCTATTACAGTTTTATTTATGTTTGCTATGATTTTATTTAAAATTGCTATGCATTTTAGTTAAAGTTACTATTTTAGCGTTATTTAAAATTACTACACTTTTGTTTAAAAGGTGCTATGAATCTTATGCAAAGGGTTTATTATAAAGCTATTGTACATAGTAAGAAAATGCAAGATAAGATTGAGTTTTGGTATCTTTTGAAGCATTTAAATATGTATAGATTAGCTTGTGGTATTATACATTGGGTGCGATATTGTTACTGATCTTTATCTTAATATAAATAAGATATTAGTTTTGTGTTTATACTTATTATGTGAGGCTTTTATGTGTAATGGTAGCTGGGGAATTTATTTACTATTTAAAGCTTCCATATGGCTTAGATTGTGGGCTAAAGTGTTGGTTTGGTATGGCCATTTTCACCCAGTGGAAAATTGGAGTGGTTCTAATGGTTGGAACAAGTTTAAATTAGCTTTTTAGACTTGTAGGACTTGGTTTGGTTCTATTTAGATCCAATTTACTTAATTTAGGTATATGGGATCCACTTGCTAGAGTTGTTGTCAAGGAAAGTTTTAGAGGGTCATTTGTGCAAGTGGGTTTGATGAACTCATTTTCAACACATTGGGGTGTAGCTTGTTTCCAATAGGCTAGAATAGTGTAAGCATCATAGACCTACTCAAGTTGGTTTGAGTTAAATTAGAGTGATGTTACTTAAGGTGGGTATGTCTCTTGTGTATAATGCCTTATGGTGCTGTTATAAAAAGGCAGTTTTTTTACTACCAATTGCTCTTTTATTGTCATGTGACCTTTCTTCTAGTTTAGCAAGGGTTTGACTAAGCCAATAGGCTCCAACCATGGTTATAGGTATCTAGATGTTAGAACAAAAGTCCTCTTTTGCAAAAAAAAAAAAAAAAAGGAGAATTGATAAGATGGTTATGTCATGTGAAGTTTATTGGTCCATTTTATGGTCATGAGAAATTTTTATGAAGGTTTCAAATTTAACCTACCATTAGTTAAGTTATCAGCCTAATCCTTTAAGTCTTCCATGAGTTTAAAGGGCATGTCAAACCCTTTTTATAGCTTATAAGTTCTTTTTGAAAACCTTAGATAGTGTCTTATTCCTCAAGGAGTGAGAATGCATCAAATTTCTTTTATGTATTAGGAACTATACTAGTAAACCCATTAGCTAATATATAGCTATGATAATGGGAATTTGATGTAATTCAATTTTAATTCATGCCCAGCGGTTGTTTTAACATAAGTCATACATTCAATGTCAACCTTGAGCAAACTAACGTGTATGTGACTTGTATTTTAATTATGATGCATGTTTGTGACTTGGGGTGATGTTTTGGTTATGAAAAGTCTCTATTTTGTTAGCCATAGATGAATTTAGCTCTTACTTAGAAGCCTTATTTTGACATATATATATAGTCCACATGCATATGATTAGGGGAAAAAAACTAGGCAGGTTCTAAAAGAATCAAGGATTTATAAATTCTTATGGATGTAGTAGAAAGAAAACAAATTCTATCAATGAGATGCGTGTAAATATGTTTCCCAATCCACCCACCTTTTCTAGAGGTCTACCCATAATTCATTTTTTTTTTTAACAAATTCATAGTAAAAAAGACTATTTTATTTGTAGGTAACACAATCCCAAATTATAAGTTTAAGATGTAATACCTCATGCAAAGTTTTTCCTTTTATTGCATAGACATGAATAGCATCTAAAACTAAAGAGGAACTATACATACTCATATAATTGTCATTTTTGTAATTGCAAATCTACTAGTTCATCTTGAATGCATGTGAAGTGACCAATTCCTATTCACATTCTCTTGCATTATATAAAAAGAGTATTGTTCATTTACTAAAATTCTTAAATCTAAGTTTAGAGTTCCTATTTTAGTTGTATTTAAAGTTGCTCTATAATGGGTTTATAGTTGTTATAATTTAAGTTATAGTTTCTATTTTATTAGCAAAAAAATTTGCTATGATTTTCATTAACATTGGTGTCTTATTTATTTATCTTTTTAATGTTGCTATACTTTTACTTAAAGTTGGTGTTTTATTTTTATTTACAGTTGCTATATCTTTTTTACTACTTTAATTTTCAATTAAGGTTAATGTAATTTTGTTTATTTGTAGTTAAAGTTACTATATTTTGATGTAACTTAGTGATTTTTTTTGTTGCTCTCCAATTTATTTCTAGTTAAAGTTGTTGTAATTTTTTTGTAGGCACACAAAAAGGTTGCACCATTTAGATGTAGGCCATTCCTATACTTTGAGAAACTATGTCTCGCATTCAGAAAAGATCATGTCATGGGAAGGGACGCTACATTTGCTTGTGACATCGTTGAAGACTTAGATGCTAGGAATGAAGGTCTAGGATTGGGAGAAGTGGTGGATATTGATATGCTACATAAGATTGACCATGACACTCTATTGGTAGACTTGCCCCAGCATAATGGAGGTGAGGCATCTTTTCATCCAAAGAAAAGGAGTAAGATTTGCCATATCAAAGGAAGCATATGGTTGAGGTGATCAATGTAGTTGGTGTAACTATATATTGGCAATAGCATTCAATTGACTATAGACAAAATATGCACACATGTTGATAGGTTGTCATAGATGAGTGAGTAGAGAAGCTATATAAGGTTGATGGCCAAATGTAGTACGAGCTTTATGAGGCATTTAGTAAGATTGCTAAAGTTGATCAGTTGCTTGTATTGTTCCTTAACATTTTGGATGAGTTAAAGGCGAATTAGATCTGGCATGCACTTGGATAGTATGTTGTCTTCTTGCAATAACCCTATGTTTTTTTAATGTGACATTGGTGGATTATCCTTTTTTGGTGTGTGTCACTTTTTGTACAGACATTGTTGATTGGCTATGTTAATTTTGGACATCTTTATTGGCTAATAGGTATGTGCCCAAGAAATCATGTAATTTTGGTGTAGATATTGGTTAGGATGTATGTGCCTAGGATAGTTGATGTTTTTTTGGCTAAATGGTGTATGCCCAATATAGGTAATTGAAATTTGATGTAAATATATGGCTGCGATGGAACTTTGGGAGGTTATATTTCTTGAGGTAACAAGTTGGCTGCAAGGGGATTCTAATTTTTTTTTTCTTTTGTATGAATAGGTTAAGTAGTATTTGTGCCTATGAGAGGCCATATTCTGATGTAAAAAGTAGGTTTGGTGTGCCCATGAGTGGCATTTAGGACATTGTTTTATATATTTGACCATGATAAAGGCCTTATTTTAATGTATATAATGCAGGTGACAATCCTACTATTTTGATGTATATAATGTAGATGATAGTTCTCATATATTGTGAGTTATCTTTGTTATATCTTTGTGATAGTTCTCAAAGGTTTTTAGCTATGCTTTGTAAAAATAAAGCTTTAAAGTCAAAGCTTTTCATACTAAAATGAATTGCCTTTGAAAATGCTGCAAGTCTTACAAATCAAACCTACTAAAGCATATTAGAATTTTTTTTTATATTACATATAGTTTAGTTCATTTTTGTAGCCATCATCATGCAATAACTAAAGGTCCATAACCAACACTAACATATGGTATAACTCAATGTTGCATAAACGAGTGGCTTTCCATTTTAAAATCTAGCAAAAATAAAGTGAATTAAAATAACTAAAATTACAACATTATGTATCAAGTTATTGGAATGTTATAACTTGCACAATCTAATATATTGATGTATTGACACATTAACAAAACATTTATGTCAATCTATCCTACTCAAGCATTTTTCCACATATTACATTAGCCTAAATATCATCATTGTTCATACAGGGTACAACAAAAGTCACTAGCTTACATAACCAACACATGATTAAGTAGTAAAAGTAACATACTTAATATCAAAATCTATACATTGAAAGTGGATATTTAGTAGACACATAACCAACAATATCATCTAATGTAATAAAACCATCTTCAATTGACCCATAACTCCCTCTAGGTTTGTTAATCGCAGCCTCATACTAATCTCAATTCCTTCCATAGCCTCCTTCAATTTCACTATCCTCTACCAAAGTTCCCAACATCTAGGTTCACTATACATATATTTGTATTCAAGCCCTATCCTTGCAAACTTGGATGCTCATCTTCAGTAGATGGTGGGAGCCATTGCCAAAAATTGCATTGGTTTTAGGTACATGTTACAAACAAATTTCCCTAGGTTTTTCTATGTCTTTAAAATCTTTATGGTTGCCCTTTTCTTAAAGAAGCAGTTCTTAACACCATAAAAGTAAGAACAAATGAAGTGTTATATTTTTCACTAGTTTATGTAATAAAATCATAAAATAATGATAATCAAATTACGAAAAAATTAAACTAAGAACTTGTTGTGCTATGTAGAACACCAATTTTCAAAAAGATGAAAAATGTAATAATCCATTTTATAGAATGCTTCAATATAGGGTGAATATGTATTCAAAAACTCAATGCCATGACTGCCAATCATAAATGTGAGAAATTCACATACATAATAGACTAAAACCAAAAAAGCCTAGCACAAAACCAAAGTATAAAAGAATAGAATAGAATAGAATAAAACCAAAATCAATTCACCCACAAAATACCTACAACAAGGGAATACAATTAGCATAATCATCTTTGAAATAGGAAAAATCTTAATAGAGTAACACAAGGGACCCACAAGTGGAGATGGGTTATATAAAAATTGAAACTCGATTGCTTGAATATGAAGAGCAAAATGCACAAAGGTAAGCCCAAGATCAAAAAGAAAGAAAATATATAATTGATAAAGGATACATCGCAAAAGAGCCACAAACTTCTTCAAAGCAAGATCGAATGAGAGAGAAGCTATGTTGGAGAAGGCACTTTGACAAGAGATGGAGAAGATGGGTGTTGTAAGCTAGTTGTAGAAGTAACAATTGGTGTAAAAAATTTGCAATGATTTCTATAGCTTTTTGATGGAGAAGTTTCTTCATTCACTTAGCTACAACTCATCCAAATTAAGGCTTGGGGGCACTGTGTCCTGTTATTTTCTATTTTTTCTTTGTTCTAGAAATCTGAGTAACAAAGTTTAAAAAAAAAATTATTTTTAAAATTTTTTCAATCCTAGGGTGTTATAGTCTTTTGGCCCTTTTTCCATTTTATATGTCCTTGTTTATACCTAACCAAACATTAAAAAAAAAAAACATGTTATTCCCATTGCTTCTTTGGTCACACCAAATAGAATTTGAATCTCAAGATTCTTTTCCATTCTCATTCTTCTTCCTATCAAAAGTCATTCTGCGTACCAAATGAAACCTTGGTATGGCTTTCTCATCTAAGCCAAGTTCTGTACATTTTGTAGTTATAGGTTGCTGTTTCTTTCCTCCAATAGGTACTAGTTCTATGATTAGACTTGTAATTGCTAAAATGGCAAGATGATCATATAAATGTTGATTGAGTTTTTGGTTAAATGATAGTAGTCTGGTATTTTATGAAGGACCCTTTTTATCTTTTGGGTCAATGAGGAAATTTGTCATTTCTGAGCTATGAAAGAAGAGCAGGTTGGCTTTATAACATTAATTGGGATGTTCTTAACAAACCCAAAAGCCCTTGCATGTAAAGAAGCAAGGATTATTGGTATAGAGAACAAGATTTATCTTTTAGGGTTTCATGGCAACAATATTCTTTATTATTCTTTGGAGACAAAATGATTTCATTTTAATGCTCAACACACTCTGAAGCATTGTTTTAAATTGCGGTTGCGATTGTAGTTACGTTGCAATTGCGGTTGCGGGTGTTGCGGATAGTATAAGAAGGATTGCGGGTGTTGCGGCCAAAAAATGCGGATGCGGTCGGCGTCGCAATAGTAATATTGCAGCCGCATCACATGATGCGGACCGCAATTTAAAACCATGCTCTGAAGGGCTTACATAACACCAAGGAGCTATTATTGGCTAGTTTGATTGATCCTGCATATTTATAGTTGGGTTTCTTAAAACTTGTTTCAAGTTGGTCTCTGAAACTAGAAAGTTGGTTCGTCAATTGAATTTATACTTTATGATATGCAACTCAAAATTATACTTCGTATGGTTTTCGTGCTATTTGATATCTATTTCTAATGAGTATAAGATAGAACAGAATTCCCACTGACTAATGTGAGTCAACATTAGGAAGGGTCACAATAAATGGATTTGAAAGGATAGAAAAAGTGGAAGAAACCACGTCTTGCTTCTCTCCATTTTAATCGATATTAAACAATTACATCTCAGTCGTAAACGTTGTTTAAGTACAAGATAAGCTGGGGATCAATCATCCTAATTAAATATTTATTTGAGATTCAAAATAAATTGTTTTACTTTTATTCAAATATCACCAATCTGATGCTTAAAATTTAACCTAGGATAATATTGGATTATTCATTTTATCAAGAAAAAATTTGTAGTCAAGACCCAAATTCAGCTCTAAGCTTTAATTAACTTACCTTTCCTACTGGTTCTGCAGACATATCACGTGGTTTAGGAAAAGCATTCAACCAAGGAAGTTCAAACTATTAATATATAAACCATAAATATGAGGCTTATTAGTAACCACTTTGATTCAAACTAAGATTTTAGAAAGCATGTGATTAGAAAAAGAAAATGATATACGGACGATCTTAATAATTTAATTATGAAAAAGAATAGCGCCAACAAATAGATTTTAATAATTATTCAAAGCTAATTTTTTGTTCTCATAAGACAAACAGAAGATTCATGGTAATGAGTAATCCGCAAAGAATTTTGAAAGGGTGAAGTTGAAAAGTATTCCAACTTCCAACAGGTACCTTTTTGCCACCAATTGACCTGATTTTTCCATCAACGGCTGGACTATTTATTCTGAGAAATTCAGCAGACAACTTGAACACACTACCATCGGCAAATTCCACCTCTACCTGAAACAATACATACAGGAAGGAAACTAAAATATGGGATGTAAGATAAAGAAATAATAGAGAAAACTTATGATTATACTGCAATATTTGATAATGATATATAGTTCAAACAATTTTATATCCTACTGGAAGAAAAATTGAAAGATAAACATAGGCATAAACTAAACTAGTGAATCAAAAATGGGAAACCAAAAAAGGGAAAATGGGATAGAAATTAAACTAATTTGCCATACAGAAAGGAGTCCTTTGAGAAGTCATCAGCCTAATGAGGAATTATACTGAGTATCTTATTCTCTAATTATTAACCTCTGAAACGTTATGATGCTAATATAAAATTAGCTTTACAAAGTGCAAAACTTAATGAGTAGTTGAGCACCCAATACATCAGATACAACTACCATTTACCCAGTCTATATTATAAACACACTCAAGTAGGTAAAAAATAAAACAAGTAGCCAGCTTTGCTTGCTCTCTAAATTTTCCATTCACATACTAGCATTAATACAGCATTTCTAGCACTTCTAACAAGTTCTCAACTATAAATTACAACACAGTCCCTTCTAGTTGAATTAGTAGAGAGCTCTCCTTCTAATATACTCGACCCTCAAAGCCAGAAAATGGTGTCAGTTTCCATTGTATTTACATATATGAAATACAGTCAAGTGTGAGTCGTGACCATGAAGTGAGCAAGAAATACAGTCATAATTGCTCATAAGTTGTCAATGCCTTGGTCTTGTTGTAGAAGTCTCTAATTATAAGCTCCATGGGCGTTATGCTAATAATGATATTTTGGTCAAACTTTCTAATAAAGCTAAAAAAATTGTTTGATTAAAATAACTTATTATGTTAGTTCTTTAAATGAGCCTTGATAAATGAGACCAATTGAGTTATTTGGGACCTCTAGAATCAAGCTAGACCAGGTTAGACTAATCTGAATAATTATGACTGGCAGACCTCCATGACAATAACAAATTCAACCAAAAAATATCCCATGACAATCACTTAAAATTGTATTCAAGTTCTATTATCCTTCGTTCCTTCTTATGTTGCTATATTTATTTGGTCAAGTATTGATATTTAAGAGGTCTCGAGACATAGCATGTCATTAATTAGTTGTCGGTCAATAAAACTTGAAAATGTTGAAGTTTTGTACATTTTCGTCCTCTATTTTACATATTGATTTTTGTACGCAATTTGTTGATAATTTTCTATAATCAAGTTAAACTTAAAAATCTTAAAATTAAATACAGTGATATTTTATACTCAAGATTAAAATATAACATAATAGAGGTACTAATTTATAAAATCATTATTAAATTTTGATTGACTGTATAAAATAATTATTGTTCAAGTTACAATTATGCATAATTTTTTTAAAAATCATAATTATGCATAACTATATATACTTCCGAATGAGAAATGGTTTCCGACACAATTTTCCTAATTCATTTAAATTGTAATTTTGAGAAAATTATTTGTAGGTGCCTATTAGATGAAAATAATAAATAAAAAAATAAACAAATGGACTTGTTTGAAAAGAAAAATAATACAAATGTAGGTTTTGATATCTTGTTTAGGATAAATTGTTTTTTTGTTTTTAAAAATGATATAAGTATATTGTTTTCCTCTTTATTATTAAAATATAGAGTAAATTATATTTATCTTTCTTGAGTTTCACTGCCAGAAGAGGAAAACTTTGCGACAGTTGCTTTCCAGCGATTGTAACAATTGCTGTAAAAAAATAGACATCATGACATTTTGGCCAATCGCTGCAATTTAGTAGGGGTTAGGCCATAGATATGTTGACCCCACTATTGTTAAATTGCAGCAATTGTAGCAAAATGAAAGTGGTTGTTTTGATAACTACTACTAAATTGCAATAGTTGCAATCACTGTTAAAACATTTAAAATAACCACCCCAAGCAATTGCAGTAGAATTGCGAAAAGAAAAGAAAAGTAGGTTTCCCCTCAACAACGATGCAAACAACTCAAGCCCTTTACCTAGCCATGCCAACCACCGCCAAACCCAGTCGCTGACATTTGTCCAACCTTTACTCACTTTTTGTCTATTAGATCCCACATTTTTTCACATCTCTTGGAGCTGTTTAGCTTCTTCCCTTTAATTTTTTTTTTTCCCACTTTCGACCATTTTAAGGTACCTCCCTCAATCATTTCCACTTTTTGAGATGCATTGACTGATTGCAATTCTAGATCTAGGTGGTTTTTTATTGTGTTGTAATTTTAAATCTGATGGGAGTCTTTTTTTTTAAGTAGTCTAAGTAATACTTTATGAGGAAAATCAATGATATCTTGTCTGATCAAACAACCAACAATACTTTATGGTAAGGTAATTATATGTGTATATATAGATACATATATATTTGAGTACTATTCATAGGTTTTTTAATTTCTTGTTATGCAAAAATAGATCTCAACAAAGAAGGCAACATTCCATGTCTCTTCTTTTTTGCTATGAGTTCTGCGTATTTGTATTCATATCTAAGTCTCTTGCAAAAGTTTATTTTGAATTCAACTTGAAGATAATGAAGATACATGTTTTTACTCAAGAATCAAGATATAGTAAGCAACCATCATTTGACTTTCACATGATAATCTCACACATTTCAATGCTAGAGTGCCCAATGGATCTTTTCTGTTCATATAGTTCAAAGTGCATCTCATTCTAGTACTTCAACTCTAAAACAAAATTATGAATATATACAGTCCAATGCAAAATAGTGAATATATGTAGAAGAAAAGAGAGATAGGTGGAGTGAGTCAGAGCAAGATTTAAAGTTTTATTTGGATCGTGTGTATCACTTGCTTTTGACTTTAACAGAATCAATGAGAGATGTGGAACCGGTTTGTGCATTCTATCAATTTTTGCGTCACCCTGCATATATAGTTTTTCATGCACACCACATCATTCTATTAGCTTGATTGCAATGAGCATCAAAGCCAATTCCATGATATAGCTATCAGATTTAGATTTAAACATCTATTTTATGAAATCGTTTATTAATTACATATTCGTACTCTTCAGGCATGAGTAACCCAAAAAAGAATTGCAACAACTTTAATAGCTTATGAATGGTGAATGGAAGTGAACATTCTGTAAATAGATGTGGTTATGGAATGGTGAATGGGCCGCAATGAACATCTGTATGGCCGCAACACTCGCAATCCTTTTTATACTATCCGCAACACCCGCAACTGCAATCGCAACGTAACCGCAACCGCAACTGCAATTTAAAACCATGTTTATGGAATACACATGAAGAGGCTCACCCAAATTTTATGGGCACTTTTGTTTCATTGTTATACTCTTTGTCAGTACCTCTACAAATTCTACCATAAGATATTTTATTGGTATAATTAGTTTTATAATCACTGCCATAGGAGCACATGAGATTTAGGAATATGTAGATATAGTCCAATGAACAAACCCAAATCCACACCAATAGCCGAGATTTCCATTTCATCCACTGCTAATAATGAATTGAGGTTTAGGTTTTGTTATCTTTTTGAATGATTAGAGGTTGAAATTAGACAAAGTTTTATTTACAATAAAACTCAACCTAGCATGTGATCAGGTTGGGTAAGGTGAAGATGAGTTGAGTGAATTATGTATAATTATAGTTATTGTCCGAGCTAAGTTCAAGCTTTGGTGGCGATATTAAAAACACACAGGGTACTATGCATATATATATATATATATATATTTGATACCATCACTTACAATGTTTGAGTTAATTAATTCTAGTCACTTTAATTAATTAATTTTTTTGTCTGATCAAAAGAAATTCATAAAATAAAAAATTCTTACAATTTGACTCGAAAATTTTTAAATAATTTGGTGAAGAAGTGCAAATAAATATAAACCTAAATTTTATCAAGTTTTAAAATTAAAGCTTTTTGTTGAATCTCTCAATTTTAATGTGATACTTGGTGCTATTCTTTATTTAACAAAAAAATTATATATGTTTAGGATTCCACTTTCCTATGCTGGATGTTTATCACTTCTACTATAATATATCTTAATTCTCCCTTTCAAATAATATCTATGTGTACGAAATATGGCATTATGTACTTATATTCAAACTAATCTGGATGTTTATCACTTCTACTATAATCTATCTTGATTCTTCCTTTCAAATAATATCTATGGATGCAAAATATTGCATTTTGTACTTATATTCAAACTAATCTGTAAGAGCTTTTTGCTTTTTTAAAACCATTTTTGTCTTGAGTTTGAAATAGTAAAGAAGCAATATGAATTTGGGTTTCAAGTGGTTTTCTGTGTGCATCTAGTGAAAGCCACTCCTCCAAGTTCAATATATATTGTTGACTTGTAAGTCGTATCCTATGCGAATGAAAGAAAAATTTAAGTTGAAATTTTAATTAAAAGAATAATAATTTGAGGTTCTAAATACTTACATCTTCAAGTTTTTTTTTAATTAATGAAACAAACATATATTGTAAATAGAAATTAATGAGTTGTTGTTATGATTTAATCTATGATGTTTACTTAAATTTTTATTTACCACAACCATTTAAGTTAAGCTTAAAGGTCATAAATATATATATATATGCCTTGTTAGTTATTAATAAAGTTCAGAACATGACATGTGATTAAAATATTTATTTATTGTAATTTAATTTTTATATGATTTTAATGATATTTTATATTTTTAATTTGAATATCTAATCAAGAGAGTGAACATTAAGTAACTAACAAAATATTATCCACCATCGTCCAATTAAAAATATCATTAATAGATTTATTACTTATATGATCTTTTGTTAAATAATATTATAATTGTAAGACTTATTCATTAACTTATAAAATTTTTTCCATGACATTATTACTGCAAATACTCGATTTAAATTTTATATCTTATTATAATTTATAAGTTGTTTTGATTATTGTGTAGTAGTTAGTTTTAGCTATAGATATTTTTATTTAAGTTCAAATATCAAAATATTAAAAAAAAAAAGTAAAAATTTGCAACGGTTGGAACTGTTGTGCTAAATTCACTAATCTTTTTTTAAACAAAAAGCTATCCTATATTTTAATCTAATTTTATTTTTTTATTAAAATACTCTTTATTAACTTAAATACATTTTCTTAAAATTAAAAATTTTAATAAAATAGAGCGTATTTGGATTAGAAAAATTAAAATTAAACTAAAATATAAGATAATTTTTTGTGTAGTTTAAAAATAGATAGAAAGACTGTGTAATTTACTTTAAAATATATACATGTCTCTCTTTAAATCATCCATTTGACCAAAATACCCTTTCAAAGATAAGATTAATTTTAAAAAATATAACTTATTAAAAAGATTTTAATGCTGTTTTCTTCGTATTAAAAATCATAAACTTAATTTATTCAAAATTTTTATTACATTTAATATTGTGCTAATATTTATTATTATTGAGAGATAAAAAGGAAAATGAAGTTTGTTTTTGCCACATCAGCAGTCACGTAAGTATTTAACAGAATTGTGTTGGCTAGAAAAAAAAAAAGTTCTAATGGAATAAAACAAAAATAAAGACTGGTGTATACTTTTTTAAAAACTTTTGAATTTTAATGGAAAAAATAAAGTTCAAGAAACAAAATAGAATAAATATAAAGTTTTAAAACTAAAATAGTTATCTTTAAAAGTCTAATATTTTTTTCTTTTTAAAATAAGCTATATTGAGTATTTGTTTTATCCCATAGCATGAGGACAGACTTGTTTGCGAAATAACTATGGAGGTGCAGAAATAAAATGGGGAAAAATATATTGAAATGCAAGCTTTGCAAAATTTATAATAAAATATTTTAAAAATTAAAATTACCTCCAAGAATTAAAGTTACTGTGACTTACTATTAGGTTTAAAAAAATTACTATCAGATTTTGGAAAAATTATAATTTAAGTAACTTTGATAATAATTTTTTTAAAATATAGTAGTAATTTTAGTTTTGATAATGATTTGAATTTTTAAAATCTTTTATTGTAAATTTACAAAATTTAAATTCTTAAATGTAATTTTTTTAATAAATTATTTGTGGTTGACCAGTGAAAGAGGGTGGTTGGAAGGTGATTTGCTTACCTCAAAGAGAATTTTTTTTAAATTAACTTCTTCTTTTTAATTTCTTTTTCTAATTATGTTAAAACCGAAGAAAAATGAGTTTTTTGTAATATCTTTTTACAATCAAATAATAAGAAAAAAGTTCCAAAAATTTAGAATAGTCCTCCTAACCCATTATTTTATTTATTTTTTGTTCATTATGTAAGTAATTCATTAATAATTTGTTTAAAGAATATATGTTTTAAAATTTAAAAAATATATTAGAATAAGAACACGTGTACGTTCCATTAGCATATTTAAAAAGTTCACAAAACATTGTTGAACTTGAACATATATGCTTGTTAAAAAATATCTTAAATATATGTTTTCACGAATTTCCTATAATCTTGATATTTTAAAGTGGTAGGAAGATAGAATGAAATTTGAACGAAGATTATTTCATGAATTTCATATAAGTTCATCATTAAAGCAAAGATAGTGGGACTGGGATGGACATGGATGGATGACCTTGACTTCAGAACACGTTGACGTTCAAATTCCCCGCTCAAAAATGTTGCTTTCCAAGAAGAATCATGCATTGTATATGTTTCTTTCTAAACATATTGGTCGTCATATATTGTAGCAAATTAAACGTCATGAAACATGATATTGCATTTTTGTTTCGTCAGATTTAAAATTCAGAAAAAGCAGCCCAAGTATATAAACATAATTGCCATTGTGAAAGAAATAACTCTTTTGTTTTGATCAAATTTAGCGCACGTACTACTCAATCATTAAAATACTGAATTGAACACAATAAGGCGACTGCACTTACAAATCCACTATAGTTTAAGTTACCATATTTGAAAGATGCTTTAAAAAATGACAAAAAAAATACTTATTGTGGGCAGAATGATTCTTTTGCTGAAGTTGTCTTATAAGGCTGGTGGTATCAATCTTGACGTTTTAAAGTGAGAGAAAGATAGAACGATATTTGATTCAATATTATTTGCAGGAATTTACTTTAATTTTTGTTTGGTTTTCATCATTAAAGCAAAGATTGTGGGATGGGATGGACATAGGTGGATGACCTTGACTCTTGGACTAAGGCCATGTTTGGTATGAGGGCTATAGCAAGGAAAGGAATGGAAAGTTGTAGGGCATACAAATTTTTGGTGTTTGGTACCAGGAAAATAGCTCTCCATGGCATTTATGTTTCCCACATATGAAGGAAAATGCTTGCCTTAATTGAATCGATGGAAAGCGGATGCAGTCGAAGATGAGGCATGAGGGATTACTATTCTACCTTTCATTTTGCTACAAATCATACTTCTGATATCCCGCCATAGATAAGGCGACCCTCGACAAAAAGACACCACGTTAGCATGCGAGTTCTCAGACCTTTCTCACTGAGTCTTCCTCTTCATCATGGCACTAAAGTTTGAGCACTATACTGGCGAACATAGTTTTGTAGTGATAGGGAAGATGGATGCTTTGACGAGAGGAGAATGAGGAGTTGACAATTGGTGCCGGAAATCTAAA
The DNA here is from genome assembly GCA_032878935.1 of Erythrophleum fordii. Classification (NCBI taxonomy): domain Eukaryota; kingdom Viridiplantae; phylum Streptophyta; class Magnoliopsida; order Fabales; family Fabaceae; genus Erythrophleum; species Erythrophleum fordii. Next base: position 3,341,460 of record JAVQMF010000025.1, on the reverse strand, counting down.
ATCAGCAAACATTGTGACATCGAAAGTTTTGACAAAAGAAGCTTCCATTGTTCACCATGCACTGACGTTCAAACCAAGGCTAAGAAGAAGAGGCTGGGGATCGTGCTCTATTATTTGAATCTTTTTTCTTTGTTCAATAAATAAAAAACCAAGTTAAAAAATGTTACTTTTTATTTTTTTTTAATTTATGGGTATATTGGTCTTTTTATTATCTTTCTTTTTTATTCCTTTATCTTTTTTATCTAACCAAACAAAAAAAAAGACACATCACTTCCATTCTTTCTTAAACTATACCAAAGAAGATTTAAGTTTTGAGATTCCTTTCCATTCTCATTCTTTTTTTATTCCTTTTCCTATCAAAATTCATTCTGCATACCAAACTAAGCCTAAAAATAATTAGCTGTACCTGCGCCACAATATAGAACATATTCTTAATGTTCAAATTTTCCATACAAAAGTAGCATTAGACTATATTTGGAAGAAATGAAAAGGATAGTGCAATAAGCAATTTGAGATAAACTCCTGTTTATTTTAATTTTTTTATAACTGGAATGGAATGACAAAATAGAGAATTCAAGACCCCTCGTTACTACCCAAAGCTCAATTTTTTCTTAATTCCTTCTAATTGAAGGTATGGAAGAAAATAAAATGGACTTTCAAACAAAATTACAATTGAGCTTAGCCATGGTGGTGCTTTCCCTTCCACTAATTGTGAAGCTACTTATCGCTTCCACGCTTTTGACCCAAGCCTCTCAAGGATTGCCAGTCATTTATTTACATTGTGATAATAAAGCAACTATGTGTAGTGCTCTCAATAAGGTCAAAATGGTGAATCTAAACATATAAGTGTAAGATATGATTAAGTTAAACATTTGATTTGTAATGGAATAATTACATATCAATATATGAAAATAAGTGATAATTTAACAAATTTTTTTACAAAAAGGCTTGCTAAAGAATTGGTGATGAGAAAAAATGAAAGATTGAGATTAAACCTTTTAACAAGAATTACCAATAATGAAAATCTAACCTAGTAACTTCTACAAATCAATGGCCTTGGGACCATAAAGATTTATTAATTAATTGATATATTATTTGATATAAAAATCAATAATTTACTAATTTATACATTAACTAGTGAAAAATCAATTTATCATAGTGTTTTCTATTTTTTCTCAAAACATCAAACATAATCAATGTACATATTGTGTACTGTGATTATACAAATATTATATACATAGCAAATTACAAATTATCGTTATTCTATGTATTTGTTTGACCAAAACTTTAAGTTCATGAATGTAATTAGTTTTATTAAATAGAATTCATGGATTTATTCAAATTTTTTCAACAAACTAAAATTAAGGTAATTCCTTGTGCCTTGTCAAATTTAGTCTACAGTCTTGTGATAAGAAAATATTTTATTTATTTATTTATTTTTAATATATTTATTTTTATTTATGCAGCTTGGAACTTTTGCTATTTATTTCCTTATTTCAAAGGATACACCACATTCTTCCAAAAGATGAAATTGTAAGGATATATAACTGCTTTGTTTTTGCAAGAAAGGTGTTGGTGACAAAGCTTTAAAGTTATCATTTTCATCTCATAAATGAGTAATTAGTTTGTAGATTTTCATTTTTTTATCTAATCTTTTGGTCTGCCAGCTGTTTTATATGCTTTTGATGGTATCCTATAACATATAAGCACTACCGAAAAGGAAAAAAGACGCAATTTAAGTGATGGTATTTTAGTGACTTTATCGACAGTTTTAATTGTTATTCAGGCTTTTAGCAACCATTATGAAGGTCGTTAGTAAATTATCCACTGTAAAAGATTTGACAACAATTTTTTCCAACCATTGGTAAAAAGATGGTTTGATTACAGTCTAATAATGGTCACACACACATACAAAACATTTATTTCAATTATTTAGTTATTTAGTTATTGGAATTTATGTGTGCTTTTTTGTTTTCTGAATTTCTTTATGGTTTTCCCGAACTACTATAGCTTATTTATTCATCCATGTGATTGGTAGCACAAATAGATAACATGAAGACATCTGCATACATCATAACAGTGCTGCCTACTTTGCATTTTGTCACAGTATGCAATACAAATATGGATATAGGGTATGCCAATTTATATAATTCATTGTAGGACGAGTAGCCTTATAATTGTGTATGATGAGGAAAAAGCAAGGATTTGTTATATGATAGAAATGGCCACATGGTAGAGAGGCTTTTTATTTCATGTACCATGGCAACATAACTATTATAATTAAAATATAACTATTAGAATTAAAATAAAGTATTTTAAAATATTATACATATATTAAAATAATAATCCTAACGTATGCCCTACTTCATTTAATCCGAAAAAAGGAAAGAGAAATGATTCCCCACTTCATGATTATCCTTACAAGCTCTCCATTCTCCTATCTTTTCTTTTATTTCTCGTACCAACACTAAAAGTAAAACTTAAATTAAATATCTCCCAATCCCCGTATCCTTTCAATCCATGTCATCATGACTCTTCCATTCCAAGCACTCTCTCTCAACTATTCTCCCTCTTCAATTTCTCATATAAATCAATCTTTGGCCTATACATACCCTGCAATTCTCTTCTCTAACTCTCTTCATCTTTCCTTTATTCAATGGGCAAACACTATTACTCTTCCTCCATTCAGTTCTAGTTCATCCATTCCACCATTTTAGTATGGACCAACAGAAATGGGATTTCCAGGGAAGAAGGGCAAATCAGGCAACACATTCATAAATCCTTAGCAATTTAAGTATAGATTATTGTGGTTGGACAGAGAGCAACTCTTCTGGTTCACAAGGGGGTATTCTTGGAGAGGAGAGTGTCTTGCAATCTTCTCGTGCTTTTTGTAACACCTATATTATTGGAGTGATTGATTAGTATTCTTGTTGACGCTTGAAGGTTGAAGGATGGATTGAAACTATTATATGATTGGCTTTTACAATGCAAAGGATCAACAATTTCTTTATTGTGGACAAGTGGCAACCTAACATTAGGCTTTGTAACATCCCAAAACTAGTTAATATGGATTTTTGGGAAGAAATAATTAAATTAAAGATTTTTTAGAAATAATAAATAAATTGAGAAATTTAGGAAAGATAAATCTTTATTCATAGGGTTTTATTTTAATTAAATATAAATTAAATAGGTAATCATAAGAAAACTAATTAGAGTTTATTAAACCCTAAGATTTAGTTAAACCCAATTAGAGAGGCCTAAAAATAGAATTTAAAGGAGGCCCAATTAAAAAGCAACACAAGCTTATGACCTAAATGACCAAAAATCCATAATCCAACCTTGACCCATGATCTAACTCACTCAAAATATGATTATATGCCTACTACTCCCTCATTTCAGTAGCCACACATCCCAAACACTCTAAGGAGGAGAGAAAACATAGGGGGACAGAGAGAGAGAGTGAGTGAGTTAAGGTTTGTAAGCTTCAAAGCTCTGATCTAAATGGAAGACACAAGATTTGACTCAAACAAGTGAAGAGAAAAATGCTACTTTCCTTCTCTTCTTTTAGTTAAATTAACTAACTCTTGATTTGGTGGTACTTGAAACCTTAGGTTGTTAGAATTGAAAATTTTTGTGTGTTCTTAGTGGATTAGTAGTAGAAGAAGTTTAAACAAGTATTGGGTAAGTAAACCCCCTCCATTTGTTTTTTCTATTCAAATTTCATCTTGATGGCTAATTTTTATATAGGTGAATTTACATGTTTGAAAATTCAAAAAGTGGTGACCCATTATGTTGGCTTGGATTCTTGAGCTTAAGTTGGTGTTTTGTGACATTTGAGAGCTTGGGTAATTTGAAACTAAGTGATTATTGGGTTTTCAATTGAATTAAAGTAAGGCTCCCTTTAGGTTGATGCATATATGTTAGTTGTTTATGGTTGCTATATGTGTTTCTACTTGGTGGTTGTTAGTGGCTATTTTGAAAGTGGAAAATATATCATTTAAGGTAACCCAGGTTTAATTCCATTTATATTTATTGTGGAACCATGTTTATTGCTTCTATGTATATGCTTGTAATTTATGTGATGCCATAATTGAGTTTAGCTCCTTGTGAATATTTCATCATGGCATCATAGGATTGTTTTTGTAGAATGGAAAGTTGTGGACCTCGTAGATATGTTCTAACTACTTATAGGATGTATTGGACCTCATTGGTGTGTTCTACCCACCGTTTGTATTATTGGCCAATGACTGTGACTTTTGGTTGTCAAACTTGCTACTTTTGATTTGTTGAATATGGCATAATGAATGATGATTTTACCATATATAACTTTATACTTAATTGCCAAATACAAAAGTGTGTGGAATTTACCTTTGGTTATTGAGATTTTATATCTCACCTTTGTTATGGGCTAACATTTTATAGGTGAAAGTTTAGACTCAGGAAGGACAAGCAACCAGAGACTTGATTGAATTAGATTAGGCCTACTTTTCAGGATAGCCATATTTTAGATTATATATTTTCGTAACTTGTAATTAACTTACAACTTATGATATTATATGCCAAGTGTAGGATCTTATATTTAGGTAACTTGCACATGTGAGGATGATATATAGGAATTTAGATGATGTTTGATTATTTTGTGAAGGAACTTCACATGTAATTATGGTTTATTGTAGAGTAACTCTTGAATGATGATGGATTATTTGCATATTTGACTTACCCTCAATGGTATTATATGGTGTTGATTATTATTTGATTGGTCATTTAGAATTTCCTTAATGCTGGTTTTATTGTTGATTGTGGAATGTAACACCATACAAAACTAGCATCCATTTCACATCACAATTGGCTTAAAGAATTCATTTTCATAAAATAAGCACCTTTGGTAGCAGTTTTTAGCGACATTAAAAGCCAACATAATTCATTAATTTCCAAATGGACTATGTGAGTTTACCAAACTTACTTTTCATTCATCACACATTTGCTCAAATAGAATTACCATAAATTGAAGCTTACAATTCGGATCCAAGCCATAGAACTCGAAATGTACATCACACTTGCCATTTCCATGAAACTTCATATTCTAATATGAACTTTTGAAAATCATAATTAATTTTAGCAAAATCAAAATCATGTAAATTATATCACTTTGGAAAGATAAAAGATGTTCTCTAACTACCAAAAAAATTTTAGATTAAAAAATTAGGTTTGTCCCACAAAAATTGATGGAATAGTAACACTAGTCTTGGGGCATCTTACAACTGACATCAAACTTCAAAAATTTATATCTCCCTCAATACAGATCCAAATGCAGTGCTCTTATTGGCTATGAAAATCTCAAGATGAGACTTAGGAGTTATAAAAATTTCAAGGCATATGAGTTTATTTAACCCATGAAATCCATTGTATATTAGAGGCTACTATAGTACTCAGGTAGCACCAGATCTCTAATTTCAAAAATTCATAACTCTCTTTATACAACTCTTTTTCGTACAAACTTAGTGGCCTTAGAAATCTTATAATGTTAACTATATGTGTATAAAATTTCATAAGCATTGGACTTTCTTTGGCTCCTGAATGACATAAAAATGTAAATTGACCATATGAATAGTAACCTTAACAATTCTGCATAATTTGGCACACTCTAAAAAATCATAATAAATTTTATAGAACTACAAATTGACTACTGTTTAACTCTGTTAAAAGATCAAAATGAGACCTGTTTGCTTGCTAAATATTATGTAAAAACTCATCTATTTGGTCAGATTTTGGTTCAACTCAAGAAATGATCAAAATTGAAGTCCATAATAGGATAAAAAGGAACCAAATGGTCTTCTACTCAATCCACAATCATTTAAGCATGTCCAAAAGTATAAACATAGCCTATGAGATATCCTAAATGGTTTAAATCATCATGTATCTCAAAACCATCATCCTAGTTGTTAATATACACATATACATCAAGGCACATAGATGGCAAAAACTCGCATATACATTCATTTGGTTCCAAATTTCATTTATACATCGTAATTACATATATTTGCTTGTGCTCAATGGTCTAAATCACATGTACATCATCTAGATACAAACTTTGACATTAAAATACATAATTTTCCTATTCTATTGTCAAGAGTCTACACTTCAAGGTACTTGGCCTCCACTTCTTGGTTCACTTGGCTCACCTAGATATGGTTAGACATATGTGGGGGAAGAGTAAGATTCAAAGAATTCTAATAGCTTTTTACCCTTTCAAACATATATAAAAGATGCATTTATATGTCAAAGAATGCATGCATGCTATATAAGCTACCAATGAACATATATAAATTATTTTCCTTGTCATATAAACTCATACATGGCAAACATAGGCTTTCAAGGGCATTGGTCTAACCTCACCCAATTTCTTTAGGATTTTTGGATTTACCTCACCTACTTTTAAGGGAATTTTGACTTAGCCTTACTCTTCTTAAGACTTTAGGCTTTGTCTCACCCATTCCTAGGGACTTTTAGCTCATCCTCACCTATCCTAGGGGACTTTTAGCACGACCATACCCATTCAAGCCAATTTGCATTCATAAACACCTTTCAAGAAGTAAAATGGTACCATCATATGTAACTAATGGCTAGAAACATATCTTATAGTTCAAACATACACATAAGTACTTAATCACAAGCAAACATCCAAACAATACATGTGAAAAAGGTTAAAGAGTTATTTTGAAGTAAGAACACAAACTTTTCCCCTTGGTTAGTGTTTTCCATTTTTAGCCAAATACATGCAATTAGGTGGGGCATGATTTTCTTGGCCTAGACACATCAAATAAGTCATAATTATATAATTAGAGCAAGTTCTAGCTTTACACAAACTCTATGCATGCTTACTTTGTCTAATGCTACCAATATGGTTCCATAAAAGGGCACAAGGAAGCAACCCTTAGAATTTATGATCTTGGCTCCAATTTCCCATTCAATTTAAGCCTCTTAACTGCATTTAGGCTCATTAGAGTTACCATAAGTTCAATTCAATGAGCTATATACTAGGTTGCTTCTTTATGTCCACAAAGGAGCCTAAACTTTCATCTCACAAACCATGATTTCTAAATTTAAACCAATGCTTCCCTTGATGTTTAATAACCATGTCTAGGCTATTTCCATCCTTGGAATTAATTAAAACTCTCCTTAGGTGCCTCAACCTTGCCTTGGCCGAGACATGCTACATGGTGAGCATTCATGGAGTTTATTTGATTTTCGTTAGGGAATTGGCACTTGTGAAACTTCCTAGATGTCTTATGATCTCATAAATACTCTTACATAGGCTAGATTATCATTAGAAAGCTTCAAATTTGGCCAGGTGCATCAAAAACCCTAAGTCACATAACTTGATTTCTAAAGCTTTTCTTTTAAATCTAATTGTATATTATTAATCTTCATGCTTGAAAACCCTTGTCTCTAACTTATTTTGGCTTGAATTCATTCCCTATTGAATGGGCCTTATGCTGGATGAAATTGTGCATGGAGGAAGAAACCAAGAAAAGCAAGAAAGTCATGGAAGTTTACCTTGATTTCAAAGCTTTTTTAAGGAGCTTTCATTTGGTTCTAACTTCTCCTTCAAATTCTAACTTCCTCTTACTGAACCAACCTCAAATCAATCACAAATTAGTCATGAAAACCATGGGAGAAAAGAGGAGAAAGAGGAGAAGAAGATTGGTAAAGGAGAAAACATGAAAAGCCATGAAATTCTTATACTTTTTGCTAGGTTTCTCTCCTTCTTTTTCCCTCCATCTTGTGTGCCACTCTCATCTACTCTTGGTTCTATTTTAGATGTGAAAAGGCCAATTATGAGGGCTGGCCAAATGTGGGACTTTTTTAAGGGTGCTAAGTCTCATTTAGACAACTTTTCAAAATTACAATTTAGTCCCTCAATTGGTTTTGTCCAATTGGGCTCATTTCAACTTCTTTTTAAAAACCGTTTTCTCCATCATGAAATTTAGGTCCTTTGATTGATAAACTATTTTTGGTTTCATCCAAATTGGATTTAAAACCTTCCTAAAAGAATTGATTAAAACTTTAGTCAACTGATGTTCTAAAATATAAACCGAAGGGGTTTTGGCTATTCTAAGGGTTCTTATAATTTTTAAGGCCTCTGAGAATCCCGGAACACTCATTTTTCTCATTTAAAAATCACTCCTTTGAGTTTTTTAAAAGTTAGCCAAAATTATAAAAATGCCACTGGATTTCTTCTAATTTACTTAGCTATTCTGACTGCAGTTTTTGGGCTTCTCTTGCCTTGTATCCTTATTTTCAATTATTTAGAATTTTGTCCTAATTTTATTTAATCTCAAATCATTCAATTTAAGGGACCACTTTTTATATGTTCCTCGGTTAAGGGTTTTTAGGACATGCCTGGTATTGTATGGAAGCTTTGATATAATGGTTATTGGTTGTAAATCATAGGTGTAAGATAGTCATACGGTGAATTTTTTAGATTTTGGACATTTTGGGAATAGTTTCCTTTAGCATTTGATACTTGTTAGATTGGTTGGAGGTCAATTGGTGGTGTATTGGTGAATTTAGGTATGTGATTTGTTAGTCTAATATTGCTTTCGCTATCATGGTTTTATTTTTCTGATTTTTCCTTCCACATCTATCACTTGGAGGAGTGTGTCAGTGTTTAATCCCTTGTCCCTAAGATTTTGCATCATTTGGAGATACATTTAGGATAATTAAAGGCATCCCAGGTCCATTTGTTTAAGTTAGGGAGCTTGTGGTTTGTGTGCAATTACGTTAGCATTTAATTTTTGCTGGTTTTATGCCTTTTATATAAAGGGAGCCACGATGCTAGCTAAAGGCTACGACATCACAACAAGGCTTTTTAATGTTGTAGTGCCATGTGGGTTTTGCACCCAAGTGTTGCATCAAAGGTTGCAACACCATGACATGGCCCTTTGGCACCTTGGCAATGTCCAACTAGAAGCAAACATGTCATGATGCAGTCTTTCAAGGCTACAACACCATGCATATTTTTTGGTTTTTGGAGGGCTTTTGAGTGTTTAGAGTGTGGTTTCTAATTAGGTTTCAATCTAGGATTTTATGCTAATGTCTTAAGGTATTAATGACTGATCTTAGGACTTAATTATACTTTTAATAGTTTAGGTATTCATTCTTCTTATGATAGACATTAAGCTTAGTAATTTGTTTATAATAAAAGTTTTAATTGGTTCATATTTTTTGTGTTATTAAGGTTATCCATATATTTAATTGACCAAATCTCTTTATTTGACCCATAAATTAGTTGTTAATTAGAACTAAATTTTACATGCTCTGCAATAAATATAGATCTAGGGGTCGTTAGAGTGCTTTAACCAAGAGGTTGCTATTATAGTTGGAAATGTACCTCATATATAGGCGATTTAAAAGAGTTTGATGGTTTGCATGTCACACTCAAACACACGTTTTATGCTTAGGAATATATTGAATTCATAGACCCTTCACTCTCTCTTATTTATGGTTTCCAGGTGAAATTAGACAATAGGCGGCATGTAGGTATGAACGTGTTCTTCATATATGTTACTAGTGTAGGAGACTTGGACATAGTTGTATAACTAATTTATATCAATTCTTATAAAATATTAATTAGAAATCAATATAGAACCACGCTCACTAGGTGGCTTTTTGAGCTAAATCCTATAATTTAAAAAAGAAAATCATAAAATCCCTATTCATACATAATATTGCATTGATATCCCACAAATTTGGTGGAAGTCAGAATGGATGATTCTAACTTCTAGGAATTCTTTTTTAAATGGATTTGGGTGACTTTCATTGAACTAATTTCTTTTTAAATAACAAGTGGATGTTGGAATTGTAAGTTCTGACATCCACTTTTTAATTTTTTTTAAATAAAAAATGTACCTTAGCTGCACTTTTTAATAAAATGCAAGGCATGTAGCTGAGCTTCATGCGTTGCAGGTAAAGCCTACATCACATGTAGGCCTAGCCTATAGGCTGGGTTTACAGTGTTGTCAAGTCAGGTTCAAAAGACTCTGACTTGACAACACTGGACTTAATTAAAAAGTCCAGCAGCCCATTCATCCATCTTCCCTCGCATTAAAACATCTCCTCTCCTCCTATATATGAAACTTTCTCTAGAGCATTACACATGCATACATCTTATCTTCTTTGGCCTCCTATATTATATGCTCATCTCTTTTCTCTTCTTTAGCATTATACACGCTCTTCTTCTCTCTTTTTCTTTTTTTCACTTCATCATTTACAACTTAAAAAATTTATAACTTTCACTTTTTTTTTTTAATTTTAATTACTAGAAATACCCAAGGCCTTTCAACTTGCCTTATATGATCTAAGAAGGTTAGTCATTTTTTTTAAATCATTCATAAATATTTATTAATTAAGTCATATAGTTATATTTAATTTTTTTTATATTGGTTTTAGTTGCGTTTATTTTTTAGTTATTTTTATTTGTTATTATATTTATTTAGTGGCATTTAATTTTTGCTTATATATATATTGTTTACATGTAATTTTTTCTTATATTTAGTTTGTTTGTATTAATTATCTTTTTGTTCAATTTATTACTTTTGCATTTTTTATTTAATTAGTTCAAATTTAGTTTGCATTTGTTTTCTATGTTATTTTTATTTTCTTTGCATTTTTTTTGTATCTTATATTTATACTATTTTCATTTATTTTGTTGTTGTTTCTAAATATTTTTTATTATATTGATTTTGCAAGTATTAAAATTTTGTTGTTATGCTTATTTAGTTTGTTTGCATTAATTATTTTAATATTTATTTTGGTGACATTTAATGTTTTTGCTATATTTATTATGTTACTATTTAATTTTTTATACTTTTTTTGGTTAGATTTAATTTTTTTTCCTTTCTTTATATGTTTGCATTTATTTTTTGTGTTATATTTAGTTTCTTTACATTAATTTTTTTCTATATTAATTATGACTGCTGAAAATTTAGTAGTTATATTTATTTTGTTTACATTGTGTTTATATTTATCCTGGTTATATATATATATATATATATATATATATATATATATATATATATATATATATATATATATATATATATATATATATATATATATATATATATATATATATATATATATATATATATTTTTGTTATATTTATTTAGTGGCATTTACAATTAATGTTTTGTTATATTTAGTGTGTTTGCATTAATGATCTTTTTGTTCAATTTATTACTTTTTCATTTTTTATTTAATTAGTTCGAATTTAGTTTGCATTTATTTTATGTGTTATATTTATTTTCTTTGCACTTATTTAATTAGTTTGAATTTAGTTTCTTATATTTGTTTTGTTTGCAAATGTTACTATAGGAAAAAATAATGACCAATGAAAGTGACATTGTATTTATATTTGCAAATGGACGAATTTTGTATGATTTAGACAGTGTGAGATTTGAGTGTGCCAGAATGAACATATGAGAGTTGATTCAGACATCACTTTAAAAAGGTTGAAACAGATGGTTGGATAAAAGTTATAACTTTCCTTGAAGCAGTTTGTATCAAAGATAATATATAGGTATTTGGCATCACTAAAGCTAACATAGTATTAAGCATGTAACTTAGAAGATGATTCTAATGTGTAAGAAATGTAGCAAGTGAACTCACAATTTCCATCCCAATTACTTAGGGTAGAGTTGTATGTGTAACGGTCCTTACTTCTAAACACATTAACTAAGCATAATTGGTCTCTTAAATATGAGTACTTAAGGTTAAGCATTATTAATAGTTTGTTAATAGATGAAAACCTAAAAAATTTGAACCTAATTATCTTGTTGGATTGTTATTTAGAGAACAAGGCAACTTAGGTCTATGAGGGATTTAAGCTCTTAATTAAGTCCTTCACTTGATTTGACATAGGTTCTATACTCACAAAACCTCTTATAATTATTCCCAAGTCATTATATACCATTATCATTATGAAAATTAAGTTTTAGAGGCTAAAATAAGAGTTTGGTGTTTTAGGCTGCAACTTGGACAATTCTCACCATTGCTAAATTAACTACTGGAACCTAAAAACTAAATTATTGAACTTGTGCCATGACTTAACTCATTACTAGAGCTTAAAAACCAACATATATAGTTCTTGTCATGGCTAAGACCTTTTGCATTGTAGCAAAAGTGTACTTAAGAATTTACAATTCCCTAAAACCTAAGTTTCACCGTGGCGGCCTACATGGCACCATGGTGAGAGTGCCTATTGGAACTCTCCTAACAATTTTGCCTGATTCTCACCATGACAAGATCCTCTTACACTGTGACGAGATCGTTCTTGGGAGCCCTCTAAACCTAAAATTCTCGATTTGCATTGCAACTCAAACCTTTTCATCGCGATGCCTTGAGCTTTTGGATCACTCTTGGCCCTGATGTGAACAATTTCGACTAAGGCTCAGACCTCTCAAATACTAAGCTCCTTAACACTCATTCTTACTCCCTTGTCTTTCCCTCTTAATAGTATCTAGGGACCTCCTAAGCCAAAAACATATGGTTTTAATGTTGTTTTCCTCTTGTACTCACCAATTTATTCATTCCCAAGACTTAAGGGCCTAATTTTGGATCACACTAACTAATTATCATTTCATATCAGTAAATTTACATATCATGATCGTAATAGGTACCTAAGTCACTAATGATCTTATTCAGTTACACCTTCCCCCTACCATCTAGCCTCGTACTATTTTGACAAGCTTCCAGAGTCTAACTAAACATGTTCCTATTATTCGCAGCCCTAACAAAAACTCACATATAAAAATTTGACCATGGCACATATAAATACATTCACATTCCAATAGAAACTCCACACAACCATATTTAGATTGGCCATTCATTGCAAAGCATAATTATACTTTCAAATGGATAAGCCATGATTCTTTATTAGCAATATTCCACATTAAATCAACATTAGGTACATGCATCAAATTATAAGTAGTATAAAGTTTAACTTCTTATTAGTTACATTATTGCTTACAAAACATCAAAATACCTATATTTGGCAATATCAATGATGATGCTATACAAAAGAAATTACAAAAGAATAGCATCTACTCTAAGTCAAAATGGCCAAAGTGTAGAAATTTTATGCAAGGCCTCAAATCAAGAATATTCATCCATTTGCTTTCCCTTTTCCTTATTTAAGGAACCTTTACCTAAAAGTGTTAACCCATAAGATGGGATGAGATACAAATCTCAATAATTGAAGGAAAATTTCATACATATATACAATTTAATAAGCATAAATACCTATTAAACATAGTTATTGAAAGCGTCATCATAATCCATAAATGAACTAGTTGTACTACCAATAACTACCATTCTATACTAACAATCACATACATCATTTAATGGCTAATAATATAGGGAAGGGCTCGTCCATTGCACCCTCTCTTTATTGAGCATACTCTGGACTCAGTGCATTCATGAGTCTAATCACAACTCGATGTCTGATCGAAGTACAATGTATTATTAGTGGCAACCACAGTTACACTAAAGACACACTCATGGTCCATAACAACAATTAAGTAGCCAACCAATCATTTAGCATAGTAAAGATACATTATATAGCAAATATCATATTAATAATAAACATATGCAAAGAATTAAAATTTAACCTCGGTTATTTCACTTAATTGTATAAAGTTCTAAAGTCAAGATAAGTTTCCACACCTTAGAGGTCCTAAATGAAATCAAAGCATATTTTTAGCCACTAATTACAGCATAAATTAGACATCATCGAAATAAACTATCAAGAATTACCTAAAAATCACTTGCCCAGTCACTAAAAGACTCTAAATTGAGCTTCCCCACACCAAAACATCAATATTCCACTCCAAAAATCTTGGTATTTTCATACAAAATCAGAACCCACTGTATAAGTCAACTGTTGAGGCCACTAATCAATAGAAAATACATCAAAATGAGGAGAAGATGCTTATCTAATAACCCCTTGATGTAAAACAAGGGAGTTATGGACAGGCTCAGATACCAAATTGATATAACACGTGTAGGGAAGAAAGTAGGGAGAGATATTAGAACAAGATAGAAGAGGGAGAAAATAGATGTAGGATAAGGGAGTAAAGGAGGAGAATATAAAAGAAGAGGGGAAGAATCAATTTGGCGTTAGAGCCCGGTCACAACTCTAATCACACTTTCCACTGCCTTTCATGACCACACCATCTGAACTAGAATGAGGGATCCAACCAGATCATCTAAGCTCATTGCCAATGACCATGGCATGCATTGTCATGCACTGGTGAAGTCCTTAGAACAAAATACCTAAACTATCCAAACTAGTCTAAATGACTTCCAAAAAAATATAGACCATCAATTTGATAAACTTACGAGTGCCATCAATCAACTGTGTATGAAAATGAGTAGCAAAAACTTAAAAGAACTAAAGGTGGAAGAAGAATGTTGTTAAGAGCATAAAGTATTAAAGGAAGATATCTTAATTGAGTCGAATGTTATCATTGTGGAATCCCTTGATTGCCCATCAGATATCAATGAGGATGGTTCTATCATAAGGTTTAAAAAATAGTTAAAGGTAAATTTGGAATGTGAAGAAATTAATTTTAACCTGTAGTTTGAAATTCAACCACAAGTTATAGAATGTTGTGTTCAGAATCAACTAGTTCAACTACTCCACCTAATCGAGTTTGTTATTCTATATATATTAGTGAATCCAAAGCTGTCTTGTCTACCATATCTCAAAGTAGTGGCGTTCAGCCTACCTGATGCTCCAAGATGGATTATTTTAATACTTTTCTATTTCAAAACTCGGGGATAAGTTTTCTTCGACCAGGGGAGAATGATGGAGAATGAGAGAAAAATAGGAAAATTATTATTAATTATTTATAAATTATAGACTAAAAATAAATATAAGAAATAATATTTTATTAAAATTAGAATTAGAATTAGTTATATTTTTGTTAGGCTTTAATAATTATCTTTTTGTTAGTTTTTAATTATTTTTAAGATTAGACATTTGACTTTAAATAGGATTAGAATTTTATATATTTATCTTTTATTATTAGAAGTTATCTTTCATTAAAATGAAGATTAGAATTCTATAAATATAAGTCTTTGTAATTATATTTGGAAAACCTTACCACTGATTAAAGAATAAGAAGTATTTGTAGAATATCTATATCTCCCCCTCTTTTCTTCCTCTTCCCTCTTTATTTCTTCTAATATCGTCCCCTCTTTCTTCTATCTTCTTCTTCTTTTTTCCTTTGTCCTACATCTATTTTCTCCCTCTTCTTCCTTGTTCTAATATCTCCCCTAACTCTCTTCCCTACATGTGTTACATCACCCCTCTAGCCTCAACCTTTGAAAACCAAGTTAGAATCCATCAAAATAACAAAGTTTAGATTTGAGAAAAAGATGAAAATCCTTTAAATGACAAACCAATTAGACCAAAATGTAAAGAAGAATGAGAGAAACAAATTTCATATAGATTACCTTGGCCAAATCTCCTTCTAAAAGTGAAAAATGGTGGAATAATGAAGAAAAACCTTAACCCTTCTTCTTAAGTACGAAAATGGCTTTCTTATTCTGCAGAACCCTCAAACTTTAGCATCCAAATAATGACGTGATAAATCTCTTAGAGTTTTAGAGTAAGTGGGCTGGTCCATTAGACCCAATACACTACAAGAAAAACAGAAATTAGCGACGAAATTTTTCATCGCTAAATATGAATAATTCCGTCGCTAAATGAAATAGCGACGGAAAAATTCTGTCGCTAATTTCACTATTGCTAATTCATTTGCGACGGAATTTGGAATTCCGTCGCTAATTAGTGAAGGAAGGTTCCATCACAAAAAAGAATTCCGTCACTAATTCTAAGGATAGCATATTATGAATTTGTGATGGATTAGTGACAAAAAGTTCCGTCACTAATTAGCAATGGATTAGTGACAAAATATTCTGTCGCTATTTAGTGACAGTTTAGTGACGAAATATTCCGTCCCTAATTACTGACGAATCTGTGACCAAATATTCCGTCACAATCACCAATAGATTTGTGACGGAATATTCTGTCGCAAATCAGCAAGGGATTAACGACGAAATTTTTCGTCACTGATTACTGATGAATTTGTGACAAAATATTCCGTCACTAAACACCGACAGATTTGTGAAGGATTATTCCGTCGCTAATCAGTGACGGATTTATGACGAAATATTCTGTCACTGATATAATTTTTTATTTTGTAATTTTTTTTAAAATTTAACCTCAATATTAATTTGCTACCTATCCAGTAATATATAATAAAAACATAATAAAGTAAAATTAATTGAAAATAATATTATTATTAAATAATAAAAATTTTCTTTTGTTTAAGTATTTCTCGCTATCTAATAAAGTATATAAGCACAATAATATTCAATAAAAAAGAAACAAATATATTAAAATGATTCTTAAGCAAATGATAACCATTCTAAAACAAATTATAACAATTCTCAACAAAACATGTTTTAAAAGGGAAAATCATCTTTATGGTAGAGGACAATCATCAGGATCTGATGGAGCACGAGATAACCATGATTCAAGATCTTGTAACCTATTGAGTGTTTGCTAATGTTGGTTTAATAGAGACAAGATTTCTTGATGCTGCTCTATGATACGTTGATTTTGCTCTCTAAGCTCTTGATTCTCCTGTCTTAAAGGGGCTGTTTCTGTGACAATCCTCCTACGTAATTCTTCTTTAAAATCTGAATGGAGTCCTAAGTCATGAATGGAAGAAGAGGTCCCACGAGAACAGATAACATCAATATCTTGAGCCTCAAATCCTACCCCAAAAACGCGACCGTTCTTATTTTTACCACCAATAGCCTCCAACCATAAGGCGACTTCATCATCATCATCTACATCATTTGACGCTATGCCTGTTGAGTCCTGAGTAGAAGCTCTGACATTCTTAAGCCTTAAATAATCAGCCTGTTAAAGGAAGTAAAGAAGTACAATTTTACAATAAGGAAAACAATGACAGTGCATCCAAAACCAAAAGTATACACATATTTAAGCATCTTTTCTGTCATATAGTATTAACATGAAGTGTGATCATATAATGAGGAATAAATATTTTAAAATTGCAAATATATTTAGTCATTACAATCAAAGTTATCAAATATTGAAATTACACAATTAGGTATATGGAAAGAATATGTCATGTTGATAGCCACAGAGCAATTAAATAAGTAAAAAAAATTAAATAAAGGATCACATAATCATAGTGACAAAATGAAAAATGAAGACTCAGACTACAACTAGTCAAGCCACTGGCCGTCAACACAAGTTTAATGATAATTAAAACAAAAAATGAAATACAAAAATTTTATAACTGACAATTAGTAATTTAAGAAAGTTGGAATTTTCTTTCCATTTTTTTACTACAATTATTTATTTATTTATTAGAACATGCACATACGCTAACGTGCAAGTAAATTTTATTCTTATTAAAAATTAAAATGCATAGTTCATAATTTAATATTAAAATTTTTAAATAAAAATCAAGTTGTAAGATTTTTTATTAAAATAAAAAATTTTAACTACTCATATTTGGATTGCATTATTTTTATAAATTTTTTTCTTAAATAATAAAATGTGAAGAAGAAGTCCATCTTATAATATTAAAAATGAGGATTCACATAGTACAACCTCAGCATCCCCCACCCCCCCAAAAAAAGAAAAAGAAGTTAAATGCGTGTTTCTTCTTGAAAGAAAAGATATACATCGGATTGACTGCAACAGAAGTTTTGCACAAAACCAAAAAAGATCTTGAAGTCTTGCTTGAGATTATGCTCACATTGGAAAGAGTACTAACATAAGGTAAGCATTTATTTAATTATTTTGGGCCACTAACTAATTAAT
The DNA here is from genome assembly GCA_032878935.1 of Erythrophleum fordii. Classification (NCBI taxonomy): domain Eukaryota; kingdom Viridiplantae; phylum Streptophyta; class Magnoliopsida; order Fabales; family Fabaceae; genus Erythrophleum; species Erythrophleum fordii. The sequence continues at coordinate 3,323,530 of JAVQMF010000025.1, read as the reverse complement.
TATTTATTTGCTAACAAACTAAGCATTTAATTTTTGAAACTGGGATGTTGCTTATTGCAGTATCATCATCAATAAAGAATTAAAGACATATCCTTTTTATTTTTGTTTGAAAATCAAAATAACAGCATCAAATTAAAAGTTGGAGGGATGTCCCCAAAAAACAATAAGGCTAGAAATGGAATAAAAATCTACGTTATTATTATTTATTTTTTTATAAATAAAGCACAAAACTTTAAAAATAAAGAGTGGATAGAGAGACAGTATAAAAATGAGTCTTTGACATTATATTCAACTATTTTTCTTTTTGGTAATAAACAAATTATAAGGTCTTAAGAACCAAAAAAGATATATATATATATATATATATATATATATATATAAAGGATCCTTAACACTTACGTTCAAAAAATGTCACTTAGGTTAGAACTCTTATGTTATGTAAGCCATAAACTTATTTACAAAAAAAGACTTCATAAGTTAAAGAGTATTATCATAAATTAACATGTTGTTACTATAGACACACACGCGCGCGCGCGCGCGCGCACAAACACGCATCATTTTCTATTAATTAAACACTTGAAATGTACAAGATATATGGCTCATCCATTTTGTACTAATACCCTTTCGTAGTTTTAATTATTTGCATTAAACTTATCATTTAGTTTAATATTTAATTCTCTTCTATCTGTTTATTTATGCAATATGGTTCCAATATAATAGCGTGAAACCAATCACGTAAAATGAAAATGATACACACGAAGCTGTTGTGGTTCAATGAAGTGGAGTGTGGATAGTTGCAAGACATCTTAAGTTCTGATAGGAGAGTCCTAAGTATTGCATTGTCAGGCGTAGATGTAGTGCAACAATAAAAGATAATGAAATAAATACCTGAAAATCAACAAATGCAACTGGAGCCCCATATGTGCTCTACATCTTCAGTTTCAAAAATCCAGGACATCTGACAGATGACAAATAAAAAGAAAAATCAAACTTAACCTCAACTGAGTTAATAAATATAATGATACAATACATGTATACTGACCTGGAAAATACTTGCATTAGCTCTTGTTCAGTACAAGATGGCCCCAGGTTAGCCACAAATAAAGTCGGACATGGGGTCACATTTTGTGGAAGGTGAGAGGAGTTATTCTGTCAAATAAAAGACAAAAAAATTACTTGAAGTGAGATACAAAAGTTGAATATTAAATAGAGTTCCAATTTCATGGGATGTAAAGAAGAAACAAGTCAAATGATAACATGCAATGATCCAAATATGAGAAATATACTGAAGCAAAGTAAATATTATATACCCGCACCACTAATAGAAATCACTCAGGTGTGTCTAGGCATAGCTTAAAGGATGTAACTGAGGAGTCCCATTATATGATGTAAAGTAATATACTTTTGAACAGCCTAATCAATGATACCAAAGGAACAGAAGTATATATGACCACTACCAGCATTGGTTGTTGAAAACAATTATCTATTGCAGCGAAGAGATTATACACTTCCACCATTAACTTCTTTAAAGTCTGATTGAAGAAGCTTATAAAGAGTTAGAATAAAAGAGATATAGTTCCCATCCATATATTAGTGTAAGATTGTGCACATTGGAATGCTCTCCTCGTTAGCCAATTAGAAAGTTTACAAATGAATTGTGATATGAGGCCAAAATTTCAAGAACATGATATATTTGTCTTAAAAAAGAAGGAAAGGGTTATCCATATACTTTAAGGACCCAGGGGAAGGGAGACCATAATTTTAAATTTTAAAAAATAAAAATAAAAATAAAAAGAGGGAGGGATAGTGAGTATTTAATTCTCAGTTGTATTGAAATTGAAGTGAATCTATAGCAGGACCAACGACTACCCCCTGACTGAAAAGTGGAAACTACATTAGAGCTGCACATTCCACCTCCAATGAAAATTCTAGTGCTTCGTAGCCAACAGAAGAATTAGACAAGTGCAATATTTAACAAAATGTAAAGTGTGTAAATTCTAACACCCCTAACAGAGTAGAAAACTACTTTTCATTAACGAGGAGGAAAAACAAAGGGAGCATAATGGAATGATAATTATTGTACCAGAGAAATTGTCATTTCCCCTATAACATGATCGCAGATAAATAAAGAAGGGCCAAAAAAGGGAGCCAGACCTCTTATACCTTATACATTGAAACAAATAAATGCAATCTCCCTTTAAATAAGTTTTCTCCAACAGCAACTACAGAGAGAGAGAGAGAGAGAGAAATTTTAAATTTGCTTAATGATCACCATATGTAGTTCAGTCATATTATAATCAAAAGCACCATGTGTTGAAAAAGAAAGATATAACCATCTTGAGATAATATAACTCAAAAAATTATGATAGTGGTGCAGAAAAGAGATATGGTTGAATACATATAAACTTGACATTCCAACAAATTATAAATCAAGAAAAGCAAAAGAAGGAAGAAAATTTAGAAGAGAACACTCACCAAACTTGCAACTGCACTGTCACTGACAGCTTTACCATCAATATTCCATTGACTAAATAATAGAAAACAAACAAATAATAATCCAATTAGATGGGACTCTATAACATACAAAGGCAACAACTTCAAAGGGCAAATCCTATGGTCTGACTTCAAATATAGTGCATTTAGTACTTTTTTTAATAAAAGAAATAGAGCTTTCCAGAGTAACTTTTCAAGGGCGAACGGATTCCCTACTTGGCACCAATGCAGAGCACACCATGCTTTGAGGAGAAATCATGTCATTTTTGGAGCTTCTTTTGCTTAGCATCAGGGGCCATCTGCATCGTCAGTTTTGATACAATCAAAGCCATCCACAGCTGCTCCCCCTAAATGGTGTGTATCAAGCTAGATTAATCGGAGAAAAATGCAGTTCAAGTTCTTCAGCCAATTGCCCTGTTATACATTGAGCGGGAAAGGAATGCAGCGAAATTTTCTAAACTCCATCTTCATTCAACAGTAGCACAAAAGCAAGGTTCCATCATCTTCCATGTCATCTTCTCAGCAAGTTTTTTAGCAACCATAGCCGCAACTTTGGGTGTCAACGATTGCTATGATTATCAAGCATTTTTAGTGGCAACGTTTTGAGCAACATTTTCATCAGATCAGAAGCATACCAAAAATTAATTCAACCAATTGGCATTACCACTCAATTTAAGATATCAGAAGATGAGTTAGGTGAAAAACAACGTAAATCGATCAACTGGGTTTAGGGTTCCTTCATTCTCACCGCGTTGCTATTGACTTGGGTTTGAGGCTTCCTCTGATGTTGGGTAATAGACTTGGAGAAGAGAATGAGAGGACAGCGTTGAAGATGCGATTCTTGGAGAAGAAGGAGCAGGGCCGGATGAGTGAAAGGAGTACGACGACTGGATTGTGTTCTGAAACAACTGATATATCTTTACTAAAACTTAAATGACGTCAATTCTTTTGCAAAGCACAGCCTCCTTGTCACCCCGCCAAGTAGAGAATCCGAACACCGTCCATGGGGCTGGATTGGAGCTTTGAATCAGAGGATCCCTCCGAGCAAGACTTTGCGGGCTATCAATTTGGTGTGCCAAGGAAGAAACCGTCAGAAATCGATTTTTTATTTTTTTAAGTAAATATAAATTTTATCACGAGAAAAATAAATATATAATCATTTAGTTTTTAAATTTTAAAAATATACAAAAAAGTTCCGAACAAAACTAAGTATCTAAACAATTTTTAAAGGTTGAATCACACAATTTTAAAATTAAGATTAAATAGTCGATATAAGTAAATTAAAAATTATAGTTTCTTTTTTTACTTTGAAGAAATGTACAACTCGATCTTTAAAAATATATCTCCTAACCTTATAATTTTTTAATTTATTCTTTTATGTTAGTTATTTTTCAAAAATGTATAATTCATTATATTTTAATCAAGCTATATATTTATTTTTAAAAAATTAACTCAATATATACATATACTAAATTATAAATTTTGACAATTACTTTATATAAAAAAATTTAATATAGGGGTTAAAACATGAGAAAATATATATTTTAGGATCAAAATATATATCTATTTTAAAAAAAAATTTTATGTCCTATATATATATAGAAAATGTAGAAATTGATTACATATGCCTGATGATATGGTTAATAATGTTACAGTAAGGAAAGTATACATCCCAATTTAATTTGTGCCATTGAATATTAATCTGTTATAGACATGGAAATTTTTAATAGAAGAATAATGATACTAATGTAACAAATAAAAGTAAAAAATAAAATAAAATCCTATTTTAATTATATTATCTCTATTTTCCTTAATGTAATTGGCACCAAATTCTTAGGCGTAAAAACGTATTTACTAATATGGTATAGCATTTGTAGTACTATTCAAAATATGAAAGATATACATCTATGTAATTCCATTCAACTTAAAAGGAGCCTTGGCCCCGTTACATTTTCGGAAAAAAAAAATATTGTATGGTGAAAATTTATTTTGGCTGCTCAAAAAAATTACAGATTTACATATAGCTCCCTTTTAAAATCTATGCTATACTTTCAATGGCAAAACATCATAATTATTACTTACTTTTCACAGTCAAGTTACTTCAATAATTTCAAATATTTAAGAATAATAAAATTAGGTAAGACAAAAACTATCATATAAATTTTCTCTACTCTTTATTCCTATATTTAAGAAATTGAAAAGTTAAAAATATTCTCATTCTACTTTCATGTTTTTAAAATTAATATGAAAAAGAGTCAAGTCACTAAGTCTATCATTATCTATCAATATTTTTTTGTTTGTTTTCTTTTCATTTCTTCTTTTTTCCACTTCATTTGACATTTACTTTTTCTTTAATTTTATTAAGTTTTTCCGTTTTTCATTGTTTAATTTTTTTAACTTACCATTTGTATTTGCATTGTTTCTCAAACCTTTCAATTCAATTCCCCTTGCATATATATCTGATAAATCACTTTACTTTATTATTATTTTTTCAAATTATTAATAAATTTTGCATGTCTTACTACTTGAAGTAGCCGTACGCATGGTTTGTATAAAATTAGCCAATGAAATGTGTCCTACTTAAAAAATATATCCCTTTCATGTTGCATGACAGGAGATTGCTTAGACCGCCAATACAACATGCACTGCAACGCATTATATAATATGTTTTGTTTCTTTAATATTGACTATATGCTTATTTTTGTAATATGAAAATATGTTAATACATTTATTTATATCATATTAAGTGTTAATTAATTTTTTTATTATATGTATTGTTATTAGTTATAATTTTTTACTTGAAACTATTATCTATTATAATTTTTTTGGGCCCCCAAACAAAAATGTCTCCATCAACCCCTACTTAAATAATTTACTTGTTATAAAAATCACATGTTAAAGTAAAAAAAAAAAAGGCCAAACCTAACACTTGAGCAAGACTGTTTATTATGGAAACCGTGGAATCAAACATTTTCATGTACTAATAGTATATCATATATTAAGAGCCTATTTAAGCACATTGCATATATATCTGTATTGTTTGGCAAGTAATTGAAATTAGTTATGTAGCAGTGGGATTTATTATTTTTAATGTGCAAGAGAAACAAGTACTTAAAATCTGTACGTTCATATAAAGTATTGAGCAGAACTAGTTAATTTATCATCATATTATATATAATAAAAATTAATAGGCGTTTAAAATGTATGGTAAGTGAATGATTTTGCATATATATCTATTTTAATTAACTCTTCATATATGAATATTTACATGAATACTACATGAATATTCAATGCGGATATTTATTATTATATTATATAAACAAAATAAATCAAAATTTTAAAAATTTATCTCTCATACTTAAGGCCAAATCTCAACATAAGTTATTAGGAGAGTAAAAGTTACGACTCATAATTTATATAAAAATTTTATATTAATAATATTATATGTAACATACCTTTTTATAATTTAACGACATAAATTACTATCAAAAAAATTATTTTTCATATTATTTAATGAATACAATATTATGTTATAGTTAAATTTACTAACACTTATTTTTATTTTTTATAAATTAGGAGTTAGGTAATTAAATAATTTACTTAGCAAGATTTAATAGATTGGTAAACCATAGTTAATATCATATATTATGATAATTTTTATGTTAAGAACAATCATCTTGACAAGTTTTTTGCCTTTGTTAGGAGGGGAAAAAAAGCTTTCTTATTCCTTACTCTCATGAGTAGGAAATGAAAAATCATTGCAAATGTAATTGGAAACAAATATGAACCAACAAAAATCAAATCTCAATTGAATGAAAGAAAATAAAAAAGATATTAATTATGTTTTTGCATATAGTGTAATTAAAAGAGATTGGGGAAAAAAAAAAGAATAGGTGTAAAAAGAAAAATGGATATATACTCTTTTATATTATTCTTTCTCTCTAACTACATAACTATATAATATGTATTAGATTTTATATCATACCCTCTATTTCTTTTTTGATTTTGTACCTCTCGGTATTTAATCTTTGCTTTTTTCTAGAGGATTTGAGAGATTTGACATTTAAATGAGAGAAAGATTTAGTTTTCAAACAAAGGAAAACTTTGACATGGTCACTTAAAAAAGTGCTAATAGAAATAGAGAAACACCATGAAGAATGTGTGAATTTAACTGAAAGTTTACACCATGACAAAAAGAGAAAACCAATTAGGAGCACAAAGAGGTGAGAGACATGATGTGATTGAAGAATAGTGGCTGAGTGGAGTCATTTTTAATATTTATACAATTTTAAAAAATAGACATGTCATAATTTTTTTATATCACTTATCTTTTAAATTTTGTTGAATGAAATATTTATTTCACTTTTATTTATTATGTATATTTTTATTTCAATCATTCCTTATACACAGTTGTTTAAATCAAGATTTTAAATTTGTAAACTTTTTTACTATTTTTATTTAATTAAATATATTTTATATTTATATTAATTTATGACTTAAAATAAATAAATTGTATATTTTTTAATTTTTGAACATGAATGGCAGCCTTTTATTACTCATAGAATAATTAACCACATTACTATTTATCACATTTTACTATTTTGATATTGAAATTATTAAATTATTAATTTAAATTCTAATATATAAATTATTAAATTATAATATATACACACACACAATTAATAATATTTAACTAATTTGTAACAATTTCATATATACATATATATTTAAATCATCATATCATATAAATTATTAAAAAATAATATTTAAATAATCTATGACGGATTTAGCGACGAAAAATTTTGTGACAGAAATTCCGTCACTAATTCCGTCACTAAATTAGTGACAGAATATTCCGTTACAAAATTTCATCGCAAAATTGGAATTGACAATTACATTTATTAGTGACGGAACTTTCCGTCGCTGAACTCTGTCACTAACTTGATTTGTGACGGATTAGTGACAGAAATATTTGCGACGAAAATTTTCCGTCACAAATTTCGTCGCTAATTTTTGGGATGGAATTTGTGATGGATTTGCGATGAACTTGCGATGGAACAACATTCCGTCACTAAATTTCGTCGCAAATTCGCTTTTTTTTTGTAGTGATATTACCCATGGTCTAATTTATTTTTAGAATTGGGTCAAGGTTCATTGGGTTTAATAGAGTTGGATCACATTATAATAAAGTTAGACTTTTAATAATGGTCTTTAACTTGCATAAGTTGATCATAGGGACTAAATATTAAATATCTACCTTCACTCAATTAGTTTCACTAATTAGACCTATAACCATATTTAATCTATTTTCACCTAACAATGGCTAAAAATGTTTATTACCTCGAAAGGTCTAAAATAAATCCATTTATTTAGAAACCTTATTTCCTTTAACCTCCCTAAAACCTCCATATTAATTCCTTAATTCATCATAATTATTCTTAACTAATTTCGAGGTATTACAGTATGTGTGTATTTCAATTAATTAAGTTGATTTGAATGTTGAATCACAATTAGAGAAGGATCATATTGTATACACTTTTCTATCTATCAGTAATATCCATAATCTAGTAGAACAAATATCTCTGTTCAATGCATATCTTGGAGACGTTCACCCATTTGAGCCATAGGCCAATTATGGGTAACAATATAGCATCCCTTCGATGGATTACACATTTCAGTCTTGTTTTTCTCATTAAACAATTGGTAATACTTTACCTTAATCTCCTATGGTTGGGACAGAATACTTAATGGATGAATTGGAAAATGAGGATCAATATGACTTTATCATCCCTAATGATTATGATGATGATGAAGATGACAATAAGTCTAATGAGGAAACCAATAATGAGGGTGATGGTCCAACAGAGCCTATGGTGAATGAAACTACGAGCAAATATAATGACCTAGCAATTACATTCTTCTTACCGGTCAATACAAAGGTAGCAAGTGCTCTTGAGTTCCCTGGAAGGGTAGTTCTTATGAATCTTGGCAACAACCAAGAGTTGCATGTTAGCATGCAGTATACAGATATAAAAGCACTATGCGGTGCAGTTAAGCTATACTCCATTTGAATGCATCACATATTTCATGTTTACCATTCTTTTGCAAGAAACGAAGAATATCATTGTATTAACTATGGTCACAGTTGTAATTAGAGGGTTAAAACATGCAAAAAAGCAAAAAGAACACATTAGAAGATTACAAAGTATGATGGACCACACACATCTTTCTGCAACATTATTCCAAGATCACCCAAAGTTAGATTATGATGTTATATAATCATGTATTATGACAATGGTGACTAACTAGCCAAAGGTGAAAGTTTCCTAGATCATTGAAATGATGCAAAATGTGTTTACCTACATTGTTTCTTATAAAAAGGTGTGGAAGGCACAACACTGAGCCATTACCTTTGGTTTCCATAATTATGAGAGCTTATATGCTTTATTGCCTAGGTAGCTAGCTGCTATTCGGCATTTTATGCCTAACTCAGTTGTACATTTCTTAAACAATTGATGTCAACAAAATAGTTCTGATGGGTAGCTTGTGGATATATTCTATCGAGTATTCTGGGCATTCAAGCTGTGCATTGACACATTTAGACATCTTAAACTAATTATTCAAGTTGATGAGACATTCTTGTATGGAAAATATAAAGGCATATTACTTATGGCTATATCACAAGATGGTAATAGGAAGGTCATGCCCCTTGCATTTGCTATAGTGGAAGGAGAGACATGAGGTGCTTAGGCTTGGTTTCTTTCAATCTTCGAATAAGCATTGTCAAAAAAAAGAAAAGGGATTTGCTTAATATCATATAGACATCCTTCCATTTTATCTATCATCTCTGATTCAAGGATTAGATGATAGCCACTATATGGGCATCATGTTTTCTATCTTTAGCATATGGCTTGCAACCTACATAAAGCACAAAGGACAAATTGGCTAAAGGAGAAATTCATCAATATTGGATATGCCTATGAGTGTCATGTTGTTGATGAGAAATTGGCTGAGTTATTAATTTTACATGGTCTAGTAGTTGCTTAAATAGTCAACACTCTTAATGGTCACATGCCTACAACATAGAAGGCCAACATTATAGTCACATGACAACAAACCTAACCGAAAAAATGAATAGTATCCTCAAAGGTATTAGGAGTTTGGCCATAACTAGCCTCATAAAGGCAATCATGTACAAGTTAAATAAATACTTCATCAAATGGGCTTAATGGGTGCATGCATAACTAGTGACTAGTTAGGTATTGTGTTAGACTTTAAATAAGAAATTGGCTCCAATTATGCAAGCTACCTCTATGTGTGTTGTTTGAGTGTTTGATAGAAGAGCGACATCTTTCAAGGTAGATGAGCTATATGATGCCTTAAACTTTTAATTTGGTTAATTTTATTAAGTTAACTTAATTGAGCATAAATGTAATTATGGCGAGTTTCAGGTTGAAAAGTAACTATGCCAACATGTTGTTGTAACCTATGTTAATATTGACCTTGACCATCTTCGGTTTGTTAACCACATTTTTTGCTTGGAAATTATGCGTAGTGCATATAGCAATGAGTTCCAACCTATTAGAAGTAAGGTTCATTGGCCATAGATAGATTCTCCAAAGTGGATTCCTAATCCATTGATAATTCAAGCTAAAGGGCGACCATGTTCAACATGCACACAAAACGAGATAGATTAGATACAATTAGGTCAGCCTCACAAGTGTGGATTATATGGGGAAGTTGGTCATAATTATTCTACTTGTCCACACCATCACCCCACTAGCTAGTTGTTAGACTAAGATTAAGGTTGCTTATGTATAAAATCATGGCTTCAATGTATCTTGCTAGTACACCTTGCTTTCAAATATATATTATCTTTTATGTACAAATGCTAATTATTATTATCTTAGATGCGTATATGCATAGAAGCTTTGTTTGATTGAATATGGGTTAAGACTTTGCTTTCAAATGTACTTTACATGTGTGTAAAAGTAGCTAAGAATGTTATCATACATTTGTACTTTAGGTTTATATGTTAAAAAATTCTTGTAACTTTACTGTGTTGATTGTACATATGTTGCTTATACCTAAATTTAATATTTTCATTATTTGATAAAATTTTCATGATAGATTTCTACCTGTGTCTGATTATGTAGGCACATTAGAGAAATGGCAAGCCTATTACAGGTTATCCAGCCAGGACCAGATGATAACTTACTTTTGTACCTCCATATGAGGCATGTTTCACAAGTTGTTTAGGCAGGGGATGACAAGTTACTCTATCCATGACGAGCCATGCATAGTGATTGTCTGTTTACTCCTTCTTCTACCATTATTGACTATCTACGGCACGTTGGTTTTTATAGGCTGGCTTGATTAGGACAATTCGAGTATAATTCTGCACTTGTATCGACACTTATAGAAAGATAGCATGTCGAGACTTATACTTTTCACACTACCTGAGCAGAGTGCATGTTAGCTTTGGAGGATGTTGTTATCCAGTTAGGCCTACCTTGCACAGGAATCCTCATCATTACTCGAACAAACTATATTTTAAAAGACACATATGAGTGGCTACTAGGGATCAAACCACCATATGGTCAAATCTTTAGGTAGCAGGTGGCTATTACTTGGTTGGAAGAGAACTTCAATCTCTTACTAAACAATGCGGACAATGAAGAAGTGTAATGACTTGCACAAGCAAACGTATTGAGATTGATTAGGGGTTTTTTATATTGGACAAATTTAGTCATAAGGTGTACTTGATGTACTTACCACTACTGTAGGATTTTGAATAAGCTAACAAATACAGTTAGGGATCTACATTATTGGCTCACTTGTACAAAGAACTTTGTAATGTAACTAATCCCACTGAATAAGGCATAGGTGGATGTATGACCCTCTTCCACCTTTGGGCATGGGATAGATTTCTAATGTTAACTCCAAAAGGATCATCACAACTAGATCCTTAACCGATATCTATCCAATACTATTACCTTTGGGTTTCAGGTAAGATAGTTAACATTTTTATTATGTCATAGGTTCATTCATTTAGTTTGAATCTATCATAGCTTTTTTTCTCCCAAATATGTTGTGATGTGCTTCCTTTTAATCATAGATGGAGGAACGTAGGTAAATCTCCTTATCCACAAGACATTGCCTTGTTATAATATCGAATATTACTGGATATGATGCAAGATAATAAGGTATGATTGGGTTACAGGGATAATTTTTTTATAAATTACCTCTTGAATATGCATTAATTATTCTGACACTTTAATATTTAGTGCACAGATCATTTGGCAACCATATGAATAAAATGATGTTTATGATCTCATCCCATAATATTGCTTGGATAGTCAAGCCATTTAGTTAGCTTTGGGGCCACTCATTTGCTTTCATATCATTGAGTGGTATCACTCAAATTGTATATTATGCCAGTTTAGCTTATAGTAGCCAATATGATACTTCCAGTTAATTTAAAGGCCTTACATACATTGCAGTTGCAAGGGAAAATCACTACGAATTGCCCAATAGAGCATTTGACCTTTGTTAAGTTATGGAATTCATGGCAAAATCATTTAGCTGAGGTACCCCTCGCTACAGCACCAATGATCGTACTTATAATTACATGCAATGGTACTAGACACATACTTGACGATGGATCCACCCTGCGAGTAGTACCATTGGTTTTATGGTAAATTTAAAATATTTGTAACTATTGTTATTTTCCTTTACTAACAATATAATATCTTATCATTTAACAATGTATCTTTTTTCTATAGGTCAATATCGTTGATGATCTTTATAGGTAGAGCATTTGTGACCCTCCACCAATAAAATACTATGAGTTTCGAGAGAAGGTGAATTGAGACCAAATAAGTATCTTACTTGCTCTCAAGGAATAATGTTTCACAATGGTTTCTAAGCATGCTCCACTGGCACCTGATTTACCACAACTAGAGATTCTTAAGGGTCGGCCAGGCAAGAGACATAATGGTTATATATTAGCTTGGTTGCTTATTGTTATAAAGGATGAACTATGTCATATTGGCACCAGTGCAGTGACATTATCTATGCTAGTTGGAGGTGTAACAACATAATAAGATATTGACATTGTCGGTTCATCTTCTTCTATGCCAGCTAACCAATATACTAACTTTAGAGGTGTATGTCCTTCCTTTTATGTGCTCTCATCACCATTGTCACAATTTGGATCTCTCGATTTCTCCCACTTTAGGTCATTCATATCAATATTTGATGATCCAAATGTTTCTAATGTTGGGTACGGAGGTCGATTTTTTAAAATTAGGGAGTCGTTGCATCAGGGGTTTGTTACCACATAGCAGTTGATTCAACCACTTTCTTTCCCGACATTTGATTTAAATATTATCAAGAACATGAAGAACTTATGGGCTGTGGGCAACCGCAGCGTGAATGGCAAAGGGCTCATTGTGGCACTGACAACCACTACTTTTGATATGTATGATTTAATATATTATTTTTTGTATATTGTTACAAATATCTTTAGTGATATCAATCTAGTTTATCCTATACTTAATAGTATATTATATTTTTATTAATTTTTTTACCACAATTGCTTATATTTTTAACTATATTCCTATACAATATTCTTCTTTTTTTTCCTATCTTAATTTATTTTTTTATTCAATACCTTAGTAATTATTTTTTTATTACTACTTCGTTAATAATTACTAGTACTTATCATCTGCCTAAATTTATTAATTAATTATTACATAACTAATATTTATTATTCATAACACATTAATAAAGGATAGTTCTAACACAAATTAATTATTAACTCTAATTAATTATATACTCATTATTAATATTTAATTATCCACTCACTAATTAAATAAATTGATTATAACTAATTTTAACTAATTACTTATATAATAATCATTATCTATTAATTATATAATAATTATTGTCTAATTATATACTAATTATTAGCTAATCATATACTAATTATTACTTCTTAAATCAAATTTTTTTCTTAAAAGCCGTGCACACCAAAGTTGGACTGGAGGGATTCGGCTTTGATCAATTTGCGAGATGTGGGGATAATATTTTTATCAAACATCGATTTGACTAAATATTTAATAAAAAAAATATTCTAATAAAAAGACCCTCACTTGGCGGATATGGTTTTAATGGGAACGCAGTGACTAGTAGCTGACTAGACAGTAACTCTCTACAGCGTGTTAAAGGAATTAGATTACAAGAGTCGAAAAGCATGACCTTAGTAGTTTTTTGCAGAACAAGATTTTAGAAGAAGACTTGATTGTCACTTCTAAAAGTGCAATAGGAGCACATATTAGGCTGCAGGTTACTTATCCAAGCAATCAAAGATTAGATAGAGTTGTACACTCCTTGTCTGAGAAGATTTTGTTTTTTTGTTTTATTTTATTTTCTGTTACTTTTAATTTGTGAATATCACATAGATGGCAAATATGCACCAGCACCACAATGATGTCGTCTTGGATGTTGAACCTTCACCTCATTCTAACTCCCCCAACAATTTTGAAGATCGGTTATGCTACTTCTGCTGTTGTCGTATAGTTGTTATTGTCATTATTTTATTTAAATTACGGTTATAATTCTTGTTTACTTCGGTGATAGTGATATTTTTTTTTAAAACGCAATAAAAGTATGTTCCTATTGGTAATTGTAACATGTGGTTACAAAAAATTATATTGAAAAGTCATTCCTTGCCAGTGGCTGTTTTCTTTACACATTTTCCTTTGGCTTCCATAATTGCTAAGTTCATCTATACCTAACATGATATAGATAGTAGGTGATAGGATCATCGACATTAAAGCAACGCAGTGAAGAACCTCCCGTATTAGATGAATGTTGTTTCTATATTCAAACATCAACAAAATGAAGATGTTGGGCAAATAACATGACATGCAATTGATTCCTCTTTCACATGAAACCAAATAAAAAAGAAAAGGATATATAATGTTGAATATCTCCTTTGAGCAAATAAACTCTCTAAGCTATATACATTAACTAACAAAAGAGAATATACAATATTAAAAAATTTATCCCTTTTAGGTAGATAAATCATTTAAATTATATACTTCAATCTATCAAAGAAATATATGATTTCAAGAAAACCATCCCCTTTAGACAAATGAACCCTCTTAGCCATGCGCCTTTACCTACAAGCTCTATGCAATATTGGAATTAATATACATAATGATTCCCTTTAGACAAGTGATTATATATAACAATTTGTATAATTAGTAAATGATTTTTTAAATTTTGAAGGGCAAATTTAATTTTGCGATAAACATATGTAACAATTCACAAAACAATATTCTTTAACTAAAATAAAATGATTGTCTTACATCTTATCAAGGGAACTCAACAATTTTGTTAAATTTTAATAAATAAATCACTTTGGTGATAAATATTTATAACAATTTATAAAATAAAATTCTCAGACTAAAAGAAATGGGATCATGTTTTATTTCCTTTCAACAAGGGAATTAATCATATTTGTAAAATTTTGTTTGATAAATCACTTTGGTAATAAACATATGAACAATTTTACAAAATAAAAACTCCAATACTAGGAATTTTCATATGATCAAATAAATAAGATACTTCATCAAATGTATCTTAGAAGATTATTTGTCACCATTGTTACAATTAGAACATGAACACCTACTTATTGCTATAAATTAAAATTTAAGTAGCACAACTCTAGTTGTTTTAAATTTAGGACTTATGGTATATAAACTATACACAGAATGCTACAACAATGGGTTTAAGATAAAATTTAATCAAAATTCATGTGTCACACAAATTTAGAATTTCCAAAGGCCTTGACTCATTTAAAACAAGGCAAATTCTAAACCATCTTAAAAAATACAACACAAAATAGATGGTTAGAAATAGTAAACAAGGTGCATCAATCAATGCAACAATCAAATAACAGCTTAATTCTCATAATTTCTGATTAGCCTATTTAAAAATTTACCAAATTGTCTCAGGATATATAATATACTCATAAAATGTATTGAATTGTACAAAATTCCCAAAAATGTGCAATTTAATAAGGCAACTTTTTTTTTCTTAAATGGGACAGGATTTATATGTCACTTGAATTAATTTTCACTCCGAAATGTACCAATGATGGAGGTGATGATAAGCTAAATGGATTAAAAGTAAAAGTGAAATTATTTATTTTGTAAGCTGTTAGAGAAAACTAAATTTGATCAATTATATAGAATACTACACTAAATGTACCTTAAAGAATCAAATTATGAATCATAGTTACAATTAAAACATGAAAAACAATTTCAATTATAAGTTGAATATTAAATAGTGTAATTTTAACTTTATTTGCTTATACTTGAGAGTGTATATTCTATATCCTATTCAGAGAGTATATAGTAGGAATTTAGGTTCATTGTACAAGAAAATACTCTTTTAAATTTTTCTGTAATTTCTTAATATCAATTAATGTCTCAAAAGAATAAAATAGTTTATTTTTTTTTTAGAAAAAGGTAAATAATTTATAATTGATTTTTCTAAATGTAATAAAAATAAAGCCATTAACACAAAGTTTTCTTTTTTAGGGGTTCTTCTCCATACCTATATAATCTTTCCTTTCACTTTAATCTTGGTGACACGAATCACTCAAAAATAATAAGAAGTCACTGACGATTAGCTCCTCAACCCCCTCACCACCCCCCCCCCCCCTCCCCCAAAAAAAAAAAGGAGTCTCGTACAGCTCTACATTTGCAAGAATCAAATGTTAGTCTAAACTTGGTGCTGGTCGACTGATTCATTATAATCACCACAATTTTCGTTATTAAATATGACTAATTTGGTCCTACTTTTATTACTCATCACTGAAATAATTAAGATCCAATAAAAATATATATTATTAGTTATTTTTCACACCCCTATGGGACATCGGCTCGATTATTTTAGAGTTTGGCTTTCAATATGCAATATCCAATTCTATTCTGTTTCTAATATAGTATTTTTCCTTCTTCTTCTTTTTTTTTCCCTTGAGTGTATATAGCACTCATTTATATGTGTCTTCTTTTACCTACAAATCTACTTCATCTCCCCTGATTGAAAGACACTTTTATTTAACCAATGGTCATAAGAATGCAGAACAGTTTCTGCAAGCATAAAAATCTTTATTGTTTGGTTCTTGTTTCATTTTTTTTTTTCTTCGTTACTATTGTTCTGCACAACTCCTCACTGCCATCAATGGTAAACCAAGTTGATAATTATAACAACTTTATGATTTCCATTGACAAGAGGAAGCTTTGCCGCACCCATTTTTAGTGAGGCCTATAATTTGTTATCTGACAGCCCATAGGCATATTATATATTAAAAGAAATATTACAACGAAAGGAAACAAACCCTAACCTTATTCGTACAATTATACGAGCAAAAAACTAGAGACAGAGGTTAAAATATGTGGAATTAAACATAACATTTTACACAGAAAAACCAATTTTGAATTCTAAATCATACATGACCTGCTCTGATATCACATGTAACATTACACAAAGATAATTATGGATCTGATGTGTAATATTTAGAATACCAAATATTAAATAAGCGAGGTGAATAGAAAATACATTATTGAGCCTCTACAGGGGAATAAATTTAATTTTACTAATGTGATTTAACTAGGCCTTCTTATCTATCAACTTAGACTTAAGAACAGCTTTCAATGGTTCCTTTTATTATATGTTTCAATAAAACTTAATAGCCCAGCTTTTAATCGCTAACTAGATTCAAATTTAAATGTATATTAGTCCTAATTATGTTATAATTACTTTAAATAATCTTGGATTTAAATGTTTTAATGAATCATTAATCAACCCATATTTTCAAAAAAATACAAATAATACAATTAATGTGAACCCACAAAATAAAATTTGTTAACAATAAACTCACTTCTCCTCTAAGTATCATTTCTACATCCCTTGTTACTGCGCTGTTAATTTTTTCCTCTAGGAAAAATTTGAGTCTTTTTTTAAGGAGATGCTCGGCTGAGGTAATTTAATACTTAAAATGTCTTCTAATATTCATGACAATATGGACATGTTCGTTTGACATTTTTTTCCTAAAAAGTTCCTGGAGATTGTGACTGAACTTTCTATTTATAAAAAATGGTACAGTTTCTGCTAAAATTCACTGTAAGTGGCTGAGTAAATGGACCTCATATAAGATCATAACATTTCCACATATTGGCTTTGCTATTTTCCCATAGCAAAATGAATGTGCTATAACAGAGGGAAAACAAATCTGCACTTGTAAGCATATAATGCTTGATGGCCCAATGTGCGCCATAATGCTGTTTAGCATTAGAAGTAATTATTATAATTACATTCTCATGTTATTCTGGGTAGTTTCTAGAGCAAGTCGATGATACTTGATTAATCACTGATGAATCTCCCCCGCCCCCAATAAAAACTGTTATTCCATATGCCAAAGCAGTAGCATAACTTGTTGAGTTGGATCAATCACCATTAACTTCAACCTTGGGGTCAGTGAAGCTGTTTTTCAATGCCATTGTTAAGCCAGAATTACTGAAGCACCAGATAGGGACGTCATCCATCCTAAGAAGCGATTCACCAGCAGAAACATCTGTTGTATGATCAATCTTCCCTTGACCACTGGGACTCCGTTCCTCTTCTCCGAATACTAATTTGTTTTTGCTTTCAATGTCTCGATCTTTTTTCTAGGGCTGTGAGACCTGTGACCTATTCCATTCTTACTCGTCAATGTAGCAAACTTCAAATGGGGTAATGTTATTGACCACGAAAAATTATAAGTGTCCCGCAAGTGCACGGGTCGGATCAAGTAGTTCAGTGATAAGTAAGAGTATCGTTCCCACGAAGAATGACTTAAATGCAATTAGGCAATACACAACCTACTTTCATCTACGTTAAGCAACCAATTAAGCAATTCATGAACTTAGAACTAATTTTAAAATAAAACAATTTAAAGAAAACTTGGTTGGCAAAGAAAATTTAAACACAAATCCAAGATTTTGAAGCTACCTAGAGTCACTATTCCCTTGATGCTTACTAGAACTTAATTTCTTGTTCAATTGCAATTAATTATCACCTTGTGGGTTAAGAGATTCAGAAGCTATAACCATCCGTCGATGTAATTATAGCCCTACTCTTCCCTAAAATCTAAGTATCCTTAGATTTAGGCTAAAGTGCATTAAATACCATAACCATCTACAAACCAATTAAGGCAATTAGGTATATTTCTATCCTAATTACAAATTAGGTAAATCTAAACTTAATCTATCAAACTCTTAGGTCCAATTAGAACTCCTTTTTCAAGGTAAATTCCAATTACCCAAATCAAATCCAAGAGGTGGCCAACCCTAAGAAAGCATTAAGCAAGAGAAGGATACACAAGGCTCCAATCATTACAATCAACAAGGAAAATAAAGATTTAGTTCACATCAAGTTCATAGTGCTCTAGGTAAAAAGAAATTTAGCTACACATAGCTAAATCTAACAGTGAATCCATTCAAATACATGGAGAAGATGAAGAAAAATAAAGAAAGCAAACAAAGGAATGAGAGATATGCAGAAAGTTAAGCTCCCCCTTGATTCTTCCTCTTCCTTCACCCCTCCAAGCTTGAAGAACCTCCAAAGACCACCCAAAAATGCCTCCTGGATGTTCAAAACCCTCCTCTGTTGCAGAATGAATGAAAACCTAGCTGCAATTCGTGTTTTGTATCCTCGTTAATCAAAACGCAAAGTTTTGACATCGAATTTAGCAATTGCATCTTCAGATAAAGCAATCGCTTCTTTGCCTGGAGCTTATCATTGAATATAATTCTGAAACAAGAAATATTTTCTATTAATGCAACATCTACTCAATCATAATTATTCACAATTAATTTCATTTCTCTCTTTTACTTTTGATTTGGAAAATTACTTACAAATAATGAATAAATTCCACTAAAACTCTAATGGATGATTCCCAAATTAAATCCAATTAACTTTAAGAATCACAAAATATTAGGAGTCATCACTCCCCCAAACTTAGACAATTGCTTGTCCTCAAGCAAAATTCACTTATCCATACTTTCAAAACAAAAAATAAAACAACATAGTATCTTAGAACATTTAATTCTAGCTTAAAATTCCCTCATACTTGAATCCAGCAACCTTGTGTAACCAACAAGCTAAACAAGCATGACTTAACTTCACAATTTATACCTTTCCAATACAATTTGCAAGGCCAACCCATGCACTCATAAAATGAGAATTGAAATTCTAATATAGAAGAGATCATCCACTTCTTTTATTTCTTCCTATAAGTATCATTTTATTCTTTTACTTTTCTTTTTAATAGAGATTTTCTTCCCTTCCTTGTCTCCTAAATCCTTTTTACGTGAATGACAACATTTATAATGAAGTCACCCAGTTACTCAGACTAAGGTGACACAGTCAGGGTGCTTTGCATACTCATAGGTTCCACTACTGTTTTACGCGAAAGCTAACATTGGTGATGAAAGCCCCCGGCTACTAGGTAGCTTCCACTAGAGGAGAAGAATCTCTATCATTATTATATATATATATAATTCTTTTTTTTTATACAAAGGAATATTTCTCTTCTAATCAGCAACCCCAATCCCATTATACAAATTCATGAGCAAGACTACAATCAAATTATATTAGAACTTAACCAAGCTCCTACAATTAAATCATGCAAGTTTGAACTAACAAAAATTACCATAAACAAATAAGAGGGAAATTAAACTCAATTAAATCCCCAAAAATACTATAGCCATTCTATTGTTTTCTCATCAATTTTCATTCAAGACACAAAAATCAACTTTAGTAAGCACCTCTCTCCCCCACACTTAAATCACACATTGTCCTAAATGTGAATAAACATGACAATAAGCAAAGGAGATACTGAGACTTCCCTGAAAGTACAGAGAAGAAAGAAAAGAAAGAAGGGGAGAGGCAAAGAAGCATTAGAACCTGTCATCTGTAGACATAGAATTCAAAAGAGATAGGTAAGCACAGATCTGTCATGCATCAAGCAGGATAATAAGAAGTCCTAAACAGTCATCCAAGAGGCTACAGAAAATAAAGAAAAGAAACAAAACTACAAGTAGCTAATTACTAATTAACTAAGGAAACAACAAAAACAGGTTAAGAGACATAATCAAATCCTCTGGCACAAAATAATCATCATAAAGAGAATCACTTCTCCCTCGCTGAAGAGTACTCCTGTGCACTATCAGTCATGCCCACATTAGCATCTGGCCACTGTGTATCCACTTCCAAACCTTCTGATTGCCTTGAGTGCACCCCAAGCTACTGTGGAGGTTGTAAAAGATCAATAATGCGTGTTATTTGAGAGGTCAGCTCATCACGAAATAGAAGCAACGAATCAATCTTCTGTGTCATCGTCTCACATTATTGCTCAAGCTGTTCTTGTTTTCTCAGAATGAGGCCTTACTGCACAATATTGTCTTACAAGAGCTGAACCATTCTATCTTGTGAAGTGGCCTCCAAAGAAATCTCAGGTGGTGCTGGAATAGGATTTTGTTCATGCACTAAAGGGTCAGCTGGATGATCGCCATGCTCTTCATCTTCCCCCAAGAAATCTTCTTCTTCGGCCTTCAATGATTGATAAGTGACACCATCGATAGGATACAATTGCTCCTCTTGATCAGTAAAAATCCCAATAATCTTGTTGGTGATAATGCCAGAAATCATGAAAGGAAAAGGTAGAGACTTCTTTCACAGATGAATAAATAGACTTTAAGCCCTTGAGAATGAGAGGAGGCAAATCAATATCTAAATCTTCCATGATACAATACACCAACAATGCCCTACTTCGAGTGATAATTGTGTTATGGGAACTTGGTAAGACATTACGTGAAATGAAAGTAACCCAAAATCTTGCTTCCTTATGCAACTTATAGTACTTCAATCCACGATTCCATTTCCTTTGGCCTCTTGTGGTCAACTTCCTTGCCACTTGACTATAATCCACTTGTGTTAAATCTTGCATCATTTCTTGATACGCACATTTCTCCACAGAAGGAAGTACATAATGCTCTCGAATCACATCTTCATCTATGAGAATTCTTTTCTTCCTTATCCAATACCGATTGTTCGCATGCCATTTAGCATTTGCATAAAACTAGTGAACAATGGAACATATAGCATTATCGGGCCTCTCCAAGAACTGATCCCATTGGTGCTTGTGGAACTTTGAATAGGGGCTATCCAATGGAGATAAGGCATAGAAGCGATCCTGGAAAAACTTCTTGCCAGAAATTTGATTAGTAAACCAATCAACAGCCTCTTGATTCAGAAACACTTTGGGATCATATGATGCTATGGGGATATCTACTTCTTCTTCACTCTTAGAATGGACAACCCTTTGCCATTTGGAAGCAGTGATAGATTTTGTAGCTTGCTTCTCCCTTGGAACCTCAGGAACAACAAACTTAGCTTTTGAAGTGACAAATTTCTGAGCACCCAATATGATCCTCGAGCTAGCCCGAAATACTCAAAATGAAACACCTAAATTAGCTATAGCCAACAGAGTATACCAGATAACCAAAAGCTACACTGACCAGAACATCATGGAACTTACCAGATGAAGAGATTCTTGAACTGAATCTTACCAAAAGAAGAGACAAGGAATGGTAATGGGAATGTGAGGAAATGGGAGGAAATGGCTTGACAGAGAATGACTCGACTGGAATGGCGGAAATGGCACAGAATAGATGCGAACTGGTGACGGAATGCGATAGGTGGAAGTGATGAGGAAACCGACAGAATGACGACTGGAAAGCAATAAGGAGACTGCGAATAATATGGAACTAGCAAGGCGACAGGAAGAAGCAACTGGATTGACGGAACTGGCTCGATGGAGATGAATGGAAATGGCGACAGAACTTCGATGAGAAAGGCGAGGATGAATGGAAGAATGAATTGACAAAAATGGCGAGGAAGGCTCGACGAGGAAGACGCTGAGGATGGCTGGAATGAAGACACAAAAAATGGGGAGGAAAGCGACTGGGAAGCAACGAAGAAATGGCGACAGAGATTGTGAAGAAAATGACTGAAATGGTGAAGGGGAAGACGATGGAAATGGCGAAAAGGGGAAAGAAAAAACCTAAAAAAAATGTATTTAATATTAATATTATTTTTTATTATTTTTATATTATTTTTATTTTGATTTTATTATTTTTTTTAATTTTGTTTTGTTTTGTTTTGTTTTTTTTTTTTTTGCCAAAAAGGAAAAGAAGCAGCCACATGTTCAAAACAAGCCATCGCATCACGCTATTCGGGAAAATGTATGGGAAAGAGGCTGCAGCATTTTTAACGACTGCTAAAACTGAGTATGCATTAGCTAACCCACTAAACTTAAAAAATGTTGTCGTTTTCCCAAGACAATGCTACCGCATTAAGCACTTCGGGAAAATATATGGGAAATTGACTGCATAAATTAGCGATCACTAAAAATAGGGATGCTATCGCTAAACAAGACAGAACCAAAAATCAGCAAGGATTCGAATTTTTCTTTCAAGTTTCACAAAATTTAACAAATCATAACCAAACCTTACTCAATTCAACTCCCCTTAAATAAACCAATATTTTCCCTTATAACATATGACAAAAACAATTCATCACCAATAACTTCCAACTTCCATATCATCATTAAGAAATTAAATGGGTTAAGAAATACTCCCTCTTTTTATGAGA
This sequence comes from Erythrophleum fordii, assembly GCA_032878935.1. NCBI lineage: Eukaryota > Viridiplantae > Streptophyta > Magnoliopsida > Fabales > Fabaceae > Erythrophleum > Erythrophleum fordii. The sequence continues at coordinate 3,300,265 of JAVQMF010000025.1, read as the reverse complement.
TTGTTGCCCATTGACTCAATCCATCCTCATGCTTATCAACCAACAAATTCTTTGGGAAGAAGATTTACTCCGTCTACAAAATAAAAACAAACAATTAAACTTACAGCAAACTAGCTAATAAACTAAGAAATGAACAAAGCAAAAGACACTTGGGTTGCCTCCCAAGAGCGCTAAGTTTAAAGTCTTTTAGCTGAACTATCTTGACACTTCTATGAGAAGTCTTGGAGCTGCACATTTGCCTTCATCCTGTCCACCGATCGACCAAGGTAATGCTTCAAGCGTTGGCCATTTACCTTAAAAGTTTCTCCACTTTTCTCATCTTGAATTTTAATGGCACCAAAGGTAGTGGTAGACACAATCTTAAAAGGACCAGACCACCTTGATTTAAGCTTTCCTGGGAACAACCTCAAACGAGAGTTATACAATAACACTAAATCACCAGGTATCAAATACCTTTTTAAAATCTTCTTATCATGCAAAATCTTTGTCTTTTCCTTATATAACCTAGAACTTTCATAAGCTTGCAACCTGAATTCATGAAGTTCATTAAGGTCCAGCAACCTCTTCTCACTAGCATCTTTATAATCCAAATTCAACTTCTTTATGGCCCAAAAAGCTTTGTACTCAAGCTCCAAAGGTAAATGACAAGCTTTACCAAAAACTAATTGATATGGAGACATACCAATTGGTGTTTTGTAAGCTATCCGATATGCCCATAAAGTTTCATCTAGCTTATCAGACTAATCTTTCCTATTAACACTCACTATTTTTTCTAAAATTCTTTTGATCTCCCTATTAAATACTTCACAGGGGCCATTGGTCTAAGGATGGTAAGCTAAAGCCATTTTGTGGTGAACTCCATATTTTTTCAGCAAAGATTTAAACAAGCAGTTATTAAAATCAGTTTCACTATCACTAATGATAGCTCTAGGGGTGCCAAAACGAGAAAAATGTTCTTCTTTATAAATCGCACCATTGTTTGAGCATCATTATGTTGGGAAGCTACCACTTCAACCCACTTACTTACATACTTAACTGCCACTAAGATGTATTATTGGCCTCTAGAAGAAACAAAGGGACCCATAAAATCAATTCCCCATAAATCAAATAATTCAACTTCAAATATACCAGTTTGAGGAAGTTCATGTCTTTTAGAAATATTACCGGATCTTTGACAAGCATCACAGTGAGAAATAAACAAATGAGAATCCTTCAACAATGTAGGCCAATAAAAACCAGATTGCAATACTTTAAAAGCAATTTTCTGACCACTAAAATGTCCCCCAAATGCTGATGGATGGCATGCAAGCAAAATATCATGCTGTTCAATCTCAGGAACACACTTCCTAAGAACTCCATCTACATATCTTTTGAACAAATAAGGCTCATTCCAAATGTAAAGCTTGACCTCATTCAAGAATTTATTCTTTTGATAATACTTTAATTCAGGAGGTAAAACTTCACAGACAATATAATTTGCTATATCAGCATACCAAGGTACATTTAGTAAATTAGCAGCTATAATGCATTTATCAGGAAAAACATCATTCACAAACCTATTATCACTAACATGCTCAGGATCCAACCTAGAAAGATGATCAGCCACTAGGTTTTCACTTCCTTTCCTATCCACTATATGTAAGTCAAACTCTTGAAGTAATAAAACCTACCTAATCAGTCTAGGTTTAGACTCTTTCTTTCTCAACAAATATTTAATAGCAGCATGATCAGTGTGTACTACAACTTTGACTCCCAATAGATAAACTCTAAACTTCTCAAAAGCAAAAACAATAGCTAACATTTCTTTCTCAGTGGTGGAATAATTTACCTGAGCATCCACTAATGTCCTGCTGGCATAGTAGATAGGATGAAAAACTCGGTCTTGCCTTTGTCCAAGAATAGCTCCTACTGCATAGTCACTTGCATCATACATGATCTTAAAAGGCAATGACCAATCCAGAGCAACTATTACAGGTGCAGTTATTAGCTTCTGTTTCAACTCTTCAAAACTTTTCAAGCAATCATCATCAAAAAGGAACTTAGTATCCTTTTCTAATAGCTTGCACAAGGGCTTTGAAATTTTTGAAAAATCCTTGATGAATCTTCTATAGAACCCCACATGCCTAAGAAAACTTCAGACTCCTTTGACACTGGTAGGAGGTGGCAACTTCTCAATTAATGATGTCTTGGCCCGATCTACTTCCAAACCCTCCTTAGATACCTTATGTCCTAATACTATTCCTTCTTTCACCATGAAATGACATTTTTTCCAGTTCAAAACTAAATCAGTCTCTTCACACCTTTTGAGCACTTTAGAGAGATTCTTTAAACAAACTTCAAATGAATCACCAAAGACAGAGAAATCATCCATGAAAATCTCCATGATATCTTTAATGAAATCAGAAAAGATTGATGTCATGCATCTTTGAAAGGTCACTGGTGCGTTACACAACCCAAATGGCATTCTCCTGAAAGCAAAAGTGCCATAGGGACAAGTAAAGGTTGTTTTCTCTTCGTCTTCAGGTGCTATAGAAATTTGGTTGTACCCTGAATAACCATCCAGAAAACAAAAATATTCATTCCTTGCTAGCCTATCAAGCATTTGGTCAATGAAGGGGAGAGGAAAATGATCTTTCCAGGTGGCTGTGTTTAATTTCCGATAGTCTATGCACACTCGCCAACCAATGATAGTTCTTGTAGAAATCAGTTCTTTCTTTTCATTCGTCACAACTATCATTCCCCCTTTCTTAGGGATGCATTGTACTGGACTGACCCACGCACTATCTGAAATTGGATAAATGATTCTGGCATCCAGCCACTTGATGATTTCTTTCTTAATAACTTCCTTCATCATCGGGTTAAGCCTCCTTTGATTCTCTATAGATGGCTTATGATCTTCCTCCAATAGAATTTTATGCATCACAATGGAAGGGCTTATCCCTTTGATATCTGCAAGTGTCTAACCTAAAGTCTCTATTCTTGATAAGAGTCCAATGATGTAGAAATGATGATAGGAAGTGTCCCTGAATCCCATAAATATGCATATTTCATATGCTTAGGGAGAGGTTTTAACTCCAAAATCGAGGGTTGCTCAATTGAAGGCTTAAGAGATGGTACTAAACGGGAAGCCAAATCTAAAGATTCCACTTGCCAATGCTTTTTAACCCGAGTGGTTGAAAAGTTAACTGCTTGGGCTACCTCATAGCTAGCTTCAATTTTCTCATGCTTCACACCCATTAATAATACTTCAAAAGGATCTTAGGCTATCATTGTGTTAAATTATTTTTGAGCTAAATCATCAATCACTAAAACTCTGAGGCAATCTTCAACATCTCTAAGATATTTTAGTGCTTTGTCCATGTTAAACACCACCTGCTCATCCCCCAATCTCATCACTATTTGGCCTTTCTCTACATCAATAAGAGTTCTAGCTATAGCTAAGACTGGACAGCCAACAATCAGTGGATTATCTTTATCTTCTTCATAGTCTACAACAATGAAATCAGCTGGATATATGAACTCACCAACCTTCACTAAAACATCTTCAATTATACCCCTTGGATATGCTAAGCTTCGATCCGCTAATTGCAATGTTACTATAGTAGGTCTTGCCTCACCAAGTTGCAATTTCTCAAAGATAGATAATGGCATAAGATTTACACTGGCTCCAAGATCACACAGAGCCTTACCTTGAAAGTAAGTACCTATTTTACAAGGTATAGAGAAGCTACCCAGATCTTTGCACTTCATTGGAATCCATGGGTTGATTATTTTACTGCACTCTTCAGAAAGTGCTACAATTTCAAATTTACCAAATCTTCGCTTCTTGCTCAGCATCTCTTTTAAAAACTTGACATACTTAGGCATATACTCCAAAGCTTCTAAAAATGGGATATTTATATGAAGTTGCTTGAACACTTCCAAAAAATTTTGATACTGCTTATCTTCCACCTTCTTTTGAAGTCTTTGAGGAAATGGTAATGGAGGTATTTTCCGTGGTAATATTTGCAGTTTCTCTCCTTGTTTCTCACCCTTATCAACACCCACATGTTTTTTCACTTCTTCATTACTTACTTTTCTCTTCTTTTCAGCTAATGCATCCACATGTTCTCCTCCTATTCTTTTATCATCACTCTTTTCCTCTGTAGCAATTTCACCTTTATCATCCTCTTCAAGAGCATTTGATGTAGGTGTGTGGCTAACCACCCTTGGTGCTTGAATATCCAACAACACTTTTCCACTTCGAAGAGTTATAGCCTTACACTCTTCCTTGCCTTCTCTTCTAGGATTAGGCACCGTATCACTTGGCAACCCCCTTGTTTTAATGAATTCATTGCTAAGGCTAATTGACCCATTTGCAACTCTAAATTTCTCAAGGAGGTGTCAACTCTAGCATTCACTTGAGCATGCTCTTCATTTTGCTTACTTTGGATGCTAATGAATTTAGCCAAGGCATCTTCCAAATTCATCTTAGGTTCTTGAATAGGTGTATTTTGCCTTACAGGTTGAGGAAAACTCGATGGTTGAGTAGGCTTAATGCCTGAAGAAGATGCTGGTTGATTCAGTGCTGAGCCATGCTTCAAGAGAAGTTTGGATGATTCCGCCACCCAGGATTGTAATTGTTAGAGTAGGGATTTTGATTCTTCTAAAAGTTCCCCATATAGTGAATTGATTCTAAAGATGACAAAGGACAATAATCCACTGAGTATAGATCCCTACAATTTTCACAAGTAATTGGGGCCACTTGAGTTGAACAAACATTCATATGCTGACTGCGCTGCACTTGAGATTCTAGCATATCAAATCTCTTGTTCAGAACGGAGAGAATAGTTGCAAGTGGAATAGAAGGGTCTTCTTGAGTATTGGCAACATTAGCACTCACCCTTCTGTCACCTCCTCTTTGCACTTAACTTTCAAATAATGTGTCCAATGCCTAAACAACATCATCTATAGGCATTTCATCTCAACGCCCATTTAAAATAGCATCCAACATTGTATCAGTTTGTGGAGTTAGACGGGTGCAAAAATTCTAAACAATGGCATAGTTATCCATCCCATGGCTTGGGCATTGGCAAAGCAAATGCTTGTATCTCTGCCATGCAGCATATAAGTGCTCATCTGAAGCTTGCTTGAAGTTGATAAGCTTACGACGGGCATCCGCTATTTTGTTGTTTGGAATGAAGTGAGCTCTGAACCTCGCCTCTAGCTTATCCCAAGTATCAATTGAACCCTCCGGTAGAGTCAATAACCACTCCTTAGCCTTTCCTTATAGAGAGAGTGGGAATAGTCGAAGTCTCAGAACATCTCTTGGTACCCCATTCTGCTTGAATGAATCGCACACTCCCAAGAATGACAGAATATGACGGTTGGGATCTTCATCAGACCTCGCACCAGTGAATTGTCCGTTGAGCTGCAACATGTAGATCATCACAGGCTTTAACTCAAAGTTAGCAGCTTGAAAGTCTGGCACTACTATACTAGATAGAGTGCCCTTCATAGTACGGCCCACAAAGTCTTTTATAGACTGATTTTGATTCCCTTCTTAAGCCATTTCTTCACTTACTAAATTTTGAACTTTAGAAGGAGTTTCTTCAAGGTTCAAGTTTACCACAAGATCACTAATTTTCTTTGTTGTGCACTTCTTCTTCGTAGGGGATCGCCTTGGCATGTACTGTGGTACCTATAAAGGAGAATTCAACTAACTGTATTACTTCAAACAAAAAGTCAAAAAGCAAATAACAGAATGAACAGAAATTCTAACTAATTAACTAACTAATGCTTAATCAAGGACTACTAAAGATTATATACTTCTAACTGAACATGTAAGCCATTCCCCGGTAACGGCACTAGAAAACTTGACCATGAAAAATTATAAGTGTTTCGCAAGTGCACGGGTCAGATCAAGTAGTTCAGTGATAAGTAAGAGTATCGTTCCCACAAAGAATGACTTAAATGTAATTAGGAAATGCATAACCTACTTTCATCCATGTTAAGCAACCAATTAAGCAATTCATAAACTTAGAACTAATTTTAAAATAAAACAATTTAAAGAAAACTAGGTTGTCAAAGAAAATTTAGACACAAATCCAAGATTTTGAAGCTACCTAGAGTCACTATTCCCTTGATACTTACTAGAACTTAATTTCTTGTTCAATTGCAATTAATTATCACCTTGTGGGTTAAGAGATTCAGAAGCTATAATCGTCTGTCGATGTAATTATAACCCTACTCTTCCCGAAAATCTAAGGACTTAGATTTAAGTTAAAGTGCATTAAGTACCATAACCCTATACAAACCAATTACGGCAATTAGGTATATTTCTATCACAATTACAAATTAGATAAATCTAAACTTAACCTATCCAACTCTTAGGCCCAATTAGAACTCCTTTTTCAAGGTAAATTCCAATTACCCAAATCAAATCCAAGAGGTGGCTAATCCCTAAGAAAGCATTAAGCAAGAGAAGGATACATAAGGCTCCAATCATTACGATCAATAAGGAAAATAAAGATTTAGTTCACATCAAGTTCATAGTACTCTAGGTAAAGAGAAATTTAGGTACACATAGCTAAATCTAATAGTGAATCCATTCAAATACATGGAGAAGATGAAGAAAAACAGAGAAAGCAAACAAAGGAATGAGAGATATGCAGAAAGTTAAGCTCCCCCTTGTTTCTTCCTCTTCCTTCACCCCTCCAAGCTTGAAGAACCTACAAAGACCACCCAAAAATGCCTCCTGGATGTTCAGAACCCTCCTCTGTCGTAGAATGAATGAAAACCTAGCTGCAATTCGTGTTTTGTATCCTTGTTAATCAAAACGTAGAGTTTTGATGTCAAATTTAGTGGCCGCATCTTCAGATAAAGCGATCGCTTCTTTGTCTAGAAAATTACTTACTTTTGATTTGGAAAATTACTTACATATAATGAATAAATCCTACTAAAACTCTAATGGATGACTCCCAAATTAAATCTAATTAACTATAAGAATCAAAAAATATTAGGAGTCATCAGTTATGTACGAAGATTTGCACAGAAGTTCTCAGTGTTATTCAATTAAATGGACCTTACACCTCGTTAGTATAAAAGTAAAATCGTGCAAGATGAATTAGAAGAGCTTCTAGGAAGAGTTAAGAAGATCGTTTAGAAGAGAGGATAACAGAAAAGAGAGAGAAAAGATTTTAGAAAGACATAATCATTCTTCCATATCTTTGTTGTGTGCTTCACCCTCCCATTATGCTCTTTCCCTCACCTTCCACATGGCTTTTCTATTTTGGGTGCTTCTCCTCAAATATTCAGCTGCATGTACATCGTTTAAGCCATTACTATCTTCAGCCATCTCATTAGCTCTTGTTGTATGGGTCCTATTATCCCTGATTCCTATGCATGGCATCTTCGTGCATGACATGCCCCCCTTATAACAATTGACCTTATCCCTAAGGTGAAAAGTTGGGTAGTGTTGGCGAATGGTATCAAGTGGCTCCTAGTCCCACAAAGGAGATGTGGCAGCACCCCAATCTATAAGGACTTGAGTTTGAGTGGATTCATGAAACCATTTCTAGAAAATATCCAAAACTTGGATAGGTTGCAGAATTAGACCTTCCAAAGTAGTAAGAAGAGGCAATGGGATATAAGGGGAAGTACTGGTGCCATGATAGTGTTTCAAGAATGACACGTGAAAGATTGGGTGACTGCATGTCTCAGATGGTAATCCAAGTCAATAAGTGACGGAGCCAATTCGTTTAACCACTGGAAAAGGGCCAAAATACCTACAACCTAATTTGGTATGCTTTTGGAGGCGAAGAGAATGTTGTCGATATGGTTGAAGCTTAACCAGCACCAAATCACCAATCTAGAAGGAAAGATTAGTGCGATGTTGGTCTGCATAACACTTCATCTTTTGCTGTGCTTTGTCGATATTAAGCTTTAATTGAGCAAGGACTTCATCGTGTTCCCTTAACTTCGTCAGAATATCGAATGGAGAGGTATCATCCTGAGTGGCTTAGAGAATGGGAGGTGGATTGCGACCATATACAACTTTAAAGGGAGTCATGCCAATGGATGTTTGAAACGAGGTATTGTACTAGAGCTCAACCCAAGGTAAAAATTCTACCTACCTCCTAGGGGCATCATACACAAAGTAGAGAAGATACATCTCGACATACTTTTTAAGTGCCTCTGTCTGGCCATTTATTTGTGGATGATATGCTGAACTAAAATGCAGTTCTGTCCCCTGCAGCTTAGATAAATGGCACCAGAAAGCACTGGTGAAAGTTGTGTCTCGATCAGTGACAACATCTAATGTAATTTAATGATATGGGAAAGGAAAACTTCTGCAACCTATTCATTGGTAAAAGTGGCTCACAAAGGAATGAAGTGTTTGTACTTGGACAATCGATCATCAACCACCAACATAACTGAATATCCTCTAGACATGGGTAGAGCGATCATGTAATCCATAGCAATATCTTTCTATATACACTCTGGAATCAGCAAGCCAGCCGAGTGCAATTGGGATATCTTGGTGCGTTGGCAAACCTCACATCGCTTAATGAATTCACAGATGTCCTTGCGCATCGTAGGCCAAAAGAAATTAGTGGTAATGCGATGAAAAGTCCAAAGAGTACTAGCAAGGCCTCCAATAATCGAGGAATGAAATTCATGAATGATGGTGTGAATAAGATCATCACATCCCTGAGGAACAATGAGTCTATGTTTCTAATAAACTAATCCGTTGTGTACATAGTACAGCTTTGGCTCATCAAAAGTGATTTTGTATCCTTATAATGAGCTGCCGTGTGGCAGGCAGTGACCAAAGAACTTGTTGAATGTCTTCTAGAGTTTGATTATAAGAGATGGTCATAGTCATGTAGCACTGATGGGAGAGGGTGTCAGCTACTAGATTTTTTTCTCAAGCTTATACTCCACTCGGTAATGATATCCCATGAGCTTCGATAGGTAGGCTTCCTGTTCTAGTGTTTGAATCACTTGCTCATTCAAATGTTTGAGACTCTCATGATTTGTTTGAATTATGAAGAAATACCCAAAGAGATAGTGTTAGAATTTTACTACAGCTTCGACAATGGCCTGTAACTTGTAGACATACATTGATTTGACCTACATTCTGGGTGAAAGCTTCTTCGAAAAGTATGTAATGGGATGACCCGATTGACTTACCATTGCCCCAATACCCAAACCCGATGCATCTATTTCCAATATAAATGGTTGAGTGAAGTCGAGTAAAACCAATACCGATGCTTTAGTTAAAGCTGATTTGAGCTACTCAAAGGCTTGTTGGGCTTTGGTGGTCCACTTGAATCCATCTTTCTGGAGCAGCTAAGTGAGTAGGTTAGTGATGTGAGCATAAGACTTAATAAATCGATGGTTGTAGTTCGTTAATCCTAAAAATGATCTCAACTAATTAATGTTAGAAGGAGTGGGCTATTGTTGCATGGCTTGCACTTTATTTGAGTCCATTTCCACCCGTTGGCCCGAAATGATATGTCCCAGATATTCTATCCATCTCTGCCCAAAAAAACACTTAAACAGTTTGTCAAATAAACAATGTTGCACCAGTTTCTCCAACACCCAAGCAAGATGCTGTAAATGCAATATCCATGTAGCACTGTATATGAGTATATCGTCAAAGAATATCAACACAAATTTCCATAGGTAAGCTTCAAACATCGAGTTCATCAATGCTTGAAAAGTAGCCAGTGTGTTGGAAAGGTTGAAAGGCGTAACCAGCCATTCGTAATGTCCCTGGTGTGTTCAGACCATAGTCTTGTCGTAGTCATCTAGGTTCATGAAGATTCAATGGTAACCTACTCGAAGGTCTAGCTTAGTGTAATACTCTGAACCACCTAACTCATTTAATAGCTCATCAACCATGGGCATGGGAAATGAGTCTTTTACAGTAAGCAAGTTTAGTGCCTGATAATTCACATAGAACCTCCAGTGGCCATCTTTATTATGTACTGATAAAACCAGGGCTGAATAGGGGTTGGTACTCAGTTGGATAATGCCTTCCTACTGCATCTCAACAACCATCTTCTCAATTTTAGTTTTCTGGCTTAATGGATATGTGCAGGGCTTCACCTTCATTAGACTTGTTCCCAATTCCAATACAATTCGATGATTCTGTTCTCATTCAGGTGGAAGACTGTGAGGAATCATGAATGCTTGTTCATATTTGTCCTAGACCATACGAATGTTTAGGTGCATCCCTTCTAGAAATTTTACAATTTCGGAAGTATGTTCCTTTGTCTCACAAACGTGTAGGAAGTACATTTCAGCGGTTGCTTCTATGGATTGCAGTTGGGTGATCTAATGATACTGCACCTAATTAGCTTGTATGGCCTTATATCATTACAATGTTACGAATTTGCTATCAGAAAATAATCTACAATATGAGACCCTATGGTTTCTAACCATGAGGCTCCAATCACCACATCTGATCTTGATACAGGAAGTACATATGTTAGAAAGGTCAAAATATGGTCTCCAATAACCACATTTAATTCCTGTACCAGACCTTCACACTGCATTCTTTCCCCATTTCCCACTACTACTTTCGTTCATGGTGTAAGTACTAATGGTAAGTCAAGGCAGTAAGCCATACTCTCAGTTGGATGAAACTATCCGAGCTACCTCCATCTAAGAATACTTGTACGGGGTGGCTTGATATAGTGCCATCAAATCTGATCATCGCAGGTCTAGCGTATCCTTGATAGGCATGCAAGGATAAGTGATGTAATGTCGATGGTTCTTGATTGGTCTATGTAGTTTCCCAGCTTAGGTTAAGTTCCATATGCTTCTCTTCTTTATCACACTAAAGGATAATGTAGTGCCGATTAGGACACTGATGACCAGGAGAGAGCCCCTTCTCTCGACAAAGTTGAATCTCTAATGGTGGCAACTTCTTAATAGGTAATGCTGGTTTGGATGACGGCGTTGGTGGTAAGGGAGGAAAATTCTTAGTCCCTGTCATGGTAGGGTTGACTGGATTAGTCAAAATTCCCAATGTGGTTTTAATGGTCTGCGTTAAGGGAGCGTATTCTGTACTTTATTAACCACAAAGAGGGACTATTTCTAATCATACAGATGAGTAAGCAAAGATGCTTCTAATAATATTAGGGATGCTCTAGCAATCACATGTAGTCGAATTTCAAGTTTTAAGCCACTAATGAAACAATCCATTATTGCATCTTCGGACATCCCTTCCACCCTGTTCGCTAACATCATAAACTACTGGTAATAATCAACAACTGAATCATTTTGAGAAGTTAAGCCTGATGACTTTCAAATCTGGAGGGTCCAAATTGGTTCTCAATAGCATTCACTAAAGCTCGAAAAGTTGGAATTTGATGTTTTTTTTTGCAACATTTGAAACTAGGGTATTGCCTTTCCTTCCATGTGTACTGCTACAATAGTGATTCTCTGGTTATAGGGTGTTTCATAATATGCAAAAAATTGTTCTACTTTGAACAACCAATTCCACTGCAAGAAAATAGGTTATTTCTCGCAGTATTTTTCTGTGAGAAAATACAACAATTTATGTGAGAAAGTCTATTCTCATGGAATTTCTCACTCAATGCAAACTGTGAAAAAACTAGCCCTAGGAAATTAATCTTTTCATGGAAAGTTTCTGTGAGAAACTTTTCTAGCAAATTAATTTCTGTGAGAAAAATCAATGAGAAAAGCTCATGTGAAATTTGTGGTTTTGTCACAAACTTTCTTGCCAAAAAATGGGAGAGAAAATTCCGCGAGAATTTCTCATGCTTTTCTCACAGTAAAAAATACTCATAGTAAAACTCTACGAGAAAAGTTTTTCTTGTAGAAAAATTATGCGAGAAAAATAAGGAGAAGTTTTCTCATTGAAAAAATTGTGAGAAAATTGAATTTTTTTTATTATTTCTAACGGAGAAATTCTGCGAGACAATTAGTGAGAAAAGTTTTCATAGAAAATACTACGAGAAACATGAAAATATTAAGTGTTTCTAGCTTTCTAACGGAAAAATTCCACGAGAAATATTAGTGAGAATGTGTTTCTCACAGTTTTTTTTTGTGAGAAAAATAAAAAAATTTCGCATTTTGAGCTTTCTCATAAAAAAATTTTGCGAGAAAACTGAAAAAATTGGTCATCAACACTACTTTTATACTTTTACCTTTGTTTGAATAATTGTAACTTATTCAAACAATCAAAATTCACAATGCCTATGTCCAGCCAACCAATAACAAAACCTTAATAATAACAAATCACAAGTTTGTAATTTTTGTGTTGGAAATATCCGAAAGTACATTAAACTTAAGACAAATATGTATTCAGCATTACAAAGTTCCATATCATCATTTCATAATGTGACATAAATAAGAATTCTATGATCACTATTCATCATCATCATCATCATCACCACCGCCACCATTGTCACCATCATCATCATGGGTTAGTTCATCATAAGAAGTGCCACCTCTTTTAGTTCCTATGCTCATGTGAGCCATAATTTGTTTCATAAAAGCTTCCATCTTGTCTTCATGGGCCTTTTGCATCTTAACAAGACTTGTCTCATAAATTTAGGCTTATTTTGATAGTTTCTCTTCTAATTTCTTTTCAAATGAGGCCTTTAAGTGCGCTTTCATCCATGAGAGCTCACTAGGGCCATATCCAAGGTGCTGTGTGCCATCAAAAGCAAGAAGACCAGCCTCTGACCTAAACCCATATGCATGACCTCTTTTGTTCTTTCCACCAACAACTTTGAGCTATATAGAAGAATCTGTGTCATCTAACCCTAACTCTTGAGTTTGCTTCATCTGCTCATATTGGCTCTATAACAATGAAGAACAAATAAATATTAAGTACATAAACAAATTATAGTAGCAATCTTATTAATAAACTATTTAAATGACTTACATAAGTGTCAGAAGCTTTTTTACCAACCCAACCTCCTTTCTTTTCATTGTGTTAGATCCTCTTGAATACTTTTGGGATCTGAACCTCTCTACTTAACTTTATTTCTTACAACACTTAGTTAAAATACATAAGAATTACAATATTTGAAAGGAAATATTTAAAAGGAAATAATAATCTAAGAAAACCATCACAAATAAAGAATACTTACCATCCTTCTCTTATGCTCTGAAAATGGAACACGACTTCCTCTATGTAAGCATCCTCCAGTATTTGTAGCCCTGTTTGCCTTATTACATGTAGACTTGGCCTTGAACTCATCACTTTGCCAATACTCATCTTACTCAGCTCGAGCGGTTGCAAATAACTAATCACCTTTGGTTTTTCCAGTATGAGTGTCTCTAAAGGATGCACGCATAATAGTGCTACACTTCTTCCTCCATATCTTGTAAATTCATTGCTCAGTAGATGGATCCCAAGTACACAATTTCTGCATTAGAAATAAGTAAAGCTAATATTATAAATAATAAGAGTAGCACATTAACTATATGTAATATAACACTTAAAAAGTTATAAAATTAGCTTACTTTAAACTTTGCAAACCATAAGTTCTTCACAATTTCAGGTACTTTAGTAAATGCTGGCCAACCATGTTCAAACTTACTATGAATGATCTAAGACAATATGGTGACGGGTGGGATATATGGATAAAACCAACAAATGAAAAAAATGATGCAATCAAAGTAAAAATAATGGAATAACTACAGTACAAAAAAAGTTGCGTTTAAAGAATTCTTACTCATCAACTCCATGAGATCTAATAACTAGTCGTTCATCACTTAACCTCATCCCTGGCTCATATCTAATGGGATGAGAAGATGAGCTAGTTACATCTGTACTCAAAATATGTATAGAAGGTATCTTTAAACCAACGGAAGTTAAGGAATCAGGTGGTGTTTGAATGTGTGGAGATAGAAAAGAAGATGATGCAGATGCTAATCTAGGAAGGGTCCCAACATGTGAAGATAAGTGTGCAGACGATGACTGTACAGTAGCTAATTATATGTGAATTAGTTTAGACTATCGTACAAACTTTCCTTTTCCCTTTTTGGGTGCAGCAGATCCTCCATCCTTATTACGACCTCTTTCTGACATCTGGAGGGAAAAATGAAATAGCCAAGAAATCAAGGTTTCTCCAGAATGCTGTGTCCACCCATATTATGGGGTAGACTACAATATCGTTATATATATATATTTAATATAAAAAAAGACTACATCAAATAAATTTGTGATCAGTTTAAAGTAAACCATTTGCAATCTCTATGCTAACCTGACTATCTAATTATATATATTGAATCATTGATCCCCTATTTCCCTAGATTTAATCCAAAACCTCTATTTTTTTAGTCCCCTTGAAACAAAACGATGATTCAAAATGCTTCAGGAAACCATAAACAGCAAATGCTTCAGCATATTTGGTTATCTTATCATTGTATAAATCAAAATTTAAAAAAATAGCTATTGAGAGGAGCTCATGATTCAAAATGAAATAGCAAGGGATACGTGAAGACTATCTGGGCAATGAATTTTAGTAGGGAAACAAGTTAGTGTAGAAATAGTCATTGAGAGGAGCTCATGATTCAAAACTTTATTGTTCCTTCAGATAGAACTATAAACACTTACTTTGTTTATATTTTTCCACATTTTACTTATTTCATCTCAAATATCATGCATTTCTTTTTATCACAACAAAAATCCTTCAAGTTAATAGCATTAATTATAATGTTACTTTTAAAGTATAATTTTTTCATAATTAAAATTTTTTATATCACAGTTACAATTTTTATTTTCATACTTAATTTTGATAACTTATCATAACGCAAATAATGCATTATATTTATATTATAGTTACAAAAATCTAAGCATATTATATTCTTAGACTAAGTTCTAATAATATTCTTACATAGATTTTAAAATATAGCAAATCACCTTCTATTTTGTTTTTGGAAAAATTACAAAACATTATTTTTCAATCTCATTTAATGTGGTATGTTTTAAAAGAAAAAAAACCAATGATGGTTTTTGTTACATTATTATTAGTAATTAATTTATATTTACAAGGTTGCGCTGCATGTGGCCAAATGAACATTGCATATGCATTCTAACTAATCAACTTGATTAGCACAATACAGCTAACATCTTGACATTAAACAAAATCTTATTCCTATAAATAATTAGGTATCAGATATATATATCCCTACAAGCTCACAACTCCGTTCCAATTAATGCTAAAGCTATATTCAATTATAATTTCTCAATATTTTTTATGTTTCAGTTTTGTTAACACAGTGAATCAGATAATGGAAAACATGGTAAATCAGATTTTAAACCCTTGATTTAAGCCTTCACTAATGTTATTACAAAGGAAAGGAGAAAGCATAAAGTCCAAAGGCTATTGGCACGCTCAAAGACATTTCTAGTCATGAAACCTATAAAGTAGTATTTTGTTTTCCTTCACTTGTAAGATGCATTAGTAGGGCTTTAATGATATTATGCAAACTATAACTGGTGTTATGAATTAGGGTAATTCAATAAAATATTACTTCAGAAGCTTTTTTCTGTGTATGCACAGTTGCGCACATACATATATATAGAAAATATAGTATCTTGGATATTTACGGTGTTTGAGAGAAATATTACAGTTCTATAACTAAAATTAAGAAAACAATCAAAAGATAAAAATAAAATTGATAATCTCAAACCATAAAAAGAAATAAAAAACAGAGGAAGCTAATAGAATGTCACTAGGTCACTAAAAATAAGAATGAGGCTATCCAGAAAATTAAGAATACCAAATGGTTTGAACCTGAACAAAGGAAAAAATAATAATTAATTAATGAAGAAGGAAATTTCACTCACTATTGCAGTTTCCCGATCGAAAAATTGCAAACTTGGACAACTCAGAGTAAGAATACTCAATCTCGTTCTCCTTCAGAAAGTTCTCAAGAACCTGTTTAGCCCTTTTAGGATCAACACTCTCACACTCAGTCTTTGTACAGAGTTCTGAAACCAAAACTAGTCTTATCCATTTCCATATAATCATCTTCCAGTAAAAGCCCACTAACATTTCATCCAAACTTTGCACAGCAGACAAAAAAAGAAGAAGATGAACTCACCTTCCTTCCAAGCAATTAAAAGCCAGCAAACATAACTTTCTGGTGACCTGTGGCGTGAGGATGAACTCAAAGTGATAATGGAGAGTTTAAGACAAATGCAGCACCAAAAAATGCCAGATCTAAGCAACGAAGGAAGCTACAGTGCCGGGTGAATAGAGACGCCAGGAGAGACGAAAATGAAATGAGCTTTTAATGCTTAAGGGTTTTTTAAAAACTGCATTTTTTGTCACGAAATTTTCCTTAAGAAATTAGTAAAATTGGACACCCGGCTTTTTCTCACACAAAGCAACTTCTCACAGAGATAAACTGCGAGAATTTCTCATGGAATTTTTCGTGAGAAATTCTCAGTTTATTTTTGTGAGAAATTCATTGTTATTCCGTAGGAAAGTTTCTCACGGACAAATTTCGTGAGAAATTCTCACAGAAAATTTCGTAAGAATAAGATCCAAAATCAACAATTGGATTTCTGTCAATTTTTTCAATGAAAAATTACCACGAGAATTGTTTCCCACCTTTTCACGCTAACATTCTTACAGTATTTCTCACGAAATTCTCTTATATTTTTTTCTGTGAGAAAATTTAGCGAAAAGGTTTATTCCATGATAAAGTTAGTGATAATTTCTGTGAGAAGTGTGACAGAAATTATTCCGTGTTTAATTCATGGTTTTCTTATAGTTATTCAGCAGGTCAGTTCCATCAAATTGAGGGAAATCTAGTTTTACCTAATAGAGCTGGAAGGGTTGATACAATGTAGGAATAATGGAAGAGCATTGGCCGTCATTAGGGTTGCTGCCACTTTAAGTTGGGTTCCAATTAATGGCATCAACTACCTTAGTCAAGTTTTGAATGGAAGCCTCTAATCGTTCCATTTAAACATTCGATGTTTGAGTCATTGCTTCGATCAAATTTTCTTTACATTTCATTCTCACACTAGCTACTGCTTCCACTTGCTTAACATAATCATTCTTTTTTTTTTCATGTCTACAATTATCTCCTTCAACAGAGTTCCTTCTACCATGTTCGACTCTCAATGAAAACACCAGATTGTTATGAACTAAGATTTGCATATGGTCATGAAAAATTATGTGTTTTTACAAGTGCACAGGTCGGATCAAGTAGTTCAGTAATAAGTATGAGTACCGTTCTCACAAAGAATGACTTAAATGCAGTTAGGCCGTGCACAACCCACTTTCATCGATGTTAAGCAACCAATTAAGCAATTCCTGACTTAGAACTAATTTTAAAACAACACAATTTAAAGAAAACTTAGTTGGCAAAGAAAATTTAGACAAAAATCTAAGGTTTTGAAGTTACCTAGAGTCACTATTCCCTTGATACTTACTTGAACTTAATTATTTGTTCAATGGCAATTAATTACCACCTTGTGGGTTAAAAGATTCATAAGCTATAATCGTTCATCGATGTAATTATAGCCCTACTCTTCCCTAAAATCTAAGTGTCCTCAGAATTAGGTTAGAGTGCATTAAATACTATAACCCTCTACAAACCAATTAAGGCAATTAGGTATATTTCTATCCCAATTACAAATTAGATAAATCTAAACTTAATCTATCTAACTCTTAGGTTCAATTAGAAGTCCTTTTTCAAGGTAAATTTCAATTACCTAAATCAAATCCAAGAGGTGGCTAATCCTTAAGTAAGCATTAAGCAAGAGAAGGATACATATATCATTACAATCAACAAGATAAACAAAGATTTAGTTCACATCAAGTTCATAGTGCTCTAGGTAAAGAGAAGTTTAGCTATACATAGCTAAATCTAACAATGAATCCCAATCAAATACATAGAGAAGATGAAGAAAAGCAGAGAAAGCAAACAAAAGAATAAGAGATATGTAGAAGATTGAGCTCCCCCTTGGATTCTTTCTCTCCCTTCACTCCTCCAAGCTTAATGAACTATTAAAACCACTCAAAAATGCCTTCTGGACGTTCAGAAACCTCCTCTGCCCTAGAATGCCCGAAAACCTAGCTATCTCTCACTTTTTCTATCCTTATTAATCAAAACGTAGAGTTTTAATGCCAATTTTAGCGGCTGCATCTTCAGATAATACGATCGCATCTTTGCCTGGAGCTTAGGAACAATATAATGGCTTCTAAATCCTCATAGATAATAATTCTGAAACAAGAAATATTTTCCATTAATGCAACATCTACTCAATCATAATTATTCACAATTAACTTCATTTCTCTCTTTCACTTTTGATTCCCTAAATTACTTAGAAATAGTGCATAAATCCCACTAAAACTTTAATGGATGACTCCCAAATTCAATCCAATTAACTATTAGTAGTACAAAATATTGGGAGTCATCAGCATAGAAGTTCTCATTGTTATTCAATTAAATGGACCTTACACCTCTTTAGTATAAAAGTAAAATCATGCAAGATGAATTACAAGAGCTTTCGGGAAGAGTTAAGAGGATCATTCAGAATAGAGTATAATAAAAAAAAAGAGAGAAAAGATCATAGAAAGAGAGAATCATTCTTTTGTATCTTCTATGTGTGTCTCACCCTCCTTTTATTCTCTTTCCCTCACCTTTCTTGTGGCTTTTCTATTTTGGGTGCTTTTCCTCAAATCTTCAGTTGCATGTGCATCGTTTGAGTCATTACTCTCTTCATCCACCTCATCAGTTCTTGTTGTATAGGTCCCATTATCCTCTTGATTCCCATGCATGGCATCTTTGTGCATGATAGGTAATAATCTCTATATTTCAATTGCATGTTTACAAACATGCCACAATATGAACTTGTTCTCCTAAATTAAAGGTCTAAATTAGCTCTAGTCAACAGTTCATGGGAGCCAGGATACCAACCCATGCATGCCAAAACTGAAATTCATACATTAGACAAAAGAAAGATTCTATTACCAAGAAAAAGAAAGGAGCGATCAAGAGATATATGGCACTTGATTCCAGTTTTTAAGGAGTTATGAAAAAGAAAAATAAGAATTAGGTATATCACATTAGATACACAGATAAATCTCATTTGTAACAAAACATAGAAAAGGGAAGACATAAAAGAAACTATTTTTGATAGAATTAATTACTAAATATCAAGCGGATGGAAATATTGTCTCTATTCGGTTTGCCACATCAAACTTAATAATCATAAAACCATGCACAATTTTACTCATGTGCCAAGTACAATGATTTTGAAGACCTAGAGGACAAGAAACCATTGGATGAATCTTTTCTGGTGAGTTCTGTTGAAAAATTCAACAACTTGCTTCACTAAGTACCAATTTACCCCTACATAAGTGCTTGCACCACTAATACTATGCAAAATTGAAAAGAGACTACAGTCTTTTCTTCACTTTATACTTCAATTTGCATAAAAATATTGCATATATTTTCTTTTAGTAAAGAAACAATAAATAAAATCCATATGTAAGGTTTCAAATTTTGAGGAATCAAAATTTTTTCTCAGATGCAATAGAGCATCATTTCAATTCCTAAATGATATATTTTCTTAAGAGAAGAAGAATATCACAAAGATGGAAGGTGCTGAAAGAAGGACCAAACTTAATATGACCTAAGTACCTAATAGCACAAGTATAAATTTCACTCTGCCCAGAGCAGGCCGATGATTTAAAATCCAAAGCAGAAGTTAGGCAAAGATAATTTCAATTTTCAACACTGAAGAGCTGCAGAAAAAAGTGGCAATCATACAAATCCTTTAACAGAACATAATTCCAATCCAAGACAATATTTCCTAGAGCAATTTAAAAAGTTGTAACCCTTAGCAATTATTCAGTTACAACTTAAAATTTATGTATCTATAAAAGCAAAAGAAAATGTTCCACCCTTTTATGCTAGCATAAGTTTCAATCATAATACTAGTTTCTTTATCTCTTGAAGGGTTTAGAAAGAAAATACATAAAAGTGAAGCTTTCCAGAGCGTATATTTATCAGTAAAGATACGAAACAGCAATTTGAACCATATCAATTTCAAGTGATTGCGAATTCATGGCTTGGATCTAAATAAAAAATTTGTAATTATGTCAAAGTTAGGAAATTCAATAATCTTATCTAACTGTTGGTCAACCATATGGAAAATATAATAGAGGGGATAGTATATAAACCTATAGTAACCAAAAATAATGATTGAGAGATATAAAATTGTATAAAGAAAGATGCGTTGGAGAAGTAAATGAACCAACAAAATAAGCAAATGACTTAAAAGGAAAACCCAAGATCAAAAATTCAACAACAGTCACTACCTTCACAAAAATATTTCAAAGTGACAAAACATCAACAAATAATCTAAAAAAATATAAAAAAAAAATATTGAGAAAGAATTGTTAGCTAGACAGGACTTTGAGAAATTAATTATGTAACAAACTACAATTGACAAATTGATAAATGATGATTTCATGTTGCCGAGATGAAACAGAGCAAGAGCTATAATGAGATTTTAGAAACAAACTTTATTTTTCCAATAACCCAAGTATAACAACAAATCTCAGGAAGACATTTCCAGTAACCCAATTTTGGTACCCAATATGGAGCTAAAATTGACCATAATGGAACCCTATATCACTTTTTGACCGACTGAGTTGGTCTTGCTTTGAAATTTGGCATGTAATTAGGTCTCATTGAGAGATTTTTGAAAATCTAAAGGAAATAATTTTTGGAGGTCTATAGAATCCTTGATGAATTTTCAAAGTTGGGATTTTTTATGGATTCTGGTATGTGCATTGTTCATACTGGCAGTTTTATGTTTTATGTCACCTGATGGCCAAATGGTGTTAAATGCTTGTAAAATTTTATATGAATACACTAGAGGCCATAAGCTTTCTGTGGTCATCAAGTTCACCTTATTTAGAAGTCTGAGCAAAGAGTTATGCATTTTTGAAGTTAGCTGTCAGTAGGAGTGGCACCCTAGGAATTTAGTTAATGTTCCATAGGATTCCAATGGCTAAATGTATCTGTTTCATTCTAAAATTAGTTTTAGAATCAAGTTAGCATTTGTAGCTTTCTAAAATGATTGAATGTATGTGATTTCAATTTTTATAGAATTATTTATGAATTTTAGAAGTTTGTATCAGTAATCTGGACAGCAGCCTAGGCAGCCAGCAACCTTAATAGCTTTATGAATGTCAAACGTCCTATGTGATGAATTTTGTGACCTAGACATATTTTTAGTGTGACATAGACATCATAAGATTTCCAGAATGACCAAGATGGCATGATTTCAAATTTTCTAGATTTAGTTATGGATTTCCAAAATTGGGTCAGAAAATGGAGCAAATCTGACCGAAAATATGGTTGCTTATTTTGAGCTCCATGTTGATTTTCATGAATTGTAGGCATGTTTTGGTGATGTACATAAGTTATAATGATGGAATTAAATATAAGTATGCATAATATAAGCCCACATGGTCCACGTGACACCGATTGCAAATTTTTAAGTATAGTGCAACGCAAATAAACCCATTATTTTTCTTCCCTTTTTTATATGCTCTTATGGAAATAATGAGGTGAAGCTTATAAATGTCATGAAATAAGCTAGAAGTTATGGTGTTACACTTACAGAGAGACAATTTAGTTAAAAATAAAACTAGAGAATAAGAGGAATTAGATGTTTCCCATTTTATAGAAAGTGAACAAGTAGAGATGAACCCAGGAGGAATAAAAATGCTCTTTAGCAAAGAGAAGAAAAAAAAAAATAGCAAAGGAATACAGGAGTAATAGATGACCCTTTGACATGAGTAATGGGTTAGTAAAAGTAAAAGAGAGAACACGTGATGACGTTAACACCAAGGATGTAATGAATTGAGAATAGATAAACAGATATATGAATGAGTGCATTAGAAAGCACTATTATCCTTGGTATAGTTATCCATCTTGCCTAATGTAATGCACTAAGTAGAGATAACTATAATGACCCTAATGTCTAATCATAGTAGTTAAGCTTAAATATGCGATGAATAATTATAAATTAAGGTCTAAAACCATTTCAATTAATTTTGTTTAAGAAAATATAAGGGAAAGTGAACTTTGATATTATTAGAGTTATTAACTAAATAATCACAACTATTTATCCACATAAGTGAATTTAATCCTTAATTAAAAGCCTTTCACTCATTTATCCATTAATTCTAACTCACAAAAACCTTATACAAGTGTTTCTAAATCATTCCTTAACATTACCATAGGAAAAACTAAGGTTTCTAAGATAAAAATAGAAGTTTAGGAACCTTTGTCGTAGCTTGAATCTTTTTCGCTACAGCTAAGTTGGCTACTAGAACTTAAAAACCAAGTTTCATATCTTACATTGTGGCCTAAGATTTTTACACCATGGTGAAGTTGCTCTTAGGTTCAAGTTCTCATAATTTTGTAAATCTTGTCACAGCCAGCCTATGCGACACTATGGCAGAAAATCCCTAGAGATACTGCACAAAGTTTCATGATTTACGCCACGGCAGGCTATACTTGCATCACAGTGAAACTAGCTACTAGAGCACTTATCACTTAATTCCCTCGACTTACGCCGTGGCGGAACATGTTGCGCCATGGTGAGGTTGCTCTTTGTTACCCTCCCTGAGCAACATTTTCATTTTTTTGCCATGGCGAGAAGCATATGGACAGGTGGCAACCATACCAAGCTCCATTATGGACTCACAAGGTCCAAACACAATATAACAGATAGCTAACTAATTCATTTAGCATTCAAAATCATACATGTGCAGCAAATACAAAATTAAAATAGATATATGCATGGAATTTAATATGAACCCTGGTTACCTCACTTAATTGAATAAAGTTCTGCAACCAAAAGTATGTCTCCAAACTCTAAAATTCCTATATCAAATCAAAGTATATTCTGAGATTTTAGAAAAACACCTACGAGGGCTTTTTAAATAAGTGCAATTTTGGAAAAACACCTAGGAGGGCTTTTTAAATGGAAATTTTGAGTTATCCAGGGTTCTCAGAGGCCCCAAAAACCATGGGAAGCCCCAAGATTGGTAAAGCCCCTCCGATGTACTCTTTCCAACGTCGGTTGACCTAAACTTTGACCAGTTCGTTCGGGAAGGTTTTAGCTCCAATTTGAGTGATTCCAAAGGCATTTTATTAAATTTGGAATCTAAATTTCATAATGGAAAAGACGGTTCTAAAAAAGGAGCTAAAACGAAGGAGAAAAGAAAATACTAAGAACGAAGGGCAAAATTAGCATTAAAGTGTTAAAGGAAGCTTCTTTCTTCTTCTTTATATGCCACGTTCTGCCTCCCCCTCTCTAAACTGACTTGCTTCTACCCAATTGCAGAGGAGAACTCCAGCTTCTTAGGTGCATAAGAGGAGGAAGATTTTGGAGGAAGAAATTCAAGAAAAATGTAAGAAACTTTAAGAAATTCCATATCCTTCCTTCTTGAAACATGATCCTCTCCTCCCAAGCTTTCTTTCTATGGTTTTTATGGAGAGTTTGATGCTATTTTGGGGGCAAAACAGAGAGGGAAATTTCAAAAATTGAGGGAGTAAGGCAACCAAGTGGAAGAACAAGCCAAAGGAAGCAAGAAAACAAGGTAAAACTTCCATTTTTTGGTAGTTTCTTCCTCCCCCTTCCTCTTGCACGAATTTGGCCATCATGAGCCCACTTCTTAGGGGCTATTTTCTGTCCAATTTATGGAGGGATTAGAGGTTTTGGAGTGTAAGGATGAAGAATCTATCATTGGAAGCAAATAAAAACCATTGAATTTCAAGTTGAAAAAGTGTAGGGTGCTTGAACATAGTTTAAAATCTGGATTGATTGAAGACTTCCCCATCATATGTGAGTGTTGTTTTGAGTTTCTAAGACTCCTAAGGAGCCTCCCAAGTGCCCCATCCATCAAGAAAAAATCTCAAACTCCATAGGTCTTTAATGGAGGCATAAATCGATCAAAACCCTTAGAGATAGTTAGGGGACGTTTCAAAGAGTTCCAAGCTTGATTTGGGACTTTATATGATAAAAGAAGATAGGAGAAACCCTTGGGAGAAATTTAGAAGCCTTAGGTTGGGAGATGAGGCAATGGCTTCCATAATGTAACCTTATGAAGCAACATGGACCTAGGTGTGTGAAAGTGAGTGTGTGATGGTTTCAAGGACCTTAAATGAGGTTAAAAGGTCTAAATATGGTAAGAGAATGGAACCAAGAATTTTACTTGTGATAGTTGCTTCATTAGGTCATTAAAGGAACCATATTGTGACAACTAGAACAAAGTGTAGTCTTAAGAGTGAGTTGGGTGTTATAACTTGTTCCAAGAGTATAATTAAGTGTTGTTTATTGTGAATAGGCCAAAGAAATCTAACCCCACCTCCTTGTGTTTGTGGAACCGAAAAGGGGAAGGAACAAGTAAAGTAAGACTTGAATTTGCCCCAAGGTAGCTCTCCACCTTTATTTGTTGCATTTTCTTGTTGCATATATGTCATTGTGTGCTTATGTGTATATTTGTATGTTTGAGACATGCCACTTGATGCTATGTTGCTATTTTGGTATCAAATATGCTTTCTTAAATGTTTTTGAATTATGGAAATGGCTCACAAGGGTGAGGTAGTGCCAAAAGTCCCTTAATGTGAGTGAGGAGATGCCAAAAGTCTCATGGCATGGGTGAGACAAGGCCAAAAGTCCCTTGATGGGTGAGGCTAAGTCGAAAGTCCCAAGAACAGTGAGGCAATCCAAAAGTCCTAGAAATGGGGTAAGGCCAAACCAAAAGTCCCTAGAGCTCATTCTTATGCTTGACATGAGTTTGTGACACAAAAATGTGAAAGTGGAATGCTTCATGAATTGATTGATTGCATACTTATGCCTTTGACATGTTGTATGCCTTGAAAATGTGCTTGGATAGGTGTATGTGCTATTGAAGTTCAATGAATCTCACCCTCTCCTTTCTCTCATCTCACATGATCTATGTGGAGTCCAAGATCCAAATGATAGAGGCTAAGGAGCTTAAATCTCCATCTCTTGGCACATTTTGCTAGTTTTGATGTATTAGAATGTCAAAGAATATATGTATATATTATTTTTGAGCCATGACACTTTGAACAAGTGTAAAACTATGTAAAGTCAATGTGTGTATCAAGAATAGACTTTAATGTATAGAATTGTGTATTTTGGCCACTTGAGAGCCCACTTATGCTTGTATGTATATGGAAGTGGCATGGTGAAATTGAGTTGTATGAGGAGTCAGACCTTATGAGGGACTTATTTGTGCTATATTTATGCTTTCTAAGTTGCTCAAATGTGTGTGGAACAATGAATGGCCCATTGGAACCAAATTTGCCCCTTTATTGGAACCAAATTGCCATAATCTTGAGCTATGGCAAAGTCTGACCAAATGACCTCTTCTTGACTTGAAATTTTGTATGCACTTAGATCTTGTATAGATATTTTTGTCAACCTAAAGATCAGGTCATTTGGAGGTCTGTGAAATTTTTTATGATTTTTCAAAATTGGCATCAGAATTTCGGATTTGCACCAGTACTATTCATTTGGTCAGTTGTGAAATTGTGTCATCCGAGGAAAAACGTGGTCCAATGGCTACGAAATTTTGTAGGTAGAAACTAGGCATTTAGAGTGACTTGTAGCAACTAGAAACACCTCATTTTGAGGTCTGAGATAAGAGATATGAATTTTTGAATATCTAGAACAGTAACAGTAGCACAGCACGACCTGAGTCATTGTTCCATTGAATTTCAGTGGCTAAACGTGCCTTTTATGGTCTGAACCTATTTTTAACATAAATTTAACATTCATAGATTTCCAAATTGGTATAATTTTCATGGATTGGATTTTTTTGAAATTAATTAGGCATTTTCAAAGTTTATAGCAGACACTTGCATCAGTACCAGTAGCAGTCCGAACCTTTACCCCTTTTCGTCTATCAAACGCATTTTGTGTTTTGTTTCATAGCCTGGACGTATTGTTTTCATAAAGTATACATGTGTAGCTTTCAAAAATGGCCAAGAATGCATGACTGCCATTTTTCTAGATTTAGTTATAAATATTTAAACTTCATATCAGTAACCTGAACCAGTAGCCCAGACAGCAGCGACCCTAGTGACTTTTTGGATGTGAAACGTTCTCCCCTTAACGATTCATGAGCTGAAATTATTTTTACAATGGGGTAGACATCCAGAGCTTTTTGTAATGGTAAATGTTGTTGGGTTTCAAGTTTTGTGGATTTAGTTATGAATTTATGAAGTTGTGACAGAAAAACTGAGATTTTGGCCAAAAATAATAGAGTAAATTTGATGTTCCCTTTTGAATTCTACGAGTTGTGGGCCAATTTTGGTGATGCAAATGAGTTATATGTATGTAATTAAATATGAGAATGTGACGTATAAACTCATATGATTTTTATGACACTGAATAGAACTTTCATACGCGACGCAACGCGAAATAAGGTATTATTTTAATGCTATTTTTTCCATCCCCTTTTGTGCAATTCATTATATGAGACTTAAAAAATGATAAGAAGTAAGCTAGAAATATATGGTGTTATAGGAAGAGAAGAGGGTCAAGTTATATAACACTCACCTTGGTGATTTTAGCTCTAGAAGTGAGAAATGATGGATTTCTTGCTAAGAACCCTAGTCCCTTTCTAAACCTCCGAAAATTGCTTCTTGTGTTTCTTGTGTGTCTTGTTTCTGCAGAATTGATGGAAAGGGCTGAATATGTTTAGGGTTAGAATGGGTTTAGGCTAACCCAAAGGCCTAAATTCCAAGTGGGTTTCAGATTTATGCTTGTTGGGCTATGGATTCTAGGATTTTAGTATGGTTTTAGGCCCCTAACTCACTAAACCAGATTAGGCCATTACTTAGGTGCTCTCTCTTAGGCCAAGTCCCATAATAAGAAGTTAGGTCTACAGAATTTTGATTGGGTTAAGCCAAGTTCCAAGAGTCAATCTAATTTAGGTCTGCATAATGAATGTTAGGTCAACTATAAGAGTTCATGTAAATTGGGTCTGCACCTCAAATTATTAGGCCTCCATTAGTCTTTATCCATAACTTACTTAAATTAATTATAGGCCTAAATTAAGTTCTAATCCAATTGAATCTTAAACCTACATTAGTTATTTATTTTTTCATAAACTCTTATTGGCATAACTTGCCTAATTATTCCATAATAATTATTCTTAATTAGTCCAAATCTATGATTAACACCTTAATTAATTTTGGGGTGTTACAATAATTGGGTAATGTAAATAACCTCAAGATAGAGTAGTAAATGACATAAGAAATTAAAGAACGAGTTCCTTATTTCCTGAGTGTCATATGAGATAAAGAGATAAGCCACAGAAAAAGAAGTTAAGGGATTCTAGTGAGGCTAAAACTGTAACAACCGGGAAAAAGAAAAGAAAAGGAAAGAAAAAGAAAGGAAGTGAAATCTGGAAATTTTTAGAATCCAGAATTTCTGCCAAGTCCTCTCGCAATAGCGAGAAATGGTCTCGCTACAGCGAGAGTGCTTGTTCGCAATAGCGAAGGCGATTCTAGCTATAGTGAGTGCTGGCAGCAGCCCATACAAAAACCAGGGAGTTGCCCGCTGTAGCGTACGCTATAGCGAGAGTGAGGTCTGGAACTGACGCGAGTTCGCCATAGCGAATAGTATATCTCGCCATAGCGAAGGGAACTGACACGAGCTCGCCGTAGCGAAGGTTACACCTCGCCATAGCGAAGCCAGATTACACGAGCTCGCTATAGCAAAGGTTATTTTTCGTCGTAGCGAGAGTCGGTCCGGAAGAGAGTAAATAGCAAGATTTAGACTTCATTAAACGCCCAAACTCATTTCTCCTCTCATATCTGCCCTAGACTTCGACCCAAGGAGAGAAAGAGGCATGGAGAGTGAGAGAGATCAAGAGAAGGAGGAAGAGCAAGGGAAAGGTAAGGAAATTTCCCCCATTTCTCTTTAGAACTCTGATTCCCTCCCTTTGCCCTTTTTTTCTGCGGTTTTATTTGTAAAAATGGATGGTTTTTGGGCATGGGTCAAAAGAGGGAAAGTGGAAAACTCTTTTGAATCTTTGTGTTTTCTTTGAAAATGTGGTTTTCCACTACCATAGGAGCTTGAGAGAGAGAAAGGGTTAATGGCATTCTAGAGAGAGAACCCTAGGATTTTATGTGATAGAAGGGTTGCTCTGAATTAAGTTATAAAAGAGTAATTGCATGCTTTTGTGTGTCTAGGCTCAAGAGAAACACCTTCATAGGTGTGAGTGTGAAATTAAGAAGGGAGAAAAGGACTTGAAAGGAAAAGCTAGTGTTGGCTTTGGCTCCAAAGGTCGCTCTCTTTTCCACTCTTTCTTGTTGCATTCTTGGGATGATAGTCATTATATGATTATGTATATGCTTATTGTGTGGAATATGCCATATGCTATTACTTTGATGCATTGATGCCAATATGCTTGTGTGATGAATTGTGAGAATTGCTCGGGTGCGGTAGTGCCGAAAGTCCCATGAGATGGGTGAGGTGAAGCCGAAAGTCCCTTGAGATAGGTGAGACAAGGCCAAAAGTCTCAAATGAGTGAGGCCAAGTCAAAAGTCCTTAAACTTGGGTGAGGCCATCCAAAAGTCCCTAAACTCGGGTGAGGCTAGACCAAAAGTCCCCGGAGCCCATTTTTGGCATTGTTGTGAATTCCATAGCATGTACATTATGTGTTGGATGTTTGAGAATAGCTAAATGCTTATTCACATGCTTTGACTTGTTATATGCCTTGATTGCTTGCTGGATTGAGTGCTTGAGCTACTGAGATTCCCTGAATCTCACCCCTTTCCCTCCTAACTTAATATGCTAGGTGGAGCTCAAGGAGAACCGAGCACACACCAAGGAGCCTAGGAGCATGTATAGGAGAATGTTAGTTTTATTTTGGAATTTTGATGTAAGTTTGATGTAAAGTGGTGCCAAATGAATATGCGCCCACTATTTTTGAGATGTAAAGGTTGTAACATGTTTATAAATATGAAAGGATATTGTATGAACTATGTTTATAGCCAAATGAATGGAAATGAGGGTTTTGCCCCTTTTGTGGAATGAATGCAATAGTGTATATTTGGCCGTAGTATAGCGAGATTTGAATGTATGTTGATTTGGACCACATGGACTTGTTAGATAGACTATTTTTATGCTTTTAAACTTGTCCATGAGTGGCCAGAGTGTGTGAGAGGCTATTTGGACCCGTTTTGGACCTTTGGGGTGCCAAAACCGAAAAATTTGAAAGCTCCATCAAAGTATGACCGGATGAGCTCCTCTTGCCATGAAATTTGGCATGCCTCTAGAGTTTGTAGAAAGCTTCTTGAGAAGCTAAAGTTGGTAATATTCGGAGGTCTAGAGAATATTTGGAGAATTGTTGAATTTGGGAAAATTTAAGGGATTGGTCATGTACTGTTCATATAGTTCAGAAATGAAATCTGTGGCATTTTTAGACCAAATGGATTCCAAATGTGGTGAAATTTTATACACATAGACTAGACACTACAATGACTTATAGGAACTAGAATCACCGAAATTGGAGGTCTGTAGAGAGATATTGAACCGTCTGAAGTTCTGTATTAGCATTAGAGAGCTCTTCTGACCCCCGTCACTGTTCCATCTGTTTTTGGGGTGTAGGAGCTACTGAACTGATCTAGACTTATTTTTCTCCTCTAGTAGACATCTGTAGCTTTCTGAATTGGTATAATGTGCCCAGATTGGATTTTTGTGGATTTAATTATGAATTTTCGAAAGTCATGACAGCAAGCTGCACCAGAAACAATGACAGCTGGACCCTCCTCCCATTTTCGATGTCAAACTTGGTCCAAATGCTGAGCTCTTGATTGGGAATGATTTTTAGGGTAACTTTAATACTTAGAGCTTTCCAGAAAGCTAAAGTTTACTGCATTCCCATTGTTCTACAATTTCGTATGATTTTCCAAAGCTAGAGCCAAAATATGACTTTCGGGCCCAAGTGAGAAAATGCAATTTTTCTGGTTTTTGGCTCTATACCCGTGGCTTATGGTTTGTTTTATGCTATGTATGAGTCATCTATATGGAGTTTGAGTTAAGGATGCTTGAGACGGGTTC
The DNA here is from genome assembly GCA_032878935.1 of Erythrophleum fordii. NCBI lineage: Eukaryota > Viridiplantae > Streptophyta > Magnoliopsida > Fabales > Fabaceae > Erythrophleum > Erythrophleum fordii. Next base: position 3,270,141 of record JAVQMF010000025.1, on the reverse strand, counting down.
ACAGGACCCACGGGGCAAAAGATGAGTATATGAAACCCCGGTTCATAGCATGCAAATGCCACGGAAGAGTAGTGATTCTTTGGAAATCATATGAAACCGAGCCCGGTGAGAGGCTAGGTAGTGGTAGTAGATTAAGGTGTCACATTTTTGGTATCAGAGCAAAGGTTCAGGCACTTTTGCTCAATGTTAGGCTCTTGAATGCTATGTTTTGCGGGTGTTTGGTGTGAATGGTCATGGAAGTTGTAGCATCCATATGCATATGTGTTGTAAACTGAGGATTGCTACTTCTTTTCAAACATGGTTGAGACTAGACGGGGCAGAGGCAGACTGCCCAGGGCTCAGAGAGATGAGCCAGAGGTTCCTACTGAGACTAGGGTTCCTCTGCAGGCCATCATGGATAGACTTGACCGGTATGAGGCCATGATGGGCCAGCACCAAGAGATGCTGGAGCAACAGAGATACATTGCCCAGCAGCAGCATGATATGATCATGCATCTGCAAAACACCCTGGCTAGGCAAGAAGAAGCCAAAAGGGATGCCCCTGGACCGCAACCATCTACCTTTAGCATTCCACCTGTACCTCCCCAGGAGCCTGCTGCTCCACAGACCCAGACGCCTATCCAAAAAGTGTTGAAGCAGTTTAGGCAGAACAATCCACCCTCTTTTGACGGGGAATTGGGTGTGGATAAGGCGGAGGCTTGGGTGATGCAGCTTAAGAAAATATTCTCAGTGATGGATTGTACCACTAAGCAGAAAGCCCAGCTAGCCACCTTCATGCTAGAAAAGGAAGCTGATAGATGGTGGGAGAGTGCGAAACCACTGATGGAGACCAAGAACATACAGATAACTTAGGAGACTTTCTTGGTCGAATTTTATGAGAAGTATGTTCCAAGTTCAGTGAGGAAGAAGAAAGAGATGGAGTTCATGGGCTTGAGACAGACTGATGAGATGACTGTGGATCAGTATGTGGCCAAGTTTATTGAGTTGTCTCGGTATTTCTCTTACCTCCAGAGGTATGATGATGAACCCTGGAGATGTGAGCAGTTTGAGACTGGTTTGAGGCCCCTGATTAGCGACAGAGTCACTCCACAGCGGATTAGGAAGTTTAATACTCTTGTAGAGGTCAGTAGGGTGATTGAGACGAATCTGCAAGTTATCATGCCTACTGTGACGACAGCTAGTCAGAAGAGGGTTTCGGATTTGAAAAGGCTGAAACCAGAGGAGGGTTCTAGTTTGACCCCTAGTACTAAGAGGAGAGGCAAAGGGCCATGGAATAGAAAACCACAGCGAGGTGTGCCACCTCCGCGAGGCCAGTCATCCTTCCAGCAGTCTCCGGTGACATGTTACAAGTGTGGGAAGCCGGGGCACATTGCTAGACACTGTCCTCAGATGGAGACAGCGCCTCCTCCTAGACCACAGACCCAGGGCCGAGTGTTTACCCTTACTCAGCAGGAAGCCAGTGCATCTCCCAGTTTGATCCGAGGTACGCTGTTAGTGAATGGCTTTCCTGTAGTTGTTATGTTTGATTCGGGTGCTAGTCACTCGTTTATATCTTATGATTGTGTGAGGAAATTGGGTCTGGTTGTTAGTGTCTTGCCATTTGACTTGTCTGTCATTACACCCACTGGAGGCCACGTTGTTACTTCCCATACTTGCTTGAATGTCACTGTCCAATTTAACCAATGTCATACCACTCTTGATTTGGTTTGTATGCCTTTCCATGAAATTGACTTGATTATTGGTATGAACTGGTTAGCTGCAAATAATGCCATACTTGATTGTGAACACCGAACCATTTCCCTACCTGCTTGTGGGACCATACCTAGGGTAGGAGCTGAGTTATCTTTTATGACTACTACCTAGGCTGAGAGATATTTAGAGTGTGGATGTCAAGGGTTTCTGGTCTTTTTCTCTATTCGGGCTGAGGTAGAAGAAGGGATAAAGGAGATCCCAGTTGTCAGGGAATTCCCGGAGGTTTTCCCTAGAGAGTTTGATTTTAGTGGCCTACCTCCTGAGAGAGAATTAGAGTTCCCTATAGACATAGTGCCTGGTGCTGGACCGGTGTCCAAAGCTCCTTATAGGATGGCTTCCGCCGAGCTTACTGAGTTGAAAGAGCAGATAGAGGAATTGTTAGAGAAAGGGTTTATCCGCCCTAGTGTTTCACCTTGGGGTGCTCCAGTGTTGTTTGTGAAAAAGAAAGATGGTAGCTTGCGGTTGTGTATAGATTACAGAGAGTTGAATAAAGTTACCATCAAGAATAAATATCCTCTCCCTAGAATTGATGATCTGTTAGATCAGTTGGTTGGGGCATCTATGTTTTCTAAGATAGATCTTAGATCTGGTTACCACCAGTTGAGAGTGAGAACTAAAGACGTCTCTAAGACGGCTTTCAGAACGAGATATGGGCACTATGAGTTCCTTGTGATGCCATTCGGGTTGACGAATGCGTCTGCTGTGTTCATGGATTATATGAACAGGGTATTCATAGATCAGTTTGTGGTGGTCTTTATTGATGATATTTTAGTGTACTCCTGATCTTTTGAGGAGCACGAGAGGCATTTGAGACTAGTCCTAGACACCTTGAGAGAGAAGAGGTTGTATGCTAAACTTAGTAAATGTGAGTTTTGGCTGACCGAGGTGCGATTCTTAGGTCATGTGATCTCACGATATGGGGTTGCGGTGGATCCCCATAAAGTTGAGGCTGTGTTACAGTGGGATAGACCTAGAACGATCACCGAGGTTAGGAGTTTCCTAGGTTTGGCAGGGTATTATAGACGATTTATTCAGGACTTTTCTCGAATGGCCTTACCACTGATGAGGCTAACCAGGAAAGATACACCGTTTGTGTGGGATGAGAGATGTGAGAAGAGTTTCCAGGAGTTGAAACTCTGTTTGACCACTGCCCCTGTACTGATTATCCCTGACCCTAGTGAACCATTTGTGGTTTATTGTGATGCTTCGGGCAAAGGGTTAGGATGTGTGTTAATGCAGCAGGGCCGAGTAGTGGCATATGCCTCGAGGCAGTTGAGACCTCATGAGGAGAATTACCCCACACATGACCTGGAGTTAGTTGCCGTAGTGTTTGCTCTTAAAATTTAGAGACACTATCTGTATGGTGCGACCATAGAGATCTATAGTGACCACAAGAGTCTGAAATACCTGTTTGATCAGAAAGAACTCAATATGAGACAGAGGAGATGGATGGAATTCTTGAAAGATTATGATTATGTGTTGAAATATCATCCGGGTAAGGCCAATGTGGTGGCAGACACCCTGAGTAGAAAATCCATCTATGTAGCCCATATGATGATTAGGGAGCAGGAGCTCCTAGAAAAGTTCAGAGATTTGAACCTCTCTTGTCAGGTGGTATCGGGTAGATTGTGTCTGAGTGAAACTCGAGTTGAGAATATCTTGAGAACCCAGATCTTAGATGCCCAGAGAGAGGATGAGTTCCTGAAACGGATCAGGAATGAGATCACCTAAGGTAAGACCTCAGATTTCAAGTTGTCTGAGGATGGCATGATAGTATATCGAGAGAGAATCTGTGTGCCTAGTCAGAATGAGTTGAGAGAAAGCATTCTAGAAGAGGCGCATAAGAGTAAGTATACTATCCACCCAGGTGCCACCAAGATGTATCAAGATTTGAAAAAGATTTTCTGGTGGCCAGGGATGAAGAGCCATTTGACGGATTATGTGGCTAGATGCCTAGTGTGTCAGAGGATAAAGATTGAACATCAGAAACCGGCTGGGTTGTTGCAAACTCTAGATATCCCTGAGTGGAAGTGGGATAGTATAGCCATGGATTTTGTCATGGGGTTACCCAGGACATCCTCTGGACACAATGCTATATGGGTAGTTGTGGATAGACTGACGAAGTCTGCACACTTTTTAGCTATTAAGGCTACTTATACACTGGATAGATTGGCCCAGTTGTATATCAGAGAGATAGTGCGACTTCATGGAGTACCCAATAGCATAGTTTCGGATAGAGACCCCAGGTTCACATCGAACTTTTGGAGGTCATTGCAGCATGCCTTAGGGACCAGATTACGGTTTAGTACTGCATATCACCCCCAGACAGATGGTCAGACTGAAAGGACCATCCAGACATTAGAAGATTTGTTGCGGGCATGTGTGCTAGAGATGAAGGGGAACTGGGATGCGTATTTGCCGTTAGCAGAGTTTGCTTATAATAACAGTTACCATTCCAGTATCCAGATGGCCCCTTATGAAGCTTTGTATGGGAGAAAGTGCAGATCCCCTCTGTGTTGGGTTGAGTTAGGTGAGAGGAGTATGATAGGACCTGAGATTGTGGACCAGACCACCCGACAGATAGAATTGATTAGAAAGAGGCTCCTCACGGCCCAGAGTAGACAGAAAAGCTATGCTGATAAGCGTAGGAGGCCGTTAGAGTTTGAGGTTGGAGACCATGTGTTCATTCGAATATCTCCAATGACGGGAGTAGGTCGGTCAATGAGGGTAAGGAAGCTCAGTCCTAGGTATATTGGTCCGTTTGAAATCCTTGAGAAAATTGGACCCGTGGCTTACCGAATAGCCTTGCCTCCTAACCTAGCCCAAATACACAGTGTTTTTCATGTTTCCCAGTTGAAAAAGTATTTACCCGACTCCTCACATGTCAAAGAATATGAGCATGTGCAATTGCAGGAAGATCTTTCCTATGTAGTGAAACCGGAGAGAATTGTGGATGCTACGCTTAAACAGCTGAGAAGCAAGAGCATTCCTCTGGTGAAAGTGATCTGGAGAGGTCTGACATCTGAGGAAGCAACCTGGGAATTGGCGGATGAGATGAGGTAGAAATATCCAGAATTATTCCCTTAAGGTAAGTTTTTAAATTTCGAGGACGAAATTTCTTTTAAGAGGGGTAGAAATGTAACAACCGGGAAAAAGAAAAGAAAAGGAAAGAAAAAGAAAGGAAGTGAAATCTGGAAATTTTCGGAATCCAGAATTTCTGCCAAGTCCTCTCGCAATAGCGAGAAATGGTCTCGCTGCAGCGAGAGTGCTTGTTCGCAATAGCGAAGGTGATTCTAGCTATAGCGAGTGCTGGCAGCAGCCCATACAAAAACCAGGGAGTTGCCCGCTGTAGCGTACGCCATAGCGAGAGTGAGGTCTGGAACTGACGCGAGTTCGCCATAGCGAATGGTATATCTCGCCATAGCGAAAGGAACTGACACGAGCTCGCCGTAGCGAAGGTTACACCTCGCCATAGCGAAGCCAGATTACACGAGCTCGCTATAGCGAAGGTTAGTTTTCGCCGTAGCGAGAGTCGGTCCGGAAGAGAGTAAATAGCGAGATTTAGACTTCATTAAACGCCCAAACTCATTTCTTCTCTCATATCTGCCCTAGACTTTGACCCAAGGAGAGAAAGAGGCATGGAGAGTGAGAGAGATCAAGAGAAGGAGGAAGAGCAAGGGAAAGGTAAGGAAATTTCCCCCATTTCTCTTTAGAACTCTGATTCCCTCCTTTTGCCCTTTTTTTCTGCGGTTTTATTTGTAAAAATGGATGGTTTTTGGGCATGGGTCAGAGGAGGGAAAGTGGAAAACTCTTTTGAATCTTTGTGTTTCCTTTGAAAATGTGGTTTTCTACTACCATGGGAGCTTGAGAGAGAGAAAAGGTTGATGGCATTCTAGAGAGAGAACCCTAGGATTTTATGTGATAGAATGGTTGCTCTGAATTAAGTTATAAAAGAGTAATTGCATGCTTTTGTGTGTCTAGGCTCAAGAGAAACACCTCCATCAAGGTGTGAGTGTGAAATTAAGAAGGGAGAAAATGACTTGAAAGGAAAAGCTAGTGTTGGCTTTAGCTCCAAAGGTAGCTCTCTTTTCCACTCTTTCTTGTTGCATTCTTGGGTATGATAGTCATTGTATGATTATGTATATGCTTGTTGTGTGGAATATGCCATATGCTATTACTTTGATGCATTGATGCCAATATGCTTGTGTGATGAACTGTGAGAATTGCTCGGGTGCGGTAGTGCCAAAAGTCCCATGAGATGGGTGAGGTGAAGCCGAAAGTCTCTTGAGATAGGTGAGATAAAGCCAAAAGTCTCAAACGAGTGAGGCCAAGTCAAAAGTCCTTAAACTCGGGTGAGGCCATCTAAAAGTCCCTAAACTTGGGTAAGGCTAGACCAAAAGTCCCTGGAGCCCATTTTTGGCATTGTTGTGAATTCCATAGCATGTACATTATGTGTTGGATGTTTGAGAATAGCTAAATGCTTATTCACATGCTTTGACTTGTTATATGCCTTGATTGCTTGCTGGATTGAGTGCTTGAGCTACTGAGATTCCCTGAATCTCACCCCTTCCCCTCCCAACTTAATATGCTAGGTGGAGCTCAAGGAGAACCGAGCACACACCAAGGAGCCTAGGAGCATGTATAGGAGAATGTTAGTTTTATTTTGGAATTTTGATGTAAGTTTGATGTAAAGTGGTGCCAAATGAATATGCGCCCACTATTTTTGAGATGTAAAGGTTGTAACATGTTTATAAATGTGAAAGGATATTATATGAACTATGTTTATAGCCAAATGAATGGAAATGAGGGTTTTGCCCCTTTTGTGGAATGAATGCAATAGTGTATATTTGGCCGTAGCATAGCGAGATTTGAATGTATGTTGATTTGGACCACATGGACTTGTTAGATAGACTATTTTTATGCTTTTAAACTTGTCTATGAGTGGCCAGAGTGTGTGAGAGGCTATTTGGACCCGTTTTGGACCTTTGGGGTGCCAAAATCGAAAAATTTGAGAGCTCCATCAAAGTATGACCGGATGAGCTCCTCTTGCCATGAAATTTGGCATGCCTCTAAAGTTTGTAGAAAGCTTCTTGAGAAGCTAAAGTTGGTAATATTCGGAGGTCTAGAGAATATTTGGAGAATTATTGAATTTGGGAAAATTTAAGGGATTGGTCATGTACTGTTCATATAGTTCAGAAATGAAATCTGTGGCATTTTTAGACCAAATGGATTCCAAATGTGGTGAAATTTTATACACATAAACTAGACCACCACAGTGACTTATAGGAACTAGAATCACCTAAATCGGAGGTCTGTAGAGAGAGATTGAACCGTCTAAAGTTCTGTATTAGCATGAGAGAGCTCTTCTGACCCCCGTCACTGTTCCATCGGTTTTCGGGATGTAGGAGCTACTGAACTGATCTGGACTTATTTTTGTCCTCTAGTAGACATCTTCCATCGGTTTTCGGGATGTAGGAGCTACTGAACTGATCTGGACTTATTTTTGTCCTCTAGTAGACATCTGTAGCTTTCTGAATTGGTATAATGTGCCCAGATTGGATTTTTTTGGATTTAATTATGAATTTTCGAAAGTCATGACAGAAAGCTGCACCAGAAACAGTGACAGCTGGACCCTCCTCCCATTTTCGATGTCAAACTTAGTCCAAATGCTGAGCTCTTGATTGGGAATGATTTTTAGGGTAAATTTAACACTTAAAGCTTTCCAGAAAGCTAAATTTTGCTGCATTCCCATTTTTCTACAATTTCTTATGATTTTCCAAAGTTAGAGCCAAAATATGACTTTCGGGCCCAAGTGAGAAAATGTAATTTTTCTGGTTTTTGGCTCTATACCCGTGGCTTATGGTTTGTTTTATGCTATGTATGAGTCGTCTAAATGGAGTTTGAGTTGAGGATGCTTGAGACAGGTTCACAGGACCCACGGGGCAAAAGATGAGTATATGAAACCCCGGTTCATAGCATGCAAATGCCACGGAAGAGTAGTGATTCTTTGGAAATCATATGAAATCGAGCCCGGTGAGAGGCTAGGTAGTGGTAGTAGATTAAGGTGTCACAAAAACCATAAGAAAAGTATGTAGAAAGGAATCCCTAGTATAGAATGACGTAAAAGAAAACGTGCTAACATCATTCGAATGTTAAAAGTTAAATAGCACAAGTTTAACATACATAGAATGAGTCCCTTCTGTTATAACTAAATGAACTGACAAGGGACCAGTGTATGATCTCTATCCTACAAGAGATGTTAGACACACTTAATGTGTGTGATGCCCTGGTGCTAAAGGCACTTGAATGTAGAACAAGGGCACAGTTAAAAATTGCGGGATATGAGAGGAAAGATAGGAAAAGTATAGGTAAAGTGTAGTAAGTTAGTAAGAGTAAAGAAAGAAAGCCTAAGTGACAAGGCTTGAAGTAGGGACCTGAGGATCCTAAAGGGAGTAGTAAGTGAAAGTCAAACTGCTCCTAAGTCTAGTTCCAATGGGATCAATAGAGAAATGGGTGACATAGAACCCATTTCACATGAAGAACATAGTAGATATCTGAGTTTAGCTTTAGAGATTATGGGCGATGGTTATCAAACTTAGTGAGCATATGTTTTATTTTTCAGATACAGTAGTCTTAAGCTTTGTAATCTCCCAGAGATGGATTATAGTAGATCTTAACATAGTATAATGGGTCACAGTGGACTTTAGCATTCAATTTCACATCACATTATGAAGAAATGGAAGTTTCCTTAGTTACAAATCATTTAAGTCTTTGGACCTGATTTTGTGAATTTTCTTTCCCTTATCAAATGACATCCAAAAATCATAAAAATTGGTAGGATGACTCCTTATTATGTTAATTATAAGCCACTAAAACAGGTTTCAAAAACTCCTATGGATGGCCCCTTAACCAATGTCATTTAGACTACCACCCTGTTTGAACTTGGTGCACACTATCTTTTCTATTTTCTAACCTTGTTACCCTATCAAACAAGCTAATAAAATTATAAGACTCCTAGATCTAATTACATATGTCTCAGCTATCTTCCCATAAAATTTCATGCAAGAATTCCTTCGTTTACCTATTTAACAAAATTTATTACGAAACCTACTCAAAGCTATCCCATATGGAAGCTAAGTTAAGTTAGTACATCGTTTCCTTAACCTAACCTATTCCAATAGTCCTATAACTTTCCAAACCTATAGTCCAAAGAATGGAAAACTCATTATGAAAATTTAGACATAGAACTCCCATGATAATGATAATTAGTTTCATGCAAAATAGCAATTAATGTTACTTTTATACATAAAGCAATGCTCTAGCTAAACATTGTCGTCAACTTATACTGGAAGTCATACCCATATAATCATCCTACAGATGCATGATAGAGGAATACAAAACAAATTTACCTACTCAAACCTACAATCATGCTTTAGCATTTGGTGCTACACAGAAAATTTATAAACTACTTACAAGGACAACACATTAGTTTGCTATTCTACTTGCCCAGTTTCTGCACGTTTGGCTTCGTCTGAGGTATAATTGACACTTGAAAATAGTTAGCTTTATAATGAGACAAAATCCTACTAGATAACAATGTATTCAAGAAGCATACATATAGATAGCATGAAATACTATTTAGGATACATTCAATGCATACTTTAGTGTAGGAGCACATAATGTCTAGGTAGCAGCATATATTCATTCGTTAGGCTACCGTGCTTCACTTATTGGCCAATAACAATAATCTAGTACTCATAAGAGTTACCTTAGTAGACATACATGCAACCATACATAGCATAGGAACTTTGGGAATTCATCTCGTGCAATTACGTAAACAGCAAAATGAATATAGTGTTAACTACCTGTTTTGTTACTGTTATTCAATTAAGTTATTCTTAAACCCCTATGGTTCCAATTGTTCCCCTAAAATTTCATTCATATATTACTGTGAATAAGAGCTATTAATGATAAAAATTTAAATTAAAACTAAGCTACTATCTCCTCTCACAATGGTTCTAATTTTCTTCCATTAGTTAGAAGTTAGAGTTCCTAATTCATAGGCATTTACGTTTTCATTTCTCTTAGTCTCATTCATTAAGTACCATTTGGATTACTTGTGTGGGGTTCACAACCTTAAAGCTTAGCCTTTATTATGCCATTTTCCTAATTGAATGGAAAGCACCCCTAAGGCAAAACCTCATGGTTAATACACTCATATACATGTACTCCTTTCATTTTTCTCTCTCAGTCTCATATGGATTCAAAGGTGCAAACTTTTGTTTCTTAAATTTAAGTATCTATAGCTTTCTGTAAAGCTCTCTAGTATTTATTTCCTTCAAAATTCTTGGTCGTCCCCATACAAAACATCCAATTTCAAAAATTTAATTAAATGGAATGAAAGTCAATTAAAGATGAGTGCTTTCCTATACTTACCTTCCAAGGAGCCTTCTTGTACTTTCCTTATATGTTCACGGTTTTCCTCTTATTTTGAAGCCTCTTAACTTAATCAAACCTTTGTCTCCTTCCTTTCAATGGCTTATTAAGACACCCCCTCCTTCTTTCCCTCTTCTCTTAGCCTAAAATGAATTAAGATGGATGGTGATTATCACAAATGGACAGCTCATGCTTCCCACTGTTATTTTGGATTCAAGAAAATGATTAAATAATCATTCTCCTCATTCTTCATGTAGTGCAAGGCTAGGTGGCGATATGGGTGTATCTTTTTCTTATCCTAAGCATGAGGTGTAATTGGTGTTTAATTCCTATGGTTAGACACTTAAATTGCAACTAACCAAATGGCATTTAAATATGCATATATATATATATATATATATATATCTTTGTTGCAAGCGTGAGGTGTCCTTGTTTTGTTCTTAAATTTTCTTCTTTTCCCATTCCTTGTTCGATGCTAAGTGATCCGACAACATGTGGATGTTTCTGTCCTACCTAACTCTATATGTAATTAGCATTAAATCTCCACGGCTAGAGGGTTTTTGGCAACATTAAAGGCAATACACACACACACATATATATTATGGTGGAAACATAAAGAGTTTGGTGCAATTATTTATATTCACTTTAATTCCTTCCTCTTGGTCCCATTCTATCATTATTCCTATGTGTCTACATCTCCTAATGCCTTTGCCACTAATCTAAGTGAGCTTTACAGCAATTTTCCATGGCTAAGTTATGATGACCCTAACTTCTAATCATCATAATTAAGGTTAAATACATAATTAATAATCATAAATCAAGGTTGGAAGTCATTACAACTAATTATATTTAGAAAATGTAGAGAAATTTGAACCTTAATGTTATTAGGGTTATTAACTAAACAATCGCAGTTATTCAAATGTGCAAGTAAATTTAATTATCAATGAGGAGCCTTTGATTCCTCCATCCATCAATTTCAACTTATAAAAACCTCCTACAAGTGTTTCTAAATCATTCCTTAGCATTACCATAAGAGAAACGAAGGTTTCTAGGTGAATATGAGAAATTAAGCACCTCCACCATGGTTAAATTCTCTCACGTCACGGCCAATTAATCTCGGGTTCAACTCCTTATACTTTTGCACATTTCGCCATGGCTAAATACCCCTTTCACTATGGTAAATTACCTTCTAGAATACCACCAGAGTTGCCTTTCATATTTAGCTGCGGTAACATTGCTCTTCGCTACAACCAATCACTCTTTACTTCCTTCCCTAGGCAACTTTGTCTCTATTAGCTATGGCTAAGACTATTGTTTTTTGTTACAAAACACCTTCTGATCCTACAAGTTCTAAAATTTTGTCTCATACACCCCAACTCTCCCTCTAGTGACACCCTAGGACCATTCTCCCTTAATTAATGAGACTCTAATGGCATTTATCTACTTGATTTACCTAGCCAATATATCATTATCCATTTCAAGATTTTGTATTGATTCTTACTCATCAATCTACCACATATAAGCAAGTTCCATATGATACTCATGGACATCCATCATAAACAACTAATATTATCTTTCAGATATATATCTTATTGGAAGTTTGATACATCATTAGTTTGAGTTGACATCTAAATGCCAAATGATTATAATCTCTATGCTTGGCAATACATGATGCAAGGTGGCAAAACTATGACACAATAAATAATGCTAGAATACCTACTATACAATCCATTTAAACAAGACATTTAAGCCTATACACTACCAGACCATCGTGATTCTCCTTGCCACTAAGAGGTCCGGTCCCTGAAAATGCTAGCCCACAACTAGGGTGCGATATACAATTTCAATAATAAAAGGTAGATTCCATATATATGTATAGATTAATCAATACAATGCAAGTTCATATCATCAATACCAGAATCGTCAATTCAATTTATAAATGAACTAGTTGAACTACCAATAACTATTATTCTATACCAGCAATCACACACAACATGTTAATGGCCAATAACACCGAGAGAAGTCTGTCCATGGCACCTACTCCATAATAAGTACAACTAGAGCTCAGTGCATTTGGGGCTGATCACAACTTGGTGCCTGATCAAAGCACATGCACGGGTAGCAGCTGCACCACAGCTCCACTATGGACTTACAACATCCAATTATAAAAACAATTCAAGTAGTCAACCAATCATTTACATTTCAAAATCATACATATGTAAACAACATCAAATTAACATGAACATATACATGGAATTAGAAAATTAACCCCAGTTACCTTAATGAAGCCAATTACTCTGTCTCTAACTACCATTATAATTTAAATGCACAAGAAGCCTAAAATAAGTATAGTCATCATCATTTCTAGCAATAAATTATATACCTAAATGGTTAAATCACTAATGACTACCTAAAAGTTACTTACCTAGCTTTTTAAAGAGTTAATTGTGCCAATCTAAGATCACAACACTAAAGACTCATAAGGGGTCACTCCTAACATCTCTAATTTCGTACATGTAAAAGCCATACACCAAAAGTTAATCTAAATGATGGAAATACAACACATAACCTTATAAAAGAAGAGGAAACACTTACCCATATATCTAGGAGGTCAAATGGACTGAGTTGAGTCTTAACTACCAAGAATGAACCATAGGATATTCCAAAATTCGAATTTGAGTTATCAAGCCTAGAAATTTCATTGTTTCAACTTCATCTCCTTGTAATTTAGCATAAAATTAATGTCCATCCTATAAATCAACTATAGAGGTCTCTAATTAGCAGAAACAACATCAAAATGAGGAGTTTATACTTATCTAACAGCACTTCTAGCCTTAACCTCTGAAATTTCACCATGAAAACACCAAATAACAAGTTTTAGATTTTGGGTATGAGTGAAATACTCCAAATAAAAAACTAATCAGGTCAAAATGTAAAAGAAGAGGAGAGGGTCCAGTTATATAACACTCACATTAGCTAAATTTTGGTCTAGATAGGGGAAATAGGGCCAAGAAGGTGGTGGAAACCCTAGCCTTTAAGAGACCTTCGAATTTATTTCTTATGTTTTGTTTTTCTGCAGAATAGAGGGTGGCTAAACTGATTTTAAGGTTTTAAGTTAGGTCCTAAATGGGTTATGGATTGACCCATCAGCCTAAAGACTTATTGGCTCCTACTAGTTGCTGGGCTAGGGTTTTTAATTTGTTAGGCTAACTACAAGAGTTCAGATTTTTAGTTGGGTTAGGCCAAGTTTCATGAGTCCATTTGGTTTAGGTCTGCATAACAGATGTTGGGCCAATTATAAGAGTTCCTTAAATTGAATCTTAGGCTTCTATCTCCTTAAGCCAAATTGGGCCATTGTTATATGGTCTCTCTTAGGCCAAGACTCACAGTAGAAAGTTAGGTCTGCACCTAAGTTCATTGGGCTTTCATTAGTCTTTATCCATCGTTTACTTAAATAAATTATGGGCCTAAATGAAGCTTCTATCCTAATTGAATCTTAAATCCCTATTAATAATTTATTTTTCTCTAAATTCTCATTCATATGGTTTGTCCAATTATTCCTTAATAATTATTCTTAATTATGTCTAACCCTTAATTAGCACCTTAATTAAATTTGGGGGTGTTACATAAGTTAATGTGCACTACCATGTCCAAACATGATTATCTAGGTGACAAGTTAGTGGAATGTCAAGGTGGCAATTTTTTTTCTTTATTATCCTTTAATTATTTGCCTATTCCTACACCATATTCTTGGCCTTGCAAGGTGCTTATGGTACTTGAATAAATTTAGGTGTTTCTTTAAGTATTGGTCCTTAGTGTACACGACTAAGTGGATGGCTATCACATGACCAAGTGCACCTATCTATATTTCTACGTATGTGAAGATAATGAGACATTATGATACCAATGTTCATAATAAGGCTTCCTAGCATGTGCCACTTGTTTTCTAGTCTAAATCAAATCCCTTAGTTCCTAGTTAACTCTGGTTAGTTCCCTAATATTTTCCTTGATGTTCTTCATTAATTAGTTTGGTTATGTTAATAGTTATAGAAAATCTCCAGTGTGACATAGTTGCTCTTGAATACTAGTATGAAAGGCTAAAGAGTCATGCTAGTCAATCATTAAGATGAAAGACTGAATAATGCTTACTCTAAACAAAGAGAGTAAAGCAAAGTTTAGGCCTAAAGAGGCAAATGTTATAATAAGCAGAGAAATTGGGACACTTAAGAATAGAAACTCTTTAAGGGAGCTATGAGCCTAGTAAGGTCTATGATAGAAAGAAGGACTTTATGTGATGACCCTAACTTCTAATCTCGGTAATTATAGTTAAATACACGATTAATAAATAATGATTAAGGTTTGAAGTCGTTATAATTTATTACATTAAGAAAATATGAAAAATTTGAACCTTCATGTTATTAGGGTCATCAACTAAACAATCATAAATGGAAAAATACATAAAAGGGTTTGTACCATCATTAAGAGTTTGTGATTCATCTATCCATTGATTTCAACGTGTAACAACCGGGAAAAAGAAAAGAAAAGGGAAGAGAAAGAAAATGAAAGCTGGAAAAATTCGAAATCTGGAAATTTTGCCAAGTCCTCTCGCAATAGCAAGAAATGGTCTCGCTACAGCGAGAGAGCTAGTTCGCAATAGCAAAGGCGATTCTAGTTATAACGAGTGCTGGCAGCAGTCCATACAGAAACCAGGGGACAGCTCGCCGTAGCGTGCGCCATAGCGAAAGTGAAGTCTGGAACTAACGCGATTTCGCCATAGCGAGTGGTAAATCTCGCCATAGCGAAGGGAACTGACGCGATCTCACCGTAGCGAAGGCTACACCTCGCCATAGCGAAGCCAGATTACACGAGCTCGCTATAGCGAAGGTTAATTTTCGTCGTAGTGAGGGTCGGTCCGAAAGAGAGTAAATAGCGAGAATCAGACTTCATTAAACGCCCAAACTCATTTCTTCTCTCATATCTGCCCTAAACTTCGACCCAAAGAGAGAAAAGAGGCGTGGAGAGTGTGAGAGATCAAGAGAAGGAGGAAGATCAAGGGAAAGGTAAGGAAATTTCCCCCATTTCTCTTTAGAACTCTGATCCCCTCTCTTTGCCCTCTCTTTCTGTGATTTTATTTAGGAAAATGATTGCATTTTGGGCATGGGTCAGAAGAGGGAAAGTGGAAAACTCTTTTGAATTTTTGTGCTTTCTTTGAAAATGTGGTTTTCCACTACCATGGGAGCTTGAGAGAGAGAAAGGGTTGATGGCATTCTAGAGAGAGAACCCTAGGATTTTATGTGATAGAAGGGTTTCTCTGAATTAAGTTATAAAAGAGTAATTGCATGCTTTTGTGTGTCTAGGCTCAAGAGAAACACCTCCATCAAGGTGTGATTGTGAACCTAAGGAGGGAGAGGAGAAATTAAAAGGAAAAGCTAGTGTTGGCTTTGGCTCCAAAGGTAGCTCTCTCTTTCACTCTTTCTTGTTGCATTCTTGGATATGATAGTCATTGTATGATATGTATATGCTGAATGTGTGGAATATGCCATATGCTATTGTTTTGATGCATTGATGTCAATATGCTTGTGTGATGAATTGTGAGAATTGCTCGGGTGCGGTAGTGCCGAAAGTCCCATGAGACGGGTGAGGTGAAGCCGAAAGTCCCTTGAGATAGGTGAGACAAGGCCAAAAGTCTCAAACGAGTGAGGCCAAGTCAAAAGTTCTTAAACTCGGGTGAGGCCATCCAAAAGTCCCTAGACTCGGGTGAGGCTAGACCAAAAGTCCCTGGAGCCCATTTTTGGCATTGTTGTGAATTCCATAGCATGTACAATGTGTGTTGGTAGTTTGAGAATAGCTAAATGCTTATTCACATGCTTTGACTTGTTATATGCCTTGATTGCTTGCTGGATTGAGTGTATGAGCTACTGAGATTCCCTGAATCTCACCCCTTTCCCCTCCCAACTAAATATGCTAGGTGGAGCTCAAGGAGAACCGAGCACACACTAAGGAGCCTAGGAGCATGCATAGTTAGAGATTACTTTCTTTTGGAATATTTTGATGTATTTTGATGTAAAGTGGTGCCAAATGAGGATGCGCCCACTATTTTTGATATGTAAAGGTTGTAACATGTGTAAATGTATGAAAGGATATTATATGAACTATGTTTATAGCCAAATAAATGGAAATGAGGGTTTTGCCCCTTTTGATGGATGTGTGTGATCATGTATATTTGGCCATAGCATAGCGAGATTTGAATGTTTGATGATTTAGACCACATGGACTTGTTATGTATCCTAGTTTTATGCTTTTAAACTTGTCCATGTGGAGTGAGAATGTGTGAGAGGCTATTTAGATCCGTTTTGGACCTTTGGGGTGCTAAAACTGGAAAATTTGATAGCTCCGTCAAAGTATGACCGGATGAGCTCCGTTTGCCATGAAATTTGGCATGCCTCTAGAGTTTGTAGAAAGCTTCTTGGGAAGCTAAAGTTGGTAATATTCGGAGGTCTAGAGAATATTTGAAGAATTGGTTAAATTGGGAAAATTAAATGGATTGGTCATGTACTGTTCATATAGTTCAAAAATGAAATCTGTGGCATTTTTAGACCAAATGGATTCCAAATGTGGTGAAATTTTACACACATAAACTAGACCACCACAGTGACTTGTAGGAACTAGAATCACCCAAATCGGAGGTCTGTAGAGAGAGATTGGTCCGTCTGAAGTTCTGTATCAGCATTAGGGAGCTTACCTGATCCCCGTCACTGTTCCATCGGTTTTCAGGGTGCAGGAGCTACTGAACTGATCTGGACTTATTTTTCCAAATTGGTATAATGTGCCCAGATTGGATTTTTGTGGATTTAATTATGGATTTAATTATGGAACTGAGCCCATTAAGAGGCTAGGTAGCGGTAGTAGATTAAGGTGTCACACAACGCACAAAAACCTCCCACAATTGTTCCTATATCATTTCCTAGCATTAGCATTAAAGAAATTAGGGTTTCTAGGTCAAATGTGGGAGTTTGGGGACCTGAACTGTGACCTAAAACCTTTTTGCTATGGCTAAGTTAGGTCTTGGAGCTCGAAAACTAAGTCTTTAACTTTGCACTGTAGCCCAGACCTTTTGTGCCACAGCTAAGTTGCTCTCGGGACTCACTGGGTAACTTCCTTATTGCCGCAGTGGGTTGGATCTGCGCCACGGCAAACCTACGTGACGCCGTGGTGAGTTTTACTACTGTACCCTCCTTAATTAATTTCCTCGACTTGCGCCGCAGTAGGACTTATTGCACCGCAGCGAGGTTTCATTCTGTTACCTTCCTTAATTAATTTCCTCGACTTGTGCCGCAGTAGGACTTATTGTGCCACGACGAGGTTTCATTCTATTACCCTCATGAGCAATTTTTTTCACTCTATACCGCGGCGAGATTCATCAAGCTGTAGCATCCCTCGCCACTGTCACTCTTCAGGCCACAGTGAGGCCTTTCTAACCGCGGTGTGAATCCCTCCTGTAGGTATATCTCCTATAATTTTATCTCATGCTCTCCAATCTCTTTCCAATATCACTCTAGGGTCATTCTACCTTAATTTATACGACTCTAGTGGTAATTATGTACCTTAATTAGATGTGGAATCTATCATTACCCATTTAACATTTAGATGTGGATTTCCCTACTCATCCATGGGATTTTACATCAAAAAATTATAAATCTCCCATAATGGTCATTCAATCACACTTTCATTGGGTATTTCTTGCATTAATAGTTAAGTCTATAAAGAACATACCATGGGATTACATTCCATGTTAATAAAATACAACTCCTACACTTGGCAATTCATGATGCAATGCAGCAATAGTACAAAACTTGTAAACTAGTTACAATACAATCTATCAAGGTTTCAAAACCTAGGTGCTACTAACCCATTTAATAAGCTCCCATAAATTTTTTCCTTGCCATTATCAGGTCCAGTTCCTGAAAATGTTAGCCCACAATGGAGTGAGATATACAATCTCAGTAACAAAAGGGCAGTTTCTATACGCATGTATAAGTTAATCAATCCAATGCAATTTCATGTCATCAATACCAGAATCATCAATTCAATTTGCAAATGAACTAGTTGAATTACTAATAAGTACTGTCCCATACCAATAGTAATACATAACATGTTTATGGCCAATAACACCAGGAGAGGTCCGTCCACGGCACCTGCTCTATCATGAGCACAACCAAGGCTTAGTGCATCTAGGGTTTGATCATAATCCAGTGCTCGATCGAAGCACATGCACAGGTGGTAGCCGTACCACAGCTCCACTATGGACTCACAAGGTCCAATTATAATAACAATCAAGTAATCAACTAGTCATTTAGCATTTCAAAATCAAGCATGTGTAACAAATAGCAGATTAACATGAGCATATACATGGAATTGGACAAATAAGCCCAGTTACCTCAATGAAGCCAATTACTCTTCCCCTAGCTACCATAATAATCCAAATGCACATCAAGCCTATAACAAGCATAATTATCATCATTTCTAATCAACAAATCAAACATCCAAATAGTTGAACTACTAATAACAGCTTAGAGGTTACTCACCTAATTACCAAGGGATTTAATTTTGGGTTCCAACTTTCCCACACTAAAAATTGCTATAGTTCACTCTAATTTCTGTGTAATTTCACATGAAATCAGAGCCCATATCATAGGTAAACTATAGGGGTTTCAAACTAACAGAAAATACATCAAAATGGGAGGGAGATACTCACTTAACAACACCCATAGCCTCAACCTTCGAAAATCTACCATGGAAGCACCAAAATTCACATTTCAGTCATCAAGCCCTAAAACTTCTGTTTTCCACCATTAATTCCTCGTAATTTTGCACAATAACTGAACCCATTATGATAATCCATCCTTAAAGGCATTTTCCAGCAAAGTAATACACAAAATGGAAGGGAAATGCTTACCTAATCATCCATCTAACCCCCAACTCTGAAAATCTTGCAAGGAATCACCCAACACCAAGTTTTAGATTTGAGAAGAAGATAAAAATGCTTAAAACTAGAAATTAATCGGACCAAAATGAAGAGGAGGATGAGAGGGTCAAATTATATATAACTCACCTTAGCTAAATCATCCTCTAGGAGTTAAAAATGGAGCTTCCATGTTGGTAGAACCCTAGCCTCCCTTAAATCTCCGAATTTCCTCTCTTGAGTTTCAGCAAAATGAGGAAGAGGCTGAAGAGTTAGGGTTTTATTTGGGTTTAAGTTAGGTCTAAGATGGGTCATAGGTTACTCTAAGGTCCAACTCCAATTGGGTTTCAGATTTTTGCTTTGTTAGGCCAGCTCTTATGTATTGAGCTGCTAAATTTTAATTAAGTTTAGGCCAAGTTTGAAGAGCACAAGGATTTAAGTCTGTACAAGGGTTATTGGGCCACTTATGAGAGCCTATACAAGGTGGATCTTAGGCCTCTATCATATTGTATTAGATTGGGTCTACACTTAACTCATTGGGTCTCCATTAGCCTCTTCTCATGATCTCCTACATTAATTTGGGCCTAGATGTAGTTTCTATCCCAATTAATTCTCAACTCATATTGTTGATTTATTTCTCAAAATTACCATTCACTTAACTTGCTCACTTATCCTATATTAATTATTCCTAATAAATCTAAATCCATGATTAACACCTTAATTAATTTTGGGGTGTTATACTTTGAACCATAATTATAGGATGAGCTAGTGAGAAAATGAGTAAGGTTAAATAGTGGACAGAACTCTTAAATGAGTTAAAGAGTCAAGCAGAAATCTCTTATGGCTTGCAGTGAATTGAGACAAATAAAGAGACTTTGCAGAAAGCCATTAGGAGATGATAAGGGAAATTTAATACAAAATAAATGATCTTCAAAGGTATATGCAAGTAAGTCTACTAAGCAGGAAAGTCAACCCTTATGAACGGGTTAAGACCAATCAGATGTGAAATAGTAAGCTCTCCCATTACATAGACCAGAGATATTAGAGTATATTTCAGTATTATAAGTTACTTCCCCTTATAATAAGAACAAGTCATATGCTCTGTAGCAATGACTTAGAGAAAGAGAATTAAATACATAGAACTAGCAACATTAATTCCCTAGTAAAAGAAATTTTAAAGAGCCTAGTCTCTAAAAAGAAGCAAATAGAGTTAGGAAGAAAGGAAAGAAAGAACCAGTTAATGAGAATATGAGAAAAGCTAGGTGAGGTTATACCCCTAAGTTTTGAAGATGATATTTATTTAAGGGGAAAAAAATATAACATTCGGTTTCTCCATAAATATACAAAACTCACCAGATACAAAAGGAAGTCCCTCAAATAGAATGTTTTGAGACCAAATAAAATTAAGAGAAATTCTAAATAATGAAAAATAAGGATCCAAGGCTTAAGCCACCCAGAAACCTAAGCCAAAAAAGGTAAGAAAATTTGTGAAAATAAGTTAGGGTATTTTTGTAACTTTTGGTAATTTTAGAAAACTCATAGAAGAGCCTTTCAAATAAAAAATTTGAGCTTTTTTTGAGTTCTTAGAGGCTCTGAAAATTATAGGAGCCCCTAGAATAGTTAAAACCCCTCTAGTGAGCAATTTTGGCTGTTAGCTAATCGAAACTTTGATCGAATAGTTCAGAATAGTTTTAAATCCATTTTAAGTGAAATCAAAGTCGATTTATAAGTTTAAGAGCTTAAGTATTATGATGGAAAAGATGAATTTCAAAAAGAAGTTGAAATGAGGCCAAATGGAGAAACCATGATTTATGGACTAAAATGAAAAGTGAAAAAGTTACAAAAAGTGACCTTTGGCTTCTTAAATCTGCCCTCTCTCCTCACCCACATTTTAGATAGTTAAAAATAGAGATGAGGTCAACTATGAAGGACACACAAGAGAGGGAGCAAAAGAGGAAGGAAAGAATAGCAAATAGGTAAGAAAATTGTTAGTTTTTTCATATTCCTTCCTTCACCAAACTTATTTCCCTCTTTCTCCTCTCTTTTCCCATGGTTTTAATGATTATTTTGGGACTAGTTTAGGGCTAGTTCAGAGGAGAGGAATCAAAATTTGAAGGAAAAGCTGGAAGCAAGTGAAAGTGCTCTTGAAAAGGCTTTAAATTATGGTAATTTCCATAGCCTTTCATGCACCTCTTGTTTGCTCTCCTCCAATGGCTGTTCATTTAGTACAAGGGCCAAGCAAAAAGGAATGATTTCTGGTCTCAACAAGGAAGAAACATAAGTTTTAGAGTATGAGAAATAAGAATATGCAAAAGAATCCAAAGATGAAGCATTAGATTGTAAGTTAGCAAAGTTAAGGATTTTGGTTTTCCTTAGCCAATATAGAGCTTCCTAAGGATAATTTAAGTTGTCTATAAGTATATATGAGCCCTTAAGACATCTAGGAAGCCTTCCAAGTGCCATTTCTTTCAAGAAAACAAAGCAAACTTCATGGATCCAAAAACTAGGAGCATGTCTCAACCAAGAGAGATCTACCCACCTAGGAAGTGTTTTAAATTATTCTAAGCCTAGAATGGAACTAGATATGATAGAGGAACATCAAAGAAAGCCTAAGAAAAAATTTAGAAGCTTTAGTTTGTGAGATGGAGGTGTAGGTTCCATAATGGGACATAAAGAAGTAACTTATAGCTAGCCTCCTTACAATGAATTTGTGATGAGTCCTTACAAGGAAAAAATAGAGCCAAGATCTTAAATTCCACTAGTTGCTTCATTGTGTCCTATATGGAAGCATAATGGAGCCATATGAGAAAGTAGCTTTGCATAGAGCTTGCATAAGGATAAAGCTTGTTCCCATGAGTAATTCATATCTCATTTGATATGTCTAGGCCAAGAAGATCAAGTGCCATCCAATTCCATGAGTTTGGCCAAAAAAGGAAGACAAGTTCAAGGGAAAAGTGTGTGACATTGACTCCAAGGTAGCTATCTAACCTTTCTCTCATACATTGTTTAGATGTCTTATTGTCTGAGTGCTTGTGTGTATGTTTGAACTACAAAATGTGTTTCTAGCCAATGCTTAATTACTATGGCACCATTATGCATTTTGAAATGAATTTATGAATGTATTTTGGCTTAAATAGGTATGGTGATGCTAGAAGTCCTTTAGCAAAGGTGAGGATGAGCTAAAAGTCCCTAAGACTGGGTGAGACAAAGCCAAAAGTTTTTAAAAAAGTGAGACTACATTAAAAATCCCTTGAAAATGGGTGAGGCAAATCCAAAATTCCCAAAGAAAATGGTTGAGGCTAAACCAATGCCCTTAAGAGCTTATGTATGATATGTATGAGTTTCTATGACAACGAAAATGCTTTATGTATGCTCACTAGTAGCTTGAAAGCCATGCATGAATTCTTTGACATGTATATGCATCCATTTTGTATGTTTGAAAGGATAAAGAGCTATTAAGATTATTTGAATCTTAGTCTTCCTTTCTATATACCTAATTATGTCTAGGTGAGCCAAGTAGACTAAAGAATGAAGGCTAAACCACTTGAAAAGCAACACTTTAATAAAGGAGTAGAGAAATCGATATTATAATAGCATATTAATGTCAAGAATTGTATCCATGTGATGTATATACATTGTAGACCTTTGACTAAGTCCAAATATATGTATATAGGATGTATGAACTTATGTTGGCAATAAATGTATGTAAATGTGAGATTTTGCCACTAAGGAGCCCTTATGTGATATGATATGCTTGTGTATGATAGCAAGTGGCATAGTGATAATTAGCTCTATGATGATTCAGATCATTTGGCATGCTTCCCTAGGCTATGTTTGTGTTATGGGGCATGCTTAAGTGGCTATGGAATGAGAAAGGAGCCATTTGGTGAATTATGAACCCACTTTGAATCTTAAAAGTGACCAAAACTTAAGCTAAACAAAAAACTACCAAAATGGATGAATTTACCCATGAAATTTGGCATGGATATATTTATCATCTAGATATTTTTCTATAGCTAAAGAACACTCAATTTTGAGCTCTAGAAAATTTATTATGATTTTTCAAAGTTGAGAAAATTCTATAGAAATGGTAACAGCACTGTTCATATGGTCAGTTTATATTTATATGTCGCACATAGGAAAAATGATATCTAATGCTTGTGAAATTTTACAAGTATAAACTAAACATCATAAGCTTTCTATAACCACTGAGATCACCTCATTTGGAGCTCTATAGAGAAAAAACCCAAATTTTGAAGTTACATGAAAGTACCAATAATATAGGTCAACCTTTGGTATTGTTCCATTATTTTCCATGGGTTAAAGGCCACTGCATTAGTCTAGAATTATTTTTATCCTTAGTTAACATCTAAATATTTTTAAAAAGATATCATATGCTTGATTTTGATTTTAGAATTAGTTATGAATTTTCAAAATTCATATAAGAAAAACTAAAATAATGAACCTGAGAGCAAACTTTAATTTTCTAGTGCATGGCTTCTAAACCTGTGATGCATGAGTTAAATGATGATGTTTATGACTTGAATGGATATGTTATGGAAAGGAAATGATATTGATGAGTTCATATAGTCCATGGAGCATAAGATGAATTTTTAAAGTCTTACGTAATGGAACTAAATGATATTAAATATGATATTTTCTTTGGGAATGTATGAAACTAAGCAAGTAAAACTTTGACAATGTATTGGAACGGCTAAAGAGACTAGATATTACATTTATGACTAGCCATGCCACTTGCTCTACCTATAACCAACTTAACACCTCTAGAACATACCAGAAATAGATCTTTAAGGGCATCCAAGTGTTGGGAAAAATGGAAGGAAGAAAAGGCTACAAAGGTGATAATTCTTACATTTTTTTTTTCATGACATATTAGTTACAAATCTTCTTCTCCTTTCTAAACCCTCTCCAATGGTCGTTTTAGCTTCTTGAAAGAAGCACTTTGGTGACTAAACTCTTAAGGAAAAGGGAGAGTTTGAAGTAACTAAATCCACCATATGAATCTCCATTTGCTAAAGGTTAAAACAAGGTATGTTTCCATGCATGAAGCTTGCTCTTCCTTGTTCTCCCATGTCTTCTCTTGTTTAACCAACATAGGGAGGTTCTTAGGGAAGATTAATTTTGACTTAAACATGGTAGTTTTAGGGGTTTTGGAGCATAAAGATTAAGATGGAATCAAAGGAAATAACTAAGAACCTATAGATTGTAAGATATGGAAGCTAGGGCTTTGATTGCACCTTAGGGAGTATGAAGCCTTAAAGTGATATTTCAAACTATGTAAGAGTATAATTAAGCTAAGAAGAGGCTAAGGAAGCTTTATAGGTGTCAATTCCTCAAGAGAAATGAACAAAACACTATGGATGCCATTCTTGAACATTGTCTTAGCCAAGACTTAGTTAGGGCACCTAGGGAGAGTTTTCTTTTATTCTAAGGATATAAATGATTTAGATATGAATCATAAATACTAAAAGAACCATTGGTTTGAATTTATAAGCTTTATTTTGTAATGTGAAAATTTAGGGTTCCATTATACATAAAGAAGTAACTTGATGCTAGGTTCCTTAAATTAAGTTGATGATGGCTCTAATGAGTTCTAATAAAGTCATATAACTTATATTGAGTGAGATTTTAGAGCCAAGATACTGATTTACAAGGGTTGCTTCATTACACCACTAAATTGAACCATATGGAAACCTAAAGTTCTAACTAGTTTATATAAGGCTTAAATGAGTCCAAGTGTAGCTCTATTGGTGATTCTATGCTATATTTGGTGTGTCAAGGCCAAGCAAGTAAAATTTCCCTTAAGTGTAGGTGTGAGGCCAGGAGATCAAGCCAAGAACTAAAAGGAAACTAAATTCAATTCTAACATAAAGGGAGCTCTTCATCTATTCTTGTATATATATATTGGTTATTTAAGTAGTTTTGGATTGCTTGTATGTATTAGTTGTTAATTACACATGTTATTGATTGATTGATGATCGTATGTAATTGTATAACATTTGATTGTATTTGGAATTGGTTTGGCTTTTGAATGGGTGAGGTTGTACCAAAAGTTCCTTGAATTGCGTGAGATAAAGCCAAAAGTTTCAAATATGAGTAAGGCTAAGGCAAAAGTCCTTAAAAGAGGGTGAGGCTAAACCAAAAGTCCCAAATTGTTGGTTGAGGCTAGACTAAAAGTCCTTAAAGTTTGTTTTACTTTTGATAGAGTCATGTGATCCTTCATGCATGAATGTGATTGATATTTGATGGTGTAATATGCATACTTGCTCTATTCGACCTTGAAAATGCTATATATGTGTGCTTGAATGATGAATGAGCTATTGTGATACTTTGAATCTCATTCTTCTCCATATTTTTCCTAACCATGTTTAGGAAATCCTTAATAAAGCAAGAATGGTGAGCAAAGAGCTTGAAAAACACTACTTTGAGCTTATTTTTATGATATCTTAAGCCTAGCAAACTTGTTTGGCATGATTTTAGGGATTTCTACTATGGAAACAATTATTTGTGCAAAATTAGAGGAACTGATGCTTTAATAATGGTAAATTCTGCTGCCAAAAGTGTGGATATGAGAAATTATTATTATAAAAGGAATATGATAGGAGATATATGTATATTCCTTGATGGTATGACATAAATGACTTTTCTTTTTAGGTAATGGCCTTGTGATGTTTTAACTAGTACAAGACCCTAAATGTCCATATATTTAATCCGTAATGTAAAGGTTAAGTATAAATGACATTGGCAGAAAATGAAGACGGGGAAGCTAATTTATGATGTTTGCCATAACAACAAGCTTTGCAAAAAAACATTGACTCTTTTTGTTGTAGTAGGTATATTAGGATGATTCAAAATAGTTTTAGAGTTAAGGTACCCAATCTATTATGCCAAAATAAAAATTGTCTTAGAGTCTTGTGCTTCTTAGTTATAAAAAGAAAAGTAGACTAAAAAATTTGGAGTGCTATCAATTGAAGTAGCAGGTTGATTGTACAATTGAAAACCATCAAAGGCATATATTCCATTCTTAAACTTCCCTTGCAAAAGGATTTTGTTAGAACCTTACTCCTTCTACAAAGCAAAGAAGTAGGATGAAATTTTGAAGTAGACATTATAATCAAGTGCAAACTTAAAAGCAATAAGTAAATTCTTGATCATTGGAGGTACATGAAGTAAATTTTGATTACATAAACAAGTAGAATGGAAGGGAAATTTTAAGTGTGAATGACCTATATTTTTAATTAACAAACCTATTCCATCAACCACATGAACTTTCTCCTTACTAGTGTAAGGAGTTTTGGAGGATAAGTTTGCTACATCTGGTGTGAAGTAACTGTTGGCTCTTAAGTTTGGATACCAAGACTTATCAAACATATGGTCTTAAGAAGTTGTAAAGTGGCCATGTTACCTTAAGGCTTCTATTGAAAATAAGAAGGAAAATTCATTCTTGATAAGTCTCTAAATTATCACCTTTTTCTTATTATTTTAAGTGACTAACATATAAATATCGAGTTTATTTTATGTTTTTGGTATATAAAATTATTAAATTTTAGTTAAATTAATATTTAGTAAGTTTTGGTTTTATTCCTTTAATTTTGAGTTAATTTTTACTTTAATTGAGTATAAGTTTTTTTTTCTATTTAGATTTTTAGGTTGTTAAATTGTTTAATATTTGTTAATAGATTATAAATAGCAATAAGATAAATTTTATGTTTTTGTAAGGTTAGTAATACAAAGAAACAAACTTAGAAAGTTCAAAATACAAAAACAACAAAGGCTAAGAAGATTTGTTGGAAAAGGGCTAAAAAAAGGAAAAATGGAAGAAAAAAAATAGAAAAAGATGGTACCTAAAACATTGCTATAAAAAATGTAGCGCTATGGCATGTGTTACAGTGCCCAATCACAAAAGAAAATGTACTATGGCATAAAAATTTCACATTATGACCCTCATGACTATTGCCCCAAAAAAACTTTAGTTTTTGGCTGTAAAAATTTCATGCAAAAAATGCAAAAGGCATGATTTTTTGCTACAATTTTTGAGGTTTTAAGAAGAGTTTTGTCATTTCTTCATGGAGGCTACCACTTTGAGCTACTTGGAGAGGAAAGGAAAGATTTTGAGTTTCATTTATCATAGGAAAATCTTATGCTTTAAAAAGATTCTCCAATTAAATTAGTTTTTCTCTTTTTCCCTTGCTTTTTTTTTAATATTTCTTTACCCATTTGGTGTATACCTTTACCCATTTGGTGTATACTTTATTTTTAATGTTATTATTTCTTATAGTTATGAGCTAAACTAGTTGATTTGACGTTGTAATGAGTTCTAGCTTGTAATATGTTTTTATAACTCAATTAATTTGCAATGAATGGTGTAATTTATTTACTCAATCCTTGTGCTTCGTACTTTAAAGTGTGTGGAAACTATTAGATGATTTGGGTAATCTAAATGAATTTGGAAAAGGGATTTTAGGATTAGACCATGGATTGGGTAGTGCGAGTTCATAAAACCTACAATGTTGAGTGAATTGATTCGCTTGTAGGATAAGAATATATCTATTAGGCTCACATAACTATATTGAGACCTATTCTTGATTAAGCCTTTTAAATCAATTGCATATAGAATTATGGATTGATTAAGGGAATGTTTATAGGTAATTCACAAGAAGCTTGAAGATAAATTAGAGTTCTAAGCTAGCAATGACAGTAAGAGCAAGATGAAGAGAGGTAATTAGTTTATATAAAATGTTAGGAGAAATCATATTTCTAAACTCTTTTATTTTTCAATTTCATCTAGAATGGTGTCTATCCTTTATTTTGCTATTATGCCTTTAGTTTAGTTTAATTTTCTATCACCTTAATTGTTAGCTTAATTTAGGCTAAGGATCATAATTTTAATACTTGGAAATTATTTTAGTGATAAGTTCTCATAGGAATGATACTCTATTCCTCAATATATTACTCGTGCAATACATATACCTACATGTATGCTTTTGTTGTGCAACAATTTTATTGCTCGTATATGGAGAGCAACCTTGATAAGACTAATCGTAGTGATGATAACATTGATATGCTAATTAAATGATGAGATTTACTACCTATTTGACATATTACCAACATCTTTAACTGTTTCAGCCTCATCTTCCTCCACTATAATTACCACCTTTAGAAAAATTTCAACTTCTAACACCATCATAATGTTGAAGATTATTACCACCATTATATTAAGATCCATTGTTTTTAGACTTATTCTAAGAATTATGAGCAAGATTGGCTAAAAAACTTTCACTCAGCTTAATATTCTTTTCAATCCTACACTCTTATGCTAACAAAAGAGATTCAATATTAATCATAAGATATGGATCTAGCCTAGATGAGACAAAAGTAATGAAAGCATCATATTCCTTAGTCAAACCTATAAACATAGTCTCTATATGGTCATTAGTTGATACCAAATGGCCAACCGAAATCAGAGAATCTATTATAGACTTTGCTTTTAGTAAGTAATCATTCATTGAAAAATTTCCTTTCTCATTCCTCTTAACTGAGCCTTATTTTTTTGATCTTAGCTCTAGTTTGTAAGGCAAAGAAAGTAACAATGTGATGAAAGAGATGAAAGGATCCACGACATCAATAGTTGATCTATCTTTCTTTATGCTAAGAACTTATGATTCACTTTTTTAGCTAGTTATTCTACTTTGGTAACATACTTGCTGGGAACATTCAAATTTGACTCCATAAATTTCTCCAACTCATATCCACGAATAGCAACATAAATCTGTTACTTTTAAGGGAGAAAATTACTTTCATCTTACTCTATTTAAATAAAATGCAAGAATGAAATCACATTTGGCTTCTATGAAGAGACCACCAGAGTAATTGCTAAAGATATAATCTCCATTATAGGAAATGGTGCTCTATTGCCATGATTGAGAAAATGTAAAAGAGAAATATAGAGAAAGGGCAAGAAAGAGAGTGGAGTTAGAAAATGAAATAAAGTCAATATCTGGTTAACTAATTATTATATTGTTTTATAAGTTTATATAGAATGGTTATACTAAGTAGAATTTAAACTGACTCTAATAATGCTAACAATCTCACACAAGTGGCATGACTAATATCTCTAATGGAGAGTTACACAATATTGAAATTAGGTAGATTTCTAATGAGAACAAGTTGACTAGTAATTGATGAAACCCAGTAACTCCTTATAGAGTGTTAAAGGAATTAGCCTATAAGAATCAAAGAGTATAACATTATTTTCTTGTGAAACAATTTCAAAAGAAGACTTGGTCATCACTATTCCCTTACATAAAATCAACTTGTAGGTAACTTATCCAAGCAATCAAATATTAGGCAGAGTTGTACTCTTTTCTTCTTTGAGAAGAATTTGTTACTTTTGTTTTATTTTATTTTATTTATGAATATCAAATAGATGGCAGATATGCACCACAAATGTAATACCATAAATTTCTAGCTTGCTTCATGCTATCTCTAGGTCTCATGCCATCCATTTCATAAAGAAGCAAGGAAAATGGCATGAAAATAATAAATATTTTTGCATTGCGTAATGTATGAATTTTTCATTTGGTGTCCCATGGACCATATGGACTCATGTATTTCATTCTCATATTTAATTACATAGATACAACTAAAATCCATCTAAGGAAGAGGCTTAGAACTTGTGCAAGTGGATGGAGTATAAAATATTTAAGAGTGCAGCCTCGGCTAGAAATTTAATTTACTATTATGAATTTTGAAAAATTATAACTAATTCTAGAAAAAATTGAAATCATACATTCTTTACCATTATGGAAAGATACAGATATCTACTTTTGTAATAATATATCCAGACCATAACAGGGGCTGGTAGCTACTGGAAATTGATGGAACAGTACCAAAGGTCGACTGATGTTACTGGTACTATCCTCCAACTTTAAAAATTCATATCTCCCAGCTCAGAGATCCAATTAGGGTGATCTTAGTGGCATGGAAAGCTTATCATGTCTAGTTTATGTTTGTAAAATTTCATGAGCATTGGAAATCATTTGGCCCACGAATGATATAGCACAAATGTTTGATCATATGAACAGTACCAATACCAATTCAGCAAAAAAATGCCAACTTTGGAAATTCACAATTAATTCCATAGAGCTCCAAATAATTTGTTCTTTAGTTTCTTAAAAAGCTCTGGACAAGATCTATGTATGTGCCAAATGTCATGGGCAAATTCGTTCATTTGGTTAGATCTTGACATTGAGTTGTGAAATGGTTATTTTCATGTATTACAAAGGGTCCAAATGGTCCAATTTGAGCTCAAAGGCATCCATGACTACTTGAGCACATGGGAATGCACCAAAATGACATTCTAAACTTGTTTCAAAGGTGTAAACATTTAGAATTTGAACACTCCCTCTCTCACCCCATGCCATACACAAGATTCGACAAAGCTAGTCTTGCTATTACATACCCAAATTGTATATTTTCATTTATTTGGCACTAAAACTCATACATACATCAAACATGTAAGTATTTACATATGTTCAAATAATTACATAACCATTCTATCATAGGATTACATCATATGCCATGGGTATGGCTACAACAGAGACAAAACTAAGCATTTTGATGTCAAACTCTTATCTTCCAAATGGATGGCTTCCATTACCTTGCTCTTGTGGTCCACCTAACATATTAAGACATTGGAAAGGAGGGAATGAGAATCAAAGAATCCCAATAGCTCATCTCACATTCAATTATACATAAACAATGCAAAACAAGCCTTGAAAATGCGTACATGAACATAATGGATAACATGGACATTCAAGAAGCAATCTTGGCATGTGAGTAATTCATGCAAAGCATCCATAGGCTTGCCGAGTAAGTAGATTAGCCTCACCCATTCACTTATGAATTTTGAACTTGCCTCACCCATTTTCTCTAAGAGGTTTTGGCTCAACCTCACTTTTGGGAGACACTTTGCTTTGTCTCAACCATTACTAAGGGTTCTTGGCTCATCCTCACCGTGGCTAAGAGTTCTTGGCTTCTCCACACTCAAGCAAACCTAAGCAACCATGTTAGACATCATTTGAAAACATAATACATCATCATGGTACCATGGAATAAAAGCTTATACTAGAATACTTTTCATAGCTTAAAATACACATACACATATTCAAAGACAAGTCAAGCATATATTCATGCATGAGAGAAGGAGGAGTAAGCTACCTTTATTGCGACCATACACTTTTCTTCTTGAATTTGCTCTCCCTTCCTCGGCCTCACACACACAAAGGTGTGGGATTAATTTCTCTTAGCCTAAACATAATTTATGGAAGCCAATTAGGTTCTTGGAATCAATTCTAAAGCTACACATCTTCCTTAAACACTAACTTGGTCTAATAACCCCTTTAATGTTCCAAAAGTGCACCTAATGAAGCAACATCTATCAAATGAATTCTAAGCTCCATTCTTTCCTTTCATTTATGATTCTTGACTCCTTTTAAGCCTCTTGGAGTTATCACACAATTAAAACAAAGAGCCAAACTAGGTGTTGCTTTTTTAAGTCATATTATGGAACATATAAGGCCATCTCACTTTTTATGATTTCTAAATTTTTTCCAAGGCTTCCTCTCATTTTCACTCATCATATATGACTAAAAAATGGACTTAGAACAAATTAAAACTACCTTTAGGTATGCTAACCCTTCTAGGCCGAGACTAGGCTCCATTTTGGCATCCATGGACTTTGCTTTGTTTTCTTGGTAGAAGATGTATATGGGGAGACTTCTAGGTGTAATATCCAGTCCTTTGAAAATAAGAAAAAATGTGAGAAATATAATGTATAGTTTCTCCATAAACATACGAAATTCACTAAATGTAAAAGGAAGTCCGCTGAAATGGCTTAGTTAAGGTCCTAAAAAATTTGGGAAGGATTATAGACTCCTAAAAATGAGAATCCCAAGCTCAGAGAAAAAGAAAAACAGAGCTAAAATGAAGAAACGAATTATAACAAAAGATTGATGAAAATAAGGATATTTTCTTCATTTTGAGCAAATTTTGGAATTCACATAGAAGGGCTTTTTAAATGAAAGTTTTAAGTTTTCTAGGGTTCTCAGAGGCTCTGAAAACCATGAAAAATCCTAAAGCAGTTAAAACCCCTCCTGTTGATGTTTTCTAATGTCAGTTGACATAAACTTTGACTGATTCATTTGGGAAAGTTTTACCTCTAATTTGGGTGTTTCCAAGGCATTTTACTAAATTGAGAATCTAAATTTCATAATGGAAAAGATGGTTCTAAAAAAGGAGCTAAAATGAAAATGCCAAGAACGAAGGGCAAATGGGAATTTTTGAAAAGTCTTATTTCCTCCCACCTATATATATGAGGTGCCCCACTCTCCCATTCATTTAGCTTCATATTTTTCTGCCCTAAACCAGAGGAAAACCCTAAGGGATAAGGTGCACCAAGAGGAGGATGAAGGAAGGAGAAAAACAAGGTAGAAAGGTATGTATTTTCTTGGTTTTTCATGCTTTTTCTGTTGCAAACCTCTTCTTCTCCATTCCCCTTTCTTTCTTGTGGTTATATTGAAGTATATGAATCTGCATTAAGGGAGAAATTAAAGGGAAAATCTGCATTTGAAAAGAGGAAGCCAAAGAAGATAAGATTTAAGTGAGAAAACAAGGAAAAATAAGGTAATTTCTTCTTCCATGGTTGCTACCCCTTGCTCCTCTTCTTTCCATATTTTGCCCCACCTAAGAAGCCATGGGAGGGCTACAATTTTGAGGAGAACCAAGGGTAAATTCTATGAATTTAAGAGAGAAGAGTAAAAATATGCAAAGAAATCCAAGTAAAAGCCATGAATTTGCAAGATAGAAAAGTTAGGGTTTGATTGCGCCTTAAACTCTATCATGAACCCTAGCCATATTTTATGATGTTTAAGTGTTCATATGAGTTCCTAAGATACCAAGAGAGCTTCCTACATGTTTCTCCCATCAAAGTAAGCAAGGAAACTTCATTAGTGCCTTATAGAAGCATAGCTTCGGCCAAGGAGAGTTCATGCACTTAGGGAGTGTTTTAATTCCTTCTAACCTTAGTTTTACTTCATGTGTGATGGGAGAATGTGAGAGGAAGCCTTAGAAAAATTGTAGAAGTCATAGAAAGTAAGATGGCCTTATGTGTTCCATATTATAGCTTAAAGAAGCAACACATAGTTAGGCTCCTTGAATGGATTATGTGATGACTCCAAGAGGTTTAAATAGAGTTAAGAATCATAAATGAATAGATAGAATGGAGACAAGATTATGTTTTCTAAGGTTGCTTTATTAAGTGCATTATGGAACCATAAAAGAGCCTTATGAGTCACTTAACTTTTTTAGTGATTGTATGGCCTTAGAATATGATTCAAGAGTATAATTAGCTTCCATGTGATTGTCTAGGCCAAAAGAAGTGATCTCCACCTTCTTGGGTGTGTGAGGTCAAGGGCGAGGATTCAAGACTCAAGAAAAAGTATATAAATACAAGCAAGGTAGCTCTCTCCACCTTCTTTCATGCATAGATGTATGCTTGACTTATCCTTAAATGTGTGTATCTATGTTTTAAAGCTATGAAACATATTCTAGCATGAGCTCTTATTCCATGGTATTATGATGATGCATTATATTTTCAAATGATGTGTATTATGTTTGTTTTAGTTTGCTTGAGTGTGAAGAAGTCAAGAACCTTTTAGTCATGGTGAGAATGAGCCAAGAACCCTTAAAATTGGTTGAGACAAAGTAAAAAGTCTCTCAAAAATGAAGTTGACTCTCAAGAGTAAAGTTGAGTCTAAAAACCTCTTAAAGAATGGGTGAGGTAAGTCTAAAATCCACAAGTGAATAGGTTAGGCTAATCCACTTATTTGGCAAGCTTATGTATGCCATGTATGACTTTTTCAAATGCCAAGAATGCTTGCACATGTCAATATGCCCATGCACGCATTTGTAAGATTTGTTTTGCATCTTTTATGTGTGATTGAAAGGGAGATGAGCTATTGGGATTCTTTAAATCTTATCCCCTCCTCTCCAATGTTCTAACATGCTAGGTGGACTAAGAGAACAAGGAAATAAGAGCCCACCCCTTGGGAGATGAAAATACGACATTGAAATGCATGGAATTTGCTACTTTAAGGCCATAAAAATGGAAAATGATGTAATCTATTATTGTATATGAGCTATGACCTCTTGAACATGTATAATTATGTTAATGTATCATGTATGAATGAGAACTAAGGTTATATGTATGGAAATGTGCAATTTAGATATGTAATGGCAAATTAGCATTATGGAAGTGTATGCATAAATGGAAGTGGAATGACCAAATTGAGATGCATGAGATTTGTGACCATTTGGGTAGTACATATAAGTCATATTTATGCTTTTAAACTTACCCAAGAGGTGCCACACATCAAGGGAACTCATTTGGACATTTTGATATCCTATATGGAGCAAAAATTGACTATATTGAAAATCTATACCACTTTTTATCTAAATGAGCTCTTCTTAATTTGAGATTTGGCATGTATTTAAAGCTTATTGAGAAATTTTTGGAAAGTTAAAGTGCAGAATTTTCAGAGGTCTATGGAATATTTGATGAATTTTCAAAGTTGAGAAATTTTTTGAAATTAGTCAGATTACTGTTCATATTGATCCAAAAATGAATTTTGTCACTCAAGAGCAAATGATGTCCAATTGCCACAAAATTTTATGAATAGAAACTAGACATCTCCAATGAATTGTGTTAATTAAAAGCACCCCATTTGAATTTCTAGAGAGGGAGATATGAATTTTTGAAATTTCTATCCAATATCAGGCGTCCAAACTGACTTTGGTTATTGTTTGATTGGTTTATGATGCCTGCATGTGCTTGAACTGGTCTGAAATTATTTTTCCCTTATATCTAACATCTGTAGCTTTCCATATTGTTATCATTTGCATAAATTATATTTTTTTGTAATTAATTGAAAATTTTTGAAATTCATAGTAGAAAGTTGTATTAGTACCAGTAACCAATCTAACCTTTGCTCCTTTTCAAATGTCAAACATCCTCTGTGTGATGTTTCATGGCTTGGACATATTTTTACAATAAAGTAGACATATGTAGTATCCTAGAATGGTAAAGAATGCATGATTTTAATTTTTTTTAGAGCTAGTTATGATTTTTCAAAATTTGACACAGAAAAGGGAGAATTCTAGCTGAAAATGCAACTATAAATTTTATGTGTTCCCTTGCTTTCCACGAGTTGTAGGCCACTTTTGGTGATGGATTTGAGTTGTATCTATGTAATTAAATATGAAAATATGATACATGAGTTCATATGACCCACGGATCTTTAAATAAAAAAATTTATGTATAGTGCAATGCTAATAAATTCATTATGTTATTACCTTTTTCCTTGCTCCTTCATAAAATATATGATGTGAAGCATGAGAATAGCATGAGATAAGTGAGGAAATTATGGTGTTACATTAGGGATCTTAGAAACTCATTTAAACATCCATTTAGGCCTAAGAATCATGATATCAAATCAAATTTTTCAAGGAACACTAGAAACCCTAGATTTGCTATCTTGAATTTCCATGGTTCTTTGGTTATTTTCTTTGCATATTCTTATTCTCCTCTTTTAGATTCCTATGATTCATTATTGATTTAGCTAGAAATTCAACTCCTTAGGGCTGGCCATATGTAGGTCAAACCAAGGAAGAAAGCAGAGAAGAAGTAGCTACCATGGGATGGAAGTTTTACCTTACTTTCCTGTTTATTCTTCCTTTCCTTGGCCTTTTCTCTTCAAATACAATTTTTTCCCTCTATTCTTCCCTAAAAACATATCCATAAACTTCAATAAAACCATAGGAAAGAAAGAAAAATGTAGGAGAAGAAGTTTGCTAAAAGGAAAGCATGAAAAAAACTAAGAAATCCATACCTTTCTACCTTGTATTTCTCCTTCTTTTCTCTTCCTCTTGGTGCGCCTCAAACCCTAGCTCTCTCCTCTGGTTTAGGGCAGAAAAAATTATGTCTAAATGAGTGAGGAGGTGGGGCACCATCTATATATATAGGGAGGTTAAGAAAGAATTTTTAAAAATTCCAATTTTGCCCATTTTCTTGGCATTTTTGTTTCTGGTTTATTTTAGTTCCTTTTCTAGAGCCATCTTTTCTATTATGAAATCTAAGTTTCCAATTTAATAAAATGCCTTTGGAATCACTTAAATCGAAGCTAAGACATTCCCGAATGAATCCATCAAAGTTTGGATCAATCGATGTTGGAAAATATCCAACGGAGGGGTTTTAACTATTCTAAGGCTTCCCATGGTTTTCATTCTAGCTCTGTTTTTCTTTCCATCTGAGCCTGGAATTCTCATTTTTAAGAGTCTAAAATGCTACTTAAATTTTTTGGGGACTTACATTGAAAATATACTAATTTCTATCATTTAACGAAAATCAGATATTACAACAAAGACATTGCGATGGAAATTGAAGAAGTGATAGAAGGGCAAGAACCTTAACCCCATTTTGAAGATCATGTGTGCTACTCATCCTATATATTGTGAAGACT
This sequence comes from Erythrophleum fordii, assembly GCA_032878935.1. Lineage (NCBI taxonomy): Eukaryota > Viridiplantae > Streptophyta > Magnoliopsida > Fabales > Fabaceae > Erythrophleum > Erythrophleum fordii. The sequence continues at coordinate 3,233,394 of JAVQMF010000025.1, read as the reverse complement.
TTGTCATCGTTGTCATCATCATCATCATCATCATCAGTATTATTATTATTTTGTTTACTTCCTGTAACACCATATCAAGATATTATCCAAAATATATTACAAGTGGCATTAAAATATCATTTTAATCAATTTACCACTCGTCGCAGCAGAAACGACAGACACATATAGTCAAAATAATTCATTAATGGCCAAATGAATTATTTGAGTTTGCCAACTTTAATATTCATTCCCAATACACTTGTTCAACCATAAATAACCCAATTGGAAGCTCACAATTTGATTACAAGCCACATTCCACAAAATCATATCACAACATCCATTACACCATAGTTTCCCATAATTTTCCCTAAGCCAAGTGAGTTCAAATTTTGGTCAAATAGGCCATATGGTTACCAACACTTTCTTCTATTCATAATCTACTTTGCATATCAAAAACATCACAACAATTCATCTTGCATTTCACAAGTTTGAAGCCATTTTTCTTAAAACATAATTGTTTGACTCGAGTTGCCATTCCAAATTTCTAATATGAACTTTGAAAATTTATAATTAATTCCAGAAAAATCAAAATCAAGAAAAACATACCATTATGGAAATCTCTAGATATCTACTAATGATAAAAATAAATCTAGATTAAGAAAATGATGTTTATCCTATGAAAATTGATTAAATAGTACCAAAGGTTGAGCTGCATTACTCGTATTATCATACAATTTCAAAAATTTGGTTCTCCCTCCATAGACTTCGAATTGGGGTGTTCTCAAATGTTATAGAAAGCTTATCATGTCTAGTTTATACCTATAAATTTTCATAAGCATTGGATATTATTTGTCCCTTAAATGACATAGAAGAAAAATCTAATCATATGAACAGTGCTGTTACCATTTATGCAAAATTTTTCCAATTTTGAAAAATCATAATAAATTATCTAAAGCTTCAAATTGATGCCTATATTCATGCCAAATTTCATGCCAATACTAATTCATTTGATTAGATTTTGGTTCAGCTCATGAATATGGCACTTTTTGGTGCCAATTTGGGTTAAAAATGTGCCAAATGGTCTTCTATCACTTCCATGACCATTTGAGCACATCCCATAGTATAAACACAACATATATAAGCATTCCAAATGGTCTAAATCATCATAAACCTCAATCTCACTATCGCACATGCATAAATACACATTCAAGAATGGGCTTTCAAATGCCAAAATCATACAATTTCACATATATGTCTCCAAATCTGATCCATACACTACATTTACATACTTTTACAATTGCTTAAGTATTTATATCTAAAAAATGACTCATACATACAAACTTTGACACTTAATTACACCAAAAAGCAAGCCATTGTTAAGAGATAGCTTCCTATGCTCCTTGGCTCCCATTTTTGCCATCTTGGACTCCACCTAGACATGGTGAGATGGAAGAGGGAAGGGAGTGAGATTCAAAGAATCTCAATAGCTCAAACACCCTTCCAAGTAAGCAAATAAGACATATAATCATGTCAAAGAATAAAAGTATGCCATAAACACTTTCAAGAACCATTCTATTCATAATTTTCATGCCATACAAACATGTCAAAGCTAAGAACAAGCTCTAAGGGCTTTTGGTCTAGCCTCATCCCATTTTTGGGACTTTTGGATTGGCTTCACCCTTTGTCTAGGGACTTTTGACTTAGCATCACTCATCTTTAAGACTTTTAGCCTTATCTCATCTATTCCTAGGGACTTTTGGCTTCACCTTACACATTTCAAGGGACTTTTGGGACAACCTCACCCATAAAGAGCAATTCATATTACAAAAGTAAATCAAGAAGCATAATGGTACCATAGCAATAAGACAACATCAAATGGCATGTCTCATGATGCAAATACATACACAAGCTTTAACATTTGATTTGTCATAAAAACACTGAAATAAGTCAGTTTGAAAAGTAAGTCCCCTTAAATGAATGAGTTGAGATTAAATAAAATTAGAATAAAATTTCAAATAATTGAAAAATAGGGATCCAAGGTTTAAGATGTTAAGAAACTCAAGCCAGATGAGCTAGAAAAAATTTGTGAAAGAAAGTGGGGTATTTTTGTAATTTCTAGCAAATTTGAAAAACTCACAGAGGAGCTTTTTAAATGAGAAATTTGAGCTTTTCAATGTTTTTAGAGGCTCTAAAATTCATAAGAACCCCTAGAATAGTTAAAATCCCCTAGTGAGTCATTTCGATCATCGATTGACTGAAACTTTGACCAAATAATTCAAAATAGTTTCAAACCTAATTTAAGTTATTCCAATAGTAATTTATAAGTTAAAGAGTCTAAATTTTATGATAGAAAATACGATTCTAAAAAAGGAGTTGAAATGAGATTAAATGGATAAACCATAGTTTAAGGACTAAAATGAGAAGTTAAAAAAGTGTGTTAACTTTACCTTTTTGGCTTTTTAAACATCCAGCCACTTGGCTCAGTCCTTAGCCATGATTTTCTCCAGTATGAAACAAAGTTGAGAAAGCCCCAAAGGAACACATAAGAAAGGAAGGAAAAGAGGAAAGAGAAAGCCAAGAAAAGTGAGAAAAGTATGGAATTTTATAACTCTTCCTTTATTAATCTTATTCCTCTCCTTCTCCTCTTTACTCCTATGGCTTTTATGATGTATATAGGGCTATTTTAGATCTATTCCAGAGGAGGGAGCTTAGAAATTCATGGAGGAGCATGAAGCAATGGAAAGAGCCTTTGAAATTGCTTTGAAACAAGGTAAATTCCATGGCTTTTCTTTCCCTTCTTGCTTGTTCTCCCCCATATGAATTCCTTGCAACCTAGAGCCCATCTAAAAGGAGTTGATTCTGACCATATCAAGGGAAGAACATGTGATTTAGAGTGTGGAAATTTAGAATAGGAAAGTGGAAACAAAAAGGAAGCCTTAAAATTCAAGTTGGCACAACTTGGGGCTTTGAAAGAAATGATGAAATCTGATTTTTCCTAGAGATACTCTAGCTTATGTAAGATATAATATGAGTCCCTTAGACCCCTAGGAAGTTGTATATGTGCCAATCCTTCCAAGAAAACAAAGCAAAGTCTAAAGGCTCTTTTCATAATGTATATCTTGGCCACACAAGGTTTGGGCACCTAAGGAGTGTTTTAATTTGTTTTAAGCATAGATCGGGACTATATATGATAGAAGAATGTGGGAAAAAGCCTTGAAAAAATTTTAGAAGCCATGGATAGTGAGATGGAGGTGTAGGCTCCATAATATAGCATAACGAAGCAACTTCTAGCTAGGCTCCTCAAAATGAATGTGTGATGGCTCTAAGGAGTCTCAATAGAGCCAAGAATCAAAGATTGAAGGAGAGAATAGAGCCAAGATCATAAATTCCTATAGTTGCTTCATTAGGTGCTTTATGGAACCATATGAGAAACCAAACCTCCTTAGAGTGAGTGTGGTCTTAGAGTTTATTTCAAGAATTTAATTGGGTCCTATTTGATGTGTCTAGGCCAAAGGAATCAAGCTCCACCCTATTATAAGGGTGTGGCCAAAAGAGGGGACGAGAATTCAAGAGAAAGTTTGAATTCTTACTTCAAGGTAGCCCTATAACATTTCTCTCATGTATGTATATAGATATTTTCTCACTTTGGATGCTTGCGTATGTATTTGAACGATGAAAAGTGTGCTTAGCTAATAAAGACTTGTATGGTGCCACTTATATGTCTTAAATTACTTTTATATGTGCGTAAGATTTTAATAGACTTAGTGATACTAAAAGACCCTTAATAAGGGTGAAGATGAGCCAAAAGCCCCTTAGCATGGGTGAGATAAGCCAAGAGTCTCTAGAGGAGTGAGGCTTAGTCAAAAGTCCCAAAGTAAAATGGGTGAGGCAAGTCCAAACGTCCTAAGAGAGGTGGGTGAGGCTAACTGCGGTATTGGAAGTCTGCTTGGATGTGTTTGAGACTTTGTGAAATGGAAATTATGTTCTTGATATGGATATGTAGTTTATAGACCATGCATGGCGTCCCTTTGCATGAAAATGCATCCATTATATATGATTGAAAGTGTAAAAGGCTATTAAAGTTCTTTGAATCTCACCCCCTTCCCTCTCCCAACTCAACATGTTTAGGTGTCTAAGTGAGTAAAGAGATGGAAGCCACCACACTTGAAGTTGGGAGGATGACAAAAGAGTTGTGTTATGTAGCCATTTGTAACCATATTATTGGCAAATGATTATACTCATGTTGTAAATGATGTATAGCTACTTAAACATATGTATGTACATGTATATATGATGTACGTATGGAAATTGAAAGCATATGAATGAGAATGGATGTTTTTGACATTGAGATGCATTAGTGTAGTTGTAAGATCATGTGTAATATGGCTTGTAGCATAATGAATTTGAGTTCCATGGCTTCTTGAATTAGTTGGAATGCATATGTGGGATATTATAGAGCTTTTAGATGTGTCCATGTGACGACCCTAGATTCTAATATCAGTGATTATAGCTGAATACACGATTAATAAATAATGATCAAGGTTTGGAGTCATTGCAATTAATTACATTAGGGAAATATAGGGGAAATTTAAACCTTGATACTACTAGGATCATCAACTAACAACCATAATGGGAACATGCATGAAAGGGGTTGTACCATCATTAAAGGTTTAGGATTCATCCATTAATCAATTTCAACCCACAAAAACATCCCACCAATGTACTCATACTATTCCCTAACATTAGCCTTACTGAAATTAAGGTTTCTAGGTCAAATATAGGAGTTTGGGGACCTGCGCCGCGACCTGGGACTTTCCCGCCGCGGCTAAGCTAGGTTCTGGAGCTTGAAAACTGAGTTTTTAGTCTTACGCCGCGGCCAAGTTACTATCGGGAATTTTCCTGACTATCGCTGCGGCGAGTTTTGCTACTGTAACCTCCCTAATTAATTTTCTCGACTCGCGCCGCGGCGAGGTTACGTTCTGTCACCCCCTGGGCGATTATTTTCACTCCGCGCCACGGCGAGATTTCTCAAGCCGCGGCGTCCCTCGCCACTGTCACTCCCTAGGCCACGGCGAAGCCTTCTTGGCCGCGGCGTGATTCCCTTCTGTCACTAGTTTCACTATATTTCGCCCCCTACACTCCATTTCTCTTCTTAGGGACACTCTAAGGTCACTTCCCCTCATTTTATATAGCTCTAATGGCATTTATCTACCTTATTTACTTAGCTATTCTTCCATTACCAATTCAAAACTTATATGCCCATTTACGTTCTCTAATTACCCTCTATTAGCAAGTTTATAAAATAGCAACAACAGAATATACATGAATTACCAGCAACTATCCTTTAATATTCAATCAATAGGGTTTCCATACAATGGGGTTCATACCAATATCTCAAGAGTTACATTTCCATTGACAACCATATTATAGGTCAACAAAGTTTACAGCAGATCATATGAATCCATACATCAATTACTAAGTCAAGAGGGGGTCTAACCCTTTAGTACATACATTCTCAATAAATCAAATGTTCAAGCCTACACTTGGCAATATAGATACATGATGATACTATACATTAAGGAATACAAAATTAGCATCTATACTAGTTAAGTCAGCCTAAATGTAGCCATCTCCCCATAAGTGGGAACTCATGGATTCTCATCCACCTGCTTACCCTTATCCTTACCCGAGGAACTTTCACCTGAAATATTGATCCCATAACACGGGGTGAGATATAAATCTCAGTAACCAAACAATTCCATCATATAATCCAGTTTAATCCACATACATGCATGAATCAAAATCCATATCATAATCATATCAGTCATTTCAGCAAATGAAACAATTAGGCTATCATGATTACTATCCCATACTAGCAATCATATATTTAACATGTTAAAGGCCATTAACACCGGGAGAGGCCCGTCCACGGCACCTACTCCCTATTGAGCACAACCAGGGCTCAGTGCATCTGGGGTTGATCATACCCGGTGCTCGATCGTAGCACATGCACGGGTGGCAGCCGCACCACAGCTCCACCATGGACTCACAAGGTCCAATCATAATATAACAGATAGCCAACCAATTCATTCAACATTTCAAATCATTCATATATAGCAAATATGAAATTAAAATGGATATATGCATGGAATTAATATAAACCCCGGTTACCTCACTTGCAGACAATTGCAACAGCCACCACAATTCCCAAATTCGGATTCAAGTATCTCCCACTAGAATTCTTAATGTTTCACCCAAAATCCTAAGCAAATTCGTACCAAGTTAATACCCATAATATAAATAAGCTATGGGGGTCTCAAACCAACAAAGAAAGCATCAAAAATAGGGGGTTTAAGTTCACCTAATACCAACCCCAACCTCAACCTACGAATTTCACTAAGAAAACCTCCAAACACTCACTTTTCAGATTTTGGGTATAATGAAATCTCTCCAAATGAAAAACTAATTGGACCAAATTAAAGAGAAAGATGAGGGGATTAAGTTCTATAACTATTACCTTGGCCAAATCTTGCTCTAAGTGTGTGGAAATGCAGAATCTTTGCCCCAAACCCTAGCCTCCTTCTCAACCTCCGAATTTGCCTCTTGAGTTTCAGAAAAATGAAGGTGTGGCTGAAGCATTAGGGTTTAGATGGGTTTAAGTTGGGTCAAAAGGCTGGGTCATGGGTTGCTCCAAGTCCAAATCCAATTGGGTTTCAGATTTTGCTTATTGGGCCAGTTTTTTAAGTGTTGGGCTGCATAATTCTGTTGGGCCAGTTTTCACTCATTGGGTTGCTGAAGTTTAATGAGTTTTGGGCCTAATTTGAAGGGCTCAAGGGCTTGGGTCTGCACAAAGGTAATTGGGCCACTTAATTGAGCCTATACAAGATAAATCTTGGACCTCTATCTCATTAAATTAGTTTGGGTTTGCCTCTAGTTCATTGGGCCTCCACAGCCTCTTATCATGATTTAATTAATTTGGGCCTAGATGTAAATCTCTATCTTACATAAATCCTTAACCCATATTAATAGTTTATCTCTCTAGAATACCTATTCACTAACTTGCCCAATTATGCTCTATTAATTATCCTTAATTAATCTTAATCCATAATTAACACCTTAATTAATTTCGGGGTGTTACAGTCCAAGTGGTCTTGGTTTAAGGGGAAGACCATTTAGCACTAAATTGAACCATTTTAGGACAAAAAATGACTAAATTTGTAAGCTAAACCCAACCTAACTAAATGAATGATTTTAAGGTTAAGATTTTGCACACATATAGATATCATATAGATCTTTTTTTTGGTCTAAGAAGTGCATTATTTAGAGGTCTATAGAATTTATTATAATTTTTCAAAGTTCTATAAATTTTGCATATTAGTATAAGCTACTGTTCATTTGGTTAGAGTTGTTTTTGTGTCATCTGAGGGACAAATGAGGTCCCATGGTTTTGAAATGTTACATGGAAAAACTAGACATTTATAGTGACCTATAGCAACTAAAAGAACCTCATTTAGAGGTTTTTAGATAAAGAAATAATTTTTTGAAGTTCTATGTCAATGCTAGTAGTGCTAGCCAAGTTCAAGTATTGTTTTATCAATTTCCATTAGATTAATTTTCTTGGTTTAAAGTTATTTTTCCTTTAAAGGATACATCTTTTTTCTTTCCAAATGGGTATATTTTGCCTAAATTGGATTTTTGTGGAATTAGTTATAAATTTTTAAAATTCATATCAGTAAACTATCTTAGAACTCCAAGATAGCCAAACCTATATTGCTTTCCTATTGTCAATTGTAGTCTAAATGTTATTTTCATGGCTTGGAACTATTTTTAACATGAATTTAACATTCAAGCCATTCCAAAGAGGTATGGTTTGTTCGGTTTCAATTTTTTATATTTAATTATGAATTTTCAAAGTTGATGATAGAAACTTGGTTTTGAACTTGAGACTGATTGTTGAAAACCATGCGGAAGAGCTTGAAATTCGTTTTCTTGTCAGATTTTATGATGAATCTAAGTTGCTATGATATGTTAGAAATATATTTGAGTTGAGGAAGAATTAAATGACTTATATGCTAAGAGTTTGACAATCTTGGTTACCAGTTTTTTCATTCTCCCGTTGCCTTGCAAATGTATATATGAGAAAAACCTTGGTAGATGCCTCGAATTACATAAATTGAGATGTATGAATATATAGTGTTACATTTTCAGTATAAAAGCAAAGTTCCAAGCCTTCTAGGATTGTATATGGCTTGAGGAAGCAATGTTACAAATATGTGTAGGCTTGTATAATTATGTATGAGTTGTTTAAGGCATTTTAGGTGTGTAAATGTGGTATATGTCTATGTTTATGTTAAGTAAGATGTAGAATGGTCTCTGAATAGGGGATGAACCTTAGAGTTGCTTGAGCAAAGCTAAGTGATCATATGGCTAGAGCCCTATAAGTTATGGTAGCTCACCAGGATCAGTAGTAAACGATGCGTATTAGCAGTAAGAGATGATCATGTAGCTACTAGAAAAGCTTGCTCATTGGAATTATGGGAGGCCAAACCCTCCCCGATTGCCATACTCTGACCATTTTGAGATGTTCTGCCTAATGTAGAGACAAACAGTGATGCAGCACAATTTGAGGTAAAACTGCTGCTACATAGGAATCAGTTTAGAAGGAAAATGAGAAAGAGAGTTACTCCCCCTAGCTACAGCACCCAGATGTCCAGATGAACTAGAGAGCTTAAAGAGTTATCCCCTCGAGCCAAAGCTACCATAATCTACACTCTATAGAGCCTCAACAACTTAGAGGTGCCAATTGACTACGGATGATCAAAGCAAGGGGCAGAATCCTCTAAGCTTTAATGGTGGCTATATACAGAGACAGTGGGGCTCAGATTATGTAGTTAAAGAAAAAGTATCTAGGTATTATGGAGTGTATTACTGTATGGAAGGCCTTGTTGGTCATATTCAAGTTAGCATGAGAAATGAGCTACTATGGGGTCAAGCAAAGCACAGAGAGTTAAGACCCTTAGTATGAATAAGAGAAAAGAGAAATAAATGACCCATTATCAAAGTATAAAATTAGTAAGTAATCGATGAATAGCAAGCTTAGTGTATGACTTAGCTCGAGAATGTTTAAAATTAACTAGTAACCAAAGGTTAAAAAAAAGAGAGAGAAGAAATGCAAGCATAGAGGTAGTAAGGTTGTAGAGAGTCGCCCACAAGACATTAACTCTAACCTGGGATACTACCCTGTGTGATAATGAATGATGAGCTAATGCTATAACCTTCAGACATATGGAAACTGTCATGAGTATGTACATATGTGTAAGAGGATGTTATGGGTATACAAGAAATGTACACTTTAGAAATAGTGCCCTAAGCTGACCATGATAGGCTCAGTGTTAGAAGTTCAAAGAAGAGAAAAGAAAAGAAAAGCCTAAAGAGATTGATAAAAGGGACACCATAAGAGATAAACTTTAATCAGTAAGATAAATGGCTCAGGCTAAGTATAAGTTGAAATTTAAAAGAAGCAATTTGTAGAGCTTCCCAGGTAAGATGAGATGAGTAGAAAAGAGAACTTGAATTAGAAAGAGAAAATAAGCTGAATGAAAGCTTAGTAAAGGTTCTCCTTGGGTAGATAAAAGGAAGATGAGATGTATTAAGATGGAAGACGACCTAGTAGTGGTTGGAAAAATCCTTAAGAGATAGACTTTAATTAGTAAGTACAGAAATTTAGGAAAGCAAGGAAAAGCTGAGATGCTAGCACATAGAAAGATATGTCCTTGCTTTAGCAGTGATTAAAGGAAAGTCAATAGAATTAGTGTAAAAAAAGCAGACAGATAGGGTTCAATAGTTAACCAGATGAGCTTCCCTGATATGAGACTAACGTAATGTAAAAGCATACAAGTAGTAAAAGCATTGAGTGGAGCTTAAAGTCACTGGTAATGGATATCCAGGATATTGAGGCTATATGACCTAGATTGGGTTAGTAAAACCCTGAAATCAGTAGACTATACTCCTACAGATGAAAATGAAAAGCTTAAGTGTAAAGAGAGTACTCAGTTCTTGATTAGAATGTAGAAATGAGCCGAGGTAAATAGTTAGTACCTCAGTGCTCCCAGGGAAGCTAGAGAAAGCTAGAGGTCACCGAAGAAGGTGAGCCCCTGTAGTATACAGAGAAGCAATGTAAGCCAAAAGCATTACAAAATGCAAACTCTGGGGTCACATTACATAAAAAAATTTCTTATAGAGGGATAGTCTAAATAAGAACAAAGCAAGAGAATAAGAGGGACTAGACCTCCCCCACTGTTATAAAAGGTGAGCAAGTGGAGGAACCCAGAAAAGATGAAAATGCTCTTGAGCATAGAGAAGTAGAAAATAGCAGAAGAATAAACAAGTAATAAAGCATCCCTTTTATGTGAGTAAAGGGATAATGATAGTAAAAGAAAAAGCATGTGATGACATTAGAGCCAAGGACATAATGATCTGAGAGCAGCTAAATAGAAGATATGGTTAAGTGCTGGAAAAGCAATGGTATCCTTAGCATAAATGTCTATAAAGCATGAGGTAATGCCTTAAATGAAGATAAATGGGCAACATAAAGTGACCTCGGGATAGATCAGAACATTTTGTAAGAAATGAAAGGAAGAGTCCTCTTTTCCTAAGTGTCACATGAAATAAAGGCAAATAGAGAAAAGTAACATAATGGTATTTTAGGTTATTGGAAAACTTATAATATACTAGCGATAGTGGCTTGAGCAAAGTTATGATACACCAATGTATTAGTGATTGATGCTATTGTTTCCTTGTAATGATGATTACATGATATTGGATCTAGCCAACCAAGTAGTAATGTGACTTGAATGCGTAGAAAATAATGGTATCAACCATAAAGAGTGTCCCGATGATCGAAGAGTATCCTAGTTAGCTAAGTAAAGAGATAAGTCAAGAAAAAGAAGTTAAGGGATTCCAATGCTATTAAAATGGTAAGAAAAATAGGTATAAAGGAATCCTCAGTGAAGAACAATGATGACGAAGGAAACATGCTATTAGCATTGAAATGTTAATAGTTAGATAGCGGAAGTTCAATATGCATTGTGTGAGTCCCTTATGATTTAACTAAATGATATGGAAAGGGACCAATATATGATCTCTATCCTACAAGGGATGTAAGACACACTTGATGCATGAGAGACCCAGGTGCTAAAGGCACTTGAAAATAGGATATACGCATAGTTAGAAATGGCAGGATATGAGAGTAAAGATGGAATGTGTAATGTCCAATTTTCTTAAATGATGAAAACGAGCATGTTTTCAAAGTAAGTCCACCAAAATAAATTAGTTAAGGTCCCAAAAAATTTGAGAAATATTCTAGACTCCTAAAAATAAGAATTGTAACCTCAAACGGAAGGCAAACGGAGCGGAAATCCTACGAAATGTAATGGCATTTTCATAATGTTGGGCAATTTTTGGAATTTACACAGGAGGGCTTTTTAAACCAAAGTTTGGAGTTCTTCGAGGTTCTCAGAGGCCCTGAAAATCATGGGAAGCCCCGGGATAGTTAAATCCCCTTCGGTGGACATTTTCCAACGTCAGTGTGCCTAAACTTTGATGGATCCATTCGGAAAGGTTTTAGCTCTGATTTGAGTAATTCAAAACCATTTTTCTTAATTGGGAACCTAAATTTTATAATGGAAAAGATGGTTCTAAAAAAGGAGCTAAAACGAAAAAGAAACGAAAATGTAAAGTATGAAGGGAAAAATTAGAATTTTTGAAAAAGTCACATTTCCCTACCTATATATAGGTGGCGCCCCACTTTCCTCCCCATTTGGAATCAAAAAAATTTGCATAATTTCAGAAGGGAGAGCTAGGGTTTTGGGAGCACCAAGAGAGAAGGAAAAGAAGAAGAAATTCTAAGCTAAGGTAGGTTTTATGGTTGTTTTCCATGCTTTTCTCCATCTCCACCACCTCTCCTTCATCCTCCTTTATTCCCTTGGATTAAAATAGGGTTTATAAATCTGATTCAAGGGAGATATTCAAGGAAAAGTTTGGATTTGGAGAGAGGAGCTTGGAAAAATCAAGATTCAAGCCAAACTAAGTAAGGAAATAAGGTAAAAATGCATTCTACGGTAGCTATATTGACCCCCCTTTCTTCTCCACTTCGACCTACATATGTTCTACCCTAGGGAGTTAAATTTTCAACCAAACCAAGGGTAAATCTTAGGTAATTGATGGAGAAAAATAAGAATATGCAAAGAAAATCATGAAATAGCCATTAGAAATCAAGATGCAAAACTTAAGGTTTTTAGTGCAGCTTTCAAATTCTAAATTTATGTGATGCTTCCTAGATTTAAGTAAGAGTTTAAATGAGTTCTTGAGACACATAAGATGCTCCCCATAAGCTTCCTCCTCCAAGAAAACAAAGAAAACTTCATATGGCCAAATTAATGCCTATGTCTTAGCCAACGGGGGATCTTATAGGTGGGGGGAGTTTTAAATTTTTCTAAGGCCATTCTTGAGTCATAATTGATGAATGAAAATGAAAGGATGCCTTGGAAAAAATTTAGAACTCATGGAAAGTGATTTGGTGTCTTAGGTTCCATATTATGACCTAAAGAAGCAACATAGTTTTAGGCCTTTTATTTTAATGGTGTGATGACTCCAAGAGACTTAAAAGGAGTCAATAATCATATTTGAAAGGAAAGAATAAGGCTTAGAAATCATTTAAGGGGTGTTGCTTCATTAGGTGCCTTTATGGACCATAATGAGGGTTATAGAGCAATCTAGGGTTTAAGCAAATTATGTAGCCTTAAAACATATTTCATGAACTTAATTGGCTCCCATGAATTGTATCTAGGCCAAGAGAAATCATCTCCACCAATTTATAGGTGTGTGGCTAAAAGAGGAGGCTTGAATTTCAAGGAAAAAGTGTGTGAGTGTACACAAGGTAGCTCTCTCCACCTTCTCTTATGCATGGATGTGTATTTATCTTGTTTTAGAATGTGTGTATATGTATTTTCAAGCTATGAAAAGTATGCTAGCATGCCTTTATATGCCATGATTCTTGATGCCATGTTATGTTTTCAAATGAGCACATGATATTTGTATGAGTTTGCTTGAGTGTGGAGGGGCCAAGAACTTTTCCCTTTGGTGAGGATGAGCTAAAAACCCTTGAGTTTGGTTGAGACAAAGTAAAGAGTTGAGTCCAAAGCTCCTAAAGAATGGGTGAGGCAAGTCTAAAATCCATAAGAATAAGTGTGAGGCCAATCCAAACACTTGGTGAGCTCTTGAATGTTTTGTATGATTGATTCACATGCCAAGTTTGCTTTTAAAGTGTCTATAACTTCCATTTTCTCCATGCATGCATTTGTAAAGCTTGCTTTGCACGTATTATGTATGATTGAATGGGAGATAAGCTATTGGGATTCTTTGAATCTCTTCCCCTCCTCTCCAATAATCTAACATGCTAGGTGGATCAAGTAATTATGGTGAAGGGAGCCAACATCAATGAAAAAGGAAGAATGACAAGTTTATGTCTAGCTTTAGCCATTTTGGAACCATAATGATGGTTCATGATGTATATGATGTTGTAAATATATTATGAACCTTGAGACATGTATAAATATGCTATTATGTGATGTTTATATCTATGGATATGATGTATGAGCTTTAGAATACAATTTGAATTTGTCATGCCCAAATATGCAATGTGGAAGTATGATGTAAATATACATAAATGTGGGTTGAATGGCCAAAATGAGATGCATGAGGTTTGGGACCATTTGATCAGCTCACACAAGTCTTAAATGTGCTTTTAGACTTGCCCAAAAGGTGCCAACACTAAGGGAAAGCCATTTGGCAAGTTTGGTACCCTGTATAGAGCCAAAAATGACCATAATGGAACCTTATGTCACTTTTTAGCCAAATGAGTTAGTATTGGTATCAAATTTAGCATGAAATTAGATCTCATTAAGAGATTTTTGGGAAGCTAAAGATCATAACTTTTGGAGGTTTACAGAATATTTGATAATTTTTTGAAGTTGGCAATTTTCATGGTTTCTAGTTTGCTACACTATTCATTTGGTTCGAAATTGTTTTCTGCCACACAAGACTCAAATGATGTCTAATTGATACGAAATGATGTCTAATCACAGTGAATTTTGCCAACTGGAGGCACCTCATCTGGAGGTCTAAAGAGGAAGATATGAATTTTTAAAGTTCCTATCCAGTACTAATAACTTTGCCCGACCAGAAGTACTGTTCCATTGAATTTTGAAGTTTAGGCTTGATGAACGGATCTGGAGATATTTTTTCTCTCTAGTTAACATCCACAGATTTCTAGATTGATATCATTTGCATTGATTGGATTTTTATGGAATTAATTGGACATTTTCAAATTTTTTTGCAAAATTCTGTGACAGTTCTAGACTTTAATCCGACCTCTGGATCTTTTTGGATCTCAAATGTCCTTTATGATGATATTATGCCCTAGAAATATTTTTAGTGTGAAGTACACATCCTACGCTTTCCAAAATGACCAAAATTACATGATTTCCATTTTTCTAGATTTAGTTATGATTTTCCAACATTTGACCAGAAAGTGAAACAATTCTGGCCGAGAATGAAACTCCATATTCCACACTCCAATTCGGTCTCCATGAGTTGTAGGCATGTGTTTTGTGATGCAAATGAGTTGTAATAATGTAATTAAATATGAAGATATATAGTATGAGCTCACACGATCCACATAACATCGAATGGAATTTTTAGATATAGCACAATAGGAAAATAATCTTATATATTTCATGATATTGTACCATTCAAAAACATGAGATGAGCTAGAATTTTATGGTGTTACAAAATTAAATATATGAAGTGTTTGCCTAGTTGTGTGTTAATCAAGAAAGTAATGCAAGCTAGCAAAGTAAGAAAAGAAAGAAAGAAAGAAAGCCTGAGTGAATAAGCTTGAATTGGAACCTTGAGGATCCCATAGGGAGTAGCAAGTGAAAGTTAGAATCGCATACATTTGAGTTTAGCCTTAGAGATTATGGGTGATGGTTGCTAGACTTAGTGAGCATGTGTTTCATAGATAGATATAGCAATCTTAGACTTTGAAATCTCCCAGAAATGGATTACAGTAGATCCTAGTATAATATAGTGGGTTGTAGTAGACCCTAGTCAGGCTCTGAGAGGTCACAATAAAGCTAAGGATTACAATAAATTCCACAGAGATACAGAGAGCCTGCTATAATAGCACAGCAATGCTCTGGGCAGATGACAACCTAAGATGGCTTTTATAGAATAGTAAGTCTTAGAGGCCAGTATAATTTCAGACAGTTTTCATCTCAGATACTAAAGGCCTCTTAAGTCTGGTAGACTATTGCCACCAGAGACATTAGGGCTATACTCAGATAGTTAGACCATTGACTGGACCTCTTCGATAGATAAGCAAAGTATGCAAGATGAGGGAAGCAAGAAAATAACTTTCCAGAGTTATAGTTAGAGGAACCAATACTGAGCAAATAGCAAAGCTAACCAAGGGATAAAGAGAGATCCTTACCTGCCAGAGCTATGGATTTAGAAAAGGGTTAGGTGCAGCTCTTTATGGTGGGGTAAGTGATAAGGCACGTCTCTAGTAGTAGAGACTATGAGAAAAGTTAGCATCTCATAAGAATTCAATAGTAGTCAGTTGTAGTTATTCTTCCACGCTAGTACGAAAAGTTAAATAGTCATGCCAGTCAGTTAATGAGATGAGGAACTGAATAATGTACACTCTCAAATAAGTAAAGAGAGTAAAGAAAAGTTTATACCTAAAGAGGAAAATATAATAGTAAATAGAGAAACCTTGAGAATAGACCTCTTAAAAGGAGCCATGATCCTAATAAGGGACTAGAGCATGAGGCCTGTAACGTCCCACATCAGTTGGAAGGGGCCTGTGCTGAGCGCTTATAAAGGGGTGCGAAGCGCTCTCTTCCAGACGCGCGTTTTGGGCTAAAATTAGAGTAAGCCCAAGGCGACAAAACCCCTCCCTTCCCGGGTAAAATGAGAGTAGCCTGACGGGGGAAGTAGGGGACAATACGTCTGGCGACTCTGTAAGTTGTTTGGTATCAGAGCAATCCTGGCCCATGTGCGACCCGAGGACGGGTCGGCCCCAAGGGGGTGGATTGTAACGTCCCACATCGGCTGGAAGGGGCCTGTGCTGAGCACTTATAAAGGGGTGCGAAGTGCTCTCTTCCAGACACGCATTTTGGGCTGAAATTAGAGTAAGCCCAAGGCGACAAAACCCCTCCCTTCCCGGGTGAAATGAGAGTAGCCTGACGGGGGACGTAGGGGACAATACGTCTGGCGGCTCTGTAAGTTGTTTGGTATCAGAGCAATCCTGGCCCATGTGTGACCCGAGGACGGGTCGGCCCCAAGGGCCAAGGAGCTTAAATCTCTATCTCTTAGCACATTTTACTAGTTTTGATGTATTAGAATGTTAAAGAATATATGTATATGTTATTTTTTAGCCATGACACTTTGAACAAGTGTAAAACTATGTAAAGTTAGTGTATGTATCAAGAATAGAGTTTAATGAATAGAATTGTGTGTTTTGACCACTTGAGAGCCCATTTATGCATGTATGTATTTGGAAGTGGCATGGTGAATTTGAGTTGTATGAGGATTCAGACCTTATGAGGGACTTAATTGTGCTATATTTATGCTTTCTAAGTTGCTCAAATGTGTGTGGAACAATGAATGACCCATTGGAACCAAATTGCCCCTTTATTGGAACCAAATTGCCATAATCTTGAGCTATGGCAAAATCAGACCAAATGACCTCTTCTTGACTTGAAATTTTGCATGCACTTAGATCTTACCTAGAGCTTTTTGGCAAGATAAATATCACCTCATTTAGAGGTCTGTGTAATTTTATATGATTTTGCAAAGTTGGCATCAGAATTTCGGATTTGCACCAGTACTGTTCATTTGGTCAGTTGTGAAATTGTGTCATCCGAGGGGCAAACGTGGTCCAATGGCTACGAAATTTTGTAGGTAGAAACTAGGCATTTATAATGACTTGTAACAACTAGAAACACCTCATTTAAAGGTTGGAGCTAAGAGATATAAATTTTTGAATTTCTAGAATAGTAACAGTAGCATAGCATGACCTGAGTCACTATTCCATTAAATTTCAATAGCTAAACGTGCTTTAAATGGTCTGAACCTATTTTTACCATAAATTTAAAATTCATAGATTTCCAAATTGGTATAATTTGCATGGATTGGATTTTTGTGGAATTAATTGGATATTTTCAAAGTTTATAGCAGACACTTGCATCAATACCAGTAGCAATCCTAACCTCTGCCCCTTTTCGCATGTCAAACGCTTTCTGTGTTATGTTTCATAGCTTGGACATATTTTTTTCATAAAGTAGACATGTGTAGCTTTCCAAAATGTCCAAGAATGTATGATTTCCATTTTTGTGGATTTAGTTATGAATTTCTGAATTTATGACAGAAAAACTGAAATTTTGGCCGAAAATAATAGAGTGAATTTGATGTTCCCTTTTGAATTCCACGAGTTGTGGGGCAATTTTGGTGATGCAAATGAGTTGTATGTATGTAATTAAATATGAGAATGTGATGTATGAGCTCATATGGTCCTTGTGACACCGAATGAAATTTTCATACGCGACGCAACGCGAAATAAGGTATTATTTTAATGCCATTTTTCCATTCCCTTTTATGCAATTCATCATGTGAGACTTAGAAATGATAAGAAGTAAGCTAGAAATATATGGTGTTACAAGGCCTATGATAGCAAGAACTATAAATTGTGACCATCGGATAAGCTAGTAAGAAGGAAAATGAAAATAAATAGTAGATAGAATATTTAAGTAAGTGAATAAGTAGACAAAAGTCCATTGAACAGGAAGGTCAACCCTTATGAACAATTTAAGATTAATTAGATGTGAAAATGTAAGCTCTCCCAGAAAATAAGCCAGAGTTACAAGAGTATGTTTCAATGTCAGAAGCTACTTGCCCTCATAGTAAGAGCCAGTTATATGCTCTATAGTAATAGTACTGAGAAAGAGAAACAAATATAGTAAATTAGTAATATAAATCCCCTAGCGGAAAGAAATTCAAAGAGCCTAGCCTCTAAAAGAAGTACATAGAGCTAGGAAGAAAGGAAAGAAAGGGCTAGTTAGTGAGACTATGAAAAAGTAAGATAAGGTTATACCTTTAAATTTGGAAAACAAAATTTTATTAAAGAGGGGTAGAAATGTAACATCCGGTTTGTTGTAAAAACACTTAAATGAGTCAATTTGAAAAGTAAGTCTTCTGAAATGAATGAGTTAAGGCTAACTAAAATTAGAATAAAATTTCAAATAATAAAGAATAAGGATCCAAGGTCTAAGATGTCAAGAAACTGGAGCCAAATGAGCTAGAAAAAATTTGTGGAAGAAAATGGGGCATTTTTGTAATTTTTGATAAATTTGAAAAACTCACAAGAAGGCTTTTTAAATAAGAAATTTGAATTTTTTACAGTTCTTAGAGGCCCTAAAAGCTATAGGAACCACCAGAACAGTTAAAATCCTTCTAATGATTGATTTCGGCCATCGGTTGACTAAAACTTTGATTGAATAGTTTGAAATGATTTTAAACCCAACTTGAGTAATTCCAAAGTCAATTTATAAGTTGGAAAGCCTAAATTTTATGATGGAAAAGATTATTCTAAAAAAAGAGTTAAAATGAGGTCAAATGGACAAACCATGATTTAGGGACTAAAATGAAAAGTTAAAAAGGTGTGTTAACTTTACCTTTTGGGCTTTTTAAACATCCAGCCTTTAGCCACAATTTATTCTGGTCTAAAATAAAGTTGAGAGAGCCCCAAAGAAATGCACAAGAAAGGAAGGAAAAGAGGAAGGAGAAAGCCAAGAAAAAGTGAGAAAAGTGTGGAATTTCATAACTCTTCCTCCATTAATCTTATTCCTCTCCCTCTCCTCTTTACTCTTATGGCTTTTATGATGTATATGGGGCTATTTTGGGTCTAGTCCAGAGGAAGGAATTTAGAATTTCAAGGAGGATCATGAAGCAATGGAAAGAGCCTTTGAAATTATCTTGAAACAAGGTAAATTCCATAGCTTTTCTTGCACTTCTTGCTTGTTCTCCTCCATATGAATTTTGTGCAACCTAAAGCCCATTCAAAGGAAGTTGAATTATGAACATATCAAGGGAAGAACAAGTGATTTAGAGTTTAGAATAGGCAAGTGGAAATAAAAAGGGAGCCTTAAAATTCAAGTTGGCATAACTTGGGGCTTTAAAATAAATGATGAAATCTGATTTTTCCTAGAGGCATGCTAACTTATGTAAGACATGGCATGAGTCCCTTAGACCCCTAGGAAGTTGGATATGTTCCATTCCTTTAAAGAAAACAAAGCAAAGTCTGAGGGCTCTTTTCATGATTTATACCTTGGTTTCACAAGGTCTGGCCACCTAGGGAGTGTTTAATTTGTTCTAAGCTTAGATTGGGACTATATATGATGGAAAAATATAAGAGAAAGCCTTGAAAAAATTTAGAAGTCATGGAAAGTGATATAGATGTGTAGGCTCCATAATGTAGCATAATGAAGCAACTTCTTGCTAGGCTCCTCAAAATGAATGTATGATGACTCCAAGGAGTCTCAATAGAGTCAAGAATCATAAATTGAAGGAGAGAATGGAGTCAAGATCATAAATTCTTGTAGCTACTTTATTAGGTGCTTTATGAAACCATAATTGAACCATATGAGAAACCAAGCCTCATTAGAGTGAGTGTAGTGTTAAAGTTTGTTTCAATAATGTAATTGGGTCCTATTTGATATGTCTACGCCAAAAGACTCAAGCTCTACCTCATTGTAAAGGTGTGGCTGAAAGAGGGGAAGAGAATTCAAGAGAAAGTTTGCAATTCTTACTTCAAGGTATCCCTTTAATCTTTCTCTCATGTATGTGTATGGATGTTTTCTTACTTTCGATGTTTGTATATTTATTTGAATGATGAAAAGTGTGCTTAGCTAGTAGGGACATGTGTGGTACCACTTTTGTGTCTTAAATTTCTTTTATGTGTGCATAAGACTTAAATAGATTTGATGATGCTAAAAGACCCTTGATAAGGGTGAAAATGAGCTAAAAGCCCCTTAGAATGGGTGAAACAAGCCAAAAGCCTCAAGAGGAGTGAGGCTTGGTCAAAAGTCCTAAAGTAAAATGGCTGAGGCAAATCCAAAAGTCCTAAAAAAGGTGGATGAGACTAACTGAGGTCTTGGAAATCTGCTTTGATGTGTTTGAGACTTTATGAAATGGAAATTATGTTCTTGATATGGATATGTAGTTTATAGACCATGCATGGCATCCCTTTGCATGAAAATGCATCCATTATGTATGATTGAAAGCGTAAAAGACTATTAAGGTTCTTTGAATCTTACCCCCTCCCCTCTCCCAACTCAACATGTTTAGGTGGTTCAAGTGAGTAAAGAAATGGAAGTCACTACATTTGAAGATGAGAGAATGACAAAAGAGTTGTGTTGTCTAGCCATTTGTAACCATATTCTTGGCGAATGATGTAATCTCACATTGTAAATGATGTATAGCCACTTGAACATGTGTATACACATGTATATATGATGTATGTATGGAAATTGAAAGCATATGAATGAGAATGGATGATTTTGACATTGAGATGCATTAATGTAGTTGTAACATCATGTGTAACATGGTTGTGGCATAATGAATTTGAGTTCCATGGCTTCTTAAATCAGTTGGAATGCATATGTGGGATATTATAGAGCTTTTAGATGTGACCAAGTGGTCTTGGCTCAAGGGGAAGACCATTTTAGGATAAAAAATGACCAAATTTGTGAGTTGAACCCCAACTTGACTAAATGAATGATTTTGTCACACCATAATTTATTAGGCTCTATATTCCCATATTCAAGGTAACTTTCATGTGCAAACAAAGAAAAACCAAAAAAGGGAATAAAACAATATAATTTTCTTACATTACGTTGAGATTTAAAATTTAAATTTCGATCTGTGGGCCTTGTGAACTCACCAATAATATTCTCTATTTATTTTCTATCTAAAGAAGTCACAAGGATTCCAAAACATTCCATAAACCACAGATTAGAAGCCAAAAGCCAAAAATTCTACGTTTTAGCCTCGGGTCAAAATTCCAATTTCTTAATACCAACTTTGGAAAATTATAACTAAATCTGAAAAAATCAAAATCAAGCAACACATAGCTTTTTGTAATGATTTGGATGTTACATTTATATAAAATAATTCCAAGCCATGAAAATATCATTTGAACTGTGTTTGATAATAGGAAAGTGGCTGAGGTCAGACTTTCCAGTGTTTCTAATGCAGCTTACTGATATAAAATTCAAAAATTCATAACTAATTCGACAAAAATCCAATCCAGGAAAACTATATCAATTTGGAAAGTTACAAATGTTAAATAAAGGGAAAAAATAAGCCTAAATCAATTCAAAAGCTTTAGACCTTGAAAATTGATAGAATAGTGACTGAGGTCTAACTGTGGCCCTGATGCTGACTTGAAACTTAAAAACTTATAGTTCACTGTGAATGTCTAGTTTTCCCCTATAAAATTTCATAGCCATTGGACATAATTTGACCCATGAATGACAGAGGAAAAATTTTGGACCATATGAATAGTGCCACTGTCAAATTGTGAAATTTCAGCCTGTAACAACTAGAAAAAGAAAAGAAAAAGAAATAAGAAAGCTGAAAATTTTTGAAATCATGAAATTTTTCTAAGTCTGCTAGAAATGGCCTAGCTATAGTGAATGTACTTGTTTGCTATAGTGAGAAATGGTCTAGCTATAGTGAAGGTACCTATTCGCTATAGCGAAAATGCTTCTAGCTATAGCGAGTGCGGGCAGTCCATACAAAAACCAGGGAGTTGCTCGCCATAGTGCGCCATAGCGAAAACGGGGGTCTAGAACTGATACGTGCTCGCCGCAGCAAAGTTAATTTTCGCTATAGCGAGGGTTGTAACACCCCAAAAATTAATTAAGGTGTTAATCATGGATTAAGATTAATTAAGAATAATTAATATGAGATGATTGGGCAAGTTGAGTAAATAGGGATTTTAGATAGATAAATTATTAATATAGGCTTGAGAATTAATTGAGATAGAAACTTCACCTAGGCCCAAATTAATGAAATGTGACAAGAGGCTAATGGAGGCCCAATGAATTAGAGGCAGACCCAAACTAATTTAATGAGATAGAGGCCCAAGATTTATCTTGTATAAGCTCAATTAAGTGGCCCAATTACCCTTGTGCAGACCCAAGCCCTTGAGCCCTTCAAATTGGGCCCAAACACTATTAAACTTCAGTAACCCAATGTATAAAACTGGCCCAATGAAATTCTGCAGCCCAACAATTGAAAACTGGCCCAATAAGCAAAATCTGAAAATCCAATTGGGTTTGGACTTAGAGCAACCTATGACCCAGCCCCTTGACCCAACTTAAACCCACCTAAAACCCTAATTGCTTCAGCCACTTTTCATTTTGCTGAACCACAAGAGAAATTCGGAGGTGGAGAAGGAGGCTAGGGTTTAGGGCAAGAATTCTGCATTTTCTCACACTTAGAGCAAGATTCAGCCAAGGTAATAGTTATACAACTTAATCCCCTCATCTTTCTCTTTAATTTGGTCTAATTAGTTTTTCATTTGGGGAATTTTTATTATACCCAAAATCTGAAATGTGGGTGTTTGGGGATTTTCTTGGGGAAATTCGTAGGTTGAGGTTGGGGTTGGTATTAGGTGAGTTTAAACCCCCATTTTGATGCATTTTCTGTTAGTTTGAGACCCCTATAGTTGACCTATGATATAGGCTTTGGTTTCATGTGAAATTACCCAAAAATTGGAGTGAACTATGGAAATTTCTAGTGTGGGGAAGTTGGAATCCGAAGTTAAATCCCTTGGTAATTAGGTGAGTAACCTCTAGTCTGTTATTAGTAGTTCAACTCTTTGAATATTTGATTGTGATCAAGAATGATGATAATGATGCTTGTTATAGGCTTGGTGTGCATTTGGATTATTATGGTAGCTAGGGGAAGAGTAATTGGCTTCATTGAGGTAACTGGGTTATTTTCCTAATTCCATGTATATGCTCATGTTAATCTGCTATTTGTTACACATGCTTGATTTTGAAATGTTAAATGACTAGTTGACTACTTGATTATTATTGTGATTGGACCTTGTGAGTCCATAGTGGAGCTGTGGTGCGGCTGCCACCCGTGCATGTGCTACGATCTAGCACTGGGTTGTGATCAAACCCCGATGCACTGAGCCCTGGTTGTGCTCATTATGGAGTAGGTGCCGTGGACGGACCTCTCCCAGTGTTATTGGCCATTAACATGTTATGTATGATTGCTGGTATAGGACAGTAGTCATTGGTAGCTCAACTAGTTCATTTGCCAATTGAATTGATGATTCTGATATTGATGATATGAGATTGTCTTGGATTGATTGACCTGTACATATATATGGAAATTTCCTTTTGTTACTGAGATTGTATATCTCACCCCGTTGTGGGCTAATATTTTCAGGGATCGGACCTTTTAGTGGCAAGGAGAAAATTAACGAGAGCCTGTTAAATGGTTTGGTAGCACATAGGTCTGGGAGCTTTGACAAAATGTATTGTAATTAAATTGTTAGTTTGTATCATTGCTGCATTGCATCATGAGTTGCCAAGTATAAGGATTGTATATGTAATTCGATTATCATGGAATTGAACCTTATGATTGTAATTGGCTAATAATGGAAAGTGTATCTAATGTTAAATATCAACGGTGCATAATTGGTGTTGTTATTATTCCATAAACTTGCTGATAGGAGGTAATTAGAGGAAAGAAATGGGCATATAAGTTTTGAATTGGTAATGGAAGTATAGCTAAATAAATAAGGTAGATAAATGCCATTAGAGCCATATAAAATGAGGGGAAGTGATCTTAGGGTGTACCTAAGAAGAGAAATAGAGTGCAGGGGGCGAAATATAGTGAAAACAGCTACAGAAGGGAGTCACGCCGCGGCCTAAGGAGTGACAGTGGAGAGGGACGCCGCGGCGCGGAGTGAAAATAATCGTTCAGGGGGTGACAGAACGTAACCTCACCGCGGCGCGAGTCGATGAAATTAGTTAGGGAGGTTACAGTAGCAAAACTCGCCGCGGCGCAGATCCAACTCACCGCGGCGAGTCAGGAAGATTCCAAAGAGCAACTTGGCCGCGGCGCAAGAGTTCTAGGCCGCGGCGCAAGTTTAAAAACTTGGTTTTTGAGCTCCAGAACCTAACTGAGCCATGGCGGGAAAGTTCCAGATCGCGGCGCAGGTCCCCAAACTCCTATACTTGACTTAAAAACCCTAATTTCAGTAAGGCTAATGTTAGGAAATAGCATGGGGACATTGGTGGGATGTTTTCGTGGGTTGAAATCGGTTAATGGATGAATCCTAAACCTTTATTGATGGTACAAACCCTTTTTATGCATGTTCCCGTTATGGTTGTTAGTTGATGATCCTAGTAGTATCAAGGTTTAAATTTCTCTATATTTTATTAATGTGATTAGTTGCAACGACTCCAAACCTTGATCATTATTTATTAATCATGTATTTAACTATAATTATCGATGTTAGAACTTAGGGTCGTCACAAGGGTTAGTCCGGAAAAGTGTAAAAAGAGAGAATTTGACTTCTTAAAACGTCCCCATTCATTCTTTCTCTTTTATCTGACCTAAGCTTCGACCAAAGGAGGGAAAAGGGGTGTGGAGAGATAGAAAGACCAAGAGAAGGAAGGAAGAACAAAGAAAAGGTAAGCAAGCTTGAGATTTTCCTCTCTTTTCTTCTTAGCATCTTGTGTCTCTCTTTGCCCTCTCTTTCTATGGTTTTGCTTGTGAAATTAGTTGGGTTTTAAGCATAGGTCAGAAGAGGGAAAGTGGAAAACCACTCTTGAACTTCTTTGCTTTCCTTGAGTATGTTGATTCTACTACCATGAGAGCTTGAGGGAGAGGAAGAGTTAGTGAAACTCTAGAGAGAGAGAGAGAACCCTTAGGTTCTTATATGTTAGAAGGGTTTACTCTGAAGAACCCTTAAGAGTTGTTGAGTTATGAGAGAGTAATTTCATGCTCTTTGTTGTGTCTAGGCTCAAGAGAAGCACCTCCATCAAGGTGTGATTGTGAAACCAAGAAGGGAGAAGAGGAATTAAAAGGAAAGGCTTGTGTTGGCTCATAAGGTAACTCTCTCCACTCTTTCTTGTTGCATTCTTGGATGTAATAGTCATTGTATGCTTGTGTATATGCTTATTGTGTGAGACATCCCATATGTTATTGCTTTGATGCATTGGTACCACTATGCTTATGTGTTGGATTATGAAAATTGCTCGGGTGAGGTAGAGCCAAAAGTCCCTTGAGATGGGTGAGGTAGAGCTGAAAGTCCCTGAGGCTAGGTGAGACAAGGCCAAAAGTCTCATAACTGAGTGAGGCTAAGTCAAAAGTCTCTAAGATCAGGTGAGGCCATCCAAAAGTCCTTAAAATCGGGTGAGGCTAGACCAAAAGTCCATAGAGCTCATTCTTGGCATTGATATTGTTTTCATAGCATGTAAATCATGTATTGTATGATTGTGAATGGTTAGATGCTTAGTTGCATGCTTTGACTTGTTTATATGCCTTGATTGCTTCTTTGAATGAGTGCAAGAGCTATAGAAATTCCATGAATCTCACCCCATTCCTTCCCTTATTTTAACATGTTAGGTGGAGCTCAAGGAGATTCAAGTGCACACCAAGGAGCCTAGAAGCATGTTTAGATAGATGTTAGTTATTTTGGTTCTTTTGATGTAAAGAGGTGCCAATATGAATATCCACCTACTATTTTTGAGATGTAAATATTGTAGCAAGTGTAAAAGTATAGAAAAATGATGTATAAACTATGTAGAGAGCGAAAGCAATGAAAATGTGGGATTTGCCCATTTTGTGGTTTGTATGCGATAGTGTATTTTGGCCCGTAGCATAGTGAGTTTGACATGTATGATGATTTGGACCACTTGAATATTTCATATATGCTATATTCGTGCTTTAAAACTTGTCCATGAGGTGATAGAACATGTGGGAGGCCATTTGGACCCACTTTGAACCGTTTTGGGTGCCAAAACTGCCAAATTTGTGAGCAACGTCAAAGTATGACCAAATGAGTTCTTCTTGATATGAAATTTGGCATGCCTCTAGAGTTTATAGAGAGCTTCTTGGGAAGCTAAAGTGGGTAATATTTAGAGGTCTAGGGAATATTTGGTGAATTATTTAAGTTAGGAAATTTTAATGGTTTGGTCATGGTACTGTGTAACTAGTCCAAAAATAAATCCATGTCATTCATAGACCGAATGGCGTCCAACTATCATGAAATTTTTTAGGCATAAACTAGACAATCACAGTGACCTATACCAACTAGAAGCACCTAAATCGAAGGTCTGTAAAGAGAGAATGAACCTTCTGATGTTCTGTATCAGCATCAGGGAAGCCATCCGACCTTCGTTACTGTTCCATCAGTTTTCGAGGTCTAATGGCTGCTGAACTAATCTATACTTATTTTTCTCCTCTAGTAGAACTGAACTGGTATAGTTTGCCTAGATTGGGTTTTTGTGGATTTAGTTATGGATTTTTTAAGTTCATGACAGTAAGCTGCACCAGTATCAGGGACAGCCGGACCTCTGTCTCATTTTTAATGTCAAACATAGTCCAAACGCTAAGATTGTGGTTAGAAATTATTTTTAGTGTAAAGTTAACACTTAGAGATTCCCAGAAAGCTATGGTTTACTAGATTCTCATTTTTCTATAATTAGTTATGATTTTCCAAAGTTAGAGTAGAAAATCTGACTTTTAGGCCTGTTTAAAAAAATTCACTTTCTTGGTTTTTGGCTTCATATCCGTGGTTTATGACTTGATTTATGATATGTATGAGTCATATACATGGAGTTTGAATAGAGAATGTGAATGATGGGTACACAGGACCCACGGGGCAAAAGATGAGTGTTTGAAACCCCGTTTTATAGCATGAAAATGCCATGGTTTGTACTTGTTCTTTGGAAATCATATGGAATTCAGCCTAAAGGGAGGCTAGATGGAGTTAATACATTATGGTGTTACATTTTTGGTATCAGAGCCTGGTTCAGCCACTTTTGCTGATGTTAGGCTCTTGAATGATGCGATTTGCTTGTGTTTAGTGTGAATGGCCACGGAAGAGGTAGCATCCATATGCATATGTGCTTGTAATATCATTGTGAACTGAGGGTTGCTACTTCTTTTCAGACATGGTTGAGACTAGATGGTGTAGGGGTAGAGGCAGACCACCCAGGGTTCAGAGAGCTAAGCCAGAGGTTTTTGTTGGGCTTGAAGATCCTCTGCGGGCCATCATGGAGAGGCTTGACCGATATGAGGCCATGATGGGCTAGCACCAGGAGATGTTGGAACAACAGAGGTACATTTCCTAGCAACAGCATGATATGATCATGCATTTACAAGACACCCTGGCCAAGTAAGAAGAAGCCAGGAAAGATGCCTCTATACCTTAACCATCCACATCCAACATTCCACCTGTACCTCCCTAGGAGCCTGCTGCTCCTCAGACCCAAATGCCTATCCAGAAAGTGTTAAAATAGTTTAGGCAGAATAATCCACCCTCGTTTGACGGGGAGTTAGATGCGGATAAGACGGAAGCTTGGGTTATATAGCTAGAGAAAATATTCTCGGTGATAGATTGTACCAATGAGCAGAAAGCTCAGCTAGCCACTTTCATGTTATAAAAGGAAGCTGATAGATGGTGGCGTAGCACGAAACCCTTTATGGAGACTAAGAATATACAAATAACTTAGGAAAGCTTCTTGGTCGAGTTTTATGAGAAATATTTCCCTTGTTCGGTGAGGAAGAAGAAAGAGATGGAATTTATGGGCTTGAGACAGATGGATGAGATGACTGTGGATCAATATGTGGCCAAGTTCATTGAGTTATCTCGGTATTCCTCTTACCTCCAAAGATATGATGATGAACCCTGGAGATGTGAGTAGTTTGAGATTAGGTTGAAACCCCTGATTAGCGACAGAGTTACTCCACAGCGGATCAGGAAGTTTAATACCCTTGTGGAGGTCAGCAGGGTGATTGAGACTAACCTGCAAGCCATCATGCCTGCTATGACTACAGCTAGTCAGAAGAGGGTTCCAGATTTGAAAAGGTCGAAACCAGAAGAGGGTTCTAGTTTGACACCTAGCACCAAGAGGAGAGGTAAGGGGCCGTGGAATAGAAGGCCACAGTAGGGTATGCCACCTCCTCGGAGCCAGTCATCCTTCCAATAGTCTCTGGTGACATATTTCAAGTGTGGGAAGTCAGGGCACATTGCTAGACACTGTTCTCAGATGGATACAGCGCCTCCTCCTAGGCTACAGACCCAGGGTCGAGTGTTCGCCCTCACTCAGCAGGAAGCCAGTGCATCCCCCAGGTTGATCCAAGGTATGCTGATAGTGAATGGCTTTCCTATAGTTACTATGTTTAATTCGAGTGCTAGCCACTCGTTTATATCCTATGATTGTGTGAGGCAATTGGGTCTGGCCATTAGTGTCTTGTCATTTGACTTGTCTGTCACTACACCCACTAGAGGCTACGTGGTTACTTCCTATACCTGCTTAAATGTCATTGTTCAATTTAACCATTGTCATACCACTAGTGATTTAATCTGTATGCCCTTCCATGATATTGATTTGATTATTGGTATGAACTGGTTGGCCGCGAATAATGCAATACTTAATTGTGAACACCAAATCATTTCCCTACCTACTTGTGGGACCATACCTAGGGTAGGAGCTGAGTTATCCTTAATGACTACTGCCCAGGCTGAGAGATATTTAGAGTGTGGATGTCAAGGGTTTCTAGTCTTTTTCTCTATTCAAGCTAAGGTAGAAGAAGGGATAGAGGAGATCCCAATTGTTAGGGAATTCCCAGAGGTTTTCCCTAAAGAGTTTGACTTTAGTGGCCTACCCCCTGAGAGAGAACTAGAGTTCCCTATAGATGTAGTGCCTAGGGCTGGACCAGTGTCCAAAGCTCCTTACACGATGGCTCCCGCCGAGCTTGTTAAGTTGAAAGAGCAGATAGAGGAATTGTCAGAGAAAGGGTTTATCCGCCCTAGTGTTTCACCTTGGGGAGCTCCGGTGTTGTTTGTGAAAAAGAAGGATGGTAACTTACGGTTTTGTATCGATTACAGAGAGTTGAATAAAGTTACCATCAAGAATAAATATCCTCTCCCTAGAATTGATGATTTGTTAGATCAGTTGGCTAGGGCATCTGTGTTTTCCAAGATAGATCTTAGATCTAGGTACCACCAGTTGAGAGTGACAACTGAAGACGTCTCCAAGACGGCCTTCAGAATGAGATATGGGCACTATGAGTTCCTTGTGATGCCATTCGGGCTGACGAATGCGCCCCTTGTGTTCATGGATTACATGAACAGGGTATTCAAACCGTATCTAGATCAGTTTATGGTGGTCTTCATTAATGATATTTTAGTGTACTCCAGATCCTTTGAGGAGCACGAGAGGCATTTGAGATTAGTCCTAGAGACCTTGAGAGAAAAAAGGTTGTATACCAAACTTAGAAAATGTGAGTTTTGGCTGATCGAGGTGAGATTCTTAGGTCATGTGATCTCACGAGACGGGGTTACCGTTGATCCTCATAAAATTGAGGCTGTGTTACAGTAGGATAGACTTAGAACGATCACTGAGGTTAGGAGTTTTCTAGGTTTGGCAAGATATTATAGACAATTTATTCAGGGCTTTTCTCAAATGGCCTTACCACTGACGAGGCTAACTAGGAAAGAGATACCTTTTGTGTGGGATGATAGATATGAAAGGAGTTTCCAGGAGTTGAAACTCCGTCTGACCACTGCCCTTGTACTAATTATCCTTAACCCTAGTGAGCCATTTGTGGTTTATTGTGATGCTTCGGGCAAAGGGTTAAGATGTGTGTTGATGCAGCAGGGTCGAGCAGTGGCATATGCCTCTAGGCAGTTGAGGCCTCATGAGGAGAATTATCCCACGCATGACGTGGAGTTAGCCGCTATAGTGTTTGCTCTTAAAATTTGAAGACATTATCTGTATGGTGCTACCATAGAGATTTATAGTGACCACAAGAGTCTGAAATACCTGTTTGACCAGAAAGAACTCAATATGAGACAGAGGAGATGGATAGAGTTCCTAAAAGACTATGATTATGTGTTGAAATATCATCTAGGCAAGGCCAATGTGTGGCGGATGCCCTGAGTAGAAAATCCATCCATGTAGCCTATATGATGATTAGGGAGCAGGAGCTCCTAGAGAAGTTTAGAAACTTGAACCTCTCGTGTCAGGTGGTATCGGGTAAATTGTATCTGAGTGAAACTCGAGTTGAGAATATATTGAGAACCCAGATCTTAGATGCCCAGAGGGAGGATGAGTTCCTGAAATGGATCAGGAATGAGATTTCCTAAGGTAAGACCTCAGATTTTATGGTGTCTGAGGATGGTATGACAGTATATCGAGATAGAATCTGTGTGCCTAGTCAAAATGAGTTGAGAGGAAGCATTTTAGAAAAGGCACATAAGACTAAGTATACTATCCACCTAGGTGCCACCAAGATGTATCAGGATTTGAAAAGAATTTTTTGGTGGCCAGGGATGAAGAACGATGAGACAGGTTATGTGGCTAAATGCCTAGTGTGTCAGAAGGTAAAGATAGAACATCAAAAGCTGGCTGGGTTGTTGCAACCTCTAGATATCCCTGAGTGGAAGTGGGATAGTATAACCATGGACTTTGTTATGCGGTTACCCAGGACATCCTCTGGACACGATGCTATTTAGGTAGTTGTGGATAAACTGACGAAGTCTGCACACTTTTTAGCTATTAGGCTACTCATACATTGGATAGATTAGCCTAGTTGTACATCAGAGAGATAGTGCGACTTCATGGAGTACCCAATAACATAGTTTCGGATAGAGACCCTAGGTTCACATCGAACTTTTGAAGGTCATTGCAGTATGCCTTAGGGACCAGGTTGTGGTTTAATACTGCATATCACCCCCAGACAGATGGTCAGACTGAAAGGACTATCTAGACATTGGAAGACATGTTGAGGGCATGTGTGTTAGAAATGAAGGGTAATTGGGATGCGTATTTACCGTTAGCAGAGTTTGCGTATAATAACAATTACCATTCCAGTATTCAAATGGCCCTTTATGAGGCTTTGTATGGGAGAAAGTGCAGATCCCCTCTGTGTTGGGTTGAGCTAAGTGAGAGGAGTATGATAGGACCTGAGATTGTGGACCAGACCACCCGACAGATAGAAATAATTAGAAAGAGACTCCTCACGGCCCAAAGTAGGTAGAAAAGCTATGCTGATAAGCGAAAGAGGCCGTTAGAATTTGAGATTGAAGACCATGTGTTCATTTGAGTATCTCCAGTGACGGGAATAGGTCGGTCAATGAGGGTAAGGAAGCTCAGTCCTAGGTATATTGGTCTATTTGAAATCCTTAAGAAAATTGGACCCATGGCTTACCGAATAGTCTTACCTCCTAACCTAGCTCAAATCCACAGTGTTTTCCATGTCTCCCAGTTGAAAAAGTACTTACCAGACCCCTCATATGTCATAGAATATGAGCATGTGCAATTGTAGGAAGATCTTTCCTATGTAGTGAGACCAGAGAGAATTGTGGATGCTAAGCTGAAACAGTTGAGAAGCAAGAACATTCCTCTAGTGAAAGTGATCTGGAGAGGTCTGACATCTGAGGAAGCAACTTAGGAATTGGCGGATGAAATGAGGCAAAAATAGCCAGAGTTATTCCCTTGAGGTATGTCTTTAAATTTCGAGGGCGAAATTTCTTTTAAGAGGGGTAGAAATGTAACAACTAGAAAAAGAAAAGAAAAAGAAAGAAGAAAGCTGAAAATTTTTGAAATCCTAAAATTTTTCTAAATCTGCTAGCTATAGCGAGAAATGGTCTAGCTATAGCGAAAGTACCTGTTCGCTATAGCGAAAATGCTTATAGCTATAGCGAGTGCGGGCAGTCCATAAAAAAACTAGGGAGTTGCTCGCCATAGCGCGTTCCATAGCAAAAACGGGGGTCTGGAACTGATATGTGCTCACTGTAGCGAAGGATAATTTTCGCTATAGCGAGGGTTAGTCCGGAAAAGCGTAAAAAGAGAGAATTTGACTTCTTAAAACGTCCCCATTCATTCTTTCTCTTTTATCTGACCTAAGCTTCAACCAAAGGAGAGAAAAGAGGCATAGAGAGATAGAGAGACCAAGAGAAAGAAGGAAGAACAAAGAAAAGGTAAGCAAGCTTGAGATTTTCCTCTTTTTTCTTCTTAGCATCTTGTTCTTCTCTCTTTGCCCTCTCTTTCTATGGTTTTGCTTGTGAAATTAGTTGGGTTTTAGGCATAAGTTAGAAGAAGGAAAGTGGAAAACCACTCTTGAACTTTTTTGCTTTCCTTGAGTATGTTGATTCTACTACCATGAGAGCTTGAGGGAGAGGAAGAGTTGGTGAAACTCTAGAGAGAGAGAGAGAACCCTTAGGTTCTTATATGTTAGAAGGGTTTACTCTGAAGAACCCCTAAGAGTTGTTGAGTTATGAGAGAGTAATTCCATGCTCTTTATTGTGTCTAGGCTCAAGAGAAGCACCTCCATCAATGTGTGATTGTAAAAACCAAGAAGGGAGAAGAGGAATTGAAAGGAAAGGCTTGTGTTGGCTCATAAGGTAGCTCTCTCCACTCTTTCTTGTTGCATTCTTGGATGTAACAGTCATTGTATGCTTGTATATATGCTTATTGTGTAAGACATGCCATATGTTATTGCTTTGATGCATTGGTACTAATATTCTTATGTGTTGGATTGTGAAAATTGCTTGGGTAAGGTAGTGTTAAAAGTCCTTTGAGATGGGTGAGGTAGAGTCGAAAGTCCCTGAGGCTGGGTGAGACAAAGCCAAAAGTCTCATAACTGAGTGAGGCCAAGTCAAAAGTCCCTAAAATCGAGTGAGGCTATCCCCCTAAAATCGGGTGAGGCTAGACCAAAAGTCCCTATAGCTTATTCTTGGCATTGATATTGTTTTCTTGGCATGTAAATCATGTATTGTATGATTGTGAATGGTTAGATGCTTAGTTGCATGCTTTGACTTGTTTATATGCCTTGATTGCTTCCTTGAATGAGTGTATGAGCTACTGAGATTCCATGAATCTCACCCCATTCCCTCCCCCATTTTAACATGTTAGGTGGAGCTCAAGGAGATTCAAGTGCATACCAAGGAGCCTAGAAGCATGTTTAGATAGATGTTAGTTATTTTAGTTCTTTTGATGTAAAAAGGTGCCAAAATGAATATGCACCTACTATTTTTGAGATGTAAATGTTGTACCAAGTGTAAAAGTATGGAAAAATGATGTATAAACTATGTAGAGAGCGAAAGCAATGAAAATGTGGGATTTACCCCTTTTGTGGTTTCTATGCGATAGTGTATTTTGGCTCGTAGCATAGTGAGTTTGACATGTATGATGATTTGGACCACTTGGATATTTCATATATGCTATGTTCGTGCTTTAAAACTTGTCCATGAGGTGCTAGAACATGTGGGAGACCATTTGGACCCACTTTGAACCGTTTTGGGTGCTAAAATCGCCAAATTTGTGAGCTACGTCAAAGTATGACCAAATGAACTCTTCTTCATATGAAATTTGGTATTCCTCTAGAGCTTATAGAGAGCTTCTTAGGAAGTTAAAGTGGGTAATATTTAGAGGTCCAAGGAATATTTGGCGAATTGTTGAAGTTAGGAAATTTTAATGGTTTGGTCATGGTACTGTGTAACTAGTCCAAAAATAAATCCATGTCATTCATAGACCAAATGGTGTCCAACTATCATGAAATTTTTTAGGCATAAACTAGATAACCATAGTGACCTATACTAACTAGAAGCACCTAAATAATAGGTCTATAGAGGGAGAATGAACCTTCTGAAGTTCTGTATCAGCATCAGGGAAGCCATCCCACCTTCGTTACTGTTCCATCGGTTTTCGAGGTCTAAGGGCTGCTGAACTGATCTGGACTTATTTTTTTCCTCTAGTTAAACTAAACTAGTGTAGTTTGCCCAAATTGGATTTTTGTGGATTTAGTTATGGATTTTTGAAGTTCATGACAGTAAGCTACACCAATATCAGGGATAGTCGGACCTCTGTCTCATTTTTGATATCAAATATGGTCCAAACACTGAGATTATGGTTGGAAATTATTTTTAGTGTAAAGTTAACACTTAGAGCTTTCTAGAAAGCTATGGTTTGCTAGATTCCCATTTTTCTATAATTAGTTATGATTTTCTAAAGTTAGAGCCAAAAATCTAACTTTTAAGCCCATTTAAGAAAATGCACTTTCTTAGTTTTTGGCTTCATATCCATGGTTTATGGCTTGATTTATGATGTGTATGAGTCGTATACATGGAGTTTGAGTACAGAATGTGAATGATGGGTACACGGGACCCACGGGACAAAAGATGAGTGTTTAAAACCCTATTTTATAGCAAGAAAATACCATAGTTTGTACTTGTTCTTTGGAAATCATATGGAATCGAGCCCAGAGGGTGGCTAGATTGAGTTAATACATTATGGTATTACACAACCAACTTTGAAAATTCACAAAAAATTCTATAGAACTTCAACTAATATGAATTTAACTTCCCAAAAATCTCTAAACAAGATTTATGTATATGCCGAATTTTAGACTAAGAAGAGCTCATTTGGATAGATTTTGCCATAGTTCACAATTATGGTCACTTGAGTGTCATCTAAGGGTTCAATTTGGTCTAAATGGTCTTCTTTGTGTTCTAGCACCTCTTGCACAAGTTTGAAAGCATAATTATATCATATATGACTGCACAAGTGGTCCAAATCATCATGCATCTCAATTTGGCTATTCCGCATGCAAAAATACATAAGCAAATATAAGCTCTTAAGTACCCAAATCACATTCTACCATTACTTTGCCATCAAATTTGGTTCATACATCATTTATAGATGCTTTTATATTTGCTCAAATGCTTACAACTCAAAACTGATATGTACATAAACACTTTGACATTTCCTAGCATTCAAAATCTATACAAATTACATATTTGTCACAACATAGCCATTTAGGCTCCTTGCCTTCCATTCTTTGGTTTTTGAACTCCACCTAGACCATATGAGATAGGAGAAGGAAGATGAGTGAGATTCATAGAATCTCAATAGCTCATATGCCCATTCAAGCACACATTCAAGGCATATAATATGTCAAAGGGTATAAGTATGCAAACTAACCAATCCATGAAGTATTCAAATCCACATTTCCATGCCACAAAGTCACATCAAACACAAGAATGAGTTTTAAGGACTTTTGGTTTAGCCTTACCCCATTTTTAGAACTTTTGGATTTGCCTCACTTTTGACCTAAGGACTTTTGACTTGGCCTCACCAATCCATAAGACTTTAGGTCTTGTCTCACCTATGGCTAGAGACTTTTAGCATCTCTTCACCTATAAAGGGACTTTTGGCATCACCTTACCCGTATGAGCAATGTTTACAAACCAATAACATTCAAGAAGGAATATTGGTACTAATACAACAAAATAACATCAAGTGGCATGTTTCAAGATACAAATGCACACACAAGTATACAATGACACATATACAACAAAGAATGCAAACAAGAATAGGGTGGAGAGCTACCTTAATATTTATTCAAGCTTTAGGTTAGAGTATTCCTCTCCTTCTTGGTCTCACAAGCACAATGAGATGGGATTTGATTTCCTTGGCCTAACCACAATAAACAACACTCAATTACACTCTTGACACAAGCCAAAGCATTAAACTCATTCTTAAGAGCACACTTTGTTCCATTGGTCTCATATTAGTTCCATTAATGGCATAATGAAGCAACTACCATAATTCAAGTTCTTGGTTCCATTTTCTTCTCATGTCTAGACCTCTTGGTTCCCTTTAGACTCCCTAAAGTCATCATAAACTCATTTCCAAGAGTCTAAACACAAGTTGCTTCTTAAGGCTACATTATGGAAACCATTATCTCATCTCCCAATCTATAGCTTCTAAATTTCTTTTAAGGTTTCCTCTTACCTTCTTCCATCATATGAAGTCTCAAACTAAGGCAACAATTTAAAACACTCCCTAACCTATTACTTCTGCCTTGCCCGAAACTATGGAGAGAGGAAGAGCCCATGGACTTTTTGATTTTTTCTTGATGGGAGACACACTTGGGAGGCTTCTTAGGGGTCTCAGGAACTCAAATAAACATTCATGCATGTAAGAAAATTGAAGAATCAAATCATTTTTTCCATTATGTTCAAGAGCTTCACACTTTTCTTTCTTAATTTCCATTAGTTTTCCTTCCAATTTCTTTGCATATTCCAAGTTAGCAAGAAGGAAGAAGCAAGATGCAAGAAGTTTTTACCTTAGTTTCAAGCTCTTTCCAAGAGGTTCTTCCTTTGTTTTATTTTTCTCCTTGAATTTTTAACTTTTCCCCTCTGGTTCAAGGCCAAAACAGAACCATTTCATCTACCAAAACTATGGAAAGATGAAGCAAGAAGATAGGAAAACTTTAAAGAAGAGAAAGCATTGAAATTCCTTAAATTTTCCTACCTTTCTTGGCTTCTTTCTCCCTTTTCTCTTGGCCCACTTGTGTGTCTCTCTTGGTAGCTCCCTTCTCTATTTTGGACAAGCTTAAGTCGATTAAGAAGGGACCAAAATTTTGGATGCCTAATATAAGGAGGTTTTAAGAAGCATTTGTTTTGAAAAATGCCATTTATGTCCTATGTACTTAGCATTTTTGTTTTACCTTCACTTTAGCTCCTTTTAGAGAACTATCTTTTTCATTATAAAACTTTGGTCCTCAATTTTATAAAATGATTTTGGAAGTACTCAATTTAAATTTAAAAATTCCTGAACGAATTATTCAAAGTTTAGGTCAACTGACATTCAAAATTATACACCAGAGGGGTTTTAACTATCCTGGGGCTTCCCATGGTTTTCAAGGTGTCTGAAAACTCTAAAGAACTCAAATTTTTTATTTAAAAAAACCCTTCTATATGTTTTTTAAAAAGCGCCCATATTTATGAAAATGCCACTAAACTTTTAGTAAATTTTTTGAACTACTCTGGCCCTGGTTTTTAGGCATCTTAGACCTTGGATCCTCATTTTCTGTTATCTAAAATTTTATCCTAATCTTATTTAACATTAAATCATCCTCTTTGGGAGATATTTTTTTGTATCTGGTGAATTTCATATGTTGATGTAGAAACCGTACATTACGTTTCTCACGCTTTCTCTTATTTTCGAAGAACTACATATTACATTTCTCCCTATTTAAATAAATTTCATCCTTAAAATTTAGGTTACACTTTCCTCTTATTCTTT
This sequence comes from Erythrophleum fordii, assembly GCA_032878935.1. Taxonomy (NCBI): domain Eukaryota; kingdom Viridiplantae; phylum Streptophyta; class Magnoliopsida; order Fabales; family Fabaceae; genus Erythrophleum; species Erythrophleum fordii. The sequence goes on along the minus strand of JAVQMF010000025.1, from coordinate 3,195,943 downwards.
TATATTTTTTCTAATTACTCCTTTCTTTCCCTTCTTCCTGGCTCTATACGCTTCTCTCAATGATTTCACTCTTTTAAGTTTCTTTCTGCCAAGGATCTTTCATTACTAGTCTTTAATGAGTACTCTTCCTTTTTGGTACTATTGTTATAGAGCATATAATAGTCCTTCTCATAAGGGAAAGAAGTTTTTGACTTTGAGTCATACTTTTATGATTTTCGCCTTCATCTGGAAGAGCTTATCAATCATATCTGGTTAGTCTTAACCTATTGATAGGCGTTAATATTCTGCTTAGTGGACTCATTTATATACCTCAGGAGGTAATTTACTTAGTATCAAATCTCTTGTATCATTTCCCAATGGCTTCCCATAAAGTCTCATTACCCTTTTTTGTTCATTAGAGCCATTGGAGCTTTCTGTCTATGTACTTACTTATTTAAATATTCTATCTACTATTCATCTTCATGTCCTTTCTTACTAGCTTATCTTATAATCATAATTCAGATTTCTTTCCATCATAGGCCTAACATCTTAATTGCTTACTAAGATTATAGCTCCATCAAGGAGTCTCCATTTTTAATTATTCACTTTCTCTATTTACTGACATATTTACCTCTTTAGGCCTGGACTTTTTCTTACTCCTTTTACTCACTAGCAAGTGGGAAATTTATAATCCCTCATCTTAGAACTAGTTGGCATAACTTTATATCCTTCATACTAGTATTGAAGAGCAACTACCACTAACTAATGCTGAACTCTGATGGGATGCTAACTGTACTCATAGTCTCAACTACTAAAAACACAGTCTATCATTTAACCCATTATAAAAACTACACCTAACCCTTTTCTAAAACATAACTATGGCGTATAAGGATCTCTCTCTATCCCTTGGTTAAGTTTACTATTTTTCGGGTAGTGGTTCATTTAACTTTAACTCAGGAAAGCTACTCTTTTGCTCTCCTCATCCTACATACTACACTTATCTATTAAGGGTATAGTAAGTGGTTTAACTATTTAAGCATAGCCTCATTATGTTTGATGGCAATAGTCTACTAGACTTAGACGGTCTCTAGTCTTGGGGACATCATCTAACTGAAACTATACTAAGACTAACTACTTTGTAAAAACTATCTCAAGATGTCATCTCCCCAAATAACTATCATACAATAACTGTGGGCTCTCTGTAACTTTGTGAGATCTACTGTGACCCCTAGGTCTACTGCGACTCTCAGAGCCCTACTAAGGTTTATGGTAACCTATTGTACTATACTAAGATCTACTACAATCCATCTTTGGGAGACATCAAGTCTAAGTTCACTTTATCTAAAAATAAAACATATGCTCACTAAGTTCGAAAGCTATCGCTTATAATCTCTAAGGCTCAACTCAGATATCCATTATGCTCTTCATGTGAAGTGGGTTCTGTGCCATTTGATTTTCTAGGATCCCATCATACTAATATTCAGGAGTATTTTAGCTTTCACTTACCGTTCCTCATAGGATCCTCAAGTTCTCACTACAACCCTTTTTACTTAGGCTTCTTTCTTTACTTTTACTGATTTACCATACTTTCCTTATACTCATTTTGTCTTTCCTCTCATGTCCTGCTATTTTTTATTATGCCCACATTTGCTCTTGAGTGCCTTTAGCACTAAGGCATTTTATACATTAAGTATGCCTAACATCTCTCGCTGGATAGAGGTTATATGCTGGTCCCCTCTCATTTTGTTTAAATATCTCATAAGGGACTCAAACTATACATCTAAACTTATGCTATCTAATTTGAGTGTTCAATACTGTTAGCACATTCTCTTTTACATCATTATTTCCTTATTGGAGATCCCTTTCTGTATGCATTTCTTACTGTACTAATATTACTGGAATCCCTTCATTTCTCTTTCTTGACTTATCTCATCATTTAGCTAACTAGGATACTCATCGATCATTGGGACACTTTTTATGATTGATGTCATTGTTTGCTACGCACTCAAGTCACATTACTATTGGGTTAGCCAGACCCAATATCATAGAACTGTTGTTGTAAGCAAACTATAACATTGAACACTAATACACATGTACATCATGACTGAGCTCAAAGCCATTATCACCAATATATTACAAGTTTCCTAATAATCTAAAGTATTCCTCTCTTACTTTTCTTTATCTGCCTTATTTCCATAGGATGCTTGGGGAAAAGAGGACTCTTCCTTTAATTTCCTACAAAAATTTCTACTTCATCCCGAGGTCACTTTACATTGCCTAATTGTTTCTATTTCATGCATTCCTTGCACTTTATAAACATATATGCTAAGGACAATCGTGCTTTTTCAAGCACTCACACTCAACCACATCAACTCAAAATTTATTCTTAAGCTATTGTGTCCTTGACCTAAGCATCATTACATACTTTCTCTTTCTTTTTACTTTTACTATCTTTTTACTCAGGTGCAAGGATGCTCTATTACTTGTTTATTTCCTTGCTATTTCATGCTTCTTTATATGTAAGAGTATCTACATCTTTTCTGGGTTCCTCTATTTTCTCACTTTTTGTAATATCAGGGGATGTCTAATTCCTCTTATACTCTTACTTTATTCTTAACTAAACTGTCCCTTTGTAAGAAAAATTTTATTTCATCTAACCCCGAAGTTACATTATATAGTGCTCTTGGCTTACACTTCTTCTCTATATAATGCATAGGCTCACCTTCTTTAGCGGTCTCTAGCTCTCTTAAGCTTTTCTGAGAGTACTAAGGCACTAACTACTTACTCCAGCTCATTTCTACATTCATATCTGAGCTAGGCTTTCTCTTTATTAAATCTTTTTACTCTTATCCCTAGGAGCATAGTCTATTGATTTCAGGGTTTTACTAACCCAATATAGGACACACATTCTTCATGCCCGGAATCTACCTCACTGAAGATTGATGCTCCACTAGGTGTTATAATTACTCACATGCTATTACATTACATCAATCTCATATTGGGGGAGCTTATCTGGCTAACTACTAGCCCTTATCTATTTACTTTTCTATGCTCAGTCTATCTATTTGGCCATTACTAAACCCTATCTCATTAGAGCTATAACTTACAATAAGCCCTAAAACTCGCATAGGCTTATGATGAACTTAATACTTTTAAATAAGTTCTCATTCTTTTTTTTTTTTTTGAATTTTTGACACTGGGCTCATCATACTCATCTTTAGGTGTTACCTATAAGGTACACCCTACTCGTATGTTCACTGTATACCTTATTGTTGTTAACCTTAAGTTATATTAATTTCTAAGCTACCTTAACATCTTGTCAACAGGGTCCAAAATCTTGTTGACAAGGTATCATATACTGTAATGAAAAATTCAAGATCCTATCAACAACGTCTTAAATTCATCATATTAGCCCATCGTTTGCAGTTACACAGGGTAGCATCTTAGGTTAGAGTCAACGCCCTGTAGGTGGGTGTCAACAACCTTATTGTTCCTATGTCTGACATTCTTTCACTTTAATGGCTATCTACCAACAACATTCTCAAGCTAAGCCTCCACTTATGCTGGGCTTTTTCTCAGTCTCAATTATTAAGCTTACTACTCATCTATTACTTATTGGTCCTTCATGCTCACTAATGGACCATTTACTGCTCTTTTCTTTATTTACATTAGGGTCCCCGCTCTTGGTGCCTCGATTGACCCTACAACAACTTATTTCTCAGGTTGGCCTAAGATGACCAACAAGGCCTTTTATACCACAGTAAACTCTACTATAACTAAAAGCTTCTTCCTTAGCTATGTAATCTAAGCCCACTGCTTCTGCATGTAGCCTATCATTAGAGTTAGAGGGTTTCACCTTTTGCTTTATTCATACATAACTAACTGTCGCCTTCAGGTTGTTAGCACTCTATGGAGTGTAGCTTATAACTCAAATCTCTGGCTTGAGGGAATTAGCTTTATAGGCTCTTCACTTTCTCTTGGCAATTGGGTGTCATGGCTAGGGAGATAACTCCCATCTGCTTGCCCCTGTATCGGCAGGACATCCCTCGAATGGTCTGAGTATGGTAATCAGGGAAATTCGGCCTCTTATAACCTCTCTAAGCAAGCCTCTTTAGTAGCTACATAATCATCTTTTACTGCTAATACACAAAGCTTACCATCGATCTCGGTGAGCTACTATAGCTTATAAAGATCTAGCTATTGGATCACTTAACTCTGCTCACTTAAGTTGCTTCTTAAGGCTACATTATGGAAACCATTGTCTCATCTCCCAATCTATAGCATCCAAATTTTTTCCAAAGTTTCCTCCTACCTTTTTCCATCATATGAAGTCTCAAACTAAGGCTAGAGCAATTTAAAACACTCTGTAACCTATTACTTCTGCCTTGGCCGAAACTATGGAGGGAGGAAGAGCCCATGGACTTTTTTATTTTTCCTTAATGGGAGACACACTTGGGAGGCTTCCTAGGGGTATTAGGAACTCAAATAAACATTCATACATGTAGGAAAATTCAAGAATCAAATTAGTTTTTCCATTATGTTCGAGAGCTTCACACTTTCCTCTCTTAATTTCCATTAGTTTTCCTTCCAATTTCTTTGCATATTCCAAGTTCCCATATCCTAAATCAATGGTTTCATGCTTGCTCTAAGTCAAAAAATTCCCCCTCTTATGGTTCTGTTCTTGGCCGAAACACCACACCAAGAAGTAAGAAGGAAGAAGCAAGATGCAAGGAGTTTTTACCTTGGTTTCAAGCCCTTTCCAAGAGGTTCTTGCTTTGCTCTATTTTTCTCCTTGAATTTTTAAATTTTCCCCTCTAGTTCAAGGCCAAAATAGAACCATTTCATCTACCAAAACTATGGAAAGATGAAGTAAGAAGAGAGGAACAACTTTAAAGAAGAGAAAGCATTAAAATTCCTTAATTTTTCCTACCTTTCTTAGCTTCTTTCTCCCTTTTCTCTTAGCCCACTTGTGCATCTATCTTGGTAGCTACCTTCTCTATTTTGGACAAGCTTAAGTCAATTAAGAAGGGACCAGAATTTTGGATGCCCAATATAAGGAGGTTTTAAGAAGCATTTGTTTTGAAAAATGCCATTTATGTCCTGTGTACTTAGCATTTTCGTTTTATCTTCATTTTAGCTCCTTCTTTAGAATCGTCTTTTTTATCATAAAATTTAGGTCTTCACTTTTATAAAATGACTTTGGAAGTACTTAATTTAGATTTAAAACATTCCTAAACAAATCAATCAAAGTTTGGATCAACTGGTATTCAAAACTATGCACCGGAGGGGTTTTAACTGTCCCGGGCTTCCCAATTTTTTTTCCTTTGAAAACCCTAGGGAACTCAAATTTTTTATCTAAAAAGCCCTCCTATGAGTTTTCCTAAAAGTACTCATATTTACGAAAATACCAATAAACTTTTAGCAAATTTTTTGAACTACTTTGGCTTTGGTATTCGGGCATCTTAGACATTAAATCCTCATTTTTCATTATCTAAAATTTTATCCTAATCTTATTTGATCTCAAATCATCCTCTTTGGGGGATTTCCTTTTGTATCCGGTGAATTTCATATGTTAACAAAGAAACCATATGTTACGTTTCTCACATTTTCTTTTATTTCTAAAGAATCAGATATTATAGATTTTGAGGTAAGATTTTGCATACATATAGATCTCATACCGAGCTTTTTGTTGGTCTAAGAACTATATTATTTAGAGGTCTATAGAATTTATTATGATTTTTCAAAAATCAACAAATATTGTATTTTGGTATGAGTTACTGCTTATTTGGTCAAAATTGTTTTTGTGTCATCCAAGAGCCAAATGAGGTCTAATAATTTTAAAATTTTGCATGGATAAAATAGACATTTTTAGTGACTTGTAGCAACTAGAAGTATCTCATTTGGATGTTTTTAGAGAGAAAAATGATTTTTTGAAGTTCTATGTCAGTACCAGTAGTGCCAACTGAGTTCAAGTACTATTCCATTGATTTTTATTAGCTTAATGTTATTTTATTGGTCTAGATATTTTGTCCTTAAAGGAGACAACTTTAGCTTTCCGAATTGGTATAGTTTGCCTAAATTAGAATTTTGTGGAATTAGGTATAAATTTTTGAAGTTCATATCAGTAAACTATTTTAGAACTCTAAGATAGCCAAACCTACATTGCTTTCCTACTGTCAATCATGGTCTAAATGCTATTTTCATAGCTTGAAACTATTTTTAACATGAATTTAACATTTAGGGCTTTCCAAAAAGCTATGGTTTGTTAGGTTTCAAGTTTTCTATATTTAATTATGAATTTTCAAAGTTGATGACAAGAACTTGGTTTTAGAACTCGAGATTGATTGTTGAAAACTACGGGGAAGAGCTTGAAATATATGTTTCTTGTCAAATTTTGTGATGAATCTGAGCTGCTATGATATATGTTGGGAATATATTTAAGTTGAGGAACAATTATATGACTCATATGCTAAGAGTTGGACAATTTCAGTTACTGTTTTTTCACTCTCCCGTTGCCTTGCAAATGTATTTGTGATAAAACCATAGTAGATGCCTTGAATTACATAAATTGAGATGTATGAATATATGGTGTTATACAAGCATTCAATAACAATCATATAACTAAGAAATACATGCAAGAAAGAGTGGAGAGCTACCTTGGTACAAGAAGACAATTTTCTTCTTTGTTTCCTCACTTCATTGGCTTGGCTGCACACTCACACCTAGAAGGGACTTGATTCACTTGGCCTAGACACATCAAACAAGACACAATTCAATCATTGGAACCATCTCTAACCTTACATAAACACATAACATAAGATACATCTAGCTTATGACACCATTATGGTTCCACTCAAGGTATAATGAAACAACTCATGAAATTCAAGATCTTAGCTCTAATTTCTCACTCAATCTAAGGCACATGACTCTATGCAAACTCATTAGAGTCATCTCCCATTCAATCCAAGGGCCCTAATATCAATTTGCCCCTTTATGCACAATGGAACTTAAAATTTTCAACTTCCAAAATATGATTTTCTAAATTCAAACCAATGGTTCTTTTGGTGTCTATAATTCATATCTAGACCATTTTAATCTTTGGAATTAAAAAAAAAGGGAGAATTATAATAAAAGACCCAAAGATGAAAAAAATTATTCTTAAGGACCTATTACCACTTGTTTTAGGATGATTACCATTGAGTTTAGCAACAAATCGTTGAACTTAGTGGTAAAGGTCCTTAAGAATAATTTTCTTCATCTTTTGGTCCTTAAACATAATTTTCCCTAAAAAAAACTCTCCTTAGGTGTGATCTTCCCTTCATGGTTGAAACACACACATACACACTTGCACCCATGGAGTTTTCTTCATTTTCCTAGGGAAATAGGCATCCATGGAGCTTTTTAGATGTCTTGATAACTCATTCATACTCTTTGACATCCTAAATTACCATTAGAAAGATTCATGTTTGCCAAGGTGTAACTAAATCCCTAGTTATGGCAACTTGTTGTCTAATATTTCATTTTGAGTGTGGTTCCTCTTACCTCAAGACCACATCTTCTATCAAGTTTTAATTAGAATTAAGTCCCTAACATACTCCCCTTATTCTAACCAATACTATAAAAGAAGAAGAAATCAAGAAGAAGTAATTATACTTTGAGTCACATACCTTATTGACAAGCTTTTCAAAGATGCTTTCTTATGCGACCAAGAGCACTTCTAAATCTCCTCTTCTCTCCACTGATTCAGTCACCAAACAAGACCAATCAAGATATTAAAGCATAGAATAAGAGAGGAGAATGAGTGGAAGAAGTTTAGAGAAGGAAAGGGAGTAAACAATTGTGTATTTTCTTACCTTTTCAAAACTTCTTCTTCCTCCCTTAATTCTCCCTCTTGTATGCCACTCCTAGCCCTCCTTAGTTCTATTTCATTGTGTGAAAAAGTTAGTTGGGAGATCAGACCAGATTGGGATGTTTTTATAAGGCCAAGTGTCCATTTTCATAAGTCTTCATCTTTGTAATTAAGTCCCTCATCTTAGTTTTTACCATATGGATTCATTTCACCTTCTTTCCATTATAAAATTTGGTTCATCTAATTCATAAAATGGGTTTGGTTCCACCCAAATTGGATTTAAAACCATTTTGAACCATTTAGTCAAAGTTTCAGTCAACCGACAATCAAAATCGCTCATTGGAGGAGTTTTAACTGTTTATATTCCATGGTTTTTAGAGCCTTTGAGAACCCTGAAAAGCTCAAATTTTCTGTTTAAAAAGCCTTTCTATGAGTTTTCCAAATTTTTCAAAAATTACAAAATTACTCTATATTCTTTCATAAATTTTTCCTAGCTTCCATAGCTCAGTTTTTCGAGCAACTCAGGCCTCAAATCCTTATTTTTAAGGGTCTAGATTACTAGTCAAATTTCATTTAGACTCAATTCTTTCATTTAGGGGACCTCCTTTAGAAATTCCTTTAGTTTTAAACATTTTTTGAGTAATCAAATATTACACTTTCCTTGTACTAGGAAAGTATACACCTCATTCTTGAACTCTTTCATATTTTGGCCAATTGAAAACCAAAAGAAAATTGCAAAACATCTAAAAAACAAAGCACATTCCTAAGTGACACCTTCACAAGCCAACTTAATTAACATCACTAAAAAGGAAACCTAGAAGGAGGTTTCTCATAGGTAGCTAATTCTTTTTCAAGTCAAATATTTGACAGATTTAAAACATAAACTAAATGAGATTGCCAATGGGAATAAATATTGGTTCACAGATACCACATCTACTTTAATTTTTCAAACCCACCAAATGATCAGCTAGACTTTTGCATATATACTCATGTATATGGTTCTAGATTAGAAAAATTATTGTTTTAATCTCTGAAATATATAAAAATTTTTAATGCAATCTTATATTTAAATTATGATTATAATTTTTACTTGCTTCGGTGATAGTGATGATTTTTTAAAAACATACTAAAAATATTTTCCTATTGGTAATTGTAATATGTGGTGTTTTATACAAAAATAATATATGTCTCACATAATTCTCTATTTCTTTTAAGGTTATGGGATTTTTTAAACTTATGGTATGCAATTTTCTGTAATTGTTCATAATAATGAAGCTTTATTATTGCAGACATGATACTAATTAATAATTGGTGGTCTTCCTGCCCATCAAAAAGTTAGCCTCTATATACTCCAAGCAAAATATGCAAATAATTACAAGGTGGTGCAAATGATAATGTGGCTCTTATAAGTCCACATAAAACCTGTTGGAAGAAATAGAATAAGTTATAATTGAAAGTCCCACCCTGTTTACCATTTCTAATTCCTTTGTTTTGTCAACATCGTTGTGGTTCATGGTCAACGTGTACCGAAATTCACCTGGAAAAGTATATCATCAAATTAAGAATACTTCCATTTTTTAGGGACTAAAGCATTGATTTACTCTTTAAATTATGATTATGATTGTTATATACTTTGGTGATAGTGATGATTTTAAAATTGTTCTAAAAATATGTTCCTATTGGTAAGTGTAGTATGCGGTTACATAAATTATATTGCAGCGTTATTCCTTACTAGTGGCCTTTGTTCTTTTCTTATGTTCCTTTCACTTCCATAATTGCTAACTCTTTCTATACCTGACATGATATAGATGGCATATGATATGATCATTGTAATACCATATTATTTATAACATCAATCCTCTTATATGCAAGTGGGATCACACAATTCTTTAAAGAAATCTCAAGAAAATGTATTAAAATAATGAATTAAATTGCGTTGCATAGCAGATAAATTTTTGCATTTCATGTCTTCGAGATCCCATGAACTCACCAAAAACATTCTCTAATTATTTTCCATTCACAACATTCTCAAAAATTAGCATAAACCATGGATTAAGGGTCAAAAATCCCAAAATTTTCCTCATTCATCGTGGTTGTACAGTGATAGATTTTAAGAGCAACTTTGAAAAATCATAACGAAATGTAAAAAAATTGAAATCACACAAACCATAGCTTTCAGGAAAGCTCTAGATGTCTACTTTATAGTAAAAATAAGTCCCAGCCACAAAAATCCCATTTGGACCACCTCTGATACTAATACAAATTACTTATATAAACTTTAGAAATTCATAACTAATTCTAAAAAAATTCAATCCGTAAAATCTATACCAATTTGGAGAGCTAAAGATGTTAACTAGAGGGAAAAATAGTTTCAGACCAATCCAAGAATGTTAAGGCCCCGAAAATCAATCAAATAGCCCCTACAGGTCTAATAGTGTGCATGGTACTGGACAGCTCAAAAATTAATATCTCCCTCTCTAGATATCCACATAAGGTGCTTCCAGTTGGCACAAGTCACTAGGAAGATCTAGTTTCTTTGTATAAAATTTTACAACAACTAGACATCATTTGACCCTAAATGATAGAGAACAAATTCTGGTTGTTTAACCAACTTTAAAGATTCACCAAATATTTCATAGACTTCCAAAAATTTTACACTTTAACTTCCCAAAAAGCTCTCAACAAGCTCCAGATGCATGCCAAATTTCAGACCAAAACGAACTCATTTGGACAAAAAGTGGTACAACTTACCAAAATGGCCATTTTTTCTCCATATGAGATACCAACTTTGTACAATTGGCCTTCTTTAATATTTGGCACTTGGGCAAGTTTAAAAGCATAATTATGACTTGTGTGAACTGACCAAGTAGTCCAAAATCCCATGCATCTTAAATTGGCTATCCCACATCCAAGAATACATGTTTCAAGTGAGCATTCAACTACCCAAAATCCATATTTACATTGATTTAAGGTCACATATAGTCTACATAATATCCATATATCATTTTACATTTGTTCATGATCTCATATCGCAAAAATAATATGTACAAGCTCACTTTGACATCCAACTACAAATAAGGTTACATAATAGACAATTTGCAATCTCTTAAGGTCTTTGGCTTGCACTCCTTGCTTCTTGAGCATCACCTAGACATTTCAAGATAATTGAGGAAAGAGGAGTGAGATTCCTAGAATCTCAATAGCTCACACACCCATTCACACACCCATTCATGGCATATACACATCAAAGCATATGTATAGAAGGTCTAACAACCATAAAGTATGCAAGGTCACAATTTTCATGCCACTTATTCACATTCAAGCCAAGAATATACTCTAAGGACTTTTGAATTTGCCTCACTCTTGGCCTAAGGACTTTTGACTTGGCCTCACCCTTCTAAAAGACTTTTGGCCTTGGCTCACCCATGCCATGAGACTTTTGGCATCTCCTCACCTTCATTAAGGGACTTTTGGCAATACCTCACCCTTATGAGCCATTTCCACAATCAAAGCCATTCAAAGAAACACATTGGTACCAATGTAATGTCAAGGCATCAAGTGGCATGTTGTCAAGTCATAAGAACACACACAAGCATAGAATGACATACATATGCACACAAGAATGCAAGGAGAATGAAGTGGAAAGCTACCTTGAATTTTGCAAGCTTTCCTTTGTCTTATTCCTCCCTCTTTTTGGTCTCACAAGTGCACTTAGGTGGGTGGGTGTTCTTTTGACCTAAACATCATAAATAACACACAATTACATACTTGAAGTAAGCCAAGACATTAAACTCACTCTTGAACACACACTTGGTTCCATAAGTGGCATAATGGTTTTATAAATGGCCTAATGAAGCAACCTTTACAATTCAAGCTTTGCGCTCCCATCTTTTTCAATTTCTAGGCCTCTTGGCCTTATTCAAAGTCCTTGGAGCCCTCACACAATTATTTGCACAAGATTGGAATCAAGTTGCTTCACAAAGTACTATTATGGACAATATTGTTCCATCTTCCAATCCATTGCTCCTAAATTTTTCTCAAGGGTTTCTCCCATCTTGTAGCATCATAGGAAGTCTCAAAACAAGGATAGAACAATTTAAAACACTCCCTAAACTATAGAACTAGCCTAGGCTGAGACAAGCACCATAAATAGGGTTCTTAGACTTCTTAACTTTTCCTTGAAGGGAGAGCCACTTAGGGAGGTTTCTAAGGGTCTTAAGAGCTCAAGGAAACATTCAAATGGTCAAGGAATTATTCTCACAAAATCAGATTTCATAAAACCCTAAGGAATCCTACACTTTGCTATCTTTTTTTTTTCCATAGGTTTTTCTTGCAATTTTTTGACATATTCCTCTTCTCCATGGTCTAAAACCCTTGTTCGTTCCTTGTTTTTAGACATAACATCTCCCCCACTCATATGGTTATGGTTTTGGCTGAAATCATACACGAGGAGAAGCAAGAGGAGAAAGCAACATGAGCAAGGATTTACCTTAAATTCAAGTATGTATTCAAGACTTTTTCTCCTTGGTTGGCATCCTTTCAATTAATTCAAACTCTCCCCTTATGTTCTTGACCAAAACCAGAACCAATCATCTCAAGAAAACCATAGGAAGAGAGCTAAGAAGGAGAGGAACAAGATTGGAAGAAGATGGAGCATGAAATTCCTTAGATTTCTTTACCTTTCTCTTGATTTTTCTCTGCTATCTCTCCCACTCCTTGTGCGCCTAGAAGAGCTACTCCATTTCTATATTTTGGGCAGAAAAAGTCATGCTTAAGGAGGTGGGAGAAAAAGGGAGAAGTGTTTGAAAGCTTCAAGAAATAAATTTTTTCAAAAATTTCAATTTTGTCCTTCTGAAATGGTAATTTCGTTTCGGCTTCATTTTAACTCCTTTTTTAGAACCATCATTTCCATTAAAAAAAATTTAGATTCTTAATTTAATAAAATGCCGTGGAATCACTCAAATTGGATCTAAAATCTTATCAAATGAATCCGTCAAAATTCAGGCTCACTGCAGTTGGAAAATATACACCGGAGTGGCTTTACCATTCCCGGGGCTTCCCATGGTTTTTGGAGCCTCTAAGAATCTTAGGCAAGTCAAATTTCTCACTTAAAAAGCCCTCCTATGTATTTTTCTAAAAGTTGCACTTATTTACAAAAATGCTATTACATTTCATCAGTTTTCGTCACAAATTGTTTCACCGTCCTAGCTTTGTTTTTCTTTTCATCTAAGTCTAGAATTATCATTTTTAGGAGCCTAGGAATCTACTCAAATTTTTTTAGGCATTATCTAGCTCATTTCAGAGGACTTATTTTTATATGGCTCATTTAATAGTTTTACAAAAATTACGTTCGCTATAATCATCAACATTAAGTCAATGCCATGGGATAGAGAAGAACCTCCCATATTAGATAAATGTTGCATCTATAGAGTGCCCTGTGTTATCTGTCAACATAATGAAGATGCTTATACACCAAATGTTGTTTCAATTGGCCTTTTTCATTACCATGATTCAAGGTTGCAAAACATGGAAGCACACAAAATAACACTTTTCAAAAAATTAAGATATGAATTCGGCAAGCAAAACAAGGACAATTTGTCTAGCTTTGTGAATAATTTAAAACCAAGGGTTCATGCTTGTTATTCAAAGAAAATAGAGCTTAACAAGAAGCAATTTTTGAAGGTGATATTAATGGATGCTATTTTTATAATTATACTCTTCAAAAATGGGGATGAGGATTGGTCAAGACCATGGTTGACAAGTCAACTAATTGGAGATCTATTGTTACTTAAGAATCAACTTTCGTGCTTTATTATTGATGAGCTATATAGTTATATTTTTAACCCTCAAATTAGTGGTGGCTTCTCTTCATTTCTTGAGCTGTCATTTCAATTCTTTATATATTTTAATAGATAGAACTTAAAGCTTGATCTTGAGCCAAAAACCACACCAACCATCCACACTTACTAAAAGTTCAAATAACGGTCCTTGTAAAGTCTTTTGCAGAAAAATTTCTGCAAATTTAAGAGACAGAATAGAAAAAAGAGCAAGTAGAAAAAGAAAAAGTAAGTCCTATGCATATTCTCCCTCTTTTTGCACTTAAGACAACTATAATCTATTAATATGCAAATAAGATTGTTTTTTCTCCTTATGTAACGTAAACATTATCTTTTTTCTTCATTTAATTTTGTATTTTCCAAAGTTTTCTGAAAAGTAAATAGAGTTGCATCATTTAGATTCTAATACGAATTTAGTAGTACCAAAAAAAAAAAAGATGAAGAGAGAAAACTAGAAAATAAAAATAAAAATCCAAATTTTCAAAAAAGAAAAAAAAAATCTCTTTTCTAAGAAATCAGAATTTTCACTTTAAAATTTTTTGTCTAAAACATTCAACATGCTTATCTTGTCTTTTGTTATATCAATTGTTTAACTTTGACCAAAGTTTTTTAGTAAATTAATTTTATATAATGATTCTAATATAAACAAGATTTATCCATTCCTACATGCTTAGCTTGATTTAAGCATGAAGTATGAGGTCGATCTCTTACTTCATTAAGAGGTAATTAAGAATATATCTTTATATGATATGAAGGTAATCCCATAAATATATATATATATATATATATATATATGTATATATATATATATTCATATTCAGCCAAAGCTTGAAAACTATACATGTTGTTGGAATTTTTGTTTTTTTAATAATTGCCACATGAAGAAAGATATTATAGAATTAACATATGGCATTGACAATTATAACAAGTCATAATAATTATGAATACATTCTAATTTTAACAAGTGGCATCCTTGAATAATGTAATTATTAGTAGATATTTTGACAAATTTATTAGAATCGTAGAAATGATTTATATATTATTCATCATGCTATAAATTTGGTAAAAAATATATATATATATTGCTAAATTAAATTGGGAGATAATTGTAGATTAAACCTAGTACGAAGCTATGATCTATTGTTTGATTGGAAATCCCAATAGGAAGAGGGTAACTACAAGAGATAAAAGGAGTAGGAGCTACGGCTTACCATACCTGTGGAACCTTGAGAGTTTATCAAAATGCCCCTTTTGGGTAACCTAACTAGTATAAATAAGATAAATAGCTCTAAATGGGTTATGAGTTGGAGTTTGTTTCTCTTTATGAACTTACAGATAGTTAAGTTTATTACAAGCTATCCATAACACATAAAATCCAATTCATTTAAATAGTGTTAAATGCAAATTTAATTATTTGATTTGATTTTAAATATAATTTTCTAATTAGCCCAACAATTAATTAATACTAATACATAAATTAATTAAAATTTCAACAACCTCTCACTTTGATAGCATAAATAATTATTAGACAAAACAAGAATAGATAAATATAATATACCAAAAATATCAATAATCAATATACATTGTAAGCAAAAATTTAAAAATGAAACAATGAACCAAGAACATCAAATCTGATAAGGAAAATAATGTCAAAATGCCAATAAATTTCTATAACTAAATCAAATGGAATAGCAAATAAAGTATATCCAAAAGACTTGGTTGAAAATACATCAAAGTGCCCTTTAAGAACATAACTCAAACTCCTACTAAATCTAAGCAAAAGCAAAAAATTTTATAAAATCCAAGAGTCACATGTTTCTAAAATTAAAAACTCTAATAAGTAAGTCTATGGTTAACAAATTAACTAGCATATTATCTGTAAAATATAAATATTGTGAGTCTAAGATTTACATATCTTCTCTCCAATAAATAAGAACTTAATATCAAATTTTAGTATGACTAGAATGCTTATGATTTTGAGAAAGCATATAGTAGAATCATTGTTGTAACAAGGCAGTTAAGACCTGAGATATACATTCAACAAAGTGTATAACAAAAATTAATTTCCTTGAACATATAGCTTGAAAAATGGCCTTCAAAACAAGCAACATATTCTACAACCAAAATTGAGGTAGTGATAAGTATCCATCTAGCATTTTTCAATGAAGTAGCTCTTTTAGACATCATAAGATGTATACAAAGGTTGAGGCAACTATAACTATACTTACATGACACTTTCTCATGAAACAACTCCTCTAAACATCATAAGATGCTAAAAATTTAATTAGAGTGATAAGCATTAAGGCTAGTTCAAGAATAAAAGTTAGCTTACTTAAGGCCTTAGAGTTAAATTGACAACTTATGTTAACTAAATTTGGGGTAGACACTAAAGTTTAACCAGTTAATCGAAGCACTACTAAAAAAAAATGTTTTTTATGATGACTTTTAGTGGTGACAAAAATGCCATCATTTTTTAAGATTTAGTGGTGAATATAGTTAGCCATCACTAGTTAATGCTAAAAGTATGTATTATCTATTACTAAAACCTTTAGTTGCAGCACTTTAAAAGTCATCGCTAAATTAATTTTATGGCTATTAAAAATGTTGCCAAGAAAATGTTTTCACGAGGACATCAGAACAATGGCTACTAAATATGTTTTTAATGACTAACAGAGTTGTTGCTAAATGGCTATTTTGTGACCACTCATTCATAGTCACCACAAAAGACGGTTCAAGTTTTTTCACTAAAAAAAAAAAAGTTGATTTGAAATCTTTTAGTGACCACAAATGTACCTCGCCATTGAAGTCATTTTTAGTGGCCACATGATGTTGCCACTAATAATGTCATTTGCGGCCACAAATGGTTGCTGCAAAAGCACTTTTAATTTGTTGGCAAGACAAACAAAATTTTGGTAAGAAACTTTTTAACTACCATATATTTCATTCACCCTAAAGACATTTTGAATGGCAACCTCTAGTCGCTACTAATAATGTCATTTGCTACTACATACCAATTATTCCCACAAAGTACTTTTACTTTTTTCGGCATGTCCAAAAAAATTTTTAGCATCAACATATCACTATCACCACTAAATACGTTTTTAGTGGTCACTGTTTGTCACTACTAATAATTTCATTTGCAACTACATACTAATTGTTGCTGCAAAAGCACATTTTATTTTTTTCGAGGGGTCAAAAAATTTTGGTGTAAAAATTTTTAGCAACTATATCTATCGCCACTAAAGATTTTTTTAGTGACTACTTGACATTGCAACTAATAATGTCATTTGTGGCTACATTTCACTTGTTGTCGTGAAAGTACTTTCAATTGTTTGGTTGGTTTAGAAAAATTTTGGTAGGAAAATTTTTAGTGGCTACATATTTTTGTCACCACTAAAGGTATTTTTAATGGCCATTTTGGCATCATTGCTAATACTATCATTTGCGACCATGTACCAAATATCACCGCAAAAGCACTTTTTTTTAGCATAACCAAAAAAATGGTGGATTCAAAAATTTTTAGTGACACTAAATTTCCTTCCTGCTAATAATGTCATTTGCGTCCACATGCACTTTGTTATTGCAAAAGCCATTTAAATTTTTTAGATAGCCTTATAAAAACTTTGGTGGGAAGCTTTTTAGTGACCACATTTTTTATCACCACTAAAGATATTTTTAGTGGCTAAATCATGTCATCACTAATATTTTATTTTGTGACAATATAAGAATAGTCGTCGCAAAAGCTCTTTTTTACTTTTTTGGCATAAATAGGAAAAAAATTGATGGATTAGTGACCATATGTTCAAGTATTATATTATTATTATATAGCTAAATTATAAATAGTATTATAATTTATGTTTCTACTTGATTTTGGCAAAATTTGTCACACCATACATAGTTAGCATTGGTTTCATATTAAAACTAGCTAAAAGTAACAAATTATAATCATTTTCATGAAATTCACACTTTTAGCAGCGAAAATAACCGACATTAAAAGCTAAAATAATGCATTCTTGGCTTAATGGACTATATAAGCTTACCAAATTTATTTTCCATCTTTAACACATTTTTTCAACTAGAACTAACATGATTTAAGGCCCAAAAGTAGGATCCAAAGCATACATATCAAAATCACTTACACTTTGCAATTTTCCTTAACTTCTATAATCTGGTATGAAATTTGGAAAATCATAATTACTTTTAGAAAAATATAAATCATGCATGATATAGCTTTCTAGAAAGTTCAGGATATCTTCTAACTACCATAAAAATTTTAGCTCAAAACAACTAAGTTTGCCCTATGAAATTTAATGAAACAGTAACGCTAGTCACTAATGGATCCTGCAACTAAACCCAAATTTTAAAAATTCATATCTCCTTCTATAGAGCTCTCAATGGGGTGCTCTTGGTAGCTATAGAAAGCTTAAGATGATCCATAATTGCTATAAAAGTTTCAAGGTATATGAGTACATTTGACCCACAAAATCAATTATATACCATAAGCTTCTACAGTATTCGGGCACCATTAGACCTTTAATTCAAAAATTTATAACTCTCTCTATACAACTCCCTTTCATACAAACTTGGTGGCCCTAGAAAGCATATAATGTTAGCTATATGCCTGCAGTATTTTATGAGCACTAGACTTCATTTGGCCCCTAGACGATATAGAAATGCAAACTAACCATATAAATAGTAACTAGGACAATTTTGCATAAGCTAGCCAACTTTAAAAATTTATAATAAATTCTCTAGAACTCTAAAGTTAATGATCTTTAGCTTTGGGAAAGGCTCTAGATGATACCAATATTCATGCCAAATTTCATGCATCAAATCATCCATTTAGTCAGTTTGTGGTTTAGCTTAAGATTTTGTCACATTTTGTAACCACAATATGGTCAAATGGTATCAAATGGCCTTCTATCCATTTCATCACCACTTGACATGTCTTAAAGAATAAATGAAACATATAAAAGCCTTTCAGATGGTCCAAATCATCATACATCTCAAAACCACCTTCCTAGTTGTCATTATGCATATGTACATCAAGGCACTAGGATGTTAAAAATCCACATATGGATACATTTGGTTCCAAAATGGATTCATATAGCATATTTATATACATTTTCTTGTACTCGATAATTTACATCTCATAAACATCATGTATATACAAACTTTGACATCAACATACATCAATTCTCTATTCTATTCTTCAAGGTGCTTGGCCTCCATTTTTTGCTCCACATATCTCACCAAGATATGGTTAGATATATGTGGAGAAAAAATGAGATTTGAAAATTTTCAATAACTCTTTACCCTTTCAAACATACATATTGGTGCATTTTTCATGTCAAAGAATGCAAGTATATTATAAAAACTTCTAATAAACATACATGAACATATTTTCATGTCACATAAACTCATGTACATCAAATATAGGCTTTAAAGGATATTAGTCTAGCCTCACCTAATTTCTTTGGGACTTTTTTATTTGCCTCACCTACTTTTAAGGGATTTTGACTTAGCTTCACTCTTTTTTAAGACTTTTGACTTTGTCTCACCTATTCTTAAGGACTTTTAGCTCCTCCTCACCCATTTCAAGGGACTTTTGACATAACCATACCCATTCAAGTCATTTTGCATTCAAAATCCATTTCAAGAAGCATAATGATACCATAACAAGTAATCAATGGCTATAAACATATCTCATGGTTTAAATATACATACAAGCATCTAATGACAATCAAACATCTAAGAAAGATTAGAGAGCTACCTTATGCCAAGAAACACAAACTTTTTCCTTTGCTCTACACTTCCCCTTCTTGGCCTTACACATACATCTAGGGGGGTTCTTCATTTGCTTGGCCTAGACATAACAAATAGGACACAATTCAATCATTGGAATCAATTCTAGCTTCACATAAACTCTATATAAGCTTACTTTATCTTATGACATTAATATGGTTCTATATAAGGGTACAATGAAGTAACCCCTAGGATTCATGACCTTGGCTCCACTTTCTTATTCAATCTATGTCATATGACTCCATTTAAACTCATTAAAGTCATCATAAGTTCAGTTCAAGAAGACAAATACTATATTACTTCTTTATGTCCATAAAAGAATCATAAACTTTCATCTCATAAACCATGATTTCTAAATTCAAACCAATGATTCCTTTGGTATTTATTATTCTTATTTAGGCCATTCCTATCTAGAATCAAAGAAAACTCTCCTTAGGTACCTCTGGGACTCCTTGGTTGAGACATAGCACTATTCAAGAGCCCATGGAGTTTGCTTAGTTTTTCTTAGGGAATTGGCACTTGTGAAGCTTCTTAGATATCTTATAAACTCATACATACTCTTACATAAACTAAATTATCCTTAGAAAGCTTCAAAAATGGCTAGGTGCAACAAAATCCCTAAGCATCATAACTTGTATTTTAAGGATTTTCATTTAGTTTCACTTGCATATTCTCCTGATACTTTAAAACCCTTAATCCTATTGTAGTTTGGTCAGAATTCATCCCTTCCTACATGGGCCTAGGTCTAGCTAAACCAAGCATGGAAGATGGAGATAAAAAGAAGCAAGAAAATTCATGGAAGTTTATCTTATTTGTAAACTTTTCCAAGGAGCTTTCTAAAGGTTCTAATTCCTCTTTCAAAATCTCTCTTCCTTTTGCTAGACCAGCCATAGAGCAGTCCCAAATCAATCATCAAAACTATAGGAAAAGAGAGGAGAAATAGGAGAAGAAGTTTGATAAGGTAAGAAGCATGGAAAAAGCTGTAAACTCTCACCTTTCTACTTGGTTTTCTCCTCCCTTCTTCCTCCCTTTTTGTGCGCCTCTTGGGACTTGCTTGGTTTCTATTTTAGTCTAGAAAAATTTGGTCATAAGGAGTGGGCAGAAGTGGGGATGTGCTTAAAAAGCTTAAGGGCCCATTTATACAACTTTTTAAAATTGTAATTTACTCTCTCATCTTGGTTCTTTCTATTTGGACTCATTTCAACTCATTTTTAAGAACCGTCTTTTCCATCATGAAATTTAGGTCCTTTAATTCATAAAATGCTTTTGATTTACCCAAATTAGATTTGAAACATTTTCGAATGAATCGATCAAATTTTTGGTCAACTAACACTTTAAATTGCAAACTGAAGGGGTTTTAACCATTTTAAGGACTACTATAGTTTTTAGTGCCTCTAAGAACCCCAAAAACTCAATTTGTTCATTTAAAAATTCCTCATTTGAGTTTTTTAAAGGTTTCCTGAATTTACAAAAAATGCCATTGCCTTTTCTTTAACTATTCTAGCTTCAGTTCTTGGATATCTTTAACCTTGTATCCTCTTTTTTAGATGTCTAGATTATTGTTCTAATTTTGTTTGGCCTTAATTCTTTGAATCTAGGGGACTTCCTTTTATAACCAATAAGTTTCAAGCCTTTTTAAAGTAGCCAGATATTACAAAAGTGGAGCAAATAGATTTGTACTGGAGGCCTTTCATGTTCAAGGGCACATGGTTGTTAGTGCTATTTGACATATGTTGGCCAAGTTTTGTATAAGCAGATTATTTACAAAATTTTATATAAATATACTTATAAAATTATATTAAGTGTGTATAAAAATTTATATTTAATTATCATTGGTTTCACTATAAGTTGATTACAATCAAACTAGTGATCATGCTTCTATTATCATGTACTAAATAATAATAAATGATTACTTGCACATAATCTTAGGTTTAGATGATTCATTATCAAGTAGTTGTGAAAGGTAAGTGTTATCAACACATAACCTAAAGTTCATGAGAAGTTTGATGCACTTTAACCTTTTTTAAACAAAAGAGATATCAAGTGTAATTTAATCAAACATTCATATATCATGTCATTAAGATCTAAGATACCACTAATTATCATAACAAATACGAATATTATTGTTTTAATGATATCTCATCATAATATGTTAGGTACTATAACAATGTATGAAATAACAAACTGATCACCTTATGAATTACTTAAGTGGTGGTCGCAGGCTTCAACTTGAATAATCAAGATAAATAGCACCTTAGTATATCTTTTGTCGTTTTGTGTATGCTAAAAATTCACCAATGTAGATTGAAAAAAATTGAAACTTAAAAATTGAAAAGCAATGCAACTTGAGTTGAAATATTAAATTTAAATATGAAAACAAATCACAGTTTGATTTGATTCTTAAAATTTGAAAATTGTAGGATTATAAAGTATTCATGAACACTTTTATATTCATACTATAAGTACATAAATGAATACATCATACATATATTCTTTTTTTAAAAGGTTGAAATTAAAGCTTTATAGACAAATTTAATCTAATACATTCAAGAGTATTCAACAAATATTCAAATAACTTTTTTTTTAATCTTCTTATTGGAATTAAGTTTAAAACCAAGTATAATGTACTTTCAATTCAAATTTACAAAATTTTCATATAAAAACTCATGTTGAAAATCTTAATAAAAGTAAATTAATATGAAATTGCACTTATTAACGCATTTTAATTTTGAGTTATGATTGCAAACACTTCTTTCAAAATTTAAAATTGTTGAAAGTTTTGAACTGTCAGTATTTTGAAAGTCTATTCTAGCTTTTAAATCAATTAATATATATATATATATATTAGATTGAAGATTTTCCATGCAATTATAATGATTCAGATTTTATAATATAAATTTTAGCTAAAATTTATTTCATGATTATCATATTGTGATTAGAAATGCAACCATTCTTTTTAAATTTTAACCATTGATTTTTTTCTCATAATTTAAAAATATTTTTAAATTTGAAGTAACATTTTAAATAAGGATGTGATTAGCAAATTAAACTTAAGAATCTAAATAACGAAAGATGATAATTTTAAAATATTTTTTTTAAAGTTGAAAAGAATATTTGCTAATCATATAAAGTTGCAAAGAATTTGGTTTTTTTTTTTTTTTAATTTAGGGATGTTCTACTGTGTCGAAATTCTAGTTGTTGGTCAACTTCTAGTTTGGACACTCTTTAATCCAAAGAGAACAAATCAACATTCTTATCTCTGACTACATCAAAGGTTAACTCCTCAACCAAAATCTATGTAAACCCAAATCCTTCTTTTATTTGTTTTCTAGCTATTTATTGATATTTATTTAGCACATGTTTATAATAAACTATTTTAAGTGCTAATTTCTTAAAACTATTTTAAATATAACCAAACATTCCTTATTTCTCAAAAAAGAAAAAAAATAAAAAAAGTAACTCTTAATTTTATTCAATAATGTATGTTAAGATATCACATAATTCATGTATTAGGAAATAGGATTGTTTCACTTACTATTCACATTTATTATCTTGTAATCAAGCTTTGACCATTTAAAATTAGCTATCAAGCTATTTCTTTTAAAAGGTAAGAAAACATTTCAAAAGTCTATAATTGTCAAATTCAGTACAATATACTCACAAATCCTGTATTAGGAAATAGGATAGAAGTTACCCAAAAAAAAAAAACAATTTTAGTGTACTAATAAAAGTGTGAGAATTATTATATTTAGGTTAAATCTGTTTGATTATTTAATTTCTATTAAGAGGAAGGAAAGATAATCCTAAAAATTATATTTTAATTAGTTTCAAATAAAGAGAAAGGTGCCACCTAGGATCTAATCTGGTTAGAATTTTTTTGTTTTTACATATTTTTTTTTAATTTTAATTTTTTTAACAATTTTATTTTGTAAACATATTTTTAGTTTATTTTACAATCATATTGTATGTAGTAATATTTTAATTACATTATATATATATGTATTATCAATATTATAGTAAAGTCCATAAACTAATTATTAATTACTTTCAAGTTTTAATATTAGGAAATTACTCATATTTTAGTGTAGCCTAACTAGAATAAAAAGATACCTTATAATTAAATTTATTTCACTAAAATACCCTCAAATTCATAAAACAATTTTAAACAATATAATAAAATATTAGCATCACTTAATAAAATAAAGAATTTTTAAAAGAGAACATATTCATTGAATAGTTTTTTTAAAATAATTTAATTAGTTTAAGACAATAACTAATAATTTCTAATTTTAACAATAATATATTCATTAAATATATATTTAATCATCATAAGCATTGTTATAAATGTGATACAATCTTAAAATAATCAAATTTATTGTGGAGAGCACAAAATGATTAAGAGTTAAATAAAAGTTTTGAGAAATATATATTATTCAATAAGTTGT
Organism: Erythrophleum fordii; assembly: GCA_032878935.1. Taxonomy (NCBI): domain Eukaryota; kingdom Viridiplantae; phylum Streptophyta; class Magnoliopsida; order Fabales; family Fabaceae; genus Erythrophleum; species Erythrophleum fordii. Next base: position 3,172,028 of record JAVQMF010000025.1, on the reverse strand, counting down.
ATTTCTAACTTAAGGAAAACTTACCCTTAAAGATATTTTAGTCAAAATGACTTTAATTTTAAGATTTTTTATTTATAATTGAGAGAAATATTTTATAATTAAATTATTTTTAAAAAATACATTATTTTTAAAGTTAAAATAAAATTGATTGTTAAAGATTTGATTCTTATTTTTACACTTGACCCTGTGATATTATCAAGATTATTTTTTAAAAAGTCTAAAGGATTAATATTAATTTTGGGCTCATAAAATATTCTTTTTATGGAAAAAAACGAAAAAAGGTTTGATTTTAGAGCCCTAATCTACATTCTTCATTCATCTCCTCTCATCCTTGCATTTTAAGAGCATACTAACCCTTTTCCTTTGATTTCCTAAAGCTTTTCCAACTTAGAATTTTTTCTTCACCTTGCAACACCACCCCCCACTCTTCTTGGATTTCGGCCTACCAATGTAGTTTTTGGCTCCTCTAACGTCTTCTCGCCATCATCAATTGTTACACACCAATCTGCCAAATTCATTATAGGTCAGGGGTTCCCTCATCATCATTCGTGCAACTCTCTGTGGGTGCTAAAAAGCCATTCTTGCTCTTCCAAGCTAGGTGTTCTATAATCCTAATTCTTTCCCTTCTTTGGTTGGATTGCATCTTACGTCTTGATTTGAGGAAAAGAAAATTTTAGTTATATATATTCTACCTTTGAAATTGTAAACAAAAGTGGCCATAAAGTTAGTTTGAAGAAAAAGAAAAAATTTTAAAAATTAAAAAGCTAAGGTAGGCAACTTTCCCATAACTTGTGTGTCAATGGGCCCAACATTCTTCTTTGAGGGTGAACTAAAGTGGTTATAATACTAGAGAAGAAAGGGAAAAAATTCTAATTCACATGGATAATGTTTGTTACTTTTAAATTAGTTCAGACAAGGTGCTTTTCTGAATTTTTTTCCTTTCATTCCACTTTACTACATTCATCATCCTTATAATAGATTTTGATTGGAGTTTTGAGGCCTCTCAAGCTAAATTCATATCTCAATCTAAATTCAATGTGGGTTTTCTTCTGTGGGAGAGAATGGAATTTTATTTTCTAAAATTATTGCACATTTAGCTACTTAAGGATAGATTCTAGCACTTGGAGTGATAATACATATTTACTTTAATATAGAAAAATATCTGCTTCCCTACATTTGTGTACAAGTTAACATCTTCCATAATTTATATTGAATACTATTCATAGTTGTATTCTTAAATGACGTCAATTCCTATTCCATTGAAGGTGGAATTATCAGTGTATATATATGTTTAAGAAGTTAAGCCAAGATTCAGTCTTTGCCCAAGCCTAAAAGAGTTGAGTTCGCATTGCTTCAAATAGAAGTAGGACCTCTGCTTCTCTTTGTTTTGGCATGTAAACTTCTAGAATATGCTGATTTGAATTATATAGCATATTTGTCTATTGTATCCCAAAATTGAAAAAAACAAAAATTTGTATAGCATGTTGTCATAAGTATCTGGGCGTTGATACATGTTCCATGGAAAAGTCTCAAAGAAGGTACAAGTTTTGTGGATGAAATTGGATAAAGAGTTGTGAGTTCCTTGCAAAAGAATTCCTACATAAGTTACAATTCTTTGTTTAATCCAACTAAAAGTTATGCAACTTTGTGTAGCTTGATTCTAATTCTACATAATCCTTGTGTAGCTTGATCAACTTGAAATTCAAGGTTTTAGGTAATTCAACTACTTATAGTTTTCCTCCTTCTGCTGTGGGTGTTCAGTTTCTTGAGGTAACAAAATAACAACATTTATCTTCTTTTGGTCTCATCATGAGGGCTCTTTAATTATATTCTGTGTTGTCATGAGTTGCTATGACAAAAGTGTTTATCTATTTGGATATGTCTTGCCAAATTTGCTTCATTGATATATATCAAGGATATACGTAATCAATGCTCATTGAGTAAGCATGTACTATAAGCAACTCTTTGACATTTCAATACTTAATTACCCAATAACATAAAAGATGAAGTAAGATTGAAAAGTGTCATACCATCAAGGAATATACATACATCTCGTGCCATATTTCTTTTATAACAACAATTACTCATATTAATACTTTTGGTGTAACACCATATTACATTAGCCTCTCTAGATCCTCTATGGATATTTATGTGCTTGATTTCATTGGATAACAAGGAAAAATTCATTAAAAGTAATGGCATTTCTTACGTTACATAAAGTTTAAACTTTCATTTGGCATCCTGTGGCCCATATGAGTTCACCCATATCAATCTCCAATTAAAATACATTTATACAACATAAAATCATCATAAAATAGCACAAGAATCCTAAGCCTATAGCATTCATACACAAAATTTACATGTTTAGTCTTGGGTCTACTAATACAGATTTTAATCATTAATTTTGGAAAATTATAACTAATTCTAAAATAATCAAAATTAAGCATACTATATCATTTTGAAAAGCTACAGATGTCTACGTTATGATAAAAATAAGTCCAAACCAAAATAGAAGTTTTTAGCTACTAGAAATTGATGGAATAATACCAAAGGTATTGCTACATTACTAGTACTAACTCTAAATTTCAAAAATTCATATCCCTCTACTTAGACCTCTAAATGAGGTGATCTTATGGCTATAGAAAGCTTATTATGCTTGTAAAATTTCATGGGCATTGGACACCATTTTGGCCCTTGAATGGCATAAGAGAAAAAAGTGACCATATGAACAATAACCATATAAGTTCAGCAGCTTTTTGGCAAATTTGAAAATTCATAATTAATTCTACAGAGCTTCAAATAACATGGCCTTTAGCTTCCTCAAAATTTCTAGAGGAGACCAATATGCATGCCAAATTTCATGAACAAATTCATTCATTTGGTTAAATCTTGACATAGGGTTGCAATATGGCCATTGCACGCCTCTTAAAGGGTCACCAATTGTTCATTTTTGCTTCTAGCTTTTGTAGGGCCACTTGAGCATGTGGGAAAGCATGAAAATAGTCTACTAAATATACTGAAGGGTTTAACAACCCAGATTTCACAAGCTCACTCTCCCACTTAATCATATACATAAGAAGCATACATGTTCATTCTTGCCATACAATATCAAAAACATACCATATCATGCATTTGCTTCCAAGTCTCATACATACATCACATATCCATATAATTACACATGTTTAAGAGCTTATACATCATATACATCATTGAATTACATCTTTTGACAATGCTAAGCTTACAAAATGAGCAAATATCAACTCTATTGTTAATCTCCTTGCTTTTAAGTATGGTGGCTTCCATTTCCTTGCTCACTTGATCCACCTACGCATGTTAGGAAATGGGGAGGGAAGAGTGAGATTCTAGGAATCCAAATAGCTCCCCACCCTTTCAAACATATATGAAAGATGCAAATTCAAGTTTAGAAATGCATGCATGGCTATCTTAAAATTCATAAACATACATGGAATATTTCTTGCATTCAAAAAGCTATATATAGCACACATAGGCTTGCTAAGAAAATGGTTAGCCTCACCCATTCTCTTTAGGACTTTTTGACTTGCCTCACTCACTTTCTAAGGACTTTTGACTAAGCCTCACTCTTTTTAGAGACTTTTAACTTTGTCTCACTTGCTCTTAGAGACTTTTGGCTCATCTTCACCCTAGCTAAGGGACTTATGACTTCACCACACTCAAGTAAGCCATTCATGTTTATAAAAATATCAATCAAGTGCATAAGCAAAGCATCATGGTACCATGGCATATAAATACATGCTAGGAATATCTTTCATGGCTTAAACATACACACATACATTCAAGACAAGAAAACATCCTAAGATGCATGAGAGAAAGGAGAAAGAGCTATCTTGGAGCTAATATCACAACAATTTCTCTCGAAATTCTTCTTCCCTTTTTTTGGCTAAGCCTTGCAATTAGGTGGCCCTTGGTTCTCTTGGCTTAGACACATTAAAAGAGACATAAATCACTCATGAAAACAAACCTTGGCATCATACACACTCTATATGAAACTACTTTGTTTTATAGCTCCATTATGCTTCCATACAAGACCTTATGAAGCAACTAGGAGAATTCATGGTCTTAGCTCCCATTTCTTATTCATTCTAGGTCTCCTAACTCTCTTTAGAGTCCTTGGAGTCATCACACATTTATTTTAAGGAGCCTAACTATAAGTTGCTTCATAATATCACATTATGGAGCCTACACCTCCATCTCACATTCCATTACTTCTAAATTTTTTCCAAGGTTTCTACTAATGTTCTTCTATCATATTTAGTCCTATTCTAGACTTAGAACAAATTAAAACACTCCCTAGGTGCATGAAGTGGGTTAAGTCGAGACATGAAGAGCATTATGCACCGATGGAGTTTGCTTGCTTTCTTTTTAGGAATTGGCACTTGTGAAGCTTCCTAAATGTCTTAAGAACTCATATATAAACAACTTAAATTACCACTAGGAAGTTTCATCTTAACCTAGGTGCAACCAAATCTCTAAATTTTATAACTTGCATTCTAAAGCTTCTTTTTCAATTTTAGTTGAATATTCTTAATTCTCACACTCAATAAACCTTGGCTCCATCAAGAAAACATGAAGAGAAACTCTCCTCCTCACTTTCCCTCTTTAGACTGAAGCTTAAATGACTTGAAAACATATGATTTTGCAAGTGTTTCAAGTAGCGTCCTACCTTAAAACGGAGATATCTTTGTGTAGATTATTTTTCGCCAATTAGTTTCTTGAAAAGAGTCCCTTTTTAGCTTGGGTCAAACCTAAATCTTTAAGTTTTCAAGAAAAGAAAATCACCATTAGAGAGCTCTTAGAGAGAGGAACAACTTTCCTAACTGGCGCAGGATAAAACAGAGTCGTTTACTTACCTAAACAGAAGTTTAAACTTCTTCTCTCTCTCCCCTCTTAATGTCATGCCATGGCTGCTCAAATTTCTGAAAATGGAAGCTTGGAGAAGGTGATAAGGAGTAATCTTACTTAAGAAGCCTCTTTTACAATTTTTAAAATGACCATTTTACCCTTACGTGCCTATTTACTCCATTTAGGCTAGTTTCAACTCCTTTTTAAGAACCATCTTATCTATCATAAAATTTAGATCCTCTAATTCATAAAATGCCTTTGGTTTCATTCAAATTGAATTAAAAATATTTTTGAACAAACTGGTTAAAGTTCGAGTCAATTAACATTCTAAAACATAAACTAGAGGGGTTTAAACTATTCTAAAGGTTCCTATAGTTTTTAGGATCTCTAAGAATCCCAAAAAACTCATTTTTTTCCATTTAAAAATCTCTCATTTGAGTTTTCTAAAAAGTGCTTAGAATTATGAAAACGCCATTGCATCTTCATTGAATATTGACTAACTATTCTGGCTCCATTTTCAGGGGTACCTTTGACCTTGGATCCTCATTATTTGAGGTCTAGATTATTACTTTAATTTTATTAGACCTCAAATCATTTTATCTGTAACACCATAATGTATTAACTATGATTGTCCATCACTTAAACATGATTCCATATGATTTCCAAAGAAAAAGACCAAAATTGTGGCATTTTAATGCTTTAAGTTAGGGTTTAAATAGTCATCTTCGCCTTGTGGGTCTCATGAACCCATCAATCACATTTTCTACTGAAAATCTATTTATAAAACTCATACATAGTATAAAACAACCCATGAACCGTGGATATGAAGCCAAAAACTAAAAAATGCAATTTCTCAAAATCGACCCAAAAGTCAGATTTTTTGCTCTAATTTGAAAATTCATAACTAATTCTAGAAAAATGGGAATCAAACAAACCATAGCTTTCTAGAAATATCTAGATGTTAAATCTATACTAAAAATAATTCCAAACCACAATCTCAGTGTGTGGAGGCACAAAGGTCCAACTATCCTTGGTACTAATACAGTTTACTGCCGTGAAATTCAAAAACTCATAATTAATTCCACAAAAATCTAATCGAGGCAAACTATACCAATTTGGAAAGATAAAGATGTTAAATAGAGGAGAAAAATAAGTTTAGATCATTTTAGTAGCCTTTGGACCTCGAAAACTAATGGAACAGCAATGAAATTCGACTGGCATCCTTGATACTGACATAGAAATTCAAAAAATTATTTCTCCCTCTACAAAACCTCCAATTGAGGTACTTTTAGTTGGTATAGGTCATTGTGGATGTCTAGTTTATGTCCATAAAATTTCATGACAATTGGACACTGTTTGCCTTATGAATGACATAGATTTATTTTCAAACCCATTAGCACAGTATACTAACCAAAACCTAAAAATTCTCCAACTTCAACAATTCGTCAAATATTCCCTAGACCAGCAAATATTCTTTACATTAGCTTCCCAAAAAGCTTTCAACAAACTCTAGATGTAAGCCAAATTTCATATCAAGAAGAGCTCATTTGGTTATATCTTGACAGAGCTCACGAACTTAGCAAATTTGACCCCATATATAGTTCAAAATGGTGATAAATGGCCTCCTACATGTTCTAGCACCTTTTAGGTAAGTTTTAAAGCATAAACAGAACATATGTGAATTGCCTAAGTAGTCCAAACTATCAAACATCTTAAACTCACTATGTTATGGGCAAAAATGCACTATTTATACAAGCCATCAAGGGGCCAAATCTCATACACTCATTTAAGGAAGCAATCAAGGCATATAAACAAGTCAAAGCATGCAAGTAGGCATCTAACTATTCAAAATCATACAACATATGATTTATATGCCATCAAAATCATATCAATGCTAAGAATAAGCTCTAGAGACTTTTGGTCTAGTTTCACCCAATTTTTGGGACTTTTAGATTGGCCTCACCCTTGGTCTAGGGACTTTTGACTTGGCCTCACTCATCTATGAGACTTTTGGCCTTGTCTCACCTATTTCTAAGGAATTTTGGCTCTACCTCACCTATCACATGGGACTTTTGGCACTACCTCATGCTTTAAGAGCAATTTTCACAACTCAAATCACAAACATATCAGTATCAATGCATCAAGGCAATATCAAATGGCATGTCTCACAATACAAGTGCACACACAACCATATAATGACTATCATACATTCAAGAAAGCAATAAGAAACAGTGAAGAGCTACCTAATAAGCTAACACAAGCCTTCCTTTTTTTTTTTTTTCCCTTCTCAATCTCAAAATCACAACTAGATGGAGCTTGCGTTCCTTGGCCTAAACATAACAAATAGCATGTAATTATTCTCTTAGAACTCATAAAAGGCTAGGGGATTGAATCCCTAGTTTCTCCCTCTTGAATTTCACTAGTTTTTCTTTTAATTCCTTTGCATTTCTCAACTTCCCACACTCTAATTCAGGGATTTCTTACTTGTTTTAGGTCAGGCTTCCTTCTTTTCTCAAGCTTTCAAGTTGGTAGAACCAATATACACAAGAAGCAAAGAAAAAGAAGCAAAGGTACATAAACATCTACCTTGAGTTCTAGCCTTCTTTAAGAGTGGTTCTCCTTTACCTTCACCTTCTCTTTAATTTTCCACTCTCCCTCTTCTGAACCAAACTCAAAACAAAGCTAATTCAATAACCAAAGCCATAGAAAGAGAGGGCAAAGAGAGAATAACAAAATTTTAAGAAGGAGAGCTATGGAAATCTGAAGTTTTGCTTACCTTTTCCTTAGTTTCCTTCCTTCTCTCTTAGCTTTTCTTGGTTTCTCTCTCTCTCCAGCCCTTTTCTTTATTTTGGTCGTAGGACAAGTTAGTTAGAAGAAAAGGAGAGCTCTGGAGTCTTTAAAATGCAGAAATACACTTTTTCATGCATTTCTGGACTAACCCTCACTATAGCGAAAAATAACCCTTGATACGATGAGCACGTATTAGTCCCAGGCCCCTATTCTCACTACGATGTGCTATTGCAAGAAACTTCCTAGTTTTTGTATGGGATGCCTAAACTCACTATAACTAGAAGCATTCTTACTATAGTGAACTGGTACATTTGCTATATCTAGGTTGATTCTTGCTATAGTAAATAGGTGCATTCGCTATAGCTGGGTTGTAGCCAGCAGACTTAGAAAAATTTGAGAACTTAGAAAATTTTCAAAAATTCTAGTTGTTACATTTTCACCTGCCTTAAAAGAAATTTTTTCCTCAAAATTTAAATACATATCTCAAGAGAATAACTCTAGATATTTTTGCCTTATTTCATCCTCCAATTCTCAGGTTACTTCCTTAGATGTCAGACCCCTCCAGACCATTTTCACCAGAGGAATGTTCTTGCTCTTGAACTATTTCAGTTTAGCATTCACAATTCTCTCCTGTTTCACTACATAGGAAAGACTTTCCGGTAATTGCACAAGCTCATATTCTGTAACATGTGAGGGGTCTGGTAAATACTTTTTCAATTAGGAGACATGAAAAACACTGTGGATTTAGGCTAGGTTAAGAGGTAAGGCTATCCCGTAAGCCACGGGTCTAATTTTCTCAAGAATTTCAAATGGATCGATATACCTAGGACTGAGCTTCCTTACCCTCATTGATCGACCCACCTCCGTCACTGGAGACACTCGAATGAACATATGGTCTCCAATCTCAAACTCTAACGGCTTCCTTCTTTTATCGCATAGCTTTTCTACCTACTTTGGGCTATGAGGAGTTTCTTTCTAATCAATTCTATCTGTCAGGTAGTCTAGTCCACAATCTTAGGTCCTATCATACTCCTCTCACCTAGCTAAACCCAACACAGAGGGGGTCTGCACTTTCTCTCATATAAAGCCTCATAAGGGGCCATCTAAATACTAGAATGGTAACTATTATTATACGCAAACTCTGCTAATGGTAAATATGTATCCTAGTTACCCCTCATTTCTAACACATATGCCCTCAACATGTCTTCCAAGGTTTAGATAGTCCTCTCAGTTTGACCATCTGTTTGGGGGTGATATGTAGTACTAAATTGCAACTTGGTCCCTAAGGCATGCTGTAACAACCTCCAGAAGTTCGATGCGAACTTGGGGTCTCTATCTGAAACTATGCTACTGGGTACTCCGTGAAGTCACACTATCTCTTTGATATACAACTAGGCTAATTTATCCAGTGTATGAGTAGTCCTAATAGCTAAAAAGTGTGTAGGCTTCATCAGTCTATCCATGACTACCCAAATAGCATCGTGTCCAGAGGATGTCCTGGGTAATCCCATAACAAAGTCCATGGCTATACTATCCCACTTCCACTCAGGGATATAGAGATTGCAACAACCTAGCTGATATTTGATATTCTATTTTTATCCTCTAACACACTAGGCATCTAGCCATATAATCCATCACATCATTCTTCATCCTTGACCACCAAAAAATTCTTTTCAAATCATGATATATCTTAGTGGCACTTGGGTGGATAGTATACTTACTCTTATGTGCCTTTTCTAAAATGCTTTCTTTCAACTCATTTCGACTAGGCACACAGATTCTATCCTGGTATACTATTATACCATCCTTAGACACCCTGAAATTTGAGGTTTTACCTTGGAAAATCTCATTCCAGATTTAATTCAGGAACTCATCCTCTCTCTGGGCATCTAAGATTTGGGTTCTCAATTCGGGTTTCACTTAGATACAATTTACCCAATACTACCTAACATGAAAGGTTCAAGTTTCTAAATTTCTTTAGGAGCTCTTGCTCCCTAATCATCATATGGGCTACATGGATGGACTTCCTACTCAAGGCATCGGCCTTACCTGGATGATACTTCAAGGTATAATCATAATCTTTCAAAATTTTCATCCATTTATTCTATCTCATATTCAGTGTCTTTTGATCAAACAGGTATTTTAGACTCTTATGGTTACTATAAATCTCTATAGTAGCACCATACAGATAGTGCCTCTAGATTTTAAAAGCAAACAATACAGCGGCTCACTCCAGGTCATGTGTAAGATAATTCTCCTCATGAGGCCTCAACTGCCTAGAGGCATATGCCACTACTCTACCCTGCTGCATCAACACACATCCTAATGCTGTGCCCAAGGCATCACAATAAACCACAAATGGTTCACTAAGGCCAGGGATAATCAGTATAAGGGCAGTGATCAAATAGAGCTTCAACTCTTAGAAACTCTTCTCACATCTATCATCCTATATGAAAAGGTGTCTTTTTCCTTGTTAGCTTCATTAATGGTAAGGCCATCTGAGAAAAGGCCTGAATAAACTATCTATAGTACCCTGCCAAACCTAAGAAACTCCTAACCTCGGTGATTGTTTTAGCTCTATCCCACTATAACAGAGCCTTAACTTTATGGGAATTAACCGCGACCCCTTCTCGTGAGATCATATAACCTAAGAATCTCATTTCGGTTAGCCAAAACTCACATTTACTAAGTTTCTCATATAACCTTTTATCTCTTAGAGTCTCTAGGACTAATCTCAAATGCCTCTTGTGCTCCTTATAGGATTTGGAGTACACTAGGATATCATCAATGAAGACCACCGCAAACTAATCTAGATACCATCTGAATATCCTGTGCATGTAATCCATGAACACAACTAGCATATTCTTCAGCCCGAATGGCATCACAAGGAACTCGTAGTGCCTATATCTCATTCTGAAGGCCATCTTGGAGACGTCTTCAGTTCTCACTCTCAATTAGTGGTACCCAAATCTAAGATTTATCTTAGAAAATACAGATGCCCTAGCTAACTGATCTAATAAATTATCAATTCTAGGGAGAGGATATTTATTCTTGATGGTAACTTTATTCATCTTTCTGTAATCTATACACAATCGTAAGCTACCATCCTTCTTTCTCACAAATAACACCGAAGCTCCCCAAGGTGAAACACTAGGGCCTACGAACTCTTTCTCTAACAATTTATCTATTTGCTTTTTAAATTTAGCAAGCTTGAAAGGAGCTATCCTGTAAGGAGCCTTGGACACTAGTTCAGCCCTAGGCACTATGTCTATAAAGAACTCTAGCTCTCTCTCAGAAGGTAGACTATTAAAGTCAAAATCTTTAGGAAAAACCTTCGGGAATTCCCTGACCACTGGGATCTCCTCTATCCCTTCTTCTACTTTAGCCTAAATAGAAAAAAGACTAGAAACCCTTAACATCCACACTCTAAATGCCTCTCAGCCTAGGCAGTAGTCACAAAAGATAACTCAACTCCTATCCTAGGTATGGTCCCACAAGCAGGTAAGGAAATGGTTCGATGTTCACAATCAAGTACCACATTATTCGCGGCCATCCAGTTCATAACAACAATCAAATCAATATCATTGAAAGGCATATAGATCAAATCAATAGTGGTATGACAATGATTGAATTAAACAGTGACATTTAAGCAAGTATAGGAAGTAACCACATGATCTCTAGTGGGTGTAGTGATAGATAAATCAAATGACAAGACACTAACAGCTAAACCCAATTACCTCACATAATCATAAGATATAAATTAGTGACTATCACCTGAATTAAACATAGTAACTACAGGAAAGCCATTCACTATCAGCGTACCTCAGATCAAACTGGAGAACGTATTGGCTTCTTGCTGAGTGAAGATGAACACTCGGCCCTAGGTCTGCGGCCTAGGAGGAGGCGATGTATCCATTTGGAGACAATTCTTAGTAATGTGCCCCGGCTTCCCATACTTAAAGCATGTCATCGGAGACTACTGGGTAGATACTGGCTCCAAAAAGGCAATATTGGCTTGCCCCTTTGTGGCTTTCTATTCCATGGCACCTTGCCTCTCCTCTTAGTGCTAGGTGTCACACTAAAATCCTCTTCTGGTCTTGGTCCTTTTAGTTTTGGAGCCTCTTTTTGACCAGCTAAAGCCACAACAAGCATGATGGCTCGTAGGTTATTCTCAATCACCTTGCTTATCTCCACAAGGGTATTAAACTTTCTAATCTACTGTGGAGTAACTCTGTTGCTAATCAAGGGGCTTCAACCTAATCTCAAACTGCTCATATCTCTATGGCTCATCATCATACCTCTGGAGGTAATAAGAATACCGAGACAACTTAATAAACTTGGCCACATACTAGTCAATAGTCATCTTCTCCGTCTGTCTCAAGCCCATAAATTTCATATCTTTCTTTTTCCTCATTGAACTAAGGAAATATTTCTTATAAAACTCTACAAGAAACTTTCCCAAATGATCTGTATATGCTTAGTCTCCATCAAGGGTTTTGTGCTACTCCACCACCTATCAGTTTCCTTCTGTAGTATGAAAGTGGTGAGCTAAGCTTTCTACTTTGTAGTACAATCTATTACTGAAAATATCTTTTCTAACTCCATGACCTAGGCCTCTCCCTTATCTGTATCTAAATCTCCATCAAACGAGGGTGGACTATTCTTCCTAAACTGATTCAATAGTTTCTGGATAGGCGTTTGGGTCTGAGCAGGCTCCTGGAAGGCGCCGGTAGAATGCCAGAAGTGGATGGCTGAGGTATAGGGGCTTCTCTCTTAGCTTCTTCTTAATTAACCAAGGTCTCTTATAACTGTATGATCATGTCATGATGTTACTGGGTAATGTACCTCTGCTATTCCAGCATCTCCTGTTGCTAACCCATCATGGCTTTATACTGATCAAACCTCTTCATGATGGTCTATAGAGCATCCTCAGGCCTAATCAAAACCTTTGGCTCAGCTCTCTAAGCCCTAGGCAGCTTGCCTCTACCCCTGTCCCATCTAGTCTTAACCATCTTATCTAAAAAGAAGTAGCAACCCTTAGTTCACAATTATATCATAAGCACATATGCATATGTATACTAGTAATTCTATGGCAATTCACACCAAATACAAGCTATTCACACTATTCAAGAGCTTAACACTGAGCAAAAGTGTTTGAACCTTTGCTCTGATACCAAAAATGTTACACCATAATACATTAATCATGATTATCCATCATTTAAGCTTGATTCCATATGATTTTTAAAAAAATGACCAAAACCGTAGCATTTTAATGCTTTAAATTAGGGTTTAAACAATCATACTTTGCCCTGTGAGTCCTGTGAACCCATCAATCACATTCTCTACTCAAAATCTATTTATAAAACTTATACATAGTATAAAACAACCGATGAACCATGGATATAAAACCAAAAACCAGAAAATGCAATTTCTCAAAACGAGCCCAAAAGTTAGATTTTTGACTCTGACTTTGAAAAATCATAACTAATTCTAGAAAAATGAGAATTAAGTAAACCATAGCTTTATCGAAAGCTCTGGATGTTAAATTTACACTAAAAATAATTATAAACCACAATATTAGTGTTTAGACCATGTTTGACATTGAAAAAGGCATAAAGGTCCAACTGTCTCTAGTACTGATACAGTTTACTATTATGAACTTCAAAAATTCATAACTAATTCCACAAAAATCCAATCTGGGAAAACTATACCAATTTGGAACAGAGGATAAAAATAAGTATGGATCATTTCAGTAGCCTTTGGATCTCAAAAATTAATGGAATAGTAATGAAGGTCAGCAAGCATCCCTGATGCTGATACAGAACTTTAGAAAATTATTTCTCCTTCTACAGACCTCCAACTGAGGTACTTCCAGTTGTTATAGGTCACGGTGGATGTCTAGTTTATGCCTATAAAATTTCATGATAATTACACACCGTTTCCCCCATGAATGATATAGATTTATTTTCGGATCCATTAGTACAGTATATTAACCAAAACCTAAAAATTCTCCAAATTCAATAATTCGCCAAATATTCCCTAGAACTCTAAATATTCTTTACTTTATATTCCTAAGAAGCTCTCAACAAACTCTAGATACATGCCAAATTTCATATCAAGAAGAGCTCATTTGGTTATATCTTGACAAAGCTCACGAATTTGGCAAATTTGACCCCATATATGGTTCAAAATAGGGGTAAATGGTCTTCTACATGTTTTAGCACCTCTTAGGCAAGTTTTAAAGCATAAATACAACATATGTGAATTGCCTAAGTAGTCCAAATTATCACACATCTCAAACTCACTATGCTACAGGCAAAAATACATTATTCATACAAGCCATCAAGTGGCCAAATCTCATAGTTTCCATTGTTTTGGTTCCATACATGGTTTACACATCATTTATATATACTTTTACACTTGCTCAAATATTTACATCTAAAAAATAATATGTATACACAATTAATTTGGCTTTCTTATACATTAAACTATGCATAAGTGTGCAAGAGTGTTAAGTGATGGCTATTTATGCCTCATGGCCTCCACTCTTTGGCTCTTGAGCTCCACCTGGGTCATATGAGATCGGAGAAGGAAGGGGGTAAGATTCATGGAATCTTAATAGCTCATACACTCATTCAAAGAAACAATCAAGGCATATAAACAAGTTAAAGTATGGAAGTAGGCATCTAACCATTCAAAATCATATAACACATGATTTATATGCCATGAAAATCACATCAATACCAAGAATAAGTTCTAGAGACTTTTGGTCTAGCCTCACCCTATTTTTAGGACTTTTGAATTGGCCTCACTCTTGATCTAGGGACTTTTGACTTGGCCTCACTCATCCATGAGACTTTTAGCCTTGTCTCACCTATTTCTAGGGAATTTTGGCTCTACCTCACCCATCACATGGGACTTTTAGCACTACCTCACGCTTTAAGAGCAATTTTTATAACTCAAATCACAAGCATATCGATACCAATGCATCAAGGCAATATCAAATGGCATGTCTCACAATACAAGTGCACACACAATCATACAATGGCCACCATACATCCAAGAAAGTAACAAGAAAGAGTGAAGAGCTACCTTATAAGCCAACACAAGTCTTTCCTTTTGATTTCTCTTTTCCCTTCTCGGTCTCAAATCATAACTAGATGGAGCTTGGGTTCCTTGGCCTAAACATAACAAATAGCATGTAATTATTCTCTTGGAACTCAAACAATTACTCACAAAGGCTAGGGGATTGAATCCCTAGTTTCTCACTCTTGAATTTCACAAGCTCTTATTTTAATTCCTATGCATTTTTCAACTTCCCACACTTTAATTTAGGGATTTCTTACTTGTTCTAGGTTAGGCTTCCTTACTCTCTCAAGCTCTCAAGTTGGTAGAACCAACATATACAAGAAGCAAAGAAAAAGAAGCAAAGGTACATAAACATCTACCTTGAGTTCTAGCCTTCTTTAAGAGTAGTTCTCTTTTAGCTTCACCTTTCCTTTAATTTTCCACTCTCCCTCTTTTGAACTAAACTCAAAACAAAGCTAATTCAACAACTAAAACCATAGAAAGAGAGGGCAAAGAGAGAATAACAAAATTTTAAGAAGGAGAGCTATGGAAATCTCAAGTTTTGCTTACCTTTTCCTTGGTTTCCTTGATTCTCTCTTAGCTTATCTTGGTTTCTCTCTCTTTCTCCAGCCCTTTTCTCTATTTTGGTTGAAGGACAAGTCAGTAAGAAGAAAAGGAGAGCTTATGGAGTCTCTAAGAAGCAGAAATACACTTTTTCATCATTTTTCGAACTAACCCTCGCTACGGCGACAACGTATTAGTCCTAAGCCCTTATTCTCGCTACGACACCACTATTGTAAGGAACTCCCTAGTTTTTGTATGGGATGCCCAAACTCGCTATAGTTAGAAGCATTCTCGCTATATCAAACAGGTACATTTGCTTTAGCCAGGCTGTAGCCAGTAGACTTAGAAAAATTTTAGGACTTAAAAAATTTTCAAAAATTCTTATTGTTACACTATCTAGGGGATTTTCTTTTATATCTTATACTTTTCATACATTTACGAAGAAACTAGATATTATATTTCTCACATTTACAGAGGAACTAGATGTTACATTTGACAATAGAATTTACTGTTATTAAAGCATTAATTTCTCTAATTGTACAAAAATAGATAATTTCATCATAGAAATTCCCAAATTCATGCCAAACAAGTTTTTTAGGCTTAGAATATAATAAAAAGATGCTCAAATTTCAGATCTTGCTTCATATGCACAATTTCACATCTTTGGCACATAATATGCATCAAAATTTGAAAAATTATAACTTGAGCTACATAACTCCAATTTATGCAAATTTAGTGGCTATAGAAAGCTTATGATGAAAACTATCTACTATAAAAATTACAGGTCAAAACAAGTTCATTTGATTTCTTAAAACCCATGAAAACTAGTTGTTAAACCATATGAATAGTAAACTAGAAAATTTACACTTTTCAACCAATTTTGGAAATTCATAATAAATTCTGTATAGCTCTAAAAATTTTGTTCTTTGTTTCTATGGAAAGCTCTAGATGAACTCTAAATTCTTGCCAAATTTTAGTCTCAAATTCGTCCATTTGATCATACTTTGGTTTAAAGACATTTTGTGGCTCAAAAGTGCAAAAATTAGATCCTAAATGGTCATATTTGAACCATACTTTGTCATGTCTTCATTTGAGCAAGTTTTAAATGATAATTACAGCACCTATAATTGGTTCAACATGTTTAAGAAGCCATACAATTGGCTCAACATGTCTAAGAAGCCATACAACTCAGAATCATACTTCCACTTGTCATTATACACATTTAAAACATGGAACTCATATGGTTAATTTGCACAATATCATATATTTACATTAAAAAATGATGTGTACATCATTGTCTCATGCTTTTAAGTGTGTGGAAATGGTTGTATCTCATAATATAAACATATACATCATTATATGCGGAATAACATACATTAAGATTTAAAATAATGTCAAAATGATGCTTCTTATGACCTTTGCTCTACATCTTTACTTCCTTAAGGATTACCTAGATATGGTAAAAGAAAATATGGGAAAGAATAAGATTCAAAAACTCCCAATAGCTCTTCATCATTTAAGCACACATATATGGTGTAATGTCCCGTTTTCATTAAACGATGGAAATGGGCACGTTTTCAAAGCAAGTCCCCTGAGATGAGTGATTCAAGGCCAAAGAAAATGAGGATTTGAGCCTTGAGTTGCCCAGAAACCGGGGTTGGAGTGATTCGAAAAATTTGCCGAAAGGCTAGTGGCATTTTCGTAAATAAGTGTAATTTTGGAAAAGCACCTAGGAGGGCTTTTTAAATAGAAATTTTGAGTTTTCCAGGGTTCTCAGAGGCCCCAAAAACCATGGGAAACCCCGGGACCAGTAAAGCCCCTCCGGTGTACTCTTTCCAATGTCGGTTGACCCGAACTTTGACCGATTCGTTCGGGACGGTTTTAGCTCTGATTTGAGTGATTCCAAAGGCATTTTATTAAATTGAGAACCTCTTTGTTATGATGGAAAATACGGTTCTAAAAAAAGAGCTAAAACGAAGGAGAAACGAAAATGTTAAGAACGAAGGGCAAAATTGGCATTAAAGTGTTAAAGGAAGCTTCTTTCTTCTTCTTTATATGCCACGTTCTGCCTCCCCCTCTCTAAACCGACTTGCTTCTGCCCATTTTCAGAGGAGAACTCCAGCTCCTTAGGCGCACAAGAGGAGGAGGATTTTGGAGGAAGAAATTCAAGAAAAAGGTAAGAAACTTTAAGACATTCCATATCCTTCCTTCTTGAACCTTGCTCCTCTCCTCTCAAGCTTTCTTTCTATGGTTTTAATGGAGAGTTTGGTGCTGTTTTTGGGGCAGAACAGAGAGGGGAATTTCGAAAATTGAGGGAGTAAGCCAACCAAGTGGAAGAACAAGCCAAAGGAAGCAAGAAAACAAGGTAAAACATCCATTCTTTGGTAGTTTCTCCCTCCCCCTTCCTCTTGCACGAATTTGACCACCATGAGCCCAATTCTTAGGGGCTATTTTCTGTCCAATTTATGGAGGGATTAGGGGTTTTAGATGGCAAGGATTAAGAATGAACCAATAGAATCAAGAAAGGAGCATTAGGAAACAAAATAGAATCATTAGGGATCCAAATGCTCCCTTGGAAATCTGATTTTATATAAATGTTCTTAGGCTTAAATGAATGTTTAAATGTGCTCCTAAGATCCCTAAGAGGTCCCCCATATGTCTCTTCCTCCATAAAATGAACAAAACCCCATGGAAAGTCATGAACCTAAAAGTTGGAAAAGTGTAAAGCACTTAAGGGGATTGTAAAAACTGATTTAATCTATAAGTTCCCTTAGTTGTTTAAGTGTTTCGTTGACCTCCTACAACTCTTAACAACCTCCCTAAATGGTTCCCCCATCAAGGAAAAATCAAGAAGCCATGAAATCCTAATTATGCTCTAAGTTTCGACCAAGTAGGGATGGCATAGTTAGGGAGAGTTTTAAATTGTTTCAAGCCCATTTTTGAGTCAAAGATGATGAATGAATGTGAGGGGAAACCTTGGGAAAAATTTAGGAAGCTTAGAGAATGAGTTGGTGCTTTAGGTTCCATATTGTGACCTAAGGAAGCAACATAATGTTAGGCCCTTTGTTTTAATTATGTGATGACTCCAAGAGGCTTAAAAGGAGTCAAGAATCATGTTTGAAAAAAAAGAATGAGGCCTAGAGATCATTTGAGGGGTGTTGCTTCATTAGGTGCCTTTATGGACCATAATGGGGATTATAGAGCAATCTAGTACTTAAGCAAGTTGTATGGCTTTAGAGAATGTTTCATGAACCTAATTAGCTCCCAAAAATTGTATTTAGGCCAAGAGAAACCATCTCCACCAAATTGTGGGTGTGTGGCCAAAAGAGGAGGTTTAAAAGCTAAGGAAAAAGTGTGTACTTGCATACAAGGTAGCTCCTCCACCTTCTCTCATGCATGGATGTGTGTTTAGCTTGTTTTAGAATGCTTGTATGTGTATTTTCAAGCTTTGAAAAGTATGGTAGCATGCCTTTACATGTCATGATCCTTGATGCCATGTTATGTTTTAAATGAATCCATGATGTTTGTATGAGTTTGCTTGAGTGTAGAGAGGCCAAGAACTCTTCCCTTGGGTGAGGAGGAGCCAAGAACCCTTGAGCTTGGTTGAGACAAAGTAAAGAGTCTCCCAATAGCAAAGTGGGCTCCCAAGAGTATGGTTGAGTCCAAAGTGCTCAAAGAATGGGTGAGGCAAGTCCAAAATCCATGAGGAGAAGTGTGAGGCCAATCCAAACACTTAGTGAGCTCTTGAATGTCTTGTATGATTGATTCACATGCTAAGGTTGCTTTTAAAATGCCTATGATTTCTACTTTCTCCATGCATGCATTTGTGAAACTTACTTGCACATATTATGTGTGATGGAATGGGAGATGAGCTATTGAGATTCTTGAATCTCACTCCCTCCTCTTAAATGTCCTAATATGCTAGGTGGACTAAGTGGACATGGTAATGGGAGCCAACCACCTTGAAGAAAGAAGATTGCCATCCTTATGCTTGATTTTTAGTCTTTTGATTCATAATGAGACTTCATGATGTATATTATCATTGTAAATAGTCTATGACCCCTTGGACAAATGTAAAAATGATATTATGTGATAGATAAATGAATGAGTATGGTGTATGTATTCTAGAACATAAATTGAGTGTTTATGCTAATGTATGCACTTGAGAAAAGCTTGGTGTAATGTGTATAAGTGAGGGTGAAAAGGCCAAAATGAGATGCAAATGGTTTGGGACCATTTAGGCAGCTTCCCCAAGTCTTAAACATGCTTTTAAACTTGCCCAAAAGGTGCCAAGACCAAAGGAAATCCATTTGGCAATTTTGGTACCCAATATGGAGCCAAAATTGACCATAATGAAACCCTATGCCACTTTTTGGCCAAATAAGTTAGTCTTGCCCTGAAATTTGGCATGCAATTAGGTCTTATTAAGAACTTTCTGGGAAGCTAAAGAACATAATTTTCGAAGACCTAGGGAATATTTGATGAATTTTCAAAGTTGGGATTTTCCATGGTTTCTGGTATGTGCACTGTTCATACTGGCAGATTTGATTTTCGTGTCACTCGATGGCCAAATGGTGTCCAATGCTTATGAAATTTTATATGCAAAAACTAGAGGTCATAAGGTTTCTGTGGCCACTGAGATCATCTCATTTGGAGGTCCGAGCAGAGAGTTATGAATTTTTGAAATTTGCTGTCAGTAACAGTGGCATCTCCAGAGCTCAATCACTGTTCCATCAGTTCCATATAC
Source organism: Erythrophleum fordii (assembly GCA_032878935.1). Taxonomy (NCBI): domain Eukaryota; kingdom Viridiplantae; phylum Streptophyta; class Magnoliopsida; order Fabales; family Fabaceae; genus Erythrophleum; species Erythrophleum fordii. The sequence continues at coordinate 3,151,978 of JAVQMF010000025.1, read as the reverse complement.
CTAAACGTATCTGTTTCATTTGGGAATTATTTTTAGTGTCAAGTTAACATTTGTAGCTTCCCAGAATGACTGAATGTGTGTGATTTCGATTTGTTTAGAATTAGTTATGATTTTCCAAAGTTTGTGATAGAAAAGAGGAAATTCTGGACGAAAATGCAAACATGAATTTTAATGTGTTCCTTTGCTTTCCACGAGTTGTAGACCAAATTTGATGATGGAAATGAGCTATATTCATGTATTTAAGTATGAAAATATGATAGATGCATTCATATGGCCCACGGGACTCTGAAAGAAAAATTTTACCCGTAGAGAAATGCATTTTAATTCATAACTCCCTATGCCACTAGATTGTTTCCATAAAACAAACATAAGATGAGGCATGGGAATTGCATGAATTGAGTCCTAGAAGTATGGTGTTACATATGGCATTCTCAAGGATAAGGAGGACAAGTATACATGGTACATAATCAAATATCATTCAAATTCATACATGAGGGATCACATGACTCTACCAAGAGCAAGAACAACTCTAGGGACTTTTAGTCTAACCTCACCCAACAATTTGGGACTCTTAGTTTAGCTTCACTCTTTTTTAGGGACTTTTGACTTAGCCTTATCCATGCTTGAGATTTGTGGCTTAGTCTCACCTATATTTAGGAATTTTTGGTTTTACCTCACCTAATTCAAGGGACTTTTGACGCAACCTCATCAATTCAAGAGCCAAACCAATTCCAAATATAATCAAATGTTATTCAATTGCATATAATCATCAATCAATCAATAACATACAAAATTAACAACCAGTACATATAAGCAATCTAAGGCCACTCAAGCAACCAACATACATATGCAAGAATAGATGAATAACTACCTTATTACAAGAGATCACTTAATTCCTTTTTGCTTCTTGATTTAGTTTCTCAGCCTCACACTTACACTTGAAGGGGATTTCACTTGTTTGGCCTAGACACATTAAATGAAGCATAAGATTATCAATGGAACTATATTTATACTCATTTTAGTCTTACACAATCTAGTTAGAGCTTTAGATTCTTATATAGTTTAATTAAATGCATAATGAAGAAACTCCTATGAATTAATATCTTGGCTCAAAAATTTCGCCCAATATGAGTTATATGACTCTATTAGAACTTATTAGAGCCATCATAAATTAAATTCAAGGAGTCTAACATCAAGTTGCCTCTTATACATAATTGAACCCTAAATTTTTCACCTTTCAAAATAAGGCTTACAAATTCAAACATTTGGTTCCTTCGATATTTATAATTCATATCTAGCCCATTTATATCCTTAGAATCAAAGAAAACTCTCCTTAGGTACCCTAAATAAGTCTTGGCTAAGACCATGTTCAAGATTGGCTTCCATGGCATTTTGCTCATTTATCTTGGGGAATTGATACCTATGAAGCTTCCTTAGCTTCTTCTTAGTTCAATTATGCTCTTACATAGTTTGAAATACCATTCTAACACTTCATGCTTCCTAAGGTGCAATTCTATATCTTGCAACCTACAGTTTACTAGTTATTTCTTTTGGTTTCATATTAATCTCCATGCTCCAAAATGCCAATCCCCATCATGTTTTTTGGCCAACAACTAATTCCTTTTATATGCTCTTCAAGTTGGCTGAATATGGAGACTCTTGGAGGAGCAAGGAAGAGCTACTTTCTTATGCCATATTATATATCATATGAAAAGGCTTTGAATGAAAAGTATTTTGGTATATTTAGCTCCCTTTAAAGAGTTCACTCCTCCATGAGTTCACGTACAAAATTGCCCTTTTTAAAGAGCTAAAACCATAGAAAGAGAAAGAAGAAAGAGTATAATAAAATTTGTTATAAGGTCATAGGCAAAATTGCATGAAAAATTACCTATATGGAGCTTTTTTTTACTTACTTCTTCCTCACACCTAAGGTTATGTTTTGAAGCAGAGATAAGTTAGTTATGGGGGCTTAAAGACGTGCTGGTCTGATACAAAGAGAGAATAGGTGTTTTATAACATTTTTCAAAATGCCCATTATGCCACTCCACTCTAATGCCTCCATTTAAACTCATTTTAAATCTTTTTTAAAAAGTGTCTTCTACATCATAAAATTTAGGTCTTTTAGTTTATTAAAAATATTTATTTTTCAAATTTATGATATTCAAAATAATCTCGAACAATCCAATCAAAGTTTAAGTTAATAAACAACCTAAATTGTACACTAGAAGTATTTTTACCATCCTGACGGTTCCTATAGTTTTTTAGGCCTCTAAAAACCCTAATGGATTTGATTTTACCATTTAAAACCTCTTTCTTTAAGTTTTCAAAAAGTTTCCCAAAATTACAATTTTGTCACTATATTTTTTGATTACTCTATTTAGCCATTTTGACTCTGATTTCAAGTTATTTTTACTTTCCTAACCATATTTCTAAATGTTATAATTAGGAATCCATCCTCAATTAGCCCTAATTTATTTTTCTTTAGGTTCCTCCTATATCATAATATCGGCTTCGGTTTACTTTCTAAAAAGTTGGTTATTACAAAAAGCATGCTTAGCTTTATTGTTAATTTATTTGTGTTGGACTTATGTGTGGATTTGATTCTGGCTAAATCCTAGCAAGGCTAAATATTATGGGTCAACTATTCAGTTAAAAAAGAACTTAAAAGTTTTGTTTAATAAATTTTTATATGTAAATAAATTTTGAGGAAATGCAATATCTAGTTCTTGGCAATCAACAACTTAAGTTAAAGTACACTATACGCTAGTGTTCCATCTTTTATATGGCATGATTTTTTGTTTAGTCAAGTTTTTTATTCTTTTTAAGGCATGGATTTTGCATTTATTTCATTATGGAGAAGATTATGATCATATTTTACTAATCCATATTTATTTTAAAAATTTAGTTTTTAGTGATGGCATCCTATCGTGAAAAGAAGTTTCATTGATTATTTACCCAAAAGTAATAATGGTATTCTTGATGAAAGAAATATACCCAGTGAAAAGTTAGTAATAATGGTTTTCTCTCGCACTCTCTCTCATGCAAAATCTATCTCTTAGTGTAATACCATAACTCATAAGCCTCAAATTACAACACTCAAGGCAAACCATACACAATTAAATGTCTTTAGTAACCCTTGCAATGAAAACATTGTATACTGAATGCCAAAATCATTCATTATTGCCCACAAGAGTCATTTAACTTATCCTCAATCATGTTCATCCATAATATACTCAATCATATCAGAAACATCACCATTCATTACACAAACCACGAACTTTAAACCATATTCCACAAAATCAAATTTTTAGCCTTGGGTTAGTGTTCCAAGTTTCTGATATGAAGTTTGGAAATTCATAACTAATTTTGGAAAAATTGAAATCAAGTAAATCATATCATTCTAGAAAGCTTAGGATGTCTACTAATGAGTAAAATTAAATATAGATCAAGCAAATGGTGTTTAGCCTACAAATATTGATGGAACACTACCAAAGGTTGAGTTATATTACTAGTATTGTCATGCAACTTTAAAAATTCAGTTCTCCCCCTATAGAGATCCAATTAAAGCGCTCTTAAGTACTACAAAAGCTTATCATGTCTAGTTTATGCTTTAAATTAGATATTATTTATTCCTCAAATGACATAAAAGGAAGAATTTGACCATATAAATAGTGTTTTCACCATTTTTGCATAATTTTCCCAACTTTGAAGAATCATAATACATTCTCTAGAGCTCCAAATTGAGATCTCTTTGTCTTTGTGAAAAGCTCTCAATAAAACTATATTCATGCTAAATTTTGATGCCAAGACTAGTTCATTTGGTCAGATTTTGGTTTAACTTAAGAATATGGCACTTTTTAGTGCCAATTTAGGTCACAAATGTGTCAAATGGTCTTCCATCACTTTCATGACCATTTAAGCATGACCCATAGCATAAACATAACATATATAAGCATTCCAAATTATCCAAATTATCATAAACCTTAAACTCACTACCCCACATGCATAATTACACATTCAAGAATAGGCTTTCAAATGCCAAAATCATGAAATTTCTCATGTATGGCTTCAAATCTGATCTATACACTACATTTGCATACTTTTACAATTGGTCAAGTATTTACATCTCAAACATGACTCATACATACAAACTTTGACACTTAATTACACCAAAAAGCAAGCTATTATCAAGAGGTAACTCCTTAAGCTCTTTGGCTCCCATTTTTGCTTTCTTAGGCTCCACCTAGGCATGGTTAGATGAAAGTGGGAAGGGGAGTGAGATTCATGGAATCTCAATAGCTCATACATCCTTTCAGGTAAGCATATAGGCATATAATCATGTCAAGGAATACAAGTATGCATTTAACATAAGCAAGAGTCATACAACCCACATTTTCCATATTATCAAAACATATCAAAGTCAAGATCAAGTTTTAGGAACTTTTGGTCTAGCCTCACCCCATTTTTGGGACTTTTAGAGTGGCCTTGCTTTTTTTCTAGAGACTTTTGACTTAGTTTCACACATCCTTGAAACTCTTGGCTTTGTCTCACCCATTCTTAGGAACTTTTGTTTTCACTTCACCCATTTTAAGGGACTTTTGACACAACCTCACCCACAAAGAACAATTTCATAAACAAAAGCCACTTTATGAAACATAATGTTACCATATTAATCAAGCAATGACAATTGGTATGTCTCAAGATTCAAACACATATACAAGCATTCAATGACAATCATACAACCATAAAATGCACACAAGAAAGGATGAAAAGCTACTTTAGTTTAAGAAGACAAATTCTTCCTTTGTTTCCTCACTTTCTTGGCTTGGCCTCACACCCGCACCTAGAAGGGACTTGATTCACTTAGCCTAGACATATCAAACAAGACACAAACACATCATTGAAACCAACTACATAAACATTACATAAGCTACATCTAGCTTATGACACCATTATGGTTCCATATAAGGGTATAATGAAGCAACCTATATAATTCAAGGTCTTGGCTCTCATTTCTCACTCATTCTAAGTCACATGACTCCATTGAAAGTCATTAGAGCCATCACAAATTCAATCCAAGGAGCCAAATAACAAGTTGCTTCTTTATGCCTAAAAAGGAAACTTAACTTCCAACTTTCAAAACATGGTTTCTAAATTAAAACCAATGGTTCATTTGGTGTCTACAATTCATATCTAAACCATTTCTAGTCTTGGAATCAAAGAAAAACCTCCTTAGGTGTCTCTTCCCCCTCTTGGCCGAATTGCACACCATAATGGAAGCCTATGGGATTTTCTTAATTTTTCTAGGGAACTTGCTATCCATGAAGCTTCCTAAATGTCTTGGAATCTCAAGCACACTCTTAGAGAACCTATATTACCATTAGAAAGCTTTAAATTTGTCAAGGTCCATCCAAATCCCTAATTACCATACTTTGTTCTCTATTGGGTTTTTTTGCATCCTAATTGTTTCATTTGATTTCCCATGCCTCAAAGCCTCACTTGCTATCAGGTATCAATCAGAATAAGACCCCTAACATATGGTCTCAATTCTAGCCAAAATACAAAAGAAAAGAAGGAGCAAGATGGAGCAAGAGAGATCATGGGAATTTCCCTTATTTGGAAGGTTTTGAAAGGTGCTTAGCTATGCTTCCAAGAGCTCCTCCAATTTCTCTCTTCTTTCTGCTAGACTAGCCACCGAACATGAGTAAACAAACCATTAAACCCATGGGAGAAGAGAGGAGAAGGAGGAGAGGGAGCTTAGTGAAGGAGAAGATATGAAAAACTAAATGATTTTTACACTTTTCAAAGCTTCTTTTTCCTTCCTTGGCTTCCCCTCTTGTGCACCTTAAAGAGTAGCTCTTGGATCTGTTTTGGAGTGAAGATAAGTCTATCAAGAGAGAGGGCATATCTAGAATGTTTTTAACAGGTAAAAAAAATCTACTTTTTACAACTTTTCAACTTTGCAATTTAGTTTATTGTCTTAGTTTTTATAGTTTGGGTTCATTTCAACTTCTTTTTGAAATTCATATTTTCCATTATGAAATTTGGGTTCTCTAATTCATAAAACGGCTTTGGTTTCATCCAAATTAGATTTAAAATCATTCCAAACTATTCAGTCAAAGTTTTAGTCAATCGATGACCAAAATCGCTTACCGAAGGAATTTCACTGTTCCCGAGGTTTTCATGGTTTTCAGGGCCTTTGAGAACCTTATAAAGCTCAAATATTTTATTTAAAAAGCTCTCCTATGAGTTTTCTAAATTTTTTAAAAATTATGAAATTGCCCCACATTCTTTTACGAAGTTATCCTAGCTCTTTTGGCTCGATTTTTCTGGCATCTTTAGCCTTCTATCCTTATTTTTTATTTTTTAGATTACTGTCCTAATTTTACTTGGTCTCAAATCCTTCTATTTAGGGGACCTCCTTTAGTAATTAGGGCATTTTAGAATAAACGAGTATTACACTTAGTAAATGGGACCACAGATTACACACACACATTTATCTCTTTGCTGACCATAACTCATTCATCTCTTGATGTTGCATTTTGAAAATGGGCAAATGGGAGTGATGAATTGAGAAAAGTTAGTAATATCTCTATCTCTTAGTTGACCACAACCATAAAGTGGCTGCCACACATGTGTAGATGACCAAGATGAATGAGTTGTGGGGACCACATATTAGACACACACATCTTTTTCTTTGCAAAGTTCTCTTCTCTCCTTTAATTTTTGGTTCTAGCATGATTAAGAAATGAGAGGATATAGAGAATGGTGGTCCCAAGCTTGACTGAAAGCTATTCCACAAGAAAAAAATATGGCTGCCCTAGGTTTAGTTTGGCTAAAAAATTACCATGGTGTAAGGGCCAAGTGGTTTATTTATCATACTTAATATTTTCTTCTTCTTCTTCTCATAAATATATGTTATCATCTTTGCCTACCTAACATTTTTTTTTCAAGTAATTACTTAGTATGAAGTGGAGTGTTTTTCATGTTAATAACCAATTAACTTAGGTGAAATAAAATTAGCACTTAGCTAAACCCTTAATCTGTTAAGATCAAGTCTTGTTAGATTTTATCTAAATTATTTCAAGTTCCAAATAATTTAATTAATTAGATCTTTTTTTTTACTTAGACTTTAACTAATCTTAGCCTTTATAATGTCTTGGATTGGGAATAGCTAGGGTGTGACAGCTTAATTTGTTTTAAATATGTTGCATTATCTTGAAAGATGACTTGGTTTCAATTTTGTGATGTGAATGGCTGAACTCAATGGCTATTATATGATTATGATTCGCATTTGATTGGAAAATTTGAGGGAAAGCATCTCGTGTAGCTTTGGTATGTAAAGTTTTGGCATCATGCTACGTAACATAGAAGTTGTAAGTTAGTATTAATTAAATTATTATTTATTTAATTAGTAGTAATAGTAAAATTAAATAACCAGTAATAATAAAATTAAAATATAATATAACTGAAAATATAAAATCTTTAAATTAACTTATTAAATGTAAATACAATATATAATACGATTAAATTAAATTAATTTATTAAATATAAATAAAATATGTAAATAAAAAATAAACGAAATATTAAAATAACAATTGTGTGCTAATTGTATTGATAATCTTGATAATGACTGATTATATATTTTCAGAGGATATCAATGTATAATTTTTATTTGGAAGTCTCATCAATATCATCAATGAATGCAGATAGTGATTACAAATTTTAAGTGGAGCACGCTTGGAAGCCAATGGATTTAAGAGAAACATAGTTGGCGCAAATTTGAAAGTTATTTGCTTTTGTCCTTTACTTGCACTTTTAAATATTGGCATGGGTCACTGGAAGAGTCAGGGATTTTAAAAATGATTGAGAGTATTTGGATTCGTTGTATTGTTTTGCTAGGCGGCACTTGGATATGTGCGCATTATGTTATGGTAGCCTCGTTTATTTGATTTCTTTATAGTAATTTTTAATTATTTACCACTTGGAATACGAATGGAGTCCTAAAAATCATATGAGAATTTATGGCAACAACTAAAAAATGGGTCATCTATAAGGACTAAAAGCATTCAAACCACACACTAACATTAATTATTTACCAATTAGTCCAATAAATTGGAACGAAATTCCACTCAATAATAGCACTGTCACATCATGCCAATTTGCAGCACATATAGTATTGGCTATTATTTGTTGACCAATTTCAATATGACTAATATTTCATTCTTTGAAGAAAGCACCCACTTCCATAATTATCAAGCATCATATTATTCCCTGCCTCTTAACTAATATGACACTCCATATATTATTCAAAATTGAAAGTAGCCCACGAGATTTGACAACAGAAATGGCTTACATGCGTTTGGTACAAAATTAGGTGGAGTTGATATAGCTTTTAGGTTAGCACTATGTTTAGGGCAAATGATTAAGTTAAATTAATATTTTGATATTTTAATTTTATTTAAAATTTTATATTGATCTTTTAAATTCAAAACATGTTAAAATTGTCTCTTAATTTATATTTTGTCTTATTAAGGCCCTTTTTACTTTATAAATTTTGTTATGGTTGGTACTTAGGCTATATTTAAAGATAAATAAAAAAGTTAATTCTAGCAATAAAGTACGTATTATTTCATAACAATGCTAATGGAATATAATTATTATGTTCAATTTATGCCTCCATCTATTTTGGCCTCCTTTGATTATGGTTCTGATGCATCATTTTAAATAGGCTTCTTGGTTCCAGCTACATTATCCTCAAATATGCCTAGGTGCTTCACTACTTCATATAGTGACTTTGTGGTAGACATTAATTAGTTTAATTTCTAGAGAGTGTGCTTGATATTTGAGTTAGAGACTTTAAATTATTGCTCAAAATATTTTGGTAGAAACTTTCTAAGTTGACTTTTAGATCTGTAGGTGCAAAACTCTAGATTGTGTGTATGCATTTTTTGGGTAATATGTGACTAATTTGTGTGTGTGTGTAGGCTTTTTTTTTTTAATCATTTGGGTAATATGTGACTTATGTGTTGAAGTTGGATGGTGTGTTGGTTTGGTTATGTTGTGGGTAATTGAACTGATATGCTATGGAATTGATGTTGGAATTTGAGTTTCTTATTCTCATTGCTAGAAAGAAGGGGTTTGCTATTGGGTTTTTGGGCTTTTCATGGGGATTATGTTTAGATGTTTTTGATATATAATGAAGGCTAGATCTTGCTAGTATACTATATGTTGAATCCTTAAAATCTCATAGATTACTTTTCATATTGGAGAAAAAAAAAAAAGACATACTTTAGCTGCTTATGTTGTGTGTTTATTTATCTTGTTAAAGGCACTCAATGTGTTGGTATTGGTTTCAGTTTACCTTTTCATTAATCTAAGATAAGGGAGAGCTCTATTTTGATAATCATATCTTGTCCTTTCTCTATAGCATTACAACAACTTCAACAACCTTGGAGGGTTAGATTTTGAGTTGTTGGGTAAGGTTTATTATTATGTTAGTATAGCTACATTTTCACCACTTTAGAATTGGGTTGATATTATTGAGCAGTGATGGAAGTAGCTTTATGTGTCTTTCATTTTTCATTTGCTTTGCAATTACTAAGGGTTGATGGAAGTAGCTTTCATATCTTTTTATTTTTCATGTGCCTTGAGATTGCTGAGAAATTAATTATGCTAACTTGCTTTGGCATTTGTATGTGAAAATCAGATTCAGCTTTTGAAATTAAGTGGGTATTTTCAATATTAAAGTATTTATTATAAATTAACATATATAAATTAAATAGGTAATAATAATGAATTAGAAATAGCAAAAAATATAATAATAATTAAGTAATAATAATCATGATGATGATGATGATAATAATAATAATCATAATTAAAGTGTTTATTGTAAATCAAATAATTAATAATGAATAATAAATTATATAATAAAAATTACATTAATAATAATAAGAGGAAAAATATTTTTATTATAAATTAAACTTATTAAATTAATGTTAAATAAATAAAAAATAAATAGTAAATGATAAAATATATATTAAAGATATATTAACAAATAACATTAATGAAAATATTGAAAATAATAATATTTATTAAAAATTAGACTTATTTAATTAATATTAAATAATAAACATTAAATTATGTAACTAAAATTAAATAATAATACTAAGAAGAAGAAGAAGAAAAATACTTATTGTCACACTCGAAAATGCGACCGCGTGGCGCCTTTAAAAACCAAAATCAAAATTAAATGTAACAGTAGTTCATGTTCAAATAAATAAGGTTCAGGAGTCGCCACCAAAATTTTCTTTTGAAAAGGCAAAACTTTGGAAGAGCCTTTTTTAATTTGAACAAAAAAATAGTCTGCAAACCAAATTCAGATTCGGGAGTCGATTGTAAGTGGGGAAGGTTCAGGAGTCGCCACCAAAATTTTCTTTTGAAAAGGCAAAACTTTGGAAAAGCTTTTTTTAGTTTGAAAAAAAAAAATAGTTTACAAACTAGATTCGAATTCGGGAGTCGATTGTGAATGGGGAAGGTGTTAGGCACCTCACTACACCAATTCTAAAGAACGGTTGCCCTAAATTAGTTGTGAAAAATTAATATGGCCTCTATTCTATTTTAATTCTCCCTAACCAATCACATGCAAAGAACAGAAGGAAAAATTTAAGAAAATAAAATTAAAGAGAAGAAAGAAAATAAAATAAAAAGAAATTCAAAGAATAAAATAAAGAAATGGAATAAAATAATATTAAAAGAAATTAAAGAAATAAAATTTAGAGAAAATGTTTATTTACAAGGACGGACTTGACCTAAGATGAGAGCTTAGGGTTTACGTACCCTACAATAGGGATCAAAGTCCACATAGTTCTATTGGAGATTATATTTAGTTAATGTGTATTGTTTTTTAATTATTTTTTTTATTTTTTTGTTTGTTTATATGTTCTTTATATTTCTTATCTATGTTTTTTTTATTTATTTTTGTTTAATTTTTAATTAATTTTTTGCTTTTTATTTTGTTAATTTGTTTTTTTTATTCTTGTCTTTTTCCTCTCTCTCTTTTTTTTTTTTGTTTTTGTCTTGTTTTTTCTTTCTCCTTTTTTTTTTTGCAAAAAGATAAAGAAAATAAAAATTACTTTTTCCCTTAACAAATAAAATGAATTTTGAAATTGATTGATGTGTTTTGATTTGTTAAAGGTAAATTTAATTTTGTTTTCCTTGTACTTTCAATTTTTTTTCATCATTTTATATTTTTTTTTTCCATTTTTCTCTTTCTTGATCTCTTTTTATCATTGTTTTGTTTAGTTTTTTTTTTGTTTTGTTGTTATTTATTTTATTTTTGTTTTTACCTCAATTTTATTTTATTTTTTGGTTCTATTTTGTTCTTCTTGTTTTTGTTTTTGTTTTTTTTCTTCGCCTTTGTTTTTGTTTTTATTTTGTGTTTTGTTTTTCTTTTTTTTTTTTTTTTTTTCTTTTTGTTATTATTCTTTGTTTTCTATTTTTTTCTATTTCTATTTCTTTTTGGTTTTGTTATTGTTGTTTTTTTTTCTATTTGTTTCTTTTTCTAGTTAATTTTATTTTTGTGCTCTATTTTGTTTTTTTCTTTCTTTTTGTTTTTAATTCTATTTATTTTTGTTTAGTTCATATTTTATTTTTATCTATTTTATTATATATATTTTTTAATTTTGTTTTTGCCTTTTGTTTTTGTTTCGTCTTTGAATTTTTTTCGTTTTTTTTATTTTTGTTTGTTTTTTATTTTAATGAAAAGATAAAGAAAACAAAAATTACTTTTCCCTTTTATAAATAAGACAAATTTAAAATTAGTTAATATATTTTGATTTAAGACAAAGTTAATTTTATTTCTTCACCTTTATTGTATTTTTAATTTTTTCACTTTTTTTATCATTTTTTCTTGTTTTCAATTTTTTTCTCTTTTTTTTTTCTTTTGTTTTCTTTTTTTTTAAATGTTTTCTTTTGGTTTTGGCAAACTTTCGAGAAAAAGAAAAGCTGAATTGTAAATTTGAAAATGTTTTATTATTTACAGAAAAAAAACCCTTTCTTTGGTTTTGTTTGTTTGTTTTGTTTTAAAAGATTTAAACTTAATTCCTAAATATAAATTTTATTTTCTTTCTCTTGTTTTTCTTGAAATTCTTTTGAAAACAAAATTACGCATAGGCTGTAGAAATCCAAAACTTATTAAAATATAAATTTAACACCTAATAGATATTAAGGAGGTTTATTACTTCACATGATCCTTAGGTTTTCCTATGTGCTCGAGGGGATATAAAATCCCACACGGCTATTTTAAAAGAGAAAAATAAAAATCAAATTAAAACAAAAATATTCACAAGCTTGCAACATTTGTTTTGATGGTGTGTGCTTGTGTCCAGCCAGCTAAACAACATGTCTTAATACATTTCAAGTATAGGAAAACAAACTCAAACCAATTGACTTTGCTATGCTATCCAATTTGGCTTCATCTGCTGCAGCGCAACCATCTCTTTGATCTTTGTTCAATTCTTGGTAAGTCTCCTCAATCGTTTAACATCCCAGTGAACCTCTCCCAATTAGCGACTCATATGCAATAAAAGGCAAACAATAGGGTTACCTTCAAGACATACTTCCACTTCATGGTCAAAGCGAAATCAAAACACACCACATATTGAATTGAAACTACATATGCAAATAGTAACCAATAATTATTAGCCCCAAATACTCAAATGGATTTGCCAACTAAAGTCAATAACTATCCTTGATAAAAATTCTTGTTCAAAACATCTTATGCACAAGAAAAATCCATGGGCAATATCAAGATATGGGTCGAGAGATTGACTCCAATTCCATGATGAAAGTCCCCAATCCCACATGAGTTTGGGTCATTCAATCACGGAAACAAAAATCTGAAATACATATCTTATTACCCACATATGGTTAAAGCATCTCGATTGTAAATTCCCAAACACACATTGGAAACTTTTAACACTAGCCAAAGCAATGCAGGGAAGTAGACGAGATTACATCACCTAGGCAGTGACTTTGAGGAATTTATCACTTTTGCAATAACCAATTCCATATGTCAATGCCCAAACCCACATAAGTTCCAAAACCCTCAATCGATGAAGCAAAAGTCTAAAACTTATACCCTCTTATCCACATATAGTTATAGCATCCTAATCAGGGACATAACAAAAAAAACACGTTCATGTGAAACAAAGGCCAAGAGCCAAATGCGATTTTTATGACCGAGTGGCCAATAAAACCCAACTATTCGTGATCACAATGAAGCGACATGATAGAATGTTAGCAGCAGCTATCAACCAGACCAACCATCAGCATACAAATTCAAACACAAACAACAAAATCTAGCTATACAAGGCAAACCACAGTCCAAACAGAGTGAAACGTCAAAATTATGTCTAAATAATAAACCAAAACACACAGAAAATTTCTCATCAAACGCTGCCTACTAAATAGAGGAACATTCCCAAAAAAAAAAACAACAATTGATTGGTACAAATTCCTAATCTAACCCAAAATGATTATCAGCCAATGCGAAAACGAAGGACAAATAATGTGTAAGCTTTCAGATGAGGAAGGAACATGGAAGTAATATACCTCTTAGTATATTTTGAGTTCTGTTCAGAGTGCTCTCTGTCTGTCTCCTGCATGATTTTCTCTTCAAAGCTATGCCTCGTGTAAGTGCTCTTGCGGGTCTGTGCGTCTGTGTCTGTCCGTTGGTTTGTGCCTGTGCGTTACGCATCTCCAGCAAGCTGGTATTCTTCATTCTGCCCCCTCTCCTCACGCTCTCTGCTTCACTCCTCTTTTCCCCTTTTCCCCTCTCCGTCACTCTCCTCTATCTCAGTTTTCTTTTCTTTTCGTTCTCTCGCTTTCAGCCTCCCTTGATTCGACAGCTCTCTGGTTCCCCTCAAACTCTCTCAGTCCACCGATGTACCCTCACTTCTCTTTCACCGAATCTTCCTGTTCTTTTCTCGCGTCTCCCTTTGTCTTGTTTGTGCTCCTCCTCGAATATGGAAATCCCCTCGCTTCTTCCTGTCTCTTTCCTCTCTCCCTCGCGTTCTCCGCCTTTTATCTTTGTCTATCTCTCGCTTCCTCTCTCCCTCGATTTTTTCTCGGTCTTCCCCCTCGTCTCTGAATCCCCTCCTCTTTTTTTCTCTATACTCCTCCTCGTTCCTCTCTGCGTCTGTCCGTTCTCCTCTGTGCCTGCCCCCTTTCTATGTTTTTATGTGTCTGCCTTTCTTCTCCCCCTAGCCCTTTCCCTCGGTGCGTCTTGTACGTCTGCGTCTTTTCGAAGACAGAATGAAAGAGGGACCAAAGGGACCACTGGGTAGGGTTTTGGTTTGGATCTGGGTTGGGTTGGGTTGTGGTTTTTGGGCTTCAGACTTGGGTTGGGGTTGAAATAATGGGCTTCCATTTTTTCTTTGCTTTTTTTTTTAAGCCCATTTTTCCTTTTCATGTTTGGGCCTTTGGGTCTAAAAGAAATGGACTAAAACTATTTTTATTTGCTTTAGTTTTTTTTTTCTTTTTGGGGTCAAGATTTTTTTTTTTTGGGAATTGGGCTTTCATTTAGAGAAAAAGGAAGCAAAGTTAAGACCTCTTTTTTTTTTAATTGATTTTTCTTTTGTTTGTTTTTTTTCTTTTTTTTTTTTTATATTAAGTCATTAGACTCTTGTTTGATTTTTTTTAATTATTTGTAGGTAATAAACTCTAATATGCTTTTTTTTTTCTTTTTTGCTTTCCCTTTTTTTTTTTTTAATGATTTGGACCCTCTTAATCTTTTTTTTTTTTGTTTTTGTTTTGGGCTCCTTTTTTTTTTAAAAAAAAAATTTTAACATATATCTTTTTTTACTTCCTCTTTTTTTTATACCTTTTTTGATGAATTTTTTTTGCCTTTTATTATTATTTTCTTTTAATTATCTTATTTCCTATTATTATTATTTTTTTATTTTTTTGAATTAACTTGTTTTTAGTCTTTTCTCTCTCTTTCTTTGTGAGTTTTTATTTTCACTCTTTTTTTATTCATCATTTCTTTTCTTTTTTTTTTTCTTGGTCCCTTTTGATTTTGATTTTCCTTTTTTTTTTTGGATTTCGGTTATTCCTTCTTTGATTTGTATTTGTATTTGTATTATTACTTTTTTTGTTTTTGTTGAGCTAAAGGACCTATTTGTTTTCTAATTTTTTTTATTTTTATCATGATTTTTGGCGTATGCCCAGGCAAAATACGGTGTTCATAGTTGCCACTCTTTACTTGTTTCTTGGGCAAAGAAATTGAAAATGTAAATTTTGATATTTTTGCATAAGAAACAAGTAAAGATAAGAATACGTATTTTGTTCGAGCTGATTTGATTGCCTCTTATCAATTAAACAATAAAGAAAAGATAAGAGTGACCCAAACGAAATATGACTGTTTACAGGTTGCCCCTCTTTACTTATTCTTTAAATAAAGAAATCGAAAATACAATTTTTGATATCTTTAGCTTAAGAATAAGTAAAGATGAAAATGCATATTTTGTTTGGGGAGCTAATGGACCAAAAGGAATTACCTTACCTGGAAGTGCAATTCTACTCTGGTACAGGACTTCGGGTTGCCTATTCTAGTAAGACTTTGGGTGCCTATTCTGCATAGGACTTTTATTATGCCTATTCTATGCAGGACTTTAGGTGCCTATTCTTTGTAGGATTCTTATTTGTGCCTATTCTGCGTAGGACTTTGGGTGCCTATTCTTCGTAGGACTTTGGATGCCTATTCTTCGTAGGACTTTGATACCTATTCTGCGTAGGATTTTTATTCGTGCCTGTTCTATGCAGGACTTTGGGTTCCTATTCTTCGTAGGACTTTGGATGCCTGTTCTTCATAGGACTTAAAGGTGCCTATTTTGCATAGGACTTTGGTACCTATTCTTCGTAGGACTTAAAGGTGCCTATTCTGCGTAGGACTTTAGTGCCTATTCTTCATAGGACTTTGGGTGCCTATTCTTCGTAGGACTTAAGGGTGCCTATTCTAGTAGGACTTTGAGTGTACTTGTTCTGGCAGGACTTTGGTTGCCTATTCTGGTAGGACTTTGAGTGCTTGTTCTGGCAGGACTTAAATTACCTATTCTGGTAGGACTTTGGGTACCTATTCTGGCAGGACTTTAAGTACCTGTTCTGGCAGGATTTTGGTTTGTCTATTCTGGCAGGACTTTGAGTGTGCCTATTCTGGTAGGACTTTGGTTGCTTGTTCTGGCAGGACTTTTATTATGCCTATTCTGAGCAGGACTTTTGGTGCCTATTCTGCATAAGACTTAAAGGTGCCTTTTTTGGTGAATTTTTTCTAAGTTTAAAACTTTACTTCATTCATATAAGTTTTATGCAGGGTAATGCACCTATATGAAACGTGCAATACATGCAAAAAGCTTGGCTTTTTAGCTTAACAACTCAATTTTGCCCCAATATGAATCAAAGTCATTGTACGTGTTAGAAGTATGAGGTATGTAGGATGTTACAATTTATAGAATGCACATTTTTTGTTTTTTCTTTGCTCCAATATGAACTTGAGGTCCGCACAAGATATACCCAGTTGAAACGTAAAAAGCATATAAGATGCTTTATAAAATGCAAAATGTTTGTTTTCACTTGCCTCAGCATGAACTATGGTCTATGTAATGTATGCAAGTGTGGAATGTATGAAACATGTGATGCTTTATGTTATGAAATGCAAATTTTCTTTTTGCTTGTCCCAGTGTGAACTAGAGGCCATATGATGTATGCAAATGTGGGACGCATGAAACATGTGATGCTTTATGTTATGAAATGAAAATTTCCTTTTTGCTTGCCCCAGTGTGAACTAGAGGCCATGTGATGTATGCAAATGTGGGGTGCATGAAACATGTGATGCTTTATTTTATGACATGCAAATTGTCTTTTTGCTTGCCCCAGTGTGAACTCGAGGCCATGTGATGTATGCAAATGTGGGATGCATGAAACATGTGATGCTTTATTTTATGAAATACAAATTTTCTTTTGCTTGCCCCGGTGTAGACTACGGGCTATGAGATGTATACAAGTATGGAATGCCTGATGCATATGAGATGCAAGTTGTTCTACTTCCCTCAAATGTATGTTTTTTTTTTCTTTTTTTACTTCTGTATGGATCTGGTAATATGTATGCATATGAGATGCAAATTATTTTTTTTTGTTTTTTTGTTTTTTTTGACTTTTTAAGCTTGAAATTTTTTATTTCTAGAATATGCACAATTTATGTGAGTGACCTTAACTCCAAATGGAGACAAAAAGGATAAGGACATTATCTTTAAACATCCTTAAATTGATTTGGAGTTTTGAACCCCTTTTTCCTTCAAGATTACCTCAAAAGAAGGAGAAAGAGAGGGAGCATTATTTCTAAATGCTTTTAGATTGATTTTAAATTTGGAACCCCTTTTTTTTCTCTTCTTTTTTGTGAACAGAATTATCTTGCAGGAAAAGGGAAAGAGAATGAACATTATTTTTCTGGACTCCTTTTTTACTTTTTTTTGGAAAATGAATTGATGAGAAAAGTGTGATCCCTTCTTCTTCTTTTTTTTTAATGAATTAATGAGGATAAATGTAATCTTTTTTTTAATATTTTTTAATTTGACTTGAAAAGGAAAAATATGCTTTATCCATGTACAAATTCAATGCAAGCATATGATGTATAAGAAATCTCAAAATTTATAAAACATAGGATTTTTACCCCTTTGCTTTTGGAAAAATTTTACACATTAGCTCTTCACCTGTCACAATGAGAAAGGTTAAACTTTTGTTTATTCTACCAAATTTGCCCTTTGTTATTTGGATGAGAAAATTTATTGATGCCTCTTGGCTAGCCAAAAATGCTCCTGGGGGAGTATCCCAAGCTAAGAAGACCCAAGGCTCTTGCTTTGACTTATGTCTAAATGATTTTTTCTCTAAGAAACTCGTTTGCCATCAACCTTAGACTATTAACTTGATAAGGCAATCTCCTTTTGTCAACTCTTCATCATTAATGCTTGAAAGGTCAATAAGTGAAATTCATTCTTACTTTAGTTAACAATGTTAATACAATCATGCATTAAAGGATACAAACATATGACTTTAGGAAGGAAAAAGGTCCTTAACATTAGAGGGACACAAGGGCTGATGAAGGATGTAGTCATGTAAAATGTCTTAGGAGTGGAGAAATGGAATAGACAATGGCTTGGCATAATGTGACAGAAATGGAAGATGCCCCAATTCTACACTTAAAATATTCTCCTTTGAATAATAGAGAAATGAGATGCTGAGAAGATGGATATGGTAGGTTAGAGAGAAGTTTCACTTTTAGATTTGAACTCCTTGTGAAAGAAACAATTGATGTAATTCAGAGTATTTTCTCTGAATTAAACCTTTTGCCCCAATTTCAATTATTTTGATTTTTTTTAATCATTTCCTTCAAGAAAATCTGCCCTATTATTTTTCAAACAAGCTAAACCTCAACAAGGACTTTTGACACTTGTAATGTGGCCTTGGTAAAAAGGTTTATGAAATAAGAGATATTAGGCTCAAGAATTAACATGCCCCCCTCAAAGTCTCATATTAATCTCCTTCTCCTATTGCTTTAACAAAATTCTATACTTGAAATTCACTTAGCAAGAGAGGAAGTCTTAAGGTTGTAATGGGGTTTAATGGGTAAAAATATAGCTTAAGAAAGAAAGGTAACAAGGCCCAAACATTCATGTAAGTTCACAATGAGAATTTTGCTCTAGTAGTTGTACCATCTTGGCAGGACCAATTGGCTTACGACATTTAACTCAACCTTTTCTTTTAAAAGATATTTTTTTGTTCAGCTCAACTCTCCTCCAAAAACTTTTCCTTTTTTTTTTTTTGGACCTCTTGTGCTGCCTAAAACTCTTCTTTGAGAATTTTGCCCCTTGATTGCATGCTAAGGTGAAGCTCCCTTTTAAAAGCTTTTGCTTTTTCAAAATTTAATCTGTAGGAGCTATCTTTTGAGAATTTCCTTCCTCCTGTGATTTTTCTGTTCTTTCTCCAATTTGTTTCCTTTTTTCTTTAATCTTTTTTTTTTCTAGAAGGAATCCACTATGGTGCCAAAATGACTCTTTCTTTATGTAGAATTCTCATTGCTTTTCGGGTTCGATTCATGTTTGGTATTTGAAGAATTTTTTCAGGCCCAAAGTGGTTAGCAACAGTTAAGAAGTGTTTGGATGATTGAAAGAACTTGACCCTCTCTTGTTATTTGAATTATTAGCATAAAAATTTGTTAAAGACCTCCCATCCCAAAGGTTACATGATTAAGGTGAAGGAAATGAACGTCACTCCCGGCTCAAATGAGGTGACTAGAAGTTACTTCTTTGTATCTGGGAAGACAAAGAATGCATTTTATCATAGGCATAGCTTGCTTGTGGGGTATGTATTCACTTTTAATTTGGTTTTTCTTCTTCTTTTGTTTTCTTTGGTAATTGAATTTGGGGCATATAATTAGTTTCATATTTAACACTTCTTCGCATCGATTAAATCTCTTCATAAGGAGTTCTGGACATTATATTTTTGGATTTTTGGTTATTAAGGAAAAACGTGTAAGAAAGGAAGTTGTGTCAACATAGTTGATGGAATGGAAGGATGCGTAAAAGGTGAGATGGAAGCATATGACCATTGTATTGACAAGGTCAAATCAAATAAGGTCTGATGAATCAACTTCCGTTAGCCTTGGATTTTAGCTAGTCAAAAGAATATCGAACAAACAAGCATTAACTGATTATGATATGACAAGCAACTTTATTGAGAGTTCAATCACCAAGAAATCCCCATAAAATATTATTTCTCATGTCATTTTACCCCTTGTTCATGAAGAGGTTACAACTCTTTTTTTTAATGAGGTGTCTTATTGCCTTAAGGTCAAGTTTACAATTTTTGAGCAATGTCATTTTGGGTGTAAAGGTTAGAGGCTAGTATAGGAAGCATCTTACTCTTGTGAAAGCTACTTAAATGAAAGTGAGGTAAATGGCAATAATCCCAAATGAGGCATATGGCAAATGTTTTGATTAAGATGGTGTGTGGTTTTCTGCAAGGTCAAGTTTGATAGGTGTTAACGGGTTTTGAGATGGATGGTTCGAATCCCTTTGGAATGGAAAGGATGATGGTGGGCAATAGTCATAAGCTAAAGGATATGGTGGTATGAAAGGTTAGGAGGTGAATAACCAAGTTTATCAAGACCTCTGATAGATTCCTTTCACCTAATTCTTTTTGCTTCTATACCTCAATTTCTCACCTTGGCTATTCATAAGTATAGCTTTCTATTTGAATTTTTTTTTAAACGAAGCTAATCTTTCCATTACAAAGTACCAAGAATCATGTATTTTATAAATTTTCAGATTTTCAACATGAAATGCCTTATGACAATGCACAAATGCATTTTTATTACTTGTTTGATTTATAAGCTAATGGGTGTATTTCATATGAAAGTTTTTCAGGATAAGGGATCTTTATTTCCTTTAGGGGATTCGTTACCCCCCAAGATAGGTTGGAAATAACAATTGACTCAAAAACAAAATTTAGAACTTTTCCACTCAATATTATCCTTATGATAATCCCAATTTTATTGACCTTTATTTTCCTCAGATGCTTTATTGCATACAGGGATAAATAAAAGTTGACAAATCACCCTAAGGGAATAAGCTAAATTCCACATGGATGAAGTCTACAGGAAAGTCTAGCCAATTTGGATTTTCTTTGACAAAAGTTAAAGTTATTTTCATATCCTCCTCTTTTGTAGGACTTTATTGTTTCACCAGAAAGGGTAGAGTTGAAAAAAATTGACTTGCTAGGAATTTCAATTCTTTTACAAGCAACTTAAATTAATTTCTTAGCTAGTTTGACTCATGTAGTCAATCTAATCCTTATTTATTATGAAAATTGACACATAATATTATGCCAAAACTTGCTATCCTTGTGTAAGTTACCCAAAATTAGATTTTTCAATTAATCAGGGGATTATCATCATTGGTTAATAATCTCCCACATTCCCTTAGGAACCTATTGACTCATAAGAAGTTATGGCTTATCACTCAACTTGAGAACGGGAGATTTCTACACAATTGATGCTTAGAACTTTGGTTTTAATGATATTTAGTACAAACAAGCCAATTTAATGATCCACTGATGTATGATGGATTTAATGTTACATACCTACTCATACAACATTGAGAATTATGTCTTGGTAGAAGAAAAGAAGAAAGACTTTGTACTTTTTCTCGAGAAACTTATTGCTTCATTGGAGAAAAAATAGTTGACAATCAAACTGAGAGAAATATGCCTATCTACATGATTGATGTCTCAAAATAATTCTAATCCGTAACCAAGACATGACACGCACTTGATAATGCGACATACTTATTATAATTTCTCATAATTTTAAATTTTTTTTCCTTTTCTATAAAGACAAATTTTTATTTTATAGGGTGGAGGTTTTTAAAGAATGAAAATGGGTTGTGTACCATTTATTATTTTATTTTATCTCTCTTTCTCTCTTTGTTTGTTTTTTTTTTTTTTTTTTTTTGCTTTTTTTTTTTGTATGTATATGAAGGAATGAATGCATGTTTAAGGTTTTTCTTCTGTGAAATTATGACAAATGTGATTATAACCTTTTCAGGGTTGAAAATTGACTAAGTAATGGTTAGTTGCACTAATGCATACTTTTATCATAATTAACGTATGTCCAACTGTACAATGGCATCTTGTTAACTACTCCGGTGAATAGTGACAATATGTCACTTCTCTTATGGCTTTTATTGAATGCATGAGTACAGTGAGAGGAAAAAGATCAAAATGCTCCCCTTTGTCCTAACATGGGTAGACCCTAGGTTGAGATCAATGGTTTATAGAAGTCTGACTCTAACTGTTCAGAAGGCGTTTAAAGCTTGACTATTAGTGCATTTTTTTAGGGTAGATCTATGACCCTTAGAACATTGGTTCCCAAATTGCCCTCGCCATGAAGTGAGGATCTCACTATATAAACTAGACTTTGAGAGAACAAAATATCCTACATAAGTCAAATCCATATAACAAGGCACAATTTAGGTGAGGTCTTCATGATAGCTTCAGGAAGCACAAGGCTTCAGAGAGAAATCAATATAAACCTCTACTAACCTAAGATGTATTAAGACCCAGGTATAGGGCCCATATTATGTGTGAGATATTTGTGTCTTAGTGATGTGTGTGAGGAGAGCATTTACCTTTCATCCTATAGACTACCCAACCCTTATTTGCTAGGCAGATTGACAGAACAAGTGGTGGAGAAATATATACAGATATAAGTAAAAGAAATATATATACAAATATGGTCATTTATCCTAGGTTTTATTCCACATGTTATTTAATCCTAACACATGTTATATATAATCAATGAAATAAAACAGATGAAAGAAGCATGTGAATGGCATATCATCTACCCTAAACACATGAGGCAAACAATAAATAGAAGGGAGAACCAAAATAAAAGAAAGGCCATAACATTTTGCATAACTAACTTAACTTGGGCTTGACTCTCTAACTGTCCCCAGCGGAGTCGCCAAACTGTCACACCCGAAAATGCGACCGCGTGGCGCCTTTAAAAACCAAAATCAAAATTAAATGTAACAGTAGTTCATGTTCAAATAAATAAGGTTCAGGAGTCGCCACCAAAATTTTCTTTTGAAAAGGCAAAACTTTGGAAAAGCCTTTTTTAGTTTGAAAAAAAAAATAGTCTGCAAACCAGATTTGGATTCGGGAGTCGATTATGAGTGGAGAAGGTTCAGGAGTCGCCACCAAAATTTTCTTTTGAAAAGGAAAAACTTTGGAAAAGTCTTTTTTAGTTTGAAAAAAAAAAATAGTATGCAAACCAGATTCGAATTTGGGAGTCGATTGTGAGTGGGGAAGGTGTTAGGCACCCCACTACACCCATTCCTAAGAACGATTATCCTAAATCAATTGTGCAAAATTAATATAGCTTCTATTCTATTTTAATTCTCCCTAACCAATCACATGCAGAGAACAGAAGGAAAAATTTAAGGAAATAAAATTAAAGAGAAGAAAGAAAAATAAAATAAAAAGAAATTCAAAAGAAAGGGAATAAAATAATATTAAAAGAAATTAAAGAAATAAAATTAGGAGAAAATATTTATTTACAGGGAAGGACTTGACCTAAGATGAAAGCTTAGGGTCTACGTACCCTACAATAGGGATCAAAGTTCACATAGTTTGATTGGAGATTATATTTAATTGATGTGTGTTTTTTTTAAATATTTTTTTTTATTTTTTGTTTGTTTATATGATCTTTATATTTCTTATCTATGTTATTTATTTATTTATTTTTGTTTAATTTTTAATTAATTTTTTCTTTTTATTTTGTTAATTTGTTTTTTTTATTCTTGTCTTTTTCCTCTCTTTTTTTTGTCTTGTTTTTTCTTTCTCCTTTTTTTTTTGCAAAAAGGTAAAAAAAATAAAAATTACTTTTTCCTTTAACAAATAAAATGAATTTTGGAATTAATTGATGTGTTTTGATTTGTTAAAGGTAAATTTAATTTTGCTTTCCTTGCACTTTCAATTTTTTTTTCATCATTTTATGTTTTTTTTCCATTTTTCTCTTTCTTTATCACTTTTTATCATTGTTTTGTTTAATTTTTTGTTTTGTTTTGTTGTTATTTATTTTATTTTTGTTTTTACCTCTATTTTATTTTATCTTTTGGTTCTATTTTGTTCTTTTTGTTTTTTTTTTGTTTTTTTTTTTATTTTTATTCTTCGCCTTTGTTTTTGTTTTTATTTTGTGCTGTGTTTTTGTTTTTGTTTTTTTGTTTATTTCTTTTTTTTTTTATTATTCTTTGTCTTCTATTTTTTTCTATTTCTATTTCTTTTTGGTTTTGTTTTTGTGCTCTATTTCTTTTTGGTTTTTTTTTTTTTTGTTTTGTTTCTTTTTCTAGTTAATTTTCATTTTTGTGCTCTATTTTGTTTTTTTTCTTTATTTTTGTTTTTAGTTCTATTTATTTTTGTTTAGTTCATATTTTATTTTTATCTCTTTTATTATATATATTTTTTTAATTTTGTTTTTGCCTTTGTTTTTGTTTCATCTTTGAATTTTTTTTTATTTTTTTTTTGTTTGTTTGAAAAGATAAAGAAAACAAAAATTACTTTTCCCTTTTATAAATAAGATAAATTTAAAATTAGTCAATATATTTTGATTTAATACAACGTTAATTTTATTTCTTTACCTTTATTGTATTTTTTAATTTTTTCTCTTTTTTTAATCATTTTTTCTTGTTTTCAATTTTTTTCTCTTTTTTTTTTCTTTTTTTTTCTTTTTTTTTCTTTTTTTTTTTTTAAATGTTTTCTTTTGGTTTTGGCAAACTTTCGAGAAAAAGCAAAGCTGAATTGTAAATTTGAAAATGTTTTATTATTTATAAAGAAAAACCCTTTCTTTGGTTTTGTTTGTTTGTTTTTTTTTTTTGTTTTAAAAGATTTAAACTTAATTCCTAAATATAAATTTGATTTTCTTTCTCTTGTTTTTCTTGAAATTCTTTTGAAAACAAAATTATGCGTAGGCCGTCGAAACCCAAGACTTATTAAAATATAAATTTAACACCTAATAGATATCAAGGAGGTTTATTACCTCACATGATCCTTAGGTTTTCCTATGTACCCGAGGGGATATAAAATCCCACACGGCTATTTTAAAAGAGAAAAATAAAAATCAAATTAAAACAAAAATATTCACAAGCTTGCAACATTTGTTTTGATGGTGTGTGCTTATGTCCAGCTAGCTAAACAACATGTCTTAATACATTTCAAGTATAGGAAAACAAACTTAAACCAATTGACTTTGCTATGCTATCCAATTCGTCTTCATCTGCTGCAACGCAACCATCTCTTTGATCTTTGTTCAATTCTTGGTAAGTCTCCTCAATCGTTTAACATCCCAGTGAACCTCTCCCAATTAGCGACTCATATGCAATAAAAGGCAAACAACAGGGTTACCTTCAAGACATACTTCCACTTCATGGTCAAAGTGAAATCAAAACACACCACATATTGAATTGAAACTACATATGCAAATAGTAACCAACAATTATTAGCCCCAAATACTCAAATAGATTTGCCAACTAAAGTCAGTAACTATCCTTGATTAAAATTCTTGTTCAAAACATCTTACGCACAAGAAAAATCCATGGGCAATATTAAGATATGGGTCGAGAGATTGACTCCAATTCCATGATGAAAGTCCCCAATCCCACATGAGTTTGGGTCATTCAATCACGAAAACAAAAATCTGAAATACATATCTTATTACCCACATATGGTTAAAGCATCTGGATTGTAAATTCCCAAACACACATTGGAAACTTTTAACACCAGCCAAAGCAATGCAGGGAAGTAGACGAGATTACATCACCTAGGCAGTGACTTTGAGGAATTTATCACTTTTGCAATAGCCAATTCCATATGTCAATGCCCAAACCCACATAAGTTCCAAAACCCTCAATCGATGAAGCAAAAGTCTAAAACTTATACCCTCTTATCCACATACAGTTATAGCATCCTAATTAGGGACATAAAAAAGAAACACGTTCATGTGAAACAGAAGCCAAGAGCCAAATGCGATTTTTATGACCGAGTGGCCAATAAAGCCCAACTATTCATGATCACAATGAAGCGACATGATAGAATATTAGTAGCAGCTATCAACCAGACCAACCATCAGCATACAAATTCAAACACAAACACAAACAACAAAATCTAGCTATACAAGGCAAACCACAGTCCAAACAGAGTGAAACCTTAAAATTATGTCTAAATAATAAACCAAAACACACAAAAAATTTCTCATCAAAAGCTGCCTACTAAATAGAGGAACATTCCCAAAAAAAAAACAACAGAAGTCTTATTCAATTGATTGGTACAAATTCCTAATCTAACCCAAAATGATTCTCATTGAATGCAAAAACTAAGGACAAATAATGTGTAAGCTTTCAGATGAGGAAGGAACATGGAAGTAATATACCTCTCAGTATATTTTGAGTTCTATTCAGAGTGCTCTCTGTCTGTCTCCTGCACGATTTTCTCTTCAAAGCTATGCCTCGCGTAAGTGCTCTTGTGGGTCTGTGCCTCTGTGTCTGTCCGTTTGTTTGTGCTTGTGCATTACGTATCTCCAGGAAGCTGGTATTCTTCATTCAGCCCCCTCTTCTCATGCTATCTGCTTCACTCTTCTTTTCCCCTTTTCCCCTCTCCGTCACTCTCCTCCATCTCAGTTTTCTTTTCTTTTTCGTTTTCTCGCTTTCAGCCTCCCTTGATTTGATAGCTCTCTGGTTCCCCTCAAACTCTCTCAGTCCACCGATGTACCCTCACTTTTCTTTCACCAAATCTTCCTGCTCTTTTCTCATGTCTGTTTGTGCTCCTCCTCGAATCTAGAAATCCCCTCGCTTCTCCCTGTCTCTTTTCTCTCTCCCTTGCGTTCTCTGCTTTTTGTCTTCGTTGATCTCTCGCTTCCTCTCTCCCTCGATTTTTTCTCGGTCTTCCCCCTCGTCTCTAAATCCCCTCCTCTTTTTTTCTCTATGCTCCTCCTCATTCCTCTCTACGTCTGTCCGTTCTCCTCTGTGCCTCTCCCCTTTCTGCGTTTTTGTGCGTCTGCCTTTCTTCTCCCCCCAACCTTTCCCTTAGTACGTCTTGTACGTCTGCATCTGCATCTTTTCAAAGACAGAATCAAAGGGGGACCAAAGGGACCACCGGGTAGGGTTTAGGTTTGGATCTGAGTTGGGTTGGGTTGTGGTTTTTGGGCTTCAGACTTGGGTTGGGGTTGAAATAATGGGTCTCTGTTTTTTCTTTACTTTTTTTTAGCCCATTTTTCCTTTTCATGTTTGGGCCTTTGGGTCTAAAAGAAATGGATTGAAACTATTTTTGTTTGCTTTAGTTTTTGTTTTTCTTTTTGGGGTCAAGTTTTTTTTTTTTTTTTTGGGATTGGGCTTTCATTTAGAGAAAAAGGAAGCAAAGTTAAGACCTCTTTTTTTTTTAATTAATTTTTCTTTTGTTTGTATTTTTTTCTTTTTTTTTAATATTAAGTAAGTAGACTCTTGTTTGATTTTTTTTTAATTATTTGTAGGTAATAAACTCTAATATGCTTTTTTTTTGTTTCCCTTTTTTTTTTTTTATGATTTGGACCCTCTTAATCTTTTTTTTTTGTTTTTGTTTTGGGCTCCTTTCTTTTTTTTTTTTTTTTAAATTTTAACATATATCTTTTTTTACTTCCTCTTTTTTGTTTTTGTTTTTTTAATACCTTTTTTGATGATTTTTTTTCCTTTTATTATTATTTTCTTTTAATTATCTTATTTCCTTTTTTAATATTTTTTTGAATTAACTTGTTTTTAGTCTTTTCTCTCTCTTTCTTTGTGAGTTTTTATTTTCACTCTTTTTTTATTCATCATTTCTTTTCTTCTTTTTTTTTTTCTTGGTCCCTTTTGATTTTTATTTTTCTTTTTTTTTTGGATTTCGGTTATTCCCTCTTTGATTTGTATTTGTATTTGTATTATTACTTTTTTTTTTGTTTTTGTTGAGTTAAAGGACCTATTTGTTTTTCCCCTTTTTTTTCTAATTTTTTTTATTTTTTTCATGATTTTTGGCGTATGCCCGGACAAAATATGGTGTTCACACTTATTCATAAATTAAAATTATTCAGTTAATATTAAATAAATAATACAAATAAATAATTGATAAATAAAATAAATAAATAAAATTAAATATATAATAATACTAATAAATATGTTTATTATGAATTACTTAACTAATAATTAAATGAATAATAATGTAATTAAACTATATAAAATAATTATATAAATTTATTTCATTAAAAAAATGTATACCTTAATGACATGAAATAATTATATATATTTCTTCATGCCATTATGGATTGAACTAAGGTAGAGATGTGACTTAGTAGAATAAACTGTAAACAACATGATTTACAACTAAGACTATTGCTACTATGGGATGAAAGATCAATTTTGTTTTTATAGTGCTACTTTTTCTTTAGAGCTGTATCTATTATAATTTATAGTGTCTATGTCATCAAATTCACCCCATACATGCAACTTATAAGACTCGACTACAACTAAAAGATCTTGAAAGTCATGAGTGTATATTCTCTAAGATTTACAAAGGAATGAGAAACAATAAAGCAATAAGCTAGAGTCCACGTGTTATCACTCTTTGTAATTGCTTCCTCTAGTTTATCTAATCTTTTGCATTGCCATTCTTTGGTAACTTCTTTTCCCATTATCCATTTAATTAAGGTTTTGGTTTGTACTACTAGCAAAACTATATTCTGGTCTATACTCTTGTTAGAACTATAATCTTAATGAGGTTTAGGTGATGACTTGAACATATTCCTTGATATGGTTTATACTAGAACCAGAGTTTGGTTTTAGTTCAAATCTAAAATCTAGAAATAAGGGTGGCCAAGTCTAAAGCTTATGACTTGACATAATTATACAATTCTTTACATGTAAAAGGCTTGATTTGTTAATGGCTTAGCTTGTAGTGATGTTGATCGAAATGTAGGAAGTAGTAAACATGGATAAAAGTTGAATAAAGATTAATAATATAGTTGATCCAACATATAGACAAGTTTCTTCATTGGGCCTTCGATCAGCCAAGGGTGATTGATATGATTCGATGCCCATGCAAAGGGTATAGGAATACAAAATGGAAGACTTAAACTGATGTAAGGATAAATCTATTAAGGAAAGGTTTCATCTCGATTGTAAAGTGTGAGACTCATATGGAGAAGTTCATCTTGGTGCTTACAATCCATTGTATCAAGTTAGTGGCGAGGTAGGTGATGATACTAATGGAGAAAACGACATTGTTGGGATGCTTCATGATGCATATGGTTACACAGATTCAAATGAAGGAAACCTTGGGTTAAAGAAGCATGAGCCACCTAATGTGCAGGCAAGACAGTTCTTTAACTTGTTATAGAATGCTCAAACTAACAAAGCTTTCGTTTGTAGTCAAGCTACTCCACGTTAATTGCCTTAACCATTATAGCAAAAAATCCATGGATTCATTGTTAAGCTTATTCGAGGATGTTCTTCTAAAGGGGACACTAATACCTAACTCTTACTATTAAGCGAAGAAGGTTATTCAAGAACTAGGATTAGGCTATAACAAGATTGATGTATGTGAGAATGACTGCATCTTGAATTAGCAAGAGCATACCAATTGTAATATCCGATTCTCTGAAAACGAGAGAAAATGCAAGAAACATAACATATGGTTTCTCTGTAAACAAACAAAAATTCACTGGATACAAAAGCAAGTCCCCCAAAATGACTTAGTTAAGGTCCCAAAAAGTTTGGGAAGCATTCTAGACTCCTAAAAATGAGAATCTCAGGCTCAGATGAAAAGAAAATTGGAGTTAGGATGGTGAAAAAATTTGTGATAAAAATTGATGAAACATAATGGCATTTTTGTAAATAAGTATAAATTTTGGAAAAAGACATATGAGGGCTTTTTAAATGGAAAATTTGAGTTGCCTAAGGTCTTCAGAGGCCTTAAAAACCATAGGAACCTCGAGACTGGTAAAACCCTTCTAGTGTATGTTTTCTAACATTAATACGCCCAAACTTTGACGAATTTGTTTAGTAAGGTTTTAACTCCAAATTGAGTAATTCTAAAAATATTTTATTAAATTGGAAACCTAAATTTTATAATGAAAAAGACGGTTCTAAAAAAGGAGCTAAAACGAAGCCTAAATGAAATTGCTATTACAAAAGGATGAAATTGAAATTTTTGAAAAGGTGTGTTTCTAGAAGCTCCCATACACTTCTCCCTTTTTCTCCCAACTTCTTAAGCACGACTTCCTCTGCCTAAATTATAGAAAAATAGCAGCTCCTTGAGGCTCACCAAGAGAGGAAGAAAAGGAGAAAGAAAAAGGCAAGAAAGGTATGAAATTTCTTAGTTTTTTCATGCTTTCTCTTTAGCAAACCTCTTATCCTCCATTTTTCTTTTTTTTCTATGATTTTATTGAAGTATATGGATATATTTTGAGGGAAGAATAGAGGAAAAAATTTGGATTTGAAGAGAGGAGGCCAAGGAAAGTGAGAAACAAATAAGAAAAGCCATGGAAATAAAGTAAAATCTTCATCCTACAATAGCTACTCCTTCCTTTTTCTTCTCCCTATTTCGCCCCATATATGTAGCTGCAAGAGTGAATTCTATGAATTTAAGGGAGGAGAGTGACGAGCTCATTGCACAACCCTCAAAATAATACTAGGTTGTACTAAATATCTAACAAGTGGCACAACCTAGGTCATCTCCCTTGGAATTGGAGTTCAATGCCTAATTGAGTTTCTAAGTGTTAAAGGATCTTAAAAGCTATCTAATTTAGGGGGTTTTTGATTGAATTAAAATTAGTAAAATCTAATTGAATTAAAATTCCTAATTTCTACGTAATTGGATGAATTATGGTTGACAATGAGCTTGCGACTAGCTTTGGATTCATCCCTCGGTATCCACTATCCTTATCCTTATCCAATTGTGATTAATTCTAGCCTAAGAGTCCCTAATTGTGTTCACGACAAATGTATCTTGAGTTACCACACAAGAATCAAGAGATTACTAATCTAATGTTGAATTGAAACCTTAAACCCACATTAAATTGTTAATTCTTGTCTTTAAGATCTATGAACACTTGAATTGAATGATTATTTGATTAATTAGCCTCTAAATCATCATCCAAAGATGTTTAATTAACAAACTTAACACTAAAAAATCCACAAATAAACAATTAGGCATACCAATTCTCACAAGTATTTCATTAAACACCTTGATTGTACACTTGAAAAATGGAGAAAAATTAAACAATTCAAAACTAAAATTAATCAATTAAAATAACAATTGCTTTCCTAATTAGTACCTAACCAGCTACTAATCAATTACACAAATTCTCAATCCAATACTACTTAACCAAGCAAATACAAGAAAGAGAAAAATTGTAGGAAAATTAAGAAAGTCTTAGTCAAAATTCTACTTGTGATTCCATGGATTCAAGCTTCTCCAAGAGCCTTCTTCCTTGCTAGTCACAGATGGATGAATTAAAGCTTCATTGGTGGATGAAAATGGAGGAAGTGGCATGGTGTATGTTCTATGAATGGAAAAAGACGAAGGAGTGGAATGAAGGCGTGAATGAGCGAATGAATACGATGGAATGGATGATGATGAATAACGGAGTGTGTGTATTTTTACTTGATCCAATGAAATCCTCCTTGATGCTGCCACGAGTCCCCTTTTAATCCTCTCATGTGGTTCAATTTATCTCTTTCACATGCTTCATTTATTCTTCTCAAATGCCAATCAATGTGCTCAGCTAGTGTGCTCTTTCTTCGTGCTTTTCTCCATGTTGGCTGCTATAGCTTAAGCTCCACCACTGTTCACATGGTATTTTCCTTTATTTTTCCACATCACTTTCCTTCTCAGCTAAGTGCTACTGCTCACGTAGACTTCCAAGCTTTTCACATGTTTTCTTTACGCTTTTTTCCACGTAGAGTCTGCTCACAAGCTTCTTTACGTCAATTTAGTTCATGCAAGCTTCCACGTTGCTTCTTCTTTGTTTGCCCAACCTTCACGTCATCCACATTCCTGTTCACAGCATGTTTTGCATGTATGTGTAGCTTCTTCTTATCTTCATACATCTTTTACATATTCTGCAGCCTCTTTCTCTTTGTGTTTCTACTTCGTCTAGCTGCAGCTTTTCGTTCCCTACACATCCCTTTTGCCCTTCGAGTTGCCATTTACGTTCGTCTCCCTTATAAGCACGTTTTGCCTCCTCTCCATGTGAATTGCCTGGAATCGTGCATGCTACTGTACACTCATCTTCTTGATCGTGTTAAGCTTTTTCTTTTCCATGTAAATCTCTTCTTTTCTCAAGCTCGAGCTTCATCCTTCGTCTTCTTTTCAAAGCATCAGAATTTATGTCAGCTCCACATGCTTCTTTCACCTACTCTACTCAATGTTGTTTTCCAACTATTTCCCATCGTGTTTTTGACGCTAATCTCCTTCAAAATGTGCTTGTTTCCTTCTTTTCTTTCCTTGCTTCTTCCTCATTCTACAACTGCTTCCAAACTTCTACTCATTGCTTCCTTGTGAACTTCTTGCTTTGCATGTTTCTTCCCTTCTGTTTCTGCATGAGTGTGTGAGCTAGTTGCAAATTTTTATAGCTGTGTGACCTGATACTTGCTACGTGGAGGAGTATGTTCTATCCCATGAGTGGAGAAATCCTTTAGCAACTTCTTGTTTTGCTTCATCCTTCCATCAAACTCAAGGCTTTTGTGTTTGAAAACTTGTGCCTTCCAAAGAGCCTTCCACATGCCATTAATTCATCTTCATTTTAAATCTTTTTCCATTAAAATATGCACAAGAAAAATAAAATAAAATGAAGTAGAATGAAACAAAATGGAATATTAAGAAAGGAGAATTCATAAAGGAAACGTTTAAGTGAAAGTTGTACATTAAAATTCGAAAATTTGCAAATAAATTTCCTTGAGGGTAGAAATGGCTACTAAAATAAAATTTCAACTAATTAAATCTCTAAAGCCACATTTGATCATTAAAATGCTTAAGTTTAGGAGGATTCATGTATATAAAATAGCCTTTATCAGAGAGTAAGAATATGCAAAGAAATTTAAGTAAAAGCCATTGATTTTCAAGATAGTAAACCTAGGGTTTCACAAGTTCTCTTGAAAATCTTATTTGATGCAATTGTTCTTTGTAACACCTTAATCTACTACCGCTATCTAAACTCTCACTGGGCTCGGTTCCATATGATTTCCAAAGAACCAATACCAATCTGTGACATTTTCATGCTATGAATCGGGGTTTCATACACTCATCCTCTGCCCCGTGGGTCCTGTGAACCTATCATTCATATCCTTAACTCAAACACCATTTATACAACTCACACATAGCTTAAAACAAGCCATAAGCCACGGGAATGGAGCCAAAAACCAGAAAAATGCATTTTCTTAAACAGACCCAAAAGTCATATTTTGGCTCGAACTTTGGAAAATCATAACTAATTATAAAAAAATCGAAATTTAGCAAACCTTAGCTTTCTGGAAATCTCTAAGTGTTAAATGTACACTAAAAATAATTCCCAATTGTAACCTCAGTGTTCGAACCATACTTGACATCAAAAATCAGACAAAGGTCCGGCTATCCCTGTTTCTGGCGCAGCTTACTGTCATAAACTTCAAAAATTCGTAACTAAATCCAAAAAAATCCAATCTGGGCACACTATACCAATTTGAAAGGCTACAGATGTCTACTAGAGGAGAAAAATAAGTCTAGATCAGTTCAGTAGCCCCTACATCCCGAAAACTAATGGAATAGTAACGGAGGTCAGGTGGCTCCCTGATACTGATACAGAACTTTAGAAGGTTCGTTCTCTCTCTACAGACCTCCGATTTAAGTGATTCTAGTTGTTATAGGTCATTGTAGTTGTTTAGTTTATGTGTATAAAATTTCATGACATTTGGCCACCGTTTGGTCTATGTATGACATGGATTTCATTTCTGACCTCTGGGAACAGTACATGACCAAACCATTAAACTTTCCCAAATTCAACAATTCGCCAAATATTCTATAGACCTCCAAATATTACCCACTTTAGCTTTTTGGGAAGATTTCTACAAATTCTAGAGGCATGCAAAATCTCATAACAAGAAGAGCTCATCCGGTCATACTTTGACATAGCTCACAAAACTACAGGTTTTGGCACCCAAAATGGTTCAAATGGGTCCAAATGGCCTCTCACACATTCTCACTCCACATGGACAAGTTTAAAAATATGAAACTAGTATATATAACATGTCCATATGGTCCAAATCAACATACATTCCAAACTCACTATGCTACGGCAAAAAATGCACTATCACATACATTCAACAAAAGGGGCAAAACCCTCATTTCCATTAATTTGGCTCTCTACATAGTTTGTACATCATATATCCATACATTTACACTTGCTACAACATTTACATCTAAAAAATAGTAGGTACATATATATTTTGGCACCACCTTACAACAAAATAACCAAAATAAGCTAACATCTAGCTACACATGTTTCTAGGCTCCTTGGTGTGCATTTGCTTCTCCTTGAGCTCCACCTAGCATGTTAAGTTGGGAGGGGAAGGGGTGAGATTCATGGAATCTCAGTAGCTCATGCAATCAATCAAGTAAGCAATCAAGGCATATAACAAGTCAAAGCATGTAATTTGGCATCCAATCATTCTCAACCACATAACACATGTTGTACATGCCATGGAAATCACAACAATGCCACAAATAAGCTCTAGGGACTTTTGGTCTAGCCTCACCCGAGTTTAGGGACTTTTGGATGGCCTCACCCGAATTTAGGGACTTTTGACTTGGCCTCACTCGGTTATGAGACTTTTGGCCTTGTCTCACCCATCTCAAGGGACTTTCGGCTCTACCTCACCCATCTCAAGGGATTTTCGGCACTACCTCACCCGAGAAATTCTCATAATCCAACACATAAGCACATTGGCATCAATGCATCAAAGCAATAGCATATGGCATATTCCACACAATAAGCATATACATAGACATACAATGACTATTACATCCAAGAATGCAATAAGAAAGAGTGGAAAGAGAGCTACCTTATGAGCCAACACTAGCCTTCCCTTTCAGTTTCTCTTCTCCCTTCTTAGGTTCATAATCACACCTTAATGGAGGTGCTTCACTTGAGCCTAGACACATCAAAGAGCATAAATTGCTCTCTCATAACTTAATTCAGAGCAAACCTTGTTATCATATAAGAATCTAGGGATTCTCTCTCTCTCTCTAGAATATCACCCATTCTTCCTCTCTCTCAAGCTCTCATGGTAGTGGAAACAACATTTTCAAAGAAAACAAAGAGATTCAAGGGTGTTTTCCACTTTCCCTCTTCTGACCCATGCCCAAAATCCACTAATTTTACAAACAAAACCATAGGAAAAGAGGGCAAAGAGAGGAGATCAGAATTCTAAGAAGAAATGAGAGGAACTTGCTTACCTTTCTTTTGCTCTTCCTCCTTCTCTTGGTTTCTCTCACTCTCCACGCCTTTTTCTCTCATTGGGTCGAAGTCTAGGGCAAATATGAGAGAAAGAATGAGTTGGGTCATGTAATGTTGTCAATTTCTCACCTTTTACTCTATTCCGGACTGACCCTCGCTATGGCGAAAATTAACCTTCGCTATAGCGAGCTCGTGTTAATTCCCTTCACTATGGCGAGGTGTAATCTTCGCTACAGTGAGCTCGTATCAGTTCCAGACCCTACTTTCGCTATGGCGTATGCTACAGCGAGCAGCCCCCTGGTTTTTGTATGGAATGCCAGCACTCACTATAGCTAGAATCACTTTCGCTATTGCAAGCAGGTACTCTCGCTACAGCGAGACCATTTCTCGCTATTGCGAGCAGACTTAGGGAAATTTCTGAATTTCTAAACTTTTAGCTTTCAGCTTTCTTTTCCTTTTCCCTTTTCCCAGTTGTTACATTCTTAGGCCTAAATTAGTATTTGGATAAGCTTTTGAGATCCCTAAAAGGCTCTTCATATGCATCTTCCATCAAGGAAAGGAAACAAACTCACTTGGTGTTCATATAGTACATAGTTTTGGCCTAGGCTAGATGAAGCACCAAGGGGTAGTTTTAATTTGTTCCAAGCTTAGTTTTTAGTCATATATGATGGAAGATGATGAGAGAAAGCCTTGAAAAAATTTTAGAAACCATAAAAAGTGAGATGGCCTTATATGTTCCATATTATGGCATAAAGAAGCATCATCTAGTTAGATTCTTTGAATTGATTGTGTGATAACTCCAAGAGGTTTAAATGGAGTCAAGAATCATAAATAGATGGAGAGAATAGAGCCAAGATGATTTTCTCTTAAGGTTGCTTCATTAAGTACATTATGGAACCATAAAAGAGCCTTATGAGTCACCTAACTTTTCTAGTGAATATATGGCCTTAGAATTTAATTCGAGAGTATAATTGGCTTCCATATGATGTGTCTAGACCAAGAGAAATGATCTTCACCTCCTTGGGTGTGTGAGGTCAAGGGAGAGGACTCAAGGCTCAAGGAAAAAGTGTATGAATGCAAGCAAGGTAGCTCTCTCCACCTTCTCTCATGCATGAATGTGTGCTTACATTGTCTTTGAATATATGTATGTATGTTTTAAGCTATGAAAAGTATTCTAGCATGAGTTTTTATTCCATGGTGCCAAGATGTTACATTATTCTTTCAAATGATATCTAATATGGGTGCTTGGGTTTGCTTGAGTGTGGAGAAGCTAAGAACCCTCTAGCCATGGTGAGGAAGAGCCAAGAACCCTTGAAATTGGTTGAGACAAAGTAAAGAGTCTCTCAAGAGTGAGGTTGGCTCCCAAAACCTTTTAAAGAAATGGGTGAGGCAAGTCCAAAATCTATAAGTGAATGGGTGAGGCTAATCCACTTACTTGGCAAGCCTATGTAAGCTATGTATACTAGTTAAAATGTTAAACATGTCTCTTGAATGATTACACATGTCAATATACTTATGCATGCATTTGTAAGACTTGGTTTGCATACTTTATGTGTGATTGAAAGGGAGATGAGCTTGGGATTCTTTGAATCTTATTCCCTCCTCTCTAATGTTCTAACATGCTAGGTGGACTAAGAAGATAAAGTAATGGGAGCCAATAACTTGGAAAATGAAAGTGTAACAACAAAGTGCATGAATTTTGCTTCTTTATGACCAAATGAGTGGCAATTGTTGTAATCTATTGTTGTATATGTCCTATGACCTTATGAACATGTGTAATTATGCTAATGTATTATGTACACATGAGATTTAAGGTTATATGTATGAAAATGTACTTTTTGGACATGGAATGGCAAAACTAGCATTATGTAAATGTGTGTATGACATGGGGTGAGAGTGTGAGATTCCAAATTTTGGGTTTATGCACCTTTGAGGCAAGTTTAAAATGTCATTTTGGTGCAATCTTACGTGCTCAAGTGGCCACACAAGTTAAGGAAGCAAAATTGGATACTTTGATGCTAGTTGAGACCATGAAAATGACCAAACCGAAACCTTATTGTACAAACTGACCAAATGGATAAATCTTCTCATGAAATTTGGCATACATGTAGAGCTCATTGAGAGCTTTTTGAAAAGTTAAAGTGTAAAAAAATCAGAGCTCTATAAAATCAATTATGAATTTTCAAAGTTGAGATTTTTATATTGTTCTGGTGCATGTCTTATTCATATAGTCAATTTTGTGCTCTATGTCATCCAAGGGACAAATGGTTTCCAATGCTTGTGAAATGTTACAGGCATAAACTAGAGGTTATAAGGTTTATGTGTCCACTAAGATCACCTCATTTGGGGGTTTGAGCAAAGAGTTATGGATTTTTGAAGTTTAATGTCAGTACCAGTAGCGCCACTGGACCTCCAATATTATTTTATCATAATTCAGTTCCTAGATGGTCTTGGTGTGGTCTAGAGATATTTTTACCTTAAATATAACATCTGTAGATTCTTAGATTGACTAAACTTTCATGATTTGGATTATTGTAGAATTAGTTATAAATTTCCAAAATTTATGATAGTAACTTATGACAGTAGCCCAGACGGCTAAGACCTTAGGTGATTTTTGAATGTCAAACGTCTTCTTCTTAATGTTCTATGACCTAGAATTATTTTACCATAAAGTAGATATCTGTAGCTTTCTAGAATGGTAAAGAATGAATGATTTTGATTTTCTAAAATTTGTTATAATTATTCAAAGTTTGTGACAGAAAACATGCAATTTTGGCCGAGGCTACATTATAGAATTTTGTGTGTCTCTTGCCTTGCACGAGTTCTATGCCACTTTTGGTGATAGAATTGAGTTGTATCTATGTAATTAAATATGAGAATGTGATATGAGTCCATATGGCCCACAGGATTCTGAAAGAAAAATGTATACATAGCGCAACGCAAGAAAACTCAATATTTTAATGTTATTTTCTTGCTTCCCTATGTAATGCTTGGCATGAGACTTAGAATTAGCATGAGGCAAAGCTAGAAATCTATGGTGTTACATTGCTCAATCATGTCCTAAGTGCAATATGTCTTGATGGAGGTTAAATAGTCATAAAGTAAAGAAAGTCTTTTGTAAAATGTTACAACATTTTCCTATAAAGACTAGGCTATAAACGCTATATATGTCTCGCCACATAGCTAAGGAAATGAGGTGGCATGATAAGGAATGCATTTGTTGATGGTGTTTTGCAACATCCACTCAAATTTTTTGCTTGGAAATCATTTGACCAATAGCATCCAAAATTTTTTGATGATCCAAGAAATGTTTGATTGGGCCTAGCAAGTGATGGGTTCCAAC
The DNA here is from genome assembly GCA_032878935.1 of Erythrophleum fordii. Classification (NCBI taxonomy): domain Eukaryota; kingdom Viridiplantae; phylum Streptophyta; class Magnoliopsida; order Fabales; family Fabaceae; genus Erythrophleum; species Erythrophleum fordii. The sequence continues at coordinate 3,113,531 of JAVQMF010000025.1, read as the reverse complement.
CTTGGAGAAATATGAGTACTAATCATAGTATTTGGATAATAGTATTAGTTCTATATAATTTGCTACCATGGCAATGCATGAAGCAACCATGCTTTATGATGATGCTTCCAATTCCAGGCACTAAAAGTTTAGGTGATGACATAGATGTATACCTTCAACCACTAATTGAGGAGTTACTTGAATTATAGGATCAAGGAGTAGAGACAAATGATGCCTATAAGAAATCTAATTTCAGGTTATGTGTAGCTTTATTATAGACAATTAATGACTTCCTGACATATGGGAACCTATTAGGATGGCCTAAGAATGGAAAGCTTAGATGCCTTTGCTACCACAAAAACACATATTCTATTTCATAACGAAATAAGTTGTGCTACTTGGGCTATTGTCCCTTCCTACCAACCAATCATTCATGGCGACAAAATCAACTAAAGGTACTAATTTATTATGATTTATTTAAGTATTTGTTGCACTACAATGCACATGCAAGCATGTGTATCGTATAAGTAATACAGTGAAGAGTAGAGCATTACTCCCACAAGAACTTGTCACTAAAATAATTACTAAGTACTAAAATCATGCACCTTAATCTAAATCAAGCCAATAATAAAGGGAATTGAAAATAAACTAAACTGAAGACACTAAAATAACACAATAAAGCAATAGACACCATTCTAGACTAAATTGGAAAGTAAAATATTTAGGATTATAATTTCTCCTATCATTTCATAAGAAACCAATTAACCTCTCTCAATATTGCTCTTAGCAGCAATAATCTTTGCAAACCTATGATGTTAATTTACCTATAAGCATCTTTTAAATTACCTATAGGCATTCCCTTAACTAATTCATAATTTTTTATGCAATTAATCAAGAGACATAATTAAGAAAAGATCCTAATATGGTTAGGCAAGGCCAATAAATATAATCCTATCCTACAAGTGAATTAATTCACTTAGTATTGTAAATTTTAAGAACCTACACTATCCAATCCGTGGTCTAGTTCTAAAATCCCTTTTCCAAGTTCATTTAGGTTACCCAAATTATCTAATGGTTTTCACACATTTAGAAGTATAAAAAATAAAAATTGAATAAACAAATCAAATCATAAATTGCAAGTAAAAAGAGTTGTTACAACATATTACATGATAGGGTCCATTATAATCCTAAATCAACAAATTCAACTTATAAATACAAGTGTAAAAAATATTAAAAAAAATAAAGCATACATCAAATGGGTTTAGAAATATAACATCTGGTTATTTGAAAACAAGAGAAAACATGAGAAACGTAATGTACAGTTTCTCCATAAACGAACAAAATTCATTGGATACAAATGGAAGTCCCCCAAAATGAGATAGTTAAAGTCCCAAAAAATTTGAAAAGTATTCTAGACTCCTACAAATAAGAATCCCAGGCTCAGATGAAAAGAAAAAAGGAGTTAGAATAAAGAAACAATTTCTTATGAAAAGCTTACTAAACGTAATGGCATTTTTATAATTTTGAGCAAATTTTGGAATTCACACAAGAGGAATTTTTAAATGAAAGTTTTGAGTTCTCCAGGGTTCTCAAAGGCTTTGAAAACCATGGAAAGTCCTAGAACAGTTAAATCCCCTCTGGTGGATGTTTTCCAATGTTAGTATACTCGAACTTTGACAGATTCGTTTAGGAAGGTTTTAGCTTTGATTTGAGTGATTCCAAAGGCATTTTACTAAATTGAAAATCTAAATTTTATAATAAAAAAGACAATTCTAAAAAAGAAGCTAAAACAAAGGAGAAACGAAAATGCCAAGAATGAAGGGCAAAATGAGAATTTTTGAAAAAGTGTAACTCCCTTCCACCTATATATATGATGTGCCCTTCTTCTCCCTTCATTATGCACGACCATGTTCTGCCCAAAACTAGAGGAAACCCTGGGGGATAAGGTGCACAAGAAGAGGAAGAAAAGGAGGAGAAATTCAAGGTAGAAAGGTATGGACTTTCATAGTTTTTCATGCTCTTTCTCTTCCAAACCTCTTTTCCTTTATTCTCTTTTATTTCCTATAATTAGAATGAAGTATATGGATCTTTTTTAAAGGAAAAATTGAGGGGAAAATTAAGATTTGAAGAGAGGAGCTCAAAGAACACAAGATTCAAGTGAGAAAAAAATAAGAAAATAAGGTAATTTCTCTTCCTATGGTTGTCATCTTTGGTTCCTTTCTCCACCATTTCACCTCATTGAGAAAACCCTAGGAGGACTTGAATTTTAGGCAGAACCAAGGGTGAATCTAAGAAAAAAAGGTGTGGAGATTAAGAATATGCAAAGGAAATTAACAAAAAATCATTAGATTTCAATATACAAGTTCTAGGGTTTCAATTGCACCTTGTAAAATATAATTTTTTTATGATGATTCCTATAAATCCAGTCCCTCCATAAACATAAGAAATGTGATGTTCAGTTTCTTCATAAACATTAGAAATGGGCCAAATATAAAAGAAATTCCTCAAAATAGAAGGAATTGGGGTAAAAAAAAATATGATAAAATTTTAAATATTAGAAAATGAGGATTTATGGTTTAAGATGCCCAAAAACCAGAGCCAGAAGAGCTCAGAAAATTTGCCGAAGGAAGTAGGGGCATTTTTGTAATTTTTGAAAAATTTTGAAAACTCACAGGAGGGCTTTTTAAATGAAAAATTTGAGCTTTTTGGGGTTCTCAGAGGCTCTAAATACCATGGGAACCCCTAGAATGGTTGAAACCCCTCCAGTGAGCGATTTCAGCCATCAGTTGACTGAAATTTTGATCGAATAGTTCGGAATGGTTTCAAATCCTTTTTAGTGATTCCAAAGGCAATTATTATGATTAAGAGCCTAAGGGATATGATGGAAAAGATGGTTCTTCGAAAGGAGTTGAAATGAGCCCAAACGGACAAAACTACAAAGAGGGACTAACTTGCAAATTTTAAAAGTTACATAAATGAATCCCTAGGCTTATAAAAACCTCCCACCTCTGGTCAAATCTCCTTACCAACTCTCCCACATGTTAAAATAGAATTAAGAAGGGCTGAGAGTGGTGCACAAGAGGGGAGGCCAAGGAAGGAAGAAGAAGCTTTGAAAAGTGTAAGTTTTACCCACGTTTTCCTATTCCTTGCCTTGTTAAACCTCTTCCCCTCTTCTTCCTCTTCCTTCTCATGGTTTTGGCATTTAATTTGGTGCTATTTTGAAGGTAGAACAGAGGTGGAATTTTCGGATTTGGTGAGGGGAGGCTAGCCAAGTGAAGAACAAACCAAGAAAACCAAGAATCTAAGGTATCTTACTACTTCCTATGCTTAGGTCTCCTTGATCCTCTTCTCTTCAATTCCTCCCATGTAAGACCAGCCATGAGGGATTAAATTTCTAGCCAAACAAAAAATGAATCACATGAATTAGGGTGTGGGAATTTAGAATATGCAAAGGAAACCAAGTAAAAGCCATTGGATTTCAAGTTAGCAAAGTGTAGGATTCTTGAAGAGTTTATAAAAACTGATTTGATTCATGCATTCCCTGGCTTATGTAAGTATTTGTTTAAGTTCCCAAGACCCTAGGAAGTCTCCCAAGTGCCTCTCCCTTCAAGGAAAAATTGCAAACTCCATGAACCCAAAATTCTTGCGTTGTCTCGGTCGAGCATGGGGGAAGTAGCTAGGGACTGTTTTAATTTGCTCCAAGCTTATTTTTGAGTCATGTAGGCTGAAAGAGGATGAGAGGAAGCCTTGGAAACATTTTAGAAACCATAGATATTGAGATGGAGGTGTAAGCTCCATAATGTAGCATAATGAAGCAACTCCTAGCTAGGCTCCTTAAAATAATTGTGTGATGACTCCAAGGAGTCTAAATTGAGTTAAGAATCATAGATTGAAGAAGAGAAGGGATCCAAGATCATGAATTTTTGTAGTTGCTTCATTAAGTGCCTTATAGAAGCATAATGGAGGCATAAACCAAAGTAGCATCATGTAAAGTGTGTATAATGCCAAGGCTTGTTCCCATAAGTAATTCATGTTTCATTTGGTGTGTCTAGGCCAATAGAAGTGGTCTCTACCTTCTTGGGTGTGTGAGGTCAAGGGAGAGGACTCAAGGCTTAAGGAAAAAGTGTGTGAAAGCAAGCAAGGTAGCTCTCTCTCTTTTCTTCCATGCATGAATGAATGTCTACATTGTCTTTGAATGTGTGTATGTATATTGTAAGCTATGAATTATGTTTTGGTATGATGCCAATGTTCCATGGAACTATAGTGTTGCATTATGTATTCAAAGGATGCTTAGATTGTTTGCATTGGTTTGCTTGAATGTAGAGAGGCCAAGAACCCCCTATCTTCGGTGAGGATGAGCCAAGAGCCCTGAGAAGTGGTTGAGACCAAGAGAAAGTCTCTCAAGAGCAAGACTTAGTTCATGGCCTTTGAGAAAAAGGGTGAGGCAAGTCCAAAAACCTTGAAGAAAGTGGATGAGGCTAATCCATTCATTTGGCAAGCCTAAGTATGTTATGTGTGCTTTGTGTAAATGCTAAGAATATATTTTGCACCATTCCCATATTAATATGCCATGCATGCATCCTTAAGACTTGTATTGCATTCTTTATGCATGGTTGAATGGGAGATGAGCTATTAGGATTCTTTGAATCTCATTCTCTCCTCTTCAATATCTTAACATACTAGGTGGAGCCAATGAATAAGGAAATGAAAGCCACCAAGTGGGCAGATGAAGCCTTGATTATAAAGCTTTTAATTTTGTTTAAGTTATAACCAAAGGAATGGCATATGATGTAATCTTTTGTTAGAATTGATGTACAATGAAAGGAACATGTTTAAATATCCTAATAGATGATGTATGTATAAAATTTGTGGATAAATGGAATGTATTGCAATTTTTGGGTATTGGATGGCCAATTCAAGTGTATGTCTCTTAGCACATAGCTTGGGGATGAGAAATGAAATTCTGTGTTTTAAGTTTTCACACCTTTGATACAAGTTTAGAGAGTCTCTTTTGGGCCATTCCTATGTGATCAAGTGGCCACAAGAACCTTAGGAGCTATTTTGCCCATCTTTGAACCATTAAGAGACATGAAAATGGCCCAAATGCAATCTTGTGTCACCTTTTACCCAAATGAGCTCTTCTTGACTTGAGATTTAGCATGAAATTAGAGCTTGTTGAGAGATTTTTGGGAAGCTAAAGAACATAATTTTTGAAGGTCTAGAGAATATTTGATGAATTTTCAAAGTTAGGATTTTCTATTAATTCCTATGTGTGATGGTTCCAAAGAGTCTAAATGGGGTCAAGAGTCATAGATTAAGGGAGAAAATGGAGCCAATTTCATGAATTCCTATAGTTGCTTCCTTAGGTCTTGTATGAAACCATAATTAAACCAAATGAGAAAGTAAAATGGAGCCAAGATCATGAATTCCTATAGTTGCTTCTTTAGGTCTTGTATGGAACCATAATTAAACCATATGAGAAAGTAAGTTTTGTTAAAGTGTATGTGATGTTAGAACTTATTTCAATGATGTAAAAAGTGTATGTGATATTAGAACTTATTTCAATGATGTAATGTATCCTATTTGATGTGTCTAGGCCAAAGGAACCAAGCTCTACCTTATTATAAGTGTGTGGCCGAGAAAGGGGAGGAGCAATCAAGGAAAAAGCTTGTGTTTTGCTTCAAGCTAGCTCTTTAACCTTTCTTCCCTGCATTGTTGGTTTTTTCTTGTCTTTGGATACTTGTATGCTCATTTATGCTATGAGAAATGTTTCTAACTATTGCCTACATGTTATGGTACCATGATGTTCTTGAAATGTGTTTTATGAATCTTATTTGGCTTGCATAGGTATGGTGATGCCAAAAGCTCTTAGCAAGGGTGAAAATGAGCTAAAAATCCCTAAGATTAGGTAAGACAAAGCCAAAAGTCTCAAGAAGAGTAAGGCTTAGTCAAAAGTCCCTTGAAAATGGGTGAGCTAAACCAATGCCCTTGAGAGCCAATGTGTGATATGTATGAGTTTCTTGAACATTGAAAATGCTTTATATAAGTTTACTAGTAGCTCAAGTTGTCATACATGCATTCTTAGACTTGAAAATCCATCCATTATGCATGTTTGAAAGGGTAAAGAGCTATTGGGATTCTTGAAATCTCTCTCTCCCCTCTCTAATGTCTAACCATGTCTATGTGAGCCAAGTGGTCCAAGAAATGGAGGCCAACAACTTTGACAACCAAGATTTTGACAAAGATTTTGTTATGTAGCCATTTTGTGGATATATGGATGTCAAATGATGTAACTATGGGATTTATATGTGATATAAACACTTGAGCACACTTAAATGTATGTAAATATGATGTATGTAATAATTTTGGAATCATATGAATGATTATATATGTTTTTGCCACCAAAGGGCCTTTATGTGTTATGGTTTCCATGTGTCTATTTACAAGTAGCATAGTATGAATGAGCTCCATGATGTTTTGAACCAATTGTCATGCTTCCCTAGGCTATGTTTGTGCTATGGGATGTGCTCAAGTGGCTATGGAATGAGAAAGGAGCCATTTGGTGCCTTAAGAACCATTTTGCACATTAAAAAGTGACCAAATTGTGAGCTAAACCAAAAACTGACTAAATGGAAGAATTTTCCCATGAAATTTGGTATGAATATAAGTCTTATCTAGAGATTTTCATAGAGCTAAAGATCACTCAATTTAGAGCTCTATAGAATTTATTATGATTTTTTAAATTTGAAAAAATTCTACTAATATGGTAAAAACACTGTTCATATAGTCAGTTTATATTTCTATATCACATATGGGACAAATGACATCTAATGCTTATGAAATTTTGCAAGTATAAACTAAAAACCATAAAATTTTCATAGCCACTAATAACACCCCATTTGGAGCTCTGTAAAGGGAGAATCAAATTTTTAAAGTTGCATGATAGGATTAATAATGGAGTCTGACCTTTAGTATTGTTTCATCAATTTTTGTGAGTTAAATGCTTTTGTTTTTGGTCTAAAACTATTTTTATTCATTATTTAACATCCAAATCTTTCTAGAATGGTATAGTTAGCTTGATTTTACTTTTTCTAGAATTAGTTATGAATTTTCAAACTTCATATTAGAAATTTGGAAAGTGAACTCGAGAGCAAACCTATATTTTTCTGATGCATGGTATAAAATTCGAGACTCTTGAGATGTTTTGTGATGGTTATGACTTGTATAAATGTGTTATGGGTAGAGAATGATATTAAGGAATTTATGTGGTCCTTGGGGTATAAGATAAAATTTTAAAATCTTACGTAGCGCAATTTAATGCATTAAATATATTGATTTTCCATGAGACATGTATAAAGCTAAGCTAAATTGTGGGAATAAGAAGGCTATAGGTTAAGGTATTAGAAAAAATGTAGAGGAGAAAAGAACAACATGGCTCTTCACCTTCTGAGCTCCCATCCATGAAGGAGATGTAACATCCAAGATTTTTGAAAATTTTCTAAGTCTGCTAGATATAGCCAAGAACCCTATTAGTTATAGCAAATGTATCTATTCGCTACAGCGAGAAGCCAACTAGCTATAATGAATGTACCAATTCGCCATAGTAAGAATGCAACCCATTATAGTGAGTTCATGCATCCCATGCAAAATCCAGGGGGTTTCTTGCAATAGCGCATGCCATAGCGGGTACAGGGGACCTAGGACTAATAAGTGCTTGCTGTAGCGAGCGATATTTCCCTCTATAGCAAGGTTTGTTCAGGAAAAAGCATGAAAAAGTAAAATTCTACTTCTTAAAGGGTTCAGACTTTACTCTCTCCCTCTAACCAACATATGCTTCGTCCAAAAATAGAGGAGAGGGTTGGAGAGAGAGAGAGAGAGAGAGAGAGAGAGAGAGAGAGACCAAGAGAAGCCAAGAAGAAGGGTGAAAATTAAGGAAGAAAGGTAAGAATCCTTGAGGATTTTCATGCTTCTTCTTCTTGAAACTTTGTTCTTTTCCTTCCAAGCTTCCTTTCTATGGGTTTGAAGTAATATGGTTCTATTTTGACCTTAACTCAAAGTGGGAAAATTGGTGTGCCAAAGAGGAGGTTGGAGGAAGTAAGAAGACTCTTGAATCAAGATTGAATCCAAGGTGAATTCTTGTCTTTGGTTGCTTCTTCCTTCTTGCTCTTCTTTGTGGGTGTAATGCCTAAAACCAAACTTATCTAGGGGAGGAAAGTTAACTAATAAGAAACCATGAAATTAGAGTGTAGGGAGTTGAAATATGCCATGAAATTACAAGAGAAATCAATGAATTTTAAGTTAGGGATATGTAGAGGTCTTGAATGTAAAGTGAAAATTGATTTGGTTCATAAATCCCCTAACATATGTAAATATTTGTTTGAGTTCCCAAGACTCTAGGAAGCTTCCTAACTACCTTTTCCTTCAAGGAAAATTAAGAAGCTTCATTAGACTTTTCATGGAAGCATAGATAAAGTATGCCTCTTAAATATATAGTTAATGCTTTGGCTTATTCCAAGATAGTAATTAAGTGTTACTTGTTGTGTCAAGGCCAAGGAACTCAAGCTCCATCTAGTTGTAGTTGTGAGATCAAGAAGGGAAAAGAGAAATCAAAAAGGAAGACTTGTGTTGGCTTGCAAGATAGCTCTTCACTCCTTCTTATTTGCATTTTTGGATATGTAAATGTCATTGTATGCTTGTATATGCATTTTTATGTTGAGACATGCGATTTGATGTTATCTTGATGCATTGGTACTGACAATTGTTGCACAATCTCAAATAAAACTAGGTAGAAAAATAAATTTATAGGTAATAGTGTAACTTAAGTCATTTTCTAAGGCGTTTTTTGCCTCTAATTATTGTGAAAGAGCATTCAAAGTATCACTAAATGAAAATTGTTTAAGGGATTTTGAATTACTAAAATTTAATTGAACTAAATTTAAAATGACAACAATAAAAAGAACTTAAGACTAAGTGAAGCAAACAACTAAGAAAATGTGGTAGATAGCCTTTAGATGGACTCCCTAGAATTCAATTATCATTGCTATCTTTTTAGTGTACTAAAATTGGATTTAAATTCTTGCTCATTAGTGTATTCTCTATAATAACTTTTGAATTATCATCCAAGACTCAATTCACCAACTATTCAAGGATTTTGCAACCACAAGAAACCTTGAAAAATTAATCAATTGAATTAGGAACAAGAACACACTATGACCAATGCTAAATGCTTATAAAAATTTGTTGCACAGTCCACTTAAAAGGCTAATTAACAAATTAGATTAATGAATTCCTTAAACACATCAGTTGCACAAAAATTTCAACAACTATTGCATTAATTGGCCTATAATCAAGAGAAAATTAAGAGCAAATTGCACAACAACTAATTTTAGAATTTCCACAAATATTTAGAGATCAAAATTAATATCCAAATATCAAATTACACCCAATCCATAAATCAAATTAATCTAATAATTTCTAGCAATTAAATTCCTAAATTAATAAGCTAAACCTAGTCAAATTAATAAGGGAAATAATGCTGAAATTAAAAGATTGAGCAAACAAATTTTATCCAATTGAAAAGGCAAATTAAGGCTCAAATCTATATCTAGGAAGGTCCACTCTTCAGCTAGCCCCCAAGGAAAATCAAGCTGCCATGGAGGAGATAAATGAAGAAATTTTGATGGAAGGAACTATGGCCATGTGGAGAAGATGATCGAAGAAATTCTCTTGTTCACGTTCTGGAGCTCACAGCGTCTTCTATAGCATTTTTCGTCTTTTTCCCTAGCTCATGTTATTTTTATGTTCTTTTTCCACCTTAATCTCTAGCTCTCATCGCATTATTATTCATGCTACTCTCTCCATCACGCTCTGCTTATACTTTATTTAATTCTACATGTTTTGCTGCCCTCTTCATCCAAAAACCCGTAGCTTCATTCTTAATAGGTGAATCATATGGGTTTTTAATTTGTCCATCCCACGTTCTGCTAATGTATGTTCATTTAATCCATTTCACATGCTTCTTACATGTTTCTTTTAGCTCAAGCTTACGTGTTGCTTCTTGCTTCTTGCATGTTGTTTATCCTCTGTTTCAACTCGGCACATAGCTCTTTATGTTCAACTCAGCTTCTTCTTTTCCTTCCATGTATATTTTTCTCCATCTTCATTTGTTCACAAGCTTCTTCTCATACTTTATGTGATTTCTTCTCCTTCCATGTCAACTCCTTGCTCATTTGTTGTTTCGTTCACTCATGTTACTTCCTCAAGTAGTGTGTATGTTCAACATGAATCCCCTGCTTCTTGCAGCTCTGTTCTAGCTCATGTGTAGCTTCTTTCATGCATTCTGCTCCATACAAAATTAACTTCTTCCTCACTTCTTGCTCACATAACTTCTCTTCACTCATTCAATTCACTTTTCTCATTTAACCCTTAGGTGGAAATGTAGTGGTTGCAATGTTCTTCTTGATGTTCACTTGTTTCCTCTGTTCATGGGATGTTGTGGTTCGAGTAGTTTGTGAGTTAAGCTAGAGCTACTTGTGTCTTGAACAAAGTAGCCACGTGGAATAAAGCTCATGCATGGAACACGAGAGTGAACTGTGGTGCGAGTATATATATATAGCTCATGTGTGTGCTGCTGGATGTAAGTGCTGTGGGAAAAAAGTGAATGAAAGAATGATGTGTATGAGAGTGAAGTACAAGGCTGACCCTCTTTCACCTCTCATAGACCTCCCAAACCCATGGTTGTTTGTGTTTTGTGTAATGCTACGTGGAGGGCTACTTACATGAATCATGCATGAGTGAGTTAGTGTGTTACTGTTCTTATGAGTGTAGAACCCATATGTGTAATGGATCATGGGTGACAAAGTGTGAGAGGAAGAGCTAAATGAATGGTTACATGCCTTGTGCATTCCTTTCATGAAATTCCTTAAATAAAAAGAAAAAAGAAACAAAAGTTAAAGCCTACAATAAAACAAAATAAAATAGAGCAAAATGAAATGAAATTATCATCTAAGAAAATGAAATAAAATGAAATAAAATCATTAAAAATCCTAATTTATTCAAAAAAATTCCAAAATATTAAAATTTATTTTCTAAGCTAAATAACATCTATTAAAGTTCAAAGTGCATCAATTCATGAATAAAAAGTCCAAAATTAGTGGTTAAAAATATAAAAAGTATATGAACTATCAAATTCTCCCATACTTGGACTTTTGCACTCTTAGGCAAAAGAGAACCAAAATTCTGAGAAAAAGATAATGAAAATGAAATCAAATAAAAAAAATGAAAATGTGTAAGTCACTAAGCATAAGGAAGCTCAAAGCAAATCAATAGCTCAATTCTCCAAGTCATATCACTTGCATCAATGCAACAAGTACCATGGCAATACACTTAACAAAAATGAAATGCAATGAAAGTCCTTCACTTAGATTAGTGTTTATCACTCTACTCTTTAGTATTTAGGATGAAGTGCTTATTCTCAAATTCCATCCTATCCAACCTTACTACCATAAGCTTGGAAATCATCTACATCTCTACCACCAAAATCAAATGCCAATGAATGAATCAAAAGGTCTTTATTATAGTTGTAATGTAGGCCAAGGTACGAAACAATTGGTAAACAAAAGAATGAAGGAAATTCAAAAAGCAAAGTGGATGTTAAAAATCATCAAGAGCATCAAAATAAGAATAAGAATGGAATACAAGTGCATTTTAAGGCCCCATTTACCACAAACAAAAATATGCACTAAGAGAACAACTTTTCTTTCCTTTTCCTACTTCTTTTTCTTCTCTTTTTTTTTTTGTATAATCTTCCTTTTTTCATTTTATTTTCCTTTCTCCTCTCTCTCTCTCTCTCTTTTTAACTTGGAATATTTCCAAAGAAAAATAAACAAATGGCCTATAAATGATGTGAAAAATGTGCCTTCGCCTACCTTAACAAGATACATTGCCCTTAATAATCAAAAGCATCCTAATCAAAGTAAGAAGAACATTTGTTTGGTTTTCATGGCTAAAAGGCTAAAAAGGTAACATATATAGCTCAAAGGAAGTAAAGTAAATGGATTAAACACATATAGAATAGCTCTTTGGCTTTAACTAAAATAAAATAACAATGAATGCCTTAATCCTTTTCATGCATGGCAAATGAATAAATGTGGCCTTGAATAAGATTCAAGCCAAGTTCTAGAGTAAAAGCAAGATAGGGGATACACATTAGAAATAAATATTAGTAGGTTTAAAAATTTCATAAGGTAAATTGACCATCATCAAATTTCATTAAAGCAAAGCTAATTGCCACTTAACTTGCATTCTCAACACAAGATCAATTCCCTATCAAATCAAGATATATAAAAGCTATGATCCCCTAAATACTAGCAACTTCCACAAAAGTATAGTTTTTTTTTTCAAAAATTGAAAAACAACACAAAACTTTAACATTCCAAAAATAAAACAAAAGACTAAAAGTCTAGAAACTAGAAAAATCAACTAACCAAAACAAAGCAAAACTAAAAAATTTATTTGTGTCTCCCCCACACTTAAACATTGCATTGTCCTCAATGCTAGTACACAGTCCAATTAACAGAAAGACAACATAATATAAAAGGGGAAAGGGAAAGGGTGCAACTAGGTAATTAGGGTGGGTTATGAAGTTGGAGCTCCTCCTTGTCATCCTTTGGAACTCCATCATGAAAGTGCTTAAGCCTATGTCCATTAACATTGAATTTAGCTCTTGTCTGCTTATCTAAAAGCTCAACTACACTAAAAGAAAAAACATCAGAGACTATATATGGACCTTCCCATTTAGAACGAAGTTTACCTGGCATAAGCTTTAAGTGGGATTTATAAAGTAGAACTTTTTGGCCAACTACAAACTCCTTTCTTGCAATCATCTTGTCATGGAATGCCTTTGTCTTTTTTTTATAGATCCTTGCATTATCATAAGCTTCCAACCTAATCTCTTTAAGCTCTTGGAGTTGAATTTCCTATGAGATCCCACTCCATTCAAATCCAAATTGCATTTCTCCATCGCCTAGTAAGCTTTGTACTACACTTCTACCGATAAGTGACAAGCTTTCCTCAATACCAGCCAATAGGGTAACATGCCAATAGGAGTCTTGTAGGCAGTCCTATAGGCCCAAAGTGCATCATCTAGCCTCTTGCTCCAATCTTTCCTATTTAGCTACACTATTTTCTCTAAAATTTGCTTTACTTCTCAGTTAGAAATCTCTGCCTGGCCATTTGTTTAAGGGTGTGATATAGAGTAGCTACCTTATACACAACACCATACTTGCTAAGCAAGCTTTGCATACTCTGGTTGCAAAAATGAGTGCCCTGGTAATTGATAATGGCTCTGGGGATACCAAACTTGCAAAAAATGTGAGAGTGAACAAACTCTATAACCATAGAAGAATCATCAGTCCTAGTGGATTTTGCTTCCAGCACTTTGAAACATAATCAATAGCTAATAAAATGTATGCAAAGCCAAAAGAAGTAGGAAAAGGTCCCATAAAATCAATGCCCTACATATCAAAGACTTCACAAAACAAAATAGGATGCTATAGCATTTCATTTCTCCTAAATATGTGATAAACACATATTTTATCTATTTTCATCCTCCTAACTTAGTCATTTTAATAATCAAATGTAGCTTAATGCATGCAATTGAATGGAAATTGATTTTATTAGCCACTTATGCACTTTGTGAATTAATTAGCAAAATTATTGAGTTTTAAGGCATGAAATTCTTTTAAATAATTTTATGAATAATTCTATTGAATATTCTCTATTCTTTTGTGCAGAATTTTCTATGGGCAATTAGCTTGAGTATGGAAAAATGAATGAAAGGTGAAGATTGAGTTTCAAATGTTCTTTTTATGGAGCTAATAACTTGAGAATATGAAGCAGAGAAAAGATGAGCAGAAGGTGCAATTAAGAGGAAGAAAGCAACGCATGAAGAAGCTTTTAAAGAGAACCAGTTGCTGCATGAAGGAAGCAATGTCCAGTTGAACGTTGAGCTACACGAAGGGGGCTGCTACATGCACAAACTCGAGCAGAAATGGAAGAATCACATGGAAACAAGAGGCACGAGCTGCTAGTCTAAAGAAACGCTGGAGCTACTGGAATCAAAATACAGAAGAAAAGGAAGCAACGTGCTGGACAGCTGGACGTGAAAACAGAGAGCTGAACAGGGAAGCAGCCAACGTGGAGAACATCACGATGAAAGAGCTGAAGTTACGCCTGAACAGCAACGTGAAACACACACATCCAGTGGCTGGAAGCAGAGAAAAGATGAGCAGAAAGAGCAGAACTTAGTAGAACAACGCACGAATGGGCACACCCAACAGCTGAAGAAGTTTACATGCAGAAGTTACATCCAGTGGCTGGAGATCACGTCTGGACAGCAGCAAATGAAGAGAAGAATCAGACTTGAAATACGAAATCCACGAAGAAGAAAGCTACGTAAAGATACATGCAGAAGCTACAGTTTGCATATGGATTATTATATTGAATGGGACCCACACCTTATATCACATGCATTTAACTTCAGATAATGGGAAGAGGCAGCACTTAAACGAAGAGTTAATTACGTGGATTAATGAAGCTTGAGAGCTGGAGATTTAGTGATCTGAAGGAGGAAGTAAAACGTGATTTCAGCGTGGAAAAGAGAGGGAACACGTGAAAATAAAAGCTGAGCACGTGGGATTAAGGAGGCTACTGGCTGACATAGGAATTAAGATGAAGATGAGGAGTAGTTGCGAGATTTCAGCGTGCAGAAACACAAGGAAAGAGACGTGAACAAGGAAGGAAGGAGAAAATAAAAACTTAGAAGGGACGCTGGGAAACAAACAACGAGGATAACATAAAAAAAAAAAAAGGCTGGAGACATCGAGAGGAGGAGAATTTCCAGCGCTGAAGAAGAAGAATTTTTTCTTTCTTTCTCGATGGCTGCTTCTTTGATTGATTCTACTTCATTTGATCCTTCCATGGCAGCTTAAATTCCTTGTGGTGGCTAGCTGAAGATTGAATTCTCCTAGATGAAGATTTGAGCTCTACATCTCCTATTGAATTTGGATAAAACTCTCTTGCCCAATCTTTTGATTTTAGCATTATTTCCTTCATCAATTTGTCTAGGTTTAGCTTTTTGGTTTAGGAAAGTAATTGCTAGAATTACCGGATTGAATTAATTCTTGGATTGAACTTGATTTGAATTTTGGAATTATTTTTTTGATTATCATGTGTTTGGAAAAAATTCCAGAATTAATGCTGTGCAATTGAACTCTAAATTCCTCTTGACTTTAGGCTAATTGATGCAATGGTTATTGGGTTAGTTAGCTGGAACTTTTGTGCAATTAATTGCTTGAGGGGTTAATTAATCTAATTGGTGAATTAGCATCTTGAGTGAATTGTGCAGTAGCTTTCATAAATTAATCAAATTTAGTGTAGTGTGTTCTTATTCTTAATCCAATTAATTAGTTGTTTAAGGTTTCTTGTGGTTGCAAAATTCTTTGAACAATTGATGAATTGAATCTTGGATGGTTATTCAAGAACTTTATGAGGAATGCACTAAAGAGCAAAAACTTAATCCTAAATTGGTAAGCTAAATAGAGCAAGGATAATTGAACTCTAGGGAATCCAATTGAAAGCTAGTTACCTCATTTACTTGATAAATACTTGAACTTAGTTTTAGATTTCTAATTCTTGTCAATTAATTTTAGTTCAATTAAATTCTAGCATATCAAAACCCCCAAATTAGATCCTAATAGTAATACTTAGAATATTCTTCTATAAACAATTTAAGGCACAAACTCCTTGGAAAAATGACCTAGGTTGCATCATTATCTACAAAATTGCTTTGCTACTTAGTTTTATTTGAGATTGCACGACACGATCATCAATATGCTACTTATTTATTGACACCTAACACATCTTTTACAAAAATCAAAGGTATCATGTAATACTGGCCAATACAATCCACTATCTGGAATCTTCCTAGCTGTGCGTTTTGGACTAAAGTGACCTCCACATGCAAGTGTGTGACAAAATTTCAAAACAGAATCAAATTTTATATCGGGCATACAACGTCTAATCCCTTGGTCACTAAATAGTCTCCACAAATATGGATCATCTAAAATATAATACCTAGCTTTACTCCTAAACTTATTCAACTGATGTTTATTCAAATTAACTGGCAATTCAAAAGCAGCTAAATAATTCACTAAGTCAGCATACCAAGAGTAAAACACAGCACACAAATGCTCATAAGGGAAACCATCATCAATAGGTAAGGAATCCACCTTCGGAACCTTAATTCTGCTCAAGTGGTCAATGTAACATCCAATTTTCTAAAAACCAGAGAAAACATGAGAAATGTAATGAACGGTTTCTTCGTAAACGAACAAAATTCACCGGATACAAAAGGAAGTCCCTCGAAATGATGTAGTTAAGGTCCAAAAAAATTTGAGTAATATTCTAGAGTCCTAAAAATGAGAATTTTAGGCTCAAACGGAAAGAAAAAAGGAGCTAGAATGGAGAAATAAATTGTGATGGAAACTGATGAAACGTAATGACATTTTCATAAATAAGTACAACTTTTGGGAAAACATATAGGAAGGCTTTTTAAATGAAAGTTTTGAGTTGCCCAGGGTTTTTAGAGGCCCTAAAAACTATGAAAAGCCTTGAGACTAGTAAAACCCCTCTGGTGTATGTTTTTCAACGTTAATTAACCCAAACTTTGACCGATTTGTTCAGTAAGGTTTTAGCTTCAAATTGAGTGATTCCAAAGATATTTTATTAAATTAGAAATCTAAATTTTATAATGGAAAAGATGGTTCTAAAAAAGGAGCTAAAACAAAGCCAAAACAAAATTGCCATTACGGAAGGACAAAATTAGAATTTTTGAAAAAATGTGTTTGTAGAAGCTCCCACACACTTCTCCTTTCTTTTCCCATCTCTTTAAGCACAAAATTTCTGCCCAAAATATAGAATATGGTTTGCTCGCTTAGGCCCACAAGAAGGGGAAGAAAAGGTCGAGAAAAATCAAGAAAAAGGTATGGATTCTTGGTACTTTTCTATGCTTTCTTCCATCCAAACCTCCTCTCCTCAATTCTCCTTTGTTTCCTTTGATTAAAATAAAGTTTTCAAATCTGTTTTAAGGAAAAATTTGGATTTGAAGAGGGGAGCTCAAAGAACACAAGATTCAAGTGAGAAAAAGCAAGAAAATTAGGTAATTTTTCTTCCTATGGTTGCTACCTTTGGTTCCTCTCCTCCCCCATTTTGCCTAGCATGAGAAACCCTAGGAGGATTTGATTTTCAAGTAGAACCAAGGGTGAATCTAAGATAAAAGAGTGTGAATATTAAGAATATGCAAAGAGAATTAAAAAAACCATTAGATTTCAAGATGCAATTTCTAGGGTTTCAATTGCACCTTGTAAAATCTGATTTTGTATGATGATTCCTAGGCCTAAATAAGAGTTTAAATAAGTTTCTAAGATCCCTAGAAGTCTCCCCATGTTCTTTTCCCCTTGAGAAAACAAAGCAAAGTTCATGGGTGCCAAAACCTAGCATAGGTTTGGCCAAGAGAGGTTTTTATAGCTAGGGAGAGTTTTAAATTTTTCTAAACCCATTCTTGAGTCATATATGATGAATGAAAATGAAGGGAGGCCTTAGGAAAAATTTAAAACCCATAGAAAGTAAGTTGATGGTTTAGGTTCCATATTATGACTTAAAGAAGCAATATGTAGTTAGGCTCTTTGTTTTAATTGTGTGATGACTCCAAGAGGCTTAAAAGGAGTCAAGAATCATATTTGAAAGGAAAGAATTGAGCTTAGAATTTATTTGAGGGGTGTTGCTTCATTAGGTGCAATTATGGATCATAATGAAGTCATAAGCCAACCTAGTGTCTAAGCAAATTGTATGGCCTTAGAATTTGTTTCATAAAATTAATTAGCTTCCATAAATTATGTTTAGGCCAAGAGAAAGTAACTCCACAAGTTTGTGTGTGTGGCCGAAAAGAAAAGCTTGAATCCAAAGGGAAAAGTGTGTGATTGTGTGCAAGGTAGCTCTCTCTACCTTTTTTCATGCATGGATGTATGTTTAGCTTGTCTTAGAATATATGTATGTGTATTTTTAAGCCATGAAAAGTATGATAGCATGATTTCATATGCCATGCTTTTTATGATGACATATTATGTTTCATATAATGTTTTGATGTGTGCTTGGGTTTGCTTGAGTGTGGTGAGGCTAAGAACCCTTAGCTATGGTGAAAATGAGCCAAGAGCCCTTAAGATTAATTGAGACAAAGCAAAGAGTCTTCCAAAAGCAAAGTGGGCTCCCAAGAGCATGGTTAAGTCTAAGAATGCATTAAAGAATGGGTGAGGCAAGTCCAACATCCATAAGAAATTGGGTGAGGCCAATCCATTCACTTGGCAAGCCTTTGTATACTATGTATGACTTTCTTAAATGATGAAAATACTTCTTAAATGTTTGCACACGTCCATATGACCATACATGCATATATGAGACTTGTTTGCATCCATTATGTATGATTGAATGGGAGATGAGCTATTGGGATTCTTTGAATCTCATTTCCTCCTTTCTAATGATCTCACATGCTAGGTAGACCAAGTGGAAGGTAATGGAAGCCAACCACCTTGAAGAGAAGAGTTTGACAACAAAGTGCTTGAGTTTTGCTACTTTAAGACCATAATTATGTCAAATGTTGTAACCCATGCTTGTATATAGTCTATGACCTCTTAGGCATATGTAATTATGATAATAGGTGATGTATAAATGAAAGGATACAATATGTGAATGATGGAATGCAAATTGAGTATATTATGGTAATGCAACTTCATGAATGACTTTATAGAATTATGCATGTGTGTGGATGAAATTGCCAAAATGAGATGCATAAGATTTAGGACCATTTGGGCAGCTCACACAAATCCTAATTATGCTTTTAGACTTGTCCAAAAGGTGCCAACACCCAAGGAAAACCATTTGGACAATCTGATCAATCTTGGTTTCACATAAGGCTTCTTCAACAAGTACTTTAAGGATGCATGATCAGTAAAAACAATGATTTTAGTATCAAGCAAATAAGATCTAAACTTATCCAAAGAAAAACAATAGCAAGAAATTCTTTTTCTAGGATTATATAATTTTTTTAGGCCCCATTCAGAGTCTTAGATGTATAAGCTATCACATGAGACCTCTTATTCACTCTTTGGCTCAAAACTGCACTTACAGCAAAATTAGAAGTATCACATAAAAGCTCAAATGGGAGGTTCCAATCAGGGGGTTGAATAATGGGTGAGGAAGTCAATCTTTTCTTAAGATCATCAAAAGTTGTTTTACATGCATCATCAAAAATGGAAGTCAACATCTTTTTGTAACAGCTTAGATAATGACAAAGCAATTTTACTAAAATCCTGAATGAATCTTCTATAAAAACCTGCATGACCTAGGAAAGATTGGACCTCCTGAAAACATGTTGGGTATGGCAGAGAAATGACAACATCTATCTTAGCCTTATCAACCTCTATACCCTATTTAGATATAGCATGACCTAATGCAATGCCTTTTCGAACTATAAAATGACACTTTTCAAAATTAAGTACAAGGTTCTTCTCTATGCAACTTGCTAAGACTCTATCTAGACTACACAGGCAGTCATCTAGTTCCCATATAGAGTGAAATAATCTATAAAAATTTTTATACAGTGTTCTAGAAAATCACTAAAAATAGAAAACCATGCACCATTAGAAAGTTCTAAGGGCATTGCAAAGACTAAAAGGCATTCGTCTGTAGGCATATGTTCTAAATGGGCATGTGAACATTGTCTTCCCTTAATCCTCTAGAGCTATGCATATCTGGAAATAACCTGAAAATCCATCAAGAAAATAGTAGTGAGCTTCCTAACTAAATGTTCAAGCATCTGATCAATAAAAAGGAAGGGGTAATGATCCTTTCTAGTGACTAAATTAAGTCTTCTATAATCAATGCAAACCTTCCAACTGTTTTGTACACATGTAGGTACCAATTCATTATTCTCATTTGGGACCATGGTGATCCCTAATTTTTTGGGAACCACTTACACAGGCCCAACCCACTGACTGTCAGAAATAGGTACATAATACTAGCAGATAAAAGTTTAGAAACTTTCTTTTTAACCACATCCAAAATAAGTGGGTTCAATCTCGTTTGAAGTTGTCTTATTGGTTTTGCCCCATCCTCCAATAGAATTCTATGCATGCATGTATCAGGGCTAATATAAAGTCCCACATTGGCTGGAAAGGGCTTGTGGCTAGCCCATATAAGTAGAGGAGAATCCCTCCCTACCAAGGTACACTTTTTCCGTGAGTTAAGCAGGAAGGGAAAATACCTTGGTGGCTCTGTATGTGTTAGTATCAGAGCAATCCTAGCCCATGTGCAACCCGAGGATGGGTCAGCCTAAAAAGGGAGTGGATTATAAAGTCCTACATTGGCTGGAAGAGGCCTGTGGCAAGCCTATATAAGTGGGGGAGAATCCCTCCCCACCAAGGCATGCTTTTCCCATGAGTTAAGTGGGAAGGGACAATACCTTGGTGGCTCTGTATATGTAATTGTAATGTCTGATTTTCATTAAATGATGGAAACAGACGCGTTTTCAAAGCAAGTCTCCCGAAATGAAGTAGTTAAGGTCCCAAAAAAATTGAGTAACATTCTAGCCTCCTGAAAGTAAGAATTCTAGCCTCAGACCAAAGGAAAAACAAAGGTATAATGAAGAAATAAATTTTGACGGAAACCTTATGAAACGTAATGACATTTTTATAATTTCGGGCAATTTTTGGAATTCACACAGAAAGGCTTTCTAAACCAAAGTTTTAAGTTCTCTGAGGTTCTCAAAGGCCTTAAAAACTATGGGAAGCCCCGGGATAATTAAATCCCCTCTGGTGGATGTTTTCCAATGTCGGTGTGCCCAAACTTTAATAGATTCATTCGAAAAGGTTTTAGCTCTGATTTGAGTGATTTCAAAGCCATTTTTCCTCATTAGGAACCTAAATTTTATAATGGAAAAGACAATTCTAAAAAAGGAGCTAAAAAGAAGGAGAAACGAAATGTAAAGTATGAAGGGCAAAATTGAAATTTTTGAAAAAGTCACATTGCCCTAGCTATATATAGGTGGTGCCTCACACTCTCCCTCATTTCACTTCAGATTTTTCAGCCCCAAATCAGAAGCAAAGCCCTTGGAGAGTGGCACACAAAGAGAAGGGAAGAAGGAGGAAAAATTCAAGTCTTTAAGTATGAAATTTTGCTTGTTTTTCACGCTTTCTCTTTACCAATCTCTTATCCTCTTTTTCCCTCTTCTTCTTTATGATTTTTCTGAAGTTTGGAGGGCTGTTTTGAAGGGAAAACAGAGGGAAAATTTCGAAATTCAAGTAAGAAGGCCAAGGAAATTCAAGGAAAACAAGGTATTTTGTAATTCTTCCATTTGGTCTTCTTCCTCCCTTCCTTTGAGCATTTTGACCTAGACATAGATAGCCCTAAGGAGTTAGATTTTCAAACAAACCAAGAATGATTCTTAGGTATTTGATGGAGAAGAATAAGAATATGCAAAGAAAATCATAAAATAGGCATTAGGATTCAAGATGCAAAACTTAGGGTTTTTAGTGCACCTTCTAATTTCTGAATTGATGTGATGATTTCTAGGTCTAAGTAAGAGTTTAAATGAGTTCTTGAGACACCTAAGATGCTCCCCATAAGCTTCCTCTTTCAAGAAAACTAAGAGAACTCCATATGGCCCAATTGATTCCTATGTCTCGGCCAAGAGGGATTCTTGGAGGTGGGGGGAGTTTTATATTTTACTAAGGCCATTCTTGAGTCATATTTGATGAATAAAAATGAAAGGAGGTCTTGGAAAAATTTTACACTCATAGAAAGTGATTTGGTGTTTTAGGTTCCATATTATGACCTAAAGAAGCAACATGATGCTAGACCTTTTGTTTTAATGGTGTGATGACTCTAAGAAACTTAAAAGGAGTCAATAATTATATTTGAAAGGAAAGAATGAGGCCTAGAAGTCATTTGAGGGGTGTTGCTTCATTAGGTGCCTTTATAGACCATAATAAGGGTTATAGAGCAATCTAGGGTTTAAGCAAATTACGTAGCCTTAGAATGTGTTTCATAACCCTAATTGGCTCCCATAAATTGTATCTAGGCCAAGAGAAATCATCTCCACCAATTTGTGGGTGTGTAACCAAAAGAGGAGGCTTGAATTTCAAGGAAAAAGTATGTGTTTGTATACAAGGTAGCTCTCTTCACCTTCTCTCATGCATAGATGTGTGCTTAGCTTGTTTTAGAATGTGTGTATGTGCATTTTCAAGCTAAAAAAGTATGCTAGCATGCCTTTATATGTCATTATTCTTGATGCTATGTTATGTTTTAAATGAATCCGTGATGTTTGTATGAGTTTGCTTGAGTGTTGAGAGGCCAAGAACTTTTTCCTTTGGTGAGGATGAGCTAAGAACCCTGTAAAGAGTCTCCCAAAAGACAAGTGGGTTCCCAAGAGTATTTTGAGTCCAAACCTCTTAAAGAATGGGTGAGGTAAGTCTAAAATCCATGAGAAGAAGTGTGAGGCCAATCCAAACACTTAGTGAGCTCTTGAATGTCTCGTATGTTTGATTCACATGCGAAGTTTGCTTTTAACATGTCCATGACTTCCGATTCTCCATGCATGCATTTGTAAAGCTTGCTTTGCACATATTGTGTATAATTAAATAGGAGATGAGCTATTGGGATTCTTTAAATCTCATTTCCTCCTCTCCAATAATCTAACATGCTGGGTGGACCAAGTAATTATGGTGAAGAGAGCCAACAATGATGAAGAAGAGAGATTAACAACCTTATGCCTTGTTTTGTCTATTTTGGAACCATAATGATGGTTTGTGATGTATAAGATATTGTAAATGTACTATGAACCTTGAGACATATGTAAATACACTATTATTTGATGTTTAGATGTATGAAAATGATATATGACCTCTAACATTTGTTTTGAGTATGTACGGCCAAAGTGTGTAATATGGAAATTTGATGAATATGTGTATAAGTATGAGTTGAATGGCCAAAGTGAGATGCATGAGGTTTGGGACTACTTGGGCAGCTCACATAAGTCTCAAATATGCTTTTAGACTTACCCAAAAGGTACCACAACCAAAGGAAAGCCATTTGGCAAATTTGGTACCCTATATGGAGCCAAATTTGACCATAATGGAACCCTATGTCACTTTTTAGCTAAATGAATTAGTGTTAGTCTGAAATTTGGCATGCAATAAGGCCCTATTGAAAGATATTTGGGAAGCTAAAGATCATAATTTTTAGAGGTCTACAGAATATTTAATGATTTTTTAAAGTTGGCAAAATTTATGGTTTTGGTCTGCTGCACTATTCATTTGGTCTAAAATTGTTTTCTGTCACACGAGGCTCAAATGATGTCCAATTGCCAAGAAATTTTATACAGAGAAACTAGGAAATTACAGTGACTGTGCCAACTAAAAGCACCTCATTTGGAGGTCTAGAGTGAGAGATATGAATTTTTAAAATTTCTATCTAGTATTAGTAAATTTGCCTAAATAGAAGTATTGTTGCATTGAATTCTAGAGTCTGGGCTTGATTAACTGATCTAAAGATATTTTTTCCCTTTATTTAACATCCACAGATTTCCATATTGGTATCATTCGTATGGATTAGATTTTTGTGGAATTAATTGGACATTTTCAAAGTTTTCTACAAAATTCTGTGATAGTTCCAGATTTCAGTCGGACCTTTGGACCATTACGGATGTCAAACGTCCTCCATGATGTATGATATGGTTTGGGCATATTTTTAGTGTGAAGTAGACATCCTAAGATTTCCATAATGACTAAGAGTGTATGATTTTGATTTTTCTGAATTTAGTTGAGTTTTCAAAGTTTGTCCCGAAAAAAGGGCAATTCTGGCCGAGAATGAACTTCCATTTTCCATGCCCCAATTCAGTTTCCATGAGTTACAGGCATGTTTTTGTGTTATAAATGAGTTGTAATGATATAATTAAATATAAGAATGCATAGCATGAGCTCACATGGTCCACGTGACACCGATTGCAAATTTTTAAATATAGGACAACACGAAAAAGTCTATTATTTTCATCCCCCTTTTTCGTATGCCTTGTGGAATTGATGATATAAAGCTTATGAATGACATGAAATGAGCTAGAAATTATGGTGTTATAGCTAATGCTAGGTATGTCAGCCAAGGTCCACCCTATTGCTTGTCTTCTCCTCCTCAAAATCTCTAGAAGCTTTTCTTTCTCCTCTGGAATAATATCACTAGCTATAATTACCGGAAGCTTCTCATCTTTCTCCAAATAGGTATACTTGAAATTGTCTGGAAATGGTTTAAGCTCTAAGGTAGGAGCTTGCTCAATCAAAGGTATGGGTGGCTTGATTTCAATATCTTCCATGCCAAATACCTGTTCAGACAACTCATAGACAAAAGAAACAACTTTCCTATCTTTGGGAATATCAGTAGAATGAATACCAACAAGAGAACCAACAGCAATAGTAACATCAGTATCACTACTAGGTGAACTAGTTATACAGCATCTAATACCACTATCAATAGGCAAGGTAAGAGTAGACATAGATGAACTAGCACAATCAACATATCCATAAGTGACATCAACACGTAACACATCCTGAGAATTAGTAAATCCAGTAGCATCAAAATAATCCGGGAAAATAATAGCATGCACATCATCTTTAGAACAAAAGGATTGATTTAGACCAACATAATCATCCAAATCAGTCATAGGCTGACTAACAGTGAAATTATCACAAAAAGAAGAGGTCACAGAATCATGATAATTAGTACATGCATAAAACTCACTATTCTCAATAAAAGCACTAATCTGGGTACATCTATGACATATAGTAGTTCTAAAACATATACAATCAAGAGAATCATCTAAGTTAGCAATATCACAGGAATTAGTCAACAAACTATCCCTAAAATCAGCACTGGCATTATCAACTAGCATATCAATCAGGCTGATACTAAAAACAAAGTTATCATCACATAGGTATTTCATGGCATCAAATATATTAAATTGTATCACATTACCAATAAACTCCATTTGAAGAGTACCCTTATGCATATTTATAATTGTCTTTGCAGTTTTTAAGAAAGGTCTACCTAAGATGAGTGGTGCATGTCCACAAGACCTATATCTATCATCCTCCATGTTAAAGACATAAAAATCAGCTGGGAATATCAAATCCTTTACCTTAACTAGGACATCCTCCAACACTCTTGAAGGATAAGCATTGCTCCTATTTGTAAGCTACACAACCACTTCGTTAGGTTTTAGCTCTCCCATTTGCAAAGAAAAATACACTGATTTAGGCATAACATTTATAACAGCACTAAGGTCAATCAAAGCATTAGAAAACTCAAAATTTCCAATAGTGCTTGGAATTGTAAATGTGCACAGATTTTGACACTTAGTAGGCATTATTAGCCGTATAAGCACTGAAACATTCTTGCCAAAATTGACTTTCTCATTCCCTCTTAGCCACTTCTTGTTGGTACATATTTTCATGAGAAATTTGACATACTTAGGGATGGTCTTGATTGCATCCAACAAAGGTATATTGACCTCAACCTTCTTGAAAGCCTCAAAAATTTCTTTTTCAATTTCTACATTAGTTTGACTCTTTCCCAAGGTAGGTCTATATGGGAAAGGAAAAATCTTCTTTGGCTTCTCTTCCTTCTTAGGTTATCTAGTATGATGTGTGTTTTTAATGATGCTGGCTTATCCATAGTAATGGTATCTGAGGATCCTAGAAGTTCTTTTCCGCTTCTCAGTGTAATGGCACAAACACTACTTCTTTTAGGATTCACCACAGTCTGAGAAGGTAATTACCTTGATCCTTGGCTTTTTAGCTCATTAAGAGAGGAATCCAACTAACTAATCATGTTTTCCATATTCTTGTTCTGAGTTCGCATTCTATTTTCTATGCTCTCTATTTCCTATATGTGTCTAATCTCACTCTGTTCCATCTTATCCAAGAGTTGCGTTATCATAAGCTCCATACTATTATTCTTCTTTGGTTTCTCTTGGATAGGAACTGATTGCCTCATAGGCTGGGAAGGCTATGCACTAGGTCCTGCAACATCATATCTATCTATTGTTGCCCTCCCCCATATCTGAGCTTGGGGTGATCCCTCAATCCTGGATTGTATGTATTAGAATAGGGATCATGCTTTTGTTGCCCTTGTTGCATTGGCCTGACTAGAAACATCCCAGCACAAGTCTCTACCCTGTCTTCTAACATCGGGCACTGATCAGTAGCATGTATGGCTAAACAACATATGTTACATATAGGTCCCACCAAGGTAGTAGAGGTAGATGTTTGCCTAAATGTATAGCACTATGGATAAGAATGTGTTTGTATAGGATAGGACTATAGTGCACAAGTCTGAGATGGAGTAGAAGATGACTATAGCTACTACTAAGCTAAAGCAATATGATAAACCATAGAGGTTAACTTATTCAACTGACTCCTAATCTGAGTATCATATTGTGGAGTACCCAACTCATTTACTTCTCTTGCCACCTGCATTGATCTAGAACTAAATTACTGAGTATTTTGAGCCATCTTATCAATCAACTCCTAGGCCCTTATAGGTGTCAGATCACTTAAGGCTCCACCAGAAGTAGCATCAATCATATTTTTGTCCATGTTCAATAACCCCTCATAGAAGTACTAAATAAGTAGCTGATCAGAAATTTGATATTAAGGACAACTAGCCAATAATCTCTTGAATCTTTCCCAGTATTCATATAAAGTCTTTCTACCATTCTGCCTATTCCCATATATTTCCTTCCTTATTGATGCAGTACGAGAAGTAAGAAAGAATTTTTTCAAGAAAAGCCTCTTCAGTTGATCCCAAGAAGTGATAGCACCAGGGGGTAGATAGTACAACCAGTCCTTGGCTACGCCATCTAAGGAAAAAGGAAATGCTCTGAGCTTAATTTATTCTTCTAAGACTCCCTGTGGCTTCATAGTAGAGCAGAGAACATGGAATTCCTTCAAATGCTTGTGAGGGTCATCTCTTACAAGTCCATGAAATTTAGGAAGTAAATGAATCAAACCAGATTTAAGCTTAAAATTTGCATCTAATTCTAAATAATGTATACAAAGATTTTGATAATAAACATTAGGAGCTGTCAATTCTCTAATGGTTCTTGCATGCATGTTATCATTCAAATTTGCATTTACATTCAAGTTAGCTTGAACATGCATATTCATGTTAGCAGTCATTTGATCTTGTTCAACTATATTATCTCTAGCAAATTGAAGTACACAATTAATTCCTTGTACACACTAAAAATAGAAGAAGTATAACTACCGATTCCTACACTATCTTTATTTTTCTTAATCCTTACTTGTCTTCTAAAGGTTCTTTCAATTTCTGAATCCAAATCAATTAATTTCTCACCAGAGATCCTTGTCATAAACCAATTAGGCAAGCAAAAACTAAGAAGGAACACAAAAATCAATAAAGAAAAATTAAAACAATAAATCTAGAAAAATTAGAAAAATCCTAGAAAATTCAAGAAAATACTAAAAAATTAGAAAAAGTGTCTAAAACGTTGGAATTTGGCCAAAAAATATTGCACCTAATAGCTTTGCTATTTTTTTTTGCTTAGAACATACAAAAACCTTGGAAAACAAAGTTTGAGAATTTTCTGGGCACTTTAAACAAAAATTCCAACAAGCTGCAAAATCAATTCAAGTAACTGAAATGTCCAAAATCCAACTTCAAAACAAAGCAAAAATACTAAGAAACCCTTTCAAATAATTAAGAAACTAAACTCCTTGGCAACGACACCAAATTTGACGATTGTGTCATGCAATCTCAAATAAAACTAGGTAGAAAAAGAAATGTGTAGATAATGGTACAACCTAGGTTATTTTTCTAGGAGTTTTTTGCCTCTAATTGTTGTGAAAGAGTATTCAAAGTATCACTAAATGAAAATTGTTTAGGGGATTTTGAATTATTAAAATTTAATTGAACTAAATTTGAAATGACAAGAATAAAAAAAACTTAAGACTAAGTGAAGCAAACAACTAAGAAAATATAGTAGCTAGCCTTTAGATGGGCTCCTTAGAATTCAATTATCATTACTCTCTTTTTAGTATACCAAAATTAGATTTAAATTCTTACTCATTAGTGTATTCTCCATAAGAACTCTTGAATTACCATCTAAGACTCAATTCACCAATGATTCAAAGATTTTGTAACCACAAGAAACCTTGAAGAATTAATCAATTGAATTAGGAATAAGAACACACTATAACCAATACTAAATGCTCATAAAAATCTACTACATAGTCCACTTAAAATGCTAATTAACCAATTAGATTAATGAATTCCTCAAACACATCAATTGCACAAAAATTCTAGCCACTTGATTTAATGACCATTGCATTAATTGGCCTATAATCAAGAGGAAATTAAGAGCAAATTGCACAGCAACTAAGTCTGGAATTTTTGTAAATATTTAGAGATCAAAATTAATATCTAAATATCAAATTACACCCAATCTATAAATCAAATCAATCTAGTAATTTCTAGCAACTAAATTCCTAAATTAATAAGCTAAACCTAGTCAAATTAATAAAGGAAATAATGCTAAAATTAAAAGATTGAGCAAAGAAATTTTTATCCAATTGGAGAGGCAAATTGAGGCTCAAATCTGCATCTAGGAAGGTCCACTCTTCAACTAGTAACCAAGGAAAATCAAGCTGCCATGGAGGAGATAAATGAAGAAATTTCGATGAAAGGAACTATGGTCATGTGGAAAAGATGATTGAAGAAATTCTCTCATTCACGTTCTGGAGCTCACAGTGTCTTCCGTAGCATTTTTTATCTTTTTCCCCAGCTTGCCTTCAACTCGCATTTTTTTAATGTTCTTTTTCCACGTTAATCTCCAGCTCTTATTATGTCATTATTCATGTTGCTCTCTCCATCACGTGCTGCTCATGCTTTATTTAATTTTACGTGTTCTGTTGTCCTCTTCATCCAAAAACCTATAGCTTCATTCTTAATAGGTGAATCACATGGGTTTTTAATTTTTCCACATCACTTCCCACGTTCTGCCCATGTGTGTTCATTTAATCCATTTCACATGCTTCTTACGTGTTTCCTGCAACATAAGCCTATGTGTTGCTTCTTGCTTCTCAAGTGTTGTTTATCCTCTGTTTCAGCCCAGCATGTAGCTCTTTACATTCAACTCATCTTCTTCTTTTCCTTCCATGTATATTTCTCTTCATCTTCTTCTGTTCACAAGCTTTTTCTCGTGCTTTACGTGATTTCTTCTCCTTCCATGTTAGCTCCTTGCTCATTTGCTGCTTCATTCACTCGTGTTGCTTCCTTAATCAATGTGTATGTTCAACATGAATCCTATGCTTCTTCTAACTCTGTTCTAGCTCGTGTGCAGCTTCTTTCATGCATCTTGCTCTATGCAAACTCAATTTCTTCCTCACTTCTTGCTCACGTGACTTTTCTTTACTCATTCAACTCACTTTTCTCATCTAACCCATAGGTGGAAATGTAGTGGTTGCAGCGTTCTTCTTGATGTTCACTTGCTTCCTCTGTTCATGGGATGTTGTGGTTCGAGTAGTTTGTGAGTGAAACTAGAGCTACTTGTGTCTCAAATAGAGTAGCCACATGGAATAAAGCTCATGCATGGAACACAAGAGTGGACTGTGGTGTAAGTATATATATATGACTCGTCTGTGTGTTAGTGGATGTGAATGCTGTAGGAAAAGAGTGAATGAAAGAATGATGTGTGTGTGAAAGTGAAGTGCAAAGCTGACCCTCTTTCACCTCTCATAGACCTCCCAAACCTGTGGCTGTTTATGTTGTGTGTGATGCTACGTGGAGGGCTACCTACATGAACCATGCATGAGTAAGTTAGTGTGTTGTTGTTCTTGTGAGTGTAGAACCCATATGTTCAATGGATTGTGGGTGACAAAGTGTGAAGGGATGAGCTAAATGAATGGTTACATGTCTTGTGCATTCCTTCTATGAAATTCCTTGAATAAAAAGGAAAAAGAAACAAAAGTCAAAGCCTACCAAAAAATAAAATAAAATAAAGCAAGATAAAATGAAATGAAATGAAATCATCATCTAAGAAAATGAAATAAAATGAAGTAAAATCATTAGAAATCCTAATTTATTCAATAAAGTTCCAAAATTTGAAAATTTATTTTCTAAACTAAATAACATCTATTAAAGTTCAAAGTGCATCAATTCATGAATAAAAAGTCCAAAATTAGTGGTAAAAAATATAAAAAGTATATGAACTATTAGGTACCAATATGCTTATATTTTGGATTGTGAAAGTTACTCTTACAGGGTGAGATGGTGCTAAAAGTCCCTTATAATAGGTGAGGTGGAACCAAAAGTCCCTAAGAATGGGTGAAATAAGGTCAAAAGTCTCAAGAATGAGTGAATCCAAGTCAAAAGTCCCTAAACTAAGGTTGAGGCTAATCCAAAAGTCTTAAAAATAGGGTGAAACTAGACCAAAAGTCCTTAGAACTTATTCTTGACATTGAAATGATTTTCATGGCATGTAAATCATATGTTAAATGATTTTTAATGGTTGAATGTCAACTTGCATGCTTTGACATGTTTATATGTCTTGATTGCTTTCTTGAATGAGTGCATGAGCTATTAAGATTCCATGAATCTCACCCTCTTCCTTTTCCTATCTCATATGGTCCAAGCAAATCTCAAAAGCCAAAGATTGGAAGCCATGAAGCATAAATGGCCATCTCTTGACACTTTGTATAGTTTTGTATGGCCTTTGATCTAAAGAAATATCAATATTCATATGTACAAATTATTTTTGAGATGTAAACCTTAGAGCAAATGTAAAAGTATGTGAATACATTGTATATATCAATATTAGAGCCAAAGTGATGAGAATGTATGATTTTCCCACTTGGTAGCTCACTCTTAGTTGTGTATTATGGCGTGTGACATAGTGAGTTTGAGATGCATGATGATTTGGACCAATTGTATAATTCATATATGATGTATTTAAACTTGCCAAGGTATGCTAGAACATGTATGAGGCCATTTGAACCCACTTTGAACCATGTAGGGTGTTAAATTTGCCATATTCATGAGTTATGTCAAGATATGACTAAATGAGCTCCTTTTGAGATGAAATTTGGCATCCATTTAGAGCTTGTTAAGAGCTTTTTAGGAAGATAAAGTGCAGAATATTTAGAGGTCTATAAATTTTTTGGCGAATTTTTGAAGTTGGAAGTTTTTTTAATTTTTGCTCAGTATACTGTACAATTGGTTAAAAAATGTATATGTGTCATTCATAAGGAAAATGATGTCCAATTGCTATGAAATTTTACAAGGAGAAACTAGACCTTTCCAATGACTTGTACCATTTAGAAGCACCTCATTTGGATGTCTAGAGAGGAAGATATGAAAATTTCAAGTTGTTATTCTGTTCTAGGCGCACCTCTAGGCCTGTGTTACTGTTTGATTAATTTTTGGGTCTGAATGCTCTTGGATTGGTCTGGAACTATTTTTTTTCCATCTAGTTAACATATTTAGCTTTCTAAATTGTATAATTTGTCTAGATTGGATTTTTTTTGAAATTAGTTATGAATTTTTGAAGTTCATATCAGAAAGTTGTATCAGATTTCTGGGTAACTCAACCTCCTTGCTTTTTTGTTGTCAAATGTGGTCCAGATAAGATTTTTATGGCTAGGAACTATTTTTAGTGTAAATTTGACATAAATATTTCAATAAAGCTATGGTTTGCTTATTCCCATTTTTCTAGAATTAATTATAATTTTCTAAAGTTGGAGCAAAAAATCTGACTTTTAGACCCATGTGAGAATTTGCGTTTTTCTAGTTTTTGGCCTCATATCCGTGGTTCATGGATTTTTTTGTGATATGTATGAGTTGTATGAATATATTTTGAGTAGAGAATGTGATTAATAGGTTTACAGGACCCACAAGGTGATGTATGAATGTATAAACCCCCAGTGTAGCACAATAAAATACCACAGTTTTACTCTTTTTCTTTGAAATTTCATGGAATCAAGCCTAAGTGAAGATTAGTTAAGGTTAACACATCATCGTGTTATAGAAAATGTGACTTTTGGCCAAGATGAATGAAGAAAAACTTGTTATACTCATCTTTTTCTGCATTTTAAACCAAACAACTTCCCATTTAGAAGTTTTTCATCAAACCCTAAATTCTGAAAATTGGAGATTTAGCTGCTTTCTTACTTAATTTTTGACCTTATAGGCTAGTGGAGTTGGTGGATAAGTATTTCCCTCCATTTTGATGTGTGTTCATGCTCAAATTTCATCCCTTTGACAAATTTTCACTTACTAGTTGTCATATGTGTAAAAATAAAGATGATGGAAGTGACCTATTATAGACTCTAGTTGCTTTAGTCTCAAATCAAAACTTCTACTTGTATGGAAGATTGGATAAGTTCCTCTTACTATTTTATGATGTGTATGTGCAAAAACTTTTATCATTTAGGTTGATTTTTGGTGCATGGCTGTCACATGTACAAAAATAAAGATGTTAGAAATGACCCATTATTGGTTCTTAGTGGTTTGATCTTGAATTAGTGCAATCAACTCTTTATAAATGTTGGTAAGTGATTTTTAATGGATTCTTGATAAAATTAATCAATGGATATAAAACTCTTTTACTAATGATAATTCAATGATGATAACTATACTTGTCTTAACCTTGGTGGGCTTTTGGATCATATTGGTAGTTAGAGGAAGAGTAATTGAGTTTTATTGAGGTAATAGGGGATTTATAATTCTATGTATATATTCAATTTTAATCTTATATTTGCTACTTATATATGTTTTCTATGCTAAATGATTGATTGGCTACTTGATTATTTTGGACTGTGAGCGTGTCCTTGGTAGAGCTATGATCATGCGGCCACCCATGGATCGTGTTGTGATCATGCACTAAGTTATAATAGAACATAATAGGATGTGTAACAACCCTAATTATTTTCTAAGTTAATTAAGTATAATTATGTTCATAATTGATTGCATGTAAAGTCTAATGTAATAATCGATTTTTAGAAACTAACTTGAAATCAATATAATGATATAGGAGGACCTTAATGCAAAGCAAATTGAGGTTAATTAAAAATATAATGTTAATTAGAACATCTAAAGAAGTGATTAAGAAACTAAGGACAACCCAAAATTGAAGCCAAAATGGCTAAATGGAGCGAATTGAAGCCTAATGGCAAAATCGTAATTTTGGACAATTTTTTGAAAACTCAAAGGAAGGAGCTTTAAATAATAAAATTGAGCTCACTTGAATTTTCAAAGGTCTAAAAAATCATAAGAATCATTGGAATAGTTAAAACCCTATCGGTGTGCAAATTAGGTCATCGGTTGATTGAAACTTTGACCTGATGGTTTAGTAATATTTTAAATCCCATATGTCATACCTAACTTTTACTAGTTCATTCATGCAATATATGGAGATAATATCAAAGTTCACATCCATATATAAGCTTTTTAACACCAAAAATTGAGCCACTTATGGGTCATTTTAAGCTATAGGGGCCTAAACTTGATCCTTTCCTTTTTTTGACTTATTTTTATTGTAAACAAGTTTGTTCATACTCAATTTATGGTGCATAATGTAACAAACGGCAAATCCCATAAAATGGTGAAATGAATCATATAAAAATAAGTCCTCTGAAATGAGTTAGATAATGTCTAGAAAAATGTGGGTAAAGTCCTAGGCTCCTAAATATAATAATCCTAGGCTTAGATAGAAACAAAAATAGAGCTAGAATGGAGAAATGAAATTGCTACGAAATTTGACGAAACATAATAGCATTTTCATAATTACGCGTAATTTTTAGAAAAACTCACAAGAGGACCTTTTAAATCGAAAAATTGAGTTGCCCAGGATTCTCAGAGGCCTCAAAAAACATGGAAAGCCCTAAGACCAATAAAGCCCCTCCAATGTACTTTTTTCAATGGCGGTAAGCTCGAATTTTGATAGATTCATTCAGAAAGGTTTTAGCTCTGATTTGAGTGATTTTGAAGGCATTTATTAAATTGGGAACCTAAATTTTATGGTGAAAAAGACAGTCCTTAAAAAGGAGCTAAAACGAAGTTAAACCGGAAATGCCATTACAGAAGGAAAAAATTAAAATTTTTTGAAAAAATGAGCTTCTTGAATGTTCTAAAATCTTCACGTCTCTTCTCTCATTCATTTAGATTGACTTAGTTCTGCCCAAATTCTTAGAAGAGAAGTAGCTCCTTAGGAATACCAAGAGAGGGAAAAGAAGGAAGAAGAAAAGCTAAGAAAGTTGAGGAAATTCAAGGGAAATCATAGTTCTCCTTCTTCTAATTTTATCTTTATCCCTTTGTCCTCTCTTTCTATGGTTTATTTGAGATGAATGGTTCTATTTTTGGTCCAGAACATAAGCGAAGAGTTTGAATTGCTTGAGAGGAAGCAAACCAAAGAGAAAAAGTCTTGAAATCAAGCTAGAATCTAAGGTAAGTTTATGGTTTAATTGCTTCTTCTTCTTATTCCTTCTTGTGCACAATTTTGGCTAACTTAGGGAGGAGTAGGAAGGGCTAGATTTTGGGCAAAATGAAGGGAGAATCTTGGAAAAAAGAGTGCGAGGATTAAGATTATGCAAAGAAATCAAAATAAAAACCAATGGAAATTAAGTTAGACAGGTGTAGAGTTCTTGAGGGAAGTATGAAATCTAATTTTGTGTGTAGGTTTCCTTGGTCATTTAAATATTCCATTAAGCTCCTAAAACCCCTAAAAATCTCTTTAAGTGGCTCTCCCACCAAGGAAAAATCAAAAGCTTCATAAAACCCCATTATAGAAGGTGTCTTAGCCTAGGCTAGCTTAAGGGACCAAGGGATGTTTTAAATTGTTTTGGCCTTAGTTTGGGACTCTATATGATGTTAGAAGATGGGAGAAACTATTGGAAAAAATTTAGGAACCATAGATTGGGAGATGGGACAATGGTGTCCATAATGGTGCCTTATGAAACAACTTAGTTTTTCAATTATGTAAATGAATATGTGAGGGCTCCAAGGACCTTGAATGAGGTCATGAGAGTTAGAAATGAAAAGATAATGGAGCCTAAAGCTTGAATGATAAAATTTGCTTCAATATGCCATTTATGAAACCATTATGCCACTTATAGAACCAATAGTGTGTTTAAGAATGAGTTTGGTATCTTGGCTTGCTTCAAGTGCATAATTGTGTGTTGTTTATGATGTTTAGGTCAAAAGAACCCTGCTCCACCTAAATGTTCTTATGTAATTGAAAAAGGGAAGGAACAGGCAAAGTAGGGTTTGCATAAGATTCAAGGTAGCTCTCCACTTCATTCTTATGTATATGTATGTCATTGTGTGCATGTATGTGTCTATGTGATTGGAGAACATGCCACTTGATGCTTTGAGATTGCATCGGTGCCAATGTGTGTTCTTGAATGGCTTTGCTTGTAGAAATTGCTCACAAGGGTGAGGTGATGCTAAAAGACCCTTAATGTGGGTGAAGAGATGCCAAAACTTTTTAAGGCAAGGGTGAGACTAAGCCAAAAGTCTCTTGAATGGGTGAGGCCAAGTCAAAAGTCCCTAGGCCAAGGATGAGGCAAATCCAAAAGTCTTAGAAGTGGGATGAGGAAAAACCAAGAGTCCCTAGAGCAAGTTATTGAATTGATGTGTAATGGTGGCATGGAAATAGACTTCCAGTATGTTTTATGTTCATATCACTTTTGTATTTGTGCACTTGATATATGTATACCTTGAATGTGTGTGTGAATGGATGTGTGAGCTATTGAGATTCTAGGAATCTCACTCCCCTCCTTTCTTTCATCTTGAAATGAATAGGTGTTGTTCAAGAACTAAAGGATGCAAGCCAAGCACCTTAAAGAGACCATAACTTGATTTTTATGTAGTTTTTTTTCTATCTAATAGTCAAAATGGTTATGTAAATATTATTTTTGAGCCATGAATCATTGAACAATTGTAATATCATATGTAAATGTTGTATGAACCTTAGATGGTGCTAAAGTTCATACAAGTTGTAATTGTGCTTTTAAATTTGCCTAAGAGGTGTCAAACCATTAAGGAAGTCATTTGGACAAAGTTGACATCTTGTAAGAGGCAAAAATGACCATTTTGTGGAGCTATGTCACTTTCTATCCAAATGAGCTCTTCTTGGTCTAAAATTTGGTATGAATCTAGAGCTTGTTAAGAGTTTTTGGGAAAGCTAAAGTGGGGGTATTATTTAGAGGTTTGTGAAATTTTTGGCAAATTTTTAAGATTGGCTGAAAAACCAAAATTTGCTGATGTTACTATTCATCTGGTCCAAAATGAAACTTTGTCACCCATGTAGCAAACTATGTCCAATTGCTATGAAATTTTATAAAAAGAAACTAGACACTACTAGTGACTTGTGGCAACTATAAGCACCTCATTTGGCTATCTAAAAAGGCAGATATTAATTTTTGAAGTTGTTCTTCTGTTCCAGGTGCACCTTCAGACCCTCAGTATTGTTCTATCAATTTTCAACATCTGAATGCTCTTGGATTGATTTGGAACCATTTTTCCCTACATTTAACATTCTTAGATTTCCAAATTGGTACATTTTGCATGGTTTGGATTTTTGTAGAATTAATTATGAATTTCTAAAATTTGTATCAGTAAGTTATATCAGAATTCTGGACAGCTTGACTTTATTCCTTGTTTGATCTCAAGCATGGTCCATATGAGATTTTTGTGATTGAAAATTATTTTCTATGTAGAGTTAGCATCCAGAGATTTCTAATAAGCTATGGTTTGCTTGATTTCAACTTTTCTAGATTTAGTTATGATTTTT
The DNA here is from genome assembly GCA_032878935.1 of Erythrophleum fordii. NCBI lineage: Eukaryota > Viridiplantae > Streptophyta > Magnoliopsida > Fabales > Fabaceae > Erythrophleum > Erythrophleum fordii. The sequence goes on along the minus strand of JAVQMF010000025.1, from coordinate 3,076,585 downwards.
CAAAGTTGCCTCAAAATTTGTGCAAATCATACAAATTGATGTCTATAAAACGCTTATGATGTGAACTACATGTTGTAAAAATTTTAGGTGAAATTGAGTTCATTTGCCTAGTCAAATACAATGAAACAATAACATACGTAAAAAATGGGAGGCATGTAGAAGACCTAAAATTTAAAATTTCATATCTTGAGCTAACAACTCTAAATTAGGTGCTTTCAGTGACATAGAAAGCTTGATATTATACCTAAGTGTTATAAGAATTTCAATAGTATCTGAGCTCATTTGACCTATAAAAAACACTACATATCAGTGGCTGCTATAGTACTCAGATACAATTAGACCTCTAACTTCAAAAATTCATAACTTCCACTATACAACTTCTTTCATGCAAACTCAGTGGCCCTAGAAAGGTTATAATGTTAGATATATGCTTGTAGAATTTCATAAGCATTGAACTTCATTTGGTCCTGAAGGACACAAAATTCCAAAGCTATTTTATGAGAACAATGATAGGACCTAATTAAAATTTCTGTCTAATTTCAAAAATTTGTAAAATATCCTATACAACTCCAAAATTTATTGTTCTTAGCTTGACAAAAAGCTCTAGGAGGGATCTAATTGCATGCCAAATCTTAGGCTCAAACTAGATCATCTAGGCCACTTTTGACATAGGAGTTGTTTATAGAAAGTTTAAGACCATTTTAGGTAACAATTTGGATCATTTGGCATCCAATTGGTTTTCTCCCACTTTAAGTACATTTCTTTCAACCTAAATGGCTTTTATAATGATTCCTTATCATTCTAAAACAAATGGATCCAAATTTGAGCCCTTGACAACCATTTGTACATGCATATACCATTATGCCTCATAAGTCATTTCCTTCTATAATGCCCATAACATGACATAACTACCACATATGCATATTCTTATACTCATACATGGATTTCCATTCCAAAACACAAGGAATACATTAATTTACATCAAAATGGTTATGCATATACATCAAGAGTCTTATCCATGTCACTATTGATACATAACTCAAAACATAATACATAGTAGCAGCTTAATTCATGATGTTCATTATCTAAACTCTTTCAACCTCTTTGTCCTTGATTAGAGATCCTAAAATGGTTAGTGGAGGCATAGGGGGTGAGATTTGGGAGAATTGCAATAGCTAATCTTAACCAAATCAAAACATATAAGAAGGCTATGAGTGTATGCCATGCATGTGGTGCAAGGATGCAATGCTAATGCTTCATATGAGTCAAATGCATCTTAAAACATGAAAATTCATTCCTTTCTTGGCCATGGCATTCTTATAAAATTACTAGGCTAAACTTTTCTCAACTCAGGGGCCAAGGAAGAGCTACTATATTCAATTCCAAGCCTTAGGGGAGGTAGGTGCCAAAACATACATCATTCTCATTCATATGGCTCATTATGAAAATTATGCTAGAACATGTATCATGAATGCATCAAGTAACAACACACACAAGTATTACAACTCATTTAAGCACTCCAAGGTATGTAAGAAAGGGAGATAAAACTACCTTATGATTTTAAGAATTTGAATGTACCCCTAACCCACTTGTTGGCTTTCTTTTTCCTCACTTTCTTTGGCTTGGCACTCACACTTAGAAGTGTTTGAGCTAGATGGACCTATGTATAACAATATCAAGACAATTTAATCCCATAAGACTCATTCTAGGCTTTATTATCTTTCTTAAATCTCGTTAGAGCTCAATATGCTACATAAGGCTAGGTTTAGGCCCATAATGAAGCTACTCTTAGTTCTTGCTTTTCTAACCCTAAACTCTTACTTTCTATAAGTTTTATAACTCTCAAGAGACTCATTTAGATCATTACATACTTGGTTAAAAGAGCTTAGAACCAACTTGCTTCATTAACCTCTTTTAGGCCTTAAAATTTTAACTTTCATTGTAAGGCTCCTAAATTGAATCCAATGGTTTCATAATTCTTCATACATCATATCTAAGCCTCTAAATTCATTAGAATTGAAAAAAACACTCCCTAGGTGCTTCTTGGATAGCTTGGCTGAACGATACATGCAAGGAGGGCAATATGGAGTTTGCTTGTTTTTCTTTTGGAATTTGATACGCACTTTTATTGTAATGCCCGATTTTTGTAAAAACAATGAAAACGAATATGTTTCAAAAGTAAATCCCTTGAAATAAATTGGTTAAGGTCCAAAAAAATTAGAATAATGAACTAGACACCAATAATGAAAATAAGAGGCCAGAGGTGCCTTGAAACAGAAGTCAAAATAACCAAATGAAATTTAATGAAATAGCCACATAACATAATGGCATTTTTACAATTTTAGGAAAAATTTAGAATACTTATAGGAGGGATTTTTAAATGAAAATTTTGAGATCCTTGAGGTTCTCAGAGGCCCTAAAAACCATAGTATAACATCTAATTCTTCGAAAAATAAGAGAAAACGTGAGAAATGTAATGTACAATTTCTCCGTAAATGAACGAAATTCATTAGATAGAAAAGGAAGTCCCCCAAAATAACTAAGTTAAGGTCCCAAAAAATTTGGGAAGCATTCTAGACTCCTAAAAATGAGAATCCCAGGCTCAGACAGAAAGAAAAATAGAGCTAGAGTGAAAAAACAAAAATGCCAAGAATGAAAGGAAAAATGGGAATTTTTGAAAAGTCTTCCTTCCTCTTTCCTATATATAAGTGGTGCTCTTCTTCCCCCTTCATTTTGGTCAACCAAGCTTTGCCCAAAAATTAGAGAAAACCTTAGGGGATGAAGCGCACAAGAGAAAGAGAAATTCAAGCTAAAAGGTAAGGAAATTTAGTAGTTTTTCATACTTTCTTCCATCCAAACCTCCTCTCCTTCATTTGCCTTTGTTTCCTTTAATTAAAGTGAAGTTTACAAATCTATTTTAAGGGAAAAACTTAGGGAAAAATTCGGATTTGAAGAGAGGAGCCTAGAGAAAGCAAGATTCAAGTGAGAAAAAGTAAGAAAACAAGGTAATTTCTTCTCCCATCGTTGATATCTTTTCTTCCCCTTCTCCACCATTTCGCCCCACTTGAGAAGACCTAAGAGGATTTTATTTTTAAGTAGAACCAAGGGTGATTCTAAGGAAAATGGGTGTGGAGATTAAGAATATGCAAAGGGAATTAACAAAAAGCCATTAGATTTCAAAATGCAAGTTCTAGGGTTTCAATTGTATCTTATAAAATTTGATTTTATACAATGATTCTTAGGTCTAAATACGAGTTTAATTGAGCTCTTAAGATCCCTAGAAATCTCCCTATGTGCTTCCTCCATTAAGAAAACAAAGCAAAGTCCATGAAGTCTTAATTCCTCCATAGCCTCAGCCTAAAGGGGTTTGAGTAGCTAGGGAGAGTTTTAAACTTTTCTAAGCCTATTTTTGAGTCATATATGATGAATGAATATGAGAGAAAGCCTTGGGAAAAATTTAGAAAGCATAGAATGTGAGATGGTACCTTATGTTCCATAATATGACTTAAAGAAGCAACATGTAGTTAGGCTCTTGGTTTTGATTGTGTGATGACTTCAAGAGGCTTAAAAGGAGCCAAAAATCATATTTGAAAGGAAAGAATGGAGCCTAGAATTTATTTGATGGGTGTTGCTTCATTAGGTGCATTTTGGAACCATAAAGTGGTCATTAGATCAAGTTAGTGTTTAAGGAAGATGTGTGGCCTTAGAATTAATTTCATAAACCTAAGTAGCTTCCATATGATGTGTCTAGGCCAAGGGAGATGATCTCCACCTCCTTGTGAGTGTGTGGCCATGGGAGAGGAATTAAATCCAAAGGAAGAAAATATGCAAATGTGACAAAGGTAACTCTTTCTACCTTCTCTCATGTATGATTGCTTACTTTACTTGTCTTTGAATATATGTATATGTATTTCAAGCCATGAAAAATGTTCTACATGAGCTCTTGCTCCATGGTACGATGATAATGCATTATTTTTTCTAAATGATATCTATGATGTTTACTTTGATTTGCTTGAGTGTGATGAGGCCAAAAACCCATAGCCATGGCGAGGATGAGCCAAGAATCTTTAAGATTGGTTGAGACAAAGTAAAAAGTCTTCCAAAAGTGAAGTTGACTCCCAAGAGCTTGGTTAAGTCTAAGACCCTCTTAAAGAATGGGTGAGGCAAGTCCAAAATCCATAAGTAAATAAGTGAGGTCAATCCACTTGCTTAGCAAGCCTATGTATGTTATGTATGACTTTTTCAAAGGCTAAGAATGCTTCTCAAATAATTGCACATGTCCATATACCATGCATGCATTTGTGAGATTTGTTTTGCATCCATTATATATGATTGAATGAGAGATAAGCTATTGGGATTCTTTGAATCTCATCCCCTCCTCTCCAATGATCTAACATGCTAGATGGACTAAGTGGATAAGGTAATGGAAGCCAACTACCTTGAAGATGAGAGTATAACATCTAAGAACATGAATTTTGCTACATTAAGCCATACAATTGGCATATGATGTAACCAATGAATGTATATATATTATGATGTTATGAACACATGTAATTATGGTAATATGTCATTTATGAATGAGAGAATATATTATGTGATCACTAGAATGAAATTTAAGCATGTTATGGCATTGTAGCTTCTTTAATGGTATGATGGAATTATGTATAAGTGTGGGTGAGATGGCCAAAATGAGATGCATGAGGGTTAAGACCATTTGGGTAGCTCACACAAGTCTTAATTATGCTTTTATACTTGTCCAAAAGGTGACAAGCCCTAAGGAAAGCCATTTGGACATTTTGGTATCTTATATGGAGCCAAAATTGACCATGATGGAACCCTATATCACTTTTTATCTAAATAAATTCTTCTTGATATGAGATTTGGGATGCAATTAGAGCTTGTTGAGAGATTTTTAGGAAGCTAAAGAAGAGAGTTTTTAAAGGTCTAGAGAATATTTGATCAATTTTCTAAGTTGGAAAATTTTATGGTTTTGGTCATGTCACTATTTATACTAGTCCCAAAATAAAATCTGTCACATAGGGCTCCAATGATGTCTAATTGCCATAAAATTTTATACAAAGAAACTAGACATTCACCGTGACTTGTGCCAACTAGAAGCACCTCATTTGGATGTCTAGAGAGGGAGATATGAATTTTTAAAAATTCTATCTAGTATCAAAAGCTCTAACTGACCTCAGGTATTATTTGATTGATTTTTTATAGCTGGACATGCCTGAGCTAGTTTAGAGTTATTTTTCCCCTTTAGCTAATATCTACAACTTTCTAGATTGGTATTATTTGTATGGATTGTAACTTTTTGGAATTAATTGGACATTTTTAAAGTTAACTGCAGAATTCTGTGATAGCACCAGTAGGTAGCCTGACCTCTGGACATTTTTGAATGTCAAACATCTTTTGTGTTAAATGTTATGGTTTGGAAATATTTTTAATATGAAGTAGACATGTGTAGGTTTCCATAATGGCCAATAATGAATGATTTCAATTTTTCTAGAATTAGTTATGATTTTCCAAAGTTTGTGATAAAAATGTGGAAAATCTAGCCAAAATATATGTATGTATTTCATGCTTCCCTTTGAGTTCCACGAGATGTAGGCCACTTTTAATGAAGAAAATGAGTTGTATTCATGTAATTAAATATGAGAATGTGATGTATGAGCTCACATGGTCTATATGACACCGAATGAAATTTTTATACGTAACATAACGTTAAGAAATGCACTATTTAATGCCATTTTTCTTGCCTCTTATGTCAGTGGCATGGCTTTAGGCATGAAGATAGTATGAAATGAGTTAGAAATATATGATGTTACATATGGGAAGCCCAGTGGTAGTTAAAACCCCTCCTATGTATGTTTTCTAATGATAGTTGACCCACATTTTGATCCTTTCATTCAAGAAAATTTTAGCTCCAAATTGAGTAATTTTAAAAGTATTTTATAAGTTAGAGAACCTAAATTTTATGATGGAAAAGATTATTCTTAAAAAGGAGCTAAAATAAACTAGAAACAAAAATGTTAAATTTACAGGACATAAAGGGAATTTCTTTAGAACAATTTCAATCTTTCTCCTATATATATGATGCAACCCACTTTTCTCTTCATTTGGGAAACTTTTTTTCTGCCCTAAAATAGAAGTGAGATGAAGGGAGAGAGGTGTATAAGAGAAGGGAAGAGGAAGAGGAATAAAAAAGGTAAGAAAAGTATAATTTTCATAGAATTTCCTAGTCTTCTCTTTAGTAAACTTGCTCTCCTCCTTCTTCCTATAGTTTTCTTAAATTTTTTGGTGCTATTTTGAGGTCAGAATAGGGGAGAAATTTTGACTTTGGAGAGGAGAATCCAAGCAAAAAAAAAAGCATCCAAGAAAGGCTAGGAAACTAAGGTAGTTTAGTTGTTTCCATGCTTTTCCTTCCTTGTTCTTCATCTTGTGTATTTTGCCCCATGTATGGATAGCCAATAGGAATTGAATTTTGAACCAAAACAAGGATGAATCTTAGGAATTTAGGTGTGGGAATTACGATTATGCAAAGAGAACTAAAAAATAGCTATTGATTTTCAAGAGAGAAAAGTTAGGAATTCAAGAACTTAAGCAAAATTTTGTTTCATTCTAAGAGTTCCTAAGCCTAAGTGAATGTTTGTTTGAGCTCCTAAGACTCCTAGAGAGCTTCCTACATGCATCTTCCATCAAGGAAACAAAGAAAACTCCTTGGTCCCCTTTAATGAAGCATGTCTTAGCCTAGGGCAGAACCAATGCTTAGGGGATGTTTTAATTTCTTCCAAGCTTGGTTTTGTATCATATATGATGGGAAAGTATGAGAGAAAGCCTTGGAAAAATTTTAGAAGTCATGGATAATGAGATGTAGCTATAGGTTCCATATTGTAACTTAAAAAAGTACCACCTAGCTAAACTCCTTGACATGAATGTGTGATGGCTCTAAGGAGTTTAAATGAAGTCAAGAGTCATAAATTAAGGGAGACAATAGAGCCAAGATCATGTTTTCCCAAGGTTGCTTCATTAGGTGACTTATAGAACCATAATTGAACTTTAGAAGCAAGCTACCTTTTCAAGTGCATGTGTAGCTTTAGAAATTATTCCAAGAGTGTAATTAGCTTCCATGTAATGTGTTTAGGCTAAAGAAATCAAGTCTCACATCCTTGTGAGTGTTTGGCCAAGGGAAAGGAAGCATTTCCAAGGAAGAAAGTGCGTTTTTGTGTACAAGGTAGCTCTCTCTTCTTTCTTTCATGCATGATTGGGTGTTTTTCTTGTCTTTGAATGTGTATATATATGTTTAAGCTATGAAATATGTTTCTAGTAAATGATCACATGCCATGGTACCATGTTGCTATATTTATGTGCTTGAAAGATGCTTTGTGAACATGTTTTAGTTTGCTTGAGCTTGGTGAAGCCAAATGTCCCTTAGCCACAGTGAGGATGAGCCAAAAGTCCCTAAGGTTGGGTGAGACAAAGCCAAAAGTATCTAAAAGAGTGATGCTTAGTCAAAATCCCTTAAGAAAATGGGTGAGGCAAAGCCATTATCTTGGCAAGCCTATGTATGTTATATGTGACTTCTTGAATGCAAAAAATGTTCCATGTATGTTTATGATTTTCAAGATAGCCATGCATACATTTTTAGACTTGAATTTGTATCTATTACATATGCTTGAAAGAGAGAAGAGCTATTGGGATTCTTAGAATCTCATTCTTTCCTTTTCATTGCGTAACATGTCTAAGTGGACTAAGTGAGCAAAGGAATAGAAGCTACCAAGTTTAAAGGAAGAGGATTGACATAGAAATGTGTTATGTATTCATTTTGTAACCATTTTGATGGCATATGATGTAACCTTTTGATGAATATGATGTAAACCCTTTTACATATGTGTAATTACATGGATAATTGATGTATATATGAGAATTGATGCCATGTGAATGATATAACAAGTTTTTGGCAATGAATGGCAAGAATGGCTTATGTGTGCTTTATGCATACCTTGGAGTGGGAGAGTGAGTTTGTAAGATCTGGGTTTGTGAACTTTTGAGACATGTTTAATAAACCATTTTGATGCTTTCCTACATGCTTAAGTGGCCATGAAAGTCTTGGAAGCTAATTTGGACCATTTGAGACCCTTAAGAAGTACAAAAGTGATCATTTTGCAACCCTATGTCAAGATCTGACCAAATGAATGAATTTTCTCATGAAATTTGGCATGCATATAGATCTCATCTAGGAATTTTTGGAAAGCTAAAGACTAGATTATTTGGAGCTCCGTGAAATTAATTATAAATTTTGAAAATTATCAAATTTTTACTATTCTAATATAGTTAGTGTTCATATGGTCAGTTTCTTCTCCTATATCATTTAAGGGACAAATAATGTCCAATGCTCATGAAATTTTATAGGACTAAACTAGACGTGATAAGATTTCTATGCACTACAATCATCCCAATTGGATGTCTGAACAGAGAGATATGAATTTTTGAAGTTCAAAGTCAGTACCAGTAATGTAACAATACCTCTAGTAATATTATATCAATTTCTAGTGACTGAACATTCTTATTTTAGTCTGAACTTATTTTTAGAATAATGTTAACATTTTTAGCTTTCCAAAATGGTATAGTATGAATGATTTTGATTTTTCTAAATTTAGTTATGATTTTTCAAAATTGGTACTAGAAATTTGGAACCTGAGGCAACCTTGTATTATTTTGTGTATGTATGCTATGAGGTCAAGTTGTTGGCCACATTTTGAGATGATTATAAGTTGTATATATGTAACTAAATAGGAGAACGAGATGGATAATATTTTAATTGAGTTTTTCTTAGAAGTTTGCTACATCAAGGGAATGCAATTAGAAATGAAAAGAGAGGCTAAACAGACATGGTGTTACACTTTATATCTTATTCCTTGGTTTCTCTAGAGTCTAGACATGATTAAATATGATTTGGGTTATCCTCTTAAAGTTCTAAAATTCTCAAGATGCAATTAAAATCCTAATTTCCATATCTTGTTTTCTAATGCTCCTTTCTTAAATCTAATTACATAATTCAATTTCATACACTATAAAACCCTTGGTTCTACCTTGTTACAATCCAAAACATTCTCATTCTTTATGGGCCTTAGGGTGGCTGAATATGAGAAGGAGAGAGAAGGCAAGGAGAAGTCAACTTTGCATCTTGTTCTATACATCATCTTAAAGCTTTTCAAGAGAAGAATTTGGTGCAAAGCTTGGTTTCCTCAAACCCTCTCCTTCTTCCACAAGTCTAGCCATGAAAAGCCTCTTCTTAGGAAACTAAAACCATGAGGAAAGAGGGCTTGAAGAGGAGAATCAACTTAGTGAAAGATGAAGCATGAAAAAGTGCCAAAATTCATACCTTTTCTTGCTTTGTTTTCCTCGTTCTCTCCCTTCTCCTTAGTGTGCCTCTTACTATTAGTCCAAATGGTTTAGGTTTTATTTGAGAGGTTTGGGTCATGCTAGATAGATTTTAGAAGGAAGGGGTTGAGTTATAACAATTTTCATAATTTCTGTTTTGCCCTTCAACTTCATTTTCCCTATTTTCACTCATTTTAGCTCCTTTTTTAGAACTATTTTTTTCATATAAAAATTTAGGTCTTCTAGTTCATAAAATGCCTTTGGTTTCATCCAAATTATATTTAAAACCTTATCGAATCATTTGATCAAAGTCCAGGTTAATTAATAGCCTCAATCATATACTAAAGGGATTTTAACTATTCTAAAGGTTTTTATAGTTTTTAGAGCCTTTGAGAATCATAGGGCATTCAATTTTATCATTTAAAACTCCATCCTTTGAGTTTTCAAAAAGTTACCTAAAATTACAAAAATGTCACTGCCTTTTCAGGTAATTTTATCTAGCTCTCTTGGCTTCGATTTCAGAGCATCTTTAGCCTTATATTCTCATTTCTAAATGTCTAAATTATTATTCTAATTTTGTTTGGCCTCTAATCATTTCATTCTGAGGTCCTCTTTTGTAATCTTGTTAGTTTTGATCTAGTTCTAAAGAGACAAGATATTATATCATAAATTTGAAACAAAATATTTTTAATAAACTAGGAGACCTAAGATTTCTTGATGAAAGAGGCAGTTCTCAAAAAAGAAGTTGAAATGAGCTTAAATGGAGAAATTGAAATGGAGGGGCATAATGGGTATGTTGAAAAATGTTATAAAATAACTTTTTCCTTCTTATATCAGACTAGCATGCCTCCTTCAGCCTTATAACCAACTTTCTTCACCTCTGAACAGAACCAAAACGTGGATAAAGAAGGAAGAAGAAGTAAGGGAAAGGAGGCTCTATATAGATAATTTTTCATGAAATTTTACCTATCTTGCCTTTGTAAAAGTTATTCTCTCTTTCTTTTCTCTCTTTCTATTGCTTTAGAATTTTAAATGGTGGAATTTTATTACTGGTTTAGGAGAAAAAAGAAAGAATTTGAAGGAAGCTTTGGGAGCATAAGAAAACTATTTAGTAAGGAATTAAACAAGGTATGATTTCTTGGGTAAAACCTTTTTTCCTTAGTTCTTCCATACCTTCTTGGTTCAGCCATACTTAGAGCAAATTAGAAGGAACTTGGTTTTGTTGAAATTTAATAGGAAATGAGATTTTAAAGCATGGGGATTAATATGGAACTAAAGGAATCAAATAAAAAGCTATAAGTTGCAAGAATTGGAACCTAGGGTTTTCTTTGCACTATAAAAAGTATGAGACTTTAGAATGTAAAAGTATAATTGAGTCAAGAAGAGGTTAAGGAAGCTTTGTAGATGCTATTTCCTAAAGGAATTAGACAAAAACTCTAAGATTGGCCATCCATGAGCATGTCTTAACCTATGAGGAAAAATGACACCTAAAGTAAGTTTTTTTTTTTTATTATTCTAAAGTTAGAAATGGTCTAGATATGAATTATAAACATAAAAGGAATCATTAGTTTGAATTTAGAAACTTTATTTTGAAAGGCAAAAGTTTAAAGTTCTATTTTGTATATAGAAGCAATTTGGTACTAAACTCCTTGAATTAGCTTGTGATAACTCTAACGAGTTTAAATAGAGTCATATGATTTATACTGGGTGAGAAATTGGAGCCAAGATATTGATTTATATAAGTTACTTTATTATGCCACTGAATGGAGCCATATGGAAACCTAAAGCTAAAGTTAACTTATGTAAGGCTTATTTGAGTCCAAATATGGTTTCATTGATACATTTGTGCCTTGTTTAATGTATCTAGGCCAAACAAGTAAAACTCCCCTCAAGTGTGGGTGTGAGGCTAAGAGGGTGAATCAAGAGGCTAAAGGGAATCTTTTGCACCTGAACCAAAACTAGACTAAATGAGTGAAATTTGGTAGAAATTTAGAGCTCATTTAGATCTTTTTATAAAGTCAAAGAATACAATTTTTGGAGCTCTGTAGAATTTATTATGATTTTCCAAAGTTGGCCAAAAATTGTAAAAATTGCTAGGCACTATTCATACGGTTAGATTTATATTTTTATGTATTTGAAGGGCCAATTGAACTCCAACACTTATGAAATTTTACAAATATATAGTTGACATTATAAGCTTTCCATAGCTTCTAAGTTTGCATAAATCAGAACTGTATAGCTAAAGATATTCATGTCTAAAGTTTAGGTTCTAGTTTGTGTCTAAAAAATAGTAATAGTTATTATTCCATCATACTTTTATGGCCTAAATGAACATATTTTGGCTTGAAATTTTTATAGCATATAACTCATGTCCTAAGCTTTCCATAGACACATAATTTGTGTGAATTGGAATTTTACAGCCTAAGATATGAATTTTGAAGTTGGTATCTAATATGTGGACTTGTGTAAATCTGGTAGTTTGAAGCAAAAGGCTTGAGATCTGAAAATTATGCCTCTTTTATGATGTTCCATGTTGAACAAACTTGTTTAGTATAAATATTAGGGTTTATATGATGAAGTTATGTAATTATGCCTATTTGGAGAAATTGGGCCTTTAATGTTGGTATTTTTTGCTACTAAAAATATTAAGGACAAGAAATTGATATAATAAGCTTAATATAATTTAAAATATGTACTTATATTTTGATGGTATGACATCTAATTTGGTTAATAAGTTAGCTATAGATGAAAATATAAGGAAATTTGAACCTTTAAATATTCAATATTCACCATCAAGTTGTATCAAATATCTAGTTTTTGTAAAAATAACGGAAATGGATACATTTCAAAGTAAGTCCTCTGAAATGAATTGGTTAAGGTCTAGAAAAATTAGAATAATGATCTAAACATTAAATAATGAATTTAGGAGGCCAGAGATACCCTGAAACAAAGGCCAAAATAACCAGACGAAAAGTAACGACATAGCTACGTAACATAATGTGTGACGACCCTAACTTCTAATCCCGGTAGTTATGGTTAAATATATGATTATTAATCAATGATCAAGGTTTGAGTCGTTACAATTAATTACTTTAAGAAAATATAGAAAAATTTGAACCTTCATATTATTAGGGTCATCAATTAAACAACCATAAATAAGAAAATGTATAAAAGGGTTTGTACCATCATTAAGGGTTTGTGATTCATCTATCCATCGATTTCAACACACAAAAACCTCCCACAAGTGTTCCTATATCATTTCCTAGTATTAGCATTAAAGAAATTAGGGTTTCTAGGTCAAAGGTGAGAGTTTGGGGACCAACGCCGCGACTTGGGACCTTCTTGTCGCGGTTAAGTTAGGTTCTAGAGCTCGAAAACTAAGTTTATAACTTTGCGCTGCGGCCCAAACCTCTTACGCCGTGGCCAAGTTGCTCTCGGGAATCACTGGGTAACTTACTCGAATTTCACTGCGGTGAGTTAGATCTACGCCACGGCTAACCTACATGGTGCCACAGCGAGTTTTGCTACTGTACCTTCCTTAATTAATTTTCTCAACTTGTGCCGCGGCATGACTAATTACGCCGCAGCAAGGTTTCATTCTGTCACCCTCATGGGCATTTTTTTCACTCTGTGCTGCGGTGAGATTTCTCAAGTCGTGGCGTCCCTCACCACTGTCACTCTTCAGGCCGCGGTAAGGCCTTCCTAGCCGCGACGTGACTCCCTCCTATAGCTATATCTCCTACATTTCACCCCATGCACTCTAATTCTCTTCTTAGGGACACCCTATGTAACAACCGGGAAAAAGAAAAGGAAAGGGAAAGAAAAGGAAATGAAATCTGGAAATTTTCGAAATTCAGAATTTCTGCCAAGTCTTCTCGCAACAGCGAGAAACGGTCTCGCTACAGCGAGAGAGCTAGTTTGCCATAGCGAAGGCGATTCTAGCTATAACGAGTGCTGGCAGCAGCCCATACTAAAACCAGGGAGTTGCCCGCTGTAGCGGCGCCATAGCGAGAGTGAAGTCTGGAACTGACGCGATTTCGCCATAGCGAGTGGTAAATCTCGCCATAGCGAAGGGAACTGGCACGAGCTCACCATAGCGAAGGTTACACCTCGCCATAGCGAAGCCAGATTACACGAGCTCGCTATAGCGAAGGTTAGTTTTCGCCGTAGCGAGAGTCGGTCCGGAAGAGAGTAAATAGTGAGAATCAGACTTCATTAAACGCCCAAACTCATTTCTTCTCTCATATCTGCCCTAAGCTTCGACCCAAAGAGAGAAAAGAGGCGAGGAGAGTGTGAGAGATCAAGAGAAGGAGGAAGATTAAGGGAAAGGTAAGGTCACTTCTCCCATTTCTCTTCAGATTTCTGATCCCCTCCCTTTGCCCTCTTTTCCTACGGTTTTGTTTGCAAAAATGGACGATTTCTGGGTATGGGTCAGAAGAGGGAAAGTGGAAAACGCTTTTGAATCATTGTGTTTTCTTTGAAAATGTGGTTTTCCACTACCATGGGAGCTTGAGAGAGAGAAAGGGGTTAATGGCATTATAGAGAGAGAGAACTCTAGGTTATGGTATATGGGAGAATTTGATCTGAAGGATTATAGGGTAAGAGAGTAATTGCATGCTTTTGTGTGTCTAGGCTCAAGAGAAACACCTCCAACAAGGTGTGATTGTGAACTTAAGGAGGGAGAGGAGAAATTGAAAGGAAAAGCTAGTGAAGGCTTTGGCTCTAAAGGTAGCTCTCTCTTTCACTCTTTCTTATTGCTTTCTTGGATATGATAGTCATTGTATGATGTATATGCTTGTTGTATGGAATATGCCATATGTTATTGCTTTGATGCATTGAATGCCAATATGCTTGTATGTTGAAATGTGAGAATGCTCGGGTGAGGTAGTGCCGAAAGTCCCATGAGATGGGTGAGGTGAAGCCGAAAGTCCCTTGAGATAGGTGAGACCAGGCCAAAAGTCTCCAACGAGTGAGGCCAAGTCAAAAGTCCTTAAACTCGGGTGAGGCCATCCAAAAGTCCCTAGACTCGGGTGAGGCTAGACCAAAAGTCCCTGGAGCTCATTTTTGGCATTGTTGTGATTCCATAGCATGTACATGGTGTGTTGGTTGATTGAGAATAGCTAAGTGCTTATTCACATGCTTTGACTTGTTATATGCCTTGATTGCTTGCTGGATTGAGTGTATGAGCTACTGAGATTCTCCGAATCTCACCCCTTTCCCCTCCCAACTAATATGCTAGGTGGAGCTCAAGGAGAACCGAGCACACACCATGGAGCCTAGGAGCATGTATAAGAAAATGTTAGTTTTATTATGATATTTTGTTGTAAATATGATGTAAAGTGGTGCCAAATGAAGATGTGCCCACTATTTTTGAGATGTAAAGTTTGTAACACGTGTAGAAGTATGAAAGGATATTGTATGACCTATGTTTATAGCCAAAGTAATGGAAATGTGGGTTTTTACCCCTTTGATGCATGAATGATATTGTGTAAATTTGGCCATAGCATAGTGAGATTTGAATGTATAATGATTTGAAGCATATGGACATATTAGATATACTAGTTTTATGCTTTTGAACTTGTCCATGTGGAGTGAGAATGTGAGAGAGGCTATTTGGACCCGTTTTGGACCTATGGGGTGCCAAAACCGGTATTTTTGTGAGCTCCGTCAAAATATGACCGGAAGAGCTCCGTTTGCCATGAAATTTGGCATGCCTCTAGAGTTTGTAGAAAGCTTCTTGAGAAGCTAAAGTGGGTAATATTCGGAGGATTATAGAATATTTGGGGAATTGTTGAATTTGGGAGAATTTAAGGGATTGGTCATGTACTGTTCATCTAAACCAGAAAATGAAATCTGTGGCACTTTTAGACCAAATGGATTCCAAATGAGGTGAAATTTTATACACATAAACTAGAAAACGAAAGTGACTTGTAGGAACTAGAATCACCCGAATCGGAGGTCTGCAGAGAGAGATTGAACCGACTGAAGTTCTGTATCAGCATCAGTGAGCTTATCTGACCCCCATCACTGTTCCATCAGTTTTCGGGGTGCAGGAGCTACTGAACTGATCTGGACTTATTTGTCTCCTCTAGTAGACATCCGTATCTTTCCGAATTGGTATAATGTGCCCAGATTGGATTTTTGTGGATTTAGTTATGAATTTTCGAAAATCATGACAGCAAGCTGCACCAGAAACAGTGACAGCTGGACCTTCCTCCCATTTTCGATGTCAAACATGGTCCAAACGATGTGTTTGTGATTGGGAATGATTTTTAGTGTCAAGTTGACACTTATAGTTTTCCAGAAAGCTAAAGTTTTCTGCATTCCCATTTTTCTACAATTAATTATGATTTTCCAAAGTTAGAGCCAAAATATGACTTTTGGGCCCAAGTGAGAAAATGTAAATTTTATAGTTTTCGGCTCTATACCCGTGGCCTATGGTTTGTTTTATGCTATGTATGAGTCATCTATATGGAGTTGGAGTTGAGGATGCTTGAGATGGGTTCACAGGACCCACGGGGTAAAAGATGAGTATATGAAACCCCGGTTCATAGCATGTAAATGCCACGGGAGAGTAGTGACTCTTTGGAAATCATATGGAACCGAGCCTATGGAGAGGCTAGGAAGTGAAAGGAGATTAAGGTGTCACATTTTTGGTATCAGAGCAATGGTTCAAGTACTTTTGCTCAAGTTTAGGCTCTTGAAGTATGTGAATTGCTGTATTTGGTGTGAATGGTCATGAAAGTTGTAGCATCCTTGCATAAGTGTTGTGATATTATTGTGAACTGAGGATTGCTATTTCTTTCAGACATGGTTGAGACTAGACGGGGCAGGGGTAGAGGCAGAGGCAGAGGCAGAGGCAGAGGCAGACTGCCCAGAGCCCAGAGAGATGAGCCAGAGGTTCCTACTGAGACTAGGGTTCCTCTGCAGGCCATCATGGATAGATTAGACCGGTATGAGGCCATGATGGGCCAACACCAAGAGATGCTGGAGCAACAGAGATACATTGCTCAGCAGCAGCATGATATGATCATGCATCTGCAAAACACCCTGGCTAGGCAAGAAGAAGCCAGAAGGGATGCCCCTGGACCTCAACCATCTACATCCAGCATTCCACCTATACCTCCCCAGGAGCCTGCTGCTCCACAGACCCAGACGCCTATCCAGAAAGTATTGAAGCAGTTTAGGCAGAACAATCCACCCTCGTTTGACGGGGAATTGGATGCGGATAAGGCGGAGGCTTGGGTGATGCAGCTTAAGAAAATCTTCTCAGTGATGGATTGTACCACTGAGCAGAAAGCCCAGTTAGCCACCTTCATGCTAAAAAAGGAGGCTGATAGATGGTGGGAGAGTGCGAAACCACTGATGGAGACTAAGAATATACAGATCACTTGGGAGACATTCTTGGTTGAATTTTATAAGAAGTATGTCCCAAGTTCAGTGAGGAAGAAGAAAGAGATGGAGTTCATGAGTTTGAGACAGACTGATGAGATGACTGTGGACCAGTATGTGGCCAAGTTTATAGAGCTGTCTCGGTATTCCTCTTACCTCCAGAGGTATGATGATGAACCCTGGAGATGTGAGCAGTTTGAGACTGGTTTGAGGCCCCTGATTAGCGATAGAGTCACTCCACAGAGGATCAGAAAGTTTAATACTCTGGTGGAGGTCAGTAGGGTGATTGAGACGAACTTGCAAATTATCATGCCTACTGTGACGACGGCTAGTCAGAAGAGGGTTCTGGATTTGAAAAGGCCGAAACCAGAAGAGGGCTCTAGTTTGACCCCTAGTACCAAGAAAAGAGGCAAGGGGCCATGGAGTAGAAGGCCGCAGCGAGGTGTGCCACCTCCTCGGGGTCAGTCATCCTTCCAGCAGTCTCCGGTGACATGTTATAAGTGTGGGAAGCCGGGGCACATTGCTAGACACTGTCCTCAGATGGAGACAGCGCCTCCTCCTAGACCACAGACCCAGGGCCGAGTGTTCGCCCTTACTCAGCAGGAAGCCAGCGCATCTCCCAGTTTGATCCGAGGTACGCTTTTAGTGAATGGCTTTCCTGTAGTTGCTATGTTTGACTCGGGTGCTAGTCACTCGTTTATATCTTATGATTGTGTGAGGAAATTGGGTCTGGTTGTTAGTGTCTTGCCCTTTGACTTATCTGTCATTACACCCACTGGAGGCCACGTGGTCACTTCCCATACTTGCTTAAATGTCACTGTCCAATTTAACCACTGTCATACCACTATTGATTTGGTTTGTATGCCTTTTCATGAAATTGACTTGATTATTGGTATGAACTGGTTAGCTGCAAATAATGCCATACTTGATTGTGAACACCGAACCGTTTCCTTACCTGTTTGTGGGACCATACCTAGGGTAGGAGCAGAGTTATCCTTTATGACTACTGCCCAGGCTGAGAGATATTTGGAGTGTGGATGTCAAGGGTTTCTAGTCTTTTTCTCTATTCGAGCTGAGGTAGAAGAAGGGATAGAGGAGATCCCAGTTGTTAGGGAATTCCCGGAGATTTTCCCTAGAGAGTTTGATTTTAGTGGCCTACCTCCTGAGAGAGAATTAGAGTTCCCTATAGACATAGTGCCTGGTGCTGGACCGGTGTCCAAAGCTCCTTATAGGATGGCTCCCGCCGAGCTTGCTGAGTTGAAAGCGCAGGTAGAGGAACTGTTAGAGAAAGGGTTCATCCGCCCTAGTGTTTCACCTTGGGGTGCTCCGGTGTTGTTTGTGAAAAAGAAAGATGGTAGCTTGCGGTTGTGTATAGATTACCGAGAGTTGAATAAAGTTACCATCAAGAATAAATATCCTCTCCCTAGAATTGATGATCTGTTAGATCAGTTGGCTGGGGCATCTGTGTTTTCTAAGATAGATCTTAGATCTAGTTACCACCAGTTGAGAGTGAGAACTGAAGACATCTCTAAGACGGCTTTCAGGACGAGATATGGGCACTATGAGTTCCTTGTGATGCCATTCGGGTTGACGAATGCGCCTGCAGTGTTCATGGATTATATGAACAGGGTATTCAGACCGTATCTAGATCAGTTTGTGGTGGTCTTTATTGATGATATTTTAGTGTACTCTCGATCTTTTGAGGAGCACGAGAGGCATTTGAGACTAGTCCTAGACACCTTGAGAGAGAAAAGGTTGTATGCCAAACTAAGTAAATGTGAGTTTTGGCTACCGAGGTGTGATTCTTAGGTCATGTGATCTCACGGGATGGGGTTGCGGTGGATCCCCATAAAGTTGAGGCAGTGTTACAGTGGGATAGACCTAGAACGATCACCGAAGTCAGGAGTTTCCTAGGTTTGGCAGGGTATTACAGACGATTTATTCAGGACTTTTCTCGAATGGCCTTACCACTGACGAGGCTAACCAGGAAAGATACACCGTTTGTGTGGGATGAGAGATGTGAGAAGAGTTTCCAGGAGTTGAAACTCTGTTTGACCACTGCCCCTGTGCTGATTATCCCTGACCCTAGTGAACCATTTGTGGTTTATTGTGATGCTTCGGGCAAAGGGTTAGGATGTGTGTTGATGCAGCAGGGTAGAGTAGTGGCATATGCCTCGAGGCAGTTGAGACCTCATGAGGAGAATTACCCCACACATGACCTGGAGTTAGCTGCTGTAGTGTTTGCTCTCAAAATTTGGAGACACTATCTGTATGGTGCGACCATAGAGATCTATAGTGACCACAAGAGTCTGAAATACCTGTTTGATCAGAGAGAACTCAATATGAGACAGAGGAGATGGATAGAATTCTTGAAAGATTATGATTATGTGTTGAAATACCATCCGGGCAAGGCCAATGTGGTGGCAGATGCCTTGAGTAGAAAATCCATCCATGTAGCCCATATGATGATTAGGGAGCAGGAGCTCCTAGAGAAGTTCAGAGAGTTGAACCTCTCTTGTCAGGTGGTATCGGGTAGATTGTATCTGAGTGAAACCCGAATTGAGAATATCTTGAGAACCCAGATCTTAGATGCCCAAAGAGAGGATGAGTTCCTGAAACGGATCAGGAATGAGATCACCCAAGGTAAGACCTCAGATTTCAAGTTATCTGAGGATGGCATGATAGTATATCAGGATAGAATCTGTGTGCCTAGTCAGAATGAGTTGAGGGAAAGCATTCTGGAAGAGGCCCATAAGAGTAAGTATACTATCCACCCAGGTGCCACCAAGATGTATCAGGATGTGAAAAAGATTTTCTGGTGGCCAGGGATGAAAAGTGATGTGACGGAGTATGTGGCTAGATGCCTAGTGTGTCAGAGGATAAAGATTGAACATCAGAAACTGGCTGGATTGTTGCAACCTCTAGATATCCCTGAGTGGAAATGGGATAGTATAGCCATGGATTTTGTCATGGGGTTACCCAGGACATCCTCTGGACACGATGCTATTTGGGTAGTTGTGGATAGACTGACGAAGTCTGCACACTTTTTAGCTATTAAGGCTACTTATACACTGGATAGATTGGCCCAGTTGTATATCAGAGAGGTAGTGCGACTTCATGGCGTGCCCAATAGCATAGTTTCGGATAGAGACCCCAGGTTCACATCAAACTTTTGGCGGTCATTACAGCATGCCTTAGGGACGAGATTGCGGTTTAGTACTGCATATCACCCCCAGACAGATGGTCAGACTGAAAGGACCATCCAGACATTAGAAGATATGTTGAGGGCATGTGTGCTAGAAATGAAGGGGAACTGGGATGTGTATTTACCGTTAGCAGAGTTTGCTTATAATAATAGTTACCATTCCAGTATCCAGATGGCCCCTTATGAGGCTCTGTATGGGAGAAAGTGCAGATCCCCTGTGTGTTGGGTTGAGTTAGGTGAGAGGAGTATGATAGGACCTGAGATTGTGGACCAGACCACCCGACAGATAGAATTGATTAGAAAGAGGCTTCTCACGGCCCAAAGTAGACAGAAAAGCTATGCTGATAAGCGTAGGAGGCCGTTAGAGTTTGAGATTGGAGACCATGTGTTCATACGAATATCTCCAATGACGGGAGTAGGTTGGTCAATGAGGGTAAAGAAGCTCAGTCCTAGGTATATTGGTCCGTTTGAAATCCTTGAGAAAATTGGACCCGTGGCTTACCGAATAGCCTTGCCTCCTAACCTAGCCCAAATACACAATGTTTTTCATGTCTCCCAGTTGAAAAAGTATCTACCAGATTCCTCACATGTCATAGAATATGAGCATGTGCAATTGCAGGAAGATCTTTCCTATGTAGTGAAACCGGAGAGAATTGTGGATGCTAAGCTGAAACAGCTGAGAAGCAAGAGCATTCCTCTGGTGAAAGTGATTTGGAGAGGTCTGACATCTGAGGAAGCCACCTGGGAATTGGCGGAGGAGATGAGGCAGAAATATCCAGAATTATTCCCTTGAGGTAAGTTTTTAAATTTCGAGGACGAAATTTCTTTTAAGAGGGGTAGAAATGTAACAACCGGGAAAAAGAAAAGGAAAGGGAAAGAAAAGGAAATGAAATCTGGAAATTTTCGGAATCCAGAATTTCTGCCAAGTCTTCTCGCAACAGCAAGAAACGGTCTCGCTACAGCGAGAGAGCTAGTTCGCCATAGCGAAGGTGATTCTAGCTATAGCGAGTGCTGGCAGCAGCCCATACTAAAACCAGGGAGTTGCCCGCTGTAGCGGCGCCATAGCGAGAGTGAAGTCTGGAACTGACGCGATTTCGCCATAGCGAGTGGTAAATCTCGCCATAGCGAAGGGAACTGGCATGAGCTCGCCATAGCGAAGGTTACACCTCGCCATAGCGAAGCCAGATTACACGAGCTCGCTATAGCGAAGGTTAGTTTTCGCCGTAGCGAGAGTCGGTCCGGAAGAGAGTAAATAGCGAGAATCAGACTTCATTAAACGCCCAAACTCATTTCTTCTCTCATATCTGCCCTAAACTTCGACCCAAAGAGAGAAAAGAGGCGAGGAGAGTGTGAGAGATCAAGAGAAGGAGGAAGATTAAGGGAAAGGTTAGGTCACTTCTCCCATTTCTCTTCAGATTTCTGATCCCCTCCCTTTGCCCTCTTTTCCTACGGTTTTGTTTGCAAAAATGGACGATTTTTGGGTATGGGTCAGAAGAGGGAAAGTGGAAAACGCTTTTGAATCATTGTGTTTTCTTTGAAAATGTGGTTTTCCACTACCATGGGAGCTTGAGAGAGAGAAAGGGGTTAATGGCATTATAGAGAGAGAGAACTCTAGGTTATGGTATATGGGAGAATTTGATTTGAAGGATTATAGGGTAAGAGAGTAATTGCATGCTTTTGTGTGTCTAGGCTCAAGAGAAACACCTCCAACAAGGTGTGATTGTGAACTTAAGGAGGGAGAGGAGAAATTGAAAGGAAAAGCTAGTGAAGGCTTTGGCTCCAAAGGTAGCTCTCTCTTTCACTCTTTCTTATTGCTTTCTTGGATATGATAGTCATTGTATGATGTATATGCTTGTTGTATGGAATATGCCATATGTTATTGCTTTGATGCATTGAATGCCAATATGCTTGTATGTTGAAATGTGAGAATGCTCGGGTGAGGTAGTGCCGAAAGTCCCATGAGATGGGTGAGGTGAAGCCGAAAGTCCCTTGAGATAGGTGAGACCAGGCCAAAAGTCTCCAACGAGTGAGGCCAAGTCAAAAGTCCTTAAACTCGGGTGAGGCCATCCAAAAGTCCCTAGACTCGGGTGAGGCTAGACCAAAAGTCCCTGGAGCTCATTTTTGGCATTGTTGTGATTCCATAGCATGTACATAGTGTGTTGGTTGATTGAGAATGGCTAAGTGCTTATTTACATGCTTTGACTTGTTATATGCCTTGATTGCTTGCTGGATTGAGTGTATGAGCTACTGAGATTCTCCGAATCTCACCCCTTTCCCCTCCCAACTAATATGCTAGGTGGAGCTCAAGGAGAACCGAGCACACACCATGGAGCCTAGGAGCATGTATAGGAAAATGTTAGTTTTATTGTGATATTTTGTTGTAAATATGATGTAAAGTGGTGCCAAATGAAGAAGTGCCCACTATTTTTGAGATGTAAAGTTTGTAACACGTGTAGAAGTATGAAAGGATATTGTATGACCTATGTTTATAGCCAAAGTAATGGAAATGTGGGTTTTTACCCCTTTGATGCATGAATGATATTGTGTAAATTTGGCCATAGCATAGTGAGATTTAAATGTATGATGATTTGGAGCATATGGACATGTTAGATATACTAGTTTTATGCTTTTGAACTTGTCCATGTGGAGTGAGAATGTGAGAGAGGCTATTTGGACCCGTTTTGGACCTATGGGGTGCCAAAACTGGTATTTTTGTGAGCTCCGTCAAAATATGACCGGAAGAACTCCATTTGCCATGAAATTTGGCATGCCTCTAGAGTTTGTAGAAAGCTTCTTGAGAAACTAAAGTGGGTAATATTCGGAGGATTATAGAATATTTGGGGAATTGTTGAATTTGGGAGAATTTAAGGGATTGGTCATGTACTGTTCATCTAAACCAGAAAATGAAATCTGTGGTACTTTTAGACCAAATGGATTCCAAATGAGGTGAAATTTTATACACATAAACTAGAAAACGAAAGTGACTTGTAGGAACTAGAATCACCCGAATCGGAGGTCTGTAGAGAGAGATTGAACCGACTGAAGTTCTGTATCAGCATCAGTGAGCTTATCTGATCCCCATCACTGTTCCATCGGTTTTCGGGGTGCAGGAGCTGTGAACTGATCTGGACTTATTTGTCTCCTCTAGTAGACATCCGTATCTTTCCGAATTGGTATAATGTTCCCAGATTGGATTTTTGTGGATTTAGTTATGAATTTTCGAAAATCATGACAGCAAGCTACACTAGAAACAGTGACAGCTGGACCTTCCTCCCATTTTCGATGTCAAACATGGTCCAAACGATGTGTTTGTGATTGGGAATGATTTTTAGTGTCAATTTGACACTTAGATTTTTCCAGAAAGCTAAAGTTTTCTACATTCCCATTTTTCTACAATTAATTATGATTTTCCAAAGTTAAAGCCAAAATATGACTTTTGGGCCCAAGTGAGAAAATGTAAATTTTATAGTTTTCGGCTCTATACCCGTGGCCTATGGTTTGTTTTATGCTATGTATGAGTCATCTATATGGAGTTGGAGTTGAGGATGCTTGAGATGGGTTCACAGGACCCACGGGGTAAAAGATGAGTATATGAAACCCCGGTTCATAGCATGTAAATGCCACGGGAGAGTAGTGACTCTTTGGAAATCATATGGAACCGAGCCTATAGAGAGGCTAGGTAGTGAAAGGAGATTAAGGTGTCACACCCTAGGATCACTTCCCCTCATTTTATATGATTCTAATGGTTTTCACCTACCTTATTAACCCAGCTATTCTTCCATTACCAATTCAAAACTTATGTGCCTATTTCTTTCCTCTAATTACCCTCTATCAACAAGTTTGTAAGGTAACAATAACAAAAATATATGAACTACCAGCAGCTATCCTTTAATACACAATCAATGGGGGTTCCATACATTAAGGGTTCATATCAATATCTCAAGGGTTACATTTCCAATGATAAGCCATATTGTAGGTCAACAAAATTTTCAGCAGATATCATGAATCCATACATCAAATACCAAATTAAGATGAGGTCTAACCCTTCAATACATACATCCTCAGTAATAGAAATATGAAAACCTATACTTGGCAATACAGATACATGATGATGCTATGCAAGACTTAACAAAAATTAGCATCTACCCTATCACACTCAGACCAAGTGTAGCTTCCCACACTAGGCCTCAGCTCATGGATGTTCATCCACTTGCTTGCCCTTATCCTTACCCGAGGAACCTTCACCTAAAATTGTAATCCCATAAAATGGGGTGAGATATAAATCTCAGTAACCAAGGAAATTCCATCATATAATCCAGTTTAATAAGCATATATGCATGAATCAAAATCAACATCAAAATCATATCAGCCATATCAGTAAATGAAATAATTAAGCTATCATGATTACTATTCCATACTAGCAATCATAATTTCACATGTTAAAGGCCATTAACATCAGGAGAGGCCCGTCCACGGTGCCTACTCCCCATTGAGCACAACTAGGGCTCAATGCATCTGGGGTTTAATCATAACCCGGTGCTCGATCGAAGCACATGCATCAGTGCAGCCGCACCACAGCTCCACCATGGACTCACAAGGTCCAATCATAGTACAATAGATAGCCAACCAATTCATTCAGCATTTCAAATTATTCATATATAGGAAATATGAAATTAAAATAGATACATGCATAGAATTAATGTAAACCCCAGTTACCTCACTTGTAGATAATTTGCAACAGTCACCAATGATACAAAAATCCTTATAACCATAGTATCAGAAAATTACTACTCTAATTCATCATTAACAATAGCAACAAGTACCCAAGGAATTTAAATGCTAATAACTACCTAAATAACACTTACCCAGTTACCACAAATCTCTAAATTCGGATTGAGTATGTCCTCTACCAGAAACTTCAATATACCACTCAAATTCCTAAGCAAATTCGTACATAATTAACACCCATACTATAAATCAACTATGGGGGTCTTAAACCAGTAGAAAATACACTAGAATGGATAGTTTACACTTACCCAATGCTAGTCCTAACCTCAACCTACGAATTTCTACCATAGAAACACCAAACAACCATATTTCAGATTTTGGATATAGTGAAAATACTCCAAATGAAAAACTAATCGGACCAAATTAAAGAGAAAGATGAAGGGATTAAGTTGTATAACTATTACCTTGGCTGAATCTTGCTTTAAATGTGAGAAAATGTAGAATTCTTACCCCAAACCTTAGCCTCCCTCTCAATCTCCGAATTTTGCTTTTTGAGTTTCAAAAAAATGAGAAAGTGGCTGAAGCATTAGGGTTTTAGTTAGGTTTAAGTTGGGTCAAAGATGGGTCATGGGTTGCTCCAAGGTCCAACTCCAAATGGGTTTCAGATTTTAACTTGTTGGGCCAGTTTTAAAGTGTTGGGCTATAGAATTTCATTGGGCCAACTCTTATGCATTAGGTTATTGAAGTTTAATTAGGTTTGGGCCAAGTTTGAAGAGCTCAAGAATTTATGTCTGCACAAGGGTTATTGGGTCACTTATAAGAGTTTATGCAAGGTGGATCTTGGGCCTCTATCATATGGAATTAGATTGGGCCTGCACCTAACTCATTAGGCCTCCATTAGCCTCTTATTATGATTTATTAATTTGGGCCTAGATGAAGTTTCTATCCCAATTAATTCTCAAACCCATATTAATAATTTATCTCTCTAAAATTTTTATTCACTAACTTGCCCAATTATCCTCTATTAATTATTCTTAATTACTCTAAATTCATGATTAACACCTCAATTAATTTTTGGGGTGTTACATAATGCATTAATTTTTGGAATTCTCATAGAATGGCTTTTTAAATAAAAAATTTGAGTTTTCTAGGGTTTTTAGAGGCCTTGAAAACAATGGGAAATCCCAGGACAGTTAAAACCTCTTCAATGTATATTTTATTACATTAGTTGACCTAAACTTTGACTCTTTCGTTTGAGAAGGCTTTTAGCTCCAATTTGAGTAATTCCAAAGGCATTTTATAAGATTAAGGACCTAAATTTTATGATGAAAAAGGCCATTCTAAAAAATGAGTTAAAACAAACCAAAAACGAAAATGTCAAGATTAAGGGACATAAATGAAATTTTTTAAAGCAAATTATTTCTTAAAGCTTCTATAAGTTTCATGCCACTTCTTCTCCTTTCCCCACTTACTTTTTTCTGCCTAAAAATAGAGAGAGAGGCCAAAAAATTTAGGTGCACAAGAGAGGAGAGAAAGGGAGGACAAAACCCTAAGATAAAAGTATGAAATCAATAGAATTTCTTAGTCTTTCCTTTAGCAAAGTTGCTCTTATACTTCTCCTCTTTCTTTCTATAGTTTTGTTGAAGTTTTGGGTCTATTTTGAGGGCAAAATAGAGGGGAGATTTTTGAAATTCAAAGGGAGAATCTAAGCAAAGGAAGAAGCATCCAAGGAAAGCTAGAAATCCAAGGTAATTTAGCTGCGATATGTTATTGCCATTAAAAGTATTTAGGGATGATATCATACTCGTCACTAAAGGCATTTAGTAGTAAGAAATTATGGTTACAAAAAAGCAAAAGTGATGGCATTTTTGTAGCAATTAAATATCAGTAATAACTTTTGGTATTACAATAAAGCTTTAGTAGCAATCAATTTGTTTTTTATACTAAAAATAGACTTTTTAGTGGTGAAATTTGTCACCACTAATGTAAGAGGACTGATTTTTTTAATAATTTAAAAATGAATAATGTACATTGAAACTAAATTAGCATTAAAGAAAATTAAAACAAAAATAAGAAACAAAAAGATATATATATATATATATATATATATATGTCAATTGACATGTACAAGAGGCATTAATTTCTTAATATTGCATATCATAATTAGTATTTTAACAATAAGTGCTCTTATAATGTCCTACATGTCAGAACCTATATTGAAATATCTATTAAAACATGAAATGATGGCATAAATTGATACATCAAAATCGCCATCAACAAAAAAACATAAGTCCACCTTCTCTTCACCTATCTTATCCATGATAGGAGTCATTGGTCGAAGCATCTGTCCTTATTAATAAACAATAACACTAATCATAGATTGTTATTGTTTAACATAACATTATAACATGAATCTCCGACTGAACCCATTGTTGCATTATAACATGCTTTTATTCAAGCTTCTTTTCAATATCAGTTTGCATTTCCTCCTGCAACCTTTCTCGCTCTTCTTATAATTTTCTCTCCATCTTAGCCAATATTTGTTTCATCCTTATTGAAACCCTCGAATCCACTTCAACTTAGTCTACAATTCTCTTCTTTGTCAATTTCTTTCCATATCTTTCCCCCTTAACATACCTTGACCTCTCCCCTAGCATGGTGGCTGTGGCAACCCTATCTTCTAAACATGATAATTATGGTTAAATACACGATTAATAATTAATGATCAAGGCTTGGAGTCATTACAATTTATTACATTATGAAAATATAAGAAAATTTGAACCTTGATGTTAGGGTTATCACTAAACAACTATAAACGTGAGAATGTATAAAAGAAATTGTACTATCATGAGGGGTTTGTGCTTCATCTATCCATTAGTTTCAACATACAAAAACCTCCCACAAGTGTTCCTATATCATTTCCTAGCATTACCATTGAAGAAACTGGGGTTTCTAAGCTGAAGGTAGGGGTTTAAGGACCTGCACCACGACTTTAAATCCTCCTGCCGTGGCTAAGTTAGGTACTGGAGCTCAAAAACTACATTTTTTACTTTGTGCCACTGCCTCGACCTTCCGTGCCGTGGCTAAGTTACTATCAGGAATCATTAAGCAATTCACGCGAATTTCACCACAGCTGTTGGACCATCACTGTAGCTAGCCTACATGGGCCGTGGCAGAAATGCGTCCTAGGACTACTGTTTGAACTCCCACGATTCTCGCCTCAGTAGAATACACTTGCACTATGGCAAGGCTTGCTACTGGACACTCTTTATCTAGTTTTCTCGACTTGCGTCATGGTAGGAAATGTTGCACCATAGCGAGCTTTCTCTCTGCCACCTTCTTAGACGATTTTTTCGGCTTTGAGCCACGATGAGATTTCTCAAGCTATGGCATTCCTTGCCACTATCACTCTCCAGGCTACAGTAAGGCCTTCCTAGCTGTGGCATGACTCCTTCCTATTACTACATCTCATAAATTTCATCGCATGCATTCTAATTCTCTTCTTAGGAACACCTTAGGACCACTTCCCTTCATTTTATATGACTCTAATGATATTTAACTATCTTATTTACCCAGCCATTCTACCATTACTAATTCAAAACTTAAGTACTAATTCCTACTCGTCCAACTACCACATGTCAACAAATTCATAGATTAATGACAGCAAGAATTCATGCACTATCAATAACTAACATTCGATACACATTCTGTTAGAGATTTCATACATCAATAGTTCATATCAACATCAAATGCATTATATAATTATATTTCCAATAGTATACCATACCATAAATTTAGTAAAATTCACACATCAGGTGTTATAAGTTTATACATCCAATACCAAGCTAAGATGAGGCCTAACTCTTCAATAGATACATCCTAAGTAACCAAAATATAAGAGCCTACACTTAGTAACATGATTACATGATGATGTTATACAAAAAGGAATACAAAATTTAGCATCTATTCTAAATAAACCAGTCTAAGTGTAGCCTTCTCCCTACATGGTTGGAGCTCATGGATTTTCATTCACTTGCTTTCCCTTATCCTTACCCGAAGAACCTTCACCTGAAAGTATGATCCTATGAAATTGGGTGAGATGCAAATCTCAGTAACTAAGGAAATTTTCATTCATAATATCCAATTTAATTAACATATATGCATGAATCAATATCAACATCAGAATCATATTAGTCATATCAGCAAAGGAAATGGTTAGGCTACCTTAATTACCATCTCATACTAGCAATTATATTTCCATATGTTAAAGGCCAATAACACTGGGAGAGGCTTGTCCACAACACCCACTCCCCAATGAGCACAACCAGGACTCAGTGCATCTGGGGTCTAATCATAACCCGGTGCTCGATTAAAACACATGTACAGGTGGCAGTCGCACCACAGCTCCACTATGGACTCACAAGGTCCAAACACAATACAATAGATAACCAACCAATTTATTTAGCATTTCAAATCATTCATGTACAATAAACATGAAATTAAAGTAGATATATGCATGGAATTAATATAGTCCCGGCTACCTCACTTGTAGACAAGTTAGGAAGCTACAGCAATACCAAAATCCTCCTAAAATCACAATATCAAAAAATGATCATTTTTATCAGTCTATTACTATCTCATTCATTATTTGTGGTAATAACCCAATGCTTAAAGAATTAAGTTACTAGTAGTTACCTAATGGATACCCACTTAATCACCAAGAGCCTCTAATTTCGGATTTTACCTTTCTTAGACTAGAAACATCAATATATCACTTCAAATCATAGGAAAATTTGCACAAAATTAAGGCCCATACTATAAGTCTACTATGGGGGTCTTAAACTAGTAGGAAATGCATCAAAATGGAGAGTTTATACTTACCTAATAATACCCTCAGCCTTAACCTACGAAATTTCACCAAGAAAGTCCTAAACAACCACATTTCATATTTTGGGTATGGTGAAAATACTCCAAATAAAAAACTAATTAGGCTAAAATAAAGAGAAAGAGAAGGGGATTAAGCTATACAACTATTACCTTGGTTGAATGTTGCTTTAGAAGTGGGAAATGATGGATTTCTTGCCCCAAACCCTAGCCCCCCTTCAAACCTCTAAAAATGAGTTGTGTGTTTATGTTTTAGCAAAATATGGAGGGGTTAAAGTGTTTAGGGTTTTAGTTGGGTTTAGGTTGAGTCTAATGTGGGTTATGGGTTGACCTAAAGGTTCAATTGCAAGTAGGTTCTGATTTAAACCTTGTTGGGCTAACTTTAATGTGTAGGGCTGCAGAAACTTAATTAGATTTGGGCCATGTTTGAAGAACTTAATTGATTTGGTCTGCACAAGGTTTATTGGGCCATTTATAAGAGCTTATAGAAGTTAGGTCTTAGGTCTCTAATTCATTAAATCAAATTAGGCCCTCCTTAGGTGCTTTCTCTTGGCCCAAGTCTCACATTAAAAGGTTGGGTCCGCGCTTAAAACGATTTGGCCTTCATTAGTTCCCAACCTTGGCCTACTTAATTTGATTTAGGCCTATATGGGGTTTCTAACTTAATTAAATCCCAAACTCATATTAATAATTTATCTCTCTGAAATTTTCATTCACTTAACTTACCCAATCGTTTTATATTAATTATTCTTAATTAACCCAAATCCATGGTTAATACCTTAATTAATTTTAGGGTGTTACAGTGGCCAAAATCTAATCTCTCATTAATGGATTCTCATTATCTTCTGCTTCTTGTTAGTGAACTAGTTCTTGAATGTACCCCTAGAGGTATAACAATAGATAAACACCATAGACAATGAGACAATGGAATAAATAATTGAAACTTAATGATCTATAGTAACTTACATGGATTTCTTGTGACTTGTGATCTACCCATTCCATCTCTTCATCCTTGGTCTTACATATGGGTTAAAGTTCCTAGACTTGGTCGGGGGTTGCCACTTTTCTAGTGATAGGATCTCTTTAAAATATTGATTAGATGATAATCCATGCTATCATAGAGGGAATGACACAAAGAGAAATGTCTATAGACTCCTCAAGTAAAACATAAGTACTTACCATAGACTCCTCAATTATGTTATATGCTTTGTTACTTGCCTTGCCTAGTTTGCCTTATTCCTGCTACTTGTAGCCTACAATTGGATAGTATTATGATCATAAAACCTTAAAATCATGTAAACACAAAGCAAACAATCCTTCAAGTTTATGTTAAAAACACACTACTTTGAACTCTGGACTTTCCCAGTAATGCATTGCCACTCCCAATTATCACAGCTGATGTTAGTTAGTCGAGCAACCTCCTTCTCTTCATTTATGTCACCCTTAGCATAATTTGCATGCAAGTTAGCCTTCTAAGATCAATATAGTCAATGCATTGTCTCAACATAAGTTCTATTTAATCTCTCTTCAAAGCGCCCATTGTAAACATCAAATTTGTCCTAAATAAAACATAAGAAACCAAACTTATTAACTAATAGAGGAATGATATTTCAATATTATTATATTTTATATTCCTCATATTTAGTCTTAATAATAAATTATTGTGGCTAATTTGATGACATTGGCCTATTTTATATTAAATGAGCTTAATTTATATTAATGGACTTTAAATGCATTTTTTATATTTATCCAATAGAGGCCCAATTATTTTTTAATTACATTTTGCAGGATAGAAGATTCCTAAAAGGATTAGGTTAGAAGACTCCTACAAGGATTTAGATATTATCTTAGTAAGTCACTAAAGGATTTAGATATTACTTCAAGATTAGTATTAGATTTCTTATGGGAGAAGGCAACTTCGCCTTTTTAAAGAGGAGAAAATGTCAATACACATATACTCTATCTTCTCTACTTCTTAGTCTTGTTTTCATCTTCTTCCATGGCTTACTAATTTTCTTGGTGATCAATCCAGAGTTTGAACCTGATAAGAAACTTAAGTCCATGTTTATATAGATCTCTAGTTGGAATTTTGATTTCAGAATGTATTTTGTTTTTGTTGTCTTTGTTTTCGTGTAATTATTATCATTCTAGTTAGATGATTTTTATTACATGAATTCTGATTCGTTTGATGATATCTAAGAATGCAATTTGATTTAATTAGTTGATTAATCAATTAAATTCATTCTAAACCACGTTTGGATTTTGCATGTATCTCTGGTCAAGTGTGAAACAATTTGGCTTCATATTGTTGACAAAAGTGTGGTTGCATTCTGATTAACAATATAAACCAATTAAATTCTTAAACGATAGTTTAGGAACATTAATCAAAAGTAACTAGAGGATTAAAAATCAAACCAAAGGTATTTTTGGCTGACAAGGATAGGGAACTATCAAAGGAAGAATTTTGGATTGGTTATATATTATTTGGATTGAATTTTGTTTTATTACGTTTTGTTAATTAATTTATTATTTGGTTTAATTAGTGTAATTTAATATTTAAGCCATTTTGGTGTTTATGAATTCATTCTAGAATCTCATTAGAGTCATTTTAACTTAGTCAATAAGCCTAGCACCAAGTTACAATTATTGCAATTTTATATTTTTGCATCCTAAACTAATTGATTTGATTAATAGCTTCATGGAAGACGACCTAGTTGGCATTATACTACAAACTAATAAAAATTCACTAATCTTACTCAGTTCAACAATTACGAGTGAACAGTAAATTTCTTTACTAAGAAACACTATGAATGCTACATAAAGAAAAATGACCCATAAATGTAATGTAATACCTTTACTTTTAATAATAAAGTGTCCACATATTTGGCGTAAACTTTAGCCTAATCACCATCCCTAAGAGAGATTGTGGTCCACACCACATGCCCACAGTAGTTGGCAAAGTCATAGGCCCCATCTCCAATAGGTCTATCTAAGTTCTTAGGGATGTAAACTTTGATCTTTGAACTATATTTTGTCTTTATATCTACTGATATACTCTTATATTTTCCCTTGCCCTTCTTAGTTATGCTGTAAGAAGTTGCTGCATGTGAAAAAAAGCAAACAAATTAGTCATTGGTATATATATATATGGTAAAAGTGTAACAAAACAAGCATTATCCGTATGGAGTGATACTTGAACTACTCAGCACCTGTGATTGTTGTATAGGAGGTGATTCCTTATAGATGGTTTATTTATCCCTCTGTAGTAGGAGTAGTGAGAGTGCATCTCCTAACTCCAAACCTCTTGGTACCAAATCCCTCAATGTTTGCTTAGGTGATGTTACCTCTCTAGTGGGGTTATGTTGATCTCAGCCATCACCCACCCAATACCTCATCCTCCTCAACCTACTAGCCTACCTCGAACCACATTTGCTACCTTTTGTCCAAATCCAATATAAAGTAACAAGATGTGATGAAACAAACATTAATGGCAAACAAAAGTAGATGATAAAACACATACATAACAAGCACATTGAAAAAAAAAAATGAGTGATGATTAATGTATAACATAAGATAACAAAAAAGTAAACAATAAAAAACATATATAACATAAGAATATACTAAAATTCAAACACTTTGATATGAAGAGGACATGTGCTATCCGACCACTCGATCATACAATGGGGATGTTTGTACAATAATTGTAAATTTTTCAAATGTTCAACAAGATTGACCCTAATTTTGATCACACTCAGTGTCCATAGTGTCGTCCGCATCATTATCATCAAGCAAGTTTTATCCTTCTTCTTCATCAGTGGACCCAATCTTATCATTGTCATCATTGAAATCATCTACCATACCCCTTGCATTATACCTATTTGTTTAAGCATTTATACTTGAATGGCTTAGTATTTTTGGTTCAACATCTTCTCAATGCAAAACGACCACAAGGTCAATGCTCATGTCATCATTCCAAATTGGATTTAATTGGACTATGTGTTGTTGATAAGCCTCATTAAGGAGACCATCATTCTCACCACTTTTTTCACCTTCACCCACCTCTAAAAGGCTAAAGAGGTCATGAGGATTTGTCTTCACAACAATTAGCCATTTTGTGTCAATGATGTCTCTTAGGTAGAACATTTGTTCTGCTTGGCAAGCTAATACAAATAGCTCATTTGTATCTAACGAATGCTGAGCATTCACACTTGTTATGCCAAACTTGTCAATCTTGTATCCTCTTCCTAAGTTACCCATGTCCTACCAATGACACTTGAAGAGATATACTTTTTTATTTCCAATATATGAAAGCTCATATATGTCCTTTAAGATGCCATAGTACTCTTTCCCTTCGTCTGAGTCATCCTCTTTCACAAGAACTCTAGTATTATTAGTTTTCCTCCCTAAGGCACAATCTGTTGTATGAAATCTAAAATCGTTGATCAAATAAGTAGAAAAATAGTGCACTATTTTAGCTAAGCTAAGCATTAGGCTGATAAGGTTTTCATTAGCTTGGCCTTATGTATGTAACTGTAAAACCTGCATAGATTAACCATACTCTATTATCATTTATTTAGACAAAAGATCATGACTTAAAATGTGCTACTTAACAAAGCATATTATATTAACAAAGGAACCTACTCATGCATAAAACCATTTAGGAAAGTCCTCAACAATTGAAATTTGAGTTTCAATCTCCAATTGCTACTCTCTACATTGTAATAGATAGTTAGGAAATATTTGCTAACTAATTGTTGTTCTAAAGATTGGCAAAGGTGTGATAACTTAGTCCATGAATGGCAAAACATCTGCATAATTTTGTAGCACATGCATACAAGCTTGACATAACTCTACCTCAAGCAAAGTAATGGATTTATAATGCCCCTTTGCATTTCCAATTTGGTTAAAGATAGACTCATCGCCATTATACATGGGTCATCATTTCTAGGAAGCTAATTAAATTTGGTTAGCATATTCTTTAAATAATGAGAGCAAAAGGTACGGCATTCGTCAACTAAATTACCTTCTACAATTAAATCTTCTGAATAAGATTTGTTATGACCATAACATTTAAGCATGCGCAAATACCTACATAAAAAGTAGATGGTTGAAAAGAGAAATGGTTTGCAAAATTTGAAAAATGGAATAAAATGTATATTGAAACATAATACCTCTCAATAGGGTATATCCATCAATACTGCGTGGGTCCACCAAGCATCACCTCTCTTGGTAAGTGAATGGGCAAGTGAACCATGATATCAAAAAAAGCTAGTGGAAATATCATTTCCAATTTGCATAATATGAATGCAATTTGGGTTTCAAGTTGTTCTAGATCCTCAATTTTCAACCACTTAGAATATAAATTCTTAAAAAATTTATCCAATTCTATTATTGACTCTGTCACTTCCTTTAATACCATAGCTCCCTAGCCTTAAAACCATATTACAAGGCTCATTGTTACACATTTTTGGGAAAGTAGCACATTTAATGGTGGGGAATTACGTAACAGAAAGCTTACTTAATTTATTTTATGCTTTATGGACCATGTGAGCTCATTAATATCAATTTCCATCCATATCATATCCATACAAGTCAGAAACATCACATTTCATCTCATACATCTCGGGTTTGAAGCCATGCATCAGAAAAATAAGAATTTGCTCTCAGATTTGCTATCACAGATTTTTTTATGTGAATTTTCAAAATTCATAACTAATTCTAAAAAAAATCAAAATCATACATGTGATAGCTTTCTGAAAAACTCTAGATGTTAACTAATGATTAAAAATAATTCTAGACGAAGAGGATAACATTTAGTCTATGAAACATAAAAGAACAATACATTAGGTCTGTTTTCAGACAACTTTAGGACCTGAAACTTTAAAAATTTGGTTCCCTCTATAGAGCTGCAAATGAAGTGATCTTGATGGCTATGGAAAGCTTATGATGTCTATTTTATGTCTGCAAATGTTTATAAGTATTGGACTTCATTTGACACACAAGTGACATAGAAAAGCAAAATGACCATATGAACAGTACCTGTACCAATTCTACATAATTTGGACAACTTTAAAAAATCATAATAAATTCTCTAGAGCTCCAAATTGAAAGCTCTTTATCTCTATAAAAAGCTCTAGATGAGACCTATTAGTTAGCCAAATTTAATGTAAAAATTTATTCATTGGTCAAACTTTGGTTTAGCTCAATATTTAGTCAAATTTCAAGTCCATAATGGGTTCAACATGTCTTAAATGACCTTCCTATAATTCCAAGAGTACAATTACAACCTAAGGAAGTATGCCAAATGGTTTAAATCATCATAGGGATCCTTGTCACCTTACCACTTACATTTTTACACATAATCATTAAGGCACATGGATGGAAAAAATCCATATAAATATACATTTGGTTCCAATTTTCATTCACACATGATATTTACATACTTTTATACATGGTCAATGGTTTACATGTCATAAACTATAAATGTGACGACCCTAACTTCTTATCATAATAATTAAGGTTAAACACGTGATTAATCACTATAGGTCATGAAAATATGGAAGAATTTAAACCTTAATGTGATTAGAGTCATCAATCATACGATTTCATACACTTATGATCATAAGAGAATTAAACATCCATTTATAAGCCATGGATTCCATTACTCATCAATTTTAACTCATCCTAATGACTCTAGATCATCTCTTATGGTTAACATATGGAAAACCAAGGTTTTCTAGTTAATATAAGTGTTTTAACATGTTAGCCGCGGCCAATTCCTTCCTGTTTTACCCCTTTCTTCATCAGTAAGTTCGCCGCGGCCAACTATATTTTAGCTGCGGCGAAATACCTCCTGAGCCTATAACTCTGAAATTCTTGCCTCCTACTTCCCACTCTCCCTTCATTAACACCCTAGGGCCTCTTTACCTTCATTTTGGGGCTCATTACCCTTCATTAGTCTAATTTCTCCAACTAATCTATCCTTATTAGTTCAAGACCCAAGGGTCAATTCCCTTTCTCTAATTATCCTATGACAGCAAGTCCATATATCAGCAAGTTTGTAAAATAACAATAACATGAGTTCATAGTAATATATATCAAGATTTCATTTCCAATAATAAGCTATTTCAGACTTCAACAAGGCTCATAGCAAATATTATAAATCCATACATCAAATACCAATTTACAGTAAAGCCTACTCCTCAATAAGTACATGGTATATTATCAAAATACAGATTCCTACACTTGGCAATACAGATACATGATGATGCTATATAAGCCTTAACAAAAATTAGCATCTATCCTATTCTACTCAGACCAAGTGTAGCTCCCCCACACCAGGCCTCAGCTCATGGATGTTCATCTACTTGCTTACCCTTATCCTTACCCGAGGAACCTTCACCTGAAATTATAATCCCATAAAACGGGGTGAGATATAAATCTCAGTAACCAAGACAATTCCATCATATAATCCAGTTTAATTAACATATATGCATGAATCAAAATCAACATCAGTATCATATCAGTCATCTCAACAAATGAAATAATTAGGCTATCATGATTACTATCCCATACTAGCAATCATAATTTTTAACATGTTAAAGGCCATTAACACCGAGAGAGGCCCGTCCACGGCACCAACTCCCCATTAAGCACAACCAGGGCTCAGTGCATCTGGGGTTGATCATACCCAGTGCTCGATCGTAGCACATGCACGAGTGGCAGCCGCACCACAGCTCCACCATGGACTCACAAGGTCCAATCATTATACAATAGATAGCCAACCAATTCATTTAGCATTTCAAATCATTCATATACAGCAAATATGAAATTAAAACTGATACATGCATGGAATTAATGTAAACCCCGGTTACCTCACTTGTAGACAAATTTGCAACAGCCACCACAAATCCCAAATTCGGATTCAAGTATCTCCCACCAGAGTTCTCAATGTTTCACCTAAAATCCTAAGCAAATTCGTACCAAATTAATACCTATAATATAAATAAGCTATGAGGGTCTCAAACCATCAAAGAAAGCATCAAAATGAGGGGTTTAAACTCACCTAATGTCAGCCCTAGCCTCAACCTACGAATTTCATCAAGAAAACCCCAAATAACCACATTTCAGATTTTGGGTAGGGTGAAAATCCTCCAAATGAAAAACTAATTGGACCAAATTAAAGAGAAAGATGAGGAGGTTAAGTTGTATAACTATTACCTTGGCTAAATCTTGCTCTAAATGTGTGAAAATGCAGAATTCTTGCCCCCAACCCTAGCCTCCTTCTCAACCTCCGAATTTTCTTTGTGTTTCAGCAAATGGGGGGAAAAGTGGCTGAAGCATTAGGGTTTTAGGTGGGTTTAAGTTGGGTCAAAGGGCTGGGTCATGGGTTGCTCCAAGTCCAAACCCAATTGGGTTTCAGATTTTTGCTTATTGGGCCAGTTTTCAATTGTTGGGCTGAAGAATTTCATTGGGCCAGTTTTATACATTGGGTTGCTGAAGTTTACTTGGGTTTGGGCCAAGTTTGAAGGGTTCAAGGGTTTGGATCTGCACCTAATTCATTAGGCCTCCATTAGCCTCTTATCATGGTTCATTAATTTGGGCCTAAATGCAATTTCTATCCTAATTAATTCTCAAACCCATGTTAATAATTTATCTCTCTAAAAATTCCCATTCACTTAACTTGCCCAATTATCCTCTATTAATTATTTTTAATTACTCTAAATCCATAATTAACACCTTAATTAATTTTGGGGTGTTACAATAAATATATACATACTTGGACATTACATTACATTACATTAGAGACTATTCTATTGTTAAAGTATTGCACATCATGCTCTTTGGCTTCCATTTTTGCTTCATTGAGCTTTACTTGGACATGGTTAGATGGAAAATGAGGAAGAGTGATATTCAAAGAATTTCAATAGCTCTTTACCCTTTCAAACATACATATATGATGCTTTCACATGTCAAAGAATGTATGCATGGCATTTAGGCTACTAGTGATATACATAAAGCATTTTCCTTGTCATAGAAACTCATATATATCATACACAAGCTTTCATGGGCATTAGTCTACCCTTACTGATTTTCTTTAGGACTTTTGGATTTGCCTTACCCATTTTCAGGGGACTTTTGACTTAGCCTTACTTTTCTTGAGACTTTTAGCTTTGTCTCACCTATTCCTAGGGATTTTTTGCTCATCTTCACCCATGCTAAAGGACTTTTGGTATAACCATACCCATTCAAACCATATTGCATACATGAACACATTTTAAAAAACATAATGGTACCATAACATGTAACCATTAGCTAGAAATATTTTTCATATTTCAAACATACACACAAGCACTTAATGACAAGAAAACTACCAAGAAATGCATGTGAAAAAGGTTAGAGAGCTACCTTGAAGCAAGTATCACTCACTTTTCCTTTAATTCCTCTTCCCTTTTTTTCCCAAGCATATGTAATTAGGTGGCACTTGATTCTCCTGGCTTAGACACATCAAATAAGATATAATTCCATCATCGAAATAAGCCTTAGCTTTATACAAACTCTATGGAAGCTCACTTTCCCATATAACTCTATTATAGTTCCATACAAGACAAAATGAAGCAACTATTGGAATTTATAATCTTAGATCCATTTTCTCCTTCAATCTAAGTCTCTTGACTCCATTTAGACTCCTTAGAGCCATCATAATTTCAATTCTAGGAGCCTAGACATAAGTTGCTTCTTTATGTCATAAAATGGAGCTTGCACTTCCATCTCACAAAACTATGTTTTCTAAATTCATTCTAAGGCTCCCTTTGATGTTCATCTATCATATCTAGTGTAACACCATATATTTCTAGCTTATATCATACTACTCCCATGTCTCATATCATGCAATCCATAAGAGAGTAAGAAATATGGCATTAAAATAATGACTATTTTAGCATTGCGTCACGTATAAAATTTTCTTCGGAGTCCCATGGGTCATATGGGCTCATATATCACATTATCATATTTAATTACATGGATATTACTCATTTGTATCACCAAAAGTGGCTACAACTCATGGAAACCAAAGGGAAGCATAAAACTCATACTTGTATTTTCAGCCAGAATTTCCTCATTTCTGTCACAAATTTTAGAAAATCATAACTAATCCTAGAAAAATATAAATCATGCATTCTTGGCCATTCTAGAAAACTACACATGTCTAATTTATGCTAAAACTATGACCAGACTATAAAATCCAACACAAAAGATGTTTGACATTCAAAAAGGTTCAGAGGTCTAGCTGTCCACTGGTATTGTCATAGGTTTCTACAATAAATTTCAAAAATATCTAATTAATTCCAAAAAATTTCAATCCATGTAAATGATACCAATCAAGAAATCTGTGGATGTTATTGAGAGGTAAAAAATAACTTTAGACCAATTCAGGCATGACCAGACATTGAAACACAATCAAACAATAACTGAGGTTAACTGGGGTGTCTGATACTAGGCAAGATCTTTAAATATTCATATGTCCTACTCTAGACCTTTAAATGTGGTGTTTTTAGTTGGCACAAGTCATTGGAAATATCTAATTTCTTTGTATAAAATTTCGTGGCAATTGGACATCATTTAGGCCATGTGTGACATATTTCATTTCCGGACCTGAGTGAACAATAACATGACCAAAACCAAAATTTTTGCCAATTTTCAAAATTCATCAAATACTCTATAGACCTTAGAAAATTATGTTCTTTATCTTCTCAAAAAGCTCTCCACAATTTCTAATTGCATGCCAAATCTTAGATTAATAAGAGCTCATTTGGGTAAAAAGTGGTATAGGATTCTAAAGTGGTCAAACTTTGTCCCATATAAGGAATAAAAATGTCCAAATGGTCTCTCTTGATGTTTGGCACCTTTTGGGCAAGTTCAAAAGCATGAATATGACTTGTATGAACTACTCAAGTGGTCCTAAATCTCATACATCTCAATTTGGCCAACTCACTTCCATTTATACATACATTTCCAAGATGCTAGTTTGCCATTACATGTCCAAATGGTACATTTTCATCCATATAACCTTAACTCTCATTCATACATGATACATTAACATATTTACGCATGCTTATATAGTTACATAACAATTTCATCAAGGGATTACATCATTAACATGTATATGGCTAAAAAGGAAGCAAAACTAGGTATATTCATACACTTTGATGCCAATCTTCTTCTTCTAGGCTTAGTGCCCTCTATTACCTTGCTCAATTGTTTCACCTAGCAAGTTAAGACATTGGAGAGGAGAGGATGAGATTCAAAGAATTCCAATAGCTCATCTCCCATTCAATCACACATAAAGTATGCAAAATAAGTTTTACAAATGCATGCATGGACATATTGACATGTGCAATCATTTAAGAAGCATTCTTGGCATTTGAAAAAATCATACATAGCATACATAGGCTTGCCAAGTATGTGGATTAGCCTTACCTATTTACTTTTGGATATTAGACTTGCCTCACCTATTCTTTAAGAGGTTCTTGGACTCAACCTTACTTTTAGGAGACTCTTTACTTTGGCTCAATCAATTCTAAGGGTTCTTGGCTTATCCTCACCATGGCTAGAGGGTTCTTGGCTTTACCACACTCAAGCAAACCAAAACAAGCATCATAAAGGTCATTTAGAAACATAATGCATCATCATGGTACCATGGCATATAAAATCATGCTAAAATACTTTTCATGACTTAAAACATACATACACACATTCAAGACAATGTCAGCACACATCTATGCATGAGAAGAGGTGGATAAAGCTACCTTACTTGCATTTTGCATACTTTTTCCTTAAGCCTTGAATCCTCTCCCTTAATCTCACACACTCAAGAAGGTGGAGATTACTTCTCTTGGCCTAAACACATTGTATGGAAGCTAATTGTACCCTTAAATCAAAGTCTAAGGCTACACAATTACTAAAAAGGCTAGGTGACTTATAAGGCTCTTTTATGGTTGCACTTAATGAAGCAACCTTTGGAAAACATCATCTTGGCTCCATTCTATCTATTCATTTATGTTTGTTGACTCCATTTAAGCTTCTTAGAGTCATCATACAATCCATTCTAGGAGCCTAGCTAGGTGTTGCTTCTTTCAATCATATTATGGAACATATAAGGCCATATCACTATCTATGGTTTCTAAAATTTTTTCAAGGCTTCCTCTCATACTCTCCCATCACACATGATACAAAACTAAGCTTAGAAGGAATTAAAACACTTCCTAGGCACATAAACTCTCCTTGGCTGAAGCTATGCTTCCATATGGCACCAATAGAGTTGTTTTAATTTCTTTGATGGGAGAAGAACGTGGGAGGTTCTCTTGGTGTCTTAGGGACTTATATGTACTCTTAGACAACTTAATTTAGTACTAAGAAGCTTCATCTTAGCCTAGGTGCAACCAAATCCTTAAATTCCATAACTTGCATTCTAAAGCTCCCTTTTCAATTTTAGTTGTATATTCTTAATCCTTACATTCCATAACCTCTAGGTCCATCAAGAATACATAAAGAAAAACTCTCCTCCTCACTTTCTCTCTCTAGACCTAAGCTTAAATGGATTGGAAATACAAGTTTTACAAGTGTTTCAAGTGAAGTCTTACCTCAAGACGAAGCTCTCTTCACGTAGATTATTTTCCACTGATTGATTTCTTGAAAAGAGTTCCATTTTAGATTGGGTTACACCTAAATCTTTAAGTTTTCAAGGAAAGAAAACCACCATTAGAGAGCTCTTAGAGAGAGGAATAACTTTCCTAACTGGCATGGGAGGAAATGGGGTCGTTTACTTACCTAAACGGAAGAAACTTATTCTCTCTCTCCCCTTAATGTCATGCCATTACTACCCATTTTTCTACAAATGGAAGCTTGGAGAAGGTGATGAGGTGTAATCTTACTTAAGAAGCCTCTTTTACAATTTTTCAAAATGACCATTTTGCCCCTACATACCTGTTTACTCCGTTTAGACTCATTTTAACTCCTTTTTGAAAACCATATTTTTCATCATAAAATTTAGGTCCTTTAATTCATAAAATGCCTTTGGTTTTATCCAAATTGGATTTAAAACCTTCCTAAATGAACTAGTCAATGTTTGGGTCAATTGACGTTAGAAAACATACACCGGAGGGGCTTTAGGTGTCCTAGGACTTCTCATCATTTTTAGGGCCTCTAAGAACCCTGGAGAACTCAAAACTTTCATTTAAAATGCCCTCTTGTGAGAATTCCAAAATTTGCTTAAAATGACAAAAATGCCATTACGTT
Source organism: Erythrophleum fordii (assembly GCA_032878935.1). NCBI lineage: Eukaryota > Viridiplantae > Streptophyta > Magnoliopsida > Fabales > Fabaceae > Erythrophleum > Erythrophleum fordii. The sequence goes on along the minus strand of JAVQMF010000025.1, from coordinate 3,033,693 downwards.
TCATCAACCTTTTGTTACATTTTGTTTCTTCATTCTAGCTTCGTTTTTCTTTCTGTTTGAGCCTGGAATTCTCATTTTTAGGAGTCTAGAATACTTCTCAAATATTTCAAGACCTTAACTAAGTCATTTCAGGGGACTTGCTTTTGTATCCAGTGAATTTCATTCATTTATGAAGAAACCGTACGTTACGTTTCTTACATTTTCTTTTATTTTTAGAGAATCGGATATTACATTTCTCCCCCTTAAATAAATTTTGTCCTCAAAATTTGGGGTATGCTTTCCTTTTACTCTTTTCTTTTCTGGCTAACTGCACTTTTCTTTCCTTTCTTCCTAGCTCTATATGCTTTCTCAGTGATTTCACTCGTTTGAATTTTCTCTCTACCAGGGAATTTTTTTTCATTACTAGCTCTTAATGAGGGTTCTATTATTATAGGGTATTAGCTAGTTCTTCTCATAATGGAAATAAATTTTTGACTCTGAAGGCCTATACTGGAAGAGCTTACTAATTATATTGGGTTATTCTTAACCCATTTGTTAGGGTTAACATTCTTTTAAATGGACTCATTCACATATCTCAGGAGGTAATTTATTTTGTATCAATTCTCTCGTATCTTCTCCTAATGGCTTCTCATAAAATCTCATTATGTTTTTCTGATCTTTACAGCCATTGGAGATTTCTATCTACTCACTTATTTAAAATTTACTATTCATTATCCATCTTTGTGTTCTTTCTTACTAGCTCATCACATGATTACAATTTACATTTCCTTTTATCACAGGTCTCATATCTCAATTGCTTATTGGGATTATAGCTCCTTTGAGGAGTATTTCACTTTTAATGATCCTAGTTTCTCTATTTACTACTGCATTTGTCTCTTTATGCTGGGACTTTTTTTTACTCTCTTTGCTCACTTGGAAGTGGGCATTTTATAGTCCTTCTTCTCAACATTGATAGGCTTAATTTATGTGTCTCTATTGGTATCGAAGAGCAACTACCACTGACTACTCTAGTAGGATGCTAGTTATACTTATAGTTTCGATCACTGGGGTATACTATACCGCTTACCTCATGTAAAAACCATACCTGACCCCTTTCTAAATATATAGGCTAGCATATAGGAATCTCTCTATCGCTCAGTCAGGGCTAATATCTGCTGGGTAGTGGTACATCTGGCTCTAACTTTGGAAAGCTAATTTCTTGCTTTCCTCATCCCATACACTATGCTCATCTCTTAAGAGATCTAGTCAGTGCTCTAACTATCTAAGTAAAGCCTTCATATCTCTATGACAATGGTCTACCAGATTTAGGAGATCTCTAGTCTCTAAGACAAAAGCTAACTAAAATTATACTAGTCTCTAAGACTAACTATTCTATAAAAACTATCTCAGGTTATCATCCACTAGAGGGCTATCATGCTATGACTGGGGCTCTTTATTACTTTGTGAGATCTACTGTGACCTCTAGGTCTATTGTGACATCTTAGAGTCCTAATAGGGTCTATTGTAACCTGCGATGCGATGCTAGGATCTATTGCGATCCATCTCTAGGAGACGTCAAAGCCTAAAACTACTGTATCTGATAGTAAAACACATATTCACTAAGTCTAGTAACCATCGTTTAGAATAATTGAGGCTAAACTCAAAAGTACATCATGCTCTTCATGTGAAGTGGGTTCTGTATCATCTAATTCTCTAGGATCTCGTCATACTGATACTCAGAAGCATCTTAATTTTCATTCATCACTCCTCATAGGATCCTTAAATTCCTACTTTAATCCCTTTTTTTTTAGGCTTTCTCTTTTTACTCTAGTTGTACTCAACTATCTTTTTCTTTCATATCCTGCAATTTCTAACTATGCCCACATTCTACTTTTAAGTGCCTTAGCACTCGTGCATCTCAGACACTGAGTGTAGCTAACATCTCTGGCAGGAGAAAGGCTAGATACTGGTCACTTCTCATTTGTCTACATATACTATAAGGGACTTAGGCTATGCATATTGAATTTGAACATTTTCTACTAGGGATTCCTCTCTGCATTCTTTTCTTATTATTTTAGTATTCCTAAAATCCCTTTACCTCTCTTTTTTGACTTATCTGGTTATCTAGTTAACTAGGATAGCCTTCGATTATCGAGACACTTTGGTGATTGATGTACGTCATTTGCTACGCACTCAAGTCACATTATTATTAGGTTGACTAGGCCTAATATCATATAACCATTATTGTAACCATAACATCAAACACTAATATACGAGTGCCTCATAATTGAGCTCAAAGCCACTATCGCATGTATATTACAAGTTTTCCAACAATCTAAAGTATTTCTCTAATACTTTTCTTTATCTGCCATATTCTCATAGGATACTCGGGGAAAATAGAATTCTTTCTCTACTTCATCTTGATATCTCTCTACATTGCCTGACTATTTTACTTAGGGCACTATCATGCAAAAAAGGCATCTATGCCAAGGACAGTATGCTTTCTTAAGGCTCAAGCATGTCAACTAGATATTTGTTCTTAACCTATTATGTTCTTGACTTGAACACTGTCATAATTTCTTTTTTCTTTTTTCTTTTCTTATCCTTTTACTTAGGTAAAAGGATGTTCTACTACTGGCTGTCTTTATTGCCAGTTTATGTTTCTTTACGCTCAAAAGCACTTGCATTTTCTGAGGTTCCTCTACTTATTCACTCTCTGTAACATCAAGGCGATCTACTTTTTACTCATACTCTTACTCTGTTCTTAACTAGATCATCCCTCAGTAAGAAGAATTCTATTTCATGAAATCCCAAAAATTATATTATGTGGCACTCTTGGCTTACACTCTTTCTCTATATAATACAAGACTCACCTTCTTAGGCGGTCTCTAGCTCTCTCAAGCTTCCCTAAGGGTACTAAGGCATTAACTGTCTGTCTCAACTTATTTCTACGTTCGGATCAAAGCTAGGTTTTCTCTCTATTCAACCTCTTTAGTCTCATTCCTAGGAGCACAATATGCTATTTCTAGGTTTTTACTAACCCAATCTAGGACAAGTACTTCTAATGTCCGAATTCTATCTTACTGAAAACTTAGGCTCTACTAGGTGCTCTAATCACTTACGCGCCTTAACCCTACATTATTCTCATATTAGAAAGTTTATCTAATTAACTATCGAACCCTTATCCATTTGCTTTTATGGCCTTAGTCTATGTATTTGGTTATTACTAAAGTGAGGGCATTTCTTTTATAGTTAGTTTCTCAGCTCTTCTTCACTTCCTGTATCACTGTACTTTACAACTCAAGGGGGTCTATCTAGGGGAATTTGTAAACCACTACTAGGTGGTTTTCTCGACTCAGGATGCCTCATCTTTCCTTTCTTGATCTAAGGAGAACTTTTACTGGGCCTTTCATTTACATATCTCACCTAGAATGACACTACTGGTCACTTCTTGTAGGCTTTAGCTTATGCTCAGCCTTGGTTAGTCATCTCATCAGACTTGTAGCTTACTATAAGCTCTATTAATTTATAGGCTCACGATAACTTAAGGTTTTCTAAGCTATTCTCATTCTTTCTTGGGCCTCTGTCATTGGGCTATTCGTACTCATCTTTAGGTGTTATTGATGAGGTACACCTTTCTAGACCACTCACTATATGCCTCATCATTGGTAGCCTTACCTTATGTTATTTTGAGGCTACATTAACATTTTATCATTCAATGTCTCGCAGGGTAGCACCTTAGGTTGTAGTCAACGCCTTAAAGGCGGGTCTCAACAACCTTACTGTCCCTATGTTTAACTTTCTCTATATCGAGCTCTTTCTTGGTCTCAACTGCTAGGCCCACTAATCATCTGTTACTTACTGACCTTCCATGATCATTTACTATTCTCTTCTTTACTTATACTAGGGTTCTCGCTCTCTGTGGGTTGTCTAATCCTTTATCAGTTCATTCCTTAAGTTGGCTTGAATATGACCAACAAGGTATTTCATACTGCCATTCACCGCAACTAACACATCATCGTTGCGGCTAATTAGCCTAAGGTTTATCCTAGTTTCCTATCTAAGTATTGGCCATAACTAATTTCTTAATTGGCTATGGCAAGGAACTCTCTAGATTGCCTCGTTACTTCCATGGAATAATTGGTCGTGACTAAGTAATTAATTGGCCGTATCTAACAGCCTCTGATTGGTTTACTTTTTCAGGGATTTGATTTCATCTTTAGCTACCAACCCGAGCCTTATTGCCTCTATATCTAGCCCATTATCAAGCTAGAGGGTTCCACCTCTTGCTTCATTCTTGCATAGCTAGCTATCACCTCTGGGTTATCGGGCTCTAAGGGTGTAGCTTGTAACTCAACCTCTGGCCTAAAAGAATTAGCCTTTTGGGCTTTGAAATTTAACTAAATATTTAGGTGTTGTGGCTAGAGGGTAACTCTTTTTCTTACTTCCCCTCTAGACTAGTCCTGTGCAGCCATAGTCTCATCTCATACCGTGCCGCATCACTTCTTTTCTCTGCATTAAGTAAGACATCTCAGAATGGTCTGAGTATGACTACCAGGGAGAATTAGGCCTCACATACTCTCTCTACCAAGCTTCTTCGCATCAATGAAATCATTTCTAATCATCCATATCTACGATTTGCCATTGATCCCTGCGAGCTATCATATTTCATAGAGCTCTAGCCGTCGGATCAATTAACTCTGCTCAAGCTATTCTAAAGGCGACCATTTCTCGATGCTGACTAGCTATTCTAAGACCACCGTACAACTTGCTCATCATGAACATAGTCACAAACTATCTTCACACACCCAAATTGTCTCCTACAAGGCTTTATGTATCCATACAAGCACTTTACATAACCCTATTGCGACATCTCAAGCCAAATCCATTCTGAGAGAGCTTGGAACTTTGCTTTGATACCAATAAATGTAACACCATGTATTTCTAACTTATATCATACTACTTCTATGTCTCATATCATGCAATCCATAAAAGAGTAAGAAATATGGCATTAAAATAATGACTATTTTAGCGTTGTATCGAGTATAAAATTTTCCTTTCGAGTCTCGTGGGCCATATGGACTCATGTATCACATTCTCATATTTAATTACATGGAAATAACTCATTTACATCACTAAAAGTGGCCTACAACTCATGGAAACCAAAGGGAAGTATAAAACTCATACTTGTATTTTCGGCCAGAATTTTCTCATTTCTGTCACATATTTTGGAAAATCATAAATAATTCTAAAAATATATAAATCATGCATTCTTAGACATTTTGGAAAGCTACACATGTATAATTTATGCTAACAATATGTTTAAACCATAACATGTAACACATAAGACATTTGACATTCAAAAAGATCCAGAGGTCTGACTGTCCACTAGTACTATCATAGCTTTCTATAACAAATTTTAAAAATATCTAATTAATTCTACAAAAATCCAATCTATGCAAATGATACCAATCTAGAAAGTTGTAGATATTAGATAGAGGAAAAAAATTACTCTAACCTAGTTCAAGCATGCCCAGACCTTGAAACTTAATCAAACAGTAACTAAGGTCAGTTGGAGAGCCTGATACTAGACAAGATTTTTAAAAATTCATATCTCCCTCTCTAGACCTCCAAATGAGATGGTTCTAGTTGGCACAGGTCATTGGAATATCTAGTTTCTCTGTATAGAATTTCATGGTAATTGGATATTATTTGGGCCCTGTGTCACAGATTTTATTTTCAGACTTGAGTAAACAGTAGCATGACCAAAACTAGAATTTTTGCCAAATTTGAAAATTCATCAAATATTCTGTAGACCTCCAAAAATTATATTCTTTAGCTTCCCAAAAGCTCTCAACAAGCTCTAATTGCATACTAAATCTCATATCAAAAAGAGTTCATTTGGACAAAAAGTGGTATAGGATTCTAAAGTGGTCAAACTTTGTCCCATATAAGGTATCAAAATATCCAAATGGTCTTCCTTGATGTTTAACACCTCTTAGGCGAGTTTAAAAGCATGAATATGACTTGTATGAACTGCCCAAGTGGTCACAAACCTCATGCATATCAATTTGGCCATTCCACTTCCATTTATACATGCATTTACATGATGCTAGTTTGCCATTACATGTCTAAATGCTACATTTTCATCCATATAACCTTAACTCTCATTCATACATGATACATTAACATATTTACACATACTCATATAGTTACATAACAATTTCATCAAGGGATTACATCATATACCATGTATATCGCTAAAAAGGAAACAAAACTAGGCATATTCATATATTTTGATGCCAATCTTCTTCTTTTAGGCTTGGTGACCTTCATTACCTTGCTCAATTGTTTCACCTAGCATGTTAAGACATTGGAGAGGAGGCGATAATATTCAGAGAATCTCAATAGCTCATCTCCCATTCAATCACATATAAAGTATGTAAAAAAAGTCTTACAAATGCATGCATGGACATACTGACATGTGTAATCATTTAAGAAGCATTCTTGGCATTTAAAAAAGTCATACATAGCATACATAGGCTTGCCAAGTATGTGAATTAGCCTCACCCATTTACTTGTGGATATTGGACTTGCCTCACCCATTCTTTAAGAAGTCCTTGGACTTAACTTTACTTTTGGGAGTCAACCTCACTTTTGAGAAACTTTTTACTTTGTCTCAACCAATTCACCATGGCTATAGGGTTCTTGGCTTCACCATACTCAAGCAAACCAAAGCAAGCATTATGGATGTCATTTAGAAACATAATGCATCGTCATAGTATCATGGCATATGAAATCATGCTAGAATACTTTTCATGGCTTAAAACATACATACACACATTCAAGACAATGTAAGCACACATCTATACATGAGAGAAGGTGGAGAAAGCTACCTTACTTTCATTTTGTACACTTTGTCCTTAAGCCTTGAATCCTCTCCCTTGATCTCACACACCTAAGAAGGTGGAGATCACTTTTCTTGGCCTAAACACATTGTATGGAAGCTAATTATACTCTTGAATCAAAGTCTAAGGCTAAGTGACTCATAAGGCTCTTTTATGGTTCTATAATGCACTTAATGAAGCAACCTTTAGAAAATATCATCTTGGCTCCATTCTATCTATTCATTTAGGATTCTTGATTCCATTTAAACTTCTTGGAGTCATCATACAATCCATTCTAGAAACCTAGCTAGGTGTTATTTCTTTAAGTCATATTATGGAACATATAAGGCCATCTCACTATCTATGGTTTTTAAAATTTTTCCAAGGCTTCCTCTTATACTCTCCCATCATACATGATACAAAACTAAGCTTAGAAGGAATTAAAACACTTCCTAGGTGCATGAACTCTTCTTGGCTGAAGCTATGCTTCCATACAGCACCAATGGAGTTATTTTAATTTCTTTGATGGACGAAGCATGTGGGAGGCTCTCTTGGTGTCTTAGGAACTCATATATACTCTTAGACAACTTAATTTACTACTAGGAAGCTTCATTTTAATCTTGGTACAACCAAATCTCTAAATTCCATAACTTGCATTCTAAAGCTTCCTTTTCAATTCTAGTTGTATATTCTTAATTCTCATACTCCATAGCCTTTGGTTCCATCAAGAATACATAAAGAAAAACTCTCCTCCTCACTTTCTCTCTCTCGACCTAAGCTTAAATGGCTTGGAAATATAAGATTTTGCAAGTGTTTCAAGTGAAGTCTTACCTTAAAATGGAGCTCTCTTCATGTAGATTATTTTTCACCGATTGATTTCTTGAAAAGAGTTCCTTGTTGGCTTGGGTCACACCTAAATCTTCAAGTTTTCAAGAAGAGAAAACCATTATTAGAGAGATCTTAGAGAGACAAAAAACTTTCCTAATTGGGGCGAGATGAAACAGGGTCGTTTATTTACCTAAACGGAAGCTTAAACTTATTCTCTCTCTCCCTTCTTAATGTCATGCCATTGTGGCCTATTTTTCTATAAATGGAAGCTTGGAGATGGTGATGAGGTGTAATCTTACTTAAGAAGCCTCTTTTATATTTTTTAAAGTGACCATTTTGCTTCTATGCGCCTATTTGCTCTGTTTAGATTCATTTTAACTCCTTTTTGATAACCGTCTTTTCCATCATAAAATTTTGGTCATCTAATTCATAAAATTAAAAGCAGGGGCACCTTGCACCCTTGAACCAATGACCATCTTTCGACTAACCTAACCTCCTTCGTCCCTTGGGACCAACAAGAGGTAGTACAGGAATATTCACCTATTGTCCATCGACTATGCCTTTCAACCTGATCTTAGGCCCTGACTCACCCTCTATGGATGAACCTTGCAGAGGAACCCTTAGGTTTTTAGGGCATTGGATTCTCACTAATGTTTACGTTACTCAAGCTGACATTCTCGCTTTCGCTTCATCCACCACTACTCGCATAGGTCCTTCCCTCTAAGGCGGAACACTCCCCTACTAATGCATTTTTATACCTTTAGTTTCATCCAAATTGGATTTAAAACCTTCCTAAATGAGCTAGTCAAAGTTTAGGACAATCGATGTTGGAAAACATCCACCGAAGGGGCTTTAGCTGTCCTGAGGCTTCCCATGATTTTTAGGGCCTCTGAGAACCCTGAAAAACTTAAAACTTTCATTTAAAAAGCCTTATTGTGAGAATTCTACAATTTTCTTAAATGACAAAAATGCCCTTACATTTTGTCAACCTTTTGTTACATTTCGTTTCTTTATTCTAACTCCATTTTTCTTTCCATCTAAGTTTAGGATTCTCAATTTTAGAAGTCTAGAATGCTTTCCAAAATTTCAAGACCTTAACTAAGTTATTTCGAGGGACTTGCTTTTGTATCCAATGAATTTTGTTCATTTATGGAGAAACCATATATTATGTTTCTCATGTTTTCTCTCATTTCCATAGAATCAAATGTTACATCTAGTCCCTTTCTAGCTTTACAAAAATTTAAAACTCTCCCTTGGTGCATGGAACATATTTGGCCAAGACAAGAGCAAGCATATGCATCCATAAAGTTTACTTGCTTCTTTTTAAGGAATTACCACTTGTGAGACTTCCTATGTGTTTTGAGAACTCATTCACACTCTTAGATAACCTAAATTATCATTAGAAAGTCTCATACATATCAAGGTGCAACAAAATCCTTAACTTTGCTAACTTATATTTTAATGCTTCTTTTTGGATTCCAATTGTATATTCTTAATCCTCACACTTCGTAACCCTTCTTCTTACCTTAGTTTGGACAAAATTCCTCCCCTCTTGATTGGGCCCATAGCTAGCCAAACATACACAAGAAAAGGGAGGCAAAAGAAAGCAATAAAATCCATAGAAAATTACCTTGTTTTTAGCTCTTCCAAGGTACTTTTTTATGCTTCTAAGAGATTTTGCAAACTCTCCCTTCTCCTTGATAAACAAACCACAAAACAGCGCCAATTCAATCATCTAAACTATGGGAGAAGAGAGGAGAAGGAAGAGAACAAGTTTACTAAAGGAGGAAGCATGGAAAAAGCTTTAATTCTATACCTTTTTGCTAATTTTCCCTTCCTCCTTTGCTCCTTTCTTAGATGTCTCATAAAGCTGGTCTCTCCTTTGGTTTTAAGTAAAACCTATATCTATTAAAATGAAGAGGAGAAGAGGATATGAAATATAAAGCAAGGCTTCTTAAAATTCTTTTTCAAAAATTCCATTCTTGTCCTCTTTTCTTGGCTATTTCCTTTTAGGCTCATTTCAACTTTTTTTTTAGAACTATCTTTTCCATCATGAAATTTAGGGCTTTTAACTTATAAATATCTTTGGTTTTACTCGAATTAAATTAAAAACCTTTCTAAATGAATAGCAAAAGTTTGGGTCAACCAATATTCTAAAACATAAACTGAAGGTGTTTTAACTATTCTGGGATTTCCTATGGTTTTTAGGGTCTTTGAGAACCTTGAGAAATTCATTTTCCCCATTTAAAAATCCCTCCTGTGATTTTTCTAAAAGGTGCCTGAAATTACGAAAATACCACTGTGTTTCTATTAATTTTCATTTAGCTATTCTAGCTCTATTTTTAGGGCACCTTAGGCTTTATATTCTCATTATTTGAGGTTTAGATTAGTATTCTAATTTTATTTAACCTCAAATATTTATATTTAGCGATTTCCTTTTATAACCTATTTATTTCTATTTTTTTATGAAAATTGGATGTTACACTTCCTTAAGCAGCACACCGCGTATTGCAATTGGAAATATGTTTTGCAACAATTCATGGTGGTCATGGCACTTCAATCCAAATAATTTTCGGTCACAGACATGCATATACCTTGAAATGTTTGACGAGAAGGCATCTAGAACTTTTAAATTTGCCAAAAAGTTGTACACCTTCAATATCTCATATGGGAACAAGGCATAGCATGCTACCAGCATTAGTACTTTATTCCCATCCTTAATTAGATGCACCTGTTGTTTTATTCCCAAATCCACCAAGTCATACTGACTCTTCAATGTGTCCTTGGTCTTTCCAACTACACCCATCACTGTTGAAATGAGGTTTTCAAACACATTTCATTCTATATGTATGAAATTAAGGTTATGTTGAAGCAGGAGGGTTTTCCAGTACGGTAATTGGAAAAAAAATACTCTTCATCTTCCAATTAAAAGCATTAGTTAGGTGATCACACTTTCTCTTTTGTCCTTTCCCAAAGGTTACATTACTTAAGCTTCTAATTAAGTTAGCACTTCAACGCTGGACAAAGTTATAGGTGCTTTTGCAGTTTCAACTTTCCCATCAAATGCCTTTCTATTTCGCTGCCAAGGATGAGTAATAGGTAAGAAGCATTGATAAATGTTATTTTTTTCATATATTTTTCTCTCTTTATTTATGCATTTTAATAATCAATTAAGGATTAATGGATTTAATTAGGTGATATTTGATTTTATTAGCTATTTTTGTACTCTAGGAATTAATTTGCAAAATTATTGGCTTTTAATGCATAAATTCCTTTTAAATAATTTTGTAAATTTTCCTACTTAATATTTTCTATTATTTTATGCAAATTTTTATGGGCAATTGAGGCTAAAATAGGGAAATTTATTTGGAAGCTAATGTGTGCAACCTAAAGGAGAAAATTGTTTGTGCATTTTTTTAATTAATTTTTAAAAAATAAAATAAAATAAAAATGGAAAATGCAGGATGGGTTATGCATGAGGGGCTTTACCATGTAATCACATATGCAGGGGTGCACTTACCATTCAGCATGAAGCTCATATGGATAGCTTATATTAATACACGTTGCCACATACTCATATATGCATACATGAAGCATTCATTCACACAAGGCAATCTCATAAAGCTTTGCACTAGGTTTATCATATATCCATGCACATAAGCAGCACATATCAGGTTCAAGCTTGACACTCATGTACACATTCACAGCTTTCATCCACATAACCACACACTAACTTCCATATATACACACAGCCCTCTTATTCATTCTCTCTCAAGAGGCATGAAACATACTCAAGAAGGCTGCATGGCTCTTTCTTACACAAGTTGACACCTGGCAGTCCATTCTCATATACTTACTCTTTCGTGCATGAGCTAGCTCCTTGCAATCACATTACACACAAGCTCGTGTGGGAATGACAAAAGGAAAGAGGAGCAGGTGATTAGGGAGCGTTAGGTTTTAGGTTTAATAGGAGGATCCACACTCACACATTCCTTGACCATTCACTCATGGCACTCTCCATTCATCCACTCCATGGCATTAACACATATAAAGGCTCTCTCATTCACACAGTATCACACACGGGTTCTATTCCATGTAACACACACACGGTACACGCTTATATTCATCCATTCATACATGTTCACATCATTACATCCTTGTCCCTTCACTAACAAGCACTCACCCGCAGCACCAAGTCTTACATAAAGACATAAGAGAATACACATAAATTCAATGCATAAGGCTTTTCATGTTTCACACTGCATATCCCTTACATTCTCACATAACATGTCATTGCTCATGACCTCATTTGCTCACAATGTTTTTTTATTCCACATAGCTCTCATATATACACACACATGGACTCGAAAGATGGAAAAGGTAGCATATGTGGCCACAAGAAGAATAATGCACTAGACTAAGTAAAGGGGATTCTCACGTGGTTGAATAAAAAAATCCACAGGTTTGAGGAGGTGAGGTACATAACATGGGAAACTTATGATCACAGAAAAAAAAAGGAGGAGCACATGATGAAGGCAAAGGAGAAGTCTCAGGTTTGGATGGAAAAGCTAAGGGTTTTGGTGTTTTCAGGAAGAGAAACACAAAACAAAAAAAGGAGAGCATGTATTATGAGGCATTATCATTCAACCCAACTCAAGAAGCTCTATGGTCGTATGTTCTTTCCTTCATTTCATCTATCCATTTCCTCCAATGGAAACTTAAATTCACTTTGGTAGCTAGCTGACAATGTGACTTCCATGGATGAAAATTTGAGCTCCAAGATTCATCCCTAAATTTGGCTAAATTCTTTTCTCCTTATCCATTATTTTTAGCATTAATTTCCTTGTTTAATTTAGCTAGGTTTAGTTTGTCAAATGGAGATTTTGATGGCTGATTGTATTGGATTCAGTTGCTCTATAATTTTAATTGTAATTTCATATTCAAAGACTTATTTTGAAACCTAAGTATTTCTAGAAATTCCAAATTTAATGGCTGTCCAATTTGCTAGTTATTTCTTCTTGTTTTTAGGCTATTTGGTGCAATGATCATTGTATTAAGTGGCTAGACTTTTATGTGATGTTTGTACTTGAGAAAATCTTTAATCTAATTGGTTGATTAGCATTTCTAAATGAATTGTTCAGTGACTTTAATGAGCATTTATATATTGTTTTGGTGTGTTCTTATCTTTAACTCAAGTGACTAATTTTTCATGGTTCTTTGTGGTTGCAATCTCCTTGGTAATTAGTAATTTGAGTCTTGGATAGCAATTCAAGAATTTTTACAAAGAATACACTAAGAAGCAAGAAGATAATCCAAATTTTGGTATATTAAAAGGGAGTAAGGATAATTGAATTCTAGAAAGTTCATTCAAAACCTAGTTACCACTCTTTGCCTATAGTTTTAAGTTTCTAGTTCTTATTATTTTCTTTAATTCATTTAAATTTTAGTAAGTCAAAACCACTTTTAACACCTCTAATTTAATCACACTAGGAAAACTCTGTCATAGATAATTAGAAGTAAACTTCTTAGGAAATGACCTAGGTTGTGCCACTAGCTATAAATCTTTATTACAACATAGTATTTTTTGAGGTCCTTCGACAAGATAATTCTCAAGCGTCGATGGCCCATAAAGCACACCCTGCTACATAAATAAACTGAATGTGTGTCCTTATGATAACAAGGGCAAGCTAACTTCCCTTTAATTGACCACCCTGAAAGGTTTCCATATGCTGGGAAGTCATTTATTGTCTGTAATACAACTGCTCACATTTTAAAATTGGATTGTGAGTGGGCATCATACGTCTCTAACCTTTCCTCCCACAAATGTTGTAACTCTTCAATCATTGGCTGTGGGTACATATCTATTTCATCACCTAAGCACCTAAGGCTTGGAATTAAGAGTATCATCATAAAGTATGATTGTTTCATGCAATGCCAAGGTGGTAAATTATAGGGAACCAAAACCACCAGCCATATACTATGTGAAGTACTCATATTGCCATAACGTTTGAACCTATCACTTACTAAGCCAAAATAAACATTTTTAGGGTCCTCAAGGAAGTTGGGATGTTCCTTATCAAAGGTCGTCTATACAATAGAATTAGATGGATGTCTTAACACACACATAATCCTTTTATGCGTCCCTACACCACCTCATCTCTTTAGTTATGTTACAAGCCATATATAGCCTTTGCAGCCTAAGCGTAATGGGAAAATGGCATAAAAATTTGCGTGGGACTTTCTTGCCTCTATGCCCATCTGACTTCTGTAACACCATAGCGTGATTAGCTTAAAACACCCATTTACATTAAATTAGTAGTTTTAGCAGTGGATATTTATATAATTAGAAGCTAAATTAATTCATTCTTGCCTTAATGGACCATGTGAGCTTACCCAACTTAATTTCCATCCCTAACACATTTGTTCAATTAGAAGTATGACAAATTAAAGCTTAAAACTTAGGTCCAAGGCATACATTTCAAAATCACATTATGTAATACCTTAGTCTCTTTATCCTTATATATTAGTACCATAAGTTATCTCATCCATAACATGCATGATGAAGCACCATTTCAAGGAAGAACATACCTTACATAAAGAAAATATTAAATATTTATATGTATATATTTGTGTTACGTAAGATTTCATTTCCTCATGTTATGCTTTATAGACCATGTGAACTCATTCACATCATTTTCTAGTCATAGCACATCTATACAAGTTATAATCATGACATTTGTTTTCATTCACTTCAGGTTTGAAGCTACATCACACAAATTCCATGATTTGCTCTCAGGTTTAGAATTTAGTTTTCTAATACCAACTTTGGAAATTCATAATTTTAGAAAAATCAAAATTAAGCAAACCATATCATTTTGGAAAGTTGTGGATATCTATCTTTGACTAAAAATAAGTCCATACCAATGCAGTAGCCTTAAGCCACTAGAAATCGATAGAACAGTAACACAGGTCAAGCTACGTGACTGGTACTGTCATGTAACTTCTAAAACTTACATCTACCTCTATGGAACTCTAACTAAGGTGATCTTAATGGTTATGGAAAGCTTACGATGTCTAGTTTATGCTTGAAAAATTTCATGAGTATTGGACTTTATTTGGCCCATGCATGACACAGATAAACAAATTGACCAAATGAATAGTAACCATACTATTTCTGCATAATTTGGCCAATTTTGAAAAATTATAATAAATTTTATAGAGCTCCAAATTGAGTGCTCTTTAGTTCTATGAAAAGATCTAGATGAGACCTACTTTCTGGCCAAATTTCATGGAAAAACGCATTCATTTGGTCATACTTTGGTTCAGCACACCATTTTATCAAAATTAAAATTCAAAATGGCATCTCAAGACACCAAATGGCTCTTTTGGCTTTCCAAAACCACTTGGACAAGTTTAAAAGCATAAACACCATACATATAAGCATGCCAAATGATCCAAATCACCATGAAAATGTCACCTTGCCACATCCATATATATACAAGAACATCGAGTTACATAGTGACAAGGGAGTAGCAAAATCTCATATTCCCATTCATCTAGCTTCCATATTGATACATACACTATTTGTACATTCATTAGAATATGGTCAAGGGTTTACATCATAGATACATCTCATGGGTACATAGTTTGACATCAAAATACAATTAAACAAGCCATTTTCTCTATTTTGTTGTCACAATCTTGCTTCTCATGTTTGTTGGCTTCCATTTCCTTGTCTGCTTTGCTCACCTAGACGTGGTTAGATATGTGTAGGGAAAGAGTGAGATTTAAAGAATTTCAACAGTTCTCAGCCCTTCCAAACATACATAATGGATGCATAAACAAGTCAAAGAATGCATGCATGATATTCAAGCAACTAGTGAACATGTTCAAAACATTTTCCTTGTCACATAACTTATACATAACAAATATAAGCTCTCAAGGGCATTGGTCTAGCCTCACCTATCTTTCTTAGGACTTTTAGATTTACCTCACCTACTTTCATGGGACTTTTAACTAAGCCTCACTCTTTTTGAGACTTTTGACTTTGTTTCAGCCATCTCTAGGGACTTTTGGTTCATCCTCACCCTTGTTAAGAGACTTTTGACATAACCAAACCCATGCAAGTCATGAAGCATTCATAAACACATTTCAAAAAACATAATGGTACCATAACATGTAAGCATAGACTAAAAACATTTCTCACAGCTCAAACATACATACAAGTGCTCAATAACAAGAAAATAATGAAGCTATGCATGTGAGAAAGGTTAGAGAGCGACCTTGAAGTAAGATTCACACACTTTTTCTCTTACTATTCCTTCCCTTTTTTGGCCACACACTTGCAACTAGGTGAAACTTGATTTCCTTAGCCTAAACACATCAAATAGGACACAATTGCATCATGGAAGCAAGCTCTAACATCACACACTCTCTATGGAAGCTCACTTTATTTTATGGTTACATAATGGCTTCATATAAGACCTAATGAAGTAAGTGCTATAATTCAAGGTCTTGGCTCCATTCTCTCCTTCCATCCAGGTCTCTTGACTCCATTTAAGCCTCTTGAAGTCATCACAATTTCATTCCTAAGAGCCTAAACACAAGTTGCTTCCTTAAGTCCTATTATAGACCTTACACTTCCATCACCTAAACCAAGGCTTCTAAAATTTTTCCAAGCCTTCCATTGATTTTCTTTTATCATATTTAATCCCTTTCTACACTTATAAAAATTTAAAACTCTCCTTAGGTACCTCTTCTTGTCTAGGTTGAGACATAGGCTCACTTTGGGACCCATAGAGTTAGGTTTGTTTCCTTGAAGAAAGTGGCATATGTGAGGTTGTCTAGGCATCTCAAGAACCCATATATGCTCATAGACAATTAGAAATATCATTAAAAAGCTTAATACATACTAAAGTGCAAAGAAAACCTTAGGTTTTGGAAGCTAATGGTTCTTTTTGGAATTTCTTTGCATCTACTTGTTCTTCACCCTTAAAAACCTAGGTTTCATACTTGGTTTAGGTCACATTTTCTCCTTCTTGCTTTTTTTTATATGAGGCCAAAACTAGCTATGGAAGAGCAAGAAAGAAGAAGCAAGGAAAGCCATGGAAATACCTTGATTCCTTAGCCTTTTTAAGAGCTTTCTCCTTTGCTTTCACTCCTCCTTGATATTTTGAACTTCTCCCCTCTGAACAAGGCTCAAAATAGATCCAAATCATGCACCAAAACCATAGAACGAAAGAGAAGAAGAAGGAGGACAAGTTTAATAAAGGAAGGAGTAAGAAATTCCTTAATTTTCCATACATTTTCTTAGGTTTTTCTCCTCCCTTGAAGCTCCTTCTTGTTCACCACTCTTTCTAAAAATTCTCCCTAGTTTTCAATAGAATTTAGGTTGGCCAATTGTGAGGGAGAGGTGGGGCGGCACCTATATATAGTTTGGGACTCTTAAAAAGCTTTTTAAAATACCAATTTTGTCCTTTATTCTTGGTTTTTTTGTTTTAGGCTCATTTAAATTATTTTTTTAAAATTTTCTTTTCCATCATAAAATTTAGATTCTTTAACCTATAACTAGCCTTTGAAATCACTCAGATAGGATCTAAAACCTTCTTGAACAAAAGGCTCAAAGTTTAGGTTTATCGACGTTCTAAAACATAAACCGGAAGGTTTTAACTATTTTAGAGATTCCTATAGTTTTTAGAACCTCTAAAAACTTTGAAAAACTCAAATTTTCCATTTAAAAGCCCTTCCTTTGAGTTTTTTAAAAGTTGTCAAAATTACAAAAATGCCACTACATTTCGTCAAGATTTTCTTTGGCCATTCCGGCTCTGTTTTTTAGGCACCCTAAGCATTGATTACTCATTTTCTAATATTTAGAATTCTATCACAATTTTATTTGGCCTTAACAGATTCATTTTAGAGGACTTTTTTTTTTATATCTGGCCCATTTCTGTCGTTTTTACGAAAATAAGGTGTTACACATTACACTTTGCAATTCTCATTAAATTTCATATTCTAATATGACTTTTTGAAAAATTATAACTAATTCTAAAAAAATTTAAATCATGAAATTTATAGCTTTCTAGAAAGCTCAAGATGTCATCTAGCTACCATAAAAATTTTAGATCAAAACAACCATGTTTGGCCTACAAAATCTAATAGAACAGTACTTCAGGTCTAGTGGTTGTTCTAAAGTAAACATAAAATTTTAAAAATTCATTTCTCCCTTTATAACACTCCAAATTAAGTGCTCTCAGTGGATATGGAAAGATTATAATATCTATTATATGTGTATAAAAATTTCATGAGTATTAGATTTCATTTGTCTTATAAAAGACATTAAAAACTAAACTGACCATGTGAATAGTAATAGTGACAGTTTTTGTATAATTTAACTAACTTTAAAAATTTATAATAAATTCTATAGAACTCCAAAAATAGTACTTTTGACTCTGTGAAAAGCTCTAGATGAGGCCTATTTGCTTTCCAAATTTCATACAAAAACTCATATATTTGTTTAGACTTTGGTTCAGGGTATCAAAATAGCCAAAAATGAAATCATAATGGGTTCAAATGATGCTAAATGATCTTCTAACCATACATGACCATTTGAGCATGTACAAAAGTATAAACTGTGATAACCCTATCTTCTAATCATTGTAATTAAGGTTATGTACATGATTAACAATCATAAATCTAGATTAAAAGTCATTTCAACTAATTACATTTTGAAAATATGGGGAATTTAAACCTTAATGTCATTAGAGTCATCAACCATATAATTACAAACACTCATGTACATAAGGGAAATAAACACTCATTTATAAGCCTTTGATTTTATCATCCATTAATTCTAACTCACAAAAATCTTCTACCAATGTTTTTAAGTCATCTCTTGAGGTCACCATATGAAGAACTAAGATTTCTAGGTTAATATAAGGGTTTCAGGACGTTCACCGTGCCCAATTACTCTCGGGTTCAGTCCTTACATTGTCATTGCACTGCAGTGAGTTGGACCTGCACTGCGTTGAGTTGGACGTTCACTGCAACCAGCCTATATGGTAGCGTGGTGAGGAAACCCTGGAGCCTACCTCACTCACCTTTTGCTATTGGTCGCAACCAATTCCTCTCTAGAACATCTGACTCATTTTCAAAAAAGTTTGCTGTAGCCAATTCCCATTTAGTCGTGATGAATTACCCTCTGGACGACTCTCTAAACTCCTTCTGGACAATTTCGCCTCTATTGGTCGCAGCTAATCCCATTTTGGCTGCGGCAAAATGCTTCTGATCCTATAACTCCTAAAATCTTGTCTCATACTCTCCACTCTCTATCTAGGGGCTCTCTAGGGCCACTCTCCCACTTGTTATGAGATTTTAATAGCATCTATCTAGCTAATTTGCCCTAGCTATTAAATCATTACCCATCCCGCATTTAAAGGTAGATTCTCCTACTCATTCATTGGTTTTATATTAGCATATTTATAAATTTCTCACAATGGTCATTCAATCATGTTTTCATCGGATAATTCATGCATTGTTAGCTTAAATTTACAATCCATATATCATATGATTTCATTACTCAAATAGTTAGTTAAAAACATAGGTTTACAAGTCATATAAGTGTCATAAACTCATACATACATCAACAACTAATATGAAGCCTATTTCTCATTAGTTATATTCCATGTTATCAAAATACAAACTCCTACACTTGGCAATATAGATACATGATGATGTTATACAAAGGTTAACAAAATTAGTATCTACTCTATTCCACTCAGACCAAGTGTAGCTCCCCACACCAGGCCTCAGCTCATGGATGTTCATCCACTTGCTTGCCCTTATCCTTACTCGAAGAACCTTCACCTGAAATATTTAGCCCATGAAATGGGGTGAGATGTAAATCTCAGTAACCAAGGCAAATTCCATTCTTATATTCTAGTTTAATTAACATATATGCATGATTTCATATAAGCATTAGAAAACATATGAGTCATACAGGTAAATGAAACAATTAGGCTATCTATGATTATTATCTCATACTAGCAATCATAATTCCACATGTTAAAGGCCAATAATACCGGGAGAGGCCCGTCTATGGCACCCACTCCTCAATGAACACCACTAGAGCTCGGTGCATCTGGGATTTGATCATAACCCAGTGCCCGATCAAAGCATATGTATGGTTGGTAGCCGTACCACAGCTTCACCATGGACTTACAAGGTCTAAACACAATACAATAGATAGCTAACCAATTCATTTAGCATTTCAAATCATTCATATATAGTAAATATGAAATTAAAGTAGATATATGCATAGAATTAATATAGTCCTAGTTACCTCACTTGTAGACAAATTTGTGAAAACCACCAGTGGTACAAAAATCTCCCTAGCCACTACTGATTCCCAAAATTCAGAATGGAGGTGTCCTCTATCAGAAACTTCAATATATCACCCTAAATCCTAAACAAATTCATGAAAAATTAATACACATACTATAATCAAATAATTGGGGTCTCAAATCAGCAGAAATACCCATACCATAATGTTAGCCCTAGCCTTAACCTACGGAATTTCACCATGGAAACATCAAATGGCAAGTTTCAGATTTTGGGTATGGGTGAAAGTGCTCTAATTGGAACATTAATTAGGTCAAATTAAAGAGAAAGATGAGAGGATTAAGTTATATAACTGTTATCTTAGCTGAATCTTTCTCTGGAAGTGGGAAATAGTGGATTTCTTGCCCCAAACCCTAGCCTCCCTTCAAACCTCCAAATTTCTCTTTTGTGTTCTTGTGTTCTATAGAATGGGGATGGGCAAAATGATTTTTAGTGTTTTAAGTTGGGTTCTAAATGGAATCTAGGTCAACCCATCAGCCTAAGGTCCTATTGGGCTCCCATTAATTGTTGGGCTAAAGTTGTGATTTGTTGGAGTAGCTTTCCAAAATTCAGACCTTTGGTTAGGTTGGGCCAAGTTTTCAAGAGCCCATTTAGTTGAGGTCTGCACAAAGGTTATTGGACTATTTATAAGAGCTTATGCAAGTTTGGTTTTAGGTTTCTAATTCATTAAATCAGATTGGGCCCTCTATTAGTTCCTAACCTTGGCCTACTTAATTTAATTTAGGCCTATATGGGATTTCTAACTCAATTAAGTTTCAAACTCATATTAATAATTTATCTCTCTAAAGTTTTTATTCACTTAACTTGACCAATTATCTTATATTAATTATTCTTAATTAATCTAAATCCATGATTAACATCTTAATTAATTTTGGGATGTTACATAAACACAGCATATAAAAATTTCCAAAATGGTCTTAATCAGCATAAAACTCACAATCACTTTCCTAGTTGTTCATATACACATGTGCATCAAAGCTTATGAATGTCAACAACTCACACACTCATACATTTGGTTTGAAATTTGATTCACACATCATAATTACATACTTTTACTTGTGCTCAAGGGTTTAGATTTATAAATATTATATAGAAATAAACTTTGACATCAAAATGCATAAATTTCCTATTTTATTGTCAGAGTCTCATTCTTCAAGTCTCTTGGCTCCCATTTCTTGCTCCATGTGACTCACCTAGATATGGTTAGACATAATATGAGGAAGAGTGAGATTCAAAAAATACTAATAGATCTTTTATCCTTTCAAACATATATACATAGCATATTTTCATGTCAAGGAATGCAAGCATGCAATAAAAACCTCTTATAAACATACATAAGCACATTCTCATGTCACATAAACTCATTCAAGTTAAACTTATGCTCTAAGGTCTTTTGGTCTAGCCTCACCCAATTCTTTGAGACTTTTGGATTTACCTCACTAACTTTTAGAGAATTTTAACTTAGCCTCACTATTTCTTGAGACTTTTGGCTTTTCCTCACTCATTCTAAGGGACTTTTGGCACAACCCCACCTATTTAAGTTATCTTGCATGCAAAATATGTTTAAAGAAGTATAATGATACCAAAGCATTAAATTAATAGCTATAAACATATTTCATGGTTCAAACATACACACAAGCATCCAATGACAATCAAACATCCAAAAAATGCATATAAGAAAGGATAAAGAGCTACTTTGAGTTAAGAAACATAAGTTTTCTTCCTTGGATTTTCCTTTCTCCTTCTCGACCTCACACATACACACACACCTAGGTGGAGTTTTATTTGCTTGGCCTAGATACATAAATAAGATGCAATTACAATATTGGAACTAATTCTAGCCTCATATAAACTCTATGCAAGGTTATCTTAACTCATAGCATGGTAATGGTTCCATATAAGAGCTTAATGAAGCAACCCTTAAAATTTGTCATCTTGGCTCCAACTTCTTATTCAATCTAAGTCTCATGACTCCATTTAAACTTTTTAAAGTCATCACAAACTCAATTCAAGGAGTCCAACCTCAAGTTGCTTCTTTATGCCTTAAAAAGGAACCTAAACTTCCATATTATAAACCATGGCTTCTAAATTCAAACCAATAGTTTCTTTGGTGTTTATTATTTATATCTAAACCATTTCTATCCTTCAAATCAAAGAAAACTCTCTCTAGGTACCCTTTCCCTTCCTTGGCTGAGACATGTACTAAAGTGAGCCTATGGAGTTCTTTTGGCTTTCCTAGGGAATTTGGTCCTTGTGAAGCTTCTTAGATGTATTATGAACTCATTCACTCTTACATAAGCTAGATTATCATTAGAAAGCTTCAAAAATTGCTAGGTGTAACAAAAACCCTAGGTAACATAACTTAATTTCTAAGGCTTCTCTCTTAATTCTAATTACATATTCTTACTCCTCATGCCTTAAAACCCTTGTTCCTACCTTGCTATGACCAAAAATCCTTCCCTCCTTGATGGGTTTAGGGTTGGATTAAACACACAAGAGAAGAAGCAAGAAAGCCATGATATCTTACCTTGTTTTCAAGCTTTTCCAAAGAGCTTTTGAAAGCTTTTAATCTTTCTTTCAAATTCTCTCCTCCTCTTACTGAACAAGCCATGAAATAGCTCCAAATTAATCATTAAAAATATAGGAAAAAAGAGGAGAAAGAGGAGAAGAAGTGTGATGAAGTAAGAAGTATGGAAAAGCCCTGATATCTTACCCTTTCTACTTGGTTTTCCCTTTCTTTCTTCCACCTTTTTGGTGTGGTGTGGCATTTCAAGGTGTCTTAGAATCTAGTTTGAGGTAGGGCAAAGTCAATTTAGGCATAAGGGAGAAGTGAGGCATGATATACAAAGGACTAGACTAAATTAAAATGCTTTTTAAAATTTCAATTTTGTCTTTTTTCTTAGTTCTTTCCATTTGTGCCCATTTCAACTCCTTTTTTAGAACTGTCTTTTCCATCATAAAATTTAGATCCTCTAATTCATAAAATACCTTTAACTTTACCCAGATTGGATTTAGAACCTTCCCAAATGAATTGGTCAAAATTTTGATCAACTAACACTTTAAATTGCATACCAGAGGGGTTTTGGCCATCTTAGGGGTTCTTATGGTCTTTAGGGCCAAGAACCATGGGAAATTCAATTTTTCCATATCAACATCCCTCTTTTGAGTTTCTAGAAGTTACCAAAAATTACAAAAATGCTACTGCCTTTTCATCTAATTTTGTTTAACTATTATGGCTTCGGTTTCTGGATATCTTTAGCCTTGTATCCTCATTTTTAAATGTCTAGATTATTGCTCTAATTTTATTTGGCCTCTAATCATTCAATTTAAGGGACCTCCTTTAGTAATTTCATTATTTTTTGGACTTTTAGAATAATGGGATATTACTACTTCCATCTATATAGGTTGCACCTAGGACATCTTTAGGTATTGATGTGCTCCCTCCAATACAAGATGCAATCATTCTTACATGCATCTATCTTGGTGTAGTCTAATTTGAGCCCTCAAATAACCTTTTTCGCTTCATAATAGGAGTTTGGTGCTAGTGCCTTTCTGGAAACACATCCCTAAATAAGCCAAGCAAGGCATTCATAGACTTTTTACTCTAATGGTTAAGGTATTTCAAGTGAAGTAGTCTTACAATGAAAGACAACTTGAAAGCTTTTTTATAGCTTAGATAAAGATCTGTCTTAGCATCCTCTAATAGCTTGAAGAAATGCTTAGCTTGCATATTTGGTGGGGCATTGTATTCGAAGCCATAGTTCCTTGCCTCTCTTTCTATATGCTTATACATATCGTTTATCATCTCAATGATATCATCCTCCTTGTAATACCCAATAATCTAGAAACTTACAGAACTCAATAAACTGAAATAGGAACACCCTAAATCAAGGCAAAATAAGTTTAAATGAGATTAGGATATTAATTAGAACATCTTAAAATGTGGATTAGAGCCTTTGGTTATGCCAGAATCAGAGCTAAAGTGGCCAAACGAAAAGCTACAGAGGCTGATGGCATTTTCATAATTTTGGGCAACTTTTATGAAACTCAAAAGAGGGATCCTTGAATAGAAAATTTGAGTTTCCTAAGATTCTCAGGGGTCTCAAAAACCATAAGAACTCATGAAATGGTCAAAACTCATCCAGTTTGCATTTTAGAGTACTAGTTGACCAAAACTTTAATTAGATTGTTCGGTAAGGTTTTAAATCCAATTTGGATGAAACCAAAAGCATTTTATGAATTAAAGGACTTAAATTTCATAATGGAAAAGATAGTTTTCAAAAAGGAATTAAAATGAGCCCAAATGGAAAAAAACTAAGATGAGGGCCTAGATTGAAATTTTGAAAAATGTTATAAATGAGCCTTTATGCCTCTTAAATCTTGTCCCTCTCTTCCCTAGCCTCCTAATTAACATTCCTTTGGTCCAAAGTAGATTCAAGCTCTGTTTCAAGAGGCACACCAAGTGAAGGAGCAAGGGGAAAAGAAAGAAGCCTTGAAAGGATAAGAATTTCACACTTTTTCATGCCATCTTCTTCAGCAAACCTCTTCTCCTCTTTCTCCTTTCTCTTCTCATGGTTTTGATTATTTATTACATTTTTTGTGACTGGTTCAATAGAGGAGAGGGAGAGTTTGAAGGAAAACTTGGAAGTATAGAAAAGCTCTCTTGAAAAGCTTACAAATAAGGTAAGAAAGCCATAACCTAAGTGCTTCTTCTTGGTTTCTTCTTGTCTTCATGTTTTAGCTAGATCAAGGGTGATATGTAAGGGACTTTATTTTGATCCAAACTTGATAGGAATTAGGGTTTTGAAGTATGAAGAATCATATAAAGTAATTAGGATTTAAAAAGAACCTATAGATAACAAGTTATGGCCATTAAGGTTTTGGTTGCACCTAGGGATTTATGGAACTTTCTAGTGATGATTTAGATTGTGTAAGACCATTTTTGAATTCTCAAGACATCTAGAAAGTTTCATAAGTGGCAAAATTCCCTAAGACAACCAACAAAGCCATATAGGCTCTCACTTGGCATCATGTCTTGGCCAAGAAGGAAATTCTATACCTAGGGAGAGTTTTTCTTAATTTCAAGGATGTAAGTGACCTAGAAATGAATAATAAACACCAAAGGAAATATTGATTTAAATTTAGAAACCATATCTTGAAAGTTGCAAGTTTAAGGTTCCTTTTAGGTATAAAAAAAGCAACTTGATGTTTAGCTCCTTGGATTGAGTTTATGATGACTCTAATGACTTTAAATAGAGTCATATGACTTAGATTAAGTGAAAAATTGGAGCCAAGATCTTGAGTTATATAAGTTGCGTCATTATGCCCTTATATGGAACTATAATTATGACATAAACTAGAAATAACTTATGTAGAGTTTATGGGAGGCTAAAGATGGTTTCATTGATGTGTTTGTGTCTTGTTTGATATGTCTAGGCCAAGCAAATCAAGCTTTCTCCAAGTGTATGTGTGAGGCCAAAACCAAGGAGCTAGGAATCAAATAAGGAATTTGTGTTTCTTGAACCAAGGTAGCTTTCTATCCTTTCTTGTATGCATTTCTTGGTTGTTTAATTATCATGGAATGCTTGTATATGTGTTTGAATCATGAGACATGCCTATATCTATTGGTTTGGTGCTATGGTACCACTATGTTTCTTAAATTACTTTTGAATTGTGAGATTGCTCTTTATAGGTAAGGTTATGCCAAAAGTCCTTTGGATTGGGTGAGATAAAACTAAAAATCCCTAAGAATAGGTGAGACAAGGCCAAAAGTTTCAAGAATGAGTGAAGCTAAGTAAAAAGTTCCTAGAAAGTGGGTGAGGCTAATCCAAAAGTCCTAAATAATAGGGTGAGGCTAAACCAAAAGTCTATAGAGCTTGGTTTTGATCTTGACATGTCTATATGATATTGAAAACAAGATTTAATTAGTTATTGAAAGTGTTTGATACATACTTGTGTTCTTTGACATGATTATATGCCATGTATGCTTACTTGATGGGGTGAATGAGCTATTAGGATTCTTTGAATCTCAGTCTCCCCCGGTTTCCATCTAACCTTATCTAAGTGAAGCCCACGAAGCAAAGAATGGGAGCCAAGGAGCATAATTTATAATACTTTGACAATAAGATAGTTTTTATGTAAATTAATGTCAAAGTGTGTATGTATAGATTATATATAAGATGTAAACCCTTAAGCATATGTAGAAGCATGTAAATATGTTGTATGAACCAAATTTGGAACCACATGTCTAAAAATGTATGATTTTGACATCTTTGAGCCATGATGTCTATGTGTATATATGCAAGTGGAATGGTGAATTTAAGCTCTATGATGATTTAGGCCTATTGAGATACTTTTATATGTTATGTTTAAGCTTGTGGACATACTCAAATGGTCAGGTATGTTTAAAAGGTCATTTGGTATGATTTGATGCCACTTTGACCCCAAATGTTGCCATATTCTTGGCCTAAACTAAAATCTAACCAATTAGATGAGTTTTTGTATAAAATTTTCCAGGCATATAGATCTCATCTAGAACTTTTCACAAAGCTAAAAAACATTATTTTTAGAGTTATAGAGAATTTATTATGATTTTTCAAAGTTAGGCAAATTATGTAGAATAGTCACTATTACTGTTCATATGGTCACATCATAAGCTTTCCATAGCCACCAAGAATACCCAATTTGGAGCTTTGTAGAGGCAGATATGAATTTTTTTAGTTTCTAGTTTGTTGCAGAATGTCCTCAAGACTTAGTTATTGTTCCATTAGCTTTTCATAGGCCAAATGATATTGCTTTTATCTAAAATTTTTATGGTAGTTAGAGGACATCCTGAGCTTTCTAAAAAATCATAATTTTATGCTTTTGATTTTTTTTAGAATTAGTTATGAATTTTCAAAATCCATATTAGAATATAGATACCATGGAAAATGCAAGTGTGCTCTTGAAATTGAGATGGTTAAAGATGGAAGATGAGAATGGTAAACCCAAATGGTCCATTTGACCAAAAATGAATTATTTTGGCCTTTGATAACAATTATTTCAGCTACTAAAAGTGTTTATTTGATGAAAATTGATGTAATTGCCATTTATAATATAACTTAAAGGATATCTTGATATGGTATGACACTCCTCATCATTATCTTCTTGCACACCATCATCAGTCTCTTGCAAGTGACTTTATGCATGATGATGGAGTGCTCCATATGAATCCAACACTTGGTAACTCTCACAAAAACCTTTATTGAATAGATCCTCCCTTACCCTATTTCTCAACTTGAACTTTGTATTATGAATCATATCATTAACTCCTGATTGACTAAATGTCTATTGAAGAAAACTATCCACTCCTCATATATATCTTGGATTAGCTCTGTTCTTGATCATTATCTAACTTTTATCCATCCCCATTCTCTATTTCTTATATTAGGCAACACAAGTAGTAAAATTTTAGTAATAAGAACCACATCCTAATCAAGCCACACCTTCAATCTCTCATGTAGTTGTAAGGAGCAAGCCACATTATGAACAAGAAATTGTAATTCAATCAGAACCAAGTTTCATTTTCCATATCTAGAAATTTGAAACAATAATCAAAATTCGACTATATATGCAACCATAAACTATCCACTATCCACTACCATTAATACCATATTATCCAACCAATAAATCACCAACACACATGCATTGGAGACTACTAAAGTGATTATTAAGTAGTTCTTGATGCTAGGTAAGTGATTCTTGATGCTATAAATGAATGAATAGTTTACTTCTATAATGGATGATGATTTAAGACTTGGTTTTGGTAATCTAGGACCTCTATAAGTGAATTGGGGATGTGCCATAGCATATTGTGCATTTGGGGTTATTTTAGAATTTTAAAGAGTTGGGTATGTTTATTTGGTCTATTGAAACTTATTCAAGGTGGTCTGAGATTTATTGGTAAGGAAATGCATATTTTGGTAAGGAAATGTATACTTTTGCCCTAAGTCCTTAAATAATAAATGTGATGATCGTGTCGCACAATCTCAAATAAAACTAGGTAGCAAAATAAATTTGTAGATAATGGTGCAACCTAGGTCATCTTTCCAAGGAGTTTGTGCCTTAAATTGTTTATGGAAGAGTGTTCTAAGTATTACTAATTAGGACTTATTTTGGGGGTTTTGATATGCTAGAATTTAATTGAACTAAAGTTAATTGACAAGAATTAGAAATCTAAAACTAAGTTCAAGTGATTAATCAAGTAAATGTAGTAACTAGCTTTCAATTGGATTCCCTAGAGTTCAATTATCCTTGCTCTTTTTAGCTTACCAATTTTGGATTAAGTTCTTACTCTTTAGTATATTCCTCATAAGGCTCTTGAATAACCATCCAAGATTCAATTCATCAATTGTTCAAAGAGTTTTGCAACCACAAGAAATCTTAAACAACTAATTAATTGAATTAAAAATAAGAACACACTACACTAATTTTGATTGATTTATGAAAGTCACTGTACAATTCACTCAAGATGCTAATTTACCAATTAGATTAATTAACCCCTCAAGCAATTAATTGCACAAAAGTTCTAGCCAACCAATCCAATAACCATTGCATCAATTAGCCTAAATCAAGAGGAATTTAGAGGTCAATTGTACGGCATTAATTCTGGAATTTCTACAAACAGATAATGATCACAAATAAAATTCTGAAAATTCGATTTAAGATCAATCCAAGAATTAACTCAATCCGATAATTCCAGCAATTAAATTCCTAAACCAATAAGCTAAACCTAGTCAAATTAATAAAGGAAATAATGCTAAAATTAAAAGATTGGGCAAGAGAGTTTTATCCAAATTCAATAGGAGATGTAGAGCTCAAATCTTCATCTAGGAGAATTCAATCTTCAGCTAGCCACAAAAAGGAATTCAAGCTGCCATGGGGGAATCAATTGAAGGAGAATCGATCAAAGAGGCAGCCATCAAGAAAGAAAAATTCTTCTCCTTCAGCGCTGGAATCTCTCGTTCTTTTTTTCTGCCGTCTCGCGTTCTGCTTCTTCTGTAGCGTCTCTCTAGGTTTTATTTTCACCTTCTTCTGATTAATCACGTGCCCCTCAGCTTCTAATTTTGCACGCTGAAGTTACGCAATTAATCCTCATCTTCCAGCTCAATTCCCACGTCAGCTCGTAGCCTTCTTAATTCCACGTGCTCAGCTCATTAATCTCCAGCTCTCTTCACGTGTTCTCCCTTCTCTAATTTCAATCATCTGAAGCTCCCTTGTGCGTGTAAAAATATGGGCCCCATTGCTTTTTATTTATTATAATCCACATGCATGCCAGACACAGACTCGCATCTCTTCTTCACTGTTCACGTCATGTTCCACGTTCCTCTCTCTGCATGTGTGCGTTGCTTTGGTTCTGCCCTGCTGCTGCTCTTTCTTCGAACCAGACCATGGCTTTCTTCACTTTTTTAGCTCGAAGCTTCTGTTCACAGCACCTAAACTCAAGCTTCTCACGTTGGCTCTGCTCACGCAAGCTTTCATGTCCAGACTTCACGTGTTTTTCTCCATGTTGGCTGCTGTGCTTCATCCTTCGTTTCTGTCACGTTACTTCTCCCCTGTTTCTGCAGCTTTCATTCATGTGTTCTGGATAGCTCCACGTCAGTTCCTTCATGTATCTTCTTCTTCATCATCTGCTGGTTTGTATTTTGTTTCCATCTCCTTCAACCCGTAGCTTTCCACGTTAATTTATGCATGAGTGTATGAGCTGTTCGTGTTGTTGTCCAGCCCTTCATTCCACGTTAACTATTCCTTTCATTCTTGGTCTGTGTTGCTTCGTGGATGGCTCTATTTTGAGTTTGTTTCTTGCTCATTCTGCAGCTGCTGGATGGAGAAAAAATGGACGAAGGGATCGTGTATGCATGTGGCAGCCTCCTTCCTCTGTTCAAAGTCTTCATGCACAGCTAGTTCTCTTTTTATTCAACTCAAAACTGTTCATAATCAACACTTCTTCTTTCCTTTAAATCAAATGCTCATTCAAATATTATTAGCCCATTGAAATTCTGCACATGAAAATAAGAAAAACTAAGTAGGAAAAATTCATACAATTATTTAGAAGAAAAGTATGCATTAAAATCGTTCATTTTGCAATTTAATTTCTAAAGTGTATAAATGGCTACTAAAATAAAATCTTATCTATTTAAAGCCCTAAAGCCATATTTGGACACTAAAATGCCTAAGTTAGGGGATTAAAATATATAAAATATCATGGTTATCAAATTCCCCCACACTTAAACCTTTGCACTCCTGGGCAAAGCTCAAGACTTCAAGAAAATACTAATGGAAAAGAAATCAAAAGGAATGGAGTTGTATAAATCACTTAGCACAAGGAAGCTCAAAGCAAATCAATAGCTCAATTCTCCAAGTCATGTCACTTGCATTAATGCAACAAGTACTATGGCAATATGCTTTATCAAAAATGAAATGCAATGAAAGTCCCTCACTTGGATTTGTGTTTATTACTCTCCTCTTTAGTGTTTAGGATGAAGTGCTTACTCTCAAATTCCATCCTACCCAACCTTACTACCATAAGCTTGGCAATCATCTACATCTCCACCACCCAAAATCAAATGCCAATGAATGAATCAAAAGGTCTTTATTATGGTTGTAATGTAGGCTAAGGTATGAAATAAGTGGTAAACAGAAGAATGAAGGAAATTCAAAAGCAAATCGGATGCTTAAAATCATCAAGAGCATTAAAATAAGAATAAGGATGGAGTAAAAGTGCATCTTAAGGCCCTTTTAACCACAAACAGAAAAATATGCACTAAGAGAATAACTTTACTTCCCTTTTTCTTTTTTCTTTTTTTTTTCATGAATTTCTTTTTTTTTTTTCTTTTTTTTTTCATGAATTTCTTTTTTTTTTTTTTTTTTTTTTTTTTGAAATACTCTTGAAGAAAAAGAAACAAATGGCCTATAAATGATGTGCGAATTACACCTCCATCTACCTTAACAAGATATAATGCTCTTAATAATCAAAAGCATCCTAATCAAGGTAGGAAGAACATTGATTTGATTTTCATGGCTAGAAGGCTAACAAGGAAAAATATAAGGCCCAAATGAGAAAAACAAATGGATTAAACTCATATAGGTTAGCTTTTTGGCTCTAGCTAAAATAAAATAACAATGAATGCCTTAATCCTTTTCATCATGGCAAATGAATAAATGTGGCCTTGAATAAGATTCAAGCCAAGTTCTAGAGTAAAAGTAAGATAGGGGATACACACTAGAAATGAATAAGTCATAGGTTCAAAATCTCACAAGGTAAATTGACTATCATCAAATTTCATTAAAGCAAAGCTAATTGCCACTTAACTTGCATTCTTAACACAGGGTCAAATCCTTGTCAAATCAAGATATATCAAAGCCAGGATCCCCTTAATGCTAGCAACTTACACGAAAGCATAGTTTTTGGTTGGTTTTTTTTTTTTTACTGGAAAATAACACAAAACTAACTAAAAACCTAGAAACTAGAAAAATCAACTAACCAAAATAAAACAAAACTAAAAATTTATTTGTATCCCCCCCACACTTAAACATTGCATTGTCCTCAATGCCAGCACATAATCCAATAAACAGATATAGACAACACAATATAAAAGGGGAAAGGGAAAGAGTACAACCGGGGTTTAGGGTGGGTTATGAAGTTGGAGCTCCTCCTTGTTATCCCGTGGAACTCCTTCATAAAAGTGTTTGAGCCGATGTCCATTAACTTTGAATTTAGCTCCCGTTTGCTCATCTAAAAGCTCAACTGCACCAAAAGGGAAAACATTAGAGACTATATAAGGACCTTCCCATTTAGAACGAAGTTTACCTGGCATAAGCTTCAGACGGGATTTATAGAGTAGGACTTTTTGGCCGACAACAAACTCTTTCCTTGCTATCATCTTGTCATGGAATGCCTTTGTCTTGTCTTTATAGATCCTTGCATTGTCATAGGCTTCTAATATGATCTCTTCAAGCTCTTGGAGTTGGAATTTTCTGTGAGATCCTGCTTCATTCAAATCCAAATTGCATTTCTTCACAGCCCAATAAGCTTTGTGCTCCACTTCCACCAGTAAGTGACATGCTTTTCCAAATACCAGCCGATAGGGTGACATGCCAATAGGAGTCTTGTAGGCAGTCCTGTAAGCCCAAAGTGCATCATCCAGCCTCTTACTCCAATCTTTCCTATTCGGCTGCACTGTTTTCTCCAAAATTTGCTTCACCTCCCGGTTAGAAATTTCTGCCTGGCCATTTGTCTGAGGGTGGTATGGAGTAGCTACTTTATGCACAACACCATACTTGCTAAGCAAGCTATGCATACTCCGGTTACAAAAGTGAGTGCCCTGGTTACTGATAATGGCTCTGGGAATACCAAACCTACAGAAAATGTGAGAGCGAACAAACTCTACAACCACAGAAGAATCATCAGTCCTAGTGGGTTTGGCTTCCACCCACTTCGAAACATAATCAACAGCCAATAATATGTATGAAAAGCCAAAAGAATTAGGAAAAGGTCCCATAAAATCAATGCCCCACACATTAAAGACTTCACAAAATAAGATGGGATGTTGTGGCATTTCATTTCTCCTAGATATGCTACCTGTTTGTTAACACCTAACACATCTTTTACAAAAATCAAAGGCATCACGAAACAGGGTAGGCCAATATAATCCACTATCTAGAACCTTCCTAGTTGTGCATTTTGGACTAAAGTGACCTCCACATGCTAGTGTGTGACAAAAATTTAAAACAGAATCAAATTCTATATCAGGCACACAACGTCTAATCACTTGGTCACTACATAATCTCCACAAATATGGATAATCCCAAATATAATACCTAGCTTCACTCCTAAACTTATTCAACTGATATTTAGTCAAATCAACAGGTAGTTCAGAGGCAGCTAGATAATTCACTAAGTCAGCATACCATGGATAAAAACCATGCACAGCACATAAATGCTCATCAGGGAAATCATCATCAATAGGTAAGGAATTTACCTTTGAAGGTTCAATTCTGCTTAAGTGGTCTGCCACCAAGTTTTCAGCTCCACTTTTATCCCGGATGTCAATGTCAAATTCTTGAAGTAGAAGCATCCATCTGATCAATCTTGGCTTTGCATCGGGCTTCTTCAGCAAGTACTTCAAGGCTGCATGATCAGTAAAAACAATGACTTTAGTATCAAGTAAATATGATCTAAATTTATCCAAAGCAAAAACAATAGCAAGAAACTCTTTTTCTCTGGTTGTATAATTTGTTTGGGCCCCATCCAAAATCTTGGATGCATAAGCAATCACATGGGACCTCTTATTCACTCTCTGGCTCAAAACTGCACCTACAGCAAAATTAGATGCGTCACATAAAAGCTCAAATGGGAGGGTCCAATCAGGGGGTTGAATAATGGGTGGGGAAGTCAAGCATTTCTTAAGTTCATCAAAAGCTGTTTTACATGCATCATTAAATTGGAAATCAACATCTTTTTGTAACAACTTAGACAATGGCAAAGCAATTTTACTAAAGTTCTGAATGAATCTTCTATAGAAACCCGCATGACCTAGAAAAGATCGGACCTCCCGAACACATATCGGGTATGGTAGAGAGGTTATAACATCTATCTTAGGTTTATCTACCTCTATGCCCTGTTTAGATATAATATGACCCAATACAATGTCTTTCCGAACCATAAAATGACACTTTTCAAAATTAAGTACAAGGTTTTTCTCTATGCATCTAGCTAGGACTCTATCCAGACTACATAAGCAATCATCAAAAGAGTTCCCATATACAGTGAAATCATCCATAAAAATTTCTATACAATGTTCAAGGAAATCACTAAAAATGGAAACCATGCACCGCTGGAAGGTCCCAGGGGCATTACAAAGACCAAAAGGCATTCGTCTGTAGGCATATGTTCCAAATGGGCATGTGAATGTCGTCTTCTCTTAATCCTCCGGGGCTATGCATATCTGAAAATACCCTGAAAATCCATCCAAAAAACAGTAGTGAGATTTACCAGCTAAACGCTCAAGCATCTGATCAATAAATAGGAGGGGGTAATGATCTTTTCTAGTGACTAAATTAAGCCTCCTATAGTCAATGCAAACCCTCCAACTATTTTGTATACGGGTGAGTACCAATTCATTATTCTCGTTTCGGATCACTGTGATCCCTGATTTCTTTGGAACTACCTGCACAGGACTAACCCACTGACTGTCAGAAATAGGATATATTATACCAGCAGATAAAAGTTTAGAAACTTCCTTTTTGACCACATCCAGAATAAGTGGGTTCAGTCGCCTTTGAGGTTGCCTTACTGGTTTTGCCCCATCTTCCAACAGAATTCTGTGCATGCATGTATCAGGGCTAATCCCAGGTATGTCAGCTAAGGTCCACCCTATTGCTTGTTTTCTCCTCCTTAAGACCTCAAGAAGCTTCTCTTCTTCATCTGGAATAATGTCACTAGCCACAATTACTGGAAGCTTCTCATTTTCCCCCAAGTAGGTGTACTTGAGATTGTCTGGAAGCGGTTTGAGCTCTAAGTTGGGAGCTTGCTCAACCGAAGGTATGAGTTGTTAAATTTCTTTCATGCCCAGTACCTGTTCAGACAACTCACAGATAGAAGAAACAACTTCCCCATCCTTGGGGATATCAGTAGTATGGGAAGAATCAAAAGAATCAGTAGTCAAGTGAATATCAGCATCATGATTTCCTAAACTATCCATATCAACATGCAAAGAATTATCAGTACCAGAAAGATCAACAAGACCAGTAAAATCAACAGATGTTCTAGATGAAATAGAATCAATCTGATCAGTAATAGATTCTGTAGAGTTAATCTCATCATACAAGCTCAAAAATTCATCAATTTCTCTACATATAGTGCAAGAATGAGAGTTATCACAATTATGTCTCAAAGAATCATCAAGATCAGCAATATCACAGGATTCAGTCAACAAACTATCCCTAAAATTAGCACTGGCATTATCAACTAACATATCAATCAGGCTGATACTAAAAACAGAGTTATCATCACAAGGGTATTTCATGGCATCAAATATATTAAATTGTATCACATTGCCAGCAAACTCCATTTGAAGAGTACCCTCATGCACATTTATAATTGTTTTAGTAGTTTTCAGGAAAGGTCTACCTAAAATGAGTGGGGCATGTCCACTAGATCTATATCTATCATCCTCTATATTAAGGACATAAAAATCAGCTGGAAAAATCAAATCCTTTACCTTCACCAGAACATCCTCCAACACTCTTGAAGGATAAGCAATGCTTCTATTTGCCAACTGCACAACCACTCCGGTAGGTTTCAGCTCTCCCACCTGCAAAGATGAATAAACAGATTTAGGCATAACATTTATAGCAGCACCAAGATCAATTAAAGCATCAGAAAACTCTAAATTTCCAATGGTGCATGGAATTGTAAAAGTGCCCGGATCTTGACACTTAGTGGGCATTGTTGGCTGTATGAGTGCTGAAACATTCTTGCCAAAATTGACTTTTTCATTCCCTCTCAGACGTCTCTTGTTAGTGCATATCTCTTTGAGAAACTTGGCATATTTAGGGATGGTCTTGATTGCCTCCAACAGGGGTATATTGACCTCAACCTTTTTAAAAGTCTCAAGAATCTCTTTTTCTGCATCTGCTTCAGTTTGCCTCTTTCCCAAGGTAGGTCTATGTGGGAAAGGCAAAATTTTCTTTGGCTCCTCTTCATTATTAGGCTCATTTGGTGCAACGTGTGTTTTTGATGACGCTGACTTATCCATGGTGGTGGTATCTGAGGATCCCTGAACTTCTTTTCCACTCCTAAGAGTGATGGCACTGACATTGCTATTATTCCTTGGATTAACAATTGTCTGTGAGGGTAATTGGCTTGAACCTTGGCTTTTTATCTCATTGAGAGAAGTAGCGAATTGTCCTATCTGAGTATCAACCCTTCTTTTTAAGTTTTGCATCATTTATGTGATTTGTGCTTGACTCTCCATAATACGCTTCATCATGTCTCCAATATTATCCCCTTTCTTTGGTTCCTCCTGTATAGGAGCTGGCTGCCTAATAAGTTGGGAAGACTGTGCACTAGGTCCTGCAACATTGTATCTATTTTGTTGCCCTCCCTCATATCTCAAATTGGGGTGATCCCTCCATCCTGGATTGTATGTATTAGAATAGGGATCATATTTTTGTTGCCCTTGTTACATCGGCCTAACTGGAAACATCCCAGCACAAGCCTCTACCCTGTCTTCTAACATAGGGCACTGATCAGTAGTATGTGTGGCCAAAGAGCATATATCACACAGGGGTCCTACCAAAGTAGTAGAGGTAGATGTTTGTCCAGATGCATAACACTGTGGATAAGAATATGTCTGAGCAGGGTAGGATTGTGGTGTAAAAGTCTGGGAAGGGGCGGAGGATGACTGCTGCCGATCTAAAGCAAGTTTTTGGAGTATAGTAGACATTACTTCAAGTTTGCTCTCAATTCTCTGACCATAGTCTGGAGCATACAATTCATTGACTCCTCTTACTGTTTGCATTGATCTGGACCCAAATTGCTGAGCATTCTGAGCCATCTTATCAATCAACTCCCAAGCTCCCGTAGGTGTCAGATCACCTAAGGCTCCACCAGAGGCCGCATCAATCATATTTCTGTCCATGATCAATAGCCCCTCATAGAAGTACTGTATAAGTAACTGATCAGAGATTTGATGGTGAGGGCAACTAGCCAACAATCTTTTGAATCTTTCCCAGTACTCATATAAAGTCTCTTCACCATTCTGTCTGATCCCACATATCTCTTTCCTTATTGATGCAGTGCGAGATGCAGGAAAGAATTTCTCCAAGAATAACCTCTTCAGTTGGTCCCAAGAAGTAATGGCACCGGGAGGTAGATAGTACAACCAATCCTTGGCTAAACCATCCAAGGAAAAAGGGAATGCTCTGAGCTTGATTTGTTCCTCTGAGACACCTTGTGGCTTCATTGTAGAGCATACAACATGGAATTCTTTTAGATGTTTGTGAGGGTCATCTCCTGCAAGTCCATGAAACTTAGGAAGTAAGTGAATCAAACCAGATTTAAGCTCAAAATTTACATCTAATTCTGGATATTGTATGCAAAGATTTTGATAATGCACATTAGGAGCTGTCAATTCTCTAATAGTTCTAGCATGTATGTTATTATTCAAATTTTCATTCACATTCAAGTTAGCCTGAACATGCATATTGTGACGACCCTAGATTCTAATATCAGTGATTATAGCTAAATACACAATTACTAGATAATGATCAAGGTTTGGATTCATCGCAATTAATTACATTATGAAAATATAGGGGAAATTTAAACCTTGATACTACTAGGATCATCAACTAACAACCATAACGGGATCATGCATAAGAAAGGTTTATGCCATCATTAAAGGCTTATGATTTATCCATTGATCAATTTCAACCCACAAAACATCCCACCAATGTACTCATACCATTCCCTAGCATTAGCCTTACTGAAATTAGGGTTTATAGGTCAAATATAGGAGTTTGGGGACCTGCGCCGAGACTTGGAACTTTCCCGCCGCGGCTACGTTAGGTTCTGGAGCTCAAAAACCACATTTTAAAACTTGCGCCGCGGCCTGGAACTCTTGCGCCGCGGCCCAGTTACTCTCTGGAATTTTCCTGACTTCGCCGCGGCGAGTTGGACCTGCGCCGCGGCCAACCTATGTGGCGCCGCGGCGAGTTTTGCTACTGTAACCTCCCAAATTAATTTTCTCGACTCGCGCCGCGGCGGGACTTCTTACGCCGCGGCGAGGTTACGTTCTGTCACCTCCTGGGCGATTATTTCCACTCTGCGCCGCGGCGAGATTTATCAAGCCGCGGCGTCCCTCGCCACTGTCACTCCCTAGGCCGCGGCGAAGCCTTCTTGGCCGCGGCGTGACTCCCTTCTGTTGCTATTTTCCCTCTATTTCGCCCCCTACATTCCATTTCTCTTCTTAGGGACACTCTAAGGTCACTTCCCCTCATTTTATGTGGCTCTAATGACACTTATCTACCTTATTTACTTAGCTATTCTTCCATTACCCATTCAAAACTTATGTACCCATCTCCGTTCTCTAATCACCCTCTATTAGTAAGTTTATAAAATAGCAACAACAGATTATACATGAATTACCAGCAACTATCCTTTAATACTCAATAAATGGGGGTTCCATATATTAGGGGCTCATATCAATATCTCGAGGGTTACATTTCCATTGATAAACAATACTACATGTCAGCACCAATTACAACAGAAATCATGAGTCCATACAACAACTACCAAATTAAGATGAGGTTTAACCCCTCAATTCATACATTCTCAATAAATCAAATGTTCAAGCCTACACTTGGCAATGCAGATACATGTTGATGCTATACTTTAAGGAATACAAAATTAGCATCTATACTAGCTAAGTCAGCCCAAGTGTAGCCATCTCCCCATAGGTTGAAGCTTATGGATTTTCATCCACTTGCTTACCCTTATCCTTACCCGAGGAACCTTCACCTGAAATATTGATCCCACAACATGAGGTGAGATATAAATCTCAGTAACCAAAGTAATTCCATCATATAATCCAGTTTAATCAACATATATGCATACATCAAAACCCATATCAGAATCATATCAGTCATTTCAGCAAATGAAACAATTAGGCTATCATGATTACTATCCCATACTAGCAATCATATAATCAACATGTTAAAGGCCATTAACACCGAGAGAGGCCCATCCACGGCACCTACTCCCTATTGAGCACAACCAGGGCTCAGTGCATTTGGGGTTGATCATACCCGGTGCCCGATCGTGGCACATGCACGGGTGGCAGCCGCACTACAGCTCCACCATGGACTCACAAGGTCCAATCATAATACAACAGATAGCCAACCAATTCATTCAACATTTCAAATCATTCATATATATAGCAAATATGAAATTAAAATAGATACATGCATGGAATTACTGTAAACCCCGGTTACCTCACTTGCAGATAATTGCAACAGCCACCAAAAATTCCAAATTCGGATCCAAGTATCTCCCACCAGAATTTTCAATGTGTCACCCAAAATCCTAAGCAAATTCGTACAAAATTAATGCCCATAATATAAATAAGCTATGGGGGTCTCAAACCATAAAAGGAAGCATCAAAATGGGGGGTTTAAAGTCTCCTAATACTGACCCCAACCTCAACCTACGAATTTCACCAAGAAAACCTCCCAACACTCACTTTTCAGATTTTGGGTATAATGAAATCTCTCCAAATGAAAAACTAATTGGACCAAATTAAAGAGAAAGATGAGGGGGTTAAGTTCTATAACTATTACCTTGGCCAAATCTTGCTCTAAGTGTGTGGAAATGCAGAATCTTTGCCCCAAACCCTAGCCTCCTTCTCAACCTCCGAATTTGCCTCTTGAGTTTCAGAAAAATGAAAGTGTGGCTGAAGCATTAGGGTTTAGATGGGTTTAAGTTGGGTCAAAAGGCTGGGTCATGGGTTGCTCCAAGTCCAAACCCAATTGGGTTTCAGATTTTGCTTATTGGACCAGTTTTTAAGTGTTGGGCTGCATAATTCTGTTGGGCCAGTTTTCACTTATTGGGTTGCTGAAGTTTAATAGGTTTTGGGTCTAATTTGAAGGGCTCAAGGGCTTGGGTCTGCACAAGGGTAATTGGGCCACTTAATTGAGCCTATACAAGATAAATCTTGGGCCTCTATCTCATTAAATTAGTTTGGGTTTACCTCTAATTCATTGGGCCTCCATTAGCCTCTTATCATGATTTAATTAATTTGGGCTTAGATGTAAATCTCCATCCTAAATAAATTCTCAACCCATATTAACAATTTATCTCTCTAGAATACCTATTCACTAACTTGCCCAATTATGCTCTATTAATTATCCTTAATTAATCTTAATCCATAATTAACACCTTAATTAATTTCGGGGTGTTACACATATTCCTGTTAGCATTTATTTGATCTTGTTCAGCCATATTATCGCTAGCAAATTGAAGTGCACAATCAATTCCTTGCACGGAATCAAAAGCAGACGAAATAGAGCTATTAATTCCTACACTATCCTTGTTTTTCCTAATCCTTACTTGTCTTCTAAAGGTTCTTTCAATTTCTGGATCCAAATCAATTAATTTTTCACCAGAGCTTCTTGTCATACACCAATTACACAAGCAAAAACTAAGAAGGAACACAAAAATTAGCAAAGAAAAATTAAAACAAAAATTCCAAAAAAATTAGAAAAATCTTAGAAAATTCGAAAAAATACTAAAAAATTCAAAAAAGTGCTCCAAACATTGGAATTTGGCCAAAAAATAGTGCACCAAATAGCTATGCTATTAGTTTTGCTCAAAACACCCAAAAACCTTGGAAAACAGAATTTGAGAATTTTCTGGGTGCCTCAAACGAAAATTCCAGCAAGCAGGCAAGATAATTCAAGCAACTGAAATAGACCAATTCCAAGTTCAAAATAGGGGGAAAATAGAGCAAAAATAGATCAAAAACAGGGCAAAAATACTAAGAAATCTCTCTAAACAATTAAGAAACTAAACTCCCCGGCAACGCCGCCAAATTTGATGATTGTGTCGCACAATCTCAAATAAAACTAGGTAGCAAAATAAATTTGTAGATAATGGTGCAACCTAGGTCATCTTTCCAAGGAGTTTGTGCCTTAAATTGTTTATGGAAGAGTGTTCTAAGTATTACTAATTAGGACTTATTTTGGGGGTTTTGATATGCTAGAATTTAATTGAACTAAAGTTAATTGACAAGAATTAGAAATCTAAAACTAAGTTCAAGTGATTAATCAAGGAAATGTAGTAACTAGCTTTCAATTGGATTCCCTAGAGTTCAATTATCCTTGCTCTTTTTAGCTTACCAATTTTGGATTAAGTTCTTACTCTTTAGTATATTCCTCATAAGGCTCTTAAATAACCATCCAAGATTCAATTCATCAATTGTTCAAAGAGTTTTGCAACCACAAGAAATCTTAAACAACTAATTAATTGAATTAAAAATAAGAACACACTACACTAATTTTGATTGATTTATGAAAG
This sequence comes from Erythrophleum fordii, assembly GCA_032878935.1. NCBI lineage: Eukaryota > Viridiplantae > Streptophyta > Magnoliopsida > Fabales > Fabaceae > Erythrophleum > Erythrophleum fordii. Next base: position 2,992,491 of record JAVQMF010000025.1, on the reverse strand, counting down.
TCACTGTACAATTCACTCAAGATACTAATTCACCAATTAGATTAATTAACCCCTCAAGCAATTAATTGCACAAAAGTTCTAGCCAACTAATCCAATAACCATTGCATCAATTAGCCTAAATCAAGAGGAATTTAGAGGTCAATTGTACGGCATTAATTCTGGAATTTCTACAAACAGATAATGATCACAAATAAAATTCTGAAATTCGATTTAAGATCAATCCAAGAATTAACTCAATCCGGTAATTCCAGCAATTAAATTCCTAAACCAATAAGCTAAACCTAGTCAAATTAATAAAGGAAATAATGCTAAAATTAAAAGATTGGGAAAGAGAGTTTTATCCAAATTCAATAGGAGATGTAGAGCTCAAATCTTCATCTAGGAGAATTCAATCTTCAGCTAGCCACAAAAAGGAATTCAAGCTACCATGGGGGAATCAATTGAAGGAGAATCGATCAAAGAGGCAGCCATCAAGAAAGAAAAATTCTTCTCCTTCAGCGCTGGAACCTCTCGTTCTTTTTTTCTGTCGTCTCGCATTCTGCTTCTTCTGTAGCGTCTCTCTAGGTTTTATTTTCACCTTCTTCTGATTAATCACGTGCCCCTCAGCTTCTAATTTTGCACGCTAAAGTTACGCAATTAATCCTCATCTTCCAGCTCAATTCCCACGTCAGCTCGTAGCCTTCTTAATTCCACGTTTTCAGCTCATTAATCTCCAGCTCTCTTCACGTGTTCTCCCTTCTCTAATTTCAATCATCTGAAGCTCCCTTGTGCGTGTAAAAACGTGGGCCCCATTGCTTTTTATTTATTATAATCCACATGCATGCCAGACACAGACTCGCATCTCTTCTTCACTGTTCACGTCATGTTCCACGTTCCTCTCTCTGCATGTGTGCGTTGCTTTGGTTCTGCCCTGCTGCTGCTCTTTCTTCGAACCAGACCATGGCTTTCTTCACTTTTTTAGCTCGAAGCTTCTGTTCACAGCACCTAAACTCAAGCTTCTCACGTTGGCTCTGCTCACGCAAGCTTGTCCAGACTTCACGTGTTTTTCTCCATGTTGGCTGCTGTGCTTCATCCTTCGTTTCTGTCACGTTACTTCTCCCCTGTTTCTGCAGCTTTCATTCATGTGTTCTGGATAGCTCCACGTCAGTTTCTTCATCTATCTTCTTCTTCATCATCTGCTGGTTTGTATTTTGTTTCCATCTCCTTCAACCCGTAGCTTTCCACGTTAATTTATGCATGAGTGTATGAGCTGTTCGTGTTGCTGTCCAGCCCTTCATTCCACGTTAACTCTTCCTTTCATTCTTGGTCTGTGTTGCTTCGTGGATGGCTCTGTTTTGAGTTTGTTTCTTGCTCATTCTGCAGCTGCTGGATGGAGAAAAAATGGACGAAGGGATCGTGTATGCATGTGGCAGCCTCCTTCCTCTGTTCAAAGTCTTCATGCACAGCTGGTTCTCTTTTTATTCAACTCAAAACTGTCCATAATCAACACTTCTTCTTTCCTTTAAATCAAATGCTCATTCAAATATTATTAGCCCATTGAAATTCTGCACATGAAAATAAGAAAAACTACGTAGGAAAAATTCATACAATTATTTACAAGAAAAGTATGCATTAAAATCATTCATTTTGCAATTTAATTTCTAAAGTGTATAAATGGCTACTAAAATAAAATCTTATCTAATTAAAGCCCTAAAGCCATATTTGGACACTAAAATGCCTAAGTTAGGGGATTAAAATATATAAAATATCATGGTTATCAAAATGCTAGTATGGGGAGGTAGATAGGAGACAGATGTCAATAAAACTAAGTAATCTAACCATTAAAGGGCCTTAAAACTCCATTAAAGGGTGTACCAAATGGTTAGGGTGAATATTTATGAGTTTAGGATCGAAAGTAATTGGAGTCATGGCTAGAATTCATATAGAACTGAAGAGCGCCACGGTGTGGTAATCTCAAGTCATAAGACTTTTACAAAACTAAGTTGCATCGTGGCATGGTAATCTCAAGTCACAATAAGGATCGTAATTCTAGCATATGTTAGTTTCAGTAGTGAGTTGAGTCATGACATATGTATTTTAAATCATAGTGTAAGTTTAATATTTTAATTCCAAAGTTACAAAATTAAACTAAGTCACGGTATAAGTACATCCTGATGCTTTTAGAGGTTCCAATAACCATCTTAGCCATGGCAGAGATCTACCAAGTCGTGGCCTAAGTACCAAAACCCTTAATTTAGCTTCTAAGTTTCAAAAGTTATAACTTTAAGCATGGTTGTCCATTTAAGGTGATTTTTTTTAATCTGGATATTTTTTCGAGATCTATGCAATGGCAAATTACCTAAGGTAGTTTGCTCACTTATTTTTTCAAAAAAAAAAAACATGTTTAGGCCTTTAATTTTGACATTTTTGTTTTTAATTTGTTATCATTGGTATTTTCTCTTTTTTTTTTTTTTTGAGATTTTTGTTTTTAAATGCCTTTCACCATTAAAACAAGCCTAAAATTGAAATCTTTCTATAACTATAAAATGCTATATGATTAACAATATTTCAACACAAACATGCCTTTATTTAATGAAACTAGCACATTTCCTAATGGCTAATCATAGAAGTAAAAACTATGAAATTAAGTTTTACCTCTTTAAGGACTTTAAAATTACATTAGCTTAAATGAATATCACCATTTTCTTTCATGTCTCTTATTAAATTTACACTTAAGCATCAACAAAAATTAAAGCTCAAACCCACAAAAAATATCTCACAAGTTCAGAGTAAGCATCAGGCCAACATCAAACCAACATTAGACCCCAAAATGCAAAAATCTATAACTTGAGCAAGGGATTTCCAAAGTTAGCAAACATTGGCTTTAAACTCTACATGTTTACTTTATATTATAAAAATTTTAGCCCAATTCTACATCTTTTGTTCCTCAAAAATTGCACAACAATAGAACTAGTTTGGGTGACAATTCTGCAGATTCACCCCTAGTTGTCCTAAAATTCAAAAATTTAGAAAATATTCCATATAATTCCAAAAATTACCATCTTAGGCTTTAATTAAACCTTTAAATATCCTCTAATTGTCTACTAAGTTTTAGACCTAGACTCTACCATTTGATCCTTCAAAGTATCCCTTTCCAAATCTGCCCTATTTGGGTTCTAAATTTGACACTAAAGAGTATATATGTGCAAATGATGGCCTCAAACCATTCCATTAACGACCACAACATTTCTAACAAGTTTCAAATCATACCTTAAGACTATTAGAACTTCCTAAACTCTCAAGAAATCTCTAGATCATAATATGACTACCTAAGTTCCTTATACCATGTATAAGTCACCAAACTACTTTGAGCTTTAGAGATCACACAACGAATCATCATGCATTCAAATTAGTGATATTAAGATTCCACAATAATATCATAAGAACCATGAAATACAAATCAAAATAATTGCATTTATGTCAGACTAAATACATCAAAGTATTAAGTTTCCTCTCAAATCTTCTCTCACTTGCCATAGGTACATTTCCCAAATTAATTCAAGTCTTATGCTTGGCTTTTACATGTCATATATGCATTTTATAAAAGAATTAAAAGAAACTACATATGTCACTATAAGATATAGCCCTGCTTGCTTCTTACTTCTAGGGTCTTTCCCTTATAGGAAGAGTTAAGATAGAAGAGGGGATGAGATGTGCAAATCTCAGTAACCATGGAATCATTTCTACCTATATGCATATAGAATGCAATGTATGAATGTATGATATAGTTAAAATATGCCAAATATGTATAAATGCCAAAGTCAAGTATAATGATGCAAATAGGCTTGATCGTAATGTAGAGGGATATCACAATCATTTAAATCATTTTCATATGCAATACACAACACACAATGCATATAAAAGGAAATAACTTCAGGTTACCTCTATCGTGGCTTCCAACTCTAAAAAGGTGTCGAATAATCACTCCAAGAAAACTTAACCTATTGAGCATAAGAAAATTCAACATTAGTTAATGGCTCTTATATACCACACACACATCATAAGTCACTTTTATTCTTTGAAACTCTTTTTGTATAAACTATCCATTATATTTCTGTCCCAAATAAACCATTTAAAGCTCTTAATCCCAAACATAATCCATCCTCTATCTCATTCCTCTAGAATTCGCATATGTGACTGCCTCAATAGGAAATTCATGCTAAATCACAATATTAGGGTTATCTTCATCAAAAACCATCATTTAAAGTCTACCCAAGGTTAAAGGAGCATCATCCAACCATTAAAGCATCAAGATTAAATTTAAGATTCCAAATTCGCATCCATAGTTAACCTTACCATGAAATCCATAAAGTTCATTATATTTTTGCTCATTCTCATTAGAAATCATCAATTAATGCCTACCCAAACCAAAAGGAACCATTACAAGCAATGTAATTTGAATATTAAACAAAAAATGCCAATTTACAAGACCTAGAGTTTATACTTCCTCCATAAATTAGAACTTAGGATATTAATTGTAACATCCAATTTTTCTATAAATGCACGAAACTCACTAAATATAAAAGCAAGTCCCCTTAAATGAATTATTTAAGGTCAAATGAAATTAAGATAAAAATTTAAATAATAAAAAATGAGGATTTGAGATATGAGTTGTCAAGAAACCAGAGTCAAAGTGGTTCAATAAAATTGTCAAAAGTATAATGGCATTTTTGTAATTTTAGGCACTATTTAGAAAATTCAAAGGACGGATTTTTAAATGAAAAAAATGAGTTTCTTAGGCTCTCAAAGGCCTAAAAACTATAGGAATTCTCAGAAAAAGTAAAACCCTTTCGGTTGACATTTTTATAATATTAGTTGACCCAAACTTTGACCAATTCGTTCAAGAAGATTTTAGATCTAAATTGAGTGATTCCAAAAGCATTTTATAAGTTAGAGAACTAAATTTCCTGATGGAAAAATACAATTCTAAAAATAGAGCTAAAATAAGCCTAAAAAGAAAAAGCAAAGAAAAGGGATGTAAATGGAATTTTAAATGAACAATTTTAAGACCATTGTTTCTTATAAGTGGTGTCCCATTCTTCTCCCATTTTAAACTGCGCAGCCCAAACCAAAGGAGAGCTTTGCCCTAAAGCACGCACTAAGAGGGAGGAAGAAAAGGAAGAAAAATTCAAGAAAAGAGGGAGAATATTAGAATTTGAAGGATAAGACTACACCAAGTGAAAGAGCCCTTAAAACAAGCCTAAAAACAAGGTAATCCTTCTAGTTTTCATTGTAGTTCCTTGTTGTTTTTCTTGAGAGGTGTTTGACCAAACATAGGCATAGCAAAGGAGGATAAATTCTGACCTAACCAAGGAGGAAACATAGGCTTTAGAGTGTGAGAAACAAGATTATGCAAAGAAATTCAATTAAGGTGCATTAGAAATCAAGTTAGCCAAGTTAGGTATTTTGTTACACCTTGATGAGTAGGGGACTTTCTAATGATAATTTAAGCTATCTAAGATTATATGCCAGTTCCCAAGACACCTAACAAGTCTCCCAAGTGGTCATTCCCTAAAAAAAAGTAAGCAAACTCCATGGGTGAACAAGGAAGCTTAAGTCTCAGCTTAGACAAGATGGAGCATCTAGGGAGAGTTTTAAATTCTTCTAAGACTAGAATGGGACTAGATATGATAGAAAAATATCAAAGGAAGCCTTGGAATAAATCTAGAAAGGATATCTTGGGAGATAGAGGTGTAGGCTCTACAATAATACATAAAGAAGCAACTCATAGGTATGTTCCTTAAAATAAATTTGTGATGACTCCAAAGAGTCTAAATGGAGTCAAAAGACTTAGAATAAATGAAAAAATGGAGCCAAGATCATGAATTCTTAGAGTTTTTTTATTAGGTCTTTTATGGAGCCATAATGGTGTTTTAGAACCTAGTGTGCTTCCATATAATTTGTATGAAGTTAGAGCTTAAACATATGATTTAAATGTGTCCCATTTGATGTATCTAGGCCAAGAGAATCTATTGCCACCAATTTTCAAGGGTGTGGCCGAGAGAGGAGAAGAAATAAGCAAAGGAAAAGCTTGAGATTTGGCTTCAAAGTAGCTCTCTAACCTTTTACTCATGCATGCCTTAGATGTTTGCTTGTCTTTGAGTATTTGTATGTATGTTTATGCCATGAGAAATATTTCTAGTTATTGCCTATATGTTATGGTACCATGATGTCCTTAAAATGTGCTTTATGAATTTGTTTTGGCTTGAATGGGTATGGTGATGCCAAAAGTCTATTAGCAAAGGTGAGGATGAGCCAAAAGTCCTTAGGATTGGGTGAGACAAATCTAAAAGTCTCAAAAAAAATAAGGCTTAGTCAAAAGTTCCTTCAAAATAGGTAAGGTAAATCCAAAAGTCTCAAGAAAAATGGGTGAGGCTAGACCAATGCCCTTAAGAGCCTATGTATGTTATGTATGAGTTTCTTGAATATAGAAAATGCTATATATATGTTCACTAGTAGCTTAAAAGCCATGCATGCATTCTTTGACATATATATGCATCCCTTATATATGTTTGAAAGGGTAAAGAGCTACTAAGATTCTTTGAATCTCACTTTTCCCCCTTCAACACCTAACAATGTCTAGGTGAACTAAGTAGACCAAAGAAAGGAGAGTAAATGGCTTGGAGCATGATTCTTGACAAGGAAGTAGAAAAATAGGCAATTTTATAGCATATTGATGCAAAGAAATGTATCCATGTGATGTATATGAGATGTAACCATTTGAGTAGGACTAAATGTATATAATTATGATGTATGTATGAATCTTGAAGCCAAATGCATGAAAATGTGGGAATTTGCCACTGTTGTGTTAGTATGTGTTTGTGTAGGAAAGCAAGTGGCATCGTGAATTTGAGCTCCATGATGATTTAGACCATTTGGCATGCTTCCCTAAGTTGTATTTATGCTATGGGATATACTCAAATGGCTATGGAATAAGAGGAAGGTCAAATGGTGCCTTATGAACCCACTTTGATCATTAAAAGTGACAAAACCTTGAGTTGAACTAAAGTCTGACCAAATGGATGACTTTTTACACAAAATTTAGCTAGAAACTATGGCTCATCAAGAGATTTTCATAGAGTCAAAGAGCACCCAATTTGGAGCTATAGAGAATTTATTATGATTTTTCAAAGTCAGTCAAATTATGTAGAATAGTAATGTGCACTATTCATATGGTTAGATTTTGTTTCTGTGTCACTCATGGGTCAAATGAAGTCTAATGGCTGTGAAATTTTATGGGCATAAACTAGACACCATAAGCTTTCTATAGCTATTGAGATTGTAACACTTGGTTTTCATAAAAATGACAAAAATGGGCCAGATGTAAAAAAGAGTCCTCTAAAATAAATCAATTAAGGCCAAATAAAATTACAATAAAATTCTAAATATTAAAAAATGAGGAATCAAGGCTTAGGATGCCTAGAAACTAGAACTAGAATAGCTAAAGAAAATCCTAACGAAATATAGTGGCTTTTTCATAATTTTAGACAACTTTTAGAAAACTCAAAAGAAGGATCTTTAAATGAAAAAATTGAGTTTCTCAAGGTTTTTAGAGACCTTAAAAACTATAGGAACCTCTAGAATAGTTAAAATCCCTCTGGTTTACATTTTAGAACGTTGGTGAACCTGAACTTTAACCATTTCGTTCGAAAAGGTTTTAGACCTAATTTGAGTGATTCCAAAGGCTATTTAGAGGTTAGAGAACTTATATTTTATGATGGAAAAGACGATTTTTAAAAAAGAGTTGAAATGAGCCTAAAACGAAAAAGCAAAGAATGAGAGACAAAATTAGCATTTGAAAAGCTTCTTAAGAAACCCTTCCTATATATAGGTGGCCCCCACTCTTCTCCTCATTTTAGCCAACCTAATTTCTATCCTAAACAAAGGAGAACTTAGCAAGAAAGGGCGTACAAAAGGAAGGGAAAAAGGGGAAGAAAAAGGCTAGGAAAAAGGTAAGAAATCTTGGTTTTTCAAGTTCTTTCCTTTAATAAACTTATCCTCCTCCTTCTCCTCTTTCTTTCCATGGTCTTGATGCATCAATTGGATCTATTTTGAGCCATATTCAAGGGAGAGAAGTTTAAAATTCCAAGGAAGAGCCAAAGCAAAAGAGAAAGCTCTTGAAAAGGCTAAAGAATCAAATTGCTTCCCTTGCTTCTTCTTTCTTGTTCTTCCATAGCTAGTTTAGGCCTCATAAAGAAGAAGCAAGAATGAGCAAATTTTTTTCTAAACCAGGCATGAAACCTAGGTTTTTAAGGGTGAGGAAAAAGTAGATGCAAAGAAATTCTAAAAAGAACCATTAGTTTTCAAGTTTCCAAAACCTAAGGTTTTCTTTGCACCATATATGTATGAAGCTTCCTAGTGGTATTTCTAATTGTCTAAGAGTATGTATGGATTTTTGAGATGCCTAGAAAGCCTCGTATGTGTTATTTCATTCAAGAGAACAAAGCTAACTCTATGGGTGCATAAATGGGTACATGTCTAAGCCTAAACAAGAAGAAGCACCTAGCGAGAGTTTTAAATTTTTCTAAGGGTAGAAAGGGACTAAATATGATAAAAGAACATCAAAGAAAGGCTTGGAAAAAGTTTAGAAGCCCTAGTTTGGGTAATGGAAGTGTAGGCTCCATAATGGGACTTAAGGAAGCAGCTTGTATCTAAGCTCTTGGGAGTGAGTTTATGATGACTCTAAGAGGCTTGAATAAAGTCAAGAGACCTAGATGGAAGGAGAAAAGAGAGCTAAGATCTTGAATTCTAGCACTTGCTTCATTAGGTATCATATGAAACCATTATGTAACCACAAAATAAAGTGAGCTTCCATAGAGAGTGTGTAATGCTAAAGCTTGCTTCCATGAGGTAATTGTGTCCTATTTGATGTGTTTAGGCTAAAGGAACTAAGCTCCATCTAATTACAAGTGTGTGGCCAAAAAGGGGGAGGAATAGCTAAGGAAAAAGTGTGTAAATCTTGTTTTCTCTCTAACCTTTCTTACATGCATAGCTTGGTTATTTTCTTGTCATTGAGTGCTTGTGTATATGTTTGAGCCATGAAAAATGTTTCTAGCCAATGCTTACATGTTATGATACCATTATGTTTCTTGAAATGTGTTCATGATTGCATTAGGGCTTGCATGGGTTTGGTTGTGCCAAAAGTCCCTTAGCAAAGGTAAGGATGAGCCAAAAGTCTCTAGAAATGGATGAGACAAAGCCAAAAGTCTCAAGAAGAGTGAGACTTAGTCAAAAGCCTCTTAAAAGTGGGTGAGGAAAATCCAAAAGTCCTAAGAAAGATGGGTGAGATTGGACTAATGCCCTTGAGAGCTTATGCTTATGTATGAGTTTATGTGATAAGAAAAATGCCTTATACATGTTCATTAGTTGCTTGAATATCATGCATGCTTTCTTTGATATGTTTAGCATCTATTATGTATGTTTGAAAGGGTTAAGAGCTATTGGATTCTTCGAATCTCAATCTTCCCCCACATATGTCTAATCATGCCTAGGCGAGCCAAGTAGATAAAGAAATGGAAGCCAACAAGTATGAAAAGCAAGATTGTGACAACAAGATGGAGAAATGACTTGTTTAATTGTATTTTGATGTCAAACTATGTAACCATGAGATGTATATATGATGTAAAGCCTTGAGCATGTTCTAATATATGTATAAATAGTGTATGTATCCATGCAAAAGCTAGATGAATGAGAATGTGAAATTTTACCACTCTTTTGCCATTATATGATATGATGTTCTTGTGTATATATGTAAGCGGCAAGGTGAGATTTACCTCCATGAGGATTTGGATCATTTGGCATACTTTTATGTATGATGTTTATGCTTTTAAACTTGCTCAAGTGGTTGTGGAAAGCCAAAAGAGTCACTTGGTACCTTGAGATGCCATTTGAGACTTCAAAATTGACCAAATGGAGAGAAGAACCAAAGTATAACCAAATGAATGATTTTTTCCATGAAATTTGGCTAACTAGTAGGTCTCATTTAGATATTTTCACAAAGATAAAGATTACTCAATTTGTAACTCTATAGAATTTATTATGATTTTTCAAAGTTGGCCAAATTATGCAGAAATGGTATAGTTACTATTCATTTGGTCAGTTTTCTTTTCGATGTCATGCATGGGACAGTCTAATACTTATAAACTTTTATAAAACTAAACGAGACACCATAAGCTTTTCATAACCATTGAGATTACCTTATTTGAAGTTCTATAAAGGGAGATATGAATTTTTGAAATTTCATGACAATACCAATAACATAGCCTAACCTAAGTTACTATTCCATCAATTCTTGGTGGCTTAAGTCTACTACATTAGTCTAGCTTATTTTTAGTCATAAGTAGACATCCACATATTTCTAGAATGTTATGATTTTCTTGATTTTTATTTTTTTAGAATTAGTTAAGAATTTCCAAATTTGCATCAAAAAACTAAAATCTGAACCTAAGGGCAAACCATGAGTTTTGTGTGATGTAGCTTCAAACTCGAAATGAAGGAGATCAAGTATGACTTGTATGGATGTGTTATGACTAAAAAATGATTTGGATGAATGAACATAGTCCATGGAGCACAAATGAAATAATAAGGCCTTACGTAATGCGATTAAATACAATTAAATATTCATTATTTTTATGGTCAAATGTATGTATTCTTTACTTTTATGCTCCAATACATATATAAATGCATTGAGATGGACAATGAGACCATGGTATACTAGCTAAGAGGTTAAGGTATTATAGAGATCTCCTCATTTGGAGTTCTGTAGAGGGAGAACCAAATTTTTGAAGTTACATGATAGTACCAAAAATGCAACTTGACCTCTAGTATTATTCCTTCAATTTTTGTAGGATAAAGGCACTGCATTAGTCTGAAATTATTTTTAATCATTAGTTAACATCTATAACATTTCAAAATGGTATGGTTTTCTTGATTTTGAATTTTCTAGAATTATTTATGGATTTTCAAATTTTATTTCAGAAACCCATAATAGCAAACCCGGCAGCTGGACCTTTGGTACTGTTCTATTGTCTTCTACAATCTAGTTGATGTTTTCATGGTCTAAAATAATTTTTAGCCTTCTTTTTTTTTACATTTAGGGCTTTTGAGAAAGCTATCATTTACTTGATTTCAATTTTTCTAGAATTAATTATGATTTTTCAAAGTTCTTGCTAGAAAGTTGTCATGGTAGCCCTGAGAGTAAACCTTGAATTTTCTGATGTATGATGCCAAACCTAAGACCCTTGGGATATTCTGTGATGTCTTTTATTTATATGGATGTGTTTTGTATGGAAGATGATGATAATGAGTTCATATGACACACGAAGAATGACATGAGTAAATGGAGCCTTACGTAACGCAAACTAATACATTAAAATATATGGCTTTTCTTGCAAAGTGTATGAAGTTTAGCTCATGTAATGGAATGAGAAAGCTAGAAGAGGATGGTATTATATTTTTGGTATCAGAGAAAAGTTTTAGGCCTTTTAGGATTGGATATAGCTTAAGAAAATAACGTTATGAGTACATGTAGGCTTGTAAAAGGTATGGTGGGTGTGCAAATATGGCATATATTTATGATTCATGCTAAGTTATGTAGAATAGTTTTTAAGTAGGTGGTGAATCTTAGTAGAGATAAGCCTTTAGAGTTTTTAGAGTAAAGTTAAGTGATTCCATGGCTAAAGCCCTACAGGCTATGGTAGCTCACTGAGATAGTAGCAAGCCGCATGCATTAACAGCAAGAGATTATTATATAGTTGCAAGTGGCTTGCTTAGAGAAATTATGAGTGGCTTAATCCTCCCTAGTTACCACACTTGAGCCATTCTAAGATGTGTTGCCTAAAGCAGAGATAGGCATTGATGCAGCACAGTATGAGATGAAATTGCTACTACACAGAATCAATTTAGAGGGGAAATGAGAGAGAGCTACTCCCCTAGCCATGACTCTCAGATGTCTAGATGAACTAGAAAGCCTAAAAGGTTATTTCCTCAAGCTAGAGGTTAGAATTTATAGGCAGCACTCCATAGAGACCTAATCACCCAGATATATCATTTGGATATGAATGAATAAAAGAGGAGGTAAAGCCCTCTAGCTTTGATGGTGGGCTGAATTTTGAGACTATGAGGCTCAAACTATATAGCCAAAGAAGAAGTAACCAGTGATGATGATGTGTATTGCAATATGGAAGGCCATATTGGTCATATTCAGGTTAATATGAGAAATGAACTATTATGGGGGTTAATTAGAGCACAGTGAGTTGAGACCCCTAACATGAACAAAGTGAAAGAGAATTAAATGGCCCATTAACAAGCATAGAGAATGGTTAAGTAATAAATGAGCAGTGAGCCTAATGCATAAGTCTAAGGGGGAGATTGACATGTTCTATGGCTTAGCCTGAGAATGTTTGGGATTAAGTAGTAACTAAAGCTAGAATATCAGGCACAGGAGTAGTAAGGTTGTGGAGACCCGCCGTTGACTTCAACCTAGGATGCTACCCTGTGTGATAATGAACAACAGGCTAATACCACGAATTCCAAGCATGTGGAACCTATCATGAGCATGTACGTATATACAAGAAAAGTACACTCTAGTAATGGTGCCCTAAGCTGAACATAATGGGCTCAGTGTGAGAAGTTCAGAGAGGAGAAAAAGGAAAGTTTAAAAGTAATAGTTTATAGCTAGCATGTGTGAACTCATTAGACCTATAGTAAGTTACAGCCTTAGTGAGATAAATGTCTCAGGCTGAGCATAAGCTGAAGCTTAAGAAAAGCAATAAGTAGAGTTTCACAAGCAAGTTGAAATAGGTAGGAAAGAGAACCTTAACCTAAAGAGGAAATGGTTCAAAATGGAAACTAAATGAAGGTTTACTTTGGGCTGATGAGAGGAAAATAAGATGGTAATGAGATGGGGGACCACCCAATAGTGGTTAGTAAAAATCCCCAAAGGATAGACCCCTAATTAGTAAGTACAAAGATCAGGGAAGCGAGGAAGAGTTCAAAAGCTAGTACATAGAAAAAAAAAATATCCTCACTTTAATAGTTACTAAATGAAAGTTAATAGAAATGAGCATAGTAAAGGTAGATAGATAAGGGTCTAGTAGTTAATCAGGTAAGCTTCCCTAATATGAGATTAATGTAAGGTAAAAGCACATGAGTAGTAAGAGCATTTAGTGAAACATAAAGTTACTAGCAACAGATATCTAGGATTTTGAGGCTATATGACCAGGATCGAGTCAGTAAAACCTTAGAATTAGTAGATTATGCTTCTAGAGATGAAAGTTAAAAGGTTAAGCAAAAAGAAGACCTAGCTCTGTGATCAAAATATAGGAAGGAGCTGAGGCAAGCAGCTAGTGCCTCAATACTCCCAAGGAAGCTAGAGAAAGTTAGAAACTACCTAAAAAGGTGAAGCCCAATTATATATAGTGAAGAGATGTAAGCTAAGAGCTTCACAGAAGATGAGCTCTAGGGTTCATATGAAATAAAAGCCTTTATAAAGGAATGGTCTAATTAAAATAGAAGTAAAGAATAAGAGGAATTAGACCTCCCCATTTTTGCAAAAAGTGAGTAAGTAAGGGTGAACCCAAAAAAGATAAAGAAAAATACTCTTGAGTATAAAGAAGAAAAAGAATAGTAAAGGAATACAGAAGTAATAGATGACCTTGCATATGAGTAAAGGGATAGTAAAGTAAAAGAGAGAGTATGTGATGACATCAAAACCAAAGACATAATAAATTGAGAACATATGTAGAGGTGACATGAATAAACATTTGAGTAAGCACTATTGTCCTTGGTATGGATATCCATTAAGCATGATATAATGCTCTAGATAGAGAGAGCTGGGCAATGTAATTGACCTCGGGATAGAACAGCAAATGACATAAGAAATTAGAGAAAAAGTCCCCTATTTCTTAAGTGTCATATGTGATAAAAAGATAAGCCAAAGAAAAAGAAGTTAAGGGATTCCAATGATGTTAGAACTATAAAGAAAAGCATGAAGAAAAGAATCCCCAATATAGAATGATGTAAAGGGAACGTGCTGGCAATAGTAGAATGCAAAAAGCTAGATAGCATAAGTTCAACATGTATAGAATGACTCCCTTATGCTATAACCAAGTGAAATGAAAAAAGACCAGCATATGATCTTTATCCTATGAAAGATGTTAGGTACTCTTGATGTGCAAGATGCCCTAGTGCTAAAGGCACTTGAAAGCAAAAGAGGGGCATAGTTAGAAATGGCTGGATACAAAAGAAAAGTCAAAATGAGTAGAGGTAAAGTAAAGTAAGCCAACAAGAAAGAAAGAAAGAAAGCCTGAATGAAAAGGCTTAAAGTTGGAACCTGATGATCCCATAAGGGGTAGTAGTGAAACTCAGGAGACTCCTAAGTATCATCACTATAGGATTAATAGAGAAGCAAATGATACAGAACCCACTTCACATGAAGAGCATAGCAGATATCTAAGTTTACCCTTAGAGATTATAGACGATGGTTGTTAAACTTAGTGAGCATATGTTTTACTTTTAGATATAGTGATCATAGGCTTTAAAATCTCCCAGAGATGGATCGCAACAGATCCTAATATAGTACAGTGGGTTGTAGTAGACCTTAGTCAAGCTCTGAAAGGTGACAGTAGACCTAGAGATCATAGTAGATTCCATAGAGTTGTAGAGAGTTTACTATTACAGCATAGCAATTCTTTAAGGAGATTCCGATCTAAGATAATTTTTACAAATTAGTTAGTCTAAAAAACCAGTATAATTTCATATATTTTTTGTCTCAAAGACTAGAGACCTTCTAAGTCTAATAAACTATTGCCACAAAGACGTTGAGGCTATACTCATACAGTTAGACTACTGACTAGCTCTCTTTGATAGATAAGCATAATATGTGGGATGAGGAAAGCAAGAAAGTAGCTTTCCAGTGTTATAACTATATAAACTACTGCCCAATAGATATTAAACCTGACCGAGGGATAAAGAGATCCCTACATGCCAGAGCTATGCATTTAGACCAGGGTCTGGTGCAGCTATTTTTAATGGGGTAAGTGGTTAACCACGTCTCTAATAGTTTAAACTATGAGAAAAGTTATCATCCCACAACAGAGGTAGTTGTTCTTCAATGTTAGTATGAAAAGTTAAAGAGTCATGCCAGTCAGTTTTTAAGATAAGGGACTAAATGATACCCACTCTCAAGTGAATAAAGAGAGTAAAGAGAAAGTTCAGGCCTAAAGAGGTAAGTATTATGTAAGCAGAGACAATGGGATAACTTAAAGTAAAAACTCTTTAAAGAAGCTATTCTGGTGAATGATTAAGATGTGAAGCCTATGTTAGAAAGAAAAATGAATTTTAATGATGGGATGAGCAAGGGAAAAAAAAAAAGTAAGGTTAAATAGTGGACTAAACACTTAAGTAAGTAGATAGAAGTCTTTAATGGCTGCTAATGAATATAAAAGATAATGAGACCTTATAGAAAGCCATTAGGAGATGATAAGGGAAATTTAATACTAAATAAGTTACCTCCCAAGGCATGCGCAAATAAGTCCACTAAGCAAGAAAGTCAACCCCTTTAAACAAGTTAAGACTACTCAGATGTGAATAGTAAGCTCTCCTATTTCATAGATCAAAGATATTAGAGTATATTTTAATATCAAAAATTACTTTCCCTTATAATAAGAGCAATTCATATTTTCTAGCAATGACGCACAGAGAGAGAATTAGATATAGTAAACTAGTAACATAAATCCCCTAGCAGAAAGAAACGAAAGAGCCTAGCCTCGAAAAGAAGTAAATACAACAATAACAAAGCCTTTTCCAACTAAGTGAGGTCGGCTACATAGATCAATCGATACCATAAACACCTATCATAAATCATATTTTTAGATAAATCATTTAAATTTAAATCTCTCTTAATAATTTCTCCTATAGTTTTTCTTGGTCTTCCTCTAAAAGAAGTAAATAGAGCCAAGAAAAAGGGAAAGAAAATGCTAGTTAATAAAAATATGAGAAAAGCTAGGTGAGATTACCCTTAAATTTCAAAGACAAAATTTAAGGAGGGAGAAATGTAATATCCAATTTCTCCATAAATACACGAAACTTATCAAATATAAAAGCAAGTCCCCTAAAATGAATGATTTAAGGCCAAATAAAATTAGGATAAAATTTTAAATAATGAAAAATAAGGATTTGAGGTTTGAGTTGCCCAGAAACTAAGGCCAGAATGGTTCAATAAAATTGTCGAAAGCATAAATGTACTTTCATAATTTTGGGTACTTTTTAAAAAACTCAAAGGAGGAATTTTTAAATAGAAAAAATGAGTTTTTCAAGGTTCTTAGAGGCCTTAAAAACTATAGGAACTCTTAAAATAGGTAAAACCCTTCCAGTTGATGTTTTATAATGTCAGTTGACTTAAACTTTGACCGGTTCATTCAAGAAAGTTTTAGATTCAAATTGAGTTATTCCAAATGTATTTTATAAGTTAGAGAACCTAAAAAAAGAGCTAAAAGAAGCTAAGACAAAAAAGCAAAGAAAAGGGATGTAAACAAAATTTTAAAGGAACAATTTTAAGACCATTGTTTCTTATAAGTGGCATCCCACTTTTCTCCCATTTTAACGCAACTTAGTTGCTACCCAAACTATAGGAGAGCTCTACCCCAAAGCATGCACCAAGAGGGAGGAAGAAGAGGAAGAAAAATTCAAAAAAAGAAGGAGAAGATTAGAATTTGAAGGAAAGGACTAGACCAAGTGAAAAAGCCCTTGAAACAAGCCTAGAAATAGGTAATCCTTCTAGCTTTCATTGCAATTCCTTGTTGTTTTTCTTGTGAGGTGGTTTGACCAAACATAGGCCCAGCCAAAGGAGGATAAATTCTGACTTAACTAAGGAAGAAACATAGGTTTTGGAGTGTGAGGAACAAGATTATGGAAAGAAATTCAATTAAGGTGCATTAGAAATCAAGTTAGCAAAGTTAGGTATTTTGTTGCACCTTGATGAGTAAAGGACTTTCTAATGATAATTTAAGCTATTGAAGAGTATATGCGAGTTCCCAAGATGCCTAAGAAGTCTCCCAAGTAGCCATTCCCTAAAAAAAAAGCAAGCAAACTCCATGGGTGCACAAGGAAGCTCAAGTCTCAGCCTAGACAAGATAGAGCTCCTAGGGAGAGTTTTAAATTCTTCTAAGACTAGAATAAGACTAGATATGATAGAAGAACATCAAAGAAAGCCTTGGAAAGAATTTAGAAAGCATATCTTAGGAGATGGAGGTGTAGGCTCCACAATGAGACATAAAGAAGTAACTCATAAGTAGGCTCTTTAAAATGAATTTGTGATGACTCCAAGGAATCTAAATAGAGTTAAGAGACTTAGAATGAATGAGAAAATGAAGCCAAAATCACAAATTCTCATAGTTGTTTCATTAGGTCTTTTGTGGAGCCATAATGGTGTTTTAGAACCTAGTGTGATTCCATATAATTTGTATAAAGTTAGAGCTTGAACATATGATTGAAATGTGTCCCATTTGATGTGTCTAGGCCAAGAGAATCCATTGCCACCAATTTTCAAGGGTGTGGCTAAGAGAAGGGAAGAAATAAGTAAAGGAAAAGCTTGAGATTTGGCTCTAAGGTAGCTCTTTATCCTTTCTCTCATGCATGCCTTGGATGTTTTCTTGTTTTTGAGTACTTGTATGTACGTTTATGCCATGAGAAATGTTTCTAACTATTGCATACATGTTATGATACCATGATATTCTTAAAATGTGCTTTATGAATGTGTTTTGGCTTGATTGGGTATAGTGATGCCAAAAGTTCATTAGCAAGGGTGAGGATAAATCAAAAGTCCTTAGGATTGGGTGAGACAAAGTTGAAAGTCTCAAGAAGAGTAAGGCTTAGTCAAAAATCCCTTGAAAATGGGTGAGGTAAATCTAAAAGTCTCAAGGAAAATAGGTGAGGCTAGACCAATGCCCTTAAGAGCCTATGTATGTTATGTATGAGTTTCTTGAACATAGAAAATACTATATATATGTTCACTAGTAGCTTGAAAGCCATGCATGCATTCTTTGACATGTATATGCATCCATTATATATGTTTGAAAAGGTAAAGAGCTATTGAAATTCTTTGAATCTCACTCTTCCCCCTTTAATGCCTAACAATGTCTAGGTGAACTAAGGAGACTAAAGAAAGGAGAGCAAATGGCTTAGAGCATGATTCTTGACAAGAAAGTAGAAAATTAGGCAATATATAGCATATTGATGTTAAGAAATGTATCCATGTGATGTATATGAGATGTAACCATTTGAATAAGACTAAATGTATATAATTATGATGTATGTATGAATCTTGAAGCCAAATGTATGGAAATGTGAGAATTTGCCACCCTTATGCCAGTATATGTTTGTGTATGAATGCAAGTGGCATGGTGAGTTTAAGCTATATAATAATTTGGACCATTTGGCATGCTTCCCTAGGCTGCATTTATGCTATGGGACATGCTCAAATGGCTATGGAATAAAAAGAAGGTCAAATGGTGTCTTATGAACCTACTTTGATTATCAAAAGTGACAAAATCTTGAGTTAAACCAAAGTCTAACCAAATGGATGAGATTTTGCACGAAATATGGTCAAAAACTAGAGCTCATCAAGAACTTTTCATAGAGCTAAAGATCACCTAATTTAGAGCTCTAAAGAATTTATTATAATTTTTCAAAGTTGGCTAAATTATATAGAATGATAACGTGCTCTGTTCACATGGTCAAATTTTTTTCTATATCACTTATAGACTAAATGATCTCCAATGGCTATGAAATTTCAAAAGTATAAACTAGACATCATAAGCTTTCCCTAGCCACTAAGATCATCTCATTTGGAGCTCTGTAAAGGGAGAATCAAACTTTTAAAGTTGCATAATAGTGTTGGTAATGCAGCTTGACCTCTGGTACTGTTCCATCAATTTCCATGGGTTAAAGGCCATTGCATTAGTTTGAAATTATTTTATCATTATTTAACATCTAGAGCTTTCTAGAATGGTATGGTTTGCTTGATATTGAATTTTTTGAAATTATTTATGAATTTTCAAAATTTATATCAAAAACCTGTGACAGCAGACTAGGTAGCTAGACCTTTAGTATTGTTCTATTGTCTTCCATAGCCTTATTGATGTTCTGATGGTCTTGAATGATTTTTAGCTTTTAGTTGACATTCAATACTTTCTAGAAAGATATCATTTGCTTAATTTTGATTTTTTTAATTAACTATGATTTTTTCAAAATTCTTGCCAGAAAGTTGTCATGGGAGACCTGAAGTAAACCTTGAATTTCTTATGTATGATTCCAAACTTGAGACTCTTGGGATATTCTGTTTTGTTTTTTACTTGTATGGATGTGTTATGTATGGAAGATAATAATGATGAGTTCATATGACATACGAAGCATGAAATGAGTAAATGGAGCCTTACATAACACAAATTAATATATTAAAATATGTGGATTTTCTTGCAAAGTGTATAAAGTTTAGCTCATGTAATAGAATGGGAAAGTTAAAAGAATATGTTATTACATTAATGGATGAAGACAAAGATAGAATAGGAATTTAAAAGGCTTACCCAGCTGAAATCGACCTTACAATGACAAGAGATTGGAGTGTAATTCAATCTTTCATCCCTTCCTTATTCTTCGCCTTTGTTTCTTCTTTCTCTTTGCCTCTTTTTGGTTTGCTCTACTTCAGAATTGAAACTAAGGGTTGGAGCTACTGCTACGCTAGGGTTTGGGGCAATTGAAATTTTAATATATTTATAAAAAAATTAGTAAAAATTGATGAGTTTTATTAATAAAATAAATCATAGAAATTGAAATTGAAATTTCATACACATGGATTCTTAGATATATGAAATGTTTGATATATTAATTTAACAAATTCTAAAAATTAAAAATTTAATTTATTAATAAAAAAATTATAAATAATAATCTATAAGTTTTTTTAAAATTAACTAACAAAAATTTTATTATTTGATTTTTTGTGATAGTTTTATTCATAGTTTTATTTTTTAATTAATGATTAAATAATTTATAAAATTAAATAAAAAATTTAAAAAAAACTATCACTTGCTAATGTATAAATAAAAAATAGTTTTTCTGATAAATATATTCTATGAGATTTCTTAAATCAAATTTTTAAAAAGAAACCTTGAAGTTATAATTTATAGATTGTAATTATTTATCTAAAAATTAAATAGTTACAATAAAAATATCTATTTGATTTTATTTTGTATGTTTGATTAATTTTGTTATAATGCTAAAATCTAGATTTCAAATTTGAGATAAAAAGCGTATAAGTTGACAAAATTTCAATATTAGCCTCAATGGATACATATGTGACCTGGAGAAGAGAATGTAGATTTGAGGATTGAATAAAGAGAGAGGAGGGGAGTTTAGATGTAAATAAATAAACGGATAATGGAGTTTTAAATTTGACAGAAGAAGCATATAACTATACAAACATTTGTTTTTTTATTATTTTAAATTTAATTTTAATCTTGAAAAATTAATTTTATGTATTCTTTGCCTTATCTTTTTAATTTTAATCAATTAATTAAAACTTTATATATGTACTTTCTTTGGTTTTGAACATTTAATTAAAACTTTATCATACAATAATGAATAAAATTTTTGAATTATTCCATTTAGCCAATTTAAGGGAAAGAATAACCTTTTCCATTTCACAAATAAGTGCTATTATAAATATCTTTTTTGAAAATATATCTCTTTACTCATTTTAGTCTTTATTTTAAATTACTATTTTGGGAGACAAACCTTTGTATAGTGTTATTATGTTTGATTAATAATTAGATAACTTCAAAAATTAGATAAAGAATAATTAAAAGGAAACTTTCAAAAAATGTTATATAAGAAATACATTCTTTGACATCATTTAAATGGCAATGGTAAAATTATCTATTTGATTTATTTTGTATATTTGATTAATGATTATATAATGCTAAATTCTAGATTTCAAAGAAGAAGGAAGTAGATCTAAAGCAAAATAGAGATGACATTTTGAATTTGAGATAAGTAGATGAAATTTTAGTGTTAGTTTCAATTGAGAATTAAGTGACCTAGAGAAAAAAAAAAAAAAAAGAGGGGAGTATGGGTGGAAATGAGTAAACGAATAATGGAGTTTCAAATCGAACAGAAGAAGTATATGAATAGACAAACCCTTTTTAATGTGATTTTTAAATTTAATTTCAATCTTGTGAAATTAATTTGACATATTCTTTAATTTTTTAAAAAATTTTATTAATTAGAGTTTTGTATATATACTTTCTTTAATCTTAAAACAATTAATTAAAAGTTTTATCATGCAATATTAAATATGCAATGTTCTTAAACCTATGCCAGTATTGCAACAACTTTTAATGAATAAAATTTTTGAATTATTCCCTTTAGCTAATTTTGGGGGGAAACTTTTTTCATTTCACTTATTTTAGTCTTTATTTTGACTTAGTATTTTAGGGGAAAATGTAACATTCGGTTTGCATAAAAATAATGAAATGAGTCAATTTGAAAAGCAAGTCTCTTAAAACAAATGAGTTGAGACTAAATAAAATTAGAAAAAAGTTATAAATGATGAAAAATTAGAATTTGAGGTTTTAGTTGCCCAAAACTCGAGACAAATGAGCTAGAAAAGTTTGTGAAAGAAAGTTAGTGCATTTTTTAATTTCTAAAAACATTGCAAACTCATAGGAAGACTTTTTAAACAAAAAATTTGAGCTTTCTAGAACTTTCAGAGACCCTAAAAACCATACAAATCCTCAGAACAGTTAAAACCTCTGATGAACGATTTTGATTGTTAATTGACCAAAATTTTGACCAAATGGTTCGAAATAATTTTAAATCTTTTTTTAGTGAAAGCAAAGCCAATTTATAAGTTTGAGAGGCTAAATATTATGATGGAAAAGACATATTTCAAAAAGGATTTGAATTGAGCCTAAATGAAAGGAAAAAAAAGAACTAAAATGAAAAGTAGAAAAGTGTGTTAACTTTACCTTTTTGCTTTTTAAAAAAATGCCCCACTCTCCTCTAGCCTAATAATTGATTTTGCTAGTCTAAAATAGAACCTAAATAAGCTATAAGGAGGCACACAAGAGGGAGAGCAAGGGAGGAGGTAAAGCCAACCTAAAAAAGTGTAAGAAATCAAGTTTTCTCATGCTCCTTCCTTCTTTCACCTTATTCTCCTCTTTCTCCCCTTTTTTCTTATGATTTTAATGATTGACTGAGGATGTTTCATGGCTAGTTTAGAGGGAGATAATTAGAATTAGAAGAAGGGACTTGTAGCAAGTGAAAGCAACTTGAGAAAGCAAGCAAATAAGGTATGGATATTGGCTTGAATTGCTTCCTCTTTGATGTTCTTCTTTGATGCAATTTGGGTCAAACCTAGCTTCCATGGAGGGAGATGAATTCTGACCTTAGCATGAAAGAAATAATTGTTTAGGAGTGTGAAAAGTAAGATTGATCCATTGGAATAAAAAAGAGAACCAAGAAAACCAAGTTGGTGCAACTTAGGGGTTTGAGAGAAATGTTGAAATCTTATTTTTCCTAAGGACAATTGGGCTTATGTAAGACATGGTATGAGTCCATTAGGCCTCTAGGAAGCCTCCTAAGTGTCATCCTTTTCAAGAAAACAAATCAAAGTCCATGGGCTCCAAATTAGAAGCATGTCTCAACCAAACATAGATGAAGCACCTAGTAAGTGTTTTAAATTTTTCTAAGCCTAGAATGGGACTAGATATAATGGAAGAACATCAAAGAAAGCCTTGGAAAAAATTTAGAAAGCCTAGAATGTGAGATGGAGATGTAGGTTCCATAATGAGACATAAAGAAGCAACTTATAGCTAGGCTCCTTAAAATGAATGTGTGATAGCTCAAAAGAGTCTAAATGGAGTCAAGAGTCATAGATTGGAGGAGGAAATAGAGAAAAGATCATGAATTCCTATAGTTGCTTCTTTAGGTCTTATATGGAACCATAATTGAACCATACGAGAAAGTAAGCTTCCTTAGAGTGTGTGTGATGCTAGAACTTGCTTTAATAATATAATTGGGTCCTATTTGATGTATCTAAGTCAAAGGAATCAAGCTCCATGTAACATCCAGTTTGTCATAAAAACACCAAAATGAGTCAGTTTGAAAAGTAAGTCCCCTGAAATGAATGAGTTAAAGCTAAATAAAATTAAAATAAAATTGTAAATAATAAAAAAAATGAGGATCCATGATTTAAGATTCCTGAAAACTAGAGCCAGGTTAGTTCAATAAAATCACTGAAAGTATAATGGCATTTTCATAAATATGAGCAATTTTTAGAAAAGAAAAAGGAGTTGAAATGAGCCAAAATGGGGAAAACCAAGTTTATGGACATAGTTGGAATTATAGAATTGTAAAAAATTGAGCCACCATATATTCTGAACGTCCAAAACTCTTCCCTATCTCTTGACCAACTTGTGGCTAGTTAAAAACAGAATCAAAGGCTTCTTGAAGTGGTGCACAAAGGGGGAGCAAAAGGAGGAGAAAGCAAGCCTTGAAAGTGAGAGGGAAGAGAGAATTTGGAAGTGCTCTTGGAGACATAAGAAAGTGCTCTTGGAAGGCATGTAAACAAGGCCAAAGGAATCATACTCTACCTACTTGCAAGTGTTTAACCAAAAAAGCAGAGAAAAGCAATTAAGGAAAAGTTTGTGTATTTACATCTAAGGTAGCTCTCTAACCTTTCTCTCATACATTCTTGGTTATTTTCTTATCCTGGATGTGTGTGTGTATGTTTTATGACATGAGAAATGTGTATAGCTATTTTCTACATGCTAGGGCATGATTATGTGCATAATATGTGTTTTATGAATGCTATTTGTCTTGAATAAGCTTGGTGAAGCCAAAAGTACCTTAGCAAAGGTGAGGATGAGCCAAAAGTCCCTAGGCTTGGGTGAAACAAAGTTAAAAGTCTCAAAAAGAGTGTGACTTAGTTAAAAGTCCTTTAAAAATGGGTGAGGTAAGTCCAAAAGTCCTAAGAAACGGGAGTGAGGCTAAACAAATACTCTTGAAATCCAATATGTGATATGTATGAATTTTTTGAACATGAAAATGATTGTATATATGATTACTAGTAGCTAAAGGTTCATACATGCATTCTTGGACTTGAAATTATGACTTTTATGTATGATTGAAAGGGTTAAGAGCTATTAGAATTCTTGGAATCTCACTCTTTTCTCTCCAATGTCAAACCATGTCTAGGTGGGCCAAGTGGGCTAAGGAATGGGTGCTAACAAGCATAAGAAGCAAAACTTTGACACATATATAGAAAAATAGACTTTGTAAATGTATTTTGATGTCAAGAATTGTAACCATGAGTTGTATATATGATGTAGACACTTGAGCATACTCAAATATATGTAGACATGATGTATGTAATGAATTTGGGTTCATATGAATGAATTTGTATGATTTTGCCACCAAAGACCCATTATGCATCTTGAATTCCATGTATATGTTAGCAAGTAGCATAGTGGAAATGAGCTCCATGAGGTTTAGAACCAAATGGAATCTCTCCCTAGGTTGTGATTAGGGTTTTGGATGTGCCCAAGTGGCCCTAAATAATGAGGAATGTAATTTGACACCATTTTGAACCATTTGAAGCATCAAATTTGCCTATTTTGTGTGCTGAACCAAACTCTGACCAAATGAGTGAGTCTTCTAATAAAATTTGGCCAACAAGTAGGTCTCCTCTAGAGCTTTCCACAAAGCCAAAGAATCCTAATTTAGAGATCTAAATAATTTATTATGATTTTTCAAAGTTGGAAAAAAAATTGAATGGTAGGATGCACTGTTCATTTGGTCTGTTCCTTTCCTTGTGTTATCTGTGGATCAAATAGTGTCCAATGGCTATGAAATTTTATAGGCATAACTAGACATGTAAGCTTTTTGTATCACTTAAGAGCACCTCATTTGGAACTTTGTAGAAGGAGAACCAAATTTTTAAAGTTTCATGATAGTATCATGGATGCAGCAGGACCTTTGGTACTATTTCATAAGTTTTCATGAACTAAACACATCTATTTTAGTCTAAAAGTATTTTTGGCTCTAGTAACATCCACAAATTTCAGGAATAGTATGGTTTATTAGGTTTTGATTTTTCTAGAATTAGTTATGAATTTTTGAACTTTATATCAGTAACCTATGACAACAAACCTGAGCAATTGGACCTTTAGTGCTTTTTTGTTATTAATCATGGTCCAGTTGATGTTTTCATGGTGTAGAATGATTTTTAACTTGTAGTTGACATTCAGGGCCTTTTACAAAGTTATGATTTCCTTGATTTTGATTTTTCTAGAATTTGTTATGATTTTTCCAAAGTTTGCATTAGAAATCTAGTACTGTAACCTGAGAGCAGCTTTTGGATTTTCTTATGTGTGGCTTGAATGTTAAGTAGTATGGCTTGTTTTATGATGTTTATGACTTATATAGATGGATTATGAGTAGGGAATAGTATTGAGGAGTTCACGAGATCCACAGAGCTTTAAAATGAATTTTTAAGTCCTACGCAACGCGATTTAATGCATTATTTAATTGCATTTTCTATGAACCTTATATATATATGAAGCTTACTTGTAGGGAGGATGGACTAGAGGAATATAGTGTTTCACTCCACATCCTTGCATGTGTGTGGCTGAGAGAAGGGAAGAATAAGCAAGAGAAAAGCTTGTAACTTTTGCTTCAAGGTAGCTCTCTAACCTTTCTCTCATACATTTTTAGATGTTTTCTTGTTTTTGGATATGTGTATGTATGTTTATGCCATGAAAAATGTTTCTAGCTATTACCTACATGCTATGGTACTATGATGATCTTGAAATATGTTTTATGGATGCATTATGGCTTGAATGAGTTTGGTGAAGCCAAAGAAAAGGGATGAGGCTAAACTAATGCCCTTGAGAGCCAATGTATGATTTGTATGAATTTCTTGAACATGGAAATTGTCATATGTATGGTTACTAGTAGCTTGATCTTCACCTATGCATTCTTTGATTTGAAAATGTGTCTATTGTGTATATTTGAAAGGGTTAAAAGTTATTAGGATTCTTGAAATCTCACTTTTCCATCTCTAATATCTAACCATATCTAGGTGAGCTAAGTGGTCTAAGAAATGGAGGTCTACGACTTTGAAAACCAAGATTTTGACAAAGATTTTGTTATTTAGCCATTTTATGGACATATGGATGTCAAAGGGTGTAACTATGGGATGTATATATGATGTCAATACTTGAGTACATTTAAATGAAAGTAAATATGATGTATGTATGATTTTGTCACCAAAGGGCATTTATGTGTTATGACTTCCATGTGGATAGTTGCAAGTAGCATAGTGAGAATGAACTTTATTGTAATTGTAAGAAAGCAATTTGACACCTTAATGAACCATTGTGGACTTCAAAAGTGACCAAAATTGGAGCTAAACTCCAAACTGACCAAATGGACGAATTTCCCCATAAAATTTGGCATGAATATAGATCTCATCTAAAGATTCTCATAGAGCTAAAGAGCACCCAATTTGGAGCTCTATAGAATTTATTATGATTTTTTTAAAATTGAGAAAATTCTATTAAAATAGTAACAACACTGTTCACATGGTCAATTTATGTTTCTATATCACACATAGGCCAAATGATATCTAATGTTTATGAAATTTTATAGGCATAAACTATACATCATAATATTTCCATGCCACTAAGATCACTTCATTTGGAACTCTGTAGAGGAGGAACCAAATTTTTGAAGTTGCATGAAAGTATCAATAATGCAGTCTGACCTTTAGTATTATTTTATCAATTTTTGTGGGCTAAATGCTTCTTTGTTGGTCTAGAAATATTTTTAATCATTAGTTATATCTAGGGATTTCTAGAATAGTATTTTTTCTTGATTTTAATTTTTCTAGAATTAGTTATAAATTTTCAAACTTTATATTAGAAACCTAGAAAGTGAACCCGAGAACAAACCTATATTTTTCTAATGAATGGTGTAAAATCCAAGACTCTTGGTATGTTTTGTGATAGTTATGACTTGTATGGAAATATTATGGGTAGAGAATTATAATACCTTAAGCCCCTGAGAAATCATTTCCATAAACAAGCTTCACACATGTAATATTCATAAGAAAAGTAATAAAATAATGTAATATTTTTGCGTTACGTAACACTTTAAAAATTTGAATTTCACTTTGTGGATCCTGTGGACTCCCCAATATCATCTCCTACTCATATTCCATCTAAAAAAGTCATAACCATTGCAAAAAATTTCATATATTTTGGTTTAGGAGCCACACATCAGAAAAATGAAGTTTTGCCTTGGGTCCAAGATTCAAGTTTCTATCACTAATTTTGAAAAATCATAATTAATTCTAAAAAATTAAATCAAGCAAATGATAGATTTTAAGAAAGTTCTAAATGTCAAATATAGGTTAAAAATCATTCCAAGTCATGAAAATATCATCTAGACCACAATTGACAATAGAAAAGCACTAAAGGTTCAGCTGCCCAAGTTTGCTGTTATAGGTTACTGATATGAATTTCAAAAATTCATAACTAATTTTAGAAAAATAAAAACCCAGAAAACCATAATTATGGAAAGGTATAGATGTTAAATGTATGGTAAAAATAAGTTCAAACCATGTTAAGTTTGTTTAAGAATCGAATTATAATGAAATAGTACACAAGGTCGACTAGCATTACTGATTCTACTATAAAACTTCAAAAATTTATTTCTCTCTCTACAAATCTTCAAATGAGGTGTTCTAGTTTTCATAGATCTCTGTGAATATCTAATTTCTTCATATAAAATTTTAGAACCATTAGACCTTGTTTGGCCCTTAGATGACATGAAAATAAAATCTACTCAAGTGAACAGTGCCCAGACCAAAACCAACTTTTAATAAGAACTTTGAAAAATCATAAGAAATTTTATGGAGCTCCAAATAATGCAATTCTTAGACCAAACAAAATCACTATATGAGATATATGTGTGTACAAAATCTTAGCCTAAAAATCACTCATTTGGTCAAGTTGGGGTTTAGCTCACAAAATGCGTCATTTTTTGTCATAAAATGGTTCATTTATGTGTCAAATGGTCTTCCCCTTGAGCCAAGACTACTTAGGCACGTTGAAAAGCATAAAAACAGTCCTCTAAACATATCCAAAAGGTCCAAAAATCTATACATCACAAAATCACTATCCCACTTGTTTACATACACAAGAATGCCTAAGTTCATCAAAGCACCATCATGACAAAAACAACTATCCTCATTCATGTACTTGCAAATTCTATACATACATTGCCTATCCATATATTTACATATGTTCAAGTGGTACATCAGAAACATCATGAGGTTACATCATTTGATAACAAATGGTTACAATACAAACATTTAGCAATTCCTTTGTCAATCTTTTTGCCTTCAAGTGTGGAAACTTCTATTTCTTTGCTTACTTAGTCTACATAAACATGTTTACATAATAGGAAGGGAAGAGTGAGATTCTAGGAATTCCAATAGCTCTTAACCCTTTCAATCATACATAAAAGCCATGATTTCAAGTCCAAGAATGTATGCATAAACTTTTAGCTGCTAGTGATCATATATACAACCATTTTCATGTTCACGAAACTCATAAATATCACATATTGGCTTTTAAAAGTATTGGTTTAACCTTATCCCCTTTCTTTAGGACTTTTGGACTTGTCTTACCTATTTTCAAGAGACTTTTGACTAAGACTCACTCTTCTTGAGACTTTTGGC
Source organism: Erythrophleum fordii (assembly GCA_032878935.1). Classification (NCBI taxonomy): domain Eukaryota; kingdom Viridiplantae; phylum Streptophyta; class Magnoliopsida; order Fabales; family Fabaceae; genus Erythrophleum; species Erythrophleum fordii. Next base: position 2,963,651 of record JAVQMF010000025.1, on the reverse strand, counting down.
TTTGTCTCACCCTATCATAGGGACTTTTGGCTTCACCAAGCTCATTCAAGCCAACCAACATTCATAAAACACATATTATGCATATAATGGTACCATGGTAGGTAGAAAATCACTAAAAATATTTCTCACACTAAAGTCATACATACACACATCCAAAAACAAGAAAACAACTAAGTATACATGAGAGAAAGGTTAAAGAACTACTTTAAATGCAAACACACACACTTTTGCTTAATTTCTCTGCCCTTCCTTTAGCTACACCCTTGTAAATGGGTAAAGTAGGATTCCTTTGACCTAAGCATATCAAATAGGACCCAATTACACTATTGAAACAAACTCTAGCACTATACACACACACTCTAGAAAAGCTTAATTTCTTATTTGGTTCAATTATGGTTCCATAAAGCACCTAATGAAGCAACGTCAAGAATTCATGATCATGGCTTTATTCTCTCTTTTAATCTAGGACTCTTGACTCCATTTAGACTCTTTGGAGCCATCACACAATCATTTTGAGGAGCCTAGCTATATATTGCTTCTTTAAGTTATATTATGGAACCTACACCTCCATCTCATATCCTAGGCTTCCTAAGTTTCTTCCAAGGCTTCCTCTTATGCTCTCCTATCATATATGATGCAAATATAGGCTTATAAAAATTTAAAACATTCCCTAGGTGCATGAACCCCTCTGGGCTATGACATTGCATCCATTTAGTACCCAAGGACTTTATTTTATTTCTTTGATGGGAGATGCATGTGAGAGGCTTTCTTGATATCTTAGGAACACATACAAACTCTTAGACAATTGAAAATACTACTAAAAAGCTTCACACAAACCATGGCACAACAAAAAATCCTTAGAAATTGTATCTTGAATTTCAATGGTTCTTTCTTGGATTTCTTTGCACCATATTGTTTCCCACACTCTAAATCCTAAGTTTCACACCTGGTTTGGTTAAAAAAAAACTCTCCCTTCACTGTCCCATAGGTGGCCGAAACATACACATATAGAAGTAAGGGAGAAAAAGCATGAAAAGTAATAGATGTAACTTGGTTTCTAGCTTTTCTCAAGAGCTTCTTTCTTTACTTCAGCCTCCTCTTTCAAGGACTAACTTTCTCCCTCTAAATCAAGGCCAAAACAAACCTGTATCACTAACTAAAACTATAGAAAGGAAGGTGGGAAGGAGGGGAAGAGAATTGCTAAAGAGAAAACTAGGAAAAGTCTTAAATTTCATACCTTTTTCTCATTGTTTTTCCTTCCTCTTCTCTTCCTCCTTTGGTGCACCTCACTCCTTCACCTCTTCCTCTAGTTTGGACAAAACAAAAAGTTGGTTAGATGGAGAGGATATCAGATGCCTCTTATGTAGAGGAAATAAGAATAATTTGTTCTAAAAAATGTCGTTTATGTCCCGTTTTTTGGCTAATTCATTTAAGGTTCAGTTTAGCTCCTTTTTAAGAACTATCTTTTTCATCACAAAATTTAAGTCTTCCATTTTATAAAATAGCTTTGGAAGCACTCAATTTAGATTTAAAACCTTCCCGAACGAAGAGGTTAAAGTTTGGATCAATCGATGTTCAAAACCATATACTAGAGAGGTTTTAATTGTCTCGAGGTTTCCCATGATTTTTAGGGCCTATGAAAATCCCAAAAAGCTCATATTTTTTATTTAAAAAGACCTCCTATGAGTTTTTCAAAAGTTACCTGTATTTATGAAAATGCCATTATGCTTTCAACAATTTTATTAAACTAGCCCAGCTTGGGTTTCTGGGCATCTTAGACCTTAGATCTTCATTTTTCATTATTTAAAATTTTATTCTTATTTTAGTCATCCTCAAATCTTTCATTTCAAGGAACTCACTTTTCAAACATACTCATTTAGGTGTTTTTACGAACTACTAGATGTTACAAGAATCACATTGAAGAGTTCATGTGGTCCATGAAGCATAAAATGAAGAAATGAGGCCATACATAACGCAAATTAATACATTGAAATATATGAAATTTCTTGCAAGGTGTATGAATTTAAGCTCATGTAATGGAATGGGAAAGCTAAAAGAGTATGGTGTTACAGAAAAATAAAACTTATATATAGTGCTATTGTGTATGACTAATGATTAGATAATTTCAAAAATTCAGTAAAAATAATTAGAAAAACTTTAAATAAATGCTATATACGAAGAAAAAAGTTTATATAACAAATATATACTTTAATAAGATCACTATTAATTATTTTTATATATTTGAACAATATTTTAATAATTATTTATTTCAATCATCCCATAAAAAGAAGAGAGATACTCTTCTTTATTGTACGATAGTATAGAAATTGGAAAGGTGAGAAAAAGATGAAATTTTGGATTAAATTAGGTATTTTTTATAACACTTTTTTTTTTCAAAAAATGATACATACATGTAATTCTAAAAAGGCTTTATCATAAAATATTAAATTATAAATAAATAACTTTTCAATGTGAAGACACAAGTTCATGATTCTTTTGTCTCAACGTAATGAAGTGTGATTGCACTGATAATAATTAAGTATATATATTTTTAATTTATTTACATATAAAAATATTTTTTAGTCTTATTAAGAATTTAATAGAAAGATTATCTCAACTTATTTGTATATTTGTATATAAAATATAATTAATATTATTAAATTTATAAATTTAATTTGTTGATAAAATTACATTTCTGAGTGTAATTTATTTATTTTTAACTTATTTGTATGTAAAAATATATTTTTTAGTCTTATTAAGAATTTTATAGAAAGATTACCTCAAGTTATTTGTATATAAAATATAAGTAATATTATTAACTTTAAAAAAATTATTTTCTTTGATAAAGTTATATTTCTAAGTATAATTTATTTTTTTAACTTATTTGTTTACAAAAAAATTCTAAGTTCAAATTTTCTTTATATAGAAATAAGTTACAAAAATATTTTATACTTAAAAATATAACTTTATGAAAAAGTTACCTTCAATAGCAACTTCAACCTATTGTCACTAAAAAATTTGGCGCAAAAACTTTTAATTAATAAAAAATTTTGCGCAAAAACTTTTATGGCAACTAAAATAATTGCCATTAAAAATTACTTTTTAGTGGCGGCCAGAACCCATCACCATTAAAAGTTTTGGTATAAATATTTTTAATTGATAAAAAATTTTGCACCAAAACTTTTTGTGTTGACTAAAATAGTTGCCACTAAAAGTTACCTTTAAGTGGTGACCAGAACTTGTTGTCACTAAATGTTTTAGCGCAAAGATTTTTAATTAATAAAAAATTTTGCAACAAAACTTTTTGTGACGATTAAAATAGTCTCTATGAAATGTTACCTTTTAGTGGTAAATAGAACCTATCGCCGCTAAAAGTTTTGGCATAAATATTTTTAATTAATAAAAAATTTTATGCCAAAACTTTTAGTGGCAACCAATGTAGTCACCACTAAAAGTAACTTTTGGCAACGACAACTTTTGTGTTCACTAAAAATTTGGCAAAAAAAATTTTAGATTTTAAAAAAGTTATGCAAAGCTTTTAGTAAGTTACTTTAGTGGCTACATCAATTTATCACCACTAAAAGTCAATTTTAGTGGCAACTTTTCAGTTACAACTAAAATGTTATCACTAAATATGATTTTTTGGTGGCAACAATGCTGGTGTTGCCACTAAAAGTATTTAGCAGTGACTTTTTTTTCGCTCCTAAATAATTTGTCTCAATTTTTTTGTTTCCACTAAAAATTTTGTCAAAATTAGGAATAGTATTTTAGTAACAACTTTTAGCAGCAACCTAATAAAGTCACTACTAAAAATATTCTCTGAGTGACAACTTTTTTTGGTCGCCACTAAAAGCTGTCACTAAAAGTTTATTTTTTGTTGTTGTGTTTGCTCATGACTCCAAATAGGATTATAAGTATTCTCATAAAAATTATGTTGATTTCTATTGAAATCATCCTCTATATATACATTCTCTACATAATATGGGCATTAGTCTTTGTAGTGACCTTCCCTACAATTATCACAAGTCATATACAAATATTGAGAATCACTAACATGAGTAACACAACTAGTGTTCAAATCAAAGTTATCAAGCCTTGTATCAAATCATGCACCTAAGTTGTCAATTTGATTATGATATCAAGTTCATACTCAATAGTAGCCCTATTTGTTAGCCAAGGATTATCCATAATTAAAAACAAAAATAAAAACAAAACACAAATATCAACAACACCAATACAAAAACAAAACACAAACCAAAAGACTCAACTACTTACAACAAAAAAAAAAAAACTATACAAGGCTAAACTTTAGATTAAGTGAGGTTGGTATTAATATTAACAAAAACCTTGTGAACAAATCCTCGGCAATAGTACTAAAAACTTGTTGTGATCCAATGTACACATAAGTATACATATTGCACAAGTAATACACTGAAGAGTAGTGTAACACCATAAATTCTAGCTCATTTCATGCTATCTTTATGCTTCCCATTAGACATCTCATGGAAGAATCAAGGAAATAGCATAAAAATAATGAGTATTTTTACGTTGCGTTGTGTATAAAAAGTCCATTCAGTGTCACGTGGACCATGTGAGCTCATACTATGCATTCTCATATTTAATTACATCATTACAAATCATTTGCATCACAACATCATGCCTACAATTCATGAAAACTGAAATGAAGCATGAAATGGGCTTAGTGAATTTCGGCCAGATTTGTCTCCTATTCTTGCCCAAATTTTGGAAAATCATAACTAAATCCAAAAAAATCAAAAACCAACAAAATTTACCATTCCAGAAAGCTTTGGATGTCTACCCCATGGTAAAAATAGTTTTAGTTCCTGAATCATTAAGGGGAAGATGTTTGATATTCGAAAATCTACTAAGGTCGCTGCTGTCTGGGCTGTTGTTTAAGATTACTGATATGAACTTTCAAAATTCATAACTAATTCTATAAAAATAAAAACACACACATTTGGTTATTATGGAAAGCTACAATGTCAGCTTTATGCTAAAATAATTTTAGAATGGAATAGATACATTTAGCTGTTGGAAATCTATAGAACAGTGACTGAACTCCTAGGGTGCCACTACTATTGATAGCAAAATTCAAAAATACATAACTCTTTGCTCAAACCTCCAAATGAGGTGATCTCTATGGCCACAGAAAGCTTATGATCTCTAATTTATGACTTTAAATTTTCACTAGAATTAGACACCATTTGTCTATCGGATGACATAGAATACAAATCTGACCATATGAATAGTACATGCCTCATGACAGCAGAAAAATCTGAACTTTGAAAATTCATAATTAATTTTATAAAGTTCCAATTTTTCTAAACTTTAGCTTTCCAAAAAGCTCTTGATGATATCTACATGTCTGCAAAATTTCATGGGCAAATTCTTTCATTTGGTTAGTTTGTACTATAGGGTTCCATGTTGGTCATTTTTTAGCTCCATAATGGTATCAAAGGGTCTAAATTTGCTTCCCAAGCTTGTGTGGCCATTTGAGCATGTGAGATTGCATAAAAATGACATTTTAAACTTGTCTTAAAGATGCACAAACCCAGAATTCAGGAACTCACACTCTCACCTCATACCATACACTCATTTCCATAAGGCTAGTCTTGGCATTCCATACCCAAATTCCATTACAACATTCACATAACATAATTTCTCATTTGTACATGATACACTAGCATAATTACACATATTTATGGGGTCATATGTTATATACAACATTAGATCACAACATTTGCCACTTGTATAGCTTTAAAGAAGCAAAAACCATGCACTTGAATCTCATACTCTCATCTTCAAGGTGGTTGGCTTCCATTACCTTGCCACTTGATCCACCTAGCATGTTAAATCATTGGAGAGGAGGGAATGAGATTCAAAGAATCCCAATAGCTCATCTTCTATTCAATCATGCATAAAGAATGCAATACAAGTCTTAAAGATGCATGCATGGCATATTAATATGAAAAATGGTGCAAAATACATTCTTGGCATTTACACAAAGCACACATAACATACTTAGGCTTACCAAATTAATGGATTAGCCTCACCAACTTTCTTTAAGGCTTTTGGACTTGTTCACCCTTTTTCTCAAAGGCCATGAACTAAGCCTTGCTCTTGGGAGACTTTCTCTTGGTCTCAACCACTTTTAAGGGCTCTTGGCTCATCTTCACTGAAGATAGGGGGTTCTTGGCCTCTCCATATTCAAGCAAACCAATACAAACAATCTAGGCATCCTTTGAATATATAATGCAACACTATGGTTCCATGAAACATAAGCATCATACCAAAACATAATTCATAGCTTACAATACACATATACACATTCAAAGACAATGTAGACATTCGTTCATGCATGGGAGAAAAGAGAGAGAGCTACTTGGAAGCAATTACACACTTTTTCCTTAAGTCTTGAGTCCTCTCCCTTGACCTCACACACTCATGAAGGTGGAGACCATTTCTATTGGCCCAGACACACTAAAAGAAACATGAATTACTCATGGGAACAAGTTTTGGTATTATACACACTTTATATGATGCTACTTTGGTTTATGGCTCCATTATGCTTCCATAAGGCACTTAATGAAGCAACTACAAAAATTAATGATCTTGGCTCCCTTCTCTCTTTTAATCTATGATTCTTGACTCCATTTAGACTCCTTGGAGTCATCACACAATTATTTTAAGGAGCCTAACTAGGAGTTGCTTCATTATGCTACATTGTGGAGCCTACACCTCCATCTCAATATCTATGATTTCTAAAATATTTCCAAGGCCTCCTCTCATCCTCTCCTATCATATATGACTCAAAAATAAGCTTGGAACAAATTAAAGCTATCCCTAACCTATAGTTCTGCCCTAGGCCGAAATGACATATGTAAAAGGGAAGTAATAGGTTTGCTTTGTTTTCTTGATGGAAGAGGTGTGTAGTGAGGTCTCTAGGGATCTTAGGAACTCAAGCAAACACTCATCTAAGCTAAGGAATTCATGGATCAAAACAGATTTCACAATGTCTCCATGAATCCCTAACTTTTCCATCTTGTGTTTTCATGCTTCTTTCTTTGATTTCTTTGAACCTACTTGCTTCTCACGCTCCAAAATCTATGAATCTCCCTTGCTAGGACTAGAATTCATCTCTGTTTGATTAGGCTTTATATGGGACAAAATTATCACAAGGAGGAGAAGGGAAGAAGAAGCATGGAAGATAACAACTTACCTTGATTTCCTAGCTTTTCTCAAGTGCTATTCCAAGTGGTAAGTTCCTCTCCTTCAAATTCTGTTATTCCTCCTCTGGACCAGACTCAAAACATCACTGAATCCATCAATGAAACCATATAGATGAAGAGGAAAATGAGAGGAACAAGTTTACTCAAGGGAAGAGCATAAAATTTCACACTTTTCTTACCTTTTCCTTGCTTTTTCTCTCTTCAAAATCTCCTCTCTAGTGCACCCAAGAGTGCTGGCTTCCTTCTATATTTTTGGGGTAGAAACAAATCATGGAAATGAGGAGCTGCTAGAACATGGATAAGAAGGAGCTAAAAGTCACTTTATGCAACTTTTTACTTTTACATTTTAGTCTCTTTTCTTGGCTTTTTCATTTTAGGCTCATATCAACTCTTTTTGGAAATTTGTCTTCTCCATCATATTTCTTAGGCTCTTAATCATAAGAATTGCCTTTGGAATCACTCAAAAAGGATTTAAAACCATTCCGAACCGTTCGGTCAAAGTTTCGGTTAACTGATGGTTGAAATCGCTCATTGGAGGGGTTCCAACTGTTCTAGGGGTTCCCATGGTATTTAGGGCCTCTGAGAACTCCGAAAAGCTCATATTTTCTATTTAAAAAGCCTTCCTATGAGTTTTCAAAATTTTTCAGAAATTGTAAAAATGCCCTTACTTCCTTCGGCAAATTTTATGAGCTCTTCTGGCTTTGGTTTTTGGGTATCTTAAACCTCAAATCCTCATTTTCTAATATTTAAAATTTTATCGTAATTTTAGTTGGCCTCAATTCCTTCTATTTCAAGAACTTTCTTTTTATATTTGGCTTATTTCTAACGTTTACAGAGAAATCGAACATTGTGTTTCTCACGTTTGCAGAGGGATCGGATGTTACAAGTAGAGCATTGTTTCCATGAGAATTTGTCACTAAAATAATGGCTAAGTACAAAAATTATTTACCTTAATCTAAATCAAGCCAATAGTAAGGGGAATTGAAAATAAACTAAATTAAAGACACTAAAATAACACAATAAAGGGAGAGACACCATTTTAGACTAAATTGGGAAGTAAAAGGCTTAGGATTATAATTCCTCCCAACATTTTATAAGAAGTCAATTAACCTTTCTCTGTATTGCTCTTAACAATAATCTTTGCTAACTTATGATGCTAATTTACCTATAAGCATCTTGTGAATTACTTATAACCGTTCTCCTAACTAATTCATAATTTCTTATGAAATTAATCAAGAGAACTAATTAAGAAAATGTCTTGATATGACTATGTGAGGTTAATAAATATATTCCTATCCTACAAGTAAATCAATTCACTTAACATTACAAGTTTCATGAACCCACATTATCCAATCCATGGTCTAGTCCGAAAATCCTTTTCCCAAATTTATTTAGGTTAGCTAAATCATCTATGTGGCTTTCACACACTTTGAAGAATGAAAAATAAAATTGAGCAAACAAATCATATCATAAATTTTTAAGTAAAGAGAATTGTTACAACATATTATATGCTAGGGTTCATTATAATCCCAAATCAACAAATTCAACTGATGAATACAAGTATAAATAGCATAAAAAATAGAGCATACATCAAAGGGGTCTAGAAATGTAAGGAAAAGTAAAAAAAGAAGAGAAAAATATAATTAATTAGTGAATCCCCTCTAGAACCAAGCGTTTCCCATAACGTGAAGTTCTCTTCAAGCTCTTTTTTGCTCCTAGAATATTCAAAATGGCGGGCTTCTTAAGAAATTGTCGAAGCCACCCTTAAAATATTTAAAAAAAATGTAGCAAAAATATGCTAGGTTTTGCCAAATTTGCATCAAGCACCATAGTGCATTTGGTTTTGTGAAGAATTTTTTCACTGGGCATTGCAGCACTTAAATCTATTGCTAGGGAGCTTAATTTTTATAGCGGCGCTTTTGAACACCATCTTTTTTAAGACATTTTTAAGTAAATCTTCTTAGCTTTTTTTGCTTTGCATTCCAAACCTCTTAAGCTTGTTTCTTTGTAATCTTACCTCTACAAAAATATAAAATTCATCTAATTACAATTTATAATCTATTAACAAAAATTAAATAATTTAACAACCTAAAAATCTAAATGAAAATACAAAATACAACTTATGCTCAACTAAAAGAAAAATTAACTCAAAACTAAGGAAATAAAATAGAGACTTACTAAATATTAACTTTATTAAAATTCATTAATTTTATATACCAAAAACATAAAATTAACTCAATATTTATATGATAAATCTCTTAAAATAATAAGAAAAATATGATAATTTATGGACTTATCAGTATTTAATTACATATTCACTCTTTCAGTTATTTATTTATTTCTATTTATTTGTTGAATGTTATTTACTCAATAAATATATGGATATTTGAAATGATAGAGTTGAACTAAAATCCTTATTGATGGTGTAGAAGAAACTAGTCTCATGGTAAGCCTCGCATTTGCTCCATGTGGCTATTCCTTATTTTATTGCTTGCATATTAACATATTTTATAGTCTAGATTTAGCTCTAGAACACCTATAAGCTAGATCGCCTACCCCAATTTAGATGGTATAGTAGATAGTGATTGAGAGCTTAGCTCTCTTTTTATCTAAGTGTTATGTTTGTGTTATTGTAGAAATTTTGGAATGTCCTATTTTCAAAGAACATTCTATCAAAATTTTTGCAAGATAATAAGATGGAATTAATCTTAAAACAAAATGATTTAACTTAAGGAATTTGATCTTCTTCTCATTAGTCATTTGGTATGGTAAGGAATTATTATTTTAGAGTGTTTCATTAGGCTTATGGATATGAGACTTAGTTCGTACCTATGTTGGTCATATCTCTAGATTTGGGGTGTATAGTCATTCAATGATCTAATCCAAGATCGCTTAAGTACATTTATCATACACACTAATCGCAAAAGTTATATTAAAATGCACAGGTGCATACCAATAGCATACATCAAGTTTGCATTGACTTTAGTGGCAAAGGTTGCTTCATTGATGTTAATGTTGTCATCGTTAAATTTAATCAAGATATTGTAAATGTTTATCTATAAGTATTTTGTCACTATATTTAAATAGGGAATTTTTGGCTCCAAAGCCATTGCAAATTTTTAAAATAACATATCGCTAGATAGTAAAAAAAAGAAAAAAGGAGAGAGATGTTTATTTATCAAAAACATTCCCAACTAATAATTTTTCTTATTCACCTCAAATTTCTTAGATAGCATAAATGGTGTTCCAAATAAAAATTTTTCAATTGGACATGCATATATTCTTATAATGGTGCGTAGTAGGTATGAAGAGTGTAACAACCGGAAAAAAGGAAAGGAAAAGAAAGAAGGAAGCTGGAAATTTTCGAAATTCAAAAATTTTTCTAAGTTTGCTCGCCATAACGAGAAATGGTCTCGCTATAGCGAGAGTGCCTGTTCACAATATCACAATAGCGAAAGTGCTTCTAGCTATAGCGAGTGCGGGCATTCCATACAAAAACTAGGGAGCTGCTCGCCGTAGCATGCGCCATAGCGAAAGTGGGGGTCTGGAACTGATACGAGCTCGCCATAGCGAAGGTTAAACCTCGCCATAGCGAAAGGAACTGATACATACTCGCCGTAGCGAAAGTTAAATCTCGCCATAGCGAAGGTAGCTGATACGAGCTCACCGTAGCGAAGGTTAATTTTCGCCGTAGCGAGGGTCAGTCCGGAAAAGCGTACAAAGCGAGAATTTGACTCCTTTAAACGCCCCAACTCATTCTTTCTCTTCTATTTGCCCTAGACTTCGACTCAAGGAGAGAAAAGAGGCGTGGAGAGTGAGAGAGACCAAGAGAAGAAGGAAGAGCAAAGGAAAGGTAAGCAAGCTTCTCTCATTTCTTCTTGGAATCTTGATCTCCTCTCTTTGCCCTCTCTTTCTATGGTTTTGCTTGTGAGATTAGTTAGATTTTAAGCATGGGTCAGAAGAGGGAAAGTGAAAAACACTCTTGAACCTCTTTGTTTTCCTTGAAAATGTTGTTTCCACTACCATGAGAGCTTGAGAGAGAGGAAGAGTTAGTGACATTCTAGAGAGAGAGAGAGAACCCCTAGGTTCTTATATGTTAGCAAGGTTTGCTCTGAAGCACTCCTAAGAGTTGTTAAGTAATGAGAGAGTAATTTGTGCTCTTTGATGTGTCTAGGCTCAAGAGAAGCACCTCCATTAAGGTGTGAGTGTGAAACTAAGAAGGGAGAAGAGGAATTGAAAGGAAAAGCTTGTGTTGGCTCATAAGGTAGCTCTCTTTCCACTCTTTCTTGTTGCATTCTTGGATGTAATAGTCATTGTATGCTTGTATATATACTTATTGTGTGAGATATACCATATGTTATTGTCTTGATGCATTAGTGCCAATGTGCTTGTGTGATGGATTGTGAGAATTGCTCGGGTGAGGTAGTGCCGAAAGTCCCTTGAGATGGGTGAGGTAGAACCGAAAGTCCCTTGAGATGGGTGAGACAACGCCAAAAGTCTCATAACCGAGTGAGACCAAGTCAAAAGTCCCTAAAATCAGGTGAGGCCATCCAAAAGTCCCTAAACTCGGCTGAGGCTAGACCAAAAGTCTCTAGAGCTTACTTGTGGCATTGTTGTGATTTCTATAACATGTACAACATGTATTATGTTATTGAGAATGGTTGGATGCTAAATTGCATGCTTTGACTTGTTACATGCCTTGATTGCTTCCTTGAATGAGTACATGAGCTACTGAGATTCCATGAATCTCACCCCTTCCCCTCCCAACTTAACATGCTAGGTGGAGCTCAAGGAGAACCAAGTGCACACCAAGGAGCCTAGAAGCATGTGTAGTTAGATGTTAGCTTATTTTGACTCTTTTGATGTAAAGTGGTGCCAAAATATATATGCACCTACTATTTTGAGATATAAATGTTGTAGTAAGTGTAAATGTATGGATATATGATGTACAAACTATGTAGAGAGCCAAATTAATAAAAATGTGGGTTTTGCCCCTTTTGTTGAATGTATGTGATAGTGTATTTTGGCTCGTAGCATAGTGAATTTGATATGTATGATGAATTGGACTACTTGGACAAACTATATAGACTATTTTCATACTTTCAAACTTGTCCATGAGTTGTTGGAATATGTGGGAGGCCATTTGGACTCACTTTGACCATTTTGGGTGCCAAAACCGTTAATTTTGTGAGCTCCGTCAAAGTATGACCAGATGAGCTCTTCTTGCCATGAAATTTGGCATGCCTCTAGAGTTTGTAGAGAGCTTCTTGGGAAGCTAAAGTTGGTAATATTTGGAGGTGTAGAGAATATTTAGCGAATTGTTGAAATTGAAAAAAATTGATAGTTTGGTCATGTACTGTTACCATAAGTCTGAAAAGGAATCCATGTCATTCATAAACCAAATGGAGTCCAAATATCATGAAATTTTATAAAAATAAACTAGAAAACCATAGTGACCTATACCAACTGAAATCGCCTAAATCGGAGGTCTGTAGAGAGAGAACGAACCTTCTGAAGTTCTGTATCAGCATCAAGGAAGCCATCCGACCTCCGTTACTGTTCCATTAGTTTTTGGGGTCTAAGGGCTGCTGAACTGATCTGGACTTATTTTTTTTCTCTATTACACATTTGTAGCTTTCCAAATTGGTATAGCTTGTCCAGATTGAATTTTTTTGGATTTAGTTCTGAATTTTCGAAATTCATGACAGTAAGCTGCGCCAGAAATAGGGACAGCCGGATCTCTGTCTCATTTTTTATGTCAAACATGGTTCAAACGCTGAGATTATGATTAGAAATTATTTTTAGTGTAACATTAAAACTTATAGCTTTCCAGAAAGCTATGGTTTGTTAGATTCGCATTTTTCTCTAATTAGTTATGATTTTCCAAAGTTAGAGCCAAAAATCTGACTTTTGGGTCCATTTAAGAAAATGCACTTTCTTGGTTTTTGGCTTCATATCCATGGTTTTTGGCTTGTTTTATGATATGTATGAGTCGTATATATAGAGTTTGAGTAGAGAATGTGAATGATGGGTTCACAGGACTCACGGGGTAAAAGATGAGTGTTTGAAATCCCGTTTTATAGTATGAAAATGCCACGGATTGGTACTAGTTCTTTGGAAATCATATGGAACCGAGCCCAGAGGGAGGCTAGATAGAGTTAGTACATTATGGTGTTACAAAGAGTTTCACTAGTGTTTTTTTTTTTAATAAAGTATAAGAAGAGGATTGAACTAGTGATACTATCTAAAATTCTTATTCCAACTATGAGAGTTAGCCTTAGATGTGACGGTTTATTTAATTTAATTTCTAAAAGAAAAAATTACATCCAAAGACTATAAGTTAGCAAAAATTACAGTATGATATCTTGTAACAACCAGGTCTTCTTAAAGTTAAACCAAGTCTTCAGCTTTTGTAATCTTGCAGACTTGTGATCCTTCGATTTTCCATTTCTAAAAGGGGTTGGAACCTTCATGGTCACAAAAATCAAGACAAGTAAAAGTAAGAATAAAACCAAACAGATTAGTCTAAGTTTTCCAACAAAATGGGTATCTGATGAGGGAATTTGAGACAACACGCATGCACTCATGGTAAGGGAATAAAGCCATAATAAAGTGATAGAAATTGATAAGAGAACTCGTAAAATAAAGACGGTTTCAAAAAATAGAAAAATCACTATTCAGAATCATGAAAGAAAATTATTTATTTTAAAGAATTTTATATTTTAAAATTATATTAGAGAATTCAAAATTTTAGGACAAAATACTCCTAATAACATTATTGAGGACTACTAGCGCATATACATCCTTGTTCTTGTCGTTTCTCCCTAACTAGATAGTTTGACTACATTGATTATTGCATTAGAGCGATCAAAGGAAGAGAGAACTGAGGCACAACAAATTATTTAGCTGGAAGATACAACAATAAAGTTACTGAGGGAACTTTTGTCCTAAAACTTGAAATTTTTTGTCCTTAAATCCTTCTAAATAATTTTGAAATATAAGATTTTTTTTCTTAAAATAAATAATTTGATTTTATGATCCTCAATAACAATTTAAAAAAAAAAAAGAGCAATGTTGATTGCACTTTATTATTTTTTTCTGGTAATTATTTTCAAAATTGATCTTTGCATGCGTTTGACATGTTGCCACATTGGAGATTCTTTTTTTTTTGGGCGGGTGAACTTGCTACATTATTGGAGTTTAACTGACCTCATTCGATATAACTTTTAGGGAGAATTATAATCAAGAACCAAAAAGTAAAAAAACTTATTCTTAAAGACTTGTTACTACTTGTTTTAGGATAATTACTACTAAGTTTAATAACAAACAGTTGAACATAGTGGTAACAAGTCCTTAAAAGTAATTTTTTTCACTTATTGATCCTTAAACACAATTTTCCCTAACTTTTATGTGGGCCAGTTAAATTCCTATTATATGTAAAAATCATAAGAATCGAAGAGAAAAAATAATTACACAACCAACATTATTCTACACGAGATACCACTAGAGCAGTAGAAGGAAAAGGTAGAGTTGGGGTACAAAGTTGGAAGACCCTTCAATAAAGTATATTCTGCATAACCCAAAGCTCCCATCAGGTGTACCTTTCTAATTCTGTTTTGCTCTATGGTTTAGTCAAATTTTAAAGATGGCCATTATATCCATACTTGATAGGATCAGTAAAATTTATTTGTTTGAATTTAAATATGAGATCTAATAAATAGATCTGAGTTCGAGTCTGAATATTTTTTAAAGATATATTTATGCACTTGTGTGAAAAAAATCTTATGTTTTACTTAAAACTTATGTAAAATAACTACAACAAGTATTTAAGTGAAGATTTTATAAGTTGTAATTGCCATTGGCTCGTGATTATTTTTTCTGTTAGAGACACTTTATAATGTTTTAAATAATTATTTAAGGACAATATTATTGAGAATAGTTTTATTTTGAAAATTTTAAAATAATGTAAATATATTGTTTTAAATTATATTAATTTTTATTTTAATTTTTCATAAATAAATTTAATATAAAAATGTTAAATTAAATTTGTTTTGAGGTAAATTACTTTCCCTCTTTTCTAAAACTTTCTTAATTACACCATTCTCTTTTTTCTTATAAAATATTATTCAACCTTTGTTGAAACTAAAAGATAACTTAAAATAGTATAGGCATACTTATTTTTAGAGGTGCTGCGCATCAAACACTATCTCATATTGGGTAACACTTTATCAACACATGAATTTGCATGGATTTGTCGTGGTATGTGTGTGCATGCGTGTATATATACAATGTTGTGTAATATTTGTGTGTGTGCACACATAGTATTGTGTCGTGGGTAGGAGCATGTGATGTCATATTGTAAAAATTAATAGAAACTTATCCCATCAAATTATTATACTATTCAAGCTAGCCATTTGACGGTGCTGTCTAATTTCTATAAGGCGTTGGAAGGTTGATAATCACAAAATTTAAGAAAAGTAAAAGAAAAAAATAAAGATATTAATTCGTACGTGTAAGATTTCCAACTAAATGGTCTTTTGATGAGGGATTTGAGACAACTCTTATTTACTCAACGTATAAGGGAATAAAGCAGTAAAGCCCAAAAAGAAAAAAAAAATCGTAAAGTAAAGAAAAGATTCCACAGAATAAAGTAATATTGATTTCATCTTTCTTTCGTAATCGATCTTCACGTTCCACATGTGGCTGCACTGGAGCTTAACTGACCTCATGTGACATAAATTTCATGTGGTGTCAATTGAACATTTATATTCAATTATACGTAAAAGTTATAATAAATAATTGAAGAAAAAAATTTTACAATTAACTTTATTTAACACGAGATATCATTATCAGGGCTTTTAGATAGATAGAAATTGATTGAATAAAATGGAATAAGAAGGAAAGTCATTTCACTTCTTTTCTTTAAGATATTAATTTGTGTTCTCTCTCAAATTGAGAATAAAGGAAGCTAATACCATATTTTATTTACCAATCAACATTTTTATTCTCTAGCTTTTATAACTTAAGTTATTATTGTTTTTATCTCAAATTTATATTTTCGTTCCAAATATAATATTGCGTAGCTGCTGAAGATGCTGCTCTGTAAGTAGTTTATATTTTATAATCTCGAAGACTTTATAATGGGAATCTTTTAGAAAAAAAGTTATTAGATAACAATTTAAAACTTCCATTATAACGTGACTCCGATACCAAAACTACATACAATATTAATTATTTGTTAAACAGTACCTTAACATGATATATGCGAAAAGTTGAGTGCTTTTCTATTATAAAAATCCGTGAAACCGAAAGAAGGAGATTTTGAGACATAATTATTGTAAGATACTTTGGCAAACTGCTGCTATTGTTGGAACTTTTATCCCTACTCTCACCCTTGTTCAAACAAATGTTTTCTCATCCTGGTCTTGTCATTGTAGATTTTAATTAATTTGTGTAATTTGAGTATTTAGTGGATTTCTTTGCACTTTGTTACGTTTAACCTCTGCTTTTACTTAGAGTCTTTAACATCTATCCATCAATATAAGATAATTTTATTTTGTTTTGTTTTATACAACAATCAGTAAGACAGCTGTAAAACATGTAATTGTAATTCTGGTAAATCGCATTAATAAGTATCAACTCTAACTTTTTTTTTTCCCAAACAATTCTAAAACATGTAATTATAATTCAAGTAATTTCGTTTCTGAGACAACTGAGTGTACGCCTATTAATATGCAAATAAGATCGCTTTTCTCCTTACGTGACTTAAACACCGTCCTTTTTTAAATATAATTTTGATTTTTCGAAAATTTTCTAAAAAGTAAATAGAATTGCATCGTTTAGATTCTAGTACAAATTTAGTAGTATCCAAAAAGGGGAAAAAACGCAGAATAGAGAAAACTAAAAAAATTGGAAATCTAGATTTTTTTTTTTTTCAAAAAAATCTCTTTCGAAGAAATCAGAATTCTCATTTTAAAATTTTTGTCTAAATCATTCAACATGCCTATTTGTGTCTTTCGCTACATGAATCGTTTAACTTTGGCCAAAGTTTTTTTGGCAAATTAATTTCATATAACGATTCAAATATAACGAAATTTATCAATATCTCGATACTTGGCTTGACTGAAGCTAAAGTATGAGATCTGTTACTTCATGAAGAGGGAAGAATGTATCTCTATACGATATAAAGTAATCCCAGAAAAAGAAGAAACATTCGAATTTAGCCAAACTTTGAAGATTGGTCCATGTTTGGATTAACTTTGTGGAATATTAGGCCAGGCGACTTGCAAAGAAAATACTTAAATATATAGAGCAAACTGAGATGACGCCCATATCAGTTAATCTTGCAAGGAAAATATATATTAACGTGGCTGATTCTCTTCTTTCTCACTTTTCTTCCTTGTACATTAAAGAAATAATTAAATGTACCGATACAATTGGTAATGCATTTATAATGTGTTGGCGATGATCGTGGATAATGTTTAATTAATGTATTAGTGACATTAACGTTTTAGTAGGGTTATCAACTTTATTTACTTCTGATACCAACAGCCAACAAGCACTACTATGACCCACAGGACCCAAAAATGTTAAGATGAAAATATTTTATAATTTCGTATATGCTACGCAAGTTATGTATACAGAGTTACAATCTGTTACCAGTGCAATAAGAGGTCATATACTGGCAACAAACAATAGTATTGTTTTATTAAAATTACCAGCATTTTAAACAACTATTCCCAATATAATACCAAGCTATTACAAAATGTTCTGGCGCACTGTAAAATCTTACTTAATAATATTAATTATGAGGTATTAGATTCAATCTTCTCGTACTCTTTTGTAATTTTTTTCTTCAAAAAAAATTGGATAGAAAGATCGATTCTTTGAATTGAAACGTGCTTGGCAACTTTCTTTAAAAAATGGTATCTTATCTTATTTTATTTAATATAAAATCAGTTTATCTCACCATAATGTAAAATGTTTTATTCAATTTTCGTGTAATTTATCTATTAATATTATTATTTTATTATATTTAATACTTTATAAAAAATGATGCGGTAAATTAAAATTAAAATAATAATTAACTTCTTTTTGTAGCAATAATTAATTTCATTGTTCAAATTATTTTTCACTTATATCTTTGATTATTTTATAATATTTATGGTTATTGTTGAAATTAATACTATCCTTCATAAAAAGTACCTTTCTTCCATAAAAAGTAACGTGTTGATAAAGAAAACTACTACTCGAGACTTAAGAGAGTTTACTTCATCTAATGTGGAGCTCAAATTGTTTGTTTGTTTTTAATCTTGCTATCCTCATCAAAAAATAATTTGTAAACCTAAATGAAATACAGAAAATACTTTTCAATTCATGCTTTCAGTAATTACTATGACTAATGGAAGTTTTTACTAATATAAAATTCAAATGCACTTTTAGCTCGTGTTAAGAAATAATGGCTAAATTTCAATTATCAATTGTCCGGTATACACGATTTGAGCAATGGGTATTTGATGGAACTCAAATTTTATTTTTTTTTAATTTTTAATCTCAATTATCATTTTTTTATTGGTAATTAGAAGACTGTTTTCATTTTATATTCTATATCCTTAAAAAAAATTAAAATACGAAACAATAAATAAATAAAATTTGGACTGTCAAAATTTGATTTGGATAACCCTGTAAAGAATAGCAAATCTGGATGCGGTAATTAGTAAGTGAGATCATGCTTTAGTAATGTGATATTTCTTTCTCAATATATCTTACTCCCAAATTTGAGTAAAATTTAAAATAATCTCACTTAATTAATTGTCATATAATAAATAACTGCAGCCTAAACTAAAATCATCCATATATGCTAATTGAGGGACAATGTTGACTTAATTAAAATCAAAAGAGCCAAATTGAAGCTTCCATAATATTAGAGGAATAAAAAATGTATTTAAGTCAAAAATAAAAAAATTAATTAATTAAAATACTCATAAATTAACAAAGTAGTAGAATCATTTACATTAAAGCGAAAGATGAAGATTTGATGGGTGAATTATTACTGAGAAAACAATGGCAATTTACTTTCTTTTAGCTTTCAATGGTATTTTTATTTTTATTACAAACAATGGTATCCTCAAGGTGGATAGACAATCAAACTAAGGATGTGTTCTTTTACATCAGTTCAGTGGATTTACGTTCTTACTCTCGAATTATTTTTAAAGTAATTAAAATCAAATTATTAAAAAAATATTATCTCATCGTACAAAACTTTTCAGTTGGCATCATTTATCACTTAATGTCATAACCTTATTAATATATTAAATTGTTTAATAACAATTAATACTTAAAAGTAAGATTTTGCCTTTTTTGCTTTGTTTAAAGAATACTGTAACTGAAAGATAAATCATTCTAAAACAGAAAGTGGCCCAACGACTGCATTATCAAATTCACAACCGTATGTTATTGTTTATTAAAAACTTGTTTCTGCTTGACCAGCAAGGCTTCATCCCTTCTCCTATATATTGGGCCAGCTAACTCATCCAAGCAACCAAAGATTAGGTACAGTCGTACGTTCCTTCTGTTTCAAGAGAATTTGTCAATTTTATTTTATTTCCTTTTACTTTTGTTAATGAATATCACAGAGATGTCAGATACTGAATCCGAAGATGAAATTGAAGAAGTGATGGATGAGGAAGAACCTCAACCCCATGTTGAAATACAAGTATGCAAGTCCTCCGATATATTGTGTAGGCTTTATTATTGTTATTATTTTTTTTAATTATCAGTTTTTGTACATTTTCTGAGGTTTCGGTAAGTTTTTCTAGCCAAGCTAGTATCATTAACAAAAAATTTACAATGAGATTATCATCGCGAATGAAGATTAATTTGTTGACAGATAGAACCAGTTACAACGATGGCAGATATGCAAGCCAACGGTGTCGTCTCGGATATTCAACCGTCACCTCATTGTAACAACTCCAAAAATTTTGAAGATCAGGTATGCTACTAATCCTATATATTGTGAAGAATTTATTGTTGTTGCTGTTGTTATTATTGTTATTATTATTATTTTGTTTACTTTCCTTGTGCTTTCTTTAACTTTTTCATATTTTGGCCAATAGAAAACTACAAAACATCCAGAAAGCAGAAACAAAGCACATTCCTAACCGGCAACTTAGTTAACATCACAAAAGAGAAAATCTAGAATGAGGTTTCTTTTAAGATAGCTAATTCTTTCTCAAGTCAAATATTTGACAGATTTAGAACATCAACTACAATGAGATTCCCAATGGGAATGAATATTGGTTCACAGTCAGAACGTCTAGTTACACCTCTTCCTTCTGTTTCCCAACCCATCAAATGATATATACTCGTGTATATGTTTATAGAACAGAGCAAATTATTGTTTTAATCTCTGAAATATATAAAAATGTTTAATGCGATCCTTTATTTTAATTCTTTTCAATTTAGTGTTAATCATATTTATCATTCTCCATTTGTTCATTTTATCAACTCAAATCACTCTTTCTTACTCAAATCGATATCGGTCTTTTTCTAATATATCATATTAGTGGTACACGTTCATCTTTTGTATATAACTTCATATATTTAGTAGTTAGGGATAAGAAGTGACTTGGAACCGTTGGCAGCAACAGCATAACCTCTCTGCGTTTCCGAAGCCCATTAATTTTCATAATCTCTGGTTTTTGAAACTCCTGTAAATCCCAAAAGGTTACACAATAAACCCCTTGTAACTTCTGTAACTTCCCATTCAGTTTTAATTTCATGTTAGTTATGGAGTCTCTAAGATTAGTATAAAAGGAGGTATTATCATTGTGTTTTGCATGAAGGAATAAGAAGTTCTCTGTTTTTCAGTTGAGAGTATTCTCTCTTTTGAGTTCCGAGCCAAAAAGACATAGTTTAAGTTGACGAAAATACTATATTGATGAAATACAATATATTTTTTTTAGCTAATCCCAACTGGCGTAGTTTTTCTTTTTAAATTATTTAAGTATCCCAGTTTGACATTAAAGAGAAGGTATGATATAATATATAAGATAAAATAAAATAACAGCATAGAATCAAAGTTAATCATAATTTTGTGTGCAATGTTAGAGTCTAAAAGTGAAAACAAAATTAGAATGTTTAAATAATAATTAAATAATTAATATGAATGTTGAATATTACATAATTAAAATAAAAAATTAATTTGAAATCAAGGAAGAAGAGAAAACTTGTAATTTACAATTTTTAAACATGTATAAAATTGAATATTATACAAATTTTAATTTGTGAAGTTGGTTATTTTCATTTGTGTTACTTTCCTTGTGATATTCATGATTTAAGATTGCTAATTTTCCGTCCAACTCAACTTTAGCATATGTCGAATAATTACCAGAATAATGTGCCCAATAAGGATGAAATACAACTTGCAGACATGGCAGAACCCCATGTGGAGGATGAAGTCCCTGTTACTGCTCATTCTAGTCCTCCAAGGCCATCATATGATCAGGTACAGCTATTGGTAAATATATTTATATACTCATAAGTCATTAGTTATTTGTAAATAATAATTAGAATTTGGTTAATTAAGTCAAATTTGATGAAGGTGGATGATGTTGTTATTGACATTGAAGCAATGTTGTGTGATAGTGAAGAATCTCCTTTGTCAACTAGATCATGTTGCATACATAGGGTGCCACTTGTAATTCGTCAACTAAATGAAGATGCTTACACCCCAAAAGTCGTTTCCATTGGACCTCTTCACTATGGTACTCAAAGACTGCAAAACATGGAACGACACAAGCAGGTACATTTCAGAGAATTCGTAAAACAATCAAACGCAAGCTTGGGTGATTTGATTAACTTTGTGAAAAGTTCAGAACCAAGGGTTCGTGCTTGTTACTCGGAGAACATCAAGCTTTGTAGTAAAGAACTTGTGAAGTTGATATTGTTGGATGCTGGTTTCATAATTGTGCTCTTCCTAGATTGCTTAGAAGAGGATTCTTACCTGAAAATCCCATGTTTGGAGTTTGATTTAATGATGGATTTGTTTCTATTGGAAAATCAACTTCCATTCTTTATTCTTGAAGAGCTATTTAGTCTAGCCATTCCCCCTCGCAATTTTTATGATCGCCATTCCTTTCTTGAGCTCTCATTTCATTTCTTTAGCAGGTTTAACTTACAAAAGTTGAACCCTAGCCCTATAAAGCACTTCACAGATCTTCTTAGAAACTTTTACCTAAATCCTCACATAAAGTTTTCTTTTGGAAGACCTAAAAGGTGTGATCTTTCATTCAGTGCAAACGAGTTACATGTGGCGGGAATGAAGTTAAAGAAACGAACAAGCAATTGGTTACTAGACTTGAAGTTTTCAAGACGTGTTCTTGAAATCCCAAAGATTTTAATAGAAGATCATACTGAACTTGTCTTTCGTAACATGATAGCTTTTGAGCAATTACAATATCCTTATGAACCCTACATTGCTAGTTATGTTAGTGTATTGGATTATCTTATCAACACGAGCAAAGATGTGGATATCCTGGTCCATCAAAAAATAATCAGCAACCATCTAGCTGAAAGTAATGATGTGGTCCTACTATTTAATGGTCTCTGCAAAAATATCTTCTTTGCAAATTTCAGTTTAAAATACGCTGATATCTGCAATAGGTTGAATGCCTTTCAGAAAAATCCATGGAACCAAATGATGGCCATTTGGAGACGTAATTGTGTGCATTTTTTTGTTTCCATTGTTGGAATTGTTATCCTTATTCTTACCAAACATTTTATCCCATGAAGTAGTGTTGTAAGTTTAAAGCTTGTGTAATTTGAATGTTTAGTGGATTTCCTGGAACTATGTAATGTTCAATTTTGATATGCTATTATTTACCATGTCTTATTTCATCTAAACCTTGAACTTCTACAAAATTGCCTAGGTGTTAAGGGGACTGATGATTTAGTGGGCCACGAGGAAGATTATGCTAAATAATATTAGAAAAACAAACAATGATTACACAAAAACAAGAAGGATAATACAAGCGTACCTGAAGATTCCATCTGATATTGATATATTAAGAGTCTTTCTGCCAGAATTACAACCCACTTGCCTTTAGGATTTTGGAGTCAAAATTAATCAAAGAGAGTAGTTCAAAGTTAGAATAACATGGTGTCTCTGCAATTGTCCTACTGGCTCCTTAAAATGATGAACATGTAAACGTTCATGTTGACCAGTTCAATAACTGCCAGATATACAATATCTTTTATTTTGTTTTAATCATAAAATGATAATAATAATACTCTCTATCTTATAATCATGACTTTTTTCAGTATTGTGATAGGAAATTTACTGACTACTAAAGGCTGTAAGTTGGGCTTCAAGCCAGATGGGCTGACATGTGTGACCCACCTATCACAGATCATATATGCATATACTAAGCCCAATTTTATTCTAGGTTTAATAATCTTGTAATTTAACCAATTAACTTTAATGTGTTACTTACCAAATAATCAATTAATGCTAATCCACAAAATATAAAATAATAAATAATAAAATTATTTCAACAGATTAATCATAAGGTATTAAATGTTATTATATCTATAGTAATAATGAACAATTGTCATAGGCAGTTTTTCAACAAATATGAAGACATGTGATTTTCAGGAAAGCTACAGACTTGTGATGAAGACACGTGATTTTTCTGGGTACATGAAATGATTAAAGAAACAAGTAGATTCGAAGAAAGCAAGAGGCTAAACTCGAGCAGCTGAAACAAGGAAATTTGGGCACAAAGGAAGAAGAAAATCACGTGGAGAATGGCTGGACAGACGAAGTAACGCGAACAGGGAGCTTTCGAGCATGCAAACAGTAGCTGAACAGGTTCTACGTGGCTAAAACAGAGAAGAAAATGTGAGCAAGGTGTGAAAAGAATGTGACTGGGGGGACTGAGGCTAGGAGAAACGAAGAAAGGTCAAGACCAGTAGCTGAACATGTTAGAAGCATGCAGAACATATGGGAGGCAGCATCAAAGGGAGCTACAAGTTGAAGGAGCTAGAAACAAAACACAAACCAGCAGCTACAAGACGCGAAGAAGCTACATGCAGAAGGTGAACATGGAGCATTGAGACAGTAAATGAGCAAGAAGCTGACGTGGTGAAGGAGAAGAAGCTGAGCACAATGAGAGATCTAGCAACGCTGAGTAGAAACAAAGAGGAAGCAACTCGTGAAGTACGAAGAGAAATGAAGCTAAAGCAGCCTCGGCAGCACGTCATGCATCCATACAATCATCCAAACCACGTGGAAGAAGCTGTGGGATGACTAGAAAAGAGCTACATGTGGAAAGCACATGGAAATAAATCAATAAAAATAAAAGAAAAGGAGGAGCTGAGCAACACGTGAGTAGAATATTAAAAACGCTAAAGGAATTTAAATAAAGCTCACATGCATGTTGGGGTCCACACTTATATCACATGCAAGCTACGGACAAGGAAGGAAGAGAGGCTATCACGTGAAAAACAAATGAAACATGTGAGAAGGGGAATCACGCCATCAGCACTCATATTCATTCTATTCATTCACGCCTCACACTCTCCTTCGTCCAGCACCCCATTCATCCATCGTCATTCTCTCCACGCCTTCGTCCACACAGAACCATTCACCACACTCTCATCCATTCCTCCCATCTCCATCTCTTCACGCCATTATGAAGCTCTAATCCACCTTGAGGCTAGCTTGGAAGCATCCTTGGAGAAGCTTGAATCCTTGGATAAGAATGCATAATTTTGGCTAAGATTTCTCAATTTCCTACACTTTTTCTTTCTCTTATACAATCTTGGTTAAGTTGTATTTGATTAGGAATTTGTGTAATTAATTAGTGGCTGGTTAGACACTAATTAAGAAGTTTTTTTGTTGATTAATTGGTTGGATTTGATCTGATTTTTCATTATTCTCTCTAATCTACCATGTATGCCACGAAGGTGTTCGATGAAATGCATGAGTGAGATTATGTGCTTGATTGCTTGATTTGAGAATTCCTTGATGTTTAGTTGGTTAATTAAACATTTTTGGATGATGAATCAGAAGCTAATTAATTGGTTAATTAATCAAATTGGGTGTTCATTGATCTTAAAGACAAGAATTAGTAATTTAATGTGGGGTTGAGGTCTCAATTCAACATTAGATTGTTAATTTCTTGATTCTTATGTGGTAACTCAAGATACACTTGTAATGAATACAATTAGGAACTCTTAGGTCAGAATTAATTAAAATTGGATTAGGATAAGGATAGTGGATACCAAGGGACGATTCCAAAGCTAGTCACAAGCCCATTATCATTCACAATTCACACAATTAGGTAGAAATTAGGAAATTTATTTCAATTCAGTTTTAGGATAATTTAATTCATTCAAAAACCCCCAAACTAGATAGCTTTTAGGATTTTTAACATTTAGAAAACTCAATTAAGCATTGAACTCCATTTCCAAGGGAGATGACCTAGGTTGTGCCACTAGCTATATTTTTAGATCAACCT
The DNA here is from genome assembly GCA_032878935.1 of Erythrophleum fordii. NCBI lineage: Eukaryota > Viridiplantae > Streptophyta > Magnoliopsida > Fabales > Fabaceae > Erythrophleum > Erythrophleum fordii. The sequence continues at coordinate 2,937,880 of JAVQMF010000025.1, read as the reverse complement.
GATTTTATTTTGAGGGTTGCACGACAAGGCCGTCAGATATAGATTGAACTAAGCACATCCTAGATATCAACTTCCTCAACCATATAGCTTGACATGTGGCTTCATAGCAAGCAATATACTCTGCTTCCATAGTTGAAGTAGCTATTAATGTTTGTTTCACACTTTTCCATGAAACAGCTCCTCCTGACATCATGAATATATATCCAGACGTGGATTTACGGTCATCCAAACAAGAGCCATAATCTGAATCTAAATAGCCTACCAATTCAAGAGGATCTGACCTACGATAAGTCAACATAAAGTCCTTAGTACCTTGAAGGTACCTCATTACCTTCTTAGCAGCAGTCCAGTGTTCTTTACCCAGATTACTCAAGTATCCTCTGAGCACACCAATAGCAAAAGCTATATCTGGACGAGTGCATACTTGCACATGCATGAGGCTCCCCACAGAGGAAGTGTAAGGTATCTTAGCCATTTCAACTTTCTCCTTTTTGGTACTAGGACACTGTGATCTGGTCAAACTTTCTCCTTTCTGAACAGGAGCAGCAGTGGAAGAATATAAATCCATTCCAAACTTCTTAAGTACTCCCTCAATATAAGTAGCTTGGGATAAGCTAAGAATACTACGTGATCTATCACGATAAATCTGTGTCCCAAGAACAAAAGTAGCTTCACCCAGATCCTTCATATCAAAATGAGATGACAACAAGTGTTTTGTATTATTGAGAAAATTCACCGAGTTGCTGGTTAACAATATATCATCCACATAAAGAACAAGAATTACAAAGTTACTTCCATCAAATTTTTGATAGATACAATGATCTGAAACATTCTTAACAAATCCAAGAGAAGTAATAACTTCATGAAATTTTAGATACCGCTGCCTAGAGGCTTGCTTTAGCCCATAAATAGACCTTTTCAGTTTGCACACCAGATGCTCTTTACCAGGTTCAACAAAATCATCTGACTAAGTCATATAGACTTCCTCATACAAGTCTCCATTCAAAAAAATAGTCTTGACATCCATTTGATGAAGTTCAAGATTATAATGAGCAACAAGGGCCATGACTACTCTGAAAGCATCTTTTGTGGACACAGGAGAGAAGGTCTCTGTATAGTCAATACCTTCTTTCTGATTATAACCTTTAGCTACAAGTCTGGCTTTATACCTCTCAACTTCACTAGTGGCTCTGCGTTTGGTCTTGAAAACCCATTTACAACCATTTGTCTTGAACCCAGTTGGTAATTCTGAGAGCTCCCACACATAATTGCGATGCATTGAGGTAATTTCTTCATTCATAGCCTCTAACCATCTAGAAGAATGATAACTAGACATTGCCTCCTTATAGGACATGGGGTCCACGCCATCAACAGCATCTGAGTCAAATTCCTGTAAATATACCATATAATCACCAAAAATCGCAGGTCTACGAGTTCTCTGAGACCTCCTCAACTCTACAACTGGTTCTTCATTATCTACCAAAGGTGTTTCTTCTTCACCTTCATCTGGATTCATGATATTATCTGATCTAGCTGAAAATGACGGTACCAGTAAAATAATGCTTTCATCATGTATAGTGATTTCTCTAAGGACAGTTTTCTCATTATCTAAAGCATCCTCAAAGAAATATGCTGATCAGACTCAATGACCCTAGTGGTGAGATCCGGACAATAAAATCTGTACCCACGTAATCCAATGCAATATCCAATGAAGAAACTAGTTACAATTTTAGAATCAAGTTTTGACTGTTGAGGATTATAGGCTTTCACTTGTACTTTACAACCCCAAACTCTTAAGTGTTTCAAGGTAGGCATCTTGCCAAAATAAAGTTCATACAAGGTCATTGGTATTGACTTAGACGGAACTTGATTCAAAATGTAAGCAGCTGTTTTAACTGCCTTACCCCATAAAAACTCTGGTAAGGAAGAGTGACTCATCATGCTTCTAACCATATCCATGAGAGTAAGATTTTGTCTTTCTGCAACCCTATTTTGTTGCAAGGTGCCAGGCATTGTATACTGGGCCTCAATAATGTTTTCTTGTAGAAATTGAGCAAATGGACCTAGATTTCTACCAACCTCAGTATATCTTCCATAATATTCTCCACCTCTCTCAGATCTGACACATTTTATGGCCTTACCAGATTTTAACTCAACAGCTGCCTTGAAATCCTTAAAGGCTCTCAATGATTCTGCCTTTTCATGTAGAAGTTCAATCCAACCATATCTCAAATGATCATCTATAAAGGTGATAAAATATTTGAAACCACCTATAGCTGTAGGTGTAATGGGTCCACATATGTCTGTATGAATAAGATCCAAGATATTCTCAGACCTTTTTGCCCCTTTACTTCTAGCTTTAGTGGGAAATTTTCCCTTAATGCAATCAACGCATGCCTCAAAGTTTAAAAAATCAAGGTTTTGCAACACACCTTGACTAACAATTCTTTTTAATCTCTCTCTAGAGATGTGACCTAGTCGTCGATGCCACAGCATTGAGGAGTTCTCACTAGGTCTCTGATGTTTTTGCCCAACAACAGCATTTACTTGAGCATCGAAATATTGGATTACATAATTATTCAAACGATATAAACCATTTAACATAAATACGGTGCCAACAAGTTATGAATCATAAAAGACATCAATCTTTCCATTTCCTTGAATAAATAAATAACTACATTTGTCTAACTTAGAAGTCGAAATCAAATTCCTTCTTACAGAAGGTATGTAAACAACATTATTCAAATTCAAAATATGTCAAGATGATAATCTAAGAGAAATTGATCCTATGCATTCCACTACAACCTTGCCTGCAATCCCCAAAACAGACTTCTTTGCCTCACTTGGTATCCTCTGGTTTCTGAGCCCCTGCAAAGAATTCACAACATGAACAGTGGCACCATAATCCAAGAACCAAGAGTCAGATGAGGTTTCAAGACTATTGAATTCAAAGCAAATTAGAGCTAGAGGGGTATATACACAAAAGGTACCTTCCTTCTCCTGCTTATTTTTTAACTTATAGCAATCAGCTATCTTATGTCCCATTTTCTTACAATAACTACACTTGCCCTTGAAGAACTTCTTTTGTTGAGTATTGCCCTTGTCATTGTTTTCCTTGAAATTCGATTTCCCAGCCTTCTGTATCTCAGGCTTCTTTCCCTTCTTCTTATCATGACCACCTGACTTGCTGTTCGAGCCTTAAGACAGATAATTCACAGATTGCGATTTATGCTTCTTTATTGCCTCTTCCTCTTGAGTCACAATCGAAATCATTTGGTCTACAGACCATTCAGCTTCTTGTGAATTATAGAAGGTTCGCAGAAAATTATACTCAACTGGCAATGATTCAAGGACATGGAAGACTAGAGCACTTTCTCCGATATCAATCCCATATGACTTCAGTTTGTTATAATATTGGACAAGTTTCAGAATATGCTCCCTTACTCCAGACACCCCATCATATCGCATGCTGTGAAGTAAAGATAGATAATAATTCTTCTGAGTCTTATCAAGCTTCTTGTACTTCTCACTAATGGCTTTTAGATACTCAACTACAGTATTTTTATCAGGAATACTTTCTTTAATTCCTTTCTCAATTGTGAACCTGATGGTTGCTAGACAAAACCGGTTTGAATCAGACCATTGCTTATGATAAGCTTTCTCAGTAGTATTGGATTGTGAAGTGAGATCCACTAGTTTGGGTTCTACAAGAGCCAAATCTTTTTCTGAAATTGTAAGGTACATATTCAAGGACTCCTTCCAGTCATCATAATTGGTCCCATTGAGAGTCTTCACAAGTGATAGTTGCTGAAAAGCTGAAACTGAAATTTAAACAACAAAATTGGAAATATTAATTATGTGTGCACAACATAATTATGATACAAAATTTCCAATATAATTTCAGTTATGCAACTATGTAGTATCGAAATACTCAAAGAATACTCATATGCACACCAAAGATTCAGCTCAAGATCCATAATAAATGTATTCAATAGAACCATACCTATGGGGTACAAGAAATATTGAAAACATTAGACTATATGCTTATCACCAAAAGTTCAAGTCCTAAAATTATATTAACAATATCATACCTATGGGGTACATCAATCATTAATATAATATATCATTAAAACAATATTTTTTTTGGGGCCAAAATATAATTACAAGAAAATTTGGGGGTTAAAATGTAATTATAGTGAAATTTTGGGGCCAAATGTAATTATAGGAAAATTTTGGGCTAAAAATGTAATTATAGTAAACAATTAGGGCCAAAATGTAATTATAGAAAAATTTTAGGCTAAAACATAATTATAGTGAAATTTGGGGAAAAATGTAATTACAGCGAATAACTTAAGCTACAATTATAGGAACTTTAAATCTAACGGCTCAGATCTTATTATTTTATTGAACGGCCAGGATTATAATGTGAAACCGACGGACCAGATCTACTTGATTAGATCAACGGTCCAGATCGCGTCTTCGTTATTAAGTGAAACGCATCGTTTTACTTAAAAGTATTGGACAGATCAGATTGCGTCTTCACGATTGAACGGCCCAGATTGTATTTTCACAATAAATGAAATGGTGCATTTCATTTAAAGGAGATTGATGGCTCAGATTAGTCACGAACGGATGGTGTGGATTGCGTCTTCAACTTCTGGCGGATCCCTACGACCCGACCTTGACCCGCGTGCGACCTGACGCCAAATCCAGTTCTGAATGTCATTCTTTGGCCCTCTCTCATGACGGCGACAGCAACGAAACAATCAGAAACACATTCCTTGAAGGTTTCTTTGTGTTTCGACGCATTGATGTATATTTATATTGAGATACTTTCTATAGGAACAGATCAATATTTGCTTAAGATGCTGAAGAAATTTGTCTCGTGAGATTGACAATTATTACGTTTCTGACGATTATATTTAGCAATGCTCTGATACCAATTGCTAAATAATATTCGAAAAACAAACAATGATTACACAAAAGCAAGAAGGATAATACAAGCGTACCTGAAGATCCCATATGATATTGATATATTAAGAGTCTTTTTGCCAAAATTACAACCCACTTGGCTTTAGGATTTTGGAGTCAAAATTAATCAGAGAGAGTAGTTAAAAGTCAGAATAACACGGTGTCTCTGCAATTGTCCTACTGGCTCCTTAAAATGATGAACGTGTAAACGTTCATGTTGACTAGTTCAATAATTGCCAGATACGCAATATCTTTTATTTTGTTTTAATCATAAAATGATAATAATAATACTCTCTATCTTATAATCATGACTTTTGTTAATATTGTGATAGGAAATTTACTGACCACTAAAGGCTGTGAGTTGGGCTTCTAGCCAGATGGGCTGACATGTGTGACCCACCTATCACAGATCATATATGCATATACTAAGCCCAATTTTATTCTAGGTTTAATAATCTTGTAATTTAACCAATCAACTTTAATGTGTTACTTATCAAATAATCAATTAATGCTAATCCACAAAATATAAAATAATAAATAATAAAATTATTTCAACAGATTAATCATAAGGTATTAAATGTTATTATATCTATAGTAATAATGAACAATTGTCATAGGCAGTTTTATTATGAAGGGTCTTATACTTTTAACAAATAATGAATAATTTAAGACACAATTTTTGCACAAAGCACCATAAAACTTATTTTGGGTTTCTAAAAATGATAAGCCTAGAATTTACATGACAAGTTGGCCCAGATCTACTAATTGCTAATGAGGGTCTTGGTTTTCAAAGAATTCATCTTGCTAATCAAGTTCTGTTGGCAAAATAGATTTGGAGAGCTATTGACCAGCCTCAAGCTTTTATTTCTAATTTTTTGGGTGCTAAATTTTTCTCCAAGGAAAATTGTGTTGTTCCATATAACCACTCTAATTCTACTTGCACAGATCACTGTGTTTGGCATACCTTTTGTTTGTAAAATGGTTACTTGTTGTATTCTTCAATGACTTACATGATTTGTTTCCTTTAATCTACTAGTTTTCTCATAGAAGATTTCCATTTTGACCAAAATCCAAAGCCAAACTATTTTAACACCTTATGGTTTGCTTTATTAAATCTTTTTCTTAATTGTTATCCACAACTCAATCTTAGAAATGGGCTGGACAAATCTATGCAGATCGTAACAAAGGTGATGATACTGGAGATGTTTAGAATCTTAGAGAATGATAGCGAATCACATAGAATATTGATGTGGGTGTGCAGGGACAGGGAGATGGGACATAGTATTATGGTACACTACTGGGGTTTCATCATGTTCTTATCAAAGATTTGATGTGACTATCCTATATAGATATAAGCTAGTAAATACCATTATAGTAATGTTAGTCAATAGTGTCTAAGTTTTGACTGATTTTTTATTACTTGTGTTTTTTTTTTTTTTTTCATTCAATTCTCAACTTACTTTTTAACAAACTCTGAAGGAAATATGAGAGCAGTAAATCCCATGGAAGCTTTATTTTTTGTAATATTGTTTTCACAAAAAGGCTGCAATTGATTGGCTTTTATGGAGAATCAGAATTTTTTCATAGTATAATACGCATAAAATAAAAGTTATTTGGTATTAAAAAAACATTTCAACTTAGTCTATATATATATATATATATTTAAATATAAATTAAATTAAAAATTTTAAATATATTATTAAAACAACAATATATATACTTCATTGCATAGCATATGTTTTTTAAAGTAATATATATTAATACTTAAATATATCTGAAATAAAAAATATTTTAATATATTAATAAAATATAGTAAATAGTATATGTATATATTTATGTGTATATTATAATGAAATTTTATATCAAATAAAATAAAATTATGTCAATAGATTATTATAATACATATGATAGTCCAATAATATATATTTTAAAAATAATAAACATATAAATATTTGAATTGTATTAAATTTAATAATTTAAATATATTTTAATGTAATTGACGAAGATAGCTGACTGAATTTGGCCAAGTTGGTTGATTGATGTTTGATCGGTCATGATCGGCCAAAATTCAGATGTCACCTCCAAATTTTTTATACTTATAATTTTTATTTTAAACAAAATTTATAATATTTATTGTTGATTTAGTTTAAATATTATATATATATATATAAATAATTTTATACCTTTTTATTTGAAATAAAAATATATAATTTTCATAAAATATTTTATTTAACATAATAGATATTAAATTAGTTAATTATATATTATTATTTTAATTATCAAAATTCCATAAAGAAATGAAAATTTTTATATTTGTATTATTAAAAAATTAGTTTTAATTTTTAAAATTAAATAGCTATTACTTAATAATCAATAGTTGTTGCAAAAATAGTCATCTATATCTATTGGTTACAATGACATTTTTCTCACATTAAATATATATATATATATATATATATATATATATATATATATATATATATATATATATTAACGTGGAAGAAGTGCATATTTGTCTTCTCTTTTCCCTCTATGCACTCTAATTTTCACTTCGGCCATGTTTTTCTTCTTTTTCTCCTTTTATGATTGGAGTTCATTATTCAACTTTTTCATCTCACCAAGGTTTTTTCAATCCATTCATGGTTGGAATTCGTCATTCTTCAAGTTCTATATCTGACAGTTTCGGTTTCTTCAACATGTATCTATAAATAATTGTTTAGTAATTTTTTTAATAAAATATTGTCATTTAATATTTTTATTTATTTATTATTTTTGTGACAATATAGTAAATTTTTTTTATTTGATAATATTTGCCGGTTAATATCTAAATAGTTTAAGGTATATATACATAATTACTTAATAACTTTTTTATAAAAAATATTTTGTTATTAAATTTTGTTATTATTTATTATTTTTGTGATAGAATAGAGACTTTTTTATTTGATAATATTTAAAAGATAATATTTAAACTGTTTATAATAATTCAATACAAAAAATAAATTTTTTTTATAATCAAAAGTAGATATATAATAGTTTGACTCTTGACATAAAAAATATATTAACAAATTTTTATAAAATATACAAGAGTTTATTATTTTTATTTATAAAATTAAAATTGAAGAAATGATGGATGGGGAAAAACCTCAACCCCGCTTTGACCACCAAGTACGCAACTCTTCCTTATTTCTTGTGAAGGCTTTATTATTGTCATTTTTTTAATTATTAATTTTTGTACTTTTTCTATGCTTCATTAAGTTTTTAGCCAAATTGTTGGCCTAGTCTTCTTTTCCTACCCTCAACATTAGTGGTACAAATTTATCTTTTGTTAATAATATAATAAATATTAGCAATTCGGATAAAAAGAAGTAAATTAAGTTGATGAAATTAAAGGCTTAGTGGGTGAATAATTAATGCATAAAAAACTAAACTGAGAAATTTTGAAAATAAAATATCATCAAATTAAGAATACTTCCATTTTTTAGGGACCAAAACACTAATTTACTATTTAAATTATGATTATCATTGTAGTTTACTTTGCTGATGGTGATAATTTTAAAAATGTACAAAAAATTATGTTCCTATTGGTAATTATAATATGAGTTTACAAAAATTATATTGCAGTGTCATTCCTTGCCAGTGGCTATTTCTCTTTTGTTATATTCCTTTGGCTTCCATAATTGCTAAGTTTATCTCACTATACAAAATTATGGCTTTAGCTATGGCATTTTTAACCATAGCCATTCCAAGGCATGACCATTATTATATTGATTGTAGCTAAGTTAAAGCATTAACTACATTTATTTATAATTATGGTTAACCCTTAAGCCACCGAAGGCCTAACCACAGTTAAAAAAATTGTGGCTCAGCAATTTTTAGTGGTCTTAGCCATGACTTGACATAAACCGTGGCTAAGGCCACTAATTTATCTTTAGATCTACATGAAGAGGCTTCAACCAAATGCACAAATAGCCATTTTTTTAGATCTGCACGAGCTCCCAATACTCCTCCCAACTAAAAAACAAACACCAATCGTTGTTGCCGTGAAGAACAAAGCTCCTCCCAATCATCTTCATCATGAACAAACTCCCAACGGATGAAGTGATGCCTAATTTTCAAATCTGCATAAAGCTTTGAGTGCATCCCAGCCATAAAGCTACTCTCAACCATCGTTGCCACGAATGAAGCTCCTCTTAGCCATTGCCACTGTGAATGAATTTGCACAAAGATCTGCATGAGGCTTAAAGGTAAGTTCAAGTTTCAACCAAAGAAAAACAGAGAGAAAATGTAGTATGTGAATCCATGCTTTTCTATGAGTTCAAATCTATGAATTTTATGCAATATATATGAGAATGGAGAACTGTTATATCTAGTTCAATTTTTATGTAATATATATAAGTTCAAGTTCTAACCCCAAAAATCTTGTAAATGAATTCTATATTGATTATTCAAATTTTATGCCAAATGGAGAATGGAGAACATGCTGAATGGAGAATGTGTTGTGTTTGTATTACTTATTCATCTGGTAGAAGTTACCCTTTTTTTGACATCAAATTTTGTACTATGTTTAGTTAAATTTAGGTTTGGTATGTTAGAATTTTTAGTTTTTCAAACATTAAAAATTTATTTATAAAATTTAAAATAAATCAATATGAACATTTTCATAAGTTTTATTGTCAAATACTAAATAATTAAGTTTTTTTTTTTAGTAACAGAAATGGGTAAGTCTTGGATCATTAAATCTCAAAATATCCTTGAACATTTAAATGGATTGAATGGATTTTTAGACTTAGCATTTTCCAATGGGAGTGTTGAAGGTAGAATAATATGTCTATATCCTAAATGTCTATTTAAGAAGTGGCATATTAGAGAAGAGATACATGACCACTTGATTTTTTAACCATTCCTATAAGGGTATACTTTTTAGGTAAGGCATGGGGAGAGACTTAGACATAAGTCTCCTATAAAACCTTAGTCAAGGCCATAAGTAAGAGATGAATGGATTTGTAAGGATGATCTTATCCAAGACATGGTCCATGATGCATTCAAGGTTCATGAAAATGAAAGTGTAGATGAGGTTGAGAGTCTAGTTCTACCATCAAACTAATGGATGAATGACAATGTAAAATAGTTTTATGGTTTAATTAGGGATAAATAACAAAATTTGTATGAAGATTGTGAGAAGTACTCAAAATTGTCTTTCTTCATTAAGTTGTATCACATAAAATGTTCATGTGGAACAAGTGATAAAGCCTTGTCAATGATATTAGAGTTATTGGCTGATACCTTTAAACATTAACTAGTCCACTTTCTTTCTATGAGGCTAAGAAAACCATCAACACTACAAAAAAACATATTTTAGTGACGGCTTTTAGCGGCGACTACAAAAAATTGTCACAGAAAAATATTTTTAGCTGCGACTTTATTAAGTTGTCACTAAAAGTTGTCATTAAAATACTACTCTTAATTTCGATAAAAGTTTTAGTGACAACAAAAAAATTTGCCACTAAAACTATTTAGTAGCAACAAAAAATTGCCACTAAATACTTTTAGTAACGACATCAATACTGTCGCCACTAAAAAGTCACATTTAGTGACGATTTTTAGTTACAATTGTAAGGTCGTCACTAAAACTGACTTTTAGTTGCGAAAAATTGATTTTGTCACTAAAGGTCACTTTTAGTAGCGACAAATTGATTTGCATCATTTGTGAAAATTTTAAAAATTTTTTGTCAAAAGTAACTTTTAGTGACAATTATTTTAGTCGCCGCCAAAAGTTGTAGTGCAAAATTTTTATTAATTTGAATTTAGATTTTTTTTAAAATAGACAAATACATTAAAAAAATAAATTATACTTATCAATATAACTTTATCAAAGAAAATAAAATGTTTAATGTTACTAATATTAATTAAATTTTATATACAATAACTTGAAGTAATCTTTTTATTAAATTTTTAATAAAAATAAAAAATATTTTTATATGTAGGTGTAATAACACTTCATTACATTAAGACAAATGAACCTTAAACTATTGTTTTCACTAATTGAATGATTAGTTTGATTTTAAAAATATTACACATTTAAAAGTTAATTATTTATAATTTAATAATGTATGATAAAGTATCTTCAGAATTATATATATATATATATATCATATCATATATATATATATATATATATATCATATATATCATATATATATATATCCTTTTTTGAAAAAGAGTGTTATAAAAATAATACATAATTAATCATTTTCCTCACCTTTCCAATTTCTATTCTACTGTGTAATAAAGAAGATCTTTCCCATGTAATAGGATAGGATGAATGAAATAGATAATTATTAAAATATTATTCAAATATATGAAAAATATCCTTCCCATGTTTCTAAATCTCACATCAACTCGAGCATAGCAGCAGGGCAGGAGAGAAAATTGGTCCACTTCCAAATGCATTTAGTTATTTCAACTCTAGATTAAGTGACAAGTGTTGGTGTCAATTTGTAAGAATGTTTGAGGCAATTAGAGACCTGACTGAGTTTATGGATGGAGGTTGTCCCTATTCAAATCTTCAAATTCACCTACATTAGAGACCATCGATGAAGATGTTGCTGAGGATTATGATGATGATCAACTATAGCCTGCTTAGTAACGGATGATACTAATATTTTTGAAGTAGGCTTTTTTTTAGTGTTTTATTTTAAAAATACACATGAATGTAATTTGTAGCCTAATTAGTACTCATAATATAGTTGAGTTTATAATAATCACCTCGTGTTGTGAACTTTAGAGCTCGTGAACAGATGTGATGACACTAATGTTGAGATTCATAATGAGTGACCTTAATTACAACAAATTTTACCATATATGGACATGATGCATATTTATCTTGTTTAATTAAAAATATAATTAATTTGACAAAATGTGTTTTATCTTTATGTTTATCTTTTGTTGATAAAAAAGGGGACAAATAGGCATGTGTTCATAACTTAGGAAAATAAATACTAGAAGAATCCTCTAATAAAAGGCAAAACAATTAAGGAAGGGGGAGTAAAATGAAAAGATGTTGTCAAATGAGAAAGATATTTTTCCATTCATTTGAAATTGTTAATTAAAACGCATAGCTCACCTACAAAGTAAGAGAGGTAGTTGCCATTTATTTGAGTAATATATTATTAAACCACAATTTAAACTCCATATGGAATGCACTTTTTTTTATATCAAACTTAGCGCTTAAGAAAACTATAATGAATAAAGATGGAATGCATTTTTAAAATTATAAAGGTAAAATAAAATTATTCGTGTAATCTTTATACTTTGTAAGATTCTTGAGTTAATTTTTATGATCAAAATTTGTATTAATAATTTAATATGATTGTTTTGCAAATTATAGTTTACTTTATTATTTATTTTTTGTAAATCATACATATTCAAAACAAAAAAATTAAAAGCATACATATTAAATTTAAAATTTAATAAAATTTTAAAGAAAATAATTTATCCTAAAAAAGAAAATGAAGACAGAAGCGATTGAATGAATGGTAAAATTTTAGTATCCTGAATGGAATGAGTTGAAAAAACAATGAAATATATTCAAAATTCCATTACTTGTTTGCTCATTATGTGTCAATTGAAACTAACACTAAAATTGTATCTACTTATGTAAATTCAAAATGTCATCTCTATTTTACTTCCTTCTTTTTCGAAATCCAGATTTTAGCATTATATAATCATTAATCAAATATACAAAATAAATGAAATAGATAATGTCAAATAATTGAGTTGTTATATAAAATTTATTGAAAGTTTCTTTTTAACTATTTTTTATCTAATTTTTAATCATTAATCAAATGTAATAGCACTATACAAGGGTTTATCCCCTAAAATATTTATAATAGCACTTGTAGCACTTGTTTGTGAAATAAAAAATGTTTATTCATTAAAATTTGCTACAAAGTTTATTCATAAATTATTATTGTATACTAAAATTTTAATTAATTGTTCAACATTAAAAATTATATAGAGTTTTAATAAATTTTCAAGATTAAAAATTAAACTTAAAAATCAAAGCAAAAAATAAAGATTTATATAGTTATGTGTTTCTTCTATCAGATTCAAAACTCCATTATTTATTTATTTAATTATTCATTCATTCATTCATTCATTTACACCCAAACCCCCGTCCTCTCTTTTTATTTAATCTTCAAATTTAAATTCTCTTATCCAGGTTATCTATATGTCTACTTATATGCTACTTGTCTCAAATTCAAAATCTAGATTTTAACATTATATAAAAATTAATCAAACATACAAAATAAATCATTAATTTAAAAATAAAACTATAAATAATTCTTAGATAAATAATTCTTACATAAATAATTATAGTCTATTTTCTTTTTAAAAATTTAAAATTTAAAATTTTTTTATTTAATTTTATGAATTATTTAATCATTAATTAAAAAAATAAAACTATAAATAAAACCATCATAAAATATCAAATACTAAAGTTTTTTTATTTATAATTTTTTAGTAATAAATTAAAATTAGAATTCATTAAATTAATATATCAAAATTTCAATATTCCCTCCACGTTGCGGTAACAGGGACTCAGTTTTGATTAACTTTTTTCAATTCCCTCCACAAACACCAACGTTGCAACAACAGGGACTCATTTTTTATTAACTTTTTTCAATTCCCTCCACAAACACCAACGTGCAGCAGCTCCAGCCCTAAGTCCCAACTTCTAAAGTAGAGCAAGCAGAGCAAACAAAAGAGACTGAGCAAATGAGGGAGAAGAAAAGCAAAAGCTGAGCAAATGAAGGAGAAGAAGGAGAAGAAGAATGAAAGCTGAGCAAATGAGGGAGAAGAAGAACAAGAACAAAAACAAAGGTTGAGCAAATGAAGGAGAAGAAGAACAAAGGCTGAGAAAAGATTGAATCTCTTGTCATTGTAAGCTTGATTTTAGTTGGGTAAGCCTCTAAAATGCTTCTTCATCCATAAATGCCTTAAGTTTTGATTTATGTAGGAAGTATAAACTCTAGGTTTTGTGAATTGGGATTTTTGATTTAATATTCCAATTCCATGCCTTATAATGGTTCATTTTGATTTGGGTAAGCCTTAATTAATAATTTTTAATGAGAATGAGCAAAAATATGATGATTTTTATGGTTTTCTTAATGAGGGCAGCCATGGATGCGAATTTGGAACCTCAAATTCAATCTTGATACTTTAATGGTTACATAATGCTTCTTTAAGCTTGGGTAGACCTTAAATGATGATTTTTAATAAAGATGAGCCCTAATGTGGCAATTTAGCATGAGTTTACTATTAAGACAAACGCATATGTGAATTCTATAGAGGATAGAGGATAGAGGATGTTTGGGCATCTAATTACATCCATGACATCATGAGCACGTGGGAATGCACTAAAATGGTCTACTAAACATGTCTCTCAAAGAAGCATAAACTCAGAAATCAAAATCTCCCACTCCCACAAGAATACATACACCATATATGGCTATCAAATGTTCAAAGTCTACACTTCCATTCATTTGGCATCAAGTTCCATACATCCATCAAATATTTGGATATTTACACATGTTCAACTGACCACAAAACATTTCCCACATAAGGTTACATCATATGCCACCCATATAGATACAAAATGGACAAAACTACACATATTGTTATCAAACTTTCATCTTTCCATTTGTTGGCTTCCATTTCCTTGCTCATTAGCTCCACCTAGCATATTAAGACATTGGAGAGGAGGGAATATGCAATTCATGTCTTAAAAATGCATGCATGCATGAGTACAATGGGTGACATGAACATTCAAGAAGCATTCTCAGCTTATTCGTTGGTTGGATAATATGGTACTTATGATAATGGATAGTTGAATTTTGATTGTTGTTTTAAATTTTTAGGTGTGAAAAATGAAACTTGGTTATGATTGAATTACAATTTCTTATTCATAATGTGGTTTATTCCTTGCAATTATAAAAGAAACTGAAGGTGTGGCTTGATTATATGATTCTTATTATTAAAATTTTATTACCTATGTTACCTAATGTAGGAAATAGAGAAAAAGAATAAGGATGGATAAAAGTTGGATAATGATTAGGAACAGAGCTAATCCAAGATATATACGAGGAGTGGATAGTTTTCTCTAATGGGCATTTAATCAATCAAGGGTTAGTGATATGATTCGTTATCCATGCAAAGCGTGCAGGAACACAGAGTTCAAGCTAAGACATAGAGTAAGGGAGGATCTATTCAAAAAGGGTTTTTGTGAGAGTTACCAAGTGTGGGATTCACATGAAGAATTTCGTCATCATGCCCAAAGTTACTCGCAGGAGGTTGATCAAGGTGTGCAAGAAGAAGATAATGATGACATTATTGAGATGGTAAACGATGCATATGGGCATACAGAAAGAGAGGCGGGGATATATGGCTCTAAATATAATGACCCACCAAATATGCAAGCTAGGCATTTCTTCGAGCTATTGGAAGATGCTAAAACTGATTTGTATCCAGGTTGTAAGAAAGTTTCCAAGTTGTCTTTCATTGTAAGGCTACTTCACTTGAAATGTCTCAACCATTGGAGTAACAAGTCTATGGATGCCTTGCTTAGCTTATTTAGGGATGTGCTTCCAGAAGGAGCACTAGTACCAAACTCTTATTATGAAGCGAAGAAGGTTATTCGAGAGCTTGGATTGGACTGCACCAAGATTGATGCATGTGAAAATGATTGCATTTTGTATTGGAAGGAGCACGTTGATGCCCAAAGATATCCTAGATGCAACCTATCCAGATGGAAGTTAGATGGGCATAGAGGCAAGAAAGTCCCCCACAAAGTGTTACGCCATTTTCCCATAACGCCTAGGCTACAAAGGCTATATATGGCTAATAACACAGCTAAAGAGATGAGGTGGCATAAGGATGCACGAAAGGATAATGGTGTGTTAAGACATCCATCTGATTCCATTGCATGGAAGACCTTTGATAAGGAACATCCCGACTTCTCTAAGGACCCTAGAAATATTCACTTTGGCCTAGTAAGTGATGGGTTCCAACCCTATGGCAATATGAGTGCTACACATAGTATATGGCTAGTGGTGTTGGCTCCTTATAATTTACCACCTTGGCATTGCATGAACAACCATACTTTATGATGACACTCCTAATTTTAGGCCCTAGATGTCCAAGTAATGAAATAGATGTATATCTACAACCAATGATTGACAAGCTACAACATTTGTGGGAGGAAGGGGTCGAGACATATGATGCCCACTCACAATCTAATTTTAGGATGCGAGCAGCATGGACAATAAATGACTTCCCGGTATATGGAAACCTTTCAGGGTGGTCAACTAAAGGGAAGTTAGCATGCCTTTGTTGTCATAAGGAGACACATTCAGTTTCTTTACATGGCAAGGTATGCTTTATGGGCCATCGACACTTCTTACCTATTAGTCATCCTTGGCGGCAAAATAGAAGGGCATTTGATAGGAAGGTTCAAACTACAAGAGCACCTATACCTTTATCCGAAGTTAAAGCACTAAGGCAATTACAAGTATTAGGTAATGTAACTTTTGGGAAAGGACAAAAAAGAAAGCGTGATCGCCCAACCAATGCTTATAATTGGAGGAAGAAGAGTATTTTTTTTAATTACCATACTGGAAAATTCTCCTACTTTGACACAACCTAGATGTCATGCATATAAAACAAAATGTGTATGAAAACCTTGTTTCAACAGTGATGGGGGTTGCGGGGAAAACCAAGGACACATTAAAGAGTCGGTATGACTTGGTGGATTTAGGAATTAGACAACAGTTGCATCCAATTGAGGATGGGAATAGAGTATTAATACCTGCAGCTTGCTATGCCTTGTCTCCACATGAGAAATTAAATGTGTGCAACTTTTTGGCTAATTTAAAGGTTCTAGATGCCTTTTCATCAAATATTTCAAGGTGTGTACATGTCTGTGATCGAAAATTATTTGGATTGAAATGCCATGACCACCACGTATTATTACAAGACATATTTCCAATTGCAATACGCAATTTGTTGCCTAAGGAAGTGTCAGAGTCGATAATAGAGCTAGGTAAATTTTTCAAAAATTTGTATTCTAAGTGCCTAAAAATTGAGGATCTAGAACAACTTGGGACTCAAATTGTACTCATATTATGCAAATTGGAAATGGTATTTCCACCAGCTTTCTTTGATGTTATGGTTCACTTGCCCATTCACTTGCCAAGAGAGGCAATGCTTAGTGGACCTGTGCAATACCGATGGATGTACCCTATTGAGAGATATTATGTTTTAATATATATTTTATTCTATCTCTCAAATCTTGCAACTTATTTCTCTTCTCCACCATATGCCTTTTACGTAGGTATTTGCGCACGCTTAAATCTTATGTTTGTAATAAGTCTCATCCAGAAGGTTATTTAGTCGATGAATGCCTTACCTTTTGCTCTTGTTATTTAAAGAATATGCCAACCAAATTTAATCAGCCTATTAGAAATGATGACAGACCCATGGATAATGGTGACATGTCCATCTTTAATCAAATTGGGAGGGTAAGGGGGCGTTATGAGTCTATTATTTTTCCTGAGATAAAGTTCTATCAAGCTTGTATGTATGTATTACAAAATTGTGCAGATATTTTGCCATTCATGGAGTAAGTTACCACTTCTTTGTCAATCTCTATGACAACAATTAGTTAGCAAATATTTCTTAACTATCACTACTACAATGTAGGGAGTACCAATTAGAGATTGAAACTCAAACTTCAACTATTGAGGACTTTCTCAAATGGTTTTGCACACGAGTAGGTTTCTTTGTTAATGTAGTTTACTTTCTTAAGTAGTTTATTTTGTGTTATGAGCTTTTATCGAAATAAACTGTAATAGAGTATAGTTAATCTATGTAGGTTTTATAATTACATACACAAGGCCAAGCTAATGACGACCTCATCAGTCTAGCACTTGGCTCAGCCAAAACAGTGCACCATTTTTCTACTTATTTGGTTAACGATTTTAGATTTCATACAAGAGATTGTGCCTTAGGGAGGAAAACTGATAATACTGGAGTTCTAGTGAAAGGGGATGATGCAGACGAAAGGAAAGAGTATTATGGCATCCTAGAGGACATATATGAGCTTTCATATATTGGGAATAAGAAAGTATATCTCTTCAAGTGTTATTGGTGGGATGTAGGCTATTTAGGAAGAGGATACAGGGTTGACAAGTTTGGCATTACAAGTGTGAATGTTCGGCATTCGTTGGCTACAAATGAGCCATTTGTCTTAGCTAGCCAAGGAAAACAAGTGTTCTATCTGAAAGATATCATTAACATGGAGTGGCTAATTGTTGTGAAGACAAATCCTTGTGACCTCTTTAACCTTTCAGAGGTGGAAGAATGTGAAGAAAGTAGTGAGAATGATGGTCTCCTTCTTGATGAGGCATATCAACAAGATGTAGTCCAATTAAATCTAATTTGGAATGATGACATAGGCATTGACCTTGTAGTCCTCTTGCATCGAGATGATGTTGAACCAGAAATACTAAGCCATACAAGTATACATACTCAAACAAGTGGGCATAATGCAAGGGGTGTGGTTGATGATTTCATTGATGACAATGATGAGATTGGGTCCACCGACGAAGAACAAGGGGAAGATTTGCTTGATGATAATGATGCGAATGACACTGTGGATACTGAGTGTGATCAAGATTAGTATCAATCTTGCTGATCATTTGAAAAATTTACAATTATTGTACAAGCATCCCCATTATATGATCAAATGGTTGAAGTGTTTGAAGTTTGGTATATTCTTATATCATATATGTTTTATGTTGTTTACTTTTATATTATTTTACTTCTTTTTTCTTTTTTGTGCTTGTTATGTATGTGTTTTATTGTCTACTTTTATTTGTCATTAATGTTTACTTCATCGCATTTTGTTACTTATACTATATTTGGACAAAAGGTAGCAAATGTCAGGTTCTACATGAGGTAGGTCAAGAGGTCAAGGAGGACGAAGCATTGGACGGGGTAATGGTCGAGGTCGATATAACCCCACTAGAGAGGTGACATCACCTAATCGTACACATAGAGATTTAGTGCTAGGAGGTGCACTCTCACCTGAGCATACACAGAGGGATTTGGAGTCAAGAGATGCACTTTTACCACTCCCACCACAGAGAGATAGACAAACTATTTATAATGATTCACCTCCAACGCAACGATCATAGGTGCCGAGCAATTCAGGTATCGCTTCATGCAATAATGTTTTCTAAATTATGTTTTTACCATATATATACATCAATGACTAATTTGTTTGCCTTTTTTTTTTCATATGCAGCAGCTTTTTGCAGCACAGTTAAGAAGGGTAGGGGAAAATATAAGAGTATATCAGTGGACATGAAGATAAAATATGGTTCAAAAATCAAAGTTTACATCCCTGAGAATTCAGATAGACCTATTGGAGATAGGGCCCGTGACTTTGCCAGCTATTGTGGACATATGGTGCGAACCACAATTTCTCTTAGGGATGGTGATTGGGCCAAAGTTTACGCCAAATATGGGGAAACTTTGTTATTGAAAGTAAAGGTATAACATTATATTTGTGGGCTATTTTTCTTTATATAACATTCATAGTGTTCCTCCATCAGTTAATAAGTTTGGTTTCTTATGTTTTATGTAGGATAAATTTGATCTTTGTGATGGGTGCCCTGAAGAGAGATTAAATAGAACTTGTGTTGAGACAATGCGATGACTATACCAATCTTGGAGGGCTAACCTACATGCAGATTATGCTAAGTGTGACACAAATGAAGAGAAGGAGGCTGCTCGACTAAGTAACATCAACTGTGATGATTGGGAGTCACTGATGCATTACTGGGAAAGTCCAGAGTTCAAGGTAATATGTTTCTAACATGAATTTAAAGGATTGTTTGCTTTGCTTGTGTTCACATGATTTTAAGGTTTCATGATTATAATACCATCCAATTATAGGCTATGAGTAGCAGGAACAAGGCAAACAGGACAAGGCAAGTGACAAAGCATACATGTGGTACCCGTTCATTTGCTAATGTTGAGGAGTCTACAGTAAGTATTTGTGTTGTACTTGAGTTTATAAACATTTCTCTTTGTGTCATTCCCTCTATGGTAGCATGGATTATCATCCAATGAATATTGTAGAGAGATCCCATCACTGGAGAAGTGGCACCCCCCGACTGAGTTTGGGAACTTCAACACACCCGTAAGAATAAGGACGAAGAGGTGGAGTGGGTAGATCCCAAGTCACAAAAAATCCATGTAAGTTGCTATAGATCATTAAGCTTTAATTATTTATACCATTTCTTTATTGTTTATGGTGTTTATCTATTGTTATGCCTTTAGGGGCGCATTCAGGAACTAGTTCATGAGCAAGAAGTAGAGGATAATGAGAATCCATTAACGGGAGATCAAATTTTGGCCATTGTACTGAGGGAGAGATCAGGGTATGTTAGGGGGAAAGGATATGGAAAGAAACCAACAAATAAGAGAATTATGGACTCAGTTGAAGTGGATTCAAGGGTTTCAACAAGGATGGAACAAATGCAAGCTAAAATGGAGAGAAAATTACAAGAAGGGCAAGAAAAGTTGTGAGAGGAAATGCAAGTTGAGATGGAAAAGAAACTTTAAGAAGAGCAGGCTACAATGCAACAACGGGTTCAGTAAGAGATTCAAGCTTAATTGGCTAGCCTTATGGCTACCATGGAATAAGTACTTGTAAATGATCTTTTACCTTAATGTTATGTTAAACAATAACAGTATATGATTAGTGTTATTTTTTATCAACAAGGACAGAATGCTCTAACCAATGATTCTTCTTGTGGACAAGCTAGGTGAAGAGAAGGTGGACTTAGGTTTTTTTTGTTGATGGTTATTTTGATGTATCAATTTATGCCATCACTTCATATTTTAATAGATATTTCAATATAGGTTCTGACATGTAGAACACTATGAGAGTACTTATAGTTATAATACTAATTATGATATACAATATTAAGAAATTAATATCTCTTGTGCATGTCAATTAGCGTATATATATATATATATAATTAGTCTCCTTACCTTTAGTGGCAACAAATTTTGCCACTAAAGCTTATTTTTAATATAAAAAACAAAATGACCACCACTAAAGCTTTATTGTAACACCAAAAGTTGTTACTAAAGCTTAATTGCTACAAAAATGCCATCACTTTTACTTTTTTGTAACTATAATTTCTTGTCACTAAATGTCTTTAATGACAAGTATGAGATCGTCCCTAAATGCATTTAGTGGCAACAATATGTTGTCACCAAAACTCTTTAGTGGCGACCACATATTGCCACTAAAAGTCTTTAGTTGCGACTAAGACTATATTGCTAATCCATTTCCATATAGTGACAAATGACATTAATTTTTACCCATAGCAATAAGTCATTGCTAAATATATATAGTAACGATTTTAGTAATGTCACTAATTGTTGTTGCTAAAAGTGTACCTATAGTGACAACCTATGCCGCCATTAAAACTTTAGATTCAGCGGCGACATACAATTAGTGACGACTACGTATATGGATTTAGTGGCGATTATTGCTACTAATATTCTTTTATTTAGTGGCGACATTTGTTGGATGTAAATTATAATAAGTTTTAGTGGCGACTATATTCGCGGCTATATATTTGTAGCATCGACTTTTAGTGGCGACACTTTGTTGCGACTAAAAAGTATTAGCATTATTGGAGTAGAGTGGCAGAGAAGATGTCGTCACTAAAACTTATTAGTGATGACATTTTGGCTTTTAGCGGCAACTTTTGTCGCCGCTAAAAGTTAATTTTTTTGTAGTGTATACTCATGTATATGGTTATAGATTGGAGCAAATTATTGTTTTAATCTCTGACATATATAAAAAATGTTTAATGCGGTCCTTTATTTTAATTATTCTCAATTTAGTGTTAAACATATTTATCATTCTCCAATTGTTCATTTTATCAAGTCAAATCACTCTTTCTTACTCAAATTAATAACGGCCTTTTGCTAACATATCATATTAATGGTACCCATTTATCTTTTGTAAATAACTTTATACATTTAGTAATTAGGATAAAAAAGGCATAAGTTGACGAAAATACTAAGTTGATGAATAATTAATAAAAGAAATACTAAACTAAAAAGAATTGATAATCAAAGATCATCAAATTAGGAATACTTCCATCTTATGGTAAGCGAAAAATTAATTTTTTTATTTAAATTATTACTATTATTATTCTTTTTTACTTCAGTGATATTTTTAAAAATGTACTAAAAGTATGTCCCTATTGGAAATATGTGGTGTTTTATTCCAAATTATTTTCTTACATAATTCTCTGTTTCTTTTAAGGGTATGGAGTATTTCAAACTTAAAAGTATACAACTTTTTTGTACTCGTTCATAATAACAAAGCTTTATTACTTCAGACTTGATACTGGTTAGCAATTGGTCTTGCTCCTGGCCTAACAAAAAATCAGCCTCCATAGCACTCCAAGCAAAATAGGAAAATAATTACAAGGTGGTGCAAATGATGACATGGCTCTTATAAAACTATAAAACCTATTGGAAGAAATAGAGTAAGGTGTAATTATAGGTCCTGCCCTATTTGCCATTTCTAATTCCTTTGTTTTGTCAACATCGTAGTGGTTCATGAACAACATCTACTGAAATTCACCTAGACAAGGATGTCATTAAATTAAGAATACTTCCATTTTGTAGGGATTAAAACATTAATTTACTATTTAAATTATGACATGATTGTTTTTTATTTTGGTGATAGTGATGATTTTAAAAATTGTTCCTATTGGTAATTGTAATATGTGGATATATGAAAATTATATTGTAGTTTTATTCCTTGCTAGTGGCCTTTTCTCCTTTTCTTATTTTCCTTTGACTTTCATAATTACCAACTTTGTCCATATCGAACATGATATAGATGGTGGGTTATACGATCATGAACATTAAAGCAATGCTACGGGATAGCGAAGAACCTCTCATATCAGATGAATGTTGCATCTATAGAGTGCCCCTTGTCATCCGTCAACATAATAAAGATGCTTATATGCCACAAGTTGTTTCAATCGGCCCTTTTTCATTACTGCGATTTGAGGCTGCAAAACATGGAAGCATGCAAAATAACACTCTTCAAAGAATTTATGGATGAATTAGGTAAGCCAAACTTGGACGATTTGGTTAGTTTATGAATAATTTAGAACTAATGCTTTGTGCTTGTTATTAAGAGAAAATAGAGCTTAAGAAGAAGGAATTTGTAAAACTAATATTAGTAGATGCTATTTTAATAATTCAGCTCTTTCGAAAAATAAGGGATAAGGATTGGACAAAACCGTGGACAACAATTCAACTAATGAATGATTTGTTATTAACTAAGAATTAGCTTTCATTTTTTATTTTTGAAGAGCTACACAATTGTGTTTTTACCCCTCACATTCTTGGTGACCTCCCTTTAATTCTTGAGCTATCATTTCAATTCTTTGAATATTTTAATACACAAAAGTTAGAGCATGATCCTAATGTTAAGATGAATCACATTATAGATCTTCTTAGAACCTTTCACTTACAAAAACAAACACCTCATTGATAGTGGAATTCTAGTTTTGGAAATGAATTCCATTTTTATAATGCAAATGAGTTATATGAATCAGGATTGAAATTGAAAGTAAGTACAAGTAAATTATTAGACTTGAAGTTTTCAAGAGGTGTTCTTGAAATCCTACAAATTAAGGTAGAACAGTGAACTTACATTGTTTTGTAATATGATAGTTTTTGAACAATGTCACTATCCCAATGATTCATACATAACTAATTATGATCGTATGTTGAATGCCCTTATCAAAAGAAGAAAAGATGTGGAAATCTTAATTCAACAAGATATAATACACAACAAAATGGTTGATTGCAATTATATGAATCTACTATATAATGGCCTCTGCAAAGGTACCCTCTCAGGGAAATTGTAATTTTGATTACATTGGCATATCCAAAAAGTTGAATGGCTTATATGAAAATCCTTAGAACTAAAAGAAGGCCACCTTGAGATGTGATTATTGCAAAACACCTTGGCAAATGGTAGCTTTTATTATTGGAATCATACTCCTTATATTTACACTTGTTTAGACTGTATATTCTCTCCTCCAAGTATTGTAACTTTAATTTGTGTAATTTGAATGTTTAGTGGATTTCCTTGCATTATGTTATGTTTAACCTCTACTTCTCTTTAACATATACGACATCAATCAATAAGATAATTCTTTATTTTTTATTTCTTACAAGATCAATAAGAGTAACTTTGCCTATGTTGTGCTTTAATGTAAATCATTATCATAGCTAGTCCCAAGCCCCAAAAAAAAAAAGGAGGGTTGTGTTAGGTAGTGAAAAGCCAACGTAAAATTTTGTCGAATCTTTATAACATGGATCAACAATATGATAGAGTTAATGCTAGGTTGTTGCCCGAAAGCAACACGCTATATAGCTTGAGTATAATGTTAAATGAGCAAGAGTTGCTGTATCAACACCTGGGTGTAGTAAAAAATAAGTAAGGGTTCCCACATTTTCATGAACGAATGTGAGTAAAAAAGTTAGTTCATAAAAGTAAGATTCATTTTAGAACTTGGAATATAGGTATACTTATAGGTAAATTAATAGAAATAATGGATACCATGATTAGAAGGAGAATTAATTTTATGTGCTTACAAGAAACTAAATGGGCAGGAGAAAAGAGAAAAAATTAAACACCTCAAGTTTCAAACTTTGGTACAGTAGTAAAACTAAATCTAGAAATGAGATAAGTATAATTGTGAATAAGTATTCGAAAAATATTGTGGTAAATGTAAAAAGATTAAGAGACATAATTATAGCGTTAAAATTTGTAGTGAAAAGAGAAACTTTTAATATTATTAGTGCTTATGCACCATAGGTAAGATTAGAAAAGCATTATAAGATAAAGTTTTGGGAGGACTTAAAAGCTTTAGTTCAAAGAATACCTTTAGAGGAAAATATTCTCATAGGAAGTGATCTTAATAGTCATGTAGGGAGTGCATCTATAGGTTATGAGGGTTCACATAAGGGATATGGTTAAGGAGAAGCAAATGCAGAGGATAAAACTATTTTAGACTTTTTATTAGTGTTTGATTTTGTAACACCCCAAAAATTAATTAAGGTGTTAATCATGGATTAAGATTAATTAAGAATAATTAATATGAGATGATTGGGCAAGTTGAGTAAATAAGGATTTTAGATAGATAAATTATTAATATGGGCTTGAGAATTAATTGAGATAGAAACTTCACCTAGGCCCAAATTAATGAAATGTGACAAGAGGCTAATGGAGGCCCAATGAATTAGAGGCAGACCCAAACTAATTTAATGAGATAGAGGCCCAAGATTTATCTTGTATAAGCTCAATTAAGTGGCCCAATTACCCTTGTGCAGACCCAAGCCCTTGAGCCCTTCAAATTGGGCCCAAACACCATTAAACTTCAGTAACCCAATGTATAAAACTGGCCCAATGAAATTTTGCAGCCCAACAATTGAAAACTGGCCCAATAAGCAAAATTTGAAAACCTAATTGGGTTTGGACTTGGAGCAACCCATGACCCAGCCCCTTGACCCAACTTAAACCCACCTAAAACCCTAATTGCTTCAGCCACTTTTCATTTTGCTGAACCACAAGAGAAATTCGGAGGTGGAGAAGGAGGCTAGGGTTTAGGGCAAGAATTCTGCATTTTCTCACACTTAGAGCAAGATTCAGCCAAGGTAATAGTTATACAACTTAATCCCCTCATCTTTCTCTTTAATTTGGTCCAATTAGTTTTTCATTTGGAGAATTTTTATTATACCCAAAATCTGAAATGTGGGTGTTTGGGGATTTTCTTGGGGAAATTCGTAGGTTGAGGTTGGGGTTGGTATTATGTGAGTTTAAACCCCGATTTTGATGCATTTTCTGTTAGTTTGAGACCCCTATAGTTGACCTATGATATGGGCTTTGGTTTCAAGTGAAATTACCCAGAAATTTGAGTGAACTATGGAAATTTCTGGTGTGGGAAAGTTGGAATCCGAAGTTAAATCCCTTGGTAATTAGGTGAGTAACCTCTAGTCTGTTATTAGTAGTTCAACTCTTTGAATATTTGATTGTGATCAAGAATGATGATAATGATGCTTGTTATAGGCTTGGTGTGCATTTGGATTATTATGGTAGCTAGGGGAAGAGTAATTGGCTTCATTGAGGTAACTGGGTTATTTTCCTAAATCCATGTATGTGCTCATGTTAATCTGCTATTTGTTACACATGCTTGATTTTGAAATGTTAAATGACTGGTTGACTACTTGATTGTTATTGTGATTGGACCTTGTGAGTCCATAGTGGAGCTGTGGTGCGGTTGCCACCCGTGCATGTGCTACGATCGAGCACTGGGTTGTGATCAAACCCCGATGCACTGAGCCCTGGTTGTGCTCATTATAGAGTAGGTGCCGTGGACGGACCTCTCCCGGTGTTATTGGCCATTAACATGTTATGTATGATTGTTGGTATGGGACAGTAGTCATTGGTAGCTCAACTAGTTCATTTGCCAATTGAATTAATGATTCTGATATTGATGACATGAGATTGTCTTAGATTGATTGACCTGTACATATATATGGAAATTTCCTTTTGTTACTGAGATTGTATATCACACCCTGTTGTGGGCTAACATTTTCAGGGATCGGACCTCTTAGTGGCAAGGAGAAAATTAACGAGAGCCTGTTAAATGGTTTGGTAGCACATAGGTCTGGGAGCTTTGACAAAATGTATTGTAATTAAATTGTTAGTTTGTATCATTACTGCATTACATCATGAGTTGCCAAGTATAGGGATTGTATATGTAATTCGATTATCATGGAATTGAACCTTATGATTGTAATTGGCTAATAATGGAAAGTGTATCTAATGTTAAATATCAACGGTGCATGATTGGTGTTGTTATTATTCCATAAACTTGCTGATAGGAGGTAATTAGAGGAAAGAAATGGGCATATAAGTTTTGAATTGGTAATGGAAGCATAGCTAAATAAATAAGGTAGATAAATGCCATTAGAGCCGTATAAAATGAGGGGAAGTGATCTTAGGGTGTCCCTAAGAAGAGAAATGGAGTGTAGGGGGCGAAATATAATGAAAACAGCTACAGAAAGGAGTCACGCCGCGGCCAAGAAGGCTTCGCCGCGGCCTAGGGAGTGACAATGGCGAGGGACGCCGCTGCTTGAGAAATCTCGTCGCGGTACGGAGTGAAAATAATCGTCCAGGGGGTGACAGAACGTAACCTCGCTGCGGCACGAGTCGATGAAATTAATTAGGGAGGTTACAGTAGCAAAACTCGCCGCGGCGCCATATAGGTTGGCCGCGGCGCAGATCCAACTCGCCGCGGCGATAGGAAAATTCCAGAGAGCAACTTGGCCGCGGCGCAAGAGTTCCAAGCCGCGGCGCAAGTTTAAAAACTTGATTTTTGAGCTCCAGAACCTAACTGAGCCGTGGCGGGAAAGTTCCAGGTCACGGCGCAGGTCCCCAAACTCCTATACTTGACTTAGAAACCCTAATTTCAGTAAGGCTAATGTTAGGAAATAGCATGGGGACATTGGTGGGATGTTTTCGTGGGTTGAAATCAGTTAATGGATGAATCCTAAACCTTTATTGATGGTACAAACCCTTTTTATGCATGTTCCCGTTATGGTTGTTAGTTGATGATCCTAGTAGTATCAAGGTTTAAATTTCTCTATATTTTATTAATGTGATTAGTTGCAACGACTCCAAACCTTGATCATTATTTATTAATCATGTATTTAACTATAATTACCGATGTTAGAACTTAGGGTCGTCACAGATTTTACTATAGCTAACACTTATTTTAAGAAATGTGAAGAGCATCTAATCACATATAAAAGTGGAAGAACATACCCTCAAATTGATTTTTTTTTAATAAAGAAAGTTAATAGAAAGCTTTGCATAGATTGCAAAGTTATACTTGGAAAGAGTTTGACTACACAACATATGATCTTAGTAATGAATGTTCGAATTAAGAGGAGAGTAAAGGGTAAAGGCCAAGAGAGAGTGTCAAAGATAAAGTGGTGGCAATTGAAAGGTGATAGAGAAAAGAGTTTGCAAAAAAATTTTTGGAACAAGGATCATGAGAGACACAAAGAAGTGCTACTGATATGTAGGACGAGATTGCTAAAGAGATTAGAAAAGTGGTAAAAGAAATACTTGGAGAATCAAAAGGCTTTGGACAAAGGGATAAAGAATCTTAATAGTGGAATGCAAGCATACAAGATAAGATTAAAGTCAAAAAGGAATATTATAAAGCATGGTCTTTGTGTATTAGAAAAAAAATTAGAAAAAATATAAAGTAGCTAAGAAAGATACTAAGAAGGCGGAGAGCGAAGCGAGAGTTAGGGCATTTGATGAGTTATATCAATCCTTAGGTACTAAAGATGGAAAAAAATATTTAAAAGCTTGCTAAAAGTAGAGAGAGAAAGACAAGAGATGTGCACCAAATGAAATGCATTAAAGATGAAGAAGGGAGAGTCCTAACCACGGAGTAGGATATTAAGAAAAAGTGAAATTACTATTTTCATAGGCTATTTAATAAACACCACAGAAAAAGATCAAAA
This sequence comes from Erythrophleum fordii, assembly GCA_032878935.1. Lineage (NCBI taxonomy): Eukaryota > Viridiplantae > Streptophyta > Magnoliopsida > Fabales > Fabaceae > Erythrophleum > Erythrophleum fordii. The sequence goes on along the minus strand of JAVQMF010000025.1, from coordinate 2,909,185 downwards.
TTATTCCTTTTATCCTAGGATTCAAGAGTCAGAAGTAAAAAAATGCTTTAAAGAGGATAGAAAATAGCATAGCAGTATGACCAAATAATATACCTATTGAGGTGTGAAAGGGCTTAGAAGTGAAAAGTATAAGTTGGCTCACAAAGTTATTTAATAAGATTATAAGATCCATGGGAATATTGGATGAATGGAGGAGAAGTACTTTAATTTCTATTTATAAAAATAAGGGGGACATATAAAATTGTATAAATTATAAAGAAATTAAACTCATGAATCACACTATAAAGTTATAGGAGAGAGTTATTGAGCAAAGATTAAGAAAAGAGATTCAAGTTATATATAATCAATTTGGTTTTATGCCTAATACGTCAACCATGGAAGCTATATACTTGTTGTGAAGATTGATAGAGAAATATCGAACCAACCAAAAAGACTTGTATATAGTGTTCATTAATTTAGAGAAGGCATATGATAGGGTGCCAAGAGATGTTTTGTGAAAGGTTTTGAAAAAAAAAAAAGAGTTTGTAACACCCCGAAATTAATTAAGGTGTTAATTATGGATTAAGATTAATTAAGGATAATTAATAGAGCATAATTGGGCAAGTTAGTGAATAGGTATTCTAGAGAGATAAACTGTTAATATGGGTTAAGAATTTATTTAGGATAGAGATTTACATCTAGACCCAAATTAATTTAATCATGATAAGAGGCTAATGGGGGCCCAATGAACTAGAGGCAGACCCAAACTAATTTAATGAGATAGAGGCCCAAGATTTATCTTGTATAGGCTCAATTAAGTGGCCCAATTACCCTTGTGGAGACCCAAGCCCTTGAGCCCTTCAAGTTTGGCCCAAAACCCATTAAACTTCAGCAACCCAATGTATTAAACTGGCCCAAAAGAATTCTACAGCCCAACAAGTGAAAACTGGCCCAATAAGCTAATGTCTGAAGCCCATTTGAACTTGGACCTTGGAGCAACCCATAACCCATTTTTGACCCAACTTAAACCCATCTAAAACCTTAATACTTCAGCCACTTATCCCATTTGCTGAAACTCAAAAGTGAAATTCGGAGGTGGAGAAGGAGGTTAGGGTTTGGGGCAAGAATTCTGCATTTTCACACATTTAGAGCAAGATTTGGCCAAGGTAATAGTTATATAACTTAATCCCCTTATCTTTCTCTTTAATTTGGTCCGATTAGTTTTTTATTTGGAGAATTTTTATCATACCCAAAATCTGAAATGTGGGTGTTTAGGGATTTTCTTGGAGAAATTCGTAGGTTGAGGTTGGGGTTAGTATTAAGAGACTTTAAACCCCCCATTTTGATGCTTTCTTTAATGGTTTGAGACCCCCATAGCTTTTTTGTATTATGGGCATTAATTTGGTACGAATTTGCTTAGGATTTTGGGTGACACATTAAAAATTCTGGTGGGAGATACTTGAATCCGAATTTGGGATTTGTGGTGGTTGTTGCAATTGTCTGCAAGTGAGGTAACTGGGGTTTACATTAATTCCATGCATGTATCTAATTTAATTTCATATTTGCTATATATGAATGATTTGAAATGTTGAATGAATTGGTTGGCTATCTGTTGTATTATGATTGGACCTTGTGAGTCCATGGTGGAGCTGTGGTGCGGCTGCCACCCGTGCATGTGCCACGATTGGGCACCGGGTTATGATCAAACCCCAGATGCACTGAGCCCTGGTTGTGCTCAATGGGGAGTAGGTGCCGTGGACGGGCCTCTCCCAGTGTTAACGGCCTTTAACATGTTAATTATATGATTGCTAGTATGGGATAGTAATCATGATAGACTAATTGTTTCATTTGCTGAAATGACTGATATGATTCCGATGTTGATTTTGATTCATGCACATATGATAATTAAACTGGACTATATGATGGAATTGTCATGGTTACTGAGATTTATATCTCACCCCGTTTTATGGGATTAATGTTTCAGGTGAAGGTTCCTCGGGTAAGGATAAGGGTAAGCAAGTGGATGAACATCGATGAGCTGAGGCCTAGTGTGGGGAGGCTACACTTGGTCTGAGTGTAATAGGGTAGATGCTAATTTTGTTAAGTCATCTATAGCATCATCATGTATCTGTATTGCCAAGTGTAGGCTTGCACATTTGATTTATTGAGGATGTATGTAATGAGGGGTCAGACCTCATCTTAATTTAGAAATTATTGTATGGACTCATTATTTCTGCTGTAATTGATATTGACCTATAACATTGCTTATTAATGGAAATGTGACCCTTGAGATATTGATATGAGCCCCTAATGTATGGAACCCCCATTGATTGAGTATTTATGGATGGCTGATGGTAGTTCATGTATAATCTATTGTTGCTACTTTATAAACTTGCTGATAGAAGGTAATTGGAGGAAAGAAATGGGCATATAAGATTTGAGTTGGTAATGGAAGCATAGCTAACTAAATAAGATAGATAAATGCCATTAGAGCCATATAAAATGAGGGGAAGTGACCTTAGGGTGTCCCTAAGAAGAGAAATGGAGTGTAGGGGGTGAAATATAGGGAAAATAGCTACAGAAGGGAGTTACGCCGCGGCCAAGAAGGCTTCGCCGCGGCCTAGGGAGTGACAGTGGCGAGGGACGTCGCAGCCTGAGAAATCTCGCCACAGCGCGGAGTGAAAATAATCGCCCAGGGGGTGACAGAACGTAACCTCGCCACGGCGCAATAAGTCTCGCCGCGGCGCGAGTCGAGGAAATTAATTAAGGAGGTTACAGTAGCAAAACTCCCCGTGGCGCCACATAGGTTGGCCGCGACGCAGATCCAACTCGCGATTATTTTCAGAGAGCAACTTGGCTGCGGCGTAAGTTTAAAAACTTGGTTTTCGAGCTCCAGAACCTAGCTTAGCCGCGGCAGGGAAGTTGCAGGCCGCGGCGCAAGTCCCCAAACTTCCATATTTGACCTAGAAACCCTAATTTCAGTAAGGCTAATGTTAGGGAGTAGCATGGGGAAATTGGTGGGATGTTTTGTGGGTTGGAATTGATTAATGGATAAATCCTAAGCCTTTAATAATGGTACAAACCCTTTTATGCATGTTTCCATTATGGTTGTTAGTGATGATCCTAGTAGTATCAAGGTTTAAATTTCCCCTATATTTTCTTAATGTAATTAATTGCAATGACTCCAGGCCTTGATCATTATTTATTAATCACGTATTTAACTATAATTACCGATGTTAGAATTTAGGGTCGTCACAGAGTTTGTATTGCTTATATTCGGACAAGTCAAGATATGTATGATGGGGTTATAAGTAGTGTAAGAATACAAAGTAAGTCCACCGAAGATTTCTTGATAACTATTGGCTTACATAAGAAGTCAACTCTGAGCCCCTATCTTTTTACTTTAGTCTTAGATATGCTTCTGAATATATTTAAGAACTAGTGCCACAGTTCATGCTTTTTACAAATAATATAGTTCTAGTTGGAGAGCGAAAGGAGGAAATAAATGAGAAATTAAAGATGTAGAGGCTAGTTTTGGAAACACATAGATTTCATTTAAGTAGAAGTAAAGCGGAATATATGGAATGTAAATTTAGCAAGAGATGCACTAATTCTAGCGTAGAAGTGAAAATAGGAGAACACACCATACCATAAGTCACTCAGTTTAGGTATCTTGGATTAATAATACAATAGGATGGGGAAATAAAGGAAGATGTAAATCATAGGATTCAATCGGACGAATGAAATAGAGGAATGCTTTAAGTGTTATAATAGATAAAAGAGTATCACTCAAACTTAAGGGTAAATTTTACTGCACAGTTATAAGACCGGCAATGTTGTATAAGACTGAGTGTTAGACATTAAAAAGCTAATAGGAAAATAAAGTCAATGTTGCAGAGATGAGAATGTGGCATTAGATGAGTGAATATACCAAACAAGATAAAATAAAAAATGAATATATTAGAGAAAAAATCAGGGTTGCACCTAATATGGAAAAGATGATAAAATCGTGTCTTAGATGGTTTGGCCATATATAGAGAAGACCTATAGAAGATCTAGTAAGAAGAGTAGATTAAATGGAGAGTAACCCAATAATTTGAGGTAGAGGGAGACCATAAAAAATTATAGATAAAATTATTAAAAAAGATTTAAATTTAAATAGTTTAACTAAAAACATGATCTATAATAGAACTTTATGGCATTGTTTAATCCATGTGGCTAATCCCATCTAGTGGAAAAATACCTATTATTATTATTATTATTGTTGTTGTTGTTGTTGTTGTTGTACAAGATCAATAAGAGTATCTTTGGAAAGGATTATTTTGAGAGGAAAGTAATATTTGAACTACTTTATTTAAAAATTACCTATGGTGGAGATGAAATTTTAAATTATTAAAATAGTTTAATCAAATAATTTTGTAAGAATTACCACCAAAATATGTGAAATTTGAGAATTTTCTCGTCCCTCTTTTTTGGAGGGTCAAGGTTAAGACATAAAGTGGAAAAAAAAAATTATCAACTAGTTGTGGTATAACTGGTTATAGGTGATATGACATAAAATTATCTTATGTGGTTTACTTACGTATCTTTCATAAAGAGACACTTGTATGCAAAATAATATTTTTTATAGTATTCCATGCAAGAATAATGCGTCTTAGATAATTCACTGTTTCCTAAGGGTACGGGATATTTCAAACTTAAAAGTGTACAATTTTGTAATTGTCCACAATAGGCATTCTTTATTAATATATATAGACATGATACCAGTTAACATCTTAACCAAGATAGGTCTTCCTCATGGCTCTTCAAACATCATTCTCCTTGGCACTCCAAGCAAAATGTACAAATAATTAAAAGGTGATGGAAATGGCACTTACAAGTTTCTGTAAAAACCGTTGGAAGAAATAGAATAAGGTATAATTGAAGTTCCTGCCCTGTTTACCATTTCTAATTCGATTAAAAAATTAAATAGTTATTAAAAATGTATTCACAAAATAGTTTTTGTCTAAAAATTATAGCAAATATGATCAATATTAAATTTTCTTCCAAAAAATTCAATATTTAGATATTTCGGCTTCAACAAGAGGTATAATAATATTTTTCCACATGATATAAAGGTAATCTGAAAAAAAAAAAAAGTGTTGTATAAAAGTGATAAAAAAATATACTATAAATTTAAATAAAATCATGATTTTATATATTAAAACATCCCAAAAAGATCAATCTATAAAGTATATATATCAAATTGATAGCAATACTATGAAAAAAAATTTGATAATTGTATATTCTATCGAGTATCGAAATTTTTGTCTAAAATATTCTGCTTCGCATTTCTGTCTTGTGTTATGTGAATCGTTTAACTTTCGACTAATGTTTTTTTAAGAAAATAAATTATATATAAAGACTCACATATATCAACAAAATTTATCAATAACTAGTTTGACTTTTGACTAACATTTTCTTTATGTAAATACATATAAGAGCCCATTTGGCTAAAGGAATTGAAATTATAACGCAGAATTATATTCCAGTTTCAATTCTATCAGAATTAAAATTGATTAATTAAAATTTTAAAATTCATATTTGGCTCATGTAAAGAATTAGAATATGGAATTGTAACTTCGAATTCAATTCCAATTTTATTATATATATGGATAAAATGATAAGTATTACAAAATAATTAGCATTGATGTATATTTATAATTTTTATTTTTAAAAAATATTTCCTTTTTTTAATTTAGTTTATAACTTTACATTTTTTGTAAGTGCTATCAGAGTATAAGACTTCATATCAGTCCATCCCATCTAGCCATATCCAAAATGCTCAATGACTAATATTTATCAATCCTCATTCAAAGAATTGAAACAGCAAGCTTCCTAAGTTGCTCTCAACAGAACTACTGCAGCATGCTAAGCCACATGATCATATGGCTTTTATGGCTCTACTAAGTAACTTGGTCGGCTTGTTATCTTTAGCTCCCCACATTTGATATTTATAAATAGAAACTTTCACTACCACATTAGTGAAGGAGGAAGATGAAAACTACCGAAAGCTTCCATATTTGAGTCATTCATATTGTAACATCCCAAAAATTAAGATTTTTTAATTATTTAGTATTTTATGTAATAAATTTATTAAGCTTTAATAAAAAGAATTTGAACAAAATAGCTTCATATATAAGAGGTATAAGCTAAATAGGACCCATAGGAATTTTTGAGATTTTAAGGGGTCTAGGGGGGCCCAGGAGCAAAATTGTTATTTATTACCTGGATAAACTTCGATAATTTTTCTAGAAGGAAGGAGAATTCAAAACTAGGCCAATATATATATATATATATATATATCAATAGTTAAAAAATAATGCATAGAAAATTATAAAATTTGTTACATGAAATTCTAGATTTGTTAGAGCTAGAAAATGACCTGGAACAATTACAAGCTTATACAGAGACGAACTAAAACCTTAAACCCATATTAGCTGTCTTAGGAAATTCTATGCAGAAAAATCTACCAGGTAGTGGTGGCAGAATCCAGAAATATGGAGTTACGGAGAAGATATAAGTGAAAAACGAACACGAGTGCTTGTTTGTCATATTACTACTAGGGGCAAAACGGTCATTTGGACTCTAAAATAATAAAATATTAGAAAAATAAATAATATTTAAGTATATGGTTGGAAACATTAAACGGGACCCACATAGGGCCAAATAATATTAAAATATAGCAGGGAACTTAGAAAATGTAGATTAAATAAGATATTATGGAAAACCTATGAAAACAGTGGCAATTATGTAAGTCTAACCGAAGAAGAGTTGACATGGCACCAAGAAGCTAGGAAGGTGTTGATGTGGCACCATGTAGAAAGGAGAGAGATGATGTGGTGCCATGTGTGATGAAGAAGCTAGAAGTTAAAGGAGAATTCTGGACGCTACACGAATTACCGAGCGATTGCACAGGCTTGTGTCAGCAAATCTTATAAATATCACACATTACGAAAAAGTTATTGCTGACCTTAGCATGACATAGATGCTGACTTAAGTAGTATTAAATGCAATGTTATCTTCACATATTACGAAAAAGTAACTAGGGTAATCCAATGGCTAATATTCATCCGTAAAACGTGATACGATCTAAATCGTTGATGCAATCCAATGGCTTAGACACCTTTTTATGATCAAATCTCAACCTTTGATATAATCTTAAGGCCTATATTTTATCTCTTATTTCAAGGTCAAATCTTGACCATTCATGTAATCTAAAGGCCAAGATCTTCCACCTTAAAGTTAATTAAATCCTAACCATTCATAGCTAGTATATATATGAACCACACACACACTTTCATGCCATTCTCACACGCAAAATACACACATCAAATTCAGCTAAGACAAAGAGAAGGAGAAGGAGAGGGAGCTCGGCCTAAGGAAGAAGAAAAAGGAGAAGGAAGAAAGAAAAAAAAGCCACTGGGAAAATCAAACACTATAGAACTAAGGTAACATAGATAGACTTTCTTCTTCTTAGTTTTTCTTCTATCTTTCTCTAAGAGTTCCTCTTCCCTATTCTCTAATTTTCATCCATGGCAAGAGGGGATGGGAAATTTTGTTGTTTCCATGAATTCTAGCCAAGCAAAGATGGAGAAATCATATATATGGCTTATGGATTCATATGATTCAAGAAAATTCCTAATCTTGGCAATTTTTCTACAAATCAAGAAGCTTTGTATTTCAAGATGCCATGGGAAAAATTGAAGAGAAAATAAATAGGGAAGCGATGGGAGAAAGTTTAAGGAAGAGGAAGATTAATACAACTTTGATTTTCATGAAGAAATTGGCAAGAAACCCTTGAACTTTAACTTTAGAAAATTGTAGAATATATATGAAATCTCTAGAAATTGATTATGGGCATTTGTTTATCTCCTTTGAATATGTATGTGTAACTATTTGGTGACATGAAAATGAAGCAAAATCACATGTCTTCTTTAATGCAAAGGTTTGGCCAACACATATACATATACTTAGGGAAGAGTTTTTTTAAATCCAACTAAATTAGGTTAATCTACATAAAAAATAAGGCCTATGGTGAAACTTTGGTAATTTATGGATCATTATATAAAAAGTCAAATTCTTGAGAAAAAGTGTTGACCAAGATGTTCTTGAATTTTCCTTGATGTTATTTGATATGTTTTGGATAGCTGTTGTAGCCTAATATGTTTTACGTGCTATATGGATTATGATGATATTTATTTTGTGAATTTTGGAGCCCATTTAGGATAGTTGGAAAATTATGTAACGTTATGTTAAGCATGGAATATGTGATAACATATATTTTGGAATTGCACTGTTTGCTGTGCTGATATACTATCAGATTTCTTGACATGAATAATATGTTCTTTACTACCTGATTCTATAAGTATGGGTTATTTGATAAAGGATTGACTAATATACATATGGCAGAGTAGCCTTATCCAGGGAATAAGCCCTATATGTGCCAGAGTTGGCCATTAAGTAGCTACTGTTGTGTTGGATGTCCAATCTTAAAGATACTTAAAAATACCTAAACCACTAATTTTTGGACTCTAATACACTGTCACGCTATAGGGATTATTTATGCACAGAGTTGTGCAAGGCAGTTCTTTACTAAATATACCTTAATGCCTTGATCAAATGATGGCTTGGATGACATATTATTGTGATATTTTATATGACTTTCCTTGGGTACCCGCTGGGGGACGCCTCAGTAAAGGAAGTAGGGATGAGCCTATTATGTCATGGCAATGCAATGATCTGGGTATTGAGCCTACCGAAGCCAGTGCAACATGATCTAGGTATTGAGCCTGGCGGTCTCCAAGGCCTAATGGTCAAGAGAGAATAAATATTGTTTGTGATATTTTCTATATTCTATATATGCAAAAATCTCATGAATGCCTTGCAACTGCTGAATATCAATTATGTTGAGACAATTCTTGTGTTCATTCATGTCTTATCTTTAAATGTAATATGTCTATTCACTTTGCTATTTCATATTCACGTTAGATATTAATCACAGGTATATCTCTCTGTTTATATTGTTCGGTAAATTAACTGTCTGATCGTTAAATTTCTTACTATCTATTGAAATTTCTACTTGACTCTTCTTCATGGATATTATGTGGTATTGATCCTATCTATGTTACTAAGAAAATTATTTCTCACCTTATTATGATTTATACTTTTCTTATATGCCAATTTATTAAGTGACCCTAGAACTCCAGGCAGAGTGGACCTAGTTCCCACTTCGAGGATAGGTTTTCGTCATCCATAATATATGCATCATATCATGTGATGATGTTGTTCGTGTGATACCAGCATATTTTGTGTCCCTAGGAGAGTTGGAATTCCAGACATTCCCAGTGGGTGGAGTTGACCCTCTTGCTCCTCCGTTTGCATGAGCAGAGGCCCAGTCGCTGATATTGACCTTTTTATTATCTAAAGACTTTCTTTTTGAATGGTTATACGATAGATCCCTTTTTGATATAATGTGACTTGTATGACCCTGCTTCCCTATGAGGGAACTCTTGAACTAATTTGTATAAGTTACAGTGTATTTCTATTATTTTCATAGTTTGCTACGCTATTAATTAGATTTTATTATGAAAGAATAATTAAAAAATGAAAAAGTAATTAAACTCAAATAAGGAATTCCTTACAAATATATAAAATAAAGAAGGGTATTAGAAGAGACGTTACACATATCTTCTACTAGGCTTACTTTCTATGATTACAAATTACTAATTTTACTTTATCCATCCATTGTATCACTATCGCCTTGAACCCTCATTACAAGTTATCTTCTCTCTCTCTCACCCCTTTCTTGCCTCTTTTGTACCTTAAATTTTCATAAGACTAAAGTGCAATTTTGGTTGGACCAAAACATAATTTTAGCCTATACCGAAACATAATTTTTACTAACAAAATGGAGCTATAGAGATAACAAGCAGGAAGTGTTGAAAATTTTAATATATACGTTTCAATAATTGGTAATAATTTTGACACCTAATACTAACCAAATGAAGTATAATTTTATATTCAAATAGTATATATTAGACTAGTTTTCTCCCAAAGTTAGTGAAATAGAATGTGTGGAACTGAGGAGAGCCAAGATACATAGAAGGTTTAAGGAAACTAATCATACTCCTATACTTAATTCCTCCATCCTTCATCATTCTGTGCAAAAGAAAGGAAAATTTGAGAACAAAGAGGGAGAGAGTGAGATGCAAAGAAACAAAAAGAGAGGAAGGGAGTTGCAAAAGGAAGGAGAAGAGAAAAGGAAGAAGGAGAAGCATGCAAAGTGAAGCAAGCTTGATTCAGAAACAATGTAAGACTCTTTCTTATGTCATCTTCTTCATCTTTTCTATTTCTCTATCTATATATCTTAAGCTTCAATGGTGAAAGCTGTAATCCACATACTTGTTGATCTTTGATGTTATAGATAATGTTGTTGCTAAGATTAGGTGTTGTCTATGTCTTTAGACAATGCTAAAGCTTCATCTTTTTTATCTCTTTAGCTTTCTCTCTTTAAAGTGACCTCTATGACAAAATGGCATCTTTTACTTTGGTTATTTCAACCATGTTTTAATGGTTGTTTTATAATCATATGATGCTTAGGAAATGGTTGGAATGGTTTCTTGTATAGTTTAAACTACATGAATGAGAGTTTTGTAAGGAAGATGAAAATAAAAGAGAGAGAGAGCTAGAGAGAGAATTAAGTTAGAAAAGATGAAAGTATGAAAGAAGAAACCCTTGTATGAAATGATAAAAAAACTAGTTCCATTGTATGTTTATCATAACCTAACACTAAGAAATGACTTGGGACTAAATTACATGAAGTTAGCCTTTAATAATGAAACTTTGAGATTTAGTGCAATGACTTTTTCTATGATTTTTTTTTGTCAAGTGTTTGGCTTGCCTATGAAGGCCTAATGATGTTTGAATCATGTTTGTTGGCTAACTATAACTTAAAACCAAGTTTTGGAGGTAAGAATAGTTCATTTCAAAGTTTAGGGATGTTAACCACGACCTAGTGGTGTCTAGTAACACATCTTGCATTTATTTGGGTTCATACATATGTCAAGCATAGCCCACCTGTGTAAATGAACATAGTACATGTTTAGATGAACATTTAGAGAAAAATCTCCAAAATAAAATGGCCTAGCTATATGTTGTCACACGGCTTAGGACCAAAGAGAAAACGTGGCCATCCATTATTGATTAGCATGGCCTGTAGCCAACCATCTTAAATTACGTGTGTTTGTTTTGCTAGAAAAAATGACTTAGTAGTGTGATTTAACATGATCCATGTCCACAAAAGAAAATTTCATGGCTAAAGCTTCCTAAATTCTATTCTTAAACAATGTTTAGATAAGTTAGTATACCTTTATTATTTGTATGGTTTTGTGGGATATAATGTGATTAAACATCACCTAGATGGTTGAATAATTGTTTAATGAATTTATTTGATATGTTTAAAAAGTGATCTCTGATGTGTTTAAGATATAGCCTATTGGTTGCTTGTGAATTTCATAAGACCCCATGAGCTTAAATTCAATGTAATCATTACTTGACCCATGAGCAAAGGAGTATTATTAGACCTCGTGTGTAGAAGAAGAAATTTCAAACTATTCCTATGCATGGATAATTGTACCCCTCATAGTTCCTTGATTGTTATGCATGGAAGATAAAACTCCAAATGATTTCTATACAAAGAAGATAGAGGCTTGGACACCTAATATGGACTATAGACACTTTGAAATATTTAAGATACAAGAAGACATTGTAACAAAGGGTTTTGTTGGAATTTATAAATGCCTTATGTAAGTGTCTCTTGGTGCAATTTGAGTGCTTTAAGTTATGACTATTTGCTTTATGCTACTAATTCCATTTGATGTATTTGACTAAAAGAAATGACTTATATGATTATACTTGGGCATATTGAAATTGTAAACAACAATACCTTTAGTATCCAGGAGAGATGATTCTCACAAAGACAATCTTCAGAGCTTCTCTTCAAAGATGTATTATGAAACATTGATTATACATGCATTATGGATCTACTCTAAGGGACGTCTAAGACAACTATTTATGGTTTCATTTCTTATTATTATTTGATACTTTAATGTCTTATCTTTTCCAAATATGAAAGAGCTAAGGAAAATAATCCTTTGTGTTATGAGGTGATTTCATAAACTTAAGCCTGCATTTAGTGGTATGGGATAATAGCTCCTAGGAATATTCTTAAATTAACAAAATCATATTACTAAGGACAATGAGTCATGTTTCATAAGATGAGATTTATGATAATTGCCCAACATGTTGATTTACATTATGTTTAATCAGCATGAGATGTTATTAATAGCTAAAATGCATAGATCATTATTGGGATGTGATTATCAACTGACTTATGATGACTTGTATAATGTTTTTTTCCCCTGATGATTTCATTAAAGCTACATGTATGATGCTGGTTTTTTTGGTAAGACAAGAAAAGTAGAAAGAAAATGTTTTTTTTTTTTCTGCATACATGGCAGTTTTACCATTATGTGTTTTCAAATTTATTATTGTCATATTGAGAATTTTATTATGATTATAATATGTCTGCTAATGTGTTTAAAAAGTAAGAATGTCGCCCATTAGGTACATGGTAAAGAAAATTATGTTCACTCATAATTATCAAATTGGCCAAAATTCGTAAATGTTTACTAGTTTGCAATATAATGCCTACCAAGTCGTTTCCCACAGAGCTATTAATCAAATTAATTAGTTTAGGAAGCAAAAATATAAAATTGTGATGATTGGGGGTTCAAGTATAAAATTGAACTAATTAAACTGAATAGCAAATTAATTAATGAAAATGAAAAAAAATGTAAATCAATCAGAATGATATGCAACCAATCTATAAGTCTTCCCTAGATATTTTCCTATCATTGTCACCTACAAATACCTCTGATTTGATTTTTAATTCTCTGATTATTTTTTATTAATATTCCTAAACTACCATTCAAGATTTTAATTGGTTTGTATTGCTAATCAAAATGCAACCACGCTTCTATCAACAACATGAAGCCAAATTGTTTCCCACTTGACTAGAGATGCATGCAGAATCCTAACATGGTTCAAAATGAATTTATTTGATTAATCAACTAATTAAATCAAAATACGTTCTCAGATAGATCAAATGAATCTGAATTCATGCAATAAAAATAATCTAACTAGAATGATATGAATTACACGAAAATGAATAGAACAAAAAGAAAATGAAATTCTTTTGAAATCAAAATCCAATCCAGAGTCCTATACAACCATAGACTCAAGTTCACTATCAAATTTAGACTCTAGATTGATCAGCAAGGAAAGCCATAGAAAAGACAAAAACAAGAATGAGAAGTAGGGAAGATGGAGTGTGCTCTTCATTGATGTCTTCTCCTCCTTGAATAGATGGTGTTGGCTTCTTCCCCAAGAAAGATCCAAGGGCTAAGATGGGTTACGCACATCCAACGGTCTAGAATTTTTTTCACATTAAAAGAAATCCAATATTAATCTTGAAGCTACAAAGCTCGCATCTTTGACCTAATAAGAAAATATCCAAACCTGCAAAGTACAAATAAGACTAATTAGGCCTCTATTGAAAAAATATAATAAAAATATGATTAAAAATCCATTAATCTAAATTTAGCCCACTTAATGTAAAATAAATCCAAAGTCATCAAACTTAGCCACAATGATTTATTATTAAGACTAAATATAAGGATTATAGAATATAATAATGTCAAAATATCAAATTCCCCTACCCTTAGTCTCTTGCACTTCTGGGCAAAACACACAAAAACAAAAACGAAAACTAAACTAAAATAAAAATGCAAAACTGTCAAACTAAACATAATTCAAACTTTTTAGATATTCAATAGTCAAAGGTAATCTTTTTTACTAATTGAGGAAGAACAAATAGCATAGCAATTCCAATTGATAAAAAAAATTGAATCAAAGTGGTAACTCCTCACTAGTTATGTATTTACTCTCAATCATCTCAAGTGTTTAGGTTAAACGTTTCTTTCAAATTCAATCTTTCACAACATCACTACCATAGGCTTGTATATCTTCTCAATCTCTACTAAGTCACAAGCAATACATAAATTAAAAAGACTTTTTATTCAACGTTGTAATAGGGCTAAAGTAATAAACAAATGGTAAACAAAAGAATTAAGGACGTAACAAGAGACACAAAGTGGATACTTAAAATCATCAAGAGCAATAAAAAAAAGACCATAGAATAAAATAAATGTGCATATCAAGGTCTTATTTACCATAAACCAATGCATGCTCAATGAAAACCAAAGTAATTTTCCTTTTTCATTTTTATCATTCATTTTTCACCACTTTTTTTTGTCATGCTTTTGTTTTGTTTTGTTTTATTTTGTTTTAGTTTTTTCATAAAGATTTTCTTTTTTTCCTTTCTTTTCTTTTTTCTCTTTTTTTTCTTTCTCCTTTGTTTTTAGGACATCTCTAAAAAGAACAAGTTAATTGGCTCAAAATTGATGCAAACTACACATCCATCCACCCTATCAAGATATAATGCTTTTAATAATCAAAAGTATTCCAAATAAGGTGAGATAATTTTTTTTCTCTAGGGCTAAAGGGATAAAAAGAAAACAAAGAAAGCTCAAAAAGAAAACAAAAAGAAAGGATGAAACATATGCAAGATAGCTATTTGGCTCTATCTAGAATAAAAGAGAGAAGAAAGGATCCCTTAATCATCTTTATGAATGCTTGTGAAAATATAGTTTCAATTAAGAATCAAAATAAGTTCTAGAGTGAACATCATGATAGGCGAATGCTCTCATAAGAAAGAAATAATACAAGGCGTACAATCCCCACAGGTTTAAAAACTATCACATGTAATTTATTAAAATCAAATTCATTATAAATTTACTTGAATTCCAGAAGACAAGATCGATTCCTAATCATATTGAAATACTTCCAAACTTAAATTGCTTCAACTTGTTTATTATTTTTATTTTCTTAAAAATAAAACCTAAAAATTGCAAGAAAAACAAGAAAATAACGGAAATACCAAAAAAGAAAGAAAAAACCAAAAAGAGAGCAAAATGATTCCTCCCCTCCACACTTGATATTTACATTGTCCTTAATGTAATAGCAATCTAATTCACTAATTAAAGAGAAGACAAGAGATGAAAAAGGAAGGGGAAGAAATACAATCGAGTGGTTCAAGTGTATGAAGTGTTGTACAAATGTAGCTTCTTCATTATTTGCTCTTAAAATCTCTCATATAAATACTTAAGCCTTTGCCCATTCACTGTGAATTGCTTGTTGGTTGACTTATTCATAATCTCAACTATTCTTTAAAGAAAAACATGAGTAACCACAAATTAACTAATCCATCAAGAACGTAGCTTACTGGTTAATCTTTAGCCGCCCCATCCAATGAGAAGGAAAATGCTCTAAGCTTAATGTGCTCTTCTAAAACTCCTTATGGCTTCATGGTGGATCAAACCACATGGAACTCCTTAAGATGCTTGTGAGGATCCTTACCTATAAGACCATGGAACTTTGGAAGCAAATATATTAATTCAGATTTAAGTTCAAAAGTAGCATCAAGTTCAAGATATTAAATAAATAGTGGTTGATAATTAACATCAGGTGTAGCCAATTCCCTAAGAGTCATATCATTATTACTAGCTATATCTACTACTTCAAAATCAAAATCAAAATCAAAATTTAATTCGCAATTACTTCCTATATTATTTATCTCAGAAATCAATTAGTAGTTACAACTTCTTTAATCTTATGGTTTCTAAGTTGTATATGAAAACTCCAATCAAACTCAACCAAATCTCTATTGGAAGATCTTGTCATATACCAAAAATGAAATAAAAGAAAAGAAAACATTCCAAAATTACCATGAAAAATCAAAATAAATTCAAAAAAATTAGAAAAATTGCAAAAAAAAAAATCAAAGCAAAAATACTAAAAAATTAAAAAAAAAAGGTCTAAACGATGAAATTTGGCCAAAAAGTGGCATAAAATCTATATACTAAGTTTTAACTCAATCAAAGTTAGTTACCCTTAACACAGGTATTACCCATAATAGTCACAAAACACTAAAAAATGACCACAGACACTAAGTAAAAATGTTAAAATCAAAATTAAAACCAAGAAATTTCATATTCTAATTGATTATGATAAGTTCAACAATAGCACCAAAATCTTGGTAAAAATATATTGTTCATTCGCAGATGTCAAACTAGCCAAGATTAGTTAATTTTCACTAGTTTACAGTATAATGCCTACCAAGTCGTCTCCCATGGAGCTATTAATCAAATCAATTAGTTTAGGAAGCAAAAATATAAAATTTTGATGATTAGGGATTCAAATATAAAATTGCACTAATTAAACCAAATAGCAAATCAATTAACGAAAATGAAACAAAACACAAATTAATCAGAATGATGCATAACCAATCTACAATTCTTCCCTTGATATTTCCCTATCCTTGTCACCTAAAAATACTTTTGGTTTGATTTTTAATCCTTTGGTTATTTTTTTATTAATGTTCCTAAACTAATGTTTAGGATTTTAATTGGTTTGTATTACTAATCAAAATGCAACTGCACTTTTGTCAACAATACAAAGCCAAACTATTTTGCACTCGACCAGAGATATATGTAGAATCCTAACATGGTTGACAAAGAATTTATTTGATTAATCAACTGATTGAATCAAGACACATTTTCAGATAGATTTCAAAATTCATACAACAAAAATCAACTAACTAGAATGATATAAATTACACAAAAACAAAGAGAACAAAAAAAATGAAATTCTTTTGAAATCAAAATCCAATCCAGAGTTCTATACAACCATAGACTCAAGTTTGCTA
The DNA here is from genome assembly GCA_032878935.1 of Erythrophleum fordii. Lineage (NCBI taxonomy): Eukaryota > Viridiplantae > Streptophyta > Magnoliopsida > Fabales > Fabaceae > Erythrophleum > Erythrophleum fordii. Next base: position 2,892,279 of record JAVQMF010000025.1, on the reverse strand, counting down.
TCAGGTTCAAACTCTGAATTGATCACCAAGAAAACTAAAAAGCCATAGAAAAGACAAAAAAAAAAAAGAATGAGAAGTAGAGAAGATGGAGTGTGTTCATTAGTAACGTCTTCTCCTCCTTAAATAGATGACGTTGGCTTCTTCTCCAAGAAAGATCTATGGGCTAAAATGGGTTGCGCGCATCCAATAGTCCAACATTTTTTCACATTAAAAGAAATTTAATATTAATCTTAAAGCTGCAAAGCCCGCATCTTTACCCAATAAAAAAATTCCAAATCTCTTTAGTGGCTCATATAACCTACAAAACACAAATAAGACTAATTGGGCCTCTATTGAAAAAATATAATAAAAATTTATTAATCTAAATTTATCCCACTTAATATAAAATAAATCCAAAGTTATCAAATTTAGCCACAATGATTTATTATTAAAACTAAATATGAGGAACATAGAATATAATAATGTCAAAATATCAATACGTTGTGGAAATAGAATGGATATACGTTCAAATCCCAAGTATTGGCAAGGTGAAAGTCATAATTAATATGAAGACTATAGAGTTACTAAAATGTTCAAGGAAGTCCCTCCCTGTATAGGCATGCTAGACCTTAATCATTAGATTTTGCAAAGGCTAGAAAAAAATTATGTAACTTTTATGGAACTCTTTTGTTGTATAATAGCTCCTTGATCTAACTCAGTTACTATTTTTTGTGTATATGTGACTTAGGACACTTTTTGCTAGTTAATGATGTATATATGTAGGTTCTAAAAATGAAGGGTAAAATTTTGATATAGCATGCTTGGTGATATCCCTGCCTAAAGATGATCACCCTAGTAATCATGCTCGCATACTCAACCATATGAATATGATATTTCAATTTATATGATTATATGTTCTGTGTAATTTTTTTTTACTACTTTACGTTAAAAGTAAGATAATAAAAACTTCCACTACACATAATCTACTTAGAAAATAATTAATTATCACATAGAGAGTAAAAAGGTTACAACAAACATAGAAGAGTTTGTGAGGATTCGCTGAGTCTCAAACCTCGACAAGATATTCTAGATTCCAATACTTGTAAGAAGTTGGTATAGCCTTGAAATTTGAATAGGATTTATTAACAAGGAAAAAATAAGAGTGAACTTTTCATTTAAGAAGACAAAGCCAGATGAGTTTCAAATGTTGCAAAATGCCAAGAAAAAGTTTTTGATAATGAAATATGAATAGAATACAAATGAAATATTAAAAAAATTGACAACGCCTATCACAAACAATGACAAATGATCCACAATAACTATTGACTTGTCTTTATTACTAGTTGACACAACCATGATTAGAAACTATATATATTAATCACTCAGTCGAATATATTAAAAATATTTTAAATCAACGAAGATAGAATTGAAATTATTTAGGCCACTACACCTATTAACATCTTCCAGCTGTCCCCATCTATTGCTATGAATGACTAAGGTATAACTTATCTTTGAGATTAAGAGCTTATGAAAATGTGGTACTGAAAAAGTAGTTTTTAAATGTACAAATTTGATTAAGATGGTAAGAAAATGGTCCCGTTCTTGACCAAGAAAGGGTTTTCTTAGCTGTGGTCATGGTTTTAAATTGCGGTCTGCATCATGTGATGCGGCCGCATCCGTATTTTTTGGCCGCAACACCCACAATCCTTCTTATATTATCCACAATACCCGCAACCATAATCGAATGGTCCAATTACTGTAAAATTGGGAAGTAAAAAGAAAAGAGGGAGAAAAGGTGATGATAAGAGGAGTTAGAAAGTATGGATAATTAGACTACTAGACCATTCAATTGGATCCTCGAACAAAAGAGATCCTCACCCTTCTGCTTGTATAATGTATTTAATAGGCTAATTCCCTTAAATGTTGTCCCCAAAGTTTGATCATGAGCAGGGAGCACACTAATCCCTTGAGGATATAAGTATCAGTATTCAAGTGTTTGGTACTGGCATGATTTTTTTTTTTCTTGGGCAAGGTTAGTGTTTGAGTTTCAATAAGATGCTAACTATTCAATATGACAGGACTATTTTTCTAAATTTTCACCACTATGCCACCATCTATATCAACAAAATGTTTGTTAGGAAATATTTATATTGAGAAGAATAAAAGAAAAAAAAAGAGAAATTTTATTTGGTTGTCATCTTTTATGTAAATTTAAATACACATTTTTTCCTCTTCAATCTAAACATATTCTTAAAATATATATGTATATATATCTAAGTGAAAAATTGATTGGATTACAATTTTCTTTCTCTTCTTTTTACCTTCATTATTCAAGTCCAACTCTTAAATTGGTTATTATTGCTTTGTCCCACAATATGTATGTGTTGACAGGTTCAAGAATAGATTTAGGGGACATACTGTACTTGCTATATTATAATTTTGGGTGTAACAAAATATATGAATTCTGTATTGGCTGAGAATAGGTTTTCCACTTATTTCAAAACACTCAAAAATCTGATAAATACAAATTTGAAAAGGACAATTAGTCAATTATACACAGATCAACCACCATAAACAACTTTAAAGAACAAGTTAAAAACTGGCTAATAGATCTTCATTATCTATTTTCAACACCTGTTCTAAACATGCGCAGTAACTAAATCAGAAAACTAAAATTCTCCTAACAAAAATTAAAGAAATTAAATACACTTCACCAAGAGTAAATAAGAAAAAATTCATTCCCATGACCTTAGAGAACCCAATACAATCCCCACGCGATTCAAAAACTTCATTTTACTTTTCTTTTTAAACTAAAATCTAATTGTAAAATTGTTACATAAATTTTAAAATGTAACAAAGCATGAACTTTGTATTAAAATGAAAGCAATAAATTCTTATTGAAATTAACTTCAACAGGCCATGTGATTTTCATGGGGCTTCTTATATATATTTTCATCACAACCCAATGTGGGCCTGTGAGGATCGTCAGAGTAAGGAAATAGGCTCTTACAGTTAATTTTAATTGAAATTTAGTATTTTTATTTAAGTTCAGAATTTTATAATTAAATCTTTACTCAGAAATAAATGTAACTTCTCCAAAACTAAATTAAAGCCAACCAAAAGAGCAGGTCAACGACACTTTCCCTATACCAGAAAAGTGCAAAGCACTCAACCAAAATTTGACTTCATTGAACCATACCCTTTCGCACTGTTCACTTTCCATTTAAGACACACCAAGTAACAACACCAGCTTACTTAAAAAGTCAATGAAAGATGTAGTCCTATCTTTACCTTTCACATGAATCTTATCTGGGCCTAATCCAAGGAGAAAAAGTCCCAAACAACCCTAGCAACACATACCAAGGAACATATTGATGAAGCCCAAGTAGTTAAAAGTAGCAGTACAGTTAGTGTTCTAAGTGCAACCATATGAAAGCAATGATCATTTCATCAACCAATCCTCCTAACTACACACACTGATGGCAATGCCATCCACACACCCTAGATAAAGAAATTAAGCTAAACAAATTCTTTTCATCAAATCACTTCTCTTCAAACCTAAGAAAATGCCTCAGAGTCTGTGCAACTTCCCCACCAACACAAGATCCTAAACTAACCTTTTCCTCCAACCAGAAGTCCTTTTGGGTAAGTATTCTCTTGTAGAAGTAGGAACCAGAGGCACAGTAGGGTACCTCTTGATGTAAGAAATCGAGTACTTTACCCAACTTAAATCGAATTCCCAGGACAGATCAGGGAAGAAGTTCAAAATGAAAAACATGGGTTATTCAAGAAGTACTAGTTCCAGAGCCAATATTGTATTCACAGTAGCAAGTGCAAGGAAAATGCAAGGAAGTAATAGCAAGAAGCTACCAAGCATGTGTTCTATGGTGGATGTATCACACATTAGCAAGCCTCATGGGAATGGGACCTCTGCTTTCAGCTACAGAAACCTGAAATCGGATACAAAAAATTTTCAAGTTTAGATAATTCAGTGAGAAAGCTTACAAATTCTACAATGTTTGATTTTTTTTCTTTTTTTTTTCTAATTATCATTTTTCTCCTTGATTAGATGGGGATTTGATGGGTATGCTTGCCATTGATTTTTGTTTTCTGGGTAATTTCAGTGCAATTATCGTTCATGCTGCAATTTCTTCCTCTGCTGCTGGTTTTGCTTGATACTTTTTTCTTGGTTTTGGACTTCTTGAGGTAGTACTACCACCACAAGCAACTAAAACAGTAGGTGGAGGTATATTTCTTTATGATTGCTTGTGTGGAATAGAAAGGATTGGTATCCTTTCAATTTCTTAAGAAATTGATACTGTCAATTTTAATGATAAATAAAAGCAATGTGTATAAGTTCTACTTTGATAATGAATTTTAAAATATATGTGAATTTCGTACTTCATTTTTTGGCTAAGAAACAAAGAGCAAAAACTCTTACTTTGAGAAAATTGTAATTCTTATTAATTGATACTCAACTACAGTAGCAGGAGGCCTATTTATGCTAATCATAACAAGGGCATTTTGTCCAAAACATTAAATTCAAGGAGGGGGTTACAGGAGTTATAACTCCCAATTATTGGCTTTTACTACATTGTTCCATAACCTATGAAACTGCTGATTATTGGTGGCTATTAATGGTGGGGGTTGCAGCAGTTATTAATTTTCCATTTCATTTTCTCTAAAAGTTATAGTACCAAATTTTTGAAAAATTTAGAGAATTCAATCCAAGATATACTCCCATTCCGTGTCATTAACGAACCAGATGTTCCAGTGGTCCTTCCCTTGATACCTTCCAGAGTCTGAGCCAAGCTTCTCTTGGCTCCAAACCCTCCAACCAAGGATTGGAGGATACAACTTTGAGATAGAAATTCCTAGTAGAATAATCCAATAATCTATTATATATTTGGATCAAGCAATGCTTACATAAATTAGAGGAAAAATTAGTATGGAGGACCCAAACCACCTAATATTTACTATGAAGGACCTTAAGAGTTAATATTACTCTCCAGGACCAAGTGACAATTGATAGACAAAAATGCCCTTCTCTATTACCAAGCCGTATGAAGCTTACACAATTTACTCCCGCCATTGGTTTTTCTTCTTCTGCCATTTTTGTTCCGCACGAGTTCTGACTTCCTCCATAATCTTCCTCTTTTTATTTTTTGAGCTTTCTTTTGTTCAGCTCGTCATCCTTTTTCTTTTCATTTCTTCATCTTTTCTCTCCCTATTTCTTCCACCCTTCATTTGGTCCTCTCATCATCCTGTAAGTTTTTTCTCCAATCTTGTTATTTGAAGCTACTCATAGTCATGGCGTGAGCAGAACGGAACGGCTTAAAAAGACTTATTAATATGCTAATATTGATGTAGAATTTAGTAATGCTATGTCTCTCAAATTTTCATAGTTAATGGCAATAGCTTCTTCTTCTTGTGCTTGTTAAGGACAGTTTGTATGGAGTTACAAGGACTTGTAATAATTTTACTACCATTATTTATGTTTCATACTATCTGAAAGAATGCAATAACTGTTAAAAATATTATTACTTTTTTTTAGAAATATTACTATCTACTTTTAGCTTTATTCTCATTGATATTATTGTTTTGGTTCCAAAAATAATGAACAAGCTTAAACCTTTTTTTATTTTTTGGATGTAGTTGTGAAGAGTAGAGGATGAAAAATCAGGCATGTTAAGAGTGGCTCCCTTTACTTAAAAATAAGGAAAAGCTGCTGCAGCTGTTATGTAGGGAAAAAAAAGAAGCTTGGCCAACAACATATCTAGTGATGAGCACACTATAGCTAACACAGAGGGACTGCTTGCTACCATACATACCAGTAAACCTTAAGCACTCTTTTTTTGACCTTTTCTCCACCAAGGCCACAACAAAAGTAGCAGTAGAAGTATCACTTGCTTAAACAAAAGTTTTACTTATTTTAATGGTCTTTTCACTAAAGCTCATTTAATTTGTGTAACTAGAAATTTTCATATATCATATGTAAATATGACATTATTTTTTTCAAAAATTCCTCTTAGTTGGAAAACCAATATCTAAGTTATTGGTTTATCTTTCCCTGTAAAGATGAACATTGTTGGTTTTAATTTTGGGAATAAGAGCTACATTATTGGTGTTGCAAAGCAGAGGGGGATTGATTTTGTGCTCAATGATAAGTCCATGCATAAAACTCCTACACTTGTTATACTCAAAGTTATTTAACGTCAAGGGCATAGCTAAAAAGAATCTGAATGCAGCTGTTATTCATTGTTACATTGAAATTCCAACTTATTTTACTAATCTTCAAATAAGGGCAATTTTAGATGCAGCCAAGATTGGTAGTTTGTACCCTTTATGCTTGATTCATGAAACAACATCAACTACCTTGGCTTATGAAATTTACACATCTTCTTGAAAATAATCAACTGAATGTTGCCTTTGTTGATATTGGACATGCTTGCATACAAGTGTGCATTAATGGCTTGAAAAAGGGGTAGCTAAAAGTATTGACCCATTCATTTAATAGGTCTGTAGGTGGTAGAAAGTTTGATGAGATATTAATCAATCACTTTGGTGAAAAATTTAAGGAGTAGTATAAAATTGAGATTTTCCAGAATGCCAAGGCTTGTTTTAGGCTCAGGGCTACATGTGAAAAGTTGAAGAAGGTTCTTAGTACAAATCCAAAGACACCTCTAAACATTGAATGCTTAATGGATGTGAAGGATTTCAGGGGATTCATCAAGCGTGAGGACTCTCAGCAATTAAGTGTTACAATTTCGGATCTTGTAAAGATACCTTTGGATAAGGCTTTAGCAGAAGCAACCCTTACAGTTGAGAATGTCCTCATGGTTGAAGTGGTTTGCTCGATTTTAGTTATGATATAATGATGATGCTTATTTGTTATTGACAATCTTAGTGTCTTCCCATTACATCTTGAAAAATAGTGTCATCTGATTATATTTAAAGTATACGATGCTCAATAATAATGGCCATGCAAGGTTTGTCTTTCTGCTAGTACTTTAGATATTTGAAGATATTTAAAAATTAAATATCTTATATTTGATATATTATATATTAATATTTAAGATATTTATATATCTAATAAATGAATATTTAAAATATTTTAATGTCATTTAAGATAATAGAATAGATAAAATGATTATTTTTTTAATTAAGAGGCAAAGAAGAATCTACGAGATTTCTAGTAGTTACCATTACAAAATAATAGAGGTCATTTAGCTAGTTTGTCTTGTAAGACTAAAAAAAGAAACTCTTAAATATATCTTTCCTTTTGCCCTCCTCTTAATTTTGATGTTGAGGGATGTTTTCATTTTAGATTTAAAGGGAATTATTGGGTGAGAAAGTATTCTCCTCTAATTTTCATTTTTGTAAATCCTTTTTCTTATTTCAAGTTCATAATCCAATGGTATAAAGTTTTAGGACTATTACTATGAAGCTTAAAGATGTTACTACTATATTTAAGGAAATTTACGCCTAATTTTAAGGATCATCCAGAGTATAGTTACTAGTATGGTTTAGGTCTATTACTACAAATTTTAGAGACGTTTCTAGTAGATTTCAGGGAATTTACTTTCGTGTTCTGACTATCTGATCGTTAATACCAAGTTTAGTGATATGACTTAGTGGACCTTAAGAAAATAGATGATTATGGTAGCATACAAAAGAAATTCAAGGAATTTCACAATCTTATTGTAATCATAATAATCAAATTTTTACAACCATCCTTTTACAAGCCTTATAGCAAGATGTTTTTATCTATAACTATAATAATCCAAAATCTAAGGGAAGAAATAGTCAATGCATCACGTCTTTCTAATTTGCTTCCCTTTGGTTGTTACCATTGCAGCTGCCATTACATCACTACGGCACTTGTTCAGTGGATGATTCAATATGTCCCACATGAGTTGGACACGAAACAACTCTTCCTGAAACCACAACCATTTACCATGAGCCACCAAGCATTAAACTATAACAAACAATGAAAGAGAAGCTCAAAATGGAGTATATGTTAGCATAGTGAGCCCTCCCCATTCAGGCTTTAGTTTCTTAGTCCACGATTGCAAGTATTTTATCAAATAAATTACACAATCATCACTAAGCAACAAATGTGATGCCATAAAGTTAGGTTTTATAAATGCAATACTACAAATAATGAAAGTTTAAAGTAGTTCACTTACATATTTGGTTAGGTAACTTAACGTATTTGACACTGATAATTGGGCTCACCACCACAAATCTCTCAGGTTTTAGCAGCTTTAATAATGTGGTCAGTCAATCTTTTTATTATATCACCTATATATAGTATCACATACAGTTACAATTAACTTTAACAACTAAATGTCATTACAATATAACAAAATTTTATTGTAATGTAGGCCATTTTCTTTTGGGTTGCATTGGTTCTTTGACTCAATGAGTCAACGATGTGTAGAATGCATATATGAGGATTCAAAATAAAATAGAACCTGTGATTCAGAAATTACAAAGGAGCAAATACCTGCAAACATTTTCAAATAAGCAATACTATCCAAGGTATAATCCAACACAATACAACTAATACCTTACAAATGCTACCAAGGTGCAATCAATGATGTTATAACCCACTTTGTCGGGCCACAGTTTTTCTAGCAAATCTCCACATTGTACTGCCTTATAGATCTTAAGAGATTTCTCTACACTAATAAGTTCACAAACTACATCAAATAAGGATTTAAAGCAAAGGATCATTAAAGGTGATATAAAAGGGAAGACATATTAGTTACCATGAGTTCCTTATCCAGAATGTGTCATCTGACACCTAAGTTCTCTTGCCTTTAGTCTTCTATTAGCACTCTAGACATCATGGTTATCACTTACACACACCCAACGAAGGCAAGTATAAAATAATCATTTTTAAAAGCATTACAATAATTAAGGCATGCAAAAGTTAGACTTCTTTATCTTTGATTAATAGAGATTTTGTTGGAACATCAAAGACTATAACAAGCTCGATGCATAAGTCCCTTAACAGAGTTTAGAATGCCAAATCTAACAACTTTCCAAACCCCATTTCCTCTACCAACTTATTAAGCATATTGTTCTTTCTAATGAATTCTACAGCTACTGAGAGGGCAAACAACTTATAACAAAAGGTATCTATAGAACACAAATAATTCAGTAAAATAGCATTAACTCATTAAATGAGGGATTATAGGTATGTATAATAATGAGTACTTCCTTACACGAGAATTTCCTAGAACATCCTTCCTCTTATGCTCTATTCACTCTTCATATGCTTTATCCTTATACCTCTTTGGCTCAGTCGGTTCCAAATTCTTCCACTCTGCTAGAATTGCAACATTCCCCTGTAAAAGGATGACAAACACTCTTATTTATTTCCCTCACCATATTTAGACATCATTTGCTCTACAACAATTATGTTGCCTACCTCTTTAACATTATGAAACTTTCCTTTATTTTTCCTATAAAATTTAGCCCTAGAAATGAAAACATACGCCTAATTACTACCACATTTATGGATATTACTCCTGTGGTTAAGGACATTTACTATTAGGTTTTAGGGACTGTCTTTTACTATTAACATTTAGGTGCTTTACTTCTAAGTTTAGTTATATTATTATAAATATTTCAGCAAATTTACTACCATGTTTAGGGATTTTCTGATAAGCATGATTTCTATACATTTTAATTCTCCTAATTTTGGCATTTTAATAATTAAGCATGACTTTAGGACTTTAATTAGATAAGATTTCATTTTAATAGTCTTTTCTATATTTTAGGAGTTAATTTACAAAAATTTGGTTTTTAATGCTAATTTTATTTTAAATAATTTTCATGAATATGCTTATTTGATTTTTCCCACTCTTTTGTGCAGAATTTTAACATGTAATTGGAGCTTGAATGAGAATCTATTTTGAGGCAAGAGGTAGCATGCATGGGTTCTTTATTTTTCCGACATGTTGGCATTGTGGCAGCTCATTCCTCAGTTTTCACACACTCCACATGATTAAAAGAAGCATGAGAAGGCATGTGTGTGTGAAGGAAGAAGCAAAAGTTGACATAAAAATGAATAAAAAAGAAGAGAAGAAGCAACGCTGGGCAGAATGTGCATGGAAAAGAGGAAATAATACGTGAAAGATGTGAGCAAAATAGAGGTTCTCGTGGGATCTGGATTCAAGAAAAAGCACGAGATGCTTGTGAGAAGAAGAAGTGACATGATGAGCAGATTTTAAAGGAGCTGCATGAAGAGAACACACTCGAGTAGAATAGAGCATGGATGGAGGTCACACGAAGGCTGGAACTTTTGAGCAGAACAAAGGGAAGCACTACGTGGGAAGCTTGCGTGAATTTGGATATTATATTTAGCTTCAAGTGGGGTCCACATTCATGTATAATAAAAGAGAAAGGAGCTGCAGGGAATTCAAATGAAGAAGAGAAGCTGAAACAGAGGAGGAAACAAGAATGAAGCTATGAGTTGCATGATGCATGAGCTGAAAAAAAGAATTTTAATGTGGAAACACAAGGCATGGAGCTCACAAGTTCGACCAGAACAACCACTTCTTCTCCTTCAGCAACACACACATCCACGGGTTCATCAAGAAAGCTAGCTACAGGTTGGGCATAATGAAAGGAAGAATTGACATGGAATGAAAGGCTGGACTGGCTGGAATAATGTGAGGAAGAAAAGCCACAAGGAGGGAGCTTGCTCGAGCTACTGGTTATGCATAATGAGCTGAATGAGCTGATCACGTTGAAGGAATGAGTAACACGAGCTGTACGAAGAAGGTTATTTAGAGCAGAAACTAGAGATATGGGTTCTGGTTTGAATGGGAAATGAAGCCACGTTGAGAAGCTCAAGTTCTTGGTTCTAACATAGAGAAGGAGCAAAATAGATCCATCCATGTCGCATGCAGCGAGTTGAAGTTCCATGAGTCAGAGGAGGAGCTGGAGCTAAGTTTGAATGAATAATCTCACGTGGAATTTGACACACGAAGAAGCAGCTTCAGCAAAGGAACATGTGGGCTGATGTAAGATTAAATGAAAAAAATGCTGAAGATTTATCGGGCAGTAGCATCCATTCACCATCTCATCCAGACCTTACATTTGATCATTACCTTTCCATCCAAAAGCTGACGTGAAGAAGAAAATAAAACGTGAAGGAGGCGTGACTTCAGCTGAGGGGCACGTGATTAATTAATGAAAAAAAGGCGCTGAAGCAAAAGAGGAAAATAACGTGATTCAGTGAAAGAGAATAAAGAGCTGGAGATTCATCGGGCAGGGAAAGAGAACACGACATAAACGAGAGCTCCAGGGAGAGGAATAAAAATTCAATTCTCCATGGCTAAAGCTCCGATGATCAAATTCCTTCTGATTAAATCATCCATGGCAGCTTGAATTCCCTTTGGTGGCTAGCTGAAGATAGGATTCTCCTAAATGAAGATTTGAGCTCCACATCTCCTCACCAATTTGGATAAAAACTTCTTTGCTCAATCTTTTGATTTCAGCATTATTTCCTTTATTAATTTGACGAGGCTTAGCTTATTGGTTTAGGACTTTAATTGCTAAAAATTATTGGATGGAATTAATTCTTGGATTGAGCTTAATTTGATTTTTGGAATTTTAATTATGATCATCATATGTTTGTAAAAATTCCAGAATTAGTACTGTACAATTTACTTTTAAATTTCTCTTGATTTTAGACTAATTGATGCAATGATTATTGGATTGGTTGGCTGGAATTTTTGTGCAATTAATTGTTTGAGGAATTAATTAATCTAATTGGTGAATTAGCATCTTGAGTGGATTACGCAGTAGATTTTATTGATCAATTAGGATTGGCTTTAGTGTGTTCTAATTCTTAATTCAATTAATTAGTTATTCAAGGTTTTTTGTGGTTGCAAAATTCCTTGAATATTTGATGAATTGAATCTTGGATGGTTATTCAAGATACCTTTATAGGAAATACACTAAAGAGCAAAAACTTAAATACAAATTTGGTAAACTAAAAAGAGCAAGGATAATTGAATTCTAGGGAGTCCATTTGAAAGCTAGCTACCATATTTGCTTGACTATTCACTTCAATTTAGTCTTAAGTTTTTTATTCTTGTTAATTAAATTTAGTTCAATTAAATTCTAGCAATTCAAAACCCCCAAAACAAGTTCTAATTGTTAATACTTAGTATACCCTTTCATAAACAATTTGAGGTACAAACTCTTTGGGAAATGACCTAGGCTGCACCATTAACTACAGAATTCATTTTTACTTCTTAGTTTTATTTGAGATTGTGCGACACAATCGTCAAATTTGGCGCTGTTGCTAGGGAGTTTAGTTTCTTAATTGTTTAGAAGGATTTCTTAGTATTTTTGCCATGTTTTTACTCTATTTTGATTATGTTTTTCCCCTATTTTGAACTTGGATTTGGACCATTTCGGTTGCTTGCATGAAGAGACTACTTGCTGGAATTTTTGTTTAAAGTACCTAGAAAATTCTCAAACTTTGTTTTCTAGGGTGTTTGGGTGTTGTGAGCAAAAGTAATAGTTAAACTATTAGGTGCACCATTTTTTGGCCAAATTCCAACGTTTGAGGCACTTTTTTCTAATTTTTTAGTATAGTTTCGAATTTTCTAGGATTTTTCTAATTTCTTTGGATTTTTTGTTTTAGTTTTTCTTTGTTGATTTTTGTGTTCCTTCTTAGTTTTTACTTGTCTAATTATTGTATGACAAGAAGCTCTGGTAAAAAATTAATTGATTTGGATTCAGAAATTGAAAGAACCTTTAGAAGACAACTAAGGATTAGGAAAAACAAGGATAGTGTAGGAATCAGTAGTTCTATTTCTTTTGTTTTTGATTCTGTGCAAGGAATTGATTGTGTACTTCAATTTGCTGGTGATAATATGGTTGAACAAGATCAAATGAATGCTAACAGGAATATGCATGTTTTGGCTAACTTGAATGTAAATGCAAATTTGAATAATAACATGCATGCCAGAACCATTAGAGAATTGACAGCTCCTAATGTGCATTATCAAAATCTTTGTATACGATATCCAGAATTAGATGCAAATTTTGAGCTTAAATTTGGTTTGATTCACTTACTTCCTAAGTTTCATAGACTTGCAAGAGATGACCCTCACAAACATCTGAAGGAATTCCATCTTGTATGCTCTACAATGAAGCCACCAGAGGTCTCAGAGGAACAAATCAAGCTCATAGCATTTCCTTTTTCCTTGGATGGTTTAGCCAAGGATTGGTTGTACTATCTACCTCTCGGTGCCATTACTTCTTGGGACCAATTGAAAAGGCTATTCTTGGAAAAATTCTTTCCTGCATCTCGCACTGCATCAATAAGGAAAGAGATATGTGGGATTAGATAGAATGGTGGAGAGACTTTGTATGAGTACTGGGAAACATTCAAAAGATTGTTGGCTAGTTGTTCTCACCATCAAATTTATGATCAGTTGCTTATTCAGTACTTTTATGAGGGGCTGTTGAACATGGACATAAATATGATTGATGCTGCCTCTGGTGGAGCCTTAGGTGATCTGATACCTACAAGGGCCTAGAAGTTGATTGATAAGATAGCTCAGAATGCTCAGCAATTTAGGTCTAGATCAATGCAGACAGTAAGAGGAGTTAGTGAATTGTATGCTCCAGACTATGGTCAGAGAATTGAGAGCAAGCTTGATGTAATGTCTATTGTGCTCTAACAACTTGCTTTAGACCGGCAGCAGCCATATTTATCCTCTACTCCTTCTCAGGCTTATGCACCACAATCCTACCCTACTCAGACATATTCTTCTCCATAGTGCTATACACCTAGACAAACATCTACCTCTACTACCTTAGTGGGACCCCTGTGTGCTATATGTTGTTTGGCCACACATGCTACTGATCAGTGCCCTATGTTAGAAGACAGGGTAGAGACTTGTGCTGGGATGTTTCCAGTCAAGCCAATGCAATAAGGGCAAAAAAGATATGATCCCTACTCTAATACATACAATCCAGGATAGAGGGATCACCCCAATCTGAGATATGGGGGAAGGCAACAGCAAAATAGATACACTATTGTAGGACATAGTGCACAATCTTCCCAACCTATAAGGCAGCCAGTTCCTATACAGGAGGAACTAAAGAAAGGGGATAATATGGGAGACATAATGAAGCATTGTTGCACCAACAACAACAGTTTCAGGCGAGCTTGCAAAATTTAGAAAGGAAGGTTGATACTCAGTTAGGCCAGTTTGCTACTTCTCTCAGTGAGGTGAAATCTTAGGGTTCAAGCCAATTACCCTCACAGACACTTGTTAATTCAAGGAATAGTAACACTGTTAGTGCCATCACTCTTAGGAGTGGAAAAGAAGTTCAGGGATCCTCAGATACCACTACCATGGGTAAGCTGGCATTATAAAAAACACACGTTGCACCAAATGAGCCTAACAATGAAAAGGAGCCTAAGAAAATTTTGCCTTTCCCACATAGACCTACCTTGGGAAAGAGGCAAACTGAAGCAGATATGGAAAAAGAGATTCTTGAGACTTTTAAGAAGGTTGAGGTCAATATACCCTTGTTGGAGGCAATCAAGACCATCCCTAAATATGCCAAGTTTCTCAAGGAAATACGTACTAACAAGAGGCGTCTAAGAGGGAATGAAAAAGTCAATTTTGGCAAGAATGTTTTAGCTCTCATATAGCCAACAATGCCTACTAAGTGTCAAGATCCGGCCACTTTTACAATTCTATGCACCATTGGGAATTTTGAATTTTTTGATGCTTTAATTGATCTTGGTGCTGCTATAAATGTTATGCCTAAATCTATTTATTCATCTTTGCAGATGGGGGAGCTAAAAACTACCAGAGTGGTTATGCAGCTGGCAAATAGGGGCATTGCTTATCCTTCAGGAGTGTTGGAGGATGTTTTAGTCAAGGTAAAGGACTTGATTTTCCAGCTGATTTTTATGTCCTTAACATAGAGGATGATATATATAGATCTAGTGGACATGCCCCACTCATTTTAGGTAGACCTTTCTTAAAAACTGCCAAAACAATTATAAATGTGCATGAAGGTACTCTTCAAATGGAGTTTGCTAGCAATGTGATACAATTTAATATATTTAATGCCATGAAACACCATTGTGATGATAACTCTATTTTTAGTATCATGTTGATTGATATGCTAGTTGATAATGCCAGTGCTGATTTTAGGGATAGTTTATTGACTGATTCCTGTGATATTACTAACTTGGATGATTCTCTTGATTGTAAATGTTTTGGAACTACTATATGTCACAGATGTACCCAGATTAGTACTTTTATTGAGAATAGTGAGTTCCTTTCATATACTGATTATCATGGTTCTGAAACCTTTTCCTTTTGTATTGATTTCATTGGTGGTGAGCCTGTGACTGATTTGGATGATTATACCAGTTTAGGTCAATCTTCTTGTTCTAAAGATGATGTGCATGCTGTTGTTTTCCCTGAATGTTCTGATGTTACTGGATTTACTGATTCTCAGGATATGTTGCATATTGATGCCACTTCTGGATATGTTAATTGTTCTAGTTCATCTATTTCCACTCTTGCATTACCTATTGATAGTGCTAATAGATGATATATAACTAGTTCATCTAATAGTGATACTAATGTTGCTACTTCTGTTGGTTCTCTTGTTGATACTCCTTCTGCTAATATTCCCAATGATAGGGAAGTTGTTTCTTCTGTCTATGAGTTGTCTGAACAGGTATTTGGCATGGAATATATTGAAATCAAACAGCTCATACCTTCGGTTAAGCAAGCTCCCACCTTAGAGCTCAAACCGCTGTGAGATAATCTTAAGTACACCTATTTGGAAGAAGATGAGAAGCTTTCGGTGATTATAGCCAATGACATTATTCTAGAGGAAGAAGAGAAGCTTCTAGAGGTCTTAAGGAGAAGAAAACCAGCAATAGGGTGGACCTTAGCTGACATACATGGCATTATCCCTGATACATGCATGCACAGAATTTTGTTGGAAGATGAGGCAAAGCCAGTAAGGCAACCTCAAAGGCGACTGAACCCACTTATTTTGGATATGGTTAAAAAGGAAGTTTCTAGACTTTTGTCTGCTGGTATTATATATCTTATTTCTGACAGTCAATGGGTTAGTCTTGTGTAAGTGGTTCCAAAGAAATCAGGGATCACAGTTGTCCACAAATTGGTACCCACTCGTATACAAAATAGTTGGAGGGTTTGCATTGACTATAGGAGGCTTAATTTAGTCACTAGAAGAGATCATTACCCCCTCCTTTTTATTGATCATATGCTTGAGTTTTTAACTGGTAAATTTCACTACTATTTTCTGGATGGATTTTCAGGGTATTTCCAGATATGCATAGCCCTAGAGGATCAAGAGAAGATGACATTCACATGCCCATTTGGAACATATGCCTATAGACGAATGTCCTTTGGTCTTTGCAATGCCTCTGGAACCTTCCAGCGGTGCATGGTTTCTATTTTTAGTGATTTCCTTGAACATTGTATAGAAATTTTTATGGATGATTTCATTGTATATGGGAACTCTTTTGATGATTGCTTCTGTAGTCTAGATAGAGTTCTAGCTAGATGCATAAAGAAGAACCTTGTACTTAATTTTGAAAAGTGTCATTTTATGGTTCAAAAAGGCATTGTATTGGGTCATATTATATCTAAACAGGGCATAGAGGTTGATAAAGCTAAGATAGATTTTATCATTTCTCTACCATACCCGACATGTGTTCGAGAGGTCTGATCTTTTTTAGGTCATGCAGGTTTCTATAGAAGATTCATTCAAAATTTTAGTAAAATTGCTTTGCCATTGTCTAAGTTGTTACAAAAAGATGTTGATTTCCAGTTTGATGATGCATGTAAAACAGCTTTTGATGATCTTAAGAAACGCTTGACTTCCCCACCCATTATTTAACCCCCTGATTGGACCCTTCCATTTGAGCTTTTATGTGATGCATCTAATTTTGCTGTAGGTGTAGTCTTGAGCCAAAGAGTGAATAAGAGGTCCCATGTGATTGCTTATGCATCCAAGACTTTGGATGGGGCCCAAGGAAATTATACAACCATAGAAAAAGAATTTCTTGCTATTGTTTTTGCTCTGGATAAATTTAGATCTTATTTGCTTGATACTAAAGTCATTATTTTTACTGATAATGCAGCTTTAAAGTACTTGCTGAAGAAGCCTGATGCAAAACCAAGATTGATTAGATAGATGCTTCTACTTTAAGAATTTGACATTGAAATCTAGGATAAAAGTGGAGCTGAAAACTTGGTGGCCGACTACTTGAGCAGAATTGAAGCTCCAAAGGTAAATTCCTCACTTATTGATGATGATTTCCCTAATGAGCATTTATATGCTGTGCATAGTTTTTATCCTTGTGACGATTGTGTCGCGCAATCTCAAATAAAACTAGGTGGCAAAATAAATTTGTAGATAATGGTGCAACCTAGGTCATTTTCCCAAGGAGTTTGTGCCTCAATTTGTTTATGGAAGAGTAGTCTAAGTATTACTAATTAGGACTTGTTTTGGGGGGTTTGAAATGCTAGAATTTAATTGAACTAAAGTTAATTGACAAGAATTAAAAACTTAAAACTAAGTTGAAGTGAATAGTCAAGCAAATGTGGTAGCTAGCTTTCGATTGGATTTCCTAGAGTTCAATTATCCTTGCTCTTTTCAGTTTACCAATTTTGGATTAAGTTCTTGCTCTTTAGTGCATTCCTTATAAGGCTCTTGAATAACCATCCAAGATTCAATTTATCAATTATTCAAAGAATTTTGCAACCACAAGAAACCTTGAACAACTAATTAATTGAATTAAAAATAAGCTAAACCTAGTCAAATTAATAAAGGAAATAATGCTGAAATTAAAAGATTGAGCAAGAGAGTTTTATCCAAATTGATGAGGAAACGTGGAGCTCAAATCTTCATCTAGGAGAATCCAATCTTCAGCTAGTCACCAAATGGAATTCAAGCTGCCATGGATGAATCAATCGGAGGAGAATCGATCAAG
This sequence comes from Erythrophleum fordii, assembly GCA_032878935.1. NCBI lineage: Eukaryota > Viridiplantae > Streptophyta > Magnoliopsida > Fabales > Fabaceae > Erythrophleum > Erythrophleum fordii. The sequence goes on along the minus strand of JAVQMF010000025.1, from coordinate 2,874,260 downwards.
GAAGCTGCAGCCATCGAGAATTCAACGATAAATTCTTCCTCCTTCAGCGCTGGAGCTTCTCGCTATTTTTCACGTCCTCTCCTCCAGCGTTTTTCTCTCTTCTTCAGTCATGTTCTCTCCGAGTCCCTCTTTTAGCGTTTTTTCTCTCCTTCTCCTTAATTAATCATGTGCCCCTCAGCTCCTCATTTTGCACGCTGAAATCACGCATTTTTTTCTCATCTCCCAGCTCATTTCCCACGTCAGCCCGTAGCCTTCTCACGCTATACACATTTTTTCCTTCATCTCCTTATACATGCTCCAGTTAGCTTATTAATCCACGTGATTTCCAACTTTCCTTAATTCCACGTGCTCAGCTCTTTGATTTCAATCGCCTGAAGCTCTTTTGTGTGTGCTCTTCACGTGCTAACCTGGTGCAAATACCCGAAGCATTTTCTCTAGCTTTGTTTATGTGAGTGTGGGTCCCACTTTACTTTATATTATAATTTATTCCACATGCATTCCAGCTCCAGCATTTTCTGTTCATGTGTTTCTTCGCCTCCAACTTCTGCATGTCGCGTTTCACGTTGCTGCTGGTTTATGCTTTGCTTCCATCTCCAACTCGTGGCTTTTTGTGTATGTTTCTGCATGAGTGTGTGAGCTGTTTGTGTTGCTGCACTTCTTCAATCTCCAGCTCAAAAAAAACTTCTTCGTGTGCTTCTTACTTCTGCTTCTTCGAGTTCGAATGAGTGTTTGCATGTGGCAGCCTTCATTCACTTTCATATTTAGCTCGTTGCTTTTTCTCAAAGAACTAGAACCCATGTTTACGTGTGAGCTTCTTCCTCTACAACCCAGAAACTCGAGCCAGCTTCTTCACCTTGCTACTTTAAAACCAAGCTCGTTCTGCTTCTCTTCATTTTGCTGCTACTCCAATATAATCTTCTTCGTACAGCTCGTGTTACTCATGCTTTCAATGTGGTCAGTTCATTCAGTTCATACATCATGCAAACCCGAAGCTTCATTCATATTACTTCATCATTCTCTGCTCAGCGTTGTTCTTCTTGTTGCTTTCCACGTCTCTAGCTTCCACGTTGACCCAACTCTTTTAGCTTCAGCTTCCTAACTTGCTAAATACTCTCTGCTTCTTGTAGTTGCTGCAGCCCGTGGCATTCCACGTGAAGATTCTGCATGTATGGCTCTTCTTTTGCTCATTCCACATTAAAACCTTGCCTCTTTCTCTTGATTTTCTACTGGTTGTGTTTTGTTTCTTCTCTATACCAGAACCAAGAACTCGAGCTTCTCCTCTTATTTTTGCAGCTTCATTTCATATTTCTTCCTTACATGTTTGCTCTGCATGTTCTCCAAGCTTCTTCATGTGCAATTCATTCTCTTCACATTACTGTCCAGTTGCTTGTGTACATGGAATGTACGTGATTTTTCTCCTCTGTTTTGTGAATTCTATAGCAAGACCCATGGCTTCTCCTCATGCGGACCCCAACTCGAACCTTTCTTTCCTTCTCCTTCAACGTAAACCCAAGCTCAAGCTTCTGCACGTGGCTTTGCTTCTTTCTTCTTCACCATCCCACATTGCTTCCTTCATTTTCTTCAACCCCGTGGCAAGTTACATCTTGTTTCATCCACCAAAGCTTCTTTTCCTCTGTTTCTGCATGTGGTTAGCTATTCTTTCATTCAAATTTAAATTGCCCATTGAAAATCTGCACAAAAGAATGGAAAGTGTTAAGTAGGAATACCCACAAAATTATTTAAAAGGAATTCATGCAATAAAATTCAAGAATTTTGCAATTTAATTTCTAAAGTGCAAAAGTGGCTATTAAAATAAATTTCTATTCAATTGTGTTCATTAAGCCACATTTAATTATTAAAATGCCAAAATTAGGAGAATTAAAAGGTATAGAAATCATGTTTATCAAATTCCCCCACACTTAAGCTTTTGCACTCCCGAGAAAAAGAAAACTAAAGCTTCAAGGAAGAGATAATGGAAAGGAAATCAAGAGAAATGGAGCTGTATAAGTCACTTAGCACAAGGAAGCTCATAAGAAATCAATAGCTTAATTCCCCAAGTCACGTCACTTGCATCAATGCAACAAGTACCATGGCAATACACTTAATCAAAAATGAAATGCAATGAAGGTCTCTCACTTGGATTAGTGTTTATCACTCTCCTCTTTAGTGTTTAGGATGAAGTGCTTACTCTCAAATTCCATCATATCCAACCTTACTACCATAAGCTTGGCAATCATCTACATCTCCACCACCAAAATCAAATGCCAATGAATGAATCAAAAGGACTTTATTGTGGTTGTAATGTAGGCTAAGGTATGAAACAAGTGGTAAACAAAAGAATGAAGGAGATTAAAAAGCAAATTAGATGCTTAAAATCATCAAGAGCATTAAAATAAGAATAAGGATGGAGTGAAAGTGCATCTTAAGGCCCTTTTAACACAAACAGAAAAATATACAATAAGAGAACAACTTTTCTTTCCTTTTTCCTCTTTTTTTCTTTTTTTTTTCTTTCTCTTTCATTTTTCATCATTTTTCAACTGCTTCTCTTTTGCTTTGTTTCTCTTTTTTTTTTTCATTTATTATTCTTTTCTTTTCTTTTCTTTTTCTTGGAATACTCTTAAAGAAGAAGGAACAAATGGCCTATAAATGTTGTGAAAAATGCACCTCCATCAACCTTGACAACATATAATGCCCTTAATAATTGAAAGCATCCTAATCAAGGTAGGAAGAACATTGATTTGATTTTCATGGCTAAAAGGCTAACAAGGGAAAATATAAGGCTCAAATGGAAAAAATAAATGGATTAAACACATGAAGGATAGCTTTTTGGCTCTAGCTAAAACAAAACAACAATGAATGCCTTAATCCTTTTCATGCATGGCAAATGAATAAATGTGGCCTTGAATAAGATTCAAGCCAAGTTCTAGAGTAAAAGTAAGATAGGGGATACACACTAGAATTGAATAAGCAATAGGTTCAAAGATCTCACAAGGTAAATTGACCATCATCAAATTTCATTAAAGCAAAGCTAATTGCCATTTAACTTGCATTCTTAACACAAGGTCAATTCCTTATCAAATCAATATATATCAAAGCCAGGATCCCCTCAGTGCTAGCAACTTATAAAAAAGCATAGTTTTTGGTTTTTTGTTTTTTTGTTTTAACTGGAAAATAACACAAAACTGACTAAAAACCTAGAAACTAGAAAAATCAACTAACCAAAATAAAACAAAACTAAAAATTTTATTTGTATCCCCCCCACACTTAGACATTGCATTGTCCTCAATGCCAGCACACAATCCAGTAAACAGATAAAGATAACACAATATAAAAGGGGAAAGAGAAAGAGTACAATCGGGGTTCAGGGTGGGTCATGAAGTTGGAGTTCCTCCTTGTCATCCCTTGGAACTCCTTCATAAAAGTGTTTGAGCCGATGTCCATTAACTTTGAATTTAGCTCCCGTTTGCTCATCCAGAAGCTCAACTGCACCGAAAGGGAAAACATCAGAAACTATATAAGGACCTTCCCATTTAGAACAAAGTTTACCTGGCATAAGTTTCAGACGGGATTTATAGAGTAGGACTTTTTGGCCGATAACAAACTCTTTCCTTGCAATCATCTTGTCATGGAATGCCTTTGTCTTCTCTTTATAGATCCTTGCATTGTCATAGGCTTCCAATTTGATCTCTTCAAGCTCTTGGAGTTGGAATTTTCTGTGAGATCTTGCTTTATTCAAATCCAAATTGCATTTCTTCACAGCCCAGTAAGCTTTGTGCTCCACTTCCACCAGTATGTGACACACTTTTCCAAATACCAACCGATAAGGTGACATGCCAATAGGAGTTTTGTAGGCAGTCCTGTAAGCCCAAAGTGCATCATCTAGTCTTTTGCTCCAACCTTTCCTATTCGGCTGCACTGTTTTCTTTAAAATTTGCTTCACCTCCCGGTTAGAAATTTTTGCTTGGCCATTTGTCTGAGGGTGGTACAGAGTAGCTACTTTATGCACAACACCATACTTGCCAAGCAAGCTATACATACTCCGGTTGCAAAAGTGAGTGCCCTGGTCACTGATAATGGCTTTGGGAATACCAAACCTGCAGAAAATGTGAGAGCGAACAAACTCTACAACCACAGAAGAATCATCAGTCCTAGTGGGTTTGGCTTCCACCCACTTCGAAACATAATCAATAGCCAATAAGATGTATGAAAAGCCAAAAGAAGTAGGAAAAGGTCCCATAAAATCAACGCCCCACACATCAAAGACTTCACAAAACAAAATGGGATGCTGTGGCATTTCATTTCTCCTAGATATGCTACCTATTTGTTGACACCTGACACATCTTTTACAAAAATCAAAAGCATCACGAAACAGAGTAGGCCAATATAATCCACTATCTAGAACCTTCCTAGCTATGCGTTTTGGACTAAAGTGACCTCCGCATGCAAGTGCGTGATAAAAATTTAAAACAGAATCAAATTCTATATCAGGCACACAACGTCTAATCACTTGGTCACTGCATAATCTCCACAAATATGGATCATCCCAAATATAATACCTAGCTTCACTCCTAAACTTATTCAACTGATGTTTAGTCAAATCAATAGGCAGTTCAGAAGCAGCTAGATAATTCACTAAGTCTGCATACCATGGATAAAAACTATGCACAGCACATAAATGCTCATTAGGGAAATCATCATCAATAGGTAAGGAATTTACCTTTGAAGCTTCAATTTTGCTCAAGTGGTCTGCTACCAAGTTTTCAGCTCCACTTTTATCTCAGATGTCAATGTCAAATTCTTGAAGTAGAAGCATCCATCTGATCAATCTTGGCTTTGCATCAGGCTTCTTCAGCAAGTACTTCAAGGCTGCATGATCAGTAAAAACAATGACTTTAGTATCAAGCAAATATGATCTAAATTTATCCAAAGCAAAAACAATAGCAAGAAACTTTTTTTCTGTGGTTGTATAATTTGCTTAGGCCCCATCCAGAGTCTTGGATGCATAAGCAATCACATGGGACCTCTTATTCACTCTCTGGCTCAAGACTGCACCTACAACAAAATTAGATGCGTCACATAAAAGCTCAAATGGGAGGGTCCAATCAGGGGGTTGAATAATGGGTAGGGGAGTCAAGAATTTCTTAAGATCATCAAAAGCTGTTTTACATGCATCATCAAACTGGAAATCAACATCTTTTTGTAATAGCTTAGACAATGGCAAAGCAATTTTACTAAAATTTTAAATGAATCTTCTATAGAAACCTGCATGACCTAGAAAAGATCGGACCTCCCGAACACATGTCGGGTATGGTAGAGAAGTGATAACATCTATCTTAGCTTTATCTACCTCTATGCCCTGTTCAGATATAATATGACCCAATACAATGCCTTTTCGAACCATAAAGTCACATTTTTCAAATTTAAGTACAAGGTTCTTCTCTATGCATCTAGCTAGGACTCTATCCAAACTATATAAGCAATCATCAAAAGAGTTCCCATATACAGTGAAATCATCCATAAAAATTTCTATACAATGTTCAAGGAAATCACTAAAAATGGAAACCATGCACCGCTGGAAGGTCCCAGGGGCATTGTAAAGACCAAAGGGCATTCGTCTGTAGGCATATGTTCCAAATAGGCATGTGAATGTTGTCTTCTCTTGATCCTCCGGGGCTATGCATATCTGAAAATACCTTGAAAATCTATCCTGAAAATAGTAATGAGATTTACCAGCTAAACGCTCAAGCATCTAATCAATAAATGGGAGGGGGTAATGATCTTTTCTAGTGACTAAATTAAGCCTCCTATAGTCAATGCAAACCCTCCAACTATTTTGTACACGGGTGGGCACCAATTCATTATTCTCATTCTGGGCCACTGTGATCCCTGATTTCTTTGGAACTACCTGCACAGGACTAACCCACTGACTGTCAGAAATAGGATATATAATGCTAGCAGATAAAAGTTTAGAAACTTCCTTTTTAACCACATCCAGGATAAGTGGGTTCAGTTGCCTTTGAGGTTGCCTTATTGGTTTTGCCCCATCTTCCAACAGAATTTTGTGCATGCATGTATCAGGGCTAATACCAGGTATGTCAGCTAAGGTCCACCCTATTGCTTATCTTCTCCTCCTTAAGACCTCAAGAAGCTTCTCTTCTTCCTCTGGAATAATGTCACTAGCTACAATCACTGGAAGCTTCTCATCTTCTTCCAAATAGGTGTACTTCAGATTGTCTGGCAGCGGTTTAAACTCTAAGGTGGGAGCTTGCTCAACTGACAGTATGAGTTGTTTGATTTCAATCTCTTCCATGCCAAATACCTGTTCAGATAACTCACAAATAGAAGAAACAACTTTCCCATCCTTGGGAATATCAGTAGTATGGGAAGAATCAAAAGAATCAGTAGTCAAGTGAATATCAGCATCATGACTCCCTAAACTATCCATATCAACATGCAAGGAATCATTAGTACCAGAAAGATCAACAAGACCAGTAAAATCAACAGATGTTCTAGATGAAATAGAATCAATCTGATCAGTAATAGATTCCGTAGAGTTAATATCATCATACAAGCTCAAAAATTCATCAATTTCTCTACATATAGTACAAGACTGAGAGTCATTATAATTATGTCTCAGAGAATCATCAAGATCAGCAATATCATAGGATTCGGTCAACAAACTATCCCTAAAATCAGCACTGGCATTATCAACTAACATATCAATCAGGCTAATACTAAAAATAGAGTTATCATTACAGGGGTGTTTCATGGCATCAAATATATTAAATTGTATCACACTGCCAGAAAACTCCATTTGAAGAGTACCCTCATGCACATTTATAATTGTTTTGGCAGTTTTTAGGAAAGGTCTACCTAAAATGAGTGGGGCATGTCCACTAGATCTATATCTATCATCCTCCATGTCAAGGACATAAAAATTAGCTGGAAAAATCAAGTTCTTTACCTTGACTAGAACATCCTCCAACACACCTGAAGGATAAGCAATGCTCCTGTTTGCTAGCTGCACAACCACTCCGATAGGTTTCAACTCTCCCACTTGCAAAGATGAATAAACAGATTTAGGCATAACATTTATAGCAGCACCAAGATCAATCAAAGCATCAGAAAACTCAAAATTTCCAATGGTGCATGGAATTGTAAAAGTGCCCGAATCTTGACACTTAGAGGGCATTGTTGGTTGTATAAGTGCTGAGACATTCTTGCCAAAATTGACTTTTTCATTCCCTCTCAGATGCCTCTTGTTAGTACATATCTCCTTAAGAAACTTGGCATATTTAGGGATGGTCTTGATTGCATCTAACAGGGGTATATTGACTTCAACCTTTTTGAAAGTCTCCAGAATTTCTTTTTCCACATCTGCTTCAGTTTGCCTCTTTCCCAAGGTAGGTCTATGTGGGAAAGGCAAAATTTTCTTTAGCTCCTTTTCTTCGTTAGGCTTAATTGGTGCGGTGTGTGTTTTTGATGACGCCGACTTATCCATGGTGGTGGTATCTGAGGATCCCTGAACTTCTTTTCCACTCCTAAGAGTGATGGCACTGACATTGCTACTATTCCTTGGATTAACAATTGTCTATGAGGGTAATTGGCTTCAACCTTGGCTTTTTATCTCATTGAGAGAAGTAGAAAATTGGCCTATCTGAGTATCAACCCTCCTTTCTATGTTTTGCATCATTTGTGTGATTTGTGCTTGACTCTCCATAATATGCTTCATCATGTCATCCGTATTATCCCCTTTCTTTGATTCCTCCTGTATAGGAACTGGCTGCCTAATAGGTTGGGAAGACTGTGCACTAGGTCCTGCAACATTGTATCTATTTTGTTGCCCTCCCCCATATCTCAGATTGGGGTGATCCCTCTATCTTGGATTGTATGTATTAGTAATGGGATCATATTTCTATTGCCTTTGTTGCATTAGCCTAACTAGAAACATCCCAGCACAAGCCTCTACCCTGTCCTCTAACATAGGGCACTGATCAGTAGTATGTGTGGCCAAACAGCATATATCACACAGGGGTCCTACCAAGGTAGTAGAGGTAAGTGTCTGTCCAGATGCATAACACTGTGGATAAGAATATGTCTAAGTAGGGTAAGACTATGGTGCACAAGTCTGAGAAGGAGTAGAGGATGACTGCAGTTGTTGTTGAGCTAAAGCAATCTGACGAACCATCGTGGTTAGCTCATTCAACTGACTCTTAACTTCAGTATCATATTGTGAAGTACCTAACTCATTTATTCCTCTTGTCATCTGCATTGATCTGGACCCAAATTGCTGAGCATTTTGAGCCATCTTATCAATAAACTCCTAAGCCCTTGTAGGTGTCAGATCACCTAAGGCTCCACTAGAGGCAGCATCAATCATATTTCTGTCAATGTTCAATAACCCCTCATAGAAGTACTGAATGAGCAACTGATCAGAAATTTGATGGTGAGGACAACTAGCCAGCAATCTTTTGAATCTTTCCCAGTACTCATACAAAGTCTCTCCACCATTCTGTCTAATCCCACATATCTCTTTCCTTATTGATGCAGTGCGAGATGCAGGAAAGAATTTCTCCAAGAATAACCTCTTCAGTTGGTCCCAAGAAGAGATGGCACCAGGAGGTAGATAATACAATCAATCCTTGGCTAAACCATCCAAGGAAAAAGGGAATGCTCTGAGCTTGATTTGTTCCTCTGAGGCACCTTGTGGCTTCATTATAGAGCATACAACATGGAATTCTTTTAGATGTTTGTGAGGGTCATCTCCTGCTAGTCCATGAAACTTAGGAAGTAAGTGAATCAAACCAGATTTAAGCTCAAAGTTTGCATCTAATTCTGGATATTGTATACAAGGATTTTGATAATGCAAATTAGGAGCTGTCAATTCTCTAATAGTTCTGGCATGCATGTTATTATTCAAATTTGCATTTACATTCAAGTTAGCCTAAACATGCATATTCCTATTAGCATTCATGTGATCTTGTTCAACCATATTATCACCAGCAAATTGAAGTGCACAATCAATTCCTTGCACAGAATCAAAAACAGAAGAAATAGAACTATTAATTCCAATACTATCTTTATTCTTTCTAATCCTTACTTGTCTTCTAAAGGTTCTTTCAATTTCTGGATCCAAATTAATTAATTTTTCACCAGAGCTTCTTGTCATACACTAATTAGACAAGCAAAAACTAAGAAGGAACACAAAAATCAACAAAGAAAAATTAAAACAAAAAATCCAGAAAAATTAAAAAAATCCTAGAAAATTCGAAAAAATACTCAAAAATTCGAAAAAGTGCTTCAAACGTTGGAATTTGGCAAAAAAATGATGCACCCAAAAACCTTGGAAAACAAAGTTTGAGAATTTTCTGGGTGCTTTAAACGAAAATTCCAGCAAGTAGGCAAGATGATTCTAGCAACCGAAATGAACTAAATCCAAGTTCAAAATAGGGGGAAAACAGAATAAAAATAGAGTAAAAATAGGGCAAAAATACTAAGAAACCTCTTCAAACAATTAAGAAACTAAACTCCCCGGCAACGGCGTCAAATTTTGACGGGCTTGTCGTACAACCCTCAAAATAAAACTAGGTTGATCTAAAATTATAGCTAGTGGCACAACTTAAGTCATCTCCCTTGGAAATGGAATTCAATGCTTAATTAAGTTTCTAAGGGTTAAAAATCCTAAAAGCTATCTAGTTTGAGGGTTTTTGAATGAATTAAACTAACCTAAAACTAAATTGAAACAAATTTCATGAATTCTACCTAATTGTGTGAATTACGGGTGAATAATGGTCTTGTGACTAGCTTTGGAATCGTTCCTTGGTATCCACTATCCTTATCCTAATCCAATTGTGATTAATTCTGACCTAAGAGTTCCTAATTATGTTTATTAGCAAATGATCTTGAATAACCATTCAAGATTCAAGAGACTAACAAGTTAATGTTGAATTGAGACCTCAATCCTACACCAATTCATTAACTCTTGTCTTTAAGATCAATGAACACCTAATTTGATTAATTAGCTTCTGATTCATCATCCAAAAATGCTTAATTAACTAACTAAATACCAAGGAATTCTCAAATAGACAATTAAGCACATAATCTCACTCATGCATTTCATCGAACACCTTCGTGGCATACATGGTAGATTAGAGAGAATAATGAAAAATCATATTCAAATCCAACCAATTAATCAACCAAAAGACTTCCTAATCAGTGTCTAACCAGCCACTAATTAATTACACAAATTCTCAATCCAATATTCCTTAACCAAACAAATACAAGAAAGAGAAAAAAGTGCTGGAAAAATAAGAAAATCTTAGCCAAAATTTTGTATTCTTCTCCATGGATTCAAGCTTCAGCCAAGGTTGCTTCTAAGCTAGCCTCAAGATGGATGAATTAGAGCTTCATTAGTGGATGGAAATGGAGGAAAAAATGGTGTGGAGTATGGCTCTGTGTGTGGAAAAGGCGAAGGGAATGGAGTAAATGGAATACGGCGTAATGGGCGAATGTGACATGATGATCAATAGCCTCCCTCGAATGTAGCGTCTGGATGTATATTTCTCCTCTCTTTCATGTGCTTCATTTATCAATTCACGTGCTCAACTCTTTGTGCCAATTGCCCATAGCTAAATGCATGTGAAATAAGGTGTGGGTCCTAGTTCACTTTCTTTATTATAATATTCCACGTTTTGCTTCACATATTCTGATTCATGCTTCCCACGTTGTTCTTCCCAGCTCTCCAGACTCGGATATCAGCTCCTTGCTTCTTCACGTGTTTTAGCTCATGCAAGCTCCAAGCTTCCTTCTTCTCAAACTCTGTTCTCGTGGCTTTCATGTAAGTGCTGCAGCTCGTGGCTTCCATCATGCAGCTTCGTCTTTCATTCGTGTTCTGCACCTTAATGAATCACACACTACCTCCCACGTCTTTTCTTTTCTTCAGCTTGTAGCATTGGAACCCGAAGCTTCTTCCTCTATTTTCTGTTCATGTGTAGTTCGTCCATGTCTTCTTGTTTCAGCTGCTCCTTCTTGTTCTCTATGCATGTAAAACCCATAACTTTTCTTCACACTTTTCCTTTGATGCATGTGCAGCTTCCTTCATGCGGCTCCTGCATTAGAACCCGTGGTTTTTCTTCACTCTTAGCTTGTGCTTCTTCATACGTTGCTGTCACGTTACTTCTCCTCTGTTTTGCTTGAGTTTGTGAGCTGCTTCTACTCTGTTTCAGCTCGTGTAACTTGCATGACAGCTGCTGTCCAGACTCTAACTCATTACCATGTTGTTTTCTTTTCTCCCATGCAGCTCCTATGTGCCTTCTTTTTCTGCCCATTCAGCTCAAGCAAGTTCTCCTCTGTTTCTGCATTAGTGGGAGTTCACGTGGTAGCCTCTTTCTCTTCATGTTTCTGCTTTTCTTTTCAACTCAAAGCTACTCCTTCTTCCTCACATGTTTTCATACGTATTTCTCACGTTCTTCACGTGGCTGTTCTACTCGAGTGAGTTCTCCACATGGTTGCTTCTTTAGCATTTCATTCAAGTGCTTCGTGGATGGCTGTGGATTGTCGATGGAATTGAAAGAATGATGAGTGGCTGAGTAGATGAGCTCTCCCTTTTCTTTTATGAATCCAGCTCCCATGTGCTTGCTTTTCTTCTGCCCGTGGCCTCTTCCTTCATACGAGAACATGTAGTTCCAACCTTTGGCTTCTTATTAACTCCACCTGAACTCTTTCTTCATTCTATATAGCCTGGACTTCTCATCCATGTCAAACTCAAGACCTCTGTTTCTACATGTGTGTGTGAGTGAAGTGGCAGCATCTCATGAGGGTGTTTTGCATCGTGAAACTTCAACCCTTAGCTTAGAGATAGCTTCAAATCCCAGCTCCTTCTTCTTGCTTCATCCACCCAAGCTCAAGCTTCTCACGTGGCTGCTCTTGTACTTCACTTCCCTCAAACAAAATCCACGTGTCATGTGCTGGATGTGGAAGGTTCTTCTCTTCTTTAAACCAAATTCTCATCAAGCATCATTTGCTCATTAAAATCTGCACAAAAGAATGGAAAGTATTAAGTAGAAATACCTGAAAATTATTCAAGATAAATTTAAGCATTAAGAACCAATAGTTTGCAAATTAATTCCTCAAATGTAGAAAATAGCCAATTAAAATCAAATTCCATTCAATTGCATTCATTAAGTCAAATTTAATTATTAAAAAGGTTAAGTTAGGAGGAATAAAGTGTATAAAAATCATGCTTATCAAATTCCCTCACACTTAAACCTTTGCACTCCTGGGAAAAGCTTAAAATCTAAGATAAAGAATGAATTGAAGCATCCGGCTAGTAGAATGGCAAGTGGAAAATGAAAATGGAAAAGGAGTGTAAGAATCACAAGCTAGAGACTAATCACAACTCTTCAACACTTCAACAATCTAAGTTAACTTCAATTGCATCAAGAAATCAAATTCCATGGCAATTTCATTTGAAAAGAATGAATTGAAATGCATAGCCTCTCACATGGATTGGTGTTTACTCTTAGCTTTCAAGTGTTTATGGGCAATGTAGATCACTCAAATTCCACCTATCCAAGTTCACTACCATAAGCTTGTGAAGCTTCTAAGTCTCCACCACTCATGCCAAATGCAATGCACAAATCAAAGGACTTTATTTAGGGTTGTAATGGGGTTAAGGGAGATGAAATGAATGGATACAAAAATAAAGGGAAAAACTAAACAAAATGGATACCTTAGAACCTAAAGAGCAATCAATGGAAACTAGGATAGGGAAGAGTATGCATTCAAGGCCTTATTTTTAACAACTAATAGGCAACTATAAACTCAACTTAAAACACTTTTTTTTTCTTTTGACTTTCTATGGCTTCCTTTTCTTTTTTTTTCATTTCTTTTCTTTCATTTTCTTTTTGCTTTTCTATCTCTTCTTTCTTTGCATTATTTTTTTAGAACATATTCCTCAACTTTTAATATCAATGGCCTAAATTGATGCAAAGCACACACTCTTTCTTCCCAAACAAGTATAATGCTCCTTAAAATTCTTAAGGCATCTTAAAACAAGGTGGGAAAACATTTTAAATGGCTATAGGCTAACAAGAAAAGAAAATACAAGTCCAAAGTGGCTAAACAATGGATAAAGTGTATGTAGGGTTAGCTTTTTGGCTATCTAGTTATAAAAGAAATGAATGCCTTATCATTTTCATGCATGCAAATGCAAATGTGGTCTCAACAAAGAATCAGGACAAGTTCTAGAGTGAAAACAAAGATAGGTGAATCACACTAGAATTGAACAATTATAGCTCAAATTCTCACCAGCTAATAGCTATCAAATAATTCATTGAAATCAAATTCATTGCCACTTCACTTGAATCAAGACACAAGATCCATCACTTGTCATGTCTAAGTGAATCCAAGCTACAATCATCTCAACTTGCAACTTTCACAGAAAAACTAAAAAAATTACGCTATTTTTCAAAAATTTCAATTTTTTTTTAAAACAAGGAAAAGATGGATGGAATAAGTGGATGGAATGAAATGACTCTCCCCCCCCCCCACACTTAAATGTTGCATCGTCCTCAATGTCAGCACACAGTCTAGTAAACAAATGAACAACACAATATAAAGAGTGAAAAGAGAGAATACAATCGGATGAACTTGACAATGAAGATCTTAATAGTGGCTAAGATTCCCTTATAGCTGGTTAGCAATTTATTTCCTACAAAACCAAAAAAAAAATGAATTGTAATATAGAAAAGACAAAGAAAACTACATCTTAAACTAAAAAAAAACTTTATTAAAGACTAACTAATCATAAGTATCAAAAACCAAAATTAAAACTACTTTATTCCTTCTCAATTCAAGAAATTTAAGTCTCACTACTTTAAAGCATTTTGATTGTTCATGCAGTAATGACTCATGGACTTTCTCAACCATCAGAAGTCTCAGAAAGTCATTTTTAGCAAATTCAGGACCAAGAAAAGAATAAAAATCAAATTTAAGACATTTAAAACTAAAGAAAGAAAATTTAAAATCAAAACTTTCTAAAAATCTACCAAAACCAATAAAATCTACCAGACTCTCATTAGTAAGAGTCACTACATCCATAGGAAAATTAAATTGTAACTTCTCACAATCCTTTGAATTCAAGTCCTCCAAGGTATCTAGCAGTTGCTTTTTCTCAGTTTGGAGAGTCTGTTGATTGTTAGGAACTACTTCACTAACTTTAGGAATCTGTTTCGGACTCTCAACAAGAGAAACAACATCTTCCTTAACCAAAGAGACATCAGTAGGCTCACAAAATTCTAAACAATGATCTACAACAAAATCAAGTCTCCCACTAGTATCAACAATAACAGCACAAGCATTAATAGGATTTTCAACATCAGCAGTATCACTATGTATACTCTCATCAATACTAGTATGATCAGTGGAATCAGTAGCATCAAAAATTTCAATGCAGGCAAAGGATTCCATGCATTCAACAGACTTATCAGACTCTAGAAATTCATTAATCTCAGCACACACAGCACATGTATGCATATTATCACATAAGCATTCAAGAGTTAAGTCTGATTCATCAACAACAATTTGCTCAACAATTTCGCTGTCTATATTCTCATCACATGCTACATCTATTATTTCATCAGCCATATCAACACATGCTAGTGAGGAATCATGTTGATCAGTATATGTGAGGAACTCATTAGTCTCAATGGAAGAATCAATTTGGGAGCATCTATCACATAAAGCAGATTCAACGCATACCCAATCAACAGAGTCATTCAAAACAGCTATGTCATATGGTCTAAATGGCATGTTGTCCCTAAACTCAGAAGGTGCATCATCAACAGACTTATCAACTAATCCCACACCAAGAGTAGCATGATCATCACATTTTAAGTCACCCCCACACTTATCTACTACCCTAGACTCAATAGATTCATCATTAACAGGCTCAGAAATAGAATTACCACTAAGATCAAAGCTAGGAGTAGAAATTCCAAGTGTATCAGTACACAAGGGTTCATGAACATCAATAAATGTGTCAATTTTGCTCAATAAACTACCACAATCAACCATATCAGGAGATTCAACAATAATTTCCTCATCAACAACATCATCATACAATGCAGAATCAACAACATTATATACATCAGGAATTGAAGTGCTATCATGCAAATTAGATTCAGTTCCAACAAATTGTAAAACATTAGAAGATGGAAGGATATTACCTAATGAATAGGACGATTGTGTCGTGCAATCTCAAATAAAACTAGGTAGCAAAATAAATTTGTAGATAATGGTGCAACCTAGGTCATTTCCCAAGGAGTTTGTGTCTCAATTTGTTTATGGAGGGATTCTAAGTGTTACTAATTAGAACTTGTTTTGGGGGTTTTGAAATGCTAGTTATCATCCTCTCTTCCAAACTCGGTTCCCTCTGGGCTCTTGTTGCATATTTAATTGAACTAAAGTTAATTGACAAGAATTAAAAACTTAAAACTAAGTTGAAGTGAATAGTCAAGCAAATGTGTAGCTAGCTTTCAATTAGATTCCCTAGAGTTCAATTATCCTTGCTCTTTTTAGTTTACCAATTTTGGATTAAGTTCTTGCTCTTTAGTGCATTCCTTATAAGGCACTTGAATAACCATCCAAGATTCAATTTATCAATTATTCAAGGAATTTTGCAACCACAAGAAACCTTGAACAACTAATTAATTGAATTAAAAATAAGAACACACTACAATCAATTTTGATTGATTAATGAAATCTACTGCACAATCTACTAAAGATGCTAATTCACCAATTAGATCAATTAATCCCTCAAGCAATTAACTGCATAGAAATTCCAACCAACTAATCCAATAACCATTACATCAATTAACCTAAAATCAAGAGGAATTTAGAGGTCAATTGTACAGCACTAATTCTAGAATTTCTACAAACATATAATGATCACAAATAAAATTTCAAAATTCAATTTAAGTTCAATCTAAGAATTAATTCAATCAGTAATTCTAGCAATTAAATTCCTAAACCAATAAGCTAAACCTAGTCAAATTAATAAAGGAAATAATACTAAAATTAAAAGATTGAGTAAGAGAGTTTTATCCAAATTGATGAGGAGATGTGGAGCTCAAATCTTCATCTAGGAGAATCCAATCTTCAGCTAGTCACCAAATGGAATTCAAGCTGCCATGGATGAATCAATCGGAGGAGAATTGATCAAGGAAGCTGCAGCCATCCAGAATTCAACGATAAATTCTTCCTCCTTCAGCGCTGGAGCTTCTCGCTATTTTTCACGTCCTCTCCTCTAGTATTTTTATCTCTTCTTCAGTCACGTTCTCTCCGAGTCCCTCCTCCAGCGTTTTTTCTCTCCTTCTCATTAATTAATCACGTGCCCCTCAGCTCCTCATTTTGCACGCTGAAATCACGCATTTTTTTCTCATCTCCCAGCTCATTTCCCACGTCAGCCCGTAGCCTTCCCACGCTGTACACATTTTTTCCTTCATCTCCTTATACATGCTCCAGTCAGCTTATTAATCCACGTGATTTCAAACTTTCCTTAATTCCATGTGCTCAGCTCTTTGATTTCAATCGCCTGAAGCTCTTTTGTGTGTGCTCTTCATGTGCTAACCTGGTGCAAATACCCGAAGCATTTTCTCCAGCTTTGTTTATGTGAGTGTGGGTCCCACTTTACTTTATATTATAGTTTATTCCACATGCATACCAGTTCCAGCATTTTCTGTTCGTATGTTTCTTCACCTCCAGCTTTTGCATGTCGCGTTTCATGTTGCTGCTGGTTTGTGCTTTGCTTCCATCTCTAACTCGTGGCTTTTTGTGTATGTTTCTGTAGGAGTGTTTGAGTTGTTTGTGTTGCTGCACTTCTTCAATCTCTAGCTCAAAAAAAACTTCTTCGTGTGCTTCTTACTTCTGCTTCTTCGAGTTCGAATGAGTGTTTGCATGTGGCAGCCTTCATTCACTTTCATATTTAGCTCGTTGCTTTTTCTCAAAGAACCAGAACCCATGTTTACGTGTGAG
The DNA here is from genome assembly GCA_032878935.1 of Erythrophleum fordii. Classification (NCBI taxonomy): domain Eukaryota; kingdom Viridiplantae; phylum Streptophyta; class Magnoliopsida; order Fabales; family Fabaceae; genus Erythrophleum; species Erythrophleum fordii. Next base: position 2,857,226 of record JAVQMF010000025.1, on the reverse strand, counting down.
CTTCTTCCTCTACAACCCAGAAACTCGTTCTGCTTCTCTTCATTTTGCTGCTGCTCCAATATAATCTTCTTCGTACAGCTCGTGTTACTCATGCTTTCAACATGGTCAGTTCATTCAGCTTATACATCATGCAAACCCAAAGCTTCATTCATATTACTTTATCATTATCTGCTCAGCGTTGTTCTTCTTATTGCTTTCCAAGTCTCTAGCTTCAACGTTGACCCAACTCTTCTAGCTTCAGCTTCCTAACTCGCTGAATACTCTCTGCTTCTTGTAGTTGCTGCAGCCCGTGGCATTCCATGTGAAGATTCTGCATGTATGGCTCTTCTTTTGCTCATTCCACATCAAAACCTTGCCTCTTTCTCTTGATTTTCTGCTGGTTGTGTTTTGTTTCTTCTCCATACCAGAACCAAGAACTCGAGCTTCTCCTCTTATTTTTGCAGCTTCATTTCGTGTTTCTTCCTCACATGTTGGCTCTGCATGTTCTCCAAGCTTCTTCATGTGCAATTCATTCTCTTCACGTTGCTGTCTAGTTGCTTGTGTACGTGGAATGTACGTGATTTTTCTCCTCTGTTTTGTGAATTCTGTAGCAAGACCCATGGCTTCTCCTCATGCAGACCCCAACTCAAACCTTTCTTTCCTTCTCCTTCAACGTAAACCCAAGCTCAAGCTTCTCATGTGGCTTTGCTTCTTTCTTCTTCACCATCCCACATTGCTTCCTTCATTTTCTTCAACCCCGTGGCAAGTTACATCTTGTTTCATCCACCAAAGCTTCTTTTCCTCTGTTTCTGCATGTGGTTAGCTATTCTTTCATTCAAATTTAAATTGCCCATTGAAAATCTGCACAAAAGAATGGAAAGTGTTAAGTAGGAATACCCATAAAATTATTTAAAAGGAATTCATGCAATAAAATTCAAGAATTTTGCAATTTAATGCCTAAAGTGCAAAAGTGGCTATTAAAATAAATTTCCATTCAATTGCGTTCATTAAGCCACATTTAATTATTAAAATGCCAAAATTAGGAGAATTAAAAGGTATAGAAATCATGCTTATCACCTTGGTATGCTGATTTAGTGAATTATCTAGCTGCTTCTGAACTGCCTGTTGATTTGAGTAAACATCAGTTGAATAAGTTTAGGAGTGAAGCTAGATATTATAATTAGGATGATCCATATTTGTGGAGACTATGCAGTGACCAAGTGATTAGACTTTGTGTGCCTGATATAGAATTTGATTCTGTTTTGAATTTTTGTCACACACTTGCATGTGGAGGTCACTTTAGCCCAAAACGCACAATTAGGAAGGCCCTAGATAGTGGATTGTATTGGCCTACTCTATTTCATGATGCTTTTGAATTTTGTGAAAGATGTGTTAGGTGTCAACAAATAGGTAGCATGTCTAGGAGAAATGAAATACCACAGCATCCCATTTTGTTTTGTGAAGTCTTTGATGTGTGGGGCATTGATTTTATGGGACCCTTTCCTACTTCGTTTAGCTTTTTATACATTTTATTGGCTGTTGATTGTATTTCAAAGTGGGTGGAAGCCAAACCCACTAGGACTGATGATTCTTTTGTGGTTGTAGAGTTTGTTCGCTCTCACATTTTCTGCAGGTTTAATATTCCCAGAGCCATTATCAGTAACCAGGACACTCATTTTTACAACCGAAGTATGCATAGCTTGCTTAGCAAGTATGGTGTTGTGCATAAAGTAGCTACTCCATACCACCCTCAAACAAATGGCCAGGCAGAAATTTCTAATCAGGAGGTGAAGTAAATTTTGGAGAAAACAGTGCAGCCGAATAGAAAAGATCGGAGCAAAAGGCTAAATGATGCACTTTGGCCCTATAGGACTGCCTATAAGACTCCTATTGGCATGTCACCCTATCGACTGGTATTTGGAAAAGCGTGTCACTTACTGGTAGAAATGGAGCACAAAGCTTACTGGGCTATAAAGAAATGTAATTTGGATTTGAATGGAGTAGGATCTCACAGGAAATTCTAACTACAAGAGCTTGAGGAGATCAGATTAGACGCCTATGACAATGCAAGGATCTATAAAGAAAAGACAAAGGCATTCCATGACAAGATGATAGCAAGGAAAGAGTTTGCTATCAGCCAAAAAGTCCTACTTTATAAATCCCGCTTGAAGCTTATGCCAGGTAAACTTCGTTCTAAATGGGAAGGTCCTTATATAGTTTCTGATGTTTTTCCTTTTGGTGCAGTTAAGCTTCTGGATGAGCAGATGGGAGCTAAATTTAAAGCTAATGGACATCGGCTCAAACACTTTCATGAAGGAGTTCTAAGGGATGACAAGGAGGAGCTCCAGCTTCATGACCCACCCTGAACCCCGGTTGTACTCTTTCCTTTTCCCCTTTTATATCGTGTTGTCTTTATCTATTTATTGGATTGTGTGCTGGCATTGAGGACAATGCAATGTTTAAGTGTGGGGGGTACAAATAAATTTTTAGTTTTGTTTTGTTTTGGTTAGTTGATTTTTCTAGTTTCTAGGCTTTTAGTCTTACTTTTAGAGTGTTGCAGTTTTGTGTTATTTCTTTTTTCAGTTAAAAAAAAAACAAAAAAAAAATGCTTTTGTGTAAGTTGCTAGCATTGAGGAGATCCTGGCTTTGATATATCTTGATTTGATAAGGAATTGACCTTGTGTTAAGAATGCAAGTTAAGTGGCAATTATCTTTACTTTAATGAAATTTGATGATGGTCAATTTACCTTGTGAGATCTTTGAACCTATTGCTTATTCATTTCTAATGTGTATCCCCTATCTTACTTTTACTCTAGAACTTGGCTTGAATCTTATTCAAGGCTACATTTATTCATTTGCCATGTATGAAAAGGATTAAGGCGTTTATTGTTGTTTTGTTTTAACTAGAGCCAAAAAGCTATCCTACATGTATTTAATCCATTTGTTTTTCCCTTTTTGAGCCTTATATTTTTCCTTTTTAGCCCTTTAGCCATGAAAATCAAATCAATGTTCTTCCTACCTTGATTAGGATGCTTTTGATTATTAAGGGCATTGTATCTTGTTAAGGTGGGTGGAGGTGCATTTTTCACAACATCTATAGGGCATTTGTTTGTTCTTTTTCAAAAGTAATCCAAGAAAAGGAAGAAAAAAAATTATGATGATAATAAATAAATAAATAAATAAAAGAAACAAAGCAAAAGAAAAGTAGTTGAAAAAAATGAAAGAGAAAGAAAAAAAAAGAAGAAAAAAAGAAAGTAAAGTTGTTCTCTTAGTGTATATCTTTTTGTTTGTGGTTAAAAGGGCCTTAAGATGCACTTTCACTCCATCCTTATTCTTATTTTAATGCTCTTGATGATTTTTAAGCATCTAATTTGCTTTTTGAATTCCCTTAATACTTTTATTTACCACTTGTTTCATACCTTAGCCTACAACCATAATAAAGACCTTTTGATTCATTCATTGGCATTTGATTTTGGTGGTGGAGATGTAGATGATTGCCAAGCTTATGGCAGTAAGGTTGGGTAGGATGGAATTTAAGAGTAAGCACTTCATCCTAAACACTGAAGAGTAGAGTGATAAATACAAATCCAAGTGAGGGACTCTCATTGCATTTCATTTTTTATTAAGTGTATTGCCAAGGTACTTGTTGCATTGATGCAAGTGACATGACTTGGAGAATTGAGCTATTGACTTACTTTGAGCTTCCTTGTGCAAAGTGACTTATACAACTCCATTTCTCTTGATTTCCTTTCCATTATCTCTTCATTGGAGCTTTAGTTTTCTTTTGCCCAGGAGTGCAAAAGCTTAAGTATGGGGGAATTTGATAAGCATGATTTCTATACCTTTTAATTCTCTTAATTTTGGCATTTTAATAATTAAGTATGACTTTAGGACTTTAATTAGATAAGATTTCATTTTAATAGCCATTTCTATATTTTAGGAGTTAATTTGTAAAAATTTAGTTTTCAATGCTAATTTTATCTTAAATAATTTTCGTGAATATGCCTATTTGATTTTTCCTACTCTTTTATGCAGAATTTTAACATGTAATTGGAGCTTGAATAAGAATCTATTTTGAGGCAAGAGGTAGCATGCATGGGTTCTTTGTTTTTCCAACATGTTGGCATTGTGGCAACTCATTCCTTAATTTTCACACACTCCACATGATTAAAAGAAGCATGAGAAGGCATGTGTGTGTGAAGGAAGAAGCAGAAGTTGACGTAAAAATGAATAGAAAAGAAGAGAAGAAGCAACGCTGGGCAGAATGTGCATGGAGAAGAGGAAATAATACGTGAAAGATGTGAGCAAAATAGAGGTTCACATGGGGTCTAGATTCGAGAAAAAGCACGAGATGCTTGTGAGAAGAAGAAGTGACGTGATGAGCAGATTTTAAAGGAGCTGCATGAAGAGAACACTCGAGCAGAACAGAGCATGGATGGAGGTAACACGAAGGCTAGAACTTTTGAGCAGAACAAGGGGAAGCACTATGTAAGAAGCTTGCATGAATTTGGATATTATATTTAGCTTCAAGTGGGGTCCACATTCATGTATAATAAAAGAGAAAAGAGCTGCAGGGAATTGAAATGAAGAAGAGAAGCTGAAACAGAGGAGGAAACAAGAATGAAGCTACGATTTACATGATGCATGAGCTGAAAAGAAGAACTTTAACATGGAAACACGAGGCATGGAGCTCACAAGCTCTAGCAGAACAACCACTTCTTCTCTTTCAGCAACACACACATCCACGAGTTCATCAAGAAAGCTAGCTACAGGTTGGCCAGAATGAAAGGAAGAATTAACAGGGAATGAAAGGCTGGACTGGCTAGAATAATGCGAGGAAGAAAAGCCACAAGGAGGGAGCTTGCTCGAGCTACTGGTTGTGCATAATAAGCTGAATGAGCTGACCATGTTGAAGGAATGAGCAACATGAGCTGTATGAAGAAGGTTATTTGGAGCAGAAATTGGAGATATGGGTTCTGGTTTGAATGGGAAATGAAGCCACGTTGACAAGCTCGAGTTCTTGGTTCTAAAATGGAGAAGGAGCAAAACAGATCCATCCACATAGCATGCAGTGAGTTGAAGTTCCATGAGTCAGAGAAGGAGCTGAAGCTAAGTTTAAATAAAGAATCTCATGTGGAATTTGACACACGAAGAAGTAGCTTCAGCAAAGGAACACGTGGGCTGATGTAGGATTAAATGAAAAAAACGCTGAAGATTTATCAGGCAATAGCATCCATTCACCATCTCATCCAGACCTTACATTTGATCATTACCTTTCCATCCAAAGGCTGATGTGAAGAAGAAAATAAAACATGAAGGAGGCGTGACTTTAGCTAAAGGGCACGTGATTAATTAATGAAAAAAAGGCGCTGAAGCAAAAAAGGAAAATAACGTGATTCAGCGAAAGAGAATAGAGAGCTGGAGATTCATCAGGCAGGGAAAGAGAACACGATGTGAACGAGAGCTCCAGGGAGAGGAATAAAAATTCAATTCTCTATGGCTGAAGCTCCAATGATCAAATTCCTTCCGATTAAATCATCCATAGCAGCTTGAATTCCCTTTGGTGGCTAGTTAAAGATAGGATTCTCCTAGATGAAGATTTGAGCTCCACATCTCCTCACCAATTTGAATAAAAACTTCTTTGCTTAATCTTTTAATTTCAGCATTATTTCCTTTATTAATTTAACTAGGTTTAGCTTATTGGTTTAGGAATATAATTGTTGGAAATTACTAGATTGAATTAATTCTTAGATTAAGCTTAATTTAATTTTTGGAATTTTAATTGTGATCATCATATGTTTGTAAAAATTCCAGAATTAGTGCTATACAATTTACTTCTAAATTCCTCTTGATTTTAGGCTAATTGATGCAATGGTTGTTGGATTGGATGGCTAGAATTTTTGTGCAATTAATTTTTTGAGGAATTAATTAATCTAATTAGTGAATTAACATCTTGAGTGGATTGTGCAGTATATTTTATTGATCAATTAGGATTGGCTTTAGTGTGTTCTAATTCTTAATTCAATTAATTAGTTATTCAAGGTTTCTTGTGGTTGCAAAATTCTTTGGATATTTGATGAATTGAATCTTGAATGGTTATTCAAGATACCTTTATAGGGAATACACTAAAGAGCAAGAACTTAAATCCAAATTTGGTAGACTAAAAAGAGCAAGGATAATTGAATTCTAGGGAGTCCATTTAAAAGCTAGCTACCATATTTGCTTAATTATTCACTTCAATTTAGTCTTAAGTTTTTTATTCTTGTCAATGAAATTTAGTTCAAGTAAATTCTAGCAATTCAAAAGCCCTAAAACAAGTTCTAATTGTTAATACTTAGTATACCCTTTCATAAACAATTTGAGGTACAAGCTCCTTGGGAAATGACCTAGGCTGCACCATTAACTACAGAATTCATTTTTGCTTCCTAGTTTTATTTGAGATTGTGCGACACAATCGTCAATTTGGCATAGAATACTTATAGTTTTAGAACTCTTACTCACAAGTTGAGAGACTTTGCTAATTGAATTAGGAAATTTTACTCCCAAGTTTAGACCCATTACTAATGTTGCTACTAGATTATTAGAACTTATTCCAAAATGCAAAACTTATCCTAAATTCAGGTTTCAAATAAATAAACAATATCCAATACAGAATAGCATAAAGCCAATAAGAATTTCATATCCACATGTCTAAATTTAGAGTCTCATCATTCACGACCCAAATTCCCTTAGCCAATAATACCGAGACATGCATTCGATTCTAATGTAAAAGCATGTACATACTAGCATTTTAGAAAGAATGAAAGTTTGAATCTTGTGACCTGTCGAATGAGAAGAAGAGGTGCTGCTTACCATTGATTCTCACATATTTGAAAGCATGAGAGAACCCATCGAGGGCTAGGTCTGGCACACGTCCTTAAAATCGTTGAAGGATGCCCGTCCAGTGAAAACTTGTCCAGGGATTTTAAGTGACCAGTTGTGAGAGAAACTGTCCAAGAATTCTCAGTTACCAATTGTAGGAGAAAACGATTGAATGTAGTAATAGAGGGCCGATGAGGAAGAAAACTGTGGTTGGAGGGCTTTTGAATCTATTTTTATTCTAATGGCTTATGTTATAGAGAAAGGCATTTTTGTCCATTGATTTTTACTTAGTCCTACAAAATAATATTAATTTTTAAGGTCCTGTAAATGTTAGGTGGTCTAGGTCCTCCGTACTAATTTTTCCTAAATTATATGGTTTCTTCAAATAATAATTATAACGTAGTTTAATTTCTCACTAAAGCAATCAATAGTTATGTTTTACACTTCCATTTATGAATTCAGCATAACAAGCAAAGAGATGCAGCTAGAAAAGAGATAGTGAGCAACAATAGGTCTACCCACAAAAATATAATGCCAGCATTAAAGTAACAATAATAATGCCGTTAGGAAGCAGTAGCACAAACAATAACACTAATACAAGACATGACACAAAGACTGAGGGTGATAAGATAAACGAGTCACATCCTATGTAATATAAGTGTCTAACACATATCAAATATGACAATATTCTTTTAATTATGTGTATGAATAGTATTGGTTAGTGCAAATGCAGGTTACCAATAAAACAAGCAAACAAAGCTTCAAGATCATGATATTGTCTCAGCTATAAGACCCCATATATCATAATCTCAGGAGAAGAATATGCCGATTGTTATTCATCTATTTTGCTACCAAGTCCATAGAAAGAACAAAGAAAAACAAAGAATGGAAGGGAAAAGGAATTAACCCATAAAGAAGAAAATTACTCCCCAGCCATAGATGTTAGTCAGAAGTAGGGCCAAACCTGATGAACATTCCAGCCCTCTAGATTCAAATTAGTAAAAGACAGAAGAAGGATTACATCCAAAAGATAGGAAAATCAAGCCCAGGAAATCATTAAATTTAAAATGAGATTATGAGAAGGTCTACATGAAAAAGAATCAATTATTTAATTTGAATTAGGGCATTATCTTCATTTTAGACTGTCTCATACTTGTACTAAGAAATAGAATGGTTAAACAAGATCACGTAGAGAAAAAACAAAACTTATGCCCTATCAAGAAGGGTGTCCCAATATAATGAACCTTTAGAGTGCTATACTCCAAAGACAAGCTCGAAAGAATAGAGAACTTAAGGTTCATATTAGTTTCATGATAAAATTTTATCCTTCTAATGTGAAATTGAAGTCTCATATCATAACTTCAGTGTATTATCTGATGCACCTTAAGGAATTTAATGCATTAGTATAATTAGTAACATTTAGCCAATGTGTTGACAATCGTAATCAGCACTTTAAGTAGTCAATTAGCACCGCAATGAGAAACTATTACTAATTGTACTATTAAGGTGCTAGTAGTTATATATTATTACTGTTAGTAGTTGGTTGCCACCATATTAGCGAAACATTACCTACACATTTGAGGATTGTTATCAACATGATGAGAAGTTGTTACTAATTATGCTAGTATACTTATTTTTTTAATATGCACCACAATATCCACTTATAACTCAAGTTTATAAGTGAGTTATTTGATTTGCTAAGGGGCTCGCCCAAAGTTTGAAAGAGAAAAATCAAAATTTTATATTGAACCATACTCTTCCATCTCCTTTCCTTTCCCTTCAATTTTGTTTGCTTGAGCATAGGAGCATTAAAAGTAGATCCCAAATGAACAATCATTGCACCAAAATGGAAAGCCAATTTCCAAAACTGCTGGAATAATTCATATTACAATATAATTCAAACAAAAATGTAGTAATGGTATTTTTATTCATCCAGGGCATTAGGCATTGACCTTTACGATTAGAACTCACTTACTCAGTAGTTATGGAAGAAGAAACTCAGCAACAGATAAGTAGCCATGCATAAAAGAAGAAACTCGGTGATTTAGTAGCCATGAAGAAGAAGGTGTGACTTGGATTTTGAGATGCCATATTTCTCTGCAATTTTGTTAGTAGACATGTAAGGTGTTATTTTCACTAACCATGAAACTTGTACTTAACCTTTTAATGGTTAAATAATTAAAATAACCTTTGAATTAAGTATTATGAAGATAAAATAGTGGAAGAATTACAACTGAAGATCATGAAACAAAATTATTTACTCTAAAGCACTTTATATTTTAAAATTAATTTAAAGGATCCAAGAATTTAAAATTTTAAGTGTGATGACATAAATGCCCTTTTTTATATATTCTTATCCACATTATGGTGAGTAATGACATAACTTTAAGTGGGGGCATAAGATGATGTGCTGTACATAGTGCATATGAGAGTATCTATTTACAAAGAATTAAGGCACCCTGTCAAGACTAAAGATTTTGGATCCTATCCTATATTGGAGGGAGTCTAGGAAAAAAGTGACTGAGTGAGCATCCTAATAAGACCTACATATGTAGGCCTCACTCTTATTCAATCTTATAAAAGATAATCCCAATTAGAGACTAAGAGAAACGAATAGAGTGGGATGTATGTTGCCTTAGTCACTAATGTCATTAGAGGTATTTATGTCCTAACATTGTTGAAAATAGTTTGAAAAACTAAAGAAACCAAGTTTGACATGAACCAATTGACTAGTGTCCAATATCCAATCGACCGATCCATTATAGAATGGAACAAATTTTGTCCCTTTGAGTCTTAGTCAACTAACATGGTAAACTAATTGATTGATCACTATAGCAGTCGATTGGTACAGCAATGTAATTGACTGGTTTAAGTGAGACAAATAAGAGTTTAACACTATAATATAATAGTCAACTAATGAAGCATCACTTGATTGTTTCACTTAGAACAATCAACTGGAGACCAAACCAGTCAATTGACATGATTTCAAAAAATGGTTATAAAGTGACCTAATTGACTGATCCTTTGCAATTCGTCAACTAGTTGGTGTGAAAAAGCTAGAAAATTGAAAAACTACAACTAATTTCTATATCTTTTGGTTTGATCATCATGTTGTTTCGGTTTAAATGGTCAAAAAGTTATTAGAGGGTTCAATTAATTTGAATTAAATTATTGAATTTCAAAACACATTGTGTGAGAAGACATGATGGCTGATTTATGGATCTATAAATAAAATAGTTCTAGTCTTCACAAGACCACTAAATAATTCTTTCTTACTCCCTAGTTTTTCAACCTTTATTTACTCTAAAAAGTGAGAAGTCCATTATTTGCCAAATGTGATTTCTTTGAAGTACTTTAGAATAATCCTACAAGCATATTTGCCTACACTTTATAGCATTATATAGGGGCAAATCTTACTTGAAGGAGAATGTGAGTTTTCACACATTTTAAAGCTTGCAACTTCATTCGTTTGACTCCATTCCAAACACACATCGCCTAACAATCTTAAAACAAGATTTGATGGAGTCCACTACCAAATCTACATTCAAAGTCATGAATCAAGACTTCATGAAACTCAATAGCTTTGATGGCACAAACTTCATGAGATGGAAAAACAAAATACTATTTCTACTTATTGCATGGAAATGGCATATGTTCTTGATCCTAATCTGCAACCATTACTTGCACCATTTAATAAAGACACCAATGAAGTGAAAGTTGAAAGGAAGAAAAGAATGGAGGATGAAGTGTTGTGCTATGGTCACAACCTGAACACCCTCTCCAACGATTTATATGACCTCTTTACATATATCTTATCTCCAAATGAAATTTAGCAAGTGCTTGAGTTCAAGTATAGCACCAAGCAACAAGGGATAGATAGGTTTTTAATTATTAATTACTTTGTTTATACTATAAATGACAATATTTCTATTATAGATCAAGTCCACAACTAGCAAGTGTTGATTTCAAAACTCAAAGATTTATAGGTTGAAATTTTTGAATCATTACAAATAGGAGCAATCATTGCAAAGTTGCCTCTAATTTGGAATAATTATAGAAAGAAGTTGTTGCATACTATTGAAACTTTCTCAATGGACCAAATTCTAAAGTATTTAAGGATTTAAAAAAAAAACTAAAAGCTTACAGAAAAAATGCACTCATAATCTATCTCCAACAAGGTCAATTATATGGATGCAAACAACAAATCCTATTGGGATACTAACAAGAGAAAGACCCTTAATTCTAATACTTTTGAACATAGGCCTAAGAAAACTTCAAAGTCTTGTTATCATTGTGGAAGAAGGGCCATTTAAAGTGAGATTGCAAATTTAGGAAGAAATAAAAATCAAGACGTACTAATGCTGTAAACATGGAAGACACTAAAAATAATGAGATAGTGGCCATGGTTTTAGATTTGCACATTAGTATGATATTCGAGTAAATATGGCAACAATTTCTAAGACTTTTAACTGGTAGTATGATTCCATTAGTATGATATTCAAGTAAATATGGCACATTAGTATGATGTTCTAGGGTCATGCTCAACCTTTGACAGATGATGTATCTCTTCAAGGCATATAGATAAAAAGAATTACATAATTTAAGATATATTTAAAAAAATTCTTTTAAATATGAAATCAAAGTAATTAAAAGAAAATATTAGTAGATAAGTATGCTTCCTCAATTTTTACCTTTGCAGAAATGGAACTCCTAGCATGAATACAAGAGAAGAGAGTAATAAGTAAAAACGAGACATCTTTTTTGCCAAATAGAAATGAGAAAGTTTAAGAAAGTTTGCCAAATGAAAATGAGAGAGTTTGAAAAGTAAGGAAGAATCGCAAGACACTGTAGTTATATGTAAACACAATATTTCTAAATAAAATATGCAACCATTGACATGCCATGCACTTTAATTTAAGTAATATGCATAAAGTTTGCCAACACAATAGCTTGTCATTCCATTAATATCATTCAACACTTCTTTATCTAATATACAAGAATATATAATAAATGTTAAATATTATTAAAAATTAAATAAAAATATCATTCATGTAATAAAAAATTAAATACATAAATTTAATACAAATTATTCAAAAAACAAAAATTTATTCATTATCATTATTATTATCTTGGTCTTCTTGTTAACTTAGAACAATATTTTCTTAATGATATTTGTCATACTAGCTTGCATTTATATGTGTCAATTTGGCATTGTATGGCTTGAATTGATATTTTAGTTCCCAATAATTGCATGACATAAGGGTCCAATTTAAGGTCAATATCTTCATGTATTTCCTCTCACGGTTATATACTTCTTTGACACTTGAATATGTTAAGGGATTCGGCTTAGTACTATATCTATATGTAGAGATTAGATCTCTGATTATTTGACATGAGACACCTTTGAGTCTATACACCATGCCAACCTTTTTTCCTCCGATGGCTTTCATCTATAGATCTATTTTTTCTAATTGTGAAAATTGTTGTGAAGAAGTGTGTAGTTATTTGAAATATCTATAAATATTTTTAGTTATGTAAATAATAGAATATTTGTTGATATGGTTAAGATTATAGCAAGATAGGGGGAGATTACATATCTCCAGGATTTGTTTGCTCTGTATATATGTATATCCCTGTACGACTACGTTTATGTTAATAATAATATATGATATTCAATTTATCATGGTATCAGAGCCTACTATGCACTCGTAGTTTGCGAACCCTAGCACACAAATTCTTGATGAGATGAACTACTCTCTCTGGTCTCAACTCATGGATATACGAGTTACGGTAAGGAATAGACGTGGGTACCTGACTGGAGAGACGAAGAAGCCTAACCCTGGAGATCCAACTCTTGCAACCTGGATCACCGAGAACCACCGTGTTCGAAGCTAGCTTATTGATGCGATGAGCCCCACATTGATGCAATGCTTCATTAGACTCCCAACAGCAAAAGATATATGGGAAGCTCTTGCTCGAACCTTCTATGATGGATCGGATGAAATAGTGCTCTTCGAACTGAACCAAAAATCCTTTACCACGAGATAGAATGGCCAACCCTTTTCAATGTACTACAGCGAACTTATGTCGATATTCCAGGAAATTGACTACAGAACAAAGGAGCAGGCAAACACCATAAAAGGTATAGTGCAGATAAATTTCGCAATGACTCGTCTTAGAGTCCATATTTTTTTAACAGGTCTTGATGTAGAATTTGACCAAGTCTGAGGCAAGATCCTTTGAAAAGAGACCAAGCTCAATCTAGAAAGCACGTATGCATATGTACGGAGAGAATTTCAGCAAAAGCAAGTGATGAGTAGAACCTCCTCAAAAAGCACAATCCTGATTACAAAGCAGGCACCCAGAAACCAGAAATCAAATCAGAACCGTAAGTCTGATTCATTAATATGTAATTATTATGGAGAAGCAAGTCACTCAAAGCAGCGATGCTATGAACTCATCAAGTATCCAAATTGGTAGGATTTCACAAAAAAAACCAAAAAGAAAGATCGGAGGAAAGGCCATGTGTACCAGTATTAAAGAACAATGTTCTAAATTGCGGGCCGCAATATAGCGGATGCGGCTCGCATCAGCTCGCAACTATAACTAGTATAGACATCACGCTAATGGGCCGCAACAGAACAGTGTTGCAACCGCAACAGAACGGTACTGTGGTTTCGTTGTGGCGCATCATATAAAACAAGCTCTAAACAGAGCGGCCAGCCCTAGATCTACATTTTGCTTTCTCAAACAATAAAAGAAAAAGAAAAAAGGCAAGAAGCAGTAACAACAACTAGCAGAGACCGAGAGAGCTTCAATTTGAAGAATCTAGAGTTCTAAGATCTAAAATCAATAACCATACCTGAAGGCTAAACTGAAGCACAGTGATTTAAGATCTGAATCTAAAGTCTCGAAGCTGCAAAGCAGAGCCAATAGTATGATGCGTGCATGAATTTGAAGAAAGAAGCACCTAAAGGTATGTAGAACATCTTCTTCTTTTTGATCTGCTTTTACTTTGCTATTTTACGAGTTTTGGCTCCTTTTCACTTTTAGAGTTAGACTAATGCATTGAATCCAAGGTTCATATATGTATAATATATATGTATATATATTTCTGATCCACACACTGCATAATATATACATATAATATATATATATGTATAATCAGAGGTTCAGCCACGCAATATCTTCTGATCTTTCTAATATATCCATGCATTGCATAATATATATATATATATATAATCAAAGGTTCCACCATGCAATGCATAAATGATACCACCACTATTGGATTTATTTGTAATTATGTAATCCTAAATTAGTATTAATCATTAGGTTCTGCCACGCAATGCATAAATTCTGTTTACATGTAACTTGATTTTACTTGGAATTGACCCCTCTTTCCCATAAGCCAGCAGCGCAGTCCCTTTTTCAGGCCCTGTAGTCTGTTTTCTTCCCATGGGTTGGAAGACTACTTCACCAGCGAGCTTATGATGCATCCACGTATGACTCTCAAAATTACCTAGTGAATAGGTTATTAAAGCAAGAACATACATGTGTGTATATGTCTACTCAATGCTAGCTATTCGTGATTTGTGCTTTGCTTTTTAATATATATATATATGTATATATTATGGGGTTCATATACATCCAACATGATCACTTTCAAATTTTCTTGTAAATTTACTCTCAAAATTAATGATACGCACCATAATTTATAGTGTTTATGAAAAATTATAATTAAAAATTTTAAATTAAAGATATTTATATTAAATAATTTTAAATTTTAAAATTATTTAAAAAAATATAAAAACTAAAAATTTTAATTTAAAATCATAAATTGTAATTTTTTTATACAATTCAAATATTTGGTCCATAGGTTCTTTAGAACAATTTTAAAATTCAAACTCCTCTAATATAAATATTTTTAATTTAGAGTCTTTAACTATAATTTTCCTTAATATTTATGTGTAGTGTGGCAATCTAATAAATATAAACACCTATTGGTCAATCAATGAATATTACTAAAAAGGATAAGCCACCAGCATCAACAAAAATAAATGTAAAAATTTTTTAAAGTTTTTTACTATAAAATTTTTATAAATTTTGAAAAATAAATAACACAAAAAATAAAAATGCATATGGGGTTTATTTCCTCTCTTTTCTTTCTAAAAACCTTATAATAAGAAACTTTAGAAGATTCAAACCCTCAAAATAACCACTTCTCATGAAATGAGTTATCTATTATTTTTCATGGAACAAATTTGAATCAATTATATTTTTGAATAGTCTAAATTTTAAATTATTTTTTTACATTTTTATTTTGGTATTTTTTTAATTAAATAAATTAAGATATAAGATAAAGATTGGAATAAGATAAATTAAGGTACAAGATAATATATATTTTTACCATATATTATGTAATTATAAATTATATTTTTGAAATATTGTAGCTAATAAGCTAATATATTCATGAGAATTATTAATTATATTTTGGCTTAATTAATCATTTTTCAATCATTTCATTGTTTTTTTTATAAATAATATAATATGTTCATAAGTCTGATTTAGAAGAGTAGACAAAGTAAGTTATTAATACCATATATAAAATAAAATAAATTTAAAACTCATGGCTATTACGCTTTGAGTATGGATTTAATCATGGATAAAATTTATAATTGATAACCAATCTTTTAAATAAAATAAAATTAATTAAAAATATTACATGAAATATAAGAGAATTTTATAGTGTTTTGACTATTTTGTATCAATTTATATTCATTTGTATAAGTAAACCATTTGTATATAAATGATTATTGTATACATGAAATTATATGTTTTCCATCAATAACTCTTAAGGTTTAGAATGGTACTAGCAAAGCATAACTCTTAGATTGGAATTTAGTTTACTAGATTTTGTATATAATACCTGTTCATATATTAATTTTTTTAAAATCACCTCTTTATATCCAATGTATAGCTAATTCCTCTTCATGTGAAGTTTTAATTTTATCCAATACAACATTGTTAAATTTACAAGTAATGATAGATTGATTGTAGTGATAGTAATAAAAGAGAATTGAACATGAGATGGGAATCTAGAAAATGAGATACATATATATATATATTCATGATTTGTGAAATTAATTTAAATTGTGCTTTTAGTTTTGCTATATTATATTATATTATATTACTAACTTCATTTGATCACTAGGTATTATAAAATATAAACAATGCCGCCAAGAGAGGAATTTCCAATAGAAAGATTAGAAGGTGCTCCTAGTGATGATATTGGTTGGCATTTTGGAACACCTGTAACTGGAAATCGAAACAATATAACTTGAAAACTCTATGGGAAAGTAATAAAGGGTGGAATTACTCGATTGAAGCAGCATATTGCTCATTTTAAAGGACAAGTAGCTGGTTGTCCTAGAGTTACAACTACTATTCGGGAGGGTATGATGAAACTCCTTTTAGATAATAAAGAAAAAAAAATTAATTCAAAAAAAAAGAAAAGAAGAATTTGAAGCAAGGTTGAGAGGAGATGAAGATGATGAAATTGAAACATTTTTTTGTAAGGAAATGCAAATGAAGCGTGCGACACAAGAAAGTATTAGATCACATCGTGAATGGGAAGATAGACAACAATTTAGACAGCAAACCAGAGGAGGGCAAAATGTGTATGAAGAGGGTGGAAGTTCTCTTGTAAGGGCAAGAGGATAAGAAGATATTGCCTTTAGTTTAAGATCTACAAATGTTGATCTTGTGAGGAGCAAAAGCATGAAACAACCAAAAATTTCTGGTGGTTTGACGAAAACATTGAGGAAGAAACTCGGAGAAGCAGTATCAAAGCTTATTATATATGAGCATCTTCCAATGAATTTATCTAGTTCTCCTTGGTTGCATAATTTAATTACTGCAGCTGCTGAGATAGGTACAACAGGGGTTAAATTTCCTACTCCTTACGAGATTTCATATGTGTATTTGGAAGCTGACTACCAATCCATGAGGGAATAGATAAATGGGTTGAAAGGTGCATGGAAGGAAAGAGGTGTTACAATAATGTGTGATGGCTAGACTAATAGCATTAGTCATATGCACATAATGAATTTTCTTGTCTATTGCAATAGGGGAACTATTTTTCTAAAATCAATTGATGTTTCTTCTGTTGCTAGTAGAAATACTAATTACTACCTTCAATTACTTGATCAAGTGGTAGAAGAAGTTGGAGAAGAATATGTGTCCAAGTGGTTACAGATAACGAGGGAGCTTTAAAGGCAGCTAGAAAAAAATTGATGGAAAAAAGACCACATCTCTATTGCTCACCTTGTGCAGCTCATTGTTTAGATCTGTGCTTAGAAGACATTGGAAAAAAGAGTAATGTACAAAAGGTGTTAAAGGATGCAAAGATGATAATATCCTTTATATATAACCATATTTGGACTGTGAATTTGATGAAAGAATATACTGGAGGTAGAGAAATTATTCGTCCAGCCATTACTCGCTTTGCTACACAATTCTTACAACTACAATCTCTTGTGAAGCAAAAGCAGGCTTTGAAGAACATGTTCAATTCTGAAAAGTTTAAAAAGTCTAAATTTGGCAAGGAAAAATCTAGACCAGCACATGATGCAAGGAAAAAAATTTTGGATAATGACTTTTGGATCAAAGCCAATGAAATACTAAAAGTATTTGAGCCAATTGTCAAGGTGTTAAGACTGGTCGACGGTGATGAAAAACCAACCATGGGTTTTATCTATGAAGCTATAGATAGAGCAAAGTTATCTATACAACAAAATTATCGTTATCACTCAACTTATAATGACATGATAGATAAAAGGTGGAAATTTTTACATACCGATTTACATTCTGCATGTAAGTCAATACATATATATTATTATATTGTCACAAAAAGAGAAATGTTTGTGTATTGACTAATTCTGTTTATTTTTTTTCTTTAGGTTATTTTCTTAATTCTTAGTTTTAAATTTGGAGTTGAGCATGGTCATTCAGTCTATAAAGAAACATTTGATGGAACTAAAAATGCAATCACTAAATTAGAAAGAAATATGGATGTTACAATTAGAGCATTAAATCAGGTTAGTGATTTTTTATATAATGAATATTTAGAATATATTATTATATACTTGCATTAAATTTAATATGATGTTGTATAGTTAATACTTTTTCGAGAAAAGAGGGAGAACTTTGGAATGCCACAAGCTCAGAGAGCATGGTCTCAAATGGATCCCAGTAAGATATAATTTATTTTTATTTACAAGTATACATCATAAAATATGTAACTCAATCAAATTATTGATTATATTTATAATTCAAAGTTGACTAAATTTGCGTATTGTTTGTTTAAATAGCTGAATGGTGGATGATATATGGTTCATGTGCTCCTGAACTTCAAGGCATTGCGATAAAAATTTTGAGCCAAACAACTTCAGCTTCAAACTGTGCAATGAATTGGAGCACATTTAGTTATATTCATACAAAGACAAGAAATAGACTCAAGTATAAAAAATTACAAAAACTTGTCTTTACCTTTTATAATATGAAAGCTAAGAATGAAGGAGAAAAAGAGGCGTAGTCAAGAAGAGATAAAAAATAGTTTTAATCCAATTAATCTTGATTATATATTTCAAGAAGATGATCCCTTGTCTCCATGGATTGAGGAGAGAGAAGGCCCATTATTGGATGGACTTCAAAATTCAGAATGGCTCTCAAGAATGGATACTAATGACGAAGAGGTAAAGGCTGATGATGATTCAAGTTTCCATAAAGGTCATAGTTAGGGCAGTGATGGTGGTTTAAGTCCACCAAGCAATAATAGTGGTGGTGATGATGGTGATGCAATAGAAAGTGATTATGGCATAGATGAAGATAGGGAACAAGATCGATATCAAGACATTCCATATACTATGCGTGATTTGGATTTTGTTGTTGATATGACATCTTTTCAGGATAGAGACTCTAGTGATAATAGAAGGGGTGACCAATCTACAAGAAGTGGAAGGCAGCGAAGTGGTGTACTAGAAGATAGTTCTTCCCTTAGTTTTTCACAAAGTTTTAGTGATTTTGGAATTGGTGGCTCTTCTCAAAGTGGTCAAAGTTACTATCCTCCATTTTATCAATAACCTCCTCATATGTTACATGATCATTATCCAATAATTCAAGCTCCACCATATTATCAACCTTCAATAAATTATCAAGAGCCTTTATTACCAAGCACCAAATTTTCCTTATCAACAAATGGAGAATACAGGTGGAGGATTTTTTGATTATGTTTTTGGACAGAGAGCAAGACAAGATGATAATGAAAGTGAAAGTGGGAACTATGACCCTCCATGACATTCTACAATGTGGTAATTCTAATTCTCTCTTTGTAATAAGTAAGTAAGTATATTTTATATTATCTGATATTTCTTTTTAGTTTTCTCAATTAATATTGATATGTTTGTTCAAAATAAGAATTTATTTAATTAATATTGATGTTAGGCATGATATATTTATGTATATAAGAGTTATAATAATTATATACATATTTTAAAATGCTTTGTGCAACTTCAAAAAAAAATCACAGCCGCAATGACCGCAACCCGCATTATAGCACCCGCAATGCCCGCAACCATAGTAGCCGCAACCGCAATTTAAAACCATGTTAAAGAACCTCTTGCCACCGATCCTAAAGAAACAACTCCATCTACAAATATAGTTCTTCAAAGCCAATCTAGCAAGTCTCGAACTATTCCTTCTCATAAGTGGATCATTAACTCAGAAGCCACCGATCACATAACAAATATTGTAGAGTTTCTTGAAAAACTTTGTCCTCATATAAAGCCCTATGTTACTATGGCCAATGGCAGTGAGTCAAAAATTGAAGGCCAAGGATCATGCTAGCTATCTGATAATGTTACTTTAGAGGCTATACTTCTTGTTCCATCATTAGACTATAGTTTAATGTCTGTGAGTTAGATTATCGCAGCATTATATTGTATAGTGACTTTTTGGCCCACTTTCTGTGTGTTTCAGGACATCCCAATGAGGAGGATAATTGGCTATAGTATTAGGTGAGGCAGTCTCTATTATTTTGAATCCGAAGGTCTAGAAGATCGAATAAAGGAGAGAGTTTATAGCATTCGTAGTAATAAGGCTAAAGATTAAATTTGGTTGTGGCATAATCGTCTTGGTCATTTGTCTTTTGGTTATCTAAAAAAATTAAAACCTACATTGTTTCGCAGTTTGAAAGTCTCTGATTTTCATTGTAAAACTTATAAATTTGCAAAAAGTCATCGTGTTCCATTTACACCTTGTTTGAATAAAGTACTATTCCATTTATGGTTATTCACTCTGATATTTAGGGTCCAGCTAAGATTCCTACTCACTCGAATGCATGATATTTTATTATGCTTATTGATGATTGTACCAGGATGATTTTGGGTTTCTTTGCTAAAAAATAAAAATGAAGCTTGCCAAGTTTTCTAGGAATTTTATAAATATGTACAGACTTAGTATAAGCAAACCATCAGTATCTTATAAATAGATAATGGGATTGAATTTACCAAACTCGGAGACTTCTTTCAAAGAGAAGGAATACGTCATCAGACTTCTTGTGTATACACATCACAACAGAGTGGCTTAGTTGAAAGACACAACAGGCAACTCTTAGAAATCATTCAATCATCTTTGTTTAGGATGGACATGCCTCGTATATTATGAGGTGAAGTAGTATGATCAATAACATATCTTGTTAATCGTACACCTTCAAGTGCTCTCACCTTTCGAACCCCACTGGAAGTTCTCTAAAACCAACTTGAATTTTCTCATATGGCTAACCTTGAACCACATGTCTTTGGATGTATAGCATATGTTCATGTTCCTCAGGCACTTCGAGGTAAGCTTGACCCTCAAGCACCTAAATGTATTTTTATGGGCTATTCGGATGTCTAGAAGCGATATCGGTGTTATGATCCTATTGAGAAATAACTGTACACCTCTTTGGATGTCTCCTTTATTGAGACATCTCTGTATTTTCCACTTACTACTTCTCTTCAGGGGGAGAAGGGAGGAAACGACAAGAAGATAATAGCTGTAGAATGAGAGTTTGAAGAAGTATTTGAAGAACTCGAAGAACTTACTGGGTTTCATAAAATGATACATGAAGAGCTAGATAATGGTTTACCTCTAATGCCTATACCAATAGCCTCAAATTCTTCAGATGTCCATATGAACACTTAGGTATGCTCTAATCCCCCTAATGAACCTTTTAGATTAATGGAAACAAACTCATAAGATTGTGCAAAAGAAACCATGAACGAAGTCATTGAAATAAAAAACATGCCTTGTAGAATCTCTAACAGATCAATGAAGGGAGTACCAAGGAAGACATATGAACCAAATCTGAATGCTTGAGGGAGGTATCCAATATGTAATTACTTGAATCTTGATGAGAAGATGGACTCGCATGTACTATCTATGATATCAGACATCGTAATACCCACGAGTGTAGAAGAAGCATTAAAATATCCTGAGTGGGTAAAAGCAATGAACGAGGAACTTGAAGCATTATAGAACAATAGAACCTGGGACCTCACCACCTTGCACGAAAGGAAGAAGTTAGTTAGGTGTAGATGGGTGTTCACATTAAAATTGAAAGCTAATGGTAGCCTAGATCGATACAAGGCCAACTTAGTACTAAGAGGTTACACACAACAACACGGGGTAGATTACGAAGAGACATTTGCACCAGTAGCTAAAATGAACACAATTCAAATTCTAATCTCACTAGCAATAAATTAAGGGTGGAAACTGTCATAACTAGATGTAAAGAATTTGTTTTTGAATGGTGAATTAGAAGATGAGGTGTACATGCAAGTGCCTCCAGGTATGATGGAATCAGATGCAAGTATGGGCAAGGTTTGCAAGGTTTGCAAGCTTTGAAAATCATTATACAGCCTCAAGCAGAGCCCACAAGAGTGGTTTGGAAAGCTCACAACCACTATGAAAAAAGTAAAGTATAGACAAAGTAATGCTAATTATACACTCTTTATTAGACGCAAGGAAGGAAAAGTTGCAATGCTGCTTATCTATGTGGATGATATGATCATCACTGGAAATGACAAAGAAGAGATACAACCTGGAGGAACAATTAAAGACAAAGTTCGAAATGAAAGACCTCAAGCAACTGACGTACTTCCTTGGAATTAAAGTTCAACAAACAAGGCAAGGTATATTTCTCACTCAGAAGAAGTACATCTTGGATCTTTTAACAGAAACTAGGATAATGGATTGCAAACCAACTGATACACCTATGGAAATGAATCACAAGCTTGAGCTGCTCCCAGATCAGATTCCAACAAATAAAGATGTGTACTAGTGACTAGTAGGGATGTTGATTTACCTCTCACATACTATGCCAAATATTGCCTATGCAGTGGGGGTTGTAAGTCAATTCATGCATGACCCAAGTGAGGAACATATGAATGCAACAACTCGAATACTCAAGTACTTGAAACCTACTCTGAGCTTGGGACTGCTGTTTTTGAAAAACGAAAACTTAAATGTTAAAGAATACACTAATGGTGGTGAGAAGATAGAAGAAGAAAAATTAAAAGTCGAAGGGTATACTAATGCTGACTGGGCTAGCGATCAAACCACGAGAAAATCAACATCTAGATATTTTATGTTTATTAAAGGTAATCTAGTATTGTGGTGAAGCAAGAAGTAGAAGGTAGTCTCAAGGTTAAGTGGCAAATCTAAATTTTAAAGTATGGCAAATGGAATATGCGAATTGCTTTGGATAAAGAGCATTTTAAAAGAAGTGTGCTACAGACACAAAGGACCCATAAACTTGTATTGTGATAACAAAGTTGCGATACAAATAGCCCAAAACCCCATACAACATAATCAAACAAAGCATATAGAGGTAGATAGGCATTTCTTAAGAGAAAAGCTGGATCAAGGAATCATCAAGTTCCCTTTTGTGAGATCGAACAATCAACTTGCAGATATACTCATGAAGATTGTCTCCATGCAAGATTTTCAAGATGCGATTGGCAAGTTAGGCATGAAATTCCTGTACCAACTTGAGGAAGAGTGTTAGAAATATCTATAAATATTTTTAGTTATGTAAACAATAGAATATTTGTTATGGTTAAAATTATACTGAGATAGGGGGATAGTACATATCTCCAAGATTTGTTTGCTCTATATATATATATATATATATATCCCTATACGGCTACGTTTATGTTAATAATAATATATGATATTCAATTTATCAGTAATTCTCTATTATACTCTTAAGGTTAATATAACCATTCTAAATAAAAAAGACCAAATAAGTGAATTTATTGTGTAATGACAGACGTAAATTAAATACAAAATTATATGGCTTCTTATTTTTTATCAGCCTCTAGCTATTATTTATCGGTCTTCTATGAGTTTGAATGCGAACCTCAGCTAGTGTTACAGTTCTACCAGTTCTTGACTTAACTTGAAAGAACGTTGTAAGGCTAAAGTAGAGCACCAATGTGAAAAGATGAGCCAAAACCAGAGCTAGACACTTTATTCTTCTTGGATTGCTCACTTCTTTATTGGAATTGCGAACTCTCCTAACTAGCATACAATTCATTCCAAATAGTTTCTTTAATCTAATCTAGTCTTTTTCCTTCTTGTTAGGCATAACTGATCAAATCTTTCAAGTGAATCCTTACATGGTCCTTGAAGTTCTCATAAATTTGATGGTGATATTTGACATACCAACAATAATATTTCTACAAAATTTATGCTTCTAATTATTAATAAATTAACACACACAAAATTACAATTGTCTGACATATGAAGATTAAAATGTACTTTAAGTTCTTGAAACCATAATTGTTTAGGTACTTAAGGAACTTCTTTCCAACAATTCTATGGACCATCATAATTTTTTTTCCTAATAGTAACAATGTAATCAACAATATCATCACCATTTAGCTTGAACTTGATTGGTAAATCAATTTAATTTATAAATAAATAAAATTTATATTCACATTAAATACCATAATTAATTAAGAATGCTATCCTATTTTGATAAATGATCTAATTATCTTTCTTTGAAAATCAAATTCTTTGTGAACTTGGGAATATTAAGATGAACCATGTCCTTGTTAAGACATCTACATAGAAAAAAGATGATCAAATTTTTATCTAAAATTAGTTTTGAAAAAATTAGAGAGTTTGATGTTATTGAATTACCTTTCAATTAATCAAGATGGAAGATACTAAAGAGTGAAACAAGCTAAGGAGAAAAATGAGAGAAGAGTAGGATAAAGAAGAAAAAAGAAACGAGAAGGGATATATATAGGAGTAAAAAAAGAAATTAATTAATTTGAAAACTTTACTTACGAGCTTTAATAAAGCGTCACTTCACTAAAGCTTGCTTTTTCACATGTAGAAGCTTGCTTCTTCATGTGAAGAAGCTTCATGTGAATAATAGAAGAAGTTAAAAAGCTTCTTTTGTTCTTTACTAACGTGAATAGGTTAAAAGCTAAATGCTTTCCTGCTTCTTGAAGAAGAAGCTTCGTGTGAATAATAGAAGAAGCTAAAAAGCTTCTTTTATTCTTCACGAACGTGAATAGGTTAAAAGTTGAATGCTTTTTTTTTAATGTTATATTTTTTTTCAATTAGTATAAATATATAATGATTATTTATTTATAATAATTACAAGTGAAATTTTCAACTAATAATTAAATATAAATAATTGATTACCTTTCAATTAATAATTAATATTATTCTTTATCATCATTTTCATCATCCTCATCATCTTCTTCATCTTCATCTTTATCATTATAGTTATATTCCTCTTTAACTTCAAGATCTACCCCTTCCATTTGTCCCTCATCTTGTGAAATATCACCTAATATCTCATTATCAACTATACTAACATGAGCTTTCTCATCTTGGCAAGCAATCTTTAATATATGACTATCATTCATCAAACTCCATGATTTAGGTTTAATGACAACCCAACACTTTAATTTATATCTACTTCTCATATTATACGACACACAATAAACTTGTATAGCATGCTCTACAAACACAAAAGGATCAAAACTTTAATATCTTCTAGAATGTTTAATTTCAATAATTTTATTTTATTTGTGTACCTTCATCTTATGATTCATAATAGCATCAAACTAATCACAATAAAATAAGAGTAATTTTTTTATAGGTTCTCTTAGATATTGTAATGGTACCATTTCTTTAAGGATGCCAAAATATTCATTGTCATAACATCATACATTATGCATATATTCCATACTACATTCATCTTATGATAGCAAATTGTCATATGCAAACCTTAGCAGCGAAATTTCTTGTTATTAAAAACCTAAAATAACATAATTATGCACAAATAAGGATTTTCATCATTTCATTTCTCAAATTCATGCTAAACCAACTTGTTGCAATCCATGTAACACATAAACAAGAACCAAATCTAAGAAATAAACTAAATGTATATTTTGATTCCTTGAACACCTAATTTGATCCAAACTTTAAAAATCCATAACTTGAGCTACACAACTTTGATAAACACAAACTAGGTGTCCTTAAAAAGCTTTTGATGAGAGCTATCTATTGTAAAAATTTCACATCAAAATGAATCTATTTGGCCCCTTAAAAACTATGAAATCCAAAGTTGACTATGTGAATAATGCTGTGCAATTTCTACACAATTTACCCAGATTCAAAAATTTATAAAACGTTTTATAGATCTCCAAAAATTATAATCTTTGATTCTAAAGAAGGCTCTCAATGTCCTCTAATTTCTTATTAAATTTCAACCAAAGATTCATCCATTTGGGTTGTCAAAGATAAAAATTGACTAAATTTTGGTTCCAAATGGTACCAAATGAGCTCTAAAATGGTATTTCTTCTATTGAGCAAATTTCAATTCATAAATACATCATGTATGGCTGGTCCTAAATCACCTTTCCACATGCAAGAATACATACATACCACAAAGGGTTTCTATAGCATAATCTAGTACTTTTGAATATGTTTGCATTTCCATACATCAAGATATGTATATACACATTCATGTATACAACAATATTGCTCAACTACATTGCATTGTCAAAGTTGCTCTTTTTAGGCCTTCTGTTCATCATTCTTGCTTCTTTGAAAGTCACCTAGCCATGATTAGTAGATATAGGGAAAAAGTGAGATTCAAAAATCTTAATAGCTAATCTAACATTCAAACACACATATATGGTCCACCTAAGTACATGCAGCAAGTATGCATGTCATACAACCATAGCAAAAATATAATTCATGCTTTAGGGATCTTGTAGCTCATTCAAGAGCAAAACCAAGCTTAAAGGACTTTTAGTCTAGCCTCACTCAACATCTAAGGACTTTTAGTTTAGTCTCACATACTTTTAGTGACTTTGGATGTAGCCTCACCCATAATTAGGGCTTTTGATTTAGTTTTACCCATACTTGGAGACTTTTGCTCTCACCTCATCCATTTCAAGGGACATTTTGCATAGCCTCACCTATCAAGAGCCAAATCCAATCTTAAATACAAATGAATATCATGTCATTACATATCATGATCAAACAATCCACAATTCATATAATTTACAAATAACATATACAAGCAATCTAGAAACTCAAATAAACCAATCATACACACATAAATATGAAAGAAAAGCTACCTTGGCACAATAATTCCAATTGATGATCCCCCTTGGTATTCCTTCATTCTTCCATGGCCCTACACCCACACTTGGATGTAAACTTACTTGTTTAGCCTAGACACATTAAATAAAGCATAAATCCCTCAATGAAATCATAGTTGTACTCATATTAATCTCATAGATGCAATTTAGGGCTTTAGGTGCAACTAATCACACTTTACTTGCCTTAAGAAGCAACTCTTATAATTCAACTTCTTGGCTCTAAAATCTCACTTGATATGAGTCATATGACTCTATTGAAACTCAATAGAGCCATCATATGCATAGTTACACAAGCCTAATGCCAAATTGCTTCTTTAGGCCTAATTGAACCATAAAATTTTACCTTTCAAAATAATGGCCCTAAATTCATTTCAATGGTTTTATTAGTATTTATAATTTATATCTAGACTACTTACATCCTTGAATATTGTAATTATTGGTAGTGGTTTTAGATATAGATTTTAGAATTGTAGATTTAACTTCACACAAAGCTAAGATCTATTTTTAGACTAGATATCCCAATGGGAAGAACACAACCATGAGAAATAGGAAGAGTAGAAGTTACAACTTATGATATCCAAAAAACTTTGAAAGTCAATTAGAGTACTTTTTGGGTAACTTAACAAATTTTAACTAGTATAAATAGAATAATTAATTCTAAATAAAAGCCTATAGATAATTTAGCCTATTACAGGCCATCTATAACACATAAAACCTCATTCATTTAAATAGTGTTAAATAAAAAATTAATTATTTGATATTATCTCAAATATAATTTGTTAATTAGCCAAATAATTAATTAATACCAATCCATAAATTAATTAAAATTTCAACAATATCCTATTTAGATAGTGTTAGTTAATTATTAGACAAAGCAAGAATAGATCAGCATAGTATATAAAGAATATCAAATAATCAATATACATTATAACCAAAAAATTAGAAAACAAATGACAAGCCAAGAGCATCGAATCTGATAGGAAAAACAATATTAAAATACCAAAAAATTTCATAACTAAATTAAATGGAATAATAAATAAAATATATTCAAAAGACTTGTGTCAACCAAGTATCAAAATACATCAAAGTGCCTTTTAAAAATATGACTCAAACTTCCACTAAACTAAGGTATTAACAAAAGATTTCATAATACTCAAGAGTCACTTGTTTCTCAAAAACCTCTCATGAGTAAATAATGATTAACAAATTAGCTAGCATATTATTTGTAAAATATATATAATTTAAGTTTGAGATTCACATATCTTTTCTCTAATGAATAGAAACTTAATATCAAAATTTAATATGATTAAAATTTCTATGATTTTGAGAGAAGTATACAGTAGAATCATTTGTCGCAACAAAATAGTTAAGACCTAAGATATACATTCAACAATGCTCATATAATAGAAATTAATTTTTTTGATTATGTAGTCCAAAAGATGGCTATTGCAACAAATGATACATTCTGCAACTAAAATTAAGGAAGTTCTAATAATCCATTTAGCACTTTTTAACAAAACAACTCCTCCAAACATGATAAGATATATATAGAGGTCAAGATAGCTATAAGTTTTTGCATACAACTTTTGTCGAAAAAATTTTAATGGGCTCACATTAATTAATTTTATTGTTTTCTAAAATAGATTGACTATGATCCATTAAGAATTATCATAAGTCCAATTATAAATAATATGATCATAAAGTTGATGGAGTTTGGCATACATTTAAATTAAAGGTTTGGTGAGCGGTCTTAATAGTGTAGGCTAATTGTTTTGTTGAAACTTATGATAGGAGGGCCCAATAAAACATCCTTATATATAAAGCTTGGTCCTATCTCTAACCCTAATTAAGAGTGCCTAATCCTATTGAAAGCTTCTCATCTAATCATAGGGTGATAAAGAGGAAGATCCAGCTCCTAAATTGCTACAATGGTAACCATAGGTATGTTCTTCATTCAAATCTTTGAATTAGTGTTCTAGTTTCATACAAGATCCAACAATTCCAATAGTGGTATCAAAGCTATGGTTTTGTA
Source organism: Erythrophleum fordii (assembly GCA_032878935.1). Classification (NCBI taxonomy): domain Eukaryota; kingdom Viridiplantae; phylum Streptophyta; class Magnoliopsida; order Fabales; family Fabaceae; genus Erythrophleum; species Erythrophleum fordii. The sequence goes on along the minus strand of JAVQMF010000025.1, from coordinate 2,828,621 downwards.
TGAAATTTAGAATTTAGGATTTAAAATTTAACAATAAATATAGTGTTCATTCCCACCAATTTGGCAATTAATATTTTCATGGTTGTTTACTAATTGGCCAAATTAGTTTAGGGCTTTTGTTCTCTAGATCACAAGCTTTCATATGATAAATTATTTACTTCCTAATTCCAATTGAGTAAAGAGAATTTGAAACTCAAAGTTTTGAATTATACAAGTTCATCCTATTTTTTATTTCTCTCAAATTGAAATTTTTGCTTGAATTGTTGCATGGCAAACCTTCATCTTATGTTTGTTAACCCTTTTGTAATAATTAATTACATTAAAATTCGTTCAATTTGCTAAAAACTCAAAAAGGGATTTAGGGTTCATGTTCTTCGAAACCCATATGCATACACTCTATTTTTTTTTAATTCCCTTATTTGTTTGCTTAATTAATGATCCAAATATCTTATAAATTCTTGTTTACATAAAAGCCCCATGTTTTTAGTGATTAAATACATCAAATTTTCAATTTTGATTTTAAGAACCATTGCCAAGAAACCCACAAGGAAAAATGGGTTAATTCTTCCCTTCTGATTAATTTCATGGATAATTGATGCTTCAGATATCTTAGGAATCTCAATTATGATGAAAAGCACCAAGAACCCGAAACTAAAATCGCTTAAAATGGCTCAAGATCACACGGGTTAGAAACAGGTCCAGAGAACCCATTTTCAAACTTGCATACTCTACTAGAGGTTGAAGATAACCTCCAACTGGGCCTTGCCCACGTGTAGAGCATAGAGGGACTGGTGCGTGAGAGCCACTCCCAACTCCAATTGGAGCGTTTTTTGCGCCATTTTTCAAATTCAGTAATTTCTTTTTTTTTGTAATTTTTATTTTATTTTTTGAGATTCAGAAAAATTATTTATTAATTTTTTATATTTCTTCAATTAAAAATATCATTTTTTATTATTTTCAACTAACAAACGGCCTCAAAAAATTATTAAAAAAATTTAAGAAAATATTTTAACATATTTAGAGCATGGAAGTTAGGTGTACTCTCCCTAAAAATATATAAAAAAAAATTATTCTCTCAAGTTGAAGCATAAAACATCAATGTTTAAGCCTTATCTAAACAAAATTTGTTGTTGTTCACAATTTTTATGCAAACATGGTTCACAATTGACCTTTTAGGATACATATGGTAAAAGTATCTTAATAGAATACAAATTTTCTCCTAGTCTAGGAATTTTATTTTAATAAATTGTTGGGAATGATAATCACCAAAGTGATTCATTCATCAAAGTTATTAAAACTGGTCAATTCCTTCTGTTGATAGGAGGTAAGGCAATTTTCTAATTCTAGTTTGGGAATATTATTTTGTATATTTATGTCACCAAGATATTTTTAAAAATATATATATTTATATATTTAAATGCACAAAATCGATGAATTCCCTTGTTGATAGAAATTGAGTTACTCTATATAATTATTTGGCCAAATGGGATTATTATATATACTAACTCTGGTATGGCATGAAATTTGTTGGTGGAAGTACATAACTAAGAGAATTTGTCTACCTAAAGGGGATAAATTTTCTCAACCATATATTTTCTTATAAAATGAGATACGTAGTTTTAAAGACTTATATACCAAAAAGGGATAAGACTCGCAATACTATATATTCTCCTTCATATTAGCTTTATGCTAGAGAAATCAAATGCATATTATATTCTCTGCCCAAATAGGAGTTCATGATGATGCACCTGGTGCTCCCTAAAAGTAACTTGTTCAACTTAAGCTATTTTGAAATTGCCTGGTTTACTGACCATATTGTAATTTTAACCATAGTTTCCTTTATTGTAAACAACAATAATGCCACCGTTGAAATTTTGACTAGTTCCAACTATAAGAGGTGGAAACAAGATGTAGAATTTGCCCTTCGAATAATGGACATAGATCTGGCACTATGTGAAAGTAAACATTTGAAACCTACTAAGAATAGCACTACCAAACAAAAGGAGTACTATGCTAAGTGGAAGAAATCCAACCGCCTCAGTCTCATAGCTATGAAAAGATCAATTACTAAATATCTCATAAATGTTTTTCCAGAAACAACAAATGCTAAGGAATTCTTCAACACTATGGAAAAGAGGTACCATGTGTCTGACAAGGCTAAGACTAGACAACTCATAAGTGAGTTAACAAGTATGAGATATATAGCATTAAGGGAGTTAGAAAATATATCATAAGGATAGTGCATGTTCAAACTAAACTCAAAGCTTATAATATTTTGATTCCCACAATAGGGAAATGTGTGGCTAAGGAAGAGAAATTAAAGAGGGAAAAAAATGAGAATGCATACTTAATTTCCCACAATAGGCCACATTTCCATAAAGGAAAAGGAAAATTTAAGAATAAGAAGACTCATACTCTTAAAAGGGATTAAGACTTCAAAAGGCATGGTAGGAATCAAGCTACTGGTAATGCAGATAAAATGAAGGACATGAGTTGTTATTTCTGTAAGAAGAAAGGTTATAAAAAGGTTGATTGTCTTAAATACAAAGGCTAGCTAGCAAAGAACGATAGTGATCAAGGTGAGTTATTGGCTTATATTTGTTTTAAATCAAAAATTATTGATGTTCCAATAGATTCTTGGTGGCTTGACAGTGGTACTTCTGTTCACATAACTTGTAACATCCAAGATTTATGAAAATTTTCTAAGTCTGCTAGCTATAGCCAGGACCTTTGTTAGCTATAGTGAATGTACCTATTCATTACAATGAGAAGCTAGCTAGCTATAGTGAATGTACCAGTTCGCCATAGTAAGGATGCAGCCAACTATAGTGAGTTTGTGCATCTTATACAAAATCTAGAAAGTTTCTTGCAATAGCACATGCTATAGCAGGAATAGGGGACTTGGGACTAATAAGTACTCATCGTAGCAAGGGGTATTTCTCGTTATAGCGAGGTTTGTTTAGGAAAAAGCATGAAAAAGTGAAATTTTTCTTCTTAAAGGGTCCAAACTTTTCTCTCTCCCTCTAACTAACATATGCTTCATCCAAAAACATTGGAGAAGGTTGGAGAGAGATAGAGAAACTAAGAGAAGCCAAGAAGAAGGGAGAAAATTAAAAAAGAAAGGTAAGAATCCTTAAGGATTTTCATGCTTCTTCTTCTTGAAACTTTGTTCTCCTCCTTCCAAGCTTCCTTTCCATGGGTTCATTAAGTAATATGGTTCTATTTTAACCTTAACTGAGAAGGGAAAAAGTGGTGTGCTAAGGAGAAGGTTAAAGGAAGCAAAAAGACTCTTGAAACAATTTTGAATCCAAGGTGAATTTTTGTCTTTGGTTGTTTCTTCCTTCTTGCTCTTCTTTGTGGGTGTGATGCCTAAAACTAAAACCATCTATGAAAGGAAAGTTCTAATTTAAAACTAATAAGAAACCATGAAATTGGAGTATGGGGAGTTAAAATATGTCAAGAAATTATAAGAAAAGTCAATGAATTTCAAGTTAGGGATATGTAAAGCTCTTGAATGTAATGTGAAAACTAATTTGATTCATAAACCCCTAACATATGCAAGTATTTGTTTAAGTTTTTAAGACCCCTAAAAAGTTTCCCATGTATCTCTTCCATCAAGGAAACATTAGAAACTTTATAGACTCCAATTGCTTTTCATGGTCTGACCTAGAGCGCTTAAGGGGGATTAAGTGTTTTAATTAGTTCTAAGCTTGGTTTGGGATCATGTGTGATGAAAGAACATGAGAGGAACCCTTGAAAAAACTTTAGAAGCCATAGATTGAAAGTTAGGTCAATAGGTTCCATAATATGACCTATAGAAGCAACATGGACCTAGGCTCTTGGAATTGAGTGTATGATGATTTTAAGGAGTCTAAATGGAACCAAGAGGCCTAGATATGGAAAGGAAATGGAGCTAAGAGTTTAAATTATGGCAGTTGCTTCATTAGGCCATTAATAGAGATATTATGGAACCAATAGACCAAGTATGCTTCTCAAGTGTGTATTTGATGCTTTGGCTTATTCCAAGAGAGTAATTGAGTGCTATTTGTTATGTTTAAGCCAAGGAACTTAAGCTCCATCTAGTTGTGGTTAGGAAACCAAGAAGGAAAAAGAGGAATCAAAAGGGAAGACTTGTGTTGGCTTGCAAGGTAGCTCTTCACTCCTTCTTATTTGCATTCTTAGACATGTAAATGTCATTGTATACTTGTATATGCATTTGTATGTTGAGACATGCCATTTGATGTTGCCTTGATACATTGGTACCAATATGCTTATATTTTGGGTTATGAAAATTTCTCTTAAAGGGTGAGGTGGAGCCAAAAATCCTTAGAAATGGGTAAGACAAGGCCAAAAGTCTCACAGATGAGTGAGGCTAAGTCAAAAGTCCTTAGACCAAGGGTGAGGCCAATCCAAAAGTCCCTAAAATAGGGTAAAATTAGACCAAAAGTCCCTAGAGCTTATTCTTAGCATTGATATGATTTTCATGGCATGTAAATCATATGTTGTATGATTTTTAATAATTGGATGTCTACTTGCATGTTTTGACATGTTTATATGTCTTAATTACTTTCTTAAATGAGTGCATGAGCTATTAAGATTTCATTAATCTTACCCCCTTCCCTTTCCCATCTCATATGGTCTTGGTGGAGCTCAAGAGCTAAAGAATGGAGGCTATGAAGCATAAATGGCCAGCTCTTAATACTTTTACATAATTATATATAGTTTTGATGTATAGGAAAGTAGGAAAGTCAAAGTACTCATATACATATTATTTTTGAGTTGTAACAATTGGAACAAATGTAAAAGCATGTATGGATGATGTAAAAACCATATTTGGTACCAAATCAATATAAATGTAAGATCCACATTTGATGCCTTGTAAATACTAGTGTATTCTTACATGTGGAATAGCCAAATTAAGATGCATGATAGTTTGGACCACTTGGGCAATTCATATATGATGTGTTAGTACTTTCAAACTTGCCCAAGGTGTGCTAGAATATATATGAGGCCATTTGAACCCACTTTGAATAACATAAGGTGCCAAATTTGCCAAATTTAAGAGTTATGTCAAGATTTAACCAAATGACCTCTTCTTGGTCTAAAACTTGATATGCTTATAGGTCTTGTTTAGAGCTTTTTGAGAAGTTAAAGTACATATTATTTAGAACTCTAGAGAATTTTTGGTAAATTTTTAAAGTTGGCAAATTTTGATAGAAATGACATTATTACTGTGCAAATGGTCAGTAGTTTTACCTCTATCACATGTGGGTCAAACGGTGTCCAATGGCTATAAAATTTTATAAGAAGCAACTAGACATACACAATGACCTATACTCATTGGAAGCACCCCAATTAGAGCTTTGTAGAGGGAGAGATGATTTTCTAAATTTCTAAGTCAGTATCAGGGATGCCAGCAGACCTTTGTTACTATTCCATCAGTTTTCAAGATCTAGGGGCTACTGAACTTATTTTTCTGCTCTAGTTAACATTTGTATCTTTCTAAATTGGTCTTCTATCACACATGGGTCAAACAGTGCCCAATGGCTATGAAATTTTACAAGAAGAAACTAGACATTCACAACGACTTATACCAACTAGAAGCACCCCAATTAGAGGTCTGTAGAGGGAGAGATGATTTTCTAAATTTCTGAGTCAATATCAAGGATACCAACAAAACTTAGTTACTATTCCATCAGTTTTCAAGGTCTAGGGGCTACTAAACTTATTTTTCCTCTCTAGTTAACATCTGTATCTTTTTAAATTGGTATAGTTTGCCTAGATTAAATTTTTGTGGAATTAGTTATGAATTTTTAAAGTTCATATCAGAAATCTGTATCAAAAATGCTAGGTAGTCTGACCCTTCAAGTTTTTCTATTGCCAAATATGGTTCAACTGATATAACTATGTCTTTGAATTATTTTTAGAATAAATTTAACATTCAGAGCTTTCCAGAAAGTTATGGTTTGCTTGATTTCCATTTTTCTAGAATTAATTATGATTTTTCAAAGTTGGAGCTAAAAATCTAACTTTTGGACCCGTGAGATTTTTCTGATCTTTGGCTTCATATCCATGGTTCATGGGTTGTTTTATAATATTTTTTAATTGTATGAAAGGATTTTGAGTAGAGAATGTGATTGCTGAGTTCATAGGACCCACGGGGTAAAGTATAAACGTTTAAACCCTAACACAATGCATTAAAATGCCACACTTTTAGTCCTTTTCTCTGTGAATTATGTGGAATCAAGCTTAAGTGATGGATAATCAAGGTTAATACATTATGGTGTTACATAACTTCTAACTTAAAGGGGTTTAAAAATAATAGGAAGCCAAACAAGAATGACTCCAAGCTAAAAATAGGCAATGGTGCTTATGTTAAGTTTAAATATATAGGAACAATTTTTTGTCATTAGACTCTGGTTATCGGCTTTGTTTAGAAAATGTTTTTAATATTTTTTCATTTAAAAGAAATTTAGTTTCTCTTTCAGTACTTGATAAAGTTGGATGTTTTTTAAATTTTGGGAATAAAGGTGTTAAAATTTTTTATGATTCTAAAGTGATTGGCAAATGCATTTTATCTTATGGATTATACAGACTGTGCTTGAATTCCAAAACTGATAACTTATCTTTCAATGTTAAGAATTTCATGGCTAAATGACCCTTAATTAAGGAGAAGTCTCCATTATTATGGCATAAACGACTAGGTCACATTTCAAAGGAAAGAATTAAGAGATTAATTAGAGATGAAATACTTCGCTCGTGTAATTTGGAAGACATAAACACATGTGTTAATTGTATGAGGGGAAAATTGACCAAAACTTAGAAAAACGGTGCAATTCATAGTGAGAGCCTCCTAGAAATCATACATACAAACATAAGTGGCTCCTATCCTTTTATTATATGTGGCAAAAATTATTTTATAACCTTTATTGATGATTTTTCCTATTATGGATATATCTTTTTAATTAAAGAAAAGTCTTAGGCCCTTGATACGTTGAAAATTTATCGAATTGAAGTTAAAAAGCAATTGGGGAGTATCATCAACATAGTTAGATCCTATCATAGTGGTAAATACTACAAAAAATATGATGAAAAGGGATAACAAAAGGGGCATTTTGCTAAATACTTATAAGATTCTAGGATTGTTGCCCAATATACCGTACCTAACAGTCCTAAACAAAATGGTGTGGCAGAAAGATGAAACCACACACTTATGAATATAGTGATAAGCATGATAAGTAGGTCTGATTTACCTAATTTTTTATGGGAAGCAATAAAAACTACAAATTATATTTTAAATCGGGTTTCAACTAAATCTGTTCCTAAAACACCTTTTCAGTTATGGATTGGAAGAAAACCAAGTCTTAATCACTTTCATGTCTGGGGGTGTCCTATTAAAGTGAAAATTTATAATCCTTCTCTAAAGAAAACAGATCCTAGAACTTCCTGTTTGCTTCTTCATTGGGTATCCAGATCACTCAAAAGGGTGTATATTCTATTACCCTATAAAAGGTACTAGAATTGTTGAATCATTAACTGCAAAATTCTTAGAGTTTGATATTGTTGAAGAAAGTTGCTCTCAGGCCTTTGAACTAAATGAACAGCATGATATAGTTTCAATTCATTTACAAATCACATATGCAAAAGTGATACCACTGAATGTAATAGAAGAGGCTGTGAATTTACTTATTCAAACAGAAGTACCCATTGTGGGTGAGGTTCTTCAGATAGGTGATACAGTCATTGAAACAATTTAACCAATTCTAAAAGTTTCCCTAAGGAGGTCCCAGAAAGAAAGAAGATCAGCAATCTCAAGTAACTATTATATCTATTTAAGAGAAGTAGAATTTGACATTAATAAAACTATGGATCCTTTAAGTTACATTGAAGCAAGTAATAGCCCTCAATCAGACATGTAGAAGAATGTAATAAGTGATAAGATGAGTTATATGTTGGAAAATAGAGTTTGGGAGCTTGGTGAATTACCTATAAGTTGCAAACCAATTGGTTGTAAATAGGTATTCAAGACCAGGAAAGATTCTAAAAGCCAAGTTGAAAGGTTCAAGGCAAGATTAATAGCTAAGGGTTTTGCACTGAGGGAAGGCATTAATTTCACAAAGATGTTCTCACTAGTCTCCACTAAAGATTCATTTAGAATTATCATGATATTGGTTGCTCATTAAAATTTAGAACTTCATTAGATGGATGTCAAAATAGCATTTTTAAGTGGAGATTTTAATGAAGAAGTCTACATGGTGCAACCAAAAGGTTTTAAAGAAACTAAGAATGAGCATATGGTGTGTATATTAACAAAGTCAATTTATGGCCTTAAACAAACTGCTTGCCAATAGTATTTAAAGTTTTATTAGGTGGTAATCTCATTTGGGTTTATTAAGAACAAATTTGATCAATGTTTTGTAAGTAGTGATTCGAATCTGCTTCATGAAACTAAAGTTTTCCTATCTAGTGCTTTTGACATAAAAGACCTTAGGGGGGCCTCATATGTTCTAGGTATTGAGATACATCATGATAGATCACACCATATTTTGGGATTGTCTTAGAGAGCCTATATAGATCGTGTGTTAAAATAATTTAATATGCAAGATTGCAGACCTGGGGAAGTACCTGTTGTTAAAGGTGACAAGCTTTGTAAAAGTTAGTGCCCCAAGAATGAGTTAGAAAAGAAAACTATGAAGAATACCCTTTATGCTAGCATAGTTGATACTCTTATGTATGTTCAAATATGCACTTATCTTGATATTGCTTTTGCTATAAATTCTTTTAGTTGATATTTATCAAATCTTGGATCTTAACATTGGGTTGCAGCAAAGAAAGCCATAAGATACCTATAAAAAATGAAAGATTTCATGCTTATCTATAGAAAAGTTAACAACTTTGAAGTGTTGGGATACTCAAATTCTGATTTTGCTAGGGTGTCCAGATGATCTAAAATCCACTTTTGGTTACATTTTCATGTTTGTTGGTGGGACAATCTCTTGGAAGAGCATGAAACAGACTTTGACTGTATCTTCAATGATGTATGCTGAGTTTATTACAAGCTATAGGGTAGCTTTGCAAGCTGTCTAGCACAAGAATTTCATATCGGAGTTTCATATAGTTGACTCGCTAAACCACTAGTCATTTATTATGATAATAGTGCAACAATATTCTATTCCAAGAATAACAAGATTAATAATAGATTTAAGCACCTAGAGATAAAGTACCTTACAATCAGGGATCTAGTCAAGAGAGGAGATGTTGTCATAGAATTCATAAATACTAACTCAATGTTAGCTGATCATCTAACTAAAGGATTAAGGCCTATACAATTTAATAAATATGTTGAAAACATGGGTATCTTAAGGTCTTTTGATTTTTTAAGTTAGTGGGAGTTTATTTATTTTGCCTTATTTTGTTTTATTTTATGCGATAATTCTATGGATGTCTTTTATTTTTGAATTTCATGAACTTTCACATATCTGATATGTCATACTCTAATTGATGATCATAATTTTTAATATTTTTTTGTGCAAGGGTTGAATGCAACATGTACCTTAAGACATGGTGCTGGTATTAAGGATGACCATTTTATTTATCATGATATGTCTCTTAAAACATATAGACTTGTTATGAGTCATACAATTTCTCACTGCGGTTTAGCATATAGATATTGAGAAATCGTGATTTCTCATTACAGTTTAGCATACAAATGTTAAAAAATCATATGGAGAACCGATAAGAAATAGTGTATAATTGATCACTTTGAGAACTATTTCTTACCATACTTCTATACTTATGATCCATATCAATATAATGTCAATATGTATGAGTGTGGACTAGTTTCATGTCATTAAAAAGCATGATGATCGCCATTATTCTTTATTGATGGTTATGTTGGACTGAATTGTGTATGATGTGTTTTCTTAGGACCATTGTTTTCTAAATAAAGTGCACACATAAAGTTTTTATTGTTTAATCAACCTAAGAGTTATTTTACAAAATAAAATGAATTTTCTTAAAATCAAATTAATGTGGCCCAAGTGGGAGAATGTTGGAAAAATTTTAATGGGCTCACGTTAATTAATTTTATTATTTTCTAAAATGAGTTGACTATGGTCTATTAAGAATTATCATAAACCTAATTATAAATTAAATAATCATAAAGTTAATGGGATTTAGCACACATTTAAATTAAAGGTCTAATAAGTGATCTTAATAGTATGGGCTAATTGTTTTGTTGAAATACATGATGGGAGGGCCCAATAAAATATCTTTATATATAGAGTTAGGTCCCCTCTCTAACCCTCATTAAGAGTGCCTAGTCCCATTGAAAGTCACTCATCTAATCATAAAATGATGGAAAGAAAAATTCAACTCCTAAATTACTACTATGGTAACCACTGGTATGTTCTTCATTGAAATCTTTGAATTAGTGTTCTAGTTGTATACAAGATCCAACAATTCCAATAACTATTTCATAAAATAACTCCTCCAAATATCATAAGATATATGTAACGTCTGGTACATGGTAAAAACACCATAACGGGTTAGTTTGAAAAGCAAGTTCCCTAAGATGAGTGATCCAAGGCCAAACAAAAATTTGACAAAATTTTAAATAATGAAAAATGAAGATTTAAGCTTTAAGTTGCCCAGAAATCGAGGCCGAAGTGATTCAAAAAAATTATCGAAAGGCTAGTGGTATTTTCGTATATAAGTGTAAATTTGGAAAAACACCCAGGAGGGCTTTTTAAATGAGAATTTTGAGTTGTCTAAGGTTCTCAGAGGCTTTGAAAACCATGGGAAGCCCCAAGATCTGCAAAGCCTCTCTGATGTACTTTCTCCAATGACGATGAGCCTGAATTTTGACGAATTCATTTGGGAAGGTTTTAGCTCTAATTTGAGTAGTTCTAAAAGTATTTTATTAAATTGGAAACCTAAATTTTAAAATAAAAAAGAAAATTCTAAAAAAGGAGCTAAAACGAAGCTAAACTGGAAATGCCATTACGAAAAGGCAAAATAGGAATTTTCTAAGGAAAGAAGCTTCTTACACTCTCCTTAAAAACTCACGATTCTTCTCCTCTCTCCCACATGATTCTATTCTGCCTAAAGTACAAAAAAGAGAGAGCTTCTTTGGGCACATAAAGAGAGAGAGAGAGAAGAAGGAGGGAGGAAAGCCAAGAAAGGTAAGGAATCTTGAAAATTTTCATGTTCTTTCTCTTCCACTCTTGCTCTCCTCTTTCTATGCTCTTTTTCCATGGCTTTCTTGAAATGTTTGGTTCTGTTTTTGCTTCAGAATTAACAGGGGAGTTTAAATTGCTTGAGAAGGGGAGAACCAAGAAGGAGAAGCCTTGGAAGTAAGTTTGAAACTAAGGTAAATCTTGTTCCTAGTTACTTTATTCTTTTGCTCTCCTCTTGGGTGTATGTTCAGCCAAAACAGAACCATGAAGGGGAGAGGGAGTGTTGTTCAAAACAAGAAAGGAATAAGGGAATTAGGCTATGGGAAGATGGAATATGCTAAGAAATTGCAAAAGAAACCAATAGAAATTAAGTTAGAAAAGTGTTGGCTTCTTAAGGGAATCTTGAAATCTGATTTTGTGTGGATATTTTCTTGACTATTTAAGTATTCCATTGAGCTCCTAAGACTCTTAGAAACCTCCCAAGTGGCTCTTCCATCAAGGAAAAATCAAAAAGTCCAAGAACCCCACTTTGCTCCACAGGTTCAACTAAGGCAAGAGCATGAGGTTAGAGGATGTTTTAATTTGTTTTAGCCTTGGTTTAGGACTCCTTATGATGTTAGAAGATGGGAGAAACTATTGAAAAAAATTTAGGAGTCATGGAATGAGAGATGGAATAATGGTGTCTATAATGATGGCTTAAGAAGCAACTTGGTTCTCCACTTATGCAAGTGGTTATATGAGGGCTCCAAGGACCTTAATTGAGTTCAAGAGGTCTAGAGTCTTGGCTTGCTTCAAGCATGTGATTGTGTGTTATTGGTAATATTTAGGCCAAGAGAACATCCCACCACCTAAGTGTCCTTGCGAGGCCGAGAAAGAGAGGGAGTAGAACAAAGAAAGCTTGCATCAATTGAAAGGTAGTTGTCCACCTTATTCTTCATACATTTTTATGTGCATATGTATGTTATTATGTGTTTACATGTACTCTTGTGATTTGATAACATGTCACTTGATGTCTTGATGTTGCATTGGTACCAATGTGTATTCTTGAATGGTTTGGTTGTGAGATTGGCTCATAAGGGTGAGGTGATGCCAAAAGTCCCTTAATATAGGTGAGGGTGTGTCAAAAGTCTCAAGGTATAGGTGAGACTAGGCCAAAAGTCTCTTAGATGAGTGAGGCTAAATCAAAAGTCCTAAGGCCAAAAGTGAAGCAAAATCCAAAATTCTTAGGAATAAGGTAAGGCAAAACTAAAAGTCCCTAGAGCATAAGAATGGTTTGATGTGTAAATGTGGCATTACACACTTTATGTTTACACACTTATGATTTTGATATATGTATACTTTGAATATATGTGTGAATGGGTGTGTGAGCTATTGAGATTCTTAGAATCTTTGTCCCTTTTCCCTTTCACTTTTGAAATGTCTAGGTGGTGCTCAAAGATAAGGAAATGCAAGCCAAAAACATTAAAAAGCTTACTTTGCCTATTATGTAGTATAAATTGTAGTTGAATGTCAAAGTGACTTTGTACACATTATTTTTGTGATGTAAGACCTTTAGCAAATGTAATATGATGTATAGAGCTATGTAAATATTTTGTGACACTAAATCAATGTAAATGTGGAATTTGACCCTTGGATGGCATGTATGTTTTAGTGCATTAATGGATGCAAAATGGCCAAATTGATATGCATGGTATTTGGGACCACTTGGGCAGTTGATACAAGTCATACTCATATTTTTAGACTTTCCCAAGAGGTGCCAAATCCAAAAAGAAGCCATTTGGACCAAAGTGATGCCTTATGAGAAGCAAAAGTGACCATTTTGGTGAGATATATCACTTTTTGTCCAAATGAGCTCTTCTTGGTCTAAAATTTGGCATGCATCTAGAGTTTTTTGGAAAGCTAAAGTAGGTATTATTTGGAAGTCTACAAAATATTTGATGAATTTTTGAAATTGCAAAATTTTTTTGGTTTGGTCATTGTCACTGTAGCTATGATCCAAAATTTGTTCTATGTCAATCATGGGACAAATGATGTCCAATTGCTATAAAATTTTATAAATAGAAACTAGACCTTCTCAATTACTTGTACTAACTAAAATCACTCGATTTGGATGTCTAAAGAGGGAGATGATGAATTTTTAAAATTGTTGTCCAATTCTAGTGTCCAATCAAACCCATGTTATTGTTTGATTAGTTTTCATGGTCTGAACGAACCTGGAATGGTCTGGAATGATTTTTTGCCTCTAGTTAACATCCACAGATTTCTAAATTGTTATCATTTGTATAGATTATATTTTTGTGAAATTAATTGGATATTTTTTAAGTTTATATTAGAAATCTGTATCAGTACCAGTAGCTAGTAAGATCTTTATGCCTTTTTTGATGTCAAACATGGTCCAGCTGCTATGTTCATAACTTGAAATTATTTTTTGTATAAAGTTAACACTCAAAGATTTCCAAGAAGTTATAGCATGGTATATTTTGATTTTTTTACATTTAATTATGAATTTTCAAAGTTGCCCCTGAAATTTACCATTTGCTATCCGAGGTGAATAAAAAAAAAATCCATGATTCTAAACTTGAAATCCGTGGATTGCTTGATGTTTTAGATTGTTTATGACTTGTATAAGTGATAAATGAGTAGAGAATGATGTTGGGACATCCACGGGGCCCTTATGATGCAAATTGAAAATTTAACCCGATGTTGCGCAAACAAAAGTGCATTACTTTCATACTTTTCTTGTAAATTTATGGGGAAAATGGATATAATAGCCTTGAATGGAAGAGAATGATAATGGAATATATGTGGTATGATAATATATCCACAAGTTAAGGTAGTTGTAAGTGTCTATTTTACACTTTACCCCAGAACAACTTCTCTAAATATATTATAAGATGTATACACAAATAGCATAATATAAATCAAAGAAAGCTAATGATTACAAGTCAATTAAATCTAGTGTAAGTTAACATGTGAACCTAAATGCTTGTAGGTACTGCATAACCTTTTTAGCCAGCCTCCGATGATCTAATTCAGGATCACTCAAGTATATCTACCAAATATGCTAAGAACAAAAGTTATATTAGAATAAGTGCATACTTAAGTATAGATCAAGTATGCGCTGATGTTAGTGACAAGTTGCTTCACGGATGTTAATATTGCCATCATTAAATTTAATCAAGTATGCGCTGATGTTATTGACAATCAACCGCTTGATAGCAAATAGATAAATAAATAAAGAGAAATGTTTATTTATAAAAAAAATCCTAACTAATAATTTGTTCTTGTTCATCTCAAATTTGTTAGATAGCATAAATGGTGTTGAAAATTTAGGCCTGTCGTAAGACAATCGATGTAATCTGTACTCATATTAAAGAAAAACCTTGAGCATGAGACATACATATATTCCTATAATGTTTGGTGGGTTTGAAGAATTTTGCTAGTGTTTTTTTTTTTTAAAGTATAAGAAGAGGATTGAATTAGTGATACTATCTATAAATTCTTATTCCAACCATGAGAGTTAGCCTTAGATGTGACAATCTATTTAATTTAATTTCTAAAAGGGGTTGGAAGCTTCAAAGTCACAAAAATCAAGACAAGTAAAAGTAAAAAAAAAATAAAGAGATTTAAAGTTTTCCAACAAAATAGGTATCTGATGAGGGGATGTGAGGCAACTCTTAAGCACTTATAATAAGGGAATAAAAAGCCACAATAGAGTGATAAAAATTAATAAGAAGTTTCCCCAAAGAAAAAGTTGATGAGGATTATGAAACAAAATTATTTATTTTAAAAAAATTATATTTTAAAATTATTTTAAAAAATTCGTAAACTTAAAATTTGAAGTCTTAAAATTAAAATACTCTTAATAACATTTTTTAGGACTATTAGTGCAAATACATTCTCATTCTCCTCATTTCACCAAGCTGGCTAAATAGTTGGACTGCATCGATTATTGTATTATGGCGATCAAAGGTCGAGAGGAGTAAGGCACAATAAATTGTTTAATTGGGAAATACAACAATAATATTATTAAAGGCATTTTTATCCTAAAACTTGAAATTTTAGGTTCTTAAGTCCTTTTAAATAATTTTAAAATATAAAATTTTTTAAAATAAATAATTTTATTTTATTATCCTCAATAGCAATTTTCCCCAAAAAAAAAGAGTACAGTTGATTGCACTTTATTATTATTATTTTCCTGGTAATTATTTTCAAAATTGATCTTCACGTTTGACATGTTGCTAAATTGGAGAACTGATCTCATTTGACATAACTTTTAAGTGGGACCGATTGAATTCATATTATATGTAAAAGTAATAAGCATTGAAGAGAAAAAATAATTACACAATTAACATTATTCTACACGAGATATCACTAAGAGCAATAGAAGTAAAAAAGTAGAGTTCGGGTTCAAAGTTAGAAGATCCTTCAATAAAGTGTATTCCGCATAACCCAAAGCCCCCGTCAGGTACCCTTCAATTTGTGTTGGAGACACTTTATAATGTTTTAAATAATTATTTAAGGACAATATTATTGAGAATAACGTTAATTTGAAAATTTTAAAATAATGTAAATTTAATTATTGTTTTAAATTATATTGTTATTTGAGATATTTTATTTTTATTTTAATTTTGTATAAACAAATTTAATAAAATGTTAAGTTAAATAAGTTTTAAAATAAATTACTTTCTCTTTTTTCTAAAAACTTCTTGATTACTCCGTTTCCTCTTTTATTATTAAAACATTATTCAACATTTCTTAAAAATAAATGACAAACTAAAATAATATACGCATGCTTACTTTTAGGCCTTGTTTGGTAAAAAGGAAAAGGCATTCATGGAATGGGAAAGGGGATGGGAGAGTAGGGAAAACATGTTTGGTATGCAGGATAACTTTTTCTTTGGGAGAGTTGAAACCTTCAAACATGGGAGAGTATAAATCTTCCTAACATGAATGGAAAATTGTCTGACTCGAGGGAAAGCAAATTTTCGGATTATCTTACCTCTATGTGTTTGAATTTCTGGTGGTAGAGATAAATAAAATTAATTTTTTAAAAATTAAAATATTATTTTTTATTATCAAAAATAAAAAATTATTATTATTTATTTATTATTATTATTATTGATAATTAAAAATAATTATTTTATTATATTTTATCATTATTAACAATAAAAAATAATTAAAAATATTTTGGTCTTTCAATCTCTCTTTCATTTCATTTCAAATATAAAAAAATAAAAATATTCATTTTTTTTTCATCATACTAAACATAATTACAGGGTACAAGATTTCTTTTCATTCTCATTCTATTTTTCATTCCTTTTTCATAAAAAATTAATCCCCTATACCAAACAAAACTTTAGAGGAGTTGTACATCAAACACTATCAAATATTGGCATACACTTTATTAACACATTAATGTGCCTGGATGTATATATACAATGTTGTGTAATGGTGCATGCACACACTGTATTTTGTTAAGGGTACGAGTATGTGATGTCGTATCATAAACTTTAATAAAAATTGATTACATGAAAATATTACACTATTCAAGCTAGCCATGCGACAATGCTGTTTATTTTCAAAATGGGGTTGGAAGCTTGATAGTCACAAAATTTAAGAAAAGTAAAAGTAAAAGAAAATAAAAATAAAGAGATTAATTCGTGCACGTAAGATTTCCAACAAAATGGTCATTTGATGAGGGGATTGCAGACAACTCTTATTTACACAAGGGAATAAAGCAGTAAAGCCCCCCCAAAAACAAAAAAAATCGTCAAGTAAAGAAAAGATTCTGCAGAATAAGAGGTGTCTTTTCATCTCTTGCTCTTTAAGATATTAATTTTTGTCCTCTCTCAAATTGAGAATGAAGGAAGCTAATGCCATATTTTAGTTGTCAATCAATATTTTCATTCTCTTATTTTTATAACATAATTTATTATTATTTTTATATCAATTTTATTTTCGTTCCAAATATAATATTGCACTAGCTGCTGAAGATGGCTCCTCTCTAAGGATTTTATATTTTACAATCACGAAAACTTTATAATGGGAAACTTTTTAAAAAGTTATTAGATGAAAATTTAACATTTCCATCATTACATAACTCCATACCAAAATTACATACAACATTAATTATTTGTTGAACAGTACCTTAACATGATATATGGAAAAGTTGAATGCTTTTTTATCATAAAAATCCGTGAAACCAAAGGAAGGCCACTTTGAGACCTAATTATTGTAAGACACTTTGGTAAGCTACTGCTACTATTGTTGGAATATTTATCCCTATTCTCACCCTTGTTCAATCAAATGTTTTCTCATCCTGGTCTTGTAATTGTATATTTAAATTAATTTGGGTAATTTGAGTGGATTTCCTTGCACTTTGTTATGTTTAACCTCTACTTTTACTTAAACGTCTATAACATCAATCCATTAATATAAGATTTGTTTTGTTCTGTTTTGTACAAATATCAATAAGACAATTCTAGAACATGTAATTATAACTCGAGTCATTTTGTATCTCAGACAACTTGATCGTCCATCTATCAATGTGCAAATATGGTTGCTTTTTCTCCTTTATGTGACTTAAACACTGTCTTCTTTTCATTTAATTTTGAATTTTCCAAAGTTTTCTGAAAACTAAATAGAGTTGTTGTAGTACCCAAAAATTAAAAAAAATAAGAGAAAAATAAGAAAAATGGAATCCAAGGTTTCTTTAAAACACATCTGTTTTCTAAGGCATCAGAATTTTTATTTTAAAATTTTTCTCTAAATCATTCAACACGCCTATTTGTGTCTTTTGTTACATGAATCGTTTGACTTTTACTAAAGTTTTTTTAGTAAATTAATTTTATATAATGATTCAAATGTTAAAAAAAAAAGTTTATCAATGCCTAGATACTTAGCTTCATTTAAGCGTAAAGTATGAGATCTGTTACTTCATTAAGTGGTGAGAACATATCTCCATCTATGATATAAGGATTCTCCCTTTTTTCAGTACTTTTATTCCTCATATATTAAAGAATTAAATGTATCGACACAATTATAACGCATTTACAATGTAATGGTGATGCTTTTGTACCTTGTTGATAATGTTTAACTAATAAATTAGTGACAGTATCATCTTAGCAGAATTATCCGCATCTTAAACAATTAATTACAAGTACAATAAGAGACCCTGTGCTGGTAACAAAGTAAAAGTGTTGTTTTATTGAAGTTACTAGCGCTTTAAACAACTGTTACTAACATAAAAACAAGTCGTTACAAAATACATCGTAAAATCTTACGTAATAATTTTAATTATGAAGTATTAGATTCGATCTTCTCGTCCGCTTATGTATTTTTTTTCCCTTAAAAAAATCGATAGAGAGATTGATTATTTGAATTGAAACATGCTTGGCAAATTTCTTTAAAAAAATGGTAAATTATCTTATTTGATTTAATTTAAAATTAGTTTATCTCTCCATATTGTGAAATGTTTTATTCAATTTTCATGTAATTTATCTATTACTATTACTATTATTATTATTATTATTATTATTATTATTATTATTATTATTATTATTATTATGTAATGCTTTCGATTTTAATTATAAAAATTAATCAGGTAAATTAATATTAAAATAATAGTTAATTTCTTTTTGTAGCAATAATTAATTTCATTGTTCAACTTATTTTTCACTTATATCTTTGATTATTTTATAATATTTATGGTTATTGTTGAAATTAATATTATCCTTCGTTTGAAAAAAAAAAGAAGCTTTCTTCCATAAAAATTAACGAGTTGATCAAGCGAACTCCTACTCAAGACTTGCCACTTTACTTCATCTAATGTGGAGCTCAAATTGTATGTTTGCTTTTAATCTTGCCATCCTTATCAAAAAAAAAAAAAATAATTTATAAATCTAAATAAACTACCGTAATTATTATGATTAATGGAAATTTTTGCTAATACAATAAAATTTAAACGCACTTTTGGCTCATGTGAACAATTAATGGTTAAATTTCTGTTATGAACTGTGCGTGTAAACACAGTTTGTGCAACGTGGATTTGATGGATCATAGCTAATTATTAGAGGAATAAAAAATCTATTTAACTCAAAAATAAAAAATTTAATTAATTAAAATACTCATAAATTAACGAAGTTATAGAATCATTTGCATTAATTAAAGCAAAAGATGAAGATTTGATGGCGTGAATTGTTACTAGGAAAACAATGGCAGCTTACTTTCTTTTAGCTTTCAATGGCATTGTTATTTTTATTAGGAAAAATTGTATCCTCAAATTGTATAGACAATCATAAGTAAGGGTGTTTAAAAGTTTGGTTTGATCTGGTTTAAAGCCAAAGTCAAATTGAATCAACATAATCGGTTTAACATTTCGTTGGATTGTAAATTTTAAATTCTAATCGATTTGGTTTGATTTGGTCCAATTTAAGAAGTAATTTTTTAAAAGATTTTATTCTTTGTAATATGTAAAATTTAATTTCTAATCTTTTGCATTTCTTAAAATTTTGATCAATAATAATTTTAGAATAATTCATTATTTTTATTTTTTTGTCTAAAAAAATTTCATATATTCACAAAAAAAGCATTAAAAGTGAGAAAAAAAAAAGAGCAACATCTGATAATAATATAATATAAATAATTTGTATATTTCTTGAATCACATAAAAAATATAACTTTGATACAAGTTTAATTGACAAAAGATCTCATTAATCTAAAAAATATATTAAATTTTAATTAATTACAAGTTTAATAGTTTGATTTGGTTCTGTTAACCAAATTAAATATAAAAAAATTGACAATCAAATCGACTTAATCAGTTCTAAAATCACCAAAACTAAACTAAACTAATTTTTAATCAATTTTATTTGAATTTTAGAGGTTTGGTCTGATTTGATTTAATTTTTTTCACCCTTAATCATAAGAATATATTCTTTTACATTAATTTAGTATATTTAAGATTTTGCTCTTAAATTATTTTAGAAGTAATTAAACTCAAATTATTAAAAAAATTATCTCATCTTACAAAACTTTTAAGTTAGCATCATTTATCATTTAATGAGATAACATTATTAATATATTTTTTTTAATAACAATTTATTCTTAAAAGTAAAATTTTGTCGTTTGTGCTTTGCTTAAGGAATACTGTAACCAAAAGTTAAATCACTCAAATAGAGTGTGACCCCACGCTTGCTTTATCAAGTTCACAATTATATATTATTGATTATTAAAGACTTGACCCTACTCCTTACCTATATAAATTGGGCCGGCTAACTCATCCAAGCAACCAAAGTCGTACACTCCTTCTGTCCCAAAAGAATTTGTGAACTTTGTTTTATTTCTATTTACTTTTGTTTATGAATACCACAGAGATGGCAGACATGCACCACAAAGATGTTGCGGTGGAAATTGAAGAAGTGATGAATGGGGAAGAACCTCAACCCCGTTTTGAAGATCAAGTATGCAACTCCTCCTATATATTGTGAAGGCTTTATTATTGTTATTTTTAAAATTTATTTTGGGTACTTTCTCTGTGTTTCATTAAGTTTTTGGTCAAATTATTGACCTTGTTTTTTTTTTCTACACATCATATAAGTGGGACACATTTATCCCTTGTCGATAACGTAATAAATATTAGCAATTCCGATAAAAAAGAAGTAATTTAAGTTGATGAAAAGTAAAGGCTAAGTGGGTAAATAATTAATCCATGAAAACTAAATTGAGAAAATTTGAAAATAAAATACCACCAAATTAAGAATACTTTCATTTTTCAGGGACTAAAACATTAATTTACTATTTAAATTATGATTATGATTATGATTGTTGTTTACTTTGGTGATAGGGATGATTTTAAAATCATACTAAAAATATTTTCCTATTGGTAATTGTAATATGGAGTTACGAAAATTATATAGCAGTGTTTTTCCTTACTATTACACCTGTCCCTATTTTTTTCTAACCCAGCAAATGATTAGCTAAATCTTTGCATGCATACTCATGTATATATAAATGTTTTAATCTCTGATATATATATATATATATATATATGTTTAATTTGGTTCTTTATTTTAACTCTTCTCAATTTAGTGGTAAACATATTTTATCATTCTCCAATTATTCATTTTATCGACTCAAATCATTCTTTCTTGCTTGCTCAAATTAATAACGGTCTTTTACTAGCATGTCATATTAGTGGTACATATTTACCTTTTGCATATAACTTCATACATCTAGTAATTGGGATAAAAAGACATATTTTATGTTTATGAAAATACTAAATTGATGAATAATTAATAAATGAAATACAAAAGTAAGAAGAATTGAAAATCAAAGATCATCAAATTCAGAATGGTTCCGGCTTATGGTGACCAAAAAAAGAATTTTTTTATTTAAATTATGATTATAATTCTTATTTACTTCGGTGATAGTGATGAGTTTTTAAATATCTCTTCCGCCATATATCTGTTCTTTCAAATATCCCATAGTCACTCCGATTATGTCAAATATAAATCTAATCCCAACTGGTCCAATTTCTTTTAAATAAAAATATATCTAAGTGTCTCAGTTTGACATTAAAAAAAAGTATAATGTAATACATAAGATAAAGTAAAATAATAGCATAGCATTAAAGTTAATTATAATTTTTTGTGCAATGTTAAAGTTAACAACAAATAGCAACAACAACAACAACAATAAGAAGCATTTTCCCACCAGGCAAGGTCAACTACATGAATCAAATAATGTTATAAAATTATATCATAAATCATGTCTATAAACAATATATTTAAGTCTAAATTATTCTTAATAATTTTGCTTATAGTTTTTTTTTAAGTTTCCCTCTATCTCTAATTATTGGACTACTCTACATTTGATCTACTCTCTTTATTAGGGCTTCCATAAGTTTTCTCTACACATACCCAAACTATTCAATATGCAATTATACAAAATTATCCACAATAGGTACGACTTCAACTTTCTTTTTAATACATTTATTTCTAATTCTATTTTGTCTACTATGTCCACTTATCCAATATAACATTTTCATCTCTGCAACCTCGAACTTATTTTTTTGTTGGCTTTTTATTATCTAACATTCAATCACATATAACATTACAAACCTTGTAACTATATGGTAAAATTTATCCTTAAACTTGAGCAGTACTCTTTTATCATAAATAATAGCCGAAACACTCATCTATTTCATCAATCCTACTTAAATTCTATGGTTTATATCTTTTTTTGTTTTCTTGTCATGTTATATGATGGATCCAAAATACTTAAATTGTGTAACTTGTAGTATGATGTATTCTCCAATTTTCACTATTATGCTAGAATTAATGCACCTTTTACTAAACTTAGTTTCAATATATTTCGTTTTATTCTACTTAAACAGAATCCAAGTGCTTCCAAAGCTAGTCTCTACATCTCTAACTTTTCATTTATTTCCTTTCTCGACTTTCCAACTAAGATTATATCATTTGCAAAAAGTATGCATTATGACATCGGTTCTTAGATGTATTTAATGAGTACATCCAAGACTAAAATAAAAAGATAAGGGCTCAAAGTTGACATATAATGCAAGCCAATTGTTATTGAAAAATCTTTCATAAGCTCATATTTTGTTCTCACCCTAGTTATAACCTTATCATATATATTGTTTGCACTTTCTTGTGCCTCCCCTGATCTTTCCTCCAAAACTCTTCTTTGCAAGCCCTTTTCTTATCTTTCAATTGTCACCACTTGATCCTTGACATTTTATATTGGCCTTTTCTCTTTACTTTCTTCTTAACTCGAACATCTATAACCAAGATCCTATGTTGGGTAGTCAAGTCCCTCCAGGTATAACTTTGCAATCTATGCAAAGTTTTCTATCTACTTTTTTTATTAGAAAGAAATCAATTTGAGAGCATGCCCCCCATTTTTGTACAAGATAAAATGCTCCTCCACTTCCTAAAACAAATGTTAGCTATTGTAAAATCGAATGCTAATGAAAAGTCTAGAATAGTTTTACCCTCTGCATTTACTTCTAAGATATATCCCTTATGCAAACCCTTGTAACCTCTAGGCGCATTCCCCTTATCACCATTAAGATCCCCTTCTAAGAGAATATTTTTTCCTAATGATATTTCTTAAGCTAAACCTTTTAAATCCTCCCAAAACTTTGCCTTATGATGCTCTTTTAACCCTATTTGTGGCACGTGAGTACCAACAATATTAAAAATTTCCCTTTCCACTACAAATGTTAATACTATGGTTCTATCTCCTTACTTTTCTACATTCATCATTACATTTTTTTCAATATTTATCTATAATTATACCTATCTCATTTCTAGATTTAGTTTTGCCAGTGTACTAGAGCTTAAAACTTGAGGTATCTAATTCATTGGCTTTTTCTCTTACCCATTTAGTTTCTTACAAGCATTTAAATTAATCCTACTCTTAGTTATGGTATCTATTATTTTTATTGATTTGCTTATAAGTATACCTATATTCTAAGTTCTAAAATGAATTCTACTATCGTGAACTAGCTTCTTTACCCACATTTATTCATAAAAAAATGTGGGAACCCTTACTTATTTTTCACTATAATCAGGCGTCAATATAGCAACTTTTACTTATTTGACACTATACTTAAACTATACAGTGCGTTGCTTATGAGTAATAACTTAGCATTAACTCTAACACATCACTAATCCATAACAAAAAGATTCGACAAAGTTTTACGGTAGCTACTCACTGCCTAACACAACCCCTTCTTTTTTTTTTTTTTTTTGGGCTTAAGACTAGTTATGAAATGATTTGCATCAATATACAGCATAGGCAAAATTAATGTTAAAGTCTACAAGTAAAAACAAAATTATAATTTTTAAATAATAATTACATAATTAATATGAATGTTGAATATTATATAATTAAAACTAAGAAAACAAAATTAATTTTAAATCAAGCAAGAGAGAAAAATTATAATTTACAATTTTTTAAAATGTATAAAATTGAATATTATACAATTTTTAATTTGTGAATTTGGTTACTTTCATTTGTGTCACTTTCCATGTGATTCCTTATTTAAGATTGCTACTTTTCTATCCAACTCAACTTTAGCAAATGTCAAACAATTACCAAAATAATGTGCCCAATAAGGATGAAATAGAAATTATAGACATGGCTGAACGCCATGTGGAGCATGAATCCCCTATTACTACTCATTCTAGTTTTCCAAGCCAATTATATGATCAAGCACAACTCTTGGTATATATATTTATATTCTCTTGTGCCATTAGTTATTTGCAAACTATAATTAGGATTTGATTAATTAAGTCAAATTTAATGAAGGTAGATGATGTGATTGTTGACATTCAAGCAATGTTGCGAGATAGCGAAGAATCTCCATTGCCAACCAAATCATGTTGTATTTATAGGGTGCCCCTCAAAATTCGTCAAGTAAATGAAGATGCTTATACCCCACAAGTCGTTTCCATTGGCCCTCTTCATTATGGCACTCAAAGACTGCAAAACATGGAAAGACACAAGCTGGTACTTTTTAAAGAATTCATAAAACAATCATACAGAAGCTTGGATGACTTGGTTAATTTCATCAAAATTTTAGAACCAAGGGTTCATGCTTGTTACTCGGAGAATATCAAACTTAATAGAAAAGAACTTGTGAAGTTGATATTGTTGGATGCTAGTTTCATAATCGTGATCTTCTATGGATGCTTAGAAGAAGATTCTTACCTGAGAATCCCATGTTTGGAGTATGATTTGATGATAGATTTGTTATTACTCGAGAATCAACTTCCATTCTTTATTCTTGAAGAGCTTTTTGATCTAGCCTTTCCCCTTCACATTTTTGATAACCGCACTTCATTTCTTGAACTCGCATTTGACTTCTTTAGCAAATTTAATTCACAAAAGTTGCAACCTAAAGCTATAAAGCACTTCACAGATCTTCTTAGAAATCTTCACTTAAATCCTCACACATCTCCTAGTTTCGATGCACCTGCAAACTATGAACTTTTATATACTGCAAATGAGTTATATGAAGCGGGAGTGAAGTTTAAGGAAAGAACAAGCAATTGCTTGTTAGATTTGAAATTTTCAAGATGTATTCTTGAAATTCCAAAGATTTCAGTAGAAGACGATACTGAACTTATCTTCCGTAACATGATAGCTTTCGAGCAATTACAACATCCCTATGAACCCTATGTTGCTAATTATGTAAAAGTACTGGACTACCTTATCAACACAGGCAAAGATGTGGATATCTTGATTCATCAAAAAATAATCAGCAACCACCTAGCTGATAGTGATGATGTAGCTCAACTATTTAATGGTATTTGCAAAAATCTCTTGTTTGTGAATTTCAAGTCAGATTACGCTGATATTTGCAAAAGGTTGAATGCCTTTCACAAAGATCGATGTAACAACATGAAGGCCACTTTGAGACGTGACTATTGCAAGACACCTTGGCAAACTGTTGCTTCCATTGCTGCAATTGTTCTCCTTATTCTTACCATTGTTCAAACAATATTTTCTGTGATCAAGTAGTGTTGTAAGTTTAACGCTCGTGTAATTTGAATGTTTAGTAGATTTCCTGGCACTTTGTAATGTTCAATCTCAATATGCTAGTACTTTCCATACCTATTGCATCTCAACCCTTGAACTTCTAGAAAGTTGCTTGGGTGCTAAGGATACTGATGGTTTGGTGGGCCACGACAAAGATTAATCATAAGATATTAAGCAGTATTATATCTATAGTAATAATGAGCAATTATGATGGATAGTTTATTATGGAGGGTCTTACACCTTTAACAAAGAGAGAATTATTTAAGACATAGTTTTTGCACGAAGCACCATAAGACTTGTTTTTAGGGTTTTAAAAATGATAAGGCGAGAATTCACATGACAAGTTGGCACAGATTTACCAATTGCAAATAGGGTCTTAGGTTTTCAAAGAATTCATCTTTTTAATCAAGCTCTTTTGGCAAAACAGATTTGGTGAGTTATGACTAGCCTAATGCTTTAATTTGTTTCTAATTTTTTGGCCACTAAATTTTTCTCTAAGGAAAACTATGGTGTTCTTCATAATATCCCTCCAATTCGATCAACTTACACAAATCACTAAAAATGTATATAATTATTATTACTCTTAAATGCATATAATATTTCATGCCTAACATTAATATTAATTAAATAAATCCTTATTTTGAACATGCATATCAATATTACTTGAGAAAATTAAAAGAAAAAGTCAGATAATATAAAAGTATACTTACATACTTATCATTAAGGGAAAATTAGAATCACCACATTATAAAATATCATAGAAGATAATAGCTCCTACTTTTACTTTCATTATCACCTTGTCTTGCTCTCTGTCTAAAAACATAGTGAAAAAATTCTCCACTTGTGCTCTCTATTTGCTGATAAGAAAAATTTGGTACCTGATGATAATAAGACTCTTGATAATTTATTAAAGGTTAATAATATGGTAGGGCTTAAATCATTGGATAGTGATCATGTGACATATGAGAAGGTTGTTGATAAAATGGGGGATAATAATTTTAACTACTTCGAAACGAGTCACCAATGCTAAAATCATTGAAACTTTGTGAAAAATTAGAGGAAGAACTATCTTCTAGTACACCACTTTTCTACCTTCCACCTCTTATAGATGAAGAACCACTTATTCTATTATCACCAGAGCCTCTATCCTAAAAAGATATCATATCAACAACAAAACCCAAATCATGTATAGTATATGGAATGCTTTGATATGAATTGTGTTCCCTATCTTCATCTATGTCATGATCACTTTCTGCTACACCATCACCACTATTATTGCTTATGGACTCAAACCACCATCACAACCCTAACTATGACCTTCATGAGAACTTGAATCATCATTAGCCTCTACCTTTTCATCATCAATGTCGATTCTTGAGAGCCATTCTAAATTTTAAAGTCCATCCAATAATGGGCCTTCTCTCTCCTCAATCCATGTAGATAAGGGATCATCTTCTTTGAATATGTAATTAAGATTAATTGAATTGAAACTATTTTCTATCTCTTCTTAACTACGCCTCTTATTTTTTCTCATTCTTAGTTTCATATTGTAAAAGGTAAAGACAAGTTTCTATAATTTTTTATAGTTAAGTCTATTTCTTATCTTTGTATAAATATAACTAAATGTGCTCCCATTCCTTTCACAATTTGAAACTAAGGTTGTTTGGCTCAGAATTTTTATCACAATGTTTTGAAGTTCAAGGCACATGAACCATATATCATCCCTCATTTAGCTATTTAAACAAATAATATAAAAATTTAGTCAACTTTAAACTATAAATAAAAATAATCATTTTGATTGAGTCACATATTGTACCATGTATACTTGTAGATAAAAAATAAACTATATCTTACTAAGATCCATTTGAGACCATGCTCTTTGAGTTTGTGACATTCCAAAGTTCTTTATCTTTTCTTGAAAAAGTATTAACTATACAATATCATAATAAATTTAATATAAATATGTAATAGTATATTCCAAATATTCATTATACTAAAAATAACTAACATGGTTTAATGATCTAATTGTAACATCCATATTTCTTTCTAATTTGGTGATTGCACATTTAGTTCCATCAAACATTTTTTTATAAACTGAATGACTATACTCAATTCTAAATTGAAATTAAGGGTTAAGAAAATAACCTAGAAAAAAAAAAAGAAATAGACTTAGTTAGTTAATATACAAACATTTCTCTTTTTGTGACAACATAATATATATATATATATACACTTACTTGCAGAATGTAAATCAGTGTGCAGAAATTTCCACCTTTTATCTCTCATGTCATGATAAGTTGAGTGATAACAACAGTTTTGTTGTATAAATAGCTTTGCTCTATCTATGGCTTCATAGATAAAACTCATTGTTAGTTTTTCATCACCGTTAATCAGTTTTAACACTTTGACAATTGGCTCAAATACTTTTAGTATTTCATTGGCTTTAATCCAAAAGTCATTATTCAAAATTCTTTTTCTAGCATCATGTGCTGGTCTGGATTTGTCCTTGCCAAATTTAGACTTCTTAAACTTTTCAGAGTTGAACATGTTTTTTAAAGCTTGCTTTTGCTTCACAAGAGATTATTGTTGCAAGAGTTGTATAGGAAAGTGAGTAATGGCTGGATGAATAATGTCTCCATCTCCAGTATATTCTTTCATCAAATTCACAATCCAAATGTGATTATATATAAAGGATGTTATCATCTTTGCATCCTCTAACACTTTTTGCACATTGCTTTTTTTTCCAATGTCTTTTAAACATAGATCCAGACAATGAATTGCATAAGGTGACCAATAAAGATGTGGTCTTTTTTCCATCAACTTTTTTCCAGTTGCCTTTAAAGCTCCCTCATTATTTGTAACCAGTTGGACTACATATTCTTCTCTAACTTCTTCCACCACTTGATTGAGTAAATGAAGATAGTAATCAATATTTCTGCTAACAACAGAAGAATCATCAATTGATTTTAGACAAATAGTTTCCTTGTTGCAATAGATAAGAAAATTCATTGTGTCTATGTGACTAATACTATTAATCTAACCATCACATATTATTGTAAAACCTCTTTCCTTCCATGCACCTTTCAACTCATTTATCTATTCTCTCATGGATTGGCATTCAACTTCCAAATACACATCTAAAATCTCATAAGAAGTAAGGAATTTAATCCCTGTTATACCTATCTCAGTAACTACAACAATTAAATTATGCAACCAAGGAGAATTAGATAAATTTATTAAAAGGTGCTCATATATAATAAACTTTGATATTGTTTCTCTTAATTTCTTCCTTAATGTTTCCATCAAATCACTAGAAAATTTTTGTTGTTTCATACTTTTACTCCTCATAAGATCAACATTTGTAAACCTTAAAATAAAGGCAATATCTTCTGATTCTCTTGCCCTTGCATAAGAACTCCCACCTTCTTCATACACATCTTGTCCTTCTCTAGTTTGCAGTCTAAATTGTTGTTTATCTTCCCATTCACAATGTGATCTAATATTTTCTTGGGTCACATGTCTTATTTGTATTTCCTCATCAACAAATGCTTCCATTTTATCATCTTCATCGTCTCTCAATCTTGTTTCAAATTCTTCTTTTCTTTTTTTTGAATCATGTTTTTTTCCTTTATTTTCAAAAAGAAGTTTCATCATACTCTCCTGAATAGTAGTTGTAACTCCAGAACAACTAACAACTTGTCTTTTAAAATGAGTAATATGCTACTTCAGTCAAGTAATTATATCCTTTACTACTTTCTTACAAAGTTTGTAAATTATGTTATTTTGATTTTCAGCCGTAGATGTTCCAAAATCCCAACCAATATCATCATTAGAAGCACCTTCCAATCTTCTTCTTAGAAATTCCTCTATTGATGGTATTATTTGTATTTTATAATACCTATTGATCAAATGAAGTTGATAATATAACATAAAATAACAAAACTAAAAACATAGTTGAATAACAAAAAAATTAATCAATTAAACAAAATCAAAATAAAAATTTGAAGTTTACTAATAATAATCCTAGTTCCACCACCAACATTAACGACTCTTTTTCAATGTCCATATAATGATAGATATCAATCGATAAATGATTTTTTTTTAATAAATAAAAGAATTGCTTGCAATTTTTTTCATAAATTTGAAAAGATACTACAATTTCAAAAAAAAAAAGAATGGATAAGTACTGCTTATTTATTTATTTATATATTTTTCATAAATTGATTAATGATGCCAATCTCTTACCATCTAACTTGGAGGGAACTCCTTTTTTTTATTTTTTGGGACTTTTAGACAACCATGAATAGCAAATAGTTCTAGATATCCATGTGCCAAAGTCATATGGATTGGTTCAATATTTTAATTTTCTTATTTTTTTGATTGAAAATGATAGTAGTTGTTAGGCACTATTAATAAATTCATAGAAAATATTTTAATATTTTTAATTATAATATCTTTTTAAATTTATAAAAAATATCTTAATATTATCTTTTTAAATAATCCTATCTTAATTAATTAGCAAATTTCAATATATATGTATGCAAATGAAACCCTAAAAAAAAAACCAATAATCATAAACAAGTCTCAATGTATATGGATATATATGAACCCCATACACACACACACATATATATATATATGTATATGTATATTATACCTAACTTAATTTTGTAGAAGCATCCCATGAAGATATCTTATCAGTCATCGAAGATTCATATGAGGAAGACGTTAAATGCCATAAAAACACTTGTACCAATGACGTATGAAATTCGAATCCTCTGAATAAGTATATGACATATAATTAAAAAGAAATAAATAAATATCAATCTCTTCATTTTCTTTTATTTAATTTTTTATCAATTTTTAAAAAATAAACTTATTATGTAAGAATTTATATATTTTGCATTTATTTATTTTTAAAATTCATGAAAACTAAAAAAAAGATGAAAAAATTCAAATTCAAAATAAACTGAAGACATAGAAATAAGTAGCTTCTTCATTGAAAGTTAAAAATAAAAGCTTTTAACATATAAAATTTTTAATTCTTTTTTTCCCTTCAATTACATTATTTGCGATAATGCAAAAAAAGTATCCTGTCCCAAGGTTCATACGTCCAAATATGTTTAAATCTTATTTATCACGTGAAGGTCTCACAAATCTCAACATACATCTTTTATGATGTGTGGTCATCGATTCAATACTTTAATCAATTCATGTAACAAGCTCAATCCAAAACTGTGTTCACCAAATTCAATAGATAAAATTCTAGTCTCATCCCAAGTCACTTTACTTCATCCGTTGACTTCATTTTATAGTGTAAGAGAAAGTGTTAAAAAACAAAGTGAGACAAATAATTTTTATTTTACTTATATTTTGTACTCATTCCAAATTTAAGATTTTTATTGATAAAAAAAATAGAAGCCAAAGCTATAACAATCTCAAACTACTCCTCTAATTTAACGCTTCGGATTCCAACTCTGAAAGTGAAAATGGAACCAAAACCAAGAGCAAAACAAAGGAAGAAGAAGCACATGTGCATACCTTTGGGAGTTTCTCTCTTCATATTCAAGCTGGCATATCACTGGCTTTGCTTTAGAACTTCAGATTCAAATTTCAAACCATCGTGCTTCAACCTTCAAGTATGATTTTAGATCTCAAAACTTTAGATTTATCAAATCAAAGCTCTCTTCTCTTTTTACTGGTTGCTATTGCTACTTCTTAATTTTTCTCTTCTATTGTTTTTGGTCTTTGGGAAAGTAAATCTAGGACTGGGTACTTGTTTAGAGCTCTATGTGTTATTGTGTTTCTAGCTTTATATGATGCACCACAATAGAACCACAACATCATTTCGTTACATCCGCAACACCATTATCTTGCAGTCCATTAATGTGATATTTGAGTCCTTTACTGTTGCGGGCTGATGCAAATGTGGCTATCCGCATCCGTAATATTACGGCCGCATTGTCGCAATTTAAAACCATGCTTACATGTCGTGTTTCCTTTATGCTACTATTCTCCCAAAGAAGATTTCCATTTTGACCATAATCCAACGCCAAACTATTTTAACACCTGCTTTGCTTTATATTTTGTTGCTCATTTATTCTTTTATTTCTTTTTGTATTTTAATTGTTATCCAGAACTTAGTTTGAGAAACGCAAATCGTAATAGAGGTAATGATAGCGAATCATATAGAATATGTGGGTGTGTAGGAAAAGTGAGATAGGATATAGTATTGTGGTACAATGCCGGGTTTCATCACGTTCCTAGCTGAGAAGATTTTCCAGTTATATAGGCCAATGTACGTTATTGTGTTTGTATAAAAATATATTGCAGTTTTGCACGTTCTTGATAGTTTCTGGTAAGGTAAAATTCATTTTCTTCTTCTAGTGTCTAATCTCTTGTTTCCCATTCTAGGTAAACTGAGACTGCATCGCTGATAATGTTACATGACTAATGTTTCTACATTAAGATGGTTTACTCTAATGTGGCTAATTAATAGACCATGAGATTGATTGTAATTTTTTTTTTAATATTAAAAGGGACATTGTAATCCGAGGGAAATATTATAATAGGTAAGTGAAAATTTTTGCTAAATATAAACATTGCCATAAAATTAATAAAATTTAAGAATAAATGAAATTTATGATTTTTACAGGAAATAATTAATATTGAAATACATTTTAAAATTTTGTTAATAAGTTATAATTTTAATAAAACAAATTAATATTATCTTCAAAGATATTTTAATAATCTTTTGGTTTTAGAGAAGAATTGCATATGTTTTCAATACAAAAGGCGGCCCACAATTTGGGTAACTTTTGGAGGAGGATTAATTTAAAACAAATATTATTTAAAAAAAATATATCAATGCCTAGATACTTAACTTTATATGTTGTGTAAAATAAGAGATCTCTTCATTAAATGGTTTGAACATTCTTCTATATGATAAAGAGGTAATCCGAAAAAAAATTGGTTTTCAGCCAAAAGCTTGAAGATGGCTCCATGTTTGGAATAGCATTTGCCAGGTTATTTGCAAAGAAAATTTATATTACTGGAAAATTCTCCCTTTCCCACATTTCTGAGTTAATATTCATTTAATACTCTAAGATGTTGTAAATAGAATTTTGCTTGGCGAATATAATAACCAAGTTATAGGATTCCAAAACAGAAATTGACCCCTCTGAAGAGAATTTGTTATTTTGTTCATTTCCCTTGACTTATTAATATCAAAAGGCGGATAGGAGCCCCTAGCCAATTCTAATTTCTAACTCCTCCAACCATAATGGGATCTAGACTCTCTCCACCAAATCTTTCTTCCTTTGTCTCTCCACCAAAATCTGAACCTTTAGATTTATCAACAACTAACAATTAATAATAACAATTTTAAAAGACACAATCTTGGCCATCAAAATTTGATGGAGAGGCAAAGAAAGAAAGATTTGATGGAGAGAATCCAAATCCACCATATTGAATATCAAATATGTTACTCCTCTTATATATCGTGAAGGCCTTATCTCTGTTATTTTATTATTCTTATTATTATTTTATTTACTTTACTTTCTTGAAGTTTTTCCATTTCTGGCCAATAGAAAACCGAAAGGAAACAACCAAACAACCCGGAAGAAGAAACAGAGAATAAGAAACTGAGCACTTTCGCTAACCAAACCTTCTGTGGACAAGCTAATATCTCTGCAAAGTCAAAAGCAAATCTAAAATGAGGTATTTCTTCAAACAGCTAATTCATTGTCAAGTCAGAAATGAGGTTTTTTCATTTTAAAAAAATCATTAAATTATAATTTTTTGGGAAACCTTAGAAACATACTAATCTCAGAGGCTCACACTGATGTAACCTACATTGCCAAGTGAAACTCTAAGATCAAACAATATTTGGCATTAATCCTTAAGTGTATAAAAACACAAATCCTAGACTATAGGGATAAGACTTTACAATAGCCTGCTATTCCCAGAAAATGGTCACTCTATTGCAAGTATACATAACACATATTGATAGCCACAAACAGTCCTTGATTTCCTCTCAAACAAAGGAGAAATCCATTGTATTTTTATTCAAAAACTAATCAATATAAAGCTTTGAAATTGAGTTAAGCTTCCACCTTCTTTCTTTGACATACCCTCGACGCCAACAATAACAAGACTCACATTTATTAGAATATATTTAATATTATTATTGAAATTAAACATATTGTTAACAATTAATTATCTTTTAATTGACTAGTTTTTAAGAAATGTTTTGTGAATATGTTCTGTATCTTTAATCACTATTTATTTTTTTCAAATATCTTTAGAATTTTTAAATTAGAAAAATGACTATTTTATACTAGTTAAATACTTGTGTTATATTATATAAGCCATATATAAGTAACCTCTATAAATTAATACCCTTGGGACCACAAAAATTTGTTGATAATTGATGTATTATTTGATATATAAATTAATAGATAATAAACTAATTTAACATGTATTATGTTAAATAGTATATTTTATAAAGATTATAAGTTTTATTCAAAATAAATAAAGTATAAAATAATATAATTTTTAATATTTAATGGTAATTTTGTGAAAAAATAAAAATATTTTTAAATCTCATTTTATCATGTATTTTTACATTTAAAAGATTAACATATAATTAATATAATATATATTTTTAACATTTAAAACAATTTATTAAAAATTATAAATTTTATTAAAAATAAAAATTTTAAAAAATAAGTTGATCGAATGTATTCAGTCGGCCGCTGTGACAATTATGGTCGACTAAATTTCAATCAGCCATCAAAGCTTATTGAAATTTAGCGGAATAAGTTGGTCAACTAATTTTTACTCAACCATCATAACCAACGGCAATTTGGTCAAATGTTTTCAATCGAATTTCATTCAAGTGTCAAAATTTTTAAATTTTTCAGTTTTTAATTAGATTCCTAGTTTATTATATTAAATGTATACTTTAATATTATATTTTGGTTTTCATTTAATAATATGTGCATAAAATATACATACATATACTATTAACTATATTTTAATAATATATTAACATATTTTAATTTTAGATATATTTAAGTATTCATTTATCTGGTTTTAAAACTATTTTCCAAGCCCTTCTACTTATCATATAGAGGAAAACTTACCATATAAAGTGAAAAAGCTGCAATCTAAAATAAAATAAGAAAAGTATTTGTCATATGGTGCAGTTTTTCGTATAAAAAAATTGAAGTTATCGTGCTTTTTATATTTTCGTTTGAATGTTTAATCAGAAATTGATTATTAAAAAAAGAGCAATAAGAAATCAGTTAGAACTACCAATATTTGCTAACATAGTTGTAGTACTAGATAATACTTAGATGTGCTAAACAAAAGCAGAGACTAAACATGACATAATGCCACGACACCAACTTGTTTTAGATTGCCAAAAAAGTGTTGCGCTTTAGCTGCCTCCTTGTAGAAGATCAAAGTTTAGCAGATACGGTATGGATTATCAAAGCTCTTGTTAAGGAATTCAGGGAAAAAGAATTTTACTAAACATTAAGTACTGAAGTATTTGGGTTTAACTACAAAAGCTAACTTACAAAAGAATGGAAGAATAATCAAAGACGTTGCATTTACATAACAAACTTGTCTGCACAAAGTCATGGCAGAAAAGATAAGTCATGATTACAAAAACTCATCGTACAATAAATTTCACCTCATAAAAATAAATACATGACATTTTGCTAAGATTTTATTTTCATTTGAATGGTATATACTAATGTTAGATTTTTATTTACTTATAATATCCTAATGTTTGATCTTGCAGCAGCTAGTTTGACATTTTTTTGGTAGTACAACGGCGCTAAACGCCCAGGAGAAAACTAAAATAAAAAGGATCATGGCAAGCCATAGCAATCTCCAGAGTGCCACTAAGCACCCAAAGGTGGTTGAACATAACATAGTTCAATGAAATCCACGAAACACTCACATTACGCAATCTTTAAACTTCGAACACTACTTGATTATAGAAAATATTGTTTGAGCAACAGTGAGAATGAGAATAATTCTTGCAATTGAAGCAACATTTTGCCAAGGTGTATTGCAATAATCACGTTTCAAAGTGGCCCTCATGCTGTTCCGTGGATTTTATAGAAGGCATTCAAACTTCGGCAGATATTGAAGTAAACGTGTGTTGAAATAGACAAAGAATATTTTTGCAGAGATCATTAAATAGCTGAGCCACATTATTGCTATTAGCTAAAAAGTTGCCCATTATTTCCTCATGAATTAGGATATCCACATCTTTTCCCATATTCAGAAGGTAATCCAATACTTTACAATAGTTAGCAATTTAGACTTTATAAAGATAATGGCATTACTCTAAAGCTATTATGTTACGAAACAAAAGTTCAATACAATCATCCACTACAATCTTCAGAATTTCAAGAACATGTCCCAAAAACCTTAGGTCCAGTAAGAATTTGCTTGTACTTTTCTTGAACTTCAATCTTGCGTCATATAAATCATTTGCAGTGCTGCGAAGATCATAATTTGGATCGATCGTACAAGATGGTACCATATCAGGAATTAAGTGAAAGTTTTTAAGAAGACTTGTGACATCCATTATTACAGTTTCAAGTTTTATCTCCATCCCAAAGAAGTCAAACGTGAGTGCAAGAAATGAAGGTTGGTCACTAGGAATGCCAGGGAGAAAGGCTTTATTGAATAGCTCATTAAGAATAAAGAATAGAAGTTGATACAAATAATAAATATATAATTCTATATCAGAGATCAACAATGGGCTTTCAAGTAAGAATCTTCCTCTAACCTATCATTGAAGAGGACAATTATAAAACTAGCATCCACTAATATCAGCTTCACAAGTTCTTTCTTACTAAGATTGATGTTTTCCAAGTAAAAAGCATGAACCCTTGGTTCTAAAATTGTCTCACAAAGCTAACCAAATTGTTCAAGCTTGTCCAAGCTTCTTCAATGAAACATTTGAAATGTATTTTCTTGCGTCTTTCCATGTTTTGCAGCCTCGGATTTTTGTAATGAAGAGAGCCAACTGAAACAACCTTCAGGGTACAAGCATCTTTGTTCAGTTGATGAATTCGAGAATAGATATAACATGATTTAGCTGACAAGGGAGGTTCTTCGCTATCCAGCATTGCTTTAATTTCAACCGTGACATCATCCACCATCTATTAAAGATTTGAAATTCGACGTATTGAAAGGAATTAGCTATTCCACAAGCAAAAGCCTCGGACGCAGACTATATATTTATAGTAGCCAGCACGCCATATTAGAACAGAAAATTATATAATTACATTAATCATAGTTTAAAGCCATTTTTATATGTAAGAGGAGTATATATATGACCCAGAAAAGAATTAGCAATCTTATGAGATAAAGCACCCGGAAATTAAGTAGAAAAATGACAAAAATAATATATAAGTGGATTATATATTGCAGTACTTGATCTTTAAAACGGTTGGAGGAATTAGAATGTGGTGTGACGACGTAAAGTTCTTCCCTATCCTCCAATTCTTCAGTCTCATTGGTGACATCTTTATTGTTCCTATTCGTCGTCTATCAAATTTGCCTTCTACTCCTCTTATGATTCTGGCTTGCTAGGTAGACTAGATATATAAAGTAATGGTCAAATCTTTGATAAAGGAAACTGGTTAAGATACTATTTACAAGAATTGATATTGTATGTAACTTTTGGTAATGGAGTAATGTTATAATGGAAGTTTAAAATTTGGTGAACACTTTGGTGTACTCACAAAATCAGTGATTGCGTTGCAATCCAAGGTGGACCAATAAGATTATGCCACATTAGTTTAAGTATTATGACTATGCAAAAGTTTTCTAGATTAAAGAGAGGCCTTACAAAATTAAAAAGAATTCAAGATAATTACATATTAGCTTATTATAATGTGACAAATAACTGAAGGAACCATATTTTATTAAAATATTGTAAAAGAATATTATAAGATGGTAAAAAATATTTAAAACAATATGGGAAAAGTATTGAAAAAAATATTGGAAAAAAATAATATGGGAAAAAATATTTTAAAAAATACAATTATGAAATAGTTTTTAAATAATGAATAATATTGTAAAAACATATCATAAAATTATTATGAAAATATAATATCAAAAAATTAAAAATGTTGTATAAAATATAATATGAAAAATATTGCAAAAAAATATTATAAAGAAATAAAATTATTGTAAAAAAATAGTGTCAAAGAATATAATATGGGAAAAAATATGAAAAGTATAATATTAGAAAAAATACAATTATGAAAGAATTTTTTAAATCTGATAATATTATAATAAAATATTATAATGTTGAAAAAAATAGTGTAAGAAAATATTATAAAAATATAATATGACAAAAAAATATTGTAAGAAATATTGTAAAAATAAATAAAAGTATGGTAAAAAAAATATTGTAAAAGAATATAATATGGGAAAAGCATACAAAAATATTATAATGTGGATGAAATAAAACATTAAATTTATAATTATATATAATTTAATTTAATATAGAAAAATAATAGTATAATGTTATTTATATATATTTAAGTAAATGAAAAATGTAGAAACTTAGAAAAATATTGAGAAAATGAGTATAATATATAAAAATAATAAAATAATAATTTATTTATTTATTTGTCTCCATTTTTTCTTATTTATTTGTGCATGATTGTCACTTAGATTGTGCATAATAATAGTTTATTACCTAATCTATTTTTATAAAGACTAATTAATTAAATACGACACATACTACATGTGAAGGAAAAGTATTATATATTGGAAAAATTATTATAATTTTTGTAAAAGTTAACCTAATGGGACGGAAAAAAAAATATTTGTTGAATAAAGATTTTAGTCATTTATAAACTTTTTATACTATTTTAGATATTAGTAGTAGTGTTGATCAGATTGGCAAAATAAACAATGAGAAAGAGGTTATATGCATGTATTCAAATAGACAAGTTTGCGAAACCAATGAAGGTGCAATATTTATCTCAAATACAATTAATGTAATGACTGTTGATTCTAAAATTTTGTTGGAAATGTTAAAATAGGAGGTTGTGGAACAACTACAATTAGGCGCAAGTCAATATGTATCTCAATTGGTATATAGACATCCAATGTCACCGAGGCCTACAAAGTATCGGGCATGTAAGTTGATGGGGATGCCAACATCCAGGCGATACAAGTGGCAAATGCTAAGTTTCCATTATAGCTTGGTTTAAGAGAGTTATACATAGAAATCTCATCAGAGGAAATAGACTTAAATGTGGCAATTTAAGCAATAGTTGACTATGTGCCAGATCCACTCTTGTCCTCCAACCATGGTAATGTCACATATGATTAGCTTGCCTTATTTAGGACATACTTTGGAGGCATTGGTCAATTCCAAACCCAATATACAATAATTCAACAATATCCAACTATTGGTTTGATTGACTATGCCTTCCATCCGAGTTCATCTCATCCATTAGTTGATCATCCCTCCTAACCAAGTTCATAACATGAACCAATTGTTAATCTTCTTTCTCCCCTAGAAGAAACAGAGGACATAATGAATGAATTTAAGGAAGAATATGATACTGCTTCGTATGATTACAATGGTGGTGGTGATATAGATAATGATGAAGACACCGATTGCATTAATGTTGCTGTGAATCCAATAGCCCCCATAAATATTTATGTTGACTTGATGGTTGCATTCCTTAAACAAGTAGATGCAGATGCTGTGAGGGTTTCTAACTATGCCAAAATAGAGGAGGCGATGATAAGCATAAATGATGGGTAAGAGCTCTATATAGGCATGCTGTATAATAATTAGCAATCTTTTTTGTCGAGCAATGAAGGTATACTCAATGTGTGTACAAACAATTTTAAGATGTTCCATTCCTTGACAAAGTACAAAGAATACCGATGCCTTCAATACGGACAAAGGTCATGCAAGTGGAGAGTAAGGGCATGTTATCGAAAGAAAAAACCATTAGGAGATAACAAAATACAATAGGCCCCAAACATGTATTTCAACATCCTTATCACATGTGTTATCTCAGTGTACATTGAATTAATAGTGATTGAGAATGCCAAGGTGTCAATTCAAGAGGTCATTGAGCAGCTGCATTCTACATTTGGATATAATTTTTCATATAAGAAGGCTTGGAAGGGAAAATATCAAGCCATCTTACATGCATTTAGAAACTAAGAGAAGTCCTATGTTTTGTTCCCCATGCCTCTCACTGTCATTGAACATTTTATGCTTGGATTATACTATGACTTTGTGCATAAAGAACATGTCATGTACTGACTAGTGTAGTTAGTCATGTTTCACTAAATATTCTGGACCTTTAGGCCTTGCATTGATGCATTTGACAACTTGAAGCCAATTGTCCAAATAGATGGGACATTTCTTTATAGCAAATATATGGGAACTATACTAATTACAAATATACAAGATGATAAGAGAAATATTATCCTGCTTGCTTTTACCATAGTAGAGGGAGAAATATATAAGGTATGGGCATGGTTCTTGTTCAATCATTGAGCATATGTGGTGAAGGATAAGATGGGATTTGCTTGATTTTTTATAAGTATACTAAAATTCTAACCACTGTGGCCAATAAGCACACGGGATGGCAGCCACCATAAACTTACCATATATTTTGCCTTCGATATTTAGCTAGTAATATCAATAACAAATTTAAAATGCTATGGCTGAATAAGCTGTTTATCAAAATTGGTACATCTCGCTATCACTTAACCTTATCAATATTTTTTCATTACATTAGTCTACCTTTCCATTAGTTATTAATTATCCTATATTTCCATGTACAAATTACCTATATGAGTAGTACAAAATAGATGAAGAATTAGACCATATACATTGATTGGACACTCACGCTACTAATTGGATTGATGAGATATTCAAGGATCAATGGTGTTTGGCATATGATGTTAACAGTAGACTGTAACACCATAATTTTCTAGCTTATCTTATGCCATTCTCATACTTCATATCATGCATTCTATAAAGGAACAAATAAAAAGGACATAAAATAATGAATTTCTTAGCATTGCGTTATGCAAAAAATTTTCATTCGGTGTCACATGGGCCATGTGAGCTCACACATCACATTTTCATATTTAATTACATAAATATAACTCATTTGCATCGTGAAAAGTGGCCTACACCTTAAGAATCACGAAGGGAAGCATGAAATATTCATATCCATTTTCAACCAGATTTGACTCTTTTCTGACCAAATTTTGGAAAATCATAACTAATTCTACAAAAATTGAAATCATGCATTTTTTGTCATTATAGAAGTCTATGGATGTTTAACTCACATTAAAAATATGTATAGACTATAACATCCATCACAAAGGACGTTTGACATTCGAAAAGGTCCAAAGGTGAAACTACTCACTGGTGTTGTCACAAATTTCTGTAATAAATTTAAAAAATATCCAATTAATTCTAAAAAAATCCAATCCATAAAAATGATACTAATATGGAATTCTATGGATGTTATCTAGAGGGAAAAGATATTTCCAAACCATTGTAGGCACGCTCAGACCCCGAAATTCAATAGACTAGTAACTAAGGTCGGGTTAAGCTTTTGATACTGGATAGAATTTTTAAAAATTCATATCTCCCTCTCTATAGCTCTAAATGAGATGCTTCTAGTTGAAACAAGTCATTGTAAATGTCTAGTTTCTCTATATAAAATTTCATGACAATTGGACATCATTTGAGTCTTATGTGATAGATTTCATTTTCGGACCAAATAAATAGTATAGAAGACCAAAATCAAAAAATTTGCCAACTTTAAAAATTTATAAAATATTCTATAGACCTCTAAAAATTATGCTCTTTAGCTTCTCAAAAATCTCTCAACAAGCTCTAATTGCATGTCAATTCTTAGATCAAGAAGAGTTCATTTGGCCAAAAAGTGACATAGGGTTCTATTATGGTCAATTTTGACTCCATATGAAGTACCAAGGTAACCAAATGGCTTTTCCTAGGGTTTGGCACCTTTTAGGCAAGTCTAAAAGTATGATTAAGACTTGTGTAAACTGCCTAAAAGGTCCCAAACTCCATGTATCTCATTTTGACCATTTCATCCACACATATGCATAATTCTATCAAACCACCAATGAAGCTAATTTGCCACCATATACCCATTTCACATTCTAATGATTATAAAACATATTCTCTCATTCATACATAGCATAATATTATAATTACATATGTCTAAAAGGTCATAGACCATATACATCAAGGTGTTACAACATTTAACATCATTATGGTTTTAAAAAGCAAAGACTAAGCATGTTGGTGTCAAACTCTTCTCTTC
Source organism: Erythrophleum fordii (assembly GCA_032878935.1). Lineage (NCBI taxonomy): Eukaryota > Viridiplantae > Streptophyta > Magnoliopsida > Fabales > Fabaceae > Erythrophleum > Erythrophleum fordii. The sequence continues at coordinate 2,786,488 of JAVQMF010000025.1, read as the reverse complement.
AAGGTGGTTGGCTTCCATGACCTTGTCCATTTGGTCCACCTAGCATGTGAGATCATTGGAAAGGAAGGGGTGAGATTTAAAGAATCCCAATAGTTCATCTCCCATTCAGTTATACATAATGGATGCAAACAAGTCTCATAAATGCATGTATGGTCATGTAGACATGTGTAAGCACTCAAGAAATATTTTCATCATTTAAGAAAGTCATATATAGCATACAAAGATTTTCCAAGCAAGTGAATTGGCCTCACCCAATTTTTTATGGATATTGGACTTACCTCACCTATTATTTAAATGCATTCTTGGACTCAACCATACTCTTGGGAGCCCACCTTGCTTTTAGAAGACTCTTTACTTTGTCTCAACTAATTTCAAGGGTTCTTGGCTCATCCTTACCACGGCTAAGGGCTCTTGGCCTCACCACATTCAAACAAACTCAAGCACATATCAAAAACATCATATAAGAGCACATTGTAATATCATGGCACCTTGGAATTAAAGTCATGCTAGAACACTTTTCATGGCTTAAAAATACACATACATACATCCAAGACAAACTAAGCACACATCCATGCATGAGAGAAGGTGGAGAAAGCCACCTTGTACACAATCATACACTTTTTCTCTTGAAATTCCCTCTCTTGCTTCGACCACATATCCACAAAAGTGTGGGAAAGATTTCTCTTGGCCTAAACACAATTTATGGAAGCCAATTAGGTTCGTGAAACAAATTCTAAGGTCATACAACTTGCTTAGACATTAGGTTATTCTATAAACCCCATTATGGTCCATAAATGCACCTAATGAAGCAACACCCCTCAAATAAATTCTAGGCTCCATTCTTTCCTTTCAAACATGATTCTTGACTCTTTTTAAGCCTCTTGGAGCATCACACAATCAATACCAAGAGTCTAACTACATGTTACTTCTTTAGATCATAATATGGAACCTAAAGCACCAACTTACTTTCTATGAGTTCCAAATTTTTTCAAGGTCTCCCCTCATTTTCATTCATCATATATGACTCAAAAATGGGCCTAGATAATTTTAAAACTCTCCCTAACTATACAAACCCCTTTAGGTCGAGGCTATGGAAGAAATGGAGCTTTTTGGAGTTTGCTTTGTTTTCTTAAGGGAGGATGCATATAAGAAGCCTCTTAGGGACCTTAGGAGCTCATTTAAACTCTTATTTAGGCCTAAAAATTATCATACAAAATTATATTTTACAAAGTATAATTGAAACCCTAGAACTTGTATCTTGAAATCTAATGATTTTTTGTTAATTTTCTTTGCATATTCTTAATCTCTACACCCTTTTTCCTTAGATTCATCCTTGTTTCTGCCTAAAAATCAAGTCCTCTTAAGGGTTTCTCATATTGGGTGAAATGGAGGAGGAGGGAACCAAAGATGATAACTATAGGAAGAAAAATTACCTTGTTTTCTTGTTTTTTCTCACTTGAATCTTTCTTTGAGCTCCTCTCTTCAAAGTCAAATTTTTCTCTCAATTTCTCCTCTAAAACAGATCCATATACTTTATTATAATCATAGGAAATAAAGGAGAATGAAGGAGAAGAGGTTTGGAAGAGAAAAAGCATGAAAAACTACTAATTTCTATACCTTAAGCCTTTGATTTCTCCTCCTCTTTACCTTCCTCTTGTGCGCCTCTCTCCCTAGGGTTTTCCTCTGGTTTTGGGTAGAACTTGGTCGTGCAACATGAAGGGAGAAGAAGGGTATATCATATATATAGGTAGGAGGAAGTTACACTTTTTAAAAATTTCTATTTTGCCCTTTGTTCTTGGCATTTTTGTTTCTCCTTCGTTTTAGCTCCTTTTTTAGAACTATCTTTTGTATTATAAAATTTAGGTCTCCAATTTAGTAAAATACTTTTGGAATCACTCAAATTAGAGCTAAAAACTTCTTGAATGAATCCGTCAAAACTCAAGCACACTAACATTGAAAAATGTTCATCAGAGGGGCTTTAGCTGTCCCAGGCATTCCTATGGCTTTTAGGGCCTCTGAAAACCCTGGGAAATTTAAAAATTTTATTTAAAAATCCCTCTTGTGTGAATTCCAAAACTTGCTTAAAATTACAAAAATGCCATTATGTTTTGTAAGCTTTTCGTAAGAAATTGTTTCTTCATTCTAGCTCCATTTTTCTTTCTGTCTGAGCTTGGGATTCTCATTTTTATGAGTTTAGAATGCTTCCCAAATTTTTAAAACCTTAACTACATCATTTTGAGGGACTTCCCAATTTTGTTCATTGATGGAGAAATCGTATGTTACGTTTCACGTTTTCTCTCGTTTGTAGAGAACTGGATGTTACATAAATGGTGGAGCCAAATTACAAAAAACTTAGTGAAAAGTGTAAATGTGGTTTTTAAAGGGGTCAAATTCTCACTCATACTTGGGTTTGTTCGAGCAACATTCTATAGGTTAACTAAGTATTAAATCTAATAAGTAGAGAAGGAGAATGCACATCTGTAAGCAATAGAAATCATAGCTAAGGACATTAAATTAAAGCTAGTAGTCAGAACTCTAAGAGCATTGGTATGTACAGTCCGTGGATTTGATAGAAGAGGGTCGATGTTTGAGACAAAGAAGCTGTATGATCAAACTAACCAACAATTTGGATGATTTTGTAAAGTCAACCTAAAAGATTGTACATGTGATTGTGATGAATTTTAGATTTTGAAATATCCTTGTCGGCATGTGTTAGTAGCATGTGCCCATATCCGAGTGGACTACGTATAGTATGTCGACCAAGTCTTTCAATTGGAGATCATCTTGAATGTAACAACCGGGAAAAAGAAAAGAAAAGGGAAAAGAAAGAAAGTAGGAAGCTGGAAATTTTCAGAATCCAGAATTTCTGTCAAGTCCTCTCGCAATAGCGAGAAATAGTCTCGCTACAGCGAGAGTGCTTGTTCGTAATAGCGAAGGCGATTCTAGCTATAGCGAGTGCTGGCAGCAGTCCATACAGAAACCAGGGGACAGCTCGCCGTAGCGTGCGCCATAACGAGAGTGAAGTCTGGAACTGACGCGAGTTCACCATAGCGAATGGTATATCTCGCCATAGCGAAGGGAACTGATACGATCTCGCCGTAGTGAAGGTTACACCTCGCCATAGCGAAGCCAGATTACACGAGCTCGCTATAGCGAAGGTTAGTTTTCGCCGTAGCGAGAGTCAGTCCGGAAGAGAGTAAATAGCGAGATTTAGACTTCATTAAACGCCCAAACTCATTTCTTCTCTCATATCTGCCCTAGACTTCGACCCAAGGAGAGAAAGAGGCGTGGAGAGTGAGAGAGATCAAGAGAAGGAGAAAGAGCAAGGGAAAGGTAAGGAAACTTCCCCCATTTCTCTTTAGATTTCTGATCTCCTCCCTTTGCCCTCTTTTCCTACGGTTTTGTTTGTAAAAATGGATGGTTTTTGGGCATGGGTCAGAAGAGGGAAAGTGGAAAACACCTTTGAATCATTGTGTTTTCTTTGAAAATGTTGTTTTCCACTACCATGGGAGCTTGAGAGAGAGAAAGGGTTGATGGCATTCTAGAGAGAGAGAGAGGACTCTAGGTTCTGGTGTGTAGGAGAGTTTGATCTAATGATTACATTATAAGAGAGTAATTGCATGCTTTTATGTGTCTAGGCTCAAGAGAAACACCTCCATCAAGGTGTGATTGTGAACCTAAGGAGGGAGAGGAGAAATTGAAAGGAAAAGCTAGTGTTGGCTTTAGCTCATAAGGTAGCTCTCTTTTCCCACTCTTTCTTGTTGCATTCTTGGATATGATAGTCATTGTATGATTATGTATATGCTTATTGTGTGGAATATGCCATATGCTATTGCTTTGATGCATTGATGCCAATATGCTTGTGTGATGAATTGTGAGAATTGCTCGGGTGCGGTAGTGCCGAAAGTTCCATGAGATGGGTGAGGTGAAGCCGAAAGTCCCTTGAGATAGGTGAGACAAAGCCAAAAGTCTCAAACGAGCGAGGCCAAGTTAAAAGTCCTTAAACTCGGGTGAGGCCATCCAAAAGTCTCTAAACTCGGGTGAGGCTAGACCAAAAGTCCCTGGAGCCCATTTTTGGCATTGTTGTGATTTCCATAGCATGTACAATGTGTGTTGGATGATTGAGAATGGCTAAATGCCTCTTCACATGCTTTGACTTGTTATATGCCTTGATTGCTTACTTGATTGAGTGCATGAGCTACTAAGATTCCCTGAATCTCACCCCTTCCCCTCCCAACTTAATATGCTAGGTGGAGCTCAAGGAGAACCGAGCACACACCAAGGAGCCTAGGAGCATGCATAGTTAGAGATTACTTTCTTTTGGATATTTTGATGTAATTTTGATGTAAAGTGGTGCCAAGTGAATATGCGCCCACTATTTTTGAGTTGTAAAGGTTGTAACATGTGTATAAATGTGAAAGGATATTGTATGAACTATGTTTATAGCCAAATGAATGGAAATGAGGGTTTTGCCCCTTTTTTTGGAATGAATGATGTAGTGTATATTTGGCCGTAGCATAGCGAGATTTGAATGTATGAGGATTTGGACCACATGGACTTGTTATAAATCTTAGTTTTATACTTTTAAACTTGTCCATGAGTGGCTAGAGTGTGTGAGAGGCCATTTGGACCCGTTTTGGACCTTTGGGGTGCCAAAACCGGGAAATTTGAAAGCTCCGTCAAAGTATGACCGGATGAGCTCCTCTTGCCATGAAATTTGGCGTGCCTCTAGAGTTTGTAGAAAGCTTCTTGAGAAGCTAAAGTGGGTAATATTTGGAGGTCTAGAGAATATTTGGTGAATTGTTGAATTTGGGAAAATTTAATAGATTGGTCATGTACTGTTCATCTAAACCAGAAAATGAAATCTGTGGCACTTATAGACCAAATGGATTCCAAATGTGGTGAAATTTTATACAAATAAACTAGAAAACCAAAGTGACTTATAGGAACTAGAATCACCTAAATCGGAGGTCTGTAGACAGAGATTGGATCGTCTGAAGTTCTATATCAGCATCAAGGAGCTCATCTGACCCCCGTCACTATTCCATCAGTTTTCGGGGTGTAGAATCTACTGAACGAATCTAGACTTATTTTTCTCCTCTAGTAGACATCCGTAGCTTTCCGAATTAGTATAATGTGTCCAGATTGGATTTTTGTAGATTTAATTATGGATTTCCGAAATTCATGACAGAAAGCTGCACCAGAAACAGTGACAGCTAGACCTTCCTCCCATTTTCGATGTCAAACATGGTCCAAATGCTAAGATTTTGATTGGTAATGATTTTTAGTGTAAAGTCAACACTTAGAGCTTTCTAGAAAGCTAAAGTTTTCTGCATTCCCATTTTTCTACAATTTCTTATGATTTTCCAAAGTTAGAGCCAAAATAAGACTTTTGGGCACAAGTGAGAAAAGTGCATTTTCTGGTTTTTGGCTCCATACCTGTGGCTTATGGTTTTTTTTATGCTATGTATGAGTTGTATTAGTATAGTTTGAGTGGAGAATATAAATGTTGGGTTCACAGGACCCACGGGGTAAAAGTTGAGTGTCTGAAACCCCGATTCATAGCATGAAAATGCCACGGATTGGTGTTGATTCTTTGGAAATCATGTGGAACCGAGCCCAGTGAGAGGCTAGGTAGCGGTAGTAGATTAAGGTGTCACATTGAAAGCCTATAAGAATGAATTTTGCCCCATTGGTGGTGAAGTATACTTGCCCTAAGTTCTAGTCCTAATGCTCATCCTTAATCCTTTAACAAAATGCAATAAAAGTTGTCATTAGTCAAGTCGAATAAGAAATGAAATAGACTAGTGAGAAGCTCCTAGGGATCTGCTGAAATATGCATTATACAGACAAACAGTTCATAACTGCGCAACTTGTCTGTTGTGTGGACAGCAAAACCTATAGTTGTTTTGTTTTTCATTTTATATTTTTTTAGGTTTTTGTATGAGTATTGATTTTGTTGTGTATGAAGGACAGTGACAACAATTATTGTGCTATGTATTTTGACATGTACTGATCAAATATCTTGCTATGCACTGCTCAAATATATTTTAATTTCTTTTTATTTTCTGTATCAATTTCAATTCTATCATGTCTGGATGTTGGCTATATATTTTGACATATACTGATCGAATATTATGTTGTTTGGTTTCTACATGATAGCACTATATTTGGCTAGAGACATGTTATCCATCTAGGTTCAGAAGACAAGTTATTGTTGTATCTCTAAACTAGGTATGTCTCTGAAACTATGTGGTTCAACAAGGTATGTTAATGATGTATTGTGGAGATTGCATCTTTAACATGAGATTATTATATCATTTAAGAAGATTCAAACCTGTTTTCCTTCTAAAATCTAGATTGCATTTTTTGACTACACCGACTTGCCCTAGTCCACGATTAGAGTCTTTCCTACCAGCCATAGTGCTATATCTTAGAGCCGCTAGCTTTTATGAGGTATCCTGACTCACAGAACTCAATTTTAATACTTCTCTTATTTTAACACTCATTGAGCAGTAGCAGCCAAAAATATGTACTTTTTATACCACCCTTGGCGAGTGTACCATTACAACATAAGATGTGGTCGTGTAGTTAGGTCTTTTGGTAATAGGTCTTCCTATCACTGGTTCACTAAACTTCAAATGGCGAAGCATTTGTGACATTCTTCTTGAGGTTGAGCCACCAAAGGAAAATTTTGATGACCAGAGATTGACTATTACTTGACTCGCCAACCACTTTAAGACACTTTTAGAGAATGTGGACGAAAATGAAATACTACAATTCACTCATGCCTACATATTACATCCAATAGAAGGGATCCTCATGCTAGACAGGTTTTGACATAGAGTTCCTTTTATGTACTTGACTTTTTATAATAATTGGTCTTTAGAAATTGAATTGAAACAGATACATTGATATTGGAACACCCTAAAGTAGAGCAACTTGAAGCCAAATAAGATTAGAACATTAATTAGAATATCTAAAAAAGTAGTTTAAATTTTAAAGATAGCCCGAAACTAAAGTCAAAATGGTTGAACAAATTAAAAGGTAAATGTAGTGGCAAAACCATAATTTTAGGCAAATTTTTGAAAACTTCAAGGGAGTATTTTTAAATAGGAAAATTGAGTTTTCTGAGATTCTCAGAGGCCTTAAAAATTATAAGAACCCTTAAAATAGTTAAAACCCTTCCTGTGTACATTTTATGTCATTGATTGATCGAACAGTTCAGTAAGGTTTTTAAATCCAATGTTGGTGAAACCAAAGGCATTTTATGAATTAAAATATCTAAATTTTATGATAGATAAAATAGTTCTTGAAAAAGAGTTGAAATGAACTCAATTGAGAAAATCAAAGTTACGGGACAAAAATGAAATTTTGAAAATGTTATAATATACCCTCCCCACTTCTTTCATCTACTTAGAATGACTTTCATTTGGCCAAGAATAGAACCTAGACCAGTCTTGAGTGGCATAAGAAAGGGAGCAAGGGAAGAAGAAAACAAGCTTGAAAGGGTAAGATTTTTTTACTTTTTCATACTCTTCCCTTCACTAAAGTTCTTATCCTCTTTCTCCTCTGTCTTCTCATAGTTTTGGTGTTTTAAATGGTAATGCTTTATGGCTGGCCTAGTAGAAGGAAAAAAGGACTTGGAGGAAACCTTGGAAGCTTGAGAAAGTAAGCTTTAAGAAAAGGTATGTTTTACTACAGAAAATTGCTTTTTTGGTTCCTCTATGGAGTCCTCCATTTTGGCTAGAACTAGGGTGCTTTGTAGGGAGTTTGATTTTAGTCCAAACTTTATAAAAACTAGTATTTTAAAGCATGGAGAATCATATGGAAGCAATAGAACTCAAAAAGAGGTTATAGATAACAAGTTATGGAAATTAAAGTTTTAATTGCACTTAAGGAGATTTAAAGCTTTAAAATGATATTGTAGATTGTGTAAGACTATGATTGAGTTAATAAGAGGCCAAGGAGCTTGTATATGTGCCAAATTCCTTAGGAAAGTAAATGAAAATCCATAGGTGCCTTCCTTATGCATTGTCTTGGCCAAGCTCTATTCCAAGTACCTAAGGAAAGTTTTATTTGATTCTAAGACTATGAATGGTGAAGATATGAATAATAAACACCAAAGAAACCATCGATTTGAATTTAGGAACCATATTTTGAAAGTTGGAAGTTTAGGATTCTATTAAGCATAAAGAAGTGACTTAGTGTTTGTCTCTTTGAATTGAGTTTGTGACACTCCAAAGAGTTTAAATAAAGTCATGTGACTTAAATTGAGTGAGAAATTAGAGTCAAAATAATTAATTATAATAGTTGTTTAATTACGCTACAATATGGAACAATATAAATGCGTTATGATGGAATTAGCTTGTGCAAAGTTTATGTGGGGCTAGAGATGATTCCATTGATGTTTTTGTGTGTTGTTTGATATTTCTAGGCTAAGCAAAGCAAGCCTCTCCTAGGTGTGTGTATGTGTGAGGTCGAACCAAGGAGCTAGAAACCAAGGAAGGGGATTATGCTTCTTAACTCAAAGTAGCTCTTCATCTATTCTTATATGCATCTCTTCATCTATTGCTTTGATATTTTAGTACCATTATACTTCTTGAATTGCATTTGAAATGTGAAATGGCTTTTGATGGGTGAGGTTGTACCAAAAGTCCCTTGAATTGGGTGAAGTGAAGCCAAAAATCTCTGAGTAAGGGTGAGACAAGGCTAAAAGCCTCATGGATTGAGTAAGACTAAGTCCAAAGTCCCTAAAATAGGTAAGACTAATCTAAAAGTCCCAAATAATTAGGTGAGATTAAACCAAAAGTCTTTAGAACTTGTTCTTAACCTTGATAGATCCATATGACTTTGAAAATATGATTATGTTTGATATTTGGAAGCATTTGATGCGTGTTTGCTTTCTTTGACATAATAACATGCTACATATGCATGTTTGAAAGGGTGAATGAGCTATTAGGATTCTTTAAATCTTACTCTCCCCCTTTTATGTCTAACCTTGTCAAGGGAGTTCTCAAGGAGTACATAATGGAGGCTAAAAAGTTTGATTTATGTCACTTTGACAATAGAATAGGATTTTGTGTAATTTGATGTCAAAGTATGGATGTGTATGTTAATTATGAAATGTAAACCCCCAGCCATGTGTAAAAGTATGATATTATGATATATGAACCATATTTGGAGGCATATATAGAAGAATGTTAATTTTGGGTATGCATGTCCTACAAAAAGTGTATGTATAAGGCCAAGTGATAGAGTGGTTTTAAGTTCCATAAGGTTTTGGCCCTACTATGATGCCTATATATGTTGTAAATGTTGTGTTGGACGTGCTCAAATGATCACTTACATAAGACAAAGCTATTTTGGATCATTTGATGCCAACTTGGCATTAAAATGAGCCATATTGCCACTCAATCACCCATTATTACTTCTGTCCTAATTGTCTTCCTATTACTTCTGAGGAGATAAAAGAGGTTGATTAGATAAGTCCTCATCTCCCTTTAGAATACGTTCATATCCAACATATAGCTATTAGGGATAACTTACCTTCACAAAATTTAACTAAAATTGGCCCTTTTGGACTAAAAGTCTTCTCAATCCAATAAGTTTGATTTTAAAAAAATAAATATAAATAAGAAAAATTAAAAAATAGATCCATTTAAACAAGACATAGATATAAAATAGGTTAAGTTTAGACTTTTTTAAAATTCCATCTAAATAATTTTTTATTATTTTTAAACTCTATTTAGATCTTTTTCAATTTTTCTTCTTTCTACTTTATTCTTTTTTTCACAAACGAAATTTTGGGATCAATTATGAATATAGTTTAAAAGAAGAACACCATCCTTGGTGTTGATATCAATATAATTAAATTTTAATTTTTAAGTCATACATGTAAAATATGAAACAATAAAGTCACATAATTAAAGTAAAAAAAAATTAAATAATGATCAACTACATCCATAAATGGTAGATGATTATTATGTTCTTTTTGTTAAAAAACAATTATATGCTTAAATAATATAGCTAATATATACTATATCATTCATTGATAAATAGATTTAGTGAGTGTTATTCATAGTTAAATCATATTCAATAATATTAAATGTTGATCTACAAATTGGATTAATCTTTTTATTTTAAATTCTTAAAGAATGCTTTTTTCTTCAATTTTTTGAGAAAAAATGAGTGGCCATCTATCCAAAAAAGAATTTAGCAAAAAAGAAAAACTAATATTAAAAAGAGAAGCAGACCAAGCTAAACTCACTTGAATATTTTTGGAGCCCAACTTGGCCAAAAATCAAAACAAAAATAAAAGTCTAATTTTTTTATAATTTAAATTTTTATTCTTATAATTGTATTTTTATTTTTTATATTAGATTCTAAATCCTAAAAATCAAAACAAAAATTAAAATTAGATAAAAATTGGTTTCTTTACCACCTACAATAGACCCCTAATGCAGGAGATCTGACTCAACAAGAAATGAGATTAAAAAAATAAGGTAAAATAAAATAAAAATCCAAGTATTAATTGCTTAATTTGTTTTGAATCTTAAGAGAAAGAGAGAAACAGCCGAGAGCATATCTTCTTAATTGCAGAAGCTGTTAATTGCGGTGAATCGCGAAAATTCTTGTTGTCCATTTCATTTCATGCCGTCATAGCCGACATGCATTCCATTTCACAAAACCCAAAATTTCTGCTTTGGTAGTTGTGGTAGAAGCAATCTGACAGCTTTTTGACGTAAATATATTAAAAAATATATATATATAACTTTCAAAATAAATTCCTCATATATATAACTTCTTTTTTTTGTAACGCGGAGCTTATCTGCTCTTACACTCTGTTTGGATGGGGGAGGAGAAAAGTGGGGGGGAGAGAAAAGCGGGGCGAAAACGGAGGAGGAGAAAACTGAGAAGAAAATTTCTCTCCCTCCCTCGTTTGGATGCGACGAAAGAAAATATGGGGAGGATAAAAGTGGTTAGTTTTCTTTTTACAATTCTACCCTCCTGCGCCGCAAGATACATGTTACGTTATAATTTGCAGGGATTATTTATATTACATATAAAATACAAACAATACACGTATAAATTAGAGAATAATTATAGTTATATTTTTATAAATTTAAATTAACACAAAAAAAATGTACAATTAATTAGTTAAAGAAATATATTACTTAGTTTCATATTAATTAACATAGATTATTAATTTTATATTAAGTGAACTTAATTTTAATAATTAGTTGTAAATGAACATGCTAGGCAAGACAACATGGACTACGTCAATAATTTTCACGTAAATCACCATAGCAAGCGAAGACAAGGAAAAGTAATGACAAGGTGCCATGCCAAAAGACAAAGGACATAATAAAATCAAAGGAAAAAAAACCTTCTCACCAAAGTTGTAATGAGGGGAAAAAAATTTTAGAAAAAAATCTAACAAAATTTCCAAAAAAACAAAATCTCCAAAAAAAAAAAAAAAAGGGGTTCGACCAAACTACTTTCGGTCCGACTGAATGTCAGTCGGACCGGCGTTTCGACTACACCTTGGTCGGACCGTTCAGTCGGACCGGCGGTTCGACTACACCTTGGTCGGACCGGGCTTTCAGTCGGACCCCCCCTTTTTTTTTTGAATTTTTTTTTTTTGCCCTTTTTTTTTCCTTCCTTTTTTTTCCTCTTTTTCCTTTTCTCCTTTTTTTTTCTTTTCTGCGCTTTCTTTTTTCCTTCTTTTTTTTTTCTCTTTTTTCTTGTCTCATTTTTTTTCTTTTTTTTTTGGGAATTTTTTTTCCCATACCCTTGCAAATTTTTTTTCTTTCTTCTATTCCTCGAAGTTGTAAAGCTTGATCGACAAAACTAGGTTAGCGAGCGCCGCGAGGAGTTCACAAAAAGGTCGAGCGAATATAGTCGAGGCAACAAAAATTAGGGTTGCGTTTATATTTTTCAAGCTGACCGATTAAAAAATATATATATACTTAAAGGGTAATTTCGGAAATACAAATAATATATCACGCGTACCTCCTTTTCTTCTCAAAATCTCTTCGAATTCGGAGAGAAAAAATAAACGCGGGCCCCACATTTATTTTTTCTCCATTTTCACCTCCCTCCCGCGCATTCTCTCCATCCAAACGAGGGAAAACACGATCCCTCCCCTCTGATTTTCTCTCCCCCCCACTTTTCTCCCCATCCAAACGAAGCGTTAATTACAAAAGCTGTTAATTGCGGTGAATCACGAAAATCGTTGTTGTCCATTTCATTTCATGCTGTCATAGCCGACATGCATTCCATTTCACAAAACCCAAAATTTTCGCTTTGATAGTTGTGGCAGAAGCAATATGATAGCTTTTTGACGTAAATATATTAAAAAAAACAAACAAAAAATATATATAACTTTCAAAATAAATTCCTCATATATATAACTTCTTCTTCTTTTTTGTAACGTGAAGCCATAGATTCTGCATTATATATATATATATATATATATATATATATTTTTTTTTTTTAATTATACTGACCAATGAAGGGGTCAATAAAAACTGACCTGTCAGAGTCAATAGGTTGACCCTTCACGAGTCAGTTTATAAAATTAAAAAATATTTAAAAAATTTATATTTTGATTTATTCATTTAAAATTTATAAAATAATAAAGTTTTAAAATTTCAAAAAAATTATAAATTTATTGTAATAATTATTTCCTAATTTACTTATTATTTAAATTTATGTTACAATTTTTAAGTATAAAAAATTTTTTACTTGTATTTTAAAATATATAATATCTTTAAATGTCTATATATATTTTTTAATTTTGTAGTTGTTAAACATTTATATTTTGAGAAAAGTTAATTAATTTTATTCAAATTTGTAAAAATTAAAATTTAAATAATCATTAAAAAAGTAAATAAGAATTTAAATAGATTAATAAAAGCATTTCTAAAATTAAATTTATAAGAAATTTGTTCAATTATGAAGAAAAATTATTTTTTTATATATTGAAAAGTATAATGACATAATTTGTAAATATAATTTATTTAATTTTATAATTATAAGAAATTTATGTTTTGAAGAATAGTAATTAATTTTGTTTAAATTTTTAAAAATTAAAATATAAATAATAATTTTTAAAAATTTATATAATAATTTTTAAAAATATAGTAAAATTATTTTTAAAATCATATCATAATTTATTTACTGTTTAAATTTATATAAAATTTGTTTGCTTATAAAGAAAATTTTCTTATTTATAGTTTGAAGAATACAACGTCTTAATTTGTATATATTATTTATTTAATTTTGTAGTTGTCAGAAATTGATATTTTGATAAATATTAATTAATTTTGTTTAAACTTTTAAAAAAATAAATTATAAATAATTGTTTTAAAAAAATAAGATAAAAATATAAAAAATTTGTAAAATAATTTGTAAAACAAAATATTTATTTATTTATTTATCTTTTAAATTTGCATAAAATTAGTTCAACTGTAAAGAGAATATAATATCTTGCTTTCTTAAATATTTTAATTGTGAAATATTAATGTTTTGAGGAATATTAAATAATTTTGTTAAATTTGTAGATATTAAATTTAAAGTAACTATTTAAAAAAAGTTCATATAATAATTTTTGAAAGAAATTTGTAAAAGTATTTTTAAAATTATTTATAATATATTCTTTATATATATATATATATAATATAATATTTTTAAACTTGTAATTGTAAAATATTTATGTTTTGAGAAATATTAATCAAATTTTTCTTTTTTACATTTAGAGATATATTTTTTATTGTTAATATATAAAAAGAAATTTTCATAAATGAAATATAACAATTTTAAAAATATAATGCGTTAAAATAAATAAATAACTTTAATATATATATATATATATTATATAGATGTGAATATAATTGTATTAATTAATTTTTTGATAAGTTGATGTTGTTAAACAAGGTAATACAGTACTGTGAAAAATATATTTAAATGTATCATTAAATAATACAAATGAGTATTAAATTTGAAAAATAATAATAGTTATCAGCCGTAATGATTGTCTGTCCCACACGAGGCCTTCTTCTTATTCTTGCTCTTCATCCTTCTCGATGTCATTGACAAGTACTTTTTCATTTTCTTCTTCGAACGATTCATTCTCTACTTGATTTTGAATTTGTTGAGAACTGAAATTCCATTGAGGAGATTGAACAAGTAAAATCGGTTGATTTGAAGTGAAAAACTCTTATTGAGGTTGGTAAGATCCCTATTGTGCGAAAAAAGTATTGTTATATTCAGCACTAAATACAGTTGGATCTGTAAATGATGATGCAAATGATACCTTGGTAGATTGTATTGACTGCAGTGTCGGTGTGGAGAAAGACCACACCATATAAGTGGACAAAGGCAATGAAGGGGTATAATAAGGTGCAAAGGAAGATGAACCTGCAATGTAAAACTTTTATGTATAGTGAAAAGGAAAAAGAACCAACATCTCTACCTACAGTTTATGGTAGCATAGAAGAAGGACTAATGTCACCACCAGACATAGGGGTTGTCGTGTAAGATGATGATAGCATGTTCATATGAAATCTACTAATGTGTCTACCAAACATTGGTTCCCTAGATTAGAAGAACTCATGGCCTTTTTTTCTGATCTTGCCTATAGCTCTGGAGGTTTGGATAGATCAGGTGCCGACAGAGCTGGTTGGGAGATGAGCATATCTCAACGCTCTCCTAAAGCATGCAACATGGTTCGAATATCACTGCTTGCTTTCTACCTAAAATCTCTATAACTAAGCGTCAGTGGGTCAATGATAGTAAAGTCTATATAAGTCCTCCAACACATCAATCTATGAAAGAAAAAATCAATTGTTAAAAATAATACATATAAATATATATATATATATATATATATATAAAGATAGGTAATATAAAGATAAGAATTATATAAAAGTCATACCACAAAACTTTGAGAACCACTAGCAAGATGGATCTATTGTCGAATGTGTTGCCAATACTAATGCATATAGTTTGACGCATGATCTAATAGTCTATCAATAAGCTCGTTCTGTGCCACTACCAGAGGCCACGAATTCTATACTGTAATGAAAACTACATGTTTTTTCCGCCAGTCTTTATGAATCTTTCCTCTTAATTGAAAAATATGCAACGATCCTATATTAAATGATTTTTTTGGAATATGCTATGCCTTACTGAAACTGATGGAGAACACAATCACTGTGATGTCATTCAACTATCCAAAAGCATAATATAGGCACAGATGCATGCCATACATCAGACATCGTTAAGAAATGCACCTGAATCAATTGGACAACCTCCAGTGAGTCATATGGAAGCCAAATAACCTATACAACAGAAGATAGTTACTCCGTGGTATAATCGTAAAATGAAAAACAAGTAAGTACACAAATATAAATCTCATCGTTCTTCATTTGATCTAACAATATCTTATACTACCGTAAAGCATCTACTGTTAGCCGGGAATATTGTGAAACATCCCACCACCTGTGAGGAATAGAAGAATGCACATTAGTTTATCAATTATAAAAAAATAGTGAATCTAAAAAATGCATATGTCTATACTTAAAACCTAGTGAGGGTCTAACAGGGTAGATAGCCATCCAAGGATTGGGTTAGGGGGTCTTCATAGAGCAAGATAGGGGAATCGGTCCCATGCTCATAAATGAAGCAGAATCAAACAATCACCTATGTTAACCTCGTCATAATGGGTGGCATTACACATTTCTTTATATAAGTGGTGCAACACTGCTGATCCCCCAACTATATTGACCAACTTCTACAAAATCAGTAAGTAGCGGAAGATACATTAACATAACTTTATGTCCAGTCCTATCTAATACAAAGTACCCCCAATCAATCACATGATGTATGCTTATGTGAATTAACAAATAGTATCGTCATCTGCGTTATCAGGCAAGTTGTTAAATGTCTATGTCAATCAGGGAACATTCAACCTCTGTCCATCCAATGTCTCATAAGGTGGTATCACATTAAGCATCTTATTACAAATAATTGACCAATTAAAGTTTGTCTATTCATATGCTGCATTTCTTATGCAAGGTAAACCCAGTTGGATAGCAACATCTTGTAGTATGATCGTACACTCGCCTCTGGTAAGGTGAAATGTATGTATCTCTGGGTGCTGCTGCTCAATAAGGCTGACATAAGTACGGCATTGAAGTCAAAATGACTGAATCGGGAAACACTATAAAAATCAGTGTGTACGAGATATAGGACAATGGCTAGAGGGAAATCAAATACATAATCTTCCTATGCTATTCATCATATATATAGAATTTTATCTTGTGTTATTATATTAGAGAAACTATCATAAATTAAGTTAAATCAACAATAGACACTAAAGTAAATTTTTAACTCACTCTTTTTTGCCAAACAGCTTGGGACATGTGACGAGACTGTAAATATAGTAAAAACTCATCCTTTGGTTCAGGATGAATAGCACTCGAGTGAGGGTCCATAATGGCTACCAAGAACTCAAATATATGTCAATAGTAATACTAATAAGTTAAACTGATAAATAACAAATTATAAGTCAATAATATAACTCTAGTACGTCAAACTAATGAACAACAATTCATACTCAAAATATATATAAGTAAATTTTCACTTTCAAACTGATCATTAAATAAATTATTGTTGGTAAATCATTCATATATAAAATGATCCTCAACAATAAATATTTAATTCATTCTTATAACTATGACTATTCTCGTGGTTGACGAGAGGGGCATGTGGCACGATTATGGAGTATGACTACCTCGTGGTTGACGAGAGCGGCATGTGGCACGATTGTGGCCAATCTGTCTATATAATCCACATCTTTAGTTGTCTCTGGAGCTTTCTTGTCAATCCATCTCATTATGTATTTGTGAAGATTGCGATGGACCTTTATCTCAAATCATAGAAGGATCAAGGACCAGTCGAGGTCCCCTTATGCAAGGCTAATAAACTTCTCCGCCCATTGGACAAAATTCTGTCTTGTAAGCATTTAGAATTGTCTCGAGCCAAAAAATAGCGTGCACAAATTGTAGAGCGTCAAGACAAACCTTGGCACATGCAATAAAGAAATGTTGACAAGGATGCTTTTAGAGTTGGAATTCGCCACAGTCACTGTTCTGTTCGTCAGACTAACCTTACAAATTCGTCTATACTATTTATTGGAAGGATCAGAGGGTTTTTCAACCTCAAATTCTGAAAACCTTCTATCAAACCCACGGACCAATAAAACAGATGCTCTTGCAATTTTGGCTAAAATCTTTTTGTGGATATCCTCAAAGAATAAGTTGTCTGCTTGCATCTAGGTAAATGTGGTTTGTACCCACTCAACCTAATATTTATTAAACCGATACATTGTTACCTTGACTAAGCTGATAATAGGTAAGAATCTAACATCTTTAAAGATACTATTTATATATTCAGCTAAATTTGTTGTCATGTGCCCCAAACGACGCCCATCCACGTTATATGCACATGACCACTTACTCTTCAGTTATTTTCTATCTAATTTGCCGCTTCTGAATGCAACTGTGGGATTTGAGCCAATTGTTCATCAACCAACTGGTGTTCATTCAAATAGCAAATATTCACAAACTTCTTTTTCAACCATTTGATCCTGAACATCGTATTCAAATTACTTGCAATATGACGTAAACGAAAAATGTGATGTGCATAGAATGGTTGCCAACTGTTTTTCTGGGTTTGCAATTACTGCTAATATTCTTAGATGAAGATCAGATATCAAACAAATATCTTGCTTGTTCGGTATCACTTGTAGCCTGAGGTTACTAAGAAATCACCCCCATGTCTCATACATTTCACCCTCAATGATGGCAAATGCAAAAGGGACAAATTTTCTGGTACCATCTTATAAGCTAGCAATTAGCAATATTTTTTTATATTTCCCATATAAAAATGTGCCATCTACTTAAATAATCAGTTTCAAGTTATCAAAGGTTTAAATGTCCAAAATACCCTATGAACTATAATTGTTGTGTCTGTATCTGATGCTATCTATGGGCATTCTTTAGTCACAAATTCAAAGTATAAGCCTGGATTAAAGTGTCGGACAATAGATAACCATCTTGGAAGAATTGCATACGATCGCTCCCAATTCCCAAAAGTGATTGTAATGGCCTATTGCTTACCACGCCATACTTTTTCGTAATACACTGTATATCCAAAGGTGCTTTGTATCCTCCCAATGATATCACAAACAAAAATAGAGAAATTTTTTACAAATACTTAAAAAAAAAAAATTTCAAATGGGTCACAATTGAGACCTATATTTTTTAAAAAAAGAATTATATATAAAAAAAATTTCTTTGCCCAAAGTTGCAACCAGTAAGAAGACAAAATGCATAATGTTATCCTATAATAAAAAGGGTGGCAGCTTAGCTTATCGCACAATTTTATTTGCTTGTCCAGAATAAGAAAGGGAAGAAGATATATGCACTATTTCCCACACGTACCAAAAAGTATATGAACTATATACAGCTTCAAAGATAAAAAGCACTTTTCTTTAGAGGTACTTTTTTTAATATTAACTATATGCAACTCCAAATATATGAACTAAATGTATAAACAAAATTGTGTGATAAGCTAAGCTGGCACCCTTCTTATTATAGGATAACATTATGCATTTTGTCTTCCTACTGGCTACAACTTTGGGCAAAAATTTTTTTTTATAAATGAGAGGGTTGCGACATCCCTAATGCCGTGACCCTCTTAATTCTTTTTTAAAAAAATATGAGTCACAGCATCTTTGATATCGCAACTCATTTGAAAAAAATATTTTTAAATATTTGTAAAAATTATTTGATGGCTCAATTTTTTTTTGTATTAGAGTCAAAAAGTCTAATTTTTTTGGCTAATCCCCACTAATCCAATTTTTTTAAAAAAATTTATTTAAATGTCCCAATTAAATTAACAACATAACGTCAAAGTTAATCATTATTTTTTGTGCAATGTTACAATGAAAAATTAAAAACAAAATTACAATTTTAAATGATAATTAAATAATTAATATGAATATTTAATATTATATAATTAAAATAAAAAAAAAATTATTTTCAATTGAAGTAGAAGAAAAAATTTGTAATTTATAATTTTAAAAAATGTAACAAAAATTATGAAC
The DNA here is from genome assembly GCA_032878935.1 of Erythrophleum fordii. Taxonomy (NCBI): domain Eukaryota; kingdom Viridiplantae; phylum Streptophyta; class Magnoliopsida; order Fabales; family Fabaceae; genus Erythrophleum; species Erythrophleum fordii. The sequence goes on along the minus strand of JAVQMF010000025.1, from coordinate 2,767,311 downwards.
ACTTCCAACTTGGCTGGTAGGGCCCATACAAATTATCACAAAGCTATCAACTCTCAATAAATGTATATCAAAAGTGACTAGAGAGCTTTCATCCATTAAATTGCAAATATCGAGACGAGAACAGTTGGTGGACGCTGTTCGGTCCCTTTCATGGACAAATTTAGTAGATGGGAAATGAATCCAGCGCGCCCTCCGTCTAATGTTCGTTCAGCGCAATGGAATGATTTTTACATAATTTTAGATACTAAAAAAATGAGAATGATTTTTTTATTTTTATATTTGATTAACTAAAATTAACGTAAAAATTAAAAGAAATACTAATTAAAATTTCATAATACTCCTGAAAAAAAAATAATATCAAATTTTTTTATTTTAACATTTTTAATATTTCGCTATATATTTAAAAGTTTTTTGTAAAATTAATTTTTACATATTATAAAAAAAATATAAGAATAAGAAGAATTTTCTTCCCATTTACCACAACACCATTGTAGGGAGATTTTGACACTATCAGTCCATCTTTTCTTATGCCAAGTAACTAATATAAAGACTTTCGAGATGTCAATCTCTCAAACTACATGCAACTCTGCCATAATCTTAGTTTGTAGCTAACAATGCCTCACTATTTGCGTCAATGCAAATGCATGGAGGGTATTCGTTGTTTACGAAACCATTTTTTTTTGTTAACTTTTTTGTGTTTATTGTCAAGTACAACGAGATTATTTTTTTTTATAGTTGAATAGAAGGATTAGTTTGATTATAGCTCTCGGCAAATTTACTAAAGATGAAAATAATTTATTTAATATTATAAATGATTTGTAAACAATTTCATTATCTATTGCGATATATAAAAAATGATTCATTTGAAAATGTTATAAGAAATGAAAGTCACAATTTTTTTTTAACATATATGTCAAAGTGATGCAAATTAAAGAGAGAATGTTTTTTGTCAAGTACAACGATCAAGAGTTTGCAACGTCTAATCAGTCAATTCCTCTAATCAATCTTTTTCCTTATATTTAAATTCTTGGCTAGCTACCCATGTAATCATCCTGTCAACAGAACAGATGGTGCAACGGTGACCACAACGAGAACGAAGACATCCATTATGGCATAGGTAGTCGTTATTATAAGCAATAGCTATTCTTTTCATTATATTTGTACAACACTACAAATTTTCTCTGTTTATTTAATTTGATTAGCTTCAGTTCAATGTTTTTTTTATCATTTTATTTATTTTTAATGATACTTTGTATTTAAATAATCAAATAAAATATATTATATCTTATAAAAAAGTAAACAAATTAAGTCATACATAAAATTAATTTTCTTCACTAACTCGCCCTCAATAAGGGATAGTTATTATTAAATAAAAAAAAAACTGGATTGAAGCATCTAAATCCAATAAGGTTGGTATGGAAGGATTTTACAGCTAATTATCTTAATTGAAGCATATGGTTCAAAATCTCTCTTCCTTCACATAAATTTTTTTTAAAAATACAATTAAAGATTTTAAATTAAAGATATTTATATTAAAAATTTTTAAATTTTAAAAATAATTTAAAAAATTTAAACATAAAAATTAAACGACATAAAAAGTATAGTTTATAACTTAAAATTAAATTTTTTTATCCTTTAATTCTTTAAAATAATTTTGAAAATTAAATTAATTTTTGTTTAATATAAATATATTTAACTTAACATTTTAATATTTTTAAAACCAGACCAGTCATTGAACTAGTAAAAGCATTAGTTCACAGTTCAATGATTCAACTGTAGTTAAACCATGATAGAACCGGTGATAATTAAATATATATATATTAAATATTATATATTAAAATTTTAATATAACAAATAATTATTAATAAATTTTAAATACTTAATTACTAATTTTATATTTCTTAAAATATTTGAAAATTTATTTTTATTTGAAAAATAAAAATTACTTATGATTAAAATTTAAGAACATTTAATTTTGAATTTTTAGATTCTCAAATTATATTAAAATTCCACTTTTCTTTAAAAGATAAAGGGTTTAAAAACCATAAATTAAAAAAAATAATTTATCAAATAAAAAAATTTAACCAAATTAAAAATATAGTTATAAATAATATATATTATTTAAATGTTTTTATATATTATACATATATGATATATATAATTATTTATTATATTATTTCAATGAAAATGTTTATATATATATATATATATATTAAAAAATATATAATATTATTGAAAAAGATTTGTAGCTTAGATAGTAGAAAGGCCTAACATTTGATGAAGAGTTGTAGGTTTGAATCTTGAATATCATTTTTATAAAATAATTTTTTAAATTGATTCAATCACTAAATTGATCTATTTTTACTTATTTTTAATCAATTTCACCAATTTTTAATTAATTCTTATATTCACTAATTTTTAAGATTGATCGAATTAGGTCATATTCCTAGTAGAACCAATTCAGTCTGATTTTTATAAACAATGCTTATTTCCAACATAGATTGAGCCAGGACTATGCTGACTTTTTCCGTTTTGGGAGCCGTGATTAGCCAAATTCTCTTTCCATTTTTCCTAAACGATAAGCTTAGTACAAAATAACCATTAATTCGTTTGATTCCATAAATTAAGGCATTAGAGAATACAACATGCAGATTCTTATTCTTGATCACCCATTGACGCTGCCCAGGCAAGTATGCAGATTCTTATTCTCGTATATAATAATTTAGGAGCATACATATGATGGGTCCTACTGTTAATTTGGTGATGATATTTCACCGAGGTCTTTAAATTTATGCATTTTACTTTGAAATTAGTTTATCTTCTAATGATTTGAAGATTTCTTTATAATTTATTTTGAGATTATTTAATCAACTTTGATATTTTTTATCTTAATTTTATACAAGACAATTATGTAAATATTAAAATGATAAATAATTTTATTGTTAGAATTATATTGAATTTATATTTTACATTATTTTATAGTCTTTTAAAATTATTACTAAGATTAATTAAATTAGTATTTTGAAATTAAATTAGTATATACTTTTTAATTTTTAAAAATAAACTGGCAAATGTATGATTTTTATAGATAAATATATAATTCTTTAATTAAATTATATATTTTGTGATATTTTAATTAAAAAATTATATATTTATTATATTTTAATAAAAAATTTGATAATAAACATATAAAAAATTATATTTAAATCTATTTTTTTTTAAGTGAAATATAAAGGTATGGAGAATGGGAGAGAAACTAATGAGGACAAAAAAATACGAGATAAAAAATCTTTTTAAAGAAAGGTCACAAGGAAATAGAAAGTAACAACTGTTTGTTCTAATAAGTGCCCGACACCTTTCATATATTCAGGTATAAAGGGGATGCATGATTGTGTTTTTTGTTTGTGCTTTTAGAATAATTCTTTACGATAGTTTTTTAGAATAAAAAAACAAAAATTTTTTTTGAATGATTGTTTCAAAAAACATATATGAAAATAAAATTTATTTATGATTTTGCCATTAATAAGCTTCTTGTTCTCCGTCCCTCTGCTGTTTTAAAAATCAAAGATTGTAAAACACTTCATGGCTTATCTAAAAATCCCATGTGTGAGGTTTGATTTAAAGAATGATTTATTATTGTTGGAGAATCAACTTCAATTTTTTATTCTTAAAGATCTATTTAATCGAGCCATTCTCTTTCACATTACTTATAATCATTCATTTTTTGAGCTCACATTTTGCTTTTTTGACTTACAACATTTTGACCCTAGTCCTATAAAACATTTTACAGATCTTAAAAACTCTTACTTAAATCCTCACAAAATGCCTTCTTTTGATTCCCCTAAAAACTTTGAACTTTTATACACTGCAAACGAGTTATATGAAGCAGGAGTGAAGTTTAAGAAAAGAACAAGTAATTGCTTATTAGATTTAAAATTTTCAGGATGTATTCTTGAAATCCCAAATATTTCAATAGAAGACCATACTGAACTTATCTTCCGTAGCATGATAGCTTTTGAGCAATTACAATATCCTCATGAACCCTACATTGCTAATTATGTAAAAGTAGTGGATTACCTTATCAACACAAGCAAAGATGTGGATATCTTAATTCATCAAGAAATAATCAGCAACTATCTAGCTGGTGGTAATGATGTGGCTCAACTATTTAATGGCCTTGGCAAAAATATTTTGTTTTCAAGTTTCAATTCAGATTATGTTAATATTTGCAAAGGGTTGAATGCCTTTCATAAAGATCGATGGAACAACATGAAGGCGACTTTGAGACGTGATTATTGCAAAACACCTTGGCAAATTGTTGCTTCCATTGCTGGAATTGTACTCCTTATTCTTACCATTGTTCAAACAATATTTTCTATCATCAAGTAGTATTGTAAGTTTAAAGCTTGTGTAATTTGAATGTGCAGTGGATTTCCTGGCACTTTGTAATGAATGTCGATATGCAATTATTTTCCATACATATTGCATCTTAAACTTGAACTTCTAGAAAACTGCCTAGGAGCCAAGGAGACTGATGGTTTGGTGGGCCACGAGGAAGATTAATCATAAGGTATTAAGTGGTATTATATCTATGGTAATAATGAGCAATTATCATGGACAGTGAAGGGTCTTAAACCTTTTAACAAAGAGAGAATTATTTAAGACACAGTTTTTGCACAAAGCACCATAAGACTTTTGTTGGAGTTTTAAAAATGATAAGCCTAGAATTCACATGACCAGCTGGCACAGATTTACCAATTGCAGAGAGGGGTCTTGGTTTTCAAAGAATTCATCTTTTTAATCAAGCTCTTTTGGCAAAACAGATTTGGTGAGTTATTTGATTAGCCTGAAGCTTTAATTTGTTTCTAATGTTTTGGCTACTAAAATTTTCTCTAAGGAAAACTGTGGTATTCTTCAAAATCACTCCAATTCTACTTGCACAAATCACTCTGTTTTGTATACCTTTTGTTTCTAAATTGGTTACTTCTTGTATTTTTCAAATCACTTACATGGTTTGTTTCCATTATGCCATTAGTTTTCTCATTGAAGATTTCCATTTTGACCATACTCCAAAGCCAAACTATTTTAACACCTTCTGCTTTCCTTTATATTTTGTTGATCATTTATTCTTTTCTTTTTTTTAATTTTTTTATTGTTATCCAGAACTCAGTTTGAGAAATGCAAATCGTAATAGAGGTGATGATATAGAATATTGATTGGAGTGTGTAGGGAAAGTGAGATAGGATATAGTATTGTGGTACAATGCTGGGTTTCATCATGTTCCTCGCTGAGAAGATTTTCCAGTTATGCCAATGAACTTTTTTGTTTTTGTATAAAAGTATATTCTATTACTTATTTGAACGGCTACACCTAATTAGCAGTTTTGGACTTTCTTGATAGTTTCTGGTAAGGAAAATTTTACTTTTTTATTTAACTTTTAGTGTCTATTCTCTTGCCTCCCATTTTAGGTAAACTGAGACTGCATTGCTGATAATGTTACGTGACTAAAGTTTCTAAATTAAAATGCTGTGCTGTAATGTGGCTAATTAATAGATCATGAGATTGATTGTAATTTTTCTTTCAAAGACTAGGAGAGAGATTGTAATTGGAGGCAAATATTATAATAGGCAAGTGAAATTTCCCCATGAATATAAATATTGTCATAAAATTTTAGAATAAATTAAATTTTTTATTTTTGATATAAAATAAATAATATTGAAATAAATTTTAAGAAATATATATTTTTTAATAAGTTATAATTTTAATAAAATAAATTAATGTTAATTTTAAAGATATTTTAATTATTTTTTGGTTTCAGAAAAAATTTATATATGTTTTCAATATAAAAGGATTGAGGCCTTATAATTTAGGTTACTTTTAGGGCAAGCGGGATTAATTTACTTTTAAATTTTACACAAAGACAAATATTATAAAAAAAATTATCAATGCCTATGTGCCTAGCTTTATTGTAGCGTAAAGTAAGAGATATATCTTCATTAAATGGTTAGAGCATTCCTCTATATGGTAAAGAGGTAATCTGAAAAAAATTTGTATTCAGCCAAAAGCTTGAAGATGGCCCCATGTTTGGAGCAGCATTTGCCAGTCGATTAGCAAAGAAAATTTATATTACTGGAAAATTCTCCCTTTCCCACTTTTCTGAGTTAATACTCATTTAATACTTAAAATTAAGAAGTTGTAGATTGAATTTTGCTTTGCGAATACTGTGACCAAATTATAGGATTCAAAGCAGAAATTGACCATTGTGAAGAGAATTTGTTATTTTGTTCATTTCTTTTTCCATATTAATATCGCACCCGACGGATAGGGAAGAACCCCAAGCCCATTCTAATTTCTAACTCCTCCAACAATTTTGAAGACTAAGTATGTTACTCCTCTTGTATATGTTATTAATTAATTAATTATTATTATTATTATTTTGTTTACTTTACTTTATTTTAAGTTTTTCCTTTTATGGCTAGTAGAAAATCGAAAGGAAACAACAAAACAACCAAAAAGAAAAAACAGGGGACAAGAAAGAGAGCACTTTTGCCGACCAACACCTTCTCTAGACAAGCTAACAGCACTGGAAAGTGAAAAGCAAATCTAAAATGAGGTTTTTTTTTTTTATACACTAAAATGAGGTATTTTTTAAGACAGCTAATTCTTTGTCAAGTCAAAAATGAGGTTTTTAAAAAAAATTAGTTTTTTAACTATTATGAGAGCCTTATAAACATACTAATTTCACAAACCCAAAATGATGTAATATACAATGCTAAAGTCAGCGTGTCAAAAGAGACATCATAAAATTCTAAAATCAGATAACGTCCGACACTAATATGTAAGTATAAACAAATACAAATCCTAAAATATAAGGACAAAACTCTTACACTATCTCTAAAAAACGGTCATCCCATTTTAGCCATACATAATACATATTGGCGATTGCAAATAGCTCTTGATTTGCTCTCAGACAAGGTGGAAATCCATTCTATTTCATTCAAAAGATAAACAATACAAAATTCCTAGGTTGACCTAAACTTCTTTATTCTTTCTTTATTATACTATCGGCACCAATAATGACAATGCTTATATTTATTAGAATACATTTAGTATAAATATTATTATTGAAATTAAACTTTGTTAATGATTAATTATCTTTTAATTCATTAATTTTTTTAAAAAAATTATTTTGTGAAAATGTTCTTTATCTTTAATCATTATTTTTTTTTCAAATAACTTTATAATTTTTAAATTAGAAAAATGATTATTTTATATTGGCCAAATACTTGTATTATATTATATAAGTAATAGATACAAGTAACTTTTACAAATTAGTACCCTTAAGTCCATAAAAATGTATTAATTAATTGACATATTATTTGATATATAAATTAATAATTTATTACTTTATACATTAACTAATAAAAATCAATTTATCATAGTGTTCTTTATTTTTTCCCAAAACATCAAACATAATCAATGTACATATTGTGTACTGTGGCCATATAAATATTATATAAATAGCCAATTACAAATTATCATTATTCTATGTATTTGTTTGACCAAAACTTTAAGATTATGAATGTAATTAGTTTTATTAAATAGAATTCATGGATTTATTCATTTTTTCAACAAACTTAAATTAAGGTGATTCCTTGTGTCTTGTCAAATTTAGTCTCCAGTTTTATGTTGAGAAAATATTTTATTTATTTGTTTTTACTGTTATCATATTTATTTTTATTTATGCAGCTTGGATCTTTTGCCATTGATTTCATTATTTCAAGGGATACATCACATTCTTCCAAAAGATGAAATTGCAAGGATATATAACTGCTTTGTTTTTGTAAGAAAGGTGTTAGTGACAAAGTCTTAAAGTTATAATTTTTATTTCATAGACGAGAAATTAGTTTATAGATTTTCATTTTTAATCTAACTTTTTGGTCTACCACTGTTTTATATGCTTTCCATGGTGTCCTATAATATATAACCACTACAGAAAAAAGGTAATTTTAGTGACAATTTTTTAATGACTTTATTGATAGTTTTAATTGTCAGTAACACTTTTAGCAACAGTTATAAAATTCGTCGGTGAATTGTCCATCACCAAAGGATTGACAATGATTTTTTTCAACTATTGGTAAACTTGTCATTAAACTATGGTCTAACAATGGTCGAATACACGTACACACACATTTATTATATATATATTGGCATTTATGTGTGCTTTTTTTATTTCTTAATTTCTTTATGATTTTTTTGAACTATTATAATGTATTTATTCCTCTTGCAGACATTATTGGTAGCACACATAACGACATCTGCATGCATCATAACAATGTTGTCTACTTCACATTTTGTCACAGTACGCAATACAAGTATGGATATAGGTTATGCCAATTTATATAATTCATCATAGGAGGAGTAGGCTTATAATTGTGTAAAATGAGAAAAAGCAAGGATTTATTATATGATAGAAATGGGCAAATGGTGGAGAGGCTTTTTATTTGATGTACTATGGCAACATAGCTATTATAATTAAAATAATATATTTTAAAATATTATACATATATTAAAATAATTATCCTAACATATTTCCTACTTCGTTTAGCAAAACAAAAATAAAAAACAAAAAAAAGAAGAAGAAAAGATTCCCCACTTCATAATTATCCTTACAAATTCCCCACTCTCCTACCTTTTCTTTTATTTCTCCTATCAATACTAAAAGTGAAGCTTAAATTAAATATCTCCTTGTCCCCGTATGTTCTCAATCAATGCCATCATGGCTCTTCCATTCCCAATACTCTCTCAACTATTCTCCATGTCTTCAATCTCTCACACAAATCAATCTTTGGCCTATATGTACTCTGCAATTCTCTTCTTCAACTCTCTCTGTCTTTCCTTTATTCAACGGGCCAGCACCGTTGCCCTTCCTCTGTTCAGTTCTAGTTTATCCATTCCATCATTTTAGTACGAACAAACAAAAATGGGATTCACAGGGAAGAAGGGTGAATTAGGCAACACATTCATAAATCCTCAGCAAGTTAAGTATGGATGATTGTTGTTGGATATAGAGCAACTCTTTTGGTTCACAGAGGGATATTCTTGGAGAAAAGAGTGTCTTGCAATCTTCTAGTGCTTTTTGGAACACCTATACTATTGGCGTGATTGAGTAGTAATCTTGTGGATGCTTGGAGGTTGAAGGATGGATCGAGACTATTATATGATTAGCTTTGACAATGCAGAGGATCAATAATTGCTTTAACATTTCTTTATTTAATATGGATTTTTGAGAGGAAATAAGTAAATTAAATATTTTTTAGAAAAAAATAAATAAGTTGAAAATTTTAGGAAAAATAAATCTCTATTCATAGGGCTTTATTTTAATTAAGTGGAAATTAAATGTGACACCAAGAAGATCAATTGGAGTCCATTAAATCCTAAGATTCAATTAAATCCAATTGAAAAAGGCCCAAAAGGAATTTATAAGAGGCCTAATTAAAAATCAGCATAAGCCTATGACTTAGATGAACCATAACCCATAATCTTGACCCATGACCCAACTCAATCAAAATCGGAATTCAACTAATAATCCCTCGTTTAAGCAGCCACACATCCTAAATAGTCTAATAAGGATAGAAAACACAGGGGGGGAAGAGAGAGAGAGAGAGAGAGAGAGAGAGAGAGAGAGAGAGAGAGAGAGAGAGGGTTAGGATTTGCAAACTATAAAGCTCTTATTTGAATAGAAGACACAAGATTTGACTTAGTGAGTAAAAAAAAATGTTTCTCTCCTCCTCTTTTAGTTGAACCAAACAACTCTTGATTTGGTAGTAATTAATGAAACTTATGTTGTTGGAATTGAAGATTTTGGTGTGTTCTTGGTAAATTGATAATAGAAGAAGCTTAAATAAGTATTAGGTAGGTAAACCCCTTTCATTTGTGATTTTTTTTTGCTCAAATTTCATCTTGATGGCTAATTTTTCCACAGGTGAATTTATATGTGAAAATTTAAGAAGTGGTAACCCATTATGTTAGCTTGGATTCTTGAGCTTAAATTGGTGTTTTGGAACATTTGGAAGCTTGGGTAAGTTGAAACTAAGTGATTATTGGGTTTTTGATTGAATTAAAGTAAGAGTCCATTTAGGTTGATATATATATGTTGGTTGTTTATGGTTGCTATAGGCTTATGTTTCTATTTGGTATCTATTAGTGGCCATTTTGGAAGTGAAAAATATCATTTAAAGTAACCAGAATTTAATTCTATTCATATTTGTTGTGGAGCCATGTCTATTTCTAGTATGTGCATTCTTGTGTTTCATGTGATGTCATAATTGAGTTTGACTCCTTGCGAGTATTTCATCATAGACTTTGTAAGTGTGTCTTGATAACTACTATGGATCTCATAAGTGTGTTATCGTAAAATGGAAAGTCATGGATCTTATTGGTGTGTTTTGGCTAAGTGTAGGATGTAGTGGACCTCGTAAGTGTGTCCTACCTATTATTTGAGTTATTGGCTAATGATTGTGATTTTCAATTGTCAAACTTGTTACTTTTAATTTGTTGAATATGGTATACAATGAATGATGATTTACCATATACATCTTTATACTTGATTCCCACTACGAATATGTATAAAATTTCCTTTTGGTTATTGAGATTTTATATCTCATCCTTGTTGTAGGTTAACATTTTATAGGTGAAAGTTTGGGTTTCGACAAAGATAAGAAACCGGAGGCTTGATTGGATTATATATTTTGGTAAATTGTCACTAAGTTACAACTTGTGATATAACATGCCAAGTGTAATTTTTTATATTTTGGTAAGTTTTACATGTAAGGATGATAGATAGGAATTTAAATGATGTTTGATTATTTTGTAAAGAGATATCACATGTTATTATAGTTTATTATGGAGTAACTCTTGAATAATGACGAATTATATGCATATTTGACTCTTATCCTTACTCGTATTATATGGTGTGATTATTATTTGACTGGTCATTTACCTTAGGATTGGTTTTGTTGTTGATTTTGGAAGTTTTGGCATAATGGTTACTGATTATTAGTCATGGGTGTAAGGAAGTCATATGGTCAAATTTTGAATTTTTAGACGTTTTATAGTTCCAATGGTTGAGAACACTTTTTTTTTAGCATTTGAAACTTATTAGACTTGGTTTGAAATCTAATGATTGTGTAATGATGAATTTAGGTATGTGAATTGTTGTTCCAATATTGCTTTTGTTATTATGGTTTGATTTTTCTAATTTTTTCCTTCCAAATCTGTCGCTTGGAGGAGTATGTGGGTGCTTAATATCTTGTCTCTAAATTTTACATCATTAGGAGATACATTTAGAGTCATTAGAGGTGTCCTATATCTATTTGTTTAAGTTGGAGAGCTTGTGGTTGGTCAAGGTTCCAAATTGCAGTCCGCATTACAAAATGCGGCCGTAATATTGCGGATGCAGGCTAGGTCGCATCCGCATCAGCCCGGAATTACAGAGGGATTAGATATCACAGGAATAGGCCGCATCGTAACAGTATTGCAGCCGCAACAGAACGGTATTATGGATATGTTGCGGTGCATCATATAAAAGCAAAAAGTACTACTTAGCATCAGTAGATTAAAAACAAAGCTGTTGGCCAACCCTAGGTTTCTTCCTTTCCCAAAGAACAAAATAGAAAAGCCAACAACAGCAAAGAACAAAAGCAACCAACAGATCTGAAGTCTTGAAATCTAAAACGGTGAAATCATACCTGCAGGCTGAACCATAGTGATTTGAAACTTGAATCTAAACTCTGAAGCCTCACAATGGACTGAAGCTCTCTTCTTGCTTGAATCTAAAGACCCAAAGTACATTTCTTGATTTTTAACTTGTCGCTCTATTTTTGTGATTGGCATTTTGATTTTTAGAGTCTGCCTTGTATCTGAAATGCTGAGAGTGATGAGAGGAGATAAGGAAGCCACATTGCCATATATTTGTTTTAATATAATATATATCTATATATATTCTATGATCAGGAAAGGGGGAAGTCAAGAAGCTGTGTTGCATTTATTTGTTTTAATATAATATATTCTATTATGATGAGGAGGAAGCCAAGAGTCACGCTACCATATACTTATTTTAATATATATATATATATATAGGAACTGGGTTTTCAATGGGCTATGAATCCAGATATTTGTCCCTATTGCGTCATGAGTCACGTTGCATATATTTGTTTTAATAGAATATATATATATATATATATATTAGAGGAGGAAGCCAGCTGCTATGCATTTCTTTTAATGTAATATATATATATATATATGTATTCTATGATTTGGAATATAAATGGATCAGGAGGAAGTCACGCGTGTTTATTTTTTTAATTAAAATTTTTTCTCTTTTACATTTATATTATTAATATTACTATCTCCAATTATATACATATATATATATATGTGTGTGTGTGTGTGTGTGTGTGTGTGTGTGTGTAATTTAAGATGAATTAAATAATAATTTTTTTTTTTACAAATAAGATAGTATTATAAAGAAATTACATTAACACTACTTTTAAAGCACTAGTGGTATGCTGAATTTTTTTTTAGGTTATCTTCACACTTATATTTATTTTTTTGTAATAAGTATGTAAATATGTTTTTATATTATCTGATTTTTCTTTTTAATTTTTTCAAGTAACATTAATATTCTTGTTCAAAAAAAGAATTTATTTAATCAATATTAATGTTGGCATAATATATTTTATGTATATGAAATATATAATGATTATACATATTTTTAAAATAATTTATGCAACTTCAAAAAATATCACAGTCGCAGTGACCGCAACCTACATTATAACAGTCGCAATGCCCGCAACCGTGGTAATCGCAACGCAATCGCAGTAATCGCAATGCAACCGTAACCGCAATTTAAAATCATGGTTGGTATGCAATTATTTTAACATTTAATTTTCACTAGTTCTGTGCCTTCTGTATAGGTGGCGTCGGGGCACTGAGTAAAGGCTATGGCATTACACCAGTCTCTTTAGCATCGCAGTGCCATGCGAGATCTCCACCCAAGTGTTGCATCAAGGGTTGCAAGACCGTGGTGTGGCCCTTTGGCATCACGATGATGTCTAACCAAAAGCAAATGTGCAATGGCGCAGTCTTTTAAGGCCATGGCACCATGCATGTCTTTGGTTTTTAGAGGACTTTTGGAGTATTTTGAGTGTTATTTTTGCTTGGGTTTCAAGATAAGGTCTTAGGCTAATGTCATAAAGTATTAACGAGTGGTCTTGGAAGTTGATTACACCTTTGATAGTTTAGGTACTTAATCTTCTTATAATAAACATTAAGCTTAGTAGTTTGTTTATGATAAAAGTTTTAATTGGTTTGCATTTTTGGTATTATTAATATTATCTTTATATTTAATTCACTACATCTCTTTATTTAACTCGTAAATTAGTCATTAATTAGAACTAAACATTACGTGCTTTGCAGTAAATATAGCTATAAGGGTTGCCGTTGGAGTACTCTAACGAGGAGGTTGCTATTGTAGTTAGAAATGTCATATTAGGCGATATAGAGTTTGATGGTATGCAACCTGAACATACGTTTTATCCTTGTTAATGTATTGAATTCATAGACCCTTCACCCCATCTTCCTTTTGGTTTCAAGGTGAAATTAGACAATTGGGGGTTGGGGGTGTGTAGGTATGAACGTTTTCTTCGTATATGTTGCCAGCGTGGGAGACATGGACGTAGTTACATACCTAATTTAATTAATTCTTATAAATATCAATTAGAAATCAGTATAGAACCACACTAACTTGGTGGATATGGCTTTAATGGGAATGCACTGACTAGTAGCTGACTAAACTGTTAGCAATCAATAGCTGTACAAGGAATTTGTTAGAATAAAATAAATCTGAACCGTGCACAAGGACACTGTCCTTGAGAGATATTCTGCCACAAGACAGCACTCCCCAGGATTGAATGGATTCTTCTACGATGTCACAGGAAAGCAAAACAGCAGAAACAAAAACTCAGGGACGGAGAGAAGAGGAGAGAACAGCTCGAATACTGTCCGAAGTTGTGGTGCATCAAACCTAATGAGCAACGCGGTATTTATAGGCATAAGAGTAGCGAGACGTTGGACCATGTTTAATTATATTAATGAGGACATTTCTAAACGTTGGGCGGTTTCTGACATGAGGATTAATAAACATTAAATCAGATAATACAAACCAAAAATGGATTAGTAATTACCGGTAAATGATGACCAATGTTCAGAAACGTTCACATCATGAACTCATAACCGAAGCCTTAAAATTGTGGATATTCTGAAAAGCTATTTGAAAATATTTAATTTTCAAAAAAATAAATTCTGGCAACGGTAAAAATTGTCCAACACAGCGTATATTTTGCGCGTAGGGGGGGAAATCACCGAATTTCAACTGAGCTCAACTATGTTGGGCCAACTTTTTGTGCGTGCGAGCCCATTCTCCTTCTAGGCCCATTTTGCTCTTCCATAATCACATGTTAATATTTATACCCTTTGGCTTTTATTTGTTTGAGCAATGTGGGACTCCTCTTTTTCTCCTCCCCTTTTGACACACACACATATTCTCCAACAATCCTCCACATGTGTGTCAAAAGATCACTGTCATCTGAGTTATACATATGAGTATAAACATTTCGAATATAGTGTCTTACGGACTATGAACCATTCCTAGACTAATAAAGCTTAGTATACAAAGTTATAGGTGAAGCTTATAGCTTCTATGAACCAACAATTTTCTATGAACCAATAATTTTTCGTTGTATACTAGAGGCCTTAAAAGTCAATTTATACCCCCACAATTTCTACTGTTATCGCAATTTTGCGCTTTAAACTATGGCCTTGCGCGTGCCTGGTTTTAATGAATGCTCTAGAGATTTTTGCCATAATCTCATAGGAGCGGCCCCACTCCACATTCACATAGGTGATTTTATCAAGTGTGACTGCAATGAACACATCATCCATAAGGAATATGAAATCATTAAGAGCTTTGGCTCAGCCTCGCCAATAATGCATCCTAACACTTTTTCTCATATCATAGAAATAGATCAAAATAATAAAGTGCTAGTAGAATTAACAAATGACTTGTTTTTACCCATATGAACCTCCTTCATGGGATTACCAATCACAGAGATTGGGTTACCATCACTATTAATTTTCAAACTGGCTTAAGTCCCATTTCCCTCGATGTTTCTAAAATTTGTTTCTTCCCTAAAGGTTTGGTTAGGGGGTCTGTCAGATTTAATTCTAACCTTACAAAATTGATCGATATAACTCTATTTTTCAACAGCTGTCTTATAATATTATGTCTTAAACAAATATGCCTACTTTTGCCATTGTAGGTCTTATTTTTAGTAACGGCTATCGCCGATTGACTATCACAATGTAATGACACTGATGGTGTTAGTTTTTCACCTAATGGAATATTTGTCAAGAAGTTTTTCAACCACTCAACCTTATTACTAGCAAACTCCAGAGCAATGAACTCTAAATCCATAGTGGATCTCGCTATAATATTTTGTTGAGCTGATTTCCAGGTTACTGCACCACCACTAAGAGTGAATACATAGCCACTAGTGGATTTGGTATCTTCTGAATCTGAGATCTAGTTAGCATCACTCTATCCTTCTAATACAGCGGGAAATCCATTATAACATATACCATAATTCATGGTACCTTTTCAGATAACTCATTAATCTATCCAAAGCTAACCAATGTTCACTACTTGGACAGTGAGTATATCTACTCAATCTACACATAGCATATGCTATATTAGGTCGGGTGTAATTCATTAAATGCAATAGACTCCTAATAATCTGTGCATATGTAGATTGAGCTACCAGATTACCCTTATTTTTAACTAATTTGGTGCTAGTATCATAAGGAGTGCTTACAGGTATTTTTTCAAAGAATCTAAATTTTTTAAGAATTTTTTCAACATAATGTTCTTGAGATAGTAAAATACCATTTTTATTCCTTATAATCTTAACACCTAATATCACATTTGCTTCACCCATATCCTTTATATCAAATTTAGAAGAAATAAACCTTTTAGTTTCTATTACAATATTTATGCTTGTACCAAAAATAAGCATATCATCAACATATAAACAGATAATCACATAACCATCATTTACAATTTTTGTATAAACACATCTTTCTACTTCAATAGTGGAAAATCCATCACTTGTTAAGATTTGATCAAGTTTTTCATGTCATTATTTCGTGCTTGTTTCAATCTATATAATGATTTAATAAGTTTACAAACTTTATTTTCTTGTCCAGAAGCAACACATCCTTCAAGTTGTACCATGTAAATTTCTTCTTCTAAATCACCATTTAAAAAAGCAGTTTTAACATCCATTTGATGAATAAAAAGCTTGTAGACTGAAGCTAAACAAATCAAAATTCTAATAGAAGAAATTCTTGTTACTGGAGAAAAAGTATCAAAATAATTAATATTTTATTTTTGAGTAAATCCTTTAGCTACTAGCCTCGCTTTATATTTATCAATGGATCCATCAGGATTATATTTCCTTTTAAAAACCCATTTGCAACCAATACGTCTTGCTCCCAGAGGCAAGTCTGCTAAAACCCAAGTTTTGTTTTGATTTAGTGAATCTATTTTAGCTTTAATTGCTTCTTTCCAAAGATGAGCACCAGAAGATGAAATTGCTTCAAAAAAAAATTTGATGGCTCATCTTGTAACATAAAAGTATAAAAATCATTTCCAAAAAAAGTTTCTTTTCTTTGTCTTTTGCTTCTCCTTAAATTTTCAACAAAATTTTCACTTTCATTTACTTTAGGTGAAGAAGGAAAATTTTCAGCTGTTTGAGACATATGTTGAATTTTCAACGGAAAAATATGTTTAAAAAATTCTACATCTTTGGTTTCAATAATAATGTTATGATCAATAACATCACTTTTCAAAACTAGAAATCTATATGATGCACTATATTCAGCATATCCAATAAACATGCAATCAGAAGTTTTAGAACCAATTTTTCTCTTTTTAGGATCAGGTAATAAAACTTTTGCAAGACACCCTTACACTTTCAAATATTTTAAATTTGGTGTGTATCTTTTCTATAATTCATAAGGTGTCTTATTTGTTTTCTTATAAGGTATTCTCTTTTGTAAAAAACATGCAGATAACAAAGCTCCACCCCATAAATTATCTGGTGCAGAAGAACTTACAAACATAGCATTCATCATTTCTTTTAAAGTTCTATTTTTCCTTTCTACTATTCCATTTGATTCAGGTGAATATGGAGAGGTTACTTCGTGAATGATTCCTTCTTTTTCACAAAAGTCATTAAATAAAACAAATTCTCCTTCTCTATCTGACTTAACCCTTTTAATCTTTTTATTTAATTGATTTTCTATCTCATCTTTATCTATAAGAAATTTATCAAAAGCTTCATTTTTATTTCTCAATAAATAAACTTTAGTATATCTAGAAAAATCATTGATAAAAGTTACAAAATACTTTTTGCCACCTCTTGTTATAGTTTGTTTCAAATCACCTAAATCAGTATGTATCAAGCTAAGCAATTCAGTTTCTCTTTGTACAGAAAAATGAGACTTTTTGGTTAACTTAGCTTATGCACAAATTTCACATTTGTTTAGAAGATCATTTTTAATTTCAGAAATTAAACCAAGTTTTTGCATTTTCTTTAAATATGACTTACTAACATGTCCTAATCGAGCATGCCATATATCAAAAGTATCAACCATAAAAAGACAGGCAAGTAAGCAAAAGATGATGCATTTTCATTCATATCAGCAATGTTGAGTATAAACAGCCCCTAAGTACAATACCCCTTCCCTACAAATACATTATTCTTTGTCATTACGATCTTATTAGATTCAAATGACACATTAACCCTAACTTTGCTTAATAGAGCTACAGAAATTAAATTGGCTTTAACATCAGGCAAATGAAGAACATCACTGAGTGACAAAGTTTTTCCAGATGTGAGTTTTAGTTCAACCTTTCCTTTTCTTAGAACTTTTGCAGTCCGGGAATCAACAAGGTAAACACAGTCTTCTCCTTCCTTAGTAGGATTATAGGAGGCAAACATCTCACGATTTGCACAAATTTGTGCCTGGTAGCCCTAAAGTCTACCACCCATTTTTTCACATCAGATACCAAGAGAGCTTGAGAAATGACCGCTACAATGATTTCGTTTTCTTCATCTCCTTGAACCAGATTGGCCCTAAGAGGATTGTCATTTCTAGCCCTCTTTCTACATTGAGCAGCATGGTGGCCTGGTTTTCTACAAACAAAGCAACTCCCTTTCTTTTTGAATTTAGGGTTAGAATTTTTGGGCTTGTAGTCAGGTTTTGTTTTAGAGTCATACCTCTTGCCATACTGCTTTGTCTCTACCAAATTTTCTTTTGAGGTTATCTCTTTGCCTTTTGCAGCTTGCATCTCTTTTCGATTTGTGTCCTCGATTATGATGTAAGTAATTAGGTCCAATAGTGGCAATTGCTTTTGTTTGTGTTTCAATCATTATTTGTAGTTCTTCCATGATTCAGGCAGCTTCTCAATAAGAATTCCAGTAACAAACTCATCAGGTAAGTTATTTTTTTTTTGCCCTCAACTCTTCCAGCAGCTTATGGTACTCATTAATTTGTAGCTTAATATCCTTGTCCTCGGTCATCTCCCATCTATAGTAATTTCCAACAATAAACTTTTGCTTGCCAACGTCCTCAGTAGTATATTTGGCAATTAATGATTCCCAGATTTTGCTTGCTTCCTTGTACACATAGTAAACATCGAAGAGATCATTAGACAAAGTGTTAATGATAGTATTTCTGCATACCTTGTTGGCATATTCCCAAGCAATCATTTGATTTTGGTCAATATCTAACGAAGGCTCAGATTGTGTGAGTGCAATAGCAACTCCATGTAGGTCAAGGATAGAGTAAACATGTTCTTGCCACCTTCGAAAATTTTTGCCATTGAACATCTCAATTTTTGAAATATCTGGTGGTGGCCTAGACAGTGGCATCGGAGGCAGTGTGAACGGAACAAAGGATGTAGCACCAATACTAGCACCGGTAGGGCCATCGGAAGCAGGAGCATTATTTTGTTGTGACTCCATATCTCTCAAGATTGTTAGCAATCAATAGTTGCATAAGAAATTTGTTAGAATAAAATAAATCCGAGCCGTACACAAGGACACTGTCCTTGAGAGATATTCCGTCACAAGACAGCACTCCCCAGGATTGAACGGATTCCTCTGCAATGTCGCAAGGAAGCAGAACAGTAGAAACAAAAACTCAGGGATGGAGAGAACAGGAAAGAACAGCTCGAATGTTGTCCGGAGCTGTGGTGCATCGAACCCAATGAGCAACGCGGTATTTGTAGATACAAGAGTAGCAAGACATTGGACCACGTTTAATTATATTAATGAGGACGTTTCTGAATGTTAGGCGGTTTTTGACATGAGGATTAATAAACATTAAATTAGATAATAAAAACCAAAAATGGATTAGTAATTATCAGTAAATGATGACCAACATTCAGAAATGTTCACATCATGAACTTATAACCGAAACCTTAAAATTATGGGTATTCTGGAAGGCTATTTAAAAATATTTAATTTTCAAAAAATAAATTCTGGCAACGATAAAAATTGTCCAACACCGCGTATATTTTGCGCCCAGGGGGAATCGCCGAATTTTAACTGAGCTCAACTATGTTGGCCCAGCTTTTTGTGCGCGTGAGTCCATTCTCCTTCTAGGCCCATTTTGCTCTTCCATAATCACATGTTAATATTTATACCTTTTAGCCTTCATTTGTTTCAGCAATGTGGGACTCCTCTTTTGTTGGCCTAGCTTTTTGTGCACGCGAGCCCATTCTCCTCCTAAGCCCATTTTGCTTTTCCATAATCACATGTTAATATTTATACCCTTTGGCCTTCATTTGTTTGAGCAATGTGGGACTCCTCTTTTTCTCTTTCCCTTTTGACACACACACATATTCTCCAACATAAACAACAACTCCCTATAGTATTTTGAAGGAATATATACTATAAGATTCGAAGAGCAAAACCTTAAATTTTTATTTATTTTTTATTTTTTTATCTTTGCAGAACAAGATTTTAGAAGAAGCAATAATTGTCACTTAGATAAAATCATCCTCGAAGCGCAATAGGAGCACATACTAGGTTGCAGGTCACTTGTCCAAGGATCAAAGATTAGGTAGAGTTGTACACTCCTTGTCTGAGAAGAATTTTTTTTTCTTTTGTTTTATTTCTTTTTACTTTTAATTTATGAATATCACATAGATAGCAGATACGCACCAGCCCCACAACGATGTCGTCTTGGAGATTGAACCTTCACCTCATTCTAACTCTTCAAACTATTTTGAAGATCAGGTGTGCTACTCCTGTGGTGTTGTTGTTATGACTATTATTTTATTTACATTATGGTTGTAATTCTTATTTACTTCGGTGATGGTGATAATTTTTAAAAAATGTACTAAAAATATGTTCTTATTGGTAATTGTATTATGTGGTTATAAAAATTATATTGAAAAGTCAATCCTTGCCAGTGGCTATTTTTCTTTACGTATTTTCCTTTGGCTTCCATAATTGCTAAGTTTATCTATACTAACATGATATAGATAGTAGGTGATATGATCATCGACATTTAACAAACACTATAGTATAGTGACGAAACTCCCATATCAGATGATTGTTGTTTCTATAGTGCCTTGCATGATCCATTGACAAAATGAAGATGCTTGTATGCCAAAGCTTATTTCAATTGGCCCTTTTCATTATCGTGATTCAAGGCAGCAAAACATGGAAGCATGCCAAATAAAACTTTCAAAGAATTCATAAAAGAAACTAAGCAAAATTTGGATGATTTGGTTAGCTTTGTGAATAATTAGGAAACAAAGGTTCATGCTTCTTATTTAGAGAAAATAGAGCTTACAAAAAGGAATTTGTTAAGGTAATATTAGTGGATGCTATTTTTATAATTCAAGTCTTCCGGAAAAGGCATAAGGCCTGGTCAAGACCATGGTTAAGAAATCAAGTAATGGAAGGTCCATTGTTTCTTGAGAACTAGCTTCCATTTTTCAGTCTTGAAGTGCTATAAAATTAGGCTTTTACCCCTCACATTCTTGGTGACCTCCCTTCAATTATTGAGCTATCATTTCAATTCTTTAAACATTATAATAGAAAGAACCTAGAACCTGATCTTGAAGTTAAGATAAATCATTTCATAGATCTTCTTAAAATATTTCACTTACAAAGACAAAAATATCATAGAGCATGGACTTAGTAGAAAAAACATTATAGAGAGTGGACATTTAGTGTTGTAAATCAATTCTTTTTGTACGATGCAAACAAATTAGGTGAAACAAAAATGAAGTTGAAGGTAAATAAAAATAAATGCTTTCTAGACTTAGGATTTTCAAGTGATACTCTTGAATTTCACATATTAAGGTGGAACATCACGGGATTGAACATATAACTTTAGAGCAATGTCATTATTTTTATTATTTTATGAATCATACATATATGATTATGCTAATATTGGATGCCCTAATCAATACAAGCAAATATGCGGATTTGCTTATACAAAAAGGTATAATAAGCAATGGTGTGGCTGACAGCAATAGTGTGTGTAAACTATATAACAGCCTTTGTGTAGGTACCATGGTGACAAATGTAAAATTCTGACTACCTTGGTATATCCAAAAACTAGAATGACTTTTATAACAATCCATGGAACCAACAAAGGCCACTTCGAGACATGATTAATGCAAGACACCTTGGTGAATTGTTAGAGTTATGCTCCTTATATTCTCACACTGGTTCAGACTGTATGTTTTCTCATTCAAGTCTTAAAATTGTTTATTTTAATTTTTGTAATTTGAGTATTTAGTGGATTTCCTTGCACTTTGTTATGTCCAACCTTTGCTTTTATTTAAGATACATAACATCTATAAATAAGATAATTCTTTTTTCTTTTCCTTTTTGTTTACAAGATCAATATTCGGATAGGATTATGTTTAGGGGAAGTAACTTCTATAAGTATTTGAATTACTTTATTAAAAAAAATTGTTTGAATTAGTGTAGAATGAATTTTTAACTTTGTTGTATTAGGCAGTCAATAGCTAACATAAAACTTTGTTGAATCTTTATAATATAGATCATCAATATATTAGAGATAATGCTAGGTCGTTGCTTGGAAGTAACACACTATATAGCTTGAATACAGTGACAAATGAGCAAGAGCTATTGCATTGACACTTGGGTGTAGTGAAAAATAAGCAAGGATTCTCACATTTTTGTGAATAAATGTGAGTAAAGAAGTTAGTTCAAGAGAGTAGAATTCATTTTGAAACTTGGAATATATGTACACTTACGGACAAGTCAATAGAAATAGTAGATACTATGATTAGGAGGAGGATTAATTTTATGTGTCTACAAGAAACAAAAGTTGTAAGAGAAAATGCAAAAAAATTAGATACCTCAAGTTTTAAATTCTAGTATATTGACAAGGTTAAATCTAAAAATGAGGTAGGTATAATTGTAGATAAGTTTTAGAAAAATGTTGTGGTGGATATAAAGAGATTAGAAGATAGAATTATTGCATTAAAATTTGTAGTGGAAAGAAAGACCTTTAATGTTATTAGTACTTACGCACTACAAGTAGGGTTAGAAGAACATCACAAGGTAAAGTTTTTAGAGGACTTAGAATGTTTAGTTTAGAAAATACTATTAGAAGAAAAGATTCTTTTAAGAAAGGATTTTAATGGTCATGTGAAGAGTGCATCTAGAGGTTATAAGGGTACGCATGGAGGACATGACTTAGGGGAAGCAAATACAGAGGGTAAAACTATTTTAGACTTCTTATTAGTGTTTGATCTCATAGTAGCTAACACTTATTTTAGGAAGCAGGAGGAGCATCTTATCACGTACAAAAGTGGAGAGGCATGCTCTTTCTCATAAAGAAATCAAATAGAAAACTTTGCGTGGATTGCAAAGCTATATTTGGATAGAGCTTGACTACTCAATATAGAGTCTTAGTTATGGACATTCAAGTTAAAAGGAGAGTAAAGAATAAAAGCCAAGATAGGGTGTCAAGGATTAGGTGATGGCAATTAAAGGGAGATAAAGGAAAGAATTTGCAAAGAAAGATTTTAGAGAAAGGATCCAGGAAGCATAAGGAAGTGTTAACGATTTGTGAGATAAGATAGCTAAAAAGATTAGGAAGGTAGCAAAGGAGATACTTGGTAGTGGGATGCAAGTATGCAAGATAAGGTTAAGGTTAAAAGAGAGTATTATAAAGCATAGTTTTTATGTAAAAGTGATGAAAATTAGGAAAAATATAAGGTAGCGAAAAAATATACTAAGAAGGTAGTGAGCAAAGCGAGAGTTAGGGCATTTGATGAGTTATACCAATCCTTAGGTACTAAAATTGGAGAGAAAAGTATTTACAGGCTAGTTAAAAGTAAAGAAAGAAAGACAAGAGACATGGCCTAAGTAAAATGTATTAAGGATAAAGAAAGGAAAGTCTTGGTCATGGAACAAGATATTAGGGAATGGTGGAAGGGTTATTTTTATAAATTATTTAATGAAAGACATGAGATTTTATTACACTCGGATAGACTAGATACTAAAGTAGAGAACCAAAATTATACTTTTTATAGTAGGATTCAAGAGTTAGAAGTAAAAGAAACATTAAAACAAATAGAAAATAGTAGAGCAGTTTGATTAGATAATATACACATTGATGTATAGAAATGTTTAGGCATGAAAGGTATAAGTTGACTTACAATGTTATTTAATAAAATTATGAGGTCTAAGAAAATGTTGGATAAGTGAGGAAAAATACTTTAGTCTTTATTTATAAGAATAAGGGAAATATACAAAATTGTGCAAATTATAGAGAAATTAAACTCATGAGCTACACTATGAAATTATAGGAGAGGGTAGTTGGGTGAAGAACTTTTGCAAATGACATAGTCTTAGTTGGAGAATCAAAGGAGGAAATGAATAAGAAGTTAGAGATATGAAGATTAGCTTTGGAAACACACGGATTTCGTTTAAGTAGAAGTAAAATGGAATACATGAAATGTAAACTTAATAAAAGACGCACTAGTTTTAATGCAACAGTGAAAATTGGAGAGCATACCATACCACAAGTTATATGATTTAAATATCTTAGATCCATCATATAACATAATGGATGATACGAAAATAGAAGAAGATATAAAATATATGATTCAAGTGGGGTAGATGAAATGGAGGAATGCTTCGAACGTTAGTTATGATAAAAGAGTATCACTTAAAGTTAAGAGTAAATTTTATCACACAATTATTAGACCCGCAATATTGTATGGAACTGAGTGTTGGGTAATAAAAAGTTAACAAGAGAATAAGTTCAATGTTACAGAGATGAGAATGTTGCATTAAATGAGTGGACATACTAGACAAAATAGAATTAAAAATGAATGC
Organism: Erythrophleum fordii; assembly: GCA_032878935.1. Taxonomy (NCBI): domain Eukaryota; kingdom Viridiplantae; phylum Streptophyta; class Magnoliopsida; order Fabales; family Fabaceae; genus Erythrophleum; species Erythrophleum fordii. Next base: position 2,742,787 of record JAVQMF010000025.1, on the reverse strand, counting down.
ATTAGAGAGAAAGTAGAGGTCATACTTATTGTGGAAAAAATTGTAGAATCATGACTTAAATGGCTTGAGTATGTGTGGAGGAGACTTATAAAAGTTCTAATTAGGATAGTAAATCAGATGGAGAGTAGTTTGATAGTTAAAGGTAGAGAGAGACAAAAAAAAAAAAAAAAACTATAGGAGAAACTATTAAAAAAGATTTAGACTTAAATGAGTAGTCTAAAAATATGATTTATGATATGATTTTATAGCATAGATTAATTCATGTAGCCGACTCTATTTAGTGAGAAAAGACTTTGTTGTTGTTGTGTGAAATGGATTTTTCAATCATTGAAGTGATTTAATCAAGTAATTGTGTAGGAATTTGAAATACCACTAAAATATATGAAGTTGAGGAATTTTTTCCTCCCTAATTTTTGGAGTGCTAAGGTTAAGACATAAAGTGAAAGAAAAGAAAAAATCGCCGGCTTCTTGTGACAGGTGATCTGATATATGGTTGCCATATGAGATTTACTTACATATCTTTTGACATAAGAGGCTTGTATGCAAAATGACATATATATATATATATATATATATATTTGGGATGGTGTTTATGCAAAAATTGTGTGTCTTAGATAATTCTCGGTAAGGGATATTTCAAGCTTAAAGTATACAACATTTTGTAATTGTTCACAATAGCCAGCTTTATTACCATAGACATCATACAGGTTAACATATACCATAACTAAGATTGGTTTTCCTCATAGCCCATCAAACGACAAACTTCCTTAGCATCCCAAGCAAAATATGCAAATAACTAAAAAGGTAATGCAAATGATGATGTGGCACTTAAAAGTCTATGTAAAATCTGTTTGAAGAAATAGAATTGAACGGTCTACATTCCCTATTTACCATTTCTAATTCATTCGTATCGTCAACACATAATGGGTCTACACGCTCAAGCAATCTAATGGGTGCCCTAATGAAACGCTGCGTTGTAATTTTTATTTTAGAATTTACTTCCCAAATCACAGCGGTCCACGTCGTCAACGCAAGGGATCTTGCCTCGTCGGCTCCTTCCCCTCTTTGTACGCTGCTTTTTAGTGCACCTTCAGCACCCACATCCTCTGCGTTTTGTGCTGCTCTGACGCATTACGTCAAGCAGCGTCCATTTGGCGCGAACAGCTCTACCCTTTTTGCACCTTCCATGTAATTGGTACGTTTATCTATACTAACCCATGTTTGAAAAATCAGACTGGATCGGCCGGTTCGACCGGTTTGACCGGCCACTGGTCCCTGGTCCAGTTCGATTAAGTTAGAAAATCGATCAAGCAAAAAACCGGTCAAACCGATCAAAAACCGGTGAAAACCGATAAAAAATCAGTAAAAAAAACCGGTCAAACCGGTTTGAAGCAATTTTTCTTTTTTTTTTTAATTTTTTTTATATAAAAAAATAATTCATTTTAAATAATTTTGACAAATTAAAAATAGAATGTAATAAAAAAGATGAGGGGGTTGAAATATGATTTTTTTTAAAAAAAAAGATAATATAAGAGAAATAAAATATGTATAATTAATTATTTTTTATATTTACTTTTTATCATATTCAATTTCCTAATAATATTGCTCTCAAATATCAAAATACTTAGCTAAAATTATTATTTATTATTTTATTTTTTAATAATAAGTAGAATCTTAATATAATTTAGAAATTTTAAAAATTTAATATTAAATATTCTTAATTTTAATCATAGATAATTTTTATTTTAAACTAAACATTAATTTTTGTAATATATTAAGAAATATTAAATTAGTAATCAAATATTTAAAATTTACTAATATTTATTTGTTATATTAAAATTTTAATACATAAAATTTTTTTAAATAATATATTTAATTATCATCGGTTCGACCACGGTTCAACCAATGAACCGTAAACCAGTACCTCCACCGGTTCAATGACCGGTCCGATTTTAAAAACATTGATACTAACATGATATAGACAGTAGGCTTCTCTCCTGTCCTGCTTTTCTCTCTCTCTCTCTCTCTCTCTCTCTCTCTCTCTCTCTCTCTCTCGTGCAGTTAGTGTAACTGACTTTTTTTTATTTTGTTTTTTATTTGAAAAAAAAAAGGTGGAAGAGACTCAATATTTGAGACTGGAGAGAGGCTTACTCTAGAGAAGTTGGATTCTTAGATCGCTTGAGTAGCTCAGATTTCTCCAAAATAAGTCGCTCATTTTGCCACTAATCCGAACACGTGTTTCATGATCAATGCCTACAGAAATTTATCCGTAAAAGTATATTGGCAATATAAGTCAGCGCTAGGAAAGCCCCAAAAAAATAAAAAATTAAGGCCCTAGTATATTGAAAAAAGAAAAGAAAATAAAAAATTATATATAATGTTTATTTTGGCTATATATTTATTATTTAATTTTTATTTAATATTATTTATTCATTATTATTTAATGATTAAAAATAAAAGATATTAAAATTATTTATATTTATAAAATTATTTTTTATTTATATTTTTATACGTAACCCCTAAAAGTAATTAAAAAGCTTTTAAAAAATGGGGAGTATAAATATAGCAGTACTTGATCTTTAAAATGGCTGGAAAAATTTTTAGACAGGGGTGTGATGTGGGAGAGGCACAGTGATCTCGACTAAAATATATATATATATATATATATTCTACAAAATGTAGATGAATTTCATAAATATGCTGCACCAAAAAAATGATAATTATACATTCGATGGATCACCGATATTTTTAATTTTTGTCTATAAAATTAAAAAAATTAATTATTAAAAATAAAAAATAGTCAATTTTTTAAATTTAGTAAATCATAAAATTTTTATTAAACATATAATTATTAAAAACAAAAAAATTTACCAAAATAGTTTTTGTCTGAAAAATTATATTAAATTTGATCAATATTAATTTTTTGTCTAAATAATTCAATAACTATATTTAGCTTGAGATTTGAGTGTAAAGTAAGGATCTCTTACTTCATTAAGAGGTGTAAGAATATTTTTCCACATAGGGGTAATCCGAAAAACAAAAAGTTATATTAAAGTGATAAAAAATATACCATAAAATTAAAATAAAATCGTTTTAATCTATAGTATATCAAATTGGTTGCTATACCCAAAAAAAATTCAAAATTGTACATTCTACAGAGGACCAAATTTTTGTCTAAAATATTCAACATGTATTTGGATATTGTTATATGAATCATGGCCAATGTTTTTTAAGAGAATAAATTATGTATAAAGGCTCAAATGAATAAATTTAATTTAATTTTTATTTAAAAATTGACTTTTCTTATTAGTTTATTACATATTTAATACTTTTGATCTTATATAAATTATAGATATAAAAGTATTTTAGTTAAAATAAATATAATTATAACTTATCTTTTGTAACACACCGTTTGATTTCAAGAAAGAAAAGTGTAGATTTTTAAAATAAAGAAAAAGGATTATATGAATTAAGCATCTTTTAAGGGAGGATACTATAATATACCCTAACTTATAGGGTGAACTATAGAGTACTTTATAAATACACTTATTTTTTACAAGAATATCCTTATATCATTACTTATATATATATATATAATATAACAAGTATTACATATATATTTGACTAAATGGTTACTTTTCTAAATTTAATAAATTTTCCAAAATCATTTGATTAAAAAATAAAAATTATTAAAAGCAAAAAAAATATTCACAAAACAATTCTTCATATTAACTAATTAAAATATATCATTAATAAAATTAGATTTTTAAGAGTAACATGAGTTTTAAATATGTATTGATAGATATATTGAAATTTTTAAATTTTGCTTTCAATTGCAATGTTGCCCTAGTTTAAAAGATTACAATCCATGTCCAAATATATTAGCCCTATTACAATGACTCTAATTATTTAAATTTAAAAACTTTAAATACATAAAATTATTAAAATATCCTTCCTATTATTTAACTATGTAAAATTTTATGAGACTTTAAATAACCCTTCATATTTACAAAATTTCTTTTGGGTTTTAGATTTTAATCATTCATACTAATCTGTTACATGTTCAATTTTCTTTCTAGTTATCTTCAAGTCAAGGTTTAGGATTTGCTAAAATTCTATTATATTTAGCTTTTATTTCTTGAAATATCATCAAAAATAATTTTTCTAAGGTTTTTCCTTGTCACTATACATCAACATATATAGCATAATGCAACTTAATTCATAAATGTCACACTTCAATAGTAAAGTCTTCTCAATTGAACTGAGCATATTTGCTTCCAAAGTCAGAATCACAACCTCAATAGCATATTCATTTATTGATAAAACTATCCTAAATTAATATGAACATTACTTTTTTTTTTAATCCTTAATTCATCAAGTCAAGTATTTTAGAAATAGTTTTTCTCTCTTTAAGGAGAGCTATGTGTTTTTTTCTCCAAGAGAGCCATGAGTTTCCTTCTTGTTTTTTCAGGGAGGGGTGTGACATTTTGATCTTTCATGCTTGTTTTTTGCTTATGCAGCTTAAGAATGGAAGTGGATATGGAGATCAATGGGGGTGAAGCATCCAAAAGTGGATGATTGGCATTGAATCTATATTGGAATGTCAAGAATGAGGCCAATTTAGGGAAGAAGATGCTTGTTAGGAAGATTTTGTTGAAAAAGCCTTGAACAAGAATATAATTATCTTAATGATTAGGAAGTAAAAGGTTCAGAATTGCAGCAAAATAATAGAAAAGGAAGAATGAGAAAGAGAGATGAACAAAAATGAATGATTTCGAAAATCACATTCCTTTGTATATTCCTCACACTGTATTTATATATATAGCTATGGTTATAATAGATATACAAACTAAACAGATTCTAAGCTAACTATCTTTCACCTGACTAATACTTAGTTTACTTTGCACTTACACCTTCCCTTAGTTACAACCTTTCTGTCTCTAAACCTTCCATGGATTACAACTCCTTTTTTCTAGGCCTCTACTACAATTGATACAATCTAAATAACATTTAAGCTATCCTTGAAGCCACTAAACTTTGAAATAGAAATGGCTTTTGTAAAACCATCAACAATTTGATCACAAGAAGGAATATGCGCGAATTGAATCCCTCTATTAATAACTTCATCTCATGTAGAATGTAGATCCAATTCAATATGCTTGGTTCTAGTATGCAAAATTGGATTAGCTAACATAAGAACAGTACTCCTATTACCATAATATATGATGGAAGAAGACAGCTTATAGCTTAGTTCAGAAAGCAAGGAATGTAACCGTGTTACTTTAGCAACCACATTAGCAAGACTACGATTCTCAACCTCTGTTGAAGACTTTGGGATAGTATGTTGTTTCTTAGATGATCAAGAAATCAAATTAGGACCAAAGAATGCACAAAAACTTGAGGTGCTCCATCTATCATCCATATCAGAAACCCAATCTACATCATAGAAGGTCTTAAGTTGAGGATCAAATAGATAAGCCTTTTTCAAATGAAGACCTTGTTGCAAGGAACCTTTAAGATACCTTAACAAACATTTCATGGCTAGCCAATGAGAATTCAAAGGGTTCTACATAAATTGACACACCTTGTTTATAGAAAAAGTAATCTCAGGACTTGTTATGGTAACATATTGCAAACCACACACTATAATAGTTCAATACAACTATGGATCCTTAAAGTAATCACTACCAAACTTAGATAACTTTAGACCAGAAACCATAGAGTTTTAATTCCTTTTGAATCCACCATGGTTGCTTTTAAAAGCAAATCTTTCACATATTTTGCTTGAGACAATAATAAACTCCCATCTATAGCTTTCTTGACTTCAATACCAAGAAAATGGTGCAAATCTCCCAAATCTTTTAGATAAAATATAGTATTTAACTTGATTATCAAATTCTAAATAACTACAACTGATGAACCTATGATTATAATGTCACCCACATAAATAAGAGCATAAAGTGTACAATGAGAGGTAACCTATGTGAACAAGGAGTTGTCACACTTGCTACCTTGAAAACGAAAATTCTTAAATGTAAAAGTGAGCTTCTCATATCAAGCCCTTCGTGTCTACTTCAAATCATGGAGAGCCTTATTAAGTCTGTAAACTAAATTTCTATCCTTGTCTTCAAAACCACTTGGCTACTTCATATAAACAACTTCATTCAATTTATCATTCAAAAAGGCATTATTAACATCAATTTGCTTTAAAGGTCAACTAAAATAAGTGCCAAGGACAAAATCATTCGAATTCTAGCTGGTTTCATGACTAAAATAAAGGTTTTTGAATAATCAAACCTTTTTTTTTAAGAAATCCCTTTGCAACTAGAATGCCTTGTATTTTTGAGTGCTACCATTAGGATTATGTTTGATCTGATACACCCACTTGTAACTAATGGCAATCCTACCTAGTGGTAATGATACCAAGGTCTAAGTGTTTTTTCTTTGCAAGGCTTTGTACTCTTCTTCCATAGCCTATTTCCATTTAGCAATTGTAGTTGGTTCTAATTTAGTTAAGAAGACTCTAGGTTTAAAAATACCAGCTCGAGATTGAGTAACCATGGAATGAGTAGAATTAACTCCAACATGAGTATTAGAAGCTAAATCAAGAGAATGAACTCCAATATAAGTAATAGGAATTGAATTAGTATTCACAATACAATTTTAATCCAAAGGTAAAGTCAAATGAGAATCTACATATTGTCTTCTAGCATCTGTCAAATCAACATGTAAGTCAGAAGGAGTAGTATGGTTAGGCAAAAAATGAGGCATTGGCACTGAAGTATCATTTGAACTTTTTGACTTAAAACCATTCACATGGGATAAAGAACAAAGAGTAGAAGCACAAGACACAGAAGTTTAAGAGGATGACAAAACTTTAGACTTAGCAAAAATAGACAAGTAAGGAAATGAAGTTTCATTAAAAACAATTTGCCTAGAAATATACATTTGATCTATAGGAGCAAGAAAAAGATGCCTTTTATAAGACTAACCATAACCACAAAAAAAAAGACCTAAAATTGAATTTGTGACTCTGAAAAGGTCGAAGATAAGGAAAGCAAAAGCGACAGAGAACTTTAAGCCAATTACAACTAGGAACAGACCCAAACAACTTTTCATAGGGAGATATATTCTTTAAAACAATAGTAGACAATATATTTATAGTATAAATAGTAGCTTGAAAGCCATAATCCTAAAAGCTAAGAGGGAGAGAAGCAATAGCTAGCATTAAGAAGCCTATTTCAACAATGTGCCTGTGCTTCCTTTCAGCAAGGCCATTCTGCTTATGTGTGTGAGGACAACTCCTTCTATGAATAATAACATAAGTAGTTAAAAAATTTGGTGAAGGGCCTATCTTCACCTCCCCCATTAGATTGAAAGATCTTAATTTTTATACCAAATTAATGATCAACTTGAATTTTGAAGAGTAAAACTTTGGAAAATGCTTTTGATTTATAACTTATAGGATAAATCCATGAAAATCTAGAAAAAAGGCATTAACAAAATGAACATAGTATCAATAACCACACTCAGATAAAACTAATAAGGGACCCTATGTCATACCTTATATTTCCTCTCATTATATCCATCCATTCAAGATAATCATGTGCATGTTCATAGGGAATTATCAAGAAAAGCCACATTTTCATGCACTTTAATGGGTTACATTGAGATTAAATTTTTCAATTTGCATTATGTGGGCCTTGTGGATTATCTAACAACACTCTCTAGTCATTCATCATTGGAGCAGCTCATAAACAACTCAAATTATCAAGTGATCCACAGTTTTCAAGTCAAGAACCCTGAAAATTTTACTTAATCTCGCAATACAAACCATAGCTTTTTGGAAAACTTTGAATGTCAAATTTACACTAAAAATAAGTCCCAGCCATGAAAATCTCATATGGACCACACTTGATAATAGAAACAGTAGGGGGATCGAGCTATCCAGAAATCTGATATAGCTTACTAATATAAATTTTAAAAATTCATAATTAATTCTAAAAGAATCAAATCCATGCTATCTATACCAATTTAGAAAGATATAGATGTTAAATAGAGGAAAAAATAGTTCCAGACCAATCCAAGAGTATTCAGACCTCGAAAATCAATCAAATAGTACGACAGGTCTGGAGGTGCACCTGGAGTAGAACAGTAATTGCAAATCCAAAAATTCATATCTCCCTCTTTAGACATCCAAATGAGGTGCTTCCAGTTGGTAAAATCACTAGGAAGGTCTAGTTTTTCCCTATAAAATTTCATAGTAATTTGACATCTTTTACCCTAAGATTGACATAGAACAAAATTTAGACTATATGAACAACACACTGACTAAAAACTAGAAAATTTTCAAACTTCTAAAATTCACCAATAATTTTGTATAGCTCCAAATATTAGGCAATTTAGCTTCCCAAAAAGCTCTCAACAAGCCCTAGATGTATGCCAAATTTCAGACCAAGAAGAGCTCATTTGGATAAAAAGTTATATAATCCCACAATATGGTTAATTTTGCCTTTCATAAAACATCACTTTGGTCTAAATGGCTTTCTTTTGGATTTGGCACCTCTTGGGCAAGTTTAAAAGTATGAATATGACTTTTAGGAACTATCCAAGTGGTCCTAAACCTCATACATCTTATTTTGGCTATCCAACACTCAAGAATGCATGTATCCAAATATGTACACAAAGGTCCAAATTTTACATTTCCATTGTCTTGGCACCATGCAATGTTTATACATCATCATACATAATGTTATATTTGTTCAATGGTTTACAACTCAAAAATATCATATACATATCCACTTTTGTATCTGGTTACAAGAAAAACTACATAATTGTCAAAGTGTAGCTTTTCAAGACCCTTGGCTTGCATTCCTTACTTCTTGAACATCACCTAGGCATTTCAAGATAATAGAGGGAAGGGGAGTGAGATTTCTAGAATCTCAATAGCTTACACACTCATTCACACACACATTTAAGGCATACATACATCAAAGGTGCACTTTTAGAACATGTCTCAACATGAACATAGATAAATACATACTTTTATGCCACCAATTCATTCATAATTCAAGAACATGCTCTAGGGACCTTTAGTTTTGTCTCACCCAAATGCTAGGACTTTTAGATTTGCCTCACCCTTGGCCTAGGGAATTTTGACTTGGCCTCATCCATCCAAAAGATTTTTAGCCTTGTCTCACTCATGCCATGAGACTTTTGGCGTTTCCTCATCTTTACTAAGGGACTTTTGGCATCACCTCACCCTTATGAACCAATTTCATAACTAAAGTCATTCAAGAATATACATTGGTACCAATGCAAACTCAAGACATCAAGTGGCATGTTCTCAAGTCACATAAATACATATGTTCATACCAAGACATACACATGCACAAGAATGCAAGGAGAATGAGGTAGAGAGCTACCTTGAATCTTCCAAGCTTCCTTTATCTTATCCTTCCCTCTTTTTAACCTCACAAGTGCACCTAGGTGGTTAGATGTTCTCTTGGCCTAAATACCATAAATAACATACAAACACAAACACAAACACATACTTGAAGTAAGCTAAGACATTAATCTTACTCTTAAACACACACTTGGTTCCATAAGTGGCATAATGGTTCATGGCCTACTGAAGCAACCTTCATAATTCAAGTTCTAGGCTCCCATTTCTTTCCATTTCTAGGCCTCTTAGCCTCATTCAAAGTCCTTGCAGCACTCACACAATCATTTACACCAGCTTAAAATCAAGTTGATTCACAAAGCATCATTATGGACACCATTGTCTCATTTCCCAATCTATGGCTCCTAAATCTTTCTCAATAGTTTTTACCATCTTTTAACATCATATCAAGTCTCAAACCAATGTTAGAATAAATTAAAACACTCTCTAACCCTATTGTTCATGCTTGGCTGAGACATGCACCATACTGGAGCTTCTTAGAGTTCTTGATTTTTCCTTGATGGGAGAGCCACTTGGGGAGGTTTTTAGGAGTCTTAGGAGCTCAAGAAAACACTCAAATAGCCAAGGAAACACTTACACAAAATTAGATTTCACAAAATCCCAAAGAATACCACACTTTCCTATCTTGATTTTTATTAGTTTTTCTTGGAATTTCTTGCCATATTCCTCTTTCTCATAGTCTAAAACCCTAGTTCTCCTCTTGTTTTTGGACAGAAAATCCTCCCCTCCCTTGGTTCTATTCTTAGCTGAAATACACACATCCATGGAGCAAGGAGAAGAAGTAACAACAATAAGCAATTACCTTAGTTTTAAGTGTGCTTTTAAGGCTTCTTCTTCTTAGTTTACCTCTTCTTAAAATTTTTGAACTGCCCCTCTAAGTTCTGGACCAAAAATAGAACCAATCATCTCAAGAAAACCATAGAAAGAAAGCATGGAAGGAGAGTAGCAAGATTGGAAAAAGGAAAAGCATAAAATTTCTCACATTTCCCTTGATTTCTTCCTTTCTTTCTCTCCTCTTCTTGTGTGCCTAAGAGAGCTGGTCCTTTTTTGTATTTTGGGCAGAAGAAAGTCATGCCGTATGAGAGGAGAAAAAGGGGAGAAGTGTGTGGAACTTCAAGAAGCAAACTTTTCCAAAAATTCTCATTTCATTCTTCCATAATGGCAATTTTGTTTTGGCTCTGTTTTAGCTCTTTTTCTAGAACTGTCTTTTCCATTATAAAATTTAGATTTTTAATTTAATAAAATACCTTTGGAATCACTCAAATTAGAGCTAAAACCTTCCTGAACAAATCTGTCAAAGTTTAGGTTTATTACCATTGAAAAACATACACTGGAGGGGCTTTACCAGTCCCGAAGCTTCCCATAATTTTTGGGGCCTCTGAAAACCCTAGGCAAGTCAAAATTTTCACTTAAAAATCCCTTCTGTGTGGTTTTTCAAAAGTTACACTTATTTACCAAAATGCCATTATGTTTCGTCAGTTTTTGTCACAATTTGTTTCACTATCCTAGCTCTATTTTTCTTTTTGTCTGAGCTTGAAATTATCAATTTTAAGAGCTCAGGACTCTATCCAAATTTTTTCAGGCATTATCTAGCTCATTTCAGAGGACTTGCTTTTATACGGCTCATTTCGTCGTTTTACGAAAATTATGTTCGTTACACGCTATATATCACTATGAACAAGTTCAAGAGGAAAATTGTAAATTGAAACAAAACTTGAAAAAGGGAGCTTGTGAATTTTACCAAGAGAACAAGATTTATAGAATAAAAATGCCTCTTTATTACTAATTGGTATATTAAATTTACTCATAACACTTTTGACAATAAAAGGATAGGCATGACCAAGCATATTGTGCCAAAGATTTATATTGGAATGAATTGAGTTTACATTAATGGTATTTACATTAGAACACCTACAATTTATAGAATCAATAGAAGAATCAAAAGTCTATGGAACATCACTAGCTATTGCAATAGAAGTTAATTCTGAGAATTATGGAAGAACTCAACCAATTAACTTGAAATGATGAATAAAATATAGAGTGTTTACATCATTGAGATTAAGATCAAAGATATAGAAACCCTTATGTAGTCTCCCTATCATGAGCACCTTCTGCGTGCCCACTTACTTAACAAATTAATGAGTTAGGTGAAATTCTAGAGAAAACATGATTATCTTTAGTAAATTTTGACACAATTAAAAGATTCTTTTTAATATTAGGCACATACAATAGATTAGACAAAACAAAAAGAGAAGAAGAAGAAGGGACCAAAACATGAGAATGGCCTATTGAATTAATTTCAAACTTATGCCATCACTTACATAGACTTGCTCTAAACCGTTGTATGGAGATTTTTGTTGCAAATTAGCTGAATCAAAGCTAAAATGATGATTGGCTCTAGAATCTGGATACGAGTTAGGATCAGCCATTGAGTCACATGTTGCCCTATTATGATGAGGATTTAACTGATGCTATGAGTATGATCCTTGAAACTTACTATTCTATGAGTATTAGGCTTGCTGCATATCATTAGTCCTTGAATATTGCTGTTGAAGTTGAGAATTATGGTTAAACCTATGATAATAGGTCTAAACTATATGGCTAAACTTGCCACAAAGTTGGCACTATTGATTATCTATTCTACCTCTAGAATTTTATCCTCTGCCTCTCCTTCTAGCGTAAGAGTTTTGACCGCTACCTTTTTAAAATCCTCTAGCATAACAACCTCTAGGATTGTTATTATTACTTCTCCTATTCTTAAAATTGGCATTAGCTAGATTAGTTGTTACTTGTTCAATTGCTTATGTATGCTTTTCTAACCAAGCTTCTTGAGTCATTAGCAATGATTCAATATCTATGATAGAGTATGGACTAACCTTGTAATAAAAAATGCAATAAAAGGATTATAATTCTCTATAAGTCTTTTAAAAATCACTTTTATATTCTTAAATTTTGAAATAGGATTCCCTATAGTTGTAAGTGCATCTATTGTGCTTTTGATATTTAACAAATAACCTACCATTGAGAAGTTCACCTTATTGGTGCTTCGAAGAATTGCTTCATATTAAAAGGTAAAGAATGTATGAACTTGACTCCATATTTAAGATGTCATGTCAAAGCCAACCATTCTAGCAATCATAAGCCTATCATTGAAGACAACAATCATGAAAAGAGTAATTGATCTTGTCTTATCTAAAATAAATACTCTTCATTGAATTTTCCTTTGCTTTTATCATCTTCATATTGAAACTTTATAGGAATTCTTGATAGGTCTTCAAAAAAATCTTTCTAAATCATAGCCTGTAATTGATACCAAGGTCTGTAGCTTCTACAGCAAGAAATTGTTGAAATCAAGTTTAACTGAGATTGAGTGATTGAAAATAGTAAGTTCACTGGTTTGTGATGATTAATTCTGAACTTCTATTTTGGAAAGCTCTGATATCGTGAAAGGTTCAGAGTTGTAGCAAAATAACAAAAAAGGAAGAATAAGAAAGAGAGTTAAATAGAAATGAATGGCTTCAAAAATCATATTCCTTTATATATTCCTTGCACACTATTTATATACACAACTATGGTTATAACATATATACAAACTAAATAGATTATAAACTAACTAACTACCTTTCATGTGACTAATACTTAATTTACTTTACACTTAAAAAAAGGATTAGAACCTATAAGAAGATCTCAATATATTAGAAGTTAAGGATAATGCTTTCATATTCACATTTAACAATAAAGAGGAGTAAGGAAGAATTATGCATGAAAGACCATGGTCAATTTTAAGATGCTTATTGATTATTTAAGAATGGCCAAAACTGAAGGTATTTAAAGAACTTTAATTTGATTTGTGCTCATTTCACATTTAATTTCATAATATTTCTTTAAAAGGAATGAATAATGTTAAGTCCTATATCGAGTAGAAAGACCCTAGGCTAAAGTCTTATAAGTGGGAGTGGTACTTTTCTCACCAATGATACATTTTCCCTTGGATTAAGGAGGAATAAAATCTTGAGCCTAGATCACTGGATGAGGCAAGGCATCTAATTGGAAGCAATATCATCAAAGACTTTATGAGGAATTAGTATCAGAGCTAGCCTAGTCGCATGTGCATCTCGAGGATAAAGTGGCTCCAAAAGGGGGTGGAATGTTAAGTCCCACATTAGGCAGGAAGACCCTAGGCTGAGGCCTTATAAATGGGACTCATACTCTCTCCACTGATGACACATTTTTTCTTTGATTAGGGAAAAACAAAATCCTGAGCCTAAATCTCTAGATGAGGCAAGGTGTCTAATCGGGCCCAATATCGTTAAAGGCTCTATGGGAAATTAGTATTAGAGCTAGCCTAGACACATGTGCATGTCGAGGACGAGATGGCCCCAAAGGGGGTGGAATGTCAAGTCCTACATTAAGTAAAAATACCCTAGGCTAAGGATTTATAAGTGGGAGTGGTATTTTCCCCACTGACGACGCGTTTTCCCTTAGATTAGGGAGGAACAAAATCTCAAGCCTAGATCACCAAATGAGGTAAGGTGTCTATTCGAAAACAATATTGTCAAAGACTCTATAGGGAATAGTGTCGAGTCCTATATTTAGTAGGAAGACCTTGAGCTAAGGCCTTATAAATAGGAATGGTACTCTCCCTATAGAGCCTCCAACAATATTGCTCCAAATTAGACACCTTGCCTTATTTGGTAATCTAGGATTGGGATTTTGCTCCTCCCCAATCCAATGGAAAATGTGTTGTCAGTGGGGAGAGTACCACTCCCACTTATAAGGTCTTAGCTCAGGGTCATCCTACCTGATATGGAACTTGACATTCCACCCCCCTTTGGGGCTACCTCATCCTCGAGGTGCATATGTAGTTAGGCTAGCTCTAATATCAATTCCCCACAGACCCTTCGACAATATTACTCTTGAATAGATGCCTTGCCTCATCTAGCGATCTAAGCTCAAAATCTTGTTCCTCCCCAAACCAAGGGAAAATACATCGTTGGTGGGAAAAGTACCACTCTCACTTATAAGGCCTTAACCTAAAGTCTTCTATCCAATGTGGGACTTGACATTTCACCCTCTAAGATTTTGCTCCTCCCCAATCTTAGGGAAAATGCATTATCGGTGGGGAGAATGCCACTCCCACTTACAAGGCCTTAGTCTAGGGTCTTCCTACGATATGAGACTTAATATTATTTCTCATAAAGTCTTCGATGATATTGCTCCCGATTAGATACTTGGCCTTATCTGGGGATCTAGGCTCAGGATTTTGTTCCTCCCTAATCCAAGGGAAAATGCATCATCGGTGGGAAGAGTATTACTCCCACTTACAAAGTCTTAGCCCAGGATCTTCCTACCTGATGTGGGACTTGACATTCTACCCTTTTTGGGGGCCACCTCATTCTTAAGGTACACATGTGGCTAGGCCGGCTATGATACCAATTCCCCACATAGCCTCTGACAATATTGCTCCTAATTAGATGCCTTGTCTCATCCAGTGATCTAGGCTTAAAATTTTTTTCCTCCCCAATCTAAAGGAAAACACATCATTGATGAGAAGAGTACTACTCCCACTTATAAGGCCTTAGCCTAAGGTCTTCTTACCTGATGTGAGACTTGAAATTCTACACCCCTTTGAGGCCACCTCGTCCTTAAGGTACATATGTGGCTAGGTCGACTCTGATACCAATTCCCCACAGAGCCTCTGATGATATTGCTCTTGATTAGACACCTTGCCTCATCCGATGATCTAGGTTTAGGATTTTGTTCCTCCCCATTCTAAGAGAAAATGCGTCGTCGATAGAGAGAGTACCTCTCCTACTTATAAGGCCTTAGCTAGGGTCTTCTTACCCAATGTGAGACTTAACATTATTACTCACAGAGCCTTCAACGATATTGATCCTGATTAGACATCTTGCCTTATCTAGCAATCTAGGCTTAGGATTTTGTTCCTCCCTAATCCAAAGGAAAATGCATCATTGGTGGGGAGAGTACCACTCCTACTTATAAGGCCTCAGCCTAGGGTCTTCCTACCTAATGTGAGACTTGACATTCCACCCCCCTTTGGGGCCACCTCATTCTTAAGGTGAACATACGGCTAGGCGGGCTTTGATATCAATTCCCCACAGAGCCTCTAATGATATTATTCCTAATTAGACACCTTGTCTCATTCGACGATATAGGCTCAGGATTTTGTTCCTCCCCAATTTAAGGGAAAAATCGTTGTCAATAGGGAAAGTATCACTCCTACTTATAAGGCTTTAACCCAGGGTCTTCCTACCTAATGTGGGACTTGATAAATAGGACTAATGTTATGAGTTGGGATCTATTATTATTGAAGACTTGGTTGTAAATGGGAGATTGCTAAGAAGTTTTATTAGAGTAAGAGTTATTCTAGATATTAAACCTTTAATCTCAGGTGTTTAGGCCCCAAGACCAAGTTTATCAAGAATATAGGTTTTAATCAAGTATGAGAGGTTACAACATTTTTGACACAGGTGTGGTTATGTTGGCCACAAAACTAGAACTTGTAGGATGGAGAAAAAGATGACTGTTATTACTACGGTGGAGCCAATGTATGGTCAATGGTTGAGTGCAGTGTCAGTAAGAACCGGGGAAAAAGTGATGGTTTTTTGTAAATTAAGATGAAAGAAGATGGAAAGAGGTGGAAGAAAGGTGCATGTTAATTCTATGAGAGACAAATCATGTGAAGATATTAAGAATATCAATAATAACAAGAAGGATAATTTAGCTCATGTGAATAAAGTTGTTCATAGGGATGAGAGGATGAGTAATGGGAAGAATTCATGAGGTAAAGGTCATCTAGTTTAAAAAATGATGTGTAACGCATTTGTTAACAAGGAAAAAATGGTTAACATTGAAATGGGCCCTAGCTAGTCTAATGAGATAAGTGATATTAAAATAGAAAAAGCAGCCCAAGACAATTTATCAAAGAGTTCAAGGCTAAATAAGCTATGGTATGAAAGGAAAGAAATTAAAAAGGAAGCTACTATTGAATAAGTGAGGTCTTGTATACACTCGAGTTTCTCTTTTAGATAACAAATGCCTTTAGATGATAAGGTAAATGAAGGGGCACTTATTCCTTATAAGAGTTTTAAGGACATGATGGAGTTCATGAGAAGATTGAAAAGGATGAGTTCGAAAAGGACTATTGAAGAGGTCACTAGTCTTTAGAAATTTAAAAGATTTAAAGTTTATGAAAGAGATATAAGTAAGAAGTGTCTCTTGTTTTATTAGTAAAAACATTAAATCCCTAATGAAAAGGAAAAAAAAAATAGAAGGGTTGGAAATAATAACTATGAGGAGTTGAAGAAAGATAAGGGCCAAGCTTACACTAATTTTATAGGGGTATCTGTTGACATGGACAATAATTCCCGAGATCATTAGTTCATTTTTAAGGCTAAAGGAAGTGCTAATAGATGTTTGGTTATTGCTAAAAATGGCTCAGGTGGCTGGCCTAAAGCCACCTAGGAGCCATGAAACTCATTTCATGAAACTACCATGGCCTTAGGGTGGCTTCTGTAATACCCCAAAATTAATTAAGACTAATTATGGTAATTAGGGAGTTAAATGTGGATTAATTAGAAAAATAAATCAAAAGGGTGGACTTTTACTTTGAGCCATATAGATAACTTAATTGAGTTGTAGACTAAATGTAGAAACTCAATCTTAGTTATAAGAGGATCTAAATTCTACTTTAATGGCCCAACAACTATATGGTGCAAACCTAAGCTAAATGGGCCTTTAAGATAGCCCAAACCCACCATAGACCCTCCTACTTAAGGCCTAATAAATTCCCACCATAATCTAAATAGATTTTTAGGCCTTTAGATTAGCACACTCTCCTCAACCTTAAGAATTTCTGCAGCCCACCTCACCAAGCAATGGCCCAATAACTAGAAATGAGCCTAAATGGACCTTAGGCTAATGGGTCAACCCATTTTCCCCTAATAACCCTAAAGCTTCAACAGCCTCTCCCTCCATTTAACAGAAAATACAAGAGGCAAGAAAGGAAATTTGGAGGTTTAAAGGAGGTTAAGGTTTTACTAACATTGCAACTTCATTTTTTACTTTTGGAACGTGATTTGGCCAAGGTGAGTTATACATAAGTTAATCACCTCTCTTTCCTCTACATTTTAGTATGATTGGTTTGTCATTTGGGAAATTTTCATCTCTTCTTAGGATGAAATCTATTTTTTGGATGACTATTGCAAGATTTTCAGAGTTAGAGATTAGAGAGATAGTTGGGTAAGCATTTTCCTTCCTTTTTATGTATTATTTTGCTAGAAAATGTCTCCAAGCATTGATTTTCATAATGCATTCTACTATTATGCAAAATCACAACGAAAGGAAGGTAAAACACTGAAGTTTTTAGGCTTGATGACTCAAATCCAAATTTTGGAAGTCACTAAAGGATTGGGTAAGTGTCTGCTACCATTTTGTGATGTGTAAATGCTAGAATTTTGCTATTTTGATTGATTTTTGGTGCATGGCTTTTGCATGTACAAAAATGGAGGAGTGGGGAGTGAACTATTGTGAATTCTTGGTGTTTTGACCTTAAATTGGTACAATAGACTCTTTGGGAGCTGGGTAAGCAACTCTTGATTTAATGAAATTAATCAATGGATAGGCAATTCCTTACTAATGATAGTTAAATGATGATAATTATACTTATCTTAGGCTTGGTGTACTTTTGATCATGGTGGTAGCTAGGAAAAGAGTAATCAGCTTTATTTAGGTGACTAGGGTTATTTTTCTAATTCCATGTATATGCTTATGTTAATTTGATATTTGCTACACATGCTTGATTTTAAAATGCTAAATGATTGGTTGATTACTTGGATTGTTATTATGATTGAACCTTGCAAGTCCATGGTGGAGCTGTGGTACAGTTGGCCCCCATGCATCATGCTTTGATTGGGCATTAAGTTGTGATCAGACCCTTAAATACACTAAGCCCAGGTTGTGCTCATTGGGGAGTTGGTATCATGAACGAGCCTCTTTTAGTGTTATTGGCCTTTAACATGTTTGATGTGATTGCTGGTATGGGACAATAGTTACTTATAGCTAAACTAGCTTATTTACCAATTAAATTGATGATTTTGGTATTTGATCATATAAAAATGCATTATATTGATTAATTTACACATGTATATAGAATTTGCCTCTTGTTACTAAGATAATATATCTCAACCCGATTATGGGCTAACATTTGCATGGACTGAACCTCTTAATAGTAAGGGGAAGTTAATGGAAGCTTGTCATGATAGTTTAGTAGTGTATAAGCTTAAGTGCCTTGTTTAAATGGATTGTATAGTAGGTATTCTACCATTATTTATTGTGTTATAATATTGCCACTTTGCATCATATGTTGCCAAGTATAAGGACTATAATCATGTGATATATTAGTTGTTGATTTTAACTAGTGATGCATGGAACCTTTAATGAATATATATTTGCATGATAATTATTGGTGGTTTATGAATCCCTGCTATCATTGATCCATGAACCTGCTAATATATGGTAGTTAGATAAGTAGGAATTAACATTTAAGTCTTGAATTAGTAATGATAAATAAGTTAGGTGAATTAGATAGATAAAAGCTATTAGAGCCCCATAAATTAAGGAAAAGTAGCCTTGGAGTGTTACTAGAGGGAGAGTTAGAGTGTATAGGGTGAAACTTGGGAAGATATGGTGTAGAGGAGGATCATGACATGGTCAAGAAAAGCTGAGTAGCAGTTAGGAGAATGGCAAAAGCAAAAGGCACTATGGCGCAGAATGAAAATGTTACCCAGGGAGGATAATAGAGAGCAACCTTTCTGTGATGCTAGTTAAGGAAATCAAGTGGAATGTCCTAGTGGCTAGTTTTGTCGTGGCTCAAGTATAGCCTGCTGTAGCGCGAATCGTGAAAATTGCTACAATAGCTCCATGATGCATTTTTTTTGCCATAACGCCACATAAGCTAGCTGTGGCGAAGGTCCAACTTGTCGTGGCGAGATTTGTGAAAATGTGAGAAGTGAACCCGAGAATGTTAAGCCACAGCGCAAGATGTGAAACTTGGTTTTTAAGTTCCAATAGCCAACTTAGTTGCGGTGGGAAAGTTCAAAGTCACGGCGAAGGTTCCTAAACTCCTACTCTTAACTTAGAAACCTTAGTTTTTCTTATGGTAATACTAAGAAATGATTTAGAAACACTTGTAGGAGGTTTTTATGAGTTAGAATTAATGGATAAATGAATTTAAAAGTTTTTGATTGAGGATTAGATTCACTATGTGCATAAATGGTTGTGATGACTTAGTTAATAACTCTAATAACATCAAGGTTCAATTTCCTTATATTTTCCTAAATTGATTAATTGAAATGGTTATAGACCTTGATTTATGATCATTGATCACACATTTAAACTTAATTACCATGATAAGAAGTTAGGGTCATTACAACTTCAGCAGTAAAAAACATGAATAAGGTGTATAGGAAAATATGCCATCTTTAGTCTTTTTAATAGAGACTAAATTGGTAGTAAGAAAAGTTAGAAAAATTAGAAAAAATTTGAATTTGTTGAATGAATATTATATGGATCCTAGTGGTTTGGCAAGGGGTTTGGCTTTTTAGTAGAGTAAGGAAGTGGAGGTTGAGTTTCTTTCTTGTTCAAAAAATATAGTACATATAAAAATTACTAATAGCATTTTTGGTGTATCAAATTTTATTTCTGTTATATAAAGCCCTCTTAAGGAGATTGAAAGAAGAAAGGTGTAGGATAAACTTAAGAGTATGGCTAGAGATATTGATGGGTTAGGGCTTTGTGTTTGTGACTTCAACAATATGGTTTCTCAAGCTGAAAAATAAGAGGAAAGTTAAGAGCAATGAGGAAAATAATTAATTTTTAGAGTTTGCTAACTGATTGCTATTTGATGGATTTAGAGTATAAGGGAGCTCATTTCACTTAATCAAATAAGAGGTTAGGGGAGGCTCACATCAAGGAAATGATTGATAGGGTACTTGGTAATGTGGAAGTCAGAGATGGCTTTCCAAAAGCTTTAATCTTCAACATAGAATCAGTGGAATTTGATCATGACTTACCATTGGTTTATTTGTGTTTTCTAAAGAGAAAAGCACCAAGGTCCTTTAAATTCGAATCATTTTGGGCTAAGCATCCTAAGTTTTTTGGATGTGTTAAAATCAAGTTGGGGATTAATGGGTAGTGAAGATGAAGATAAAGTAATAAGTATGATGCAAAGATTGAACAAATGCAAGGAGGCCTTAATAAAGTGGAGTATATGTGTGTTCTCAATAGTAGAAAGACCATTGAGAATCTGTTGAATCAACTAGATAAGTACAATGAGGACGTGCTAAATGAAAAGATAATAAAGAAGATTGAAAGTTTAGTGAAAGAGATTGAATTATTATGGGATAAAGCTGAGAAATTTTGATGTTAAAGGTCTATAATTAAGTGGCTAAATATTAAGGATAAAAACTCTAAGTTCTTTCATTCAAGAACAATTCAAAGAAGGTAGTAGAACAAGACTGTTAAATTAAAAATGGAGGATGATAGTTGGCTTAAAAATGAAGAAGATATTATTAAGTCCTTTATGAAGTTTTATTCAAAGCTTTTTTTCTCCTTTTGCCTCTGGAGCATTGGGTACTGCATCGAATTATGTGAAGACAATAATTACAGATGAAGAAAATTGCATCCTTATCAATCCAATTTCTCTATTAGAGGTGAAACACTACTTCTTTCAAGAGTTTTTTTTTTCACCAACAAGCTTGAGGAGAGGTGGGAATGAAATCCTTGTAATGGTTAGACATTTTTTAGAGCATGGTAATTTGCTAGAAGATATTAACAAGACTACCATTATACTTATACCAAAGGTTAATAAACTTGATTAGTAGGGCATTTTAGACCTATTAGCTTATGCAACTTTGCTTATAAAGTAATTTTAAAGATTATTATTAATAGGACGAGAATAATTCTACCAATAGTCATTTTACAAAACCAAAAGGCCTTTGTACCGAGGGGATTGATTCAAGATAATCTTATAGTGGGCTATGAAACATTTAATTATCTGATGAATAAAAGGTGTGAAGGAAAACATGAATTTGCTTCAAAAATGGACATGTGAAAGGCTTATGATAGAATTAAATAGAATTTTCTTAAAAGGGTTCTATTAAGGATAGGCTTTGTGAATAATGGGTAAAGAGGATCATGAGGTGCATATCTTCTATCAAATTTAACTAGCTACTTTCTAGAAAAAAATGTTGCTTCTTTAATGCCTAGAATAGGTATAAGGCAAGGGGATCCATTGTCACCATACTTCTTTATCATAGTTGCTAATGTTCTTTCAGTTATGGTATCTTATCTTATTGACAATGGTGAGTTTAGAAGGGTGAAAGTAACAAGGAATTGTCATATTATATCTTATTGTTTTTTTGTGGATAGTGCACTCTTTTTCATGAATGCTAAGAAGGATAATTGCCTTTTGTTCAAGAAAATTTTAATGGTTTATTGTCAGGCTTCTGGATAGCTTGCAAACTTGGATAAGTCTTGTATATTTTTCTTTAGTAATACTCTAGATAAGGTGGTCAAGGATATTTATGATGTTTTGTGTAACATCCAACTCCTTCGTAAACGTAAATGACATAATATCTTATTTCTCTGTAAATGTTCGAAATGCAACAGATATAAAAGAAAATCCCCCAGATATAATGATTTGAGATCCATTAGAGCAATAATTTAGACCTTAAATAATGAGGATCTAAAGCCAGAGGTGTCCTGAAAACAAAATTAGAATAACCAGACAAAAATTGGCGAAAATGTAGTAGCGTTTTTGTAATTTTAGGTATTTTTTAGAAAACACAAAAGAGAGATTTTTAAATAGAAAAAATAAGTTTCTTGAGATTCTCAGAGACCCTAAAAATCATATAAACCCCTAGAACAATGAGCAATTTCAACTATTGATTGACCAAAACATTGACAGAATGGTTCAGATTGGTTTCAAATCTAATTTAGGTGAAACTAAAGGCATTTTATAAATTAGAAAACCTAAATTTTATGATGAAAAAGATGGTTCTCAAAAAGGATTGAAAACGAGCTCAAACAGCATAATCAAAGTGGAGTGGCAAAATTGTAAATTTAAAAAGCTATAGAAAAGGACATTTGGCTTTATAAAAACATCCAGCTCCTTTTCCTTCTCTCCACTAATGCTTTTCTGGTCTAGATAGAATTGAGAGAGTTGATAGAGAGATGCACAAGAAGGAGAGCAAGGGAGGAGGAAAAACCAACCAAAAAAGTGTAAGAATTCAAGTTTTCTCATGTTTCTTCCTTCTTCCATCTTCTTTTCCTTTTTCTCCCCCCTTTTCTTATGATTTTGATGGTTGATTAAAGATGTTTCATGGCTGGTTTAGAGGCAGAAAATCAGAATTGGGAGGAGAAGTTTGAAACAAGCGGAAGGACTATTGAAAAATTCTTGAAACCAAGGTAAGATTAATTGCTTTTATTGTTTCTCCTTGCTTGCTCCTTCATGGTGCTCTTTGTCCAACCTTGAGCCCATCTAGAAGAGAGTTAATTCTAGTCTTAGCTAGGTAGGAAAGAGGAAATTAGAGCAAAATGAGTAGGAATTTACAATTGAAAGTGAAAGAGAAGCAATGAAATGTAATTTAAGACAACTAGAGATTATAGTGCACATATGAAAATATGATTTTTCCTAGGGGCAATTAGGCTTATGTAAGATATGGTATGAGTCCTTTAGACCTCTAAGAAGTTGCATATGGGTCATTCCCTTCAAGAAAAATTAAGCAATCCATGGATGCTAACCAAGAGGCATAGGCTCGGCCAGGAAAGGGAGAAGCACCTAAGAAGTGTTTTAGTTTATTCCAAGGTTAGAATGGCACTACATATGATGGAAGAACATGAAAGGAAGCCTTGGAAAAATTTTAGAAGCCATAGATAGTGAGATGGAGTTGTAGGCTCCATAATGTAGCATAATGAAGTAACATATATCTAGACTCTTCAAAATAAATGTGTGATGGCTCCAAGGAGTCTAAATGGAATCAAGAGTCATACATTGAAGGAGAGAATAGAGCCAAGATCATAAATTCTTATAGTTGCTTCATTATGTGCTTTATGGAACCCTAATTGAGTCTTGGAACTAAGCAAGTTTCCATAGAACTTGTGAGAAACTAAGATTTATTCCCATGTCCTAAATATGCCTCACTATGTGTCTAGGCCAAGAGAATCAAGGATCACCCAATGGCAAGGCTTGGTCGAGAAGGGGAAAAGAAATTCAAAAGGAAAAAGTGTGGCATTAGCTCTAAGTTAGATCTTTAACCTTTCTCTCATGCATTATTGGATATCTTGCTTGTCTTTGAGTGTTTGCATGTGTGTTTATGCCAAATGAAATGTTCCTAGCCATTGCTTACATGTATAGTACTATTATATGCTTGAAATGAGTTTTATGAATATTGTATGGCTTAACTAGGTTTGGTAAGGCCAAAAGTCCCTAGTATGGGTGAGGATGAGCCAAAAATCTCTAAGATTAGATAAGATAAAGCCAAAAGTCTCTAGAAGAGTGAGGCTTAGTCAAAATTCCCTTGAAAGTGGGTAAGGCAAGTCTAAAGGTCCCAAGGAAAGTGAGTGAGGCTAAACCAATGCCCTTGAGAGCTCATGTATGATATGTATGAACTTCTTGAACATGAAAATTGTTATATGTATGTCTATAAGTTGCAAGATTGCCATGCACCCATTTTTAGACTTGTAAATGTGTTTATTATGTATGTTTGAAAGGGTTAAGAGCTATTGAGATTTTTAAAATCTCACTCTCCCCTCTCCAATGCCTACCCATGTCTAGGTGGGTAAAGTGGACTAAGGATTTGGAGCCAACAGCCTTGAAGTACTATACTTTGACAAGAAATTTGCTAATTTAGCTTTTGTTTACCACTTTAATGTCAAATGATGTAATCTTGTATTTTATATAAGACGTAGACATTTAAACACATGTAAATATATGGATATATGGTGTATGTATAGGAATTGGAAGTATAGGAATGAGAATGTATGCTTTTTGACTTCCATATGCCTAGATGTGCTTGTATGGTCTTGTGTATGAGAGCAAGTGAGGAAGTGAATTTGTGATGCACGAGTAATTGGACCTTTTAGACAAGCTTTGCATGTTGCTCTTGACCATTCTCACATGCCCAAGAGGTCATGGCTAGGGTAGGAAAGCATTTGAGTCTCATTTGACCCTATTTGGTGCCCAAAAAGGACACTTTGGCACTCTATATCACATGCTGACCAAATGAATGAATTTCTCATAAAATTTGGTCTTAATATAGGTCTCATCTAGAGCTTTTTACAGAGCTAAAGATCACATTTTTGGAGCTCAAGAGAATTAATTATAAATTTTTAAAGTTGGAAAAATTTTCAGAATTGGTATGTACACTGTTCATATGGTCAGATTATTCTCTATGTCATCTAAGGGCCAAATAATCTCCAATACTCATGATATTTTAAAGGCATAAATTAGGCATAATGAGCTTTCTGTAGTACTTGAGAACACCTCATTTGGATCTATATTGAGAGATATATGAATTTTTGAATTTGGTGGTCAATATCAATAACAAAGACAGACCTCTGGTATTATTCCATCTATTTTTGTGAAATAAATGCCATTTTCTGGGTCCAGAGCTATTTTTACCTGAAATTAGACATACACAGCTTTCTAGTATGGTATAGTTTGCTTGATTTCAAATTTTCTAAAACTAGTTATGCATTTTTAAAATTTATATTAGTAAACTGTAATAGCAGATCAGATAGCTAAACTTTTGGTGCTATTCCATTGTCATTCATGGTCCAATTGACATTTTTATGGTCTAAAATTTTTAACATGTGGTTAACATTCAGGGTTTTACAGAAAGCCATCATTTGCTTAATTGCAATTTTTTTAGAATTAATTAAAATTTTCCAAAGTTAAGGATAGAAAGCTATATTAGTAAATCCAAGGCCAAAGCAATTGTTTTGTGTGAGATGGTTCTACACTTAGGGTAGATTGGAACATTTTGTGATAATACTGACTTGTATAAATGCATTTAGAGTAGGAAGTGATGTTGGTAAGTTCATATGACCCATGGGATGCGAAATGAAAATTTTGAGCCTTATGTAATGCAAAAAATTACATTAAATTTATTGATTTTTCTTTGAATGTGTTGAACACCTAGTAAACACAATCCTATAAATGAAGAAGGAAAGTTAGAACTATATGGTATTACATTTTGGGGATTGAAGATACAAATGAACTAGGGAAATATCTTGGTTCACCACTCTTGTGAGAAAGGTCAAAAGTTGAGGCCTTGACTTCTATAAGGGATAAAATTGCACTTCAAGTGCAATGATGGAAACACAACCTATTGTCCTATATAGGAAGGGAAGTTCTCATAAAGACCATGGCTAATGCTATCCCTAATTACTCGATGTCATGTTTCAAGTTCCCTAAAAACAATCTTGTAAGGAGTTTGGTAGAATTATCTCAAGATTTTAGTAAGGGCAAAATGGGGGTGAAGGCAAAATCCATTGGAAAGTATGGAACTCACTAACAAAGGCTAAAAATGAACATAGTTTAGGCTTTAGAGAATTTTCTTGCTTTAACATTGCTCTTTTAGCAAAAAATGCTTAGAGAATAATTCAAAATCCTAATGACATTTGGGTCAAAGAGCTTAAGGGTTTATATTTTCCTACAACACTTTTTTTTTAATAGCCAATAGCAAACACCGTGCTTCTTAAGCTTGGTCTAGTTTATTGGAGGGAAGGGATCTTTTGGTAAGTCTTTACTAACAAATTGGGGCTGGTTGTTTTGTTAGAATTTGGGAAGACAAATGGGTGACAAGCTTAAAGGGTATTAACTTAATGGCATTGGTGTTAGTGAAGCTAAAATGGAATGTGAAGTTATTAAGTTGCTTGATAATGGGAGATGGTAGTTATCATCTATTTGTAATCTTACCTTTATAGAAGAAAGGGCAATAAGGAAAATTCCATTGCCTGCTTTTAGGAGAAATGACAAATTGAAGTGGACTAGAACTAAAAGAGAAGAATACACAGTCAAATCAAGTTATCATTTTGCTAAGGAGGTATTTAGTTCTAAACTTGCTCAAGGCTCTAGCTACTTTTATGTGCCTTTTAAGGAATTATGAAAGACTATTTGGAATCTCAAAGTTCCTCCTAAATTAAAGCATTTTCTATGGAAGGTTGTTTTAAGTGCTTTACCATCTAGGGTAGCGTTACACAAAAGGAAATGTGCTCCAAATCCCATACGCTTGATTTGCCATTCTAAATTTTCTAAATTAGAAACTATTAAGCATATGATTCTTTTATGGCCTTAGGCCAAAAAGGTTTGGTTTGGCCATTTTTTAGCTCTTAGCATACAAGAGGGAATGATTTCAAGATTTGAGGATTGATGCTTTAATATGTTGATTAATTTCTCTAAGATGAAAAAGTTTGATAAAGGGGTATTGGCTAGTGTTTATTGGTATATTTGGAAGGAAAGGTGTGTTGTGATCTTCCAAGGGGTTAGGGTGAATCCTAACTATGTGTTATTTACTTCTCAAAGTTTATAAAGGAAATTTAAGATACCATGTGTCACACCCCCTAAACGAAGGTGTGATCGACACAAAATATAAGATTTATCTCACATCCATAAGCCTAGTGAAACAATGTAGAACTTAACCTTTTGGTTTAACCAAGAAGCTAGTCAATAAAAATGTCTATTCCATGCTCTAGAAGTTTTCTTTTACTTAATAATTAATCTAATATATACAAAGGTGGGAGGATTTTGCCTATGATATTATGGAACTACACTAGATTATAAACAATTCAAGTACAATTTATTAAAGAAACATTGCCTACAAACAAAGCAAGGTATTGCAATGGAGTGCTACCCACCTACACCATGAGATTGGATCGTGGCTAATGTTATCACCTAGGACTTGTAAAATATTAAAGGAGTGGCCTGTGACACTCAATGAGTAAATGATACAAATTGTACTAAGAAAAGACAAGTCAAGGCACTATATGTTGCACAACAAAATTTGAAGTTCAAATAAATAATGAAAGTCTCATATCATCTTTCTTTTTTTTTCTTGCATTTAAAATAAGTCATTAGGTATAAGACAATGTGGAGACATTAAAGTACATTTAATCAACTTTCGAAGGTCAATGGCCAGTAATGTAACCAACATATTTACAATATCATCATAACAATTCATTTGAGCATACGTCGAAATAGAACCAAAATATGAGAGCATAAAGGCCCATAGTAAAAAATATCTTATGGGACCTCAAAGGGTCACAATTTATCATATTAGATGAGATCACAAAAGGCCATAATTTATCATATTAGATTGGACCACATAGAGCCACTATATAATAAATATGATGGGACCACGTAGGGCCACTATATAACATATATTCAATGGGACCACATAAGGCTACTATATAGTATATTTTAAACAAACTAAGGGGGACCATATAAATATGAGGGGACCACATAAAGCCACAATATAGTATATTTTAAACAAACTAAACCATAATTCAAGAATATATCAAAATAAAAAATGGCATAATTTCATTATTCTCCAAAATTTCAAACCCTATCAACAATGCATATTCCTATCAAAACCTATTTATTTGCGCATCAATGAGCTAACCAGAACATTTAAGAAAAAAATAGATTCAAGTTCAATCTTTAACATACCAAACACGTTTAGATCAAGGAGCCTATCGTAAGGCACTAAAAGCAATTTGAATCATTTATTAAGTAACTAAAATGAGACAAACTATGAATAAAAAGGGATAAACAAGCTAGTCAATAGTATCTACTAACTGTACAAAAGCAACATCATGGAACTTCCTACTGTTTCCTTTAAGCACCAGATGTGGGGTTGACCTCAGAACCTCCTAAAATGCCCAAAATGCAATCATCATTACTAAGTGCCATTTATGCTCACGTAGAGTTAAATTAATTACATGTTATCAAATATCTTAAGCTTCTAGTTAGTACTAATTTTATAATTCAGTCAATTGCTTCTTCATTAGCTTTTAATAGCAACTATGCTACATCATAACTTTGCAACACTCCCTTATTGGTTCCAACCCGCAATCCTGTTAGAACTCAAGTTTCCAACTTTAGAGTTGATTAATTTAATTAACATAGTGATATGCAAATTTAGGATTTACTTTAAAGATTCCAAGTTGACAGTTAAAAAAAAATTTCTTCACTCAAATAGCATCTAAAATTTTCTATTTAATCAAGTACACTTTCTAATACCTAAACTCCTAGTTTTTATCTAAGTTTCTTATCATCAACATTAACTCCAGATTTAAACTTTTCAAATTAAGTTTCCATAAGTTAAATCAAGCTTATATTTTACCTTATGGAGCTTGATGGAGGAAGAAGGCGGTGTGAATTTGCACCCTAGAAGCAAAATTCAAGAAGACCCAATTTCAAGAGCTCATACACACCTAACATAAAGGAAAAGAGTTGCAACAATATTCAAGCTTCCACTAACGGAAAAAAAATGAAGTGAAAAGGAAATAAGAATAAAAGAAATGAACGACCAAGAACCAAAGAAAGGAGGAGTCAAGAGAGGAGCAAAAATGGAACTCGCCACTTTCGACTCTCCCTCTCTTTCTCACTCATAACTACCCATGACATGGGGAGGTGATGGAAACACGTTGGCAGAGAAGCAGGATGCTGACAATAATGTGGAGGTGGAGGATTACTGGAGCCTATGGCTAGACAGACCTTTTCACACTCCAGTGCTGCATCTTGAAGAAGGAAAGGAAGAACGCTACATTAAGGGGAGAAATAAGGTGCAGACCTCGTTGAGAAGAACGAAATGTAAGGAAAATAAAGAAAAAGTGAAAGAAAAGAAAGAGAAAAGAAAAAGAAAAGGAGAAATAGAATAGTAACGAGAATGTCAGATTTTTTTTTTTTTCTACAAGATCAAAATAAGTCATAAGGATTTCAAAAAATTTATGAGTTCTCAAGGTGGAATTATTTTAATATTTAGAAGGAAAAAGGATTTTGATAGATACATGACAAATATCAAAATAACTTTTAAAAAAAATTTTAAACTCTAAAATTATTTAGATTTGGTTTCTACCTTAATTTGTTTTATTTCACATTAATAAGTATTGCTTTTAAATTTTCATATTATAGTTATTATCCATTGAGGATTTGTTGGCAAGATTTTTGTTTTTTGGAAGGATATTACACCATGGAGACTGTTGGTAAGCCGTGCAAGTGTGAGGAGGAAGGGGGAAAAAATGTGACATGAAAGCTCCTGCTGCTGGTAGTATTAAAGGGAATATTGGTGGTTCTTTCAATTTGAAAGGTAATAAGGCGGGTATTGGAATTATTTTCAGAGATGATAAGGGAAAGACTATGGATGGCAACGCTGAATTCGTTTATTTTGCTTTCATGACAGAAGCCCTTCCCTTGAGAAAAGGCCTCTTTATGGCTTCTAAGTTTTCAGATGTAGATGTTTGCTTCGAGACTGATTGTATAGAGTTATTTTTAATGGTGAAAAGTGGTGTTTGGGATGGCTGTGAGTGGACTTCTGCTATGGTTTTGGAGGATATCATGTGTCTAAAGAATTCCTTGTCTAATATTTCTTTCTCTTTGGTGGCTTGCCAAGGGAACCTTGCTGCTGATCGGTTAGCAGTACATGTTGCAAAGGGGATGTGCCTAAGAGGGTGGGTGGGTTGCTGAACCACCATCCCCTTTAGCTGGTGTTGTGTTCCGGGATTCTTCTTTGACATGTGATGGAGTGGATGCTCGTACCGGCGTTGGTTGTGTTGCTGCTTCAGGTTCTTCTGTGTGTCTGTTGGTTGTTTTTCTTCTGGTTCTAGTGTTTTCCCATTTTTCTCTCTCTCTCTCTCTCTGGTCAGTTTGAGTGGCGGGCTGTGTCTGTGTTCTTTGGGTTTTTTTGCTTGGGTGTATTGGTGCTGTTGTTGATTCGCTTGTTTTTGGAATCAAATGTTCTTTGAGCCAAAAAAAAAGTTCATCAAGTCAAGTAATTTTTATGAAACATGGATTCTTCATGGATCTCTTGTGCTAATCTCCAATAATTTTGAAAATAATAGTTGTTATTTTGGTAACTTCCTAAGTAACTAGGATGCTATTGATCACAACTAAAGTATAACCGGAAAGGCGGACATTGATCACAGGGAGACGTTTCTTCTAAGATGATCATTGACATTAAGATATTTTGTTTATTTTACAGTGTATTTGCCCAATTTTTTGCAATCCCAAATGATTCTGTTGCTGGCCCCATGTCAGGAAGTGGGAATTTCAGAAATTGCCTCAGCTATACGTCTGTCATAAATTGAAGGCATCAATATAAAAATAGTCAATCCTTTTAGATTAAAAATAAATTAAATCTAAGGTTTGTGATATAAAATAAATAATATTAAAATAAAAATTTAAAGAATATATTTTTTAAAAAATTATATTTAAAAAAAAAAATCAATATTATTCTTGAGCGTATGTTAGTCATATTTTAATTTTAAAAAATTTTATATATTTTCATAATTAAGGAAAGAGTTGTATAATTTAAGTATCCTTTAAAAAAAGAAAGAATAATTTACCATTATATAAAACAAAATGAGATGATGTCCATGTCAGTTCATCTTCCAAAGAAACTTTTACTCTTAATTTTTTCAATGCACATTAAAACATTAAGTGTGTTAGTACAATTAGTAATGCATTTTGTAATCTATCATTAATGTTTTGTAACGTGTTAATGACGCTTAACTAATGTGCTATCAATTAATAGTAACGCCTTGATTAGTGGAGTTACCAACATCTTGAACAATCCAATAAGAGACCATATGCTGATAGCAAGCTAATGGTGATGTCATAGTAAAATTACCAGCATTTTAAGCAATAATTACCAGGACAATAACAAACCATTACAAATTATACCAATGTACTAAGTGCATCGTAGAATCAGTAAAGACATCGACTACTTGAATTGCAACATGTGTGGCAACTTTCTTCGAAAAATGTTAAATTATCTTTTTTGATTAATTTGATTTAAAGTTAGTTCGTCTCTCCGTAGTGTAAAATATTTTATTCAATTCTCATGTTAATTATTCTATTATCATTTAATTATTATGTAATGTTTTATAATTTACTTTTGAAAAAATAATCATGTCAATTAATATTAAAATAATAATTAATTTATTTTTAAGCAATAATTAATTTGATTGTTCAAACAATTTTTCATTTATATCTTCTATAATATTTCTTTTGTCAAAAATAGCTTTTTATTTGTTTGGCCATGATAAAAAAACTTCATTAACCAAAAACTGGAAATAGAAACAAAAGGGTCAGCGGGTATGACTTCAAAGGATATTACTCCTCAGCTTGCTTGCAAACAGTAGAGTCACAACATAAGATAGCAACAACTGGGAAAGGGGGATGGGAATCCTAACCTAAAGGGTATATCCGCTTGGCATGCAGATTCTCTGCATATAGGGAGGGATTCGCATTACTTTGTGCAT
The DNA here is from genome assembly GCA_032878935.1 of Erythrophleum fordii. Lineage (NCBI taxonomy): Eukaryota > Viridiplantae > Streptophyta > Magnoliopsida > Fabales > Fabaceae > Erythrophleum > Erythrophleum fordii. Next base: position 2,710,758 of record JAVQMF010000025.1, on the reverse strand, counting down.
CCTAATCTGAATTGTTTAGATTTAATTTGATCAATCGAAATTTTATAAAAAAAAAATTTAATCCTTTCGATACAAAACATCGTTTTCTTTTTGCAGTTGCTACTTATGAAATTGTTTTTATTTTGTATTTTGTATCTTATCAAGTAAAAAAAAAAATCAATTAAATATATATATATATAATCTGAACAGTTTAAATTAAATCTACACAGTCTAAATGCTGCTGATGCGCATTAGATCCAGTTGTATCCCCTTGTTAGAGTGCTTAGTAAGCTAATTAATATCTTTGTTTGCAGCCAAAGCTTCAAACATAAAGGCTAAAGAAGCTTTACGAAAAGAATTTTGGTGTTGATCAAGCAAATCCCTACTGTAGGGACTTATGAGAATTTGCTTCATCTAATTTGGAGATCAAATTCTTTGTTTGTTTTTAATCATGCTATCCTCATCAAAAAATAATTTGTAAATCTAAATAAAATACAGAAACTACTATTCAATTCATGTTTTCAGTAATTATATTATTATTAGAAATTTTTATTATAAAATAAATTTTGAGTACACTTTTAACTCTCTTGTTAACAATTAATTGTTAAATTTCAGTTATAAATTGTCAATGTAAGCCACGTAGATTCTGACAGTAATTATTAAATGAGATTGAGATTGTGTTTAATCATGTGATATCTCTTAAGCTACAGTAGCAATGTCCTCTGCCGTAGACAGAAGGTTAGGGGTTCAAACCCTATCCCCTTCCCCCCACTCTCATTATGTAATAAAAATAAATATATATATATATATATATATATATATATATATTACTCTCAAATTTGAATAAAATTGAATAATCTCACTTTATTAACTGTCACATGATTAAATGTAAGCCTAAATCATCCACTTATACGAATTAACAGCAAATTTGTCATTTTTATTATCGCATAAACTGAATTATGAAAAAATTACTCTATTGCATAATTTTTAAATGGTAAATGACAGTATTAACTGAATTAAAATTAGGAGAGCTAAATCGAAACTCCTACAATATTAAAGAAATAAAAAATGTATTTAAGTAAAAATTAAAAAAAAACATTAATTAATTTAAGTACTAATACATTAACGAAGTGATAGAATCATTTACATAAACGTGAAAGATGAAAATTTGATGGCTTGAATAATTACTAAAAAAACAATGGCTGCTTACTTTTCTTCTAGCCTTTAATGTTTTTCTTTTCCTTTTTTTTTTGGGAAACTATGAATAATGGTATCTTCAAATTGTGTAAACAGTCACAAGGATGCACTCTCTTACATTAGTCTATGTATTTAAAAAATTTTCTCAAAGTATTTCCAAAGAATTAAACCCAAATTGTTAAACAAAAATTTATTCCATCTTACAACCATAAACTAACTCCTCGAGTTGGCATCTTACTCTAGTCATTCAACGTAATAACATCATTAAAACAGTTAATATTAATTTTGTTAATATTAATTATTTGGCAACAATTAATATTTCAAATTAAGATTGTCATTTGTGCTTTGCTTGGTGAAAACTGTAACCAAAAGTTATATGGGCACACTATAACAACTTGTTCCACATCGAATCCGCATACCGCAATGCTCGTCGTCCAATTTTGCCTTTGGCTTCACGGCTAGAAAGCTCTCAGGTGGGCTTTTCGGGTCGAAAACATTCTTGAGGGCGCCCAAGGAGTTGGTAGCAATGTTAAGGACATATTATTGATGGCCCATTTGGTGAAATCATTTGTTAGGTTTTGTTTGTTAAAGGCCTACGTTGGCCGCTTTTTTGGGTGAATGATTTGCTCCGTTCGTACTCGTCCCAATTTCCAAAGAGGTGAAGGAGAAAGCTTTGAAGCGAAAGTGGTCTTACAGTTGAGGATGGTTAGGACGTGTGGGTTATTGGGCTTTCTTCCTCTTACACCAATGGCAATCTAGTAATTTTTGAAAGGGTCTCGGCCTGTGGTTACAAGCACTGAGTAGCTCTCTCCCAAGTATATGTCTATTTATGTCTTCCATTGCAAATGGTTCCGCGTACACAACCATATTGTGATTCTATATAAACACCAAAAAGAGATTCATAATCAGTTCACTAATGATCAAGCTAATTAATGTATGAGTTCATACATTTAATACCCCTGAAAGATTTTGAATTCAAATATTCTATACAAAGTGATCTTTAAAGGAAATTAAGCTACAGGATGTATGTATATCTAGGAAGAAAACTAAATTACTCTGATGATGAGTGAAATATTGGGTCTAAAACTCAATACATTGTTGGCACAAATACCTTCTTTTACTCTAATACCACATATCATATGTAGTTACTAATTTAAATATCAAAATTTTTACAAAAGCCCTGCTTTCACTTGGAGGCTTAGGAGATTGACATGTGAATCAATCGAGAAGCAATTTATCACTAGAATTATTAGAAATCAGATGTGTACTTAACTAGCTATCATTGCAAATTAATTTGGTCCTTATAGTTTTATCATGTTTTTAATTTAATCCCTATAATGTTTTTAAAAAATAATTTGATCTCTATAATTTCAAAACATTTATAAAAAATCTTTGCCGTTAGAGACCATCATAACGTTGCCAAGTCTAATCCTACGTGGCAAACAAAAAGTCTAACATGGCATTATATGGCTACCAAGTCATCCACAACATGCCACATATAGAACCACACATCAGCAAAATAAAATATAAAATGACCCATTTATCCTTCAACTCTATTTGAAAGCCACTCTAATGTGATTCTTCGCCTTAGGCATTGTCTACGTGTTCTTCCTCCATTATGACCCATATCACTTCCTATTGGTCTCCATAAACAATGGAGAAAGGCAGGAGCTTCGTGGATAAGTAGGAATCCGAGGGGAAGCACTTGACCTGACACCACCTCACTACTCCATCTGAGTCGACCCAAATGAATGCTCTTCTTTGCTGGCATGGCGAATCCACGAGCGAGCCTGGACCAATTTTGAAGCCTCTTATAAACCCTTGATGCCACCAAGAAGAAAGTTCTCGGCATTTGCTTTAGTCACTAGGTAAGATGTCCAACACCCTTTATTGCCTCCTCCTACATCAGTTTCATGATCTAGGGATAAATATTTCTTACTATGATATTAATAGCAGCACAAAGGTTCCAACCTAATATTCTTTTTTAATAAATTACTCAATTTCTCATTGTAAATAAAGCATTGATACTTCAATACAGAGAGTAAGACTCACACAACAACAACAAAAAAAGACTTTTAGCAATAACAAAAGTTAAAAAGTCCCCACTAATTAGTTTTAGTGGTGACATTTGATTACCATTAAGTCAAAGCTAATACCCACGTAGCAAAATGTCTTTGGTGGCAACCAAAAAGTTACTAGTAAAAAATGACATTTAGTAGTGACAAAAATTACCATTAAAATATAGCAATGACCTCCATTAAAAGGTTGCCATTAAATGTACTTTTTTATTGACAATAAGTACCTTTTATGGTGGCAACACATGAGGTCATCATTAAAAGGAATTTTAATGGCAACAATAGTCATTACTAAAGCTCCAGTAGCAATAAAGTAGAACTTATCTTTTTAATGGCAACTTTAAATGTCACGACAAAAAAGTACTTTTAACAATAGCTAAAGTCATCCTTAAAAGTTTTTTAAATTTAAAAAAAATTAGTGGCAACTGCAATCATTATTAAAGAGTATTTTATTTTTTAAAATGTATTTCATATTTTTGTTTGCCTACATAGAGTTTAATCCAATTTCATCCTCAACATTATCAAATTCAAATTTAAATTCATCAAGAAAGCTAATACACTACAATATATGCTTCAATTTTTTAGTTTAGCAATGAAAAGGAAAAAAACAAAAGAAGAAGATAATTTAAACTTCCAATCAATTCCATAACATTATTAGTTTTACCAACCATCACATAAACTTAAAGTGAAACAAAATTAAGGCACATCAAAATCTAAATCAAAATAGCCACTTCTTTACTTTTTCTTTTACAAGAGGCAAAGCAAAGCAAATCGCAGAAAAGTTTTAAAATTGATGGCATCCCCATTGGCTCATAAGAGTATAAAAGTAACACTATGTGAATAGGCTTTAACTTTGAATAACAATTTTACTATCCTATTTCTATTAAGCACTCCATTAACACTATATACAATAAATAATGATTCAAGAAGATTTTTAAAATTTAACATATTGATTACTTACATTTACTTAAATCAATTTTAGATTGAGACAAATTTATTTGACTTGTTTGAAGTACTTATATAAAAAGAAAAATAAATAATAACACTCATTAAAAAAAAATAAATGGTAAGAATGTTGAATCATGTATAATCCACAAGTAAAAAGGCATAGCTAAAAAATTCCAAACATCAAGCCAATTTTTCTCAACAAAATAGGCTTATAAAAGAGCCTTCATGCTAAATTTCAACTCGAAATTGTATAAGAGCCAATATAGAGAAATCAAACAAGAAAGCTAAAAAATCAAAAAAATTGATAAATGAGACATCTATATAGTCTACAAAAAAGCTAACAAGAACACAACAAAATGATCTTCAAAATTCACACCAAAAAAAAGCTTTTTCTATAACTAGACATATGGGAAAGCATGTACAAAAGATTTTAGAGCAAAATCATGTCTATATTATTCCTAAAAAATTTGCAAAGTTGAGTTATAACCAGAAAAACATTGAAAACAGGGCATTCTGACCTATATCTAGAATATACATGTATTTAACCAATCAAACCAACCTATACAAATACAAAACAAATTACATTTGATTCCTAACATATTGGTCAATAAGCATGCCAAGAATCATGGCTTGATGAAGCCAAACAAAATCCCAATAAATTCAACAAAATCAACATGATAGATTGTTAAAAAGAAAAATTTTCAGTGGTGTAATACTCAATTCAAAATTAATCTCTACCTTGAAAATGAATCTAAAACTCTACTTATTTATTCCTTAGCATGTTAGCAAAAAGTCACAGTATATATAATTGAGTCTAAGCCTTAACAACATAAATATTGTTAGATGAAACCTCCATTAAATATCTTGTATGTACATAGCCATGAAACCTCCTTTACTTTTTGCATATTACCAATTAGCCACCATTCATCTAACTTATATAGGATTATTTATTTTGGGAAGCTTAGCCTTGGAACAACTTTATTTTAGGAATATAAGATTGTTTTAAGTGGTTTGGGGTTTTTTGAATCCCAAATGAAAATTTTAGATAGGTAGAACCCAAGTGGCAAGAAGCTATAAGTGTTGGCTTTTAGAGTTAGTGAGAAAAGAGAGGTTTGAGATGGTCACATTTTGTTACAAAGGCTTTTGTAGTAATTTCTAGGTTTGAGCAAACTTCTTCAAATAATTGAAAGTTACTCAAATGGATTTGGTGAGTTTAGGAGATGAACCTATGAAATCAATCCATATAAGGATATGTTAAATAGATCTATAAAGAAAAAGATAACAAATATAAATTGGGTCCAAAGATAAAATAATGAAACATGAAAGGGGTGGTTTCTAAAATTTCCAAGTTGAAACATATAAGCCTAATTATGGGATTTTAAAAGGGAAAGTATGGCCACCATGGTCATTTAAGTGGTTCATCAGGAATTCTATCTTTGAGCAAGTTTAATTTAGCAAATTTAAGTGAGTAAAAGTGGTTTGGGTCCCTTTGGATGTGTATCATGGGATTTAAGTGCATGTAACTCATATAGTAGGAAAAATGAGAAATTTTACTTGTTAGTGAGGTATAAAGTATCCATATTTCGCTATAGAGCACTTTGGGTAGATTTTAATGCTTGGACAAACTTCTTTAGGTAAATAAAAGTTGCTCAAAGTGGTTTGAGAGTGATTGGATGGATGTAGCTCATTTTGGTCATGGCGCTTGTTACATATAAGGGCCATTTTGCTATTATTAGGCATTTTTTGTCATAAGGGTTGTCTTATGTTAAGAGCCATGAAATTCACATTGTTTTAAGAGTTATTGGTCTAGAAAAATTAGTTTAGATTCATATGATTTGTAGGAAAAAGTTTGGGTGCTTATGGGTATGAAAGGATGTTGGTTGAGTGATCAATTGTACACTTGAAATTATTTTACTATCAAATTTGTTGCTACTGTCTTGGTGGGTTTGGACACTATTTTAAGTTAAGTTTTGAGGAGTTTTTATGATCCAAGGTTGATTATTAGTAGTTAAGAAAGTAAGGAAAAATTTTAGCTAAAAAACATGATGCCATGATAGGGCTTAAATTCATAAACAAAGTCTAGATGTGCACTTTTTGGAATGTCGTGCAAAATTTTTGTGCTCCTTGTTGTGTTTTGGGTTAGGGGTTGTTAAGGCTAGAATTTGGGGGTAATTTGAAATTTAAAATTTAGAGCATTCCTAGGTCAACAATACTTCACTTTGGTTCAAGGTTTGCAACTAATATAACCATAATAAAAACAAACCAATTCCTTATTCTCAAAAGAAATATCATAACAAATACCAATGGGTGGAAAACTTGGAACCATCAAAATTAAGAACACAAGTTGGACTCAAATATGGCAAGTAATATGAAGGAAGTAATTGGGGATTACCAGTACTTCTCTCTCACTTTTAGTTATATTTTTTCAATGTTCAACTATCATTGTCTCTCTTGGTCTCTGTATCTTCTCTAAGGGTGACTGCCACTAATAGGGTGACTACCACTAAAAGCAAGATCTACTCTACCTTTTTTATTATTGTTATTGCCACCACTACACAAGACACAATGAGCACTTAACCTAAATGACAAAAAACTACACACACAAACACACACACAGCTAAGGAAGTTTTTGTTGTCTTATAAAACCCACAAGGGTATAACTACAAATATAGTCATTTCTCCAATAGTCCATTAACATTTAAATATGTTGCAAGATGCCACTAGTCACCTCTCAAAAAAGGCATGCCTTTTACATATTAAAAGCCTTATAGTTATGGCATCCTAGATTAGAATTAACTTGGCTAGCTACTAGGGTAAAGACCCTAACTCCTAATTATAGTGAGTAAACTTAATTACACAGTTAATGATCATAAATCATGGTCTAATGTTAGTGCAAATAGCAATTTAGGTAAAATAGTGAGGAAATTTGAATCTTGTTATCATTGGGAATTATTAATAAAAAAAATAATGCAATTTAAGCCTACAAGTAATTTAAATTATCAAATAAAACATTTGATTCATTTTATCATTGATTCCATATTCACAAAATCTTCTTATAATTGTTTCCAAGTCATTACATACCATTAACCTCAAGAATATTTGGTTTTAAAGGCTAAAAAAGGAGTTTGATGTTTTAGGCTATGACTTGGACATTTCCGTCGTGGCTAAGTAGGCTATCAAAGCCTAAAATCTAAATTTGTGGACTTGCACCGTGACTTAGTACACCCATGCTATGACTTAAGTGGCTACTAAAACTCAACCAAAAATATGTGTTTTGCACTACAACTCAAGCCTTTCACATCATGATGAAGTTACCCTTTAGACCTTATTGTTCAAAATTCCTTGATCTGTGCCGCAATGAACTATCCTTATGTCGCAACGAGGTGAGCTACTAGAACTATTTTTTGCTCTCCTCGATTCTTGCCACGACAAATTTGCTCTCTAGAATCCTCCCCATCCATTTTCTTCAAGTTGCTCTATGGTTAATAGTCCTGTGCCATGGCGAAGCTCAGTTCTATTACCCTCTTTAAGATAAATTGTTGCCTTGCACTGCAGCGAGACATCTCGCACCATGGTGTCCTAGTTTTAGCTGTGACTTAATCCTATTCTGAACCTAAACTCTCTAAATTTCATCCTACATATTACAGCTCTCCCTCTAATAGCGTTCTAAGGTTGTTCTACCTTAATTTGTAAGGTTTTAATGACATCCAACTACCTAAATTACTTGGCATACCTATCATAACCACTTAGAGATTTAAGTGTTGATTTTAACCCATCTATCCACCATACATCAGCAACATATGAATATTAACAACAAAGAGTGCAAAAATCACTGATAACATCATTCAAAATGGATGTTTCAATAGGAGTTCCTTACAACACTAGTCTAAAATCATCATTTTAAGGCAACACATGATTATAATCTCAAGCAGTAAGTCATATTATTACATTAGTAAGGTTCCATATTAGATTATAATTGAGCAAATACATAATATTTCATTACTACAAGGTTTATCCTCCTATTAGTTACACCATTGATTATAAAGTACAAAAATACCTGCACTTGGTGTAGCTAACTCTAGCTCATCTCATCATATACACATGCCTTACATCATTCTATTCATGGAAGTATAAGGAAAAAGGGGAATAAATATTGACATTCTTTGCGTTACGTTGTACTTAAAAATTGCAATCGGTGTCACATAGACCGTGTGAGCTCATACTATATATTCTCATATTTAAATACATAATACAACTCATTTTCATCACAAAATCATGCCTACAACTCATAGAAACCTAAATGGAGTATGGAATATGGAAGACAACTCTTGGCCAAATTTGGCCTCTTTTCTGGGCAAAATTTGGAAAATCATAACTAATTCTAAAAAATTGAAATCATGCAATGTTAGTCATTCTGGAAAGCTAGAAATGTCTACTTCAGACTAAAAATATATTTAAATCATAAAATTCATCATAAAGGATGTTTGACATCCAAAATGATCTAAACGTCCGACTGCATCTTGGAACTGATACAGAATTCTACAGAAAACTTTAAAAATATCCAATTAATTCCAAAAAAATCCAATTTATAAAAATAATACCAATATAGAAAGATGTGAATGTTAGCTAGAGAGAAAAAATATCTCTAGACTAGGTCATCAAGCCCAAACCTTAAAATTTAATGGAATAATACTTCAGGTCAAGCATAATTCCTGATACTAGATAGGATGTTCAAAAATTCATATCTCCCTCTCTAGACTCCAAATAAGGTGCTTCTAGTTTACATGAGTCACTGTGGTTGTCTAATTTTTCTGTCTAAAATTTTATGGCAATCAGATATCATTTAGGCCTCATATGATAGAATTTAATTTTGGACTAAATGAATAGTGCAACAAACCAGAACCATAAATTTTGCCAACTTTAAAAAATTATCAATTATTTTGTAGACTTTCAAAAATTATGATCTTTAACTTTCCAAAAAACTCTCAATGAGACCTAATTGCATACCAAATCTCAAATCAAGACTAACTCATTTGGCCAAAAAGTGAAATAGGGTTTCATTACAGTCAAATTTTGCTCCATGTAAGGTACCAAAGTTGTCAAATGGATTTCTCTTAGTCTTGGCACCTTTTGGGCAAGTCTAAAAGTACATTTTAGACTTGTGTGAGCTGCCTAAAGGATCCCAAATCTCATGCATCCAATTTTGGCCTTTTAACCCACACTTATACACATTTACATCAAACTTTCAAATTGCATACTTTGGTATTACAAGCTTAAATTCTATTCTAGAGTTCATACATCATATCCATGCATTTATACATCACATAATATCGTATTTACACATGTATCAAGGGTCATATACATTATAAAACATCATTATGGTTCCAAAAATAATAAAACTAGGCATATGGTTGTCAATCTTCCTTCTTCATTGTTGTTGGCTCTCATCACCATAACCACTTGGCCCACCTAGCATATTGGATCATTGGAGATGAGGGAATGAGATTCAAAGAATCCCAATAGCTCATGTCCCTTTCAATCATACATCATATATGTAAAGCAAGCTTTAAAAATGTATGCATAGATATAATACAATTTATGAAGATTCAAGAAGCAAGCTTAGCATATGAACAAGACATTCAAGAGCTCACCAAGTGTTTGGATTGGCCTCACACTTCTCCTCATAGATTTTGAATCTGCCTCACCCATTCTTTGAGAGTTTTGGACTCAACCATACTCTTGGGAGCCTACTTTGCTTTTGGGAGACTCTTTACTTTGTCTCAACCAAGTTTAAGGGTTCTTAGCTCATCTTCACCATGGTGAAGAGTTCTTGGCCTCTCTACACTCAAGCAAATTCAAGCAAACATCATGCATTCATTTGAAAACATAATATGATATCATGAAATCATGGCATATAAAATCATGCTAGTATACTTTTCATGGCTTGAAAATACACACACACACATTTTAAGATAAGTTAAACATACATCCATGCATGAGAGAAGGTGAGAGAGCTAACTTGTGTATAATCACACACTTTTTCATTTAGATTTAAGCCTCTTCTTTCGGTCACACACTCACAAATTGGTGGAGATGGTTTCTATTGTCCTAGATACAATTTATGGGAGCCAATTAGGTTCATAAAATATATTCTAAACCTATATAACTTGCTTATACACTATATTGCTCTATAGGCTCCATTATAGTCCATAAATGCTCCTAATGAAACAAGACCCCTCAAATAATTTCTAAGCCTTATTCTTTCCTTTCAAATATGATTCTTGACTCCTTTTAAGCCTCTTGGAGTCATTACACCATTAAAACAAAAGGCTTAACATCATGTTGCTTCTTTAGGTCATAATATGGAATCTAAGACACCAAATCAATTTCTATGAGTTTTAAATTTTTTCAAGGTCTGCCTTCATTTTCATTCATCAAATATGACTTAAAAATGGCCTTAGAAAAATTTAAAACTCTCCCCCATTACAAAAACCCTCTTTAGCCAAGACAAAGGCATCATTTAGGCTATATGGAGATTTCTTCATTTTTTTGAAGGACAAAGCTTATGGGGACCATCTTAAGGGTCTTAAGAACTTATTTAAACTCTTAATTTAACCTAGAAACTACCATATAAATTCATATTTTAGAAGGTGCACATGAAATCCTAAGTTTTGCCTCTTGAATTATAATGACTATTTCATGATTTTCTTTGCATATTTTTATTCTCCCCCATTGATTCATGCTTGGTTGGATTTGAAAATCAGATCCTCTTAGGGTTCTTGGTGTGTGTCTAAGTGGAGAAGAAAGGAAGATCAATATAGCTATCATAGGATGCAATTTTACCTTATTTTCTTTATTAGTTTGGCTTGAATTTTGCTTTCTCTAAGCTCTTCTTTTCAAATCCCAAATTTCCCCTCCGTTCTTCCTTCAAAATAGCCCTTAAAACTTTAGAAAAATCATGGAGAAGAAGAAGGAAAAAGAGGAGAAGAGATTGGCTAAGAGAAAGCATGAAAAATAAGCAAATTTTCATACCTAAAAGTTTGAATTTCTCTTCCTTCTTCTCTTCCCTTGGTGTGCCACTCTCCTAGGATTTTGCTTCTGATTTGGGGCTAGAAAATTTGATGCTAAATGAGGAAGAGTGTGAGGCACCACCTATATATAGCCAAAGCAAAAAGACTTTTTCATAAATTCTAATTTTGCCCATAATACTTTGCATTTTCGTTTCTTCTTCGTTTTAGCTCCTTTTTTAGAACTGTCTTTTTTCATTATAAAATTTAGATTCCCAATTAAGAAAAATGCCTTTGAAATCACTCAAATCATAGCTAAAACCTTCCTAAATAGATCCGTCAAAATTCAGGCACACTAACATTGGAAAACGTCCACTGGAGGGGATTTAACTATCTCGGGACTTCCCATGGTTTTCAAGATCTTTGAGAATCCCAGAGAACTCAAAAATTTCATTTAAAAAGCCCTCCTATGTAAATTCCAAAAATTACCCAAAATTATAAAAATATCATTACGTTTCGTAAGATTTTTGTCAAATTTTGTTTCTCCATTCTAGCTCTATTTTTCCTTCTGTCTGAGGCTAGAATTCTCATTTTTAGGAGGCTAGAATGTTACTCAAATTTTTTGGGACCTTAACTAATTTATTTCAATGGACTTGCTTTGAAAACATACTCGTTTCTGTCGTTTAACGAAAACTGGACATTACACTTGGTAATATAATTACATAATGATACTATACAAAATAAACCACAAAATTAGTATCTACTTTAAGTCAAGTTAGTCCAAGTGTAGGATTCTCACACATGGTCTCAACTCATAGATGTTCATCTACTTACTTTCTCTTATCCTTACCCAAGGAGCTTTCATCTGCAATTATTAGCCCATAAAATGGAGTGAGATGTGAATCTCAATAATCAGGGGGAAATTTCATTCATATATACCAAATTAACCAACATATGTGCATTTTAATCAATTAAGCATAACAAACATCCATCATATCAGTAAATAAAATAGTTGAACTACCAGTGACTATTATCCCATACTAGCAATCACATACAACATGTTAAGGCCAATAACATTAAGAAAGAGCCGTCCACAGTACCAACTCCCTATTGAGCACAACCTAGACTCCATGCATACATAGGTTTGATCATAACCAGATGCCTGATCGAAACACAATGCACAATTTTGAGAATTGTCTTGTCAAAGGACATCAAATAATACTAGGTTGTAATAAAGATTTATAACTAGTGGCACAACCTAGGGCATTTCCCAAGGAATTTGCTTTCTAATTATCTATGAAAAAGTTCTCCTAGTATAATTAAACCATAAGTGTTTAGGGGAGTTTTGATTTACTAAAATTTAAATGAATTAAAGAAAATAACAAGAATTAAAAACTTAAAACTAAATGATGACAATAACTAGGCAAAAAGTGATAACTAGCTTTTGAATGGACTTATTAGAATTCAATTATCCTTGCCTTGTTTTAATATACCAAAACTTAGACTTAACTTCTTACTTCTTAGTATATTATTTATAAAAATTCTTAAATTAACATCCAAGACTCAAATTACTAAGTATCAAGGAATTTTGCAACCATAAAGAACCATGAAAAATTAGCCACTTGAGTTCAAACACTCAATAACAATACCTAAATGCTTATTAAAGTTACTGAACAATTCACTTAAAGATAATCAACCAATTAGATTAAAGATTTTCTCAAGTACAAAATTCACACAAAATTCTAGCCGCTTAATACAATGACTATTGCACTAAATAGCCTAAAAACAAGCAGAAATAACTAGCAAATAGAATAGCCATTGATAACTATGATTTTTATATGTTTTAATTCTCCTAACTTAATCATTTTAATCATTAAATAAGGCTTAATGGATTTACTTAGATGGATAATTGATTTTAATAGCCATTTCTGCACTCAAGGAATTTTATTTACAAAACTTTGAATTTTAATGCATAAATTTCATTGAATTATTTCCTTTGTGAATTCTTCATTCTTAATATTTTTTTTTTTGGTGCATATTTTAATTGAAAAAGATTTAAAATGGAGCTGAAAATGTATGAAGGAAGCTTGCTGAGCTAGATTGGAAGCTTTCACGTGGAAATGAAAGAAGCAAGGAAGAAAGAAGCAAAGCCACGTGAGAAGCTTGAGCTTGGGTTTACGTTGAAAGAGAAGGAAAGAAAGGTTCGAGTTGGGTTCTGCATGAGGAGAAGCCATGGGTCCTGCTACAGAATTCAAAAAACAAAGGAAGAAGAAAATCACGTGGAGAATGGCTGAACAGACGAGGCAACACTTATACGAAAAAGCTACATGCAAAACAGAGAACAAACTCAAGCAGCTGAAACGAAGAAACGCTGTTGAAGTAGAGAAGGTTGAAGCTCAAGCAAAACAGCCACATGAAGAACGTGAGAAATACGCATGAAAACATGTGAAGAAGAAGGAGCAACTTTGAGTTGAAAAGAGAAGCAGAAACACGAAGAGAAAGAGGCTGCCACGTGAACTCCCACTAATGCAGAAACAGAGAAGAACGCGCAAGATGTAACAACCGGGAAAAAGAAAAGAAAAAAAAGGAAAAAGAAAGAAAGTGGAAGCTGGAAAAATTCGGAATCTGGAAATTTTGCTAAGTCTCCTCGCAATAGCGAGAAAAGGCCTCGCTGTCGCGAGAAAGTCTTCTCGCAATAGCGAATGAGATTCTAGCTATAGCGAGTGTGGGCAGCAGTCCATACAGAAACCAGGGGGCAGCTCGCCATAGCGTGCGCCATAGCGAGATTGAGGTCTGGAACTGACGCGAGTTCGCCATAGCGAATGGTAAATCACGCCATAGCGAAGGGAACTGATACGATCTTGCCGTAGCGAATGTTACACATCGCCATAGCGAAGCCAGATAACACGAGCTCGCTATAGCGAAGGTTAATTTTCGCCGTAGCGAGGGTCAGTCCGGAAGAGAGTAAATAGCGAGAATTAGACTTTATTAAACGCCCAAACTCATTTCTTCTCTCATATCTGCCCTAGACTTCGACCCAAGGAGAGAAAAGAGGCGTGGAGAGTGAGAGAGATCAAGAGAAGGAGGAAGAGCAAGGGAAAGGTAAGGAAATTTCCCCCATTTCTCTTTAGAACTCTGATCCCCTCTCTTTGCCCTCTCTTTCTGCGATTTTGTTTATGAAAATGGTTGAATTTTGGGCGTGGGTCAGAAGAGGGAAAGTGGAAAACACCTTTGAATCTTTGTGTTTTCTTTGAAAATGTGGTTTCCACTACCATGGGAGCTTGAGAGAGAGAAAGAGTTGATGGCATTCTAGAGAGAGAGAGAACTCTAGGTGCTGGTATGTAGGAGAGTTTGATCTGATGATTCCATGTTAAGAGAGTAATTCCATGCTCTTTAATTGTGTCTAGGCTCAAGTGAAGCACCTCCATCAAGGTGTGAGTGTGAAATTAAGAAGGGAGAAGAGGACTTGAAAGGAAAAGCTAGTGTTGGCTTTGGCTCCAAAGGTAGCTCTCTTTTCCACTCTTTCTTGTTGCATTCTTGGATATGATAGTCATTGTATGATTATGTATATGCTTATTTTGTGGAATATGCCGTATGCTATTGCTTTGATGCATTGATGCCAATATGCTTGTGTGATGAATTGTGAGAATTGCTCGGGTGCGGTAGCGCCGAAAGTCCCTTGAGATGGGTGAGGTGAAGCCAAAAGTCCCTTGAGATAGGTGAGACAAGGCTAAAAGTCTCAAACGAGTGAGGCCAAGTCAAAAGTCCTTAAACTCGGGTGAGGCCATCCAAAAGTCCCTAAACTCGGGTGAGGCTAGACCAAAAGTCCCTAGAGCCCATTTTTGGCATTGTTGTGATTTCCATAGCATGTACATCGTGTGTTGGTAGTTTGAGAATGGCTAAGTGCTTATTCACATGCTTTGACTTGTTATATGCCTGGATTGTTTACTTGATTGAGTGCATGAGCTACTGAGATTTCCTGAATCTCACCCCTTCCCCTCCCAACTTAATATGTTAGGTGGAGCTCAAGGAGAACCGAGCACACACCAAGGAGCCTAGAAGTATGCTTAGTTAGATATTACTTTATTTTGATGTAAAGTGGTGCCAAATGAATATGCGCCCACTATTTTTGAAATGTAAAGGTTGTAACATGTGTATAAATATGAAAGAATATTGTATGAACTATGTTTATAGCCAAATTAATGGAAAAGAGGGTTTTGCCCTTTTTGTTGAATGCATGAATTAGTGTATATTTGGCCGTAGCATAGCGAGATTGGAATGTATATTGATTTGGACCACATGGACTTGTTATATATCCTAGTTTTATGCTTTTAAACTTGTCCATGAGTGGCTAGAGTGTGTGAGAGGCCATTTGGACCCGTTTTGGACCTTTGGGATGCCAAAACCGGTATTTTTGAGAGCTCCGTCAAAGTACGACCGGATGAGCTCCTCTTGCCATGAAATTTGGCATGCCTCTAGAGTTTGTAGAAAGATTCTTGAGAAGCTAAAGTGGGTAATATTTGAAGGTCGAGAGAATATTTGGGGAATTGTTGAATTTGGGAAAATGGAATGGATTGGTCATGTACTGTTCATATAAACCAGAAATGAAATCTGTGGCACTCATAGACCAAATGGATTCCAAATGTGGTAAAATTTTATACACATAAACTAGAAAATCAAAGTGACCTGTACCAATTAGAATCACCTAAATCGGAGGTATGTAGAGAGAGATTGAACCGACTGAAGTTCTGTATCAGCATCAGGGAGCCTACCTGACCCCCGTCACTGTTCCATCGGTTTTCGGGGTGTAAGGGCTACTGAACTGATATGGACTTATTTGTCTCCTCTAGTAGACATCCGTAGCTTTCCAAATTGGTATAATGTGCCCAGATTGGATTTTTGTGGATTTAGTTATGAATTTTCGAAAGTCATGACAGAAAGCTGCACCAGAAACAGTGACAGCTGGACCTCCCTCCCATTTTCGATGTCAAACATGGTCCAAATGCTAAGATTTTAATTGGGAATGATTTTTAGTGTAAATTCAACACTTAGAGCTTTCTAGAAAGCTAAAGTTTGCTACATTCTCATTTTTCTATAATTAGTTATGATTTTCTAAAGTTAGAGCCAAAATAAGACTTTTGGGCACAAGGGAGAAAAGTGCATTTTTCTAGTTTTTGGCTCCATACCCGTGGCTTATGGTTTGTTTTATGCTATGTATGAGTTGTATAAGTGGAGTTTGAGTTGAAAATGCGAATGATGGGTTCACAGGACCCACGGGGTAAAAGATGAGTGTATGAAACCCCAGTTCATAGCATGAAAATGCCACGGATTGGTGTTGATTTTTTGGAAATCATATAGAACCGAGCCCAGTGAGAGGCTAGATAGTGGTAGTAGATTAAGGTGTCACATTTTTGGTATTAGAGCAATGGTTTAGGTACTTTTACTCAATGTTAGGCTCTTGAATGCTATGATTTGCTGGTGTTTGGTGTGAATGGTCATGGAAGTTGTAGCATCCATATGCATATGTGTTGTGATAGTGTTGTGAACTGAGGATTGTTACTTCTTTTCAGACATGGTTGAGACTAGACGGGGCAGGTGTAGAGGCAGAGGCAGACTGCCCAGGGCTCAGAGAGATGAGCCAGAGGTTCCTATTGAGACTAGGGATCCTCTGCATGCCATCATGGATAGACTTGACCGGTATGAGGCCATGATGGGCCAGCATCAAGAGATGCTGGAATAGTAGAGATACATTGCCCAGCAGCAGCATGATATGATCATGCATTTGCAAGACACCCTGGCTAGGCAAGAAGAAGCCAAAAGGGATGCCCCTATACCTCAACCATCCACATCTAGCATTCCACCTGTACCTCCCCAGGAGCCTGCTGCTCCTCAGACCCAGACGCCTATCCCGAAAGTGTTGAAGCAGTTTAGGCAGAACAATCCACCCTCATTTGACAGGGAATTGGATGTGGATAAGGCGAAGGCTTGAGTGATGCAGCTTAAGAAGATATTCTCAGTGATGGATTGTACCACTGAGCAGAAAGCCCAGTTAGCCACCTTCATGCTAGAAAAGGAAGCTAATAGATGGTGGGATAGTGCGAAACCTCTGATGGAGACCAAGAATTTACCAATAACTTGGGAGACTTTCTTGGTCGAGTTTTATAAGAAGTATGTCCCAAGTTCAGTGAGGAAGAAGAAAGAGATGGAGTTCATGGGCTTGAGACAGACGGATGAGATGACCGTGGACCAATATGTGGCCAAGTTCATAGAGTTGTCTCGGTATTCCTCTTACCTCCAGAGGTATGATGATGAACCCTGGAGATGTGAGCAGTTTGGGACTGGTTTGAGGCCCCTGATTAGTGACAGAGTCACCCCACAACGTATTAGAAAGTTTAATACTCTTGTGGAGGTCAGTAGGGTGAT
Source organism: Erythrophleum fordii (assembly GCA_032878935.1). Lineage (NCBI taxonomy): Eukaryota > Viridiplantae > Streptophyta > Magnoliopsida > Fabales > Fabaceae > Erythrophleum > Erythrophleum fordii. The sequence goes on along the minus strand of JAVQMF010000025.1, from coordinate 2,693,129 downwards.
TGAGACGAACTTGCAAGCTATTATGCCTACTACGACTACGACTAGTCAGAAAAGGGTTTTGGATTTGAAAAGGTCGAAACCAGAAGAGGGTTCTAGTTTGACCCCTAGTAATAAGAGGAAAGGCAAAGGGCCATGGAATAAGAAGCCACAGCGAGGTGTGCCACCTCCGCGGGGCCAGTCATCCTTCCAGCAGTCTCCGGTGACATATTACAAGTATGGGAAGCCAGGGCACATTGCTAGACACTGTCCTCAGATGGAGACAGCGCCTCCTCCTAGACCACAGACCCAGGGCCGAGTGTTCACCCTTACTCAGCAGGAAGCCAGCGCATCTCCCAGTTTGATCCGAGGTACGTTGTTAGTGAATGGCTTTCTTGTAGTTGCTATGTTTGATTCGGGTGCTAGTCACTCGTTTATATCTTATGATTGTGTGAGGAAATTGAGTCTGGTCATTAGTGTCTTGCCATTTGACTTGTCTGTCATTACACCCACTGGAGGCCACGTGGTTACTTCCCATACTTGCTTGAATGTCACTGTCCAATTTAACTATTGTCATACCACTCTTGATTTGGTTTGTATGCCTTTCCATGAAATTGACTTGATTATTGGTATGAACTGGTTAGCTGCAAATAATGTCATACTTGATTGTGAACACCGAACCATTTCCCTACCTGCTTGTGGGACCACACCTCGGGTAGGAGCTGAGTTATCCTTTATGACTACTACCCAGGCTGAGAGATATTTAGAGTGTAGATGTCAAGGATTTCTAGTTTTTTTCTCTATTCAGGCTAAGGTAGAAGAAGGGATAGAGGAGATCCCAGTTGTCAGGGAATTCCCGGAGGTTTTCCCTAGAGAGTTTGATTTTAGTGGCCTACCTCCTGAGAGAGAATTAGAGTTCCCTATAGACATAGTGCCTGGTGCTGGACCGGTGTCCAAAGCCCCTTACAGGATGGCTCCCGCCGAGCTTGCTGAGTTGAAAGAGCAGATAGAGGAATTGTTAGAGAAAGGGTTTATCCGCCCTAGTGTTTCACCTTGGGGTGTTCCGGTGTTGTTTGTGAAAAAGAAAGATGGTAGCTTGCAGTTGTGTATAGATTACAGAGAGTTGAATAAAGTTACCATCAATAATAAATATCCTCTCCCTAGAATTGATGATCTGTTAGATCAGTTGGCTGGGGCATCTGTGTTTTCTAAGATAGATCTTAGATCTGGTTACCACCAGTTGAGAGTGAGAACTGAAGACGTCTCTAAGATGGCTTTTAGAACGAGATATGGGCACTATGAGTTCCTTGTGATGCCATTCGGATTGACGAATGCGCCTGCTGTGTTCATGGATTATATGAACAGGGTATTCAAACCGTATCTAGATCAGTTTGTGGTGGTCTTTATTGATGATATTTTAGTGTACTCCCGATCTTTTGAGGAGCACGAGAGGCATTTGAGACTAGTCCTAGACACCTTGAGAGAGAAAAGGTTGTATGCCAAACTTAGTAAATATGAGTTTTGGCTGACCGAGGTGCAATTCTTAGGTCATGTGATCTCACGAGATGGGGTTGCGGTGGATCCCCATAAAGTTGAGGCTGTGTTACAGTGGGATAGACCTAGAACGATCACCGAGGTTAGGAGTTTCCTAGGTTTGACAGGGCATTATAGACGGTTTATTCAGGACTTTTCTCGAATGGCCTTACCATTGATGAGGCTAACCAGGAAAGAGACATCATTTGTGTGGGATGAGAGATGTGAGAAGAGTTTCCAGGAGTTGAAACTCTGTTTGACCACTGCCCCTGTACTGATTATCCCTGACCCTAGTGAACCATTTGCGGTTTATTGTGATGCTTCGGGCAAAGGGTTAGGATGTGTGTTGATGCAGCAGGGCCGAGTAGTGGCATATGCCTCGAGGCAGTTAAGACCTCATGAGGAGAATTACCCTACACATGACCTGGAGTTAGCTGCCGTAGTGTTTGCTCTTAAAATTTGGAGACACTATCTGTATGGTGCGACCATAGAGATCTATAGTGACCACAAGAGTCTGAAATACCTGTTTGATCAGAAAGAACTCAATATGAGACAGAGGAGATGGATGGAATTCTTGAAAGATTATGATTATGTGTTGAAATATCATCCGGGTAAGGCCAATGTAGTGGCAGACGCCCTAAGTAGAAAATCCATCCATGTAGCCCATATGATGATTAGGGAGCAGGAGCTTCTAGAGAAGTTCAGAGATTTGAACCTCTCTTGTCAGGTGGTATCAGGTAGATTGTATCTGAGTGAAACCCGAATTGAGAATATCTTGAGAACCCAGATCTTAGATGCCCAGAGGGAGGATGAGTTCCTGAGATAGATCAGGAATGAGATTACCCAAGGTAAGACCTCAGATTTCAAGTTGTCTGAGGATGGCATGATAGTATATCGGGATAGAATCTGTGTGCCTAGTCGGAATGAGTTGAGAGAAAGCATTCTAGAAGAGGCGCATAAGAGTAAGTATACTATCCACCCAGGTGCCACCAAGATGTATCAAGACTTGAAAAAGATATTTTGGTGGCCAGGGATGAAGAGCCATGTGACGGATTATGTGGCTAGATGCCTAGTGTGTCAGAGGATAAAGATTGAACATCAGAAACCGGCTGGGTTGTTACAACCCTTAGATATCCCTGAGTGGAAGTGGGATAGTATAGCCATGGACTTTGTCATGGGGTTACCCAGGACATCCTCTGGACACGATGCTATTTGGGTAGTTGTGGATAGACTGATGAAGTCTGCACACTTTTTAGCTATTAAGGCTACTTATACACTGGATAGATTGGCCCAGTTGTATATCAGAGAGATAGTGCGACTTCATGGAGTACCCAATAGCATAGTTTCGGATAGAGACCCCAGGTTCACATCAAACTTTTGGAGGTCATTGCAACATGCCTTAGGGACCAGATTGCGGTTTAGTACTGTATATCACCCCCAGACAGATGGTCAGACTGAAAGGACCATCCAGACATTGGAAGATATGTTGAGGGCATGTGTGCTAGAGATGAAGGGGAACTGGGATACGTATTTACCGTTAGCAGAGTTTACGTACAATAACAGTTACCATTCCAGTATCCAGATGGCCCCTTATGAGGCTTTGTATGGGAGAAAGTGCAGATCCCCTCTGTGTTGGGTTGAGTTAGGTGAAAGGAGTATGATAGGACCTGAGATTGTGGACCAGACCACCTGACAAATAGAATTGATTAGAAAGAGGCTCCTCACGGCCCAGAGTAGACAGAAAAGCTATGCTGATAAGCGTAGGAGGCCGTTAGAGTTTGAGGTTGGAGACCATGTGTTCATTCGAATATCTCCAATGACGGGAAGTAGGTCAGTCAATGAGGGTAAGGAAGCTCAGTCCTAGGTATATTGGTCCGTTTGAAATCCTTGAGAAAATTGGACCCGTGGCTTACCGAATAGCCTTACCTCCTAACCTAGCCCAAATCCACAGTGTTTTTCATGTCTCCCAGTTGAAAAAGTATTTACCAGACTCCTCACATGTCATAGAATATGAGCATGTGCAATTGCAGGAAGATCTTTCCTATGTAGTGAAACCGGAGAGAATTGTGGATGCTAAGCTGAAACAGCTGAGAAGCAAGAACATTCCTCTGGTGAAAGTGATCTGGAGAGGTCTGACATCTGAAGAAGCAACCTGGGAATTGGCGGATGAAATGAGGCAAAAATATCCAGAGTTATTCCCTTGAGGTAAGTCTTTAAATTTCGAGGACGAAATTTCCTTTAAGAGCGGTAGAAATGTAACAACCGGGAAAAAGAAAAGAAAAAAAAAGGGAAAAGAAAGAAAGTGGAAGCTGGAAAAATTCGGAATCTAGAAATTTTGCTAAATCTCCTCGCAATAGCGAGAAAAGGCCTCGCTGTCGCGAGAAAGTCTTCTTGCAATAGCGAACGAGATTCTAGCTATAGCGAGTGCGGGCAGCAGTCCATACAGAAACCAGGGGGCAGCTCGCCATAGCATGCGCCATAGCGAGAGTGAGGTCTGGAACTGACGTGAGTTCGCCATAGCGAATGGTAAATCTCGCCATAGCGAATATTACACCTCGCCATAGCGAAGCCAGATAACACGAGCTCGCTATAGCGAAGGTTAATTTTCGCCATAGCGAAGATCAGTCCGAAAGAGAGTAAATAGCAAGAATTAGACTTCATTAAACGCCCAAACTCATTTCTTCTCTCATATCTACCCTAGACTTCAACCCAAGGAGAGAAAAGAGGTGTTGAGAGTGAGAGAGATCAAGAGAATGAGGAAGAGCAAGGGAAAGGTAAGGAAATTTTTCCCATTTCTCTTTAGAACTCTGATCCCCCTCTTTGCCCTCTCTTTCTACGGTTTTGTTTGTGAAAATGGTTGAATTTTGGGCATGGGTCAGAAGAGGGAAAGTAGAAAACACTTTCGAATCTTTGTGTTTTCTTTGAAAATGTGGTTTCCACTACCATGGGAGCTTGAGAGAGAGAAAGAGTTGATGGCATTCTAGAGAGAGAGAGAGAACTCTAGGTGCTGGTATGTAGGAGAGTTTGATCTGATGATTCCATGTTAAGGGAGTAATTCCATACTCTTTAATTATGTCTAGGCTCAAGTGAAGCACCTTCATCAAGGTGTGAGTGTGAAATTAAGAAGGGAGAAGAGGACTTGAAAGGAAAAGCTAGTGTTGGCTTTGGCTCCAAAGGTAGCTCTCTTTTTCACTCTTTCTTGTTGCATTCTTGGATATGATAGTCATTGTATGATTATGTATATGCTTATTGTGTGGAATATGCCGTATGCTATTGCTTTGATGCATTGATGCCAATATGCTTGTGTGATGAATTGTGAGAATTGCTCGGGTGCGGTAGCGCCGAAAGTCCCTTGAGATGGGTGAGGTGAAGCCGAAAGTCCCTTGAGATAGGTGAGACAAGGCCAAAAGTCTCAAACGAGTGAGGCCAAGTCAAAAGTCCTTAAACTCGGGTGAGGCCATCCAAAAGTCCCTAAACTCGGGTGAGGCTAGACTAAAAGTCCCTAGAGCCCATTTTTGGCATTGTTGTGATTTCCATAGCATGTACATCGTGTGTTGGTAGTTTGAGAATGGCTAAGTGCTTATTCACATGCTTTGACTTGTTATATGCCTAGATTGTTTACTTGATTGAGTGCATGAGCTACTGAGATTCCCTGAATCTCACCCCTTCCCCTCCCAACTTAATATGCTAGGTGGAGCTCAAGGAGAACCGAGCACACACCAAGGAGCCTAGAAGTATGCTTAGTTAGATATTACTTTATTTTGATGTAAAGTGGTGCCAAATGAATATGCGTCCACTATTTTTGAGATGTAAAGGTTGTAACATGTGTATAAATATGAAAGGATATTGTATGAACTATGTTTATAGCCAAATTAATGGAAATGAGGGTTTTGCCCCTTTTGTTGAATGCATGAAGTAGTGTATATTTGGCTGTAGCATAGCGAGATTGGAATGTATGTTGATTTGGATCACATGGACTTGTTATATATCCTAGTTTTATGCTTTTAAGCTTGTCCATGAGTGGCTAGAGTGTGTGAGAGGCCATTTGGACCCATTTTGGATCTTTGGGGTGCCAAAACTGGTATTTTTAAGAGTTCCGTCAAAGTATGACCGGATGAGCTCCTCTTGCCATGAAATTTGGCGTGCCTCTAGAGTTTGTAGAAATCTTCTTGAGAAGCTAAAGTGGGTAATATTCGGAGGTCGAGAGAATATTTGGGGGATTGTTGAATTTGGGAAAATGGAATGGATTGGTCATGTACTGTTCATATAAACCAGAAATAAAATCTGTGGCACTCATAGACCAAATGGATTCCAAATGTGGTGAAATTTTATACACATAAACTAGAAAACCAAAGTGACCTGGACCAACTAGAATCACCTAAATCGAAGGTCTGTAGAGAGAGATTGAACCGACTGAAGTTCTGTATCAGCATCAGGGAGCCTACCTGACCCCCGTCACTGTTCCATCGATTTTCGGGGTGTAAGGGCTATTAAACTGATATGGACTTATTTGTCTCCTCTAGTAGACATACGTAGCTTTCCAAATTGGTATAATGTGCCTAGATTGAATTTTTGTGGATTTAGTTATGAATTTTCGAAAGTCATGACAGAAAGCTGCACCAGAAACAGTGACAGCTGGACCTCCCTCCCATTTTCGATGTCAAACATGGTCCAAATGCTAAGATTTTAATTGGGAATGATTTTTAGTGTAAATTTAACACTTAGAGCTTTCTAGAAAGCTAAAGTTTGCTGCATTCCCATTTTTCTATAATTAGTTATGATTTTCCAAAGTTAGAGCCAAAATAAGACTTTTGGGCACAAGGGAGAAAAGTGCATTTTTCTGGTTTTTGGCTCCATACCCGTGGCTTATGGTTTGTTTTATGCTATGTATGAGTTGTATAAGTGGAGTTTGATTTGAGAATGCGAATGATGGGTTCACAGGACCCACGGGGTAAAAGATGAATGTATGAAACCCCGGTTCATAGCATGAAAATGCCACGGATTGGTGTTGATTCTTTGGAAATCATATAGAACCGAGCCCAGTGAGAGGCTAGATAGTGGTAGTAGATTAAGGTGTCACACAAGAAGAAGCACGAGTTGCTTCTGAGATGAGCAAATTTTAAAAGAAGCTTGCATGGATAATAAATTGGAGCTGGCCGAAGAAAAGAAACAACGTGAATGTCACAAACTCGAGCAGAAACAAGGAGCTAACACGAGTTGGATGTGGGAAGCAAGTGAGAAGAAGAAGCTACGGGCATCCAAATCATGTGGAATATTATAAAAGGGAAGAATGGGGCCCACACTCACATAAATAAAGAAGGAAAAAAATGCTTCGGAGGATGAGAAATGGCTAAGCACGTGAAAGTGAGCATGAGAGGGGCACATGACTAGAGCGTGTAAAAATGCTAGAGCTGAGGGAAGGGAGAGCACGTGAAAAATAAATGAAGCACGAGGAGAGGCTATTGATCATCACGTCATTCACCCGGAGTCCATTCACTTCGCCCATTCCATTCACTCGTCATTCTCTCTACGCATTCGTCCACACAGAACACATCCACGCCCTTCGTCCATTTCGTCCAGAGCCATCCTTCATTTTCCACTCCTTAATTCCCATCCACTAATGAAGCTCTAATTCATCCATCTTGAGGCTTGCTTGGAATCAACCTTGGTTGAAGCTTGAATCCTTGGAAGAACTCAGACTTTTGGCTAAGAATTTCTTATTTTTTCAGCACTTTTTCTCTTTCTTGTATTTGCTTGGTTAAGGAATATTGGATTGAGAATTTGTGTAATTAATTAGTGGCTGGTTAGACACTGATTAGGAAGCATTTTTTTGTTGATTAATTGGTTGGATTGAATTTGGTTTTTCATTATTCTCTCTAATCTCCCATGTATGCCACGAAGGTGTTCAATGAAATGCATGAGTGAGATTATGTGCTTAATTGTCTATTTGAGAATTCCTTGGTGTTTAGTTGGTTAATTAAACATTTTTTTGGATGATGAATCAGAGGCTAATTAATCAGTTAATTAATCAAATTAGGTGTTCATTGATCTTAAAGACAAGAGTTAATGAATTGGTGTAGGATTGAGATCTCAATTCAACATTAACTTGTTAATCTCTTGAATCTTGAATGGTTATTCAAAATCATTTGCTAATGAACATAATTAGGAACTCTTAGGTTAGAATTAATTACAATTAGATTAGGATGAGGATAATGGATACCAAGGGACCATTCCTAAGCTAGTCACAAGCCCATTATCACCCATAATTCTCCAATTAGATAGAATTTAGGAATTTTGATTCAATTTAGTTTTAGGTTAGTTTAATTCAATCAAACCCCCCTTAGTTTAGAAATTTGTAGAGTCTTTTAACATTTAGAAAACTCAATTAAGCATTGAACTCCATTTCCAAGGGAGATGACCTAGGTTGTGCCACTAGCTATATTTTTAATTCAACCTAGTTTTATTTTGAGGGTTGTACGACAAACACTTAGGCATCAAAATAAGTCTCCAAATGTGAAATTGCAATCTAAATTATAAAGCAAATAAATCTAACACAATTAGCCACCAAAATCTTCATTTAGCACGTTAAACTTAGCCAAATTAAATAAAAATTAATGCTAAAAGCAAAGGATAAGGATAAGAGAAATTAGCCAAATTTGGAGATGAATCTTGGAGTTCAAATCTTCATCCATGAAAGTCACATTGTCAGATAGCTACCAAGGTGATTAAGCTTCCATTGATTTCAAGAAATGATGAAAGAAATTGAAATTAAGAGCCATGATTCTTGAGCTTGATGAAAGAATGAATAATGAAATATGTGCTCATGCTCTATTCTGCCTCCTAACCCCTAAACCTATGGCTTCACAATCCAAACTTGAGCCACTTAAGTTCTGCCTGTGTCTCACCACAACCGGATGTCACATGTTCTCTCCTCTGCATGTGTGTGTTAATGTAAAGGAATGGATGTTGCATGCGTGAAGATGTGGCTGGAGAGGAAACCGTGGACGTGTGAATGAATCTGCTAATGGTTAACCTTGAATCTAAAATCTAGTTTTTCTTTCCACGTAAAAGGCTTCCACCTCCACTCTATGCTTCCTCATCCATGTTAATGTGAAGGAGAGTGTGAACGAGAGAGTGAGTGTTATGTGTGTGTTATTAATTAATGCTGAAGTTGATTGTGTGCATGTACATCTCTTAATCCTTTCTCCACGTGATTGTGTGTATATGTGTAACGTGGAGAATGCTATGGCAAGTAAATGATATGGAGCTACATTAGAATATAAGCGTGTATGTATCATGTGAGAGAGACGTGTAACCCATGAAATTTATAAATGTGAATAAGGTGCCCTATGTGAATGAGAAGCTATGTGTGAAGAGAATCATGGGTTAGGAAATGAAGCTGCCTCTTCAATTTGAATCATAGAGTGTGAAACACTAAATGGATGGATGATTAAGATCTAGCTTCAAAATTTCATCCAATAGCTAAGAAAAATACCTCCAATGCTTTGCCCAAAATTGAAAATATTAATTCCCACCTAAAACCTGTACAAAATCAGGAAAAACCAAGTGGGAAAAATTACGTAATACAATATTATTAATTTAAGAAATTAAAACCTATGCTCTGTGCAAAATTTTTTACTAGAGTGCAAAATTGTCTTAAAATCTAATAAGGCCTAATTAATAATGATTTGACACTTAAAAACTCAATTTAAGAGGAATAAAAATAAGTAAAATTGCCAATTGTCAGTGGCAACTATACCACATCTCCACCAAGAACTCGCACATGATCTAAATACAATAATTCAAATAACCAACCAATTATTTAGCATTCAAAACTATACATGTGTAGCAAATATAAGATTAAAGTAGACATATGCAAGGAATTAAAAATCAATCCTAGTTACCTCACTTAATTGAGTCAAGTTCTGATGCCAAAGATAAATCTCCCCACTCTAAAAGTCCTATATCATATCAAAGTATATTCTCAAATGCTATTTACAACATAAATTAGATACCATAGGATTCAATCATTATAAGCTACCCAGAGAACACTTACCCAGCCACCAAGAAACTTTAAATTCAGATTTTGTCTTTCCTACACCAGGAACTTCAAAATATCACTCTAAATTATAGATATTTTCATATAGAAACAGGGTTAATATTATAAGTCAGTTATTGGGGCCTCTAACCAGTAGTAAATGCATCAAAATAAGGGAAGGATGCCTATACAATAGCTTTCCTAGCCTCAACCTACGAAAAATGTCTATGAAAACACCAAATAAAAAATTTTAGATTTGGGAGGAAAATAAAAATACACTAAACCAAAAACTATTCCAGTTAAAACATAGAGAGAATGAAAGGAACAAGTATCATATAAATTACCTTAGTTAAATCTTACTCTCGAAAGGGAGAAATAGAGCTAAAATGTTGATGAAAATCCTAGCCTCTCCTCAAGGTGTGGAAATGAAATTTGCTTCTGCAAAACCTAATATTTTGTTCTCAATAAATTGGTATGGCTACTGACCCCTTAGGATTTTAGGTTAGAAATGGGTTGACCTATCAACCCAAGGTCAAATTGGTCTCATTCCTAGTTGTTAGGCCAATGCTTGATGGGTTGGGTTGTAGAACACTTAAGGTTAAGGATGGAATGTGTTGATCTAATAGCTCAAGATCCATTTGGACCCATTTCTCTAAGTTTAAGCTAAGGCTAAATGGGCTCATATCTCACTTAAATCCATTTCTGAGTTTTATGCTTCTAAAAATTAAGTTGGACTAACATTAAGTGGATTCCCTTGGGCCAAGCCTTTTAAGATGAAATTGGGTTCCCATAAATCTTTATCCTTTGCATGTTTAATTTAATTATAGGCCTAGATTAAATTTCTAACCTAATTGAATTTTAAATCTATATTAATAATTTATTTCTCCATAAATTTCTATTTCTCATAGTTGGCCTAATTAGCCTCATATTAGTTTTTTAATTGTCTATAATTACTCTTAATAGATTTTTGGGTGTTACTACTAGCATTTATTTAACATTAACTTCTAAAGAAGAACTTTAACTTCCAACCATGAGCTCTTATGATATCTATTCACTAAAAATTAATTCTTGACTTATTTCATCTAATAAAAATCATTAACACATGAAGTGAACAAATTATTGTCTCACCATATTCATTAACACATTTAGTTAAGAAACAAATCACTCCAAATAATAGTGGTTAGATTAAATAAACATGATAAGGAAGCATATTCAACCAGATATGCATGAACAAAGATAGCATAAATATACATGGAAATAACACACAGGCACACGTATACACATAAACATGTAACAACATTGATGCCCATTTTTAATTCATAAAAGCAGCATATTTCTACAACATCATGAGCATCTTTCTACATCTCGTGTCATTCTAAAAATCAAGATCTTGGATGTGTCATAAAGAATAACTATTAAGAACAAAAAGTAAATACATGGACAAAAAATAACAAGAGAATAGAAAGTAAATTTAAAAATGCACATGTCACTTAGCCTTCATATTACACCAAGAATAAGAAAGTGGTATTCATATAGAAGCTGAAGGAGCAAAATGAACAAAGTGGTATATAGTTCACTCATCATTGCCTCTAATTATTAACACAAAAGAGAAAAAGATTAAAACTTTGAAATCAAAACAGCTTCAAATTGACTAATTGAAGAATGCTTCAAAGAGAACTCTCAGCCAGTATGGACAAATGCATAAGCATCATAGGCCATAAAGGAAGTAAAAGATGAAATGAATAAACAGAGAAAAAGAACTGTAATCAATGGATCTATAAAATGAATTAAAGGAGGAAGCCATTCATAGGAAGTAAAGAGAAGTAGATCTATGAAATCTTAGACACTATTTAAAGGAAGAAGATGACAATACGAGAGAGGGAAATCAAATAAGAGAAGAGAACTCACACCCACATTAATGGTGATCATTTTGAGCTTAACTTGTGACAAGAGACGATGCAGGATCTGGAACTGTGATGGTGACTGGTTGAGGACAAAGGTTTGATAGGAAATAATGGAGGATGAAGCTAGGAGATGGAGAACAAAGTTGTGGGGTTTAGAGGACGGGAATTTTGTATAATCGAATGAAAATGGAAGATGATGGGAGATAATATAGCCTTTTGTTTTTTCCCTTTTTTCTTTTTCTAGTAATTAAAAAATAAAAACAAAATTAGTCCTATTTTCATAATTAATTTTTTTAAAAAATTAATTTAATGTTTAGAAAATTAATTTGTTATTAAAACAACATTTATTAGTAATTTTTAAGAAAATGTATATGACAATTAATGTGAAAATACAATAAAAGTATTAAATTAATAAATAATATGACATAATTAATGATAATATAATGAATTAATATATTATATATTATATAGAAAATTTGATAATAAATTAAAAAAATTCCCCTATTAGTTTGTTATATCCAAAATTTTAGATCTTTGATGTATGAATCCTAAAATTTAAATTTTTAATTTAACAATAAAAAGTAAAAATAATAGTTATTTTTTAATAACAAATGATTAAATAACACATCAAACTGGATAATTATCTATTTAGGGTGCTTGGAAGTAGGAGTAAGTGAGGGAAAATTGAGTTTTGGTAAAAATATTAAATTTTTATTTACATTTTTTTATATTTTATTTATTTATTATTAATTTATTTAATTTAGTCAATTTTATATTTTTATTTCTATCTCTCTATTTTAGGATTTGTTATCTTTATTATATAATTATGTAAATTAATTAGGATTAGGTTATATAAATTAATTACTATAAGGAAAAATGTGAGCAATGTCTCAACTATATATCTTAATTTTGATTTTATGATTTTCTTAATTTATTTTTTGAAATTAAAAAATATATATATAGTTGACTTTAATTTCTAAAAAAATTAGGCTCCATTAGGTCCTTAGCTATTTTTAATGTAATACCATATTATTCTAGTCTTTCCTTTATCTTTATCTAGCTATATTTCCTTGGTTTGGCAATTTTCTCAAGAAAATCAATAAAAATAATACATTATTTTGCATTGCGTGGGGTTTTAAAAATTCACTTTTCACTCTGTAGACCCCGTGAATTTCCTAATATCATCCTTTACTTATAATTTATCTATACAAGTCATAAACATCATAAAGCAAGCCATACAACTCGAGATTCAAGCCATATATAAGAAAAATGTAAGGATGCTCTTGGATTTTAGTACCAAGTTTTTGTCATCAATTTTGAAAATTCATAATTAAATCTAAAAAAATCAAAATCCAATGAATGATGGATTTTTGGAAGCTCTAAATGTCTAAAAGTCATTCCAGACCATGAAAATATCAACTGAATCATGATTGATAGTAGAAAAGCATCAAATGTCTAGCTACCCAAATTTGTTATCATAAGGTACTGATATAAATTTCAAAAATTTATAACTAATTATAAAAAAATAAAAACCTAGCAAACCATAATATTCTAGAAAGCTATAGATGTCTTCTAGAGGATAAAAATAACTCTAAACTAAAACAAATATATTTATCCCATGAAAATTTATTGAATAGTAATAGAGGTCCTACTGTGCCCCTGATATTGATATGCAATTTCAAAAATTTGGTTCTCCATCTATAGAACTTCAAATGGAGTTATCTTAGTAGTTGTGGAAAGCTTATAATGTCTAATTTATGCCTATAAAATTTTATAACCATTGGATATTATTTGTCCCATAGATGACACAGGGAAAGAAACTAACCAAATAAATAGTACATCTTACCATTTAACATTTTTCTCCCAACTTTGAAAAATCATAATAAAAATAGATAAGACCTATATGTAGGCCAAATTTCATGAAAAAAATTCATTCATTTGATCACTTTGTGATATAGGGTGCCAAAATAGCCATTTTAAGCATTATATAGGGTCAAATGTGAACCAAATTTGCTTCTACCTTGCCCATGACCCCTTGACCACGTGAGGAAGCTTAAATAAAGCCTACTAAACTTGTCCAAGAGGTCCAAATATTCATAGATTGCAAAATCACTACCTCACTTGTTCATATACACAAGGTTTTATAACCTATAATAAGCATATGGATGTCAAGAATGCACATACTCTTTCATATGGTACCAAAATCAATACATACATCTTATATTAATATATTTACATGTGTTTAAGAGTTTACATCATATATACAACTCATGGTTACATTCTTGACATCAAAATACATTTAGAAAGCTCCTTTTCATATACATATGCCAAAGTCTTTCCCTTTAGGCTTGTTGGCCCCCACTCCTTGGCCTACTTGGCTCACCTAGACATGGTTAGATAGTGGAGAGGGAAAAGTGAGATTCTAAGAATCCTAATAGTTCATAACCTTTTCAATCATACATAAAAGCTATAATTTCAAGTCCAAGAATGCATGTATGAACCTTTAACTACTAGTAATCATATATACAACCATTTTCATGTTCAAGAATCTCATACATATCACACATTGGCTTTTAAGAGTATTGGTTTAGCCTCACCCCTTTTTCTTAAGATTTTTGGACTTGTCATACCTATTTTCAAGGGGCTTTTGACTAAGTCTCACTCTTCTTGAGACTTTTAGCTTTGTCTCACCTAATCTTAGGAACTTTTAGCTCATCCTCATCTTTGTTAAGGGACTTTTGAGTTCACTAAACTCAATCAAAACAATTAGCATTCATAACACACATTTTATGCATATAATGCTACCATGGCATCTATAAAATAGTTATACACATTTCTCATGTCATAAAACATACATACATATATCCAAGACAGAAAAATAACTAAGAATGCATGAGAGAAATGTTAGAGAGCTACCTTGAATACAAACACATATTTTTCCTTAATTGTTCTTCCTCTCTTTTGGTTAAACACTTGCAAGTGGGTGGAGTATGATTCCTTTGGCCTAGACACACTAAATAAGACCCAATTACACTTTTGAAATAAGCTCTAACACCATACACACACTATGGAAGCCCACTTTCTTAAATGGCTCAATTATAGTTCTATAAAGCACCTAATGAAGCAACTATAAGAATTCATAATCTTGGATCCATTCTTTCTTTCAATCTATGACTCTTGACTCCATTTAGACTTCTTAGAGGCCTCACACAAACATTTTGAAGAGCCTAACTATACATTGCTTCATTATATTACATTATGGAACCTATAGCTTCTAAATTTTTTTCAAGGCTTTCTTTCATATTCTCTTATCATATATAGTCCTAAACTAAGCTTAGAAAAATTTAAAACACTCCTTAGGTATTTGCTCCAAGCTTGGCCAAGCTTATGACTCTTATCGTACCTATGGAGTTTCAATGTTTCCTTGAAGGAAGAGATACTTGGAAGGCTTCTTAGAGATCTTAAGAACTCATTTAAACTCTCACATAACCTAAAGCACCCTTAGATTAAATCAAATTTTAGCCTATATCTTTGAATCCTTAGCTTTTCTATCTTGATTTTCAATGATAGTTCTTTATGTTTCAAAGCATAATCTTGCTTGCCACACACTAAATCATAGGTTTCACACTTTGTTTGGCTCAGAATTATTCCGCTCTTGGCTAGTTTACATGAGGCCGAAATTGATAGAGGCTGTCTATTGGAATCCATCCAAGATGCCTTCTCATATTCAACTTAATATCAGATTATGTAATCATCAAGACAAGTGCACAAAAGAAACACAAATTAGAATCACAAAAAGGGAGAAAACAAAAATAACATAAAGAAGGAGAAAGAAAGAGGATAATTGGTCTTGAAGGAGATTAAACTCTAAGAGAACCTGTCTCTTTCACCCTAGCCATGAGATGCCACAAGGTAGGCCACTCTTAAAGAATCTTTAATTTTTCTAACACTTAAGAGAGCAAGAACAACTCACAAGAATTGTGAAAATTTCATTCATCTTCTCCCTCTAAAGTGGCATACAAGATAGTCATTAAAGAAAAGTGAAACCTTAGCCAAACAAAATTACTATAAAGTCCTAAAAGTAAAACCATATCTGAGGGTATTTTGGGAATTCATAATCTAAATACTAATCCCTCCAAAATGGCTCATAAAATAAAGAAAATAAAATATCTAAGTCTGCATGGATGGCACATGACTTTTAAGTGAACTAATCTCAGCGACAAGATCTTCTAGCTTGAATCTAGTCCATTGATTAGACACAACATGTGGATGCCTTCTTTACTCTTTTTAGCTTCAAATTCAACTAAGTATAAGGCCTCCATCTCTATTAATTTATGTATTACTCCATTCAAAGCTTCTTTTATCACTTTAGCTCTTGATCTTGTCATCGGTCCTCCTAAGCCTCGCAATGGCTCCTTAATCTTCCTAGTTGGTTGCATTGGCTCACATTATTACTTTCATTCAAGCTCTCCAAGGTTGTCTCCATTACAAACTCACCCACAAAAAAGCAAGGAAGAAGAAGTAAAGAAGCATGGATATTTACTTTGATTTCTAGCTTATTTCAAATGCTCTTTCAATTGGTGTACTCCTTTCTTTCAAACTTCAATCTTTCTCAAACCTAAAACATCACATATCACACACAAAAACCATAGGAAGAAAGGTGGGAAGGAGGAAAACAACTTTAAAAAAGGAGGAAGCTTGAAATTCTAAGTTTTTCCTTACCTTGTTATCTTGCTTTTCTTCTTCTCCTTCCCTTTGTTTGTGCGCCTCTCTCCCTTCGTATCTCTCTTTATTTTGGGTAGATGATATGTTGGTTAGAGGAGAACAGAAATGGGATGCCACTTTTGAGAAGGTATTAGCAAAAAATTTTTCTTGAAAAATGCCATTTATATCCCTTCTCTTGGCTAATTCATTTTAGGCTTATTTTAACTCCTTTTTTAGAACTGGCTTTTTTATCATAAAATTTAGGCCCTCTATTTAATAAAATGGTTTTGGAATCACTTAATTTGGATTTAAAACCTTCCCAAATAAAGAGATCAAAGTTCGGGTCAAGTGATGCTAAAAACATACGCTGGAGGGGTTTTAACTGTCCCAAGGTTCCTATAGTTTTCAAAGCCTCTGAGAACCCCAAAAAGCTCAAATTTTTTGTTTAAAAACTTCTCCTATGAGTTTTTCAAAAAGTGCTCATATTTACAAAAATGTCACTATACTTTCAATAATTTTATTGAACTACCCTGGTTAGGATTTTCAAGTATCTTAAACCTTGGATCTTTATTTTTTATTATTTAAAATTTTATTCTAAGTTTATCGGGCCTCAAATCTCTCAATTCAGGGGACTTTCTTTTTCAAATTGACTCATTTAGGCGTTTTTATGAAAAGTTGGATGTTACATTTAAAATATAATTATCATATTTATACAATTATATCTAAGCAACAATGAGATTGATAACAATTAGATATGTGGATACTTGATTTCTCTATATCTCTTTTCTCTTCTTCCTTTTTTTGCTCTCAATTTGACTTTAAAATTAACACCTTTGATCTCTTAGTGCTGCTTGCCTCTTCCCTTTCCTCTTTTGGCCAAATCCTTACCTTATTCTTTCCCTTTCAAACTTTGCTTCCAAATCATGTGAGGAACACATATATGGTGAAGATTGAAGGTGTTGCTAATTAATGACTTAAGGCATGACTTTGTTTGAGATTGAGATGCAAAGGTGTATGAATGACATTGAGATTGAGGTGTAAGGGTGCATGAGGAAGTACCTAAGTTGCACGAATCGTAAAGCTTTGAGGGAAGGAAAAAGTTTATCTCTACCTTTAGTGCCTATTGATGCATCTCTACTTTGATCCTTTAAAGCGTCTTTTATCAACGGCTAGAATAAGAAAAGAAGTGGGATCAAACACATGACTTTCTACATTTTATCCACCTCTTTTTTCTATTTTTTATCTATATACACACTAGATCTAATTAGTTTTTATTCACTACTTTTTATTTTTTATTTTGATTAATGATTAGATAACTCATAAAACTAAATAAAGAATAAATAAAACGAAACTATTGACAACTGATATAAAAATTACAAAAATACTTTAAGTCATAAATATATTCTTTAGGATAATTAAAATTATATTTATCTTACTTTTTATGAGATAAATATTAAAATTTTAATTATTTATCTTTTAATTAGAAATTAAATAATTATAATAGAATTATCTATCTAGTTTATTTTTAATTTTTGATTAATGATTACATAACTTATAAAAGTGAATAACTTATTTTAATTTTTTTAAAATATATTAAATATGTTCTTAATAAAAAATAAATATTAAGAATATATTCATATTACATATTATTATTTTTGCGTTTATATATATAATAGTTTGTACTAAGAAATTAGATATGTGTCTTGGAAGCAATAGTCAAGAACTTAAGCATTATACATTGATGACCTAGGTTTGAATCATACCACACTTCATTTTAAAAATTTGCAAAAAAATTTACATAACTTTTAGTGATAACCTAAAGTTGCCACTAAAACTCACTTTAATAATTACAAAAAAAAGTCACCACTAAAGCTTTTAGCACTAAAATTTCTATTGCTACCAAAAAATTTAGCTTTTAGCGGTGACCTTGAGTCGCCATTAAAACGTACTTTTAGTGGCAATATACAAAGGTTGCCATTAAAAGGTTTTGACACCAAAATTTTTGTATCTTTTAAAAAAATTTACAAGCTTTGCCACTAAAACATACTTTTAGTGGCGAAATATAAAGGTGGCCACTTAAAGCTTTTGACACCAAACTTTTTGTTCCATCTAATAAATTTTCATGTTTTTAACAGTGACCTTAGGTCGCCACTAAAGCATACATTTAGTGGTAATGTAACCTCATCATTTCTAACTCACCTCATGCCTTTAGGTATCTCATTTTCAAGAATTATACAAGCTTTCAAAAAAAAAGACAATAGAAATAATGAATATTTTCGCGTTGCGTAGTGTATATAAATTCCATTCAATGTCACGTGGACTTGTAAGCTCATACAGCACATCCTCATATTTATTTACACTAATAAAATTCAAAACCATCTAAGAAAGTGGCTTGGAACTCATACAAGTGGGTGAAACACATTAATTCCCACGGATTTGCTATAGTCAAAATTTCAGTTTTTCTGCCACAATGTCGGAAATTCATAACTAAATCCAAAAACATCGAAATCCAACAAGCTTTACCATTCCAAAAAGTTCTGGATGTCTACCCCATGGTAAAAATAATTTCAATTCATGAATCATTAAGGGGAAGACGGTTGACATTCAAAAAATTACTGAGGTCACTGCTGCTTGGGCTGCTGTTTCAGATTACTGATACAAACTTCTAAAATTCATAACTAATTCTATAAAAATCTAAAACACACAAATTTGGTCATTATGGAAAGCTAAAAATGTTAACTTGATACTAAAAATAATTCCAAAATGAAACAGATATATTTAGCCATTGGAATTCTATGGAACAATGACTAGACTCCTGGGGCACCGCTACTACTGACAACCAACTTCAAAAATGCATAACTCTTTTATTCGACCTCCAAATCAGGTGATCTTGATGGCCATAGAAATCTTATGACCTCTAGTTTATGCCTATAAAATTTCACAAGAATTGGAAATCATTTGTCTATCAAATGACATAAAACACAAATCTACCAGTGTGAACAGTGTACATACCAAAATTAATAGAAAATCCCAACTTTGAAAATTCATCAAATATTCTCTGAACTTTCAAAAATTATGTTCTTTAGCTTCCCAAAAATCTCTCAACAAGATCTAATTTCATGCCAAATCTCATATCAAAACTAGCTCATTTGGCAAAAAAGTGATATAAGGTTCCATTATGGTCAAACTTGGCTCCATATGAGGTACCAAATTTGCCAAATAGTTTTCCCTTGGTTGTGGCACCTTTTGGGCAAGTCTAAAATCATATTTAAGACTTGTGTAAGCTACCCAAATGGTCCCAAACCTTATGCATATTATTTTGGCCATTTAACCTACACTTATGCATATTTCCATCAAACTTTCACAGTGTACACTTTGGCATTACATACTCAAAATAAATGTTAGAGATCATACATCATATTTATACATGTAAACATCACATAATAGTATATTTACACATGTCTCAAGGGTCATAGACCATTTACAACATCATATACATCATGAACTATCATTATGATTCCAAAATGAATAAAACAAAGCATAAGCTTGTCAATCTCTCTTCCTCATTATTGTTGGCTCTCATTGGCATATCCACTTGGTCCACCTAGCATATTAGATCAATGGAGAGAAGGGGATGAGATTCAAAGAATCCCAATAACTTATCTCCCATTCAATCATACATAGTATGTGCAAAGTAAGCTTCACAAATACATGCATAGAGAAAATGGAAGACATGGATATTTTAAAAGCAAACTTGGTATATAAACAAATCATACAAGACATTCAAGAGCTCACCAAGTGCTTAGATTGGCCTCACACTTCTCCTCATGGATTTTAGGCTTGCGTCACCTATTCTTTAAGAGCTTTGGACTCAACCATACTCTTGGAAGCCCACTTTGCTTTTGGGAGACTCTTTACTTGGTCTCAACTAAGTTCAAGGATTCTTGGCTCATCCTCACCAAAGGAAAGAGTTCTTGTTGCACTCAAGCAAATCAAACAAACATCATGTAATCATTTGAAAATATAACATGGCATCAAGAATCATGATATGTAAAGGTATGCTAGCATACTTTTTATGCCTTGAAAATACACATACACATATTTTAAAGCAAGCTAAACACATATCCATACATGAGAGAAGGTGGAGAGAGCTACCTTGCACACAATCACACACTTTTCCTTTTGAAATTCCCTCCTTTGCTTCGGCCACACACCCACAAATTGGTGGAGATACTTTCTCTTGGCCTAGATACAATTTTTGGGAGCCAATTAGGTTTATGAAACATTCTTTAAAGCCATACAACTTACTTAAGTACTAGATTGCTCTATAACCCCCATTATGGTCTATAAATGTACCTAATGAAGCAACACCCCTCAAATAATTTTTAGGCCTCATTTTTTCTTTCAAATATGATTCTTGACTCCTTTTAAGTCTCTTGGAGTCATCACACCATAAAAACAAAGAGCCTAGTATCATGTTGCTTTTTTAGGTCATTATATGGAACTTAAGATACTAAATCACTTTCTATGAGTTCTAAATTTTTTCCAAGGCCTCCCCTCACTTTCATTCATCAAACATGACTCAAGAATGGCCTTAGAAAATTTTAAAACTCTCCCACACTACTAGAACATGTCTAGGCCGAGACTAGGGCATCATTTGGGCTTCTTGGAGTTCTCTTGGTTTTCTTGAAGGAGGAAGCTTGTGGGGAGCATCTTCGGTGTCTCAAGAACTCATTTAAACTCTTAATTAAACCTAGGAATCATCATACAAAGTTAGAATTTGGAAGGTGCACATAAAACCCTAAAATTTATATCTTGAAATCTAATGGTTTTTTGATAATTTCTTTACATATTCTTAATCTCCACACCCTTTTTCCTTAGATTCATTCTTGATTCTACTTAAAAATCATCTCCTCCTAGGTTTTTCTCAAGTAGGGCGAAATAGAGGAGGAAGGAACCAAAGATGACAACCATAAGAAGAGAAATTACCTTATTTTCTTGCTTTTTCTCACTTGAATCTTATGTTTTTTGAGTTCCTCTCTTCAAATCCGAATTTTCCCCTCAATTTCTCCTTTAAAACAGATCCATATACTTCATTATAATCATGGAAAATAAAAGAGAATGAAGGAGAAGAGATTTGGAAGAGAAAAAGCATAAAAATCTATGAAAATCCATACCTTTCTACCTTGAATTTCTCCTCCTTTTCTTCCTCCTCTTGTGTGCCTTATCCCCTAGGTTTTCTTCTGGTTTTAGGTAGAACATGGTCATACATAATGAAGGGAGGAGAAGGGTGCATCATATATATAGGTGGGAATAAGTTACATTTTTTAAAAATTCCTATTTTGCCCTTCATACTTTGCATTTTCGTTTCTCCTTCGTTTTAGCTCCTTTTTTAGAATTGTCTTTTCTATTATAAAATTTGGGTTCCCAATTTAGTAAAATGCTTTTGGAATCACTCAAATTGGAGCTAAAACCTTCCTAAATGAATCCTTCAAAGTTTAGACACACCGATATTGGAAAACATCCACCGGATGGGTTTTAGCTGTCTCGGGGCTTTTTATGATTTTTTTTGGGCCTCTGAGAACCTTGGGAAACTCAAAAATTTCATTTAGCAAACCCTCCTGTGTGAATTCCAAAATTTGCTAAAAATTACAAAAATGTCATTATGTTTTGTAGGCTTTTCGTAAGAAATTGTTTCTTCATTCTAGCTCCATTTTTCTTTCCGTCTGAGCCTGGGATTCTCATTTTTAGGAGTCTAGCATGCTTCCCAAATTTTTTGGGACCTTAACTATCTCATTCCTTGGAGATTTTATTTTGTATCTGGTGAGTTTCGTTCGTTCATGGAGAACTCGTACGTTACATTTCTTACATTTTCTCTTGTTTTCAGAAAATTAGATGTTAAGATGAGCTTGAAATAATGGTGTTACAGGTAACGTAAAAGGGTAGTCACTAAAATTTTTGGCATCAAAATTTTTGTTCTATCCAAAAATTTGCAAGCTTTTAGCAGCGACCCCATGTTTTCACTAAAACATACTTTTTGTGGCAACATATAAGGGTCACCACTAAAGCTTTTGGCACCAAAATGCTTGTTCCCAACAAAAAAATATGCAAGCTTTTGATGGTGATCCCAGGTCATCAATAAAAACATACTTTTAGTGGCAATAAACAAGGGTTGCCACTAAAGGTTTTAGCACCAAAATTTTTATTTCCAATAAAAAAAAATTCCAAACTTTTAGTGGCAACCATAGGCCGCCATTAAAACATACTTTTAGTGGCAATATACAAAGGTCACCACCAAAGCTTTTTGCACCAAAACTTTTTTCTCTTAAAAAAATTTGCAAGCTTCTAGTGGAGACCCCATCTCACCACTAAAAGTAATTTTAGTGGTGATATATAAGGGTCAACATTAAAGCTTTTGGCACTAAATTTTTTTTTCTCCAAAAAATATGCAAGCTTTTAGTGGTGACCTAAAATATGCTTTTAGTGGCGACATACAAGGGTGGCTACTAAAGATTTTGGGCCCAAAATTTGTATTCCCTTTAAAAAACATCTAAGATAAAACATACTTTTAGTGATGATATACAAGGGTTGCCACTAAAGTTTTTGGCACCAAAATTTTTTTCCATCTAAAAAATTTGCAAGTTTTAAGTGGTAATCCCTTGTCACATTTAAAACATACTTTTAGTGGCGACATACAATCGCCATTAAAGGTATTACTACCAAATTTTTTGTTCCATCCAATAAATTTACATGCCTTTAGTGGTTACATATAAGGGTTGCTAGTAAAGATTTTGGCACCAAAATTTATGTTTCCCCTCAAAAGATTTGCAAGTTTTTTTTTCCACTAAAACATAATTTTAGTGATGACATACAAGGGTCACCACTAAAGCTTTTGGCACCAAATTTTTTTTTCTCTAAAAAATTTGCAAGCTTTTAGTAGGTTGCCACTAAAACATACTTTTAGGGGTGACATACCAAGATCACCACTGAAGGATTTTGCTAGAATGAGGAATAACTTTTAGCAATGACCTAAGTTTGTTGCCATTAAGAGAAACTTCTAGCACTATTTTTTTACTCACCACTAAAAGTCATCTCTAAAAGTTTTTTTTTTTTAAGAGTGTCAAATATGAAATCTCATTTTGCATAGGAAATTTCTCTTCATGTTGGTTTTATGTAGAATAGATTGGTAAAAGAAATTTGTGAATTAATGATTATTGGCCTTTGATTGCAAGTACTATGTAAAGCTTTAGGGGGAAAAGTAGAGAGAGCATACATTGGGTGGGATATTGGAATAATAAGAGTATAATGAAGGATTTAGTTGTATGCAGCTACCTAAAGAATGTAAAAGAAATGATAGAATATATTTCAATCATTGAGATATATCAAGATGAGGAGTCTGAGATTCCAAAAGTTGTAAAGGTATATCTTTAAACAAAATTAGAATTGACATGTGATAGCATAATAAGCGTAAAAAGTAACACATTCCCGGTACAAGATGATGGAACCAGAGCAAGAAGGCAACCCAACTAACTATCATATTTTTATACATAACATGATGAACTTTCCTTATGCAACGTGTCAACAAGAGGCAAATGCTTGTTATTTCCTTTTATCATTTTGTATGAGTCATTGTAAGAGTTGTTTTGGTCCTTTTAAAGATAGATGATACTTTGCTGAGATAGAAAGGAATATTTTAGATAGATATGTATGGAGATTTCCTTTGTCTTAAATAAAAGGAGCTTTCATAACTTCTTTTCTATTACTGTTAAGCTTATTTTCGGCTACTATTGAGGTTTTTTTTTTTTGCTGTTGCTTTTAATCTTATAGTGAATCCAAGTATAGGTATCATATGTGGCATTTTGCTTGACTAGAAGAATCCTTCAAGCACACTTAGGATGACATGAATAACTCTCAGAAATCAATGAATCAATGGCTTATTTAGATCGAGTCAGCTATGGCAAATGTGGTGGCACTATTACAGAAATTTGTCACCCCCAATCCTACTACTTTTTCTTTTGGTTCTCCTCCTCCTTCTCTAGGATTTAAACATCATCATCTCGATAACTCCCTGCTTAAAGGAATGAAAATTAAAGTACTAGCATTTGATGGGTCTAACACTAAAAATTAGGTTTTTAAAATTCAAGAATTTTTTAGGATGTATAATACCCTATTAAAACAATGTATCTCACTATCTTCTTTGCATATTATAGAAGTTGCTTATAGCTACTACAAATAGATGCATCAAAATGGCTTCATTCATAATTAGTAAGGCTTTCTCGATGCCTTGTTACTCTGGTTTAATCATACATTATACAATGATCTAAAGGCTGCTTTAAAAGATTTGAAGAAAATAAAGGCAATGGAGGAATGTCAAGATTGTTTTGAGGAAATTTTAACCTAGATGGTTGGCCTTATGAATCCTTAGTTGATCAACTTCTTTGTTGCTAGCCTGAATGAACATATTAAGCACAAGATAATAGTAGCACAACTAACTACCTATTTTCATGCAATGTCACTAGCAAAGTTATTTGAATGGTTAGCAAAGTCACCAAATTGGCTAGGTGATATAAAACAAGATTAATCATCCATACCAATATCTTGTTACACTAGAGTCAAAATGTATAAAGATGCATAGGGTATGTCCATGCCAATGTCCTAATGCATTAGCCCCTATTGTTGATGTCCATCACTTCCAACAATGGGCTTTTAGACTAACAAGTAGTTTTGATGTCTTTTTCTTAAGTGAATTATTGGAATTTGAGGCCTAGGTATATCTAGTACTTGTTTAGTAAGCTAGGAAAATAGTGAGTAGTGTTATTCATTAAGAACAAGTAATATATTGCTAAAATCTTAACCTATAGTGTCACAAAAATCTATAGGTAGAGGGTCCTATAAGTACATTCTATAAAGTTCTTTTGCCAAATTAACATAACTAAAAAAAGATGAAAAATTGCATGTTAACATATAATATATTAAGAAAACGAGGATAATAAAGGTGGCAAACAATTAAAAAATATACCACATAACTAGTAGCAACACTTAATCTCTGGATCCACTGACAAGTACAACACTAATATCATCTTATGTGCTCAAATGTGTGACCAAAGGGCTCATCAGTAATATGAAACTGAGACATAATATCTTACCATTCATACGATTGTTGGATAAAAATACTATGTTCATATATCAAGTTAGTTTGAATTCTTCTTCGAAGTCATAAATTATGGAGGGCATCCAATCTAACTGCCTTTTGAAGGATTGGTTAGGAACAATTGAATTGTCAAAAGATACAATTTGGATAGTGTCACTCTATGATTTAGAATCATATAAGCGACACTGATGCAATCTAAATGTTCAAAGAAGTCAAGCAATACTTCGAAATCACTGCATAGGTTTTATGGTTAGTACGGGGTGCTAAATAATCTATGGGTAACATGAAATGAAATAATAGGTCATTATGAAATAGTTAAAAAAATGCACATCATAAATCAAAATCAACTACACACCATGTCATGATCCAACAAAGTTTTGCATTGACAGAGGACTTTGACACTCAGACGAAGAGGTCATCCAATATTTCTTCCATTTGTTACAATGAGCAAGCACATTTAGTAAATAATAAGAAATACATGTAGTACATGATTAAATTAAAAATGTGAAAATTTTAACTATATCTCATACCTGAAACCTAGAGGTCAAAGTATATGATATTCTTCAATGTGAGGGTTAAGAGTGGATAGTCTCTTAAGTGCAAGCATAGTGAATCAATTTCATACCCACAAATGCAATAGCATCAAGCATCTTGCTATAGCGCAATCACTCCAATAGGTTGAGCTGTAAAACTTTCAATAAAGAAAAGCTAACACTACTAATCCCCAGTCAAAATGATTCGCCTACTCGAAGTCTTTTAGCAAGGGAAGGTATATCAAGTAAACTCTATAACTAGATCTATTTGGCATCAACCAACACTCAATCGTACAAAGGATATATGCACGGATGAATTGATGCACTACCTCATCCTCTACATCATCTAGTAGATGTGTAAAGTTCTAAGACAACCAAGTAATGATAAGTTACTACCCATTAATTTAATTAGTTGACAACTTAATCCATAGGAGCCACTCATACGAGCCTAGCCAAATGAAGCTTGTCCAACCCATAATAGGATCTCTCTTGATGGGTAGGCTTAATAATACCATTACATCCTCAAGGGTAATTATGTACTCTCCCTGAGTATTGTGAAATACTTATGTCTTCGGGTGCTATTGCTCAACTAATGCACTAACAAGCAATCTATAACACTTAAACTACTCAAGTCATGCAACGACATAAAAATCACATTGCCTAAGATATTTGATAATGATTAGTGGTAGATCACCCAAAAGATCCTGGTGCAGGACTACTTATGGGCAAAGTAGTTGGTGATCCTATGAACATGGTTAAATTATACAATCAGTGTAACTTAATGAAATAGTTAATAGTGTTAAACAAAATAGCTTACCTTGTCATCCTAGATAACTTGTGATATATGCCACACTTATAAGTATAGAAATGACTCGTTTTCTGGACTTATATGAATAGGTTATCCAGTTCTGACCATAGAATTTATGCAAAAATAATATTATGTCATGTTACTTATTTACAATTGACATGAACAAATGACATAACGTACTATTATTCATTTAACATTGACATGCATAAATAACATAATGTACTATTATTTATTTAAAAGTCACATGTATAAATAACATAAACTATTATTCATTTAAAATTGGCATGTACAATTGGAAAAATGGGCTCTGATCCTCTTTCTATTCTATGACTGTCTATTGAATAGAGGTCAATTCTTATGGAAGAATGGAATCAAGAATCAATTAAGCTGCTCCTTTTGCTTGTCATTTGAGTGTTGGAAAAAAAATAGACATATAGCTGCTACTTCTATAAAAGCTCATCTGATTTACAATTAAAGGGGATAAAAATTGATGTTAATATACTATTAGGTGCTAGAATTGTGATGCAGATAAGATATGGTTATGTCTATTTTTGTTTATAGAGGTTGCACTTACTTGATTGTCTCGATGTCTCAAAATTCATTTCATTTCAATAACATGTTGAACAAGGTCAACCTTGCTCGTAAAGTATTAATAGATTTAAGACCAACTTTGGATCATTTGATTATTGCCAATATTATTGTCCTCCAATTGGCTAGAGCATATTGTTGTATTTATTATGTATGGTGTCTAGGCAAAAAAAAGGATCCATAAGATGAAATGTCTTAAAGATGCTAATGCGCAAGTTGCAAGAGCATATTAGCACAGGTACTTCTCTATATGGAATTCATCATCGTCGCACTTGCATTTGGTCAAGCTCACCTTGTAGCACCAGTCACATTGGTGATTCATTTGGTTATAAGGTTCCTCCACCTCAAACGATATAGCTTGCCTATTGAACACCCACATAACACATGAATGGGAGTATTGCACATTTATTGTTATCTTTTTTTATAAGAGTTTGAGAATAGGCCTAGCTCACGGCCATCTAAGCATTAACCTACTTAGTGTATTGTATGAAGTACTGGCTCACCCAATAATAAGTTGCCTTGGTTATGCCTAATATAGGCAAATACCTAACCTATTTAAAGATGTCATTCATGCATTTTACTAAATTCGTTGTCATGTGATTGTAGTGACGACCCTCCATGTCATATGCTTAGGTTCATTATTCTTTTGAGATTTTCTACAATCAACCTTATTACCTTTTCATGTATGGTAGCTAAGTTAGCTAATTTCTCATTAACAAACTGACGCTCATATGCATAACCTGTACAATAGTTTTGCTTTAGCAACTAACCCACTATGGTGTATATAATCAGTTAGAGACGAAAAACATACGAATATTCTTTAACTTGTGCTTTAGATCTAATGATCTATAGTGAGTGTATAGGTTACTTGCTACATGATGAAGAAAAAAAATATAATAACCATATGGTAGTTGCTAACCAGTCTATGGATTAGCAACAATAGATAGAATTGGTGGATGTATATTTGATATTAAACAAATCCTATGTCTTCTTGGTATCACTCGCTTGCACAAGTTGAAAAGAAACCATGTTTACCTAATTGTGTCTCTGATTGTGTCTCTTCTTACACAACTATAAAGGTAAGAGGCATAATATATCAGTTATCATCTTATGTCATCATTATTAATGAAGTCTATTTGTATTTACCATGAAGGAATATCCCATTAATGTGAATTATTGGCTTTAAGTGCTTTATTGCATCTATATATAGCTTGAACACCTAAAATATGTGCTTGAACATTGGCACTAGTTCACTTAGTAGAAGCACTTAAAGATCACAATCTTAAAATATGAGTCAGGTATAAGATGTTGAACCATGGCCAACCATATAAGAAATATAGCATATGAGCTTTCCTAGTTATCGAAGGCAATAGCAATAGCTTTATATTTTACTCATGCCTTCCTCTATGATATAGTGTAATCAAATAAGTTTTTCATCTGCTTAATGATCTGTTTGAGTGAAATATCAAGTGTCTCAGTTACTAACACTAGAGTCTAATTTTGAGTGATATTATGATAGTGTCATAGACAAACATGCATGTGAATCCCATATCTTGTAATTTGTCATAACGATCCTTTCTCTTTGCCTTTTTTGCATAATATAACGTATTGTCTATAATTGTTGTCATAATTAACACACAAGCATTCTTCATACTTTTTACCTATTAAATATTTCTTAAAAGTGTGGTGCATTCTCACCAAGTATAGTTTCACCGTAAGATAGAGTGCCTTCTGATTTGGATATTGCAATCCAATGTACAACTCTTGGTTATTCATATGCATTTGATTGCCCACTTCCTTACATTCATCACCCCTAACTAATGCCAAATTAACTTGATGGAAGAAAACAGTAACAACATCGACATATTGTGACACTAGTTCAACATGAAGAACATTAGCTGGTTCCTCTGCACCAATATCATCACCTTCATTTTCATACTCATCATCATCAATGTCATCATCGTCATCATCATAATTAGGGTCAAGTTCAGTAGTATATACATTTTCATTTTCAAAGTCTTCCAATACATTTTCTTTTGAGCTAATTAGAGATGAAAGTTTAATAAAGCTAAGTGCTAGGCAAGAGGAACTCAGTTGTGAACTAGCCTCAATTGGTAGGATGTGATATTGTTGAGCATAAGCTAATGATCAATAAAATAGATCTTAGCTAGATGATAGGAGTGACCTTAATACATCAATTCAGGTGTTTGCATACAATTATATTGCATTCAATTATAAAAGGAAACATGAGTATAATTACCACATTTTATGCACATCAAAATCATTTTCTAATATAATCGCTTGATACTATATTGGATTTACTTTCATTAGGAGCCTATATATCAAATTAAATACAACTTGGTTGTGGGAAAGCCATACTTTTTTAGTAATAGTCTCTTTTAACTTCCCCAAAGTGATATCAATACTAACTGTTATGTACTACGATATTGGGCACTGAAATGTTGCACCCCAAACGCTTTTATAAATTCTTCCGTTCAAGAAAATATAAACAAGCTTATTTCTCTTGGCTATTTTTTTCTCACCTATCCTAGATTCAAATATGCTCTAAATAATTATCATTGTAACAAAGTTATTTTTAAATATCCTTATTTCAAAACTAGGCTTTTATTAACACATTTATTATTTTTTACTCAAATTATTTGTTATTTTTTATAATATTTATTTCTCATATCCTGTATTCCACATTTACATTTTTTCTTATTTAAATAATTATTTCAAAATTTTACAAAATATTTTTATCATTAATATAAATATTTTTAAATTTAGCCATTTTTTATTTGTTTAATTATTTCAATATTTTTCACATTATTTTTTTTATTGAAATAATTTTAAATAATTTTTATTTACATGTATCCCTTGCATTTTTTCTTTAAATAATGTTTTGAAATCTTAAAAATTACTTTTTATTTTGAAATTTTTAACCCTAATTTTTAATATTTTTTATTACTAATATAAATATTTCAAAATTTTAAACATTTTTTATTTACTTATTTATTTCAAATTTTTGGATATTATTTTTTATTTAAATAATTTTTACTTACACATACCCTATACATATTTTTTCTTCTTTGAATAATTTCTTGAAATCTAAAGAATTAATTTTTATTTTTTTTAAAAAAATTATTTTTCCTACCCTAATTTTTTAGTATCTTTTTATTATTAAATACATATTGCACAATTTTATACCTTTTTCTATTCACTTGTTTATTTCAATTTTTTGGCCATTAATTTTTTTTAAATACTTTTTATTTAACCATATCCTATACATATTTTTCTTCTTTAAATAATTTTTTGATATCTTAAGAATTAATTTTTATTTTCCAACAAAATTGTTTCTCCTAACCTAATTTTTTGGTATTTTTTATTATTAATATAAATTTTTTAAAATTTTAGCCATTTTTTATTTACTGAATTATTTCTATTTTTTTGACATTATTTTTATTTACATAATTTTAGATTATTTTTTCACACATATCCTATACACATTTTTTCCTCTTTAAATAATGTTTAGAAATCTTAAGAATTACTTTTTATTTTTTTAAAAAAAAAATTATTTCTCCTACCCTAATTTTGTTAGTATCCTTTTTTATTAGTAATATAAATATTTCAAATTTTTAGAATTTTTTTAGCTCATTTATTTCAAATTTCTGGACATTATTTTTTATTGAAATACTTTTAAATAATTTTTTTCACTTATTTTATAGATATTTTTTCTTCTTTAATTAATTTTTTGAAATCTTAAGGACTACTTTTTGTTTTTCAAAAAAATTATTTCACCTAGTCTATTTACATATTTTAAAAAAATATTAATTCTTTTTCTATTTTTAATGTCTACTTTCCAATTTTTTTTCAAATATAATATATATTTTTCTTTACAACATATTTTTCTTTCATTTACTTTTTTACCCCTTCATTCATTTCTTCCTTCAAAGTATAATATTAATTTTTATTTTCAACTTTTTTCGTATGTAATGTATATCAAGAATAACAACTAAAAATTTGTTTTCATCAAATAAACAAGTAATGAAACTAAACAATTAATATGTAATAAAATTAACTTACATGATAATAACAACTTCCTTCTCCTAACTAAACTTTGAGGATTATAAAAATATTATTATTATTATTATTATTATTATTATTATTATTATTATTATTATTATTATTATTATTCCTACTACATAAATGTTCCAAAATTCATATATTTCATAGATAATAAAAAAAATGCTAGATACAAAAATATATTACAAATATATTTTATTGCAAAAAGTATCACATTTACTTTCAATAATAAAAAATGTCAATAAATTTTCAAATACTATATCCCATTTACCTAAGATATTACTAACAAATGTGATTTCAATTAATAGATTTTGCAATACTTCTTTCCTCAGTCAACACTCCAAGTCGATAGAAATAGAAGAAATGAAAAAAAAATTTCTCACAACTGAGTTGAAGAAGTAACTCACTTTCATGTGGGATTGAGGTATTATATAGGCAATGAATTTAGGGGTAAAAGTGTAAATTAAACATCCTATTATTTGCTTTTTTTAGCAAATCACAATTTTCGAAAATCTAGACCCTCCAATTAGTAGTAAACACATGTTAAGGTAAATCTTATCAAATTTTTTTAATGCTTGAACAATATAATCAGTTAGTCATTGTGACCGATCAAATAACTAAAAGGTCACATTATTAGCATTTTGTAGGCTAGGTCCTAGCTTGAATTTAAAACCTATGATTCCAAATTCAGAGGCATTAAATTCAGTTCCAATGGTTTTGAATTTTACACAATTAATTATGATAACGGTTTCTATATTGATTTATGTAAATTCAAAGCGGTCATGTTCATATTCATTTATTTTATTACCTTCAAGGAAATAATCTTTTTCTCTATTACTTTTTATTATATTTTTAATTACTTTTGAATCAAAAAATGTTACAAGCTTTCTTCTCAAATAAGATTGCCAAACTCAAGGAGTATCTTGTGCTTTGAGGAGGTCCACAAGAAGCAAGCTTTGAAAAAGGAAAATTTTCCTTTGGAATGAGGTCCAGGAACTACACTCTCCTTCCAAGCTCAAAGCTAAAATCATGTCAAAACTATCAATGAAACAAAGAAGAATGAAGTGCTAATGAAACTTGCTAGAGGGAATTGAGCCAAATATCACCCATCCTCAAGCGCACCATTTTTTATCATTAGGACAGCCTTCATTTGCAAACATTAAAATGCATCGTTTAACTATTAGTCAAACATTGCATTCAATGGCTGGATTGAAGCTGCGTTTTGTGATTATCAAAACACAACAGGATGTGGACACTGCAGATCTTTCCACTATAGAGAGACTTGAGGATCCTCTCACTTGAGAGGATCTAGACGCGACCAACTTCTGACTCTATTCCTTGATAAAGCCCATGGCTTTGTCCCTTCAAACTTGAGTATTTTATTTTCTTGAATTCTTGTGTTTTTTTCACTTCTTCTATTACAATTCTTTCATAATTCTAATTTGCTATTTAAATGCAAAACTTGAAATTTGCCATTTCTTGATGGCAATTATGTATTCAAATTCATTCTATAAAACGAAAAAAGGCTTGCAATTGAATTTTCATCTTATTTTTTAAGATCATATTTGATGTGACATAATAACCAATTTCTTTAGCATCTTTCAAACCATGAAAGGTAAAAAAGAGAAACAGTTAATGGCTTCGACCTGTTACTTTGTCTAACTTGAAGGAGCGTGATAATAATGATCATATTTACTTAAGTCTGAGGATGGTGTTATATATACTAGGTAGTTTGCTTGTACCCATTTCTGGGGAAACAAATATTAGGAAACTAATATTTACACAATTCTAACAATGAGGTTGCCAAGGTGTTGTTGGATAGGTTGTTTAAAAATTTGATGAGCAAGGATTTGTCCTCCCAACCCAATTTTGGGGATTTATGCCCATGGATTTTATTAAGGGGTATGTTTGTTAGGTTTGCAGAGAATTAATATATTCATTTATTTAATAATTGTCTAATCTTAAATATTTAGTAGTCCATACTGTAAAATGATAAAGACCAAACATTGAAGCACATATAGATGTGCTAAAGCCACTGGATTGAATTCTATTTATTAGGTGCATGCTACTATTTTTATTGGCTTAAAATGCAGACATTAAAATGTTACTATTGCACATTTTGCTAAAATGTTGCCGAGCTTTAAAATTACATTTAAATGAGGTCCTTCTATGCTGAAATTTAGATGATGGGACAATAGTTTGACATTTTGTCTCTTTATCTTCATTAAACCGGCTCTTGATTATTCATTTCTCGTTTGAATTGCAATTTCTTTTTTATCCTTTTTGGTAGGCAATGTTTCCAGTTTTTTTGCATCTTAACTATGCACTCTCTTTGCAAAATTAGACAATTATAGAAATTATATTATAAGTTACTTGATAATTTTTTTTTAGGAACTTTGAAGAATTATACTGGATTCCCTCTAATATAGAATTTGTCACCAACAACTTGTCTGCTTGCAACTGTTCTAGTTCCTGAAGCAAAAGTTCCAAAGTGGGTTGCTGTTTATATACCTTCCAATATTACTTATTACAAATTGTGGTCAAAGTTATAACAGGAAATTACAAAAAGTTATAAGTGAATTTATTTACATTTTTTGCTATTAGTTTTTATTCTTTTTTATGGTTAACTGTGAATTAAAACTTTCTTATTTTTCATTTTTTCTTGCTTGGCATGAATAATTAGAGTTACTCATTACAAACAATTATGCATAGTTTTATTATATTGTTGTGAAATTCATCTTCAATATTTTTCCCATGGTGGGTAAATATTATAACTCGTTTCTCCTATAATGCAATTGTGAATTGCGAGTTTTTTTTTGGGCCAAAATTATTGGTAATTCAATGTTTTGACATGATTCATAGATGTGTGATTATATTTTTTATTAATTGCAATCTAAACAAGTTTATATATCATCTGTATGATGTGGGCCTTTTACCTGATCCTGCTTTAGAGGACTCAGTGGGGGAAGAGTATCAATTTGGTTTGCATTGGTGCTTACACAAACACATGGGGTCTGGACATGAAATAAGGCTTAGGAATGAGACAACGTAGCCCAATGACAATGAGGAGGAGGCGCATAGTACTTAGACCACCTAAGGGACAATGGGCCCCATGCAGATTCCTTCATTTCAATCTCTTTTCTTAAATTTAAATTCTCCACCAATTGCGTATGTGATCATCTCACCAATAGAAAGAAAAACAGATAGTGCAATAGTAACCACAGCAAGAATGATTACAAACATAATGCAACAAAGTCAGCCATTATTATAATCAATAAATATTCTCTTCATCATATTTGTATGGAATTATATATTTAATTCTATTGGCTTGAGTTTAATGTTTTCAATCATTTTATTATCTTCAATTATACTAATTTTGTATTTAATAATCAAACGAATATATTAGATCTTATAAGACGAAGTGTCATAAGCATCCAACTTATAGCTACAGTTCAAGGATTGGGGATGATTTACCTCCACAAAATTTAACTGAAATTAGCCTTTTGGACCCTTCTCTCACTTTGAAAAAGGAAAAACTAAAATTAAACTTTAAAAGATAGAATTACTTATACTTAGCAGAAAGTGAAATATTTTCTAAATCGAACTTATGATGCTTTATGAGGTTTTAGTTTTTGTCTTAAAAAAAAAGTAACTTACAAACACTTATATATATTTTAAATTTTAGAATATTAAAATTGCTTGTTTTTACAAAAGAGTCATATTATTTTTAATAGGATAAATTATTATCTTCAAATTTATGTATGTTAACTTAAAATCAGTTTATTTTTTAATGGTTTAAACTTTAAAGTGTCTCATTAAATTTCTTTATTAACTTATTTTCATACTATTTAACCAACTTCGATATTTTTAATCTTAATTTTATAAAAGATAATTATGTAAATGTTAAAATGATAAATAGTTTTTTGTTAAAAGTATATTTAATTTATATTCTAAATTATTTTATAGTCTTTTAAAATCTTTATTATGATTAATTAAATTAGTATTTCAAAATTAAATTAGTATATATTTTTTCATAATAATATGAAAAATAAATAAATTTTTGTAGATAAGTATAGAGTTCCTTAATTAAATTATATACTTGTAACATTTTAATTAAAAATTTTAATGATAAAAATAAAAAAAATTATATTTAACTCTAATTTTTTAAAAAAAAAGGGATATTTGGTGGTGAGAATGAGAGAGAGATTGATGAGCAAGCATGTAAAACAAGAGAAGATATACATAAAGAAAAAGGTCAAAATGACAACGGTTTGTTCTAATAATTTCTCAAATACGTGATAGTATGTTTTAGAACAAAAATATAATATATGAATATTCCTTTCACATATTAACACTATATGATTAAGTTTTGTTTTAATTATCTTATCTTGTAATTTTTGTTGAAGTTAATAATAATTAAAAAAAGGTGCACCTAAATTTTGTTGTTGTAAAGCATTATTCATTAGTTATAGAAACTAGACCATGAAATTTCAAATAAGAGAATGTGGGCTATCCAAATTCCTGCCAAGAATCTAGTGTCATTATTTTCCACTCCATATGCATATGAAAAAGAAAACATCAAGAGATGTCTTACACATAAATTAGTACAAAGACAACGCCACAACCACTCATGGCCCACTACATTTATAAACCTTAAGGGCTTTTGATTGAATGACTCCGTCCTATTGTTATAGTATTTGGTTATGTAAGTGAAATGACTCCGTTTTATTTCAAAATCATGTTTTGATATATGAATATAGATAACCCCGTTAAGGGAAACATGGGGCAGCTAATCACTTCGTATGGCAGAAAGAGATAAGATTTGGGCCCAATACTGGATGCTATATGATACTTTAATGAGCCTCATACATTTGTTTGAGCTGCCATGTTTGTTGGATTATTAATGTTATTTAATTTGTTTGTCCTGCACTATCTTTCCATTTGAACTACCATGTTGGTTGGATTATTAATGTTGTTTAATTTGTTTGTCTAGCACCATCTTTTTGTTTGAACTACCATGTGTTTTTGGACCACTAATACTATTGAATCTCAAAATTACAATTCACGAATCATAAAATAAATAAATCAATAAATTGTTTCTAATCATCAAGACGTGATCATACAATATTGAAAAAGATTATAGTTTTGGCTATTTCCTTTCCTAAAAAGATGTCTAGATTTAAACAGCACACTATCAATTGGCAAATACGCTAGAAGTAGTTGAAGTATATATAAATCATTGTTGGTTGAGAAAGTTAATATTTTATTATTCGTTTTAAATAAATTTTTAAAATAAAAAAAAAATTAAATTGTAATCAATTTTAATATTTTAAAATAAAAATAAATTATGCAAATTTTCTTTTTAATTTTAAAATATACTTAGACTTTTTTAAAACAAAAATTATCATATATTTTAGTTCAATTTTAAATAAATAATTAGTACGAATATTATTATTATTAGTTATTATATTAAAATACTTTTGTTATAAAATTGGCTTTAACAAATGTTATGTTCTTTAAATAACTATTCTGTGTAATTACTTATTTAAAGCACATAAATTTCGTTAAAAAAATTGTGTTTATTATATAAATGATGAAGATTAGAGATTAAAAAACATAAATATATAAACATGATTGCATTAAATAGAATATTAAAATTAATAATAGTCTTATGTTAATACTTGATATCAAAATTATGCATTATTAAATAGTATGGGAATGAGATTCATTAATATTAAATATAGAATTTATTAACTTTCTAAATTTAAAGTTTATTATTAAATAATATTCTTTGCTATATTAATATATATTGAACTGAAAATTAATAATATAAAAATGAGAATCACTAATTTCTAATTTGCTATATATTAATACAGTAGAAACATATCATTTAATAATAATGTAATAAACATGCCATTTAATTTTGAATAATAAATTGATAAGTATATAATTTTTATAGATAAGTAATATAGTTTTTAATTAAATTATATATTTATAATATTTTAATTAAAAGGTTATATATTTATTATATTTTAATAAAACATTTGATAATAAATATATAAAAATTATAGTTAAATCTAATTTTTTTAAAAGTAAGATGTAAGGGGTTGAGGTTGAGAGAGAAACTAACGAGGACAGCCAAAAAAACGAGATAAAAAATTTTTCTTAAAAAATGGTCGCAAGAAAATAGAAAGTAATAGCTGCCTGTTCTAATAAGTGCTTGACACCTTTCGTACATGCAGGCATAAAGTCTCTTCTTTTTTTTTCATTAAAAAACGAGCTATTATAATCTTTCTGTTGTTGTGCTATTGGCAAAGGAGTTTATTTTAAATAAAAAAATAAAATAAAATAAAATACTTTTTATTCTACGTTAACAGTATAACAACATGAAAAATTCAACAGCAGAACATCCATTTGCTTTAAAAACACGTATAACTCGCCCACACTGTACACTTCTTAGCTCTTATAAAATATTCCTGTTCTTTCAAATATCTCATGTCACAACTATTAGTCAAATATAAAACGTCACTCCTGTATCAATACATATGGCTAATTCTTTAAATTTTGTAAATAAAAAATACTTATAATATTTTTATTTTTAATAATTAAATAATAAGTAATAGATAATATCAAATAATAATTAAAAAACTAAAAATAAAATTTTACCAAATTTTTCATTTCTATTTCACCCAAGCAAGCCGTAGCGACTTTCAATAATTATATACAAGATATGACTAGACAGCTTGCATCCATTAAATTGCATAGGCGGAGATTAGAACAGTTGGTGGACAGAATACGGACCCTTTTATTGACAGATTTCGTAGATGGAAAATCAATCCATCATACCCTCCTTCTATTTGTTGCGTTTGGCATAATAAAATAATTTCTATAAAGTTAGAAATAAAATAATTTATAATCCAAAATTATATTGGTATGATATATAAAAAAGTAAAAATATTTTTTATTTTTATATTTAAGGATAAAAATTACTAATAAAAAACACAACATCCTTGAAAAGAAATTAAAAAATATATAATTTTTCTATTCTAAAAAATTTTAATATTTTGATATATATATATATATATATATATTAATTTAATTTTTGAAATTGACCTTTTATATAATAAAAAAATTCCAAGCTTTAAAACTTTTTTTTTCCCTAAAGCATGTTTGGTATGAGATGGAAAAGTGAAAAAGAAATAAAAAATTAGATAAAATATCTATTTTTCCTTATAATTATTTTTCGATCCTTATTTAATTATTAATTAATATTATCTATTAATTATTTTTTAATTATTTTTTAATTATTAAAAATAAAAATACTAAAATTATTTTTTATTTCTATTCTTATATCTAATTTTCTACGTATTAAATTGGCCATGAATTCTTAAACCCCACCATATTTAAAGTGTTGCTCTCTAGTCTTTCTATTGTGAGTGTCAATCCTATACACTATTCGTTGTTCTATCTCAGAGGACGTGAGAATGGAGAGATGCTGAGGGCAAATTAGACAGGAGAAGATTCTCTCCTGTTTGGGCGCTAACATGATGCTCCAATAGTGAGAGAAAAGTAATTTTATTTTAGTGTTTTATTTTTTTTTAATTTTCAAAATTTTGGTGCTCTCTCACAATTGGATCATCCAGTTCCTACCTGAACGAGAGAGAAGCTGCACCCAAATTAGACACTACATCAATCATCTCTTTCTCGGTACTCCACATTCCATTGGCTACTTGAAGGAGACAACTTTCTGTAGAGATGCTGGAAATTTTGAAATTTTTACTAAGAATAATTAAATTAGTATTTCAAAATTAAAATTATTCACATAATCTCAGTAACAATTCTAATACACAAAAAAAAATTAAGATATAAAATTTGAAAATAAAATAACATAAAGTAATTAAATAAGAATTCAAGATATACCATGAATGTTGAAATGATATAGTACAGTTAAAATAATAAAGATATTAACTGATTTTAAATCAAGCCAAAAGAAAAAAATCGTAATTTACATTTCTGTAAAATGTAATAGAAATGGTAAGGAATTTTAACTTGACTGGTAGAAGCAATTATCGCGGACCCCATCAATCCTCAATGATAAACTTGATAGATGGGAAATGAATTGATTCATCACATCCTCATTCAAAATTTTCCTCCAACAACCATTTTGAAGTTCAAGTACTAGATCCTCTTCTTGTGAAGCCATTTATTATTTTGTTTATTAATATTCCTTGTGCTCATGGCGCAACGCCCATCGGAGTCAGAACGAGTACAAATGCGTTGTGGCATAAGCAGTTAATACTATAATCAATAGCTATTACCTTCATGATATTTGTACGTCATTACAATTTTTTTTTCTGTCTATTTTATCCAATTGGTATAATTCAGTCTTTTTAATTATGTTATTATCTTCAGTTAAACTAACTTAGTGCTTAGATAATCAAATAGAATATATTATATCTTATAAAAAATAAAACAGTTCAAACCGTAGATAAAATTAATTTCACACATTAACTCATCCTTATCGAGAGTGAGTTACTTTCTTTTTTTGTTTTTAAGAAAAAATAATTTCACTCACCCTCATTGAGGGCGAGTTTTTTCATTGAATAAAAGAATGCATCCTTAATAACTCTCCTTTAATGAGACTGAGTAACTATCAAATAAGAAAAATAGATTAAAGCATTTCGATTAAATAAGATTTTCAAGGAAAAATTTTACAAATTAATAATCTTAATTAAAGCGTAGTTCAAAATTCCTCTTTCTTCACATATTCCCAACATGCATTGAGTTACGAGCAAGCTGACTTTTCTGCTTCAGGAACACTGATTATTAGCCATTTTCTCTTCCCATTTCTCCAAACGGCGAGCCTAATACAAAGTAACCACTGATGCGTTTGATTCCATAAATTAATCTTTCATTTGGACGAAAGAAGTACGAGGAAAATGAGAAAAGATCTATTAAAAAAATTTTATTTGGTATATGTTTTATAAAATTAGAGAAGAATGCATTTTTATTTTATAAATATATGAATTGAGAGTAATTATTATATCTAATTTATATAAAATATATATTATTTTTTTATTATAATACTATTTTTAAGTAAACACTGAATCATTATTTTTTATCAATTTTTTAATTTTTATATTATTTTTATTTAATCAAATATATAAAAGAAATGAAATTCTTATTTTTTATACTATATCAAATGTAATTATTTTATTTATATCATTATTTATATTTTATTTTTATATCTAGTAATTTTATATATCAATTAGAACATAAGGCATTAGGGAATATATCATGCAGATTCTTATATGTAACAATTTACAAGTGTACTTATGGTGAGTCCTAATGTTAATTTGTTGATGATATTTCAACGAGGTCTCACCAGCATCCAACTTATAGCCACAGTACAGGTGTTTGGAGATGACTTACCGCCACAAAATTTAACTAAAATTAGCCTTTTGGACTAGACTTATCATGATCTGAAAAGTCTGTTCATTTAGATAGATTTTATCTTGAAAAAAATTGGTATAAATAAAAAAAAAAAGATAGATCCATTTAAAAAAATACACAATTATAAAATGGTTAGATTTTGATTTGTTTTTAAACCTGATCTGAGTAATTTTTTATTTTATTATAAAATTTTTAAATTATATTTATATCTTTCCTAATTTTTCTTCTTTTCACTTTATTCTTTGTATTGGGAATCAATTATTAATATAATTTGAAAGAAGAACACAATTTTTAGTAATGATATTATTATAATTAAAACTTAATTCCTAAGTTATGTAGTCAAATATGAGAATAATATAGTCATGTTATTAAAGCAAAGAAAATTAAATAATGGTCAACTAGATGATGGACAATTATTATATTCTTTTGACTAAAAAAAGATTATATTTTTAAATAATATAACTAATATATACTATATCATTCATCAATCAATAGATTTAGTAAATGTGAAAGTGGTCATTATTCGTATCTAAATCATATTTAATAATATTAAATGTTGTTTTATAAATTGACTTAATCTTTTTATTTTTAAATTCCTAGAGAATGTTTTTCATTAATATTTTTGAGGAAAAAAGAGTAGCTAACTATTAAAGAAAGAAGTTGGCAAAATAATAAT
This sequence comes from Erythrophleum fordii, assembly GCA_032878935.1. Taxonomy (NCBI): domain Eukaryota; kingdom Viridiplantae; phylum Streptophyta; class Magnoliopsida; order Fabales; family Fabaceae; genus Erythrophleum; species Erythrophleum fordii. The sequence goes on along the minus strand of JAVQMF010000025.1, from coordinate 2,651,682 downwards.
AATAATAATAATAATAATAATAATAATAATAATAATAATAATAATAATAATAATAATATCAAGGGAAAGACTGTCAAGTTGAACTTGTTTGAATATTTTTTCACCCAACTAGGCCCAAAAAAATTCGAACTTGGATTTAAGCCTAATTTTAATGTTATTTTTTCAAAATGAGTCTAACCTATTTTTTTAACAAGTCTGACTCAGTGATCAGATTTATTCTGGACCTTATCTCATTTAAAAGAAATAACTAAAATTAAACTTTAAAAGATAGAATTACTTATACATAAGAGAAAGTGAAGATTTGTCCCGCTCCAAACTTTGATGCTTTACAACGTTTTAGTTTGTCTAGGAATAGTAATTTACAGATACTTATATACATTTTAAATTTTAAAATATTAAAGCAGTTTGTTTTTATAAAAACGTTATATCCGTTAATAGGATAAATTACAATTTCTAAAAACAGTAATCTATCCATGTGGCAGGAAGACGAAGATTAATAAGCTTTGGTCACAATATTGTATGCTGTCTACCCCGAGCACGGTCTTTTCTTTTGAGCTATTATGATTGTCAGACGGTTAATGTTATTTAATTTGTTTGTCGGGTACGATCTTTTTGTTTGAACACCCATGTTAGATGGACTATTAATGCTATTTAATTTGTTTTTTTGTCTCTGATGTGGGGATTGTGTTCAAACATCATAAATTGGGCTTGGTGGGCTCGGTCCGAGATAGCAAGATAAATAAAAATTAAAAAAAAGCTATTACATCATAAATAATTTAAGAATAATAATTTTATAATAAAAAATTAAAAGATAGTAGTATTTTAGTATTGGCTAAATTGTTTGTTAAATGTTGACCGCCTATGAAGGACGAAGAAGCAGTAACGACTTTTCATGTAATGTTTTTTCCATTATTTTAAGGTTTAGAATTTGATGTAAAAGATAAAAATTATAATCATAAAAATGAAAAATTTTAATTATAAAAAAATTATTCTTTAAAAATTTTAATTATATAATATAATTAAAATTTTTAAAGAATAATTTTTTTACTGTTAAAATCTTTATTCTTATAACTGTAATTTTTATTTTTTATATTAAATTCTAAATTTTAAAAAGCAAAAAATAAAAATAAAAATAAAATAATTATATAAAAATTAATTACTAATTATAAAAAAAAATTCTAATTATGAAAAAAATTATACTTTAAAAATTTTAATTATATAATATAATTAAAATTTTTAAAGAATAATTTTTTTACTGTTAAAATCTTTATTCTTATAACTGTGATTTTTATTTTTTATATAAAATTTTAAAAAAATTATTTATTTATATGGCCCCAAAATGAAAATTAATTTTTTTAAATTTTTTTTAATTGACTTCCAAAATAGAGGTTAATTTTTTAACTAATCCATTAAGAGTTAATACTAACCTTGCACAGGTCAATTTTTATTGGCCCTTTGAGGGTTAGTTTTTATCAACAAAAAATTGAAAAAAAAAAGGGACACAGAATCTGTTACTCCGCGTGCCTTAAATTATGAAAAATATATATTTTTTAATGAAACGCAGAGTTATAGGCTTCGAGTCTTATATTATTATTTTTTTAAATTTTATTATATATATAGGGAATATATTTTAGAAGTTAGATATCTTTTTTTTTTATATTTATGTCAAAAAACTCTTGTTTTGGTCTTTGAAGAAAGAGAGAAACAACCGCGAGCAGATCTTCCTAATTGCAGAATCTGGTAAGTGCAGTGAATTGCGAAAATCCTTGCCGTCCATTTCACTTCATGCATTCCTAGCTGACACGCATTCCGCTCAGCAAAACCCTAATCCAGGTTGGTGGTTGTGGCAGACCTAGTCTGAATCAGGCAAGAAAAAATATAATATAATTTTATAATGCATTTGATTCCATAAATTAAGGCATTAGAAAATATATCATGCAGATTCTTGTATATGACAATTCAAGAGTACAGATATGGTGAGTCCTGATGTTAATTTGGCAAATGTTAACGCACTCTACCCTTTTTATAATCTTAAAATTATTTTTTAAACAATAATATTTATAAATAAGTAATTACTTCTAATATTATCATTAATAGTTATCATATTAAAAAAATATTTTTATTATAAAATTGGTTTTAAGAAAATTTGTGTTCTTTTAAAAAATATTTAGTGTAGTTAATTATTTAAAGCACACAAATTTTGTTAAAAAATATTATGTTTATTATATAAATGATGAAGATTAGAGATTAATATACATATAAACTATGATTTTATTAAATATATTGTATAAGATTATCATTTTATTAGATAGTATATTGAAATTAATAATAGTCCTATGTTAAAATTTTACATCAAAATTATGCATTATTAAACAGTGTAGAACTAAGAGTCATTAATATTAAATTTAGGATTTAGTAATTTTTTAAATTTAAAATTTTTTATTAAATAATTTTTTTACTGTATAAATGTATAGTAAATCGAAAATTAATAATATAGAAATGAGAGTCAATAAATCTAAATTTAATATTAATGACTCTCATTTCTATATTACTAATTTTTAATTTACTTTATATTAATACAGTAGAAATATATCATTTAATAATAATATAATAAAAATGTTATAAACTATGTTTTGGCATATAATAATATTTAACTTTTATAAATATTATTACAAATAATTGTGGATGCACAAAGCTATCAAAATAAGTATTATAAAATTAAATAGATCACAGATTTTGATTTCTAAAATCTTGATGGTATATTTAAAATATTTTTTTTAAGTAATTCACATTTTTTACTGTGGCAACAACACTAAAAATGTATTTTAAATTTTAAAAAAAATAAAAAGGGACAAACTCAAAAAGTTGAGTGCTGATATGTAACGCTCCCTTATTAAACAAAGAGGCACCTACCTCTAGAATCAAAATTTGATCTGGCGGAGGGAAGCATGGCCCTTCTCGCCTACTTTGTGCCCACACACCTCTTGTTTTCTTACCATCGCCTTTTTCTATTTTGTTTTCTTGTACATGGTCACTCCACTTCTTTTTTTTCTTTTCTTTTAAAAACACGTGTCACTCACTCCCCACACTTAAGTTCTTATATCTGCCACAAAATATCTGTTTTTATTCCATGTCACTCCTATTACTACGACCTTTTTTTATTTTGTTTTCTTGTGCCTATCACTGCCAAGTCACTTCACTTTCTTCTTTTGTTTTGTTTTAAAAACTCATTTCACTCATTTACACCACACACTTCTTATCTCCTCCACAGTATATCTATTCTTTCAAGTGTCCCACGTCACTCCTATTACGTCAAATATAAAATGCCTTATATAATATATATTTTTCAGCTAATCCCCACTGATCCATTTTTTTAAAAAAATTATTTACATAACGTCAAAGTTAATCATAATTACATAAAAAGATGATAAAAATAAAAATAAGTGATTTTATAAATAACATATACATATAATACTTGATAAATAATATTAAATAATAATTAAATAATGATGATAAGTTTTTTTTTCTTTTTTTAATCCACAAACCAAACATGTCCTAGAACTAAAAACAAAATTACAATTCTTAAATAATTAATATGAATGTTTAATATTATATAATTAAAATAAAAAACAAAATCAATATATATAATTCTATGAATTTGGTATTGTTCCCTAGGGGTGTTCATTGGCCTGGTTGGCTCTAGGGGCCGCCCTAGCCTAACCTAATCGGGTTGAGCCGGTTGGGCTAAAAATATAAATGGGTAAAACTTTAAACAAAACTATATCGGGCCGAGTCGGGCCACAGGTAAAGACATATTCTGCCCAACTTGCCCTAATATTTTTTTTTAGTTATTAATATCTTGTTATCTTATATATATATATATATATATATAAATGTTTATTTTATCTAATTCTCTTTGCATATTATAACTTTTATTATCTACTTAAACTCTCCTTATTTCTTAATTATTTTTATTATTGATATACATGCTTACTGACATTTCTTTTATTAAATAATGAAAATACACGTATTTACCTAAAGCTAATTATGTTAGTATAGTTTATATTTTGCAATGTTTTTAAAACCGGACCGGTCATTGAACCAGTAGAGGTACTGGTTCACTGTTCATTGGTCGAACCGCGGTCGAACCGTGGTCGAACGGGTAATAATTAAATATATTATTTCAAAAAATTTTATGTATTGAAATTTTAATATAACAAATAAATATTAAATATTTGATTACTAATTCAATATTTCTTAAGATATTACCAAAATTAATGTTTAGTTTAAAATAAAAATTATCTATAATTAAAAATTAAGAATATTTAATATTAAATTTTTAGAATTTCTAAATTATATTAAGATTCTACTTATTATTAAAAAATAAAATAATAAATAATAATTTTAGCTAAATATCTTGATATTTGAGAGAAGTGTTATTAGAAAATACATAATAAAAAGTAAGTATAAAAAATAATTAATTATGCATATTTTATTTTTCTTATATTCTCTTTTTTTAAAAAAAAAAAATTTATATTTCAACTCTCTCATCTTTTTTATTATCTTCTATTTTTAATTTGTTAAAATTATTTAAAATGAATTATTCTATTATATAAGAAAAAATTAAAAAAATATTGCTTCGGACCGGTTCAATCGGTTTTTCCAATCCGGTTTTCATCGGTTTTCGCCGATTTTTACCGGTTCTTGACCGGTTTGACCGATTTTTGACCGGTTCTTTGATTGTCCCGATTTTTCAACTCAACCGGATTGGACCAGGGACTGGTTCCCGGTCGCACCGGTCGAACCGACTGGTCCGGTCCGGTTTTGAAATCAATGATATTTTGTTTGATAATAATAAGTTATTTTTTTATTATTGATAAAAATATGAAAGTTTCAAAAACCTATTATTTTGAAGTATATGCCTATGAATTTATAAAAAAATGTTTTTATATTAAATATCAATTCATAAAAAAAAAAACTTCAGCCGCCCCTAAACTGCCCTAACTTGTCCTAAAATCGGACTTGTTTCGGGCAGGGCCAGGCCATAGGCATAAAAACAAACCCGATGTCTTAATCGAGCAGGACATTGGACATACTAGATGTCCGGCCCGGCCTTGCCTATAAACACCCCTACTGTTCCCTATCACTGCTCATCACTGTTCAAATCTTTTTTTTTTTTAATTTTCTGTGGAGCCTCCGTTTTAGCTTTTTTTTTTTGTTTTAAAATGAGGCCCACTGGCATTTTTTTAATTCCCCTGCATCTTGCAGGGGTAGCTCTTTGTTAATTATAAATCAAGTGAAAAATTGTAATTTGTAATTTTTAAAAATGTAATAGAAATTATAAACACTTTCAACATAACTGGGGAAGCTCCGTGCAAATTATCGCAAATCCATCAAATAAATGTATATTTGAAGTGAGTAGACAGCTTGCATCCATTAAGTTGCAAATATCGAGACTAGGAGACACAGTTGGGACCCAGTACGGACCCTTTCATTGACAAATTTGGTCGGTCAAAAATGAATCCCTCACCATTATTCTAATGCTGGGTTTGGTACAATAGGATAACTTTTATAAGAATAAAAATATTTTAAAAAATGAAAATAAAAAAGAATTATGTAATTTAAAATTATATTTGATATGATTTAAAATATATAAATATTTTTTATTTCAATTTTAGTTGAATAAAATTAATTCAAGAATAAAAAATATATTTAATCTTCTGACTTTAAAAAGTTATTTTAATGCTTTGATATATATTTAAATTTTTTTTTGAAATTGATTTTTTACATAATATAAGATAAAAAATAAGAACAAGAAAAACAATCCAACCTCTGAAACTTGGTTTTTTTCACTTGCATCAATCCAAGTGACGAAACGGCAACTCTATGTACAGTGTTAACGGAATGGGGCTATAAGAATCGACGAGCACAACCTCATTTTCTAGCAGAACAAGATTTCAGAAGAAGACTTGAACGTCACTACTCCCTTCTATAAAATCAACTTAGAAGCGCAATAAGATTAGGCTGCAGGTAACTTATCCAAGCAATCAAATATTAGGTAGAGTTGTAGTACTCTCCTCTTGTTTGAGAAGAATTTGTTATTTTTGTTTTATTTCCTTTTACTCTAGTTTCTGAATGTTTTGGCCACAGATGGCAGGCATGCACCACAAAGATGTCGTCTTGGAAATTCAACCTTCACCTCATTCTAACTTCTCCAACCATTTTGAAGATCAGGTGTGCCACTCATCCTATATATTGCGAACAGGTTGTTGTTGTTGTTATTATTATTATTATTATTTTGTTTACCTTCCTTGTGCTTTCTTGAACCTTTTTTGGCCAATAGAAAACCGAAAGAAAACTACAAAACATCCAGAAAACCGAGCACATTCCTAACCGACACCTTCACAAGCCAACTTAATTAACATCACTAAAAAGGAAATCTGGAATGCGGTTTCTTTTAAGATAGTTACACCTCTTCCTTTGTTTTTTGTTTTTTCCAACCCATCAAATGATCAACTAAATCTTTGCATATGTATTCATGTATATGGTTATAGATTTGACCCAATTATTGTTTTAATCTCTAAAATATATATATATATATATATATATATATATATATGTTTAATGCGGTCCTTTGTTTTAATTCTTCTCAATTTAGTGTTAAACATATTTTTCATTCTCCAATTGTTCATTTTATCAACTCGGATCACTCTTTCTTACTCAAATTAATAGAGGTCTTTTTCTAACATATATTACTGCTACACATTTATCTTTTGTATATAATTTTATACATTTAGTAATTGGCATAAAAAGACATAATTTAAGTTGATTAAAATACTAAATTGATGAATAATTAATAAATGAAATACTAAACTTAGAAGAATTGAAAATCAAAGATCATCAAGTGAAGAATACTTCCATCTTATGGTGACCAAAACAATAATTTTTTATTTAAATTATGATTATAATTCTTATTTACTTCGGTGATAGTGATAATTTTTTTCAATATCTCTTCCACAATATATCTGTTCTTTCCAATATTCCACATCACTCCTATTACGTTAAATATAAAACGCCTTATACAATAAATTTTTTTTTTTGCTAATCCCAACTGGCCCAATTTTCTTTAAAAAATTATCTAGTCCCAATTTGACGTTAAACAAAAAGTACGATGCAATATATAAGATAAAGTAAAATAACAGCATAGCGTGAAAGTTAATTATAATTTTTTGTGCAATGTTAAAGTCAACAAGTAAGAACATAGTTATAATTTTTAAATAATAATAAAATAATTAATATGAATGTTGAATATTATACAGTTAAAAATAAAAAACAAAATCAATTTTAAATCAAGACAGAAGAGAAAATTTGTAATTTACAATTTTTGAAAATGTATAAAATTGAATACTCTAAAATTTTTAATTTGTGAAGTTGGTTATTTTCATTTGTGTTATTTTCCTAGTGATTCCTTATTTAAGATTGCTACTTTTTCATCCAACTCAACTTTAGCAAATGTCAAGCAATTACCAGAATAATGGGCCCAATAGGGATGAAATAGAAATTGCAGACATGACTGAACACCATGTCGAGCATGAATTCCCTATTATTGCTCATTCTAATTCCCCAAGCCAATCAAATGATCAGGTACAACTATTGGTATATATATTTATACACTCGTATGCCATTAATTATTTGCAAACTGTAACTAGGATTTGATTAATTAGGTCAATGAGAATGACGTAATTGTTGACCTTCAAGCAATGTTGCGGGATAGCGAAGAATCTCCTTTGTCAACCAAATCATGTTGCATTTATAAGGTGCCTCCAAAAATTCGTCAACTAAACGAAAGGGCTTATACCCCACAACTCATTTCCATTGGCCCTCTTCATTATGGCACTCGAAGACTGAAAAACATGGAAAGACACAAGCAAGTACTTTTCAGAGAATTCATAGAACAGTCAAACACAAGCTTGGATGATTTGGTTAATTGCGTGAAAAGTTTAGAACCAAAGGTTCGTGCTTGTTACTCAGAGAAAATCATGCTTAAAAGTGACAAACTTGTGAAGTTGATATTGTTGGATGCTAGTTTCATAATTGCGCTCTTCCTTGGATGGTTAAAAGAAGATTCTTACCTGGAACTCCCATATTTGAGGTTTCATTTAAAGGTGGATCTATTATTGTTGGAGAATCAACTTCCATTCTTCATTCTTGAAGAGTTATTTAAGCAAGTCTTTCTTCCTTTCCGTTATCCCTATTCATTTCTTGAGCTCACAGTTTTCTTCTTTAGCGATTTTTGCTTACACCATTTGAACTTTCGTCCTATAAAGCATTTCACAGATCTTCTTAGAAACTTTCACTTAAATCCTCACACAATGCCTTATTTGGAATCACCTGAAAACTACGAACTTTTATATACTGCGAATGAGTTATATGAAGCAGGATTGAAGTTCAAGAAAGGAAGCGGCAACTGTTTATTAGATTTGAAATTTTCAGGATGTGTTCTTGAGATTCCAAAGATTTCAATACAAGATCGAACTGAAGTTTTTTTTCGTAATATGATAGCTTTCGAGCAATTACAGTATCCTTATGAACCCTACATTGCTAGTTATGTAAAAGTATTGGATTGCCTTATCAACACAAGCAAAGATGTGGATATCCTAATTCATCAAGAAATAATCAGCAACCATCTAGCTGATAGTAATGATGTGGCTCAGCTATTTAATGGTCTTTGCAAAAATATCTTGTTTTCGAATTTCAATTCAAATTATGTTAATATTTGCCAAAGGTTGAATGCCTTTCACAAAGATCCATGGAACAACTTGAAGGCCACTTTAAGACGTGATTATTGCAAGACACCTTGGCAAATCATTGCTTCTATTGCTGGAATTGTTCTCCTTATTCTTACTATTGTTCAAACAGTATTTTCTGTCATCAAGTAGTGTTGTAAGTTTAAATCTTATGTAATTTGAATGCTCAATGTATTTCTTGACACTTTATAATGATCAATCTCCATATGCTATTATTTTCCATAGCTATTGCATTTCAACCTTGAACTTCTAGAAAATTACCTAGGTGCTAAGGAGATTGATGGTTTGGTGGATGACGAGAAAGATTAATCATAATGTATTAAGTGGTATTATATCTATAGTAATAATGAGTAAAATTACCTAGGTACTAAGGAGATTGATGGTTTGGTGGGTGACGAGAAAGATTAATCATAATGTATTAAGCGGTATTATATCTATAGTAATAATGAGTAATTATCATGGACAATTTTTATTGTGGAGGGTCTTAAACCCTCAACAAAGAGAGAATTATTTAAGACACAATTTTTGCACAAAGCACCATAAAACTTTGTTTTTGGGGTTTTAAAAATGATAAAGCTAGAATTCACATGACAAGCTGGCACAGATTTACCAATTGCAGTGCGGGTCTCGGTTTTCAAAGAATTCAACTTCTTAATCAAATTCTATTAGGAAAACAGATTTGGTGAGTTATGACTAGCCTAATGCTTTAATTTGTTTCTAATTTTTTGGCCACTAAATTTTTCTCTAAGGAAAACTATGGTGTTCTTCGTAATATCCCTCCAATTCGATCAACTTACACAAGTCACTCTATTTTTGTATACCTTTTGTTTCTAAAATGGTTACTTGTTGTATTCTTCAATCACTTACATACCTTGTTTCCTTTATGCCACTATCCTCTCATAGAAGATTTCCATTTTGACCATAATTCAACGCCAAACTATTTTAACACCTTCTGCTTTGCTTTATATTTTGTTGCTCATTTATTCTTTTTTTTTTTTTATTAAATCGTTATCCAAATTAGGACATAAAGAATTTTATTTAGACTTAATGCTTTAACGTTTTTTATTCTTTCTGTTTGTTAAAGGTATGTATATGTGGCTTTGTATCATAGGTGTACTTTGTAACAGATTCCTCTATATATTCTATCTTTGGGTGGTTCAGACGATCACCTAAGCATTATAGTAATTCAGTTTTTACTTGGTATTAGAGCCATCAGGCAAAACGCCATGGAAGCTTCTTAAGGTCACTTGTCTATAACTAGTAAGCAAGTTGCTACTTACCAATCCTCCACAATACCTATTTTTTTTAAACCCATGACTCTGGCTAATTCTTTTCCTCAAAATTGCCTTGTCAGGCTAAATAGAAGCAATTATCTCCTCTGGCATTCAATGATTTTTCTAATCATTCATGGCCATCTTCTTGGTGGGATACGTTCTGGGCACCAAAGTATGTCCCCCACAGTGAAGATTTTGAATCCAAAGTTTGAAGAATAAGTAGCCATGGATTAACTTCTTCTTAGGTGGCTCTTTAGCACCATGACAATGGAAATTGCTTCTTAGATAGTTCACTGTACAACATCAAAGGATATATGGCAAGCTATTAAAGATCTCTGTAGAGCTCATTCTTGGTCATATCTAACTCTATACAAAAGCAAGGGAAATATGAAGATGGAGGAATATTTGATGAAGATGAAGAGTATTGCAGATAACCTTGCACTGGCTAGAAGTCTGATTTCCACCGATGATTTGATAATTCAAACTTTGGCAGGGCTAGATATGGAATATAATGCCATTGTTGTGCAACTAGTTGAAAAGGCTAATCTGATCTGCATGGATGTGCAAGCTATGTTGCTAACTTTTGAAAATAGGCTGGAGCAATTGCATAATCTTAACTTAGGTAATTTATTTGCAAATCGAGCTAGATCTGAGGCTTAAGTTTATGTTACAAGTTCTAAGTTCTCTGTTAGAGGTAACTGAGAGGATCTAGTCTAGTTTCGTGGAGGAAGAGGAAGTGGAAGGAACAATTGAAACAAGCCAATTTGTCAAGTGTGTAGTAAGCTTGGGCACACTATAGCAATGTACTATTATCGATTAGATAAGAATTACGTGGGGTACTCTTCATTTGAACAAACTAAAAGAAATAAGTAACAATCATTTCCTAATGGTTACTCTGCATATATAGCTTCACCTACTACTATGAGTGATTAGGCGTGGTACATGGATAGTGGAGCTTCAAATCATATTGTTAATGATGCTTCTCATATTAATTCTCCAAACAACATTATTGGTAAACTAAATTTGGTTGTTGGTAGTGGTGACAAACTTGATATTTCCCATAATAGTATTACTAAATTTCCTTGTCAAACAGAATTTGGTTCTCTTTTAATGAAGGATGTCCTCTATGTGCTTAGAATTATCAAAAATCTATTAAGTGTGTCAAAACTTACACCTGATAATAACCTTGTTGTTGAATTCCACTCACACCATTGTTTTGTGAAAGACAAGGCAACATGGAGAGTTCTGCTAGTAGGGAAACTTAACGAAGGACTTTATGAAGTTAAAAATCAAATCTCACCATCTCTGTCACACAGTTGCTATCACAGTTGCTATCACTGCTTACATCCCTTAAATCTTGTATTAGCTTAGGTGTTGAAAATTTGTAATGTTAACCCAAAAATTAATAAGAAATACACTTTTTGTGAGGCATGCCAATATGGAGAATTTCATTCTCTGCCTTTTCAGCTATCCAAATCTCTTATTAGCAATCCTTTAGACCTTATATATATATAGATGTTTAAGGGCTATCTCCCATTGTTTCAACTGTTGGATATAGATTTTATATTCATTTTATTAATGATTATAGCCGATATACATGGATTTATCTTTTGAAAATTAAAAGTGAGGCAATGAATGCATTTATACTCTTTAAAAATCTTGTTGAAAATCAATTTGATAAGAAGATTAAAGTTATTTAAAGTGACGAGGGTGGTGAATGTCGAAGTTTTGATACTATGTGTGAGTCATCAGACATCATTTTTAGGCATTCATGCCCTTATACTTCTCCTCAAAATAGAAGGATAGATAGGAAATATAGACACTTAGTTGAAATGGGACTTAGCTTCTTGCACAAACTTATATGCCATTACACTATTGGTAGGAATTATTTCACATTGCAACTTTTCTCATAAATAGACTACCAACCAGTGTTTTGCAAGGAAAGTCACTTTTTTCTAAGCTCACCAAGACTTAACTTGATTATAAATCACTTAAGACTTTCGATTGTGCTTACTATCCATGTTTGAGACCTTACAATTAACATAAGCTTCAATTTCATACAATGAGATATGTGTTACTTGGGTATAGTGGTTCTCATAAAGGGTATAAGTGTTTAAACCCAAATGGCAGAATCTATGTTTCCAGACATGTTGTTTTTTTATGAGATGCACTTTCCTTTTGAGGCTGGCTTTCTGAACACGAGAAATGTTCCTCAAACTAAAACTATTCCTGCATCTTACTTTCACATAATGCCTCAAGTTGCAAGAGATCAAAGTATAAGTTTCAGTACAGGTTAGATTGCTTCATCTAACATCAACACCAATGCAATCACTAAAGTGGCACAAGGTAATTCAGACTTATCTTTTAGTAAGACAAATTCAAACTCTTCAAACTCTCCTAGGAATTTAGTGTCTAGCACAAAGGATTCTATTTCATAGTGTCTAAGAACAAACAACACTAATTTTGACAAAGAAGTATAACAACAACAATCTGATACCAAATTAGATTCTATTGTTCCTATGAGTTTACAACCTTCAAATAATGAAATGAGAACTAATGTACATCATAGGGTTATAAGGAGTAAGCATGATATCTTTAAACATAAGTATCTTTTTGTGAAAGCGTCTAGTGTTGAGTTAGATGCAAAAACTGTACCTACTAGAGTTAGAGATGCACTTCAAGTGCCACATTGGAAAGTTGCAATGGTTGTTGAATATGATGCCTTAATGAAGAACAACACATGGTATCTGGTTCCATATAATAAGCAACAGAATGTTGTTTATTTTAAATGGATTTTTAAGGTAAAATATAATGCATATGGTTCAATTCAAAGGTAAAATGCAAGATTAGTGACAAAAGGCTTTTAGTAAGATTCAGTAATAGATTTTGAAGAAACATTTAGTCTAGTAATCAAAGCCTCTACTATCAGGTTAATTCTTTTTAAAGTTGTTTCTTTCGGTTGGGAAGTAAGACAGCTTGACATCAATAATGCATTTTTTAATGGTTATCTTCAAGAAACAATTTTTATGTCTCAACCAAAAGGCTTTGTTGACCCACAAAGGCCAAATTATGTTTGTAAATTGACTAAGGCCGTGTGTGGGCTTAAATAAGCCCCAAAGGCTTGGTATGACAAACTCAAAAATACATCAGAAGAGTGGAGCTTCTTTGACATCAAAAGTGATACATCTTTGTTTGTATTTAGAGATAAGTCCTAAATTCTAATCATCTTAGTTTATGTAGATGATATCTTCGTTACTGGTAACAATCTAAAAGGTTTAAAAACCTTCATTCCAAGGCTACATAACTCATTTTCCCTTAAGGATTTTGGTCCTTTGCATTATTTTCTTAGTTTCGAAGTGTTTAGAGATAGCATTAGAATTTATCTAGACTAGGGAAAGTACGTGGTTGATTTGTTAAAGAAATTTAATATGGCTCAAGTTACTCCTTGTCCTACTCCAATTGCTACAAGCAAGAGTATCTCAATTAATGATGGAGATCTAATGCAAGACCCTTTTATTTATAGAAGTGCTATAAGGGCTTTACAATATCTTACAAATACGCGGCCAGATATATGCTTTATGGTAAATAAACTTAGTCAATTTCAAAGTAATCCTACTTCAGTTCATTAGCAAGGAGTTAAAAGAATGTTTCGTTATTTGAAGGGAACTGTCCATTATGGCATCCATATTAAACCATTTGCAGTTTTTTCTTTGACTGGGATTACAAATATTGATTGGGCTTCATGTCCTTATGACAGGAGATCTGTTGGTGGCTTTTGTACTTATTTTGGGAACACATGCACTTGTTTCTTGGTTCTACAAGAAATAGAAATTTATTGCAAGGTCTAGTATAGAGTCTGAGTACAAGTCAATAGCTAATTTGGTTGCTAAATTGTCATGGATACATTCTCTGTTGAATGAAATTAGTTTTTCTCTTCAACATGTCCTTATTATATGGTGTGATAATCTTAGTGCCATGCTTTAGCCTCCAATCCTGTTTACCATGTTAGAAAGAAGCATATAAAAATTGATGTGCATTTTGTGTGTGATCAAGTGTTGGTTAAGCAGCTTTCTATTCACTATGTTCCATCTTTAAATTAGATTGTCGACTTCCTTACAAAAGCTCTTCACATTCTCGGTTTTGGTCTTTATGAAACAAACTCAGCATTGTTGTCACACCCGCTCGTTTGCGGAGGGGAGTTAGGACATAAAGAATTTCATTTAGACTTAATGCTTTCACGTTTTTTATTCTTTTCTGTCGAAGCTTCTGTTTGCTAGAAGTGTATATACAGGGCTTTGTATCAGTGGTGTACTTTGTAGCAGATTCCTCTATATATTCTATCTTTGGGTGGTTCAGACGATCACCTGAGCATCACAGCAATTCCTTTCATCATTTTCGCCTGCTATTTAGTTTTTACTATCCAGAACTTAGTTTGAGAAATGCAAATCGTAAAGGGTGATGGTAGTGAATCATATAGAATATTGATGTGGGTGTGTAGGAAATGTCGGGTTTCATCATGTTCCCAGCTGGGAAGATTTTCCAGTTATATACGCCAATGTACGTTATTGTGTTGTTTTAAATTTTGTATATTTGTATAAAAGTATATTCTCTTATTTATTAGAACGGGTACACTTAATTGGCAATTTTGCACGTTCTTGATAGTTTCTGGTAAGGTAAAATTTATTCTTTATTTTAGTGTCCATTCTCTTAGGTAAACTGAGACTGCATTGCTGATAATGTTACATGATTAAAGTTTCTAAATTAAGATGGTTTACTGTAATGTGGCTAATTAATAGACCGTGAGATTCATTATAATTTTCTTTTTTCTTTTAAGAAGGAGCGACATTGTAATTTGAGGAAAATATTATAACAGGTTAGCGAAATTTTTGCATAAATATAAACATTGTCCTAAAATTAATAAAATTTAAGAATAAATTAAATTTATAATTTTTATAAAAAATAAATAATATTAAAATTCCTTTTAAAAAATATTTTTTAATAAGTTATATTTTTAATAAAACAAATTAATATTATCTTTAAATATATTTTAATCATCTTTTGGTTTTAGAGAATATTTGCATATGTTTTCAATACAACGGGAGGCCCTACAATTTGGCTAACTTTTGAGGGAAAAGGATTAATTTAGGACAAATATTATTAAAAAAAATTATTTATGCCTGGATACTCAACTTTATTTGGTAGTGTAAAGTAAGAGATCTCTTCATTAAGTGGTTAGAACATTCCTCTATATGATAAAGAGGTAATCCGAAAGAAATTTGTATTCAGCCAACAGCTTGAAGATGGCTCCATGTTTGGAATAGCATTTGCCAGGCGATTTGCAAAGAAAATTTATATTGCTGGAAAATTCTCCCTTTCCCACTTTTCTGAGTTAATATTCATTTAATACTTAAAATTAAGATGTTGTAAATTGAATTTTGCTTAGCGAATACAGTAACCAAGTTATAGGATTCCAAAACAGAAATTGATCCTTGTAAAGAGAATTTGTTATTTTGTTCATTCCCGTTACCTATTAATATCACACGGTGGATAGGGAAGAACCCCAAGCCAATTCTAATTTTTAACTCCTCCAACCATCTTGAAGATAAAATATGTTACTCCTCTTATATATTGTGAAGGCTTTATATCTGTCATATTATTATTATTATTATTATTATTATTATTTACTTTACTTTCATGAAGTTTTTCCTTTTCTGGCCAATAGAAAACCGAAAGGAAACAGCAAAACAACCCGAAAGAGGAAACAGAGAACAAGAAGCGGAGCACTTTCGCTAACCAATACCTTCTCTAGACAAGTAAACATCTCTGGAAAGAGTCAAAAGCAAATCTAAAATGAGGTATTTTTTCGGACAGCTAATTCGTTGTCAAGTCAAAAATGAGGTTGTTTATTTTACAAAAAATTATTAAATTGTAATTGTTTTGGAAACTTTACAAATATACTAATCTCACGTGCCCAAAATGATTTTAGCTTACAATACCAAGGCCAATGTGACAAATGAGACATCATAAAACCCTAGGATTAGACAATATTGGGCACTAATCCTTAAGTATATAAAAACACAAATCTTAAACTATAGGGATAAGACTTTACAATAGCTAGCTATCCTAGAAATCGTTCACCTCATCACATGTATACATAACACACGCTGATAGCTACAAACAGTCCCTGATTTCCTCTCAAACAAAGGAGAAATCCATTGTATTTGATTCAAAGACTAATCAATACAAAGCTTTTGAATTGGGCTAAGCTTCCACATACATTCTTTGTCATACCCTGGATGTCAATAATAATAATACTTATATTTAATATTATTATTAAAATCAAACATATTATTAATGATTAATTATCTTTTAATTGATTAATTTTAAAAAATTAATTCGTGAATATGTTCTTTATCTTTAATCACTATTTATTTTTTTTCAAATAACTTAAGAATCTTTAAATTAAGAAAATAACTATTTTATATTAGTTAGATACTTGTGTTATATAAGTAATAGATGCAAGTAACCTCTATAAATTAATACCCTTGGAATCACAAAAATTTATTAATAATTGATATATTATTTGATATATAAATTAATAGATAATTAACTAGTTTAACATATATTTTTTTAAAAAATATATTTTTAAAAAAATTATAAGTTTTACTTAAAATAAATAAAGTATGAAATAATATATGTTTTAATATTTAAAACAAAATATTAAAAATTATAAATTTTATTAAAAAATAAAAATTAAAAAAATAAGTTAACCAATTGAATTTCAATAAGCTAATGTGACAATTATGCTCGATTGAATTTCAGCCAGCCATCATAGCTGGTTAAAATTTAGTCAATAGTCAACTAATTTGTCAGGCAGTCCAACATGACCTAATTGCAATCCAGTTAAATGTTTCAAATTTCATTCAAGTGTCAAAATTTTTAGATTTTTTTTGTTTTAATTAAATTCTTAGTTTATTATATTAAATTTATACTTTATTATTATATTTTATTTAATACTAATATGAGCATAAAATATATATACATATACTATTAATTATATTTTAAAAATATATTAAAATAATTTAATTTAGATATATTTAAGTATTCATATATCTGATTTTAAAACTATTTTCTAAGCCCTTCTTATTATCATATATGTAACACCCTAGATTCTAGTCCATCTCATACATTTGAGATTATTATCATATATCATGAACTATGTAGGATTTCTGTGAGAAAAGCAAGAAAAGTGGGATTATTTTTGCATTGCGCTATGTCTAAAAATTCATTTCGGTGTCACATGGACCATGTGAGCTCATACTATGCATCGTCATATTTAATTGCATCATTACAACTCATTTAGATCCCAAAAACATGCCTCCAACCCATGGAAACCGAAATCGAGCATGAAAATTTGGAGTTCCATTTTCGGCCAGAATTGGCCTCTTTCTTGGGCAAATTTTGAAAAATCATAACTAAATGTAGAAAATTCAGAATCATGCAATCTTGGTCATTATGGAAAGATTAGGATGTCTACTTCATACTAAAAATATGTGCAAGTCACAGAATTCATCACACAAGACGTTTGACATTCAAAAAGCTACAGACTCGCTGGCTGCCTGGGCTGTGATTCAGTTTACTGATACAAACTTCTGAAATTCATAACTAATTCTACAAAAATTGAAATCACACAAATTCAGTCATTATGGAAAGCTACAAGTATTAAATTGACACTAAAAATAATTCTAGAATGAAACAGATACGTTTAGACATCTGGAATTGATGGAACAGTGATTGAGCTCTGGAGATGCCACTATTACTGACAGAAAACTTAAAAAATGTATAACTCTCTGCTCCGACCTCCAAATGAGGTGATCTTGGTGGCCACAGAAATCTTATTACCTCTAGTTTATGAATATAAAATTTTATAAGTATTGGACACCATTTGGTCATCGGATGACACGGAAATCAAATCTGCCAGTATGAACAGTGCACATACCAGAAACCATAGAAAATCCCAACTTTGAAAATTCATCAAATATTCTCTAAACCTCCGAAAATTATGATCTTTAGCTTCCTAGAAAGCTCTTAATGAGACCTAATTTTATGCCAAATTCTAGGGCAAGACTAACTCATTTGGCCAAAAAGTGACATAGGGTTCCATTATGGTCAAATTTAGCTCCATATGAGGTACCAAATTTGCCAAATGGCCTTCCCTTGGTTGTGGCACCTTTTGGGCAAGTCTAAAAGTACATTTGAGACTTGTGTGAGCTGCCCAAATGGTCCCAAACCTCATGCATCTCATTTTGGCCATTCAACCCCCACTTATACACATATCCATCAAACTTTCAATTCTCATACTTTGGCATTAGATACTCAAAACATATGTTAGAGGTCATACATCATATTCATATATATAAACATCATAAAATGGTGTATTTATACATGCCTCAAGGGTCATGGTACATTTACAACATCATATACTTTGTGAAACCTCATTATAGGTTCAAAAAGAATGAAAGCTAGGCCTAGGCTTGTCAATCTCTTTCTTTCATGGTTGTTGGCTCCCTTCACCATAACTCCTTGGTCCACCTAGCATGGTAGAGCATTGGAGAGGAGGGAGTGAGATTCAAAGAATTCCAATAGCTCATCCCCCATTGAATCATACATAATATGTACAAAGCAAGCTTCTCAAATGCATGCATGGAGGAAATATAAGTCATAGGCATTTTAAAAGCAAACTTGGCATGTGAATCAATCATACAAGACATTCAAGAGCTCACTAAGTGTTTGGATTGGCCTCACACTTCTCCTCATGGATTTTGGACTTGCCTCACCTATTCTTTGAGCACTTTGGACTCAACCATACTCTAGGGAGCCCACTTTGCTTTTGGGAGACTCTTTACTTTGTCTCAACCAAGCTCAGGGGTTCTTGGCTCATCCTCACCCAAGGGAAGAGTTCTTGGCCTCTCCACACTCAAGCAAACTCATACAAATATCATGGGTTCATTTAAAAACATAACATGGCATCAAGCATCATGGGATATAAAGGCATGCTAGCATACTTTTCAAAGCTTGAAAATACACATACACACATTCTAAAACAAGCTAAACACACATCCATGCATGAGAGAAGGTGGAGAGAGCTACCTTGTATACAAGCACACACTTTTTCCTTAGCTTTCAAGCCTCCTCTTTTAGACACACACCCACAAGTTGGTGGAAATAGTGACTCTTGGCCTAGACACAAATTATGGGAGCCAATTAAGTTCATGAAACAATTTCTAGGGCCATGCAACTTGTTTAAACCCTAGATTACTCTACAACTTCCATTATGGTCCATATTGGCACCTAATGAAGCAACACCCCTCAAATGATTTCTAGGCCTCATTATTTACTCTCAAATATGATTCTTGACTCCTTTTAAACCTCTTGGAGTCATCACATCATTAAAACAAAAGGCCTAGCACCATGTTGCTTTTTTAGGTCATATTATGGAACCTAAGGCACCAAATCAATTTTTAGGAGTTCTGAATTTTTTCTAAGGGTTCCTCCCAGCTTCTACCATCATAAAAAGTCCCAAACCAAGGCTAAAACAAATTAAAACAGCCCCTAGCCTAATGGTTATGTCTTGGCCGAATTGATGGAGGGAGGAGGAGTCCATGGGCTTTTTGATTTTTCCTTGATGGGAGAGACACTTGGGAGGCTTCCTAGGGGTCTTAGAGACTCAAATAAACATTTACACATGCAAGAAAATTCATGGATTAAATCAGTTTTTATAAAGTGTCCAAGAGCTCTACACTTTTCTAACTTGATTTTCATTAGCCTTTCTTCCAATTTCCTTGCATCTACTAACTCCTCATGGTCTAAAACCCACAATTCCTTCTTATTTCTAGACAAAAAGCCTCCCCCCAAGATGGTTCTGTTCTGGCAGAACTCCACACACAAAGGGCAAGAAAAAGGAAGCAACCAAGATAGAAAAATCACCTTGATTCCAAGCTTTTCTCAAGAACTCTCTTCCTTGCTTCAACCCTCTCCTTGAATTTCGAAATTTCCCCCTCAATTCTGGGCTCAAAACAGAACCAAACATCTCATTAAATCCATAGGAAGAGAGGAGGAAAGGAGGGGAAGAAGTTTAACAAGGCAAGGAGTAGGAAAAAGTAGCTAAAACTTACACTTTTCAAAGCTTCCTCTTCCTTCCTTGGCCTCCCCTCTTGTGCGCCACTCTCAGCCCTTCTTACTTCTGTTTTAACGTGTGAGAGAGTGGGAGAGGAGATCTGAGCAAAGGAGGGGCGTTTTTATAAGCTAGGGTTTCACTTAAGCAACTTTTACACATTGCAATTTAGTCCCTATTCATAGTTTTTTTCGTTTGGGCTTGTTTAAACTCCTTTTTAAAATCCATCTTTTCCATCATATTCCTTAGGCTATTAATCATAATAATTGCCTTTGGAATCACTAAAAAAGGATCTAAAACCATTTCGAATCGTTTGGTCAATTTTCGGTCAACCGACAGCCGAAATCACTCACCGGAGGGGTTTCAACTGTTCTAGGGGTTCCCATAGTATTCAGGGCCTCTGAGAACCCTAGAAAGCTTAAATTTTTTGTTTAAAAAGTCCTCCTATGAGTTTTTCAATTTTTTTCAAAAATTACAAAAATGCCCTACTTCCTTCGGTAAATTTTCTGATTTCTTTTGGCTCTGGTTTTTGGGCATCTTAAATCTCAAATCCTCATTTTCTAATATTAAAAATTTTATTATAATTTTAGTTGGCCCCAATTCCTTCTATTTCGAGGACTTCCTTTTATATTTGGCCTATTTTTGACGTTTACGGAGAAACTGAACATTGTGTTTCTCATATTTATGAAGGGACCGGATGTTACAATATACACTGACCATATACAGTGAAAAGGCCGCAAACTAAAATAAAATAAGCAAAGTATTTGTCATATGGTACAGTTTTTCATATAAAAAAAAATAAAAGTTATCGTGCATTTTATATTTTTGTTTGAATGTTTAATCAGAAACTGATTATTACAAAAAGAGCAATAAGAAATCAGTTAGAACTACCAATATTTGATAACGTAGTAGATAATACTTAGATGTGCTAAATAAAAGCAGAGACTAAACATGACATAATGCCACGACACCAAGTTGTTTTAGATTGCTAAAAAGGTGTTATGCTTTAGCTGCCTACATGTAGAAGATCAAGGTTTAGCTAGATAAAGTTTGAATTATCAAAGCTCTTGTTAAGGAATTCAGGGAAAAAGAATTTTACTAAACATTAGGTACTAAAGTATGTTGGATTAACTACAAAAGCTAACTTACAAAAGAATGGAAGAATACTCAAAGACGTTTCATTGACATAAACAAGACTTGTATGCACAAAGTCATGGCATAAAAGATACGTCATGATTGAAAAAAACTCATCTTACAATAAGTTTCACCTCAAAAATAAATACATGACATTTGGCTAAGATTTTATTTTCACTTGAAAAGTAGATACTAATGTTAGATTTTATTTGCTTATAATATTCTAATGTTTGATCTTGCAGTAGTTAATTTGACATTTTTTTTGGTAGTACAACGAGGCCAGGAGAAAAATAAACTAAAAAAGATCATGGCAAGCCATAGCAATCTCTATAGCATCACTAAGCATGCCTTTAGATTCTCTACACAGCAGAGGAGATGTGCACGCTATGCACTTCGCTTAAACGCACCATTTTGGTTCTTCAATCATTGCGGTCCGCTTCATCCAACGGGTATCGTCACGCCACACTAACTGATGCATGCAGGCTGTTCGATGCAAGAGATCTCATCCATCCATTCAAAGCCTCCTCAACGCACCACCTTTTCCAACGACACACTTTCTGGCTAGGAAAGAAAAACTCTGGTTTTCTCAGCCATGGCTATGGCTTTTGATCTTCTACTTCACTACCTTTTCATGTTCCATCTCTGCTATTTCCTCGCCACTTCCATTACACACCAGAACAAAGAAAACACGAAGAAAAATCATTTGCCTAGTCAACCATTATCTTCTCCAGCGATGTTGCCTTCTTCTCTCTAAGCGTGTTTTTTATTTGAGCTTGAGTTTGTGCGATCTCGAATGGACTTCTGTTGGTTCAGCTAAAGATTTTACGAATTTTGATTTTGCAGATTTTGAATGGAAATTTTTATCTTCCATAAGTGTTATGATTTTGCAAGTTTTGTTATATGTAATAATTGATTTCTAACCTTTTTTTAATTTTTTGGTGAATTCCTTAGACCTTTTAAGATGCGGGAAGAGCTGCAGATTACGCTAATAAATTATCTAAGGGCTTCAGATCCTCTAGACATCATTTTATCATGTTTGTCACACGGCTTCAATGTATAAACGTATAAATGTGAAATTGCTTGTCACAGGACTTGAACGAAGAAATGTGGCTTTGGGAGATTGAGTTTGCTGGTTTCATAAGCTTGTCACAGGCCTATACAATTAAACGTATAAATGTGGTTTCATTTTGAATACTGAATTTTTTTTCAAGAAGTGGCAAACAAAACAATCTTAATCACCTCATTAACTGATACAGTAGCCCCTGTGATGACCCTTAATGTTGCAAACCCACAAGTTGCTGAGTGACCCAAGAGCTACGAAAAAAGGAGTAGTTAATCCATGGGAAAAGAATGAAACCCACAACATTGCACACCTAGCTTCTGACATGAGCGTGAAGGTTGCTAGAAAAATGCAAGTTTTCCCACATTAATGAAACAAGGAAATTCGTGGAGAAGATGATGATTGATCAGACAACAGTGTTATGTAATGGCGTCAACACGATGCGTTAAGGGGGGCTTTAAATGGATGAACAAGATCAGTTGCATTGGACGACCCACTTGCGTCAGCTGGCATGGTGTGATGTGACCCGTTAGATAAATTGAATGACAGTGATTGAAGCACCAAAACGGTGCGTCTAAGCGAAGTGCACAGCATGCACATCTTCCCCGCTGTGTAGAGAATCTGAATGCCACTAAGCACACAAAGGTGATTGAACATAACGTAGTTCAAAGAAATCCACAAAACACTCACATTACACAATCTTTAAACTTCGAACACTACTTGATGATAGAAAATATTGTTTGAACATCAGTGAGAGTGAGAATAATCCTTGCAATTGAAGCAACATTTTGCCAAGGTGTATTGCAATAATCACGTTTCACAATGGCCTTCATGTTGTTCCATGGATTTCAACAAGAGGCATCTTCGGTAGCTATTAAAGTAACGTGCGTTGAAAGTGACAGAATATTTTTGCAGAGATCGTTAAATAGTTGGGCCACATTATTGCTATTAGCTAAAGAGTTGCCCATTATTTCTTCATGACTAGGATATCCAGATCCTTTCCTATATTCAGTTGGTAATCCAATACTTTACAATAGTTAGCAATTTAAGCTTTATAAGGATAGTGGCATTACTCTAAAACTATTATGTTATGAAACAAAGTTCAGTACCACCATCCACTACAATCTTTAGAATTTCAAGAACATGTCCAGAAAACCTTTGGTCCAATAAGAATTTGCTTATGCTTTTCTTGAACTTCACTCTTGCTTCATATAAATCATTTGCAGTGATGCAAAGATCATAATTTGGATCGACTGTAAAAGATGGTACTGTATTAGGAGTTAAGTGAAAGTTTCCAAGAAAATTTGTGACGAGCATTATTACAATGTCAAGTTTCATCTCCATTCTGAAGAAGTCAAATATGAGCACAAGAAATGAAGGTTGGTCACTAGTAGCTCAACAAGAATAAATAATAGAAGTTGATTCTCAAGTAATAAATATATAAGTCTATATCAGACATCAACGACAAGCTTTTAAGTAATAATCTTCCTCTAACCAATCATTGAAGAGCACAATTATGAAAGTAGCATCCACTAATATCAGCTTCACAAGTTCTTTCTTATTAAGATTGACGTTTTTTGAGTAACAAGCATGAACCCTTGGTTATAAAATTGTCACGAAGCTAACCAAGTTGTTCAAGCTTGTCCAAGCTTCTTCAATGAAACATTTCAAAATGTATTTTCTTGTGTCTTTCCATGTTTTGTAACCTAGGATTTCTATAATGAAGAGGATCAACTAAAACAACCTTTGGGGTATAAGTATCTTTGTTAGTTGATGCATTCGAGGGATACCTTATAGATATAACATGATTTAGCTGACAAAGAAGGTTCTTCTCTATCCAACATTGCTTTAATTTCAACCGTGACATCACCCACCATCTATTAAAGATTTGAAATTCGACTTATTGAAAAGAATTAGCTATTCCACAAGCAAAAGCCTAGGAATCATACTATATATTTACAATAGCTAGGAAGGAATTGGCACTACCATATTAGAACCAAAAATTATGTAATCATATTAATCATAGTTTAAAGCCATCCTTTTTTTTTTTTTATGTAAGAGGAGTATATATATGACCTAGAAAAGAATTAGCAATCTTATAAGATAGAGCACTAGGAAATTAAGTAGAACAATGAAAAAATAACAAATAAGTGGATTATATGTAGTAGTACTTGATCTTCAAAATGGTTGGAGGAATTAAGATGAGGTATGATGACAGAAAGTTCTTCCCTATCCTCCAATTCTTTAGTCTCATTGGCAACATCTTTATTGTTCCTATTCGCCATCTATCAAACTTGCCTCCTACTCCTCTTATGGTTCTAGCTAGCTAGGTAGACTGTGCATACAAAGTAATGGTCAAATCTTTGATCAAGCAGATTGGTTAAGATATTATTTATAATAATTGATAATATATGTAAATGTTATAATGGAAGTTTAAAATTTGGTGGACACTTTGGTGTACTCACAAAATTAATAATTGTCTAGCAATCCAACGTGGGCCAATAGGATTATGCCGTCTTAGTTTAAGTATTTTGACCATGCAAAAGTTTTTTAAACTAAAGAAAAACCTTACAAAATTAAAAATAACTTAAGATAATTACATATTAGCTTCTTATAATGTGACCGATAACTAAAGAACCCATATTTTGTTATATTTACAAGAACAACCAAATAGATAGATTAATTTTCAAAAAAATCCAACACACCATCCAATTTGATTTTCTTTCTCCATTTAGAAATCTCAAAAAAGTATCAAGCTACATATAAGAAGATTTGCATTCTTAGGGCGAAAAACAACCAAGTAGATAGATTCTTGAGGTTGAAGAGAAGAGAGTATCAAGCCCCATCTAAAGAGAAGAGAGTATCTAGGTTTGTCCTAATCCTCACTTATCTAGTTGTTGTCATTTATTTTGAATAACCATTTGGTTGAGGGATTTGGAAGGAATGGGTGGTTTTAGCATGAAAATCACAAATCTAGGGTTTAATAATTTATTATCATATGAAAATAGTTAACCAATTGTTTGTTTACTTGAGAAGGCAACATGGAGGGCATTAGTTGATTGTTGAAAAGATATTAGTCAATCATTTTTTAATAGAAAGGATAAAATCACTTGATATAATATAATAGTTGACTATTTTTAACCAAAGAAGTTACAATTGATTGATATATGTTAACAATTGACTAAAATATGATATTGTTGCTTTAGTGTGTACTATTATAGCCTTCTTAGATCACTTTACATTCCATGTTTTTCGCAAATAATTCATTTTGAGTGAGATCAAAGCAATTTGTTGAAACACATATGGCATTGAAAAGAACATTAGTCCATACAATTAAACATAAACCACTAAGTCAGCAGTTAAAGTAATTGAACTATCATCCAACCCTATGCTGCATGTGTCATGTATGAAATATTGTGTACTAATGATGATTGTCTTCCTTGGTTGCTTGCAAATTAGTTTATAATTTAGTCATGTAGTCATATATCCAACCCTTTCATGTAAACAATGAACAAGTATGGTTGCATTAAGTTGGAAGACAACAAGGAAGTTTAGAGGTTCGATGAAAATGTCACCAACAGTGACAATGACAATGCCAACAAGTCAAAATTTGAAAATGAAAGTGAGGACAATGACAAAATGGAGTATGAGGGTGAACATGAAAAGGATGCTAAAGTAAGGTACCAGAAAAGGGAGAATATCTTACAAAGACATACTTCATAGCTTTAAGATCCAATTTATTTTTATGGTGAAGATGAACAAAAGCAATGTAACCAAATACCTTTATGGGCAAGGTAGATATTATTTAGGTGTAAGGAAAAATTTTAAGAAAGATAGTGTAAGGGACCTTGAAATTAAGGGCTTTAGTGGGCATTCTATTAATTAAATATGCTGAAGCGGGGATAGCTTCCCCCTAAAAGGTTTTAAGAACATGCATGGTGAACATGAGAGATCTTGCCATTTTAAGGAGATGCCTATTTTTTCTCTTAGCAAGGCCATTTCGTTAAAGGGTATGAATGTAAGAACTTTGATGATACATCCCATTTTCAATCAAATAGGCACCAAAGTGAGTGTTTATATATTCCTTATGATTATTCAAGTGAAGGACCTTAAAAGGTGTTTAGAATTGAGTTTGGATAAATTGGTGAAAATTATTAAAGATAGTTGGCACCTCAAAGTATATCCCCCATCAAATAAACCACATAACTTTAGTATAATTATCAACAAAGGTAATAAACCACCTTACACCTAAATACCCTTGAATTTTAGAAAGTCCCCAAACATTGCTATAAATGAGTTGGAAAGGGTGAGAAGGTTTTGTAGTTTTGGGGCTCGTATGAGCTTTTGGTACATTTGGCAAGTTGACATGTTTCACATTTAATAATAGAAAAATCTTTATTAAATAGGTTAGGATATAAATGTTTCATATATTGTAAATCAAGATGGCCTAAATGATAACGCCATAATAGTAAATCAAAATTTTCTTTAACACTATTCCTATTTTATTTTAAGTAGTCATGTTCATGAGATAAAGTCCAGCAACTTCCTTAACATTACCAATTATTCTTTTAGATGCCAAGTTCTAAACAAAAAACAAAACAAAAAAAAATTCACCATCTATAAAATGAGTAATGTAGTTATTATCTATAAGTAATTTGATAATGGACAATAAGTTGCATTGAAGGCTAAGAATTAATAGCATATTTTTTAAGATGATATGTTTTGAAATTCTTACTATTTCTAGACTAGAAGTAGTAGCTAAAGTGCCAAAAGCTATTATGACCATTAAAGATGAAGTACATAGATGAAGATGTTCAAATAGAGATGAGTTATTGGTTATATGATTATATGCTTTTGAATCTACTACCTATATATGGTCATTCAAGCTTTGAATACTTAAGGCAAATAAAAATTTACTTGACTAGGCAATACTCCCTATAAACATATTACCTTTAGAATGGTCATAAGTGGTTAAATTTTGATTTACAAGCATCTTTTGAAGAAGGTCTAATTGCTTACAACTAAAAAGAAAGGGCTTCTTAATGTGGCAACTTCAATTGTCATATTAAAACCCTTAGCTTCTTTTCCAAGTTGATTTTTCATATTGCTAGGCTTTCCATGCAATTTACAACACTTGTCCTTAGTATGACAAACCTTCATGCAGTGGTTTCACCGAGGTATGCCATCTTTCTTTTGTCTATTATTAAGGTTTTGATTCAGGTAACCATGGGTAACTAAGATTGAATTTTCAATACTATGTTAAGCATTCTGTGATCCTACCAAAAGCTTCTTGTGGCTTTCTTCCTTTCTCACTTCAAAGATGGCTTCATGGAGGGAAGAGAAAGGTTTCATTCCTATAACCTTTCCACGAACTTCATATTTATCATGCAACCCAAACAGGAACTTAAAAGTACATTTTTTTCTTAATAAGTTACTTGTAGATGGTTGCATTTTCATTGCAACTCTAGGTTTTGATCTTAAACACATCAAATTGTTACCAATATTTGTTGAGAAAATTGGCATATTGGACCACAATTATCTCTCTTTGTCTTGGATCATCATAAAAGGAAAAATAAGACAACAAATAAGAGAAAAAAGGAGACAATGACTAGCAGTAATAAAATAATAGACCACGCCTTAATTACTAGACCACATTTTAAATACCAATAATTACCAACAATGGTCCATGTTTTTGTATACCTCATTATCCTTTTTTTTTTAATGCATGAGTTGGCAAGGCTAAGTGTGTTCTGACTAACTACCCTCTTTGTTGCACATGAATGCTACAATGGCCTCATTAGCTAGGCACCATGTAATTGCTTCTCCTTCGATGGGAGCTTTTCCTTATGTTTTGCTATATTCCCAACAACCCCCTTTTCCATAGGCACACTAATGCTCTTATTTTCTATTGGCTTGTGCATTTAGGCTAGCATTTAAAATGATGTATTATTGATCATACTCATGTCACTCACATGTTTAGCACTAGATAGAAGCATCATTGGTTAGCCAAAATCCTTAATTCCCATACGTGACAATGTTCCTCTAGGTATGTTGTGTTCATTAGCAAATAATGTTAATAAATGGATTGAAGGCCTAAAATGTCCTATTTAACTTCTTCCTTTCCATCTTTACAATATCTACATCATCACCATACATTAAGTGCTACTAGTATGCAACGTCCATGGTTTAACAACAATCCCTTAACAGCAATTGAGGAAGCAACTTTCTTGAGACTACTTAGACTAGTGTAATGAACTTGTACATGATGAGACATCCTACTTTATATAAAGCATAATGTATGTAGACAAAGAGTATGACAATTTTAGTCATTTTGTGTATATGGTGATAGATAACCAAATAGATGTTCAGTTGTTCAAAGTTTAAGTACTAAAATTTACCTTGTACATTGTAAAAAACACTTGTTAAAAAACTATCTTACTATCCTAAGTTTTGTTTGACTAAATAATAAAATTCAGTTAACTTATGTTAATTTTCTAGAAAATCTAATTGACTATATAATAAGATCTAGTTAAACATAAGTTAACCAAGATAAGGCATGCATTTTTTATAGGCCAAGGGACGATTTTCTCACTGTAATGTAATAGCATTGATTGTGTGTCCATTCAAGCTACACAACATGTCTTTCAAGCATAACTTTTCTCTTTCATTAGTCACGCACTGAAAAATCTCGTATGCTCTTATCAGGCATTTAATTATGTTTACCACTAAAGCCCTTATCCTTTCCCTTAAACCCTAAAAGTTTTTATGCTCCTTGACTCACTTGCTGTCAAATGCTTTATAAATTTTTCATGACTAAAATAATCCTCCAAAATGTTAAGAATCAAATGCATTACCAAGGTTAGTCCTATTTGTAAACCTCATGATCGTCTTTCAACAAACAAAGAAGAATCATCCTTAAATGCCTTAAAGAAGGGTGTTAGTTCCTCTCCTAAAAACCCATCATTGTTGAAGAAGAGCAAGCCAAGGACTAGCTTGAAGAAGAGATGACGTACCATTGAAGGAGAAAGGTTGTTAAAACACTAGTGTCGAAACCAAGCAAATCAAAAGGCAAGGGTCTCATGAATACTTCAACCGATGAGTCTCTTGCCAAAGCCATTATGACTTTGAAAAGATAAAAGCAAGCAACCAATAAAGTCATCCTCCAAGGCACCACCCTTAAAGAAGAAAGATGCTCTAATAGCTCCACTAGCAACAAATTAGAGTTAAATGAGAAAATAATTGCTGAAAAGATAAAAGATTTGGAATATAAAGAAGAATTGTACAAAGAAGAAGAAGGATCATTTGCCGAATCCCTTAAACCTTTTCACTTCCTATTAAAAGTTGAGAAGCTTAGATATAAAATACTTTAAGAAGAAAATTATGGCAACTAAAAAACTAGTACCACTCGTAGACATGAGATATGTCGAATGTGATATCGAAGAAAATTTTTGAGACATGGGATAGGTTCTTTTGCTATCCATTTAAAAGTCCATTTATGATGAGCTAGTAAGAAAATTCTATGCAAACCTAAAAGTAATAAAGGATGGCATCTAAATCACATCATTCATCAACAGAAAAGAATCATGTTAAGTATGTACGAATTGGGAAAATCTTTAAGGATGAAATTTGAAGGCAAAGACTTCTATGTTTAGAAGGCCTAAGGAAGAAAATTCCTAATCTCATATGAAGAAGTTGGGAACTTCATTATTAAAAGAGAAGATTTACTAGATCTTGGAAAATTCAATGCTATCACCTTTAATTTCAAGACAAGGATCATGGCTCATATTATCAATACGATTGTTTTGCCTAAAATAAGATCATTGAAAGCATTGATCCAAAAGGATGTTTGTCTGGTATATTCCTTGCTAACCTAAACATTGGTTAACCTAAGCATTTGGATACTAGATTCAAGTATAAGCATGCCATACAGGATGTCTCTTACCAAGGTGTTCAAGTGTCAAAGAGTGACTTTAAGGGGATACTTATGTAGAGAAATGGATACTAGCTATAATGCAGCCACTTTCAAATTAATGAAATACAAGCAAGTTGATGACACATAAAGGTGAGTTATGGACTTTCTTGATTCTCTCACTACACTTATACCACCCCCTACACTGGCATAAGACCATATTCCCCCTCAAGCACTAGAACCCATTAATCTTAGCCCTATTAATCTTGAACCTTCTAATCTCAAACCTATGGCACCAAAGGCTATAATTAGTGAAAAACTTGTAGCCTTTACATCAATTTTTCTTAAAACTTCTAGCTCAGCCAATCAAGCACCAGAATTTCTAGCTCTTCAGAATGTTATAGGTGTCTTCCTCCATAATCCCTCCCAGACTCACAAAAGACCTCCTAAATGCTCAAATTGAGTTGATCACACTGTTAAGGATCTTAGTGATCACATGGCTAGGTTGGCAATTGATGTAGGTATCACAAGGGGACTGCAACATGGAGGAAGAGTTATTAGATAATGATTGCAGTTTTTAACAACTAAGTTGAAGGAGAAGAAAAATGCATTTAGGCAAAGATCTACTTCACTATCAGTTTGGTTAGAAGACACTCAAAGGATGGTTCCACACATAAATATGGAACTGAGTCAATCAATCAATGGCATTTTAACTCAACTTGCTTAAAGGCATTGAAGATTATCTTGAACATCACTTTGTTTGACTTAGCCTATGATTGTCCTCAAATCTTAAGTTTTTTTAATCCTTGTTTACTAATAGACCTTTGAAGTATATTGGTTAATGATTGTTAGATATTATGAACCCTTGTCTTTGGTCAATACTAGATATTATGGTTGCTTGTTTTATACTTTTCTTGGTAGCTTTATATCATTACCTTCATTCACTTGTTCAATTTGCTTATTTGGTTTGCTGCCATATTGTTGCTATTATTGTTACTTAGGTTCCGCCCTTTTGTTGATGATAAAAAAGGGAGAACATTTTATATGTCATAAGTGGAATTGATTAAATATTGCTATTAGAGTCGACTATATAATATGTTGGAATTGACTATATAATGTAATGAAAATGGTTAGTGGATAGCAATGAAATTTGTTATTTTAATTGTCTGTGTTAGTCATCATTAGTTTGGCATCTGGTTGGAGCATGCATGATCTTGGTCACCATTAGTTTGACTTTAATGGACTTATGATACAGTCAACTTGATCTCACAACCTTTCACCTAGGTCTACTAGGAAAATTAATCAAAAATCCATAATCACCTATTCAACCCCTCTAGGCAAGGACAAAATGAAGTATTACATTTTAAGGGCAGTCGCCCTTTGCAAAAATTTTTATATGTATTATATATATATATATATATAATATTTTTAAAATGTTTTTAAATCTATCCCATAAAATTTTTTTTACCCCTTTTATTATTTATGTATATAACATCACTCTTGGGCAAAACACATTGAAATCAAGTAGCATTTCATAAGAGACCATGTTCAAAGAGGTGATATGGAGAAAAGATACATTCAAGATAAAAATAGCTAACATCTTCACTAAACCTCTTTGAAAATATAAATATTTTTCTCAGGAAAGAACTAGGAATGATTGATCAAATATGATATCTGTGCTTGATTTTATGCGAAAATGTGAATATTTAAGTCTATCTACATATGAAGAATGGATCCTTTTCCGTTATGGCACCAATGTGAGAAGGTTTAGTTAGGCTATTTGATTTATTTATACGTATAAGGTAATAGTTAAAATCATTCATGATAATTCAATACAAAAAATAGAAATACTTGACCATTAAAGGTAGCTGTATAATAGATTGAATATTGGATGTAAAGACCACCATTAACAGTCATTATTTTATTATCAATAAAGTTTTGACATTATATTTATATTATTAATAATGTGATATTGTCCTTAGATTAAGAGATAGGAAACATAAGTGATGATTTGATTATCTCAAAAGAGCTTGTATTTTTATTAAAACAAGTTTTAAATTGTTCACAATCAAAGATTATTAGGGTAGTATAATGCAATAACATTAACACATGGCTAGATCTACTCATTTAGGTGAGGATGACCTATATTTAGGCCATTTGTATAGGTAACACTAAGGTTAGCATATAAGTGCTCATAACAAATATGAGTACACTAAATTGATCCATTAAGAATAGCTAATGGTGTTTTTCACTAATTGCTATTCTTAATTAGTACACTATAGTTCTCTTTTAATCTAAGTGACCATTGATATCTTACGTATGTTGTATATTATATTTTAATATTATTAGATTTTAATTCTAGTAATAAGTCAAACTAAAAGTAGTTATTGAATATAATGTCACATGCATGCAGATATATGATTGCGTTAATAAGGAATCTATTATTCCTAATGAAAGATAGATGCTTCATTTAATAAGGATAAAACTAGATAAAGTCTATGGTCATAGCATGGATAAGAGAAATTAGAAAAGGTGATTTTTTTTTCTAATTTCTCTTATCTTAGTTATCATCCAAAATCATGTATGTCATAAACTTAAGGTTTAACATGTTATCTATATCTAAACGAGTTAATGGAAAAGCATCATGTAAGAGAGGGATATATGTATATTAAATACTAACATAATAAGTTCATTGATTTGCAAATAAATTCATATTCTATTAAAGGTTATGATATATTACTAGATATTACTCATAATCTTAAGAACCAAAGAATCACATAATCATTGTTTATGAATGAGAAAGAGTTCTAATTAAATTAATTAGAATAATTGAATAGTTTAATTATTTAAAAGTCACATAAATTTGGTTCATAAATTAAAAATATTTCTAATTAATTAGATTAATTGAATGAGTCAATTATAAATGTAAGAGATTGCATTCTCATTACTAGTAAAATTTGAATCTAAAGGGTCATACACAATACAAGATTATTCAAGAGAGGCAATTAAATAGAAAATGAATGCAAATGGATTCACACTCTATTTAATAGAAAAAGATGAATGGAGAATTAGCACTTGTTAGCCACCACTCTTTCTCATAGAAACCTAAGAGGAATTCTTTCAAACTAAAGATAAGATCTTTAGCATTTCTCTTGGCTTTGCCTTATATGAATATATTTAAAGGCAAGACACTCGTGTTGTTTGCAAATTAGGCTTGAAATTTGTGTTGCTTGGGTTTGTGACCTTGTACTTGAAAATCTAACCTTATGAATGTAACTGGCCATAAAAGTAAGTCACTTTAACCTTCTCTTATAATACTAATACAATTTACAAGAAGGTCCAAGGTTAAATAGAGCAAAGAAAATCTCAAAACATTAGCTTTTGCTCTTTTCTCTAAAATTATTCTAGTTATACTTTCTTTTTATTCAATTATCTCAACATTTCTAGCTTGATCTTTTTTTTTTTTTACATTTTTTTTGAGGTCAATGTTGCGAAGAAACTATACATGTTGAGTTTGCAAAAGCCTCCATCTAAATTTCAAGACAATGTGAAGTGGGACAGCATTTTAGTAATGCATGCGGTTAAGGAACAATGATTCAAAATGGCCCCCTATCCTACTCTTTTGGCACTTGATTTACTACGTCCACAAATTTTGAAGGGCAAGTTAAGCCAAAAAGCCTATAGACACATGTCAACATAGTCACTTATTGTGACAGAGGAGAGGCAACATCATGACGACATCAGTGTATCGACTTTATCTATGCCGTTTGGAGGTGCTGCTTCCTCTTCTCTTACCACAGCACCATTACACGGAGATTTTAGCATGGTTAGTCCATCTTCTTTTATACCGAGCAACCAATACAAAAACTTTGGAGATGTCAGTCCCTCCTACTACATGCTAACTTCACCATCATCTTAGTTTGCAGTTGTCAAGGCCTCGCTATTAACGTCACTGTAGATGCAGAAAGGGTATTCGTTGTTCACAGAACTATTTTCTAACTTTTTAGTGTTTATTATTGAATATAGGGATCAATTTTTTGAACATATAGGATTATCGCATAAAGGGTTCACGACATCTAATTAACTAATTTCTCTGATTCAATCTCCTTCCTTAGATCTAAATTTTCCACCAGTTGCCTATGTGATAATCCTGCCGATAAAAGAAGAATAGATGGTGAAATGGTGATTATAGTGAGAACAAATACAAATGCGTTGTGGCATAAGCAACTATTATTATAATCAATAGTTGTTCTCTTCATTGTATTCATACATCATTACAATTTTTTTTTTCTATCTATTTTATTCAGTTGGTTTAGTTCAATGTCTTTAATCACTTAATTATTTTCAATTTTTCCTAACTTTGTGTTTAAATAATCAAATAAAATATATTATATCTTATAAAAAATAAAATAATTCAAGTTATAGATAAAATTAATTTTTCTCACTAACACATCCTTATTATGGGCGAGTTACTTTTTATTCATTTTAAGAAAAAATAACTCATCCTCATTGACGGTGAGTTATGTTATTTCATTGAATAAAAGAATTCATCCTTAATAACCCAACTTTAATAAGAGCGAGTTACTATTAAACAAGAAAAATAGATTAAAGCATTTCGATTAAATGAGATTTTTAAGGAAAAATTTTACAAATTAATAATCTTAATTGAAGCATGTGGATCAACATGTATTGGGCCACGAATATGCTGACTTTTCTACTTCAGGAATTGTGATTAGACATTTTATCTCTCCATTTTTCCCAAGTGGCGAGGCTAGTATAAAGTAAACTTTAATACGTTTGATTCCATAAACAAATCTTTTATTTGGACGCAGGAAGTATGAGGAAAATAAAAAAATTATTAAATAATTTTATTTGATATATGTTTTATAAAATTAGAAAAAAATATATTTTTATTCTATAAATATATAAATTAAGAATAATTATGATATCTAATTTATATAAAACCTATTATGTTATTATTATTACTTATTTTATTATAACACCATTTTCAAATAAAAATACAATCATTATTTTTTATCAATTTTTTTATTATTTTTATTCAATTAAATATATAAAGAAAATGATATTCATATTTCTTTTTATATTATATCAAATCTAATTATTTTATTTTATTTATATTATTTTTTCTTTCTATTTTTACATTAATAATTTTATATATGCATGATAGAATATACCACGCAGATTCTTATATATAATAATTTACGAACGTACATATCGTGGGTCCTAAGGTTAATTTGGTGATGATATTTCAACGAGGTTTCACAAGCATCCAACTTACAGGTATTGGGGATGACTTACCTACACAAAATTTAACTGACACTGGTCTTTTGGACTAAACTTATTGTGATATGAAAAGTCTGTTCAATTTGATAAGTTTGATTTTTAAAAAAACTAGATATAAGTGAAAGAAATTTGAAAAAAAAAAATCTATTTAAAAAAATACAAATATAAAATGAGTTAAGTTTATACTTTTTTAAACTAGGCCTAAGTAATTTTTTAATGATTTTATTCTAATATTTTTAAATTTCATCTAGATCTTTTTTAATTTTTTTATTTCTACTTTATTTTTTTCATAAATGAAATTTAGTAATCATTATTAATATAATTTAAAAAATGAACACAATTTTTAGTATTGATATCACTATAAATAAAACTTAATTTTTAAGTTATACATGTCAAATATAAAGTAATAGATTCATGTAATTAAAATAAGGAAAATCAAATAATAATCAATTGTATCCATAAATAGTAAATAATTATTATTTCTTCTAGCTAAAAAAATTATGTTCTTAAATAATTTAGCTAATATGTTCTATATCAATCATTGATAAATGGATTTAGTAAATATAAAATTGGATATTATTTATTACTAAATCATATTTAACAATATTAAATGTTGTTTTTTAAATGCTTAATCGTTTTATGTTCGAATTTTTAGAGAATGCTTTTTTCTTTAATTTTTTTTTAGGGAAAAGAAAGAGCTAACTATCAAAAGAAAAACTTAACCAAAAAAAAAAAAAGACTAATATTAAAGAGGAAATCAGGTCAAGCTAAATTCACTTGAATATTTTTCGAGACCAACTCAACTCCCAAAAAAAAAAACAACCAAAGTCTAATTTTAATGTTATTTTTCAAATAGGCCTTACTTATTTTTTTAACGAGCCTAACTTATGATTAGATTTATTTTTTGGACCTTGTCTCCCTTGTCTCACTTAAAAGAAATAACTAAAATTAAACTTTAAAAGATAGAATTACTTATACATAAAAGAGAGTGAAGATTTTTTCACTCCAACTTGTGATGCTTCATGAGGTTTTAGTTTTTGTCTAAATTGTAATTTACAGATACTTATATACATTTTAAATTTTAAAATATTAAAACTGTTTGTTTTTCAAAGGCGTTTTATACGTTAATAGGATACTTATACACGTTAATAGGATTAATTACAATTTCTAAAAACGGTAATCCATCCATGTGGCAAGAAGATGATGATAAGCATTGGGCACAAGAAGATGATGATAAGCTTTGGGCACAATACTGTATGCTATTGGATACTCTAACGAGTACTAGCTTTTCCTTTGACCTATTATGCTTATCGGACTATCTTTTCGTTTGAACGACCATGTTACTTGGACCATCAATGCTATTTAATTTTTTTTTCGTCTCTTATGTTGACATTGTGTTCAAACATCACATTCCATAAATTAGGATCGGTGGGCTCCCTCCAGGAAAACAAAAGAAAAAAAACAAAAGAATGCTATTACATCATAAATAATTTAAATATAATAATTTTATAGTAATTCTACAATAAAATAAACATTTTCTTACATATATATATATATATATATATATATATATATATATATATATACATATATATATATATATATATATATATAATATTGACTAAATTGTTGTTAAATGTTGATAGCCTATCAAGGACGAAGAAGCAGTAGGATCCTGTGCAGGAAAGCATCCGATTACACTGCATGCAATAGTGATTTTTTATTGACTTCCTCCATTTTTTTCCTCCTCCGTCACTTTCCGCTTCATGAAAGACTAATTCCATATTGTGGCTAGCTAGGATGGAACCTTATATTGAAATTTGAATCTATGAAAATTATTAAAGGAATTTTGGCTAAGATTTTTATTTTATTTTTCCTTTCTTTTTACACAATTTTTTGTTCATGCACTTAGTTAAGTTTGTAATTGATTAAAATTGGTGTTGTTTGTAATTAATGGCTGGTTAGACATTAATTAAAAGAATATTTGATGATTAATGAATTAATTTAAGTGCCGGATTTTTTATTTTCCTTTAATTTTTTAGTATATAATCGAGATATTTGATGAAATACATATTAAAAAATTATGTGCTTAAATGTTTGAATTAAGGTTTTTTTTGAAGTTTAATCAGTTAATTGAACATTTTAAGGTGAAAATTCAAAGACTAATTTGATTAATTAATCATTCAATTTAAGTGTTCAATAATCCTAATGATAAGAATTAATGATTCAATGTGGAGTTGATATCTCAATTCAACATTAAATTATTAATATCTTGAATCTTGTGTAATAACTCAAGATAACTTACCATGAACACAAATAAGAAGCCCTAGACTAGAACCAATAACAATTGAATTAAGATAAGGATAGTGGATATCAAGAGATAAATCTAAAGCTAGTCACATGTCTATTAGTTGCTTCTTCATTCATACAATTTAGTTAGTAGTTAGAAAATTTAATTCTATCTAATTTTAACTAGTTAAATTCAATTAAAACTCCCTTCAATTAGATAGTTTTTATAGTTTTTTTATACTTAGAAAGCTCAATTGAATATTGAAATCTATTTCCAAAGACAACGATCTAGGTTGCACTCTATACTGTAAATATTTTTCAAATTAATTTATTTGAGATTGCTCGACACAATCCTCAATTGGCATCTCAAATGCCAACCCATTTGGGCTTCTTAAGTTAGATATTATCATCATTTGTATGAGAGTTAAAATCATGTGTTTCTTTTGAACGGAATCCTAAACTTCATTTTGGCGTTGGTTTCTTCCTTTTTAGCCAGGTAGCTTTTGTTGCAGAAGATCTTGGTCTACTCTAGTCATTACTTTCAGGACCTTCCCAAGAATCTAAGTGGGAACAACCATAATCTAAGTCGCACATAGAAGGATCATAATCCCATAAAAAATGGCCATTAATTTTTGCAACATAAGAATATGGTCCATCAAGAAAGATGGAGCTGATAGGAATAAGGCCTTTCTTTTACTACTGAGAAAAGACAGGAGATATCATCATTGATTAATGAGTGAGTCGTCTGCTAGAGGAAGAGGTGCCTTCTTCAGATCCTAGCCTTTTAAATATGGATTTAACTATAATCTCCAAGCTTCTCAAGAATAAGAGGAGCAATGGTGTGAAACACTTTCTGACTATCATGGAATTCCTTTTAATAATTAGTAACCCATTCAAACGACATTAATTGTAAGAGGTCTTCCATTAGAAATTGTTTGGGGATTTGAATAATAGTTGTATTATTAGGTCTATCAGAAACCATATAAAGCATATCATCTGTAGAGTTCTAGAATTGAAGATCATTGGAATAGTTCTATAAACGATAGATCATCTGGTGATAAAAAGTGGCTAGAACAATAATTTAAACTTGTTCAGTACTAATGATCTAAACTTGCACTTTTAATCTTGAAGAAAAAGTAGAATCTAACAACTTTATGTTGAAATAGGGGACAATTGTGAGGATCACACTGCCACCATTTAAAGTGACTAAAGCTGCACCAATTAAAGTATTTTTAAAAGAGATGTAAAGGTGTCAAGGAGGGAAACATGGGCTGTAGTCGTAATTCCTTTTTTGCCATGAAGAGTGAGTATAAGGTGAATGGCTCCAAGATGGAGGTGAGTGTATCCTTGATGGATCCAGTGGGAGGTAAAACTACCAGGAGTTTCCACGGTCACATACTATTCAGCTTGGGTTGATTGTAACTCATATTGATCCATTTTTGTGCCTTGGGCAATTTCTTTAATGGGAGGAGTTTTTGGAGAAAGGAGACATTTGATTAAATAAGTGAAAAAGCGATTTTAATGGTATAGTTCATATGGGTTAAGGATAAGGGCTATAATCTCTTCTAGGTGGGATTCATTTGGGATACGAGTTATCTATACAAGGTCATTTATTTTGTTGAAGGCATAAGATATACAAGAAGAAAGGATGGATCTAGGGAAAGAAAGAGAAAAGGATAATCTAATAGGTTCATTGGGGTCTTCTGTGGATGTCATGTGTGAAGAATTTTCTTACTCTCTTTTATAGTAAATTTACTTTTGATTATCTGAAAAATGTTTATAGGCTTTGATACCACTCTATGCAACACTTAGATCAAACAACATTTTCTTCCATATCTCCTTTTTAAGATCCTTCAATTTGTGAAGGTCTTCTTCAAAGAGTACTTATTTAGGAAACATCATGAGTTTGGGATGTGCTTGAACATATTCTAAAGGGAGAGAAGGAACAATTTGATCTAATTTCTTTGTCTCTTTAAAAGTAATAGGAAGACAATGTCGACAAAAGTGATCAAGATGATGTTCACATTTATCCTTTAATCTTCTAGGAAACATCATGAGTTTGGGATGTGCTTGAACATATTCTAAAGGGAGAGAAGGAATAATTTGATCTAATTTCTTTGTTCTTTAAAAGTAATAAGAAGACAATCTCGACAAAAGTGATTTGGATGATGTTCACATTTATCCTTTAATCTTCTAGGGATAGATTCTATTCCTCGTCTCTTTAAGACATAATAATTTATTCTAGTTTCCTAATTAGAATCATCAGAATCCTTATCTAATTATACCTAAACTAATAGCCTCTCTTCTCTGGGCCTTCTTCTTGTCTTAGCCTTTTAGGATCAATGATTCTTTTGATGTTACTGAAAAATCTTTTGATTAAGGAACCTATAGACAAGGATAACACTTCTGTTCAAATTATCTTCATCTTAATACTTTCTGATACACAGGATCCTTTTTAAAGGTAGTGTAGAGCATACTAGTATTGGCGCAGATAATCGTAAGAGAATTACAAATAAAAGATTTCAAAAAATGAAGATATCTAAAAAGACATGAGAGAACTCAAAGAGTTTTATTTAATAGTCTGGAGCATACAAGACTCCTCTTATCAATCATTGTGGAAGAGTATCTTTCTTATAGCTAAGGCCTATAACAAGCAAACAAACAACCTTTTGCAAAAATTGAGACAAGAATACAGACACACTTTAATAATTTTACGTAAAGCAAGCCATGAAGAAAAGCATACTGACACACTAGTACAATTATTACATAACGAGACAAACACCAGCTCATCAAAGATAAGCTTATCCTTTTTTGATTGGCTCGTGAGGTAGCAATAGATTAGGATCGTCATCAGAAGTGTCGGTAGCATTAGGATCCACAACTATTGATTTTCCTAATCTTGTGAATAACCATTCTTCAAGCTTATCTAAATCAACGACTCATTAGGATCTTGAGAGTCTTGCATGACATCTTGTGATGACTGTAGAGGTTGAGGAGATGTGCTTGATCCTTGGACAAAATTCATCATTTTATTAAATCTCCAAACTTCAGTATTTAGAAGATCTATTCAGGCATTCTTAGTCCTCTAGGGATAAACTCTCCAGGATATGGCCCTATTGAAGTATAGAAGACAAGTTTGTTTTTATGATAATTGTTAAGTTCATATAAAAACAATTTTAAAGCTTTAAGAGTATTTGTCTCCCAAATAGGCCGATTAGTGAAAGTATGCCACCTTAGGCATGATTCCTAGATAAAAGCATGTTTTGATTATTCATCCAATAGGGGCGGTGGATGATAAAAATGCATTCTACTTTTTGATTTTCCTTAGGATTATTCCACAAGTCATATTAAGAGATGATTCATTGAAATTCACTACGCCACCATGGTAATGGTAAAAACCATTCAAGGAAAAGCCATAAGTTGGAATTTTTATTTCTTGCTTGATGAAGAAAATAGTAAACAAGAAGAGGTGGAAATGTTATGGCTCTTGAGTAAAGGACTATGAGAGCCTAAAGATACCAAAGGGCATAAGTCTGGATCTTAAAAAGAACCATAAAGGGAACTTAAGGATTAAAATATGATGGATGGACAGGGAGATGGGAATCTTTGAGATACTTATAGAGATGGTAAAATATAGATTTCTTAGCAAGCTTTTGGACATCAACTAGGGTTTTTGGTTTGAAGTCAATAGAAGGAAAGTCTTTTTGTAAGTTGAGTTGAAGGTGGTAGAGAATGATGAATAGTACAACCAAGAATGGAATGAGCCATATGTACAAAAAGGATAGGCTTGACAGAAATAAAGAGATTTACAATCTTTGGTTTGGAGAGGTAATTTACAATGATGTTTGTGTGATCTTCTATATGCTAGATCTTGAAGTTATAGTAAGAAAATCAATCTTTTCAGTGAAGTAATTGTTTTTCTGGCAGAACTTTCTTTTTTGACTTTAAAACTTTTGGGAATGATAAATTATCCATTTGAACCACAAATTCATATGAACTTAAATGAAAGCTGAATTTTTCAATTCCTTTTTTGTCTGCAAGGATTTCCTTGTAGATTCCATAGTAATGCTTTTCAAAATCTTTTAATTATCTGCTAGTATGGCCACAATAACATTTCTTTCCATCAATTTCTTTAATGAGGACAGCTTTCCAATAGTCATCACTGGTATCTGTTTGAAGGATCCTATTACCCTTATTTGGAATCTTTAAAAGTAACGAATTTTATGCAATTTGCTTCAAATGCTTTATAGCTACTGTTTAGGTAAAACCCTAAGGAGGGTGGTTTTTCATTAAAAGTTTAGACAGCTAACTGGTGTAATTAGACATATGAGGGATAAAGTCTCTAATAAAGTTTATTATCCTGAGAAAATATTGAATTTTCTTTATAGTGAGATTTTCATCTAGGAATGTGAGAAGTTCCAGTGCAATGTATGTGCTTGGTTGGTAGTGACCATTTGGAAATGTTCATTTCAAGAAATTCAATTTGAGACTGACCCAACTGATTCTTTCAGGCTGAGACCTTAGGAAATGTTCTAAGTCTAAAGGAACCATAAATTCATATGGAATTAAATCAAAGCTGAAATTTTCAATTCTTTTTTTGACTGCAAGGATCTCTTCGTAGATTGTATGATAGTACTTTTCAGAGACTTTGAATTGTCTGCTAACTTAGTCACAGTAATATTTCTTTCCATTAATTTCTTCAATGAGGACAACTCTCCAATAATCATCACTGGCATCTGTTTGAAGGATCCTGTTACCCTTATTTGGAATCTTTAAAGGCAATAGATTTTGGGCAATTTGCTTTAAATGCATTATAGCTGCTATTTGGGCAGAACCCTAAGAAGGGGATCTTTTCTTAAAAGTTTGGACAGCTGGCTGGTGTGATTAGACACATAAAAAATAAAGTCTTTGATAAAGTTTATTATCCCAAGAAACTATTGAATTTTTTTTATAGTGAAATTTTTATTTGGGAAGGTGAGAAGTTACTATGCAATGTATGGGCCTGGTTGGTAGTACCATTGAAAATGTTCATTCTAAGAAATTTAATTTAGGCTTGACTCAATTGATTCTTTTAAGATGAGAGCATGATCTTTTATTGCTTAGTGATATCTAAGAATTGTTGTAAGAGCCTTTTATGATTTTTCTTATTTTTTGAATTGAGAAAGATATCGTCAATGTAAATAAGAATAATATGAAAAATGGACTTAAATATTTTTATTATAACCTTTTGAAATAAGGACAAGGCAACCCTGTGGAAAGCAATCTTGTACCTCTTAGTGAGATCAGTTTGTTTTCTTTTAAGAACACATGTCACTCCTTCATACCTCACACTTCTTATCTCTCCCACAGTATATCTATTCTTTCAAATATCCCACGTCACTCCTATTACGTCAAATATAAAACGCCTT
Source organism: Erythrophleum fordii (assembly GCA_032878935.1). NCBI lineage: Eukaryota > Viridiplantae > Streptophyta > Magnoliopsida > Fabales > Fabaceae > Erythrophleum > Erythrophleum fordii. Next base: position 2,608,323 of record JAVQMF010000025.1, on the reverse strand, counting down.
TTATATATATATATATATTCTTTAGCTAATCCCAACTAGTCTATTTTTTTAAAAAAAAATTAATTAAATGTCCCAATAAAAATAACAACATGACGTCAAAGTCAATTATGATTTTTTGCACAATGTTAGAGTGAAGAACTAAAAGCAAAATTATAATTTTTAAATAATAATTAGAGAATTAATATGAAACTTTAATATTATATAATTAAAATAAAAAAATTAATATATTATAATAAAATTCATGCCAGCTGCATCTTATGAATAGTATAACTCTTATGGATAGATATTGTTGATGTTCGTACATAAATAATATTTTATTTATACACTTATTATTTTTTTTTCTGAATTTTTTTATAAGATCTACGGGTATTTTTTAAATTCCTCTTACATCTTGTGAGGAAGAAACTAGTTAATTCTAAGTCAAGGAAAAATTATAATTTTTAATTTTTAAAAATGTAATAGAAACTACAAACACTTTCAACTTAACTGATAGAGGCTGGACGCAAATTATCACAGATCCGTCAACTCTCAATAAATGTATATTAGAAGTGACTAGACAGCTTGCATCCATTAAGTTGCAAATTTTGAGACTAGAACAGTTGGAGGACACAGTACGGACTCTTTCATTGACAAATGTGGTTGATGGGTTTGGTACAATAGGATAACTTTCAGAGAAAATTAGAATTGAGATCTAAATTTTAAAAAATTTATTTTAAAAAACTTATTATTATTAAATTTAAAAATTTTACTTAAAATCAGTAATAATTTATTCTAAACTTTGTAGTAATAAATTTTTTAAAGTAAAATATTTTAAAACTTTGATCCTCAACTCTTATTCTCTCTAACTTTTATAAGAATAAAATTATTTTAAAAAATAAAAAAATAATTATGTAATTTAAAATTGTATTTAATATAATTAAAAAATATAAATATTTTTTATTTCTATATTTAGTTTAATAAAATTAATGTAAGAATAAAAAATATATTTAATTTTTTTACTTTAAAAAGTTCTTTTAATACTTTAATATATATTTTATTTTATTTTTTTGTGAAATTAATTTTTTACATAATATAAGAATAAGAAAAATAATCCAACCCCTGAAACTCGGTTTCTTCACTTCCATCAGTCCGAGTGACGAAACACCACCTCTGTGCACAGTATTAAAGGAATTGGGCTATAACAATCGAATTGCACAACCTTATTTTCTTGCAAAACAAGATTTCAGAAGAAGACTTGATCGTCACTACTCTCTTCTATAAAATCAACGTAGAAGCACAATAGGATTAGGGCTGCATGTAACTTACCCAAGCAATCAAATATTAGGTAGAGTTGTACTCTCCTCTTGCTTGAGAGGAGTTTGTTATTTTTGTTTTATTTCCTTTTACTTTTGTTTCTGAATATTTTAGCCACAGATGGCAGACATGCACCACAAAGATGTCGTCTTGGAAATTCAACCTTCACCTCATTCTAACTCCTCCAACTATGTTGAAGATCAGGTGTGCTACTCATCCTATATATTGTGAAGACGTTGTTGTTGTTATTGTTGTTGTTATTATTATTACTATTTTGTTTACCTTTCTCGTGCTTTTTTGAACCTTTTTCGGCCAATAGAAAATCGAAAGAAAACTACAAAACATCCAGAAAAGACAGCACTTTCCTAGCCGACACCTTCACAAGCCAACTTAATTAACATCACTAAAAAGGAAATCTGGAATGAGGTTTCTTTTAAGATAGTTACACCTCTCCCTATTTTTTCTTTCCAACCCATCAAATGATAAACTAAATCTTTGCATATGTACTCATGTATATGTTTATAGATTTGACCCAATTATTGTTTTAATCTCTGAAATATATATATCTATATATAAATGTTTAATGCGGTCCTTTATTTTAATTCTTCTTAATTCAATGTTAAACATATTTTTCATTCTCCAATTGTTCATTTTATCAACTCGGATCACTCTTTCTTACTCAAATTAATAGACGTCTTTTTCTAACATATCATATTAGTGCTACACATTTATCTTTTGTATATAATTTTATACATCTAGTAATTGGGATAAAAAGACATAATTTAAGCTGACGAAAATACTAAATTGATGAATAATTAATAAATGAAATACTAAGCTTGGAAGAATTGAAAATCAAAGATTATCAAGTTAAAGAATACGTCAAGCTTATGGAGACCAAAACAATAATTTTTTATTTAAATTATGATTATAATTCTTATTTACTTCGGTGATAGTGATATTTTTTTAAATATCTCTTCTACAATATATCTGTTCTTTTAAATATTCCACATCACTCCTATTACGTCAAATATAAAACGCCTTAAAAAAATATATTTTCTTAGCTAATCCCAACTGGCCCAATTTTTTTTTTTTAAAAAATTATTTAAGTGTCCCTATTTGACGTTAAAGAAAAAGTATGATGCAATATATATGACAAAGTAAAATAACAGCATAGCGTCAAAATTAATAATAATTTTTTGTACAATGTTAAGGTCAAAAAAAAAAAGCAAAATTGCAAATTTAAATAATAATTAAATAATTAATATGAATGTTGAATATTATACTATTAAAATAAAAAATTAATTTTAAATCAACACAAAAGAGAAAAATTGCAATTTACAATTTTTAAAAATGTATAAAATTGAATATTATACAATTTTTAATTTGTGAAGTTGGTTATTTCATTTGTGTTACTCTACTTGTGATTCTTTATTTAAGATTGCTACTTTTCAATCCAACTCAAATTTAGTAGATGTCGAGCAATTACCAGAATAATAGGCCCAATAAAGAGGAAATAGAAATTGTGGAAATGGCTAAACACCAAATGGAGCATGAATCCCCTGTTACTGCTCATTCTAGTTCTTCAAGCCAATCAGATGATTAGGTACAACTATTGGTATATATATTTATATATTTATATTGCATTAGTTATTTGCAAATAGTAATTAGGATTTGGTTAATTAAGTTAAGGTGGATGATGTGATCGTTGACATGCAAGCAATGTTGCGGGATAGCGAAGAATTTGCTTTGTCAACCAGACCATGTTGCATCTATAGGGTGCCCATTCTAATTCGTCAAGTAAACGAAGATGCCTATACCCCACAATATGTTTCCATTGGCCGTTTTCATTATGGCACTTAGGGGTGTACATCGGGTCGGGCGGCCCAAGGGGCCCGCCCTAGCCTGACCTAATCGGGTCGCAAAACATAATCGGGCAGCCCAGGCTGCGGGATAGCGAAAGATTGCCCTAATAATTTTTTTTTAATTATTAATATCTTGTCATCTTATATATATATATATATATATTTATGTTTATTTTATCAATTCTCTTTATGCATTTTCATTATCTATTTAAACTTTCCCTATTTCAATTATTTTTATTATTGATGTGTATGTTTACTGACATTTCTTTTATTGAATAATAAAAATACACATATTTACCTAAAGTTAATTATGTTAGTATAGGTTATATTTTGCTTGACAATTCTAATCTTTTTATTATTGATAAAAACATGAAGGTTCCAAAAGTTTATTGTTTTGAAGTATATGCCTATGAGTCTACAAAAAAATATTTTTATATTAATATATTCCATTGGTCGGGCTCGGGCTACTAAAAACAAGCCCGATGTCTTAATCGGGCCGGCATCGGGCATTATGGCACTCCAAGACTGCAAAACATGGAAAGACACAAAGTGGGTACTTTTCAACGAATTCATAAAACGGTCAAACACAAGCTTGAATGATTTGGTTAACTTTGTGAAAAGTTTAGAACCAAGGGTGCGTGCTTGTTACTCAGAGAACATCAAACTTAAAAGTGAAGAACTTGCGAAGTTGATATTGTTGGATGCTGGTTTTATAATTGCACTCTTCCTTGGATGGTCAGAAGAAGATTCTTAACTGAAAATCCCATGTGTGAGGTTTGATTTAAAGTTTGATCTATTATTGTTGGAGAATCAACTTCCATTTTTTATTCTTGAAGATCTATTTAATCGAGCCATTCCCCCTCACATTATTTATAATCATTCATTTTTTGAGCTCACATTTCACTTTTTTAGCTTGCAACATTATGACCTTAGCCCTATAAAACACTTTACAGATCTTCTTAGAAACTCTTACTTAAATCCTCACATAATGCCTTCTTTTGATTCCCCTGAAAACTATGAACTTTTATACACTGCAATCGAGTTATATGAAGCAGAAGTGAAGTTTAAGAAAAGAACAAGTAATTGCTTATTAGATTTGAAATTTTCAGGATGTATTCTTGAAATCCCAAATATTTCAGTAGAAGACCATACTGAACTTATCTTCCGTAACATGATAGCTTTTGAGCAATTACAATATCCTTATGAACCCTACATTGCTAATTATGTAAAAGTATTGGATTACCTTATCAACACAAGCAAAGATGTAGATATCTTAATTCATCAAGAAATAATCAGCAACTATCTAGCTGATGGTAATGATGTGGCTCAACTATTTAATGGCCTTGGCAAAAATATTTTGTTTTCAAGTTTCAATTCAGATTATGTTAATATTTGCAAAGGGTTGAATGCCTTTCATAAAGATCCATGGAACAACATGAAGGCCACTTTGAGACGTGATTATTGCAAGACACCTTGGCAAATTGTTGCTTCCATTGCTGGAATTGTACTGCTTGTTCTTACCATTGTTCAAACAATATTTTCTATCATCAAGTAGTATTGTAAGTTTAAAGCTTGTGTAATTTGAATGTTCAGTGGATTTCTTGGCACTTTGTAATGAATGTCGATATGCAATTATTTTCCATACCTATTGCATCTCAAACTTGAACTTCTGGAAAACTACCTAGGTGCTAAAGAGACTGATGGTTTGGTGGGCCATGAGGAAGATTAGTCATAAGGTATTAAGTGGTATTATATGTATAATAATAATGAGCAATTATCATGGACAGCGAAGGGTCTTAAACCTTTAACAAAGAGAGAATTATTTAAGACACAGTTTTTGCACAAAGCACTATAAAACTTTTGTTGGGGTTTTAAAAATGATTAGCCTAGAATTCACATGACGAGCTGGCACAGATTTACCAATTGCAGAGAGGGGTCTTGGTTTTCAAAGAATTCATCTTTTTAATCAAGCTCTTTTGGCAAAACAGATTTGGTGAGTTATTTGATTAGATTGAAGCTTTAATTTGCTTCTAATTTTTTGGCTACTAAAATTTTCTCTAAGGAAAACTGTGCTGTTCTTCAAAATCACTTCAATTCTACTTGCACAAATCACTCTGTTTTGTTTAAAATGGTTACTTCTTGTATTCTTCAAATGATTTGTTTCCATTATGCTATTAGTTTTCTCATAGAAGATTTCCATTTTGACCATAATCCAAAGCCAAACTATTTTAACACCATCTGCTTTGCTTTATATTTTGTTGCTCATTTATTCTTTTTTTTTTTAAATTGTTATCCAGAACTTAGTTTGAGAAATGCAAATCATAATAGAGGTGATGATATAGAATATTGATGGGAGTGTAGGGAAAGTGAGATAGGATATAGTATTATGGTACAATGCCGGGTTTCATCATGTTCCTAGCTGAGAAGATTTTCCAGTCATGCCGATGAACTTTTTGTTGTATAAAAGTATATTCTATTACTTATTTAAATGGTACACCTAATTGGCAGTTTTGCACTTTCTTGACAGTTTTTGGTAAGGAAAAGTTTATTTTATTTTATCTAACTTTTAATGTCTATCCTCTTGCCTCCCATTTTAGGTAAACTGAGACTGCATTGCCGATAATGTTACGTGATTAAAGTTTCTAAATTAAGATGTTGTGCTCCAATGTGGCTAATTAATAGACCATGAGATTGATTGTAATTTTTTTTTAAGACTAGGAGAGAGATTGTAATTGGAGGCAAATATCATAATAGGCAAGCGAAATTTCCCCATGAATATAAACATGGCCATAAAATTAATAAAATTGTAGAATAAATTAAAATTTTCATTCTTGATATAAAGTAAATAAAATTGAAATAAATTTTAAGAAAAATATATATTTTTTAATGTTATAGTTTTAATAAAATAATTTAATATTATCTTTAAAGATATTTTAATTATTTTTTGGTTTCAGAAAAGATTGATATATGTTTTCAATATAAAAGGATTGAGGCCCTATAATTTAGGTAACTTTTAGGGCAAGAGGATTAATTTACTTTTAAATTTTATATAAAGACAAATATTATTAAAAAAAATTTATCAATGCCTATGTACCTAGCTTTATTGTAACGTAAAGTAAGAGATATATCTTCATTAAATGGTCAAAACATTCCTCTATATGGTACAGAGGTAATCCGAAAAAAATTTGTATTCAGCCAAAAGCTTGAAGATGGCTCCATGTTTGGAGTAGCATTTGCCAGTCGATTAGCAAAGAAAATTTATATTACTGGAAAATTCTTCCTTTCCCACTTTCCTGAGTTAATACTCATTTAATACTTAAAATTAAGATGTTGTAAATTGAATTTTGCTTAGCGAATACTGTAACCAAATTGTAGGATTCTAAAACAGAAATTGACCATTGTGAAGAGAATTTGTTATTTTGTTCATTTCTTTTTACCTATTAATATCACACCCGATGGCTAGGGGAGAACCCCAAGCCCATTCTAATTTCTAACTCCTTTGAAGATCAAGTATGTTACTCCTCTTGTATATTTTGAAGGCTTTATCTTTGTTATTCATTATTATTATTATTATTGTTGTTGTTGTTTTGTTTACTTTACTTTCTTTTAAGTTTTTCCTTTTGTGGCCAGTAGAAAATCGAAAGGAAACAACAAAACAACTAGAAAGAGGAAACAGAGAATAATTAACAGAGCATTTTCGCCAATCAACACCTTCTTTAGACAAGCTAACATCATTGGAAAGTGAAAAGCAAATCTAAAATGAGGTATTTTTTAAGACAGCTAATTCCTTGTCAAGTCAAAATGGACGTATTTTTTTAAAATTATTTTTATAACTATTATGAGAGCCTTACAAGCATACCAATTTCACACCTCCAAAATAATCTAATCCACATTGCTAAAGTCCATGTGACAAAAAAGACATCACAAACCCTAAAATCAAACAACATCTAATACTAATATCCAAGTATATAAAGATAAAAATCCTAAACTATAAGAGCAAAACTCTTACAATTGGCCACTATCTATAAAAATCAGTCATCTCATTCCAATCATACATAACACACATATTGATGGTTACAAATAGCTCATGATTTATGTGTCCAGATCCTCTTTGAATCAAAAAGATTCGCAGGTGCTGCACATTGCACCAACGATGCCGTTTCATGGTCTTAATTGTAGTCATTAGTGTGATCTGTCACCCTTGCACAAGCCACGTCATCTAGTCCTTCCAAATGCACTGCATGGATAGCAACCAATGCCCTATTCTTCGAATGGTTATTCTTCCCTTCTCCATTTGGCTCGACATGCCCATGCTACTATGTTGAAGCCATTTCCATAGGAAGAAAATGAAGGATCCAATGCCTTCTTGTCTAAGAGCAACTCCAGAAGCACAACACCATAGTTATACACATCAGCCTTGTCAGAAACTCAACAAGTCATGGCATATTTAGGAGCTATATAACCGAATGTTCCTACCACACTAATGGTAGCATGAATTTTTGAAGTTTCCAAAAGTCTAGCCAATCCAAAGTCAGACAAATATGCATTGAAATCATCATCCAACAGGATGTTGCTGGGCTTGACTTCAGGATGAAGGACACGTGGTACACACTGATCATGTAGGTAGGCGAGTGCTCAGGCTATGTCCAATGCAATCTTATGAAGAATTCTCCAATCCATAGCCCTTGTGGACCTCCCTTGGATGAACTTTTCTAGGTTCCCACCTAGCAAATAACTGTATATAAGAAACATCTCTGTCTAACTGGCATGGCAACCAAAAAAGTGACAAGATTTGTATGACAAAGCCTTCCAAGGGTCTTAATCTCCGCATCAAATTGTTGAACACCTTGGAATCATCCAATTGACAGATGTTTTATTGCCACTAAATTTCTAGGTGCTATCTTTACCTTATAGGTTGCCCTAGATCCTCCATTTCCAATATAGTTGCTTGCATTGAAATTTCTAGTGGCATGAACAACAATTATAAAAGTAAGTGGAACCTCAATATTAGTGAAAACTATAACTTCTTTTCTCGTGGAACCAATAACCTTGGACCTGATGCTCCACTTGTGGGTGTAAAAGAACAGAACAATTATATATGCTATTTCAATAGAATTGAAACAGTCCCACTCCCTTTGCTAGTAGCTTTAGGTGGTGTAGCAGTATAAGAATTAAAATCAGCTACCTGCCCTTGTTGATCTGTTGATGGCACAGCTGAAGAAAGCATGTGGCAAGGACGTAAAAATGGATTCCCAACAGCACTGCTGCATTTCAAAAAGTTTCTATTTGATGGCAAAGATCTAGATAAGTTATTGAAGGACATATTAAATGCTGAGAGTGTAGTGACATTGGCCAAACTGGTAGGAATACATCTAGAAACTTTGTTGTTATTGAGCAGAAGACTTGTCAAATTTCTCAAGTTCTCAAAACCCTTTGGAATCTCACTTGTAAGGGAGTTTGAAGAAAGATCCAAGACTTTTAAAGAGTATAACCATAGTTTTAAATTGCGAGTCGCATTACAAAATGCAGTCGTAATATTGCGGATGCGGCCCAATTCGCATCCGCATCAACCCACAACCACAGAGAGATCAAATATCACACAAATGGGCCACAACGGAACAGTGTTACAGTTCCGTTGCAGCGCATCATATAAAGCCACAAACTCACAGAGCTCTAAATAAAGTAGCCGACTTTAGATCTGCTTTCCCAAATAGCAAAAGAAAAAAAGCCAGCGAGCAACAATAGCAACCAGTAGAAAGAGTTTTGATCTGATAAATTTGAAGTTTTGAAATTTGAAACCATACCTGAAGCTGAAGGCTGAAGCACAGTGATTTGAAAATCGAATCTGAAGTCCTGAAGCAGAGCCAATTAGCCAATGCACGCTCGAATCTAAAGAAAGAAGCGCCCAAAGATATGCAGCCATCTTCTTCTTCTTGATATGCTCCGTTGCTTTATTTTGCTTTGGCTTTCCTTGATTTTTTGAAGCATTAAATGAATCAGAGTAAGTGGAGGCATGGAGTTACACAATACACACAAATGTTATTTTAATATAATATAATATATATCTACTAATGGAGGAAGAGAAGCCACGTACCACTCTGATAATCTCAATGCAATATATATTATATATTTTGATCTTATTAATATAATATAATGTATATGGAATAGGAAGAGTCACAGGTCTAATCTTGTTAGTATAATGGCTTTTTGGTACCTGTGAATAAGCCTTCACTTTATCTACCAAACTGGCAATCCATCAATCTTACTACACTAGCAAGGAAAGATAGTTTAGGTAATTATAGGCAATTATATACCGGAAAAAGAAAAGAGTAGTGTAATGTAATATATATTGAATCAGGAGCTACACATGATTACTTATAGGAATTCATGTTTTAATATAATATAATATATATTCAACCAGGGAGAAGTTGTGCATTGGAATCATATATCTATATATATATATATATATATAATATAATATAATATATATTCTATATATATATATATATATGTGTACTATATATAATATAATATAATATATATTCAAGGAGAAGTTGGAGCGATTCATACATCAATATATATGTATATTATATATTATGGGGATTCATATGTATCCATATATATTAAAATTTTTTAATTAAGTAAGATAAGATTATTTTAAAAGATAATATTGAGATATTTTTTATAAGTTTGAAAAGATTCTACAATTTGAACTTTGAATGTTTATTCTAAATTTGTTTAATTGATTAATTTTCTAATTATTTAATTGTGCTTTTAGTTTTGTTATATTATGTTATATGACCAACTTCATTTAATCAACAAGTACTATAAAATATAAACAATACCACCAAGAGAGGAATTTCCAACAGAAAGATTAGAAGGTGCTCCTAGTGATGATATTGGTTGGCATTTTGGAATACCTGTAGCTGAAAATCAAAATAACATAATTTGCAAACTCTGTGGAAAAGTAGTAAAGGGTGGAATTACTCGATTGAAGCAACATATTGCTCATTTTAAAGGACCAGTTGTTGGTTGTCCTAAAGTTACAACTACTATTCAGGAAGGTATGATGAAACTTCTTTTAAATAATAAAGATAAAAGAAATGATTCAAAAAAAAGAAAAGAAGAATTTGAAACAAGGTTGAGAAGCGATGAAGGTGATAAAATAGAAGCATTTGTTGATGAAGAAATGCAAATAAGGCGTGCGACGCAAGAAAGTATCAGATCACATCGTGAATGGGAAGATAGACAACAATTTAGACAACAAACTAGAGGAGGGTAAAATGTGTATGAAGAGGGTGGAAGCTCTCATGCAAGGGCAAGAGGATCAGAAGATATTGCCTTTAGTTTAAGATCTAGAAATGTTGATCTTGTGAGGAGTAAAACCATGAAACAACCAAAAATTTCTGGTGGTTTGATGAAAACATTAAGGAAGAAACTATGAGAAGCAATATCAAAGCTTATTATATATGAGCGTCTTCCAATGAATTTATCTAATTCTCCTTGGTTTCATAATTTAGTTACTGCAGCTGTTGAGATAGATACAACAGGGGTTAAATTTCCTACTCCTTATGAGATTTCATATATGTATTTGGAAGCTGAATATCAATCCATGAGGGAATAGATAAATGGTTAAAAGGTGTATGGAAGGAAAGAAGTGTTACAATAATATGTGATGGTTGGACTAACAGTATTAGTCACATGCACATAATGAATTTTCTTGTCTATTGTAGCAGAGGAACTGTTTTTCTAAAATCAATTGATGTTTCTTCTATTGTTGGTAGAAATATTGATTACTACCTTCAGTTACTTGATCAAGTGGTAGAAGAAGTTAGAGAAGAATATGTAGTCCAAGTGGTTACAGATAATGAGGGAGCTTTAAAGGCAACTGGAAAGAAATTGATGGAAAAAAAACCACATCTCTATTGGTCACCTTATGCAGCTCATTGTCTAGATCTATGCTTAAAAGACATTGGAAAAAAGAGCAATGTACAAAAGGTGTTAGAGGATGCAAAGATGATAATATCCTTTATATATAATCACATTTAGACTGTAAATTTGATGAAAGAAAATACTGGAGGTCGAGAAATTATTCGTCCAGCCATTACTCGCTTTGCTATACAATTATTGTAACTATAATCTCTTGTGAAGCAAAAGCAGGCTTTGAAGAACATGTTCAATTCTGAAAAGTTTAAAAAGTCTAAATTTGGCAAGGAAAAATCTAGACTAGCACATGACGCAAGAAAAAAAATTTTAGATAATGACTTTTAGATCAAAGCTAATGAAATCCTAAAAGTATTTGAGCCAATTGTCAAGGTGTTAAGACTGATTGATGGTGATGAAAAACTAACCATGGGTTTTATCTATAAAGCTATAGATAAAGCAAAGTTATTTATACAACAAAATTGTCATTATCACTCAACTTATAATGACATAATTGATAAAAGGTGAAAATTTCTACATATCGATTTATATTTTGCAAGTAAGTTTATATATATATATATATATATATACTATGTTGTCACAAAAAGAGAAATATTTGTGTATTGACTAACTAAGTCTATTTCTTTTTTTTTTTTAGTTATTTTCTTAATCTTCAGTTTCAATTTGGAGTTGAGTATGGTCATTTAGTTTATAAAGAAACATTTGATGAAACTAAAAATGCTATCACTAAATTAGAAAGAAATATGGATGTCACAATTAGAGCACTAAATTATGTTAGTTATTTTTTTATATAATGAATATTTGGAATATATTATTATATATTTACATTAAATTTAATATGATGTTGCATAGTTAATACTTTTTCGAGAAAAGAGAGAGAACTTTGGAACGCTACAAGCTCAGAGAGCATGGTCTCAAATGGATCCTAGTAAGATATAATTCATTTTTTATTTACTAGTATACATGGCAGAATAAGTAACTCAAAATGATTAATTTTGTTTATAATTTAAAGTTGACTAAATTTGTGTATTGTTTGTTTAAATAGTTGAATGGTGGATGATATATGGTTCGTGTACTCCTGAACTTCAAAGCATTGCGATCAAAATTTTAAACCAAACAACTTCAACTTCAAATTGTGAAAGGAATTGGAGCACATTTAGCTATATTCATACAAAGACAAGAAATAGACTAAAGTATAAAAAATTACAAAAACTTGTCTTTACTTTTTATAATATAAAGCTAAGAATGAGGGAGAAGAAGAGGCGTAGTCAAGAAGAGATTGAAAATAGTTTCAATCTAATTAATCTTGATTACATATTCCAAGAAAATGATCCCTGGTCTCCATAGATTAAGGAGAGAGAAGGCCCATTATTGGATGGACTTCAAAATTCAAAATGGCTCCCAAGAATAGATACTGATGATGAAGAGGTAGAGGCTGATGTTGATTCAAGTTTTCAAGAAGGTCATAGTCAGGGCAGTGATGGTAGTTTGAGTCCACCAAGCAACAATAGTGGTGGTGATAGTGGTAATGCAATAGAAAGTGATCATGACATAAATGAAGACAAGGAATAAGATCCATATCAAGACATTTCATATCCTATGCGTGATTTAAGTTTTGTTGTTGATATGACATCTTTTCAGGATAAAGGCTCTGATGATAATAGAAAAGGTAGTCATCAATCTATAAGAAGTGGAAGACAGCAAAATGGTATACTAAAAGATAGTTCTTCCTCTAGTTTTTCACAAAGTTTTGGTGATTTTGGCATTGGTGGTTCGTCTCAAAGTAGTCAAAGTTACTATCCTCTATTTTATCAACAACCTCCCCATATGTCATATGATCATTATCCAATAATTCAAACCCCACCATATTATCAACCTTCAATAAATTATCAAGAGCCTTATTATCACCAAGCACCAAGTTTTCCTTATCAGCAAATGGAGAACACAGGTGGAGGATTTTTTTGATTATGTTTTTGGACAAGGAGCAAGACAAGGTGATAGTGAAAGTGAAAGTGGAAACTATGATCCTCCACGACATTCTATAATGTGGTGATTCTAGTTCTCCCTTTGTAATAAGTATGTAAGTATACTTTTATATTATCTGATTTTTCTTTTAAGTTTTCTCCAGTAACATTGATATGCTTATTTAAAATAAGAATTTATTTAATTAATATTGATGTTAGACATGATATATTTATGTATATGAAAGTTATAATGATTATATATATTTTTAAAATAATTTATGCAACTTCTAAAAAAAATCACAGCTACAGTGACCGCAACCCGCATTATAGCACCCACAATGCCTGCAACTACAATAACCGCAATGCAATGCAACTGCGACTGCAATTTAAAACCATGAGTACAACTATCCCAAGCTTGTAGGAATAGAGCTAGTTAAGTTATTAGAGGCCAAGGAAAGAAGCTTCAAAATTTTCATTTGGGCAAGGCTTATAGGAACCAGATCTTGTAACTGATTTCGACTGAGGTCCAGAGTAACAACAGATACCAAATCCCCTAAACCAACAAGAATTAGTCCAATAATCTGATTTCCAAATACATCCAAAAATTTTAGTGACTTGCACATTCCACCAAACTTTGTAAGAATTTGGCCAGATAACCTATTATAACTGACATTTAAGAGTAATGCATCTAATCCATCGCACTTATCAAATACAATGGTAGGAAATGGCCTTATAAGCTTGTTTTCTCCAACAAGAAATGCATAAACAATTTTCTTCCCCAGTTTGTCATGTGCTATCGGCAATGACTGCATGCTAGTAAAGTTGTTTTGCCCAAAGTTGTGAAAAATTGAAAGACCAACTTCTCCCACTGAGGTCAAAAGGGATCCATCATGAACCTCTGATGAAAAAAAGGACATATATGGAATTGACACATTATCAAGCTCAAACAGATTTCCATTGTTGAGTGTTAGGTTATCTGTAGTTTATGTCAGTGCCTTCATCTTCAATGTCCTGTTCTTCTATCATATCACCTTCTATTTCCTCTATGTCATAGCATGATTTTGAGTGCTTATCCTTCTTTCTCCTCTTTCCATATTTTCTTCTTCTCTTCTTACTAGTACTACCATCCTTATCATTTAACCTTTGTCTTTGTTTTGAAGAATGCATGCTACTCTTCCATTGCTCCTGAAATGCAGAAAAAAGCGTAAAGCTTTTAAAGCACCCATGGTTTTGATGGCGAACACCTACAACGACACACATAACAATGTAGGGATGGCAACGAAGGGAGCTGAGCCAAATGGAGAAAAGAAGAATAACCATTCGAAGAACTAAGGAATTAGTTGTTGTCCATGCAGTGTGTTCGGAGGGACTAGATGACGTGGCTTGCATAAGGGTGACAAATCATGTGAACGATTGCTATTAAGACCACAAAATGACATTGTTGGTACGATGCACAACACCTGCGAATCCTTTCAATTCGTAGAGGATCTGCACACATGGTTTATTCTTAGGCAAGGGGGAAAATCCATTCTTTTTCATTCAAAGAATAAACAATACAAAACTGACCTAAACTTCTTCATTCCTTTTTTGTCACACTCTTGACACCAACAATAAAAATGCTTTATATTTATTAGAATACATTTTATATAAATAGTATTTTTGAAATTAAACTTTGTTAAAGATTAATTATCTTTTAATTCATTAATTTTAAAAAAAATTATTTTGTGAATATGTTCTTATCTTTAATCAATATTTATTTTTTTCAAATAACTTTAGAATTTTTTAATTAGGAAAATGATTATTTTATATTGGTTAAATACTTGTGTTATATTATATAAGTAATAGATACAAGTAACTTCTACAAATTAATACCCTTGAGACCATAAAAATTTATTAATTATTTGATATACAAATTAAAAATTTTTAATTTATACATTAATTAATACAAAATCAATTTTATAATCAATGTACATATTATGTATTGTGATTATACAAATATTATATAAATAGCCAATTACAAATTATCATTATTCTATGTATTTGTTTGACCAAAACTTTTTCATGAATGTAACTAGTTTTATTAAGTAGAATTCATGGATTTATTCATTTTTTCAACAAATTAAACTTAAGGTGATTCCTTGTGTTTTGTCAAATTTTAGTTTCCAGTCTTGTGATGAGAAAATATTTTATTTATTTATTTTTAATTTTATCATATTTATTTTTATTTAAGCAACCTAAATCTTTTGTTATTGATTTCCTTATTTCACAGGATACACCACATTCTTCCAAAAGATGAAATTGTAAGGATATGTAACTACTTTGTTTTTGTAAGAAAGGTATTAGTGACAAAGTTTTAAAGTTATCGTTTTTATTTCATAAATAAGTAATAATTAGTTTGTAGATTTTCATTTTTAATCTAACTTTTTTGGTCTACCAGCTATTTTATATACTTTTCTTGGTATCCACTAATATATAATCACAAAAAACAACAATTTTAGTAATGGTTTTTCAGTGACCTGATTGACAATTTTAATTGTCACTAAGACTTTTAGCAACCATTAGGAAATTCATGAACAAATTGTTCATTGCCAAAGGTTTAACAACAATTTTTTCCAATTATTGGTAAACTCATCATTAGACTATGGTTTGACAATGGTCAAACACACATACACACACATTTATTTCATTTATTTATTTATTGACGTTTATATGTGCTTTTTTATTTCTTATTTTCTTTATGGCCTTTTTGAACTAATATAATGTATTTATTCCTCTTGCAAATGTTATTGGTAGCACAAATAGATTACATAGAGACATGTGCATGATTCATATCAATGTTGCCTACTTCGCATTTTGTCACAGTACACAATACAAATATGAATATAAGGTATGCCAATTTATATAATTTGCATAGATATAAGGCTAGTAATATTATATGGGATTTGGGTAATAAAAAAATCAATAAGAGAATAAATTCAATGTTGTAAAGATGAAAATATTGCGTTAGATGAGTAGACATATCACTACAAAAAAATAAACTTTTAATGGCAACTTTTGTCACCACTAAAGGGTAAAAAGTCGCCACTAATTAGTTTTAGTGGCGACATTTTGTCGCCACTAGGTCGAAACTAATACTACCATACCAAAAGGTCTTTAGTTGCAACAATAATTGTCGCCACTAAAAATGACATTTAGTGGCGACAAATATCTCCACTGAAGCCCCACTAATTTGCCTTTTATAGAGGTCGCTACTAAAGGATGACTTTTCATGACGACGTTAGTCGCCACTAAAAGTATTATTCTTAGTGACAATATACTAGCTTGCCACTAAAAGTATCTTTTAGTGGCGACAATAGTCGCCGCTAAAGCCTCATTAATTTAATTTTTATAATGCAAAAATTAAAGTGGGCTTACCCTTTTAGTGGCGACCTTAAGGGTCGCTGCTAAAAGTTTTTTAAATATAAAAAAAAATTAATGACAACCACAACCATCATTAAAGAGTTTTTTTTAGTTATTTTAAATATTTCTAGTTGCCCATATAAAATTAATTGCAATACTATTAAATTTAAATTTAAATTTATCAAAGCAGCCCTTAATTCTCATTATTCTCTTACATTTTGGTGCCTCAAAATCTATTGAATACTTTGTGGACTCAAGGGTGTTTTCTAATGTATAGTCTTATGTCATTTACACTATCCACTTTTCATCAAGTTATATTACTATCATCCATATCTATTGGTTATCTACTAACTATTGTATTTTTGCAAAACCAACTAAAAGTAACCAAGGTCGCCACTAAAAGTTTTAGTACAAAAATGTCAGATATTTTTAGTGGCAACACAATGTCGCCACTAAAAGTCACTTTTAGTGGCAAGAATGCTTGAGTTGCCACTAAAGTATTTTTTTATGATGACATTTTTGTCACCACAAAAAGTGTTTTAGTGACAACTTTTTTATGTCGCCACTAAAGATCTTGCAAAAATAAAAAATGTTATTTTAGCGACAACTTTTAGTGACAACCTAATAAAGTCGTCATTAAAAATATACTTTTAGTGACGATTTTTTTTAGTCGCCACTAAAAATCGTCACTAAAAGTATATTTTTTTGTAGTGTTAAACAAGATAAAATTAGAAAATAATACATTAGAAAGAAAGTAGGAGTTGCACTAATTATGGAAAATATTGTAGAATTGCGTTTTAGATGATTTGGATATGTGTGGAGAAGACCTCTAGAAGTCTCAACAAGGAGAGTAGATTAAATAGAGAGTAGTCCAATAATTAAAGGAATATGAAAACTAAGAAAAATTATAGATGAATGATAGTTGTATCGCGTAACCTCAAAATAAAACTAGGCTAAAAATATATATATAGCTAGTGGTGCAATCTAGATCGTCTTCCTAGGAAATAGAATTCAATATTTAATTAGGTCTTTCAAGTGTAAAAGAATTCTAAAAATTACCTAACTACAAGGGGTTTTGCCTAAATTTAACTAACTAAAATTGAATTGAAATAATTCCTAATCACTACCTAATTACATAAACTAAGCGGTGAATGATAGACATGTGACTAGCTTTGGATTCACCCTTTAGTATCCATTATTATTTTCCAAATTCAATTGTATTGGTTTTGGTCTAAGAGTCCCTAATTGTGTTCATGGCAAAGTATCTTGAGTTACCATACAAGATTCAAGGGATTAATAATCTAATGTTAAATTGAAATCTCAATCCCGCATCAAATCATTAATTATTGCCTTTAGGATCAATGAACATTTAAATTTGATTGATTAATCAATTAATTACGCTCTGCATTATCACCATAAGATATTTAATTAACCAATCAAGCTCCAAGGAATCTTCAAATCAAATAATCAGGTACACAATTTCACTTATGTATTTTATCAAACACCTTAATTGCATACTGGGAAATTAGAAGAGAAATGAAAAATTTAATACTTAATCTAATCAATTAATCAACAAAAGGTCTCCTAATTGATGTCTAACTAACCACTAATTATAAATAGTATAAATTCTCAATCTAATACAACCTTAACCAAGATAATACCAGAAAGAGGAAATGCTAGAAAAAGAGAAAATCTTAGCCAAAATTCCTTTGTTATCTCCATAAATTCAAGCTTCTCCAAGGTTGTTTTCCAAGCTAGCCACAAAAAGAGATTAATGTTTCATGGAATGGATGGATGGAGATGAAGGAAATGGGTGGAGAAAGGCTATGGCAAGGTGAAGTGGACAATGAATGAGATGGTGTGTACAATGGAATGATATGAATGAATGGTTCTGCATTAAAACATGAATGAATGACAATGGAATCAATGGATCCCCCTTCTCACGTGTTCATTTAATCATTTCACATGCTCCCTTTTTCTTTATTTGCCCATGCTTCTTTCTTACTAAATGAATCACGTGCTTCCTATATGAATGTGGGCCCCATTGTGATGGTGATGCATTACTATTGTATTGCACGTTCATGCAAATGAGATGAGTGCTTCTTCTCCTCTAACCCATAGCAAAATTCACGTGTTCATTTTCCGCCGCTGCCCATGTTTGGTTTCACGTGCTTCTTCATGTAATTCTTCCATGTGTTCTCCTTCTCCACGTCAACCTGTAGCTTATCTTTTCTCCACGCTCTATCCAGCCCCCCATTCCACGTGGTTTTCTGTTCTACGTTCTAGCCATGCTCTTTTTAATCTTGTGCTTGGTTCCTTCACTGCTGGGTGTGTATTTATGTGTTGATGGAATGCTAGTAACCGTGGCTGCTTCCTCTGTTGATCCCAAGCTTCCCACGTAATCTGGTGCTACCCTCTGGATGCTGGACTGTACGTGGGTGTATGACGTGATTGATTGAAGCTATGCTGCAACGAGTAGACGTGGATGGTGGAAGCTAGACCCGTGGCATTATGTGTGATGACTTGTGCCTCGTGCTTCATCCATCTAAGCTCCTTTCCACATGCTTTGCGTGTTTCATGACAGCTATATGGATGCATGTTGGACGTGAAAGAAGCTGTAGCATCATGTGTGTGTGAGTGTATGAAAGAAGTGGCTGCTGTAAGTGACTTAGTGCTTATCCTAGATGAACCTATAGCTTACTCATGCATGTGTGTGTTAGTGTATTGGATGGAACGTGGAATACGTGGCTGGACCTCATGCCTTGAGTGTTACGTGGAGTGTGGGTGATGTAGAGTGTGTAAAGATGGAGCTCTTGTGTGGAGAAGTGGACTCGTGTGGATGAAGTAAGTGTGGTGTAAATGAAGAGAGGACTGGATGTGGATGTTGCCTCATGGTTTTGTTCACGTGTGTGTGTGTTTTGCTCTGTATAAACCATAGCTTCTTATAGCTTGTGTGGTTTTGTCTTTCAAAACTCATGCTTCAGTATCCCTTTTATTGATCTGCAAACATGTGGACAAGAATTTGTGTCTAAGTACGAAGGAGGTGCACAAGAAAATCCTATTTCTGATGATGATGATGATGATGATGATGATGATGATGATGATGATGATGATGATGATGATGATGATGATGATGATGATGATGATTATTATTATTATTATTTAAAATTTATTAAAACAAATTCTAGACAAATATCCATTACTTTAAATTGTAAACGTCTAATTTTTACTTTAAAATTTTAGCCTTTAATTAGATCATGTAACCTTTAATTCATTTCCAATTTTATTTTTACCATTTTATTTTTATTTGCCATTAAAATATGCCCAAAAGAGTGAGAAAACTCAAGTAGGAATAGTCACAAAATTATTTAAGAGAAATTTATGCATTAAAATCTAATAATTTTGTAAATAAATTCCTAGAGTACAAAAATGGCTACTAAAATCAATTATCCACTTAATAAAACTTATTAAGCCATAGTTATTCATCAAAATATCCAAATTAAGGGGAATAAAATGTATGAAAATAGTCGTTATCAATGAAATTATTGAGAAAAATTTAGACTTAAAAATTATTTATCTAAAAACATAATTTATAATAAAATTTTATAGTATCATTTGATTTATGTGCCAACCCTACTTAGTAGGAAAAGGCTTGTTGTTGTTATTGTTGTCATTTGAGGAGTAGGCTTATAATTGTGTATAATGAGAAAAAAGCAAAGATTTATCATATGATGGAAATGGCCAAAGGGTAGGGAGGCTTTTTCTTTGACGTACCATGGCAACATAACTATTATAATTAAAATAATTTATTTTAAAATATTATACATATATTAAAATAAATATTTTAACATATTCCCTACTTCATTTAGCAAGGAAAAAAAAATTCTCCACTTTATAATTATCCTTACAAATTCCCCACTCTTCTATCTTTTCTTTTATTTCTCCTATCAAAACTAAAAGTGAAGCTTAAATTAAATGTCTCCTTGCCTCTATATGTTCTCAATCAATGCCATCATGGCTCTTCCATTCCCAACACTCTCTCAACTATTCTCCCTCTCTTCAATCTCTCACACAAATCAATCTTTGGCTTATACATGCTTTGCGATTCTTTTCTTCAACTTTCTCCATCTTTCCTTTATTCAATAGGCCAGCACTGTTCCTCTTCCTTTCTTTAGTTCTAGTTTGTCCATTCTATCATTTTAGTATAGACAAACAAAAACAAGATTCACAATGAAGAAGGGTGTATTAGGCAGCACATTCATAAATCCTTAGCAAGTTAAGTATGGATGATTGTGGTTGGATAGAGAGTAACTCTTTCAGTTCACAATGGGATATTCTTAGAGAGGAGAGTGTCTTGCAATCTTTTCATGCTTTTTGGAACACCTATATTATTTGAGTGGTTAAGTAGTATTCTTGTTGATGCTTGGAGGGTCGAAGGATGGATCGATACTATTATATGATTGGCTTTAACAATGCAGAGGATCAACAATTTCTTTATTATGGACAGTGGTAGCCTAACATTGTGCTTTTTAACATCCCAAAATTATTTAATATGGATTTTTGGGAGGACATAATTAAATGAAATATTTTTTAGGAAAAATAAATATGTATTCATAGGGCTTTATCTTAATTAAGTGGAAATTAAATGTGACCTCAAGAAAATTAATTAGAGTCCATTAAATCTTAAGATTTAGATAAACTAAATTAAAAAGGCCTAAAAATGAAATTTACAAAGGCCTAATTAAAAATCAACACAACCCCACGACTTAAATGACCTATAACCCATAACTAATCTTGACCCAACTTTCAAAATTTGAATTTAACCTTAGTAGCCACACATCCTAAGCCATCTAATAAAGAGAGAATATGTAGAGAGAGAGAGAGAGAGAGAGAGAGAGAGAGAGAGAGAGAGAGGGTTTGCAAGCTTTAAAGCTCTAATATAAAGATAAGACATAAGATTTGGCTTAGATGAGTGAAGAGAAAAATGTTTCTCTCATTCTCCTCTTTCAGTTAAACCAAATAGTTCTCAATTCGGTGGTAGCTAATGAAAGCTTATGTTTGGAATTGAAGATTTTGGTGTGCTCTTAGTAAATTAGTAAGGGAAGAAGTTTAAGTGAGTATTGGGTAACTAATTTTGATGTTTTTTTGCTCAAATTTCATCTGCATGGCTAATTTTTATATAAGTGATTTTACATATGCAAAAATTCAACAAGTGGTGACCCATTGTGTTGGCTTGGATTCTTTAGCTCAAACTGGTGTTTTGTCACATTTGGAAACTTAGGTAAGTTGAACCTAAGTGATTATTGGGTTTTTGATTAAATTAAAGTAAGGGTCCCTTTAGGTTGATGCAAATATGTTGATTGTTTATGGTTGCTATAGGCTTTGTGTGTCTACCTGGTGGCTATTAGTGATATTTTGGAAGTGGAAAATATCACTTTAGGTAATTGGAGTTTAATTCTATTTATATTTATTGTGGAACCATGTCTAATGTTTGTACATGTGTGCTTGTATTTTATGTGATGCCATAATTAACTTTGACTCTTTATGATATTTTGTGGTAGACCTTATGAGAGTGTCTTAATAACTACCATGGATCTCATAAGTATATTGTAATACCCTAAAATTAATTAAAGTATTAATCATGGATTATACATAATTAACAATAATTATTATAGAAAAATTAGGCAAACCATGTGAATGGGAATCTAGAGATAAATAAATTATTAATATGGGTTTGAGATTTAATTGGGTTAGAAATTTTATCTAGGTCTAAATTAAATTAAGTGGGCCATAGTTAGAGACTAATTGAGGCCCAATGATTATTGGTGCAAACCCAATTTCTTATTGTGAGACTTGGCCCAAGAGAAAGATCACTTAGTATTTGCCCAATTGGGTCTAGTGAGGTAGAGGCCTAAGACTCTATTTACACAACCCCTTATAGTTGGCTCAATATTCCTTATGCAAACTCAAACTAAGTGAACTTTTGAAATTTGGCCTAACCCAACTACAATTCTGCAGCTCAACTCATGAAACTTAGCCCAACTTAATTCAAAGTCTAAACCCACTTGGATTTGGGCCTTTGGGTCACCCGAAACCCATCCAAATCCCTAAACATGTTCAGTTTTTCCCCTCTCTTATGCAAAAACACAAAACATATAACACAATTTTGGAGGTTTGGAGGGAGAGTAGAGTTCTTAGCAAGAATTCCACAATTTTTTACTTCTAAGCTCAAAATTAGCTAAAGTAATTGTTATATAACTTAATCCTCTCCTCTTTCCCTTCAATTTGACCTGATTAATGTTTCGTTTTGAGCATTTCACCCATACCCAAAATCTGAAACTTGTTATTTGGTATTTTTATGGTGAAATTTCATAAGTTGAGGCTAGGTGTTTTATTAGGTAAGTATAAACTCATCATGTTAATGCTTTCTCTGCTAGTTAGAGGCCCTATTAGCTGACTTATGATATAGGCTCTATTTCTATGTGAAAATATTCATAATGTAGGGTGATATTTTGAAATTTTTGGTCTAGGGAAGGCAAAATTTGAAATTTGAGTCTCTTAGTGGTTCGGAGGATTTTGGTACTACTGTTAGCTTCTCAAATTGGCTACAAGCAAGGTAACTGGGGATTATGTAATTCCATGCATATATTTATTTTAATTTTAAATTTGCTGTACATGAAAGATTTGAAATGTCAAATGAATTGATTAGTTATCTATTGTATTATGTTTGGACTTTATGAGTCCATGGTGGAGTTTTGGTGTAATTGCCACCCGTGCACGTGCTTTGATCTGGCACCGAGCTATGATCAGACCCCAGATGCACTTAGTTGTACTCATTGGGGAATAGGTGCTGTGGACGGGCCTTTCCTGATGTTATTGGCCTTTAACTTGTGAAAATGTAATTGCTAGAATAAGATGGTAATCATAGTAGTCTAATCGTTTCATTTGCTGATATGACTGATATAATTTTGATACTCATTTTAATTCATACACATATATCAATTAAATTAAAATATATGGATGAAACTTGCCTTTGGTTACTGAAATTTGCATCTCACCTCATTTCATAGGCTAACTATTTCAAGTGAAAGATCCTCTGGTAAGAATAAGAGTAAGCAAGTGAATGAGCATTCATGAGCTAAAATCATGTGTGGGGAAGCTGCACTTGGATTGACCTAACTTAGGATAGATGCTAATTTTGTTATTCTTTTATATGGCATCATCATGCAATCATGTTGCCAAGTGTAGGAATTTATATTTTGATAACCTAATCTGCATCTGTTAAAGGGTGAGGCCTTACATTAAACTGGTTTATGATATATAAACTTATATTAGCTGATATAAGACTTGGTTAATCCTATGATATGGTTCACTATCTAGAATTGTAATCATATATTAACTTATATGATAACTTAGATTGATAATGTATTGTGCCCTATTAGGATTTCTATTTGAATGACTATTGTAACACCATAACTTCTAGCTCCATTACATGCCATTTATAAGCTTCACATCATCATTTCCATGAGGGCACATGAAAAAGGGCATGAAAATAATGAATGTATTTGCATAGCGTCATACCTAAAAATTTGCAATCGGTGTCACGTGGAATGTGTGAGTTCATGTTATGCATTATTATATTTAAATACATCATTTCAACTCATTTGCATTACAAAATCATGCCCATAACTCATGGAAACCGAATTGAAGCTCAAAATAAGCAAGCATATTTTCGGCCAGATTTGCTCCATTTTCTGGCGTAACTTTGGAAAATCATAACTAAATCTCAAAAATTCAAAATCATGCAATCTTGGTTATTCTAGAAAGCTTAGGATGTCTACTTCACACTAAAAATAAGCCCAGGTCACAAAATTCATCACACAGAACGTTTGACATCCAAAAAGCTACAGAGTCGCTGGCTGCCTGGGCTATTATTCAGTTTACTGATACAAACTTCTGAAATTCATCACTAATTCTACAAAAATCTAAATCACACACATTCAGTTATTGTGGAAAGCTAGAAATGTTAACTTGACACTAAAAATAATTCCAGAATAAAATAGATACGTTTAGACGTCTGGAACTGATAGAACAGTAACTAAGCTCCTGGGGCGCTACTGATACTGACAGTTAACTTCAACCATGCATAACTCTCTGCTCAGACCTCCAAATGAGGTGATCTCGGTGACCACAAAAATCTTATGAGCTCTAGTTTATGTATATAAAATTTCATAAACATTGGACATCATTTGGCTATCGGGTGATACAGAATTCAAAACTGCCAGTATGAACAGTGCACATACCAGAAACCATAAAAAATCCCAACTTTGAAAATTCACTTTTCGACAAATTTTTTGAATCACTCTGGCCTTGATTTTTAGGCAACTAAAGGCTCAAATCCTCATTTTCTAATATTTAAAATTTTATCATAATTTTAGTTGGCCCCAATTCCTTCTATTTCAGGGACTTTCTTTTGTATTTGGCCCATTTTTGCCGTTTACGGAGAAACTGAACATTGTGTTTCTCACGTTTATGGAAAGGCCAGATGTTACAACTATATTGGTTATTTATGAATCTAGCTGTTCATTAATATCACATAGTACTTGCTGATATAGGGTAGATTGAAGAGTAGGAATCAATACTTAAATATTGAAAGGGTAATGTTAGATTAGTTGGGAAAATCAAGTAGGTAAATGCCATTAGAATCTCACAAATTGAGGGAGAGTGGTCTTAAAGTGTTCCTAACGGGAGAGTTGGAATGTATGGGATGAAGTTCTAGGAGTTTTAGGTAAAAGAGGGATTGCATCGCGGCTAAAATAGGCTGAGCCATGGCAAAGTTGCCTAAGGAGGGTAACATGGCGCAAAATGGAATTTGCCATGACAAGAGTTGAAGGGAAAGTTTGGTTGTGTTCCAAAGAGGAATTTGCCACAGCATAAAGGGGAATTGGCCATGGTTAATATCGAAAGCGAGTGAGGTAGGCTCCAGAAGGTCTTCTAGCGGCTGTGCCATATAGGCTCACTATGACAAAATCTGTGAAGATGTAAGAAGTGAACCCAAGAGCAATTGGCCGCAGCGCGAAAGCATTTAATCGTGGCAAAGATTCTCAAACTCTTATATTAACCTAGAAACCTTGGTTTTTCCTATAACAATATCAAGGGATGACCTAGAAACACTTGTAAGGGGCTCTTGAGAGTTGAAAATTAATGGGTAATAAATTTAAAGGCTTTTAATTGGGGATTTGTTTCGCTTACATTAATGGTTGTAATTATTTAGGTAATGACTCTAATAGCATTAAGGTTCAAATTTTCGTACTTTTTCCTAATTTGATGATATAAATGATCCTTGCCTTGGTTTATGATTCTTGATCATATGTTTAACCTTAATTACTACGATTAGAAGTTAGGGTTGTCACATACATCATATAGAATGGAAAGTCATGGACCTTATTAGTGTGTTTTGGCTACTTGTAAGATGTAGTAGGCCTCGCAGATCTATCTTACCGATTGTTTGAGTTATCGGCCAATAACTATGATTTTTTATTATAAAATTTGTTACTTTTGATTTATTGAATATGGCATAATAAATAATGATTTTACCATATACAACTTTCTACTTGATTGCCAATACGAATGTGTATGGAATTTGCTTTTGGTTATTGAGATTTTATATCTCATTCTGAATGAGAGCTAACATTTTATAGGTGAAAGTTCAAGCTTAACCAAAGATAAGCAATTGGAGGCTTGATTAGCTTAAATTAAGCTTACTTTTTAGGATATACATATTTTGGATTATATATTTTGGTAAATTGTAACTAATTTACAACTTATGATATGATATGTCCAATGTATGATTTTATATCTTGGTAAGTGTCACACCTTAAAATGTGACCGCATGTGGCCTAAAAAGAATTTCAAAAAATGTTAATTTTCAAAAAAAGCAAAAATCGAAATCAATATGTAAGTAGTAAAGTCGCCACCAAAATTTTAATTTTTTAAAAGGAAAAATTTTTTTAAAAACCCTTGTATAAAAAAAATAAAAAATAATCTGCAAACCAGATACGAATTCGAGAGTCGGTTATAAGTAGGAAAAGTGTTAGGTACTCCACTACATCCGTTACTAATAACGATTACCCTAAGTCAGTTGTGTAAAATTAATATGACCTCTAATCTATTTTAATTGTCCTTAATAAATCACATGCAAAACGAAAGAAACGACTTAAGAAAATAAAATTAAAAGTCAAAAAGGAAAAGAAATTAAAGAAATGAAATTAAAAACTAAATAAAAGGAAAGAAATTAAGAAAATGAATATTAAAAGTGTAACACCCCGAAATTAATTAAGGTGTTAATTATGGATTAAGATTAATTAAGGGTAATTAATAGAGCATAATTGGGCAAGTTAGTGAATAGGTATTCTAGAGAGATAAATTGTTAATATGGGTTGAGGATTTATTTAGGATGGAGATTTACATCTAAGCCCAAATTAATTAAATCATGATAAGAGGCTAATGGAGGCCCAATGAATTAGAGGTAAACCCAAACTAATTTAATGAGATAGAGGCCTAAGATTTATCTTGTATAGGCTCAATTAAGTGGCCCAATTACCCTTGTGCAGACCCAAGCCCTTGAGCCCTTCAAATTAGGCCCAAAACCTATTAAACTTCAGCAACCCAATAAGTGAAAACTGGCCCAACAGAATTATGCAGCCCAACACTTAAAAACTGGCCCAATAAGCAAAATCTGAAACCCAATTGGGTTTGGACTTGGAGCAACCCATGACCCAGCCTTTTGACCCAACTTAAACCCATCTAAACCCTAATTGCTTCAGCCACACTTTCATTTTTCTGAAACTCAAGAGGCAAATTCGGAGGTGGAGAAGGAAGCTAGGGTTTGGGGCAAAGATTCTGCATTTCCACACACTTAGAGCAAGATTTGGCCAAGGTAATAGTTATAGAACTTAACCCCCTCATCTTTCTCTTTAATTTGGTCCGATTAGTTTTTCATTTGGAGAGATTTCATTATACCCAAAATCTGAAAAGTGAGTGTTTGGAGGTTTTCTTGGTGAAATTCGTAGGTTGAGGTTGGGGTTAGTATTAGGAGACTTTGAACCCCCCATTTTGATGCTTTCTTTTATGGTTTGAGACCCCCATAGCTTATTTGTATTATGGGCATTAATTTTGTACGAATTTGCTTAGGATTTTGGGTGACACATTGAAAATTCTGGTGGGAGATACTTGAATTCGAATTTGGGATTTGTGGTGACTGTTGCAATTGTCTGCAAGTGAGGTAACCGGGGTTTACATTAATTCCATGCATGTATCTAATTTAATTTCATATTTGCTATATATGAATGGTTTGAAATGTTAAATGAATTGGTTGGCTATTTGTTATATTATGATTGGACCTTGTGAGTCCATGGTGGAGCTGTGGTGCGGCTGCCACCCGTGCATGTGCCACGATCGGGCACCGGGTGTGATCAACCCCAGATGCACTGAGCCCTGGTTGTGCTCAATAGGGAGTAGGTGCCGTGGACGGGCCTCTCCCAGTGTTAATGGCCTTTAACATGTTAATTATATGATTGCTAGTATGGGATAGTAATCATGATAGCCTAATTGTTTCATTTGCTGAAATGACTGATATGATTCTGATATGGATTTTGATTTATGCATATATGTTGATTAAACTGGATTATATGATGGAATTGCTTTGGTTACTGAGATTTATATCTCACCCCGTGTTGTGGGATTAATATTTCAGGTGAAAGTTCCTCGGGTAAGGATAAGGGTAAGCAAGTGGATGAAAATCCATAAGCTTCAACCTATGGGGAGATGGCTACACTTGGGCTGACTTAGCTAGTATAGATGCTAATTTTGTATTCCTTAATGTATAGTATCATCATGTATCTGCATTGCCAAGTGTAGGTTTGAACATTTGATTTATTAAGGATGTATGAATTGAGGGGTTAGACCTCATCTTAATTTGATAGTTGTAGTATGGACTCATGATTTCTGTTGTATTTGGTGCTGACATGTAATATTGCTTATCAATGGAAATGTAACCCTTGAGATATTGATATGAGCCCCTAATATATGGAACCCCCATTTATTGTGTATTAAAGGATAGCTGCTGGTAGTTCATGTATATTTTGTTGTTGATACTTTATAAACTTGCTAATAGAGGGTGATTAGAGAACGGAAATGGGCATATAAGTTTTGAATTGGTAATGGAAGAATAGCTAAGTAAATAAGGTAGATAAATGTCATTAGGGCTATATAAAATGAGGGGAAGTGACCTTAGAGTGTCCCTAAGAAGAGAAATGGACTTTAGGGGGCGAAGTATAGTGAAACCAGTGACAAAAGGGAATCACGCCGCGGCCAAGAAGGCTTCGCCGCGGCCTAGGGAGTGACAGTGGCGAGGGACGCCGCGGCTTGAGAAATCTCGCCGCGGCGCGGAGTGAAAATAATCGCCCAGGAGGTGACAGAACGTAACCTCGCCGCGGCGCAAGAAGTCCCGCCGCGGCGCGAGCCGAGAAAATTAATTAGGGAGGTTACAGTAGCAAAACTCGCCGCGGCGCCACATAGGTTGGCCGCGGCGCAGGTCCAACTCGCCGAAATTGATCAATGGATAAATCATAAACCTTTAATGATGGTATAAACCTTTCTTATGCATGATCCCGTTATGGTTATTAGTTGATGATCCTAGTAGTATCAAGGTTTAAATTTCCCCTATATTTTCATAATGTAATTAATTGCGATGACTCCAAACCTTGATCATTATCTATTAATTGTGTATTTAGCTATAATCACTGATATTAGAATCTAGGGTCGTCACAAAAAGAAAAATATTTATTTACAAAAGCAAATTTGACCTAAGATGAGAACTTAGAGCTTACGTATCCTTCAAAAAAGATCAAAGTGCACGTAGTTCGAACCAAAAACTGTCTTTGAAAGTTAAGGTCCTGTTTGGTATCTTGTTTTCAGAATAGTTTTCTATTTTTAAGAACAAAAATACAAAAAACTTGTTTGATAATGTGTTTTTCATAAAGTGTTTTGTAAAACAAAAAAAATGGAATTTTATTTTCAAAAACAAAAAAATCAAAACATATTTTAGGTGTTTTGTAACATTTGTTCTGTAGAATCAAAAAAAAAAAAATATAAAACAGCTACTTTTCATAATAATGATTCAAACAGATTTTTTAATTTTTTTATTCTCAAAATTTATTTAAAAAAAAATCTATTTTAAAAACAATAAAATAAAAACAAAATCAAACAAGCCCTAATGTTTTGTGTTTTTTGTATTTTTATTTTTGTTTTTGTTTCTGTATTTGTTGTTTTTTATTAATTTTTTTATTTTTAATTTTTTTTGTGTAAGATTTTTTCTTTTTTTTTTGGGTGAAAAGACAAAGAAAATAAAAATTACATTTTCTTTTAACAAATAAAATGAATTTAGAATTAGTTCATGTGCTTTGATTTGCTAAAGATAGAATTAATTTTACTTCTTTACTTTTTTGCATTTTCAATTTTTTTCTTTTTTAAAAAATTATTTTTTTAATGAAAATAACTTTAATTTTCTCAAATAAAACGATTTTGAAATTAATTGATATGTTTTAATTTGTAAAAATTAAAATTGATTTTACTATCTTCTCTTCTTTTTCTCTCGTGTTTTTTGGAATTTTGATTTTGATTCTTAAAATGACATTTTTAGTTGAGTAAAAGAATTTTTTTCAAATATGTTTTTTTTTCCTTTCTTTTTCATCTGTTTTTTATGACATTCATGATCTTTTTATGACATTAAAAAGGATTTTATCTCTTTTCTTTTTTTTCTTTTTAAAAATTACTATTTTTATTTTTGTGTTTTTTTTTTCACTTTTTTTATATTATTTATTTTATTTTTGTCTTTTAAATTTTATTTTGACTTTTATTTTGTTTTGTCTTTTGTTTTTTTTTTAAAATTGATTTTTTATTTATATATATATTTTTTAGATTTTGATTTTTTTCTTTTTTTTTTTATGATTGATTTTTTATTTTGTTTTGATTTTTGTTTGAATTTTTTTTTAAGGTTTTGACTATATATTTTATTTTTATTTTTTTCTTTCATTTTTGTTTGTTAAAAAAAGTTTTTCATTCCTACTTTTATAAAAAGAAATTTAAGAAGAGTTTATAAGTCTTAAGAAACTTAATTTCTCGCTTACTTTTCATGTTTTCTTTTTTTTTTTCATTTGTCTTATTTGCTTTTTTATTTTTTTTCTAAAGACATACTCCAAAAGGATCATTAATTTTGAATCTTTTTCTTTTTAAATACTAATTCTTTTACTTTTTAAGGAAGAACCATTAAGAAAAGAAAAGGGAAAAAGTTTTTTTAAAAAAAACTAGTAATTCATTGCCAAAAAATATTTTTGGTTTCTTTTTTGGTTTTAAAAACATACTTTATTTTGTCTAAAAAAAAGTGTATATATTTTTTAAGGAGCTTCATTTGGTTTTTTGAACTCTTTCTCTTTTTTTTTTTTTAATTTTGTTTGGAATCATATTTTAATAAAAATTTTTAAGCACATTTTCCTTTTTCTTTGATTTTTTTTAAACAAAATTAATTTTGTGAGGCGATTGGAACCCAAAACTTACAAATATATACCAAAAAAAAAACCAATGAACACTAAAAAAACTTTATTGTCACACATACTACTCTAGTATACGGCAACTCTAAACAAAGAAATGAAATTGAAATAAACTATTTACAAGCATGCAACATTTGTGAATGTGTGTGTACTCTTGTAGCTAATTAAACATCATACTCAACTATATTTCAAGCATGGAGAGAAAAATAAAAATAAAACATATGTAAAGTGAAACATAAAACCAATTTGTCATCGTAGGTGTGCCTTCGTCTTTCCGCTTCCTCATGCTTCCCCAATTCTTGAGTATTTGGAATTCCTGTCATGCTATCCTCTTTTCTATGCAAATGCCCGAAGGTCATTCTTGCATGATCCCAAATCTGTAGAATACCCTTCTTTGATCTTTTTTTTTTTTTCCCCTTCGAGCCTCTCACGTGTCCTCTCCATCAACCCACATGGTTTCACAAAACTCGGATGCCTCGGATGGGAAAGAAAAGAAGAGAAGAATTAGCAATCACTATGGCACTTTATTTTAAATAAAGAACTTGAACAAGAGATATTATTTAGACAAGAAAATTAACATTTCAACATGCTGCAAGGTTCACAATAGAACAGAGATTCTGCAAGCATGCATTAAAACCAAATTCCCAAAATTATTTGAAAACCATGCTGGAGTTTGCAATCAGACAAATTCCATATGGACATTTTCACATGAGCAAGTTCCAGACAAAGCAAAATTGGGCAGCACAATCTTTGATGAACTACGAAAACTAGGTTCTCAACATTCCATTCTATGTCGCATTAATAACATTCTAGATGAGAATCAAACACACAATTGAGATTCATCAATATAACATCAAGGACAAATTGCCTAAATCCTAGCAAGAGGTTAATCAGAAATTACAACGTCAAACATTATCCACAATTTCATCTGAACACAACAAAGTGGCCAAACTCGATTTTACACAGGTTAACTCATGCTGTGCTTAAGCAGAACAAAGAGGTTAATGGACCAACAGGGTAAAGTATCCAATGACCCATCTAAAATTCCTTATACCAAATCAATATCTGTTAGAGAAGTTTAGCCAAATTTTATTCAGAATTTAAGCAAAAATATCATTCAAAATCGCGAATATGACTTGCTTAGGGTGTTCCCAAGTTTCTTTTTATATGACAAGAGCAAAGAGAAGCAATCATAATGAACACAATCAAAATTTAATCTGAACCTCTTCATCCAAATTCATCGATATCAAAACGCATTGCACACATTCAACCCATGAAAGGAATAAAAAGCCACATACGGCCAAGATTACCTCTAGTGAAGTTTCGATTCTCTTTTGCTACTTTCGGCTTGTTCCTCACAGGCCCCTTTCTCCTTTTTGAATAAGCACCAGTCGAATAACCTCAAGCCAAAATCTCCATAAAGCTCTTCGTCTCAAAATTCCCTTTCGGTCTTTCAACTCTCGCTCTCGGTTCTCCCCAACCCTCCTTTCTCTTATTTCATCTCACGCTCCTCCCTTGATTCAATGCTGTGCTGATGCTCTGAAAAGGCCCTCTCTCCCCTTTTCTTGTTTCTATCCTCTTTCCCGTCACTCTCTCTCACTCTCCATTTCTCATTCTCTTTCGATTCCTCTCAAGCTCCCTGTTCTTCGTCCACTCTCTCACTTGAAAATCCCCAATTTCTCTCTGCTTCGCCTCCAGAAAAGAAAAAAAACCAAAAGCCCCCCGTGTCAGTCCTCTGCTCCTGTGCACATGGCTGCCGTACTCCCTCTGCTCCAGTAATTCTCTGCGTTTGTGGTTTTCCTCCGGTGCATGATGCTAGAATCGCTCCTTATCCTTTGCCAAAGCTGATCACATGGTTCGTTCCTTCATCGCCCCCGTACGGTTTCGTTGCTGGCTGCTAGAGATTGTACGGGTAGCAAAGGCGTTGAGTGTCTGTGCGTGCATTCGAACTCTACTTGCGTGAGTGTGGTCCTCGGGAGATTCGAGAAAGAGAGCCATTTTGAAGAAGGGGACCGGGTCAGCGTGAAGTGGGTTTGGGGTAGGGTTCATTGTAAATGGTTCTGGGTTGGGTTTCTTGAGCCTTAACATGGGCTTCTCCTTTTTGTTTGGGATTGCTTTCCTTTTTTGGTTGCTTGTTTGGGCTATTTACATTATGCGGGCTTACAGTTATCTGAGTTTTGAGAATCAGAAAAAATGGGGATCCTGAATTTATTTATTTATTACTATTTTCTTTCTCTCTTTTTTTTTTGTTTGGTATTGAGTGTTAAGATTAATGGGTCAAAGAAATAACTACTGAGGCCCTCAATTTTCCGGGCTTTCTTCTTTCTTTTTTTTTTTTTTACATTTTTTTATTTTTATAATCCTTTTTTATTTTTTCTTTCATTTTTTTGTTTTTGAATTTTTGTTACTTCCCTTTTTTTTTTTAGCTTATTAAGTTAAAAGGACCCACCTGATTTTTCTTCTTTTTTTTAAGGCTTTGGGCTTTTCCTCTTTTCCATTTTTTATTCCTTTTTCTTAATTTTTTGTTTTCTTTTTCTTTTTTTTTCATATTTTTTTGTTAATTTAATTTTTTTATTATTTTTAAAGTATACTCGGATAAAATATGATATTCGTAGTAAGTTGCATATGTAAAGATGATACATAGGAATTTAGATGATGCTTGATTATATTGTAAAGAAATCTCACATGTATTATGGTTTGTTGTGGAGTAACTCTTAAATGATGATAGATTATATGCATATTTGACTCTCACCCTTAATGGTCCTGTATGGTGTCAATTATTATTTGATTGGTCCTTTAAAATTGCCTTAGGATTGGTTTTGTTATTGATATTGATTTTGGAAACTTTGGTATAATGGTTACTAGTCATAAGTCATAAATGTAAGGAAGTTATATGATCAAATTTTAAGTTTTTAGACATTTTATGGTTCCAAAGGTTGAGAACACTTTCTTTAATATTTGAAACTTATTAGATGTAGTTTCAAGTCAAATGATTGTATAATGGTGAATTTGGATATGTGAGTTATTGGTCCAATATTATTTTTGTTATCATGGTTTTATTTTTTTGAATTTTTCCTTCCAAATTTGTCACTTCGAGGAGTGTTTAATCTCTTGTCTCTAAATTTTTTCATCATTAAGAGATATATTTAGAATCATTAAAGGTGTCCTATGTCTATTTGTTTAAGTTGGGGAGCTTGTGATTGGTGTGAAATTATTTTAGAATTTAATTTTTGCTAGTTCCGTGCCTTCTATATAGGGGGAGCTGCGACGCTGACCAAAGGCTATGACGTAGGGACAAGGCTCTTTAGCATCACGATGCCATGCAGGATCTCCACCGAAGTGTTGCATCAAGGGTTGCAATGCTCTGGTGTGGCGCTTTGACCTCACGGCGATGTCCAACCAAAAGCAAATGTGCCATGGTGTGGTCTTTTAAGATTGTGGTGCCACGCATCTCCTTGGTTTTTGGAGGATCTTTTGAGTATTTTGAGTGTAATTTCTGATTGGATTTCAATATAAGGTCTTAGGTTGATGTCATCAAGTATTAATGAGTAGTCTTAGGAGTTGATTACACCTTCAATAATTTAAGTGCTTAATCTTCTTATGAAGACATTAAGTTGAGTAGTTTGTTTAAAATAAAAGTTTTAATTGATCCACATTTTTTGTATTATTAAGATTATGCTTATATTTATTTAATTAAATCTTCTTATTTAACTTGTAAATTAGTCATTAATTAGAATTAGACATTATGTGCTTTGCAATAAATATAGATTTGACAGTTGCCTTTGGAGTACTTTAACGAGGAGGTTGCTATTGTAGTTGGAAATGTCATATATAGGCGATATAGAGTTTAATGGTATGCAACCCAAACATACATTTTATGCTTATTAATGTACTGAATTCATCGACCCCTCACTCCGTCTTCTTTCTGGTTTCAAGGTGAAATTAGACAATGGGGGGCGTGTAGGTATGAGCGTGTTCTTCATATACGTTGCCAGTGTGGGAGACTTGGACATAGTTGCATACCTAATTTATATCAATTCTCATAAATATTAATTAGGAATCAGTATAGAACCACACTAACTTGGTGGATATTGTTTTAATGGGAATGCATTGATAGTAGCTAACTAAACAGCAACTCTATAGTGTTTTGAAAGAATTAGACTATAAGATTCAAATAGCAAAACCTTACATTTTTATTTTTTATTTTTGCAGAACAAGATTTTGGAAGAAGAATTTATCATCATTTATATAAAATCATCCTCGAAGCGCAATAGGAGCACCTATTAGGCTGCAGGTCACTTATCTAAGCAATCAAAGATTAGGTAGAATTGTACACCCCTTATCTGAGAAGAATTTGTTTTCTTCTTTGGTTTTATTGTTTTCGCTTTTAATTTATGAATATCACATGGATGGTAGATATATATGCACTAGCACCACAACGATGTTGTCTTGGATATTGAACCTTCACCTCATTCTAACTCCTCCAGCCATTTTGAAGATCAGGTCTGCCACTTCTGTTGTTGTTGTTATTATTATTTTATTTAAATTCAATTATAATTCTTATTTACTTCGGTGATAGTGATAATTTTTAAAAAACGTACTAAAAATATGTTCCTATTGGTAATTGTAATACGTGGTCACAAAAATTATCTTTCCTTCGAAACATGATACAGACAGTTGGTGATATGATCATTGACATTTAAGCAACACTATAGGATAGCAAAGAACCTCCCATATCAGATGAATGTTGTTTCTATAGAGTGCCCCCATGGTCCATCAACAAAATGAAGATGCTTATATGCCAAAGCTTATTTCAATTGGCCCTTTTCATTCCTGTGATTCAAGGCTGCAAAGCACGAAAGCCCGCAACATAATACTTCCAAAGAATTCATAGAAGAAACTGAGCGAAACTTGGATCATTTGGTTAGCTTTGTGAATAATTAGGAACCAAGGGTCCATGCTTGTTATTTAGAGAAAATAAAGTTTAACGAGAAGCAATTTGTGAAAGTAATATTAGTGGATGTTGTTTTTATAATTCAATTCCTTTGTGAAGTTTTATTTAGAGCTTTTTTCTCCTTCTGCCTATAAAGCATTGGGTTTTGCATTGAATTATGTGAAGAAGGTAATTACAGATGAAGAAAATTGCATCCTTATTAGTTCGA
This sequence comes from Erythrophleum fordii, assembly GCA_032878935.1. Classification (NCBI taxonomy): domain Eukaryota; kingdom Viridiplantae; phylum Streptophyta; class Magnoliopsida; order Fabales; family Fabaceae; genus Erythrophleum; species Erythrophleum fordii. The sequence goes on along the minus strand of JAVQMF010000025.1, from coordinate 2,572,090 downwards.
TTTCTCTATTAGAGGTGAAAGAAGCAACATTTCAATTAGGGGCTTCAAAAGCTCCTAGTCTAGATGGATTTTTAGAGTTTTTTTAACCAACAAGCTTGAAAGGACGTCAGAATGAAATCCTTATGATGGTTAGATATTTTTTGAAGCATGGTGTTTTGCTAGAAGATATTAATGTGACTAACATTGTGCTTATACCAAAGGTTGATAAACTTGAATTAGTGGGGTATTTCATATCAGTTAGTTTATGCAACTTTGTTTATAAAGTAATTTCAAAGATTATTGCTAATAGGATAAGAATAATTCTGCCAAGCATCATTTCACAAAACCAAATGGCTCATGAAGCACTTCATTATTTGATGAATAGAAGCTGTAAGGGAAAATATGAATTTTTCTAAAAAATGGACATGTGAAAGGCTTATGATAGAATTCAGTGAAATTTTCTTGAAAGGGATCTACTAAGGATAGGCTTTTGTGAACAATGGGTAAAAAGGATCATGGGATGTGTATCTTCTGTCAAATCTAACTTGCTACTTTCTAGAAAAAAATATTGCTATTTTGGTCGTTGGAAGAGGCATGAGGCAAGGGGATCCACAGTCACCATACTTGTTTAGCATAGTTGTTGATGTTCTTTCAATCACGGTGTCTCATTTTATTGACAATGGTGAGTTTAGATGGGTGAAAATGACTAGGAATTGTTCTATTATATCTTTTTTTTTTGGGACAATGCACTCTTTTTCATGAATGCTAAGAAGGATAATTGCCTTTTGTTCAAGAAAATTTTAATGATTTACTATCAGTCCTCTGGATAGCTTATAAATTTGGATAAATCTTTGATAATTCTGAACTATTCATGTTATTGTATATATTTTCTCTCAGTAAATATGATGATTAGCCTCCATTTATAGGGTAAATGACACTTATATAAAAGAAAATGAACATATTTAGGATGAATAGCTCTATACTCATACTTACTTGAAAAATCAGCATTTATACCTTAATTCTGAGTATATTGATAGCTAATCACATTTTGTTTTTCTTATAGAATGCATGTATTAAAGATTATTGAGCAATGTCAGTAGAAAAAGGCTGCAAAGTGGTGGTTTAGTAGATCACGCCGCGGCATCCAAGGGAAAGCATGCTGTGCAACTTGCGCCGCGGCGGACCATGTTATGGCCGCGGCCAGAATTCAGTCAGAAGCAAAACTCACCGAGGCGTGATATTGAGGAGCCGCGGCGCTATTCAAATGAGGCAAAAATCTCGACATGTATGTTGAGCCACGGCATGGAGTCTCACAGAACCAAGTCTCACCGCAGCGTATCTTGTTAGGCCGCGGCCCTCAGTCAGACAGAACTCAACATCGCCGCAGCGCATGTGACGACCCTAAGTTCTAACATCGGTAATTATAGTTAAATACATGATTAATAAATAATGATCAAGGTTTGGAGTCATTGTAACTAATCATATTAATAAAATATAGAGAAATTTAAACCTTGATACTACTAGGATCATCAACTAACAACCATAACGGGAACATGCATAAAAAGGGTTTATACCATCATTAAAGGTTTAGGATTCATCCATTAATCGATTTCAACCCACAACAACATCCCACCAATGTCCTCATGCTACTCCCTAACATTAGCTTTACTGAAATTAGGGTTTCTAGGTCAAATATAGAAGTTTGGGGACCTGCGCCATGACCTGGAACTTCCTCGCCGCGGCTAAGTTAGGTTCTGGAGCTCGAAAACTAGGTTTTTAAACTTGTGCCGCGGCCAAGTTACTCTCTGGAATTTTCCTGACTTTCGCCACGGCGATAACCGCGACGAGTTGGATCTGCGCCACGGCCAACCTATGTGGCGTCGCGGTGAGTTTTGCTACTGTAACCTCCCTAATTAATTTCCTCGACTCGCGCCGCAGCGAGACTTCTTGCGCCGCGGCGAGGTTACGTTCTGTCACCCCCTGGGCGATTACCTTCACTCCTCGCCGCGGCGAGATTTCTCAAGCAGCGGCGTCCCTCGCCACTGTCACTCCTTAGGCCGCGGCGAAGCCTTCTTGGCCGTGGCGCGACTCCCTTCTGTAGCTATTTTCCCTATATTTCGCCCCCTACACTCCATTTCTCTTCTTAGAGACACCCTAAGGTCACTTCCCCTCATTTTATATCGCTCTAATGGCATTTATCTACCTTATTTACTTAGCTATGCTTCCATTACCAACTCAAATCTTATATGCCCATTTCTTTCCTCCAATTACCTTCTATCAGCAAGTTTATAAAGTAGCAACAATAGATTATAGATGAACTGCCATTATCTATCCTTAAATACTCAATCAATGGGGGCTCCATACATTAAGGGTTCATATCAATATCTCAAGGGTTACATTTCCATTAATAAGCAATATTATAGGTTAGCACCAGTTACAGCAGAAATCATGAGTCCATACAACAATTATCAAGTTAAGATAAAGTCTAGCCTTTCAGTACATACATTCTCAATAAATCAAATGTTTAAGCCTACACTTGGCAATATCGATACATGATGATGCTATACATTAAGGAATACAAAATTAGAATCTATACTAGCTAAGTCAGCCTAGGTGTAGCCATCTCCCTATAGGTGGGAACTCATGGATTCTCATCCACTTGCTTACCCTTATCCTTACCCGAGGAACTTTCACCTGAAATATTAATCCCATAAAACGAGGTGAGATACACATCTCAGTAACCAAGGCAATTCCATCATATAATCCAGTTTAATCAACATACATGCATGAATCAAAATCAACATCAGAATCATATCAGTCATTTCAGCAAATGAAACAATTAGGCTATCATGATTACTATCCCATACTAGCAATCATATATTTAACATGTTAAAGGCCATTAACACCGGGAGAGGCCCGTCCACGGCACCTACTCCTCATTGAGTACAACAAAGGCTCAGTGCATCTGGGGTTTGATCATAACCCGATGCCCGATCATGGCACATGCACGGGTGGCAGCCGCACCACAGCTTCACCATGGACTCACAAGGTCCAATTATAATACAATAGATAGCCAACCAATTCATTCAGCATTTCAAATCATTCATATACAGCAAATATGAAATTAAAATAGATACATGCATGGAATTAATGTAAACCCCGGTTACCTCGCTTGCAGACAATTGCAACAGCCACCATAATTCCCAAATTCGGATTCAAGTATCTCCCACCAGAATTCTCAATGTTTCACCCAAAATCCTAAACAAATTCGTATCAAATTAATACCCATAATATAAATAAGCTATAGGGGTCTCAAACCATCAAAGAAAGTATCAAAATGAGGGGTTTAAACTCACCTAATGTCAGCCCTAGCCTCAACCTACGAATTTCATCAAGAAAATCCCCAAATAACCACATTTCAGATTTTGGGTAAATGTGAAAATCCTCCAAATGAAAAACTAATTGAACCAAATTAAAGAGAAAGATGAGGGGGTTAAGTTCTATAACTATTACCTTAGCCAAATCTTGCTCTAAGTGTGTGAAAATGCAGAGTTTTTGCCCCAAACCCTAGCCTCCTTCTCCACCTCCGAATTTCACTTTTGAGTTTCAGCAAATGGGATAAGTGGCTGAAGTATTAGGGTTTTAGATAGGTTTAAGTTGGGTCAAAAATGGGTTATGGGTTGCTCCAAGGTCCAAGTTCAAATGGGCTTCAGACTTTAGCTTATTGGGCTAGTTTTCACTTGTTGGGCTGCAGAATTATTTTGGGCCAATTTAATACATTGGGTTTCTGAAGTATAATAGGTTTTGGGCCTAATTTGAAGGGCTCAAAGGCTTGGGTCTGCACAAGGGTAATTGGGCTACTTAATTGAGCCTACACAAGATAAATCTTGGACCTCTACCTCATTAAATTAGTTTGGGTCTACCTCTAATTCATTGGGCCTCCATTAGCCTCTTATCATGATTTATTAATTTGGGCTTAGGTGAAGTCTCTATCCTAAATAAATTCTTAACCCAGATTAACAATTTATCTCTCTAGAATACCTATTCACTAACTTGCCCAATTATCCTCTATTAATTATTCTTAATTAACCTTAATCCATGATTAACACCTTAATTAATTTCGGGGTGTTACAGCGCAAGATGCTGAGCCGCGACGCAATACGAATTAACTGAACGCAGCATTTTGTTTTTAGAATTTCTGAGGGTTTGAAGCTTCATATGTGAGTGAGAGTCAAGGCAGTCGTCATTTTGGGTCGTTTTTATGTTGTTCCAAGTGAGTAGAGGCTAAGGGAGAAGCTAAAAAGACATTTTGAAGCAAAGTGAAGCTGGAGATTGAGGATTGAAGCTTAAACCATCTCGTTTTGGAGTTTTCTCTTCCTTTCTTCTGTCTTTATTATTTTTATTGATGTATCTGATTGTTGCTTTAACTTTGTCTTGGGATTTTATGATCATGTATAGCTAAACCCTCTCTAATCTAGGATTATTAGGAACTCTTGTATGGATTAGTGGTTGTTCTTCATTCTAACTTTGAAATTAATGGTTAATATTTGTTCATTCAACTTTATGCTTCATGCTTTCTGATTGATTGGCCAACAATTAGATTGATTTGATACCTAACTTAAACTTGGGAAAGGGAAAGGGACGTTAGATCAAAAGTTGAGTGGTGTGGGTGCTTGAAACTTGCCTGGGTAAGTGAATAGTTTAGTTATTAAGATAGAAATATACTCAATAACCTCACATGGTCCAAGTAGATATTATGATAATAGTTTGATCTTAGTTAATTTTGTAAGGAATTATAAAATGAACTAGGAACCTTATATAATATTTGGAAAAATATATATAGGAACATCTTAATCCTAGACCAGCATGTATTACCATTGATAGCAAAAGTACTGAATGTTGAGCTAAATGTGGTGAAGTACAAGAGGACTAATAATCCTAGATGCCACTAATTTCTTGGAACATCCAAATATTAATCCTGAGTTCTGTATAGCTTTTAATCTATAAACAACCTCTTTTTAACACCAATAATTACGAATTGATTCGCTTAATTTAAATTAAAGTGTGAATTTTAGTACTTGACAATGTTTTGACAATCAATCCTCATGGGAACGATATTTTCTTATCACTATATTACCTTCACGATACGTATACTTGCGTGTACGCTTCAAAGAGAGCAACAATCTTGCAAATTTTTCTCTAGTAATACCCCAGATGAGGTGGTAAAGGATGTTTGTGATGTTTTAGGGATTAAGGATACGAATGAACCATTTTAAGTTACCAATCTCATGGGAAAGTTCAAAAGTTGGGGTCTTGGCTTTTGTAAGAGATAAAATTGCACTTAAAGTGCAATGATGGAAACACAACTTATTGTCCCATGTAGGAAGGAAGTCCTCATAAAGACCATGGCTAATGCTATCCCTATTTACCCGATGTAATGTTTCAAGTTTCCTAAAAAATCTTGTAAGGAGTTTGATATAATTATCTCAAGATTTTGGTAGGGCAAAATAGGGGTAAGAGAAAAATCCATTGGAAAGCATGGAACTTGCTAATAAAGGTTAAGAATGAAGGTGGTTTGGGCTTTAGAGAATTTTCTTAGTTCAACCTTGCTCTTTTAGCCAAAAATGCTTAAGGAATAATTTAGAATCCTGATGATATTTACGTCAAGGTGCTTAAAGGTTTGTATTTCCCTACAACATATTTTTTTTATAGCTAATAGTGGACATTGTGCTTCTTGGGCTTGGTTCAGTTTATTGGAAGGAATGGATCTTTTTGTAAGTAAGCTTTACTAGAGAATTGGGGGATTATTGTTTTGTAAGAATTTGGGAAGACAAATGGTTGACTAACTCAAAAGGGTATTAACTTAATGGCATTAGTGTTAGTGAAGCTAAAATGGAATGCCAAGTTATTGAGTTACATGATAATGGGAGATGGTAGTTATCATCTATTTGCAATATTACCTTTATAGAAGAAAGGGATGCAATAAGGAAAATTCCATTACCTACTTTTAGGAGAAATGACAAATTGAAGTGGACTAGAACTAGAAGAGGAGAATACATAGTAAAATTAGGTTATCATTCTACTAAGGAGGTATTTGGTTTTAAACTTGCTCAATGCCCTGGCGGCTCTTATGTGCCTTCTAAGGAATTATGAAAGACTATTTGGAATCTCAAAGTTCCCCCTAAGTTAAAGCATTTTATATAAAATGTTGTTTTAAGTGCTTTACCATCCAAGGAAGCTTTATACAAAAGAAAATGTGGTCCAAATCCCTTATGCCAGATTTGCCATTATGAACTAGAAACTATTAAGCACATGTTTCTTTTATGTATTTAGACAAAAAAGGTTTAATTTGGCTATTTTTTTAGCTCTTATCTTAAGGATTTGTGCTTTAATATGTTGGTTAATTTGTCTAGGATGAGGGAGTTTGATAAAAGGGTATTGGCTAGTGTTTGTTGGTATATTTGGAAGGAGAGGTGTGTTGTGATCTTCCAAGGGGTTGAGGTGAATCCTAGCTGTATGTTATTTGCCCCTTAAAGTTTATGAATTTTGGGATACCATGTGTCACACCCCTTGAACGAAGTTGTGACCGGCACAAAATATGATATCTATCTCACATCCATAAGCCTAACAAAACAATATAGAACTTAATCTTTTGGTTTGACCAAGAGGCTAGTCAATAGAAATGCCAATTCCATGCTCTAGAAGTTTTCTTTTACTTGATAACTAATCTAATATATACAAAGGTGGGAGAATCCTACCTGTGGAATTATAGAACTACATTAGATTATGAACAATTCAAATACACTTTATTAAAGAAACATTGCTCGCAAACAAAGCTAGGTATTACAATGGAGTGTTACCTACCTACACCACGAGATTGGATCGTGGCTAATGCTATCACCTAAGACTTGTAAAATATTAAAGGAGTGACACATGATACGTAGTGAGTGGATGATGCAAATTGTACTGAGAAAAAACAAGTCAAGGCACTAAGTGTTATACAACAAAATTTAATGTTCAAATAAATAATGAAAATCTCATGTCATCTCTTTCTTTTTTTATTGGTGTTTAAAATAAGTCATGGGTCGAAGACAAGGTTGAGACATTAAAGTACATTCAATCCACATTCAAAGGTCAAATGGCTAGTAATGTAACCAAGATATTTACAATATCATCATAATAATGAATTTGGGCATATGTTAGAATAGAACCAAAAGATAGGAGCATAAAGGCCCGTGGTATAAAATATCTGATGGGACCACAAAGGGTCATAATTTATTAAATCAAATGGAATCACAAGGGGCCACAATTTATCATATCAAATGGGATCACAAAGGGCCATAATTTATCATATCAAATAAGACTAAAAAGGGCCACAATTTATTATATCAAATGGGATAAAAAAGGGCCATAATTTATCATATCAGATGGGATCACAAAAGGCCACAATTTATCATATTAGATTGGACCACATAGGCCACAATTTATCATATTAGATTGGATCACATAGAGCCACTATATAACATATATTCGATAGGGCCATATAAGGCCACTATATAATAAATCCAACGAGACCCTCACATGGGGCCACTATATAACTTATTTTCAACAAACTAAGAGGACCACTTAAATTTGAAGAGATTATATAAAGCCACAATATAGTATATTTTAAACAAACTAAACCATAATTCAAGAATGTATCATAATGAAAAATGGCATAATTTCATTGCAACAACAACAGCAAATCTTTAAATAAATCATTTAAGTTTAAATCTTTCTTAATGATTTCACTTATAGTTTTTCTTGGTCTCCTTCTATCTTTAACCATTGGACTACTTTTTATCCAATCTACTTTCCTTACTAGGGCTTCTATAGGTCTTTTTAATACATGCCTGAACCATCTAAAGTGTAATTATACAATCTTTTCCATAATAGATATGACTTTAACTTTCTCTCTAATGTATTCATTTTTAATTCTATCTTGTCTGATGTGTCCATTAATCCAACGCAACATTTTTATTTTTGTAATATTGAGTTCATTCTCTTATTAACTTTTATTGCCCAACACTCAGTCCTACACAATATTGTAGGCCTTATAATCGTGCGATAAAATTTATCCTTAAATTTAAGTGATACTTTTCTATAACAAATAACACTTAAAGCACTCATCCATTTTATCTACCTTACTTGAATCTTACTGTTTACATTTCTTCTATTTTATCATCATGTTATATCATGGATCCAAGATACTTAAATTGTATTATTTATGGTATAATATATTTTTTAATTTTCATTTTTACATTAGAATTAGTGCTCATCTTACTAAACTTATATTTTATATACTTTGTTTTACTTTTACTTCAACGAAATCCATATACTTCCAAAGCTAAATAGCATAATTTGATTATTCTCCAAAATTTCAAACATATATCAACAATGTAGATTCTTATCAAAACCTGTTTATTTATACATTAATGAGCTAACCAAAACATTTAAGAAACAAATAGTTCAAGCATCTTTAACATATCAAATATGTTGAGATCAAGGAGCCTATCCTAAGGCACTAAAAGCAATTTGAATCATTCGTTAAGTAATTAAAATGAGGCAAACTATGAATAAAAAGGGAAGAATTGGCATAGTCAATAGTATCTACTCACTGTACAAAAGCTACATTGTCAAACTTCTTACTGTTTTCTCTAATTAAGTGCCAAATGTGGGGTTGACCTCAGAACCTTCTAAAATGCCCAAAATGCAGTCATTATCACTAAGTGCCATCCATGCTCATGTAAAGTTAAATTAATTACATTTTATCAAATATCTTAAGCTTGTAGTTAGTACTAGCTTTAAATTTTAGTCAATTGCTTCTTCATTAGCTTTTAATAAGAACTATACTACATCATAACTTCACAACACTCCCTTATTCGTTCCAACCTGTGGTCCCATTAGAACTCAAGTTTCCAACTTTAGAGTTGATTAATTTAATTTACATAGTAATATGGAAATTTGGGATTTACCTTCGAGAACCCAAGTTGAGAATTTAAAAACAAAAAATTGTTTGCTTAAATAGCATTTAAAATTTTCTATTTAATCAAATATGCTCTCTAATACCTAAACTCCTAATTTTTATTTAAGTTTCTTATCATCAACATTAACCCTAGGTTTAAACTTTTCAAATTAAACTTCCATAAGTTAAATCAAGCTTATATTTTACCTTATGAAGCTTGATGGAAGAAAGAGGTGTGAATTCTCACTCTAGAAGCAAAATTCAAGAAAACTCAATTTCAAGAGCTCATACACCCTCAATTTAAAGGAAAAGAGATGCAACAATATTCAAGCTTCCACTAACGGAGAAGAATGAAGTGAAAAGGAAAGAAGAATAAGAGAAATGAACAACTAAAAACAAAAGAAAGGATGAGGAGTCAAGAGAGGAGCAAAAATGGAGCTCACCACTTTCGACTCTCCCTCTCTTTCTCACTCACGGCTACCCATGACAAGGGGAGGTGATAGAAACATGTCGGCAAAGAAGCAGGATGCCGAGATAATGTGGAGGTGGAGGATTATTGGAGCCCATGGCTAAACAGAACCTTTCACGCTGCAGTGCTGCATCTCGAAGAAGGAAAGGAAGAATGCTACATTAAGGGGAGAAATAAGGTGTAGACCTCATTGAGAAGAAGGAAATGCAAGGAGAATAAAGAAAAAGTGAAGGAAAAGGAAAAGAAAAGAAAAAAAGAAGAAATAGAATAGTAACAAGTGTTTCAGAATTTGTTTTTTTAACTAAATCAAAATAAGTCATATTGATTTAAAAAATTTTATGGACTTTCAAGGTGAAATTATTTTAATATTTAGAAGGAAAAAGAATTATGATAGATATGTAACAGATATCAAAATAACTTTAAAAAAGATATTTAATCTTTAAAATTATTTAGACTTTGTTTTCTACCTTAATATGATTTATTTCACATTAATAAGTATTGCTGTTAAATTTCCATATTTTAGTTATTATCTATTGAGGATTTATTGGCAAGATTTTTTTTTTTTTAAAAGGATATTACACCATGGAGATAAGCCATGCAAGTTTTTGAGGAGGGTTGGAAAAAAAAAAAAATGGGACATGGAAGGCTCCTGCCGCTGCTAATGTCAAAGGGAATATTGATGGTTCTTTCAATTTGAAAGGTAATAGGGCGGGTATTAGAATTATTTTCAGAGATGATGAGGGAAAGATTGTGGATGGCAAAGCTGAATTCTTTTGTTTTGCTCTCATGACAGAAGCCCTGCCTTTGAGGAAAGGCCTTCTTATGGCTTCTAAGTTTTCAGATGTAGATGTTTGCCTTGAGACTGATTGTGCAGAGTTATTTTTAACGGTGAAAAGTGGTGTTTGGCATGGCTGTGAGTGGAATTTTGCTATGGTCTTGGAAGATATCATGTGTCTAAAGAATTCCTTGTCTAATGTTTCTTTCTCTTTGGCGGGTTGTCAAGGGAACCTTGCTGCTGATCGGCTAGCAATACATGCAGCAAAGGGGTGTGCCTAAGAGGGTGGGTTGCTGAGCCATCATCCCCTTTAGCTGGTGTTGTGTTCCGGGATTCTTCTTTGACATGTGATGGAATGGATGCTTGTACTGGTGTTGGTTGTGTTGCTGCTCAAGGTTCTTCCTTTTGTCTGTTGGTTGTGTGTTTTCTGGTTCTGTCTTTCTTTTTTTTTTTTTTTTGGTGGTGTTTTGCAGTTTGAGGGGTGGTCTGTGTCTCTGTTGTTTGTTTGTTTGTTTTTTTTTTCCTTTTGAATTGGTGCTGCTCGATTTGCTTGTTTTTGGAATGAAGTGTCCTTTCAGCCAAAAAAAAAAAAACAGAAAATTCATCAAGTCACGTCTGTCATATCGCTGTGTCTACCCTCAAGTAATTTTTATGAAACATGGATTCTCCATGGATCTCTTGTGCTAATCTCCAATAATTTTGAAACCAATATTTGTTATTTTGGTAACTTAGGTCAAGTAACTAGGATGCTAATGCTATTGATCACAACTAAAGTATAACAGGAAAGGCAGACATTGATCACAGGGAGAGGTTTCTCCCAAGATGATCATTGAGATTAAGATATTTTGTTTATTTTACAGTGTATTTGCCCAATTTTTTGCAAACAGAAATGATTCTATTGCTGACCCCGTATGGGGAAGTGGGAATTTAGAAATTGCCTCAGCTATAGGTCTGTCATAAATTGAAGACATCAATATAAAAATAAGTCAATTTTTTAGATTAAAAATAAATTAAATTTATGATTTACAATATAAAATAAATAGTATTGAAATAAAAATTTGAAGAATATATTTTTTAAAAAGTTATATTTTTAGTAAAAATTAATATTATTCTTAAAAATATTTTGATCATATTTTAATTTTAAAGAAATTTGTGCATATTTTCATAATTAAGGAAAGAACCATATAATTTAAACATTTTGAAAAAAAGAAAATAATTTACCAACATATAAAGCAAAATGAGATGACGCCCATATCAGTTCGGTTTGCAAAGAAACTTGTACTCAATTTTTTTTAATTAAGTGTCTTAGTACAATTAGTAATGCATTTTGTAATGTATTATTCATGTTTTGTAACGTATTGGTAACGTTTATCTAATATGCTAACAACTAATGGTAACGTCTTAATCAGTGGTCTTAATTGGTGGAGTTACCAACATCTTAAACTATCTGTTACCAGTACAGTAAGACACCATGTACTAATAACAAGCTAATAGTGATGTCATAGTGAAATTACCAGCATTTTAAGCAATCATTATCGGGACAACAGCAAACCATTGCAAATTATACCAATGTACAAAATGCACCATAGAATCCGTCTTAGTAATATTATGAGAATTTAGATTCAAGCTTTTCGTACTCTTGCGTATTTTTATTTTTTTCAAAACGAAAATCCTTAAAGAGATGGACTACTTGAATTGCAACATGTGTGCCAGCTTTCTTCAAAAAATATTAAATTATCTTATTTGATTAATTTGATTTAAAGTTAGTTCGTCTGTCCATAGTGTAAAATATTTTATTCAATTCTCATGTTGATAATTCTATTATCATTTAATTATTATGTAATGTTTTATAATTTACTTTTTAAAAAATGATCATGTAAATTAATATTAAAATAATAATTAATTTCTTTTTGAAGCAATAATTAATTTGATTGTTCAAACTATTTTTCATTTATATCTTTTATGATATTTCTTTTGTCAAAAATAGCTTTTTATTTTTTTGGCCATGAAAAACAAACTTCATTAACCAAAAACTGGAAATAGAAACAAAAGTGTCAGCGGGTATAACGACATCAAAGGATATTATTCCTCAGCTTGCTTGCAAACAGTAGAGTCACACAATAAGATAGCAACAAAAGGGAAAGGGCGATGGGAATCCTAATCTAAATGGTGCATCTTTGTTTGCAGTAAAAGCTTCAAACATAAACGCTAAAGAATTTTGGTGATCAAACAAACTCCTAGTCGAGGGGCTTACCATTATGAGAATTTGTTTCATCTAATTTGGAGCTCAAATTCTTTGTTTTTAATCTTGCTACCCTCATCAACAAATAATTTGTAAATCTAAATAAAATAAATAATTATTATTATTATTATTAGAAATTTTTACTAATAAAATAAATTTTGAATACAATTTTAACTCGTTAACATTTAGTTGTTAAATTTCAGTTGTAAATTGTCAATGTAAGCCACATAGATTCGATGAGTGACAGGTAACTATTAAGCGAGATTGAGATTATGTTTAATCATGTGATATCTCTTTTTCAATATATTTACTCTCAAATTTGAATAAAACTAAGAGTAATCTCAATTTAACTAGCTGTCACATAATGATTAAATGTAGCCTAAATCATCCACATATACGAATTAACAGCAAATTTGTCATTTTTATCATCACATAAACTGAATAATGAAAAAAATTATTCTATTGCATAATTTTTAAATGGTAAATGACAGCATTAACTGAATTAAAATTAGGGGAGCTAAATCGAAACTCCTACAATATTAAAGGAATGAAAAATGTATTTAAGTGAAAATCAAAACAAATATTAATTAATTAAAGTACTAATACATTAACGAAGTGATAGAACCATTTACATAAACGTGAAAGATAAAATTTTGATGGCATGAATAATTACTGAAAAAGCAATGGCAGCTTACTTTTCTTCTAGCCTATAATGGTTTCATTTTTTTTTTTCAAAGCTATGAATAATGATGTCTTCAAATTGTGTAGACAGTCACAAGGATGTACTCTCTTACATTACAACAACAACAACAAAGTCTTTTCCCACTAAGTGGAGTCGGCTACATGGATCAATCGACGTCATAAACCCCTATCATAAATCATATTTTTAGACAAACCATTTAAATCTAAATCTCTCTTAATAATTTCTCCTATAGTTTTTCTTGGTTTTCATCTACCTCTAATTATTGGGCTATTCTCCATCTCATCTACTCTCCTAACTAGGGCTTCTATAAGTCTCCTCTCCACATGACCAAACCATCTAAGTCTCGATTCTACAATCTTTTCTATAATAGGTGTGACTTTCACCTTCTCTCTAATGCATTCATTTTTAATCATATCTCGTCTAGTATGTCCACTCATCCACTGTAACATTCTCATCTCTACAACATTGAACTTGTTTTCTTGTTGACTTTTTATTGCCCAACACTCAATTCCATACAACATTGCAGGTCTTCTAACTGTACGGTAGAATTTATCTTTAAGTTTGAGTGGTACTTTTCTATCACAAATAACACTCGAAGCACTCCTCCATTTCATCCACCCCGCTTGAATCCTATGCTTTACATCTTTTTCTATTTCCCCATTATGTTGTATGATGGATCCAAGATACTTAAATCGTGTGACTTGTGGTAGGATATGTTCTCTAATTTTTACTTTTATGCCAGAAGCGGTGTGCCTCTTACTAAACTTACACTCCATATACTCTGTTTTATTTCTACTTAAACGAAATCCATGAGCTTCCAAAGTTAGTCTCCACCTCTCCAACTTCTCATTCATTTCCTCTTTTGATTCTCCAATTAGGACAATATCATGTGCAAAAAACATGCACTGTGGCATCGACTCTTGGATATGTTCAGTAAGCACATCCAAAACTAAAGTAAAAAGATAAGGGCTCAGAGTTAACCTTTGATGTAGATCAATAGCTATCGAAAAATCTTCCATAAGTCCACCTTTTGTTACTATGCTAATTGTAACCTTATCATACATGTCTTGGATTGCTCGAATATAAGTTATACGAACTCCTTTTTTCTCCAAAGCCTTTCATAGAACTTCTCTTGGCACTCTATCATATGCTTTTTCTAAATCAATAAACACCATGTATAAATCTCTTTGATTCTCCCTATATCTCTCCATTAATCTTCGCAACAAATATATTGCTTCCATAGCTGACCTTCCTGGCATAAAACCAAATTAATTCTCTGTAACTTGACTCTTTTTCCTTAACCTTCGCTCAATTACTCTTTCCCATAATTTCATAGTGTGGCTCATGAGTTTAATTCCTCTATAATTTGCACAATTTTGAATGTCCCCTTTACTCTTATAAATAGGGATTAAAGTACTTTTCCTCCACTCGTCTGGCATCCTCTTAGATCTCATAATTTCATTAAATAACTTTGTGAGCTAACTTATACCTTTCATTCCCAAACCCTTCCATACTTCAATGGGTATATTATCCGATCTAACTATTCTACCATTCTCCATTTGCTTTAATACTTCTTTTATCTCTACCTCACAAATCTTACAATAAAAAGTATAATTTCGATCCTCTTTTTTAATGTCTAGCCTATCCGATTGCAATAAAATCTCGTGCCCCTCATTAAAAAGCTTATGAAAATAACCCTTCCGTCGTTCTCTGATATCTCGTTCCATGACCAACACTTTTCCTTCTTCATCCTTAATGCATTTCACTTAATCCACATCTTTTGTCTTTCTTTCCTTACTTTTAGCTAACTTATAAATACTTCTTTCTCCAACTTTAGTACCTAAAGATTGGTATAACCCATCAAATGCTATCGCTCTCGCTTTGATCACTGCCTTCTTAGTGTCTTTCTTAGCTACCTTATATTTTTTTCCAATTTTCATTACTCTTACATAATGACTACACTTTATAACACTCTCTCTTAACTTTAACCTTATCTTGCATGCTTGCATCCCACCACCAAGATTCTTTATTCCTAAGTCCAAAACCTTTTGATTCACCTAATATTTCCTTTGCCACCTTTCTAATCTCTTTAGCCATTCCATTCCACATATTGTTAGCACTTCTTTGTATTTCCCAAGGTCCTTCCTCCACAATCCGTTTCTGCAAATTCTTTTCTTTATCCCCTTTTAGTTGCCACCACTTAGTCCTTAACACTCTATCTTCACCTTTGCTTTTTTACTCTCCTCTTAACTCTTATATCTATAACCAAAATTCTATGCTGAGTAGTTAAACTCTCTCCCGGTATAACTTTGCAATCTAAGCAAAATTTTTTATCTGATTTCTTTATAAGAAAGAAATCAATTTGGGAACATACCCTTCCACTTATGTACATGATAAGATGTTTCTCACGCTTTTCTAAAACAAGTGTTAGCTAATATAAGATCGAACGCTAATGAAAAGTCTAGAATAGTTTTACCCTCTGCATTTACTTCTCCCATGCCATGTCCTCTATGAACACCCTCGTAACCTGAAGATACACTTCTCACATGACCATTTAGATTCCCTCCTACAAGAATCTTTTCTCCTAATGGTATTTTCTAAACTAAACATTCTAAATCTTCCCAGAACTTTATCTTATGATATTCTTCTAACCATACTTGTGGTGCATAAGCACTAATAATATTGAAGATTTCCTTTTCTACTACAAACTTTAATGCAATGATTCTATCTCCTAACCTTTTAATATCCACTATAACATTTTTTCAAAACTTAGCTACAATTATACCTACCCCATTTCTTGGTTTTACCAGTGTACCAAAGTTTAAAACCTGAAGTATCTAATTCTTTTGCTTTTTCTCCTACCCATTTAGTTTCTTGTAAACACATAAAATTAATCCTCCTCCTAATCATAGTATCTACTATTTTCATAGACTTACCTGTAAGTGTACCTATATTCCAAGTTCCAAAACGAATCCTACTCTCATGAATTAGCTTCTTTAACCACATTCGTTCACGAAAATATGGGAGCCCTTGCTTATTTTTCACTACACCGAGGCGTCAATGCAGCGACTCTTGCTCACTTATCACTGTACTCGAGCTATACAGTGCGTTATTTATGGGCAACGACCTAGTCTTATGTCTAATATATCGATTGTCCATGTCATAGAGATTCGACAAAGTTTTACGTTGACCGTCGACTGCCTAACACAACCCTCCTCTTTTTTCCGGGCTTAGGACCGGCTATGAAAAATAATTCATAGGCAGAGTTAATGTACTCTCTTACATTACTCTAATGTATTTAAAAATTTATTCTCAAATTATTTTCAAAGAATTAAACCCAAATTGTTAAACAAAAATTTATTCCATCCTACAACCATAATCTAACTCTTCGAGCTGGCATCTTACTCTAGTCATTCAACGTAATAACTCATTAAAACAGTTAATATTAATTTTGATAATATTAATTTTTGGCATCAATTAATATTTCAAATTAAGATTGTCATTTGTGCTTTGCTTAGTGAAAACTGTAACCAAAGGTTATATGTGCACACTATAACAACTTGGTCCGCTTCGATTACGTATACCCTAATGCCTGTCGTCCAATTTGGGTTCGCTTGCGGCGTCATGGCTAAAAACCTCTCAAGTGGGCTTTTCGTGTCGAAAACATTCTTGAGGGAGCCCAAGGAATTGGTGGCAATGTTAAGGACATGTTGTTGAGGGCCCATTTGGCATCTTCTCAGGTTTTGTGTGTTAAGGTCTACGTTGGGCCCGCTTTTTGGGTGAATGACTCGCTTCGTTCGTACTCGTTCCGATCTCCTAAGAGGTGGAGAAGGAGAAAGCTTTGAAGCGAAAAGTGGTCTTGTAGTTAAGGATGGTTACGACTTGTGGGTTATCGGGCTTTCTTCCTCCTACAGTAATGGCAATCTAGTAATTTTTGGAAGGGTCTAGGTCTGTGGTTACAAGCACCGAGTAGCTCTCTCCTAAGTATATGTCTATATATGTCTTTCATTGCGAATGGTTCCGCGGACACAACCATATTGTGATTCTATATAAATACCAAAAAGAGATTCATAATTAGTTCATTAATGATAAGGCTGATTAATGTATGAGTTCATAAATTTAATACCCATGAAAGATTTTGAATTCAAATATTCTGTACAAGGTGATTTTAAAGGAAATTAAGCTACTGGATGTATGTGTGTCTAGGAAGAAAACTAAATTACTCTGACAACGAGAGAAATATTGGGTCTAAAGCTCAATACAGTGTTGGCACAAACGCCTTCTTTTACTCTTATACCACATACCATCTGTAGTTACTAATTTAAATATCAAAATTTTTACAAAAGCCCTGCTGTCACCTGGACGCTTAGGAGATTGACATGTGGATCAATCGAGAAGTAATTCATCACTAGATTTATTAGAAATCAAACGTGTATTTAATTAGCTATCATTGCAAATTAATTTGGTTCTTATAGTTTTATCATGTTTTTAATATAGTCCCTATACTTTTTTGAAAAAAAATTTGATCTCTATAATTTCTTGCTATTAGAGACCATCATAACGTCGCCAAGTCTGACCCTACGTGGCAAACAAAAGTCTAATATGGCATTACATGGCTACCAAGTCATCCACAACTTGCCACATAGAACCACCCATCAGCAAAATAAAATATAAGATGACCCATTTACCCTTCAACTCTATTTGAAAGCCACTCTGATGTGATTCTTCGCCTTGGGCATTGTTTTCATGTTCTTCCTCCATTGTGACCCATATCGCTTCCTACTGCTCTCTACAAACAATGGAGAAAGACAGGAGCTTCATGGATGAGTAGGAATCCGAGGGAAAGCACTTGAACTGACACCATCTGCCTACTCCATCCAAGTTGACCCCGAATGAACGCTCTTCTTCGCTGGCATAGCGAATCCACGAGCGAGCCTGGACCAACTTTGATTCCTCTTATAAACCCTTGACGCCATGGAGAAGAAAGTTCTCGGCATTTGCTTTGGTCACTAGGTAAAACATCCAACGGTCTTTATTGCCTCCTCCTACATTAGTTTCATAATCTAAGGATAAATTTTTCTTATTATGGTACTGATAGCAACACGAAGGTTCCAACCTAAGATTTTCTATAAATTACTGAATTTCTCATCATGAATAAAGCATTGATACTTCAATAACAGAGTGTAAGACTCACCAAAAAAAAAATAAAACTTTTAACAGTAACAAAAGGTAAAAAGTCGCCACTAATTAATTTTAGTAGTGACATTAGATTACTACTAGGTCAAGGCTAATACTCATGTAGCAAAAAGTTTTTTGTGGCAACAAAAAGATCGCTACTAAAAAATGACATTTAATAGTAACAAAAATTATCACTAAAACTATATAGTTGCAACCTCTATTAGTTTGCCTTCTATAAAAGGTTGCCATTAAATGAGGACTTTCAGTAGCAATAGGTACCTTTTTTGGTGGTGACACATGAGGTTGTCACTAAAAGAGACTTTCAACGGTGATAATAATCACGGTTAAAAACCCATCAACAATAAAGTGGACTTACTCTTTTGGTGGCAACTTTAAATGTCGTCACAAAAAAGTACTTTTAATTGTGACTAAAGTCATCGTTAAAATTTTTTTTAATTTAAAAAAATTTTAGTGATTACTGCAGTCATCATTAAAGAGTAAATTAGTTTTTTAAAATTTATTTCATATTTTTGGTTGCCTATATAGAATTTAATCCAATTTTATACTCAACACTATTAAATTCAAATTTAAATTGATTAAGCAAGGTAATACACTAAAATATATGCTTTAATTTTTTAGTTTAGCAATAAAAATCAAAAAAGGAAAAAAGAAAAAAAGAAAAAGAAAAAGGCATATAAACTCCAAATCAATTCCATAACATTATCATTTTTACCTATCATTGCATAACATTAAGGCATATCAAAATACAAATCAAAATAGTCACTTCTTTACTTTTTCTTTTACAAGAGGCAAAGCAAAGAAAATCATAGAAGGGTTTCAAAATTGATGGCATCCTTGTTGCCTCACAAGAGTGTAAAAGTAACACCACATGAATAGGCTCTAACTTTGGATGACAATTTCATTATCCTATTTCTATTAATTACTCCATTAACACTATAGAATAAACAATGACTAAAGAAGATTTTTAAAATTTAATATGCTGATCACTTACATTTACTTGAATTAATTCCAGATTGAGACAAATTTATCTAACCTATTTGAAGTACCTATAGAAAAGGAAAAATAAATTATAACACTTATTAAAAAATAAATGATAAAAATGCTAAATCATGTATAATCTACAAGTAAAAAGGCATAGCTAATACGTTCCAATCATCAAGCTAATTTTTCTCAACAAAATAAACATATAAAAGAACATTCACACCAAATTTTATCCCAAAATTGCATAAGAACTAACATAGAAAATCAAACAAGAAAGTTGAAAAATTAGAAAAATTGATAAATAGGACATTTGTATAATCTAGTAAAAAGCTAACAAGAGCACAACAAAATGATTTTTAAAATTTCCAAAATGAAAAAACTTTTTTCTATAATGAGACACATGGAAAAGCTTGTATAAAAAATTTTAGAGCAAAATCATGTCTCTATTATTTTCAAAAAATTCGCAAAGTGGAGTTACAACCAAGAAACATTAAAAATAAGGCATTCTGACCTATATCTAGAAATACATATATTTAACCAATAAGACCAAGCCAAAAACATACAAAAAAATTATATATGATTCCTAACATATTGATAAAAAAGAATGCTAAAAATTAGGGCTTGATATAGCCAAACAAAATCCTAGTAAATTCAAAAAATTCAACATGATAGATTGCTCAAAAGAAAAATTTTCAATAGTCCAATACTCAATTCAAAAATTAATCTCGACCAAATGAATTTAAAACACAACTAAAACTTTACTAATCTATTCTTTAACATGTTAGCAAAAAATCACATTATATATAATTGAGTCTAATACCTTAACAACAAAAATGTTGTTGGAAGAAACCTCTTCCCAATATCTTTTATACACAAAGTCAAGGTATAAATCATTGGAGTAGCCTTTACCTTTTGCATATTACCAATTAGCCACCATTCATCTAACATATATAAGATTATTTAATTTGGAAAGCTTAGCCTTGGAACAAGTTTATTTTAGAAATATAAGATTGTTTTAGGTGGTTTGGGGTTATTTGAATCCCAATTGGAAATTTTGGGTAGGTAGAACCCAAGTGGCAAAAAGCTATAAGTGTTGGCTTTTAGAGTTAGTGAAAAGAGAGGTTCGAGATGGTTAAATTTTGCAATAAAGGCTTTCGTGGTAATTTTTGGGTTTGAGCAAACTTCCTTACATAATTAAAAGTTGCTTAAATAGTTTTGGTAAATTTAGGAGATAAGGCCATAAAATTGATCCATATAAGGATATATTGAATATATCTCTAAAAAAAAAAGATAACAAACATAAATTCGGTCCAAAGATAAAATAATGAAGCGTCAAGGGAGTGGTTTTTAAAATTTCTAAGTTGGAACATATAAGCCTAAATATAGGATGTTAAAAGGGAAGGTATGTCCACTGTGGTCATTTAAGTGGTTCATAGGGAATTCTAGCTTTGAGCAAGTTTAATTTAGCAAATTTAAGACAGTAAAAGTGGTTTGGATCCCTTTGGATGTGTGTTATGGGATTTGAGTACATGTAACCCATACTGTAGGAATAATGAGAAATTTTGCTTGTAAGTTACGTATAAAGTATTTATATTTCACTATAGAGCTTTTTAGGTAGATTTTAATGCTTAGACAAACTTCTTTAGGTAAATAAAAGTTGCTCAAAGCAGTTTGGGAGTGACTAGGCGGGATGTAATTCATTTTGGTCTTGTTACTTGTTACATATAAGAGCTATTTTACTGCTATAGGGCATTTTCTGTCATAAGGGCCATCTTATGTTAAGAGCCATGAAATTCCATGGTTTAAAGAAATACTGGTCTAGACAAATTAATTTAGGTTCATATGGTTAGTAGGAAAAAGCTTGAGTGCCCAGGGGTATGAAGGGATGTTTGTTGAGTGACCAATTATACATTTGAAAATTTTTTATTATCAAATTTGTTGCTACTATCTTGTTGGCATTTGACTCTATTTTAGGTCAAATTTTGAAAAGTTTTTGTGATCTAAGGTAGATTATTAGTAGTTAAGAAAGTAGGAAAAAATTTTAGCTTGAAAGTATCATGGTATGATAAGGCTTAAGTTGACAAATGGAGTCTAGATATGCACTTTTTGAAATGTCACATGTAGAATTTTTGTACTCCTTGTTATGCTTTAGGTTAAGGCTAGAATTTGTGGTAATTTGAAGTTTAAAATTTAGAGCATTCCCTCAATCAACAATACTCTCCTTTGGTTTAAGGTCTGCAACTAATCTAACTAAAATAGAGACACAAACCAATTCCTTATTCACAAAAGAACTATCATAAAAAATACCAATAGGTGGAAAACTTGAAACTATCATAATTAAGAACACAAGTTGAAGTCAAATATGGCAAGCAATATGAAGGAAGTAATTAGGGATTACATGTCTTGGCGTCTCTCCCACCTTTAGTTCTATTTTTTCAATGTTCAGCTGCCATTGCCACTATAAAGGTGACTACCACCAGAAGCAGGATTTACTTTACTTTTTTTATTATTGTTGTTGCCACTACTACTATAAGACACAATGAGCACTAGACCCAAATGAGAAAAAAGATTAAAACAACAACAACAACACAACAAGGAAGTTTTTGTTGTCTCACAAAACCCAAAAAGGTATAACTACAAATGCAGTTATTTCTCAAAAAGTCCATTAACATTTAAAAATGTTACAAGATGCCACTAGTCTTATCTCAAAAGAGGCATGATTTTTATATATTAAAAGCCTTATAGTTGTGGCATCCTATATTAGACTTAACTTTTCCAACTGCTAGCATTTATTTAACGTCCAACCATGCGCTCTTATGCTATCTATTCACTAAAGATTAACTCTTGACTCATTTCATTTAACAAAAGTCATTAACACATGAAGTAAACAAATTAATGTCTCACCATATTCATTAACACATTTAGTTAAGAAACAAACCACTCCAAATAACTGTTATTAGATTAAATAAACAAGATAAGAAAGCATATTCAACAAGATATGCATGAACAAACATAGCAAAGGGTAGGTAATGCTTCCAAATTGTATACACTTCTCCTTGCACAGCAGAAGTTGTATAAATTTCGACAAATTCCTTTACTAAAAGGATACACTCTTTCTGGAATCCCCCTAAAGATAGACAAATTGTGTTTACCATATCTATCCCAAACATGTAGATATTCTAACCATTTGATTTAACATCAACATACAATTAGCTCATACAATAAACCATACTACAGCCAAAAAGAGGAACATGCTGCATCAATTGTTACCTTTACATGAATAAAATTATAATATGAATTAGTAGAAACATATTAAGGGGACAATCAAACCTTAGGTAAGAAATCCTCCTCCTTCTCACAAGTTCGTAAGTAGTCTAATTTGTCAGAATAAGATAACTGCAGAAAAGACAAAACATCAGAGATACTCCTTACTTTCTAACAACCAAATTTTCACTATACAATAGTAATATCTTTTGGATACAGTATCATTCTAAAAAATAAAGATCTTGGACATGTCATAAAGAATAACAATTAAGAACAAAAAGTAAAAAGGATGGCAAAAAAGGAAAGAGAAAGAAAGAGAGAATAGTGTAATATCTAGTCCTTTTAAAACTGAACTAAAACTAGTAAGACATTAAAAGAAAACCCATAATAAAATGAAATAAGGTCAAGTAAGGATAGAATGTTAATATGAGCATCCAAAAATGACATTATGAAATAAGGATAGCTCAAAATCGGAGCCAAAATTCCTAAACAGTCTAAATCGAAAAGATAGTAGCAAAATCATAATTTTGGACAAATTTTTAGAACTCAAAGAAAGAAGTTTTAAATACGAAAGTCAAGTTTACTAGAGTTCTTAAAGGCCTTAAAAACCGTCAAAATGACTAAAATCTTTTTGGTGTGCAATTTAGATTGTTAATTGACCTAAATTTTGACCAAGCCATTTTGGATAATTTTGAACCCCATAAATTTGGAAGCAAATGTTTTTAATAAACTAGAGAGCCTCAATTTTTATATGAAAAAGACAATTCTAAAAAATAATCTAAAATGAATCCAAACGGAGGAATTAAGGTTGTAGGACATAACAAGAATTTTGTAATTATTTTAAAAACCATTCTTTCTCCCTTATATTAGGTCATGCCACCCTTCACTTAGAACCAACTTAGAGCATATTTGGACTAGCAGTTGAAGCATGCCTAAGAGAAGGGAGAAAGAGAAAGAAGAAGTCATCTAGATAAAAAAAATTATGTACTTCTTCATGATATATCAATTACAAAAGTTCTTCTCCTCTCTAAGCTCTCTTCATTTATAGTTTTAGCTTCTTAAAAGAAACACTTTGGTGGTTGAACTCTTGGGGAAAGGAGAGAGTTTGAAGAAACTAATTTTATTACAAGAATCTCCATTAAGCAAGGAAACAAACAAAGTATGTACCATAATAGAACACTTCCTTTTCCTTATCCTTTCTTCTCTTTCTATGTTTGGTCAGCCCTAGGATGTCTTAGAAGGAATTTAATTCTAGTTAAAACATGGTAGTATTAGAGGTTTAGGAGAATGGAGAACAAGATAGAACAAAGGAAATCAACTAAAAGGCTATAAAATGCAAGATAGAGTTATTAGGGTTTTGATTGCAGCTTGAAAATTTTTAAACCTTAGGAGGACATTTCAACCTATATGAAATCATAATTAAACTAGAGAGAAGCTAAGGAACCTCTATACATGCCAAAATTCCAAAAGAAATGAACAAAATTCCCATGGTTGCTTCCTATATCATGGTCTCAACCAAGAGAAGTTTAGGGTACCTAAGAAGTGTTTAGATGCATTTTAATGATTTAAAAGGCATAAGTGTGATGAATAAACACTAATAGAACCATTGATTGAATTTAGAAGCCTAAATTGAAAGGTGAAATTTTAGAGTTCAAATACACTTAAAGAAGTAAGTTAGTCTTAGACTTATGTAATCAAACTTATGATAGTGCAAATGAGTTCTATTAGGATTATATGACTCATAACAAGTGAAATTTTTGAGCCTAGAAAAAGAAAACCAAAAGTTGCCTCTTAAGGGATCTAAACTAGCTTTAATTCTTACATTAGGCTCTAATAGGATTAAATAAAGTTGGTAAAGTTGATAAAACTTAAAATAGATCCTAATAAGTTAATTTTCCTTGTAAATTACTATATGTAGGCCAAGCTAGCCTAAACTCACCAAAGTATGGTTGTCAAGTTTAGAAAAGACAAGAAAAGAACAAGAACCAAGAGGGCTAATGGTGATTTCAAGTCTTCAAATCCATATGGTAGCTCTATTTCCCCATTATGCATGCATTTGAATGCTTGAATGAGTTAAAATACTTGTATGTGTAGTTGCTTGATGCATTTATGAGCTATGCTTTGATATATTTTCCATTATGAGTTTTATGCCCGTAAAATAGCCCTAGCTCCCTATAACTTAGAATTGAGTGTAGTAGTTCTTCCTTAGTCTCAGGTTGGGTTTAGTTGAGCCTAGTTAAATAATAATTATATATATATAATAGATATTATGTGAAATTTTTTATTCTCTTTTCTTTTTTTTTTTTTCTATCAAACAAGCCCGTACCAAACATGCATATGACTTGTTTGGTGAGAGAGAAATTATAGGAAAGGAGAAAAAAATGATGGATGGAGAGTATCTCTCTTTTATTTGGTTTGCATAAATAAAAGGAAAGAATAAGATTGTCAAGGAAAATAACATGTGGGTTCTCATTCTCCATCCATTAAGGCCTCGTTTGGTTAATGGGAAAGTTGAGTGATGGAGAGGGAAAGGGAGTGAAATTGAGAGGAATGCATGTTTGGTAGGCAGGAGATTTCTTTCCCTGGGTGAGTTGTCTCCCACTAACATAGGAGAATCGATTCCATTGCTTTGTAGTGGGAGAGAATTTTATTGAGTAGGAGAGAGCTTTATTGAGTAGAAGAATAAAAATTGAGGTTATTTTGTTCTTCTTTAGATAATTTTTTTTATTAAAGGTAAATTAAAAATAAAATTTTAAATTAGAATATTATTTTATTATTTTTTATTATTATTAGTAATTAAAAATAAAATATTTTATTATATTTTATAAGTATTAAAAGTTTTTTAATTTTTTAATTCTCTTCTCATTCTATTTTTATATCATTTTTATCTAACTAAGTATAAAAAAGTAAAAATATTCTTATTTCTTCTTCCATTATACCAAACATAATTATAAGGTACAAGATTTCTTTCTATTTCCATTCTATTTCCCATTCCTATTTTATCAAAAACTAATCATTTGTACCAAACGAGGCCTAAGGGTGATGAAAAGGACGTAAAGGGTGAAAAAGAGCATGCCATTGGATCTTTGCCGCTAATCCTATTACTTGTCAACTAAGAAAATTTAAAATATGCATTATTTGGACAAGTAACAATTGAGAATTATATAAAATTATTTTTCAAATGAATAAAAAATAATTATAAATAAATAATAAAAAATTGAAGATAAATAAATGTATAATTATATTAATATAAACAAATAGAGATGAGATATATTATATTTATGATAAATTTATTTAATCTGATAAAGAATAATAAAATAATTTGATATGTTTTTTATATGTATTTTTTTCTTAATGAAATTAAATAACAAAACAGAAATATATCTTCTTTTCTCTCTTCTTAAATTAAATAAAGTGAGGAATGACTTAACTATTTTTTATCTTATGTGTCATAAAGCATTGATAATAAGATACAATATTTGTCAAAGTAATTTATCTTGTCCTTGAACTTATATATCAAAAAGGTTTACAAGAAGATTAAGAGAATTCTTAATTCTAAAAGACCAAATGACACACAAAGCTTAGAGAAAGAGAAGTTGATTGTCCGAACATAATAAGAAAAGGATTATGTTAGTCGTAATTAAAATACTAAAGTAAAATATTATGCTCTTCGTAGATAAAATATTAAAACAAATCCCAAATTTGAAACTTTTGAATGTCATAAGCATTCTGATAAATTTCTTTGTTATTATTGTACTTTATTAGTTCAAGAAGAAAGAGCTCAGTTAAATAAGAGCGCAAAGCCTCATTCTTTTTTATATTTTAAGATAGAGCTCTGATTTATAATATTTTAAAACTCTATCTTGATCTTTCTTAATTTTTCTTCTGTTCTCTTTATCTTTTTCACAAAAATGAAAGTTGGGTTCAATTATTAATACAATTTGATTGAAGAACACAATTTTTATTGATGGTATTATTATAATTAAAACTTAATTCCTAAGTTATGCATGTCAAATATAAAAATAATATGGTCGTGTAATTAAAGTGAAGAAAATCAAATAATGATCAACTGTATCCATAGATGTTGGATAAGTATTATGTTCTTTTGATTAAAAAAATTATGCTCTTAAACAATATAACTTGTATATACTGTATCATTCATTGATAAATAAATTTAATAAATGTAAAAGTAAGTATTATTCATAACTAAACTATATTTAGCATTATTAAATATTGTTTTACAAATTGACTTAATTTTTTTTATTTTTGAATTCTTAGAGAGTGCTTTTTTCTCCAATATTTTTGAAAGAAAAAGAGTGGCTAACTATTAAATAAAGAAGTTTACCAAAAGAAAAAAGTAATATCAAAAGGGGACGAGGCTAAACTTTCTTGAATATTTTCCGCGTCCAACTAAGCCCAAAAAAAAAAGTACAAACTTGGGTCAAGCCTAATTTTGAGGTTATTTTTGAAAATAAACCCAATTCATTTTAACGAGTCTAACTCATAATAAGATCTATTTTGGACCTTATCTCATTTAAAAGAAATAATTAAAATTAAACTTTAAGAGATAGAATTACTTATACATAAAAGAAAGTGAAGATTTTTCCAGCTCCAACTTGTGATGCTTCATGAGGCTTTAGTTTTTTTTTTTTAACAGTAATTTACAAATACTCATGCACATTTTAAATGTTGGAATAGTAAAACGGTTTGTTTTTAGAAAGGTGTTATATATGTTAATAGGATGCTTATCTTTTATACATAAAAAGTCGTAAAATTTCATTGTTCACTCATCTTGTTTATACCTTGTTGATAATATCTAGTTATTAGAGTATTTTTCATTTGCATTGTTTTTTCTTCTGCTGTAAGATCTATTATTATTATTATTATTATCTGCGGGACCCACAACACATTTTGAATCCCCTGAATTTTCCTCTGAATCTGCATAGGGCCACGCTTGTATACGTTAATAGGATTAAATTACAACTTCTAAAGACAGTAATCTATCCATGTGGCAGGAAGATGATGGTAAGTTTTGGGCACAAATATTGGATGCTATTGGGTACTTCAACGAGTACCATCTTTTATTTCAAGCTATTTTGATTTTTGGACTATTAATGTTATTTAATTTGTTTGTTGGGTATTATCTTTTTGTTTGAACTAGCATGTTGCTTGGACCATTAATGCTATTTCTTTTGCCTTTCGGGCCTTAGGTGGGGATTGTGTTCAAACATCATATTTCATAAATTAGCATGGTGGGCCCGTCCAAGGAAATAAAAATTTAAAAAAATTTAAAATTTTCTTACATATATATATATATATATATGAAATTATTGTTAAATGTTGAAGGCCTATTAAGGATGAAGTAGTAGGATGGATTTAGATTCTCTTTACTAAATTTTTTTTCTTTTACTTCTCCATCAAAATCTGAATTATTAGATTTCTCAACAACTAACAATCAATCAATGATAAAAATTTTAGAAGACACAATTTTAGCCATCAAATTTTGATAAAAAAGTAAAAGAAAAAAGATTTGATGAAAAGAATCTATATCTATAATAGGATCATGTGCAATAAAAAATTCTATTTCATTGCATGTAATAGCAATTTTTTTACCAATTATTATTTATATAATTTTAGTTATATAGTTAAAAATTTTAAAGTATGAATTTTTTTATAGTTAAAATTTTTATTTTTATAACTATAATTTTTATTTTTATACTAATTCTAAACCTTTAAAAATTAAAAAAAATTACATAAAATTGGTTACTTTACCACCTGCTATAGGCCTCCGCTGCAGGGGATCTGATTCGACAAGAAATGAGATTAAAAATATAAGGGAAAAAGAAAAAAAGAAAATCCATGTGTTACTTGCTTAATTTGTTTTGGTCTTAAAGAGAGAAACAACTGCGAGCAGATCTTCTTGATTGCAATAAATTGTGAAAATCGTTGCTGTCCATTTCATTTCATGTCTTACTAGCTGACACGCATTCCCCTGCGTAAAACCCAAAATTTCCACTTTGCTGGTTGTGGCAAACCCAATCTTAATCAAGCGAGTGTCAGGGCAAAAATGTAATTTTGTAATGTGTTTGATTCCACAAATTAAGGCATATACCCTGCAGAATCTCATATATAATATTTATAAGCGTACATATGGTGGGTCCTAATGTTAATTAGGTAATGATATTTCAACAATGTCTCCCAAGCATTCAGCCTATAGCTATAGTATAGGTATTGGGATTTAGAGATGACTGACCTCCACAAAATTTAATTTAAATTTGACTTTTTGGACCCTTGTCTCATTTAATAATAATAATAATTACAATTAAATTTTTAAAAATAGAACTACTTATACATAAAAAAAAATAAAAAAATTTTTAGCTTGAACTTGTGACTGCTTTATGAGCTTGTAGTTTTTGTCTTAAAAAAAAAACTTATATATGTTTTAAATTTTAGAATATTAAAACTGCTTATTTTTACGAAAGATTTATATTATTTAATAGGATAAATTATAATTTATCTTTAAATTTTTGTATTTTTAACTTGAAATCAGTTTATCTTTTGATGGTTTAATCAAAGCTTCTCATTGAATTTTTTCATAATTTATTTTGATACTATTTAACCAACTTTGATTTTTATCTTAATTTAATAAAAGACAATTATGTAAATTTTAAAATAGTAAATAATTTTAGTATATATGATTTATATTTTAAATTATTTTAGAGTCTTTTAAAATTGCTACTAAAATTAATTAAATTAATATTTTGATATTAAATTAGTATATGATTCATAATAACATAATAAGTGTAAATTTTTTTATAAATATATAATTTTTTAATTACACTATATGTTTATTATATTTTAATTAAAAGTTACATATGTATTATGTGTTAATTAAAGAATTTAATAATAAAAATATAAAAAAATTGTATTTAAATATACTTTTTTTAAAGTAGGAAGTAAAGGTGGTGAGAATGTGAGAGAGACTCATGAAGCACCATGAAAAACGAGATAAAAAATATTTTGTTTTTTTAGATATATATAAACTATGATTTTATTAAATATATTGTATAAGACTATGGTTATATTCAATAATATAGTGAAATTAATAATAGTCTTATGTTAAAATTTGATATCAAAATTATGCATTATTAAATAGTATATAAATGAGAGTCATTATATTAAATTTAGAATTTGCTAATTTTCTAAATTTAAAATTTTTTATTGAATAATATTTTTCTACTGTATTAATATATATTAAATTGAAGATTAATAATATAAAAATGAGAGTCAATAAATCCAAATTTAACATTAATGACTCTCATTTTTATATTATTGACTTTCAATTTACTTTATATTAATACAGTAGAAATGTGCCATTTAATAATAATATAATAACATGTTATAAACTATATTTTGACTTATAATAATATTTAATTTTTATAAATGTTATTAAAAATAATTTTGGATGCACAAAGCTATCAAAATAAACATTATAAAATAAAAAGGGACAAACTCATAAAGTTAGCTTCCTTATCTAACAAAGAGGTACTTATCTCTAAAATCAAAATTTGATCTGACGGTGGGAAGGGTGGCCCTCCTTACCTACATCTCCGTACCTACTCACTTTTCTACTTTGTTTTCTTACCATGACCTTTTTAATTTTGTTTTCTTGTATCTAGTGAGTCCACTTCCTTCTTTTTCTTTCCTTGAGAAACACGTGTCATCTTTCGCAACATATCTGTTGTTCCAAATATCTCACGTCACTCCTTTGACGTCAAACATAAGCGTCTTGACAGATGGGGCAAGGAATTGACACCTGCAAACAGAAAGATTAGAAAGCAACACTTGGAACGTGTTTGGTGATTGGATAAGAAAGGACAAAATATATATATAAAATATTTATTATATTTATATAATTATTATTTAATAATATTATCTTACTTTATAAATTTATTAAAATAAAGACAAAAATATTTTTTATTTTTAAAATTATTTTTTTACTTTTTATTTTTATTTTTATTTGTAACTTTTTACATACCAAAGTTTGAGACTTGAATTGATGCAAATGAAAAACAAAAAAAATAAAGAGTTTTAAAGCTTGGATTATTCTTCTTTTTCTTGTATTATATAAAAATTCAATTTAAAAAAATTAAAATATATATCAAAATATTAAAAAATTTTATTTTTATAATTATTATTTAATATTATTTAATAATTATTATCTCATCATTCAAAGATAAAATATTATAAGAATTTTAGTATATAAAATTATCTTTTTTCTATATTTAATTTTGAGGGCGCGATAGATTCATTTTCCACCCACCAAATTTGCGAATAAAAGGGTCCGGACTGTGTCCAGCTACTGTTCTAGTCTTCATATTAGAAATTCAATGGATGCAAGCTGTCTTGTCATTTTTAAGATATAATTATTGAGAGTTGATGGGTCCGTAATAATTTGCATGGACCTTGTACCACTCAAGTTTGAAAGTGCTAATAATTTTTATTAATTTTTTTAAAAAATTATAAATTACTTTTTTTTTCTTGAGCCAATTGGAATTAGCTATATATATATATATATATATATATATATATATATATATATATATATATATATATATATATATATATAGGAGTGACGTCTTAGTAGTGACATGAGATATTTCAAGGAATAGATTTATTGTGGAATAGATAAAAAGTGTGCGATTTGGATGAGTGACACGTGTTTCTAATGAAATGAAAGAAGAAACTTTAGAATAAGAAAATTAGATATATATTTTTTTCAAAGATATTATGATTATTTAATTATTTTTATTCTTATATTAATTTCATTAAATTAAATTGAATTAAATATAAAAATAAAAATTATTAATATTTTTTCATCTTATATCAAATATAATTTTAAACTACATCACTCTTTTTTTATTTTTATTTTTTAAATATTTTTATTTTTATAAAAATTATCCTGTTGTACCTAATGCAGCATTAGAATGAGGGCGTGATAGATCCATTTCTCATCTGCGAAATTTGTCAATGCAAGGGTCCGTACTGTGCCCCCACCTGTTTTAGATATTTGCAATTTAATGGATGCAAGCTGTCTAGTCATTTCTGATATACATTTGATGGGGTTCGCCATAATTTGCATGAGGCTTGTATCAGTCAAGTTGAAATTGAAAGATGCTAACAAAGATTACAGACTCAAATAAAATTTATAATTCTCACCAAAAAATAAAATAAAATTTATAATAAAAATTTTAAAGATTAAAATTATTTTCAATAACTATAATTATTATTAAATTTTAAAAATTATTATTAAAATTTAAAAAAGTGATATATTTTCTTAAATTTTAGTAATAATTTTTCTAAATTCAATAGTAAATTTATTAAAATCTAATAATAATTTTAGTTTTTAAAAGTAATTTTAATTTTTTAAAATTTTTATTATAAATTTTACAGAATGAATCCTAAATGTAATTTTTCCAAATCCTTATCATTTCTATTACATTTTTAAAATTTTTTACTGTACTGCCACGATTTAAAATTAATTTTTTTCTCATTTTAATTGAATAATATTCAACATTCATATTAATTATTTAATTATTATTTAAAGATTGAATTTTTTTTTTTATTTTTTGACTCTAACTTTGCACAAAAAATTATGAATAACTTATATTGCATCATATTTTTTATATGTTATTTAATATGCAAAATATGAAAAAAATAACAGTTTTTAGAGGAAATAAAAAATAATTTTAAAGATATAAGTAATCTTTATATCTTATTTTAAAAAATAAAAATGATAAAATATTATTAAATAATAATTATAATAAATATTATAAATAAAATATATAAAAATAATCTTTACTAAGCTGGCTTCGAATTGCAACACTTAGCTAGAACAGAAAAAAATATTATATAAGGCATTTTTCGTTGTGTTTGGATGGGAAAGGAAGAGAAGAGAAAAGTAAAGAGAAAATACTATCTTCTCGTGTGTTTGGATAGAGGAAGAAAAAATGGAAAAGGAGAAAATGTAAAAGAAAAAAATATATATTATTTTAAATATGACAATAATGTTGTTATTATTTTAAATTTTTACATATATATTTTTTAAAAACATAAAAATAATAAAAAGTAAAAATCAATTTAAAAAATATTCAAATGATAAAAAAAATTATTTTTGAATAAAATAAAAAAATTTCTTATTAAAAAGCACACATTTAAAGTTAAAAAATATTTTAAAAAATATTTATGAAATTAATTAAATTATAATTTATATAAAATTATTTATAAATTATTATTTTAATACCATAAATATTAACATTTATTTTAAAATTTTATAAATATTATTTTAATATATATTAATTAATTTAAATATAATATATATAAATATATTAAATATTTTTTAATTATATGTAATATTTTATTAAATTATTATATATATTAATATATAACAATTATCATATATATATATATATATATATGTGTGTGTGTGTGTGTGTGTGTGTGTGTGTTTTTAGCAACGCATGTGTGTGTGTGTGTGTTTTTAGCAACGCATGCATCGGACATATGTTCAACTATTCTTTGGTGTGGACATATGTTCAACTATTCTTTGGGGTAATCGGACCGCTTTTTTTTAGAAAGAAAAGTATGCATAATTTATTAATTTTAATATTAACAAA
The DNA here is from genome assembly GCA_032878935.1 of Erythrophleum fordii. Classification (NCBI taxonomy): domain Eukaryota; kingdom Viridiplantae; phylum Streptophyta; class Magnoliopsida; order Fabales; family Fabaceae; genus Erythrophleum; species Erythrophleum fordii. The sequence goes on along the minus strand of JAVQMF010000025.1, from coordinate 2,538,798 downwards.
TACATTATTAATTTATAAAAAATATTTATTAAATATTATTTATAAATTATTATTTTAATAAAATAAATATAATTATTTATTTTAAAATTTTATAAATATTATATATATATATATATATTTTGTCAAGCTGTTTTTTTCTGCAATCTTTTTAAATATATATAAAAAAAATTTGCATAAAGCCCACCATATTTTTTTCTCAATTTTTTTTTCTTTTTCTTCTCCCCACTTCTCTCTCCATCTAAAAGCACTCTTGGATATCTGTCCCAGAGGACGCGAGAATGGAGAGATGCTGAGGGCAATTTAGACATTCCACCAATCATCTCCTTTCCAGTACTCCACGTTCCCATCGGCTAACTGTGGGAGACAACTTTCTACAGAGATGCTGGAATGCTTTCTCCCCATGGAAGATGTTGGTGTCTACCGATCATGCATATGACTTGCTTGGTAGGAGAGAAATTGGAGGAAAGAAAAGAAAATGATGGATGGAGAGTATCTTTTCTTTATTTGGTTTGCATAAATCAAAGGAAAAAGAAAAGGATTGTGGAGGAAAGTAACGTGTGGAAACTATGCCATTTGTGGAGGAAGAGAAAGGGCATGTTGTAGGATCTTTGCTGTTAATGTTACCACTTGCCAATTATGAAGATTTAAAATATGTATTGTTTGGACAAATGACAACTAAGAATTATATAGAATTAGTCTCGGGTCCAATGTAATTATATGAGACCGGGTGAAAATTTTTTAAAATAAAAAATCTTAAAAAAAAGGCATGTAGCTCGAGGTGTCATTTATATAATTTGTTGTTTATGGATGGTGCGAATAGTAATAAAAAGATATTATATATTGATTATATTTTTGAAAATAAATAATAATTATAAATAAATAATAAAAAATATAAAATTCAGATAAATAAATGTAAATTTATATTAATATAAATGAATAGAGATGAAATATATTATATTTATGATAAATATATTTAATTAAATAAATAATAAAATAATTTGATATATTATTTTTATGTACTTCTTTTTTTCTTTAATAAAATCACATAAAAAATGTATCTTTTTTTTTTCCTCCTCTTAAATTAAATAAAATGAGGGATAACCTAACCATTTTCTCTTTCCTTTCTTTTGTATTAACTTTTGTTCCTTTTAATCAATAAAAGAAATTAGATAAATCGGGCACTCCATGTCATGTTCAAACTTTTTTTTTTTCCTCTATTTATGATTTGTGAATCAAGTGCGCCATTCATCACCTATGATCCGGGTGCTGGGGAACCCAAATAGGAACAAGATGCCGAATAACCGTACGTTCTCAAAGAAACATTGCAAATGCTCTGTGTCGGCCTCCCTTCTGACTCGTTCACAACATGGTGGATTGCTACGAAGGATAGCTTGTCGAGTTGGCTTGCCTCAAATTTTGCATTATTTGGAAGACTAAGAATAAGAAGGTCCTAAAAAATGTGGCTTCATCTCTATTGCAAGTTTCTATTGTCTTGTTGATTGCGTTCTTTGGTTTGGATATTCAAGAAACTAATTTTCCTTGTATTTTAGAAATATTTATTATTCTTTATTTTTTGAGAAATAAACATTTCTATGTTTGATTTTTTTTTTTAAATGTTTCCCGGTAAACTTATGTCCGAAAATTTTTCTGATCAATTTAAACGGTGAGCCAAGTATAAAGTAAACATTAATGCATTTGATTCCATAAATTAAGGCATTAGAGAATATATCATGTAGATTCTTATATACAATAATTTAGGAGCATAAATATGGAGGGTCCTACTGTCAATTGGTGATGACATTTCAACGAAGTCTCACAAGCATCAAACTTAGTTACAGTATAGGGACTAGGTAATGGGAATGACTTATAGCGTGTTTGAAAAAGCATTGAGACATTCTTAAAGGTGATTTTATCAAAAGCAAAAAAATTGAGCTTCTACTAAAACGTAGTTTTTCAACGTGTTGCCAAACGGGCCATTAATTCCTTTCACAAAATTTAACCAAAATTGGCCTTTCTGAAACCTTGTCTCACTTTAAAAGAAAAAATAAAACAAAACAAAAACAAAAACTAAAATGAAACTTTATAAAATTGCTTAAATATAAAAGAAAGTGAAAATTTTTCCAGTACGAACTAATGATGCTTTCTGACGTTTTAGTTTTTGTCTAAAGTGTCTAAAAAGAGTAATTCATAATTTTGTGCAGAATAAATTACTAAAAATTTTTAAATTTATGTAATTCAACTTGAAATCAGTTTATCTACTAATGATTTAAAGTATCTCATTTAATTCCTTTGATTTATTTTGTTACTATTTAATAAACTTTAATATTTTTTGTCTTAATTTTTATTAACAAAAATTATGTGAATGTTAAAATGATAAAGAATTTTATTGTTAAAAAATATATTTCACCTATACTTTGAATAATTTTAATGAACTTTTGAAATTATTATAAGAATAATTAAATTAGTATTTCAAATTTAAAATTATTCATTTAATCTCAGTAACAAATTTAATACACAAAAAATGTTTAAGTCATAAAATTTGAAAATAAAATACCATAAAGTAATTAAATAATAATTAAAGATATATCATGAATATGGAAATGATATACAGTTAAAATAATAAAGATACAAATTGATTGTAAATCAAGCCAACAGAGAAAAACCGTAATTTACACTTCTGCAAAATGTCATAAAAATGATAAGGACTTTTAACTTGACTGGTACAGACAATTATGGCGGACCCCATCAACCCTCGAGGATAAATTAAAAAGATGGGAAATGAGATAATCCATCACATTCTCATTCAAAATTTTCCTCCAACAACCATTTTGAAGATCAAGTACTAGATCCTCTTGTTATGAAGGTTTTTATTATTTTGTTTATTAATTTTCCTTGTGCTTATAAATTACTATTAAGTTTGTTCCTTAATTTTCCAGGTTTCAATTTGATAGATGTCCAAAATGAGTCACTATGAAATCGCCAATGAGAATGAAGCAGAAATGTTGGAAATGGCAAGAAATTTTGTTCGATCCGAAACCCCCACACATGATCAGGTATACCGAGCATATATGCTCTTATTCTGATGCTTTATTATTATTTTTTTCTATTTTTCTTGCATGCCTTTCCTTATGGAATTGCTAATTCTTTACTATGTCAAACATGATAGCAGCCGGTGAATGATGTGACCATTGACATCAACAAAATGCTAGAAATACAAGAAACTTTGATGCTAGCTAGTTCATGTTATATCTATAAGGTGCCCTCTTTCATTCCTGAAGCAAATAAAGATGCTTGTACTCCAAAGATTGTTTCAATTGGCCCTTTTCATTATGGCGACCCAAGATTGGAAAACATGGAAACACATAAAAGAATATATTTGAAAAGATTCTTAAGACGAAATGTAATTAGCGTGGAAGATTTGGTTGGATTTGTGAGCGATTTCGAACCAAAAGTTCGTGCTTGTTACTCAGAGATCATCAAGCTTTCCAGTCAGGAATTCACAAAGGTGATACTAGTGGATGCTAGTTTTATGTTTGAGCTCTTCCTAAAGTATAATAAGGATGAATGGTTAGCCGATGATGCTTTTCTGTCACAACCATGGTTGATGAAAGAGTTAGAAATGGATTTGTTGAAACTTGAGAATTAGTTTCCTTTCTTTATTCTTGAAGGATTATTCGATCATGTGTTTCGTGGCACTCCTTTATTTCGTAAGCTCACTTTTAACTTCTTTCAGTCTCATAATAGACAAGGCATCAAGTCTGATCAAAATATTAATATAATGCACTTCACAGATCTTATTAGAATCTTTCACTTACAAAGAGGGAAACCAAATATGAATATGAGACCGTTTTATGATTTGAAGTCGATTGATGTTTCTTTTTGCAATGCCAAGGAGTTATTTGAATCAGGAATGTTTTTGAAAGGAGAAAATGACACATGCTTATTAAATTTGAGATATTCAAATGGCAGTCTTAGAATCCCACAAATTACAGTGGAACGGGAGACTGAATGTTTATTTCGTAATTTGATAGCTTTTGAGCAACTTCATTATCCTTGCGAATCCTACATTACGAGCTATGCTTATATATTGGATTTCCTTGTCAATACGAGGAAAGATGTGGATGTCCTAGTTCATAATGGAATAATCTCAAATTATCTTACTAGTAGCGAAGATGTGGCTGAACTATTTAATGGCCTCTGCAAAGATATGGCCATCAGGACATTCAATTCTGATTATCTTGATATCTTCAAAAAGATGGAGGCCTTCATGCAAACCCCATGGCCCATAATGAGGCCCACGAGGGCCACTTGGAGAAGTAAGTATGGCCGGATTTCCATTGGGGGAATTATTGTCATTATTCTCACCCTTGTTCAAACTATAATTTCTATCATTCGTTAATGTAGTAGCAGGTTTAAATTAGCTAATATGTAATTTCAGGCTTTGATGGATTTCTTCCTTCTATGTTAAATCTCCATCTGCTTTTAGTTTGTCTACCTGATGTTGATTAATTATTTAAATTATTCCTCTTTATCAAGAGACAGTAATGCTTATTTACATCTAAATCCTTGTTTAGTACTTCTAGCCCAGTAGCACTACTTTTCCTTCTTTATTTCTTTCCTTTTTTTTTTTAATGTAATTTTCAAACCATCCTTAACCTGGTGTGATGATATATACTATATACTATCATATCTAATTTTTCTATTGATAAATTTATTTTGATTAACCTATAAATATCATAATGTATTATACAGTACTTATATTTAAAATTATGATTAATCCTTTCTAAATAGGAATTATTCAAGTAATTGTAAAAGCGACAAATGTGTTAATTAAACGAGGTACTTTTGTACTATATTACGCGTAAATTTTTTGTATATAATTAAACTATCTTGATGTGGTTGGAATTTTAATGCTTACGGATATGTGTTCTTTACTCCAAGTAGTGGAGAAACATTTATAGCAATTTTATAATTTAAATTTTTACAGGGAATTGCCTCCTCACATCAGATGAGTACTCTGCCCTCTTTTGATAAAGTATGACCCATTGTTATAACTTATTTTCAACGGAAAAAACCTATTTGTCATAATTTAGAAGTTACATAGAGTATTTTTTAAATTTTATTAAAATTATATAGACTTATTTTCTATTTTAAAAATATACATAGATTTTTCTTAAAATAAAAAATTATGTTATATTTTAATCTAATTTTAAATATTTTCACTAACATACCTTCAATTAACACTCATATATTTTTTATGAATGATATTTTAATTAAAATAATACTAAAGTGTATAATTTAAAAATAAAAAATATATATAATTTTAGTAAAATTTAAAAAATATCTGTATAATTTATTCAATTTTAAAAATTTTTTAAAAGAGTTGTATTGTGCTTCACACATCCTTTAAGTACTTAAATATATAAAGTAAGTGTTTCTTTCTATAAATGTCAATAAATGTAATGTATAGTTAAACAAATTTTAGTTCTCCTCACTATTTCTGATTTTTTTAATGACTACACTAGATAAGAATTTGAATTTAAAAATTCTTTATTAAATTATTTACGGTCATCACCATTAGACCACTATCTAGTAGTTAAATATAGTGAGTAAAAATATTTAATTTGCTCTTTCTGATATATATAGATCTTTAGCACAAGAGCTTAATTTCTTTTAACTTTAATTTATTTTCCCAATATATAAATAAGTAATATTATATATATATATATATGTATATTTTAAACTAAACTTTTAATTGGTATTGTTAATTTTTGTCTTAGTGATATATATATATATATATATATATATATCAATTTCAATTGAAAATAGTATTTTTTTCAGCTGAATTTTTAGTCAGATAAATAGTTGATTTTTTTATTGTTGGTATTTTGGTCTCGAATGAACTTTAGTTGGCCAATAGTAACTCTTTGCAACCTTTTCAATTTTTGTTATATGTAGCATTTTAGTTTGAATATAGATATCAAGAGTATGACAAGACCAGACTTGGATATCAATCAATTTTTCAAGCACTTTGAATAGGTTGTAGAGGGCAGGAGGTATAATGAGTTAAAGTGTGAATTTGATTCACAAGAAAAAAAGCCTTAATTAATTGTACAAAGTTCTTCTATGTTATGACAACTTTCTAAAGTTTACACATCCTCTATCTTTGACTTACTCTACAAACATTGGGATCTATGTGCAGTTGCTTGTATCAAATACAAGAATGAGAGAGATCCATTGTCTGACTATGTTATTACTATAGTTGATGACAAGGGAGAATGGAGAGTTCAATTTGATGCATGCAATGGATTAATTTCATGTAGCTGTCAGAAGTTTGAAAGCCATGGAGTACTATGTTGCCATGCTTTGAAAGTATATGACATAAGAGATGTGAAAAAACTCCTAGAGCAATACATTATAAAGAGATAGATAAAAGAAGCAAGTAGCGGTGTCATTTATGATAATAGGAGAAATGAGGTCCAAGCATATCCTAAATAAGAAAGTACACAATACTATAGATAACTTTATTGTATAATGATAAGATTAGTAGCTGAGGTGGCTGATTGTCTAGAAACATTCACATTTGTACATAAAGGAATTATAGAGCTAAGCAAACAAGTGACTGAGATTTGTTTGTGGCAAAAGAGTCCAACCAATAGCGGTGTGAGCATAACACCACTAATGGTAAAGGGATTCAAAAAGAAAGATGGCATACGGAAGAAGAAACAATGCACAAATTGGGTAAAGCGTCTAATGAAAAAAGAAGATGACCTACTTCATCAGACCAAAATTCACAAAGCAACCAATTTATGATATGATCATATGTGCATGTCTTTCTTTTATGATTAATGTTCACAAAATCTTAATATTATCCTTTTTCTTTTAGGTCAATGAGATGCAAGTAAACACCTCAAACACCATACCTCAAGTTCCATATGCACCTCCAGCACCACATACATCCTCACAAACAACTTAAAGTTATCTTACTTTTATTGAGATGTTGTTGGTAAGAAAAGTTAAGTCTTTAATACTTAGAGCTTTATTCTTGTTAATGAGTGATTATATTGTGATTAGTTTTGTTTTGCAATATAGGCGGCACAAGGTACTCCAATGCTATCACTTGAAACATTAGAGTTTAGTCAAGATATTTCGCATGGAACACAACTAAGTAAGCGTATCTAAATATGCTATAAATCATTTGAAAAATAGCAATGAAATATAGAATTTTATTGAAATCAATCTATTTATGTACATTGGATTTCTTTGTACAACTTACATTGAAAACAAATGCCTATTCCTTTTATTGAAACTATAGTACAAGTCAACAAGTTTATTTGGTCAATGTATAAATCCTTATTCACTAGTACTAAATTGTATTTCTTGCCCCTCTTGTTAGGACACAATCAATGACATGCCAAGCCGTTGTGAAGGGGTTAATGCAACAATTGAAGAAGAAAGCAGCTGCTTTGTTCATGATTTGTTGATGCTATTGTTTTTTGGTTGAAGCACAATTTTAGACTTGTGACCAGTGAGAGTAAGAGAACTGATGCCAAAAGAGTTTCTCCAGAGATGAACTAATATATTAAAAGAAGTAGTGACAATAATAGGGTGTCCATAATGAAGTGACAAGGGAATACTAGCCCTAAGCACCATGGGTGAGCCTCATATGATTCAAAACCAAGATACTGTAGAACACTAAAGTAGAAAGAGTGACAAGGATAAACAAATATCCATTAAAAGAAGCATAACAAGGAATGATTATACCTATTGAACCTTTATCTAGATTTTTCCCTTATACCCCTTGGATTTTGATTTTCCTTTATGGAAAGGACTAGTGTGTTTTTTAGTGTGAGATTTGTTCAAAATGAAGGCTAAGGCAGAGAGTGTACACCATCTTCCTCAAGTCATGACCTTTTCTGCTATATACACTCTGCACTAAAGAGCTTTGTAATATTATAGTCTATAATATATATATATATATTCATAATATTATTAGTATAATACTATAAATCTAGTCAATTCTTTCAAATTCATCTCCAAAACCTTTCAAAACACTCGGGTTGCAATCCTTTAGGTCACAATGATTGGATATGATCCAAAACCATACATTTTTCATGTGGTACATTATGTAGTCGTGGTGCTTTGTTACTAAAAGACCCTAGTGTGAATGAATGAAAATGCCCTCATGTCTCCTTCTCTTCTCTTTGCCTTAATCAAATTACCCTACTCTTTCTCTCATGACTGACTTTCCTCTCTGGCGTAAGTTATCAACAATTGCTCCCCAAAATCTGGTAAAGCCAGTTGCAACATCACATCTTTACTTTACATCTCATAGCCTCATGCAATAACGAAACACATCACTACCCCTACACTTCATGGCCTTACACAATAACAGAACACATTAACGGCTGCGCACAATGTGACGACCCTATCTTTTAATCATTGTAATTAAGGTTAAGTACACAATTAACAATCATAAATCTGGATTAAAAGCTATTTCGACTAGTTACATTCTGAAAATGCGGGGAAATTTAATCTTAATGTTATTAGATTCATCAATCATATAATTACAAACACTCATGTACATAAGGGAAACAAACACTCATATATAAGCCTTTGATTCCATTACCCATTAATTTCAACTCACAAGAATCTTCTACCAATATTTCTAAGTCATCCCTTGAGGTCACCTTATGAAGAACCAAGATTTCTAAGTTAATATAAGGGTTTCAGGACGTTTGCCACTGCTAAATTCCTCTTGGTCGCGGCTAATTACTCTCGGGTTCACTCCTTACATTATCATTGATTTTGTCACAGCAAGTTGGACCTTTGCAGCGGCTAGCCTATATGGTGTCGCGGTGAGGAAGCCTCTTGAAAACCACCTTGCTCAACTCTCGCTATTAGTCGTGGCCAATTCTCCTTTTCACTGTGGGCAATTCCTTTTTGGAACACCTGACTCATTTTCACACAAGTTCACCACGGCCAATTTCCCCTTTCGATGAATTATCCTCTAAACAACTTCTAGTTTATCCTCTCACATTTCGCCACGACTAATTCCACCTCTCACCACGAAGAATTGTTCTCTGGACTCCCCCTGGGAAATTTTGCCTCTATTGGCTGCAGCTAATCCCATTTTAGTTATGGTGAAATGTCTTCTGATCCTATAACTCCTAAAATCTTGTCTCATACTCTCTATTCACCCTCCAATGATATTCTAGAGCCACTCTACCTTAATTTGTGCAGCTCTAATGGTATTTATCTACCTTGTTTATCCAGCTATTTTACGATTACCAATTCAAAACTTTAAGTATAAATTCTCACTCGTCCAACTACCATATGTCAGCAAATTCATAGATTAATAATAGCAGAATTTCATAAGCTTCAAGTAATTATCATTCAAATATATATATTTATATTCCATTAAAGATTTCATGCATCACTAGCTCAGGTCTACATCCAATGTACCACATAATTACATTTTCCAAATAGTAAATCATATCATAGGCTCAACAAAATTCATAGCAGACGTCATAAATTCATACATCCTATATCAAACTAAAATGAGACTTAACTCCTTAACAAATACATTCCATCTAATCAAAATATCAACGCCTACACTTGGCAACACGACTACATAATGATGCTAAGTAAACTAATAACAAAATTGCATCTATTCTACTTAGATTAGCCCAAGTGTAGCTACCTCTACACATGGCTAGAGCTCATAAATTTTTATCCACTTGCTTCTCCTTATCCCTACCTGAAGGGCCTTCACCTGAAAGTATAATCCCATAAAAAGGGATGAGATGCAAATCTCAGTAACCAAGGCAAATTGCATTCACATATTTCAGTTTAATTAATATATATGCATGATTTCATATAAGTATCAGAAAATATACTAGTCAGATCAGTAAATGAAACAATTAGGCTATCATAATTTCTATCCCATATTAGTAATCGCAATTCCACATGTTAAATGCCAATAACATCGGGAGAGGCCCGTCCATGGCACCTACTCCCCGATAAGTACAATCAGGGCTCAGTGCATCTGGGGTTTGATCATAACTCGATGTCTAATCGAAGTACATGCACAGGTGGTAGCTACACCATAGCTCCACCATGGACTCACAAGATCTAAATACAATATAATAGATAGCCAAGTAATTCATTTAGCATTTCAAATCATTCATGTATAGCAAATATAAAATTAAAGCAGATGTATGCATGGAAGTAATATAATCCCAGTTACCTCACTTATAGAAGCCACCAGCAGTACCAAAATCTTCCTATAACCATAGCATCAGAGCATTACTACTTTAAATCATCATTTATAGTAGCAACAAGTACTCAAAGAATTTAAAATGCTAATGACTACGTAAGGAACACTTACCTAGCCACTATAAATTCCCAAATTCGGATTGAAATATCTTCCACCAGATACTTCAATATGTCACCCAAAATCCTAAGTAAATTTGTACAAAATTAATACTCATACTATAAAACAACTATGGGAGTCTTCTACTAATATAAAATACATTAAAATAGAAAGTTTATAGTCTTCTACTAATATAAAATACATTAAAATAGAAAGTTTATACTTACTTAATAACACCCTTAGCCCTAACCTACGAAATTTTCCCCAAAAAAAATCCAATCAATTACATTTCAGATTTTGGGTATGGTGAAAATACTCCAAATGAAAAATTAATCAGGCCAAAATGAAGAGAAAAAGAAGGGGATTAAGTTATATAATTATTACCTTAGCTGAATCTTACTCTAGAAGTGAGAAATGATAAATTTTTTGCCCTAAACCCTAACTTCCCTTCAAACCTCCAAATTTCTCTTTTGTGTTTTAGCAAAATAGGGAAGGGGTTGAAGTGTTTAAGGTTTTAGTTAGGTTAAGTTGGGTCTAATATGGGTCATAGGCTGACCCAAGGTTCCAATGACAAGTAGGTTCTGATTTAAACCTTGTTGGGCTAGCTTTAATATATTGGGGTGTAAAAATTCAATTGTGCCAGACCAAATTTGAAGGATTCAATTGGTTTAAATCTGTTTAAGGGTTATTGGGCCAATTACAAAGGCTTATGCAAGTTGGGTATTGAGTTTCTAATTCATTAAATTGAATTGAGTCTGCATCTAACTTATTGGGCCTCCATTAGCCTCTTATCATGATTTCCTACATTAATTTAGGCATAGATGAAGTTTCTATCCTAATTAAATCTCAAACTCACATAAATAATTTATCTCTCTAAAATTTTTATTCACCTAACTTGACCAATTATCCCATATTAATTATTCTTAATTAACCTAAATCATGATTAACACTTTAATTAATTTTGGAGTGTTACACATAACATGGTTTTAAATTACAATTGCAGTTGTGTTGTAGTTACAGACGTTGTAGATGCTACAAGAAGAGTTGCTGGTATTGCGGGAAAAGCTGCATTAGCAATATAGTCGTATTTTGCAATGCTGTCTGCAACTTAAAACCATGGTGCATAAGGAGAGGAACTTGAAGTCCATTTTCAATCGATTAAGAAAGTATAATTTTTGAACCAAGGTAAAGCAATTTAAAATCTCCCACCTTATTTTCATTCCACAACTCATTCATTGTGACATTGATATGGAAAATTGGCATTGAGCTTATGTTGTTTAGGATATGGCTTAGTTTTCGAACTCTAGACAATGAATTGGAATTAATCTTTGGTTTTGGCTCTATTATGGACACAGTCTAGGTTGAAAGATGTTGAATTTGATCTCCCATTCCTCCCCTTACTTTGTATAGTTTTGAATTACATTTGTCACAGGTGTAAAATCACTATTATAGTTTCACAAATTGGATAAAATCACCTAATTATGAACATTATATCTCATCAATTATTTTTACCCATATTCTAAACATTAAAGGCATTCCATCACCTACTTGAGTTGCACATTGAGGTCACAAACTTTAAAGATTATTGTAAATTTAATTGCTTTTATACTTCTTCATTTGGTTTAACTTGCTTCAAAACTCCAATTTCATTTTATATATGGCTGAACTCAGTTCAAGATGCTGAACCTTTTGCCTTTGAGTGATGAATCCAAAAATAGGAAAATGAAAATTTGATTTAGATCTACTAGTTGCAAAACTCAACTTTCAGTAACAGATGGTAGAAAATAGTTTTCATTGCTTAGGGCGTAGGGGTGGAAGGCCAAGCATGCATGCATGTTGAAACAATTTCACTTGAGTTTAATAAGTCACCCAATGAAAATTAGAAGAACTAAGAAAGATGAATATATCATAGTATTTAGACATTTACTTCTAGGTTATCAAATACGAAAGATAAAAGAAACAAGTATATCAGTTTAAAAAGTTTTTGAATTGGTTATAATTTTTTCAAGGAGGAAAACTTCTATTTACCTCGTGTTTGCCTACTGCCACACTTTTTAATTCTAGAAGGATATCTAAATCTCTTAAATCTATATGTACAGCCATTTTCTAGATGTTTTGTTCTTCATATTCAATATATACGATGCATTTTACATGCTTGCTTTGTTCACAACTTACTTTGTCCTTCTAAAAATAACCCTAACTCTTAATCATTCAACAACCATATCAATGAATTTATCATATAATTAGCAAGTAGGTCAGATATTCCATATTATAGTTAGTGTTTGTTCTAATAAGGCCTGACTTTATTATAAGAGAAACAAAGATGGGAAGAAAGAGGAAAGTAAATTCAATTTCATTCCAAGGCAAGGTTTGGTGGGAAAATTTTCTTGTTTTGTTAAGGAATGAGATATTTTAATTTCAATAACATCTAAGGTTTGCCATTCTTCTGTCCCCCCTTTGTGTTTTTGTAAGATGATTATATTATATTCTTATATTTAATTTATTATATGAAATGGGTGATTGGTGCTATAATAACTGTGTTCTTCTTAGTTTACTAGTTTTAGTAATCTAGCTTAAAAAAACAGGCATATTAAAAAAAAAACTTAACATAAAATAAGTTAGGTTTGAACTTTTTTTAAGCCTAACCTAAGCTCAAACTTGACCCCAGCAATGTTTTTATTATTTTACTCTAATATTTTAAAATTCTATTTAGATCTTTCTTTATTTTCCTTTATTTTTCTTTATTTTTTTCTTCATGAATAGAATTTAAGAATCAATTATTAATACAATTTGAAAGAAGAATATAATTTTTAGTGTTAGTATCGTTATAATTAAAATTTAATGCTAAGTTATGCACGTCAAATGTAAAAATAATAGAGACACATAATTGAAGTAGGAAAAATTAAATAAGGATTAATTGCATCTATAAATGGTGGATAATTATTATGTTCTTTTGGCTGAAAAAACTTATATTCTTAAATAATATAGTTAGTCCATACTATATCATTAATTCACTGATAAATGGATTTTGTAAATTTGAAAATGAGTATTATTTATAGTTAATTCCTGTTTAGCAATAATATTAAGTGTTACTTTGTAAATTGGCTTAATCTTTTCATTTTTAAATTCTTAAAAGATGTCTTTTTCTCTAATTTTTTTTTGAGAAAAAAAGGAGTGACTAACTATCCAAAAGGAAAGTTGGCCTGAACATAAAAAATCAATGAAGAAAGCAAGTTGAGTCGAGCCCATAAAAATTTGGATCTAGGCTTAGGCTTGAGCCTGGTTTTTATATTATTTTTTTAAATGGATTGGACCCATGATTAGGTCTATTAATAAGTATTTAGAGTAGCCTAGACAAAAAAAAGATATAGAGAGAGAGAGAGAGAGGGGACAAAGGATACACTGAGTTCAAGTGTTTTGGCAAGCAAAAAGTGAAATCAAATTCCTCATTAAATTATCTTCATTATAAATAAATTGCTTTAAGGTTTTGAGAAGCAAAAGGACCTTGCAGAACAAAACATACATATTAAAGTGACTTTCAAAAAAGTTTTTTAGCTAAAAAATATTTACAAAATTAGCTCAATGTTTTTTTTTTTCCAAAGAATTCTTTTGTATCATTGAGTGCTATTTCTTAATTTTTCTTACTAAGTTCTTATGTTATATTTCTTAAATGTACTTGAAATTCCTATTTTAAATTATTTTAACTCACTCAATTATTACTCTATATTTTCTCTGAGATTCTTAACTAAAAAACACTTTAATTCCTTACATAAAAATAAAAATTCTAGGTTATTACAATTTGGATGGGAAGGTAATATTGCCAATTGTTTATATCTATCGTTTCTTTTGTTCTTGGATTTTATATGCTCACTAAAATTTAAAGGCCACTTACTCATTAATGGAAAGTCAAGTCTTTTAAGTGGACCGTGAGGTGCTGTTTAAAGCTCTCAAGGATGAGTCTTTGGTGGGATGTGACTGGTGTAGTGCTGCTATTGTTCAGGATATCTTTGTGTTTTTGTATGTTGGTTTTGTTTGTGTTGTTGAATGAAGTTCTTTTTTTGGCCCCAAAAAAAAAAATCCAATAACATATCTTGATAATATAACACGTGAAACTTTTAGAACCATTTGACAAATTTTACTATGGTCAAATCTTCAGATTACAAAAGTTTTTGGCATGTTTTTTTAGACAGGCGTTCCTCCAGTGTTATGAACATTTTGGAACAAATTCAAGTAGGCATAATAATTTCAACTAAACTATATTTGTGTGGGGTACACTTGTGGATGAATTGAGTTCTGCATCTACAAGGATGCCTACTGCATTAATTGTTCCTAGTTATTATATATTGTTATGTCCAAGATATATTTAAATTGAAGTTAAGATCCATGTCAGAAATTACCTTCACGTCGGCACTTGGTATCATGCATGCCAGGGGTTTCACTGACAACCTCTTTGGTCGCCTCCGAAATTTTAACCATGAAGGAGTCAGCAGCTAATCACTATTGCTACTAAATGCTTTTTAGTGATGATTTTTAAACTAGCAGTCAGACCTTTTAATAGTGGTAATATATGACTTTCTTTTTTAAATTTTTATTTATCATGACTTATCTTTTATTCCATGACTTTGTGTATACGAGTCTTGTCTCTGTTAATGCAGAGTCCTCAGTCTTCTTCCAATATTCTTTTGTAGTTAACCCAAAATACTTCAACACCTTATGTTTAGTGAATTTGTTCTTCCCTGAATTCCTTAACAAGAGCTTTGACATATATATAATCCCTATTACATCAAGCTAAACCTTGATCTTCTACAGGGCAGATAGAGCATAACACTGTTTTTGGCAATCTAAGCATTTCCTCTGTATTTTAATCAAAGTGTGTGTGATAGGATAGAACTTTTATAAGCTATCACTATACTTTACGAGCTTTACAAAAGTGTTATATTATTTTCAATTAATCGGAGAAATTAAAATTTATTTTTAAATTTATGTATTTTAACTTGAAATCAGTTTATCTTTTAATGGTTTAGAGTGTCTAATTAAATTTCTTTGTAATTTATTTTTACACTATCTAATCAACTT
Source organism: Erythrophleum fordii (assembly GCA_032878935.1). Lineage (NCBI taxonomy): Eukaryota > Viridiplantae > Streptophyta > Magnoliopsida > Fabales > Fabaceae > Erythrophleum > Erythrophleum fordii. The sequence continues at coordinate 2,523,347 of JAVQMF010000025.1, read as the reverse complement.
TGATATTTTTTATCTTACTTTTATGAAAGACAATCATGTAAATGTTGAAATGATAAACAATTATACTGTTAAAAGTATATGTATTTCACTTTAAATTATTTTATAATCTTTTAAAATTATTATTAAGATTAATTAAATTCGCATCGGGATCGGAGATCGCTGTGGGGAATTCGAACTCGAAGTGGTTTGGATTCCTTTGAGAAGCGGGTCAGTGGGTTGATGAAAATATGGGTTGTGCTCCATCACAGAAGAAGCGTGCCAGCGTCGCATCCCGTAAGGCATCTTCTTCTGCGATGTAAGATAAGCAAAGTTTTATATTATAATTTTATTTTGACAAAATAGCTAACCAAGAGAATTAACCTGAGTCGTTTAAAATATTAGCTAAAAATATGTAATATAGTCAAGTCTTTTCTCCACTAAGTCATCATGTGGTGTTGCAATAAGAGATGTAAAGTTTTAATATAACATCATAAGAAATAGAAATAAAATTTGTGTAAAACTTTTATTAAAATCATATTAAAGATATTTAATGTGCATCAATACTGCACAAGTTACTTAGAGTTGTAGTTGAATTAATTAATTCAATCCAAAACTGCTTGCTGCTCGTCATGATCTTGACTTTATGTTATGGTCATTATTGATTTTAAATTAAGATCTACTCACATACTGGAGTTCCTTGTGCGTTCGTCAATATAGAATGAATCAATAATAATAGGACAAGGCTTAAAATTAAAAATTACGACAAAATTTTAAAATAATTGAATCACATTAAATTTACCTGTGCGTTCGTTGCGTCAGATCATGGCCCTCTTCGATGTTTTTGAGCTTTGGACTTTTGGGCCAACTTTTCTTTAATTGAATTTATGACCAATTATCTCTCACTTCTTTTAATATAGACTGAACTCTCTTAAATTAAAATTGACCAATAATAAGTCAGAATGGTTCGAATTAAAAAATAAAATAAGACTCAGCTAAAAAGCATGACTGGAATGATGAAATTAACTCCTATTTAAATTAACACCTACCCGAAATTTACAATTCAAATAACTCGAAATAATATAAAAATCCATTATAAAATTATTGTTTTTAAGAAATGCTTGAATAAAATATGATGTTGATAATATTTTTATGTAGTCATACCATATTACAAAATGGAAGATTTTAATGCAAATTTCTTCATAATTTGGTTTGAGAACGATTTAAAATTCTCAATTTTATAGATTGGGTTTTTCCAAATGTCTAATTAATGATGACAGAAGAAATTCAATACCAATTTAAAAAATTAACAAAGGCTTCCAATGTAAATGAAATGAAAACTGTGTCACATTGAAAATGAAACGATTAGTTTGTTGGTCCAAGTCTGTCACACAAGTCCAAAAGCCTAATTGTTTAATGATAATAAAATTAAAATTAAAAATATTATTTAGCTTGATCAAAATTCAGTATAAGCCCACGTACGGTGAAATGGATCAAAAGCTTGTTCTTTGAAGACCAATTTATTAGTGCCTAAGTCCATGTGATTAGCTGGCAGAATACAAAAATAATTTGAGAAAACAAGCAATCTGATTAGAGCTTTCAGCATTTTCAGTGTCAATAAAAAAGAACAAAGAGCATCTTCCTAGACTTTGTAGTTACAAGTTTTATTAATGAAAGAGGAGAAACATCGTCCCTGCAAAAGAGCAAGCTCGAATAGAGACATATAGCAGAGTGAATTACCAAGTCCAATCCTTACAACTCAGAGCCGAATCATATAATCAGAGAAATAACAAGATTTTTACTGAAAGCAACCAACTTGGATCTGCAACATACTTTGAAATTCAGCATCGCAATGGCCTCAAAGTTCAATGCCTCCAAACATGGATGAGCGAGGCCAAAATTTTCTGAAATCCATTCCTTCAAAGTTCATCGCCGGAGACCCCTCAAGGTGTGTGCGTTGTGCCTTGCCGCGATTAGGTTTGACAAATTATACTTGATTTAGGCGGCCGATATTTTAAAATTTTTTATTTTCTAATTGAGATTTTTTTAAAAATTTATAATTACAAGATATTTTTTATTTTGCTTCTTTTAAAATTAAAAAAATTAAAATCTTAATAAAAACTTGAACCATTCAAATTTAATCTAAGCAATTCAAATCAAGATGACCACCCTCTACTTATCTTTGAAATGAGTAAATGATCTATTTGCATGTGTAGTCTGCTGCCTCCTTGATGGTGTATCCCTTTTTATTTATTTTTTATTGTTTTCTATTTTTTGGTTATCTTTTGTTATTTTTTTAAACAATTTTTGGCATCTTTTTTAACTTTGCTATTATCTTTCTCTTTTAATTTTGTTGTTATCTCTTTTTTTTTTCCTTTTTTAAATTTGGTTGTTATCACTTCTTTATTTCATATGAGGATTGGGCTTGATGCACCATATCTTGGGGTTAATTGGGTTAAACATGGCTCTTTCTGCCTTGGATTTAAATTTTGCTTATTTTTGCATTTTCTAACTTTTGAGCTTCTTTTATTTTTGCATTTTCTTAATTTTAACTTTCAATTTTTCTTACTTATTTTTATTATTTTTTTTATTTTCAATGTTTTATTGTTAAATTGACCTAGTTCGCTTCCCAAACTAGTCCAGACAAAATACAACGTAGGTTAGCAGAGTGGCTGAAAATGGGTACCTCTCTTTCCTGACAAGAAATCCAATTGACGCCTATATTTTCAGTCTTTCCTCAGCAAGGTTAGTCCTGAATCTAATAGGAAACTCATGGAGGGTTTCAATTTCAATTAGGATTCAGAAAGGTAGAAACAGGAAGAGGAAGACATAAGGAAACGATGTCATTTGCCATGAAAATAGATGGAAGAGATGCATAGAGATGGATTGTGTTAAAAAATAAAAAGAGAATACATATTTAATTTATTGTATAAAATAAGACTAACAATAGAATAAGGATATGGATTATGTGAGATTTTATCAAATACAATGTTTTGTGCATTATTGCGTAATATATGAGTTGCACCTTACATAATTATATGTTTGGGTATTAATTATATAAGACTGTCGAGGATTAAAAAAATAACTATATATTCTCCTATAACAGAATGGGTTACTTGATTTATTACAATGAAATCGATGTCTTATTTTTAAAAAGTTATATATCTATATTAATGACAATAAACAAAACAAAAAAGCACTTAGAAAGAGGGTAGGCATGAATAGATGTTCAAGTTGGCATTTGGGAGTTGAGATGGGAAGGAAAAGGAAGAGAAACAAAGAAAATGGAAGTGAAGAAAGGTGTGGTTTTGGTTTGAGAAAACTTTGTCATTTAAAATTGTTCAAATTAGGGGAATTTAAAATTATAAAGGAGGGGAGCATTTTGGAAGACTTTGGAAGCTAAAAATCTTTCATTCTCTTTCTCTCTGTATAACAAACTTTCAATTAAAGGAGAAGTTTCAATTAAATCCTTCCTTCTCCATTTTCGCTCTCCCAAACAAAAATATTTATAATGAAATTAAAACCAACCCTAGACATCAAAATAATCATAAACTTGAGTTTAAATGTGGATCAATTTCAATAAACCATTAACTGTCCTCCAGTAGGCTAGTAGAATGTTAATTGCAATTGAGCTGGAAAGAATTGCTTTCAACGGGATAGCTTTTGGATGGATTATCTTATGTCGATTGAACCATTGGATCAAATTTAATTAATTTTATACTGCTACTTTTTGTTGTAGTTAGGGCACCAAAATTTTTTTTATGAACTATTTTGTTTCTTACCATACAAAGTGAAAATTTATAAATTTGTTATTTTCATGGCATTTGGAATAAAATATTTGATTATTTAAATTATTTACTTTCAAATATAGTATAAAAATATTAATTAATTAATTTAGATAAAATCAATTTTATTGCTTTCAACCAGATAGTTTTTGGGTGAATTGTCTTATATAGACTGGACCATTGGATCAAATTTAATTCATTTTATTCATGCTAATTTTGGTTGTGGTTAGGCTACCAAAATTTTTTGTATGAACTATTTTGTTTATTACCACGCTAAGTGAAATTTGATCAATTTGTTATTTTCACGGTATTTGGAATAAAATATTTTGTTATTTAAATTATTTACTTTTAAATATATTATTAAGATATTAATTAATTAATTCAGATCAAATCAATTAAATCAATGACCAAATTAGTTCTTTTGTAATTAGTCTCACTCTAAAAACTAAGCAAAACTAATTGGTTGAATGTCTACTGCAGTAACATCACCACTAGGAATGCATTGTCCCTTGGAAGATTCATTTCTAGATAGAAGTACGTCAAAAAGCAATTCAATTCCCAAAAAATGTAAGGTTCCAAACATGCTAAAGATATAGTTTTGCTTTTGATCCTCTCCTATATGGAATAAAGAATATAATTTGACAGAATATAGAATAAAGTTTGGTGGAGTCTCAATTTATCCACCAAGATCTCAAGACCTTTCTAACCATTTCTACTAAAATTTATATATTTGAATCATCTCATCTCCCAGTCTCGTCCCTTGGAACTACAAACAAGAAATATACTTAAAAATCAAGCTACAATTTATAAAATTTCGTCATTGCTACAATAATCATATATGAGTTAGCACTGAAGATGCCACAATATCCTTTATCAATTATAATGAGGTTCACATATGACTCATCATTGGATTAAACAAAGGATTAAACAAAGCATAAAGTACTTCTTACAACCTATATAAGTGTTTGAATCCAATTTCCCATGGATGCTGAGTTGGTTTTTTGGGCGTTTGGGAAGGGGAAAAGGCACTCTTTGTTGAGGATTCTGCTGCATATCTATCTTCTCTTCGAGAGGGGTTGGGATCAGCAGTTTCTTCGTCCTCTATTTCTTCCATTGGCTGGGAAGGCCTTTTGTTTGGGATCACCCATTACAAAAAAAACTAAAATTAGCGACGAAATTTTTTATCGCTAAATATAGATAATTTCATATTTCCAACGATAATTTCAACATTGCTAATTCCATCACTAATAGTGACGAAAGATTCTATTGCTAATTGTAGGTATAACGTATTCTGAATTTGTGATAGATCAGTGATGGAATATGGCATCACTAATCAATGACGAAATTAGCAACGAAAATTTTTGTTAATAATCAGAGACAAATTTAGCAACAGAATTTTTCATCAATAATCAATAACAGAATTTTTCATCACTGACTACTGACAAAAAATTCTATCGCTAAATCCATCACTGATTAATGATAAAATATTCCGTCACTGATTATTGACAAAAAATTTCGTCGCTAATTAGTGACAGAATAATCTATCACTAATTTGTGACAAAAAATTCTGTCGTTAATTGGTAACGAAATATTTCGTCACTGATTCGTCACAAAATATTATATTTTTAAAGTATAACCTCAATATTACGTCATTGATTCATCCTTGGTTAAATTTTTTTTCATTAAATTATGTTTTTTTAAATATAGCCTCAATATAACTTTGCTTCCTATCCAATAAAATAAAATAACACAACAATATTCAATAAAAAAAATAACAAATAGATCACAATGATCCTCTGTTAAATATTTCTAATACACATCATAACACTCTTTGACTTAAAATATATAATTTAAAATAACATGAAGAGAAATAAAATCATATTTATAGATGAGGACAATCATCATGGCTTGTCTTCTCAACTGCTGATTCTTTTGATACAGGATCTGAGGGGCACAAGATCATCATTGTTGATTTTTGTTTAGAACATTTCAGATACTGAGCCCATTATCTATCCTTATAAGAACCTTCATATTAATAAACAGTAGTTATCTATTACAAGTGCTTGTGATTTGTTTATAAGTTGCTTCTAACTAGTTCTAAACAACCTCAAAATAAATTTGACAATAACTTTGAACCAAAATTTTCCTTATTCACATAAGCTTTATTCAAAATTTTATCCACAGACAAATTCTAATAAGTTCTGATCTTATGGCCTCATCTCTGGCCTCAAGATTAATTAGCCCATCCTGATAGTCATGGATCTTTACAGGATCTTAAACTTCTAGGTTAAAAGGGTCTTATAATGAAGTCATTTGAGTTAAGACTTTTGAATTTTTTTTCCAAACTTGTTTAATAACGAATAAAAGTTAATAATTTATAAATATATTTTATTTGGGAAAAAAAAGGAAAACACACTTATAGAGATGTTTTAATAGGTATAGGTGCTACACCCAATACTTATAAAGAAATTGCTATGCTTCTAGCAAAATAGATAACATCGAAAAAAACAACAACAACAATCACCCAATGGAAATAATAATAGTAGCTACTGGTGAATGGAAAAGACATTATAATAAAATATAAAGCTGATAACATTCAAATATGGTTAAGAAATAAAAAATTTCTTATACCAAGGTGTAATTATTATATTTTCCTTTCATAAGTATTTTTTCTTTTTGTTGGGAACAAAATTTGTTAAAAAATTACTATTTGATGGGAATATCGATTCACCTTAATAATATAGGCTTGAAAATATTAATTCATCTAGTAAAACAACATAAATATATGTGATAAAAAGATCATCCTCTAACCCCAAAAAAAAATTGATACGAAACATTGGATTTGTCAAAGGATGCAGCTAGGATTATACTAATGAGGATGAAAATTTAAAAAAAAAACAAATACTAATATATATATAATTTTTTTACCAAAAGTATACATGTAATATACTTTCTTAATAATTTATTGAAGTTGAATATAATTTTTTCCTGTCATAAAATTTATGACGTGGGACAATGCAACTATAATCTTATTATTTGCACAAATATTAAGATAATTAGTTATTTATCAATCACATTTTTTAAAATAATAGTAAGCATTTATCGTTTTGATTATAATTATTTAATAATATTATACAGATCCGAAAAAATGATATATATTATTTTGAAGAGACAAGTTTTTTAGAAAATAAAAGAAAAGAATACGATTGATTAGTAGACTGGGTTTCTGCATTTTAGTGGACCTTGATAGATTTGTACATGTTCAATAAAAGAGACAACAACAACAACAACAAAGCCTTTTCCCACTAAGTGGGGTCGGCTACATGGATCAATCGACGCCATAAATCTCTATCATAAATCATATTTCTAGACAAACCATTTAGATCTAAATCTCTCTTAATAATTTCTCCTATAGTTTTTCTTGATCTTCCTCTACCTCTACTTATTGGACTATTCTCCATCTCATCTACTCTCCTAACGGGGGCTTCTATAGGTCTCCTTCCCACATGACCATACCACCTAAGTCTCGATTCTACAATCTTTTTTACAATAGGTGCGACTTTCACCTTCTCTCTAATGCATTCATTTCTAATCCTATCTCGTTTAGTGTGTCCACTCATCCACTGCAACATTCTCATCTCTGCAACATTAAACTTATTTTCTTGTTGACTTTTTATTGCCCAACACTCAATTCCATACAACATTGCAGGTTTTATAACTGTGCGGTAGAATTTACCTTTAAGTTTGAGTGGTACTCTTCTATCACAAATAACACCAGAAGCACTCCTCCATTTCATCCACCCCGCTTGAATCCTATGCTTTACATCTTCTTCTATTTCCCCGGTATGTTGTATGATGGATCCAAGATACTTAAATTGTGTGACTTGTGGTAAGATATGTTCTCCAATTTTTACTTCTACGCTAGAAGTTGTGTGCCTCTTACTAAACTTACACTCCATATACTCCGTTTTACTTCTACTTAAACGAAAGCCATGAGCTTCCAAAGTTTGTCTCCACCTCTCTAACTTCTCATTCATTTCCTTTCTCGATTCTCCAATTAGGACAATATCATCTGCAAAAAGCATGCACTGTGGCACCGGCTCTTGGATATGTTCAGTAAGCACATCCAAAACTAAGATAAAAAGATAAGGGCTCAAAGTTGACCCTTGATGTAGACCAATAGTTATCGGAAAGTCTTTTGTAAGTCCACCTTTTGTTACTACGCTAGTTGTAACCTTATCATACATGTCTTGGATTGAACTTTTTTATATGTTCAATAAAAGAGAGAAGCAACAAAATCTAATCAAATCACAAATAACATTACTTTAATTAGCTTAGGAGTGAGAATATAAAAGAAACAAATAATAACATTAGGATCAATACTTTATTTTATATAAATATATATATCTCATTTATTTTGCCAATCTATATCCAAAATCTATCTTACAATTTTCCCCTGCTACTTTAGTGACTGAATCTTTTTAAAAAAATCACAAATGTATTTTTTTAAATATAAAAGTATATAATTCTTATAGTTGAATATCATATGATTGATTCTTTTTAAAATCTTTTGCACACTTGATTATCCCCCATGCCATCATTTTGGACCTTCTCCAACGTTGGTCCACTTTGATTTTTGTTTAGAATATATCAGATTCTATTGCCCCACTTACTAATTCTAGAATAGCACTACTATCTCATTTTAACGCACCTCTATATTCTTATGATTCTGGTGATTACCTATTTTCCCCGTGCTCCTTGCATTTTTTTCCTGACTTAATATTTTTACTCCTACTCTTCTATGTGAGGGGATTTAACTAGATTAGATTGGGCAAACCCTTCAATTTATTTAACAAAAAAAAAATTCAAATAAAATAATGTAGTTGTGTCTCAGACTATTTCCAATTCAATCATATCCAGATATCTATGAGATAAAAAAGGATACATTATATTCTAAACAATAAAAAATTCATAATTAAAAATTACAAAATTTAAATTATAATTCTTACGAATAGATGGTAAAGTTAGTTTTTAATCTATAAAACTTAATAACTTACCAACAATAATTCCTATATAGACATTTTTTATTATAACAACAAAACATATATAAGAAAAACAAATGTGGAAGCCACAAGGAAGAGTTTTATAGGGTATTATCTTATATCTTCAGGAATGTATTTTTTTCACAATGTAAGATATTTTTAATGATAGTAAATGTCTAATACTTGGAAAAGATTTTGAGCACCATTATCAAGCAATTATATGATAACATTATATGCCTCTACAAGTTTTTTTTTTTTTTTTGGGACCAAGAAGAAAGAGATTCATTTAATCAAAACCAAATTCAAAACCACACAATAGCATAGACCAGAAAAACATAGAACCAAAGCACAGACTAGCCAAAAAAGACCACATGAAAGAAACACTAAAATAGCCAAAAAACTAGTAGACAAAACCAACAACATAAAGCAAAAATCTAAAGCAAAAGCTAACAGTAGACTAAACTTAACCAATGCCATCTCTATCCTGCATAGAATAGATAGCCCCCAAAGTATCCTTAACAAGAATGCTATGAAGAGAAAAATTGGACAAAAATAAGATTTGACCATGTCATAAAGTATTGATTCATACATTATGTGATCACTGCCATACATTAAGAATCTCGCTTCTAACCATTAGTATGACCTTTTAACAGATATAGTGGTTTGCATGTCTTAATGAAGTATTGCCTAATTATAACTCATGAGATTGTAGATAGCAATATCAATAAATATAATGGTCTACATAGTGTAACAGATAACAAGATGCATTTCATTTTTTTTAATGCTATTTCTTATTATTTGTAATTATCATTGATACTGTATATAGTGAATGCTTTTTCAATATGTAGACACCTCTTTCTCAAGAGCGACTAGTGAGTAACTTAATCATTATTATATTATATGATGCTGGCTAATGCAATAGCAACAAGTTTCCCAATGCAATAGCATTAATATAGACATCTTGCCATCTTAAGAAGGTGAAAGGAATATGACATTTGATATAATAAAAAGACAACACAGAATTAGCAAGGATTCACATATGTTTTTAGCTTTTTGTTTTAATGAAGCTTAAGCATCAACAAATGGGCCAACATGAGAACCTCAGCAACCATGCATTAGCAAAATAATAGCAATAATTTATCAACAAAAACCTAGACCCGTGTGCACATACACCCTAAACCCATAGGCTAAAACGGCAGTACTAGACAAAGCAATGGGCAAAGGGTTCCAGAGAAACTCATATTGATGAAGCATATAAATCCTACTTAGCAATTAGTTTTTCTAACTAAACAACTAATTTCTCATGAATTAAGAATGTAAATGTAAGTAAACTATTAATTTCCAAAAGGCACTTCACCACCTTAATTTCCAAGAAGCACTTAGCTACCTAAGTAGATCTGAGAACTTCTCCAAAAGCCCCATCAATTAGCTTTTGCATGTTCCTTTTAGGAATATCCTTGAACAAAACTTAAGCAATAAGTTCAAATTATTATGGTGTTATGGTATTGCTTCAAAGTTATTTAAGTTACTAAGTTAAAACTTTGACCAAGCAATAAGTCCGAATTATTGTCAATTACTCACCCAATTCTAACTCTCAATACTAGTGTATACTTTATGGTCCCATAGGCCTTCAAAGACATCAACCAACTCTCTCTCCCATTTCCCTTGAGGTTCTATTTGATTGATTTCTCTAAGTTAGATCTCAGTGCCTTCAATATCAACAATTTCTTTATTATATGCATCATTATAATCTTCGGAGGTCAATCTATTTATTTTATATATTGAATGACTACTGAAAAATTTTTAGACAAGGTCATAATAAGCTTCTTCAGACAAGCCATACACAATATGTTGAAATTAGCATCTTTCTCAAGTGTATCTAATGTTTATAATTGTAAGTATTTATTAGTTAAAAATAACAATAGAAAGCATAAATTAATCATCAAGATGCATTTGGATGCATTTGAAATCCTCAAATCTGAATTAGATTAATAAAATAATTAGAAGTTTAAAACTTTGACAGTTTAGTCTCCAAATTTTAATGCCAAAAGATACATATCAAGGGAAATAGTAATACCATCAAGGCTACTTAAAAACCTTAGTCACAGAGTTATCCTAGCCAATTTTAGTATCAATTCCAAGTAGACATTCTCAATAAGCTATAAATAAATTATTGAAAACACAGTGATTACCATCATAAAAAAAAATAAACTAATGCAAATCTAGAACATTAATAAGACGAAAACTTGATATTTTTAAACAGAAAAACTATTAAAATAAGCCACTTTTAAAGAGAGTTTTGGTCATTTAAAACCATTCACATGGCATAATAGCCCAATTTGTTATACCCAATGTATTTGAATGAGAACAGGCCCCATTAATCAGAATCTAAGAGCCAAAATAATTAATAGCCCCTAAATGACCACCTTTCTAATGTAAATAGCGCTGAAGCATATAGCACCAGTTAATGGCCTCAATGGTGTTAGTATACTGTACTAAACTATTTTGAATACATAGGATTTTAGACATTGGGTCTAGCTATTTCATTAATTTACCTATAAATATACAGCTCAACGACTCTTAATCAATGACATAGCTTCCATTATAGTGAACATTCTATGATCTCTTATTAATTTAAATATCGTACTGTTTACAAAAGTTCAACTCCACCAGGCTGACCATTGTGAATAGCTTAAGAAAGCCTTGATACAATTAATTCATTAGTTCTCATTATATATGAAGATTGTCTAATATGATTTGTAAATGGTGAAAAAGGGAAGAGTTAGAATATTTAAGAATACACAACGCAAAAAGGAACCAAAAAATTAGCCCAATGATCATATTCCAAATGCACAGCGCAAAAAGGAACCAGAAAATTAGCCCAATGACTTAGTCATGATTCAGTTCATGCCATACCAAGCAATACAAATTTCCAGAAGCAAAAAAGCATATCATTCCCCAAACCCTTTTAATCTATTTCAAAATTCAATTGAATAACTTTAGTCCTCCAAACCTAAGTGACCAGAACCCAATCACTTGTTCAATTATTTCACGCAAGGTATGGATTCAAATGCAAATTACAAGGGAAAAGCAGAGCATGGCCATGGAGTAACAATCTGCAAATGAATCCCATCAATTGCCCTAATCAACATGCTACTAATTTTTTTAAAATTATAACGAGGAGTAGTGAATGAGTATTGCTAATGGATCAATGTAGAAGGGTTCAAAGACTTATACTTAGCGAGACGAAGGAGAAAGGGACAGGGAAAGACTAACCTTAGCTACCAAAGGAGATTCGAGAGCTCCAACGACGACCTTTGACAGAGCCTTGAACAGCGATGGCGAGACGAGCTTCGAACAAAGAGGGCAAAGTAGAATGAGCCGGATGGCTCAGGGTTTTGTCTGAGGGGATGAAAGATACAAATAGGGGTTGGGCTTCATTGTCCAAAACCAGAAAATGGAAACAAAGGTTGGGCTTTACAGGCTTCCAACTTGGTTAATATAATTGTCCATAAATAATTATACAGGGGATCCAACCCATCAGATTATGCATAATATTCCTAAAAAATGTAAGAGAATTTTTGTATTGGTGAATATATAAATGTAGATTCATTTTTTAAAACTCAAAACATTTTTTTATGGAATAAAACAATTTATAATCCAACAATGACAATCAATTCTAATGTATTCATATGTCTAATATTTGAAGCTTGTAATATATAAATAATTTATCACTAATGCATAGTTTTAGATATCAATCTCATATATATTTTGATTAATAAATAGTTCTTATTTAAACTTTAAGAAGTAATTCAATCATAATTTAAAATTAAAAGAAGTGATTTCAATTAAATAAAATAGTATTGATTAATAAATAGTTTTATCAACAATATAGTTTTTTTAGGGATTGAATTTCTCTACAACTTATAAATTTAAGTCAAAATAGGAGAATGATGAATATATCTTAAATTTGTTTAATTCTTAAAAAAAATATTATAAAGTTCTATATTAATAATAATATTTTTTTCAAAGAAGGGGGTTAGCCTCATCTAGATAGGGACCAGTCAAATGAATTGAAAAAAGATTATTCATAATAATATTATGATCTTATATAATTTCAAAATATCATATACATTTCTTATAACAAAAAATTATGAAATTAATTTATTCTAAAATTATATAAGCGATTTACAATATTTCATCACAACCTAACTTATTTAGTAGTTCAAAAAATTATTAGTTTATGATTTTTTTTTTTTTTTTATGAACACTTGAACTTGTGCTTGAGTGGCTCATATTTCTAGTTATATATGGACGACTAGTATATTCATATAAATCTATATTTACTTAAGAAAAAGCATATGTAAGATGAAATTAGATGGAAAACCCAATTTGAAGGCTAAGAACATTATGTGACATTATATTATAAGACCTCTTTAATTGGCTCCCTTCCTTCTAAAAAAAACTTGTATATTATTCCATTTCTTTTGCTAACCCAAAACAACACATCTAGTATGGTTTGGATCTCCTTATCTTATTAAGTCGTTTGTTGAATTCCTATACTATATATACTAGCTTTTTATTATTTTTGAATTACCTTTTTTTAATTTCTTTAACTATGTTTGATACTTTACCACTTTTGTTTATTTTTAGTTCATAAAAGATTACAAATAAATAGTGGTTCTATTTGCTAGAAATACAACTTTTTTTTATGAAATTGATTTATGAGTTATTCAATTTTTTTATGGGATGTTATTTAATTAAATTTTAGTACAAAGTATGGTGGATTTTAAGATTTCAATTTTTAAGCTTTTATAAGGAAAAAAATAACTCATCCCAATATACACAAATGCTTCTCTTTTTTATTAAAAAAAAAAGTATTTTCATTGCATAGTAAGGCAGCAATAGTTAACCTAATTATAAAGATAGAAGATTTATTACATAATAGCATAGTGTTGCAGCACAAACGATAACTAGGTCCATGTTCATTTATTATATCCAACTTAATAACTTCCATATTATCATATATATAAATTAAAAAGCTTACACTCTAATTAAACAAAAACATGACCTTAACTCCGACTTAAGTGGGATTAAAAGACTTCCAGGGCAAATTGAAAGATTAAAAACTCTAAATTTTTCTTCTACTATAATATATTATTACAAATCTCTCTCTCTCTCTCTTTCTCTCTCTCTTTCTCTCTCACATATGCATACACACTCACACACATGCACGTGCACACATAGACATATCAATATATATTAAACTACTAAACTTAGGAAAAATTCTATAAATATTTATTATTAAATTCTTCAATAAATATATAATACATAAAAAAAAATTTTAAGTCCAACCATCTAGTATGTAGCATGTACAGGTCATGTTATTCCATTTTACACTTTTGAAAAGATAGAATGAATGAATCGAAATCATAAGGAGTAAGTAGATATATATTCTATTTTTTCAAGCATAAATCCATTTCCAAAATGTTTAAGCTTCATAAATATATATTTATAGGAATAATTATATATATATATATATATATTTCACAAGATTCACAATATATAAATTTTATAAATGTTCATATTTGTTATTTCCTAAAATATTATAAATCAAGAAAGAAAGTAAGAAAGTTAAATTGAATTTGAAAACAATAAAATTCCTAATTTACTTGATTATATTTAATTGGTTCCCCAACAATGCCATCAAAATTTTACTTACTATTATTGTATTGGTCAAAATTAGTATAAGTAATTGGTTTATAGTAGAGTGCCCACCAAGTTGTTTCTTAAAGAACTTTTGATCAAATCAATCAATTTAAGAATTTAAATAGAATTTATTCAAAACTTGAAGGGTTTGTATATGGAATTACATGATAATTATCAATGAAAATTCAACTAAATTCATTTCAAAGTGGCTAGATCCCCCCCCACTTCCCTTAAATTTGTACACGAGATATATATTAAATTTTATATCATGCCCTCCACTCCTTTTCTGATTTTGCAGCCATTGGTTTTTAGTCTTTACTTCTTTTAAGAGAATTTGAGAAATTTGAAATTTAAATGACAACAAAATTTAGTTTTTAGAGAAGAAAAAATCTTGACACGATCACTTAGGAAAATACAGAAAGAAACACAAAGACAAGATGAAGAAGATGTGAATTTAACTTAGAGTTTATAGCATGATATAGAGGGGAAACAGATTAGGGAAACAGAGGGGTGAAAAACAAGTGGCGTGATTAAAGTACAGTAGACGAATGAAGTCATTTTTAATATTTGTAAAATCTTAGAAAAGAGACATTTTTTTCATTTTTTTTTTACCTCACTAATCTTTTGTATTTGTTTAGTCAAATTTTTATTTCACTTTTATTTATTTCATTCATTTTTAATAAAATCATTCTCTATATACATTTGTTTAAATTATAATTTCAAATTTGTGAAGTTTTTTACTATTCTTAATTAATTACATATATTCTATACATATTATTATATGATTTGAAATACATAAATTGTAAATTTTTAAAATTTTTAACATGAATGGAAACCTTTTGTCGACCATAGAATAATTAAATATATTACTATTCGTTGTATTTTACAATGTTGATATTGAACTTATTAAATTATAATATATATATATATATATTATAATATAATATTCATATAACATATATATATTAATATAAAAATCATATATATAATATATATATCTTATATATATAATTAATTATATTTAAATCATTTGTGAATGTTATATATATATATAAGTCATTATGTCATATAATTATAAAAAATTTTAAATTAATCATTTGCAATAATTAAACAATTTGTGACGGATTTGTAACGAAAAATTTTATGACAGAATATTCTGTCACTAATTTCGTTGCTAATTTAGCGATGGAAATTCTGTCACAAAAATCAATTACAAAATTAGAATTTGCTATTCCATTCATTAGTGATGGAATTTTTTGTCGTTGAATTCTGTCAGTAACTTTATTTGGGACGGATTAGTGATAGAAATATTTGTGATGGAATATTAGATTGCAAATTCTGTTGCAAAAATTAGCGACGGAATTTGCAATGGAATTTGTGATGGAAAAAAATTTCGTCGCAAATTTACAATTTTTTTGTAGTGGCCAGTTGGTAGTTAGGGCTAATTCGTGTATCCTGATTAGAAGGAAGAGCAATGCTAGGCCCTACTATTGTCTCTAGCAATGGTATATTGTTGCAGCTGCAAGTCAACTCTAGAAGCGCCTGTTGAGATGTTACATAAGACATTTTATCTTTTGGGCAAAAGATTATTGCTTAAATATATGCATGATAGAATAAGATTTGTATAAAGTTCATGAAATATTTACTATCAAGTTTTCTAATAAAATTATTACATTTGAACATTTTTCACAATTCTAGCTTCGTATTATTTGCCCCATGAAAAAGGTTCCAACCAATAGCAAGTCAGCCATGCCAAGCAATTAACCATAGAAAGTTTAAGCAGTAGTAGTTTCAGCTAGCTTGGTACAATCCAATTTAAAAGGTTGCGGACCAAGGAAGCTAAAATAGTGATGAGAAGGCAAAGACAATATTTCATGTGCAAGATCTTTTGGAATCCAGTATTATAATTTAAAAGTGATACTTTATTTAGAAAATTCTTATTCTAGCTTTTATAAAGAAGCAAAAATGCAGCTGAGCAACTTAATCTATTTAGATAGTGCTATATATATATATATATATATATATATAATTTATTGATTAGAAAGTGTGTTAGCAACTTAATCTAGCAATCAATTACCAATATGGCTATTTCAAAAAGAGGAAGATATAGCTTCCATCTTATATTCTTATACTAGCTTAGACATGCTTAGCACTTGCAAACTTCAAAAGCTCATATTGGAGGAAAACAGAAATCAAACAAGAACTTCTCTCTTCTTGTTCTTCAAAAGGTAAGGGAGGACATAATGAAATTCCAGAACTCATATGATGGATGTTGGATTTACAATCAAATTGAAGAATGATAACAAAGTTATCCCCTCCCTTTGGAGTTGCATAATTTCAAAATAATTTAAGGGTATGTTTGTGAATTGGGAAAAAATGGAAGAGAATAAATCCAAGAAAATGGAAGGGTCGACAAAGAAAAGGAAATAATTGGTTAAATAATGATTTCTCTTTCCTTTGTTTGTGAAGATTTTTTTCCTCCAAAATCTCCTAATATAAGGAAGTAGGCACTTTAGAGGATTTTGGATGCTTAAGAGAAAATACTCATTATCCTCCCCTTTTTATCAATGACTCCTAAACAAAGGAAATATTTCTATGGAACATTTCCTTCTCCTCCATTGTCCGTTATCAAAACCTACCATTAACAATCAAATAACATAAATACAATCAACTTACTTTTCATACTAACTTAAAAAAGGAAGCTTAATATCAAGAAACACAATAGTAGGCATAACACTTTCTAAATAAATGTAGAATTACCTCTTGTGGTGGTGGTTGAGAGAAGCTAAAGTTAACCTTTGATTAAATAGCAAGCTTAACATCATCACATTTGATTGCAAATTTGCAATGTAATAAAAACTAGACCGACTAGGCCAATTCGACTAGTTAGATTGGGAATTGGTCACTAGTATGGTCTAGTAAACCCATAAAATCGAATTGGCTAAGAATTAGGTAAAACTAATAAATTGGTTAGTTTAACGATTTAGATGGTTTAGCAAAATTTATTTATTTATTTTTAACATCTTTTGGTCTAAAACAACATTATTTTGGACTTTTGTTTTGTCTTTTCCTTTTTAATTTCACAAAAACTATCACAATCATCAAAACGTGCATTTGGGATTCATGGATTTCATCCCAATTCAGCAATTCCTTTGTTTTGCATATATAGCTTGCTCTCCTCCCCCTTGCCATGATGAAGCTACCTCTATCATCTTCTTCTCATCCCTATAAGTCCCTCTTTTGTTGCACTATCTTCATCCCATCGTGAAGCTACCTCTATCAATGCACCATCTTTTTCTTTCATTCATTCCATCATGCCTTGCTTCATCTCCTTCATGCCACAGTTTATTTTGTATTGATTCCTTTATTTTCTTTACTTCAGATTCTGAACATCTTTTTCATTCATCATGTATTTTTATGAATGGTAGAATAATATGAAATTGGGATGTAGGTGAATCATTTTAGATTCATACACTATATGGAGCTTGTAATGCTAGAAAAGGTGCAAAATGAATGGGTAATGTGCTTTCAAATGAGTGGTTTAAACACCTCACCTATTGATTGTTACACAAATGGCAATGGCAAAGCTGTCTATTCTTTTATCCTTTCTAATTGCTTTCTTCTTTCTTAATTATTCATTGCTTCCTCAATG
Source organism: Erythrophleum fordii (assembly GCA_032878935.1). NCBI lineage: Eukaryota > Viridiplantae > Streptophyta > Magnoliopsida > Fabales > Fabaceae > Erythrophleum > Erythrophleum fordii. Next base: position 2,505,183 of record JAVQMF010000025.1, on the reverse strand, counting down.
CCCTTTAATTACCCTTTTGAGCTTCTTTTCTTCTTCTTTTAAGTATCTTGCTAATTAAATCACTTGCATATATCTTTACATTGTGGTGAATATTGATATTTTGTCGATGAAGCTTTAACCTACGTTTAGCTTCAACTTAATCATAATTAGTAATGTTTACAAGAATATTATATATCTGTCATTTTGAAGTATGTACAAGTGTCATTTGTTTAATATCAGGTTAGCTTGTTGATAATCATAGAGGGAGAAATATCTAGTTCTTGAATCAACCTCTTTTTTGCAATGATTAGACAAGAAGAAAATTATTAAATATTTCACATATATATATATATATATATTTAAGTTCCAAAACTATATACAACTTTACATCTCTTATATTAATTTTGTTAACTAATCACCCACATGATACCAAGTTGTATGCTAAAAAAAGTAGAAAAGACAATGAAAAAGAGGAAGAGAAGATGGATAACTTTATTAGCATTTTGCATGATTTGAATATGATAGTGTAAGATTCTTAAAATATCACATAATGCTAGTTGTCTTTCTTGATTATATATTAGGGTTCTCCTCCATAGAATATGAAAGATTCGTGAAGGCAAGTAAGTTTTGGTCTTACTTTATTTTCTTATGGTTGCAAGACTATGAAAATTTTATGAAGTATATATGCAGGGCTTTCAAGGGCAATCCTAAACCCGGTGCTTGTATATCACTTTTAACCACCATTAGTGACTCTAATTACAACACCAATTAATTCCTTCCTTCCAATTTGCTATTCTCATCAACCTTAATCACTACATTAGGGATGAAATCCCTATTAATATGTATGTATGATTCTTATGCTTCGTCTACAACTTTCACTTTGGTAGTAATGTCAAGTTCACATAGATTATTTATGAATGTGTAAGTATAAATTATTATTTGTAGAGAGAGAAAGAGAGAGAGAGACCAAATAAGTTTATTTTTGGTGTGCCAATTGTGCTTTATCAATGTATTTATCATGGTCTTATTGGGGTCCTCTTAAAACCTTGTGAAGAATTATATGATTTTTAGCATTAAAATTTGGATTAGAAATTGTTAATCTAATTTGGTTTTTGCTTAATTTATTCCAATTTCTTTCAGTCATTCCATCATGCCCTACTTCATATCCTCTTCTCATAGTGTGTTTTTTAATTTTATGATTAAGATTTAGAAGGAAGAAAATAACAAAGGAATGAGATAAATGTTAGTATAATGATAATAAAGATAACTAGGACAAAAAATGGGATAATCTTTAGATATAGTTAACAAATAGTAGCCTCAAAAGATTTAAATGATCAATTGATAATCATAGCATAAATCATTATGTGATTTTTTTTGGCGCCGATCAATTGCTTTTAAGACATTGAACTTTGAATGGAAGAACCTCTTATAGAAATCTCCATACTATTTTGTTGCATTAATTTTTTTTTCTTTTTGTTGTCATATTGATCTTTATCATTGTTGTCATAATAACTTGCTTCTTTTCTAGTGCATTGCATATTGAAGGCATGGATACTTTGAATGCTTCAAATGTTGATGCTGCCAACCCTAATACTGTTGGTAGTAACAATGTACAATTATCAAAAAAATAATCAATAGCTACCTCTTCTATATCACTCTGTGTAAAGATTGATCCTACATGGGAGCATTTTGCTTTTAGGAAAGAGGGAAAAACCAATGTGTATACTTGCCTTTATTGTTCATTGATATATAGAGGAGGGGTATAAATAAAACGAAGCAACATCTTGCTGGCATACTAGGTCAAATAAGCTCCTATGAAAAGGTTCCTCATGATGTTTGCCTAAGAATGATAAAGTTTGTAAAGCAATTGCAACAAAAGAAATAGAATGAGGATATCAATGAAGCATATGCTGAAAATTGAAAGTGGACCAGAAATTAAATAAGTTCAACCATTTCCACCTAAAAGGCAATTACTTACTTCAGGTGAAAAAAGAAGTAATGCTAGAGTTGATAATTATTTTGCTTTAAGCACAACTTTTGGTTCCCAACCAAGTCTCAAAAGTGAATTATCTAGTAAAGAAGTTTAACATAGAGCTAAGTTGGCAATTATTAGATGGATTTATGATTCTTGCATTCTATTTAATATATTAAACTCTTTTTATTTTCAACTTGTTGTAAATGCAATTACTACTGTAAGACCTAGGTTTAAAGGCCCTTCTTTTGATGAAGTAAGGGTTAATTTGTTACAACATTATAAGAAAAAGTGTAAACTATTTGTTGAAGGCTATCATATCAAGCGAAATGGTCAAAAACTAGATGTATAATTATGGCTGATGGTTGGACTGACCAAAGGCAAAGAACATTGATAAACTTGTTTAATCTATTCTCCTGTGGGTACGATATTTGTTAAAGGGTAATTATTAATCTTTTTAGTTTATTCTTGTTACATTTGATTTAATGCATCACTTTATTCTCTTGCAAGTTTATTATTTGTGAAATCTATTTATACTTCAAATATGGTAAAAGATGCAAAGAGACTATTTAAAAAGTTTTCTAAAGTAATTGAGTGGGCTAGACCTACTAATATTGTTCATGTAATGTCTGATGATATAGCTAATTATGTAGCAACTAGTAAGTTAATACATGAAAAATATGGGCAAATTTATTAGTCACTTTGTGTTGCTTACTGTTTGAATCTTCTTTTCAAGGACATTGGTAGTTTACCTTATGTGACAAACCTTACATCAAAAGCTTTAAAGGTAACAATCTTTGTATACAACCATATGTTTTTTTTTATCATGGCTAAAGAAAAGAGATGGTTGGAGAGAGATTGTGTGTCTAAGTGTAACTCGATTTGCTATTACTTTTATCATATTGAGAAGTTTGCATGGCCATATGCATGATTTGCAAGCTTTGGTTATAGATAAGCACTTCACTAACCATAAATTGGCCAAGGCTACAGTAAGAAAGGCTATTAGTGCTATCATACTAAATAAATTTTGGAGTAGTTGTTATTTCTATATGAGACTTATGGCTTTCATTATCAAATTGTTAAGAATTGTATATGTAGATGAAAATGCTTCTTTAAGTTATGTTTATGAAGGCATGCAAAGGGCAAAGAATGTAATAAAGGAGATATTTATAAATATGCAAGCCTTGTTGGGAATTATGGGAGGCACACAGCGGAAACATTAAAAATTTTGATCTCAATTCCCACCAAGGATCCGCCAAAATCACTTAAACTGAATAGGTTCAGAGAATTACCTTTTTTCTTCCGATTAAGTTTGTTGTTTGCTTTTATTTGGATCACAGGAACTGACCGCAGATCAGCTCCCTCTACTGGTATCCACACGAACGGGGTTCAGCAACTCAAAGCAGTGTGCTAGCAATCTGTCCGTACAGTCCGTACGACGTTTCGTACAATTCCGTACGACGTCCGTACAATGTCTCTCTCTCTAAGGATTTTGGAGGTAGCTCTATCTCTAGCTATTTATATTATTTTTTTTAATATGGAAACCCCTATTTATAGACTAGAGTTTCAGATATATTTAATTAATCAAAATTAATTAAATATATCTATTAGTTTAAATTCAAATCTATCCTATAGTTTAAATTTAAACTAACAATATCTAGAGCTTAATTTAAACTTATCTGATTAGTTTAAATTTAAATCTATCTGATAGAATTAAATTTAAACCTATCTGATAGAATCAAATTTAAATTATCTGATTAGTTTAAATTTAAATCTATCTGATAGAATCAAATTTAAATTAATCCATATATATATATAATATCAAATATAATATATATATATATGTAATATCAAATATATTTCGAATTTAATTATTTATATATATATATATATAAATAATTCCTCCATCCTAGATATTCATTGAATCTAGACACATTTCTGATTCAATGAATGTAGACATTTTAGTTCGAGTTGGTCCGTTCTTGTGTGCGACCCTGCAGGCCCATATGATGTTGGCAGTGGGCCAACTACACTGTTTGACCCACAAATCACAAGCGGCCTCTAGCAAGACATTGTGACTACCCAAATCATACGGGATCGGTGATCCGATGCAACCTATCTTATAACCCTATCATATCCCTTTTGTCACACGATATCTAGATCGAGTATGAGACATGGAAATGTCATTCTCAACTTGCTCGATCATAACTTTCTCGATCTCCGAGCAGACTGATATAAGATGGAACCCTTTCCATTTGAGCATGGCCATGCATTTCTCAGTCACACTCATCGAGGGGCCCAGAGATATCTCTCTCTATTAATTAGAGGGCTAAATTCCATCTTGACCACTCATCTTCCTCTGCATGAATTTCATTATACCTGATCATAGTCTTTATAATCACCCGGTTAAAGGTGACATTAGACTATGCCAAAGTACAGTGTCCTTCATGTAGGAATCTATGGTGATCTCAGGTCCAAGGGATCAATGACATAGTTATATATGAGATAAATTTATGACCTAATCCATGTAACTTATCTCATGACGGGTCTATCTAGCGTCCTGTTCTCTAACACATGCCTATGATTTTGATTTATATCATGATATATGATTAACACTTAATCAATCAAAATCATACTAATCTTAATTCATCGTTGTTCCCACAAGGATGATTGATTAGGGACATTTTGGATAATTCAAAAAAAAAAAAATTTATCCATGGATATTATTATATATAAACATGCAAATAATATAATAATGTAATAAAAAGAAAACTCTTATTTCGTAATAATAAACAATGTTCGCAATACAATGATTGGCCTAGGGCACAACCTCCAACAACTCCCACTTGCACTAGGTTCAATCATTAATGTTTCTAATACCCATTGACCTAACATGACGATCATGCTTAGCCTGTGCAAGCGGCTTAGTAAGAGGATCAGCAACATTGTCATTAGTTGATATTTTGCATATCTTTATATCACCTCTATCAATGATTTCTCTGATAAGGTGATATCGTCTGAGTATGTGTTTAGTCCTTTGATGTGACCTAGGTTCTTTTGCTTGTGCTATTGCACCATTGTTGTCACAGAACAAATCTATCGGATTTGAGATGGTAGGTACCACCCCTAGTTCAGTGATGAACTTTTTAATCCAAACAGCTTCCTTAGCTGCATCTGATGCTGCTAGGTACTCAGCTTCTGTTGTAGAATCAGCCACAGTGCTTTGCTTTGAGCTCTTCCAACTTATTGCTCCACCATTCAAACAGAATACAAATCCTGATTGTGATCTAGAATCATCTTTGTCAGATTGAAAACTTGCATCTGTGTAACCATTTACAACAAGCTCGTCATCCAATCCTCCATACACCAAGAATACATCCTTAGTTCTTCTTAAGTACTTTAGGATATTCTTGATGGCAGTCCAGTGATTCTCACCTGGATCTGATTGAAATCTACTGGTCATACTCAAGGCATATGAGACATCTGGTCGAGTGCACAACATGGCATACATGATAGATCTAATAGCCGAGGCGTATGGAATCTTACTCATGCGCTCTCGCTCATCACGTGTACTAGGACACTGAGTCTTGCTGAGATTGATGCCATGAGACATAGGTACAAAACCCCTTTTTGAATCTTGCATACTAAATCTATGCAATACCTTGTCTATGTAGGTGCATTGACTTAAACCGATTAGCCTCTTGGATCTATCTCTATGGATCCTAATCCCAAGGATGTAATTGGCCTCGCCTAAGTCTTTCATTGAGAAATACTTTCCTAACCAAGACTTGACAATCTGCAAGGTAGGAATGTCATTTCCAATAAGTAGGATGTCATCAACATAAAGCACTAGAAATACAATTGTACTCCCACTAACCTTCTTGTAAACACAAGGTTCATCAATATTTTGGATAAAACCAAAATCTTTGACTACTTCGTCAAAGCGATGATTCCAACTTCGAGATGCTTGCTTCAATCCATAAATAGATTTTTGAAGCTTGCAAACTTTCCCAGAATCCTCTGGACACATAAAACCTTCAAGTTGTGTCATATACACATCCTCAAGCAGCTTTCCATTAAGGAATGCTGTTTTCACGTCCATTTGCCAAATCTCATAATCATAGTATGCAGCAATGGCAAGAAGGATTCTGATTGATTTGATCATAGCGACTGGTGAAAAGGTTTTATCATAGTCTATACCATGTGTTTGTTTGAATCCTTTTGCAACCAATCGTGCCTTGAAGGTATGTACTTGGCCATCCATGTCAGTTTTCTTCTTGAAAACCCACTTGCACCCTATGGCTTTTATACCTTCAGGTGGGTCAATCAAGGTCCATACCTGATTGTCATACATGGATTGCATCTCAGACTTCATGGCTTCTAGCCATTTCTCAGAGTCTGATCCCATTATAGCCTCTTGATAGGTGGTTGGCTCATCTTGATCAATGAGCAACACATCACGATATCTTTGAGGCTGATGTCGTGTCCTATCAGACCTTCGCGGGCCTTGTGTTACTTGAGTAGGCTCAACAACTTGTTGTTAGTCTTCTCAATTTTCCATCTCAAGTTCAATGCGATTTTGTGGCTCTTGAACTTCTTCAAGATGTATCTTACTCCCACTGGTTCTTTTAGAGATGAATTCTCTTTCTAAAAAGATACCATTTCGAGCAACAAATAATTTGTTCTCAGTGGGGTTGTAGAAGTAGTATCCTTTAGTTTCCTTAGGATAACCCACAAAAAGACATTTTATAGATTTGGGTGCTAACTTATCTGAAGCCTGTTGCTTAACATATGCCTCGCATCCCCAAATCTTAAGAAAAGATAAACTGGGCTTTTTCCCAGTCCATATCTCATATGGTGTCTTTTCAACTGTCTTAGATGGAACACGGTTTAGTATAAACGTAGCTGTTTCTAATGCATAGCCCCAAAAGGATGGTGGAAGATCCGTTTGACTCATCATGGATCGAACCATATCTAATAAGGTTCGGTTCCTTCGTTCAGAAACGCCATTCCATTGTGGTGTTCCTGGTGGGGTTAATTGTGAGACAATACCACAATTTCTAAGATGGTCAATAAACTCTTGGCTTAAATATTCACCACCTCGATTGGATCGAAGTGCTTTAATAGATTTACCAAGCTGATTCTGTACTTCATTTTGGAATGTTTTGAACATTTCAAAAGCTTCAGATTTGTGTTTCATTAAATAGATGTAACCATATCTACTATAGTCATCGATAAAAGTAATAAAGTACAAGTGGCCTCCTCTAGCAGTTGTACTTAGTGGACCACATACATCAGTATGTACTAGGCCCAATAATCAGTGGCCCGCTCACTGTGTCCAGTGAAAGGTGCCTTAGTTATCTTTCCTAATATACAAGATTCACATGTGTCAAATGATTCAAAATCAAATGATTTCAGAAGTCCATTTTGATGGAGCTTTGAAATGCGTTTCTCATTTATGTGGCCTAGACGACAGTGCCAGAGATAGGTCGGATTCAAGTTGTTAGTCTTGATCCTCTTGGTAGTTATGTTATAGACATCTTGATTATTGGGAATATCAATATTTAAATAATAATGACCACCATGCAAATCACCATCCGCATAAAAAATGTCATTACGATAAATAGAACATTTATTATTCCCAATAATTGAAATAAAACCTTCCTTATCTAAATAAGAAAGTGAAACTATGTTTCTACTCAAAGCAGGAACATAATAGCAATTGTTCAAAATTAACAAAAGCCCATTGGGTAAAACTAATTCATAAGTGCCTACGGCTAAAGCAGCAACTCTTGCTCTATTTCCAACTCGTAGGTCTATTTCGCCCCTTTTCAACTTCCTACTCCTTTTGAGACCCTGCACATTTGTACAAATGTGAGTTCCACATGCAGTATCTAATACCCACGTAGGAGAAGTAAAAAGATTAATTTCTATAACATAGATACCTGAAGTAATAGTCCCGCTATTCTTCTTTTTCTTTAGATCTTCCAGGTAGAGCTTACAGTTTCTTTTCCAATGACCGGGTTCATTGCAAAAGAAACAAACTCCTTCCTTGGGAGGCTTTGCCTTCTTGGCTTTAGGCTTGGGTTTGGGTTTGTTTTGGTTTTTGAACTTATTGTTCAGGCCCTTTCCTTTGCCTTTGCCTTTCTTTTTCATTCCTTTACCTTTCTGAACCATTAAAACAGAGGTTGGATTTTTCTTAATATTTTGCTCGGCAGTTTTAAGCATCCCATGCAGTTCAGAAACAGATTTCTCCATGTTGTTCATATTGTAGTTCATGACAAACTGGTCATAACTTTCAGGGAGTGAGTTTAAGATCAAATCTGTAGATAACTCCTGACTTATGGGAAATCCAAGCCTCTCAAGGTGATCAAGGTAGCCTTTCATATTCAAAACATGAGTGCTAACTGATGCACCTTCAGCCATTTTACAGGAATGTAAGGCCCTGGTGGTTTCAAACCTTTCCTGCCTTGCCTGTTGTTGGAACATTTCCTTGAGATGCACAATCATCTCATAAGCCTCCATAAGTTCCAGATCTCTTTGAAGTTCTGGGACCATGGTGGCTAACATCAGGCATCCCACATCCACAGAATCATTGAGATGCTTGATGTGGGCATCCTTCTGTGCTCTTGGAGCATTAGCTACAGGCTCCTCAGGAATGGGCTCATCTAGGACATATAGCTTTCTTTCCTGTTTGAGAACAATTCTCAAGTTTCTAAACTAGTCAAGAAAGTTTGTCCCATTGAGTTTGTCCTTCTCAAGGACGGATCGCAATGATAGTGTAGCAGAGTTATTTGTCGACATTTTTCTACAACAAAATATGCAAAAATCAAATTAATAACTTTCCACTAAAAATAACCCTCAATTTAATTTAGTGGACTAAGACCCATATTTCACTTAATTATAAGTCTGCTTTGGCAAGACGCTTAAAATTAAGTTATTTAGGTAGGTAACTCGTTTACCAATTACATTACATGTAACTCTTAGATCTTTTATAGAATTCATTCATCACATGATTCAGCATGTTTAATCCCATTAATGCCTTGAAACCCAAAACCATTTTGATAGTTTCAATTAAGTCAAACCACTATGAAACTTATGAGTATCACCATTACCCAATCCATCTTACTAAGATAACCTAAATGTATCCCACTTTGGTGGAACCTACAGTCAGGTGATCAAAGTCTTGACAGATGTTCATTAGTGGGTGGCATTATAACTTAAAATTTTATATGAGGGATTTTATTTCATTATTTCATTAAAACTAGTTGTCGCACAATTATATTCTACGATGGCATACATACATACATATGATCTCATCATAAATCTTAAAATAAATGTGACACAATATGGCCCATCTATCCTATCTCCTCACAAGCCAATGAGAGGATTCCTCTAAGATAAGATCTATATATACAAAGAGAAACCTCGTTTAAACATTCGAGGGGAGTGTGAGATGAGAAAAGAATGTACATTCAGAATGAATAGAGAGAGGCACGACACGCAGGTCGTATTTTAAAAATTACAAATCATAAGTATCATAGGGCCATATCATGCACCATACCCATCCAAGCAAATCACAATACACATATTACAAACATCTCATTTAATATGAAAGGTTGTAAATTTAGTGAATTAATTTTAAAATAGATTGTGTTGTGCTAGGATTAGATAGCAATGGCGGATTCATTCAATGTATCACATACATAATGAAACGAATTCGCATTGAAAATAAAATATAATCTGTACAAAATAAATATATATATGTAACAGATTAATAATTATGTTCCCAATTACATTGAAAACTATACATATATCATATATATGAACAAATTAAAAGAACTTCTACGCTTAGATTTCATGCTTTTTTTTTAAAAAAAATATAATTTGATCAAATCAATATCGCATACATATCTTATATTAGCACATGCGAAAAAATTGATTATAAGATAAAATTCTTATAACACAGAGGTATTCAATTTAAGCAATTATTGACGAGGCTCTGATACCACTGTTGAGAATTATGGGAGGCACACAGCGGAAACATTAAAAATTTTGATCTCAATTCCCACCAAGGATCCGCCAAAATCACTTAAACTGAATAGGTTCAGAGAATTACCTTTTTTCTTCCGATTAAGTTTGTTGTTTGCTTTTATTTGGATCACAGGAACTGACCGCAGATCAGCTCCCTCTACTGGTATCCACACGAACGGGGTTCAGCAACTCAAAGCAGTATGCTAGTAATCTGTCCGTACGACGTCCGTACAATTCCGTACGACGTCAGTACAATGTCTCTCTCTCTAAGGATTTTGGAGGTAGCTCTATCTCTAGCTATGTATATTATTTTTTTTAATATGGAAACCCCTATTTATAGACTAGAGTTTCAGATATATTTAATTAATCAAAATTAATTAAATATATCTATTAGTTTAAATTCAAATCTATCCTATAGTTTAAATTTAAACTAACAATATCTAGAGCTTAATTTAAACTTATCTGATTAGTTTAAATTTAAATCTATCTGATAGAATTAAATTTAAACCTATCTGATAGAATCAAATTTAAATTATCTGATTAGTTTAAATTTAAATCTATTTGATAGAATCAAATTTAAATTAATCCATATATATATATAATATCAAATATAATATATATATATATAATATATAATATATTTCGAATTTAATTATTTATATATATATATATATAATTCCTCCATCCTAGATATTCATTGAATCTAGACACATTTCTGATTCAATGAATGTGGACATTTTAGTTCGAGTTGGTTCGTTCTTGTGTGCGACCCTGCAGGCCCATATGATGTTGGCAGTGGGCCAACTACACTGTTTGACCCACAAATCACAAGCGGCCTCTAGCAAGACATTGTGACTACCCAAATCATACGGGATCGGTGATCCGATGCAACCTATCTTATAACCCTATTATATCCCTTTTGTCACACGATATCTAGATCGAGTATGAGACATGGAAATGTCATTCTCAACTTGCTCGATCATAACTTTCTCGATCTCCGAGCAGACTGATATAAGATGAAACCCTTTCCATTTGAGCATGGCCATGCATTTCTCAGTCACACTCATCGAGGGGCCCAGAGATATCTCTCTCTATTAATTAGAGGGACAAATTCCATCTTGACCACTCATCTTCCTCTGCATGAATTTCATTATACCTGATCATAGTCTTCATAATCACCCGGTTAAAGGTGACATTAGACTATGCCAAAGTACAGTGTCCTTCATGTAGGAATCTATGGTGATCTCAGGTCCAAGGGATCAATGACATAGTTATATATGAGATAAATTTATGACCTAATCCATGTAACTTATCTCATGACGGGTCTATCCAGCGTCCTGTTCTCTAACACACGCCTATGATTTTGATTCATATCATCATATATGATTAACACTTAATCAATCAAAATCATACTAATCTTAATTCATCGTTGTTCCCACAAGGATGATTGATTAGGGACATTTTGGATAATTCAAAAAAAAAATGATTTATCCATGGATATTATTATATATAAACATGCAAATAATATAATAATGTAATAAAAAGAAAACTCTTATTTCGTAATAATAAACAATGTTCGCAATACAATGATTGGCCTAGGGCATAACCTCCAACAAGCCTTACATAGATATTATTAAGGCTCAATGAAATAGACACTTGAAGTACAATTTTTATGCAATAGTTTACTTTTTGAACCCTACTTTCCCTTATGACAAAAAAATTTGTGAGAAGAATAGGGTCATCCAAATCGTTCTTAATTTGTTTGATATAAGAAACTTATGTAGTAATGTTAAAAAAGCCATTGAAGAGGTGCAAATATATCGTGATCGTGAAGGAAGTTTCAGTCGAGACCAAGCTTATAATACGACAAAGACAATATAACTTTGTAAGCACCAATTTATGAATATTTTTCTTGTTTTAATACTTTAAAACATTAACTATGATTGGTCATATAATTGTGTGTATTTTATGTAGATATGTGATGGACATATTATAGGGATAGTATTCTAACTTTGAACAATATAGCAACTCATATTCTTGGCCAAACATCTTTTTCAGAATGTGAGCAAAATTAGAGTTTTTTTAATGCATTCATACAAAGAAAAGAAATGGACTAGAACATCAAAAGTTAAGTGATCTTATTTATATTACTTATAACTTGCATTTGAAGAAAATGTACATGAATAATATTCAAAACATAATTCTCGTTTATTTATTTTAAAACATAATTGAATCTCTATTTGACATTTTTGTGATTTATTTTATGTTGCAATACAAGAAGAGAAGTTATGATCTTATTGATTATAAATCAATTGACAATATTAAGTTTTGGATAGCTGAAGAAGAAGCAGCTATTGAGGTTGATGATGCAAATATTGAGAATGAGAATTTTATTTATGGAGATAATACAATTCTAATAGTTGGTAAATTATCAAGAGAACAAGGTTTATATAATTTTCTTTCAATATTTGGATATTAAATAAGTATTATTCTTGTGCATAATTTTATTTTTAATTTATTATATAATTAGGCGTTAAAGAAGTGGATATCACAAACTAACTAATTATAGAATCACTTGATAATTTTGGAGTTATACAAGATGATGATGATTGTGGTTGTTGTCTTGTTTCATATGCTAATGAATTGGCATTTGATAGATTTAATGAATATCATGATAATTGATTATTAGTTGATTACTTAAGTTTAATTTGTAATTATGGATGTTGTATTGGATATTAATTTGTTTAGATTTGAATATTAAGTCATGTTGGACCTTATAAAACTTATTTATATTGGCTTTTAATTATTTATTATATAAGATTTTTAATATATAAAATTAAAAAAAAATTAATTATCATCAGTTCAACCACAGTTCAACTAATAAACCATAAACTAAAACCAGTTCAATAACTAGTTCATTTTTAAAAACATTGCAGATTTGCCAGCATGCTTTGAATATATACTTAAGCATCTGTCAATGCTTCAACAATGTAATGATACCACAACCTTAAAAACTTGTGCATGATAGGAGGTTCATCATCCTCCACACCCATTGATTTCAAAGGGACTTCATAACTTTCACATCCCTTGGCAAGTACTCATCTTTATCTACCATAATCATAACAAGCAATTTAATTAGAGCTTTTAACATTTTCAATGTAAATAAAAAAGAATGAATAGCATCTTTCTAGCCTAAATTAGAAGTTTTAATTAAACAATAGACACATTGTCCCTGCAACAGAGCAAGCCTAAATCAAGACATATAGTAGAGTGAATTACCAAGTCCAATCCTTACAACTCAGAGCCGAATTATATACTCAAAAAAATAACAAGATTTTTACTAAAAGCAACCTTCTTAGATCTATAACCTATCACAAGTATTTCTCAAATTTCAACACCTCCCAACAAAGATGAGTGAGGCCAGAATTATTTGAAATCCCTTTATACTAGAGCAAAATTTACTCAAATTATAATCAAAATCTAAATTCAACACAGTATCATAATGGTTTTATCCTTGGAATTACACAAATCACCATTTAAAGTTTTAGCTAATTCAAACCCCACATGAAATTAATTACCAAGGGAATCTGAGCCTAGTTCATTCAAAGATCCATTTAACAACAAAATTCACAACCCAACTTAAACAATCCTTCTTGATCTAAAATCACCATGAGCTGACATTCACCTTACCCAACTTGATGTACAAACTAGATTGAAATAAAAACCAAAAAGCAAAATATTCAAGTTGGAATATAAATCGAAGGCTGAATCTTGATATACCTCAGAACATACATTTTTGTTACCATATCAAGTTAACAACAAGATACACAAAATTTGACCCACATCAACATAAAAATTGACAAGCAATAGTATACAAAAAGATCTAGCTTTATATTACTTCAATACACGAATCCAACTAGTTTTGCATTTAACTCATGGCAACAGAAAAATTACTTAGCAACAAGATAGACAGAATCTAGACAAATCTAATCCTCTTGTATTACTATCATACAACTTTCATAGGGAATCAAATGGCAACCATATCAAAAGCACTTCACCCAAAAATTAGTTTCTCCTAATTCATACATTAACCCAAAATCAGTTTAAAGTAGTAGAATAAACTAGATCAGGACAAAGGGGATTTACCTTTAAAATGTCAATCAACTAGATGAAGATAGGGAATGTGCAAAATCTCAGTCTGTATTCTATCACACTTCATAACCGAAAGTGTGACCGGCACAGAAGATAGCAATCTTTTCTTCCATAAGCCAAATTTAAACTAAATTCCTATTAAACATTAGTGAATATCCCTAAGGTTCAATACCAAATATAAGAACCAAATAGAACAATTGCAAATCATATATGCATTATATAAATTTAGTGCAAAGTGACTTTTATAGAAATTTTGGCAAAGTCTCCCTTGTAAATTGGACCTCCTAAAATTTTTACAAATTAGTTAGCCAGTACAAATACATCAAAAGAAAGTTTTACTATCAATTTAGACCCATAAAAGTCAGTTCGTAGAGGTGGGCGACCCTATCTATGGCACAATAAAGTAATACACTTACTACAATGAAAATTAATTACATGACTACAATCAAAACATGCTCTCGCCAGATTCACACGAGGTTTACCGAAACAAAGATGTGCTACGGTCCTAGGCCACAAGAGATGGGTCAAAATCAACTTTACTATCTAAAAAAGAAAATGATAGAAAAGAACGAAGTGAGTCAATTGCTCAATAAGTAAACAATACAAACTATAAAGAATAAGTACAATTTCATATAAAAGTTCCATTTTAACCCATAATTCAATAATTGAAATATTTAATACAGAAGTCATTAAATTCTCTTAATAAATTGTTTTGAACTATAGTAGGTACATCTAATCGGTGCCAATAAATCAGACACAAAGCACACAACTTGCAAGAGTAAGTCACACAGATGCTAAGCAACATACTTGTGAAAATCCAAATCGATCCATGTATGGTACCCAACCACACAAGGCTAGCAATATCCCTACTAGTTAGGGTACAAATTGTAACGACTGGGAAAAAGAAAAGAAAAGGGAAAAGAAAGGAAATGAAATCTGGAAATTTTCAGAATCCAGAATTTCTGCCAAGTCCTCTCGCAATAGCGAGAAACGTTCTCGCTACAGCGAGAGAGCTAGTTCACAATAGTGAAGGCAATTCTAGCTATAGCGAGTGCTGGCAGCAGCCCATACAAAAACCAGGGAGTTACCCGCTGTAGCGTGCGCCATAGCGAGAGTGAAGTCTGGAACTAACGCGATTTCGCCATAGCGAGTGGTAAATCTCGCCATAGCGAAGGGATCTGGCACGAGCTCGCCGTAGCGAAGGTTACACCTCGCCATAGCGAAGTCAGATTACACGAGCTCGCTATAGCGAAGGTTAGTTTTCGCCGTAGTGAGAGTCGGTCCAGAAGAGAGTAAATAGCGAGAATCAGACTTCATTAAACGCCCAAACTCATTTCTTCTCTCATATCTGCCCTAAGCTTCGACCCAAAGAGAGAAAAGAGGTGTGGAGAGTGTGAGAGATCAAGAGAAGGAGGAAGATTAAGGGAAAGGTAAGGTAACTTCTCCCATTTCTCTTCAGATTTCTGATCCCCTCCCTTTGCCCTCTTTTCCTGCGGTTTTATTTGTGTAAATGGACGGATTTTGGGTATGGGTCAGAAGAGGGAAAGTGGAAAACTCTTTTGAATCCTTGAGTTCTCTTTGGAAATGAGGTTTTCCACTACCATGGGAGCTTGAGAGAGAGAAAGGGGTAATGGCATTCTAGAGAGAGAACCCTAGGTTGTATGAGATAGAAAGGTTGCTCTAAATTAAATTATAAGAGAGTAATTGCATGCTTTTGTGTGTCTAGGCTCAAGAGAAACACCTCCATCAAGGTGTGATTGTGGACCTAAGGAGAGAGAGGAGACATTGAAAGGAAAAGCTAGTGTTAACTTTGGCTCCAAAGGTAGCTCTCTCTTTCACTCTTTCTTGCAGCATTCTTGGTTGTAATAGTCATTGTATGATGTATATGTTTGTTGTATAGAATAGGCCATATGTTATTGCTTTGATGCATTGAATGCCAATATGCTTGTGTGTTGAAATGTGAGAATTGCTCTGGTGCGGTAGTGCCGAAAGTCCCTTGAGATGGGTGAGGTGAAGCCGAAAGTCCCTTGAGATAGGTGAGACAAGGCCAAAAGTCTCAAATGAGTGAGGCTAAGTCAAAAGTCCTTAAACTCGGGTGAGGCCATCCAAAAGTCCCTAGACTCGGGTGAGGCTAGACCAAAAGTCCCTGGAGTCCATTTTTGGCATTGTTGTGAATTCCATAGCATGTACATTATGTGTTGGATGTTTGAGAATAGCTAAATGCTTATTCACATGCTTTGACTTGTTATATGCCTTGATTGCTTGCTGGATTGAGTGCTTGAGCTACTGAGACTCCCTGAATCTCACCCCTTTCCCCTCCCAACTAATATGCTAGGTGGAGCTCAAGGAGAACCGAGCACCCACCAAGGAGCCTAGGAGCATGCATAATTAGAGATATTACTTTCTTTTGATATTGTGATGTATATATGATGTAAAGTGGTGCCAAATGAAGATGTGCCCACTATTTTGAGATGTAAAGATTGTAACAAGTATGAATGTATGAAAGGATATTGTATGAACTATGTTATAGCCAAATGAATGGAAATGAGGGTTTAGCCTCTTTTTGTGGAATGAATGAAATAGTGTATATTTGGCCGTAGCATAGCGAGATTTGAATGTATGATAATTTGGATCATATTAACATGTTAGATATACTGGTTTTATGCTTTTGAACTTGTCCATGTGGAGTGAGAATGTGTGAGAGGCTATCTAGACCCGTTTTGGACCTTTGGGGTGCCAAATTCGGTATTTTTGTGAGCTCCGTCAAAGTATGACCGGATGAGCTCCGTTTGCCATGAAATTTGGCATGACTCTAGAGTTTATAGAAATCTTCTTGAGAAGCTAAAGTGGGTAATATTCAGAGGTCTAGAGAATATTTGGGGAATTGTTGAATTTGGGAGAATTTAATGGATTGGTCATGTACTGTTCATCTAAACCAGAAAATGAAATCTGTGGCACTTTTAGACCAAATGGATTCCAAATATGGTGAAATTTTATACACATAAACTAGAAAACCAAAGTGACTTGTAGGAACTAGAATCACCCAAATCAGAGGTCTGTAGAGAGAGATTGAACCGACTGAAGTTCTGTATCAGCATCAGTGAGCTTATCTGACCTCATCACTGTTCCATCGGTTTTCGGGGTGCAGGAGCTACTGAACTAATCTGGACTTATTTTTCTCCTCTATTAGACATCCTTATCTTTCTGAATTGGTATAATATGCCTAGATTGGATTTTTGTGGATTTAGTTATGAATTTTCGAAAGTCATGACAGCAAGCTACACCAGAAACAGTGACAGCTGGACCTTTCTCCCATTTTCGATGTCAAACTTAGTCCAAATGCTGAGATTTTAATTGGGAATGATTTTTCGTGTAAAGTTAACACTTAGAGCTTTCCACAAAGCTAAAGTTTGCTGCATTCCCATTTTTCTACAATTTCTTATGATTTTTCAAAGGAAGAGCCAAAATATGACTTTTGGGCCCAAGTGAGAAAATGCAATTTTATTGGTTTTTGGCTCTATACCCGTGGCTTATGGTGTGTTTTATGCTATGTATGAGTCATATGTATAGAGTTTGAGTTAAGGATGCGTGAGATGGGTTCACGAGATCCACGGGGCAGATAATGAGTATATGAAACCCCGGTTCATAGCATGCAAATGCCACGGAGTGGTGTGGATCTTTGGAAATCATGTAGAACCGAGCCCAGAGAGAGGCTAGGTAGTGGTAGTAGATTGAGGTGTCACACAAATCACAATGCACTATAGTTAACACCTATTGCTGTTAACTACAAGATTCTAAAATAGACAATTCCTGTAAAAATATTTTTTTAGAATATACCTTTAAAATATCAAAACTCATAATCATGCCCACTTTTAGTCCAAGAATATGATCTGAATAATTCATTAGATGCCTAATGTATAGAAAATCAAAACCTGTCAACTAGAATCTTCACATTTAGAAAAAGACATGATCAAGGAATGGTTTGCCTCTATAATACAATAAAGTTTATATAAATATTCACATAATTAAATGAATAATGAATAAATAATGTTAACTACATGAGTGTATAATCAACTTGAACCAAAGAAAAGAAGTAGAAATTATACGATGCTCATAATTGGCATTGCTTACTTACCTTTTAAGATGACTTAAAGACTTTCCTACCATACTGTCCGCTAGTTTTTTAGTTGTGACTAATTCACCCAAATGCCCTATAACACTAGTTCACAAGTCATAGTATTTAGATAAATTTAAATTGCCTCGCAATAAATTTCTTTTTTTTTTTTTCAGCATTGACATAAACCTATTTGATCAAGTGGCACATCTTGTTTATTTATTTATTTGGGTTAATACTCAATACTCTATCTATCTCCTCTACCCATTACTAAGGTATATGTTCTTCATCTATAAGCTACTTGATGATTTTGAAGAGTCTTAAATTAAGACATAAGGGTCTAAAAATATGCATAAGCCTAAAAATCAAATAATAGGTTGGGCATCAATGGAAAGTAGAATTAAAATTCTCAATTTCATCTAATAGCTCTAGCTTTTATACCTTGGTTCACTTAACAAAGTGACACTCTTAATGGCAAGAGCCAATTATACTTACCTAGAAATAAGAGTCAATCCCTTAGCATATACTACTCATGACATCTTTGGGGCCAAGTATACATTATACTTTCATAATTACTTATCTTACTTAACTATCCTCACAAAATCCCAGAATTCTTATATCCATAACGTTAGCATTTTTGCACAATTGAATTTTTGTAGATCTATGACAAACTAATCTATAAAAGAAAGCATGGTGTTATAATACCCAAATAAAAAACTATTTTCCTGATTTCGTTCTAGCAAAATTTCATATATATATATATATATATACATACATACACTTAAACGACTAATTATACCCCTTAATCGCCAAGCTACAGAAGCACACACACACAAAGCTTATGGCAACAAGTACCACAGTTTGAAGGTATAGGGATAAGAGGAATCAACACTATGAGAGAAGAATACCTACATGAAACAAGCTTGAATTCAAACCCTAAAAACGTGGCTCTCTCTTCCTTGGCTTCTCAAGACAGCATCTACCAATCAACCCCAAAAACAACTATAAGTTCTGCACCCAATAGCCGAGAGTTATGCAAGGAAGGAAAAAAATGAAGCCACTATAGTCTTATGCCGTTACCTCCCTCAATTTCCACACCAAACTAGCCAAGGTACACACACACACACGAGTAACCTCAAATCCACCCCTGTTCTAATTAGATGAGAAGCATAAAGGAGAGTATGCAGAGTAGAGTCTTCAGCCAAAAAGGAAAACCAATCCTACAGCAAAAAAATTTAGACTTGCAAGATAGATTTACATGAAAGACTACTTGATTTACATCAAGGAAGAGGCATATCGAAAACTGAAATAAAAGAGGAGCAGCGTTGTGACAAAGATGGAAGAAAGATATAGACCCTTGCAGCTATCTCCTATAATTAGCTTTGATAAAAAAGATGGAGATAGGTAAAAGAATGTGCAGCTGAAAATAACTAAAAACCTATATTTTTAATCATGAAATTAAGGGCATTTTTGGTATAGCAAAAAATGGCTTGAAATAAGAAAAAGAAAAATTAAGTAGTGGCCATTAAGGATTTATACCTATGATGTGTTACACTGTTCCTTAACACAAAGGAAGATAGGCACATCTGGACATTAGGTTGTGCAACTTCTAAAGAATTATGGCAAAAGTTTCTTCATTTAAAGCTGCCTAAAAAGTCAATCAAATCACTATCTATTGAGACAAAACTAATTTTCTGAGAATTAAAATGGGAATTGAGTTGAAAAATAATCTCATATGGTAACTTCGAATCTAAACCACACTTTATTGGTGGAACTACTTATGATGAAGAGCATAATTCTTCCCTAATTACATCCTTTAAATTTTTTCTATAAAGTGGGAAACTATAAATTTTTTGTGCTATATTTATAAGAGAATAAAGGCAAACAAATTGCAACTATAAAAGATTTAATAGATTTATAATAGAATTAACTATAAGAGAATAAATAAAGGTTCAATAGATGCCTTAGAAAAATTGAAAGGGGCCAAAATGAAGGAACCAATAATAATAGAAGTTGTAAGTTTCATTATATCACATATTGCAACTATAGAATAATCGCAACCCTCTCCAAATGGGATAGCAAAGCAACAAAGACAAAGCATATTTGCAATACATAGACTAACTATAAACAATCATTAGGTCATAAGTAAAACATCAAACAACATTTAGCTTAACAAATTGAATGGTAAGGAGAGGTTCAATGGCATGAAACTTTTAGAAATATCAATAGCCTTATGGCCTTTTGTTGTTAATGTTACAACAAATATTAGTACCTTTTAAACAAATTTCACTAATCAAATTAGAATTAGTAGTTATCTTACCCTTCAAAACTTCATTAATCAAACCAAAAAATTTCACTAATCAAATCATATCAAAATCAATTAAGAATAATAAGTCAAAATAATTATCAAGTCAATAAGAAATAATGAATTCATGAAGGAGAAAGAATAAGAATTTAAAATGGATATAAGTTTCATTAATGTTAGTTGATATGCTCCCTTTAAAATAATTATCAAAGTTCCATGCTCTTGCTATAGAAAATTGTATGGTCAAAATGCTTACCTAAAAATCAATTTCTTCCTCCCTCCTCCAAAGAAAGTACAGTGTCTTAAGCTTTCCACGAAGTGCAAACCAGAATGAACGAGATTGTTTTCTCGAATTATGAGGTGAGTAGAAGCAAGATCGTTTTTCCTAGACTACAAAATTGTTTTCTCCCTTTCTACGAAGCAAGATCAGCGATGGAGATGAAGGAGGGAGATGAAGGAATTTGCTAGCATTTTAAGGATGGAGAAGTAGCTAGAAGATAACAAAGAATACAAAGAAGGATTAAATTGTGCATTCTGGGGAGAAGGATTAATGTTGTCCGTATGTTTTATGACCTTGACTAGATTTTCCCTTCAATCTATGAGTAGAAGTTTAGATTCATGTAGCAATTTTTGCAAATGATTTGACCAAATTATTAATGAAAAGAGGCTCTATGAAAAAATATTGAAAGTTCACAAGGCTTTGAGTCACTTTTGAAACTTATAAAGCTCTTTGTATATGATATAAATTTTAGAAAATTATCTACCTTTTAACTTTTATTTATTATTTATTATAATTATTTATTTAAATTTTTTGTTATCCTTTTCTTTATTTTTCAAAAAATTTTGTGCTATGTTTTTAAAATTTGTTATTATTTCTCATTTTGAAGTTTGTTATTATGTTTTTCTTTTAATTTTGCTTTTATCTTTTTTTAAAATTTTTTTGCATCCTTCTTTATTTGATATGAGGATTAGGCTTTAGACTTGGCTCTTCC
Source organism: Erythrophleum fordii (assembly GCA_032878935.1). NCBI lineage: Eukaryota > Viridiplantae > Streptophyta > Magnoliopsida > Fabales > Fabaceae > Erythrophleum > Erythrophleum fordii. The sequence continues at coordinate 2,483,635 of JAVQMF010000025.1, read as the reverse complement.
TATCTTGAATTCTATTTTTGCCTATTTTTGCATTGGGCTAGACTTGAGTTAAACTTTTTTTAAAATTTTGAGCCTTCATTTACTTTGGTATCTTTCTAATTTTAATTTTAATTTTTTGTTATTTATTTTTATTCTTTATTTTGTTATTTTTAACATCTATTTTTAAATTAGCCTAATTCACTTTCTAAACTAGTTTAAACGAAATATGATATTTGCCATGTAGCTCAATAGAATCACTAATTTGAATCAAATGGATACCTTTCCTTTAGGATGAGAAATCTAATTGGTGCCTAAATTTTTAGTCTTTCGGTGAAGGTAGTCTTGAATTTGATAGGAAAACTCATTAAGAGTTTTAATTTTATTTAAGATTCAAAAAGGTAGAAATAGGAAGAATAAGATGTAAGGGAAAGGTGTCATTTGCTATGAAAATAGATGGAAGAGGCACATATAGATGGATTTTGTATTAAAAAGAAAATAAAGAGAATTTATATTTAATCTCTTATATAGAATAAAACTAACAATAGAATAAGGATGTGGATTTTATCAAACTTTTATAAAATACAATGTTGTGTAATATAATGAATGAATCTTATATAATTATACGTTTGGGTACTAATTGTATAAGACCATATAGAATAAAGAAAACTATATATTCTCTTTTCAAAGAATGGGTTGTTTATATTTTTTTTTATAAATCTAAATTATCCTCAATTTATTACAATACGATCAATGTAACTCTCATTTTTTGACAAGTCATATATCTATACTAATAACAATTAAAAAAAAGTACTCAGAAAGAGGGTGTGTGAGTACAAAGGTTCAAGGTAAAAGGTAAAACTTTTTTGGAATTAAGATTGGAAAGAAAAGGAAGGGAAACAAAGAAAATGGAAGGGAGGAAAGACATGATTAAAGAATAATTTTCCTTCTCATTTGAGAAAACTTTATTGTCCAAAAGTGTTCAAATGATAGGAATTTAAGATTATAAAGGAGGGAATACTTAGGAAGACTTTGAAAGTTTAGTTAAAAATCCTTCATTCTCCTCTCTTTATAACAAACTCTCAATTAAAGGAGAAGTTTCAATAAAATCATTCCTTCTCCTTCATTTTCCCTCCCCCAAACAAAAATATTTATGATGAAATTAAAATTAACCCCAAACTTTAGAGACAACAAGCGTATTTTAGCTCCAAAATAATCATAAACTTGAGGTTAAATGTGAATCAAGTTCAATAAATGATTAACTATCCAAGCTAGTAGGCTAAATAGACTATCAATTGCAACTGAGCTATAATGAATTACTTTCAAGCAAAAGGTTTTTGGATGAATTGTCTTATGTAGATTAGACTATTGGATCAAATTCAATTAATTTTATTAATGCTATATTTTGTAGTAGTTAGAGTCTAAAATCTATCTCTATAAGGATAAAAGTAAGTAATTTATTTCCTTATTTTAGGTAAAATGAAGTGGAAGCATAAATATTGACCTTCAAATGTCTTAAAAATGAGTAAATTAAAACTTTTTAAATGTCTTTTAATCATCCTTGAATACCAAAATTTACCTGAAGATAAAAGACTTTTAAGAAACTACTATGGACTCTAGTTTGCTAAAAAATTTCCAAGCTAATCACTACTACCTAACTAGAAAAATATCTTAAGATATCTAACACTAACTAGCTAGAAAAGCTCTTAGGTTAGAGTTAACTTTGTTTTAACCAATCCCTCCAACTTACCACCAATACTAAGTGGATTTAGTAGAGTAACTAAATCCTTATAGATTACTTTGAAGGACATTTCAAAAGTTGACTGCAAGTGGAAGGCTTATTACTAGGATTATCCTAACTTTCCTATCAAAGACCTTATTCTTCTTTTTTTTGGGTAAGAAAAGAAAAACAAAAACAAACTAGCTACAAATAAACCTAAAAAGAAAACACCCTTAGCATCTTCAAAAATATAATCTCTGATCGTACTAGGGCAATTTGGGAAAATCTGTAACCCCGGCATGAAGTCATGACCATATTTGCAAGTTCATCCATCATCCGATTTCATTCATGATGGATATGACAAACTTTGACCTCCCAATCCCTTTATAGGATTGTATAAATTTCATGGATAAAACTGAACTCTACATGACTTTGAACTTCATCCTAAGTGACCATTGAAATCGCAATTCAAGAGTTTGCTTCAAGGATTACACTTCGACACCCAAAGTCCCAAGCCATTTTCAAACCACTTAAAATTCCCCATAACTTAGCATGAAGGATGTTGCAACTTCCCAAATTAAAACAAAGGCTAATATTAAACTCTCTCAAGCTCTTTCTTATTAAGCTGCCATAACCAGCACGCTCCCCATCACTCCTTACAAACCCATCAACATTTAGTTTGCTTCACCCTTTTGGATGAGGATCCCAACCTATCCAAGTGGATTTCTTTAGCCTCTTAACACCTTCTTGGGAGGAGAATGAAAGGCCATTGACCAAGCTTAAACTTAGGCCTGAATATGGTTCCAAAGCCCTTTCACTATAGAAATATTATTTTAGAAAACCATATCATTATGGTGCTTCCAAATAATCCAAGTAGTGAATGTAAAACCAACTTTGCCAATCTTCACACCATTTAACCATCCTTTTGTTACACATATTTAACTTTATCCAGTTCCAATAATTCACATTGAAAAAGGAGTGCCACCCATTCATCAAAACAAGTCTCTTCCACACATATCAAATTATGGTACAATCTTTCAATGTATACATGACCATCTCATATTGATTACCACAAATCAAGCATATATCATCCATAGTAATATCTCTTTTTTGTTGTTCCACATTAGTAAGGATCTTTTCATGGCTAACCAGCCAAAAAAAGTTTTTAACCCTTTACAGCACTTCCATCCTCCACAATGTTTTCCACAGATATCCCTTTTAACTTTTACATTATTAATATGCTCATAGGCTAATTTAATAGTAAACCTACCATTCATTGAAGCATTCCATCATACTAAATCATTAGGAAACAAAGGAGAGGGAACCTTAATGCTAGTGATTTTTTAAAAGATAGTATTCGTAAGAAGAAATTCAAATTTGTCCCAAGCCTAGTCTCCCAAGGGCATTATAAAGTCCTTAACCAATCTTTCCAAAAGTTCTATTGACATAGGGCCCAGAGCTAAATTCTCTAATGCATCAATTCCCGAGACTCATTTATCCCTCCAAAAATGAAACAAAGATGCATTACCTATATTTCAAGATAAAATGTTCTTGCCAGTTCCTCGAAATGTCATTCCAAAGTCTTAACCTCTTTTATTTACAATAGGGATTGTTGAGTTTCTACATTTATATTTTGCTCTCACCACCTTGACTTATAAGTCATCCTTTTGAGCCATTAACTTTTAACCTAACTTAATTATAAATGCATTATTCTCTTCTTGGAGATGTCATAAATCAAAGCCACCTTGATTCTTTGGCTTATAGATCTTCTTCCACCATAGAGGTGAACTTTTTTTCTTATCATCATTACTCCTCTAAAGAAAAGATCTACTTTTCTTCTCAATCTCTTCGTAAACTCCTATAGGTAAAACAGTGTAAAATTAGAATAGTTGTAACAACAAATTATAAGGGGCCTGTCTCCCCATTAAAGACAATAGATTCATCTTCCTACCAGTGAGTCAGGAGTTCACCTTGTCAAACATGTTGTGGTAAGTTTCTTAAGAAACATGCTTATGAAGCAAAGGAACACCTAAACATTTGCCCAAGTCAGTTGTGATACCAGAACCCAAAGCAACACTCAACTTTATCCCCCTATTATGTTGCACATTTTTAGAGAAAAAACTTTGGTTTTTGTATCATTAACTTTTCACCCTAAACTAGAGCAAAATGTATACAAATACTGTTTGATAACTTGAACAAGAGAAATAAAGGTTTTAGCAAAAATAACTAAGTTATTAGAAAAAATTAGTGAGATACCTTAAGACTAGTATGATTCAAATGAATTGGTTTCCATTGTCTATTAGAAATTTCACTTTAAATCATATGGGTAAGGCATTCAATGCATAAAACAAAAATATAAGGTGATAATGGATCACCTTGTTGCACCCTATAGGACATCATGAAGGTATTTGACTTCTCACCATTCCAAAGAACTTGCATACTAAGAGACAAAAAATACAGCTTATAATAATATTAATGATATGATTGTCTAGCCCAAAGGCCTTTAGAGTATTCCCCCATAAAATCCCACTTGAGTCTATCATAAGCCTTCTTAAAGTCAATTTTTATAACTATAAAACCCCTCTTGCCTTTCATAGCTCTCATAGAATATATCATTTCTTGGGTAATAATAACATTATTTGAATTGTGTCTTCCAAGAACAAAGCTACATTGGCAGGGGCAATGAGCGATGGCATAATTTTCCTAAGCCTATTAACTAAAATTTTTGTTACTACTTTACATGCCACATTACATAAGCTAATTGGTCTAAATTCACATATAGGCTCCAAGTGGTCCACTTTGGTAATGAGAACTAAGAAAGTATTGTTAATCTCTCTAATCTTTTAGGGCCACAGAAAAATATCTCTTGTAAGCTTACACAAAGAAGGAGCAATCAGATCCCACTGATTCTAATAAAACAAAGCATTGAGACCATTTAGGCTTAGCACCCTTAGGGAACCCATACTAAAAACTATTTCCTTGACTTCAATCTCAATGAAATTGCAAATCATAGAAGGTGAATTAACATTATCTAAGGAAAGGAATCCTATTATGCACTCCAAATTGATATTTACCATTTGTTCATCTTTGTACAAGTTGCTAAAAAAATCAATGGCTGTTTGTTTAATGATCTCTGAGCCATAAATCCAATTACCTTCTTGATTTTTAATGGGTTCTATACAATTATGTTTTCTTCTAGCCATTATCGCTATATGAAAGTACTTAGTATTTTTATCACCATATACATACTAATTGCATGAAGCCACATAAGTTCTTCCTACAAAAGAACATTCTCAAGCTCATGCCAAAACTCTTTCTATAGCATGTCAAGGTTACTACCTTACCCATTTCACATTGCCCTTTGAATGTCGTTAAGTCTCCTTGGCAGTCTGCTCTTTTTCATATGAATATTACCAAACATCTTTTTATTACACTCCAAAGTCACAATAGTAAACTTCTTAAGGTCTTTAAACCAATTAAGATCGTTTCTCTAATTATCTTTAACCATTCTACCGAAATCATCATGGTTGATCCAGAGAATAAGGAAACGAAATGGACTATTACACTTATTGTGCTTCAAATTATGGTTTAAGATTAGCCATAAAAGAGTACGGTCTGAAGCCATAAAAAATCTTTGAACCTGCACTTTATTACAAATGACTCCATCTATAGGACTCTCTAATGACCCCTACTTCCAAGCATATTGAGAGCCTTGAAAACTTATATCAATCATACTAGCCTATTCCATCTAGTTGCAAAAGTCTCAATCCAACCCCCTTGGCTATTACAAATCCTTTTCCTTCCATTACTTAATAAGGTAGCATTGAAATCCCCAGTAATGCACTAAGGTTCATAAATGGAACTTGTAAGGTTTTCAAACTTTGCCCATAACTCTCTTCTACCATAAACTTCGGGACAACCATACACTATAGTTAAAAACCAAACCCCTACTTTGTCATTAACCCTTATATGAATAAATTGTTGGTCCTTAGGAAGAATTGCAATATTCATTTCCATGCCATTCCACAAGCACCAAATACCACCACTAAAACCTAAGGCATCCACTTTATTGAAACACTTAAAGCCCAACTTGCTGACAATTCTATCTACATTACTACTACATTACCTAGTCTACGTAACAGCAATAAAATCAAGGCTATAGTTTAGCTTTAACTCTCTAACTAAAGTAGGAAAAGACTTTGAACTTGTACCTCTTGAATTCCAGAAGAGGAAATTCATAGGCATACCTTCCACAAAGATGATTTCACGATCAAATAAAGGGAACAACTGCTCCTAACTCCATGCACATGCTATCAGCATTTTTCATCACCATGCCAGACTCTTGGTTATCTAAAATCACATCCTAGTTAGACTTACCATGTGGCGAGCCTTTCATACTTCAATCTCAATCTCCTAGTTCCTCCTATTGCGGCCTGGAATGAAATAAAGGGTTACTATGGTTCAAGTCCTATTTCAAATAATAAGCCATCAAGGAAGGCCCATTTGAAGTTATACGACCTATAGGCCTAATTATTTTTACCTCTGAAAGGTTATCCAAAACTAAAAAAAGATTTTGGTCATTATGTTTAGCCTTTTTCTTACCCTGATCCTAAGCCATTACATGCCTAAAACCTTCTTTCCAATTCAATGTACCTTTCTTCATCCCCTCCAAGGATCTCTTTCCATGAAATCGGCCTTAAGGCACATTCTCCTCAAATCTTGTATCTATCTTTTGATATACTTAACCTCTTTCCAAATTCATTTGATTTCCCATATGTGACTCAAAATGCCCATCCAAAGATCTTGGACCATTAGGAAGATTTCCCCTATTCAAAATCTAATCATCCTTCACAAATGATTTAACTTAAAGCAATAATTTCTAGAAACTATCCCAAACTCATGTAAATCAATCTCTTCTTGCCTTTATACTCTCTAGTATGTTGATTTAAAGTCCTAATTAAGTATAGTTTAAGTCTATATTGCATATACCTTAACAACACAAAATAATAAGGATATAAAAACTCATTTTTAAAATTTTTCAACCATGTCTGACTTGAAATTTTGTGTCATGACATAAAAAAATTTCATGGCAATTTAGTTACTTATTGTTCAAAATAATGAAAATGCATAAAAATGCAAGCTTTTCACCATGCCAAATCTTTTGCTATGATCTTTCAAGGGTAAAAGTAAGGCTTGCTAAGGCAATTCCCAGCCTAAATCACTACTTAAGCATCATACACGACTCAAGGATCCATGGGAAAGAGTAGTAAACAAAACCAGGGATGATTTATCTAACCAAATTAGTAAAATGAAAACTCATGATGGCAAAGTGGGTGATTTACACACTAAGTGACCAATTATGTCCTTCTTCACTTCTAATTCATACTTGGTCTCTAGCAAACCTCCTAAATGCTCATAAGCTACATTAGCAGTTAGCAAGCTATACTAAAACTTGAAAAACTAACACTAAATGTTATATGAAACAAAATGCATTAAATGACAGCAAAGACAACTTTTGTGTAACAGGTGGCATATATATTTTTTATGAATTCTTAGTCATTTAATCTCAAACCTTTACTAACAAGTTTTAAATGCATAATTACAAGATTTTTGGCCTAAAAGAACCACTAGTTTCATGCCTATTGAATCTTGACTACCTCAAACCTTAATTCCATATAACCAACAGAAACAAGAAGGCATAATAGTAAAATGAGCCACTTAAGTATGTGCAACATTGCATAACTCTATAATTTTATCTCTAAAAGTTTCAAAACCAAAGATTATAAGTTTAAAATGCCTATAAACATAATCCTAGGCTATAGGAACCTAATCATTCCAATAATTTGAACATTTGAGTAAGCTAAACCTTCCTCACAGACAACACAACCAAAGCAAGTTTTTTTACAGTAATTACACAACTCTCCTGATTAGATTTCACATACCTAAATTATGTATTTAGGATTCAAAGCACTACAAACCCATTTTTACAACTTTCAATTGCTAAAACAATCATGTTCAAGCCATTAAGACTACAACAATACCTCATTTGGCCAAAATGACCATAACACACCTCTTACACACAATAAGGTCCATTTTTAAAAAAATGTAACTTATACAAAATTGAATTCACTCTCAAATATATCATTTTTAAAGATTTCCAACATCATCATAAGCAAGCAAAACATAATGTAAACCTTTTAACTTATGCTCTAAACTAAAATTCAGAGGTAAGGTGACAACCAAATTCACAAGCACTATAACCATATTAGAATAACTCTTTTATTCCAAAAATAGGCATTAACATTGTTTTATATCAATTCACAAAAAGATCTATAATATAAAACTACTATTTGCCATATTTACATCAAAACCATACATAGCATCTTAACTTACCATAAAAGCCTATTTATAGTTCCATAAATCCTATCTTTACATTTATGCATATTTACAAAGGGATCCTTGAAATAAATCTCACAAACCCTCTATGTACATAAGTACTAAAAGTCACACATATAGCCCACATAAAAAAAATATATTAAAGGGGGTAAACCAACTATCACCAATACACTTAGTTGTAATCCTTAGCTTTATGCTTGAGGCTCCTTACGAGCTCTTAAGGCCTCTCCTTCAAAAAATTAGAGTAGCATCCCCTGAAGGAGTGAGATTGATATAGTAATAGTTAAACAATCTTTTTAAACATATTTATATATCATAAACATGACCAATGACTAGATAGCATGTGAAAGCAACATCATATTAAGCAAAGTTAAGAATTTAAAGATGTCATACATACAATCATGCAAGAATGTTGGCCATAACCAAGGGAAGAGCATCCTCTGTCTCAATCCCAAGCTCAAATCCATCCTTTTTCCATGGGAGAGCAACCTTTGTCTTACCTAAACTAATGCTTAATTATCATGGGCAGCAACTTTTGTCTCACCCAAGCTATCACATAAACAACTTAGTTAATCTAATGCAAGTAAATATATGGGGAAAGATAGATAGCTACTTGATAGGTTGGAAATTCAAGCAATCCACATGCATGACAACAAGGCTCAAAATCTCAACAAAGATACATCTAATTGCACAACCAAAGATTAATTAGTTTCCACTTAATGTTTTCTTTAACAATCAAAATTTTCAACAAGTAAACATATATAGACCAACACTAACTCTCCTCAGGCCTCCACTACTAAGTGATAGGTTTTCAATGTATCAATTCTTTATGCCACTTTAAATCATTATCCATATGTAAACAACTACAACATATCATAGTTCTCAATTCTTTCTCATAATTATAATCAATATGGCCATCAACTCTTTCAAATATTACTCATCAATTTAAATCTTCCTTTTTCATATTCTTTAAGCACCATACACCAACTTCTCAATCACACTATCTTAAACTTTCTCCAACTCAAATTCTTTAGTGTTCGTGATCATTAATGAAATGGAGCATCTTATTAACACTTTGATACTAACGCAAGCTAATTAGAAACTATATATACCACTATTACACTTCTTTACTTAATGGTCTTTATCTTCAAATCTCCCAACTAAACTTTCTCAAGTCTTCCCTATTAATTTCGACCAACAAAGCACCCAAGATTCATTAAAACTCAATCCTCTAAATTAAAAGGATAAATTTGAAACTATAGGGATAAATTCACTTACCCAAACTTCGAGGCTCCAATATCCAAGTTCATTGCATCACTTATAGCCCCTAACAAACGAAATCCCCTTTTCCTATATTCATTATCTCAACCAAACAAGAAGGAAAGTATCAATAAAGATTTCAGCCTATAATTAACATGTATTTGATTTAAGGAATAAGAAAATCATTTTATAAAAATCTTGTTTTGTCATCTCTAGTAATTTCATGCTTCAAGCTTCAAGTTGCCCAACTTTCATTCATCAAATTGTCACCAAATCAAAAATCAAACCATCAAAATGTAGTGAGAAATGAGAGGAACGACTTGTATAATAGCTGAAAATCACAAAATCCTCACCATGCTATGGCTTCAAGTCACACGCACCATGAGAGCTCCAGATTTTCCTTCTCTACGTATATTGAGGACACAGATGTGGCTAACGAAGGGAAAATAAGGACATTGCTTCAACTTGGTAAGAGTGAAATGGGAATTATAGTTCAAATAATTAGATTGGTTTTATAGAAACATAAATGGGCCAGGTGTGATGGATAACATAGAGGTCTTTAGGCTTTTAATTCAAATAATTATCTTAACTCTTGCGCCTCAAAAACTTAAATAATGTTTCATCATAATTTTATACTAACTCCTCAAATTGTTTATTTGCCATTTTCTCCCCTAGTTTATCTTATTTAAGCTCCACTTTAATTAAGTACTCTCTAGGTGGAATGTTACATAGGGCATCAAAATTTTTTATATAAACTATTTTGTTTCTTACCTTACTTAGTGAAATGTTATAGATTTGTTATTTCATGGTATTTGGAATAAAATATTTGATTATTTAATTAATTTATTTTTAAATATACTATAAAGTACATGCTGCAAAGGGACTGTGCCCAGGAGGATGGGTTGCCGAGCCACCATTCCCTTTAGCTGGTGTTGTGTTTCGGGATTCTTCTTTGACATGTGATGGAGTGGATGTCGTACTGGTGGTGGTTGAGTTGTTTTGCTGCTCTAGGTTCTTTTGTGTGTCCGTTGGTTGTGTTGTTTCTGGTTCTAGTCTTTTGTTTTTTTGTGTTTGGTTGTTTTTGGTGTTTTGCAGTTTGAGTGGTGTGCTGTGTCCGTGTTCTTTGGCTTTTTTCTTTTTTTGGGTTTCGTTTGTTTGTATTGGTGCTGTTGTTGTTGATTTGCTTGTTTTTGGAATGTTCCTTCAGCCAAAAGAAAAAAGGGAATTCATCAAGTAAAGTCTGTCATATCGCTATGTCGACTCTCAAGTAATTTTTATCAAACATGGATTCTTCATGGATCTCTTGCGCTAATCTCCAGTAATTTTGAAACTAATATTTGTTTTTTTGGTAACTTAGGTCAAGTAACTAGGATGCTATTGATCACAACTAAAGTATAACAGGAAAGGCGGATATTGATCACAGGGAGAAGTTTCTTCTAAGATGATCAGTGAGATTAAGATATTTTGTTGGGAAGCGGAAATTTTTAGAAATGACCTCGGTTATAGGTCTGTCATAAATTGAAGACATGAATATAAAAATAGTCAATTTTTTAGATTAAAAATAAATTAAATCTATGGTTTGTTATGTAAAATAAATAATATTAAAATAAAAATTTAAAGAATATATATTTTTAAAAATTTATATTTTTAATAAAAGAAATCAATATTATTCTTGAGAGTATTTTAGTTGTATTCTAATTTTTTTAAAAAAAATCATATATTATTATAATTAAGAATAAAGTTTTATAATTTAAACATCTTTAAAAAAAATAAAGAATAATTTACCATTATTTAAAACAAAATGAGATGATGTCCCATGTCAGTTCATCTTGCTGAGAAACTTTTACTTTCAATGCATATTAAAACATTAAGTGTGTTAGTACAATTAGCAATGCATTGTAATATATTATTAATGTTTTGTGACGGGTTAATAACGTTCAACTAATGTGCTAACACCTAATAGTGACGTCTTGATTAGTGGAGCTACCAACACCTTGAACAATCCAATAAGAGACTACTAATAATAAGCTAATAGTGATGTCATAGTAAAATTACGAGCATTTTAAGCAATCATTATCAGGACAATAACAAACCTGTCACACCTTAAATAAGAGAGGGTGACCAGGAAAATATTCAAATCTGTGAGCCTAACAAATATCACCGCAAATGAAGAGACTTTTTTAATAATATGACACATATAACATCTCATCATTTAATTCATCAGATTGTCTCATTTCATTAATACAGATATTCATAATTGTTGGCAAAATTTTGACAAATTTTTTTTTTTTTAATTTGGACATCTCTAAATTTTTACAACAGCTATAAACCAACAAAAATAACAAGAGTGACACTCACCACCAAGTCAATATATATATCGAAGAACAAAAGAAATACAAGGAAAGGGGTTGTACATATCAAGTGGAGTGACACTTAAAGTACATTACAAGCATCAAATCAAAAATTTTGTCCAACAAAACTCCATACTATCACAATCAAAAGACGGGGCTCCCTACTAAAATACCTTTACGTCTAAGATGAAAGAGGCAAGTCAAATCTAACAGCACTATCTGAAAAGTTGAAATTAAAAGAGTAAATTGAAAACTTTGTGAGCAAACTAGACTACAATAGTTATGGGTAGCTAAAATAATTATGCAACGTTAGCTAAAACCCAAAACTTATGCACAAAATAATCTTTATAAGTAGAATCTTGGCATAAAAATTATATAAAGTTTGAGATAGTCTATTGTGGGTGGCAGTTACATCTCATTAGCAGCTCCTTACCCTACCATGAATAGCTATACTTAACAGACAACTCTTTTGCCACCTACCAATTACATGTCATGACATAATTATTTGGGGATGGCTTTATCTTGTTGACAGCTCCTTACCCTATCACAAGTGGCTACACATAAGAGTAACTTCTTCTCCACTAGGATCATCTTTTGTTCTCTGTGCCTAGGGCATACTCTCCACTAATTATTATAGATGTTTATGAAAATTTCACATCTACTATGAACATTAAATGGAATATAAAAGCCAATAAATCACATGCTATATACTAGAAATAATGAGATCAGCACACACTTATCATAGCAATTGAACATGAGATGTATTAATACGTGGAAACACACGAAGAATGATGGGATAGTAAATAAATTGTTGATTAAGGAATAAATAAATAAAAATAAAACAGAATAGATTAAAATAAAACAAAATAAGTTAAATGAGAATAAAGTAATACACACACACACGTATATATATATATATTATATTATTAGATTATTAAATAACCTATAAATAACCATATGCACAATTAGTGAAATAAATAACATCCAATCCAAATACGCTAAACTAACACAGAGAGGAATATATTTAGTAAACAATTAAATAATAATAATAATAATAATAATAATAATAATAAATGTCAGTATTAGGGACTGCAGCTACAATGACTTAAGCCTAAAGGAAATATAGAATTTGTGCTAGAAAATCGCATTACATCCCAAAATTTCCAATATCTATTTTATAACCTAATAGTTTCCTGTAACCCATTATACTTCCTGAGTAATTAGTCACTCGGAAAACATTTGGCCTCAAAATAAGATTTTGCTCAATACAGGGAAAAAGTATATATCATAATTAAGCTAAACATAGAATTATTCCTTATATTAATCTGCATTCACATTGTTCAGTCAACATACCATGATTATGAAACTAAGACGTGATTCACAAAGGCCTTGCATCAAAAAAACTTCTGTACAACCCTCAACTCATTATTTATATACTTACATTAATAATAATAATAAAAATCTCATAAACATATTATAACTATCATCCGCTTACAGACGATACTCGGCATTACCGTGGCCCCTTATGTTCATCTCAAAGCGTTCTTCCTCCGACATTATGTGCAAGACTTCCTAAAAACATTCATAACTTATCAAGTTATTACATAGGCTCAAGCTATTAATTCCTACATCCATATAGTCCAAGAATAACTAAATAACAAAACTCCCTCCATGAATTTCATCCTACTATTCTATCATAACTCAATGAACCTAAGTCTCCTCCTATAGTTGACATGCCATAATTTAAGTTGGAATTTTTACCTTCAAAGAGCTAAAAACTCGAAGACTAGTGCATAGATAAATCCACCACCCACTCAACAGCTCATACACACGGCCAACCAAGATGAAGGGGCGAGAGCAGCCACGGATCTAACTAGAGGGAGGAGGAGATAGGCCAAAAATAGGGAAAGGATGGCAAGAACCTGTGAATTTGCCAATGGAAAAGGAGGGAAGGTAGGAATATTGGAAAAGATGAACGCCACCGTCGACAGCACCACCCAGAGCAGCTTCTCAGACCTCCAACGACGAAATGGTAGAGGAGAAGGGTTGCGGAATGACAGACGGTACCGGTGAGGAGGTCACGGTGGCTGGCTGGTTGTGAAATGGCGAGAACAGAGCAGCACGGAAGAGACAAGATTCAAGCTTCAGGGAACGGGATGGAAGAAACGAAAGATGGAGAGGAACTGGACGGCAAACCCGAAGGAAAAAGAAAATATGAGGGAAGGATAATAAAATAAAATGAAATATAATTTTTAAAAAAGTAAATATATGTATATATATGTATATGTTGTTTCTCTAGATTATTACAAAACCATTACAAATTATACTAATGTACTAAGTGCACCGTAGAATCCGTCTTAATAATATTATGAGATATTAGATTCAAGCTTTTTGTACTCTTACGTTTTTTATTTTCAAAATGAAAATCAACATCGACTACTTGAATTGCAACATGTGTGGCAACTTTCTTCAAAAAATGTTAAATTATCTTATTCGATTAATTTGATTTAAAGTTAGTTCGTCTCTCCATAGTGTAGAATATTTTATTCAATTCTCATGTTAATTATTCTATTATCATTTAATTATTATGTAATGTTTTATAATTTACTTTAAAAATGATCATGTCAATTAATATTAAAATGATAATTAATTTCTTTTTGAAACAATAATTAATTTGATTGTTCAAACTATTTTTAATTTATATCTTCTATAATATTTCTTTTGTCAAAAATAGCTTTTTATTTTTTTGGCCATGAAAAGCAAACTTTGTGATACCATAATTTATTAGCCTCCACTCTTACTTATGCTTGAGTTCATTTTAAAAGATTGATTTAGCACTCTCACATAAAAATAATAATATATTTAATGAATAAATTTGCATTACATAGGGTTCGAAATTTTCGTTTCATGCCACATGGGTCATACGAACCCATTCTTATCGTCATCTACTTATAATCCATCTACATAAAAAAACATCACACTAATTTCGGGTAAGGAGCCACACACCAAAAAAATGCAAAGATATTCTCAAGTTTGAATTCTAGATTTTTGGCATCAAATTTGGAAAATCATAATTAATTCAAAAAAATAAAAATTAAGCAAATGATAACTTTCTGAAAAGCCCTGAATGTCAATTATAGTTAAAAATCAGTCTAGGTTATAAAAACATCAACTGGACCACAATTAATAATTGAATAGCACCAAAGGTCTAGCTGTTCAAGTTTACTATCACAAGTTACTGATATAAATTTTAAAAATTTATAACTAATTTTAAAAAAATTAAAACCTAACAAACCATACCATTCTAGAAAGGTATAAATGTTAAATAGACGCTAAAAATAAGAATAGACCAAAATAGAAGCGTTTATCCTACAAAAACGGATAGAATAATAATAGAGGTCTAGCTGTGTCCTTAATACTGATATGAAACTTAAAAAAAAATTCTCTCTCGTATAGACATTCAATTAGAGTGATTTTAATGGCTATGAAAAGCTTATCATTTCTAGTTTATGACTGTAAAATTTCATAGCCATTGGAAACTATTTGACTCACGAATGACACAGGTAGAGAAACTAACCATATGAACAGTATATTTGTCAAATTTGTCAAATTTTCCTAACTTTGAAAAATTATAAAAAAAAAATCTCTAGAACTCCAAATTGGGTGTTCTCTGACTCTATAAAAAATTATAGATAAGGCCTACATGCATGCCAAATTTCATGCAAAGACTAGCTCATTTGGTCAGATTTTGACATAACTCAAGAATATGACAATTTTAGTACCATAAAGGGGTCAAATTGGTTCTATTTGGCTTCTTATCCATTCCACAACAACTTGACCACATTTTAAAGCATAAACATAGAATATATAAACTTTTCAAATGGTCCAAATTACCATACATCTCAAACTTACTATACCACATGCATAAATACACATTTAAGAATGGACTCTCAAGAGGTCAAAACACATTTTCTCATTCATTTGGCTTCAACTTTGGTTTATATACTATATTTACATATTTTTATATTTTCCCAAGGGTTTAAATCTCAAAAATAGTTTATACACACAACCTTTGATATTTAATTACATTAAAAGCTACATTAGTGTCAAAGTATATCCAATCATGCTCCTTGGCTTCCATTTTTATCTCTTGGAGCACCACCCAGACATGGTGAGATGGGAGAGGGAAGGGAGTAAGATTCAAAGAATCTTAATAGCTCAAACCGCCATTCCAGTAAGCAACCAAGCCATATAATCATGTCAAGGAACCCAAATATGCATCCAACATAAATAAAAATCATTCAATCCATAACTTTCATGCCATAAAAATATATCAAAACTAAAAACAAACTTTAGGGACTTTTGGTCTAGCCTTCTCCATTTTTGGGACTTTTGGATTGACCTCACCCTTGGTGGAGGAACCTTTGACTTAACCTCACTCATCCTTAAGACTTTTGGCCTTATCTCACCCATTCCTAGGGACTTTTAGTTTCACCTCACCCATTTCAAGAGACTTTTGGTACAATCTCACCTTTAGAGAACAATTCATATTACAAAAACCAATCAAGAAGACATAATGGTACCATAGCAATAAAACAGCATCAATGGCATGTCTGATAATATAAATACATATACAAACATCCAGTAACATTCATATAACCAAGAATGCATACAAAAAGGAGTGGAGAGCTATCTTGGTGCAAATACGAGTCTTTTTCCTTGACTATTCTTCTCCCCTCAAGGTCACACACTTGTAATTGGATAGGGTTTGATTCCTTTGGCCTACACACAACAAATAGAATCCAATTACATTCTTGAAACAAGTTTTAGCATCACTTACACATTCCTTTTTCTATGGTTACATAATAGTTCCATAAAAGACCTAATGAAGCAACTATCATAATTCAAGATCTTGGCTTCTTTTTCTTCTTATATCTAGGTCTCTTGACTCCAGTTAGATTTCTTGAAGTCATCACAAATTCATTCCGAAAAGCCTAGATACATATTGCTTCTTTAAATCACATTATGGAACCTATACCTCCAACTCTTAATTTATGACTTCTAAATTTTTCCCTTGGCTTCCTCTCATCTTCTCCCATCATATATAGTCCCAAGCTAAGCTTAAGAAAAAGTAAAACACTCCCTAGCCCCTCCAAGTGTGTTTGGCCGAGACATGAAAAGCATTTTGGGCCCATGGAGTTTTCAATTTTTCCTTGAAGGAAGAGGCACTTGGGAGGCTTCTTAGGGGTCTTAGGTACTCAAGTAAACCCTCACATAAGCTAGGATATTCTTAGACAAAGTCAGATTTTAGCATATGTTCAAGGATCCTTAACTTCGCCATCTTGAATTTTACTAGTTTTTCTTGAAGTTTCCTTGCATTTTCTACATTCCCATAGTCTTGATTTGGTTCAAAAATAATTCCCCCTTGGTTATCCTATATGAGACCGAGACACCCCCAAGAAGAAACAACAAGGAAGAAGCATGGAAGGCATTGAAGTTACCTTGGTTTTTAGCTTATCTCAAGTGCTCTTTTAATTGGTGAATTCCTCTCCTTCAAATTTCACTCTTCCTCCTCTTGACCAGACCCAAAGCAGCACCAAACAAATGATTAAAACCATGGAAAGAGAGATGGGAAGGAGTAAAACAATTTTAAAGAAGGAAGAAGTTGAAATTCTAAGATTTTCTATACCTTTTTTCTTGTTTTTCTTCTTCTTCTCCTCCTTCTATGGTGCGCCCTTCTTAGCAGAACTTCCCTTTGGTCTTAGGCAAAAATTAAGTCAGTTAAATGGGGGAGAAGGGAGGACGCCTCATTGAAAGGAAGAAAAGCTTAAAATTGTTGCAAGAAATTTTCATTTACATCCCATGTATTTGGCTTTTTCATTTTAGTTTGAAAACTATCTTTTCCATCATAAAATTAAGGTCATCTAATTTATAAAATAGCTTTAGAATTATTCAATTTGAATTTAAAACTTTTCTAAATGAAAAAGTCAAAATTTGGGTCAACTAACATTCAAAAACATGTATCGAAAGGGTTTTAACAGTCCTGAGAGTTCTCATAGTTTTCAAGGTCTTTAAGAACTCTAGAAAACTCAATTTTTTTGTTTAAAAAAACCCTCCTGTGAGTTTTCTAAAAAGTTCTCATATTTACGAAAATGCCACTATACTTTCAGCGATTTTATTAAATTACCTTGGTTTGCGTTTTCGGTCATCTTAGACCTTAGGTCCTTATTATCCATTATTTAAAATTTTATTCTAATTTTATTTGACCTTAACAATTCAGGAGACTTGCTTTTTAAACTGACTTATTTTGATATTTTCATGAAATACTGGATATTACAAACTTCATTAACCAAAAGCTGGAAATAAAAACAAAAGTGTCAGCAAGTATGACTTCAAAGGATAGTATTCCTCAACTTGCTTGCAAATAGTAGAGTCACAACATAAGATAGCAACAAACAGGAAAGGGGGATGGGAATCCTACCCTAAAAGGTAAAAGTGTTCATAGGTTCGATTTGGTTCGAATTTGGACCAAAATCAAACTAAACCAATATTGTCGGTTTAGCATTTTCTTAGATTTTATTGGTTTTGATTTCTAATCAGTTTGGTTTAGTTTTTGTTCAGTTTTGTTCAATGTAGTTTATGTTTTTTTTTTGCCTAAAAGTGACTTGATTTTTTTTAGTTTTTATTTCTTGTAATATGTAAAATTTAAATTCTAATATTATACATCTTTTAGTATTCTAATCAATAATAATATTAAAATTATTAATTATTATATGTTATTTTTTCTAAAAAAAATAGTATCCCTATAATTATGTTCAATTATTCTATAATTGTAATTAAATATTATATATAAAGCTAATAAAATAATAATATTTTTAAAATAACTTATTTGATAAATTTATCTAAATATAAATAAAGTAGAAACAAAAAATATTACTATTTTTTTTATTGATAAAAGACTTAAGCATAATTTGGACTTAATTAATAAAAGTAATATATATATATATATATATTATTAGTTTGGTTTGGTTCGGTTAAAAACCAAATCAAATTTGATAAAATTAAGAATCCAACTAAATTAATCGATTTTATAATGTCCAAAATCAATTTATTGATTTAGTTTAAGTCGATTTGGTTCAATTAGTGTACATCAGTTTTGAACACCCTTACTAAAAGGTATATCTACTTCAGACACAAATGCTCTACGCGTATAGGGAGGGATGTGCACTAATGTGTGCATTTCAGTTTGCCAATTTAATTTAGATAGTTCAAATTTTATTAAAATAATTTAATTTTTTTGATACAAAATATTTTTTTTGTAGATGTAAGTTGTGAAATTATTTTTATTTTATATTTTACATTCTAGAAGATAAAAAAATAAAATAAAAAAATAAAAAAAATTAAATCTAAACTGTTTAAGATACATTGCACATCTGGTATTCCCTTGCCAGTGTACTTAATAAGCTAGTTAATATCTTCGTTTGCAGCCAAAGCTTCAAACATAAAAGCTAAAGAAGTCTTACCGTAAGAATTTTGGTGTTGATCAAGCAAACTCCTGCGCGAGGGACTTACCATGAGGAGAATTTGCTTCATCTAATTTGGAGTTCAAATTCTTTGCTTGCTTTCAATCTTGCTATCCTCAGAAACAAATAATTTGTAAATGTAAATAAAATACAGCAACTACTCCTCAATTCATGTTTTCAGTAATTAATATTATTATTATTAGAAATTTTTACTAATAAAATAAATTTTGAATACACTTCTAGCTCTCTTGTTGACAATTAATTGTTAAATTTCAGTTATAAATTGTCAATGTAAGTCACGTAGATTCGATCAGTGACAGGTAATTATTAAGTGAGATTGAGATTATGTCTAATCATGTGATATCTTTTTGAGTATATTTTATTCTCAAATTTGAATAAAATTAAGAGTAATCTCATTTAATTAGCTGTCACATAATGATTAAATGTAGCCTAAATCATCCACATATACGAATTAACGGCAAATTCATCATTTTTATTATCACATAAATTGAATTATGAAAAAATTATTCTATTGCATAATTTTTAAATGTTAAATGACAGTATTAACTGAATTAAAATTAGAGGAGCTAAATTGAAACTCCTACAATATTAAAGGAGTAAAAAAGATATTTAGGTAAAAATAAAAATATCAATTAATTAAAGTACTAATACATTAACGAAGTGATAGAACCACTTACATAAACGTGAAAGATGAAAATTTGATGGCATGAATAATTGCTAAAAGAGCAATGGCAGCTTACTTTTCTTCTAGCTTTTAAATTTTTTTTTTTCAAACTATGAATAATGATATCTTCAAATTTTGTAAACAGTCACAAGGATGTACTCTCTTACATTACTCTAATGTATTTAAAAATTTACTGTCAAAGTATTTTCAAAGAATTAAACCCAAATTGTTAAACAAAAATTTATTCCATCTTACAACCATAAACTAACTCTTCGAGCTGGCATCTTACTCTAGTCATTCAACGTAATAACATCATTAAAGCAGTTAATTTTGATAATATTATTGTTTGGTAACAATTAATATTTCAAATTAAGATTCATTTGTTATTTGCTTAGTGAAAACGGTAACCAAAAGTTATATGTGCACACTGTAACAATTTGATCCACATCGAATACGTATACCCCAAAGCCCGTTGTCCAATTTGGGTTCACCTACGGCTTCATGGCTAGAAAGCTCTCAAGTGGGCTTTTCTGGTAGAAAACATTCTTGAGGGAGCCCAAGGAGTTGGTGGCAATGTTAAGGACATATTGTTGATGGCCCATTTGGTGAAATCATTTGTTAGGTTTTGTGTGTTAAGGCCTACGTTGGGCCCGCTTTTTTGGGTGAATGATTTGCTTCGTTCGTACTCTTTCCAATTTCCAAAGAGGTGGAGAAGATGAAAGCTTTGAAGCGAAAGTGGCCTGATAGTTTAGGATGGTTAGAACTCGTGGGTTATTGGGCATTCTTCCTCTTACACCAATGGCAATCTAGTAATTTTTGGAAGGGTCTCAGCCTGTGGTTACAAGCACTGAGTAGCTCTCTCCCAAGTATATGTCTATATATGTCTTCCATTGCAAATGGTTCGACGTACACAACCATATTGTGATTCTATATAAACACCAAAAAGAGATTCATAATTAGTTCATTAATGATCAAGCTAATTAATGTATGAGTTCATACATTTAATACCCCTGAAAGATTTAGAATTCAAATATTCTATACAAAGTGTTAAGCTACAGGATGTATGTATATCTAGGAAGAAAACTAAATTACTCTAATGATGAGAGAAATATTCGGTCTAAAACTCAATACATTGTTGGCGCAAATACCTTTTTTTACTCTAATGCCCCATATCATGTGTAGTTACTAATTTATATATCAAAATTTTTACAAAAGACCTGCTTTTACTTGGAGGCTTAGGAGATTGACATGTGAATCAATCGAGAAGTAATTTATCACTAGAATTATTAGAAATCAAATGTGTACTTAATTAGCTATCATTGCAAATTAATTTGGTCCTTACAGTTTTATCATGTTTTTAGTATACCTGTATTTTGTTTTTGTTTTTTTTTAAATTTGATCTCTATAATTTTAAAACATTTTTAAGAGAATCTTCGCTGTTGGAGACCATCATAATGTCACCAAGTCTGACCTACGTGGCAAACAAAAGTCTAATATGGCATTATATGGCTACCGACACATCAGCAAAATAGAATATATAATGACCCATTTACCCTTCAACTCTATTTGAAAGCCACTCTAATGTGATTCTTCGCCTTGGACATTGTTTACGTGTTCATCCTCCATTGTGACCCATATCGCTTCCTATTGGTCTCTGTAAACAATGGAGAAAGGCAAGAACTTCATGGATGAGTAGGAATCACTTGACCTGACACCACGTCACTCCATCTGAGTCGACCCCGAATGAATGCTCTTCTTTACTGGCACAGCGAAACCACGAACAAGCCTGGACCAACTTTGATACCTCTTATAAACCCTTGATGCCATGGAGAAGAAGGTTCTCGGCATTTGCTTTGGTCCTTAGGTAAAATATCCAATACCCTTTATCGCCTCCTCCAACATCAGTTTCATGATCTAAGGATAAATATTTCTCATTATGAATAGCAGCACAAAGGTTCCAACTTAAGACTTTTTTTATAAATTACTAAATTTCTCTGTGTAAATAAAGCATTGATACTTCAATAATAACAGAGAATAAGACTCACACAACAAAAATTGATTTTTAATAATGACAAAAGTTAAAAAATTATAACTAATTAGTTTTAGTGGCGACATTTGATCACCACTAAATCAAGACTAATACACATATGGCAAAATATCTTTGGTGGCAATAGAAAAGTCACTATTAAAAAATAACATTTAATAGTGACAAAAATTACTACCAAAATATAGCGATGACTTCCATTAGTTTGCCTTCTATAAAAAGTTGCCATTAAATGAGCATTTTTAGTGGCCATAAGTACCATTTTTTGTGACAACACATGAGATCACTAAAAGAGACATTCAATGACAACAACAGTCACTGTTAAAACCCCAACAGCAATAAAGTAGGATTTACCCTTCTAGTGGCAACCTTAAATGTCACCATAAAAAGGTACTTTTAGCAGTGACTAAAGTCGTCATTAAAAGTTTTGTAAATTTTTAAAAAAATATAGTGGCTACTACAATCATCATTAAAGAGTATTTTAGTTTTTTTAATTTATTTCATATTTTTGTTTGTCGATATAGAGTTTAATCCAATTTCATACTCAACACTATCAAATTCAAATTTAAAATCATTAAGGAAGCTAATACACTAGAATATATGCTTTAATTTTTTTAGTTTAGCAATGAAAAGGAAAAAAAAAAAGAGAGACAATTTAAACTCCCAATCAATTCCATTACATTATTAGTTTTACCTACCATCACATAAACCTAAAATGAAACAAAATTAAGGCATATCAAAATCCAAATCAAAATAGCCACTTCTTTACTTTTTCTTTTACAAGAGGCAAAGCAAATCACAAAAGAGTTTCAAAATCAATGATGTCCCTATTGGCCCACAAGAATATAAAAATAACACCACGTGAATAGGCTTTGACTTAAAATAACAATTTCATTATCCTATTTCTATTAAACACTCCATTAATAGTATACAGAATAAACAATGACTAAAGAAGATTTTTAAAATTTAACATACTGATCACTTACATTTACTTGGATCAATTCTAGATTAAGACAAACTTATCTAAATTATTTGAAGTACTTATAGAAATAATAGCACTCATCAAAAAATAAATTATAAGAATGATGAATCATGTATAATCCACAAGTAAAAAAGTATAGCTAACATATTCCAAACATCACGCTAATTTTTCTCAACAAAATAGGCTTATAAAAGAGCCTTCATGCCAAATTTTAGCCTAAAATTGCATAAGAACCAATGCAAAGAAATCAAACAAGAAAGCTGAAAAATAAAAAAAAAAATTGATAAATAAGACATCTGTATAGTCTACGAAAAAGCTAATAAGAACACAACAAAATGATCTTCAAAATTCACCCCAAAAAAACCTTTTCTATAGCTAGATATACGGAAAAGCTTGTATAAAAGATTTAAGAGCAAAGTCATGTTTATATTATTCCCAAAAAATTCACAAAATTGAGTTATAACCAAGAAAAATTGAAAACAGGAAATTCTTATCTATATCTAGAAATACATGTATTTAACCAAACAAACCAACCTAGACAAATACGAAACAAATTACATTTGATTCCTAACATATCGATCAAGAAGCATGCCAAAAATCATGGCTTGATGAAGCTAAATGAAATCCCAATAAATTTAGCAAAATCAACATGATAGGTTATTTAAAAGAAAATTTTTCAACAGTCCAATATTCAATTCAAAAATTAATCTTTACCTTGGAAATGAATCTAAAATACAACTAAAACTCTACTAATCTATTCCTTAACATGTTAGGCAAAAGTCACATTATATATAATTGAGTATAATACCTTAACAACAAAAATGTCTTTGGATGAAACCTCCTCCAAATATCTTTTATGCACATAGTCAAGGTATAAACCATTGGAGTAGCCTTTACTTTTTTGCATATTACCAATTAGCCACCATTCCCCTAACTTATATAAAATTATTTATTTTGGCAAGCTTAGCCTTAGAACAAGTTTATTTTAAGAATATAAGATTGTTTCAAGTGATTTAGGGTTATTTGAATCCCAATTGGAAATTTTAGGTAGGTAGAACCTAAATGACAAGAAGCTATAAGTGTTGGCTTTTAGAGTTAGTGAGAAAAGAGAGGTTTGAGATGGTCACATTTTGTTACACATGCTTTTGTGGTGATTTCTAGGTTTGAGCAAACTTCTTTAAATAATTGAAAGTTGCTCAAATAAATTTGGTGAGTTTAGAAAATGAGCCCATAAAATTGATCCATATAAGGATATATTACACAGATCTATAAAGAAAAAGATAACGAACATAAATTGGGTCTAAAGATAAAATAATGAAGTATCAAAGGTGTGGTTTTTAAAATTTCCAAGTTGGAACATATAAGCCTAAATATGGGATTTTAGAATGGAAGGTATGGCCACCATGGTCATTTAAGCGGTTCATCAAGAATTCTAGCTTTGAGCAAGTTTAATTTAACAAACTTAAGTGAGTAAAAGTGGTTTGGGTCCCTTTGGATGTGTATCATGGGATTTGAGTACATGTAACGTATATAGTAGAAAAAATGAGAAATTTTGCTTGTAAGTGAGGTATAAAGTATCCATATTTCACTTTAGAGCTTTTTAGGTAGATTTTAATGTGTGGACAAACTTCTTTAGGTAAATAAAAGTTGCTCAAAGTGGTTTGGGAGTGATTGGATGGGTATAGCTCATTTTGGTCATGTCACTTGTTTCATATAAGAGTCATTTTGCTATTATAGGGCATTTTCTATCATAGGGGCTATCTTATGTTAAGAGCCATGAAATTCACATTGTTTAAAGAGTTATTGGTCTAAACAAATTAGTTTAGGTTCATATGGTTTGTAGGAAAAAGCTTGGGTGTTCATGGGTATGAAGAGATGTTGGTTGAGTGACCAATTGCACACTTGAAATTCTTTTACTCTCAAAGTCATTGCTACTAGCTTGGTGGGGTTTGACACTATTTTAGGTCAAGTTTTACGGAGTTTTTGTGATCTAAGGTTGATTATTAGTAGTTAAGAAAGTAGGTAAAAATTTTAGCTTGAAAACATGATGGTGTGATAGGGCTTAAGTTCATAAATGGAGTCTAGATGTGCATTTTTTGGAATGTCGTGTCCAGAATTTTTGTGCTCCTTGTTATGCTTTGGGTTAGGGGTTGTTAAGGTTAGAATTTAGGGGGAAATTTGAAGTTTAAAATTTAGAGTATTCCCTAAGTCAACAATACTCCCCTTTGGTTCAAGGTCTGCAACTAATCTAACCATAATAAAGACAAACCAATTTCTTATTCATAAAAGAAATATCATAACAAATACCAATAAGTGGAAAACTTAGAACCATCAAAATTAAGAACACAAGTTGGACTCAAATATGGCAAGCAATATAAAGGAAGTAATTAGGGATTACTTGTCATGACTTCTCTCCCACTTTCACATCTATTTTTTCAATGTTCAGCTACCATTGTCTCTCTTAGTCTCTGTATCTTCTTTAAGGGTGACTGCCACTAAAAGGGCAACTACCACTAGAAGCAGGATTTACTTTACCTTTTTTTATTATTGTTGTTGCCACCACTACTACAAGATATAGTCAGCACTAGACCCAAATGAAAAAAAAAATAACAAAAACATAATAAGGAAAAGCTTTTATTGTCTCATAAAACCCAAAAAGGTATAACTACAAATGTAGTCATTTCTCAAAAAGTCCATTAACATTTAAATATGTTGTAAGATGTCACTAGTCACCTCTCAAAAGAGGCATGCCTTTTATATATTAAAAGCTTTATACTTGCGGCATCTTAGATTAGAATTAACTTGGCTAGTTGTTAGCATTTATTTAACATTAACTTCTAAAGAAGAACTTTAACTTCAAACCATGAGCTCTTATGCTATCTATTCACTAAAAATTAATTCTTGACTCATTTCATTTAACAAAAATCATTCACATATGAAGTGAACAAATTATTGTCTCACCATATTCGTTAACACATTTAGTTAAGAAACAAACCACTCCAAATAATAATGGTTAGATTAAATATACAAGATAAGAAAGCATATTCAACAAGATATGCATGAACAAACATAGCATAAATATACATGCAAATAACACACAGCCACATGTATATACACAAACATGTAACAATATCGATGCCCATTTTTAATTCATAAAAGCAATAGTTTTTTAGAACATTATGAGCATCTTTCTACATCTCGTGTCATTCTAAAATCAGGATCTTGGACATGTCATAAAGAATAATTGCTAAGAACAAAAAGTAAATTGATGACCAAAAAATAACAAAGTAAATTTAAAAATGCACATGTCATTTAGCCTCCATATAACACCAAGAATAAGAAAGTGGTATTCATATAGAAGCTAAAAGAATAAAATAAACAAAGTGGTATATAGTTCATTCATCATTGCCTCCAATTATTGATGCAAAAAAAGAAAAAGATGGAAACTTTGAAATCACAACATCTTTAGATTGATTAATTGAAGAATGCTTCAAAGAGAATTCTTAGTTGGTATAGACAAATGCATGAGTCTCATAGGCCGAAGGGGAAGAAAAGATGAAATGAATAAATAGAGAAAAATAACCCTAATCAATGGATATGTAAAATAAATTAAAGGAAAAAGCCTTTTAAAGGAAGCAAAGAGAAATAGATCTATAAAATCTTAGACACCATTTAGAGGAAGAAGATGATAGAACAAGGAAGGGAAATTGAATAAGAGAAAAGAACTCACCACCCACGTTAATGGTGATGATTTTGAGCTTAGCTTGTGACAAGAGATGATGCAGGATTTGGAACTGTGACAATGACAGGTTGAGAACGAAGCTTTGATAGGAGATAATAGAGAATGAAGTTAGGAGATGGACAACAACGTTGTAGGGTTTAGAGGATGGGAATTTTGTATAATCAAATGAAAATGGAAGATGAAGGGAGATAATGTAGCCCTTTTTTTTTCCCTTTTTTATTTTTCTAAGAATAAAAAAATAAAAAAATTAGTCCTATTTTCATAATTAAATTTTTTTAAAAAAATTAATTTAATTTTTATAAAATTAATTTGTTATTAAAAAAACATTTAATATTAATTTTTAAGAAAATGTATATGACATTTAATGTGAAAATATAGTAAAAGTATTAAATTAATAAATAATATGACCTAATCAATGATAATATAATGAATTAATATATTATATATTATATAGTAAATTTGATAATAAATAAATAAAAGTATCCTATTAATTTTTTAAATCCTATATTTTAGATCTTCAATGTATGAATCCTAAAATTTAAAATTTTAATTTAACAATAAAAAATAAAAATAATAGTTAGTTATTTTTTAAATAACAAATGATTAAATAACTCATCAAATGGGATAATTATCTATTTAGGGTGCTAGCAGGCGAGAGTAAGTGAGGGGAAATTGAGTTTTGGTAAAAATATTAAATTGTTATTTACATATTTTTTATATTTTAGTGATTTTTATTAATTTATTTAATTTAGTCAATTTTATATTTTTGTTTCTATCCCTTTATTTTGGGAGTTGTCATCTTTATTATATAGTTATGTAAATTAATTAGGATTAGGTTATCTAAATTAATTACTATAAGGAAAATAGTGACCAGTGTCTTAACTATATATCTTAATTTTGATTTTAAGAGTTTTTTTGCTTTTCTTAATTTATTTTTTGAAATTAAAAAAAATAAGATATATAGTTGACTTTAGTTTCTAAAAAAATTAGGTTCCACTAGGTTCTTAGCTATTTT
This sequence comes from Erythrophleum fordii, assembly GCA_032878935.1. Taxonomy (NCBI): domain Eukaryota; kingdom Viridiplantae; phylum Streptophyta; class Magnoliopsida; order Fabales; family Fabaceae; genus Erythrophleum; species Erythrophleum fordii. The sequence continues at coordinate 2,455,941 of JAVQMF010000025.1, read as the reverse complement.
TAAAATATAATTATTATATTTATATAGTTTTATCTAAGCAACAATGAGATTGATGAGAACTGGATAAGTGGATGCTTGATTTCTCTATACCTCTTTTCTCTTTTTCACTTTTTTGCTCTCAATCTGACTCTGAAATTAACCCCTTTGATCTCTTAGTACCATTTGCCTCCTCCCTTTTCTCATTTGGCCAAATCCTCTCCTTATTCTTTCGCTTTCAAACTTTACTTCCTAATCATGTGAAGGATGCATATATGGTGAAGATTAAGGGTGCAACTAATTAATGACCTAAGGCATTACTCTGTTTGAGACTAAAATGCAAGGATGTGTGAATGACATTGAGATTAATATGCAAGGGTGCATGAGGAAGCACCTAATTCGATCCTTTAGAGCGTTTTTTATCGATGCCTAGAATAAGAAAAGAAGTGGGATCAAACGCGAGACTTTCTGCATTTTAACCACCTTTTTTTCTATTTTATATATATATATATAATTAGTTTTTATTTAGCACTTTTTATTTTTTATTTTGATTAATGATTGGATAACTCATAAAATTAAATAAAAATAAATAAAATGAAGCTATTGACAACTAATATAAAAATTAAAAAAATAGTTTAATTCATAAATATATTCTTCAGGATAATTAAAATTACATTTATCTTAATTTTTATGAGATAATTATTAAAATTTTATTATTTATCTTTTAATTAGAAATTAAATAATTATAATAGAATTATCTATCTGGTTTATTTTTAATTTTTGATTAATGATTAGATAACTTATAAAATTGGATAACTTGTTTTTAATTTTTTAAAATATATTAAATATATTCTTAATAAAAAATAAATATTAAGAATATATTTATATTACATATTATTATTTCTGTGTTTATATATATAATAGTTTGTACTTAGATATTAGAGATGTGTGTTGGGAGTAACAATCAAACACTTAAGCATTATACATAGATGACCTAGGTTTGAATCATACCATACTTCATTTTGAAAATTTGCAAAAAAAATTTATATAACTTTTAGTGATAACCTAAAATTACTACTAAAACTCACTTTAATAGCTACAAACAAGGGTCAACACTAAAGCTTTTAGCACTAAAATTTTTGTTTCATCCAAAAATTTAGCTTTCAGTGGTGATCCCATGTTACCATTAAAACATACTTTTAGTGACGACATATGTAACATTTGATTTTCTATAAAAGGCTAGAAATTAAGGATTTTCAAAGAAAGTTCCATAAATCATATGAATAGTAGCCAAATAAAAATTAGAAGGATATACTAGACTTCTAAAAATGAGGATATAAAGTTTGAGATGCCCAGAGACCAGAGCCAAAAAAGCTACAAAAAATTGTGAAAATATGTAGTGACATTTTTGTAATTTTGGGTAAATTTTAGAAAACTCATATGAGAGATTTTTTTTAATAGAAAAATTGAGTTCCTGGGCTCTCAGAGACCCTAAAAATTATAGAAACCCTAGAATAGTTAAAACCCTTTGGTGAGCGATTTCAGCTGTCAATTGACCAAAACTTTGATTTCTGTTTAGAATGATTTTAAATCCCATTTGGGTGAACCAAAAGCATTTTATAAATTAGAGAATCTAAATTTCATGATGAAAAATATGGTTCTAAAAAATGAGTTAAAATAAGCCTAGATGGAAAGAAGTAAGAAGAGAAACTAAATTAAAATTTTGAAGAGTTGTATAAATAGACCCTTAACCTTCTTAAGCACGTCCCACTTCTGCCCACTCCTTATGACCAACTTTCTCTAGAATAAAACAAAACCTAATCGAGGCTGGAATGGCACATAAGAAGAAGAAGAGAAGGGAGGGAATTTCAAGTCCCAAAGAGTAAAGAAATCATCATTTTTTCATGCTACCTCCCTTACTGAACTTGTTCTCCTCTTCCTCTGTTTTTCTCCTATGATTTTGATTATTGATTTGGGGTTGTTTTATCATCAATTTAGTAAGAGGAAGAGACCATTTGAAGGAGAGACTTGAAGCAATTGAAAGCTCCTTGGCAAAAGCCTTAAAATAAGGTAAATCTTCATGGTTATCTTGCTTGTTCTCCTTAAGCACTTTTTTGGCTAGACCTAGGCCCATGAAGGAGGAGATGATTTCTAACTAAACCAAGGTAGGAATAAGTTCTAAAGTGTGAGGATTAAGAAGATACAATTAGGATTAAAAGAGAAGCATTAGAAATCAAGTTATGCTACTTAGAGATTTTATTGCACCTAGCCATTCTTAAAAAAATTCACAAGTGCCAAGTCCCTAAGAAAAACCAAGCAAACTCCATAGGTGCACCTTAGATACTATGTCTCGGCCAAGGCATGATTCAAGTACTTAGAGAGAGTTTTCTTTGATTCTGAAGATAGGAATAGCCTAGATATGAATACTAAACACTAAAGGAACTATTGGCTTGAATTTAGAAACCATGATTTATGAGATGAAAGTTTAGGTCCGTTTATAAACATAAAGAAGCAACCTAGTATTTAGCTTCTTGAATGAACTTATGATAACTCTAATGAGTTTAAATAGCGTTGTAAGACCTAGAGTGAAAGAGAAATTGGAGCCATAATTATGAATTCTAAGAATTGCTTCATTATACCTTGTATGGAACCATAATGATGCTATAAAAGAAAGTAAGCTTGTATAGAGTTCACATAAGGTTAGAATTGGTTCCAATGATTAAATTGTGTCCTATTTGATGTGTCTAGGCCAAGCAAATTAAGATCCTCCTAGGTGTAAGTATGTTCTTGGCACAAAGTAGCTTTCTAACCTTTCTTGCATATATTTCTTGGATGTTTGATTATTTTTAGATACTTGTGTATATGTTTGAATCATAAGATATGTTTATAGCCATTGATTTTATATTATGGTACCATTATGCTTCTTGAAATAGATTTTGAATGCAAAGTGGTTTGAATGGATATGATTATGCCAAAAGCTCCTTAGAATGGGTGAAGAAGAGCCAAAAGTTTCTAAGGATGGGTGAGACAAAGCCAAAAGTCTCAAAAAAGAGTAAGGCTAAGTGAAAAGTCTTTAAAGGTGGGTGACACAAATCCAAAAGTCCCAAAGAAATTGGATGAGGCTAGACCAATATCTTTTAAAGCCTATATATAGTTTGTGTGAGTTTATGTAATATGGAATATGCTCATGGATGTTTATGAGAAGCCTTTATGACATGCTTGCATTCTTTAATATGAAAATGCATCATATATGTATGTTTAAAAGAGTAAAAAACTATTGGAATTCTTTGAATCTTACTCTTCCTTATATATGTATAACTATGTCTAAGTGAAGCTCAAGGAACAACAAATAGGAGCCAAGAACCTTGAAGCATAAGACTTCGATAATAGAATAAGAAAATTTGTACTATGATGTTAAATTTTGTACCTAAATTATGTATATAAGATGTAAATACTTAAACATGTATAAGAGTATGTAAATATCATGTATGAATGGATTTTGGAACCAAATGTATGCTTATATGGATTTTTGACATCCTTATGCTTTGATGTCTATATATGTAAGAATAATTAGAAAGGTGATTTTGAGATGTATAATGATCTGGACCATTTAGGATGTTTTTATAGGCTATGTTTATACTTTTAAATATGCTCAAATGGTTGTCAAATGAGTATAAGACCATTTGGTGCCATTTTGACCCTTTTTATGGTTTGAAAATTAACATAATCTTGAGCTGAATCAAAAATTAATTAAATGGATGATTTGATGCATGAAATTTGACATGAATATAAGTCTCATCTAGAACTTTACACAGAGCTAAAGAGCACCTAAATTGAAACTTTGGAGAATTTATTATAAATTTTTAAAATTGGTCAAATTATGTAGAATTATCCCAGTCACTGTTCATATGGTTAATTTGCATTTTTGCGTTGTTCAGGAGCCAAATGAAATCCAAAGCTTACAGGCATATAATAAACATTATAAGCTTTTTATAGCCATTAAGATCACCTCATTTAGAGCTCTGTAAAGGGAGATATGAATTTTTAACATTTGGGTTTAGCTACAAGATGCATAAGTGACCAGTGTTATTATTCCATTGAATTTCATAGGCCGAACCTAGTTTTTTTTTTTCTAAAACTTTTATGGTAGTTAAAGGACATCCTAAGATTTCTAGAATGGTATAGTTGGTGAGATTTCAATTTTTTTAAAATTAATTATGATTTTTCAAAGTTCATTTCAGATTATGGAAATTAAGGAAAATTGCAAAGTGTATGTGATTTTGATATGTATGCTTTGGATCTGACTTTTAGGCTTTAAATTGAGTTAGTTCTAGTTGAGCAAATGTGTTAAGGATGAAAAATGAATTTGGTAAGTTCACATGGTCCATTTGACAAAGAATGCATTAGTTTAGCTTGCAATGACACAAATTTTCGTTGCCCAAAGTGCCATTTTAGTGAAAATAAATGTTATGAGCCAATTGTGCCATGAGTTGGCACTTATATAGATATGGTGTTACAACATACAAAGGTCACTACTAAAGGTTTTGGCACCAAAATTTTTGTTTCTTCTTAAAAATTTGCAAGCTTTGCCACTAAAATATAATTTTAATGGCGACATATAAAGATGGCCACCTAAAGCTTTTGACACCAAAACTTTTCTTCCATCTAATAAATTTACACGCTTTTAGTGGTTACCCTAGGTCGTTACTAAAGCATATATTTAATGGCAACATAAAAGGGTAGTCACTAGAAGTTTTGACACCAAAATTTTTGTTCCATTCAAAAAATTTGTAAGCTTTTAGCAATGACCCTATGTTGTTACTAAAAACTGGAAGCTTGCATATTTTTTGTTGGGAACAAGCATTTTGGTATCGAAAGCTTTAGTGGTAGCCCTTGTATATTGCCATTTGGCATCAAAATGCTTGTTCCCAACGAAAAATATACAAGCTTCCAGTGGTGATCCTAGGTCACCACTAAAACATACTTTTAATGACAAGAAACAAGGGTTGCCACTAAAAGTTTTGGCAACAAAATTTTTGTTCCAATAAAAAATATCCAAACTTTTAGTGGCAACCATAAGCTGCCATTAAAACATACTTTTAGTGGTGACATATAAAGGTCGCCACCAAAGCTTTTGGCACCAAAACTTTTTGCTGTTAAAAAAATTTGCAAGCTTTTAGTGGCGATCCGATGTCACCACTAAAAGTAATTTTAGTGGTGATATACAAGGGTCACCATTAATGCTTTTGGCACTAGAATTTTTTTTTTCTTTAAAAAATATGCAAGCTTTTAGCAGTGACTTAAAATGTACTTTTAATGGCGACATACAAGGGTGGCTACTAGAGATTTTGGCACTAAAATTTTTATTCCCTCCAAAAAGTATCCAAGATAAAATGTACTTTTAGTGATGATATACAGGGTTACCACTAAAGCTTTTGGCACTAAAATTTTTTCCCATCCAAAAAATTTACAAGTTTTTAGTGGCAATCCCTTGTCATAATTAAAATATACTTTTAGTGGTGACATACAATCGCCACTAAAGTTATTACCCCTAAAATTTTTATTCCATCCAATAAATTTTACATGCTTTTAGTGGTGATATACAAGGGTTGCTACTAAAGGTTTTGGCACCAAAAATTTTTTTTCTCCCAAAAAAATTTGCAAGTTTTTCGGCCACTAAAACATAATTTTAGTGGTGACATAAAGGTCACCACTAAAGCTTTTGGTGCCAAAATTTTTTTCCCTCTAAAAAATTTGCTAGCTTTTAGTGGTGACATACAAGGGTCACCACTGAAGGATTTTGCTAGAATGAGGAATAACTTTTAGTGACAACCTAAGTTTGTCACCACTAAAAGGGACTTCTAACACTACCTTTTTAGTTACCACTAAAAATCATTGCTAAAAATATTCTTTTTTTTTTAATAGTGTTAAATATGAAATTTCATTTTGCATAGGAAATTTCTTTTCATGTTGGTTTTGCATAGAATAGATTGGTAAAAAGAATTTTTGAATTAACAATTGTTGGCCTTTGATTGCAAGTACTATGTAAAGCTGTTGGAGGAATAATAAGAGAATAATAAAGGATTAAGTTGTCTGCAGTTACGTAAAGAATGTAAAAGAAATGCTAGAATATATTTCAATTGTAAAGATTTCCCAAGATAACGGTCTAAGATTCCAAAAGGTGTAAAAGTACATCTTTAAACAAAATTGGAATTGAAATGTGATAGGATAATAAGTGTCACACCCCTCGAACGTAAGTGTGATGGCATAGGAAACAAATAGTTCTCCTTTCATAAATCTACCGGGACTGACTTCCTACTCAAAATTTAAAGAACATCTCTAGGTCTTAATTTCATATAATAAAACCATGTATAAAACTTTTAGATCATCTTTGAATGAAACACATAAATTCCTTTGGTGACTTTTGTAAAAATTTCGGTAGAATCTCCTCTGTAATTTAGACCTCCCGATATTTCTACAATTAGCCAGCTAACACAATACATCCAAAAGAAACATCCAGTATTAATTCAGACCAATAAATAAACTTTTGGGGATTAAGGATACCCTATCTATGATTCAGTGGAGCCATACTCTATACTGTTCAGAATAAATAGATTACATGCATATGAACAAAATGCACCCACATGAGCAACTTCGGGCTCACCAAAAGAAATGAACAGAATATCAACTACTAGTAAGTTGCTGAGGGTGGACTAGGGTCTTGACCGCTATTTGAAAAAAAAAATTTAAAAAGAGGTGAGTTTGACACTCAATGAATAAGTAATTCCAACCTTTAATAGTAGGGACAAGGCATGTTAAAAAAAAATATAACGCATGAAGCATGCCTTATATGAATCATTTCTTAAAATACACTGAAGGCATTTAAGCAGAACCAATTAAAACAGGTGTAGAGCACACAGCTCGCGGGAAAAATAACCACAGACGTAAAGCATTCTACCTACGAAAACAAAACAAATCCACATGTAGTGGCCACCCACACGAGGCTAGCAACACCCCTGTTAACTAGAGTACAAATCATGGTGCACCATGGCTAACAACTACTACTGTTAGCTATAGGGTTCTGAGCAGATAACCTCTTAACATAATACGTTTTCTCAAAACAACAATTCAGATAGAGCACCTTCCATATAAGTTCAATATCAAAGTTTCCATATAACTCAAACAGACTTAAATTTGCAAAACCTCATGTTCAAATCAATTTTCAGTAAACATACATATGACGAAGCATTTAAATACGTAACTCTATAAATAGATTATCAAATTTATAGCACTGCAAGAAAACTTAGTAACAAAATGATTAATACTATTTACTCACGATTCATATTACTTACTCATCTTCTAAGATGATACAGAAATTCCCTGCTCACTCCTTAATTATGACTCAATCTCCTGAATACCCTATAATACCTGTTCACCAGATTTTAGAGTTTGGATAATTACAATTTATCTCAAAAAGAACTTATATTGTTTATAAGATCAATGAAGCTAAGGAAGTAAGAGAAAAGGTTATTTAGAAAGATGGAAATTAAAGAGGAGATCAAGTACCATTGTCTGAAGAAAAGTAAAAAATGTATGTTCTCTAATGAAACTTCCACACCTAGCAGTGAAATTTCTCCAGCCAATGACCAAAACGCATAGTATCACTAAAGCTTCAGATAAAAAGCAGGGTTTAGACTTTCCTTCAATGCCTTTTTCAAACCACCTAAGGAACTACCATGAGTTCTACGCCTAAAAGTTAAGACTCATTCAAGGGAAAAGGAAAAATGAAACCACATTAGTCTTAGGCCCTTACCTCCCCTAATCCACAAAGAAGCTCGAAGCAAAAGCCAAAAAACAAAATGGGGAAGGCTCACACTACACCATGGTTGTCCATCTCATTAGCAGAACACGATGAAGAGAAGCCTATTCTGCATAAGTGAAAGTGGGCAAGTAAGAAGCACAAAGGAACTTAATTTTGTAGCAGAAAATGAGAGCAATAATGCTGAGGGAGGATCAAAAATAAACTTTTGCATAATAGAATCCATGATTGCTCTAACTAGGAATCATAATCTTACATGGAATTTTCTTGGTCTGCACAACACTTCCACCAGCTTGTTTCTTACAGAAAAGACACATAGTAGCACCAAAACCAGAGAATCGGGGAAAGTATCGAAATAGAACTCAAATAAGGAAGCATCACGGAGCAGGTCTGAGGAATGAATTTATACGAATTAATATTGCTGAAATGGAGCAACAAAAACAGACATGGCAGCAAGGAGAGACGCAAACAGCAATGAAGAACCAAGAGAGAGCAACTTACGGTGAATAGGAAAAGAGATATAAATGCCTCTAGGTGTGCTTCTGCTACTTTCTCTAATTGAAAGGATGGAGGTACGTGAGCTACGTGTTATTGAGTTCCAGAGGGGTAAAAGACCTAAAACCCAAGCTTTAGTCTAGCAAATAAGGGCATATAAGGAATAACAGAAAAATGACAGAAGATTAAAAAAAATGGGGATGCTGGGCTGCTTCAGGATTCGAACAAAGAGCATAAGATATCAGATTTCACTTAGCTGCCACTAAACCAAAGATACCCTCAACTAAGGTTATTCTTTAATAAGTATATAGATATCTTGGGTCTTTACAATAAGCATAAAAAAGCAACCCAAGTCTCAGCATAAGATATTGGAACCCGGAGAAAGAAGGCAACCTAACTGGCTATGAGATTTTTACATATAACATGATGATTTTTCCCTATGCAACATGTCAACAAGAGGCAAATGTTTATTTCCTTTTATCATTTTGTGTGAGTCATTGTAGGAGTTGTTTTAGTCCTTTTAAAGATAGATGATTGCTTTGGTGAGATAGAGAGGAATGTTTTATATAGATATGAATAGATATTTTCTTTGTCTTAAATAAAAAGTGTAATATCCAGTTCTCTGAAAATGAGAGAAAATACGAGAAATGTAACATAGGTTTCTCCGTAAACATACAAAATTCACCAGATACAAAAGTAAGTCCCTCGAAATAAATTAGTTAAAGTCCCAAAAAATTTGGGAAGCATTATAGACTTTTAAAAATGAGAATTCCAAGCTTAGACAGAAAGAAAAATAGGGCTAGAATGAAGAAACAAATTTGAATGAAAGATTGACGAAACATAAGGGCATTTTTGCCATTTTGAGCAAATTTTGGAATTCTTATAAGAGGACTTTTTAAATAAAAGTTTTGAGTTCTTTGGGATTCTCGAAGGCCCTAAAAACTATGGGAAGCCCCAGACAATTAAAACTCTTCCAGTAGACATTTTCTAATGTCAGTTAATCCGAATTTTGACTGATTCGTTCATGAAGGTTTTAGCTCCGATTTGAGTGATTCCAAAGGTATTTTATTAAATTAGGAACCTAAATTTTATAATGAAAAGAAGATTCTAAAAAAGAAGCTAAAACAAGTTAAAAACAAAAATACCAAGAATGAAGGGTAAAATTGAAATTTTTAAAAAAGTGGAAGCCTCTTAAATACTCTTTAAGTTTTTTGTTTCTTGTCTCCTTCATTTGCCTGACCTATTCTACCCAAAAACTAGAGAAAACACAACTCTCTTAGGTGCACCATGGAGGAGAAGAAAGAAGGAGAAAAAGCAAGAAAAAGGTAAGGAATTTCATAAATTTTCATGCTCCTTCTTCTTCTAAACTTGTTCCTATCCTCTTAAGCTTTCTTTTGTATGGTTTTATTGAAGTTTTTGGATCTATTTTGAGGAAAGAACAAAAGGGAAAATTTGGATTTGAAGAAAGGAGGCCAAGGAAAGTGAGAAACAAGTAAGAAAAGCCATAGAAACAAGGTAAAATCTCTATCCTATGGTAGCTATTCCTCCCCCCTTCTTCTCCCTATTTCACCCTATATATGTAGCTACAAAAAGGCTTAAATTTTGGGTAGAATCAAGGGTGAATTCTATGAATTTAAGGGAGGAGAGTAAGAATATACAAAGAAATTCAAGAAAAGGCTATTGATTTATGGGTTTCCTTGAAAATCTAATTTGATGTAATTACTTCTAGGCCCAAATGAATATTTATATGAGTTCTTAAGATTCCTAGAAGTTTCCCCATATGTATCCTCCATCAAAAAAATAAAGCAAACATCCATGGAGGCCAAATGCTACATAGTCTCGGCCTAAAGAGGATAGGACACCTAGGGGGAGTTTTAAATTCTTCCAAGCCCATTTTTGAGTCATATATGATGAATGAAAATGAGGCAAAACTTTGGAAAAAATTTAAGAGGCCTAGAGAATGAATTAATGTCTTAGGTTTCATAATATGACCTAAAGAAGCAACATATAGTTAGGCTCTTTGTTCTAATTGTGTGATGACTCTAAAAGGCTTAAAAGGAGTCAAGAATCATATATAAAAGGAAAGAATGAAGCTAGAACTCATTTGATGGGTGTTCCTTCATTAGGTGCACTCTTGGAACTATAAAGAGGTTAATAGACCAAGTTAATATTCAAGAAAGATGTGTGGCCTTAGAGTTAACTCCATAAACCTAATTGGCTTCCATAAATTGTGTTTAGGCCAAGAAAAACTAATCCCACATCTTTGTGTGTGTAAGGCCGAGGAAGGAGGAGCAAATTCAAGAAGAGAAGTGTGTGATTGCAACCAAGGTAGCTCTCTCCAGCTTCTCTCATGTATGAATGTGTGCTTACATTGTCTTTAAATGTGTGTGTGTGTATTTTAAGCTATGAAAAGTATTTTAGCATGAGCTTTTATTCCATGGTACCATAATGTTACATTATGCTTTCAAATGATGTCTAATATGTATGCTTGGGTTTGCTTGAGTATGGAGAAGCCAAGAACCCTCTAGCCATGGTGAGAATGAGCCAAAAACCCTTAAAATTAGTTAAGACCAAGTAAAGAGTCTCCCAAGAGTGAGGTTGACTCCCAAGAGTAAGGTTGAGTAAAAAACTTCTTAAAGAAATGAGTAAGGCAAGTCCAAAGTCCACAAGTGCATAGGTGAGGCTAATCCACTTACTTGGCAAACCTATGTATGCTATATATGATTTGTTCAAATTTAAAGGTGTCTCTTGAATGATTGCATATGTCAATATGCTCTTGTATGCATTTGTAAGACTTGGTTTGCATACTTTATGTGTAATTGAAAGGGAAATGAGCTGTTAAAATTCTTTGAATCTCACTCCCTCCTCTCTAATATTCTAACATGCTAGGTGAATTAAGAGAATAAGGTAATGGGAGCCAACAACTTGGAAGATGAGAGTATGACATCAAAGTGCATAGATTTTACTTCTTTATGGCCATATGAGTGGCACATTTTGTAATTTGTTATTGCATATGACCTATGACCCCATAAACATATGTAATTATGTTAATGTATCATGCATAAATGAGAATTTATGTTACGTAAATGTTATCATGCAAATTGGACATATAATGGTAAGACTAGCATTATGGAAATTGGTGTATGGCATGGGGTGAGAGTGTGAGTTTTCAAATTCTGGGTTTGTGAACCTTTGAGACAAGTTTAAAATGTCATTTTGGTGCAATCCCACATGCTCAAGTGGCCACATAAGCTTAGGAAGCAAATTTGGACACTCTGATACTAGTTGAGACCATAAAAATTACCAAACTGGAACCTTATAGCACAAATTGACCAAATGGATGAATCTTTCCATGAAATTTTGCAAATATGTAGAGCTCATTGAGAGTTTTTTAGAAAGTTAAAGTTCAGAAAAATCAGAGCTCTGCAAAATTAATTATGAATTTTCAAAGTTGGAATTTTTCTATTATTCTGGTATATATACTGTTTATATAGTCAGTTTTGTGTTCTGTGTCATCCGATGGTCAAATGGTGTCCAATGCTTGTACAATTTTATAAGCATAAATTAGAGGATATCATATTTTTGTGTCCATCATGACCACCTCATTTGGAGGTCTAACAAGAGAGTTATGAATTTTTGAAGTTTACTATTAGTACCAATAGTGCCATTGGACCTTTAACACTGTTCCATCATAATTCACTTCCCAGATGGTCTTGGAGTGGTCTAGAATATTTTTTCCTTAAATTTAACATCTCTAGATTCTCATATTGACTAAATTTTCATGATTTGGATTTTTTTCAAATTAGTTATGAATTTTCAAAGTTTATAATAGTAAGTTGTGACAGTAGCCCAGGTAGCTGAGACCTTGGGTGCTTTTCGAATATCAACTGTCTTTTACTTGATATTTTATAGCCTAAAATTATTTTTAGCATAAAGTAGACATCTTTAGCTTTCCATAATGTAAAGATTGCCTAATTTTTATTTTTTTAAAAATAGTTATGATTTTTCAAAGTTTGGGACAGAAAGTGAAAAATTCTGGTCGAAACTACGCTAGGATATTTTGTGTGTTAGTTGTACTTACACGAGTTCTATGCCACTTTTGGTGATGGATTTGAGATATATCTATATAATTAAATATGAAAATGTGATACATAAGTCCATATGGGCCACGGGACTCTGAAAGAAAAATTTATGCATAGCACAACGCAAGAAAACTCAATATTTTAATGTTATTTTTCTTGCTTCCCTATATAATACTTGGCATGAGACTTAAAATTAGCATGAGGTAAAGCTAGAAATCTATGGTGTTACAACAAGAGCTTTCATAACTTTTTCTTTTCTATTACTATTAAGCTTTTTTTTTTCCTATTATTGAGCTTTTTTTTTTGCTATTGTGCTGCTACTGCTTTTAATCTTATAGTGAATCCAAGTAGAGGTATCATATGTGGCATCTCACTTGACTAGAAGGATCCTTCAAGCATGCTCATGACAACATGGATGACTTTCAAAAATCAATGAATCAACGACTTATTCAAATCAAGTCAACTATGGTAAACATGGAGGCACTACTATAGAAATTTGTTACCCCCAGTCTTACTGCTTCTTTTTCTTATTCTCCTCTTCCTTCTCTAGGATTTGAACATCACATCCTAATAACTCCCTACTCAAAGGAATGAAAATTGAAATACTAGCATTTGATGGGTTTGACGCTAAAAATTATGTTTTCAAAATTCAAGAATTTTTTAGGATGTATAATACCTTATTAAAACAATGCATCTCACTATTTCCTTTGTATATGATAAGAGTTGCTTATAGATGCTGCAAATAGATGCATTAGAATGACTTTATTCATAAGTAGTAAGGCTTCCTTGATGCCTTTTTACTATGGTTTAGTCGTACCTTACATAATGATCCAAAGGATGCTTTAAAAGATTTGAAGCAAACAAGGACAATGGTGGAATGTCAAGCTCATTTTGAGGAAATTTCAACCTGGGTGGTTGGCCTCACGAATCCTTAGTAGATCAGCTTCTTTGTTGCTAGCCTATATTAAGCACAAGATAATAGTCGCACAACCAACTACCTATTTTCATGCAGTGTCGCTAGCAAAGTTATTTGAATGATTAGCAAAGTCACTAAACTAGCTATGTAGTGTAGAATAAGATGGATCAACCATACTAATATCTTATTGCACTAGAGTCAAAATGTATGAAGATGCACAAGGTATATCAATGCCAATGTCTTAGTGCACTGGCCCTTATTGTTGCTATCCATCACTTCCAACAGTAGGCTATTGGGCTAACAAGTAGTTTTAACATCTTTTTCTTAGATGACTTGTCAGAATCTGAGGCCTAGGTAGATCTAGTACTTGTTCAGTAGGCTAAGAAAATAGTGAGAATTGTTATTCATCGAGAACAAGTAATATATCACTAAAGTCTTAACCTATAGTGTCGCGAAAATCTATAGCTAGAGGGTCCTATAAGTGCATTCTATAAAGTTTTATACCAAATTAACTTAACTAAAAAGGATAAAAAGTTGCATATCAACATATAATATATTAAGAAAATGAAAATAATAAAGGTGACAAACGATCAAAAAATATACCACACACCAACAAGTACATCACCAATATCATTGCTTGAACTTAAATGTGTGATCAAAGTGCTCATCAATAATATGAGATTGAGACGTAGTGTTTTGCCATTTATACATTGTTAAATGAAAATGCTATATTTAGATATCCAGTTAATTTGAATTCTTCCTTGAGGCTGTAGATTATGAAAGGCATCCAATCAAACTGCCTCTTGAAGCATTGGCTGGTGATGATTGAATTGTCACAAGACACAATCTAGATGGTGCTATTTTATGATTCAAAAGCATATAAGTGATATTAATGCAATCCAAATGTTCAAAAAGGCCAAGCAATACCCCTGAATCACCTACGTAGGCTCTATGGCTATTACGGGTGCTAAATAATATGTGGGCAACATGAAATGGAATAATAGGTCATTATGAAATAGTTAAAAAAAATGCACATCATAAATTAAAATCAAGTACACACTATGTTATCCCTCATCCAGCAAAGTTCTGCATTGACAGAGGATTTTGACACTCAGACAAGGAGGTTGTCTAATGTTCTTCCATTTGTTGCAATGAGCAAGCACATTTAGGAAATAATAAGAAATATATGTAGTTAACATAGTTAAATTAAAAATATGAAAATTTTAATTATATCTCATACCTGAGACCTTAAGGTAAAAGTATAGGATACTCTTCAATGCGAGAGTTGAAAGTGGACGGTCTCTCATGTGCGAGCATAGCAAATCAATTCCATGCCAACAAATGCAATAGCATCAAGCATCTAGTTATAACGCAATCACTCTTATAGGTTGAGTTACAAAACTCCTAATAGAGAAAAGCCAACACTACTAATCCCCAGTTAAAACAATTCACCTGCTTGAAGTCCTTCAATAGGGGAGTAAACTCTATAACTAAATCTATCTGGTGTCAACCAAAATTCAAACATACAAAGAATATATGCACAGGTGAATTGATGCACAACCTTATCCTTCGCATCATCTAATAGATGTGCAAAGTTCTAGGCAACCAAATGATGGTAAGTCGCTACCTATTAATTTGATCAATCGACAGCTCAATCCATAAGAGCCACTCACATAAGCCTAGCTAAAATGAAGTTTGTCCTGCCCACAACAGGACCCTCCTTGATGGGTAGGCCTAACTACACCACTACATCCTCAAGGGTAATTGTGCACCCTGCCTGAATGGTGTGAAATATTTATGTCTCGAAGTGCTATTACTTAACTAGTACACTGAAAGCAATTTATCATACTTAAACTACTCGAATCATGCAATGTCATGAAAAATCACATTGTCTAAAATAATTGATAATGACTAGTGGTGGATTACTTAAACAATCATGGTGTAGGACTAGTCATAGATGGAGTAGTTGATCGACCTATGAACATAGTTAAATTATACAATGAGTGTAACTTAATGAAATAGTTAACAATGTTAAACAAAATATCTTGCCTTGTTGTTCTAGATAGCTTGCAATATATGTCACGTTTATAAGTATAAAAATAACTCATTTTTTGAACCTAGATGAATAGGTTGTCCAGTTTTGACCATGGGATTTATGCAAAGATAATATAACGTCATGTTACTCATCTAAAATTAACACACACAAATGACATAATGTACTCTTATTTATTTAAAATTGACATGCATAAATAACATAATATACTGTTATTCATTTAAAATTGATATGTACAACTATACATTTACAATTAGAAAGGATAAATTTACAATTAGAAAGGGTAAATTGATGTTAATACACTATTAAGTGTTAGAATTGTGATGCGAACAAGATGTGCAATTATGTCCATTTTTGTTTATAGAGGTTGCACCTCGTTGGCTATCTCGAGGTCTTAAAATTTATTTCATTTCAATAATGTGTCAAACGAGGTCAACGTTACTCTTAAAGCATTAATGGATTTGGGACCAACTTTAAATCAGTTAGTTATGGTCAATATTCTCGTCCTCTAATTAGTTGGAACATATTGATGTATGTATCATGCATGGTGTCTAGGTAAAAAAGGGATCCACAAGATGAAATGTCTAAAAGATGCTGATGCACTAGTTGCAAGAGCATACTAGCACAAGTACTTATCTACATGGAATTCATTACAATCACATGCATTTGGTCAAGCTTATCATGTAGCACCAATCGCATTGGTGATTCATTTTGTCATAAGGCTCTTCCACCTCAAACAATGTAGCTTGCCTATTGAACACTCACACAACACATGAATGGAAGTGTTGCACATTTATCGCCCTCTTTTTTTTAAGGATTTGATAATAGACCTAACTCACTACCATTTGAGCATTGACCTACTTAGCATATTGCATGAAGTACTGGCTCACCCGATAATGAGTTGCCTTGACTATGTCTAATATAAGCAAAGACCTAATCTCTTTGAAGATGCCATTCATACATTCTACCAAGTTCATTGTCATGTGGCTACAGTGATGACCCACACTGCCATATGCCTAAGACCATTCTTCTTTTGAGATTTTCTATAATTCACCTTATTGCCTTATCATGAATGATAACTAACTCAGCCAATTTCTTATTGACATACTAACGCTCATATGCATAACTTGTACAACAGTTTTGCTTTTAGCAACTAACCCATTATGGTGTATATAATTAATTAGAAAGGAAAAATATACAAATATTTTTTAACTTGTGCTTCAAATCTAATGATCTATAATAAGTGTGTAAGTTACTTACTACATGATGAAAACAAAAAATATAATAATCATATGGTAGCTGTTAAATAGTCTGTGAATTAGTGATGAAATTGATGGACGTTTATTTGATATTAAACAAATCCCACATCTTCCTAGTGTCACTCGCTTGCGCAAGTTGAAAAGAAAACATGTCTATGCTGATTGTATCTCCTCTTCCACAACTACAAAGGCAAGGGGCATAATATGTCGGTCGTCATCTTATGTCATCATTATTAATAGAGTCCTTTTGTATTTGCTGTAAAAGAATATTCCATTAATGTGAATTATCGACTTTAGGTGCTCTATTGCATTTGCATAAGGCTTGAAGTCTTGAACACCCAAAATATATGCTTGAATATTGGCACTGGCTCACTAGTAGAAGTGCTTAAGGGATATTGGTTGGTCACAATCTTAACATATGAGTCAGATGTGAAATGTTGAACCATGGCCAGTCATTTAAGCAATGCAGCATACAAGGTCTCCCAGTTACTAAAGGCAATAATAGCAGCTTTATGTTTTACTCTCATGCCTTCCTGTATGATATAGTGTAACATTAGAGTTTAATTTCAGGTGATATTATGATAGTGTCATAGACAAACATGTATGTGGACCGTATATCTTATAATTTGCCAAAACAATCCCTTCTCCTTGGCTTTTTTACATGGTTTAACCCGTCGTCTATAGTTGTGGCCATAATTAATACACTAGCATTCATCGTACTTTTACTTGTTAAATATTTCTTGTAAGTGTGGTGCATTCTCACCAAGTATAGTTTCATAATAAGACGCAATGCCTTCTGATTTAGATATTGCAATATGATGTGCAATTTCTAGTTATTCATATGCATTTGATTGCCCACTTCCTTACATTCATCACCTCTAGCTAATGCCAAATTAACTTGATGAAAAAACACAGTAGTGACATCTACATATTATGACACTAGTTCAACATGAAGAACACTAGCTGGATCCTCATCATCATTATTATCATCATCAATGCCATCATCATCATCATCATTAACAGGGTCAAGTTAGCAGTGTATTCATCTTCGTTTTGAAAGGCATCTTCGTTTTCAAAGCCTTTCAATACATTTTTTCTGAGCTAATTAGAGAAGAAAGTTCAATAAAGCCAATCACTGAGCAGGAGGAACTCAGTTGTGAATTAGTCTAAATTGGTAGGATGTGATATTATTGATCATAAGCTAACGATTACTAAAACAAATCCTGGTTGGATGATGGGAGTGACTCTAATACATTGATTCAAGTGTTTGCATAAAATTATACTGCATTCAATTGTGATAAGAAACATAAGTGTGATTGCCACATTTTATGCACATCAAAATTATCTTTTAGCATAATCGCTTAGTATACTATATTGGATTTACTTTCATCGGAAGCTTATATATCAAATCAAATATAACTTGGTTGTAAGAAAGCCATTGCTTTTGACTAATAGCCTCTTTTAACTCCCCCAAAGTGATGTCAATACTAAATGTTATGTAATACAATATTAGGCATTGAAATGTTGCACTCTAAACGCTTTTATAAATTCTTCTGTTTAAGTAAATACAAACAAGCCTATCTCTCTTGGCCTTTTTTTTCCTCGCCTATCCTAAACTCAAATTTGCTCCAAATAATTATCGTTGTAACAAAGTTATTTCTAAATATCCTCATTTCAAAACTAGACTTTTATTAACACATTTATTATTTTTTATTCAAATTATTTGTTATTCTTTATAATATTCATTTCTCATATCCCACACTCCACATTTACATTTTTTTCTTATTTAAATAATTATTTCAAAATTTTACAAAATATATTTTATCATTAATACAAATATTTTTAAATTTTAACCATTTTCTATTTGCTTAATTGTTTTAATATTTCTCACATTATTTTTTTATTGAAATAATTTTTATTTATATGTATCCCATACATATTTTTCTTTAAATAATTGTTTGAAATGTTAAATTTTACTTTTTATTTTTAAAATTTTTTTACCCTAATTTTTAATATATTTTTTATTATTAATATAAATATTTCAAAATTTTAGACTTTTTTTTATTTACTTATTTATTTCAAATTTTTGGATATTAATTTTTATTTAAATAATTTTTACTTACACATATCTATACATTTTTTTTCCATGGATAATTTTTTGAAATCTTAAGAATTACTTTTTATCTTTTAAAAAAATTATTTTTCCTACCCTAATTTTTTTAGTATCTTTTTATTATTAATATAAATATTGCAAATTTTTATACCTTTTTTATTTACTTGTTTATTTCAAATTTTTGGGCATTAATTTTTTTTATTGAAATAATTTTAATTAATTTTTATTTACACATATCCTATGCATATTTTTTCTTTTTAAAATAATTTTCTGAAATCTTAAGAATTACTTTTTATTTTCCAACAAAATTGTTACTCCTAACCTAAGTTTTTAGTATTTTTTATTATTAATATAAAATTTTAGCCATTTTTTGTTTACTGAATTATTTCTATTTTTCACATTATTTTTTCACATAATTTTAAATTATTTTTTTAACACATATCCTATACATATTTTTTCCTCTTTAAATAATGTTTAGAAATCTTAAGAATTAATTTTTATTTTAAAAAAAAATTATTTCTCCTACCCTAATTTTTTAAGTATCTTTTTTTATTAGTAATATAAATATTTCAAAATTTTAGACTTTTTTACTTTCTTATTTCAACTTTCTGGACATTATTTTTTTATTGAAATATTTTTAAATAATTTTTATTTCACATATTCTATGCATAGTTTTTATTCTTTAAATAATTTTTTTAAATCTTAAGGACTACTTTTATTTTTCAAAAAAAATTATTTCACCTATTCTATTTACATATTTTTTAAAAAATATTAATTCTTTTTTCCATTTTTAATGTCTACCTTCCAATTTTTTTAAATATAATATATATTTTCTTTACAACATATTTTTCTTTCATTTATTTTTTACCTTTTCATTTATTTCTTCCTTCAAAATATAATATTAATTTTTATTTTCGTCTTTTTCTTAGATGTAATGTATGTAAAAAATAACAACTAAAAAAAATTATCATCAAATAAACATTTAAAGAAACTAAACAATTAATATGTAATGAAATTAACTTACATGATAATAACAACTTCTTTCTCTTAACTAAACTTTGAGGATCATAAAATTATTATTATTATTATTATTATTATTATTATTATTATTATTATTATTATTATTATTACTTTTACATAAATGTTCCAAAATCCATATATTTCATACATAATAAAGAAAAATACGAAATACAAAAATATATTACAAATATATTTTATTGCAGAAAATATCACATTTACTTTCAATAATAAAAAATGTCAATAAATTTTCAAATATTATATTCCACTTACCTAAGATATTGCTAACAAATGTGACTTCAATTAATAGATTTTGCAACAATTCCTTGCTCGTCAACACTCTAAGCCAATAGAAGAAATGGAAGAAATTTTCTCACAACTCAGTTGAAGAAGTAACTCACTTTCATGTGGGATTGAGGCATTATATTGGTGGTGAATTTAGGGGTAAAACTGTAAATTATACATCCTATAATCTGCCCTTTTTTTAGCAAATCAAAATTTTTTGAAATCTAGATCCTCCAGTTAGTAATAAAGACATGTTAAGGTAAATCCAATCAAATTTGTTTACTGTTCTAACAATGTAACCAATTAGTCAATGTGACCGATCAACAACCTAAAAGGTCACATTATCAACCTTTTGTAGGCTAGGTCTTAGCTTGAATTTGGAACCTATGATTATGAATTTAGAAGTATTAAATTTAGTTCTAATGGTTCTGAATTTTACACAATTATTTCTGACGACTTTTTTTTATAATAATTTATGTATATTCAAATTGATTGTGTTCGAATTCATTCATTTTATTACCTTCAAGGCAATTATCTTTTTCTCTATCACTATTTTGATTTTTTTTTAAATTACTTTTGAATCAAAAAATGTTACAAGCTTTCTTTTCAAACAAGATTGCCAACCTCAAGGAGTATCTTGAACTTTGAAGATATTCACAAAAAGCAAGCTTTGAAAGGGGAAATTTTTCCTTTTGAATAAGGTCCACGAACTACACTCTCCTTCCAAGCTTAGAGCTAAAATCATGCCAAAACTATCAATGAAGCAAAGAAGAATGAAGTGCTAATGAAACTTGCCACAGGGAATTAAGCCAAATATCATCCATCCTCAAGCGCACCATTTTTAACCATTAGGATGGCCTTCATTTGCAAACATCAAAATGCACTATTTAACTATTAGTTTGTGCTTATCAAAACACAATGGTGCATGGACACTACAGATCTTTTCTGTAACATCCAGGTTCTCCGTAAACATCAAAAATGGGTCAGATATAAAAGGAAATCTCCTAAATAGAAAGATTCGAGGCCAAATAAAATTAAGATAAAATTTTGAATAATAGAAAATGAGGATACAAGATTTAAGATGTCTAAAAACCAAAACCAAAAGAGCTAAAAAAAAGTTGTCAAAATAAGTTAGAGCATTTTCATAATTTTTGAAAAATTTGGAAAAATCATAGGAGGGTTTTTTTTTAAATGAGAAATTTAAGCTTTTCAGGGTTCTAAGAGGCCCTAAAAATCATGAGAATCCCCAGAACAGTTGAAACCCCTCTGGAGCATAATTTTAGTCATTGGTTGATAGAAACTTTGACCGAACAGTTTGAAATAGATTCAAATCTAATTTGGGTGAAACCAAAGCCATTTTATAAGTTAGAGGACCCAAAATTTTATAATGGAAAAAATGAATTGTGAAAAGGAGTTGAAATAAGGCCAAATAGAGAAACCATAATTTGTGGACTAAAATGAAAAGTGAAAAAGTGTATATAACTTTACCTTTTTCTCTTAAAACACATTCCAGCCACTTCTCCTTCCTTCTCCATGACATGAAGTAGCTTCATACTAGTCTGAGATGGTGTCCAAAGAGGGAGGAGAGAGAAGGAGAAAGAAAGCAAAAAAGATATGGAAATTCTTGATTTTTCATACTCCTTCCTTTACCAAACTTATTCCTCTCCTTCTCCTCTTCCTTTCTATGATTTCCATGAATGATTTTGGACTATTTTGGGTCTAGTTTAAAGGGAGGAAGATAGAGTTTAAAGGAAAGGAGCTTACCAAGTGAAAGAGCTCTTGAAACAAGCCTAGAAACAAGGTAAACTCTATTATTCTTCTTGTAATTCTCCCTTGTCCCTCTTAGTGTGTGTTTCATCCCACTTAGAGCCCAACCAAGGGAGACTAAATTCTAGTATTAACAAGGAAGAATCATAGGCTTTGGAGTGTGAGGAATAAGTATATGCAAAGAATTCCAACTAAGATGCATTAGAATTCAAGTTGCACAATCTAAGGGCTTTTAGATAAAGGATAAAATCTAATTTTTCCTAGAGGTATTCTAGCCTATGTAAGATATGGTATGAGTCCCTTAAACCCCTAGGAAGCTCTACATGAGTCATCCCTTTCAAGAAAATAAAAATAACTCCATGGATTCCAAACAAGGAGCATGTCTCGGTCTAAGCTATACCAAGCACCTAGGAGGTGTTTTAATTTATTCTAAGGCTAGAATGGGACTAGATATGATGGAAGAGTATCAAAGGAAGTCTTAAAAAAATCTTAGAAGCCATGGCATGAGATGGAGGTGTAGGCTTCACAAGGGGACATAAAGAAGCAACTCATAGCTAAACTCCTTAAAATGAATGTGTGATGACTCCAGAGAGTTCAAATGGAGTCAAGAGTCATATATTAAAGGATAAAATGGAGCCAAGATCATAAATTTTGTAGTTGCTTCATTAGGTCCTTTATGGAACCATAAGTGTGTCTTAGAACCAAGCAAACCTCCATAGAGTTTGTAAGAAGCTTAAGTTGGCTCTTATGAGTAATTTATGTCTCTTTTGATGTGTCTAGGCCAAGAGAACCAAGCACTATCTAGTTGCAAGGCTTGGCCGATAAGGGAGAGAAGAATTCTAAGAGAAAAGTGTGTGCAATTGCTTTAAGGTAGCTCTCTAACCTTTCTCTCCTGCATTCTTAGTTGTTTTCTTGTCTTTGGATGTGTGTATGTATATTTATACTATGAGAAATGTTTCTGACTATTTCCTATATGCCATGGTACCATGATATTCTTAAAATGTGTTTTATAAATGTGTTTTGGCTTGAATGGGTATGGTGACACTAAAAGTCCCTTAGCAAGAGTGCGAATGAGCCAAAAGTCCCTAAGATTAGGTGAAACAAAACCAAAAGTCTCAAAAAGAATGAGGCTTAGTTAAAAGTCCCTTAAAAATAGGAGAGGCAAATCTAAAAGTCTCAAGGAAAATGGGCGAGGCCAAACCAAGGCCCTTAAGAGCCTATGTATATTATATATGAGTTTCTTAAACATAAAAAATGTTACATATATGTTCACTAGTAACTTGAAAGCCATGCATGAATTCTTTAACATGTATATGTATCCATTATGTATGTTTGAAAGGGTTAAGACCTATTGAGATTCTTTGAATCTCACTATTCCCCCTCCATATGCTTATTCATGTCAAGGTGAGCCAAGGAGTCCAAGGAAAGGAGACCAAATGCCTTGGAGCATGATTCTTGACAAGAAAGTAGAAAAATAAGCAATTCTATAGGATATTGATGTCAAGAGATATATCCATGTAATGTATATGAGATGTAATCATTTGAGCAAGATTATATATATATATATATAATTATGATATATGTATAAATCTTGAACCCAAATGTATAAAAATGTGAGAATTTGCCACCTTTATGCTAGTATGTGCTTGTGTATAAATGTGAGTGGCATGATGAAATTGAGATGCATGAATACTTGGACCACTTGGGCAACCTTTATAAGTTAATTTTAACCATTTACATGCGCCCAATTGGTTGTGGTTGGAGTAGGAGAGCATATATTGTCATTTTGACCTTATTTGATACCTAAAAATTGCCACTTTGCGAGCTAAACCCTAAACTGACCAAATGGACGAATTTTCTTATAAAATTTGGCATGAATATAGGCCTCATATAAAGCTTTTTATTGATCTAAGAACCATATTATTTAGAGGTCTAGAAAATAATTATGAATTTCCAAAGTTAGGAAAATTTTCAAATTTGGTATGTGCACTGTTCATATAGTCAATTTCTTCTCCTATTTCATCTGAGAGTCAAATGATATCCAATACAGATAAAATTATACAAGCATAAACTAAGGATGATAAGCTTTTTATATCACTTAAGAGCACCTCATTTGGATTTATATTGAGGGAAATATGAATTTTTGAAGTTAGAAGTCAATACCAATAATGTAAACAGACCTATGGTACTATTCTATCAATTTTTGTAGGTTATATTCCATTCATTTGATCTAAAACTATTTTTATTCAAAGTTAGACATCCACTCTTTCTAGAATGGTATAGTTTGCTGGATTTTAATTTTTCTAGGATTAGTTATGAATTTTCGAAGTTTATATCTCAAATATGTGATAGCAAACCTAGGTAGCTAGACTTTTGGTGCTATTTTGTTATCATTCATGACTCAGATGATGTTTTCCTAGTCTAGAATGGTTTTTAACCCATATTTGACATTTAAGGCTTTCTAGAAAGCTATTGTTTGCTTAATTTTAATTTTTCTATAATTGATTTCCAAAGTTCATAACAGAAAGCTTCCACTGAAATCCAAAATTTCCTCCTTGAAATTATGATATATGACTTGAATGGATATGTTATAGATGGAAAACCATATTGGTAAGTTCAATGAGCCCCCAAAGCCTTGAATTATGTATATGGCTCCTTCATTATACAATTACCTATATATAAAAGATATGTTTTCTTGCAAATGTATTCCAATTTGCATGAGATATGTTGAGATAGCCCATGTGACCATGTTTTTAATATATGAAGGGGTATATTATATATACAAAATGATATCCATGAGTTTATAGGATCTATGAAGTATAAAGTGAATTAATTAGGCCCTCCATTGTGCAATTTCCCTTTCATTAATATGCCTTTTCTATGTAAATGCATTTAACTAAGTTATGAAATGGAATGGGAAGGCTAGAGAAGTAAGGTATTACATTTCTACTATACAGAGACTTGAGGATCCTCTCACTTAAGAGGATCTAGATGCGACCAATTTCTGACTCTATCCCTTGATAAGGCCTATGACTTTGTCCTTTCAAACTTGAGTATTTTATTTTCTTAAATTCTTGTGTTTTTTCACTTCTTCTGTTACAGTTCTTTTATAATTCTAATTTCTATTTAAAACTAATAATCTTCTATGAAGATTTGTGCTTGTTCTGGAATTAAATACAGAACATGAAATTTGCCATCTATTGATCGCAATTGTATGTTTGAATTCATTCTATAAAACGAAAAAAGGTTTGCCATTGAATTTTCTTCTTATTTTTTAAGATCATATTTGATGTGACATAATAACAAATCTCTTCAGCATCTTTAAAACTAAGAGGGTTAAAAAAGAGAAATAGTTAAAGGCATCTACCTGCTACTTTTTCTAACTTGAAAAAGTGTGATAATAATGATCATATTTACTAAGGTCTAAGGACAGTGTTATATATACTACATAGTTTGCTTGTACCCATTATTGGGGAAACAAATATTAAGAAACTAATATTTACATGATTCTAATAGTGAGGTGACTAGGGAGTGTTGGATAAGTTGTTTACAAATGTGGTGAGCAAGGATTTGTCCTCCCAACCCAATTTTGGGGATTTATGCCCATGGATTTTATTAGGGGTATATTTGTTAGATTTGTACAGAATTAATATGTTCATTTTTTTAATAATTGTCCAATCTTAAATATTTAATAGTCCATAGTGTAAAATGATAAAGACCAAACATTGAAGCATATATAAATGTGCTAAAAACCACTGGATTGAATTCTATTTATTAGGTGCATGTTATCATTTTTATTGTCTTAAAATGCAGATATAGAAATGTTACTGTTGCATATTTTGCTAAAATGTTGCTTAGCTTTAAAATTACATTTAGATGAGGTCCCTCTTCTCTTATGCTGAAATTTAGATGATGGGATAATAGTTTGACATTTTGTCTCTTTATCTTCATTGAAACGTCTCTTGGTTATTCATCTATTGTTTGAATTGCAATTTCCTTTTATCCTTTTTGGTAGGCAATGTGTCCAATTTTTATGCATCTTAACTATGCATTCTCTTTACAAAATTAGAAGATTACAAAAATTATAGTAGAAGTTACCTGATAATTTTTCTTTAAACGTTGAAGAATTATATTGGATTTCTTTTAATATAGAATTTGTCACCAATAAATTTTCTGCCAACAACTGTTCTAGTTCCTAAAGTGGAAGTTCCAAAGTGGGTTTCTATTTATATACCTTCCACCATTGCTTATTACAAATTCTGGTCAAAGTTATTCAATAGGAAATTACAAAAAGTTATGAGTGAATTTATGTAAGTTTTTTGCTGTTAGTTTTTATTCTTTTTTATGGTTAACTGTGAATTGAAACTTTCCTATTTATATTCTTTCTTGCTTGGCATGAATAATTAGAGTTACTCATTACAAACAATTATGCATGTTTTTTTATATTATTGTGAAAGTCATCTTCAATATTTTTCCCATGGTGGGTAAATATTATAGCTTTTTCTCCTATAATGCAATTGTGAATTGCAAGTCTTTTTAGGGCCAAAGTGTCAGTAATTCAATGTTTTGACATGATTCATATATGTGTGATTATATAATTATAGTCTTAACAATTTTATATATCACTTATATAATGTGGGCCTTTTACCTGATCCTTCTTTAGAGGACTCAGTGGGTAAAGAGTATCAATTTGGTTTGTGTTCGTGCTTACACAAACACATGGGTTTAGACATGAAATAAGGCTTGGGAATGAGATAATATAGCTCAATGAAAACGAGGTAGCATATAGAGTATACTTAGACCAACCATAGTACATTGGGCCCCATGCCAATGTTTGTATTGCTTTAACACTTGTTTTTTTGATGATATATCTCCATGTGTATGTTTTTCTTGTGGTCTTATTATATGTCTTTGATTTTGCTTTCTTAAAACTTGCTTTATTTTTAAGTTCTCTTATTTTTACTATTTGGTTGTTTTAAGAGATTCTACATTGGATCAAATCTATAGTTTCAGACTTCAAAACTCCATACATAAACCTATCTTCTTCAAGTCATACTTCGAATAATTAGAAATTGATTTATACTTATAATTTTTTGCACTATGTAATATTTAGCTAAGTAATATCATAAACAATTTTTTAAGTTATTATTATGATATTGTAGCATGACAATTTTTATTTTAATGCTTGTATGAATTTTTTTATAATTATATTAAATATATAATTTGATAATTTAGCCATGTGTGGTTGATAATTTTAAAAGGGATTTCAATTAATAAAAAAATTCTAATAAAAAAGGGTTGCAAAAAAAATTTGTTTTAGTGGCGATTTGAACTGCAACTATTGCTAATTATTTTGAATTCACTAAATCTTTGAACTATTTGCCAATAGTTACAAAAATGCCACTAATTATTGATAGCTGCCATGTAATGTCCGGTTTTTTGGAAAACGATGAAAATGAGTCAATTTCAAAAGGAAGTCCCCTGGATAGAGAGGTTTGACATCAAATAAAATCAAGATAAAATTTTAAATAATAGAAAATGAAGATTCGAGACTTAACATGCCTTAAAACCAGAGCCAAATGAGTCTAAAAATTTTATCAAAAAAAGCAAAGGCCTTTTTGTAATTTTTATAAATTTTGAAAACTCACAGGAGGGTTTTTTAAACGTAAAAATTGAGTTTGTTTTTTTTAGTTTTCCGAGGCCGTAAAAACCATAAAAACCTCCATAATAGTTGAAACACCCTTTGATGAGCGATTTTGGCCATTAATTGACTGAAACTTTGACCGAATGGTTGGAAATTATTTTTAATCCAAATTGAGTGATTCCTAAAGCCATTTTATAAGATTGACAGCCTAAGTATTATGATGGAAAAGAATAATTTCAAAAAGGAGTTAAATTGAGCCTAAAGGACAAAAGCTAAGAATAGAGATTAAAATGTAAAAGAAAAAGTTCATAAAGTGGACTCTTCACATTCTTAAAGCATGTTCCCTTTTAGCTTCTAATTAACCAACCTATTTTCTGCCCAAACTAGAGAGTGAGAGCAGCTGAGAAAGGTGTCTAAGAAGGGAGAAAGAAGAAGAGAAAAACACCAAGGAAAAGGTATGAAATTTAGGACTTTTCCTAGTTCTCTCTTTAACAACTCTATTTGTAACAACCGGGAAAAGGGAGAAAGAAAAGAGAGAAAAAGAAAGAAAGAAGAAAGTTGAAAATTTTTGAAATCCAGAAACTTTGCTAAGTCTTCTCGCAATAGCGAGAAATGGTCTCGCTACAGTGAGAGTGCCTGTTCGCAATAGCGAAAGTGATTCTAACTATAGCGAGTGCGGGCAGCAGTCCATACAGAAACCAGGGAGCTGCTCGTCGTAGCGTGCGCCATAGCGAGAGTGGAGGTCTGGAACTGATGCGAGTTCACCGTAACAAAGGTTAAACCTCGCCATAGTGAAGGGAATTTATACGTGCTCGCCGTAGCGAAGATTACACCTCGCCATAGCGAAGGGAATTAACACGAGCTCGCTATAGCAAAGGTTAATTTTTACCATAGCGAGGGTCAGTCCGGAAGAGAGTAAAAGGCGAGAAAATGACTTCTTAACACGACCCAACTTATTATTTCTCTTATATTTGCCCTAGACTTCGACCCAAGGAGAGAAAAGAGGCCTGGAGAGTGAGAGAGACCAGGAGAAGGAGGAAGAACAAAGGAAAGGTAAGCAAGTTCCTCTCATTTCTACTTAGGATCTTGATCTCCTCTCTTTGCCCTCTTTTCTTATGGTTTTGTTTGTGAGATTAGTGAGATTTTGGGCATGGGTCAGAAGAGGAAAAGTGGAAAACACCCTTGAATCTCTGTGTTTTCTTTGAAAATGTTGTTTCCACTACCATGGGAACTTGAGAGAGAGGAAGAATTGATGGCATTCTAGAGAGAGAGAGAGAACCTCTAGGTTCTGGTATGTTAGGAGAGTTTGCTCCAAAGATTACATTCTAAGAGAGTAACTCCATGTTCTTGATTGTGTCTAGGCTCAAGTGAAGCACCTCCATCAAGGTGTGATTGTGAACTTAAGAAGGGAGAAGAGGAATTGAAAGGAAAAGCTAGTGTTGGCTCATAAGGTAGCTCTCTTTCCACTCTTTCTTGTTGCATTCTTGGATGTAATAGTCATTGTATGTTTATGTATATGCTTATTGTGTGGAATATGCCATATGCTATTGCTTTGATGCATTGATGCCAATGTGCTTGTATGATGAATTGTGAGATTTGCTCGGGTGAGGTAGTACCGAAAGTCCTTTGAGATGGGTGAGGTGAAGCCGAAAGTCCCTTGAGATGGGTGAGACAAGACCAAAAGTCTCATAACCGAGTGAGGCCGAGTCAAAAGTCCCTAAACTCGGGTGAGGCCATCCAAAAGTCCCTAAACTCGGGTGAGGCTAGACCAAAAGTCCCTAGAGCCCATTTTTGGCAATGTTGTGATTTCCATAGCATGTACAACGTGTGTTAGATGTTTGAGAATGGCTAAATGCTTATTCACATGCTTTGACTTGTTATATGCCTTGATTGTTTACTTGAATGAGTGCATGAGCTACTGAGATTTCCTTAATCTCACCCCTTCCCCTCCCAACTTAACATGCTAGGTGGAGCTCAAGGAGAAGCAAGTGCACACCAAGGAGCCTAGATGCATGTGTAACTAGACGTTAGATTATTTTAGTTATTTTGTTGTAAAGTGGTGCCAAATGAATATGCACCTACTATTTTTGAGTTGTAAATGTTATAGCAAGTGTAAATGTATGAATATATGATGATGTACAAACTATGTAAAGAGCCAAATCAATGGAAATGTGGGTTTTGCCCCTTTTGTTGAGTATATGTGAAAGTGTATTTTTGGCCGTAGCATAGTGAGTTTGGAATGTATGATGATTTGGACCACATGGACATATTATATAGACTATTTTCATGCTTTTAAACTTGTCCATGAGTGGCTAGAACATGTGAGAGGCCATTTGGACCCATTTTAGACCTTTTGGGTGCCAAAACCGCCAAATTTGTGAGCTCCGTCAAAGAATTACCGGATGAGCTCCTCTTGCTATGAAATTTGGCATGCCTCTAGAGTTTGTAGAAAGCTTCTCGAGAAGCTAAAGTGGGTAATATTTGGAGGTCTAGAAAATATTTGGTGAATTGTTGAAATTGCGAAAATTTGGTAGTTTGGTCATGTACTGTTCCTATAGGTTAGAAATGAAATCCATGTCATACATAGACCAAACGGTGGCCAACTATCATGAAATTTTATACACATAAACTATAAAATCACAGTGACCTGTACCAACTAGAATCACCTAAATCAGAGGTTTGTAGAGAGAGAATGAACCTTCTGAAGTTCTATATCAGCATCAGGGAGCCCATTTGACCTCCGTTACTATTCCATCAATTTTTGGGGTGTAGGGCTATTGAACTGATCTGGACTTATTTTTCTCCTCTAGTAGACATCTTTAGCTTTCCAAATTGATATAGTGTGCTTAGATTGGAGTTTTGTGGATTTAGTTATGAATTTTTCGAAAGTCATGATAGTAAGCTGCACTAGAAACAGTGACAGCCAGACCTCCTTCCCATTTTTGATGTCAAACATAGTCTAAACGCTGAGATTATGATTGGAAATTATTTTTAATGTAAATTCAACACTTAGAGATTTCTAGAGAGCTTTCGTTTACTAGATTCCCATTTTTCTATAATTAGTTATGATTTTCCAAAGTTAGAGCCAAAATATGACTTTTGGGCCCAAGTGAGAAAATGCATTTTTTTTTATTTTTGGCTCCATACCCGTGGCTTATGGCTTGTTTTATGCTATGTATGAGTTGTATAAGTGGAGTGTGAGTAGAGAATACGAATGATGGGTTCACAGGACCCACGGAGCAGAAGATGAGTGTATGAAACCCTATTTCATAGCATGAAAATGCCACGGATTAGTATTGTTTCTTTCGAAATCATATGGAACCGAGCCCATGGAGAGGCTAGATAGTGGTAGTAGATTAAGGTGTTATACTATTCCCCTCCTTCCCACCTTCCTTACTATGGTTTTGGTTAGGGATATGGTGATGTTTTTGGGTCTGGTTCAGAGAGAGAAGAGTAGGAATTCAAGGAAGAGTCTACACCAAGTGAAAGAGGCTTTGAAGGAACCAAGAAACTATGGTAATTCTTCTTTTTTGTTGTTTCTCCTTGCTTACTTCCTCCATGGCATTTTCGTTCAACTAAGGGCCCATTCCATAGGAGATAAATTTAGACCATATTAAGGTAGGATTAAAGGTTCTAAGGTGAAAGGATTAGAAAGATACAAGTGGAATTAATTAAGAAGCAAAAGAGAACTAAGAATGGGAAGCTAAGGATTCAAAGATATAGGCTAAAATCTGATTTTACCCATGGGTGTTCTAGGTTTTGTGAGAGTTTAAATGAGTTCCTAAGACCCCTAAGAAGCCTCCTAAGTCTCTCCTTCTTCAAGAAAAAATTGAAAACTCCATGGGCTCAAATTGCTTCCTATGTATTAAGGAGTGTTTTAATTTGTTCTAAGTTTGGTTTGAGACTATATATGATGGAAGAAGATGAAAGGAAGTCTTGGGAAAAATTTAAAAGCCATATATTGAGAGTTTGAGCTATAGATTCCATAATGTGGCATAATGAAGCAACAAATAGCTAGACTTATTAAAATAATTGTGTGATAGCTCTAAGGAGTTCCAATGGAGTCAAGAGTCATAGATTAAGGGGGAGAATGGAGTCAAGATCATAAATTCCTATTGTTGTTTTATTAAGTGCTTTATGGAACCATAATTGAACCATATGAGCAACCAAGTTATTCTAGGGTATGTGTGGTATTAAAAATTATTTTAAAAGTATAATTAGACCCTATTTGATATGTCTAGACCAAAGGAATCAAGCTCCACCCCATTGTGAGTGTTTAGCCGAAGGAGAGGAAGAAAATCCAAAGGAAAAAGTGTGTTCCTACATACAAAGTAGCTCTCTCTCCTTTCTCTCATACATGTGTGGGTATTATCTTATCTTTGACTGTGTGTGCATATGTTTAAGCTATGAAAAATATTTATAGTATGTATGTATATGCCATGGTACTATGATGCTTATTTACGTGTTTGAAAGATGCTTTATAAACATGTTTTGGCTTGTATGAGCTTGGTGAAGCCAAAAGCCCCATAACTAGGGGTGAGGATAAGCCAAAAGTCCCTAAGAGTGGGTGAGACAAAGCCAAAAGTCTCTAAAAAGAGTGAGACTTAGTCGAAAGGCCCTTGTAAATGGGTGAGGCAAGTCTAAAAGTCCCAAAAGGGAATGGGTGAGGCTAAACTACTATCTTGACAAGCCTATGTGTATTATATATGACTTCTTAAATGAAAGAAATGATCCATTTATGTTCATGAATTTCAAGATAGCCATGCATACATTTTTAGACTTGAAATTGCATCCAGTATGTGTGTTTGAAAAGGAGAAGGGCTATTGGGATTCTTAGAATCTCACTCTTCCCTCTTTAATACCTAACATGTCTAAGTGAACCAAGAAATAGGAGCCACCAAGCTTGAAGAAGAAAGATTGACAAAGAAATGTGTTATTTGTTCTTTTTGTAACTATAATGATGTCAAAGGATGAAATAACATGATGTATATGATGTATAACCTTTTGAACACATATAAATATATGGATATGTGATGTATATGTGAGAATAGATAGCATTTGAATGATATGACATGGTTTTAATATTAAAATGCAAGAATGAGAATGTTAGACTCTTATGTATAGCAACAAGTAGGGTAGTGAATTTGTGAGATCTAGGTTTTTGGATTATTGGGACATGTTTAGTAAGCTATTTTTATATTTTTCCACGTGCTCAAGTAGTCCTAAAAAAGTTAGAAGCCAAATTGGTTCATTTTTTACCCTTAAAGAGGCATAAAAATGCTATTTTGCAACCCTATGTCACAAAGTTACTAAATGAGCAATTTTGAGCTTGATATTTTGCATACATATACATCATCTCATATAGATCTTTTTGTTGGTCTAGAAATTGCATTATTTGAAGGCCTAAAAAATTTCTTATAGTTTTTCAAAATTCAGCTCAGAAGTGGGTTTTGGTCTAGGCATTGTTTACTTGAGTAGATTTTATTTTCGTGTTATCTTAGAGTCAAATGAAATCCAATAGTTCTAAAATTTTACCTAAAAAAACTAGATATTTATAGTGATTTGTAGCAACTAGAAGTACCACATTTGGAGGTCTATAGAGAGAGAAATAATTTTTTGAAATTTTGCATCAGAGCTAATAATGCCAGTCGACCTTGTGTATTGTTTCATTATAATTTAGTTCCTAAACGAATTTAACATATTTAAACCTATTTTTTCCATAAATTACATCCATATCTTTCTAGAATGGTATGGATTTTAGGGTTTTGATATTTCTAGAATTAGTTATGAATTTTTGAAATTCATATTAATAACTTGTGACAACGAATCTGGGCAGCTGGACCTTTTAAGATTTTTTGTTGTCAAACGTGGTCTGAATAGGTTTTCATGTCCTGGAATGATTTTTAACATATAGTTGACATCCAAAGATTTCTATAAAGTTATTATTTGTTTAATTTTTATTTTTAAAAAATTAATTATGATTTTCCAAAGTTGATAACAAAAACTTGAATTTTGGACCCATGGCAAAAACTCCATTTTTCTAATGTGTGGTGCCTAAACTGAACTGTACGGGAAGTTTTGCAATGGTTATAACTTGTTTATATGGAATATAAGTAGAGGATGATATGGGGGAGTCCACATGGGTCACGAAGTGAAATTTGAATTTTTAAAGTACTACGCAATACAAAAACATTCTATTATTTTATTTCATTTTCCTTGAAACTCATGTATGAAGCGTGTATGCGGCTTCATGTATAGGAAGTGAGGCTAAAATAATATGGTGTTACATGCCACCTGTGCCATTAGTAATGGTTGTTTTAGAGATTGGAAAAATTCACTATAAAATGCCTCTCAACAGATGCATTGGAGGTGGTTAAAAATGCCACATAATGCTTTGTGTGTGTGTGTGTGTGTGTGTATAAAAGGAAATATCAAAACAATACATGATAATTCAATACAAACATGAAAATATTTAACCATCAAAGGTGGATGTATAATGGATCTATATATAAAGGATATACTAATGAATTTCTAGAAAGGAAGAAGAATTTATTGCTTTTGCTTGTAAAAAATAAATTTAAGAAATGAAAAAAAAAATTAGATATCCATTTTCTAAATATAAAAATAGAGCTTATCTTACTAATAACAAGGTAAAAGTTGACCTTTTATAAAATATGTTTTCAACATGGATATTAATATTAGATAGGTTATGGTAGGGTCAAACCATAAGCTACAATGATATCAAAAATAGTAATTGAAGCACATAATAGTATATATGAAAGAATTATCCTTGATGCAGCTAGACCTAATTTTAATGTTGGCAACCATGAGGAAATAGATTTTGATGACAATATTAATTTGAAATGTTGAGAGGCTTCCAAATTTATAAGCCCATTAGCTTTTTTATTTATTAGATGCTTATTAGCAACCACTATAACCAAGCTGCAATAATCATTCTAAGCTATTTGTTGCTGTAAAAAAATTAGTATTAGACTAACTATAATATATCAAAATAGTATTTTAATGAGTTTGCAAGTCTTATTAAAGCAAGTTGCCTGGATTATAATGTCATACATTGGAATTGGTGTAGAAGAAAGAAGTTAGTATCAAAACTTAGTTTATTTATTGGAAAAAATTGATGTATGCATTAATGAATGTATGTTATACTATAGAGATGATATAAACGAGACAATGTATCAATTTTGTGAAATACTTTGATATAAAACTAGTCAACTTTATTGAAGACAAAATTTTAAGGAGACAAATAAAAAAAATACATTATTTATCAATTATTACTATATTGCAAAGGCTTTATACTTCAATGAGTGCTATTTAACGTAAGTGATAACATTGGAATAACAAAAGATGTAAAGGTGTATTGTGCTATCCTTAAGATGGAGAATCATGAAAACATTTTGCTAAAGTATATCCTAATTTTGAAATAGAACCATATAATGTTAGATTCCATTTATATACAAATTGGTTCACTCATTACAATCAATTTGCTTCACCATATTCATGTTGGTTCATGATAATTACTTTTCACAATCTTTTCTTGAATTGTGTTTCTTATTTGATCCAAATGCTTTAATCTATTTTTTTTTATTTAATAGTAACTTGCCTTTAATGAAGGCAAGTTAAACTTTCTAATAAGCTTGACTTGCCATTAGTCATGGCAAGTGAAGCCTGAAATAATTTTCTTTTTTAATTTTAATAGGACTTGCCATGATTGAAAGCAACTTACTTAAGTTTTATTTATATAAAACAACCTAATTTAACCTCATTGCGAGCAAGTTAAGTTGTTTTCCTATTAAAAAAAATGAAAGAAAAAGAGTGTGAGATTGAGAGGGTCAAGATAATGAAAAGAGACAGAGAAAGAGGAGGTAAGATTAAGTGAGTGAAAAGAGAGTGTGTGTATCTCCTCTGCATTGTATAAGTAAATGCACAATAAGTAATTGGAGAGAGATAAAGAAAAAATAGGAAGTAGGTAGAAAAAGAGGAAGTGGACTTCATATACCCTCCTACCCATTTATGTTATTCTTTTTCCTATTTCATAAATATTGTAAACGATTAAAATTTAAATTTATTTGTTATCAATTAAGAAAGAGAGAAAGTTTAAGATTTATTTATTATTAATTAATAACATTTACTTTTATTAATTTAATTAATATTATTTTTCTAAATAATATTAATCTTCACACCCCTAACAAAAAATGGTTGACATGACACTCTAGTTCAAACTTTCATCTCTAAAGCATCCTTAGATCACACATCCGAATACATGCATTAGTACTAGAGATATACCCAGTGGTAGATCCATTTCAAGAGCGATGTTGCTAGCTTCATGGTAAACTTTTAGACAACCGTCATGATTATCTTTTTCCTTTCCATAATACATATTATTATGACATGTCACACTTTATCTTCTTCTTTTTTTCGGTCAATATTGCAAAGACTATACAAGTTGATTTTGCAAGAGCATCCATTGGAATTTTGAACATTGTGAACCAAAACAGCATTATAATAATGCTTGCTCTCAAAGAACAATGATTCAAGATGTCTTCCCATGCTGCTTCTCTATCACCTAATTTACCAGATCATAGATTTCAAAGGGCAATTAGGCAAAAGAGGCCATGGATACATTTCAACCTGATCACCTATTGTGAAAGAGAAAGGGCAACATGATGACATTATGCATCAACTTCATCTATACTGCTTGGAGGTGCTGCTCTTTTTTCTCATTTTAGGGCATCATTGCAGGGAGGCTTTGCCATAGTCAATCCATCTTTTTTTATGCCAAGCAACCAATATGAAGACTTTGGCGGTGCCTATCCTTCTTACTACATAACAACTCTTCCATCATCTCTGTTTCCATCTATTGAGGCTTCATTAAATGGTGCAATGGCGACTACAACAAGAATGTTAACAAACATTATGCGACATAATCAGCCATTGTTATAATCAATAGCTATACTCTTCATTATATTTGTATAGCATTATTATTATTATTATTATTATTATTATTATTATTATTATTATTATTATTATTATTATTATTTTGTCTATTTCATTTGACTAGCTTGAGTTTAATGTCTTTAATCATTTTATTATCTTCAATTATAGTAATTTTGCATTTAAATAATAAAAAATATATATGATATCTTCGAAAGTGAAGTGTCACAAGCATCCAACCTGTAGCTAAGGATTAGGGATGACTTACCTCTGCAAAATTTAATTGAAATTGGCCTTTTAGACCGTTGACTCACTTTAAAAAAGAAGTAACTAAAATTAAACTTTAAAAGAAAGAATTAATTATACATAAAAGAATGTAAAATATTTTTCAGCTCAAACTTATGATGCTCTATGAGGTTTCTCTGCGAGGTTTTAGTTTTTGTCTAAAAAAAGTAATTTACATATACTTATATATGTTTTAAATTTTAGAATAGTAAAATTGTTTGTTTATACAAAAGAGTCATATTATTTTTTATAGGATAAATTACAATTTATCTTTAAATTTATGCATGTTAACTTGAAATCAATTTATTTTTTAATGGTTTAAACTTTAAAGTGTCTCATTAAATTTCTTTATAACTTATTTTCATACTGTTTAATCAACTTTGATATTTTTAATCTTAATTTTATAACAGACAATTATGTAAATGTTAAAATGATAAATAGTTTTTGTTAAAAGTATATTTAATTTATATTTTAGATTATTGCATAGTCTTATAAAGTTGTTACTAAAATTAATTAAATTAGTATATAGTCTTTCATAATAATATAGCAAGTGTATAATTTTTATAGATAAATATAATTTTTTTAATTAAACTATATTTATAATATTTTAATTAAAAAATAAAAAACAAAATAAAAAAATATATTTAAGTCTGACTTTTTAAAAAGTGAGATATTTGGTGGTGAAAATTAGAAAGAGAGAAACTGATAAAAGAAGAAAAAATATGACAATTGTCCGTTCTAATAACTTTTCAAATATCTGATATGATGCTCTGAAATAAAAATATAATGTATAAATGTTTTTTTTTTTTACATATTAACACTAGATGATTAAGTTTTTTTCTAAATTATCTTATAATGTAATTTTTATTAAAGTTAATAATAGTAAAAAAAATGTACTTATATTTTGTTGTTGTAAAGCATTATTCATCAGCTATAGAAACTAAACCTGTCCATCAAAAAGAAAAAAGAAACTAAACCATGAAAATTTCAAACACAAGAATGGATTATCCAAATTCCTCCTAAGAATTTAGTGTCGTCATTTTCTACTCCACATGCGTATGAAAGGGAAACAACAAGAGATGTCCTACACATAAATTGGGGGGCAACTAGTCTATCCATATGGCAAGAAGATGATGATAAGATTTGGGCACAATACTAGATGCTATTGGATACTCTAATGAGCCTCATCTTTTCGTTTGAACGGTCATGTCTATTGGATTATTAATATTATTTAATTTTTGTCTGTCCAACATTATCTTTATGTTTGAGCTACCATGTTTGTGGTTATTGGATGTCAAAATTACAATTCACGAATCATAAAATAAATAAATCAATAAATTGTTTTTGATCATTAAGACGTGATCATATAATATTGAAAAAGATTTTAGTTTTTGGCTATCTTCTTTTCCAAAAAGACAGACAGATTCAAACGGCATACTATCAATTGGTAACTTGAAGTAGATATAAATCATTATTTGTTGAGAAAGTTAATATTTTTTTATTTATTTTAAATAAATTCTTAAAATAAAAATTAAATTATAATTAAATTTAGTATGTTAAAATAAGAATAAATTATACAAATTTATTTTGTAACTTTAAAATGTATACAGACTTTTTTAAAATAAAAATTATTATATATTTTAGTTCAATTTTAAATAAATAATTATTACCAATATTATCATTAATAATTATTATATAAAAATATTTTTGTTATAAAATTGGTTTTAACAAATTTTATGTTCTTCAAATAAATATTTTGTGTAATTACTTATTTAAAGCACATAAATTTCGTTTTAAAAAATTGTGTTTATCATATAAATGATGAAGATTAGAGATTAGAAAATATAAATATATAAACTATGATTGTATTAAATAGTATATTAAAATTAATAATAGTCTTATGTTAATACTTTATATGAAAATTATGCATTATTAAATAGTATAGAAATGAGAGTCATTAATATTAAATTTAGATTTTATTAAATTTCTAATTTTAAATTTTATTATTAAATAATATTTTTTACCATATTAATGTATATTAAATTGAAAATTAATAATATAAAAATGAGAATCAATAATTCTAAATTTAATATTAATGACTCTTATGTGTATTTTGTTAATTTCTAATTTGGTATATATTAATATAGTAGAAACATATCATTTAATAATAATGTAATAAGCATAGCATTTTAATTTTTAATAATAAATTAATAAATATATAATTTTTTTAGATAAGCATATAGTTTTTTAATTAAATTATATATTTATAATATTTTAATTAAAAAATATATATTCATTATATTTTAATAAAATATTTGATAATAATATATATTATATTATATTATATTTAAATCTAATCATTATATATATAAAAAGTTATGACTTTGTATTGTTTTTAATATCACATCAATAATATTATTTATATGTTTATATATAAATATATATTGTGAAATCCATTTTTTTTTTCTTTTTTTTCCTCTAGGATCTACAGCATATTTTCTAAATTTGAAAGTAAGATGTAAAGGTGTTGAGATTGAAAGAGAAACTAACAAGGATAGCCAAAAAAACGAGATAAACAATTTTTCTTAACAAAAGGTCACAAGAAAACAGAAAGTAACAGCTGTCTGTTCTAATAGGTGCCTGACACCTTTCGTAATTCATTCAGAATCACATGTCCCTCACCCACATCGCACGCTTCCTATCTCTTATAAAATATATCTATTCTTTCAAATATCTCGCGTTACGACTATT
Organism: Erythrophleum fordii; assembly: GCA_032878935.1. Taxonomy (NCBI): domain Eukaryota; kingdom Viridiplantae; phylum Streptophyta; class Magnoliopsida; order Fabales; family Fabaceae; genus Erythrophleum; species Erythrophleum fordii. Next base: position 2,416,527 of record JAVQMF010000025.1, on the reverse strand, counting down.
ACGTCAAATATAAAACGTCACTTTTGTATATATATATATATATATATAGCTAATTCCAACTGGCCGAGAAAAAAAAAAAGGTAATTTATAATTTTGAAAATTTTAATAAAATTATAAACACCTTCAACGGGGATGGTACAAGCGCCAACTCTCAATAATTGGATATCAGAAGTGACTAGACAGCTTGCATCCATTAAATTGCAAATATGGAGAGTAGAATATAGCTTGCATCCATTAAATTGCAAATATGGAGAGTAGAATAGAATAGTTGGTTGGCACACTTTTGTTGACTGGGGCATGTTTAGTTCGTTGAGAGAAAAAAATAAAAATAAAAAATTTGATAAAATTTTTATTTTTATTTTTATAATTATTATTTAATCATTATTTAATATTATTTATAAATTATTAAAAATAGTTGTATTATAGATATTTTTTTATTTAAAAATTTATTTTTTTATTTTTATTTCTACCTCAAACTTTTTACATACTAAACAGGCTGTTAAGAATTTATAATCGTTATACAAAATGTTGTGTTTGGTATAATAAAATAATTTTCATAAAGTTAGAAATAAAAAAATTATAATCCAAAATTATATTGGTATGATATATAAAAAATGAAAAATATTTTTTTATTTTTATGTTTAATTAAATGCAATTAATATAAGAATAAAAAAATACTAATAAAAACATAATATCCTTGAAAAGAGATTAAAATACATTTAATTTTATTATTTAAAAAAAATTTACTATTTTGATATATATTTTAATTTAATTTTAAAATTAAATTTTTATATATTAGAAAAAAATACTATTATATAAATAATAATTATATAGATATAACAAATATTATATAAAATTTTTTATTTCCTTTTTTTTTCTATCAAACAAGCCCAGACATGCAAATGACTTGTTTGGTAAGAGAGAAATTATAAAAAAAAAAATGATGGATGGAGAGTATCTTTCTTTTATTTGGTTTGCGTATATATTATTTATTTAATTAATAAATAATATAAATATTGTAATAATAATTTTTTTACTTTTGATACTAGCATTAAAATAAAAAATAAAAAATATGCATGCCATTTTATATTTTCAAATGAAGTACATGGTCTGAATATAAAAATATTTTTAATAATTATTTAAATTTAAATTTTTACAAATCTAACAAAATTAATTAATATTTCTTAAAATATAAATTTTTAACAATTATAAAGTAAAATATATATATATGTCAATTAAAAATTTTATGTATAAAATTTTAAAAAAATTATTTATTTATATGACCCCAAAATGAAAATTAATTTTTTAAATTTTATCGTTACTATTAATTTTAAACTATTAATTTTTTAAAATTTTTTTAATTGACTCCCAAAATGAAAGTCAATTTTTTAACTAACCTATTAAGAGTCTGTACTGACCCTATGCGGGTTAGTTTTTACTGGCCCTTTAATGGTCAATTTTTATAAAAAAAATTAAAAAAAAAAGAACATGAAACTTGTTGTTTTACATCTCTTAAAATATAAAAGAAAATATTTTTTAATTGGACGTGGAGTTACAAGCTCCGCATCTTATATTATTATTTTTTAAAAATTTTATTATATATATATAAAATATATTTTAAAAGTTAGATATTTTTATTTTATTTTATATATTTATGTCAAAAAGCCCTTAGAAGAAAGAGAGAAACAACCGCGAGCAGATCTTCTTAATTGCGGAATCTGTTATGTGCAGTGAATTGCGAAAATCCTTACCGTCCATTTCACTTCATGCATTCCTAGCTGACACGCATTCCGCTCAGCAAAACCCTAATCCAGTTTGGTGGTTGTGGCAGACCTAGTCTGAATCAGGCAAGAAAAAATATAATATAATTTTGTAATGCATTTGATTACATAAATTAAGGCATTAGAGAATATACCATGCAGATTCTTGTATATGACAATTCAAGAGTACAGATATGGTGAGTCCTAATGTTAATTTGGTGATGATATTTCAATGATGTCTCTTCAGCATCCAACTTATGGTTTCCAGCACAAGGATTGGGACTTGGGGATGACCTACCTCCACAAAATTTAACTGAATTTAGCCTTCTAGACCCTTGTCTCATTTGACCAAAAAAAACTAAATTAAACTTTAAAGAGATAGAATTACTTATACAGAAAAAAAAATGAAAAATTTTCCAACTCGATGTTATGATGCTTTATGAGGTTTTAGTTTTCGTTTTAAAAAAAGTAATTTACAGATACTTATATATCTTTTAAATTCTGGAATATTAAAACTGTTTAGTTCTACAAAAGAGTTATATTATTTAATAGGATAAATTATAATTTATCTTTAAATTTTTGTATTTTAACTTGAAATTGGTTTATCTTTTGATGGTTTAATTAAAGCGTCTCATTGAATTTCTTCATAATTTATTTTGATAATATTTATTTTTTATCTTAGTTTTATAAAAGACAATTATGCAAATGTTAAAATAATAAATAATTTTATTGTTAAAATTATATTTGATTTATATTTTAAACTATTTTATCGTTATTTAAAATTGTTACTAAAATAGATTAAACTAGTGTTTTGATATTAATTAGGATATAATTTTTAATAATATAATAAGTGTGTAATTTTTATAAATAAGTTTATAAATTATATGTTTGTAATATTTTAAATGTAGTTATTATATTTAATTAAAAATGTAATAATAAAAATCTAAAAAATTACATTTAAATATATATATTTTTAGTAGAATGAGAATGTGAGAGAGACTGACAGGGAGCACAAAAAACGTGATAAAAATATTTTATTTTTATTTTTTTAAAAAAGATCAAATGACAACTGTCGGTTCTAATAAATGCCTGACACGTTTGGGACAAATTGCTTGACTTGTTTTGGTCTTGGAAGAGGAGCACAACCCAACGGCATGTTTGGTATCCGGTGGCAAATGGGAAAAGAAAAATTAGGTAAAATTCTAATTTTATCTTTATAATTATTATTTAATTATTATTTAATTATTATTTAATATTATTTATTAATTATTATCTAATTATTAAAAACAAAAATATTATAATAATTTTTTATCTATAAAATTATCTTTTTTATTTTTATTTTTATATTTAACTTTCTGTATATCAAATAGACTGTTAGACCAAGTGGTCTTTACAAATTTTAACACATTCTACACTTTTTATAATCTTAAAATTATTTTTTAAACAATAATATTTATAAATAAGTAATTACTACTAATATTATCATTAATAGTTATCATATTAAAAAAATATTTTTATTATAAAATTGGTTTTAAGAAAATTTGTGTTCTTTTAAAAAATATTTAGTGTAATTACTTATTTAAAGCACACAAATTTTGTTAAAAAAATATTATGTTTATTATATAAATGATGAAGATTAGAGATTAATATATATATATATATATATAAACTATGATTTTATTAAATATATTGTATAAGATTATCATTTTATTAGATAGTATATTGAAATTAATAATAGTCCAATGTTAAAATTTTACATCAAAATTATGCATTATTAAACAGTGTAGAAATGAGAGTCATTAATATTAAATTTAGGATTTAGTAATTTTTTAAATTAAAATTTTTTTATTAAATGATATTTTTTACTGTATAAATGTATAGTAAATCGAAAATTAATAATGTAGAAATGAGAGTCAATAAATCTAAATTTAATATTAATGACTCCCATTTCTATATTACTAATTTTTAATTTACTTTATATTAATACAGTAGAAATATACCATTTAATAATAATGTAATAAAAATGTTATAAACTATGTTTTGACATATAATAATATTTAATTTTTATAAATATTATTACAAATAATTGTGGATGCACAAAGCTATCAAAATAGGTATTATAAAATTAAATAGATCATATATTTTGATTTCTAAAATCTTGATGGTATATTTAAAAGATTTTTTTTAAAGTAATTCACATTTTTTATGGTGGCAACAACATTAAAAATGTATTTTTAATTTAAAAAAAAAGGACAAACTCAAAAAGTTGAGTGCTGATATGTAACGCTCCCTTATCAAACAAAGAGGCACTTACCTCTAAAATCAAAATTTGATCTGGCGGAGGGAAGCACGGCCCTTCTTGCGTACTTTGTGCCCACACAACCCTTGTTTTCTTACCATAGCCTTTTTCTATTTTGTTTTCTTGTACCTGGTCCCTCCACTTCTTTCTTTTCTTTTCTTTTAGAAGCACGTGTCACTCACTCCCCACACTCAAGTTCTTATATCTGCCACAAAATATCTGTTTTTATTCCACGTCACTCCTATTACTACGACCTTTTTTATTTTGTTTTCTTGTGCCTATCACTGCCAAATCACTTCACTTTCTTCTTTTGTTTTGTTTTAAAAACTCATTTCACTCATTTACGCCACACACTTCTTATCTCCTCCACAATATATCTATTCTTTCAAGTGTCCCACGTCACTCTTATTACGTCAAATATAAAATGCCTTATATAATATATATTTTTTAGCTAATCCCCACTGATCCAATTTTTTGAAAAAAATTATTTAAATGTCCTGATAGAAATAAAAATAAAAATAAGTGATTTTATAAATAAAAAAAATATAATATCTTTACTTTTAATGATTAATAAATAATATTAAATAATGATGATAAAGACAAAAATAAAATTTAACCAAAATTTTTATTTCTTTTTCTTTTTTCATCCAAAAACCAAGCATGCCCTTACAGTGAAGAACTAAAAACAAAATTACAATTCTTAAATAATAATTAAATAATTAATATGAATATTTAATATTATATAATTAAAATAGAAAATAAAATCAATATATATATAATTCCGAGTTTGGGACTGTTCCCTCTCACTGCTCATCACTGTTCACCTTTTTTTTTTCTGTGGAGCCTGAGTTTTAGCTTTTTTTTTTTTTAATATGAGGCCCACTGGAATTTTTTTAATTCCCCTGCACCTTGCAGGGGTAGCTCTTAGTTAATTCTAAATCAAGTGAAAAATTGTAATTTATAATTTTTAAAAATGTAATAGAAATTATAAACACTTGCAACTTAACTGGGAAGCTCCATGCAAATTATCGCAAATCCATCAAATAAATATATATTAGAAGTGACAAGCTTGTATCCATTAAGTTGCAAATATCGAGACTAGAAGACACAGTTGGGACCCAGTATGGACCCTTTCATTGACAAATTTGGTAGATGAGAAATGAATCCGTCACACCATTGTTCTAATGCTGGGTTTGGTACAATAGGATAACTTTTATAAGAATAAAAATATTTTAAAAAATGAAAATAAAAAAGAATTATGTAATTTAAAATTATATTTGATATGATTAAAAAAATATAAATATTTTTTATTTCTATTTTAGTTGAATAAAATCAATTCAAGAATAAAAAAAGTACATTTAATCTTCTGACTTTAAAAAGCTTTTTTAATACTTTGATATATATTTAAATTTTTCTTTCTTGAAATTGATTTTTTACATAATATAAGATAAAAAATAAGAACAAGAAAAACAATCCAACCTCTGGAACTTGTTTTTTTTCACTTGCATCAATCGAAGTGACGAAACTATGTACAGTGTTAAAGGAATGGGGCTATAAGAATCGAAGAGCACAACCTCATTTTCTTGCAGAACAAGATTTCAGAAGAAGATTTGATCGTCACTACTCCTCTATAAAATCAACGTAGAAGCGCAATAAGATTAGGCTGCAGGTAACTTATCCAAGCAATCAAATATTAGGTAGAGTTGTAGTACTCTCCTCTTGTTTGAGAAGAATTTGTTATTTTTTGTTGTATTTCCTTATACTTTAGTTTCTGAATATTTTGGCCACAGATGGCAGACATGCACCACAAAGATGTCGTCTTGGAAATTCAACCTTCACCTCGTTCTAACTCCTCCAACCATTTTGAAGATCAGGTGTGCCACTCATCCTATAAATTGCGAAGAGGTTGTTGTTGTTATTGTTATTATTATTATTTTGTTTACCTTCCTTATGCTTTCTTGAACCTTTTTTGGCCAATAGAAAACCGAAAGAAAACTACAAAACATCCAGAAAACAGAGCACATTCCTAACCGACACCTTCACAAGCCAACTTAATAAACATCACTAAAAAGGAAATGAATTATAAATCAGGGAAGAAGAGAAAAATTGTGATTTACCATTTTTAAAAATGTAAAAAATTGAATATTATACAATTGTTAATTTGTGAAGTTGGTTATTTTCATTTGTGTTACTCTGCTTGTGATTCCTTATTTAAGATTGCTACTTTTCAATCCAACTCAACTTCAGCAGATGTCGAGCAATTACCAGAATAATGGGCCCAATAAAGATGAAACAGAAATTGTGGAAATGGCTGAACACCATGTGGAGCATGAATCCCCTGCTACTGCTCATTCTAGTTCTCCAAGCCAATCATATGATCAGGTACAACTATTGGTATATATATATATGATATATATATATTTATATATTCATATTGCATTAGTTTTTTGCAAACTGTAATTAGGATTTGGTTAATTAAGTCAAGGTGGATGATGTAATCGTTGACATTCAAGCAATGTTGCGGGATAACGAAGAATCTGCTTTGTCAACCAGATCATGTTGCATCTATAGGGTGCCCATTCTAATTCGTCAAGTAAACGAAGATGCTTATACCCCACAATATATTTCCATTGGCCCTCTTCATTATGGCACTCCAAGACTGCAAAACATGGAAAGACACAAGAAAGCACTTTTCAAAGAATTCATAAAACAGTCAAACATAAGCTTGAATAATTTGGTTAACTTTGTGAAAAGTTTAGAACCAAGGGTTCGTGCTTGTTACTCACAGAACATCAAACTTAAAAGTGAAGAACTTGTGAAGTTGATATTGTTGGATGCTGGTTTTATAATTGCGCTCTTCCTTGGATGGTCAGAAGAAGATTCTTATCTAAACATCCCATGTGTGAGGTTTGATTTAAAGATTGATCTATTATTGTTGGAGAATCAACTTCCATTTTTTATTCTCGAAGATTTATTTAATCGAGCCATTCCCTTTCACATTATTTATAATCATTCATTTTTTGAGCTCACATTTCGCTTTTTTGACTTACAACATTTTGATCCCAGTCCTATAAAACACTTTACAGATCTTCTCAGAAACTCTTACTTAAATCCTCACATAATGCCTTCTTTTGATTCCCCTAAAAACTTTGAACTTTTATACACTGCAAACGAGTTATATGAAGCAGGAGTGAAGTTTAAGAAAAGAACAAGTAATTGCTTATTAGATTTAAAATTTCCAGGATGTATTCTTGAAATCCCAAATATTTCAATAGAAGACCATACTGAACTTATCTTCCGTAACATGATAGCTTTTGAACAATTACAATATCCTTATGAACCCTACATTGCTAATTATGTAAAAGTATTGGATTACCTTATCAACACAAGCAAAGATGTGGATATCTTAATTCATCAAGAAATAATCAGCAACTATCTAGCTGATGGTAACGATGTGGCTCAACTATTTAATGGCCTTGGCAAAAATATTTTGTTTTCAAGTTTCAATTCAGATTATGTTAATATTTGCAAAGGGTTGAATGCCTTTCATAGAGATCCATGGAACAACATGAAGGCGACTTTGAGACGCGATTATTGCAAAACACCTTGGCAAATTGTTGCTTCCATTGCTGGAATTGTACTCCTTATTCTTACCATTGTTCAAACAATATTTTCTATCATCAAGTAGTATTGTAAGTTTAAAGCTTGTGTAATTTGAATATGCAGTGGATTTCCTGGCACTTTGTAATGAATGTCGATATGCAATTATTTTCCATACATATTGCATCTTAAACTTGAACTTTAAGAAAACTGCCTAGGAGCCAAGGAGACTGATGGTTTGGTGGGCCACGAGGAAGATTAATCACAAGGTATTAAGTGGTATTATATCTATGGTAATAATGAGCAATTATCATGGACAGTGACGGGTCTTAAACCTTTTAACGAAGAGAGAATTGATTAAGACACAGTTTTTGCACAAAGCACCATAAAACTTTTGTTGGGGTTTTAAAAATGATAAGCCTAGAATTCACATGACCAGCTGGCACAGATTTACCAATTGCAGAGAGGGGTCTTGGTTTTCAAAGAATTCATCTTTTTAATCAAGCTCTTTTGGCAAAACAGATTTGGTGAGTTATTTGATTAGCCTGAAGCTTTAATTTGTTTCTAATTTTTTGGCTACTAAAATTTTCTCTAAGGAAAACTGTGGTGTTCTTCAAAATCACTCCAATTCTACTTGCACAAATCACTCGTTTTGTATACCTTTTGTTTCTAAAATGGTTATTTGTTGTATTCTTCAAATCACTTACGTGGTTTGTTTCCATTATGCTATTAGTTTTCTCATTGAAGATTTCCATTTTGACCATAATCCAAAGCCAAACTATTTTAACACCTTCTGTTTTGCTTTATATTTTGATGCTCATTTATTCTTTTTATTTTTTATTGTTATCCAGAACTCAGTTTGAGAAATGCAAATCGTAATAGAGGTGATGATATAGAATATTGATGGGAGTGTGTAGGGAAAGTGAGATAGGATATAGTATAGTGGTACAATGCCGGGTTTCATCATGTTCCTAGCTGAGAAGATTTTCCAGCTATGTCAATGAACATTTTGTTTTTGTATAAAAGTATATTCTATTACTTATTTGAATGGCTACACCTAATTAGCAGTTTTGCACTTTCTTGATAGTTTCTGGGAAGGAAAATTTTACTTTCTTATTTAACTTTGTGTCTATTCTCTTGCCTCCCATTTTAGGTAAACTGAGACTGCATTGCTGATAATGTTACGTGATTAAAGTTTCTAAATTAAGATGCTGTATTGTGATCTGGCTAATTAATAGATCATGAGATTGATTGTAATTTTTTTTTTTAAAGATTAGGAGAGAGATTGTAATTGGAGGCAAATATTATAATAGGTAAGTGAAATTTCCCCATGAATATAAACATTGTAATAAAATTAATAAAATTTTAGAATAAATTACATTTTTGATATAAAATAAATAATATTGAAATGAATTTTAAGAAATATATATATATATATATAATAAGTTATAGTTTTAATAAAATAAATTAATATTATCTTTAAAGATATTTTAATTATTTTTTAATCTCAGAGAAAATTTGTATATGTTTTCAATATAAAGGGATTGAGGCCCTATAATTTAAGTTAATTTTAGGGCAAGATGATTAATTTACCTTTAAGTTTTATATAAAGACAAATATTATAAAAAAAAATTATCAATGCCTAGGTACTTAGCTCTATTGTAGCGTAAAGTAAGAGATATATCTTCATTAAATGGTTAGAACATTCCTCTATATGGTAAAGAGGTAAGCTGAAAAAAATTTGTATTCAGCCAAAAGCTTGAAGATGACTCCATGTTTGGAGTAGCATTTGCCAGTCGATTGGCAAAGAAAATTTTTATTACCGGAAAATTCTCCCTTTCGCACTTTTCTGAGTTAATACTCATTTAATATTTAAAATTAAGATGTTGTAAATTGAATTTTGCTTAGCGAATACTTTAACCAAGTTATAGGACTCTAAAACAGAAATTGACCATTGTGAAGAGAATTTGTTATTTTTTTTTCATTTCTTTTTACATATTAATATCACCCGATGGATAGGGAAGAACCCCGCCCCACTCCTCCAACCATTTTGAAGATCAAGTATGTTACTCCTCTTATATCTTTTGATGGGCTTTATCTCTGTTGTTGTTGTTGTTGTGATTACTTTACTTTCTTTTAAGTTTTTCCTCTTCTGGCCAATAGAAAATCGAAAGGAGACAACAAAACAACCAGAAAGAGGAAACAAAGAACAAGAAACAGAGCACTTTGCCAACCAACACCTTCTCTAGACAAGCTAACATCACTGGAAAGTGAAAAGCAAATCTAAAATGAGGCTTTTTTTTTTTTTTAAGACAGCTAATTCCATGTCAAGTCAAAAATGAGGTTTTTTTTAAAAAATTATTTTTATAACTATTATGAGAGCCTTATAAACATACTAATTTTACAAGTCCAAAATAATCTAATCCACGTTGCTAAAGTCCACATGACAAAAAAGACATCACCAAATCCTAAAATCACACAACATCCAACCCTAATATATAAAAATACAAATCCTAAACTATAAGAACAAGGCTCTTACCACTGGTCACTATCTCTAAAAATCAGTCATCTCATTCCAATCATACATAACACACATATTGACGGTTACAAACAGCCCATGATTTACTCTAAGGCAAAGGGGGAAATTCATTCTATTTCATTCAAAGAATAAACAATACAAAACTGTTAGGTTGGCCTAAACTTATTCATTCATTCTTTGTCACACCCGGAACACCAACAATAACAATGCTTATATTTGTTAAAATACATTTAATATAAATAGTATTATTGAAATTAAACTTTGTTAACGATTAATTATCTTTTAATTCATTAATTTTTAAAAAGATTATTTTGTGAATATGTTCTTTATCTTTAGTCATTATTTAATTTTTTCAAATAACTTTAGAATTTTTAAATTAAAAAAATGATAATTTTATATTGGTTAAATACTTGTGTTATATTATATAAGTAATACATACAAGAAATTTCTACAAATTAATACCCTTGAGACCATAAAAATTTATTAATTAATTGATATATTATTTGATATACAAATTAATAATTCATTAATTTATACATTAATTAATACAAAATCAATTTTATAATCATTGTACATATTGTATACTGTGATTATGCACATATTATATAAATAGCCAATTACAAATTATCATTATTCTACGTATTTGTTTGACCAAAAACTTTAAGTTCATGAATGTAATTAGTTTTATTAAGTAGAATTCATGGATTTATTCATTTTTTCAACAAATTAAAATTAAAGAGATTCCTTGTGTTTTGTCAAATTTAGTCTCCAGTCTTATGTTGAGAAAATATTTTATTTATTTATTTTTATTTTTATCATATTTATTTTTATTTAAGCAACCTGGGTCTTTTGCTATTAATTTCCTTATTTCAAGGGATTCAGCACATTCTTCCAAAAGATGAAATTGTAAGGATATATAACTGCTTTGTCTTTGTAAGAAAGGTGTTAGTGACAAAGTTTTAAAGTTATCATTTTTATTTCATAAATAAGTAATTAGTTTGTAGATTTTCATTTTTAATCTAACCTTTTTGGTCTACCAGCTATTTTATATACTTTTCATGGTGTTCACTAATATATAACCACTAAAAAAGAAGGCAATTTTACTGATGATTTTTGAGGGATCTTATTGACAGTTTTAAATGTCACCAAGACTTTTAGCAACCATTATGAAATTTGTCAACGAATTGTCCATCGTCAAAGGTTCGACAACAATTTTTTTTTTCCAATTATTGGTAAACTCGTCAATTAGACTATAGTCCAACAATGGTTAAAAACACATACACACACATTTATTTTATTTTATTTATTTATTCATTTATGGACGTTTATATGTGCTTTTTTATTTCTTATTTTCTTTATGGCTTTGTTGAACTAATATAATGTATTTATTCCTCTTGGAAATGTTATTGGTAGCACAAATAGATAACATAGAGTCATGTGCATGCTGAAGTGTTGCCTAGTTCGCATTTTGTCACAGTGCACAATACAAATGTGGATATAAGGTATGGCAATTTATATAATTCGTCATAGGAGGAGAGGCTTTATAATTGTGTATAATGAAAAAAAAAAGCAAGGATTTATCATATGATAGAAATCGCCAAATGGTAGAGAGGCTTTTTATTTGACGTACCATGGCAACATAAATATTATAATTAAAATAATATATTTTAAAATATTATACGTATATTAAAATAATTATTCTAACATAAACATATTCCCTACTTCATTTAGCAAAAAAAAAGAAAAAATTCTCGGCTTCATAATTATCCTTACAAATTCCCCACTCTTCTATCTTTCTTTTATTTCTACTATCAAAACTAAAAGTGAAGCTTAAATTAAATATCTCCTTGCCCCCATATGTTCTCAATCAATGCCATCATGGCTCTTCCATTCCGAACACTCTCTCGACTGTTCTCCCTCTCTTCAATCTCTCACACAAATTAATCTTTGGCCTATACATGGTCTGTGATTCTCTTCCTCAACTATCTTCATCTTTCCTTTATTTAACAGGCCAGCACTGTTCCTCTTCCTCTATTCAGTTCTAGTTTGTCCATTCCATCATTTCAGTACGGACGAACAGAAATAAGATTCATAGGGAAGAAGGGTGTATTGTGCAACACATTCATAAGTCCTTAGCAAGTATGGATAGTTGTGGTTAGATAGAGAGTAACTCTTTCGGTCCACAAAGGGATATTCTTAGAGAGGAGAGTGTCTTGCAATCTTTTCGTGCTTTTTGGAACACTATTAGATAAGACTGATGCGGATTTAACAGAATGCAGCTAGATATGCTTTAATATGGGTTAGTTGTAGTTTATCTTGTGAAGAATATTTTGAATAGTTGATAAGTGTATATGTAGTTGAGATAAGTTGTTACAGGTAGTTGTATTGTTGCTAACTTCCAGCTAGTGTAGTTACGAAAGTGGTTACGCAAGTGGTTACCAAAAGTGTATAAATAGTCTGATATATGATCAATAAGAGAAGCTTTTTGATCAAACTTTTCATGGTATCAGAGCCTCAGGATATTGGTCTGCCTCTTTAAACACATATCATGGAAGGAGAAAGCAAGAAATCACCTTACACCTTGTCTTCAAATGATAATCTTGGAAATTTGATTACCCAGGTGCAATTGAGAGAAAACAATCATGATGAATGGACTCGTGCTATCAGGACGGCGCTGCGAGCTAAGAAGAAATTTGGTTTTATTGATGGAACAGTGACAAAACCAGAAGAAGACTCGGATGAGATGGAGGATTGGTGGACAGTGAACTCTATGATTGTGTCATGGATAATGAACACGATCGAGCCCACCGTAAGATCTGCCCTGACGTACATGGAGATCGCCAAGGATTTGTAGGATGACATCAAAGACTATTTTTCAGTTACCAATGGAGCCCGGGTGCATCAGCTGAAATCGAAACTTGCAAATTGTAGGCAACAAGGAGCTTCCCTGATGAGCTACTACTCGAAGCTGAAATAGTTATGGGAGGAACTAGCCAATTATGATGTAATTTCTGAGTGCCAGTGTGGAGAATGTGAGTACAATATTGCAGCACAATTGACAAAGAAACAAGAAGAACAAAAACTACACCAATTCCTGATAGGATTGGATGATGCATATAGAGCTGTGAGATCAAATATCTTGTGCACATCTCCATTGCCCAATGTGAGCAAAACGTACTCATTGATTTGCCAAGAAGAACGGATGCAAAATACTTCAAAGGGTAAAGAAGTAAAGGCAGAAGCCTTAAGCTTCGCTGTTCAAACCGCTGATAAGAGCGTTGTGTGCAAACACTGTAATAGAGAAGGGCATGATGTCGAAGGATGCTTCCAATTGATTGGTTATCCTAAATGGTGGGGCGATCGACCTAGGACGTCGAGCCGAGGCAAGGGAAGATAGCAAGGAGGAAGAGGACAAGGAAAGAGTATGGGGCGTGGTCGTGTTTTAGCACGAGCTAACTCTGCTCAAATAGGTGGGAAGCCTAAAGAAGAAGTTAAAACAAATGCAAATCAGATTCCAGCTGAGTTGACGAATGAATAGTGGGCAGCCATTATGAGTTTGTTGAACACGCGCAGCTCAGGAAATGTTGAGAAGATGACTGGTAAGGACAATTTACATTGGGTAATAGACTCAGGGGCCACACAACACATGACAGGACGATGTGAAATCCTGTCTAAGACACAGCAGATCCTTGGTTGCCCAATTAGACTACCTAATGGCAATCAAGTGATAGCGTCAAAGAAGGGTTCAGTTGCCTTGAGTGAACATGTTCAGCTGGAGAATGTTCTTGCTACTCCAGGATTGAAATTCAATTTGATTTCCGTATCACAATTGATTGATGAATTAAAATGTAATGTATTATTTACTGATAAGCTCTGTTTGATGCAGGACCGCACTTCAAGGATGGTGATTGGAACGGGTGAACGATGCAAGGGGCTCTATTATTTGAAGACTGGATCACCGACTCAAGCACTCAGAGTAGGAACAGAAGATGTGCATAACTTGTGGCATAGGAGAATGGGGGATCCATCTTCGAAAATAGTAGAATTGATTTCTGGAGTTAGGAATTTTAATTTAAATAAGAGTTGTGATGTTTGCTTTAGAGCTAAACAAACCAGAGAAGTATTCTATTCAAGTGATAATAAAGCCAATAAAATTTTTGATCTTATTCATTGTGATTTGTGGGGGCCTTATAGAGTTCCTAATTCATCTAATGCCTCCTATTTCCTTACGATTGTTGATGATTTCTCACGATGTGTATGGATATATTTGTTGATTGATAAAATAGAAGTAGGACAAGTTTTGTAGACTTTCTTTGCCATGGTTGATAGACAATTCAATCGAAAGGTGAAAATGGTTTGGAGTGACAATGGGACTGAGTTCATGTGTTTGAGAAGCTACTTTCAAGAAAACAGAATACTTTATCAAACATTATGTGTAGGAACACCACAACAAAACGGACGAGTAGAATGAAAGCATCGACATATCCTCAATGTGGCTCGAGCTTTGAGATTTCAAGCTGCTCTTCCTATTGATTTTTGGGGTGAGTGTGTGTTGGCAGCTGGGTATTTGATTAATTGCACTCCATCACAGGTCCTTAAGGGCAAAACGCCTTATGAAGTTCTGTTTGGTAAGCCTCCTACCTATGATTGCATTCGTGTGTTTGGATGCTTGTGCTATGTCAAAAATTTGAATCGTAGCAAAGATAAGTTTGCTAGTCGAAGCCATAGATGTGTCTTTGTGGGATATCCGTTTGGTCAAAAGGGATGGAGAGTATATGATCTGGACACGAAAAAATATTTTGTATCAAGGGATGTAGTGTTTTGTGAAGCTGAATTTCCATATGCTGTCGGTGTTGTTCGACATGATCCACCAGGCCATAAACAGATACAGCAGACTGAATTCTGTGAAGCAGAGGATGTAGTTCCACGGGCAACATGTCAGACAGACAGTTCTAATTATGATCACGGTGACGAGGGTCATGAACCATTTTTATCTGCTCCAATGGAGAGTGCTGAGGTGAGGGAGGGAGAAGTCGTGATGGAACCTAACTTGGAATCAGCAGAAGAAGTGCAGGAACTTGGGCGTGGTTTACGCATAAAGCGAGTGTCAACTAGACTGAAAGATTATGTAACTTATGCAGCACAAAGAGTGAGCCCCTCTGCACATTCATCCGAATCAATCCCACCCTCAGGTACGCCTTGCAACTTAGCTTGTTATGTGAATTATGACAATTTTTCACCACAACATCAGGCTTTCTTAATAGCTATCACGAAAAATGTTGAACCTAGATTTTATCACCAAGCAGTAAAAAATGTTAGATGTAACAACCGGGAAAAAGAAAAGAAAAGGAAAAGAAAGGAAGTAGAAAGTTGAAAATTTTCGAATCCAGAATTCTTGCCAAGTCTTCTCGCAATAGCGAGAAATGGTCTCGCTGTCGCGAGAGTGCCTTCTCGCCATAGCGAACGTGATTCTAGCTATAGCGAGTGCGGGTAGCAGTCCATACAGAAACCAGGGGGCAGCTCACTGTAGCGTACGCCATAGCGAAAGTGGGGTTTTGAACTAACGCGAGTTCGCCATAGCGAATGTCAAATCTCGCCATAGCGAAGGGAACTGATACGTGCTCACCGTAGCGAAGGTTAAGCCTCGCCATAGCGAAGCCAAATAACACGAGCTCGCTATAGCGAAGGTTAATTTTCGCCGTAGTGAGGGTCAGTCCAGAAGAGAGTAAAAGGCGAGAATTAGACACCTTTAAATGACCCAACTTATTCTTTCTCTCATATTTGCCCTAGACTTCGACCCAAGGAAAGAAAAGAGGCGTGGAGAGTGAGAGAGACCAAGAGAAGGAGGAAGAGCAAGGGAAAGGTAAGCAAGTTTCTCTCATTTTTTCCTTAGAATTCTGATCTCCTCTCTTTGCCTTTTCTTCCTACGGTTTTGTTTGTTAAAATGGTTGGATTTTGGGCATGGGTCAGAAGAGGGAAAGTGGAAAACACCTTTGAATCTTTGTGTTTTCTTTGAAAATGTTATTTTCCACTATCATGGGAACTTGAAAGAGAGGAAGAATTGATGGCATTCTAGAGAGAGAGAGAGATCACCTAAGTTCTTGTATGTAAGGAGGGTTGCTCTGAAGATTATATTATAAGAGTATAATTGCATGCTTTTGTGTGTCTAGGCTCAAGAGAAACACCTCCATCAAGGTGTGAGTGTGAAACCAAAAAGGGAGAAGAGGAATTGAAAGGAAAAGCTAGTGTTGACTCCAAAGGTAGCTCTCTTTCCACTCTTTCTTGTTGCATTCTTGGATGTAATAGTCATTGTATGTTTATGTATATGCTTATTGTGTGGAATATGCCATATGCTATTGCTTTGATGCATTGATGCCAATATGCTTGTGTGTTGGATTGTGAGAGTTGCTCGGGTGAGGTAGTGCCGAAAGTCCCTTGAGATGGGTGAGGTGAAGTCGAAAGTCCTTTGAGATAGGTGAGACAAGGCCAAAAGTCTCATAATCGAGTGAGGCTAAGTCAAAAGTCCCTAAACTCGGGTGAGGCCATCCAAAAGTCCCTAAACTCGGGTGAGGCTAAACCAAAAGTCTCTAGAGCCCATTTTTGGCATTGTTGTGATTTCCATAGCTTGTACAACATGTGATATGTGATTGAGAATGGTTGGATGCCAAATTACATGCTTGACTTGTTATATGCCTTGATTGTTTACTTGAATGAGTGCATGAGCTACTGAGATTCCCTGAATCTCACCCCTTCCCCTCCCAACTTAACATGCTAGGTGGAGCTCAAGGAGAACCAAGTGCACACCAAGGAGCCTAGAAGCATGTATAGCTAGATATTAACTTATTTAGGTTATTTTGATATAAAGTGGTGCCACAATGAATATGCGCCCACTATTTTCGAGATGTAACTATTGTAGCAAGTGTATATGTATGAAATGATGATGTACAAACTATGTAAAGAGTCAAATCAATAGAAATGAGGGTTTTGCCCCTTTTGTTGAATGAATGTAATAGTATAATTTTGGCCGTAGCATAGTAAATTTGGAATGTGTGTTGATTTGGACCATTTGAACATGTTACATAGACTATTGTTATGCTTTTAAACTTGTCTATGAGTGGCTAGAACATGTAAGAGGCCATTTGGACCTTTTGGGTGCCAAAACCGGTATTTTTGAAAGCTCCGTCAAAGTATGACCAGATAAGCTCCTCTTGCCATGAAATTTGGCATGCCTCTAGAGTTTGTAGAGTGCTTCTTGAAAAGCTAAAGTGGGTAATATTCGGAGGCCTAGAGAATAATTGGTGAATTGTTGAATTTGGGAAAAATTTGGTAGTTTGGTCTTGTACTGTTCCTATAGGTCAGAAATGAAATCCATGTCATACATAGACCAAACGGTGGCTAACTGTCATGAAATTTTAGAAACATAAACTAGAAAATCACAGTGACCTATACCAACTAGAATCACCTAAATCGAAGGTCTGTAGAGAGAGAATGAACCTTCTGAAGTTCTATATCAACATCAGGGAGCTCATCTGACCCCCGTTACTGTTCCATCGATTTTCGGGGTGTAGGGGCTACTAAATTGATCTGGACTTATTTGTTTCCTCTAGTAGACATCTGTAGCTTTTCAAATTGGTATAGTTTGCCTAGATTGGATTTTTTTGGATTTAATTATGGATTTTCAAAGTTCATGACAGTAAGCTGCACTAGAAACAGTGACAGCCAAACCTCCTTCCCATTTTTGATGTCAAACATGACCCAAACTCAGAGATTATGATTGAGAATTATTTTTAGTGTAAAGTTAACACTTAGAGCTTTCCAGAAAGCTAAAGTTAACTAGATTCTCATTTTTCTATAATTAGTTATGATTTTCCAAGATTAGAGCCAAAATATGACTTTTGGGCACAAGTGAGAAAATGCATTTTTCTGGTTTTTGGCTCCATTCTCGTGGCTTATGGCTTGTTTTATGCTATGTATGAGTTGTGTAAATGGAATGTGAGTAGAGAATATAAATGATGGGTTCACAGGATCCACGGGGTAGAAGTTGAGTGTATGAAACCTCGTTTCATAGCATGAAAATGCCACGGATTAGTATTAGTTCTTTGGAAATCATATGGAACCGAGCCCATGGAAAGGCTAGATAGCGGTAGTAGATTAAGGTGTTACATTGTTTGTATCAGAGCAATGGTTCAGGCACTTTTGCTCAATTTTAGGCTTTTGAATGATGAGATTTGCTTGTGTTTGGTGTGAATGGTCATGGAAGTTGTAGCATCCTTATGCATATATGTTGTGATATCATTGTGAACTGAGGGTTGCTACTTCTTTCAGACATGGTTGAGACTAGAAGAGGCAGGGGTAGAGGCAGACCACCCAGGGCTCAAAGAGCTGAGCCAGAGGTTCCTGTTGGGACTGAGGATCCTCTGCGGGCCATCATGGAGAGACTTGACCGGTATGAGGCCATGATGGGCCAGCACCAAGAGATGTTGGAACAATAGAGATATATTGTCCAGTAGCAGCATGATATGATTATGCATTTGCAAGACACCCTGGCTAGGCAAGAAGAAGCCAGAAGGGATGCCCCTGTACCTCAACCATCTACATCTAGTATTCCACCTGCACCTCCCCCGAAGCCTGCTGCTCTTCAGACCCAGACGCCTATCCAGAAAGTATTAAAACAGTTTAGGCAGAATAATGCACCCTCATTTGATGGGGAGTTGGATGCGGATAAGGCGGAGGCTTGGGTCATGCAGCTTAAGAAGATATTCTCGGTGATGGATTGTACCACCGAGCAGAAAGCCCAACTAGCCACCTTCATGCTAGAAAAGGAAGCTGATAGATGGTGGTGTAGCACGAAACCTCTGATAGAGACCAAGAATATACAGATAACTTGGGAGACTTTCTTGGTCGAGTTTTATGAGAAGTATGTCCCAAGTTCGGTGAGGAAGAAGAAAGAGATGGAGTTCATGGGCTTGAGACAGACGGATGAGATGACTGTGGACCAGTATGTGGCCAAGTTTATTGAGTTATCTCAGTATTCCTCTTACCTCCAGAGGTATGATGATGAACCTTGGAGATGTGAGCAGTTTGAGACTGGGTTGAGACCCTTGATTAGCGACAGAGTCACTCCACAGCGGATCAGGAAGTTTAATACTCTTGTGGAGGTCAGCAGGGTGATTGAGACGAATCTGCAAGTTATCATGCCTGCTGTGACTATGGCTAGTCAGAAGAGGGTTCTAGTTTGACCCCTAGTACTAAGAGGAGAGGCAAGGGGCCATGGAATAGAAGGCCACAGCGAGGTGTGCCACCTCCTCGTGGCCAGTCATCCTTCCAGCAGTCTCCAGTGACATGTTTCAAGTGTGGGAAGCCGGGGCACATTGCTAGACACTATCTTCAGATGGAGACAGCGCCTCCTCCTAGACCACAGACCCAGGGCCGAGTGTTCGCCCTTACTCAGCAAGAAGCCAGCGCATCTCTTAGTTTGATCCGAGGTACGTTGATAGTGAATGGCTTTCCTGTAGTTGCTATGTTTGATTCGGGTGCTAGTCACTCATTCATATCCTATAATTGTGTGAGGAAATTGGGTCTGGTCATTAGTGTCTTGTCATTTGACTTGTCTGTCATTACACCCACTGGAGGCCACGTGGTTACTTCCTATACTTACTTAAATGTCACTGTCTAATTTAATCATTGTCATACCACTATTGATTTGGTTTGTATGCCCTTCCATGAAATTGATTTGATTATTGGTATAAATTGGTTGGCCGCAAATAATGCAATACTTGATTGTGAACACTGAACCATTTCCCTACCTTCTTGTGGGATCATACCTAGGGTAGGAGCTGAGTTATCCTTTATGACTACTGCCCAGGCTGAGAGATATTTAGAGTGTGGATGTCAAGGGTTTCTAGTCTTTTTCTCTATTCAGGCTGAGGTAGAAGAAGGGATAAAGGAGATCCCAGTTGTCAGGGAATTCCCGAAGGTTTTCTCTAGAGAGTTTGATTTTAGTGGCCTACCTCCTGAGAGAGAATTAGAGTTCCCTATAGACATAGTGCCTGGGGCTAGACCGGTGTCCAAGGCTCCTTACAGGATGGCTCCCGCTGAGCTTGCTGAGTTGAAAGAGCAGATAGAGGAATTGTTAGAGAAAGGGTTTATCCGCCTTAGTGTTTCACCTTGGGGAGCTCCGGTGTTGTTTGTGAAAAAGAAAGATGGTAGCTTGCGTTTGTGTATAGATTACAGAGAGTTGAATAAAGTTACCATCAAGAATAAATATCCTCTCCCTAGAATTGATGATCTGTTAGATCAGTTGGTTGGGGCATCTGTGTTTTCCAAGATAGATCTTAGATCTGGTTACCACCAGTTAAGAGTGAGAACTGAAGACGTCTCCAAGACGGCCTTCAGAACGAGGTATAGGCACTATGAGTTCCTTGTGATACCATTTGGATTGACGAATGCACCTGCTGTGTTCATGGATTATATGAACAGGGTATTTAGACTGTATCTAGATTAGTTTGTGGTGGTCTTCATTGATGATATTTTAGTGTACTCCTGATCTTTTGAAGAGCACGAGAGGCATTTGAGATTAGTCCTAGACACCTTGAGAGAGAAAAGGTTGTATGCCAAACTTAGTAAATGTGAGTTTTGGCTGACCGAGGTGCGATTCTTAGGTCATGTGATCTCACGAGACGGGGTCGCGGTTGATCCCTATAAAGTTGAGGCTGTGTTATAGTAGGATAGACCTAGAACGATCACCGAGGTTAGGAGTTTCCTAGGTTTGGTAGGGTATTACAGACGGTTTATTCAGGACTTTTCTCGAATGGCCTTACCACTGACGAGGCTAACTAGGAAAGATACACCTTTTGTGTGGGATGAGAGATGTGAGAAGAGTTTCCAGGAGTTGAAACTCTGTCTGACCACTACCCCTATACTGATTATCCCTGACCCTAGTGAACCATTTGTGGTTTATTGTGATGCTTCGGGCAAAGGGTTAAGATGTGTGTTGATGCAGCAAGGTCGAGTAGTGGCATATGCCTCTAGGCAGTTGAGACCTCATGAGGAGAATTACCCCACACATGACCTGGAGTTAGCCGCCGTAGTGTTTGCTCTTAAAATTTGGAGACACTATCTGTATGGTGCGACCATAGAGATCTATAGTGACCACAAGAGTCTGAAATACCTGTTTGATCAGAAAGAACTCAATATGAGACAGAGAAGATGGATGGACTTCTTGAAAGACTATGATTATGTGTTGAAATATCATCCGGGCAAGGCCAATGTGGTGGCGGATGCCCTGAGTAGAAAAACTATCCATGTAGCCCATATGATGATTAGGGAGCAGGAGCTCCTAGAGAAGTTCAGAAACATGAATCTCTCTTGTCAGGCGGTATCGGATAGATTGTATCTGAGTGAAACCCAAGTTAAGAATATCTTGAGAACCCAGATCTTAGATGCCCAGAGGGAGGATGAGTTCCTGAAACGGATCAGGAATGAGATTACCCAAGGTAAGACCTCAGATTTCAAGGTGTCTGAGGATGACATGATAGTATACCGAGATAGAATCTGTGTGCCTAGTCAGAATGAGTTGAGAGAAAGCATTTTAGAAGAGGCACATAAGAGTAAGTATACTATCCACCCAGGTGCCACCAAGATGTATCAGGATTTGAAAAGAATTTTCTGGTGGCCAGGGATGAAGAATGATGTGATGGGATATGTGGCTAGATGCCTAGTGTGTCAGAGGGTAAAGATAGAACATAAAAAACCGGCTGGGTTGTTGCAACCTCTAGATATCCCTGAGTGGAAGTGGGATTATAGCCATGGACTTTGTTATGGGGTTACCCAGGACATCCTCTGGACACGATGCTATTTGGATAGTTGTGGATAGACTAACGAAGTCTGCACACTTTTTAGCTATCAGGGCTACTCATACACTGGATAGATTGGCCCAGTTGTACATCAGAGAGATAGTGTGACTTCATCGAGTACCCAATAGCATAGTTTCGGATAGAGATCCCAGGTTCACATCAAACTTTTAGAGGTCATTGCAGCATGCCTTAGGGACCAGGTTGCGGTTTAGTACTGCATATCACCCCTAGACAGATGGTCAGACTGAAAGGACCATCCAAACATTGGAAGACATGTTGAAGGCATGTGTGCTAGAAATGAGGGGGAACTGGGATGCGTATTTACCGTTAGCAGAATTTGCATATAACAACAATTACCATTCCAGTATTCAGATGGCCCCTTATGAGGCTTTGTATGGGAGAAAGTGCAGATCCCCTCTGTGTTGGGTTGAGTTAGGTGAGAGGAGTATGATAGGACCTGAGATTGTAGACCAGACGACCCGACAAATAGAATTGATTAGAAAGAGACTCCTCACGGCCCAGAGTAGGCAGAAAAGCTATGCTGATAAGCGTAGGAGGCCGTTAGAGTTTGAGATTGGAGACCATGTGTTCATTCGAGTATCTCCAATGACGGGAGTAGGTCGGTCAATGAGGGTAAGGAAGCTCAGTCCTAGGTATATTGGTCCATTTGAAATTCTTGAGAAAATTGGACCCGTGGCTTACCGAATAGCCTTACCTCCTAACCTAGTCCAAATCCACAGTGTTTTTCATGTCTCCCAATTGAAAAAGTATTTACCAGATTCCTCACATGTCATAGAATATGAGCATGTACAATTGTAGGAAGATCTTTCCTATGTAGTGAAACCGGAGAGAATTGTAGATGCTAAGCTGAAACAGCTGAGAAGCAAGAACATTCCTCTGGTAAAAGTGATCTGGAGAGGTCTGACATCTGAGGAAGCAACCTAGGAATTAGAGGACGAAATGAGGCTAAAATATCCAGAGTTATTCCCTTGAGGTAAGTTTTTAAATTTCGAGGACGAAATTTCTTTTAAGAGGAGTAGAAATGTAACAACCGGGAAAAAGAAAAGAAAAAGAAAAGAAAGGAAGTAGAAAGCTGAAAATTTTCGAATCTAGAATTCTTGCCAAGTCTTCTCGAAATAGCGAGAAATGGTCTCGCTGTCGCGAGAGTGCCTTTTCACCATATTGAACGTGATTCTAGCTATAGCGAGTGCGGGCAGCAATGCATACAGAAACCAGGGGGCAGCTCGCTGTAGCGTATGCCATAGCAAAAGTAGGGTCTGGAACTAACGCGAGTTCGCCATAACGAAGGTCAAATCTCACCATAGCGAAGGAAACTGATACGTGCTCGCCGTAGCGAAGCTTAAGCCTCGCCATAGCGAAGCCAGGTAACACGAGCTCGATATAGCGAAGGTTAATTTTCGCCGTAGCGAGGGTCAGTCCGGAAGAGAGTAAAAGGCGAGAATTAGACACCTTTAAACGACCTAACTCATTCTTTCTCTCATATTTGTCCTAGACTTCGACCCAAGAAGAGAAAAGAGGCGTGGAGAGTGAGAGAGACCAAGAGAAGGAGGAAGAGCAAGGGAAAGGTAAGCAAGTTTCTCTCATTTCTCCTTAGAATTCTGATTTCCTCTCTTTGCCTTTTCTTCCTACGGTTTTGTTTGTTAAAATGGTTAGATTTTGGGCATGGGTCAGAAGAGGGAAAGTGGAAAACACCTTTGAATCTTTGTGTTTTCTTTGAAAATGTTATTTTCCACTATCATGGGAACTTGAGAGAGAGAAAGAATTGATGGCATTCTAGAGAGAGAGAGAGAGAACCCCTAAGTTCTTGTATGTAAGGAGGGTTACTCTGAAGATTACATTATAAGAGTGTAATTGCATGCTTTTGTGTGTCTAAGCTCAAGAGAAACACCTCCATCAAGGTGTGAGTGTGAAACCAAAAAGGGAGAAGAGGAATTGAAAGGAAAAGCTAGTATTGACTCCAAAGGTAGCTCTCTTTCCACTCTTTCTTGTTGCATTCTTGGATGTAATAGTCATTGTATGTTTATGTATATGCTTATTGTGTGGAATATGCCATATGCTATTGCTTTGATGCATTGATGCCAATATGCTTGTGTGTTGGATTGTGAGAGTTGCTCGGGTGAGGTAGTGCTAAAAGTCCCTTGAGATGGGTGAGGTGAAGTCGAAAGTCCTTTGAGATGGGTGAGACAAGGCCAAAAGTCTCATAATCGAGTGAGACTAAGTCAAAAGTCCCTAAACTCGGGTGAGGCTAAACCAAAAGTCCCTAGAGCCCATTTTTGGCATTGTTGTGATTTTCATAGCATGTACAACATGTGATATGTGATTGAGAATGGTTGGATGCCAAATTACATGCTTGACTTGTTATATGCCTTGATTGTTTACTTGAATGAGTGCATGAGCTACTGAGATTCCCTGAATCTCACCCCTTCCCCTCCCAACTTAACATGCTAGGTGGAGCTCAAGGAGAACCGAGTGCACACCAAGGAGCCTAGAAGCATGTGTTGCTAGATATTAGCTTATTTTGGTTATTTTGATGTAAAGTAGTGCCACAATGAATATGCACCAACTATTTTTTAGATGTAACTATTATAGCAAGTGTATATGTATGAAATGATGATGTACAAACTATGTAAAGAGTCAAATCAATAGAAATGAGGGTTTTGCCCCTTTTGTTGAATGAATGTAATATTATAATTTTGGCCGTAGCATAGTGAATTTGGAATGTGTGTTGATTTGGACCACTTGGACATGTTACATAGACTATTGTTATGCTTTTAAACTTGTCCATGAGTGGCTAGAACATGTGAGAGGCCATTTGGACCCATTTTGGACCTTTTGGGTGCCAAAACTGGTATTTTTGAGAGCTCAATCAAAGTATGACCAGATGAGCTCCTCTTGCCATGAAATTTGGCATGCCTCTAGAGTTTGCATAGGGCTTCTTGAGAGCTAAAGTGGGTAATATTCAGAGGCCTAGAGAATAATTGGTGAATTGTTGAATTTGGAAAAAATTTGGTAGTTTGGTCTTGTACTGTTCCTATAGGTCAGAAATGAAATCCATGTCATACATAGACCAAACAGTGGCCAAATATCATGAAATTTTATACACATAAACTAGAAAACCACAGTGACCTATACCAACTAGAATCACCTAAATCGAAGGTCTGTAGAGAGAGAATGAGCCTTCTGAAGTTCTGTATTAGCATCAGGGAGTTCATCTTACCCCCGTTACTGTTCTATCGGTTTTCGGGGTGTAGGGGGTATTGAACTGATCTGGACTTATTTTTCTCCTTTAGTAGACATCTGTAGCTTTTCAAATTGGTATAGTTTGACTAGATTGGATTTTTTTAGATTTAATTATGGATTTTCGAAGTTCATGACAGTAAGCTGCACCAGAAACAGTGATAGCCAGACCTCCTTCCTATTTTCGATGTCAAACATGGTCCAAATTCAGAGATTACGATTGGGAATTATTTTTAGTGTAAAGTTAACACTTAGAGCTTTCCAGAAAGCTAAAGTTCACTAGATTCTCATTTTTCTATAATTAGTTATGATTTTTCAAGATTAGAGCCAAAATATGACTTTTGGGCACAAGTGAGAAAATGCATTTTTCTAGTTTTTGGCTCCATTCTCATGGCTTATGGCTTGTTTTATGCTATGTATGAGTTGTGTAAATGGAATGTGAGTAGAGAATATAAATGATGGGTTCACAGGACCCACAAGACAGAAGTTGAGTGTATGAAACTCCGTTTCATAACATAAAAATGCCACGGATTGGTATTAGTTCTTTGGAAATCATATGGAACCGAGCCCATGGAGATGCTAGATAGCGGTAGTAGATTAAGTTGTTACATTAGATGGCGTGAAGCGATGAGCGAAGAAATTGATGCTCTTGAGAAGAATGGCACATGGACTCTTGTTGATTTGCCCAGAGGAAAGAAAGCAATCGGTAGTAAATGGGTCTATAAAATCAAATATAACTCTGATGGTACAGTCAAAAGATACAAGGCACGACTTGTGATCCTTGGAAATAATCAAGTTGAGTGCATCGATTATAACGAGACATTTGCTTCGGTGGCAAAGATGGTGACGGTGCGCACTTTTCTCTCTGTAGCAGCAGCTAAAGGGTGGGAACTTCATCAAATAGATGTGCATAATGCATTCCTTCATGGAGACTTAACTGAGGAAGTATACATGAAAGTGCCACCTGGATATCACACCACCAACATCAACAAAGTCTGTCGTTTATAGAAATCTCTTCACGGATTGAGACAGGCACCTCGTTGCTGGTTTGCAAAGCTCGCTGCTGCTCTTCTTCAGTATGGCTTTACTCAATCTCACTCTGATTATTCATTGTTCACTCTTCATCGTGGTGAGACGCATTTGCTTGTCTTAATATATGTTGATGATCTCATCATTGCGGGCAATACAACGTAATTGATTGTCCATTTTAAAGCATATTTGAGTCGTTGTTTTCATATGAAAGACTTGGGTGTGTTAAAATATTTCTTGGGTGTTGAAGTGGCTAGGAATGCTGAGGGAATTTTCTTGTGCCAGCGTAAGTATGCTTTGGATATTATAAATGAAGCTGGTTTGTTAGGAGCCAAGCCCTCGTCCTTTCTTATGGAACAGCACCACCATCTCACATTGGCCAAAGGGGACTTACTTGACGGTCCTGAAAAATATAGGCATTTGGTAGGGCGTCTGATTTACTTAAGTCTTACGTGGCCTGATTTAACATATGTTATTCACATTTTGTCTCAGTTCATGCAACAGCCACGGAAAGAGCATTGGGAAGCTGCCTTACGGGTTGTGAGATACTTAAAAGGGAGTCCTGGACAAGGCATTGTTCTTAAAGCTTAATGTGATCTCAAACTTCAAGCATTTTATGACTCAGATTGGGGAGGATGCCCATTCACAAGGCGTTCGCTTACAAGATATGTAGTTTTTCTTGGTAGCTCACCTATCTCTTGGAAGACTAAGAAGCAACAAATGGTGTCTCGCTCATCAGCTGAAGCAGAATACCGTGCTATGGCTGCAATGGTATGTGAACTCAAGTGGCTTAAAGGTCTACTGTTGTCATTAGGAGTATCTGTTTATGGTGCAATCCCCATGTTCTGTGACAGTTAGGCAGCAATGCACATTGCTGCCAATCCGATTTTTCACGAACGTACAAAGCACATAGAAGTTGATTGCCATTTTGTGCGAGATGCGATAAAAAATGGAGATATTTCAACAGCCTATATCCGCAGCAATGCATAATTAGCTGATATCTTTACCAAGGCTTTGGGACGAGAAAGGTTTATTTCCTTACTTCACAACTTGGGCATTCGAAATCCTCATGCTCCAACTTGAGGGAGGGTATTAGATAAGACTGATGCGGATTTAACAGAATGCAGCTAGATATGCTTTGATATGGGTTAGTTGTAGTTTATCTTGTGAAGAATATCTTGAATAGTTGATAAGTGTATATGTAGTTGAGATAAGTTGTTACAGGTAGTTGTATTGTTGCTAACTTCCAGCTGGTGTAATTACGGAAGTGGTTACGCAAGTGGTTACCAAAAGTGTATAAATAGTCTGATATATGATCAATAAGAGAAGCTTTCTGATCAAACTTTTCAAACACCTATATTATTGGAGTGTTTGAGTAGTATTCTTGCTTATGCTTAGAGGGTCGAAGGATGGATCGAAACTATTATATGATTGGCTTTGACAATGCAGAGGATCAACAATTTCTTTATTATGGACAAGTGGTAGCCTAAAATTGTGCTCTATAACATCCCAAAATTATTTAATATGAATTTTGGGAGAAAATAATTAAATAAAATATTTTTGTGGAAAAATAAATAAGTTGGAAATTTTAGGAAAAATAAATATGTATTCATAGGGCTTTATTTTAATTAAGTGAAAATTAAATGTCACCCCAAGAAAATTAATTAAAGTCCATTAAATCCTAAGATTTAATTAAACTCAATTAAAAAGGTCCAAAAATGAAATTTATAGAGGCCTAATTAAAAATCAACACAAGCCCATATCTAACCCATAACCCAATCTTGACCCAACTCACTCAAAATCTGAATTTAACCTTAGTAGCCATTCATTTAAGTAGCCACACATCCTAAGCAATCTAATAAAGAGAGAAAATGCAGAGACAGAGAGAGAAAGAGAGAGAGAGAGAGAGTTAGGGTTTGCAAGCTTTAAAGTTCTAATTTGAAGAGAAGACACAAGATTTGGCTTAGATGAGTGAAGAAAAAAATGTTTCTCTCCTTTTCCTCATTTAGTTAAATTGAACAGTTCTCGATTCGGTGATAGCTAATGAAACCTTATGTTGTTGGAATTGAAGATTTTGGTGTGTTCTTGGTAAATTGGTAATTAAAGAAGCTTAAGTAAGTATTAGGCAACTAATTGTGATTTTTTTTGCTTCATTTTCATCTTGATGGCTGATTTTTATATAAGTGAATTTACACAAGTAGTAAGCCATTGTGTTGGCTTGGATTCTTAAGCTCAAATTGGTGTTTTTGTCATATTGGAAGCTTAGATAAGTTGAACTAAGTGATTGTTGGGTTTTTGATTGAATTAAAGTAAGGGTTCCTTTGGGTTGATGCAAATATGTTGATTTTTTATGGTTGCTACAGGCTTGTGTTTCTACTTGGTGGCTATTAATGGCTATTTTGAAAGTGAAAAATATCACTTAAGGTAATTGAAGTTTAATTCTATTCATATTTGTTGTGGAACCATGTCTATTGTTCGTACGTGCATGCTTGTGTTTTATATGATGCCATAATTGAGTTTGACTCCTTGTGATATTTCATGGTAGACCTCGTGAGAGTGTCTTAATAACTACCATGGATCTCATAAGTACATCATAGAATGGAAAGCCTTAGACCTCATTGGTGTGTTTTGGCTACTTGTAGGATGTTAATAGACCTAGCAGATTTGTCCTACCCATTATTTGAGTTATTGGCCAATGACTATGATTTTTTATTATCAATTTGTTACTTTTGATTTATTAAATATGGCACAATGAATGATGATTTTACCATGTACAACTTTATACTTGATTGCCAATACAAATGTGCATAAAATTTGTCTTTAATTATTGAGATTTTGTATTTTATCTTGATTGCGAGCTAACATTTTATAGGTGAAAGTTCAAGCTTAGGGGAAGATAAGCAATTGGAGGCTTGATTGGATTAAATTGGGCTTACTTTTTAGGATATACATATTTTGGATTATATATTTTGGTAAATTGTAACTAATTTACAACTTATGATATGATATGCCAAGTGTAAGATTTTATATCTTGGTAAGTTGTACATGTAAGGATGATATATAGGAATTTAAATGATGCTTGATTATTTTGTAGAGAGATCTTACATGTACTATGGTTTGTTGTGGAATAACTCTTAAATGATGATGGGTTATATGCATATTTGACTCTCACCCTTAATGGTCCTGTATGGTGTCAATTATTATTTGATTGGTCATTTGGAAGTGCCTTAGGATTGGTTTTGTTGTGGAATTTGGAAGCTTTGGTATAATGGTTACTAGTCATAAGTCATAGGCGTAAGGAAGTTATATGATCAAATTTTGAGTTTTTAGACATTTTATAATTCCAAGTGTTGAGAACACTTTCTTTTAGTATTTGAAACTTATTAGAACTTGATTTGAGGTCAAATGAGTGTGTAATGGTGAATTTGGATATGAGTTATTGGTCCAATATTGCTTTTGTTATCATGGTTTTATTTTTCTGAATTTTTCCTTCCAAATTTGTCACTTAGAGGAGTGTGTAGGTGTTTAATCTATTGTCTCTAAGTATTTTCATCATTAGGACATACATTTAGAATCATTAAAAGTGTCCTATGTGTACTTGTTGAAGTTGGGGAGCTTGTGGTTGGTGTGCAATTATTTTAGCATTTAATTTTTGCTAGTTCTGTGCCTTCTATATAGGGAGAGCTACGACGATAACCAAAGGCTATGACGTAGGGACAAGGTTCTTTCGCATCACAGTGCCGTGTGGGATCTCCACCGAAGTGTTGCACCAAGGGTTGCAATGCCATGGTGTGGCCCTTTGGCCTCACGGCGATGTCCAACCAAAGCGAACATGTCGCGGTGTGGTCTTTTAAGATTGTGGTGCCATGCATCTCTTTGGTTTTTAGAGGACCTTTTGAGTATTTTGAGTGTAGTTTCTAATTAGGTTTCAATATAGGGTCTTAGGTTGATGTCATAAAGTATTAATGAGTGGTCTAAGGAGTTGATTACACCTTTGATAATTTAGGTACTTAATCTTCTTATGATGGAGATTAAGTTTAGTAGTTTATTTATGATAAAAGTTTTAATTGATTCATATTTTTTGTATTATTAAGATTATTCTTATATTTATTTAACTAAATCTCTTTTTTTAACTCGTAAATTAGTCATTAATTAAATTAGACATTACGTGCTTTGCAATAAATATAGATTTGAGGGTTGCCTTTAACGAGGAGGCTGCTATTTTAGTTGGAAATGTCATACATTGGCGATATAGAGTTTGATGGTATGCAACCCGAACGTACGTTTTATGCTTATTAGTGTACTAAATTCATCGACCCCGCACTCCCTCTTCTTTCTGGTCTCAAGGTGAAATTAGACAATGGGGGGCGTGTAGGTATGAACGTGTTCTCCGTATACGTTGCCAATGTGGGAGACTTGGACATAGTTGCATACCTAATTTATATCAATTCTTATAAATATTAATTAGGAATCAGTATAGAACCACACTGACTTGGTGGATATGGTTTTTAATGGGAATGCATTGACTAGTAGCTGACTACAGTGTTTTGAAGGAATTAGACTATAAGATTCAAAGAGCAAAACCTTAAATTTTTATTTTTTTATTTTTGCAGAACAAGATTTTGGAAGAAGAATTTATCATCATTTATATAAAATCATCCTCGAAGCGCAATAGGAGCACCTATTAGGCTGCAGGTCACTTATCCAAGCAATCAAAGATTCGGTAGAATTGTACCCCTTGTCTGAGAAGAATTTGTTTTCTTCTTTTGTTTTATTGTTTTCGCTTTTAATTTATGAATATCACATGGATGGCAGATATGCACCAGCACCTCAACGATGTTGTCTTGGATATTGAACCTTCACCTCATTCTAGCTCCTCCAGCCATTTTGAAGATCAGGTCTGCTACTCCTGTTGTTGTTGTTATTATTATTTTATTTAAATTCGGTTATAATTCTTATTTACTTCGGTGATAGTGATAATTTTAAAAAAACGTACTAAAAATACGTTCCTATTGGTAATTGTAATATGTGGTCACAAAAATTATCTTTCCTTCAAACATGATACAGACAGTTGGTGATATGATCATTGACATTTAAGCAACGCTACAGGATAGCGAAGAACCTCCCATATCAGATGAGTGTTGTTTCTATAGAGTGCCCCGTGTGATCCATCAACAAAATGAAGATGCTTATATGCCAAAGCTTATTTCAATTGGCCCTTTCCATTACCATGATTCAAGGCTGCAAAAGATGGAAGCACGCAAAATAATACTTTCAAAGAATTCATAGAAGAAACTGAGCGAAACTTGGATGATTTGGTTAGCTTTGTGAATAATTAGGAACCAAGGGTTCATGCTTGTTATTTAGAAAAAGTAGAGTTTAACGAGAAGCAATTTGCGAAGGTAATATTAGTGGATGCTGTTTTTATAATCCAAGTCTTCCGAAAAAGACATAAGGCTTGGTGAAGACCATGGTTGAGAAATCAACTGGCGGAAGATCTGTTGTTTCTTGAGAACTAGCTTCTTTTTTTTATTCTTGAAGTGCTATATAATTAGGCTTTTACGCCTCACATTCTTGGTGACCTCCTTTTAATTCTTGAGCTATCATTTTAATTCTTTAAATATTATAATAGAAAGAACTTAAAGCCTAATCTGTAAGTATTTGAATTACTTTATTAAATAAATTTGTTTGAATTAATGTGGAATGAGTTTTCAATTATTGAGGTGATTTAATCCAGCAATTTTGTAGGAATTTGAAATACCACTAAAATATATGAAATTTAGGAACTTTTTCCTTCCTCATTTTTGGAGTGCTAAGGTTGAGACATAAAGTGGGGAAAAAAATGTGCCGGCTTCGTGTGATAGGTGATCTGATATAAGGTTGCCATATGAGGTTTACTTTCATATCTTTTTGGAAAAATAAAAAAGAGGCTTGTATGCAAAATGATAGATATAAATATATATATATATACGTATATATATTTTGTGGTGTTTATTTCAAGCTTAAAGTATGCAACTTTTTGTAGTTGTTCACAGTAGCCAGCTCTATTACCATAGACATGATACGGGTTAATATATACCTGAAAGAAGATTGGTTTTCCTCATTGCTCATAAAAAAACCAGCCTCCTTGGCATCCCAAGCAAAATATGCAAAATCCGTTTGAAGAAATAGAATTGAACGGTCTACATGCCCTATTTACCATTTCTAATTCGTTCGTACGTCAACATATAATGGGTCTCCATGCTCAAGAAATCTAATGGGTGCGCTAATGAAAAGCTAGTTTTAATTTTTATTTTAGAATTTACTTCCTAAAGCCGTCCACGTCATCAACGCAAGGGATCTTGCCACCTCGCCTCCTTTCCCTTTTTGAATGCTGCTTTTTAGTGCGCTTTCAGTACCCACGTCCTCTGCGTTTCGTGTTGCTGTGTTGCATGACGTCAAGCAGCGTCCATTTGGCGCTAAAGCTCTTCCCTTTTTGCACCTTCCATGTACAAAGCTGCATTATTTATTGCTTGGATCCATTTCTGCAGTTGTTGGTGCGCCGCGTAAGTAGCTCCACGGTTCCGTATCTGCAACTGTTAAGATGCTTCAATGTGGGTGTCTGAAAGGTTTGCTGCTTCTTCAATGGGTGTCTGAAAGTTTCTTTGCTCTTTTACATGACTATTGCTCATATGATTTCTGTTAGCATTACTCAACCATGTTCATGGAAATAGAGCAGAGAAAAATAGAGCAGAGAAAAGTGCTTTTATAAGTTGACCTAAACCCCCGAATGTTAATGGTATTTCATTCTAAGGTTATGGTGTGCACGATCACTTGGAACTAGTAAAATATGATGGTAGTTCATGCCTAAGTGTTTCTGTAGTTTTCTTTTATGGCATTTCCTGGTATTTTTAGTGAAAGTCTTTTGCTCTGTATTGCAGCACAAAGGAAGAGTCTTTTTCTTTACTAATTGGCTAATGCTATTTTGTACTGTACTTAACTATAGTACCTAAAATATGATTGGAAGTGGCGCAATGGAAGTCATTTGATCAAGCCTCATAAATGGATAAGTAGGGATTGTTAGATTAATTTTATAAATTAATATTTAAATATGGATTTACATTAATTAATTATAAGATAATTACATATTATAATTTTAAACAATCAATTTTGTTTTGGATATTAAATCCTAAACAGATTAGGTCTTGTTTAAAAATGTGTAATCCATGATAGGTTAAATTACATATAAATCTATTAGGTAAAAACCTAACCTACAATCTTTTAATAGCCAGTAGTTTTTTATTACAAGTCTGGCTCATATGAAGAAGATAAGGGAAATTTAATCTCTTTTATAATTTGAAAAGAGATAAAGGAAGTAGAAAATTTATAAATAGATTTATCACATTAGAAACTCCAATTGCTCTCTCTTATTCTCTATTCTGAAACCCTAAGGAGCAAAGTAGGTTGTGTGATTTACCTATCTCCTCTCCTTACTCATCAAACTAATAATTGCAGCCATGGATTTCTCATCAAGTACACAATTTCTCTTATTTTGTTTTGACTATTAAATCTTGGTTAATTCATGCTATCAATGTATGGTATAAGAGCAATGTTAATAGTATGATTTCCTATCTCATTGTATTGATTAATCTAGTTATTTATTAAAAAAACCCTAATTTTTCAAACCTAAGAATTCTAAGAATTGAAAATTTTCAATTGCAAACTAATTTCATGAAATTAAACAAAATCTATATTATATATGAGTTTAACAATAATATAATTGGCATGGTCAATTTCATTTAATTCAAGTTTCCTCATCAGTAATTTCAGATTAAGCATTCAACTTTGTTCTTAGTACTTATATTTTCACATTTGTTTTTTCCTTCACATGAAAATAAAATTAAATACTATATAAATCTTCCATACACTCATACGAGCTAGAAGCATAATTTAATTAGAAGAATAGAGCTTATAAAGATGCAGATTGAAAAGAGCCTTGTTCGAAAA
This sequence comes from Erythrophleum fordii, assembly GCA_032878935.1. NCBI lineage: Eukaryota > Viridiplantae > Streptophyta > Magnoliopsida > Fabales > Fabaceae > Erythrophleum > Erythrophleum fordii. The sequence goes on along the minus strand of JAVQMF010000025.1, from coordinate 2,382,201 downwards.
TTTTGAGTTCTTTGTTCAAAAGATTTTTGTACTTATTTTCTCTAATTGTTTGTTGCATCTTAGTTATATCATTCTAAGAAGAGTTTTATAATATTTAATCTACGAAAGGTGTAACATCATAGCTTTAACGCTCAACTCATGCAAATCTCATGCCTCATCTCATGTCAATTCTGTGGGAAGCAACATAATGGCATAGAGAATCATAAATCAAAATGCCTTTCTCCACAGGTGAAATTCTTTTTTTAGAATCTCGTGGGTCATATGGACTCATCCTTCTCATTTTCACATTTAAATACTTAAATACCACTCATAACAAGCTCAAGAGATGGTCTATACCTTGAGCAAAGGGAGCAAATACACAAAATACACTAGTGCAGCCTCGGATCAATTTTCCAGATTCTATGCTTGAATTTTGAAAAATTATAACTGATTCTAGAAAAAATTGAAATCAGGCACACTATACCATTCTAGAAAGCTACAGATGTCTACTTTATGCTAAAAATAAATCCAGACCACAACAGAGGCTGATAAACATCAGAAACTAATGGAACAATACTAGAAGTTAGCTATCATCTCTGATACTGATTTCCAATTTCAAAAATTCATATCTCCTTACTCAGAGGTCCAATTGGGGTGATCTTGGTGGCCATAGAAAGCTTATCATGTCTAGTTTATGCTTGTGAAATTTTATAAGTATTGGACATCATTTGGCTCACAAATAATATAGCCTAAGTTTTTGACCATATAAATAGTACTTGTATCAGTTTAGTAGAAAAATGGCAACTTTAGAAATTCATAATTAATTCTATAGAGCTCCAAATAATTTGATATTTATCTTCCCAAAAAGCTTTGGATAAGATCTACATGTCTCCCAAATTTCATGAGCAAATTTGTCTATTTGGTTAGATCTTGACATTGGGTTGTAAAATGATCATTTTTAAGCTTTACAAAGGGTCCAAATGGTCCAAATTGAGCTCCAAGGCAACCATAACCACTTGAGCATGTGGGAATGCACTAAAATGAAATTTTAAACTTGTCTTAAAGGTGCACAAACCCAGATTTCTCAAACTCACTCATCCATCTCATGATATACACAAGAATGCATATGTCTAATCTTGCCATTCCATACCCAAACCATGTTATATCATATATTTGGCATCAAATCTCATTTATACATCATACATTTAGGTAATTACATATACTCATATGATTATATAACAATTTCATCATGAAATTGCATCATATGCCATGTGTATGGCTACAAGAGAGACAAAATTAGGCATTTTCATATACTTTGATGTCAATCTCCTTCTTCTAAGCTTGGTGGCTGCCATTACCTTGCTCAATTACTCCACCTAGTATGTTAAGACATTGGAGAGGAGAAGATGAGATTCAACGAATCCTAATAGCTCATCTCCCTTTCAATTACACATAAAGTATGCAATACAAGCCTTGAAAATGGATGCATGGGTATATAAACATATGTGAGCATTCAAGAAACATTCTTAGTATATGAACAAGTCATACATATCATACATAGGCTTACCAAGTGCGTGGATTAACCTCACTCATTCACTTGTGAATTTTGGACTTGTCTCACCCATTTTCTTTAAGAGGTTTTTGACTTAACCTTACTCTTGGGAGTCAATCTCACTCTTAGAAGACTCTTTACTTTGTCTCAACCAATTTCAAGGGTTCTTGGCTCATCCTCACCATGGCTAGAAGGTTCTTGACTTCGCCACACTCAAGCAAACCAAGGCAAACATATAAAGTATCATTTGAATGCATAAAATATCATCATGGTACCATAACATATGAAATTATACTAGAATACTTTTCATGGCTTAAAACATACATACACACATTCAAAGATAAGGTAAGCACACATTCATGCATGAGAGAAAAGTGGAGAGAGCTACCTTGCTTGCATTCACAAGCTTTTTCCTTGAGCCTTGTGTCCTCTCCCTTGATCTCACACACCTAAAAAGGTGGAGATCGTTTCTCTTGGCCTAGACACATCATATAGAAGCCAATTATACTCTTGAACCAAATTCTAAGGCCATACATTCATTAGAAAAATTAGGTGGTTCATATAACTCTTTTTATAATTTCATAATGCATTTAATGAAGCAACCTTAAGAAAATATCTTCTTGGCTCAATTCCCTCCATCTATTTATGATTCTTGACTCCATTTAAACCTCTTGGAGTCTTCACACAATCAATTCTAGGAGCCTAACTAGGTGTTGCTTCTTTAAGCCATAATGTGAAATATATAAGGCCATCTTACTCTCTATGGCTTCTAAAATTTTTCCAAGGCTTCCTCTCATAGTCTCCCATCATTCATGATGCAAAACTAAGTTTGGAAGGAATTAAAACACTCCCTAGGTGCATAAACCCTCCTTGGCCAAGGCTATGCTTTCATATGGCACCAATAGAGTTGTTTTAATTTCTTTGATGGGAGAAGCATGTGGGAGGCTCTCTTGGTGTTTAGGAACTCATATATACTCTTAGACAACTTAAATTACTACTAGGAAGCTTCATCTTAGCCTAGGTGCAACCAAATCCTTAAATTTCATAACTTGTATTCTAAAGCTCCTTCTTCAATTCTAGTTGTATATTCTTAATCCTCACACTCCATAACTTTTGGTTCCATCAAGAACACATAAAGAAAAACTCTTCTCCTCACTTTCTCTCTCTAGACCTAAGTTTAAATGGTTTGGAAACATAAAATTTTGCAAGTGTTTTAAAACAGTCTTACTTTAAAATAGAGCTCTATTCGTGTAGATTATTTTTCATCGATTGATTTCTTGAAAAAAGTTCCTTTTTAACTTGGGTTAGACCTAAATCTTCAAGTTTTCAAGAAAAGAAAACCACCATTAGAGAGCTCTTAGAGAGAGGAACAACTTTCCTAACTAGTGCAGGATAAAACGGGGTCGTTTACTTACCTAAACAGAAGCTTAAACTTCTTTCTCTCCCCTCTTAATGTCACACCATTGCTACCCATTTTTCTGCAAATGGAAGCTTGGAAAAGGTGATGAGGTGTAATCTCACTTAAGAAGCCTCTTTTACAATTTTTTCAAAATGACCATTTTGCCCTTATGCACCTGTTTGCTTCGTTTAGGTTTATTTTTATTCCTTTTTTAGAACCGTCTTTTCTATCATAAAATTTAGGTCCTCTAATTCATAAAATGCCTTTGGTTTCATCCAAATTAGATTTAAAACCTTCCCAAATAAACTGGTCAAAGTTTGGATCAATTGACATTATAAAACATCCACTGGAGGGACTTTAGCTGTCCTGGGGCTTTTCATGGTTTTCAGAGCCTCTAAGAACTCTAGAGAACTCAAAAATTTCATTTAAAAACCCTCTTGTGAGAATTCTAAAATTTGCTCAAAATGACAAAAATGCTCTTACGTTTAATCAACTATTCGTTACATTTCGTTTCTTCATTCTAACTCTGTTTTTCTTTCTGTCTGAGCTTGGGATTCTCATTTTTAGGAGTCTAGAATGTTTCTCAAATTTTTCAGGACCTTAACTAAGCCATTTTGGGGGACTTACTTTTGTATCCAATGAATTTTGTTCATCTACGAAGAAAACGTACGTTACATTTCTCGTGTTTTCCCTCATTTTCAAAGAATCAGATATTACAAAAAAAGGTCATTTAGGAGATGAAGAACTCAACAATGGCGATGAAACCTTCATTTTTACGTGGCTGGGGCTGCGAAGAAGATGGCCAACTCTAGCCACACACACCCACTCGCCTTCCCATGTGCATGTGACACACACACTGGGCCTTTTGGCCCAGTAAGCCTAGGCCTATTAATTTTTAGATTATATTTAAATATTAATTTTTTTATAATTTTATTGAGTCTAAAAATATTTATTTTGAATTTTAGAAAAGTTATACAATAAATAAATACACTTTATTTATTGAATTTTAACCTAAAAAAATTTATGAATATACTTTGTAATATTCTACATTTTGGTGATGGGCCACTCTCCCCAATTATAAGTATAACCATGTGAGATAAATTCTTGAACTTTAAATGTAAATGTTTTAGAATATAATAGATTTATTTTTTCACTTAATGGTTGCACCATCTACCATGGGTCCAACCGTTGAAGCATTCTGATTAGTAAAGGTCTATGTATGCAATAAATTGATGATGAATACATTCTATCGGTGTGACATTATTCATGTAATCTTTTGGATTTAACTCTTTTAGATAGGCAAATAGTAAAGGCATGTGTATGCATTACATTGATGATGGATACACCCTATCGGTGTGACATAATTCATGTGATCTTTTGGATTTGACTATTTTAGATAAGCAAATAGTAAAGGTATGTGCATGCATTACATTGATGATAAATACACCATATTGGTGTGACATTATTTATGTAATCTTTTGGATTTGACTCTTTTGGATAGGCAAATAGCTTTCTTTTAATGTCTTCAATATTTCTTATACCCTCTCGGTATGGATTTATTGAATGCATCTTGTATAAACTCTTTGTAAAAACTAAATCTTTACGGTATATATGAATTCTACTTGACACCACTTTGTTGTATAGTTGCCTAACTGAATTTTGATTAAGAATCTTGTATTATAATTATGTTGTGCACACATAATTAATTATTTCTCAATTTATGGTCATATTAGTTCTTACTTTCTAGCAACTATTTGTGGTAAAGACTCTTGATGGAACGAATTATGATGAAAAGAATTCTTGAATATATACTTGATAATTTCTTTAAAAAAAAAAAAGATTTGGCACTCAAGAATCTAAGCTTGGAAATCTCACACCTGAATCTAGTTCTATTGATAAGGCCCATCATAAGTAATGTATGAGTTAAATCAGATCTGTCGAGCGGTGATTAAATATACTATTAAAAAAGGAATTAGAGAAAGCATTCTAAACAAAGACACTACATTAGAGTATATGAATGCAGTTAAGGAGAAATTTATGAAACTTGACAAAACTCAAAAGATTTATTATCTCTCGTTTGATAACGCTCGTTATAGTGAAGTGCCTGGAGTCAAAGGACACATTATGAAGCTTATTAGCTTATATTATTTGAATTTAAAAAAATGTCTTATTAAATCTTCTAATGCTCTTATTAATACTATGATTGGGTATTTACCCAAGAATTAATGAAAACTCTTTTATTTTGTGGCATCGATGTTTGGGCCTCATCTTTAAAGATATATTAGAGAGATTGGTCAGATAAAGTGTTGCAAGATTTAGATATTTTTTTAGATTTTGAAACTTGTGTTGATTGTATTAAAGGAAAACTTCTTGTTAGAGCTAGAAACAAAGAGGTAAATAGATCTAAAAATATTTTGGACTTAATTCATACTAACATATATGGGCCCATTACACTTGCGGCTATAAGAAAATTCAAATACTATATTACCTTCAAAGATGATCATTCTAAACATGGTTTGATTGATCTTCTACGTGAGAAATTAAAATCACTAGATGCTTTAAGAATTTGAAGTGAACAGTTGAATTGAAAACTAGTAAGACCATAAAATGTGTTAGATCAAATAAGGGAAAAGAGTATTATCGAAGGTTTACTGAGGCTGGCAGAAATCCAGGTCCATTTGCTTTATTCCTACATAAATATGACATTGAAACCCAATATACAATGCCTAAAATCCTACAACAAAATAGGTTTACAGAGCCGTAATCATACTCTAATGGACATAGTTAGAAGTATAATTAATCATTCGTCCTTGCCAAAGTTCTTATAGGGTGACACTTTGAGACTTTAGTCTATATCTCAAATAAGGACCAAGTAAAACAATACCAAAGATTCCATATAAACTCTTTACTGGAAAGAAGCCAAGCTTAAAACATTTTCGGCTATGAAGTTGTAGAGTAGAAGTAAAGTCATATAATCCTTAATTGAAAAAATTAGATTAGAGAATAGTTAGTGGATTTTTCATTAGCTATTGTGTAAGTTCAAGGGGATATAGATTTTATTACCCTACTTACACTATCAAGGTCATTGGGTATGATTGGACACTTTGTTTTAAGGATGACTTAGATAGTGAGAGTTTTGTACCTAGAGTCATCAATTTACATGATGAGAGTATCATTTTGCCTATGCCTATTGTGACACCCTCAATGTCTAAATAGAGATGAGGTTATGGAAAATCCAATTAGAGTAGATGCAGAACTTCCTATGGAAGACACAAGTGAGTCAGTCATCGAATTGAGACGTTCTTAAAGAGTCCAAAGGCTTGCAATACCAAATGATTACATGGTTTATTCACAGGAATTCAAATATGATATTATTGATAGAACAAATCCCGAATCCTTTCAACAAACAATGTTTAGTCCTAATTTTGCTAAATAGATAGAGGCTATGACTAATGAGATTGCTTTCATATATCAAAATTATGTATGGGAGCTTGTGAAATTATCAAATAAGTGCAAACCAATTGGTTGCAAATGGGTTTATAAAGCTAAACGAGGCAGTTCTAGTAAAATTAAAAGATATAAAGCCAGACTTGTAACTAAAGGCTATAATAAAAAAGAAGGCATCGATTACACAGAAACCTTCTCTCCAGTATCTACAAAGGATGCTTTCAGGGTGGTTATAGCTCTCGTTACATAGTTTAATCTTGAACTTCACCAGATGGATGTCAAGATTGCTTTTCTTAATAGAGACCTATATAAAGAAGTGTACATGACTCAACTAGATGGTTTTATTGAACCTAGAATGGAACATTTAGTATACAGACTACGAAGATCTATTTATGGATTGAAACAAGCCTCTAGGCAATGGTACTTAAAATTTGATGAAGTCATCACCTCTCTTGGGTTTATTGAGAATGATTTGGATCAATGTATTTATCAATAATTTGATGGGAGCAATTTTGTCTTCTTGGTACTCTATATTGATGACATTCTACTAACCAGCAATTCCGTAAGTTTTTTAAATGAGACAAAATATATGTTGTCATACCATTTTGATATGAAAGATCTTGGTGAGATATCTTTTGCCTTAGGGATCTAGATCCATTGTGATAGATCTTGTGGAACCTTGGGTTTATCTCAAGAAACTTATATTAGACGTATACTTAAGAAGTATAAAATGAAAAAATTATGCATTTAGTCCAGCACCTATTCAGAAAGGTGAATCATTATCTCAATCACAGTACCCTAAAAATAATGCTGAGAGGATTGAAATGAATATGATTCCTCATACTTCCGCTGTGGATAATCTTATGTATGTGTAAGTATGCACTTGTCCAGATATAACTTTTGCTATTAGTGTCTTGGGTGAGTAATCCTAGAATGATTTATTAGAAAGTTGCTACGAAGGTTATGAGGTATCTATAAAGTACTAAAGACTATATGTTAACTTGCAGAAAATCTGATACACTTGAAATTGTTGACTATTTAGATTTAGATTTTTCCTCTTATATAGATGATCACAAGTCAAATTTTGGATATATCTTTATGATATCTGGAATGGTTGTTTCATAAAAAAAATGTCAAATAGACACTACGGTTATTTTCACTATGAAAGCAGAATATATCGCATATTATAAGGCCACTTATTAGGCAATATGGTTAAGGGAATTGATTTCTGGCATGCATTTGGTCGATTTTATTTCATGACCCTTAACAATCTTTTGCGATAATTCATCTACTGTTACTTCTTTCAGAATCATAAGAATTCTAGTCGTACCAAGCATTTTGATGTCAAGCTCTTGTTTGTTAGAGAAAAAATTACCGAATCACAAACTTGAGTTATACACATCTCGAGTGTGGATTTGCTTTGTGGATCCATTGATTAAAGGGTTACCCATAAGAGTATTTTGAGATTATGTAACTCGTATGAGTCTTGTTAAATCTTATCATATAGCTTTAGTTTAGTGGGAGTCTGGAATATAATATCTCATTTATTTTGGTTTAGGACCACTTATTCAATTTTATTCCACTCTATTTGGATATTGAAATATTGATTAATGCGCTTCATATTATTTTTTTTCCTATCAGATTCAATGATTTTTGTTAATGCACCATAAATCACTTGATTCCCTATCGGATTCAGTGATTTTAAGTTGTTTCCTTTTGAATTTGTTTATGATTTAATATACACTAATTGCTTATTGATATTTAAGTTATGTATAATTAATTAATGATATCTAAGTGGGAGATTGTTAGATTAATTTTATAAATTAATATTTAAATATGGATTGAAATTAATTAATTATAAGATAATTATATATTATAATTTTAAGTAATCAGTTTTGTTTTGGATATTAAATCCTAAATGGATTTGGTTTTATTTAAAAGTGTGTAATCCATAATAAGTTAGATTGCATATAAATCTATTGGATAGAAACCCAACCTATAGCCTTTTAGTAGCCAATAGTTTTTTATCATAAGTCTAACTCATATGAAGAAGATAAGGAAAATTTAATCTCTTTTATAATTTGGAGAGAGATAAAGGAGGTAAAAAATTTATAAATAGATATATCACATTAAAAACTCACATCACTCTCTCTTCTTCTCCATTCTGAAACCCTAAGAGACAAAATAGGTTGTGTAATTTACCTCTCTCTTTTCCTTACTCATCAAACTAATAACTGCATTCATAAATTTCTCATCAGGTATGCAATTTTTCTTATTTTGTTTTGACTATTAAATCTTGATTAATTCATGCTATCAATAGATATAACATTCTCACTGTACCATAAAATGCAGAAAGGTTTCCATCATGGTGCAGTAGAGCATCCTCCTTTACATCAAATATTCACATAAATGAACTGTTCACTGGAGATATTAGCAAGATAATGATAAAATATAAGCTATCAGAGTGAAGTCTTTTTAATGGCAGAAAGCAAAGCAATAGGTTTTCACATTTCAATGGCCATAAAAATTGTAATAAACATTGACATGTGGGCAAAACTTGATTACAGTATAATTATAGCTAAAGCATTGACTTGTCAAATCTCTTTCTTCCATTCCACCGATTAACTACCTTTAAGAACTCAAATCACCACATTACTTAAAAAATTCAGCTTAAGAAGCAATAGAATTGAAACCCTAAAAATGTTTGTGGATATTCGAAACCCTCATTGTCATGGAATCAAACGAGTGCCATAATAGTTTGGGTGGTTCTCTGTGATCGGCTGAATCAAGTGCTCTATGTGACAACCTTAACTTCTAATCCCGGTAATTATGGTCAAATACATGATTAATAATTAATGATCAAGGTCTGGGGTCGTTACAGTTAATTACTTTAATCAAATATAGGGAAATTTGATCCTTCATGTTGTTAGGGTCATCAACTAAATAGCCATAAATGGGAAAATGTATAAAAGGGTTTGTACCATCATTAAAAGTTTGTGATTCACCTATCCATCGATTCCAACACACAAAAACCTCCTACAAGTGTTTCTATATCATTCCCTAGCATTAGCATTAAAGAAATTAGGGTTTCTAGGTTAAAGGTGGGAGTTTAGGGACCTGCACTGTGACCTGAAACCTTCCCGCCGTAGCTAAGTTAAGTTCTTGAGCTCGAAAACTAAATTTTTAACTTTGCGCCGTGGCTAAGTTGCTCTCGGGAATCATTGGATAACTTGCTCAAAATTCACTGCGGCGATAGCCGCGGTGAGTTGGATCTGCGCCGCGGCCAACCTACGTGGTGCCGCGGCGAGTTTTGCTACTATATCCTCCTTAATTAATTTCCTCGACTTACGCCACGGTAGGACTTATTGCGCCGCGACGAGGTTTCATTCTGTCATCCTCCTGGGCATTTTTTTCCCTTTGCACAGCGGCATCCCTCGCCACTGTCACTCTTCAGGTCGCGGCGAGGCCTTCCTAGCCGCGGCGTAACTCCCTCCTGTAGCTATATCTCCTACATTTCGTCCCATGCACTCCAAGTCTATTCTTAGGAATACTCTAGAACCACTTCCTCCCTTTTTATGTGACTCTAATGGTATGTATCTACCTTATTCACCCAGCTATTCTTCCATTACTAATTCAAAACTTATGTGTCCATTTCTTTTCTCTAATTACCCTCTATCAGCAAGGTTGTAAAGTAATAATAACATAAATACATGAACTACCAGTAGCTATCCTTTAATATACAATCAATGGGGGTTCCGTACATTAAGGGTTCATATCAATATCTCAAGGGTTACATTTTGAATGATAAGCCATATTATAGTTCAACAAAGTTTACAGCAGATATCATAAATCCATACATCAAATACCAAATTAAGATGAGGTCTAACACCTCAATACATACATCCTTAGTAATCAAAATATGAAAGCCTACACTTGGCAACATGAATACAAGATGATGCTATACATTAAGGAATACAAAATTAGCATCTACACTAACTAAATTAGCCTAAGTGTAGCATTCTCCCCACATGTTGGAGCTTATGGATTTTCATCCACTTGCTTCCCCTTATCCTGACCTGAAGAACCTTCACCTGAAATATTAATCTCATGAAACGGGGTGAGATATAAATCTCAGTAACCAAGGCAATTCCATCATATAATCCAGTTTAATTAACATATATGCATGAATCAAAATCAACATTTGAATCATATCAGTCATATTAGTAAATAAAGCAATTAGGCTATAATGATTACTATCCCATACTAGCAATCATATTTTCACATGTTAAAGGCTAATAACATCGGGCAAGGCCCATCCACGGCACCTACTCCCCATTGAGTACAACTAGGGCTTAGTGCATCTGGGTTCTGATCATAATCCGGTGCTCGATTGAAGCACATGCACGGGTGGCAGCCGCATCACAGCTCCACCATGGACTCACAAGGTCCAATCACAACACAATAGATAGCCAACCAATTTATTCAGCTTTTCAAATCATTCATATATAACAAATATGAAATTAAAATAGATACATGCATGGAATTAATATAAACCTCGGTTACCTCCCTTGTAAACAATTTACAACAGCCACCAATGGTACAAAAATCCCTATAACTATAGCATCAGAAAATTACCACTCTAATTCATCATTAACAGTAGCAACAAGTACCCAAAGATTTAAATGCTAATAACTACCTAAATAACACTTACTCAGCCACCACAAATCCCCAAATTCGGATTGAGTATGTCCTCTACCAGAAACTTCAATATATCACCTAAATTCCTAAGCAAATTCGTATATAATTAACACCCATACTATAAATCAACTATAGGGGTCTTAAACCAATAGAAAATACACTAGAATGGATAGTTTACACTTACCTAATGCCAGCCTTAACCTCAACCTACGAATTTCTACCATAGAAACACCAAACAACCACATTTCAGATTTTGGGTATGGTGAAAACACTCCAAATAAAAAACTAATCGGGCCAAATTAAAGAGAAAGATGAGGGGATTAAGTTGTAAAACTATTACCTTGGCTGAATCTTGCTCTAAATGTGAGAAAATGTGGAATTCTTGCCCCCAACCCTAGCCTCCTTCTCAACCTCCGAATTTTGCTTCTTGAGTTTCAGCAAAATGAGAAAGTTGCTGAAGTATTAGGGTTTTAGTTGGGTTTAAGTTGGGTCAAAGATGGGTCAAAGATAGGTCATGAGTTGCTCCAAGGTCCAACTCCAAATGGGCTTCAGATTTTAACTTGTTGGGCTAGTTTTAAAGTGTTGGGCTGCAGGATTTTAATTAAGTTTAGGCCAAGTTTGAAGAGCTCAAAGATTTAGGTCTGCACAAGGGTTATTGGCCCACTTATAAGAGCCTATACAAGGTGGATCTTGGGCTCTTATCACATCAAATTGGGTTGGGTCTACACCTAACTCATTAGCCCTCCATTAGCCTCTTATCATGATTCATTAATTTAGGCCTAGATAAAATTTCTATCCTAATTAAATCTCAAACTCATTTTAATAATTTATCTCTTTTAAAATTTTTATTCACTAACTTGTCCAATTATCCTTTATTAATTATACTTAATTATTCTAAATCTATAATTAACACCTTAATTAATTTTGAGGTGTTACACTAGGCCAGGACCACGGAAGTAAGCGCCCCCGAAACCCTTGTTCAAATGGATGATTGATCTCAAATGCGTGCAAATGGATGGAGGCTAGATGCTCAGTTGTGGAGCTTCCTTCGCGTGATAATGGAGGCCACGACGAAGAGGATTTGGAACTGAAAGGAGCTTCAAAACGCAGCGTACAGAGGGGGGAAGTAGGAGACATGGCAAGATCCCGTACGTTGATGGCATGGACTGTTGTGATTTGGGAGGCAAATTCTGGAAAAGAAAAATTGAAACGATACGTTTCATAGCCGTTGGAGTGACGTGGCAGCGGGTACCATTAGATTGCTCGGGTAGCTCAGATTTCTCCAAAATAAGTCGCTCATTTTGCCACTAATCCAAACGCGTTTCATGATCAATGCCTACGAAAATTTACCTGGAAAAGTATATTGGCAATATAAGTAAGCGCTAGGAAAGCCCAAAAAAAAAAAGAGTATAATAAAAAGAGAAAAAAAATCATGTAATATCTATTTTTATTTTTATAATAATTACTTAAGTATTATTTAATTATTAAAAATAAAAATATTAAATTCATTTTTTATTTTTATTTTTATTTTTATTTTCATATTTAACCCTAGAAGTAAATAAAAAGCTTTCAAAAAAACTAAGGAGTATAAATATAATAGTACTTGATCTTTAAAAGGGTCGGAAAAATTTTTAGACAGAGAAGTGAGGTGGGAGAGGCACAGTGACCTCGACTAAAATATATATATATATATATTGTACAAAATGTACAGTAAAACTCATAGATATGCTCCACTCAAAAAAATATTAATTGTACATTCTATGGAGCACCAATTATTTTTTATTTTTGCTTATAAAATTCAACAAAAATAAATAATTATTAAAAATGAAAAATAGTCAATTTTTTAAATTTAGCAAATTATAAAATTATCTTATTCAATATATAATTGTTAGAAAAACATTTACCAGAATAGGTTTTGCCCACAAAATTATATTAAATTTGATCAATATTAATTTTTGTTCTAAACAATTCAATACCTATATTTAACTAGAGATTTAAGTGTAAAGGAAGGATCTCTTACTTCATTAAGAAGTGTAAGAATATTTTTCCACATAAGGGTAATCCGAAAAACAAAAAGTTGTATTAAAGTGATAAAATACTATAAAATTAAAATAAAATCATAATTTTATACATTAAAGTATTTTAAAAAATTAATCTATATAGTATATCAAATTGGTTGTTATACTTAAGGAAAAAAATATTCACAATTGTACATTCTATCAAGGACCAAATTTTTGTCCAAAATATTCAACATGTATTTGGGTATTGTGTTACATGAATGGTTTGACTTTTGGCCAATGTTTTTAAAGAGAATAAATTATGTATAGTGGCTCAAATGAATAAAAAAAAATGATTTATTAAAAAAATACTTTTTAAAACTTCTATTGTAATGCTATTTATGTTATGGTAAAAATCATAAATCCAACTTACTCTTATTTTTTAAAATTGACTATTTTTTATTGGTTTATTAAATATTTAATACTTTTTATATTATATAAATAATAGTTATAAAAATATATTAGTCAAAATAAATATAAATATAATTTATCTTTTGCAACACATCTTTTGATTTCAAAGAAGAAGAGTGTAGATTTTTTCAACAAAAAAAAAAACTATGCAAATTAAGTATCTCTTAAGGGAGCATACTATAATTTATCTTGACTTATAGGATAAACTATAAAGTAATTTATAAATACACTTATTTTTGACAAAAATACGCTTATATCATTACTTGTATGTATATATATATATATATATAATATAACAAGTGTTACATATATATTTAACCGATATAAATGGTTACTTTTCTCAATTTAATAAAATTTTCAAAATCAATTAATTAAAAAATAAAAATTATTAAAAGCAAAAAAATTTCACAAAACAATTCTTTAGATTAACTAATAAAATATATCATCAATAAAATTAGATTTCTAAGAATAACATGTTTTTTAAATATATATTGATAAATATACCAAAAATTTTACTTATCCACCTTAATTTTTACTTTCAATTGTAATGTCCCCCTAATCTAAAAGATTAAAATCCAAGTCCTAATCTATTAGCCCCATTACAATAACTCTAATTCTTTAAATTTAAAAACTTTAAATATGTAAAATTACTAAAATATGCTCCCTATTATTTAACTATGTAATATTTTATGAGACTTCAAATAACCCTTCATATTTACAGAATTTCTTTTAAGTTTTAAATTTAATCGTTAATACTAATCTATTGCATTTTCAATTTTCTTTCTAGTTATCTTTAAGTCAGATTTGCTCAAATTCCATTATATTGAACTTCTATTTCTTGAAATCTCATCAAAATAATTTTTCTGGTGTTTTTCTTTGTCACTATACATCAACATATATAGAGAAATGCAACTTAATTTATAAAAGTCACACTTCAACAATTAACTCTTCTCAACTGAACTGAGCATATCTACTTCTAAAGTGGGAATCACAACCTCAGTAGCATGTTCATTTATTGATAAAAATATCCTAAATTAATATGAACATTACTTTTCTTTTTAATCCCTAATTCATCAAGTCAAGTATTTTAGAAATAGTTTTTCTCCTTTTAGGGAGAGCTTTGTGTTTTTTTTTTTCCTTCAAGAGAGCTATGGGTTTCCTTCTTGTTTTTTCAGGGAGGGGTGTGATGTTTTGATCTTTTGTGCTTGTTTTTTGCTTATGCAGCTTAAGAATGGAGTTGGATATGGAGATCGATGGGGATGAGGCATCCAAAAGGGAGGATTGGCATTGAATTTGTATTGGGATGTCAATAATGAGGCCAATTTGGGGAAGAAGATGCTTGTTAGGAAGATTCATTGGAAAAGCCTTTGAACAAGAATACAATGATCCTAATGATAAGGAAGGGTTGGAATCTATAAGAAGGTCTCAATATATTGGAAGTTAAGCATAATGCTTTCATATTCACATTTGATAATGAAGAGGAGTGTGGAAGAATTATGTGTAGAAGACCATGGTCAATTATAGGATGCTTATTGATTATTCAACAATGGCCAGAACTAAAGGTAATTCAGAACTTCAATTTGATCTGTGTTCATTTTGGATTTAATTTCTTAATATATCTTTAAAAGGAATGAATAGGACTAATGCGATAAGTTGGGTTTTGTTATTGGGGAAGTGGCTGCTATTGAAGACCTGGTTGTAAATGGGAGATTGCTGAGAAGTTTTATTGGAGTAAACATTATTTTAGATATGAAGACACCTTTAATCTCAGGCTTTTGGATCTTAAGATAGGGTTTATCAAGAATATAAGGATCAATCTATTATGAGAGGTTACAACACTTCTGTCATAAGTGTGGTTGTGTTAGCCACGAATCTAAAACTTGTAGGATGGAGAAAAAGATGTCTATTATTAATCCAGTGGAGGCAATGTTTGGTCATTGGTTTTGTGCACCGTCAGTAAGAACTGAGGAAGAAGTGATGGGAAATAGGGATGGAAGAAGATGGAAGGAGGTGGAAGAAAGACATGTGTTAATTCTATGAGAGATATAACATGTGAAGGTATAGAGAATGTCAATGATAACAAAAGGACAATTTAGCTAATGTGAATAATGATTTTTATAGGGATGAGAGGATGAGTAATGGGGATAATTCTCAAGGTAAAGGTGTTCTAGTTAAAGGGATGATATGCAATGCATATGCTAACAAGGAAAAAGAGGTTGACATTGAAATGGGCCTTCTTTGAGCTAGTCTAATAAGGTAAGGGATATTAAAGTAGAAGAAGAAACCTAAGATAATTTATTAGAGAGTTCAAAGCTGAATAAGCTATGGTATGAAAGGAAAGAAATTAAAAAGGAAGTTGCTATTAAAGAAGTGAGGTCTTGCATACACTTGAGTTTTTTTTCTAGCTACATTATTGAAATACCCTTAGATTATGAGGTGAATAAAAAGGCAATTATTCTTATAAGAGGTTTAAGGACATGATGGATTTCATGAAAAGCTTGAAAAGGGCAAGTTCAAAGAGGACTATTGAAGAGATGACTAGTCCTTCGAAATCTAAAAGATTTTAAATTTATGAAAGAACTATAAGTAAGAAGTGTCTCCTATTTTGTTAGTAAAAACAGTTAATCCCTAGTGAAAAAAAAAAAAAGAAAAGCCAAAAGGGTTGAAAAGAAGAACAGTAAGGAGTTGAAAGAAGATAATGGCCAAGCCAACACTGATTTTGACATGGCCAATAATTTCCCAAATGATTGGTTCATTTTGAAGGCTAAAGGAAGTGCTAGTAAGTGTTTGGTTGATGCTAAAGATCACTTAGGTGGCTGGCCTAAAGCCACCCAGGAGCCATGGAACTCATTTCATGAAACTACCATAGCCTTGGGGTGGCTTTAGTAGTAAAAAACTTAAAAGAGGTGCAAAGGAAAAATATGTCATCTTTAGTCTTTTTAATGGAGATTAAATTTGTGGCAAGAAAAGCTAAAAAAATTAGAAAAAAGTTGAATTTAGTGAATGAATATTATGTAGATCCTAGTGGTTTAGTAGGGGGTTTGGCTTTTAAGTGAAGTAAGGAGGTAGAGATTGAGTTTCTTTCTTGTTCAAAAAATATAATACATATAAAAATTGCTAGTAGCGTTTTCAATGTTCCAAATTTTATTTCCTTTATATATGGCCCTCTTATGGAGATTGAAAGAAGAAAGCTGTGGGATAAACTTAGAAGTATAGCTAGAGGTATTGACAGGTCATGGCTTTGTGTTAGTGACTTCAATAATATGGTTTCTCAAGCTGAAAAAATAAGAGGAAATTTAAGAGTAGTGAGGAAAAAAATTAATTTTAAAAGTTTGCTATCTAATTGCTATTTGATGGATTTATAGTATTAGGGAGCTCATTTCAGTTGGTCAAATAAGAGATTAGTGGAGGCTTACATTAAAGAAAGGATTGATGGGGTAATTGGTAATGTAGAGTTCAAATATGGCTTTCTAAAAGCTTTAATCTTCAACATAGAACCAATGGGATTTGATCATCAGCTCTTATTGGTTTATATATGTTTTCTAGAGAGAAAAGCACCAAGGTCCTTTCAATTCAAATCATTTTGGGCTGAGCATCCTAATTTTTTAAATGTGGTAAAATCAAGTTGGGGATTGATAGGTAGTGAAGATGAAGATAAAGTAAAAACTATAGTGCAAAGATTGAAGAAGTACAGGGAGGCATTAATAAAGTAGAGTAGATGTGTGTTCTTGAATAATAGAAAGACCACTGAGAAACGGTTGAATTAGCTAGCTTAGTGTAATAGGGATGTGCTAAATGAAAAGATAGTAAAGAAGGCTGAAAGTTTAGTGAAAGAGATTGAATTGTTATGGGATAGAGTAAAGAAATTTTGGTGTCAAAGGTCTATAATTAAGTGGCTAAAGAATTGGGATAAAAACTCTAAATTCTTTCATTTAAGAATGGTTCAAAGAAGGCAATAGAACAAGATTGTTAGATTAAAACTGGAGAATGGTAGTTGGCTTGAAAATGAAGAAGATATTACTAAGTCCTTTATGAAGTTTTATTCAGAGCTTTTTTCTCCTTCTGCCTCTAGAGCATTGGGTATTGCATTGAATTATATGAAGAAGGTAATTACAGATGAAGAAAATTGTATCCTTATCAATTCGATGTCTTTCTTAAAGGTGAAAGAAATAGCATTTTAGTTAGGAGCTTCAAGATAGTCCAAATGGATTTTCAAGAGTTTTTTTCACCAACAAGCTTGAAAGGAGGTGGAATGAAATCCTTGTGATAGTTAGATATTTTTTAAAGTATGGTGTTTTGCTAGAGGATATTAACATGACTAACATTGTGCTTATACCAAAGGTTAATAAACCTAAATTAGTAGGGCATTTTAGACCAATTAGCTTATGCAACTTTGTTTATAAAGGAATTTCAAAGATTATTGCTAATAGGATGAGAATAATTCTGCCAAGAGTTATTTCACAAAACCAAATGGCTTATGAAGTACTTCATTATTTGATGAATAAAAGGTGTAAGGGAAAACATGAATTTGCCTAAAAAAATGGACATATGAAAGGCTTATGATAGAATTAAGTTGGATTTTCTTGAAAGGGATCTATTAAGGATGGGATTTATGAACAATAGGTACAAAGGATCATAGGATGTGTATCTTCTGTCAAATTTAACTTGCTAATTTCTGGAAAAAAATGTTGCTTTTTTGGTACCTAGAAAAGGCATAAGGCAAGGGGATCCATTGTCACCATACTTGTTTATCATAGTTGCTTATGTTCTTTTATTCATGGTGTCTCACTTTATTAACAATGTTGAGTTTAGAAGGGTGAAAATTGCCAGGAACTATCCTATTATATCTCATTGTTTTTTTTTCGGTGGACAATGCATTCTTTTTCATGAATGCTAAGAAGGATAATTGCCTTTTGTTTAAGAAAGTTTTAATGGTTTACTGTCAAGCCTCTAGATAGCTTGCAAACTTGGATAATTCTTACATATTTTTCTTTAGTAATATCCCAGATGAGGTGTTAAAGGATGTTTGTGATGTTTTGGGGATTGAGGATACAAATGAACTAAGGAAATATCTTAGTTTACTAGTCTTGTGGGAAAGGTCAAAAGTTGAGGCCTTGGCTTTTGTAAGGGATAAAATTGCACTTAAAGTGCAATGATGGAAGCACAACCTATTGTCCGATATAGGAAGGGAAGTCCTCATAAAGACCATGGCTAATGCTATCCCTATTTACCTGATGTAATGTTTCAAGTCTTCTAAAAAATCTTGTCAGGAGTTTGATATAATTATCTCAAGATTTTGGTAGGGAAAAATAGGGGTGAAGGCAAAATCCATTGGAAAGCATGGAACTTGCTAACAAAGGTTAAGAATGAAGATGGGCTTTAGAGAATTTTCTTGCTTCAACCTTGCTTTTTAGCAAAAAATGCTGAGGGAATAATTCAAAATCTTGATGATATTTAGGTCAAAATGCTGAAAGGTTTGTATTTCGCTATAACACATTTTTTTCATAACTAATAGTGGACATCGTGCTTCTTGGGCTTGGTCTAGTTTATTGGAAAGAAAGGATCTTTTGGTAAGTAAGCTTTACTAGCAAATTGAAGATAAAATGTTTTATTAGAATTTGGGAAGACAAGTGGGTGACTAGCTTAAAAGGGTATTAACTTAATGGCATTAGTGTTAATGAAGCTATAATGGAATGCAAAGTTATTGAGTTGCTTAATAATAAGAGATGGTAGTTATCATTTATTTGTAATCTTACCTTTATAGAAGAAAGGGATGCAATAATGAAAATTCCATTACCTGTTTTTAAGAGAAATGACAAATTGAAGTGGACTAGGACTAGAATAGGAGAATACATAGTCAAATTAAGTTATCATTCTACTAAGGAGGTATTTGGTTCTAAACCTGCACAAGGCCCTAGTTGCTTCTAAGGAATTATGAAAGACTATTTGGGATCTCAAAGTTCCTCCTAAGTTAAAGCATTTTCTATGGAAGGCTATTTTAAGTGCTTTACCATCTAGGGAAGCTTTATACAAAAGGAAATGTGCTTCAAATCCTATATGCCAGATTTGCCATTCTGAACTAGAAACTAATAAGCACATGTTTCTTTTATGTCTTTAGGTAAAAAAGGTTTGGTTTGACTATTTTTTAGTGCTTATCATACAAAAGGGAATGATTTCAAGATTGAGGATTAGTGCTTTAATACGTTGGTTAATTTGTCTAAGATGAAGGAGTTTGATAAAGGGGTATTGGCTAGTGTTTATTGGTATATTTGGAAGGAAAGGTGTGTTGTGATCTTCCAAGGGGTTAAGGTGAATCCTAGTTGTGTGTTATTTGCTTCTCAAAGTTTATAAAGGAATTTTGGGATACCATGTGTCATACCCTCTGAACAAAGGTGTGACCAGCACAAAATATGATATTTATCTCGCATTCATAAGCCTAACGAAACAATATAGAACTTAATCATTTGGTTTAACCAAGAGGCTAGTCAATAGAAATGTCAATTCCATGCTCTAAAAGTTTTCTTTTACTTAATAACTAATTTAATACATACAAAGGTAAGAGAATCCTGCCTATGGAATTATGAAACTACACTAGATTATGAATAGTTCAAGTACAATTTACTAAAGAAAGATTGCTTATAAACAAAGCCAGGTATTACAATGGAGTGCTACCCACCTATTTCACGAGACTGGATCATGGCTAATGCTATCACGTAAGACTTGTAAAATATTAAAAAAGTTACTCATGACACTCAGTGAGTAGATGATGCAAATTGTAGTAAGAAAAAACAAGTCAAGGCACTAGGTGTTGCACAACAAAATTTAATGTTCAAATAAATAATGAAATTATCATGTCATCTCTTTTTTGTGTGTTTAAAATAAGTCATTAGGTCCAAGACAAGGTTGAGACATTAAAGTGAGTTCAATCAACATTCAAAGGTCAAATGGCTAGTAATGTAACCGAGATATTTACAATATCATCATAACAATCAATTTGGGCATATGTTGGAATAGAACCAAAAGATGAGAGTACAAAGGCCTATAGTATAAAATATCTGATGGGACCACAAAGGGTCATAATTTATCTAATCAAATGGAATCACAAAGGGTCACAATTTATCATATCAAATGGGATCACAAAGGGCCATAATTTATTATATCAGATGGGACCAAAAAGGGCCATAATTTATCATATCAAATGGGACCAAAAAGGGCTATAATTTATCATATCAGATGGGACCACAAAGGGCTACAATTTATCATATTAGATTGGACCATATAGAGCCACTATATAATAAATCTAATGGGACCACATAGGACCACTATATAATATATATCCAATAGGACCATATAGGGCCACTATATAATAAGTCCAATGGGACCACATGGGGCCACTATATAGCATATATCCAATGGGACCACATAAGGCCATTATATAGTATATTTTAAACAAACCAATGGGACCATATAAATTTGAGGGGACCACATAAAGCCACAATATATTATATTTTAAACAAACTAAACCATAATTCAAAAATATATCAAAAAGAAAAATGGTATAATTTCATTACAACAACAATAAGTTTTTAGACAAACTATTTAAGTCTAAATCTTTCTTAATGATTTTGCTTATAGTTTTTCTTAGTCTTCATTTACCTTTAACTATTGAACTACTTTCCATTTGATCTACTTTCTTTACTGGAGTTTCTATAAGTTTTCTCTACATATGCCCAAACTATCTAAGGCATAATTATACAATCTTTTCCATAATAGATGTGATATCAACTTTCTTTTTAATGCATTCATTTCTAATTTTATCTTGTCTAGTATGATCACTCATCTAACGTAATATTCTCATCTCTGCAATATTAAGCTTATTCTCTTATTGGCTTTTTATTGCTTAACACTCATTTTTATACAACATTGTAGGTCTTATAGCTATATGGCAAAATTTATCCTTAAGTTTGAGTAATACTTTTCTATCACAAATAACATCCAAAACACTTCTCTATTTCATCCATTTTGCTTGAATCTTATGGTTTACATCTTTCTCTATTTCCTCATCATGTTGTATCATAGATCCAAGATACTTAAATCGTGTAACTTGTGGTATGGTATATTTTCTAATTTTCATTTCTATATTAAAATTAGTGAATCTCTTGCTAAAATTATATTCTATATACTCTATTTTACTTTTACTTCAACGAAATCCATATACTTCCAAAGCTAAATGGCATAATTTCATTATTCTCCAAATTTCAGACCCGTGTAAACAATGCAAATTCTTATCAAAACTTGTTTATTTACACATTAATGAGCTAAACCAAAACATTCAAGAAACAAATAGATCCAAGTTCAATCTTTAACATATCAAACACGTTGAGATCAAGGAGCCTATCCTAAGGCACTAAAAGCAATTTGAATCATTTATTAAGTAACTAAAATGAGGCAAACTATGAATAAAAAGGGAAGAATTGGCATAGTTAGTGGTATCTACTCATTGTACAAAATCTACATTGTGGAACATCTTACTGTTTCCTCTAATTGAGCACCAAATGTGGGGTTGACCTTAGAACCTCCTAAAATGGCCAAAATGCAATCATCATCACTAAGTGCCATTTATACTCATGTAAAGTTAAATTAATTACATTTATCAAATATCTAAAGCTTGTAGATAGTACTAGCTTTAAAATTTAGTCAATTGCTTCTTCATTAGCTTTTAATAAGGACTATACTACATCATAACTTTACAATACTTCTTTATTGGTTCCACCTTATAGTCCTATTAGAACTCAAGTTTCCAACTTTAGAGTTAATTAATTTAGTTTACATGATAATATGGAAATTTAGGATTTACCTTAGAGAACCCAAGTTGAGAATTTAAAAAAAAAAATTCAATTAAATAGCATCTAAAATTTTCTATTTAATCAAATATGCTTTCTAATACCTGAACTCCTAATTTTTATCTAAGTTTCTTATCATTAACATTAACCCTAGATTTAAACTTTTCAAATTAAGCTTCGATAAGTTAAATCAAGCTTATATTTTACCTCATAGAGCTTGATGGAAGAAGAAGGAGGTGTGAATTCTCACTCTAGAAGCAAAATTCAAGAAAACCCTATTTTAAAAGCTCATACACCCTCAACATAAAGGAAAAGAGCTACAACAATATTCAAGCGTCCACTAACAGAGAAGAAGAAAGAAGTGAAAAGGAAAGAAGAATAAGAGAAATGAACAACCAAAAATAGAAGAAAGGAGGAGGAGTTAAGAGAGGAGCAAAAATGAAGCTCACCACTTTTGGCTCTCCCTCTTTTTCTTAATTGAACCAATTGTATTTTATTGTAGTAATTTCTTTTATATAGAATTACAAAAAGACGAAGCCATATATATATAGAGGCTTTAGGTAAACAGAAAGAAAAAAAAAAGGCAATGATAAAAGATCCTACTAGCTAGATATCCAATTAACAAGCTAAATCAAAAGAGATGATTAAGTTCACATGTGCATGCCACATAGCTCGGTTGTTAGCAATGTGAATCATGCCTTAACAGCCTCTCGTGAGCCAAGCTAGAGAGGAGTGACAGCAAGGCTCGAGCGAAGGGAGTGAAAATGAGAACTGGCAAAAGGCTTAGTGAAGACATCAACAAGTTAATCATATGAAGAAACAATAGAGATGCACAAAGTTTTGGCTACCACTTGTTCACGAATAAAGTGATAATCAAGAGTAACATGCTTAGTGCGAGAATGGAAGACTGGGTTGGCAGCAAGATAAGTGACACCAAGGTTGTCACAGTATAGAGTTGGAGCATCAAGCAAACTATAACCAATTTCCTAAAGTAGAGATTGTAACTAGATGACATCATAAGATGCCAGAGTAAGGGATTTGTATTCAGCCTCAGTGCTAGAGTGAGCTACAGTGGCTTGTTTCTTAGAACTCTAGGAAATCAATTTATGTCCAAAAAAAATATAAAAGCCACTAATGGACCTCCTGTCATCTGGAGAACAACACTAATCAACATCAATGAAAGCCCTGATGGTGGAGGAGGAGGAGGCGTGAATGTGCAAACCATAATCTAGAGTATTTTTTAGGTAACGAAGGATACGTTTGACGGTCTGCCAACGGAGGTCACAAGGATTATGCATATATTGACACACTCTGTTGACAGCAAAGGCAATGTCTAGATGGGAAAATGACAGATACTGAAGACTACCAACAACATTCTGATACATGGAAGGATCAAATAGAGAATGACTAATCAAAGCAGATAGTTTAGTAGTGGAAGCCATAAGAGTTATGATTGGCTTACAATGGTGTATACCAATTTTGACTAATAAATTAGAAATATACTTTCGCTATGAGAGAATCAAAGCATCAGGGACTTTGTGAACCTTAATACCCAGAAAGTAATAAACAAGACCAAGACATTTGATAGGGAAAGATATAGACAAAGGCTCAATCAATTGAGATATAAGAGGTAAGGAAGAACCAATAATCAATATGTCATTAACATAAACTAGGATATAGAGATGACAAGAAGCAATGACAAGAGTGAAAAGGGAGGAATCACACCTAGAAGCAAAAAAACCCAAGTTAAATGAGACGGGAGTTAAGTTTGGCAAACCATGACTGTGATGCTTATTTTAAGCCATAAATGGAGTGATTAAGCTTGCAAACATAATGGGGAAAGTCAGGATGGATAAATCCTAGAGGTTAATGCATGAACACCGATTCATCGAGAAAGCCATGTAAGAAAGCATTTTGAATGTCGATTTGTTCAATGGCCTAATGATGAGAGATAGCGAGAGTCAAAAGGAGACAAATGGTTGTCGATTTAACCATAAGGGACAAAGTCTTAGAATAATCAATATCATGAAGTTGATGGAAACCTTTGGCAATAAGGTGTGCTTTATATTGATCAATATGACTATCAAGGTTCTTTTGGTGCAGAAAACCCATTTATAACCGACAATATTTTGAGAGGGAGATGGAGGAACAAGAGACCAGGTACTAGTGGAGAGCAAGACATGCATTTCATCATTCATGGCAACACGCCATTCTAAAAGTTTCAAGGCCTCAGTTATAGAGGTGGGATTATTAGGAGCAGAGAGAGACAGAGAAGGCTCGAGAAGCAAGCTATGTGACAGTACCATCAATATAAATCTTAGGATGAAAAATGAAATCCTTGGAATAGGTAATCATAGGATGACGATTTGAAAGGAATGATGGTAGTGGTGAAACAGATGGGAAGGCCGAGGAAGGGGATGGGGTTCGAAAGGCAATAAAAGATGCAGAAGATGATTGTGATGATTGATAGGTCAAAGAGACAAGCGTGGGAGGGGAAGAGGGGCTATGGGTGACAAGAACATAAGAGGAGGCTGAGAGTGTAGCGGAGGCCCAAGAGTGAGGTGAAGAATAACAAGGGAGGGAAGATGGGCCAAGGAATTAATGGTGTTAGATGAGGTGGACTGCAAGGAAGATGAAGTGAAGGGAAAAAAGGCTTCATTGACATCTTGAGAGATGTAAATTCAATGGGATTTAGGCTTGAAACAAATATAGCCCAAGTGGCCTGAGCTATAACCAAGGAAGATACATAACACAAAATGGGGCTTCAATTTAGTAGAGACATATGGATGAAGATTGGGCCAATATGTAGTGCCAAAAACATGGAGAAAAGTATAATTAGGGGAGTGTTTATAAAGAAGGAAATAGGGATAGTGATGGTTGAGTGTGGGACTCAACATACGATTAATAAGGTAAACTGAAGTTGCAAGAGCATGGGCCCAATGGAAAAGTGCAATACTAGTTTCAATAATGTGACAATGCTTGCGTTCAACACTGCCATTTCGAGGGTGGGAGTAGGGACAGAAAATATGATGATTAATGCCAATAGATTGCAAATAAGTATGTAAAGAATGAAATTCACCTCCCCAATCTGATTGAAGAGATTTAATTTTGCAATTAGACATTCATTCAATAGAATATTGAAATTTAATAAAGACTTAGGTAACAGCAAATTTGGAACACAAAGGGAAAAACCATGTATATTTACTGAAATCATCAACAAAAATAACAAAGTATCTGTGTCTACTAACAAAAAGAACTGGAGGTAGGCCTAAACATCAGCAAATAGTAACTCTAGAGGAGAGATGGAGTAATGTGGAGATGAAGGATGAAGTAGTGTATGACTTTTGGCTGTGTAGTAGGTAAAACATAAAAAAGGAGACTTTTGAGAGACCGTAGGTAGTGAGGCTTCAAAGAGAATTTAGTTGGCAATATGGGCAGATGGGTGGCCAAGACAACAGTGCCATTAAGTAAGTGTAGTATGTTCACCAATGTAAGCTTGTGGTATTGAAAGAGTATAGAGATTGTCATGCATTTTTCCCTACATAAGAGTGATTTTGTTCTAGAGATCCTTCACATAAAAACAATTAAAGTGAAATTCAAAGAATACATGATTGTCTTTACAAAATTGAGATACAAAGAGAAGATTCTTGGTAAAGATGGAACATCTAAGAAATGAGAAAGGAGAAAATTGCCATTATTAGTCTATAACTGTGCTGAGCCAAAATTGTGAATGGGAAGGGATGAACCATCTCTGATAATAACAATGTCACCTCCATGATATGGACTAGAGGAAATATTGAGTCTACTAATATCAGAGGTGATATGATTAGTGGTACCTATGTCTGGAAACCAAACAGCATCATTACCAGATTTTTAGACTAGAGTAATGAACACCCAAACTAAAGGGCCCTGGAGCTTAAAAGGCATGATTGAATCCATGATAGCAGGTTAGTGCAGTATATCCTAGTTTAGAACAGACTTGACAAATAGGACAATGGTCAACTAAAAAATGAGCACATCTAGGGGTTCCATAAGCAAAGCCATGACCTAGAGTGTGACCGAAAGAACCACGATTACTTCTTCCACATCTAAAGTTTCTTCCACCATGTGTAATAGGTCTTCTGGCTGAAAAATTAGTAGAGATTTCTATAGAAGATGTTAAAGAAGAGTGTTGTAATGCTAGTTGTGCCTCATAGATTAGAAGGTGACTTAATAGTTCATCAGGAGAAGAGGATTTTACGAAGGAAGCAACAATGGGGTTAAAATCTATACCAAGACCAACAAGTAAATAGGTCGTGAATTCTATATCAAAGAAAGGCTTTCCTATTATTGCTAAGCCATTATTCAAGGAATTTGATTTTCGAAAATATTCTTCAATGGAATCAGCTCCTTTATTTAGTGTCGCTAATTGGTTATGGAGATGTACAAACCAAGCTTGAGTTTTTTGTGTGAATAAACTTTTGAGAGTGTAACATTCGGTCCTTCCATAAACGTGAAAAACGCAATGTTCGATTTCTCCATAAACGGCAGAAATGGGTCAGATACAAAAGAGAAGTCCCTGAAATAGAAGGAATTGGGGCCAACTAAAATTATGATAAAATTTTAAATATTAAAAAATGAGGATCTGAGCCTTGAGTTACCCAAAAATCAAGGCTAAAGTTATTCGAAAAATTTGTCAAAAGGCTAATGGCAATTTCATAAATATGGGTACTTTTTGAAAAACACACAGGAGGGCTTTTTAAATAAAAGTTTTGAGTTCTTCGAGGCCCTAAAAAGCATGGAAAGCCCCAGAATAGTTAAATCCCCTCCGGTGGACTTTTTCCAACGTTAGTGTGCCTGAACTTTGACGGGTTTATTCGGGAAGGTTTTAACTCCGATTTGAGTGATTCTAAAGATATTTTTATTAATTAGGAATCTAAATTTTATAATGAAAATGAAGGTTCTAAAAAAGGAGCTAAAATGAAAGAGAAACGAAAATGCAAAGTATGAAGGGCAAAATAGAAATTTTTGAAAAGTGTAACTTATTCCCACCTATATATATGATACACCCTTCTCCTCCCTTCATTATGCACGACCATGTTCTGCCAAAAACTAGAAGAAAATCCTAAGGGATGAGGCCCACAAGAAGGGGAAGAAAAGGAGGAGAAATTAAAGGCTTAAGGTATGGAAATTTATAGTTTTTCATGCTCTTTCTCTTCCAAACCTCTTCTCCTCCATTCTCCTTTGTTTCCTATGATTATAATAAAGTTTCAAATCTATTTTAAGGGAGAAATTGAGGGAAAAATTCAGATATGAAGAGATGAGCTCAAAGAACACAAGATTCAAGTGAGAAAAAGCATGAAAACAAGGTAATTTCTCTTCCTATGGTTGTCATTTTTGGTTCCCTTCTCCACCATTTCTCCCCACTTGAGAAAACCCTAGAAGGAGATGATTTTTAGGTAAAACCAAGTATGAATATAAGTAAAAAGGGTGTAGAGATTAAGAATATGCAAAGGGAATTAACAAAAAACCATTAAATTTCAAGATGCAAGTTCTATGGTTTGAATTGCACCTTGTAAAATCTGATTTTGTATGATAGTTTCTAAACCTAAGTAAGAGTTTAAATGAGCTCCCAAGATCCCTAAGAGGCTCCCCATATGCTTCTTCCCTTGAGAAAATAAAGAAAGCTTCATGGAACCCAATATACTTCATAACCTCAGCCTAGATGGGTTCTCCTAGCTAGGGAGACTTTTAAATTTTTCTAAGGCTATTCTCGAGTCATATTTGATGAATGAAAGTGAGGGGAGGCCTTGAAAAAAATTTAGAACTCATAAAAAGTGATTTGGTGTTTTAAGTTCCATATTATGACCTAAAGAAGCAACATAGTGCTAGGCCTTTTGTTTTGATGATGTAATGACTCCAAGAAGCTTAAAAGGAGTCAACAATCATATGTGAAAGGAAAGAATGAGGCCTAGAAAGTATTTGAGGGGTGTTGCTTCATTAGATGCATTTATGGACCATAATGGAGCTTATAGAGCAATCTAACATCTAAGCAAATTGTATGATCTTAGAGATTGTTTCATGAACCTAATTGGCTCCCATAAATTGTATCTAGGCCAAGAGAAACCATCTCCACTAATTTGTGGGTGTGTGGTCGAAAGAGGAGGCTTGAGTCCAAAGGAAAAAGTGTGTAATTGTGTGCAAAGTAGTTCTCTCCACCTTTTCTCATATATGGATGTATGTTTAGCTTGTTTTAGAATGTGTGTATGTATATTTTCAAGCTTTGAAAAGTATGCTAGCATGCTTTTATATGCCATGATGCTTGATGCCATGTTATGTTTTCAAATGTTTACATGATGTTTGTATGAGTTTGCTTGAGTGTGGAGAGGCCAAGAACTCTTCCTTTGAGTGAGGATGAGCTAAAAACCCTTGAGCTTGGTTAAGACAAAGTAAAGAGTCTCCCAAAAGCAAAGTGGGCTCCTAAGAGTATGGTTGAGTCCAAAGCTCTTAAAGAATGGGTGAGACAAGTCTAAAATTCATTAGGAGAAGTGTGAGGCTAATCTAAGCACTTGGTGATCTCTTGGATGTCTTGTATGATTGATTCACATACCAAGATTATTTTTAAAATGTGCATGTCTTACATTTTCATCATGTATGCATTTGAAAAGCTTGCTTTACACATATTATGTATGACTGAATGGGAGATGAGCTATTGGGATTCTTTGAATCTCATTCCCTCCTCTCTAATGATCTAACATGCTAGGTGAACAAGTGGATATGCTAATAGGAGCCAACAACACTAAAGGAAGGAGATTAACAATCATGTGTTTAGCTTTTGCCACTTTAAGACCATGATTGTACTATATGATATATATGATGTAATAAATAGGCTATGACCCTTGAGACATGTGTAAATATGATATTATATGATGTTTAAATGTATGGATATAATATATGACCTCTATAACCTATTTTAAGTATGTAATGCCAAAGTGTGCAATATGGAAGTTTGATGGAAATATGCATAAGTATGGGTTGAATGGCCAAAATGAGATTCATGAGATTTGGGACCATTTGGGCAGATCACACAAGTCTCAAATAACTTTTAAACTTGCGCAAAAGGTGCCAAGACTAAGGGAAATCCATTTGGCAATTTTGGTACCCAATATAGAGCCAAAATTGACCATAATGGAATCCTATATCACTTTTTGGCCAAATAAGTTAGTATTGCTCTGAAATTTGGCATACAATTAGGTCTCATTGAGAGATTTTTAGAAAGCTAAATAACATAATTTTTAGAAGTCTAGAGAATATTCGATGAATTTTCAAAATTAGGATTTTCTATTGATTCTAGTATGGGCACTATTCGTACTGGCAGTTTTATGTTTTATATCACCCGATGGCCAAATAGTGTCCAATGCTTGTGAAATTTTATATGCATAAACTAGAGGTCATAAGATTTCTATAGCCACTAAGATCACCTCATTGGGAGGTCTGAGCAGAGAGTTATGCATTTTTAAAGTTAACTATCAACACTAGTGGCGCCTCAGGAGTTCAGTTACTGTTCCATAGGTTCCTATTGGCTAAACATATATGTTTCATTCTGGAATTATTTTTGGTCAAGTTAACATTTGTAGCTTTCCAATGACCAAATTTATGTGATTTCGATTTTTATAGAATTAGTTATGAATTTCAGAAATTTGTATCAGTAAACTGAATGGCAGCCCAGGCAGATAGCGACATCTGTAGTTTCTTGCATGTCAAACGTCCTGTGTGATGAATGTTATGACCTAGTCATATTTTTAGTGTGAAGTAGACATCCTAAGCTTTTCATAATGACCAAGATTGCATGATTTTGAATTTTTAGAATTAGTTATGATTTTCCAAATTTGGGTCAGGAAATAGAGCAAATTTGGCCTAAAATATACTTGCTTATTTTGAGCTTCATGTCGATTGCCATGAATTGTAGGCATATTTTTGTGATGTAAATAAGTTATAATGATGGAATTAAATATGAGAATGCATAATATGATCTTACATGGTCCACGTGATACCGAATGGAATTTTGAGACCCAGCACAATGCTAAAATGAGTATTATTTCTTTGCCTTTTTCATGCAAAACTCACATGATTCATGATATTAAGTTATGTAAAGGTATGAGATGAGTTAGAATGAGCTAGAATTCATGGTGTTACATTTATTGGTATCAGAGCAAAGTTCCAGGCTCTCTCAGATTGGATTTGGCTTGAGGATGTAGCTATTGGTCTTTGTAAAAGGCTTGTATGACTATAAAAAGTCCTTTATGAGACATTGTTGGTGTGTAAAAGTAGTTTGTGGCTTTGTTTATGATAATTAAGTGATAGAATGGTCTTAGAGTAGTTAGTGGATATCGGAAAGAGTGGCGTTTAAAGTAGCTTGAGCAGAGTTAAGGGATCCAACGGCTAGAGCTTGATGAGAGATGATAGCTCACCGGTATCAGTGGCAAGCCCTAGATATGAACGATGAGAATGATCTCATTGATAGAAAGAGGCTTGCTAGAGAGAGTAAGTGAGGCTTAATTCCCTCAGGTAGTCATAATTAGGCCATTCCCAGCTGTCTCGCGTAACGCAGAGACAAGTAATGATGCAGTGCGATATCAGATGAGACTACGATTGCACCAAACCAATCTAGAGGGGAAGTGAGAAAAAGAGTCGCCCCCTAGCCACAACACCTAAATGTCTAGATAAGTATTAGAACCCAAAAGGTGAATCTCCTTAAGCCAGAGGTTAAGTTACAAGCTACACCCTAGAGCCTTGATAGCCCAGAGGTAATAACTAGTTATGTACGAATGAAGCGAGAGGTAAAACCCTCTAGCTTGATGACGAGCCAGTTATAAAGGTGGTATGGCTCAGGTTGGTAGCTAAAGATGAAATAATTCCTAGAATAGTAAGCCAATCAAAGGTCGTTAGCTGAGACCAATTATTCCAAATAGTAGCAAGGTAATCCAGAGAGTTCCTCGCCGCAGCCAATACTTAGACAGGAAAACTAAGGCGAACCCGAGGCTAATTAGCCATGGTAAATGATGTGTTAGCTACGGCAATTGGCACCATGAATGCCTTATTGGTCACATGTAGGCCAACTTGAGAAGAGAGTTGATAAGGGATAAGACAACCCACTGTAAGCGGGAACCCCTAGTATAAGTAGGGAAAATGAGTAATAAATAGTCACAGAAAGTTAGTAAGAAGTTCGTAGGCCTAATAATTGAGACTGAAAAAGAGCTCAGCATAGAAAAAGTTAGACACAGTGATAATGAAGTTGTCAAGACTCACCTTTAAGGCACTGACTCCAACCTAAGGTGTTACCCTATGAGATGCTGAATAATAGAACGCTAGTGGAGCCTCAAATAATGTAAGATAAGATTACCAGCAGTAAGGCACCTAGTGAGTACCCTAGAAGGGTATACCTTATGGGTAACACTTATAGTTAAATATGAGTAACCTAGTAACTAAGGTTCAAAAGAGAATGAAGATAGTTAATAAGCTACAAGTCTAATAAGATAGATAGCCTAGGCTAAGCATAAGCTAAAGCCTAAGGGAGATGACTAGTAGCATCGTTCCAGGTAAGATATGTGAATAAAAGGCTCAGTGAAAGTTCTCTCTAGAGTGAAAAAGGAAAGATGAGACATCTTGATGTTGAGAAAACCACCCAGTAGTGGTTAGTAGTTTCCCTAGATAGACCCCCCTAATTGTAGAGTATAGTGAGCAAAAAGAAGTAAGGAAAAGCTGAGAAACTAACCATAGAAGATATGCCCTCGCTTTAGTAACAACCAAATGTATAGATTAAGCTCAGAAAGGTAAACGGATAGGGGTCTGATAGTTAGTTAAACGAGCTCCCTAATATGAGAATGGCATAGGGTTAAGGCATATACATAGTCAGAGCACCCAGTAGAGCATGAGTTTTAGTAAGGTAGAATCCAGACATTAAGAATATGCATTCTGGATTGAGTTAGCAGAACCTTAGGAATAACATACTGTGCTCCTAGGGATGAGGCTATAGAGGCTTAATAGAGAAAAAGCCTAGCTCTGATCCAAATGTAGAAATAAGCTAAGACAGACAGTTAGTACCTTAGTACCCTCAGGGAAGCTTGAGAAAGCTAGAGACCACCTAAGAAAGCGAGCCCCATCTTATGTAGAGAAAGAATGTAAGCCTAGAGAAAGAAGGTAAGCTGAGAGTGCCATAGAATGAAAGTCTTGGGATTATATGAAATAAAATCCATCTTACCAAGGCCCCCTTGATGTTATAAAGAGTGAATAAGTAGAGGAACCCTAAGAAAATATAAGTGCTCTTAAGCGTAAAAAAACCTGAACTGGCAATAGAAATAGCCAGTAGTAGAATATCTTTTTACCTAAGTAAGAGAATAAGAAAGGTAAAAAGAGAAAGTATGACAATGTTCAAGCCACGGACATATTAGATTGAGAATAGATATTCAGTTAATGTGCTTGAGTACTTAAGAAAGCACACTTGTCCTTAGCGTAGACGCCCTTCTAGCATGATATTGCCTAAAGTATAAATAGTCGGGCAATACGGAGAAATCTCGGGATGTAGTAGAGGAAGAATCTTACTTTTATCGAGTATTCTACGAGAATAGGGCAGATAGAGAAAAGTAAGAGAGAGGTACTTTAGATTATTAGGAAACTTGTAATATACAGGCGATAATAGCTTTGAGCTCAGTCATGAGGCACTTGTGTATTAGTGTTTGATGTTATGATTTGCTTGTAACAGGGGCTACATGATATTAGGTCTGGCCAACCTAGTAGTAATGTGGCTTAAGTGCATAGCAAATGACGACATCAATCACCAAAGTGTCTCAATAATCGAAAGGTATCCTAGTTAGAGAAAGAGATGAGTTAAAAAAGAAAGGTAAAAGGATTCCAATAATATCAAAATAGTAAGGAAAGCATGCAGAAAGGGGTCCCTAGTAAAGGATGTTCAGATTTAGTATGTATAGCTTGAGTCCCTTATAGTATATGTAAATAAAATGAATAGAGACCAGTGTATACCCTCTGTCCTGCCAGAGATGTTTACTACACTCAGTGTGTGAGATGCCCTGGTGCCAAGGCACTTAAAAACAGAACGTGGGCATAGTTAGAAACTACAGGATATGAGAGGAAGGCTAGAAGGAGCATATGTAAAAGTAAGTAAGTCAATAGAGTAAGAAAAGAAAGCTAAAAAAAAGAGGGCTAAAGTGGGAATCTGAGGATCCTACGAGGAGCGATAAATGAAAATTAAAACACTCTCTAGTATTAGTATGACAGGATCCTAGAGAATGAGATGACACATAACTCACTTCGCACGAAGAGCATAATGTACTTCTGAGTTTAGCCTCAGCTATTATGAGCGATGGTAACTGGACTTAGTGAGTATGTATTTTACTATCAGATATAGTAATCTTAGGTTTTAACATCTCCCAGAGATGGATCGCAGTAGATCCCAGTATAGCACAGTGGGTTGTAGTAGATCCTAGTAGGGCTTTGAGAGGTCGCAATAGACCTAGGGGTCATAGTAGATCCCATAGAGTTACAAAGAGCCCTAGCCACAACATGATAGATCTCTGGTAGAGATGATAGCCTGAGATAGTTTTATAGAGTAATTAGTCTTAGAGACTAGTACAGTTTCAGCTAGCCTTTGTCTCAAAGACTTCAGATATCCTGAGTTTGGTAGACCGTTGCTTCAGAGATATGAAGGCTTTACTCAGACAGTTAGACCACTGACTAGCTCTCTTTAGAGATGAGCATAGTATATGAGATGAGGAAAGTAATAAGCTTTCCAGAGTTAAAGCCAGATGAACCACTACCTAGCATATAGTAGCCTTAACTGAGAGATAGAGAGATCCAGGCATGCTAGCTTGTGTATTCAGAAAAGGGTCAGGTGCAGTTTTTATATGAGGTAAGTGGTATAGTATATCTCTAGTGAGCAAAACTGTGAGAATAGCTAGTATCTCACTAGAACTCAGTAATAGTAAGTAGTAGTAGCTTTTCAATGCCAGTATAAAATATGTGTTAGGCCTATTAGTGTTGAAATGAGGGATTACAAAATGCCACTACAAATGAGCAAAGTGAGAAAAAGTCCCGGCCTACAGAGACAGATATAGTAATAAACAAAGAAATTGGGATCATTAAAAGCAGAAACTCCTCAAAGGAGTTGTATTCCCAGTCAGCAACTAAGATGTGAGGCCTATGACAGAAAGAAATGCAAATTATAATCATGGGATGAGCTAGTGAGAAAGAACACAGAGATAAATAGTAGACGGAACATGTAAATAAGTAGACAGATAGAAACCTCCGATGGCTCTAATGATTAGAAAAGATGATGAGATGTTATGAGAAGCCATTCAGATAGGATATGGGAGACGTGATATGAGATAAGTTACCTCTCAACATTAACCCGATATGATTAGTAAGCTCTCCCAGGATAAGCCTCCAAAGTCAGAAATTTCTTTCCCTTATGAGAAAGAACTAGCTAGTATTTTATAGTAATAGAAGCCTTATTAAGAACTAGTAATGAAAAATCCCCTGGCTACAAGAAAATTCGAAAGAATGAAATCGCTAAGAAAACGTATAAAGCCAGGAAAAAGGGAAAGAAAAGAACAATTAGCTAGACTATAAAAGAATAAGAGAAAGTGTACCCCTAAATTTTGAGGACAAAATTTATTTAAGGGGGGTGGAATGTAACATCTAGTCCTTCTATAAACGTGAGAAACGTAATGTTCGATTTTTCCATAAACGATAGAAATGGGCCAGATACAAAAAGGAAGTCCCTGAAATAGAAGGAATTGGGGCCAACTAAAATTATAATAAAATTTTAAATATTAGAAAATGAAGATTTGAGCTTTGAGTTGCCCAAAAATCAAGGCTAGAGTGATTCGAAAATTTTGCCAAAAGGCTAGTGGTATTTTCATAAATATAGGCACTTTTTGAAAAACACACAGGAGGGCTTTTTAAATGAAAGTTTTGAGCTCTTCGGGGTTCTCAGAGGCCCTAAAAAGCATGGAAATCTCCGAGACAGTTAAATCCCCTCCGGTGGACGTTTTTCAATGTCAGTGTACTCGAACTTTGACGGGTTCATTCGGGAAAGTTTTAGCTCCGATTTGAGTGATTCCAAAGACATTTTTTTTAATTGGGAATCTAAATTTTATAATGAAAAATACAATTCTTAAAAAGGAGCTAAAATGAAGGAGAAATAAAAATATAAAATATGAAGGGCAAAATAGAAATTTTTGAAAAGTGTTACTTATTCCCACCTATATATATGATACACCCTTCTACTCCCTTCATTATGCACGACCATGTTCTGTTGAAAACTAGAAGAAAACCCTAAGGGATGAGGCTCACAAGAAAGGGAAGAAAAGGACGAGAAATCAAAGGCTTAAGGTATGGAAATTTGTAGTTTTTCATGTTCTTTTTCTTCCAAACCTCTTCTCCTCCATTCCCCTTTGTTTCCTATGATTATAATAAAGTTTACAAATCTGTTTTAAGGGAGAAATTGAGGAAAAAATTCGGATTTGAAGAGAGGAGCTCAAAGAACATAAGATTCAAGTGAGAAAAAGCATGAAAACAAGGTAATTTCTCTTCCTATGGTTGTCATTTTTGGTTCCCTTCTCCACCATTTCGCCCCACTTGAGAAAACCCTAGGAGGAGATGATTTTTAGGCAGAACCAAGCATGAATCTAAGGAAAAAGGGTGTGGAAATTAAGAATATGCAAAGGGAATTAATAAAAAATCATTAGATTTCAAGATGCAAGTTCTAGGGTTTCAATTGTACCTTGTAAAATCTGATTTTGTATGATAGTTCCTAGACCTAAGTAAGAGTTTAAATGAGCTCCCAAGATCCCTAAGAGGCTCCCCATATGCTTCTTCCCTTGAGAAAACAAAGAAAGCTCCATGGAACCTAATATGCTTCATAGCCTCGACCTAGATGCGTTCTCCTAGCTAGGGAGACTTTTAAATTTTTCTAAGGCTATTCTCGAGTCATATTTGATGAATGAAAGTGAAGGGAGGCCTTGAAAAAAATTTAGAACTCATAAAAAGTGATTTGGTATCTTTGGTTCCATATTATGACCTAAAGAAGCAACATGGTGTTAGGCCTTTTGTTTTGATGATGTGATAACTCCAAGAGACTAAAAGGAGTCAAAAATCATATTTGAAAGGAAAGAATGAGGCCTAAAAAATATTTGGGGGGTGTTGCTTCATTAGGTGCATTTATGGACCATAATGAAGCTTATAGAGTAATCTAGCATCTAAGTAAATTGTATGATCTTAGAGATTGTTTCATGAACCTAATTGGCTCCCATAAATTGTATCTAGGCCAAGAGAAACCATCTCCACCAATTTGTGGGTGTGTGATCGAAAGAGGAGGCTTGAGTCCAAAGAAAAAAGCGTGTAATTGTGTATAAGGTAGTTCTCTCCACCTTCTCTCATACATGGATGTGTGTTTAGCTTGTTTTAGAATGTGTGTATATATATTTTCAAGCTTTGAAAAGTATGCTAGCATGCCTTTATATGCCATGATGCTTGATGCTATGTTATATTTTCAAATATTTACATGATGTTTGTGTGACTTTACTTGAATATGGAGAGGTCAAGAACTCTTCCCTTGGGTGAGGATGAGCCAAGAACCCTTGAGCTTGGTTGAAAAAAGTAAAGAGTCTTCCAAAAGCAAAATGGACTCCCAAGAGTATGGTTGAGTCTAAAACTCTTCAAGAATGGGTGAGGCAATTCCAAAATCCATTAGGAGAAGTGTGAGGCCAATCTAAGCACTTGGTGAGCTCTTAGATGTCTTGTATGATTGATTCACATGCCAAGATTATTTTTAAAATGTGCATGTCTTACATTTTCACCATGTATGCATTTGAAAAGTTTGCTTTGCACATATTATGTATAACTGAATGGGAGATGAGCTATTGGGATTCTTTGAATCTCATCCCCTTCTCTCCAATAATCTAACATGCTAGGTGAACAAGTGGATATGCTAATGGGAGCCAACAACACTAAAGGAAGGAGATTGACAATCATGTATTTAGCTTTTGCCACTTTAAGACCACGATTGTACCATATGATATATATGATGTAGTAAATAGGTTATGACCCTTGAGACATGTGTAAATATGATATTATACGATGTTTAAATGTATGGATATAATATATGACCTCTAGAACCTATTTTGAGTATGTAATGCCAAAGTGTGCAATATAGAAGTTTGATGGAAATATGCATAAGTATGGGTTGAATGGCCAAAATGAGATTCATGAGATTTGAGACCATTTAGACAGCTCACACAAGTCTCAAATAACTTTTAAATTTGCGCAAAAGGTGCCAAGACCAAGGAAAATCCATTTGGCAATTTTGGTACCCAATATGGAGCCAAAATTGACCATAATAGAACCCTATATTACTTTTTGGCCAAATGAGTTAGTCTTGCTCTGAAATTTGGCATACAATTAGGTCTCATTGAGAGATTTTTAGAAAGCTAAAGAACATAATTTTTGGAGGTTTAGAGAATATTTAATGAATTTTTAAAATTGAAATTTTCTATTGATTTTGGTATGGGCACTGTTCATACTAGCAGTTTTATATTTTGTGTCACCTAATAGCCAAATGGTATCTAATGCTTGTGAAATTTTATATGCATAAATTAAAGGTCATAAACTTTCTATAGCCACTAAAATCACCTCATTAGGAGGTTTGAGCAGAGAATTATGCATTTTTAAAGTTAACTGTCAGTACCAGTGGCGCCTCAGGAGTTTAGTTATTTTTCTATAGGTTCCCATTAGCTAAACGTATCTGTTTTATTCTGGAATTATTTTTGGTATCAATTTAACATTTTTATCTTTCTAGAATGACTAAATATGTGTAATTTTGATTTTTATAGAATTAGTTATAAATTTCAGAAATTTGTATCAGTAAACTGAACAGCAGCCCAGGTGGCCAGCGACCTCTGTAGCTTCTTGGATGTCAAACGTCCTATGTGATGAATTTTGTGACCTAGTCGCATTTTTAGTGTGAAGTAGACATCCTATGCTTTCCATGATGACTAAGATTGCATCATTTCGAATTTTCTAAATTTAGTTATGATTTTCCAAAATTATATCAGAAAATAGAGCAAATCTGACCTAAAATATGCTTGCTTATTTTGAGCTCCATGTCGGTTGCCATGAATTGTAGGTATATTTTTGTGATGTAAATGAGTTATAATGATGGAATTAAATATGAGAATGCATAATATGATCTTACATGGTCCACGTGACACCAAACAGAATTTTGAGGCCCAATGCAATGCTAAAATGAGCATTATTTCTTCGCCTTTTTCATGCAAAACTCACATGATTCATGATATTAAGTTATGTAAAGACATGAGATGAGTTAGAATGAGCTAGAATTTATGGTGTTACAGAGAGCATGCCAAAGAGCTCGTGCTATTCTATGCCTTGTAACTTATGGAATCAGATTTTTTGATAAAGAAGAAGCTAATAAGGAGAGAATTATCTTATCTTGAGTGAACCATTTAACATATGTTGGTTTGGGTTCTCCATTTTTAAGTACTGAGAGGGTTATGGAATGGATCCATCAATGTGGCCATGGAGTTGTTCATGTAGATATGGTAGCATATGTGCTTTTCATACTAAGTAATTTTCACTGTTGAGTTTGATAGTGACAAAATGAGAAAAAGAGGTTACCTACATGGATGAAGGAGAGGGTTGTCTAGTGACTATAGGTGATGCGGTTGCGGTTGCAGTTGTAGAAGACTGAGGTGTCCTAGGCTCAGACGAAAGAGTTGGGTTTGTCATTGCCCCAATGGCAACTTATGGCTCTGATACCATGATTGAACCAATTGTATTTTATTGTAGTAATTTCTTCTATATGGAATTACAAGAGGATGAAGCCATATATATAGAGGCTTTAGGTACAACGGAAAGAGAAAAAAAAAAGGCAAGGATAAAAGATCCTAACAACTAGATATACAATTAACGAACTGAACCAAAAGAGATGATCAGGGTCACATATGCATGCCACGTAGCTCGATTGTTAGCAATGTGAATCATACCTTAACATTTCTCACTCACGGCTACCCATGACAAGGGGAGGTGACAGAAACACGTCGACAAAGAAGTAGAATGCTGGCGGTAATGTGGAGGTGGAGGATTATTGGAGCCCATGGCTAAACCGACCCTTTCACACTGCAGTTCTGCATCTCAAAGAAGAAAAGGAAGAACGCTACATCAAGGGGAGAAATAAGGTGCAGACCTCATTGAGAAGACGGAAATGCAAGCGAAATAAAGGAAAAGTGAAGGAAAAGAAAAAAGAAAAAAAGGAGAAATAGAATAGTAATGAGTATTTCAGATTTTTTCTTCAACTAAATCAAATAAGTCATATTGATTTCAAAAATTTTACAGACTTTCAAGGTGAAATTTTTTTAATATTTAGAAGGAAAAAGAATTTTGATAGATATATAACAGATATCAAAATAACTTTTAAAAAAAATTTTAATCTCTAAAATTATTTTAAAATTATTTTGACTTCTATTTATTTAACATTAATAAGTATTGCTTTTAAATTTCCATGTTTTAGTTATTATCTATTGAGGATTTATTGGCAAGATTATTTTTTAAAAAAAGGATATTACACCATGGAGACTGTTGGTAAGCCGTGCAAGTTTGAGGAGGGTCGAAAAAAAAAAATGGGACATGGAAGGCTCCTGCTGCTGGTAGTATTAAAGGGAATATTGATGGTTCTATCAATGTGAAAGGTAATAGGGCGGGTATTGGAATTATTTTCAGGGATTATAAGGGAAAGATTGTGGATGGCCTTCCTTTGAGGAAAGGCCTTCTTATGGCTTCGAAGTTTTCACATGTAGATGTTTGCCTTGAGACTGATTGTGTAGAGTTATTTTTAATGGTGAAAAGTGGTGTTTGGGATGGCTGTGAGTGGAATTTTGCTATGGTTTTGGAAGATATCATGTGTCTAAAGAATTCCTTGTCTAATGTTTCTTTCTCTTTGGCGGGTTGTCAAGGGAACCTTGCTGCTGATCGGCTAGCAATACATGCAGCAAAGGGGATGTGCCTAGGAGGGTGGGTTGCTCAGCCATCATCCCCTTTAGCTGGTGTTGTGTTCCGGGATTCTTCTTTGACATGTGATGGAAATGATGCTCGTACTGGCGTTGGTTGTGTTCTTTCTGGTTCTGGTTTTTTTTTTTTTTTCTGGTGGTGTTTTGCAGTTTGAGTGGTGGACCGTGTGTGTTCTTTATTTTTGTTTTTGTTTTTTGTTTTATTCTATTGGTGCTACTGTTGATTTGCTTGTTTTCGGAATGAAGTGGCCTTTCAGCCAAAAAAAAAAAACAAGAAAATTCATCAAGTCTGTCATATCGTTATGTCTACCCTCGAGTAATTTTTAGGAAACATGGATTCTCCATGGATCTCTTGTGCTAATCCCCAATAATTTTGAAACCAACATTTGTTATTTTGGTAACTTAGGTCCAGTAACTAGGGTGCTAATGCTATTGATCGCAACTAAAGTATAACAAGAAAGGCGGACGTTGATCCCAGGGAGAAGTTTCTCCCAAGATGATCATTGAGATTAAGATATTTTGTTTATTTTACAGTGTATTTGCCCAATTTTCTGCAATCCGAAATGATTCCATTGCGGGCCCCGTATGGGGAAGTGGGAATTTTAGAAATTGCCTCAGCTATAGGTCTGTCATAAATTGAAGACATCAATATAAAAATAAGTCAATATCTTAGATTAAAAATAAATTGATTTATGATTTACAATATAAAATAAATAATATTGAAATAAAAATTTGAAGAATATATTTTTAAAAAAAAAGTTATATTTTTAATAAAAATTAATATTATTCTTAAGAGTATTTTGGTCATATTTTAATTTTAAAGAAGTTCGTGCCTATTTTCATAATTAAGGAAAGAATCATATAATTTAAACATTTAAAAAAAAAAAAATAATTTACCAACATATAAAGCAAAATGAGATGACGCCTATATCAGTTCGGTTTGCAAAGAAACTTTTACTCTTAATTTTTTTTTAATTAAGTGTCTTAGTACAATTAGTAATGCATTTTGTAATGTATTATTCATGTTTTGTAACGTATTGGTAACATTTATCTAATATGCTAACAACTAATAGTAATGTCTTAATGAGTGGTCTCAGTTGGAAGGGTTACCAACATCTTATAGTGTGTTTGGCAAAGCGTTCAGGAAACTAAAATCACGTTTGTAAACTCTTTTTACACAGAAATTATGATTTGTCGCTTTTCTACAAACCACGTTTTTTCCTTTTCTGCAACGCAACCAAACACACGCTTAAACTATCTGTTACCAGTGCAGTAAGACACCATGTACTAATAACAAGCTAATAGTGATGTCATAGTGAAATTACCAGCATTTTAAGCAATCATTGTCGGGACAATAGCAAACCATTGCAAATTATACCAATGTACAATATGCACCATAGAATCCGTCTTAGAAATATTATGAAACATTAGATTCAAGCTTTTCGTACTCTTGCGTATTTTTATTTTTTTCAAAACGAAAATCCTTAAAGAGATGGACTACTTGAATTGCAACATGTGTGACAGCTTTCTTCAAAAAATATTAAATTATCTTATTTGATTAATTTGATTTAAAGTTAGTTCGTCTCTCCATGGTGTAAAATATTTTATTCAATTCTCACGTTAATTATTCTATTATCATTTAATTATTATGTATTGTTGTATAACTTACTTTTTAAAAAATGATCATGTAAATTAATATTAAAATAATAATTAATTTCTCTTTGAAGCAATAAATAAATTGATTGTTCAAACTATTTTTCATTTATATCTTCTATAATATTTCTTTTGTCAAAAATAGCTTTTTATTTTTTTGGCCATGAAAAACAAACTTCATTAACCAAAAACTGGAAATAGAAACAAAAGTGTCAGCGGGTATAACGACATCAAAGGATATTACACCTCAGTTTGCTTGCAAACAGTAGAGTCACAATATAAGATAGCAACAAAAGGAAAAGGGAGATGGGAATCCTAATCTAATTCCGTGTTTGGATTTTCATTTGGATTTCCTCAAATTACATTTTAGAAGAAGCAAAGATTGGGAGTTTTTATATAAATGAAGTTTTGTGATGGGAATTCAAGTTTATGTTTGAAATCCTGTTTCAAAATCACATTTATATAAAAGTAATAAATTACTACTTTCTTGCAAACATGATTTTAAGTCTTGAAAACGCAAAATCAAACACTACTTAAATGGTTCATCCGCTTGTCAGATTGCGTAGTAAGCTAGTTAATATCTTTGTTTGCAAACCAAAGCTTCAAACATAAAAGCTAAAGAAGCCTTACCATAAGAATTTTGGTGTTGATCAAACAAACTCCCACACGAGGGACTTACCATTAGGAGAATTTGCTTCATCTAATTTGGAGCTCAAATTCTTTGTTTGTTTTCAATCTTGCTATCCTCGTCAACAAATAATTTGTAAATCTAAATAAAATACAGAAATTACCTTTCAATTTGCGTTTTCAGTAATTATTATTATTATTATTAGAAATTTTTACTCATAAAATAAATTTTGAATACACTTTTAACTCTATTGTTAACCGTTAACCGTTAAATTTCGGTTATAAATTGTCAATGTAAGCCACGTAGATTCGATAAGTGACAGTAATTATTAAATGAGATTGAGATTGCGTTTAATCATGTGATATCTCTTTTTCAATATATCTTACTCTCAAATTTGAATAAAATTAAGAGTAATCTCATTTAATTAGCTGTCATATAATGATTAAATGTAGCCTAAATCATCCACATATACGAATTAACGGCAAATTTATCATTTTTATTATCACATAAACTGAATTATGAAAAAATTATTCTATTGCATAATTTTTAAATGGTAAATGACAGTATTAACTGAATTAAAATTAGGGGAGCTAAATTGAAACTCCTACAATATTAAAGCAACAAAAGATGTATT
The DNA here is from genome assembly GCA_032878935.1 of Erythrophleum fordii. Classification (NCBI taxonomy): domain Eukaryota; kingdom Viridiplantae; phylum Streptophyta; class Magnoliopsida; order Fabales; family Fabaceae; genus Erythrophleum; species Erythrophleum fordii. Next base: position 2,338,820 of record JAVQMF010000025.1, on the reverse strand, counting down.
TAAGTAAAAATAAAAAATATTAATTAATTAAAGTACTAATACACTAACGAATTGATAGAACCATTTACATAAACGTGAAAGATGAAACTTTGATGGCATGAATAATTACTAAAAAAAGCAATGGCAGCTTACTTTCTTCTAGCCTTTAACATTTTTTTTTTTAAACTATGAATAATGGTATCTTCAAATTGCGTAAACAGTGACAAGGATGTACTCTCTTACATTAGTATAATGCATCTAAAAATTTATTCTCAAAGTATTTCAAAGAACTAAACCCAAATTGTTAAACAAAAATTTATTCCATGTTACAACCATAAACTTACTCTTTGAGTTGGCATCCTACTCTAGTCATTCAACGTAATAACATCATTAAAGCAGTAAATATTAATTTTGATAATATTATTGTTTGGTGACAATTAATATTTCAAATTAAGATTGTCATTTGTTCTTTGCTTGGTGAAAACTGTAACCAAAAGTTATATGTGCACACTGTAACAACTTGGTCCAAATCGAATACATACACCCCAATGCCCGTCGTCCAATTTGGGTTCGCCCGCGGCTTCATGGCTAGAGGGCTCTCAAGTGGGCTTTTCGGGTCGAAAACATTCTTGAGGGAGCCCAAGGAGTTGGTGGCAATATTAAGGACATATTGTTGATGGCCCATTTGGTGAAATCATTTGTTGGGTTTTGTGTGTTAAGGCCTACGTTGGTCCCGCTTTTTCGGCTGAACGATTTGTTTCGTTCGTACACGTTCCGATTTCCAAAGAGGTGGAGAAGGAGGAAGCTTTGAATCGAAAGTGGCCTTATAGTTTAGTATGGCTAGGGGTTATCGGGCTTTCTTCCTCTTACACCAATGGCAACCTAGTAATTTTTGGAAGGGTCTTGGTCTGTGGTTACAAGCACCGAGTATCTCTTTCCTAAGTATATGTCTATATATGTCTTTCATTGCGAATGGCTCCACGGACACAACCATATTGCGATTCTATATAAACACCAAAAAGAGATTCATAATTAGTTCATTAATGACAAGGCTGATTAATGTATGAGTTCATAAATTTAATACCCGTAAAAGATTTTGAATTCAAATATTCTGTACGAAGTGATTTTAAAGAAGAAAACTAAATTACTCTGACAACGAGAGAAATATTGGGTCTAAAGCTCAATACATTGTTGGCAGAAACACCTTCTTTTACTCTTGTACCACATACCATCTGTAGTTACTAATTTAAATATCAAAATTTTTACAAAAGCCCTGCTGTCACCTGGACGCCTAGGAGATTGACATGTGGATCAATCGAGAAGTAATTCATCACTAGATTTATTAGAAATCAAAAGTGTATTTAATTAGCTATCATTACAAATTAATTTGGTTCTTATAGTTTTATCATGTTTTTAATATAATCCCTATACTTTTTTGAAAAAAAAATTTGATCTCTATAATTTCTTGCCGTTCGAGACCATGATAACGTCGCCAAGTCTGACCCTACGTGGCAAACAAAAGTCTAATATGGCATTACATGGCTACCAAGTCATCCACAACATGCCACATAGAACCACCCATCAGCAAAATAAAATATAAGATGACCCATTTACCCTTCAACTCTATTTGAAAGCCACTCTGATGTGATTCTTCGCCTTGGGCGTTGTTTTCGTGTTCTTCCTCCATTATGACCCATATCGCTTCCTACTGCTCTCTACAAACAATGGAGAAAGACAGGAGCTTCATGGATGAGTAGGAATCCGAGGGCAAGCACTTGAACTGACACCACCTGACTACTCCATCCAAGTTGACCCCGAAACGCTCTTCTTTGCTGGCATAGCGAATCCACGAGCGAGCCTGGACCAACTTTGATTCCTCTTATAAACCCTTGACGCCATGGAGAAGAAAGTTCTTTATTGCCTCCTCCTAAATTATTTTCATAATCTAAGGATAAATTTTTCTTATTATGGTATTGATAGCAACACGAAGGTTCCAACCTAAGATTTTCTAAAAATTATTGAATTTCTCATCATGAATAAAGCATTGATACTTTAATAACAGAGTGTAAGACTTACACCCGCGCGCCCACACATGCACGCATGCATGCAAAAAGATGTTAGCAATAACCAAAGGTAAAAAGTCACCACTAATTAATTTTAGTACCGACATTGGATTACCATTGGGTCAAGGCTAATACTCATATAACAAAAAATTTTTAGTAGTAGCAAACAAAATCGCTATTAAAAAATGATATTTAATAGTGACAAAAATTATTGCTAAAATTATATAGTGGCAACCTCTATTAGTTTGCTTTCTATAAAAAGTCGTCACTAAATGAGGACTTTTAATAGTGATAGATACTTTTTTTGGTGGCAACACATGAGGTTGTCGCTAAAAAAGACTTTCAATAGTGACAATAAACACTATTAAAAATCTATCAGCAATAAAGTGGACTTACTCTTTTGGTAGCAACCTTAAATGTCGTTACAAAAAAGTACTTTTAATTGTGACTAAAGTTACCGTTGAAAGTTTTTTTAATTTAAAAGAAATTTAGTGATGGCTGTTGTCATCATTAAAGAGCAAATTAGTTTTTTTTTTAAATTTATTTCATTTTTTTGGTTGCCTATATAAAATTTAATCCAATTTTATACTCAACACTATTAAATTCAAATTTAAATTTATCAAGCAAGGTAATACACTAAAATATATGCTTCAATTTTCCAGTTTAGCAATGAAAATCAAAAAAGGAAAAAGAAAAAGAAAAATGCAATATAAACTTCCAATTAATTCCATAACATTATCAATTTTACCTATCATTGCATAAACCTAAAATGAAACAAAAGTAAGGCATATCAAAATCCAAATCAAAGTAGTCACTTCTTTACTTTTTCTTTAACAAGAGGCAAAGTAAAACAAATCATAGAAGAGTTTCAAAATTGATGGCATCCTTATTGCTTCACAAGAGTGTAAAAGTAACACCACATGAATAGGCTTTAACTTTGGATAACAATTTCATTATCCTATTTCTCCTCAGCGCTTCATTAACACCATAGAATAAACAATGACTAAGGAAGATTTTTCAAATTTAACATGCTGATCACCTACATTTACTTGAATTAATTCCAGATTGAGAAAAATTTTATCTAATCTATTTGAAGTGCCTATAGAAAAGGAAAAATAAATGATAACACTTATCAAAAAATAAATCATAAAAATGCTAAATCATGTATAATCTACAAGTAACAAGGTATAGCAAACATGTTCCAACAATCAAGCCAATTTTTGTCAACAAAATAAACATATAAAAGAACCTTCATGCCAAATTTTAGCCCAAAATTGCATAAGAACTAACATAGAAAATCAAACAAGAAAGTTGAAAAATCAGAAAATTTGATAAATAGGACATTTGTATAATCTAGTAAAAAGCTAACAAGAACACATCAAAATGATTTTCAAATTTTCCAAAACAAAAAAACTTTTTCCTATAACTAGAAATATGGAAAAGCTTGTATAAAAAATTTTAGAGCAAAATCATGTTTATATTATTTCCAAAAAATTTGCAAAATTGAGTTACAAGCAAGAAACATTAAAAATAAGGCATTCTAACCTATATCTAAAAATACATGATTTAACCAATAAAACCAACCCAAAAACATACAAAAAAATTATATATGATTCATAACATATCGACAAAAAAGAATACTAGTAAATTCAAAAAAAATCAACATGATAGATTGCTAAAAAAAAATTTCAACAATCCAATACTCAATTCAAAAATTAATCTCAACCAAATGAATATAAAACACAACTAAAACTTTACTAATCTATTCCTTAACATGTTAGCAAAAAGTCACGTCATATATAATTGAGTCTAATACCTTAACAACAAAAATGTTATTGGAAGAAACCTCTTCCTAATATTTTTTATACATACAGTCAAAGTATAAACCATTAGAGTAACCTTTACTTTTTGCATATTACCAATTAGCCTCCATTCATCTAAAATATATAAGATTATTTATTTTGGGAAGTTTAGCCTTGAAACAAGTTTATTTTAGGAATATAAGATTGGTTTAGGTGGTTTGGGATTACTTGAATCACAATTGAAAATTTTGGATAGGTAGAGCCTTAGTGGCAAAAAGCTATAAGTGTTGGCTTTTAGAGTTAGTGAGAAGAGAGATTCGAGATGGTCAAATTTGGCTATGACGGCTTTCGTGGTAATTTTTGGGTTTGAGCAAACTTCTTTACATAATTGAAAGTTGCTCAAACAGTTTTGGTAAATTTAGGAAATGAGGCCATAAAATTGATCCATGTAAGGATATATTGAATAGATCAATAAAAAATAAAAAAAGATAACAAACATAAATTGGGTCCAAAGATAAAATAATGAAACATCAAGGGAGTGGTTTTTAAAATTTCCAAGTTGAAAATATAAGCCTAAATATGGGATGTTAAAAGGGAAGGTATGGCCACCGTGGTCATTTAAGTGGTTCATAGGGAATTCTGGCTTTGAGCAAGTCTAATTTAGCAAATTTAAGAGAGCAAAAGTGGTTTAGGTCCCTTTGGATGTGTGTTATGGGATTTGAGTACATGTAACCCATATTGTAGGAGCAATGAGAATTTTTACTTATAAGTTAGGTATAAAGTATCCATATTTCACTATAGAGCTTTTTAGGCAAATAAAGTTGCTCAAAGTGGTTTGGAAGTGATTAGGGGGGATGTAGTTCATTTTGGTCATGTTACTTATTACACATAAGAGCCATTTTGTTGCTATAGGGCATTTTCTATCATAGGGGCATCTTATGTTAAGATCCATGAAATTCCATGGTTTAAAGAGACATTAGTCTAAACAAATTAATTTAGGTTCAAATGGTTAGTAGGAAAAAGCTTGGGTGCTCATGGGTATGAAGGGATGTTGGTTGAATGACCAATTATACATTTGAAATTCTTTTATTGTCAAATTTGCTGCTACTATCTTGTTGGCATTTAACGCTATTTTAGGTCAAGTTTTGAGAAATTTTTATGGTCTAAGGTAGATTATTAGTAGTTAAGAAAAGTAGGAAAAAATTTTAGCTTGAAAGTATGATGGTATGATAGGGCTTAAGTTGACAAATGGAGTCTAGATATGCACTTTTTGAAATGTCACATGCAGAATTTTTGTGCTCCTTGTTATGCTTTAGGTTAAGGGCTATTAAGGCTAGAATTTGTGGTAATTTGAAGTTTAAAATTTAGAGCATTCCCTCGATCAACAATACCCCCTTTGGTTCAAGGTCTGCAACTAATCTAACCAGAATAGAGACAAACAAATTCCTTATTCACAAAAGAACTATCACAACAAATACCAATTGGTGGAAAACTTGGAACTATTAGAATTAAGAACACAAGTTGAAGTCAAATATGGCAAGCAATATGAAGGAAGTAATTAAGGACTACCTGTCTTGGCATCTCTTCCAACTTTAGTTCTTTTTTTTTAATGTTCAGCTGCCATTACCACTAAAAAGGCAACTACCACCAAAAGTAGGATTTACTTTACTTTTTTTATTATTGTTGTTGCCACTATTACTACAAGACATAGTGAGCACAAGACCTAAATGAGAAAAAAGATTAAAAAAACAACAACAACATAATAAGGAAGTTTTTGTTGTCTCACAAAACCCAGAAAGGTATAACTACAAATGCAGTTATTTCTCAAAAAGTCCATTAACATTCAAAAATGTTGCAAGATGCCACTAGTCTCATCTCAAAAAAGGGATGACTTTTATATATTAAAAGCCTTATAGTTATGGCATCCTATATTAGACTTAACTTTTCCAGCTGCTAGCATTTATTTAACGTTAACTTCCAAAAAAGAACTTTAACTTCCAACCATGAGCTCTTATGCTATCTATTCACTAAAGATTAACTCTTCACTCATTTCATGTAACAAAAATCATTAACACATGAAGTAAACAAATTATTGTCTCACCATATTCATTAACATATTTAGTTAAGAAACAAACCACTCTAAATAACTGTAATTAGATTAAATAAACAAGATAAGAAAGCAGATTCAACAAGATATGCATGATCAAACATAGCAAAAATATACATGCAGACAACATATAGCCACATGTATATACACAAACATGTAACAACATCGATGCCCATTTTTAATTCATAAAAGTAGCATCTTTCTACAACATCATGAGCATCTTTCTACATCTCGTGTCATTCTAAAAAATAAAGATCTTGGACATGTCATAAAGAATAACAATTAAGAACAAAAAGTAAATTGATGGCAAAAAAGGGGGAAAAAATAAAGAGAGGGAGAAAAGTGTAACATCTACTCCTTTTAAAACTAAACTGAAACTGGTAAGACATTAAAAGAAGACCCTATAATAAAATGAAATAAGGTCAAGTAAGGATATAATGTTAATCTAAGCATCCAAAAATGACACTATACAGTCTAAATCAAAAAGGTAGTGGCAGAATTATAATTTTGGGCAAATTTTTAGAAACTCAAAGAAGAAAGTTTTAAATAAGAATGTCAAGTTCATTAGAGTTCTCAAAGACCTTGAAAACAATAGGAACTATCAAAATGGCTAAAACCTTTCTGGTGTGCAATTTAGATTGTTAATTGACCTAAATTTTGACCAAGCCATTTTGGATAGTTTTGAACCCCATACATTTGGAAGAAAATGTTTTGAACAAACTAGAGAGCCTCAATTTTTATATAAAATAGACAGTTCTAAAAAATAATATAAAATGAACTCAAACGGAGGAATTAAAGTTGCAGGACGTAATGAGAATAGATCCTAGACTAGATCCTAATAAGTAAAGTTAATAAATCCTAGAATAGATCCTAATAAGTTAATTTACCTTGTAAATTACTATATGTAGGCCAATCTAGCCTAAACTCACCAAAGTATGGCTGCCAAGTTAAAAAAAGATAAGAAAAGAACAAGAACCAAGAGGGTTAGTGGTGATTTCAAGTTTTTAAACGCATATGGTAGCTCTATCTCCCTATTGTGTATGCATTTGAATGCTTGAATGAGTTAAAATATTTGTATGTGTAGTTGCTTGATGTATTTATGAACTATGCTTTGATATATTTTCCATTATGAGTTTTATGCGCGTAAAATGGCTATGTTACAACTCCAAACTCCCTATAACTTGGAATTGAGTGTAGTAGTTCTTCTTTAGTCTTGGGTTAGGTTTAGTTGAGTTTAGCTAATTTGTCATGATGACAAGGCTTGATAAGAAATGAGTTTTTATGTTAAAAGTTATGTTTGAGTTACATGATGCCTATAAATTATATGTTTGTCCCATATGCATTGCATTTCTTCATGGTATTCATATATGTATTGATTTAATTGAGATTGGCTTCTAAGATTCTTCTTGAAATCTCACTCATATATTCTGACTAATCATTTCAAGTCCCTCTAGCAAGGAAAAGGAAGTAGAGAAAAATTAGACTCTAGGAAATCATGTAATAAGGCTTTTATGATTTAAATGTAGTTACTTACACAAAGTGTACTTGAAGAGTTAGAAACCTTATGTATGTATCATGAACATTCATGATGTTCATGATGTTTGTAATGGAAATATATGTAAGAGCTTGAGTACATAAATATATGACATTTTGATATAGAAGTTGGCCATTTATACCATAATGTTTATATGAGGTGCATGGTGGATTATATGCATGATTAGCTATTGAGAGGCCATATTTTTATGCGAGTTTTATTTTATGTGTTAGACTATATGGAATAGATATTTAGAATGATTGAAATTTACTCAAAATAGAAGAGTGTAATTTTGAAACCAATTGGACCATTTTAAAACCAAAATTTGGTCCAAATGAGTCCTAATTTGTATCTTTCCTCTTGAAAGCCAAAATGATCTAGTTTTGGCTAAAATTTGGCAAGCAATTAAAGAATTTATAGAGTTTTCTAATAAGTTAAGAATAGACATTTTTAAAACTATATAGAATATTTTATAAATTTTTAAAATTGCTTAAATTATAATGACTTAGCATTGTTATTGTCCATTAATAGTAGATTCTATATTTTGGGCTTTTGATGGGTTAAACGAATTCATTTGCACTTGCAATTTTTACAATATAAAGTTCACATCTTATGCTTTATCTAGATACCTAATTTGCACAAATTAGAGTTATATAACCTAAGTTATAAAATTTTGAAGTTTGGTGCATAATATGGCAAATAAAGCAAATTTGGGCTACATAACTTCCTTAGGCAATTGGTGTCTATCTTATAATCAAATGGACTAAAACAAACTTTTTTAGGATGATAACGAGGGAAGGAGAAAAGAAAATCAAAGTTTCTTTTCAAATTGATGTGTAAACTTGCAAAATATAGCTTTGATTGGTATGTAAATGAACTGAAATTTGCCAATAAAAGTATAGTAATGGTTGCCAAATTTATGGGTATGGCTTGTAATTGGTATAAGTGTAAGTGAAGCTAGATATGACAAATAGAAAGTAAATTTAAAAACGCACATGTCATTTAGCATCCATATAACACAAAGTATAAGAAAGTGGTATTCACATGGAAGCTAAAAGAACAAAATGAACAGGGTGGTTTATAGTTCATTCATCTCTGCCTCTAATTATTTAAGCAAAACAGATAAGATTAAGTTGATTAATTGAAGAATGCTTCAAAGAGAATTCACGCATAAGCATCAAATGCCACAAAGGAAGTAAAAGATAAAATGAATAAATAGAGAAAAAGAACCATAATCAATGGATCTGTGAAATAAATTAAAGGAAAAAACCATTTAAAGGAAGCAAAAAGAACCCTAACCACTGTCTCCAATTATTAACACAAAAGAGAAAAAGATTGCAACTTTGAAATGAAAAAGACTTCAAATTAATTAATTGAAGAATGCTTCAAAGAGATTCTTAGCTGATATGGACAAATGCATCAACATCACAGGCCAAAGAGAAAGTAAAAGATGAAAAGAGTAAATAGAGAAAAAGAACCCTAATCGAAGGATTTGTGAAATAAATTAAAGGAAGAAGCCATTTAAGGGAAGCAAAACAAAGTAGATCTATGAGATCTTAAACACCATTTAGAGGAAGAAGATGACAGAATGAAGGAAGGAAATTGAAGAAGATAAGAGAACTTACCACCCACATTAATGCTAATGATTTTAAGCTTCTTGACCCTAACTTATGACAAGAGACGATAGAGGATCTGAAACCAGACGGTGATTGGTTGAGGATGAAACTTTGATAGGAAATAATGAGGGATCAAGTTAGGAGATAGCGAACAAAGCTATAGGGTTTAAAGGATGGGAATTTTGTATAATCAAATGAAAATGGAAGATGATAGGAGATAATGTAGCCTTTTACTTTTTTACTTTTTTTTTAGTAATTAAAAATAAAAACAAAATTAGTCCATTTTCATAATTAATTTTTTAAAAAAATTAATTTAATTTTTATAAAATTAATTTGTTATTAAAAAAACATTTAATATTAATTTTAAAAAATGCATATAACATTTAATGTGAAAATATAGTAAAAGTATTAAATTAATAAATAGTATGATCTAAATCAATGATAATATAATGAATTAATATATTATATATTATATAGTAAATTTGATAATAAATTAAAAAAATTATCCTATTAGCTTTTCAAATCCTAAATTTTAGATCTTAGATGTATGAATTCTAAAATTTAAAATTTTAATTTAAGAATAAAAAATAAAAAATTTATTTATTTATTTTTTTAATAACAAATTATTAAAGAACTCATCAAATGGGATAATTATGTATTTAAGGCACTGGAAGGCAGGTGTAAGTGAGGAGAAATTGAGTTTTGGTAAAAATATTAAATTGTTATTTACATATTTTTTATATTGAACTTCTTTAATTGTGTCAACTTTATATTTTTGTTTCTATCCCTTTATCTTAGGAGTTGTTATCCTTATTATATAGTTATCTAAATTAATTAGTATAAGGAAAGACTGAATAATGTAGCAATTATATATCTTAATTTTGATTTTTATAATTTTTATGATTTTCTTAATTTATTTTTTGAAATTTAAAAAAATTAAGATATATAGTTGACTTTAGTTTCTAAAAAAATTAGGTTCCATTAGGTTCTTAGCTATTTTTAAAATATAATTATTATATTTATATAGCAATATCTAAGCAACAATAAGATTAATGAGGATTGGATATGTGGATGCTTGATTTCTTTGTACCTCTTTTCTCTTCTTCACTTTTTTGCTCTCAATTCGACTCTAAAATTCACTCCTTTGATATCTTAGTGTCATTTGCCTCCTGCTTTTTCTCTTTTGGCCAAATCCTCTTGTTTCCTAATCATGTGAAGGATGCATATATGGTGAAGACTAAGGTTGCGGCTAATTAATGACCTAAAGCATGACTCTGTTTGAGACTAAGATGCAAGGTGTGTGAATGACATTGAGATTAAGATGCAAGGGTGCATGAGAAAGCACCCAAATTTCACAAATCATAAAGCTTTGAGGGGAGGAAAAAGTTCATCTTTATCTTCAATGATCATTAATGCATCTTTACTTTTTGATCCTTTAAGAGCATCTTCTGTGGATGCCTAGAATAAAAAAAGAAGTGGCATCAAATGTAAGACATTTTGCATTTTATCCACCTCCTTTTTCTATTATATATATATATATATATATCTTATTAGTTTTTATTCACCATTTTTCATTTTTTATTTTGATTAATGATTAGATAACTTGTAAAATTAGATAAAGAATAAATAAAACGAAACTATTGACAATTGACATAAAAAAGAGAAAAAAAATACTTTAACTCATAAATATGTTCTTTGAGATAATTAAAATTGCATTAATATTAATTTTTATGAGATAATTATTAAAATTTTAATTATTTATCTTTTTAATTAGAAATTAAATAATTATAATAGAATTATCTATCTAGTTTATTTTTAATTTTTGATTAACGATTAGATGACTTATAAAATTAGATAACTTATATTTTATTTTTTAAAAAAATATTTAAATATATTCTTAATGAAAATATAAAAAATAAACATTAAAATTATTTTTATATTACATATTATTATTTTTGTGTTTATAAATATAATAATTTATACTGAGAGATCAGATATGTGTCTTGGGAGCAATAGTCAAGCACTTAAGATTATACATCGATGACTTAGGTTTGAATCATACGATGCTTCATTTTGAAAATTTGCAAAATGATTTACGTAATTTTTAATGGCAACCCAAAGTTGCCACTAAAACTCACTTTAATGGCAACAAACAAGGGTTGCCACTGAAAGTTTTAGTATCAAAATGGGTTGCTGTTTATGTACCTGCCACTACTGCTTATTACAAAATGTGGTCAAAGCTATTCAACAAGAAATTACAAAAGGTTATGAGTGAATTTATTTAAGTTTTTTGCCATAAGTTTTTATTCATTTAATGGTTAACTGTGATTGGAAATTGTCCTATTTATGTTCTTTCTTGCTTAGCATGAATAATTAGAATTACTCATTACAAACAATTACGCATGGTTTTATTATATTGTTGTGAAAGTCATCTTTAGTATTTTTCCCATGGTAGGTAAATATTATAGCTTGTTTCTCCTATAATACAATTGTGAATTGCAAGTTTTTTTTTTTAACTAATTGCAGTCTAAACAATTTTGTACATCACCTGTATGATGTGGGCCTTTTACCTGATCCTGCTTTAGAGCACTTGGCGGGTGAAGAGTAACAATTTGGTTTATGTTGGTGCTTACACAAACGCATGGGTCTAGACATGAAATAAGGCTTAGGAATGAGACAATATAGCCCAATGACAATGAGGAGGAGGCACATAGAGTATACTTAGACCACTTAAGGGACGTTGGGCCCCATGTCGAGTCTTCCATTTCAATTTCTTTACTTAAATTTAAATTCTCCACTAATTGCCTATGTGATCATCCCATCAATAGAAGAAAAACAGATGATGCAATAGTGACTGCAACAAGAATAATGACAAACATAGTGCAGCATAGTTAGCCATTGTTATAATCAATATTTATTCTCTTCATTATATTTGTATAGCATTATAATTTTTTTTTCTGTCTATTTAATTTGATGGGCTTGAGTTTAATGTTTTCAATCATTTTATTATCTTCAATTATACTAATTTTGTATTTAAATAACCAAACAAATATATTATATGTTATAAGACGAAGTGTCATAAGCATTCAACCTATAGCTATGGTACAAGGACTGGGAATGATTTACCTCCACAAAATTTAACTGAAATATTTTTAGCTCGAACTTATGATGCTTTATGAGGTTTTAGTTTTTGTCTTTAAAAAAAAAAGTAACTTACAGACACTTATATATGTTTTAAATTTTAGAATATTAAAATTGTTTCTTTTTACAAAAGAGTCATATTATTTTTAATAGGATAAATTATTATCTTCAAATTTATGTATGTTAACTTGAAATCAGTTTATTTTTTAATGGTTTAAACTTTAAAGTGTCTCATTAAATTTCTTTATAACTTATTTTCATACTATTTAATCAACTTTGATATTTTTAATCTCAATTTTATAAAAGACAATTATGTAAATGTTAAAATGATAAAATAGTTTTTGTTAAAAGCATATTTAATTTATATTCTAAATTATTTTACAGTCTTTTAAAATTGTTATTATGATTAATTAAATTAGTATTATAAAATTAAATTAGTATATATTTTTTTCATAATAATATGGCAAATATATAATTTTTGTAGATAAGTATAGAGTTCCTTAATTAAATTATATACTTGTAACATTTTAATTAAAAAAATACACTATTTGTATTTCAATTAAAAAATTTAATGATAAAAATAAAAAAATTATATTTAAGTCTACTTTTTTAAAAAATGAGATATTTGGTGGTGAGAATGAGAGAGAGATTGATGAGTAGCATGTAAAACAAGAAAATATATATAAAGAAAAAGGTCAAAAGGACAACTGTTCGTTCTAATAATTACTCAAATACGTGATATTTTGTTTTAAAACAAAAATATAATATATAAATATTTTTTCACATGTTAACACTATAAGATTAAGTTTTTTTCAATTATCTTATATTGTAATTTTTATTGAAGTTAATAATAGTAAAAAAAAAAAAGTGTGCCTAAATTTTGTTGCTGTAAAGCATTATTCCTTAGCCATAGAAATTAAACCATGAAATTTCAAACGAGAATGTGGGCTATCCCAATTCCTACCAAGAATCTAGTGTCATCATTTTCCACTCCATATGCATATGAAAAAGAAAACGAGAGATGTCTTAGACAAAAATTAGTACAAAGACAGCACCACAACGACTCGTGACCCCATTACATTTATAAAGCTTAAGGGCTTTCGATTGAATGACTCCGTTTTATTGTTATTTTAGTGTTTGGTTATGTAAGGGAAATAACTCCATTTTATATCAAATCATGTTTCGACGTATGAATATAGATGACCCTGTTAAGGGAAACATTGGGTAACTAATCTATTTATGTGGCAGAAAGATGACGATAAGATTTGGGCACATTACTGGATGCTATTTGATACTTTAATGAGCCTCATCATTTCATATGAATTACCATATTTGTTGGATTATTAATGTTATTTAATTTATTTGTGCTGTACCATGTTTGTTAGATTATTAATATTATTTAATTTATTTGTGCTGTACCATGTTTGTTGGATTATTAATGTTATTTAATTTATTTGTCCTACACTATCTTTTCATTTGAACTACCATATTTGTTGGATTATTAATGTTATTTAATTTATTTGTCCTGCACTATCTTTTCATTTGAACTACCATATTTGTTAGATTATTAATGTTATTTGTTGGATTATTAATGTTATTTAATTTATTTGTCCTGCTGTAGGATTATTAATGTTATTTAATTTATTTGTCCTGCACTATCTTTTCATTTGAACTATTATGTTTGTTGGATTATTAATGTTATTTAATTTATTTGTCTTGCACCATGTTTGTTGGATTATTAATGTTATTTAATTTATTTATAAATGGTATTTAATTTATTTGTCCTGCACCATGTTTGTTGGATTATTAATGTTATTTAATTTATTTGTCCTGCACTATCTTTTCATTTGAACTATTATGTTTGTTGGATTATTAATGTTATTTAATTTATTTGTCTTGCACCATGTTTGTTGGATTATTAATGTTATTTAATTTATTTATAAATGGTATTTAATTTATTTGTCCTGCACCATGTTTGTTGGATTATTAATGTTATTTAATTTATTTGTCCTGCACTATCTTTTCATTTGAACTATCATGTTTGTTGGATTATTAATGTTATTGAATTTATTTGTCCTGCACCATGTTTGTTGGATTATTAATGTTATTTAGAGCTAACACGTTTGTTGGACTATTAATGCTATTGAATATCAAAATTACAACTCACGAATCATAAAATAAATAAATCAATAAATTGTTTTCAATCATCAAGATGTGAACATATAATATTGAAAAAGATTATAGTTTTGGCTATTTCCTTTCCTGAAATGACGAAGAGATTTAAATGGCACACTATCAATTAGCAAATATGCTGAAAATACTTGAAGTAGATATAAATCACTATTTGTTGAGAAATTTAATATTTTATTATTTATTTTAAGTAAATTTGTAAAATAAAAAATAAATTATAATTAATTTTATTATTTTAAAATAAAAATAAATTATAAAATTTTTTAACTTTAAAATATGTACAGACTTTTTTAAAACAAAAATTATCATATATTTTAGTTCAATTTTAAATAAATAAATATTACAAATATTATTATTAATAATTATTGTATTAGAATATTTTTGTTATAAAATTGGCCTTGACAAATTTTATGTTCTTTAAATAAATATTTTGTGTAATTACTTACTTGAAGCACATAAATTTTGTTTTAAAAATTTGTGTTTATTATATAAATGATGAAGATTAGAGATTATAAAATATAAATATATAAACTATGATTGTATTAAATAGTATATTAAAATTAATAATAGTCTTATGTTAATACTTTATATCAAAATTATGCATTATTAAATAGTATAGAAATGAGAGTCATTAATATTAAATTTAGATTTTATTAAATTTCTAATTTTAAATTTTATTATTAAATAATATTTTTTACCATATTAATGTATATTAAATTGAAAATTAATAATATAAAAATGAGAATCAATAATTCTAAATTTAATATTAATGACTCTTATGTGTATTTTGTTAATTTCTAATTTGGTATATATTAATATGGTAAAAAATATTATTTAATAATAATGTAATAAGCATAGCATTTTAATTTTTAATAATAAATTAATAAATATATAATTTTTTTAGATAAGCATATAGTTTTTTAATTAAATTATATGTTTATAATATTTTAATTAAAAAATTATATGTTCATTATATTTTAATAAAATATTTGATAATAATATATATATTATATTATATTTAAATCTAATCATTATATATATATAAATTTATGACTTTGTATTGTTTTTAATATCACATCAATAATATTATTTATATGTTTATATATATATATATATATATATATATTGTGAAATCCATATTTTTTTTCTTTTTTTCTCTAGGATCTACAGCATATTTGCTAAATTTGAAAGTAAGATGAAAAGGTGTTGAGATTGAAAGAGAAACTAACAAGGACAGCCAAAAAAACGAAATAAACAATTTTTCTTAACAAAATGTCACAAGAAAACAGAAAGTAACAGCTGTCTGTTCTAATAGGTGCCTGACACCTTTCGTAATTCATTCAGAATCACATGTCCCGCACCCACACCGCGCGCTTCTTATCTCTTATAAAATATATCTATTCTTTCAAATATCTGGCGTTACGACTATTACGTCAAATATAAAACGTCACTTCTGTATATATATGCACATAGCTAATTCCAACTGGCCGAGAAAAAAAAAGGTGATTTTATAATTTTGAAAATTTTAATACAATTATAAACACCTTCAACGGGGATGGTACAAGCGCCACCTCTCAATAATTGGATATCAGAAATGACTAGACAGCTTGCATCCATTAAATTGCAAATATGGAGAGTAGAATAGTTGGTTGGCACACTTTTGTTGACTGTGGCATGTTTGGTTGCTGAGAGGAAAAAAAAATAAAAATAAAAAATTTGATATTTTGACTGATATACATAAAAAATAAAATAAAATAATATGTATATCAATAAAAATTATTTTTGTAAATATATAAATAAATTATTTTAAAAAATTAAAAAAAAAATTTAAATAATGCAGAGCCACAGGCTCGCGTTATTTTATTTTATTTATTATATAGTCTCCACATTTCATTCTTTTTAAACAAAAAAACTGACCCGTTGGGTCAATCTGAAGTGACCTGTCAGAAGTCAGTCAAATTGACCCACAGATCGGGTTTGATGCATGGGTCAGTTTTTAAAATAAAAAATATTTAAAAAATAAATATTTTAATTAATTTATTTAAAATTTATAAAATAATAAAAAATTTTAAAATTATAACTTTATTGTAATAAATCTTTTTAAATTTATGTATTATTTAAATTTATATTAATTTTTATTTTGTATATTAAAAAATGTAATATTTTTAAATCTCTATATAATTTTATTAATTTTGTAAGTGTTAAAAATTTATATTTTGAAAAAATTTAATTAATTTTATTGAGATTTGTAAAAAATAAAATTTAAATAATCATAAAAAAGTAAACAAGAATTTAAATGAGAGTAGTAGCATTTTTTCTAATTAAAAAAATACACAAATTATGTTTTCATTACAATTTTTATAATAAATACTTTAAAAAAACTCTACCTAAATTTTATGATTTCGTAATTTAGTTAACAAATTGATAATTGAGTAAACTAGTATTTTGGTTCTCAAATTATTTCTGTTCCATCATTTTAGTTATTAAAATATTACTGTCAAATTAGTCCAAATCTTTTAAAGAGTACATCAATTTAATCTTACGATAAGCTCTGTTCTCAAATATAGATCATTAGTGGCTAATGTAAATGGTTAACATTAATTGAGATGTCTAGCAGCCAAAAAAAATTTGAAAAAAATTACAATTCAGTTGTTAAATTAAAAATATTTATATTGAAGGATTTTAAATTTTAAAATTATTTTAAAAGATTCTAGAATTAAAAATTTTAATTTTATATTTTAAACTGTAATTTAATTCTAGAATCTTTTAAAATAATTTAAAAATTTTTAGTATAAATTTTTAATTCAAAATATTAAATCATAATTTTTCCAAAAAAGTTTGCGTTGCGTCTTTGGATTTTAGGGGTAAAATCCATCTCAACACATAGAGATGCTTGTTAAAATATCAACGTTTTATCGTGTTAGCACGCATCTCCATAAATTGCTAACTATTTACATCACCTATTGCCTTTTTTCAATATAATATATTATGTAATATTTATTGTAATATATATATATATTATATTTTTATAATCATGATTAAATAATATTTATTTTTATTATTTTTTAAAATAAAGATACAATAATTATTTTTATTTTAATTAATTAATTTTTATATACTTAACATTACATCCCATCAAACATAATTTAATATTTTATTTTTAGAAAGTTAATTCATATAAAATTTTTTTTCAATCAAATCTTTACACAACTCCATTAATTTGAGGCTGAAAAAATTCTTGAAATGATCGAATTATTTATCAAAATGTTTGAATTAATTTGACAACAATTATTTATTAAAGACTGATATGACAAAATAAGTATCTTGCAAATAACTCAAACAACAGTATACTTTTGAAAATTTGACGACGGTGTTGAGAAGTTTTCAGGAAATTTCCCGTTGTCCCTCAATAATGGTAGGGGTTGTGCTGTCACTTGTCAGTGTTTATTATAAAAACCATCGTGAAATGTGCTCTGTGAAATCCCTCCCTTTCACCATGGACGCGTATTCAACTTGTGCGGTCCTGAAGCATGTGTCTTTTAATTTCCCTTCCAAAGTTAATATGGTTAATTTTAGAGAAGATGGGGACAAAATATGTAAAGTTTACTTAAATAATACGTTTTATTTAAATGTAAAATTCAATTGAGTAATCAATCCGAATTCAGGGTGCATAAATTCTGAGTTGGGTAAATTACTAGTCTAATTTGATATTTGATTTGGTTTTGTACTGAGTTTTAAATTTTAAGTTTCATGTCTAGGCCTAGCTTATTCTATTAATCTGGTATATTATATATATAATTTTTGGCCAGAATCTGGTCTAATATTAGGTTAGGATAGAATAATATTTTAAGTTACTTAAAGCAATTTTTTTAAAATTTTTAGTAAAAATTATAAAATAATTCTTAAAAATATAAACAAATTAATTACTATTTTTAAAAATAATATCAACAAATTAAGACATTATGTTCTTCAAACTATAAATAAAAAATTTTCTTATATTCAAAAAAATTTTATGAAAATTTAAACAGTTACTAAATTATATTATGGTTTTACAAATACTTTTATTATATGTTTAAAAATTCTCATCTAAATTTTCTTAAAATTATTATTTATGTTTTACTTTTTCAAAATCTAAACAAAATTAATTACTATTCTTCAACATATGAATTTCTTATAATTATAAAATTAAACAAATTATATAAACAAATTAAGTCATTATATTTTTTAATATATAGATTAATATTTTTTTTCCAATTAAAAAAATCCCACATAAATGTAATTTTTGAAATACTTTTTTTAATTCATTTAAATTCTTGTTTACTTTTTTTATGATTATTTAAATTTCATTTTTTACAAATCTCAGTAAAATTAATTAAATTTTTTTAAAATATAAATTTGTAACACTTACAGAATTAATAAAATTATATAGAGATTTAAAAATATTACATTTTTTAATATACAAGATAAAAATTAATATAAATTTAAATAATACATAAATTAAAAAATATTTATTACAATAATGTTATAATTTTAAAATTTTTTATTATTTTAAAAATTTTAAATAAATCAATCAAAATATTTTATTTTTTAAATATTTTTTATTTTAAAAATTGACCCACGTGTCAAATCGACCCGTGGGGTCAGTCAACTGACCTCTGATGGGTTAGTTTGACTAACTCGTCAGAAGTCACTTCAAACTGACTTGTTGAGTCAGTCTTTTTGTTTTAAAAAAATAGAATGCGGAGGCACAGCCTTCGCGTCTTATTATAATAAATAAAATATTAAAAAAATAAAATTTTTAAAAATAATTCACTTATATATTTATGGAAATGGTTTTTATTGTTACACATATTTTTCTTTTACTTTATATATATATATATATATATCAGTCAAAATGTCATTTGGTAAAATTTTATTTTTATTTTTATAATTATTATTTAATATTATTTATAAATCATTAAAAATAATTGTATCATAGATATTTTTTTATCTAAAAAATTATTTTTTTTTATTTTTATTTCTATCTCTAACTTTCTACATACTAAACAGGCTTTTAAGAATTTATAATCATTATACAAAATGTTGCGTTTGGTATAATAAAATAATTTTTATAAAGTTAGAAATAAAAAAAATTATAATCCAAAATTATATTGGTATGATATAAAAAAATGAAAAATATTTTTTATTTTTATGTTTAATCAAATGCAATTAATATAAGAACAAAAAATACTAATAAAAACATAATATCCTTGAAAAGAGATTAAAATAAATTTAATTTTATTATTTTAAAAAATTTACTATTTTGATATATATTTTAATTTAATTTTAAAATTAAATTTTTATATATTAGAAAAAAATACTGTTAAATAATAATTATATAGATATAATCAATATTAAATAAAATTTTTTATTCCCTTTTCTTTCTTTTTTTTCTATCAAACAAGCCCAAACATGCAAATGACTTGTTTGGTAAGAGAGAAATTATGGAAAAGAAAAGAAAATGATGGATGGAGAGTATCTTTCTTTTATTTGGTTTGCGTAAATAGAAGGGAAGAAAAGAATTGTGAAAGAAAGTGACATGTGGGATCTATGCCATTTGTGTGCAATTCATAATCCATCCATTAAGAGTGATGAAAAGGACGGAGAGGTGAAAAAGAGCATGCCATTGGATCTTTGCCACTAATCCTATTACTTGTCAACTAAGAAAATTTAAAATATGCATTATTTGGACAAGTAATAATTAAGAATTATATAAAATTAATTTTTTTAAAATAATAAAAAATAATTATAAATAAATAATAAAAAATGAAGATAAATAAATATATATTTATATTAATATTAAAAAAATAGATATGAGATATATTATATTTATGATAACTATATTTAATCAGAAAAAGAATAATAAAGTCACTTGATATGTTATTTATATGTATTTTTTTCTTAAAGAAATAAAATAAGAAAATGAAATATATCTTCTTTTCTCTCCTCTTAAATTAAATAAAGTGAGGAATAACTTAACTATTTTTTATCTTACGCATCGTAAAGTATTGATAGTATGATGCAATTTTATCAGAATAATTTATCTTATCTTTGAATTTACATATGGGAAAGGTTTTCAAAAAGATTAAGAAAATTCTTAATCGTAATAGGCCAAATAACACACAAAGCTTAAAGAATGAGAGGCTAATTGTCCAGACATAACAATAAAAGGATTCAATTAATTATAATTGGAATATCAAAGTAAAGTATTATCCTCTTCGTAGACAAAATATTAAAACGAATCCCAAATTTGTAACATACGAATGTCATAAGCATCCTAATAAATTTTTTTGTTATTATTGTACTTCTTATTATTTAAAGGAGAGAAAGCTGAGTTAGATAAAATCACAAAACCTCATTCCTTTTGACGTTTTAAGATCTAGCTTCGATTTATAATATTTTTAAATTCTATCTTGATCTTTTCTAATTTTTCTTCTTTTCACTTTATCCTTTTCACGCAAATGAAATTTGGGTTTAATTATTAATACAATTTGAATGAAGAACACAATTTTTATTGATGGTATCATTATAATTAAAACTTAATTCCTAAGTTATGCATGTCAAATATAAAAATTATATAGTCATGTAATTAAAGTGAGGAAAATCAAATAATGATCAACTGCATCCATAGATGATGGATAATTATTATGTTCTTTTGGTTAAAAAAAATTATGTTATTAAATAATATAACTTGTATGTATTGTATCATTCATTGATAAATGAATTTAGTAAATGTAAAAGTAAGTGTTATTCATAACTAAATTATATTTAGTATTATTAAATATTGTTTTACAAGCTGACTTATTTTTTTATTTTGGAATTCTTAGAGAGTGCTTTTTTCTCCAGTATTGTTGAAAGAAAAAAAGCGGCTAACTATTAAATAAAGAAGTATATCAAAAGAAAAAAAAAACTAATATCAAAAGGGAAAGTAAGTAAGGCTAAACTTTTTTGAATATTTTTTAAGTCCAACTAGGTCTAAAAAAAAAGTACAAACTTAGGGCAAGCCTAATTTTAAGATTATTTTTTAAAACGAGCTCGACTCATAACAAGTTTAACTTGTGATAATATTTATTTTGGACCTTATCTCATTTATAAGAAATAATTAAAATTAAACTTTAAAAGATAGAATTACTTATACATAAAAGGAAGTGAAGATTTTTCCAGCTCCAACTTGTGATGCTTTATGAGGTTTTAGTGTTTTTTAAAACAGTAATTTACAAATACACATGTACATTTTAAACGTTAGAATAGTAAAACGGTTTGTTTTTAGAAAGGCGTTATATATGTTAATAGGATACTTATCTTTTGTATATAAAAAGTTGTAAAATTTCATTGTTCACTCGTCTTGTTTTTACCTTGTTGATAACATCTAGTTAGAGTATTTTTTATTTGCATTGTTTTTTCTTCTACCGTAAGATCTATTATTATTATTATTATTATTATTTTCTGTAATTTCCCCTGAATCTGCATAGGGCCACGCTTGTATACGTTAATAGGATTAAATTACAACTTCTAAAAACAGTAATCTATCCATGTGGCAGGAAGATGATGGTAAGCTTTGGGCACAATATTGGATGCTATTGGGTACTTCAACGACGAGTACCATCTTTTTTTCCAAGCTATTATGAATTTATGATTATTGGACTATTAATGTTATTTAATTTCTTTGTTGGGTATTACCTTTATGTTTGAACTAGCATGTTGCTTTGACCATTATGCTCTGTTTGGATGGGGAGAAAATGAGAGGGGAGAGAAAATCAGAGGGGGGGTCGTGTTTTTCCCTGTTTGGATGGGGAGAAAAGGAGGGAGGGAGGGAGGGAGAAGAAAATCGAAAAGAAAATGAATGTGGCATGTTATCTTGCCTTATCTCTAGCCATTCATCCCTTTTTGTCCTTTTTTTGGCATAGATTTAAGCTTTCACATAAATGTGTCTTCTTGTCTTGGCATGGTATGAATTGAAGCTTCCTTGTCTTGGCATGGTTTGCCTTATCCCCAGCTATTCAACCATTTTCGTCCTTTTCTTGGCATAAGTTGAAGCTTTCACGTGAATGTGTCTCTTTGTCATGACATGGCATGAATTGGAGCTTTACGTGAAGGATGTTGACATGTTCTATACATGTTGTCTTGACATGTTGACATGTTCAAATAATCCTAATTATTAGAATTAAGCATATGCATTAATATAATTTATATTAAATAGAGGTATAATTAATATAAAATTATTTCAACTAATATAAAATTAATTATTTAAGTTAATTGATATAAAATTAAGAAATATATATCTTTAATTAATTATTTGTAAAATTTTTGTGTTAATTTAAATTTATATAAATTGTAACTATAATTATTTTTCAATTAACAAGTGTATTATATGTATTTTATATTAAAATAAAATAATTCTTTTTGAATTACAACGTAACATGCATCGAGAGCGGCACAGGAAGGATAAAATTATACAAAAAAAATTAATTACTTTTTCATTCCACATATTTTCTTGCGCCACATTCAAATAAGGGAGGAAGAGTACTTTTCTTTTTACTTTTCACCTCTTCTGTTTTCTCCCCACTTTTCTCTTCCCCTCCCCCTAACTTTTCTCCTTTCCCATCCAAACGAAGGGTTAATGCTATTTCTTTTGCCTTTCGTGCCTTAGGTAGGGATTGTGTTCAAACATCATATTTCATAAATTAGCATGGCTGGGCCGATCTTCTTAATTGCGGAAGCTGTTGATTGCGATAAATTGTGAAAATCGTTGCTGTCCATTTCATTTCATGTCTTCCTAGCTGACACGCATTCCACTGCACAAAACCCAAAATTTTCACTTTGGTGGTTGTGGCAAACCCAATCTGAATCAAGCGAGTGTCGGGGCAAAAATGTAATTTTGTAATGTGTTTGATTCCACAAATTAAGGCATATACCCTTCAGAATCTCATATATAATATTTATAAGCGTACATATGGTGGGTCCTAATGTTAATTAGGTAATGATATTTCAACGATGTCTCACAAGCATTCAGCCTGTAGCTATAGTATAGGTATTGTGATTTGGAGATGACTGACCTCCACAAAATTTAATTTAAATTTGACCTTTTGGACCCTTGTCTTATTTAAAAATAATAATAATTACAATTAAATTTTAAAAAATAGAATTACTTATACATAAAAGAAAATAAAAAATTTTTCAGCTTGAACTTGTGACTGCTTTATGAGCTTGTAGTTTTTGTCTTAAAAATAAAAACTTATATATGTTTTAAATTTTAGAATATTAAAACTGCTTATTTTTACGAAAGATTTATATTATTTAATAGGATAAATTATAAGTTATCTTTAAATTTTTGTATTTAACTTGAAATCAGTTGATCTTTTGATGGTTTAATTAAAGCTTCTCATTGAATTTTTTCATAATTTTTTTTATACTATTTAACCAACTTTGATTTTTTTATCTTAGTTTTATAGAATAAAATTATGTAAATTTTAAAATAACAAATAATTTTATTGTTCAAAGTATATATGATTAATATTTTTAATTATTTTATAGTCTTTTAAAATTGTTACTAAAATTAATTAAATTAGTGTTTTGATATTAATTTAGTATATAATTCATAATAACATAATAAGTGTAAATTTTTTGTATAAATTTATAAATTTTTTAATTACACTACACATTTATTATATTTTAATTAAAAATTACATATGTATTATATGTTAATTGAAGAATTTAATAATAAAAATATAAAAATTTAATTTAAATATAATTTTTTAAATGTAGGAAGTAAAGGTGGTGAGAATATGAGAGAGACTCATGAGGAGCATGAAAAACGAGATAAAAAATATTTTGTTTTTATTTTTTTAAAATATATATAAACCATGATTTTATTAAATATATTGTATATGATTATGGTTATATTCAGTAGTATATTGAAATTAATAATAGTCTTATGTTAAAATTTGATATCAAAATCATGCATTATTAAATAGTATAGAAATGAGAGTCATTAATATTAAATTTAGAATTTACCAATTTTCTAAATTTAAAATTTTTTATTGAATAATATTTTTCAACTGTATTAATATATAGTAAATTGAAAATTAATAATATAAAAATGAGAGTCATTAAATATTAATGACTCTCATTTTTATATTATTGGATTTTAATTTACTTTATATTAATACAGTAGAAATATGCCATTTAATAAACATGTTATAAACTATATTTTGACTTATAATAATATTTAACTTTTATAAATGTTATTGAAAATAATTTTGGATGCATAAAGCTATCAAAATAAACATTATAAAATTAAATAGATCATATATTTCAAAATCTTGATACTAATTTAGAATATATTTTTTAAGTAATTCACATTTTTTACGGCGGCAAAGTGTATATCAGGAGCAGTTAAAAAATAAAAGGGGACAAAGTCATAAAG
Organism: Erythrophleum fordii; assembly: GCA_032878935.1. Lineage (NCBI taxonomy): Eukaryota > Viridiplantae > Streptophyta > Magnoliopsida > Fabales > Fabaceae > Erythrophleum > Erythrophleum fordii. The sequence continues at coordinate 2,313,923 of JAVQMF010000025.1, read as the reverse complement.
TTAAGTTCTGATATGTAACGCTTCATTATCTAGCAAAGAGGTACTTATCTCTAAAATCAAATTTGATCTGACGGTGGGAAGGGTGGCCCTTCCTACTTACCTCTCCGTACCTACTCACTTTTCTATTTTGTTTTACCTTTTTCATTTTGTTTTCTTGTATCTAGTCACTCCACTTCCTTCTTTTTTCTTTCTGTTAGAAACACGTGTCATCTCTTGCAACATATATGTTGTTTCAAATATCTCACGTCACTCCTTTTACGTCAAACATAAAATGCCTTATATAATATTTTTTTTCTTTTTTAGCTAAGCGTTGCAATTCGAAGCCAGCTTAGTAAAGATTATTTTTATATATTTTATTTACAATATTTATTATATTATTATAATTATTATTTAATAATATTTTATCATTTTTATTTTTTGAAATAAGATATAAAGATTACTTATATTTTTAAAATTATTTTTTATTCCCTCTAAGAACTGTTATTTTTTTAATATTTTGCATATTAAATAACATATAAAAAAATATGATGCAATATAAGTTATTCATAATTTTTTGTGCAAAGTTAGAGTCAAAAAATAAAAAATTTTCAATCTTTAAATAATAATGAAATAATTAATATGAATGTTGAATATTATACAATTAAAATGAGAAAAAAAATTTAATTTTAAATCATGGCAGTACAGTAAAATTTTTTTAAAAATGTAATAGAAATGACAAGGATTTGGGAAAATTACATCTAGGATTCATTTTGTAAAATTTATAATAAAAATTTTGAAAAATTAAAATTACTTTTAAAAACTAAAATTATTATTAGATTTTAAAAAAATTACTATTGAATTAAAAAAATCATTACTAAAACATATCACTTTTTAAATTTTAATAATAATTTCTTTAAACTCAATAATAAACATTTTAAAATGTAATAATTATTATAGTTATTGAAAATAATTTTAATCTTTAAAATTTTTATTATAAATTTTATTGAAAATTATAAATTTTATTTGAGTCGCTAATCTCTGTTAACATCTTTCAATTTCAACTTGACTGAGACAAGCCACGTGCAAATCGTGGGGGACCCCATCATCTCTCACGAAATGTATATCAGAAATGACTAGACAGCTTGCATCCATTAAATTGCAAATATCTAAAACAGGTGGGGGACACAGTACGGACCCTTTCTTTGACAAATTTGGCAGATGAGAAATGGATCTATGACACCCTCATTCTAATGCTGCAGAATTAATCAGAAAAAATGTTAATTTGCACTTTGCAGATTTTAAATTTGTATAAAAAGTAGTACCATATTAAATATTGAATTTTGATTGAAGTACAAAAATTAAATTTTACTTGCAACTAAATTTTCGTTCGCATTAAAAAATTAATAATATTTGAAATTAAAAATAATAAATTATATAATTAATAATTAATAAAATTAAATTAAAAAATTTGAACATCAATTATAATTGATTCAATTAATTTTGACTAATTGAAATGCATTGCAGTAATACATTGAAGCATTGCCACAATGCATTGCTATATATATATAAATAATAAAAAATATATATTATATTTAAATAAATTAATAATTAATATATTAACATATTAATATATATTAAAATAAAATAAAATAAATTAAATTAATAATAAAATTTTAAAAAGAAATATGTGCCTGACACTTTAATACGTTTTGGAATAAGAAAATATACATAGTGGAATTACCATATGAACAAGGTTTCAGTAAAAAAAAAAAACTTATTAAAACTAGACCTATACAGGTAAATGAAGAATTGCCAGAATGTTAGAAGAAAAAAATTTAACAACTTTTAGATAAATAATTAATAAAGCTAAGCAAGTCTCTTGAAGTTGCTCAACTTTTTATGTTCAAAATTATGCAAAAATAGAAAGCGAAGTGCCAATATTAGTCGTAAACTATAAGTCATTAAATAAAATGTTAAGATGGATTAGATATCTCATTCTGAATGAAAAAGACTTAATTGGAGGGCTAGCTAATGCCTTGATATTTTCAAAATTTAATATAAAGTCAGAATATTATCAAATTTAGGTAAATAAAAAAGATAAATATAAAATAACTTTTACAATCTCTTTTGGTCATTCCAGATGAAATGTAATGTCATTTAAGTTAAAAAATGTACCGGCATAATTTCAATAAATAATAAATGATATATTTGATCTTTATACATGGTTCACAATTATGCATATTTGATGATATTTTAATATTTTTTTAGTTTGATAGAACAAAACGTTAAGCATTTATAGGACTTCTATGATATAGGCAAACCAAATAGTTTAGTCGTTTGAGCAACAAAAAGGAAGTTACATTAGGTAAAAATAACATTTTTAAGATTAGAAATATATCAAGGATTTATAACAACCACAAGTAGAGTGATAAAATTTGTAGATAAATACTCAGATAAAATTAAAGATACATTTATATAAATAGAAGACATGGTACCAACCTAACCTGATTCCATAACTCAAGACATTAAAGAATATATTATGCAGATTCTTATATATAATAATTTATAAACGTTATATGGTGGGTCCTAATGTTAATTTGGCGATGATATTTCAACGAGGTCTTGCTAGCATCCAACCTTTAGCTACAGTATAGGGATTGGGGATGGATGACTTACCTTGACAAAATCTAATTGAAATTAGCCTTCTGGACCCTAATCTCACTTGAAAAAAAGTAAAATTAAATAAAATTAAACTTTAGAAAATAGAATTACTTACACACAAAAGAATGAAATATTTTCCAGCCCGAATTTATGATGGTTTATGAGGTTATAGTTTTTGTCCTAAAAAGGTAATTTACAAGTACTTAGATGTTTTAAATTTTAGAATATTAAAACTGTTTGTTTTACAAAAGAGTTATATTTTTTTTAATAGGATAAATGTAAAGATTATATAACTGTTTGTTTTAGAAAAGAGTTATATTATCTTTAAATTTATATATTTTAATTTGAAATCAGTTTATCCTTTAATGATTTGAAGTGTCTCATTAAATTTATTTATAATTTATTTTAAGATTATTTAATCAACTTTGATATTTTTATCTTAATTTTATAAAAGACACTTATGTAAATATTAAAATGATAAACAATTTTATTGTTGAAAATATATTGAATTTATATTTTAAATTATTTTGTAGTCTTTGTAAAATTCTTAATAAGATTAATTAAATTAGTATCTTGAAATTAAATTGGTATATTATTTTTAATTTTTAATAATAAACTTATAAGTATATAATTTTTATGGACATTAAAATATTATATGTTTATTATATTTTAATAAAAAATTTGATAATAAAAATATAAAAAAATTATATTTAAATATATATATATTTTTTTAAATGAGATGTAAAGGTGATGAGATTGAGGGAGAAACTAACGAGGACAACCAAAAAAATGAGATAAAAAATTTTTTAAATTAAAAAAAGTCACAAAAAAACAAAAAGTAACAGCTGTATGATCTAATTGGTGCCTGACACCTTTCGTGCAGGCATAGAGTCTCTTCTTTTCATTTCATTAGAAACAGAAAGTACATATATTATATTTATAATAAATATATTTAATTAAATAAATAATAAAATAATTTAATATATTATTTATATGTACTTCTTTTTTTCTTTAATAAAATCATATAAAAAAATGTATCTTTTTTTTTCCTCCTCTTAAATTAAATAAAATGAGGGATAACCTAACCATTTTCTCTTTCCTTTCTTTTATATTAACTTTTGTTCCTTTTAATCAATAAAAGAAATTAGATAAATGAAGCACTCCATGTCATGTTCAAACTTTTTTTTTTCTCTATTTATGATTTGTGAAGCAGGCGCACAATTCACCCCCTATGATCCGTGTGCTGGGGGACCCAAAAAGGAACAAGATGCCGAATAACCGTACGTTCTCAAAGAAAAATTGCACATGCTCCGTGTCGGCCTGCTTCCGGACTCGTTCACAACAAGGCGGATTGCCATGAAGGATAGCTTGTCGAGTTGGCTTGCCTCATATTTTGCATTATTATTCAGAAGACTAGGAATAAGAAGGTCCTAAAAAATGTGGCATCGTCTCTATTGCAAGTTTCTGTTGTCTTGTTGATTGTGCTCTTTGGTTTGGATATTCAAGAAATTAATTTTCCTTCTATTTTGGAATTATTTCTTACTCTTTATTTTTTGAGAAATAAACACTTCTATCTTTGATTTAAATAAAAAAAAAAAAATTGTTTCCTAGTAAACTTATGTCCGAAAATTTTTCTGATCAATTTAGCCTAGCTAGCATAAAGTAAACATTAATGCAATTGATTCCATTAATTAAGGCATTAGAGAATATACCATACAGATTCTTATATACAATAATTTAGGAGCGTCAGCGAAAATATGGTGTGTCTTAATATCAATTTGGTGATGACATTTCAACGTCGTGTCACAAGCATCAAATCTAGTTACAGTACAGGGACTGGGGAATGGGGATGACTCAATTACCTTCACAAAATTTGACTAAAATTGACCTTCTGGACCCTTGTGTCACTTTTAAAAAAAAAACTAAAACTAAAATGAAACTTTATAGAATTGCTTAAACATAAAAGAAAGTGAAGATTTTTCCAGCAAGTAACTAATGATGCTTTCTGAGGTTTTAGTTTTTGTCTGAAGTGTCTAAAAAAAGTAATTTATAATTTTTTGCAGGATAAATTACTAAAAATCTTTAAATTTATGTAATTCAACTTGAGATCAGTTTATCTACTAATGATTTAAAGTACCTCATTTAATTCCTTTTATTTATTTTGTTACTATTTAATGAACTTTTAATATTTTTTGTCTTAATTTTTATTAAAAAAATTGTGTGAATATTAAAACGATAAAGAATTTTATTGTTAAAAAATATATTTCATTTATACTTTGAATAATTATAACAGACGTTTGAAATTATTACTAAGATTAATTAAATTAGCATTTCAAATTAAAATTATTCACATAATCTCAGTGACAATTTTAATACACAAAAAGTGTTTAAGGTATACAATTTGAAAAATAAAATACCGTAAAGTAATTAAATAATAATTAAAGATGTACCATGAATGTTGAAATGATATGGTACAGTTAAAATAATAAAAATACTAATTGATTTTGAATTAAGCCAAGAGAGAAAAACTATAATTTACACTTCTGTAAAATGCAAATAGAAATTATAAGGACTTTTTAACTTGACTGGGACAGGCAATTATGGCGGACCCCATCAACCCTCAGTGATAAATTTGGCCGATGAGAAATGAATTAATCGATCACATCCTCATTCAAAATTTTCCTCCAATAACCATTTTGAAGATCAAGTACTAGATCCTCTTGTTGTGAAGGTTTTTATTATTTTGTTTATTAATTTTCCTTGTGCTTATAAATTACTATTAAGTTTGTTCCTTAATTTTCCAGGTTTCAATTTGATAGATGTCCAACATGAGTCACTATGAAATCGCCAATGAGAATGAAGCGGAAATGTTGGAAATGCCAAGAAATTTTGTTCAATCCGAAACCCCCACACATGATCAGGTATACCGAGCACATATGCTCTTATTCTGATGCTTTATTATTATTTTTTTCTATTTTTCTTGCATGCCTTTCCTTATGGAATTGCTAATTCTTTACTACGTCAAACATGATACCAGGTCGTGAATGATGTGACCAGTGACATCAACAAAATGCTAGAAATACAAGAAACTTTTACGTCAGCTAGTTCACGTTGTATCTATAAGGTGCCCCCTGTCATTCGTGAATTAGACGAAAATGCTTATACTCCACAGCTTGTTTCAATTGGCCCTTTCATTATGGCGACCCAAGATTGGAAAACATGGAAAGACGCAAAAATATATTTTTGAGAACATTTTTAGGACGAATTGAGAATAGCTTGGAGGATTTGGTTAGATTTGTGAACAGTCTCGAACCAAGAGTTCGTGATTGTTACTCAGAGAAAATCATGCCTGACAGTCGGTGTTTCACGAGGATGATACTAATGGATGCTAGTTTCATAATTGAGCTCTTTTTAGAGCAGTCTGTGGGTGGGAGTAGATGTTTAGATCCGCTGTTAGTAGGTCAGGATTTAGAAATAGTTCTGTTAAAACTTGAGAATCAACTTCCTTTCTTCGTTTTTGAAGAACTATTCAAAATAATAGTTCCTTATAACATTACTTCATTTCGTAAGCTCACATTTCGCAAGCTCACATTTCGCTTCTTTATTTATTATAATAAACAGTTCATAAAGCCTGATGAACGTCTTGACATAAAGCACTTCGCAGATCTTGTCAGAATCTTTCACTTAAGAGAGGGATCGGAAATTCGGGATGCTTGTAATGTTTCCTTATGCGGTGCCAAAAAGTTACTTGAAGCAGGAGTGTGTTTGAAAGTAATGTACAATAAAGGCTTATTAGATTTGACATATGCAGGTGGCACTCTTAGAATTCCACAAATTACAGTGGAACGGGAGACTAAATGTTTATTTCGTAATTTGATAACTTTTGAGCAACTTCATTACCCTCGCGAATCCCACATTACGAGCTATGCTTATATATTGGGTTACCTTGTCCATACGAGGAAAGATGTGGATGTCCTAATTCATAATGGAATAATCTCAAATTATCTTGCTAGTAGCGAAGATGTGGCTGAAATATTTAATGGCCTCTGCAAAGATGTGCCCATCAGGACATTCAATTCTGATCTTGTTGATATCTTCCACGAGATGGCGCTCTTCATGCAAACTCCACGGGCCAAAATGAAGGCCACTTGGAGAAGTAAGTATGGCCGGATTTCCATTGGGGCAACTATTGCCATTATTCTCACCCTTGTTCAAACTATATTTTCTATTATTAGTGTAGCAATAGGTTTGAATTAGCTAATATGTAATTTCAGGCTTTGATGGATTTCTTCCTTCTATGTTAAATCTCCTTCTGCTTTTAGTTTGTCCACCTGGTGTTGATTAATTATTTAAATTATTCCTCTTTATCAAGAGACATTGTAATTCTTATTTACATCTAAAACCGTGTTTAGTACTTCTATAAGTATAGCTAGCCCAGTAGCATTACTTTTCCTTGTTTATTTCTTTCCCTTTTTTTTTCTTATGCAATTTTAAAGCCATCCTCAACCTGGTGTGGTGATATATACTATATAATATCTTATCTAATTTATCTATCGATAAATTTATTTTAATTAACATATAAATATTTATCATAGTATATTATACAGTAATTATATTTAAAATTATGATTAATCCTTTCTAAATAGGAATTATTCAAGAAATAGTAAAAGCCACAATGCATTAATTAAACGGGGTACTTTTGTACCATATTACCCGTAAATTTTTGTATATAATTAAACTATCTTGGTGGCTGAACTACATAATTATTTAAGTAGTATATGAACTAGTGCAATTTTAGTGCTTATGTATGTGTTCTCTACTCCAAGTAGTGTAGACGCATTTATAGCAATTTTATAATTTAAATTTTTATTGTGGATTGCCCTCTCCGATCAGATGAGTGATCTGCCTTCTTTTGATAAAGTATGACCCATTGTTATAAATTCAACGAAAAAACCTATTTGCCATAATTTATAAGTTACATAGAGTTTTTTAAAATTATGCTAAAATTATATTGTTTTTTTTTATTTTTAAAATATACATAAAGTTCTGTTAAAATAAAAATTTATGCTATACTTTACTCTAATTTTAATTTTTTTTTACTAACGTACCTTCAATTAACTCTCTTATATATTTTTTATGAAAGATATTTTAAACAAAACATAAAAAAAGATTAAAATGTATGTTTTAAAAATTAAAAAAAGTATATTAATTTTATGAAAATTCAAAAAATCAGCTATGTAATTTATTTAATTTAAAAAAATCTTAAAAAAGTGTATTGTGCTTCAAATATACATTAAGCACTTAAATATATAAAGTGAGTGCTTTTTTTCTATAGATATCAATAATTGTAATGATATATTTTTTTTAATGACTAGGCTAGATAAGAATTTGAATTTAAAAATTATTTACAGTCATCACTATTAGACCACTATCTAGCTGTTAAATATAGGGAGTAAATATATTTAACTTGCTCTTTCTAATACATTTAGATCTTTAGCATACAAGAGTTTAATTTATTTTAACTTTAATTTATTTTTCCAATACATATATATATATATATATATATATATATATATATATATATATATATATATATATATATATATATATATATATATATATATATATATATATATATATATATATATATATATATCACTACCACAAAAACAAACAATATTGGTTGAAGGTATAGTAAAAAAAATATCAATTTCAGTTAAAAACCATATCTTTCCAACAGAATCTTTGGTTGGATAAATAGTCAATTTTTTATTACTAGTATTTTGTTCCCGACTGAATTTTAATCGGCCAATAGTAACTCTTTGCAATATTTGCAATTTTTGTTATGTGTAGCTTTTTAATTTCTAATTAAATTCCGACCAAAATTCATTGGGTACAAATTTTTTAATTGTTTTAATTTTTTTCGGATAAATGTAAATATCTTTTAAAATTAAATAATATTTTTTATCTATTTTCTTTCTAAATTATTTGGGTTTATTTGGGATTGGGTTTCTTGCACTATTAGAAAATCACTTATTAGCAAGGCCAATTAGCGACGACTTTGATATTCCTCTCTAATAAACTAAATTAGCGAGGAATTTTGCGAGGAACTTTAAATTCGTCTCTAAGAATAACTTTAGCGAGGCTCTTTAGCGAGGGATCTTAAAGCCCTCTCTAATTCTCCAAATCCGCGAGGACATTAGCGAGGAATAACATGACCCTCTTTAAAATTACCTATTAGCAAGGAAGTTAGCGAGGCCCTACACATTCCTCTCTAAAATTATGTAGTTAACGAGGAAAATAGCGAGGAATAGTGTAAGCCTCTCTAAATTGCCCAATTAGTGAGGAATATAGTGAGAATTAATTTTCCTCTCTAAATAGCGAGGGAATTGCGAGGAATTTTGTCCTCTTTAAAAAATTAATTGACAAAAGAGAAAAGTGTAGTCATAATGATGATTATACAATCAAGTGAAGAATATACAAGAGTAAATAGATGAAGAAATAAAAGTAGATTGGATTCTTTCCTGTGTCGATATGAATATGAATAAAATATTATTCTATTATAGAGAAATTAAAAAAAAGTAAGTAAAAAGTGGTAGCAAAATTTATGTCTATCTAAGAGGAGATCCTTTATTATATATATATATATATATATATAATACTCATATAAATAGATTTTATTTAGACTCACTTGATATTTCTCTTTCATATAAAATCTTTCCTTGAATCAAAAAATAAAAATGTTAAAAAATAAATTATATATATTTATTCTTTCATATCTCTTCGATTTTTTTTAATAAATAAATAACGTACCAAAGAAAAGATAAATTAAAATAAGGGTGGGAATTCAATAATTGCAATAGTCTGAAATAGGGATGCTCATTTAGATTATAGATTTTCACCATTAATCGTTTGACCTCAAAGATAGAGACAAGTGCTGTGCTATCTCGTAAAGGCCTACATGTATATAGGAGGGAGGAACGTAGGCAGGTCACCAACTAGCAAGGTGATTTTTACAAATCACCCGTAAGTTTAGTCAAATTTCACCTTATTGCTCCCATTAGATTTTTTTTTATTAGCTTCCTCTTGTGTATATTTTTCTCATGTCGCTCTATTTTTGTGTTTGAACCATACTTTGTAAATATATTTTTTAAAAAGATATTACAAAATTTGTTGATATATTATTAGATAAAATAGTATTTGCAATACTATATAAATATAATTTTTTATAAATTGACAATGATACATTTTTATGCTTTATTAAACAAAATTTTTCTCTTCAAAATAGTATGAATTGTTATATATTATATAAATATTGAGTAAATACAAAATTAAATTTTTATAAATATTTAAATAGTGAAGTTGGTACTAATATAAAAAAAATAATTTTTGATATATTGTTCATTTAATTTTAAACTTAATTTTACATTTAGGAAAATTTTAAAATATTATTAATGAGCTTAATTTAATTTAAAAATTTAAAAGAAAACATTTTATTTAAATACTATGATATAAAAATAATTTTTAAAATAAAACATTAAAAACAATTTAAAAAATTTTGCCTCTGCTCACTCAAGACCTTAGCTTCGCCGCTCAAACCCGGCTGTTGTCAATTTTTATGAACCCTTGCTTGTTTGCCTACTCTTGCCAGAGGGGGTCTTCAAACGGAGGGAGCAAGAGACAAAGGTGGAGACAAGGGCACAGTAAAAGCTGCTTAAACAAAGCGTAAACGCAAAAAGGAAGGCTTCCTTGAAACCACCTTTCCTTCGTTCACTCCTGACCTGACAGAAGCGAGAGACTGGAAAAAGAAAGGAGGCGGGGAAGTGCGAATGAGAAACCGAAAAAAATTGAGGAGGGGACTTTTCAGATAGAGGTGATTTGAAAAAGGAGTGAGCGGAGAATTCGAAGAGGGAGAAGCCAGGGAACATCGACAAGTTGAGAGCAACAGGGGACTGGTAGCGAGAAAAAAAAAAGAATCAAAGAGAAAGACTGAGGAGGTTCCCTGATTCAGGGAGGAGAGGCAAAGAAACGAGAGAGAAGTCAGAGATTGAAGCCGAGAAAGAAGCACGAAGGAGAAGCTTGTTCTTCCCTCGAAATCCCTGTAGGTAACCCATGATTCTAGTTTACTTTCATTATTAACGCAATTTCTTGGTGATTGCTGGTGGTCTGAGATGGGAATGGATGATTAAGTAGCATTCTTACTGGGTAGTCGTGGTGTTTGTTCAGAAGGCGATGCTCTATATATATCCTTAGGAACGCATAACGGGTATTCGATAAAATGCTTGATAGAAGGTTATAAAGATGAACACAAGTGGGTTATACCGTTATATGCTTCATATAAAATGAGTGAGATTTGACTAAGAATGACCAATGGAAAGACGATTTCATTGTTGGGCGGCAAAAATAAATGTAGTTTCATAGAGACGTCAAGATCAAAGAGAGTTAAATATGAGCTCTGATGAGCTGGTGACTTGAGATCAAATTGGTTTTATACCCAAATAAGCTCAAGCCAAAGTCTGGAATTTTTTTTCTCGAGTCGAATTAACACTTAAAAAAGCTCAAAACTTGAACTTTTGCACTTGGTAGAGATGACATGAGCCGAAACCCAATAATCGTAAAGCTTAACTTGAAGTCAATCCTGTGGTAGCTATGCATCTCGTTTCTTTCCCTCAGGCACCGACATAAATATGGTGGTATATAAACAAATGTTGCCAAAGCAATGACCCAACTTTCTTATAATAACAAGCCATACTCCCCTAAGATGAATCAGAGTCTAATCACGACAGAGAACAGAAGATATCACTAATCCTATGATCATGCAACGGGCAACTTTCCCATAATTTAAGCCAAAATCCCCTAAGATGAAACAAAGCTCCGTTACAAAGAAGTACAAAAGACATCACTAAACTCCCCATGATCTTGCCTTTTTCCCAAGATGAAACCTCCAAATTAAAAGCAAATCAAATCATGCCAACCAAATTGAGGTAGCTTTCATTCTGGTGCCCCGGTCATCTCCATATGGCAACCCTTATTCCTACCTAATAGACTCACCACCATATCCAGCAAAATATATGCAGGAATAACTACTTTGCATATAGGAGGATCACGCCCTACACATGAATATGCTTCTAAATTGGTAAATTCTAAGTTCAAGTTGTAAAGCTCCTTTATTTGTATCATTTATGTCTTGATTTTAGTAATATATTGATGATTTTTATTTTTCTAGGAAAAAGATAATGGAAAGAGACCTATGCTATCCCAACTGTATTTGGCAACACATAAGAAGAAGAAGGACAATCAATGGGTTGATGACAAATCCAAAAATACATATGTAAGTTTAGATATTAAAAAGGATATAATACCTTTTTATTTTTGTTTACTCACTAATTAAATTGAATTTTGTTAGGTAACGTATAAAAAGAACATTCAAATGCATTTGACTGGAATATCAAGAGAAATGGGCATGGAAGGACAATCAGTTGGGGAAGGTGAACAACATATAAATGCTGAGAATGTTGCACAATTTGAAAATGGAGGGAGAGATAAACATATTGATGTTGATGATGATGATGTGTTCATTGAAGCCCAAGCTTCTCTCCCTTCAGATCAAGTGGCTCAAGCATGGTTAAAGGCAATTGGTGGGATGAAGAAGAGTGGTCAAGTTTATGGACTTGGATCACATGCTGCTGTGGTATGTGGCAATCGTGGCAAGATAATATGTAACATTCATACTGTTCAACCTGCTCCTCCTCAGCCTACACCAAATGTAGGAGACTTTGTTGGGATGCCTGTATTCGAAGAAGCTATCAATCGTGTAGTAGAAGAAAAGATAGAATATGTATTGAATCAAAAGATTTCAGAGATGAGATTTTCTATACAGCAGGACATTTTTGGGGCTATTCGATCTTTAGGTGAGATGACCTCTGCTCCAGAACGACGTGCTAGTAGTGCAAATTATTCCAAGCAACCAGATCAAAATCATTATGAAAAATGACTGTATTATTTGGACTTTTTATCCTTCAACTTCTATGTATGAAATAACTTTACGACTTTTTATTATATATTATGACTTATGATTATGGTTAAAGAAATATTGAACCACTTTGTGTACTTTAGATTACTGTTTAAATTTTGATTTGTGGGACAATTGTGTGATTAAACAGGATTTCTTTATAACCAAAATTTTAAAATTTTGTAAATTAGCGAGGAGATAAATTAGCGAGGAATTAGCGAGGAGGTCATTCCTCTCTAAACATAGTTTAATAACTTAGCGATGACATAACGAGGAGACTTTCGTCACTAAATTTTGCGAGGGATAAATAAATTAGCGAGGACATAGCGAGGAGGCTTTTGTCACTAAATTGCATGAGAATAGCGAGGACGTGGCGAGGAATAAATCCCTCACTAATATTAGCGGGGAAAAACTTGCTCGCTAATTTCTCACAAACGTTAGAGACAATGGCGACAGATTAGCGAGGACATTGTCCTTGCTAAATTTAGAGAGGACAAAACATGCCTCGCTATTTCCTCGCTAAATTAGCGAGGAATATAAATTTCTCGCTATTTTTTAACGACCCGTCAGTTAGCTATGAAATTAGCGACGAATTTTTTTTTTTCGCTAATTTTTATTTAGCGAGGAATAAAGTTGTATTAGCGAGGAATATGTTCCTCGCTAAATTGACTTTTTCTAATAGTGTTGTTCTTCATTATATTCTTCTTCTTTATTCTTTTTCTTTCATTTTATTAAATTTTCATCTCAATTCATCTATATCGGGCATCAAATAAAATTTTTCTCTTGTATCTGGGAAGAAAATTAAATAAGAAAAAAAATCAAATACATTAATAATTAACTCAAATTTCAATAAAAAAGTAAACAAAATAATAATAGAAAATAAAAAAAATTTCAAAATTGCAACTAAATCAAAACTTGTAAATTGTTTTCACTGGCAGTCAATAACAAGAAAAATGAAAGATGAACGGAAAACATTGAAAGAGCTGAACCTCAATTAAACGAGAGAGCTAAATCAAGTGGAAAAACTAAGAAAGAACAAAAATGAGCTGGTACCAAAAATCTAGAAAAAAATGAAGAAAAAGAAAGCTTGGAGAGAAGAGAAGAAGAGCAAGATAAAGTATAAAAGAAGAAAAGAAGATAATAAATCGTCAAAATGATTGAAAATGAAAACTTTAGTTTATATACAAGTATGAAAAAAGTTTAACAAATTAAAATTCACACAAAAAATTCTGAAATTAAAAGCAAAAAAATTTGAATTTAAAACTTAGGTGGTAATGTAATGCATTACATTCATTATCAATTATTATATTTTATATATTATTATATATATATATATCTAATTACATTTTATATTTAGTACTTATATTTCCTTATTTTTTATTATTATATAATATTGTAATTATATTATAATTATTCTAACTATATTATAATTAGAATATTATAATTCTGGAAATTCTTTTATATTATTTTTATTTTTTATTAAAATTATATTTTCTAAATATATTTTTTTCATTGAGTAAAGAATCTTTAATTTTTTAAAGCTAAAAGAAAGTTAAAAAAAATTCAAATTCAAACAAACATAAAACTTGGCATTGGACTGACTGAATTTCAGTTGATGAATGTACTAAATTGAAATTCAGGCAACAAACTTTGCCCTTGCCTTTTTTTTTTTTTTTGGGTCATATTTTAGTACAAAACTTTTTATTTTCATCATCGAGCGACTAAATTTTTTTAGTTGGAAATTATGAAAATATTATAAGAAAAATTTTATCATATCAATCAAAATTTAATCAAAAAAATCAGTTGAAAAAATCAAACATCATTGCAGCGGATGTTCAGATCACAAAAAATTAATTTTAAAAATACATTCTACTTATTGTCTTGATTAGTTATTGTTATTTATGTTTGTTCTTATTGTTCTTATCACTGAATTATAATAATAAAAGATGAGTAAATCTCCACACTTGTTACGGAAAAAGTTAAGAATAGAAAGAGGGATGAAAAAAGAAAAAGAAAGAAAACGATTTTAGAAATGAAAATTTTTTTATTCATATTTAATAAATAAGAATAAGAATAAATAAATGTTATTGAATAAAAATTTCAATAACATAATGAACAGATATATAACTTTTTTTTATTTGATTTTGCCTTGCCTTAATAAATAATTGCAGCCCATTTTAAACACAGAATATTGTTCTATAAAAATGTGAAGAAAATGTTAAATAAAATAAAATAAAATCAATTGCATTTATTATAACATGTAAAGAAAAAAAATCATTTATCTTTTTGGTGGATTGAAAGAGGTAAAGGAATGGAAAATAAGTTATAATAAATTATTAAAATGTCCTTAATATTAAAAAAAAGATAAGAACTTATTTTTTTATCAATTTTGGCTCACCTAAGCTAACGCACTTTATAATTAAGATTTTTTGTCTTAAATTTTTTTGAAATAATTTAAAAATTCAAAAACTTTAAAATAAATATCTTTAATTTAAAGTTTGAGTACAATTTTCTCTTATTTCAACAAGCCGAATGCTGGGGATGACATGACCCACTAATTCCATCACAAAAATAAAATTTAAAATATTGAATTATTTACGACTTCAGTCTTTTTGTTTTTTTGCTTTTTGTTTTATTTAATGGGTTATACTGCTGATTTCAGCCTATAGATCTTGTAAGGGTTTATGGGACCTGCGCAATTCTTTCTTAGATAATGCTTAATTATAATTTTTGTATATCATATATCTTAATCAGATAACACGATATTGTATAAATCAAAAATCATATTTTGTTAGATTTTTACTAATATGTTAAATCTTATAAATTTAAGAGGAAATACCTCAACTTCTTCTTTTTTTATTTTTAATTTTATACAAATCTCTCATATATTTTTGAATTTTATGCAATTTTATATTTTTTAAAATAAATTATTCATAATTTCAATTTAAAAATTTCTAACATGATTATTAAAAATCAATGGTTAACTATATCTTATATATTTAAAATAAAGATATGTACATTTAAAAAAAAATTAAGAAATTATTTTAAGTTATAAAATTGTAGAAGAACTCGCGGAGGAATATTTTGAGAAAATTACAAATATAACAAAGAGTTAACAATTAATTTTTCAAAATCATTTCAGAATTTTTGAAATTGGAGTTATTTGTGTAATTTATTTTAAAATTATAAGGTTGTGTTCATTTTAAAAACAGAATAAAGGTTGGTGTAACATTAAAAAAAAAGTCAAAATATTTTACCATTAAATTTATAATATTTAACAAAATAGTAGAAATCTTAAAAAAATTAATATTTTTTAATTTTTAATTTTTTTAATAATATAATGTTATCCCATTATTTTTTTTGACCAAACATGTTATCTCATTATTTAAGTTAATTATATAGCATAAAATAATAAAGCATCATCTCAGGAAGAATTACAAAAATTCTAATAAACCCTTACATGATCTAACTGCAGAAAGCTTTGAGCTTTTAGCAGCAGCACAATCTTTTTAGTTATGTGAGAGAGAGAGAGAGAGAGAGAGAGAGAGAGAGAGAGAGGAGTAAATTACCAAAAGTTGAGAGAGGCAGTAAGACCATTGGAGGGAAAGATAGAAATATATGAGGAGCACTATCAATATTAAATAAAAAATATATATAAACCACACTTTATATTATATTATAAATTTAATTTTTTATTTCATATACTAACACATATTTTTTATTTATATAAATATTTTATGACTTTTAAACTCTTTTTATTAACTATTATATTTATAATATGCATACACATACATTAAAATAATAATTTATGATGTCACATGCAAAATGTTACCATATGGTGCCAAAAAAGAATTTAATAATTTGATTTTCAAAAATGAAAATCCAATCAAGTAGTGAATTAGAGTCACTGTCAAAATTTTAATTTAAAAGACAAAACTTAAAAAAAAACTTTTTTATAAACAAAATAGCTTATGAGTTAAAAATAAATTCAAAAGTTAGTTATAAATGAGAAAAGTGTTAAACATTTTATTAGACTCGTTCTTAAAATAATTATCCTAAATTAGTTTTACAAAATTAATGACTTTAATCTTGCTTTAATTCTCTTAACGATCATGTGCAAATGTAAAGAAAAAAAAAGGAAATAAAAAGAGGATGTTTATTTACACAGGCAAATTTAACTTAATATAAGAGTCTAGAGTTAAATATCTTATAAAATAGATCAAAATCTATGTAATTTGACCAAAAAAATTATGTTTCGTTGATTTTTGTTTTAATTTTTGCTTTTTGCTTTTTTTTTTTTTATTCGGGGCATTGTTATTTTATTATCATTGTTGTTTTCTTTTGTTTGTTTGTTTTCTTTTTTTTTTTTTCTTGTTTTGTTTTTGTTTTTGTTTATTTATATTTTATTGTTCTTGCTTTTTGATTTTTTTTTGTTTGATTGTTTTGATTTTGATTTTTGGATTGACTTTTGATTTTTGATTTAATTTGATTTGATTTTTTTAAAACTTTTTTGGGTTTGTTTTTGCTTTGATTATGATTTTCTGATATTTCCCTTGTTTGTTTAATTTTTTAATCTCTTTTTTTTTTTTATTTTGATTTTGATCATTTTATTTTTTTGAAAAAAATTTTTATTTCCTTTTTATTAATTAACCCCTTCTTTTTTTGACTTGATTATTTTTCTAATTTTTCTAATTTTTATTTTTATTATTTTTCATCATTTTGATTTTTTGTTTATTTTTTGGTTCTTTTTTTGTTTGTCTTTTTTTGTTTTCTTTTCGAATTTTTTATTGTTATTAGTTTTCATTTTTTCTTATAATTTATAATTTATAATTTATTTAGTTTTTTATACCTTCTTTTTTTTTTCAAATGAATTTTGTTGATTTCTGATTTTTTGTCATTTTTATATTTTTCTTTTGAGCGATGATTTTTTTGTATCATATATTTTTATTTTGTTATTTATTTATTTATTTATTTATTATTTTTTTAATTTCTTAATTTGCTAATTTGTGATCTCTTTTTTATTTTCTTCTTTTTTTTTATAATTTTTATGATTCTTCTAATTTTTGATTGCCTTTGTTTGATTATATATATATATATATATATATATATTAAGTTCATAATTTTTTTAAAAAAATGAAAATCAGTTTCCTATTTTTTTATCTCTCTCTTTATGTTTTACTTAGTTTTTAGTTTTTAGTTCTTTGGTTTTGTTGATCTGTTTTGTTGTTTTTTTTGGTTTTTTGTTTCTTTTGGGAATCTTTTTTAGAAAACCTCTTTTTTTTTTAAAAAACCCATTGGAGCCCAAAGTTTACCAAAGGATAAAAGAAGTTTATTGCTACATATATGTCTAAGGGGATATAATGACAATTCTAAAAATAAAAACAAAAATAAAACATATACAAGCAAATTTTCATGTTTGTGTGTACTTGGTGTATATCCAATCGTATTATGGCATCATATTTGAACACATTTACAGGAGAATGGGAAATTGTGCAACGAAAATGCAGTTTTATCCCATCCGTCCATCTGGTCATACAATAGTCCCCATGTGTTGTGCCAGTTAAGAGTTGCTCCACCAACACATTTGAGCACCAAAAGAAACAAATCCATCATATGATATAACAAAGTTTTTCCTTTTTTTTTTTTTAATGGGTAAGATGCATAAAGGCAACACATTCTGATTTTAAATTACCAAACACTTACCTGAAAATATTACAATTATGCACGGGTGACTGTCAGTAAGATAATATAATTATAAATGAGGACCAAATGGCATGAAACAGGAACCAAGTCAACTAGATATTACAGGAAATTGGTAAGTTAGCAAATCCCCACAAAATAACAAATGCAGTCCATTAATCTTTCGTGTAAGCAGAACATGCGAGGGATCTGGGTTCATTCAAAATTGGAGCAAACTGGTTCGCAAAATAGCATCTATTATATCCCTCTCATTTTTCATCTCTGTACGATATGGGAAAGGATGCAGAGCAATTAAAAACATACAAATCTCTTATAACCCCAAAAAAAAAAAAACTCACCAAAAATTGACCCTTATACATTCCACCTCTTTACTAATATGGTCATTTCAAATAATATGAACCTAAAAACAAATGCCCTGTTATCCAGATAGGAATTGCCCACTAGCTAATCAGTTTAGACCCAATCTTCACCATCGATATGAATGAATGAATAGCGAATGAAAAGAAAATCACAAGGACCTCCCAGAACATCATCACAGCATGGTCAATATGCAATAATTTCAGAAAAACCTCTTTTATGCCACTAGAAGTGTGTTTACATAAACATTTCACAAGAGTGCTATATTCAATTAGATAAATGCACAACCCTTTGGATCTAAATCCCACAGTATCTTTCAACAGGAATATAAACATTTGAGTCCCAAACTCCCATCTAAAATGTTAAGTTCAAGGCTCAACACCAATACACCCGTGGCTTCCACATTTTGATTATAAGGAAAGAGAGAAACTAAATCACAAAAGTCTCATTCCTTATCTTTACTCGGCAACCAGCAATTCCATTCGCATACTATTTAGATAAGAACAGAAACGATATGCACCATTAAAGTGTAAAAATTAAATAACAAGACAACACGGAAATGGAGCAAACTAATCAGAACTAATATTCCTACACCAGCAAAAAGGATTAACAGAACTCAGGGACCATAAAAAAAATCCATAAACTCAGCAATAGTAATGTAATGCTCAAAATATTTTATTCAACCTATGATGACGGTCATCACAAATGGATGAGCGAAGATTTATGCAAAAAATCAGAACCCAGAATTGATGAGCAAGACCCACGGAAATTAAGTTTCCATCAGGGGCATCTGCCTTCATATACAAAAACAGATTATGCCATAAATAGGGTGCTTGAGCTATGAAGAGAAATCAATACGTCTGTGCTTGTGTATCTGTCTCTGATTACCACCCTCTGAACCTTCCTTCCCTCTCAAGTTGCTGCTGTGTGTATCTGAGAGACTTCCTCTTCCTTTTCTTCTCGGTCCTAATGGCGGGAGGCCCTTGCGCCTCCTTTTTCTCCTAATTTCCCAAAAATGGACTCTCACTTTCGGTTTTCCTCTCCGTGTCTCCGTCTGTCAATCTCTCTCTGTCTCTCCCTCAACCTCTCTCTGCTTTCTCATATCTCTCTTACTTTCTCCTCTCTCTCGTCTCTGTTCCCATCCCCCCTCTTTCTCCCCTTTAGTTCTGCCCTTTATACTAGATCTGGAAGTGGACTTTACTCTCCCGTTCTAGCGCGTTTCATATCCCCTCTATGATTAGCAAGGAGAAGGACGGGTTGCTTATGCCACTATCGTTTGCAAAGGCTGCCGTTGCGCTTCATTCATCCACCAGATCTGCGCACGGCCTCACCGTGATGATGTTCCCGAGAAACCCGTGAGCGAGAAACAGAGAGAGAGAGAGAGAGTCAGGAAGGGTGACCAGGCGGGTCGAGTGGGGTTAATCATGGATTTGGGCTTCAAAATTTGGGCCATACACTCCTTTCATTTTCTGAAAATCTTGCCTCTTTCTTCTTTTATTTTGGTTGCTTGGACTTCTAATTATTTTGGGTATTGGCCCAGGGAATTCCTCCCGATGGTTCTTCTTATTTGGTCTTTGTTACCTTCTTTTCCTTTTCATTTGATTTTGATTGATTTTTTTTTTTTTTGTTAGTTCTTTAAGTTTTCATTTTTCATTATATTTTTTTATTTTTTTGTTCTTTAAATTTTTACTTTTTATTTTTTTCGTCCTTTTTCTGGGCTTTGGTTATATATCCTTTTTTGATATTGGGCATCTTTTTTGGATACGAAACCTAGGGAAATTAACTTTGTTTGAGAGCCTCTGAGATTGGGGTAGTGAGCTATTATTTGGATTGTGTGTGTCTTTTTTATTTTCGCTTCTTCTTTTTCTGTTATTGTTTATTATTTTTTTGTTCCAATTTTTGGATTAATGGACCATTGTTATTATTTTTTTTACAGTTGTCCAATTATCTCCTTATTTCATTTTTTTTCTTTCTCATTTTTTTGCTAATTTCATTATATTATTATTGTTAGAGTATATTTGGACAAAATATAATGTTCACACATGACACGTAATATTAAAAGCCCTCACTTATTTCTAAACACAAATACCTAAAAGATTTACATAATATTAAGAGATAATTTTTGAATTATTTATTTTTAACATCCTCTTTAAACTTAAATGTTTCTTTTGTAATTAATAATGTTGGTTTGAACCACATTCAAAAGGAAAATAGCGAACAATAGATATTACATTTTTTGTCTCTTACTTTGTAATGGCCTCTTCATTGTTTCCACATCCCTCAGTTTCTTTTTCTGTTGTAAGAACTAGTAGTTATTTTTTGGCTTTCTTATAAGCTTGTCTTAATTCTTTATGAGCCTTTTTAAAATCTTAGAATTCATATTTGACATTATGTAATTCCTCTAAATTCACATTTTCAATCACAATGTTGTAGAAACATTGCAAGTCTTGTCTTGCTTGAAGTGCAACTTCATTTTCTACCTCCTTTCTTATGAATGGCTTATATTTGTAAATCACTTTGGCTAGAAATTATGATTTATAATTTATACCATATTTGTGTACATAAATAGTTTGCTAAAGGTAAATTTAATTTTTCTAATAACTTTTTGGATCTTTGAACTAAACAGTTATTATGACTTCTTCTTCTTCTTCTTCTTCTTCTATGACAACATGTGCTCTTTCATTCTCCATGACTACTTGGCTACTGCACAACCTTAAGAGGTTTTATCTTCACAACCTCTTCATTTATGGTATTGCCTCTCATAATCCACACTTTTAATAGATCTTCTCAACCTGGAGACTTTACAACTTTCTTAATGAATTCTTTCAATTTGAAAATATCATTGCAATAGCCTTTGTCCTTCTTGGCCTATACTTAGGTTTACACAACCAAAGCTCTGATACCACTTTGTTAGAGGAAAAGATAGATATATATGGGGAGCATTATTAATATTAAATGGAAGAGGGATATATGAGTTACTCTTTTATCTCATATACTAACACTTATTTCTTATTTATATTAATATTTTGTGGCTCTTAAACTCTTTCTATTTACTATTATATCTGTGACATGCACATTTTCATATGAATCATATACTTTAAGATAATAATTTGTGACTTATAATATTAAAAGCCTTCACTTATTTCTAAACATAAATACATAAAAAGACTCACAAAATATTAAAAAATAATATTTAAGTTTACTTATTTTCAACAGAAACTACAGGGTTTCCAATTATCGCAACAACAAAGCATAACCAAAGACATAGAACATAATTAAAAGAATAGAATAAACCAACACCATTAAAAAAATCGACTAACCTACGAAAGAAGTCCTTGGCGATTTGCTAACAAATATGCAAGCTAATTGTATTTAAAATTAAAGGGAATGGCTTATGATGTAGATATTTTGAATGGGAGAGAATGGAATTGATGAGAAAGTAATGCTCTTTTTTTTATTTGCTATTCAAATTGCATGTGTGCGCGTGCGCATATTCACACACACACACACACACACACATATATTTTATAATACTTTGTTTGTCTTTAATTTGTGAGAAAAGTTACCTTAACTTGTAAGACAAGTCATCTTTGACTTATCAAACAAGCTAGGGTTTCACTATATATATATATATATATATATATATATATATATATTTATTTATTTATATCTTAGCTTGTTGAGATAAATAAAAATGTAGCGAAATAAATTCCTTATCTCTTTACACTTATCTGTTTAGCTAATAGTCTTAGATCTAGTATGATTTAAATCTTATCTCTTAATTAATTTTAGCATTTTATCCTATACACTTTCATACAAGAGATATAAGACAAAAATTAGTCAATAGAGAAATTATTACAAGCTTACCTGTTCATATGAGTTTGCAACATTAAGCGCCATTTTGAATCTTCAATGGCTAGTTACTTTGCACAAGCAAGCAATTAGTCAAATCCATTTTATGAACAATGAAAGAAAAAGATTAAACAACAAATATATAAAGCGAGCGACATGAATTTTTTGTTACTTGAAATTTTAGACTTGTGACCAATGAGAGTAAGAGAACTAATGTTGAGAGAATTTCTTCAGAGATGAACTAATGTATTAAAAGAAGTAGTGACAGCAATGGTTTATCTATAATGAGGTGACGAGCGAATACTGGGCCTAAGCGCTATGAGTGAGCCTCATATGATTCAAAACCAAAATGGTGCAAGTACCAAAGTAGAGAGTGAAAGAGATAAACAAATACCATTAAAAGAAGCAGAACAAGGGATGATTTTACCGATTGAACCTTCATCTGGATTTTCTCCTCATACTCCTTGGATTTTGGTTTTCCTTTATGGAAAGGACGAGTGCTTTTTTGAGTGTAAGATTCATTCAAAATGAAGGCTAAGGTAGAAAGTGTATGCTGTCTTCCTCAAGTTGCAACCTTTTCTACTCTATACACTATGCACTCGAGAGCTTCGCATTATTATAGTCTACCAAATATATATATATATATAGATCTATATTCATAATATTATTAGTATAATACTATAAATCTAGTCAATTTTTTTGGCCAATAACTCTTATCAATTCTTTCACATCATTCTTCAAAACCTTTCGAAACACTCTAGCTGCAATCCTTTAGGTCACAATGCACCGTTTCAATGGCTGGATTGAAGTTGTTTTTTGTGGTTACCAAAACACAACAGTGCATGGACGCTGGTGGTCTTCCCATTATAGAGAAACTTGAAGATCCTCTCACTTTGAGAGGGTCCAAATGTAACCAGCTCCTGACTCTTTCCCTTGATAAGACCTATGATTCTGTCTCTTCAAACTTGAGTATCTTATTTTCTTAAATTCTTGTATTTTTTTTCACTTCTTACAGTTCTTTCATAATTCTAATTTTCTATTTAAAATCAATCAAGTTATATAGAGATTTGTGCTTATTCTTGAATTAAATACAGAGCTTGAAATTTGCCATTTCTTGATGGCAATTGTGTATTCGAATTCATTTTATACAACAAAAAACGGTTTGCCACTAAATTTTCTTCTTATTTTTTAAGATCATATTTGATGTGACATAGTAACAAATCTCTTTAGCATCTTTAAAACTAAAAGGGGTAAAAAACAGAAAGAGTTGAAGGCGTCTACCTCTTACTTTGTCTAACTTGAGGAAGCGTGATAACAATGATAATATTTATTAAGGTCTGAGGGTGGTGTTATATACACTAGGTATTTTGCTTGTACTCATTTTTGGGGAAAAAAATATTAGGAAACTAATATTTACACAATCTTAAGAGTGAGGTTGCTAAGGAGTTATCGGATAGGTTGTTTAAAAAATTTGTGAGCAAGGATTTGTCTTCCCTACCCAATTTTGGGGATTTATGCCCATGGATTTTATTGGGGGTATGTTTATTAGATTAGCAAAGAATTAATATGTTCATTTATTTAATAACTGTCTAATCTTAAATATTTTGTCACGCCCCACTCCCTAAGAGAAGGGGTGACCAACACGGGGAACCCATACGGAATTCTTAGCTACAACTTGATTTACTATACTATATTAGTTCGATAATCTTTGGGAGGTTCTACACCGAATAATAGTATATTAAATGTAATCCTGCCTCGTTGGATATATATATATATATATATTTTTTTTTTTTCTCTTATGAACTAGCTTTTTATAGAAATTTTGACAGAGTGTCCCTTGTAAATAAGACATCCCAAATTTCTACAAACAGCCAGAATCCAATATAAATAGCAACGGAGAGCTCTGCTCTCCTCAACCAATCATCTAAACATCAAGGGACCATAATAGGAAAGGGGGAAATAAAACCTATATCCGTTGGTCCTACTTTTAAAATACTTTACAATATGAGTACTATCTCATTACAACAAATAACAAAAAAAAAAAAATATTAACCAAGCCCCCAGTTCCAAAAAGGAGGCTCACCGCCACAACGCTTCGTAACCTAAGATGAGGGAGGCGGATCGGGTCCGATGGCGCTATCTGAAAAAATTTAAAAGTTAAAAGAGTGAGCCAAAACTTAGTGAGCAAATAATAGATTTTCACAATTAAATCAAGGATCATAACCAATGAATTAAGGGGGAATAAATTGACCAACACACGTTACAATTTAGCAAATCCACAACCTGTTGTATGTAAGAATACCCATTTAGACCTAAGTCCCTAAATGTGATCACTTAATGAAGGTTTATCATTAGGTTAAGGAAGGTAGCGGCTATACCTCGTTGGCAGCTCCTTACCCGTGTTACTCGGGTGGCTGCGCCTAACGGGTAACTCCTTCTCTACTCAAATTCCTCTATAACACCTAACCTACCTAGTCACTGGTTCCACCAATGACTATAGCATGCGCTTACAAGGAAGGCACCTGGTTAATGCTAATCAATATTTTAATTTAAAGTATATATATCGTTAGCCAAATATATATATATATATATATATATATATATAGGGTTTAGATTATAGGGAACCAAAATTAGTTCAATTAACAATTTACTAGCGAAATAGTATAAATACCAAATTTCATTCATATGTAAATAAATAACTAACTAAGACCAATTAAAAGATACGTAAATAAGAGTTACTCCTCTAATGATTTCTCCTTCAAGATCAAATCATTATCACAAAACATGCAGATAACATAAATTTTAGAATGACAAGGAAAAGAAAGAAAAAAAAAGAATACATAATGATATCAAAATCAATGCTAACAATAAACACAAAAAAAAAACCCATTATTTACTCACAGACAATGCTCAATGTTAGCACGTTACTTGTTCCTCCTTGAAATACCAATTTCCTTCACTGTCAATGCTCATAGAATTCCCTGATAACACCCAACTCACCAAATCACCACATAGGTTCACAATGATCACACTTACATTCATATAATTCCATAATAGCTATCAAACAACCTTTTATTCACAGAACCATACTCATGCTGCAGCAACCCTTAACTTAAATCCTTTCATATAAATCCTACTTCATCCTTTAAGTTCATGTATCATTCTAAGGGAGTAAAAATTTAAGGATTTCTGCATATCCCATATAGTTAGGAAGCCCAAAAATAAAATTTCCTTTTTATTTGTTCTCCATCGGCCGGCCAAGCCAAAGAGGGAAGGATCTCTCCATCCTTCTCATTCCTTGGAGCAGGAAAGGGCCGAAAATGGAGGGAAATGGCTGGAATCTATGGGATTAAGGGAGGACACAGCACAACAATGGAGATGGGGCGTGTGGGAGATGGAAGACACTCACCTGGACTGACGGCGCTACAGCTCTCCTCCTCGCGTCGCTGTGCTTGAATCAATAGCAAGGGAGCTTGGGGAAGCTATACGACACCGACGATGGTCCTTCAATGGAGGAGAAACGCTGGCAGCTCGAGGGAAGAAGCTTCGCACACACCAGGAAGAAGAGTGAACAGTAGCAGGAGAAGGGAATAATGGGAGGGATGAGACTCAGGAAGGAAAAAAAATAAAATATTGATGGGCTCATCGCGCAACCATCAAAATAAAATTAGGTTGAACTAAATATGTAGCTAATGGCACAACCTAGGTCATCTCCCTTAGAAATGGAGTTCAATGTTTAATTAGGTTTTCTAAATGTTTAAAGACTAGTTTGGGGGGTTTTTTTTGATTTAATTGGACTAACTATAATAAAATTGAATTAAAATGACTAACTACCTAATTGGATGGATTAATGGGTGAATGATGGTCTTGTGACTAGCTTTGGATTCGTCCCTTGGTATCCATTATCCTTATCCTAATCCACTTGTGATTAATTTTGGCTTAAAAGTCCCTAATTATATTCATTATAAGTTATCTTGAGTTACCACACAAGAATTAAGAGATTAACAAGTTAATATTGAATTGAGACCTCAATCCTACACCAAATCACTAACTCTTGTCTTTAAGATCAATGAACAGCCAATTTGATTAATTAGTCTCTGATTTATCATCCAAAAAATGTTTAATTAACTAACTAAACACCAAGGAATTCTCAAATCAAGTAATCAAGCGCATAATCTCACTCATACATTTCATTGAACACCTTCGTGGCACACATGGAAAATTAAAGAATAATGAAAAATCAGATTCTAATCCAACCAATTAATCAACAAAAATGCTTCATAATCAGTGTCTAACTAGCCACTAATTACAATTACACTAATTCTCAGTCCAATATTCTTTAACCAAGCAAATACAAGAAAGAGAAAAAGTACTGGAAAAATAAAGAATTCTTAGCCAGAATTTTGCATTCTTCTCTATGGATTCAAGCTTCTCCAAGAGCTTCCTCCTAGCTAGCCTCAAATGAGAATCAGAGCTTCATTAATCCATGTGTTCTTCAGCTCCTTAATTCCTTCATTACCCAAATGTATTTTTCTTCTTTGATTATGTGAGTGTGGGCCCCATTTCAACTTGTATTATAATATTCCATATGCATGCTTTTCCACTCTTCACGTAGTTTTCTTCTTTGTCCAGCTCCATTTTTTGTTCGTGTGCCTCGTGCTTGCTCAGCTACTGCTCCACATGATTATTTCTTCACTCCTTTGTGCCCAGATTTTCTCAAGTCCATCATCATGTTCTACCTTCATTACTCCTTCAAAACTGTAGCATCTTTCCCAACTAGAACCCACAACTTCTCTCGCATTCTGCAGCTTTTCCATGTCAGAATCTTGCTTGTTTGTTTCTCCTTGTGCAACTGTGTTTCTTCTCTTTCAAACCGTGGCACATTCTACCTCTTAAACGCGAGACTAGCTCCTTCTGTTCTGCATTCGAGCCTCTCAACTTGTGTAAAACCACGTGCTCAGCTGGTGTGTGTTTTCTTCATGCTCTTTACACCAAAATAGTAGCTTTGCCTTCTCTGCTCTGCATATGTGTGTTGCTGCCCCTAGCTTCTTCGTGTTGCTTTCTACGTGGTTGCTCCATTCCTCTTTCAAACCAGACGTGGCTTCTTCTTCTTTAACACAGGTGCTGCCTTAATGTTCCACGTCTTCTTCTTATGTTCTCCATGACTTGTGGCTTTCTTCCTTCATTTGTTCACATTCAGCTTGCTTACCATGTCAGACCCAAGAGTGCCCTGTTCTCTTCTTTCTCATTCATTTTTATGTATTTGCAGCCCCTCTTTCAGCGTCACTTTCACGTGCCTACAGATCATGCTTCTTCATGCATTTTGCTCGTGGTATGTGAGCTGAACACGAGTTGTTTCCATCTATCTTTCTGCATATCTTTCTCCAGCCCATACTCCTCCTTTCAATGTAGAACCCAAGCCTCTTTCTTCCTCTCAAATGCACCTTCTGCTCATCTTTTCTCTACTTCACATTCTCAAGTTTTTAGCTCCACAAAAAGTACACTTGAAGCTCAATCTTCACCTTCAATTCAATTTCCCATTCAAGCTAATTACCTATAAAAAATTCTACACAAAAGAATGGAAAATATTTAATAGAATTATCCACAAAATTATTTAAAAGAATTTCATGCCTTAAAACTCAATAATTTTATCAATTAATTCACAAAGTGCATAAGTGGCTAATAAAATCAAATTGTATCTAATTAAACCTTTAAAGCCATCTTTGATCATTAAAATAACTAAGTTAGGAAGAATAGAAGATATAAAATTCATGCTTATCAAATATATATATAAAATAAAATAAAATAAAAACCCCCTTCCCCTGTTGCTTCATCCGGGTGTTACATATTTAGTAGTCCATAGTGTAAAATGATAAAGACCAAACATTGAAGCATATATAAATATGCTAAAAACACTGAATTGAATTCTATTTATTAGGTGCATGCTACTATTTTTATTGCCTTAAAATGCAGACACTGAAATGTTATTATTGCACATTTCGCTAAAATGCTGCCTAGCTTTAAAATTGCATTTAGATGAGGTCCTTCTTCTCTTATGCTGAAATTTAGATGATGGGTCAATAGGTTGACATTTTGTCTCTTTATCTTTATTAAAACGCCTTTTGATTATTGATCTCTTGTATTTGTTTTTTCAGTCCTTGTTGGTAGGCAACGTGTTCAATTTTCTTGCATCTTAACTATGCATTATCTTTGCAGAATTGGACAATTACAGAAATTATATTAGAAGTTACGTGATAATATTTCTTTGAACTTTGAAGAATTATACTTGATTCCCTCTAATATAGAATTTGTCACCAATAATTTTTCTACCTGCAACTGTTCTAGTTTATGAAGTGGAAGTTCCAAAGCGGGTTGCTATTTATACACTTTTCTTTTTTTTGACACCAGCTATTTATACACATTCCACCATTACTTATAATAGATTGTGGTCAAAGTTATACAACAAGAAATTACAAAAAGTTATGAGTGAATTTATGTAAGTTTTTTGTTGTCAGTTTTTATTCTTTTTTATGGTTAACTGTGAATTGAAACTTTCCTATTTATATTCTTTCTTGCTTCGCATGAATAATTAGAATTACTCATTACAAACAGTAATGCATAGTTTTAATATATTGTTAAAACTATGCATTATTGTTTGTAATGAGTAATTCTAATATATTGTTGTGAAAGTCGTCTTTAGTATTTTTTTCATGGTGGGTAAATATTATAGCTTGTTTCTCCTATAATGCAATTGTAAATAGCAAAATTTTTTTTGACTAAATTGTTAGTAATTCAATATTTTAACATGATTCATAGATGAATGATTATATTTTTACTAACTGCAGTCCAAACAATTTTTATATATCACCTGTATGATGTGGGCCTTTTACCTTATCCTGCTTTAGAGAACTCGGCAGGTGAAGAGTATCAATTTGGTTTGTATCGGTGCTTACACAAACACACAGGTCTAGACATGAAATATGGCATGAGACAATGTAGCCCACTGACAATGAGGAGGCACATATACTACACTTAGACCACCCGACGGACATTGGCCCAATGCCAATTCCTTCATTTCAATATCTTTCCTTAAATTTAAATTCTCCATGAAATGCCTATGTCATCATCTTACCAACAGAATAAAAACACGTTGTGCAATAATGATTGCAACAAGAATGAGGAACAACATGGTGCAACACAGTTAGCTATTATTATAATGAATAGCTATTCACTTCATTATATTTGTATAGTATTATTATTTTTTTCTATCTATTTAATTCGACTGGCTTGAGTTTAATGTTTTCAATCATTTTATTATCCTCAATTATACTAATTTTGTATTTAAATAATCAAACAAATATATTATATCTTATAAGACGAAGTGTCACAAACATCCAACCTAAAACTACAGTACAAGGATTAGGGATGACTTACCTCCTCAAAATTTAACTAAAATTGGCCTTTTGGATCCTTGCCTCACTTTAAAAAAGAAATAACTAAAATTGAACTTTAAAGGATAGAATTACTTATACATAGAAGAAAGTGAAATATTTTCTAGCTTAAACTTATGATGCTTTATGAGGTTTTAGTTTTTGTCTTAACAAAAAAAAAGTAACTTACAGATACTTATATATGTTTTAAACTTTAGAATATTAACATTGTTTGTTTTTTCAAAAGAGTCATATTATTTTTAATAGGATAAATTATTATCTTCAAATTTATGTATGTTAACTTGAAATCAATTTATTTTTTAATGGTTTAAACTTTAAAGTGTCTCATTAAATTTCTTTATAACTTATTTTCATACTATTTAATCAACTTGGATATTTTTAATCTTAATTTTATAAAAGACAATTATGTAAATGTTAAAATGATAAATAGTTTTTGTTAAAAGTATATTTAATTTATATTCTAAATTATTTTTTAGTCTTTTAAAATTTTATTATGATTAATTAAATTAGCATATATTTTTTCATAATAATATGACAAATATATAATTTTTGTAGATAAGTATAAAGTTCTTTAATTAAATCGTATGCTTATAACATTATAATAAAAAAAATCATACACTAGTTATATTTTAATTAAAAAATTTAGTGATAAAAGCAAACAAAATTATATTTAAAAAAATTATATTTAAGTCTAATTTTTTAAAAAGTGGAATATTTGGGTGAAAATGAGAGAGAGATTGATGAGTAACATGTAAAAGGAAAAAATATATATAAAGAAAAACTAAAATAAAAGCATATCCGTTCTAATAATTTCTTAAATATGTGATATTATGTTTTAAAATAAAAATATCATATATATAAATATTTTTTCTTACATATTAACAGTATATGATTAAGTTTTTTCAAAAGTATCTTATATTGTAATTTTTATTGAAGTTAATAATAGTTAACAAAAAAAGTGCACTTAAATTTTGTTGTTGTAAAGCATTATTCATTAGCTACAGAAACTAAACCATAAAATTTTCAAACAAGAGAATGTGGACTATCCAAATTCCTGTCAAGAATAGAGTCATCATTTTCTACTCCATATGCATTTGAAAAAGAAAACGACGGGAGATGTCTTACACATAAATTAGTACAAAAACGGCACCACAACCACTCATGACCCACTACATTTCTGAGCCTCAATGGCTTTCGATTAAATAACTCCATTTTATTGTTATTTTAGTGTTTGGTTATGTTAGCGAAATGAATCCATTTTATTTCAAAGTCATGTTTTGATATATGAATATAGATGACCCTGTCAAAGGAAACACGGGGTAACTAATCTATTCATGGGCCAAGAAGGTGATGATAAGATTTGGGCACATTATTGGATACTTTAATGAGTCTCATCATTTCGACTGACCATGTCTGTTGGGTTATTAATGTTATTTAATTTGTTTGTCCTGCACTACTTTTTATTTGTTGGGTTATTAATGTTATTCAATTTTTCTGTCCAGTACCATCCTTTTGTTTGAGCTAACGTGTCATTAATGCTATTAAATATCAAAATTAAAGTTCACGAATCATAAAATAAATAAATTGATAAATTATTTTCAATCATCAAGATGTGATCATATAATATTAAAAAAGATTATCGTTTTGGCTATTTTGCTTTCCTAAAAAGACGTCCAGATTTAAGCAGCACACTATCAATTCACAAATATGTTGGAAGTGCTTGAAGTAGATATAAATTACTGTTTGTTGAGAAAGTTAATACTTTATTATTTATTTTAAATAAATTTTTAAAATAAGAAAATTAAATTATAATTAATTTTCTTATTTTAAAATAAAAATAAATTATACAATTTTTTAATCATATATATTAGTTCAATTTTAAATAAATAAGTTATTATTAATAATTATTATATTAAAACATTTTTGTTATAAAATTGGCTTGACCAAATTTTATGTTCTTTAAATAAATAGTTTATGTAATTACTTATTTAAAGCACATAAATTTGGTTAAAAAATTGTGTTTATTGTATAAATTATGAAGATTAGAGATTAAAAAACATAAATATATAAACTGTGATTGTATTAAACGGTGTGAGATTATGATTGTATTAAATAGTATATTAAAATTAATAATAGTCTTCTGTTAATACATGATATCAAAATTATGCATTATTAAATAGAATAGAATTTAAAATGTATGATTAAATAATATTTTTTTACTATATTAATATATATTAAATTGAAAATTAATAATATAAAAATGAGAATCAATAATTTTAAATTTAATATTAATGACTCTTATTTTTATATTATTAATTTCTAATTTTCTGTACATTAATACAGTAGAAACATATCATTTAATAATAATAATGTAATAAGCATACCATTTAATTTTGAATAATAAATTGATAAGTATATAATTTTTATACATAAGTAATATGGTTTTTAAATTAAATTATTTATTTATAATATTTTAATTAAAAAAGTTATATATTTATTATCTTTTAATAAAATATTTGATAATAAATATATAAAAATTATATTTAAATCTAATTTTTTTAAAAGTAAGATAGAAAGGGTTGAGATTGAGAGAGACACTAACGAGGACAGCCAAAAAAAATGAGATAAACAATTTTTCTTGAAAAAAGTTCGCAAGAAAACAGAAAGTAACCGCTGTCTATTTTATTGAGTGGCTGACATCTTTCGTACATGCGGGCATAAAGTTTCTTCTGTTTCTTTCATTTAAAAACACGTGTCACTCAACATCCTGTGCACTTCTTATCTCTTATAAAATATATTTGGTCTTTCAAATATAATAATTCTTATTTATATTTAGTTTGCCACATTATTTATATATTTAATTATTAAAATTTATTTTATACATAGATTCTATTTATATTACATATAAATTTTATTTGTATAAATTTAATTTAATTTATTAATTTTTTTAAATATATCATGTTTCAGATATACCTAAAAAAATTTTTCTATACATATGACTAATTCCAGCCACTTTTAGAAAAAAAATGATAATTATAATTTTTAAAAATTTAATAAAAATTATATGCATTCTCAACTAGGGTGGGACAAGCTCCATGCAAATTATCATGGACCTATCGGCTCTCAATAATTACTCCCTCTGATTCTATTTGTTAGAGACAAAAATTATTTTATTAGTATTAATAAAAATAATTAATATCAATTTAACTCATTAATTAAATTTAAATTTAATAATTTTTTTAATTTTATTTATTTTTATTTTACATAAAAAAAATTATATATGATTAAGTGTATTAGGTGTAATAATAAATAAAAAATAAAAAATTTATTATTTAATCAAATAAAAAAATATATCATATTTTTTATATTTTAAAATTAAAAAAATCTCATTAGATTTTTTTACAAAAGAGACTGAAAGTAATATATATCAGAAATGACTAGACAGCTTGCATCCATTAAATTGCACATACGGAGAATAGAACAGGTGGTGGACAGAATACGGACTCTTTTATTGACAGATTACGTAGATGGAAAATGAATCCATCACACCCTCTTTCAATTTGTTGCGTTTGGTATAATAAAATAATCTTTATAAAGTTAGAAATAAAAAAAATTTATAATCCAAAATTATATTGGTATGATATATAAATAAAAATAATTTTTTTTTTATTTTTATATGTGATTAAATAAATTAATATAAAGATAAAAATACTAATAAAAGACATAATATCCTTGAAAAGAAATAAAAATATATCTAATTTTCTTATTTTAATTTTTTTAATATTTTGGTATATATTTTAATTTATTTTCCAAAATTGACTTCTTGTATAATAGAAAAGCAAGTAATCCAAACTTCAAAACATTTTTTTTCTCCCTTGAATCCTTATACTGGTATATAAAAGTGTTGCTCTTCAATCTTTCTATTTATTGGTGTCAATTCTTTACACTATTTGTCAACATTTTGGAGCTTGCTTGGATTATTCGTTGTTCTATCCAAGAGAAAGTGCGAATGAAGAGATGCTGAGGGCAAATTAGACATTCCATCAGCCATCTTTCCAGTACTCCACATTCCATCGGTTACCTGATGGAGACAACTTCGTGTGGAGATGCTGGAATGCTTTCTTCCCACGCAAGATTTTCGACTCGTTTAAAAAATAAAAAAATAAAAAATAATTTTATATCTCAATTTTAAAAGTTTTATAAAATAAAATAATAATAATTAAATAATAATTATATATAGATATAATAGATATTACATAAAATTTTTTATCCTCTTTTCTTTCCTTTTTCTAACTATCAAACAAATTCCCTGGGGTGTACTAAATCGATGGGGAGTGTTTTCCTTTTATTTGGCTTGCATAGATAAAAAGGAAAGAAAAGGATTGTGAAGGAAAGTAATATGGGTGATCCATGCAATTTGTGTACTATTCATTATCCATACTGAGTGATGAAAAGGATGGAGAGGGAGAGAAAGAGCAAGCCATTGGACCTTTGCTGCTAATGCCATCACTTGCCAATTATGAAAATTTAAAATATGCATTGTTTGGACAAGGGACGATTGAGAATTAAATAAAATTATTTTTTAAAAAAATAAAAAGTAATTATAAATAAAAAATAAAAAATAAAAATGAAAATAAATAAAAATATATATTTTTTATTTATATTAATATAAGTGAGTAGAGATGTGATATATTATATTCATAATAAATATATTTAATTAGATGAAAAATAGTAAAGTAATTTGATATGTTATATATATATATTTAGTGAAATCAACTAAGAAAACAGAAATATATTTTCTTTTTCCTCTCCTTAAATTAAACAAAGTAAGAAATAACTTAACAATTTTATCTTCCTTTTCTTTTATTTTACTTGTTTTTTCTTTTTCTGTTATCATACCAAATAATGCATATTAGTTTTTTTTTATTTTGCATATCTATATATTATCTATCAATAAAAGAAAGGAGTTTATATATATATATATATATATATATATATATAAAGCACTCCATGTCATGTTCAAACTTTTTTTTTTCTATTTATTATTTGTGAATCAAGCGCACTATTCATTCCCTATGATCCGTGTGCTTGGAAACCCAAATAGGAACAAGGGAGATTGCTATGAAGGATAGCTTGTCGAGTTGGCTTGCCTCAAATTTTGCATTATTTGGAAGATTAAGAATAAGAAGATCCTAAATAATGTGGCTTCGTCTCTATTGTGAGTATCCGTTGTCTTGTTGATTGTGTTCTTTGGTTTAGATATTCAAGAAACTAATTTTCCTTGTAATTTGGAATTATTTCTTACCTTTTTATTTTTTTAGAAATAAACATTTCTATCTTTGATTTTTTAAAAAAAAAAGAAGAAAAAATTGTTTCCTAGTAGACTTATGTCTGAAAATTTTCTGATCAATCTAATCGGTGAGCCTAGTATAAAGTAAACATTAAAGCATTTGATTCCATTAATTAAGGTATCAAATAATATACCACGCAGATTCTTATATACAATAATTTACGAGTGTAAATATGATGGTTCCTATTGTCAATATGGTGATGACGTTTCAATGAGGTCTCACAAGTACCCGCCTGGTTACCGTACAGGGACGGCAAATGGGGATGACTTCGTTACCTTCGCAAAATTTAACTAAAATTGGCCTTCTGAACCCTTGTCTCACTTAAACATTCAAAACAAAACAAAACAAAAATTAAAATAAAATTTTATAGAATTACTTTAACATAAAAGAAAGTGAAAATTTTTGCAGCATGACTAATGATGATTTATGAGGTTTTAGTTTTTTTTCAAAGTGTCTAAAAAAAAGTAATTTATAATTTTACTAGCATAAACTACTAAAAATTCAACTTGAAATCAGTTTATCTACTAATGATTTAAAGTACCTCATTTAATTCCTTTGATTTATCTTGTTACTATTTAGTAAACTTTAATAATTTTGTCTTAATTTTTATTAAAACAATTATGTGAATGTTAAAATGACAAATAATTTTATTATTAAAATTATATTTCATTTATACTTTGAATAATTTTAATAGAATTTTGAAATTATTAATAAGAATTATTAAATTAGTATTTCAAAATTAAAATTATTCACATAATCTCAGTAACAATTTTAATACACAAAAAATGTTTAAGGTATAAAATTTGAAAAATAAAATACCGTAAAGTAATTAAATAATAATTAAAGATGTACCATGAATGTTGAAATGATATGATACAGTTAAAATAATAAAAATACTAATTGATTTTGAATTAAGCCAAAAGAGAAAAACTGTAATTTACACTTCTGTAAAATGTAAATAGAAATGATAAGGACTTTTTAACTTGACTGGGACAGGCAATTATGGCGGACCCCATCAAACCTCAGTGATAAATTTGGCCGATGAGAAATGAATTATTCCAGCACATCCTCATTCAAAATTTTCCTCCAACAACCATTTTGAAGATCAAGTACTAGATCCTCTTGTTGTGAAGGTTTTTATTATTTTGTTTATTAATTTTCCTTGTGCTTATAAATTACTATTAAGTTTGTTCCTTAATTTTTCAGGTTTCAATTTGATAGATGTCCAAAATGAGTCACTATGAAATCGCCAATAAGAATGAAGCAGAAATGTTGGAAATGGCAAGAAATTTTGTTCGATCCGAAACCCCCACACATGATCAGGTGTACCGAGCTTATATGCTCTTACTCTGATGCTTTATTATTATTATTTTTTATTTTTCTTGCATGCCTTTCCTTATGGAATTGCTAATTCTTTACTATGTCAAACATTATAAAAGGTGGTGAATGATGTGACCATTGACATCAACAAAATCCTAGAAATACAAGAAACCTTGATGTCAGCTAGTTCATGTTATATCTGCCCTCTTTCATTCGTGAACCAAATAAAGATGCTTGTACTCCAAAGATTGTTTCAATTGGCCCTTTTCATTATGGCGACCCAAGATAGGAAAACATGGAAACACATAAAAGGATATATTTGAAAAGATTCTTAAGACGAACTGAAATTAGCGTGGAGGATTTGGTTAGATTTGTGAACAATTTCGAACCAAGAGTTCGTACTTGTTACTCAGAGATCATCAAGCTTCCCAGTCAGGAATTCACAAAGGTGATACTAGTGGATGCTATTTTTATAATTGAGCTCTTCCGACAGTATAATAAGGATGAACGGTTAGGCGATGATGCTATCCTATCGCAACCATGGTTGATGAAAGAGTTAGAAACGAATTTATTGAAACTTGAGAATCAACTTTCTTTTTTTATTATTGAAGAGCTATTCAATCAAGTGTTTCGTGGCACTCCTTTATTTCGTAAGCTCACTTTTAACTTCTTTCAGTATCATAATAGACAAGACATCAAGCCTGATCAAAATATTAATATAATACACTTCATAGATTTTATTAGAATCTTTCACTTATAAAGAGAAAAACTGAATATGAATATGAGACTGTTTTATGATTTAAAGTCGATTGATGTTTCTTTTTACAATGCCAAGGAGTTATTTGATGCATGAATGTTATTGAAAGGAGAAAATGACACATGCTTATTAAATTTGAAATATTCAAATGGCATTCTTAGAATTCTACAAATTACAGTGCAACGTGAGACTGAATGTTTATTTTGTAATTTGATAGCTTTTGAGCAACTTTATTATCTTTGGGAATCCTACATTACGAGCTATGCTTATATAGTGGATTGCCTTATCAATACGAGGAAAGATGTGGATGTCCTAATTTATAATGGAATAATCTCAAATTATCTTGCTAGTAGCGAAGATGTGGCTAAACTATTTAATGGCCTCTGCAAAGATATGGCCATCAGGACATTCAATTATGATTATCTTGATATCTTCAAAAAGATGGAGTCCTTCATGAAAACTCCATTGGCCAAAATGAAGGCCACTTGGAGAAGTAAGTATGGCCGGATGTCCATTGGGGGAATTATTATCATTATTCTCACCTTTGTTCAAACTATATTTTCTATCATTCGTTAATGTAGTAGCAGGTTTAAATTAGCTAATATGTAATTTCAGGCTTTGATGGATTTCTTCCTTCTATGTTAAATCTCCATATGCTTTTAGTTTGTCTACCTGATGTTGATTAATTATTTAAATTATTCCTCTTTATCAAGAGACAGTAATTCTTATTTACATCTAAATCCTTGTTTAGTACTTCTAGCCCAATAGCACTCTTTTTCCTTCTTTATTTCTTTTCTTTTTTTCTTTTTATGTAATTTTAAAACCATCCTCAACCTGGTGTGGTGATATATACTATATACTATCATATCTAATTTATCTATCGATAAATTTATTTTGATTAACCTATAAATATCATAATGTATTATACAGTAGTTATATTTAAAATTATGATTAATCCTTTCTAAACAGGAATTATTCAAGTAATTGTAAAAGCAACAAATGCGTTAATTAAATGAGGTACTTTTGTACTATATTACGCGTAAATTTATGTATATAATTAAACTATCTTGATGTGGCTGGAATTTTAATGCTTACGGATATGTGTTCTTTACTCCAAGTAGTGGAGATGCATTTATAGCAATTTTATAATTTAAATTTTTACAGGGGATTGCCTCCTCAGATCAGATGAGTACTCTGCCCTCTTTTGATAAAGTATGACCCATTGTTATAACTTATTTTCAACGGAAAAACTTATTTGTCATAATTTAGAAGTTACATAGAGTATTTTTTAAATTTTATTAAAATTATATAGACTTATTTTCTATTTTAAAAATATACTTAGATTTTTCTTAAAATAAAAAATTATGTTATATTTTAATCTAATTTTAAATATTTTCACTAACATACCTTCAATTAACACTCATATTTTTTATGAATGATATTTTAATTAAAATAATACTAAAGTGTATATTTTAAAAATAAAATATATATATAATTTTAGTAAAATTTAAAAAATATCTGTATAATTTATTCAATTTTAAAATTTTTTTAAAAGAGTTGTATTGTGCTTCACACATCCTTTAAGTACTTAAATATATAAAGTAAGTGTTTCTTTCTATAAATGTCAATAAATGTAATGTGTAGTTAAACAAATTTTAGTTCTCCTCATTATTTCTGATTTTTTTAATGACTACACTAGGTAAGAGTTTGAATTTAAAAATTCTTTATTAAATTATTTACGGTCATCACTATTCGACTACTATCTAGTAGTTAAATATAGTGAGTAAAGATATTTAATTTGCTCTTTCTGATATATATAGATCTTTAGCACAAGAGCTTAATTTCTTTTAACTTTAATTTATTTTCCCAATATATAAATAAGTAATATTATATATATATATATGTATATTTTAAACTAAACTTTTAATTGGTATTGTTAATTTTTGTCTCAGTGATATATATATATATATATATATAAATTTCAATTGAAAATAATATTTTTCCAGCTGGATTTTTAGTCAGATAAATAGTTGATTTTTTTATTGTTGGTATTTTGGTCTCGAATGAACTTTAGTTGGCCAATAGTAACTCTTTGCAACCTTTTCAATTTTTGTTATACGTAGCATTTTAATTTTTGATTGAACTCCAACCAAAGTCCAATTGGAAACAATATTTTTCTGATTTTTTAAATTTTATTTTTTTATAAATCTAAATATTTTTTAAAATTAAATAATGTTTGTGTTCATTTTTCTTTCTAGGTTATTTGAGTTTATCTGGGTCTGGCTATCTTATTTTTTATCATTGTTTTTCTTCTTTATCATCCTTCTTTTGTTTGATTAAAATTTTATTTCTTTAATTTACTTGTATCAAATCTCAAATGATTTTTTCTTTACTTGTATCTGAAAAGGAAATGAAATAAGAAAACGAAAAAGAAATCAGATACATTAATAATCAACCCAAATTTCAACTAAAACAAGTAAGCGAAATAATAATAAAAACTTTTTTAAAAAGCTTCAAAATTGCAACCAAATTAAAACCTATAAATTATTTTCACTTGCAATCGGTGACAAGAGAAAAATGAAAAATGAATGAGAAAGGTTGAAAGAGATGAACCTCATTTGAACAAAAGAGCTAAATTACAAAAGCAAAAAAACCAGGAAAGAGCGAAAATAAACTTGTATCAAAAATCCAAAAGAAAAAAGAAAGTCTGGACAGAAGAGAAGAAGAAAAAGATAAAGTATCAAAGAAGAGAAAAAGAAAATGAATTTTATAAATGATTTAGAATGAAAAATTTAGTTTTTATACAAATATCCAAAAAAAAAATTAATGAGTTAAAATTCATACAAAAATATTTGAATTTAAAACTTTAGCGATAATGCAATTCACTACATTCATTTTCAATTATCATATTTTATATATTATTATATTTATATATCTAATTATAATTATAATTTATATTTAATATTTATATTTCTTTATTATTATTATTTTTATATAATATTATAATTATTCTAACTATATTGTAATTCTAAAAATTCTTTTTTATCTTTATTTATTTATTTTTTTATTTATAAAAGTTCTTGTTTTCTC
Source organism: Erythrophleum fordii (assembly GCA_032878935.1). Taxonomy (NCBI): domain Eukaryota; kingdom Viridiplantae; phylum Streptophyta; class Magnoliopsida; order Fabales; family Fabaceae; genus Erythrophleum; species Erythrophleum fordii. Next base: position 2,273,393 of record JAVQMF010000025.1, on the reverse strand, counting down.
AATATATTTTTTAATTAAGTAAAGAATCTTTATTTTTTAAAATTTAAAAATTCAAATTCAAACAAATATAATACTTAGCAACGAACTAATTGAATCTTAGTTGATGAATGTGGCCGATTGAAATTTAGACAACAAACTCTATCCTTGTCCCCTTTTTTGTCATATTTTGGCGCATAATTTTTTTATTTTTATCATTGGGCAATTATAATTTTTTCCCCAACTAAAAGTTAGTGGGAAATTATGTAAACATTATAGGAAAAAAATTTATCTTATCAATCAAAATTTATTCAAGAAAATGAGTTGAAAAAAATCAAACATTGTTACAGTATATGCTCATATCACAAAAAAACTAATTTTAAAAATACATTCTGCTTATTGTCTTTACCGGTTATTGTTATTTATTTTTGTTATCATTATTTTATCATCGAATTATAATAATAAAAGATAAAAGTGCTATCACCTCATGGACTCTGTTTTCATGTCTTGCGAACAGGGTACCCCCGTGCAATCAAAGGAAGAAGAAGATCTCATCACAGGGAGCATCAACCGCCCTGACTCAAAGGAAGAAGACACAAATAAGATGGAAATGGAGGACTCAACGCAAAATGTAGAGAATGTAGCAAATAGTAATGAAGATCCAGTGCAGACAGACTTAACAACCAAAGATTTGAGCTTGCTAAGTGTGACATACAGCAGCTCCACCGAGTATTGTTACCCAGCCTTCCCGCTTCTGGCTTCGCCTCCTTCACGGTTCAACGGGCTTTTTGTCCCTTGGGATTTCCCCCAAAAGCGTGCTCGGTGGGGGGAGGAACTCCCCCGCTTATATGCACTCATGCCCCAGATCTCCTACCCGATGTGGGACTTCACAATCCACCCCCCTTTTGGGGCCAACCCGTCCTCGGGTTGCACACTCGAGCAGGTCGCTCTGATACCATTTGTGACATACAGCAGCTCCACCGAGTATTGTTACCCAGCCTTCCCGCTTCTGGCTTCGCCTCCTTCACGGTTCAACGGGCTTTTTGTCCCTTGGGGTTTCCCCCAAAAGCGCGCTCGGTGGGGGAGGAGCTCCCCCGCTTATATGCACTCATGCCCCAGATCTCCTACCCGATGTGGGACTTCACAATCCACCCCCCTTGGGGCCAACCCGTCCTCGGGTTGCACACTCGAGCAGGTCGCTCTGATACCATTTGTGACATACAGCAGCTCCACCGAGTATTGTTACCCAGCCTTCCCGCTTCTGGCTTCGCCTCCTTCACGGTTCAACGGGCTTTTTGTCCCTTGGGGTTTCCCCCAAAAGCGCGCTCGGTGGGGGGAGGAACTCCCCCGTTTATATGCACTCATGCCCCAGATCTCCTACCCGATGTGGGACTTCACAATCGGATTGTGAAGTCCCACATCGGGTAGGAGATCTGGGGCATGAGTGCATATAAGCGGGGGAGTTCCTCCCCCCACCGAGCGCGCTTTTGGGGGAAACCCCAAGGGACAAAAAGCCCGTTGAACCGTGAAGGAGGCGAAGCCAGAAGCGGGAAGGCTGGGTAACAATACTCGGTGGAGCTGCTGTATGTCACAAATGGTATCAGAGCGACCTGCTCGAGTGTGCAACCCGAGGATGGGTTGGCCCCAAAAGGGGGGTGGATTGTGAAGTCCCACATCGGGTAGGAGATCTGGGGCATGAGTGCATATAAGCGGGGGAGTTCCTCCCCCCACCGAGCGCGCTTTCCCGTTGAACGGGGAAGGAGACGAAAGTCAGAACCCGGAAGGCAGGGAAAGGCAAACCCAGCTAAGCTGGACAATACTCAGTGGATTGGGGCCTGCTAAGCTTCCACCCACAGAGCGCGCTTTTGGGGGAAACCCCAAGGGACAAAAAGCCCGTTGAACCGTGAAGGAGGCGAAGCCAGAAGCGGGAAGGCTGGGTAACAATACTCGGTGGAGCTGCTGTATGTCACACTAAGATCCAGTACAACAAAGATAAACAGGAAGGAAACACTATCATATAAAGACTCATTATTGGGCTATAACGGTGTGGAAAATGATCCCCACCAAGAAGATATGGAGGAAGACTGGCTGAAGGACATCGAGGAAGAGGAGGACGCAGAACCCACCGAGGAGATAAAAGAGCTAATGACACAGTATCCAGTGATCCCTTTGACGGGCGAGGAATGGCTGAGCTACTGCCAACCTTGGAGGAAAGCGTTAGTTCTAACACTGTTGGGAAAGAGACTGAGTTATAGACTTCTGAAAGCCAGACTTCAAAGACTCTGGAATATCCCTGACTTCGAGCTCATCGACCTAGAAAACAACTACTTCTTGGTGAGATTTGTAGGAGACAGGGACTACCAATTCATTCTGAACGAAGGACCTTGGGTCATTATGGAGCATTATCTGGTAGTGCAAAGATGGACTCCCCAGTTTAATCCAAATGCGAACAAACTTGGAAAAATTGCCATATGGGTTAGAATACCAAATCTTCCCATCCAATTATACAATAAGCATTTCCTCTGGAGGTTAGGGAATAGAATTGGACGCACCTTAAAAATAGACACTAATACATTGTCAACTGGGCTTGGGGACGATGCAAGAGTAGAAAGAGGTCGGTTCGCCAGATTAAGTATGGAGATTGATCTAAACAGGAAGTTAGTTTCTAAATTTATAGTCCGAAACTCAGTCTTTACAGTGGAATATGAGGGCCTAAATCTTATCTGCTTCAGCTGCGGGAAATACGGACACAAAAGGGATGAATGTCCCGTCAACAGATCACCAGACATTGACCAAGGGGTAGGGGATAAGGAAAAGCCAAGTGAATCAATACCCAGGAACGAGGAATTACTACCTTGCAAGAAAGCCGTCCCGGAGGAAGAGTATGGTCCATGGATGATGGTGAGGAAGACAGTCAAACGGAGAACTCCTTCATCGGGCAAAAATGCGGGGAATCAGGAAAAAGTACTGACACAGAGTGGAGTTGTGGCAGGGATTCAGAATGAGGTCTTATCAGGGTCACGATTTGTAGCAATCGCCGACCTAGAGATGGGAAACCGAGAAACTGATCAGGAAGAGGGATGACTGCGGGATGCAGTAGACAAACTGGAGAAATTTCCAATACAATGAAACGAAATCCTCGAGGCAAGGAAGACGCAGAACCATGCGAGCAAAGCAGATCTAAACTTGGCGGAACTAATAAGCAAAATGGAAATGACGTGGATGTAGCTGCTTTAAGAGAACAAATGCCCGAAAATAGCATGCAGTATTCAAAAGGAATACATGAGATAGAGAGCAACATGGGCCTTGGGCCGAAAGAGGTAAGAAGCAAAAACAATCCACGACTGCATCAAGTGGTGCATGGGAGCATTTATAAGGCCAGCAAAGAAAAAAACAAGCCCACACCACGTGCAATTGGCCCATAGATGAACTTCATCTTGTAAAATTGGTCTGGATCTGAAGAATCTTTTCTCGGTAAGTCCTGGGCCTATTCCTTTGGGAGATCCCTCCAAATTGAAAACAAACACGGGCCCAGAAGACCATATAGGCCAAGGGATGATCAAGGAGAAGCCACCTGATGGGATGGAAGTAACCAGATCAATCAACCTACTACAAAGGCAGTTGTTAGACTCGGACCCCTCGAAGCTGTTTGAGATGAGTAGCATCTCTGGTTTCAATCTGAGCTGATTACAAGCTGTTTGGCTTTTCTCCTTTTTCCATTGTTAAAAATGAATTTTGGGTTTTGGAATTGTAGAGGAGCTGCCTCGAAGACGTTTCCCTTTCGTATTCGTGACATAACCAAGGCTAATTCTTTGGCTTTGTTATTGTTAGTTAAGCCTAGAGTGAGTGGTTGGAAGGCAGATAGAATTATGAGGAAATTAGGATTCACTAACTGGATTCGAGTGGAGGCCACTGGTTTTGCTGAAGGCATTTGGCTAATGTGGAACCAAGAGGTGTACTCAGTTGATTATATCAGTTCCCATGAGCAACTCATTCACTGCAACGTGGAAGCTATCTCTACTGGAAGAATCTTTGCCCTTACTGGGGTTTATGTGGACCCAAACCCAAGCAGAAGAAAGGCATTATGGGCAGAGATTACTAAGATTACTTCAAATATTCAAGGGCCATGGATTATCTTTGGGGATTTCAATACTTATCTGAACACAAGCGACAAATGTGGAAGCAATAGAAACAATTGGTATGATATATAATATTTTAATGATTGTATAAACTTTGCCCAGATAATGGACCTTGGCTTTACTGGACCTAAATTTACCTGGGAGAGAGGGGAGGTGAAGGAACGAATTGATTGGGTCTTCGGTAATTTGGATTGGATTCACTGCTTTTCTGACTCCTCTGTCCACCATGGACTATCTTATGGCTCTGATCACAGGCTGGTCAAAATCAACTTCTACCAAGATAATATGCAAACTCAGAAAATGGAGATTTTCAGATTCCACGCAGCCTGGCTCCTAGAAGACTCCTTTAGCAGGGTTATGAATCAAGCCTGGAGAAGTAACAATTGGTTGGAGAATCTAGTCACCTTTACCCAGGAGGTTATGGCTTGGAGGTCTTACTCTATGGGCAGCTTATCTTACGCCAAAAAAAAAGATTCTTAATCGAATCCAAGGAATTGATCGAAGTCTGAACCAAGGCCATAACCTTTTTTTAATTAAGCTAAGAAGCACTCTTTGGGGAGATTATGAGAAACTCCTTTTACAGGAAGAGCTAATTTAGTTCCAAAAATCGAGATGCAATTGGCTTGCCTTTGGGGATCGTAACACAAAATTTTTTCACACCTCAACCATTGTAAGGAGAAGAAAAAACAGGATTGAAATGCTTAAAGATGACTCTAGGGTCTGGATCCAGGAACCAGTAGCGTTGGAAAACTTGGCAACCAATTTCTTCAAGGATCTCTACATAAAAGATAATGAGATTGGTCATAACCTCTACATTCCCAATGGATTTCCTACCTTAAGCAGTCAGGAGCTTGAGCGTATCCAATGTGAGGTCACAGATAAAGAAATTAAAGAAACAGCCTTCAGTATAGGATCTTACAACGCTCCAGGCCCTGATGGTTTACAAGGCATCTTTTTCAAAACTCAATGGGATACTATTGGTTCTTCAGTGTGCAGCTTTGTTAAAAAGGTCTTTTTGGAGCCAAGCATTATTGGGTCAGTTAACCAAACTCACATCGTGCTCATCTTGAAAACGGAAAATCCACATACTATCAAGGAATTTAGACCCATCTCCCTCTGCAATATGATCTTTAAGATTGTGACCAAAATTATTGCAAATAGATTGAAAGGGGCCCTCAATAAGCTAATTGGGTAAAGTAGCTTCATCCCAGGTCACCAAAGCAGGGATAATATTATCATAGCTTAAGAGATTATCCATTCCATGAGACAAAAGAGAGGGAACAAAGGCTACGTGGCAATCAAAGTAGACCTTGAGAAGGCTTATGACCGTCTTGATTGGGTTTTTCTAGAAGAGACTTTATCAATGATTGGGCTGAATAGAAATTATGTGGCACTCATTATGGCTTGTGTTTCTACCTGCAGTATGCAAGTCCTTTGGAATGGAAGGCTGTCAGAATCTTTTAGGATATCTAGAGGGATTAGATAGGGAGATCCCTTATCCCCTTACATCTTCGTTCTTTGTATGGAGAGACTTGGACATGGTATTAACTGGGCTTTTGAGAACAAGATTTGGCATCCTATTAAACTGACAAGGAATAGCCCCCCCATCACGCACTTGTTCTTCGCAGATGACTTGTTCCTCTTTGCGGAAGCTACATTAGAGCAAATTGAGAACATAAAGCGATGCCTTGATATCTTTTGTAAAGTCTCTGGCCAACGTATAAACTTGGCTAAAACCAAATTATGCTGCTCCAGAAACATCCACTTTACTAGATCCTCACAAATGAGTAACACCCTAGGGGTTGGTTTGACTAGTGACCTTGGCAAATACTTGGGCGTTCCCCTCCTTCACAAGAGAATTTCTCGTGCCACTTTTAGCCATATCTTTGAAAAAGTTAACAAAAGGCTCTCTAGTTGGAAAAGCAAACTTCTTAATTTGGCAGGATGAAATATTCTTATTCAGGCTGTTTTGTCAGCCCTCCCTGCCTACTCTATGCAAACCTTATATCTCCCTATGAATGTTTGTGATAAACTGGAGAAGACCAGTCGTAATTTCCTTTGGGGGTCTACTGAAAATGAAAGAAAGATTAATTTAGTAGCTTGGAATGAGGTGTGCAAACTGAAGTACCATGGAGGTTTAGGCATTAAAAATCTTCGAAACCAGAATAAAGCCTTTCTTATGAAGATTTGCTAGGATCTCATTCAGAAAAAGGATGCCTTATGGGTCCAACTTATCAGGAGCAAGTATAAATGTGGGTCTCAAATTATTCCCCATGTTCAGAAAATCCCTAAAGCCTCAAACTTATGGAAGGGAATTAAGAAAGTTTGGGAGACCTTCTCCAGAAGGCTGAGATGGAGCATTGGCGATGGTACTCAAGTCAGATTTTGGCATGATCTATAGACCTCTCTCGAACATGAATTGGCTTATTATGTTCACACAACTACTCCTATGGAGCATTCTCAAGCCACTGTCAGAGATTACTTGTCCCCCTCTGGGAATTGGGACTGGGAAAAGATTAATAGATCTCTCCCTCCATTGGTTCAAAAAGTCATAGCTAACATTGTTCCCCCTACCCTCCACTCAAGGGAGGATGTAGTGATTTGGAGAAGAGAACACGATGGATGTTTCTCAGTCCGATCCGCATACCGCATGCTGACTACAGGTGATCAGGATCACGGTCGAAAAGTTTGGCAAAATGTTTGGAAGTGGCCTATTCCAGAAAAGATTAAAGCCTTCCTTTGGTTACTAGCTTGTGATAAACTTCTTACATGCGATTTGAGAACTAGAGAGGCCTGGGGGGAGGTAATGAGTGCCCCTTTAGTTGTGATGAGACCGAAACCTCCCTCCATTGTATGAGAGACTGCAACAGAGCCCAATACATTTAGAAATACTTAGTAGATGAAAAGCACTGGATTAGATTTCTTTCTCTCCCACGACAAGAGTGGTTGGAGTGGAACTACCGAAATGAGCTTGGGAAACATTATCACAATAACCTACCCTGGAGGAAGATCTTTGCATACACTTGTTGGTATTTGTAGACCTCCCATTGCAACCAAGTTTTCTCGAAAATTTCAAAAAGCAATACTAGTATTATCCATAAGGTCTTCTGGCTAACCAACTCCGATGTGCTCTTAGGCACATGCCAAACAAAGCTTCGAATCGGAAGGGAAGAGAGCTTTATTCAATGGGAACCTCCTCATCAAGACTGGTACAAATTGAATACTGATGGCTCTCGGTTGGCTACAGGTGCAACAGCTTGCGGAGGGATTATTAGAGATAACCTTGGGTGTTGGAAGTCAGGTTTCATCTGTAACCTAGGTTTTGGCACCATTACACATGCTGAACTTTGGGGCATTCTTTGGGGGCTTCAAATAGCCTGGGACCTTGGCATCAAGAAGTTAATCATTAACTCTGATTCTCGCGCCGCAATCTCCCTTATTGAGAATGGGTGTGGAAGAATGCACCCCTGCTTGATGATAGTGGAAGAAATCTACAGTATCCTAGATAGGCCTTGGATGGTGACCCTCATACATTGTTATCGGGAAGTGAATCGTAGTGCTGATTGGTTGGCTAATTGGGCTCAGAATCATCCTCTTGGTTGCCAGAAACTCCATACTGCACCGATAGAGCTCGGTCCCATCCTCAATGAGGATAACCGCGGAGTAGCCATGCCTCTCGCTTTATCTTTTCTTAGTCTCTCCTTTGTTTCGTTTTGGGCTTTTGCCCCCTTTATACCCAAAAAAAAAAGATAAGTAAACGTCCACTCGTGGCGATCAAAGGAGCTGGATCTCCTATTTATTGCATTTGTGCTTGTCGCCTGCTTTTCCTTAAAACGTACAGTTTTGATGCTTGTATCTTGGCCCTTCGCGTTATCCAACAATGACACATGTTGTAAGGCTTAATAAATAAAACGCATAGCTTCGATAACCTATGACAAAAAGGAGCAAACAAAAGAAAATGTTACTTATGGCTTTCTTCAACTCTTTCAGTCAATTTTTCTGTTCCATTAAGGTGGGAAATCAACATTTACGTAGGGGAAGCTTCTCTTTCAATTCAGACACAGGTTAGCATTTTGTTGCCAGAGAGAAGCTTCTCTTTGACATTGATTCTGTTGCAACTCTTAAAAATCATATTTGCATTTTATATAGATGCTTTGTTTCGTTGCAACTATTGGGTGGTTTTACATTGCTACAAAAATCCATTGCCCTTGATTAGATGTTGAAGCTTGTTCACATCTGAGAATCCTTGGTTTTCCATTTGTTTAAAAAAGTGTTGCCATTTGTAAAGTTGAAGTTGTTTATATAATTATTTGAAATTTGATAATACATGCAGTTTGTAAAGCTTTATATTATTTATATATAAATGATGTAAAAAAGTTATAGTTCTTTGATTTAAAGTTTGTATTTTGCAAATTTTAGAGCTTTCTATTTTATTTCAATACATTGTTGAACCCGTTGCTTTTATTGAAATAGTGATTATTTTAGTACATTAACACTTCTCTTGGTGTTTATTTTAATCCATGATCAAATATATGTCAAGTTTTTCTTTTTGGGTTTCATTTTCTGTCTTTTTAAAACGAAAACTCAAGTAATTTTGTGAACCTTTCTTTTTCAAGAGGCATTATATGGAGGGTGAGTTAACTCCGAAAGTGGATTTAAAATTTGACAACCTAGAAGAAGCATAGAAGTTTTTGGTTACTTGTGCAGGTTAGATTAGATTTGGTGCAAGAAAACATACTTTCACCAAGAGTAAAAAAAATGGAGAAATAATATCATACAAATATGTTTGTTCTAAAGAGGGATTACAAAAACAAGACAAAAGAGAGTTTAAAACATATCGGCGTAAGACTAGAACCAATTGCAACGCAAGAATGTTTGTTACACAAGTAAGTATAATCACTCACTTCATATTTCAGAAACAGTCCATATGTTGATATCTCAACGCAAATTAATTAAGGTTCAAGCCTATGAGATCGATTTAGTTGAAGATTCTGGGCTCCCACAAAAATCGTCTTTTGAGCTTATGGCAATGCATGCTGGAGGTAGAGCTAATCTTGGTTACACTCGATTGGATGCAAAAATTTACTTGAAAATCAAGAGATAAAGAAGCATGGTATATGGAGAAGCTGGATGTCTATTGCACTACTTTTAGGAACAATTGACAGAAAATCCTTCATTTTATCATACATATCAAATGAATATAAAAGAACAGATTACAAATGTTTTCTGGGCTGATTTTAGAATGTTGCTTGATTATGCGTATTTTGGTGACATGGTTTCAATGGATACAACATATGGTACAAATCATAATCACATATCACTAGCTATACTTTCAGGGTTTAATCACGATAAGGGAGTGGTAATTTTTGGGGCAGCACTGTTATATGACAAAATGATAGAGTCATTCAAGTGGCTATTAGAAATTTTCTTGGAGGCTCACAAACAAAAAAGGCCTCTTACGATTTTTACCAATCAAAATCAAGCAATGGCAAGAACATTGCATAATGTACTTCCAAAGATGAAGCATGACTTATGCACATGGCATTTGATACAGAATGGTATCAAGCATATGGGAAACATGATGAAAAATGGATCAAATTTTCTAACTGACTTTAAAAAGTGTATGGTTCATTGTGAAGAGGAGAGTCAATTTGAGGAAGCATGGAGTCAATTGCTTCAAACTTACGATGTGTGTGACAAGACTTGGTTGACCTCGATGTATAGAATAAAAGAGAAATAGGTGTGGTGTTATATGAAAAATGCTTTTGAACTTGGTATGTAGAGCATGCAGTTAAATGAAAGTTTGAATATAGATATCAAGAGTATGACAAGACTAGACTTGGATATCAATCAATTTTTCAAGCACTTCGAATAGGTTGTAGAGGGCAGAAGGTATAATGAGTTAAAGTGTGAATTTGATTCATAGGAAAAAAAGCCTTAATTGATTGTACAGAGTTCTTCTATGTTATGACAACTTTTTAAAGTTTATACATCTTTTATCTTTGACTTACTCCACAAACATTGGGATCTATGTGCAACTGCTTGTATCAAATACAAGAATGAGAGAGATCCATTGTCTGACTATGTTATTACTATAGTTGATGACAAGGGAGAATGAAGAGTTCAATTTGATGCATGCAATGGATTAATTTCATGTAGCTGTCAAAAGTTTGAAAGCCATGGAGTACTATGCTGCCATGCTTTGAAAGTATATGACATAAGGAATGTGAAAAAACTCCCAGAGCAATACATTATAAAGAGATGGACAAAAGAAGCAAGTAGCGGTGTCATTTATGATAATAGGAGAAATGAGGTCCAAGCAGATCCTAAATAAGAAAGTACACAATGCTATAGATAACTTTATTGTATAATGATAAGATTAGTAGTTGAGGTGGCTGATTGTCAAGAAACATTCACATTTGTACATAAAGGAATTATAAAGCTAAGCAAACAAGTGACTGAGATTTGTTTGTGGCAAAAGAGTCCAACCAATAGCGGTGTGAGCATAACACCACTAATGGCAAAGGGATTCAAGAAGAAAGATGGCATATGGAAGAAGAAACAATGCACAAATTGGGTAGAGCGTCTAATGAAAAAAGAAGATGAACTACTTCATCGGACCAAAATTCACAAAGCAACCAATTTATGATATGATCATATGTGCATGTCTTTCTTTTATGATTAATGTTCACAAAATCTTAATATTATCCTTTTTCTTTTAGGTCAATGAGATGCAAGTAAACACCTCAAACACCATACCTCAAGTTCCATATGCACCTCTAGCACCACATACATCCTCACAAACAACTTAAAGTTATCTTACTTTTATTGAGATGTTGTTGGTAAGAAAAGTTGAGTCTTTAATACTTAGAGCTTTATTCTTGTTAATGAGTGATTATATTGTGATTAGTTTTGTTTCGCAATATAGGCGGCACCGGGTACTCCAATGCCATCACTTGAAACATTAGAGTTTAGTCAAGATATTTCGCATGGAACACAACTAAGTAAGCGCATCTAAATATGCTATAAATCATTTGAAAAATAGTAATGAAATATATAATTTTATTGAAATCAATCTATTTATGTACATTGGATTTCTTTGTACAACTTACATTGAAAACAAATGCCTATTCCTTTTATTGAAACTATAGTACAAGTCAACAAGTTTATTTAGTCAGTGTATAAATCCCTATTCACTAGTACTAAATTGTATTTCTTGCCCCTTTTGTTAGGACACAATCAATGACATGCCAAGCCATTGTGAAGGGGTTAATGCAACAATTGAAGAAGAAGCAGCTGCTTTGTTCATGATTTGTTGATGCTATTGTTTTTTGGTTGAAGCACAATTTTAGACTTATGACCAATGAGAGTAAGAGAACTGATGCCAAAAGAGTTTCTCCAGAGATGAACTAATATATTAAAAGTAGTGACAATAATAGGGTGTCCATAATGAAGTGACAAGGGAATACAGGGCCTAAGCACCATGGGTGAGCCTCATATGATTCAAAACCAAGATGTTGTAGAACACCAAAGTAGAGAGAGTGACAGGGATAAACAAATATCCATTAAAAGAAGCATAACAAGGAATGATTCTACCCATTGAACCTTTATCTAGATTTTTCCCTTATACCCTTTGGATTTTGATTTTCCTTTATGGAAAGGACTGGTGCTTTTTTGAGTGTGAGATTTATTCAAAATGAAGGCTAAGGCAGAGAGTGTACACTGTCTTCCTTAAGTCATGACCTTTTCTACTATATACACTCTGCACTAGGGAGCTTTATAATATTATAGTCTACAATATATATATATATATATATTCATAATATTATTAGTATAATACTATAAATCTAGTCAATTCTTTCACATTCATCTCCAAAACCTTTCAAAACACTTAGGTTACAATTCTTTAAGTCACAATGATTGGATATGATCCAAAACCATACATTTTTCATGTGGTACATTATGTAGTCGTGGTGCTTTGTTACTAAAGGACCCTAGTGTGAATGAATGAAAATGCCCTTATGTCTCCTTCTCTTCTCTTTGCCTTAATCAAATTACCCTACTCTGTCTCTCATGACTGACTTTCCTCTCTGGCATAAGTTATCGACAATTGCTCCCCAAAATCCGACAAAGCCAGTTGTAATATCACATCCTTACTTTGCATCTTATAGCCTTATGTAATAATGAAACACATCACCACCCCTACACTTCATGGCCTTACACAATAATGGAACATATTAACGGCTGCGCATAATGTGACTACCCTATCTTCTAATCATTGTAATTAAGGTTAAGTATATGATTAACAATCATAAATCTAGATTAAAAGCCATTTCGACTAATTACATTCTAAAAATATGGGAAAATTTAAACCTTAATGTTATTAGAGTCATCAATTATATAATTACAAACACTCATGTACGTAAGGGAAACAAACACTTATTTATAACCCTTTGATTCCATTACCGATTAATTCCAACTCGCAAGAATGTTCTATCAATGTTTCTAAGTCATCCCTTGAGGTCACCCTATGAAGAACCAAGATTTCTAAGTTAATATAAGGGTTTCAGGGCGTTTGTCACAGCTAAATTTCTTTTGGCCGCGGCTAATTACTCTCGGGTTCACTCCTTACATTGTCACTGATTTCGCCATGGCAAGTTGGACCTTTGTCATAGCCAGCCTATATGGTGTCGCGGTGAGGAAGCCTCCTGAAAACCACCTTGCTCACCTCTCACTATTGGCCATGGCCAATTCCCTCTTTCGCTGTGGCCAATTCCTCTCTGGAACACCTGACTTATTTTCACACAAGTTCGCCGTGACCAATTTTCCCTTTTGCTGTGGTGAATTACCCTTTAAACGACTTCCAGTTTAGCCTCTCACATTTCGCTACGGCTAATTCCACCTTTCACCATGATGAATTGTTCTCTGGACTCCCCTTGAAAAATTTTGCCTTTATTGGCTGCAGCTAATCCCATTTTAGCTGCAGTGAAATGCCTTTTGATCCTACAACTCCTAAAATCTTGTCTCATACTCTCCATTCACCCCTCTAATGACACCCTAGAGCCACTCTACCTTAATTTGTGCAACTCTAATGGTATTTATCTACCTTATTTACCTAACTATTCTACAATTACCAATTCAAAACTTTAAGTATAAATTCCCACTCGTCCAACTACCATATGTCAGCAAATTCATAGATTAATAATAGTAGAATTTCATAAGCTTCCAGTAATTATCATTCAAATATATATATTTATATTACATTAAAGATTTCATGCATCACTAGCTCAGGTCTATATCTAATGTACCACATAATTACATTTTCCAAATAGTAAACCATATCATAGGCTCAATAAAATTCATAACAGACGTCATAAATTCATACATCCCATATCAAATTAAAATGAGACTTAACTCCTTAATAGATACATTTCATCTAATCAAAATATCAATGCCTACACTTGGCAACACGATTACATGATGATGCTAAGTAAACTAATAACAAAATTGCATCTATTCTACTCATATTAGTCCAAGTGTAGCTTCCTCCACATATAGCTAGAGCTCATAGATTTTTATCCACTTGCTTCTCCTTATCCTTACCTGAAGGGCCTTCACCTGAAAGTATAATCTCATGAAATGGGATGAGATGTAAATCTCAGTAACCAAGGCAAATTCTATTCACATATTTCAGTTTAATTAACATATATGCATGATTTCATATAAGTATCAGAAAACATACTAGTCATATCAATAAATGAAACAATTAGGCTATCATAATTACTATCTTATATTAGCAATCACAATTCCACATGTCAAATGCCAATAACCCAGGAGAGGCCCATCCACAGCACCTACTCCCCAATGAGTACAATCAGGGCTCAGTGCATCTGGGTTTGATCATAACCCGATACCTGATCGAAGCATATGCACGGGTGGTAGCCACACCATAGCTCTACCATGGACTTACAAGGTCTAAACACAATATAATAGATAGCCAACCAATTCATTTAGCATTTCAAATCATTCATGTATAGCAAATATAAAATTAAAGCAGATATATACATGGAATTAATATAATCCCAGTTACCTTGTAGACAAATTTGCAAAAGCCACCAGTAGTACCGAGATCTTCCTATAACCATAGCATCAGAGCATTACTACTTTAAATCATCATTTATAGTTGCAACAAGTACTCAAAGAATTTAAAATGCTAATGACTACCTAGGGAACACTTACCCAGCCACTATAAATCCCCAAATTCGGATTGAAATATCCTCCACCAGAAACTTCAATATATCACCCAAAATCTTAAGCAAATTCGTACAAAATTAATACTCATACTACAAAACAACCATGGGAGTCTTATACCAACATAAAATACATTAAAATAGAGAGTTTATACTTACCTAATGATAAACACATATTTTATCTATTTTCATCCTCCTAACTTAGTCATTTTAATAATCAAATGTAGCTTAATGCATGCAATTGAATGGAAATTGATTTTATTAGCCACTTTTGCACTTTAGGAATTAAATTGCAAAATTCTTGAATTTTATTGCTTGAATTCCTTTTAAATAATTTTGTGGGTATTTCTACTTAACACCTTCCATTCTTTTGTGTAGATTTTAATGGGCTTTGAACACAATCTTGAAAGCCACTAGTTGGAGAGTAAAAGAGAATAAAAATTAAATATATTAGAAGCAAGCAAGAAGGAGAAGCATGTGCAGATTTTGAGAGGGTTTCACGTGAGGAATGAGCATGAAGAAGTCATGATGGACAGCAGCTGCGTGGAATGAGTTGAAAGAAGAAGGAGCAGAAGACGTGGAAGTCTGGGCACAAAAGAAGAAGGAAATCACGTGGAGAACAAGCAGAACAGAACATGCAGCAGAACGCTCGACGTGGAAAGAAGGCAGCTCACAAACTCCAGCAGAAAGAGAGAAGAAAACCATGGTTCTGGTTCGAAGAGAAGCTGGAAATCACGTCTGGACAGCAGCTAAACGAAGCAAATCTGAAGCCACGAAATGAAGTTGCTGGAACAGGGATGAACGTTGCAGTGAAGAAGAAGAGGCACGAGTTGCTGGATGGAATGAAGATGCTGGACCTAAGGAAAAGAGGACGTGACTTTCAGCGCTAGAATACAGAGCTGGGAGCTTCGTGCTTGGCTGAGGAAGAAACGAGAAAATGAGTTGCAAAACCACGTAAAAGCTGCAGAATAGAGAAGAAACCACATGCAGAAATAAGAAAGAATAGAGCTACGAGTTAGCAACACAAACACAGAACACATGCAGAAGCTTTGAGCTGAAAAATGAAGAAACACATGGAGCAGCAGCAGGGCAGAACCAAAGCAACACAAGCATGCAGAGATAGGAATATGGAACCCGACGTGAACATGAACGAAGAAGCCACAGTTTCGTGCAGAATGAAGGAAGAACAAGCAAAAACACGAACTGCACAAAGAAGAAAATCACGTAGAGCAGAAGCTACAGTATGCATGTAGAATATATTATATTAACAATGGGGCCCACACTCATGCATAGTAGAAGAAACTTAAAGAAACTTAAATGTGGTTTCAGCGCACAAATGAGGAACAAAAGCTGAACACGTGGAATCACTTAAAGGCTCACGTGAGAGGAGAATTCACGCCATCAGCATCCCATTCATTCACGCCTCATTAATCCTTATTCCTTCGGTCATTGGCCTTTTAAAAACCCTCACCTCCGTCTTTATTCGAGGACGCCTCATCAACCACACACCCACGCCTCCATTCACCCTACGCCTCTATTCACACAACCATCTACCATTCCATTCTCCACTTTTCATCCATCGAATGAGGGTCTAATTCATCCACCTTGAGGCTAGCAAGGGAGGAAGCTCTTGAGTAGAAGCTTGAATCCATGGATGAACAACAAATTATGGCTAAGATTTTCTTATTTTTCCTACACTTTTTCTTACTCTATACAATCTCGGTTGAGTTGTATTTGATTTGGAATTTGTGTAATTAATTAGTGGCTGGTTAGACACTGATTAGGAATTATTTTTGTTGATTAATTGATTGAATTTGAATCTGATTTTTCATTATTCTCTTTAATCTTCCATGTATACCACGAAGGTGTTCGATGAATTGCATGAGTGAGATTTTGTGCTTGATTGTTTGATTTGAGAATTCCTTAATGTTTAGTTAGTTAATTAAACATTTTTGGATGATGAATCAGAAGATAATTAATTAGTTAATCAATCAAATTGGGTGTTCATTGATCTTAAAGACAAGAGTTAACGGTTTAATGCGGGATTGAGGTCTCAATTCAACATTAGATTATTAATCTCTTGAATCTTGAATGGTTATTCAAGATCATTTGCTAATGAACATAATTAGGAATTCTTAGGCCAGAATTAATCACAATTGGAATAGGATAAGGATAGTGGATACCAAGAGATGATTCCTAAGCTAGTCACAAGACCATACTCCACCCACAATTTATCTAATTAGGTAGACATTAGGAATTTTGTTTCAATTCAGTTTAGGATAGTTTAATTCAATTAAAAACCCCCCAAATTAAATAGTTCTAGGACCTTAGAACACGTAGAGAACCCAATTGAACATTGAATTCTAATTCCAAGGGAGATGACTTAGGTTGTGCCCTATATTGCATTTAATACCCAACCTAGTTTTATTTTGAGGGTTGCACGACAAGCCCGTCACCTAATAACACCCTTAGCCCTAACCTATGAAATTTCACCCAAAAAAACCCAAACAACTACATTTCAGATTTTGGGTATGGTGAAAATACTCCAAATGAAAAACTAACTGGGCCAAAATGAAAAGAAAGAGAAGGGGATTAAGTTATACAACTATTACCTTAGTTGAATCTTGCTCTAGGAGTGAGAAATGGTAAATTGTTTGCCCTAAACCCTAACTTCCCTTCAAACCTCCGACTTTTTCTTTTGTGTTTTAGCAAAATAAGGAAGGGGCTGAAGTATTTAAGGCTTTAGTTAGGTTAAGTTGGGTCTAATGTGGGTCATGGGCTGACCCAAGAGTCCAATGGTAAGTGGGTTCTGATTTAAACCTTGTTGAGCTAGCTTTAATATGTTGGGGTGTAAAAATTCAATTGTGCCAGACCAAATTTGAAGGATTCAATTGGTTTGGGTCTGCTCAAGGGTTATTGGACTAATTACAAAGGCTTATGCAAGTTGGGTCTTGAGTTTCTAATTCATTAAATTGAATTAAGTCTGCACCTAACTTATTGGGCTTTCATTAGCCTCTTATCATGATCTCTTATATTAATTTGGACATAGATGAAGTTTTTATCCTAATTAAATCTTAAACTCACATAACTAATTTATCTCTCTAAAATTTTTATTCACCTAACTTGACCAATTATCCCATATTAATTATTCTTAATTAACCTAAATTTATAATTAACACTTTAATTAATTTTGGGGTGTTACACATAACATGGTTTTAAATTACAATTGTAGTTGTGTCGTAGTGGCAGACGTTGCAGATGCTACAAGAAGAGTTGTTGGTATTGCAGGAAAAGCTGCATTAGCAATATAGTCGTATTTTGCAATGCTGTCTACAACTTAAAATCATGGCGCATAAGGAGAAGAACTTGAAATCCATTTTCAATCAATTAAGAAAGTATAATTTTTGAACCAAGGTAAAGCAATTTAAAATCTCCCACCTTATTTTCATTCCATGACTCATTCATTGTGACATTGATATGGAAAATTGGTACTGAGCTTATGTTGTTTAGGATATGGCTTAGTTTTCGAACTTTAGACAATGAATTGGAATCAATCTTTGGTTTTGGCTCTATCATGGACATAGTCTAGGTTGAAAGATGTTGAATTTGATCTCCCACTCCTCCCCTTACTTTGTATAGTTTTGAATTACATTTGTCACAGATGTAAAATCACTATTATAGTTTCACAAATTGGATAGAATCACCTAATTATGAACATTATATCTAATCAATTATTTTTACCCATATTCTAAATATTAAAGGCATTCCATCACCTACTTGAGCTGCACATTAAGGTCACGAACTTTAAAGATTATTGTAAATTTAATTGCTTTTATACTTCTTCATTTGGTTTGACTTGCTTCAAAATTCATTTTATATATGGCGTAACTCAGTTCAGGATGCTGAACCTTTTGCCTTTGAGTGATGAATCCAAAAATAGGAAAATGAAAATTTGATTTAGATCTACTAGTTGCAAAACTCAACTTTCAGTAACAAATGGTAGAAAATAGTTTTCATTGCTTAGGGCGTACGGGTGGAAGGCCAAGCATGCATGCACGTTGAAACAATTTCACTTGAGTTTAATAAGTCACGCAATGAAAATTAGAAGAACTAAGAAAGATGAATATATCATAGTATTTAGACATTTACTTCTGGGTTATTAAATACGAAAGATAAAAGAAACAAGTATATCAGTTTAACAAGTTTTTGAATTGGTTATAATTTTTTTAGGGAGGAAAGCTTCTATTTACCTCGTGTTTGCCTACTACCACACTTTCTAATTCTAGAAGGATATCTAAATCTCTTAAATCTATATGTACAACCATTTTCTAGATGTTTTGTTCTTCATAATCAATATATACGATGCATTTTAGATGTTTGATTTGTTTGCAACTTACTTTGTCCTTCTAAAAATAACCCTAACTCTTAATCATTCAACAACCATATCAATGAATTTATCATATAATTAGCAAGTAGGTCAGATATTCCATATTATAGTTAGTGTTTGTTCCAATAAGGCCTGACTTTATTATAAGAGAAACAAAGATGGGAAGAAAGAGGAAAGTAAATTCAATTTCATTCCAAGGCAAGGTTTGGTGGGAAAATTTTCTTGTTTTGTTAAGGAATGAGATATTTTAATTTCAATAACATCTAAGGTTTGCCATTCTTTTGTCCCCCCTTTGTGTTTTTGTAAGATGATTACATTATATTCTGATATTTAATTTATTATATGAAATGGGTGATTGGTGCTATAACAATTGTGTTCTTCTTAGTTTACTAGTTTTAGTAATCTAGCTTTAAAAAAATAGGCATATTAAAAAAAAAAAACTTAACATAAAACAAGTTAGGTTTGAACTTTTTTTAAGCCTAACCTAAGCTCAAACTTAACCCCAGCAATGTTTTTATTATTTTACTCTAATATTTTAAAATTCTATTTAGATCTTTCTTTATTTTCCTTTTTTTTTATTTTTTTCTTCATGAATAGAGTTTAAGAATCAATTATTAATACAATTTGAAAGAAGAATATAATTTTGTGTTAGTATTGTTATAATTAAAATTTGATGCTAAGTTATGCACGTCAAATGTAAAAATAATAGAGACACATAATTGAAGTAGGAAAAATTAAATAAGGATTAATTACATCTATAAATGGTGGATAATTATTATGTTCTTTTGGCTAAAAATACTTATATTCTTAAATAATATAGTTAGTGCATACTGTATCATTAATTCACTGATAAATGGATTTTGTAAATTTGAAAATGAGTATTATTTATAGTTAATTCCTGTTTAGCAATAATATTAAGTGTTACTTTGTAAATTGGCTTAATCTTTTCATTTTTAAATTCTTAAAAGATGTCTTTTTCTCCAATTTTTTTGAGAAAAAAAGGAGTGACTAACTATCCAAAAGGAAAGTTGGCCTAAACATAAAAAATCAATAAAGAAAGCAAGTTGGGTCGAGCCCATAAAAATTTGGATCTAGGCTTAGGCTTGAGCCTGGTTTTTATATTATTTTTTTAAATGGGTTGGACCCATGATTAGGTCTATTAATAAGTATTTAGAGTAGCCTAGACAAAAAAAAGATAGAGAGAGAGAGAGAGAGAGAGAGAGAGGACAAAGGATGGATGGATACACTGAGTTCAATTGTTTTGGCAAGCAAAATGTGGAATCAAATTCCTCATGAAATTATCTTCATTATGAATAAATTGCTTTTAAGGTTTTGAGAAGCAAAAGGACCTTGCAGAACAAAACATTATTAACTAAAAAACACTTTAATTCCTTACATAAAAATAAAAATTCTAGGTTATTACAATTTGGATGGGAAGGTAATATTGCCAATTGTTTATATCTATCGTTATTTCTTTTGTTCTTGGATTTTATATGCTCACTAAAATTTAAAGGCCACTTACTCATTAATGGAAAGTCAAGTCTTTTAAATGGATCGTGAGGTGCTGTTTAAAGTTCTCAAGGATGAGTCTTTGGTGGGATGTGACTGGTCTAGTGCTGCTATTGTTCAGGATATCTTTGTGTTTTTTGTATGTTGGTTTTATTTGTGTTGTTGAATGAAGTTCTTTTTTGGCCAAAAAAAAATCTAATAACATACCGTGATAATGTAATACACGTGGAACTTTTAGAACCATTTGACAAATTTTACTATGGTCAAGTCTTCAGATTACAAAAGTTTTTTGCATTTTTTCTAGACAGGCCTTCCTCCAGTGTTTGAACATTTTGGAACAAATTCAAGTAAGCATAATAATTTCAACTAAACTATATTTGTGTGTGGTACACTTGTGGATGAATTGAGCCCTGCATCCACAAGCATGCCTACTGCATTAATTGTTCCTAGTTATTATATATTGTTATGTACAAGATATATTTAAATTGAAGTTAAGATCCATGTCAGAAATTACCTTCACGTGGGCACTTGGTATCATGCATGCTAGGGGTTTCATTGACAACCTTTTTGGTCGCCACCGAAATTTTAACCATGAAGGAGTCAGCAGCTACTCACTATTGCTACTACATGCTTTTTAGTGATGATTTTTAAACTAGCAGTCAGACTTTTTGATAGTGGTTATATATGACTTTTTTAAAAAAATTTATTTATCATGGCTTATCTTTTATTCCATGACTTTGTGTATACAAGTCTTGTCTCTGTTAACGCAGAGTCCTTAGTCTTCTTCCAATATTCTTTTGTAGTTAACCTAAAATACTTCAATACCTTATGTTTAGTGAATTTGTTCTTCCCTGAATTCCTTAACAAGAGCTCTGATATATATAATCCCTATTACATCTAGCTAAACCTTGATCTTCTACAAGGCAGAAAGCGCGTAACACTGTTTTTGGCAATCTAAACATTTCCTCTGTATTTTAATCATGTGTGTGATAGGATAGAACTTTTATAAGCTATCACGTATACTTTACGAGCTTTACAAAAGTGTTATATTATTTTCAATTAATCGGAGAAATTAAAATTTATCTTTAAATTTATGTATTTTAACTTGAAATCAGTTTATCTTTTAATGGTTTAGAGTGTCTAATTAAATTTCTTTGTAATTTATTTTGATACTATCTAATCATGTTATTATTGTTTTGATGGTGATGTTGGTAATATTTTTATGTAGTTATACCATATTACAAAATGGAAGCTTTTAATGCAAATATCTTCATAAAAATATTACCAACATCACCAATTTAAAAACTTAACACAGGCTTCCAATATAAATGAAATGAAAACTGTGTCACATTGAAAATGAAACGATTAGTTTGTTGGTCCGAGTCTTCCACACAAGTCCAAAAGCCTAATTGTTTAATGATAACAAAATTAAAATTAAAAATATTATTTAGCTTGATCAAAATTCAGTATAAGCCCACATACAGTGAAATGGATCAAAAGCTTGTTCTTTGAAGACCAATTCATTAGTGCCTAAGTCCATGTGATTAGCTGGCAGAATAACGAAAATAATTTGAGAAAACAAGCAATCTGATTGGAGCTTTCAGCATTTTCAGTGTCAATAAAAAAGAACAAAGAGCATCTTCCTAGACTCAGTTACAAGTTTTATTAATAAAAGAGGAGAAACATCGTCCCTGCAAAAGAGCAAGCTCCAATAGAGACATATAGCAGAGTGAATTACCAAGTCCAATCCTTACAACTCAGAGCCGAATCATATAATCAGAGAAATAACAAGATTTTTACTGAAAGCAACCAACTTGGATCTGCAACCTACTTTGAAATTCAGTATCGCAATGGCTTCAAAGTTCAATGCCTCCAAACATGGATGAGTGAGGCCAAAATTATCTGAAATCCCTTTCTACCAAAGCAGGATTTACTCGAGTTGTAATCAAATTCTAAATTCAGCATAGTATCCCAATGGCTTCATACCCGTCGGAGACCCCTCAGGGTGTGTGCGTTGTGCCTTGCCGCAATTAGGTTTGACAAATTATATTTGATTTAGGCTGCCTATATTTTAAAATTTTTTATTTTTTAATTGAGATTTTTTTTTAAATTTATAATTACAAGATATTTTTTATTTTATGTTTTTCTTCTTTTAAAATTAAAAAAATTAAAATCTTAATAAAAACTTGAACCATTCAAATTTAATCTAAGCAATTCAAGTCAAGATGACCACCCTCTACTTATCTTTGACATGAGTAAATGATCTATTTGCATGTGTAGCCTGCTGCCTCCTTGATGGTGTCTCCCTTTTTATTTATTTTTTATTGTTTAGGATTTTTTTTGTTTTGTATTTTTTTGTTATCTTTTTTAACATTTTTTGGCATCTTTTTTAATTTTGCTATAATCTTTCTCTTTTAATTTTGTTGTTATCTCTTTTTTTTTTCCTTTTTTTAATTTTGTTGTTATCACTTCTTTATTTCATATGAGGATTGGGCTTGATGCACCATATCTTGGGGTTAATTGGGTTAAACATGGCTCTTTCTGCCTTGGATTTAAATTTTGCTTATTTTTGCATCGGGTTGCACTGGAGTTGGACACTCTTATAACTTTTGAGCTTCTTTTATTTTTGCATTTTCTTAATTTTTCTTATTTTTTTTTATTTTTATTTTTTAATTTTCAATGTTTTATTGTTAAATTGACCTAGTTCGCTTCCCAAACTAGTCCAGACAAAATACAGCATAGGTTAGCAGAGTGGCTGAAAATGGGTACCTCTCTTTCCTGACAAGAAATCCAATTGACGCCTATATTTTCAGTCTTTCCTCGGCAAGGTTAGTCCTGAATCTAACAGGAAAACTCATGGAGGGTTTCAATTTCAATTAGGATTCAGAAAGGTAGAAACAGGAAGAGGAAGACATAAGGAAACGATGTCATTTGCCATGAAAATAGATGGAAGAGATGCATAGAGATGGATTTTGTGTTAAAAAAAAAAGAGAGAATAGATATTTAATTTATTGTATAAAATAAGACTAACAATAGAATAAGGATATGGATTATGTGAGATTTTATCAAATACAATGTTTTGTGCATTATTGCGTAATATATTAGTTGCACCTTATATATATTATATGTTTGGGTATTAATTACATAAGACTATCGAGGATTAAAAAAATAACTATATATTCTCCTATAACATAATGGGTTTCTTGATTTATTACAATGAAATCGATGTCTTATTTTTAAAAAGTTATATATCTATATTAATGACAATAAACAAAACAAAAAAGTAATTAGAAAGAGGGTAGGCATGAATAGACGTTCAAGTTGGCATTTGGGAGTTGAGATGGGAAGGAAAAGGAAGAGAAACAAAGAAAATGGAAGTGAAAAAAGGTGTGGCTTTGGTTTGAGAAAACTTTGTCATTTAAAATTGTTCAAATTATGGGAATTTAAAATTATAAAGGAGGGGAGTATTTTGGAAGACTTTCGAAGCTAAAAATCTTTCATCCTCTTTCTCTCTTTATAACAAACTTTCAATTAAAGGAGAAGTTTCAATTAAATCCTTCCTTCTCCATTTTCGCTCTCCCAAACAAAAATATTTATAATGAAATTAAAACCAACCCTAAACATCAAAATAATCATAAACTTGAGTTTAAATGTGGATCAATTTCAATAAACCATTAACTGTCCTCCAGTAGGCTAGCAGAATGTTAATTGCAATTGAGCTGGAAAGAATTGCTTTCAACGGGATAGCTTTTGGATGGATTGTCTTATGTAGATTGAACCATTGGATCAAATTTAATTAATTTTATACTAGTACTTTTTGTTGTAGTTAGGGCACCGAAATTTTTTATATGGACTATTTTGTTTCTTACCATACAAAGTGAAATTTTATAAATTTGTTATTTTCATGGCATTTGGAATAAAATATTTGATTATTTAAATTATTTACTTTCAAATATAGTATAAAAATATTAATTAATTAATTCAGATCAAATCAATTTTATTGCTTTCAACCAGATAGTTTTTGGGTGAATTGTCTTATATAGACTGGACCATAGGATCAAATTTAATTCATTTTATTCATGCTAATTTTGGTTGTAGTTATGCTACCAAAATTTTTTGTATGAACTATTTTGTTAATTACCACACTAAGTGAAATTTGATCAATTTGTTATTTTCACGGTATTTGGAATAAAATATTTTGTTATTTAAATTATTTACTTTTAAATATATTATTAAGATATTAATTAATTAATTCAGATCAAATCAATTAAATCAATGACTTCAAAGTTAAATCAATGACCAAATTAGTTCTTTTGTAATTAGTCTCACTCTAAAAACTAAGCAAAACTAATTGGTTGAATGCCTACTGCAATAACATCACCACTAGGAATGCATTGTCCCTTGGAAGATTCATTTCTAGATAGAAGTACGTCAAAAAGCAATTCAATTCCCAAAAAATGTAAGGTTCCAAACATGCTAAAGATATAGTTTTGCTTTTGATCCTCTCCTATATAGAATAAAGAATATAGTTAGACAGAATATAGAATACAGTTTGGTGGAGTCTCAATTTATCCACCAAGATCTCAAGACCTTTCTAACCATTTCTACTAAAATTTATATATTTGAATCGTCTCATCTCCCAGTCTCGTCCCTTGGAACTACAAACAAGAAATATACTTAAAAATCAAGCTACAATTTATAAAATTTCTTCATTGCTACAATAATCATATATGAGTTAGCACTGAAGATGCCACAATCTCCTTTATCAATTATAATGAGGTTCACATATGACTCATCATTGGATTAAACAAAGGATTAAACAAAGCAAAAAGTACTTCTTACAACCTATAAGTGTTTGAATCCAATTTCCCATGGATGCTGAGTTAGTTTTTTGGGCGTTTGGGAAGGGGAAAAGGCACTCTTTGTTGAGGATTCTACTGCATATCTGTCTTCTCTTCTTAAGAGGGGTTGGGATCAGCAGTTTCTTCATCCTCTATTTCTTCCATTGGCTGGGAAGGCCTTTTGTTTGGAATCACCAATTACAAGAAAAACTAAAATTAGCGATGAAATTTTCTGTCGCTAAATGTAGATAATTCCTTATTTCTGTCGATAATTTCAACGTCGTTAATTCCATCACTAATTAGTGATGAAAAATTCCATTACTAATTGTAAGTATAATGTATTCTAAATTTGTGATAGATCCGTGATGGAATATGGCATCACTAATCAATGACGAAATTAGCGACAAAATATGACGTCACTAATCAATGATAGGATTAGTGACGAAAATTTTCATCAATAATCAACGACAAATTTAGCAACGGAATTTTTCGTTAATAATCAGTGACAGAATTTTTTGTCACTAATTACTAACAAAAAATTCTATCACTAAATCCATCACTGATTATTGACAAAATATTCCGTCACTGATTACTGACAAAAAATTTTGTCACTAATTAGCGACAGAATATTCTATCACTAATTTGTAACAAAAAATTCTATCGCTAATTTGTGACGGAATATTTCGTCACTGATTCGTCACAAAATATTATGTTTTTAAAGTATAACCTCAATATTACGTCACTGATTCATCCTTGGTTTAATTTTTTTTCATTATATTATGTTTTTTTTAAATATAGCTTCAATATTACTTTGCTTCCTATCCAATAAAATAAAATAACACAACAATATTCAATAAAAAAAATGACAAATAGATTACAATGATCCTTAGCTAAATATTTCTAATACACATCATAATAGTCTTTGACTTAAAATACATAATTTAAAATAACATGAAGAGAAATAAAATCATATTTATTGATAAAGACAATCATCATGACTTATCTTCTCAACTGCTGATTCTTTCGATACAGGATCTGAGGGGGCACAAGATCATTATTCTTGATTTTTGTTTAGAACATTTCAGATACTGAGCCCATAATAGGGACTAAGCTATCCTTGTAAACAGCTTCATATTAATAAACGGTAGTTATCTATTACAAGTGCTTGTGATTTGTTTATAAGTTGCTTCTAACTAGTTCTAAACAACCTCAAAATAAATTTGACAATAACTTTGAACCAAAATTTTCCTTATTCACATAAGCTTTATTCAAAATTTTATCCACAGACAAATTCTAATAAGTTCTGATCTTATGGCCTCATCTCTGGCCTCAAGATTAATTAGCCCATCCTGATAGTCATGGATCTTTACAGGATCTTAAACTTCTAGGCTAAAAGGGTCTTATAATGAAGTCATTTGAGTTAAGACTTTTGAATTTTTTTTTCCAAACTTGTTTAATAAAATATAATTTTTTCCTGTCATAAAATTTATGACGTGGGACAATGCAACTATAATCTTATTATTTGCACAAATATTAAGATAATTAGTTATTTATCAATCACATTTTTTTTAAATAATAGTAAGCATTTATCGTTTTGATTATAATTATTTAATAATATTATATAGATCCAAAAAAATGATATATATTATTTTCAAGAGATATGTTTTTTAGAAAATAAAAGAAAAGAATATGGTTGATTAGTGGACTGGGTTTCTGCATTTTAGTGGACCTTGATAGATTTGTACATGTTCAATAAAAGAGAGAAGCAACAAAATCTAATCAAATCACAAATAACATTACTTTAATTAGCTTAGGAGTGAGAATATAAAAGAAACAAATAATAACACTAGGATCAATACTTTATTTTATATAAATATATATATCTCATTTATTTTGCCTATCTATATCCAAAATCTATCTTACAATTTTCCCCTGCTACTTTAGTGACTGAATCTTTTTAAAAAAATGACAAATGTATTTTTTTAAATATAAAAGTATATAATTCTTATAGTTGAATATCATATGATTGATTCTTTTTAAAATCTTTAGCACACTTGATTATCCCCCATGCCATCATTTTGGACCTTCTCCAACGTTGGTCCACTTTGATTTTTGTTTAGAATATATCAGATACTATTGCCCCACTTACTAATTCTAGAATAGCACTACTATCTCATTTTAATGCACCTCTATATTCTTATAATTCTGGTGATTACCTATTTTCCCCGTGCTCCTTGCATTTTTTTCCTGTCTTAATATTTTTACTCCTACTCTTCTATGTGAGGGGATTTAACTAGATTAGATTGGGCAAACCCTTCAATTTATTTAACAAAAAAAAATTCAAATAAAATAATGTAGTTGTGTCTCAGACTATTTCAAATTCAATCATATCCAGATATCTATGAGATAAAAAAAGATACATTATATTATAAACAATAAAAAATTCATAATTAAAAATTACAAAATTTAAATTATAATTCTTATGAATAGATGGTAAAGTTAGTTTTAAATCTATAAAATTTAATAACTTACCAACAATAATTCCTATATAGACATTTTTTATTATAATAACAAAACATATGTAAGAAAAACAAAGGTGGAAGTCACAAGGAAGAGTTTTATAGGGTATTATCTTATATCTTTAGGAATGTATTTTTTTCACAATGTAAGATATTTTTAATGATAGTAAATGTCTAATACTTGGAAAAGATTTTGAGCACCATTATCAAGCAATGATATGATAACATTACATGCCTCTACAAGTTTTTTTTTTTGGGGACCAAGAAGAAAGAGATTCATTTAATCAAAACCAAATTCAAAACCACAGAATAGCATAGACCAGAAAACCATAGAACCAAAGCACAGACTAGCCAAAAAAGACCACATGAAAGAAACACTAAAATAGCCAAAAAACTAGTAGACAAAACCAACAACATAAAGCAAAAATCTAAAGCAAAAGCTAATAGTAGACTAAACTTAATCAATGCCATCTCTATCATGCATAGAATAGCTAGCCCCCAAAGTATCCTTAACAAGAATGCTATGAAGAGAAAAATTGGACAAAAATAAGATTTGACCATGTCATAAAGTATTGATTCATACATTATGTGATCACTGCCATACATTAAGAATCTCGCTTCTAACCATTAGTATGACTTTTTAACAGATATAGTGGTTTGCATGTCTTAATGAAGTATTGCATGTCTTATTATTTCCTTACAATTCCTCTTCTCCTTTCTTGGTTTCACAATCACACCTTGATGGAGGTGCTTCTCTTGAGCCTAGACACAATCAAGAGTATGGAATTACTCTCTTAGAATGTAAATAAACCCTCACAAGGTTAGGAGAATAAACCCCTACTTTTTTTCCCTTCTTAAATCTTACTAGCCCTTCTCCTAGTTCTTTGCATTTCTCAACTTAACAGACTCTCTTTCAAGGGTTTCTTGCTCATTCTAGGTCAAACTTCCTTCCTCTCTCAAGCTCCTAAGCTGGTAGACCAACATACTCAAGGAAAGCAAAGAAGAGCCTTCTTCAAAAGTGGTTTTCTACTTTCCCTCTTCTGACCCATGCCTAAAATCCAACTAATTTCATTAGCAAAACCATAGAAAGAGAGGGCAAAGAGAGAAGAACAAGATTTTAAGAAGAAAAGAGAGGAAAATCTTAAGCTTACTTATCTTTTCTTTGTTCTTCCTTCCTTCTCTTGGTCTCTCTCTCTCTCCACGCCCCTTTTTCTCTCTTTTGGTCGAAGCCTAGGTCAGTTAAAGGAGAAAGGATGAATTAGGACATTTTAAGAAGTCAAATTCTCTTTTTTTATGCTTTTTCAGACTAACCCTCGCTATAGCAAAAATTAACCTTCGTTACGGCGAGCACGTATCAGTCTTAGACCTCCATTTTCGCTATGGCATGCGCTACGGTGAGCAACTCCTTAGTTTTTGTATGGAATGCCCGCACTCGCTAGAGCTAGAAGCATTTTTGCTATAGCGAATAGGTACACTTGCTATAGCTAGACCATTTCTTGCTATAGTGAACAGGTACATTCGCTATAGCTAGGCCATTTCTCGCTATAGCTAGTAGAATTAGAAAAATTTTAGGATTTCGTAATTTTTCAGCTTTCTTCTTTCTTTTTCTTTTCTTTTTCTAGTTGTTACATTTCTACCCCTCTTAAATGAAATTTTGTTCTCGAAATTTAAAGACATACCTTATAGGAATAACTCTGGATATTTTTGCCTCATTTCATCTGCTAATTCCCAGGTTGCTTCCTTAGATGTTAGACCTCTCCAGATCACTTTCACCAGCTGTTTTAGCTTAGCATGTTCTTACTTCTCAACTGTTTTAGCTTAGCATCCACAATTCTCTCCAGTCTCACTACATAGGAAAGATCTTCTTGCAATTACACACGCTCATATTCTATGACATGTGAGGGGTCTGGTAAATACTTTTTCAACTGGGAGACATGAAAAACACTGTGGATTTGGGCTAGGTTAGGAGGTAAGGCTATTTGGTAAGCTACGAGTTTAATTTTCTCAAGGATTCCAAATGGACCAATATACCTAGGACTGAGCTTCCTCACCCTCATTGACCGACCTACTCTCGTCATTAGAAATACTCGAATGAACACATGGTCTTCAATCTTAAACTCTAACGGCCTCCTTCACTTATCAGCATAGCTTTTCTGTCTACTCTAGGCCGTGAGGAGTCTCTTCTTAACTAACTCTATCTGTTAAGTAGTTTAGTCCATAATCTCAGGTCTTATCATACTCCTCTCACCTAGCTCAACCCAACATAGAAGGAATCTGTACTTTCTCCCATGCAAAGCCTCATAAGGGGCCATCTGAATATTGGAATGGTAACTGTTATTGTACGCAAACTCTGCTAACGGTAAATACGCATCCCAGTTATCCTTCATTTCTAGCACACATGCCCTTAACATGTCTTCGAATGTCTGGATGGTCATTTCAGTCTGACCATCTGTCTGGAGGTGATATGCAGTACTAAATCGCAACCTGGTCCCTAAGGTATGCTGCAGTGACCTCCAAAAGTTTGATGTGAACCTGGGGTCTCTATTCAAAACTACGCTACTGGGTACTCTATGAAGTCGCACTATCTCTCTGATGTACAACTGGGCTAATCTATCCAGTGCATGAGTAGACCTGATAGCTAAAAAGTGTGTAGATTTCGTCAGTCTATCTACAATTATCTAAATAGCATCATGTCCAGAGGATGTCCTGAGTAACCCCGTAACAAAGTCCATGGCTATACTATCCCATTTCCACTCAGGGATATCTAGAGGTTGCAACAACTCGCTAGCTTTTGATGTTCTATCTTTACCCCCTGACACACTAAGCATCTAGCCACATAATTCGTTACATCATTCTTCATCCCTGGCCACCAGAAAATTCTTTTCAAATCCTGATACATCTTGGTGGTACCTGGGTGGATAGTATACTTACTCTTATGTGCCTCTTCTAAAATGCTTTCTCTCAACTCATTCTGACTAGGCACACAGATTCTATCTCGATATACTATCATACTATCCTCAAACACCTTGAAATCTGAGGTCTTACCTTAGGAAATCTCATTCCTGATCCATTTCAGGAACTCATCCTCCCTCTAGGCATCTAAGATCTGGGTTCTTAATATATTTTTAACTCGGGTTTCACTCAGATGCAATTTATCCAATACTACCTGACAAGAGAGGTTTTAAGTTTCTAAACTTCTCTAGGAGCTCCTGCTCCCTAATCATCATATGGGCTACATGGATGGCTTTTCTACTCAGGGCATCTGCCACCACATTAGCCTTGCCCGGATGATATTTCAGCACATAATCATAGTCTTTCAGGAACTCCATCCATCTCCTCTGTCTTATATTGAGTTCTTTCTGGTCAAACAGGTATTTCAGACTTTTGTGGTCACTATAAATCTCTATGGTAGCACCATACAGATAGTGTCTCTAAATTTTAAGAGCAAACACTACGGCAGCTAACTCCAGGTCATGCGTGGGATAATTCTCCTTATGAGACCTCAACTGCCTAGAGGCATATACTACTACTCAACCCTGCTGCATCAACACACATCTTAACCCTTTGCATGAAGCATCACAATAAACCATAAATGGCTTACTAGGGTTAGGGATAATCAGTATAGGGGCAGTGGTCAGACAGAGTTTCAACTCCTAGAAACTCCTCTCACATCTATCATCCCACACAAAAGGTGTCTCTTTCCTAGTTAGCCTCGTCAGTGGTAAGGCCATCTGAGAAAAGTCCTGAATAAATTATCTATAATACCCTGCCAAACCTAAGAAACTCCTAACCTCGGTGATCGTTCTAGGTCTATCCCACTGTAACACAGCCTCAACTTTATGGGGATCAACCGCAACCCCGTCTCGTGAGATCACATGACCTAAGAATCTCACCTCGGTCAGCCAAAACTCATATTTACTAAGTTTAACATACAATTTTTTCTCTCTCAAGGTGTCTAGGACTAATCTCATATGCCTCTCGTGCTCCTCAAAAGATCTGGAGTATACTAAAATATCATCAATGAAGACTAACACAAACTGATCTAGATACGATCTGAATACCCTGTTCATGTAATCCATGAACACAGCGGGCGTATTTGTCAGCCCGAATGGCATCACAAGCAACTCATAGTGCCCATATCTTGTTCTGAAGGCTGTCTTGAAGATATCTTCAGTTCTCACTCTTAACTGGTGGTACCTAGATCTAAGATCTATCTTGGAAAACACAGATGCCCCAGCCAACTGAGCTAACAAATCATCAATTCTAGGGAGAGGATATTTATTTTTTATGGTAACTTTATTCAACTCTCTGTAATTAATACACAAATGCAAGCTACCATCATTCTTTTTCACAAATAATACTGGAGCTCCCCAAGGTGAAACACTAGGGCGGATAACCCTTTCTTTAACGATTCCTCTATCTGCTTTTTCAACTCAATAAGCTCGGCGGGAGCCATCCTATAAGGAGCTTTGGACACCGATCCAGCCTCAGGCACTATGTCTATAGGGAACTCTAGCTCTCTCTGAGGAGGTAAGCCACTAAAGTCAAACTCTTTAGGGAAAATGTCCAGGAATTCCTTGACAATTGGGATATCCTTTATCCCTTCTTCTACCTCAGCGTGAATAGAGAAAAAGACTAGAAACTCTTGACATCCACACTCTAAATATCTCTTAGTTTAGGCAGTAGTCATAAAGGATAACTCAACTCCTACCCTAGGTATGGCCTCACAAGTAGGTAGGGAAATGGTTCGGTGTTCACAATCAAGTATTGCATTATTCGCGGCTAACCAGTTCATACCAATAATCAAATCAATATCATGGAAGGGTATACAAATCAAATCAATAGTGGTATGATAATGGTTAAATTGAACAGTGACATTTAAGAAGGTATGGGAAGTAACCACGTGGCCTCTAGTGGGTGTAGTGACAGACAAGTCAAATGGCAAGACACTAATGACCAGACCCAATTGCCACACATAATCATAGGATATAAACGAGTGACTAGCACCTGAATCAAACATAGCAACTACAGGAAAGCTATTCATTGTCAGCGTACCTAGGATCAAACTGGGGGATGCACTGGCTTCCTATTGAGTGAAGGCGAACACTCGGCCCTAGGTCTGTGGCCTAAGAGGAGGCGCTGTATCCATCTGAGGACAGTGTCTAGTAATATGCCCCGGCTTCTCACACTTGAAATATGTCACTGGAGACTGCTGGAAGGATAATTAGCTCTGAAGAGGTGGCATACCCTGCTGTGGCCTTCTATTCCATGGCCCCTTGCGTTTCCTCTTGGTGCTAGGTGTTAAACTAAAACTTTCTTTTGATTTTAGCCTTTTCAAATCCAGAACCCTCTTCTAACTAGCCATAGTCGTAGCAGGCATGATAGCTTGCAGGTTAGTCTCAATGACCTTGCTGACCTCCACAAGGGTATTGAACTTCCTGATCTGCTGTGGAGTAACTCTATCATTAATCAAGGGCTTCAACCCAGTCTCAAACTGCTCACATCTCCAGGGTTCATCATCATACCTCTGGATGTAAAAGGAATACCGAGACAACTTAATAAACTTAGCCACATATTGGTCCACAGTCATCTCATCCATATGTCTTAAGCCCATAAATTTCATCTCTTTCTTTTTTCTCACCGAACTAAGGAAATATTTCTCATAAAACTCGACCAAGAAGTTTTTCCAAGTTATTTGTATGTTCTTGGTCTCCATCAGGGGTTTCATGCTACGCCACCATCTTTCAACTTCCTTTTGTAACATGAAAGTGGCTAGCTGAGCTTTCTGCTCGGTGGTACAATCTATTACCGAGAATATTTTCTCTAGCCGCATAACCCAAACCTCTACCTTATTCGCATCCAACTCCCCATCAAACGAGGGTGGATTATTCTGCTTAAACTGCTTTAACACTTTCTGGATAAGCGTCTGGGTCTAAGGAGCAGTAGGCTCCTAGGGATGTGCAGGTGGAATGCTGGATATGGATAGTTGAGGTACAGGGGCATCTCTCCTGGCTTCTTCTTGCCTAGCCAGGGTGTCTTGTAAATGCATGATCATATCATGCTGTTACTGGGCAATGTACCTCTACTGCTTCAGCGTCTCCTGGTGCTGGCCCATCATGACCTCATACCGGTCAAGCCTCTCTATGATAACCCGCAGAAGATCCTTAAGTCTAACAGGAACCTCTGGCTCAGCTCTCTGAGCCTTGGGCAGTCTGTCTCTACCCCTGCCCTGTTTAGTCTCAACTATGTCTGAAAAGAAGGAGCAACCCTCAGTTCACAATAATATCACAAACACATATGCATATAGATGCTACTACTTCCATGGCCATTCACACCAAACACAAGTAAATCACATCATTCAAGAGCCTAACATCGAGCAAAAGTGCCTGAACCTTTGCTCTGATACCAAAAATGTAACACCATAATGCCTTAACTGCCATTACTCTCCTTCTTGGCTCGATTCCCTATGATTTCCAAAGAATAGGTATAAACCGTGGCATTTTCATACTAAAAACGGGGTTTAAATATTCATATTTTGCCCCGTAGGTCCTGTGGACCCATCATTCATATTCTCTACTTAAATTCCATTTATTCAACTCATACATAGCATAAAACAACCCATGAACCACGGATATGAAGCCAAAAACCAAGAAAGTACAATTTCTTAAATGGGCCCAAAAGTCAGACTTTTGGCTCTAATTTTGAAAAATCATAACTAATTATAAAAAAATGGGAATCTAGAAACCTATAGCTCTCTGGAAAGCTTTAAGTGTTAACTATACATTAAAAATAATTCCTAACCACAATCGCAGCGTTTGGATCATTTTTGACATCGAAAATGAGACAGAGGTCCGGCTATCCCTGATACTGGTGTAGCTTACTATCATGAACTTCGAAAATTCATAACTAAATCTAAAAAAATCTAATCTAGGTAAAATATACTAATTTAGAAAGCTACAGATGTTAAATAGAGGAAAACAATAATTCTAGATCAGTTCAGTAGCCCTTAGACCTCGAAAACTAATGGAATAGTAATGAAGGTAGGATGGCTTCCCTGATGCTGATATAGAACTTCAGAAGGTTTGTTCTCTCTCTACAGACCTCCGGTTGAGGTGATTCTAGTTGGTATAGGTCACTATGGATGTTTAATTTATGCCTATAAAATTTCATGACAATTGGAACCCATTTGGTCTATGAATAATGAAGATTTATTTTCAGACTAGTTACACAGTACCATGACTAAACCATCAAAATTTTCTAACTTCAACAATTCGCCAAATATTCCCTAGACCTCTAAATATTACCCACTTTAGCTTCCCAAGAAGCTCTCTACAAACTCTAGAGGCATGCTAAATTTCATATCAAGAAGAGCTCATTTGGTCATACTTTGATGGAGCTCACAAACTTAGCAGTTTTGGCACCCAAAACCGTTTAGAGTGGGTCTAAATGGCCTCCCACATGTTCTAGCACCTCATGGACTAGTTTTAAAGCATGAACATAGTCTATACAAAATGTTCAAGTAGTTCAAATCATCATACATTTCAAACTCATTATGCTACGGGCCAAAATACACTATCACATACAATCCACAAAAAGGGGCAAATCTCACATTTTTATTACTTTGGCTCTCTACATAGTTTATACATAATTTTTCCATACATTTACACTTGCTTCAATATTTACATCTCAAAAATAGTAGGTGCATATTCATTTTGACACCTCTTTACATCAAAAGAACTAAAATAAACTAACATCTATATAAACATGCTCCTAAGCTTCTTGGTATGCACTTGAATCTCCTTGAGCTCCACCTAGCATGTTAAGATGGGGGAGGGAAGAGGGTGAGATTCATGGAGTCTCATTAGCTCATACACTCATTAAAGGAAGCAATCAAGGCATATAAACAAGTCAAATCATGCAAATAAGTATTTAACCATTTACAATCATACAATACATGATTTACATGCCATGAAAACCATATCAATGCCAAGAATGAGTTTTAGGGACTTTTGGTCTCGCCTCACCTTATTTTAAGGACTTTTGGATGGCCTGACCCTTGGTTCAGGGACTTTTGACTTGGCCTTACTCAATTATGAGACTTTTGGCCTTATCTCACTTGTCTCAGGGACTTTTGGCTCTACCTCACCTATCTCAAGGGACTTTTGGCACTACCTCCTGCGAGCAATTTTCACAATCCAACATATAAACATATTAGTACCAATGTATCAAGGCAATAACATATGGCATGTCTCACACAACAAGCATATATATAAACATACAATGACTATTACATCCAAGAATGCAATAAGAAAGAGTGAGGAGCTACCTTATAAGCCAACACAAGCCTTTCCTTTCAATTCCTCTTCTCCCTTCTTAGTTTCACAATCACACCTTGATGGAGGTGCTTCTCTTGAGCCTAGGCACAATCAAGAGTATGGAATTACTCTCTTAGAATGCAAATAAACCCTCACAAGGTTAGGAGAATAAACCCCTACTTTTTTTCCCTCCTTAAATCTTACTAGCCTTTCTCCTAGTTTTTTGCATTTCTCAATGTAACAGACTCTCTTTCAAGGGTTTCTTGCTCATTCTAAGTCAGACTTCCTTCCTCTCTCAAGCTCCCAAGTTGGTAGACCAATATACTCAAGGAAAGCAAAGAAGAGCCTTCTTCAAAAGTGGTTTTCCACTTTCTCTCTTCTGACCCATGCCTAAAATCCAACTAATTTCACAAGCAAAACCATAGAAAGAGAGGGCAAAGAGAGAAGAACAAGATTCTAAGAAGAAAAGAGAAGGAAATATCAAGCTTGCTTACCTTTTCTTTGTTCTTCCTTCCTTCTCTTGGTCTCTCTCTCTCTCCACGCCCCTTTTCTCTCTTTTGGTCGAAGCCTAGGTCAGTTAAAGGAGAAAGGATGAATTGGGACATTTTAAGAAGTTAAATTCTCCTTTTCTATGCTTTTCCGGACTAACCCTCGCGATAGCGAAAATTAACCTTCGCTACGGCGAGCACGTATCAGTCCTAGACCCCCGTTTTCGCTATGGCGAGCAACTCCTTAGTTTTTGTATGGAATGCCCACACTCGCTATAGCTAGAAGCATTTTCGCTATAGCGAACAGGTACACTTGCTATAGCTAGATCATTTCTCACTATAGTGAACAGATACATTCACTATAGCAAGGCCATTTCTCGCTATAGCTAGCAGACTTAGAAAAATTTTAGGATTTCGAAATTTTTTAACTTTTTTCTTTCTTTTTTTTTTCTTTTTCTGGTTGTTATAATAGGGATAAGAGGAATCAATGCTATGAGAGAAGAATACCTACATGAAACAAGCTTGAATTCAAACCCTAAAAATATGGCTCTCTCTTCCTTGGCTTCTCAAGACAGCATTCATCAATTAACCCTAAAAACAACTATAAGTTTTGCACCCAATAGCTGAGAGTCATACAATGAAGGAAAAAAATGAAGCCACTATAGTCTTATGCCCTTACCTTCCTTAATTTCCACACCAAACTAGCTAAGGTACACATACATACGAGTAACCTCAAATCTACCCCTATTCTAATTGAATGAGAAGCAGAAAGGAGAGTATGCAAAGTAGAGTCTTCAACCAAAAAGGAAAAGCAATTCTACAGCAAAAAAATTTAGACTTGAGAGATAGATTTACATGAAGGACTACTTGATTTACATCAAGGAAGAGGCATAATGAAAATTGAAATAAAAGAGGAGCAGCGTTGTGACAAAGAAGGGGGAAAGATGTATACCCTTGCAGCTATCTCCTATAATTAGCTTTGATAAAAAAGATAGGAGTAGGTAAAAGAATGTGCAGCTAAAAATAGAAGCTGAAAATGACTAAAACCCATATTTTTAATGATGAAATTAAGGGCATTTTTGGTATAGCAAAAAATGGCTTGAAATAAGAAGAAGAAAAATTAAATAGTGGCTATTAAGGATTTGAACCTATGATGCTAAGGTAGGGAGAGCTTTTACACTGTTCCTTAACACAAAGGAAGATAAGCACATGTGGACTTTAGGTTGTGTAACTTCTGAAGAATTGTGGCAGAAGTTCCTTCATCTAAAGCTACCTAAAAAGTCAATCAAATCATTATCTACTGAGACAAAACTAATTTTTTGGGAATTAAAATGGGAATTGAGTTGAAAAAGAATCTCATATGGTAACTTCAAATCTAAACCACACTTTACTGGTGGAACTATTTATGATGAAGAGCATAATTCTTCCCTAATTACATCCTTTAAATTTTTTCTATAAAGTGGGAATCTATAAATTTTGTATGCTATATTTATAAGAGAATAAAGGCAAACAAATTGCAACTATAAAAGATTTAATAGATTTATAATAGAATTAACTATAAGAGAATAAATAAAGGTTCAATAGATGCCTTGAAAAAATTGAAAGGGCCCAAAATGAAGGAACAAATAGTAACAGAAGTTGTAAGTTTCATTATACCACATATTGCAACTATAGAATAATCGCAGCCCTTTCCAAATGGGATAGCAAAGCAACATAGACAAACCATATTTCCAATACATAGACTAACTATAAATAATCATTAGGTCATAAGTAAAACATCAAACAACATCTAGCTCAACAAATTGAATGGTAAGGAGAGGTTCAATGGCATGAAACTTTCAGAAATATCAATAGCCTTATGGCCTTTTGTTGTTAATGTTACAACAAATATCAGTAGCTTTTAAACAAATTTTACTAATCAAATTAGAATTAGTAGTTATGTTACCCTTCAAAACTTCACTAATCAAACCAAAAAATTTCTCTAATCAAATTATATCAAAATCAATTAAGAATAATAAGTCAAAATAATTATCAAGTCAATAAGAAATAATGAATTCATGAAGGAGAAAGAATAAGAATTTAAGATGGATATAAGTTTCATTAATGTCAGTTGATATGCTCCCTTTAAAATAATTATCAAAGTTCCATGCTCTTGCTATAGAAAATTGTATGGTCAAAATGCTTACCTAAAAATCAATTTCTTCCTTCCTCCTCCAAAGAAAGTACAGTGTCTTAAGCTTTCCACGAAGTGCAAACCAAAATGAACGAGATTGTTTTCTTGGATTATGAGATGAGTTGAAGCAAGATCATTTTTCCTAGACTACAAAATTGTTTTCTCCCTTTCTACGAAGCAAGATCAACAATGGGGATGAAGGAATTTGCTGGCATTTTAAGGATGGAAAAGTAGCTAGAGGATAACAAAGAATAAAAAGAAGGATTAAATTATGCATTCTGGGGAGAAGGATTAATGTTGTCCGTATGTTTTATGACCTTGACTAGATTTGCCCTTCAATCTATGAGTATAAGTTGAGATTCATGTAGCAATTTTTGCAAATGATTTGACCAAATTATTAATGAAAAGAGGTTCTATGAAAAAATATTGAAAGTTCACAAGGCTTTGAGTCACTTTTAAAACTTATAAAGCTCTTTGTATAAAATATAAATTTTAGAAAATTATCTACCTTTTAACTTTTATTTATTATTTATTATAATTATTTATTTAAATTTTTTGTTATCCTTTTCTTAATTTTTCAAAAAATTTTGTGCTACGTTTTTAAAATTTGTTATTATTTCTCATTTTGAAGTTTGTTATTAGGTCTTTCTTTTAATTTTGCTTTTATCTTTTTTTTTTAAAATTTTTTTTCATCCTTCTTTATTTGATATGAGGATTAAGCTTTAGACTTGGCTCTTCCTATCTTAAATTCTATTTTTGCTTATTTTTGCATTGGGCTAGACTTGAGTTAAACTTTTTTTAAAATTTTGAACCTTCATTTACTTTGGTGTCTTTCTAATTTTAATTTTAATTTTAATTTTTTGTTATTTATTTTTATTCTTTATTTTGTTATTTTTGACAGCTATTTTTAAATTGGCCTAATTCACTTTCTAAACTAGTTTAAACAAAATACGATATTTGCCATGTAGCTCAATAGAATCACTAATTTGAATCAAATGGATACCTCTCCTTTAGGATGAGAAATCTAATTGGTGCCCAAATTTTTAGTCTTTCGGTGAGGGTAGTCTTGAATTTGATAAGAAAACTCAGTAAGAGTTTTAATTTTATTTAAGATTCAAAAAGGTAGAAATAGGAAGAATAAGATGTAACGGAAAGGTGTCATTTGCTATGAAAATAGATGGAAGAGGCACATATAGATGGATTTTGTATTAAAAGAAAATAAAGAGAATATATATTTAATCTCTTATATAGAATAAGACTAACAATAGAATAAGGATGTGGATTTTATCAAACTTTTATAAAATACAATGTTGTGTAATATAATGCATGAATCTTATATAATTATATGTTTGGGTACTAATTTTATAAGACCATATAGAATAAAGAAAACTATATATTCTCTTTTCAAAGGATGGGTTGTTTATATTTTTTATAAATCTAAATTATCCTCAATTTATTACAATAAGATCAATGTAACTCTTATTTTTTGACAAGTCATATATTTATACTAATAACAATTAAAAAAAAGTACTTAGAAAGAGGGTGTGTGAGTATAAAGGTTCAAGGTGGAAGGTAAAACCTTTTTGGAATTAAGATTGGAAAGAAAAGGAAGGGAAACAAAGAAAATGGAAGGGAGGAAAGACATGATTAAAGAATATTTTTCCTTCTCATTTGAGAAAACTTTATTATCCAAAAGTGTTCAAATGATAGGAATTTAAAATTATAAAGGAGGGAATACTTAGGAAGACTTTGAAAGTTTAGTTAAAAATCCTTCATTCTCCTCTCTTTATAACAAACTCTCAATTAAAGGAGAAGTTTCAATAAAATCATTCCTTCTCCTTCATTTTCCCTCCCCTAAACAAAAATATTTATGATGAAATTAAAATTAACCCTAAACTTTAGAGACAACAAGCATATTTTAGCTTCAAAATAATCATAAACTTGAGGTTAAGTGTGAATCAAGTTCAATAAATGATTAACTATCCAAGCTAGTAGGCTAAATAGACTATCAATTGCAATTGAGCTATAATGAATTGCTTTCAAGCAAAAGGTTTTTGGATGAATTGTCTTATGTAGATTAGACTATTGGATCAAATTCAATTAATTTTATTAATGCTATATTTTGTTGTAGTTAGAATCTAAAATTTATCTCTATAAGGATAAAAGTAAGTAATTTATTTCCTTATTTTAGGTAAAATGAAGTGGAAGCATAAATATTGACCTTCAAATGTCTTAAAAATGAGTAAATTAAAACTTTTTAAATGTCTTTCAATCATCCTCGAACACCAAAATTTACCTGAAGATAAAAGACTTTTAAGAAACTACTATGGACTCTAGTTTGCTAAAAAATTTCCAAGCTAATCACTACTACTTAGCTAGAAAAATATCTAAGATATCTAACACTAACTAGCTAGAAAAGCTCTTAGGTTAGAGTTGACTTTGTTTTAACCAATCTCTCCAACTTACCACCAATACTAAGTGGATTTAGTAGAGTAACTAAATCCTTATAGATTACTTTGAAGGACATTTCAAAAGTTGATTGCAAGTGGAGGCTTATTACTAGAATTATCCTAACTTTCCTATCAAAGACCTTATTCTTTTCTTTTTTGGGTAAGAAAAGAAAAACAAAAACAAACTAGCTATAAATAAACCTAAAAAGAAAACACCCCTAGCATCTTCAAAAATATAATCTCTGATCGTACTAGGGTAGTTTAGGAAAATCTATAACCCCGGCATGAAGTCATGACCATATTTGCAAGTTCATCCACCATTCAATTTCATTCATGATGGATATGACAAACTTTGACCTCCCAATCCCTTTATAGGATTGTATAAATCTCATGGATAAAACTAAACTCTACGTGACTTTGAACTTCATCTTAAGTGACCATTGAAATCACAATTTAAGAGTTTGCTTCAAGGATTACACTTCGACACACAAAGTCCCAAGCCATTTTCAAACCACTTAAAATTCCCCACAACTTAGCATGAAGGATGTTGCAACTTCCCAGATTAAAACAAAGGCTAATATTAAACTCTCCCAAGCTCTTTCTTATTAAGTTGCCATAACCAGCACGCTCCCCATCACTCCTTACAAACCTATTAACATTTAGTTTGCTTCACCCTTTTGGATGAGGATCCCAATCTATCTAAATGGGTTTCTTTAGCCTCTTAACACCTTCTTAAGAGGAGAATGAAAGGCCATTGACCAAGCTAAAACTTAGGTCTGAATATGGTTCCAAAGCCCTTCCACTATAGAAATATTATTCTAAAAAACCATATCATTATGGTGCTTCCAAATAATCCAAGTAGTGAATGTAAAACTAACTTTGCCAATCTTCACACCATTTAACCATCCTTTTTTTACACATATTTAACTTTATCCAGTTCCAATAATTCACATTGAAAAAGGAGTGCCACCCATTCACCAAAACAAGTCTCTTCCACACATCTCAACTTATGGTACAATCTTTCAATGTATACATGACCATCTCAGATTGATTACCACAAATCAAGCACATATCATCCATAGTAATATCTCTTTTTTATTGTTCCACATTAGTAAGGATCTTTTCATGGCCAACCAACTAAAAAAAAAAAATTTAACCCTTTACAGCACTTCCATCCTCCACAAAGTTTTCCACAGATATCCCTATTAACTTTTACATTATTAATATGTGTCACACCCGAAAATGTGACCGCGTGACGCATTCAAAAAAAAGAAATTTTGAAAAGAAATTTCTATTCAATTTCCAAAGAAAACGAAAACTGAAATCAAAATTAAAATAAGTAGAGTCACCACCAAATTTTTATTTTTTGAAAAGGCAAAATTTTGGAAAACCGTTTTTGGTTTAGAAAATGGTCTACGAACCAGAAAATGGGTTCGAGAGTTGATTGTGAGTAGAGAAAGTGTTAGGCACCCCACAACACATGTTGTTAAGAATGGTTACCATAAGTTAGTTGTGCAAAATCAATATGGCCTTTAACTATTTTGATTCTCCCTAACAAATTACATGCAAAATAAGAAACAAAAATGAAAGAAATGAAATTAAAAATAAAAAGGAAGAAAGAAATTAAAGAAACAAAATTAGAAAAACAAAATTAAGAAGAGAAATTAAGAAAATGAAGATTGAAAAAAAAAGTTTTATTTACAAGGGCGGACTTGACCTAGGATGAGAGCCTAGGGTCTACATATCCTTCA
Source organism: Erythrophleum fordii (assembly GCA_032878935.1). Taxonomy (NCBI): domain Eukaryota; kingdom Viridiplantae; phylum Streptophyta; class Magnoliopsida; order Fabales; family Fabaceae; genus Erythrophleum; species Erythrophleum fordii. Next base: position 2,230,595 of record JAVQMF010000025.1, on the reverse strand, counting down.
GAGGGATCAAAGTCCACGTAGTTCAAACTAAAAATTGTCTTTTACTTGATTTTTTTTGTTTTTTTGTTGTTTTGTTGTTTTTGTTTGGAAAGAGAGTAGAAATCATTTAGACCTTTATAGACAAAACGAATTTGAAATTGGTTGATGTGTTTTTTATTTGCAAAAGACAAGATTAACTTTACTCTCCCCTTTTCTTTTTTTCCCTTTTTTTTTGTTTTCTTTGTTTTGTTTTGTTGTTGTTTTTTTGGTTTTGTTTCGATTTTATTTTTTGTTTTTATCTCTTTTCTTTGTTTTTTCATTTTTTGTTTTTGTCTTTGTTTTTATCTCTTGATTTTTCGTTTTTTTTGTTTTTTTTTTATTTTTTTTTATTTTTTCATTCTTTTAAAATTTTGTATGACATTAAAAGGATATTCTTTAATTTTCACTTGAGACTATCTTGATTTTTTTCACTTTTTTGATTTTTTTTTGTTTTGACCTTTGTTTTTTTTTTCATAGTAGATTTCTCCCACTCTTTTCTTACCTTGTTATTTTATGAAATTCTTTTATTAGATTTGATTTTTGTTCTTGATTTTTTTATTTCTTTAAAAGGATCACTAAAATAAAAAAAAATTCTTTTAAACAAAAGTTCTTAAGAAATCAATATCATTTTTTTTATTTCTTCTAAAGTTTTGAAATATACTTTTTTTATTATTTATTATTTATTTTTTCCTTGCTTTATTGGTCATTGTTATTTTTCCTTCATTTTTTTGTTCTTTTTGTTGCCTTTTTTGTTTGTTTGTTTGTTTTTTGGTGTGTTCTTATGACTTGAAAACAAAACAAAACAGAAAAGGATTTTTTCCTCTTTTTGCATTTTTAAAACTTCTCATTTGATTGGATTTTTATTTTTGATTTTCTTGCACTCTAATTTTTAGTTTTCTTGATTTTCGTTTGTTTTGATCTTATTACTATTTTTTTATTTCAAAATTAGATTTTGCCTAAGTAAAAGGATTTTTTTATTTGAATATTTCTCTTTTATTTCCTTTTGAATATTTTGGACTAATCTTGATCGTTGATTTGATTTTTGGATATATCCTTAAAAGTTGAGAGGCTATTCCTTCTTCTTTTTTTTTTTTGGTTAAGTCTTTCCAATTTTTTTTGGACTTTTTTATTTTTTTTATTTAGTAAAAAAAAATATCACTTTTACCTTCAACGAATAAAACAAGTTTAAAACTAGATGCGAGTTATTGAAGCCCATAACTTATTAGAATGTGAATACGAAAACCAAAGATGCCAAGGAGGCATATTGCCACACATGACCATAGGTTTGTTTCTGTGTATCCGAGGGAAAAATAAAAATTCCACAATGCTATTAAAATGTATGAAAACACAAGCAATATATGCTAACCTGTGATGGTGTGTTCTGTTTGTGTATTAGATCATTTTTATCATCATTTTCTAAAGTATTCCATGCATCAAGTCCAGGGTTCATAAATAATTAATAATAAAAAAAAGGTGGAATAAAAGAACGAAGTTTCTCTCCTGAACATCCGCTGAATTCCTTAATGTAGCTTTACTAACATACATCCTCACTGAGTCATGAGTCATCATATCATCAACCTCACAAAGGAAGGTAAAAATGCACGGTATCTCCTTATGAATCGTATACCATTAATATATAAAAAAGAGACCTCCCTAAAGCTTGAATTTGCACGAAATCCATATATTCAGTAAGGAATGTAGCAATTTGTCTTTATTGAAAGGAATGCCAACATGAAATTATGTACAAATTCATATATCCGAACCAGAATTCCTTAAAGTTAGCTTGACTTTCACTAGACCACTAAGAGGGATACGAATTTGACCAACTAAAAAACAATGAAAAAAGAAAAAAAAACTTGAACTATCAACATCTGAAATGGAACGCCTGCATGATCTCATAAACTTGAGAAATGTGGTTCCTCGTACTACGCTAGTCAAATATATTAGATAACATAAATAGTATGAGTCCTAAGTCCTTAATCTAGATAAGCAATATCCCAAAAAGCAACAGGATAAAACCATCCCAAAAGTTCAGCAACCACAAATAAAATGCACATATGGCTTCATAAATTCAATACTGAAACTAAAGAAACAGAATGCATACCCCCAAGTGAATCCCATATATTGACATTATTATTCCAGCAAGGAAATACTTGAGCAAGCAGAGAATACACGTGAAGTTTTGAGAACTTCTTTCAATTAAATTTATTCAACACTTTCCAGATGATATGCACAAACCATCAATCAACATTTAACATTCTTTATATTGAGAATATCCCATGTTCTCATTACATCGCAACATCCCAAAAAATCATCAATTCAGAATGATTTTTCAACTAAAACAAAAAATAAGAGCCAGGACTATGCAAGCCAATAGATGGAAGAAATATACCTTTCAGAATATGTCCACCTTCTACATTTAGTTTGAAAATCCTGAGTTTCCTTTCCCTAGCCAGAGACGAAACCTTCGATCAATTTGATCCTAAATCTACAAGCTTCTTCTCTAGACCATGGTAACCATCTCGTCAAATTTCTACTCCAAATTTTGATTACTCTTCCTTCACTGCTCCCTTGCTTTTTTAGTTTCTTTCGATTTTTATTCCCTTTTCCAATCCACAAAAAAAAAAAAAAAATCCTTCAATCTAAAGCCAAATCTTAGGCCGAAATCCTCTCAGATCTTCCCCTCTCGATTCTCCTTTTTTCCTTAATTTGAAATCCTCTCCAATGTTTCCCTCTTTTTGAATCCTCTGCCCTTAATACTCTTCTTTTTCCTAATCTCGAAACTCCTCCCCATTTAATCTCTGCCTCGATCTCCTCTTAAATCGCTGGAACCTCCCCCTCTATTCCCTCTTTGCCTTTGTCCTCTCACCTCTTAAATCCTGAAACTCCCTTCCCTTTTTTTCCTTTCGATTCTATCTCCCTCCATTCTTTCTGGTCTCTATCTCTTCCCTTTTCTTGTCTCCTTTTCTCGGGCTCAGCTGGTGAGAGGGACGTAAGGGGAAGGTCAATTTCTCGGATGCACCAGTGACTCTCTGCTCCCTCTTTGTCAACTTCTACTGCTGCGATGCTAGACATCCTGCTGCCTCCGGTTCTTGCCCTCTGTTCTGTGCCCTGTCGTGTTCTTCATTGGTAGCAGAGACCAAAAACGTGAAAGGAAGGGAAAGGGTTGGGTTAACTCTAATGCTGCCCCTGTGTTGTATTTAAATTTTTTTTTTATTTTACAAATTGGTTCCTGCTCTTTTTTTTTTTCTTATGGTCTTGGGTTAATGGGCTAGATTTAAGAATATTGGGTTGTGGGTTTCTTTTAAACTTAGGCTACCTATTTTTTTTATCTTTATTGGTCTAAAAGTTTGTTGTTTTTTTTTTGTTTTTGCTTAATGGGCTTGGGGTAACTAAATTTTTTAGGCTAGGTTGGCCTAGCTTTCCTTTTTAGGATTTTTGGTATTCGTTCTTTTCACTTCTTTTTTTTCTTTCTTGATTTTTGATTTTTCTCTTTTTCTTTTGATTTTGATTTTTTTAATTCATAATTTTTTTTATCGATTTCGTTGAATTTTGTTTTCTATGGATTTAGGCTTTTTCCTTTTTTTTCTTTATTTTTTTTATATTTTGCTATTTTGATGTTTGTTATGCCTGGACAAAATACGGTATTCATAATTACCCCTCTTTACTTATTTCTTTGGTAATGAGATTGAAAATGTAATTTTCAATATTTTTGCCTAGGGAACAAGTGAAGATAAGAACACGTATTTTGTTTAGAATGATTTAATTACCTTTTGACAATAAACAAAATGAGAAAATGACCCAAACAAAATATGGTGTTTACAGTTGCCCCTCTTTGCTTATTCTTTACATGAAAAGATTGAAAATGCAATTTTGGATATCCTCAACTTAAGAATAAGTAAAGATGGAAACATGTATTTTGTTTAGGGAGTTAACAGATTAAAGTGAGCTAATTTACCTGGCCTATGCAGGGCTTAACACGGGTGTCTGGCCTGTGCAGGGCTTTACAAGGATGCCCAGCCTATGCATGGCTTTAGGAGGATACCTAGCCTGTGCAGGGCTTTAAGGGGTGCCTAGCCTGTACAGGGCTTTAAAAAGGTACTTGGCCTATGCAGGGCATTGAGAGGGTGCCTGGTCTATGCAAGACTTTAGAAAGATGCCTGGCCTATATAGGGCTTTAAGGGTGCCTGGCCTGTGCAGGATTTTGAGGGGGTCCTGGCCTGTGTAGGGCTTTAAGAGTACCTGGCTTATGCAGGGCTTTAAAAGGGGGTGCCTGACCTGTGCAGGGTTTAGAGGGGGTGCTTGGCCTATGTAGGGCTCTGAAAAGGGTGCCTGGCCTATGCAAGGCTTTAAAGGAGTGCCTGTTCTGCGTAGGATTTTAAAGGTACTTGGCTTGTGCAGGGCTTTAAAGTGGCTCTTTTTTTTTTTAAGAGGGTGCCTGGCTTATACAGGGCTTTAAAAGGGTGCCTGGCCTGTGCAGGGCTTTAGAAGAATGCTTGGCCTGTGCAAGGCTTTATAGGTGCCTGGCCATTGCAGGACTTTAAAGGTACCTGGCTATTGCAAAGCTTTAAGAGTGCCTAGCCTATACAGGCCTTTGAGAGGTGCTTGGCCTATACAGGGCTTTGAAATGGGGTGCCTGGCCTATGCAAGGCTTTAAAGTAGTGCCTGTTTTGTGCAAGACTTTAAAGGTGCCCGGCCATTACAAGGCTTTAAGAGTGCCTGGCCTATACAGGGCTTTAAGGTGGCCTTTTTTTTTGTGAATTTTTCTCAATTTTGAAACTTTACTTCATTTATCTAAGTTTTAATGCGAGGTAACACACCAATGTACATGAGAGATGCTTTGCCAAATCTTTTTTTGCTTGCTCCACTGTGAACTGGGATTCATATGATGTCTACATAAGCGTGCAAGATTTCGGCTTTCAATTATCCTAGCATGAATTAGGGCCTATGCCATGTATGCGAATGTGGAACGCATGAGACGATTGCTGCTTCCTTTCATGAAATGCTGATCGTTTACTTGCCTTATTGTAAACCAAGGGTTATGTGAAGTGTGCGGCTATGTGAGATGCTTCATTTATTGCCATTTAGATGGTTTTAAGATTTTCTTTTCTCTTTTCTTTTTTTTCTTCTTTTTGTTGTAGTTTTTTTTGGTTTTTGGTTTTTTGGTTTTTTTTTTTACTTTCATTGTCAAGAGCACTAATTTCCAAAAAAGTGCGTTGATATTTTAATTAATCGACCATAGCGAGATAGCAGGACGCTCTTTCGAAACGTGATGTCCATCTAACCGGTCCTTTAGTACCTTTGGCTACATCCCATTTGTAACTCTCAATTCTTTATCGGTAAAAAGGGTTTGTATGTTGTCCTTAAATCCACATCTACCCCCTTTATTAGTTTGCTCTTTAGGTAATGATAAGGGGTTTGTAAAGAATAAGTGATCCAATGAGAATACCAACCATGACATGCCAAGTAAATGCTTTGATGAATGTCATTTTCGAGTTATTAATTATTTATGAAGCATAAAGATTGAAGTTATGATATAGACTAAAAATGAAACGTAACTATGACTCATAAGAAGTGATTTTATTAACGAGTTTGCTAAAAGAAGCATTTGGGAGTTCAGATAATATAGAATTTGGGCCAGGAGGGCCAGGAAAGAGACCATAATGAAAAAACAAACAAACAAACAATAGAACTAAAAGAACTTGACTCAAGAAGTTCTTTCAAAGATTGTCCTCCATAATTGGTTCCGCATGTCCATACAAAACGATCTGTTGTGTAACCTGAGATATGCATCTCATCCAACCTGATCTATGATCCTCGACCTCCTGGGGTTCTGTTTTGCCTGATACCTGGTTGCTTCGGTCAAAGTGGACTTTCAAACTTTGCCCTTACTTTCGCCTAGGCACCTTTGCCTTTTTTTTTTTTACTCTAACTTTTGCCTAGGCTGCTCTTTTAGGTTTTTAACCTAGCAAGCTTTTCTTTTTACGCAAAATACCTTTTAACTGCATCCGAATTGAGAGGCTTTGTTAGTTCACGACCATCCATATCTATTAAAACTAATGCTCCTCCTGAAAAAGCATGCTTAATGATGTAAAGACCTTCAGAAGTGGGAGCCCATTTGCCCTAAGCGTCATCCTAATTTGGCAAAATTCTTTTGAGGACTAGATCACTAACTTTGAACTCGCGAGGATGAAGCTTTTTGTTGAAAGCTCTTGCCATCCTCCTTTGATACAATTGTCCGTGACATATTGCAGTAAGTCTTCGTCCCTCAATCATATTCAACTGCTCATACCGGGTTCTTATCTAATCGCTTTCATCTAAATTAGATTCAATTATTACCTGTAACGATGGGATTTCGACCTCAATTGGCATGACAGCTTCTACCCCATAAACCAAGGAAAAAGGAGTTGCCTCGATCGAAGTATGCACAATAGTGCGATACCCATGCAATGCGTATGGGAGTATTTCGTGCCAGGAAGACGCTCTTCCAAAATGTGATGTCCATCTAACCAGTCCTTTAGTACCTTTGGCTACATCCCATTTGTAACTCTCAATTCTTTATCGGCAAAAAGGGTTTGTACGTTGTCCTTAAATCCACAACTACCCCCTTTATTAGTTTGCTCTTTAGGTAATGATAAGGGGTTTGTAAAGAATAAGTGATCCAACGAGAATACTAACCATGACATGCCAAGTAAATGCTTTGATAAATGTCATTTCTGAGTTATTAATTATTTATGAAGCATAAAGATCGAAGTTATGATATAAACTAAAAATGAAACGTAACTAAGACTCATAAGAAGTGATTTTATTAACGAGTTTGCTAAAGGAAGCATCTGGAAGTTCAGATAATATAGAATTTGGGCCAGGAAAGAGACCATAATGAAAAAACAAACAAACAAAAAATAGAACTAAAAAAACTTGACCCAAGAAGTTCTTTCAAAGATTGTCCTCCACAATTGGTTCCGCATGTCTATACAAAACGATCTGTTGTGTAACCCAAGATATGCATCTCATCTAACCTGATCTATGATCCTCGACCTCCTGGGGTTCTGTTTTGCCTGATACCTAGTTGCTTCGGTCAAAGTGGACTTTCAAACTTTGCCCTTACTTCTGCCTAGGCACCTTTGCCTTTTTTTTTTTGCTCTAACTTTTGCCTAGGCTGCTCTTTTAGGTTTTTAACCTAGCAAGCTTTTCTTTTTATGTAAAATACCTTTTAACTGCATCCGAATTGAGAGGCTTTGTTAGTTCACGACCATCCATATCTATTAAAACTAATGCTCTTCCTGAAAAAGCATGCTTAACGATGTAAGGACCTTCATAAGTGGGAGCCCATTTGCCCCAAGCGTCATCCTGATTTGGCAAGATTCTTTTGAGGACTAGATCACCAACTTTGAACTCACAAGGATGAAGCTTTTTGTTGAAAGCTCTTGCCATCCTCCTTTGATACAATTGTCCGTGACATATTGTAGTAAGTCTTCATCCCTCAATCATATTCAATTGCTCATACCGGGTTCTTATCCAATCACTTTCGTCTAAATTGGATTCAATTAATACCCGTAACGATGGGATTTTGACCTCAATTGGCATGACAGCTTCCACCCCATAAACCAAGGAATAAGGAGTTACCTCGATTGAAGTATGCACAGTAGTACGATACCCATGCAATGCGTATGGTAGCATTTCGTGCCAGCAAGACGCTCTTCCGAAACGTGATGTCTATCTAACGGGTCCTTTAGTACCTTTGGCTACATCCCATTTGTAACTCTCAATTCTTTATTGGCAAAAAGGGTTTGTACGTTGTCCTTAAATCCACAACTACCCCCTTTATTAGTTTGCTCTTTAGGTAATGATAAGAGGTTTGTAAAAAATAAGTGATCCAACGAGAATACCAACCATGACGTGCCAAGTAAATGCTTTGATGAATGTCATTTTCGAGTTATTAATTATTTATGAAGCATAAAGATTGAAGTTATGATATAGACTAAAAATGAAACGTAACTAAGACTCATAAGAAGTGATTTTATTAACGAGTTTGCTAAAGGAAGCATCTGGGAGTTCAAATAATATAGAATTTGGGCCAGGAAAGAGACCATAATGAAAAAACAAACTAACAAACAATAAAACTAAAAGAACTTGACTCAAGAAGTTCTTTCAAAGATTGTCCTCCACAATTGGTTCCGCATGTCCATACAAAATGATCTGTTGTGTAACCCGAGATATGCATCTCATCCAACCTGATCTATGATCCTCGACCTCCTGGGGTTTTGTTTTGCCTGATACCTAGTTGCTTCGGTCAAAGTGGACTTTCAAACTTTGCCCTTACTTCCGCCTAGGCACCTTTGCCTATTTTTTTTTGCTTTAACTTTTGCCTAGGCTGCTCTTTTAGGTTTTTAACCTAATAAGCTTTTCTTTTTACGCAAAATACCTTTTAACTGCATCCGAATTGAGAGGCTTTGTTAGTTCACGACCATCTATATCTATTAAAACTAATGCTCCTCCTGAAAAAGCATGCTTAACAATGTAAGGACCTTCATAAGTGGGAGCCCATTTGCCCTGAGCGTTATCCTGATTTGGCAAGATTCTTTTGAGGACTAGATCACCAACTTTGAACTCGCGAGGACGAAGCTTTTTGTTGAAAGCTCTTGCCATCCTCCTTTGATACAATTGTCCGTGACATATTACAGTAAGTCTTCATCCCTTAATCATATTCAATTGCTCATACCGGGTTCTTATCCAATCACTTTCGTCTAAATTAGATTCAATTAATACCCGTAATGATGGGATTTCGACCTCAATTGGCATGACAACTTCCACCCCATAAACCAAAGAATAAGGAGTTGCCTCGATCGAAGTATGCACAGTATTGCGATACCCATGCAATGCGTATGGGAGCATTTCGTGCCAATCCTTATAGATGACTGTCATCTTGGCGATGATCTTTTTTATATTTTTATTTGCTGCTTCTATGGCCCCATTCATCTGTGGCCAATATGATGTCGAATCATGGTATTTGATCTTGAACTGTTCATAGAATTTAGAGATTTCTGTCCCATTCAGGTTCGGGGCATTATCAGTGATGATTTTCTCTGACAGTCCGTAATGGCAAATGATATTTACCTTGAAGAACTTACAAAAAGCTTTTTAAGTGATACTAGCAAAGGAATTAGCTTCAATTCACTTTGTGAAATAATTAATGGCAACCAAGATAAAACGATGTCCATTTGAAGCTTTAGGGTTGATTGGTCTAATCACGTCAATGCCCTACATTGAAAATGGCCATAGTGCCACCAAATTATGTAGTGAGATTGGTGGTGCATTAATTTTATCTAAGTAAATTTGACATTTATGAGATTTTTGAACATATTCAGTACAATCCTTTTCTATAGTCAACCAAAAGTATCCGAACCTTTGGATTTGCTTAGTTAAAGTATGACCATTAGCATGCATACTGCATACTCCTTCATGAACTTCTGTGACCACTTTCTGCGCCTCCTTTGCATCTATATACCATAATAGTGTGCTATCATGACTTCTCTTGTATAAAATGTCATTGCTAATGAAGAAATTCATGGCTAGATGCCGAATAGTCTTTTTATCACTCTCACTGGCCTTAGCTAGATATTCCCTACTTGTCATATAAGTCTTGATATCATGATACCAAGGTTGCCCATACTGTTCTTCTTTTATGTTTAGGCAATATGCCGGCAAATCCCTAGCTTCTACCTGAAGTGGCTGGACTTGAACTCCATAGTCGAGTTGGATCATCACTGTTAAAGTAGCCAAAGTATTAGCAAATTAGTTTTTGTCTCGAGTCACATGATGGAAATTGATTTCTTCAAATTAGCTAATTAGTTAGACTAAAAACTTCTGATACAGAATCAGCTTTGAATCCTTAGTTTGTCATTCTCCGATCACTTGATGAATTATGAGGGTAGAATCCCCAAAAACTTCAAGACTCTTTATACTAAGAGTTATGGCGACATTCAACCCACTAATGCAAGTTTCATATTTCGCCACGTTATTGGTACATTCAAATTCCAATTTAATATCAACGGGGTACTGCTTTCCTTTAAGTGACACAACTACAGCCCCAATGCCATAACCATGCATGTTTGTAGTGCCATCAAAATATATCTTCCATCTCTCATTATCGCCATCTTTGTCATCTTCATTGTCCTCTATAGCGAGTATGTCTTCATCAGGGAAATGAAAATCCAATAGGTGGTATTCATCTAGAGGATTCTTGGCCAAATGGTCATATACTTGACGTCATACTCAGACAGGATCACTTACCATTTAGAGACTCTTCCTGAAATATGTGGGCTTTCGAAGATGTACTTGATAGGATCTATCTTGAAAATTAGCCATGTGGTATAATAAAGCATATACTACCGCAATCGTTTAGTAGTCCATACCAGCCCGCAATAGGTGTTTTCAATCAATGGGTGACGTGCTTCACATTCGTTAAACTTCTTACTTAAATAATAAATCGCCTGTTCTTTCTTTCCGAAGGCATCATGTTGCCCCAATACAGCCCTCATCGATCCTGGTAAGATTGTCAAATAAAGGATCAAAGGTCAACTCGGTGTGGGCAGGACTAAAATTGGAGGACTTAACAGATACTCTTTAATTTTGTTGAATGCTTATTGGCAGCTATTGTCCCATTTTTCAGTGTATTTTTTCTTCAATAATTTGAAAATTAGCTCGCAAGTTGCAATTAGATTGGTAATAAATCTTGCTATATAATTGAGCCGGCCTAAAAAACTTCGTACTTCTTTTCCTGTTTAGGGGGATGGCATTTCTCGAATAGCTTTTATTTTATCGGGGTCTACCTCTATCCCCTTTTGGCTCACCATGAAGCCTAATAATTTTCCAGTCAAAGCCCCAAAGATGCATTTATTAGGATTTAACCGAAGCTTGTATTCACACAATCTTTCAAACAACTTTCTCAATACCACCGCATGACTCTCCCCTTTTGCAGATTTGGCCACTATATCGTCGAAGTATACTTCAATCTCCTTGTGCATCATATCATGAAAGGGTGCCATCATAACTCGTTGGTAAATTACCCCAGCGTTTTTCAGCCCAAATGGCATTACTCTGTAATAGTATGTTCCCCATGGCGTGATGAATGTAGTCTTTTCCTTATGGTTTTCATGCATAAGAATTTGGTTATACCCTGAATAACCATCCATGAAGGAATACGGGTGTGCTCGCGCCGTATTATCGACTAAAACATCTATGTGGGGTAATAAAAAATTATCTTTTGGGCTTGCTCTGTTCAAGTCTCTATAATCGATGCACATGCAACCCTTCTATCCTTTTTGGGGACAGGTACGACATTTGCTACCCATTAAGGATACATAGACACCTGAAGAAAACCCGCTTCTAGTTGCTTCATAACCTCCTCTTTTATCTTTAAAGTCATGCCAGGGTGCATTCGTCTTATCTTCTATTTCTTAGGTTCGATGTTTGGGAGTAAAGGGATCTTGTGAGAAGCAATCCTTGGGTCAAGTCCAGGTATGTCCTGGTAAGACCATGCAAAGACATCTATATATTCCTTAAAGAGTCAAATCATTTCCTCTTTCTCCAGATTATCCACTATTTTAACCTCCTTTATATGTTCTTCCATCCCCAAATTGATGTTTTCAATTGCTTCTTCATGAGGGTGAATTCCCTTATTTACAAAATCGAGCAACTTTTCAAAGGTCTGGGTCAACTCTTCATTATCAGATTCGAAATCATGCATATTCAAAGTAATGCACAAATCATTCCATGGGGGCTCAGGAACCTCTGCGTTGGGCAAGAGTCCCAAGGAAAATAATTTCCTAAAGGAAAGAGCAAAGCAAAAGAAACGGAAAGAGAAAGAATAGAAGTAAAGGGAGCAGAACATCTAAGCAATTCTTATTTCATTCACAAAATACCACTGTCATTCATAAAGTACCATATGAAGTTAGGACACAACAAAAAAAAAAAGGGAAAGAGGAAAGAAAACAAAAGAAAGAAAGAAGAAAAAAGTAAGACATGATCAAAATAATTACTCTAATGCTATGACATCGGGGATATCCTCGATTTCCAAATTATCCAATCTTTCTTTCGAATCGTCAATTGAAATCCAAGTCTTGACTCCTTGCATGACTTTATCATCAATCATCAAGATGTTTAGTCAATTCATAACTCCCGAGGGGGTCGAAAATGTTTCCCTAATGTGAGGGATTCTTAGCTTTTCTTGACTCTTATTCCATTTTGTGCTCGGTCACTCTTTAGCTCAATTCGATAGCAAGGTTTCATACCCTAATCTCTACCGATTGAGGTTTTCTGAGAGAGTAATAAGCAGTTCAACCCCTTGTAGACGTATTCCTAATCCCTTCCTAAGTCGAAATCCATTCTTTTGCAGCATCTTTATCACTACCTGATTAACATTTTTGACGGTAGGATTAGGTTCATTTATCTCTAAGCTTTGAAACATCGCTTCCATATCCTGTTCAGCAACTTTAATATACAGCAAGAAACTAGGCTTACTTAACATTATCTCTTTTTCTCCCTTGATAGTGATTATCCTCCCCTCTTCAATGAATTTGACCCTTTGATGAAAAGTATAAGGCACAGCACTGGCAGAATGGATCTAAGGCCTACCTAGCAACATTGTATAGGACGGATTAATATTCATTACTTGAAAATCCACCACAAATGTTTTTGGCCCAATCTTTAAAGACAAGTGAGTATTGCCAATCACTACTCTTTTAGAGCTATCAAATGCCTTAACCACTATATCACTTTTTTCAATGTGTGATGCCTCGATTGTGAGCTGTTTGAATGTGGCCAGTGGTAACACATTTAGTGCTGACCCTCCATCAATCAAAATCTTTGCAATTATGAACCCATTGCATTTCAGTGTAATGTGTAGGGCCTTTGGCTGATTAGAGGACGTCCCTATGACTTCTTCTTCAGAAAAGGAGATGGTGGATGCAGACTTGACAATATTCATCACACTAGCTACTTTTTCTAAGGTGACGTCAGGCCACACATATGCTTCCTCCAAGACCTTTTATAAAGCTCGATGATGTACCTTTGAGCTCATGACTAAGAACCATATTGAAATTCGAGCTGGAGTTTTCTTTGATTGCTCTACCACGTCATATTCGCTTTGTTTCATGATTCGTAGGAATTCTTCATCAGTGTTATCTTCTTTCTCTTTTTTCTCTTTCATCCTATCAATTCCTTTTCTCTTTCCATACTTGTTAATATTTGTTAGGAGGTAAGCCCTGCCACTTCGAGTAATACCTCCTGCTCCAACCATACTTATGACAGGTTCTCTTTTTGCTTTACGAATCACCGCCTGAGTTAAAGGACAGTTAAAGGTTTTCTCATATCTCCACGATACTGCATGGTCACTTTCATATGGGAACGGAGCTGGCATATTGATAACCACTATAGGTTGCCTCGGGGAAGGGGAACGAGATGGCCCCAATGTCACAAAAGGATTTCCAACAGTTAGAGTAACCGTTTCTGGTTGTCTAGTAGAGGTAAAGATGTCAACATACTTTTCTTCTATCATGCCAATTTCTTCTTCTAACTTCTCTATAACCACAACTCCTAGTGTCATTAATTTCTTCAAAGCTTCCTGAAACTGCTCACAATTCTTAATATCATGATCCATATTTTGCTGATGAAAGTCATAAAATTTAACTGGTAGCCCAACAACAGTCCCGATGATCTTTTCCTTTGGTAATTCTAACACATACCCGGCCGATTGAAGTTTAGATAATAGAGTTTTCATTAACAACTTAATGGCATTAGGATTCTTGGAAAACCCTAGTTCTTTTTCAACAGCGTTCACCTGTCCTCTATGACTAGGTAAAAGGTTAGTGGCAATTGTTGAATCTTCTCTAGGTTTAAGTTGGATATGGTTGGACTCAATTAGATCCAACAAGTTCCTCTTAAAGGCGACACAATTCTTAATTGAATGCCCCGATACACCCATATGGTATTCACAAGAGGCATTAGGGTTGTACCATGTTGGATACAGTGGCTGCATTGGGTTTGCATGTCGAGGCCCTAAAAGTTTTGTGTCCAATAACTTCTTATACAATTTAGCATTGGTGGAATTAAAATTGGGCCAAGGGCAATTATCTTTTGGTTGCACATAAGTCATCCTCTCATGTTGCCCTTGTCTATTTGTAACTAGTACAAATGGGGTTTGACCTTGACTTCCTCTATTTACTTGATAAGGAATGGGTTGTTGTGAATATGGTCTCGCAGGTTGGACGTAATTTATGTCTCCCTCTTTCTTCTTCAATCCTTGACTCTTTTTGAAGTTATTTTCTGACTGAGGGGATGAAAGTCTTCCATCTTTGATGTCTGTATCTATCTTCTCTCGAATTTCGATTAGATCTGTGAAATTTGTGACATAAGTGCCATTATCTTGTAAAAAGGACCTGAGAGGGTCCAAATGAAATAGGAGCAAAATTCAGAACCAATCATGGGAGGTTGGACTTAGGAAGCCATCAGTCTCCACCGTTGAGCATGTTCCTTGAACGACTTTGTCGATTTCTTACTCATCCTTTTCAATTGTTCCCTGGTCGATGCAATGTCTATGTTGAATTTGTATTACTTCATAAAAGCCTCCGTGAGATCTCTCCACCTCTGAATTTTTGAGTGATCTAACTGCATATACTATAATAAGGCAGACCCCATCAGACTCTCTAAAAAGAAGTTTATCAGAAACTTCTCATCACTTGACCAAACTGTCATTTTTATATAGTTTAACCTTAGATGATATATTGGATTGTCAGTACCATCATATTTGTCAAAATTGAGAACTTTAAATTTCTTTAGGAATGAAACTTCTGGAATCATACACAATTCCAGTGAACCCCAAGTGTTAGTTCCTTGTAAGTTTCATAATTGATCCTTGACCTCCCCTAACTCTTTCTCCTAATCCTCCTTATCATAGTTAGCTTTCCCTTTGATCTCCATAGTTGGGATCTGAAGTGTATAGGTAGGGTCATAGCCAGGAAATTCTTGCGCATCCTTTATTTCATCATAGGGACCATGTTTGTCAAATGTTTTCGTTAGAGGATTCTAGACATTCTTCTATCTCTGCACAGCCTCTGCTATTTGGTCAAAGTGTGCTTTAGGTATGACCATTCTTGGCAAGGCTTCAGGTATGACCACTCCTGGTACATTCATTCCTACCTCTAGTATATTTGCAGTGGCACGTGGATGACTGGATACTCTAAGTGAGGAGTCGACAGCCTTCCTCTTTAGTGTCTCGAAGAGAATTTTCATTGTTTCACTCATCTGAGCTAGTTGATTCTCTATAGTTATCATTCAACTATTCATTGCAACTATATCTTCCTCAACTCTCTGGCTACCCTCCACTTAATGTTCTTCCATGAGCCTGGTTCTTGAACGCCTGCTATATACTTTAGTAAGATGGGTCTAGATAGATGGAACGCGTTTCAAAGGCGCAATATTGTCTTCCTTTTATTTCACTCTTTATATTCTTTTTCTGTAAAGATAAGACAAATTTAGTGACATTGAAAAATACTCCTTTTATTTTATATCCTTATTGTCGCTATTATTATTATTATTATTATTATTATTATTATTATTATTATTATTGTCATTTTCTTTTTCTTTTCACATATTAGCTTGGGCTAGCTGTTTTGACATATCGACAGAGGAATATCGGGCCCTTTGATTCTTAAAGGATTTCATTAATCCACATAAAAATATCAAAGTTAACACTCAATGCAAGAGGGGATTCGGACCCTTACATGATTAGGTCTTCGTGTTTATCTAAGTTTTTTTCCTTTTAGACGGCAAACATAAGGGAAGTGGAATTCTTGTCCTTTCATAACAAAGTCCTAAGTGATACATCGCATTGGTATCTTTGGAAATTAACAACTATTGAGGTACTTTAACTCATTTACAATATCATTACACAATATAAAAAATTCTGTCATTTCCTTCGGTGTGTTCAATGGATTAGTTAGGCCCTCAGCTGCTTTAAGTGAACTCGTGAAACTAGGGAGGATCTTATCAACAAGGAGGATCAATTTCTTGAACTAGGAAATGAACCTTTCCTTTTCTGTGACTCGCTTGGTATGGAGTGTCTTTCATGTCTTAATCATCTCAGCTTGTTGATTAAGTTGTTCCACCAGGTTTTGTATTATTGCAGCATTATCACTCATGATGATGGATAGTTCATTCATTTTCTTTTCCCATTCCCTGGCCAGCATGTCAATTTCGCGTCGAGTCCTACTAGATTCAAGTTTCTGCATTTGTCTTTCTAGTATATCCTTTTCCTTAAGGACTTTTATCAATTGGGCCCTACTAATATGCATCTTCTTTTCATTTTCGGTTACTCGCTGTTGAGCTTCCTCTATGGTATCCTTCAATCTTGCATTTGCTTCCTTCTACCTTTTCATCTCGACATTTCCCCCACTTCCCTTATATCTCTTTGCCTTATGATGAGAGACCTTCTAGGAACCTTATCCTAGGAACCTTCAACAAGATGTCACTTTGCCCGGGACCGGCTAGAAGATAAGAATTTTGGTCAAAGGAAAGACTCTAAGAGAACTTGTCTCTTAGAACCCTAGCCTTAAGACACCACAAAGGAAGACCAATCCTTTGATAAGTCATGTGAACTCTCAGAGAACACAAAGAAGCAAAAGCCTCACAAAGTGTTGAATAATACTCAAATTCATTCATTCATTCATGATCCAAAATAGAGTGCAATAGGAAGTCTTTTATAGGCAAAATTTTTAGAGTCCTAATGAAAGTAAAACTTTAAAATCTAATTAGAAATATTTTAAATGATGCGTAAAATTAAGGAATTAGATTAGGATACTAATTTTAACTTGATCTCCAAGATAAGCTCTTTGACCAAGTTCAAAAAAATAATAAAATAATAAAAAACGAAATTTCAAAAAGAATCCTAGTCAAAACTAATCAGCTTCTTTAAGTTGTCACATGAGATGCTCATGCTTTATTAAAAGTCACATGGTTGTCACATGATTCTTAATCTCTTGCAATTGGACTTCAATTGGGCCTTAACACTCCTCTTGTATGTGTATAACTACATTGGGCCTTCAACATATTGGATATTGACTTTAGTTGCTCCATGGCCCTTCTTAGAACATTGGGCTTCCACTTGGACTTCCACTTTTGCATCTTTAAGGAAATCTCATGTCCAAAGTCTAATTCAGCATGTTTTGAATTGATCAAATATGGATCTTGGGCTCTAATCTTAGGTCGATGTCCAATATAGATATTATCTTGAGCTCTTTAAAATTTTTGGACATATACTAGCACGATTTCATGGTTCATCCTTTCATGAGCCATTTGGACTTGAATCAGGCGCTTTTGAATGATTTTGGTTTCTTGATGGATAAGGGCTTCTTGAACTTATAGTGCTTTAATGGGCATGCCTACTGATATTGTATCATTCCCTCCCTTTTTGAAAAGATTCGTCCTCGAATCTTCGCCATTAGGTGGATTCTTAGGAAACAAATTTAGGTAATCACAACTCTTTTTAATGCTAGTTGAAGATGAGGGTCCATTAGGTGGCTTCTTTGAAAACAAATCTCTACATACCTATAAGGAGCTAGAAATAACAATAGGCAAAGATGTGTTAAGATTGTTAGTAGATAAACTTCTATGTTGGACGTCGGCCCAAGATTAGAGCCGTTCAAAGTACTTTTGAGAAACTTAGTGCCAGATTAGTTGATGTGGAGTCTTCTTCCAATAGGAGGACCCATAGGAGGCAAGCTCATATGGAACTTGATGATGATGCTGAGTCTGACTTTGAGGAGTCCTATACTTTGAGAGGCAGACAATCATCATCCAATAAGGATAGTGGTATTGGAAACATCAAGATGAAGATCCCCTCATTCCCTGGAAAAAATGACCCAGACCAGTAATTAAATTAGGATACTAATTTTAACTTGATCTCTAAGATAAGCTCTTTGACCAAGTTCAAAAAAATAATAAAATAATAAAAAACGAAATTTCAAAAAGAATCCTAGTCAAAACTAATCAGCTTCTTTAAGTTGTCACATGAGATGCTCATGCTTTATTAAAAATCACATGGTTGTCACATAATTCTTAATCTTTTGCAATTAAACTTTAATTGGGCCTTAGCACTCCTCTTATATGTGTATAACTACATTGGGCCTTCAACATATTGGATATTGACTTTAGTTGCTCCATGGCCTTTCTTAGAACATTAGGCTTCCACTTGGACTTCTACTTTTGCATCTTTAAGGAAATCTTATGTCCAAAGTCCAATTCAGCATGTTTTGAATTGAGCAAATATGGATCTTAGGCTCTAATCTTGGGCCAACATCCAACATAGATATTATCTTGAGCTCTTTAAAATTTTTGGACATATACTAGCATAATTTCATGGTTCATCCCTTCATGAGCCATTTGGACTTGAATCAGGTGCTTTTGAATGATTTTGGTTTTTTGATGGATGAGGGCTTCTCGAACTTGTAGTGCTTCAATGGGCATGCCTACTGATATTGTATCATTCCCTCCCTCTTTGAAAAGATTCGTCCTTGAATCTTCGCTCTTTTTAATGCTAGTTGAAGATGAGGGTCTATTGGGTGGCTTCTTTGAAAACAAATTTCCACAAACCTACAAGGAGTTAGAACTAACAATAGGCAAAGATGGGTTAAGATTGTTAGTAGATAAATAAACATCCTTACGCATGCTCTTAACCTCTCTTTTTTTATCAAATAAGCTTACACTTATATTTTTCTCACTTTTCTCACAACTTTCTTACTCTTTCTTTTCACTTACACTCTTTTCTTTTTCAATCTCATCTTTTTCTCTCTCTAACTCATATTCTCTCTCTTTTTCTTTCATTTTGTATGCTTGTATTATTCTCATTTGATCCTTATAAGTATCCATAGGATCAAGAGGTACCAATACATGATTTTTTTCATTGAATACAAATGAATAGCAATATTTGTGCTTATGCTTAACATATTTAGCTTTTCTCATATGTTTCCATGGTTTACCAAGCATAATATGTCCATAAGACATAGGAGCAATATCACATAACACTTTATCATGATATTTACCAATAAAAAAAGAAATCAAAACTTACTTATTAACCCTAAATCCAGCACTACCCTTCAACAAGGTATAGGGCCTAGGATGCTTTATAGTAGGCAAGTTTAATTTCTCAACAAGTAAGGTACTAGCAACATTTACATAGCTATTATTATCAATAGCCTGCTGTAAACTTTCTCTTTGATAAGGCATCTAGTATGGAAATCAAGGGATAACTTTTTCTTATCTTGTCTTGTAGAGTTGGAGTTAGATTGGAATGCATCTAACCATGCACAAGTTTGCTTGAATCACTCTTTATTAGCCTCTTTAAGGAATTTGTACTCGTTGGACATCTTATCACCTGAAAAGTTAGTCAAAGAAAGAAAGAAGAAATAGGACCTCACACACTCTTCTTGTGTGTTTGCACTCAAAAGATGATAAGTTCACTCGTGTTTAACTCTCTTTTTGGCTTTTTTTTATGTAAATTGCATCTTGCCTTTTACCACTCAATAATTTGCTTCTTACAAGTGTTCTAAGCAAGTCACAAGCAAATCAAATGAAAAGATCAGACTAGTGGTAATCAAAAAACTAGAATCCTAAAATGTAAATTCCCAAAGAATCAAACAAAGCAGAAAAAGAGGTGTGTAACAAACAGGGAAAAAAGGAGTAAGGGGAGGCCTAGAAGGAAGGAGAAGGAAAAAAAAATTTAAAAATAAGAAACTTTAAGAATAGGAAACTACTTGCAATTCAAGTTTAGAACAATTAGGAAAGAATATTCTTTCTTGAATGCAAATAGGAAAGTAGATAATTTGGTAGCTACTTAATGCAATCAAATTAGGAAATAAATTTCAATTAGGAAATTAACTCCAATTAGGAAATTGACTCCAATTAGGAAACTAACTCCAATTAAGAAATTAACTCCAATTAGGAAATTAACTCCAAACTTGCTTTTAATTTTGAATTGGCACAACTTGTAATTTTGAATTCTGCAATTTAAATTTTTTTTCTTTTTTTTCACTCTTTTTTTCGAATTTTTTTGATTTTTTTTTTTGGAGTATCACACTCTCTTCTTTTTTTCCTTTCTTTTTTTTTTTTTGAGGTCGGAGGCACACAACAATGGAAGACAGAAGAAGATAGAAGACAGAGACAAAGATAAAAAAAAATAACACAAATGGAAAGAGAGAAAGTATGAAGAACAACAAAAAAGAAAACACAAAGATATACCTTGTACTAGCGATCAAAGCTCTGATACCAAATGATGAGAGACCCTCTAGGAACCTTGTCTTAGAAACCTTCAATAAGATGACACTTTGCCCAGGACCGGCTAAAAGACAAGAATGTTAGTCAAAGGAAAGACCCTAAGAGAACTTGTCTCTTAGAACTCTAGCTTTAAGATGCCACAAAGGAAGACCAATCCTTTGATCAGTCACATGAACTCTCAAAGAATACAAAAAAGCAAAAGCCTCACAAAATGTTGAATAATACTCAAATTCATTCATTCATTCATGATCCAAAATAGAATACAATAGGAAGCCTTTTATAGGCAAAATTTCTAGAGTCCTAATGAAAGTAAAACTCTAAAATCTAATTAGAAATATTTTAAATGATGCCTAAAATTAAGGAATTAGATTAGGATACTAATTTTAACTTGATCTCCAAGATAAGCTCTTTGACCAAGTTCAAAAAAATAATAAAATAATAAAAAACGAAATTTCAAAAAGAATTCTAGTCAAAACTAATCAGCTTCTTTAAGTTGTCACATGAGATGCTCATGCTTTATTAAAAATCACTGGTTGTCACAAAATTCTTAATCTCTTGCAATCGGACTTCAATTGGGCCTTAGCACTCCTCTTGTATGTGTATAACTACATTGGGCCTTCAACATGTTGGATATTGACTTTAGTTGCATAGCCCTTCTTAGAACATTGGGCTTCCACTTGGACTTCCACTTTTGCATCTTTAAAGAAACCTCATGTCCAAAGTCTAATTCAGCATGTTTTGAATTGATCAAATATGGATCTTGAGCTCTAATCTTGGGCCGACGTCCAATATAGATATTATCTTGAGCTAAATTTTTGGACATATACTAGCACAATTTTATGGTTCATCCCTTCATGAGCCATTTGGACTTGAATCAGACGCTTTTGAATGATTTTGGTTTTTTGATGGATGAGGGCTTCTCGAACTTGTAGTGCTTTAATGGGCATGCCTACTAATATTGTATCACCCTATCTGCTTCTGCTTGCCAGATTGTACATTCACTTCGTATCTGGTTCAAACTCCTCAAGCATTCTTGCCTTTTCTCTTCTAAAACCTTCAATTTTTCCTTCTTTTCTCCAACTTGCCTTGCTAATTTTTCGTCAATCACTTGCATGTCATTGTCGAGCATAGGATTAGGTGGTCTAAAAGAAAGGGTAGCCCCTTTTATTCTTCCCTTTAGCCATTCTCGCTTGCCCAGTTTGCATTTTCCTTTACACATCACTTGGCTTCATGCGCTTCTTATTTTCTGACAAAGCATCTTAGCTTTCGGGTCATCATGATAAAAGTAAATCAATCGTATCACCTCCTCGGCTGGGATATCTTATTTATATGCAAACTGTTGATGAACAATTGATGGGTTGTAATTAATGCAACCTCAAGGGCTTATTAGGGATACATTCAAGACTTCTCCATAACAGTATATGATTTCTTCACCTTCTTACCAAGCCAGCTTCCACTAGACCGTGTTTTCGTCCAATTGACCAAGGGATCATGCCCAATCATCATGAGTCATCTTTGAAGACGATAGGATAACACCTTCACGATTAAGAAAGTCCCTAATCGGGTGGTGAATAGTGTCATGTCATTGACCTAATTGATATTGTCTCCCATAAATATGATTGAACATCTAAACAGTAAGGAGTTGTAAACAACACTTTAATTTCCCTCCCTTTTCTTGTTGACAAAAGCTTAAGGTCAAGAACGTTTCTGCTAAGACTACTGGTATAGGATTTACACGATGATTTTCTACCATCCACAAAACACTCACGGCCGCCAAATCAATTATCCCCACCACTGAGGGAAATAACACTAATCCGTATATGGCTAAGGTAAGAACCCTCTTAAAAGTCACTCAATCCTCTTTTTCAGCTAGGATCTTCAAACGCCCTTCCATGTACTTCCTCAAAAGGCCTTAAAGTGGGTGTGATCTGGAATGTAGAGAACGTAAAACACCTTAATGAACTATCCCAATACTGGGCTAAGGCCAAAAGTGCCTCTAGCTATATTGGTATCCGCAGCAAGTCTAGAATGTCTCCGTAATCTCTTCAAAAATCTCGGATATGCCTTCCACTTAATTTCTCGCTCAATATAATTAGGCTCTTAATTGATTCAGCTTCTGCCTTGATTTTAAGTTTTGTTCCAGTCACAATTAGGCCATTTTGTCCTGAATTCAGATATTGTCTATTGCCTAAAGGTCCCATTACCTCCATTAAGCCAATCAGTATGTATAACCGTTCGCTGTTTCAAAATATCAAAGCTTATTGGTTAGTGTAGCATCATTGCTAGCTTGACAACTTTACCCAATCCTCAAGGAATTTATTATTCCATAGAGAATGAGGGTGTAAGGATCAATTTAAGAAGGAATAGCTCCCTACGTAATTGACACTGATATGTTCAACAAGCTATTATAATGATCTACTAACATTCATACTATGATGTTGGATATAATGCCTCGGCATAAGAAATAATAAAAAACTTTATACTCTTTCTTGAGGAGTCTATTACTCTATGGAAGAGAAGAGTCGACAGTTAAATCGAGAGAAATATGTTTTTTTTACATGCTTGATGTCTTAAAAAGGTTCCAATCTCTAGAGACATCACACCTATTCATTGACGATGCAAAACTTATAGGTTTTATAATTTTCAAAATTTTGAAAACACTCATTTCTATTAGAAATTTTTTGTTTTATAGGGGTAGAGATTTTTTTAATGGATTGTGCATTATTTATTATTTTATCTTATTCCCTTTTTGAATGTATAGAGAAAATAAATGCGTGCTAAAAGATTCCCCTTTTGAGGGACTATAACGAATATGGTTATGGCCTCTTCAGGGTCGAAGACCCATTAGGCAGAGGTTGGTTTGACTAATGCGAACTTTCATCATAATTAATGCACGTCTAATTGTGCCATGACAACCTATTAACTACTCTAGTAAATAGTAACGATGTGTCACTTTTCCTATGGATATCATTAGATGTATGGATGTGATGAACAAACAATTAAAAGTACCCTCCTTTGCCCTAATGTGGGTAGATCCTAAGTTGTGATCACTGGAGCCTGATTCTAACTATTTAGAAGGTGTCTATGGCTTGACTATCAGTGCGAATTTATTAGGTAGATTTATGACTCTTAAACATTGGTCCTTAAATTGCCCCCACCATAAGGTGAAGATCTTATTATATAAATTTGACCCTGAGAGGAAAGAGATCCTACATAGGTCAAACCCATATAACAAGGCACAATTTAGGTGAGGTCTTCGTGATAGCCTTAGGAAGCACAAGGCTTCACAGGGAAATCAGTATAAACCTCTACTAACCTAAGGAGCACTTAGACCCGGGTATAGGGCCCATAATGTGGATAATATATTTGTGTTATAGTGGTGTGTGTGTGTGTGAGGAGAGCATTTACCTCTTCACCTTATGAACTACCCAACCCTCATCTACTAGGCAAATTGATAGAACAATTGGGAGAGCAAAGCATATATACAGATAAAAGTAATAAATAAATAAATAAATAAAATGTACAAATATGGTCATCTACCCTAAGATTTTATTCCACATGTTATCTATCCTAACACATGTTATATCTACAATTAATGAAATACAACAGATGAAGTAAACATGTAAGTAGCATGTTATCTAGCCTAATCATGTGAGTCAAACAATAAATAGAAAGGAGAACCAAAATAAAAAGAAGGCCATAATGTATTGCACAATTAACTTAAATTAGGCTTGACTCTCAAACAACATCCCCAGTGGAGTCGTCATACTATCACATCCAAAAATGCGACTGCATGGCACTTTTAAAAAAAAGAAATTTTGAAAAGAAATTTCTATTTAATTTTCAAAGAAAACGAAAATTGAAATCAAAATTAAAATAAATAGAGTCACTACCAAATTTTTATTTTTTGAAAAGAAAAAGATTATGAAAAAACCTTTTTGGTTTAGAAAATGGGTTTGAGAGTCGATTGTGAGTAAGGAAGGTGTTAGGCAACCCACAACACCCGTTGTTAAGAACGGTTACTCTAAGTTAGTTGTGCAAAATCAATATGACTTGTAATTATTTTGATTCTCCCTAACAAATTAGATGCAAAATAAGAAATAGAAATAAATGAAATGAAATTAAAAATAAAAAGGAAGAAAGAAATTAAAGAAACAAAATTGGAAAAACAAAATAAAGAAGAGAAATTAAGAAAATGAAGATTGAAAAGAAAGTTTTATTTACAAGCGCGGACTTGACTTAGGATGAGAGCTTAGGGCCTACGTACTCTTTAGAGGGATCAAAGTCCACGTAGTTCAGACTGAAAGTTATCTTTTAGTTGATGTTTTGTTTTTGTTTTTGTTTGTTGTTTTTGTTTGGAAAGAGAGTAGAAATCATTTAGACCTTTACAAACAAAATGAATTTGATATTGGTTGATGTGTTTTTTATTTGCAAAAAACAAGATTAATTTTACTCTCCCCTCTTCTTTTTTCTCTTTTTTTTTGTTTTCTTAGTTTTGTTTTGTTGTTGTTTTTTTGGTTTTTTTTCGGTTTTATTTTTTATTTTTATCTATTTTCTTTGTTTTTTTTTGTTTTTTGTTTTTGTCTTTGTTTTTATCTCTTGATTTTTCGTTTTTTTGTTTTAGTTTTTATTTTTTTTGTTTTTTCATTGTTTTAAAATTTTTTATGACATTAAAGGGATCTTCTTTAATTTTCACTTGAGACTACCTTGATTTTTTTTCACTTTTTTGATTTTTTTTGTTTTGACCTTTTTTTCTTCATAGTTGATTTCTCCTACTCTTTTCTTACCTTGTTATTTTATGAAATTCTTTTATTAGATTTGATTTTTGTTCTTGATTTTTTTATTTCTTTAAAAGGATCACTAAAATAAAAAAAAATTCTTTTTGACAAAAGTTCTTAAGAAATCAATATCGTTTTTTCTATTTCTTCTAAATTTTTGAAATATACTTTTTTTATTATTTATTATTTATTTTTTCCTTGGTTCATTGGTCATCAATATTTTTCCTTCATTTTTTGTTCTTTTTGTTGCCTTTTTTGTTTGTTTGTTTGTTTTTTTTGGTGTGTTCTTATGACTTGAAAACAAAACAAAACAAAAAAGGATTTTTTTCCTCTTTTTGCATTTTTAAAACTTCTCATTTGATTGGATTTTTATTTTTGACTTTCTTGCACTCTAATTTTTAGTTTTCTTGATTTTCATTTGTTTTGATCTTTTTTTTTATTTATTTCGAAATCAAATTTTGCCTAAGTAAAAGGATTTTTTTACTTGAATATTTCTCTTTTATTTCCTTTTAAATATTTTGGACTAATCTTGATCGTTGATTTAATTTTTGGATATATCCTTAAAAGTTGAGAGGCTATTCCTTCTCTTTTTTTTTTTTGGTTAAGTCTTTCCAATTTTTTTTGGACATCTTCATTTTTTTATTTAGTAAAAAAAAATCACTTTTACCTTCAACGAATAAAACAAGTTTAAAACTAGACGCAAGTCATTGAAGCCCAGAACTTATTAGAACGTGAATTTGAAAACCAAAGATGCCAAGGAGGCATATTGCCACACATGACCATAGGTTTGTTTCCGTGTATCTGAGGGGCAAATAAAAATCCCACACGGCTATTAAAATGTATGAAAATACAAGCAATATATGCTAACCTGTGATGGTGTGTTCTATTTGTGTATCAGATCATTTTTATCATCATTTTCTAAAGTATTCCATGCATCAAGTCCAGGGTTCATAAATAATTAATAATTAAAAAAAAGTGGAATAAAAGAACGAAGTTTCTCTCCTGAACAACCGTTGAATTCCTTAACGTTGCTTCACTAACATACATCCTCACTGAGTTATGAGTCATCATATCATCAACCTCACAAAGGAAGGTAAAAATGCACAGTATCTCCTTATGAATTGTAAACCATTAATATATAAAAAAGAGACCTCCCCAAAGCTTGAATTCGCACGAAATCCATATATTCAGTAAGGAATGTAGCAATTTGTCTTTATTGAAAGGAATGCCAACATGAAATTATGTACAAATTCATATATCCGAACCAGAATTCCTTAAAGTTAGCCTGACTTTCACTAGACCACTAAAAGGGATATGAATTTGACCAACTCAAAAACAATGAAAAAAAAAAAACTTGAACTATCAACATCTGAAATGGAACGCCTGCATGATCTCATAAACTTGAGAAATGTGGTTCCTCGTACTATGCTAGTCAAATATATCAGACAATGTAAACAGTATGAGTCCTAAGTCCTTAATCTAGATCAGCAATATCTCAGAAAGCAACAGGATAAAACCATCCCTGAACTTCAGCAACCACAAATAGAATGCACATATGCTTCATAGATTCAATACTAAAACTGAAGAAACAGAATGCATACCCCCAAGTGAATCCCATATATTGACACTATTATTCCAACAAGGAAATACTTGAGTAAGCAGAGAATATGCGTGAAGTTTTGAGGACTTCTTTCAATTAAATTTATTCAACACTTTCCAGATGATATGCACAAACCATCAATCAACATTTAACATTCCTTATATTAAGAATATCCCATGATCTCATTACATCGCAACATCCCAAAAATCATCGATTTAGAATGGTTTTTCAACTAAAACAAAAAATAAGAGCCAGGACTATGCAAGCCAACAAATGGAAGAAATATACCTTTCAGAATATGTCCACCTTATACATTTAGTTTTCCTGAGCTTCCTTTCCCTAGCCGGAGATGAAACCTCCCATCGATTTGCTCCTAAATCTACAAGCTTCTTCTCTGGACCATAGTAACCATCTCATCAAATTTCTTCTCCAAATTTCGATTACTCTCCTTTCACTGCTCCCTCGCTTTTTTAGTTTCTTTTGATTTTTATTCCCTTTTTCCAATCCAAAAAAAAAATCCTTCAATCTGAAGCCAAATCCCAGGCCAAAATCCTCTCAGATCTTCCCCTCTCGATTCTCCTTTTTTCCTTAATTCGAAATGCTCTCCGATGTTTCCCTCTTTTTGAATCCGCTGCCCCTAAATACTCTTCTTTTTCCTAATCTCAAAACTCCTCCCTCTTTAATCTCAGCCTTGATCTCCTGTTAAATAGTTGGAACCTTCCCCTCTATTCCCTCTCTGCCTTCTCTCCCTTTGACGCCTTCATCCTCTCACCTCTCAAATCTTGAAACTCCCTTCCCTTTTTCTCCTTTCAATTCTATCTCCCTCCATTCTTTCTGGTCTCCGTCTCTTCCCTTTTGGTGTCTCCTTTTCTCGAGCTCAGCTGGTGAGAGGGATGTGAGGGGAAGGTCAATTTCTCGGATGCACCAGTGACTCTTTGCTCCCTCTTTGTCGGTTTCTACTGCTATGACGCTAGACATCCTGTTGCCTCCCATTCTTGCCTTCTGTTCTATGCCCTGTCATGTTCTTCGCTGATAGCAGAGACCAAAAACGTGAAAGGAAGGGAAAGGATTGGGTCAACTCTGACGTAGCCCCCTGTGTTGTATTTAAAATTTTTTTTTTGTTTTACAAAATGGTTCCTGCTCTTTTTTTTTTTCTTATGGTCTTAGGTTAATGGGCTAGATTTAAGAATATTGGGCTGTGGGTTTCTTTTGAACTTGGGCTACCTCTTTTTTTATCTTTATTGGTCTGAAAGTTTGTTGTTGTTTTTTTTGTTTTTCTTAATGGGCTTGGGGCAACTAAATTTTTTAGGCTAGGTTGGCCCAGCTTTCCTTTTTGGGATTTTTGGTATTCATTCTTTTCACTTCTTTTTGTTCTTTTTTTTCTTTCTTGATTTTTGATTTTTTCCTTTTTCTTTTTATTTTTATTTTTTTAATTCGTAATTTTTTTATCGATTTCGTTGAATTTTGTTTTTTTATGGATTTGGGCTTTTTCCTTTTTTTTCTTCATTTTTTTATATTTTACTATTTTAATGTTTGTTATGCCTGAAT
Organism: Erythrophleum fordii; assembly: GCA_032878935.1. Taxonomy (NCBI): domain Eukaryota; kingdom Viridiplantae; phylum Streptophyta; class Magnoliopsida; order Fabales; family Fabaceae; genus Erythrophleum; species Erythrophleum fordii. The sequence continues at coordinate 2,202,323 of JAVQMF010000025.1, read as the reverse complement.
AAAATACAGTGTTCACAATATGCTCATAAGCTAATTTAATAGTAAATCTACCATCCATTGAAGCATTCCATCAAACTAAATCATTAGAAAACAAAGGAGAGGGAGCCTTAATGCTAGTGATTTTTTAAAAGATAGTATTCGTAAGAAGAAATTCAAATTTGTCCCAAGCTTAGTCTCCCAAGGGCATTTTAAAGTCCTTAACCAATCTTTCCAAAAGTTTTATTGACATAGGGCCCAGAGCTAAATTCTCTAATGCATCAATTCCCGGGACTCATTTATCCCTCCAAAAATGAACCAAAGATGCATTACCTATATTTCAAGATAATATGTTCTTGCCAGTTCCTCGAAATGTCATTCCAAAGTCTTAACCTCAAAACTCTTTTGTTTACAATAGGGATTATTGAGTTTCCACATTTATATTTTGCTCTCACCACCTTGACCTATAAGTCATCCTTTTGAGCCACCAACTCCTAACCTAACTTCATTATAAATGCATTATTCTCTTTTTGGAGATGTCATAAATCAAAGCCACCTTGATTCTTTAGCTTATAGATCTTCTTCCACAATAGAGGTGAACTTTTTTCTTATCATCATTACTCCTCTAAAGAAAAGATCTACTTTTGTTCTCAATCTCTTCGCAAACTCCTATAGGTAAAATAGTGTAAAATCAGAATAGTTGTAACAACAAATTATAAGGGGCATGTCTCCCTATTAAAGACAATAGATTCATCTTCCTACCAGCGAGTCAGGAGTTCACCTTGTCAAACATGTTGTGGTAAGTTTCTTAAGAAACATACTTATGAAGCAAAGGAACACCTAAACATTTGCCCAAGTAAGTTGTGATACCAGAACCCAAAGCAACACTCAACTCTATCCCCCTATTATGTTGCACATTTTTAGAGAAAAAACCTTGGTTTTTGTATCGTTAACTTTTCAACCTAAACTAGAGCAAAATGTATGCAAATACTATTTGATAACTTGAACAAGAGAAATAGAGGTTTTAGCAAAAATAACTAAGTTATTAGTAAAAAATTAGTGAGATACCTCAAGACTAGTATGATTCAAATGAATTGGATTCCATTGTCTATTAGAAATTTCACTTTAAATCATATGAGTAAGGCATTCAATCCATAAAACAAAAGTATAAGGTGATAATGGATCACCTTGTTGCACCCTGTAGGAAATCATAAAGGCATTTAACTTCTTACCATTCCAAAGAACTCGCATACTAAGAGACAAAATACGGCTTATAATAATATTAATGATATGATTGTCTAGCCCAAAGGCTTTTAGAGTATTTCCCCATAAAATCCCACTTGAGTCTATCATAAGCCTTCATAAAGTCAATTTTTATAGTTATAAAACCCCTCTTGCCTTGCATAGCTCTTATAGAACATATCATTTCTTGGGTAATAATAACATTATTTGAATTGTGTCTTCTAAGAACAAAGCTACATTGGTAGGGGCAATGAGCGATGGCATAATTTGCCTAAGCCTATTAGCTAAAATTTTTGTTACTACTTCACATGCCACATTACATAAGCTAATTGGTCTAAATTCACATATAGGCTCTAAGTGGTCCACTTTGGTAATGAGAACTAAGAAAGTATTGTTAATCTCTCTAATCTTTTAGGGCCACAGAAAAATATCTCTTCTAAGCTTACATAAAGAAGGAGCAATCAGATCCCACTGATTCTAATAAAACAAAGCATTGAGACCATTTAGGCCTAGCACCCTTAGGGAACCCATACTAAAAACTATTTCCTTGACTTCAATCTCAATGAAATTGCAAATCATAGAAGGTGAATTAACATTATCCAAGGAAAGGAATCCTATTATGCACTCTAAATTGATATTTACCATCTATTCATCTTTGCACAAGTTGCTAAAAAAATCAATGGCTGCTATTTGTTTAATGATCTCTGAGCCATAAATCCAATTACCTTCTTGATTTTTAATGGGTTCTATACAATTATGTTTTCTTCTAGCCATTATTACTATATGAAAGTACTTAGTGTTTTTATCACCATATACATACTAATTGCATGAAGCCACATAAGTTCTTCCTATAAAAGAACATTCTCAAGCTCATGCCAAAACTCTTTCTATAGCATGTCAAGGTTACTACCTTACCCATTTCACATTGCCCTTTGAATGCCGTTTAGTCTCTTTAGCAGTCTGCTCTTTTTCATATGAATATTACCAAACATCTTTTTATTACACTCCAAAGTCACAACAGTAAACTTCTCAAGGTCTTTAGACCAATTAAGATCGTTTCCCTAATTATCTCTAACCATTCTACCGAAATCATCATGGTTGATCCAGAGAACAAGGAAACGAAATGGACTATTACACTTATTGTGCTTCAAATTATGGTTTAACATTAGCCATAAAAGAGTATGGTCCGAAGCCATAAAAAATCTCTGAACCTGCACTTTATTACAAATGACTCCATCTATACGACTCTCCAATGACCCCCACTTCCAAGCATATTGAGGGCCTTGAAAACTTATATCAATCATACTAGCCTATTCCATTTAGTTGCAAAAGTCTCAATCCAACCCACTTGGCTATTGCAAATCCTTTTCCTTCCATTACTTAATAAGGTAGCATTGAAATCCCCAATAATGCACTAGGGTTCATAAATGGAACTTGTAAGGTTTTCAAGCTTTGCCCATAACTCTCTTCTGCCATAAACTTGGGGACAACCATACAATATAGTTAGAAACCAAACCCCCACTTTGTCATTAACCCTTATATGGATAAATTGTTGCTCCTTAGGAACAATTGCAATATTCATTGCCATGCCATTCCACAAGCACCAAATACCACTACTAAAACCTAAGGCATCCACTTTATTGAAACACTTAAGGCCCAACTTGCTAACAATTCTATCTAATTACTACTACATTACCTAGTCTATGTAACAACAATAAAATCAAGGCTATAGTTTAGCTTTAACTCTCTAACTAAAGAAGGAAAAGACTTTGAACTTGTACCTCTTGAATTCTAGAAGAGGAAATTCATAGGCATACCTTCCACAAAGATGATCTCACAATCAAACAAGGGGAACAACTGCTCCTAACTCCATGCACATGCTATCGGCATTTTTCGTCACCATGCCAGACTCTTGGTTATCTAAAATCACATCCTAGTTAGACTTACCATGTGGCGAGCCTTTCATACTTCAATCTCAATCTCCTAGTTCCTCTTATTACGGCCTGGAATGAAATAAGGGGTTATTATGGTTCAAGTCCCATTTTAAATAATAAGCTATCAAAGAAAGCCCATTTATACGACCTATAAGCCCAATTATTTTTGCCTCTGAAAGGTTATCCAAAACTAAAAAAGGATTTTGGTCATATGTTTATCCTTTTTCTTATCTTGATCCTAAGCCATTACATGCCCAAAACCTCTTTTCTAATTCAATGTACCTTTCTTCATCCCCTCTAAGGATCTCTCTCCATAAAATCGGCCTTAAGGCACATTCTTCTCAAATCTTATATCTATCTTTTGATATACTTAACCCCTTTCCAAATTCATTTGATTTCCCTCATGTGACTCAAAATGCCCATCCAAAGATCTTAGACCATTAGGAAGATTTCCCCTATTCAAAATCTAATCATCCTCCACAAATGATTTAACTTAAAGCAATAATTTCTAGAAACTATCCCAAACTCATGTAAATCAATCTCTTCTTGCCTTTATACTCTCTAGTATGTTGACTTAAAGTCCTAATTAAGTATAGTTTAAGTTTATATACATATACCTTAACAACACAAAATAATAAGGATATAAAAACTCATTTCTAAAATTTTTCAACCATGTCTGACTTGAAATTTTATGTCGTGACATAAAAAAATTTCATGGCAATTTAGTTACTTATTGTTCAAAATAATGAAAATGCATAAAAATGTAAGCTTTTCACCATGCCAAATCTTTTGCTATGATCTTTCAAGGGTAAAAGTAAGGCTTGCTAAGGCAATTCCTAGCCTAAATCACTAATTAATCATTATACACGGCTCAAGGATCCATGGGAAAGAGTAGCAAACAAAACCAGGGATGATTTATCTAACCAAATTAGTAAAATGAAAACTCATTATGGCAAAATGGGTGATTTACACACTAAGTGACCAATTATGTCTCCTTCTTCACTTCCAATCCATACTTGGTCTCTAGCAAACCTCCTAAATGCTCATAAGCTACCTTAGCAGTTAGCAAGCTATACTAAAACTTGATAAACTAGCACTAAATGTTATATGAAACAAAATGCACTAAATGACAGCAAAGACAACTTTTGTGTAACAGGTGGCATATATATTTTTTTATGAATTCTTAGTCATTTAGTCTCAAACCTTTACTAACAAGTTTTAAATGCATAATTACAAGGTTTTTGGCCTAAAAGAACCACTAGTTTCATGCCTCTTGAATCTTGACTACCTCAAAAATTAATTCCATATAACCAACAGAAACAAGAAGGCATAACAGTAAAATGAGCCATTTAAGTGTGTGCAACATTGCATAACTCTATAATTTTATCTCTAAAATTTTCCAAACCAAAGATTATAAGTTCAAAATGTCTATAGACATAATCTTAGGCTATAGGAACCTAATCATTCCAATAATTTGAACATTTGAGTAAGCTAAACCTCCCTCATAGACAACATAACCAAAGCAAGTTTTTTACAGTAATTACACAACTCTTATGATTAGGTTTCACGTACCCAAATTACGTATTTAGGATTCAAAGCACTACAAACCCATTTTTACAACTTTCAATTGCTAACAATCATGTTCAAGCCATTAAGACTACAACAATACCTCATTTGGCCAAAATGACCATAACACACCTCTTACATACAATAAGGTCCATTTTTAAAAAAATGTAACTTATAGAAAATTAAATTCACTCTCAAATATATCATTTTTAAAGATTTCCAACATCATCATAAGCAAGCAAAACATAATGTAAACCTTCTAACTTATGCTCTAGACTAAAAATCAGAGGTAAGGTGACAACCAAATTCACAAGCACTACAAGCATATTAGAATTAGAATAACTCTTTTATTCCCAAAATAGGCATTAACATTGTTTTATATCAATTCACAAAAAGATCTATAATATAAAACTACTATTTGCCATATTTACATCAAAACCATACATAGCATCTTAACTTACCATAAAAGCCTATTTATAGTTCCATAAATCCTATCTTTACATTTATGCATATTTACAAAGGGATCCTTGAAATAAATCTAACAAACCCTCTATGTACATAAGTACTAAAAGTCACATGTATAGCCCACATAAAAAAATATATATTAAAGGGGGTAAACCAACTATCACCAATACACATAGTTGTAATCCTTAGCTTTATGCTTAAGGCTCCTTGCGAGCTCTTAAGGCCTCTCCTTCAAAAAATTAAAGTAGCATCCCCTAAAGGAGTGAGATGGATATATTAGTAGTTAAACAATCTTTTCAAACATATTTATATATCATAAACATGACCAATGACTAGATAGCATGTGAAAGCAACATCATATTAAGCAAAGTTAAGAATTTAAGGATGTCATACATACAATCATGCAAGAATGTTGGCCATAACCAAGGGAAGAGCATCCTCTGTCTCAATCCCAAGCTCAAATCCATCATTTTTCCATGGGAGAGCAACCTTTGTCTTACCTAAACTAATGCTTAATTATCGTGGGCAGCAACTTTTGTCTCACCCAAGCTATCACATAAACAACTTAGTTAATCTAATGCAAGTAAATATATGAGGAAAGATAGATAGCTACTTGATAGGTTGGAAATTCAAGCAATCCACATGCATGACAACAAGGCTCCAAATATCAACCAAGATACATCTAATTGCACAACCAAAGATTAATTAGTTTCCACTTAATGTTTTCTTTAACAATCAAAATTTTCAATAAGTAAACATATACAGACCTGCACTAACTCTCCTCAGGCCTCCATCACTAAGTGGCAGGTTTTCAATGTATCAATTCTTTATGCCACTTTAAATCATTATCCATATGTAAGCAACTACAACATATCATAGTTCTCAATTCTTTCTCATAATTATAATCAATATGGCCATCAACTCTTTCAAATATCACTCATCAATTTAAATCTTCCTTTTTCATATTCTTTAAGCACCATACACCAATTTCTCAATCACACTATCTTAAACTTTCTACAACTCAAATTCTTTAGTGTTCGTGATCATTAATGAAATGGAGCATCTTATTAACACTTTGATACTAACGCAAGCTAATTAGAAACTATACATACCACTATTACACTTCTTTACTTAAAGGTCTTTATCTTCAAATCTCCCAACTAAACTTTCTCAAGTCTTCCCTATTAATTTTGACCACCAAAGCACCCAACATTCATTTAAACTCAATCCTCTAAATTAAAAGGATAAATTTGAAACTATAGGGATAAATTCACTTACCCAAACTTCAAGGCTCCAATATCCAATTCTCATTGCATCACTTATAGCCCCTAACAAACGAAATCCCCTTTTCCTATATTCATTATCTCAACCAAACAAGAAGGAAAGTATTAATAAAGATTTCAGCCTATAATTAACATGTATTTGATTTAAGGAATAAGAAAATCATTTTATAAAAATCTTGTTTTGTCATCTCTAGCAATTTCATGCTTCAAGCTTCAAGTTGCCCAACTTTCATTCATCAAATTGTCACCAAATCAAAAATCAAACCCTCAAAATGTAGTGAGAAATGAGAGGAACGACTTGTATAATAGATGAAAATCACAAAATCCTCACCATGCTATGGCTTCAAGTCACACGCACCATGAGAGCTCCAGATTTTCCTTCTCTACGTATATTGAGGACACAGATGTGGCTAACGAAGGGAAAATAAGGACATTGCTTCAACTTGGTAAGAGTGAAATGGGAATTACAGTTCAATTAATTAGATTGGTTTTATAGAAAAAATAAATGGGCCAGGTGTGATGGATAACATAGAGGTCTTTAGGCTTTTAATTCAAATAATTATCTTAACTCTTGCGCCTCAAAAACTTAAATAATATTTCATCATAATTTCATACTAACTCCTCAAATTGTTTATTTGCCATTTTCTCCCCTAGTTTATCTTATTTAAGCTCCACTTTAATTAAGTACTCTCTAGGTGGAATGTTACATAGGGCACCGAAATTTTTTATATAAACTATTTTGTTTCTTACCTTACTAAGTGAAATGTTATAGATTTGTTATTTCATGGTATTTGGAATAAAATATTTGATTATTTAATTTAGTTATTTTTAAATATACTATAAAGTACATGCTGCAAAGGGACTGTGCCCAGGAGGATGGGTTGCCGAGCCACCATCCCCTTTAGCTGGTGTTGTGTTTCGGAATTCTTCTTTGACATGTGATGGAGTGGATGACGTACTGGTGGTGGTTGAGTTGTTTTGCTGCTCTAGGTTCTTTTGTGTGTCCGTTGGTTGTGTTGTTTCCGGTTCTAGTCTTTTGTTTTTTTGTTTTTGGTTCTTTTTGGTGTTTTGCAGTTTGAGTGGTGTGCTGTGTCCGTGTTCTTTGGCTTTTTTTTTTTTTTTTTTGGGTTTCGTTTGTTTGTATTGGTGCTGTTGTTGTTGATTTGCTTGTTTTTGGAATGTTCCTTCAGCCAAAAGAAAAAAGGGAATTCATCAAGTAAAGTCTGTCATATCGCTATGTCGACTCTCAAGTAATTTTTATCAAACATGGATTCTTCATGGATCTCTTGCGCTAATCTCCAGTAATTTTGAAACTAATATTTGTTTTTTTGGTAACTTAGGTCAAGTAACTAGGATGCTATTGATCACAACTAAAGTATAACAGGAAAGGCGGATATTGATCACAAGGAGAAGTTTCTTCTAAGATGATCAGTGAGATTAAGATATTTTGTTGGGAAGCGGGAATTTTTAGAAATTACCTCGGTTATAGGTCTGTCCTAAATTCAAGACATGAATATAAAAATAGTCAATTTTTTAGATTAAAAATAAATTAAATCTATAGTTTGTCATATAAAATAAATAATATTAAAATAAAAATTTAAAGAACATATATTTTTAAAAATTTATATTTTTAATAAAAGAAATCAATATTATTAATTTAAAAAAAATTATATATTTTTATAATTAAGAATAAAGTTTTATAATTTAAACATCTTTTAAAAAAATAAAGAATAATTTACCATTATTTAAAACAAAATGAGATGATGTCCCATGTCAGTTCATCTTGCTGAGAAACTTTTATTTTCAATGCATATTAAAACATTAAGTGTGTTAGTGCAATTAGCAATGCATTGTAATATATTATTAATGTTTTGTAACGTGTTAATAACGTTCAACTAATGTGCTAACACCTAATAGTGACGTCTTGATTAGTGGAGCTACTAACACCTTGAACAATCCAATAAGAGACTACTAATAATAAGCTAATGGTGATGTCATAGTAAAATTACCAGCATTTTAAGCAATCATTATCAGGACAATAACAAACCTGTCACGCCTTAAATAAGAGAGGGTGACCAGGAAAATATTCAAATCTGTAAGCCTAACAAATATCACCACAAATGAAGAGACTTTTAATAATATGACACATATAACATCTCATCATTTAATTCATCGGATTGCCTCATTTCGTTAATACAAATATTTATAATTATTGGCAAAATTTTAACAAAGTTTCTTTTTTTTTTTAATTTGGACATCTCTTAATTTTTACAACAGCTATAAACCAACAAAAATAACAAGAGTGAGTTTCACACTCACCACCAAGTCAATATATATACCGAAGAACAAAAAAAAAATACAAGGATAGGGTTCTATCATGTCAAGTGGAGCTACACTTAAAAGTACATTACAAGCATCAAATCAAAAATTCCGTCCAACAAAACTCCGTACTGTCACAATCAAAAGACGGGGCTCCCCACCAAAATACCTTTGCCCCTAAGATGAAAGAGGCAGGTCAAATCTAAGAGCATTATCTAAAAAGTTGAAATTAAAAAAGTAAATTAAAAACTTAGTGAGCAAACTAGATTACAATGGTTATGGGTAGCTAAAATAATTATGCAACGTTAGCTAAAACCCAAAACTTATGCACAAAATAATCTTCATAAGTAGAATCTTGGCATAAAAATTATATAAAGTTTGAGATAGTCTATTGTGGGTGGCAGTTACATTTCATTGGCAATTCTTTATCCTACCATGAGTAGTTATACTTAACAGGCAACTCTTTTGCCACCTACCAATTACATGTCATGACATAATTATTTGGGGGTCACTTTGTCTCGTTGACAACTCCCTACCCTATCACAAGTGGCTACACATAAGGGTAACTTCTTCTCCGCTCGGATCATCTTTTGTTCTCTATACCTGGGCCATACTCTCCATTAATTATTACAGAAGTTTATGAAAATTTCAAATCTACTATGAACATTAAATGGAATATAAAAACCAATAAATCAAATGCTATATACTAGAAATAATGAGATCAGCACGCACTTATCATAGCAATTGAACATGAGATGTATTAATACGTGGAAACACACGAAGAATGATGGGATAGTAAATAAATTGTTGATTAAGGAATAAATAAATAAAAATAAAACAGAATAGATTAAAATAAAACAAAATAAGTTAAATGAGAATAAAGTAATACACACACACACACACACACATATATATATATATATATATTATCTTATATAATTAGATTATTAAATAACCTATAAATAACCATATGCACAATTAGTGAAATAAATAACATCCAATCCAAATACGCTAAACTAACACAGAGAGGAATATATTTGGTAAACAATTAAATAATAATAACAATAATAATAATAATAATAATAATAATAATAATAATAATAAATGTTAGTATTAGGGACTGCAGCTACGATGACTTAAGCCTAAAGGAAATATAGAATTTGTGCTAGAAAATCGCATTACAACCCAAAATTTCCAATATCTATTTTATAACCTAATAGTTTCCTGTAACCCATTATACTTCCTGTGTAATTAGTCACTCGGAAAACATTTGGTCTCAAAATAGGATTTTGCTCAATACAGGGAAAAAGTATATATCATAATTAAGCTAAACATAGAATTATTCATTATATTAATCTGCATTCACATTGTACAGTCAACATGCCATGATTATGAAACTAAGACCTGATTCACAAAGGCCTTGCATCAAAAAAACTTCTTTACAACCCTCAACTCATTATTTATATACTTACATTAATAATAATAAAAAAAATCTCATAAACATATTATAACTATCATCCGCTTACAGATGATACTCGGCATTACCGCGGCCCCTTATGTTCATCTCAAAGCGTTCTTCCTCCGACATGTGCAGGACTTCCTAACAACATTCATAACTTATCAAGTTATTACATAGGCTCAAGCTATTAATTCCTATATCCATATAGTCCAAGAATAACTAAATAACAAAACTCCCTCCATGAATTTCATCCTACTATTCTATCATAACTCAATGAACCTAAGTCTCCTCCTATAGCTGACATTCCATAATTTAAGTTGAAATTTTTACCTTAAAAGAGCTAAAAACTCGAAGACTAGTGCATGGATAAATCCACCACCCACTCAACAGCTCAAACACACGGCCAACCAAGATGAAGGGGCGAGAGCAGCCACGGATCTAACTAGAGGGAGGAGGAGATAGGCCAAAAATAGGGAAAGGATGGCAAGAACCTGTGAATTTGCCAATGGAAAAGGACGGAAGGTAGGAATATTGGAAAAGATGAACGCCACCGTCGACAGCATCACCCACAGCAGCTTCTCAGACCTCCAACGACGAAATGGTAGAGGAGAAGGGTTGCGGAATGACAGACGGCACCGGTGAGAAGGTCACGGTGGCTGGCTGGTTGTGAAATGGCGAGAGCAGAGCAGCACGGAAGAGACAAGATTCAAGCTTCAGGGAACGGGATGGAAGAAACGAAAGATGGAGAGGAACTGGACGGCAAACCCGAAGGAAAAAGAAAATATGGGGGAAGGATAATAAAATAAAATGAAATATAATTTTTAAAAAAGTAAATATATGTATATATATATATATATATATATGTATATGTTGTTTCTCTTGATTATTACAAAACCATTACAAATTATACCAATGTACTAAGTGCACTGTAGAGTCCGTCTTAATAATATTATGAGATATTAGATTCAAGCTTTTTGTACTCCTACGTTTTTTATTTTCAAAATGAAAATCAGTAAAGACATCGACTACTTGAATTGCAACATGTGTGGCAACTTTCTTCAAAAACATGTTAAATTATCTTATTCGATTAATTTGATTTAAAGTTAGTTCGTCTCTCCATAGTGTAGAATATTTTATTCAATTCTCATGTTAACTATTCTATTAACATTTAATTATTATGTAATGTTTTATAATTTACATTAAAAAAATGATCATGTCAATTAATATTAAAATAATAGTTAATTTCTTTTTGAAGCAATAATTAATTTGATTGTTCAAATTATTTTTAATCTATATCTTCTATAATATTTCTTTTGTCAAAAATAGCTTTGTATTTTTTTGGCCATGAAAAACAAACTTTGTGATACCATAATTTATTAGCCTCCATAAACTCTTACTTATGTTTGACTTCATTTTAAAAGATTGATTTAGCACTCTCACATAAAAAAGTAATATATTTAATGAATAAATTTGCATTATATAAGGTTCAAAATTTTCGTTTCATGCCACATGGGCCATACAAATCCATTCTTATCATCATCTACTTATAATCCATCTACACAATAAAACATCACACTAATTTCGGGTAAGGAGCCACACACTAGAAAAATGCAAAGATATTCTCAGGTCTGAATTCTAGATTTTGGGAATCAAATTTGAAAAATCATAATTAATTAAAAAAATCAAAATTAAGCAAATGATAACTTTCTGAAAAATCCTGAATGTCAACTATAGTTAAAAATCAGTCTAGGTTATAAAAACATCAACTGGACCACAATTAATAATTGAATAACACTAAAAGTCTAGCTGCTCAGGTTTACTATCACAAGCTACTAATATAAATTTCAAAAATTTATAACTAATTTTAAAAAAATCAAAACCTAACAAACCATACCATTCTAGAAAGCTATAAATGTTAAATAGAGGCTAAAAATAAGAATAGACCAACATAGAAGCGTTTATCCTACAAAAACGGATGGAACAATAATAGAGGTCTAGCTGTGTCCTTAATATTGATATGAAACTTAAAAAAAATTTCTCTCCCGTATAGACATCCAATTAAAGTGATCTTAGTGGCTATAGAAAGCTTATCATGTCTAGTTTATGACTGTAAAATTTCATAGCCATTGGAAACTATTTGACCCACGGATGACACAGGTAAAGCAACTAACCATATGAACAGTATATTTGCCAAATTTGTCAAATTTTCCCAACTTTGAAAAATTATAAAAAAAAAAAAATCTCTAGAACTCCAAATTGGGTGTTCTCTGGCTTTATAAAAAATTCTAGATAAGGCCTACATGCATGCCAAATTTCATGCAAAGACTAGCTCATTTAGTTAGATTTTGACATAACTCAATAATATGGCAATTTTAGTACCATAAAGGGGTCAAATTGGTTCTATTTGGCTTCTTATCCATTCCACAACAACTTGACCACATTTTAAAGCATAAACATAGAATATATAAACTTTTCAAATGATCCAAATTACCATACATCTCAAACTCACTATACCACATGCATAAATACACATTTAAGAATGGGCTCTCAAGAGGTCAAAACATATTTTCTCATTCATTTGGCTTCAACTTTGGTTTATATACTATATTTACATATTTTTATATTTTCCTAAGGGTTTACATCTCAAAAATAGTTTATACATACAACCTTTGATATTTAATTACATTAAAAGCTACATTAGTGTCAAAGTATATCCAATCATGCTCCTTGGCTTCCATTTTTATCTCTTGGAGACCACCCAGACATGGTGAGATGGGAAAGGGAAGGGAGTAAGATTCAAAGAATCTTAATAGCTCAAACCCCCATTCAAGTAAGCAACCAAGGCATATAATCATGTCAAGGAACCCCAATATACATCCAACATAAATAAAAATCATTCAATCCATAACTTTCATGTCATAAAAACATATCAAAACTAAAAATAAACTCTAACAAAAACTAGTCAAGAAGACATAATGGTACCATAGCAATAAAACAGCATCAATGGCATGTTTGATAATATAAATACATATACAAACATCCAGTGACATTCATATAACCAAGAATGCATACAAAAAGGAGTGGAGAGCTATCTTGGTACAAATACGAGTCTTTTTCCTTGACTATTCTTCTCTCTTCAAGGTCACACACTTGCAATTGGATAGGGTTTGATTCCTTTGGCCTACACACAACAAATAGAATCTAATTACATTCTTGAAACAAGTTTTAGCATCACTTACACATTAAGGAAGCACACCTTTTTCTATGGTTACATAATAGTTCCATAAAAGGCCTAATGAAGCAACTATCATAATTCAAGATCTTGGCTTCCTTTTCTTCTTATATCTAGGTCTCTTGACTCCAGTTAGATTTCTTGAAGTCTTCACAAATTCATTCCGAAAAGCCTAGATACATATTGCTTCTTTAAATCACATTATGAAACCTACACCTCTAACTCTTAATTTATAGCTTCTAAATTTTTCCCTTGGCTTCCTCTCATCTTCTCTGATCATATATAGTCCCAAGCTAAGCCTAAGAAAACGTAAAACACTCCCTAGCCCCTCCAAGTGTGTTTGGGCGAGAGATGAAAAGCATTTTGGGCCCATGGAGTTTTCAATTCTTCCTTGAAGGAAGAGGCACTTGGGAGGCTTCTTAGGGGTCTTAGGTACTCAAGTAAACCCTTACATAAGCTAGGATATTCTTAGATAAAGTCAGATTTTAGCATATGTTCAAAGATCCTTAACTTCGCTACCTTGAATTTTACTAGTTTTTCTTGAAGTTTCCTTGCATTTTCTATGTTCCCATAGTCTTGATTTGGTTCAGAAATAATTCCTCCGTGGCTACCTTATATGAGACCAAGACACCCCCAAGAAGAAACAACAAGGAAGAAGCATGGAAGGCATTGAAGTTACCTTGGTTTCTAGCTAATCTCAAGTGCACTTTTAATTGGTGAATCCCTCTCCTTCAAATTTCACTCTTCCTCCTCTTGACCAGACCCAAAATAGCACCAAACAAATGATTAAAACCATGGAAAGAGAGATGGGAATGAGTAAAACAATTTTAAAGAAGGAAGAAGTTTGTAATTCCAAGATTTTCCATACTTTTTTCCTCGTTTTTCTCCTTCTTCTCCTTCTATGGTGCACCCTTCTTAGCAGAACTTCCCTTTGGTCTTAGGCAAAAATTAAGTCAGTTAAATGGGGGAGAAGTGAGGACAATTCATTTAAGGGAAGAAAAGCTTAAAATTGTTGCAAGAAATTTCCATTTACGTCCCATGTTTTTAGCATTTTCGTTTTATATTCATTTTAGTTTGAGAACTGTCTTTTTTATCATAAAATTAAGGTCCTCTAATTTATAAAATAGCTTTAAAATTATTCAATTTAAATTTAAAACTTTTCTGAATGAAAAATTCAAATTTTGGGTCAATTAACATTCAAAAACATGTATCGGAAGGGTTTAACTGTCCTGAGAGTTCTCATAGTTTTCAAAGCCTCTAAGAACTCTAGAAAGCTCAAAGTTTTTTTTTAAAAAAAACCCTCGTGTGAGTTTTCCAAAAAGTTCTGATGTGAAAGTGGGAGAGAAGTCAAGACAAGTAATCCCTAATTACTTCCTTCATATTGCTTGCCATATTTGAGTCCAACTTGTGTTCTTAATTTTGATGGTTCTAAGTTTTCCAATTATTGGTATTTGTTATGATATTTCTTTTAGGAATAAGAAATTGGTTTGTCTTTATTATGGTTAGATTAGTTGCAGACCTTGAACCAAAGGGGAGTATTGTTGACTTAGGGAATACTCTAAATCTTAAACTTCAAATTTCCCCCTAAATTCTAACCTTGACAACCCCTAACCTAAAGCATGACAAGGAGCACAAAAATTTTGGACACGACAGTCCAAAAAATGCACATCTAGACTTCATTTGTGAACTTAAGCCCTATCACACCATCATGTTTTCAAGCCAAAATTTTTTTTCTACTTTCTTAACTACTAATAATCAACCTTAGATCACAAAAACTCCTTAAAATTTGACCTAAAATAGTGTCAAACCCCACCAAGCTAGTAGCAATGAATTTGAGATTAAAGAATTTCAAGTGTGCAATTGGTCACTCAACCAACATCCCTTCATACCCATGAACACCCAAGCTTTTTCCTGCAAACCATATGAACCTAAACTAATTTGTTTAGACCAATAACTCTTTAAACAATGTGAATTTCATGGCTCTTAACATAAGATAACCGCTATGATAGAAAATGCCTTATAATAGCAAAATGACTCTTACATGAAACAAGTGACATGACCAAAATGAGCTATACCCATCCAATCACTCCCAAACCACTTTGAACAACTTTTATTTACCTAAAGAAGTTTGTCCACACATTAAAATCTACCTAAAAAGCTTTAAAGTGAAATATGGATACTTTATACCTCACTTACAAGCAAAATTTCTCATTTTTTCTACTATATATGTTACATGTACTCAAATCCCATGATACACATCCAAAGGGATCCAAACCACTTTTACTCACTTAAGTTTGTTAAATTAAACTTGCTCAAAGCTAGAATTGTTGATGAACTGCTTAAATGACCATGGTGGCCATACCTTCCATTCTAAAATCCCATATTTAGGCTTATGTGTTCCAACTTGGAAATTTTAAAAACCACACCTTTGATACTTCATTATTTTATCTTTAGACCCAATTTATGTTCGTTATCTTTTTCTTTATTGATCTGTGTAATATATCTTTATATGGATCAATTTTATGGGCTCATTTTCTAAACTCACCAAATTTATTTGAGCAACTTTCAATTATTTAAAGAAGTTTGCTCAAACCTAGAAATCACCACAAAAGCATGTGTAACAAAATGTGACCATCTCAAACCTCTCTTTTCTCACTAACTCTAAAAGCCAACACTTATAGCTTCTTGTCATTTAGGTTCTACCTACCTAAAATTTCCAATTGGGATTCAAATAACCCTAAATCACTTAAAACAATCTTATATTCCTAAAATAAACTTGTTCTAAGGCTAAGCTTGCCAAAATAAATAATTTTATATAAGTTAGGGGAATGGTGGCTAATTGGTAATATGCAAAAAGTAAAGGCTACTCCAATGGTTTATACCTTGACTATGTGCGTAAAAGATATTTGGAGGAGGTTTCATCCAAAGACATTTTTGTTGTTAAGGTATTATACTCAATTATATATAATATGACTTTTTGCTAACATGTTAAGGAATAGATTAGTAGAGTTTTAGTTGTATTTTAGATTCATTTCCAAGGTAAAGATTAATTTTTGAATTGAATATTGGACTGTTGAAAAATTTTCTTTTAAATAACCTATCATGTTGATTTTGCTAAATTTATTGGGATTTCATTTAGCTTCATCAAGCCATGATATTTGGCATGCTTCTTGATCAATATGTTAGGAATCAAATGTAATTTGTTTTGTATTTTTTTAGGTTGGTTTGTTTGGTTAAATACATGTATTTCTAGATATAGGTAAGAATTTCTTGTTTTCAATTTTTCTTGGTTATAACTCAATTTTGTGAATTTTTTGGGAATAATATAAACATGACTTTGCTCTTAAATCTTTTATACAAGCTTTTCCATATATCTAGCTATATAAAAGGTTTTTTTTGGGTGAATTTTGAAGATCATTTTGTTGTGTTCTTATTAGCTTTTTTGTAGACTATACAGATGTCTTATTTATCAATTTTTTTTAATTTTTTAGCTTTCTTGTTTGATTTCTTTGCATTGGTTCTTATGCAATTTTACACTAAAATTTGGCATGAAGGCTCTTTTATAAGCCTATTTTGTTGAGAAAAATTAGCTTGATGTTTGGAATACGTTAGCTATGCTTTTTTACTTATGGATTATACATGATTCATCATTCTTATAATTTATTTTTTGATGTGTGCTATTATTTCTATAAGTACTTCAAATAATTTAGATAAGTTTGTCTTAATCTAGAATTGATCCAAGTAAATGTAAGTGATCAGTATGTTAAATTTTAAAAATCTTCTTTAGTCATTATTTATTCTGTATACTATTACTGGAGTGTTTAATAGAAATAGAATAATGAAATTGTTATTTAAAGTCAAAGCCTATTCACGTGGTGTTATTTTTATATTCTTGTGGGCCAATAGGCACATCATCGATTTTAAAACTCTTTTGTGATTTGCTTTGCTTTGCCTCTTGTAAAAGAAAAAGTAAAGAAGTGACTATTTTGATTTGGATTTTGATATGCCTTAATTTTGTTTCATTTTAGGCTTATGTGATGGTAGATAAAACTAATAATGTAATGGAATTGATTGGGAGTTTAAATTGTCTCTCTTTTTTTTTTTCCTTTTCATTGCTAAACTAAAAAATTAAAGTATATATTCTAGTGTATTAGCTTCCTTAATGATTTTAAATTTGAATTTGATAGTGTTGAGTATGAAATTGGATTAAACTCTATATCGGCAAACAAAAATATGAAATAAATTAAAAAAACTAAAATACTCTTTAATGATGATTGTAGTAGCCATTACATTTTTTTTTAAATTTACAAAACTTTTATTGACGACTTTAGTCATTGCTAAAAGTACCTTTTTATGGTGACATTTAAGGTTGCCACTAGAAGGGTAAATCCCACTTTATTGCTGTTGGGGTTTTAACAGTGACTATTGTTGCCATTGAATGTCTCTTTTAGTGATCTCATGTGTTGTCACAAAAAATGGTACCTATGGCCACTAAAAGTGCTCATTTAATGGCAACTTTTTATAGAAGGCAAACTAATGAAAGTCATTGCTATATTTTGGTAGTAATTTTTGTTACTATTAAATGTCATTTTTTAATAGTGACTTTTCTATTGCCACCAAAGATATTTTGCCATATGTGTATTAGCCTTGATTTAGTGGTGATCAAATGTCGCCACTAAAACTAATTAATTATAACTTTTTAACTTTTGTCATTATTAAAAGTCAGTTTTTGTTGTGTGAGTCTTATTCTCTGTTATTATTGAAGTATCAATGCTTTATTTACACAGAGAAATTTAGTAATTTATAAAAAAAGTCTCAAGTTGGAACCTTTGTGTTGCTATCAGTAATGAGAAATATTTATCCTTAGATCATGAAACTGATGTTGGAGGAGGCGATAAAGGGTATTGGATATTTTACCTAAGGACCAAAGCAAATGCCGAGAACCTTCTCCTCCATGGCATCAAGGGTTTATAAGAGCTATCAAAGTTGGTCCAGGCTTGTTCGTGGTTTCGCTGTGCCAGTAAAGAAGAACATTCATTCGGGGTCGACTTAGATGGAGTGACGTAGTGTCAGGTCAAGTGATTCCTACTCATCCATGAAGTTCCTGCCTTTCTCCATTGTTTACAGAGACCAATAGGAAGCGATATGGGTCACAATGGAGGATGAACACGTAAACAATGTCCAAGGCGAAGAATCACATTAGGGTGGCTTTCAAATAGAGTTGAAGGGAAAATGGGTCATTATATATTCTATTTTGCTGATGTGTCGGTAGCCATATAATGCCATATTAGACTTTTGTTTGCCACGTAGGGTCAGACTTGGTGACATTATGATGGTCTCCAACAGCGAAGATTCTCTTATAAATGTTTTAAAATTATAGAGATCAAATTTAAAAAAAAAAAAAACAAAGTACAGGTATATTAAAAACATGATAAAACTATAAGGACCAAATTAATTTGCAATGATAGCTAATTAAGTACACATTTGATTTCTAATAATTCTAGTGATAAATTACTTCTCGATTGATTCACATGCCAATCTCCTAAGCCTCCAAGTAAAAGCAGGTCTTTTGTAAAAATTTTGATATTTAAATTAGTAACTACACATGATATGGGGTATTAGAGTAAAAGAAGGTATTTGCGCCAACAATGTATTGAGTTTTAGACCCAATATTTCTCTCATCATTAGAGTAATTTAGTTTTCTTCCTAGATATACATACATCCTGTAGCTTAACACTTTGTATAGAATATTTGAATTCTAAATCTTTCAGGGGTATTAAATGTATGAACTCATACATTAATTAGCTTGATCATTAATGAACTAATTATGAATCTCTTTTTGGTGTTTATATAGAATCACAATATGGTTGTGTACGTCGAACCATTTGCAATGGAAGACATATATAGACTTATACTTGGGAGAGAGCTACTCAGTGCTTGTAACCACAGGCTGAGACCCTTCCAAAAATTACTAGATTGCCATTGGTGTAAGAGGAAAAATGCCCAATAACCCACAAGTTCTAACCATCCTAAACTATCAGGCCACTTTCGCTTCAAAGCTTTCATCTTCTCCACCTCTTTGGAAATTGGAAACAGTACGAACGAAGCAAATCATTCACCCAAAAAAGCGGGCCCAACGTAGGCCTTAACACACAAAACCTAACAAATGATTTCACCAAATGGGCCATCAACAATATGTCCTTAACATTGCCACCAACTCCTTGGGCTCCCTCAAGAATGTTTTCGACCCGAAAAGCCCACTTGAGAACTTTCTCGCCCTGAAGCCGTAGGTGAACCCAGATTGGACAACGGGCTTTGGGGTATACGTATTCGATGTGGATCAAATTGTTACAGTGTGCACATATAACTTTTGGTTACAGTTTTCACTAAGCAAATAACAAATGAATCTTAATTTGAAATATTAATTGTTACCAAACAATAATATTATCAAAATTAATATTTTCTGTTTTAATGATGTTATTACGTTGAATGACTAGAGTAGGATGCCAACTCGAAGAGTAAGTTTATGGTTGTAAGATGGAATAAATTTTTGTTTAACAATTTGGGTTTAATTCTTTGAAAATACTTTGACAGTAAATTTTTAAAAACATTAGATTAATGTAAGAGAGTACATCCTTGTGACTGTTTACAAAATTTGAAGATATCATTATTCATACTTTGAAAAAAAAAAATTAAAATCTAGAAGAAAAGTAAGCTGCCATTGCTCTTTTAGCAATTATTCATGCCATCAAATTTTCATCTTTCGCGTTTATGAAAGTGGTTCTATCACTTCGTTAATGTATTAGTACTTTAATTAATTGATATTTTTATTTTTACCTAAACATCTTTTTTACTCCTTTAATATTGTAGGAGTTTCAATTTAGCTCCTCTAATTTTAATTCAGTTAATACTGTCATTTAACATATAAAAATTATGCAATAGAATAATTTTTTCGTAATTCAATTTATGTGATAATAAAAATGATGAATTTGCCGTCAATTCGTATATGTGGATGATTTAGGCTACATTTAATCATTATGTGACAGCTAATTAAATGAGATTACTCTTAATTTTATTCAAATTTGAGAATAAAATATACTCAAAGAGATATCACATTATTAGACATAATCTCAATCTCACTTAATAATTACCTGTCACTGATCGAATCTACGTGGCTTACATTGACAATTTATAACTGGAATTTAACAATTAATTGTCAACAAGAGAGCTAGAAGTGTATTCAAAATTTATTTTATTAGTAAAAATTTCTAATAATAATAATAATTACTGAAAACATGAATTGAGGAGTAGTTGCTGTATTTTATTTACATTTACAAATTATTTGTTTCTGAGGATAGCAAGATTGAAAGCAAGCAAAGAATTTGAACTCCAAATTAGATGAAGCAAATTCTCCTCATGGTAAGTCCCTCGCGCAGGAGTTTGCTTGATCAACCCCAAAATTCTTACGATAAGGCTTCTTTAGCTTTTATGTTTGAAGCTTTGGCTACAAACGAAGATATTAACTAGCTTATTAAGCACGCTGGCAAGGGAATACCAGATGTGCAATGTATCTTAAACTGTTTAGATTTAATTAATTAATTAATTAATTAATTTTATTTTTTAATAGAAGGTAAAATATAAAATAAAAATAATTTCACAACTTACAACTACAAAAAAAATGTTTTGTATCAAAAAAATTAAATTATTTTAATAAAATTTGAACTATATAAATTAAATTCGCAAACTGAAATGCACACAGTAGTGCACCTCCCTCCCTAGCGTATAGAGCATTTGTGTCCGAAGTAGATACACCTTTTAGTAAGGGTGTTCAAAACTGATGTACACTAATTGAACCAAATCGACTTGAACTAAACTAATAAATTAATTTTGGACATTATAAAATCGGTTGGTTTAGTTAGATTCTTAATTTTATCAAATTTAGTTTGGTTTTTAACTTAATCAAACCAAACTAATAATATATATATATATATTATTTTTATTAATTAAGTCTAAATTATGCATAAACTTTTTATCAATAAAAAATAGTGATATTTTTGTTTCTACTTTATTTATATTTAGATAAATTTATCAAATAAGTTATCTTAAAAATATTATTATTTATTAGCTTTATATATAATATTTAATTACAATTGTAGAATAATTGAACATAATTATAGGGATATTATTTTTTTAGAAAAAAATAATATATAATAATTAATTATTTTAATATTATTATTGATTAGAATACTAAAAGATATATAATATTAGAATTTAAATTTTACATATTATAAGAAATAAAAACTAAAAAAAAAATTAAGTCACTTTTAGGCAAAAGAAAAAAAATATAAACTACACTGAACAAAACTAAACAAAAACTGAACCAAATTGATTAGAAATCAAAATTAATAAAATCTAAGAAAATGCTAAATAGACAATATCAGTTTGGTTTGATTTTGGTCCAAACCCGAACCAAATCGAACCTATAAACACTTTTACCTTTTAGGGTAGGATTCCCATCCCCCTTTCCTGTTTGTTGCTATCTTATGTTGCGACTCTACTGTTTGCAAGCAAGTTGAGAAACACTATTCTTTGAAATCATACTTGTTGACACTTTTGTTTCTATTTTTAGCTTTTGGTTAATGAAGTTTGTAATATCCAGTACTTCATGAGAATATCAAAATAAGTCAGTTTGAAAAGCAAGTCCCCTGGATTGAATGATTTAAGGCCAAATAAAATTAGGATAAAATTTTAAATAATAGATAATATGGATCTAAAGTCTAAGATGGCCGAAAACTCAAGCTTACTATTGTCTCTTTTAGTCTCTGTATCTTCTTTAAGGGTGACTGCCACTAAAAGGGCAACTACCACTAGAAGCAGGATTTACTTTACCTTTTTTATTATTGTTGTTGCCACCACTACTACAAGACATAGTCAGCACTAGGCCCAAATGAAAGAAAAAAATAACAAAAACATAATAAGGAAAAGCTTTTATTATCTTATAAAACCCAAAAAGGTATAACTACAAATGTAGTCGTTTCTTAAAAAGTCCATTAACATTTAAATATGTTGTAAGATATCACTAGTCACCTCTCAAAAGAGGCATGCCTTTTATATTAAAAGCTTTATACTTGTGGCATCTTAGATTAGAATTAACTTAGCTAGTTGTTAGCATTTATTTAACATTAACTTCTAAAGAAGAACTTTAACTTCAAACCATGAGCTCTTGTGCTATCTATTCACTAAAAATTAATTCTTGACTCATTTCATTTAACAAAAATCATTAACATATGAAGTGAACAAATTATTGTCTCACCATATTCATTAACACATTTAGTTAAGAAACAAACCACTACATATAATAGTGGTTAGATTAAATAAACAAGATAAGAAAGCATATTCAACAAGATATGCATGAACAAAGATAGCATAAATATACATGCAAATAACACACAACCATATGTATATACACAAACATGTAACAATATCGATGCCCATTTTTAATTCATAAAAAGCAGCATTTTTTTAGAACATCATAAGCATCTTTCTACATCTCGTGTCATTCTAAAATCAGGATCTTGGACATGTCATAAAGAATAACTGCTAAGAACAAAAAGTAAATTAATGGCCAAAAAATAACAAAGTAAATTTAAAAATGCACATGTCATTTAGCCTCCATATAACACCAAGAATAAGAAAGTGGTATTCATATAGAAGCTAAAAGAACAAAATAAACAAAGTGGTATATAGTTCATTCATCATTGCCTCCAATTATTGATGCAAAAAAAGAAAAAAATTGAAACTTTGAAATCAGAACATCTTCAGATTGATTAATTGAAGAATGCTTCAAAGAGAATTCTTAGTCGGTATGGACAAATGCATAAGCAACATAGGCCGAAGATGAAGAAAAGATGAAATGAATAAATAGAGAAAAAGAACCCTAATCAATGGATATGTAAAATAAATTAAAGGAAAAAGCCTTTTAAAGGAAGCAAAGAGAAATAGATCTATAAAATCTTAGACACCATTTAGAGGAAGAAGATGATAGAACAAGGAAGGGAAATTGAATAAGAGAAAAGAACTCACCACCCACATTAATGGCGATGATTTTGAGCTTAACTTGTGACAAGAGACAATGCAGGATTTGGAACTGTGACAATGACAGGTTGAGAACAAAGCTTTGATAGGAGATAATAAAGGACGAAGTTAGGAGATGGACAACAAAGTTGTAGGGTTTAGAGGATGAGAATTTTGTATAATCAAATGAAAATGGAAGATGAAGGGAGATAATGTAGCCTTTTATTTTTTTTTTTTCCTTTTTTTTTTTCTAAGAATTAAAAAATAAAAAAAATTAGTCCTATTTTCATAATTAAATTTTTTAAAAAAATTAATTTAATTTTTATAAAATTAATTTGTTATTAAAAAAATTTAATATTAATTTTTAAGAAAATGTATATGACATTTAATGTGAAAATATAGTAAAAGTATTAAATTAATAAATAATATGACCTAATCAATGATAATATAATGAATTAATATATTATATATTATATAGTAAATTTGATAATAAATAAATAAAAAAGTATCCTATTAATTTTTTAAATCCTATATTTTAGATCTTCAATGTATGAAACCTAAAATTTAAAATTTTAATTTAACAATAAAAAATAAAAATAATAGTTAGTTATTTTTTAAATAACAAATGATTAAATAACTCATCAAATGGGATAATTATCTATTTAGGGTGCTAGCAGGCGGGAGTAAGTGAGGGGAAATTGAGCTTTGGTAAAAATATTAAATTGTTTATTTTTATTAATTTATTTAATTTAGTCAATTTTATATTTTTGTTTCTATCTCTTTATTTTGGGAGTTGTCATCTTTATTATATAGTTATGTAAATTAATTAGGATTAGGTTATCTAAACTAATTACTATAAGGAAAATAGTGAGCAGTGTCTTAACTATATATCTTAATTTTGATTTTAAGATTTTTTTTTTTTGCTTTTCTTAATTTATTTTTTGAAATTAAAAAAAAAAGATATATAGTTGACTTCAGTTTCTAAAAAAATTAGGTTCCACTAGGTTCTTAGCTATTTTAAAATATAATTATTATATTTATATAGTTTTATCTAAGCAACAATGAGATTGATGAGAACTAGATAAGTGGATGCTTGATTTCTCTATACCTCTTTTCTCTTTTTCACTTTTTTGCTCTCAATCTGACTCTGAAATTAACCCCTTTGATCTCTTAATACCATTTGCCTCCTCCCTTTTCTCATTTGGCCAAATCCTCTCCTTATTCTTTTGCTTTCAAACTTTACTTCCTAATCATGTGAAGGATGCATATATGGTGAAGATTAAGGGTGCAACTAATTAATGACCTGAGGCATTACTCTGTTTGAGACTGAAATGCAAGGATGCGTGAATGACATTGAGATTAATATGCAAGGGTGCATGAGGAAGCACCTAATTCGATCCTTTAGAGTGTTTTTTATTGATGCCTAGAATAAGAAAAGAAATGGGATCAAACACAAGACTTTCTGCATTTTAACCACCTCTTTTTTCTATTATATATATATATATATATGTAATTAGTTTTTATTTAGCACTTTTTATTTTTTATTTTGATTAATGATTGGATAACTCATAAAATTAAATAAAAATAAATAAAATGAAGCTATTGACAACTAATATAAAAATTTTAAAAATAGTTTAATTCATAAATATATTCTTCAGGATAATTAAAATTACATTTATCTTAATTTTTATGAGATAATTATTAAAATTTTAATTATTTATCTTTTAATTAGAAATTAAATAATTATAATAGAATTATCTATCTGGTTTATTTTTAATTTTTTATTAATGATTAGATAACTTATAAAATTAGATAACTTGTTTTTAATTTTTTAAAATATATTAAATATATTCTTAATAAAAAATAAATATTAAGAATATATTTATATTAGATATTATTATTTCTGTGTTTATATATATAATAGTTTGTACTTAGATATTAGAGATGTGTGTTGGGAGTAACAATCAAACACTTAAGCATTATACATAGATGACCTAGGTTTGAATCATACCACACTTCATTTTGAAAATTTGCAAAAAAAATTTATATAACTTTTAGTGATAACCTAAAATTGCTACTAAAACTCACTTTAATAGCTACAAACAAGGGTCAACACTAAAGCTTTTAGCATTAAAATTTTTGTTTCATCCAAAAATTTAGCTTTCAGTGGTGATCCCATGTTGCCATTAAAGCATACTTTTAGTGACGACATATGTAACATCTAATTTTTTATAAAAGGCCAAAAATTAAGGATTTTTAAAGAAAGTTCCATAAATCATATGAATAGTAGCCAAATAAAAATTAGAAGGATATACTAGACTTCTAAAAATGAGGATATAAAGTTTGAGATGCCCAGAGACTGGAGCAAAAAAAGCTACAAAAAATTGTGAAAATATGTAGTGACATTTTTGTAATTTTAGGAAAATTTTAGAAAACTCATATGAGGGATTTTTTTTAATAGAAAACTTGAGTTCCTGGGCTCTCAGAGATCTTAAAAATTATAGAAATCCTTAGAACAGTTAAAACCCTTTGGTGAGCAATTTCAGCTATCAATTGACCAAAACTTCGATTTCTGTTCAGAATGGTTTTAAATCCCATTTGGATGTACCAAAAGTATTTTATAAATTAGAGAACTTAAATTTTATGATAAAAAAGATGGTTCTAAAAAAAGAGTTAAAATAAGCCTAGATGGAAAGAAGTAAGAAGAGGAGCTAAATTAAAATTTTGAAAAGTTGTATAAATAGACCATTAACCTTCTTAAGCACGTCCCACTTCTGCCCACTCCTTATGACCAACTTTCTCTAGAATAAAAAAAAAAACTAATCGAGGCTGGAATGGCACACAAGAAGAAGAAGAGAAGGGAGGGAATTTCAAGTCTAAAAGAGTAAAGAAATCATCATTTTTTCATGCTACTTCCCTTACTAAACTTGTTCTCCTCTTCCTCCTTTTTTCTCCTATGATTTTGATTATTGATTTGGGGCTATTTTATCATCAGTTTAGTAAGAGGAAGAGACCCTTTGAAGAAGAGACTTGAAGCAATTGAAAGCTCCTTGGCAAAAGCCTTAAAATAAGGTAAATCTTCATAGTTATCTTGCTTCTTCTTGCTTGTTCTCCTTGAGCACTTTTTTAGCTAGACCTAGGCCCATGAAGGAGGAGATGATTTCTAACTAAACCAAGGTAGGAATGAGTTCTAAAGTGTGAGGATTAAGAAGATATAATTAGGATTAAAAGAGAAGCATTAGAAATCAAGTTATGCTACTTAGAGATTTTATTGCACCTAGCCATTCTTAAAGCTTTTTAAGGATAATTTAGCTTATATAAGGAGTATGTATGAATCCATAAGACATCTAAAAAAATTGACAAGTGCCAAGTCCCTAAGAAAAACCAAGCAAACTCCATAGGTGCTCCTTAGATACTATGTCTCGGCCAAGGCATTATTTAAGTACTTAGAGAGAGTTTTCTTTGATTCCGAAGATAGGAATAGCCTAGATGTGAATAATAAATATTAAAGGAACTATTGGCTTGAATTTAGAAATCATGATTTATGAGATGGAAGTTTAGGTCCATTTATAAACATAAAGAAGCAACCTAGTATTTAGCTTCTTGAATGAACTTATGATAACTCTAATGAGTTTAAATAGAGTTGTAAGACCTAGAGTGAATGAGAAATTGGAGTCATGATTATGAATTCTAAGAATTGCTTCATTATACCTTGTATGGAACCATAATGATGCTATAAAAGAAAGTAAGCTTGTATAGAGTTCACGTAAAGTTAGAATTGGTTCCAATGATTAAATTGTGTCCTATTTGATGTGTCTAGGCCAAGCAAATCAAGATCCTCCTAGGTGTAAGTATGTTCTTAGCACAAAGTAGCTTTCTAACTTTTCTTACATATATTTCTTGGATGTTTGATTATCTTTAGATACTTGTGTATATGTTTGAATCATAAGATATGTTTATAGCCATTGATTTTATATTATGGTACCATTATACTTCTTGAAATAGATTTTGAATGCAAAGTAGTTTGAATGGATATGGTTATGCCAAAAGCTCCTTAGAATGGGTGAACAGGAGCCAAAAGTTTCTCAAGATGGGTGAGACAAAGCCAAAAAGTCTCAAAAAAGAGTAAGGCTAAGTGAAAAGTCTTTAAAGGTGGGTGACACAAATCCAAAAGTCTCAAAGAAATTGGATGAGGCTAGACCAATATCTTTTAAAACCTATATATAGTTTGTGTGAGTTTATGTAATACGGAATATGCTCATGGATGTTTATGAGAAGCCTTTATGACATGCTTGCATTCTTTAATATGAAAATGCATCATATATGTATGTTTAAAAGAGTAAAAAATTATTGGAATTCTTTGAATCTTACTCTTCCTTATATATGTATAACTATGTCTAAGTGAAGCTCAAGGAACAATAAATAGGAGCCAAGCACCTTGAAGCATAAGACTTCGATAATAGAATAAGAAAATTTGTACTATGATGTTAAATTTTGTACCTAAATGATGTATATAAGATGTAAATACTTAAACATGTATAAGAGTATGTAAATATCATGTATGAATGGATTTTGAAACCAAATGTATGCTTATATAGATTTTTGACATCCTTATGCTTTGATGTCTATATATGTAAGAATAATTAGAAAGGTGATTTTGAGATGTATAATGATCTGGACCATTTAGGATGTTTTTATAAGCTATGTTTATACTTTTGAATGTGCTCAAATGGTTGTCAAATGAGTAGAAGATTATTTGGTGCCATTTTGACCCCTTTTATGGTTTGAAAATTGACATAATCTTGAGTTGAATCAAAAATTGACCAAATGGATGATTTGATGCATGAAATTTGACATGAATATAAGTCTCATCTCGAGATTTACACAAAGCTAAAGAGCACCTAAATTGAAGCTCTAGAGAATTTATTATTAATTTTTAAAATTGGTCAAATTATGTAGAATTATCCCAGTCACTATTCATATGGTTAATTTGCATTTTTATGTTGTTCAGGAGCCAAATGAAATCCAAAGCTTACAGGCATATAATAAACATTATAAGCTTTTTATAGCCATTAAGATCACCTCATTTGGAACTCTGTAAAGGGAGATATGAATTTTTAACATTTGGGTTTAGTTATAGGATGCATAAGTGACCAGTGTTATTATTCCATTGAATTTCATAGGCCGAACCTAGTTTTTTTTTTTTCTAAAATTTTTATGGTAGTTAAAGGACATCCTAAGCTTTCTAGAATGGTATAGTTGGCGATATTTTAATTTTTTTAAAATTAATTATGATTTTTCAAAGTTCATTTCAGATTATGGAAATTAAGGAAAATTGCAAAGTGTATGTGATTTCGATATGTATGCTTTGGATCTGACTTTTAGGCTTTAAATTGAGTTAGTTCTAGTTGAGCAAATGTGTTAAGGATGAAAAATGAATTTGGTAAGTTCACATGGTCCATTTGACTAAGAATGCATTAGTTTAGCTTGCAATGACACAAATTTTTGTTGCCCAAATTGCCATTTTAGTGAAAATAAATGTTATGAGCCAATTATGCCATGAGTTGACACTTATACAAATATGGTGTTACAACATACAAAAGTCACTACTAAAGGTTTTGGCACCAAAATTTTTGTTTCTTCTTAAAAATTTGCAAACTTTGCCACTAAAATATAATTTTAATGGCGAGATATAAGGATGGCCACCTAAAGCTTTTGACACCAAAACTTTTCTTCCATCTAATAAATTTACACACTTTTAGTGGTAACCCTAGGTCGCTACTAAAGCATATATTTAATGGTAACATAAAAAGGTAGTCACTAGAAGTTTTGACACCAAAATTTTTGTTCCATTCAAAAAATTTGTAAGCTTTTAGCAATGACCCTATGTTATTACTAAAAATTGGAAGCTTGCACATTTTTTGTTAGGAATAAGCATTTTGGTGCCAAAAGCTTTAGTAGTAGCCCTTGTATATTGCCATTTGGCATCAAAATGCTTGTTCCCAACGAAAAATATACAAGCTTCCAGTGGTGATCCTAGGTCACCACTAAAACATACTTTTAATGACAAGAAACAAGGGTTGCCATTAAAAGTTTTGGCACCAAAATTTGTTTCCAATAAAAAATATCCAAACTTTTAGTGGCAACCATAAGCTGCCATTAAAACATACTTTTAGTGGTAACATATAAAGGTCGCCCTCAAAGCTTTTGGCACCAAAACTTTTTACTGTTAAAAAAATTTGCAAGCTTCTAGTGGCGATCCGATGTCACCACTAAAAGTAATTTTAGTGGTGATATACAAGGGTCACCATTAATGCTTTTGGTACTAGAATTTTTTTTTTCTTTAAAAAATATGCAAGCTTTTAACAGTGACTTAAAATGTACATTTAATGGCGACATACAAGGGTGGCTACTAGAGATTTTGGCACTAAAATTTTTATTCCCTCCAAAAAGTATCCAAGATAAAATGTACTTTTAGTGATGATATACAGGGTTGCCACTAAAGCTTTTGGCACCAAAATTTTTTTCCATCCAAAAAATTTACAAGTTTTTAGTGGCAATCCCTTGTCATAATTAAAATATACTTTTAGTGGTGACATACAATCGCCACTAAAGTTATTACCCCTAAAATTTTTATTCCATCCAATAAATTTTACATGCTTTTAGTGGTGATAAACAAGGGTTGCTACTAAAGGTTTTGGCACCAAAATTTTTGTTTCTCCCAAAAAAAAATTGCAAGTTTTTCGGCCACTAAAACATAATTTTAGTGGTAACATAAAGGTCACCACTAAAGCTTTTGGTGCCAAAATATTTTTCCCTCTAGAAAATTTGCTAGCTTTTAGTGGTGACATATAAGGGTCACCGCTGAAGGATTTTGCTAGAATGAGGAATAACTTTTAGTGACAACCTAAGTTTGTCACCACTAAAAGGGACTTCTAACACTACCTTTTTAGTTACCACTAAAAATCATTGCTAAAAATATTCTTTTTTTTTAATAGTGTTAAATATGAAATTTCATTTTGCATAGGAAATTTCTTTTCAGGTTGGTTTTGCATAGAATAGATTGGTAAAAATAATTTTTGAATTAACAATTGTTGGCCTTTGATTGCAAGTATTATGTAAAGCTGTTGGAGGAAAGTAAAGAGAGCATACATAGAGTGGGATATTGGAATAATAAGAGAATAATAAAGGATTAAGTTGTCTATAGTTACGTAAAGAATGTAAAAGAAATGCTAGAATATATTTCA
Organism: Erythrophleum fordii; assembly: GCA_032878935.1. Taxonomy (NCBI): domain Eukaryota; kingdom Viridiplantae; phylum Streptophyta; class Magnoliopsida; order Fabales; family Fabaceae; genus Erythrophleum; species Erythrophleum fordii. The sequence goes on along the minus strand of JAVQMF010000025.1, from coordinate 2,171,526 downwards.
ATTGTAGAGATTTACCAAGATAACGGGTCTAAGATACCAAAAGGTGTAAAAGTACATCTTTAAACAAAATTGGAATTGAAATGTGATAGGATAATAAGTGTCACACCCCTCGAATGTAAGTGTGATGGCATAGGAAACAAATAGTTCTCCTTTCATAAATCTACCGAGACTGACTTCCTACTCAAAATTTAAAGAACATCTCTAGGTCTTAATTTCATATAATAAAACCATTTATAACACTTTTAGATCATCTTTGAATGAAACACATAAATTCCTTTGGTGACTTTTGTAGAAATTTCGGTAGAGTCTCCTCTGTAATTTAGACCTCCCGATATTTCTATAATCAGCCAGCTAACACAATACATCTAAAAGAAACATCCATTATTAATTCAGACCAATAAATAAACTTTTAGAGATTGAGGATACCCTATCTATGATTCAGTGGAGCCACACTCTACACTGTTCAGAATAAATAGATTACATGCATATGAACAAAATGCACCCACATGAGCAACTGCGGGCTCACCAAAAGAAATGAACAGAATATCAACTACTAGTAAGTTGCTGAGGGTGGACTAGGGTCTGTACCGCTATTTGAAAAAAAAATTTTAAAAAGAGGTGAGTTTGACACTCAATAAATAAGTAATTCCAACCCTTAATAGTAGGGACAAGGCATGTTAAAAAAAAATATAACGCATGAAGCATGCCTTATATGAATCATTTCTTAAAATATACTGAAGGCATTTAAGCAGAACCAATTGAAACAGGTGCAGAGCACACAGCTCGCGGGGAAAATAACCACAGACGTAAAGCATTCTACCTGTGAAAACAAAACAAATCCACATGTAGTGGCCACCCACATGGGGCTAGCAACACCCCTGCTAGTTAGGGTATAAATCATGGTACACCATGGCTAACAACTACTATTGTTAGCTACAGGGTTCTGAGCAGATAACCTCTTAACATAATACATTTTCTCAAAATAACAATTCAGACAGAGCACCTTCCATATAAGTTCAATATCAAAGTTTCCATATAACTCAAACAGACTTAAATTTGCAAAACCTCATGTTCAAATCAATTTTCAGTAAACATATATATGACGAAGCATTTAAATACGTAACTCTATAAATAGATTATCAAATTTATAGCACTGCAAGAAAACTTAGTAACAAAATGATTAATACTATTTACTCACGGTTCGTATTACTTACTCACCTTCTAAGATGATATAGAAATTCCCTGCTCACTCCTCAATTATGACTCAATCTCCTGAATACCCTATAATACCCGTTCACCAGATTTTACAATTTATCTCATAAAGAACTTATCTTGTTTATAGGATCAATGAAGCTAAGGAAGTAAGAGAAAAGGTTATTTAGAAAGATGGAAATTAAAGAGAAAAGCAAGTGCCATTGTCTAAAGAAAGTAAAAAATGTATGTTCTCTAATGAAACTTCCACACCTAGCGGTGAAATTTCTCCAGCTAATGACCAAAACGCACAGTATCACTAAAGTTTCAGATAAAAAGTAGGGTTTAGACTTTCCTTCAATGCATTTTTCAAACCACCTAAGGAACTACCATGAGTTCTACGCCTAAAAGCTAAGACTCATTCAAGGGAAAAGGAAAAATGAAACCACATTAGTCTTGGGCCCTTACCTCCCCTAATCCACAAAGAAGCTCAAAGCAAAAGCCAAAAAACAAAATAGGGAAGGCTCACACTACACCATGGTTGTCCATCCTATTAGTAGAACACGATGAAGAGAAGCCTATTCTGCATAAGTGAAAGTGGGCAAGTAAGAAGCACAAAGGAACTTAATTTTGTAGCAGAAAATGAGAGCAATAATGCTAAGGGAGGATCAAAAATAAACTTTTGCATAATAGGATCCATGATTGCTCTAACTAGGAATCATAATCTTACATGGAATTTTCTTAGTCTGCACAACACTTCCACCAGCTTGTTTCTTACAGAAAAGACACATAGTAGCACCAAAACTAGAGAATGGGGGAAAGTATCGAAACAGAACTCAAATAAGGAAGCATTACGGAGCAGGTCTGAGGAATGAGTTTATACGAATTAATACTGCTAAAATGGAGCAACAAAAACAAACATGGTAGTAAGGAAAGACGCGAACAACAATGAAGAACCAAGAGAGAGCAACTTACGATGAATAGGAAAGGAGATATAGATGCCTCTAGGTGTGCTTCTGCTACTTTCTCTAATTGAAAGGATGGAGGTAGGTGAGCTATTTGTTATTAAGTTCCAGAGGGGTAAAAGACCTAAAACCCAAGCTTTAGTCTAGCAAATAAGGGCATATAAGGAATAACAAAAAAATGACAAAAGATTAAAAAAAAGGGGACGCTGGGCTACTTCAGGATTCGAACACAGAGCATAGGATATCATATTTCACTTAGCTATCACTAAACCAAAGATACCCTCAACTAAGGTTATTCTTTAATAAGTATATAGATATCTTGGGTCTTTACAATAAGCATAAAAAAGCAGCCCAAGTCTTAGCATAAGATGATGGAACCTGAAGAAAGAAGGTAACCTAACTGGTTATGAGATTTTTACATATAACATGATGATTTTTCCCTATGCAACATGTCAACAAGAGGCAAATGTTTATTTCCTTTTATCATTTTGTGTGAGTCATTGTGGGAGTTGTTTTAGTCCTTTTAAAGATAGATGATTGCTTTGGTGAGATAGAGAGGAATGTTTTAGATAGATATGAATAGATATTTTCTTTATCTTAAATAAAAAGTGTAATATCCAGTTCTCTAAAAACGAGAGAAAATACGAGAAACATAACATACGGTTTCTCCATAAACATACAAAATTTACCAGATACAAAAGCAAGTCCCCCAAAATGAATTAGTTAAAGTCCCAAAAAATTTGGGAAGCATTCTAGACTTTTAAAAATGAGAATTCCAAGTTTAGACAGAAAGAAAAATAAGGCTAGAATGAAGAAACAAATTTGAATGAAAGATTAATGAAACGTAAGAGCATTTTCACCATTTTGAGCAAATTTTGGAATTCTCATAAGAGGACTTTTTAAATGAAAGTGTTGAGTTCTTTGGGGTTCTCGAAGGCCTTAAAAACCATGGGAAGCCCCGGACAATTAAAACCTTTTCGGTGGACATTTTCTAATGTCAGTTGATCCGAACTTTGACTGATTCGTTTAGGAAGGTTTTAACTCTAATTTGAGTGATTCCAAAGGTATTTTATTAAATTAGGAACCTAAATTTTATAATGAAAAGACGATTCTCAAAAAGAAGCTAAAACAAGTTAGAAACAAAAATACCAAGAATGAAGGGTAAAATTGAAATTTTTAAAAAAGTGGAAGCCTCTTGAATACTCTTTAAGTTTTTTGTTTCTTGTCTCCTTTATTTGCACGACCTATTCTACCCAAAAACTATAGAAAACACTAACTCTCTTAGGTGCACCATGGAGGAGAAGAAAAGAGGAGAAAAAGCAAAAAAAAAGGTAAAGAATTTCATAAATTTTCATGCTCCTTCTTCTTCTAAACTTGTTGCTATCCTCTTAAGCTTTCTTTCATATGATTTTATTGGAAATTGTTGGATCTATTTTGAGGAAAGAACAAAAGGGAAAATTTGGATTTGAAGAAAGGAGGCCAAGGAAAGTGAGAAACAAGCAAGAAAAGCCATGAAAACAAGGTAAAATCTCTATCCTATGGTAGCTATTCCTCCCCCCTTCTTCTCCCTATTTCACCCTATATATGTAGCTACAAAAAGGCTTAAATTTTGGATAGAACCAAGGGTGAATTCTATGAATTTAAGGGAGGAGAGTGAGAATATACAAAGAAATTCAAGAAAAGGCTATTGATTTATAGGTTTCCTTGAAAATCTAATTTGATGTAATTACTTCTAAGCCCAAATGAATATTTATATAAGTTCTTAAGATTCCTAGAAGTTTCCCCATATGTATCCTCTATCAAAAAAATAAAGCAAACATCCATGGAGGCCAAATGCTACACAGTCTTGGCCTAAAGAAGATAGGACACCTAGGGGGAGTTTTAAATTCTTCCAAGCCTATTTTTGAGTCATATATGATGAATGAAAATGAGGCGAAACTTTGGAAAAAATTTAGGAGGCCTAGAGAATGAATTGATGTCTTAGGTTTCATAATATGACTTAAAGAAGCAATATATAGTTAGACTTTTTGTTCTAATTGTGTGATGACTCTAAAAGGCTTAAAAGGAGTCAAGAATCATATATAAAAAGAAAGAATGGAGCTAGAACTCATTTTATGGGTGTTCCTTCATTAGGTGCACTCTTGGAACTATAAAGGGGTTAATAGACTAAGTTAATATTCAAGAAAGATGTGTGGCCTTAGAGTAAACTCCATAAACCTAATTGGCTTCCATAAATTGTGTTTAGGCCAAGAAAAACCAATCCCACATCTTTGTGTGTGTAAGGTCGAGGAAGGAGGAGCAAATTCAAGAAGAGAAATGTGTGATTGCAACCAAGGTAGCTCTTTCTAGCTTCTCTCATGCATGAATGTGTGCTTACATTATTTTTGAATGTGTGTGTGTATGTTTTAAGTTATGAAAAGTATTCTAGCATGAACTTTTATTCCATGGTACATAATGTTACATTATGCTTTCAAATGATGTCTAATATGTATGCTTGGGTTTGCTTGAGTGTGGAGAAGCTAAGAACCCTCTAGCCATGGTAAGAATAAGCCAAAAACCCTTGAAATTAGTTGAGATAAAGTAAAGAGTCTCCAAAGAGTGAGGTTCACTCCCAAGAGTAAGGTTGAGTTAAAAACTTCTTAAAGAAATAAGTAAGGCAAGTCCAAAGTCCACAAGTGAATAAGTAAGGCTAATCCACTTACTTGGCAAACCTATGTATGCTATGTATAATTTGTTCAAATATAAAGGTGTCTCTTAAATGATTGCATATGTCAATATGCTCTTGTATGTATTTGTAAGACTTTGTTTGCATACTTTATGTGTAATTGAAAGGGAAATGAGCTGTTAAAATTCTTTGAATCTCACTTCCTCCTCTCTAATATTCTAACATACTATGTGGACCAAGAGAATAAGGCAATGGGAGCCAACAACTTGGAAAATGAGAGTATGACATCAAAGTGCATAGATTTTACTTCTTTATGGCCATATGAGTGGCAAATTTTGTAATCTGTTATTGCATATGACCTATGACCCCATAAACATATGTAATTATGTTAATGTATCATGCATAAATGAGAATTTATGTTACATGAATATTATAATGCAAATTGGACATATAATGGTAAGACTAGCATTATGGAAATTGGTGTATGGCATGGGGTGAGAGTGTGAGTTTTCAAATTCTGGGTTTGTGAACCTTTGAGACAAGTTTAAAATGTCATTTTGGTGCAATCCCACATGCTCAAGTGGCCACATAAGCTTAGGAAGCAAATTTGGACGCTTTGATACTAGTTGAGACCATAAAAATAACCAAACTGGAACCCTATAGCACAAATTGACCAAATGAATTAATCTTTCCATAAAATTTGGTAGATATGTAGAGCTCATTAAAAGCTTTTTGGAAAGTTAACGTGCAGAAAAATCAGAGCTCTGCAAAATTAATTATAAATTTTCAAAGTTAGAATTTTTCTATTATTCTGGTACATATACTGTTTATATAGTCAGTTTTGTGTTCTGTGTCATCTGATGGTCAAATGGTGTCTAATACTTGTAAAATTTTATAAGCATAAATTAGAGTATATAAGATTTTTGTGTCCATCATGACCACCTCATTTGGAGGTCTAACCAGAGAGTTATGAATTTTTGAAGTTTAATATTAGTACCAATAGTGTCATTGGACCTCCAACACTGTTCCATCATAATTCACTTCCCAGATGGTCTTGGAGTGGTCTAGAATATTTTTTCCTTAAATTTAACATCTCTAGATTCTCATATTGACTAAATTTTCATGATTTGGATTTTTTTCAAATTAGTTATGAATTTTCAAAGTTTATGATAGTAAGTTGTGACAGTAGCCTAGGTAGCTGAGACCTTGGGTGTTTTTCGAATATCAAACGTCTTCTACTTGATATTTTATAGCCTAAAATTATTTTTAGCATAAAGTAGACATCTTTAGCTTTCCATAATGTAAAGATTGCCTAATTTTTATTTTTTTAAAAATAGTTATAATTTTTCAAAGTTTGGGACAGAAAGTGAAAAATTCTGGCCGAAACTACACTAGGATATTTTGTGTGTTAGTTGTACTTACACGAGTTCTATGCCACTTTTGGTGATGGATTTGAGATATATCTATATAATTAAATATGAAAATGTGATACATGAGTCCATATGGGTCACGGGACTTTGAAAGAAAAATTTATGCATAGCACAACGCAAAAAAACTTAATATTTTAATGTTATTTTTCTTGCTTCCCTATATAATACTTAGCATGAGACTTAAAATTAGCATGAGGCAAAGCTAGAAATCTATAGTATTACAACAAGAGCTTTCATAACTTTTTCTTTTCTATTACTATTAAGCTTTTTTTTTTTTTTTTGCTATTATTGAGCTTTTATTTTTGCTATTGTGCTGCTACTGCTTTTAATCTTATAGTGAATCCAAGTAGAGGTATCATATGTGGCATCTTACTGGACTAGAAGGATCCTTCAAGCATGCTCATGACAACATGGATGACTTTCAGAAATCAATGAATCAATGACTTATTCAAATCAAGTCAACTATGGTAAACATGGAGGCACTACTATAGAAATTTGTTACCCCCAGTCTTACTGCTTCTTTTTCTTATTCTCCTCTTCCTTCTCTAGGATTTGAACATCACATCCTAATAACTCCCTACTCAAAGGAATGAAAATTGAAGTACTAGCATTTGATGGGTTTGACGCTAAAAATTATGTTTTCAAAATTCAAGAATTTTTTAGGATGTATAATACCTTATTAAAACAATGCATCTCACTATTTCCTTTGTATATGATAAGAGTTGCTTGTAGATGCTACAAATAGATGCATTAGAATGACTTTATTCATAAGTAGTAAGGCTTCCTTGATGCCTTTTTACTATGGTTTAGTCGTACATTACACAATGATCCAAAGGATGCTCTAAAAGATTTGAAGCAAACAAGGACAATGGTGGAATGTCAAGCTCATTTTGAGGAAATTTCAACCTGGGTGGTTAGCCTCACGAATCCTTAGTTGATCAGCTTCTTTGTTGCTAGCCTATATTAAGCACAAGATAATAGTGGCACAACCAACTACCTATTTTCATGCAGTGTCGCTAGCAAATTTATTTGAATGATTAGCAAAGTCACCAAACTAGCTATGTAGTATAGAATAAGATGGATCAACCATACTAATATCTTATTGCACTAGAGTCAAAATGTATGAAGATGCACAGGGTATATCAATGCCAATGTCTTTGTGCACCGGCCTTTGTTGTTGCTGTCCATCACTTCCAATAGTAGGCTATTGGGCTAACAAGTAGTTTTAACATCTTTTTCTTAGATGACTTGTCAGAATCTGAGGCCTAGGTAGATCTAGTACTTGTTCAGTAGGCTAAGAAAATAGTGAGAATTGTTATTCATCGAGAACAAGTAATATATCACTAAAGTCTTAACCTATAGTGTCGTGAAAATCTATAACTAGAGGGTCCTATAAGTGCATTCTGTAAAGTTTTTGTACCAAATTAACTTAACTAAAAAGGATAAAAAGTTGCATATCAACATATAATATATTAAGAAAATGAAAATAATAAAGGTGACAAACGATCAAAAAATATACCACACGCCAACAAGTATATCACCAATATCATTGCTTAAACTTAAATGTGTGATCAAAGTGCTCATCAATAATATGAGATTGAGACGTAGTGTTTTGCCATTTATACATTGTTAAATGAAAATGCTATGTTTAGATATCCAGTTAGTTTGAATTCTTCCTTGAGGCTGTAGATTATGAAAGGCATCCAATCAAACTGCCTCTTGAAGCATTGGCTGGTGATGATTGAATTGTCACAAGACACAATCTAGATGGTGCTATTTTATGATTCAAAAGCATATAAGTAACATTGATGCAATCCAAATGTTCGAAAAGGTCAAGCAATACCCCTGAATCACCTATGTAGGCTCTATGGCTAGTACGGGTGCTAAATAATATGTGGGCAACATGAAATGGAATAATAGGTCATTATGAAATAGTTAAAAAATAATAATGCACATCATAAATTAAAATCAAATACACACTATGTTATCCCTCATCCAGCAAAGTTCTGCATTGACAAAGGGTTTTGACACTTAGACAAGGAGGTTGTCTAATGTTCTTCCATTTGTTGCAATTAGCAAGCACATTTAGCAAATAATAAGAAATATATGTAGTTAACATAGTTAAATTAAAAATATGAAAATTTTAACTGTATCTCATACCTGAGACCTTAAGGTAAAAGTATAGGATACTCCCCAATGCGAGAGTTGAAAGTGGACGGTCTCTCATATGCGAGCATAGCAAATCAATTCCATGCCTACAAATGCAATAGAATCAAGCATCTAGTTATAACGCAATCACTCTTATAGGTTGAGTTACAAAACTCCTAATAGAGAAAAGCCAACACTACTAATCCCCAGTTAAAACAATTGACCTGCTTGAAGTCCTTCAATAAGGGAAGATATATCAAGTAAACTCTATAACTAAATCTATCTGGCGTTAACCAATATTCAAACATACAAAGAATATATGCACAGGTGAATTGATGTACAACCTTATCCTTCGCATCATCCAATAGATATGCAAAGTTTTAGGCTAACCAAATGATGGTAAGTCGCTACCTATTAATTTGATTAATCGGCAGCTCAATCCATAAGAGCCATTCACATAAGCCTAGCCAAAATGAAGCTTGTCCTGCCCACAACACGACCCTCCTTGATGGGTAGGCCTAACTACACCACTACATCCTTAAGGGTAATTGTGCACCCTCCCTGAATGGTGTGAAATATTTATGTCTCGAAGTGCTATTACTTAACTAGTGCACTTAAAGCAATTTATCATACTTAAACTACTCGAATCATGCAATGTCATGAAAATCACATTGCCTAAAATAATTGATAATGACTAGTGGTGGATTACTTAAACAATCATGGTGTAGGACTAGTCATAGATAGAGTAGTTGATCGACCTATGAACATATAGTTAAATTGGTGTAACTTAATGAAATAGTTAACAATGTTAAACAAAATATCTTACCTTGTTGTTCTAGATAGCTTGCGATATATGCCACGTTTATAAGTATAAAAATAACTCATTTTTTGAACCTAGATGAATAGGTTGTCCAGTTTTGACCATGGGATTTATGCAAAGATAATATAACGTCATGTTACTCATCTAAAATTGACACACATAAATGACATAACATACTACTATTTATTTAAAATTGACATGCATAAATAACATAATATACTATTATTCATTTAAAATTGATATGTACAACTATACATTTACAATTAGAAAGGATAAATTTACAATTAGAAAGGGTAAATTGATGTTAATACACTATTAAGTGTTAGAATTGTGATGCAGACAATATGTGCAATTATGTCCATTTTTGTTTATAAAGGTTGCACTTCGTTGGCTATCTCGAGGTCTTAAAATTTATTTCATTTCAATAATGTGTCGAACGAGGTCAATGTTACTCTTAAAGCATTAATGGATTTGGGACCAACTTTAGATCAGTTAGTTATGGTCAATATTCTCGTCCTCTAATTAGCTGGAACATATTAATGTATGTATCATGCATGGTGTCTAGGTAAAAAAAGGGATCCACAAGATGAAATGTCTAAAAGATGCTAATGCACTAGTTGCAAGAGCATACTAGCGCAAGTACTTCTCTACATGGAATTCATTACAATCACACATGCATTTGGTCAAGCTTATCGTGTAGCACCAATCGCATTGGTGATTCATTTTTTCATAAGGCTCTTCCACCTCAAACAATGTAGCTTGCCTATTAAACACTCACACAACACATGAATCGAAGTGTTGCACATTTATCGCCCTCTTTTTTTTAAGGATTTGATAATAGACCTAACTCACTACCATTTGAAGCATTGACCTACTTAGCATATTCCATGAAGTACTGGCTCACCCGATAATGAGTTGCCTTGACTATGTCTAATATAGGCAAAGACCTAATCTCTTTGAAGATGTCATTCATACATTCTACCAAGTTCATTGTCATATGGCTACAGTGACGACCCACACTGCCATATGCCTAAGACCATTATTCTTTTGAGATTTTTTTGTAATTCACCTTATTGCCTTATCATGTATGATAACTAACTCAGCCAATTTCTTATTGACATACTAACGCTCATATGCATAACCTATACAACAGTTTTGCTTTTAGCAACTAACCCATTATGGTGTATATAATTAATTAGAAAGGAAAAATATACGAATATTTTTTAACTTGTGCTTCAAATCTAATGATCTATAATAAGTGTGTGCAAGTTACTTACTACATGATGAAAACAAAAAATATAATAATCATATGGTAGCTGTTAAATAGTCTGTGAATTAGTGATGACTAATAGAATTGATGGAAGTTTATTTGATATCAAACAAATCCCACATCTTCCTGGTGTCACTCGCTTGTGCAAGTTGAAAAGAAAACATGTCTATGCTGATTGTATCTCCTCTTCCACAACTGCAAAGGCAAGGGGCATAATATGTTGATCATCATCTTATGTCATCATTATTAATAAAGTCCTTTTGTATTTGCTATAAAAGAATATTCCATTAATGTGAATTATCAACTTTAGGTGCTCTATTGCATTTGCATAAGGCTTGAAGTCTTGAAGACCCAAAATATATGCTTGAATATTGGCACTGGTTCACTAGTAGAAGCGCTTAAGGGATATTGGTTGGTCACAATCTTAACATATGAGTCAGACGTGAAATGTTGAACCATGGCCAGTCGTCTAACAATGTAGCATACAAGGTCTCCCAGTTACTAAAGGCAATAATAGCAGCTTTATGTTTGACTCTCATGCCTTCCTGTATGATATAGTGTAACATTAGAGTTTAATTTCAGGTGATATTATGATAGTACCATAGACAAACATGTATGTGGACCGTATATCTTGTAATTTGCCAAAATAATCCTTTCTCCTTGGCCTTTTTACATGCTTTAACCCATCGTCTATAGTTGTTGCCATAATTAATACACCAGCATTCATCGTACTTTTACCTGTTAAATATTTCTTGTAAGTGTGGTGCATTCTCATCGAGTATAATTTCATAATAAGACATAATGCCTTCTGATTTAGATATTGCAATATGATGTGCAATTTCTAGTTATTCATATGCATTTGATTGCCCACTTCCTTACATTCATCACCTTTAGTTAATGCCAAATTAACTTGATGAAAGAACATAGTAGTGACATCAACATATTGTGACACTAGTTCAACATGAAGAACACTAGCTGGATCCTCATCATCATTATTATCATTATCAATGCCGTCATCGTCATCATCATTAACAGGGTCAAGTTAGCAGTGTATTCATCTTCGTTTTCAAAGCCTTTCAATACATTTTTTTTGAGCTAATTAGAGAAGAAAGTTCAATAAAGCCAATTACTGAGCAGGAGGAACTTAGTTGTGAATTAGTCTAAATTGGTAGGACGTAATATTGTTGATTATAAGCTAACGATTACTAAAACAAATCTTGACCGGATGATGGGAGTGACTCTAATACATTGATTCAAGTGTTTGCATAAAATTATACTGCATTCAATTATGATAAGAAACATGAGTGTGATTGCCACATTTTATGCACATCAAAATTATCTTTTAGTATAATCGCTTAGTATACTATGTTGGATTTACTTTCATCGGAAGCCTATATATCAAATCAAATATAACTTGGTTGTAAGAAAGCCATTGCTTTTGACTAATAGCCTCTTTTAACTCCCCCAAAGTGATGTCAATAATAAATGTTATGTAATACAATATTAGGCATTGAAATATTGCACTCTAAACGCTTTTATAAATTCTTCTGTTTAAGTAAATACAAACAAGCCTATCTCTCTTGGCCTTTTTTTTCCTCGCCTATCCTAAACTCAAATCTGTTCCAAATAATTATCGTTGTAACAAAGTTATTTCTAAATATCCTCATTTCAAAACTAGACTTTTATTAACACATTTATTATTTTTTATTCAAACTATTTGTTATTCTTTATAATATTTATTTCTCATATCCCACACTCCACATTTACATTTTTTTCTTATTTAAACAATTATTTCAAAATTTTACAAAATATATTTTATCATTAATATAAATATTTTTAAATTTTAACCATTTTTTATTTGCTTAATTGTTTTAATATTTCTCACATTATTTTTTTATTGAAATAATTTTTATTTATATGTATCCCATACATATTTTTCTTTAAATAATTGTTTGAAATGTTAAATTTTACTTTTTATTTTTAAAATTTTTTTGCCCTAATTTTTAATATATTTTTTATTATTAATATAAATATTTCAAAATTTTAGACTTTTTTTTATTTACTTATTTATTTCAAATTTTTGGATATTATTTTTTATTTAAATAATTTTTACTTATTTTATTGTTAAAAGTATATATGATTTATATTTTAAATTATTTTATAGTCTTTTAAAATTGTTACTAAAATTAATTAAATTAGTGTTTTGATATTAATTTAGTATATGATTCATAATAACATAATAAGTGTAAATTTTTTGTATAAATTTACAATTTTTTTAATTACACTACACATTTATTATATTTTAATTAAAAATTACATATGTATTATATGTTAATTGAAGAATTTAATAATAAAAATATAAAAATTTTATTTAAATATAATTTTTTAAATGTAGGAAGTAAAGGTGGTGAGAATACGTGAGAGACTCCTGAGGAGCATGAAAAACGAGATAAAAAATATTTTGTTTTTATTTTTTAAAAATATATATAAACCATGATTTTATTAAATATATTGTATATGATTATGGTTATATTCAGTAGTATATTGAAATTAATAATAGTCTTATGTTAAAATTTGATATCAAAATTATGCATTATTAAATAGTATAGAAATGAGAGTCATTAATATTAAATTTAGAATTTACCAATTTTCTGAATTTAAAATTTTTTATTGAATAATATTTTTCAACTGTATTAATATATAGTAAATTGAAAATTAATAATATAAAAATGAGAATCATTAAATATTAATGACTCTCATTTTTATATTATTGGATTTTAATTTACTTTATATTAATACAGTAGAAATATGCCATTTAATAAACATGTTATAAACTATATTTTGACTTATAATAATATTTAACTTTTATAAATGTTATTGAAAATAATTTTGGATGCATAAAGCTATCAAAATAAACATTATAAAATTAAATAGATCATATATTTCAAAATCTTGATAGTAATTTAGAATATATTTTTTAAGTAATTCACATTTTTTACGGCGGCAAAGTGTACATCAGAAGCAGTTAAAAAATAAAAGGGACAAAGTCATAAAGTTAAGTTCTGATATGTAACGCTTCATTATCTAACAAAGAGGCACTTATCTCTAAAATCCAATTTGATCTGACGGTAGGAAGGGTGGCCCTTCTTACTTACCTCTCCGTACCTACGCACTTTTCTATTTTGTTTTACCTTTTTCATTTTGTTTTCTTGTATCTAGTCACTCCACTTCCTCCTTTTTTCTTTCTGTTAGAAACACGTGTCATCTCTTGCAACATATATGTTGTTTCAAATATCTCACGTCACTCCTTTTACGTCACACATAAAATGCCTTATATAATATTTTTTCTTTTTTAGCAAAGCGTTGCAATTCGAAGCCAGCTTAGTAAAGATTATTTTTATATATTTTATTTACAATATTTATTATATTATTATAATTATTATTTAATAATATTTTATCATTTTTATTTTTTAAAATAAGATATAAAGATTACTTATATTTTTAAAATTATTTTTTATTCCCTCTAAGAACTGTTATTTTTTTTAATATTTTGCATATTAACATATAAAAAAATATGATGCAATATAAGTTATTCATAATTTTTTGTGCAAAGTTAGAGTCAAAAAATAAAAAATTTTCAATCTTTAAATAATAATTAAATAATTAATATGAATGTTGAATATTATACAATTAAAATGAGAAAAAAATTTAATTTTAAATCATGGCAGTACAGTAAAATTTTTTTAAAAATGTAATAGAAATGACAAGGATTTGGGAAAATTACATCTAGGATTCATTTTGTAAAATTTATAATAAAAATTTTGAAAAATTAAAATTACTTTTAAAAACTAAAATTATTATTAGATTTTAAAAAAATTACTATTGAATTAAAAAAATCATTACCAAAATTTAAGAAAACATATCACTTTTTAAATTTTGATAATAATTTCTTTAAACTCAATAATAAATATTTTAAAATATAATAATTATTATAGTTATTGAAAATAATTTTAATCTTTAAAATTTTTATTATAAATTTTATTTGAGCCTCTAATCTCTGTTAACATCTTTCAATTTCAACTTAACTGAGACAAGCCACGTGCAAATCGTGGGGGACCCCATCATCTCTCACTAAATGTATATCAGAAATGACTAGACAGCTTGCATCCATTAAATTGCAAATATCTAAAGCAGGTGGGGGACATAGTACGGACCCTTTCATGGACAAATTTGGCACATGAGAAATGGATCTATCGCCCTCATTCTAATGCTGCATTTGGTACAATAGGATAATTTTTATAAATTTTTTTTAAATAGAAATAAAAAAAGAGTGATGTAGTTTAAAATTATATTTAATATAAGATAAAAAAATATTAATAATTTTTATTTTTATTTTTAATTTAATGAAATTAATATAAGAAAAAATAATTAAATAATCATAATATCTTTGAGAAAAATATATATCTAATTTTCTTACTCTAAATTTTTTTTGATATTTTGTTATATGTTTTTTTTTTATGAAATGAATCTTTTTACATAATATAGAAAAAATATAAGAATGAGAAAAATAATCCAACCTCTAAAACTTGGTTTTTTCCACTTGCATCAATCAGAGGACGCTGGAAGGCATTGTTTGACATGGGAAGGAGAAAATGAAGATGAATCAAGCTTCAAATATTAGTCGGCAGATTATTAGAAAGAAAAGAGAAAGTTTTGTTACTGTATATTTTATTGTTCTTGAATTTTGGTGCCAATTGTTGAAAAAAATTATTTTACTTGAGGTGTCCAATTTATTCCCTAGGAGCTTTCTTTTTCCATTTTACAATCAAAGAAGAGACATATGAGATAAAAATTTTTATGTAATTTAAGAAAAATTATATTTTTGCCCTTAAAAATTTTAAAATATTTCAATTAAGTCATTAAAACACTTTAAATATCTTTTAAAAATTTTCTAAGCTTTAAAATTGTTTTAAAATTTACGAGTTTTTGTTTTCTAATCTAAAATAATTTGTTCTATTTTGATGAGCATTATTTTTAATTCAACATGTTTTGATTATTAACTAATAGAGGCCTATTTGAAATTAAAATTTTTAAGGGTAATTTTGTCTTTATCCCAAAAAGATTATAAAAATATTTTTTTTCTTCCTAAGGAGCAATTTTATCATTTTCTCTTACTACAACAAAGAGGACAATTTTTGACTAAAGAATTAATCAGAAAAAATGTTAATTTGCACTTTGCAGATTTTAAATTTGTATAAAAAGTAGTACCATATTAAATATTAAATTTTGATTGAAGTACAAAAATTAAATTTTACTTGCAACTAAATTTGCGTTGGCATTAAAAAATTAATAAAACTTGATAATATTTGAAATTAAAAATAATAAATTATATAAATAATAATTAGTAAAATTAAATTAAAAAAAATTGAACATCAATTACAATTGACCCAATCAATTTTGACTAATTGAAATGCATTGCGGTAATGCATTGAAGCATTGCCACAATGCATTGCTATATATATATAAATAATAAAAAATATATTACATTTAAATGAATTAATAATTAATATATTAACATATTAAAATAAAATAAAATAAAATAATAATAAAATTTGAAAAAGAAATATGTGCCTGACACTTTAATACTTTTTTGGAATAAGAAAAGATACATAGTGGAACTACAATATGAACAAGGTTACAGTTAAAAAAAAAAAAACTTATTAAAACTAGACCTATACAGGCAAATGAAGAATTGCCAGAATGTTAGAAGAAAAAAATTTAACTACTTTTAGATAAATAATTAATAAAGCTAAGTAAGTCTCTTGAAGTTGCTCAAATTTTTATGTTCAAAATTATGCAAAAATAAAAAGAGAAGTGCCAATATTAGTCGTAAACTATAAGTCATTAAATAAAATGTTAAGATGGATTAGATATCTCATTTTAAATGAAAAAGACTTAATTGGAGGTCTAGCTAATGAAAAAGCTATTACTTGTCAACTATGAAAATTGAAAGTATACATTGTTTGGACAAGTGACAATTGAGAATTATATAAATTTATTTTTTAAAAAAATAAAAAGTAATTATAAATAAAAAATAAAAATCAAGATAAATAAATGTATATTTATATTAATATAAAAAAATAAAGATGAGATATTTTATATTCATAATAAATATATTTAATTAGATGAAAAATAATAAAATAATTTGATATATTATTTATGTTTATTTTTTAATGAAATTAAATAAAAGACGGAAATGTATCTTCTTTTCCCTCCTCTTAAATTAAATAAAGCGAGGAATAACCTAACCAATTTTTCTTTCCGTTCTTTTTATATTATTTTTTCTTTTTCTTTTATCATACCAAATAATGCATTATTTGGAAGACTAAGAATAAGAAGGTCCTAAAAGATGTGGCTTCGTCTCTGTTGCAAGTTTCCGTTGTCTTGTTGATTGTGTTCTTTGGCTTGGATATTCAAGAAACTAATTTTCCTTCTATTTTGGAATTATTTCTTACTCTTTATTTTTTGAAAAAAAAAAATTTCTATCTTTGATTTAAATTAAAAAAAATGTTTCCTAGTAGACTTATGTCCAGAAATTTTTTCTGATCAATTTAAACGGCGAGCCTAGTATAAAGTAAACATTAATGCAATTGATTCCATTAATTAAGGCATCAGATAATATACCATGCAGATTCTTATATACAATAATTTAGGAGTATAAATATGGGGGGTCCTAGTGTCAATTTGATGATAACACTTCAATGAGATCTCCCAAGCATCCAACCTAGTTACAGTAGAGGGACTGGGGAATGGGGATGACTTAATTACCCTCACAAAATTTAACTAAAATTGGCCTTTTGGACCTTTATCTCATTTAAAAAAACAAAACAAAATAAAAACAGAGATTAAAATAAAATATTATAGAATTACCTAAACATAAAAGAACGTGAAAATTTTTCTAGCATGAACTAATGATGCTTTATGAGGTTTTGGCTTTTGTCTAAAGTGTCTAAAAAAAGTAATTTATAATTTTTAGCAGAATAAATTACTAAAATTTTTTAAATTTATCTAATTCAATTTGAAATCAGTTTATCTACTAACGATTTAAACTACCTCATTTAATTCCTTTGATTTATTTTGTTATTGTTTAATAAACTTTAATATTTTTTGTCTTAAATTTTATAAAAAAATTATGTGAATGTTAAAATGATAAAGAATTTTATTATTAAAAATATATTTCATTTATGTTTTGTATAATTTTAATAGACTTTTGAAATTACTAATAAGAATAATTAAATTAATATTCTAAAATTAAAATTATTCACATAATCTCAGTAATAATTTTAGTACACAAAAAAAAATTTGAAGATATAAAATTTGAAAATAAAATACCATAAAGTAATTAAATAATAATTAAAGATATACCATGAATGTTGAAATGATATAATACAGTTAACATAATAAAGATATATCTGCCCGTTCCGTACTTGAAAAAAAAAAGAGGAAAAAAATAAAATTAAATTTAAAAAATAATTTTACTTTTATAATTATTATTCAGTTATTATGTAATATTTTTTAATAATAATTATTCAATCATTAAAAATAAAAATATTATAGATATTTTTTATTTATAAAATTATATATTTTTTTCTTTTTTTCTTTCCCTTTTATTTTTAACATTTAATGTACCAAACAAGCCCTAACTAATTTTAAATCAAGCCAAAAGAGAAAAACCGTAATTTACACTTCTGTAAAATGTAATAGAAATGGTAAGGAATTTTAACTTGACTGGTACAGGCAATTATCGCGGTCCCCATCAATCCTCAATGATAAATTTGGTAGATGGGAAATGAATTGATTCATCACATCCTCATTCAAAATTTTCCTCCAACAACCATTTTGAAGTTCAAGTAGTAGATCCTCTTCTTGTGAAGCCATTTATTATTTTGTTTATTAATATTCCTTGTGCTCATGGCGCAACGCCCATCGGAGTCAGAACGAGTACAAATGCGTTGCGGCATAAGCAGTTAATACTATAATCAATGGCTATTACCTTCATGATATTTGTACGTCATTACAATTTTTTTTTCTGTCTATTTTATCCAGTTGGTATAATTCAGTGTTTTTAATTATGTTATTATCTTCAATTAAACTAACTTAGTGCTTAGATAATCAAATAGAATATATTATATCTTATAAAAAATAAAACAGTTCAAGCCGTAGATAAAATTAATTTCCCACATTAACTCATCCTTATCGAGAGTGAGTTACTTTCTTTTTTTTTAAGAAAAAATAATTTCACTCACCCTCATTGAGGGCGAGTTTTTTCATTGAATAAAAGAATGCATCCTTAATAACTCTCCTTTAATGAGACTGAGTAACTATCAAATAAGAAAAATAGATTAAAGCATTTCGATTAAATAAGATTTTCAAGGAAAAATTTTACAAATTAATAATCTTAATTAAAGCGTAGTTCAAAATTCCTCTTTCTTCACATATTCCCAACATGCATTGAGTTACGAGCGAGCTGACTTTTCTGCTTCAGGAACACTGATTATTAGCCATTTTCTCTTCCCATTTTTCCAAACGGCGAGCCTAATACAAAGTAACCACTGATGCGTTTGATTCCATAAATTAATCTTTCATTTGGACGAAAGAAGTACGAGGAAAATGATAAAAAGATCTATTAAAAAAATTTTATTTGGTATATGTTTTATAAAATTAGAGAAGAATGCATTTTCATTTTATAAATATATGAATTGAGAGTAATTATTATATCTAATTTATATTCTTTTTTTATTATAATACTATTTTTAAGTAAACACTGAATCATTATTTTTTATCAATTTTTTTATTTTGATATTATTTTTATTTAATCAAATATATAAAAGAAATGAAATTCTTATTTTTTATATTATATCAAATGTAATTATTTTATTTATATCATTATTTATATTTTATTTTTATATCTAGTAATTTTATATATCAATTAGAACATAAGGCATTAGGGAATATATCATGCAGATTCTTATATGTAACAATTTACAAGTGTACTTATGGTGAGTGCTAATGTTAATTTGTTGATGATATTTCAACGAGGCTCACCAGCATCCAACTTATAGCTACAGTACAGGTATTTGGAGATGACTTACCGCCACAAAATTTAACTAAAATTAGCCTTTTGGACTAAACTTATCATGATCTGAGAAGTCTGTTCATTGAGATAGATTTTATCTTGAAAAAAATAGGTATAAATAAAAAAATAAAAAACGATAGATCCATTTAAAAAAATACACAATTATAAAATGGTTAGATTTTGATTTTTTTAAAACCTGATCTGAGGAATTTTTTAATTTTATTATAACATTGTTAAATTATATTTATATCTTTCCTAATTTTTCTTCTTTTCACTTTATTCTTTGTATTGGGAATCAATTATTAATATAATTTGAAAGAAGAACACAATTTTTAGTAATGGTACTATTATAATTAAAACTTAATTCCTAAGTTATGTAGTCAAATATGAAAATAATATAGTCATGTTATCAAAGCAAAGAAAATTAAATAATGATCAACTAGATGATGGACAATTATTATATTCTTTTGACTAAAAAAAATTATATTTTTAAATAATAGAACTAATATATACTATATCATTCATCTGTCAATAGATTTAGTAAATGTGAAAGTGGTCATTATTCATATCTAAATCATATTTAATAATATTAAATGTTGTTTTGTCAATTGACTTAATTTTTTTATTTTTAAATTCTTAGAGAATGTTTTTTATTAATATTTTTGAGGAAAAAAGAGTGGCTAACTATTAAAGAAAGAAGTTGGCAAAATAATAATAATAATAATAATAATAATAATAATAATAATAATAATATCAAGGGAAAGACTGTCAAGTTGAACTTGTTTGAATATTTTTTCACCCAACTAGGCCCAAAAAAAATTCGAACTTGGATTTAAGCCTAATTTTAATGTTATTTTTTCAAAATGAGTCTAACCTATTTTTTAACAAGTCTGACTCAGTGATCAGATTTATTCTGGACTTTATCTCATTTAAAAGAAATAACTAAAATTAAACTTTAAAAGATAGAATTACTTATACATAAGAGAAAGTGAAGATTTGTCCCGCTCCAAACTTTGATGCTTTACAACGTTTTAGTTTGTCTAGGAGTAGTAATTTACAGATACTCCTATACATTTTAAAATTTAAAATATTAAAGCAGTTTGTTTTTATAAAAACGTTATATCCGTTAATAGGATAAATTATAATTTCTAAAAACAGTAATCTATCCATGTGGCAGGAAGACGAAGATAAGCTTTAGGCACAATATTGTATGCTGTTTACCCCGAGCACGGTCTTTTCTTTTGAGCTATTATGATTGTCAGACGGTTAATGTTATTTAATTTGTTTGTCGGGTACGATCTTTTTGTTTGAACACCCATGTTAGATGGACTATTAATGCTATTTAATTTGTTTTTTTGTCTCTGATGTGGGGATTGTGTTCAAACATCATAAATTGGGCTTGGTGGGCTCGGTCCGAGATAGCAAGATAAATAAAAATTAAAAAAAGGCTATTACATCATAAATAATTTAAGAATAATAATTTTATAATAAAAAATTAAAAGATAGTAGTATTTTAGTATTGGCTAAATTGTTTGTTAAATGTTGACCGCCTATGAAGGACGAAGAAGCAGTAACGACTTTTCATGTAATGTTTTTTCCATTATTTTAAGGTTTAGAATTTGATGTAAAAGATAAAAATTATAATCATAAAAATAAAAAATTTTAATTATAAAAAAATTATTCTTTAAAAATTTTAATTATATAATATAATTAAAATTTTTAAAGAATAATTTTTTTACTGTTAAAATCTTTATTCTTATAACTGTAATTTTTATTTTTTATATTAAATTCTAAATTTTAAAAAGCAAAAAATAAAAATAAAAATAAAATAATTATATAAAAATTAATTACTGTAGTACCTACCGTAGACTCCTAATGCAGGGGCTTTGAGTCGACAAAGAATGAGATTAAAAATGTAAAAATTTGTTTTGGTCTATGGTAGAAAGAGAGAAACAACCGCAAGCGCCGAGCTGATCTTCTTAATTGCGGTGAATTGCCGTTCATTTCATTTCGTGCCTTCCAAGCTGACACGCATTCCACTTTGCCAAACCCAAGATTTCTGCTTTATTGGTTGTGGCAGACCCGATCTGAATCAGGCTAGAAGCGCGGCAGAAATAAAATTTTGTGATGCGTTTGATTCTATAAATTAAGGCATTAGAGAATATACAGATATTTATATATAATAATAATTTACGAGCGGACATATGGTGGGTCTTAATATTAGTTTAGTGATGATATTAGATTGATGTATTTTAATTTGAAATCAGTTTATCTTTCAATGATTTGAAGTGTCTAATTGAATTTCTTTATAATTTATTTTGAGATTGTTTAATCAACTTTGATATTTTTTATCTTAATTTCATAAAATAAAATTATGTAAATATTAAAATAATAAACAATTTTTATTGTTAGAAATATATTGAATTTATATTTTAAATTATTTTATAGTCTTTTAAAATTGTTACTAAGACTAATTAAATTAGTGTTTTGAAACTAAATTAGTATATAATTTGTAATATTTTAATTAAAAAATTTAAATATCTATTATATTTTAATAAAATATTTGATAATAAATATATAAAAAGTTATATTCAAATCTAATTTTTTAAAAAAAGTAAGATGTAAAGGTGTTGAGATTGAGAGAGAAACTAATGAGGACAGCCAAAAAAACGAGATAAATTTTTTTAAAAAAAAGATCACAAAAAAACAGAAAATAACAGCTGTCTGCTCTAATCGGTGCCTGACATATTATCTATCAATAAAAGAGAGAAGTTATATGAACCAAGCAGTCCATGTCATGTTTCAAACCTTTTTTTCTCTATTCATGATTTGGGAATCAAGGGCCCCATTCATCACCTGCGATCAGTGTGCTGGGGAACCCAAATAAGAACAAGTTGCCGAATCACCGTACGTTCTCAAAGATATTGCAAATGCTCTGTGTCGGCCTCCCTCCTCACTCGTTCACAACAAGGCGGATGGCTTGTCGAGTTGGCTTTCCTCAAATTTTGCATTATTTGGAAGACTAAATAAAAAATTATTTTGGAATTATTTCTTACTCTTTATTTTTTGACGAATAAACATTTCTATCTTTAATTTAAATTAAAAAAAAAATTGTTTCCTGGTAGACTTATGTCCAGAAAATTTTTCTGATCAATTTAAACTGAGCCTAGTATAAAGTAAACATTAATGCATTTGATTCCATTGATTAAGACATCAGAGAATGTACCATGCAGATTTTTATATACAATAATTTAGGAGTATAAATATGGTGAGTCCTAGTGTTAATTTGGTGATGACATTTCAACGAGGTCTTACAAACATCCAACCTAGTTACAATGGGGATGACTTGATTACCTTCACAAAATTTGACTAAAATTGGCCTTCTAGACCCTTGTCTCACTAAAAAAAACAAAACAAAACAAAAATAAAAACAGGACTAAAATGAAATTTTATAAAATTACCTAAACATAAAAGAAAGTGAAAACTTTTCCAGCATGAACTAATGACGCTTTATCAGGTTTTAGTGTCTAAAAAAAGTAATTTATATTTTTTAGCAGGATAAATTACTAAAAATCTACCAATGATTTAAAGTACCTCATTTAATTCCTTTGATTTATTTTGTTACTATTTAATAAACTTTAATATTTTTTGTCTTAATTTTTTTATAAAAATTATGTGAATGTTAAAATGATGAAGAACTTTAATGTTGAAAGTATATTTCATTTATACTTTGAATAGTCTTAATAGACTTTTGAAATTATTCTAAGATTAATTAAATTAGTATTTCAAAATTAAAATTATTCATATGATCTTAGTAACAATTTTAATACACAAAAAATGTTTAAGATATAAAATTTGAAAATAAAAATACCATAAATTAATTAAATAATAATTAAAGATATACCATGAATGTTGAAATCATATGATACAGTTAAAATAATAAAGATACTAATTGCTTTTAAATCAAGCCAAAAGAGAAAAACTGTAATTTACACTTCTGTCAAATTTAATAGAAATGATAAGGACTTATGACTTGACTGCTACAGGCAATTATCACGGACCCCATCAACCCTTAACGAGTACCGTCTTTTATTTTGAGCTATTATGGTTGTCAGACTATTAATGTTATTTAATTTATATGTCGGGTACTATCTTTTTGTTTCAACGACCATGTTACTTGGACCATTAACGCTATTTAATTTGGTTTTTTGTCTCTTGCGTTCGGATTGCATTCAAACATCACATTTCATAAATTAGGATCGGTGGGCTACGTCAGAGATAGCAAAAAATAAAATAAATAAAATAAAAATTGCAAAAAATGCTTTTACATCATAAATAATTTAAGAATAATAATTTTATAATAATTCTATAATAAAAATAAAATTTTCTTTTATATATATTAATATTGATTAAATTGTTGTTAAATGTTCACGGTCTATTAAGGACAAAGAAGCAGTAGGATAGTAAAAGATTTTATTGCACTGTGCATAGTAGTAAATTTTTATGTAATTTTTTTAAGGTTTAGAATTTGTTATAGAAAATTATAAAAATAAAAATTTTAACAGTAATAAAAATTATACTTAAACAAAATTTAATTCTATAGTATAATTAAAATTTTTAAAGTTTAATTTTTTATTATTAAAATTTT
This sequence comes from Erythrophleum fordii, assembly GCA_032878935.1. Lineage (NCBI taxonomy): Eukaryota > Viridiplantae > Streptophyta > Magnoliopsida > Fabales > Fabaceae > Erythrophleum > Erythrophleum fordii. Next base: position 2,147,253 of record JAVQMF010000025.1, on the reverse strand, counting down.
ATTTTTATAGTTGTGATTTTTGTCTTTTATATTAAATTTTAAATCTTAAAAAGCAAAAAGAAAACATAAAAATTGATTACTGTACTACCAGCAATATACGTCTGCATAAGAGAATTCTGACTCGAAACAAAACGAGATTAAAAATATAAGGAAACAAAAAAAAAAAAGAAATCCAAGTATTAATTGCTTGACTTGTTTTGGGACTTTTTAACATAAATATACAAAAATAAAAAATAAAAAAATATCTAACTTCTAAAATACATTCCTTATATATATAACAATAAAAAATATTTTTTTTTAATATTTTAAGGAACGCAAAATAACAGGTTCTATGTTTCTTTTTTTTTTAATGTTTTTTGCCTTCAGTCCCATTTTTTAAAATTTTTTTAATAAAAACTGACCCCCTTTTTTTACTTACTCTTAATGGGTTAGTTAAAAAATTGACTCCCATGGGGTCATATAAATTAATAATTTTTTTAAAAATTTTATACATAAAATTTTAAATTGTTTTACCTTTTTCATTTTGTTTTCTTGTATCTAGTCACTCCACTTCCTTCTTTTTTCTCTGATAGAAACACGTGTCATCTCTTGCAACGTATATGTTGTTTCAAATATCTCACGTCACTCCTTTTACGTCAAACATAAAATGCCTTATATAATATTTTTTTCTTTTTTAGCTAAGCGTTGCAATTCGAAGCCAGCTTAGTAAAGATCATTTTTATATATTTTATTTACAATATTTATTATATTATTATAATTATTATTTAATAATATTTTATCATTTTTATTTTTTGAAATAAGATATAAAGATTACTTATATTTTTAAAATTATTTTATATTCCCTCTAAGAACTGTTTATTTTTTAATATTTTGCATATTAAATAACATATAACAAATATGATGCAATATAAGTTATTCATAATTTTTTGTGTAAAGTTAGAGTCAAAAAATAAAAAAGTTTCAATCTTTAAATAATAATTAAATAATTAATAATTAATATGAATGTTTAATATTATACAATTAAAATGAGAAAAAATTTTAATTTTAAATCATGGCAGTACAGTAAAATTTTTTAAAAAATGTAATAGAAATGACAAGGATTTGAGAAAATTCCATCTAGGATTCATTTTGTAAAATTTATAATAAAAATTTTGAAAAATTAAAATTACTTTTAAAAACTAAAATTATTATTAGATTTTAAAAAATTACTATTGAATTAAAAAAATCATTATTAAAATTTAAGAAAACATATCACTTTTTTAAATTTTAATAAAAATTTCTTTAAACTCAATAGTAAATATTTTAAAATATAATAATTATTATAGTTATTGAAAATAATTTTAATCTTTAAAATTTTTATTATAAATTTTATTAAAAATTATAAATTTTATTTGAGTCTCTAATCTCTGTTAACATCTTTCAATTTCAACTTGACTGATACAAGCCCCGTGCAAATCGTGGGGGACCCCTCATCTCTCACTAAATGTATATCAGAAATGACTAGACAGCTTGCATCCATTAAATTGCAAATATCTAAAACAGGCGGGGGACATAGTACGGACCCTTTTCATTGACAAATTTGGCACATGAGAAATGAATCTATTGCCCTCATTCTAATGCTGCATTTGGTAGAATAGGATAATTTTTATAAATTTTTTTTTAAATAGAAATAAAAAAGAGTGATGTAGTTTAAAATTATATTTAATATAAGATGAAAAAAATATTAATATTAATATTTTTTATTTTTATTTTTAATTTAATGAAATTAATATAGGAAAAAAATAATTAAATAATCATAATATCTTTGAGAAAAATATATATCTAATTTTCTTACTCCAAATATTTTTTTGATATTTTGTCATATGTTTTAATTTTTTTTTTTGTGAAATGAATCCTTTTACATAATATAGAAAAAATATAAGAATGAGAAAAATAATCCAACCTCTAAAACTTGGTTTTTTTTCACTTGCATCAATCAGAGGACGCTGGAAGGCCTTGTTTGATATGGGAAGGGGAAAATGAAGGTGAATCTAGCTTCAAATATTAGTCGGCAGATTATTAGAAAGAAAAGAGAAAGTTTTGTTACTTTAGGGTCTGTTTTGATTTTTTGTTTTTAGAATATTTTTTTGTTTTTAAGAATAAAAAAATAAAAAAATTTGTTTGATAACGTGTTTTTAATGAAGTGTTTTGTAAAACAGAAAAATAAAATTTTGTTTTTGAAAACAAAAAAATCAAAATATATTTTTGATGTTTTGTAATTTTTGTTTTGTAGAATAATAAAAAATAAAAAATAGTTACTTTTCAAAATAATAATTCAAATGAATTTTTTGATTTTTTTGTTCTCAAAATTTGTTTTAAAAAATATTTGTTTTGAGAACATTAAAACAAAAATAATTTCAAACAGACCCTTATATTTTATTGTTCTTGAATTTTGGTGCCAATTGTTGAAAAAAATTATTTTACTTGAGGTGTCCAATTTATTCCCTAGAGCTTTCTTTTTCTATTTTACAATCAAAGAAGAGACATATGAGATAAAAATTTTTATGTAATTTAGGAAAAATTATATTTTTGCCCTTAAAAATTTTAAAATATTTCAATTAAGTCATTAAAGCACTTTAAATATCTTTTAAAAAATTTCTAAGCTTTAAAATTGTTTTAAAATTTACGAGTTTTTATTTTCTACTCTAAAATAATTTTTTTTTATTTTGATGAGCATTATTTTTAATTCAACATGTTTTGATTATTAACTAATAGAGGCCTATTTGAAATTAAAAATTTTAAGGGCAATTTTTTCTTTATTCCAAAAAGATTGTAAAAATCTTTTTTTTCTTCCTAAGGAGCAATTTTATCATTTTCTCGTACTACAACAAAGAGGACAATTTTTTTACTGAAGAAGTAATCGGAAAAAATATTAATTTGCACTTTGCAGATTTTTAATTTGTATAACTTTAAAAATAGTACCATATTAAATATTGAATTTTGATTGAAGTACAAAAATTAAAATTTACTTGCAACTAAATTTTGGTTGGCATTAAAAAATTAATAAAACTTAATAATATTTGACTTAAAAACTAATAAATTATATAAATAATAATTATTAAATTTAAATTAAAAAAATTGAACATCAGTTAGAATTGACTCGATTAATTTTGACTAATAGAAATGCATTGCGGTAATGCATTGAAGCATTGCCACAATGCATTGCTATATATATATATATATATATATATATATAATAAAAAATATATATTACATTTACATATATTAATATATTTAAATTAAATTAAATTAAAGAAATAATAAATTTTGGAAAAGAAATATGTGACTAACACTTTAATATTTTTTTGAATAAGAAAAGATACATAGTGGAATTACCATATGAACAAGGTTTCAATAAAAAAAAAAAACTTATTAAAACTAGACCTATACAGGTAAATGAAGAATTGCCAGAATGTTAGAAGAAAAAAATTTAACAACTTTTACATAAATAATTAATAAAGCTAAGTAAGTCCCTTGAAGTTGCTCAACTTTTTATGTTTAAAATTATGCAAAAATAGAAAGAGGAGTGCCAATATTAGTCATAAACTATAAATCATTAAATAAAGTGTTGAGATAGATTAGATATCCCATTTTGAATGAAAAAAAGACTTAATTAGAAGGCTAGCTAGTGCCTTGATATTTTTAAAATTTAATATAAAGTCAGATTATTATCAATTTATATAAATAAAAAAAGATAAATATAAAATAACTTTTATAATCTCTTTTTCTCACTATAGATGGAATGTAATGTCATTTAGGTTAAAAAATGTACTAGCATAATTTCAATAAATAATAAATGATGTATTTGATCTTTATACATGGTTCACAATTATGCATATTTGATGATGTTTTAATATTTTTTTAATTTGATAGAACAAAACTTTAAACATTTATAGGACTTCTATGATATAATCAAACAAAATAGTTTAGTTGTTTGAGCAACAAAAAGGACGTTATATTAAGTAAAAATAACATTTTTAAGATTAGAAATATATCAATGACTTATAACAACCACAACTAGACTGATAAAATTTGTAAATAAATACTCAAATAAAATTAAAGATAAATTTATATAATAGAAGACATGGTATCAGCCTAACCTGATTCCATAAATTAAGACATTAGATGATATACCATGTAGATTCTTATATATAATAATTTACAAGCCTTATGTGGTGGGTCCTAATGTTAATTTGGTGGTGATATTTCAACAAGGTCTTGCAAGCATCCAACCTTTAGCTACAATATAGGGACTGGGGATGGATGACTTACCTTGACAAAGTCTAACTGAAATTAGCCTTCTGGACTCTAATCTCACTTGAAAAAAATAAAATTAAACTTTAAAAGATAAAATTACTTACACACAAAAGAAAGTGAAATATTTTCCAGCTCGAATTTATGATGCTTTATGAGGTTATGGTTTTTGTCTTAAAAAAGTAATTTATAAGTACTTAGATTTTTTAAATTTTAGAATATTAAAACTATTTTTTTACAAAAGAGTTATATTATTTTTAATAGGATAAATGTAAAGATTATATAACTGTTTGTTTTAGAAAAGAGTTATATTATCTTTAAATTTATGTATTTTAATTTGAAATCATTTTATCCTTTAATGATTTGAAGTGTCTCATTACATTTATTTATAATTTATTTGAAGATTATTTAATCAACTTTGATATTTTTATCTTAATTTTATAAAAGACAATTATGTAAATATTAAAATGATAAACAATTTTATTGTAAAAAATATATTGAATTTATATTTTAAATTATTTTATATTCTTTTTAAAATTGTTAATAAGATTAATTAAATTAGAATCTTGAAATTAAATTAGTATATTATTTTTAATTTTTAATAATAAATTGATAATTATATATTTTTATAGATATCAAAATATTATATGTTTATTATATTTTAATAAAAAATTTGATAATAAATATATAAAAAATTATATTTAAATCTAATTTTTTTTAACATAAAGGTACTGAGATTGAGGGAGAAACTAACGAGAATAATCATTGTTGTTAAACTTACAAGTTGACTTTCTAAATTTAATGAGTTTAAGTTTCTATTTAAGAAAATTGTATTAATTTGCTTGTAAATTTGGATTCCATATAAATTAGGTTTAATTCACTTTCGACTAAAATAAACTCGGTTAACTTAACATTTTTTAACCAAATTTGACTATTTACCATATAACTGAGTCAAAGTAAGTTTAAAAAAGATAAATATTTTTAAATTTAGCACAATCCAATAAAAAAAATACAAAAATAATATTTATGTATGAACTTAATTAAAATATTTAAATTAAGAAATATGAATTATAAAATATAAATAATTTTTAAAAAAAATTAGTATAATTTAAATTATATTTAAATAATTTTTTATATATTATATTTTATATATAATTATTAATAAATATAAAAATTTATAAATTTATGATAAGAATTTATGTTACAAATTTATTTTTTTTATGAATTTATTTAAATTGACGAATTTGATAAGTTTGAGAGCGACCAAAAAATTGAGATAAAAATTTTTCAAAACAAAAAGGTCACAAAAAAACAAAATAAAAAATAACAATTGTATAATCTATGATATGTTTATTTTTGCATTTTCAAAACTTAAAATCACATTTTTAAGAAAGTAATAATTTTTTATTTTTATATAAACGTAATTTTTATGTAGGTACCTTTCGTACATGTAGGTACGAAGTCTCTTCCTTTCACTTCATCAGAAACACGTGTCACTCATCCACACCGCACACTTTTTATCTATTCCACAATAAATCTGTTCTTTCAAATATCTCATGTCACTACTATTACGTCAAATGTAAAACGTCACTCCTATATATAGCTAATTCCAATTGGCCCGAGAAAAAAAAACAGGTAATGTATAATTGTTAAAAAATTGATAAAAATTATAGGAAAAATTATAATAAAAAATAAAAAAATAAAAAATTATTCTTAAGAATTTATTACTACTTATTTTAAAATAATTATTATTAAATTTAATAACAATCAATTGAACTTAATAATAAAAAATTTTAAAAATAATTTTTTTTATTCTTAATCGTAATTTTTCCAAAATTATAAGCACTTTTAACGCACAAGGTCCATGCAAATTATCACGGACCCATAAGCTCTCAATAATTATATATAAAAAATGACAAGACAGCTTGCATCCATTAAATTGCTAATATGAAGACTAGATCAGTGGGTGGACACAGTACGGACCCTTTTATTCGCAAATTTGGTGGGTGGAGAATGAATCTACCGCCCTCAAAATTAAATATAGAAAAAGATAATTTTATATAAAAAATTTCTTATAATATCTTCACTTTGAATGATGACATAATAATTAATAAATAATATTAAATAATAATTATAAAAATAAAATTAATATTTTATCAAAATTTTATTCACTTTTTTCTTTTTTCTTTTTTCATCAAACGAGACTTAAATGTTACATTTGGTATAATAAAATAATTTTTATAAAATTAAAAATTAAAAATTTATAATCCAAAATTATATTGGTATGATATATTCAAAAATAAAAATATTTTTTATTTTTATGTTTGATTTGATGAAATTAATATAAGAATAAAAAATACTAATAAAAAGCACAATATCCTTGAAAAGAAATTAAAAAAAATATAATTTTCTTATTTTTAATTTTTTTAAAAATTTTGATATATATTTTAATTTTTTAAATTAAATTTTTATATAATAAAAGAAAAAAAAGAATAATCCAAGCTTTAAAACTTTTTTTATTATTTTTCATTTGCAATAATCCAAGCCTTAAGCTTTGGTGCAATAAAGGTTATGAATAAAAATAAAAATCAAGGCAAAAAATAATTTTGAAAATAAAAAATATTTTTTTGTCTTTATTTTAACACATTTATAAAATAAGATAAATATTATTAAATAATAATTATATAAACATAATGAATATTATATATATATATATATATATATATATATATATTTTTTTTTTTCTTTGTCCTTTCTTATCCAACCACCAAACGTGTTCCCATATGTAAGTGTTGCTCTCTAATCTTTCTGTTTAAAGGTGTCAATTCCTTGCCCCTTCTGTCAAGACGTGTCAACATTTAGAGCTTCTTGCAGTTCCCTTTATTCGTTGTTCTATCCCAGAGGACGTGAGAATGGAGAGATGCTGAGGGCAATTTAGACATTCCACCAATCATCTCCTTTCCAGTACTCCACGTTCCCATCGGCTAACTGTGGGAGACAACTTTTCACAGAGATGCTGGAATGCTTTCTCCCCATGGAAGATCTTGGTGTCTACCAAACATGCATATGACTTGCTTGGTAGGAGACAAATTGGAGGAAAGAAAAGAAAATGATGGATGGAAAGTATCTTTTCTTTATTTGGTTTGCATAAATCAAAGGAAAAAGAAAAGGATTGTGGAGGAAAGTAACATGTGGAAACTATGCCATTTGTGTACCATTCATTATCCATCCGTTAAGTAATGGAAAGGATGGGAAGGAAGAGAAAGGGCATGTCGTTGGATATTTGCTGTTAATGTTACCACTGGCCAATTATGAAGATTTAAAATATGTATTGTTTGGACAAATGACAACTGAGAATTATATAGAATTAGTCTCGGGTCCAATGTAATTAATTAAATGAGACCGGGTGCAAATTTTTTAAAATAAAAAAATCTTAAAAAAAAGGCATGTAGCTCAAGGTGTCATTTATATAATTCGTAGTTTATGGATGGTGCGACTAGTAATGAAAATATATTATATATTGATTATATTTTTGAAAATAAAAAATAATTATAAATAAATAATAAAAAATTATAAAATTCAGATAAATAAATGTAAATTTATATTAATATAAATGAATAGAGATGAAATATATTATATCTATGATAAATATATTTAATTAAATAAATAATAAAATAATTTGATATATTATTTTTATGTACTTCTTTTTTTCTTTAATAAAATCACATAAAAAAATTATCTTTTTTTTTTCCTCCTCTTAAATTAAATAAAATGAGGGATACCCTAACCATTTTCTCTTTCCTTTCTTTTGTATTAACTTTTGTTCCTTTTAATCAATAAAAGAAATTAGATAAATCGGGCACTCCATGTCATGTTCAAACTTTTTTCTTTCTCTATTTATGATTTGTGAATCAAGCGCACCATTCATCACCTATGATCCGGGTGCTGGGGAACCCAAATAGGAACAAGATGCCGAATAACCGTACGTTCTCAAAGAAACATTGCAAATGCTCTGTGTCGGCCTCCCTTCTGACTCGTTCACAACATGGTGGATTGCTACGAAGGATAGCTTGTCGAGTTGGCTTGCCTCAAATTTTGCATTATTTGGAAGACTAAGAATAAGAAGGTCCTAAAAAATGTGGCTTCATCTCTATTGCAAGTTTCTATTGTCTTCTTGATTGCGTTCTTTGGTTTGGATATTCAAGAAACTAATTTTCCTTGTATTTTAGAAATATTTATTATTCTTTATTTTTTGAGAAATAAACATTTCTATGTTTGATTTTTATTTTAAATGTTTCCCGGTAGACTTATGTCCGAAAATTTTTCTGATCAATTTAAACGGTGAGCCAAGTATAAAGTAAACATTAATGCATTTGATTCCATAAATGAAGGCATTAGAGAATATACCATGTAGATTCTTATATACAATAATTTAGGAGCATAAATATGGTGGGTCCTAATGTCAATTGGTGATGACATTTCAACGAAGTCTCACAAGCATCAAACTTAGTTATAGTATAGGGACTGGGTAATGGGAATGACTTATAGCGTATTTAAAAAAGCGTTAAGACATCTTTAAAGGTGGTTTCATTAAAAGTAAAAAATTTGAGCTTCTACTAAAATGTAAATTTTCAATGCGTTGCTAAACAGGCCATTAATTCCCTTCACAAAATTTAACCAAAATTGGCCTTTCTGAAACCTTGTCTCACTTTAAAAATAAAAAATAAAACAAAACAAAACAGAAATTAAAATGAAACTTTATAGAATTGCTTAAATATAAAAGAAAGTGAAAATTTTTCCAGTACGAACTAATGATGCTTTCTGACGTTTTAGTTTTTGTCTAAAGTGTCTAAAAAGAGTAATTCATAATTTTGTGCAGGATAAATTACTAAAAATTTTTAAATTTATGTAATTCAACTTGAAATCAGTTTATCTACTAATGATTTAAAGTACCTCATTTAATTCCTTTGATTTATTTTGTTACTATTTAATAAACTTTAATATTTTTTGTCTTAATTTTTATTAACAAAAATTATGTGAATGTTAAAATGATAAAAAATTTTATTGTTAAAAAATATATTTCACCTATACTTTGAATAATTTTAATGAACTTTTGAAATTATTATAAGAATAATTAAATTAGTATTTCAAATTTAAAATTATTCATTTAATCTCAGTAACAAATTTAATACACAAAAAATGTTTAAGTCATAAAATTTGAAAATAAAATACCATAAAGTAATTAAATAATAATTAAAGATATATCATGAATATGGAAATGATATACAGTTAAAATAATAAAGATACAAATTGATTGTAAATCAAGCCAACAGAGAAAAATCGTAATTTACACTTATGCAAAATGTCATAAAAATGATAAGGACTTTTAACTTGACTGGTACAGACAATTATGGCGAACCCCATCAACCCTCGAGGATAAATTAAGAAGATGGGAAATGAGATAATCCATCACATTCTCATTCAAAATTTTCCTCCAACAACCATTTTGAAGATCAAGTACTAGATCCTCTTGTTGTGAAGGTTTTTATTATTTTGTTTATTAATTTTCCTTGTGCTTATAAATTACTATTAAGTTTGTTCCTTAATTTTCTAGGTTTCAATTTGATAGATGTCCAAAATGAGTCACTATGAAATCGCCAATGAGAATGAAGCAGAAATGTTGGAAATGGCAAGGAATTTTGTTCGATCCGAAACCCCCACACATGATCAGGTATACTGAGCATATATGCTCTTATTCTGATGCTTTATTATTATTTTTTTCTATTTTTCTTGCATGCCTTTCCTTATGGAATTGCTAATTCTTTACTATGTCAAACATGATAACAGCGGGTGAATGATGTGACCATTGACATCAACAAAATGCTAGCAATACAAGAAACTTTGATGCTAGCTAGTTCATGTTATATCTATAAGGCGCCCTCTTTCATTCCTGAACCAAATAAAGATGCTTGTACTCCAAAGATTGTTTCAATTGGCCCTTTTCATTATGGCGACCTAAGATTGGAAAACATGGAAACACAAAAAAGAATATATTTGAAAAGATTCTTAAGATGAAATGTAATTCACGTGGAAGATTTGGTTAGATTTGTGAGCAATTTCGAACCAAAAGTTCGTGCTTGTTACTCAGAGATCATCAAGCTTTCCAGTCAGGAATTCACAAAGGTGATACTAGTGGATGCTAGTTTTATATTTGAGCTCTTCCTAAAGTATAATAAGGATGAATGGTTAGCCGATGATGCTTTTCTGTCGCAACCATGGTTGATGAAAGAGTTAGAAATGGATTTGTTGAAACTTGAGAATCAACTTCCTTTCTTTATTCTTGAAGGATTATTCGATCATGTGTTTCATGGCACTCCTTCATTTCGTAAGCTCACTTTTAACTTCTTTCAGTCTCATAATAGACAAGGCATCAAGTCTGATCAAAATATTAAGATAATGCACTTCACAGATCTTATTAGAATCTTTCACTTACAAAGAGGGAAACCGAATATGAATATGAGACCGTTTTATGATTTGAAGTCGATTGATGTTTCTTTTTGCAATGCCAAGGAGTTATTTGATGCAGAAATGTCTTTGAAAGGAGAAAATGACACATGCTTATTAAATTTGAGATATTCAAATGGTAGTCTTAGAATCCCACAAATTACAGTGGAACGGGAGACTGAATGTTTATTTCGTAATTTGATAGCTTTTGAGCAACTTCATTATCCTCGCGAATCCTACATTACGAGCTATGCTTATATATTGGATTGCCTTGTCAATACGAGGAAAGATGTGGATGTCCTAATTCATAATGGAATAATCTCAAATTATCTTACTAGTAGCGAAGATGTGGCTGAACTATTTAATGGCCTCTGCAAAGATATGGCCATCAGGACATTCAATTCTGATTATCTTGATATCTTCAAAAAGATGGAGGCCTTCATGCAAACCCCATGGCCCATAATGAGGCCCACGAGGGCCACTTGGAGAAGTAAGTATGGCCGGATGTCCATTGGGGGAATTATTGTCATTATTCTCACCCTTGTTCAAACTATAATTTCTATCATTCGTTAATGTAGTAGCAGGTTTAAATTAGCTAATATGTAATTTCAGGCTTTGATGGATTTCTTCCTTCTATGTTAAATCTCCATCTGCTTTTAGTTTGTCTACCTGATATTGATTAATTATTTAAATTATTCCTCTTTATCAAGAGACAGTAATTCTTATTTACATTTAAATCCTTGTTTAGTACTTCTAGCCCAGTAGCACTACTTTTCCTTCTTTATTTCTTTCCTTTTATTTTTTATTGTAATTTTAAAACCATCCTCAACCTGCTGTGATGATATATAATATATACTATCATATCTAATTTTTCTATTGATAAATTTATTTTGATTAACCTATAAATATCATAATGTATTATACAATAATTATATTTAAAATTATGATTAATCCTTTCTAAACAGGAATTATTCAAGTAATTGTAAAAGCGACAAATGCGTTAATTAAACGAGGTACTTTTGTACTATATTACGTGTAAATTTTTGTATATAATTAAACTATCTTGATATGTGTCACACCCAAAAATACGACCGCATAGCGCTTTTGAAAAAGATTTTTAAAAAGAAGAAATTTCAATTCAATCTCCAAAGAAAATGAAAACTGAAATCGAAATTAAGACAAATAGTAGAGTCGCCACCAAAATTTTAATTTTTGAAAAGACAAAACTTTGGAAAAACCTTTTTATTTGAAAAATGAGAAAAATGGTCTACGAATCAGAAAATAGGTTCGGGAGTCGATTGTGAATTAGGAAGGTGTTAGGCACCTCACAACACCTGTTACTAAGAATGGTTACTCTAAGTCAGTTGTGCAAAATTAATATGGCCTTTAATCTATTTTAATTCTCCTAACAAATCATATGTAAAATAAGAGATAAAAATAAAAGAAATTAAATTAAAATAAAAGGGAGAAAGAAATTAACCAAACAAAATTAGAAAAGCAAAATAAGAGAAATTAAGAAAACAAAAATTGAAAAGAAAATTTTATTTATAAGGACGGACTTGACCTAGGGTGAGAGCCTAGGGCCTACGTACCCTTCAGAGGGATCAAAGTCCACGTAGTTCGACCTGAAATTATATTTGTTGATTGGTTGTTTTTGTTTTATGTTTTGTTTTTGTTTTTTCTTGGTTTTTTTTAAATTTTTTTTGGGTTTGGGTATTGTTTTTTTTTTTTGTGAAAAGACAAGGAAAATAAATTACTTTTTCCTTTAACAAGTAAAACAAGTTTTGAAATTGGTTGATATGTTTTGATTTGCTAAAGGAAAATTTAATTTAATTTTTCTTACATTTTCAATTTTTCCTCTTGCTTATCATTTTTTGTTTTTCTATCATTTTCGCTTCATTTTTTTGTTTGTTTGTTTTTATTACCCTTTTCTTTGTTTTTTTTCTTCATCTTATTTTGTTTTTGTTTTTGTTTTGTTGTTACTTACTTTTTTTTGTTTTTCTATTTTTATTTCCTTTTAGTTTTTCTTTTTGGTTTTGTTATTATTATTTTTTTCCATTTGTTTCTCTTTTTCTTGTTATTTTTCTTCTCTTTGTTTTAAATTCGATTTGTTTTTAAATTTTTTTAATATATTTTTGTTTTTTGTTTTTATATTTTTTATATTTTTTTGCTTTTTGATTTTTGTTTGGTTTTTGGTCTTTTTTTGTTTCATTATTATTATTTTTTTAAAAGAGAAAAAAAATAAAAATCATTTTAAACTTTCACCAAGAAAATAAGTTGAAGATTGATTTATATGTCTTAATATGTGAGAGCTAAAATAATTTCATTTTCTTTACCATCTTCTCTTTTTTTATTTCTATTATTTTTTTTTGGGTGATTTTTTCTTGTCTTGAAACACCTTTTTCAATTTTTGCAAAGCATATATTTACTTTTAATTTTATTGAATGAAAAAAAAGCTTTAAAGTTTACAAAAAAGAATTTAATTAATTTTTACTTATCATTTTTTATTTTTTCATTTTTTGTCTTTTTTTTTTTGTTTTTATGAAATATAGTTTTGTTGAAAGAAACCTTGAGAAAAGTTCATATGTTTCGAAAAATTCAATTCTTAGTTACTTTTTATTTTTTACTTTTTTTTATTTTTTTATTTGTTGAGTTTTGTCCTTTTTTCTCTTTTTTTTTTGAAAATTTTTTATTTTGCCAAATTTAAAGAAAACTAATTTGACTTTGACAATTGAAACCCAACATTTATTAAAATATGAATGTGACCCAAATAGGTACCAAGGAGGCTTATTGCTTCACGTGGTCCATTTGGTTTATTCTTATGTGCCTGAGGGGATAAAGAATCCCATACGGCTATTCTAAGAAATGACGTGATAAAGCAAAATGAGATTAAAAAGAAAATTTACAAAACACCAACTTGTGAATGTGAGTGATTTGTGTACGTTCATGATTCATTATTTTTTTTATATATTTTCATTACAAGAAGGAAATAAGAAAAGAAGCTACATAGAGAGTCGATGAACCTCTTCCTCCCTATTCTCAGTCTTCGATGTCCACAATGGAAAAGCTCCCAAATATTCTTTCTACCGATTTAACTTGGTCTCCATCAACTCACGCAGCCACATACAAATGCAATGAAACAATTTTGAAGTCAAAGCCAATCCAAAGTTCAAAAACCCAAAAGCAATATCATGCATGAGATTTAAATTCATATCACAACAAAATTTTCTTTGCAGGAGTTTAGGTGCCTTTGAAACTATATTCCACAATTCGGCAGAACCAAATTACTTATAATCCTCTCTTAAGGGAGCCTTGAAGTTTGTTAAGGCAAAAGGCAAAGACAAATCATCATTCAAAACTCAAATTCCTAATTCATGGCAAATCAAGATTCAGGCCAATCGAAATTTCAGATTCAAAAGTACAGCATTTGGAATTCTGAATGCCAACATAGATGAACGCATTAAGGTTATTCATAAATTGATATCAACGTTGCCTTTAAAAGGCTTTTTATATCAACTTTTATGAACCAACATGATCAGGAATAAACTTCAATGCCAATGACCGTTCAAGAATAGACTCCTCCCAATCAGACCAGTGATTAAAACCGTAGTTAATCATAACTTTCTCCCTTTCACATTCCACGGTCAATCATGAGCAATATATGCAATCATTCCCTTTTTTTTTTAAATTTAAAGCTATACTGGCAAATAATGGACAGGGTTAAAGCCAAAAAAGAAAAACCAAAATAACCTTACAGCGAGGAGAGAACGTGACCAACAATGCAGTAGTATAAATAACATTCATAATCATCAAGATCAAGCCATACTTCTTCATGGAAGAAAATGAGTGGCCATGTATGCATGGGGAACAAACTCTAAATATTCCCGAAAATTAAACCTGGATGCAGATACAGTCCCTATTATATGAGAAATGAATAGGGGCAAGGTCTACATTAGACTCTCCCAATGACCGGACTAGAACCTCTACTAAATGCAACACTTGCTCAATAACATCAAGAGTATATAGAACACTAGATGAGCTCTTATCCTCCCAATAGATTATGCAGCAAGTGTTTTCAATCACGTAGCAAAAAATGGACTTCCCATCCTAGAGCTAAATCGAGGCATTCAGGGGGTGTAACACCCCGAAATTAATTAAGGTGTTAATTATGGATTAAGATTAATTAAGAATAATTAATATGGGATGTTTGGGCAAATAAAGTGAATGGAAATTTTTAGAGAGATAAATTATTAATATGGGTTTGAAAATTAATCGGGGTAGAAACTTCACCTAGGCCTAGATTAATGAATCATGATAAAAGGCTAATGGAGGCCCAATGAGCTAGATGCAGACCCAAATTAGATTGGCTCTTGAAATTTGGCTAGCCCAACCACAACCCTGAAACGCAACTCGTGAGATTCAGCCCAACTTATGAGATAAGGCCCAACAAGTATAAAAATCTGGACCCACAAGGAATTGGGCCATTGGGTCAGCACATTCCACTTGTAGCCTTAAACTTTCTGCAACTCATTCATTAAACCATGGCCCACTCACTAGAGATGAGCCCAATTGGACTTTGGGTTGATGGGTCAGCCCATTTATCATTAAAAACCCTAAAGGGTCAGCCACCTCCTTCCCCATTTAGCAGAAAACACAAGAGGCAAGGGAGAAAATTCGGAGGTTTGAGGGAGGCTAAGGTTCTACCAACATGGAGGCTCCATTTCTCACTTCTAGAGGATAATTTAGCCAAGGTGAGTTATATATATCTTGACCCTCTCATCCTCCTCTTCATTTTGGTCCAATTAATTTCTGGGTTTGAGCATTTTCATCTTCATCTCAAATCTGAAAATTGGTGTTGGGTGATTCCTTGCAAGATTTTCGGACTTGGAGGTTAGAGGGAGGATTATGTAAGCTTTTCCCTTCCATTTTGTAAATCACTTTGCTGGAAAATGCCCCTAAGGATGTATTATCATAATAGGTTCTGTTATTGTGTGAGATTACGAGGAGATAATGGTGGAAAACTGAATTTTCTGGGCTTGATGATTGAAATGCGAATTTTAGTCTTCCATAGTGGATTTTCGGAGGTGAGGCTATGGGTGTTGTTAAGTGAGCATCTCCTTCCCATTTTGATGCATTTCCTGTTAGTTTGAGACCCCTATAGTTGACATATGATATGGGCTTTGATTTCATGTGAAATTACCCAGAAATTGGAGTGAATAATGGCAATTTCTGGTGTGGGAAAGTTGGAATCCGAAATTAAATCCCTTGGTAATTAGGTGAGTAACCTCTAGTCTGTCATTAGTAGTTCAACTCTTTAGATATTTGATTGTGATTAGAAATGATGATAATTATACTTGTTATAGGCTTGGTATGCATTTGGATTATTATGGTAACTAGGGGAGGAGTAATTGGCTTCGTTGAGGTAACTGGGTTATTTTCCTAATTCCATGTATATACTCATGTTAATCTGCTATTTGTTACACATGCTTGATTTTGAAATGTTAAATGACTGGTTGACTACTTGATTGTTATTGTGATTGGACCTTGTGAGTCTATGGTGGAGCTGTGGTGCGGCTGCCACCCGTGCATGTGCTACGATCGAGCACCGGGTTATGATCAAACCCCAGATGCACTGAGCCTTGGTTGTGCTCATGATGGAGTAGGTGCCGTGAACGGGCCTCTCCCGGTGTTATTGGCCATTAACATGTTATGTATGATTACTGGTATGGGACAGTAGTCATTGGTAGCTCAACTAGTTCATTTGCGAATTGAATTGATGATTCTGATATTGACGACATGAGATTGTCTTGGATTGATTGACTTGTACATATATATGGAAATTTCCTTTTGTTACTAAGATTGTATATCTCATCCCGTTGTGGGCTAACATTTTCAGGGATCGGACCTCTTAGTGGCAAGGAGAAAATTAACGAGAGCTTGCTAAATGGTTTGGTAGCACATAGGTCTGGGAGCTTTGACAAAATGTATTGTAATTAAATTGTTAGTTTGTATCATTGCTACATTGCATCATGAGTTGCCAAGTATAGGGATTGTATATGTAATTCGATTATCATGGAATTGAACATTATGATTGTAATTGGCTAATAATGGAAAGTGTATCTAATGATAAATATCAATGGTGCATGATTGGTGTGTTATTATTCCATAGACTTGCTGATATAGGGTAATTAGAGAAAAAACAATGGGCATATAAGTTTTGAATTGGTAATGGACGCATAGCTAAATAAATAAGGTAGATAAATGCTATTAGAGCCATATAAAATGAGGGGAAGTGATCTTAGAGTGTCTCTAAGAAGAGAAATGGAGTGTAGGGGGCGAAATAGAGGGAAAACAGCTATAGAAGGGAGTCACGCCGTGGCTGAGAAGGCCTCGCCTCGGCCTAGGAAGTGACAGTGGTGAGGGACGCCGCGGCTTGAGAAATCTCGCCGTAGCGCGGAGTGAAAATAATCGCCCAGGGGGTGACAGAACGTAACCTTGCCGCGGGGCGAGAAGTCTCACCGCGGCGCGAGTCGAGGAAATTAATTAGCGAGGTTACAGTAGCAAAACTCGCCGCGGCGCCACATAGGTTGGCCGCGGCGCAGATCCAACTCGCCGCGGCGACAGTCAGGAAAATTCCAGAGAGCAACTTGGCTGTGGCGCAAGAGTTCCAGGCCACGGCGCATGTTTAAAAATTTAGTTTTCGAGCTCCAGAACCTAACTTAGCCGCGGCGGGAAAGTTCTAGGTCGCGGCGCAGGTCCCCAAACTCCTATATTTGACCTAGGAACCCGAATTTCAGTAAGGCTAATGTTAGGGAATAGCATGAGCATATTGGTGGGATGTTTTTGTGGGTTAAAATTGATTAATGGATGAATCCTAAACCTTAAATGATGGTACAAACCCTTTTATGCATGGTTCTGTTATAGTTGTTAGTTGATGATCCTAGTAGTATCAAGATTTAAATTTCCCCTATATTTTCTTAGTGTAATTACTTGTAACGACTCCAAACCTTGATCATTATTTATTAATCATGTATTTACCTATATTTATAAATATTAGAATTTAGGGTCGTCACAGGGGGAAGAACTACTTTGACATATTCATGTAAGATTAAAATCCATTCTCCATAGACTTAGATCATATACAAAACAAAAAGAAGCTCATACTTCAGCATCCAGAACAGAACCCATACACAGCTTCATGGTTTCAGAATCGAAAACGGAAAACACAAGAAAGATACCTCTCAGATTCCTATTTCTGGACTCACAAAGCCGAGTGGATCTTCTTCTTTGATAAAGTCCCAATGCCATTGAGTCCCGAATCTGCACTTAAACTTGATTTGATTTCTTCTCTTAGTCTCTTCCCACTACTGGTTCTGGATCCTCCTTCTGCCTTCACGCCTGACTCCCCTTCTTCCCGATTTTTCTCCACTCGAAAACCAAAACCCCCTGTTTCTTAGTTTCTCCAGTCCCTTCTTCGTCTTTCTGAACCTCGCGTCTCCATCCTTTGTCCTTTCATGCGTTTGCCCTTTTCTTTTTTCCTCTACGCTCAGAGTCCTCCTCTTCTCTCGTCTCGCGTTCGCCTCTTTTCGTTCGTGCCTTCTTTCTCTTCTCCCTTCTGCCCCTCAGTCTCCTCTCTTCCACTCCGTCTCAGAATGTCTCTCCTTCCATTTGCCTATCTCCTCTCTGCCTTTTCTCCGTCGATTCCCCCCTTTCTTCTTTCTCCCGCAATCTCCTTTTTTTTTCTAATCTGTCCCTCTCTCTGCTCCACTATCTCCCCTCTTTTTGCGTCTGCCCCCTTTTCTTTCGCTCCCCCTCTTCTTTTTTCGATCCTCCTTTACTCCTCCCTCCTTCGAATCCCAGAACCCTCTTCCGCAGAACCCCAAAGATGCCTCCCTTTCATCCCCCGTTGTCCGCCTGCTGCTCTCCTCTTTTCTTTGTTTTTTTTCCACTCAGCAATCCCTATATCTCGAAGGCTCCTCCCAAATCTCGAAAGCTTCCCCAGAGATGCGTCCCTTTCGTCTCCAGACTGTGCCCTGCTACTGCCTTCCCCTTTTTTCTCTGCTGTGGTGCTATCTTTTTTTTTGTCTTGCTCACTGCCCTCTACCTTGTCTAGTCTCCATCGCGCTCTCTCTCCTCTGCTATGCCAGGTCTATTTTTTTTTTGGGGTGGGCTTTAGACTTGAAGCAAGTTGTTGGGTTGAAGAAACGGGCTTCACCTTTTTTTATTTTTCAATTCATTTTTCTTTTCAATATTTGGACTTAACAAATTGGGTTTCCGTTAAAGGCTAAGATTTAGCAGGACGAGGTCTGTCAGAGAAAAGGGGTTGGGTTTCTTTGATTGATTTTTTTTTATCTTGTTGTGCTCATTTGATTTCTCTTCTCTTTTTTTCATTTTTTTGATTTCTTCTTTTTATATTTTTTTTAATAATTTTTTTATTATTTTTTAAAGCTTGGGGCTTCTTTTTTGATTTTATTTTTTCTCTTCATTTTCTCTTAATTTTCGATTTTCTTTCTTTTCCTTTTTTTTGTGTTTTTACTAATTTGATTTTGTTATTATTTTTATAATTTGCCTGGACAAAATACAGTGTTTACAATTTGGCTGAAATTTTAATGCTTACGAATATGTGTTCTTTACTCCAAGTAGTGGAGATGCATTTATAGCAATTTTATAATTTAAATTTTTACAGGGGATTGCCTCCTCAGATGAGATGAGTACTCTGCCCTCTTTTGATAAAGTATGACCCATTGTTATAACTTATTTTCAACGGAAAAACCTATTTGTCATAATTTAGAAGTTACATAGAGTATTTTTTAAATTTTATTAAAATTATATAGACTTATTTTCTATTTTAAAAATATACATAGATTTTTCTTAAAATGAAAAATTATGTTATATTTTAATCTAATTTTAAAATTTTTCACCAACATACCTTCAATTAACACTCATATATTTTTTATGAATGATATTTTAACTAAAATAATACTAAAGTTTATATTTTAAAAATAAAAAATATATATAATTTTAGTAAAATTAAAAAAATATCTGTATAATTTATTCAATTTTAAAATTTTTTTAAAAGAGTTGTATTGTGCTTCACACATCCTTTAGGTACTTAAATATATAAAGTAAGTGTTTCTTTCTATAAATGTCAATAAATGTAATGTATAGTTAAACAAATTTTAGTTCTCCTCACTATTTCTGTTTTTTTTTAATGACTACACTAGATAAGAATTTGAATTTAAAAATTCTTTATTAAATTATTTACGGTCATCACCATTAGACCACTATCTAGTAGTTAAATATAGTGAGTAAAGATATTTAATTTGCTCTTTCTGATATATATAGATCTTTAGCACAAGAGCTTAATTTCTTTTAACTTTAATTTATTTTCCCAATATATAAATAAGTAATATTATATATATATATGTATATTTTAAACTAAACTTTTAATTGGTATTGTTAATTTGTGTCTTAGTGATATATATATATATATATATATCAATTTCAATTGAAAATAATATTTTTCCAGCTGAATTTTTAGTCAGATAAATAGTTGATTTTTTTTTTATTGTTGGTATTTTGGTCTCGAATGAACTTTAGTTGGCCAATAGTAACTCTTTGCAACCTTTTCAATTTTTGTTATATGTAGCATTTTAATTTTTGATTGAACTCCAACCAAAGTGCAATTGGAAACAATATTTTTTTGATTTATTAAATTTTATTTTTTTTATAAATCTAAATATTTTTTAAAATTAAATAATGTTTGTGTTCATTTTTCTTTCTAGGTTATTTGAGTTTATCTGGGTCTGGCTATCTTATTTTTTATCATTGTTTTTCTTCTTTATTATCCTTCTTTTGTTTGATTAAAATTTTATTTCTTTAATTTATTTGTATCAAATCTCAAATGATTTTTTCTTTACTTGTATCTGAAAAGGAAATGAAATAAGAAAACAAAAAAGAAATCAGATACATTAATAATCAACCCAAATTTCAACTAAAACAAGCAAGCAAAATAATAATAAAAACTTTTTTAAAAAACTTTAAAATTGCAACCAAATTAAAACCTATAAATTATTTTCACTTGCAATCGGTGACAAGAGAAAAATGAAAGATGAATGAGAAAGGTTGAAAGAGATGAACCTCAGTTGAACAAAAGAGCTAAATCACAAAAGCAAAAAAACCAGGAAAGAGCGAAAATAAACTTGTATCAAAAATCCAAAAAAAAAAAAGAAAGTCTGGACAGAAGAGAAGAAGAAAAAGATAAAGTATCAAAGAAGAGAAAAAGAAAATGAATTTTATAAATGATTTAGAATGAAAAATTTAGTTTATATACAAATATCAAAAATAAAAATTAATGAGTTAAAATTCATACAAAAATCTTTGAATTTAAAACTTTAGCGATAATGCAATTCAGTACATTCATTTCCAATTATCATATTTCATATATTATTATATTTATATATCTAATTATAATTTATATTTATATTTAGTATTTATATTTCTTTATTATTATTATTATTATTATTTATTATATAATATTATAATTATTCTAACTATATTGTAATTCTAAAAATTCTTTTTTTATCATTTTTTTATTTATAAAAGTTCTTATTTTCTTAATATATTTTTTAATTAAGTAAAGAATCTTTATTTTTTTAAATTTAAAAATTCAAATTCAAATTCAAACAAATATAATACTTAGCAACGAACTAATTGAATATTAGTTGATGAATGTGGCCGATTGAAATTCCAACGACAAACTCTATCCTTGTCCCCTTTTTTGTCATATTTTGGCGCATAATTTTTTATTTTTATCATTGAGCAACTATAATTTTTTCCCCAACTAAAAGTTAGTGGGAAATTATAAAAACATTATAGGAAAAAAATTTATCATATCAATCAAAATTTATTCAAGAAAATGAGTTGAAAAAAATCAAACATTGTTACAGTATATGCTCATATCACAAAAAACTAATTTTAAAAATACATTCTACTTATTGTCTTTACCGGTTATTGTTATTTATTTTTGTTCTCATTATTCTTATCACCGAATTATAATAATAAAAGATAAGTAAACGTCCACCCCTGGCGATCAAAGGAGTTGGATCTCCTATTTATCGCATTTGTGCTTGGCGCTTGCTTTTCCTTAAAACATACAGTTTTGATGTTTGGATCTTGGCCCTTCGCGTTATCCAACAATGACACATGTTGTAAGGCTTAATAAATAAAACACACAGCTTTGATAACCTATGGCAAAACGGAGCAAACAAAAGCGAACGTTGCGTATGGCTTTCTTCAACTCTTTCAGTCAATTTTTCTATTCCATTAAGGTGGGAAATCGACGTTGTACGCAGGGGAAGCTTTTCTTTCAATTCAGACACAGGTTAGCATTTTGTTGCCAGAGAGAAGCTTCTTTTTGACATTGGTTCTGTTGCAACTCTTAAAAATCATATTTGCATTTTATGTAGAAGCTTTGTTTCGTTGCAGCTATTGGGTGGTTTTACATTGCTACAAAAATCCATTGCCTTTGATTAGATGTTGAAGCTTGTTCATATCTGAGAATCCTTGGTTTGCCATTTGTTTAAAAAAGTGTTGCCATTTGTAAAGTTGAAGTTGTATATATAGTTATTTGAAATTTGATAATACATGTAGTTTGCAAAGCTTTATATTATTTATATATAAATGATATAGAAAAGTTATAGTTCTTTGATTTAAAGTTTGTATTTTGTAAATTTTAAAGCTTTCTATTTTATTTCAATACATTGTTGAACCTTTTGCTTTATTGAAATAGTGATTATTTTAGTACATTAACACATCTCTTGGTGTTTATTTTAATCCATGATCAAGTATATGTCAAGTTTTTCTTTTTGGTTTTCATTTTCTGTCTTTTTAAAACAAAAACTCAAGTAATTTTGTGAACCTTTCTTTTTCAAGAGGCATTATATGGAGGGTGAGTTAACTCCTAAAGTGAATTTAGAATTTGACAACCTAGAAGAAGCATAGAAGTTTTTGGTTACTTGTGCAGGTCAGACTGAATTTGGTGCAAGAAAATATGCTTTCACCAAGAGTAAAAAAGATGGGGAAATAATATCATACAAATATGTTTGTTTAAAAGAGGGATTACGAAAACAAGATAAAAGAGAGTTTAAAACATATTGGCCTAAGACTAGAACCAATTGCGACACAAGAATGTTTGTTACACAAGTGGGTGAAAAATATAGAATCAATGCATTTGTTAAGGAGTATAATCACCCACTTCATCTTTTAGAAATAGTCCATATGCTGGCATCTCAATGCAATGCATGTTGGAGGTAGAGCTAATCTTGGCTACACCCGATTGGATGCAAAAATTTACTTGAAAATCAAGAGACAAAGAAGCCTAGTGTACGAAGAAGTTGGATGTCTATTGCGCTACTTCTAGGAATAGTTGACAGAAAATCTTTCATTTTATCATACATATCAAATGAATATAAAAGAATAGATTACAAATGTTTTCTGGGATGATGCTAGAATGTTGTTTGATTATGTGTATTTGGTGACATGGTTTCAATGGATACAACATATGGTACAAATCGTAATCACAGATCATTAGCTATACTTTTAGGGTTTAATCACGATAAGGGAGTGGTAATTTTTGGGATAGCATTGTTATATGCCAAAATGATAGAGTCATTCAAGTGGTTATTGGAGACTTTCTTGGAGGCTCACAAACAAAAAAGGCCTTTTACGATTTTTACCAATTAAAATCAAATAATGGCAAGAACATTGCATAATGTACTTCCAAAGATGAAGCATGACTTATGCACATGGCATTTGATACATAATGGTATCAAGCATATGGGAAACATGATGAAAAATGGATCAAATTTTCTAACTAACTTTAAAAAGTGCATGGTTCATTGTGAAGAGGAGAGTCAATTTGAGGAAGCATGGAGTCAATTGCTTCAAACTTACGATGTGTGTGACAACACTTGGTTGACCTCAATGTACATAATAAAAGAGAAATAGGTGTGGTGTTATATGAAAAATGCTTTTAAACTTGGTATGCGGAGCATGCAGTTAAGTGAAAGTTTGAATATAGATATCAAGAGTATGACAAGACCAGACTTGGATATCAATCAATTTTTCAAGCACTTCGAATAGGTTGTAGAGGGCAGGAGGTATAATGAGTTGAAGTGTGAATTTGATTCACAAGAAAAAAAGCCTCAATTGATTGTACAAAGTTCTTCTATGTTATGACAACTTTCTAAAATTTACACGTCCTCTATCTTTGGCTTGCTCCAGAAACATTGGGATCTATGTGCAGCTGCTTGAATCAAATACAAGAATGAGAGAGATCAATTGTCTGACTATATTATTACTATAGTTGATGACAAGGGAGAATGGAGAGTTCAATTTGATGCATGCAATGGATTAATTTCATGTAGCTGTCAGAAGTTTGAAAGCCATGGAGTACTATATTGCCATGCTTTGAAAGTATATGACATAAGGGATGTGAAAAAACTCCCAGAGCAATACATTATAAAGAGATGGACAAAAGAAGCAAGTAGCGGTGTCATTTATGATAATAAGATAAATGAGGTCCAAGCAGATCTTAAATAAGAAAGTGCACAACAGTATAGAAAACTTTATCATATAATGATAAGATTAGTAGCTGAGGTGGCTGATTGTCTAGAAGCATTCACATTTGTACATAAAGGAATTATAGAGCTAAGCAAACAAGTGACTGAGATTTATTTGAGGCAAAAGAGTCCAACCAATAGCGGTGTGAGCATAACACCACTAATGGCAAAGGGATTCAAGAAGAAAGATGGCATATAGAAGAAGAAACGATGCACAAATTGGGTAAAGCGTCTAATGAAAAAAGAAGACGGACTACTTCATCGAACCAAAATTCACAAAGTAACCAATTTATGATATGATCATATGTGCATGTCTTTCTTTTATGATTAATGTTCACAAAATCTTAATATTATCCTTTTTCTTTTAGGTCAATGAGATGCAAGTAAGTACCTCCAGCACCATACCTCAAGTTCCATATGCACCTCCAGCACCACATACATCCTCACAAACAACTTAAAGTTATCTTACTTTTATTGAGATGTTGTTGGTAAGAAAAGTTGAGTCTTTAATACTTAGAGCTTTATTCTTGTTAATGAGTGATTATATTGTGATTAGTTTTGTTTTGCAATATAGGCGGCACTGGGTACTCCAATGCTATCACTTGAAACATTAGAATTTAGTCAAGATATTTTGCATGGAACACAACTAAGTAAGCGCATCTAAATATGCTATAAATCATTTGAAAAATAGCAATGAAATATAGATTTTTATTGAAATCAATCTATTTATGTACGTTGGATTTCTTTGTACAACTTACATTGAGAACAAATGCCTATTCCTTTTATTGAAACTATAGTACAAGTCAACAAGTTTATTTGGTCAGTGTACAAATCCCTATTCACTAGTAGTAAATTGTATTTCTTGTCCCTCTAGTTAGGACACAATCAATGACATGCCAAGCCTTTGTGAAGGGGTTAATGCAACAATTGAAGAAGAAAGCAGCTGCTTTGTTCATGATTTGTTGATGCTTTTGTTTTTTGGTTGAAGCACAATTTTAGACTTGTAACCAGCGAGAGTAAGAGAACTGATGCCAAAAGAGTTTCTCTAGAGATGAACTAATATATTAAAAGAAGTAGTGACAATAATGGGGTGTCCATAATGAAGTGACAAGGGAATACTAGGCCTAAGCACCATGGGTGAGTCTCATATGATTCAAAACCAAGATGCTGTAGAACACCAAAGTAGAGAGAGTGATAGGGATAAACAAATATCCATTAAAAGAAGCATAACAAGGAATGATTCTACCTATTGAACCTTTATCTAGATTTTTCCCTTATACTCATTGGATTTTGATTTTCCTTTATGGAAAGGACTGGTGCTTTTTTGAGTGTGAGATTTGCTCAAAATGAAGGCTAAGGCAGAGAGTGTACGCCGTCTTCCTCAAGTCACGACCTTTTCTGGTATATACACTTTGCACTAGGGAGCTTCGTAATATTATAGTCTACAATATATATATATATATTCATAATATTATTAGTATAATACTATATATCTAGTCAATTCTTTCATATTCATCTCCAAAACCTTTCAAAACACTCGGGTTGCAATCTTTTAGGTCACAATGATTGGATATGATCCAAAACCATACATTTTTCATGTGGTACATTATGTAGTCGTGGTGCTTTGTTACTAAAGGACCCTAGTGTGAATGAATGAAAATGCTCTTATGTCTCCTTCTCTTCTCTTTGCCTTAATCAAATTACCTTACTCTCTCTCTCACGACTGACTCTCCTCTTTGGCATAAGTTATTGACAATTGCTCCCTAAAATTAGGCAAAGCCAATTGCAACATCACATCCTTACTTTGCATTTCATAGCCTCATGCAATAACGAAACACATCACCACCCCTACACTTCACGGCCTTACACAATAACGGAACACATTAACGACTGCACATAATGTGACGACCCTATCTTCTAATCATTGTAATTAGGGTTAAGTACACATTAACAATCATAAATGTGGATTAAAAGCCATTTCGACTTGTTACATTCTAAAAATGCGAGAAAATTTAAACCTTAATGTTATTAAAGTCATCAATCATATAATTACAAATACTCATGTATATAAGGGAAAAAAACACTAATTTATAAGTCTTTGATTTCATTATCCATTAATTCCAACTCACAAGAATCTTCTACCAATGTTTCCAAGTCATCCTTTGAGGTCACCCGATGAAGAACCAAGATTTCTAAGTTAATATAAGGGTTTCAGGACGTTTGTCACAGCTAAATTCCTCTTAGCTGCGGCTAATTACTCTCGGATTCACTTCTTACATTGTCAATGATTTCGCCACGGCAAGTTGGACCTTTGCCGCGGCCAGCCTACATGGCGTCGCGGCGAGGAAGCCTCTTAAAAACTACCTTACTCACCTCTCGCTATTGGCCGTGGCCAATTCTCCCTTTCACCGCGGCCAATTCTTCTCTGGAATGCCTGACTCATTTTCACACAAGTTCACCATGGCCAATTTCCCCTTTCACTGTGGCGAATTACCTTTTGGATGACTTTCAGTTTAGCCTCTCACATTTTGCCACAGCTAATTCCACCTCTCGTTGAGGCCAATTGTTCTCTGGACTCCCCCTGAAAAATTTCTCCTTTATTGGCCGCGGCTAATCCCATTTTAGCCGCGGTGAAATGCCTTCTGATCCTACAACTTTTAAAATCTTGTCTCATACTCTCCATTCTCCCTCCAAAAATACCCTAGGGCCACTCTACCTTAATTTGTGCAACTCTAATGGTATTTATCTACCTTATTTACCCAGCTATTCTATGATTACCAATTCAAAACTTTAAGTATAAATTCTTACTCGTCCAACTACCATATGTCAGCAAATTCATAAATTAATAATAGCAGAATTCCATAAGTTTTCAGCAATTATCATTCAAATATATATATATATATATATTTATATTCCATTAAAAATTTCATGCATCACTAGCTCAGGTTTACATCCAATGTACCATATAAATACATTTTTCAAACAGTAAACCATATCATAAGCTCAACAAAATTCATAGCAGACGTCATAAATTCATACATCTCATATCAAACTAAAATGGGACTTAACTCCTTAATAGATACATTCCATCTAATCAAAATATCAACGCCTACACTTAGCAATAATATTACATGATGATGCTAAGTAAACTAATAACAAAATTATATCTATTCTACTCAAATTAGCCCAAGTGTAGCTTACTCCACACATGGCTAGAGCTCATGGATTTTCATCCACTTGCTTCTCTTTATTCTTACCCGAAGGGCCTTCACCTGAAAGTATAATCCCATGAAACGGGGTGGGATGCAAATCTCAATAACCAAGGCAAATTCCATTTACATATTTTAGTTTAATTAACATATATGCATGATTTCATATAAGCATCAGAAAATATACCAGTTATATCAATAAATGAAACAATTAGGCTATCATAATTACTATCCTATATTAACAATTACAATTCCACATGTTAAATGCTAATAACACCAGGAGAGGCCCGTCCACGACACCTATTCCCCAATGAGCACAATCAGGGCTCAGTGCATCTGGAGTTTGATCATAACTCGATGCCCGATCGAAGCACATACACGGGTAGCAGCTGCATCACAACTCTACAATAGACTCACAAGATCTAAACATAATATAATAGATACCTAACCAATTCATTTAGCATTTCAAATCATTCATATACAACAAATATAAAATTAAAGCAGATATATATATGAAATTAATATAATCTCAGTTACCTCACTTGTAGACAAATTTGCAAAAGCTACCAGCAGTACCAAAATCTTCCTATAACCATAGCATCAGAGCATTACTACTTTAAATCATCATTTATAGTAGCAACAAGTATCCAAAAAATTTAAAGTGCTAATGACTACCTAGGGAACACTTACCCAGCCACTATAAATCCTCAAATTTGGATTGAAATGTTCTTTACCAGAAACTTCAATATATCACCTAAAGTCTTAAGTAAATTCATACAAAATTAATACTCTTACTACAAAACAACTATGGGAGTCTTATACCAACATAAAATACATTAAAATGGAGAGTTTATACTTATCTAATAACACCCTCAGCCCTAACCTAGGAAATTTTACCAAAAAAAACCCAAACAACCACATTTTAGATTTTGGGTATGGTGAAAATACTCCAAATGAAAAACCAATTAGGCCAAAATGAAGAGAAAGAGAAAGGGATTAAGTTATACAACTATTATCTCAATTGAATCTTATTCTAAAAGTGGGAAATGGTAGATTTTTTGCCCTAAACCCTAGCCTCCTTTCAAATCTCCGAATTTTTCTTTTATATTTCAGCAAAATGAGGAAGGGGTTGAAGTGTTTAGGGTTTTAGTTGGGTTAAGTTGGGTCTAATGTGGGCAATGGGCTGACCCAAGGATCCAATGACAAGTGAGTTCTGATTTAAACCTTGTTGAGCCAGCTTTAATATATTGGGGTGTAAAAATTCAATTGGGCTATACCAAGTTTGAAGGATTCTATTAGTTTGGATCTGCTCAAGGGTTATGGGGCCAATTACAAAGGCTTATGCAAGTTGGGTCTTGAGTTTCTAATTTATTAAATTGAATTGGGTCTGCACCTAACTTATTTGGCTTCCATTAGCCTTTTATCATGATTTCTTATATTAATTTGGGCCTAGATGAAGTTTCTATCCCAATTAAATCTCAAACTCACATAAATAATTTATCTTTCTAAAATTTTCATTCACCTAACTTAACCAATTATCCCATATTAATTATTCTTAATTAACCTAAATCCATGATTAACACTTTAATTAATTTTTTGGGTGTTACACATAACATGGTTTTAAATTACAATTGCAGTTGTGTTGTAGTTACAGACGTTACAGATGCTACAAGAAGAGTTGTTGGTATTACAGGAAAAGCTGCATTAGCAATATAGTCGTATTTTGCAATATTGTCTGCAACTTAAAACCATAGTGCATAAGGAGAGGAACTTGAAGTCCATTTTCAATCGATCAAGAAAGTATAATTTTTGAAACGCAATTTAAAATCTCTCACCTTATTTTCATTCCACGACTCATTCATTGTGACATTGATATGGAAAATTGGTACTAAGCTTATGTTGTTTAGGATATGGCTTAGTTTTCGAACTCTAGATGATGAATTGGAATTAATCTTTGGTTTTGGCTCTATCATGGACATAGTCTAGGTTGAAAGATGTTGAATTTAATCTCCCACTCCTCCCCTTACTTTGTATAGTTTTGAATTACATTTGTCACAGATGTAAAATCACTATTATAGTTTCACAAATTGGACAGAATCACCTAATTATGAACATTTTATCTCATCAATTATTTTTACCCATATTCTAAACATTAAAGGCATTCCATCACCTACTTGAGCTGCACATTGAGGTCACGAACTTTAAAGATTATTGTAAATTTAATTGCTTTTATACTTCTTCATTTGGTTTAACTTGCTTCAAAACTCCAATTTCATTTTATATATGGCGGAACTCAGTTCAAGTTGCCGAACCTTTTCCTTTGAGTGATGAATCCAAAAATAGGAAAATGAAAAATTGATTTAGATCTACTAGTTGTAAAACTCAACTTTCATTAACAGATGGTAGAAAATAGTTTTCATTGCTTAGGGGGTGGGGGTGGAAGGGCAAGCATGCATGCATGTTGAAACGATTTCACTTGAGTTCAATAAGTCACCCAATGAAAATTAGAAGAACTAAGAAAGATGAATATATCATAGTATTTAGACATTTACTTCTGGGTTATTAAATACGAAAGATAAAAGAAACAAGTATATCAGTTTAAAAAGTTTTTGAATTGGTTATAATTTTTTTAGGGAGGAAAACTTCTATTTACCTCGTGTTTGCCTACTGCCACACTTTCTAATTCTAGAAGGATATCTAAATCTCTTAAATCTATATGTACAACCATTTTCTAGATGTTTTGTTCTTCATATTCAATATATACGATGCATTTTACATGCTTGCTTTGTTCACAACTTACTTTGTCCTTCTAAAAATAACCCTAACTCTTAATCATTCAACAACCATATCAATGAATTTATCATATAATTAGCAAGTAGGTCAGATATTCCATATTATAGTTAGTGTTTGTTCCAATAAGGCCTGACTTTATTATAAGAGAAACAAAGATGGGAAGAAAGAGGAAAGTAAATTCAATTTCATTCCGAGGCAAGGTTTGGTGGGAAAATTTTCTTGTTTGTTAAGGAATGAGATATTTTAATTTCAATAACATCTAAGGTTTGCCATTCTTCTGTCCCCCCTTTGTGTTTTTGTAAGATGATTATGTTATATTCTGGTATTTAATTTATTATATGAAATGGGTGATTGGTGCTATAATAACTGTGTTCTTCTTAGTTTACTAGTTTTAGTAATCTAGCTTTAAAAAAATAGGCATATTAAAAAAAAAATTAACATAAAACAAGTTAGGTTTGAACTTTTTTTCAACCTAACCTAAGCTCAAACTTGACCCCAACAATGTTTTTATTATTTTACTCTAATATTTTAAAATTCTATTTAGATCTTTCTTTATTTTCCTTTTTTTTTCTTTATTTTTTCTTCATGAATAGAATTTAAGAATCAATTATTGATACAATTTGAAAGAAGAATATAATTTTTAGTGTTAGTATTGTTATAATTAAAATTTGATGCTAAATTATGCACGTCAAATGTAAAAATAATAGAGACACATAATTGAAGTAGGAAAAATTAAATAAGGATTAATTACATCTATAAATGGTGGATAATTATTACATTCTTTTGGCTAAAAAAACTTATATTCTTAAATAATATAGTTAGTAAATACTGTATCATTAATTCATTGATAAATGGATTTTGTAAATTTGAAAATGAGTATTATTTATAGTTAATTCATGTTTAGCAATAATATTAAGTGTTGCTTTGTAAATTGGCTTAATCTTTTCATTTTTAAATTCTTAAAGGATGTCTTTTTCTCCAATTTTTTTGAGAAAAAAAGGAGTGACTAACTATCCAAAGGGAAAGTTGGCCTGAACAAAAAAAATCAATGAAGAAAGCAAGTTGAGTTGAGCCTATAAAAATTTGGATCTAGGCTTAGGCTTGAGCCTGGTTTTTATATTATTTTTTTAAATGGGTTGGACCTATGATTAGGTCTATTAATAAGTATTTAGAGTAGCCAGAGAGAGGAGAGAAAGAGAGAGAGAGGACAAAAGATGGATGGATACACTGAGTTCAAGTGTTTTGGCAAGCAAAAAGTGGAATAAAATTCCTCATGAAATTATCTTCACTATGAATAAATTTCTTTAAGGTTTTGAGAAGCAAAAGGACCTTGCAGAACAAAACATAGATATTAAAGTGACTTCCAGAAAAGTTTTTGAGCTAAAAAAATATTTGCAAAATTAGTTCAGTGTTATTTTTTACTTGACGAATTTCTTTTGTATCATTGAATGCTATTTCTTAATTTTTCTTACTAAGTTCTTATGTTATATTTCTTAAACGTACTTGAAATTCTTATTTTAAATTAAATTCTTATTTTAAATTATTTTAACTCACTCAATTATTACTCTATATTTTCTCTGAGATTCTTAACTAAAAAACACTTTAATTCCTTACATAAAAATAAAAATTCTAGGTTATTACAATTTGGATGGGAAGGTAATATTGCCAATTGTTTATATCTATCGTTTCTTTTGTTCTTGGATTTTATATGCTCACTAAAATTTAAAGGCCACTTACTCATTAATGGAAAGTCAAGTCTTTTAAATGGACCGTGAGGTGCTGTTTAAAGCTCTCAAGGATGAGTCTTTGGTGGGATGTGACTGGTGTAGTGCTGCTATTGTTCAGGATATCTTTGTGTTTTTGTATGTTGGTTTTGTTTGTGTTGTTGAATGAAGTTCTTTTTTTGGCCCCAAAAAAAAAAAAACATCCAATAACATATCTTGATAATATAACACGTGAAACTTTTAGAACCATTTGACAAATTTTACTAAGGTCAAATCTTCAGATTACAAAAGTTTTTGGCATGTTTTTTTAGACAGGCGTTCCTCCAGTGTTATGAACATTTTGGAACAAATTCAAGTAGGCATAATAATTTCAACTAAACTATATTTGTGTGGGGTACACTTGTGGATGAATTGAGTTCTGCATCTACAAGGATGCCTACTGCATTAATTGTTCCTAGTTATTATATATTGTTATGTCCAAGATATATTTAAATTGAAGTTAAGATCCATGTCAGAAATTACCTTCACGTGGGCACTTGGCATCATGCATGCTAGGGGTTTCATTCACAACCTTTTTGGTCGCCACCGAAATTTTAACCATGAAGGAGTCAGCCGCTACTCGCTATTGCTACTAAATGCTTTTTAGTGATGATTTTTAAACTAGCAGTCAGACCTTTTAATGGTGGTAATATATGACTTTTTTTTTAAAATTTTTATTTATCATGACTTATCTTTTATTCCATGACTTTGTGTATACGAGTCTTGTCTCTGTTAATGCAGAGTCCTTAGTCTTCTTCCAATATTCTTTTGTAGTTAACCCAAAATACTTCAACACCATATGTTTAGTGAATTTGTTCTTCCCTGAATTCCTTAACAAGAGCTTTAACATGTATATAATCCCTATTACATCAAGCTAAACCTTGATCTTCTACAGGGCAGATAGAGCGTAACACTGTTTTTGGCAATCTAAGCATTTCCTCTGTATTTTAATCAAAGTGTGTGTGATAGGATAGAACTTTTATAAGCTATCACGTATACTTTACGAGCTTTACAAAAGTGTTATATTATTTTCAATTAATCGGAGAAATTAAAATTTATTTTTAAATTTATGTATTTTAACTTGAAATCAGTTTATCTTTTAATGGTTTAGAGTGTCTAATTAAATTTCTTTATAATTTATTTTGATACTATCTAATCAACTTTGATATTTTTTATCTTACTTTTATGAAAGACAATCATGTAAATGTTGAAATGATAAACAATTATACTGTTAAAAGTATATTTAATTCATTTTAAATTATTTTATAATATTTTAAAATTATTACTAAGATTAATTAAATCCGCATCGGGATCGGAGATCGCTGTGGGGAATTCGAACTCGAAGTTGTTCGGATCCATTTGAGAAGCGGGTCAGTGGGTTGATGTAAATATGGGTTGTGTTCCATCACAGAAGAAGCATGCCAGCGTCTCATCCCGCAAGGCAACTTCTTCTGTGATGTAAGATAAACAAAATTTTATATTATAATTTTATTTTGACAAAATAGGTAACCAAAAGAATTAACCTGAGTCGTTTAAAATATTAGCTAAAAAATATGTAATATAGTCAAGGCCTTTTTTCCACTAAGCCATCATGTGGTGTTGCAGTAAGAGATGTAAAGTTTTAATATAACATCATAAGAAATAGAAATAAAATGTGTAAAAATTTATTAAAATTATATTAAAGATATTTAATGTGCATCAATACTGCACAAGTTACTTAGACTTGTAGTTGAATTAATTAATTCAATCCAAAACTGCTTGCTGCTCGTCATGATCTTCACCTTAAGTTATGGTCATTATTGATATTAAATTAAGAGCTACTCACATACTGGAGTTCCTTGTGGATTCGTCAGTATAGAATGAATCAATAATAATAATAGGACAAGGCTTAAAATTAAAAACTACGACAAAATTTTTAAATAATTGAATCACATTAAATTTACCTGTGTGTCCGTTGTGTCAGATCACGGCCCTCTTCGATGCTTTTTCGCTTTGGACTTTTGGGTCAACTTTTCTTTAATTGAGTCTGCGACCAGTTATCTTCTCACTTCTTTTAATACAGACTGAACTCTCTTAAATTAAAATTAACCAATAATAAGTCAGAATGATTCAAATTAAAAAATAAAATAAGACTCAGCTACAAAGCATGACTGGAATGATGAAATTAATTCCTATTTAAATTAACACTTACCCAAAATTTACAATTCAAATGACTCGAAATAATATAAAAATCCATTATAAAATTATTGTTTTTAAGAAATGCTTGAATAAAATATGAGGCTTACATTACCACTATAATGTTATTATTGTTTTGATGGTGATGTTGGTAATATATTTATGCAGTCATACCATATTACAAAATGGAAGCTTTTAATGCAAATATCTTCATAATTTGGTTTGAGAACGATTTAAAATTCTGAATTTTATACACTGCGGTTTTCCAAATGTCTAATTAATGTTGACAGAAGAAATTCAATACCAATTTAAAAACTTAAACACAGGCTTCCAATGTAAATGAAATGAAAACTGTGTCACATTGAAAATGAAACGATTAGTTTGTTGGTCCAAGTCTTCCACACAAGTCCAAAAGCCTAATTGTTTAATGATAACAAAATTAAAATTAAAAATATTATTTAGCTTGATCAAAATTCAGTATAAGCCCACGTACGGTGAAATGGATCAAAAGCTTGTTCTTTGAAGACCAATTTATTAGTGCCTAAGTCCATGTGATTAGCTGGCAGAATACAAAAATAATTTGAGAAAACAAGCAATCTGATTAGAGCTTTCAGCATTTTCAGTGTCAATAAAAAAGAACAAATAGCATCTTCCTAGACTCAGTTACAAGTTTTATTAATTAAAGAGGAGAAACATCGTCCCTGCAAAAGAGCAAGCTCCAATAGAGACATATAGCAGAGTGAATTACCAAGTCCAATCCTTACAACTCAGAGCCAAATCATATAATCAGAGAAATAATAAGATTTTTACCGAAAGCAACCAACTTAGATCTGCAACGTACTTTGAAATTCAGTATCACAATGGCTTCAAAAGTTCAATGCCTCCAAACATGGATGAGTGAGGCCAAAATTATCTGAAATCCCTTCCTACCGAAGCAAGATTTACTCGAGTTGTAATCAAATTCTAAATTCAACACAGTATCCCAATGGTTTCATACCCGCCGGAGACCCCTCAGGGTGTGTGCGTTGTGCCTTGCCGTGATTAGGTTTGACAAATTATATTGATTTAGGCGGCCTATATTTTAAAATTTTTTATTTTTTAATTGAGATTTTTTTAAAAAATTTATAATTACAAGATATTTTTTATTTTATGTTTTGCTTCTTTTAAAATTAAAAAAATTAAAATCTTAATAAAACTTGAACCATTCAAATTTAATCTAAGCAATTCAAATCAAGATGACCACCCTCTACTTATCTTTGAAATGAGTAAATGGTCTATTTGCATGTGTAGCCTGCTGCCTCTTTGATGGTGTCTCCCTTTTTATTTATTTTTTATTGTTTAGAATTTTTTTTGTTTTTTATTTTTTTGTTATCTTTTGTTATTTTTTTTTTACATTTTTTGGCATCTTTTTTAATGTTGCTATTATCTTTCTCTTTTAATTTTGTTGTTATCTCTTTTTTTTCCTTTTTTAAATTTTGTTGTTATCACTTCTTTATTTCATATGAGGATTGGGCTTGATGCACCATATCTTGGGGTTAATTGGGTTAAACATGGCTCTTTCTGCCTGGGATTTAAATTTTGCTTATTTTTGCATCGGGCTGCACTGGAGTTGGACTCTCTTCTAACTTTTGAGCTTCTTTTATTTTTGCATTTTCTTAATTTTAACTTTCAATTTTTCTTATTTATTTTTATTTTCAATGTTTTATTGTTAAATTGACCTAGTTCGCTTCCCAAACTAGTCCAGACAAAATATAGCGTAGGTTAGTAGAGTGGCTAAAAATGGGTACCTCTCTTTCCTGACAAGAAATCCAATTGACGCCTATATTTTTAGTCTTTCCTCAGCAAGGTTAGTCCTAAATCTAATAGGAAAACTCATGGAGGGTTTCAATTTCAATTAGGATTCAGAAGTAGAAACAGGAAGAGGAAGACATAATAAGGAAACGATGTCATTTGCCATGAAAATAGATGGAAGAGTTGCATAGAGATGGATTTTGTGTTTAAAAAAAAAAAGAGAATACATATTTAATTTATTGTATAAAATAAGACTAACAATAAAATAAGGACATGGATTATGTGAGATTTTATCAAATACAATGTTTTGTGCATTATTGCGTAATATAGCGGTTGCACCTTATATAATTATATTTTTGGGTATTAATTATATAAGACTGTCGAGGATTAAAAAAATAACTATATATTCTCCTATAACAGAATGGGTTTCTTGATTTATTACAATGAAATCGATGTCTTATTTTTAAAAAGTTATATATCTATATTAATGACAATAAACAAAACAAAAAAAGTACTTAGAAAGAGGGTAGGCATGAATAGACATTCAAGTTGGCATTTGGGAGTTGAGATGGGAAGGAAAAGGAAGAGAAACAAAGAAAATGGAAGTGAAGAAAGGTGTGGTCTTGGTTTGAGAAAACTTTGTCATTTAAAATTGTTCAAATTAGGGGAATTTAAAATTATAAAGGAGGGGAGTATTTTGGAAGACTTTGGAAGCTAAAAATCTTTCATTCTCTTTCTCTCTTTATAACAAACTTTCAATTAAAGGAGAAGTTTCAATTAAATCCTTCCTTCTCCATTTTCGCTCTCCCAAACAAAAATATTTATAATGAAATTAAAACCAACCCTAGACATAAAAAATAATCATAAACTTGAGTTTAAATGTGGATCAATTTCAATAAACCATTAACTGTCCTCCAGTAGGCTAGCAGAATGTTAATTGCAATTGACCTGGAAAGAATTGCTTTCAACGGGATAGCTTTTGGATGGATTGTCTTATGTAGATTGAACCATTGGATCAAATTTAATTAATTCTATACTGCTACTTTTTGTTGTAGTTAGGGCACCAAAATTTTTTATATGAACTATTTTGTTTCTTACCATACAAAGTGAAATTTTATAAATTTGTTATTTTCATGGCATTTGGAATAAAATATTTGATTATTTAAATTATTAGCTTTCAAATATAGTATAAAAATATTAATTAATTAATTCAGATCAAATCAATTTTATTGCTTTCAACCAGATAGTTTTTGGGTGAATTGTCTTATATAGACTGGACCATTGGATCAAATTTAATTAATTTTATTAATGCTAATTTTGGTTGTAGTTAGGCTACCAAAATTTTTTGTATGAACTATTTTGTTTATTACCACACTAAGTGAAATTTGATCAATTTGTTATTTTCACGGTATTTGGAATAAAATATTTTGTTATTTAAATTATTTACTTTTAAATATATTATTAAGATATTAATTAATTAATTCAGATCAAATCAATTAAATCAATGACTTCAAAGTTAAATCAATGACCAAATTAGTTCTTTTGTAATTAGTAGTCTCACTCTAAAAACTAAGCAAAACTAATTGGTTGAATGTCTACTGCAATAACATCACCACTAGGAGTGCATTGTCCCTTGGAAGATTCATTTCTAGATAGAAGTACGTCAAAAAGCAATTCAATTCCCAAAAAATGTAAGGTTCCAAACATGCTAAAGAGATAGTTTTGCTTTTGATCCTCTCCTATATAGAATAAAGAATATAGTTTGACAGAATATAGAATATAGTTTGGTGGAGTCTCAATTTATCCACCAAGATCTCAAGACCTTTCTAACCATTTCTACTAAAATTTATACATTTGAATCATCTCATCTCCCAGTCTCGTCCCTTGGAACTACAAACAAGAAATATACTTAAAAATCAAGCTACAATTTCTAAAATTTCGTCATTGCTACAATAATCATATATGAGTTAGCACTGAAGATGCGACAATCTCCTTTTTCAATTATAATGAGGTTCACATATGCTCATCATTGGATTAAACAAAGGATTAAACAAAGCATAAAGTACTTCTTACAACCTATAAGTGTTTGAATCCAATTTCCCATGGATGCCAAGTTAGTTTTTTGGGCGTTTGGGATGGGAAACTGCGTATCTGTCTTCTCTTCCTGAGAGGGGTTGGGATCAACAGTTTCTTCATCCTCTATTTCTTCCATTGGCTGGAAAGGCCTTTTGTTTGGAATCACCCATTACAAGAAAATCTAAAATTAGCACCAAAATTTTCTATCACTAAATGTAGATAATTTTATATTTCCGACGATAATTTCAACGTTGCTAATTCCATCACTAATTAGTGACGGAAGATTCCATTGCTAATTGTAAGTATAACGTATTCTGAATTTGTGATAGATCAGTGATGGAATATGGCATCACTAATCAACGACAAAATTAGCGACAAAAATTTTCGTCAATAATCAACGACAAATTTAGCAACGAAATTTTTTGTCAATAATTAGTGACAATTTTTCATCACTGACTACTGACAAAAAATTCTATCGCTAAATCCATCACTGATTAGTGACAAAATATTCCGTCACTGATTATTGACAAAAAGTTCCGTCACTAATTAGTAACAGAATATTCTATTACTAATTTGTGACAAAAAATTCTGTCGTTAATTTGTAACAGAATATTTCGTTATTGATTCGTCACAAAATATTATATTTTTAAAGTATAATCTCAATATTACGTCATTGATTCATCCTTGGTTAAATTTTTTTTCATTATATTATGTTTTTTCAAAGATAGCCTCAATATTACTTTGCTTCCTATCCAATAAAATAAAATAACACAACAATATTCAATAAAAAAATAACAAATAAATTACAATGATCCTCAATTAAATATTTCTAATACACATCATAACACTCTTTGACTTAAAATACATAATTTAAAATAACATGAAGAGAAATAAAATCATATTTATAGATGAGGACAATCATCATGGCTTGTCTTCTCAACTGCTGATTCTTTTGATCATCATTCTTGATTTTTGTTTAGAACATTTCAGATACTGAGCCCATAATAGGGACTAAGCTATCCTTGTAAGAACCTTCATATTAATAAACGGAAGTTATCTATTACAAGTGCTTGTGATTTGTTTATAAGTTGCTTCTAACTAGTTCTAAACAACCTCAATAAATTTGACAATAACTTTGAACCAAAATTTTCCTTATTCACATAAGCTTTATTCAAAATTTTATCCACAGACAAATTCTAATAAGTTCTGATCTTATGGCCTCATCTCTGGCCTCAAGATTAATTAGCCCATCCTGATAGTCATGGATCTTTACAGGATCTTAAACTTCTAGGCTAAAAGGGTCTTATAATGAAGTCATTTGAGTTAAGACTTTTGAATTTTTTTTCCAAACTTGTTTAATAACGAATAAAAGTTAATAATTTATAAATATATTTTATTTGGGAAAAAAAAAGGAAAACACACTTATAGAGATGTTTTAATAGATATAGGTGCTACACCCAATACTTATAAAGAAATTGCTATGCTTCTAGCAAAATAGATAACATTGAAAAAAACAACAACAACAATCACCCAATGGAAATAATAATAGTAGCTACTGGTGAATGGAAAAGACATTATAATAAAATATAAAGCTGATAACATTCAAATATGGTTAAGAAATAAAAAATTTCTTATACCAAGGTGTAATTATTATATTTTCCTTTCATAAGTATTTTTTCTTTTTGTTGGGAACAAAATTTGTTAAAAAATTACTATTTGATGGGAATATCGATTCACCTTAATAATATAGGCTTGAAAATATCAATTCATCTAGTAAAACAACATAAATATATGTGATAAAAAGATCATCCTCTAACCTCAAAAAAAAATTGATACCAAACATTGGATTTGTCAAAGGATGCAGCTAGGATTATACTAATGAGGATGAAAATTAAAAAAAAAAACAAATACTAATATATATATAATTTTTTTACCAAAAGTATACATGTAACATACTTTCTTAATAATTTATTGAAGTTGAATATAATTTTTTCCTGTCATAAAATTTATGACGTGGGACAATGCAACTATAATCTTATTATTTGCACAAATATTAAGATAATTAGTTATTTATCAATCACATTTTTTAAAATAATAGTAAGCATTTATCGTTTTGATTATAATTATTTAATAATATTATACAGATCCGAAAAAATGATATATATTATCTTGAAGAGACAAGTTTTTAGAAAATAAAAGAAAAGAATACGGTTGATTAGTGGACTGGGTTTCTGCATTTTAGTGGACCTTGATAGATTTGTACATGTTCAATAAAAGAGAGAAGCAACAAAATCTAATCAAATCACAAATAACATTACTTTAATTAGCTTAGGAGTGAGAATATAAAAGAAACAAATAATAACACTAGGATCAATACTTTATTTTATATAAATATATATATCTCATTTATTTTGCCTATCTATATCCAAAATCTATCTTACAATTTTCCCCTGCTACTTTAGTGACTGAATCTTTTTAAAAAAATCACAAATGTATTTTTTTAAATATAAAAGTATATAATTCTTATAGTTGAATATCATATGATTGATTCCTTTTAAAATCTTTTGCACACTTGGTTATCCCCCATGCCATCATTTTGGACCTTCTCCAACGTTGGTCCACTTTGATTTTTGTTTAGAATATATCAGATACTATTGCCCCACTTACTAATTCTAGAATAGCACTACTATCTCATTTTAACGCACCTCTATATTCTTATGATTCTGGTGATTACCTATTTTCCCCGTGCTCCTTGCATTTTTTTCCTGACTTAATATTTTTACTCCTACTCTTCTATGTGAGGGGATTTAACTAGATTAGATTGGGCAAACCCTTCAATTTATTTAACAAAAAAAAATTCAAATAAAATAATGTAGTTGTGTCTCAGACTATTTCAAATTCAATCATATCCAGATATCTATGAGATAAAAAAGGATACATTATATTCTAAACAATAAAAAATTCATAATTAAAAATTACAAAATTTAAATTATAATTCTTACGAATAGATGGTAAAGTTAGTTTTTAATCTATAAAATTTAATAACTTACCAACAATAATTCCTATATAGACATTTTTTATTATAACAACAAAACATATATAAGAAAAACAAATGTGGAAGTCACAAGGAAGAGTTTTATAGGGTATTATCTTATATCTTCAGGAATGTATTTTTTTCACAATGTAAGATATTTTTAATGATAGTAAATGTCTAATACTTGGAAAAGATTTTGAGCACCATTATCAAGCAATTATATGATAACATTATATGCCTCTACAAGTTTTTTTTTTTTTTTTTTGGGACCAAGAAGAAAGAGATTCATTTAATCAAAACCAAATTCAAAACCACAGAATAGCATAGACCAGAAAAACATAGAACCAAAGCACAGACTAGCCAAAAAAGACCACATGAAAGAAACACTAAAATAGCCAAAAAACTGGTAGACAAAACCAACAACATAAAGCAAAAATCTAAAGCAAAAGCTAACAGTAGACTAAACTTAACCAATGCCATCTCTATCCTGCATAGAATAGCTAGCCCCCAAAGTATCCTTAACAAGAATGCTATGAAGAGAAAAATTGGCCAAAAATAAGATTTGACCATGTCATAAAGTATTGATTCATACATTATGTGATCACTGCCATACATTAAGAATCTCGCTTCTAACCATTAGTATGACCTTTTAACAGATATAGTGGTTTGCATGTCTTAATGAAGTATTGCCTAATTATAACTCATGAGATTGTAGATAGCAATATCAATAAATATAATGGTCTACATAGTGTAACAGATAACAAGATGCATTTCATTTTTTTTAATGCTATTTCTTATTATTTGTAATTATCATTGATACTGTATATAGTGAATGCTTTTTCAATATGTAGACACCTCTTTCTCAAGAGCGACTAGTGAGTAACTTAATCATTATTATATTATATGATGCTGGCTAATGCAATAGCAACAAGTTTCCCAATGCAATAGCATTAATATAGACATCTTGCCATCTTAAGAAGGTGAAAGGAATATGACATTTGATATAATAAAAAGACAACACAGAATTAGCAAGGATTCACATATGTTTTTAGCTTTTTGTTTTAATGAAGCTTAAGCATCAACAAATGGGCCAACATGAGAACCTCAGCAACCATGCATTAGCAAAATAATAGCAATAATTTATCAACAAAAACCTAGACCCGTGTGCACATACACCCTAAACCCATAGGCTAAAACGGCAGTACTAGACAAAGCAATGGGCAAAGGGTTCCAGAGAAACTCATATTGATGAAGCATATAAATCCTACTTAGCAATTAGTTTTTCTAACTAAACAACTAATTTCTCATGAATTAAGAATGTAAATGTAAGTAAACTATATTAATTTCCAAAAGGCACTTCACCACCTTAATTTCCAAGAAGCACTTAGCTACCAAAGTAGATCTGAGAACTTCTCCAAAAGCCCCATCAATTAGCTTTTGCATGTTCCTTTTAGGAATATCCTTGAACAAAACTTAAGCAATAAGTCCAAATTATTATGGTGTTATGGTATTGCTTCAAAGTTATTTAAGTTACTAAGTTAAAACTTTGACCAAGCAATAAGTCCGAATTATTGTCAATTACTCACCCAATTCTAACTCTCAATACTAGTGTATACTTTATGGTCCCATAGGCCTTCAAAAACATCAACCAACTCTCTCTCCCATTTCCCTTGAGGTTCTATTTGATTGATTTCTCTAAGTTAGATCTCAGTGCCATCAATATCAACAATTTCTTTATTATATGCATCATTATAATCTTCGGAGGTCAATCTATTTATTTTATATATTGAATGACTACTGAAAAATGTTTAGACAAGGTCATAATAAGCTTCTTCAGACAAGCCATATACAATATGTTGAAATTAGCATCTTTCTCAAGTGTATCTAATGTTTATAATTGTAAGTATTTATTAGTTAAAAATAACAATAGAAAGCATAAATTAATCATCAAGATGCATTTGGATGCATTTGAAATCCTCAAATCTGAATTAGATTAATAAAATAATTAGAAGTTTAAAACTTTGACAGTTTAGTCTCCAAATTTTAATGCCAAAAGATACATATCAAGGGAAATAGTAATACCATCAAGGCTACTTAAAACCTTAGTCACAGAGTTATCCTAGCCAATTTTAGTATCAATTCCAAGTAGACATTCTCAATAAGCTAAAAATAAATTATTGAAAACACAGTGATTACCATCATAAAAAAAAATAAACTAATGCAAATCTAGAACATTAATAAGACGAAAACTTGATATTTTTAAACAGAAAAACTATTAAAATAAGCCACTTTTAAAGAGAGTTTTGGTCATTTAAAACCATTCACATGGCATAATAGCCCAATTTGTTATACCCAATGTATTTGAA
Organism: Erythrophleum fordii; assembly: GCA_032878935.1. NCBI lineage: Eukaryota > Viridiplantae > Streptophyta > Magnoliopsida > Fabales > Fabaceae > Erythrophleum > Erythrophleum fordii. The sequence continues at coordinate 2,103,627 of JAVQMF010000025.1, read as the reverse complement.
TGAGGACAAGCCCCATTAATCAGAATCTAAGAGCCAAAATAATTAATAGCCCCTAAATGACCACCTTTCTAATGTAAATAGCGCTGAAGCATATAGCACCAGTTAATGGCCTCAATGGTGTTAGTATACTGTACTAAATTATTTTGAATACATAGGATTTTAGACATTGGGTCTAGCTATTTCATTAATTTACCTATAAATATACAGCTCAAAGACTCTTAATCAATGACATAGCTTCCATTATAGTGAACATTCTATGATCTCTTATTAATTTAAATATCGTACTGTTTACAAAAGTTCAACTCCACCCGGCTGACCACTGTGAATAGCTTAAGAAAGCCTTGATACAATTAATTCATTAGTTCTCATTATATATAAAGATTGTCTAATATGATTTGTAAATGGTGAAAAAGGGAAGAGTTAGAATATTTAAGAATACACAACGCAAAAAGGAACCAAAAAATTAGCCCAATGATCATATTCCAAATGCTCAGCGCAAAAAGGAACCAGAAAATTAGCCCAATGACTTAGTCATGATTCAGTTCATGCCATACCAAGCAATACAAATTTCCAGAAGCAAAAAAGCATATCATTCCCCAAACCCTTTTAATCTATTTCAAAATTCAATTGAATAACTTTAGTCCTCCAAAGCTAAGTGACCAGAACCCAATCACTTGTTCAATTATTTCACGCAAGGTATGGATTCAAATGCAAATTACAAGGGAAAAGCAGAGCATGGCCATGGAGTAACAATCTGCAAATGAATCCCATCAATTGCCCTAATCAACATGCTACTAATTTTTTTTAAAATTATAACGAGGAGTAGTGAATGAGTATTGCTAATGGATCAATGTAGAAGGGTTCAAAGACTTATACTTAGCGAGACGAAGGAGAAAGGGACAGGGAAAGACTAACCTTAGCTACCAAAGGAGATTCGAGAGCTCCAACGACGACCTTTGACAGAGCCTTGAATAGAGATGGCGAGACGAGCTTCGAACAAAAAGGGCAAAGTAGAATGAGCTGGATGGTTCAGGGTTTTGCCTGAGGGGATGAAAGATACAAATAGGGGTTGGGATTCATTGTCCAAAACCAGAAAATGAAAACAAAGGTTGGGCTTCACAGGCTTCCAACTTGTAAATAATTATATAGGGGATCCAGCCCATCAGATTATGCATAATATTCCTAAAAACATGTAAGGGAATTTTTGTATTGGTGAATATATAAATGTAGATTTATTTTTTAAAACTCAAAACATTTTTTTATGGAATAAAACAACTTATAATCCAACAATGACAATCAATTCTAATGTATTCATATGTCTAATATTTGAAGCTTGTAATATATAAATAATTTATCACTAATGCATAGTTTTAGATATCAATCTCATATATATTTTGATTAATAAATAGTTCTTATTTAAACTTTAAGAAGTAATTCAATCATAATTTAAAATTAAAAGAAGTGATTTTAATTAAATAAAATAGTATTGATTAATAAATATTTTTATTAACAATATAATTTTTTCAGGGATTGAATTTCTCTACGACAACTTATAAATTTAAGTCAAAATAGGAAAATGATGAATATATCTTAAATTTGTTTAATTCTTAAAAAAAATATTATAAAGTTCTATACTAACAATAATATTTTTTTCAAAGAAGGGGTTAGCCTCATCTAGATAGGGACCAGTCAAATGAATTGAAGAAAGATTATTCATAATAATATTATGATCTTATATAATTTCAAAATATCATGTACATTTCTTATAACAAAAAATTATGAAATTAATTTATTCTGAAATTATATAAGCGATTTACAATATTTCATCACAACCTAACTTATTTAGTAGTTCAAAAAATTATTAATTTATGATTTTTTTTTTTGTTATGAACACTTGAACTTGTGCTTGAGTGGCTCATATTTCTAGTTATATATGGATGACTAGTATATTCATATAAGTCTATATTTACTTAAGAAAAAGCATATGTAAGATGAAATTAGATGGAAAACCCAATTTGAAGGCTAAAAACATTATGTGACATTATATTATAAGACCTCTTTAATTGGCTCCCTTCCTTCTAAAAAAAACTTGTATATTATTCCATTTCTTTTGCTAACCCAAAACAACACATCTAGTACGTTTTGGATCTCCTTATCTTATTAAGTTGTTTGTTGAATTCCTATACTATATATACTAGCTTTTATTATTTTTTAATTACCTTTTTTAATTTCTTTAACTATGTTTGATACTTTACCACTTTTGTTTATTTTTAGTTCATAAAAGATTACAAATAAATAGTGGTTCTATTTACTAGAAATACAACTTTTTTTATGAAATTGATTTATGAGTTATTCAATTTTTTTATGGGATGTTATTTAATTAAATTTTAGTACAAAGTATGGTGGATTTTAATATTTCAATTTTTAAGCTTTTATAAGGAAAAAAATAACTCATCCCAATATACACAAATGCTTCTCTTTTTTATTAAAAAAAAGTATTTTCATTGCATAGTAAGGCATCAATAGTTAACCTAATTATAAAGATAGAAGATTTATTACATAATAGCATAGTGTTGCAGCACAAACGTTAACTAGGTCCATGTTCATTTATTATATCCAACTTAATAACTTTCATATTATCATATATATAAATTAAAAAGCTTACACTCTAATTAAACAAAAACATGACCTTAACTCCGACTTAAGTGGGATTAAAAGACTTCCAGGGCAAATTGAAAGATTAAAAACTCTAAATTTTTCTTCTACTATAATATATTATTACAAATCTCTCTCTCTCACACATACGCATACACACTCACACACATGCACGTGCACACATAGACATATCAATATATATTAAACTACTAAACTTAGGAAAAATTCTATAAATATTTATTATTAAATTCTTCAATAAATATATAATACATAAAAAAAAAATTTTAAGTCCAACCATCTAGTATATAGCTTGTACAGGTCATGTTATTCCATTTTACACTTTCGAAAAGATAGAATGAATGAATCAAAATCATAAGGAGTAAGTAGATAAATATTACGTTTTTTCAAGCATAAATCCATTTCCAAAATGTTTAAGCTTCATAAATATATATTTATAAGAATAATTATATATATATATATATATTTCACAAGATTCACAATATATAAATTTTATAAATGTTCATATTTATTATTTCCAAAAATATTATAAATCAAGAAAGAAAGTAAGAAAGTTAAATTGAATTTGAAAACAATAAAATTCCTAATTTACTTGATTATATTTAATTGGTTCCCCAACAATGCCATCAAAATTTTACTTGCTATTATTGTATTGGTCAAAATTAGTAGAAGTAATTGGTTTATAGTAGAGTGCCCACCAAGTTGTTTCTTAAAGAACTTTTGATCAAATCAATCAATATAAGAATTCAAACAGAATTTATTCAAAACTTGAAGGGTTTGTATATGGAATTACATGATAATTATCAATGAAAATTCAACTAAATTCATTTCAGAGTGGCCAGATCCCCCCACTTCCCTTAAATTTGTACACGAGATATATATTAAATTTTATATCATGCCCTCCACTCCTTTTCTGATTTTGCACCCATTGGTTTTTAGTCTTTACTTCTTCTAAGAGAATTTGAGAAATTTGAAATTTAAATGACAACAAAATTCAGTTTTTAGAAAAGAAAAAATCTTGACACGATCACTTAGAAAAATACAAAAAGAAACACAGAGACAAGATGAAGAAGATGTGAATTTAACTCAGAGTTTATAGCATGATATAGAGGGGAAACATATTAGGGAAACTGAGGGGTGAAAAACAAGTGGCGTGATTAAAGTACAGTAGACGAGTGAAGTCATTTTTAATATTTGTAAAATCTTATAAAAGAGACATTTTTTTCATTTTTTTTACCTCACTTATCTTTTGTATTTTTTTAGTCAAATTTTTATTTCACTTTTATTTATTTCATTCATTTTTAATAAAATCATTCTTTATATACATTTGTTTAAATTATAATTTCAAATTTGTGAAGTTCTTTACTATTCTTAATTAATTACATATATTCTATACATATTAATATATGATTTGAAATACATAAATTGTAAATTTTTAAAATTTTTAACATGAATGGAAACCTTTTGTCTACCATAAAATAATTAAGTATATTACTATTCGTTGTATTTTACAATGTTGATATTGAACTTATTAAATTATAATATATATATATATATTATAATATAATATTCATATAACATATATATATATTAATATAAAAATCATATATATAATATATATCTTATATATATAATTAATTATATTTAAATCATTTGTGATGGTTATATATATATAAGTCATTATGTCATATAATTATAAAAATTTTTAAATTAATCATTTGCAATAATTAAACAATTTGCGACGGATTTGTAACAGAAAATTTTGTGACAGAATATTCTGTCACTAATTTTGTTGCTAATTTAGCGATGGAAATTCCGTCACAAAAATCAATCACAAAATTAGAATTTGCTATTCCATCCATTAGTGATGGAATTTTTCGTCGTTGAATTCTGTCAGTAACTTTATTTGGGACGGATTAGTGATAGAAATATTTGTGATGGAATATTAGGTTGCAAATTCTGTTGCAAAAATTAACGACGGAATTTGAGATAGAATTTGTGATGGAAAAAAATTTCATCGCAATATACAATTTTTTTATAGTGGCCAGTTGGTAGTTAGGGCTAATTCGTGTATCCTAATTAGAAGGCAAAGCAATGCTAGGCCCTGCTATTGTCTTCAGCAATGGTATATTATTGCAGCTGCGAGTTAACTTTAGAAGCGCCTGTTGAGATGTTACATCAGACATTTTATCTTTTGGGCAAAAGATTACTACTTAAATATATGCATGATAGAATAAGATTTGTATAAAGTTCATGAAATATTTACTATCAAGTTTTCTAATAAAATTATTACATTTGAACATTTTTCACAATTCTAGCTTCGTATTATTTGCCCTATGAAAAAGGTTCTAACCAATAGCAAGTCAGCTATGCCCAAGCAATTAACCATAGAAAGTTTAAGCAATAGTAGTTTCAGCTAGCTTGGTACAATCCAATTTAAAAGGTTGCGGACCAAGGAAGCTAAAATAGTGATGAGAAGGCAAAGACAATATTTCATGTGCAAGATCTTTTGGAATCCAGTATTATAATTTAAAAGTGATACTTTTATTTAGAAAATTCTTATTCTAGCTTTTATAAAGAAGCAAAAATGCAGCTGAGCAACTTAATCTATTTAGATAGTGCTATAATTATATATATATAATTTATTGATTAGAAAGTGTGTCAGCAACTTAATCTAGCAATCAATTACCAATATGGCTATTTCAGAAAGAGGAAGATATAGCTTCCATCTTATATTCTTATACTAGCTTAGACATGCTTAGCACTTGCAAACTTCAAAAGCTCGGATTGGAGGAAAATAGAAATCAAACAAGAACTTCTCTCTTCTTGTTCTTCAAAAGGTAAGGGAGGACATAATGAAATTCCAGAACTCATATGATGGATGTTGGATTTACAATCAAATTGAAGAATGATAACAAAGTTATCCCCTCCCTTTGGAGTTGCACAATTTCAAAATAATTTAAGGGTATGTTTGTGAATTAGGAAAAAATGGAAGGGCCGACAAAGAAAAGGAAATAATTGGTTAAATAATGATTTCTCTTTCCTTTGTTTGTGAAGATTTTTTTCCTCCAAAATCTCCTAATATAAGGAAGTGGGCACTTTGGAGGATTTTGGATGCTTAAGAGAAAATACTCATTATCCTCCCCTTTTTCCCAAACAAAGGAAAGATTTCCATGGAACATTTCCTTCTCCTCCATTGTCCATTATCAAAACCGACCATTAACAATCAAATAACATAAATACAATCAACTTACTTTTCATACTAACTTAAAAAAGGAAGCTTAATATCAAGAAACACAATAGTAAGCATAACACTTTCTAAATAAATGTAGAATTACCTCTTGTGGTGGTGGTTGAGAGAAGCTAAAGTTAACCTTTGATTGAATAGCAAGCTTAACATCATCACATTTGATTGCAAATTTGCAATGTAATAAAAACTAGATCAACTAGGCCAATTCGACTAGTTAGATTGGGAATCGGTCACTAGTCTGATCTAGTAAACCCATAAAATCGAATTGGCTAAGAATTAGGTAAAACTAATAAATTGGTCAATTTAACGATTTAGATGGTTTAGCAAAAAATATTTATTTATTTTTAACATCTTTTGGTCTAAAACAACATTGTTTTGGACTTTTGTTTTGTCTTTTCCTTTTTAATTTCACAAAAACTATCACAATCATCAAAACGTGCATTCGTGATTCGTAGATTTCATCCCAATTCAGTAATTCCTTTCTTCTGCATATATAGCCTGCTCTCCTCCCCCTTGCCATGATGAAGCTACCTCTATCATCTTCTTCTCATCCCTATAAGTCCCTCTTTTGTTGCACTATCTTCATCCCATCGTGAAGCTACCTCTATCAATGCATCATCTTTTTCTTTCATTCATTCCATCATGCCTTGCTTCATCTCCTTCATGCCACAGTTTATTTTGTATTGATTCCTTTATTTTCTTTACTTCAGATTCTGAACATCTTTTTCATTCATCATGTATTTTTATGAATGGTAGAATAATATGAAATTGGGATGTAGGTGAATCATTTTAGATTCAAACACTATGTGGAGCTTGTAATGCTAGAAAAGGTGCAAAATGAATGGGTAATGTGCTTTCAAATGAGTGGTTTAGACACCTCACCTATTGATCAAATGGCAATGGCAAAGTTGTCTATTCTTTTATCCTTTCTAGTTACTTCCTTCTTTCTTAATTATTCATTGCTTCCTCAATGCCCTTTAATTACCCTTTTGAGCTTCTTTTCTTCTTTTTTTAAGTATCTTTCTAATTAAATTGCTTGCATATATCTTTACATTGTGGTGAATATTGATATTTTGTCGATGAAGCTTTGACCTACGTTTGGCTTCAACTTAATCATAATTAGTAATGTTTACAAGAATATTATATATCTGTCATTTTGAAGTATGTACAAGTGTCATTTGTTTAATATCAGGTTAGCTTGTTGATAATCATAGAGGGAGAAATATCTAGTTCTTGAATTAACCTCTTTTTTGCAATGATTAGATAAGAAGAAAATTATTAAATATTTCACACACACACATATATATATATATATTTAAGTTCCAAAACTATATACAACTTTACATCTCTTATATTAATTTTGTTAACTAATCACCCACATGATACCAAGTTGTATGCTAAAAAAAGTAGAAAAGACAATGAAAAAGAGGAAGAGAAGATGGATCACTTTATTAGCATTTGGCATGATTTGAATATGATAGTGTAAGATTCTTAAAATATCACATAATGCTAGTTGTCTTTCTTGATTATATATTAGGGTTCTCCTCCATAGAATATGAAAGATTCATGAAGGCAAGTAAGTTTTCGTTTTACTTTATTTTCTTATGGTTGCAAGACTATGAAAATTTTGTGAAGTATATATGCAGGGCTTTCAAGGGCAATCCTAAACCCGATGCTTGTATATCACTTTTAACCACCATTAGTGACTCTAATCACAACACCAATTAATTCCTTCCTTCCAATTTGCTATTCTCATCAACCTTAAAATCTTGCCTTACCACTACCCACTACATTAGGGATGAAATCCCCATTAATATGTATGTATGATTCTTATGCTTCTTCTACAACTTTCACTTTGGCAGTAATGTCAAGTTCACATAGATTATTTGTGAATGTGTAAGTATAAATTATTATTTGTAGAGAGAGAAAGAGAGAGAGAGAGAGAGAGACCAAATAAGTTTATTTTTGGTGTGCCAATTGTACTTTATCAATGTATTTATCATGGTCTTATTGGGGTCCTCTTAAAACCTTGTGAAGAATTATATGATTTTTAGCATTAAAATTTGGACTAGAAATTGTTAATCTAATTTGGTTTTTGCTTAATTTATTCCAATTTCTTTCATTCATTCCATAATTCCCTACTTCATATCCTCTTCTCATAGTGTGTTTTCTAATTTTATGATTAAGATTTAGAAGGAAGAAAATAACAGAGGAATGAGATAAATGTTAGTATAATGATAATAAAGATAACTAGGACAAAAAATGGGATAATCTTTGGATATAGTTAACAAATAAAAGCCTCAAAAGATTTAAATGATCAATTGATAATCATAGCATAAATCATTATGTGATTTTTTTTAGCGCCGATCAATTGCTTTTAAGACATTGAACTTTGAATGGAAGAACCTCTTATAGAAATCTCCATACTATTTTGTTGCACTAATTTTTTTTTCTTTTTGTTGTCATATTGATCTCTATCATTGTTGTCATAATAACTTGCTTCTTTTCTAGTGCATTGCATATTGAAGGCATGGATACTTTGAATGCTTCAAATGTTAATGCTGCTAACCCTAATACTGTTGGTAGTAACAATGTACAATTATCAAAAAAATAATCAACAGCTACCTCTTCTATATCTCTCTGTGTAAAGATTGATCCTACATGGGAGCATTTTGCTTTCAGGAAAGAGGGAAAAACCAATGTGTATACTTGCCTTTATTGTTCATTGATATATAGAGGAGGGGTATAAATAAAACGAAGTAATATCTTGCTGGCATACTAGGTCAAATAAGCTCCTACGAAAAGGTTCCTCATGATGTTGCAACAAAAGAAATAGAATGAGGATATCAATGAAGCATATGCTGAAAATTGAAAGTGGACCAGAGATTAAATAAGTTCAACCATCTCCACTTACAAGGCAATTACTTACTTTAGGTGAAAAAAGAAGTAATGCTAGAGTTGATAATTATTTTGCTTTAAGCACAACTCTTGGTTCCTAACCAAGTCTCAAAAGTGAATTATCTAGTAAAAAAGTTCAACATAGAGCTAATTTGGCAATTGTTAGATGGATTTATGATTCTTGCATTCTATTTAATATATTAAACTCTCCTTATTTTCAACTTGTTGTAGATGCAATTACTACTATAAGACCTAGATTTAAAGGCCCTTCTTTTGATGAAGTAAGGGTTAATTTGTTACAAGATTATAAGAAAGAGTATCAACTATTTGTTGAAGGCTATCATATTAAGCGAAATGGTCAAAAACTAAATGTATAATTATGGCTGATGGTTGGACTGACCAAAGGTAAAGAACATTGATAAACTTGTTTAGTCTTTTCTCCTGTGGGTACGATATTTGTTAAAGGGTAATTATTAATCTTTTTAGTTTATTCTTGTTACATTTGATTTAATGCATCAGTTTATTCTCTTGCAAGTTTATTATTTGTGAAATCTATTTATACTTTGGATGTGGTAAAAGATGCAAAGACACTATTTAAAAATTTTTCTAAAGTTATTGAGTGGGCTAGACCTACTAATATTGTTCATGTAATGTCTAATGATACAGCTAATTATGTAGCAACTAGTAAGTTAATACATGAAAAATATGGTCAAATTTATTAGTCACCTTGTGTTGCTTACTATTTGAATCTCCTTTTCAAGGACATTGGTAGTTTACCTTATGTGACAAACCTTACATCAAAAGCTTTAAAGGTAACAATCTTTGTATACAACCACATGGTTTTTTTTTTTTTATCATGGCTAAAGAAAAGAGATGGTTGGAGAGAGATTGTGTGTCTAGGTGTAACTCAATTTGCTATTACTTTTATCAATTGAGAAGTTTGCATGGGCATATGCATGATTTGCAAGATTTGGTTATAGATAAGCACTTCACTAACCATAAATTGGCCAAGGCTACAGTAAGAAAGGCTATTAGTGCTATCATACTAAATAAATTTTAGAGTAGTTGTTATTTCTATATGAGACTTGTGGCTTTCATTATCAAATCGTTAAGAATTGTATATGTAGATGAAAATGCTTCTTTAGGTTATGTTTGTGAAGGCATGCAAAGGACAAAGAATGTAATAAAGGAGATATTTATAAATATGCAAGCCTTACATAGATATTATTAAGGCTCGATGAAATAGACACTTGAAGTACAATTTTTATGCAATAGTTTACTTTTTGAACCCTACTTTCCCTTATGACAAAAAAATTTGTGAGAAGAATAGGGTCATCCAAATTGTTTGATATAAGAAACTTATGTAGTAATGTTAAAAAAGCCATTGAAGAAGTGCAAATATATCGTGATCGTGAAGGAAGTTTTAGTCGAGACCAAGCTTATAATACGGCAAAGACAATATAACCTTGTAAGCACCAATTTATGAATATTTTTCTTGTTTTAATACTTTAAAACATTAACTATGATTGGTCATATAATTGTGTGTATTTTATGTAGATATGTGATGGACATATTATAGGGATAGTATTCCAACTTTGAACAATATAGCAACTCATATTCTTGGCCAAACATCTTCTTCAGAATGTGAGCAAAATTAGAGTTTTTTTTAATGCATTCATACAAAGAAAAGAAATGGACTAGAACATCAAAAGTTAAGTGATCTTATTTATATTACTTATAACTTGCATTTGAAGAAAATGTACATGAATAATATTCAAAACATAATTGTCATTTATTTATTTTAAAACATAATTGAATCTCTATTTGACATTTTTGTGATTTATTTTATGTTGCAATACAAGAAGAGAAGTTATGATCTTATTGATTATAAATCAATTGACAATGTTGAGTTTTGGATAGCTGAAGAAGAAGTAGTTATTGAGGTTGATGGTGCAAATATTGAGAATGAGAATTTTATTTATGGAGATAATATAATTCTAATAGTTGGTAAATTATCAAGAGAACAAGGTTTATATAATTTTCTTTCAATATTTGGATATTAAATAAGTATTATTCTTGTGCATAATTTTATTTTTAATTTATTATATAATTAGGTGTTAAAGAAGTGGATATCACAAACTAACCAATTATAGAATCACTTGATAATTTTGGAGTTATACAAGATGATGATGATTGTCGTTGTTGTCTTGTTTCATATGCTAATGAATTGGCATTTGATAGATTTAACCTTAATGAATATCATGATAATTGATTATTAATTAATTACTTAAGTTTAATTTGTGATTATGGATGTTGTATTGGATATTAATTTGTTTAGATTTGAATATTAAGTCATGTTGGACCTTATAAAACTTATTTATATTGGCTTTTAATTATTTATTATATAAGATTTTTAATATATAAAATTAAAAAAAATTAATTATCATTAGTTCAACCACAATTCAACCAATAAACTATAAACTAAAACCAGTTCAATAACTAGTTCATTTTTAAAAACATTGCAGATTTGCCAGCATGCTTTGAATATACTTAAGCATCTGTCAATGCTTCAACAATGTAGTGATACCACAGCTTTAAAAACTTGTGCATGATAGGAGGTTCATCATCCTCCACACCCATTGATTTCAAAGGGACTTCATAACCTTCACATCCCTTGGCAAGTACTCATCTTTATCTACCATAATCATAACAAGCAATTTGATTAGAGCTTTTAACATTTTCAATGTAAAAAAAAAAAAGAATTAATAGCATCTTCCTAGCTTAAATTAGAAGTTTTAATTAAACAGTAGAGACATTGTCCCTACAACAGAGCAAGCCTAAATCAAGACATATAGTAGAGTGAATTACCAAGTCTAATCCTTACAACTCAGAGCCGGATTATATACTCAAAAAAATAACAAGATTTTTACTAAAAGTAACCTTCTTAGATCTATAACCTATCACAAGTATTTCTCAAATTTCAACACCTCCCAACAAAGATGAGTGAGGCCAGAATTATTTGAAATCCCTTTATACTAGAGCAAAATTTACTCAAATTATAATCAAAATCTAAATTCAACACAGTATCACAATGGTTTTATCCTTGGAATTACACAAATCACCATTTAAAGTTTTAGCTAATTCAAACCCCACATGAAATTAATTACCAAGGGAATCTGAGCCTAGTTCATTCAAAGATCCATTTAACAACAAAATTCACAACCCAACTTAAACAATCCTTCTTGATCTAAAATCACCATGAGCCAACATTCACCTTACCCAACTTAATGTACAAACTAGATTGAAATAAAAACCAAAAAGCAAAATATCCAAGTTGCATATCAAGTTAACAACAAGATACACAAAATTTGACCCACATGAACACAAAAATTGACAAGCAATAGTATACAAAAAGATCAAGCTTTATATTACTTCAATACACGAATCCAACTAATTTTGCATTTAACTCATGGCAACAGAAAAATTACTTAACAACAAGATAGACAGAATCTAGACAAATCTAATCCTCTTGTACTACTATCATACAACTTTCATAGGGAATCAAATGGCAACCATATCAAAAGCACTTCACCCAAAAATTAGTTTCTCCTAATTCATACATTAACCCCAAAATCAGTTTAAAGTAGTAGAATAAACTAGATCAGGACAAAGGGGATTTACCTTTAAAATGTCAATCAACTAGATGAAGATAGGGAATGTGCAAAATCTCAGTCTCTATTCTATCACACTTTATAACCGAAAGTGTGACTGGCACAGAAGATAGCAATCTTTTCTTCCATAAGCCAAATTTAAACTAAATTCCTAGTAAACATTAGTGAATATCCCTAAGGTTCAATACCAAATACAAGAACCAAATAGAACAATTGCAAATCATATATGCATTACATAAATTTAGTGCAAAGTGACTTTTATAGAAATTTTGGCAAAGTCTCCCTTGTAAATTGGACCTCCTAAAATTTTTACAAATTAGTTAGCCAGTACAAATACATCAAAAGAAAGTTTTACTATCAATTTAGACCCATAAAAGTCAGTTTGTAGAGGTGGGCGACCCTATCTATGGCACAATAAAGCAATACACTTACTACAATGAAAATTAATTACATGACTACAATCAAAACATGCTCTCGCCAGATTCACACGAGGTTTACCAAAACAAAGATGTGCTATGATCCTAGCCACAAGAGATAGGTCAAAATCGACTTTACTATCTAAAAAAGAAAATTATAGAAAAGAACGAAGTGAGTCAATTGCTCAATAAGTAAACAATACAAACTATAAGGAATTAGTACAATTTCATATAAAAGTTCCATTTTAACCCATAATTCAATAATTGAAATATTTAATACAGAAGTCATTAAATTCTCTTAATAAATTGTTTTGAACTATAGTAGGTACATCTAATCGGTACCAATAAATCAGACACAAAGCACACAACCTGCAAGAGTAAGTCACACAGACGCTAAGCAACATACTTGTGAAAATCCAAATAGATCCATGTATGGTACCCAACCACATAAGGCTAGCAATACCCCTACTAGCTGGGGTACAAATCATAATGCATTATAGTTAACACCTACTGCTGTTAACTACAAGATTCTGAAATAAACAATTCCTGTAAAAATATTTTTTTAGAATATACCTTTAAAATGTCAAAACTCATAATCATGCCCACTTTCAGTCCAAGAATATGATCTGAATAATTCATTAGATGCCAAATGTATAGAAAATCAAAACCTGTCAACTAGATTCTTCACATTTAGAAAAAGACATGATCAAGGAATGGTTTGCCTCTATAATACAATAAAGTTTATATAAATATTCACATAATTAAATGAATAATGAATAAATAATGTTAACTACATGAGTGTATAATCAACTTGAACCAAAGAAAAGAAGTAGAAATTATACGATGCTCATAATTGGCATTGCTTACTTACCTTTTAAGATGACTTAAAAACTTTCCTACCATACTGTCTGCTAGTTTTTTAGTTGTGACTAATTCACCCAAATGCCCTATAACACCAGTTCACAAGTCTTAGTACTTAGATAAATTTAAATTGCCTCACAATAAATTTCTTTTTTTTTTTTTCAGCATTGACATAAACCTATTTGATCAAGTGGCACATCTTGTTTATTTATTTATTTGGGTTAATACTCAATACTCTATCTATCTCTTCTACCCATTACTAAGGTATATGTTCTTCATCTATGAGCTACTTGATGATTTTGAAGAGTCTTAAATTAAGACATAAGGGTCTAAAAATATGCATAAGCCTAAAAATCAAATAATAGGTTGGGCATCAATGGAAAGTAGAATTAAAATTCTCAATTTCATCTAATAGCTCCAGCTTTTATACCTCGGTTCACTTAACAAAGTGACACTCTTAATGGCAAGAGCCAATTATACTTACCTAGAAATAAGAATCAATCCCTTAGCATATACTACTCATGACATCTTTGGGGCCAAGTATACATTATACTTTCATAATTACTTATCTTACTTAATTATCCTCACAGAATCCCAGAATTCTTATATCCATAACGTTAGCATTTTTGCACAATTGAATTTTTGTAGATCTATGACAAACTAATCTATAAAAGAAAGCATGGTGTTATAATACCCAAATAAAAAACTATTTTCCTGATTTTGTTCTAGCAAAATTTCATATATATATATATACATACATACACTTAAACGACTAATTATACCCCTTAATCGCCAAGCTACAGAAGCACACACACAAAAAGCTTATGGCAACAAGCACCACAGTTTGAAGGTATAGGGATAAGAGGAATCAACACTATGAGAGAAGAATACCTACATGAAACAAGCTTGAATTCAAACCCTAAAAACGTGGCTCTCTCTTCCTTGGCTTCTCAAGACAGCATCTACCAATTAACCCCAAAAACAACTTTAAGTTCTGCACCCAATAGCAAAGAGTCATGCAAGGAAGGAAAAAATGAAGCCACTATAGTCTTATGCCCTTACCTCCCTCAATTTCCACACCAAACTAGCCAAGGTACACACACACACACGAGTAACCTCAAATCCACCCTTGTTCTAATTAGATGAGAAGCAGAAAGGAGAGTATGCAGAGTAGAGTCTTCAGCCAAAAAGGAAAAGCAATCCTACAGCAAAAAAATTTAGACTTGAGAGATAGATTTACATGAAAGACTACTTGATTTACATCAAGGAAGAGGCATACCGAAAACTAAAATAAAAGAGGAGCAGTGTTGTGACAAAGATGAAGGAAAGATGTAGACCCTTGCAGCTATCTCCTATAATTAGCTTTGATAAAAAAAGATGGAGGTAGGTAAAAGAATGTGCAGCTGAAAATAGAAGCTGAAAATGACTAAAAACCTATATTTTTAATCATGAAATTAAGGGCATTTCTGGTATAGCAAAAAATGGCTTGAAATAAGAAGAAGAAAAATTAAGTAGTGGCCATTAAGGATTTATACCTATGATGCTAAGGTAGGGAGAGCTTTTACACTGTTCCTTAACACAAAGGAAGATAGGCACATGTGGACTTTAGGTTGTGCAACTTCTGAAGAATTATGGCAGAAGTTTCTTCATTTAAAGCTGCCTAAAAAGTCAATCAAATCACTATCTACTGAGACAAAACTAATTTTCTGGGAATTAAAATGGGAATTAAGTTGAAAAAGAATCTCATATGGTAACTTCAAATCTAAACCACACTTTACTAGTGGAACTACTTATGATGAAGAGCATAATTCTTCCCTAATTACATCCTTTAAATTTTTTCTATAAAGTGGGAAACTATAAATTTTTTGTGCTATATTTATAAGAGAATAAAGGAAAACAAATTGCAACTATAAAAGATTTAATAGATTTATAATAGAATTAACTATGAGAGAAAAAATAAAGGTTCAATAGATGCCTTAGAAAAATTGAAAGGGGCCAAAATGAAGGGACCAATAATAATAGAAGTTGTAAGTTTCATTATACCACATATTGCAACTATAGAATAATCGCAGCCCTCTCCAAATGGGATAGCAAAGCAACATAGACAAAGCATGTTTCCAATACATAGACTAACTATAAACAATCATTAGGTCATAAGTAAAACATCAAACAACATTTAGTTTAACAAATTGAATGGTAAGGAGAGGTTCAATGGCATGAAACTTTTAGAAATATCAATAGCCTTATAGCCTTTTGTTGTTAATGTTACAACAAATATCAGTAGCTTTTAAACAAATTTCACTAATCAAATTAGAATTAGTAGTTATGTTACCCTTCAAAACTTCACTAATCAAACCAAAAAATTTCACTAATCAAATCATATCAAAATCAATTAAGAATAATAAGTCAAAATAATTATCAAGTCAATAAGAAATAATGAATTCATGAAGGAGAAAGAATAAGAATTTAAGATGGATATAAGTTTCATTAATGTCAGTTGATATGCTCCCTTTAAAATAATTATCAAAGTTCCATGCTCTTGCTATAGAAAATTGTATGGTCAAAATGCTTACCTAAAAATCAATTTCTTCCTCCTTCCTCCAAAGAAAGTATAGTGTCTTAAGCTTTCCACGAAGTGCAAACCAGAATGAACGAGATTGTTTTCTCGAATTATGAGGTGACTAGAAGCAAGATCGTTTTTCCTAGACTACAAAATTGTTTTCTCCCTTTCTACAAAGCAAGATCAGCGATGAAGATGAAAGAGGGAGATGAAGGAATTTGCTGGCATTTTAAGGATGGAGAAGTAGCTAGAAGATAACAAAGAATACAAAGAAGGATTAAATTGTGCATTCTGGGGAGAAGGATTAATGTTGTCCATATGTTTTATGACCTTGACTAGATTTTCCCTTCAATCTATGAGTATAAGTTGAGATTCATGTAGCAATTTTTGCAAATGATTTGACCAAATTA
Organism: Erythrophleum fordii; assembly: GCA_032878935.1. Classification (NCBI taxonomy): domain Eukaryota; kingdom Viridiplantae; phylum Streptophyta; class Magnoliopsida; order Fabales; family Fabaceae; genus Erythrophleum; species Erythrophleum fordii. Next base: position 2,086,888 of record JAVQMF010000025.1, on the reverse strand, counting down.
TTAATAAAAAGAGGTTCTATGAAAAAATATTGAAAGTTCACAAGGCTTTGAGTCACTTTTGAAACTTATAAAGCTCTTTGTATATGATATAAATTTTAGAAAATTATCTTCCTTTTAACTTTTATTTATTATTTATTATAATTATTTATTTAAATTTTTTGTTATCCTTTTCTTTATTTTTCAAAAAATTTTGTGCTATCTTTTTAAAATTTGTTATTATTTCTCATTTTGAAGTTTGTTATTATGTCTTTCTTTTAATTTTTCTTTTATCTTTTTTTAAAATTTTTTTGCATCCTTCTTTATTTGATATGAGGATTAGGCTTTAGACTTGGCTCTTCCTATCTTGAATTCTATTTTTGCTTATTTTTGCATTGGGCTAGACTTGAGTTGAACTTTTTTTAAAATTTTGAGCCTTCATTTACTTTGGTATCTTTCTAATTTTAAATTTAAATTTAATTTTTTGTTATTTATTTTTATTCTTTATTTTGTTATTTTTAATATCTATTTTTAAATTGGCCTAATTCACTTTCTAAACTAGTTTAAAGAAAATACGATATTTGTCATGTAGCTCAATAGAATCACTAATTTGAATCAAATGGATACCTCTCCTTTAGGATGAGAAATCTAATTGGTGCCCAAATTTTTAGTCTTTCGGTAAGGGTAGTCTTGAATTTGATAGGAAAACTCATTAAGAGTTTTAATTTTATTTAAGATTCAAAAAGGTAGAAATAGGAAGAATAAGATGTAAGGGAAAGGTGTCATTTGCTATGAAAATAGATGGAAGAGGCACATATAGATGGATTTTGTATTAAAAAGAAAATAAAAAGAATTTATATTTAATGTCTTATATAGAATAAGACTAACAATAGAATAAGGATGTGGATTTTATCAAACTTTTATAAAATACAATGTTGTGTAATATAATGAATGAATCTTATATAATTATACGTTTGGGTACTAATTGTATAAGACCATATAGAATAAAGAAAACTATATATTCTCTTTTCAAAGAATGGGTTGTTTATATTTTTTTATAAATCTAAATTATCCTCAATTTATTACAATAAGATCAATGTAACTTTTATTTTTTGACAAGTCATATATCTATACTAATAACAATTAAAAAAAAGTACTTAGAAAGAGGGTGTGTGAGTACAAAGGTTCAAGGTGGAAGGTAAAACTTTTTTGGAATTAAGATTGGAAAGAAAAGGAAGGGAAATAAAGAAAATGGAAGGGAGGAAAGACATGATTAAAGAATAATTTTCCTTCTCATTTGAGAAAACTTTATTGTCCAAAAGTGTTCAAATGATAGGAATTTAAAATTATAAAGGAGGGAATACTTAGGAAGACTTTGAAAGTTTAGTTAAAAATCCTTCATTCTCCTCTCTTTATAACAAACTCTTAATTAAAGGAGAAGTTTCAATAAAATCATTCCTTCTCCTTCATTTTCCCTTCCCCAAACAAAAATATTTATGATGAAATTAAAATTAACCCCAAACTTTAGAGACAACAAGCGTATTTTAGCTTCAAAATAATCATAAACTTGAGGTTAAATGTGAATCAAGTTCAATAAATGATTAACTATCCAAGCTAGTAGGCTAAATAGACTATCAATTGCAACTGAGCTATAATGAATTGCTTTCAAGCAAAAGGTTTTTGGATGAATTATCTTATGTAGATTAGACTATTGGATCAAATTCAATTAAATTTATTAATGCTATATTTTGTTGTAGTTAGAGTCTAAAATCCATCTCTATAAGGATAAAAGTAAGTAATTTATTTCCTTATTTTAGGTAAAATGAAGTGGAAGCATAAATATTGACCTTCAAATGTCTTAAAAATGAGTAAATTAAAACTTTTTAAATGTCTTTCAATCATCCTTGAACACCAAAATTTACCTGAAGATAAAAGACTTTTAAGAAACTACTATAGGCTCTAGTTTGCTAAAAAATTTCCAAGCTAATCACTACTACCTAACTAGAAAAATATCTTAACATATCTAACACTAACTAGCTAGAAAAGCTCTTAGGTTAGAGTTGACTTTGTTTTAACCAATCCCTCCAACTTACCACCAATACTAAGTGGATTTAGTAGAGTAACTAAATCCTTATAGATTACTTTGAAGGACATTTCAAAAGTTGACTGCAAGTGGAAGGCTTATTACTAGGATTATCCTAACTTTCCTATCAAAGACCTTATTCTTCTTTTTTTTAGGTAAGAAAAGAAAAACAAAAACAAACTAGCTACAAATAAACCTAAAAAGAAAACACCCTTAGCATCTTCAAAAATATAATCTCTGATCGTACTAGGGCAGTTTGGGAAAATCTGTAACCTCGGCATAAAGTCATGACCATATTTGCAAGTTCATCCATCATTTGATTTTGTTCATGATGGATATGACAAACTTTGACCTCCCAAACCCTTTATAGGATTGTATAAATCTCATGGATAAAACTTAACTCTACATGACTTTGAACTTCATCCTAAGTGACCATTGAAATCGCAATTCAAGAGTTTGCTTCAAGGATTACACTTTGACACCCAAAGTCCCAAGCCATTTTCAAACCACTTAAAATTCCCCACAACTTAGCATGCAGGATGTTGCAACTTCCCAGGTTAAAACAAAGGCTAATATTAAACTCTCCCAAGCTTTTTCTTATCAAGCTGCCATAACCAACACGCTCCCCATCACTCCTTACAAACCGATCAACATTTAGTTTGCTTCACCCTTTTGGATGAGGATCCCAACCTATCCAAGTGGGTTTCTTTAGCCTCTTAACACCTTCTTGGGAGGAGAATGAAAGGCCATTGACCAAGCTAAAACTTAGGCCTGAATATGGTTCCAAAGCCCTTTCACTATAGAAATATTATTCTAGAAAACCATATCATTATGGTGCTTCCAAATAATCCAAGTAGTGAATGTAAAACCAACTTTGCCAATCTTCACACCATTTAACCATCCTTTTGTTACACATATTTAACTTTATCCAGTTCCAATAATTCACATTGAAAAAGGAGTGCCACCCATTCATCAAAACAAGTCTCTTCCACACATCTCAACTTATGGTACAATCTTTCAATGTATACATGACCATCTCATATTGATTACCACAAATCAAGCACATATCATCCATAGTAATATCTCTTTTTTGTTGTTCAACATTAGTAAGGATCTTTTTATGGCTAACTAGCCAAAAAATTTTTTTAACCCTTTACAACACTTCCATCCTCCACAAAGTTTTCCACAGATATCCCTATTAACTTTTACATTATTAATATGCTCATAGGCTAATTTAATAGTAAACCTACCATTCATTGAAGCATTCTATCAAACTGAATCATTAGGAAACAAAGGAGAGGGAGCCTTAATGCTAGTGATTTTTTAAAAGATAGTATTCGTAAGAAGAAATTCAAATTTGTCCCAAGCCTAGTCTCCCAAGGGCATTATAAAGTCCTTAACCAATCTTTCCAAAAGTTCTATTCACATAGGGCCCAGAGCTAAATTCTCTAATGCATCAATTCCCGGGACTCATTTATCCCTCCAAAAATGAAACAAAGATGCATTACCTATATTTCAAGATAATATGTTCTTGCCAGTTCCTCGAAATGTCATTCCAAAGTCTTAACCTTAAAACTCTTTTGTTTACAATAGGGAATGTTGAGTTTCCACATTTATATTTTGCTCTCACCACCTTGACTTATAAGTCATCGTTTTGAGCCACCAACTCCTAACCTAACTTCATTATAAATGCATTATTCTCTTCTTGGAGATGTCATAAATCAAAGCCACCTTGATTCTTTGGCTTATAGATCTTCTTCCACAATAGAGGTGAACTTTTTTCTTATCATCATTACTCCTCCAAAGAAAAGATCTACTTTTCTTCTCAATCTCTTCACAAACTCCTCTAGGTAAAATAGTGTAAAATTAGAATAGTTGTAACAACAAATTATAAGGGGCCTGTCTCCCCGTTAAAGATAATAGCTTCATCTTCTTACTAGCGAGTCAGGAGTTCACCTTGTCAAACATGTTGTGGTTAGGTTTTTAAGAAACATGGTTATGAAGCAAAGGAACACCTAAACATTTGCCCAAGTCAGTTGTGATACCAGAACCCAAAGCAACACTCAACTCTATCCCCCTATTATGTTGCACATTTTTAGAGAAAAAACTTTGGTTTTCGTATCATTAACTTTTCACCCTAAACTAGAGCAAAATGTATGCAAATACTATTTGATAACTTGAACAAGAGAAATAAAGGTTTTAGCAAAAATAACTAAGTTATCAGTAAAAAATTAGTGAGATACCTTAAGACTAGTATGATTCAAATGAATTGGTTTCCATTGTCTACTAGAAATTTCACTTTAAATCATATGGGTAAGGCATTCAATGCATAAAACAAAAATATAAGGTGATAATGGATCACCTTGTTGCACCCTATAGGACATCATGAAGGCATTTGACTTCTCACCATTCCAAAGAACTCGCATACTAAGAGACAAAATACAGCTTATAATAATATTAATGATATGATTGTCTCGCCCAAAGGCCTTTAGAGTATTCCCTCACAAAATCCCACTTGAGTCTATCATAAGCCTTCTTAAAGTCAATTTTTATAACTATAAAACCCCTCTTGCCTTTCATAGCTCTTATAGAATATATCATTTCTTGGGAATAATAACATTATTTGAATTGTGTCATCCAAGAACAAAGCTACATTGGCAGGGGCAATGAGCGATGGCATAATTTGCCTAAGCCTATTAGCTAAAATTTTTGTTACTACTTTACATGCCACATTACATAAGCTAATTGGTCTAAATTCATATATAGGCTCCAAGTGGTCCACTTTGGTAATGAGAACTAAGAAAGTATTATTAATCTCTCTAATCTTTTAGGGCCACAGAAAAATATCTCTTGTAAGCTTACACAAAGAAGGAGCAATCAGATCCCACTGATTCTAATAAAACAAAGCATTGAGACCATTTAGGCCTAGCACCCTTAGGGAACCCATACTAAAAACTATTTCCTTGACTTCAATCTCAATGAAATTGCAAATCATAGAAGGTGAATTAACATTATCCAAGGAAAGGAATCCTATTATGCACTCCAAATTGATATTTACCATCTGTTCATCTTTGTACAAGTTGCTAAAAAAATCAATGGCTGTTTGTTTAATAATCTCTGAGCCATAAATCCAATTACCTTCTTGATTTTTAATGGGTTCTATACAATTATGTTTTCTTCTAGCCATTATCGCTATATGAAAGTACTTAGTGTTTTTATCACCATATACATACTAATTGCATGAAGCCACATAAGTTCTTCCTACACAAGAACATTCTCAAGCTCATGCCAAAACTCTTTCTATAGCATGTCAAGGTTACTACCTTACCCATTTCACATTGCCCTTTGAATGTCATTAAGTCTCTTTAGCAGTCTACTCTTTTTCATATGAATATTACCAAACATCTTTTTATTACACTCCAAAGTCACAATAGTAAACTTCTCAAGGTCCTTAGACCAATTAAGATCGTTTCTCCAATTATCTCTAACCATTCTACCGAAATCAGCATGGTTGATTCAGAGAACAAGGAAACGAAATGGACTATTACACTTATTGTGCTTCAAATTATGGTTTAACATTAGCCATAAAAGAGTATGGTCTGAAGCCATAAAAAATCTCTGAACTTGCACTTTATTACAAATGACTCCATCTATAGGACTCTCTAATGACCCCCACTTCCAAGCATATTGAGGGCCTTGAAAACTTATATCAATCATACTAGCCTATTCCATCTAGTTGCAAAAGTCTCAATCCAACCCCCTTGGCTATTACAAATCCTTTTCCTTTCCATTACTTAATAAGGTAGCATTGAAATCCCCAGTAATGCACTAAGGTTCATAAATGGAACTTGTAAGGTTTTCAAGCTTTGCCCATAACTCTCTTCTACCATAAACTTCGGGACAACCATACACTATAGTTAGAAACCAAACCCCTACTTTGTCATTAACCCTTATATGAATAAATTGTTGGTCCTTAGGAAGAATTGCAATATTAATTTCCATGCCATTCCACAAGCACCAAATACCACCATTAAAACCTAAGGCATCCACTTTATTGAAACACTTAAAGCCCAACTTGCTAATAATTTTATCTACATTACTACTACATTACCTAGTCTACGTAACAGCAATAAAATCAAGGCTATAGTTTAGCTTTAACTCTCTGACTAAAGTAGGAAAAGACTTTGAACTTGTACCTCTTGAATTCCAGAAGAGGAAATTCATAGGTATACCTTCCACAAAGATGATTTCACGGTCAAACAAGGGGAACAACTGCTCCTAACTCCATGCACATGCTATCAGCATTTTTCGTCACCATACCAGACTCTTGGTTATCTAAAATCACATCTTAGTTAGACTTACCATGTGGCGAGCCTTTCATACTTCAATCTCAATCTCCTAGTTCCTCCTATTGCGGCCTGGAATGAAATAAGGGGTTACTAAGGTTCAAGTCCTATTTCAAATAATAAGCCATCAAGGAAGGCCCATTTGAATTATACGACCTCTAGGCCCAATTATTTTTGCCTCTAAAAGGTTATCCAAAACCAAAAAAGGATTTTGGTCATTATGTTTAGCCTTTTTCTTACCCTGATCTTAAGCCATTACATGCCTAAAACCTCCATTCCAATTCAATGTACCTTTCTTCATCCCCTCTAAGGATCTCTTTCCATGAAATCGGCCTTAAGGCACATTCTCCTCAAATCTTGTATCTATCTTTTGATATACTTAACCCCTTTCCAAATTCATTTGACTTCCCTTATGTGACTCAAAATGCCCATCCAAAGATCTTAGACCATTAGGAAGATTTCCCCTATTCAAAATCTAATCATCCTCCACAAATGATTTAACTTAAAGCAATAATTTCTAGAAACTATCCCAAACTCATGTAAATCAATCTCTTCTTGCCTTTATACTCTCTAGTATGTTGATTTAAAGTCCTAATTAAGTATAGTTTAAGTTTATATTACATATACCTTAACAACACAAAATAATAAGGATATAAAAACTCATTTCTAAAATTTTTCAACCATGTCTGACTTGAAATTTTGTGTCGTGACATAAAAAAATTTCATGGCAATTTAGTTACTTATTGTTCAAAATAATGAAAATGCATAAAAATGCAAGCTTTTCACCATGCCAAATCTTTTGCTATGATCTTTCAAGGGTAAAAGTAAGGCTTGCTAAGGCAATTCCCAGCCTCAATCACTACTTAATCATCATACATGACTCAAGGATCCATGGGAAAGAGTAGTAAATGTGACACTTTAATCTCCTACCACTACCTAGCCTCTCCATAGGCTCGGTTCCATATGATTTCTAAAGAGTCACTACTCTCCCGTGGCATTTACATGCTATGAACCGGGGTTTCATATACTCATCTTTTACCCCGTGGGTCTTGTGAACCCATCTCAAGCATCCTCAACTCAAACTCCATATAGATGACTCATACATAGCATAAAACAAACCATAGGCCACGGGTATAGAGCCGAAAACCATAAAAATTTCACTTTTTCACTTGGGCCCAAAAGTCATATTTTGGCTCTGAGTTTGGAAAATCATAAGAAATTGTAGAAAAATGAGAATGCAGCAAACTTTAGCTTTGTGGAAAGCTCTAAGTGTTAAATTTACACGAAAAATAATTCCCAATTAAAATCTCAGCATTTGGACCAAGTTTGACATCGAAAATGGGAGGAAGGTCCAGCTGTCACTGTTTCTGGTGCAGCTTGCTGTCATGACTTTCGAAAATTCATAACTAAATCCACAAAAATCCAATCTGGGCACATTATACCAATTCGGAAAGCTACGGATGTCTACTAGAGGAGAAAAATAAGTCCAGATCAGTTCAGTAGCTCCTGCACCCCGAAAACCGATGGAACAGTGATGGGGGTCAGGTAAGCTCCCTGATACTGATACAGAACTTCAGACGGTCCAATCTCTCTCTACAGACCTCCGATTTGGGTGATTCCAGTTCCTACAAGTCAATTTGGTTTTCTAGTTTATGTGTATAAAATTTCACCACATTTGGAATCCATTTGGTCCAAAAGTGCCACAGATTTCATTTTCTGGTTTAGATGAACAGTACATGACCAATCCATTAAATTCTCCCAAATTCAACAATTCCCCAAATATTCTCTAGACCTCCGAATATTACCCACTTTAGCTTCTCAAGAAGCTTTCTACAAACTCTAGAGGCATGCCAAATTTCATGACAAACGGAGCTCATCCGGTCATACTTTGACGGAGCTTACAAAAATACCGAATTTGGCACCCCAAGGGTCCAAAACGGGTCTAGATAGCCTTTCACACACTCTCACTCCACATGGACAAGTTCAAAAGCATAAAACCAGTATATCTAACATGTCCATATGATCCAAATCATCATACATTCAAATCTCGCTATACTACGGCCAAATATACACTATTTCATTCATTCCACAAAAAGGGGCAAAACCCTCATTTCCATTCATTTGGCTATAACATAGTTCATACAATATCCTTTCATACATTTACATTTGTTACAACCTTTACATCTCAAAAATAGTGGGCACATCTTCATTTGGCACCACTTTACATCATATTTACATCAAAATATCACAAAAAACTAACATTTTCCTATACATGCTCCTAGGCTCCTTGGTGTGTGCTCGGTTCTCCTTAAACTCCACCTAGCATATTAGTTGGGAGGGGAAAGGGGTGAGATTCGGAGAATCTCAGTAGCTCATACACTCAATCTAGCAAGCAATCAAGGCATATAACAAGTCAAAGCATGTGAATAAGTATTTAGCTATTCTCAATCATCCAACACATAATGTACATGCTATGGAATTCACAATAATGCCAAAAATGGGCTCCAGGGACTTTTGGTCTAGCCTCACCCGAGTCTAGGGACTTTTGGATGGCCTCACCCGAGTTTAAGGATTTTTGACTTGGCCTCACTCGATTGAGACTTTTGGCCTTGTCTCACCTATCTCAAGGGACTTTCGGCTTCACCTCACCCATCTCAAGGGACTTTCGGCACTATCGCACCCGAGCAATTCTCACATTTCAACACACAAGCATATTGGCATTCAATGCATCAAAGCAATAACATATGACATATTCCATACAACAAACATATACATCATACAATGACTATTACAACCAAGAATGCTACAAGAAAGAGTGAAAGAGAGAGCTACCTTTGGAGCTAAAGCTAACACTAGCTTTTCCTTTCAATGTCTCCTCTCCCTCCTTAGGTCCACAATCACACCTTGATGGAGGTGTTTCTCTTGAGCCTAGACACACAAAAGCATGCAATTACTCTCTTATAATTTAATTTAGAGCAACCCTTCTATCTCATACAACCTAGGGTTCTCTCTCTAGAATGCCATTACCCCTTTCTCTCTCTCAAGCTCCCATGGTAGTGGAAAACCTCATTTTCAAAGAGAACTCAAGGATTCAAAAGAGTTTTCCACTTTCCCTCTTCTGACCCATACCCAAAATCCGTCCATTTACACAAATAAAACCGCAGGAAAAGAGGGCAAAGGGAGGGGATCAGAAATCTGAAGAGAAATGGGAGAAGTTACCTTACCTTTCCCTTAATCTTCCTCCTCCTCTTGATCTCTCACACTCTCCTCGCCTCTTTTCTCTCTCTGGGTCGAAGCTTAGGGCAGATATGAGAGAAGAAATGAGTTTGGGCGTTTAATGAAGTCTGATTCTCGCTATTTACTTTCTTCCGGACCGACTCTCGCTACGGCGAAAACTAACCTTCGCTATAGCGAGCTCGTGTAATCTGGCTTCGCTATGGCGAGGTGTAGCCTTCGCTACTGCGAGATCGGGTCAGTTCCCTTCGCTATGGCGAAATTTACCATTCGCTTTGGCGAAATCGCGTCAGTTCCAGACCTCACTCTCGCTATGGCGCCGCTACAGCGGGCTGCTTCCTGGTTTTTGTATGGGCTGCTGCCAGCACTCGCTATAGCTAGAATCGCCTTCGCTATTGCGAACTAGCTCTCTCGCTGTAGCGAGACCGTTTCTCGCTATTGCGAGAGGACTTGGCAGAAATTCTGGATTCCAAAAATTTCCAGATTTCATTTTCTTTCTTTTCCCTTTTCTTTTCTTTTTCCCGGTCGTTACATTTCTACCCCTCTTAAAAGAAATTTCGTCCTCGAAATTTAAAAACTTACCTCAAAGAAATAATTCTGGATATTTCTGCCTCATCTCATCCTCCAATTCCCAAGTTGCTTCCTCAGATGTCAGACCTCTCCAGATCACTTTCACCAGAGGAATGCTCTTGCTTCTCAGCTGTTTCAGCTTTGCATCCACAATTCTCTCCGGTTTCACTACATAGGAAAGATCTTACTGCAATTGCACATGCTCATATTCTATGACATGTGAGGAATCTGGTAAATACTTTTTCAACTGGGAGACATGAAAAACACTGTGTATTTGGGCTAGGTTAGGAGGCAAGGCTATTCGGTAAGCCACGGGTCCAATTTTCTCAAGGATTTCAAACGGACCAATGTATCTAGGACTGAGCTTCCTTACCCTCATTGACCGACCTACTCCCGTCATTGGAGATATTCGTATGAACACATGGTCTCCAACCTCAAACTCTAACGGCCTCCTACGCTTATCAGCATAGCTTTTCTGTCTACTCTGGGCCGTGAGAAGCCTCTTTCTAATCAATTCTATCTGTCGGGTGGTCTGGTCCACAATCTCAGGTCCTATCATACTCCTCTCACCTAACTCAACCCAACACAGAGGGGATCTGCACTTTCTCCCATACAAAGCCTCATAAGGGGCCATCTGGATACTGGAATGGTAACTATTATTATAAGCAAACTCTGCTAACGGTAAATACACATCCCAGTTCCCTTTCATTTCTAGCACACATGCCCTCAACATATCTTCTAATGTCTGGATGGTCCTTTCAGTCTGACCATCTGTCTGGGGGTGATATGCAGTACTAAACCGCAATCTCGTCCCTAAGGCATGCTACAATGACCTCCAAAAGTTCGATGTGAACCTGGGGTCTCTATCCGAAACTATGCTATTGGGTACTCCATGAAGTCGCACTATCTCTCTGATATACAACTGGGCTAATCGATCCAGTGTATAAGTAGCCTTAATAGCTAAAAAGTGTGCAGACTTCGTCAGTCTATCCACAACTACCCATATATCATCGTGTCCAGAGGATGTCCTGGGTAACCTCATGACAAAATCCATGGCTATACTATCCCACTTCCACTCAGGGATATCTAGAGGTTGCAACAACCCAGCCGGTTTCTGATGTTCTATCTTTATCCTCTGACACACTAGGCATCTAGCCACATAATCCGTCACATCACTTTTCATCCCTGGCCACCAGAAAATCTTTTTCATATCCTGATACATCTTGGTGGCACCTGGGTGGATAGTATACTTACTCTTATGCGCCTCTTCCAGAATACTTTCTCTCAACTCATTCTGACTAGGCACACAGATTCTATCCCGATATACTATCATGCCATCCTCAGACAACTTGTAATCTGAGGTCTTACCTTGGGTGATCTCATTCCTGATCCGTTTCAGGAACTCATCCTCTCTTTGGGCATCTAAGATCTGGGTTCTCAAGATATTCTCAATTCGGGTTTCACTCAGATATAATCTACCCGATACCACCTGACACGAGAGGTTCAACTCTCTGAACTTCTCTAGGAGCTCCTGCTCCCTAATCATCATATGGGCTACATGGATGGATTTCCTACTCAGGGCGTCTGCCACCACATTGGCCTTACCCGGATGGTATTTCAACACATAATCATAATCTTTCAAGAATTCCATCCATCTTCTCTGTCTCATATTGAGTTCTCTCTGATCAAACAGGTATTTCAGACTCTTGTGGTCACTATAGATCTCTATGGTCGCACCATACAGATAGTGTCTCCAAATTTTAAGAGCAAACACTACGGCAGCTAACTCCAGGTCATGTGTGGGGTAATTCTCCTCATGAGGTCTCAACTGCCTCGAGGCATATGCTACTACTCTACCCTGCTGCATCAACACACATCCTAACCCTTTGCCCGAAGCATCACAATAAACCACAAATGGTTCACTAGGGTCAGGGATAATCAGTACAGGGGCAGTGGTCAAACAGAGTTTCAACTCCTGGAAACTCTTCTCACATCTCTCATCCCACACAAACGGTGTATCTTTCCTGGTTAGCCTCGTCAGTGGTAAGGCCATTCGAGAAAAGTCCTGAATAAATCGTCTGTAATACCCTGCCAAACCTAGGAAACTCCTAACTTCGGTGATCGTTCTAGGTCTATCCTACTGTAACACAGCCTCAACTTTATGGGGATCCACCGCAACCCCATCCCGTGAGATCACATGACCTAAGAATCACACCTCGGTTAGCCAAAACTCACATTTACTCAGTTTGGCATACAACCTTTTCTCTCTCAAGGTGTCTAGGACTAGTCTCAAATGCCTCTCGTGCTCCTCAAAAGATCGGGAGTACACTAAAATATCATCAATAAAGACCACCACAAACTGATCTAGATACGGTCTGAATACCCTGTTCATATAATCCATGAACACAGCAGGCGCATTCGTCAACCTGAATGGCATCACAAGGAATTCATAGTGCCCATATCTCGTCCTGAAAGCTGTCTTAGAGACGTCTTTAGTTCTCACTCTCAACTGGTGGTAACCAAATCTAAGATCTATCTTAGAAAACACAGATGCCCCAGCCAACTGATCTAACAGATCATCAATTCTAGGGAGAGGATATTTATTCTTGATGGTAACTTTATTCAACTCTCTGTAATCTATGCACAATCGCAAGCTACCATCTTTCTTTTTCACAAACAACACCGGAGCACCCCAAGGTGAAACACTAGGGCGGATGAACCCTTTCTCTAACAGTTCCTCTACCTGCGCTTTCAACTCAGCAAGCTCGGCAGGAGCCATCCTATAAGGAGCTTTGGACACCGGTCCAGCACCAGGCACTATGTCTATAGGGAACTCTAATTCTCTCTCAGGAGGTAGGCCACTAAAGTCAAACTCTCTAGGGAAAACCTCCGAGAATTCCATAACAACTGGGATCTCCTCTATCCCTTCTTCTACCTCAGCCCGAATAGAGAAAAAGACTAGAAACCCTTGACATCCACACTCCAAATATCTCTCAGCCTGGGCAGTAGTCATAAAGGATAACTCTGCTCCTACCCTAGGTATGGTCCCACAAGCAGGTAAGGAGATGGTTCGGTGTTCACAATCAAGTATGGCATTATTTGCAGCTAACCAGTTCATACCAATAATCAAATCAATATCATGAAAAGGCAAACAAACCAAATCAAGAGTGGTATGACAATGGTTAAATTGGACAGTGACATTTAAGCAAGTATGGAAAGTGACCACGTGGCCTCCAGTGGGTGTAATGACAGATAAGTCAAAGGGCAAGACACTAACAACCAGACCCAATTTCCTCACACAATCATAAGATATAAACGAGTGACTAGCACCCGAATCAAACATAGCAACTACAGGAAAGCCATTCACTATCAGCGTACCTCGGATCAAACTGGGAGATGCGCTGGCTTCCTGCTGAGTAAGGGCGAACACTCGGCCCTGGGTCTGTGGTCTAGGAGGAGGCGCTGTCTCCATCTGAGGACAGTGTCTAGCAATGTGCCCTGGCTTCCCACACTTATAACATGTCACCGGAGACTGCTGGAAGGATGACTGACCCCGAGGAGGTGGCACACCTCGCTGCGACCTTCTACTCCATGGCCCCTTGCCTCTTTTCTTGTTACTAGGGGTCAAATTAGAGCACTCTTCTGGTTTCGACCTCTTCAAATCCGGAACCCTCTTCTGACTAGCCGTCGTCACAGTAGGCATGATAATTTGCAAGTTCGTCTCAATCACCCTACTGACCTCCACCAGAGTATTAAACTTTCTGATCCGCTGTGGAGTGACTCTGTCGCTAATCAGGGGCCTCAAACCAGTCTCAAACTGCTCACATCTCCAGGGTTCATCATCATACCTCTGGAGGTAAGAGGAATACCGAGACAGCTCTATAAACTTGGCCACATACTGGTCCACAGTCATCTCATCAGTCTGTCTCAAACTCATGAACTCCATCTCTTTCTTCTTTCTCACTGAACTTGGGACATACTTCTCATAGAATTCAACCAAGAATGTCTCCCAAGTGATTTGTATATTCTTGGTCTCCATCAGTGGTTTCGCACTCTCCCACCATCTATCAGCCTCCTTTTCTAGCATAAAGGTGGCTAACTGGGCTTTCTGCTCAGTGGTACAATCCATCACTGAGAAGATTTTCTTAAGCTGCATCACCCAAGCCTCCGCCTTATCCGCATCCAATTCCCCATCAAACGAGGGTGGATTGTTCTGCCTGAACTGCTTCAATACTTTTTGGATAGGCGTCTGGGTCTGTGGAGCAGCAAGCTCCTGGGGAGGTATAGGTGGAATGCTGGAGGTAGAAGGTTGCGGTCCAGGGGCATCCCTTCTGGCTTCTTCTTGCCTAGCCAGGGTATTTTGCAGATGCATGATCATATCATGCTGCTGCTGGGCAATGTATCTCTGTTGCTCCAGCATCTCTTGGTGCTGGCCCATCATGGCTTCATACCGGTCAAGTCTATCCATGATGGCCTGCAGAGGAACCTTAGTCTTAGTAGGAACCTCTGGCTCATCTCTCTGAGCTCTGGGCAGTCTGTCTCTGCCTCTGCCTCTACCCCTGCCCCGTCTAGTCTCAACCATATCTGAAAGAAATAGCAATTCTCAGTTCACAATAATATCACAACACTTATGCATAAGGATGCTATAACTTCCATGACCATTCACACCAATTACAAGCAATTCACATACTTCAAGAGCCTAAACTTGAGCAAAAGTGCCTGAACCATTGCTCTGATACCAAAAATGTGACACCTTAATCTCCTACCACTACCTAGCCTCTCCATAGGCTCGGTTCCATATGATTTCCAAAGAGTCACTACTCTCCCGTGGCATTTACATGCTATGAATCGGGGTTTCATATACTCATCTTTTACCTCGTGGGTCTTGTGAACCCATCTCAAGCATCCTCAACTCAAACTCCATATAGATGACTCATACATAGCATAAAACAAACCATAGGCCACGGGTATAGAGCCGAAAACCATAAAAATTTCACTTTTTCACTTGGGCCCAAAAGTCATATTTTGGCTCTGAGTTTGGAAAATCATAAGAAATTGTAGAAAAATGAGAATGCAGCAAACTTTAGCTTTGTGGAAAGCTCTAAGTGTTAAATTTACACAAAAAATCATTCCCAATTAAAATCTCAGCATTTGGACCAAGTTTGACATCGAAAATGGGAGGAAGGTCCAGCTGTCACTGTTTCTGGTGCAGCTTGCTGTCATGACTTTCGAAAATTCATAACTAAATCCACAAAAATCCAATCTGGGCACATTATACCAATTCGGAAAGCTACGGATGTCTACTAGAGGAGAAAAATAAGTCCAGATCAGTTCAGTAGCTCCTGCACCCCGAAAACTGATGGAACAGTGATGGGGGTCAGGTAAGCTCCCTGATACTGATACAGAACTTCAGACGGTCCAATCTCTCTCTACAGACCTCCGATTTGGGTGATTCCAGTTCCTACAAGTCAATTTGGTTTTCTAGTTTATGTGTATAAAATTTCACCACATTTGGAATCCATTTGGTCCAAAAGTGCCACAGATTTCATTTTCTGGTTTAGATAAACAGTACATGACCAATCCATTAAATTCTCCCAAATTCAACAATTCCCCAAATATTCTCTAGACCTCCGAATATTACCCACTTTAGCTTCTCAAAAAGCTTTCTACAAACTCTAGAGGCATGCCAAATTTCATGACAAACGGAGCTCATCCGGTCATACTTTGACGGAGCTCACAAAAATACCGAATTTGGCACCCCAAGGGTCCAAAACGGGTCTAGATAGCCTCTCACACACTCTCACTCCACATGGACAAGTTCAAAAGCATAAAACCAGTATATCTAACATGTCCATATGATCTAAATCATCATACATTCAAATCTCGCTATGCTACGGCTAAATATACACTATTTCATTCATTCCACAAAAGGGGCAAAACCCTCATTTCCATTCATTTGGCTATAACATAGTTCATACAATATCCTTTCATACATTTACATTTGTTACAACCTTTACATCTCAAAAATAGTGGGCACATCTTCATTTGGCACCACTTTACATCATATTTACATCAAAATATCACAAAAAACTAACATTTTCCTATACATGCTCCTAGGCTCCTTGGTGTGTGCTCGGTTCTCCTTGAGCTCCACCTAGCATATTAGTTGGGAGGGGAAAGGGGTGAGATTTGGAGAATCTCAGTAGCTCATACACTCAATCCAGCAAGCAATCAAGGCATATAACAAGTCAAAGCATGTGAATAAGCATTTAGCTATTCTCAATCATCCAACACATAATGTACATGCTATGGAATTCACAACAATGCCAAAAATGGGCTCCAGGGACTTTTGGTCTAGCCTCACCCGAGTCTAGGGACTTTTGGATGGCCTCACCCGAGTTTAAGGACTTTTGACTTGGCCTCACTCGATTGAGACTTTTGGCCTTGTCTCACCTATCTCAAGGGACTTTCGGCTTCACCTCACCCATCTCAAGGGACTTTCGGCACTACCGCACCCGAGCAATTCTCACATTTCAACACACAAGCATATTGGCATTCAATGCATCAAAGCAATAACATATGGCATATTCCATACAACAAACATATACATCATACAATGACTATTACAACCAAGAATGCTACAAGAAAGAGTGAAAGAGAGAGCTACCTTTGGAGCCAAAGCTAACACTAGCTTTTCCTTTCAATGTCTCCTCTCCCTCCTTAGGTCCACAATCACACCTTGATGGAGGTGTTTCTCTTGAGCCTAGACACATAAATGCATGCAATTACTCTCTTATAATTTAATTTAGAGCAACCCTTCTATCTCATACAACCTAGGGTTCTCTCTCTAGAATGCCATTACCCCTTTCTCTCTCTCAAGCTCCCATGGTAGTGGAAAACCTCATTTTCAAAGAGAACTCAAGGATTCAAAAGAGTTTTCCACTTTCCCTCTTCTGACCCATACCCAAAATCCGTCCATTTACACAAATAAAACCGCAGGAAAAGAGGGCAAAGGGAGGGGATCAGAAATCTGAAGAGAAATGGGAGAAGTTACCTTACCTTTCCCTTAATCTTCCTCCTCCTCTTGATCTCTCACACTCTCCTCGCCTCTTTTCTCTCTCTGGGTTGAAGCTTAGGGCAGATATGAGAGAAGAAATGAGTTTGGGCGTTTAATGAAGTCTGATTCTCGCTATTTACTCTCTTCCGGACCGACTCTCGCTACGGAGAAAACTAACCTTCGTTATAGCGAGCTCGTGTAATCTGGCTTCGCTATGGCGAGGTGTAGCCTTCGCTACTGCGAGATCGGGTCAGTTCCCTTCGCTATGGCGAAATTTACCATTCGCTATGGCGAAATCGCGTCAGTTCCAGACCTCACTCTCGCTATGGCGCCGCTACAGCGGGCTGCTTCCTTGTTTTTGTATGGGCTGCTGCCAGCACTCGCTATAGCTAGAATCGCCTTCGCTATTGCGAACTAGCTCTCTCGCTGTAGCGAGACCGTTTCTCGCTATTGCGAGAGGACTTGGCAGAAATTCTGGATTCCGAAAATTTCCAGATTTCATTTCCTTTCTTTTCCCTTTTCTTTTCTTTTTCCCGGTCGTTATAGTAAACAAAACTAGGGATGATTTATCTAACCAAATTAGTAAAATGAAAACTCATGATGGCAAAGTGGGTGATTTACACACTAAGTGACCAATTATGTCTCCTTCTTCACTTCTAATCCATACTTAGTCTCTAGCAAACCTCCTAAATGCTCATAAGCTACATTAGCAGTTAGCAAGCTATACTAAAACTTGATAAACTAGCACTAAATGTTATATGAAACAAAATGCATTAAATGACAGCAAAGACAACTTTTGTGTAACAGGTGGCATATATATTTTTTATGAATTCTTAGTCATTTAGTCTTAAACCTTTACTAACAAGTTTTAAATGCATAATTACAAGGTTTTTGGCCTAAAAGAACCACTAGTTTTATGCCTCTTGAATCTTGACTACCTCAAACCTTAATTCCATATAACCAATAGAAACAAGAAGGCATAACAGTAAAATGAGCCACTTAAGTATGTGCAACATTGCATAACTCTATAATTTTATCTCTAAAAGTTTCAAAACCAAAGATTATAAGTTTAAAATGCCTATAGACATAATCCTAGGCTATAGGAACCTAATCATTCCAATAATTTAAACATTTGAGTAAGCTAAACCTCCCTTACAGACAACACAACCAAAGCAAGTTTTTTACAGTAATTACACAACTCTCCTGATTATATTTCACATACCCAAATTATGTATTTAAGATTCAAAGCACTACAAACCCATTTTTACAACTTTCAATTGCTAAAACAATCATGTTCAAGCCATTAGCACTACAACAATACCTCATTTGGCCAAAATGACCATAACACACCTCTTACACACAATAAGGTCCATTTTTAAAAAAATGTAACTTATACAAAATTGAATTCACTCTCAAATATATCATTTTTAAAGATTTCCAACATCATCATAAGCAAGCAAAACATAATGTAAACCTTTTAACTTATGCTCTAGACTAAAATTTAGAGGTAAGGTGACAACCAAATTCACAAGCACTACAAGCATATTAGAATAACTCTTTTATTCCCAAAATAGGCATTAACATTGTTTTATATCAATTCACAAAAAGATCTATAACATAAAACTATTATTTGCCATATTTACATCAAAACCATACATAGCATCTTAACTTACCATAAAAGCCTATTTATAGTTCCATAAATCCTATCTTTACATTTATGCATATTTACAAAGGGATCCTTGAAATAAATCTCACAAACCCTCTATGTACATAAGTACTAAAAGTCACATGTATGGCCCACATAAAAAATATATATTAAAGGGGGTAAACCAACTATCACCAATACACATAGTTG
The DNA here is from genome assembly GCA_032878935.1 of Erythrophleum fordii. Taxonomy (NCBI): domain Eukaryota; kingdom Viridiplantae; phylum Streptophyta; class Magnoliopsida; order Fabales; family Fabaceae; genus Erythrophleum; species Erythrophleum fordii. The sequence goes on along the minus strand of JAVQMF010000025.1, from coordinate 2,067,767 downwards.
TAATCCTTAGCTTTATGCTTGAGGCTTCTTACGAGCTCTTAAGGCCTCTCCTTCAAAAAATTAGAGTAGCATCCCCTGAAGGAGTGAGATGGATATATTAGTAGTTAAACAATCTTTTCAAACATATTTATATATCATAAACATGACCAATGACTAGATAGCATGTGAAAGCAATATCATATTAAGCAAAGTTAAGAATTTAAGGATGTCATACATACAATCATGCAAGAATGTTGGCCATAACCAAGGGAAGAGCATCCTCTGTCTCAATCCCAAGCTCAAATCCATCCTTTTTCCATGGGAGAGCAATCTTTGTCTCACCTAAACTAATGCTTAATTATCATGGGCAGCAACTTCTGTCTCACCCAAGCTATCACATAAACAACTTAGTTAATCTAATGCAAGTAAACATATGAGGAAAGATAGATAGCTACTTGATAGGTTGGAAATTCAAGCAATCCACATGCATGACAACAAGGCTCAAAATCTCAACAAAGATACATCTAATTGCACAACCAAAGATTAATTAGTTTCCACTTAATGTTTTCTTTAACAATCAAAATTTTCAACAAGTAAACATATACAGACCTACACTAACTCTCCTGAGGCCTCCACTACTAAGTGGCAGGTTTTCAATGTATCAATTCTTTATGCCACTTTAAATCATTATCCATATGTAAACAACTACAACATATCATAGTTCTCAATTCTTTCTCATAATTATAATCAATATGGCCATCAACTCTTTCAAATATTACTCATCAATTTAAATCTTCCTTTTTCATATTCTTTAAGCACCATACACCAACTTCTCAATCACACTATCTTAAACTTTCTAATGAAATGGAGCATCTTATTAACACTTAGATACTAACGCAAGCTAATAAAAAACTATACATACCACTATTACAGTTCTTTACTTAAAGGTCTTTATCTTCAAATCTCCTAACTAAAATTTCTCAAGTCTTCCCTATTAATTTCAACCAACAAAGCACCCAACAGTCATTAAAACTCAATCCTCTAAATTAAAAGGATAAATTTGAAACTATAGGGATAAATTCACTTACCCAAACTTCGAGGCTCCAATATCCAAGTTCATTGCATCACTTATAGCCCCTAACAAACGAAATCCCCTTTTCCTATATTCATTATCTCAACCAAACAAGAAGGAAAGTATCAATAAAGATTTCAGCCTATAATTAACATGTATTTGATTTAAGGAATAAGAAAATCATTTTATAAAAATCTTGTTTTGTCATCTCTAGCAATTTCATGCTTCAAGCTTCAAGTTGCCCAACTTTCATTCATCAAATTGTCACCAAATCAAAAATCAAACCATCAAAATGTAGTGAGAAATGAGAGAAACGAATTGTATAATAGCTGAAAATCACAAAATCCTCACCATGCTATGGCTTCAAGTCACACGCACCATGAGAGCTCCAGATTTTCCTTCTCTACGTATATTGAGGACACAGATGTGGCTAACGAAGGGAAAATAAGGACATTGCTTCAACTTGGTAAGAGTGAAATTGGAATTATAGTTCAAATAATTAGATTGGTTTTATAGAAAAATAAATGGGCCAGGTGTGATGGATAACATAGAGGTCTTTAGGCTTTTAATTCAAATAATTATCTTAACTCTTGCGCCTCAAAAACTTAAATAATGTTTCATCATAATTTTATACGAACTCCTCAAATTGTTTATTTGCCATTTTCTCCCCTAGTTTATCTTATTTAAGCTCCACTTTAATTAAGTACTCTCTAGGTGGAATGTTACATAGGGCACCAAAATTTTTTATATAAACTATTTTGTTTCTTACCTTACTTAGTGAAATGTTATAGATTTGTTATTTCATGGTATTTGGAATAAAATGTTTGATTATTTAATTTATTTATTTTTAAATATACTATAAAGTACATGCTGCAAAGGGACTGTGCCCAGGAGGATGGGTTGCTGAGCCACCATCCCCTTTAGCTGGTGTTGTGTTTCGGGATTCTTCTTTGACATGTGATGGAGTGGATGTCGTACTGGTGGTGGTTGAGTTGTTTTGCTGCTCTAGGTTCTTTTGTGTGTCCGTTGGTTGTGTTGTTTCTGGTTCTAGTCTTTTGTTTTTTTTGTTTTTGGTTGTTTTTGGTGTTTTGCAGTTTGAGTGGTGTGCAGTGTCCGTGTTCTTTGGCTTTTTTTTTTTTTGGGTTTCGTTTGTTTGTATTGGTGCTGTTGTTGTTGATTTGCTTGTTTTTGGAATGTTCCTTCAGCCAAAAGAAAAAAGGGAATTCATCAAGTAAAGTCTGTCATATCGCTATGTCGACTCTCAAGTAATTTTTATCAAACATGGATTCTTCATGGATCTCTTGCGCTAATCTCCAGTAATTTTGAAACTAATATTTGTTTTTTTGGTAACTTAGGTCAAGTAACTAGGATGCTATTGATCACAACTAAAGTATAACAGGAAAGGCAGATATTGATCACAGGGAGAAGTTTCTTCTAAGATGATCAGTGAGATTAAGATATTTTGTTGGTGAGCGGGAATTTTTAGAAATGACCTCGGTTATAGGTCTGTCATAAATTGAAGACATGAATATAAAAATAGTCAATTTTTTAGATTAAAAATAAATTAAATCTATGGTTTGTTATATAAAATAAATAATATTAAAATAAAAATTTAAAGAATATATATTTTTAATAAAAGAAATCAATATTATTCTTGAAAGTATTTTAGTCATATTCTAATTTTTTAAAAAAATTATATATTATTATAATTAAGAATAAAGTTTTATAATTTAAACATCTTTTAAAAAAAATAAAGAATAATTTACCATTATTTAAAACAAAATGAGATGATGTCCCATGTCAGTTCATCTTGCTGAGAAACTTTTATTTTCAATGCATATTAAAACATTAAGTGTGTTAGTACAATTAGCAATGCATTGTAATATATTATTAATGTTTTGTAACGTGTTAATAACGTTCAACTAATGTGCTAACACCTAATAGTGACGTCTTGATTAGTGGAGCTACCAACACCTTGAACAATCCAATAAGAGACTACTAATAATAAGCTAATAGTGATGTCATAGTAAAATTACCAGCATTTTAAGCAATCATTATCAGGACAATAACAAACCTGTCACGCCTTAAATAAGAAAGGGTGACCAGGAAAATATTCAAATCTGTAAGCCTAACAAATATCACCACAAATGAAGAGACTTTTTTAATAATATGACACATATAACATCTCATCATTTAATTCATCATATTGCCTCATTTCATTAATACAAATATTCATAATTGTTGGCAAAATTTTGACAAAGTTTTTTTTTAAAATTTGGACATCTCTAAATTTTTACAACAGCTATAAACCAACAAAAATAACAAGAGTGAGTTTCACACTCACCACCAAGTCAATGTATATATCGAAGAACAAAAGAAATACAAGGAAAGGGGTTCTATCATGTCAAGTGGAGCGACACTTAAAGTACATTACAAGCATCAAATCAAAAATTTTGTCCAACAAAACTCCATACTATCACAATCAAAAGACGGGGCTCCCCACCGAAGTACCTTTGTGCCTAAGATGAAAGAGGCAAGTCAAATCTAATAGCTCTATCTAAAAAGTTGAAATTAAAAGAATAAATTGAAAACTTAGTGAGCAAACTAGATTACAATAGTTATGGGTAGCTAAAATAATTATGCAACGTTAGCTAAAACCCAAAACTTATGCACAAAATAATCTTTATAAGTAGAATCTTGGCATAAAAATTATATAAAGTTTGAGATAATCTATTGTGGGTAGCAGTTACATCTCATTAGCAACTCCTTACCCTACCATGTGTAGCTATACTTAACAGACAACTCTTTTGCCACCTACCAATTACATGTCATGACATAATTATTTGGGGATATCTTTATCTTGTTGACAGCTACTTACCCTATCACAAGTGGTTACACATAAGAGTAACTTCTTTTCCACTTGGATCATCTTTTGTTCTCTGTACCTAGGCCATACTCTCCATTAATTATTACAGAAGTTTATGAAAATTTCACATCTACTATGAACATTAAATGGAATATAAAAGCCAATAAATCACATGCTATATACTAGAAATAATGAGATCAGCACACACTTATCATAGCAATTGAACATGAGATGTATTAATACGTGGAAACACACGAAGAATGATGGGATAGTAAATAAATTGTTGATTAATTAGGAATAAATAAATTAAAGTAAAACAGAATAGATTAAAATAAAACAAAATAAGTTAAATGAGAATAAAGTAATACACACACACACACACACACACACACACACACACATATATATATATTATATAATTAGATTATTAAATAACCTATAAATAACCATATGCACAATTAGTGAAATAAATAACATCCAATCCAAATACGCTAAACTAACACAGAGAGGAATATATTTAGTAAACAATTAAATAATAATAATAATAATAATAATAATAATAATAATAATAATAATAAATGTTAGTATTAGGGACTGCAGCTACAATGACTTAAGCCTAAAGGAAATATAGAATTTGTGCTAGAAAATCGCATTACATCCCAAAATTTCCAATATCTATTTTATAACCTAATAGTTTCCTGTAACCCATTATACTTCCTGAGTAATTAGTCACTCGGAAAACATTTGGCCTCCAAATAGGATTTTGCTCAATACAGGGAAAAAGTATATATCATAATTAAGCTAAACATAGAATTATTCCTTATATTAATCTGCATTCACATTGTTCAGTCAACATGCCATGATTATGAAACTAAGACCTGATTCACAAAGGCCTTGCATCAAAAAAACTTCTGTACAACCCTCAACTCATTATTTATATACTTACATTAATAATAATAAAAGAAAAATCTCATAAACATATTATAACTATCATCCGCTTACAGATGATACTCGGCATTACCGTGGCCCCTTATGTTCATCTCAAAGCGTTCTTCCTCCTTCATTATGTGCAGGACTTCCTAACAACATTCATAACTTATCAAGTTATTACATAGGCTCAAGCTATTAATTCCTACATCCATATAGTCCAAGAATAACTAAATAACAAAACTCCCTCCATGAATTTCATCCTACTATTCTATCATAACTCAATGAACCTAAGTCTCCTCCTATAGCTGACATGCCATAATTTAAGTTGGAATTTTTACCTTCAAAGAGCTAAAAACTCGAAGACTAGTGCATAGATAAATCCACCACCCACTCAACAGCTCATACACACGGCCAACCAAGATGAAGGGGCGAGAGCAGCCACGGATCTAACTAGAGGGAGGAGGAGATAGGCCAAAAATAGGGAAAGGATGGCAAGAACCTGTGAATTTGCCAATGGAAAAGGAGGGAAGGGAGGAATATTGGAAAAGATGAACGCCACCGTCGACAGCACCACCCACAGCAGCTTCTCAGACCTCCAACGACGAAATGGTAGAGGAGAAGGGTTGCGGAATGACAGACGGTACCGGTGAGGAGGTCACGGTGGCTGGCTGGTTGTGAAATGGCGAGAGCAGAGCAGCACGGAAGAGACAAGATTCAAGCTTCAGGGAACGGGATGGAAGAAACGAAAGATGGAGAGGAACTGGACGGCAAACCCGAAGGAAAAAGAAAATATGAGGGAAGGATAATAAAATAAAATGAAATATAATTTTAAAAAAAGTAAATATATGTATATATATGTATATGTTGTTTCTCTAGATTATTACAAAACCATTACAAATTATACTAATGTACTAAGTGCACCGTAGAATCCGTCTTAATAATATTATGATATTAGATTCAAGCTTTTTGTACTCTTACGTTTTTTATTTTCAAAATGAAAATCAGTAAAGACATCGACTACTTGAATTGCAACATGTGTGGCAACTTTCTTCAAAAAATGTTAAATTATCTTATTCGATTAATTTGATTTAAAGTTAGTTCGTCTCTCCATAGTGTAGAATATTTTATTCAATTCTCATGTTAATTATTCTATTATCATTTAATTATTATGTAATGTTTTATAATTTACTTTAAAAAAATGATCATGTCAATTAATATTAAAATGATAATTAATTTCTTTTTGAAGCAATAATTAATTTGATTGTTCAAACTATTTTTAATTTATATCTTCTATAATATTTCTTTTGTCAAAAATAGCTTTTTCTTTTTTGGCCATGAAAAACAAACTTTGTGATACCATAATTTATTAGCTTCCATAGACTCTTACTTATGCTTGAGTTCATTTTAAAAGATTGATTTAGCACTCTCACATAAAAAAAATAATATATTTAATGAATAAATTTGTATTACATAGGGTTCGAAATTTTCGTTTCATGCCACATGGGCCATACGAACCCATTCTTATCATCATCTACTTATAATCTATCTACACAATAAAACATCACACTAATTTCGAGTAAGAAGCCACACACCAGAAAAATGCAAAGATATTCTCGGGTTTGAATTCTAGATTTTTGGCATCAAATTTGAAAAATTATAATTAATTCAAAAAAAATCAAAATTAAGCAAATGATAACTTTATGAAAAGCCCTGAATGTCAACTATAGTTAAAAATCAGTCTAGGTTATAAAAACATCAACTGGACCACAATTAATAATTGAATAGCACCAAAGGTCTAGCTGCTTAGGTTTACTATCACAAGCTACTGATATAAATTTTAAAAATTTATAACTAATTTTAAAAAAAAAATCAAAACCTAAGAAACCATATCATTCTAGAAAGCTATAAATGTTAAATAGAGGCTAAAAATAAGAATAAACCAAAATAGAAGTGTTTATCCTACAAAAACGGATGGAACAATAATAGAGGTCTAGCTGTGTCCTAAATACTGATATGAAACTTAAAAAAAATTTCTCTCTTGTATAGACATCCAATTAGAGTGATTTTAGTGGCTATGAAAAGCTTATTATATCTAGTTTATGCTTGTAAAATTTCATAGTCATTAGAAATTATTTGACTCACGAATGACACAGGTAGAGAAACTAACCATATGAACAGTATATTTGTCAAATTTGTCAAATTTTCCTAACTTTGAAAAATTATAAAAAAAAATCTCTAGAACTCCAAATTGCATGTTCTCTGACTCTATAAAAAATTCTAGATAAGGCCTACTTGCACGCCAAATTTCATGCAAAGACTAGCTCATTTGGTCAGATTTTGACATAACTCAAGAATATGACAATTTTAGTACCATAAAAGGGTCAAATTGGTTCTATTTGGCTTCTTATCCATTCCACAACAACTTGACCACATTTTAAAGCATAAACATAGAATATATAAACTTTTCAAATGGTCCAAATTACCATACATCTCAAACGTACTATACCACATGCATAAATACACATTTAAGAATGGGCTCTCAAGAGGTCAAAACACATTTTCTCATTCATTTGGCTTCAACTTTGGTTTATCTACTATATTTACATATTTTTATATTTTCCCAAGGATTTACATCTCAAAAATAGTTTATACATACAACCTTTGATATTTAATTACATTAAAAACTACATTAGTGTCAAAGTATATCCAATCATGCTCCTTTGGCTTCCATTTTTATCTCTTGGAGTACCACCAAGACATGGTGAGATGGGAGAGGGAAGGGAGTAAGATTCAAAGAATCTTAATAGCTTAAACCCCCATTCAAGTAAGCAACCAAGGCATATAATCATGTCAAGGAACCCAAATATGCATCCAACATAAATAAAAATCATTCAATCCATAACTTTCATGCCATAAAAACATATCAAAACTAAAAACAAACTCTATGGACTTTTGGTCTAGCTTTCCTTATTTTTTAGACTTTTGGATTGGCCTCACCCTTGGTCGAGAAACCTTTGACTTAACCTCACTCATCCTTAAGACTTTTGGATTGGCTTCACCCTTGGTCGAGAAACCTTTGACTTAACCTCACTCATCCTTAAGACTTTTGACCCTATCTTACCCATTCCTAGGGACTTTTGGTTTCACCTCACCCATTTCAAGAGACTTTTGGTACAATCTCACCTTTAGAGAACAATTCATATTACAAAAACCAATCAAGAAGACATAATGGTACCATAGCAATAAAACAACATCAATGACATGTTTGATAATATAAATACATATACAAACATCCAGTGACATTCATATAACCAAGAATGCATACAAAAAGGAGCAGAGAGCTATCTTGGTGCAAATACGAGTCTTTTTCCTTGACTATTCTTCTCCCCTCAAGGTCACACACTTGCAATTGGATAGGGTTTGATTCCTTTGGCCTACACACAACAAATAGAATCCAATTACATTCTTGAAACAAGTTTTAGCATCACTTACACATTAAGGAAGCACACCTTTTTCTATGGTTACATAATAGTTCCATAAAAGGCCTAATGAAGCAACTATCATAATTCAAGATCTTGGCTTCCTTTTCTTCTTATATCTAGGTCTCTTGACTCCAGTTAGATTTTTTGAAGTCATCACAAATTCATTCCGAAATGCCTAGATACATATTGCTTCTTTAAATCATATTATGGAACCTATACCTCCAACTCTTAATTTATGGCTTCTAAATTTTTCCCTTGGCTTCCTCTCATCTTCTCCCATCATATATAATCCCAAGCTAAGCTTAAGAAAAAGTAAAACACTCCCTAGCCCCTCCAAGTGTGTTTGGCCGAGACATGAAAAGCATTTTGGGCCCATGGAGTTTTCAATTTTTCCTTGAAGGAAGAGGCACTTGGGAGGCTTCTTAGGGGTCTTAGGTACTCAAGTAAACCCTCACATAAGCTAGGATATTCTTAGACAAAGTCAGATTTTAGCATATGTTCAAGGATCCTTAACTTCGCTATCTTGAATTTTACTAGTTTCTCTTGAAGTTTCCTTGCATTTTCTACATTCCCATAGTCTTGATTTGGTTCAAAAATAATTCCCCCTTGGCTATCCTATATGAGACCGAGACACCCCCGAGAAGAAACAACAAGGAAGAAGCAGGGAAGGCATTGAAGTTACCTTGGTTTTTAGCTTATCTCAAGTGCTTTTTTAATTGGTGAATTCCTCTCCTTCAAATTTCACTCTTCCTCCTCTTGACCAGACCCAAAACAGCACCAAACAAATGATTAAAACCATGGAAAGAGAGATGGGAAGGAGTAAAACAATTTTAAAGAAGGAAGAAGCTTGAAATTCCAAGATTTTCTATACCTTTTTTCTTGTTTTTCTCCTTCTTCTTCTCCTTCTATGGTGCGCCCTTCTTAGCAGAACTTCCCTTTTGGTCTTAGGCAAAAATTAAGTTAGTTAAATGGGGGAGAAGGGAAGACGCCTCATTGAAGGGAAGAAAAGCTTAAAATTGTTGCAAGAAATTTCCATTTACGTCCCATGTTTTTGGCTTTTTCGTTTTAGATTCATTTTAGTTTGAGAACTGTCTTTTCCATCATAAAATTAAGGTCCTCTAATTTATAAAATAACTTTAGAATCATTCAATTTGAATTTAAAACTTTTCTGAATGAAAAAGTCAAAATTTGGGTCAACTAACATTCAAAAACATGTATTGGAAGGGTTTTAACTGTCTTGAGAGTTCTCATAGTTTTCAAGGTCTCTAAGAATTCTGGAAAACTCAAATTTTTTGTTTAAAAAAACCTTCCGTTGAGTTTTCTAAAAAGTTCTCATATTTACGAAAATGCCACTATATCTTCAGCGATTTTATTGAACTACCTTGGCTTGGGCTTTCGGCCATCTTAGACCTTAGATCCTTATTATCCATTATTTAAAATTTTATCCTAATTTTATTTGGCTTTAAATCATTCAATTCAGGGGACTTGCTTTTTAAACTGACTTATTTTGATATTTTCATGAAATACTGGATATTACAAACTTCATTAACCAAAAGCTGCAAATAGAAACAAAAGTGTCAGCAAGTATGACTTCAAAGGATAGTATTCCTCAACTTGCTTGCAAACAGTAGAGTCACAACATAAGATAGCAACAAACAGGAAAGGAAGATGGGAATCCTACCCTAAAAGGTAAAAGTGTTCATAAGTTCGATTTGGTTTGGATTTGGACCAAAATGAAATCAAATTGATATTGTCGGTTTAGCATTTTCTTAGATTTTATTGGTTTTGATTTCTAATCAGTTTGGTTCAATTTTTGTTAAGTTTTGTTCAGTGTAGTTTATGTTTTTTTTTTTTTTGCCTAAAAGTGACTTGATTTTTTTTTAGTTTTTATTTCTTGTAATATGTAAAATTTAAATTCTAATGTTATACATCTTTTAGTATTCTAATCAATAATAATATTAAAATAATTAATTATTATATATTATTTTTTTCTAAAAAAATAGTATCCCTATAATTATGTTCAATTATTCTACAATTTTAATTAAATATTATATATAAAGCTAATAAAATAATAATATTTTTAAAATAACTTATTTGATAAATTTATCTAAATATAAATAAAGTAGAAACAAAAATATCACTATTTTTTTTATTGATAAAAGGCTTAAGCATAATTTGGACTTAATTAATAAAAATAAAAAAAATATATATATATTATTAGTTTGGTTTGATTCGATTAAAAATCAAACCAAATTTGATAAAATAAAAAATCCAATTAAACCAATTGATTTTATAATTTCCAAATCAATTTATTGGTTTAGTTTAAGTTGATTTGGTTCAATTAGTGTACATCAGTTTTGAACACCCTTACTAAAAGGTGTATCTACTTCGGACACAAATGCTCTATGCGTATAGGGAGGGATGTGCACTAATGTGTGCATTTCAGTTTGCGAATTTAATTTAGATAGTTCAAATTTTATTAAAATAATTTAATTTTTTTGATACAAAACATTTTTTTGTAGTTGTAAGTTGTGAAATTATTTTTATTTTATATTTTACATTCTAGAAGATAAAAAATAAAATAAAATAATAAAAAAATTAAATCTAAACAGTTTAAGATACATTGCACATCTGGTATTCCCTTGCCAGCGTACTTAGTAAGCTAGTTAATATCTTCGTTTGCAGCCAAAGCTTCAAACATAAAAGCTAAAGAAGCCTTACCGTAAGAATTTTGGTGTTGATCAAGCAAACTCCTGCGCGAGGGACTTACCATGAGGAGAATTTGCTTCATCTAATTTGGAGTTCAAATTCTTTGCCTGTTTTCAATCTTGCTATCCTCAGAAACAAATAATTTGTAAATGTAAATAAAATACAGTAACTACTCCTCAATTCATGTTTTCAGTAATTATTATTATTATTAGAAATTTTTACTAATAAAATAAATTTTGAATACACTTCTAGCTCTCTTGTTGAGAATTAATTGTTAAATTTCAGTTATAAATTGTCAATGTAAGCCACGTAGATTCGATCAGTGACAGGTAACTATTAAGTGAGATTGAGATTATGTCTAATCATGTGATATCTCTTTGAGTATATTTTATTCTCAAATTTGAATAAAATTAAGAGTAATCTCATTTAATTAGCTATCACATAATGATTAAATGTAGCCTAAATCATCCACATATATGAATTAACGGCAAATTCATCATTTTTATTATCACATAAATTGAATTATGAAAAAATTATTCTATTGCATAATTTTTAAATGTTAAATGACAGTATTAACTGAATTAAAATTAGAGGAGCTAAATTGAAACTCCTACAATATTAAAGGAGTAAAAAAGATATTTAGGTAAAAATAAAAATATCAATTAATTAAAGTACTAATACATTAACGAAGTGATAGAACCACTTACATAAACGTGAAAGATGAAAATTTGATGGCATGAATAATTGCTAAACGAGCAATGGCAGCTTACTTTTCTTCTAGCTTTTAATTTTTTTTTTCAAACTATGAATAATGATATCTTCAAATTTTGTAAACAGTCACAAGGATGTACTCTCTTACATTACTCTAATGTATTTAAAAATTTACTGTCAAAGTATTTTCAAAGAATTAAACCCAAATTGTTAAACAAAAATTTATTCCATCTTACAACCATAAACTAACTCTTCGAGCTGGCATCTTACTCTAGTCATTCAACGTAATAACATCATTAAAACAGTTAATTTTGATAATATTATTGTTTGGTAACAATTAATATTTCAAATTAAGATTCATTTGTTATTTGCTTAGTGAAAACTGTAACCAAAAGTTATATGTGCACATTGTAACAATTTGATCCACATCGAATACGTATACCCCAAAGCCCGTTGTCCAATTTGGGTTCACCTACGGCTTCATGGCTAGAAAGCTCTCAAGTGGGCTTTTCGGGTCGAAAAATTCTTGAGGGAGCCCAAGGAGTTGGTGGCAATGTTAAGGACATATTGTTGATGGCCCATTTGGTGAAATCATTTGTTAGGTTTTGTGTGTTAAGGCCTACGTTGGGCCCGCTTTTTTGGGTGAATGATTTGCTTCGTTCGTACTCGTTCCAATTTCCAAAGAGGGGGAGAAGATGAAAGCTTTGAAGCGAAAGTGGCCTGATAGTTTAGGATGGTTAGAACTAGTGGGTTATTTGGGCATTCTTCCTCTTACACCAATGGCAATCTAGTAATTTTTGGAAGGGTCTCAGCCTGTGGTTACAAGCGCTGAGTAGCTCTCTCCCAGGTATATGTCTATATATGTCTTCCATTGCAAATGGTTCGACGTACACAACCATATTGTGATTCTATATAAACACCAAAAAGAGATTCATAATTAGTTCATTAATGATCAAGCTAATTAATGTATGAGTTCATACATTTAATACCCCTGAAAGATTTAGAATTCAAATATTCTATACAAAGTGTTAAGCTACAAGATGTATGTATATCTAGGAAGAAAACTAAATTACTCTAACGATGAGAGAAATATTGGGTCTAAAACTCAATACATTGTTGGCGCATATACCTTCTTTTACTCTAATGCCCCATATCTTGTGTAGTTACTAATTTAAATATCAAAATTTTTACAAAAGACCTGCTTTTACTTGGAGGCTTACGAGATTGACATGTGAATCAATCGAGAAGTAATTTATCACTAGAATTATTAGAAATCAAATGTGTACTTAATTAGCTATCATTGCAAATTAATTTGGTCCTTATAGTTTTATCATGTTTTTAATATACCTGTACTTTGTTTGTTTGTTTTTTTTTAAAAATTTAATCTCTATAATTTTAAAACATTTATAAGAGAATCTTTGCTGTTGGAGACCATCATAATGTCACCAAGTCTGACCCTACGTGGCAAACAAAAGTCTAATATGGCATTATATGGCTACCGACACATCAGCAAAATAGAATATATAATGACCCATTTACCCTTCAACTCTATTTGAAATCCACTCTTATGTGATTCTTCGCCTTGGACATTGTTTACGTGTTCTTCCTCCATTGTGACCCATATCGCTTCCTATTGGTCTCTGTAAACAATGGAGAAAGGCAGGAACTTCATGGATGAGTAGGAATCACTTGACCTGACACCACGTCACTACTCCATCTGAGTCGACCCCGAATGAATGCTCTTCTTTACTGGCACAGCGAAACCACGAACAAGCCTGGACCAACTTTGATACCTCTTATAAACCCTTGATGCCAAGAAGGTTCTCGGCATTTGCTTTGGTTATTAGGTAAAATATCCAATACCCTTTATCGGCTCCTCCTACATCAGTTTCATGATCTAAGGATAAATATTTCTCATTATGATACTAATAGCAGCACAAAGGTTCCAACTTAAGATTTTTTTTATAAATTACTAAATTTCTATGTGTAAATAAAGCATTGATACTTCAATAATAACAGAGAGTAAGACTCACACAGCAAAAAACTGACTTTTAATAATGACAAAAGTTAAAAAGTTATAACTAATTAGTTTTAGTGGTGACATTTGATCACCACTAAATCAAGGTTAATATACATATGGCAAAATATCTTTGGTGGCAATAGAAAAGTCACTATTAAAAAATGACATTTAATAGTGATAAAAATTACTACCAAAATATAGCGATGACTTCCATTAGTTTGCCTTCTATAAAAATTTGTTATTAAATGAGCACTTTTAGTGGCCATAGGTACCATTTTTTGTGGCAACACGAGATCACTAAAAGAGACATTCGATGGCAGTAATAGTCACTGTTAAAACCCCAACAGCAGTAAAGTGGGATTTACCTTTCTAGTGGCAACCTTAAATGTCACCATAAAAAGGTACTTTTAGCAGTGACTAAAGTCGTCGTTAAAAGTTTTGTAAATTTAAAAAACATGTTAGTGGCTACTGCAATCATCATTAAAGAGTATTTTAGTTTTTTTTTTTAATTTATTTCATATTTTTGTTTGCCGATATAGAGTTTAATCCAATTTCATACTCAAGACTATCAAATTCAAATTTAAAATCATTAAGGAAGCTAATACACTGGAATATATGCTTTAAGTTTTTAGTTTAGCAATGAAAAGGAAAAAAAAAGAGACAATTTAAACTTCCAATCAATTCCATTACATTATTAGTTTTACCTACCATCACATAAACCTAAAATGAAACAAAATTAAGGCATATCAAAATCCAAATCAAAATAGCCACTTCTTTACTCTTTCTTTTATAAGAGGCAAAGCAAAGCAAATCACAAAAGAGTTTCAAAATTGATGATATCCCTATTCGCTCACAAGAATATAAAAATAACACCACATGAATAGACTTTGACTTTAAATAATAATTTCATTATCCTATTTCTATTAAACACTCCATTAATAGTATATAGAATAAACAATGACTAAAGAAGATTTTTAAAATTTAACATACTGATCACTTACATTTACTTGGATCAATTCTAGATTAAGAAAAACTTATCTAAATTACTTGAAGTACTTATAGAAATAATAGCACTCATCAAAAAATAAATTATAAGAATGATGAATCATGTATAATCCACAAGTAAAAAAGCATAGCTGACATATTCCAAACATCAAGCTAATTTTTCTCAACAAAATAGGCTTATAAAAGAGCCTTCATGCCAAATTTTAGCCTAAAATTGCATAAGAACCAATGCAAAGAAATCAAACAAGAAAGCTGAAAAATTAAGAAAAAATTGATAAATAAGACATCTGTATAGTCTACAAAAAAGCTAACAAGAACACAACAAAATGATCTTTGAAATTCACCCCGAAAAAACCTTTTCTATAGCTAGACATATGGAAAAGCTTGTATAAAAGATTTTAGAGCAAAGTCATGTCTATATTATTCCCAAAAAATTTGCAAAGTTGAGTTATAACCAAGAGAAATTGAAAACAGGAAATTTTACCTATATCTAGAAATACATGTATTTAACCAAACAAACCAACCTAGACAAATACGAAACAAATTACATTTGATTCTTAACATATTGATCAAGAAGCATGCCAAAAATCATGGCTTGATGAAGCCAAACGAAATCCCAATAAATTTAGCAAAATCAACATGATAAGTTATTTAAAAGAAAATTTTTCAACCGTCCAATATTCAATTCAAAAATTAATCTCTACCTTGGAAATGAATCTAAAATACAACTAAAACTCTACCAATCTATTCTTTAACATGTTAGCAAAAAGTCACATTATATATAATTGAGTATAATACCTTAACAACAAAAATGTCTTTGGATGAAACCTCCTCCAAATATCTTTTATGCACATAGTCAAGGTATAAACCATTAGAGTAGCCTTTACTTTTTGCATATTGCCAATTAGCCACCGTTCCCTTAACTTATATAAGATTATTTATTTTGGCAAGCTTAACCTTAGAACAAGTTTATTTTAGGAATATAAGATTGTTTCAAGTGATTTAGGGTTATTTGAATCCCAATTGGAAATTTTAGGTAGGTAGAACCTAAATGACAAGAAGCTATAAGTGTTGGCTTTTAGAATTAGTGAGAAAAGAGAGGTTTGAGATGGTCACATTTTGTTACACATGCTTTTGTGGTGATTTCTAGGTTTGAGCAAACTTCTTTAAATAATTGAAAGTTGCTCAAATAAATTTGGTGAGTTTAGAAAATGAGCCCATAAAATTGATCCATATAAGGATATATTACACATATCTATAAAGAAAAAGATAATGAACATAAATTGGGTCTAAAGATAAAATAATGAAGTATCAAAGGTGTGGTTTTTAAAATTTCCAATTTGGAACATATAAGCCTAAATATGCGATTTTAGAATGGAAGGTATGGTCACCATGGTCATTTAAGCGGTTCATCAAGAATTCTGGCTTCGAGCAAGTTTAATTTAACAAACTTAAGTGAGTAAAAGTGGTTTGGGTCCCTTTGGATATGTATCATGGGATTTGAGTACATGTAACGTATATAGTAGAAAAAATGAGAAATTTTGCTTGTAAGTAAGGTATAAAGTATCCATATTTCACTTTAGAGCTTTTTAGGTAGATTTTAATGTGTGGACAAACGTCTTTAGGTAAATAAAAGTTGCTCAAAGTGGTTTGGGAGTGATTGGATGGGTATAGCTCATTTTGGTCATGTCACTTGTTTCATATAAGAGTCATTTTGCTATTATAGGGCATTTTCTATCATAGGGGTTGTCTTATGTTAAGAGCCATGAAATTCACATTGTTTAAAGAGTTATTGGTCTAAACAAATTAGTTTAGGTTCATATGGTTTGTAGGAAAAAGCTTAGGTGTTCATGGGTATGAAGGGATGTTGGTTGAGTGACCAATTGTACACTTGAAATTCTTTTACTCTCAAGTTCATTGCTACTATCTTGGTGGGGTTTGACACTATTTTAGGTCAAATTTTAATGAGTTTTTGTGATCTAAGGTTGATTATTAGTAGTTAAGAAAGTAGGAAAAAATTTTAGCTTGAAAACATGATGGTGTGATAGGGCTTAAGTTCACAAATGGAGTCTAGATGTGCATTTTTTAGAATGTTGTGTCCAGAATTTTTGTGCTCCTTGTTATGCTTTGGGTTAGGGGTTGTTAAGGTTAGAATTTAGGGGGAAATTTGAAGTTTAAAATTTAGAGCATTCCCTAAGTCAACAATACTCCCCTTTGGTTCAAGGTCTGTAACTAATCTAACCATAATAAAGACAAACCAATTTCTTATTCATAAAAGAAATATCATAACAAATACCAATAGGTGGAAAACTTAGAACCATCAAAATTAAGAACATAAGTTGGACTCAAATATGGCAAGCAATATGAAGGAAGTAATTAGGGATTACTTGTCTCAACTTCTCTCCCACTTTCAGTTCTATTTTTTCAATGTTCAACTACCATTGTCTCTCTTAGTCTCTGTATCTTCTTTAAGGGTGACTGCCACTAAAAAGGCAACTATCACTAGAAGCAGGATTTACTTTACCTTTTTTTATTATTTTTGTTGCCACCACTACTATAAGACATAGTCAACACTAGACCCAAATGAAAAAAAATAACAAAAACATAATAAGGAAGCTTTTATTGTCTCATAAAACCCAAAAAGGTACAACTACAAATGTAGTCATTTCTCAAAAAGTCCATTAACATTTAAATGTTATAAGATGTCACTAGTCACCTCTCAAAAGAGGCATGCCTTTTATATATTAAAAGCTTTATACCTGTGGCATCTTAGATTAGAATTAACTAGGCTAGCTGTTAGCATTTATTTAACATTAACTTCTAAAAAAGAACTTTAACTTCAAACCATGAGCTCTTATGCTATCTATTCACTAAAAATTAATTCTTGACTCATTTCATTTAACAAAAATCATTAACATATGAAGTGAACAAATTATTGTCTCACCATATTTATTAACACATTTAGTTAAGAAACAAACCACTCCAAATAATAGTGGTTAGATTAAATAAACAAGATAAGAAAGCATATTCAACAAGATATGCTTGAACAAACATAGCATAAATATACATGCAAATAACACACAGCCACATGTATATACACAAACATGTAACAATATCGATGCCCATTTTTAATTCATAAAAGTAGCATTTTTTTAGAACATCATGAGCATCTTTCTACATCTCATGCCATTCTAAAATCAGGATCTTGGACATGTCATAAAGAATAACTACTAAGAACAAAAAGTAAATTGATGGCCAAAAAATAACAAAGTAAATTTAAAAATGCACATGTCACTTAGCCTCCATATAACACCAAGAATAAGAAAGTGGTATTCATATAGAAGCTAAAAGAACAAAATGAATAAAGTGGTATATAGTTCATTCATCATTGCCTCCAATTATTGACACAAAAAAAGAAAAAGATTGAAACTTTGAAATCAGAACATCTTCAGATTGATTAATTGAAGAATGCTTCAAAGAGAATTCTCAGTTGGTATGGACAAATGCATGAGCATCATAGGCCAAAGAGGAAGAAAAGATGAAATGAATAAATAGAGAAAAAGAACCCTAATCAATGGATATGTAAAATAAATTAAAGGAAAAAGCCTTTTAAAGGAAGCAAAGAGAAATAGATTTATAAAATCTTAGACACCATTTAGAGGAAGAAGATGATAAAACAAGGAAGGGAAATTGAATAAGAGAAAAGAACTCACCACCCACGTTAATGGTGATGATTTTGAGCTTAACTTGTGACAAGAGACGATGCAGGATTTGGAACTGTGACAATGACGGGTTGAGAACGAAGCTTTGATAGGAGATAATAGAGAATGAAGCTAGGAGATGGACAACAAAGTTGTGGGGTTTAGAGGATGGGAATTTTGTATAATCAAATGAAAATGGAAGATGAAGGGAGATAATGTAGCCTTTTTTTTCCCTTTTTTATTTTTATAATAATTAAAAAATAAAAACAAAATTATTCCTATTTTCATAATTAAATTTTTTAAAAAATTAATTTCATTTTTATAAAAATAATTTGTTATTAAAAAAACATTTAATATTAATTTTTAAGAAAATGTATATGACATTTAATGTGAAAATATAGTAAAAGTATTAAATTAATAAATAATATGACCTAATCAATGATAATATAATGAATTAATATATTATATATTATATAGTAAATTTGATAATAAATTTAAAAAGTATCCTATTAATTTTTTAAATCCTATATTTTAGATCTTCAATGTATGAATCCTAAAATTTAAAATTTTAATTTAACAATAAAAAATAAAAAATAGTTAGTTATTTTTTAAATAACAAATGATTAAATAACTCATCAAATGGGATAATTATCTATTTAGGGTGCTAGCAGGATGGAGTAAGTGAGGCGAAATTGAGTTTTGGTAAAAACATTAAATTGTTATTTACATATTTTTATATTTTAGTGATTTTTATTAATTTATTTAATTTAGTCAATTTTATATTTTTGTTTCTCTCCCATTATTTTAGGAGTTGTCATCTTCATTATATAGTTATGTAAATTAATTAGGATTAGGTTATCTAAATTAATTACTATAAGGAATATAGTGAGCAGTGTCTTAACTATATATCTTAATTTTGATTTTAAGAGTTTTTTTGCTTTTCTTAATTTATTTTTTGAAATTAAAAAAAAAAAGATATATAGTTGACTTCAGTTTCTAAAAAAATTAGATTCCATTAGGTTCTTAGCTATTTTTAAAATATAATTATTATATTTATATAGTTTTATCTAAGCAACAATGAGATTGATGAGAACTAGATAAGTGGATGCTTGATTTCTGTAACAACCGGGAAAAAGAAAAGAAAAGGAAAAGAAAGAAAGTCGAAATCTGAAAATTTTGCCAAGTCCTCTCGCAATAGCGAGAAATAGTCTCGCTACAGCGAGAGAGCTTGTTCGCAACAGTGAAGGCGATTCTAGCTATAGCGAGTGTGGACAGCAGTCCATACAGAAACCAGGGGGTAGCTCGCCGTAGCGTACGCCATAGCGAGAATGAGGTCTGGAACTGACGCGAGTTCGCCGTAGCGAAGGTTACACCTCGCCATAGCGAAGCCAGATAACACGAGCTCGCTATAGCGAAGGTTAATTTTCGCCGTAGCGAGGGTCAGTCCGGAAGAGAGTAAATAGCGAGAATTAGACTTCATTAAATGCCCAAACTCATTTCTTCTCTCATATCTGCCCTAGACTTCGACCCAAGGAGAGAAAAAGGCGTGGAGAGTGAGAGAGACCAAGAGTAGGAGGGAGAGCAAGGGAAAGGTAAGCAAGTTCCTCCCATTTCTTCTTAGATTTCTGATCTCCTCTCTTTGCCCTCTCTTTCTACGGTTTTGTTTGTGAAAATGGTTGGATTTTGGGCATGGGTCAGAAGAGGGAAAGTGGAAAACACCTTTGAATCTTTGTATTTTTCTTTGAAAATGTTGTTTCCACTACCATGGGAGCTTAAGAGAGAGGAAGAGTTGATGGCATTCTAGAGAGAGAGAGGGAACCTCTAGGTTCTGGTATGTTAGGAGAGTTTGATCTGAAAGATTACATTCAAAGAGAGTAATTGCATGCTTTTGTGTGTCTAGACTCAAGAGAAACACCTCCATCAAGGTGTGATTGTGAACTTAAGAAGGGAGAAGAGGAATTGAAAGGAAAAGCTAGTGTTGGCTTTAGCTAATAAGGTAGCTCTCTTTCCACTCTTTCTTGTTGCATTCTTGGATGTAATAGTCATTGTATGTTTATGTATATGCTTGTTGTGTGGAATATGCCATATGCTATTGCTTTGATGCATTGATGCCAATATGCTTGTGTGTTGAATTGTGAGAATTGCTCGGGTGAGGTAGTGCCGAAAGTCCCTTGAGATGGGTGAGGTGAAGCCGAAAGTCCCTTGAGATGGGTGAGACAAGGCCAAAAGTCTTAATCGAGTGAGGCCAAGTCAAAAGTCCTTAAACTCGGGTGAGGCCATCCAAAAGTCCCTAAACTCGGGTGAGGCTAGACCAAAAGTCCCTGGAGCTCATTTTTGGCATTGTTGTGATTTCCATAGCATGTACATCGTGTGTTGGTTGTTTGAGAATGGCTAAATTTATTCACATGCTTTGACTTGTTATATGCCTTGATTGTTTACTTGAATGAGTGCATGAGCTACTGAGATTCCCTGAATCTCACCCCTTCCCTTCCCAACTTAATATGCTAGGTGGAGCACAAGGAGAAGCAAGTGCACACCAAGGAGCCTAGGAGCATGCTTAGCTAGTTGTTAGCTTTGTTTTAGCTATTTTGATGTATTTTGATGTAAAGAGGTGCCAAAATAAGTATGCACCTTCTATTTTTGAGATGTAAAGGTTATAACAAGTGTAAATGTATGAAAAGATAATGTATGAACTATGTTTGTAGCCAAAGTAATGGAAATGAGGGTTTTGCCCCTTTTGTTGAATGTATGTGAAAGTGAATTTTTGGCCATAGCATAGTGAATTTGGAATGTATGTTGATTTGGACCATATGGACTTATTATATATCCTAGTTTCATGCTTTTAAACTTATCCATGTGGAATGAGAATGTGTGAGAGGCTACTTGGACCCATTTTGGATTTTTTGGGTGCCAAAACCGGTATTTTTGAGAGCTCCGTCAAAGTATGACCGGATGAGCTCCTCTTGCCATGAAATTTGGCATGCCTCTAGAGTTTGTAGAGAGATTCTTGGGAAGCTAAAGTGGGTAATATTCGGAGGTCTAGAGAATATTTGGTGAATTTTTGAATTTGGGAAAAATCCATGGTTTGGTCATGTACTGTTCCTATAGGTCAGAAATGAAATCCATGTCATAGATAGACCAAATGGTGGCCAACTGTCATGAAATTTTATACACATAAACTAGAAAACCAAAGTGACCTGTACCAACTAGAATCGCCTAAATCAAAGGTCTATAGAGAGAGATTGAACCGTCTGAAGTTCTGTATCAGCATCAGGGAGCCCATCTGACCTCTGTTACTGTTCCATCAGTTTTCGGGATGTGGGGGCTATTGAACTGACCCATACTTATTTTTCTCCTCTAGTAGACATCTGTAGCTTTCTAAATTGGTATAGTTTGCCTAGATTGGATTTTTGTGGATTTAATTATGAATTTCCAAAATTCATGATAGTAACCTAGGCCAGAAACAGTGACAGTCGGACCTCCTTCCCATTTTCGATGTCAAACATGGTCCAAACTTAGAGATTGAATGGGAATTATTTTTAATGTAAAGTTAACACTTAGAGATTTCCAGAAAGCTAGAGTTTATTAGATTTCCATTTTTCTATAATTAGTTATGATTTTCCAAAGTTAGAGCCAAAATATGACTTTTGGGCACAAGTGAGAAAATGCATTTTTTTTGGTTTTTAGCTCCATACCCGTGGCTTATGGTTTGTTTTATGCTATATATGAGTTGTATAACTGGAGTTTGAGTTGAGAATGTGAATGATGGGTTCACAGGACCCACGGGGTAAAAGATGAGTGTATGAAACCCCGTTTCATAGCATGAAAATGCTACGGATTGGTGTTGGTTCTTTGGAAATCATATGGAACCGAGCCTAGTGAGAGGCTAGATAGCGGTAGTAGATTAAGGTGTCACAATTTCTCTATACCTCTTTTCTCTTTTTCACTTTTTTGCTCTCAATCTAACTCTGAAATTAAGCCCTTTGATCTCTTAGTGCCATTTGCCTCCTCCCTTTTCTCATTTGGCCAAATCCTCTCCTTATTCTTTCGCTCTCAAACTTTACTTCCTAATCATGTGAAGGATGCATATATGGTGAAGATTAAGGGTGCAACTAATTAATGACCTGAGGCATTACTTTGTTTGAGACTGAAATGCAACGATGCGTGAATGACATTGAGATTAATATGCAAGGGTGCATGAGGAAGCACCTAATTCGATCCTTTAGAGCGTTTTTTATCGATGTCGAGAATAAGAAAAGAAGTGGGATCAAATGCGAGACTTTTTGCATTTTAACCACTTTTTTTTTCTATTATATATATATATATATATATTATTAGTTTTTATTTAGCACTTTTTATTTTTTATTTTGTTTAATGATTGGATAACTCATAAAATTAAATAAAAATAAATAAAATGAAGCTATTGACAACTGATATAAAAATTAAAAAAAATAGTTTAATTCATAAATATATTCTTCAGGATAATTAAAATTACATTTATCTTAATTTTATGAGATAATTATTAAAATTTTAATTATTTATCTTTTGATTAGAAATTAAATAATTATAATAGAATTATCTATCTGGTTTATTTTTAATTTTTGATTAATGATTAGATAACTTATAAAATTGGATAACTTATTTTTAATTTTTTAAAATATATTAAATATATTCTTAATAAAAAATAAATATTAAGAATATATTTATATTACATATTATTATTTCTGTGTTTATATATAACAGTTTGTACTTAGATATTAGAGATGTGTGTTGGGAGTAACAATCAAACACTTAAGCATTATACATAGATGACCTAGGTTTGAATCATACCACACTTCATTTTGAAAATTTGTAAAAAAAAATTTATATAACTTTTAGTGATAACCTAAAATTGCCACTAAAACTCACTTTAATAGCTACAAACAAGGGCCAACACTAAAGCTTTTAGCACTAAAATTTTTGTTTCATCCAAAAATTTAGCTTTCAATGGTGATCCCATGTTGCCATTAAAACATACTTTTAGTGACGACATATGTAACACCTGATTTTCTATAAAAGGCTAGAAATTAAGGATTTTCAAAGAAAGTTTTCATAAATCATATGAATAGTAGCCAAATAAAAATTAGAAGGATAAACTAGACTTCTAAAAATGAGGATATAAAGTTTGAGATGCCCAGAGACTGGAGCCAAAAAAGCTAAAAAAAATTGCGAAAATATGTAGTGACATTTTTGTAGTTTTAGGTAAATTTTGGAAAACTCATATGAGGAATTTTTTTAATAGAAAAATTGAGATCCTGGGCTCTTAGAGACCCTAAAAATTATAGAAACCTTAAGAACAGTTAAAACCTCTTGGTGAGTGATTTCAACTGTCAATTGACTAAAACTTTGATTGAACTGTTCAGAATGGTTTTAAATCCGATTTGGGTGAACCAAAAGCGTTTTATGAATTAGAGAACTTAAATTTCATGATGGAAAAGATGGTTCTAAAAAAAGAGTTAAAATGAGCCTAGATGGAAAGAAGTAAGAAGAGGGACTAAATTAAAATTTTGAAAAGTTGTATAAATAGACCCTTAAGCTTCTTAAGCACGTCCCACTTCTGCCCACTCCTTATGACCAACTTTCTCTAGAATAAAACAAAACCTAATCAAGGCTGGAATGGCACACAAGAAGAAGAAGAGAATGGAGGGAATTTCAAGTCCAAAAGAGTAAAGAAATCATCATTTTTTCATGCTACCTCCCTTACTGAACTTGTTCTCCTATGATTTTGATGATTGATTTGGGCTATTTTATCATCAGTTTAGTAAGAGGAAGAGACCATTTGAAGGAGAGACTTGAAGCAATTGAAAGCTCCTTGGCAAAAGCCTTAAAATAAGGTAAATCTTCATCTTGCTTCTTCTTGCTTGTTCTCCTTAAGCACTTTTTTGGCTAGACCTAAGCCCATGAAGGAGGAGATGATTTCTAACTAAACCAAGGTAGGAATGAGTTCTAGAGTGTGAGGATTAAGAAAATATAATTAGGATTAAAAGAGAAGCATTAGAAATCAAGTTATGCTACTTAGAGATTTTATTGCACCTAGCCATTCTTAAAGCTTTTTAAAGATAATTTAGCTTATATAAGGAGTATGTATGAATCCATAAGACATCTAAAAAAATTCACGAGTGCCAAGTCCCTAAGAAAAACCAAGCAAACTCCATAGGTGCTCCTTAGATACTATGTCTCGACCAAGGCATGATTCAAGTACTTAGAGAGAGTTTTCTTTGATTCTAAAGATAGGAATAGCCTAGATATGAATAATAAATACTAAAGGAACTATTAGTTAGAATTTAGAAACCATGATTTATGAGATGGAAGTTTAGGTCCGTTTATAGACATAAAGAAGTAACCTAGTATTTAGCTTCTTGAATGAACTTATGATGACTCTAATGAGTTTAAATAGAGTTGCAAGACCTAGAGTGAATGAGAAATTGGAGCCATGATTATGAATTCTAAGAATTGCTTCATTACACCTTGTATGGAACCATAATGATGCTATAAAAGAAAGTAAGCTTGTATAGAGTTTATGTAAAGTTAGAATTGGTTCCAATGATTGAATTGTGTCCTATTTGATGTGTCTAGGCCAAGCAAATCAAGATCCTCCTAGGTGTAAGTATGTTCTTGGCACAAAGTAGCTTTCTAACCTTTCTTGCATATATTTCTTGAATGTTTGATTGTCTTTAGATACTTGTGTATATGTTTAAACCATAAGATATGTTTATAGCAATTGATTTTATATTATGGTACCATTATGCTTCTTGAAATGGATTTTGAATGCAAAGTGGCTTGAATAGATATGGTTATGCCAAAAGCTCCTTAGAATGGGTGAAGAGGAGTCAAAAGTTTCTAAGGATAGGTGAGACAAAGCCAAAAGTCTCAAAAAAGAGTAAGGCTAAGTGAAAAGTCTCTAAAGGTGGGTGACACAAATCCAAAAGTCCCCAAAAAATTGGGTGAGGCTAGACCAATATCTTTTAAAGCCTATATATGGTTTGTGTGAGTTTATGTAATATGGAATATGCTCATGGATGTTTATAAGAAGCCTTTATGACATGCTTGCATTCTTTGATATGAAAATACATCATATATGTATATTTAAGAGAGTAAAAAGCTATTGGGATTCTTTGAATCTCACTTTTCCTTATATATGTATAACTATGTCTATGTGAATCTCAAGGAACAAGAAATAGGAGCCAAGCACCTTGAAGTATAGGACTTCGATAATAAAATAAGAAAATTTGTACTATGATGTTAAAGTTTGTACCTAAATGATGTATATGAGATGTTAACACTTAAACATGTATAAGAGTATGTAAATATCATGTGTGAATGGATTTTGGAACCAAATGTATGCTTATAGGGATTTTTGACATCCTTATGCTTTGATGTCTATATATGTAAGAATAATTAGAAAGGTGATTTTGAGATGTATAATGATCTAGACCATTTAGGATGTTTTTATAGGCTATGTTTATACTTTTGAATGTGCTCAAATGGTTGTGAAATGAGTAGAAGACCATTTGGTGCCATTTTGACCCCTTTTATGGTTTGAGAATTGACATAATCTTGAGCTGAATCAAAAATTGACTAAATGGATGATTTGATGCATGAAATTTGACATGAATATAGGTCTCATCTAGAGCTTTACACAGAGCCAAAAAGCACCCAAACTGAAGCTTTAGAGAATTTATTATAAATTTTCAAAATTGGTCAAATTATGTAGAATTATCCCAGTCACTGTTCATATGGTTAATTTGCATTTTTGCATTATTTAGGAGCCAAATGAAATCCAATGCTTACAGGCATATAATAAACATTATAAGCTTTTCATAGCCATTAAGATCACCTCATTTGGAGCTCTGTAAAGGGAGATATGAATTTTTAACGTTTGGGTTTAGCTACAGGATGCATAAGTGACTAGTGTTACTATTCCATTGAATTTCATAGGACGAACCTAGTTTTTTTTTTCTAAAATTTTTATGGTAGTTAAAGGACATCCTAAGCTTTCTAGAATGGTATAGTTTGCAAGATTTCAATTTTTTTAGAATTAATTATGATTTTTCAAAGTTCATTTCAGATTATGGAAATTAAGGAAAATTGCAAAGTGTATGTGATTTCGATATGTATGCTTTGGATCCGACTTTTAGGCTTTAAATTGAGTTAGTTCTGGTTGAGCAAATGTGTTAAGGATGAAAAATGAATTTGGTAAGTTCACATGGTCCATTTGACTAAGAATGCATTAGTTTAGCTTGCAATGACACAAATTTTCGTTACCCAAAGTGCCATTTTAGTGAAAATAAATGTTATAAACCAATTGTGCCATGAGTTGACACTTATATAGATATGGTGTTACAACATACAAAGGTCACTACTAAAAGTTTTGGCACTAAAATTTTTGTTTCTTCTAAAAAATTTGCAAGCTTTGCCATTAAAATATACTTTTAGTGGCGATATATAAGGGTGGCCACCTAAAGCTTTTGACACTAAAACTTTTCTTCCATCTAATAAATTTACACGCTAAGCATATATTTAATGGCAACATAAAAGGGTAGTCATCAAAAGTTTTATCACCAAAATTTTTGTTCCATCCAAAAAATTTGTAAGCTTTTAGCAATGACCCCATGTTGTTACTAAAAACTGGAAGCTTGCATATTTTTTATTGGGAACAAGCATTTTGATGCCAAAAGCTTTAGTGGTAACCCTTGTATGTTGCCATTTGGCATCAAAATGCTTGTTCCCAACAAAAAATATACAAGCTTCTAGTGGTGATCCCAGGTCACCACTAAAACATACTTTTAATGACAATAAACAAGGGTTGCCACTAAAGGTTTTGGCACCAAAATTTTTGTTTCCGATAAAAAATATCCAAACTTTTAGTGGCAACCATAAGCTGCCATTAAAACTTACTTTTAGTGGTGACATATAAAGGTCACCACCAAAGCTTTTGGCACTAAAACTTTTTGCTGTTAAAAAAATTTGCAAGCTTTTAGTGGTGACCCGATGTCACCACTAAAAGTAATTTTAGTGGTGATATACAAGGGTCACCATTAATGCTTTTGGCACTCGAATTTTTTTTTCTTCAAAAAATATGCAAGCTTTTAGCATTAACTTAAAATGTACTTTTAATGGCGACATACAAGGGTGGCTACTAGAGATTTTGGCACTAAAATTTTTATTCCCTCCAAAAAGTATCTAAGATAAAATGTACTTTTAGTGATGATATACAGGGTTGCCACTAAAGCTTTTGGCACTAAAATTTTTTTCCATCTAAAAAATTTACAAGTTTTTAGTGGCAATCCCTTGTTATAATTAAAATATACTTTTAGTGGTGACATACAATCACAACTAAAGGTATTACCCCCAAAATTTTTATTCCATCCAATAAATTTACATGCTTTAAGTGGTGATATACAAGGGTTGCTACTAAAGGTTTTGGCACCAAAATTTTTGTTTCTCCCAAAAAAATTTGCAAGTTTTTCGGCTACTAAAACATAATTTTAGTGGTAACATAAAGGTCACCACTAAAGCTTTTGGTGCTAAAATTTTTTTCCCTTTAAAAAATTTGCTAGCTTTTAGTGGTGACATACAAGGGTCACCACTGAAGGATTTTGCTAGAATGAGGAATAACTTTTAGCGACAACCTAAGTTTGTCACCACTAAAAAGGACTTTTAACACTACTTTTTTAGTTACCACTAAAAATCATTGCTAATAGTATTCTTTTTTTATTTTAATAGTGTCAAATATGAAATTTCATTTTGCATAGGAAATTTCTCTTCATGTTGGTTTTGCGTAGAATAGATTGGTAAAAGAATTTTTGAATTAACAATTGTTGGCCTTTGATTGCAAGTACTATGTAAAGCTGTTGGAGGAAAAGTAAAGAAGGCATATATAGAATGGGATATTGGAATAATAAGAGAATAATAAAGGATTTAGTTGTGTGCAGTTACGTAAAGAATGTAAAAGAAATGCTAGAATATATTTCAATTGTAGAGATTTACCAAGATAACAGGTCTAAGATTCCAAAAGGTGTAAAAGTACATCTTTAAACAAAATTAGAATTGAAATGTGATAGGATAATAAGTGTCACACCCCTCGAATGTAAGTGTGATGGCATAGGAAACAAATAGTTCTCCTTTCATAAATCTACCAGGACTGACTTCCTGTTCAAAATTTAAAGAACATCTCAAGGTCTTAATTTCATATAATAAAACCATGTATAACACTTTTGGATCATCTTTGAATGAAACACATAAATTCCTTGATGACTTTTGTAGAAATTTTGGCAGAGTCTCCTCTGTAATTTAGACCTCTCGATATTTCTACAATCAGCCAGCTAACACAATACATCCAAAAGAAACATCCAATATTAATTCAGACTAATAAATAAACTTTTGGGGATTAAGGATACCCTATCTATGATTCAGTGGAGCTACACTCTACACTGTTCAGAACAAATAGATTACATGCATATGAACAAAATGCACCCACATGAGCAACTGCAGGCTCGCCAAAAGAAATGAGTAGAATATCAACTACTAGTAAGTTATTGAGGGTGGAATAGGGTCTATACCACTATCTGAAAAAAAAAATTTAAAAAAAGAGGTGACTTTGACACTCAATGAATAAGTAATGCCAACCCTTAATAGTAGGGACAAGGCATGTTAAAAAAATATATATAATGCATGAAGCATGCCTTATATGAATCATTTCTTAAAATACACTAAAGGCATCTAAGCAGAACCAATTGAAATAGACACAGAGCACACAGCTCGCGAGAAAAATAACCACAGACACAAAGCATTTTGCTTACAAAAACAAAACAAATCCACGTGTAGTGGCCACCCATACGGGGCTAGCAACACCCCTACCAGCTGGGGTATAAATCATGGTGCACCATGGCTAACAACTACTACTGTTAGCTACAAGATTATGAGTAGATAACCTCTTAACATAATACATTTTCTCAAAATAACAATTCAGACAGAGCACCTTCCACATAAGTTCAATATCAAAGTTTCCAGACAACTCAAATAGACTTAAATTTGCAAAATCTCATGTTCAAATCAATTTTCAGTAAACATACATATGACAAAGCATTTAAATACGTAACTCTATAAATAGATTATCAAATTTAGAGCACTGCAAGAAAACTTAGTAACAAAATAATTAATACTATTTACTCATGGTCCGCATTACTTACTCACCTTCCAAGATGATACAGAAATTCCCTACTCACTCCTCAGCTATGACTCAATCTCCTGAATACCCTATAATACCCGTTCACCAAATTTTAGAGTTTGGATAATTACAATTTATCTCATAAAGAACTTATCTTGTTTATAGGATCAATGGAGCTTAGGAAGTAAGAGAAAAGGGTATTTAGAAAGATGGAAATTAAAGAGGAGATCAAGTACCATTGTTTGAAGAAAAGAAAAAAATGCATGTTCTCTAGTGAAACTTCCACACCTAGCGATGAAGTTTCTCCAACCAATGACCAAAACGCACAGTATCACTAAAGCTTCATATAAGAAGCAAGGTTTAGAATTTCCTTCAATGCATTTTTCAAACCACCTAAGGAACTACCATGAGTTCTACGCCTAAAAGCTAAGACTCATTCAAGGGAAAAAGAGAAATGAAACCACATTAGTCTTGGGCCCTTACCTCCTCTAATCCATAAATAAGCTCAAAGCAAAAGGCAAAAAACAAAATGGGGAAGGCTCACACTACACCATGGTTGTCCATCTCATGATGAAGAGAAGCCTATTCTGTATAAGTGAAAATGGGCAAGTAAGAAGCACAAAGGAACTTAATTTTGTAGCAGAAAATGAGAGCAATAACAATGTGGGAGGATCGAAAATAAACTTTTGCATGATAAAATCCATGATTGCTCTAACTAGGAATCATAATCTTACATGGAATTTTCTTGGTCTGCACAACACTTCCACCAACTTGTTTCTTACAGAAAAGACACATAGTAGCGCCAAAACTAGAGAATAAGGGAAAGTATCAAAACAGAACTCAAATAAGGAAGCATCACGGAGCAGGTCTGAGGAATGAATTTACCCAAATTAATACTACTGAAATGGAGCAACAAAAACAGACATGGCAGCAAGGAGAGACGCAAACAGCAACGAAGAACCAAGAGAAAGCAACTTACAATGAACAGGAAAGGAGATACAGACGCCTTTAAGTGTGCTTCTGCTACTTTCTCTAATTGAAAGGATGGAGGTAGGTGAGCTACGTGTTACTGAGTTCCAGAGGGGTAAAAGACCTAAAACCCAAGCTTTAGTCTAGCAGATAAAGGCATATAAGGGAATAACAGAAAAATGACAAAAGATTCAAACACATGGGGACGCTGGGCTACTTCAGGATTCGAACATAGAGCATGGGATATCAGATTTCACTTAGCTACCACTAAACCAAAGATACCCTCAACTAAGGTTATTCTTTAATAAGTATATAGATATCTTGGGTCTTTACAATAAGCATAAAAAAGCAGCCCAAGTCTCAGCATAAGATGATGGACCCTGGAGAAAGAAGGCAACCTAACTAGCTATGAGATTTTTACATATAACATGATGATTTTTCCCTATGCAACATGTCAACAAGAGGCAAATGTTTTTTATTTCCTTTTATCATTTTGTGTGAGTCATTGTGGGAGTTATTTTAGTCCTTTTAAAGATAAATGATTGCTTTGGCGAGATAGAGAGGAATGTTTTAGATAGATATGAATGGGAGATTTTCTTTGTCTTAAATAAAAAGTGTAATATCCAGTTCTCTGAAAACGAGAGAAAATACGAGCAATGTAACATACGGTTTCTCCGTAAACGTACAAAATTCCCCAAATACAAAAGCAAGTCTCCCGAAATGAATTAGTTAAAGTTCCAAAAATTTTGGGAAGCATTCTAAACTTTTAAAAGTGAGAATTCCAAGCTTAGATAGAAAGAAAAATAGGGCTAGAATGAAAAAATAAATTTAAATGAAAGATTGACGAAACGTAATGGCATTTTCGCCATTTTGAGCAAATTTTGGAATTCTCATAAGAGGACTTTTTAAATGAAAGTTTTGAGTTCTCTGGGGTTCTCGGAGGCTCTAAAAACCATGGGAAGCCCGGGACAGGTAAAACCCTTCTGGTGGACATTTTTCAATGTTAGTTGACCCGAACTTTGACTGATTCGTTCAAGAAGGTTTAACTCCGATTTGAGTGATTCTAAAGGCATTTTATTAAATTTAGGAACCTAAATTTTATAATTAAAAAAATATTCTAAAAAAGGAGCTAAAACAAGTTAGAAAAAAAATGCCAAGAATGAAGAGCAAAATTGAAATTTTCAAGAAAATGGAAGCTTCTTGAATACTCTTTAAGTTTTTTGTTTCTTGTCTCCTTCATTTGCATGACCTATTCTACCCAAAAACTAGAGAAAACACCAACTCTCTTAGGTGCACCATGGAGGAGAAGAAAGGAAGAGAAAAAAATAAGAAAAAGGTAAGGAATTTCATAGATTTTCATGCTCCTTCTTCTTCTAAACTTGTTCCTCTCCTCTTAAGCTTTCTTTTGTATGATTTTATTGAAGTTTTTGGATCTATTTTGAGGAAAGAACAAAAGGGAAAATTCGAATTTGAGAGAGGAGGCCAAGGAAAGTGAGAAACAAGCAAGAAAAGCCATAGAAATAAGGTAAAATCTCTATCCTATGATAGCTATTCCTCCCCCCTTCTACTCCCTATTTCGCCCTATATATATAGCTACAAAAAGGCTTAAATTTTGGGTAGAACCAAGGGTGAAGTCTATGAATTTAAGGGAGAAGAGTAAGAATATACAAAGAAATTTAAGAAAAGGCTATTGATTTATGGGTTTCCTTGAAAATCTAATTTGATGTAATTATTTCTAGGCCTAAATGAATATTTATATGAGTTCTTAAGATTCCTAGAAGTTTCCCCATATGTATCCTCCATCAAAAAAACAAAGCAAACATCCATGGAGGCCAAATACTACATAGTCTCGACCTAAAGAGGATAGGACACCTAGGGGGAGTTTTAAATTCTTCCAAGCCCATTTTTGAGTCATATATAATGAATGAAAATGAGGCAAAACTTTGGAAAAAATTTAGGAGGCCTAGAGAATGAATTGGTGTCTTAGGTTTCATAATATAACCTAAAGAAGTAACATATAGTTAGGCTCTTTGTTTTAATTGTGTGATGACTCTAAGAGGCTTAAAAGGAGTCAAGAATCATATATGAAAGGAAAGAATGGAGCTAGAACTCATTTGATGGGTGTTCCTTCATTGGGTGCGTTCTTGGAATTATAAAGGGGTTAATAGATTAAGTTAATATTCAAGAAAGATGTGTGGCCTTAGAGTTAACTCTATGAACCTAATTGGCTTCCATAAATTGTATTTAAGCCAAGAGAAACCAATCTCACATATTTGTGTGTGTAAGGCCAAGGAAAAAGAAGCAAATTCAAGAAGAGAAGTGTGTGATTGCAACCAAGGTAGCTCTCTCCAACTTCTCTCATGCATGAATGTGTGCTTACATTGTCTTTGAATATGTGTATGTATGTTTTAAGCTATGAAAAGTATTCTAGCACGAGCTTTTATTCCATGGTACCATAATATTACATTATGCTTTCAAATGATGTCTAATATGTATGCTTGGGTTTGCTTGAGTGTGGAGAAGCCAAGAACCCTCTAGCCATGGTGAGAATGAGCCAAAAACTCTTAAAATTAATTGAGACAAAGTAAAGAGTCTCCTAAGAGTGAGGTTGACTCCCAAGAGTAAGATTGAGTAAAAAACCTCTTAAAGAAATTAGTAAGGCAAGTCCAAAGTTCACAAGTGAATGGGTGAGGCTAATCCACTTACTTGGCAAACCTATGTATGTTATGTATGATTTGTTCAAATGTTAAAGGTGTCTCTTGAATGATTGCATATGTCAATATGCTCTTGTATGCATTTGTAAGGCTTGGTTTGCATACTTTATGTGTAATTGAAAGGGAAATGAGCTATTAAAATTCATTGAATCTCACTCCCTCCTCTCTAATATTCTAACATACTAGGTGGACCAAGAGAATAAAGTAATGGGAGGCAACAACTTAGAAGATGAGAGTATGACATCAAAGTGCATGGATTTTGCCTCTTTATGACCAAATGAGTAGCAAATTTTGTAATCTTTTATTGCATATGACCTATGACCCCATGAACATATGTAATTATATTAATGTATCATGCATAAATGAGAATTTATGTTACGTGAATGTTATAATGCAAATTGAACATATAATGGTAAGACTAGCATTATGGAACTTGGTATATGGCATGGGGTGAGAGTGTGAGTTTTCAAATTCTGGGTTTGTGAACCTTTGAGACAAGTTTAAAATGTCATTTTGGTGCAATCCCACATGCTCAAGTGGCCACATAAGCTTAGGAAGCAAATTTGGACACTTTGATACTAGTTGAGACCATAAAAATGACTAAATTGGAACCCTATAGCACAAACTGACTAAATGGATGAATCTTCCCATGAAATTTAGCAGATATATAGAGCTCATTGAGAGCTTTTTGAAAAGTTAAAGTGTAGAAAAATCAGAGCTCTAAAAAATTAATTAGGAATTTTCAAAGTTGGAATTTTTTTGTTATTCTGGTACATATACTGATCATATAGTCAGTTTTGTGTTCTATGTCATCCGATGGTCAAATGGTGTCCAATGCTTGTAAAATTTTATAAGCATAAATTAGAGGATATAAAATTTTTATGGCCATCATGATCACTTCATTTGGAGGTCTGACGAGAGAGTTATGAATTTTTTAAATTTACTATTAGTACCAATAGTGTCATTGGACCTCCAGCACTGTTCCATCATAATTCACTTCCCAAATGGTCTTGGAGTGGTCTAGAATATTTTTTTTCTTAAATTTAACATCTTTAGATTCTTAGATTGACTACATTTTCATGATTTGGATTTTTTTCAAATTAGTTATGAATTTTCAAAGTTTATGATAGTAAGTTGTGACAGTAGCCCAAGTAGCTGAGACCTTGGGTGCTTTTCAAATATCAAACGTCTTCTACTTGATATTTCATGGCCTAAAATTATTTTTAGAATAAATTAGACATCTTTTGCTTTTCATAATGGTAAAGATTGCCTAATTTTTATTTTTTTAAAATTAGTTATGATTTTTCAAAATTTGGGATAGAAAGTGGGAAATTCTAGCCAAAACTACACTAGGATATTTTGTGTGTTAGTTGTACTTACACGAGTTCTAAGCCACTTTTGGTGATGGATTTGAGATGTATCTATGTAATTAAATATGAAAATGTGATACGTGAGTCTATATGGACCACAGGACTCTGAAAGAAAAATTTATGTATAGCACAACGCAAGAAAACTCAATATTTTAATGCCATTTTTCTTGTTTCCCTATATAATACTTGGCATGAGACTTAAAATTAGCATGAGACAAAGCTAGAAATCTATGGTATTACAAAAAGAGCTTTCATAACTTTTTCTTTTCTATTACTATTAAGCTTTTTTTTTTTTGCTATTATTGAGCTTTTTTTTTTTTTTGCTATTGTGCTGCTGCTGCTTTTAATCTTATAGTGAATCCAAGTAGAGGTATCATATGTGGCATCTCGATCAACTAGAAGGATCCTTCAAGCATGCTCATGACAACATGGATGAATTTCGAAAATCAATGAATTAACAACTTATTCAAATCAAGTCAACTATGGTAAACATTGAGGCACTACTATAGAAATTTGTCACCCCCAGTCTTACTGCTTCTTTTTCTTATTCTCCTCTTCCTTTTCCAGGATTTGAACATCACATCTTGATAACTCCCTACTCAGAGGAATGAAAATTAAAGTACTAGCATTTGATGGGTCTGACGCTAAAAATTATGTTTTCAAAATTCAAGAATTTTTTAGGATGTATAATACCTTATTAAAACAATGCATCTCACTATTTCCTTTGTATATGATAAGAGTTGCTTGTAGATGCTGCAAATAGATGCATTAGAATGACTTTATTCATAAGTAGTAAGGCTTCCTTGATGCCTTGTTACTATGGTTTAGTCGTACATTATACAATGAGCCAAAGGATGATTTAAAAGATTTGAAGCGAACAAGGACAATGGTGGAATGTCAAGCTCATTTTGAGGAAATTTCAACCTAGGTGGTTAGCCTCACGAATCCTTAGTTGGTCAGCTTTTTTGTTACTAGCCTAAAAGAACATATTAAGCACAAGATAATAGTGGCACAACCAACTACCTATTTTCATGCAGTGTCGCTAGCAAAGTTATTTGAATGATTAGCAAAGTCACCAAACTAGCTATGTAGTGTAGAATAAGATGGATCAATCATACTAATATCTTATTGCACTAGAGTCAAAATGTATGAAGATGCACAGGGTATATCAATGCCAATGTCTTAGTGCACTAGCCTTTGTTATTATTATCCATCACTTCTAGTAGTAGGCTATTGGGCTAACAAGTAGTTTTAACGTCTTTTTCTTAGATGACTTGTCAGAATCTGAGGCCTAGGTAGATCTAGTACTTGTTCAGTAGGCTAAGAAAATAATGAGAATTGTTATTCATCAAGAACAAGTAATATATTGCTAAAGTCTTAACCTATAGTGTCACAAAAATCTATAGCTAGAGGGTCTTATAAGTACATTCTGTAAAGTTTTTCTACCAAATTAACTGAACTAAAAAGGATAAAAAGTTGCATATCAACATACAATATATTAAGAAAATGAAAATAATAAAGGTGACAAACGATCAAAAAATATACCACACACCAACAAGTACATCACCAATATCATTGCTTGAACTTAAATGTGTGATCAAAGTGCTCATCAATAATATGAGATTGAGACATAGTGTTTTGCCATTTATACATTGTTAAATGAAAATGTTATGTTTAGATATCCAATTAGTTTGAATTCTTCCTTGAGGCTGTAGATTATGAAGGGCATCCAATCAAACTGCCTCTTGAAGCATTGGCTGGTGATGATTGAATTGTCACAAGACACAATCTAGATGGTGCTATTTTATGATTCAAAGGCATATAAGTGACATTGATGCAATCCAAATGTTCAAAAAAGTCAAGCAATACACCTGAATCACCTACGTAGGCTCTATGGCTAGTACGGGTGCTAAATAATCTGTGGGCAACATGAAATGGAATAATAGGTCATTATGAAATAGTTAAAAAAAACAATGCACATCATAAATTAAAATCAAGTATACACTATGTTATCCCTCATCCAGCAAAGTTCTGCATTGACAGAGGGTTTTGACACTCAGACAAGGAGGTTGTCTAATGTTCTTCCATTTGTTACAATAAGCAAGCACATTTAACAAATAATAAGAAATATATGTAGTTAACATAGTTAAATTAAAAATATGAAAATTTTAACTGTATCTCATACTTGAGACCTTAAGGTAAAAGTATAAGATACTCCTCAATGCGAGGGTTGAAAGTGGACGATCTCTCATGTGCGAGCATAGAAAATTAATTCCATGCCTACAAATGCAATAGCATCAAGCATCTAGTTATAACGCAATCACTCTTATAGGTTGAGTTACAAAACTCTTAATAGAGAAAAGTCAACACTATTAATCCCCAGTTAAAACAATTCACCTGCTTGAAGTCCTTCAATAAGGGAAGATATATCAAGTAAACTCTATAACTAAATCTATCTGGCATTAACCAACATCCAAACATACAAAGAATATATGTACAGGTGAATTGATGCGCAACCTTATCCTTCGCATCATCCAGTAGATGTGCAAAGTTCTAGGCTAACCAAATGATGGTAAGTCGCTACCTATTAATTTGACCAATCGACAACTCAATCCATAAGAGCCACTCACATAAGCCTAGCCAAAATGAAGCTTGTCCTGCCCATAACAGGACCCTCCTTGATGGGTAGGCCTAACTACACCACTACATCCTCAAGGGTAATTGTGCACCCTCCCTGAATGGTGTGAAATATTTGTGTCTCAAAGTGCTATTACTTAACTAGTACACTGAAAGCAATCTATCATACTTAAACTACTCGAATCATGTAACGTCATGAAAATCACATTGCCTAAAATAATTGATAATGACTAGTGGTGGATTACTTAAACAATCATGGTGTAGGACTAGTCATAGATGGAGTAGTTGATCGGCCTGTGAACATAGTTAAATTATACAATCGGTGTAACTTAATGAAATAGTTAACAATGTTAAACAAAATATCTCACCTTGTTGTTCTAGATAGCTTGCGATATATGCCACATTTATAAGTATAAAAATAACTCATTTTTTGAACCTAGATGAATAGGTTGTCCAGTTTTGACCATGGGATTTATGCAAAGATAATATAATGTCATGTTACTCATCTAAAATTGACATGCACAAATGACATGATGTACTATTATTTATTTAAAATTGACATGCATAAATAACATAATATACTGTTATTCATTTAAAATTGATATGTACAACTATACATTTACAATTAAAAAGGATAAATTTACAATTAGAAAGGGTAAATTGATATTAATACACTATTAAGTGTTAGAATTGCGATGTGGACAAGATGTGCAATTATGTCCATTTTTGTTTATAGAGGTTGCACCTCGTTGGCTATCTCGAGGTCTTAAAATTTATTTCATTTCAATAATGTGTCAAAGGAGGTCAACCTTGCTCTTAAAGCATTAATGGATTTAGGACCAACTTTAGATCAGTTGGTTATGGCCAATATTCTCATCCTCTAATTAGCTGGAACATCTTGATGTATGTATCATGCATGGTGTCTAGGCAAAAAAAGGGATCTATAAGATGAAATGTATAAAAGATGCTGATGCACTAGTTGCAAGAGTATACTAGCACAAGTACTTCTCTACATGGAATTCATTACAATCACACATGCATTTGGTCAAGCTTATCGTGTAGCACCAATCGCATTGGTGATTCATTTTGTCATAAGACTCTTCCACCTCAAACAATGTAGCTTGCCTATTGAACACTCACACAACACATAAATGGAAGTGTTGCACATTTATCACCATCTTTTTTATAAGGATTTGATAATAGACCTAACTCACTACCATTTGAGCATTGACCTGCTTAGCATATTGCATGAAGTAGTGGCTCACCCGATAATGAGTTGCCTTGACTATACCTAATATAGGCAAAGACCTGATCTCTTTGAAGATGCCATTCATACATTCTACCATGTTCATTGTCATGTGACTACAATGACGACCCACAATGTCATATGCCTAGGACCATTATTCTTTTGAGATTTTCTGTAATTCACCTTATTTCCTTATCATGTATGATAACTAACTCAGCCAATTTCTTATTGACATACTGAGGCTCATATGCATAACCTGTACAATAGTTTTGCTTTTAGTAACTAACCCATTATGGTGTATATAATTAATTAGAAAGGAAAAATATACAAATATTTTTTAACTTGTGCTTCAAATCTAATGATCTATAATAAGTGTGTTACTTATTACATGATGAAAACAAAAAATATAATAACCATATGGTAGCTGTTAAATAGTTTGTGAATTAGTGATGACTAATAGAATTGATGGAAGTTTGTTTGATATCAAACAAATCCCACATCTTCCTGGTATCACTCGCTTGTGCAAGTTGAAAAGAAAACATGTCCATGCTGATTGTATCTCCTCTTCCACAACTACAAAGGCAAGGGGCATAATATGTCGGTCGTCATCTTATGTCATCATTATTAATAGACTCCTTTTGTATTTGCCGTAAAAGAATATTCCATTAATGTGAATTATTAGCTTTAGGTGCTCTATTACATTTGCATAAGGCTTGAAGTCTTGAACGCCCAAAATATATGCTTGAATATTGGCACTGGCTCACTAGTAGAAGCGCTTAAGGGATATTGGTTGGTCACAATCTTAACATATGAGTCAGACGTGAAATTTTGAACCATGGCCAGTCATCTAAGCAATGTAGCATACAAGGTCTCCCAGTTACCAAAGGCAATAACAGCAACTTTATGTTTTACTCTTCATGCCTTCTTGTATGATATAGTGTAACATTGGAGTTTAATTTCAAGTGATATTATGATAGTGTCATAGACAAACATGTATATGGACCCTATATCTTGTAATTTGCCAAAACAATCCCTTCTCTTTGGCATTTTTACAGACTTTAACCCGTCGTCTATAGTTGTTGCCATAATTAATACACCAGCATTCATCATACTTTTTACCTGTTAAATATTTCTTGTAAGTGTGGTGCATTCTCATCGAGTATAGTTTCATAATAAGATGCAATGCCTTCTGATTTAGATATTGCAATATGATATGCAATTTCTAGTTATTCATATGCATTTGATTGCCCACTTCCTCACATTCATCACCTCTAGCTAATGCCAAATTAACTTGATGAAAGAACACAGTAGTGACATCAACATATTGTGACACTAGTTCAACATGAAGAACACTAGCTGAATCCTCATCATTATTATTATCATCATCAATGACATCATCGTCATCATCATAAATAGGGTCAAGTTAGCAGTGTATTCATCTTCATTTTCAAAGCCTTTCAATACATTTTTTCTGAGCTAATTAGAGAAGAAAGTTCAATAAAGCCAATTACTGAGCAAGAGGAACTCAGTTATGAATTAGTCTAAATTGGTAGGATATGATATTGTTGATCATAAGCTAATGATTACTAAAACAAATCTTGGCTGGATGATGAGAGTGACCCTAATACATTGATTCAAGTGTTTGCATAAAATTATACTGCATTTAATTGTGATAAGAAACATGAGTGTGATTGCCACATTTTATACACATCAAAATTATCTTTTAGCATAATCGCTTAGTATACTATGTTGGATTTACTTTCATCGGAAGCCTATATATCAAATCAAATACAACTTGGTTGTAAGAAAGCCATTGCTTTTGACTAATAGCCTCTTTTAACTCCCCCAAAGTGATATCAATACTAAATGTTATGTACTACATTATTGGGCACCGAAATGTTGCACTCTAGACGCTTTTATAAATTCTTCTATTTAAGTAAATACAAACAAGCCTATTTCTCTTGGCCTTTTTTTCCCTCGCCTATCCTAAACCCAAATCTATTCCAAATAATTATTGTTGTAACAAAGTTATTTCTAAATATCCTCATTTCAAAACTAGACTTTTATTAACACATTTATTATTTTTTACTCAAATTATTTGTTATTCTTCATAATATTTATTTCTCATATCCCATGTAACAACCGGAAAAAGAAAAGAAAAAGAAAGAAGAAAGCTGAAAATTTTCAAAATCCAAAAATTTTTCTAAGTCTTCTCGCAATAGCGAGAGATAGCCTAGCTATAGCGAATGTACCTATTCGCTATAGTGAGAAATGGTCTAGCTATAGTGAGAGTAGCTATTTGCTATAGCGAAAATGCTTCTAGGTATAGCGAGTGCGGGCATCCCATACAAAAACCAGGGAGCTACTTGCCGTAGCGCGCACCATAGCGAAAACGGGGGTCTGGAACTGATACG
This sequence comes from Erythrophleum fordii, assembly GCA_032878935.1. NCBI lineage: Eukaryota > Viridiplantae > Streptophyta > Magnoliopsida > Fabales > Fabaceae > Erythrophleum > Erythrophleum fordii. Next base: position 2,026,733 of record JAVQMF010000025.1, on the reverse strand, counting down.
TGCTCACCGTAGCGAAGGTTAATTCTCGCTATAGTGAGGGTTAGTCCAGAAAAGCATAAAAAGTGAGAATTTGACTTCTCTAAACGTCCCAATTCATTCTTTTTCTCTTATTTGACCTAGACTTCGACCCAAGGAGAGAAAAAAGGCGTGGAGAGTGAGAGAGACCAAGAGAAGAAGGAAGAACAAAGGAAAGGTAAGCAAGCTTCTCTATTTTCTTCTTAGAATCTTGATCTTCTCTCTTTTCCCTCTCTTTCTATGGTTTTGCTTGTGAAATTAGTTAGATTTTAGGCATGGGTCAGAAGAGGGAAAGTGAAAAACCACTATTGAACTTCTTTGTTTTCCTTGAATATGTTGATTCTACTACCATGAGAGCTTGAGAGAGAAGAAGAGCTGGTGACATTTTAGAGAGAGAGAAAACCCTAGGTTCTTATATGTTAGAAAGGTTTACTCTGAAGAGCTCTTAAGAGTTGTTAAGTTGTGAGAGAGTAATTCTATGCTTTTGTTGTGTCTAGGCTCAAGAGAAGCACCTCCATCAAGGTGTGAGTGTGAAACCAAGAAGGGAGAAGAGGAATTAAAAGGAAAAGCTTGTGTTGACTCATAAGGTAGCTCTCTCTCCACTATTTCTTGTTGCATTCTTGGATGTAATAGTCATTGTATGCTTGTGTATATGCTTATTGTGTGAGATATGACATATGTTATTGCTTTGATGCATTAGTACCAATGTGCTTGTGTGTTGGATTGTGAGAATTGCTCAGGTGTGCTAGCGCCGAAAGTCCCTTGAGATGGGTGAGGTAGAGCCGAAAGTCCCTGGAGATGGGTGAGACAAGGCCAAAATTCTCATAACCGAGTGAGGCCAAGTCAAAAGTCCCTAAACTCGGGTGAGGCCATCCAAAAGTCCCTAAACTCGGGTGAGGCTAGACCAAAAGTCCCTAGAGCTTACTTGTGGCATTGTTAGGATTTCCATGGCATGTACAACATGTATTGTATGATTGTGAATGGTTAGATGCTTATTTACATGCTTTGACTTGTTATATGCCTTGATTGCTTCCTTGAATGAGTGCATGAGCTACTGAGATTCCATGAATCTCACCCCTTCCCCTCCCAACTTAACATGTTAGGTGGAGTTCAAGGAGATTTAAGTGCACACCAAGGAGCCTAGGAGCATGTTTAGCTAGATGATAGTTTATTTTAGTTCTTTTGATGTAAAGATGTGCCAAAAATGAATATGTACCTTCTATTTTTTAGATGTAAATGTTGTAGCAAGTGTAAATGTAAGGAAACATGATGTATAAACTATATAGATAGCCAAAGTAATGCAAATGTGGGTTTTGCCCTTTTTGTGGCTTGCATGTGATAGTGTATTTTGGCCCATAGCATAGTGAGTTTGAAATGTATGATGATTTAGACCACTTAGATACTTCATATATGCTATGTTTATGCTTTTAAACTTGTCCATGAGGTGTGAGAACATGTGGGAGGCCATTTCGACCCACTTTGAACCATTTTGGGTGCCAAAACCATTAATTTTGTGAGCTACATCAAAGTATGACCAAATGAGCTCTTCTTGCTATGAAATTTGGCATGCCTCTAGAGTTTGTAGAGAGCTTCTTGGGAAGCTAAAGTGGGTAATATTTGGAAGTCTAGGGAATATTTGGTGAATTGTTGAAATTGGGAAAAATTTGATGGTTTGGTCATGGTGCTGTGTCATTAGCCCAAAATGAAATCCATGTCATTCATAGACCAAATGGAGTCCAAATGTCATGAAATTTTACATTCATAAACTAGACACCCATAGTGACCTATACGAATGGGAATCACCTCAATCGGAGGTCTGTAGAGAGAGAACAAACCGTCTGAAATTCTGTATCAGTATTAGGGAAGCCATCCGACCTCCATTACTGTTCCATCAGTTTTTGAGGTCTAAAGACTACTGAACTGATCTAGACTTATTTTTTTCCTCTAGTAGACGTCTGTAGCTTTCCAAATTGGTATAGTTTGCCCAGATTGGATTTGTTTGGATTTAGTTATGAATTTTCAAAATTCATGACAGTAAACTGCACCAGTAACAGGGACAGCCGGACCTCTGTCTCATTTTCAATGTCAAACAAGGTCCAAATGCTGAGATTATGGTTGGAAATTATTTTTAGTGTAAAGAAAATACTTAGAGATTTCTAGAAAGCTATGGTTTGCTAAATTCTCATTTTTTTTATAATTAGTTATGATTTTCCAAAATTAGAGCCAAAAATTTGACTTTTGGGCCCATGTGAGAAATTGTATTTTCTTGATTTTTGGCTTCATATCCGTGGTTTATGGCTTGTTTTATGATATGTATGAGTCGTATACATGGAGTTTGGATAGAGAATGTGAATGATGGGTTCACAGGACTCACGGGGCAAAAGATAAGTGTTTGAAACCCTGTTTTATAGTATGAAAATGCCACGGATTGTATTGGTTCTTTGGAAATCATCTGAAATCGAGCCCAAAGGGATGCTAGATGGAGTTAGTATATTATGGTGTTACATCCCACACTCCACATTTACATTTTTTTCTTATTTAAATAATTATTTCAAAATTTTACAAAATATATTTTATCATTAATATAATTTTTTTAAATTTTAACCATTTTCTATTTGCTTAATTATTTTAATATTTCTCACATTATTTTTTATTGAAATAATTTATATTTATATGTATCCCATACATATTTTTCTTTAAATAATTGTTTGAAATGTTAAATTTTACTTTTTATTTTTTAAATTTTTTTGCCCTAATTTTTAATATATATTTTATTATTAATATAAATATTTCAAAATTTTAGACTTTTTTATTTACTTATTTATTTCAAATTTTTGGATATTATTTTTCATTTAAATAATTTTTACTTACACATATCTATACATATATTTTTTCCTTGGATAATTTTTTGACATCTTAAGAATTACTTTTTATCTTTTAGAAAAAATTATTTTTCCTACCCTAATTTTTTTAGTATCTTTTTATTATTAATATAAATATTGCAAATTTTTATACCTTTTTTATTTTCTTGTTTATTCAAATTTTTAGGCATTAATTTTTTTATAGAAATAATTATAATTAATTTTTATTTACACATATCCTATGCGTATTTTTTCTTTTTTAAAATAATTTTCTGAAATCTTAAGAATTACTTTTTATTTTCCAACAAAATTGTTACTCCTAACCTAAGTTTTTATTATTTTTTATTATTAATATAAAATTTTTAAAATTTTAGCCATTTTTTGTCTACTCAATTATTTCTATTTTTCACATTATTTTTTTCACGTAATTTTAAATTATTTTTTTAACACATATCCTATACATATTTTTTTCCTCTTTAAATAATGTTTAGAAATCTTAAGAATTAATTTTTATTTTTTTAAAAAAAATTATTTCTCCTACCCTAATTTTTTTAGTATCTTTTTTTATTAGTAATATAAATATTTCAAAATTTTAGACATTTTTTTACTTACTTATTTCAAATTTCTGGACATTATTTTTTTATTGAAATATTTTTAAATAATTTTTATTTAACATATTTTATGCATAGTTTTTATTCTTTGAATAATTTTTTGAAATATTAAGGACTACTTTTTTTTTTCAAAAAAAATTATTTCACCTATTCTATTTTCATATTTTTAAAAAATATTAATTCTTTTTTTTATTTTTAATGTCTACCTTCCAATTTTTTTAAATATAATATAACATATTTTTCTTTCATTTATTTTTTACCTTTTCATTTATTTCTTCCTTCAAAATATAATATTAATTTTTATTTTCATCTTTTTCTTAGATGTAATGTATGTCAAAAATAACAACTAAAAAAAATTATCATCAAATAAACATGTAAAGAAACTAAACAATTAATATGTAATGAAATTAACTTACATGATAATAACAACCTCTTTCTCTTAACTAAACTTTGAGGATCATAAAATTATTATTATTACTTTTGCATAAATGTTCCAAAATCCATATATTTCATACATAATAAAAAAAATACCAAATACAAAAATATATTACAAATATGTTTTATTGCAGAAAATATCACATTTACTTTCAATAATAAAAAATGTCAATAAATTTTCAAATATTATATTCCACTTACCTAAGATATTGCTAAAAAATGTGACTTCAATTGATAGATTTTGCAACAATTCCTTGCTCGTCAACAATCTAAGCCAATAGAAGAAATGGAAGAAATTTTCTCACAACTCAGTTGAAGTAACTCACTTTCATATGGGATTGAGGCATTATATAGGCAGTGAATTTAGGGGTAAAACTATAAATTATACATCCTATAATCTGCCCTTTTTTTAGCAAATCACAATTTTTTGAAATCTAGATCCGCCAGTTAGCAGTAAAGACATGTTAAGGTAAATCCAATCAAATTTGTTTGCTATTCTAACAATGTAACCAATTAGTCAATGTGACCGATCAACTACCTAAAAGGTCACATTATCAACCTCTTGTAGCCTAGGTCTTAGCTTGAATTTGGAACCTATGATTATGAATTTAGAGGTATTAAATTTAGTTCCAATGGTTCTGAATTTTACATAGTTAATTTTGACGACTTTTTTTAATATCAATTTATGTATATTCAAACTGATTGTGTTCGAATTCATTCATTTTATTACCTTCAAGGCAATTATCTTTTTCTCTATCACTATTCTGATTTTTTAAAAAAATTACTTGTGAATCAAAAAATGTTACAAGCTTTCTTTTCAAACAAGATTGCCAACCTCAAGGGGTATCTTGCACTTTGAAGAGGTTCACAAAAAGCAAGCTTTGAAAGGGGAAAATTTTTCCTTTTGAATAAGGTCCACGTACTACACTCTCCTTCCAAGCTTAGAGCTTGCCAAAACTATCAATGAAGCAAAGAAGAATGAAGTGCTAATGAAACTTGCTACAAGGAATTAAGCTAAATATCATCCATCCTCAAGCACACCATTTTTAACCATTAGGATGGCCTTCATTTGCAAACATCAAAATGCATTGTTTAACTATTAGTTTGTGCTTATCAAAGCACGATGTTGCATGGACACTACAGATCTTTCCTATAACATCTGGGTTCTCTGTAAACGTCAGAAATGGGTCAAATATAAAAAAAAAAGTCCCCTAAATAGAAAGATTCAAGGCCAAATAAAATTAAGATAAAATTATAAATAATAGAAAATGAGGATACAAGGTTTAAGATGCCTAAAAACCAAAACCAAAAGAGCTAAAAAAATTTGTCAAAATAAGTTAGAGCATTTTTGTAATTTTTGAAAAATTTGAAAAACTCACAAGAGGGTTTTTTAAATGAGAAATTTAAGCTTTTTAGGGTTCTCAAAGTCCCTAAAAACTATGAGAACCCCCAGAATAGTTGAAACCCCTCTGGAGCGTAATTTTAGTCATTGGTTGATAGAAACTTTGAACGAACAGTTTGGAATGGTTTCAAATCTAATTTGGGTGAAACCAAAGCTATTTTATAAGTAAGAGGACCCAAATTTTTATGATAGAAAAAATGAATTGCGAAAAGGAGTTGAAATGAGGCTAAATAGAGAAACCATAGTTTATGGACTAAAATGAAAAGTGAAAAAGTGTGTATAACTTTACCTTTTTCTCTTAAAACACATTCCAGCCACTTCTCCTTCCTTCTCCATGACATGAAGTAGCTTCATACTGGTCTGAGATGGTGTTCAAAGAGGGAGGAGAGAGAAGGAGAAAGAAGGCATAAAAGATATGGAAATTCTTAATTTTTCATACTCCTTCATTTACCAAACTTATTCCTTTCCTTCTCTTCTTCCTTTCTATGGTTTCCATGAATGATTTAGGACTGTTTTAGGTCTAGTTTAAAGGGAGGAAGATAGAGTTTAAAGGAGAGGAGCTTACCAAATGAAAGAGCTCTTGAAACAAGCCTAGAAACAAGGTAAACTCTATTATTCTTCTTGTAATTCTCCCTTGTCCCTCTTAGTGTGTGTTTCGTCCCACTTAGAGCCCAATCAAGGGAGACTAAATTCTAGTACTAACAAGGAAGAATCATAGGCTTTGGAGTGTGAGGAACAAGTATATGCAAAGAATTCCAACTAAGATGCATTAGAATTCAAGTTGCATAATCTAGGGGTTTTCAGATAAAGGATAAAATCTAATTTTTCTTAGAGGCATTCTAGCTTATGTAAGATATGGTATGAGTCCCTTAAACCCCTAGGAAGCTTTATATGAGTCATCCCCTTCAAGAAAATAAAAACAACTCCATGGGTTTTAAACAAGGAGCATGTTTCAGTCTAGGCTATACCAAGCACCTAGGAGGTGTTTTAATTTATTCTAAGGCCAGAATGGGACTAGATATAATGGAAGAGTATCAAAGGAAGTCTTAAAAAAATTTTAGAAGCCATGGCGTGAGATGGAGGTGTAGGCTCCATAATGGGACATAAAGAAGCAACTCATAGCTAAACTCTTTAAAATGAATGTTTGATGACTCCAGAGAGTTCAAATAGAGTCAAGAGTCATAGGTTAAAGGATAAAATGAAGCCAAGATGATAAATTTCTGTAGTTGCTTCATTAGGTCCTTTATGGAACCATAAGTGTGTCTTAAAACCAAGCAAACCTCCATAGAGTTTGTAAAAAGCTTAAGCTTGCTCTTATGAGTAATTTATGTCTCTTTTGATGTATCTAGGCTAAGAGAACCAAGCACTACCTAGTTGCAAGGCTTGGCCGATAAGGGAGAAAAGAATTCTAAGAGAAAAATGTGTGCAATTGCTTTAGGTAGTTTTCTAACCTTTCTCTCCTGCATTCTTAGTTGTTTTCTTGTCTTTGGATGTGTGTATGTATATTTATACTATGAGAAATGTTTTTGACTATTTCCTACATGCCATGGTACCATGATATTCTTAAAATGTGTTTTATAAATGTGTTTTGGCTTGAATAGGTATGGTGATGCTAAAAGTCCCTTAGTAAGAGTGAGAATGAGCCAAAAGTCCCTAGGATTAGGTGAAACAAACTAAAAGTCTCAAAAAGAATGAGGCTTAGGTAAAAGTCCCTTGAAAATGGGTGAGGTAAATCTAAAAGTCCCAAGGAAAATGGGTGAGGCCAAACCAAGGCCCTTGAGAGCCTATGTATATTATGTATGAGTTTCTTAAACATAGAAAATGTTATGTATATGTTCACTAGTAACTTGAAAGCCATGCATAAATTCTTTGACATGTATATGTATCCATTACGTATGTTTGAAACGGTTAAGAGCTATTGAGATTCTTTGAATCTCACTCTTCCCCCTCCATATGCTTATTCATGTCTAAGTGAGCCAACGAGTCCAAAGAAAGGAGACCAAATGCCTTGGAGCATGATTCTTGACAAGAAAGTAGAAAAATAAGCAATTCTATAAGATATTGATGTCAAGAGATATATCTATGTAATGTATATGAGATGTAATCATTTGAGCAAGATTAAATGTATATAATTATGATGTATGTATAAATCTTGAAGCCAAATGTATAAAAATGTGAGAATTTGCCACCCTTATGCTAGTATGTGTTTGTGTATGAATGTGAGTGGTATGATAAAATTGAGATGCATGAATACTTGGACCACTTGGGCAACCTTTATAAGTTAATTTTAACCATTTACATGTGCCCAATTGGTTGTAGTCAGAGTAGGAGAGCATATGTTGTCATTTTGACCCTAAACTGACCAAATGGACGAATTTTCTTATAACATTTGCCATGAATATAGGCATCATATAAAGCTTTTTACTGATCTAAGAACCATATTATTTAGAGGTCTAGAGAATAAATTATAAATTTCCAAAGTTAGAAAAATTTTTAAATTTGGTATGTGCATTGTTCATATAGTCAGTTTCTTCTCCTATTTCATCTGAGAGCCAATGATATCCAATACTGATGAAATTCTAAAAGCATAACCTAGGAATGATAAGCTTTTTATATCACTTGAGAGCACCTCATTTGGATTTATATTGAGAGAAATATAAAATTTTGAAGTTAGTAGTTAGTACCAATAATGTAGACAGACTTATGGTATTATTCTATCAATTTTTGTAGGTTATATTCCATTCATTTGATCTAGAACTATTTTTACTCAAAGTTAGACATCCACTCTTTCTAGAATGGTATTGTTTGCTGGATTTTAATTTTTCTAAAATTAGTTATAAATTTTTGAAGTGTATATCTTAAATATGTGATAGCAAACCTAGGCAGCTGGACCTTTGGTGCTATTTTGTTATCTTTCATGACTCAGATGATATTTTCCTAGTCTAGAATGGTTTTCCTAGTCCTATTTCATATGAGAGTCAAATGATATCCAATACTGATAAAATTTTACAAGCATAAACTAGGAGTGATAAGCTTTCTATATCACTTGAGAGCACCTCATTTAGATTTATATTGAGGGAAATATATATTTTTGAAGTTGGTAGTCAGTACCAATAATGTAGACAGACCTATGGTACTATTCTATCAATTTTTGTAGGTTATATTCCATTCATTTGATCTAGAACTATTTTTACTCAAAGTTAGACATCCACTCTTTCTAAAATGGTATGGTTTGCTGGATTTTAATTTTTCTAGAATTAGTTATGAATTTTTAAAGTTTATATCTTAAATATGTGATAGCAAACCTAGGCAGCTGGACCTTTGGTGCTATTTTGTTATCTTTCATGACTCAGATGATGTTTTCCTAGCTAGAATGGTTTTTAGCCCATAGTTGACATTTAGGGCTTTATAGAAAGCTATTGTTTGCTTAATTTTAATTTTTCTATAATTAGTTTCCAAAGTTCATAATAGAAAGCTACCACTGAAATCCAAAATTTCCTCCTTGAAATTGTGATATATGACTTGAATGGATATGTTATAGATGGAAAGCCATATTGGTAAGTTCAACGAGCCCCTAAAGCCTTGAATTATGTATATGGCTCCTTCATTATACAATTACCTATATATAAAAGATATGTTTTCTTGCACATGTATTCCAATTTGCATGAGATATGTTGAGATAGCCCAAGTGACCATGTTTTTAATATATGAAGGGGTATATTATATATACAAAATGATATCCATGAGTTTATAAGATCCATGAAGTATAAAATGAATTAATTAGGCCCTCTGTTGTGCAATTTCCCTTTCATTAATATGCCTTTTCTATGTAAATGCATTCAACTAAGTTATGAAATGGAATGGGAAGGCTAAAGAAGTAAGGTATTACATTTCTACTATACAGAGACTTGAGGATCCTCTCACTTAAGAGGATCTAGATGCGACCAACTTCTAACTCTATCCCTTGATAAGGCCTATGACTTTGTCCCTTCAAACTTGAGTATTTTGTTTTCTTAAATTCTTGTGTTTTTTCACTTCTTCTGTTACAGTTCTTTTATAATTCTAATTTTCTATTTAAAACTAATCATCTTCTATAAAGATTTGTGCTTGTTCTAGAATTAAATGCAGAACATGAAATTTGCCATCTATTGATCGCAATTGTATGTTCAAATTCATTCTATAAAATGAAAAAAGGTTTGCCATTGAATTTTCTTCTTATTTTTTAAGATCATATTTGATGTGACATAATAACAAATCTCTTCAGCATCTTTAAAACTAAGAGGGGTAAAAAAGAGAAATAGTTAAAGGCATCTACCTATTACTTTTTCTAACTTGAAAAAGCGTGATAATAATGATCATATTTACTGAGGTCCAAGGAAAGTGTTATATATACTACATAGTTTGCTTGTACCCATTATTGGGGAAACAAATATTAAGAAACTAATATTTACACGATTCTAATAGTGAGGTGGCTAGGGAGTGTTGGATAAGTTGTTTACAAATGTGGTGAGCAAGGATTTGTCCTCCCAACTGAATTTTGGGGATTTATGCCCATGGATTTTATTAAGGGTATATTTGTTAGGTTTGTAGAGAATTAATATGTTCATTTATTTAATAATTGTCCAATCTTAAATATTTAGTAGTCTATAGTGTAAAATGACAAAGACCAAACATTGAAGCATATATAAATGTGCTAAAAACCACTGGATTGAATTGTATTTATTAGGTGCATGCTATCATTTTTATTGTCTTAAAATGCAGATATGGAAATGTTACTGTCGCATATTTTGCTAAAATGCTGCTTAGCTTTAAAATTACATTTAGATGAGGTCCCTCTTCTCTTATGCTGAAATTTAGATGATGGGACAATAGTTTGACATTTTTTCTCTTTATCTTCATTAAAACGTCTCTTGATTATTCATCTCTTGTTTGAATTGCAATTTCCTTTTATCCTTTTTGGTGGGCAATGTGTCCAATTTTTATGCATCTTAATTATGCATTCTCTTTGCAAAATTAGACGATTACAGAAATTATAGTAGAAGTTACCTGATAATTTTTCTTTGAACGTTGAAGAATTATATTGGATTTCTTCTAATATAGAATTTGTCACCAATAAATTTTTAGCCTACAACTATTCTAGTTCCTGAAGTGGAAGTTCCAAAGTGGGTTGCTATTTATATACCTTCCACCATTACTTATTACAAATTCTGGTCAAAGTTATTCAATAGGAAATTACAAAAAGTTATGAGTGAATTTATGTAAGTTTTTTGCTGTCAGTTTTTATTCTCTTTTATGGTTAACTGTGAATTGAAACTTTCCTATTTGTATTCTTTCTTGCTTGGCATGAATAATTAGAGTTACTCATTACAAACAATTATGCATGTTTTTTTATATTATTGTGAAAACTATCTTCAATATTTTTCCCATAGGGGGTAAATATTATAGCTTTTTCTCCTATAATGTAATTGTGAATTGCAAGTTTTTTTGGGGCCAAATTGTCAGTAATTCAATGTTTTGACATGATTCATATATGTGTGATTATATTTTCACTAATTGTAGTCTAAACAATTTTATATATCACCTATATGATGTGGGCCTTCTACCTGATCCTTCTTTAGAGGACTCAGTGGGTGAAGAGTATCAATTTGGTTTGTGTTGGTTCTTACACAAACACATGGGTTTGGGCATGAAATAAGGCTTGGGAATGAGATAATATAGCTTAATGAAAATGAGGTGGCACATAGAGTATACTTAGACCAACCATGGTACATTGGGCCCCATGCCAATGTTTGTATTGCTTTAACACTTATTTTTCTGATGATATATCTCCATGTGTATGTTTTTCTTGTGGTCTTATTATATGTCTTTGATTTTACTTTCTTAAAACTTGCTTTATTTTTAAGTTCTCGTATTTTTACTATTTGGTTGTTTCAAGAGATTCTACATTGGATCAAATCTATAGTTTCAGACTTCATAACCCCATACATAAACCCATCTTCTTCAAGTCATACTTCGAATAATTAGAAATTGATTTATACTTATAATTTTTTGCACTATGTAATATTTAGCTAAGCAATATTATAAACAATTTTTTAAGTTATTATTATGATATTGTAGCATGACAATTTTTATTTTAATGCTTGTATGAATTTTTTATAATTATATTAAATATATAATTTGATAATTTAGCCATGTGTGGTTGATAATTTTAAAAGGGATTTCAATTAATTAAAAATTCTAATGAAAAAGGTTGCAAAAAATTTTTTTTTTAGTGGCAGTTTGAACTGCAACTATTGCTAGTTATTTTGAATTCACTAAATCTTTAAACTATTTGCCAATAGTTACAAAAATGCCACTAATTATTGATAGCAGCCATGTAATGTCCAGTTTTTCAAAAAATGATGAAAATGAGTCAGTTTCAAAAGGAAGTCCCCTGGATAGAGAAGTTTGACATCAACTAAAATTAGGATAAAATTTTAAATAATAGAAAATAAGGATTCGAGACTTAACATGTCTTAAAACCAGAGCTAAATGAGTCTAAAAAATTTACCAAAGAAAGTAAGGGTATTTTTTTAATTTTTATAAATTTTAAAAATTCATAGGAGGGCTTTTTAAACGTAAAATTTGAGTTTTTCTGGAGTTTTCAGAGGCCTTAAAAATCATAAAAACCTCCAGAATAGTTGAAACACCCTCCGATGAGCGATTTTGGCTGTTAGTTGATTGAAACTTTGACCGAATAGTTGGAAATTATTTTTAATCCAAATTGAGTGATTCCTAAAGCCATTTTATAAGATTGATAGCTTAAGTATTATGACAGAAAAGAAGAATTTCAAAAAGGAGTTGAATTGAGCCTAAAGGACAAAAGCTAAGAATAGGGACTAAAATGTAAAAGAAAAAGTTCATAAAGTGGACTCTTCACATTCTTAAAGCATGTTCCCTTTTAGCTTCTAATTAACCAACCTATTTTCTACCCAAACCAGAGAGTGAGAGCAGCTGAGAAAGGTGTCTAAGAAGGGAGAAAGAAGAAGAGAAAAACACCAAGGAAAAGGGATGAAATTTAGGACTTTTCCTAGTTCTTTCTTTAGCAACTCTATTCCCCCCCTTCCCACCTTCCTTTGTATGGTTTTGGTTGGTGATATGGTGATGTTTTTAGGTATGGTTCAAAAAGAGAAGAGTAGGAATTCAAGGAAGAGTCTACACTAAGTGAAAGAGACTTTGAAGGAACCAAGAAACTAAGGTAATTCTTTTTTGTTGCTTCTCCTTGCTTACTTCTCCATTGCATTTTCGTTCAACTAAGGGCCCATTCCATAGGAGATAAACTTAGACCGTATTAAGGTAGGATTAAGGGTTCTAAGGTGAGAGGATTAGGAAGATACAAGTGGAATTAATTAAGAAGCAAAAGAGAACCAAGAATGGGAAGCTAGGGATTCAAAGATATAGGCTAAAATCTAATTTTACCCATGGGTGTTCTAGGTTATATGAGAGTTTAAATGAGTTCCTAAGACCCCTAAGAAGCCTCCCAAGTCTTTCCCTCTTTAAGAAAAAATTGAAAACTCCATGGGCTCAAATTGCTTCCTATGTACTAGAGAGTGTTTTAATTTGTTCTAAGTTTGGTTTGAGACTATATATAATGGAAGAAGATGAGAGGAAGCCTTGGGAAAAATTCAGAAGCCATATATTGAGAGTTTGAGCTATAGATTCCATAATGTGGCATAATGAAGTAACAAGTAGCTAGGCTTAGTAAAATAATTGTGTGATGGCTCCAAAGAGTTCCAATGGAGTCAAGAGTCATAGATTAAGGGAGAGAATGGAGCCAAGATTATAAATTCCTATTTCTGTTTTATTAGGTGCTTTATGGAACTATAATTGAACCATATGAGCAACCAAGTTCTTTTAGAGTATGTGTGGCATTAAAAATTATTTCAAGAGTATAATTAGACCCTATTTGATATGTCTAGACCAAATGAATCTGCTCCACCCTATTGTGAGTGTTTGGCCAAAGGAGAGGAAGAAAATTCAAAGGAAAAAGTGTGTTCCTGCATACAAGGTAGCTCTCTCTCCTTTCTCTCATACATGTATGGGTGTTCTCTTATCTTTGAATGTGTGTGTATATGTTTAAGCTATGAAAAATGTTTATAGTATGTATGTATATGCCATGGTACCATGATGCTTATTTACATGTTTGAAAGATGCTTTATAAACATGTTTTGGCTTGTATGAGCTTGATGAAGCCAAAAGCCCCATAGCTAGGGGTGAGGATGAGCCAAAAGTCCCTAAGAGTGGATGAGACAAAGTCAAAAGTCTCTAAAAAGAGTGAGGCTTAGTCGAAAGGTCCTTGTAAATGGGTGAGGCAAGTCCAAAAGTCCCAAAAGGGAATGGGTGAAGCTAAACCATTATCTTGACAAGCCTATGTATGTTATATGTAACTTCTTAAATGAAAGAAATGATCCATTTATGTTCATGAATTTCAAGATAGCCATGCATACATTTTTAGACTTGAAATTGCATCCAGTATGTGTGTTTGAAAAGGAGAAGGGCTATTGGGATTCTTAGAATCTCACTCTTCCCTCTTTAATACCTAACATGTCTAGGTGAACCAAGGAATAGGAGCCACCAAGCTTGAAGAAGAAAGATTGACAAAGAAATGTGTTATTTGTTCTTTTTGTAACTATAATGATGTCAAAGGATGTAATAACATGATGTATATGATGTATAACCTTTTGAACACGTATAAATATATGGATATGTGATGTATATGTGAGAATAGATAGCATTTGAATGATATGACATGGTTTTAATATTAAAATGCAAGAATGGGAATGTTAGACTCTTATGTATAGCAACAAGTGAGATAGTGAATTTGTGAGATCTAGATTTTTGGATCCTTGGGACATGTTTAGTAAGCTATTTTTATATTTTCCCACATGCTTAAGTAGTCCTAGAAAAGTTAGAAGCCAAATTGGTTCATTTTTTACCCTTAAAGAGGCATAAAAATGCCATTTTGCAACCCTATGTTACAAAGTGACCAAATGAGCGATTTTGAACTTGATATTTTGTATACATATAGATCTCATACATATCTTTTTGTTGGTCTAAAAATTGCATTATTTGAAGGTCTAAAAAATTTCTTATAGTTTTTCAAAATTCAGCTCAGAAGTGGGTTTTGGTCTAGGTATTGTTTACTTGAGTAGATTTTATTTTCATGTTATCTGAGGGCCAAATGAAATCCAATGGTTTTAAAATTTTACATGAAAAAACTAGATATTTACAGTGATTTGAAGCAACTAGAAGTACCATATTTGGAGGTCTGTAGAGAGAGAGAAATAAATTTTTGAAATTTTGCATTAGAACTAATAATGCCAATCTACCTTGTGTATTGTTTCATTATAATTTAGTTCCTAAATGAGCTTAACATGGTTTGAACCTTTTTTTTTCCATAAAGTTGACATCCATATCTTTCTATAATGGTATAGATTTTAGGGTTTTGATATTTCTAGAATTAGTTATAAATTTTTGAAATTCATATCAATAACTTGTGACAACGAATCTGGGCAGTTGGACCTTTCGAGATTTTTTATTGTCAAACGTAGCCTGAATAGGTTTCCATGGCCTGGAATGATTTTTAACATATAGTTGACATCCAAATATTTCTAGAAAGTTATTATTTGTTTAATTTTTATTTTTTAAAAATTAATTATAATTTTTCAAAGTTGATAGCAGAAACTTAAATTTTGGACCCGTGCCAAAAACTCCATTTTTCTAATGTGTGGTGCCTAAATTGAATTTTATGGGAAGTTTTGCAATGGTTATAACTTGTTTAGATGAAATATAAGTAGAGGATGATATGGGGGAGTCCACAAGGTCCACGAGTGAAATTTGAATTTTTAAAGTACTACACAATACAAAAATATTCTATTATTTTATTTCATTTTCCTTGAAACTCATGTATGAAGCATGTATGCGGCTTCATGTATAGGAAGTGAGGCTAAAATAATATGGTGTTACATGCCACCTATGCCATTAGCAATGGTTGTTCTAGAGATTGGAAAAATTCACTATAAAATGCCTCTCGACAGATGCATTGGAGGTGGTTAAAAATGCCACATAATGCTTTATATATATATATATATATAAAAGGAAATATCAAAACAATATATGATAATTCAATACAAAAATGGAAATATTTAACCATCAAAGGTGGATGTATAATGGATCTATATATAAAGGATATACTAATGAATTTCCAGAAAGGAAGAAGAATTTATTGCTTTTGCTTGTAAAAAATAAATTTAGGAAATGAAAAAAAAATCAGATATCCATTTTCTAAATATAAAAATAGAGCTTATCTTACTGCTAACAAGGTAAAAGTTGACCTTTATAAAATATGTTTTCAACATGGATATTAATATTAGATAGGTTATGGTAGGGTCAAACCATAAGCTACAATGATATCAAAATTAGTAATTGAAGCACATAATAGTATATATGAAAGAATTATCCTTGATGTAACTAGTCCTAATTTTAATGTTGGCAACCATGAGGAAATAGATTTTGATGACAATATTAATTTGAAATGTTGAGAATCTTCCAAATTTATAAGCCCATTAGCTTTTTTATTTATTAGATGCTTATTAGCAACCACTATAACCAAGCTGCAACAATCATTCTAAGCTATTTGTTGCTGTAAAAAATTTAGTATTAGATCTAACTATAATATATCAAAATAGTATTTTAATGAGTTTGCAAGTCTTATAAAAGCAAGTTGCTTGGATTATAATGTCATACATTGGAATTGGTGTAGAAGAAAGAAGTTAGTATCAAAACTTAGTTTATTTATTGGAAAAAATTGATGTATGCATTAAAGAATGTATGTTATACTATATAGATGATATAAACGAGATGATGTATCAATTTTGTGAAATACTTTGATATAAAACTAGTCAACTTTATTGAAGACAAAATTTTAAGGAGACAAATAAAAAAAATACATTATTTATTAATTATTACTATATTGCAAAGGCTTTATACTTCAATAAGTTCTATTTAACGTAAGTGATAACATTGGAATAACAAAAGATGTAAAGGTGTATTGTACTATCGTTAAGATGGAGAATCATGAAAACATTTTGCTAAAGTATATCCTAATTTTGAAATAGAACCATATAATGTTAGATTCCATTTATATACAATTTAGTTCACTCATTACAATCAATTTGCTTCACTATATTCATGTTAGCTCATGATAATTACTTTTCACAATCTTTTCTTGAATTGTGTTTCTTATTTGATCCAAATGCTTCAATCTATTTTTTTTTTAATTTAATAGTAACTTGCCTTTAATGAAGGCAAGTTAAACTTTCTAATAAGCTTGACTTGCCATTAGTCATGGCAAGTGAGGCCTGAAATAATTTTCTTTTTTAATTTCAATGGGACTTGCCATGATTGAAAGCAACTTACTTAGGTTTTATTTTATATAAAACAACCTAATTTAACCTCATTGCGAGCAAGTTAAGTTGTTTTCCTATTAAAAAAATTGAAAGAAAAAGAGTGTGAGATTGAAAGGGTCAAGGATAATGAAAAGAGACAGAGAAAGAGAAGGTAAGATTAAATGAGTGAAAACAGAGTGTGTGTATCTCCTCTGCGTTGTATAAGTAAATGCACAATAAGTAATTGGAGAGAGATAAAGAAAAAATAGGAAGTAGGTACAAAAAGAGGAAGTGGACTTTATATACCCTCCTACCCATTTATGTTATTCTTTTTCCTATTTCATAAATATTGTAAACGATTAAAATTTAAATTTATTTGTTATTAATTAAGAAAGAGAGAAAGTTTAAGATTTATTTATTATTAATTAATAACATTTACTTTTATTAATTTAATTAATATTGTTTTTCTAAATAATATTAATCTTCACACCCCTAACAAAAAATGGTTGACATGGCACTCTGGTTCAAACTTTCATCTCTAAAGCATCCTTAGATCACACATCCGATTACGTGCATTAGTACTAGAGACATACCCAGTGGTATATCCATTCCAAGAGCGATGTTGCTAGCTTCACGTAAACTTTTAGACAATTGTCATGATTATCTTTTTCCTTTCCATAATACATATTATTATGACATGTCACACTTTATCTTCTTTTTTTTTTAGGTCAATATTGCAAAGACTATAGAAGTTGATTTTGCAAGAGCATCCATTGGAATTTTGGAACATTGTGAACCAAAACTACATTATAATAATGCTTGCTCTTAAAGAACAATGATTCAAGATGTCCTCCCATGCTGCTTCTCTTTCACCTAATTTACCACGGCCACAAATTTCAAAGGGCAATTAGGCAAAAGAGCCCATGGATACATTTCAACCTAGTCACCTATTGTGAAAGAGAAAGGGCAACATGATGACATTATACATCAACTTCATCTATACTACTTGAAGGTGCTGCTCTTTTTTCTCATACTAGGGCATCATTGCAGGGAGGCTTTGGCATAGTCAATCCATCTTTTTTTATGCCGAGCAACCAATATGAAGACTTTGGCGGTGCCTATCCTTCTTACTACATAACAACTCTTCCATCATCTCTATTTCCATCTATTGAAGCTTCATTATTTGCATTGCTACAGATGCAAGAAGGGTGTCTATTGTTCATAGATTTATTTTCTAACTTTCTAGTGTTTATCGCCAAGTACAACATTCATTTTTCTAAACCTATAGGATTGTCACATTAGGGATTCGTAACACCCAATCAACCAATTCCTTTGTTTCAATATGCTTCTTTTGATTTAAATTCTCCACCAACTGCCTATGTGATCATCCTACCAATAAAAGAAAAACAAATGGTGCAATGGTGACTGCAACAAGAATGATAACAAACATTATGCGACACAATCAGGCATTGTTATAATCAATAGCTATACTTTTCATTATATTTGTATAGCATTATTATTTTTTTTTTTTATTATTATTATTTTGTCTATTTCATTTGACTAGCTTGAGTTTAATGTCTTTAATCATTTTATTATCTTCAATTATAGTAATTTTGCATTTAAATAATAATAAAAATATTATATCTTCAAAAGTGAAGTGTCACAAGCATCTGACCTGTAGCTAAGGATTAGAGATGACTTACCTTCGCAAAATTTAATTGAAATTGGCATTTTAGATAGTTGACTCACTTTAAAAAAGAAGTAACTAAAATTAAACTTTAAAAGAAAGAATTAATTATACATAAAAGAAAGTAAAATATTTTTCAGCTCGAACTTATGATGCTTTATGAGGTTTCTCTGTGAGGTTTTAGTTGTTGTCTAAAAAAAAGTAATTTACATATACTTATATATGTTTTAAATTTTAGAATAGTAAAATTGTTTGTTTATACAAAAGATTAATATTGTTTTTTATAGGATAAATTACAATTTATCTTTAAATTTATGTATGTTAACTTTAAATCAATTTATTTTTTAATGGTTTAAACTTTAAAGTGTCTCATTAAATTTCTTTATAACTTATTTTCATACTGTTTAATCGACTTTGATATTTTTAATCTTAATTTTATAACAGACAATTATGTAAATGTTAAAATGATAAATAGCTTTTGCTAAAAGTATATTTAATTTATATTTTGGATTATTGTATAGTCTTCTAAAGTTGTTACTAAAATTAATTAAATTAGTATATAGTTTTTCATAGTAATATAACAAGTGTATACTTTTTATAGATAAATATAAAATTTTTTAATTAAACTATATTTATAATATTTTAATTAAAAAATTAAAAACAAAATAAAAATATATATTTAAGTTTGGCTTTTTAAAAAGTGAGATATTTGGTGGTGAAAATTAGAAAGAGAGAGACTGATAAAAGAAGAAAAAATATATATGTAAGAAAGTTCAAAATGAGAATTGTCCATTCTAATAATTTTTCAAATATTTGATATGATGCTCTGAAATAAAAATATAATGTATAAATGTTTTGTTTTACATATTAACACTAGATGATTAAGTTTTTTTTTTCTAAATTATCTTATAATGTAATTTTTATTAAAGTTAATAATAGTAAAAAAAATGTACTTATATTTTGTTGTTGTAAAGAATTATTCATCAGCTATAGAAACTAAACCTGTCCATCACAAAAAAAAAAGAAACTAAACCATGAAAATTTCAAACACAAGAATGGACTATCCAAATTCCTGCTAAGAATCTAGTGTCGTCATTTTCTACTCCACATGCGTATGAAAAGGAAACAACAAGAGATGTCTTACACATAAATTGGGGGGCAACTAATCTATCCATGTGGCAGGAAGATGATGATAAGATTTGGGCACAATACTAGATGCTATTGGAAACTCTAATGAGCCTCATCTTTTCGTTTGAATGGTCATGTTTGTTGGATTATTGATATTATTTAATTTTTGTCTGTTTAACATTATCTTTATGTTTGAGCTACCATGTTTGTGGTTATTGAATGTCAAAATTACAATTCACGAATCATAAAATAAATAAATCAATAAATTGTTTTTGATAAAGAGAAAATAGGAAGTAGGTACAAAAAGAGGAAGTGGACTTCATATACCCTCCTACCCATTTATGTTATTCTTTTTCCTATTTCATAAATATTGTAAACAATTAAAATTTAAATTCATTTTTTATTTATTAAGAAAGAGAGAAAGTTTAAGATTTATTTATTATTAATTAATAACATTTACTTTTTATTAATTTAATTAATATCATTTTTCTAAATAATATTAATCTTCACACCTCTAAAAAAAATGGTTGACATGGCACTCTGTTTCAAACTTTCATCTCTAAAGCATCCTTAGATCACACATCCGAATACATGCATTGGTACTAGAGACATACCCAGTGGTAGATCCATTCCAAGAGCAATGTTGCTAGCTTCACGATAAACTTTTAGACAATTGTCATGATTATCTTTTTCCTTTCTGTAATACATATTATTGTGACATGTCACACTTTATCTTTTTTTTTTTAAGTCAATATTGCAAGGACTATACAAGTTGATTTTACAAGAGCATCCATTGGAATTTTGGGACAATGTGAACCAGAACTGCATTATAATAATGGTTGCTCTCAAAGAACAATGATTCAAGATGTCCTCCCATGCTGCTCCTCAATCACCTAATTTACCATAGCCACAAATTTCAGAAGGCAACTAGGCAAAAAAACCTATAGATACATTTCGATATAACAACATTAGTGCATCAACTTCATCTATACTGCTTAGAGGTGTTGTTCTTCTTTTCTCATACTAGGGCATCATTGCAAGGAGACTTTGGCATAGTCAATCCATCTTTATTTATGCTGAGCAACCAATATGAAGACTTTGGCGACGCCTATCCTTCTTACTACATAACAACTCTTCCATGATCTTTGTTTCCATCTATTGAGGCTTCATTATTCGCATTGCTACAGATGCAAGAAGGGTGTCTATTGTTCATGGATCTATTTTCTAACTTTCTAGTGGTTACCGCCAAGTACAATAGTCATTTTTCTAAACCTATAGAATTGTCACATTAGGGGTTTGTAACACCCAATCAATCAATTCCTCTATTTCAATCTGCTTCTTTTGATTTAAATTCTCCACCAACTGCCTATGTGATCATCTTGCCAACAAAAGAAAAACAAATGGTGCAATGGTGACTGCAACAAGAATGATAACAAACATTATGCGACAAAATCAGTAATTATTATAATCAATAGCTATGATCTTCATTATATTTGTATATTATTATTATTATTATTTTGTCTATTTCATTTTACTAGCTTGAGTTTAATGTTTTTAATCATTTTATTATTTTCAATTATACTAATTTTGTATTTAAATAATCAAACAAAATGTATTATATCTTCTAAAGTGAAGTGTCATAAGCGTGTAGCTAAAGATTAGGGATGACATACCTCTGCAAAATTTAATTGAAATTGGCCTTTTGGACCGTTGACTCACTTTAAAAAAGAAATAACTAAAATTAAACTTTAAAAGATAGAATTACTTATACATAAAAGAAAGTGAAATATTTTTTAGCTCAAACTTATGATGCTCTATGAGGTTTTAGTTTTTGTCTTAAAAAAGTAATTTACATATACTTACATATGTTTTAAATTTTAGAATATTAAAATTTTTTGTTTATACAAAAGAGTCATATTATTTTGTATAGGATAAATTACAATTTATCTTTAAATTTATGTATGCTAACTTGAAATCAATTTATTTTTTAGTGGTTTAAACTTTAAAGTGTCTCATTAAATTTCTTTATACTTATTTTCATACTATTTAATCAACTTTAATATTTTTAATCTTAATTTTATAACAGACAATTATGTAAATGTTAAAATGATAAATAGTTTTTGTTAAAAGTATATTTAATTTATATTTTAGATTATTGTATAGTCTTATAAAGTTGTTACTAAAATTAATTAAACTAGTATTTTGAAATTAAATTAGTATGTAGTTTTTCATAATAATATGACAAGTGTATAATTTTTATAGATAAATATAAATATTTTCAATTAAACTATATATTTATAATATTTTAATTAAAAAAATTAAAAAAAAAATTAAAAAATATATTTAAGTCTAACTTTTTAAAAAGTGAGATATTTAGTGGTGAAAATGAGAGAGAGAGACTTCAGGAGTGCGTAAAACAAGAATGTATATATATAAGTTCAAAATGACAATTGTCCATTCTAATAATTTTTCAAATATGTGATATGATATTCTAAAATAAAAATATAATGTATAAATGTTTTTTTTTTAACATATTAACACTATATGAGTAAGTTTTTTTCTAAATTATCTTATATTGTAATTTTATCAAAGTTAATAATAGTAAAAAAAATGGACTTATATTTTGTTGTTGTAAAGCATTATTCATCAGTTATAGAAACTGAACCTGTCCATAAAAAAAAAAAAAAGAAACTAAACCATGAAATTTCAAACACAAGAATGGACATTCCAAATTCCTGTTAAGGATCTAGTGTCATCATTTTCTACTCCACATGCATATGAAAAGGAAACAACAAGAGACGTCCTACACATAAATTGGGGGGCGACTAATCTATCCATGTGGCAAGAAGATGATGATAAGATTTGGGCACAATACTAGATGCTATTGGATACTTTTAATGAGCCTCATTTTTTTGTTTGAACTGTCATGTTTGTTGGATTATTACTATTATTTAATTTATCTGTTTAACATTATCTTTATGTTTAAGCTACCATGTTTATGGTTATTGAATGTCAAAATTACAATTCACGAATCATAAAATAAATAACTAATAAATTATTTTTTATCATCAAGACGTGATTTTATAATATTGAAAAAGATTATAGTTTTTGGCTATCTCCTTTTCCAAAAACACAGACAGATTCAAACGGCATACTATCAATTGGCAACTTGAAGTAGATATAAATCATTGTTTGTTGAGAAAGTTAATATTTTTATATTTATTTTAAATAAAGTCTTAAAAAAATTAAATTATAATTAACTTTAGTATTTTAAAATAAGAATAAATTATACAAATTTATTTTGTAATTTTAAAATGTATACAGACTTTTTTAAAATAAAAATTATTATATATTTTAGTTCAATTTTAAATAAATAATTATTACCAATATTATCATTAATAATTATTATATTAAAATATTTTTGTTATAAAATTGGCTTTAACAAATTTTATGTTCTTCAAATAAATATTTTGTGAAATTACTTATTTAAAGCACATAAATTTCGCTTTAAAAAATTGTGTTTATCATATAAATGATGAAGATTAGAGATTAGAAAATATAAATATATAAACTATGATTGTATTAAATAGTATATTAAAATTAATAATAGTCTTATGTTAATACTTTATATCAAAATTATGCATTATTAAATAGTATGGAAATGAGAGTCATTAATATTAAATTGAGATTTTTATTAAATTTCTAATTTTAAATTTTATTATTAAATAATATTTTTTACCATATTAATGTATATTAAATTGAAAATTAATAATATAAAAATGAGAATTAATAATTCTAAATTTAATATTAATGACTCTTATGTTTATTTTGTTAATTTCTAATTTGGTATATATTAATATAGTAGAAACATATCATTTAATAATAATGTAACAAGCATACCATTTAATTTTTAATAATAAATTAATAAATATATAATTTTTTATATAAGTATATAGTTTTTTAATTAAATTGTATATTTATAATATTTTAATTAAAAAATTATATATTCATTATATTTTAATAAAAAATTTGATAATACATATATATATAATATTATATTTAAATATAATCATTATATATATAAAAAGTTATGACTTTGCATTGTTTTTAATATCACATCAATAATATTATTTATATGTTTATATATATATATATATATATATATTTGTGAAATCCATATTTTTTTCCCTTTTTTCTCTAGAATCTACAGGATATTTTCTAAATTTGAAAGTAAAATGTAAAGGTGTTGAGATTGAAAGAGAAACTAACAAGGACAGCCAAAAAAACGAGATAAACAATTTTTCTTAGAAAAAGGTCGCAAGAAAACAGAAAGTAACAGCTCTCTATTGTAATAGGTGCCTGACACCTTCCGAAATTCAGGCATAAAGTCTCTTCTTTTTCTTTCATTCAGAAACACGTGTCCCTCACCCACACCGCACGCTTCTTATCTCTCGTAAAATATATCTGTTCTTTCGAATATTGTGTTTGCCAAACTTGGCCATTCAAAGTAGGTCATGTAAAAATTTAAGATTTAATTTCCTTTGAACTTACATTTATAGAAAATATAAGAGAAAGTTGATTTTTACTCCAACTAAAACATGAAACTTAAAAAAAATAAAGATAACTTTATCCTAATTAAAATAAAATGCCCTATCCTAACTAAAATAAAAAATTTAAACTAATATTATCTTAATTAAAACAAAATATTTAAGTTAATCCTAAATGTATAAAAACATTATCTAAAACTAACTAAAAATAAATAAGTTTTAATTAAAATAAAATAAATAAAATAACTTAATTAAAATTATCAAGGCAGAAGAGAAAAATTGTAATTTACAATTTTTAAAATGTATAAAATTGAATATTACACAATTTTTAATTTGTGAAGTTGGTTACTTTCATTTGTGTTACTTTCCCCATAATTCCATATTTAAGATTGCTATTTTTCCATCCAACTCAACTTCAGCCATGTGCGGGCAATTACAGGGTTGAATTTCCTCTGGCACCTCTTCGCTCTTCCTAGTCCTCCAAGCCAATCATACGATCAGGTACAGCTATTGGTATATATATTTATATAATCATATGCCATTAGTTATTTGCAAACCGTAATTAGGATTTGATTAGATATTTCATTCTAAATGACAAAAACTTAATTGAAAGGTTAACTTATGAAATTAGATTATTATCAAAATTAGGTAAATGAGAAGGATACATATAAAATAACTTTTACAGTCTCTTTTGGTCATTATAAATAAAATGTAATATTATTTAAATTTAAAAATGTACTATCATAATTTCAATAAATAATAAATAATATATTTAATCTTTATACATGATTTACAATTATGCAGATTTGATGATGTTTTAGTATTTTTTAATTTTATAGAACAAAACTTTATGTATTTATAGGACTTCTATTATATAGGCAAACAAAATAGTTAAGTCATTTCAGCAACAAAAATGAAGTTATGCTAGGTAAAAATAAAATTTTTAAGATTAGAACTATACCAATGATCTATACAACCACAAACAAAGTGATAAAATTTGAAGATAAATACTCAGATGAAATTAAAGATAAATTTATATAATAGAAGACATGATGCCAACCTAATTTGATTCCATAAATTAAGGCATTAGAGAATATACCATGCAGATTCTTATGTACAATAATTTACAAGCGTTATATGGTGGGTCCTGATGTTAATTTGGCAATGATATTTTAAAGAGGTCTTGCAAACATCCGGTCTCTAGCTACAATAAACTGATAAATATATAAATTTTATAAATATTAAAATATTATACGTTAATTATATTTTAATAAAAAATTTTGATAATAAATATATAAAAAATTATATTTAAATTTAATTTTTTTTCAAAAAAAAAGAGATGTGAAGTTGAGATTGAGAGAAAAACACAAAAACTAATTAGGACAACAAAAAAAATGAGATAAAAATTTTTTTAAAACAAAAAGATCACAAGAAAACAGTAGTGACAACTGTATAATCTAATCGGTGCCTGGCACCTTTCTTACATGCAGGCATAAAGTCTATTCTTCTCATTTCATTAGAAACACGTGTCACTCATCCATACCATACACTTCTTATCTATTTAGCAATATATCTGGTCTTTCAAATCTCGTGTCACTAGTATTACGTCAAATATAAAACATCACTCCTACATTTATATAGAACAAATTCCAACTGGTCCGAGAAAAAAAAAAGTAATTTATAATTTTTTAAAATTTAATAAAAATTATAAACACTTTCAACTTGAGTGGTACAAGCTCCATGCAAATTATCACGGATCCATCATCTCTCAATAATTATATATAAAAAATTACTAGAACTGTCAGTGGACACAATACGGACCCCTTTATTCGCAAATTTGGTAGATGGAAAATGAGCCCAACACACCCTCATTCGGAATGTTGCATTTGGTATAATAAAATAATTTTTATAAAATTAGAAATAAAAATATATATAATCCAAAATTATATTGGTATGATATATAAAAAATAAAAATATTTTTTTATTTTTATGTTTGATTAGTTGAAATTAATATAAGAATAAAAAAACTAATAAAAAGCATAATATCCTTGAAAAGAAATTAAAATATATCTAATTTTATTATTTTTAAAAATTTTTAATATTTTGATATACATTATAAATTTTTTTAAATTGACTTTTTATATAATAAAAAAATAATTCAAACTTTAAAACTTTTATTTTTCTTCCATTCATATCAATCCAAGCCTTAAGCTTTGGACTTGATACATAAAAAGTTATAAATAAAATAAATATAGAAAATAAAAAATAAATTTTTATTTTAAGAAATTTATAAAATAAAATAAATATTATTAAATAATAATTTTGTAGATATATTATATATATATATATATTTCTTTTTGTCCAACCACCAAACATGTTCTAATATGTAGAAAGTGTTGCTCTCTAATCTCTCTGTTTATAGGTGTTAATTCCTTACACCATCTGTCAAGACGTGTCAACATTTTAGAGCTTCTTGGATTTTCCGCTATTCGTTGTTCTATCCAAGAGGACGTGAGAATGGAGAGATGCTGAGGGCAAAATAGACATTCCACCAATCATGTCTTTTCCAGTAGTCCACGTTCCCATCGGCTAGCCGAAGGAGACAACTGTCTATTGGAATGCCAGAATGCTTTCTCCCTGTGGAAACTCTTATTATTTTGAAAAATATATTTATTATTAATTAATTTTATAATAAAATTAATAATTAATTAATTAAAATATTAAAAAAATTTGTTAAATATATATAATTTTTTATTTATTCTTGTAACAGTGCACGTATTTTTTCTTTTAGATTTTTTTATATTTAAAGAAAAAAAAAATCAATGAAATTTATTGTATTTTTTTTTCATTTTCTCTCTCTCTCTTAGTTTTCTTTTTGAACCAAACAAAAAAATATGTCATTTTTTTTTCTCTCCTTTCTCTTCTCTTTAGTTTTTTCTTTATCCAAACGCATTGTTAAAATCGTTTGACAAATAGAAAATTAAGATAAAAATAAAATAAAAAATAAACAGATAATTTTATAAATAAAAAACATTTATAATATTTTTATTTTTAATAATTAAATAATTATTATTAAATAATATTAAATAATAATTAAATATTGATTATAAAGGTAAAATTATAATTTTTTTTTAATTTTTCTTTATCTTTTTCTTTTCTTTCTTTCTTTTCAAGTAAATCGAACAGGCTGCTATACTTCTTTTAATAAACGTATATTTTTTATATAGTTTACATAATATTTATTATATTTTTAATTTTATATATTAAATTATTATCTTAATTATTAAAATATCTTTTTAAAAGTAAGAATAAAAAATTATATTTTATCTTATTTACTTATATTATATATATATATTTTTTTTTATATTACTCAACTAATCACACTCTTGATGTCTACCAAACATGCATATGTCTTGCTCGGCAGTAGAGAAATTGAAACAAAGAAAAGAAAATGATGCATGGAGAGTATCTTTTCTTTATTTGGTTTGCATAAATGAAAGGAAAAAGAAAAGGATTGTGGTGGAAAGTAACATGCGGGAACTCTGCCATTTGTGTAGGAAATTGACCTTCTTCAGTACTGTTGTAAGAGAGATTCAAAAAAAAATTGATGAGATAAATGAATTTAATTTAAAATAAAAAAATCAAAAATAAAAACAGCTTCGGTTTCTCTTCCAATAAAGATCTACTCTCATTTATGTACCATTCATTAACTGAAGGAAAGGACGGGGAGGAAGAGAAAGGGCATGTCGTTCGAACTTTGCTGTTAATGTTATCACTTGCCAATTATGAAGATTTAAAATATGTATTGTTTGGACAAATGATAATTGAGAATTATATAAAATTAGTCTTGGGTCCATGTAATTATATGAGACCCGGTGCAAATTTTTTGAAATAAAAAAAATATTAAAAAAAGAATGGCATGCAGCTGGAGGTGTCAGTTAACTATTTCATAGTTTATGAATGATGTCACTAATAATAAAAATATATTCTATATTGATTTTTTTAAATGAAAAATAATTATAAATAAATAATAATAAATGTAAAACTTAAAATTAATAAATTTAAATCTAAATTAATATGAATGAATAGAGATGAAATATATTATATTTATGATAAATATATTTAATTAGATAAATAATAAAATAGTTTGATATGTTATTTATATGTATTTCTTTTTTTCTTTAACAAAATCAAATAAAAAAAAGAACATGTATATTTTTTCCCTCCTCTTAAATTAAATAAAATGAGAGATAACCTAACCATTTTCTCTTTCCTTTCTTTTGTATTATTTTTTTTTCCCTTTTATCATACCCTACAATGCATTTTAGTCTCTGCTTTTATTTTCCGTATCTAAATATTATCTATCAATAAAAGAAATTATATAAATCTGGCACTCCATGTCATGTTCACACTTTTTTTCTCTATTTATGATTTGTGAATCAGGCGCACCATTCATCACCTATGATCCGTGTGCTGGGGAACCCAAATAGGAGCAAGATGTCGAATAACCTTACGTTCTCCAAGAAACATTGCAAATGCTCTGTGTCGGCCTCCCTTCTGACTCGTTCACAACATGGTGGATTGCCACGAAGGATAGCTTGTCGAGTTGGCTTGCCTCAAATTTTGCATTATTTGGAAGACTAAGAATAAGAAGGTCCTAAAAAATGTGGCTTCATCTCTATTGCAATTTTCTATTGTCTTGTTGATTGTGTTCTTTGGTTTGGATATTCAAGAAACTAATTTTCCTTGTATTTTAGAATTATTTATTATTCTTTATTTTTTGAGAAATAAACATTTCTATGTTTGATTTTTTTTTTTAAATGTTTCCCCGTAGTCTTGTCCGAAAATTTTTCTGATCAATTTAAACAGTGAGCATTTGATTCCATAAATTAAGGCATTAGAGAATATACCATGTAGATTCTTATATAAAATAATTTAGGAGCATAATTATGGTGGGTCCTAATGTTAATTCGTGATGACATTTCAACGAAGTCTCACAAGCATCAAACTTAGTTACAGTACGAGGACTGGGGAATGGGGATGACTTAATTACCTTCACAAAAATTTAACTGAAATTGGCCTTCTGGAACCTTGTCTCACTTTAAAAGGAAAAAACAAAACAAAACAAAAACAGAAACTAAAATGAAACTTTATAGAATTGCTTAAATATAAAAGAAAGTGAAAATTTTTCCAGTACGAACTAATGATCTTTCTGAGGTTTTAGTTTTTGTCTTAAGTGTCTAAAAAGAATAATTCATAATTTTGCGCAGGATAAATTACTAAAAATCTTTAAATTTATGTAATTCAACTTGAAATCAGTTTATCTACTAATGATTTAAAGTACCTCATTTAATGCCTTTGATTTATTTTGTTACTATTTAATAAACTTTAATTTTTTGTCTTAATTTTTATTAAAAAAATTATGTGAATGTTAAAATGATAAAGAATTTTATTGTTAAAAAGTATATTTCATCTATACTTTGAATAATTTTAATGAACTTTTGAAATTATTATAAGAATAATTAAATTAGTATTTCAAATTTAAAATTATTCATTTAGTCTCAGTAACAAATTTAATACACAAAAAATGTTTAAGTCATAAAATTTAAAAATAAAATACCATAAAGTAATTAAATAATAATTAAAGATATATCATGAATATTGAAATGATATACAGTTAAAAAAATAAAGATACAAATTGATTTTAAATCAAGCCAACAGAGAAAAACCGTAATTTACACTTCTGCAAAATGTCATAGAAATGATAAGGACTTTTAACTTGACTGGTACAGGCGATTATGGCGGACCACATCAACCCTCGAGGATAAATTAAGAAGATGGGAAATGAGTTAATCCATCACATTCTCATTCAAAATTTTCCTCCAACAACCATTTTGAAGATCAAGTACTAGATCCTCTTGTTGTGAAAGTTTTTATTAGTTTGTTTATTAATTTTCCTTGTGCTTATAAATTACTATTAAGTTTGTTCCTTAATTTTCCAGGTTTCAATTTGATAGATGCCCAAAATGAGTCACTATGAAATCGCCTATAAGAATGAAGCAGAAATGTTGGAAATGGCAAGAAATTTTGTTCGATCCGAAACCCCCACACATGATCAGGTATACCGAGCATATATGCTCTTATTCTGATGCTTTATTATTATTATTTTCTATTTTTCTTGCATGCCTTTCCTTATGGAATTGCTAATTCTTTACTATGTCAAACATGATAAAAGGTGGTGAATGATGTGACCATTGACATCAACAAAATGCTAGAAATACGAGAAACTTTTATGTCAGCTAGTTCACGTTGTATCTATAAGGTGCCCCCTGTCATTCGTGAATTAAACGAAGATGCTTATACTCCAAAGGTTGTTTCAATTGGCCCTTTTCATTATGGCGACCCAAGATTGAAAAACATGGAAACACACAAAAATATATATTTGAGAAGATTTTTAGGACGAATTGAGATTAGCTTGGAGGATTTGGTTAGATTTGTGAACAGTCTCGAACCAAGAGTTCGTGCTTGTTACTCAGAGAACATCATGCTTAACAGTCAATATTTCACGAGGATGATACTAATGGATACTAGTTTTATAATTGAGCTCTTCCTAGAGAATTCTAGCGATGGATGTTCAGACGATGATGCTATTCTGTTGCAACCATGGTTGAAGAAAGAGTTAGAAATGGATTTGTTGAAACTTGAGAATCAGCTTCCTTTCTTTATTTTTGAAGAGCTATTCAATCAAGTGTTTCCTGACACGTCTTCATTTCGTAAGCTCACTTTTAACTTCTTTCAGTATCATAATAGACAACACATCAAGCCTGATCAAAATATTAATATAATGTACTTCACAGATCTTATTAGAATCTTTCACTTACAAAGAGAGAAACCGAATATGAACATGAGACCGTTTTATGATTTGAAGTCGATTGATGTTTCTTTTTACAATGCCAAGAAGTTATTTAAAGCAGGAATGTTTTTGAAAGGAGAAAATGACGCATGCTTATTAAATTTGAGATATTCAAATGGCATTCTTAGAATCCCACAAATTACAGTGGAACGGGAGACTGAATGTTTATTTCGTAATTTGATAGCTTTTGAGCAACTTCATTATCCTTGCGAATCCTACATTACGAGCTATGCTTATATATTGGATTGCCTTGTCAATACGAGGAAAGATGTGGATGTCCTAATTCATAATGGAATAATCTCAAATTATCTTGCTAGTAGCGAAGATGTGGCTGAACTATTTAATGGCCTCTGCAAAGATATGGCCATCATGACATTCAATTCTGATTATCTTGATATCTTCAAAAAGATGGAGGACTTCATGAAAACTCCATTGGCCAAAATGAAGGCCACTTGGAGAAGTAAGTATGGCCGGATGTCCATTGGGGGAATTATTATCACTATTCTCACCCTTGTTCAAACTATATTTTCTATCATTCGTTAATGTAGTAGCAGGTTTAAATTAGCTAATATGTAATTTCAGGCTTTGATGGATTTCTTCCTTCTATGTTAAATCTCCATCTACTTTTAGTTTGTCTACCTGATGTTGATTAATTATTTAAATTATTCCTCTTTATCAAGAGACAGTAATTCTTATTTACATCTAAATCCTTGTTTAGTACTTCTAGCCCAGTAGCACTACTTTTCCTTCTTTATTTTTTTCCTTTTTTTTTTAATGTAATTTTAAAACCATCCTCAACCTGGTGTGGTGATATATGCTATATACTATCATATCTAATTTACCTATCGATAAATTTATTTTGATTAACCTATAAATATCATAATGTATTATACAGTACTTATATTTAAAATTATGATTAATCCTTTCTAAACAGGAATTATTCAAGTAATTGTAAAAGCGACAAATGCGTTAATTAAATGAGGTACTTTTGTACTATATTATGCGTAAATTTTTGTATATAATTAAACTATCTTGATGTGGCTGGAATTTTAATGCTTACGGATATGTGTTCTTTACTCCAAGTAGTGGAGATGCATTTATAGCAATTTTATAATTTAAATTTTTACAGGGGATTGCCTCCTCACATCAGATGAGTATTCTGCCCTCTTTTGATAAAGTATTACCCATTGTTATAACTTATTTTCAACGGAAAAACCTATTTGTCATAATTTAGAAGTTACATAGAGTATTTTTTAAATTTTATTAAAATTATATATACTTATTTTCTATTTTAAAAATATACATAGATTTTTCTTAAAATAAAAAATAATGTTATATTTTAATCTAATTTTAAATATTTTCACTAACATACCTTCAATTAACACTCATATATTTTTTATGAATGATATTTTAATTAAAATAATACTAAAGTGTATATTTTAAAAATAAAAAATATATATATAATTTTAGTAAAATTTAAAAAATATCTGTATAATTTATTCAATTTTAAATTTTTTTTAAAAGAGTTGTATTGTGCTTCACACATCCTTTAAGTACTTAAATATATAAAGTAAGTGTTTCTTTCTATAAATGTCAATAAATGTAATGTATAGTTAAACAAATTTTAGTTCTCCTCACTATTTCTCATTTTTTTAATGACTACACTAGATAAGAATTTGAATTTAAAAATTCTTTATTAAATTATTTACGGTCATCACCATTAGACCACTATCTAGTAGTTAAATATAGTGAGTAAAGATATTTAATTTGCCCTTTCTGATATATATAGATCTTTAGCACAAGAGCTTAATTTCTTTTAACTTTAATTTATTTTCCCAATATATAAATAAGTAATATTATATATATATATATATATATATATATATGTATATTTTAAACTAAACTTTTAATTGGTATTGTTAATTTTTGTCTTAGTGATATATATATATATATCAATTTCAATTGAAAATAATATTTTTCCAGCTGAATTTTTAGTCAGATAAATAGTTGATTTTTTATTGTTGGTAT
This sequence comes from Erythrophleum fordii, assembly GCA_032878935.1. Taxonomy (NCBI): domain Eukaryota; kingdom Viridiplantae; phylum Streptophyta; class Magnoliopsida; order Fabales; family Fabaceae; genus Erythrophleum; species Erythrophleum fordii. Next base: position 1,993,680 of record JAVQMF010000025.1, on the reverse strand, counting down.
TTTGGTTTCGAATGAACTTTAGTTGGCCAATAGTAACTCTTTGCAACCTTTTCAATTTTTGTTATATGTAGCATTTTAATTTTTTATTGAACTCCAACCAAAGTCCAATTGGAAACAATATTTTTCTGATTTTTTAAATTTTATTTTTTTATAAATCTAAATATTTTTTAAAATTAAATAATGTGTGTGTTCATTTTTCTTTCTAGGTTATTTGAGTTTATCTGGGTCTGGCTATCTTATTTTTTATCATTGTTTTTCTTCTTTATTATCCTTCTTTTGTTTGATTAAAATTTTATTTCTTTAATTTATTTGTATCAAATCTCAAATGATTTTTTCTTTACTTGTATTTGAAAAGGAAATGAAATAAGAAAACGAAAAAGAAATTAGATACATTAATAATCAACCCAAATTTCAACTAAAACAAGTAAGCGAAATAATAATAAAAACTTTTTTAAAAAGCTTCAAAATTGCAACCAAATTAAAACCTATAAATTATTTTCACTTGCAATCGGTGACAAGAGAAAAATGAAAGATGAATGAGAAAGGTTGAAAGAGATGAACCTCATTTGAACAAAAGAGCTAAATTACAAAAGCAAAAAAACCAGGAAAGAGCGCAAATAAACTTGTATCAAAAATCCAAAAGAAAAAAGAAAGTCTGGACAGAAGAGAAGAAGAAAAAGATAAAGTATCAAAGAAGAGAAAAAGAAAATGAATTTTATAAATGATTTAGAATGAAAAATTTAGTTTATATACAAATATCCAAAAAAAAATTAATGAGTTAAAATTCATACAAAAATATTTGAATTTAAAACTTTAGCGATAATGCAATTCACTACATTCATTTTCAATTATCATATTTTATATATTATTATATTTATATATCTAATTATAATATTAATTTATATTTAGTATTTATATTTCTTTATTATTATTATTTTTATATAATATTATAATTATTCTAACTATATTGTAATTCTAAAAATTCTTTTTTATCATTTTTTTTATTTTTTATTTATAAAAGTTCTTATTTTCTTAATATATTTTTTAATTAAGTAAAGAATCTTTATTTTTTCAAATTTAAAAATTCAAATTCAAACAAATATAATACTTAGCAACGAACTAATTGAATCTTAGTTGATGAATATGGCCGATTGAAATTCAGACGACAAACTCTATCCTTGTCCCCTTTTTTGTCATATTTTGGCGCATACTTTTTTTATTTTTATCATTGAGCAACTATAATTTTTTCCCCAACTAAAAGTTAGTGGGAAATTATGTAAACATTATAGGAAAAAAAATTTATCATATTAATCAAAATTTATTCAAGAAAATGAGTTGAAAAAAATCAAACATAGTTACAGTATATGCTCATATCACAAAAAACTAATTTTAAAAATACATTCTGCTTATTGTCTTTACCGGTTATTGTTTTTTATTTTTGTTCTCATTATTCTTATCACCGAATTATAATAATAAAAGATAAGTAAACGTCCACCCGTGGCGATCAAAGGAGCTGGATCTCCTGTTTATTGCAATTCTGCTTGTCGCGCTTTTCCTTAAAACGTACAGTTTTGATGCTTGGATCTTGGCCCTTCGCGTTATCCAACAATGACACATGTTGTAAGGCTTAATAAATAAAACACATAGCTTTGATAACCTATGGCAAAAAGGAGCAAACAAAAGCGAACGTTGCGTATGGCTTTCTTCAACTCTTTCAGTCAATTTTTCTATTCCAATAAGGTGGGAAATCGACGTTGTACGCAGGGGAAGCTTTTCTTTCAATTCAGACACAGGTTAGCATTTTGTTGCCAGAGAGAAGCTTCTTTTTGACATTGGTTCTGTTGCAACTCTTAAAAATCATATTTGCATTTTATATAGAAGCTTTGTTTCGTTGCAGCTATTGGGTGGTTTTACATTGCTACAAAAATCCATTGCCTTTGATTAGATGTTGAAGCTTGTTCATATCTGAGAATCCTTGGTTTGCCATTTGTTTAAAAAAGTGTTGCCATTTGTAAAGTTGAAGTTGTATATATAGTTATTTGAAATTTGATAATACATGTAGTTTGCAAAGCTTTATATTATTTATATATAAATGATATAGAAAAGTTATAGTTCTTTGATTTAAAGTTTGTATTTTGCAAATTTTAAAGCTTTTTATTTTATTTCAATACATTGTTGAACCCTTTGCTTTATTGAAATAGTGATTATTTTAGTACATTAACACATCTCTTGGTGTTTATTTTAATCCATGATCAAGTATATGTCAAGTTTTTCTTTTTGGTTTTCATTTTCTGTCTTTTTAAAACAAAAACTCAAGTAATTTTGTGAACCTTTCTTTTTCAAGAGGCATTATATGGAGGGTGACTTAACTCCTAAAGTGAATTTAGAATTTGACAACCTAGAAGAAGCATAGAAGTTTTTGGTTACTTGTGCAGGTCAGACTGAATTTGGTGCAAGAAAACATACTTTCACCAAGAGTAAAAAAGATGGGGAAATAATATCATACAAATATGTTTGTTTAAAAGAGGGATTACGAAAACAAGATAAAAGAGAGTTTAAAACATATCGGCCTAAGACTAGAACCAATTGCAACGCAAGAATGTTTCTTACACAAGTGGGTGAAAAATATAGAATCAATGCATTTGTTAAGGAGTATAATCACCCACTTCATCTTTTAGAAATAGTCCATATGCTGGCATCTCAATGCAAATTAACTAAGGTTCAAGCCTATGAGATCGATTTAGTTGAAGATTCTGGGCTCCCACAGAAATCGTCTTTTGAGCTTATGGCAATGCATGTTGAAGGTAGAGCTAATCTTGGCTACACCCGATTGGATGCAAAAATTTACTTGAAAATCAAGAGACAAAGAAGCCTAGTGTACGAAGAAGTTGGATGTCTATTGCGCTACTTCTAGGAATAGTTGACAAAAAATCTTTCATTTTATCATACATATCAAATGAATATAAAAGAATAGATTACAAATGTTTTCTGGGATGATGCTAGAATGTTGTTTGATTATGTGTATTTGGTGACATGGTTTCAATGGATACAACATATGGTACAAATCGTAATCACAGATCATTAGCTATACTTTCAGGGTTTAATCACGATAAGGGAGTGGTAATTTTTAGGGTAGCATTGTTATATGCCAAAATGATAGAGTCATTCAAGTGGTTATTAGAGACTTTCTTGGAGGCTCACAAACAATAAAGGCCTTTTACGATTTTTACCAATCAAAATCAAATAATGGCAAGAACATTGCATAATGTACTTCCAAAGATGAAGCATGACTTATGCACATGGCATTTGATACATAATGGTATCAAGCATATGGGAAACATGATGAAAAATGGATCAAATTTTCTAACTAACTTTAAAAAGTGCATGGTTCATTGTGAAGAGGAGAGTCAATTTGAGGAAGCATGGAGTCAATTGCTTCAAACTTACAATGTGTGTGACAACACTTGGTTGACCTCAATGTACATAATAAAAGAGAAATAGGTGTGGTGTTATATGAAAAATTCTTTTAAACTTGGTATGCAGAGCATGCAGTTAAGTGAAAGTTTGAATATAGATATCAAGAGTATGACAAGACCAGACTTGGATATCAATCAATTTTTCAAGTACTTCGAATAGGTTGTAGAGGGCAGGAGGTATAATGAGTTGAAGTGTGAATTTGATTCACAAGAAAAAAAGCCTCAATTGATTGTACAAAGTTCTTCTATGTTATGACAACTTTCTAAAGTTTACACGTCCTCTATCTTTGGCTTGCTCCAGAAACATTGGGATCTATGTGCAGCTGCTTGTATTAAATACAAGAATGAGAGAGATAAATTGTCTGACTATATTATTACTATAGTTGATGACAAGGGAGAATGGAGAGTTCAATTTGATGCATGCAATGGATTAATTTCATGTAGCTGTCAGAAGTTTGAAAGCCATGGAGTACTATATTGCCATGCTTTGAAAGTATATGACATAAGGTATGTGAAAAAACTCCCAGAGCAATATATTATAAAGAGATGGACAAAAGAAGCAAGTAGCGGTGTCATTTATGATAATAAGATAAATGAGGTCCAAGCAGATCTTAAATAAGAAAGTGCACAACAGTATAGAAAACTTTATCATATAATGATAAGATTAGTTGCTGAGGTGGCTGATTGTCTAGAAGCATTCGCATTTGTACATAAAGGAATTATAGAGCTAAGCAAACAAGTGACTGAGATTTGTTTGAGGCAAAAGAGTCCAACCAATAGCGATGTGAGCATAACACCATTAATGGAAAAGGGATTCAAGAAGAAAGATGGCATACAGAAGAAGAAACGATGCACAAATTGGGTAAAGCGTCTAATGAAAAAGAAGACAGACTACTTCATCGAACCAAAATTCACAAAGTAACCAATTTATGATATAATCATATGTGCATGTCTTTCTTTTATGATTAATGTTCACAAAATCTTAATATTATCCTTTTTCTTTTAGGTCAATGAGATGCAAGTAAGTACCTCCAGCACCATACCTCAAGTTCCATATGCACCTCCAGCACCACATACATCCTCACAAACAACTTAAAGTTATCTTACTTTTATTGAGATGTTGTTGGTAAGAAAAGTTGAGTCTTTAATACTTAGAGCTTTATTCTTGTTAATGAGTGATTATATTGTGATTAGTTTTGTTTTGCAATATAGGCGGCACCGGGTACTCCAATGGTATCACTTGAAACATTAGAATTTAGTCAAGATATTTCGCATGGAACACAACTAAGTAAGCGCATCTAAATATGCTATAAATCATTTGAAAAATAGCAATGAAATATAGATTTTTATTGAAATCAATCTATTTATGTACGTTGGATTTCTTTGTACAACTTACATTGAGAACAAATGCCTATTCCTTTTATTGAAACTATAGTACAAGTCAACAAGTTTATTTGGTCAGTGTACAAATCCCTATTCACTAGTACTAAATTGTATTTCTTGTCCCTTTTGTTAGGACACAATTAATGACATGCCAAGCCGTTGTGAAGGGGTTAATGCAACAATTGAAGAAAAAAGTAGCTGCTTTGTTCATGATTTGTTGATGCTTTTGTTTTTTGGTTGAAGCACAATTTTAGACTTGTAACCAGCGAGAGTAAGAGAATTGATGCCAAAAGAGTTTCTCTAGAGATGAACTAATATATTAAAAGAAGTAGTGACAATAATGGGGTGTCCATAATGAAGTGACAAGGGAATACTAGGCCTAAGCACCATGGGTGAGCCTCATATGATTCAAAACCAAGATGCTGTAGAACACCAAAGTAGAGAGAGTGACAGGGATAAACAAATATCCATTAAAAGAAGCATAACAAGGAATGATTCTACCTATTGAACCTTTATCTAGATTTTTCCCTTATACTCATTGGATTTTGATTTTCCTTTATGGAAAGGACTGGTGCTTTTTTGAGTGTGAGATTTGCTCAAAATGAAGGCTAAGGTGGAGAGTGTACGCCGTCTTCCTCAAGTCATGACCTTTTCTTCTATATACACTTTGCACTAGAGAGCTTTGTAATATTATAGTCTACAATATATATATATATATATTCATAATATTATTAGTATAATACTATATATCTAGTCAATTCTTTCACATTCATCTCCAAAACCTTTCAAAACACTTGGGTTGCAATCTTTTAGGTCACAATGATTGGATATGATCCAAAACCATACATTTTTCATGTGGTACATTATGTAGTCGTGGTGCTTTGTTACTAAAGGACCCTAGTGTGAATGAATGAAAATGCCCTTATGTCTCCTTCTCTTCTCTTTGCCTTAATCAAATTACCTTACTCTCTCTCTCATGACTGACTCTCCTCTTTGGCATAAGTTATTGACAATTGCTCCCTAAAATCAGGCAAAGCCAGTTGCAACATCACATCCTTACTTTGCATCTCATAGCCTCATGCAATAACGAAACACATCACCACCCCTACACTTCACGGCCTTACACAATAACGGAACACATTAATGGCTGCACATAATGTGACGACCCTATCTTCTAATCATTGTACTTAAGGTTAAGTACACATTAACAATCATAAATGTGGATTAAAAGCCATTTCGACTAGTTACATTCTAAAAATGCGAGAAAATTTAAACCTTAATGTTATTAAAGTCATCAATCATATAATTACAAACACTAATGTATATAAGGGAAACAAACACTCATTTATAAGCCTTTGATTCCATTATCCATTAATTCCAACTCACAAGAATCTTCTACCAATGTTTCTAAGCCATCCTTTGAGGTCACCCAATGAAGAACCAAGATTTCTAAGTTAATATAAGAGTTTCAGGACGTTTGTCGCGGCTAAATTCCTCTTAGCCGCCGCTAATTACTCTCGGGTTCACTTCTTACATTGTCACTGATTTCGCGATGGCAAGTTGGACCTTTGCCGCGGCCAGCCTACATGGCGTCGCGGCGAGGAAGCCTCTTAAAAACTACCTTACTCACCTCTCACTATTGGTCGTGGCCAATTCTCCCTTTCGCCGCGGCCAATTCTTCTCTGGAATGCCTGACTCATTTTCACACAAGTTCACCATGGCCAATTTCCCCTTTCACTGCGGCGAATTACCTTTTGGATAACTTCCAATTTAGCCTCTCACATTTTGCCGCAGCTAATTCCACCTCTCACTGCGCCCAATTGTTCTCTGGACTCCCTCTGGAAAATTTCTCCTTTATTGGCCGCGGCTAATTCCATTTTAGCCGCAGTGAAATGTCTTCTGATCCTACAACTTCTAAAATCTTGTCTCATACTTTCCATTCTCCCTCCAAAAACACCCTAGGGTCACTCTACCTTAATTTGTGCAACTCTAATGGTATTTATCTACCTTATTTACCCAGCTATTCTATGATTATGAATTCAAAACTTTAAGTATAAATTTTTACTCGTCCAACTACCATATGTCAGCAAATTCATAAATTAATAATAGCAGAATTTCATAAGCTTTCAGCAATTATCATTTATATATATATATATATATTTATATTCCATTAAAAATTTCATGCATCACTAGCTCAAGTCTACATCCAATGTACCACATAATTACATTTTCCAAACAGTAAACCATATCATAAGCTCAACAAAATTCATAGCAGACGTCATAAATTCATACATCTCATATCAAACTAAAATGAGACTTAACTCCTTAATAGATACATTCCATCTAATCAAAATATCAACGCCTACACTTAACAATATGATTACATGATGATGCTAAGTAAACTAATAACAAAATTGCATCTATTCTACTCAAATTAGCCCAAGTGTAGCTTCCTCCACACATGGCTAGAGCTCATGGATTTTCATCCACTTGCTTCTCTTTATCCTTACCTGAAGGGCCTTCACCTGAAAGTATAATCCCATGAAACGGGGTGGGATGCAAATCTCAATAACCAAGGCAAATTTCATTTACATATTTTAGTTGAATTAACATATATGCATGATTTCATATAAGCATCAGAAAATATACCAGTTATATCAGTAAATGAAACAATTAGGCTATCATAATTATTATCCCATATTAACAATCACAATTCCACATGTTAAATGCTAATAACACTAGGAGAGGCCCGTCCACGGCACCTATTTCCCAATGAGCACAATCAAGGCTCAGTGCATCTGGGGTTTGATCATAACTCGGTGCCCGATCAAAGTACATGCACGGGTAGCAGCTGCATCACAGCTCTACAATAGACTCACAAGATCTAAACATAATATAATAGATACCTAACCAATTCATTTAGCATTTCAAATCATTCATATACAACAAATGTAAAATTAAAGTAGATATATATATGAAATTAATATAATCTCGGTTACCTCACTTGTAGACAAATTTGCAAAAGCTACCAGCAGTACCAAAATCTTCCTATAACTATAGCATCAGAGCATTACTACTTTAAATCATCATTTATAGTAGCAACAAGTATTCAAAAAATTTAAAGTGCTAATGACTACCTAGGGAACACTTACCCAGCCACTATAAATCCTCAAATTCGGATTGAAATATTCTTTACCAGAAACTTCAATATATCACCCAAAGTCTTAAGTAAATTCATACAAAATTAATACTCTTACTACAAAACAACTATGGGAGTCTTATACTAACATAAAACACATTAAAATGGAGAGTTTATACTTATCTAATAACACCCTCAGCCCTAACCTAGGAAATTTTACCAAAAAAAACCCAAACGACCACATTTTAGATTTTGGGTATGGTGAAAATACTCCAAATGAAAAACCAATTAGGTCAAAATGAAGAGAAAGAGAAAGGGATTAAGTTATACAACTATTATCTCAGTTGAATCTTATTCTAAAAGTGGGAAATGGTAGATTTTTTGCCCCAAACCCTAGCCTCCCTTCAAACCTCCGAATTTTTCTTTTATGTTTCAGCAAAATGAGGAAGGGGTTAAAGTGTTTAGGGTTTTAGTTGGGTTAAGTTGGATCTAATGTGGGTAATGGGTTAACCCAAGGGTCTAATGGCAAGTGGGTTCTGATTTAAACATTGTTGAGTCAGCTTTAATATATTGGGGTGTAAAAATTCAATTGGGCTATACCAAGTTTGAAGGATTCTATTAGTTTGGGTCTGCTCAAGGGTTATTGGGCCAATTACAAAGGCTTATGCAAGTTGGGTCTTGAGTTTCTAATTCATTAAATTGAATTGGGTCTGCACCTAACTTATTTGACTTTCATTAGCCTTTTATCATGATTTCCTACATTAATTTAGGCCTAGATGAAGTTTCTATCCCAATTAAATCTCAAACTCACATAAATAATTTATCTCTCTAAAATTTTCATTCACCTAACTTAACTAATTATCCCATATTAATTATTCTTAATTAACCTAAATCCATGATTAACACTTTAATTAATTTTGGGGTGTTACACATAACATGGTTTTAAATTACAATTGCAGTTGTGTTGTAGTTACAGATGTTACAGATGCTACAAGAAGAGTTGTTGGTATTGCAGGAAAAGCTGTATTAGCAATATAGTCATATTTTGTAATGTTGTCTGCAACTTAAAACCATAGTGCATAAGGAGAGGAACTTGAAGTCCATTTTCAATCGATCAAGAAAGTATAATTTTTGAAACGCAATTTCAAATCTCCCACCTTATTTTCATTCCACGACTCATTCATTGTGACATTGATATGGAAAATTGGTACTAAGCTTATGTTGTTTAGGATATGGCTTAGTTTTTGAACTCTAGACGATGAATTGGAATTAATCTTTGGTTTTGGCTCTATCATGGACATAGTCTAGGTTGAAAGATGTTGAATTTAATCTCCCACTCCTCCCCTTGCTTTGTATAGTTTTGAATTACATTTGTCACAGATGTAAAATCACTATTATAGTTTCACAAATTGGACAGAATCACTTAATTATGAACATTATATCTCATCAATTATTTTTACCCATATTCTAAACATTAAAGGCATTCCATCATCTACTTGAGCTGCACATTGAGGTCACGAACTTTAAAGATTATTGTAAATTTAATTGCTTTTATACTTCTTCATTTGGTTTAACTTGCTTCAAAACTCCAATTTCATTTTATATATGGCGGAACTCAGTTCAAGTTTTCGAACCTTTTTCCTTTGAGTGATGAATCCAAAAATAGGAAAATGAAAAATTGATTTAGATCTACTAGTTGTAAAACTCAACTTTCATTAACAGATGGTAGAAAATAGTTTTCATTGCTTAGGGGGTGGGGGTGGAAGGGCAAGCATGCATGCATGTTGAAACGATTTCACTTGAGTTCAATAAGTCACCCAATGAAAATTAGAAGAACTAAGAAAGATGAATATATCATAGTATTTAGACATTTATTTCTGGGTTATTAAATACAAAAGATAAAAGAAACAAGTATATCAGTTTAAAAAGTTTTTGAATTGGTTATAATTTTTTTAGGGAGGAAAACTTCTATTTACCTCGTGTTTGCCTACTGCCACACTTTCTAATTCTAGAAGGATATCTAAATCTCTTAAATCTATATGTACAACCATTTTCTAGATGTTTTGTTCTTCATATTCAATATATACGATGCATTTTACATGCTTGCTTTGTTCACAACTTACTTTGTCCTTCTAAAAATAACCCTAACTCTTAATCATTCAACAACCATATCAATGAATTTATCATATAATTAGCAAGTAGGTCAGATATTCCATATTATAGTTAGTGTTTGTTCCAATAAGGCCTGACTTTATTATAAGAGAAACAAAGATGGGAAGAAAGAGGAAAGTAAATTCAATTTCATTCCGAGGCAAGGTTTGGTGGGAAAATTTTCTTGTTTTGTTAAGGAATGAGATATTTTAATTTCAATAACATCTAAGGTTTGCCATTCTTCTGTCCCCCCTTTGTGTTTTTGTAAGATGATTATGTTATATTCTGGTATTTAATTTATTATATGAAATGGGTGATTGGTGCTATAATAACTGTGTTCTTCTTAGTTTACTAGTTTTAGTAATCTAGCTTTAAAAAAACAGGCATATTAAAAAAAAAACTTAACATAAAACAAGTTAGGTTTGAACTTTTTTTCAACCTAACCTAAGCTCAAACTTGACCCCAACAATGTTTTTATTATTTTACTCTAATATTTTAAAATTCTATTTAGATCTTTCTTTATTTTCCTTTTTTTCTTTATTTTTTCTTTATGAATAGAATTTAAAAATCAATTATTAATACAATTTGAAAGAAGAATATAATTTTTAGTGTTAGTATCGTTATAATTAAAATTTGATGCTAAATTATGCACGTCAAATGTAAAAATAATAGAGACACATAATTGAAGTAGGAAAAATTAAATAAGGATTAATTACATCTATAAATGGTGGATAATTATTACGTTCTTTTAGCTAAAAAAACTTATATTCTTAAATAATATAGTTAGTAAATATTGTATCATTAATTCATTGATAAATGGATTTTGTAAATTTGAAAATGAGTATTATTTATATTTAATTCATGTTTAGCAATAATATTAAGTGTTGCTTTGTAAATTGGCTTAATCTTTTCATTTTTTAATTCTTAAAGGATGTCTTTTTCTCCAATTTTTTTGAGAAAAAAAGGAGTGACTAACTATCCAAAAGGAAAGTTGGCCTGAACAAAAAAAATCAATGAAGAAAGCAAGTTGAGTTGAGCCTATAAAAATTTGGATTTAGGCTTAGGCTTGAGCCTGGTTTTTATATTATTTTTTTAAATGGGTTGGACCTATGATTAGGTCTATTAATAAGTATTTAGAGTAACCAGAGAGAGAGAGAGAGAGAGAGAGAGAGAGAGAGAGAGAGAGAGAGAGAGAGAGAGAGAGAGAGAGAGAGAGAGAGAGAGAGAGAGAGAGAGAGAGAGAGAGAGAGAGAGAGAGAGGACAAAAGATGGATGGATACACTGAGTTCAAGTGTTTTGGCAAGCAAAAAGTGGAAAAAAATTCCTCATGAAATTATCTTCACTATGAATAAATTTCTTTAAGGTTTTGAGAAGCAAAAGGACCTTTCAGAACAAAACATAGATATTAAAGTGACTTCCAGAAAAGTTTTTAAGCTAAAAAAATATTTGCAAAATTAGTTCAGTGTTATTTTTCACTTGACGAATTTCTTTTGTATCATTGAATGCTATTTCTTAATTTTTCTTACTAAGTTCTTATGTTATATTTCTTAAACGTACTTGAAATTCCTATTTTAAATTATTTTAACTCACTCAATTATTACTCTATATTTTCTCTGAGATTCTTAACTAAAAAACACTTTAATTCCTTACACAAAAATAAAAATTCTAGGTTATAACAATTTGGATGGTAAGGTAATATTGCCAATTGTTTATATCTATCGTTATTTCTTTTGTTCTTGGATTTTATATGCTCGCTAAAATTTAAAGGCCACTTACTCATTAATGGAAAGTCATGTCTTTTAAATGGACCGTGAGGTGCTGTTTAAAGCTCTCAAGGATGAGTCTTTGGTGGGATGTGACTGGTGTAGTGCTGCTATTGTTCAGGATATCTTTGTGTTTTTTGTATGTTGGTTTTGTTTGTGTTGTTGAATGAAGTTCTTTTTTGGCCAAAAAAACAATCTAATAACATACCGTGATAATGTAATACACACGAAACTTTTAGAACCATTTGACAAATTTTACCATGGTCAAATCTTCAGATTACAAAAGTTTTTTGCATTTTTTTTAGACAGGCGTTCCTCCAGCGTTATGAACATTTTGGAACAAATTCAAGTGGGCATAATAATTTCAACTAAACTATATTGTGTGGGGTACACTTGTGGATGAATTGAGCTCTGCATCCACAAGGATGCTTACTGCATTAATTGTTCCTAGTTATTATATATTGTTATGTCCAAGATATATTTAAATTGAAGTTAAGATCCATGTCAGAAATTACCTTCACGTGGGCACTTGGTATCAGGCAGATAGCGCGTGACACTGTTTTTGGCAATCTAAACATTTCCTCTGTATTTTAATCAAAGTGTGTGTGATTGGATAGAACTTCAATAATCTATCACGTATACCTTACAAGCTTTACAAAAGAGTTATATTATTTTTTATTAATCGTAGAAATTAAAATTTATCTTTAAATTTATGCATTTTAACTTCAAATCAGTTTTTCTTTTAATGGTTTAAAGTGTCTCATTAAATTTCTCTGTAATTTATTTTGATACTATTTAATCAACCTTGATATTTTTTATCTTGATTTTATAAAACACAATCATGTAAATGTTGAAATGATAAACAATTATACTGTTAAAAGTATATTTAATTCAATTTAAATTATTTTATAATTTTTTAAAATTATTACTTAGATTAATTAAATTCACATCGGGATCGGAGATCGCTGTGGGGAATTCGAACTCGAAGTGGTTCGGATCCATTTGAGAAGCGGGTCAGTGGGTTTATGTAAATATGGGTTGTGCTCCATCACAGAAGAAGCACGCCAGCGTCTCGTCCCGTAAGGCAAAAGTTTTATATTATAATTTTATTTTGACAAAATAGGTAACCAAAAGAATTAACCTGAGTCGTTTAAAATATTAGCTAAAAATATGTAATATAGTCAAGGCCTTTTTTTCCGCTAAGCCATCATGTCGTGTTGCAATAATAGATGCAAAGTTTTAATATAATATTATAAAAAAATAGAGATAACATCTGTATAAAACTTTTATTGAAAGTATATTAAAGATATTTAATGTGCGTTAATACTGCGCGAGTTACTTAGAATTAGACTTGTAGTTGAATTAATTAATTCAATCCAAAACTGCTTGCCGTTCGTCATGATCTTGACCTTAAGTTATGGTCATTATTGATATAAAATCAAGAGCTACACACATACTGGAGTTCCTTGTGCATTCGTCGATATAGAATGAATCAATAATAATAGGACAAGGGTTAAAATTAAAAACTAAGACAAAATTTTTAAATAATTTAATCACATTAAATTTACCTGTGTGTCCGTTGTGTCAGATCACAACCCTCTTCGTTTTTTGAGCTTTGGACTTTTGGGCCAACTTTTTTTTAATTGAGTCTACGACCAGTTATCTCCTTACTTTTTAATACAGACTGAACTCTCTTAAATTAAAATTGATCAATAATAAGTCAAAATGATTCAAATTAAAAAATAAAATAAGACTCGGTTAAAAAGCATGACTGGAATGATGAAATTAATTCCTATTTAAATTAACACCTACCCGAAATTTACAATTCAAATGACTCGAAATAATATAAAAATCCACTATAAAATAATTCTTTTTAAGAAATGCTTGAATAAAATATGATGTTTACATTACCACTATCATGTTATTATTGTTTTGATGGTGATGTTGGTTATACTTTTATGTAGTCATACCATATTACAAAATGGAAGCTTTTAATGCAAATATCTTCATAATTTGGTTTGAGAACGATTTAAAATTCTTAATTTTATAGATGGGGGTTTTCCAAATGTCTAATTAATGTTGACAGAAGAAATTCAATACCAATTTAAAAACTTAACACAGGCTTCCAATATAAATGAAATGAAAACTGTGTCACATTGAAAATGAAACGACTAGTTTGTTGGTCTAAGTCTTTCACACAAGTCCAAAAGCCTAATTGTTTAATGATAACAAAATTAAAATTAAAAAATTATTTAGCTTGATCAAAATTCAGTATAAGCCCACACACGGTGAAATGGATCAAAAGCTTGTTCTTTGAAGACCAATTTATTAGTGCCTAAGTCCATGCGATTAGCTGGCAGAATACAAAAATAATTTGAGAAAACAAGCAATCTGATTAGAGCTTTCAGCATTTTCAGTGTCAGAAAAAAAGAACAAAGAGCATCTTCTTAGACTCAGTTACAAGTTTTATTAATGAAAGAGGAGAAACATCGTCCCTGCAAAAGAGTAAGCTCCAATAGAGACATATAGCAGAGTGAATTACCAAGTCCAATCCTTACAACTTCGAGCCGAATCACATAATCAAAGAAATAACAAGATTTTTACCGAAAGCAAGCTTTAACCTTATACAATTGCTATGGAAGCTCACTTTGTTCTAAGATACAATTATAGTTCCATAAAGGATCTAATGAAGCAACTATAGGAATGATCTTGGCTCTATTTTCTCCTTCTATCTAAGTCTCTTGACTTCATTTAGATTCCTTGGAGTCATCACAAATTCATTTTGAGAAGCCTAACTATAAGTTGCTTCTTTATGTCTTATTATGGAGCCTACACTTCTATCTCATAATCCATGCTTTCTAAATTTTTCCAAAGGCTTCCATTGATGTTCTTCTATCATATCTAGTCCCATTTTAGCCTTAGAAAAATTTAAAACACTCCTTAAGTGCTCCAAACCTCCTTGGCCAAGACATAGTGAGTGTATGGAGCCCATGGACTTCGCTTCATTTCCCTTGAGGAATGGCCACTTGTAAGACTTCCTAGCTGTCTTGAGAAGTCCTATAAACTCTTTGATAAATTAAATTGTCACTAGGAAACTTCATACATGTCAAGGTGCAAGTGAATCCATAATCTTTGTAACTTTATTTGTAATGCATCTTAATTAGATTTCTTTGCATATACTTGTTCCTCATGTTCCAAAACCTATGATTCTCCCTTGCTAGGACCAGAATTTATCCCCTAGAGAATGGGCTCTATGTTGGTTGAAACATCCCAAGGCAAAAAGACAAAGAAGTGCAAGGAAAACAATGAAAGTTACCATGGTTTTAGGCTTGTTTCAAGAGCTCTTTCACTTGGTATAATCCTCTCCTTCAAACTCCAACTTCCTTCCTCTTAACCAATCCTAAAATAATCATAAATCATTCATAGAAACCATAGAAAGGAAAGGGAGAAGGAAAGGAACATCTTTTGCAAAGGAAGAACCATAAAATTATAAGATTTTCTTACCTTTTCACCAAGTTTTTCTTCCTCTTCTTCCTCCCTCTTTGTGCATCTCTTAGGTAGAGCTCTCCTCTGGTTTGGGACAAAAGTGAAGTCAGTTTAAGGGAGAGGAGAATGGGATGCCACATATAAGAGCCACTTTTCTTAAAATTATTCCTTAAAAATTCCATCAATGTCCCTTTTCTTGGCTTTTTCGTTTTAGGTTCATTTTAACTCATTTTCAAGAATTGTCTTTTTCATCATAAAATTTAGATTCTCTAACTAAAATGGCTTTGGAATAACTCAATTTGGATCTAAAATCTTCTTGAATAGAAATATCAAAGTTTGGGTCAGTTGTCATTTTAAAACATAAATCGAAAAAGTTTTAAATATTTTAGAAGTTCCTATAGTTGTTAAGGCTTCTGAAAATCCTGAGAAACTCTTTTTTACATTTTAAAATTCCTCCTTTGTGTTTTCTAAAAGGTGCCCAAAATTATGAAAATGCCATTATGCTTTCGGCAATTTTATTGAACCACTCTGACTCTAGTTTCTGAGCAACTCAATCATCATATCCTTATTTTCATTATTTAAAATTTTATCCTAATTTTATTTGGCCTTAAATCATTCATTTCAGGGGATTTGTTTTTATATCTGGTGAGTTTTATGCATTTACAAAAAAACCAAATGTTACACTAACCAAGATATCATATAAGTAAATAGCAAATCCATAAGATTAGTCATATGCTCATTTTAGGCTATAAGACAGATAATGGAGCTCAAATTTTAAAAATTCATAACTTGATCTACACAGTTCCACTTAATGTAAGTAATATGTTTTTAGAAAGCATATGATATTAACTTTCTATTATAAAAATGTTAAGTCAAAGTGAATCCATTTGGTTCTTTAAAGAGCACAAAATCTAAGACACTAAATTTGAGTGAATAGTAATAGGCTCGATAGCTTTTTAGGGCTAACTTTGAAATTTACCAAATATTATATAGAGCTTTAAAAATTATGATCATTGGCTCCATAGAAAGCTCCAAATATTCTATAAATGCTCACCAAATTGCACCCCCCCAAATTCAATCATTAAATTGTGTAAAGGGATATTTTATGGCTCAAATGTAAATACACAAATAATAATTAAACTCTATATAGTGACAATTTTGTGTGTTACTCAATATATGACTTTATTACAATGAAGAAGAGTGGCGCTAGTTTTCCATCATTCAAATAATGAGTGGTACACTTTCCAAATGAACATCTACCTTCATTGAAATTTGAGAAAGTTAGCTCACTAGCCTTTGCTTCATCCATACAATCATTTCAAGTAACTCTTATTCATATAGAATATACATGTGACTTAAATTAGTATAAACAAAAGTGTGGTATCTTTTATGACAAATATGCCTCGTAGTTAGAACCTTCCACACAAGCTTTATTTACAATTTATTTTAAAACTTGTATGATTAAATGACAAATAGTTAAAGAAAATTATAAATTATCACAATATAAACTAATTAGAAATGATTAAAATGTCATGAAAGTATCAATTTCTTTCTAAAAGAATATATTCATTGATACTAGATTGGGCCACCAACCTTAGTTTCAAATAGCAAATGGAAATATTCCAAAAAATCAAAAATATAAGTGGAAATATTTTTTCTAACTTACAAAGAATAATAAGAGCACTATAAGAATGTGTGTACTACCTCGACCTTTTAACGCATACATAATGGCCCCATGGTCTATCCCAATCCATTCATAGCATATTAGGTAACATTTAAAAGGAAGTCAATGTTTTCCTTTATGAAGAGTTGCATGACTGGAAGACTATATTCATGATTTATGATTTTAGGGACCATGTCAACTCATCAACATTATTTTTTATCCATATTATATTCATTCAAATCATAAACATCACATTTGGTCTCATTCAATTCGGGTTTGGAACCATATCATACAAAACTAAAATTTTGCCTCGGTTTCTATGTTCCACCTTTCTGACATCAACTTTGAAAAATCATAATTAATTTTAAAAAACTCGAAATCAAACAAGTCATAGCTTTGTGGAAAGCTCTAAATGTTAACTATAGGTTAAAAATCATTCTAGGCCTTAAAAACATCAACTAGGTCACAATTTATAGTAGAATAATATCAAAGGTCTAGTTGCATAGGTTTGCTGTCACAAGTTATTAATATAAACTTCAAATATTCATAACTAATTTTAAAAAAAATCAAAACCTTGAAAACCATATCATTTAAGAAATATGTGGATGTTAACTTGAGGCTAAAAATAATTCTAGACTAAAATAGACATGCTTAGCTCATGAAAATTTATGGAACAGTGCCAGAGATCTTGCTACATCCCTGATACTATCATGAAATTTCCAAAAACTTAGTTCTCCCTTTACAGAGCTCCAAATGGGGTGATCTCAATGGCTATGGAAAGCTTATAATGTCTAATTTATGTAAATTTTATAGCCATCACACACCATCTGACCCATGAGTGACAAAGAAACAAAATCTAACTATATGAATAGTACACCCTACCATTCAGCATATTTTTCTTAAATTTTAAAAAATCATAATAAATTCTCTAGAGCTCCAAATTGGGTGCTCTTTGGCTTTGTGAAAAGCTCTAGATGAGGCCTATTTGTTGGCCAAATGTTATGGAAAACTCACTCATTTAGTCAGATTTTGGTTCAGTATACAAAATGGTCAATTTTGATGTTTCAATTGGTTCAAAATGGGGTCAAGTTGCTTTCTTCCTTATCTATGGCCACTTAGGCATGTCCAAAACCATATTCACAGCCTAGGGAGACATGTCATTTAGTTCAAATATCATGGAGCTCATTTCCACCATGCTACATACAATCATACACATTGGAAGCATAACGCATAATGGGTATTTGGTGGTAAAATTACACATGCTCATTCATATGAACCCAAAACCATTCCATACATCATGTTTACATATATTTGAGCGTGTTCAAATATCTATATCACATATACAACTCATGGTTACAATTCTTAACATCACAATGCATTTACAAAGCTCATTTCTCTATACATATGTCAAAGTCTTGCTTCTTATGCTTGTTGGCTCCCACTCCTTGGCCTACTTAGCTCACTTAGACATGGTTAGATATTAGAAAGGGAAGAGTAAAATTTTAAGAATCCCAATAGCTCTTAACCCTTTCAATCATACATAATAGACATATTTTCAAGTCAAAGAATGCATGCATAAAGATTTAGGTTCTAGGTTCAAAAAGCTCATATACATCATAAATTGGCTCTTAAGAGTATAGGTTTGGCCTTACCCTTTTTCTTTAAAAGTTTTAGACTTGCCTCACCTATTTTCAAAGGACTTTTGACTAAGTTTCACTCTTCTTGAGACTTTTGGCTTCATCTCACTCAATCATAGGAATTTTTGGCTCATCCTCACCTTTGCTAAGGAACTTTTGGCTTTGCCAAACTCATTCAACCTAAAACACATTCATAAACACAATTTGTACACATAATGGTACCATGGAATGTAAAAAATAGTTATACACAATTCTTATGGCATAAACATACATACATACCTCCAAAGATAAAAAAAACAACCAAAAATATATGAGAGAAAAGTTAAAGAGCTACTTTGAATGTAAACACACACTTTTTCTTGATTGCTCTTTCCCTCTTTTGGTCACACATTTGCAAGTGGATGGAGTATGATTCCTTTGGCCTAAACATATTAAATAGGACTCAATTACATTCTTGAAACAAGCTTTCACACCACACACACTCAAAGGAAGCCTACTTGTTCATATGTATCAATTGTAGTTCCATAAAGTACCTCATGAAGCAACTACTGGAATTTAAAATCTTGGCTCTATTATTTCCTTCAATCTAGATCTCTTGACCCTATTTAGACTTCTTGGAGCTCACACAATCATTTTGAAGAGCCTAACTATATGTTGCTTCATTATGCCACATTATGAAACCTATACCTCCATCTCTTAATCTATGACTTCTAAATTTTTTCTAAGGCTTCCTCTCATATTCTCCCATCATATATTCCTAAACTAAGCTTAAAAAATTTTAAACCACTACTTAGGTATCCATAGAGATTTTGTCTAAGACACCTAAAGGATTTAGAGCGCATGGAGTTTTCAATTTTTCCTTGAAGGAGGAGACACTTGGGAGGCTTCCCAGGAATCTTAGGAACTTATTTCAACTCTCACATAACCTAGAACACCCTTGGAATAAGTGAGATTTTGCAATACATTTATGAACCTCTAACTTTATTATCTTAAATTTTGATGGTTCGTTCTTGAATTTCATTACATTATCTTAACTCTCACACTCTAAAACATAGGTTTCATACTTGTTTTAGGTCTAAATTATTCCCTTCTTATGAGTTCTCAATGTGGCTAAACCAGCCTGCCAAAGGAGAGCAACAAAAGAAAGTAAGAAGGATAGGAAGTTACCTTGATTTTTTGGTTTCTTCAAGAGCTTTTGCACTTGGCGTAGACTTCTCCTTTAATTCCTACTCTTTTCCCCCTTAACTAAACCTAAGAACAACTTCGCATCACCAACCAAGACCATAGAAAGGAAGGTGAGAAGAAGGAGAAGAGAATTTCTAATGAGAGAAATAGGAAAAGCCTTAATTTCCATACCTTTTCTTCTTGTTTTTCCTTCCTCTTCTCTTCCTCCTTTGGTGCATCTCTCTCCCTGTTCTCTTCCTCTATTTTGTGATAAAACAATGGCTGGTTAATCATGTTGGGGGAGGGCCACGTGCTATATGGAAGGGGAGGAGTCATTTTAACAACTTTTTACTTTTACATTTTAATCCATTTTTTTGGCTTTTTCATTTTATGCTCATTGCAACTCCTTTTCAAAAATATGTATTTTTATCATAATATTTAAGCGATCAATCTTATAAATTAGCTTTGGAATCACTCAATTTAGATTTAAAACTATTCCAAACTGTGCGGTCAAAATTTCAATCAACCGACAGTTAAAATTGCTCACTGGAGGGGTTTTAACTATTCTAAGGATTCTCATAGTTTTCAGAGTCTCCAAAAACCGCAAAAAGGTCAAAATTCTCATGTAAAAAGTCATCCTGTGAGTTTTCCAAATTTGCCAAAAATAACAAAAATGCCCTACTTTCTTTCACAAATTTTTATAACTCATTTGGCTCGAGTTTCCAGATATCTTAAGTCTCAAATCCTCATTTTCTATTATTTAAAATTTCATTCTCATTTTATTTGGCCTTAAATCATTTATTTCAGGGGACTTACTGTTATATTTGATGTATTTCGCACATTTACGGAGAAACTAGACATTATGTTTTTCACATTTATAGAGAAATCGGATGTTACATTTCCTTCCCCTCTAAATAAATTTTGTCCTTAAAATTTAAAGGTATAACCTTATATTACCTTTTCATATTCTCACTAACAAGCCCTTTCTTTTTCTTTTTCCTAGCTCTAGTCACTTCTTTTAGAGACTAGGCTCTTTTAAGTTTGTTTTTGCTAAGGAATTTATATTCTAATTTGCTGTATCTGATTCTCTTTTCTTTGTGTCACTACTATAGAGCATATGACTTGCTCTCATCATAAAGGAAATTAACCTCTGTCATGGAAATGTACTCTTATAACTTTGGCCTAATTTCTAAGAGAGCTTACTATTTTGTAATTACTTAGTCTTACCTCGTTCATAGGGTCGACTTTCCTGCTTAATGGACTTATTGTCATATGTTTTTGGAGATTTCTTATCATGATTAAATCTCCTTTATTATCTCCTAATGGCTTTCTATACAGTTTCATTACCTTTCTATATTCATTAATAGTCATTAGAAACTTCTATATGCTTACTTAACTTACTTAAGTTTATAGTCCACTCTTTGACTTCACTTTCTTTCTTATTAGCTCATCCCATAGCCACAATTCACATTTTTTTTTTCTATCATATGCCTCACATCTTAATCAGTTACTGGGATTATAGCTTCTCTAAGGAGCTTCTATTTTATTTATTTTTGTCACAGTTTCTCTGCTTATTATTATACTAGCTTCTTTAAAGAGGTACCTCGATCGGTCACACCTTTCTGAGTTTTGTTCTTCCCATCCCTAGGAAAACATGTTCACAGTGGGGAGAGTACTACTCCCACGTATATGGCCTTAGTCCAAGATCCTCTTATCCAATGTGGGACATTACATTTCTAACCTTCTTTGGCGCCAACTCGTCCTCGAGTTGCATATACAGCTAGACTGGCTCTAATATGAAACACCACACAAAGCCTCTGTAGATATTGTCCCAGATTAGAGGCACTTCAATTAATCACACGTTTCTTGGTCTTGTTCTTCCCATCCTTGGGAAAACGCGTCCACAATGGGGATAATACTACTCCTACTTATATGGCCTTGGCCCAAGATCTTTTTATCTAATGTGGGATATTAATTTCTATCCCTCTTTGGGGCTAACTTGTCCTCGAGTTGCATATACAACTAGACTAACTCTGATACCAAACACTACACAAAGCCTCTGTGAATATTGTCTCAGACTAGAGGCACCTCGATCGGTCACACCTCTCTGAGTTTTGTTCCTCCTATCCTTGGGAAAATACGTCCACAATGGGGAGAGTGCTACTCTCACTTATATGGCCTTAGCCCAAGATCCTTCTATCTAATATGAGACATCACATTTCCACCCCCTTTTAGGGCCAATTCGTCCTCGAGTTGCATATACGGTTAGACCAGCTCTAATACCAAACACCACACAGAGCCTCCGTGGATATTGTCCAGGATTGGAGGCATCAAGCAGTCACACTTTTTCGAGTTTTGTTCTTCCCATCCCTGGGAAAACACGTCCACAGTGGGGAGAATACTACTCCCACTTATATAGCCTTGGCCTAAGATCTTTCTATCTAATGTGGGATATTAATTTCTATCCTTCTTTGGGGCTAACTTGTCCTCGAGTTGCATATACAACTAGACTAGCTTTAATACCAAACACCACACAGAGCCTCCATGAATATTGTCTCAGACTAGAGGCACCTCAATTGGTCACACCTCTCCAGGTTTTGTTCCTTTTATCCTTGGGAAAATACGTCCACAATTGGGAGAGTACTACTCCCACTTATATGGCCTTAGTCCAAGATCCTTCTATCCAATATGAGACACCACATTTCCGTCCCCTTTTGGGACCAATTCGTCCTCGAGTTGTACATACATCTAGACCAGCTCTAATACCAAACACCACACAGAACCTCCGTGGATATTGTCCAAGATTGGAGGCATCAAGCAATCACACCTTTTCAAGTTTTGTTCCTCTTATCCCTGAGAAAACGTGTCCATGGTAGGGAGAATACTAATCCCACTTATATGGCCTTAGCCCATGATCCTCCTATCCGATGTGGGACATTACAATACTAAATTTAGTAATTTAGTTAAAAAAGGAGCATTTAAATAAAAACATTTATATAAAATAGGTTGGGCTTGAATTTGAGCTTAACTTGAGCAATTTTTTTAATTATTTTATTTTAATATTTTTAAATTTTATTTAGATCATTTTTAATTTTTCTTTTTTTCATTTTATCTTTCCTTCATGAATGAAAGTTGGAAATTAATTATTAATACAATTTGAAAAAAGAATACAATTTTCAATGTTAACATTGTTATGATTAAAACTTAGTTATTAAGTTATATAAATCAAATATCAAAATAATAGAGTCACATAATTAAAGTAAAGAAAATCAAATAAGGATTAATTGTATCTGT
Source organism: Erythrophleum fordii (assembly GCA_032878935.1). Classification (NCBI taxonomy): domain Eukaryota; kingdom Viridiplantae; phylum Streptophyta; class Magnoliopsida; order Fabales; family Fabaceae; genus Erythrophleum; species Erythrophleum fordii. The sequence continues at coordinate 1,970,524 of JAVQMF010000025.1, read as the reverse complement.
AAATGATGGATAATTATTATATTATTTTTGAAAAAAATTATCTTCTTGTATAATATAGTTAATGTGTACTGTATCATTAATTTATTAATAAATAGATTTGGTAAATTTAAAAATGAGCATTATTCATAACTAATTCATGTTTAGCAATAATATTAAGTGTTACTTTGCAAATTGATTTAATCTTTTTATTTTTAAATTTCTAGAAAGAAAATCTTTTTCCAAATTTTTTGAAAAAAAAAAGAGTTACTAATTATCAAAAAGGGAAGTTGGCCCCAAAAGAAATCAAGAAAGGAAGTGGGCTGGGCCCATAAAAATCTAGATTTGGGAGACTCTAGCCTAATTTTTATATTAGTTTTTTGAACAGGTTGGGCCTTGGATTAGATATACTAATAAGTAATTAAAGTAGTTTTTTTTAAAAAAAAGGATAGAATGTGAGAGAGAGAGATAGAGAGAGAGAGAGAGTGAGAAGCAAAGGAGGGATGGGTACACCCGAGTTCAAGTGTTTTGACAAGCAAAAAGTGGAATAAAATTCCCCATAAAATTATCATCACTATGAATAACTTACTTTAAGGTTTTGAGAAGCAAAAGGATCTCATTGAACAAAACGTAGATATTAAAGTGGCTTCCAGAAAGAGGCTTTTAAGCTAAAAAAAATTTACAAAATAAGTGTTATTTTTCACTTGAAGAATTTCTTTTGTATTATTGAGTGCTATTTCTTAATTTTTCTTAGTAAGTTCTTACTTTATATTTCTTAAACGTACTTGAAATTCATATTTTAAATTATTTTAACTCAGTCAATTATTATTCTATATTTTCTCTGAAATTCCTAACTAAAAAACACTTCAATTCCTTACATAAAAATAAAAATTCTAGATTGTTACAATTTGGATGGGAAGGTAATATTGCCAATTATTTATATCTATAGTTATTTCTTTTGTTCTTGGATTTTATATGCTCACTAAAATTTAAAGTCCACTCACTCATTAATGGAAAGTCAAGTCTTTTAAATGGACCGTGAGGTGCTGTTTAAAGCTCTCAAGGACTGGTGCAGTGCTGCTATTGTTCAGGACAGGCCTTCCTCCAGTGTTATGAACTTTTTTGAACAAATTCAAGTACGCACAATAATTTCAACTAACTATATATTTGGGTGTGGTACATTCGTGGATGAATTGAGTTCTGCATCTACAAGGATGCCTACTGCATTGAAATTATATTGTTCCCAGTTATTATATATTGTTATGTGCAAGATATATTTAAATTGAAGTTAAGACCCATGTGAGAAATTACCTTCACATGGAGTTATAGTTGTAATTATGCATGCTAGGCGTTTCAGTGGCAACCTTTTTAGTTGCCAACAAAATTTTAATCATGAAGGTATCAACAACTTAACGACGATCCCACCTCTTAATGATAACTTTTAAACTTTCCATCAAACTTTTTTATAGTGATAATATTTGACTTTTTTCTTTCTTTTTAATCATGACTTATCTGTTATTCCATGACTTGTGTATACAAGCCCTGTCTCTGTTAATGCAAAGTCCTTAGTCTTCTTCCATTATTCTTCTGCATCTTAGCTTCTGTAGCTAACCCAAAATGCTTCAATACCTTATGTTCACTGAATTTGTTCTTCCCTGAATTCCTTAACAAGAGCTGTGATATATATATATATATATATATATATAATCCCTATTACATCAAACTAAACCTTGATCTTCTACAGGGCAGATAGCGCGTAACACTGTTCTTGGCAATCTAAACAAAGTGTGTGTGATAGGATAGAACTTCTATAATCTATCACGTATACTTTGAAAGCTTTACAAAGGAGTTATATTATTTTCAATTAATCGGAGAAATTAAAATTCATCTCTAAATTTATGTATTTTAACTTCAAATCAGTTTATCTTTTAACGGTTTAAAGTGTCTAATAAAATTTCTTTGTAATTTAGTTTGATACTATCTAATCAACTTTGATATTTTTTATCTTAATTTTATGAAAGACAATCATGTAAATGTTGAAATGATAAACAATTATACTGTTAAAAGCATATTTAATTCATTTTAAATTATTTTATAATCTTTTAAAATTATTACTAAGATTAATTAAATTCGTATCAGGATCGGAGATCGCTGTGGGGAATTCGAACTCGAAGTTGTTCGGATCCATTTGAGAAGCGGGTCAGTGGGTTGATGTAAATATGGGTTGTGTTCCATCACAGAAGAAGCATGCCAGCGTCTCATCCCGCAAGGCAACTTCTTCTGTGATGTAAAATAAGCAAAGTTTTATATTATAATTTTATTTTGACAAAATAGGTAACCAAAAGAATTAACCTGACTCGTTTAAAATATTAGCTAAAAATATGTAATATAGTCAAGGCCTTTTTTCCTCTAAGCCATCATGTGGTGTTGCAATAAGAGATGTAAAGTTTTAATATAACATCATAAGAAATAGAAATAGAATTTGTGTAAAACTTTTATTAAAATTATATTAAAGATATTTAATGTGCATCAATACTGCACTAGTTACTTAGACTTGTAGTTGAATTAATTAATTCAGTCCAAAACTGCTTGCTGCTCGTCATGATCTTGACCTTAAGTTGTGGTCATTATTGATATTAAATTAAGAGCTACTCACATACTGGAGTTCCTTGTGGATTCGTCAGTATAGAATGAATCAATAATAATAGGAGAAGGCTTAAAATTAAAAACTACGACAAAATTTTTAAATAATTGAATCACATTAAATTTACCTGTGTGTCTGTTGTGTTAGATCACGGCCCTCTTCGATTTTTTGAGCTTTGGACTTTTGGGCCAACTTTTCTTTAATTGAGTCTGCGACCAGTTATCTCCTCATTTCTTTTAATATAGACTGAACTCTCTTAAATTAAAATTACCCAATAATAAGTCAGAATGATTCAAATTAAAAAATAAAATAAGACTCAGCTAAAAAGCATGACTGGAATGATGAAATTAATTCCTATTTAAATTAACACCTACCCGAAATTTACAATTCAAATGACTCGAAATAATATAAAAATCCATTATAAAATTATTGTTTTTAAGAAATGCTTGAATAAAATATAAGGTTTACATTACCACTATAATGTTATTATTGTTTTGATGGTGATGTTGGTAATATATTTATGCAGTCATACCATATTACAAAATGGAAGCTTTTAATGCAAATATCTTCATAATTTGGTTTGAGAACGATTTAAAATTCTTAATTTTATACACTGGTTTTCCAAATGTCTAATTAATGTTGACAGAAGAAATTCAATACCAATTTAAAAACTTAAACACAGGCTTCCAATGTAAATGAAATGAAAACTGTGTCACATTGAAAATGAAAACGACTAGTTTGTTGGTCCAAGTCTTTCACACAAGTCTAAAAGCCTAATTGTTTAATGATAACAAAATTAAAATTAAAAATATTATTTAGCTTGATCAAAATTCAGTATAAGCCCAAATACGGTGAAAAGGATCAAAAGCTTGTTCTTTGAAGACCAATTTATTAGTGCCTAAGTCCATGTGATTAGCTGGCAGAATACAAAAATAATTTGAGAAAACAAGCAATCTGATTGGAGCTTTCAGCATTTTCAGTGTCAGTAAAAAAGAACAAATAGCATCTTCCTAGACTCAGTTACAAGTTTTATTAATGAAAGAGGAGAAACATCGTCCCTGCAAAAGAGCAAGCTCCAATAGAGACATCTAGCAGAGGGAATGTCCAATCCTTACAACTCAGAGCCGAATCATATAATCAGAGAAATAATAAGATTTTTACCGAAAGCAACCAACTTAGATCTGCAACCTACTTTGAAATTCAGTATCCCAATGGCTTCAAAGTTCAATGCCTCCAAACATGGATGAGTGAGGCCAAAATTATCTGAAATTCCTTCCTACCAAAGCAGGATTTACTCGAGTTGTAATCAAATTCTAAATTCAACACAGTATCCCAATGGTTTCATACCCGCCGGAGACCCCCTCAGGGTGTGTGCGTTGTTGCTTGCCGCCATTAGGTTTGACAAATTATATTTGATTTAGGCGGCCTATATTTTAAAATTTTTTATTTTTTAATTGAGATTTTTTTAAATTTATAATTACAAGATATTTTTTATTTTATATTTTGCTTTTTTTAAAATTAAAAAAAATTAAAATCTTAATAAAAAATTGAACCATTCAAATTTAATCTAAGCAATTCAAATCAAGATGACCACCCTCTACTTATCTTTGAAATGAGTAAATGATCTATTTGCATGTGTAGCCTGCTGCCTTCTTGATGGTGTATGCCTTGATGGAGGGTTTCAATTTCAATTAGGATTCAGAAAGGTAAAAACAGGAAGAGGAAGACATAAGGAAACGATGTCATTTGCCATGAAAATAGATGGAAGAGATGCATAGAGATGGATTTTGTGTTAAAAAATAAAAAGAGAATACATATTTAATTTATTGTATAGAATAAGACTAACAATAGAATAAGGATATGGATTATGTGAGATTTTATCAAATACAATGCTTTGTGCATTATTGCGTAATATAGCGGTTGCACCTTATATAATTATATGTTTGGGTATTAATTATATAAGACTGTCGAGGATAAAAAAAAAAAAACTACATATTCTCCTATAACAGAATGGGTTTCTTGATTTATTACAATGAAATCGATGTAACTCTTATTTTTTCAAAAGTCATATATCTATATTAATAACAATAAACAAAAAAAAAAGTACTTAGAAAGATGGTAGGTGTGAATAGACGTTCAAGTTGGGATTTGGGAGTTAAGATGGGAAGGAAAAGGAAGAGAAACGAAGAAAATGGAAGTGAAGAAAGGCATGGTTCTTGTTTGAGAAAACTTTCTCATTCAAAATAGTTCAAATTATGGGAATTTAAAATTATAAAGGAGGAGAGTAAAATTATAAAGGAGGAGAGTATTTAGGAAGACTTTGGAAGTTAAAAATCTCTTTCTCTTTCTCTCTTTATAACAAACTTTCAATTAAAGAAGTTTCAATTAAATCTTTCTTTCTCCATTTTCCCTCTCCCAAACAAAAATATTTATAATGAAATTAAAACCAACCCCAAACTTGAAAGACAATTACATTTTAGCTCCAAAATAATCACAAAATTGAGTTTGTGTCAAGTGTGGATCAATTTCAATAAACCGTGCTCCTCCCCGTAGGCTGAACAGAATGTTAATTGCAATTGAGCTGTAAAGAATTGCTTTCAACCGGATACTTTTTGGATGAATTGTCTCATACAGATTGGACCATTTGATCAAATTTAATTAATTTTATTAATGCTACTTTTGAATGAACTATTTTATTTCTTTCCACACTAAGTGAAATTTTATTAATTTGTTATTTTCATGGTAGCTGGATTAAAATATTTGATTATCTAAATTAATTCGAATCAAATCAATTTAGTTAATGACTTCACAGTTAAATCACTGACCAAATTAGTTCCTTTGTCAAGTCAGTGATTAGTCTTACTCTAAAAACTAAGCAAACTAACTGGTAGAATGCCTACTGCCGTAACGTCACCACTAGGAATGCGTTGGCCCTTGGAAGCTTCATAGATAGAAGTATGTCAAAAAGCAATTCAATTCCCAAAAAAGGCAAGGTTCCAAACATGCTAAAGTTGTAGGTTTACTTTGGACCTTCTCCTATACAGACTATGGAATATAGTTTGACAGAATACAGAATATAGTTTGGTGGAGTCTCAACCTTTATTCCACCAAGATCTCAAGACCTTTCTGACCATTTCTACTAAAATGTATGTTTTTGAATCATCTCATCTCCCAGTCTCCGTCCCTTAGAACTACAGACAAGAAATACACTTAAATCAAGCTACAATTTATAAAATTTCGTCACCACTACAATAAATAAATTAGCACTGAAGAAGCAACAATCTCCTTTATCCACTCCAATGATGTTCACCTATGACTCATCATTGGATTAAACAAAGCATAAAGTACTTCTTACAACCTACAAGTGTTTGAATCCAATTTCCCATGAATGCTGAGTTAATTTTTAGGGCGTTTGGGAAGGGGAAAGGACACCCTTTGTTGAGGATTTTGCTGCATATCTGTCTTCTCTTCCTGAGAGATGTTGGGATCAGCAGTTTCTTCATCCTCTGTTTCTTCCATTGGCTGGGAAGGCCTTTTGTTTGGAATTGCCAGCTGGTAGTTAGGGCTCATTAGTGTATCCTGATCAGGCGGAAGAGGAATGCCAGGCCCTGCTATTGTCTTTGGTAATGGTATTTTGTTGCGGCTGCGAGCCAACTCCAGAAGGACCTGTTGAAATGTTACATTAGACATTTTATCTTTTGGGCAAAAGATTGCTGCTTAAATATATTGCATGATAGAGCAAGACTTGTATATAGTTGGTGAGATATTTACTATCAAGTTTTCTAATAAAATTATTACATGTGACCATCTTTCACAACTCAAGCTTCATATTATTTGCCCCATGAAAAAGGTTCCAACCAAGATCAAGTCAGCCATGCCCAAGCAATTAACAACAGAAAGTTTAGGCAGTAGTAGTTTCAGCTAGCTTGGTACAATCCAATTTGAAAGGTTGTGGACCAAGGAAGCTAAAATAGGGGAAAGAAGGCAAAGACAATATTTCATGTGCAAGTTCTTCTGGAATCCAGTAGTATAATTTAAAAGTGATACTTCTATTCAGAGAATTCCTATTCTAGCTTTATAAAGAAGCAAAAATGAAGCTGAGCAAAGATATCTGAGTGAATAGGTATGATTCCAAGTCCAACTTCAGCAGGTAGTGCTATAATTATATATTTTTTAATTTATTGATTAGAAAGTGTATCAGCAACTTAATCTAGCAATCAATTACCAATGTGGGTGTTTCAGAAAGAGGAAGATATAGCTTCAATCTTATATTCTTATACTAGCTTAGACACGCTTAGCACTTTCAAACTTCAGAAACTCAGATTGGAGGAAAACAGAAATCAACAAGAATCTCTCTTCTTACTCTTCCAAAGGTAAGGGTGGACATAATGAAATTATGGAACTCATGATGGATGTGAGATTTACAATCAAATTGAACAATGATAACAAAGTTATCCCTTCCCTTTAGAGTTGCATGATTTCAAAATAATTTAAGGGTATGTTTGAGAATTGGGGAAAAAGAGAAGAGAATGAATCCAAGAAAATGGAAGGGCTGGAAAAGACGAGGAAATAATTGGTTAAATAACAATTTTTCTTTCTCTTGTTTGCAAAGACTTTCTTCTCCAGAATCTCCCAATATAAAGAAGAGGAGACTTTGGAGGATCGTGGATGCTTAGGTGAAAATACTCACTATCCTGCCCTCTTTATCAATGATTCCCAAACAAGAGAAAGATTTCCTTGAAACATTTCCTTCTCCTCCATTCTCCCTTATCAAAATGTAGCGTTAACAATCAAAGAGCATAGATATAATCAATTTACTTTTGATACTAACTTAAAAAGTAAGCTCAATATCAAGAAACACAATAGTAGGCATAACACTTTCCACATAAATGCAGAATTACCTCTCGTGGTGGTGGTTGAGAGAAGCTAAAATTAACCTTTGACTGAATAGCAAGCTTAACATCATCACAATCAATTGCAGATTTGCCAGCATGCTCTGAATATACTTGGGCATCTGTTAATACTTCAACAACGTAGCGATACCACAACTCCAAAAACTTGTGTATGACACGAGGTTCATAGTCCTCCACGCCCATTGATTTCAAAAGGGACTTCACAATTTTTGCGTCCCTTGGCAAGTCCTCATCTTTATCTGCCATAACCCTATCAAGCAATTTGATTAGAGCTTTTGGCATTTTCAATGTAAATAAATAAGAATGAATAGCATCTTCCTAGTCTCAATTATAAGTTTTAATTAAAGAGGAGAAACATTGTCCCTGCAACAGAGCAAGCCCGAATTGAGACATATAGCAGAGTGAATTACCAAATCCAATCCTTACAGCTCAGCGCTGAATCATATAATCACAAAAATAACAAAATTTTTACCGAAAGCAACCTACTTGGATCTGCAACCTACAACAAGCATTTCTCAAATTTCAATGCCTTCCAACAAAGATGAGTGAGGCCAGAATTAATTGAAATCCCTTTATACCAAACCAGGGTTTACTCAAATTGTAATCAAATTCTAAATTCAACACAGTATCACAATGGTTTCATCCTTCAAATTGCACAAATCACCATTTAAATTTTCAGCGAATTCAGACACCACATGAAATTAATTACCAAGGGAATCCCAGCCTAGGTTCATTCAAAGACCCATTTAACAACAAAATGCACAACCCAACTCAAACAATCCTTCTTGAACCAAAATCACCAAGAGATGATGTTCACCTCACCCAACTTGATGTACAAACTGGATTGAAACCAAGACCAAAAACCAGAATATCCAAGTTGCATATCAAGCTAACAACAAGATATACAGAATTTGAACCACATCAACACAGAAATCAACAAGCAACAGGATATAGAAAGACCAAACTCTATATTAGTTCAGTACAGGGATCCAACTAATTTCGTATTTAACTCATGGCAATCCAGCAATTACTTGGCAACGAGATAGACAGAATCTAGTCAAATCTAATACTCTTGTATTACTATCATGCAACTTTCAAGGGAATCAAATGGCAACCATGTCAAAAGCACCTCAACCAGAAATTAGTTTCTTCTAATTTCATACACTGACCCCAAAATCAGTTTAAAGCAGTAGAACAAACTAGTTCAGGACAAAGGGGATTTACCTTTAAAGTGTCAATCAATTAGAAGAAGACGGGCAATGTGCAAAAACTCAGTCTCTATTCCTCAAAACAGAAGAGGGGCACATGTGGACTTTAGGTTGTGCAACTTCTGAAGAATTATCGCAGAAGTTTCTTCACTTAAAGCTGCCTAAAAAATAATCAAATACCATCTACTGAGGCAAAACTTATTTTCTGGGTATGAAAAAGGGAATTGAGTTGAAAAAGAATCTCATATGGTAATTTCGAATCTGAACCACAACTTACTAGTGGAACTATTTCTGATGAAGAACAGAATTCTTCCCCAGTTACATCCTTTAAATTTTCTCTATAAAGTGGGAAACTTTAAATTTTGATGCTGTATTTATAAGAGAATAAAGGCAAACAGATTGCAACTATAGATGATTTAACGGATTTATAACAGAATCAACAAAGATTTATAAGAGAATAAACAAAGATTCAATAGATACCTTAGAAATATTGAAAGGGGTAAAAATGCGAACCCATAATAATAGAAGTTATAGGTTTCATTATACCACATATTGCAACGATACAATAATCACAGCCCTCTCCAAATGGGACAGCAAAGCAGCATAGACAAACCATATTTCCAATACATAGACTAACCATAAAGAATCATTAGTTCACAAGCAGAACATCAAACCATATTTAGCTCAACCAAGTGAATGGCAAGGAGAGGTTCAATGGCCCGAAGCTTTTAGAAATATCAGTAGCCTTGTGGTCTTTTGTTGTCAATGTTACATCAAATATCAGTAGCTTTTAAACAAATTTCACTAATCAAATCAGAATTAGTAGTTATGCTCCCTTTCAGAATTTCACTAATCAAACCAAAAAATTCCACTAATCAAATCGAATCAGAATCAGTCAAAATAATTATCAGTTTAATAAGAACTAATGAATTCATAAAGGAGAAAGAATAAGAGTTTAAGATGGAAATAAATTTAAGTAATGTCAGTTGATATGCTCCCATTCAAAATAATTATCAGGGTTTCATGCTCTTGCTACAGAAAATTGTATGGTCAAAATGCTTACCTCAAAATCGATTTCTTTCTTCCTCCTCCAAAGAAAAAGCAGTTCCACGAAGTGCAGAACAGAACAAACGAGATCGTTTTCCTCGGACTGCGAGATGAATAGGGGCGAGATCGTTTTCACTGGACTGCGAGATCGTTTTCCCCCTTTCTATGAAGCGAGATCGACGATGGAGATGAAGGAGTTTGCTGGTGTTTTGGGGATGGAGAAGTCGCTGAGGAGAACGAAGGATACAGAAGTTGTCCGCTCCGGTTAAGGGGTTCAAGGCCGTCCGTTCTGTGACCTTGAACTAATTTGCCACTCAATCCATGAGTATAAGGTCGAGATTGACGTAGCAATTTTTGCCAATGATTTAACCAAATTATTAATATTAATGAAAAGAGGTTCGATGTAAGAAATTCAAAGTTCATAAGAATTAATATCACTTTTAAAAACTCATAAAGCTTTTTGTACGCCATCTAAATTTTCAAAAATTATGCATATTTTATCTTTTATTTTTTTATTATAATTATTTTTCAAAAGTTTTTCTTTATCTTTTTCTTTATTTTTTTTAAAATTTTGTTGTTATAATTTTTTATTTTGTTATTATTTCTCTTGTTTAAGATTGTTATTATTCCTTTCTTTTAATTTTTTTTTTTTAACTTTGTTTTCATCCCTCCTTTATTTGATATGAGGATTATGAGGATTGGGCTTCATAAACTTGGCCCCTTCTATCTTGAATCTTATTTTTGCTTATTTTTCCAGTGGGCCAGACTTGAGTTGGACTCTCTTCTAATTTTTGACTTTTTTTATTTTGATTTCTTTAAATTTTAGTTTCAAATTTTAGTTTTTTGTTTTTATTTTTTATTTTTCATTTTAATAGCTATTTTTAAATTGGCCTAATTCACTTTTTAAACTAGTTTAGACAAAATAAAGTATTCACAATATAAATTAGTAGAATCGTTGAATCGAAACAAATGGGTACCTTTCTTTTGCAATAAAAAGTCTAATTGGTGCCTAAATTTTTAGTTTTAAGAGTGATTTTGAATCTAATAAGAAAACTTGCTAAGAGTTTTAATTTCGCTTAGGACTAGGACAAGTAAAAATAGGAAGAATAAGATGCAAGGAAAAAGGTGTCATTTACTACGAAAATAAATAGAAGAGACACATATAGATGGATTTTGAATTAAAAACCAAATAAAGAGAATATATATTTACTTTATTATATAGAATAAGACTAACAATAGAATAAGGATGTGGATTATATCAAATTTTTATAAAATAAAATGGTTTGTGCATTATGTTGTAATATAATGTGTGAACCTTATATAATTATATGTTTGGGTACTAATTGCATAAGACTACGTAGGATAAAGAAAACTATATTCCCCTGTATAAAAGAACGGGTTGTTTGTTATTTTTCTAATCTAAATTATCCTCAATATATTATAAGAAGATCAATGTGACTCTTATTTTTGACAAAACATATATTTATACTAATGACAATAAGAAAAGAAAAAAAAGGTACTTAGAAAGACAATGTGTGTAAATAAAGGTTCAAGTTGGGAGGTAAAACTTTTTTTAGAGTTAAGATTATAAGGAAAAAGGAAGAGAAACAAAGAAAATGAAAGAGAAGTAAAGACATGATTAAATGATAATTTTCTTTCTCGTTTGAGAAAACTTTGTTATCCAAAATTGTTTGAATGATGGGAATTTAAAATTATAAAGGAGGGAATATTTAGGAAGACTTTTGAAAGTTTAGTTAAAATTCCTTCATTCTCCTTCTCTCTTTATAACAAACTCTCAATTAAAGGAGAAGTTACAATGAAATCGTCTTTTCTCCTTCATTTTCCCTCTCCCAAACAAAAATATTTATGACGAAATTAAAACCAACCCCAAACTTTAGGGACAACAAGCATACTTTAGCTCCAAAATAATCATAAACTTGAGTTTGTGTTAAGTGTAAATCAATTTCAATAAATGATTAATTGCCTAAGCCATAATGAATTGCTTTCAGTCAAGAGGATTTTGGATGAATTGTCTTATGTAGATTGGACTGTTGGATCAATTCAATTAATTTTGGGGTGTAAAACCTATTTCTATAAGAACAAAAGTAAGCAATTTATTTCCTTATTTAAGGTAAAATGAAATAAAAGCATAATGTTGACCTTCAAATGTCCCAAAAATACAGTTAAATTAAAACTTCTTAGATATATTTCAATCATCCTCGAACATTAGAATTTACCTGAAGATAAAAGACTTTTAAGGAACTAGTATGGATCTTAGCTAGCTAAAAAAATTTTCAAGTTAATCACTACTAGCTAGCTAGAAAATTTTCCTAAGATATCTCACACTAGCTAGCTAGAAAAGCTATAATATTCTATATTTTGTAAAGTAATAGAGTCTCTAAAGAATGAAAAAATAGTTAAAAAGGAATTCATAGGGAGAAAAGAACCAGTCATAATTAAAAGAGCCAATCTAGACTTATTCAAGAGAAAAATCAGAGATTTAGAAAACATGAGAATTAATTTGAGAAATAAATACCTCTCATTATAATATTATAAAATAAGGTTAACAAATTAACTAAATAAGATTAATTTACTAAATCCTTGACGACATGCAAATTAAGACCCGTAGTGGCAATATTTTTTATTGAACTTTTTCAAACTATTTTAAGTCTATGTAATTTCTAAACAAATATTTTTAATTAAGAAGAGAGTCTAAAATTTGATATGGAGCTATCAATTTTCAAAAAGACTAAAAATGAGCTCAAAAGAAGGAATTAAAGTGTAGGGACAAAATGATCATTTTCAAACAAAAGTTATAAAACCATATAATCTTATATATATAGCATACCTCATCCTTTCTTCCTTCCATAACCAACCTAGACAGCTTTAAATACGCTTCCATGATAGCATGAAGAAGGGGAGAGAGAGAAGGGAAAGAAGGCCAAATTAGATAAGGATTTATGCCAAATTTTGTTATGATTTAATTATGAAATTTCTTCTACTTCTTATACTCTCTCTTATAATGGGTTGGTTTCTCAAAAAGGTAAAGTATGTGGTTATCACCTTGAGTAAAAGAGCTCACTCAAAGAAGTCAATTATACTAAAATAATTTCCATTAAGAGCTCATCAAAAATAAGGTATGATTTAAGCTAAGAAAAACTTGTATTCTTGGAACCCTAACCATGTGCATGTTTGGCCAAGAGAAGGAGTAAGGGAAGGATATGTATTTAATGAAAGATTGATAAAATCAAGGATTTAAAAGAATAAGGATTAAGAATATACAAAGAAATCAATCTAAAAAGCAATATAATGCAAGATAGATTTACTTAAGGTTTATGGTGGGCCATGAATACTTCAAAACGCTAAGAAGATGATTTGAACTCTATAAGGGGGAATCTCAGCCTAAGTAAGGAAATGATATCTACAGAAGCTTTTAATTTAGTTTAATATATTTAGATGCCTAAGTGAGTAATATAGAGGCTAAATTAATCATTGGTTTGAGGAAAAGAATAATATTTGATGATGTTAAGATTATAGTTCCATAAAAAAACCCTAATTTGTCTTATGAATGAAATGAGTGATATAACTGAGTATTTAGACTTGTTTTAGCCATAAAAAGTGAGTAAGATAAGATAGATGAATGATTAAATTATTGCATGAAGTGTAGTAAATGGGATGAGTCATTTGAGAACTTAAAGAAACCTAAATCATGCTTTAAGTTCTAATATGTACATATATTGCTAGAATAAGTTTAAATATATCCTAATTGGTTGTTTTATACATTAACTGATGTGTCTAAGCCAAGCACATGAGACTACACTAAAGAGTATGTGTGTGTGTGTGTGTGTGTGTGTGTGTATGTGAGGCCATGGGATCAAGAGAAAAAGAATAAGGGAATTGATTAAGTTTGCTTGATAAGGTAGTTTTTTCTTCATTCTTATATGTGTGTGATAAGGTAGTTTTTTCTTCATTCTTATATGTGTGGTTAGTTTACCTGAGTCATTGGTTACTTGTGTGTATTATTTGCAATTGTTTGGATTATTGGTTATTTGAGTAGACTATGCAATTACATGAGACCTACTTGGATTTGTGAGAAGGGTGGCTATATATTAGGTGAGGCCAGGGAAATGAGTATAAATATGCTCTAGCTTATGCCAAAAGTCCTTTAAAGATATGGATTTGCTCTTGCTTGAGCTAAAGAAACTTCTAAAGCATGGATTTGCTCTCTTGTGTATAGATTGGCTATAATTGCATAATATGCATACTTGTTTCTACATATTTGAGTGAACCATGTGTGATTAAATGTTAGTTTAGCTACTAGGATTCTTTGAATCCCATATTTTCCCATCTCCACTAACCATAGCTAAGTGATATGCAAAGTAAGGAAAAAGACGAGTCAAAGACTTAGAAAAGGTTGATTATGTCAAGAGAATTAGCCTAGAATTTGATATAGCATATATGACTATGTAAACTTATATTTTCATGTAATATAATGGCAGCATGTGCAAAGGTGTTAGACCATAAATTTATGAGCAATGGATGAATCTATTGAGACATTGAAACATAGTTTAGGATATAGAAATTCAATAACGTTATATGTATATTTTGATGTGGAATAGTGATTTTTAAATGCAAAGCAAATTTCATATGATGAAACATTGTAGTAGATACATATATGAATTAAAATTTACTCATGACAAGAAATAACAATTTAGAACTCATTTGGTAAATTTTAGAATCAAAACTTTGACCATTTAAGCCATAAAATATCCCTTTACCCTTAATTACCTTGATGAATGAATTTGAGGTTGAATTTTGGTGAGCAATTAGAAGACATTCAAAGTTTTCTATAGAATTAAATATTATCATTTGTGGAGCTCCATAGATATTTGATGAATTTCTAAAATTGGCCCTAAAAAATGTCATGGTAGTTACTATTCATACTATACAAGATCTTATTTTCATGAGATTTGAAGGACCAAATGATTTCAATTTGACTTGAAAATTTTATAATAAAAATTTTATATTATAAGCTTTAAAATGACATCTAATTTGCCTTAATCAAAGTTGTATAGTTTAAGTTATGAATTTTTGAAATTAATACTCTATTATGTGTTCTATGGCCAAAATAAGTAAATGACTCCTTAGATGGAACTAATTACTTGAGCATAAAATTATGAGATGGAATTATGAAAATCCATTTTTGAACCTCATGAGTCCATTTGATGTATATAGTAATTGGAATTTTATTGCTAAAAGTTTGGTTGTGATTACTTTTACTACAAATAGACATATAATAGTATAAGGTAAATGAAATGTAGTAAAGTATAACAAAAGCTCATAGGTTAGAGTTGACTTTGTTTTGACCAATCCTTCTAGCTAACATTTTTTAATTTGATATAGTTAAGTAATTAAATCCTTAAAAAATTCTTTGGAGGACATTTCAAAAGTTGACTACAAGTGGAAGGCTTATTACTAGGATTATCTTAACTTTCTTCTCAAAAACCTTGTTCTTATAATAAACTAAAATATACCTTAGACATAATTTAACTTAGAGCAACAATTTCTAGAAACTATTCCAAACTCATGAACATTTTCATCTTTTACATCAATCTCTGCTTACTTTTATGCTCTCTAATACCTTGATTTAAAATCCTAATTAAGTATAATTTAAGTTTATATTACATATACTTTGACAGCACCCAAGAATCATGGCATAAAAACTTATTTTCTAAAATTCTCGAACAATGTCATGACTTGAAATTTTGTACTATGACATGATTACCTATTGACTTAAGTTGTACTATAACTTGAATGCTGACAACATGAATTACGTCATAACATAAAAGAATTTTGCCACAATTTAGTTTCCTACTGTTTAAAATAATGAAAATGCATAAAAATGCAAGCTTTTCACCACTTCAAATCTTTTGCTATGATCTTTTAAGGGTAAAATTAAGGCTTGCTAAGGGGATTCCTCACCTAAGTCACTGTGTAATCATCTTACATTGCTTAAGGATCCATGGGAAAGAGTAGCAATCAAAATCAAGGATGATTATCCAACCAAATCAATAAAATGGGAATTCATGGTGGCAAAGTAGGTTATTTATACACTAAGTGACTAATTATGTCTCCCCTTTCACTTTTAATCCATACTTGGTCTCTAACATATGTCATAAATGCTTATAAGCTAGATTGAAAGTCACCAAGCTATAACAAAACTTGCTAAACCAATACTAAATATTATATGATAGCAAAATGCACTAAATGACAACAAAGACAACTTTGTGTAGCAAGTGACATACTTATTTTTTATGAATTCTTATCCATTTAATCTCAAACCTTTGCTAACAAGTTTTAAAAACATAATTACAAGGTTTTTGACCTAAAAGAACCATTATGTTTCATGGCTCTTGAATCTTGACTACCTCAAACCTCAATTCCATATAACCAACAAAAATAAGAAGGCATAATAGTAAAATGAGCCATTTAAGTGTGTGCAACATTGCATAACCTTATAATTTCATCTCCAAAAGTTCTTAAACCAAAGCCTACAAGTTTTAAATGTCTAAAGACATAATCCTAGGCTATAGAAACCTAATGACTCTGAGAATTTCAACTTTTGAGTAAGCTAAACCTCACTTACATATAACAAAATGAAAGCAAGTTTTTTATAGCAATTACACAACTTTTTTTATTAAGTTTCATATTCCAAATTGTGCATTTAGGATTCAAAGCACTCTAAACCAATTCTGACAACTTTCAATTACTAAAACAAATACATTCAAGCCATTAGGACTATAACAATACTTTTTTTGGCCAAACTGACCATACCACACCCCTTATAGACAATAAGATCCATTTTTAAAAGTACAACTTGTAGAAAGCTGGATTCACTCTCAAGTGTATCATATTCAAAGATTTTCAACATCATCATAAGCAAGCAAAACATAATGTAAACTTTATAACTTATGCTCTAACCTAAAATTTAGAGGTAAGGTGACAATGAAATTCCTTAAGCACTACAAACATATTAGAATAGCTCTTTCATTCCCAAAATATGCATCAACACTATTTTACACCAATTCACAAGCTCTAATCCATCTCTTTTTACATGAGATAGCAACCTTTGTCTTAACCCAAACTCAGTTCAACTATCATGAGAGAGCAACCTTTGTCTCACCCAAACTAATGCTTAATTACCATAGGAAGCAACCTTCGTCTCATCCAAGCTATTAGATAAACAACCTAGTTAATCTAGTACAAGCAAATATATGAAGAAAAATATATAGCTACTTGATAGGCTGGAAATTTAAGCAATCCACACATACAATGACAAGGCTCAGAATTGCAACAAATATACAGTTAATTTCACAACAAAAAAATAATCAATTTCCACTTAATGTTCTCTTCAATAATCAAAATTTTCAACGAGCAAACATATACATACCTACACCAACTCTTCTTAGGCCTTTATCACCAAATGCTAGGTCTTCAATTTCAATTCTTTATGTCACTTCAAATCATTATTCATATGCAAACAATTACAACATATTGTAGTTCTTAATTCTATCTTATAATTATAATCAACTAGACTATCAAGTCTTTCAAATATTACTCACCAACTTTTTTTCTTATTCTTCAAGCACTATACACCAACTTCTCAATTAAACTATCTCAAGCTTTCTATAACTCAAATTCTTAGATGTTAATGATCATCAAAGAAATGGACCATCTTATTGATACTTTAATATTGAATCAAGATAATTAGAAACTATACATACCACCATTACACTTGTTTACTTAGAGGTCTTTTGCTTCAAATCACCTAACTAAATTTTCCTCAAGTCTTCCCTATCAATTTCAACCAACAAAGCACTAAACATTCATCAAAACTCAATCTTCCTAATTTAAATGACAATTTTCAAAATGTAAGAATAAATTCACTTACCCAAACTTTTAGGCTTTGATCTCCAACTCTCATTACATCACTTATAGCCCCTAACAAACAAAATCTCCTTTGTGTACCCTTATTATCTTGGTCAAACAAGGAGGAAAGTGTCAATGAAGATTTCAACCCATAATTAATATATACTTGATTCAAGCAGGAAGAAAATCATCTTATAGAAATCCTTTTTTTTCTTCTCTAGCAATTTCATGCCTAAAACTTTAGGTGGCCTAACTTTTATTCATCAAATTGTCACCAAATCAAAAACTTAAAGCATCAAAATGTAGAGAAAGATATGAGGAATGACTTTTATAAAGAGAGTAGTAGATGAAAATCACAAAATCCTCACTACGCAATGGCTTTAAGTCACATGCATTGTGGGAGCTCCAGATTTTCCTTCTCTATATCTGTTTCTGTTGAGCACAAGTGTAAGGATATATATGTGTGGCTGATTAAGGGAAAATAAAGATGTTGCTTTAGCTTAATAAGAGTAAAATGGGAATTTTGGTTTAATTAATTAGATTAGGTCTAAAAATAAATAAATCGATTAGGTATAAAGGATAACACAATGGTTTTTGGGCTTTTAATTCAATTAATTATCTTAACTCTTGAGCTTCAAAAACTTGAATAATATTTCATCATAATTTTATACTGACTCAAATTTTTTATTTGTCTTGTTCTCCCTTAATTTATCTCACTTAAACTCCATTATAACTAATTACTTTTAGGTGGAATATTACATAAGGCACCAAAATTTTTTGTACAAACTATTTTGTTATTTTCATGGTATTTGGACCAAAATATTTGATTAATTAATGTATTTATTTATTTATAAATACAATATAAAGATATTATTTATTTATTTAGATCAAATTGGTTTAATTAATGACTCAGTAATTAAATCATTGATCTAATCAATTCCTTCCTCTAGTCAATAATTAGTCTCGCTCTAAAAACCATGTAAACTAATTAGATGAATGTCTATTGCAATAACAACACTATTAGGAACATGTTGGCCCTTGGAAGCTTCATATATAGAAGTATGTCAAAAATCAATTCAATTCCAAAAAATAGTAAGGTTCTAAGCATGCTATATAGTTTTATTTTAGATCCTCTCCATTATAGGAATGGTCTTTCTCCTACAGGGCCCTTTCTATATAGGAAAGGATTTAAATTGATATAGTTTGGTGGAATCTCACTTTTCTACCACTAGGATCTACCTTTTTGACAATTTCTACTAAAATGTACATTTTTTAATCATCTTATCTTCCAATCTCCATTCCTTGAAACTCTAAACATGAAATATACTAAAACCAAGCCACAACTTATAAGATTTTGTCACTAATTCAATAATCATATATGAACTAACACTGAAGAAGCCACAATCTCCTTTATCAAGTACAATGATGATGTTCAAGTGTGATTCATTATTAGATTAAACAAAAGCACATAAAGTACTTCTTACAACTTATAAGTGTTTGAATCCAAAATTCCATGAATGTTGAGTTAATTTTTAAAGTGCTTAAGAAGGGGAAAGGACACCTTTTATTGAGGATTTTACTATGTATCTATATTCTCTTCCTAAAAGGGGTTGATATCAATAGTTTCTTTCTTATATTTCTTCCATTAGCTTGGAAGGCCTTTATTTGGAATTGCTAGCTAATAGTTAGGCCTGATTATTGTATCATGATTAAGCAAAAAAGGAATGCTAGGCCCTACTATTGTCTTCAATAATGGTATCCTATTATAGTTGTAAGCAAACTCTAGAACATATGTTGAGATGTTACATTAGACATATTAACTTTTGGGCAAAAGATTATTGCTTGAATATATTGCATCATAAAGCAAAACTTGGATAAAGTTTATGAGATATTCATTGTCAAGTTTCCTAATAGAATTATTACATGTGAACATCTTTCACAACTCTAGTTTCATATTATTTGCCCTTTGAACAAGGTTCCAACCAAAAGCAAGCTAGCTATGCCCTAGCAATTAACAACAGAAAAGGCAAGGTAGTAGTAGTTTTAGCTAGCTTGATAAATCCAATTTTAAAGGTTATCTACCAACAAAGCTAAAATAGGGAAAAGAAGGCAAAGACAATATTTCATATGCAAGATCTTCTGGAATCTAGTAGTATAATTTAAAAGTGATATTTTTGTTCAAAAAATTCATATTCTAGTCTTATAAAGAAGCAAAGATGCAACTAAGCAATAGTTATCTAAATGGATAGGAATGACTCCAAGCCCAACTTCAACAGATTATGCAATAATTTTCTTTTAATTTATTGATTAGAAAGTGTATCTACAACGTAATTTCAGAACCAATTGCCAATATGGCTATTTTAGAAATAGGAAGTATAACTCCCATCTTATATTCTTATACTAGCTTAAACACATTTATCGCTTGTAAATTTTAGAAACTGGAATTGAAGGAAAACAAAAATTAGTAAGAACATCTCTTTACTTCTTCATCCAAGGGCAAAGGAAGACATAATGAAATTCTAAAACTCATATGATGGATGTCGGATTTACTACCAAATTCAATTACACCAAAGTTATCCCTTCCCTTTTGAGTTGCATGATTTCAAAATAATTTAAGGGTATGTTTCAGAATTGACAAAAACAGAGAGCGAATAAACCTAAGAAAATGGAAGGGCCGAGAAGGGAAAGGAATCAAGTAGTTAAATAATTATTTCTCCTTCCTTTATTTGGGAAAACTTTCTCCTCCAAAATCCCCCAATAGAAATAAGGGAGCACTTTGGATGATTTTGTATGCTTAGATGAATATCTTTAATATCCTCCCTTCTTTATCAATGACTTCCAAACAAGAGAAAGATTTCCATGAAACATTCCCTTTTTCTCCATTGTCCCTTATCCAAACGTACCATTAACAATTGAAAAAAAAAACATAAATACAATCAATTTGCTTTTGATGCCAACTTACATAACAACAATGTTAAAAAAAATAACAACTAAAGTTTCAAATTGATTTCTGATTGCTTCAACATTTTATTTATTTATTCTCTAAATTTAACTAATTTCTAACTAACTTTGAAGAGGAAAAAAAATAGTCAACAAACGGTGCTTAACAAAATAAAAACTATAGGAAACTAAAAGAAGACTAACAAAGTTGCCAAAAAAAAAAGTATAAAAAGTGGCCAAAAATGAGATTTTGTGGGCCTTCCCAACCAGATTCAATCAACCAAGGCTTACCAAATTATGGCCTACTAAAGTAAATTTCATATCAAATGCAAGAAAATAAATAAATAGAATTAATAAATTAGATTTAAAATTCAAATTGGATTAATATTTTAATTTAATATTATATATATATATATATATATATTAATTTATTATAATATATTAGATACTAGTAGATATTAGAATTTTATTGAATATATTATATATAAAAATTAAATTAATTAATATATTTTCATAAATATATTTAATATATTAATTTATTAACATATTTAAATTTAATATATAAAATGCAATGTATCAATGTGTTGTGGCAATTGACCTTCATGGCCCAAGTTGAAAGTGAAATTCAATTTAAAAAAAAAACTAAAATTGAAATTTTGAACTCCACTTGAATTTAGTTCCAATTTTAAACTCTATAAAAAAAATTTCCTATTTATATATGAAATTTCATTCTTCTTTGGTCCATTTTGGTTTTGGTTCAGAAGTCTCGTGATTTTTTTTTCTTCTTCTCCTTCTTCTTCTTCACTTTCTCTGATAAGACCTCCACTTTTTTCTTAATCTTTTCTAATATGTTTATCATTGTTGTTGGTACAAATATTGCCTTATATTACATGTCATTTGTAAATTGTCTAAACTCTTAAATCTTATGTCAATCTTGAATTTCTACTTGCTTGATGATATATTAGGACATGTCCTTTTATTTTTCCTCTCTTTTTTAATTTGATTTATGTTGAGTAGCTATTACCGATAATTTTTTTTAGTTCTTAATAGATATTACTCAATATGGGCAGGTATTTGGAAAAGAAGTAAAATTTTGAAAGTGAAGATATATTCACCATGTTCAAGTTATATCCTCAAAGGAATCAAAGATCCAAAGGCTTCAAGGTGAAGACAAAAAATTTAGAAGAAAGAGAAGAAGAATACAAATGAAGAACAAGAATGAGAAATTTAAAATGTTATTAATTAACTTAAAATAATTATTAATTATTAATTTATTTTAATTGTGGAAATGAAAAAATGAAACAAAAAAAGAAGGTTTAAAAAAAAAGAAACAAATGCAAAAAGTTGACTAAAAGAAAGTTGTTCTTTTTAAAAAAAAAAAAAAAAGCCACCACATTCTGTGTAACACCATGTTCATTAAGCTCATCTCACATGATTTCTAGACTCACTTCCTTGAGTCATACAAGTTTCCCAAAGAAAAGCTACTAAAATATTCAATTAAATTCATTATTTTTAATGTATTTTCTAATATTTCCTTTGATTGCATGTGTAATCCACCTTGAATGAGTAAGATGATACTAGAAATAATATGGTAATAAATGTAACACCATATTCATTAAGCTCACCTCGCATGATTTCTAGACTCATTTCCTTGAGTCATACAAGTTTCCCAAAGAAAAGTTACTAAAATATTCAATTAAATTGCGTTATGTTGGGGTTCAGAAGTTCCTCTCGTGTCTCGTGGATCCCGTGAACTTACTAACAATATTCTCTACTTATTTTCTATCCATACAATTCATAAACATCCCATAACTTTGCATAAACTATGGATCAAGAGCTAAAAACCATAAATATTCACGTTTTGCCTCGAGTTAGAATTTCAATTTTTTGTTAGCAATTTTAAAAAATTATAACTAAATCTAGAAAAATCGAAATCAAGCAACCCATAGCTTTCTAGAAATCTGTAGATGTTAAATTTACATTAAAAATAATTTCAAGTCATGAAATCCTCATCTAGATCACGTTTAAAAATAAAAAAGGGGCAAAGGTCAGACTGCCTAGTGCTATTGATACAACTTACTGATATAAAATTTGAAAATGCACAATTATTTTCACAAAAATTCAATTCATGGAAACTATATCAATTTAAAAAGTTACAGATATTAACTAGAGGAAAAAAATAGTTTTAGATCAATCTAAGAGCATTCAGACCCTAAAAATTAATAAAATAGTACTAGGAGTCTGATTGTGCACTTAGAACAAAACAAAAACTTCAAAAATCCATATCTCCCTTTCTAGACATCCAATTAAGATAGTTCTAGGCACAAGTCACTGGGATGATGTAGTTTCCCTCTATAAAATTTCATAGCCATTAGACATTATTTGCCCTGTGAATGATAGATATACATTTTCATACTATATAAACAGTATCAGTACTAAAATCAAAAAATTTGCCTACTTAAAAAATTTGCCAAAAATTTTGCAAACCTCCAAATATTATACACTTTAGCTTGTCAAAAAGCTCTCGACAAGATCTACATGTATGCTAAATTTTAGATTAAGAAAAGTTTATTTGGACAGATTTTGCCATAACTCACCATTATGATCATTTTTGCATCTTATAAGGCACTAACTTGGTCCAAATGGCTTTCCTTTGTGTTTGACACCTCTTAGGCAAGTTTGAAATAAATACAACTTGTATGAATGAACTGTCTAAATAGTCTCAAACCTCATACATATCATTTTGGTTATTCCACATTTAAGAATACGCTAAAAATCATGAACCATACAAGGAGCAAGTCTCATAATTTCATTACTTTGATGCTAATTATGGTTCTTATATCATTCATACATGCTATTACATTTGTTCAAAGGTTTACATCTCAAAAATAATATATACACATTTACTTTGACAATTAAATACAAAGAAAGCTACACAATTGTCAAAGTTTGGTCTCTTAAGATCTTTGACTTGCATTTCTTGCTTCTTGGGCACCATCTAAACATATTAAGATGAAAGAGGGAAGTGGAGTGAGATTCATATAATCTCAATAGCTCACATACCCATTTATACACACATTCATGGCATACATATATCAATGGCACAAATATAGAAGATGAATCAATCATAAACATATAAAACTACAATTCCATGTCACAATCTCACATCAAATTCAAACGTGAGCTCTAGGGACTTTTGGTTTTGCCTCACCCCATTTTTAGGACTTTTGGATTTGCTTTACTCTTGTCCTAGGGACTTTTGACTTGGTTTCACCCATCCAAGAGACTCTTGGCATTGTCTCTCCCATACCTTGAGACTTTTGGCATCCCTTCACCCACACTAAGGGATTTTTGACATTACCTCACCCTTATGAGCAATTTCTACAATCAATGTTATTCAAAACAACACATTAGTACTAATGTAATATCAAGACATCAAGTGGTATGTTTTCAAGTCACAAAAGTACCCACAAGCACACAATGACATATATATAACTAAGAATGTAAAGAGAATGAGGTAGAGAGCTACCTTGGTATTTATGCAAGCTTTACTTGGTCTTTCTCCTTTCCTTTCTTGGTCCCACAAGCACACCTAGGTGGGTTAGGATTCTCTTGGCTGAAACATCATAAATATAACTATACTTTTGAAGCAAGCCTAGACACTACATTTACTCTTAAGAGTACAAATGGTTCCATCGGTAATATAATGGTTCCATTAGTGGCCTATTAAAGCAACTTTCATAATTCAAGTTCTACACTCCATTTTTTTCTCATTTCTAGACCTTTTGACCTCATTTAAGGTCTTTGAAGCCATCACACTCTCACTTACACAAGTCTAGATACGTGTTGCTTCATAAGGCTCTATTATGAAAACCATTGTCTCATCTCCCAAACCATGGCTTCTAAATTTTTCCCAAAGGTTCCTCTAACCTTTTATCATCATATGAAGTCTCAAACCAAGGCTAGAATAAATTAAAACACTTCTTAGTCCATTCATCTAGTGTGAGGCCACAAACTTTATAGACTTACTATTCAAGTCATTGTGTACCAATAATCACTTACCGACTAGCAAAAATTGACTAATGAGCTGCATAAAAGCAAGTCCTTTAAATTGAGTTAGATAATGTCCCAAAATATTTGGGTAATACCCTAGGCTCTTAAAAGTAATAATCCCAGGCTCAAACATTAATAAAAACGGAGCTAAGATGGTAAAGTAAAATTGTAACAAAAATTGACAAAATGTAATAGCATTTTCATAATTATGCACGATTTTTGAAAAAACTCATAGAAGAGCTTTTTAAATGAAAAATTTGAATTGCCCAAGGTTCTCAAAGCCTCTAAAAATCATAGGAAATCCTGAGATAGTTAAAACCCTTTCGGTGTACATTTTTAAAAAATTACGCATAATTACGAAAATGCCATTGTATTTTGTCAATTTTTGTTACAATTTTACTTCATCGTCCTAGTTTCATTTTTATTGTTGTTTGAGCCTAGGGTTATTATTTTTAGAAGCTTAGGGTACTACCCAAATATTTTGGGACATTATCTAACTCATTTTAAAGGACTTACTTTTATACAGCTCATTTCGTCGCTTTATAGAATTTATCGTTCGTTACATTTTCTTTCAGCCATAAGGAGTTTCTTTCTAATCATTTTATTACATGTAGTGTCAGAAACTATTTGCTTTATGATTAGAGCAAGTCAAAAGCTCTGTAGTAGTAGCGCAAAAAAAGAAAATCAGATACAGTAAACTACTGACGTAAATTCCCTAGTAGAAGAGCTTAGTCTCTAAAAGAAGTAAATAAAGAATAAATTTCATATCATATTATTTCTAGTATCATTTTACTCATTCAAGGTGGATTACACATGCTATCAAAGAAAATTCAAGAAAATGCATTAAAAATAATAAATTTAATTGAATATTTTAGTGGCTTTTCTTTAAAAAACTTGTATGACTCAAGGAAATGAATCTAGAAATCATGTAAGGTGAGCTTAATGAATATAGTGTTACATTCTGTGAGGCCACAAACTTTATAGACTTACTATTCAAGTCATTGTGTGTGTACCAATGATCACTTACCGACTAGCAAAAATTGACTAATGAGGTGACTAATTTTTCAATAAAAAATATTATATTTCCAACTAGATTTGCATATTTACTGATTGACACTTTAGTCGGCAAATGTCTTTTTCCATTGTAGTGTTAAAAAAAGGAAGCTTAATATCAAGAAACACAATAGTAAGCATAATACTTTCTAAATAACTACAGAATTACCTCTCGTGGTGGTAGTTGAGAGAAGTTATAGTTAATCTTTAAATAGCAAGTTTGACAGCATCATAATCGATTGTAGATTTCCCAAAATGCTCTGACTATAATTGGCCATCCATCAATACTTCAAACACATAAGGATACCACAACTCCAAAAACCTATGTATGATGTAAGGTTCATAGTCCTCCATGCCCATTGATTTCAAAAGGGACTTCACAATCTTTGCATCCCTGGACAAGTCCTCATCTTTATCTGCCATAAGTCTAATGAGCAATTAAATTAGAGCTTTCATCATAGCTTAGCAGAATTGCTGGTTCGAAACAAATGGGTGCCTCTCTTTTGTGATAAGAAATACAATTCGTGTTCAAATTTTCAATCTTTCCATGAGGTTAATTCGGGATCTGACTGGAAAACTCACTGAGGGTTTCAATTTCATTCAAGGTTCAAAATGGTCAAAATAGGAGAAGGAAGACATAAGGAAACAATGTCATTTACTACGAAAATAGATGAAAGAAACATATAGAAATGAATGAGAACAAATTCTCTCCATTTTGGGCTAGAAATGAAGGTCATTTTGGCTAATGTGAACCGTCTTATCCATCCAGCAAATTTTAGGCCTTTTAGTTGTGTTGGTGGCTTTTTTTTTGGGGGGGGGGGGGGGGGGGGGGGGGGGGGGGAAATGTAGAGAGATTAAAAAGTTTAATTATGAGAATAAAAATTTTAGTTGTGAAAAAAATTTTAACTATAAGGATTTTGAAATGTAATTTTTTTCTCAAAGTTAAAATTTTTGTCCACATAATTAAATTTTATTATCCTCACAGTTAAAATTTTTCAAACAATTAAAATTTGTGTTCTCACAACTAAAATTTTTTTACCACTAAATGACACCAAACACAACTAGATGGCTTAAAATTTGCTTATCAGACAACTCACAATTGGCCAAAATGACCTCCGTTTCCCGCCCAAGATGAAAATAATTCATTCTCAATGAATTTTGTTTGAAAAAACAAATAAAGAGAATATATATTTAATTTGTACAGAATATAAGTTGGAGTAATTTATTTTAAATAATTTCATATATCATATCTATGCAAGCAAAAATAAGATTTAAAGCATAAATTCCCCAAAATAGAGACTCGCTTTCAAATCGGCCGCAAAGACCAAATCCATTCAAGCTTATAACACAAGTCGAATTACATACATCAACCAGCAGCCATCAAACAAATTCGGCAAATTATAAAGGTCACACAACAACACAAGAAGTAGAAATTATTGTTAAAAAAAATAAAAGCAAGTCAAAATTAAAAGAAGAGGAAGAAAAGCTAAACTAATAATCACGTGAGACCCACTAATAAGTGAAAAAATGAAATAAGTGGAGTCGTCAGACTTAAATATCACAGCTCAATTCTTCTAGTATTTTTAAACTTCCTTCTTGAAGCTTCATGGTTCCTTTCTTTCTTCATTTTTTGCTACTCTTCATCCTTCGAAGCTCCCCACACATGACCTCGTCGAGCTGGTTCCGTCATCCTCTTGCATATCTTGTGTTCCATCTACCCATGATCTCCACCACCGTGAAACCATGCTGATGGTGGCTCATCCTTTGTTTTGTAATATAACCAGATAATGGGTTGGATAACAGAGTTGAGCTTCTTTATTTGTTCCCATCGCCAACTTCTTCCATGATTTTTGCCTTGCAAGGTCCGAAACTTTCCCCACCCATTTATGCTACAATTCTTGCTCTTTGCTTTTTTTTTTTTTATTTAAGTTAGCTGTAGGTTTATGATTTTAAAATTGTAAGATTTTAAGAAGAAATCTTGAAAATTTCTTACTTTTATATTTTAACGATTCTCTATGCTTCCATGAAATTGGTGTTCGGTTGCGATTAGTAGGTAGGGAATTCCATTATCTAAATTCTTGTTTTCCATTAGATACAGTAAATTTTTTTTAATTAATTGTTTAAAACTTTAAAGATCTAATTTTAATAGCAAATTTTTAATTAAATTGGAAGGACTTTTGGGTACGCTATTCTAAAGAAGAGAAGGCATGTTTGATGATAAAAAATGGTCATTGTTCTATGGATGCAAGGCGCCTTGGTGAGCTACATGTGCTGTGCTAATAGCCTTGTAAATAGTATTGAGTGACTGAAAGGCTAGTGTTGGACATTCTTTTTGCACCGGAATGCTATCTTTTTTCTATAAAAATAATAATAAAGAAATAATAAGTATAATTAATTAATTAATACAATAATTAGTATTATTGAACGGGTTAAAAAGCATACTTTGATTTGTGGCTTTTTTATAATTGTGAGTTGTCTAATTATACATAGACTTATAGATCTCTAGCACTTCTCATTGATTTTTGGGCTGACTACTTGTATTAAATCTGAGCGTAGTATATATTACAGATTAATAAAGGTTTGAATGATACACCTTTATCCCTTGTGTTAACACCTTTGTTTCCGTGCATCTTTGAGGACTTGGGTATGAGTGATGATTTGCTATTATTGATATTTAGGATATTTTAAAGACTCGGTTTTAGTTTGGATTGAATAATTGGTGCCGTCTTTCGGGACATAAAGGTTCCAAGTGTATGATATTGTTAAATTAACTTACTTCAATTTTGACTAGTTTCCTTAAGAATGTCATAATGGTCTTTATTAGATAAAGATAAGATTGCTGCGGATTTAACAGAATGGATATGTTTTGATATGAATTAGTTGTAGTTTATCTTGTGGAGAATATTTTGAATAGTTGATAAGTATATATGTAGTTGAGATAAGTTGTTACAGGTTGTTGTATTGTTGCTAATTTTTAGCTGGTGTAGTTACAGAAGTGGTTACACAAGTGGTTACCAAAAGTGTATAAATAGTCTGATATATGATCAATAAGGTAAGCTTTTCTGATCAAACTTTTCATGTTATCAGAGCTACAGGATATCGTTTTGCCTCTTTAAACACATATCATGGAAGGAGAAAGCAAGAAATCACCTTACACTTTGTCTTCAAATGATAATCCTGGAAATTTGATTACCCAGGTGCAATTGAGAGAAAACAATTATGATGAATGGGCTCGTGCTATCAGGACGGCGCTGCGAGCTAAGAAGAAATTTGGTTTTATTGATGGAACAGTGACAAAACCAGAAGAAGACTCGGATGAGATAGAGGATTGGTGGACAGTGAACTCTATGATTGTGTCATGGATAATGAACACGATCGAGCCCACCGTAAGATCTGCCCTGACCCACATGGAGATCGCCAAGGATTTGTGGGATGACATCAAAGACTATTTTTAAGTTATCGATGGAGCTCGGGTGCATCAGCTGAAATCGGAACTTGCAAATTGTAGGCAACAAGGAGCTTCCCTGATGAGCTACTACTCGAAGCTGAAACAGTTGTGGGAGGAACTAGCCAATTATGATGTAATTTCTGGGTGCAAGTGTGGAGAATGTGAGTGCAATATTGCAGCGCAGTTGACAAAGAAACGAGAAGAAGAAAAACTACACCAATTTCTGATGGGATTGGATGATGCATATAGAGCTGTGAGATCAAATATCTTGAGCACATCTCCATTGCCCAATGTGAGCAAAGCGTACTCATTGATTTGCCAAGAAGAACGGGTGCAAAATACTTCAAAGGGTAAAGAAGTAAAGGCAAAAGCCTTAAGCTTCGCTGTTCAAACCGCTGATAAGAGCATTGTGTGCAAACACTGTAATAGAGAGGGGCATGATGTCGAAGGATGCTTCCAATTGATTGGTTATCCTGAATGGTGGGGCGATCGACCTAGGACGTCAAGCCGAGGCAAGGGAAGGCAGCAAGGAGGAAGAGGACGAGGAAAGAGTATGGGGCGTGGTCGTGTTTCAGCACGAGCTAACTCTGCTCAAATAGGTGGGAAGCCTGAAGAAGAAGTTAAAGCAAATGCAAATCAGATTCCAGCTGAGCTGACAAATGAACAGTGGGCAGCCATTATGAGTTTATTGAACACGCGCAGTTCAGGAAATATTGAGAAGATGACTGGTAAGGACAATTTACATTGGATAATAGACTCAGGGGCCACACAACACATGACAGGACGATGTGAAATCCTATCTAAGACACAGCAGATCCTTGGTTGCCCAATTGGACTGCCTAATGGCAATCAAGTGACAGCATCAAAGAAGGGTTCAGTTGCCTTGAGTGAACATGTTCGGCTGGAGAATGTTCTTGCTGCTCCAGGATTGAAATTCAATTTGATTTCCGTATCACAATTGATTGATGAATTAAAATATAATGTATTATTTACTGATAAGCTCTGTTTGATGCAGGACCGCACTTCGAGGATGGTGATTGGAATGGGTGAACGATGCAAGGGGCTCTATTATTTGAAGACTGGATCACCGACTCAAGCACTCAGAGTAGGAACAGAAGATGTGCATAACTTGTGGCATAGGAGAATGGGCCATCCGTCTTCGAAAATAGTAGAATTGATTTCTGGAGTTAGGAATTTTAATTCAAATAAGAGTTGTGATATTTGCTTTAGAGCTAAACAAACCAGAGAAGTATTCTATTCAAGTGATAATAAAGCCAATGAAATTTTTAATCTTATTCATTGTGATTTGTGGGGGCCTTATAGAGTTCCTAGTTCATCTAATGCCTCCTATTTCCTTACGATTGTTGATGATTTCTCACGATGTGTATGGATATATTTGTTGATTGATAAAATAGAAGTAGGACAGGTTTTACAGACTTTCTTTGCCATGGTTGATAGACAATTCAATCAAAAGGTGAAAATGGTTCGGAGTGACAATGGGACTGAGTTCATGTGTTTGAGAAGCTACTTTCAAGAAAATGGAATACTTCATCAAACATCATATGTAGGAACACCACAGCAAAACGGATGAGTAGAATGAAAGCATCGACATATCCTCAATGTGGCTCGAGCTTTGAGATTTCAAGCTGCTCTTCCTATTGATTTTTGGGGTGAATGTGTGTTGGCAGCTGGGTATTTGATTAATCGCACTCCATCACAGGTCCTTAAGGGCAAAACACCTTATGAAGTTCTGTTTGGTAAGCCTCCTACCTATGATTGCATTCGTGTGTTTGGATGCTTGTGCTATGTTAAAAATTTGAATTGTGGCAAAGATAAGTTTGCTAGTCAAAGCCATAGATGTGTCTTTGTAGGATATCCATTTGGTCAAAAGGGATGGAGAGTATATGATCTGGACACGAAAAAATATTTTGTATCAAGGGATGTAGTGTTTTGTGAAGCTGAATTTCCATATGCTGTCGGTGTTGTTCGACATGATCCACCGGGCCACAAACAGATACAGCAGCCTGAATTTTGTAAAGTAGAGGATATAGTTCCACAGGCAACATGTCAGACAGACAGTTCTAATCATGATCACGGTGACGAGGGTCATGAACCATTGTCATCTGCTCCAATGGAGAGTGCTGAGGTGAGGGAGGGAGAAGTCGTGATGGAACCTAACTTGGAAGCATCAGAAGAAGTGCAAGAACTTGGGCGTGGTTTACGCACAAAGCAAGTGTCAACTAGACTGAAAGACTATGTAACTTATGCAGCACAA
Organism: Erythrophleum fordii; assembly: GCA_032878935.1. NCBI lineage: Eukaryota > Viridiplantae > Streptophyta > Magnoliopsida > Fabales > Fabaceae > Erythrophleum > Erythrophleum fordii. The sequence continues at coordinate 1,939,038 of JAVQMF010000025.1, read as the reverse complement.
AGAGTGAGCCCCTCTGCACATTCATCCGAATCAATCCCACCCTCAGGTACGCCCTGCGACTTAGCTTGTTATGTGAATTATGCAAATTTTTCACCACAACATCAGGCTTTCTTAGCAGCTATCACGAGGAATGTTGAACCCAAATTTTATCACCAAGCAGTAAAAGATGTTAGATGGTGTGAAGCGATGAGCAAAGAAATTGATGCTCTTGAGAAGAATGGCACATGGACTCTTATTGATTTGCCCAGAGGAAAGAAAGCAATCGGTAGTAAATGGGTCTATAAAATCAAATATAACTCTGATGGTACAGTCGAAAGATACAATGCACGACTTGTGATCCTTGGAAATAATCAAGTTGAGGGCATCGATTATAACGAGACATTTGCTCCGGTGGCAAAGATGGTGACGGTGCGCACTTTTCTCTCTGTAGCAGCAGCTAAAGGGTGGGAACTTCATCAAATGGATGTGCATAATGCATTTCTTCATGGAGACTTAACTAAGGAAGTATACATGAAAGTGTCACCTGGATATCGTGTGACACCTTAAACTACTACCACTACCTAGCCTCTCCATAGGCTCGGTTCCATATGATTTCCAAAGAGTCACTACTCTCCCGTGGCATTTACATGCTATGAACCGGGGTTTCATATACTCATCTTTCACCCCGTGGGTCCTGTGAATCTATCTCAAGTATCCTCAACTCAAACTCCATACATATGACTCATACATAGCATAAAACAAACCATAAGCCACGGGTATAGAGCCGAAAACCATAAAAATTACATTTTCTCACTTGGGCCCAAAAGTCATATTTTGGCTCTAAGGTTGGAAAATCATAAGAAATTGTAGAAAAATGGGAATGCAGCAAACCTTAACTTTCTGGAAAGCTCTAAGTGTTTTCTTTACACTAAAAATCATTCCCAATCAAAATCTCGGCATTTGGACCATGTTTGACATCGAAAATGGGAGGGAGGTCCAGCTGTCACTGTTTCTGGTGCAGCTTGCTGTCATGACTTTCGAAAATTCATAACTAAATCCACAAAAATCTAATCTGGGCACATTATACCAATTCGGAAAGATACGGATGTCTAATAGAGGAGAAAAATAATTCCAGATCAGTTCAGTAGCTTCTGCACCCTGAAAACCGATGGAACAGTGATGGGGGTCAGGTAAGCTCCCTGATGCTGATACAGAACTTCAGACGGTCCAATCTCTCTCTACAGACCTCCGATTTGGGTGATTCTAGTTCCAACAAGTCACTTTGGTTTTCAAGTTTATGTGTATAAAATTTCACCACATTTGGAATCCGTTTGGTCTAAAAGTGCCACAGATTTCATTTTCTGGTTTAGATGAACAGTACATGACCAATCCATTAAATTCTCCCAAATTCAACAATTCCCCAAATATTCTCTAGACCTCCATATTACCCACTTTAGCTTCTCAAGAAGCTTTCTACAAAATCTAGAGGCATGCTAAATTTCGTGGCAAACGGAGCTCATCCGGTCATACTTTGACGGAGCTTTCAAATTTCCCGGTTTTGGCACCCCAAAGGTCCAAAACGGGTCCAAATAGCCTCTCTCACATTCTCACTCCACATGGACAAGTTTAAAAGCATAAAACTAGTATATCTAACATGTCCCTATGATCCAATTCATCATACATCCAAATCTCGCTATGCTACGGCCAAATTTACACTATTTCATTCATGCATCAAAAGGGGCAAAACCCTCATTTCCATTCATTTGGCTATAAATATAGTTCATACAATATCCTTTCATACATTTACATTAGTTACAACCTTTACAACTCAAAAATAGTGGGCACATCTTCATTTGGCACCACTTTACATCATATTTACATCAAAACATAAACTCATAACTAGTTACGCATGCTCCTAGGCTCCTTGGTGTATGCTCGGTTCTCCTTGAGCTCCACCTAGCATATTAGTTGGGAGGGGAAAGGGGTGAGATTCGGAGAATCTCAGTAGCTCAAGCACTCAATCCAGCAAGCAATCAAGGCATATAACAAGTCAAAGCATGTGAATAAGCATTTAGCTATTCTCAAACATCCAACACATAATGTACATGCTATGGAATTCACAACAATGCTAAAAATGGGCTCCAGGGACTTTTGGTCTAGCCTCACCCGAGTTTAAGGGACTTTTGGATAGCCTCACCCGAGTTTAAGGACTTTTGACTTGGTCTCACTCATTTGAGACTTTTGGCCTTGTCTCACCTATCTCAAGGGACTTTCGGCTTCACCTCACCCATCTCAAGGGACTTTCGGCGCTACCGCACCCGAGCAATTCCCACATTTCAACACACAAGCATATTGGCATCAATGCATCAAAGCAATAACATATGGCATATTCCATACAACAAGCATATACATAATCATACAATGACTATCATATCCAAGAATGCAACAAGAAAGAGTGTAAGAGAGAGCTACCTTTGGAGCCAAAGCCAACACTAGCTTTTCCTTTCAATTTCTCCTCTCCCTCCTTAGGGTCACAATCACACCTTGATGTAAGTGTTTCACTTGAGCCTAGACACACAAAAAGCATGCAATTACTCTCTTGTAATTTAATTTAGAGTAACCCTTCTATCACATACAACCTAGGGTTCTCTCTCTAGAATGCCATTACCCCTTTCTCTCTCTCAAGCTCCCATGGTAGTGGAAAACCTCATTTTCAAAGAGAACTCAAGGATTCAAAGGAGTTTTCCACTTTCCCTCTTCTGACCCATGCCCAAAATTCGTCCATTTTCACAAATAAAACCGCAGAAAGAGAGGGCAAAGGGAGGGGATCAGAGTTCTAAAGAGAAATAGGAGAAGTTACCTTACCTTTCCCTTGATCTTCCTCCTTCTCTTGATCTCTCACACTCTCTACGCCTCTTTTCTCTCTTTGGGTCGAAGCTTAGGGCAGATATGAGAGAAGAAATGAGTTTGGGCGTTTAATGAAGTCTGATTCTCGCTATTTACTCTCTTCTGGACTGACTCTCGCTACGGCGAAAACTAACCTTCACTATAGCGAGCTCGTGTAATCTGACTTCGCTATGACGAGGTGTAATGATGAGAGACCCTCTAGGAACCTTGTCCTAGGAACCTTCAACAAGATGACACTTTGCCCGAGACCGGCTAGAAAACAAGAATGTTGGTCAAAGGAAAGACCCTAAGAGAACTTGTCTCTTAGAACCCTAGCCTCAAGACGTCACAAAGGAAGACCAATCCTTTGATAAGTCACGTGAACTCTCAGAGAACACAAAGAAGCAAAAGCCTCACAAATAACTGAATAATACTCAATTTCATTCATGTGTAAAATAGAATACAATAGGAAGCCTTTTATAGGCAAAAATTTCTAGAGTCCTAATTAAAGTAAAACTCTAAAATCTGATTAGAAATATTTTAAATGATACCTAATATATATCCTAATTAGATTAGGATACTAATCTTAACTTGATCTCCAAGATAAGCTCTTTGACCAAGTTCAAAAAATAATAAAATAATAAAAAACGAAATTCAAAAAGAATCCTAGTCAAAACTAATTAACTCTTTTAAATAGTCACATGGGGTGCACATGCTTCATTAAAAATCACATGGTTGACATATGATTCTTAACTCTTGCAATTGGACTCTAATTGGGCCTTGGCACTCCTCTTGTATGTATGTAACTACATTGGGCTTTCAACATGTTGGATATTGAATTTAGTTGCTCCATGGATCTTCTTAAGATATTGGGCTTCCACTTGGACTTCCACTTTTGTATCTTTAAGGAGATCTTGATCAAATATGGATCTTGGGCTATAAACTTGGGTCGACGTCCAACATAGAGATTATTTTGAATTCTTTGAAGTTTTTGGACATATACTAGCACAATTTGAGCCTCTTGAGCATGGGCCATCTCTTCATGAGCCATTTGGACCTGAATCATACCCTTTTGAATGATTTGAGTTTCTTGATGGATGAGGGCTTCTCGAACTTGTAGTGCTCTAATGGGCATGCCTACTGGTATTGTATCATGTAACCTTCGTTACGGCGAGATCGGGTCAATTCCCTTCGCTATAGCGAGATTTACCACTCGCTATGGCGAAATCGCGTTAGTTCCAGACCTCATTCTCGCTATGGCGTACGCTATAGCGGGCAACTCCCTAGTTTTTGTATGGGCTGCTGCCAGCACTCGCTATAGCTAGAAACGCCTTCGCTATTGCGAACTAGCTCTCTCGCTGTAGCGAGACCATTTCTCGCTATTGCGAGAGGACTTGGCAGAAATTCTGGATTCCGAAAATTTCCAGTTTTCACTTCCTTTTCTTTTCCCTTCCTTTTCTTTTTCCCGGTTGTTACATATCGCACCACCAATATCAACAAAGTCTGCCGTTTACAGAAATCTCTTTACGGATTGAGATAGGCACCTCGTTGCTGGTTTGCAAAGCTTGCTGCTGCTCTTCTTCAGTATGGCTTTACTCAATCTCACTCCGATTATTCATTGTTCACTCTTCATCGTGGTGAGATGCATTTGCTTGTCTTAATATATGTTGATGATCTCATCATTGCGGGCAATACAACGCAATTAATTGTCCATTTTAAAGCATATTTGAGTCGTTGTTTTCATATGAAAGACTTGGGTGTGTTGAAATATTTCTTGGGTGTTGAAGTGGCTAGGAATGCTGAGGGAATTTTCTTGTGCCAGCGTAAGTATGCTTTGGATATTATAAATGAAGCTGGTTTGTTAGGAGCCAAGCCCTCGTCCTTTCCTATGGAACAACACCACCATCTCGCATTGGCCAAAGGGGACTTACTTGACAATCCTGAAAAATATAGGCGTTTGGTAGGGCATCTGATTTACTTAAGCCTTACTCGGCCTAATTTAACATATGCTGTTCACATTTTGTCTCAGTTCATGCAACAGCCACGGAAAGAGCATTGGGAAGCTGCCTTACGGGTTGTGAGATACTTAAAAGGGAGTCCTGGACAAGGCATTGTTCTTAAAGCTCAATGTGATCTCAAACTGCAAGCATTTTGTGACTCAGATTGGGGAGGATGCCCATTGACAAGGCATTCGCTTACAGGATATGTAGTTTTTCTTAGCAGCTCACCTATCTCGTGGAAGACTAAGAAGCAACAAACGGTGTCTCGCTCATCAGCTGAAGCGGAATACCGTGCTATGGCTGCAACGGTTTGTGAACTCAAGTGGCTTAAAGGTCTATTGTTGTCATTAGGAGTATCTGTTTGTGGTACAATCCCCATGTTCTGTGACAGTCAGGCAGCAATGCACATTGCTGCCAATCCAGTTTTTCACGAACGTACGAAGCACATAGAAGTCGATTGCCATTTTGTGCGAGATGCGATCAAAAATGGAGATATTTCAACAGCCTATGTCCGCAGCAATGCACAATTAGCTGATATCTTTACCAAGGCTTTGGGACGAGAAAGGTTTATTTCCTTACTTCACAACTTGGGCATTTAAAATCCTCATGCTCCAACTTGAGGGAGGGTATTAGATAAAGATAAGATTGATGCGGATTTAACAGAATGAATATGTTTTGATATGAGTTAGTTGTAGTTTATCTTGTGGAGAATATTTTGAATAGTTGATAAGTATATATGTAGTTGAGATAAATTGTTACAGGTTGTTGTATTGTTGCTAATTTTTAGCTGGTGTAGTTACGAAAGTGGTTACGCAAGTGGTTACCAAAAGTGTATAAATAGTCTGATATATGATCAATAAGGTAAGCTTTTCTGATCAAACTTTTCAGTCTTTTAGGAAATTTAGGAATATCCCTACCTTCATGGACTTGTTGGAAGTAGTGGTAGGATGTATTATAGTAGCATCACCTGTATTGTATTGTGAGTAGATAACATCCTATTATATAATTTATATTTTCACATATTTTTCTACCTTGCAATTTCTTGCTAATTTTATTTTGACCACCCCTTTTTCTATTGGTAAGAAGCTTAGGTTTGTTTCTTTCGTTGTGATGTAGCTATTTGCTTAATTAGCCATCCTTCTTGATTCCTTTTTAAAGTGAAGTGATTCTTAACTTCTAGTATGGCCATCCATTGAATTGGGTATTGTAGTTAAAACCTATGCTCTTTATAATTTATTTTAGCAAGTCAAACTATTTGAAAGGCTGAAGCTTAGGTTCTCTTTATTTGTAAATGACACTTGGTAGTAGGCTTTCAAGGGCATGAAGCATTAGATTTATGGTAGTGCACAAGTAGGTACTTGTTAAGCCACCCAAAAACCATGTGTCTTGTTGTGAAATTATGTGAAGAATAATTTAAGACTAGTATGAAAAATAGAAGCTAACATAAGTAGTAAATTAATTGATGTGAATTGAGTAATATACTGAGACTAATGTTAGGGATAAGAAATAATGAGATAAGTTTTAAACCCACATCCTTTGTAGAAAATTAATATGAATTATAAAGCTAGTTAAGGCTAGCAACAGAAGTAGGAAATAGACTAGGATGAGGTGCTTATTGACTTAATTTTATAATCTTGACATCTTAAGGTAAATTCTAAAACTCTTGAATTTGTGAAGAAAGTTAATTACTAATTTAAGCTGGTAATGGTAGCAAGCAAAGTAAGCCAAGTAGTGTAGGGGACTTGGTGGTAATTAAGGTAAGAGTAGGAATCAATTGAGGATGGGTTGGTTTGGTAATATAGAATGTAAGAGAAAGTTATGCTTGGTTCTTTAAATTCATAGTCATTGTAATTATGTCTAAGAATATTTATGGACCAACCCCCTAGAGGGAATTGATAGTAATTTGGTGACAGATGGATCGAAATTTGTTCTATCAACACTATGAATAAATTATAAAATATTGATATGCTTTCAACTTTTTTTCCCATTTTTATCTCTTTCAATTTTTGTTTGTATTCTGTATGTCCATTAGGGTAAGCATCCTAGGTAAAGCTTCCTTGTATGTATATTATTAATTATATTATATCTTCTAAACTATGGTATGCTATATCAGTTATATTAACAAAATGGATAAGAAATGACATGATGGTTAAAATTGTCACTCTTAAAAATTTGAAAATTAATGAATTTGACTCAATACACTTTTATGGAATTGTTTAAATGTTTATGATTATGAAATACCACATTATTAATTGTGTAAATTTACATTTTGGAACATCAATTCTAGAATATTTTGGAATATGAATTATACTTTATTATATGATACATACATATAAGGTAGAATTGTCCAAAACACTAGTAACTAATAATAATCTTATTAATCCTCAATGCACTCTAAATATCACCATGTGGTTTCTATGATTGAATACCATAATAGTACTGAATTGAATGCTCTTCGATAGTTCATAGGCCAAGCATTTATATTTAGATATATGATTATTTACTCTTATGAGTTGTGTGCTCACATTAGTATATATGTTAAATAGAGTTCTACACAGACCTTTATATTGTAATGTTTGCACTAAATTGTTTTCTAATTGCATTTGTTTACTTCTTGATTTTTAAACTTCTTTTGCATGAACTAAGTCTTATTTATCTCCTATTATTTTTCTTTAAATTATAACTTGATTTAATTATCATTGGCTATATATTTTCTATATCTTATTGAGTTGGTAATGAAACAAACAAATTTTTCATCAAACTTAATTTCATAACTTGATAAAATCTAAGAAAAATTACATTCAAGGACTTAGATTTTGCAACAATTATAATAAAGGATCTTAAAAATTAAAATTATTTCTAAAAACCAAAATTACTACTAAGTTTTGAGTACTTACTACTAAATTTAAAAAAGTTGTTACTAGGTTTTAAAAAAGTTACAATTTAAATAATGTTGATAGTAACTTTTCTAAAATCTAGTGGTAACTTTCCTAAACTTGAATAATAAGTGGTAGTAATATTGGTCCTTAAGAATGTTTCAATTTTTAAGATTTTTTATTATAAATTTTACAAAATTTATGTTTTTAAATGAGATTTTCCCTAAAATTTAACCATGCATGCATTTTTATAATTTTTACCTCTTGTGACTATTGTGTTAAATTTCTTTATTCATTAATTCACTTACTTTTATATCATAAATAAATGTTTTGACTTATCATACCAACATAATGTATTAACTCTTTCATTACTTTTTTGTTTATTTTTTTATTACCTTAAATCCAAACTAAAGCATAGTTTAATTTAAAAATACTTTATGCTCACTTGTCTTTTTAATTTTTGTGTTTTAATTTCTACTTACTTAGTACCACAACTCATTCCTTTTATTTATTATTCTAGATACTTGAGCTGTGTTAATCCTTCCCCTTTCGCGTAGTTGGATTGTCATTGTAGTGAACCTGACTCTGTTTTGCTTGGGCCTAGTTATTTTATATCCATGTATGTAGATATAGATATAGATATATATGCCTTGTATTTTGTACTTTAGAGTTAGTTTCATAGACCTATAGGCAAAATTCCCTTTCCTAATGGTTATGTTTTATGATTTATCATGAGAGCAGAGCTTTCTTTATTATTTATGATTGGATTGGTTGTTTGCAAATAAATCCAAGATGTCCTAAATTCATAAGAAACTTTGCCAAATTTTCTATGAAAGGCCGAATGGGATTTGATATGAACATTGACAATTGGTGGAATTTGTTATGTGTCAATTTGAAAATTTTATGTCCTTGTAGTTAGGCTTAGAAATTAATTAAGTACTCATGTGTTTGTTAAGGCTTACAAATATGGGGTCTTCTCATATTCTATGCCAATCATATCTTTGTATTTGGGGCATGATGATTCTCTATAAGTTTTTAAGCTGAAATATACATCATTTCTTGAAGTCTATGTTATGTGTAGAAAACTCCTTTAACCTTCTAAACTTGGCAAGGACTTCCTTAATCTTTCATTTTTATACATAGAATCCCCTTCTGTTAACAAAACCATTAAATCACTCATAAAAGTTGCCACATCAGATATAAATTAGCCATGTGTCATATGAAATGACTTTAGCGGCATTTAAATCAATTTGTGAAGACAAATGAAGCCTTCTTAAATGCAACACATCGATTTTCTTTCTCAATCAAGTACATTCATCAGTGTGGTCTCCCCTAGTTCACTTCATCAAACGCCATCTTTTCCACACGATGGAAGGAATCCAAGTTCGCAATGGAGAAGTGGGAAAATAATTTCTATGAAGGACAAAGAAGGAAAGAGATTTATGCAAAAATGACATCTTCCATATATCCCCTTCTACATTCTTCGCTTCATCGAAAGCTAAGGGATATGCAAAAGATGGTGTTTTCCTTCTTCCTTCTTTACAAAAAATAGCCATAATGGGCCCCATAAAAGACACACCACCTATCATTTCCAATGTGTTCCTACACCTATATGCTACCATATCATGTAGTTTGACACTAACTACATAAGACTAAGCATATACTCAATGTGTTTGTTAGCACACAGGCTTTAAATCATCATCTCACTCTCCTACCTGTCAATTTGAAAAATGGTAAAAGAAAGGAATAAGCCTATCATTACCTTAATAAGCACATAAATAATAAACTACATAAAGGAGAAATAAGTATATGTTTAAGTTTTTAGAAATGGAGTGATAACAATTAATTAGCAATATTATAATTTATAACTAAAATGAAAGACAATTATTTAATAAACAAGAATTTCTCAATTAGAAACCAAATTTTTTAAATAATAAGAAATTATCATGGAAAAGAGAATCATAGGAATGAACCAAGCCACCAAGTGTCTTCACACTATCAAATCATAATATCATATCTCTTATTATTGCACTGGATACATCACATATTAGTGCTTTCATAGTATACATCAAGCATCTCAAGTCACTGCACTAGATACATCACATTGCAGTGCTATCACAAAATTGCAACTCATTTTACATACAGCTAGGCTAGTACCTCAACCAATGGCTATAGGGCCTTAACCAGATCCTTAACAATTAACTTATTTCAAAAAATGGAAGCAAAAAATAAAATCCACTAAAAATAACATTTAGGTAACTAAAAATAAAACAATGAATCAAGAAAACAATATAATGATTACCCATTAATAAAATCACCATAAAACATAGAATAATAAAATAACACAATACTTCTCTTGCAAGTATTATATATATATATATATATATATATATATATATATATATATAAATCACTAATCTCACTTATCTTTTTTTTATATTCCACAAGCACACAATTTTGCCACATCTCAATTATCTATTTGCTTATTAATTTATTTATTATTTCATCTTATGAATATGTATATGCATCTATAATTGCATCACAACACTTGATTTGAAATTTTGAAAACACCAATTTTATTTTCCTAAAGATACAGAGCATATAAATCATAAAACGAAATTTGGGTTACAAAAATATAAAATGGAATAAAATGAAAGTGCCACTCTATTTTTAATTTACTCGCCGATCAGGCCCGATAGTAAAGATCCCTATTTCCTATTGCTCAAGGTTGAACTCTAGTTAAAGGAATCTCTCTAATATCACTTAAAATTATAATAAACATGAATTAAACATTTTAGCAATTCAACTAGTATCCACAATCTTTTATGTAGTCCAATATATTTTATAATACCTAAATTCTTGCATGCTTTACTATCTCAAATGCAAACCCTCAGTTGAGGTTTTTCAATCTAAACTTTTATAATTTAATTTAAGTTTAAAACTTATTTCTTGGAGTTTGGAGGATGAAGTAAGAAGTGTTAATTTGCTACTTGAAGGTTCATAGACCAAAAGCCCTAAATTGGAAGCTCGCCCATGGCCAAAGCTGGAAAAGAAGAGATGCATAATATTTTAGCTTTAATAAGACATGGAAAAGGATAAAAATTGATGGAACAAGATGGAGGAGGGAAGAGAAGACTAATCCTTACAAAATCCACAAACCCACAGTGGGAGGAAAAAAAAGAGAGGAAGAAGATGATAAAGATAAAGCTGCGACTATTGGGAGAAGCACTAAAAACGAAGCATGTTGAAACATTAAGCTAATGGCAGTGGGTTACATAGCTAGAAGTGACTGAAAAGGGGAAATTTTGAGATATGAAGGAGCATGGATCTTGGCTAAAAGAGATGTAGAACATAAGTGAAGAAAATGAGAAAAACAAGAAAGAGCAGAAGGAAAAAGGTGTAGAGAGAGAGTTGGAGGAATATTAAAATATCCTTTAGCTAATATTGCATTTTTGCCTTTGGGAAGTTTCATGTGCTTTAATTAGGTACCTAAGATAATTAGAAAAGTTTCTAGAAAATTTTATAAGCTCCAAAACTAATCTAAAAATTATTTAGTTTTAAAATAATTTATTTTATATTAATAAGCATTATTTTTATTTTTATATTTCATTTTTCACCATAAGGAAACTAATTGTAAAGTTTAAAATTTTTAGGGTATCAAAGGAAAGTGATAAACAAAGCTGTAAATAAGACTATAAATAAATTGCTAAAAATAAAAGAAGGTGTAATGCAAGTTTCTATTGAGATTTCTGTATGTTTTCTTTTAAGCACACTTCACCATTTTATAAACCTAATATAGTCACTAGTATGTTTCCTCTATTGGTTCAAGCGTTACTAGTCCCTATTTTTATGTGTGGTGGACTTATGGTATTGATTATGCTTTCTCCTTTTTGCTAGAGTAGCCATTAGTTAGGTGTCCATGCTTTCCTAAATTTCTATTCTTTTTATTATGCTTGAACATGGTTACTTCAACTGGTTTCTTCTTTAACTATTATTTATTGACTAATCTTTTCAATTGCTTTCTTTGGTTGTTTGGTTCAACTAATGCCTTTCTTCAACTGTAATTTTAGGCACTAATGAAACCATAAAAGATTTCTCTATACTCCTCATTTTGTGAGAAGTTATTATTTTCATTTGTTTTACTTTCCTTGTGATTCCTTATTTAAGACTACTAATACTTTCCATCTGTCACACTATCACATACTATATGCTATAACTTATTATGTTAGAAAATCTTGTACTTATTGTCAGAAAACCTTGTTGACAAGGTCTCGAATTTCTTATTGCTGAATATAAGATTTTGTTGATAAGATCCTTAATCTTGTTTATAAGATATTATCTTATGATAAGGTCTAATGCTAACTCATCCTTAACAACCCATCTAACCAACTTACGCATATCAATTATGGAGTTTCAAGCAAGATTCACATACATTCGTAAGCTTTCAACATCTAAATCAGGCCTCTTCTAGGTCATTTTGAGCTATAGGGATCCAAATTTTATTTTTTATTTTTCTTAATTCATTTTCACCATAGACAAGTTAATTCATACTCATTTTAACATGTTTAGCTCATGGAACCCTTTAGCAAGATCAAAAACCCAAAATAGGCATAGTGGCAAAAAATCTATACTAAATTTAAAAATTCATAACATAAGTTATACAAGTCCAAAATCATGCAAACTTGGTATCTATAGAAAGCTTAGGTTGTGAACCACATGCTATAAAAATTTTAGATGAAATGGAATTTATTTGCCCATGATTTCAAAAAGAAAGGCATATGGCAAACCCAAATTTTAAAACTCCATATCTTGAGCTACACAATATCATTTTTAGTGATCTCAATTGCCATGGAAAGCTTGAGATGAGATCTATATACTATAATAATTTAAGAGCATTTGAACTCATTTGGTCCACAAAAAACCTTACATATCAAAGACTACTACAGTACTTAGACATTACTAGATCCTTAACTTCAGAAATTTATAACTTTCTTTATACAACTCCTTTTTAATCAAACTCAGTAGTCTTAGAAAACTTGTAATGCCAACTATAACTGTAAAATATCATAAGCATTGGAGTTTATTTGATCCTTCAAATCTACTAAAACCAGAACTACTAGATAAACAATACCAGGGACTATCTTGCATAAATTATAGAAATTTAGAAATTCGTGAAATATTCTATGGATCTAAAAAATTATGGTTTTTTGCTTATTAGAAAGCTCTCATAAAAGTTTATATGCATGTCAAATTTTACACTTCAACTAGATTATTTGGGCTACTTTGGTATAGGAGTTGTTTAGGATCTTTTTATGCCTAACATTGGTATTATTTTGGGCCATTTGACATCCAAATGAAATTCTTTCACTTGGAGCAAGTTTTAGTCATCTTAAATGGCATTTCTAACTATTTCATATATGCCAAAATACTTGGATCAAAATTTGATCCCTTGACATCTATGTATGCACATACATACTATATGCAAATATAGGCAAAATTAAATATTATTGGGCATGTTCTACTACAAGGAGCTATATACTCATATTCTTATACTCATATATAAGTTCTTATTCAAAAACATGATATTATACATTATGTGGCATCAAAGCTATCAATTGCACATCAAATACATTATCTATGTCATTCTTAATACATAAATTACATTTTAGCACATGTAGTGCTTCTAATACATAATTCCCAATGTTTGATCTTCTCATCTTCCTTGCTTTGGCTTAGTAACCCTGAAATGGCTAGTGGGAGCATGGAGGTGGGATTTAGGGAGAATCTTAATTGTAAAATCTCATCCAATTCAATGCACACAAGAATGCAATGAGTGAATGCAATGTATATGGTGCAAGAATGCTATGCACATGCATGAGGTAAATCATATAACATGAAAACTCATTCATTTCTAGCTAGGGAAACATCATAAAACTAGTTGGGCTCTACCAATCTCAACTCAGGGTTAAAGAAGAATTACTACATTTAATTCCATGCCTTAGGGAGTTAAAAGCCATGACATAAAATTTTTCATAAATATAAAGTGCTCATAAAACTCATATGAAAGCATAATGGATCATATTTCATAAAAGCATCAAGCAACTATACACAAAAGTATATAAACTCATTCAAGCACTTAACTGCATGCAAGAAGTGGAGAGAAAGCTACGTTAAGACTTGTAGAAGTTCAAGATGCCACTAATCCACTTGTTCTTGCTTTTTCTTTACATGCTTCTCGGGTTCACATACATAAAATAATGGAGTTGCTTTAGCTTGGCCTAACACATTCATTTAAATGTAAGGTAACCCATTAGAACCCATTCTAATTCATTTCCTTATCGCATAAGCCTATGGTTGCTTAACATACAAATTTAAGCTACTTTAAATGCCATAAGAGGGAACTCTCATAATTCAACCTCTAGGCATCAAGATCTCTCCTGATATAAGCCATAAGACTCTAATGGAACTCATTAGAGCCATCACATACAAACCAAAATATGGTTAACACTAGGTTACTTCATTAGGTCCTTTATAAACTTTAAAATTTCACTTTTCAAAATAAGACTCCTAAATTCATTCCAATAATTCCATTAGTGTTCATTGCTCATATTTAGACCACCTAATACCTTAGAATTCATGAAAGCACTCCCTAGGTACTTCATCTAGCTTTAGGTCAAGACAAGCACTTCTTAGACTTCGATTGAGTTTTTACCATTTTCTTGGGTAATTTGAGGCATATAAGATATCCTTAACTCTTTTTTAATTCAAATATGGCCTTATAGAATTCAAATTACCTTCCTATGGTTTTACATCATCCATAGCTCAATTGAAAACCCTAAGTGACATAACATGCTCTCTATGGCTTTCTATGGTGTTTTCTTTGCATAATCTTACTCTCCCCCCCCCCCCCCAAAACTCTTATGTCTATTAAATTTTTATTGAATTCAAACTTTCTCCTATGCCCTTCTCTTTAGACCGAAACATAGGGAGGACAAAAGTCCAAGGAATATCAAGTTTTCTAACTTATGGCATACCTTGTTTGAAAGCTTATTCAATGGTGATTCTTGAGCCATAATTTGTTGCTTCAAACTTTCACTTTTCCTTAAGAGGTCAGCCATCAAACTCTTCTTTCAAGAATCTAAAACCATCAAGAGAAAGAGAATGAAGAGAGGAGAAAGTTTCATTACTAACTTATAGTAAAATTCTTTATATTTTCATACTTTTTATGTTAGTTTCCTTTCTCTCTCCTCCATCTCTCTTAGATGCCATTTTTGTTCTAATATAGAGCTGAATAGGTTGGTTATGGGAGGAAAAATGGCTGATGTGACTTTAAATAAGGAAGAGAAGATATTTATAACAATTTCCAAAATAATGATTACATCCTTCCACTTCTGTTCTTCCATTTAAGCTTGTTTCATATTATTTTTTAAAACCATCTTTTTCATATTAAAATTTAGGTCCTTTAGTTTATTAAAGATATTTTCTTTCAATTTTATGGAGTTTGGAACTCTCCCGAATCATCTGGTTAAAGTTTTAATCAACCTTTTGCCGAATTTGCATGCTAGAAAAGTTTTAATCATTTTGATAGTTCCTATAATTTTAAAGACTTATGAAAACTCTAGTGAGTTTAATTTTATTATTTAAAAATCTTTCTTTTAAATTTTTGAAAATTACTCCAAATTACAATTTCTATCACTGCGTGATATTTCTTACCATCTAGCCACTTCGACTTCGATTTTAGGCCACTTCTGGATCCTAACCCTCATTGTTAGATACTTTATTTATTACTTTAGCTCTATTTTATTTTATTTCATTTTATTTTATTCTGGTGGGTTTCCTTTTATAATCTAATTGATTTTAAAATGGGATATTACACCATCCAAGTTAACTTTAGCAAATGTTGAACAATTACTTAAATAATGTGGCCAATAAAAATGAAATAGAAACTATGGACATGGCAGAGCACCATGTAGAACATGAATCCCTTGTTAATCCCATTTATATACTCATATGCCATTAATTATTTGTAAATTGTAATAAAGATTTGGTTGATTAAGTTTAATTTAATGAAGGCGGATGATGTAATCATTGACATTGAAGCAATGCTACAGGATAGTGAAGAACCTCCTTTGTCAACCAAATCATATTGGATCTACAAGCTTGTAATTCGTCAACTAAATGAAGGTGCTTATAATCCAAAAGTTGTTTTCATTCACCTTCTTCATTAGGGCAATTAAAGACTTCAAAAAAAAGGAAAAACACAAGTAGGTACTATTCAAAAGTTTATAGAATACTTAAACACAAGCTTGGACAATTTGGTTAATTTTGTGAAAAGTTTTGAACTAAGGGTTCATGCTTATTGCTCAAAGAACATCAAGCTTAGTTGGAGAGAACCTTAGAAGTTGATATTGTTGGTTGCAAGTCCTATAATTGTGCGCTTCCTTGGGTTAGAGGAACATTCTTACCTAAAAAAAACCATTGTTGTCATTTAATTCAACAATGGATTTGTTATTACTCAAAAACCAACTTCAATTATTTATTCTTGAAGAGCTATTCAATTGGGCCTTTCCCTCTTACAATCTTGATAATGGCCCTTCATTTCTTAAGCTCACACTGCTTTCTTTTTTTAATATAACCTACAAAAGTTGAACCCTATTCCTATAAAGCACTTCACATATCTTTTTAGATACTTTCACTTATATCCTCACATAGTGCCTTTTTTTAGATAAACCTAAACTATAAACTTTTATATAGTGCATATGAGTTACGTAAATCAAGAGTGAAGTTCAAGAAAAGCAAAAGCAATTACTTACTAAAATTAAAGTTTTCATGATGTGTTCTTAAAATCCCAAAAATTTTAGTACAAGACAAGATTAAACTTATCTTTTGTAACATGATAGCTTTCAAGCAAATCCACCATCTTCATAAATCATACATTGCTCTATGTTATGGTATTGGCTTACCTTATTAACACGAGCAAAGATGTGGATATCCTAATTCATCAAGAAATAATCAGTAACTATTTAGATGATAGCAATGGTGTGGCTTAACTATTTATTTATCTGGACCAAAATATCAACTTTGTGAATTTTAATTCAAATTACATGAATATCCACAAAAAGGTTGAATGCCTTTCATAAAAATCCATAGAACAAAGGGAAGGCCATTTTGAGATGTCACTACTGAAAAACTTGTATTTAGCAATGGTGGCTTAACGGCAGTCAAGCCAACCACTGCTAAACTAAAATTTAATCGTTAGATCCTACACCCTAATGGTGGTTTGCTATAACCATCGTTAGGACCAAGTGTACTAATGGGCCATTAATTCAATCTTAAAGGCAGGTGAATTTACTATCGTTAGGATTGTGTCCTCATGGCAGTTACATCCAAACTGCTGTTAGGCCTAGCCTTAACAGTGGTTACATCCAAACCACTGTTAGGGCTGTTAATTAAAGCCCAAAATAATACCTCCTCCCCTCCCACACAGAGATTGAGCCCCCGTCCCCTATCTATAGGAACCAAGGCCCCCTTCTAAAAACCGAAAAGAAAAAAAAACAAAAAAAATACCATTTGCCTTAGGTGTTGCGCCGGTTTTGCCCACAGACCAATGACCGCCGTCCAACACTGGCATTCTAATGCCATGTGATTATTGCAAGGCTCCAAGGTAAATTGTTACTTCCGTTGTTGGAATTGTTCTCCTTATTCTAACCATTGTTCAAACAATATTTTCTATCATAAGTAGTGTTGTAAGTTTAAAGCTTATGTAATTTCAATGTTAAGTGAATTTCCTGGCCTTTGTAGTGGTCAATCTCGATCTGCTATTATTTACTATACCTATTGCATGTAAACCTTGATCTTCTACAAAGTTGCCTCGGTGATAAGGAGACTGATGGTTTGGTGGGCCACGAGTAAGATTAATCATAGATATTAAATGGTATTATATCTATAATAATAATGAGCAATTATCATGGACAGTTTTATTATGAAGGGTCTTATACCTCCAAGAAAGAGAGAATTATTTAAGACACAGTTTTTAGACAAAGTACTATAAAACTTTTTCAGGGATTTAAAAATGATAACCCTAGAATTCACATGACAAGCTAGCACAGACTTACCAATTGCAGATGGGACGTCTTGGTTTTCGAAGAATTCACCCTTTTAGTTAGGCTCTTGTGGCAAAACAGATTTGGAGAGTTATTGAAGCTTTTGTTTCTTGGCTGCTAAATTTTTCTTTAGGGAAAGCTGTGGCATTCTGCATAATCACTCTAATTCTACTTGCACAAATCACTCTATTTCGTATTCCTTTTGTGTCTAAAATGGTTAGTTGTTGTATTCTTCAAATCACTTATATGGTTTATTTCCTTTATGCTACTATTTTCTCATTGAAGATTTCCATTTTGACAATAATCCAAAGCCAAACTATTTTAATACCTTCTGCTTTGCTTTATATTTTGTTGCTCATTTAATCTTTTTTTTTTGGTTTAAATTGTTATCCAGAACTTAGTCTGACGAATGGGCAGGATAAGTCTATGCAGATCGTAGCAGAGTGTAGATGTTTAGAATCTCAAGTGATAATACTGAATCATATAGAATATTGATGTGGATCCGCAGGGAAAGGGAGCTAGGATATAGTATTGTGATACAATGTTGTGTTTCATGACATGATCCAAGCTGGGAAGATTTTCCAGTTATGCCAACGTACATTATTGTGTTGTTCTAAACTTTTTGTGTCTGTATAAAAGTATATTCTATCACTCATTTGAAGTGGTACACCTAGTTGGCAGTTCTGCACTTTCTTGACAGTTTCTGGTAAGGTAAAATGTAAATTTTTTCTTTAATTCTTGGTTGCTATTCCCTTGCTTCCCATTTTAGGTAAACTGAGACTGGATTGCTGATAATGTTACTTGGCTTGCATCAGTTTAAGTTTCAATGCTTCATTTTCCGCAATCATTAATTAATTCATGGAACTGAAAGACTGATCATACATTATATAAATGGAAACATTGGTTTCTTTATCTGTGGACAATAGAATTTTGGTGGGTAATGTGACAATGGTAGACAATGATTGTTCAGTGCCTACTAAAAGTGAATTTTGGTGAAAAAGTGCTGAAAACTAATTTCAGCATGTGGGGGAGGTTATAAAGTGCACTTAGTACGTAGTAAAGTTTTCCTATTTTAAATTATGAAATGCTAGTAGTTTCCTTTAGTTTAATTTATTTATTATTTTATTAAATGCAAATTTTTCTATTGTAATCATTCAGCGCTTGCCAATCGCATTTCCTGGCATGTCTCACAGTCTAATGTAGAAGTTGAAACAGCCATTGATGTCAATGGTATTGATACATGAAGTTAATTTGACTCATATTATGAAGTTTCATTTCATTGCTATCCATCAGTCAATACCTTTTTTTTTTGTTTTTGGGGGGGGGAGAAGGGGGGGGATGATGTTTCTATCAGAGTGTTATTATACCAATCTGTGTATCGTAAAAGTTTTCACCGCAGCGCAGGTAGGTTTTGCCCGTGCTTGCCTTAAAAGTAATGTATAATTTGAAAATGATATTTTTGTTTTAGTGCTATCAAATGATTCATACGGACAATAGAAGGATATGAAAGAGAATGAGCTATCATGTTACATTTTTATCAATTTTGTTGGAATCATTTCATTTGCAGTTCCCATATGGAATTTGTTTAGTTAGCGTCTGTTCATTTTCCTTTGTCAATTCCATTTTTTTTTTTTGGCTGGTCAATTGGTCTATAACTTGTATCTCTGTTCTTAGTTGTAGTAAGTGATTATTTTCCTTGAATTCGGGAATAAATTTATCAAAATATCTCCGAGATGTCATAAAGTTGATTGTTAGACATTTTGTTGCTACAGTGTGTTTCTTTAATATGATATCTGGAATAAAATGAAATAAAAAAAATACAAATATTCCCCTTCAGCTATGACTCAATAGAAAGTAGTACTCTCGTTATAAAAATCAACAAATACTCCTTATACTTTCACATGTTTGCATTTAAATTCATTTGACCAGTTTCGTGTTAATGGAATTGACATAGTTTTCACGTCTACTTATGACTTGGTACAAACTTGCTAGCTTGAAAACAACATATAGATATAACTAATTTTGCAAAAAAAAAAAAGGAAAATTCTAGTAGGATATGGAGGTTGAAGTTTTAATTTAGACGGAGAAGTAATGATGATGATGATGATAGCCAACATAATCGAATGAAGTTATTAATGGAGTTTGATATGCAAACTCTATTGAACTCAGAAGTGGACAAATAGATTTAAATGCAAACATATAAAAGTGCATTGCTGGTTTGTCTAAGTATTTTTTCCAAGCCAACATAATCGAATGAAGTTATTAGTGGAGTTTGATATGCAAACTCTATTGATCTCAGAAGTGGACAAATGGATTTAAATGCAAACATATAAAAGTGCATTGCTGATTTTTATAGTTTAGAAGATATTTGCACATAAGTCACAGTTAAAGGAGCAAATTTGTCAACTTTTATAGTTTAGGGGTACTTGTAAATAGATTATAATCGAAGGGGTATTTGCATTTTCTTCTAAAATCAATTATTGATAAGTGGAGAATTTTTAGCAACTACTATAAACAATGGAGGCCATTATTTCAATTTAATCTCTCGTAAAATTATTTTATCAATTTAGTCACTCATAAATAAAATATTTTTTTTAATTTGGTTTCATATAAAATTATTTTTTTAATTTGATATTTTATATATGCGTACTTTTTAATTTAGTTTCACATAAATAAAATCATTATCAATAATATCTCTCACAAATAAATGAACAATGGACTGATAGAAAGATATAATTGATAATAATTTTATTTATAATGAATCAAATTGAGAAATATCTATATATAAAGAATTAAACTGAGAAGAAAATTTTATAAAGAATCAAATTAATAAATACATTATTTCTGAAGGATCAAATTGAAGGGTCAAATTAAAAAGAAAATTTTATAAAAAACTAAATTAAGAAATACCATATTTATAAAGAATCAAATTGATATGGTAATTTTGTGAGGGATCAAAATAGAGTTTTACTCCAATTGTAAACATATGCTATAAAAGTTCTGGAAACTGCGCCCGCGCGCCCTTCGTCTACAATATCCATAACCATCAGTATTCTTGATAGAAATGCGTAAATGTTTACTATTGGATAACCATTGCAGTTCGATGAAGCTTTCCTGTAGATGCATACTATTAAATTTTGACTGAAGTCTACGATATTCACCATTTGGCGGCACTGCGAGAGTTGTCTAGATCCAAAGCAGGAAATTACTGTCCCTAAATACTCACCTATTCCAATGAGGTTTCTTTGCTATGCTGAAACTATATATTTTTCCCTCTTGTTTGGATTCATCAACAAGGCTTAAGCATTTTTCATATTTTAAGAAGTGGAAATACTCAAGCATTGTAATGAGATTTCTTATGCTTAAACTTTTTGCGCTTTTCCCTTTTTTGCGAATTTTGTAGTCTTACATGTTTTGGATTTTAATTTGTGTTGAACTAATAATGTTAATTCTTGAATTTAATTCAGTATCCTTTTCTTCACAATTATTTGAATTCATATTATTGTTTAAATTATTAATATTAAAAACTTATGAAGCAATCTTTTTAATATGCAAGGAAGGCATTCAAACAATATGTAACAAACCTTTATAGAAATTTCTCAATTTTCTATAATTATTCTTATTTGTGATTTATATTTCTCAAAACTCGCCATTTGTCTATATAAATTGAAAGACATCAAGCCAGCAAAATATACATTTAATGTGTCATTTCAAGTGATAAATAAGGTTTTTTTTTTGTTGCATAAAATGTTCCAAAAAAAAAAGCCTTTCTTTGTCACTTAGGATCTTAGGTCAAATGTATTTTTTTTTAAATTAATTTAGCCTCTTTTATCCTACATGGAGAGGTACTATTAAAAATTTGAACGCTGTTAATATAGAAGAATTCAAAAAAAGGAGTTGAATTAGATTTTTAATATAAATTCTAATTGTAAAAAATCTTTTTTCAATTTAGGAAACTCAGGTTCCTATTAAATCCTTTTTTAAAAGTTAGGGTTCTAAAAGTGAATTTACTTAACTAGGAACCTTGAAAGAGGAAGTTCTCAGTCATACCAATTTCTATTGGAAGATCAAGTTCTTGTGAAAAATATATATTTATGAAATTTGATTGAACTAGTAGTCTCGACTAAATCACAAATTTTTTTGGATAAGTCTAGGAAATTAAAAGAATAAAAGTTGAGAGAAAACTAAACTACAAGATTTATAGTGATTTAAATTAAAGTGATTCTATATCTATTTCTATGTATACAACAAGAAAATTTTTATAATTAGAGGAAATTTCCAATAAAATTACAATTATGCAACTTCTATACCAAGGTTTAACTTCTTAGTTATTATAGCCTACTCAATAAGAAAACTTTTAGGGCTCATATAATTGCTTTTACAGCTTTATACACGAGGCAATCCAATCACATGGACTCAACACACAAGCTTTTTATAGCCTCAAAGAACCTAAGATTTTGAAAAGCTTCTTAGAAATTCAAATTAGCAAAGTATAGCAAGAATTTTGTAGAGTAGGAACTAGGCTCACTAAAAAAAGCTCATATGGATGGCTTAAATCTCACTAAGCACACACTAGTAAATGAAGATGAACGATCTCAGTAAATGCATGCTCAAATTCTATCAGTTGATTTTTAAAGCAGTTCCCTTAAATACCAAAGTTAAGATAAATTGGTCGTTACTCATGTGCTCTTTTCTTTCTTGTGCACATCTTCTTCAACGGCTGCAAAATCCCTTCATTGAAAGCACCAAGCAACACAGCTTCCTGCAGCGTTTGTTTCTGCTTCAATAAATGCAAGAAGCATGACTTTGGCTTCTCTCTCCATGAAGGCATGGCTGAAGCAGATGCAGGAGAGTGATGGATGTTTAGGCGAATATTAAAAAGCATCTTGATGCATCTCTCCTGTTCCTATACTTGTAGTGTGTTGAGAAAGGAGCAGGAGTTTTAAGTCTTGTTCTTGTAAAGTGTGATTACCTTTCTGTCACATTTTCCTTTCAAGCTTTTGATCTACCGCATTATACCAATTGATATGTACTATTAGGTTGCAGGATAATCTAACATCCTCGTTTCTGCCATGCTTCGACTTAATGTATATGCGCTTTGGATAAGTAGGAGTGATCTTTAAATGTGTTGGTTGGAGGTTTTTGGAAGGGAGAGGAGAGAAATAAATAAGATGTTTGATTGAAAAAAATTAAAAGAAAAAATCTTCTCTAAATTAAAAGGTTTTGCAGGAGAGGGGAGGAAAATTTTTTAATTTATAATTTATTTTATTATTTTTTAATTTTTTAATATTTTAACATTTAATAAAAATTAAGATAAATTTTTTTATCAAAAATTAAAAATAAAAAAATATTAGAATTCATAATTTTTTTTAAAATATTGATATAAATAAATTTTTTAATAAAAAAATAAAATAAAATAATATAAGAATAAATTTGTCCAAATATAAATTTTTCTTTTTTCGTCCCCTCCTGAACCAAACAATAATCTATTATTCTTTTCCCTCTCCTCCCTTCCAACCAAACAGAACTCATTAAATCCCCTCTCCTCCATTAACCTCTCTTCCTCTTCCCTTCATTGAACCAAATGGATAAAGAAATTTTTTTTATATGATTGTGTGTAATATTTATTATATTTTTATAATAATTATTATTTATTATTTAATAATAATGATTTCTTTTAAAATTCAAATAAAGTAAGGGTACAGATATCTTTTCTCATTTATAAAATTATTCTTTTTCTTTTATATTTCTTTTTCCCACATACCAAAAGGGTTGAAGATTTTGTGAAAAAATAAGTAGAAAGTAAATCTAGATTGGGCTTTAATTCTTTCAAGGTTCAAGGCCCAGATTTCTAATTCTACTTTCTTTCGGCGTTTTAGGCTTGCAGTACTAAGAAACATGGACTTCATTTTAAGAAGAAAATGTTTTGGCCCAATTGATAGTAGGTTGGACCAAAAACAATTTTGTCCCAGAATGCCCAAAATGACATCTTAATATTTCGGGACACATAGGCCACAGGCATTTGAAGATCATGGGCTCAAAAGCAGTTGTGTCAAAACATTCTCTTGACCCAAGAAGCCCAATTTGGTAGAACTTCTCTCGCAAAAAAAATCCCAATTATTCATTTTGAAATATTTTGGCCAAGTAAGCAATTGTTTAAGTAGATGCCCATAAAGAGATAATTCTGACTTTCCAAAATAATATTTTCCCATCAAAATTGATTTTAAAACGTTTGGCATGACTAAAATTCAAGGTGCCTTTGATCCAACAAATCAAAAAGTTAATAGAGGAGTTATGTTGTATAAAATTAAAAATTTGCAGGATCTATGATCAACTTTTAGAGTTAAGGGCAGTAAATTAGCTTCTAACTTAAGAAATTCTCTTTGCATTTTGCCCCCCAAAAAAATAACAGTCAACCAAAGGGGAAAAAAAGAAAAGACTAAAAGGTAGACAATGTTTCTTTGTTTAATTTATTTTATAGTTTCATTTCAAATCTGTCAAATTTATAAATATCAAATTTCAAAGATTTTTATATACTGGTAAAGCAGTATATCTACATAGAAAAAAAATTGGTATCGTTACCTCTTTATTAACAGTTAAAAAAAAGTAAAATTTTAAAGATTTTTAAATAAGACTAAATTTATATACAATTTTTTGTATATTTGATATCTGGCTATCTAATTAGAATATAATTATATAATTTAATTAAGAAATTATATATTTGTTTGTAAAAATCATAGATTTATCATATTATTATTAAAAAGTATACATTTGTTATAATTTAATTAAAAATTTTGATAACAAAAAAAAACAAACAATTACATATAAATTTTTTCCTTCTAAATATACCTCAACAGAACTATGCAGTCAACTTTATGAATTTGGATATCTTAGTGTCAAAATAAATGGTCATATTAGAGAAAGATAAACAAAGGATGAAGGAATATAAAACTCTCTCTCTCTCTCTCTCTCTCTCTCTTGAATGGAAGTATATAGAACCCACGTCTTTGTCTAATTAGCTCCAACATATCTGTTCATTTTAGTGCTAGAAAATGAGTGAATACAAATCTCAACTTTATACTATAACAATTTCTCTCATTGTGTTGGCCATCTACTGTAATTTTAATCATTGAATGTGTAATTTTAATTTCACCAACCAATTAAGTAAATACATAATTTGTTCTCTAAAAAATATATCTCTTTACGGTTTGTTTCTTAAATTTATTTATTTTTATAAATTAATTTTTTAAAAATTATAACTTATTATTGAATTAGCCTTTAAAGTAAAATAGACATGTAATTAAATTCAACAAAAGGATTATATATACCAAGTTACAAACTTTAACAGAATAATTTTTATAAAAAACAATTTTTAGGAATTAAATTATACATTTTTTTAATTTATAAACCAATGGTTAACAAGAATATTACAAAAATAGCTTCTTTTTTTGTACAGAAAATGAGCTATTTTAGGTTGTTCATATATTCTGAGCAATAAGGTCGAATTAATGATTCTAAAACTAAAATAAAATGCAAAAACTAACAGCCTGACCCTACACTATGGACAGAAAAATGATGATTTTTTATTTTTCAATCGCTTATCTTACAAAGCAATTCACAAAAAGTGCATATCTTTATAATTTGGATTTTTCAAACATTCCAATTTTCCCTCACTCCCTTCCCTCGCCCAGATCTCGCGTTCCTTTCGGTTGTGATTTTCCTTTCCCTTCCACCAAGCAACCGCTTCGCCCTTACACACCTACCTTACCTCACTTCACTCAGTGTAGCATCATTCTATTTTATTCATCGCTTTCACCTTCTCTTATCCTCAAATACAATTTGTATTCTTCTCTTTCTCTGAACTTTCACTGCTTTCTGCGCTATTGATAGAGCATCATCCGTCACAATGAGTTCCCAAACACACAAGCATTCGAAACCCACCAAAACCCCTAATCAATCATTTTCAACTCTGGCGTCTTCAAGATCTTCCTCATCCTCTCTCTCTTCTCATCTTGCCATGGTCGAACTTAAGCAAAGAGTCCTAACCTCTATCTCCAAGATCGCCGACAGAGACACATACCAAATCGCAGTAGAAGACCTGGAAAAGATCATCCAAAATTTAACCCCGGAAAGCATACCCATGATTCTGAATTGCCTTTACGATGCCTCCAACGACCCAAAACCAGGCATGAAGAAAGAATCTCTTAGGTTGCTCACAGTGGTGTGTGCGTCTCACAGCGATTCTACCTCGACACACTTGACCAAAATAATTGCCCACATTGTGAAGAGGCTTAAGGACTCAGATTCAGGGGTGAAGGACGCGTGTCGTGATGCTATTGGGGCACTGTCGGCGCAGTACTTGAAAGGTGAAGGTGTTGGGGATAGTAATGGGGGTCTTGGTCCTGTGGTTGCATTGTTTGTGAAGCCTTTGTTTGAAGCCATGGGTGAGCAAAACAAGGGTGTCCAATCTGGTGCAGCAGTATGCATGGCTAAGATGGTGGATTGCGCTTCTGACCCACCCATCTCAGCGTTTCAGAAGCTGTGCCCGAGGATCTGCAAATTGCTTAACAATTCCAATTTCTTAGCAAAGGCTGCAATCTTACCCGTTGTTTCGAGCTTGTCCCAGGTTAGCTTAGTGCTATCAGAATATTGTTCTGATTCTATGTTTGTTTATGAGGCATCGTAGATTTGATGATGTTGCTCAAGTAAATTGAAATGGTGTGCTGACAGCTAGAAACTGTGAAGGTTTAAAGAAAGAAAAAAAGGGAATTTCTTATTTTTGCATTGTGGTAATTGTGTTTTGAATTTGCACATCTTAAAACTGCAAATTCAGCTGAAGACCAAGTTTTATCTTGATGAATGACAGAAAATGTAGCATGTAATTTTTGTTGTTAAAGCACTACTGTTTAAATAATTACATCTGAAATTTAAGCGCTGAAATCAAATTAGACCCTTAGGGCCTTAATAACAATAATCACATTCGAAACGCTGTTGGAAACTACAGAGATGTCATTCTAATGATGATTGCAGGGAAAAGATTTGAGCAGTTGCAAAGATTTAGGCATAATTCTGATCACGTTTGGATTCTATATTTCTTATAAGAAGGGTGCTACAGAGATCCATTTTTTGTCTATTTTATTTCCATCAAATCCCATGCCAGGCTTCTTCCATTTGGCTGGGAATTGTTCCTTTTTTTTTTTTTGTCTTCACTACATGAAATTACAAATGAATCACCAAAGAACCATTTTATTTTATGATTTATAAAATACCAATAGAAAGGAACAGCTATAAAGATTCCTAAGAGTTTATCGAGAATGAGTTGCAGGTTGGAGCAATTGCACCTCAAAGTTTGGAACAGTTGCTACCTAGTCTTCATGACTGCCTAACCAGTACAGATTGGGCAACACGTAAGGCAGCAGCTGATGCATTAAATTCCTTGGCCTTGCGTTCAAGCAGTTTGGTCACTGATGGAGCAGCATCCACACTAACAGTGCTCGAGGCTTGCCGTTTTGATAAGGTAGCATTTGCAGTGAGAAATCCTTATTGAATTTGTTGCATTTGCTTCTTGCCATTTTCATTTATTTCTTTAATTCACCATCTCCTTTGTTTCTTTCTTGAAGGAAACAACCACAATCCTAACAAGAGTGACCTTGAGTTGAATATCAGTCAAAGAAATTCCTCTAAAGATTAATGAAGCATATCGCTAACAAGATCAAATTGACAGTATTTTCACACAGAAAATGTGAGGGTAGGGTAGGCTTTGAAAGATGCTTAATGAAACAGACCATGTTCCTGCTAACATCAACAACTTTTATAGGATCGTTCCTGCAGAAAATTTAGTCAAGAACTCCATTTTCTCTAAGCAAACGTCCTTTTCTTCAAGGAAAAGATGCAAACAAGTTATTATATATATTAAACTAGGCAGTACTCCAGTGCACCACGAATGGGTTTCAGAAAATTTTAAAAATTCAAAAAACAAAAAACCAAAAGTTTAAAAAATAAAAAATAAAAGGTCTCACAGATGAATAGTGAAAAAGCAGTAAAATGTAATGATTGCCATTCCCCTTTTATATATATAACACAATACCTTAGGATAGTGCAAAAACAAATGAACAGGTCAGTACAGTACTCTACTATGTGATACAAATACACAATGATTAGAAGAGTAGTTTGTCAGCTTTCAATTGGAAAACATATTATAGAGCGCAAAAAGGATTTTGCTGTTGTGTATAGAAAGTTGATAGTACATTTCTTTCTGTTTTCTTTGTGTTTGGCTAACTTTATCTTTATTTCTGCCACTAGGTTGTTGATATTATTTATTCAATATAGGGAAAAACTGGATTTAGGTGAAGCTATGCAGATGAAAGTGGTGGAATTTACAATAAACACTTGTTTTTAACTAGTCTAGTATTTGTCAGTTGCAAAACTATTGTACATGCTGTTCCTTTAAAGGTTTTGTTCTTTAAAGAAGGGATAATGCATGGTAGATCTGTGGTTTGTTAAAATTCAAAACTTCATTACAGGAGAACTACTTGTCCATTGCAATATTGCATTACTCATCCAGTCCTAAAACAAATATTGTATTATTGATTCACAGATAAAACTTGTTAGAGATAGCATGATAGAGGCATTACAGGTATGGAAAAAGATTGCGGGCAAAGGAGATGGAGCTCTGGATGATCCAAAGTCCTTGTCTGGGGGTAGGCATACTTGTATTCTGTCATAAATCATAATTTATTCATTAACAACCTTATACTTGTTTTGCTTCTCACTGATGATTCTTTTCTATGTTTTAGATGGTGCAAATCCTGAACCAGCTGTTTTGTCAGAAGCAAGTGACCTGAAAAAAGCATATCCTGGTGAGGGGAAGACTGAGACATCTGCAAAGGATTCATCAACCAGTTCATTGCCAAACTTGGATTCCAGTGCCAAAGCCAAAGCTGCTAGCATCTCAGAGAAGGCAGTTGTAATACTAAAAAAGAGAGCCCCTGCTTTAAGTGATAAAGAACTAAACCCAAAATTCTTCCAGAAGTTTGAGAAAAAGGGTTCAGATGATTTATCAGTGGAAGTAGTTGTTCCTCATAGATGTCTCAATTCTTCATGCTCTAACAATGAGGAAGAATCAGGGGCAAGTGTCAAGGATTTGAAAGAAAGAGAAAATTGCATTGGAAACATCTCTAGTGATGATCTTCATGGATCTGGTGGTAATAAATATCATATCCTAGAGAGAGGCAGTGATAGGATATCTAGACAACGGGATTATGGTGATTTTGCCCATGACAGATATTCTGTAAAGAGAGTGAATGGAAAAGAATTGAGAACAAAAGCATATGATGATGACAGGATTGAAATCAATCAGACGGAAGGTTCAGCTAGTCTTGCAGGTTTTTTTAAAACTGATGGTCAATCAGAAGGATCATTTATCAATAACAGAGGAAACTGGTTGGCTATCCAGCGGCAGTTACTGCATTTGGAAAGACAGCAGGCTCATCTGATGAACATGCTACAGGTATGGTCAGTATGGCATAAAATATCAGTTCTCATATTTGCTTTTTGTAAGTTATAAGTGTTTTAACCAATTTGTAGGACTTCATGGGTGGATCTCATGATGGCATGGTAACTTTAGAGAACAGAGTACAAGGTCTTGAGAGAATTGTTGAAGATATGGCAAGAGATTTATCTCTGTCATCAGGTATTAGAAGTAGTAGCTTCACAGAATTTGAAGGATGTTCTAGTAGACCTTCTAGTAAGTATAATAGTTTTGCTGATTACTCTACTGTCAAGTTCGGAAGGGGCAGTGATGGACACATCCCATTTGGTGAAAGATTTGCCCAATCTGATGGAACTGCTATGGGCATGAGGGGAAGAGGACCATCTTGGAGATCTGACATGCCTGAAGGATGGGATTTTTCTGGACATAGTGCTTCTAGAAATGGCCAGATGGCCTCAAGATGGGCTTTTAGTGGTGGTTCTGTCAATGGAAGATCACCAAAATCAGCACATGAGAGTGACCAAGGGGGCAGCAGGAGAGCTTGGGATAAAGCAGCAACACCTATTCGGCTTGGTGAGGGGCCTTCTGCAAGAAGTGTCTGGCAAGCCTCTAAGGATGAAGCTACCTTGGAAGCAATTCGGGTTGCTGGGGAGGACAATGGAACATCTCAAGCAACAAGAGTAGCTATACCAGAAATGACTGCAGAAACTCTGGAGGATGACAATGTTGGGCAAGAGAGGGATGCCATCTGGACTTCTTGGAGTAATGCAATGGATGCCCTTGCAGTGGGTGATATAGATTCAGCCTATGCTGAAATTCTTTCCACAGGAGATGATCTCTTGCTTGTAAAGCTAATGGACAGATCAGGCCCTGTAATTGACGAACTTTCAAGTGAGATTGTGTGTGAGATCTTGCATGGCATTGGACAATTCTTATTAGACCAGAACCTGTATGATATCTGTTTGTCTTGGATTCAACAGGTATGGCTTTTTTTCCATTTGAAGTTTAAACCTCTGTTCTTTAAGCCAGCATGCGTGGATTCTCTCATCATATGAGTATTCTTTTACTCAAGAAAACAAGTTTTAAATAGTACCCAGTTTCAAAATATAAGGATGTATGATATTGTTATTTCCTCTGCTATTTTATCAGAGTTAAACCTGGTGCAGTTTGGAATAGTTTTTTTACCTGGAAAATTTATTTGAGATTCATTCAAGAGTTTCAGCGCCTTCTGTAAGTAATTATTTTAGCATCTAGAAATAACATCTCAAGATCTGATGTTTGAAGTTTGAACCACCACAAGATCATATCTCATAAGGAGTTAAGTGGTGGATCTAAATTTGTGGGATCTATTTGTGCTAGTTGAATTGCTGTTTAAAAGAATGGCTTGACTTAGATCCTTTATCACATTGGAAATGATTGTGTCTACTCAAAGCCATATTTTATGGCTATTTAAGCAATCGTTGCTGTATAAACGCCAGACAAATAAGAATTATTTGAAGAATATTTAATGTCCCTTCTTGGAGGATGAACCTGTTGATCATGCCAAGAAATGATAGTTAAATCCCTGCTATCTGTAATCCTGATCATTCAACCCTAGAGCTTGTATGTTCCATATAAATTGTTTATGGCCATTGTCTCGAAGTGAATTTACGGTGAATTCAATGTAGATAGTATACAATGTCTTGTCAACTTATATAGAATCTCTATTAATATCTTTATCTCAAATAAAATGTCAATTCTTTGCAAGCACAGGACGTGTGATGCAATGTTCATTGTTTTAATATGTTTTTGTGTGTCTGTTCATTTTTTTTAAAGCCTTGACTATCACATAGTAAAATTTTTTTTAGTTTATTAGAAATAAAAATTCGCCCAACTGATTGGAAAGGGCATATCTTCAGAATGCTATTGTCCTTTATACAACATACTGTCTGCAGCTTGACTTGTAATTCAACTTTCTCATGTAATGATGTTCGATAGAACTCTTCATTTTTATTGGGGTAAACTGGGTCTAATATTTTGTAATCTTTGTTCCCACTGCTTACAATATATAGAAGTCCTTAATTTTTGAATTAAAAAATTCCTGCTACCAAAAACATATTTGTTTAAATGGTGTTTGAGTGCAGCCAACGAAACAGTTTGCTCTTGACAATTGACTTGTCACATTCTTAATTTTGAGTGTGAACTGACATACCGCCAAAGAATTAGATGCCCACTTAATCAGTCTATTTGCTTTTTTGACACCATGACTGTCTGTGGAGCTCAACTTCCTGGTATTATTTATGTAAAGGAACTACAGCTCTAACTCCTTAACAGAGGGAGGAGTAGGCTGAATCAGAATTACAGAGCTCAAAACATGAGCAAATTCAAAGTAAAAGAGAAAAAAATATCTTGACTTTGAAGAGGTCAGGTCCTCTCCCACAAAACTAGAAAATTCAACAACTTCTTCCTATGCTTTCCTACCCAATATCAATATCCCTATTCAGCCTCTTACTCATCCCACCCACCATGCGACAAGTTAGTTAGTGACCCAAACAATAAATTCCTTTTTTTACCCACCCAACCTACCAGCTCACTCAATTGTCCTTTTGTTTTTGGTTCCTCCTCACGTAAATATTTCCCCATCTATTACTCTGCTTTTGTTGGGCTGCTTTGGGCCTCCTCTTATACACCCTACAGGTAGTGGGCTCATCATTGTCTCTCTCGCATGAAACAATTTTTTTTTTTAAGGAGGGCTGGGTTGAACGGTAATGCCTGAGTTACATCTCTAAACATTTCACATAATTCTGTTAGAGATTATAATCAAATTATTCATCAATCTTCACTCTAACTAGTCATGCTTGAATTGAAAGTCTTTGGCATGGTATTAAAATCTTTATGATTAAGTACTCACTAGTTTGATCCTTTCTGCCCCTTATTTTCTTAACTAAAATTAAGTTTCAGCATTACAATTGGTAGGTCTATACTTTGTTTAAAATTCAAGTGTGAAAGGCTTTTGTATGAGGGGCATGCTAAATATCATAATAAAATTATTCATAGGCCTTCATGTGAAATGGTCTTTGACAAATATCTTGTAAAATTAATACATGGCTCAGATTTTAAAGCATTGAAACATTTTAGAGTTGTCTAGGACCCTGTTATTGGAATGAGGCCTTCTATAACTGCGGTAGAAACGAAGCTCTTACCTTCATGTAAGATGTGTTAGAGCAATGTGGCTCAAAAAGGTTATCGGGTGGTAACTACATTCAACATTACGTTTATTCTGGACTTATGATTCTACATAAAGACCAACAAAATAGCTGGTCTAGCAATTAAATATTTACTGTGCTTTGAATACATAGCTGTTTTCGCATTCATTTTCTGCTCTTTCATCTGAGTCTTTAAGCCTTTCAATTTCAAATTGCTACCTATCATCACAACTATCAAAGAATTCTGCCTTTTTCTATTTGTGGATGGAAGAGTGACTTGACTAGATTATTTAACTCTCTACATTTGCTATGAAGCTCTGATACTTCAAAAAAAAAAAAAGTGAAGCTGTGTCATATTGGATACGTGTTTGATAATGGCATCAGACACAACACCACACTTAAAAATTACATTGAAACATTACATATTTTATGGTGTCAGTGTTTGTATCATATTGTGTCTCGAAAAGGCTATACTTAATTTGCTTTGCTAGAATTTTTAGTTTACTGCATTCTATTTGATTAAGGATTCCTTATATTGACCTCATGCTAAAATTGAAGTTATAATCTGTTGTGTTCAGTTGGTAGAGATAGTAATGGAGAATGGTCCTGATGTGTTTGGAATTCCCATGGAAGTGAAGAAGGAGATGTTGCTGAATTTACATGAAGCTTCTTCAACAATTGATACGGCTGAGAACTGGGAAGATGTACCAGCTGACCAACTTTTATTGCAGTTGGCATCAGTCTGGGGCATTGATCTACAACAGCATGACAAGTAGCTGATAGAGAACATTGAGATTCCATCATATGTTACAACTTTTTGACTTGGGGTATTTCCCGATATCAAATATCGTCAATACTCAATTCAAAATATGCTGATCACAGGTATTGGGTCTCCACGTTATTTGTGCGCCATCCTCTGCATGATTTATCCTCCGCTGGTCAGGTACTGGGAGATGAGCTGCTTGATGGATTGATGTTTCGCTGCCCTCAAAATGCCTGAATATGCAAATGAATCCTTTGCAATACTATACAAGATATAATTAAAAAAATAAAGACTAAAGAGTTTCTAAAGTTAGAAGTTTTTCTTTCCAACTTTCAACGTTGGAAATTTAGTCGTACACCTCTTAATTTATTCCTTTTTTTAACTACACACCATTACATTTTATTATCCAAATGCAAATAATTTGAATTGGCCTAGATATGCTGCCTAAGCATCTGAAGAGAAGAGAAAAAATTCAAAATAATAATAATAATATAAAGAAAAAAGGAAAAATGGATAGTTACATTATAATTTTCTTTTTATAGATGTGTAAAATTAACAAAGTAATAAAACAAAGTCAATAAGAGAAAATAATAATTATACTATATTTGTATAAATTTACTTCTCATTTTAAATGATTAATTATAATAATTTGATATATTTATATAGAACTTCTAAAAATAATAAATATATAATTATTAATTAGTATTTTAAAAATTTCTTGAAATTGGAATTTAAAAATATGAAGAGCAAAGAATTTTAGATGGTTAGTAAATAAGATCATTTTCTGGGAATGACACTGATACTACAACCGAAGTGGCACAATTTTAATAATTTCAACAAAATAAATCTCAAATTAGTGGTTGAGAATGCCAAAAGTGATATAAATTGATCCTAGTAAATGATCCATCATTTTGAAATTAGAAAGAATATTGAAATTAAACTTTCCCAATCTTCCATATAATTATAATAATAGTTGTATCAGACTCACTTTTTACGATAAGTATAGTTTGAGTACGCGACTTCAAGAAGTCACTTCGCCCAGTCGACAAATGACAATCAAACTCCAGTGATAAGTATCAGCAAGATGCACTAATAATTTTAATCAAAATGCAGCATAATCCAACCAAACAAGGAAGATAACCTGAGTTACTGTCTCACCACTAGTTTATGGGGATAAAAATATAATCCTTATCAGAATAATATATAAACTTACTAAAATAAATTATTTAATTTTACAACAAACGCAGTGTATACCTACCATATGTCAGACTATTTATAGCTACCATAAATTTAAATAGATATGGAATTGTATTATATTTATAAGATTTAAGTTATATAATATTTTTAAGTCTTGGATTACATCAAAAATTAATTATAATATATTATTATTTTTATTGTAAAATAAAAATTTATCATTACCCCGTATATATGGGGTAGTGAACCTCTATTAGTGTTGGAGAGATTAACAACCCTTACATTTATATTTTGACCTGATAAGTCTTCAATTTTTCGCTAGAAAAACAAAAAAGGATATGGGTATTTAGGTCACTTGCTCATAATCAATCATTTAGTAGGCACGGGACTTAAATACATTTACACTATGTATTTACAAAGATAAATATTTTGTCTTTTAATGAAAAAGTAAACTTTTTTGTCCAAAACACAAATATAAAAGTTGCTTACTTCTACAACATTAGTGAAGAGGTTAGCAATTAGAGCGCTAATTGATCATTAAAGTGTCTTTAGGTTGATTTGATTTGGGTGATATTTTTATTCTCAATAAATCATTTTTAATAAAATCATAAGTAGGATACACCAAAAAAAAAATACTGTAAACACAAACAATTAGGGGTCAAAACGTCAATTTCAAATTGTTACATTTAAATTATCAAAAAAAATTAATTATTTGATTCTTATAATTTGTTTGAGTTTTTAATTTAATCCCTACACTTTTTTTTTTCAAATAACTCCTTAGACTTTTAATCCATTTTAAATTAAGTCTTTGCCATCAAAATTTGTCATAATACCATTAAATTGAAACTAAGTTGGCTAAAGGAATGCACTTGTCACAAGCCAATACTGAGGTAGATTATTATTATTATTATTATTTTCCACATAAACAGCTGAGTTGGCACCTACGGTAAAACGCTCTGTGTCTTCCTCCCTGTTAAATTATTTACACACAAATGTCCATTACGTTCATCTCAGGTGAGCAACTTACCATCAAGCAAATATCCTTCCAATGCACGAATTCTCTGAGTACATCCATTTTTATACAGTTCAGGTTCCTTGCCTCTCATGATGATGGAAGCAAGGTCAAAGTTAGGAACATAATAATCCTCCAAATTTGAGATGCACAAAAGGCCTAGTTTGTTTTATTGCATTACAGCACTTATCATCTAAAACATTCTTGTTTGAGGGTTCATTCTTCACAACACAAGTTGTTACAATTTCATGTTCTTGAATTGGAATGGATACTATCACCTCAGGTTTTTCATTCTCTCCAATAGATGCCACTTCCAATAACTGATCCTGCCCATTCTTTGTCTTCTCTAATTCGAGCCATAACTATTTCTACTCTGTCCAAAGATCTATTATAGCATCCTATACCTCGTTAAATTGTGCTTCAAGCTCTTCAATTTTTCTTTGCTGATATAATGTTGTCATCCCTGCTTCAGCTGTCTGTAAAAGGAAAAAAAAAAACATTAATCCATGAAACTGTGCTCAAAATATAATGGAAACACAATTCAGAGAAAAAAAAAATGCATGCAAATTGGAGTTGTCTTCCAAAACAAATAGCCAATTATTCTCTAATTCTGGAATATAGAGTAATATAAAATTCAGATGCTTCAAAAAATTTAAGTACAACAACACCAATAATGTTAGCCATGCAATAATTTAATAGAATTTCCTTCTAAATACAGATTCTGACATGGGAAAATCCAAAGAACTTTCTTTTCTATATTGACTACACAAGATCGTGGGAAAAAAAGTGTATGCACTGGTTCTCCATCACTGAAGAAAAGCCATTATTTAATTATGTCTTTGCATTTTCCGTAACAAGAAACTCAAAATGTAATATAAGTTGGGATAGCATATAAAATTGGGCATTTGGGTT
Source organism: Erythrophleum fordii (assembly GCA_032878935.1). NCBI lineage: Eukaryota > Viridiplantae > Streptophyta > Magnoliopsida > Fabales > Fabaceae > Erythrophleum > Erythrophleum fordii. The sequence goes on along the minus strand of JAVQMF010000025.1, from coordinate 1,902,637 downwards.
GAGAGAATGCCTATGCAAGGAGGGTTCTCTGCTTTCTACTCTAGGGACTTGAATTTGACTAATTTTATAGTTATGGAATTTGATAATGCAAGTCGGAAGCACGTTAGTAGGCATATGTACTTGATGGAAATTGAGATTGTCCTTGTGTCTCCATAGATTAATTGACTATGGAAGACACTATTTGAATTGTTAGCAATCCATGCTCCAATAAGAGAACAGGGAGTTAAGGAGATTATGGCCAAGAAAGTTGCAGATGTGATGTTTGCTTGAATGATTGAAACAACATTGCAAACATCCCTTTCATCAACCTGGCCATCATGAGTAGAAAACTATGAAACACCTTTCCTCCTGTTATATTAAATACTCACATCCTCTGTTTCATAGTCTTACGCATACGCAAAGAGTTTGCAGGGAGAATTCCTTCCACTTTTCTTATGCTAGTTCTAATATTGTGTTCTAACTGCTTTGTGCTGGTTTGGTTTAAATCAACCAATAAATAATAAATAATAAAAATAAAAAGGGTCTGCAAAAACAGTGGTTCTATGTGGGAAAGCAAAGCGCATAAAAGTGGAAGGGAAGGAAGAAAGAAAGGATAGTGAAGGTGCCAACTAAGTTGCTGTGTGGGAAAAATAGTCTACCTTAGCATTGACTTGTAACAAATGGGCATTCCGTTAGTCAACTCAGCTTCAATTTAATAGCATTATGACGGATCTTGATGGCAGGGATCTATTTGAAAATGAAATGAAAATAGAAAGAGCTGTTTGGAGGAAAAAAAAAAAGAGGTAAGGACCAAATTAAAAACTCAACCAAACTAGAGGGACCAGATGATTGATTTTCTCGAAAAAGTTCTTTGTGAGTCCCACACTTTTCAGTAAATAGAGATGGGGCAATTTCAACGGTGCAAATTTATATTTACATGCATTAGTGTAACTTTTCACTATGTGCTGAAGATGAAGCAATGGGGCCAACTGTCTTGGATGGGCCTCCCAGATCAATTGTTAGTTGTACTAATAATGCCGTAAAGTGTTACAACAAAGATAGCTATACTAATGGAGCTACCAGCAGTTGTGCTAAATGGTTGTTTATCTACATATAAAAGCAGGAAAACATATCATCAATCCCTTGTTCTTAAATTGTAGATTAAGAGTACTCTATTCACCTCACGTTAATCTTAATAGGTAAGTTTTTTTTTTTTTTCAAAAAGTGTATAAATTATGATATATGATACATAAATTATCAGATAAAAGATATGTATGATCTATTCCTTCATATAAGACGGTCATCAAATATTCAAATGTAAAATTTGAATTCGTCCAGAATTAGTTCAGGTTATTAATTTTATTATTCAAACCCTATATTCCAAAACATCCACTCGAATTGCCATCCGTACCTCATTGTCCCGTCCCGTAGATGAGTTAAGAGTTGATACATAACTTAATATTTTATAACATCATTAATCTTCATATTGTTAATAACGAGAATGACCTTATCGCCCCAAAACAAAAATAAAAAAAGAACTGGTGTGACACAACACAACTATTGCCTATTCTTTTAACTGTCACTAAATAAGAAAAAGCTTTTCCATAAATTTTGATCAGGCAACTTTACAATTTAATTATTACAAATATATAAAAACAAGTAGGCAATTCAATCAATTTTGTATTTACAAACCCCCCCCCAAAAAAAAAAAAAACAGAAGCAGTGGTAAAAATTCTTACGTACGCCAGAAGTATGTAAGATTTACGCCATATAACAAGTTTCATTTATTTTCAAGTATAATGAATAGATCTTAACCATTAAGAGTACACTAATTTAATGCTAATGTTTTTATAACTAAATTGATCATTAAATTGATTAAAGCATTGATTTATAGATTCATTGATTTAACCATGATCTTACTTGGTAATAATTAAATATATACTTTTAAAATTTTTATATGTTAAAATTTTAATATAACAGATAAATATTAATAAATTTTAAATATTACTAATTATTTAACTTAAATATTGACAAAGAGGAATGATTAATTTTGACTAAATATCTTAATATTTGATAGAAATCTACTAAAAAATAAAATATGATGGAAAACAAATACTAAAAATAACTAAATACATGCCTTTTATTTATCTTATGTTCTCTTTTATTTAAATTTATCTCTATTTCAACCCATTCTTTCTCTCACTAATTTCTATTTTCAGTTTTTTAAATTTGTTCAAGATGAAATAAAAAAGAATATATTGAAAAAAAAAATTTTAAAACAGTTAAATCTTAAACCAATCTAGTTTTAATTAGTTTGACACTTACTTGACTGACTGGGTGCCAAGCCTAAACCAATTCAATGACCAATTTATCAACTTTTGACCACGTTAACCAATTCCAGCCCGGTTTTGATAACAAAATTTTTCCTACCATAGAAAATACTTGTACAATTTGTCATTTTATAGTTAAAGAAGCCTTATATTTTTGCAAAATTTTAATCTATAAGAGTAAGTGAATCACTTATGTACAGCCAGAAAAGATAAGCATCCAGCAATTTATTTAAATTTGTAGCTATAAGCAACAATTAAGAACTAGACATGGCTATTAGCAATTGAGATTGACAGAGTCACCAAATTTGATTTATATACATATAAAATACAATCTGCATCAAGCTGAAAGATCAGATTGGTACATGAAGCAAATCATGACATCTGCGTACATTAAGAACTTTACCGATAAAAGTAGTCAAATGCTGACACACCACTGACTTTGGCCATTTGCTTCTTGCTATGGAAGTTCATGCTCTGCTTAAATATTACCAAGCCTTCAAATTGGAATTACTCCCCAGAACGCCCAAAACCTCTCTGTAGAAATGAACCAAATATCTAATGCTTCACTTTTGCCACGAAAAAGAGACCCAAGCAGAAGCATCTTTGATTGCAATCAACAACCCAATTATGGAGCCAAGGTCACCAGAATGAGAGAGAACATCTCCCAGAATCAGTAATGGCAGTGGCATCAAACATTGGATGCAAAATAAGCCACTTCAAAACCAATGTAGGGCCTTCATACCATAAGAGTTCAGCCAATTATCTATTTTGCAGAGTACCAGTTTGAAGCACAGTTAGCATCAACAGAGAGGTCAACTTGAAGAATATTCTTGCCATCAAAGGGTTTGGACATGCAGTCGACAACTATAGCCTTGGCAACCTCAGCTGACTCTGTTGGCCCTTCAAGTATGACTTCATCATGAACCTGCTTTGTACAGTAATATCCCAAAAATCTTAGATAACAGATAGCAGGAAATATATGTAACTAGACAATTTAACTTCTTGTAATTTGGAATAACCTCGACATCAAATTACAGAGATTGAGAAAGTTCACAGAAATTTGCAACAATGCTGTCACCGGTATGTTATCATTGCTCGTACATGAATGATGAGTTAATCATGTCAAAGCACATAATCCCATGGACCACATCTAAACCATCCTTGATAAGCTGAATGCTCCTCATATTCACAAACTAATACTCTAATAAAAAATAAAAACTGGGGTCACTGCAGACTAAGTGTTACAATAAGTGCAGCAAAACTGTAATATTAATTTTAAAAAAAAATTTACCAAGCCCCTCAAGTTGCCATAAAACAAAAGCTTGTCAAAGCCAAACACAGGTCAAAACAAGTGTGAATTATTTAGCTTTGCAATCTATAGAAGTTGCTTAGCTATGATACTATATTGTATTGATCGATAGAGATTAAGTATTCAACAAAATTTACAAACAAGTATGCCATTAAGTAATGAACCTTTATGCTATATATGTCAGCATGATGTTTGAAAATACTTGTAAATATCAGGCAAATTCAACGGAAGCACAACAATATTACATAGATCTTAAAAGGGGAAAAATTCATGATATGAAGTTAACCTGTAGAAGTAACTTCCATCCAAGCTCTCTCAACCGTGTATTTTTGAATATTTGTAACATGGCACACATGGCAACATCAGCTGCGCTACCCTGTCACATTCTACATATCAGAAAATCATAGAAGAAAGGTCCATGGGGATGGAGTCACAAACTTATCCTTGGGTATGGAAAGTCCTTGGGGCAAGGAATAGCAAGAAGTTTAAAAATCAGCCATCAACTACAAAAAAAGTCCACCTCAACAAAACCATTTTTGGAGGTTATTTTTTAAGAGGAGGTGCAGGTCACAGTAAGATAAGAAGTCCCTCAGTGAATTACCCTTTTCCACTTCCCCTTGGGGGAGTGAGCTGTCCGGAGAGAGGTGACAATTATCTCTACATATTAAGAAGAAAAGTATAGAAAGGAGAAAACAAGTATTATTTTTTTTCTTTTTTTAAACAGCAATCAGCATAATTGAATCTGTTTACTTGTAACGATTAGAAGTTTGAAGAGCATTCCGCAAACATGATCTCATTATCCAGTGTTGTTCTTAAAGGGCAAGAGGTTCAAACAACGTCATTGGAATACATATTGGACCCTGATGAAGAGCACGCCAAATGATGAAAATACAGAGAAAACCTCACAACAGTACAACCAACATAATGAAAATACAGTGGCAGAACCAAAGGAAAATAGCTACCAGAAACAGTAAAATATGCAAAAAACAGTAAACAATGCTAGGCCATTCAGATGCTAGCAATCTCCCACCAAAACCACTCTAGAATTCATTGATGCCTATTCCTCACACAGATCCTCCGTTTTATTGACCTTTCCCTAACTAACTCCCTCTAGAAACTCTTACCAAAAGCCAAGATATGTCCCATCCTTTCTGTGTTGAATAACAAAATCAGAGCAACTTTGCTCTGATTTTTTAAATAAATAATTCAAGTTGCCATATTCATGGTAGAAAAAAGAATTCAGAACATTGTAGATTTACAACGAAGCAAACATCAAACTTCAGATACAGAGATAAAAGAGAGGGAGAATGCATTATTATATTAGATAGAATGAAGGACCTGCACAGGAGTATTAATAGCTGCTCGCTCAATGTGACTTTTCTGATAGGATGTAGCTTTAGCCATCAAAGGGAACCGCCGGGCTCGCCCTAACAGTGTGTATACACAATGATCCTCACAGGCTTCTTCTTTACGCTGCTCTTGCCATGCCAATACTTCTTTTCTATCATTGTACCAGCGGTTAACTGTTTCCTTAGCTTCTTTCACAGAAACCTGAGAAAACTTGCAGATTAAGTTGTGTGGACAATCAAATAATATTTTTTTAGCAACAGAATTCATGGTACCTTCCAATCCCTCGCAAGCCCCACAGGAGTCTTTCCATATGCAATTGAGAAGTTAAGCATTTTAGCTTTCCTTCGTTCAGAAGCAAATGCATCCTGAAATGACAAGAGTAAAAAATTTAACATGAATAATTCATTAGAAATCATACTGCATATTAAACTTAACAATTATGGAATAGATGGTAAATAATTTGGACCAATCTAAACTTTAAATTTATACGTTCTATGCAGGTTTTCTCACATGTGACTATAACAAAAACCACAAGGAGACATCTTTGTTACACAGGAAGGGCATAATATAAAATTAAACCACTAAAACAAGGGACAAGGAAGCACATATAGCTTAGTGACTTGCCTCTCTCCCATATATCAATGAAAGCATTTTAGATGGATAAGACATCCACAAACTCACAGGATTCTTATACTTATCTTGGAAGCACATCATATCAAAACTGCAGTCTCACTACCTTCCAAAAGTGAGATACTTTCCCTCTTCAGATAGTATCCTAATGACCAGTAGTTCTCCTTCATTTCTAATAGGAAGTTCAAGAGTTGTGGGTCTTTGTTCTAATTATAATAGTGAAATTCCATATTTTTTGCCTAATTATTTTCAGTTCAAGTTATTTTTGATATTTTCTTAGTTCTGCAAATATCCATTAGTGCTTATCCTTTCCTTCTCCTCTCTTCCTTGGCCAAGTGTCAGGAGGTTGATTTTCCCTTTCTTGCTTCTAGGCCTATAAATGGTTGTGGCCAGTGGTTGTATATCATCCACAAGAAGATAATACACACACATTTTCTTCTCAACGCTCTCCACAGAGCTCTTTCTCAGCTTTTTCTTCATGGTATCAGAGCCGTGATCCCTTCCAGCCCAAATTCCTCACCATCCCTTAGTTTTCTAGGCTGTCTAAGAGAGTTGTCCTTGGTCCCATCCTCTTCTAGGAACACACACCCCACCACTGTGCATAGAAGGTCCAAATCGGCCAAACTCAGAGATCCTTGTGTTAGAAGGTCTCCCTATTGCACGTAAAAAGGGAATTAAATCATCTACCCAGTATCCCATCTTTTAGATTGGCCAAACCTGCACCTCCACGTGCTGTGGCTGTCATCCACTAGAGTTTGAATCATGCAACAATGCATAAAAGCACATCGCACACCGCATGTTGTTGCGGTCCACCTAGAATTGATTGTTGTTTAATGCACAGTTGAGCCTAGGCCTTCTTCCCTCGTCAGGCCTTATTCATGGTGTTTCTGCTTAGTGATCACTCTAGGCATAAGTTTTCAGATGGTGTGCCATCTTTCAAAGTAGTACATCCTAATTCTGAGAGGGCTCATAGTTCTTCTCATATTGACAGAGCTTCAAAAAAGTTTGTCATATGAAGCAAGCAGCCAAGCTCCTCTAGTAAGCCTTATGAAAGCTGACTGATCTCAAGTAATGGTCATCTATCTACAACTCAAAGGATTCATCCAATTTTTAAGTCCAAATCATCATTATTTGCCTGTTTTGCAACATCGAAAGGTGCTCTATGACCAAAATTTTAAACCTCTCCTAATCATTTTGTCATAGCTTCTATCCTATTTAGTCTATTATGGCCTCTGAATCAAGCCAAATTTTGAGTGGGTCTTCTAGCAAGACCTCCCCAACCATGGCGGACGACAGGGGTCTATTCAACTTATCAATGGCCACAATTGTCTTCAATGGGCAAAGTCAATGATGATGATTGTCTTGGGCAAAGGGAAAGCAAGCAAAGGATACTTTGCCTCTTCATGAGAAGTTGAAAAACCTCCTAATGAACCTACATTTTCCAATAAGAAGCAAGTTGACTGGCTTCAAAAGTTGATCAGCCAAGGTTCACCATCTACTTCCACTACTGCTATTGGTACCACAACATAGAAAGGTACTTTCTTAAATGTACTACATGCTCAAATAAAAGATGCAACATCTTGAATGGTTGATTCAAATGCTTCAAATCATATGATTGGAGATGCCTTATTATTTGATGAATGCAAGCCTTGCCATAATAATTATAATGCGAAAATTGTCAATGGTCTCTATCCGTAATAACCAGGATTGAGAAAGTGAAAGTTTCTAAAACCTTGACACTTGAATCTATTCTCTTGTTCCAAATTTATCTTGCAATTTGCTGTCAATTGACAAGCTTACTCATGATTTGAAATGTGTTGCTAAATTCTCTTCCTCTAAATGTTTGTTTCAGGATTTAGATTCAGGAAGGACGATTGGCAATGCTAAAGAGAATGGAGGTTCATACCGGATCAAGGTTAATAATAAAGTCACTCATACCTTCCATGTGACCACACTTCCAAACAATTCAGACTGCACTGTTATGTTATAGCACCAACATTTGGGACACCCAAATTTTAGGTATTTGGCAAAGATGTTTCCCTCACTATTTATCAACAGAAGTTCAAAATATTTTCAATATAAGGTCAGTCAGTTATCCAAACACAGCTGTGAGGCTTATCCTAGTCATGTTTACATTTCTATGATTCAGTCATATCTTGGGGTCATCCCATGTTCAAAATATAACCAACGCTTGTTGGTTTGTTTCCTTTCTTGATAATTATACTCGTATCACTTGAGCTTTTCTCATGAAAAATAAGTTTGAAACTACCTCCATTGTCAAAAACTTCAATTCCATGATTCAAAATCAATTTCAGACAAAAATTCGGATTTTTCACAAATGGTAAGAATTGTCTTAACTCTATCATTGGGAGAATTTTCTTTGAAAATGGTATTATTCACTAGAATTCTCTTACACTCCTCAATGAAATGGTATAGTTGAAAAGAAAAATAGACATCTTTAAGTTGCTCAACCCCTCATGTTTACAAATAACGTCCCTAAGCAATACTGGGGGAAGCCATTCTCACTGCGACATATCTTATCAATCAAAAACTTTCAAATTTAACTCTCCTTGCCAAGTTCTTTTTAAAGTCTTTCCCCAAAACCAATTCTCATTGATCGTACCCTAAAGGTGTTCTGGTGTGTTGCATATCTTCATATCCCTCAACAACAAAGAAGCGAACTTGACCCAAAATTTGTAAAGTGCATTTTCCTAAGGTATTCCCAAAATTGAAAGGGTTATAGATGTTATTCTCCACACACTCAAAAATTTTAGACCTCCATGGATATTACCTTTCTTGAACAAATGTCATACTACCCCAAAACTTATTCAAAGGGAGAATCCACCGATTAGAGAGGAAGACTATAAGTTTTGGACCCTTATCTCTCCTACACTCAAGCCTATGCCAAACTACTTACCTGAACCTTAGCTTAATTGAACCCAAGCCTATGCCAAGTCACTTATCTAAACTCGAGGCTTCTAACACTCTTAATCAAGAGGCTAGCAAGGATCTCAATGTATATTCAAGGCATAATAAACAAGTTGAGCAACAGTGCACTATCCAAGAGCATTGGCAACTTGACCCAACTCCAACATCTGTAGAAAGCACACAAAGTAATAAGGTAATGATGATTCTAAAGCCTCTATTGATCTTCATCTCCCTATTGCATGTAGAAAGGAATTTAGATCATGTATTCTCACTTTGTATCCTATAAAAAGTTGTCTCCTAGTTACAAGGTGTTTACAGCTAAACTAGACAACATTGAACTTTCAAACAATGTAGAAGAATTCCTTAAGCACCTGAAGTGGAGAGACAACTTGCATGAAGAACTCTAGGCTCTTAAAGAATAGCACATGGCTGCTCACTCAAAAAACTCAAAGGAAGCAACCTATGGGATACAAATGGGTGTTAAATATAAAAAACAAGGCAGATGACAATGTTGAATGGTAGAAGGCAAGATTAGATCCAAAGGGCTTCATCCAAACATACAAAATAGATTACCAAAAGGCCTTTGCTGCTATAGCAACGCTAAATACAATCCAGGTACTTCTGTCTATAGTGGCTAATCTTGATTGGAAGTTACATCAATTTTATATCAAGAATGCATTTCTCAATGGGGATCTAGATGAGGAAGTTTACATGAAGACACCTTTGGGTTTGAAAAATCCCAAAAATGAAACATGATGTGCAAATTACAAAAATCTCTATATGAGCTTAACCAATAACCAAAAGCATGGTTTGAGAGGTTCATTAAGGAGATTAAGAAGCTCTGGTTCACATAGGGATATATAGATCATACTCTCTTCATTAAAACATCAAGTGGTAAGGCTAGTATTCTTATTGTCTATGTAGATGATATTATTGTCACAAGAGAAATGAAGAAGTAATTCATCCCATGAAAGTCCTATGCAAGGATTTTGAAATTAAGGACTTGAGAACCCTAAGGTATTTTCTGAGTATGGAAGGAGCTTGGTCCAATAAAGGGATTTCTATATCCCAAAGAAAATATATCCTTGATGTACTAAAGGAAACGATATGATTGAATGCAGGCCAATTGATACTCCCATGGATCCAACAAACAAATTGGGACAAGGGAAAGTTCCACCCTTATTGATAAGGGATATACCAAAGATTAGTTGGGAAATTGATATACCTTTCCCACACTAGACCAAACATCAGTTTTGCAGTTAGTGTGACAACTCAATTTATGAACAATCCAACAAATGAACAACTAGAAGTAATAAATTGCATACTCAAGTGAAAATGAAAGGGGTTGCTTTTCAAGAAAGGAACTAGTAGGAACATAGAAATATTCTCAAATGCAGACTGGGCTGGCTCTTTTACTGATAGGAGATAAACTTTTGGCTATTGCATCTATGTATGGGGTAATCTTGTTACTTAGAAAAGCAAAAAACAATCGGTGGCAGCACAAAACAGTTCTAAGGCCAAATTTCGAGCTATGGCTTATGGAATTTGCGAAGGCATGCGGTTGAAAATGCTACTTGAAGAACTTAAGTTTCCCACTTCAGATTCAATTAAATTACCATGTGACAACTAGGTTGCAATCAGCATAGCAAAATATCCATTCCGCCATGACTGGACCAAACATGGGTAAATTGATCACCACTTTATCAAGGAAAAGATTGAAAAAGGAATAATTGAGAGGTTGTGTGTATACACACCTACCCATTAGCAAACAGCTGATGTTTTAAGGCTACTCCAAGAACCCAATTTGATGTTTACTTATCCAAGTTGTGCATGATTGACATGTATTTGCTAGCTTGAAAGGAAGTTTGGAATTCCTGATTTTTTTCCTAATTATTTTCAGTTTAAGTCCCCCCCCCCCTTCTTTTCTCCCAAGGTAAATACCCATTAGTGCTTATTTGTTCCCTCTCCTCTATTCTTTGGCCAAGTGTCTTGATTTTCTCTTTCTTGCTTTGAGGCCTATAAATAGTTGTGGCCAATGGTTGTATTCACAAGATGATAATACATACAATTTTCCTTCTCAGCTCTTTCTTCAATAATACTGTATGTCTTCTTGGTTTTCCATTCGCCAGACTACTGTTACTGAAATTGTCCAAGGAGAGAACTTTCTGCTATATTTTTCTCATAACATCTGAGATATAAAGGTAGGGATCCATATTTTGGGCTATACTCATATTCAGATGGAGCTCTATTCACCCATGCTTCACAATATAATCATTTCCTAAATTTTTCTTTATTCTCTTGGATGTATTCTCTCATCTCTATCTTTGAAGGTTTGATTTTCAGGTTACTAGAGGGTTACCTATCATGTCATTTGGCTCTCTAATTCTATAAAATCAATTATTTACAAGAAAAATTACTGACAAGGAAAAAGTATCCCTCTTAGTTTAATAGCTTGGCTGTTCTAATAATTGAGGAAACTATGCTCGGTCTAGACAAAGAGCAGATGAGCAGTCCTCCTTTACTCCCTGCCAAAACTGAGGTGCTTTTTTAACCTGACACGCTCAAATAAGTTACTAGACATACCAAACTAAAGAGAGTGACATTACTTGCATATCTCAAAGCAGAGGCTGTTAACATCTAGATTCTCTGCTAGTGGTGTATATTAACCACCAGATAAGTACACTTACCTTTAGTAGAGGAACTGGGGGTTTATCTTCACCAGGCTGAGGATGCCACTCCAGAAGCACTTGCTTTTTTTCAACTGCTTCACGAATATGTGGATACATATTCATTGCAGTCCGTGAATGGAAATCTCCACCAGCTTTAAAGGCATCCAGCATACTCTTACAGCTGGCAAGATGTGCAAGAATCCTAAGTTCCAACTGTAACATAATAGATATCTCAATCAACAGAACAAAGTTTATTGCAACTAATTCAAATAGATCAATAACATAAACTACTAACCTGTCCATAATCAGCAACTATTAGAGAATTACCAGGCGCAGCTATAAAAGCTTGACGGATTTTGTATCGGTCCTTTTCCAAAGCAGGTTGATTCTATTTTATTAAAAGTATACATGTATTAGACAAGCTCTAAAGTTTTTGAAAGACAATTATTAATCTTGTCTATGCAATAACCATATGTGAAAGTCCGCGTGATAACCCAATATACATTCATAATGCTGTCTAATTGTAAAACTCAACACTAACGAATTAACAGATAATGCATTAAGACCAAGTAGACATCAAGACAAGAGAGAGAGAATCCTTCCAATTGAAACTTTAAATAGTTAACCAGCAAAATAGTGATTTCAACCGCACCCCTCATACAAATGTTTAACAGAGTTTATTATTATTTATAGGAAGGCTGCCATTAATACACAAAATAAACAAATTTGATAAGAAATGAAAAGTTCATTCACTTATTCAGCAAAGAAAAATCAAGACCTAATAAATTTCCATGCCAAAGAGTAATCACAAATTAAATTTTAGGTAATGTTATTATTTAAATAAAGATAAGCAAAGACGATAAGGAAATTTAATGATGCATCATAACAAAATGAGGGTCAAGCCTAAAAGAATATAATTTTAAAAAATTAAAATTTCAGCACAGTAAAAATTTCGTTCTAGCCATTCATCAGTAAGATTGGAAATGGGTTGCCCTCCAACTACTATTATAAATAGTGTTGTTAGTAAAGCCCACATACTAAGGAACTAGCATGAAGTAAATTGTATAATAATACCTGCAATCAGTATGATCCAACTTCTAATTTAGGTCAAACATATACACACACACACACCCAAAAAAAAAAAAAGAGAGGGCCAATGGTAGAGTTTACATTGTATAGTACTTAAGCTTTTCCAAGTAAACCAACATCTAACATTCAAATGCAACCTAATCGCAATCTTAAAGAGGACTCTAATTATGTCTTTTAAGTTAAAAGAACCTGCAGATTTGGCCTTCTAGCTGACAAGCGTCCTGTCTCTGTGTTGATATTCAAGGAACAATGAATGCGACCATTCCTTCCTGAAACATTACTTCCCTGCCACAGAACCAAAACCACCAAATTATCTCAATTTTAAGCTAACAAAACAGAACAAATATAAACAACCCTAGAATCAAATACAGAAAAATGCACCGTGGAGGAGTTAACAGATGCCAAACCACCCTCCCCTACCTTTCACTCACGCACAATAACCTTGGCTCTATTTCCAATGCAGTCACCAAAAACTTTATTAATGCAAATCAGACAAAGTAGTCAAAGTTTACCGGTGGAGCATGACAATGAAGTGATTAACATAAACAAAAGGGAAAAAGCCAACTAAAATACAAATAGAATCAATTACCTGCAAGGGAAGGATGAAGTTAGATATTAAAGAGTCAATTGAACAGACTTCACATAAAGCAGCAATTGCATGGCAAGCTTCTCTCCCTTCATCCACTGTTGGAAAAGCAGAAAAAGCTGTTCCATAAGCTGTATAGTCTATTTCTACTGGTGTAACTTCATTTTGAGAAGGATTTTCATCTTCATCATCACAATCCATAAAGTCATATTCAGCAGAAGCATTTCCAGCTAGAGCCTTTAAAGCATCACCACTGACAGAGGGCCAACCAGTTTCTGTGTACATCTCAGTTTGCAGTTGATAACCAATGCTCTCCAACTTAATATCACGAAATTTTGTGGGAGCCTTCTTGCCTTCTTTGATCACTTTATCAACATTGGGAACTTTGAAAGTCCGCTCAGTCGGAAGTGCCACATTAGGGTCTTTACTGAAATAAGAATGTGGAAGATGAAAATGAAAGCTTTACATTTATCAATGCAGCTGAACTACTTTTTTGTAAATAGCAGAACATAGTAAGTTAAATTAAAAATCAGAAACACGTCTTTTCATGGTCTCATGCACAACATAAAATAAAATATTACAGAAAGGCCTGAATTCATAAACACGACAGTCATGGTTTGTTTATGATCAATCCAAAATCTGTCCCAGCAGCAGCTTGGATTTTAGTTTGGATTACATCAAGCCTAAAACTAATTCACGTCAATTACATTATGATTAACTATGAGAATATCAAAATGTACTTTAGAAATGAGATCCTAATAATTTTATGACCATGCAAACTAATTCAAAAGGATTCAAGCTGTCACAATGAAAGCTCAGAAGTCAGAATAATGTCAAACTTCTTAAAAGAATACAATACACTTGGAGTACCATCGCAAATCAACAAGTATAAATTCTAAATTATAGTTTAAAGAGCTTTGGAATCTGGTTACTCTTAACAGTCAAATTGTTTCAAGTTAAGAAATATATCCTTCACTTAAAGCATTTAGAATCCAAATTAAAACTAAAAAAAAAAATTATAACTATAGCAATTAGCAAACAATTCTTTTTTTTTTGTGTGGTTTTTTTTGGGGGGGGGGGATAGGAAAGCACCTAATTCCAATAACAAAGGCTTTCAAACTAAAAATCAATATAACTCACATATCTATATGCAGTTAATACAAATATATATGATATATCCCCCTAATATGTTTAATAAATAGTGTGCTTCATAATTTATAACAATAGTAGCATAATGGAGACCTGTCTTCTTTATAATGAAGACAGTTTATATGAGAATAAATTCAGTCTTCAACTTCCAAATCCTCTACTTATTAAGGTAGAATCAAACGGCCCATATAAGAATCTACTAATGTGCACCTGTTCACCGTGCCACCAAAAAGCAGCTGGCGCAACTGAGCATCGCTTCCCACATTCATATACTTGGCATCAGAACAATACCTAGACGCCCATTTCCGGAACCTATTAACAGCTACCTCTTGCTCTGCTTTGGCCACCTTCTCTATCTCAGCGAGATATGCACGGTCAACTAGCATCCCCTCAGATTCCATTTTGACTAGAAGCTCACCAAATGGCTGCCAATATTCCTCATAGAAATCATACATGGATTTTTCAGAAACTGGTCCCATCACTTGTACTCCATCAAGTTTCCAGGGCATCTCTGAGAGATGGCTCTTCAGGCTCTCATAAAGCATCAGAGTGCTCTTAGCATCTAAGGCGGAATAACATATCCAAGGTATTCGCTCATCTCTTTGTAGCTCTTCAACAGGAGGAATGGTAATCATTTTACCCTCAGATCCATCTTTTTTCACCTTTTTCCGCCCAAATATAGTTTTCATTGACACTTTACCAATCAAATCCTTTTCATGGTTCAGCTGAGCCCGAGACATGACCCGTTTATCACTTGTAAGTGCTTCAAGAGAATAACCACCATCCAATCGTCTTGATGAATTCCATAATCGTGCCATGTGCATTGTGTCAGCATGAAAACCAGAAACTTTAAGTCCATAGTTCTCTATAATGTGGTTATCGAAACTATAGTTATGCCAAACCTAGAGAAGACACAAGTGACTTTGTTATTTCAAATTAATTCCCAACATATATAAAAGACTAGGAGTATACAACAACAACAACAATAACAATAGGCCTTTTTCCACTAGGATATAAAAGACTAGGAGTATAAAGCCACAATTAAATCTAGACTTATTTTCCCATTCTTGATGAAATAGCATTGCTAACATATATTTAACTCTAAGAGGCCTTCTACAAAATAAGAAAAATATCAATTTTTCAACAATTAGTTAATTGGTTGCAAGACAGGTAGGGATGAGTAGTTGCAAACAAAAGCCCATATTTTCTTTACTCTCTAGAACTCTATACTACCATATGAGCATATGAATCTTACAATTCAAGCACCTCTACCTCTCTTCTTTAAATGTCAGACTTTACCCACGTAACCCAAAGAGAGAATCCATCACTACCTAAGATAGGATTAATAATTTTTTAATTTTTGGAAATGAAAAACGCACAAACAAAAACATTCAATATTCAGATTTCAGATATCAATGAATGAAGAAGAACCCACTCACCATTCTAGGGATGGAAAAGGCCAAGATTGAAGCCATTATCCATATGCATGTTTTTAAGTAAAGAGATAGAGTGCGGGACAAGAATGCAGTGCAGATGCATCATATTGGTTGGTATGATGAGTTACATAAGTGTTTGATTCATACTTTCTACAAATAAGGCCTTACATTGCTTTTGGTACATAGAAATGACTTTCAAGGGAACGAAAATGAGAATGGGAATAGGAAAGGAATGGAATCCTGTAGTCCTATTTGATATACATGGCAAAGAATGAAAATGTCATTCTACTTGTATATTTGGCCGGATGAAAACAGTGTAAAAATAGAGAGGAAAATTTGACAAAAGACCATAATACCCCAAAAATTTAAAAAAAAAAAGTTTAAATATTAATTTTAAAAAAGATTGAATAATTTTAAAAAAAAAAAAATAATTTTATCTACTTTTATATTGTGAAGGTTAAAATAATTAAATAATTTTATTTCTTAAAAAAATATATTGTGAAAAATGGATTGTATTAAAAAATCAAAGAGGACAAATTAGGCATCTCAAAAAGCATTCCCACGAATAAATACTTGTTCCATTAGCCCAGTGAAGGAAACATCATTCCAGCAAGATGCTAAAATCTTGTCTCCATAGGAAAGGCGATGTATGCATACCAAGCATGTTAAATCTTGTTTTATTCGCCTTTTTCCTTTCCTGTTGTGTCTTCTTAGTCTACCAAGCACAATGTTAGTGACTATTTAATGGACTAACACTAAATCTTGAAGCTCAAGGATGATCTATCAACATCCAAATAAATATAAATAAGATGATGTAAGGCTTTGTTGGAGTTGGATCATTTGAAAATGAAGGGGACAAGGTCAAGTTTTTTTTGTTTTTTGGGGAGCGGCAGGGAGGGAGGCACCATCTTTGATCTGGTATACTCTCTTTTAAATCCAACTTCCCCTACCTAGAATATTCACCAAGAATTTCATATGAGCAATTTTGATTGTCAAATGTGATGAGAGCATAGAAAAAAGGGGATAGTTGGAAAGAAAGTTCACCTTTTTGATAGATTGGTCTTTGAAAAATGGTTCAAATTCAAATAAAATCTCTTTGCCTCCACCATCAAGAACATCCACCCAGATACAGGACTTCCCGTTTCCAAAATCAGCTTCTGGACCAGAATAGATACTGAAGCATACTATCTCCCCATGATCAACAGGTGTTTCTCCTTTGACATCAATCTTAGCCACCTTTAAAGGTATTGTCACCAGCACATATTATATGTCCACCATATGTAAAATATAAATAGTCAAGAGATGCATGCAGAAACACTTTTCATATGCATGGAAGCATAATTATTAATAGCAAGATGCATTAAAGCCTCTTGGCGCCTCATCTCAGCACCTTTGACTACAATGTTAATAACTTTGCTTGGAAGTTTTTTTTTTTCAAAAAAAAAAGGATTAAGAAAAAGAAAACATTTCAATGTGTACATAAGTTGAAAAGGTCAGAGGGGCTGAATTCATGTTCAGAGTAAACTAAGAATAACTAATGAAGCTGTATAGACTGTTGTATCAAAGAAAATCATAACACAAGTTAGCAAACTCAAAGTTTATACCTCAGTATCACATGCATGAATAAGATGCCTGTACTCATTTGTGAGCATCCCAACAACTTCCTTAGCAAGAAAAATATTATCAACAACCAATATATCTTTATAGATGCTACAGAGCCTGACCCGAAGCTTCGGATCACCAGTAATAGATGCCTGTCTGGCAAATGTTGCATTGGTTACATACTTTGCAGATGTGTCCAAAACGTGATTGCCATTTACTTCAGCAATTGCATCTTTACTGATTACCAACTGGGATTCAATTGACTGGCTGCCCGCCCTTTCAGAGTCTGTCAACACTTTTGTATTGTTTGATTTAGAATGACTAACTGCTGGAGATGAGATAGGTTCACCATAATCCTGCAGTACGAGAAGATTGTGCCCTCCATTCCTAGAAAGAGCCTGCTCCTGACCATTGGAAACAAATTTTTTAGATGCATAAGCAATGCCATTAGTCCTCCCAAACTTATTTTGCCTTTTAGTTTCAGTCAAATTATCTCTTGCCCGAGCCCAGCCTCTTCTATCACCAAATAGTTCTCCATTAGCAGCAATACTGGATGCTCCAAGATTGCGAGGAAAAAAACTTACCATCTGAGCTTGTGCTTCAGAATAATGTGAAGAATTCAGCTCTTCTTCCTCCGACGTTTCTTCCAATATGCCAGTTGATGCAGTTGAAAATTTCATGAATGAAACACAAAATGGAATCTTAGAAAGATTACAGTCGTATTCCATGTTGTTGTATTTATTCATCCCAATAACTGCTCTTGATAGAAAGTGTAAAGAACCATCTCTAAATTGAAGAGAATTACAAGACCCAGTACTATTTTGGAGGCCATTCTTGGCAACCTGAATTGAGAGGATTTTTCTTCTGCTGTTCATATCATGCAAAGAAAACAGAGGTAACAATAACTTATACACAATAATGAATTTAACTATCAATTTAGCCTACAGAAGAAGCAATACAATAACAATCACCTAAAGCCTAGGAAGCACCAATACACCAAAAAAAGGGGAGTGTACCCATATCGGATATGTATGCGTACTGTACTGTAACATTTGTATCTGTTTTTTTTTTCTTTTTTGGTCAGATACATTTCGAAACATTTCAAAACACACTAGTATATTTCAAAACATGCTGAAATGGCTCAAAAATGGCTCAAGAGTCTATAGGACATCTTAGTGATGTGAATGGAGATGAAAATTGGCATTTAATTTGAATTGAAAACTTTAATTTTAACTTTTTTTATGTTTTTATTTAAAGTCTGTTATAGAAACCTTATTTTATATTTGAAATGCCTGTTTAAAACTCAATTTTTTTTTATATTGCTTAGTTTTTCATATGTTAATTTGTTGAATATATATATATATATATATATGATTATATATACCCCATGTACCTGTATTCTAAAATTTTGGAAATTATCTATCCCACGTATCTTATTTTGTCATACTTGATACACGTACCATATCAGGGCTTCTTAGCCTAGAGCCAAACAAGATTTATGCATGAGCCAGAAAACTCCTCAGGATGAGACATTATCAACTTATTAGATGTGCTACCAAACTAACTTTTCAAAACTCACCTCCAAAAATGCATTACAAAAATTTCAAATGTAAAAAGTGCACACAGAATAGTATAAACAAATAACCCAAACCAAATGACCATTCTGTATGCTCTTAAAAGACAGTATGGGTTTTCACCAAGACACTCATCTAAAACTTTTCGAGTTATCTGACGAATTTCAGAAATGTGCTACCAAACTAAATGTCAAAGTTGGCCTCCGAAAATGTGCCACCAAACTAACTTTTCGAAAGACACTGCCGCAAATGCATTACTAGGTCATGTATGTTTCCAATTGAGTACGTTACCATTTCAAACAGATAAACTGCACTGTGAATTCAAATGAATAACCCAAACCAATTGACCATTCTTTATACTCTTAAAAGGTCACGTATGTTTCCACCAAAACGCTTATACCTACCCAAAACGTTGGGTTATTGAACCAAATTTCAAAAATACACAAGACAGTAATAGCAACCCACGCGCCGAGAGATAAAAACTTGCATAGAAAGCAAAAAGAAGAGCAGAAGTGAACCTGCTATGGTGAGCTTCGGAAGGAGCCAAGAAAGACCAAGAAGATAAAGCGACGCGAAAGGAGCGACGACAAGAGCGCGAAACCCAGAAAGACGGGGGGCAAAATGGCCTGAAAGGAGTGGTGGTGGTCTTGTGGGTAGAAACCCCCATGGCAATCAACTCCACAACTCTCCCCAGGTTTCTCCCACAGTCGCTTACACAAGAAGCCGTTTTGACGGTGGGGTTTTGTGGCAGAATACGTAAATAGGTGGTCCACAGGGCTTATTTGAGCTGCAAAACAAGTGGGTCTGAAGGTGAAGTAGAGCAGAGTGAGGCCATGAGAAGAACAATGGAAGGAAAAGACAGGGATTTGGCTAAACCCTGCCCTGCTTTATACTTGAAAATACAAATACGAAGAAGTGAATGTAAAAATGTTCGAAATTCCCCGTTTTAGGGGACACGAGACAGGTGGGTCATAATAACGTAAAATGAGTAAATTTTACATTTTTGAATTTTGTTAAAATTGTATATAATATATATATATATATTAAAATAAATAAAATATTATTTTATATTTTAATTTAATTTTAAATTTTTGACTAAATTTTTTTATTTAAAATTCTTTAATTTAGAAAAATATATATTTAGATTAATTGAAGATAGTTTAACTAAATATTTAATATTAAATTAAAATATAAGGTAACCTTTTATTTCAACAAATCTGTATGTATTTTAAAAATAAAAAAATTTATACAATTTCAACAAAGCTTTAAAAAAATTTTTTATAATTTACTCTAAAATAATGTTTTTGCCAGGTAAGCCTTCTTTTTACACTATGTTTAGATGAAAGAAGAAAAAAGTGGAGGGAGAGAAAAGTTAGGAGAAATGTGAGAAAAGAGAAAATTAAGAAGAAAATATTTTTTTCCCATCATGCATTTGGACAGGGGGAGAGAAAATATAAAAAGAAAGAAAAATGTGTTAATTTAATATAATAATAATGTTGCTATTATTTTAACTTTTGCATATATATTTTTTTAAAAAAATAAGAATAATAAAAGAAATAAAAACTAATTAAGAAAATGTTTAAATAATAAGCAAAAATTATTTTTGAATAAGATAAAAAAATTTTCATTAAAAAGACACATTTAAAATTAAAAAAACATTTTTAAAAAATATTCTTTAAATTAATTAAATTTTATTTTATAAAATATTATTTTAATATCATAAATATTAATATTTATTTTAAAATTTTATAAATATTATTTTAATATATATTAATTGATTTAACTATAATATATATAAATATAATAAATATTTTTTAATGTTATTTAAACATTATATATTTAAAAATATAATATATATATATATATACACACATATATATATATATATATATATATATATATATATATATATATATATATATATATATATATATATATAATCCATTACCATTGAGCAATGTATTGTATATAGGGTCGGACATATATGTCTCAGTGAATATTGATTGCAACATTGTTCGACTGTATTTAATGTTTTTTTTTACATATGTAATATTTTTTAAATTTCATATAATTTATTAATTTTAATATTAAAAAAATATATTATTATTTTATAATAAAATTAATTATAACATTAATTTTTTAATTAATTAATTAAAATGTTAAAGAATTTTGTTATACATACATATTTTTTTTATTATTCTTACATATTCCAACTAAATGTCAACCAAACATATATGTTTGATTGAATATTGGCTACAACACCATCTGATTGTAATGCAGTCGGACGCTCTTGTTTTTATAAATTTATATGTAACATTTTTTTAATTATATATATAAATTGTTAGTTTTAATATTAAAAATTATTATTTTAAAAAAATATATTTATTATTAATTAATTTTATAATAAAATTAATAAATTATAATATTAATTAATTAAAATGTTAAAAAATTTTGTTATATATATATATATATATTTATTCATTCCTGCAATTGTACATGTATTTTCTCTTTCAAATATCTCTATATTCGAGAAGAAAAAAAATCGATGGGACTCACGGTACTTTTCTCCTTTTTTTTTCTTATTTCCAATTTTCTTTCCAAGCCAAGCAGGGCAAAATTTCGTTTTCCTATCTCTTCTTTCTCTTCTCTTCATTTTCCTCTCCATCCAAATGCACTGTTAAGGTCTGAAAGTAGAGAGAAATGTGTTTTATACCATTTGTTTGGAGGAGGAGATCTAGGAAACAAATACACACATTTGTTTGCAAATAATTTTTTGAGTAAATTATGTTTTTTGGTCTTTAAAAATTACAAAAAAATTAATTTAATTATTTAAAATCTAAATCTTTCATTATTGTTCTTTAATTATTGTCTCAGCCCCTCTATATGTTAAATTGACGTGAATTTAACTTAACTATTAATCTAACTTAACTAAATGTTTAGATTTCAATAAAGCTTAAGAACATTTTTAATCATAATTAAAAAAAAAAGAATAAACTAATAATTTATGTCCATTTAACTTCAATTCTTAAAAATTGATCTTGAAATTAATAAATTTGTTTTACATTAGTCTTTTTGTCAAGTAATATAAGGATGTTAAAAGAAACTTCATACAACAAATTTTATTATTTTCAATGATTAATTTGTATATTCTCTACCTTTTAAGCACTAAAACTAAATAGATTCAAAAATTAAAATATTAGTTTATTAGAAAAAGCAATTCATATGTAGTTATATGTACTAATATGCTTTGGAATGGTGTTTTTGGTCCTTAAAACCATATATTAGAATTGATAAAATATAAAAGAAAACTTATATAATTATTGACATAAGAAAATATTTCATTTATTTTTTTCAAATATAAAAAACATCATTTTAAAAAAATTAAATTATATAAGTCTTTTACTTGAGCATTTCCCTAGGGTAAAAAGCAAAATACCTACTTAATTTCGAATAATCTACAAATAATCTCATAGACTTAAAAAATTGAAAAATAAGTTCCTTAATTTTCCTATTCCAACAAATAGGTCCTCAAGGTTTTTTTTTTTTTTAATATTTTAACTCAAACATGAAACATCACATTGAACTTATTCATAATTAATATGGCAAGCTTCTATTCATTCCCATAATAAAAATGCTAGCATTAAAAAGTCTAAAGTAATAGATGTACTACAACAACAACAACAACAACAAAGTTTTTTCCCACTAAATGGGGTCAGCTACATGGATCAATCGACGCCATAAATATCTATCATAAATCATATTTTTAGACAAATCATTTAAATCTAAATCTCTCTTAATAATTTCTTCTATAATTTTTTTTTTGTCTTCCTCTACCTCTAATTATTGGACTATTATCCATCCCATCTACTCTCCTAAATGAGGCTTCTATAGGTCTCCTCCCCACATGACCAAACCATCCAAGTCTCAATTCTACAATCTTTTCTACAATAGGTGCAACTTCCATCTTCTCTTTAATGCATTCATTTCTAATCCTATCTCGTTTAGTGTGTCTACTCATCCAACACAACATTTTCATTAATGCAACATTGAACTTATTTTCTTGTTAATTTTTTATTACCCAACACTCAATTTCATACAATATTGTAGGTCTTATAACTGTGTGATAGAATTTACCCTTAAGTGTGAGCGGTACTCTTCTATCACAAATAACATCCGAAGCACTTCTTCATTTCATCCACTCCGCTTGAATTCTATGCTTTACATCTTCTTCTATTTTTTCGTTATGTTGTATGATGGATTCAAGATACTTAAATCGTGTGACTTGGGTAGGATATGTTTTCCAATTTTTAGTTCTGCGCTAAAAGTGGTGTGCCTCTTACTAAACTTATACTCCATATACTCCGTTTTACTTTTATTTAAACAAAATCTATGAGCTTCTAAAGTTAATCTCCACTTTTCTAACTTCTCATTCATTTCCTCTCTCGATTCTCCAACTAGAACAATATCATTTGCAAAAAGCATGCACTGTGGCACCGGCTCTTGGATATGTTAAGTAAGCATATCCAAAACTAAAGTAAAAAAATAAGGGCTCAGAGTTGATCCTTGATGTAGACCAATAGTTATCCAAAAATCTTTCATGAGTTCACCTTTTGTTACTATGCTAGTTATAACCTTATCATACATGTTTTAGATTGCTCGAATATAAGTTATACGCACTCTTTTTTTCTCCAAAGCCTTCCATAAAACTTCTCTTGGCACTCTATCATATGCTTTTTCTAAATCGATAAACACCATATGTAAATTTCTTTGTTCTCCCGATATCTCTCCATTAATATTCGCAACAAATATATTGCTTCCATAGTTGACCTTCCTGGCATAAAACTAAATTGATTCTCCGTAACTTGACTCTCTTTCCTTAACCTTCGCTCAATTACTTTTTCCCATAATTTCATAGTGTGACTCATGAGTTTAATTCCTCTATAATTTGCACAATTTTGAATGTCTCCTTTACTTTTATAAATAGATATTAAAGTACTTTTCTTCACTTGTCTGGCATTTTCTTAGATCATATAATTTTATTAAATAACTTTGTGAGCTAACTTATACCTTTCACTTCTAAACCCTTCCATACTTTAATAGATATATTATCCAATCTAACTGCTCTATCATTCTCCATTCATTTTAATACTCCTTTTACCTCTATCTCACAAATCCTACAATAAAAAGTATAATTTTGATCCTCTTCTCTAATGTCTAGCCTATCTGATTGTAATAAAATCTCATACCCTTCATTAAAAAGCCTATGAAAATAACCCTTTTGCCATTCTCTATATCTTGTTCCGTGACCAACACTTTCCCTTCTTTATCATTGATGCATTTCACTTAGTCCACGTCTCTTATCTTTCTTTCCCTACTTTTAGCTAACTTGTAAATACTTTTTTCTCTAACTTTAGTACCTAAAGATTGGTATAACCCATCAAATGCCTTCGCCCTCGCTTCGCTCACTATCTTTTTAGTGTCTTTCTTAGCTACCTTATATTTTTTCTAATTTTCATTACTCTTACATAATGACTACATTTTATAACACTCTCTTTTAACTTTAACTTTATCCTACACGCTTGTATCCCACCACCAAGATTCTTTATCTTTAGGTTCAAAACCTTTTGATTCACTTAATATTTCCTTTGCCACCTTCCTAATTTCTTTAGCCATTTCATTCTACATATCATTAGCACTTCCTTGTATTTTTCAAGGCCCTTCCTCCACAATCCGTCTCTGCAAATTCTTTTATTTATCTTCCTTTAGTTGCCATCACTTAGTCCTTAACACCCTATCTTCGCCTTTATTTTTTACTGTCCTCTTAACTCTTACATCCATAACCAAAAGTTTATACTGAGTAGTTAAACTCTCTCCAAGTATAACTTTGCAATCCATGCAAAGTTTTTTATCCGATTTCTTTATAAGAAATAAATCAATTTGAGAACATACATTTCCACTTTTGTACGTGATAAGATGTTCCTCACGCTTTCTAAAACAAGTGTTAGCTAATATAAGATCGAATGTTAATAAAAAGTTTATAATAGTTTTACCCTCTGCATTTATTTCTCTTATGCCATGTCCTCCATGAACACTCTCGTAACCTGAAGATACACTTTCTACATGACCATTTAGATCCCCTCCTAAAAGAATCTTTTCTCTTAATGGTATTTCTTGAACTAAACATTTTAAATCTTCTTAGAATTTTACCTTATGATATTTTTCTAACCCTACTTGTGGTGCATAAGTACTAATAATATTAAAGATTTCCTTTTCTACTACAAACTTTAATGCAATGATTCTATCTCCTAACCTTTTGACATTCATTACAGCATTTTTTCAAAACTTATCTATAATTATACCTACTCCATTTTTAAATTTAGCCTTACCAGTGTACCAAAATTTAAAACCTGAAGTGTCTAATTCTTTCACTTTTTTTTCTACCCATTTATTTTCTTATAAACACATAAAATTAATCCTTTTCTTAATCATAGTATTTACTATTTTCATAGATTTACTCGTAAGTGTACCTATATTCCAAGTTCTAAAACGAATCCTACTATCATGAACTAGCTTCTTCAACTATATTCGTTCACGAAAATGTGAAAATTCTTACTTATTTTTCACTACACTTAGGCGTCGATGCAGTAGCTTTTGCTCACTTGTCACTGTACTCGAGCTATATGGTGTGTTACTTCCAAGCAACGACTTAATCTTATGTCTAATATATCGATTGTCCATATCATAAAGATTCGACAAAGTTTTACGTTGGCTGTCGACTGCCTAACACAACCTTTCTCTTTTTTCTGGGCTTGGGATTGGCTATGAGAAAATATAAATGGGACGCTTAAACAAACAATGTGCTAAGAGAAAATAAATAAAATTATTTATTTATTAAAGTATGAACGTTAAGAGATTTAATTTTTGCAAATAATCTAAAGCTGAAATGGACATCTTTTGCATTTTTCCTATTTCCAAACTAATGATATTTGTAAGGTTACAAGAGTTGACAATGAGGTTTGCGTCATACAATCGGATTTTGCTTGCTTGATTCCTTAGATGGAAAATAACTTGAAACATATTATTAAATTTTTTATTCCTTAATACATATACTTTGAGTCAGGTAAATATCTTCTTTCTCGGATGTTCAAAAATATAAATGGGGCGCTTAAACAAACAGAATCTGTGGTTATATTATAAATACAAAGTGAGTAATTCAGTAATGTTTTATGAAAAAATCTCTAAGAAAAAAATTGTAGAGTCTTCTAAAGAATAAACTATGGTGAGTTTTCATAGGTAAAACAAAAAATAAAATAATAATCCCTTCTAATTTTTCTCAAACACATATTTAATATTTATAGAGCAACTGCCCTAAGAAAAGCGAAGTGTGTTGCGCATAAGTAGAAGTGGATTGCCAATGAATTCATAAATATTAGAATAAATTATACAATTTTTTTTAATTTTACCGAAATTCTATATATTTTTATTTTAAAAATATATACAATTTTCTTCAAATAAAAAATTACCTTATATTTTAGTTAAATTTAAATTTTTTTAACTAAAATACTCTCAATTAATTTAATATATATATATATATTTAAAATTAGATTAAAATACAAAATAATTTTTTGTTTCAAGATATTTTTGTATATACTTCGTAAATTAAAAAAAGCCTATATAATTTTAACAAAATTTAAAAAAATATATGTATAATTTATTCTCGCCACTAATGGACCAAAATGATGTTTGTTTTATGGCAAGGTATTAATTTTTACTTTTTCCTTCGGAAAAAAAAATGTAGAAGTAAATTTTTCCTTTTTTTGACCTTTTTCCCTTAATTTTTTCTCCCTTTCTCTGATGCACTCGTTGAATCAAACAACATACTTGTCTTACGAAGAAGAAAAATCAAACCAGTCATGCCACGCATTTAGATGAAATGATATCTTGGTTTAAATATTTAATTATTTGTATCATAGCCACATAAATTTTCTGTAAATGAGTAAATACATCCCAAGAAGTTTTTCCGTAGCGTAAGAGTGTTAGAAAACTCAATTTATTGCTGAAAAATGATAAACTTTCATAATTATAAACGGCAAAGTACAATTTGTTTAATACCTTGTGAAATTTAAGTGAAAAAAAAAATGCCCAAATCATTCAACATACAAAAGGTCACGGGACGCTTTCAATATAAAAAATTTTTTTCTAATTTAAAATACTAATCGAAAACATTTTTCACCGGTTCAGATTCTGGCTGTGCTTGTTTCCGTGTTGTCATATGTTCTTGTTAGTTCCTTTTTCTCTAATTGTGTTTAAATTTTTAATGGAGGTAAAAAGAAAATTCTTGTTCACTGACAGATACCAAAACTGTCAATACTAAATTATAGTCATTGGCAACACTTGTTGGTTGTTAAGATACAGAAGGAGATGGAGAATGGTAATCTACAATCAATATCTGAAACTACAAATCAATAAATCTTACACATGAAAAGATTGTAGTTGAACCAAGTAATGATATATGATATGTTTGGGCTTGGACTGAATCTGTGTGCAACTTTTTTGGATATTTACTATTAAGTTTTTTAATAAAAACAATTCATGTGGAAGTATTTTACAATTTGGTATATTTTTTCAAAAAGTTCTTCTATATGATATATTTTTGTTCAAAAAACTTGATAATAATCACTTGAACAACTTTACCTAAATTTTATACTCATTCACAGGGATGCCAAGCTGCAGCATGATGAAACTTCATAGAATGGCTGAGAAAAGCTTCACTTGCAATTAGCATATTCATTTAATCTTGTTTTTTACGATCAAGTATGCTATCAGATTCATAGCCTCCAGTACTGCAGTCTCCGTCGTCCTCAGTAGAAGAGTCAAAAATATGTTCATGGTCTTCTTCATCATCGCCTTCCACATTCTTCTTAGCCAAAAACTCCATAGCAGAGACTACATCACTGATCAAAGGCCGGGTATCAGCTTCCTCTTGGAGACACATTGCTGCAACTGCTAAAGCTTGGTACAGACCCTTTATAGGGTAATCATCTTCTAGCAATGGATCAGCCATTAATGTGAATTTCCTTCTGTCTTTCAATAGCGGTTGAGCCTGAAAAAACAGAAAGCATGATAAACCTCCAACCTTCAATATTTGTTTATCCATAAAGTTTAAGTGTGTCCCCATGTCGAACACAGAAACTACTATGACACATTGTCGAAACATGTAAGGTCATATTATAGCAAAGAATGTGACATGTTAACGCTACCACGACAATATGTAACTACTAAGCATGATCAACCTCAAAGCCTCAATAATTGTATAACTATCAAGTCTAGGTGTCCCGATGTGTAAGATATTGACATATCGTGACACACTGCCAACACACGTAGAGACATGTTACAATTAAAATTAATTAATTAATTTCTTTTCAGCTTAGACACAACTGATACATAACTAGACTAAAAGGAGAGAATAAGAGACTGAAAAACACAACACAAGACAATAAAAGCTTTTTTTTCCTGATGTTTTCGTTGTATATAGATAATTTAACATATTTTTATTAAACAACATGTAAGATACTTAAGATAATGTTGATTGTGTTTTTATGTGAAAGCAGATCACTAAATAAGAAATGTCCTGTGTCTGTGTATCCTAGAGAATGTCATGATGATTGGCATGTAAGAAAAGTTTGAAGAAATACCCAAAGGACTAAATTTTGCTCTTCAGTTGGTCTTGAATGATCAATCACTCTCCTTCCCGAGATCATCTCCAAGAAGACCACTCCAAAGCTGTACACATCTGATTTTGTACTCAACTGCCCTGTGAGTGCATACTCAGGAGCACAGTAGCCATAAGTTCCCATCACCCTAGTGGACACGTGGGAGTGTTCCCCAGTTGGACCAAGCTTTGCGAGTCCAAAGTCAGAGAGCTTTGGATTAAAATCTTCATCCAAAAGTATGTTTGATGCCTTGAAATCCCTGTATATCACAGGTGGGTTCGCTTCTTCGTGTAAATATTCTAGTCCTTTTGCTGCACCTTCAGCAATTTTCATTCTGGTACTCCAATCCAGAGGCTTTCTCCCTGGAGTTAATTCTGATAACCGTTTTGTTTTTGTGGGTCAGATAATATTCTTGATGCTACATGCCAAATAATACCACATTTGGCCTAATTCAATGGCTTTAGACTTGGACTTGATTTTTGGGCGAAATGATCTTAAACTGAAATTCCAATCGTTATGTTTAAGAACCTTTAAGATCTAGTGAGTTCAGATGGGTCCAACAATATAACACTAATTTATTCACTTTCTAAAATTTATATTATATATCTTATTTATTTTTATGTTCCTAATGTCTCATTTTTTATTTTAACTCCAGAAATTCAGTTTTCTTAATAAATAAAATAGAAGGAAAATATGACCACTAGGACAACAATGCTCTTAATTATGAAAGTGATACGATATTAACTATGAATTGATTTTTTTTTTTTGGTAATTTTGAGATAAAAAATGCCATTAGTTTGAAAATTTGTCAAATTCACAGAAACAAGTAAATGTTTTTAAAATTTAAACGAAATTATATTTTATATGCAAATAAACATAGATCAAGCCCGGGTTATACCCTCTTGACTAGTGCCACTACCTGATTTTTAATAATGGGCTCAAGTGAAGGTGAGGTTAAACCTTTATTTAAGGCCAACACGTAAAAAATCTATTGAACTTTAACCCAATGTCGGCCCAGCCCATGAACAAGTATAGATGTGTCTAACACCTCAGGCTACATACAAGTTCATTTCATGTTACAGCTTCATGGCACAGGCCTTAGGGTCCTTAGTATTTCCAGTATAGTTTCTGAGATTCTTGATCCAGGAACCCCTGTGTGACCTAACAAGAACTATTACATGACACCTATGTAAATGGTTTGTCACACATCTAGAAGGGTAAACAAATACCAGAGAGCAGCTTTTAAAAGGAAAAATTACAAGTAACCCCTTTAAACTTTAGGTCGATCACAAATAGCTCCTAAACTTTCACATTCCAACAAATGAGTTCTTTTGTCTATTTTCCTCTTATTGATATTAACTCATTTGCCACTTTAGACAACCCAAATTGATGTGGCAAGCTCCCATTTGTCCCTAATACTAACATATCAATTATAGAGATGTCCGAGGTAGCAAATGGATTAACAACAGTACGAGGATAAGAGGAAAATAGACGGCAGGGCCTATTTGCTGGAATGTGAAAGTTCAGTAACCTAATTGCTGACTTTAAAAGTTCAAAGAGTTATTTGCAAGTGACACAAAGTTTAAGGGGCTTTTTGCAATTTTCCCTTTAAAACACAGTCCACTTAAGTTTTCAGACTGCAAAAAGCTTTCTTTGTTTTGTAAATAATCATCATGATGTATGCAGTCATAGGGCAATCAAATTGAGTATAATTGTTGCATTTCTTTTATGTCTCTCTGAACTGTCTCAGTGATGCAAAGACAATGTGTGAAAAGTTCATTTGACTTACCAAGAAGGTGATCTTCTAAAGAACCATTGATCATGTACTCGTAGACCAAAATCCTCTGATCACCATCAGCGCAATACCCTACCAAATTGACAAGGTTGGGGTGGTCCAAGAGACTCAAGAGCAAAACCTCTACAAGAAATTCTCTGTTTCCTTGAAACCCATTCCTGTCAAGTTGCTTCACTGCAACAACCTGCATGTCAAAAACAAGCATTTTACAACTTCAAATAGACCTCTTCCTTAATACGATAAGTCAGAGCCTCAGAGATGAAATGTAGTT
The DNA here is from genome assembly GCA_032878935.1 of Erythrophleum fordii. NCBI lineage: Eukaryota > Viridiplantae > Streptophyta > Magnoliopsida > Fabales > Fabaceae > Erythrophleum > Erythrophleum fordii. The sequence goes on along the minus strand of JAVQMF010000025.1, from coordinate 1,872,227 downwards.
ATACTTGATTAGTGCTTTCAAGGTGTCCTTTGTATACCCTACCAAAGCCTCCTTCACCAATCAGGTTGTCTGGATGAAAGTTCTGAGTTGCAACACATAGCTCTCGATAGCTAAAAATTTTAGCAGTAATATTTCCTTTCCCAATCTTCTTAATCTCTTCCGTTATGTACCTTTGCCTGCTGGCATCTGCAAAAAGACCAAAAAAAAAAGGTTTTGGTATTTATTTTTGGGAAAAATGAATGTTTTCGAAGGCTCCAATCCATTACTTGCATCAATTAAAAGCAACTCCAAAGGTTAACAACTGAAGGAGACGTCAATTGAAGTACAAGTACGAGGGGCTTAGATCAATTATAATGAGATCTTTGACTTGTGAACTGACCCGTCTCAGATTTTATGTATCTTCATCAAATGACATTACTTCTTGCCACTCTTTTGGGGTGAAAGGAAAACAAAGAGAGTTTTACTCCTTGTTTGATGATGTAATGGACAATATAAAACGAAGAAACAAAGTCAAGGATAAATAATGTGGCTCCTTTGCAGAAAGTTCAAAGATGAATAAAGACGTGGCAGCCCAATGATTATCAATCTATCTGTTCTATTTGCACTTACAGCTTAGAAATTTATTGCTTCTGATCAGGTCATCAAGAAGCCAAGAATATCACAGGGTTTAATTGAACCCCAGAAATCAGAAACTTAATTCTGCCACCACAGAACCAACAGATAAGCAAAACTCTTGAACTTCAGCATTTTGCATCCGTATGGTTGAAGTACACATCATTTTAGTACTTACATTTAATAATACATGAAGCCTTCATAAAAAAATAATAATAATGAATACTGCATGAAACCTATTGTAATTGTGCCAACACAATTCATATATTTTCATTCCAGGCCTTCATATTAAGAGAATTAGGAGAGCACTTGAGGCAAAAGTTCTGGAATGAAACCAACATTAGGTTTAAGAGAGGAGACATTTGGACTGAATTACCGAATACAAGGACCGGTATAATTGAGATCAATTTCTCTCAATTATCCTTGGTTGGTAGACATCTATCAAATACTGTACATAATATTTTGAGAGCAAATTCTTGTGTACAACATATCGTTTGTACAAACGGCAAATAAGATTACATCCGTTAATATGGGGCTTATGTAGGGCCACACACAGATGTAGTCCCATTAATTGCTTGTACAAAGTGTACTGAAGAAACTTTTCATGCATTGAAGAGGGAACGACCTATCTAGCTCACCACAAAAAAAAAAAAAAAATAGCCCTACGCCATTTGTATAATGATGAGGAATAAACTGACCACTTTTAAAAGAAATGTTGGCAAATGAGGCTAGAGATTTTGAATCATGGTACTCCTTAATGCTCTTCTGCAACGCCTTCCGATTGATCCTTTCCTTCGACGTACAGCACGGAAAGCAGCTCATTTTCCAACCCTAAATCTCCGATTCGACCAAACCCACATCCAGATTTTTGCAATTCCTACATCAACTTCTGGAATCATGCAGGTTTCGCTTATTAAAGGAACCCTCACAAGTCCAGAATCGTCATTTTATCAGTTTGAATCTTCTTGATCCAAACCTTGGCCCCGGAATAATCAGAATGAGGATCCTTCTGGTTTCACAGAGGCATTTCGAAATGGCGGTTTTTGCTTCATTTTTTTCCTTTTCTTCAAGGCCATGGATTTCGGAAACGAAACGATGACTTGGTCAAATTTGCTAAACCTGCAGAAGGATTGACAGGGAGTCATCAATACGGATAAATTTGCAAAACATACGGCTCTCATAATATGTGAAATTTCTTGCATTTTCTGCGCTGTTAGAAAAAGCTGAGTAGTAGAGAATCTGGGTTGTTGCAACCAAAGTCTTATGACAACCGGATCTCCTCAATTGCGGGCTTAATTGACTAAATTGGCCAATCCGGATTGCGGTGCGGTGCATCTTAATTAAAAAAAAAAAGAAATAAGACCTAAGCGTCCAATGGTACTCAATTAAGCACGGCATCAAATCTTACAATTGACAGGATATGAAGTCAAATTTTGGAATACGGATCGTCTGAAGGGCGGAAGCGGTAAAGTGTCTTTGAAGTGTTCAGAATGCGCCACGTGGAAGCACAAATTACCTTTCATATTTCAGCTAAAATGCCCAAAGAAAATACCCAAGTGCCTCTGTTTCACAATGCCAAAGCTGTCTTCTTTGTGTTCCGACAACAATAGCCGGCGTTTCACTTCTGTTGGCTGCTTCCAAGGAGAATCTCCTACAGTAAGTGCAGCTACCTGGCATAAACACGAGATCTCCTCCTACGAAAAATTTTTTTTATCCGTGACCCATAGGTTAAATTCATATTTGGAGAGTCCAGTAATACATGATTTTATTTTTCTTTTCTTTTTTCAAAAGTTGAAAGTATATATTTGCAAAATGGCAAAGATCTTGATATTGGTTTTGGGTTGTGTTTAGACTGGAAGAAAGCTGAAAATGAAGTTTTGATTTTGAGATGACAACTTGTTGCTGTAAATCAAAAAATCTCAGCTCTTGAAGATCGAGTTAGTCATATTGATGGGGCACTCAAGGAGTGTATGAGGCAACTTCGACAAGCTAGAGAAGAACAAGAGCAAAAGATTAATGAAGCTATTGCAAATAGCTCTCATGACTCGGAATCCAAAATATTTGAGCTTGAGGCTCAACTTTAAACAACTAAAGCTGAAGCTTCTGCATCAATTTGTTTTGATCTTCGCTAAAGACTTGAGGTTGTGGGGAACGAAAATTCAGGCCTTAAGCTTGAGCTACAACTTGAGAAACTAGTACTTAAGATGTTGAGAGAGATTTGATTGTCGAAGCTGCTGAAACAGGGAGCAAGCAGCATCTAGAGAGCAAAAGAAATCAGGCTGCAGGCTGTTGAAAGTAATGTGTGCAAATCAGGTGGTTGGGAGATGAATGAATGTGAGCAAGCAACATCTACAACAAAGAGGGATTAATTAGAGAGAACAATTGCAAAAAATAGAACCAAAAAAGAAACAATCAGATTTTACATTCAAAATGTATGAAAAAGGATTTTCTTTTCATTAGTTTTTACATTCAAAAGTTTTTTATCGCACAACAAAAGAAAAAGCAAATTTTGTGTTTAAACTTAGAAGAAATTTGTGTTAGAAGTAAAAGCTGTTTCCATTTGATCTTTGTTTGCCGCTGATGCTCAGACTTGGTGCCATCCAGAGAAGAAAAATGGAGGGAACATGCTCAGCTTGAAGATGAAGGCAAGACTCACCCTGTTTTATTGCAAAAACGATGATCATGGCCGTTCATCTCATCAATGGTTCTGTCTGTGCGTCAACAGTCTAATCTTTTAACGGCTAAGATTATAATGCGTCAGGTGCCATATGACAAAACGGTGCATTTTGCGATGGTATATGACGGTTGGATTTTGGAGCATTATGCTTCCACGTGGCACATTATTGATCGTTGGATTTCGCACTTCAGAAACACTGCGCCTCTTTCCCACTTCAGGTGATCCGCATCCCAAATTTAGCCAGATGACATAGATCTTATTTTATTTTTTATTTTTTATTAAATTTATTATTAAAAGACTATTTTCATCTTTCTTTAAGAAAATAAAAATATATTTAAACCATTTAAATTAAATTTTGATAGTTAAATTTGCTCAATTAGACAATTTATTGGACCTTTCAATTGAAGGGATTGGTTTGTAATCTTCTGTGTTTGGTTTAAATTAATTCTAATTTTAATTAATTTAATTTAATTTTAATTCTATTATTTATTTTTATATTAAATTTCAATTTTATCTCTTAATTCTATTTTATTTCAATATAATTTCTTAACTTTATTTTAGATTTTATTTTCATTCTTTAATTATATTTTGTTCTAATTTATTTTTTTAAACCTACAAAAACCATTCAAATCTTTTCTTCTCTTTAATATTATTAAGTTGTTTAATGGAAAAGTTATTAGAGTTGAGTTATAAAAAGGAATTTTTTACCTAGCATTTTAGTTTGATAGAATGTGGAAGAAGAAAACATTTGAATTATTTGAATAATTTTTTAAAGCTAAGAGGTTAATGGGAATAAAATAAATTAAACAACGGAAGTAAAACTTGAAATATAATTAAAAATTAAATGAAATTAAATAAAGTTAAGATATAATAACAAATTATAAAATGAAGTTAAAAGATAAAATTAAAATCAAATGATGTTAAGAAATAAAAATAAAATATCAAGTAAAATTAAAAGATAAAAGATAAATTTTTGTCTTTATTTCGATAACTTGCTCCAAAGTTTCCAAATATTGTCTTTGCAGTGAAGTTTTGGGAGGAAAAGTAAAAAAAAGAAAAAAGAAAAAATTGTTTGAAATAAAAAACAATTTGATAGATACCTAAGAGGCAATATTTGAAATCTTTACAAAGGATCCCAGCCCCATTAGTGAACTTTATTTTTTTTTAGAAAAAAATCTAATATAAACGCTTTTTTATATAATTTTAGCCGTAATCTATTGTTTCATTCTCCAAAGTTTTAAGTGATAAAAAGAAATTATATGAATAACTTTTAAATTTTTTTTAAAAAATATATTCAATTTCTAAAAAATGGGCAAATTAACTTAACTATAAGAAAATATAAATATACTAATGTCATTTAATTGAATTTATCTAAAACTTTTTCTTCTGAGAGGAGAAACTTCTCGCACCTAATAATAATAAGAGTTGAAATCCTTTAATAATAATAATAATAATAATAATAATAATAATAATAATAATAATAATAAAAGAAAAGCAAAAAAATTTTCAATATCAGTATTATTCGATCAATAAGAAGGCGTTACTCTTTTGTTTTATGCTCCTATCTATTTATGAGTAATTGAATTTGAACTATAAAATTTTACCAACCTAATAAAATAAGAACAAAATTTATATGTAGTTTTTTCTATTTTCTATTTTTGTTATTAGGTTTTTCAGTAAAACATGATAAGTATATAATTTTTTTAATAATAATATAATAAAGATATTATTTTTACAGATAAATATATAATTTTTACACTTCAACGTTATATGGTTAAATTTTTTTTAAAAATTTTTCCAGAAATATTATGATTGGTTCCAGTAAGTCTAATTTCCAAAGTAATGTGAATGAACAATACCAAAGTTGAACACTAATCTAACTTATATCTGAAATTTTATTAATATAATTCATTATAAATTCTAATTATTTTGACACTAGAATTTGTCATAAAAAAGTATGTGACATCAACTAATTCCAGTCATATCCTTCCCTTCATCCTTCCCCTACTGCCATTCACGGTGGATTGGGCACCATGTGTGAAGGCAAAAATGGTTAAAACAAAGACCGAACACTAGCCACCCAAGACCATTTTTTACCATATGTTTTTTAATAATCCTAATTTTTTTTGGGGACAAAATACTCTTTTTTTTTTTTTGGAGAGATGCTCAAATTATTTGATTTTTTCTCTATTCTAAAAGTTAAACTCTTATCTTAAAATCAAAAGATACACTAGTCTTTTAAAGATAATTATCAGAAGCAAACACATACTCATTACCTCTAAAGATGAACATGCAAAGTAAATTAAAAAAGTGATTTTAAAACATCAAGTGAAATAGTTAGGGCTATATTGATAAAAAGAATCCAGGAATATCTATAATAGAATTCAGTTTTGAAGGCACAATACCAGCATATAGAATGAGGTTCCTATTAGCCATGATTAAATACGATATACAGACCCTTCAGTCCCTTCCTGGGGTTTGACATCTTTGAGCATAGGACTGAAACAAAGGCACAAACGCTTTTACTTTGAGCACACAACAGTTGTCTACAGTGAATGAATAGGAGGGTGTTGTAGAATTCTGTCACCACTCAACTAGAAACCAGATAAATCAGTGCAGAAAATGAAATGGAACTACTTACAGAAAATGAAAGTTGAAACTTCAGTTGGTCTGTGAATCATTAGATTGAGCAAGAGATACATCAGCTCAGTAAAATATATTCAGAAATCCTACAATTTGCAAAAAAAGGAAGACAGAATCACATCCCCAACAAGATAATCGTAACTACTATCCAGTGACATGTCAATGTCAATTTAATTTTTAATTTTTCCAAAAAATGTTTTTTTAAATTTAAAATAATACTTAAAATAAACAGTTATATAACCATTTATTATCACTAGCTGCTTTTCCTGTACGAAATATTGGAATGAACAGTATATGAATGAAAAGAAAAAAAAAAAAAAAGAGAAGATGGCCGTGAAAGAGGAAGACACAGTCTCCAAGCAAGAGAGCCACTGTAAATAACTTGTTTACAGTGCAACTTGTACAGAGTTTATAATATAAAAGATTTCAATAACTAGTATTATCAATTTTTTCCTAATAATTTGTTATTTTCTAAGCTCTCATACCAAGGCATAGAAAGTTATTAGTGGTTAACTGGTTATTATTAGACCAAAACACCATTTAGTTCCAAACACATATTAATAGAGATATTAAAGCCTACTGAGTCAATTCACCTTAGCAATATTTATAACAGTAATACTCGGATATTCACCTCAAAAACACTATAAATCATGGATTACAGAAGGCTGCAGATCCTATGGTATGCTGCAGTTGTCACCGTATATGTCTTAGATATGACTGGTCACAAGCAAAGCTCCTCTATTCTAGATAGCTGAATTCTTAATTTATAAAGTACTAAGGGACCTAATACTTAATTGGGGTGAAATCAGCAAGAAGTATACCTACACTAAAATCCTAAGGTATTATATCTATTTAATTTTGTTAAACCTTGGGTCATACCGTCTGGTAATTTGGCTAGCATGGAAATTCAAGCAATATGTTTATGGGTTAAGGGGCCATGTTCCTGTTTAACAGGCTAAGTTTTGGAACTGTGGTTAAACCTTGCTATCTTTAACTCACCAAGCACTCTCTCTAGCCTGCTAATTCCATTTTCAAGATCCATTATATTTATGTCAAATGTATAGCTACTGCCTTCTTCAGTCCAAGACTGATTGACCCTGTCATAAGCCAGACTTGATTGTTGACTCCCGTTTGCTTCATCCCCAGCTTCCTCCAAACCTCCCATTGATGTTTCAGATTTAATTTCTGCAAGGGGCTTCATCCGTAAGTCCATCCGTCTGGTGGTTCCATAATCAGCAGTAGAAGAAAAAGAACTCACTTTTTCAGTTTTTGCGTCCGTCTTGGCTCTCTTTGATCCTCCAACATCATTCACATTCTCGCTCTTTGCCAAAATTTATCATCTGCCATTGAAACATCAGTTTTATCAGCTGCAGTTAGTGATGGAACAACACCAATTTGATTAATTTCATCCTTCTCAAGACTTCTATGAGATCTCAGCTCAGACGAAGCTTGTGACAATTTTTCTGAGCTGCTTATCTTTCTCATGCAACCATCAGAATCCTTGCTCGGTTTTTCATAGATAGCTTTTAAACGTTCAGGAAGAAAACCACAAGAATTTCCAAAAATCAAAGACTTTCTACATTTGGGAGGAAACCCAGGTGGAATATCATCATCATTACCCCCCTTCTTCAATGATCTTGGACTCCTCTTTCCTTGCACAAGATCCTCAACTGGGTCCCGATGACCCAGTACTGATTTCTTCCACCACTTTACATAACGAGTGGTAACATCTGCCTCAAAAAACCGAGATGCAATGCACACATTGCTATCAGTAATTGGTCTAATGTAATTGTTCCAAGCATTTTGTGGGAGGTACTGTTTTATACAGTCAAGTCCAACTAGCTCAGAAACTCTCATGCATTTAATAGAACACTCAATTTCATTATCCAAATTATGATCAAGTGTTACACACACTGAATTATCTCGATAAAATAATCTGTGCTTACCTGCAAATCTAGCATATGGACGCCACACAAAGTCATCCATGGCTGAGTCTAGAACTGAGCTCACATTGTCAATTTCCAATGCCTTGACTCTGTGCCAAATACCCACTACTGGATCGCCATGGTTGATCAACTTAGGCTTTGGCCGTTGAAAAACTTCAATTCTTACCAACGCCCAAATTTGAACCAAGGAAAATGGTGACCGAAGATCAAGTTCTAAGCGCTCTTTATCACCACAATCTACTGGACTTTTGGTCAAATCAACAACGGTTTGTTTCAACAGATTCAAATCTTTGTAAATGCTAGCCAAAACTGCAGGTGCTAAAGCTATAGCAGTCCCTCTAGCGAGATGAATGGCGATTGGGAACACAGGCTTCCTTATTAAGAAGTATTTGTTAGGAAATACAAACATCGAAAGCCAAGCTAGAAGAAATGTTTCATGCTCAATTTCCCTCCCACTGTTTATGAAAATAATAATCCATATATGTATGGAAGCATCATGACTCTTTCTTCTCGAAGTTTCCGTCCGAGCTAGAATCAATTTTTCTTCTATCTCTTTCAATTCCTGGGTCTCAAGAGGCCTGAAGACAGAGTCACCCAAAAGAGGATAACCTCCCAAAAACATCATATCCTCCATCCAAGGTGATTGTTGCTTCAGCCCAAGGAAACACTAATGTGTTTGTCTTAGAACGACATCTCTCTGCAATCCCAAATACCAAATCTTCGTTTTTCAATAAGTGACACTTGGTGCCCATGATTGCTTCCTAGATACCCACTTTTCTCCACAATGATTCGTAGGTAGAATGCAAGGAATCCACCCACTGAATCCCTTTCTTAGGTGGGTATAGCCATCCACTGAACTTTACTGAGAGAGGCCACTTCTTGGGTTCAAAGGTAGTTGCTAAAGACATAGAAGAAGATGAAGGGATCTTAGAAATGGGTCCATGAATGGAATTTACAGAGGGTTTAAGAAGGTAGGCGATTCTTAGAGTTGGCCAGCAATCACCAACAGGGGAAACCATGAACTTCTCCCTCCTATCCATGGTGGTCTCTGACAGTTCTTCAGAGATGGGTAGAAGAAAAGAAATACAATCTCTAGCACTGGTGTTTGTTTCTCGGGAAAATAAGACGCCACTATAATTGTTGATGCTGAAGCTACTACTGTATCATGCCTCTTGGAGATGGCTCTGAATTGCGGAAGAAGGAATTCAACACGCAAGATGGCAGACGAAGGGGTTGGCTACAAGTGGACGCATACGTACCAGGAGCTACAAGGCAGCATTGCAGAGGAGCCAAAACCCAAAGTTATCCTTGGCTACTGGTAATTTCGCGGCAAAATTTGCTAGTCCAGGGGGTTAGTTTTGTATCTGACTTCTCAGACGCTCCGTCCGTTTTTGTTGTGTCTCGCCGAAAATCCACAGGAAGAAGGTTACTTTTCACAAAAAAGGAGTAACTGATTGTGATTTGTCAAAATTATATGATTTTTTATTTTAATTTTTTAAAATCAAAAGCTATGTTATATATATATTTTATATATAAATATATTTATTTTGATCAAAATATTTTTATAGTTATTATTTATATATTTTATGAATTATTAAATATGTATTTGATTAATATAAAATAAATGAAAATTTAAAAGTATATTTTTTATTAAGTTATATTTTTAATAAAATAATTTAATATTATTCTTAAGAATATTTTGATCATTTTCTAATTTTAAAAGAGACTTGTATATATTTTTATAATTAAAAAAATACTTAATTTAAACATTTCTTATGAGAGAAAAAAGTAAATTACCAATATATATATATGTATTATGCTCTTTTAAGTTTAACTTAGTTATAATTTTATTACATTAATTTTTTAAAAAAATTATGATATTTATAATTGTTTCAGTGGCTTACATGTCCAATATCTTATGGAACCCTAATGTAATCCTAAGGAGATTTACAATGGCTGTCATATATCCTTAGGTATAAAATGAAAATAAGATTTAATTCAAGTAGGAATGGTCATTTTGTAAAATCAATTACCTTGCTAGAAATATCATTGTATATCGGCAACTACAGAATCCTTCCTTTCCCCTAGCTCATAAAGGAAAGAATATGTAACCTAACACTTTGAGCAATGCTTTAAACAATACATTATCTTTTTACTAGACTAATCTTTTTTATCTCTATTTTGCCATGTCCTTAATGCTTAACCTTTGAGTTTGATAGAGGGTGCTTGGACAAAGTCCACTGCAAGCTTATTTTATTAAGTTTCGAGGATCAAGCATAGTAGAATACTTTAAAATTTTTCTCTGTAACCTATTAAAAATCCTTGCAGAAAGGGCATAAATTGAAAATAGGATTATTATCTTTTGCAAAGATTACTTCTCGCTGGCAAGTCTACATCTATTCAACTCACGAACTCCCAATCCTATGAATGCATGACCTTTTTCAAATGTGCATATTCTCGAATAGTTCTGCAATCTCTATGTACACATGTAGGGAATCACAAACATAAATTAACAAGTCTACATCTTTATGGTATCTACACATGAATAGGCTAAAACTTTAACTCTTAAATGAATGGAGAGTCTTCCTTCTATCAATCTCTATTAGAAGACTTTTCACTGTATTTGATGACGACTCACACTTTGTTTTAGTCCATACATCCTCCAAAACCCTTAATTATTTATTTATAAATAAACGTAATGGGTTTTGTGATGTCCAACTCATGGGCTAGAGCCAAATAAATTATGAATGTAATACCTTAATTATCCGGCTCTTCTTTATTTATTATTGTTTAACAACAAGTCCATTTACTAATGGAAGAAAATATCAAATCCAAATTTTCAAAATACATACACTAGCCTTTTTGATAATTTCCATGACAATCAAATTTTAACCACAAAAGTAAAATGTACATAACAATCTAAAGAAAATCTGACAGAGTTTTCTCTTATAAATTGATATCCAAACCAACCAAATGGTCACATTTCAGCCTAGAATTCACAAACCTGAAAAAATATAGATAGTACCAAAGAACATAACTTGGATACATGTCATCATCTAGTTTTAAATAACTCAAACTGGAGTTAGATTTACATTACTGAGGAAATAAAACGTAATATATATATATATATATATATATATATATATATATATATATATATATATATATATATATATATATATATATATATATATATATATTCATTGTAACATTACAACAAAATTAGATACAAAACATTTCTATAGGTTTGCGGTTCCAAATATTATTCTTTCTCTTTTCCTTCACTGGCAATGGAGCTTTCACCTGGCACTGGTTAGTGGGAAAATAAAGATAGGGGTAAGATTTAGGAAAATCTCAGTAGTTATACTCAAATCACCCAAAATAAGCATGAGACAGTTAAGCAAAAATAATGCAAGTATGCATGGTCATATAAAACTAACATAAATATTTTACATACTTATAACATACTCTATCATGGCTATGAATTTTAACTTACCTTAGGCTTTTCTCTTGGGTTTGGGAGAACTATTGCGTTCATTTCCATTACCCCTCTTTATCTTATAGTCTTAACTCATTAAATATAACATGCAAAACATGACATGTAACTGATGCAATGTAATATAACATATATTGTGATAAAATAATCAATACAATACAATACAATACATATCAAGCTCAAAAAAGTCTGCATAAAACTAGATAGAAAAAAATAAGCTACCTTGTATAGGTGATAAGAACCTAATAAAACATATAATTTTTCCATCCTATTTCTCACTTTGTTTCCTTTTCTTTCTCGGCTCTACACCTACAATGAGATGGAGTCTTATTAGCTTATTCTAAAAATATCACATAAATATATCATCAATATCTAGAGCTCATAACAACCTCCCTTAAATTTTTATGACTTTTTACTATACTTTAGGCTACTTAAAGTACTTAAAACCTTCTTTTATATACTTTCAAGATAAATACTTATTGAGTGGCAATTATTACCGTATAAAATGCTCAAATTTTGCCATATTCAAGGGCTTAAACATATGAAATTCTTTTTGGATTTTTGCTCCTCATAATTGGTTCTTTACTTAAACTTTAGGTTAGAAATTTCACTAAACTTAAATCTTGGGCCAACTTATGCGTCTAAAATTCATAATTTAAATCACAAATTCTATATTTACTATTCATATAGTCATTGACACTATTCATTTGATATTTTCACTTTTTCACATTATGGGACTTATTATGTAACCTTAACGCTTTGTTTGGATGGAGGAGGGGAAAGGTGACGAGAGAGAAAAGTGGGGAAGAAGGGAAGAGAAGAGAAAGGTGAGGATAAAATATTATCTCCTCACGTGTTTGGATGGGGGGAAGAGAAAATGGGAAGAGAAAGAGAAAATTGAAGAGAAAAAATATAAAAAAAGTAATTATTTTAAATATGATAATAATATTATTTTTTTAAAAATTAAATATATATATATATAATTAATTAAATTATAATTTATATAAAATTATTTATAAATTATTATTTTAATACCATAAAATATTAATATATTTTTTAAAATTAAAATTATATATTATTTTAATATATATATATATATATATTAATTAATTTAAATATAATATATATAAATATAATAATATTTGTAATTATATATAATATTTTATTATATATATATATATATATATCGTACAGTCCTTTTTTTTTAAAAAAATTAATATTATATATTATTTTAATATTTATTAATTTAAATATAATATATATAAATATTATATATAATATTTTATTATATTATATATATTAATATTATTATATTATAATATATTATTATTATTATATATAAATTAAAATTATATTATAATATATTATTATTATTATATATATAATTTTTTTAATATTTTATTATTATATATATATTAAAAATATATTATTAATTTATAAAAATATTTATTAAATATTATTTATAAATTATTATTTTAATAAAAAATATAATTATTTATTTTAAAATTTTATAAATATTGCATATTAAAAATCTTTATTATATATATATATATTTACTCAATTTTTGCTCAGTTTTCTCCCGTAATCTCTCTATATGTGGAGAGAAAAATTTTGCGTGGGTCCCACGGTAGTTTTCCCCTCCGATTTTCTCTCCCCTCTTGTTTTCTCCTCTTGCCAAACTAGAGAAAATTTCGTTTTCTCTTCTCTCCCTCCCCTTCCCTCCACTTTTTCTCCCATCCAAACGCACTAAGTTTCAAGGGTAACTTCAAAAATTCAACTTCTAAGTTTCAAAATCTTATCATATATGATTTATATAGCCACATTAGGATTCATTAGAGGCATTACAAACTTGTTCATATAATTTAACACAAATTGTTACATTTTTCCCTTTCTTGAACCCTAAATTTTTAGCTTTCAAAATCTAGCTTTTAAATTAAATTTAATGCTTCCACTATTATTCTTATATCATTTTAAGACTATCCATGTCCTTAAAATAAATTAAACAACTTCCTATCCCTTTGAATTTCTTCTTGGTCGAATTGGTACCATAAAATCCCTAATTTGGAGGTTTCAAAGTTTTAATTAATTTTAGACTTAGATTCTTGTTCCTTGCATTATAAAACACTTAAACATACTAATTAGGAGTTAAAAATAACATATTTGCCCATTCATCTAGCCTTGCCCGAAACTATAACATAACATAGTCTAGGTTACTTTCTTTCATGATTCAATAGAAATCAATATTAAATATGAAATCCTTGCATGCTAAAACCCTTGATTCTATCAAGAACACATGAAAAAAAACTTTCTCCTTCACTTTCTCTCTCATGGCCTAGAAACATAAAATTTTGCAAATGTTTCAGGTAGAAACTTACTTTAATGTAAAGTACTCTCTGTATAGACTAATTTCCATTGATTAGTTTCTTAAAAAGAACTCCTTTTTACCTTGAGTCAAATTTGAACTTCAAGTTTTCATAAAAAGAAAACTACCATTAGAAAGTTTTTAGAGAGAGAAACAACTTTTTTAACTAGCGTGAGATGAAACAAGCTTATTTACTTATCTAGATGGAAGCTTAAAATCTCTCTCTCTCTCCTCCTTTAGCAAGACGTTATTAATAGCTTCCCAAATCAGATTTTGAAAGGTGGTAGAAGAAGGTGAGGCATGGCTTACTTAAGAAGTTCTATTTATAATTTTTCAAAATGACTATTTTGCTACTACTCGCACATTTACTCGTTTGGACTCAATTTTTGGGCTTTTCAAGATCTAATTTCTATACAAATATTTAGATACTCTGTAACATAAAAATATTATTTTTGAGATTTACATGGCTTAAATTAGTAAAAAAAAGTTTTGCCTAAAACTCGACATTATTTGGCTCTTTCAGTACACCAAAAAGGTTTTAACTAATTCTGATTGTCTCTATAGTTTTCAAGACCTCCGAAAATCCTAATAAGCTTAATTTTGGGCTTTAAAACTATTTTTTTAATTTTTTAAAATTTGCTTAAAATTACAATTTTGCTACTGATATACCTTTTTTCTCCATTTAGCCATTTTAACTTTATTTTCTTTTTGTGTATAATTTCCTAATCCAATTTCTTGATATGCTAATTATCATTTTATCCTTATTTGACCTTAATTTTATTTACTTTAAGGTCTTTTTTATTAACAAACTAGTCCCAATTCAGTCAAAAGTTAGATATTACAATGAGTAAAAAAATAATTAGGTTTTAGTTATTGACCCAGTCTAATAACAACTATTTAAAAAAAGATGTAATATAATTTTAATAAAGCCCAAAAAATGTAATATTACTTTGATATGAAATAATAATATATTATAATATAATATTATAATATAATTATATTATAGATATATATATATATATATATATTGAGCTATATTCTTAAAATCTCTAGTCTAATTAGAAATCTTAATTATATTATATTAACTCCTATTTTAACCTTCTTTCTGTTTGTAATCCTACAGGTTCTTATTATATTAGTAGTTATCCAAAAACAATTCTACTTTAGTATTACAGAAAGTAAGTAGTATCTAACAATACATAACTACCACCTAAATAATAAGAATGTCTATGATTCGACATACCTAATCCATGACTAATACTTCATGTAATTTATTTCCTTTTGTCTAGATATCAAAATTCAACTTGAGGCATAGAATGTGTCATCTTTTTATAAATTGATCCATATGTTTCTTGATTCTTAAGTAGACTAAATAAAAAAGATGAATCAATATCATATACTGATCCATTTAAGTGCGATCAAGTATTTTTTAATCTTACTTAATCAAGGGGCCTCCAGATATTACTCCTCCTATATTGAAGGGCAAAATCTCATCTATATTTCACATCCCCTGCATGATTTGTGATATACCTAATTACCGCCTTTTGGTTATCCCTATTAAAAGTGAAGATTGACTAAATTAAAGTATATAACTCCTCATGTAATGAATTGTAGTGATTTCAGGTCAAAGAACAACATATATCATGGTAACTATAAGAATAGTTTATGACATATAGTGATCCACATAACACTCTCACAACAAGTCTATTTACTACATTTGTTCTCACAACAAGTCTATTTACTACATTTGTTCTCTAACACGTACCAATGTAATGACTCGATATCTCATATCCATGACCATGGTCATTAGCCAATATACATACTAGTTTTGCTATATTATTGTTATCCAAATTCATAATAATACTCAATTAAGGACAATTTAAGAATAATAAATTATTTTAAAGACAATTAATATATTATTTATATTATGCAGATATAACATTAAATATAATAATTGAAATATTTTTATTTATCAACACATAATACAATGTATGTAAATACAATCATCTTATGTTTGGCTTCTGGGGTATATACTAACACTTTTGACACATGTATACATCCAATCTAAGAACTAGAAACCATAGAAGCCCAATGATAGCAACATTTACCTCTACTTGGCCATATGATCATGCCACCTCCCATTATACCCATGTGAAAGCTTGTTGAAAATGAAACATTTAGTAGAGCAATTGAAGGATGTCACCAAAGAGGTTGAAACCAAGTCAAACTCTCATAAAAAAAGGCCAAAATTGCCATAAAACTCCACATGACGTAGATGATCAATTCCCTTTTCATCTTCCTCTTCTCGCACCATGCCCAAACATCCTCAAATGCCCATGTAACTCCTTCAACATTAAGGTAGCTCCTTAACATCATAATGTCAAACAATAATTACATAAGAGATATGAAAATGAAGATTGTCTTAAGCAATTTATAAAGACAAGACAAACAAGGCTAAAATAATTAATTCATATTGGATTCAAAAAGTCCCTATAAAGAATGAGACAAAAGTGAAAATTTACCAAAGAGGTCAATAACCCTTAAAAAACAAGTGAAAGCATTTAATGACAAAGACAATCATAGATTGACTAGATAACATTTTAGAAGAGCCACTAGTTTTTGGTAAGCATCAATTAAAATAAGTCCCTAAAATGGAAACTCAATAAATTAAGCCAATTATCCTTAACAAGCATTAATCGAGTGGGAAAAAAATCCCTAAAAGGTTATGTGTTCCTTGTTAAGATAATTTACTCTAGATTTATTTAGATGCATGATAGGTGTTACAACCTATTAATGCACACTTAATTAAACAATGGAGTAATAAAGGTAATCAAGAGCTTCCACCTCAAAAAAAAAAAAAACAAAACGTAACAAGTTTAGCTCTTAAAAAAAAATTATGAAATCAATAGCATGTTAAGAAAGAAAGGTTTATGTGACATAAGAAAAGAATAGTCTTCACAATCTTAATAAAGAAAGGTTTACGCGACCTTTTCAAAGAATGGTTTATGCAACCTCCATAAAGAATAGTATACATGACCTTAATAAAGAATGGTCTATGTAACCTCTATAAAGAATGGTCTACATGACATCAATAGAGAAAGGTCTATGCATGCAATCTTACTAAAGGAAAGTCTATACAACTTTAAGGATATAAAGTTTCTACATGACCTTAGTCACAACCCTAAGTAGCCTATGCAGCCTCAAGTCCACTCAATCAACACAACCTTAGAAATAGTGGTCTACATGACCTCATTCACAATAAGGTGCATAAAACCTCAATTATGACAAGCCTATCTGAAGTCATTATACTTAACAAACAAAGTAAAGGAAACGAAGTTAAAAAGAAGGCAATAATAACTTCAAATCATAAGGGAAAACAATAAGTTGGATCCTGATTCTAAGTTATATAAACATTAATTTCTTATACAGCAAGAAAATTGTTAAAGTCTCAATCCTGAGTAAAACTCCCTAAGTTCATAAAACAACAAGGGAAATGCATAAAGTTCCTACAGTATGATGTCATTTCCTTTGCCTATTCATATGCATTCTTAATAGGGCCACCTATATTCTCTTTAGGGTTTTCATCACATTCTTATTGAATCTCTATATAAATACTCAATTGTATACTTGAAATATTAACTTTCCAGACCCTTCAAAAAAATATCATAAGTGGTACTTATGAACTCATCTTTGGGAGATCAAGAAAGTTGTTAAAAGCCTTCTTGACATAAGCAATTAGTACTGCTCATGATAACGCTTCTCTTCTCCTAAAACCATCCACAGTTGTCTTTAAGAAATTTCAACCTCTTAGCCTCTTCTATAGCTTTTCAGTTAAGCTCAATATTGACCTTACTTAATCAAGTAGCAATATTAATAAGTTCATCATTCACACACTTTAAGTGCATGTTCTTACTATTGATCACTTAAATATAGATAGCAACTTTCTTTAAATCACTCTTTAACACCACCACTCACTTTTGAAGATTATTAATCATTCCCTCTAACTCTTTCTTCTTTTAAGAGAAGTTTAGGCCATCGATCGAGCAAACAAAATGAGCAAAGGCCTAATAACATAAACAAGGTGGTGTGAACACCGTATTTTGTCCGGCAATAACCAAAAAAAAAAGAAAATAGCACAAAAAAAAGAAAGAGAACCCAAAGCCATTGAAAAAAATTAACAAAAAAAATCGATTAAAATGTTCTATTAAAAATAAAAAAAATATATATAAAAATAAAAAAAGATCAAAATAAAAAAATATAAAAGAAAAAAATCGAGAAAGAAAAAAAAAGAAAAAACAAAAAGAATAAATATAAATTTAAAAAAAAAAAAAAAAGAAATTAGGCCAACCTAACCTGAAAAATTTAGTTGCCCCATGTCTAAAAAAAAAAAACTTCTAGACCAAAAAAAAGAATAAGCTCGAATTCAAAAGAAGCCCACAGTTTATTTCTTTAAAATCCAGTCTATTAATCCCAAGGCTATAAAAAAAAAAAAGATATCTTCAGCCCATTTCAGCTAAACCCCGGCCCAATCCCTTCCGAAGCCCACACCCGAAAAAAAAGGGATCTGGGGGTCACCCTTCTGGCATTTTCTCTCGCATCCTCCAGAGGCACGAGGGGAGATACGAAGCAGAGGGAGAGCAGCTTTTGTGGGAAGAGGACCTTCTGACTCCAGGGGAGACGGGCAGAAAAGAGAGAGGATGATGGAGACGACACAGACAGAAAAGCAGAAGAGGAAGCAGAGAGCGAGGGAGACGTCAGCGCCAGTGGGAAGCAGAGAGGCAGAGACAGACACGACTGGAAAAAAAAGCAGAAAGGGGTTTAGCTTCTGTGGAGAAAGGGACGCATCAGGCAGGGAGCAGCTCGTGACCAGGGGGCTCGAGGAATGGAGCTCCTCTCCCATCCTTTTCGTGGTCAGAGGCCGAGAAAAGGAAGCACGGAATTGGAAGAAAAAAGAAGGGGGGTTTTTTTTTCTAACGGAAAAAGAGAGAGCGAGAGAGAGGGAAAAGAATCAGAGATGGGAGGCGAGAAGTAACAGGGGAACGAAGGAAGGAGGTAGAGTCGAAAAATCAAGAAAAATCGAGGGAGAGTAAGAGGGACGAAGGGGTGTTCGCCTTAGGAAATTTTCTGATTGGCTTCGAAAAGACAGATTGAGAGGAGGCCGAAAATCAGAGGAAGGAAGGATTTTCGGACAGCAGAATTTGGAGAGGGAAGAACTCGTTTGTCTCCTGCAAACCCAAAGGTAAACCATGAATCTGGATTGCTGCCTTGGCTTGTCAATACAATTTTCTTGTAATTGCTGATAGTCTTTGCTGGTATGGAATCCTGGATAGTTCCATCATTCCAAATGGTAGTGTGTGGAATTCAAAATTTGGTGCCCTGTGTACATCCTTAGACACGCACACTAGGTGCTCGATAAAATGCTTGTTAGAAGGCTGAGTTGATTTCTGGTATTTGATCATGGTTGCTGGACATGGTAGTTTGATAGAGTCATGATGCATTACCGTAGTTTTCCCTACTATGTCATTGTGATGAACGAATGTAGTTTCAGAATCAATGCTTGTGTGAGTGTCTTTACTTGTCAAGGTTGCTTAATCCTTATCCCGAAGTAATAGAAATCATAACGTTGGTAGGAATGTAAGGGCTTGTGTTCAACGAATATGGGAGTGATTTGAGCAACTATAATTGTTTGTTTGAATCTGAGTTGAAAATCTCATTTTGGTCACGTATCATCAGAAATAGAAGTGTCATTTGGTTATTACCTCCTCTCCTCATTTTGGGCCATGATGACAGGTGGATTTTGGGCAACCATATTGTCTAAAGTCCCGTTTAATCAGAAATTTAATTTGCATTTCATGAAATTTTCTCGAAAAATCCCAAGTCTGCATATACCTTGGTTTGTTGATTGCAACGGGAATCTATTCATGACCTTTTATCCTCTGATTGGGTGTGTCTCGGATGGCTACTTGTTACTTGGAGATCCGTTGGCTGTTAAGATTACGTATGTGTTGAGATTTTTTCTTAACCATAAGCTTACCATTCTCCTTTACTTTTGTCGCATGAGCGAGACCTCTGATTTGGTGGAGTAGCAACGCGTGAGAAGCTGGTCTTCCTGTTGACTGTTTCATGCAATATGAAGAGCATGGCTAGCTCAGGCGAGTCACTCATCAACTTAAACAAAAGGACAGGAAGGTGGCATATGATTTGGGGTTTTTATATTTCCTCCTTCCTCTTGTGTGTAGTGATACTATCTCTTCTTGGTGGAACATTTTACTCTTGTAAATGTTTCAATTCTCTTGTTTTGTTTTATTTGTTTTGTTTTATTTCCATTTTATTTTATTTTATTTTATAGTTTAATTTTAATCTTGGTTTTATTATTATCATTATTATTATTTTTATCTTTTTTTAACTGTTAGAGTTGCTGTATGAGATTTTTTTTATCTCTTCAGACTTATAGGAATCAATCTAAGTGCCATGTGTGACAATAAGTCTTCTTGGTACTCTTTGGTTTTGTTTATTATTTATTTTATTTATTTATCTATGTATAAGTTTAGGGGTTCCAATGACCCTATCTAATTGATTTTGCCTAAAAAAAAAAAGAAGAAAAAAAAACTAAATGAAGTTTAAAAAATATATATATAGTTTTCCCCAGAAGAATGTTTTTTAATAAAAAAATCAAAAAGAAAGAAAGGAATCTTTTTCAACAATTGACTATTAGTTTACAAAAAAAAGAGTTTAAGGTTTTTCTAAGAAATAAAGAGTTAGAGTTTTAAAAAAAATAATTATCCTTTTTGTGTAGTGTATCTTTTGGAAGAAAAAAATATGATAAAAAAAAAAAAATTATACACGAAAGGAAAAACAACTAATAAAAATAGAAACAAGAAAAAAAGGGAAATAAGTAAGTTTTTCATACTTATGCATATTTAGAAAAAATGGAAAGCACAAGAAAGGTGAGAAAGATAAAAACCAAAAACAAAAAAAATCAAAAGATCAAAATGAAAGAAAGGATTACAAAATGGGAGTAATTTAGGTCTTGCAATGGAAATATACGAACTAACTTCAAAGTTGTTTCAATCACAAGGGTTTAAATTATTTCTATGTTCCTTTCCCTTTCAACCAAAACATAAAAAGAAAATAATAAATAAAAAAAAAACAAAACAAAAAAAAAACAAAAAACACAAGGACCAAAAAAAGGAAGGAAGTGAAATTGGTTCTGTCTTTTGCAAATAAAAACACCTCAACCAACTTTAAATTCATTATATTTGTAAAAGTCAAAATGATTTTTACTCTTTTCTCTCTAGAAAATAAAAAAAAATAAACCAAAACATAATAAAACAAAACAACAAAAAATAAATAAAAACAAAAACAAACAAAAAACCCAAAAAGAAACCTAGAAAAAATAAAAACAAAAATAAAAACAAAAACAAAAAAAACAACAAAACACAAAAATACAAAAACAAAACACCAATTGTTAAACGCAATTTTAGTCGAACTACGTGGACTTTGATCCCTCTCAGAGGGTACGTAGGCTTTAGGCTTTCACCCTAAGTCAAGTCCGTCCTTGTAAATCAATTTTCCTTTCAATTTTTACTTTCTTAATTTCTCTTATTTCTACTTTTTCTAATTTTGTCTGTTTAATTTCTCTATCTTTTTCTTATTTTAATTTTATTTCTTTCATTTCTATTTCTTATTCTGCATATGATTTGTTAGGAGAATTAAAATAGATTAAAGGCCATATTGATTTTGTACAACTGATTTAGGGTAACCGTTCTTAGCAACGGGTGTTGTGGGGTGCTTAACACCTTCCCCACTCACAATCGACTCCCGAACCTATTTTCTGATTCGTAGACCATTTTTCTTATTTTTCAAATAAAAAGGTTTTTCCAAAGTTTTGCCTTTTCAAAAATTAAAATTTTGGTGGCGACTCTACTACTTATTTTGATTTTGATTTCAGTCTTCATTTCTTGGAGATCGAATCAAAATTTCTTCTTTTCAAAATTCTTCTTTTTAAAAGCGCCACGCAGTCGCATTTTCGGGTGTGACAGGTGGTATTAGGATAAAAGCAAACACATAACATTAAATAACAAAGATATCAAAGTCTTTAACCTTGAGTAAAATACTTACAAACATAGCCTTCTCAACCAAGGAATTTGGCAACAAAGTTTCAACAAAAGAGCGTTTTAGGGTAAATAATTTTTGTGCTATTGAGATAAGTAATGCCTTCATGAATTGAAGGATGAGGGCACCATAATTTCCTTTTGCAAATGTACTTGCCATCTTTCTAGCCTCACCATTGATCTAGCTCACCATACCAACACTATCCTTTAAACCCATCATCAATGCCTCCATGAATTGAAGGATGATAGCACCATAATTTCCTTTTGCAGATGTAGTAGCCATCTTTTTAGCTTCGCCATTAATCTGGCTCACCACACCAGCACTATCCTTTCAACCCATCATGCTTAAAATGCTAAGTTTGAGGATTTATCTTCCAAGTCTGTCTCTTTCCCTATAAAAGTGGCAAGATCTTGCTCTTTCTCTTCATGGACTCCAACTACTCCTATACTCAAAGGGACATATTCACTTCCTACTTTAGCTCTAAGAGGAGACACCTAAGGTGACAAATTTCCTCTAGCAACTTCTACTTTATTGTCCTCAGGAACACATACTGGAAAAGGGATAACAAGAGCCTTCATAATTGAACCTTATATGCTTTTTGAAATGAGATAACTAAAAGGATTTACAAAAACTTTGCACACCTTTCTTATAGCATCCCTACTATCAATAAGATCTTTTTTCTTTAAATTTATGAAACTAAAAGGGATGCCTATTGAACTAAAATTCAAAGCAACATGTATAGGCATGTAAGAGTGCCTTTTAAATCCATTTTTAGATACTCTTTCAAATTGCTTACATAAGACATTTTGGAGTACTTTAGAAGAAAGGGAAAAGAAGCATAGAAGCATGAATCCCTTACAAATAAATATTTTAATGTCAATAGAAAATAAAAGGCGATCAAAAGGATACCTAAGGGTAGGCCCTTAATGAATGGATACTTGGTTACACAAAAAAATTGATTAAACAAATGAAAGATGTCTTTACCCTCACTAAATTACACGACACATAAAAGAATGAATCATCCTTACACTATCAGAGATAAGTTGGCCTAAGGAATGCCTAGGTAGTGGCAATTAACAAGTCTCAATTATACCTATAATTCATATATATTTTAGGAATTTATCATTAGTTTTTGGTTAATTTTCTAGTATTTTATTAGGTTTTTCTTCATTTTTATATTTTGTGTAAATCGTTAGCAAAATTAGGAATTTTAATTAATTTTCAATAATTAAAGAAGTCTAATTGGGATGCACTTATCTATGTAGGGAAGGATGCTTGTTGCAAATCAAAGGGTTAAACAAAGAGCTTTCATAGTTGTGAATGATGAATTTTTTGTAGCTGCGATGTAATAAATGAAAAACCCTAAAAAGACATTAGCATAGCTACATTAAAAAGATTTTTTACAACTGTGATGTGGGGCATTCTAAAACCTTAGATACTAGATGACTTGCATAATTGTGAAATGTACATCTTCTATAGTTGCAAGACATGGCAAAATTAGGATTGATGTGACCAACCATCTTTCTCTCTCTTTCACCTATAAATACCCTCTAGTGTCATAAGAAATGGGGGGAGAGATGTCATTGGAGTGTTGTTATATTGCCAAAATATTTATTTGATGATTTGGATGACTACTAATGTCTATGGACCCATAAGAATTATGCAAGGTTGAAGATTTATAATCTCCTACAGCCATTTACTTAGGACATTTGTCTTAAGCTATACATCCCTTATCTTTCCACATTTATTTTCTATTTGTATTATCTTTTTTATTATATTAATTTAGGATTAGTACATTTGATACTCATGTATGGATTGTTGTAATAAGTTGTATTATGGTTTTATTATATGGAGTATTCATTTGTACTCAAAGCCTTTATTGTTATTATTTTTTAGTTAGACTAGTTATCATTATTTAATTTTGTCTAATTATGAGTGGTTAAATAATTGTGTTAATATTAACTTTAGATTCAATTAAGTCTATATATTATTAGGTCCACTTTGTCAGCTGATGCATATGGATGATTAATTATAGATGCATACCATCCATTATTTATGATGGCCGTAGCTTAGGAATAATATACTTGAATTCATCCTAGTGAAAATCTAATCATTTATAATTAATCCTAAATTCAATAAACTTCAAGGACTTTTATAGTTAAGTAGGAATAGGATTAATATATGTTCAACTCACCTAGGTGAAAGTTAGTTATAAGATAGTTTAGTATGCCCATTTTGTCAACTATTGGCATGTAAGAATTTGTGTGCCTAATGCATTTTATGATTAATCCAACTCAGGGTGTTTGGCATTTAACACTCTGGAGGAAGGCTTAGGTCTGAGATAGGATATAAGGCCCTTTTTCTTTTAGCAGCTATCATTGTATTAGAGATAAGTTATCTATAATAATAAAACATAGGACAATGAGCACTATACTATTAATGAACCAGTATTAGGTATCTTATTTGCCTTTGAATCTTTTTGCTTTTGAGTCAAAGTCATTAAGTCTTGAGTCTTTTGTTTTTGCTTTCTTTTATCTTTTTATACTTGTATACAATAGACATATACTTAGTCACTAGTATTCATGGAGACTTGAGATACTAACATGTAACTTAATTCATTATAATTAAGTAGTTCCTTATTCTTTAATTCTTTGTCATTGAAAATTTTTCACTATTGCCTGACAATCTTTGTGAGATTGATACTTAAACTCATTATCTATTTTATTACTTATGTGACTAGTACACTTACTAGTATTGTGACTTATTATTATTGTTATTATTATTAAGACACAGTCTCAAAATGTCACAAAATTCAAAATTCAGGGGAAATTGAAGACCACCCTGAGGAAACTCCTTAAAGATCCTAACCATAGTACTTTTATTGCAATATCAAAAATAGTTTAGCTTCTAAAAAGAAGGCTTAAGGTGAAATTCGTTGGAATTTTATAATCCTTCAATAGTTGCACTCATTTTGACTCAATGAGCTCACTCCTCTAATTTCTCATATGGAGAATTTTGGTTGAAATCTTGGCCCTACTAATATGTCCTAAAAATAATAAATTTTAATAATATTCTAAGAGACTTATCATAGACTTCTTGATGATTTTTAGCACTTTTGTACCCATTTTCATATAATTTTGCAATATTATTTACTTTGGTGCAAATTAGAGTTAATTTGTAAAATTTCCTTACATTAGAACTTAATGGAAATAACTTCTGAAAATAAACTTTTACTTGTAAAATAGGTTTTGTGGCAAATTATGCTTTCATTAGAAGCCTATAGCATATTCTTATAAATAATTATTTTATTATGCTTTTAATGTTGGTTTTATTGATTAATTGCTTATGTTTTGTGTTTTTATTTGTTTTGTATGGATTAGGTTGTAAATAAATAATTTTTGCACATTAAGGAGGATATTTTAAAGAGCTCAAGGATTAGAATGCAATTCAATTAAAAGTGTTCACACCTACTGCTCACACAACGAGTGGCTCTAGGTCTAGAAAATATGGCATTACATTCTCGTCATGATGAGAATATGAACTCATTGTGATGACTTGAGATTTATGAGTTTTTTAAATATATTTATTTCTTTGTGCAAAATTAAGGAACCTTAAGCTCATTTTACACTTTTCTTGAAGTAGATTTTCTAATTTTCTTTGTATCTAAGAGCACTAAAAGGGGAGTTTGGATTGGATCATATGAAAGAAGTAATTCCTAAGATTTGTTTTGGTCAATTTGATTTGTAACTGAGTATCATTTACTTTTACCTTGATCTAGTTCTATTTTCTAGAGCATTTTATTAGTATTTTGAAGTGCTTGATTAATTTCAATGTAAGATTAAATCCTTTTTTATGTTGATAGATCAATTGGTGGTGATGATTTCCTTTACATCAATGTATTGATTATTGGGGTAGTTATATGTTCTCATTACTCTTATGGATTTTCTTACATCTAATCCATTGATTAGCACTTAGAATCATGTTTATGAGTTTAAGAGTTGATTAATCAGAAGAAAATGCTAGTTGATCACATAGGTAAGGGTTAGGCAGTGTAAACATAGTGTATGATGGTCTATGCACATTTAACTTACAAATACTACAGCTACTATTTTCATGCACTTTACATGTTTGATAACTTGGAAGTTTAGGCAACTGGTATAAGATGCATTCATTATTTTTTAGTTATCCTTAATAGTTAGTTTAGTAATTCACATATTTGAACATGCATAATCTTAAGCTGATTGAGATGAGGCTTAAGTTTATATAGGATTGTTAATGTTCAGGTAACAAGAACATAATGAATTAGCCTACCATAATCAATACATTGTTATGATTGAGCTCTGCACTTATGGATATATTTAATTAAGATTATTTCATAATTTTTGTGTTTAAGTGTTTAGGCTAGAAAGTTTTAAGTTGCATACAAATTAGGCTAAGTTGCATTTAGAATAGTGACAGCCCATTTTTCCTTTTAGTACTTAGTGACTACACTTATTCTAAGATATTAGTGAGATTAGGTAAATGTAACTTAAGCTAACATAAGAATATCAATTAGTTAAATTTGTCATTTAGATATATATTCTTCAAGAAATTGACCTCGTATGTGATACATTATATTACTTGGAATGACATGTATACTTGCTAAAGCAAGACTTGTTAATTTAATCGATTAATCTCACTTAATAATTTTATTGTATATTCATAAGCCTAGCAACTACTCAGTGCACACATAATTAAACATATTGCACCACCAACCCTTTCCTTTGGTTCTACCCATATAAGCAAGAGCAACGGAACTGCAAAAACAAAGCGCAAAGAAAACAAAAGGAAAATAGGTGTATAGAGAAAAAGGGAACACAATTAGACCTATAAAGGAAACATCCAAAATAACTAGACCCTATGCTAACCACCTATACATGTCCCATTAAACATGGACATTTGTTGAGTGCTCATAAATGTATCACTAAAATACACCCTATAACGAAATAGCTACCAATGACAACAATAGATGTCTAATAAGACTTAATAAGGTTAAGAGACCTCGAGTAATGCCAAATATAAACAAACTATGAGAAGAAAATAGCATATCAAACTCGAGTCCATCTAAGCTTAAGGAAGAGCCATAAGAGTGATAGAGATGATTAACCTAACATCGGTTACCATCAATCTACTTTGCTTAAGATCTTTATTACTCACATGCTTAAACACCTCGATCATTCTATTAGGGAATAACCTTGAAAATGCCTATACATTCCCAATCTACTCCAAAAAGTGAGTGTCCATAAAAAAGTCCTTTCAAGATGTAAGTTTCCCCTAACTCTAGTTCAAACGAACTAGTGGAAATCCACTTTTAAGATGAAGCTCAACCTTTTTTAAAAAAAGTGACATCTTTAATCATGATGTAATATAGAATCAAGAAAAAGTCCTTTATTTGAGGCACAGAATCCACCAACCTTCATCTTGACCTTGACAAGGTCTTAGACTAAAAAGGCAAACAAAAATTGTGACTCACACAATTTAAGCAGTTTGTTTGCATAGTATGACATGATTATTGCAATTAATGAAGGAATCAGTTTTGTCCACAAGTTAAAGTGAGTTAACACGTTGATAACAAAAGGATGAAATGGAAATTGAAGCCTAAAATATAAATGATCTTTGCATATGCATGACATTATATCTAATCTTGTGTTTAGAGAACCATACAAGCCTTCCTATGATAACAACAAAAACCTAAGCATAACACTGAAATTGACTTGTAAGAACTCTATGTCCTTTTTAATCATCTAGACCTCATAAAATAAGTTAAGAACACAAGATGACAATAATCACTCAAAGAAAATGTCATCCATTAAGGCCACTGGAAAACAAAAAATAGATGAATAATGAATCCTTTTCCAAGGAGGCAAAAGAAATACTATTGATAAGTCCTAAATTTATATAATTTTATATACTTATTTGAAGACTTATCAATATCTATTATTAGGATTTTTAATTATTTTCTATTATTTTGTATTTTTCTAGTAAATATTATGAATTATTAGATTTTGTTAGTTTTTAAAGAATTTTAAATAATTTTTAGTGAAATTAATGATAATTAATAAATATGGGCTTTAATTGCAAACACTTGTGAAGAAATAGGGGTTGAAAATAGACAACGAAAGCTCTAAAATCATGGAAAGTTAAAAGCCATTGCCTAGGTTATGAGTCATATCACCTAGGCAATGCTACAACTATTAGAAGAGCACTAAGAGGTTCATTGCCTATGTGATGCAACTATATCACTTAGGCGATGCATTAAAAATTGAAAATTTCTCATCTATATTAATATAACTCAGATCTAGATGATTTATTAAGGGGCTTTTGGCCACAGGAGAGTGCTAGAGAGAAAGGAAACGTCTAATAGCTAATTTGAGGTCAGATTTGAAGACATTGAAGTTGATTTCGTTGATTGAAAAGGTGTAGGATTGTAGATCTTCGACTTTTTTTTGTTTAGTCTTCTTTCATTTTCTCTACTCTAATGTTTGGTTTCTTTTCTATTTGTATATTTTATTTTGTTGATTGAATTTAAGATCTTAGGCATTTGCATAGATTGTTGTTATTATAACAATAATTTGTAAGGATTTTTTAATGTTTACATTATTATGGCACCATATGATTATTATTCTTCATGCCTTCTCGTCACACTCGAAAATGCGACCGCGTGGCGCTTTTGCAAAGAAAATTTCTTGAAAAGAAATTCGATTTAATTTCCAAAGAGAATGAAAACTGAAATCGAAATAAAAATAAGTAGTAGAGTCGCCACCAAAATTTTAGTTTTTGAAAAGGCAAAACTTTGGAAAAGCCTTTTATTTGAAAAATAAGAAAAATGGTCTACGAATCAGAAAATAGGTTCGGGAGTTGATTGTGAGTGGGGAAGATGTTAGGCACCCCACTACACCCGTTGCTAAGAACGGTTACCCTAAGTTAGCTGTACCAAATCAATATGGCCTTTAGTCTATTTTAATTCTCCTAACGAATCACATGCAAAATAGGAAATAGAAATAAAAGAGACGAAATCAAAAATAAAATAAAATAAAAAGGAAGAAAGAAATTAAAGAAACAAAATGGGAAGAACAATATAAAAGAAGAGAATTTTTTAAAAAATAAAAATTGAAAAGAAAATTTTATTTACAAAGACGGACTTGACCTAGGATGAAAGCCTAGAGCCTACGTACCCTCTGAGAGGGATCAAAGTCCACGTAGTTCGGCCAGGTTGAAAAATATGTTTGTTTGTTTGTTTGTTTTTGTCTTTGTTTTATGTTTTTTTTTTGTTTTTTTGTTTTGTGTATTTTTTTTATTTTTTTTTATTTTAGGATTTTTGGTGTCTTTTATTTGTTTTTGTTTTTTTATTTATTTTTTTTTTGGATTTTTTTTTTGGGTTCTCTCATTTGTTTTTTTTCAACTAACTTTTTTGGTAAAAAGATAAAGAAAATAAAAATTACTTTTCCCTTTTAATAAATAAAACAAATTTAGAATTGGTTGATAGGTTTTAATTTGTTAAAAGGTAAAGTTAGTTTTACATCTTTACTTTTCTTGCGTTTTCAATTTTTCTTCTCTTTTTCTTTTTTTTTCTTTTGTTTTGTCTCTTTTTTTGTCTTATTTTGTTTTTATTTTTTTTCTTTTTTTGTTTCTTTTTATTATTATTGTTTTGTTTAATTTCTGTTTTGTTTTATTTTATTTTTGGGTTTATTTTTGTATTTTTGTTTTTGTGTTTTTTTATTTTTCATTTTTTATTGTTTTTCCTTTCATTTTTCATTCTTTCTCTTTTCCTTATTTATTATTTTGTTTTGTTTTATTATTTTTTTTTGTGATTTTTTGTATTTTTTTTGTTTTTGTGTTTCTTTTATATTTTTTTATTTTTTCTTTCATTTTGATCTTTTGATTTTCATTATTTTTATTTTTGATTTTTATATTTTTACCTTTCTCACTTTTTCTCATACTTTTAATTTTTCTAAATTTGCATAAGTATGAAAATTTTGTTTATTTCTTTTTCCTAGTTTCTATTTTTTGTTAGTTGCTTTTTCTTTCATGTATAGTTCATTTTTTTATCCTATTCTTCTTTTTTCCAAAATACACGCTCCAAAACAAGGGTAATTTTTTTTTGAAATTCTATCTCCTTATTTTTTAGAGAAACCTTAAAACTTTTTTTTTGTAAATTAATAATCAATTGTTGAACAAGATTTCTTTGTTTCCTTTTTGCTATTTTTTTTTTAAATTCTTCTAAGGGAGAACTATATATATATATATATATATATATTTAACTTCATTTGTTTTTTCCCTTCTTTTTTTTTGACAAAATTATTTAGATAGGGTCATTGGAACCCCAAACTCGTCCATAGATAAATAAAAAA
This sequence comes from Erythrophleum fordii, assembly GCA_032878935.1. NCBI lineage: Eukaryota > Viridiplantae > Streptophyta > Magnoliopsida > Fabales > Fabaceae > Erythrophleum > Erythrophleum fordii. Next base: position 1,841,986 of record JAVQMF010000025.1, on the reverse strand, counting down.
AAAATAAATAATAAATAAAACCATAGAATACCAAGGAGACTTATTGTCACACATGGCACCAGGATTCATTCCTACGCGTTCGAGGAGATGTAAGATCCCACACGACATACTAAAAGTGAAATAATTTATAACAAAATGAAATAATTATAAGCATACCAATTATTCTATACATATTTACATCTCAATTTTTGCTCGCAGATAAAAGAGGACAATAAAACCATGTGACGCCCTTTCCGATCATCTTTCACGAACAGCCTCTCTTCTCATTTGCTTTCATCAAGTCATGGAACTCCGGATTATGAACCTCATACGCAACACAAAAACAAAAAGCAAAGGTGTCACAGCAGCTTACTTTTCATGAGCCAAAAACAACCAAGGTCTCATTAACGGACAAAACAATCAAGGTCTCATACAAGTTAGGTTACATTCAAAAATTTCACTTAAACCAAGCTTTAAATACAATCAATTCCCCAAACGAAGTATGAACGATACAAGCTCTCAACTAAACAAGTAAAGGATCCTAGACAGAATCACATTTCCAGCAATAGTATAAGCAGAATAAAGTGCCCAATATTACTCAAAGCATCATTCAAATCCATTTCAGCTAAACCCACACATGCTGAACAGAAAATTTATCGTCATCAGGAAACTTAAAATCCAGTCTAGTAAGATCATTTAGTCACTTATTAGGCGAAATCACACATTCTAGATTGCTATATAAGGCAACAGAAACTTAATCCAATGAGATATGCCAACCGAAATTCCCGATAAACAATTGCACCCTGACAAGTCAAACAAGTGGGAATTTTCCCTTTAATCGAAGTTGAATCTAGGCCACAAATTACCATGGAGAATTTCAATAATTTCAAACATCCGAGATTTACCCTTGCCATATTTTCAACCATAATAGGAGAGTTTATATCACTAACGGTACGTCGAGTGTAAACTAAAAATTGGAAAATGGGGAAAAGGGGACGGCTTTAGAACAGATATCAAGCTAAAGATCATAACTCAACCCATGTTCAGATGCTATTAGGACAACCCAAAGACGCTTGACGAAATTCAATTCAAGTCGCGAGGTAGTAACTGAGCTATAATCATGCTAGCATCACAGAGGACGTAAGCCTGTTTTGAACAGGATTTTCCTTTCAATTTCAGACTAAGAACCAAGTTACAATCGTGCTTAAGATTACTAGAGCTGCCAGTAAACATCGAATAGGGTTCACGTGTAATTCCAAATCAGTAACCCAGGCTAAACTCATGTAAAAAAAAAACCATTGGGTCAAGAAGAACCTATGATGGGGGAATAATGACTACAACAAGTAGAACATTAAAAGGACCCAACAAGGAGATTATTGGCAAAAATTTAATTCAAACCCTAAATCCAGTAAACATTCTACTGTCAGTCAATTGATTCATATCATCTCAGAACATCAAAACTCAAATTTCATGCCCAAAATCATTTCTTATGGTAGCAAGTAATTCATAGTTGCATCACAGAGTAATCTTCCATCAATATAGAGCCAAATCAGAGCATACAGGGAAAATTTTTTTTTATAAGAATCAAACTCTATTGTTCCACAGAATCAGGCTATATAGCAGGAACAATCTCTTAAGATGTTTTCAACAATATGCTCAGAAGAACAACAGCAAATTTCAAGGGAAGTCAAGCGTGGAACATTACCTCTGAGGGATGACGAATCCTCTTCCAAGCCCACCTCTCTTAAGCTGCGAGTTTCCCTTCTGGAAATCTCAAGAAATGCTCCCAATTTCTCCGGCCCTCTCTCCACAATTTCTCTCAATTTTTCGGCCTCCCTATTTCTCGATTTGTTTTTCGATCTCCTCCTCTGCTTCCTTTTTCCGAAAATCCTCCCTCTTCTTTCGATTTCGCACTCTCCTGCTCTCTCCTTATCCCCTCGTTTCCCGAATCTCCTCTTCTCCATCTCTCGCTGTCTCCTCCCCCCTCTCTGATTTCGAAACTTCTCCCCCAATCCCTCCGATACTCTTCCTCTGGGTTCCTCCTTTCTGCCTCCTCACTCTTTTTTTTCTCTCGAAATCCCCCTCTGTTTTCGTTTCTCTCCGCCTCGATCTCCTCCGCCCTCTCTGATTTCGAAAATTCTCCCCCCTATTCTTGAAGCTTTTCCTCCCTTAAATCAGAAACCTTTTCCTTCTAATCTCTCCTTCCCCTTTCTCCATCCCTGTCTCCATCTCTCTGTCCGTTTTTTTGCCTCGGCGAAAATGACCAGAGAGGGAGGTCAAATCCTCGAGCTGGTCGCCCTACTCTGCTTTCTCTGACTCTCCCTGAGCCACTGGACGCCTCCCTCCCCCAGACTGCCTCCTGCTCCTCTTTTTCTGCTTTCTTGTCTGTGTTCAGGGTTCTCCCTGAAGTCCCGCGACGTGTGAGAGTGGGAGCTGCCAAAAAGGGATACGGGTAGGGTGTTGAGTGGATTCGGGTTGGGTTGATCTGGCCCGGTAAAAATTCAGCCCAAATTTTTTACTTTGGCCCATTTCTTTTTTTTTTTTTTTTTTTTTAGCATTGTAAAGATGGGCTTTTTTTTTCATTCCTTTTCTATTTTAATTTTCTTAAAACAATTTTGTTATTTTGCTATTTTTTTATATCTATTTTTTTTATCTGAGCTTATGGCCGGGTTTAAGAGAGTTGGCTACAAGTTCCTTTTCAAATTTTGGTTACTTTTCCTTTTATTTGGATTGAAGGTATTTTTTGATTTGTTTGTATTTTTTTCATTGGGATTAATGTGCTTGAATGAGTTGGGCTAGCTTGCCTTTTTTTGGGATTTTTGTTTTCTATGGATCCTTTTTTCTTTATTTCATTTTTTTTGATATATATATATATATATGTTATTTTGTATTTTTTTTTTTTTTTTATATTTTAATTTTCTCTTCTTTTTTTTTGAGTTAAAAGGCACCTCTTGATTTTTTCTCTTTTCTTTTCTTTTTTTTTTTATTTTTGCCAATTTTTAATTTAATTTTAATTTTTATATATTTTTGCTAATTTAACTTTATTATTATTTTTAAGACTTGTCCGGACAAAATACGGTGTTCACACTTCTTGTCTACATTGTTAAGTTCAATTATAAGATATAACTTTATCTTAATTGTAAGGCATGTAGTTAGGTTATAAAAGTAAATTTAAGATGAGATAGCAATGATAAGATTATGTTTAAACATAATATAATTGCAAAGCACATTATTACACTTAGATGCTCCAAGATTGCAATCATACCATTCTTAGGAAAATGCTTGTAAGTTTTTTAAGGAGTGTAGCAATGGAAGCTTTGTGTAAGATAATTACAAGGCATGTTCGAACACTTAGTTGTCCATAAGTTCATTGATCTTAATAAAGTTTAGTAATAAAACTAAACTTTGGTAATTATGAGGCATGTCCTAAGGGAGATTTATTAAATAAGATGGGTTGATAATTACGAGGCACATTTAGCCATTCTAAAAACTTTGCTAGCATGTAATTACTAAACACTAATAGTGAATGAGGATGTAATTTCCATATCCATCACAATATATTAGTCTAACCTTTTGAGTTTTTTCCTTGTCAGGGTCTTGAGTCTTTTTATTTTAATTTGTTTTCTTAATTCTTCAAAAACACATCTTTAGATGCTAGCAATTAAGCAATTGGGACACCAGCTATAATATATATAATTAGGGTTTACTTGTATTCAATTTTCTTTCCTATAAACCAATAAGACTTCGTTTCATTCCCTAACTCCTTATGGTATATGATACTTGGATTGAACATTCATTTTATATTACTTAAATGACAAGTACACTTGCTATGCCAAAGTAGTAATACCTTGTACATGGGAAAACTAGTTGATAAAGATAAGCTTGGAGAGCATGATGGTGATTCTAAGGAGTTTGAACGTGATTGGCAAAGTGAGCAAACAACTTGAAGGATTAAGGATCTGTTGCAAGGCTTAGAAGGTTCGATGACACAATCGAAAGCTAAAGCTAAATACATGAAAGAAGCCTTAAATGGAATAATTCACAAGATAAAAGAGTTGGAGCCATCATGCTTAGCCAAATTTGAAAATCAGAAGCATCGAGATGTGTGATTATGTTGTGCATTATTAAGGGTCCAAATTCAAGCTAAAAAGACATATCTAAGGCTAAGATTAATTCATTTAAAGGACATGTGCCTCTCATGTGATGGTTTAGGCATGTAGTGGTTAATGTATTTAGTTATTTTATTTCTTAATTTTTAATTAAATATGGAACCACCCTTTATATGTTTCCAAGTTGTAAGACTTCACTAATTTTGTGACTATGTGGTTGCCACCTAGATTAATGAATAAGATAATTAGGATCAGGTTATTTTCAAACCTATTTTAAGCTTATTTTATGCGCCTACTAGGAGGGTTTAATTCTAGATTTGAATGTTACAAAAATACCCTCAATTAGGTACCACTTATCAGAAGCATTTTAGTCTTTTTATTTGATATCTAATTCACGCCACTTTTGCTCATATGAATAAAGAGAATTTCTTTCAGAATTATGTTCTGTTCATGTGAGGTTCCTCTTGCTCTTTGAGTGCTGAAATGAATTCAACCTAGACTTATCAAAGGATTGGTCCCCTTTGTGGCATCCTGAAGGCTAAGTCCTGGAGATGGGTTCTCTTGGAGTTTATGCTCTTTGACCAACTATTTTCTTCTTTCTTTTTCTTTTTCTTTGTTATGCATGTTCTTTTTATTCTTTATGACTGATTTTTGTGTCCTGTTTGTATGATTATGTTCTTGAATCTTGCATGATTTAGGTAATGGTGGTAAAAAAGGAGGTACCTTGGACGAGTTTGCAAGCATCTCGTATCACTAGTAGTCAACTGCAACTACCTAAAGATATCATAACTATTTGAAATCTGAATTTTAAAGTCCAAAATTTCAAGATTGAAGTTTAAACAAGTGCTTCTTTGAAGCCCATTAGTACATAACTTGGCTAACAGACTTGGGGCAAGTGTTATAGGTGCTTTAAAAGTCAAATATCCTTATAGGCTCAAAATGATTTAGTCTATACTATTAAGGCCTATATTATCAAAGAAGCCCTATGTAACTTTAAGGAGGCTAATAAAAATTTTCACGAATCCCTAGGTATAAAAAAAACATGAATTAATTTAGGTAAGATTAGTTACCTTGCCAAAAATATTATTGTACATTGATGGTTCTAGAATTCTCCCTTTTCCTTAACTTATAGAGAAAAGAATTTATACCCTAACACTTTAAGTAGTTCTTTAAACAATACATTATCTTCTTACTAGATTAAACTTTTTTGTTTCAATTTTGGCATATCCTTAATGCAAACAATAGTAGAGTTGAACTTCATTTTTGTTTATGGCAAATAGGATTCTTCTATATCACATGTTTTGAGTGAAAAAAATTGAAAAATCTCATAGGATGGGACGGGAAAAAATGGGCCAAACCATTATCAAGTCTTATGAAGTACTTCCCGTTGAGTGTTCAATATGCAAGAGTTGTACGTGAGAAATGGAGATGAAAATGGTGATGGAGATAATGTTGATGATACCTGTAGGTGAAGAAATAATGTCTTCTAGTGCCTAATTGAGAAGTGGATGCTGAAGAAACAAAAAGGAGGGATGTTGATATGAAAAAGCTCATTAATTATGCAAAGGTTGATTGCCTTTACTTTTTATCCTTTTATTTTTATTTTTGTCTGAAGAGTGTATTATTTATTTGACAAATGATAATTTTTTTGAAAAATAATAATCTAACAATGAAAATATTCAATCTTTCAAGAATTTTTAGCTTTTAAGAGCTGCAAAGATATTAAAGTCTGTGTGCTATATATACTTATCCATGAGAGTACATAAAACTTAACATGTGAATTTTAGTTAGGATTTTTGTTTTTCAACAAACAATCAGTACACATAATAATAATAAATAATAATAATAATAATAATAATTTATTATTATTATTATTGTTATTATTATTATTATCATTATATGTACTAATTGCTTATTGAAAAGCAAAAATCTTTATTATTATTATTATTATTATTATTATTATTATTATTATTATTGGTGATGTATGCCAAACTCACAAGAAGTGTGAGTCAAGTTTGTGACACTTTTATTATTAATAAGATAAATATTAATTGTTTAAAATATATTATAAAATACATAAATATTAATAGATCTATGCTAATTATTTAAATTATATATTATCAATTATCTAAGTAGAAGATTAGTGTTAATTGTATAAGTTATACATCATAATTTATCTCATTATTAATAAAAAAATACATAAAAACAAATAATTAAAGAACAATTTTAATTATGTAATTATTTTTTAATTTGTTCATATCTGTTATTTATATATTTTAGTTAATTTACAACAACAACAACAAAGCCTTTTCCCACTAAGTGGAGTTAGTTACATGGATCAATCGATGCCATAAACACCTATTATAAATCATATTTTTAGACAAACTATTTAAATCTAAATCTCTCTTAATAATTTCTCCTGTAGTTTTTCTTAGTCTTCCTTTACCTCTAATTATTAGACTATTCTCCATCTCATCTACTCTCTTAATTGGGGCTTCTATAGGTCTCCTCCCCACATGACCAAACTATCTAAATCTCGATTTTACAATCTTTTTCACAATAGGTGCGACTTCCACATTCTCTCTAATACATTGAATTCTAATTCTATTTCGTCTAATGTATTCACTCATCCACCGCAACATTCTTATCTCTGTAATATTGAACTTATTTTTTTATTAATTTTTTATTGTCTAACACTCAGTTTCATACAACATTGCAGATCTTAGAACTGTGCGGTAGAATTTACTCTTAAGTTTGAGTGGTACTCTTCTATCACAAATAACACTTGAAGCACTACTCCATTTCATCCACCCCACTTGAATCCTATACTTTACATCTTCTTTTATTTTCCCATTATATTGTATGATGGATCTAAGATACTTAAATCGTGTGATTTGTGGTAGGATATATTCTCTAATTTTTATTTCTACGCTAGAAGTAGTGTGCCTCTTACTAAACTTACACTCCATATACTCCATTTTACTTTTACTTAAACAAGCTTTCAAAGTTAATCTCCATTTCTCCAACTTCTCATTCATTTCCTCTCTCGATTCTCCAACTAGGACAATATCATCTTCAAAAAGCATGCACTGTGGCACCAGCTTTTGGATATGTTCAGTAAGCACATCCAAGACTAAAGTAAAAAGATAAGGGTTCAAAGTTGACTCCTAATGTAGATTAATAGTTATCGAAAAATCTTTCGTAAGTCCACCTTTTGTTATTACACTAGTGGTAACATTATCATATATGTCTTTGATTGTTCGAATATAAGCTATACGAACTTTTTTTTTCTCCAAAGCCTTCCATAGAACCTCTCTTGGCACTCTATCATATGTTTTTTCTAAATCAATAAACACCATGTGTAAATCTCTTTGATTCTCCCTATATCTCTCCATTAATCTTCGCAATAAGTATATTGCTTCCATAATTTACTTTTCTGGCATAAAACTAAATTGATTCTTCATAATTTGACTCTCTTTCCTTAACCTTCGCTTAATTACTCTTTCCCATAATTTCATAGTGTGACTCATGAGTTTAATTCCTTTATAATTTGCACAATTTTGAATGTCCCATTTACTCTTATAAATAGGGATAAAATATTTTTCTTCTACTCCTCTGGCATTCTCTTAGATTTTATAATTTCATTAAATAACTTTGTGAGTCAACTTATACCTTTCATTTCCAAATCCTTCCATACTTCAATGGGTATATTATCTGGTCTAACTGCTCTGCCATTCTCCATTCGTTTTAATGCTTCTTTTACCTCTACCTCACAAATCTTACAATAAAAAGTATAATTTCGATCCTCTTCTTTAGTGTCTAACCTATTCGATTGCAATAAAATCTCGTGTCCTTTATTAAAAAGCCTATGAAAATAACCTTTCCATCGTTCTCTGATATCTCGTTCCATGACTAACACTTTTCCTTCTTTATCCTTAATGCATTTCACTTGATCCACGTCTCTTGTCTTTCTTTCCTTACTTTTAGCTAACTTGTAAATACTTTTTTCTCCAACTTTAGTACCTAAAGATTGGTATAACCCATCAAATGCCTTCGCTCTCGCTTTGCTCACTGCCTTCTTAGTGCTTTTCTTAGCTACCTTATATTTTTTCTAATTTTCATTACTTTTATATAATAACCACACTTTATAACACTCTCTTAACTTTAACATTCTAAATCCTGAACTAAACATTCTAAATCCTCCTAGAACTTTACCTTATGATATTCTTCTAACCCTACTTGTATTGTTTAAGCACTAATAATATTAAAAATTTCCTTTTCTACTACAAACTTTAATGCAATGATTCTATCTCCTAACCTTTTGACATTCACTACAGCATTTTTTTCAAAACTTATCTACAATTATACCTACCCTATTTCTAAATTTAGCTTTACCAATATATCAAACTTTAAAACTTGAAATATCTAATTCTTTCACTTTTTCTCCTACCCATTTAGTTTCTTGTAAACACATAAAATTAATCCTCCTCTTAATCATAGTATCTACTATTTTCATAGACTTACCCGTAAGCAATGTTATTAAAACCGGACCGGTTATTGAACCGGTGGAGGTACTGGTTCACGGTTCATTGGTCGAACCGTGGTCGAACCGGTGATAATTAAATATATTATTTAAAAAAATTTTATGTATTAAAATTTTAATATAACAAATAAATATTAGTAAATTTTAAATATTTGATTACTAATTTAACATTTCTTAAGATATTACAAAAATTAATGTTTAGTTTAAAATAAAAAATTATTTATGATTAAAAATTAAGAATATTTAATATTAAATTTTTAAAATTTCTAAATTATATTAAGATTCTACTTATTATTAAAAAATAAAATAATAAATAATAATTTTAGCTAAGTATCTTGATATTTGAGAGCAATATTATTAAGAAATTGAATATGATAAAAAGTAAATATAAAAAATAATTAATTATACACATTTTATTTCTCTTATATTCTCTTTAAAAAAAAAATCATATTTCAACCCCTCATCTTTTTTATTACTTTCTATTTTTAATTTGTTAAAATTATTTAAAATGAATTATTTTGTTATATAGAAAAAATTAAAAAAAAAAAAGAAAATTTGCTTCAAACCGGTTTGACCGGTTTTTTGACGGTTTTGACCGGTTTTTTACCGGTTTGACCGGTTCTTGACCGGTTTTTTGCTTGACCGGTTTTCTAACTCAACCGAACCGGACCAGGGACCGGTTCCCGGTCGAACCGGTCGAACCGGCCGGTCCGGTCCGGTTTTCTTAACATTGCCCGTAAGTGTACCTATATTCCAAGTTTTAAAACGAATCATACTCTCATGAACTAGCTTCTTTAGCCACATTCGTTTGCGAAAATGTGGGAGTCCTTATTTATTTTTCACTACACCCAAGTATCGATGCAATGGCTCTTGCTCACTTGTCACTGTACTCAAGTTATATAGTGTGTTACTTTTAGGCAACGACCTAGCCTTACGTCTAATATATCGATTGTCTATATTATAGAGATTCGACAAAATTTTATGTTGACCGTCAACTGCCTAATACAACTTTTTTCTTTTTTTTTTCGGGCTTAGGATAGATTATGAAAAATAATTTACATCAAAGTTCGTCATAAACAAAGTTATATATTTTAATTAATCTAATAATTAATTTTATTTATTTTAAAAGCTCTTTATATACTAATATTTTTTGAAATTTTTTCTCACTTACGAAGAGTTTCAGTCAACCATATGTATTTATTTTTATTTTTTGCAAGTTGTGGATTTTATTGTTGATTTGCATTATTTATATATTATTTATAATGTTCTGTCAGAGTACTATTTACGCGTATTGTTTTTTTTTTTTCCCTTTTTCTGCTACCATAGAACTCGCTGTTTCTTCTTTCTTTTTTCGCTGTGGGGCTCTCGACAAAAATTTGAGCCTGTTTATTTTTACTGTTTATATAGTGTTCACAATGTCCATCGATGTATTATTCACTTGAGATTTTTTTTTCCTTCTACTACTGCTGTAAGACCTGCTATTTTTTTTTTTCTTTTTTTCTTCTGTGATCTACAGCAAAACTTTTGAATTTCTTAAGTTTGCAAGAATCCATGCTAGTTAATTAGACTAGTTGTATTAATACCAGGCGATGCACAGTAAAATATTAATATTCTTATAAAAATAGATTGTATACTAATCTAAATATGTATATCATTTTATTGTTAATGGTAAGATCTACTACACTCTTTCTCGTTCTCCACCATGGTATTTAAAATTTAGAACATTTTTTTTTCTAATTGATTTGCTAGGTGTTAAAGGTGTTGAGTACTTGCTATCATGGAGGAAAAAAAAAAGACTTAAATTGTATAATGCAAATGATATTAAGTTTATAGTAATTTAAAAAAAAAAAGACTTAAGTAGAAATTTGTTTACCTTGGAAAAGTTATAAAGAATGCTATAATGCAAATTTTTATCTTCTAATCACCTTTTTGAGAATTTATATCACTCAAAATGATGTATGACATTGATATGATGATATCCCACCACCTCTGCCATAATGGCTTTCGCACTTCTGCTTTCACTCGGCTCTCGTCAACTGTAGGATTTGGTGCAGTGCATTAGCAGATCAGATTTTTTTATTTTTAATTATTTTTTAAAGAAATAAAAAATATAATGAAAATATTTTTTTTAGGTATAAATAGAAATAATGATTAAAATTAATAAAATAAAATCTAAATTATCCAAATTAACTTTAAATGACTAATAATACTTTACTACTTTATATTTTTTTTTTTTTCCGTTCTTCGTCTTTCCCCTTAGGGAAATTCTTCCACCGAATTTCATTACCTGCCTATCCACTAATTGAGACAGGTTCTTCCTTATATGCCAACCTTTCATCCAGCACAATTGTCATCCTGAGATTTGATTACGTGTGAAGGGTCTGACAAATACTTCCTCAACATAGACACATAATCGGACTCAACTTCCCCTTCATACCAAACCTCATTACCCCTTTCATTGGAGATACCTTCAAGAACACCAAATCACCTACGGAAAACTCTACTTTACTAAACACTGCACTAGATCCCTTCAAGGATCCAAATAGCTTCTGTTTCTTGTATCAGCAATCAAAAGTCTCCCAATAGTAAAGCAAGCAAGGTGAAATCTATAAATAATTTTATATATAAATATCAAATTAATTTTAAATTATAAATAAACTTGAATGAAAATAGAAACTAACATCAGATTTTAAATATTAGGTGACCATATATGCTTCACTCGTCCATATATTTTGAGGGACTGAAATTTCAGAAAAATTTAGTAAATAATAAATAAATTATAGATAAATACTTCAATTATTTTACTAAAATTTTAAACATAAAATAATTTTTTAATTTTTTTTATTTATCTTCTTGCATATAAATAATATTAAACAAATATTGACATGGACATTCAAATAGGATTCCCGTTACGTTATATATTAAAGTTAACTATAATGAATCGTTCTGAAACTGATCTTTCCTACTTAAGGCTGAAATTGGCCTTCCCAGGATATGAGATTTAAGACTTTTAGTCCTGAGATCGGTGTCAGATCTGAAAGATATACACAGGTTTCGCCATAAAGGTAATGCACTTGTCGCGATTCTGGGCGTGTACCCACTATTATTAGATATGAGAAGATATGATGTGTTTTATTTGTTCTTCTATTTTTAATTTCATTTTATATATATTTATGGTCATGGATTGAAATTGCAATTTCTTGAATGACATAACCTCTCTTATATAGTATGATGGAATTTTGAGACATTTAGGACTGTTGAATTCCTTTTTTCTTTTCATTTAAATCTGTATCTATTAAAAGAATTACACTCATATATTATATTTTTGAAAAAACTGGTCATATTGTCAACGATTTTTTTGTTTTTATTTTTCAAACAATTCATTTAGTTTTAAGAAAAAAAATTTACTTTTTTAATAATTTTATACAATATTTATTATATTTTTATAATTATTATTTAATAATATATATATTTTATTATTTCTACATAAATGTATAAAAATAATTTTTTATTCATAAAATTATTTTTTTGCTTTTTATTTATATTTATATTTTTATTTTTAACAATTCTGAATGCTAAACAAATTGTGACTGATTTCAATAGATATCATATATTTACTAATACCGATGACTTGGATTGATAGAATGGTGCTATCTACAGGTAGATATATATTATCTATCCGCTATTCCCTCCTACCCTCTAAGCGAAATAATTTCAGATCTCTTGTTCTCATATACATATATATATATATATATGTGTGTGTGTGTGTATTCTTTCTTCATATATATATATATATATATATGTATGTATGTGTATATATATATATATACACCAATTTAGTTTACAGACGGGTAGTTCCATAGCAACTTAGCAAGTAAAAAAATCCTCTTTGTTCTAGCCTTCAGATCTTCGAAGCAGAGCATCAAGACTGATTTTGCTCGGCCGCTTGAAGAAGATCCAATACCTATCAACGCAGAAAGCTTCCATTGTGCTTGTTTGACCGTAGCATCTTTTCCCGTCGTCCTCTTCGTTTCAAAGATCTGAGCGACGATAACACAGCAAGATTCATAGTAGCAGAGATGACCCCGGAGAGGGGAACATGAACCACGTTAGCTGGGCCGTGATTCAAAAATTCTGTTGGCCCCAAGATTAATGCTTTTGACCACAAGCAGAAGAACGCTCTTGAAGAAGAAGTTATGAAGGAGATGTTTGAGAACTGATAAGAAATGAGAGCAAAGAAAGTTTGAACTGTGTGTAAGGCAAGTGAAAAAAAGTAATTATTATTCGGCTCTGTTTTATCTTGGTTCACATGTCTTATTATTAAGAAACTTTGTCAATCTCTTTTCTCTTCTTAGATAGAAGAAAAAAATAAAAGAGAAGACGGAAATCATTTGAACATAGTCCATGTAACCAAAAGTCTCTGATCTTCATAGTCATTCAAGCATTATGATTCTAGTCTTTCTGCTAAATCAGTAGAGCTGCTCTCTCATACATATATATTTTTCTGAAGCTTCTATATGACAAAAAAAGGGAGAACAACTGAACATGTACAAAAACAAAGAAAAAAAAAACTAAATCATATTGTAATTCTTTTTGTTTTCTTTATCTTAATTTGTTGAGTTTAATTATTAGTTAAATTTATCTTATAAGAGTTTACATAATGAATTTATTGTATCCCTTCTTAATAAGAGTTTTAACTTTTCTTTTATATTATTCTATAAATCTTATTTAAGTATGAGCAAAACAAGTTTAAGAAAAATTTAATAAAAAACTTTTATAAAGGATAAATTTTGGATGAATTTATGTAAAACCTAAAGTATTGTAAAATTTGAGATAAACTTACACTTTATATTAGTAGTAAATACATGTAAAATTATCTTTATTGTAATATAAGTTTGAATTGAGTTAAAGAAAATTCCTTAAGTTGAAGGAAACTAGGACAAAAGGATTCAAATCAAGATAACATGCAGCATATTTTTTCTTTCTTAATTTAGTTTTATTTTTGTCATTGCATTTTTTTTAAAAATCTTATTAACAATGTCTTTTAAAATCTATTTAATTTTCAAAATATATATTTCCTTTGATAACAATTTGTAGACTTTTTTTTTAAGCATATAATATTTCTATTTCAACATATTTACTTAGAAATCCTTAAGTTATTTCATATTTAAGCAAAAGTGTCTATTCATCCTCCCTCAACCTCTAGATGCATTCTTTCAAAAACAACATTACCTAAAGGGTAAAGAATGCATTACCCATAATGATCAACATACAGAGTAAATTAAAAAAATTATTATAAAACATCAAGTGAAATAGGCAAGTCTATGATGACAAAAATAATCCAGGTATATGTGGAACTAATAGGAGTTCATCTTTAAATGCACCAAACTAGCTTGTGGAACGAGGTTTTTACTAGCCATTTATAGCTTGATATACAGACCCTCCCGGTCCCTTCTTGGGTTTGAAGACTCAGAGAATGGTAATGAAACAAGAAGTCACATACACTTTTCTTGTGACAACACAACAGTTTTCCACAGGGAAAGAATTACAGGGCGCTGTAGATTTTTGTCACCACTCATTAGGAACCAGATAAATCAGTGCAGAAATTGAAACGAAGTTACTTTCTGAATATGAAAATTGAAACTTCTGTTGGTCTGTGAATCATGACTCCAAGCAAGAGAAAAACCAGCTCAATAAAATATATTCAGAAATCGCATTATATGGAGAAACGAAGGAGTATCACAGCTCCAACAAAATAACAGCAACCAATGACGTGCATGTCAATTTATCTTTTTATGAAAAACCAAAAACAGTTTAGGTTTATTATGAGGTCAAGACAGCAGATAGTTTCAAACACATTAATAGGGACATTATAGCCCACTGAGTCCTTTTGTCTGACCAATATTTATAATAGCATATTCAACTGAAAAGTACTATAAATGGTGGATTACAGACTGATCTTTTGGTAAGATGCAATTAGTACTTTGTACCGTTCGTATCAGATATGACAAGTCACAAGCAAAGATCCTCTGCTCTGTATAACTAAATTCTAAATTTGTTAGGACCAATGCACCTAACAAGTGTTTCTACTTAATGAGGTGAATCAGCAAGAAGCATACCCCCACTAAAATCCTGAGGTATTATGTTTCATTTGCACTTGTTAAACCTTTGTGTCATACTGTAATGTAATTTGGCTAGGATGGCAATTCAAGCAATATGTTTATGGGTTAAAGGGTCATTTTACAGTTTGGTAGGCTAGGTTTAGGAAATGTGGCTTAACCTGAGCACCTTTAATTCATCAAGCACCCTCTCAAGCCTGCTAATTCTATTTTCAAGATCCATTATTTTTATTTCAATCGTATTGCTAGTGCCTTCTCCTTCAGTCCAAGATAGATTTACCCTGTTATGAGCCAGAGTTGATTCTTGGATCCTATATGCATCCTCCGTAGCTTCTTTTAAACCTCCCATTGAAGTTTCACTTTTAACTTTTGGCAGGGACTTCATCCATAGGTTCATCTTTCTCATGGTTCCAGAATCAACTGTAGAAGCAAAAGAATTCACATCATCACCTTTGGCATCTTCCGTGGCTCTCTTTGTTCCTCTAACCACTTTCACATTCTCACTCTTTGGCAACTTTTCAACTCTATTTGTCATTGAAACACCAGTTTTATGAGCTGCAACTGGTGATAAAAGAACACCATTTTGATCAGTTTCATCATTCCCAAAACTTCTATGACCATTATTTCTCAGTGGTCCCTTGCTACATTTGGGAGAAAACCCAGGTGGAACGTCAGCACCATTACCCCTCTTCTTTGATGATCTTGGACTCCTCTTTCCTTGCACAATATTCTTATTTGGGTCTTGATGACCCAATACTGATTTCTTCCACCACTGTGCATAACGAGTGGTAACATCTGCCTCAAAAAACCGAGATGGAATGTACACATTGCTATCCATTATTGGTCTATTGTAATTGGCCCAAGCAATTTCAGGAGTCTCATTGATTCGAGTCACACAAACCGGAATGTCTTGATCCATCCCAAATTGCATAGCTACTCTATGTGGGAGGTACTGTTTTATACAGTCAAGTCCAACTAGCTCAGAAACTCTCAAGCATATAATAAAAGATTCTATTTCTTTGTCCAAAGTATGATCAAGTGGTACACACATTGATTTTTCTGCATAAAACCTTTTACTCTTTCCTCCAAATCTAGCATACGGACGCCATATAAATTCTTCCATTGCGGAGTCTAGAACTGACCTCACGTTGTCAATTTCCAAAGCCTTAACTTTGTGCCACTTGCCCAATACTGTGTCGCCGTAGTTGATCAACCCAGGCTTTGGTTGCAAAACATCAATTCTCTCCCACACCCAAATTTGAACCAAGTAAAGTGGTGACTGAAGAACAAGTTGTATGCGCTTTTTATTACTATCAGCTAGAATTTTGGTCAAATCAACAATGGTTTGCTTCAACAGACTCAAATCCTTGTAAATGCTTGCCAGAACTGCGGCTGCTAAAGCTATAGCACTCCCTCTAGCGAGACGAATCGCGATTGGGAACACAAGCTTCCTCACTAAGAAGTATTTCTCAGGAAATACAAACATCGAAAGCCAAGCTGTTAGAAATGCCTCATGCTCAATTTCCCTCCCACTGTTCATAAAAATACTCATCCACATATGTATGGAAGCGTTATTACTCTTGCTTCTCGAAGTTTCCCTCCGAGCTAGAATCAATTTTTCTTCTATCTCTTTCAATTCCTGGGTCTCAAGAGGCCTGAAAACAGAATCACCCAAAACAGGATAACCTCCTAAAAACATCATATCCTCCAAGGTAATTGTTGCTTCAGCCCAAGGAAACACAAATGTGTTTGTCTTAGAACACCATCTCTCCGCAATCCCAAATACCAAATCTTCGTTTTTCAACAAGTGACACTTGGTGCCCATGATTGCTTCATAGATACCCACTTTTCTCCACACTGATTCGTAGGTAGAATGCAGGGAATCCACCCACTGAATCCATTTCTTGGGTGGGGATGGCCATCCACTGAACTTTACAGTGAAAGGCCACTTCTTGGGTTCAAAAGTAGGCGGTAAAGACATAGAAGATGAAGGAATTTTAGAAATTGGTCCATCATTGAAGGTTACAGAGGGTTTAAGAAAGTGAGCGGTTCTTAGAGTTGGCTTCCTATCACCGACTGGGGAAACCATGAACTCCTCCCTCGACTCCATGATGGTTTCTAATGGTCCAGACATGGGTAGATAGAAAAGAAGAACAACGTGAGCCTAGTGTTTGTTTCTCGAGAAAATATAAAGTTCCTCTAATTGCTGATACTGTGGCTATTTCTGAGCTTCTTGGAAATGCCTCTGAATTGCTGAAAATGGAATTCAGAAAGCGAAACTGCAGACGAAAGGGTTGGCTCCAGATGGACGCACACGAAGGTTGCCGTCATGCGTTCACCCATAAAGCAGCGTAGTGGAGGAGTGAAAACCCAAAATTATCCTTGCAGTTTCTTTAAGAGCACCTATGTCCAGCCGAGGGGTAGTTTTGTATTTTGGCTTCTCTTCCCACCATGTCTTCGAATTCCTTTGTCGCTACCAGTGAGAACACGTTCCGCTTTTTGACTGATATATATAAAAACAAAAGACACAAAGCTGAAACAGTAAAAATTATTTCTGCATATATAAATAAATTATTTTTTAAACTTTTTTTTTTTAATAAATTAACAACACGGATTCTATGGCTTTGCGTCCCTCTTATTTTAAAAAAAAGTTAAAAGTTTTTTAAATGCCACTGACCCTTGGATAAGGATCAGTGGCAATGTTAAATACAATGCTGAATCAGTGATTTTCATTATTGACCCAATGGGTTGGGTCGGTGATAATAAATTATTGTCACTAACCATATAAAATTTTTTTTGTTAATTATTATTTAAAATGCATAAAATAATAAATTAAAAATTCATAAATTTATTTTAATAAATATTTTTTAATTTATTTATTATTTAAATTTATATTAAATTTTTTAACTACAAAAAATTTTATATATTTTTTAAAGAATATAATATCTTAAATATATATATATATATATAATTTTTAAAATTTTGTAGTAGTCAAAATTTTATATTTTAAAAAATATTAATTAATCGTGTTTAAATTTGTAAAAATTAAATTTTAAATAATCATTGGAAAAAAATTCAGATAAAAATATAAAAAGATTAGTACAAATATTTTTAGAATTATATTTTAATTTATTTATTGTTTACATTTATACAAAATTTGTTCAACTATAAAAAAAATTATTTATATATTGAAAGGTATAATGTCTTAATTTATATATATAATTTATTTAATTTTGTAGTTATGAAAAATTTATGTTTTAAAGAATATTAATTAATTTTGTTTAAATTTTTAGAAATTAAATTTTAAATAATTGTTTTAAAAATTTAAGATAAGAATTTAATAAAATGGTAAAAGTATTTTTAAAATCATATTTTAATTAATTACTTTTTTAAATAAATAAATTAAAATATTGAGATATGCTCATTTCCCAATTAGCTCTGTTATCACCTGATCTGTCCAGACCTCTAGAGACCCAAGCGAGACCAGAAAAAAAAAAAAAAAGTTATGGGTTCCTCTCATTTTGAGAACCGATGTCTAATGGTGATGTTAGTGGATTCTATGCAAATATGTCATCATCGTCTTATATGACAGCCTCTTTGTAAGAAGATCGCAATTGTGCTGATCCTTCTTCTGTTCCATCACAAACAGTTAGTGAAGATGTTAGTTCTTCTTCCTTTCTACCATTCATAGATGTTGGGATTGCAAGTCCATTTTCCTTTACATTTGACTAAACACTATCATTACCTTCGTCAATTTATATATTAAAAATTTTTTTCCACACCACCACTGCAGCTAATGCAATCTAGTGGAGTATCATTTACATCACTGTTTATAGATCCAGTTGCATTTAGGGCTGAGTATAGCAATGCTTCTCTGGCACAATAGGTATCTTACCAATCTCAATAAGATTTCTTCATTCCAAATCAACCGATTCTACATGTTTAATCCCCTCAATAGAATTTCAGTTTTCAACAAATTCATAATCAAGTGGAGAATGAATCATCTGAAGAAAAAGAAGAGGAAGCACATGAAAACGACACCGAGAAAGATAAAGAGGAAGAGTAAGAATAGCCACAACAAACGTCGCCCATAACGAATAAAGAGAAGATCTCAGTGTGGGACAAGTAGTTATTACAACTAATGACTATTATTAATGTTTCAAATTCAACGCCCATTTGAATTATTGAATTGTACATTTGAATATATTTTTTACAGTACTTTATTTTCTTAACCATTATCAATTTACTAAACAATCAATTAATAGAAAAATTATATTTTATCCATTAACAATAACAAATATAACTTCAATTTTTTTTTAAAAATAATTCATATCTTTCAAAATACAAATATTTCATAACTACAATATTAAAAACTTATATTTCATGCATTAATTTTACAACTTTTTTTTAAAATTCGTATCTTAAATTTTTTAACCTAATTACTTAAAATTTAATATCGGTAAATTAAATAAATAATTAATATTTCTCAAAATATAAATATTGTATGACTATATCATTAAAAAAATTATATATATAAATTAAGAATTATATTCTTCAAAATACAAATAAACAAATTCTTCTTTATAGATGAAAATTTTTTTATATATTTAAATAATAAATATATTAAAAATAATTTTTAAAACGCTTTTACAAATTTCTTTTAAAAATTCTTATCTGAACTTTTTTAAAAATAATTACTTAAAATTTAATATCTACAAATTTAACAAAAATTATTTAATGTTTCTCAAAATATTAATATTTCATAATTACAATATTAAAAAAAGTAAGACATTATATTCTTCATAATGCAAATAACAAAATTTTTTTTATAGTTGAGCAAATTTTATACAAACTTAAACAATAAATAAATAATTAATTAACTAATTTTAAAAATTATTTTACTAATTTTTTTAATTCTAATATGAACTTTTTAAAAAATAATTATTTATAATTTAATTTCTACAAATTTAAATAAAATTAATTAACATTTCTCAAAACATCAATTTCTCATAACTACAAAATTAAATAAATTATATATACAAATTAAGACATTATACTCTTTAAAATATAAATAAATACTATTTTTTTTAGTTGAACAAATTTCATATAAATGTAAACAATACAAAAATTAAAATATGATTTTAAAAATACTTTTACTAATCTTTTTATATTTTTATCTGAATTTTTTAATGATTATTTAAAATTTAATTTTTACAAATTTAAACAAATTAATTAATATTTTTCAAAATATAAATTTTTCACCACTACAAAATTTAAAAAATTATATATATATATATATATATATTATATATATATATATATTTCAAGATATTACATTCTTTAAAATATATATAAAAAATTTTTCATAGTTAAAAAATTTTATATAAATTTAATAATAAGTAAATTATAAAATAATTATTAAAATAAATGTATAATTATTTTAATTTTTTAAGTTATTATTTTACACATTTTAAATAAAAATTAAAAAAAATTATATATAGTCAATAACAATAATTTATTGTCACTGACCTGATCCATTGGGTTAATGATGGGTCAGTGATTCAGTGTTGAATCACTAAAGTGATTTATCATTGTCACCGACATCAATAGTGTTTTAAAAAAATTTAATTTTTTTTTAATAAGAAGGATGCAGAGCTATAGGTTCCATATCCTTGAAATAAGTAAAAAATATTTTTAAATATAATTTTGGAACACACATTCCTAATTTATTGAAAATAAATAAATTTTAAAAAATAATTTATTTATATATACAAAAAATAGTTTTTACTATTACACCTTACTTTCTTTTATTTTTTTTATATATCAGTCAAAAAGTCGAACACGTTCTCTTCATTTTAGAGGAAACTAGCAATAACCTCTGTAGATCTAAGGGTTTAAAAAAAAGTGTGTCTCATAACAAGAAAAAAAAGACAAAAAAAAATATTTTTTTATAAAAAAGTATGGATGAACAGTGTAGAACAGTGCGATGAACATGATACCATAGTAAAATGAACAGGTCAGCGACGCGATATTGTAAACAGTAATTTAGAAACAGTGTCAAATAAACAGTAACAACCCGCGCCCTTTAATATATAAGGAAGATTCTTGTTTTGCCTTTATGTGTGCCTATAAAATCTACTAGAGCAAAAGTTTTTTATGATTATATTGAGGGAACAATTAATAATAGTTTTTTTTTGCCACTAATTTTGATATTAGTTAATACTCATTTATGAAGTACTCGAAAAAAAAAAACATTTACGTCGATCATTTAAATTAGGGAGAACTTAATGCTTTGTTGGATAATTAGTCCTTTTCTTTTCTTTACTTTTCACCACTGATCACTTTTCAATATAGAAAACATGCTTCGTAACCAAGAAAAAAAAAACTTGGTGCTAAATTAATTTTTAATTTTTTAATGAAAATTTCAAAAATTGAAATTCAATTTAAATTTTGAATTCTTTATAAAAAATTATGTTTTTGATTAAAAAGTTAAAAGAAACCTTTTTTTTTCTTTTTTTCAATATTCACTAATAAAATCAGCAAGTGCCGAGTCTAAATCTTATAAAGTTCCGTACTATAATTAAACATGGTTTAGTGGTTTGCTTTTAGATTGATTTTTTTTTTTTTTTGCAATTTTTGCTGGAAGTTGGTAATTTCACATATGAGAGGTGATTATCACGAACACTATTTAATACTGTTTAAAGTTGCATTGGAATTTAAACCCATCACCGAAGCTTAACTCTTTTCTCAATCACTTGAAAAGCAGGAAAACTATAACACATATAAATAAGATTCAAATTAAATGTCTACAATTGTTTTAGTTACTTGCATAAATATAGTTGTAAGGCAAATTGAAATATGAATCACTCAATTGCTCAGAGAGTGACATTTGTGTAATTGTAAAGCGGGGACTTTACCAAAAGCTTGGAGTTCGAAGATTGGCCACGCTTTATAACTTGTGCAATATCCTTTTCTTTCATGTATATTTAATTTATATTTTCCTATTCATTAAGAAAAGTGTAGCATTTAAATAAATAATTCATACTAAAATGAACATTTAGTTTTATTTGTTTAAACCCATCAAGAATGTAGTAAATGATATTTTTACACCTCTCAATCATTTAGTTATACTTGTTTAATCCCATAAATATCTTAAATTATAAAATTTAATGAAAACAAGAATGCACCTTGAGCTTAATAGCGATTCACATAATGGGAAAATTCATATGGGGTTAAAATTCACATAATGGGAAAATTAATATGTCTGAATCCTCTAAAGTGAAGATCTGTGAATTGCCTTTGAAGTATGGCCAATCCAACTATTGGACGCGTTAAGGAAGGAGGTAAAGCCACATTGCACATTTTAAGTGATAAAAACACTGCACTTCTAAGTTAAACAAAATGCTGTGTGTCATTTGAGTGAATGGCTAAGTGGCATTAATGGAAACATTGATCACTTAAACAATAGAGATGATGCCAAAGGCAAATTGAAGCTATTGCTATTGATGAAACCAATGGCTACAATGAAAGCAAAGTAATCAATAAAAACAATGCATTTAAGGGTTTTCCCTTCTAAGGCAATAGTAAGTGAAAATTTCTACCGTGCTTCTCTTTTCTTTATGTTTTTTCCTCTTAGATTTCTTTCTCTCATTTGGTACCCCTTTTTCCTTTTAAGCTACAGGGACACTACATCCGTTGGAAGGAGATCATTCCTCTATTAGAGATTCCCTCTAAGTTTGGATGTGTATTTTGTCTAAGACTAGATCTCTATAACTAAGGTTCTTAATGCTCAGTGAAGTCATCTTTATTAATTAGTTATTAGAGATAGTTAATAACATTGAAATCACTTGTACTTAATACTATTTGTGGTTAATCATGTTTACACTTTAAAGATATCTCAAATGAATTATGGTGTTAATCTTAATTATTTGGCCCCACCTACAAAATTCTAACTTCAACTGGGCTAAAACATAGGGTAACATAAAATTTTTTTGTGGCTTAAGGTCTAGCATTGTGGCGTTGCTTCCCAAAGTTGTGGTGTTGCTCCATTCAATCTCATCTTGAAGGTGAGCTTAGAAACAAACTAAGCTGCAGCTCTAGTTCTAAGGTTGTGGCCTCCTTAGTCTTTGCCACCTTAAGATTTCAAAATATACCTTGTTTTTTAGATAAGTATAGAATTATGTACAAAACTCCAAAAATCATGAAAATTGATATGCAAC
The DNA here is from genome assembly GCA_032878935.1 of Erythrophleum fordii. Classification (NCBI taxonomy): domain Eukaryota; kingdom Viridiplantae; phylum Streptophyta; class Magnoliopsida; order Fabales; family Fabaceae; genus Erythrophleum; species Erythrophleum fordii. The sequence goes on along the minus strand of JAVQMF010000025.1, from coordinate 1,819,017 downwards.
AACTTGCATATGTTAGCTAACCACAATAAAAATTTTAAGGCAAAATGATATGGTTTCAAATTTGCAAAACAGCAAGTTTTGCCTTATAGTCAGCACTCTTTGGGGCTTAGTTAGACAACTTAATCGACTTAGAAAAATGTAAAATTTAGCATGCTAGTCCTCACACATATTCTAACTCCCTACCCAAAATTGTGAATTTTGGAGATGGTTTACTAGGCTAACAACTATGCTTTTCATATGTTGCCTTGTCACAGTTTATCCAAACAAATATACACTGATTTTGGTTTCCTTGGCCTAACAATCCACATTGAGACATTAAGAAACTTGGTATATCATAGCTTCAAGATCTTATCTAGATGCTACAAAAATTCCAAGATGAATAGGAAAGGCATACTACTTTACTAACATACTAATTTACAAAATGGTCATCTATATCCAATCATTCCAAGCCACACATGATACAACCTCTATTTACAAAACAAATTTACCAAGTGGCTACTACATATTTACATACAAGGATTCCTTATATACATAATTCTATCAAATATATACAAAACAATAACTAGACAGCTTTAAACTATCTAATCAATAGTTTGCTTCTCTTTACCTTTCTTAGAGCTTTCACTTTAAAAGATTTAATTAGTAGAAGGGTGAGATAATAATTTCAGTAGCTAGTATAGTATTCTAAAAATATTTTCAATGAATTTAAATCAATACAAAACATGAATTAATTCTACAACCTATGTAAATATCACTCTATGGATATCAAATTGATTATAGCTAAACTACAATTTTATACTTGTAGTTGCATAAACTTAGTTGATAGCTAACTAGGAAAGAGTGCTATGTGAGTCAACTTCCTTATTTGATAAGACTAAGCACTCATAGGCTCTAAGGTCATACATAATCATATGTTCATGCAACCAAATTCACATATAACGAGAAATTCATCAATTCTATTAAATCAATTTAAAAGCAAATACAACAAGAATGGGAATACAAGCTACCTTCTACTCTTGTTACCTACTTTCTCTTCTTTGTAAGCTACCAAAAGTGTGTCTTCCTTAACTACTAGGTCATCCAAGAAGTTTTCCAAACACAATTCAGGTTCAACTAACAATTTTCTTCTTAATTCTACATTAGTTTTAATTTTCTACCTTACTAACCTTGTGGTTCGATCTTTTGATGCTAATAGCCACTCTAACCCCTTTTACACTATCATTAATTAATTACAAATTACTGCAACAATAAAATTCGTCTTTCTAACCTCAATTCAACCATTACACCATGTAGGCTTCTTACAACACAATTCACATCTCTAAGGTAATTGTCCAACATCAATTTAACAACAATAATTTTACAAAATTTGTTAATACAATTTACCATAAGCTAAGCATATTATGATTTTCCTAAAGTAAAGTTTAACAAAGTAATTACCTAGGGAGCTTCTTCTTCTTCCTTGGCTTAATTCCTTTCTCCCTTCTCTTTACTTGTCTCGACACTGAAAGAGAACATGGTCAAAATTTGTTTGAGCAAAATTGACCAACTAAAGTGGAGTTTTATGGTAGAAGAATCATTACTTGGAGTTTCCCAATATTCTTGAATAAGGAAGGGTTGTGTGTAAACACTTTTTTCCTCCTCTCTTTTTAGAAAACTTGATGAAACTCCCTCTCTCTTACAAGCTTCAGCTATGTATGTAGAGGAAAAAGTAATTGAAGTGAAGAAGAAGATAAGTAGGAGATAATCGTAAGATAGAAGGAAGAATTTACCTCAAATTCTTCTTTTAATTTTCCTCTTTCAAAAAGATGTCCAAGTCTCTTTCTCATTCTCATGGTTCGGCTACCAAAGGAAAAGAAAGAAGAAGATGAAATAAGTAAGGTGTTAGCCATCAATGCATTTCCTATTAAGTTGTTATTTCATTTATTTATCTTTGTAATATAATTTAATGGAGGTAGGTGGCTATTATAAGAAGGCTTAACCATGCAATGAGATGATGCTTCAATTCCTTCTCCCTACTTTCATTCAAATGAATCAAAAATAAGAAATGAATGAATGGCAAGTGACATATGTATGTGTCACAAAATCATATTAATACTTCATTCTCTACCTATCATATCTACTAATTCTAACAAGAAGATCGATATTAGTAATAGTAAGAATAATGGTAAGAATAATACTAGTCTTAATCCCTTATTGTTTCTCAATCTAATAATAATACTTAATAAGAGTCAAGATAATGCTTATATTTGATCAATGCTAAATTAGTCTTAATACCAAAGGTACTAATTGTTTGGGTGTACATATTTAATGTATAAAAAGTTTACTTTTTCATCTTGTATAAGAAGGAACATTGTGAATGTAAACTTTTGATGGGTGCTTTTGCTATTTGAATGGCAAATACATATAATTGTAGATAGAAATGAACAAGAAAAGTTTAGAACACTTCTAGAATGGTAACTTCTACATTTGCTATAGCGACAAGTCGCTTTCTTGAAAAGCAAGCATAAATGAATAATTAGTGAGTAAAAGAGCCATTGCAGAGACAAGGAATTCAGACATTAAATAGGTGTTAATGCTAATTTAAAGTTAATATAAATGAATATATTTCATTTTGCAAGCTCAAATATGGGAATCATATCAAATTTCTAGATCAACATTAAGCATGAATGCATAAGAAATAATAAAATATCCAGTTAGCAACAAGAAGGTTAAGAGCTTTGCTTTACGTGGTTTTCATAATTTCATATTTAGTGTTGACAACAACATTATGATATTAAATACTAGTCTAAATGAAACATTATATTCATATACTTGCTGAAACTAAGTTGAGATTTGAAACTATCTTAAAGTCACATAATTGCTATCAGTATGTTTCACTAAATAGCAAAAACCACAATGATATAAGTATATTTGAATGATTTCAATAGCATTTACCAAAGAAATAAAGACAAATAAGGATATCATTTATCACCTCTTAACAACTAAAAAAAGATCCTTTAACATCCAAAAATTTGATACTTCAACATATTTAGTAGTTAACACTATAAGCAAAAGCACAATAAGCAATCAACAATTCACTTAAGGATCAACTGCAATCTTTAACATCTTTAATCTTTAAAGGACTAATCATTAGCTAGAAAAATACAATGCTTTAGGACTTTGCTTGATGTTTAATTGTGGTCTTCTTCAAAGTTTAAAGGTTTCTTTAATATGTAAGAAGAAACAACAATTATGAAGCTAGAATTAGATTGAAGTACAATGCTTTAATTAGAGTTAGAATTAGCAAAAGCATTTAAAGGGAAACTCAAGAAAATAAAATATCATTTTTTTGGACAATGACAGCTTTCTTAGTGACAACAACGACGATGGGTGGTTATGAGAAGAAGGCTCAAGTAGGATGTCATGGAAGGAAGATAGAATGAGGTGGGTTCTAATTTTTTCAAGGAAGGCTTGAGTAAGACACATGATGACAACTTTCTTAATGGCAATGGCAATGGTGAGTAACTTAAAGGGGGTGACAACAGCATGGGTTGGGGAATGGGAAGAGGATGCAAGTATGACGCCATGGAAGAAAGATGGAAAAAGGTGAGTTCTAATTTTCAATAAGATGGCTTAAACAAAACGCATGCATTCTAATTTTTTATTTGAGATTTTGTTGCTTTAAACATGTAATGTGGCTCTATCTCCTCTCTCAATGCATCCAATGGTAGGTGTGGATTGTGAGCCATATCTTAAAGTTATTACAAGTCGAGGAATAACCTACTTGCACAATTCTCTTATGATCACCTTAACAAGTGCATTGGTTGAATATTTAAGGTCGAATTCCACAAAGAAAGTATTTTCTAACACAATAATTAGGAATTCACAAAGAAAGTCTATTCTAAGATGGATGTTAGTGATTCTAATAGCTTAGCTAATTCGAAAACTAGATATTGAAAGTGAAGAAAAGTAGTATCTACTCTAACCTAGGTAAGAATCTAGCTTAAGAGAAAGAGTCAACAAATAAAACAAAGACTCAAAGTTAGATATATTATAATTTACTAAGGTACTTGACTTCTTATTGTGTTAACTATATTTAGTTGGCAATCATCTAATTCCAATGTTCCTTTCAAACACATCGACTTACTTAGGAAATAGATTGAACATGCACACTCCTTTTTCGAATGCATTTCTTTAGCAATCTAGACTATGACTAACTTCAAGTAGGGTTATGTTCTTTATGCACCAAGTTGACTCATCGGGTTAGCACTATCATAAGTGCCTCCCTTATAGCTTTTTAGGCTCTATTTGTCAGTTAACCTCTCTCTAATATATTGCCATAAACATACCTTTTGGCGTTTTTATTAGACACTTAACATTCTGATTAACAATAATTATTATTTATGTGTAGTGATTAATTCACTTAACCTATTAGTCTAAATGAATTATTAACATACATAATCATAATTAATTGGTTAATTCCATTACTATAATCATCCTACACCATAGATAATGATTAGGAATTTAGATCTTGAGAATTTATGAATTAAATTGTAATTAAGGATCAAAACAACAAATCGCTCATCTAAACCATCATCAACATGATAGATTATTATCAAGATTGAAGAATTATGATATGCCAACTGAAATAGATCTATAATTAATCATAAAAAAGTGTTAGATACCAACTAAAAATGAAAAGAAGAGAAAGAAGAAGAATAATAATATGAAGATCAAGAAAATATACAAGAATAATCCATGGATCTTCCATACCAATCTTGAATTGCTTCACAATTCAAGATCTTCCACTTTCTCTCTCTAGAAAGCAACCCTTCTCTTTTTAAAAAGTCCTAGAAATCCAAAAATGAAATTAAAATATAAAAAATTGTGCTTAAAAAAGTTAAGGCTGCTATCATTCCTTGTGACTACTTAGCAGTCCATCATAATGAACGAGATGGCGTATTAAGGAAGATAGCCACTTTGTCATAGTGTGTAGAAATAGCAATGCTCTTCCATAAATTCATTGCGACCAGGAAGTAGGTCATTGTGACTAATGAGCCTGATTATCTAAAACTTAGTATTTTTACTCTTTAACTAACTTTGCTTCTTTTTTTTTTCTTCTTCTTCTTTAAGCTTGCTTTCTTTATTCATGTAAACTAAATCCTACAAAACAAATGTAAAACAAGAATATAAGATAAAAATCAATTTAAACTAAATTAAAACACACAAATAAAATTTTAATTACAAAATAATGCTATGCCTTTTATTATTTTCAATTTGGCCATAACATTATAGGAAATTTAAGTAAAACCCAATTATATACAAATCTTGCAATTTAGTCCCTAATGTAGGACAAAAGCCTAATTAAGCTCTAATTCTATTCTTTCATAAATAGTTCCAAAAATAACCAATTTTAGATGAAATTTAACCTAAAACCAATAAAAAAAAAAAAGATAAGTTATAGGAAAAATACCTAGAAAGTTGGTCAAAATATGACTTATCATCTAATAAGTGAATTGGTCTCACTTCACAGGATTTGGATGTGATATCCAATATCTATATTAAGTAAGGTATTAAATATTTATGCTTGCTTCCTACCAACATTTACCATTATTCATAATTATAGCTATTTACACACAAAGGCACAAGCATCTCCCAAGAACAACAATTTTACCAAAAGTTTTACATCTTTCACTTACAACTCTGGCCTTAAGAGAAATAAATCAAGTGTAATTTATATTTGATGTACGAAAGCAATTTTATAAGGAGAAAAAAAATACAATTAAGAAAAAAGCATATTGCCTAAAAATTCTTCTTGCTTATTGCACATAATATGTTAGCCACATGGATTCTTTTTCAGCTTTCAACATCAGATTATATTTTGCATTTTAAGGCTATATTCCTTTTTAAATATTTAATATCTATGATAAATATTCTTGTAGATCTACTATGCATTTCAAATTTCATAATGTGCAAATTTGATTCTTATGATGGCTAACCACATGCTAACTCTACTATACCGAATGCATGAATTAGGCTGATAAAATACACAATGGATTAAGTCTAAATAGAGAAGAGCAATTTCATAGGGTTAACAATAATCTCTTTCAATTATGGGGTTGGGCTAGACCTTAATAATCCTTGTCATCTATTTTTAATCGTAAGGTTAATGATATTTTCCCAACACTAGATTCTTATCTTCTTTCTTATTTTGTGCTATGAAACAATTTGGAAATAACTAATATAATGAAGAAAAGCTTTTTAGCATTGTTATTACAGTGTCAACAATTAATGACACAGTACCTTACCATAAATTTCATTTACATAAATGCTAAATTTTCTTTTTTTAAAAAAAAGGAACATGGGATAAGAGATCATGCATTCTTTTAAATTATATATATATATATATATATATATATATATATATATATATATATATATATATATATATATATATATATATTTAAATTAAAGAAACAAAGTATCTTTAATCTTGCATTCTTTTAAGTTTTATTTTATTTTTTTAAAATCAAAGGAAATGCAAGTAATTTCTATTTTAAATTAGAAGGAATGCAAGTTCAAAGATCCCATGTTCCTTTAATATTAATTTTTAAAAAATTAATTAAAATATTTTTATGTTAGAAACTAGAATGTTAAATGAATGACTTATGAGAAAAATAATATACCACTTTGAATTATTATAGACAAAGGATTAAATGTGAAATTTTACGTACATAAAGAAAGAAAAGAAAAGAAAATTTATTAATTGAAATAATAGATTTCAATGCCACAACAAGGCTTTCTTCTTCCTATTCTCCTTGCTCTATTTGGTTGTCATTGTCAGTCATTGGAAAATTCAAGTTTCATTGATGGAACTAAATAGGAAGAATTAACTGGTGTGAAGTATAAAATCCTTGTTGTTGGTGGTGCAATGATCTTCCATGATTAAAAGATGCACTAATATACATGGTACTAAATACAAATGGAGCATTAAACAATTCCATAAGTGAGATGGAGCCATATGGCCTGTGCAATGGCTTTGGTTAAAAAATGATGACTCAAAAGTGACATTGGGAGATTATGGTAGTGACAGTATATAATATGAAGGATAAACACCTCCAAACTTTGTAAACTATGTTGCTGATACAAACAAAGAAGGACTGGCACTTTATAAAGCTTCCTTGCATCGATGCCAAGATGTTGGAAAAGGGTGCCATACCTCCAACTATAGTTTACCTTCATAACTTGTGCCATGCCTCCTTTATAACACTCATACTTGCTAGTGATTTTAATGAAACTAGGATGGTGGCTCCCGTATTTTGGGACCTATGTGGCTACCAACATTCAAAAACTGAAAAAAGAAATTCATAAAAAATGAAACAAAAAGGGAGAATTATAATAAAAGACCCAAAAGTAAAAAAAATTATTCTTAAGGACCTGTTACCACTTGTTTTAGGATGATTACAACTGAGTTTAGTAACAAATAATTGAACCTAGTGGTAACAGATCTTTAAAATAAAATTTTTCACTTCTTGCTCCTTAAACATAATTTTTCCAAACAAAAATGCTAATATGCACATCGCTCAAGGCGAAGTTGCATTGTTCATCATTTCGAAATAATACGCTCCTTATATATAAAGAGAGCTACTCCTGATAGTGACAATATCAAGTTTCTTACCTTTTAGGATTGGATCACTGACAGTCATTTGATTGATTTAGGAGTCACTGGCCCTCTTTTTACTTGGAAGGAATCAAAATTGGCTCAATATGATAGTCTTCGAGAGGTTAGACCGTGCTTGCTCTAGTAGCCACACTTAGAGGATGACATTCAAATTTTAACTTGGCTTCTGTCTTACCATTATTTGCTATTGACAAATATTATGGAAAATGATTCTAAAATGAAAGAAGTGCGTAATTCAATGACATTTAACAAGGGTTATAATCGTTATCTTGATAAGCGGGAGAAATAAACTTAGAAGGATTTGGATGATGTCTTAAAACAAGAAAAAATTCTTTGTTATCAACGATAGAGGGAGATGGATTGAAGGTGACAAAAATAGTACTATCATCTATAAGTGCCAAAATAAAATTCATATACTTCAAAGAGATGATGGTCAATGAGAGGATGACTTATTTAAGGGTTGTTTAGTCCTTTTTTCAGCCTTTTTTTTTTTATAATATCAATTATATTTTTATAATTATTATTTAATAATTTTTATTATTTGTTAAAACAATGATATGAGAGTTATTTTTTATTCTTAAAATCACTTATTTTATTTTATTTTATATTCTATTCCTTTTCATTTATGTACCAGAAAAATAAATATTGAATTCTACACAATTCCTCCCATGAAAAATGCACTCACCAAAAGTGGATTGATAGCCAGTCTAAGTGGTCGACTATTATCTTAAAGTCATTTTGATAATTTTTTAATTTTTAAAAAATATTTAGATATGTCTTTATAATAAAAAAATCGCATACTTTTAACATTTAAAAAAATTATCAAAGGTAAATATGATGATGAAAGAAGCATTAAAACTCTCGTAAGTGAGCGCAAAGCTCAATAAAGATTTTTATCAAATTTTTATTTCTTAAGCATCAGCTTTTAACAGGGGTAATGAAAAGTTCACTTCATCAACTGGGGTGTGGATTCTCTACCCATACCATCTCTGGGCACGCCATACGCAGAGGAATTTCAGCCGTTGGATCAATCGAATAAAGTAATTTCTACCACATCAATTAAACCTAAACACATCTCATCCATCCATTCAAAGCAACTGCAACCGTCTCTTTTCAAGCACCAAATCTCAGCATTTAACAAATATAATACCCCTAAACTCAATGTGAAGTCCATCATGAACTCCCCACCTTAATGCACGTCACTAACCTCGACAAATAGAGTGCCTCCTGTTCTATTGCCCACGAAACTAAAACTGTAGCAACAAGAAGACGTCATAAGCTTGATTTGAAAGGTAAGATTCATGGTGTTTGGTTTTTCTTTGTTGCAAAATCTTTCTACATATCATATTCCAATGTTTTTTATGTTGATGCCATTTTGCACCTCACTTGGAATTGGGTTTTTTTTTTTTATAATTGGCGGGTGATTTAAAGAAGGGGATATGCTATTAACGTATTTGTGGTAAAGGTTTTTATTTTTTATTTTTTGCCTCTTGTTGATGAGACTTTTTACATTGTATATTGTCATTTGTTAGCTAGATAAAGCACATGCAACATCAAGCATTTGTACAGTTGAAGTAAAAGCTAACTTGAGAATCTAAAATGAATGAATGCAAAACCCACCAAATTGCAGAGGAAATGAATGAATGCAAACCCACCAAATCTGAAAATGATACAGAGGAAAGGAAATAAATGAAAACCTACTAATACTTAGACCAACGCTAATCAGCTTCGAGCAATGCAGGTGAAGAGGAGCAAGGAGAATGGCTTGGGACAACGATGGTCAAACACAGGTTACAAGGGGTGGTTTTATATTTGTTAACTGTGGTGCCTGTAAAGGGATGATTGTGATTGCTATGAAAGGACATATGAGATGCATTTTGGGTTTTAATTGACATGGCAATAGTTCCTTCATTCTATTGATCTCATGATTAGGATTCCTCTGGGTATGGCATGCCCAGAGAGTCTAGATAGAGGATCCACACGTGATCAACTGGCATCATTTGTATTTCTTACACACAACTCTTTGCTTATTAGTCATCCATTGGAAAAATAGTAAAAAATACTTGAGAACTTGAAAGCCTCTATTTCCTTGTGCCTCTCGCTTCTCCATATATGGATGATCTTCTTTTATATATGCAAGGGCTTAATTTTATCTAGCTCTACTTGGTATCATTCACTAAAGCTATCGTTTTTAGTGATTCTGCGATGAAGAAATTTAAATCAACAAATGATATTGTCAAAAAGGGAGTAGAGCTCATGGTTTCGCCATTGGGAGGAAACCCATATTTTAGAATCACCCATTTCTTAAAACCCAAATGCATAAAAAACCTAGCATGTCTTCTTCCCAATACTTTCTTCTCTGAAACTGCCATTTTCAAAACTCAAAAGTAACCTTTACAAATAACATTCAACAGATGGCTATACCTACAAGAACAATGGAACACCTGGGAAGAAAGGCTTCGTTCCAAGTACGAACACATATGGAGAAACATTGGGATACATGAAGCAATTAAAGCTTCTACATACCAAATCTAAAAGAGCTACGATTTGGTACTTAGGCTTACACAAAAGTGGTATTCTAAGACCAACTCCTTCATTTTCTCTTGGGGCGAAGCAACCATTACATTAGAAGACATAATGGTTTGTGAGGGTTATTAGGTTGTGGGATCCTTTGTTTTTACAACTCTTGAAGATGAAGAATCAAAGAAAATGGAATAATAATTGGATGAAGTACGCTGAAATTTGACAAAGACCCAAGCCAGAAAGGCTGAACATCTTCCATGGCTGAGGCATTTTGTGGAGGAAAAGGGTGAGTTGGAGCACACCACATTTCTATCACTATAGCTGTCAAGGTTCATGTTCCCTTGTATCATTTCAAAATAATTTTTCTCTACTGTAATACATCTAGCTAGAGGTACTCGAATTGCTCTAGCACCTGCAGTTCTTGCAATTATCTATAGAGATTTGACATTGTTGAACAGAAATTTTGATGAGGCTGTAAAGTTTCGAACTAGCAAAAATGATGAATATGGTCTATCTACTAAACCAATCATCTTAAAGGCTCCTTTTCAATTAGTCCAAATCTGGGCTTTTGAGAGTTTCCTATCATTACGTCCAATGCCTAACAAAACTGAGTACATCCAACCAATAATAGCAAAATGGCACAAAGTGAAGATGAGAAACTATGAAAATGTGGGTTCAGATTTAAACTCTTCTGGAGAAAGCTTTCATTGGCGCCCATATACTGATTCACATCAAGATTTGAAGTCCTTTGCTCACTGCATGATGCATCTGACGACCCTAACTTCTAATCCTAGTAATTATGGTTAAATACACATTTAATAATTAAAGATCAAAGTTTGGAGTCATTACAATCAATTACATTAAGAAAATATAGGAAAATTTGAACCTTGATGTTATTAGGGCCATCAATTAAACAACCATAAATGGGAACTTGAGAAAAAAAGGTTTGTACCATCATTAAAGGTTTGTGATTCACCTATGCATTGATTTCTACACACAAGAACCTCCTACAAGTGTTCCTATATCCTTTTCTAATATTAGCATTAACGAAATTAGGGTTTCTAGGTCAAAGGTGGGAGTTTGGGGACCTCCGCCGCGACCTGGAACCTTCCCGCTGTAACAACCGGGAAAAGGGAAAAGAAAGAAAGTAGAAAGTTGGAAAAATTCGAAATCCAGAAACTGTGCCAAGTCTCCTCGCAATAGCGAGAAAGGGTCTCGCTGTAGCGAGAATGCCTGTTCGCAATAGCGAGAGTGATTATAGCTATAGCGAGTACGGGCAGCAGTCCATACAGAAATTAGGGAGTTGCTCGCTGTAGCGCATGCCATAGCGAAAGTGAGGTCTGGAACTGACGTGAGTTCGCTATAACGAAGGTCAAAACTCGCCATAGCGAAGGGAATTGATATGAGCTCGCCGTAGTGAAGGTTACACCTCGCCATAGCGAAGCCAGATAACACGAGCTCGCTATAGCGAAGGTTAATTTTCGCCGTAGCGAGGGTCAGTCCGGAAGAGAGTAAAGAGCAAAAAAATGACTTCATTAAATGCTCAAACTCATTCCTTCTCTCATTTTTGCCCTAGACTTCGACCCAAGGAGAGAAAAAGGCGTGGAGAGTGAGGGAAACCAAGAGAAAGAGGAAGAGCAAGGGAAAGGTAAGGAAACTTATCTCATTTCTTCTTAGAACTCTGATCTCCTCTCTTTGCCCTCTCTTCCTACAGTTTTGTTTGTAAAAATAGTTGGATTTTGGGCATGGGTCAGAAGAGAGAAAGTGGAAAACGCCCTTGAATCTCTTTGTTTTCTTTGAAAATGTGGTTTCTACTACTTTAAGAGCTTGAGAGAGAGAAAGAGTTGATGGCATTTTAGAGAGAGAGAGAGAACTCTAGGTTCTGGTATATTAGGAGAGTTTGCTCTAAAGATTTCATTCTAAGAGAGTAACTCCATGTTCTTGATTGTGCCTAGGCTCAAGTGAAGCACCTCCATTAAGGTGTGAGTGTGAACTTAAGAAGGGAGAAGTGAATTTGAAAGGGAAGGCTTGTGTTGGCTTTGGCTCATAAGGTAGCTCTCTTTCCACTCTTTCTTGTTGCATTCCTGGATGTAATAGTCATTGTATGTTTATGTATATGCTTGTTGTGTGAAATATGCCATATGCTATTGCTTTGATGCATTGATGCCAATGTGCTTGTGTGTTGAAATGTGAGAATTGCTCGGGTGAGGTAGTGCCGAAAGTCCCTTGAGATGGGTGAGGTAAAGTCGAAAGTCCTTTGAGATGGGTGAGATAAGGCCAAAAGTCTTAACCGAGTGAGGCCAAGTCAAAAGTCCTTAAACTCGGGTGAGGCCATCCAAAAGTCCCTAAGCTCGGGTGAGGCTAGACCAAAGGTCCTTGGAGCCCATTTTTGGTATTGTTGTGATTTCTCTAGCATGTACAACGTGTGTTGGATGTTTGAGAATGGCTAAATGCTTATTCACATGCCTTAACTTGTTATATGCCTTGATTGCTTACTTGATTGAGTGCATGAGCTACTGAGATTCCCTGAATCTCACTGATAAAGGCTATTTTTATATACATGAATCCTCCTAAACTTAAGCATTCTAATGATTAAATGTGGCTTTAGAGGTTTAATTAGTTGAAATTTGATTTTAACAGCCATTCTTTGCATTTTAGAAAATAAGTCACAAAATCTTGGATTTTTAAGGCATAAATTTCTATAAATAATTCTGAAGCTTTTCCTACTTAATTTTTCTTTCCTTTCTTGGTGTGCAGATCATTGGGTTTTCTTAGTTTCATACATGGGATGGACTTCCACATGTGGCTCCATTTATAGCAATCACACACCAAAATAGAGGAGAAGGAAGAAGCCACAAGCTGAAGCTAGGAACAGACGTTGATCTGAACAAAGAAGGGCTGGATAGCAACGTGATCTTAACTCGTGGCAAGAGAGAAGAGTTTTACGTAGAGGAATCACATGGGAAAGCTGCAGAATGGAAAAGGCATTGAAGCTACGGGTTTAGGGTCCAGAATGAAGCCACGAAGTACATGAGAAATAGAGGAGAAGCCACAGAACCATGCATGAGGCATGCAGCTCGAGTAAAGAAACTACAAGCTGAATGAAGAGGTTCACGTGGAGACAAGAGCAGAACCACGTAAAAACAACACGTGAAGAAGCTGTGAGCAGATTCAATGTGGAAAATGCAGAGCCAAGTGAGAATGCACGAGTTTAAAACGCTGAAGCTAAGGGCAGCAACACACACCAGCTGAGCAGGTTCTACGTGCCTAAAACAGAGAAGAAGACGCTGTTTGCAGAAGAACAACGCGAGAACCAGCAAGTGCATGAAGGAGCCAACGTGTTCAAGAGATAACACGAGACCAGTAGTATGGAGCTGATGTAATTTCTGATGCTTTGAAGAGAATAGAGCTCGAGCTACTGGAATCAAAATGCAAGAAGAAAACCACGGGTTTAAAGCTATGGGCTGCAACACATGATAAAGAGGGTTGCTGGAGCTGAACACAATGCAAGCTACAGAGCTGGTCATGAAGAACAGAAGACAGGAAGCAGCTCGTGGTCTGTAAACAAAAGCTCGAGAACGTGGAAAGCTACGGTTAAAGAAGAATCAATATGGAATGGCAGCAGCTTACAACTCGAGCAACACACAAACCAGCAGCTAACATAGAACGAAATGGACACTGCAGAATGACGAAGAAGCAGAAGAGAAATGAGCTGAAGCTGGGCAGCACGTGAAAAATAATAAAATAAAATGAATGGGGCCCACACTTTATACATGCACAGGGGAGCTTCAGACGATTGAAATTAGAGAAGGGAGAACACGTGAAGGGAGCTGGAGATTAATGAGCTGAGCACGTGGAAAAAGAATAAATGAAGCACGAGGGGCAGCTGGTGAATAACGCCATCAGCATCCAATCCACGTCGTCCATTCCATATTCACGCCTTCATCCCTTCGTCCATATATCCCATTCATTTATTCACCCCATTAACACACAACATTCCCTCCATCATTCGCCCATATACCACATGCCTTTCACCCACATTTCCGTCCATTCCAGTGTACACACCACTCCACGCCTTCACGCCTCTATTCATAGAACCATCTCCATTCCATCTCCATCTCCATACCACCACGATGAAGCTTTGATTCAACCTTGAGGCTAGCTTGGAAGCAACCTTGGAGAAGCTTGAATCCAAGATTTGAAATCAGAATTCTGGCTAAGCATTTCATTTTATTTTCCTCTCTTTCTATATCAATTTTTATTATTTTATATGCTTGGTTGAGTATGTAAGTGATTGAAATTGATGTAGTTCATGATTGATGGCTGGTTAGACATTGATTAGGAGAGATATTGGCTGATAAATTGTATGAATTAAGTATTGAATTTTCATTTTCCTACAATTTTCCAAGTGTGTAATCAAGGTGTTTGATAAAATGCTTGTGAGAATTAGTGTGCTTAATTGTTGATTTAAGGATTCCTAGGAGTTTGGTTGGTTAATTAAACATTCTAGGATGTTAATTCAATAGCTAATCAATCAATTAATCATTCAATTTAAATGTTCATCGATCCTAAAGGCAAGAATTAATGATTTGGTGTAGGATTGAGGTCTCGATTCAACATTAACTTGTTAATTTCTTGAATCTTGAATGGTTATTCAAGATCATTTGCTAATGAACATAATTAGGAACTCTTAGGCCAAAATTAATTATAATTGGATTAGGATAAGGATAGTGGATACCAAGGGATGACTCCAAAGCTAGTCACAAGATCATCATTCACTTCATTAGTTCATGCAACTAGGAATTAGGAATTTTAATTCAATTAGATTTCGCTTAGTTTAATTAGATCAAAATCCCCCTTAGTTTAGAAATTTTTAGAGTCTTTTAACACTTAGAAAACTCAATTAGGCATTGAATTCCATTTCCAAGGGAGATGACCTAGGTTGTGCCCTATAATGCATTTAATATTCAACCTAGTTTTATTTTGAGGGTTGTATGACAAGCCCGTCACTCACCCCTTCCCCTTCCAACTTAACATGCTAGGTGGAGCACAAGGAGAAGCAAGTGCACACCAAGGAGCCTAGGAGTATGCTTAGCTAGATATTAGCTTATTTTTGGTTATTTTGATGTAAAGTGGTGCCACATTGTATATGCACCCACTATTTTTGAGTTGTAACTATTGTAGCAAGTGTATATGTATGAAATGATAATGTACAAACTATGTTGATAGCAAAATGAATGGAAATGAGGGTTTTGCCCTTTTTGTTGAATGAATGTAGCAGTGTATTTTTGGCCGTAGCATAGTGAGATTGGAGTGTATGTTGATTTGGACCACATGGACATGTTATATATACTATTGTTATGTTTTTAAACTTATCCATGAGTGGCTAGGATGTGTGAGAGGCCTTTTGGACCCATTTTGGACATTTTGGGTGCCAAAATCGGTATTTTTGAGAGCTCCGTCAAAATATGACCGGATGAGCTCCTCTTGCCATGAAATTTGGCATGCCTTTAGAGTTTGTAGAGAGCTTCTTGAGAAGCTAAAGTTGGTAATATTCAGAGGTCTAGAGAATATTTAGCGAATTGTTGAATTTGGGAAAATTTAATGGATTGGTCATGCACTGTTCATATAAACCAGAAATGGAATCTATGGCATTCATAGACCAAATGAAGTCCAAATATGGTGAAATTTTATACACATAAAATAGACAACCATAGTGACTTATAGGAACTAGAATTACCTAAATCAGAGGTCTGTAGATAGAGAATGAACCTTCTAAAGTTCTATATCAGCATCAGGGAGCCTACCTGACCTCTGTTATTGTTCCATCAGTTTTTGGGGTATAGGGGCTACTGAACTGATCTGGACTTATTTTTTTCCTCTAGTAGACATCCGTAGCTTTCCAAATTGGTATAGTGTGCCCAGATTGGATTGTTTTGGATTTAGTTATGAATTTTCAAAATTCATGATAGTAAACTAGACCAGAAACAGTGACAGCCGGACCTCCTTCCCATTTTCGATGTCAAACATGGTCCAAACCCAGAGATTACGATTGGAAATTATTTTTAGTGTAAAGTTAACAGTTAGAGCTTTCCAGAAAACTAAAATTTATTAGATTCTCATTTTTCTATAATTAATTATGATTTTCTAAAGTTAGAGCCAAAATATGAGTTTTGGGCCCAAGTGAGAAAAATGTATTTTTTTTTTGGGTTTTGGCTCCATTCCCGTGGCTTATGGTTTGTTTTATACTATGTATGAGTTGTATAAGTGGAGTTTGAGTTGAGAATATAAATGATGGGTTCACAGGACCCACGGGGCAAAAGATGAGTGTATGAAACCCCGGTTCATAGCATGCAAATGCCACGGATTGGTGTTGATTCTTTGGAAATCATATGGAACCGAGCCCAGTGAGAGGCTAGGTAGTGGTAGTAGATTAAGGTGTTACATTTTTGGTATCAGAGCAATGGTTCAGGCACTTTTGCTCGATGTTAGGCTCTTGAATGATGAGATTTGCTTGTGTTTGGTGTGAATGGTCATGGAAGTTGTAGCATCCTTATGCATATGTGTTGTGATATTATTGTGAACTGAGGATTGCTACTTCTTTCAGATATGGTTGAGACTAGACGGGGCAGGGGTAAAGGCAGAGGTAGACCGCCCAGGGCTCAGAGAGCTGAGCCAGAGGTTCCTGTTGAGACTGAGGATCCTCTGCGGGCTATCATAGAGAGACTTGACCGGTATGAGGCCATGATGGGCCAGCATCAGGAGATGCTGGAACAGTAGAGATATATTGCCCAGCAGTAGCATGATATGATCATGCATTTGTAAGACACCCTGACTAGGCAAGAGGAAGCCAGAAGAGATGCCCCTATACCTCAGTCATCTACATCCAACATTCCACCTGTACTTCCCCAAGAGCCTGCTGCTCCATAGACCCAGACGCCTATCCAAAAAGTGTTGAAGCAGTTCAGGCAGAATAATCCACCCTCGTTTGATGGGGAGTTGGATGGGATAAGGTGGAGGCTTGGGTGATGCAGCTTAAGAAAATATTCTCGGTGATGGATTGTACCACCGAGCAGAAAGCCCAGCTAGCCACTTTTATGCTAGAAAAGGAAACTGATAGATGGTGGTGTAGCACGAAATCTCTTATGGAGACCAAGAATATACAGATAACTTGGGAAACTTTCTTGGTCGAATTTTATGAGAAGTATGTCCCAAGTTCGGTGAGGAAGAAGAAAGAGATGGAGTTTATGGGCTTGAGACAGACGGATGAGATGACTGTGGATCAGTACGTGGCCAATTTTATTGAGTTGTCTCGATATTCCTCTTACCTCCAGAGGTATGATGATGAACCCTGGAGATGTGAGCAGTTTGAGACTAGTTTGAGGCCCTTGATTAGCGATAGAGTCACTCCACAGCGGATCAGAAAGTTTAATACTCTTGTGGAGGTCAGCAGGGTGATTGAGACTAACTTGCAAGTTATCATGCCTGCTGCGATTACGGCTAGTCAGAAGAGGGTTCCGGATTTGAAAAGGCCGAAACCAGAAGAGGGTTCTAGTTTGACACCTAGTACTAAGAGGAGAGGCAAGGGGCCATGGAATAGAAAGCCGCAGCGAGGTGTGCCACCTCCTCGGGGCCAGTCATCCGTGACATGTTTCAAGTGTGGGAAGCCAGGACACATTGCTAGACACTATCCTCAGATGGAGACGGCACCTCCTTCTAGACCACAGACTCAGGGCCGAGTGTTCGCCCTTACTCAGCAGGAAGCTAGCGCATCTCCCAGTTTGATCCAAGGTACGCTGATAGTGAATGGCTTTCCTGTAGTTGCTATGTTTGATTCGGGTGCTAGTCACTCGTTTATATCTTATGATTGTGTGAGGAAATTGGGTCTGGTCATTAGTGTCTTGCCATTTGACTTGTCTGTCATTACACCCACTGGAGGCCACGTGGTTACTTCCCATACCTGCTTAAATGTCACTGTCCAATTTAACCATTGTCATACCACTATTGATTTGGTTTGTATGCCATTCCATGATATTGATTTGATTATTGGTATGAACTGATTGGTTACGAATAATGCCATACTTGATTGTGAACACCGAACCATTTCCCTACCTGCTTGTGGGACCATACCTAGGGTAGGAGCTGAGTTATCTTTTATGACTACTACCCAGGCTGAGAGATATTTAGAGTGTGGATGTCAAGGGTTTCTAGTCTTTTTCTCTATTTAGGCTGAGGTAGAAGAAGGGATAGAGGAGATCCCAGTTGTTAGGAAATTCCAGGAGGTTTTCCCTAGAGAGTTTGATTTTAGTGGCCTACCTCCTGAGAGAGAATTAGAGTTCCCTATAGACATAGTGCCGAGCTTGCTGAGTTGAAAGAGCAGATAGAGGAATTGTTAGAGAAAGGGTTTATCCGCCCTAGTGTTTCACCTTGGGGTGCTCCGGTGTTATTTGTGAAAAAGAAAGATGGTAGCTTGCGTTTGTGCATAGATTACAGAGAGTTGAATAAAGTTACCATCAAGAATAAATATCCTCTCCCTAGAATTGATGATCAGTTAGATCAGTTGGCTGGGGCATCTGTGTTTTCTAATATAGATCTTAGATCTGGTTACCACCAGTTGAGAGTGAGAACTGAAGACGTCTCCAAGACGGCCTTCAGAACGAGATATGGGCACTATGAGTTCCTTGTGATGCCATTCGGGTTGACGGATGCGCCTGCTGTGTTCATAGATTACATGAACAGGGTATTCAGACCGTATCTAGATCAGTTTGTGGTGGTCTTTATTGATGATATTTTAGTGTACTCCTGATCTTTTGAGGAGCACGAGAGGCATTTGAGATTAGTTCTAGACACCTTGAGAGAGAAAATGTTGTATGCCAAACTTAGTAAATGTGAGTTTTGGCTGACCGAGATACGATTCTTAGGTCATGTGATCTCATGAGACGGGGTTGCGGTTGATCACCATAAAGTTGAGGCTGTGTTACAGTGGGATAGACCTAGAACAATCACCGAAGTCAGGAGTTTCCTAGGTTTGGCAGGGTATTATAGATGGTTTATTCAGGACTTTTCTCGGATGGCCTTACCACTGACGAGGCTAACTAGGAAAGATACACTTTTTGTGTGGGATGAGAGATGTGAGAAGAGTTTCCAGGAGTTGAAACTCTATTTGACCACTTCCCCTGTACTGATTATCCTTGACCCTAGTGAACCATTTGTGGTTTATTGTGATACTTCGGGCAAAGGGTTAGGATGTGTGTTGATATAGCAGGGTCGAGTAGTGGCATATGCCTCGAGGCAGTTGAGGTCTCATGAGGAGAATTACCCCACACATGACCTGGAGTTAGCTGCTGTAGTGTTTGCTCTTAAAATTTGGAGACACTATCTGTATAGTGTGACCATAGAGATCTATAGTGACCATAAGAGTCTGAAATACCTGTTTGATCAGAAAGAGCTCAATATGAGACAGAGGAGATGGATGGAATTCTTGAAAGATTATGATTATGTGTTGAAATACCATCCGAGCAAGGCCAATGTGGTGGCGGATGCCCTGAGTAGAAAAACCATTCATGTAGCCCATATGATGATTAGGGAGCAGGAGCTCCTAAAGAAGTTCAGAAATTTGAACCTCTCTTGTCAGGTGGTATCGAGTAGATTATGTTTGAGTGAAACCCAAGTTGAGAATATCTTGAGAACCCAGATCTTAGATGCCCAGAGAGAGGATGAGTTCCTGAAACGGATCAGGGATGAGATTACCCAAGATAAGACCTCAGATTTCAAGGTGTCTGAGGATGGCATGATAGTATATCGAGATAGAATCTATGTGCCTAGTCAGAATGAGTTGAGAGAAAGCATTTTAGAAGAGGCACATAAGAGTAAGTATACTATCCACCCAGGTGCCACCAAGATGTATCAGGATGTGAAAAGAATTTTCTGGTTGCCAGGGATGAAAAGTGATGTGACGGAGTATGTGGTTAGATGCCTAGTGTGTCAGAGGGTAAAGATAGAACATCAGAAACCGGCTGGGTTGTTGCAACCTCTAGATATCCCTGAGTGGAAGTGGGATAGTATAGCTATAGACTTTGTCATGGGGTTACCTAGGACATCCTCTAGACACGATGCTATTTGGGTAGTTGTGGATAGACTGACGAAGTTTGTACACTTTTTAGCTATCAAGGCTACTCATACACTGGATAGATTAGCCCAGTTGTATATCAGAGAGATAGTGCAACATCATGGAATACCCAATAGCATAGTTTCGGATAGAGACCCTAGGTTCACATCGAACTTTTGGAGGTCATTGCAGCATGCCCTAGGGACCAGGTTGCAGTGTAGTACTGCATATCACCCCCAGACAGATGGTCAGACTGAAAGGACCATCCAGACATTGGAAGATATGTTGAGGGCATGTGTGCTAGAAATGAAGGGTAACTGGGATGCGTATTTACCATTAGCAGAGTTTGCGTATAACAACAGCTACCATTCCAGTATCCAGATGGCCCCTTATGAGGCTTTGTATGGGAGAAAGTGCAGATCCCTCTGTGTTAGGTTGAGCTAGGTGAGAGGAGTATGATAGGACCTGAGATTGTGGACCAGACCACCTAACAGATAGAGTTGATTAGGAAGAGGCTCCTCACGGCCCAGAGTAGACAGAAAAGCTATGCTGATAAGCGTAGGAGGCCGTTAGAGTTTGAGATTGGAAACCATGTGTTCATTCGAATATCTCCAACGACGGGAGTAGGTCGATCAATGAGGGTAAAGAAGCTCAGTCCTAGGTATATTGGTCCATTTGAAATCCTTGAGAAAATCGGACCCGTGGCTTACCGAATAGCCTTACCTCCTAACCTAGCCCAAATCTATAATGTTTTTCATGTCTCCCAGTTGAAAAAGTATTTACCAGACTCCTCACATGTCATAGAATATGAGCATGTGCAATTGCAGGAAGATCTTTCCTATGTAGTGAAACCGGAGAGAATTATGGATGCTAAGCTGAAACAGCTGAGAAGCAAAAGCATTCCTCTGGTGAAAGTGATCTGGAGAGGTCTGATATCTGAGGAAGCAACTTGGGAATTGGCGAATGAAATGAGGTAAAAATATCTAGTGTTATTCCCTTGAGGTAAGTTTTTAAATTTCGAGGACGAAATTTCTTTTAAGAGGGGTAGAAATGTAACAACCGGGAAAAGGGAAAAGAAAGAAAGTAGAAAGTTAGAAAAATTCAAAATCCAGAAACTATGCCAAGTCTCCTCGCAATAGCAAGAAAGGGTCTAGCTGTAGCGAGAATGCCTGTTCGCAATAGCGAGAGTGATTCTAGCTATAGCGAGTGCGGGTAGCAGTCCATACAGAAACTAGGGAGTTGCTCGCTGTAGCGCACGTCATAGCGAAAGTGAGGTCTAGAACTGACGCGAGTTCGCCATAGCGAAGATCAAAACTCGCCATAGCGAAGGGAACTGATACGAGCTTGCTGTAGCGAAGGTTACACCTCGCTATAGCGAAGCCAGATAACACGAGCTCGCTATAGCGAAGGTTAATTTTCGCCGTAGCGAGGGTCAGTCCGGAAGAGAGTAAAGAGCGAAAAAATGACTTCATTAAACGCTCAAACTCATTCCTTCTCTCATTTTTGCCCTAGACTTCGACCCAAGGAGAGAAAAAGGCGTGGAGAGTGAGGGAAACCAAGAGAAAGAGGAAGAGCAAGGGAAAGGTAAGGAAACTTATCTCATTTCTTCTTAGAACTCTGATCTCCTCTCTTTGCCCTCTCTTCCTACAGTTTTGTTTGTAAAAATAGTTGGATTTTGGGCATGGGTCAGAAGAGGGAAAGTGGAAAACGCCCTTGAATCTCTTTGTTTTCTTTGAAAATGTGGTTTCCACTACTTTAAGAGCTTGAGAGAGAGAAAGAGTTGATGGCATTTTAGAGAGAGAGAGAGAACTCTAGGTTCTGGTATATTAGGAGAGTTTGCTCTAAAGATTTCATTCTAAGAGAGTAACTCCATGTTCTTGATTGTGCCTAGGCTCAAGTGAAGCACCTCCATTAAGGTGTGAGTGTGAACTTAAGAAGGGAGAAGTGAATTTGAAAGGGAAGGCTTGTATTGGCTTTGGCTCATAAGGTAGCTCTCTTTCCACTCTTTCTTGTTGCATTCCTGGATGTAATAGTCATTGTATGTTTATGTATATGCTTGTTGTGTGAAATATGCCATATGCTATTGCTTTGATGCATTGATGCCAATGTGCTTGTGTGTTGAAATATAAGAATTGCTCGGGTGAGGTAGTGCCGAAAGTCCCTTGAGATGGGTGAGGTAAAGTCGAAAGTCCTTTGAGATGGGTGAGACAAGGCCAAAAGTCTCAACCGAGTGAGGCCAAGTCAAAAGTCCCTAAACTCGGGTGAGGCCATCCAAAAGTCCCTAAGCTCGGGTGAGGCTAGACTAAAAGTCCCTGGAGCCCACTTTTGGCATTGTTGTGATTTCCCTAGCATGTACAACGTGTGTTGGATGTTTGAGAATGGTTAAATGCTTATTCACATGCCTTGACTTGTGATATGCCTTGATTGCTTACTTGATTGAGTGCATGAGCTACTGAGATTCCTTGAATCTCACCCCTTCCCCTTCCAACTTAACATGCTAGGTGGAGCACAAGGAGAAGCAAGTGTACACCAAGGAGCCTAGGAGTATGCTTAGCTAGATATTAGCTTATTTTTGGTTATTTTGATGTAAAGTGGTGCCACATTGTATATGCACCCACTATTTTTGAGATGTAACTATTGTAGCAAGTGTATATGTATGAAATGATGATGTACAAACTATGTTGATAGCCAAATGAATAGAAATGAGGGTTTTGCCCCTTTTGTCGAATGAATGTAGTAGTGTATTTTTTGCCGTAACATAGTGAGATTAGAGTGTATGTTGATTTGGACCACATGGACATGTTATATATACTATTGTTATGCTTTTAAACTTGTCCATGAGTGGCTAGGATGTGTGAGAGGCCTTTTGGACCCATTTTAGACCTTTTGGGTGCCAAAACTGGTATTTTTGAGAGCTCCGTCAAAGTATGACCGGATGAGCTCCTCTTGCCATGAAATTTGGCATGCCTCTAGAGTTTGTAGAGAGCTTCTTGAGAAGATAAATTTGGTAATATTCGGAGGTCTAGAGAATATTTAGTGAATTGTTGAATTTGGAAAAATTTAATGGATTGGTCATGCACTGTTCATATAAACCAGAAATGGAATCTGTGGCATTCATAGACCAAATGGAGTCCAAATGTGGTGAAATTTTACACAAATAAGTTAGACAACCACAGTGACTTATAGGAACTAGAATCACCTAAATCAGAGGTCTGTAGAGAGAGAATGAACCTTCTGAAGTTCTATATCAGCATCAGGGAGCCTACCTGACCTCCGTTACTGTTCCATCAGTTTTCAGGGTGTTGAGGCTACTGAACTGATCTAGACTTATTTTTTACCTCTAGTAGACATCTGTAGCTTTTCAAATTGGTATAGTTTACCCAAATTAGATTTTTGTGGATTTAGTTATGAATTTTCGAAAGTCATGATAGTAAACTGGACCAGAAACAGTGACAGTCGGACCTCCTTCCCATTTTCAATGTCAAACATGGTCCAAACCCAGAGATTAAGATTGGGAATTATTTTTAGTGTAAAGTTAACAGTTAGATCTTTCCAGAAAGCTAAAATTTACTAGATTTCCATTTTCTTATAATTAATTATGATTTTCTAAAGTTAGAGCCAAAATATGAGTTTTTGGCCCAAGTGAGAAAAATGTATTTTTTTTTTTTTGGGTTTTGGCTCCATTCCCGTGGCTTATGGTTTGCTTTATGCTATGTATGAGTTGTATAAGTGGAGTTTGAGTTGAGAATATAAATGATGGGTTCACAGGACCGACGGGGCAAAAGATGAGTGTATGAAACCCCAGTTCATAGCATGCAAATGCCACGGATTGGTGTTGATTCTTTGGAAATCATATGGAACCGAGCCCAGTGAGAGGCTAGGTAGTCGTAGTAGATTAAGGTGTTACACCCGCCGCGGCTAAGTTAGGTCCTGGAGCTCAAAAACTAAGTTTTTAACTTTGCGCCGCGGCCCAGACCTTTTGCACCGCGGCTAAGTGGCTCTCGGGAATCACTGGGTAACTTTCTTGACGCCGTGGCGAGTTGGATCTGCGCCGCGGCCAAACTACGTGGCGCCGCGGCAAGTTTTGCTACTATACCCCCTTAATTAATTTTCTCGACTCGCGCTGCGGCAGGACTTATTGCGCCGCGGTGAGGTTTCATTCTGTCACCCTCCTAGGCGATTTTTTTCGCTCTGCGCCGCGGCGCCTCTCGCCACTGTCACTATTCATGCCGCGGCGATGCCTTCCTAACCGCAGCGTGACTCCCTCCTGTAGCAATATCTCCTACATTTCATCCCCTACACTCTAATTCTCTTCCTAGGGACACCCTAGGACCATTTTCCCTTATTGTATGTCGCTCTAATGGTATTTATCTACATTATTTACCCAATTATTCCACCATTATCAACTCAACACTCAAGTACTAATTCTCACTCACCTAACCACCACATGTCACCCTTTTCATGGGTTAATGACAGCAAGGATTCATATACTATCACCAATTAACATCTCATACACATTTTGATAGAGGTTTCATGCATCAATAATCCATCTCAATATCTCATGGGTTACATTTCAAATGATAAGCCATATTATAGTTTAATAGAGTTTACAGCAAATATCATAAATCCATACATCAAATACCAAATTAAGGGGAGGTCTAACCCCGCAATACATACATTCTCAGTGATCAAAATATGAAAGCCTACACTTGGCAATACAGATACATGATGATGCTATACAAGACTTAACAAAAATTAGCATCTATCCTATTGCACCCAGACCAAGTGTAGCTTCCCACACTAGGCCTCAGCTCATGGATGTTCATCCACTTGCTTGCCCTTATCCTTACCCGAGGAACCTTCACCTGAAATATTAATCCCATAAAACGGGGTGAGATATAAATCTCGGTAACCAAGGCAATTCCATCATATAATCTAGTTTAATAAGCATATATGCATGAATCAAAATCAACATCAAATTCATATTAGCCATATCAGTAAATGAAACAATTAGGCTATCATGATTACTATCTCATACTAGCAATCATATTATCACATATTAAAGGCCATTAACACCGGGAAAGGCCCGTCCATGGCACTTACTCCCCATTGAGCACAACCAGGCTCAGTACATCTGGGGTTTGATCATAACCCGGTACTCGATCGAAGCACATGCACGGATGACAGCCGTACCAAAGCTCTACCATGGACTCACAAGGTCCAATCATCATACAATAGATAGCCAACCAATTCATTCAGCATTTCAAATCATTCATATACAGCAATTATGAAATTAAAATAGATACATGCAGGGAATTAATGTAAACCCCGGTTACCTCATTTGTGGATAATTTGCAACAGCCACCAATGGTACAAAGATCCCTATAACCATAATATCAGAGAATTACCACTCTAATTCATCATTAACAGTAGCAACAAGTATCCAAAGAATTTACAAGCTAATAACTACCTAAATAACACTTACCCAATCACCACAAATCCCCAAATTCGGATTGAGTATGTCCTTTACCAGAATTTCACTATATCACTCAAATTCCTAAGCAAATTCGTACATAATTAATACCCATTTTATGAATCAGCTATGGGGGTCTCAAATTAACAAAGAAAGCATCAAAATGGAGGGTTTATGCTTACCTAATGTCAGCCCTAACCTTAGCCTACGAATTTCACCAAGAAGATTCCAAATAACCACATTTCAAATTTTGGGTAAGGTGAAAATTCTCCAAATGAAAAACTAATCAAACCAAATTAAAGAGAAAGATGAGGAGATTAAGTTGTATAACTATTACCTTGACTGAATCTTACTCTAAGTATGAGAAAGTGTAGAATCCTTGCCCCTAACCCTAGCCTCATTCTCAATCTCCGAATTTTGCTTCTTGAGTTTCAGCAAATAAGAAAGTGGCTGAAGCATTAGGGTTTTAGGTGGGTTTAAGTTGGGTCAAAGATGGGTCATGGGTTACTTCAAAGTCCAACTCCAAATGGGTTTCAGTTTTTAGCTTGTTGGGCCAGTCTAAAGTGTTGGGCTGCAGAATTTCATTGGGCTAATCTCTTATGCATTGGGTTGCTAGAGTTTAATTAGGTTTGGGCCAAGTTTGAAGAGCTCAAAGGTTTAGGTCTACACAAGGGTAATTGGGCCACTTATAAGAGTCTATACAAGGTGGATCTTGGGCCTCTATCACATTAAATTGGGTTGGGTCTGCACCTAACTTATTGGGCCTCCATTAGCCTCTTATTATGATTTATTAATTTGGGCCTAGGTAAGGTTTCTATCCTAATTAATTCTCAAACCCATATTAATAATTTATCTCTCTAAAATTTCTATTCACTAACTTGCCCAATTATCCTCCATTAATTATTCTTAATTACTCTAAATCCATGATTAACACTTTAATTAATTTTGGGGTGTTACAATGCACTGTAAGTGGGTGGGTGTAACACCCCAAAAATTAATTAAGGTGTTAATATTATGTTTAGAATAATTATTATAGAATAATTAAGTAAACTATATGAATAGAAATTTACAGAGAAATAAAGCTATTAATATAGGTTTAAGTTTTCAATTGAGTTAAGGCTTAATTTGGGTTTAAAATTTATTTTAGTAAGCCATAGATAAGGATTTATGGAGACCCAATGATTCTAGATACAAGTCCAACTCCTTATCATGAGACTTGGGCCAAGAGAGATCACCTAGTAATAGCCCAATCTGATTTAGTGAAATAGAGACTCAAGACCCAATTTATATGAGCTCTTATAGTTGGCCCAACACACATTATGCAAACCTAAGTTGGATTGACTCTTGGAACTTAGACTATCCCAATCAAATTTCTGCAGCCCAACTCATGAAATAAGGCTCAACAAGCATAAAAATCTAAACTCACAAGGAATTAGGCTATTGGGTCATCATATCCCACTTTTAGCTCTAAATTTTTTGCAGTCTATTCATTAAATCATAGCCCAACCACTAGAAATAAGCCCAATTGGACCTTGGGCTGATGGGTCAACCCATTTCTCATTAAAAACCCTAAAAGGTCAGCAATCTCCCTCCCCATTTAGCAGAAAACACAAGAGGCAAGGGAGAAAATTCGAAGGTTTAAGGGAGGTTAGGGTTCTACCAACATTGCAGCTCCATTTTTGACTTTTAGAGGATGATTTAGCCAAGGTGAGTTATACATAACTTGACCCTCTTATTCTCCTCTTCATCTTGATCCGAGTAGTTTCTGGTTTTGGACATTTTCATCTCCTTCTCAAATATGAAACTTGGTATTAGGTGATTCCTTGTAAGATTGTTGGAGTTTGGAATTAGTGGAACTAGGGGTAAGTGTTGGCTTTCATTTTGTGGTATAATCTTGCCCAGATTTCATGTTATAAGATAACTTTGGTATATGGCTAATTCTATGTGTGAAAATCTAAGTTTAAGGATAGCCCATGGTGTGTTCTTGGTAGTTAAGACTCAACTTAGGTTATTTGACCTCTTGGGTGTATGGGTAAGTGTTCCCTCTTCTCTTGTGGGGTGTATATACTGAATTCTTACATTATAGATTGACTTTTGCTGCATGGTTTGTGCATGTGTGAAAATGGAGTTATAGGGAGCGAATCATGATGAGCTTTGATATATGGACCCTAAATTAATGTAATAGATCATTAGGAAGCTTGGATAAGAAGCTCTCAATGAACTCTTGTTAAGATTAATTATGGATAAGGAAATTCCTAATTAATGAAAGTTAAATGATGATGATTTTGTTTATGTTAGGCCTGGTGTGTTTTGAATCATGATGGTAGCTAGAGGAAGAGTAATTAGCTTCATTAAGGTAATTCGAGTTATTTTCCTAATTCCATGTATATGCTCATGTTAATCTGCTATTTGTTACACATGCTTGATTTTGAAATGCTAAATGACTGGTTGACTATTTGATTGTTATTGTAATTAGACCTTGTGAGTCCATGGTGGAGCTGTGGTGTGGCTGCCACCAGTGCATATGCTTCGATCGAACACCGAGTTGTGATCAGACCCCAGATGCACTGAGCCCTGATTGTACTCATTATGAAGTAGGTGTCGTGGACAGACCTCTCCCAGTATTATTAGCCATTAATATGTTGTGTATGATTGCTGGTATAGGACAGTAGTTATTGGTAGTTTAACTAGTTCATTTGGGAATTGAATTGATGATTCTGGTATTGATGACATGAAATTGCATTGGATTGATTGACTTGTATATATATATGGAAATTGCCTTTTGTTACTGAGATTGTATATCTCATCCCGTTGTGGGCTAACATTTTCAGGGACTGGACCTCTTAGTGGTAAGGAGAAAATTAATTGAAGCTTATTAAATGATTTGGTAGCACATAGGTTTGGGAGCCTTGTCAAATTGTATTGTAACTAGATTACTAGTTTTGTATCATTATTGTATTGCATCATGAATTGCCAAGTATAGGGACTGTATATGTAATTTAATTATCATGGGATTGAACATTATGATTGTAATTGGCTAACAATGGATAAGTGATTTAATCTTGTATAAAACCTCGAACGGAATGTGTATCGAATGTTAATTGTCATTGGTGCATGAATTCTTGTTGCTATTACTCTATGGACTTGCTGATATAGGGTAGTTGGAGGAGTGAAAATTTACACTTAAGTTTTGAATTAGTAATGGTAGAATAGCTGGGTGAATAGGGTATATAAATACCATTAGAGTCATATAAAATGAGAGGAAGTGGTTCTAGGGTGTTCCTAAGAAGAGAATTAGAGTGCATAGGGCGAAATATAAGAGATATAGTTACAGGAAGGAGTCACACTGCTGCTAGGAAGGCCTCGTCACGGCCTGAAGAATGACAGTGGCGAGGGACGTCGCAGCTTAAGAAATATCACCGCGGCACAGTGCAAAAAAAATCACCCAAGTGGGTGACAGAATGAAACCTCACCGCGGTGCAAGTTGAGGAAACTAGACAAGGAGCGTACAGTAGCAAAACTCACCGCGGTGCAAGTGCATTCCGCCGAGGCAAGAATCGTGGGATTTCAAACAGTAGCTCTAAGAGGCATTTCCGTCGCAGCGCCACATAGATTGGCCACGGCGAAGGTCCAACTCGCCGCGACAAAATTCAAGAAAAATTACCCAATGATTCCCGAGAGCAACTTAACCGCGATGCTGAAGTTTGAGGCCACGGCGCAAAGTGAAAAACTTAATTTTTGAGCTCCAGTACCTAACTTAGCCGTAGCAGGGATGTTTCAAGTTGCGGTGTAGGTTCCCAAATTCCCACCTTTAGCCTAGAAACCCCAATTTCTTCAATGGTAATGCTAAAAAATGATATAGGAACACTTGTGGGAGGTTTTTGTGTGTTGAAACTAAGGGATGGATGAGTCTCGGACCCCTGATACTAGTGTAATTTCTTTTATGCATTCTTCCATTTATAGTTGTGTAGTTGATGACCCTAATGACATCAAGGTTCAGATTTCCCTATATTTTCTTAATGTAATTAATTGTAACAACTCTAAACCTTGATCATTAATTATTATTCGTATATTTAACCATAATTTCTTGGATTAGAAGTTAGGGTCGTCATAGTGGGTATAGATCACTGTAAGAAGAAGTACCTTCCACATCATGTGGCTATGCAATTTGGGTTGGATCAAGACATTCCAGAAAGGATAGCTCGTTGCAAGGAGATCAGTCCTATGATTACTTGGAGAAACTATAATAGGCCACTAACAGATGCAATGTTATGTATTGCTGCTATTGCATCATCATCTACCTTAGAGCTATGTGTTACTTCTAAGGGCTTGGACTAGTGGAACTAATCGAAAGTTTGGATGGGGAAAAAAACCCATTAAGGATTCTGAGTCTATAAGCGTCTTAGGAAAATTGTCATTAGCTTCATTTGGGCTGGGATCTTATAGTCATAGAGATTAAATAGGGGATTTTGATCAAGATGATGGTTCAACAGTTGAAGAAATACAAAAGAGATCTCATAATCATGAAACTGATGTATTAATGATGGAGGGAGTTGAAAATCTAGTAAAGAGTAAGAATGTGAATGTGGTTGGAGCTTCAAAGAGAGCCAAGGCAAATGTAAAAAATGAGGATGTGAGAGCAGTGAAGAGTAAGAGAACTCTTAGAAAAATGATTTATTCTTCTCAATGATTGATTCTTGACACAATGAAGTGAGAGCTATTTATACTAGTCTCATGGTAGACAGAAATTAAATTTGAAATGGGGTTACAAGCCACTTATTACAGAGGTTACATGCTATTTATTCTTGCTAATTATAGCTTTGTAATGCTGGTCTCAATTATAGTCCTGTTTCTTCCATTTCATCCTCCCTGGGTTGGATGGGACTTGCCTTTGAGTCAAATTCAGCATTATCTTCAATATAAGGTGAAAGATCGACAACATTGAAAGTAGCAGAAACTCTATAAGCTCTGGGTAACTCCACCTTGTAGGCATTATTGTTGATCTTCTGCACGATCTTGAAGGACCATCAGCTCTAGGAGACAACTTAACATTAGGCTATTTAGGAAACCATTCCTTTTGTAGATGTATCCATACTAAGTCTCCTTCTTTAAAAGTTTACAATCTACAGTATTTGTCACATTGAGCTTTGTATCTCAAGTTTTACTTCTGAATTCACTCATAAACTTACTCATGCAGCTTTTGGATTCTTTGGACCTTTGTTTTGCATCTGCACTATAATGCTGTCTTTCCGATGAAGGAGTCAAGTCTAGCGGGATAAGAGGACGGGTACCATAAACAACTTCAAATGGGCACTTTCTAGTGACTTAGTTAACTGAATTATTATAGGCAAATTTAACTTGAGTGAGGATAAGATCCCACTACTTCAAGTTTCTCCCGACAAAACTTTAGAGTAAATTTTCCAAAATTCTATTAACAATTTTAGTTTAACCATTTATCTGAGGATGGCTTGCACTGCTAAATTGGAGCTTAGTTCCCATCTTTTTCCATAATATTCTCCAAAAGTGACTAAGGAACTTGACATCATGATTAGAAGTGATAGTTTTAGGAATTCCATGGAGACGAACAATCTCTTTAAAGTATAAGTCTGCAACTTGAACAACATCATTCATCTTCTAACATGGAATAAAGTGTGCCATCTTTGAAAATCAATCAACAACAATCATGATGAAATCTTTCTGTTGTTGGGTTTGAGGTAGCCTAAGGATAAAATCCATACTCACATCTTCCCAAGGAGCTTTTGGAACAGGAATAGACATGTATAATCCCGTGTTTTGGCTTTTGGGCTTAGCCAAATAATAGGTCATGCATTTTTGTAGATGCCTGTTAACATCTTGTTCAAGTCTTGGCCAGTGGAAATTTTCCTTAACTAAGGCCACTGTTTTATCTCGACTAAAGTGACCTGCCAATCCTCCATTGTGGGCTTCCTAGATAATTGCTTCTCGTAAAGAACATTAAGGAATGCATAAGGCCCTTCCCCAAAATAGGAACCCTTTTTGCCTGTAGTATTTTTGGAAAGGTTGAGTTTCGGTGGTACTCTACATTTCATGGAAATCAAGATTATCTTGGTATAATTCCTTAATAGTCTCAAAGCCAACAACTTTGGCCTGAATGGTAGATAGCAAAGCATGTCAGTGGCTAAGGGCATCAGTTACTGAATTCAAGGTCCTAGCCTTGTGCTTAAGCAGAAATGGATAAGCTCGTAAGGTCTCACTCCAAGAGGCATGTTTGTGATTGATCTTTTCTTGGGAATTTAAATGCTGCAGAGCCTCATGGTTTGAATAAAGGATAAATTCCTTATTCAACAGATAGTGAGTCCAATATTACAAGGCTCGAACAACTGCATAGAACTCCTTATCATAAGTAAAATATCTTAGCTTGGTATCATTAAGTTTCTCACTGAAAAAGACAATTGGATGACCTTCTTGGCTTAGCATAGCACCAATTCCAGTGTTGGAGGTGTCACAATTGACCTCGAACACTTGGTCAAAATTTGGAAGGACTAGTATGAGTGCTTCGGTCAAATACTTCTTCAATTCTTCAAAACTTTTCTGAGCTTGCTCTATCCATTGAAATTTGCCTCCCTTATAGCAATCTGTGAGTGATGTAGCAATGACATTGAAATTACGAATGAACCTCTTGTAGAAGGAAGCTAATCCATGGAAGCTTTTGACATCTTGGACAAACTTCAGGGTTGGCCAGTTGTTAATGGCTTCAATCTTACTTGGGTCAACTCGAACACCCTCAGCGGTGATGATATGACCTAGGAAAACAACTTCATTGGTTAAGAAAGTGCAGTTCTTTAAATTGGTATAAAGCTTTTATTCTCGCAAAGCTTGCAAGACCTGCTGTAAGTGCTCAAAATGCTCCTCTTGGTTCTTGCTGTAAATAAGAATGTTGTCAAAGTAAACAAAAAAAATTTTGCCTATGAAAGGACGAAGTACTTGATTCATCAAGCACATAAATGTGCTAGGGGCGTTAGTCAACCCAAAAGGCATCACTATCCACTCATACAGGCCATGTCAAGTCTTGAAGGCAGTCTTCCATTCATCTCTTGGTTGAATTCTAATTTAATGATATCCACTGCAAAGGTTAATTTTGGAGAAAACAACAGCACCATGCAACTGGTCTAGCATATCATCAAGTTTATGTATCAGAAATCGATACTTAATAGTAATCTTGTTAACTGCTCGATAGTCAATACACATTCTCTAACTACTGTCCTTTTTGGGTACTAGAAGTACAGGTATAGCACAGGGACTGATGCTTTCCCGAATTAATCTTTTTTTTAATAACTCTTCAACTTGCCGATGGATGTTCCTAGGGACTCATCCTATAGGCAGGCTTATTAGGAATGACAACTCTTGGAACAAAGTCTATTGCATGTTGGATGTCTCGCATAGGCGACAATCCTGACAGGATGTCATTTGGTATCACATCTAGAAACTTAGCTAGCAATTGTTGAACTTCAGATGAAATGGTGGCTCCATTGTTTGATTCAAGCACGAGAACCAAACTCAAAACTTGAGCTTTTGATTTGGACACCTTGAACTGCTCCTCGGTAACTAAGGACACCAATGGCTTGGCTTCCCTTTTACTTTGGCTACACTCGTCAGGTGGCAATGGTGTTAGCTTTATCTTCACTCCATCTTTCATGAAAGAATAAATATTTGCATGACTATCATAGAAAACATGATGATCATATTGCCATGGCCTTCCCAAAAGAAGGTGACAAGCATCCATCGGTGCAACATCGCACGAAACTTCATCTTGAAATTTGTTACCAATTGAAAAACCAACAAGGCAACATTTAGAAACCTTTACTTCACTTCCTTTGTTCAGCCATTGTAGCTTGTAGGGACGTGGGTGATTCTAAGTCGGCAACTTCAACTTTTCCACCATGTAGTTAGACAGTACATTCTCACAGCTTCCATTATCAATGATGACATCACAAACTTTTCCTTGGGCAGTGCACGAGGTGTGGAAAATGTTGTGACATAGCCAAGGTTCTTTTTTGCTTGCGCTACGTGCAAGTTTCATCGAACCATACATGATTCTCCATGGTCTGCATATACAGATTCTTCATCATACACTAGCTCGGCCTCTTCAAATGCTGTCTCTTCATCTTCTTTTTCATATGCTTTATAGGCTTCCCCTTCAATGTTTGTAACAACCTTGCAGTTGGGGCACTCAGAAGCTATGTGACTAAATCCTTGGCATTTGAAACACTTGATTGCTTTAGCACCGGATTCCTTGGTAGCTTTTGGTGAAGGCTTACTGGAAGTGCTTAGTTGCTTAGCTTGTGCTTGCTTTATAGGAGCTGGAAAAATCCTTGGCTAATGAAGAAGGTAAAAACAAGGACCTTCTGTTTGTTTGTTTCTTGATACAGATAGCTAGATGAATAACATCATCTAGAGTCCAATACTGTTGAAGTTAAACCTAGTAGGCAATACTTGTGTTTAATCCTCCAATGTAACAAGCTATAGTATGCTCCTCCTTCTCCTGAATATCACATCATCATGAGTTTTTCGAACTCTCTAGTATATTCTTCCATAGATAGAGTTTTTCGTCAAAGATTCTGTAACTGGATGAAATTATCTTGGTAGTAGTGTTTTGTCAGGAATTTTCGGGAAGTTCACAACACATCTTCTCCCACATGTGAATTTTGCTTTTCCTTTCCCTTTCCCACTTCTTCTTTAAGTTCTCCTACCATATTGATGCATGCTTTTTCAGCTTGATAGCCATGATCTTGACCTTTTGTTTCTCAGGTACCTCCTTGAATTCAAATACTCATTCCATTGTTTGTAGCCAATTTATGAAATCATCTGGTTGTAGTTTTCCTTCGAAGTTAGGGATTTCCACCTTGATGTCACTGCTGCAAAATGTCTATCCCCGAGCATGCCGATTGCCAGCAGATGAAGAAGTGCTATCATCAGATTCATTTCCTCTTACTTCTCTTCGCGCCTTCGATTATGTTCGTTGGAGATCTACAATCCCTTACAATACTTCAACTCGATGTCTCAACTTTTCAATTTCAACTTCATGCACAGAGTGGCATCTTGGAGGCATTTTGAGAAGTTATGGGCTAAACTACAACTTCAGAAAGCTGAGGGGTGAAAGTAAAAATTTCAAAGATATAAGGGTGAAACTATAACTTCCTAAAAGTTGAAGGCAGAAGTGTAATTTCAAAAATTTTAAGGGCCAAAAATATAATTTCAGAAAGATTAAGGGTCCAAATAGAATTTTAGGAAAAAAACTATGGTTAAAGTGAAATTATAGAAATATATTGGGGCTAAAATAGAATTATAAAAAATTTTAAGGTCAAAGTGTAATTTTGTCAATTTTTTACGGACTAGGCAAATGATGTGGCAGGAAGGTACACGTGGCAGGTTCTGAATGAATGACGTGTCGCTAACTAGACACTTCAGAACTTGTGTGGTAGATGATAGCAAGATAAATTGTCGTTATTGATAGGGCGACCTTTTGACACGTGGAGGTGCTGAATGGATGATGTGTCGATGTCTTAACACGTGGCAGATGACGTGGTTGTCTTCAAACTTCAGCAAGTGTGTTTCAATGCGTGGAAACAAGTGGTCGGCATGTGTCGGCACATGAGGATGTTTTACGGCAAAGGGTGATTCCTTTTCAGGGTTTTCCAACCTCTTAAGCACAATGGCGACGTTCGTTTGGTTGAAAAATGACTGGAAATGGGAGTTTTGAGGTGACAGTGCCCTCCTCCATCGACAATCGTGTGAACTCTAATTCCAGGCTGTTTTCCAGGCAGTTCCCTGTCTCTGGAACCTTACTCTAATACCAAAACTGGCTTAGGGAGCAATGAAGAGTAAGAGAACTCTTAGAAAAATGATTTCTTCTTCTCAATAATTGATTCTTGACATAATGAAGTAAGAGCTATTTAAACTAGTCTCACGACAGACATAAATTAAATTTGAAATGGGGTTACAAGCCACTTATTACAAGGGTTACATGCGATTTATTCTTGCTAATTATAGCATTATCACGTTAGTGTCAATTATGGTTCTGTTTCTTCCATTTCAAGATGTGATTGGTAAGTCTAAAGAAGCCAAGGTAAATATGGTGACAATGGTAAGGAAGGGGAAGGTGTTAGTGACTATACTATACATTTTTCTGAGCCTATAAGCCTGTCAGAAAAATTGCCACAAGTTTCATCTCCGTTGAGTTCTCCTAGTGATAGAGATGACAAAGGAGATTCTGATGAAGAGGATGGTATAACAGTTAAGGAACAACTGATAAGATCTCATAGTCATAGAAGTTTTGGGACTAATAAAACTGATAGGGTTGCACCATCACCAGTTGCAACTGATAGAACTAATATTTCAATGAGGGGTGTAGTTGAAAAGTTGACAATGAATGAGAATATGAATGTGGTTGGAGGATCAAAGAGAGCCAAGGAAGATGCAAAAAGTGAGGATTTGATTTGCAAATTTAGAGGAGCTAAGAAATGGTAACAATGGTGAGGAAGGGGAAGGTACCAGTCCTTGTAAAGTAGACACATAACTTTCTGATTTTGAAAAGCTTGAACAGTGGTTGCTAAGTTGGGCAGCTAGAAACAGTGGTTGCTAAGCTTTAAGCAGCAAAATTTGGATACAAGTCTTTGGTTTTTCATAGCCACAGTGCTCCTTGCGTGCAAATGATCTATTTTGGACATGTACTTAGAATCCTTTTTGACAATGTAAAACTAACCAATGACAGTGCTTGGATGGTAATCTAACAAAGTTTGTTAAGATTTCAAGCTATGGTGTAAAACAATAGTATTTAGAATTTAATCATATTTTGACAAATGGCATCAGACCATATTTGTTTGGAAATAAATAGGGTTTTGGTTTATCGTGCAGCTGAATTTATTTTTTTTTTAGAGAATCGTTGTAGTGCGAGGAAGGAAATAAGAAAATGAAAATATGCAACTCATGAATTAGTTAATGAATTTCTTTCATTTCCGAGGATGAAATTGAAATTCCACCACAACCACTAACTGAATTATTCTTGTTTTGTATGGCATGAATTTTATTGAGGATGTATCAAGCATCATGAAGAGATAAGACTTTACTATAGAGTCCAAGCTAAGGAATTTGAAGAGTGACAACACTTCTCTTTCTATTTTCATGTTTGTAAACTAAAAAGAATCATACAAAGTTAGGCAATGAAATGGCAAGATGAAATAAGACATTTTTAAAAAATATGTCCCATTTTATGTTGGATGTTGCGATGTTGCTTGAATGGTCATGGTAGTGCATGGCTCTGTTAACATAATTAATTTTAATATAATGTTATTTTTTTATAATATTAATTGTTTTATACATCTATATTTTGTTAAGGGTTAATTAACATTTTCATATAGCATATGTATTGTATATTAAATATAATTTTTTTCCTAGAGATATAATGTATTATAGCATATCATATGGTGCCTAGGAGAAAACTTCTTCCAACACCGTTGATGATTTGGTGTGCTGAAAAGCTAACTTAAAGGACAAGTTGCAAGGTGTAAACGAAAGTGAATTCTTCTGGAACTACAAACTCTGTTTCATGGACGGAATTACACATGGCTCAATCATAGATTGATGCATCAGCACCACGTGTAAAGTAAGCAGACTATGTAATAAGTTTTGAAAATTAAAAAGAGGCCTAGCAAATCTTAAAATAAATAATAGTATTTACACTTTATAATATTTACATCTCAACTCCACATAACTTTATTATTAACAAGATTCCCTTTGTTCTTTGCATTTGCATCATAGCCTACTAGATTGCTTATTTTTACCCAAACTCACATCTTTTTGCCATATAGCCCCAAAACTTATTCACAATATGATGAATTCTTCCTTCAATGGCATATCTCCAAAAATTCAAATTGATTGCCATACCCCAAAATCTTACTTGTAATATGATATAAACCTTCCTCAACCTCAAACTTTTAAAAACCCAAATTGATTGAGTGAACACCAACATATGAATGTCTCAAGTTTGGTTTAAGTCGTTTGTGAGATTCGAAGAAGCTAAGTTTTATTTTCATGAAGTGTGCAATTGTTGTTGGTTGAAAGTAGAGTAGGCATTTATTTGAGGATTATAGGACGAACATGTTACTTTTGAGAAAAATGCAGTGTTAAGGATTGATCAGTTGACTATTAAAATTATAATAGTCAAACAATTGTTTTAAAATATAGAGTTCTACAAAATAAATATAAACAAGTAGTTAACTATTTCTCTCACAAGTCGACTGATTAAACCCCTTCCCTAAGAATTTGGCTACAAAATCACTTATTCATCCCAAATCTCTTGGTGAAATGGTTATTTTAGATAAAATCCATGGCAAAAAGAGGAATGATGGGAAAGAAAACTAATATACTAATATCTAAGACTCACCAACTCAAATATGTGAACTCCTAAAACATTAAGCTATTGTAGGAATACTTGTCAACAAAATAGTATATGCAAGTTCGGTCTCAAGCATACGTAGGCTCCTATAACAATTTAAGAATAAAGTTTATAGATTAAGTGGCTTGGAATATAGATGCAATATCAATGAGATTCTTTGGTATTGGAAGTGGCTATGCCTTTCGATGAAAAAACTATCATATTAAAAAGGGTATTGGGTTTTTGGGAAAATATACAATCTATATGGCCTCATCTGCAAATTTAGACAATCCAAGGCTCTAAAGTTATTGGCCAGACTTAATGGGACTATGATGCAATTACAACTCTTTATTTTTATGTGCGTTGGGCCTTTTTCCAATTTTAATATCTTATTACTCACTCAGCATAACTTTTGCCAACACAGCAAAACCTTTTCATGTGGCTCACAATTGAAGTCCTAATTAGGTGACGTATACTTACATGGAATTGAATTCACAGTTTTAGGAATAATTTGTACGTACATTTGGTGCGATACATCATTTATATATTCAATAGTTAAGATTTATTTTATATATAAATCTCACTTATACTACACATGGATTCTATTTATACAAATTTAATTTTAGAATTGATTTTTCTTGATGCACTAAAAAAATTTTTCAATTTTAGAGAAGAATTTACCAAAAACAAAATAGAAACACTAAGACAAATCATAGGTTTCTCATGTACTGAAAAGACCTTATCACTTGAAATATTAACTTTTATAGATTTTTATGGGTTATTTTTGTTTACACAATTGCACTATAAAAATACAATGGTTTTCTTAAAATTTTTGGTTCACAATATTATAATCAAGTATGAAATTATTTATAACATCATGTATGCCTAACAAAATGGTATTCCCCAACAATCTATACAAGTAAGCGTCTCTTTTTATAGATGATTATTTTAGGAGAAGCATATTTTAGACGCTTGAATTATAATATAATTATAACATTGATATTTAAATTTTAAAATATAATATTTTGTCTCTTTGAACTATCATAAAGAGTGAAATTGTTAACGATATATTATATTAAACATCTAACAGACACATGACTGGTAAAAATTGACTTTCAAACCTTAAAATATTAATTTGCATTATTTATTTTGAGAAGAATAATTTAATTTGTACTATTTGTTTTGGAAAAATCAAGTTTTTTTTTAAATTAATATTACTAATTTTTCTCAAAATAGATAATAGAAGTTAGGTATAAAATGAACATCTCTCGATCATATGGGCTTTTAAACATTAAAGTTGATAGATGAATAATCGTTTTAATAGTTTAAGGGTATGAAGTATTACATGTCAAAATTTAGCTACCAACATTAAGCTATAATTAAAGAAGTAAAATATCATGTTCCATTATTTTAAGCAAATAATTCGTAAGCAAATAGAATAAGTTTTAAAACTACTAAAATATTATATATCTTCATCGAAACACTAAAATTGAATTATTTTTTAAAAAATTATAATTTAAAACACCAAATTGAAAATATTTATACTAAAATCTTTAAAATTTGAAATTATTATAAAGGATTTTAAAATTATAAATTTAAACTATCATAAAAATTTATAATTTAGAACATTAAGTTAAAATTTTTTTTTAGAATTATTTAAAATAATTTTAAAATGTAAGATCATTTAATATAAATATCTTTAACTTAAAATTTTATATTGTAATTTTTCCTTATATTTATCAAGATCTCATGATATAATCAGACAAACTTTGGATAGTGTTTACCTAGAAGGGTGGACAAATTTTTTTATTTTTGGATATACCGAAAAGTTCAAAATCTTAATAATTCATATTTTAATTTCATCCTTACAATGTGGGTTTTCCCTACTAATGAACCTAAGATTTGCTTTCCCAAATTTTTCTACTCGGAGGATGCATTGAATGAACATATCCTTCGAGGAGATAATTTTGTTCAACATGACCTCCAATTTTTTTAAAAAAAATATTAACATAATTGTTAACTATTAATTATTCCCTTAACAGTTAATATAATCTTAAAAACTGTAAATTAACAACACGAGGTTAGTTGTAGACTTAGCTATGGAAGCAAGATCATCAAAGAAGAGAGGTGATGTTGCTGATGTTCCTAGTAGCAATGCTAGAAGAAACTTTTAAGTCGAGTTGCATATTAATACAAGTACTCTATGTAACAATTGAAAGAGTTTGAAGGGCATTAAAGAAAAATTGAATAGAAGAATCTAAATCTTAAAAGTTAATATTTTATGAGAATATTTTTCAATTTCAAAAGTTGAAATATTTATAGATGAACCAAAATTAAAGACAGTATTTTATATTTTTCCAGTTGAAATATGAATCACTTATGCGCTATAAGAAAGTTATATTTGCGTTTATGTCAAAGAAGTACTCTTTCTTGCACGTGTACTATACGTTTGGTTTATATTGGGAGTTAGTGATTTATTTAACCCCAAATTTTAGTGCAGATTGTTTAGTCCCATTAAATTAATTATACCAGAATATTCCATTAAAATCAGGAAAAAAAAAAAGAGAGAGAAAAAGTTGCATTTGTGACTCTCTCACCCCAATGAAACTTCTATCTTGAAAGCAAAAAGCATGGCTTGTCAAACTCTAACGACACAATTTGGAAGTAGAGAAATCCAGAAGATGATTTTAAATATATATATAATTTCATCTTGGTATCGTAAGTGAAAAGATGAAATAAAATAAAAAGCATATACATTTGTAATTGATATGCTATTTTCATCACTGGGGCGTTGATTGTTAGACTTGAAAAAGAAGAGAATGTGAAGGAAAGGTTGTAAGAAAGACTAGAAAAACATGTTTGGTAAAAAAGAATCCCTTTCCTAATAAAAAGTACTGGTTGGGCTTCTTTCACCAAATAGATGGAAACCTACCGTGTGCTAAAAAAATATCATCAAAAAGACTATTTTGTCCTCAATAAACACTCAAATATTTTCTTTAGTATGGATAATTCAAAAAATATTTTTTCAAATTAAAAATTGAAAATGATTATTTTAGTATTTTTATTATTAATAATTAAAAAACATTTTTTTGAATAAAAAACTTAAAAATTAATTTTTTCTATTATTGGTAAATGAAAAAAATTTTTAATTAAAAATTAAAAAACAAAATACCTTATTATCTTATACAAAAAATGAATGTTTTAATTTTTTTTTAATATTAAGAGAGTTGTTTGTATAGCTTTCTTTTCCATTTCTATGTTGTTTTTATTCTATCAAATATATAAATAAAAAAATATTATAATTTATTTTTCATGTTATATTAAACATAATTTAAGACTCTAAAATTTCATTGCATATTTTGACTTTAATTCTCATTTTCATTCTTTTAAAAAAATTTCACTTTAATAAACATGACATAAAAATATTGGTTTTATACCTTCATATTTGAGCTCTTCTACATTCTTCATAGTTCATGAATTTAGATATCATGATTAATTGTTTAAGCACACACATGAATCGACGTGAGAATTTGAATGTTATGATTTTTTTCCTTTTAGACTAGGAAGTCAGATTCATTCATTTAAATAATTACAAAAAAAGAGGGGTGACTCTTTAAACAACAATTAAGGAAAGATAAATCTAAATCCAAAGTAAGCCACGACTTACAAGAAGCGCAAATCAAAATTGCTAAGAGTAAGAAGTACAAAAAAAGAAAGAAAGAAAGAAAGGATGAATGATCTATTAGTCAAGATGACCATAAGACCTACTCCCTAATTCTTTCTAGGAGATGGTTTTCTTATAGCTCAAATGCTCTTTTAACTTGTTATCAAAAACCCATGTTTTCTCTTTCCGCATGGGGGAGTCTCCAATGATTAGATTGTTTGTATCTTCCTTTGACATGAGAGGTTTCTTACTTGTTAGCATGTTTAGACTCTTCTTCTTTTTCTTTGCCCTTTTGAGTTCTCTATTTTGGGCTCTTTTGACTCTCAGTAACCAATTGAAAGGGGGCAAGAGAGTGCTTGCTTCCCTACCATTTTGGGTTGATATTTGATAATATATATACAGAACACATTGGGACAGCCTATAGGGATTTGCTCAGAAAGCCAATGAAGAGGGGGGGGAAGAATGTAGAGCCAATCAGTAAAAATGAGTTTATACTTATCTTTTTCAAATAATTGTTACTTATTAATTTTTCTTCCAATGAAAATTTGGAATTATTTGCAAAATATTTTTGAGAGTTGATTCTAAAAGATCAAGATTATCCCACAATGTTGATCAATTATGTTAGAGATTGTGCTTAATATTATTTTAGAAATTTTAAGCCTGATTCTAATGTGAATATATTATATATATTAATTATTTGGTTTGTTCTAAATGAAATTTATTTCAATACACTAAGTTATAGAAAAGATGAGATCGTTATTCTTGCTTTATGGGTTCCTATAATTTCATCGCAATTAAACTAATGATTTAGGGAAGAGAAGACTGTTAACTTATATTATTTTTATTTTAATATTCTTTTTTATTTTATTTTGGATCTTATAGAAAAGAGGAGACTATTAACTTGTATTATTTTTTTTATGATAATATCGAAAAAAAATTTTATTATAAGAAAAAGATATTGATAAAAAGTTTAACCTTAAATTTTTATATAAATGAGTATGTTAACTTTTTTTTAATTTTCACACGATAATTTAATTATGGATCCTTCAGTAATGCCCATAAAAAAAAAAAGAATAATAATAATTATAATCATAATCATAATAAGCATTAAAATTTAGAATTTTTAAATAAATAAAAAAATCACAAACAATAATAATCAAATTAGTATGTTGGAACCTTGCATTTCTCAACCCCATGATCCAAGCGAGGCTATTTTGCTAAACTTTGTTTTTTTCCATCCATCTTTATCATACTTATGCTACGGGGGTTACTGGACAAATTTTCAAAACCTGACTTTTTAGGATTTGTACTTTCTTTTTATTTTCTAGTAAAAAATTATAAATAAAAACTCATATTTGAAAAAATTTATTATCATTATTTTAAAATAGATTACTATTAATTTTAATTAAAACTAATAATATTTAGTAATAATAAATCATTTAAAATAATTTTTTTAAAATTCTATGTCATTATTTATAATTCTTTCATTCTACAGGGTCTCCCCAAGATTTTTTCAGCACAAGGGCACGTGCCTCCATAAAAATTCTGAGACTAAAAAGCTTCCCTCCTTCCTCTGTACACTTAAGATTTCTTCTCCTCTTCTACAAGTTCAGTGTTTCCGTTCGAAGCATCTCCCTGATTTCACTCTTCTGTTCAACGTCTAGCCATCCCTTGTAGATCGCGGGATGAGTGAGAGCAAGATTGAGTGTACCTTTTCTCTTTCTCTATTTTGGTCCAGCACACCTCCTTCCTCGCCTGCTGGACATCACGCGTACCCACCGACCTGAAGCTTTGCTCCCTTGCACCATTTGTGAATCCCTTCATTTCCAAGATGTTAAAGGTTCTTTTCGGTTTCAGTCTTTACTTGTTGCCCAGATTGGCATAAAACGTCCCTCTCTACTTGGGTGAAGCCTTTTACTCCCTCTTCCGTCATTTTGTATTTTCAGAGCTTGGTCAGTTATATTCTTTCATTTAGAGGAGATGAGTTACTTTGCTGTGGTGTTGTGCACATCTCCGCTCTACTTCTCTGACTTGCTATAGATTTGGCCACTCAACCTTTTATTCTTTTGTGCAAGAGGCTCTAAACAGGGGTTAAGAGCAGCAATCCGTAGGTGAGCTGTGGTGTGGCTTTATGGTCCTTCGAGCTGTGTTGGTGGATTGAGACAATCGCAAGGTACCAATTTCAATTTTTCAGTAAGACATTGACGTGCTTTTAGGATAAGATAGCATTCAATTTAGGACGTTAACGGGAAATAAAATAACAATAATAAATTAAACACTAGGTGAGAACAACTATTCAATAGAAAATAAACAACATAGGAACTAATTGATAAATTAGGATTTACATGGGCAAAAGGATGACTAATTGATCGAAGAAGTGCATTAATCAAGACCAAGTAAATGGTAACAGCTAGAAATTTAATTGGTAGTAAGTGCATTAAGCTAGCTTGAATAGGAGATTAGGTAGCAGCCAAGATCGGAATAGAATTTGATATGGGACAATAGATAAAATGAAATGGAACTTTGAGATTTAAATTCTGTGCTTCTAAATCTAAATGGATTGTTATAGGAATATC
The DNA here is from genome assembly GCA_032878935.1 of Erythrophleum fordii. Classification (NCBI taxonomy): domain Eukaryota; kingdom Viridiplantae; phylum Streptophyta; class Magnoliopsida; order Fabales; family Fabaceae; genus Erythrophleum; species Erythrophleum fordii. The sequence goes on along the minus strand of JAVQMF010000025.1, from coordinate 1,774,601 downwards.
CTTGGACATTTCTTGTGTTAAGATTTTAATGATGATTCGTGTCAAAAGGACTGTTACTGTTCGATTTTCACTGTAAATAAATTATAAAGTAGGATATGTTTATAATTTCTTGTTCTATCATAAATCTTTCAATTTCTTATGTGTTACTTGCCTATCTATTGGGATGAGCTTCTTAGGTAATATCATCTTTTATGTGAATATTTTGGGTATTAGATCTTCCAAAATCTGTTATGATAAGTGTGGTTATGTTATTGAGTTGATTATAAAATTTTACACCATCCAAAGTGTCATTTGAAAATAGAATTGCTAAAATGTCTATCTTGAAATATTTATGTGAGAATTGCTTAATTGATTTATGGCTTCGAAATGTTATATTTTTAATAGTAGAATTTTATTTTAGAATAGTTTATTTGAAATATTTTGGTATATAAACTTTGCTTATTATATGATATATATATATATATACATATATAAAGTAGGATTGTGTAAAATGCTGGTTGTTAACTGTAATTCTGTTAGCCCTTGGTGCACCTTAGATATCAACACATGGTTTCTGTGACTAAATACTTAAAGGACATGGAGCAAGATGCTCTTTGAATATTCAGAGGATATATGGATGATAGTAAGTAAGGATGGTGGTAGTAATCCTGCCTATTATTCTTGCATACAGTGATCTGAGATCAATTATATGATTATTTACCCTCATGAACTATGTGCTCACTTTAGTATATATCTTAAAGTTCTACACAGACCATTTTAATTATGTGTTTTGTTAAATTATTTTTGGTATAATCATTTTTTTCTATTCAACAAATAACTCTTAAATGTCTGAATGTGATTTTTCTTCTTTTATCTAATTTATTTATTTTTCATAATTATCCCCTATAAACTATACATCTTAAATAGAATAGTATGTGCTCACTATTTCCTTGCATTTTAATTCAATAATAATGTAATTTTTAACTCAAACTCTTGAACATTTATTTATATTATTCATCTTTCTATTTAAGGAATTTACAAATTTGAATTTTCATGAGAAATTTTGTATGTTTTTCCATGTTTAAATTATGTCAAAACCTATTTTCATTTAGAAAAATTATGTACCCACTCATTCCTTTAATTATCATGTTTTATTTTCTACTAATTAAGTACTGCAGTTCATTTTATTATTTATTTTTATGAATAGAAAACTTGTATACTATTAGTGTAGTTCAAGAGAGTTGTTGGTGTAGAACCAACTGTTGGTTTATCTAATATTATTGAACTATTGTCTTTGTAAGTATGATTGTATTGTAGTGTTTGTTCCACAAATTATAGGCAGAATTCTTGCCCTATTAATTGAGAATTAGGAGCAAAGCTCTCTTTATGAGATTTGACTATTAACTAATGTAGTCAATATGGGCTCTCTTATTCATAAAGAACACTATGCCACATTTTCTGTGAATAGACTAAGACTAAATTTATTTCATTATGTTGTTTGTGTGAAGAAAACCTTAGATAGGAATATGAATTTGTACATTTTGTGAAGCTTGTCTCGTATTCTGTGTCGATTACGTCTCTAGTTTTGGGGTGTGACACCGTCCCTATTCTCAATATGTTTAATTTTTTTTTATTTTTTAATAGGAATGACAAGGAGCATCCTCCATGTTCCACTTAATATTTTTTTTTTTAATTGCCATGCTCCAAATGATTTTTTTTTAATAAAAATCATGAAAATACTATAACATATTGTTATAGTGATACCTTATTCATTCCTCTTGGCATCATGAAAATATAGTAACATATTCTAATAAATTTAATGTCTCCTAAAGCATTTCACTTTAATATATAGCTTTTTTTTTGGGAAGAAAGCAGTATAACTGTATTAAAATATAAATATTAAACAATATCACAAATTTTATTTTCCTTTTCAACATTGGAGTAATATTTTATATTTTTTATGTACTTGCCATAGATTTATTAACAAAAATAGGATATGTATAAAGTTTTTTTTTTCCTTAAGGACCTAATCTATAGTGCTAAACTACAAGAAATGTTTAATTATTATTAGAAATTAATAATAAATATATAAAAATTTATATTATTGTAAATAATATAATTATATAGATGTCCATAATCTGTAAAGAATAATTCTCTAAGATTTTTTCTCATATTTAGTGACATGTACCTTATAACTCTTAAATAAATTATATATATATCATTGTAACTTATAAATTTATTTTTATGGTTAAAGGCATATCAATAGAGATTATATACTAAATATGAAGGATAGAATTATCATCTCCTTTTTCCTCTTAATTTTGTTCTTTTGCTCTTGTTAGATTTCTTATATTGTTATTACTTTTACAATGCATTATCAACGAATGCATCTAACTATGCATTATCAACAAGATCTCTAGTAAATTGGTATAAGGCATCAATTCTTAAAATTTTTATTTCATCACATTAAGGTGTTAGCAAAATTTTTTATTCTCATATTATATATATATATATATATTACTTTATATTATTTGTAAAATTCAAAATTTATTCATATTTATAATTATAATATGATTATTAATTTGATATTAACAAATGTCTTGAAAATAGAAAAACTAAACATAATTAAATTGTTAGTAGCCACATCATTTCTTGCCTTAGTTATTTTATAACTAGTGACTTTATCATCTAAATAAATAACACACACACACACACACACACACATATATAAATTCAAGGCATATGTTGATAAATTGGTGGCTATAAAAAAATTTTTACAATAGCCTTGAAGACTAATAATTTATAGATTTCATATCATCGAAAAGTTTTGAAAACTCTCCAAATTTAACATACTTATAAGCAAGTTAATGACTACCTATGTACAAATTAGGCATTAAAAATAATAATAACTAGTCATGATTATTAAAATAAAATTATGAGTAATTGTTACAATATGGCTAGAAGTTATAGAGACAAATAACTAATAATTCTTTTAAAGTGAAAAGGGCCATAAGTGACCACAAGCCTTGAAGACTATAAGATCTTAAATAGTCATGTTATAATAATGCATTTTATTGTAGCAATTTATTTGTGAATTTTAAGATCCTAAGATAAAAGAACAATTGTAATTTTTCCTATATATATAACTAGTAATTTTCATTATGACGGAAAACAAAAATAAAATGTATTCATTTCATACTTTAATTTTTATTTCTAGCTATAATTCAATTCTTTATATATATCACTTAAAAAAATCTTATATACATGTGACACTTGGATTAAGATAATGTATGAGTTTTCATTATTTAAGATTTTGTTATTTTTCTATTAATTAAATTATTTTGTTCGTTGTATTGAACACATAATATAAAAAATTACAAGGTTTGAATTTATTTTTCTTAGTTTATGAGAAAAATACTTATTACAAATATTTAATATTCAGATTATTTTATCAATCTTGAAAATAATTTTTAAAAAAATCAAGCATTCTTGCAAAATATGTGAATTATTTATCTTTATTTTTATCCAATTTCATGAATAATTAGATGTAGAATATTCTATAAATGAATTCACAGTTCTTAAAATAATTTAAATAAAAAATACATGCACTAGAAGTGATAATTTTTCAAAAGGAGAGATATTATGAAAATATGTGTAAGAAAACCTAGTTACTCCATGTTTTATAATTTGAATGTACTCTTATAATAGCAATATTGAAATAGTCGATATTATACTATCAATAAATAGTAAAAATATATGGTGATAATATATGTGAAAATATTATATATATTAGTTCTTCAAGAGCTACATATAATAAAATATGGTTTAGTTTCTAAAAAACTAATATGGATATTTCTTATTTTATGGTTGTCCATAAAATCTGTAATAAAGACATATGTTTCATAGATAATACTTAAAAATAAAAAATATTTTTTTATTGAATAATAAGTGATGTTAATATCAATTCTATACAGGATAATAAAAAACTAATAAATACTTTAGAAGAGTTAGCTACTATATTGTTATTGGGAGGACGAAGTTCATTATTAATGACATATTATCTTTAATAAGTTTCAATGAAATTTATCAAAATTTTAAAGATACCTATCATAATAGATATTATATTGAGATTACAAATGAGAAAAATATTGAATATCCACTTATTACAACTATTATATCAAGACAAAAATGTGTATTGAAAAATTTACATACTTTGTCTTTTAGTTTATACTATACAATTGTTAGTATAATTGAAACACATATTACGGTAAACTAGAATTTTATTGATCTAAATATATTTATTTTATGGCATAATTAGTTAGGTTGTCTTAGATTAATTATGATATAAGAAATTATTAAAAATTCATGTGGGATCCATTGGAAAACTAAAAAATTCTTTAATTTAAAGAATTCTCGTACTTATTGTCAAAGTAAAGTACTTACTACACCACTAGTCAGAATTAGGATTGAATTCATTATGTTTCTGGAACATATCCAAGTTGATATATATAAGCCCATCTATCCATCATGTAAACTATTCAAATATTATATGATTTTTTATAAATATATCTACAAAGATGATTATATGTATATTTATTATTAATGCATAGCTTGGCATTTACAAGATTGCTTATTCAAATGATTTAATTAAGGGCACACTTTTTTTAGATTATGCAATCAAGACAATTTGTGTTTTATAATGCTGGCTTTTAATAATTATTATACATTTATTGGAATAATAGTTAAAAAGCTTGTTGCTCATATTCATACAAAATGGTTTAGCAAAATTATTCATTAAACACTTTCAATTAATAATTAGATCAATACTTATGAGAATAAAACTTTCTATTTCAACATTGAGATATGCAATTTTATATGCAACAATGCTTATATGCATCAAGCTAACAAGTTATTATAAATTTTTCCTATTACAATTGGCTTTTGGTCAAAAACTAAATATGTTCTATCTTAGAATTTTTGAATGTGTGATATATTCTAATTGCTCCTCCATAGTGCACAAAGATGCATCCTAAAAAAAGTTTGGGAATATATGTTGATTATGAGTCCCTTTTAGTTTATGGTATGATTTGCCAATTGTCATTTAGATGAAATAACTTTCTTAATATTAAGGGAGATGATAAGTGTAATGTTACATATAATACATTATCATTATCTTATCAAAACCCCCATACAAAGCAATGTGAATTAAAAATTTATAAAATAGTGTATTTAGAAAATATTATAAATCAATTACTAAATATATTTATTGACCAAAAGAGAGTTACTAAATCTTATATGCTAGCTCAAAATGGCTTTTTAACTCTAATATATAAAAATAAACCAAAACACTCCGCCATTAAAACATTTTTCCCATATGCTTAAAATTTATTTATTATTAATCGGTCGCAGCATCTCCCCTTTTTGTTTTAAAAAAATTTAGAGGGTCATGACATAGATATATTTAAAAAAAATAAATTTTTTATTTGAAAATTTTAAATCTTGTAATTTATTTAAATGAAGAAATTAAAAAAAATTGGATGAAATAAATATACAAAATTTAAATTTAAACAATGCATTCATAGAATTTGCTTAAAAATAAAAATGTGAAAATGGGAAATTTAATTCAATTCAAATTTTTTTAAAAATAATAAATCCAGTAATTTATTTGAAATAAAAAATTAACCAATGCTTTTTTCAAAGAAATAATCATAAAATATAAATTATATATTTTAAAATTAGTTAAAATAATTTCAATAATAATTAAAACATAAAAAAATTTTTAATTTGCAATTTTATACACCATTTTCAATTTAATAATAAATATACTAAATTTTATGAAAAAAATTATCTAAATAAATTATATAATATGAAAGTGACTGATATTTTATAATTTTTTACTAAAAAATTTAGAAAAAATACAAAATAAAAGTTTATTCAAGAATTCTAATAGCTCTCTCCCATTATCAAACATAATATTTTCTAAAAATATTCTTATGAATGCATGTGTGGGAAAAATAAAATCATGAACATTTAAAATCAAGCTTCTCATAGAAACACATCATACAAGGCATTCAACTCATATGTTTGGATATACCTCTCCCCTTCTCCTCAACTGGATTTCTGTAAGGCCTTCCTCCACAGCCCAGTGCTTTTACTTTACACTTCCCATACTCTTGGTAGCAAACCAATTTTCAGCTTTTGGGAGACTTTTTATTAAAAAACACAACACATAACCAAAATTGTGTAGTTGTTTCAACAACTTCTGAAGCTTCTTAGAAAAAGCATTATTGTGTAGTCTTGCAAGTGAAGGAGCTTCTTCTTTCTGATAGGCACTTATGCTGCTTCCATTTCTCCTTCTGATTGAAAAAAAAATTATTTATTTTTTAAATGTTTAGGGTACAAAAGTTATGGTGTTACAATAAGTAGCTAGAAAAAGAAATTAAAAGAAATTACATAGAATGCATTATCATTATCTTATTTAAACCCTTATATAAAGCAATGTGAACTAAAAGTTCATAAAACAATGCATTTAGAAAATATTGCAAATTAATTACCAAATATATTTATTGGCCGAAAAAAAAGTTGCCAAATCTTATAGCTCATAATGCTCCAATCCAAATTGATGTCTTAGTAGGATAATTGGTCAGTACAAATGCAAATAAATTATGCATGAAGCATGGTAGATTAATTGATTCCAAAGATAAAAATCCTAAAAAAAAAAAAGAAAAGAATAAATAACCAAGATGGTCATATCAAAAAGGCCGAAGAAACTACAGACATAACTAATCATAAAATCTTAAAAAATGTTCAAATACTTAAAAATAATGGAGAGATCTTAATACGTTATGTTATTGTAGAAAAAAGATAGAATAAAAAAGATATAGTTGTCAACAATATTTTTTTATGTGATATTATTGTTGAAATAATAAAACAAAATAGGCATATTAAACCTAAATATGTTAAGGAATTCAAATAGAGAGATAATTAGTCAAAATAAAGAGACATAATTCAAGCATTATTAAATTCACTTTTAAAATATAAAATTTTTGGACATATACTTTGAATACCTAAAATGTAAAATTCATATGATATAAATGAGTATTTTTATGAAAACAAAATAAGAAAAATAAAGTCATAGATACAACGTATGACTTGCAATATAAAAGTTTTCATAAAAGTCTAACATTGATTATAAAGAGAAATATTTTTCTTATAGTAAATACAATTATTTTCCTTGTTGTGATATCTTTGAGGGATTATTGATATATGATTATTTTATTTAATTGAATTTGGATAATAATTAATTAGTTATATAAATGTAGGATACTTATTCAATCTACATAATTTATTTATATATGAGGATATAGTTATATCATAATGTTCTATAAAATAAACTTTAGTTTTTACTTTATCAAATCATGCAGCAATAATTATAGTGTATAAAGAAATCAAGAGTGTGTTTAGGTAATGTTAATAACCTAACATATCCAAAAGATATATAGTTTATCATTAGAGAAAAAGATTTTAATCAATGTTATATGAAGATAATGTAACATATATAACTTAGCTAAGAGGATGACACATTAAAGGGGATTCATTCATGTGATAATGTGTTAGATTTGTTTACTAGAGCATTACAAATTGCCATAAATGAGAAGTTAATATATGATATTAGGATGTATCGATCAAGATCATAAAATGATGTTATTATTAGGGAAAGTAAAAAATATGTTGTACTTTTTTTTCCCTTAACCATGTCCCTCAGAGCATAATAGATAAATTCCTTCGTAGACAAAAAAAAAAAAAATCATCTGAATGTGGAGTAGGATGCCTGGTGTTCAAGGCAATTTTTTTTGAGAGAAAAATATTAAGTGGAACGTAAAGGATGTTTTTATTAAAAATATGAAAAAATCAAGTACATTGAAAATAAGTCTTCGCACCTTGTGTCAGGGTTATGTTTTTACCATTGTTGTCTGGGACTAAAAAAGCTTCTACTTAGATAAAAATTTTTAAAAAAGAAAAAGCCTCTACTTTTAAATCTCAACTAGAGTGGACTCCTTGCAAACGAATACATCTTTATGCAAATCAATCAAATTTTAAAAAAAAAATTGAGCTAAAATAAAAATTTGACGTGAACGTTATTTATGAACAATATTTCAGATTTAGAAATTTTATATATACATAGATGGATGGATAAATTAAGCTCGATAAAGATCTTATGTATCAAACTTCTTTGTGCGAAATTAATGTCCAGAGGAACTTCAAAAAAAAAAAAAAGGCGTCTCCCTCCTCGTCCTCACCCTCGTTATTGGCTGAATTCATAGAGTTGGTAGAGAAGATCTAGGGACTTTTTTAAAGCCTACTTGGTCTGTTTGGACAGTGGTCAAGCTAAAACATTGGTTTTGTACAATCAAGAATGACAGTGGATCTGCTGCGGGAGCACTACGTGCATGGCTAGGGCCCACTTGAGGGTGGGATTTAGTCCTCACATAGGTGAGAATTCATGTACGCATGCCGCTGATTTTGTTGCTTATGTTTAGTCACAATAAAAAAATAAAAAAAAAAAAGAATGGCAATAGTGGATGCCATTCACTAATTTTCTTTTTTGGAGGGGGGAGATTTTGAAATTTTTTTCATCGATGCTATGACTAATTATGAAAAAATTTGAAGAAAGAAATAATGAATAGCCAACGACATTTCTAATGACTTTTTTAGTATAATATGTGTATATATATATATATATATATATATATATATATTCAGATATAAATACTAGTTAATATTTTAAGTTAAATATCTTTTATGACCCACCAAACCATCACCTCAACAATTTATGATGCAACACCTACTAATCTGTGGTAGAACACTTTTATATAAAAATTTATCAAATTGCAAACTCGAACCAAATTTATAAAGGAAACGCACTAAATTTGTAAGATATCATGCCTCCGAGTACTTACCAAATCGCATGGAAATGGTAGTGATATAGTTAATCATGGACTGAATTGGGACTTTTGTCAAATTTGAATGTCTTGGACACACCCTCAACAAAGTTCATGCCACACAATGACACTAACAAGACTAAATATTGCAGTTTGCGGTTGAATTTCAATTTCATCCTTAGGAATGAGATATATACATTAACTAATTCATGAGTTGCATATTTTTCATTTTCCTTATTCCATTCTCCACACTATTATCATTCTCTCTAAAAACAATTCGGCAACACAATGATCCCAAACCCTCTCTATTACGCGTATATTACAATCTAAAATTTCTGAATCCAAACAAATTTTGCCTGAAGCAATTTGTCAAAATGTGATTAAATGCTAAATACTAATGCCATTGTTTTACAGTTTTACACTAGAGCTTGAAATTTTAACAATCTCCATTAGGCGCAGCCATAGCTGGTGCATAATTTATGATACAAAAGTTGTGCAACTAACATCTGTAGTTCTATAGTGCCAAAAAGGATTGTAATTTTCCTTTAAAAAAAAATTTAACATGGCATGAAATTTATAGGTAAACTTAATATACAAAAAATTAATAGACCAAATTAGTAATCAATAATTATTAATATACTTGTGATAAAGATAAGCTTTTAACAAGCTTGATAGAGACAAGCTTTTCACATGCTTACACGTTCGTTATCAATTAGTTTGATCTATTAATTTCCTAAAAACCGAGTTTACCCTCCCTTGCTTGCAACAGCGCCATTGCTATGATAAACCAGCTTTGGCTCCAAAATCCCCAGACTTGTATCCAAATTTTGCTGCTTTGAGCCTAGCAACCACTCTTTCAAGCTCCCCAATCCGAGTTTCATAATCAGAAAGATATATATCTATAGTACAATCACTGACACCTTCCCCTTCCTCACCATTGGCACCATATTTACCTTCTTTGGCTCCTTTAGACTTGCCAATCACATCCTCAACTTTTGCATCTGCCTTGGCTCTCTTTGATCCTCCGACCACATTCAAATTCTCACTCTTTGCCAGATTTTCAACTCCATCCGCCATTGAAACATTAGTTTCATGACCATGAGATCTCTTCTGTAGTTCTTTAACTGTTGAACCATCATCTTGATCAGAATTCCCTGTTTCGCCTCCTTGACCATGAGATCCCAGCTGAGATGAAGCTTGTGACAATTTTTCTGAGATGCTTATAGACTTAGAATCCTTATTGGCTTTTTCTCCACATCCAAGTTTCGATTGGTTCCACCATTCCAAGTACTTAGAAGTAACGCATGGCTCCAATGTAGATGATGATGCAACAGCAGCAATACACAGCATTGTATCTGTCATTGGCCTATCATAGTTTCTCCAAGCAATCATAGGACTGATTTCCTTGCAGCGAGCCACCCAACCCGGAATGTCCTGATCCAACCCAAATTGCATAGCCACACGATGTGGGAGGTACTTCTCTATGCAATCTATGCCCACCAACTCAGAATGCCTGAGGCAGCGAGCAAAAGACTCTAAATCCTTATGTGCATCGGAATTGAAGCATACCCACTTATCTTTTTCATTGTAAAACTTTGGAGAATCTTTATATGGTTGCCAATGAAAGCTTTCTCTAGCAGAATCTAGAGCTAAACTCACATTCTCATAGTTCAACATTTTCACTTTGTGCCATTTTGCTATTACTGGTTGGGCGTACTCAGTTTTGTTAGGCTTTGGATGCAATGATGGGAATCTCTCAAAAGCCCAGATTTGGACCAATTGAAAAGGAGCCCTCAAGATGATTGGTTTGCTAGTTTTCAACTTTACAGCGTCACCAATATTTCTTTTCAACAATGTCAAACCTCTATAGATACTTGCGAGCACTGCCGGTGCAAGAGCAATTCGGGTACCTCTAGCTAGATGTATGGCAATGGGAAAAATTTGTTTTGAAATGCCACGAAGGAACACGAACCTTGCCAGCCATAGCGATAGAAACGCCGCGTGCTCCAACTCACCCTTTTCCTCCAAGAAATGCCTCAGCCATGGAAAATGTGCGGCCTTTTTGGCTTTGGTCTTTGTCAATTTTCTTCGTACTTCATCCAATTTCTGTTCCATTTGCTTCGATTCTTCGTCTTCGAGAGGTGTTAAAACAGAGGATCCCACAACCGAAAAGCCCCCACAAATCATTATGTCTTCCAATGTAATGGTTGCTTCGCCCCAACAAAAGATGAAGGTATTGGTCTTAGAATACCACTTCTGTGCAAGCCCAAGAACTAAATCGTTGCTTCTTTGCATCTGGTAGGTAGAAGCTTTGATTGCTTCGTGTATCCCAGCATTTCTCCATATCTGTTCATACTTGGAACGAATCCTTTCTTCCCAGGTGTTCCATTGTTCTTGTGGGTGCGGCCATCCGCGGAATGTTAACTCTAAATGTAACTTTGGAGGTTTGGAAATGGCGGTTTCAGAGAAGAAAGTTTTTGGAAGATTGTCATGTGCTGGGTTTTTGATGCATTTTGAACAGGGTTTGAGGAAATGGGCAATTCTAAGAGATGGGTTTCCTCCTAATGGCGAAACCATGAGCTCTTCTTCTCTTATTTCGACCTCCATTAAAGAACCAGAAATATGCTTAATGACTTAAGTGAAAAGAAAAGACTCATATATATATATATATATATGAAAAAATAAACAGTCATAGAAATTGACATCGCGGATGGAAGAGAGAATCTTGGAAAGAGAGATTCTTCTTGGAGATGTAGTACGGGTTTGTCTAGGGAACTTGAAAAGTTTGTCTTTTTCTATTGCTTGTGTTTTTTTGGGCCATTAATTTGTGATGTCTCAATGTGATCTTTGTGGGCCCGAAGCGTACGTGGCAAAATTTGGTTCGACTTGTGGACGTGTAAAGTCGAAATTACATGCCAACCCCTTCCCAAGAAACCAACATTCCCAATTTCCACAGCAATTTCACGAAGCACAGGACGGGACAGAAATGTCTAAACAAAATAACGCCCCATTGTGGAAACCGTTGGGAGGGAGGGAACTTCTGCGCTTCAGCGCAAATCAACAGAGCCAGGGAGAGAAAGAATGACATAGAATATCTGTGTGTGTGCGTGTGTGTGTGAGAGAGAGAGAGAGAGAGAGAGAGAGAGAGAGAGCAGCACAGGTTCGAAGAGAGTAGGTTTTCTGGGAGGGTGTTTCGAAGATGATCAAATGGACGAAGCGATTGCTCACCGCATTTGGGGCTTCCTTTCTCTGGTTGATATGCTTGATTTACTTCACCCAGGTTTCAATACTGCATCTTTCATCGGCTTTCCTGATAATGCTCGAACTTTAGCGTAGAATTTATGGCGGCGTTTCCATTTTTTTGGGAGATCTGAGAATTAGTTAATTTGGATATTCGATGAATATTAATTTTGCCACATTTAGTGTTGGTCGATTCTTTTTTTTTTTTTTTCTGCTTTCAAGGTATTGGGTTCTTTCGCTAAACAGATTAAATAAGGGGGACTCATGCGTTCCCGGGGTATATGTGTTATCAACTGCAATTAGATTATTAGAGAGCCATTACATAATGATAGGATTCTTCTTCTCCTAGTTCAAGAGCTCGTTTTTGTTCAACTATATTTTGGTGTTTCTGTTCTTGGCTTTTAGGTTATTGCTACTAGCCTTTACTTATTTCTATGTCTCTTCCAATTGGAAAAGGTTGGGGTCTTATTTTTTAAATTTTCGTTACTTCTTATAGCCATTATGTTTTAATAAAGCATTTTAGTTTACATATTTCAACGGCTATACTTTTTCATGTAAGGTTGCCATTTATCTGAACTTTTCTTTTTCACTCCTAAATTGCAGGATCTTAATTTGCATATATAAAAATATCCTATAAACTTACAGTTTGTGGAATTTTCTTATGAGATTGGATGTTCTCAAAATTTGAATTTCCAGTTTTTCTTTATACTACCACCATATTTACTCTTAAGATGCAGGGTTTCAGGTCTTTTGTCTGGACGGCAATTTCCTACCAGCTCAAAGATAAGCTTAAATTGTCACCTTCAGCATCTCAATATGTATCTTCTATAGCATTTTTCCCATGGAGTATTAAACCATTATATGGGTATGGGTCATTGGATGCTTTATCTATTATTGAGTATTTATACATAAAAAACTTGCACACACAGTAAGACTTTTACATGCGTACAATAACTAATTTGCAATGCAGCTTAAGGAAGAACTACATTTGGTGTCAACATGTATAATTCTGTTTTGATGCTTTTTTATGCTTATTATTTCTTAGTTTGGAAGTGATCTGGCACCATAATAGCAATAATTCTATGGTAGTTTAATGTTATCATCGTTTCACACATACAAAGCAGATATGAAATGGAAATTATCTTTATTTTGAATAAGAGAGAGAGGAAGGGGGTAGGAGAAAGAAAAAAATAAGCTAGGGTATAAATTTAAATGTAGATAGGTCTCTGGTAGTTTCTATAAGAGGCTTCAAAGAGTCATGATGAATTGGGAGGATAATAATGCCAGAGCTGGTAGTTAGCCAGCAAAGAAGCATGCAGTGTCTAAGAATCTGAAAATAAAATCCTGCACATTCACATCTTAATTCCTCATTTCAATTTGAATCAATTTGCATTTCACAAATTTTTTTAGATTTGATAATTGGACACAAATTATCCGAAAGAAAAAAGAGGAAGACAAAAAATTGTTGGGAATTTTCTTTATTTGGTAGAAGAGTACCATAAATAAAAAACGATGAAATAGTCTTTTTGTGGCTGTTCTATGTGATACTATTTGGAATTTTGGATGTATGATACTTGAAAAATCCTTGTCAGTGAGAGCAATCAAACTGTTTCTGCTCACAGTAGATGTTGCAAATAGTTGCTTGTCTTCTGCAGCAGAAAATATAAAAGGTACTGCGGTTGTGAGCCAAGCACTATTAGACATTTCAGCACTTATTTTAATTTGGAAATGTTTTTTAAGCTGTGCAACAGAATGGCTTAATAGGCACTTAAAGTTATGCTAGTGCTTTTTAAATTCTGTCTCCAACCTACTAAGCTGTGTTGAGAACTAAAGGCTTCCACTTAGTTAGTGTACACTGTGTATATGCGTGTCTTTATGTTTACTTCATTAATTTTGTGTTGCTTCCTTACAAGCTGATTTGGTTACTGCTATGCAGAATAATGTCTGATTGTATACCAATTAGAGGCAGAAAACGAATTCCCTACCTAGTGATTGCAACTGTGCTCTCTCTTGTGCCATGGCTTATTTTAGGCTCAAATTCAACCTCTAGGGGTTCAAAATGGCACCTGATGATGTTCTTAACAGTGCAAAACTTGGGCTCGGCCATGGCAGATGTTGTGGTTGATGCAATGATAGCTGAGGCAGCAAGATATGATCGGTATGTTTATATACTGAATTCTTCATTCTAATTATCTGCAAACAAACTTCCGTATGTTGTATTACGTGCTTGCATATCGTCAGGGGTTCACAAACATAGAAGAACATCTTGGAAAAGTACTTAAGATCATCTAAAATTAAGGTCTCCAGAAACATAAATGTAGACAAAGCAATGGAAGTCTAGCTGCAGTTGCCTTCAAGCCTGCATGGGCTTTCTATCTCCTCAGAACAAGGGTGGACGGAGAAATCAAAGATTGAATAGTGAATAACCAGTGGTGTGCATGTTAATTATTAATCACCAGAGAAGAGAAGAGGAAAAGAAGATTTAAGATAGTAAGGGGTATTGACTTGAGTAAGTTGACTCCTAAAATATCAAAAATCATTTATGCCCTAGTTTTGAGTTTGAGATTTTAGATTTATGGGACTCCCGTACCATTTCCCTGTTATCATGTCCAAATTTACATTCACAATAGTTTCAAAGAATTTTTCCTTTTTCATTTAAATGCAATACTAATGTTCCAACCATTGCCCTGTATGAATGCATTGAGTTGGTCTTTGGTGCAGTATAGGGACTTTCAATCTTCCAACACAATAAATTAATGAAGGGGCTCTTCCTCTAAAAAGAATTATTTGAATAATTCTGAACCTAATCTTTTCAAAAAAGCATGTATGGTACTTTTGTGTTTACAAGCCAAGATTTTAATACAAAAAATTTGGAGTATATATTTTATTCGATAACAAATTCCAAATTGGTTGATTCCAAAATTTGATGCACAGATAAGATTTGGCTTAAAGGAAAATTTTCTTATCTGAATCTTTTATGGCTGATATCTTTCTTTACTCTATGGCAGATGACTATTCCTTGTGCTTGTGTCTACTCTTTGGTGTGGATCATTTACTTAGAGTAAGCAATATCTGACACAAGCTTTTCTTAAGCACTGTGTGATTAAGTACTTCTGTTATTTGGTCAGGGCTTCGTTTGCTGGAGACCTTCAGTCAGTATCTTGGATGGCCATGGCTTTGGGAGGGATATGTGGGAGTTTGTTAGGAGGATGTGTATTATCCAATTTACAGATAGATACAATTTTTCTTTTATTTTCAATACTACCAACCATTCAGTTAATATCATGCCAATTTGTGGTTGAGAAATCTGTAGATAGCAAAACTTTGCAGGAGTATTCTATTTCAAGAGATTCACTTTTAAATGGTGGTACACCAGATGAAGATAGTCCCTTAGTCAAAAAGTCTAGCAGAAGTACCACAAGAAGAAAGAAGGGCAAAAAGAACAGAAAAAGTAGGGCAGTAAGCACCAGAAAATCCAATATTCCTGAAAAAGACGATTCCTTGGCATTGAAGTGGTTTCATTCTATAAAAGAAGCAATTTATGATTTGTGTCGTGCTTTCAGACAGCCAATGATATTGAGGTACTTTCATTTATAAATTTCTTTAATCTAGGCTTTTTTTTTTTTTTAAATGTCAGCTATTTTCATTTAAGTTAGAGGCAATCTTTTCTCAGAGTATTCTTCCTATTTGAGTTTTATTATTTAAATGGCTAGAATATTTGTAGATCCCTCAGCTCCTGCCTTATTCCCCTGACCAAAAAGTAGCAGAAAAATATAATTCCATATTATATGGGAGTATCTTCCTTTTTTTTTTATGTCCATCATTTAGTTTTATAGTTGACTGCAATTGTTTACTTTTTGGTAGATTTGTCTGATCTATTTTTACCTAAAAATTTGTTTATTTTATTTATAGTAATTGCTATAGTTTAGTGATAATTCTCTAGGCAAAGAAACTTTGAATATTTATTTTCTAAAACATTTTTTTCCTCCATCCAAGACCCATTTTCTGTCTTCTTAAATGTGGTTTAGAGAAATCACATGGTAATCTGTACCTACATGTGATATTTTTATTTCACCAAAAAAATGTAAAGTGTGAATAAATGTTAAAATTGACAAACTTGTTAATGTGAAATTTAAAATGTTAAGTGTGCATAGCACATTGTTTCTGTTCCTTTGTAGTTTGTTACAGAAAAGCATATGCTATCCGAATTCCCATGAATTGATTTTTATTTTATTTCAGACTTCTGCATTTCTTAAGGGGGTAAGGTGTTTTTCAGTTACAATTTATATCTTAGTTAGCAGTTTCAAAAACCGAGAAAAATAAAGTAGAATAAATTTTGGATATGGATTGAATGATCAGTTCCAGTTATCTATTTACCAGGTATGGTTTATAAATTTGATATTTTAAATATTATTTGATAAAATTCTTTAAGTATATATGTGTGTGTGTGTGTATGTATGTATGTATGTATGTATGTATGTATGTATCTCTCTGGTTGTCTGTTCCTTTGTCTAAGGTCTATATATGCATTTTCTTAATTTATCTTTCTTTCGGATATCATGGTAATTTTTTGATGAGTGGAATCCCAGTACCGAGAACAATACCAAACAGTGTTGCACTTGTAATCCTCTGAATTTCATTTCTGTCCAAATCTATCAGCTAAGTATCTTTATGTTTTTTCTCTCGATCTATATCTGATAGATTGAGCTTTCTGTGCTAATCTTATTCATCACTAAATCTACAATTTTCTTTGGCTACATTGCTTATTTTCTTGACTCATCCTCCTAGGTTTCTGTAACCATTGGAACTATAGAGATTGGTTGATAAACATGTATGTTGCCAAAGCTGCGGCCAACAAAAGATAATATCCTTCTTACGTCAGTGACTACACTTATATACTGGGTTGTAGCTATGTTGCTCAGGGTGGGGGAGGTTGGAGCCAAGGTTTTCATAATCTAAGTAGTTCTCTTCATCTTTTAAGATCTTCAATTTTTTCAATTTTCATAAAATACATGTTTGGCCTCTAAAATAATCTTATATTTCCTTTAATGCCTTCAATATTTAAGGTTTGGGCACTTCGACATTTTGATGTCCACACCTGCTTAAATATATGGAATAAATCAGACTTGGAAGGATCCTTGATAACTTCTAAGTTTTGGGATTGTATGATGATAAATGGTGACTTCAAATTCATTCGCGCCAGTCTTCACTGATTGAGAACTAATAATAATGAGTATTGCTCCAGAGCGCTCCATGAGCGCTATTCAGTTTTGACATGATTGTTTTGTAAAACAAAAAAACAGAATTTTATTTTCGGAAACAGAAAACTCAGAGATTTTTGTTCAAGCTTTCTTTTTTGATTTTTTTTGTTCTCAAAATTTGTTTTAAAAAACATCTGCTTTGAGAACATTAAAACAAAAACAATTTCAAACAGGCCCTCAAGCTTTCTTCTCTTCCTCTTCCTTCTCCTCCTTTGTGTATGGGGCCTCACAGAGTGAAGAAAATTCATGTTATAAATTTACTGTTATATTTTCCATTTGTCCTTTCTTTTTAAATCATGGCTAGTACTAATCCTTATTTTCTATTGGGATGGGCAGACCAATGTCTTGGTTTTTTCTCGCCCATGTTACCATTCCTGATCTTTCAACAGTTATGTTCTACTACCAAACAGAGGTTCTGAAGTTGGAAGCATCTTTCCTGGGAACTGCACGTGTTTTCGGATGGCTTGGACTTATGCTGGGAACCTTCATTTACATTCGCCACTTTAAGTATATGAAACTACGAAGAATTCTCATGTAAACAGCCAAGGGTTATAATTATTTGGAGGGTGGTTTTCATTTTGATGCTTGATTTGCTGACTTTTTTTTTTGTTTTTAATCCTGATTACAGGTGTGCCCATATTGGTTTGTCCTTGGTGAATCTTCAGCAAATTATTGTAGTATCTAGGATAAATATTGCCTATGGAGTATCAGACAAGACTGTGGTACTCTGGGGCTCAGCTCTTGCTGATGCAATCAATCAATTTAAGTATGTTATTTATCCTCGTTGAAGTTTTCTTCCCAATTTTTTTTTTTTCAAAAGATGTGTTCAGTAGGAAAGGTGAAGATTATTTCTAAGCAAAACATAGGTAAGTGTGTAAAAGCATTTAATTTATTAATTTGTTTGATGATATTTTCTGTCCCATTTGCACCTCAATTTCATCTCATACAATAGATGAGTAAATTTGTTAAAGAAAAAAGATAACAATGGTCTCTCAACTTTCACGGCTCTATCATATTGCATAGATAGCGTATTTCTCTTTTTCCATTTTGTTTCATTCTTTTTTCCATCATTAGTAAGTGCATATAAATAAACACTAGAAACTGAGAAGTTGAGGACACTAGATGTATAATTTGAAAAATTCTTAGGTAGGCTTCATCTACAAAAGTTTCATAGATTAAACCTCAGACATATTTTCTGGTGGGACCCACCTTTAATATTCTTATGTGCTTATTTATGATTGTTTGGCATGCAACTTTTTTGTAGATTGGGTCTACCTAAGGATTTCTATATATTACTTAGTCTTGTATTTTTGTGCCTATGCATGCAATGTATTCTTCTTTGTTACATGGGCATATGCATTGCTGAATCCGGGTTCTTGTTGCAGGAAATATATAACTTGATCCATTTTTTGTGTGTTAAGTCCTATGTGACAATTCTTAGCCTGTTTTCCATGGACTGCAGGTTCATGCCTTTCCTGATCTTATCTGGACAGCTATGCCCTCCGGGAATTGAAGGGACTCTCTTTGCCCTTTTCATGTCAATAAATAATTTGGGGTCAACATTGGGGTCTTTTGTGGGTGGTGGGTTGGCTTCTATACTGAACATTGATTCAAGATCATTTGACAATCTTCTCTTGGGCATCATCATTCAAACATTCTGCAATTTTATTCCCATCGCTTTTCTCTTTCTGATACCAAAGGAAGCTACAGGGACATCAGCATAGAGCATGATTACCTCTGAGCAAAGTGGGTTGGCTTTACTCCCTTAATTTGTTCAAGGTTTATATGACAATTGCATTTTTTTGCAGATGTAAACCTGAATATTAGAGGAACACTGATCTGATCTACCGAATGCACATTGAGAATAACACTCACTATACTGATTGTAAATGCTCTTGGACAACAGCTTCTGTTAACAATTCCACATGAGAAATAGGAAAGGGGGTTGGGCTCAACTTTAATAGTCAAAAGAATGATATTGTTGATTTGCCAGATCGACTTTGGTAAATACTGATACAGTTTCAATCAGGCTTCAATTTGAGAAGCAAGGTACCTTTGTTCTGACTTGACATCTTTGCCCATTATATGGATCATCTTGCTCTACTCCAAGTTTCCAATGGATGTTTTTGAATTTATTTGACAGAAATGGAAGCCAATATTGATGTTCAGTTTTTGGTGTGAAATGCTTTTTAACGAGGTATTAAAGCCTCTTCGACTAAGTAATTAAAATCTTGATCCTTGTCGTCCTCTCTTTTTCTTCATAATTATATAAAATTTAACCAGGTGATTAGTGTTCGTGTATTTTGCCTATGCTTCAAGAATGCCTAAAAGTTTTCCCTGGTATCGAAACCTGTCTTTATTATTGTTTGAACTCTAAATTTCCAAATCCAAAATTTTGAAGTTGAAGCTTAGATATACACTTTTTTTTAATGCTTATTTAACTTATAACTTGACTAGCGGGTTTAAGGGCAAGTATTTTGTGTGCTTTACGGACACAATATTTTCGCATCTTGAAATGATTTAGTCCACATCATTGAGACTTATATTACTTGAGCAATTTCACAAACTTTAAGAAAGTTGGTAACAACAAACACATAATTATCAGTTATAGAAGGCAGCCAAATGAAAGAGAGTCTACCCTCTTTTCTTCTTGTTTTGCCATCTCCTCTGCACCAACAATAATTATTGTGATTGATGTGCTTAGCAAATGGGAGTTTCTCACCAGTTAGTTTATACGTTAATGATGCCTTAGTTGTATACAATTAGAGAGTCTTATGGTTTTAGAACCACTGATTTTCCAGCTCAATTTTTTAGAGAAGTTGTTTTTCAGTACAAATTAAGAAGGAATTCCGTGGTCCAAACTCAATGGTTCGCGCAGGAAACTCACACAAAAGCCGATTCATTTGAACACACAAGTTCTGCTGATGTAAGACACAAATGAAAATAAAAATACAAAAACAAATATCTCAAAAATTAATATTAATTCAATTTGTCAATAATAAGAGATAGGTATTTTGTCCGAGTAAAATTTATTTTACAGACAATTAAATAATATATTATAATATTAAATTCTAGGTTGGGTTTAAACATCTTTATTGATAATTCTTGTAATTTTATTTTGATTATAAATCAATAAAAATAATTATAATTACTAAATAATAAAATAAAAATTAATTTTATTTTCTCATCCATCTACATGTGTTTATTTTTTGGCTAACAAGCCCTTATTATGTTAACCAAGTACTCATCATTTATTTTTGTGGGTTTGATGAGCTCATAAAATCAGTTCATTATTTTAGATTTGTATAAGTGCTTTTTTAAATGTACTTGATGCATAAATATTTATTTCAACACATCTAAATCTTTATTAAACACTTTAATAGACGCATTTAAGCTCCTCCATCAAAGCATTCAAAAAACTAGGTCAAAGTTCTTAATTGATGGTGTTTGTAAAGAGGAGTTATCATAAGACCTTGTTTGGTTATATAGATAACATGAAATTACATGAAATTGGCACACACAAAAAAAAGGAGT
The DNA here is from genome assembly GCA_032878935.1 of Erythrophleum fordii. NCBI lineage: Eukaryota > Viridiplantae > Streptophyta > Magnoliopsida > Fabales > Fabaceae > Erythrophleum > Erythrophleum fordii. The sequence goes on along the minus strand of JAVQMF010000025.1, from coordinate 1,753,645 downwards.
GGTCGAAGCTTGTCTCTTCTATCAGAGCCTGGTTTCGATCCAGGGACCTGTGGGTTATGGGCCCACCACGCTTCCGCTGCGCCACTCTGATTGCTGAGAAGCTGGGCCTTTCTAATAATATATATTCCAAATTATCGCTTGCTTCTTAAATTCTTCTTGCTTTTCTCGACGTTGATGTTATGCAGCGCAGGAAATAACGTCTGAGAATCGATAATCGGGCCGTCGGTACCCTTAAATTTGGATCGAGGAAAGAAGAAAGGGAAAAGAAAAGCAGAGGAAGAGGATGAGAAGAAGGCCTGGAATTGGAGGCTTACAAACAGCTGCTGCTGCAAGGGATCAATATCGCTTGCTGGGTGAAAATGTAGCCAAGATTAGGACCGATTTGATGAAGGAGCAGCTTGCCACGTTCCGCTCTCAGCTTGAGGATTTCGCTCGCAAGCACAAGGTCTTTAGCTCAACAGCGGTGATTTTGACAGTTTGTCACTTATATTTATCTGTTCTATTAAAAACTAATGAAACAATGTTTGTCGCTTTAAGAGCTCGTTTCTTATCCTGGGATCCTTACAATCTTTAATGTGGTTGGGAATCAATTTCGCGGTTAATAGCAAAAGCAGTGTGTGCAAACACAACTGCTTTTGGTTATTGGTATTCGAACTGTACAAGAATAGGCGAGAAAGAAAAGAAAATTGGATGAATCAAATATTATATTAGTATATGATGCTGATGGAACCTTTAAAAGGTTTTAGAAGTTATCATAAGGTTTTGCATGGTAGAGGAGTTCGGTTCTGCAGTTAATGGATACATGTTCTTGACAATGTAATGGAAAATTGATAATATGCATACATCATGCCTGGATTCAGATTCAATTATCATTCTTTCCATTTCGTTCCCTTCTTATTTTGTTACCCTCACAGTTCAGTTGATTGTTTTATCTTCCCTTCTGTAAAACAATAGGGTGCATTCATTGTTGGCTTATATAAGTAACTTTTAGTTCTTAAATCTCCTATTCCAATCCAATCACTAAGTGGCATATCTGCAAATGTTTTACAAACCTAAATATCACAATTTCATGTGATTAGTTTTGGAAATCAAATCCCTTCTAGATCTTCTTCTTAAAAGCTTTTTTACCTTCCTGAAAGCTTGACTGATTTTAAGGTCTTGGAACTTCACGGGGATGATTGACTAACGACTTCTGTTGTGCATGCCTTATTCTATGGCCTTGTAATGCAGTCCCGCTGTAAAATTCTCTATAATTAATTATTAAATTAAGTCTCACACTGATAGCTAATATGCCTGGTTCAGAATGACATCCGCAAGAACCCTGCATTCAGATCACAATTTCATGAGATGTGTGCTAAAGTTGGAGTAGATCCCTTAGCCTCAAATAAAGGTTTCTGGGCAGAGCTGTTAGGAATTGGTGACTTCTATTATGAACTTGGTAAAATATTTCTTAATCTTGTTTACTTTTCACCAAATGAGTCTTCTATGCATATGCACGTTTCTTCTGTAATAATCTTCCTGTGCTTTTTCTGATAGGTGATAACTGACAGTTGTGTAGAATATCATAGAAAAAATATGGGCTACAACAACTAATACTATTTTCAGTGTCTGACCTGTATGACATAGTCATATTTGGAATTTTCTGAACACAGAATGTAAATTGGATTAATAGGCAATTTTATTTTAGTAAAGAAGAATTACAGGTCTATTTCAGAGATCTCAGGGGGAGGAAAAATAACATTGTATCGCCATATTTCCAGGGTTGCTTGCGGGGAAGAAAGAATAAAACTTGAAGAAGCTTTTTAAGAATTCAGAACCAAGGGCTAGCTTATTATGGTAATTTATGAAGTATAAAGGAGACCATTGGATAAATAGCCCAAACTATCTGCTTTTAGTGTCACACTGCACATACTCACAACAACAACAACAACAACAACAAAGCCTTTTCCCACTAAGTGGGGTCGGCTACATGGATCAATTGACGCCATAAATCTCTATCATAAATCATATTTCTAGACAAACCATTTAGATCTAAATTTCTCTTAATAATTTCTCCTATAGTTTTTCGTGGTCTTCCTCTACCTCTACTTATTGGACTATTCTCCATCTCATCTACTCTCCTAACAGGGGCTTCTATAGGTCTCCTTCCCACATGACCATACCACCTAAGTCTCGATTCTACAATCTTTTCTACAATAGGTGCGACTTTCACCTTCTCTCTAATGCATTCATTTCTAATCCTATCTCGTCTAGTGTGTCCACTCATCCACCGCAACATTCTCATCTCTGCAACATTAAACTTATTTTCTTGTTGACTTTTTATTGCCCAACACTCAGTTCCATACAACATTGCAGGTCTTATAACTGTGCGGTGATTTACCTTTAAGTTTGAGTGGTACTCTTCTATCACAAATAACACCAGAAGCACTCCTCCATTTCATCCACCCCGCTTGAATCCTATGCTTTACATCTTCTTCTATTTCCCCGGTATGTTGTATGATGGATCCAAGATACTTAAATTGTGTGACTTGTGGTAAGATGTTCTCCAATTTTTACTTCTACGCTAGAAGTGGTGTGCCTCTTACTAAACTTACACTCCATATACTCCGTTTTACTTCTACTTAAACGAAAGCCATGAGCTTCCAAAGTTTGTCTCCACCTCTCTAACTTCTCATTCATTTCCTTTCTCGATTCTCCAACTAGGACAATATCATCTGCAAAAAGCATGCATTGTGGCACCGACTCTTGGATATGTTCAGTAAGCACATCCAAAACTAAGGTAAAAAGATAAGGGCTCAAAGTTGACCCTTGATGTAGATCAATAGTTATCGGAAAGTCTTTTGTAAGTCCACCTTTTGTTACTACGCTAGTTGTAACCTTATCATACATGTCTTGGATTGCTCGAATATAAACTATACGAACTCCTTTTTTCTCCAAAGCCTTCCATAGAACTCCTCTTGGCACTCTATCATATGCTTTTTCTAAATCAATAAACACCATGTGTAAATCTCTTTGATTCTCCCTATATCTCTCCATTAATCTACGCAACAAGTATATTGCTTCCATAGTTGACCTTCCTGGCATAAAACCAAATTGATTCTCTGTAACTTGACTCTCTTTCCTTAACCTTCGCTCAATTACTCTTTCCCATAATTTCATAGTGTGGCTCATGAGTTTAATTCCTCTATAATTTGCACAATTTTGAATGTCCCCTTTACTCTTATAAATAGGAATTAAAGTACTTTTCCTCCACTCATCTGGCATCCTCTTAGATCTCATAATTCCATTAAATAACTTTGTGAGCCAACTTATACCTTTCATTCCCAAACTCTTCCATACTTCAATGGGTATATTATTCGGTCCAACTGCTCTGCCATTCTCCATTCGTTTTAATGCTTCTTTTACCTCTACCTCACAAATTCTACGATAAAAAGTATAATTTCGATCCTTGCGTGTCTAGCCTATCCGATTGCAATAAAATCTCGTGCCCTTCATTAAAAAGCCTATGAAAATAACCCTCCCATCGTTCTCTGATATCACGTTCCGTGACTAACACTTTCCCGTCTTCATCCTTAATGCATTTCACTTGATCCACATCTCTTGTCTTTCTTTCCCTACTTTTAGCTAACTTGTAAATACTTTTTTCTCCAACTTTAGTACCTAAAGATTGGTATAACCCATCAAATGCCCTCGCTCTCGCTTCGCTCACTGCCTTCTTAGTGTTTTTCTTAGCTACCTTATATTTTTCCCAATTTTCATTACTCTTACATAATGACCACACTTTATAACACTCTCTTTTAACTTTAACCTTATCTTGTACACTTGCATCCCACCACCAAGATTCTTTATCCTTAGGTCCAAAACCTTTTGATTCCCCTAATATTTCCTTTGCCACCTTCCTAATCTCTTTAGCCATTTCATTCCACATCTCGTTAGCATTTCCTTGTATTTCCCAAGGTCCTTCTTCTATAATCCTTCTCTGTAAATTCTTTTCTTTATCCCCCTTTAGTTGCCACCACTTAGTCCTTACCACTCTACCTTCACATTTACTTTTTACTCTCCTCCTAACTCTTACATCCATAACCAAAACTCTATGTTGAGTAGTTAAACTCTCTCCCGGTATAACTTTGCAATCCATGCAAAATTTTCTATCCGATTTCTTTATAAGAAAGAAATCAATTTGAGAACATACCCTACCACTTTTATACGTGATAAGATGTTCTTCACGCTTTCTAAAACAAGTGTTAGCACATACTCACAATCCATTAAATTAAGTAACCTCAATTATGTTTACTGGCTTTGTCACCAACAATTTTTTACCGTAGATATGACTTATAGAACATTTATCCTGCCTCTACTAAAGTTCATCCCTAGATGGACTAAAAATAATTTTTTTGAGCCATAGTTTTGGATAAATTTTCAGTTTTCCTCACACACACACACACACACACACACACACACACACACACACACACACACATATATATGTTCTTGAAATTCACCATAAAATATATAGAAAATGTATGTCTTTTATATTATTTATTGTTCACATTTTCAGGGACAACTATCTCCCAAGTACATACTCTTTTAGCTTCACCTATTTTTTGCATAAATTCAAATTCGAAAAAGAATTATTTAAATTATTATCAATGCTTGGTATCTTATTAGCTTTTATCCTCAAAGATACAAGGTTTCTTATTATTATGGTCTAGATTTGTTTTGCGCCTATTTTTGTTCACATTACATCATAATCTAATTTCTTATAATTGTGAAGCTGTTTATTGTTTTCATTTTTGATAAATTTTTGCCATTTTGTTATTAAATCCAATAAGTTTAGATGCCATTATTTAATAGAATGTTTATTAATACAAACTGCTTGGCTTGACAGGAGTTCAAATAGTGGATATTTGCTTGGCCACTAGACCCCACAATGGAGGACTGATCAACCTGCAAGAACTCTGTCAGTTGCTTCGTCAGCGACGAAAAAGTGACCGTGGAGCTGTTTCTGAGGATGATTGCCTGCGTGCTATCAGTAAGCTGAAGGTCTTATATTTTAGCTTGCCCCAAAATTAGATTATAATTATTCAAGTTGTGAATCTGAAGTGGATACAAGGTGCTTCACTCAGAAAGTTTTAAATATAGGAGTGAAGGATGTCTCAAATAGTGGTGATTAAGGCTTCGGTTATATAATTTTTTGTGCATTGAACTTTTCCCCAGTCACAGTTTAATGGCTTGCCTTTGAGCCTTTTCTATCTTAATCCTCCCAACTTGCTTTGTGCATGACCTGGAGTCAGCAACCATTATCAAATCTCTTTATTCACATCTGCAATATTATTGTAGTATTAATTTCCCTTATTTGATGTTCTGCTTACAAACACTTAGGATGGGAACTGATATTTATGGTTCTGACATAGAGGCTACTAGAGTCCCTTTTATGTTGCTCATACTTCAAAACTCAAAAACTTTTAAGATGGTGACTATAGAAAAGAAGAATAAAAAGGAGGAAGATATTTAACACGATTGAAAAGATTTTTTTGTTTTAGTTGCTGTCTCTTCTTATTTTTCTTCCGTAGGAGGACATCTTATTCTGTGCATTGGTGCTTTCTCATTTCTATTTGGCTTCTTTTATCCAAAACAAAAAGAAAAGAAAAAAAAAAAGATTAAAGAACAAAAAAGAGTGGCATGAGATTAAAAAATTGATGCTGGCTTAATAACTGATTGATCTGTAGATCCAAGAATCAATTATATGTCTACAAAAATTGGTAATCTGCATGTAGTTTTTTTTTTAACCGTGTGCTTCTAGTAAATGATAACTCGCACCTATTGTAGAAAAGATTGTAGAATCGAGACTTAGATGGTTTGGTCATGTGGGGAGGAGACCTATAGAAGCCCCAATTAGAAGAGTAGATGAGATGGAGAATAATCCAATAATTAGAGATAGAGGAAGATCAAGAAAAACTATAGGAGAAATTATTAAGAGAAATTTAGATTTAAATGGTTTGTTTAAAAATATGATTTATGATTGGTGTTTATGGCGTCGATTGATCCATGTAACTGACCCCATTTAGTGGGAAAAAGCTTTGTTGTTATTGTTGTTGTTGTTGTGCTTCTAGTAAATGATAACTGCTTTATTTATGGATGGATTGAATTAAATTAATATGGTGAACATTTAACCTGCATGTGCTTTATGTTGCCTCCCCCCCCCCCCAAAAAAAAAAAAAGAAGGCCTTGCATGTGCCTTATGGAAAGGCCTGTAGGCTGTAGGGTACGTTGATGGCTATAATCCTAGTGCTTGCAGAAGTCATATTAGGATCTCCATCTCACTGTGTGTGACTCTGTGTGTGTGTGTGTCTTCCATGTTTAAATCCTTTATGGTTATTACTCCACTTAATGAGAGATTTCATTGCATGGATCCTTGTAGGCAGATGTTTGACATGTGTTGCATGAACTTCAGGTGCTGGGTAGTGGTTTTGAAGTAATTACTGTTGGGAAGAGAAAACTTGTTCGTTCAGTTCCAACTGAGCTAAACAAAGACCACAATGAAATTCTAGAGCTTGCTCAGGTTACAATTGTTTCTTCTTTTTATTTGTCTCTCAAATTTTTATCTAAGAATAATATTTATAAAATTTTATATCTGCTTTTTCTGAAGCGTTATTCTATTTGTTATATGATTTTTTTGTGCCTCTTAGGGAGATATTATTATTAACTATAATTTGGTTTTTTCATTGGACCATGATCATTATGGCCTAGCATCTTGGACTTACTTGCATTCATGAATTTTCTTGAACTTGCTTGATAAAGCCCAACGTGGTCATTGTTTGCCATTGGGTAAATTGCTTGAAGAGGATAAATCTGATTTTTTTTTTTCTAAGTCGAAAAATATTGTCAAATAAATGATACTGATCTAACTGGTTGAGGTTTCTCTTAGCAGCATCCCCCCCCCCCCCCCCCCAAAAAAAAAAAAACCACAAAGGACAAAAAGAGGAAAAAAAAAAAAAAAAAAAGAAAAAGGGAAGTTAACTAATCACTGTATCAGGAATCTGACTTACCTTCTTGTACAATAATAATAAGGGATGAAATTTTCGTCTAATAAGTAAGTAAGGGCTCACTCCTAACTCCGGAATGATTTATGTATGATCTATTAGGGCAACTTTCGATATGCCTCGTATTGATGCATGTTGTATTGATGTTATATTTTCAATTATGTAAAGTTTAATTCTAATCTTTTGCTAGTGATCTTTTGGAGAAATACTTCAAGTGGTGCTCAGGGCCATGATTATCAATGATGTCACCGAACTTGCTCAATTAGAAATAAGCTAGAATTTGGATCTCTAATGTGGAAGCATGAACAAACTTAGAATGTCCACTTACCAAGTGTAGTAAAAACTGCTATGTGCAATCAATTTGCTATTTGAGAAGGATTTATTATATTTTAACATTTGGATGGCACCTTCTGTGCTTCAGGCTCAAGGGTTTGTGACTGTCGATGAAGTGGAGAGACGTCTATCTTGGACTTCAGGTCGCGCAATTGATGCCCTTGATACATTACTAGAAGTAAGCCTACTATTTTTTTTTTTTTTTTAATCCTTTGGTTAGCGTCCCTTTCCTTCTCCATAGCTTATTAAAACATACGTCAAACCCTAAGTTCATGGAATGATGAGAGAAAACTTTTGAGTGATGCAGGAAGGACTTGCAATGATTGATGATGGTCATAGAGATGGTAAACGCAGGTACTGGTTTCCCTGTGTATCACCCATTTCATCTCTAATAGCAGCCGATTCCTAACATTAGGCTCATCAGAAAAGCATCTGTGGAATTAGATTCTTGAAGACCTGGAATTGCATTGTGCACTTTGTTATTCTATCTGTTTTCTCCTTTTCTTTGTCTTGAAATGTGTGATTTATTTTCTGCAAATCTAGTTCACGCATGTAAATGGTAACTGGGGTCTCAAAATATATATTTCTTTATTTTAAAGAGCTCACATATGAAGTTTCTGAGCCTTGAATACTTGGGTCCTTGTTTAGCTTACCTCAAGCCTTTCATATTCCTTTTACCATTCTCCCGGAAGCTATCAGGCACTGATGTAAGTACGGGACACTATATAATATGGAAACGACAAGATATATTAGTATTAAATGCAATTTCAAATGTCTTCTGATATTTGACACTGGCATCTATATGATTCTATTTTTATGTTTTAAGGATTGGAATTCGGCACTTTAGAGCTTGGAAGCATCAACTATCGTAACTAAATTTGCTAACGGTACAAGCTGCTTTAGCCTTCTACTGTTCTTAGATCCTGTGGCCTGTTATCTGAAACTGGACTTGAAAGCAGGGTTAGGCCGTGTTTGATATAAATGTTCGACACAAAGTGAAATAAAAATGAACACAACTAAAATGGAAGCAAGAGCAGTTGAAACTAGTTTGCATTCTGATGCAGTTGAGTTTCTAAATGCACCGGGCTATCACTCGTATCTATCTAACAGTAGATAAGCTCGCTCTCAAATCATAACTCACTTATTATCCAATCAGCCGGGCGTTTCAACATATACAAATAAAATTATAACTGATTATCTCTTCAAATTTGAGCTACAATTAAGAATTATTGAATTAACAGTAATTATCTGTTTTTATTGCAAGCTTTGGACAGAATAATGAGCGAATAAAATTTTAGGAAATAACTTTTTGGGCCAACTGAAAGATAGAGTATTTTTTTCTTCAAACGATGAACACAATATTAGACATTTGATTATAAAATTTAACCTTTCAAATATTGTAATTAATCAAGAATGTATCCCAACAGCACGTGTATGCACTAATAGGAACATAAATCATAAAATATAGTAGAAAAAATTCAATGGGCTGTAATTTGAGAAGGTACCTCGACCTCCTCCATCCACTCAGAATTGGGCTCACTCCAAGACCTAGGTCTAAGCCCTAGTTTAAAGTACAATATCATCTCCAGGACTTCAAAGACCTTGTGCTCATCTAAAACCTCATTCCAAACTCCACTCACTATGCAATAATTATTGTTATACGGTGGCCGGTGGTGCACGGCATGCTGTGACCGTGACACCAATACTCCGGCATCCTGTAACGCCACAACGAGTGACGGAAGCCGGCTCTTCGTCCCGTGTGCCCAAGCATGAAACTGCTGGCTGAACATAATGCACCCAGAGCACACCCCAACAAACCCTAGAAAAGTTGGGTCATGGCAAACAAGGTCTAAAGGTAGCACTGTGAAGGTCACCGCACGTGCGAGTGCATGTAAGTTGTTTGCAAACTGACGCCGAGTGATGGTCCATGGCCACTTATGGTGACCTTGGAAGGCCTCAATTTGGGCACCAACAAGTGGGGTGGATGCATCCCCATAATTATCAATGGCCCAATGGTAAACCCCAGATCCAAGGTCAGCCAAAATGTAGCCAACCCATCCTGCCAAAATGGGTCCGAGCCATACGTGCAAGATGGCTGCTTGGTTAATGCACTTTGCCAAGGAAACAAGAACAGTTGTGCAGCCGGCTATGACCCATGCCCGATGAGACCATGTTGACTGCAAACTTGAGTCATTAGTTATGGGGTAGTTAGTGGTAGTAACCACCGTTGCAGGTAACACAAGCTGAGGTTTGATGACTAATTGTTTAGCATCAGAGCTTGACTTGGTGGTGGTAGTGGTGGTGGTAGAACAATACGCACGAGCACGGCGGAGGAGTGGGCGGCGCGTGGCAATTTGGTCGTGGGAATGTAATGGGTACTTGTGTTGGGCCAAGGTGGACATTGGGTGTGTTTAAGAGAAATCAAATGGCTATGCAAGGTAAGGCAATGTATACAAATTTTGGAGACACAGAAATGTGGTTGTGGGAAGAAATGGTGACTTTAGGAGAAAGGAAAAGATGGCAGAATCGAAGGATGTGGTGGGCAAAGAGGATTCGTGGGGCTTTCTATGTCTCTAAAAGGTTTGGAAGTTTTATTATGAATTTGCGACCCACGTCTGCCTTGTGTTGTTGAACGTCTCTAGCAAAAAGGTCATGCTCCTTCTGGACCAATCCGATTGAACCACTACTCCTTACGTTATATTTGTCTTTGTAGGAGTAACTTGTATCTGCACCACTTTTTCCACTCATTATATTGATTATGATTCCTCATCACCATTTTTTTAGCAAAGATTTTATTATAAATATGATATATAAACTTTAAAATATAAAAAATATATTTATTAAATTTTAAATTAAAATAACCATATTAAATTTCAATTAAAATTAATTACAAAAAAACTATGTGATTTTGGATTAAAATGACAATACTTGGCTAAGATTATCATTAGACTTAAAAAAATTTTTTGTCTTAAAAATTATTTGAGATTTAAATAGTTTTATTTTTGTCTAAAATTCAGAAGAATGATTTGTTATATTTTTAAAATTATATATTAATTTTATAATTAGACTTCATTCAAGAGAACAATATATATATATATATATATATACATTTCTTAAATCAATAGTGATTAAAAAAAATGTGTAAAGAAGGTGTGTGAATGTGAGCAAAAGTTGACCTGATAAGATCTTAAATCAAGCAGGAAGACTTCTATGCTTATCGCGGTGTTTCTTGTTTTAAAACTCTTCAAATTTTACTTTTTTTGAGATTAAAAAAAAGGTGTGAATAAAGTGGTGTTCAATGTTCGTGTAACATTTTTGTTTTCATTAGTTTCATTAGTGGATAGCCTTGGCTCTTGATTTGAATTGATGGTGTGGCTCATGGGCAACGAATGGACGTGGCGTGTAGTGTTTATGCGTATAATTCTGTCCCGCTGTTCCGTATTCCTATGAATCTCTCCACATGACATCGCTGCGTGCCGAACCAAATTTGTAGAGATAAGTCATGTAAGGATGTGTTTCTTCCATGGTAAAGGTACCACATAAGGAATATTCCAGTCCTTTGAAATATACTATTTTAGACATTGACATGACAGCAAGTAGGTTGTGGATGATCTGCAATTAATCAGAATTTGCGAAGTAGATTTAACTTCTTCAATAATTTTTTTAATATTTACTTGTGATTTAACTTACTTAATAATTTTTTTTAATACTTACTTGTTTATGAAATATCAGTCCAAATGCTATCTCCGCAGCTAGAGCATTAAATTCATCTTATTAAAATCTATGTAATTTTTCTTCAAATTTAAATTATGTATAAATAATTTGTTTTAGACATCCAACACTTTAAAATAAATCTATCGAATTTTATTTCATTTTTTGTATATATAACTCTCATTGTTTTTAATGAAAGAGTGACATATGAAATTAAATAAATTCTTTCAATTCTATCTTTTAGCTTCTGTTAAAAAAAATAACAGATTTACTAACAATGCAAGCAATATCAAGTTTAGAGGGTTTATCTTGAATTTTTGAAATTTAAAGAATTATCTGTTCATAATTTAAAGTTTAAAAATTTCATGCATTTTGAACATAATTAAATCATTTTAATTTAGTGGTTGAACAATTAAATCGATGATTCGGAATAATTGAAAGGCACCAAATTTCTTTTTGTTTTTCTTTTTGAAATAAATTATTTTTAATATTTTTATAATTTTTTATTTCATTTTAATGTTATATATTAAGGTATTAAAAAAAATATTTATTATTATATTTTATAATCATATCAAAATTAAATGCATAAATGAATTAAATTATGCATAAAGAGTATTTTAAGTTGATTATTGCTATGATAATTACTCTTTTCATAAATAATGGGTTTTTATGTGTGTATTGATATTAACTTTAAAAAAATATATTATATTATATTCAATTTAAATTTTTTGTGCGTGCATGTGTGTGTATTATTTTCAATAAAAAATAACTAGTTTAACAAATTAAATAGTGATGCAACAATCACATTAGGAATTTAGTGACCTAACTCTTCACAGGCTCAATGTTGGTTGTCAAAAGTATGGCAAGCAAAAAATGAGGAAGCTTAGTTCAAGTCAAGAGTTTTGTATTGCTTAATTTTTGCAATGATATACAATGGATTTCCTCTCTTGGCTAAGAGGAGAAACACGAATTGTCTATAATTGTTAATGTGTGCTATGTATGTTTGAGATGGAGTGACTATTTTTTTAGGGATAAAAGTCAGTTATAAGAGTCTTGTAGGGATTAATGCTAGTTGTCACTTGATTCTAAGGTTTTATAATGTCTCCTTTGATAAGTGGGCCTTGGCAATATAGGGTGAGCTGTTTAGGGCCTATGGAATTAGTATGTTTATCATACTCTCATAACACTTGCCTTTAAGTTTGCTAATGAAGTTTTAAGCTAAGCAAGCTTAATAGTGTGTTTCTAAGCTTCCTATTTCAAAATTTTGGATAGTTGCATCACTTATGTCGTCTTGGTAATGATTAAGGTTTCTAGTGAAAGCAATTACGATATGGTGTACATACAAGCATCATCTAGTTATCTTGAGCTTATCCTATGCATTCTAAGATGACTAAAGAAGATTTTAAGTTTTAATGGAAGGAATTTATTATTCCTTCTTGCTTTTGACAATTTTTGTGATAGGGTTTCCTCGTTCCTTTGGATATTACCTCTAAGACAGTATGGTGTATATACAAGGATCATCTATTTTATGGGTTTTGATTCTTTCCTCATCTTTTTATTAGGACAATTTTGATCAAGTTCAGCTTTCTTGTTGACACAATTGATTCCATTTGCTATTGTGATAATAATGAATTTTGTCTTTTTTACGTAGACGAGCTACGACACCTTTGCTATATGTGGTCTATGCTAACTTTTAGAGTTTGAGGTAGCGCCGAGGTGAAAATGAGGATTTGTGGGAATTTCATACTTTAATTGAAGTTTTTTTTAGTAATCCTTCTTTATTTTGTGATTGGAAATGTTACTTTTTTTTTAATAGAACTATGTTTAAGTTTTGGGCTTTCTACTATCCATCTAAATCAGAGCTTGGGAGATCTTGCACCTCAGAGGGGTATTTTAAATGCTTGTTTTTCCAACAAGATTAGAGGTTTACCAGTTTTTTTGGTGAAGTTGTTTCCTAACAGATTAGTCAAGGTTCATCATCATGGGAGTAAAGGAACAGTTGATGTTACTGAGATTAATCTTACTTTACCATCTTCCTTTGATTCTGGTTCGAGCATAGGTGAGTTTGAGCTTGGTATGTTCCTTTTACCTTTTTTCTATTATGTACTTGATGCCATATATATGGAAACTTGGCACATGTCTATGTTTTGGTGACCATGCCCTGGACGGTTGTCTTTTGTGTACTTAGGGTGGGTTATCTTTCAGACATTACCTAACTATTTCTTTTCCTTTTCTTCCCTAATTATCTTGGGTCCCCTATTTTTGCTTACTTTCAAAATTCTGTCATCAATAGCTCTATGATGAAATCTAAAGGCAAAGGTAAGAAGAAAGGACTTGTTACTATTCCCCATTTGAGAGAATTTAAAAGTGAGTTTGCTAATTCTAATTTAAGTTGTTTGAGGAAGGAATATAACGTTCTTCTAGGTTTTCTTTTGAGTGCTCTCTTTAAAGATCACAATATTTTTTTCATATTTGGAGTAACACTATAGTCATTATTATTTTCAAAGAATTTTTCCATGAAGGCTTGTGGTTTTTATTGGATTTCATCTTACATGACATTGTTACCTATTTGCAAGTGCCTTTGAGTCATCTTCTTCCATTAGCGGTAAAGAAGATTTTAGCTTTTATTTGTTGGTTTGCGTAGGTGTGGCCCTCCTTTATCTTGTTTAGCTACTTTTTGGTTACTCGTCCATGGTCAACAATGAGTGGTATGTTTACTCTTTGGTATCTCTAAAGCCATGCAATTTTTTGCGTTGACTATTGTGCAAGCACAAATTGGTTGAGTCAGTTCCTATTGTGTAAGGCTTGGTCTCTAGTGACAACTTCCTTTTTATTCAAGAGTTTGTTAGCAAGGCCTTGATGACGGAATTGCATTGTAGGCTACAACAAACAAAAATTGTTAGTGTAATTGATCCGAGTCGTGCCCAAAGACATTGTCCTTAAGAGTTATTCTGTCACAAGTCGGCTACTCCCCAGAATTAAATAGACCCTTCCTATAATAGGGAATCAGAACAACAAAAACTAAAGAACTTAGAAGAACGAGGGGGGAGGAGAGGAGAGAGCTTTGAAGATGTTCGAGAGCTCGGTGTACTTTGAACCGCACCACGCATTGTCTTTTATAGGCTGAAGATGAAAACAGGAAACATTGAGCAATTTTAAAATAATTAATGGTGGCTTAATTACGATTTAATGAAGATCTGTTTTGAATGTTAGGATTAAAAGCGGCAATCATTTCTAAACATTGAGATTAAAGCCAATTAATGAAAAATTAAAGCGGATAAATTTAAGGTCTTAACGTTCAGAAAATTAATAAATCCATGGTTCTAATTTCAAAACTGCTAAAAATAAGATTTTTTAGGTAAGCCTATTTATACAAAATATTTTTGTAAAATACAAAAAATAGTTACAGCAAAAAATGCCCAATGCCCCGTCTAATTCGTGTGCCAGGGGGGAATCGAAAATTTATAACTGCATTACCTATGCGTTGGCCTATTATTGTGTGCACGAGCCTACTCCTCTTATTGGCCTATTTACTTGCCCAATATCACATCTTAGTATATATACATTAAGATTCTTTTTATTCTAAACAATGTGGGACTTAGGCTTTTGACACACCTACTCCAACAATCCCCTATATGTGTCAAAAGAACATTATCATCTGAGTTACACGTATGAGTATAACCATTTCAAATCTGGTGTCTTTTGGACTATGAACCAGACCTAGACCAATAACACTTAGTACACAGAAATGTCAGTGAAACGTACGTTTTTATGAACCAACAAATCTTTGTTGTGTACTAAAGGCTTTATCAGTTAGAATATACCCCACAGTTTCTGCTGTTAATGACGGTTCTGCGCTGTTAACGATGATTTTGTACTTTAAACAGCCGTGTGCGCACCTGGTGTTCAATAAATGCTTTAGAGACTTTGCCACGATCTCATAGAAGCAGCCCTACTTCACATTCATCTAGGTAATTTCATCAAGTGTATCTGCAATGAATACGCCATCCATAAAGAATATGAAATCATTAAGAGCTTTGCTTAGCTTCTCTAACAATGCATTCTAACACTTTCTCAAACCATAGGAAGGGACAACAATTTTAGTGCTAGCAGAATTAACATATGACTTGTTCTTACCTATATAAACTTTTTTCATGGGATCTCCAATCACAGAGGTTGGGTTATCATCGTTGTTAATTTCAAATTGGCTTAAGTCCCATTCTCTTCAATGTGTTTGATAAATACATATTTTTATCTATTTTATTCTCCTAAACTTGGACATTTTAATGATCAAATGTGGCTTTAGAGGTTTAATTAGTTGAAATTTGATTTCAATAGCCACTCTTTGCATTCTAGAAAATAAGTCACAAAATCTTGAATTTTAATGCATAAATTCTTTTAAATGAATTTTGTGAATCTTATCCTACTTAATATTGTTTATTATTCTTGCAGAATTTTGATGGGTAAATGCATTTGAGTAGAGGTTTGCCAAGTCCAAGGAAGCCATGCATTCTATCTTTTCATTCTCACATCTCTCACCCACTTGGTCTGCATATACATGTCATGTATGGGCCTTCATCTATGGAGCATCAACACGTTGTGGCAAGAGAGAACAGAGCTGAAACAACATGGCTTAAACAGATAGGAATGAGCTGCAGAAATAAAGAGTTGAACAGAGGCTGAACTCAAGTAGCTGAAACAAGGAAATCTGGGCACAAAGGAAGAAGAAAATCACATGGAGAATGGCTAGACAGCAGCTGCAGAACGACGAAGAAGCAGAGGACAGCAGCTGTAGCTGAACGAAGGATGCATGCAGAAGTTACGTGGGGCAGGAGCTAAACATGCATGAAACAACACGAGTTGAAGTCTGGACAGCAGTTGCAGAACGTGGAAGAACAACGCAGAACAGAGCATCGAGCAGAATACGCTGGAGCTGAGGAAGAACGTGAAACCAGCGTGAGAATAACAAGCTACTGGAATAAAAACGTAAAAAGAACACGACGTGTGGGAAGTTTGCATGAAGGGCTGGACAGAAGAGAGAAGCTCGAGTTAAATACATGCAAAAGAGAGAAGCAAGCACGTGAAATATGATAAAAGAAAATGAATGGGACCCACACCTTATTTCACATGCAATTAGCTACGGGCAATTGGCAAATAAGAGAGCACGTGAATGATTAAAGCTGAAGCACGTGAAAGGGAGGAGAAATACACATCCAGACGCTACATTTGGGCTGACGTGGGAATTAAGATGAAGATGAGGATTAGTTGCGGGATTTCAGCGTGCAGAATCAGAAGGAGGGAGACGTGAACAACGAGGAGAAGGTGAAAATAAAACCTAGAGGGGACGTTGGGAGATAGAGGGAGAAGAGGAGAACGTAGAAGGAGAGACGGCAGAAAAAGAGTGCGAGAAATTCCAGCGCTGAAGAAGGAAGCAGTTCTGGCTAAATTCTCCATGATTATGGCTTCTTTGATCGATTCTCCTTCATTTGATCCCTCCATGGCAGCTTAAATTCCTTGTGGTGGCTAGCTGAAGATTGAATTCTCCTAGATGAAGATTTGAGCTCTACATCTCCTATTGAATTTGGATAAAACTCTCTTGCCCAATCTTTTGATTTTAGCATTATTTCCTTTATTAATTTGACTAGGTTTAGCTTTTTGGTTTAGGAATTTAATTGCTGGAATTACTGGATTGAATTAATTCTTGGATTGAACTTGATTTGAATTTTGGAATTATTTGTGATCATCATGTGTTTGGAAAAATTCCAGAATTAATGCTGTGCAATTGAACTCTAAATTCCTCTTGATTTAGGCTAATTGATGCAATGGTTATTGGATTAGTTGGCTGGAACTTTTATGCAATTAATTGCTTGAGGGATTAATTAATCTAATTGGTGAATTAGCATCTTGAGTGAATTGTGCAGTAGCTTTCATAAATCAATCAAAATTATTGTAGTGTGTTCTTATTTTTAATTCAATTAATTAGTTGTTTAAGGTTTCTTGTGGTTGCAAAATTCTTTGAACAATTGATGAATTGAATCTTGGATGGTTATTCAAGAACCTTATGAGGAATGCACTAAAGAGCAAGACTTAATCCAAAATTGGTAAGTCAAAAAGAGCAAGGATAATTGAACTCTAGGGAATCCAATTGAAAGTTAGTTACCACATTTACTTGATCAATCACTCGAATTTAGTTTTAGATTTCTAATTCTTGTCAATTAATTTTAGTTCAATTAAATTCTAGCATCTCAAACCCCCCCCCCAAAATAAGTCTTAGTTAATAACACTTAGAACACTCTTCCATAAACAATTTAAGGCACAAACTCCTTGGGAAGATGACCTAGGTTGCACCATTATCTACAAACTTATTTTGCTACCTAGTTTTATTTGAGATTGCACGACACAATCATCAGTGTTATCAATTTGTTTCTTCCCCAGGAGTTTAGTCAATAAATCTGTCAAATTTACTTCTGACCTTACAAATTCGATTTAGATCACTCTATCTTTTAGCAGCTGCCTTATAATATTATGTCTTAATTGAATGTGTCTGCTTTTTCCATTAAAGGTTTTATTTTTAGCTGTAGCTATCATCGATTGGCTATCACAATGCAAAGACACTGATGGTGTTAGATTTTCTCCTAATGGAATATTTGCTAAGAAGTTTTTCAACCACTCAGCTTTACTACCAGCTAGTTCTATAATAATAAACTCTGAATCCCTTGAGGATTTTGTAATAATACATTGTTTGGCTGATCTCCAGGATACTACACCATCACCAAGAGTGAATACATAGCCACTAGTGGATTTAATCTCATCTGAATTTGAGATCTAGTTAGTATCACTGTATCCTTCTAGTACAACGGGAAATCCACTATAAAATATACTATAGTTCATGGTACATCTCAAATATCTCATTAATCTAATCAGAGCCATCCAATACTCACTACTTGGACAGTGGGTATATCTACTCATTCTACATACAACATATGCTATATCAGGCCTAGTAAAATTCATCAGATGTAATAGACTTCCAATAATTTATGCATATTTAGATTGAGCTACTGAATCATCTTTATGTTTTGATAATTATATGCTAGAATCATAAGGAGTGCTTAAAGGAGAATCATAAAAAATGTCCAAATATTTTAAGAATTTTCTAGACATAATGTTCTTGAGAAAGTAAGATGTCATTTTCACTTCTTATGATTTTAACACCTAAAATTACTCTTATTTCACCCATACTTTTATATCAAATTTAGATGCAAGAAAGCTCTTAGTTTCAATTACAACATTCATGCTAATACCAAAAATAAGCATGTCATCACATATAAACAAATAATCACACAATCATTATTTATAAGTTTTGTATAAACACATTTTTCTACTTCAATAGTAGCAAAGCCATCACTTGTCAAAACTTGATTTGATTTTTCATATTATTGTTTAGGTGCTTGTTTTAATCCATATAAAGATTTAACAAGTTTACACACTTTATTTTCTTGTCCAGGAGCGACATATCCTTCAGGTTGTACCATATAAATTTCTTTTTCTAAAATACCATTTTAAAAAGTAGTTTTAACATCCATTTGATGAATATAAAGGTTATGTATTGAAGCTAAAGCAATCAAAATTCTTATAAAAGAAATTCTTGTAACCAGAGAAAACATATCAAAATAATCAATGTTTTATTTTTGAATAAAATCTTTAGCTACTAACCTAGCTTTATATTTATTAATAGATCCATTAGGATTAAGTTTCTTCCTAAAAACTCATTTACAACCAATTGGCTTAGCTACTGGAGGCAAGTCTACTAAAACCCAAGTTTTATTTTGACTAAGAGAATCAATTTCAGTTTTAATGACTTCTTTCCAAAGATAAGCATCTGAAGAAGAAATAGCCTCATAAAAATTTAAAGGATCATCTTATACCATATAAGTATAAAAATCATCTCCAAAAGAAGATTCTTTCCTTTACCTCTTACTCCTTCTTAAATTTTTAGTCAAATCTTCATTTGTATTTTATTCAAGAGAATAAGTAGACCTTTCCAAATTCCTAGGACTATGTTCAATATGTTCAAAAAATTCTACATATTTAGTTTCCATAATAGTGTTATGATCTAAAACATTACTTTTTCAAAACCAGAAATCTATAAGTTGCACTTTGTTCAGCATACCCAATAAACATGCAATCAGAAGTTTTAGACTCAATTTTTCTTTTCTTAGGATTAGGCAACATTACTTTAGCAAGACATCCTCACACTTTCAAATATTTTAGGTTAGGTACATAACCTTTCCATAGTTCATAAGGTGTCCTATTTGTTTTCTTATAGGGTATTCTATTTTGCAAGAAATAAGTAAACAACAAAGCTTCACCCTATAAATTATCTGGTGCAGAAGAACTTACAAGTATAGCATTCATCATTTCTTTTAAAGTTTTATTTTTCTTTTCTGCTACACCACTAGACTCAGGTGAATATAAAAGAGTTACTTCATGGATAATTCCTTCTTTTTCACAAAAATCATTTCACAAAACATATTCTCCTCCTTTATCTAACCTTACTCTTTTAATTCTTTTATTTAGTTGATTTTCTACCTCTGCTTTATATAAAAGAAAATTTTCAAACGCTTCATCTTTATTTCTCAATAAATATACTTTAGTATACCTTGAAAAATAATCAATAAAAGTAATATAATATTTTTTACCACCTCTAGTCATTATTTGTTTTAAATCACTCAAATCAGCTGTATTAAAGAAAGCAATTCAATTTCTCTTTGTGTAGGAAAGTGTAATTTTTTAGTTATCTTAGCTTCGGCATAAACTTTACATTTTGTTAAACAATTATTTTTAATTCCAAAAATCAAACCAAGTTGTTTTTCTTAATATAAGACTTACTAACATGTCCTAATCTAGTATGCTACACATCAAATGAATCAATCATATAAATAGGCAAGTAAGCAGAAGAGGATGCATTTTCATTTATTTCAGCAACATTTAGTACAAATAGTCCCTGGTTACAATAATCCTTTCCCACAAAAATATTATTTTTTGTTATCACAATCTTGTTAGATTTGAATGACACTTTAACCCCAGCCTTTCCCAATAGATCTACAAAAATTAAGTTTGCTCTAACATCAGACACATGCAGAACATCATTGAAAGCCAAGGTTTTTCTGGATGTGAGTTTAAAAACCACTTTTCCTTTCCAAAAAACTTTTGCATTTTGGGAATCAGCAAGATAAATACGATATTCTCCTTTCTTGATAGGATCATAAAAGGTAAACATTTCCTTATTTGCATAGATGTGCTTGGTAGCCTCAAAGTCTACCACCCATTTCCTCACATAAGAGACAACGAGAGCTTGAGAAATAACTGCCACAATGACATCATCATTGTTCTCATCTCCTTGAACCAAATTTACATTCGATTTAGGAGGATTATTATTTCTAACTTTCTTTTTACATTGTGCAGCATGATGCCCTGGCTTGCCACAAATAAAGCAATTGTCCTTCTTTTTGAATTTGGGGATAGAAATTTTGGGATTGTAGCTAGGTTTTTTATGAGAATCATACCTCTTGTTGTGTGGCTTTGTTTCCACCAAATTTGCCTTTGAGGCTATTTTCCTTCCTTTTGCAGCTCGAATCTCCTTCCAGTTGGTGTCTTCGATGATGATATGAGTGATGAGATCTGACAGTGACAGTTGTTTCTGCTTATGTTTGAGTTGTTGTTTGTAGTCTTTCTATGAATTCGACAGTTTCTCAATTAGGACTCCAACTACAAATTTATTTGGAAGGTTAATCCTTTCAGCTCAGAGTTCTTTCAGTAGCTTGTGGTATTCGTTGATTTGTAGCTTGATATCTTTGTCCTCGAACATCTCCCATCGGTAGTAATTTCCAATCACGAATTTCTATTTTCCAGAATCCTCAACAGTGTACTTTGTGATTAGTAACTCCTAAATTTTGTTGGCCTCCTTGTAGACACAGTACACATCGAACAAATCGTTAGATAAAGTACTAATAATTGTGTGTCTACAGACCTTATTAGCATATTCCTAAGCATTTCTTTGGTTTTGGTTAGCATCAGGGACAGGTTTAGATTGGGTCAGCGCCATTGTAGCTCCGTGCATGTCTAAGATAAAGAAGATCTGCTCTTGCCACATTCTAAAGTTCTCCCCATCAAACACCTCAATTTTGGATATATCTGGGGATGGCTTGGCTAGCGTCACAATAGATATTGTAGTCGGAATAAAGGTTGGAGCAGTAGCACCACTCCTTCCACCAGAACTTGAAGCAGTAATGTTAACATGATCATCAGAACTAACTTGGTGTAACTCCATAACTCTTAAGATTGTAGGCTGCAACAAACAAAGTCTGTTAGTGTAAATCGATCTGAGTCGTGCCGGAGGACACTGTCCTTAAGAGTTATTCTGCCACAAGTTGGCAACTCTCAGGATTAAACGGACTTTTCCTATAATAGGAAATCAGAACAGCAAAAATTAAAGAACTCAGAAGAATAAGGGGGAAGAGAGGAGAGAGCTCCGAAGATGTTCGAGAGTTCGGTGCACTTTGAACTGCACCACGCACTGCCTTTTATAGGCTGAAGACGGAAACAAGAAATGTTAGGCAATTTAAAAATAATTAATGGCGGCTTAATAATGGTTCAATGAAAATCCGTTTTGAACATTGGGAATAAAAGCGGTAGCCATTTCTGAACGTTGAAATTAAAGCCGGTTAATGAAAAATTAAAGTAGATAAATTTGAGGTCTCAACGTTCACAAAATTAATAAATCCATGGTCCCAATTTCAAAACTGCTAAAAACAAGGTTTTTCCTATAAGCCTATTTAGTGAAAATATTTTTGTAAAATACAAAAATAGTTGCAGCAAAAAATGCCTAGTACAGTGTTTAATTCGTGCGCAAGGGGGGAAATAGGAGATTTACAATTGCATTACCCTTGCGTTGGCCTATTATTGTGTGTGCGAGCCCATTCCTCTTCTTGGCCCATTTACTTGCCCAATATCATATCTTAGTATATATATACTAAGATTCTTTTTATTTTAGGCAATGTGGGACTTAGGCTTTTGACACACCTATTCTAACACTTGCATGACTTCTTGAAAGTTTAACTTGGGGTGTGCCTTTGAGCTTTAACTGGAGGTGGTGCCAAATTTGTGCCAATTCTGGATGCATCATTTCTATCCAAATAGTGCCAAAATGTTTCTAAACTTTTGTCATTTCCATATGTAACTCAAACTTTTGTCTTTCCATTCATAGCCAGGAATTCATAACAATAACTGATAACTCAAATTACTTCACCACCAAAAGAAAGCAATTAACATCATTACTTACAAAAGTAAAGATTCCAATTTGAAACATTATTGAATACACAAAGTTACAAAGAAGTTGTTATGGTAAATAGCAAACATTACTTGCAAATTTCACCTTAAACACAAACTAAACCAACAAAAACTAAGATCCTAAAAGTATATACACAAGCATCCTCTCCCTCTTATTGGACTTTTCTGCTTCTTCCTTCCACTTGCACATATGTTGACCTTTAATTTTGTGTAGTTCTCAAACTCTCTTTTGATACAATTATTTTGGATATAAGCTATCAAGTATATTAGTTGTTTAAGTAATGAAATGAATTTGAGTAAGGATGCCGATCTCACAGGGGTTGGTATTACTTGTATTCTAGAAAATTTTAAAATAATGAGTTAGTAATTGAACTATCTACAAGTATATACACTATTTATAAGCTAGTATCCTAGGCCATTGTAGTTATTAGTCATAGAGACAAAAGATCAAACAGTTAAGGATTTGTTTGCTATGCTACATATAATAAAGCCTAATAGTATAAAATTTGATAGGATAAGACCTGACAAAATTTTAAAATAATGTAGTATTTGGTGTAATATTATATTAGATAATGTATTGTATAAAATAATAATATCCTACATTTGATGATACATGAGATAATATTGAATAAGATAAAAATTAACTATTTTGACAAAAATACTTTTAATTTAAAAATATACTATATTTATCTAAATTTATTATGTTATATTAATTTTTAAAAGGAGAAAGCATTAGTGAGTAAAGATGTATATAATACATGGTGGCCTAACCAACCCAATCACATCAAGTTGGGTTGGGGTAGGCTAACAATGTAAGCCAGTTTGGCTCGCCTGATCCTATGAATTTTTAAAAGAAATTTTTTTTTTATAAGGGGCTTGTATGAAAATCTTTATGTTTTTAAGGGTAAAATATAATTTTATAAAAACTTATATAAAATTTTTATTTTTTTCAAGATTTATCTTATAATTTTTACCAAAGGTTAAAAAAAAAGGTAGCCTAATTAGCCTAACCCATCTCGATACTATATTGAACCTGGTTAGGTCAAAGCACTGGGCTTAACCAATACTTGTTCTACCCATGATTACTCTTACTTGATCTCATAAAAAAAAATTTTAGACATACTAGGGTGAGCCACTTGATCGGACTGGGTTGTACACTCAGCTAGCCATGTTAGCAAATTTTTTTTAAGTATAATTTCATAAAGACTTAAGTGAAAGTTTCATATTTGTTAAAGACAAAATATAATTTTACATAGATTTTATATAAATTATTTTTTTAGAGTCATTTTATAAATTTTACCAAAAATTTTTTAAAAAGAAAAGTGGCTTGAGTAACTCAAAAACTAATATGGCTTGACTTGAGTCTAAATCAATAGGCTGGGCTCAGGAATAAAGCTTAAAAAAGTAACTTAGTGTAAAACTGAGCCGAGCACCAAACTAAACCAAAACTTGACCAAACCTGACCTATGAACACCCTTACAAATGAGGGTTGGAATAGGAAAGTATTAATAAATTTTTATACATTAAAATCTAATCAGATCTAATTTTACTTTCAAAAGCTTGATTAGCTTATACATTATTTTAATGTATAGATAGGATTTGATGTATAAACTTATAAAATACATTATTTGCATAAAACAAATGATAAGTTCATAATATATTGTATCGATTTATACTATCGAGCTTAATACAATATACCAAATGGGCCCTAAAAGACATAAAATATAAAGATAAAAAGATTCAAAATATGACTCAAGACTCAAGACACTTAACCATGAATTAGATGAGATCTTGGCTTCTCCATCCTTTAGCACTCAAAGTTCAACATCAAATTCTTATTCATTATGAATAGTAAGAATTCCTAATGTATTAAAACTCATACCTAATGTGTTAAACTATTATAATCCTAATCTCTCTTAAATAGCTAGCTTCAGTTTACCTAAGTTCAATTACATGTAAGAAGTGTTAGAATTGAATGAATACAAGTTTAATTAATATGAAGACTTAGATTCGATGTGTTCATAATTGCTAAACTTAACTACATTTTATCAAGTATCTCTTAGTCAAGCAACTTAATAACATGTGCTAAATCTTTGGTTTTCTTAGCATGAGTGCTCTTGTCGGACTAAGTCATACAAATATTTAATTGTAAATTACTCAAACTTTTTAGTTAATGTTTAAATCTAGCTACTCCTTTCAGACTACACTAAATCTCAATAGTTAGCTAATATTCAAGTAGTAACTAAAAAGGTATTAAACACATAGAATACACTTATATAGTGAATAAAAACTTTGATATATCATTACTATCAATGATTCAATATATAACAGTCTAGTTCTATCTATTTGTAACACAAAATTATTGTAAAGAGGGATGAAAGAAAGGTAGAAGAATGATGAAGAGCATCTTTTAAGATAAGTGTCTTGAGTGAATGATGGTGAACCATGGATGCAAGATTTCCTTTATAATGATCTTCACACCAGGGAGCTTCTCTCTCTAATTCTTCATAATCACCATCCTTTAGTTTCTTGAAACACCTAAAGGTTCTACAAAATACCCAAAATTGGCAAAGCTCTTAACCTTTTTATCTGTTTGAAAAAAAATCCATATATATAGGTTCTCAAAATTAAGTCAAAATTTGCCATGTTTTCGTAATCAACATTATGGCATTGTAGTGCTAATACTATAAATAAGTGAATTGCTTCACACCTTAGCTCATGGGCATGACTATGGAAAGTGAGTGCCTGGGCACCTTGCTTGCTGGACTTTCTATTAGTGTAGCACTTTCTTTAAGTCCTAGGCTTTAGAAATCCATAACCTATACTCTAGAAACCCATATGGCAATTCTTGGGCAATTAACCTATAAATGTTATATAGGAAATTAATCCAAGACTTAAATTTAAGTAAATAAGTAATAATCAACTAACCATTAAAATCACATAAAAACTAAAACATGGAATTTAATTAAAGCTTAACTAGAAACTACTAAATTCTATTAATTAACATTAGGATTTGGCTAAACTTTATTGATAGACTATGCAAAAATAACTCGAATTATAAGAGTTATTAGAGGTTTAAACTTCATTTGTGCTTACAACATTAAGAACAAGGCTCAAAATTAAGGTTTTTCATAATAATTTCTATATATTTCAATAAATCAACCCTAAATACAATTTAACCCTTAAAATGAATATAAAATAGGAAATATTTGTAACAAAACACTTGATGAGTCCGTATAAAATGATATAAAAACATAGATATAAATGAGACTTATCACTTTTCATCATCATTATATAATTTTTAGCTTTTCTTTCCATTTGACTGGTAGCCTCCTCTTTTTTTTTTTTTTTTTCCAACTCTTTGACTTCGTCCTCTAGCTTATTGATTTTGTCTTGAACTTTATGGGCAACTACACGACCATGTGTGCAAGTAGGGGCATCAAACCATTCAAAGTATAAGCATTACCTAGATTGTCAATAGCATAATACAATCAATTCATAGTTTACAAGTGGGAAAGGCATATCAAACTATTCAAAGTGAGCTCAAAGTCAATCACATTCACCTAAAACTTTGATGATTGGATAATCTCTTTCAAAAACTTCTAGCCTTCCATGACATTTGAGCAACAACATACTTAATGCAATAACATTTACATTTTTGTTCTTGAGGGATGATCTTTAGGTGTTGTGCACAAACTTTCCTTAAATGTGTTGGCTATGACAATTATGAAAAAATGGGTTGAGAAATTAAGTTGCCTCTCCAAAGGCTTTGAAATGGACCAAAAGTTTTAAGAAAGCCCATGGAAATGATAGGGTTGTAAGGAACAAAAATTGAGTAATTTAAGGCAAATAACAAGTCAAGTGACACATGCTCTTGTCTATTAGAAAGTTGATGAATTTAACCTATTAAATACTAAAGCATTCATAACTTAAACCTCTATAACTCATGCACACTTTGAAACCATATGGTATTAACATGAAATTGAGTTGAACCATAGAGTATCAAATTGTAATTTATCATTTTTAAATCATGTAAGATAAAATCGAACCAAATTAAACTTTTGAGTTTTGATACAAAATTGAAACTCAACTCAAATTGCAAGAATGAAAATTGTATGTTAGCTATTACAAATGAAATAGATTAAAAAAAATCCTTTTTAGTCTTGGCGAAGAAGTGAGATTTTAATTTGATCCTCTATAAATAGTTTTTTCAATTTAGTAACCAATTTTTAAGATGTTTATAATTTTGCCTTTGCATCTCACTTTCATTCAAAAATTTAACATTAAATTTATTAGTATATTAACTTAAAGATGATTGAATGTCAAATTTAACCCACATAATAAAACGAAACAATAATGATTAAACTAGTAGATTGTTAAATTTAATATTAAATTTTGGTTATAAATAGAATGGAATTATATCATTCTAAGCCTTTTTTAGATTGACAACTTAAATTAAAAGAAATAACTGGTCAAAAATTAAATTGAAAGTTTAACTATATTTGTGATTCATGAAAATAAAGTTTTTTCTAATAAATTATTATTTGGAAAGGCAAAAAGAAGCTTCTGCCCCACGACATCCCCGCCACCCCGAAAAAAAAAAAAACTCATAAATGAGGAAACTTGAAAGAACAGTTTTCCTTTCGATACCCGGCCATCTCTGCGCTGCGTGTCTTTGCCATGGCTTCCTCTCCGCAATCTTTCCTTCGCAAGATTTTGTGCATGATCAGCACCCTCGTATCTATTTTGGGCCTCCAAGTATTTGCTTGGAAATCCCCATTTAATCCTCATGACGTGCTTCCTCTTTTGCCTAGACAGGTCTCTTGGCCTATTCTCAACTCTCTCCACAATGCAGTCGATCTTCTCCCCGCGTTCGTGGGTGCTGCTTCGTCCCCAAATGACTCTGTGGAATGGAAGGGGGCGTGCTTCTACAAGAACACAGCGTGGATGGAGTTTCACAACAAGAGCGGCAGCGAATTTGGTGGCGGAACCCTGCATTTGAAGGTTAGTTTAGAAGTTCGATGCCTTGTTTGATTTTAGTAAATCTGTGTGATTTTGAAGTTTTAGACATCTAGGGCACTTTTTCTTATTATCAAAATTCTGATTAGTGTTATTGTAATGAACGTAGATTCAAGAATTAAACGTCGTTGTTGCTAAAGCTAGGGGTCTGAAAGAGGTTGATTTCAGTCATATTAGGTTAAATCTTATCAGTAATGAACTTTGCGGGGGTATATACAATTCATTGAGGAAATACCAACTTATGGGTTTGCCGTTTGTCCCCTTAAATGTTCAATTTATCTTCCTCGGCGTCCTACGTTTTGATTTTCCGAATTGTTGAAAACTAGATGTTCAATTTCTGAATTTGAACTCAAATTATGTGGCCTATATATGCAAAGTTCAAGTTCATAGATCATACATTTTGCTTGTACATATGTGTACGAGAGCAGAGAACTTGTAACCTAGATTTTAATATCCAACTAAATTGAAGTAGATTGCGTCACCTTCTTTATTTTTCAAGTTCTCCTAATAGTCTTACTGTTGGGCCCTAGTAGTTTTATATTATGCTTTTTGGTCTAAATCTGATTAAATCCTAGTGGGCATTGCTTCTTGTTAAAGAGCCTTTAGGTTTTCGGTCTATTTCTTTTAATCATGTTTTTATTTCATCTAATTGCATCCCCCTCCCCCCTCCAGTTTGTTATTTCTCGGGGAGAAGAGGGAGGGATGTGACTTAGGTTAGGAACAAACTAGAATTCATGAGACATAATTTGGAGTATTTTTCAATACTTAAATTGCAAAAAAAAATAAGATTTGAAATATTTTGGCATTTCAAAATTTTAATTTTGCATTGTTTTTGCTTGCTATTACATGATAAGATATCAAGTTCATAAAATCTGGTGCTTCTGATTGGGTTAGTAAATCATTATTTGTTTATGGGGTTCTATGATTTTATATTTCTCTATTATTTTCTTTGTGACTTGGGTTTCAAAGAAATCTAGCTTGTCAAGGAATCAACTATCCCAAAACTTAAGTGGTTTGGAGAAAGTCCAGGATTGGTTCCTATCATCAACTCTAACACATCCCCTCTTACAAAATCTCTTTGGCTTGAAGCAAGGGCAAGGCATTGTTATTTGATAAAACAACTTACCTTGTACTAATATTTACTCTAATTAACAAGTGGGGGTGGCAAGGATTAAATTCTTGACCTCCTTGTTGAAGAAGGTTTTATACCATGTGAAGGAGCCAAATATCTCTAAAAGTTTAAGTTGTTATGTGATGGCCTAGGAGTGGTCTTAAGTTATTATTTCTAACATGGCTGATTATCTATGTGCTCAACCAGGTTAGCAATGCTCATAGTTGGACATGTATGGATATTTATGTCTTTGCTACTCCATATCGTGTGACATGGGACTATTATTTCCTGTCTCGGGAGCACACATTGGATTTCGAAGAGTGGGAGGGGAAAGCTGAGTATGAGTATGTAAGTAGCTTCCTTCAGTAGATCATTGCCAGGTTTATGGTATGGCTAGTTTTTAAACATGCGTTTTGGTTTTAGGGATCCTTACTCTGTTTGCAATCAGGTTAAAAACAGGGGGGTATCAATTTTCCTCATGAAAGCTGGGATGTTGGGAACCCTTCAAGCACTGTGGGATGTATACCCCTTGTTTATAAATACTGCATGGGGTGAGAACTCCAATCTTGGGTTTCTGAAGAAACACATGGGAGCTTCTTTTGAAGAACGTCCTCAGCCATGGGTTACAAATATAAGTGTTGATGACATTCACTCTGGAGATTTCCTTGCCATTTCAAAAATTCGAGGTCGCTGGGGTGGGTTTGAGACTCTAGAGAAATGGGTCAGTGGAGCATATGCTGGTCACACTGCTGTTTGCTTAAAGGATCCTGATGGAAAGCTATGGGTTGGTGAATCAGGGCATGAAAATGAAAAGGTAAAACCAATTAAGTTGCACAAATTACAATAGTGTTTCTTTTGGTTTAAGACTATATGTAATATTTCATAATCAGTCCCCATTGTTTTGATTACACTAGTGGTAAGGTCTAGCTTATAGGAAAATAAGATAAATTCTAATAAGAATATAATAAGCAAGGATCTCACTCAAAATACTCTCACTAGCCAAACATGAGGAGAATCTCCAATGTGAGAATAAAAGATGAATATTATTTTCTCTATCAATCCCTAGGTACAGCTGCTATCCATCTATTTATAGATAAAAATATATGCTGAAATAATTAGATAAAGCTGGAAAAAATCTCCTAAAAATCTGGAACAAACATCTCCTAATAATCTGAAACAAATATGACCGTTGGGAACCACTTATGGACTTATGGTTCCTTATTTTACTCAACCAAAATTTGACTCAGCAACAAAAAATAAAAATTCAAATAATCAGAATTTAATTTATTTTTTGTCGAGTTCTCCTCCTTGAATAAGTTCTCAGTGGTCTCTTACATTACCCCCCCTTCGAAACTCAACTTGTCCTCAAGTTGGAATGAGGGGATTTGAGCCTTAAGGAGATCATAATCTTCCCAACTAGCATCCTTAATAGGTTGGTTTTCCCACTGTACAAGTAACTCTAAAGTATGGTCAGTTAACCAGTGATGTTGCACAATCTTAGAAAGTGAAAGGATGAGCTCCAAATCAGCAGATAAAGGAAGAAGGGCTGGAGGAATAGCTGGTGATTGACCAAGTGCAGGACGAAGTAGCGAGACATGGAAAATAAGATGAATTTTGGAACTGGGAGGGAGCTTGAGTTCATACGCCACTTGTCCAATACGTTTAAGAACCTTATAAGGGCCAAAAAACCTTGGAGACAGCTTCTCAAATTTTCTTTTGGCCAAAGATTTCTAGTGATAGGGCTGTAATCGGTGTTGATCAACATGGAGTTTCATGTGGTTTTGGGCTTTCAACAGATTATCACGCAAAACCTTAAGCATAGCATAACGCATTTCCAATTGTTCTTCCAAATCAGCAACAAGAGTCTCGCCTTTGACATAGGGACAAAAAGGAGGAGGATCCCTTCCATAGACAAGCTTGAATGGGGTGTTATTGACAGACACGTGGTAGCTAGTGTTGAAAGAAAATTCTGCCCAGCAGAGATACATACTCCAAAGCTTGGGTTGCTCATGAGCAAAGCAACGTAAATAACTCTCCAAGCAGCGATTTACCACCTCAGTTTGTCCATCTGTTTGTGGGTGATAAAAAGTGCTCATATTTAAGCGAGTTTGGCTCAAATGGAACAGTTCTTGCCAAAAAGCACTTAAAAAGAGAGGATCACGATAAGAAATAATAGACTGAGGAATGCCATGTAGCCTTACAATTTCTTGGCAAAATAAACCAGCCATTGATTTTGCAAAATATGGATGAGACAATGCAATAAAGTGGTGTACTTACTAAGACGATCGACCAGTACGAGAATAACATCAAAACCGCTAGACTTTGGAGGGCCTGTGATAAAGTCAAGAGATATATCCTCCCAAATTCGTTCTTGGAATGGGGAGTGGTTGCAAAAGACCAGTAGGAGCAAGTGTTTGGTATTTATTTTGTTGGCATGTCAAACAGTGCTGCACATAATGTTTAACGTCATTCTTCATGGCACGCCAATGTAAATGAGTGCTCAAATGTTTCAAGGTCTTAAGAAAACCTCCATGATCACTAGTAGGAGTAGCATGTGCTTCTTCCAATAACTTAGTTTTGAGAGAGGCTTGGTTGGGAATAACCATATGAGCCTTGTAATAAAGCTTCCCATTAACAAAGTTGTAATT
Organism: Erythrophleum fordii; assembly: GCA_032878935.1. Classification (NCBI taxonomy): domain Eukaryota; kingdom Viridiplantae; phylum Streptophyta; class Magnoliopsida; order Fabales; family Fabaceae; genus Erythrophleum; species Erythrophleum fordii. The sequence continues at coordinate 1,722,431 of JAVQMF010000025.1, read as the reverse complement.
TGATAAATGGGTTTGGGTTGCTGTAGATCATCAATAATTGCCTTTGTTTCAGGATCTTCAAGCAAAGCTACAGGCAATTATTGAAGGTCATCCGCCAAAGGAATGACAATTTGGAAGAAATTGGCATGTTGAGGCCTACGAGAGAGGAAATCAGCTGCTGTGTTGTCTTTCCCAGCCTTATAAATGATGGAAAAATCAAATGGAAGAAGCTTGAGCATGAGTTGTTGTTGTGAATTAGCGAGAATATGCTGTTCAAGGAGGTGTTTAAGGCTGGAGTGGTCAGTCTGAACATAGAATCGTCGACCCGTTAAGTAATGCCGCCATTTTTGAATTGCAAGCACCAAAGCTAGTAACTCTCGATCATAGGCAGACTTATATCTATTAGAAAATGAGAATCTCTTGCTAAAGTAAGCAATAGGGTGGCCTTCTTGCATCAAGACAGCTTTAATACCTTCCATTGATGCATCACATTTAATCGTAAATGGAAGTTGGAAGTTGGGCAGTTGTAACACTGGGGTGTTAATCATAATCAATTTCAGATCTTGAAAAGCTTTTTGTGCCTATTCTGAACAGCAAAAAGAATTTTTCTTTATTAATTTAGTTAAGGTCTAGCAAGCATACCATAATTTTTCACAAAGTGACAATAGTATCCAGTAAGTCCCAAGAATCCATGGAGCTCTTTGACATTTTTAGGGACAGGCCATTGCACTACAGTGGTAATTTTGTCAGAATCAACTTCAACACCATGTGCAGAAACCTTGTGTCCCAAATAGTTGATCTTAGAATGCCCAAGAAAACATTTCTTAGCATTTGCAAAGAAGGAATGCTATTGCAAAATGCTAAAAACTTGTCTAAGATGCCGTAGATGTTGCTACGTAGTGGTGCTATATACCAAAATGTCATAAAAGAATACCAGGACAAATTTTCTCAAAAAGGGCGGAAATAAATCATTCATAATAGATTGACAAGTCGCAAGAACATTAGTAAGGCCAAAAGGCATAACTAAAAATTCATAATGCCCCGAATGAGTACGAAAAGCTGTTTTATGAATGTCTTCAGGCAACACACGAATCTAGTGATAACCAGAACGTAAATCAATTTTAGAGAAATATGCAGCACCATGTAATTCATCTAGAAGCTCATCAATACTTATCTGGTATAGTAATCTGATTAAGGCGGCAATAGTCAATGCAGAGACGCCACGACCCATCTTTCTTACTCACCAGCAATACAAGAGCCGCAAAGGGACTTGAGCTTGGACGAATAAATCCCCTATTTAACAATTCTGCCACTTGAGCCTCAATTTCATCTTTTTGAGAGTGAGGGTATAGGTAAGGCCTCAAGTTGGGAGGAGACGAATTAGGGAGCAGTGGAATAGAGTGGTAATGACCATGGGCAGGAGGCAAAACAGTGGGTTCAATGAAAACTTGAGTAAAGTTGTGAAAAATTGGCTCAATAACAAGAGATGCTGCGTCAACCACTTGAGTAAAAAGCAAACTTTGAAGATGAACATGAGTATTACCTTCAGAATTTACCCCTTGTAATTTATATTTTTTGCCATTTACCCAAAAAATCATAAACATCTTATTCCAGTTGACTTGCACAGTGTTCAAAGATGTTGACTATTTAATACCCAGAATCAAATCAGCCCCATCGAGAGAAAAGGGGTAGAACTCTTCATGAATAATTAAATTGGAGACCTTTACCTCCACATCTGGGCATATTCGATTGCAATGTACCATACTCCCATTGCCAATCTGAACACCGAACGTGGGGACTGAATGAACAGTGAGCTTCAACTCCTTTAAAAATGTTTCTGAGACGAAATTGTGGGTAGACCCACTATCAATGAGCACTAGAACTTCTTGGCCCTGTAGAGACACACGAAGCCTCGTGGTGACTGCCGTATCTTTTCTCAAAATTGCATTGAAGGAAATTTCAGCCGAGTCATCGTGTAGCACTATGTCGACTTCAGCATCGAACTCAGGTGGGGGAACAAGCTCCTCACCTTTGTTGGTTAACTCCATCAACAAGAAGGAGGATTTACAGCGATGGCCAGGGTGAAACGATTCTCCACACTGATAGCACAACCCCTTATCTCTCCTCTGTTGGAGCAGAGAATCTGCTGGGTTGGATCGAGTTGAGATCGCCGCTAGCGGTTTGGATGAATTGGAGGTTGCGTTTGCTGATTTGGTGAGATACGCAGGTTCTGAAGCACTTCCCCTTTGGTCTCGTGCATCTCGCTGGTGGGAAGCAGTTGACAAAGTCAAACGACTGTGATAGTTAGTGGTATTGTGCTTGGGCCCACGAATTTGGGACTTGTTTTCATATTGGAGAGCTAAGCTAGCTGCTCTATGAATAGTACGAGGCTTTTGGATTTTGACATCAGCTTTTAATTCTTCTTTTAAGCCTCCAATAAAAATTCCCAGAAGACAATGCTCTGGTCAGTTGGAAACTCTCGCTACACGCCTTGCAAATTCTTGTCTATATTCTTGCAGAGATCCTATTTGTTTGATGGTAGCCAAATATTCATTGGGATTTTGGTACTCTGGAGGCCCATAATGTTCTTGCAGAATCTTCACAAATTCGTCCCAATAAATAACAGTACGCTCTGAATTTATCCAAGAAAATAAATCTAGTGCATTTCCTTCCAGATACATAGAAGCCACATCAACCTTGAAATCATCGGGTGTCTGGTAGTATCTAAAATATTTTCCAACTTTAAGAATCCACCCACGAGGATTGCCTCCATTGAATTTAGGAAATTCAATTTTGGTGTGTGGTGGTTTCCTTCTATAACCCTAAGGGGTATCCAAATCTTCTTTGCTTTCTTCATCCCAATGAGAATGCCTTCGGGAATCGCCAATTGGAGCTTTCCCTTTTTCTTTCACGTTGGTAGTGGCGGTAGTTTTAAGTGCAGCTACTTTATCTGTTAAAGCATCTAAAACACAGAGTTTTGATGCTATCACATCCAAGGGATCTGGGTGTTGCTTAGATGGGTTATTAGAAGAATCAGAGGGAACATGGGAAGCACGAGTTGTAACCATTTTGGAACAAACTTGGCTTTGATACCAAATTGGTAAGGTCTAGCTTATAGGAAAATAAGATAAATTCTAATAAGAACATAATAAGCAAGGATCTCACTCAAAATCCTCTCACTAGCCAAACACAAGGAGAATCTCCAATGTGAGAATAAAAGATGAATATCATTTTCTCTATCAATCCCTAGGTACAACTGCTATCCATCTATTTATAGATAAAAATATATGCTGAAATAATTAGATAAAGCTGGAAAAAATCCCCTAAAAATTTGGAACAAACTTCTCCTAATAATCTGAAACAAATATGACCGTTGGGAACCACTTATGGACTTATGGTTCGTTATTTTACTCAACCAAAATTTGACTCAGCAACAAAAAATAAAAATTCAAATAATTAGAATTTAATTTATTTTTTGTCGAGTTCTCCTCCTTGAATAAGTTCTCAGTGGTCTCTTATCAACTAGTCTTCTACTAACTTTTGTAGAAAGCACCATGCTGCTTAATTGTTTTAGGATTTGACCCCTCAACAAAGGATAGTGAAGACAGAATATGGAAACTAGGGTTCTAGGATTTGATCCTTAACCTCTTCTTGAATCCAAATGCTTCGCCTCCTGTAATTCTTTCTTTTGTCTTTATGCTTTCTCTTCCCACTGTCTACTGTGGTTGAGAACATTTCTGCAGTCATTGTGCTCCTCCAGCTACGTTTCCTTTATTTAATGCCAGAAGTGGCTTTTCATTTGTATTTTGTATTTCTACCTTCGGATTATCTGTCTCTTGAATTGCCCCATCTTGTTTATAACTCGAGCTTGAGAGGACAGTAGCTCTTCAGAAGTAAGTTGTCAAACCAATATTCAGAGGTTAAGCTATAGAGGACTTGTGAAAAATTTGAAATACTGTTCAAAAGTAATAGTGCTTCAGCCCTAACAATTTCCTTATCTCAGATGAATCTAGAATGTTAAATGTATAGATTTTCCTTTATGATGAACGATTCATTGTTAATTTGAGCAACGGCTAGTCAGTTATGTAGAAATAATTTGCATTCAATGGACATATGTTTTATTTGTTTCCTTTCTTTTTGTTACAGGGGGAAGATATTATTGCTGTGTTACCTTGGGATGAGTGGTGGGACTTTGAACTGAAAAAGGATAGTTCTAACCCCCATATTGCTTTGCTTCCTTTACACCCTGATATTCGAGCAAAGTTTAATGAGACTGCTGCATGGGAGTATGCAAGGACCATGGCAGGCCAACCTTATGGTTATCATAACATGATTTTCAGCTGGATAGATACGTTGAATGGGAACTATCCACCTCCCCTGGATGCTCATGTGGTAATCATCTTAATAAGCTATCCTGCTTTAATATTTTCCCTCATGTATGCATTAATATCCAATCCATAATTAATGCATACAAAACATCATCACTAAAATGATTGTGTGTGTATATGTAGTAATACTGTTTAACCTCATATATATTACCCTATGAATTTATTGCTGTTGACTAAATAGTTTATGAACTCTATACATATGAACTAAATACTTGGAGTTAAAACAGAATTATTTTTCGTGGGAGGGGAAAAAGAATTATTCAACTAAATGCACGAGGCCTTAAAAATTTTGGGGGAGGGGCCCCTTCTCATCCCTATCATTGCATCTGGCTTTATCCACAATCTACAAAACTTAGAGTTTTTGACCATTAGCTATGTTGTTCTGCAGGTTGCTTCTGTTATGACTGTTTGGAATCAGCTCCAACCTGATTATGCTGCTAATATGTGGAATGAAGCCTTGAACAAACGACTTGGAACTAAGGTATGCTGCAATCTTTACTTCTTGTTTCGATAAGAATATGATACAAAACATTTAGGCTGATGACACTAAATTGAATTAGTGTCTTCCATACAGAGGATGAAATGCTTGTGATCCATTGCAATTGCATGGATAAGTACACAATTTGCTATTGGATTTCATTTCTGCATGCAGTGCAAATATTTTAGGGCATTTGACATGCATACATGGGGCATAGTTGGCATCTGTATCTCTTATATATAACTGCTTTGTGATGATTTGAAATCCTATCATTCATTAAATGAGTTAACCATGGAGCTTTCATTTTTGGATTCTCAGGGACTTACCCTTCCAGAAATTTTAGTAGAAGTTGAAAAATGTGGATCGTCTTTTGATGAACTACTGACAATTCCAGAACAAGATGACTGGAACTACAGTGATGGGAAGTCAACTTCTTGTGTTGCTTTTGTTCTTCAGATGTATAAGGAGGCAGGATTGTTTGATCCAATTGCTAGCTCTATTCAAGTCACAGAGTTTACGGTGAGTTTGTTCAAATAGTTTGGTTTTCATCTTTTAGTTTGCAATATTTTAATAATTTGGGAATTATATCTTGCCAAAAATCAATAAGAGAGGTTGAGTAAATTGAATTTGTTATCTTGGCTGTTTAGAGTTGTGATTGCATTCCAATTTTGTACCCACACAACACTGGTTTAGGAAATTTCCACAAGTTTTAGTGATGTTGATTGAGTTGTGAGGGCTTTTATTTGAAGGAGTGAAAAATATAGCTGATAGACATGAGATCGAACATATGTCTGTAGAGGCATGTTCATGAATGGGGTTGCACTCTTCGTAGGACTTTGACTCTTTTTGCTGTGTGTTTTGCAAAGGGTTAGTGCCATTGGGTGATGCAGAGACAAAGGTGCCCTTCCAATATTATTTCAATAAAACGACCATCCACTAAATTTTTGCCTCCTTTAGGAAGCAAATGAATGTCCTCTGCATTGAGTAGTAGAGACCATCACATCCTTCAATCCATTGAAAATAAAAGTAGGTCATTGAGAATAGTGTAGATATCAATTCACAAGACCTGTTTTTATTTTTTAATGATTTAGAAATTAAGAAATCTGTTTGTACTGTAGTAGTTTCTGCATCAAGTGGGTCGAGCCATTTCTTTTGACTCTTTCAAATTTGATAAATGTTGGTTTGTCATGTATTTCATTATAGTTCTATGATTTTAAGTATCATTTCCTATTTGCTACCTTTGAATTTCATATTCGAAGTTGCGATTGGATCCATATATAAGCTTATCTGTGTGCTATGAATGCAGATAAAAGATGCTTACATGCTCAATTTTTTTGAGGACAATTCAAGTCGCTTGCCGAAATGGTGCAATGATGGAGACACTGTGAAGCTCCCTTATTGTCAGATTAAAGGCAAGTATCGAATGGAGTTACCCAGATACAACACCATGCAACCATATCCTAATATGAGTGAAAGGTGCCCATCTCTGCCGCCAGAGTACTTCAGACCAAAGAATTGCTAGAATCTTTTGCTCCTATCTAAGGGCTGATTGCTTCACCAGATTATGTACGTGTTTGGAAACTTGATAGCTTTCTCCAAAACCACGTTTTCTCTGAAGTAACAAATTGTTGCTTTTATATAAATGTGGTTTGCCACCGTAATTCCAAACACACCTTACTTGTCCTTTAGATACCTGGTTTGTTTAGGGAGTGACAATTGATTTTTTGATGTTATTGTAGACATATGGTCAAAGAGAAGTAAAATCAATTCAAGTGTATATATTCTTACAACTAGTATTAGAACATGCATGTAATCTTGGGTAATCTCTGTAGCTACATTGATCATAATGTAAATAGATGGGATTTCAAATCTGTATTATATGCAAAATTTATTCCATGTCTTGCCTCCATTTTTTTTCTTTCTGGTAGTTTGGCGCTGGTTAACATTGATATTGGATACATGCAGATTGTTGTACTGTACATTATGAAAATTGAACTAGTACTCTACTCCAATTCTTCATTGTAAATTGTTATGATGTCATCTTACCCGCTAATATCTCCCCTTTGTGAGAGCCCTGCATATTTTCGCCTGTGAAAAGTGTGTTTCTTCTCTCTTTGTGAGGGTTTTATAAGGTCCGTTAGGTTGGAGAAGAAAATGAAGAAGAGAATGTAAAATGTGGGTAGGTAAGATAGGAAATAATTTGTCTTTTTTTTAAAAAGTAATTTGATAGTTAAAATGATGATTTGATAGATATAATAAAAAATATAAAGGTATAATAGACATCGCATAATCTATATAAAGGGAATGCAATCGTGTTGCAGCCAACCAAACGAAGCATTAGTATCAATTTTGCTATTTTGTTTGCCTGGTTTCAAATTTCTTTGCGATTGAAAGCTGGAATGGGGGTAGATACAGGAGGTAATGATGGCGGATTTCAGGAAGAGGGAATATTGTTATCATTGGATTGGGAAAATAGTAGTGGTATTGGAATTGGACGTAAGGCTTTGGTTGGGAGATTGCTATAAGAGAAGGTGCTGAATAAAAAACACTGACATCGATGATAAGAAAAAGAATAGGATGGAATCCTCTAGATAGGTTAGAAATATTAGAGGTGAAGAATGCTTTCACTTTCACATTTGGGAGAGAGGAAGAATGCAGTAGAATTCTGAGAGGAAGGCCTTGGTCCACGATGGGATGCCTGTTGAATGTTCAGGCATGGATAGAATTTATGGTGTTTTGTGAGATTGATTTTAGCTTATGTTTGTATTGGGTTCAATTTCACAATATTCCATTGGAGGCGTTGAGCGAAGGAAGCATTGTGAAACTGGGATCTATTGTGGGTGACGTTGTAATGACCGGTGTTAAATGGTAGGATTCGAGAAGCTTTGTCAGAGTAAGGGGAATGGTTGATCTGAAAAGGCCTTTGGTATTTGATTTTTGCGTTCCGCAACCGGGATTATCAAAGTTATGGGTCTCGGTAAAATATGAAAGATTACAAAATTTGTTATAAATGTGCCGTTATGGGTGACCCAAGAAACTGTAGGGGGATGAAGAAAATGTCAATTATCAAACCTGAAGAACCGATGTATGGCCATGGTTAGGAGTGGTGCGGCTATGGAATTGGGATGAAGCCATTGTCCTCTGTAAGGAAGGGTGGTGTGAGATGGGAAGATGTGTGATTATCGAGAGGGTAAAGTGCGTGGAAATAAAAAAGAGGATAATAGAAATTGGGTGAATGATGAGTTGGCTAACGGTTTGATGGGGATGAATGATAATGGTCTTGAGAACCGAGTCATGAGGTAAAGGAGAGTGCTTTTTAACGATGGATCGTGTGAGAAGCCATGGAAAGAAAGGTTGCGTGGGAAAGAGCCAGTCTCAATTAAGGAAGATTTTGGGCTTAAAATTGGAAGCCCAGCTGCAAGTGAGAACATTTTTTTTTTAATTTAGAGGTAAAGGCCCAGTTTGGTAGTATGCACGAGACAGACTGTGATATGGAGATGAAGCATGAGAGAAATGATAGCTGAGCTGAAAAGGAGATAAAAATTGAGGAGTTGGATTCATGTCAGCGTAATGTCACTCCATCTGAGTACGTTGAAGAAATTCCCTCAGATAAGGAAGAGAATGAGGGAGCTGCAGTTCCGTTTATGCAGCCTAGTCCACTATCTGAACTTCTTAACAAATTAATGAAGGTGAACATAAAGAAGTGCGGGTGAAGCAAGCCACAGAAAATGAAGAGAGTTAAAAGTGTTTGAGAGACTTATTAGCAGTAAGCTAGTATTGCTCTTTTTTCTGTAAAGAAAAATAAAATATCCAGGGAAAGAAAAGTAGAGGGAATGGGAGAAAGGAAAGGAAGGATAACAAGGTGAAGTGTAGCAAGTCAGAAGAAGGTTTGGTGGGCATTCTTGTTAATAGGAGTGCACATGGGTTGGGCATTCGATAGACTCAATGCTCGGCCCGTTTTGCTATTCAGGTTAAGTTTTAGCTCAAGGCTTAGCCTAACCTGATCAGGCTTGGTTATAAATGGGGTTTGATTGGGTTAGAACAGGTTTTGGGCTAGGTTGGGCCTTTTTTTTTTAAGGGAAAAACAATCAAACACTGCCACGCCTTGTGTTTTATAACTTCCCATTTGTTTTTTAACCTCACTTTTTCTTTCCTTGGCTTTCTTTTGGAGGCTATCTTATTCTCCATTCTTTTATTATTCTCATTTTCTAATGAAATTCTTTTACTATTAAAAATAAGATTTATTTTCTTATCCCCCCACCTATGTGGCTAAAAAGCAAAAACAATAAATTTCTTGCCTCACGCTCACACATACGTGTAACCAATTTAAGTATAGAAGAGAACAATAGGCAGACTAGGACGACTCAGGACTGGGTATTCTTCTGTCATCAAAAGCACAATTTGATACAATGAAAATATCACCAATATTAGCTCCTTTGGCTTGAAAGAATCCCTGAACAGTAAAATTAGAAAAACTTGTTTATATATATATGTGCATACAAGTTCATATGTCTGCTTCAAAATCTTTTCAACAACATGAAAGATTCTATAAAGTATTTGATGCATAATAAAAATAATGTGCAACTCTTTCCTTCGCTAGCAAAAATAGAACTAAAATAGAACGAAAATTGATATAGCAAATTGTTACCATCAATTGTTCTATGAGAAACAAGAGAAATAAGATTTTATATCAAGTAGAACCAAAACTAAATCAGATAGAGACCAAGGAATAAAACAACATAATATGCAAGTCAATGTTATAGATTAAAAAATAAAAAAAAAAGCAAATATGACAATTTTGCAGGAAAGAGAGGGGAAGATATTTCCTACCTTGAAGCCACTAGCCGTGCTTGCATTTATGATCAAATCTAGCTATAATGGTTGAATAGCAGCATATGTCACAAGAGAAGATGATGTTGTACCTACACTATCAACCCCCAAAAGAAAGGGCTTAGCACTCATCGCATAATTCTGAAATTAAAACTCCCACTTTTTTCTCCATGTTCCTTACGGATATGTAAGATGGGGGGCATCCTTGACACTCATGCCTGTGCTACTTATAAAGACCCATGTTATACAGCCTAAAAATTAGGACGGTCTAGTCTTATTGAAAATTAGCAAATTAAATAGGCAACAATATTGCTGGGATATACTTGTACTAAAGATGCCCATGTTTTCATTTCAGTGGTAATGGTTATGATTATGTTAGCAACTTAATCAAAATTCCCAAATTATCACAAATCTTCTAATAAATGAATAAACACATCATAGTTAAAAGTAAAAATGTTGAAGGCTTTACTTTTGCATTATAAGATGTAAAGAATCAAAAGGCAAATGGACATTGTTTGCTAATATGTCTATTAGACAGGTTAGTCTCGAAATAGTAGGAAATAAATTGGAAATAACACAAATGCTTACCCAGAGTTGGATCTTTTCTAGGCCAAATTAAATTTATGTTAAGATCTTTGTATATACCGCTAAGCATGCAGACTAGAACCATTTGTTCTTGTTCTTTCAAAACCTAGTAATGTTTAACCCTGTAGGTGAAGTAATGTTTTCTTCACCTTTTGTACAAGATCATGTCCTTTTTTGTGTTCTAAAAACTACACTTATTAAAATTGAAGAACAAAGAAACGATAAAAGGAAGCAGATAACAAACAAACCTCAATTTTGCACTCATGATCTCACACCTCTTATAGAGCCATGTCTTCTATAGTTCATCATACAAATACATTAGGTAAGTCAATGTATCATTAGCTATCAAAACAATAGATTTATATATAATAGTACCCATGTATTTATGTTGATGCTATGACTTAGTTTAATAAGCACTCCAAGTATCTGCTCCAAGACCTAAGTGAGAATAATGGTTTCAGTATTTACATACCATTGTGAATATGCAATCCAAAAAAGAAATGTAAATTGTAACGGAGCAGATATTTTGTCACTTATTGCATAGTAGTACAAGCATTTAGGAAGTTTGCGCTTCCAACTTCCATAATAGGCTTCCAAGGATAAAACATTAGTGACAAAGGATTAGGAATGGATTGTGTTTGGATAAACATAGTCCTCCTTTGCCCTATCCATATAAAAAAAAGGCAATAAATTGATTGTGCTCAACAACCATAGCCAACTGTTAAAAAAATTCATATATTGTTACTAGAAATAAAATCTAACAAGATCAAATTTTTAGTGCTCTTTAAAATGAAATGATTACTTCCTTTTAGTACACATTAGAAATCAATAACCTATCATAAATTCAATATCTTGGTTCAAGTATAACATGGAATTACAACTAAAATAGAGCAACAAATTGCATATAAATCATTCTTTTTTTCAATAAACTTTAAGAACAGAGAAAGCATATCTACTCTCACTATAGCAATATCCATTAAACAATATTTTCACTTTAGCAATTGAGAAAATGGAAGGCAGAAACTCAAATGATATGCTGAAACTTGTTTTATCATAGAATAAAACCCCAAAAATCAAGGAGTCATAAACCTCAATTAAGCATTTGTCATATCCTAAACACACAGGAAATTCTTATATGCTTCAGTAATTAAAGACATAACCAAGTTATTCACTTCAAAGTAAAACTAAGATAGAAGGAGTGTGCTTGAAATCTAATACATATACTAAGTTACATAGTATACCGCAGGTAATGGTGTTTGTTGAAGCTAAATTTGCCATAAATAAGTTCTGCTAGATCTACAGTAGCAAGAGTAGTATTAGCATTGCCAAGAGAGCTATTTGGAGTGGTAAGATTAGGATTAATGCTTTGATTGATTGTGCCACTGATGCTAGTGCTATTAATGTAGCCTCAAGACATTACACTACCATACCATTGAAGGCCTACTTTGGCAAGTAATGTACTACAAATTAAACACATTATTGAATCAGAGGGATGCTTGACTTTATATAAGAAGCATAAATTAATTCTATGAGGAATTTTAATAGCAAAGACATAGTACTAAATTACTAAATTGAAAATAGCTAGTAATTATTCAAGTTCCAAGTCAATAGCAAAGCCATAAAAACTAAATTTAAACCATTAAACAATATCAAATTGCAAATACATATGTTCAAAAAGCCAAACTATATGTTCAAAATACAAATATATGGTAAATATATTGTAAGAACACATTAGGTGACATTCACAACATCTCTAGAGGTAGCTTAAGTTCTTGAGACATTTGTAAAAATTAAACAATGTATTAAAATTAAAAGTAAAAATCAACATGTAGAAAGTACTTTATCAAAGTATGGAGCTTACTGGCAATAATATTCTCAAACTCCTTATACTGATCAAAGTCACATTCATTAAATTTGAACACCATAGGTGATAGTTAATTTTAGGTGCAGATGGGTGTTTCAACTATATTTAGTGATAATGAGCTCTTAAAAGGATCAAGCACACAACCACTAGTGCTAAAAACCGATTTAAAAGCCGTAGTTAACAATTGGCATGGCTAATACATCATGTGTAACCAAAGAAAGCACTTTATACTTCGCTGCATTTTCTTTCCACCATGATAAGATATCAAAAGAAGAATCATCCTCAACTAATCCAACTACAAGATACTTTTCCAACTCTATAGTTTGATTTAGGCTAACTTTTATTTTCTTAGACATATTCCATTTGTTCTTTATCTTACTAGGAGCAAAATTAGACATCTGCATTCCCCTTGGATCCCTTCTACTCAAGTTACCACTTTCTTTAGAAATATTTTGTGATTCATTAACAACCCCCACGACATATTCTTTATATAGATGATAGAATGCATCTTTCACCTTTTTCTCCATAGCCTCACAGAGATTAGGATTATGGTATATCTCTCCAAAAGTAGTATGTACATAGGCAAGTTTATATCTAGGGTCAAATACCACTCTTAGTACTAAACAAGGATTCATGTTCTCTGGCTTCCCTTAATACTTATCATACTTTTCATATTCTCAGCCATCTATCTAAAATGAAGATCCTTCATAGCAGAACTTGATATGAACATATCTAGAATCAAAGAGATGTCATGAAAGCAAGCATTTGAGGTCATATACAATGAACTAATAAGCCTTAATGTAATGTCATAAAAGACCTTTAAAAATTGAACAAACGTAGAGGCATTATTCCAATTAGAAGCTGTAGGAGGACCAATCGGATGAACATCTTCCCTAAAGTGCGCATTATACCCCTCATCTTCATTTTCCATTCTGTTAAATACTAGTTGAAGCTTAATGGCTTATTCCAATATCAAATACGTGGAATTTCACCTAGTTGTAACATTTATGTATATAAGACTCTTGGACTCAATTCTTGCCTTTTCAGCATAACTTTTGAACCTTTGAAGTTTTGCATAAGAAGACCTCACATATCTAACAACATTGCAAATAGTAGAGATCAAGTTATGCATATCTTTCAACTCATCATTCACTACCAAGTTCAAAATACGTGCATAACACCTCACGTGTAGATAATCCCAATTAACACCAAACCATTTCAGTTTTTCAATCGCTTCTTCAAATAGGCCATGTCTGTGTCATTAGAACTGGCATTATCTACAGTTAATGTAAACACTTTCTTAATCCTTCAATCTAACAAACACTTCTCAATTGCCTTGCCTATAGTGTCACCCTTATAATTTTTAATTATAGAAAAGTTAAGAATCTGATTTTGTAATCTCCAATTTCCATCTACAAAGTAAGCTGTGAGACACATATAGTTAAAATTTTGAATTGAAGTGCACTTGTTTGTAATGAGACAAACATGCAGACATGACTTTTTTGAGTACTTTTTAGGCTTCTTGGATTCCTCCACATAAAGTTTCAAGTAATCCCTAGCAATAATCATTCTTGAGGGAATAAGGAACTTAGGATCTAGATGATTACAATCATGGTTTTCATAACCAAATTAGATTGGTCGGTTCAACCGATTAGATTGGGAATTGGATCCTGGTTTGGTTCAGTTAAGCCTCAAAATTAGCTCTTCCAAGAACTAGTTAAAGTTAGTCAAGAACGGGGTTGAATCGTTTGGTTTTGGGCAAAAATCAGTGTAAATAGACCAAATCGGACTGGCCCTCTTCAGAAATCCACAAACATCAGCCTTTAGGTTCAAACTTGGTAACCCCATCCTTCCAATATGTATGATTTCCATCTTAGTTGCAATGCTTCTTCACTCTATAAGCCTCAATTATTATAAAATAGACTTTTAAGTTCTCCCCCTCAAAACCCCAAAATTTGTCAGTGACATAAATCAAACACGATACCTCATCCTTCCAAAATGTCTGCTTGCCATTTGATCTCCATTGGAATGTCAGTATATGTATGTAAATTTTTATATAAGTATATTATTTAAGTTGCTTGCATATTCTACAAAAGTACAATGACTTTGAGAAAAAACTCTACATTTTAACTATTGCAACACTGATGGGTCGTGTCACGCAATCTCAAAATAAACTAGGTTAGAAAATATATGTAATATAGGATGTAACCTAGATCGTCTCCCTAAGAAATGAATTTCAATGTTTAATTGAGTTTTTCAAGTATAAAAGGTTCCTAAAACTATCTAATTAAAAGGGGTTTGATTGAATTAAACTAATTAAATCATAATGAATTTAAATTTCTAACTACTTTTACCTAAATGCTTGAACTAAAAGGTAACTAATGGACTTGTAACTAGCCTTAGATTTATCTCTTGATATCCACTATACTTATCCTAATTCAATTTTAAATGATTTTGGTCTAAGAGTTTCTAATTATGTTCATGGCAAATGATCTTGAATTATCACTCAAAATTCATGAAATTAACAAGTTAATATTGAATTAAAACCTCAACCTTGCATCAAACCATTAATTCTTATCATTATGATCTTTGAACACTAAATTTGATTGATTAATTGCACAATTAGCCTCTGAATTATCACCCTAGAATATTTAATTAACCAATTAAACTAAAAGAAATTCTCAAATTAAACAATTAAGCACACAATTTCACTCATGCATTTTGTTAAACACCTTGATTGCATACATAGAAAATTAAAGGAAAGTGAAAAATTCAGCACTTATCTAATCAATTAATCATTCAAGTAGTCTCCTAATTAGTATCTAACCAGCCACTAATTATAAAACAACATAAATTCTCAATCCAATACATTTTAACCAAGATAATACAAGAAAAAGAAAAGTGCTAGAAAGAGAGGAAATCTTAGCCAAAATACCTTGCAAATTCTAATAGATTCAAGCTTTTCCAAGGTTGTCCTCCAAGCTAGCCATAAGATGGAGTTAAGCTCTCATGTAATGATGATTGATGGAAGAGTGGAGTGGAGGTAGCTATGGATGAAGAGGATGAGAATAGATGGATGAATGGAGTGATTAATGTGCATGAGATGGATGGATCATGTGTTTTTGCCTATTTCCTGAGCTTATTATTTTTCCTTTAGTCACGTGCTTCATTTATTCCTTTCACGTGGTCCCTTTTTCTTCATTTGCCTCCTTCGTGTGTATGAATTGGTAGGCCCCCCAAAGCAAATATAATTATCATCTTCCACGTCACAGACTCGTGTGTTCCCCTTAAGTTTCCATTGATGTTGCTTCTGGACCCATAGCTCCTATACATAAGCCAACCTCATGTGAAGGTCTCCTCTTTAATCTCTAGCCTCTTCCTATTTTTTTTGCTCATGTCTTTCTTAATGAATCATGTGCTACTTCTTCTCTTCCCCTCAATCCTATTGTTTCCCTCTGTTTCTACTGTGTGTTAAACCCATGGTATATATCTCTTCTTTTCAAACCCATACTGCTACGCGTTGGTGTTGTGACGTGATTGAGTGAATGGATGAATGGAGATTTTGATATATGCTACAATGAAATCGCACTATTTCCATGTAAACAGAAACTAAGGAGCATGGTGTTGCATTACGTGTGAAGTGTGTGCATGTATGGAGGTGCTGATCATGGTTTTTCATTGCGGTCCGCATCATGTGATGTGGTCGCAATATTGCTGTTGCGGCACTGGCTGCATCCGCATTTTTTGGCCGTAACGCCCGCAATCCTTCTTATATTATCCGTAATACCCGCAACCGCAACCGCAACATAACCACAACCACAACTGCAATTTAAAATCATGGTGCTGATACGTGGAGAATGGACTCGTGGCTTTATGGAGAGAGCTCTATATGTGTATGTGGAAGTGTGCTGCAACGTGAGTCTCGTGTTGCTACGTGGAAGGCTACCGACACGAACCCATGCATGAGTGAGTTGGTGTGATGGTGTGTTGCTGTTCTTGTGAGTGTAAAACCCATGTGTGTAGCTTGTGCATTTGCTACGTGCCAACGCTTTTGACACGTGAATGAGCTACTTCTTTATCTTTTCCTTTACTGCATATGTGATTTACTCCTCCCATTTCAATTTTATTTGCCCAACAAAAAGTTTGCAAAAATAATAAACAATACTAAGTAGGAAAAATTTTACAAAATTATTTAAAGGAATTTAAGTATTAAAATTAATAATTTTGTAAGTTAATTCCTAAAATGTAGAAAATGGTCAATTAAAATCAATTATCATCTAATTAAATACAATAAGCCATATTTAATCATCAAAGTGCCTAAATTAGGAGGATTAATATATATAAAAATAACTTTCATCAACCACCTTGTTATCTCTAATAAAATTGTGCATTATATCGTATAAATATAATTATAATATTTTTTTTTGAAATTTATATTTAACTTAAGCATTTTATCAACAATTATTTTTTAAATTATGTTCAAACTTTTTAAAATCAATTAAATTTTATTATAGAAAATTTTTTGAAATGTAATAATAACAAATTAATATATTAAATAGTTAGTTTTTATAATTTCTTAGTTTTAATACTTGTTTCAATAATTTCATGTTTAATGATTTTTTTATTAATAGATAAATTATCTTATATTCAAACTTTAAAATTAGAAAGTCAATTAAATTTAAATATTATGTTATATATGATTTATTTTTATATAGTTACTAATAAAATGTTTCAAATTTTATTAATATTTGTTTATTATTATTTATTATACTAAAATTTTAATATATATATATATATATATATAATTATCGATTCGAAGATAGTTTGATCATGGTTAAACTAATGAACCTTAAACTAGTGTCGTTACCGGTTTAATGGCTAGTTCGGGTTTAAAAACATTGATTACTATACTTGCAAAATCCATTCCCTTCCACAACTCAAAAGAGCATCTCATCATACATGACAAATTCAACTAGAGCCCTTTGACATTCATCTAAATTGAAGGTGTGAGAGGTCAATGTTCTTGTAGGAGCAACCCCCTCTGAACTATCTCACCTGAAGGCTAGCTGTTTACTAAAATGGTTTGATTTTTTACTTGTGCACTATGTGGGTTTATATTACATGCTTTAAAGTGCCTATGCAAAGAATTTGTTCTATGTTTGTTAGGGTGACAAGCATAGGAAGCCTTATGGTATCTACATACACACCTATGTTCCCTATTAGTTTCTTCTAATGGAAGTTTTTTGAAATACTCCTAAACATTTGAGTTATTTATAAGGGATTTTCTCTTTGAACCCATAG
Organism: Erythrophleum fordii; assembly: GCA_032878935.1. NCBI lineage: Eukaryota > Viridiplantae > Streptophyta > Magnoliopsida > Fabales > Fabaceae > Erythrophleum > Erythrophleum fordii. The sequence goes on along the minus strand of JAVQMF010000025.1, from coordinate 1,705,006 downwards.
CTATAGAAGCTGTAATAGTAGTAAAGGCAGTAGTATTAGCATCTGAAGCAATGGATTTTGGGTAAGAATATTGCAAGGTTGGGATTGGGATTAATCTTGGTTTTCTTTAGAGGTTTGGTTAGCTAGTGGTTCCTTTCTACCTAATAGTATCAATTCATAGTAAAGAAATATCAGTTCATACATATAACTACTTTTAGTGTTATACCAAATCTAGCAAGGTAGTAACCATTGAGCTTAAACATTTAGAATACATATTTAAGGACTATCCACTTGAAATAAAATAATTTTTCAACATGAATACATTGATTTCCTCATGCATTCTTTGAATCATATCTCCATATTCATATATCATAACTTATGGAGTTCTGACGAACAAATATTGATTGGAATTACAAATTCTGGCAAGGATTGAAGTCATATTAAAAAAATTCAACAAATGTGGGATTTCATTCACGAAGACGAAAAGTATAAACATCATGAGAATCTTAAAAATTGCAACAAAAGAGTTGACTGTGGAATAGCTCATGGGAAACTTATTTTCTTTGATTTTCCTAAGCATAACTTTATCGAGAAAAGGGTAATCTTGGTGAGGAGGAATTAGAAACATATTTTTAGCCAGAGCAAGGATTAGCAAACCAAGGATCAGGGGAGGTTGATAGTTGTCAATGGAGACTCATGACAGTGAGAGGAGGTAGGTTGGCAAGGAGCAAAGCTAAGGCAGAGGGTTGCAATGAACCTTGCCAATGACGAAGGAGTGATGGAGGGCCCAAAGGATAGACTAAAAGAGAAGGAACTGGAAGAGAAGTGCTACATCTATGCATCATGACATTTTTATTAACCAATAGAATGGTAGAAAGCAAATTATGAATTTCAGGAATTAGAAAAGAATACAAATACATTTAATAAAATATATATGATACAAGCCAGGTTGAGCTAACTTAATCCATTGATTTAACATGTAGCTTGACCTAGGTTGATTTTCTAGCCTATTCAATTTTGCCTAATTTTTTTTGTTTTTCTTCCTTTGCCCAGCTTGACTTAGCCCATTAGGACCAGGACATGATAGGTTTTTTGGGTCTTTTGGGTTTCTGTGCACCCTTACCAATTAATATGTCAATTTTCTTCCTAAAGGATTGGTTTGTTTCTAGAGTTAAAGTTGAAGAAGAAAGTGGGGTTCATGAAGCTAAAAGTTCTTGTGGTTATCCTCAAACAACAACCTTAAGGATTATAAAGCTCATATCTTGGAACTACTAAGGCTAATCTAAGGAAGGTATGTAGAAAAAAAAAAAACCTTTCTTAATCTTTTTAATGGATATAAAATGGGTACCAAAAAACTTGAAAAAGTTAGAAAGAAATTCTTTTTCAAGTTTTTTTGGTACCCTTTTTGTATGTGGAACCTAAAAGGTTGTTTAGAGGACTTGTATTATGGTGAAATGAAGAGGTGATGGTGGATATCTTATTCTGCTTGAAGAATTTAAGACACGCAAGTTTATTCATTAATTTTGAATGTCCTAAATTTTATCACATTTGTTTATGGCCCACCTAAGGAAGTAGAAAGGCTAATTGTTTAGGATGAAAAGGTGATGGTGGATATCTTATTCTGCTTGAAAAATTTAATACATACAAGTTTATTCATTTATTTTGAATGTCCCAAACTTCATCACATTTTTTTATGGGCCACCCAAGGAAGTAGAAAGGCTAATTGTTTGGGGAAAGTTGAAGAAGCTAGCTACTAATGTGGAGGGTTCATGGTTATGTGTGGGATATTTTAGCGATCTTTTAGCTCAATCTAAAAAGTTAGGAGGAAAACCTAAATCTATAGGGAAAATTCTTAACTTCCAAAGCCTTACGTTAATTGTGATTTATGGACTTAGAATAAAGGGGGCTAATTATACATGGGATAATAGAAGAACAGGATATGCTCACATTAAAGAAAGGATAGATAGAGCTTTGAGGAATGTGGATTTCATATATGGTTTCCCCAGGGCTCTTGTCTTTCATTGGGAGCCTATTGTATTTGACCATAAACTATTATTAGTGGATTTGTGCCATTAAGGAATTAAAACCCCTAAAACTTTTAACTTTGAATTTTTGGGTGGAGCATCTTGATTTTATCAAGATTGTAAATACTACACTACACCAGAAAAAAGGCTTTATTGATGATTATTTTTTCCTTTTATTGTTGGTTATTAACCGCCAACAAAAGGGGTAACCATTTGTTAGCGGTTATTTATCAACCGCCAACAAAAGCCTACATTTTTTAACCTCTTAAACATTTTAGGAGAATTTTGAAGATCTGTTTCAACCACATTTGTCATCTCTTTAAGATGATCAGCCTCGTACGTACCTGTGTCGAAATCATTTGAGGCATAACTCCCACTATACTCCCAGTTACTATGCTCATCCTTTGTCTTGCCATGCTTTGTCTAACATGTATAAATTTGGTCAATTTCATTACACACTGAATGATCTTCCAACTTAGTTGTACTAAGTTGCTTCACATGCCAGCAATTCAAACAGGGGCATATAATTTTACCAGTCTTTTGCATGCTTAACTACAAACCTAATAAACTCTCACTCAATCCTTATATTCCCTAGATAGACGATTGGTAGACATCCATTTTTGATCCATACCTTTTCAATACAACAAGAACCAATTTAAGAGAAATATGATTAGTGACTCTTAATTTGCTTGGACTCCTACTTATTACTCTACTAAATATTGCCCTATTATACTCTATTTAATTATTCTTTTATTTCAATCTATATCTCAAAGAAAAACTAGTAGCATGACAGCATAAAAATAGAAGTTTCTTAGGCCTCACGTCCTCTCTTCAAACTAAAAGAGAACAATATTCCAATAGTCCATAATCAAAGAATAATGATAGAACAAATTTTCTTTTCTTTTTTATAAGTTATAACTTAGTTATATTATATTTTGCACATTTTGTCATACCAAAAGAACTATTTTGTAAAAATTATCTTAACATGTCACAAAAAAAGAAATTGTTTAAAAAAAAGCATAGATGCAAAAATGGAAGAATGGAGGAATGGAGGATGGGAACCTAGAATGGAGAAAAACAACCACTACTTAATTTTTTCAAATAAAAAATACATTAATTAAAAATAAATCAATTTTGCAAAAAAAAAAAAGGGATGAACTTACAGGAAATTGGAAAGGGAGATTCAGAGAGAAGGAGCAACATGAAAATAGAGGGCAGATATAGTAGATTTAGTAAAGATTTCAAATGGGAGGCAAGCAGACAATAATGGAATAGAAATGGTAGATGGTTGTGGTGGAGCTTTCGAATGAAACTCTGGCAGACGTGGGATAGCAGACACTGCAACTAGCGAACATGGGATAATGATGGGCAAATGTGGGATAGCAGGCGCTACAACGACGGTGCACGGATGGACAATAGATGGTGCAACCCTATTCATGGAAGGACGATGGCAGATGGATGATGGAGTCTTTATGGCAGAGAGAACGCATGCGTTTTAAGAAGAAAGAAAGAGTAAGGGGGCTAACGAGAAAAGGCATAGGGAAAGTTTAAAATGCAAATAGTTGGTGGTTGAAACCACTAACTAAAGGGGGCCTATGTTGGCGATTCCTAGTGAACTGCCAACAAAACATGTATAGTTTTGTTGGTGGTTCAGAAGGAACCATCAACAGAAGCCATATTAATGTTGGTGGTTCCTACAAACTGCCAACATAGGCCCTCTTTGTTGGTGATTTGTACAAACCGCCAATAAAAAAGGTCTTTTTGTTAGTGGTTCTAAGGAACTGCCAACATTTCCTTATTTGTTTTTGCATTTTTGTTAGTGGTTATTGTAAATTACTAACAATACTTAAATTTTGTTAGCAGTTTTATAGGAATTGCCAGTGAATTTGCAATAACAAATCCTATTTTTATAGTACTGCTAGTTAGTGTATAGAGGAAATTAGTGCAGATGATAAAGTGAAAAAGTTAGTGAGAAGATTAGAAAAGTGCTAAGAAGCTTTGATAAAGTGGAGTAAATTGATGTTTCTAAATAATAAAGTGTTGATTGAGAAACTTATGAAGCAATTAGCAGATGTAATGATGGTTTGCTTATTGAAGAAAAGGCTTTGAAGGTTGAAGAATTAGTAAAAGAGATTGAGAGATAAAAAGGTACTTTAATGGTGTCAAAGATCAAGGTTGAAATGGTCAAAAGCTAGACATAATAATACTAGATTCTTTCATGTAGTAGCTTTTTTCTACAAAGGAGGCAAAGGAACAAGATAGTGAAATTGAGAAATGAAGATGGGAATTGGCTTGAGGAAGAAAATGAAATTGCAAAAAAGTTTATGACATTTTATAAAGACCTCTTCACTCTATTAGCTCCTAGATCATTAGATTTAGCTCTTAGCTATTTTAAAAGGCCTGTTTCTAAAGAAGACAACAAGATGCTCTTTAAGCCAGTAACTATGATTGAAGTTAGAGAGATTGATTTTCAACTTGGAGCTTTGAAAGCCTAAGGACTTGATGGTTTCTTTGGGAAATTTTATCATTTTGCTTGGGATGAAGTTGGAAAGGATGTATTTAAGATGGTGAAAGCTTATTTTGAGGATAACATCCCCTTGGATGAATTGAATTTGACCAACATGATGCTAATACCTAAAGTTGATAAACTAAAAATTAGAGACTTTAAAATCCAAAATTTATGAGTGATAAAAAAAATTTGAAATTAAAAAAAATTTGAATATAATCACAACAGAAGATATGCCTAATAAAGTTCTAATATGCTTGATAAAGTTCTTACTTAAGTACTCTGTGCTCTTGATAACACCCATAAATTTATGGACAAAAGATACAATCAAATAGAGAAAAAGATGGGAAATTATATTAGAGATATAAGTGCAAGAATCTTTAACACTAATAACTCTAATAATTAGTCCTTATAGAATGGACTACTTTCCTAATAAATCAAGTGGTTAATTCACAATGCTTTGCACTACTATTAAACTCCTATTTATATCAATAATTTGAAATGCAATAATAATAATAATAATAATAATAATAATAATAATAATAATAATAATAATAATAATAATAATAATAATTATTATTATTATTATTATTATTATTATTATTATTATAATAAGGAAAGACTCAATGATAGTTGCAAAACATGCTACAGAACATGGGTAGTTATCCTTCATATTGTCTTCCACTTCTTCAAACTGTAGGATTGACTTAGTTCACTAATGGCCTATTGGGACCCCTTTCATTTCCACAATTTTTCCTTCTAGAAGAGTCCTTAATGGTTGCTATGGTAGTGGCCTTCTATCAGTACCTGCCCTTTGGAAAGACGCCTTGTCCTCAAGATGAAAGGAAGGAAATTGAGTGGTGAGTAAGAAACAATTTTCCTAGTTTGCTTCCTTAATAGGATGACCCTACTATTACACTAGAATTTTTGCTGATTCTGCTTGTAGTTCCCAATCTGTAATGATTGGAAGAGGAGTAAGGGAAATTGTTAGAGTTTGACCTCGTGCAGGACATAATAAAGAAGCATGGAAGATTGGATGTAGTAAGAAGCTCCAACTCATATGCACCATGTCCTAGCTTGCTGATAATTTCACATAGACCAAAGGAATGAAGGGAAAGTTTCTAGCTAAGGATTGTTGTTAGCAAGGTTGAATACAAAGGAAAATAGCATATCCAGCGTCAAAAGAGAGCTCCTTGCATTTTGAATCTACTTGAACTTTCATTAGAGTTTAAGCCTTCAAAAGATTCTCCTTGATAACTTTAAGCATGGCATCTTTTTCTACAAGTTTCCTTTAAGTTCAGCAATTTAGGTTTCATTGAGAACAAAGGGGTTAGTGCTAGTGGCTCCCTCTCATACAAAATATAGAAGGGAGTTATCCTAGTGGATATATGGAAACTAGTATTGAAAGAATTCTTAGCCTGGGCCAAGAATTTGCTCCATCCTTGGGGCTTTTCATGAACAAAACAATGTAAGTAGGCTCCTAAGCAATGGTTAATGACCTCCATTTGTCCATTGGATTGGGGATGATAAGAAGTACCCATATGAAGATGAGTATAAAGCACTAAGAAAAATGACATCACATATGAAGGAATGGAATGTGGTATGCCTTGAAGACGTACTATGTATCTATAAAATTTAGACTAGATTTTTAGAAAGCTCTAGATGTTAAATTTAGACTAAAAATAGCCGGACCTTCTTGCTTTTTCTATTGTCAAAGGTGGTTTAGATGGGATTTTCATGGCCATGGATTAAAAGATTGAACAATGGTGTCCAAATAGTGCCTTATGAAGCAACTTAGTTTCCAAATGTACAAGTGAATATGTGAGGGCTACAAGGACCTTAAATGAATCTAGGAAGTGTAAAAATAACAAGAGAATGGGATTTCTCCCATCTTCTAACATCATATGAAGTCCCAAACCAAAGTTAGAACAAATTAAAATACTCCCTAACCTATTATTCTTGCCTTAGTCGAAACTAGTACCATAATGGAGGTTCACAAGCTCCTTGATTTTTTATTCATGGGAGAGCCACTTGGGAGGGTTCCTAGGGGTCTCAAGGAAACATTCAAATAGCCAAGGAATTACTCACACAAAATCAAATTTTCTAAAACCCTAGAAAATGCCACACTTTTCTAACTTGATTTGTATTAGTTTTTCTTGGAACTTCTTGCGATATTCCTTTTCTTCATGGTCTAAAACCCTTGTTCCTTCCTTGTTTTTGGATAAAACTTCCCTTTCCCATGTGGTTCTAGTTTAGGCTGAACAAGCATCTAGAAAAGAGCAATAAGGAAAAGCAACAAGAATGAAGAATTACCTTGGATTTCTAGCTCCCTTTTAATGCTTCTTCCCTTGCTTGAATTCACTTCTTGATTTTTGAAAATTCCCTCTTGTTCTAGACCAAAAGCAGAACCAATCCCTTCAAGAAAACCATAGAAAGAAAGTATAGAAGGAGGAGAGCAAGGTTGGAGGAAGAAAGAGAATGAAAAAATTACAAATTTCCTTACCTTTTCTTTGATTTTTCTCTTTCTTTTCTTCCTCTTCTTGTGCACCTAAGAAATCAGGTCATTTCTTGTATTTTGGGTAGAGGAAAGTCGTGCTATATGAGGGGGAGAAGAAGGGAGAAGTGTGTGGAAGCTTCAAGAAACACACTTTTTCAAAAATTTCCATTTCGTCCTTTCGTAATGGTAATTTTGCTTCAGTTTCTTTTTTAGAACTGTCTTTTTCATTATAAAATTTAGGTTTCCAATTTAATAAAATGCTTTTGGAATCACTCAAATTGGAGTTAAAACCTTACTGAATGAATCTGTCAAAATTTGGGCTTATCACCATTGTAAAATGTACATCAGAAGGGCTTTACTAGTCTCGAGACTTTCCATGATTTTTGGAGTCTTTGAGAACCATGAGCAAGTTAAATTTCCAATTTAAAAGCCCTCTTATGTGTTTTTTCAAAAGTTTCACTTATTTATGAAAATGCCATTACATTTCATCAATTTTCGTCACAATTTGTTTCACTGTCCTAGCTTTGTTTTTCTTTCTGTCTGAGCCTGGAATTATCATTTTTAGGAGTCTAGGACTCTACTCAAATTTTTTAGGATATTATCTAGCTCATTTCATGGGACTTGCTTTGTACAACTAATTTTGTTATTTTACGAAAATTACGTTTGTTACATTTTCCACCCCCTTTAAAATAAATTTCGTCCTCAAAATTTAAATACATACCTTAGGGAAATAGTTTTAGATATTTCTATCTCATCTCATCTTCTAGGTTCTAGGTTGCCTTCTCAGACGTCAGACCCTTCCAGACCACTTTCACTAGAGGGATGCTCTTATTTCTTAGCTGTTTCAGCTTAGCATCTACAATCCTCTTTGGTTTCACTACATAAGAAAGAATTTTCTGCAATTGAACATGCTCATATTTTATGACATGTGAGGGGTCTGGTAAGTACTTTTTCAATTAGGAGACATGAAAAACATTGTAGATTTAGGCTAGGTTTGGAGGTAGGGCTATCTGGTAGGCCACGGGTCCAACTTTCTCAAGGATTTCAAATGGACTAATATACCTAGAATGAGCCTCCTTACCCTCATAGATGGACTTACCCCAGTCATTGGAGACACTTGGATGAATACATGGTCTTCAATCTCAAATTCTAACGACCTCCTTATTCTATCGATATAACTTTTTTGCCTACTCTGGGCCATAAGGAGTTTCTTTCTAATTATTTCTATCTGTTGGGTAGTCTAGTCCACTAACTCAGGTCCTAATAAGCTCCTCTCACCTAGCTCAATCCACTACAAAGGAGATTTACACTTTCTCCCATATAAAGCCTCATAAGGAGCCATCTGAATATTGAAATGATAGCTATTATTATATGCAAACTCTGCTAACAGTAGATACGCATCCCAATTACCCTTCATTTCTAACACACATGCCCTTAACATGTCTTCTAAGGTTTGGATGGTCTTCTTAGTCTGACTATCTATTTGGGAGTGGTAAGTAGTGCTAAATCGTAACTTGGTCCTTAAGGCATGCTATAAGGATCTTCAGAAGTTCAATGTGAACTTGGGGTCTCTAGATGATACTATGCTACTGGGTACTCTGTGAAGTCACACTATCTCATGTATATACATCTAGGCTAGTCTATCTAGAGTATAAGTAGCCTTGATCGCTAAAAAGTGTGCAGATTTCATTAATCTATCTACAACTATCCAGATAGTATCGTGTCCAGAGCATGTCCTGGGTAACCCTATAACGAAATTTATAGTTATACTATCCCATTTCTACTCTGGGATATCTAGGGGTTACAACAACCCAGCTGGTCTCTGGTACTCTATCTTAACCCTCTAACACACTAAATACCTTGCCATATAATCTGTGATGTCATTCTTCATTCCTAGCCACCAGAAAATTCTTTTTAGATCTTGATACATTTTGGTGGCACTTGAGTGGATAGTTATTTACTCTTGTGTGCCTCTTTTAAAATTCTCTCTCTCAATTCATTATTGCTAGGCACATAGATGTTATCCTGATATACTATTATGCCATTCTTAGATATCCTAAAATCTGAGGTCCTACCCTGAAAAATCTCACTCTGAATCTGTCTCAAAAACTTATCCGCTTTCTAGGCATCTAAGATCTAGGTTTTCAACTCATTCTCAATTTGAGTTTCACTCAAGAATAGTCTACCCAATACCAGCTAGCAAGAGAAGTTCAAATTTCTAAATTTCTCTAGGAGCTTTTACTCCCTAATCATCATATGGGTAGCATGGATGGACTTTTTGCTCAGGCATCAGCCACCACATTGGCTGTAATATCCAGTTCTCTGAAAATGAGAGAAAACTTGAGAAACGTAACTACAGTTTCTCCGTAAACAAATGAAATTCATCGGATACAAAAGTAAGTCCCCCGAAATGAATTAGTTAAGGTCCAAAAAAATTTGAAAAGTATTCTAGACTCCAAAAATGAGAACCTCAGGCTCAGATAGAAAGAAAAATAGAACTAGAATGAAGAAACAAATTGTGACAAAAAATTGACGAAATGTAAGGGCATTTTTATCATTTTGAGAAAATTTTGGAATTCACACAGGAGGGCTTTCTAAATGAAAATTTTGAGTTCTTTGGGATTCTCAGAGCCTTGAAAATCATAGGAAGCCCCGGGATAGTTAAAACCCCTCAGGTGGACATTTTTTAATGTTGGTTGACCCAAACTTTGACAGATCTGTTTGAGAAGGTTTTAACTCCAATTTGAGTGATTCCAATGGTATTTTATTAAATTGGGAATCTAAATTTCATAATGGAAAAGACGGTTCTAAAAAAAGAGCTAAAACGAGTTAGAAACAAAAATGTCAAGAATGAAGGGCAAATTTAGAATTTTCAAGAAAGTGGAAGCTTCTTGAACACTCTTTAAGTTTCTTGTTTCTTCTCCCCTTTCATTTGCATGACTATTCTACACAAAAACACGAGAAAACACCAGCTCTCTTAGGCACACCATGGAGAAGAAAGGAAGAGAAAAAGCAAGAAAAAGGTAAGGAATTTTATAGATTTTCATGCTCCTTTTTCTTCTAAACTTGTTCCTATCCTCTTAAGCTTTCTTTCCTATAGTTTTATTGAATTTTTTGGATCTTTTTTGAGGGAGGAATAGAGGGAAAAATTTGGATTTGAAGAGAGAAGGCCAAGGAAAGTAAGAATTAAGCAAGAAAACAAGGAAAAATAAGGTAAAATCTCCATTTTATAGTAGCTACTCCTTCCCCTTTCTTCTCCCTATTTTGCCTCATGTATGTAGCTATAAGAGGGCTTGAATTTTAGGTAGAATCAAGGGTGAATTTTATGAATTTAAGGGAGGAGAGTAAGAATATACAAAGAAATTTAAGTAAAAGTCATGAATTTGTAAGATAGGGTGGTTAGGGTTTTGATTGCACCTTGAACTTTACCATGAATCCTAGCCATATTTTATGATGTTTAAGAGTTCATATAGGCTCTTAAGACACTAAAAAAGCTTCTTACATGATTCTCCTATCAAAGGAAGTAAGGAAATTCCATTGGTACCTTATGGAAGTATAGCTTCAGCCAAGGAGAGTTCATGTAGCTGGCGAGTGTTTTAACTTCTTCGATGCTTAGTTTTGCATCATGTATAATGGGAGAGTATGTGAGGAAGCCGTGGAAAAAGTTTAAAAACCATAGAAAGTGAGATGACCTTATATGTTCCATAATATGACTTAAAGAAGCAACACCTAGCTAGGCCCCTTGAATTGGTTGTATAATGACTCCAAGAGGTTTAAATGGAGTCAAGAATCATGAATGAACGGAGAGGATGGAGCCAAGATAATGTTTTCTTACGGTTGCTTCATTAAGTGCATTATGAAACCATAAATGAGCCTTATAAGTCACCTAGCTTTTTTAGTGAATATATGGCCTTAGAATTTAATTCAAGAGTATAACTGGCTTCTATATGATGTGTCTAGGCTAAGAGGAATGATCTTCACCTCATTGGGTGTGTGAGGTCAAGGGAGAGGACTTAAGGCTTAATGAACAAGTATGTAAATGCAAGAAAAGTAACTTTCTCCACCTTCCCTCATGCATAAATGTATGCTTACATTGTCTTTGAATGTGTGTATATATGTTTTGAGCTATGAAAAATATTTTAGCATGAGCCTTTATTTCATGGTACCATGATGATGTTTTATGCATGCAAAATGATGTTTTATGTGCTTGCATTAGTTTACTTGAGTGAAAAGAAGCCAAGAACCCTTTAGCCATAGTGAGAATAAGCTAAGAATCCTTGAGTTTAGTTAAGACAAAGCAAAGAGTCTTCTAAGAGTGAGATTGACTCCCAAAAATAAGGTAGAGTCATAATCTCTTAGAAAAATTGGGTGAAGCAAGTCCAAAATCCATAAGTGAATAGGTGAGGTTAATCCACTCACTTGGCAAGCCTATATATACTATATATGACTTGTTCAAATGCTAAGAATGTTTCTTGAATGCTCATACATTTCAATATGCCCATGCATACATTTCCAAGACTTGTATTGTATACTTTATGTGTGATTGAAAGGGAAATGAGCTATTGAGATTCTTTGAATCTCATCCCCTCCTTTCCAATATTCTAACATACTAGGTGAACCAAGAGGACAAGGTAATGGGAGCCAACAACTTGGAAGATGAAAGTGTGACAACAAAGTGCATGAATTTTACTTTTTTATGGCCATATAAGTGGAAAATGTTGTAATCCATTATTGTATATATCCTATAACCTCATGAACATGTGCAATTATGCTAATGTATCATGTACAAATGAGAATTTATATTGTGTGAATGTTACAATGCAATTTGGATATGTAATGGCAAGACTAACATTATGGAAAATTGTGTATGGTATGGGGTGAGAGTATGAGTTTCCAAATTTTGGATTTGTGCACATTTAAGACAAGTTTAAAATGTTATTTTGGTATAATCCCATGTACTCAAGTGGCCACACAAGCTTGGGAAGCAAAATTAAACACTTTGATACTAGTTGAGACTATAAAAATGACCAAATTGGAACCCTATAGTGCAAACTGACCAAATGGATGAATCTTTCCATGAAATTTAGCATACATGTAGAGCTCATTGAGAGATTTCTGGGAAGCAAAGACCATATTATTTGGAGCTCTGTGGAATTAATTATAAATTTTCAAAGTTGCCATTTTTTGTTAAACTGATATAGGTACTATTCATATGGTCCGAAACTTGGGCTATGTCATTCATAGGTCAATGATGTCCAATTCTCATGAATTTTTACAAGCATAAACTAGACATGATGAGCTTTCCATGGCCATTGAAATTACCCTAATTGGACCTCTGAGCAGGGAGATATGAATTTTCAAAGTTGGAGATCAGTACCAGGAATGACAGCTGACCTTTGGTAATGTTCCATCAGTTTTTGGTGTCTAGCAGCCTCTGTTATAGTCTAGATTTATTTTTAACATGAAGTAGACATATGTAGCTTTCCAAAATGGTATAGTTTGCATAATTTTAATTTTTTTAGAATTAATTATAATTTTTCAAAGTTCAAGCACAAAATCTAGAAAACTAATCCAAGGCTACAATAGTATGTTTTATGTATTTGCTCCCTTTGCTCGAGGCATAGGCCACTTTTTGAGCTTGTGATGAGTTGTATGTAAGTATTTAAAAGTGAGGATGAGATGAACGAGTCTATATGGCCCACGAGATTCTAAAAGAAAAATTTATCCGTGACATTATCCACGTATGTTCATTATTTTAATGCTATCTTCCTTGCTTCATTATAAAACGCGTGGAATAAGACCTTGAAATGGCATGAAGTAAGTTAGATAAATATGGTGTTACATTGGCCTTACCTGGATGATGTTTCAATACATAATCATAATCTTTCAGGAATTCCATCCATCTCCTTTATCTCATATTGAGTTCCTTCTGATCGAATAAGTATTTCAGACTCTTGTGGTCACTATAAATTTTTATACTTGCCCCATACAGACAGTGCCTCCAAATCTTAAGAGCAAAAATTACTATAGCTAACTCTAGGTCATGTGTGGGATAGCTCTTATCATGAGGCCTCAGCTACCTAGCCACTGCCCTACTTTGTGCATAAGCACACATCCTAACTCTGCCCTCAAGGCATCACTATATACCACAAATGGTATACTAAAGTTAGAAATAACTAGCATAGGAGTAGTGGTCAATCAAAGTTTCAATTCCTGGAAACTCCTGTCATATCTATCATTCCACACGAAAGGTGTATCCTTCCAAGTTAGCCTCGTGAGTGGTAAGGCCATATGAGATAAGCCCTGAATAAATTGTCTATAATATCCTACCAAACCAAGGAAACTCTTAACTTCGGTGATCGTTCTAGGCCTATCCCACTATAACACAGCTTCAATTTTGTGTAGATCTACTGCGACCCCGTCTCATGAGATCACATGACTTAAGAATTTCACTTCAGTTAGCCAGAACTCACATTTACTCAATTTGACATACAATCTCTTACTTCTCAGAGTCTCTAGGACTAATCTCATGCCTTTCATGCTCCTCAAAAGACTTGGAGTACACTAAGATATCATCAATAAAGACCACAAAAATTTATCTAAATACGGTTTGAATACCCTGTTCATGTAATCTATAAACATCGTGGGCACATTGTCACACCCGAAAATGTGACTGTGTGGCGCCTTTAAAAGAATAAAAATTTTGCTTTCAATTTCCAAAAATCGAAAACCGAAATCGAAATTAGAAGTAGAGTTGCCACCAAAATTTTAATTTTTGAAAAGACAAAAATTTGAAAATTTTTTTTATAAAAAAAAGGAAAAAATGATCTGCTAATAAGATTTAGATTCGGGATCGTTTGTGAGTGGGGAAGGTGTTAGGCACCCCACTACACCCGTTACTAAGAACGATTACCTCAAGTTAGTTGTGCAAAATTAAAATGGCCTTGATTCTATTTTAATTCTCCATAACAAATCACATGCAAAATAAGAAATAAAGAAATTAAAGGAAATAAAACTAAAAGTAAAAAAGGAAAGAAAATTAAGAGTAAAATAAACAAAAAGAAATTCAAAAAGTAAAATAAGAAGGAAAAGAATACAATAAAAATTAAAATAAGATGAAAAGAAACTAAAGGAATAAAACTAAAAGAAAATATTTATTTATAAGAGCGGACTTGACATAGAATAAAAGTCTAGGGCCTATGTATCTTTTGGAGGAATCAAAATCCACGTAGTTCGATGAGGAACTTGAGTTTGTTAGTTGTTTCTCTTTTGGTTGTTTTTGTTCTATTTTTGTTTCTATTTTTGTTTGTTTATCTTTTGTTTGTGTTGTCTTTGTTTCTATTTTTGTTTGTTTTGTTTTGGTTTTTTTGGTCTTGTTTTTGATAATTTTTTTTTGGAGAAAGGAGAAAGAAATAAGAACCACTTTTATCTTTAGCAAATAAAATAAAATTAGTATTGGTTGATATATTTTAATCTGCCAAAGATAGAATTAATTTTAGTTCCTTACCTTTTTTCCATTTTTAGTTTTTCTTCTTTTCTCTTCTCTTTTTTTTTTTTTTTTCGTTTTCATTTTTTTCTCTTGATCTTTCATTCATTTAAATGATTTTTAATTTTTGTTTTTGTTTTTGTTTTATGTTTTGCTTTTGTCATTTTGGTGAATTTTTTTTTGTTGATTTCGTTTTTCTTTTAATTTTTTGCTTGAACGTTTTTTGTAAGATTTTGTTTTGATTTTTTTTGGTTTTATTTTGATGAATTTTTTTTGAACACTTGTTAGATTTTGTTTTGATTTTTTTTTTCTTTCAGTTTTTTTTAGATGAATTTTGTTGATTTTGTTTTTCTTTTGATTTTTTTGTTTGACCATTGATTTTTGATTTTTGTTTTTTTTTCTCTCTCTTATTTATTTTTATAATTTTTAATAATTTTTTTGGTTTTTATTTTTTCATGTTTTTTAATTTTTTGGATGAAAAGACATAGAAAGTAAGAATTGTTTTTTTCCTTTAGCAAATAAAATGAGTTTAGAATTAGTTGATGTATTTGGCTTTACTAAAGGCAAAGTTTATTTTATTATTATTATTATTATTATATTTATTTTTTTCATTTTCAATTTTTCTCTTTTTTTTTTCAAGGACAGACTCTAGAAGAAAAACTTATTTTTGAATTTTTGGAACACTATTTTTTCATTTTTGTGGAAGAATCTTTAAGAAAGGAAAAGACAAATCTTTAAAACCCATTTTTGATTCTAGCAAAAAAAAATTTAATCTTTGATTATTTTGTTTGACTTTTTGAGATATACTTTATGCTCTTCTTTTTTTCTTTCTTCTTTTTTGTTTGTTTGTTTGTGTTTTTTAATATATTTTTTTTATTGTTTATTTTTTGAGAAAAAATTGTTTACTTAGGATTTAACTTCTAAATTCGTAAAGTTCATTTAATTTTCTTTTCTCCCTCCTTTCAATTTGAAAATCCTCTTTTGTTTTTTATTATTCTTTTTTTTAAAGATTTTTCTTTAAAGATTTTTTCTTTAAAGAAGCATTTGATAGAGGCCTTTGAAACCCAAATGTATTAACATAAATTTAATTCCTAATGGATGCCAAGGAGACTTATTGCCCCATATGATATCCTTAGGTCCACTCTTATGTGCCTGAAGAGACACAAGGTCCCACACGGCTATTCTAAATAAATGAAACAAATAGGATAACATGAAGAAAGATGAAAAGGAGTTTACAAACATGCACTAGCAAGTGGTTGTGTGTGCCTTTGTGTTTACATATTATCCAAAGTTTCAGGAACTAAACAAAGAATAAAGTTTCTTCCTTGATTATCAGTTGAATCACTCATCACATCTTCCCTGACAAATCACTAGGTCATGAGCCACCAAGCCATGGGCCTTGCACAAAGAAAGCAAAATATGCATTAGTTTTCATGAAAAACTATTTACACTTGAAGTAGCATAGCATCTATAAACTAACACATAAGGTCAGCAAGCCTATTTGGCATTTTAGCAGATAAAATAAATAAATAAAACAATAGGATTTTCATGATGAAATTCCAGCAAACGTGCCCACAAACTCCACTCCCATTAGCTGGTGTTAAAGGAATGTTTGACCAATGATAAGGAAACACAAATGCACACAATCTTACAACAAATAGGACCCATAACTGGTACCTACACAAAAGGCTGAAAACTAGAGCACAAGATTCCAAACAAGAATAAACTACATAGGTCTTGTTCCTTATCTCAACTCATCCATTAATATTGGTGTTCAAACCAGAATAGGGAAAATATGCAAAGGCAAAACACAACTAAGCAGCCCATGAACCAACACAAAGAAAATAAAAGGATTAGAAAAGATATCCTTATAGTAGCGAAAATAAAAAACTAAACCATCCACAATAGCCTCTGAATCCAAAACTCATATTAACGGTAGAATACAACAACAAGAAGCATTAGCCCAATCCAAATAAGAATGCCAAACTGTACAAAGTCCAAATCCCCTCTTTAGGAACCAGAGCAGCAAAGAACATTAGAACATACATATAAATAATGGAACATGAACAAACCAATGAATGATATCCATTTTAACTATTCTCATACCTAATCCCGCAATAAAGCATACTATGATAGACTTAAAATCACTATTAGGGTAACGACAAATGAAAAATTGAAATGAATCTCCTAATAACAAGGATAAGACTTCGTAAGGACAACATGGTGAATATGGAAGTCCTTGAGAACCTCCTTCAGGTAGACATATTCAGCATGTTGATTTTCAATCTAGGCCATACAACAAAATTAAAACCCAAACCAGTAGAGGCCCTAATCAAAGCATACACATACAGAAAGACAACACAAATATAGAACAAAATAATAAAAAATGATATTCCTACACTAGTAAAAAAAATTAATGAACTCAGGGACTATTGGAATGAAAAAAGAATCTATGAACTTAGCAACATTAATGTAAATGTTGAAAAAAAAAAACATTCAACCTATGATGAAGGTCATAGCAAAAACTATGTAAGAAAAGGAAAGCAGAATCCAAACTTGATAAGCAAAAATTACTGAAATTAGATTCCCATTAGAGGCATGTTCATTCATACACGAAATCAGTATTTGAACTGTGGAAAGAAATTAATACTTCTGTTCTTGTGGCTTTACTTTTTTTTTTTTTCGTTCTTTTCAGCACTATTGCTTTGTAACTTGAATGTCTCCACCATTTTTCTCGATCTCTTACTTCTCACCTCTCCTGAAAAACCCTATTCTCTCAATCTCCTTTTTCTTGAAAGCCAAAATCCCATCTCCATCCTCTTAGTTTCTCAGCCTCGGGTCCCTTCTCTCCCGCTCTTAGCCTTTTTCATTTCTCGACCTCCCATCTCTCTTCTCCTCTCGAAGCCAATCCCCCTCTTTGTTCTACCTCCAGTCTCCTATTCAAAAATTCCCCCTTCAATTCAAAAATCCCTTCCCTCTTAGCCTCTAAAATCCCCTTTTTTGTAACCCTTACTCCGAATCTCTGTGCAGCACCCCCTTTCTCCCTTTTTCAGTGCGTCCCTCTCTGCCCTTTTTATACGATTTGCTTTTCAGAGTTGCTCTTTTGTTTTGTGTGTTTGTGTATGCTATGTCTTGCCTTTGTGTGTGCATTCAAAACCTTTACCCTTTTCGTGTGTGAGCATAGTTCATTTGGGATATCAGAGTGGGGGGAAGGGACTAGCTATGTGACAGGCAGGGTTTAGCGAAATGAATCTGATTTGTGGGCCTCCATTTCACTTCAACCTATCCTCCTTTCTACAAACTTTATTCCTTGGGCTTTTTTTTCCTCGTTTTTGGTCCATTTTTGAGTTGGTTTTAGGTTGGACTTTTTTTTTTTGCTTAGGCTTTCCTTTTCTCTCCTTTTCTGATTGATTTATATATATATATATATATATATTTGAGCTTATTTTTTGTATTATTTTCTTTTGAGTTAGGCTTTTTTTTTAGGTTCTTTTGCTTGGGCTCTTTCTTTTTTTTTGGTTTTTTTTTTATGGTTTGGGCTCTCCTAAATTAAGCCCCAGAATCTTATTTTTTGTTTGTTTTGGGCTTTCCTTTTCTCTTTTTTTTTTTTTTGGATATATTTTTTTACTCTTTTTTATTATTTCTTTTTTTTAGTCCCTTTTTTATTTTTTTCCTTTCATTTCTTTTTTTTTTTTTGTAATTATTATTCTCTTAATTATTCTTTTATTTTTTTTATTAACTTGCTTTTAGCCTTTTCTCCTTCTTTCTTTGTGGGTTTTTACTTTTTTATTCATTTTTCCTTTCTTTTTCTAGTCTCTTTTTTATTTTTTTCATTTTTTTTTGGATTTTTTTTACTCCCTCTTTGATTGTTTTTTTGTTCTAATTTTGAATTAATGGGCTTTTACCTTGTATGTTATTTATTTTTATTTTTAATTTTATTTTGGGTTCTTTCCCCTTTAATTTTTTCATTTGAGTTTATTTAGCTAAAAGGACCTATTTGATTTTTATCTTTTTTTTTATGGTTTTCTATTTTTTTGTTAGTTTAATTTTATTATTATTTTTGGAGTATATTCGGACAAAATACGGTGTTTACAGTTGCCCTTTTTTACTAGTTTCTTGGGCAAGGAAATTAGAAATGTAATTTTTAATATTTTTTTTAATAAGAAACAAGTAAAGATAAGAACACATATTTAGTCTAAGCTGATTTGATTGCCTCTGACAATAAACAAGAGGAAAGAGCGACCCAAACAAAATATGGTGTTTATATGCATTTGTTAGCCCTAATGGCATCACAAGGAATTCATAATGCCTATATCTAGTCTTGAAGGTTGTCTTTGGGATGTCTTCAACTCTCAATCTCAGTTGGTGATACCCAAACCAAAGATCTATCTTAGAGAATATAGATGCCTCAACTAATTGATCTAACAAATTATCTATTTTAGAGAGAAGATACTTATTCTTGATGGTAACTTTATTTAATTCTTTATAATCTATGCACAATCTCAAACTACCATATTTCTTTTTCACAAATAACATTGGAGCTCCTCAGGATGAAACACTAGGGCGGATAAACCTTTTTTCTAATAACTCTTCTATCTGCTTCTTTAACTCAACAAGCTCAGTGGAAGCCATCCTGTAGGGAGCCTTAGATTCTGGTCTAACCCCAGGCACTATATCTATGGGGAACTTTATCTTTCTCTCAGGGGACAGGCTACTAAAATCAAAATCTTTAGGGAAAACCTATGGAAATTCCTTAAGTTAAGAGGATCTCCTCTATCCTTTCTTCTACCTCAGCTTGAATAGAGAAAAAGACTAGAAACCCTTGACACCCATGCTCTAAGTGTCTCTCAGCTTAGGCAGTAGTTATAAAGGATAACTAAGCCCCTATCCTAGGTATGGTCCCACAAGAAGGTACAGATATGGTGTGGTGCTCACAATCAAGAATGGCATTATTAGCAGTCATCCAATTCATACCAACAATCATATCAATATCACAGAACGACATACAGATCAAATTAATGGTAGTGTAACAATGATTAAACTATACAGTGACATTTAGGTAAGCATGAAAAGTAATCACATGGCCTTCAGCGGGTGTAGTAACAGACAAATCAAAGGGCAAAGTACTAACAGCTAGTCCCAAATGTCTCACACAATCATATGATATAAACAAGTGAGTAGCACCTGAATCAAATATGGCAATCACAGAACAATCATTCACTATGAACGTACCTTAAATGAGATTGGGAGACGTACTAACCTCCTGTTGAGATAGGACAAACACCTTGCCTTGGGTCTGTGGCATGGAAGGCATTACATCAGTCTGGGAGCAATTCTTAGTGATATGCCCTGGCTTTCCACACTTGAAATAGATCACTGTAGATTGCCGTGTAGATGACTGAGTCATCGAGGGCTGCACCTTCTTTCCTTTTGGTGGCCTACTACTCCACTACACCTTGCTCTTCTTTTTGCTAGTAGGTGCAAAGTCTAGTCTTAGTCTCCTAGACTTCGAGGCCCTTTTCTGGCTAGATACAGTAGCAGCAGGCATAATATCTCTCAAATTATTTTCTATTACCCTGCTGATCTCCACAATAGCATTAAAGTTCTAGATTTTGTATAGAGTCACTCTATCTCTAATCTGGGGCTTCAACCTAATCTCAAATTGCTCTTACTTCTAGGGTTTGTCATCATATCTACTGTCATATCATCAGTCTATTTCAACCCCATAAATTGTACCTCTTTTTAATTTCTTGCAGAATTGGGAAAGTATTTGTCATAAAATTGTACCAAAAAGTTCTCCCAGGTGATCTATAAATTTTTTAGTCTCCATCAGAGACTTCATATTGCACCACCACTTGTTGGCTTCTTTCCGTAGTATAAAGGTGGCAAGCTAAGCTTTTTGCTCTGAAGTGCTATCCATCACTGTGAATATCTTCTTTATCTCCATCACCTAAGCCTCCACCTTGTCTGTATCTAATTCCTCATCAAACACTATCGGGTTGTTCTTCTTAAATTGATTTAACTATTTTTGAATCGAAGGTGGAGTTTGGACTGGCTCTTGGGGAGGTAGGGGTGGAACACCTGGAGTGGAAGGTTGTGGAGTACCGAAGGTAGAAAGCTGAGACTGAGGTGGAGGGGCCTCTTTCCTGGCTTCTTCCTGTCAAGCCAAGGAGTCCGGCAACCACAAAATCACCTTATACTGCTACTGCATCATGTATTGTTGCTGGACTATCACGTTCTTAAATCTGTCAATCCGATCCATGATAGCCATAAGGGATCTTTAGACCCAACTTTTGGTTCTCTAGCCAGTCTGTCCTTGCCTCTTCCTCCTCTCGTCTCAACCATTTTTACTGAAAAAGAGTCATAACCTTAGTCCACAATTACAATTCAAGGACATATACACAGATATTCCACCCAAAAACAACCTAAACACACTATTCAAGAGCCACGTACCAAGCAAAAGTGCTTGAACCTTTGCTTTGATACCATTAAATGTAATACCTTATATTCCCATTATCATACTCTTCCATTATGGGCAATTGGTGTACATTCACAGGACAAAAGTAAGAAAAAATATGAGAATAATATACTTTTATCGCTTTATGGCAGGGTTAAATTTTTCAATTTGCGTTATGTGGGCCTCATGGATTATCCAACAACATTTTCTAGTCATTTATGATTGGAACAAATCATAATCAACTTAAAATATCAAGCAATCCATGGTTTCCAAGTCAAAAACCCTAAAATTTACACTTAAGCTCGCGGGCAGCACATAGCAGATTTCAGGGGCAACTTTGAAAAATCGAAACTAAATGTAAACAAATTGAAATCACACAAGCCATAACTTTTTGGAAAGTTATAGATGTTAAATTTACACTTAAAATAAGTCCCAGCCATGAAAGTCCCATCTGGACCACGTTTGACAATAGAAAAGGCAAGAAGGTTTGGCTACCCTCTGATTTTGATATAGATTACTGATATAAAATTTGAAAATTCATAATTAATTCCAAAAAATTCCAATCCATGAATCTATACCAATTTGGAAAGCTAGAAATGTTAACTAGAGGGACAAAATAGTTTTAGACCAATCCAAGAATGTTCAGACCTCAAAAATCAATTAAACAGTGCCACAGGGCTGACTATACGCTTGGTACAGGATAGCAACTTCAAAAATTAATATCTCCATCTCTAAATATCCAAATGAGGTGATTTTAATGGGCATAAGTCACTAGGAAGGTCTAGTATTGCCCTATAAAATTTCATAGCAATTGAATATCGTTTGTTCTATGATTGACACAAATTCATTTTTGGACTAATTGCACAGTACTGGTGGCTAAACTAGAAAATTTTCTTAATTTTAAAAATTCACCAAATATTTCATAAACCTCTCAACAATACCCACTATAGCTTCCAAAAAATCTCTCAATAAGCTCTATAGGCATGCCAAATTTCAGACCAAGAAGAGCTTGTTTGGATAGAAAGTGACATAGCTCACTAAAATAGCTATTTTTGTCCTATATAAAATACCAAATTTGTCCAAATGGCCTCCTTTAATGTTTGGCACCTCTTGGACAAGTTTAAAAGCATGAATATAACTTGTGTGAACTACCTAAGTGGTCCTAAATCCCATGCATCTTAATTTGACCATCTCACACTTAAGAATACATAATCATCACATGCCATCAAGGTGTCAAATTCTACATTCTCATTGATCTAATACCACATAAGAGCTATACAATGTTCATACATCATATTACATTTGTCCATGGGCTTACATCTAAAAAATAACACTTAACCACTTTGACTATTGGGTACAAAAGAAACTACATGGTGAACAAAGTATGGTTTTTCAATGCTCTTAACTTGCATTCCTTGCTTCTTGGACATCACCTAGGCATTTCAAGATAATGGAGGGGAGGGTAGTGAGATTCCTAGAATCTCAATAGCTCCCACACCCATTCACACACACATTCAAGGTATATGCACATCAAAGCATATGCATAGAAGGTTTGGTAACCATAAAGTATGCAAAGTCACAATTTCCATGCCACTTATTCACATTCAAGCTAAGAACATGCTTTAAGGACTTCTGGTTTTGCCTCACCCTATTTCTAAGGCTTTTGGATTTGCTTCACTCTTGGCCTAGGGACTTTTGACTTGGCCTCATCCTTCTAAGAAATTTTTGGCCTTGTCTCATCCACGCCATGAGACTTTTGCCATTTTCTCATCTTTATCATAGGACTTTTGACATTACCTCACCCTTATGAGCCATTTCTACAACCAAGGCCATTCAAGGAAACACATTAGTACCAATGTAATGTCAAGGCATCAAGTGGCATATCATCAAGTCATAAGAACACACACAAGCATACAAATACATACATATGAACACAAGAATGCAAGGAGAATGAGGTGGAAAGTTACTTAGGATTTATGCAAGCTTTTCTTGATCCTTTTCTTTCCCTTTTTTGGTCCCGCAAGCGCACCTAGGTAAGTGGATGTTCTCTTGGCCTAGACACCATAAACAATACACAATTACATATTTGAAGCAAGCTAAGATACTAGACTTACTCTTGAACATACACTTGGTTCCATAAGTGGTAAAATGGTTCCATAAATGGCCTATTAAAACAACCTTCACATTTCAAGTTCTAAGCTCCATTCTATTGTTATTTTTATACTTCTTAGAGTCCTTTAAGGTCCTTGGAGCCCTCACACATTCACTTGCACAATTGAAAAACTAAGTTGCTTCATAAGGCACTATTATGGACACCATTGTTCCATCTTCCAATCCATGGCTCCTAAATTTTTCCTAAGGGTTTTTCCCATCTTCTAACATCATATGAATCCCAAAACAAGACTAGAACAAATTAAAACACTCCCTAACCTAGTATTCTTGTCTTGGTCGAAACTAGTACCATAATGGAGGTTCACTAGCTTCTTGATTTTTTCTTGATGGGAGAGCCACTTGGAAGGGTTCCTAGGGGTCTCAAGGAAACATTCAAATAGCCAAGGAATTACTCATATAAAATTAGATTTCCCAAAACCTTAGAAAATACCACACTTTCCTAACTTGATTTCTATTAGTTTTTCTTGAAATTTCTTGCCATATTCCTCTTTTCCATGATCTAAAACCCTTGTTCCTTCCTTGTTTTTGGACAAAACTTCCCTCTCCCATATGGTTCTAGTTTAGGTCGAACAAGCATCAAGAAAAAAGCAACAAGGAGAAGCAACAAGAATGAAGAATTACCTTGGATTTCTAGCTCCCTTTTGATGCTTTTTCCTTTGCTTTAATTCCCTTCTTAACTTTTAAAAATTCCCCCTTGTTCTAGACCAAAAACAGAATCAAGAAAACCATAGAAATAAAGCATTAAAAGAAGGGAGCAAGGTTAAAGGAAGAAAGAGCATGAAAATCTATAAATTTCCTTACCTTTTCTTTGATTTTTCTCTTCTTTTTCTTCCCCTTCTTGTGCGCCTAAGAGAGCAGGTCATTTTCTATGTTTTGGGTAGAGGAAAGTCATGCTATATGAGGGGGAGAAGAAGGGAGAAGTGTGTGGAAGCTTCAAGAAATAACTTTTTCAAAAATTCCCATTTCATCCTTCCATAATAGCAATTTTGTTTGGGCTTCATTTTAGCTTTTTTTTTTGGGAATTGTCTTTTTCATGATAAAATCTAGGTTTCCAATTTAATAAATACCTTTGGAATCACTCAAATTAGAGTTAAAACCTTACTGAATGAATCTGTCAAAGTTCAGGCTCATCATCATTGGAAAACATACATTGGAGGGCCTTTACTAGTCTTGAGGCTCCCATGATTTTTGGAACCTCTGAGAACCTAGGGCAAGTCAAATTTTTCAATTAAAAAGCCCTCCTATGTGTTTTTCCAAAAATTACACTTATTTATGAAAATGCCATTACGTTTCGTCAGTTTTTGTCACAATTTGTTTCACCATCCTAGCTCTATTTTTCTTTCTATTTGAGCCTGGAATTATCATTTTTTAAGAGTTTAAGACTCTACCCAAATTTTTTGGGGCATTATCTAGCTCATTTCATAGGACTTGCTTTTATATGACTCATTTCGTTGTTTTACGAAAATTTTGTTCGTTATAGGGATCATCAGAATGATTAAATTCTTAACGGTGTATGGTTTAAAGTGTTAGTTGGCTGTAACTTTGACTGAACATTTTAAGATTGTTTTAAATCTTAGAAATTTCAAAGTAAATATTTTTAATAAATTTGAAAGCCTAAATTTTATTATAGAAAAGACAGTTTTAAAACAGGACGTAAGACGTGCTAAAATAGGGGGTTAAAGTGCAGACATGTAAATAAAATTTTGAAATTGTTTTAAACCTCCTTCCCTTTATATTTGGTCACTCCAGACCATCCTCTTTCATTTGCATAGACTTTACACCTTTGAAACTGACCAAGAAAGGCATGGAAGAGAGGGAAGAAAGAGAAGGAAGAAGGAGTAAGAAAGATAGCAAACCATGCATATTTTCACTTTATACTAGTTAATAATCTTCTTTTCCTCAACAATCTTCTTCTCTTCTTCAAGAACTTTCTATTGATGGTTTTGACTTCTTGAAAAGAGGATTTTGGTGGTTGACCACTTGAGAAAAAGAGGGAATTTAGAGTAACTAATTATGGCTTAAGAACCTCCATTTAGCAAGCTTTCAAACAAGGTATTATATAAGTTAGAAAAATTTCTTTTCCTTTGAATTCCATCCCTTTCATGCTTTTCCTTAGAGAGAGGAAGCATAGAGGGAGTTTGAGTTTGATTAAAACTTGATAGAAATAAGGGTTTTGAAGGGAGTAGAATAAGATTTACAAAAAGAATTACTTAAGAAGTCATAAAGATCAAATTAGGTCACCTAGGATTTCAATTGCATCATGGAAGATATAAAAACCTAGAAAGATGTTTTGAATTATCTAAGACCAATCTTGAACTAAAAAAGAGCCAAGGATACTTCATATGTATCAAATTCCCCAAGAAAAATAACAAAACTCTTTTAGGCTTCCAAGAATACATAGTTTCAACCTAGCATGAGATAGGGCACCTAAAGAGTATTTTTGTGAGTTTTAAAATTTTAAAGGTCTAAGTGTGAGAACAAATACTAATGGTACCATTGGAATGAATTTAGGAGCCCTACTTTGAAAAGTGAAAATTTAAGATTCAAATGGGCCTAAAGAAGCAACTTAATATTTAACTTGTTTAAATTTGCATGTGATGACTTTAATGAGTTCCATTAAAGTCATATAGCTCATATCAAGTGATATTTTAAAGGCTAGAAATGAAATCATAAGAGTTGCCATTCAAAGGGGCTTAAAGTAATTCAATTTGCCCTTTTAAATTCTAGTAGCCCTATGTGATTGTAAAATGAGTTTGAATGGATTCTAATGAGTTGCTTTATATTTCAATTAATAGGTTTAAGCCAATCTAAAGCAACTCTATCATTTTGTATGAGTGAACCAAGAAGGAACCAAGAGAAAAGTAAAAAGGAAAGTAAAAAGGAAAGTAAAGAAGCAAAATGGTTAGTGGTGCATCAAAGGTCTTTGTCTCCATAAGGTAGATATCTCTCCTTATCTTGTATGTATATAGATGTATGAATGAGTAAAGAAGGTTGTATATTTGATTGTTTGATGATTTCATAAGTTATGCTTTGAGTTGACTTTCATCATGAGCTTTATGAATACATGATGTTATGTTTAGGTCCTAGCTCCTTATGGTAAGGAATTGAGCATTGTAGCTCTTCCTTAACTAAGTGTTGAGCTTAGTTAAGCCTAGATAGTATGTTGCCACGACTATATAAGAGTTAAAGTTTCATATCAATTCTCATATTTGAGTTTCTTGAGGCATATAGCCTCTACGCATGCATTTCCTCATATGCATTCATTGTATGTGTTGATATAGATTGAGATTTGCTACTAAGATTCTTCCAAGAATCTCACTCCTTTTATTCCTTACTAACCATGATAGGAACCACAAGCATGAAAATAGAATTAGAGGAGAACTTGAACCATGAAATAATACAATAAGAAGCTTGTGATATATATATATATATTGGTGTATGCCATGAGACAAATTAGTAGCATAGTTGATGTCATTATGAGATTGAGATCATAATATATATGATGATAAGTTGTGATAGCTTTGCATGTACAAATGTGAGAATATATAAAAATATGTTACTTTGATGTAAGAATTTAGGAATACAACATAGTTTTATGTATGAGAGGCCATGGTTTTCCTATGCATGATTAGGTGTGAGGTAATGATTTTTAATAGTTAGCCAAATTTCTTATATTGATCCCTATAGAAATAAAGTATGAATAGATTAAAATTTTTTCAAGAGAAGAGATTGTATATTAGGACCCATATGGACCACTTTAGAACTAAAATTTAGTCCAAATAAGTCATAAATTGTATCTTTATTCTTAATAGCCCAAATGAGCTAGTTTGGAGTTAAAATTTGGCAGGCACTTAGAGGCTTTATAGAACTTTCTAAGAAGTCAAAGATGGTATTTTTTTGAGCTCTATAGAATATTCAAAAAATTTTTGAAACTGGTTTAGAAAACTTGAATTGTGCAATTACTGTTCATACTATCATGACCTTAGTTTTCGTGACTTTTAATGGGCCATATGTATTCATTTTTATTTGAAATTTTTACAGCATAAAGTTTAGATCATAAGCTTTTTGTAGACATCTAATTTGCAAATCAGAGTTATATAACCAAAGTTATAAATTTTTGAAATTTGATATATATTATGTCAAAAGAGGCCAAAATTGGATATAACTCCATTATGCAAGTAAGTCTTAGATAATGATTTTGGGGGTTAAAACAAATGTGTCTTTGGAGTTTATGGATGAAAATGATAAGAACATCTAATTTGGATCCTTAGAGGCTCATTTGTTGTGAAAATGGGTTAAAAATTATTGCCAAAAGTTTTGCAATGGTTGCAATTTTATCACCTTAAA
Source organism: Erythrophleum fordii (assembly GCA_032878935.1). Lineage (NCBI taxonomy): Eukaryota > Viridiplantae > Streptophyta > Magnoliopsida > Fabales > Fabaceae > Erythrophleum > Erythrophleum fordii. Next base: position 1,677,538 of record JAVQMF010000025.1, on the reverse strand, counting down.
AAGGAAATGATATGAATTAGTTATATAAAGCATGTTATGATAGGAGGCTAGCTGCCAATGTTTGGTAACTTGTTGATAGACAATGCAATTTTGGACAAACAATTTCACATATTATTTTATTTATGGCCAAAAAAATTTGATTGTAGTTTTTTAAGTGTTTTTAGATACCTTCCATGTCAACCTATCATGGTCTTATGCCTCAAATAGGAGTTTATTTTGTAAGGAGGAGTTTCCTGGTCCCGACACAAGATCAAAGCACATTCGATTCCATCTCTCTTTCTTTAGATCATTCCATGTTAGGAGATCTTTCTCTAAGAGACATAGTGTAACGAACGTAATTTTCGTAAAACGACGAAATGAGTCATATAAAAGTAAGTCCTCTGAAATGACCTAGATAATACCCCAAAAAATTTAGGTTGAGTCCTAGACTCCTAAAAATGATAATTCTAGGCTCAGACGGAAAGAAAAATGGAGTTAGGATGGAGAAATAATCTGGGACAGAAACTGACGAAACGTAATGGTATTTTTGTAAATAAGTGTAACTTTTGGAAAACCACATAGGAGGGCTTTTAAATGAAATTTTTGAGTTGTCCAAGGTTCTCAGAGGCTACAAAAACTATGGGAAGCCCCGGGACTGGTAAAGCCCTTTCGGTATATGTTTTTCAACGTTAGTTGACCTAAACTTTGACCGGTCGTTTGATAAGGTTTAAGCTCCAAATTGAGTGATTCCAAAGGCATTTTATTAAATTAGAAACCTAAATTTTATGATGAAAAATACGTTTCTAAAAAAGGAGCTAAAATAAGGCTGAAACGAAATTGCCATTACGAAAGGGTAAAATTGAAAATAAAAGCTTTTAGAATGTCCTAAACACTTCCACACTTTTCTTCCATCTTCTCCCTTTTATTGACCTAAAATACAGAATTTATTCAGCTCTCTGAGGCACACAAGAAGGAGGAGAAAAAGAGGAAGAAAACTAAGGAGAAACTAGGTAATTTCATAGATTTTCTTGCTTCATATTCCTCTAATCGTGTTCTCCTCTCTTCCTCCTTTCTTTCCATGGATTTTTTGAATGATTTGGTTCTGTTTTTGACCCAGACCTAAGGGGGAAAATTTGAATTTGTCAAGGAAAATGGAATTAAGGAAGAAAAGCTTTGAAAACAAGCTTGAAACTAAGGTATTTTTCCATTCTTGATGCTTCATCTTGATTGCTCCTCCTTGTGGTAGTTTTGGCCAGCCTAGGGGGTATAGAAGGAGATGAATTTTGGGCAGAACCAAGGGAGAAACCTAAGGAAAAGAGTGCAAGGATTAAGAATATGGCAAGAAATCCCAAGAAAAACCCATAGAAAACAAGTTAGAAAAGTGAAGTGCTTTCTAGGGTTTTGCAAAATCTGATTTTGTGTGAATGTTTTCTTGGCTATTTGAATGTTTCCTTGAGCTCCTAAGACCTCTAAAAAGCCTCCTAAGTGGCTCTCCTATCAAGGAAAAATCATAAAGTCTATGAACTTTCCTTATGGTGTATATTTTGGCCAAGCTAGGTTCATTAGGCTAGGGGATGTTTTAATTTGTTCTAGCCTTGGTTTGGGACTTTATATGATGTTAGAAGATGGGAGAAGCCATTGGGGAAAATTTAGGAGATAGGTTGGGAGATGGGACAATGGTGTCCATAATGGTGCCTTATGAAGCAACTTGGTCTTTCAATGGTGCAATTGTATATGTGATGGCTCCAAGGACCTTAAATGAGTCCAAAAAGTTTAGAAATAACAAGAGAATAGAGTCCAGAACTTAGATGATATGAGTTGCTTCAATGGACCATTTATGGAACCAATATGCCTATTCTGGAACCAAGTGTGTGTTTAAGAGTGAACCTAGTGTCTTGACTTGCTTCAAATGTGTAATTGTGTAATGTTTGTGATATCTAGGTCAAGAGAACCCTACTCCACCTAATTACTCTTGTGAGACTAAGAAGGGAAAGGAAATGGCAAAGTAAGCTCGCATAAATTAAAAGATAGCTCTCCACTTTATTCTCTTGTATTCTTATGTGCATATGTATATGTTGTGTGCTTGTATATGCTCTTGTGATTTGAGAACATGTCACTTGATGTCTTGAGGTTGCATTGGTACCAATGTATTATCTTGAATGACATTGATTATGAGAATGGCTCTCAAAGGTGAGGTAATGCCAAAAGTCTCATGGAATGGGTGAGACAAGGCTAAAAGTCCCTTGAATGGGTGAGGCTAAGTCAAAAGTCCCTAGGCCAAGAGTAAGGCAAATCCAAAAGTCCTAGAAATGGTATGAGGCTAAACCAAAAGTCCCTAGAGCATGAAAGTGGTCTTGACATGTTGATGTGGCATGAAATAAGATTTATTGCACACTTTATACTTGTATATTCATAAATTTGATATGTGTATGCCTTGAATGTGGTGTGAATGGGTGTGTGAACTATTGAGATTCTTGGAATCTCACCCCCTTTTCCTCTCATGCTTAAAATGTCTAGGTGGTGTCCAAGGCCAAGGAAATGCAAGCCAAGAACATTAAATGGCTACACTTTGTTTAATTTGTAGTTTAAATTATAATGGAGTATCAAGAAGCATTGTACATATTATTTTTGGTTGTGTAAAACCTTGAGCATGTGTAACATGATGTATAGACTAGATGTAGAATGTATGTAGTATTAAATCCATAAAATTATGTTATTGGGCCCTTGAATGGCATGTGTGTTTAGTACATAAATGGATGTTGAGAGACTAAAATAAGATGCATAGGATTTGGGACCACTTAGGCAGTTTCTATAAGTCATATTTGTACTTTGAAACTTGCCCAAGAGGTGCCAAATAATTAAGAAAGCCAATTGGACAAATTCGTTACCCATATTGAGCAAAAATTTACCATTTTAGGAGGCTATATCACTTTTTTGTCCAAATGAACTCTTCTTGGTCTGAAATTTGGCATACATCTAGAGCTTATTGAAAGCTTTTGGGAAGCTAAATTTGAATTTTTGGAGGTTTGTAGAATATTTGGTGAATTTTTGAAGTTGAGAATTTTTCTAATTTCGGTCCTTAGTACTGTAGCACTGGTCCGAAATTAAATTGTCACTCATGGGGAAAATGATATCCAATTGTCATAAAATTTTATACAAAGAAACTAGACATTTCCAGTGATTTGTGTCAATTAGAAGCACCTAATTTTAAGATCTAAAGAGGGAGATATGAATTTTTGAACATTCTGTCTAGTATCAGGACCCTTATCTGACCTGAGTTATTATTCTATTGAATTCTGAGATTTGGGCTACCTAAGCTGGTATGGAAATATTTTTTCCCTCTAGCTAATATCCACAGATTTCCAAATTGGTATCATTTGTATGGATTGGAGTTTTGTGGAATTAATTGGACATTTTCAAAGTTTGCTGCAGAATCTGTGATAGTATCAAGAGGCAGCTTGACCTCTAGACATTTTCAGATGTCAAACGCCCTCTGTGATAGATGTTATGGTCTAGGAATATTTATAATGTGAAGTAGACATCTGTAGCTTTCTAGAATGGGCAAGAATGTGCGATTTTGATTTTTCTAAAATTAGTTATAATTTTTCAAAGTTTGGCCAGAAAAGGGGCCAAATCTGGCCGAAAATAAACCTCCATATTCTATGCTCCATTTCGGTTTTCATGAATGGTGGGCATGATTTTATGATGCAAATGAGTTGTATACATATAATTAAATATGGGAAAGTATAGTATGAGATCACTTGGTCCACATGGCACAGAACAAAATTTTTATATACGATGCAACGCAAAAATAATCAATACTTTAATGCCATTTTCTTTCCTCTCACATGAATTGATTGATATAAGGTATAAAAATAGCATGGAATGAGCTAAGAAATTATGGTATTACACATAGTTTAGGGGTTCTTAAGATATCTGAGTATTCTTAAACATACTCTAGAATGAGAGGAGGACAAACTTGGTCTAATGTCTCTCTCTTCTTAGGAGTTATATGGCAAATACAATTTGGGCAAAAGTAATCAGGTGTGTGGTTGCCACACTTATCCCTTAATGCTTTTAGGATAGGTTCTATTCCTGATCTTCTTAATGCAAAATATTCTATACGAGTTTCCCAGTTAGAATCATCAGAATCCTTATCCAAGTATGTTTGCACTAACAGCCACCCTTCTTCCTCTGGGCTTTCATGTACTAGCCTTTTAGGATTTATGATTATTTTGATTTTCTTAGAAAATTGTTTCAAAAAAGAACTCATAGACAAGGTGATTACTTTTGTTTAGATAATATTTCCTCAATAGTTTTTGATACACAGGATCCTTAATAGAGGCAAGTGTAGAGCATACTTATGTTGGACAAGATAATCGTAAGAGATTTACTAATAAAAGATTTTAAAAGATAAGGAAGACTTAGAAAGAAGACATGAGAGAACTAGAGTGTTTATTCAAAATTTGTTTACAAGGGGTTCTAAAGCTTGAGGTCCTCAAAGAGGATTACAATATTTATAGTTGAGGCCATCAGTAGCTGACGACTTTTATAAAAGTAGAAGCATACTGGTAGTTATGCTTTTGCTAAAGTAACTTTGACAAACTAGAAAGCAAAAGTAAAGCAACTCACATGCTAAAAAGAAACATACATAATTGATAAATGCTAATTTTAGACATATTATTCCTCCTAAGCTTAGGTATTTTGATGAGTAAATATGGCTTTAAGGGTTTAATTAGATATAATTTGATTTCATTAGCCATTTATGCACATTGTGAATTAATTGGCAAACTTATTGAGTTTTAATGCATAAATTTCTTTTAAATAATTTTGTGAATAATTCTATTGAATATTTTCCATTCTTTTGTGTAGAATTTCAATGGGTTATTGGAGCTTTAAATGATAAAGTGATTTGAAGAAGAGAAGAGTTGTTGTACAGGACAAGACTTGGGTTTTGGAGACTTGAACAGAGGAGGTACGTGAGAAGCTAACGTGGGAGTAAATTGCAAGATGAATGAGCTGTGGCTGACGTGTATTAATGAAGATGAGCTGGAGATTGAGTTAAGAAAAGAAAACATGTACAGCGTGAGGAGGAAGCGGGGGATTATCACGAGAAAGGAGAGCTGGGGGGAGAGACATGACGAACGACGAAAGAACGCTGGAGCTCCAGAGAACGAGGGAAGAAGTATTTTTCATTGGATTCTCCATGGCTGTTACTCATTCCATCATTTCTTCTCCAATTAAATTCTCCATGGCAGCTTGAATCATCTATGGTGGCTAGCTAAAGCTTGGAAACTCCCAGATGCAGATTTGAGCTCCACATTTCCTCACCAAATTGGATAAAAATTCCTTGCTTACTCTTTTAATTCCATCATTAATTCTTTTATTAATTTGACTTGGTCTAGTTTATTAATTTAGGAATTTAATTGCTGGAAATTATTAGATTGGTTTGTTTTATGGATTGAATATAATTTGATTTTTGGAATTTTAATTGTGATCATCACATGTTTGTAAAAATTCCAGAATTAGTGCTGTGCAAATCACTTTTAAATTTCTCTTGATTTTAAGCTAATTGATGCAATAGTTGTTGGATTAAGTGGCCGGAATTTTTATGTAATTAATTGTTTAAGGAATTAATTAATCTAATTAGTTAATTAGCATCTTAAATGGATTGTGCAGTAGATTTTATTGATCAATTAGGATTGGTTTTAGTGTGTTCTTATTCTTAATTCAATTAATTAATTTTTCAAGGTTTCTTATGGTTGCAAATTCCTTGAATAATTGATGAATTAAATCTTGGATGGTCATTCAAGAGCTTTTATGAATAATACACTAATAAGCAAGAAATTAAATCCAAATTTGGTTCACTAAAAAGGGAACAAGGATAATTAAATTCTAGGAAGTCCAATACAAGGCTAGCTACCACATTTCCTTAACTGTTCACTTCAATTTAGTTTTAATTTTTTTTTTATTCTTGTCAATTAAATTTTAGTTTAATCAAATTCTAGCACGTCAAAACCCCCTAACCAATTTTCATTTAGTAATACTTGGAACACTTTTTTTATAAACAAATTGAGACACAAACTCCTTGGGAAATGACCTAGGTTACACCATTATCTACAGAATTTATTTTGCTACCTAGTTTTATTTGAGATTGCGCGACACAATCATCAAATTTGGCGTCGTTGCCAGGGAATTGGATTCTCAATTGTTTGAGAAAGTTTTCTAAGTACTTTTGTTCTGTTTTAGCTCTGTTTTGGTTCTGTTTTAGCTTATTTTTTATTTTGTTTTGAACTTGGATTTGGATCATTTCGGTGTTGCGCATCAACTTGCTTGGTTGCTAGAATTTTTGTTTGAAGTACTTAGAAAATTTTCAAACTTTGTTTTCCAAGGTTTTTAGGTGTTTTAAGAAAAAATAATAGCAAAGCTATTTGGTGCACCATTTTTTGGCCAAATTTTATCGTTTAAGGTACTTTTTCTAATTTTTTAGTATTTTCTCTAATTTTTAAAGAATTTTTCAATTTTTTTAGATTTAATTTCTTTATTTTTTGTGAGTTTGTTTTGTGTCATTAACCTCTGTTTAAGAGTATTTTTTATAGTTAAGTAAGTCTTAGCTTCATTTCAATTTTATTTTCTTGATTTAGAATTAATTTTAGTTATAATTTGTTAGTGATTTGTTTGTGCTAAAATTAATTGTGCTTCTCATACTTTTTACTTTAAATGGATCCATATTATTATTCTAATCAAGGAGTCTATATTTCTTGTGCACAGGATAGGATTTCCCGGAAGTTGGATGATGCCATGACAATGCTTCAAGGCCTTCTTGAAAGACAAAGACAAGAACGACAAGTACAACAATATTAACAAGTCCAACAGCCATGTTACTAACCATACCATCATTCCTGTGAAGTTCACCCCAATTACATTGAACTGTACCACCATCCATATGAAGTTCACCCAAATTACCACCATCATTATGAACCATACCATGATTACCATAGGCAAGAGCCAGAATATCATCCTTACAATGACGAGTTCATGCAACAGGAGTCCCAGAAGAAACTAAGTTAGGAAGAGAGGATGATGCAACTAATGGAAGCCTTGGATCTTCGAATCCAACAAAGGGATGCCCACCATCTTAAATTCAAATGAGAACATGAACAGTGGCATCTTGAAAATCAAAAAGATTGACAACATTATGAAGGATTTGGGAATTCAAATGAATCAACCGACTTTAAATGCTAATGAATTAATTGAAGAGTAAATTAGAAGGGAATGTATAGAGGAGGAAGAGTCCTATTCATTGGATAATATCCTTCCATATTCTAATACTTTGCAATTTGTTAGAACTGAATCTAGTTCGCTTGATAGCACTATGACTATTGATGCATATAATGTTGTTGATTCTGAATTGCATGTTGATGAAGTTGATGAGGAAATTATTGTTGAATCTCCTAATTTGATTGATTGTGGTAACTCATTGAGTCAAATTGACACATTTGTTGATGTTCATGAATCTTTGTGTATTGATGCACTTGGTATGTCTACACCTAGCTGTGACCATAGTGATGATTTCATTTCTGAGCCTGTTAATGATGAATCTTTTAAGTCTAGGGTAGTAGATAAGTGTGGGGGTAATCTAGAATGTGATGATTATTCTGTTCCTGTTGTGGAATTAGTTGATAAGTGTGACACCTTAATCTACTACCACTACCTAGCCTCTCCATAGGCTCGGTTCCATATGATTTCCAAAGAATCACTACTCTCCCGTGGCATTTATATACTATGAACCGGGGTTTCATATACTCATCTTTTGCCCTGTGGGTCCTGTGAACCCATCTCAATCATCCTCAACTCAAACTCCATACATACGACTCATACATAGCATGAAACAAACCATAAGCCACGGGTATAGAGCCGAAAACCATAGAAATTTCATTTTCTCACTTAGGCCCAAAAGTCATATTTTGGCTCTAAGTTTGGAAAATCATAAGAAATTGTAGAAAAATGGGAATGTAGTAAACTTTAGCTTTTTGGAAAGCTCTAAGTGTTAAATTTACACGAAAAATCATTTCCAATTGAAATCTCTGGGTTTGGACCATGTTTGACATCGAAAATGGGAGGAAGGTCCAGCTGTCACTGTTTCTGGTGCAGCTTTCTGTCATGACTTTCGAAAATTCATAACTAAATCCACAAAAATAAAATCTGGGCACATTATACCAATTCGGAAAGATACGGATGTCTACTAGAGGAGAAAAATAAGTCTAGATCAGTTCAGTAGCTCCTGCACCCCGAAAACCGATAGAACAGTGATGGGGGTCAGGTAAGCTCCCTGATGCTGATACAGAACTTCAGACGGTCCAATCTCTCTCTACAGACCTCCGATTTGGGTGATTCCAGTTCCTATAAGTCACTGTGGTGGTCTAGTTTATATGTATAAAATTTCACCACATTTGGAATCCATTTGGTCTAAGAGTGCCACAGATTTCATTTTCTGGTTGTATGAACAGTACATGACCAATCCCTTGAATTTTCCCAAATTCAACAATTCCCCGAATATTCTCTAGACTTCCGAATATTACCAACTTTAGCTTCTCAAGAAGCTTTCTACAAACTCTAGAGGCATGCCACATTTCATGGCAAACAGAGCTCATCCGGTCATACTTTGACGGAGCTCTCAAAAATACTGGTTTTGGTACCCCATAGGTCCAAAACGGGTCCAAATGGCCTCTCACACACTCTAGCCACTCATGGACAAGTTTAAAAGTATAAAAATAGTCTATCTAACAAGTCCATGTGGTCCAAATCAGCATACATTCAATTCTCGCTATGCTACGGCCAAATATACACTACATCATTCATTCCACAAAAGGGGCAAAACCCTCATTTCCATTCATTTGGCTATAAACATAGGTCATACAATATCCTTTCATACATTTACACTTGTTACAATCTTTACAACTCAAAAATAGTGGGCACATCTTCAGTTGGCACCACTTTACATCATATTTACATCAAAATATCAAAACAAGCTAGCAACTAGCTAACTAAGCATGCTCCTAGGCTCCTTGGTGTGTGCTCGGTTCTCCTTGAGCTCCACCTAGCATATTAGTTGGGAGGGGAAAAGGGTGAGATTCAGGGAATCTCAGTAGCTCATGCACTCAATCAAGTAGGCAATCAAGGCATATAACAAGTCAAAGCATGTGAATAAGCACTTAGCCATTCTCAACATCCAACACACATTGTACATGCTATGGAATCACAAGCCAAAAATGAGCTCCAGGGACTTTTGGTCTAGCCTCACCCGAGTTTAAGGGACTTTTGGATGGCCTCACCCGAGTTTAAGGACTTTCGACTTGACCTCACTCGTTTGAGACTTTTGGCCTTGTCTCACCTATCTCAAGGGACTTTCGGCTTCACCTCACCCGTCTCAAGGGACTTTCGGCATTACCTCACCTGAGCAAATCTCACATTTCAACATACAAGCATATTGGCATTCAATGCATCAAAGCAATAGCATATGGCATATTCCATACAACAAGCATATACATAATCATACAATGACTATCATATCCAAGAATGCAACAAGAAAGAGTGGAAGAGAGAGCTACCTTTGGAGCCAAAGCCAACACAAGCTTTTCCTTTCAATGTCTCCTCTCCTTCCTTAGGTTCACAAACACACCTTGATGTAAGTGTTTCACTTGAGCCTAGACACACCAAAAGCATGCAATTACTCTTTTATAATTTAATTTAGAGCAACCCTTCTATCACATACAACCTAGGGTTCTCTCTCTAGAATGCCATTAACCCTTTCTCTCTCTCAAGCTCCCATGGTAGTGGAAAACCTCATTTTCAAAGAAAACACAAGGATTAAAAGAGTTTTCCCACTTTTCCTCTTCTGACCCATGCCCAAAATCCGTCCATTTTCACAATTAAAACCGCAGAAAGAGAGGGCAAAGGGAGGGGATCAGAGTTCTAAAGAGAAATGAGAGAAGTTACCTTACCTTTCCCTTGATCTTCCTCCTTCTCTTGATCTCTCACACTCTTCACGCCTTTTTTCTCTCTTTGGGTCGAAGCTTAGGGCAGATATGAGAGAAGAAATGAGTTTGGGCATTTAATGAAGTCTAAATCTCGCTATTTACTCTCTTCCGAACCGACCCTCCCTACGGCAAAAACTAACCTTCGCTACAGCGAGCTCGTGTAATCTGGCTTCGCTATGGCGAGGTGTAGCCTTCGCTACGGCGAGATTGCTTTAGTTCCCTTCGCTGTGGCGAGATTTACCACTCGCTATGGCGAAATCGCGTTAGTTCCAGACTTCACTCTCGCTATGGCGCACGCTACAGCGGGCAACTCCCTGGTTTTTGTATGGGCTGCTGCCAGCACTCGCTATAGCTAGAATCGCCTTCGTTATTGCGAACTAGCTCTCTCGCTGTAGCGAGACCTTTTCTCGCTATTGCGAGAGGACTTGGCAGAAATTTTGGATTCCCGAAAATTCCAGTTTTCACTTCCTTTCTTTTACCTTTTCTTTTCTTTTTCCCCGGTTGTTACAATAAGCCTGTTGATGATGCATCTTCTGAGTTTAGGGATATTACACCACCTGGACCATGTGACATAGTTGATTTGGATGATTCTGTTGATTGTGTGTGTACTGGATCCACTATATGTGATAGATGCTCATAGATTAATTCTTTCATTGAGACTAGTGAGTTTCTCACATGTACTGATCAACATGATTCCTCATTAGCCTGTGATGATATGATTGATGAAGCAATGAATGTAGCATATGATAATGATATAGACATTGAAATTGTTGAGCAGCTTCTTGTTGTTAATGAATTAGACTCTACTTTGAAACGCTCATGTGATAATATGCATGCATGCCCTGTGTGTGCTAAGATTAATGAATTTTTGGAGTCTGATAAGTTTGTTCAGTCCACAAAGTCCTTTGTTTGCACTGAAACTGTTAATAAGATTGATTCTACTGATCATACTAGTGTTGATGAGAGTATGCATAGTGATAGTGCCGATGTTGAAAATCCTATTGATGCTTGTGATGTTATTAATACTAGTGAGAGATTAGATTTTGTTGTTGATCATTGTTTAGAACATTGTGAGCCTACTGATATCTCTTTGGTTAGGGAAGATACTATTTCTCTTACTAAGAGTCCTGAACAAATTCTTGAAGTTGGTGCTAATTCCCAACAAATCACAGACTCTCCCAACTGAGAAAAAACAACTATCAGATGCCTTGAACTCAACGGATTGTGAGAAGTTGCAATTTAATTTTTCTATAGATGCAATGACTTTTATTGACAGGAGTCCAGTAGATTTTATTGGCTTTGATAGATATTTAGAGAGTCTAGAGTCTAGTGTTTTTAAAATTAATTTTAAATTTTCTTTCTTTAGTTTTAAATGTCCTAAATTTCATTTTCCTTCTTTTCTTGCTCCTGAAATTACTGAAATGACTTTCCTAAACTACTGATGGTTGAGGAAGTCCATGAGTCATCACTGCATGATCAATCCAAATGCTTTAAAGTAGTGAGACTTAAATTTGTCTAGTTAAGAAGGAATAAAGTAGTTTTAATCTTGGTTTTTGATACTTATGATTAGTTAGTCTTTAATAGAGTTCTTTTTAGTTTAGGATATAGTTTTCTTTGTCTTTTTCACATTACAGTTCATTTTGTTTTTGTTTTGTAGGTAATAAAAGGTTGCTAACTAACTACATGGGAATCTGAGCCTACCTTGAGTGTAACATCCCAAAATTTAATTAAGGTGTTAATCATGGATTTAGATTAATTAGGAATAATTAATATGGGATAATTGCGCAAGTTAAATGGATGGAGATTTTAGAGAGATAAATTATTAATAAGGATTTGAGATTTAATTAGGGTAGAAACTTTATCTAGGCCTAAATTAAATTGAGCAGGCCAAGGTTAAAACTAATGGAGGCCCAATAATTGTAAGTGTAGACCAACCTATTTATTGTGCCCAATAACCCTTGTGCAGACCCAAATCCTTGAGCTCTTCAAACTTGGCCTAAACCTAATTAAAATTCAGTAGCCTAATGCATAAGAGTTGGCCCAACAAAGCTCAAATCTGAAGTCCATTAGGAGTTAGATCTTTGAAGTAACCCATAACCTATATTTGACCTAACTTAACCTAACTAAAACCCTAAACACTTCAGCCACTTCCTCATTTTGCTGAAACTCAAGAAGGAAAATTGGAGGTATGAAGGGAGCTAGGGTTTGGGGCAAGAATTCCACATTTTCTCACATTTAGAGCAAGATTCAGCCAAGGTAATAATTATATAACTTAATCCTTCATCTTTCTCTTTAATTTGGCCTAATTAGTTTTTCATTTAGAGCATTTTCACCATACCCAAAATTTGAAATGTGGTTGTTTGGTGTTTCTATGGTGGAAATTCGTAGGTTGAGGATAGGACTGACATTAGGTAAGTATAAACCCTCCATTTTGATGCTTTCTTTGCTAGTTTGAGACCCCCATAGCTGATTTATAATATGGGTATTAATTTATATGAATTTGCTTAAGATTTTGGGTGAAATATTGAGATTTTTGGTAGAGGATACTTCAATCTAAATTTGTGACTTGTAGTGGCTGGATAAGTGTTCCCTAGGTAGTCATTAGCATTTTAAATTCTTTGGGTACTTGTTGCAACTGTTAATGATGAAATAGAATAGTAATTCTCTGATGCTATGGTTATAGGGAGATTTTGTACCCATGGTGGTTGTTGCAATTGTCTACAAGTGAGATAACCGGAGTTTACATTAATTCCATGCATATGTCGATTTAAATTTCATATTTGCTATATATGAATGATTTGAAATGTTGAATGAATTGGTTGGCTATCTATTGTATTGTGATTGGACCTTGTGAGTTCATGGTAGGGCTGTGGTGCGACTGCCACCTGTGCATGTACTTCGATCGGGCACTGGGTTATGATCAAACCCTAGATACATTGAGCCCTGGTTGTGCTCAATGGGGAGTAGGTGTCGTGGACAGGCCTTTCCCAGTGTTATTGGCCTTTAACATGTGAAAATATGATTGCTAGTATGGGATAGTAATCATGATAGCTTAATTGTTTCATTTACTGATATGACTGATATGATTCGGATGTTGATTTTGATTCATGCATATATATTAATTAAATTAGATTATATGATGGAATTGCCTTGGTTACTGAGATTCTATCTCACCCCGTTTCATGAGATTAATATTTCAGGTGAAGGTTCTTCGGGTAAGAATAAGGGGAAGCAAGTGGATAAAAATCCATGAGCTCCAACATGTGGGGAGAAGGCTATACTTAGGCTGATTTATTTAGTATAGATGCTAAATTTTGTATTTCTTATTGTATAACATCATCTTGTATTCATGTTGCCAAGTGTAGGCTTTTATTTTGATTACTTAGGGTGTATTTATTGAGGAGTTAGGCCTCATCTTAATTTGGTATTAGATGTATGAACTTATAGTATCTGATATATATAAACTTTGTTGAATTCATGATATGGCTTACTATTGGGAATGTCATCACGGTATCTATTAGATTGTTGATTTGAATTAGTGACGTATGGAATCTTTTATGAAATATATATACTTGAAGGGTGGTCTGGAAGCTTATGAAATTCTATGGTTATTAATCTATGAACTGGTTAATATAGGGTAGTTGGAGGAATAGAAATGAATGCTTAAGTTTTGAACTAGTAATAATAGATTAGCTGAGTAATTAAGGTACATAACTACCATTAGAATTGCATAAATTAAGGTAGAATGGCCCTAGAGTGATATTGGAGGGAGAGTAGAGAGTATGAGACCAGATTTTCAGAGTATAGGACTAGAAGGCACTTCGCCGCGGCTAAAATGGAGTTAGCCGCGGCCAATAGAGGCGAGATTGCTCAAGGAGAGTGCCAGAGAAGAATTTGCCACAGTGAAATGTGTAATTGGCCGCGGTGAAATGTGAGAGGCAAAATTGGGAGTCGTCCAGAGGGAAATTCGTTGTGGCGAAAGGGGGAATTGGCCGCGGCGAACTTTTATGAAAATGAGCCAAGTATTCCAGAGAGGAATTGGGCGCGGCGAAATGAGGTATTGGTCGCGGCCAATAGCGAGAGGCGAGCGAGGTAAGTTCCAGGAGGCTTTTTTGCCACGGCACCAAGTAGGTTAGCCGCGGCGAAGGTCTAACTCGTCGGGCGATAATAACGAAGTAAGGGGTGAAACCGAGAGGAATTAGCCATGGCGAACATCCTAAAACCCTTATATTAATTAGGAAACCTTGGTTCAAGGGATGATTTAGAGACATTGGGATGAGTTATAACTAATGGGTAATAGAATAATCAAAGGCTTATAAATAAATGTTTATTTCCCTTATGAACATAAGTGCTCGTAATTGTATGATTGATGAGTCTAATCACATTAAGGTTCAAATTTTCCCGTATTTTCATAATGTAATTAGTCGTAATGTCTTGTAACCCCAACCTATGATTATTAATCACGTATTAAACCTTAATTGCAATGTTTAGAAATTAGGGTCGTCACATTGAGATCTTTGATTCAAGTTCATCTAGTTGTACACTCTTTTATGTAGTATTGTTTATCTGTTAATTGGACTGTGTGCTGACATTGAGGACAATGCAACATTTAAGTGTGGGAGGAAGAGTCATTTCATTCCTTCCATTTCAGCTTCTCTTTGCTTCCTTTGTTAAAAAAAAAATTTGAAAGATGTGTATTTGGCTATTTTTGGTGCTTGCTTTCAATTATGTTCTATCTTCTATTATCATTTTTTTCAAATATCAAGGTGTTTGACTAAAATTGCTATTTGCTTTTTAGTGTTTCTTTGTTTTTTAATGATAAATAAAATCTTAATATAATTTAAAAACTCTAAAAGTTTAATATTAAATATTCATAACTTTTAATCATAAATAATTTTTGTTTTTCAATTAAAAAATTACTTTTCAAACATATTAAGAAATATTAAATTAATAATTAAATATTTAAAATTTATTAAAATTTATTTATTACATTATAATTTTAATATATATAAATTTTAAAAAGTATAATTAATTAATATTGGTTCGATTATAGTTCAATTATAGTTAGACTAAGAACTATAAACTAATATTTTTTTTGATTTACTAATCAGTTCAATTTTAAAATATTGGACTTTCTTTTTGTTGCTACTTGTTCTTGTATTGGTGATTGTTTGTGATTTTTTTTAATGATAGGAAGTTTTTCTTGCTGAACCAAAAAGAAAATCTTACCTGCTCACCTATTCCTAGATCATAGACATTGGCATATACATAACTTGCAAAGCAATATACAAGTAATGGAATCTTACAGAATCAGTTAATTTAGAGCATGAAACACAGGTGATTTTTCTATTGCACATTATTTCTTTCTGTTCTTGTTCTGTTGATGGTACAGGGGAATTAACTTTATAAGACCAACAAGGGCCATTTTAGTTCTTGTACTCTAAACTTTATCAGTGTTGTGTTTTTTCAATTTTAAAAATAATTTGGTTTCTACCATCAAATAAATAATACCTTAAATATCTACACTATTATTGCTATATTTATATAATCATCTGTCAATCAATATACGATATTCATTGAATTTTGAACTTATAGTTTCAATAAATTGACAATTTCAATCTTTAATCTTTAATCTTGACAATTTCAATCTTTAACAGAAGAGGTGACTTCTGCCATCAAATAAATATGTTCAATTTGTCATGTTTATGTGATAATCTATCAATATCCTGGGGATGGAAGTGATGAAAATTTGTAATATGTTTATTTGACAATAGGAATTTCATTACATAATTTTTTTTTAGAAATAAAGCATTAACGAAATATGAATTAAAGATATGTTAAAGTTCATTAAACATTCAAAGGCGGATCCAAAACACAATAAACAGAGCGACGGTAGAAAGAAGGAAGCAGGTGCATGATATTGATTGCGTGCTGTGCTTTATTCTTTTTAGGTGCTTAAACTACTTTACCTTTCTCTCCTGCCTAGTTGTGTGTTGAAACTACTCGAACTTGATGTTGTAACTACTGCACAGGCATGCTGTGCAGTTGAGTGGAATTTTTTTAAATTTTTTTTATATAATAGTATATGTTAGGAGCTGTTTGAAATTTGAAACAGTGTTATAAGGTAAAACTATCTTAACAAATGTTATGAAAATTGGATCCAACTAACTGGTCAAATTAAAAAAGTGATGAACTAATCCTGAAACTAATTCATTTGATATCGGTTAAGGGAAAAACTGGTCAATAACCAATAAAACTAGAAAAAACAAATTGATTTTACATTGAATTAGTCAAAACTAATTTTTTATTTTTCGTTTAAAATAGAGCTTTGATATTCTGTCATAGAAATTTTTAATGTTTTATAGATTTTACTTAATTAATTTCAGATGGATTTATTGTCAAATGTAAAATGTTTTAGCTATTTTTTATATAATTTTTAAATTATTATATATATTTTAAATATTATTTTATAATATACATATTAATATAATTATAAAATATTACATATTTATATTTTTTATATGTATTTTGGAAAATAGTTCAATCTTAATTCAACTCTAATTGGATCATTGAATCATAACTACTTTTTGGTCTAATTTAATGCTCGATTCAATTTTTAAAACATTAATCTTGACTCTCAAATTTATAACATCCTATAAATATATTTTACTAATTTTAGCTTATTTAGTTACATATATAAACTTGCATTTCTGTTACCTAACGCTAACTCAGGCGGCTATCAGGGTGGGAATTTGGGTAAGAAGTTGCTAGTCCGAACTTTTCTCCCATACCAACAAAAGAAATAAAAGTAACATTTCTTAAATTGATAACTAAGACAGTTTTCTTGGCCAGATTTGAACTGGTAGGCCTTGAGTTGGTACAGGTGTTGGATCTCTCTTGAAGAAATTGTCTGCACATAGCTTCCAAGTGAAGCGAGTCACCAGATAATGGATTGCCACCAGAGTTTCAATTCTAGCGAACTCGTACCCTGGACATATTCTTTGTCCCCCTCCAAACGGGATGAAGCAGTAGGATGGTATGGATGATTGGTTCTCAAATCTACTTGGATCAAACTTCGATGATTCTGGGAATATGTTATTGTCCATGTGGGTCATTGCTGTAACCCAGAAGATCTATAAACCAAAATAGGAAAAGGCTCTTAGCTTTATGATGAAATACTGAAAGTGAACATCCTACTTCGGACCTGACAGAAAGGTAAACCTTTAATTTGGTCATTAACATTTTCTTTTTCAAATTAGTCCCTCAAATCTTAAAATTCTTGCAACATTGGCTTTGTATTCCATTTTTATCTAAAATATAACATCAAACTTTACAATCTATTGTTTTGTATGTTATTTGGTGGCAGATAATATCCAAGTTAGTAGACTGTTAAGTGTCATTAAATTGTTGATGAAAATAGAATGGAAGGACAATATTGTGAGCATTTCAATAATTGAGGGACTAAATTGAAAGAAATAATCTGTAGAGGACCAAATTAAAAATCTACCACTCTATTAGGGACCAAAATATGGTTTTCCAATTGAAGTGAAATATATTTTGCCGTTGGTAGGGGAGCTTTTTACTTACTTGCCACCCTTTGGGTATAAGGTATCCACCATACTCAATATCTTTCACAGCCTTTCTGAAGCCACCAAAGACAGGAGGAAACATCCTAAGAGTTTCACTTGCTACTCTCCAGGTGTACTTCATCTTGGCAAGGTCTTCCCATGTAAGAGACTCTCCTGGGAGCTTGCTTTCTGCTATCTCTTCCTGTTCTGCAACCACAAAATCCCAAATATATTTAGGCACCTTTCCTTTGATTTTGAAGAAGAAGAATCAGTAAAACTACTCTAATGAACCAAATAGTTGGCCTACTTTTTTTTTTTTTTTCAAATTGTACATGTCAAGAAATGCAATCGAACAGTCAAGCCTCTCGCTTGGAAGTCCTTACATCATAATAGATGAACTTTAAAAATTTAATTCAACATGAGGTGGTTCAATAGATAAGATTAAACTGCATTGACCAATAGTATCCTATGCCTTGGATATGGAACAATCTATCGTAATCCTAAATTAAAAAAAAAAAAAAATCTAGAAGTTTAAGAGATTTATTGATGACATACGAAGAGTTATGGTCACCCTCCTTCCTTTCTCACACACCACACTCACCATTTTTGGTTTTAGTTGGAAGTGTAAACAAAAACATAGACGTAGGGAGGATAGAAGGGCAAACCACTTGGATCATAAAAACTTCGATATCATACTAAAGACCTTTTCAACTTAAAAGTTTGTATTATAAAAAAAAGAAGAAGAAAAACTTATAATCTTTAACATACACTCATCTATGCATACCTTGAAGAACTGCTGCATAAACATCAGGTTCATTAGCTAAGAGACGGACAATGAAAGTGATAAGAACAGCTGAAGTGTCATGTCCAGCGACCATAACAAGCATGGCATTCTGGATGATCTCCTTCTCAGTGATAACTTCTTTTCCCTCTTCGTCGCGCATGCCAAGCAAGCAAGTGATCAGGTCTTGCTGAGGAGAAGCCCCATTTCGCTTAAGTTCGATCTTCTTCTTTTGCACAAGCTCCTTCAACATGTTCTGCATTTTCGTGCTTTCTCTGAGGCTGCGGTTGTAGCGTGTGAAGGGCACGTTAATGGGGACTGACCACATTCCTTCTATCATGGTTTGGAAGCAATTCAGGAATTGATCTCTTTGTTTTCCTCGCTCGAGTCCAAACAGAAGAGAGCAGATTATGTTGAATGTGAGGGTCTTCATCAGGGGCAACACCTACAAGCACAAGAAAAAAAATATGTCCACAATTTGATTTTAGTTTGATTTAGCAAAATTTGCTTTCTGTTTTTTCCTTCTCTCCGCAGGAGAATTAGCACTTTTTGCTAAGTTGGGTGGTCGGAGAAGTGGAAATGGGAGGGTTGAAGATTGGGATTGAAAACGATTGCTCGATTGGTTTTAGTAAGGATTTCCTCTAGAAATTCCTAGATTTATTGTACCAACTTGCTATAAGGACTCAATAGAAGTTTATTAAATGGGTTATGCTAATGAATCTCATTATAGGAAACATCTTGATGAATTTTATTGATTCTTTATATAGTCAACTGATATGTTAAATGTATATAAGAATTTATGGATTTAGTCCTTATCCCTTTCTTTCTCTTTTCCTGCGACAAATTAAGAAATTTAAGTTTTAAAGACATTGTGAATTTACTTTCATGAAGCAAGGTATTTTCTTTTTCTTTTTTCTCTCTAAAAATTATGTTCGAATTACAGGCCTAGTTATGTAGAGCATCTTTCTACCCTTTTATGGAAGATCTTATGAAGAAACTAGGAACTTCTCAGTGAAAAATATGGCTTCGATGATGAAATTGAAGTGAGGTTTTGACATGTTAATGCTTGGCTTCCTCTAAATTTTCCCAATATAGTGTTCAATGCTCAAGTCAAGCTTAGTCATCCAGAATTGAACTGGGCTAGTCTATTCAGGAGCCTAAAGATGCTACTCCGTACAAAGGAACTTGAGTTTCTCAATCAGCTCTAAAACCAGGTTCAAGAGTTGATTACATTTATAGATGCTGAATCCCCAAAGAATGAAATGGTCTTTTGAATATTTGAAATCCTACTTAACATTAAACTGCATAACAAATCTATACTGTTAGCTATAGGTGAAAAATTCTAGGCAAACCTAATTTACATTAAATAAGTAGACTAAGCCAAGAGTAAATATATATATATATATATATATAAACATATTCGAGACACTTTAGAATTTAGATATGTTGACATCTCTTCATAAATTAGATGTATTGTTATTTTTGAGTGTGACCTTAATTTTTTCTTTCTCCATAAGATATTAATTACTTGTGGATTTAAATTTACTCTTCCTACAAAACTTTTATAGCTTGTGGAGATAGTTTAACTTATCTTACATAGACTACCTATTACTAGCACTTTTTTCCATTGCCCATTTTAGCCTTCCTTCATTCTTAAATATGCATGAATTGTATCTTTTAAGAAGCACGCGAGAGCAAGGTGGAGGAGCTTCAGGCATTTGGTTGCAACCTTGTGTTCATGTGTGTGTCCTCTTTGTGTTTTTATCGGAGATTATGTGTAATACCTAAAATATATATATATATATATGTAATATAAATAAATAAGTAATATATTTTAGGAAAAAAAAATATAAATAATTTTTATATCTATTTTAGGTTCATAAAAAAAAAAATTTTAAGGACTTTTCTAATCTTTTTTAAATATCAATCAAAGAAATTAGACTTGTTGGGGGAAAAAGTGCAATATTAGCCAAAGAATACTTTAATAATTCCTAAACACCTTCTCTCTCCCACTTTTTCATCAGATGCAACGTTTCCCTTCTTTCTTCTTCATTTTATCCAGGAAAAGTTCCGTTTCTCTTCGCTGCTCCATATATTTTCATCTCCAAAAAAATTCTCTATTCTATTTTGGTTACCTCCATCACGCATCTACCACCGTTAATCCCTATTCCGGCATGCTTCAATCCTGGTGCTTCTTCCCATCATTACAACTCCATTATTCTCATCTTCTTCCCATGTTTCTTCGCCGTTCAGCTGCAATCTCTGGATCCTGGAGGTAGTTTTTTTTCTTTTCTTCTTCCTTTATCTTTCTTTTCCATTAATATTGATCCTTTCACATGTTTTATTGAAGCAAAAAATTCCCTTCATGTAGCTCTTTTCATTCTTAGTGCCGTGGGTGAGCTCCAAGATTGGGGTTTCTTGAATTTCAACATTTAAATGTAAATTAACCCTTCTAAAGTTATCTTTGGAGTTCTAAGAAGTAATTTTTTAACTTAATTTGAGTTATGGAAGCTTAGATTGAAAAACCCCAAATTTAAAGTTAGTATTTAGGATAGAAATGTATATAAGAATTTAGGGATTTATGTTTTAGGGAGTATATTAGGTTATATAAACAATTATGGATGTTATTAGAGTGGTTAATATAAATAATTTATATTGGTTATAATTTTAGGTGATACCAGGGAAACTCATTCAACTGAGACTCAGCATTGAACAGTAGGGAATAGGGACTTATACTATTAGTCCCAACTGGTGAGTGTGTAGATAATAGAGTGGTTTATATATTTTATTCCGATTTATATTTTCCATGGTGAAATTTTCAATTGTGTGATTTATGTGCTCGAAACTTCAATATATATATATATGATGATTTAATAAATTTATCAAAAGGAATTGATAGTTGAAATGTGGTGTGATATATTCTTGTGAAACACAAAAGAATGAATTGGATGGAAAGAAAGTGGTGGTGTGTTTATGTTTATTTATGAGAAAGTATTTTGTGTTATTTTGTAATCTCATATATTATAGAGATTATAATAAAGGTTAACTTGCCTTAGTTAATTATTTATTTACCTTTTAATTCCTTATTTAATTTTGCTAGCTAAATGTTATTTGAATTATTTTCATTTTATATAATGAATGGGAATCTAGTCAGGATCCTGTAGCCGTTAGCGGAGATAACGGCCTAGGTGCACCTAGAATAAGTTGTTAATTGTGATAGCACTGTGATGTGATGTATCCAGTGCTGCGATTTGATTGTGAAAGTGATAAGATTGGATGAATCCAAAGAAATGCCATGATATATGATGAATTGGTTTGATGATTCAATTCCTCTCTATGATACCCATTCTTAGAATATTTTTCTTATATTTAGGAAATATAGATTTTATCTAAAGAATTCTTTTTACTTAAATAATTATTTTCACTTCATCCATAAATTTTATTGCCTCAATTATTTGATAATCATTGATTTTTAAGAACTTTGATATGCACTTGTTTTCCTTTTATGCACTTTATTATTTATACACTCACTAAGCCAGTGGTAGGCTTACCCTTTTTCTTTCCTTATTTTTCAGACCAGGGAGTAAAGGAGTAAAAGTGATCTGGGAGCTCGTGAGCTGCCAGACTCTTAGAGTAGGTGTTTAAATTTTGTGTAATTGTGTCAAACTCCATGATGTGGTGGCATTTAGGTGTAGAGAAAGAGTTTTGGAACTGTCCATATTATATGGTCACTTATAATATGTAATATTGTTATTACTTTCCTAATTAGGCATTTTGATTATGTAACTTGTTGGTGCTGGTGCTGGTGCTGGTTTAGTTTATTTTTCAGGATGGGATGTCCAATTTTTAGGGGAGATGCTGCCGAATTTTCGGTAGCCCCTAATGGCATAATAAACTATATATTAAATTTTCTAAAACTTGTGGGTATATAGGTTAGTTAAAATATGTGATATAATAGTTGACTTTAAATTTAGTAAGGCTTGCTAGGCTAACCTAATCTCCAGATTAGTTTAGCCTATGCGTCGGTCATGTCTAAGAATTTGGGTCGTGACATTATGCATACCTTTTGTGAGAAAAAAATTATGAGGTCTTTGGATGTATTAAGGGTGTGGTTTTGAGTGTTCAATAAAACCACTTTTGTATCTTTACACTTCAGATTCCCAACAAGAGCTTCAAAATGTCTAAAAAAAATTAAAGTTAAAAAAAAAATCTCTTGTCCCTGTTTTGCATAGCATCCACTGCTATATAGGGAGCACAATAAGAGATTCAGATGCATTTCCTTACTAGTGAAATTTTCTTGTCCCCTTTATCTATAGTGTAACGGCCAGGAAAAAGGAAAAGAAAGAAAGTAGAAAGTGAAAAATTTTCGAAATCCAGAAACTTTGCCAAGTCTTCTCGCAATAGCGAGAAATGGTCTCGCTACAGCGAGAGTGCTTGTTCGCAATAGCGAAGGCGATTCTAGCTACAGCGAGTGTGGACAGCAGTCCATACAGAAACCAGGGAGCAGCTCGCCGTAGCGTACGCCATAGCGAAAGTGAGGTCTAGACCTAACGTGAATTCGCCGTAGCGAAGGTTACACCTCGCCGTAGCGAAGCCAGATAACACGAGCTCGCTATAGCGAAGGTTAATTTTCGCCGTAGCGAGGGTCAGTCCGGAAGAGAGTAAAAGGCAAGAATTAGACTTCATTAAATGCCCAAACTCATTTCTTCTCTCATTTCTGCCTAGACTTCGACCCAAGGAGAGAAAAGAGGCGTGGAGAGTGAGAGAGACCAAGAGAAGGAGGAAGACCAAGAGAAAGGTAAGCAAGTTTCTCCCAATTCTCTTTAGAATTCGGATCTCTTCTCTTTGCCCTCTCTTTCTACAGTTTTGTTTATGAGTTTAGTGAGTTTCTGAGCATGGGTCAGAAGAGGAAAAGTGGAAAACACCTTTAAATCTTTGTGTTTTCTTTGAAAATGTTGTTTCCACTACCATGGGAGCTTGAGAGAGAGAAAGAGTTGATGGCATTCTAGAGAGAGAGAGAGAACTCTAGGTTCTGGTATGTTAGGAGAGTTTGATCTGAAAGATTACATTCTAAGAGAGTAATTGCATGCTTTTGTGTGTCTAGGCTCAAGAGAAACACCTCCATTAAGGTGTGATTGTGAACCTAAGAAGGGAGAAGAGGAATTGAAAGGAAAAGCTAGTGTTGACCTTGGCTGATAAGGTAGCTCTCTTTCCACTCTTTCTTGTTGCATTCTTGGATGTAATAGTCAATGTATGTTTATGTATATGCTTGTTGTGTGAAAACATGCCTTATGCTATTGCTTTGATGCATTGATGCCATTGTGCTTGTGTGATGAATTGTGAGATTGGCTCGGGTGAGGTAGTGCCGAAAGTCCCTTGAGATGGGTGAGGTGAAGCCGAAAGTCCCTTGAGATTGGGTGAGACAAGGCCAAAAGTCTCAACCGAGTGAGGCCAAGTCAAAAGTTCATAAACTCGGGTGAGGCCATCCAAAAGTCCCTAAACTCGGGTGAGGCTAGACCAAAAGTCCCTGGAGCCCATTTTTGGCAGTGTTGTGATTTTCATAGCATGTACAACGTGTGTTAGATGTTTGAGAATGGCTAAATGCTTATTCACATGCTTGACTTATTATATGCCTTGATTGCTTACTTGATTGAGTGCATGAGCTACTGAGATTCCCTGAATCTCACCCCTTCCCCTCCCAACTTAATATGCTAGGTGGAGCACAAGGAGAAGCAAGTGCACACCAAGGAGCCTAGGAGCATGCTTAGCTAATTGTTAGCTTTGTTTTGGCTATTTTGATGTATTTTGATGTAAAGAGGTGCCAAAATGAGTATGCACCTTCTATTTTTGGGATGTACATGTTGTAACAAGTGTAAAAGTATGAAAAGATGATGTATAAATTATGTTGATAGCCAAATCAATGGAAATGAGAGTTTTGCCCCTTTTTATGAATGAATGTGATAGTGTATATTTGGCCGTAGCATAGCGAGTTTGGAATGTATGTTGATTTGGACCACATGGACTTGTTATATATCCTAGTTTTATGCTTTCAAACTTGTCCATGAGTGGATAGAATGTGTGAGAGGCCATTTAGATCCATTTTGGACCTTTTGGGTGCCAAAACTGGTATTTTTGAGAGCTTCGTCAAAATATGACCGGATGAGCTCCTCTTGCCATGAAATTTGGCATGCCTCTAGAGTTTGTAGAGAGCTTCTTGAGAAATTAAAGTGGGTAATATTCGGAGGTCTAGAGAATATTTAGTGAATTGTTGACATTGGGAGAAATCCATGGTTTGGTCATGTACTGTTTCATTAGGTCCGAAAATGAAACCATGTCATTCATAGACCAAACGGTGGCCAAATGTCATGAAATTTTATACACATAAATTAGAAAACCACAGTGACCTATATCAACTAGAATCACCTAAATCAGAGGTCTGTAGAGAGAGAACAAACCGTCTGAAGTTCTATATCAGCATCAGGGAGCCTACCTGACCTCCGTTACTGTTCCATCAGTATTCGGGGTGTAGAGGCTACCAAACTGATCTAGACTTATTTTTATCCTCTAGTAGACATCTGTAGCTTTCCAAATTGGTATAGTGTGCCTATATTAGATTTTTGTGGATTTAGTTATGAATTTTCGAAAGTCATGACAGTAAGCTGCACCAGAAACAGTGACAGTCGGACCTCCTTCCCATTTTCGATGTCAAACCTAGTCCAAACGCTGAGATTGTGGTTGGGAATGATTTTTACTGTAAATTTAACACTTAGAGCTTTCCAGAAAGCTAAAGTTTGCTACATTCCCATTTTTCTATAATTAGTTATGATTTTCCAAAGTTAGAGCCAAAATATGACTTTTGGACACAAGTGAGAAAATGCATTTTTCTGGTTGTTGGCTCTATACCCATGGCTTATGGCTTGTTTTATGCTATGTATGAGTTGTATAAATGGAGTGTGAGTAGAGAATGTGACTGATGGGTTCACAGGACCCACGGAGCAAATAATGAGTGTATGAAACCCCGTTTCATAGCACAAAAATGCCACGGATTGATATTGGATCTTTGGAAATCATATGGAACCGAGCCATGTGAGAGGCTAGATAGCGGTAGTAGATTAAGGTGTTACATGTAGGCTAAAAGTAAAACCAAGTTAAATATTTTGTTTACTATTTTTCATTCCTTACCACTTCATTTAGATTTTGTTAACTTTTATCAAATCACTTTTGGTCTGCATGCCAAGAAACAGGGACATTGGACATGATGAGTTCGGATATCCATAGTTGTATAATAAAAGAGAGAAAAAAGGCCTCCCTTGAATAGAACCCACGTCCCCATTTTTCTTTCTCTAACTAGAGAGTATACTGTTATTGGAAAGAAGCCAAATTCAAATCCAAACAGGATACACACATAAAATATGTATGTCTTTGTAATTTGAAGAGTTTCTTCATGTCTACGAGCTTCTAACGTATGTCAAACTCACATACATGAGCATTTATTTTAAGTCTCACTACCTGGTAGACTAGGAAAATTTGATGCAACAGAGATGGGGTTGTAAGGACATACCGTGATCTGATGTTTCCCCTGCCAATACATCTCAAGGTGCATCCTAACTTCCTCATCCATTTTCCCCACATAACGCTTCAACGATTCTGGCTTCAAGAACGGCACAAGTGCTCCTCTCACGCGTTTGTGATCTTGTCCGTTCAGCTCCAGCAGGCTCCGTTCTCCCAGTATCATTCTGATCGACTGCGTCTGCTGGTTAGCGACGGCGCTACCGTCGTCGGTGAACATAAACTTATTCGCAGCCTGTCCATATATGAACACCGTAGGTTTCCCAAACAGGTTCAGCTTCGATATTGGGCCATACTTTTTCACTCTTGCTTGGAGCCATTGTTCTGCGGTGTTGGCTCGCATGGCCCGAAGAAGACCTACGCTTTGGCCTATAATGGGGATTCCAAGTGAACCTGGAGGGACTCTTGATAATCTTTTGTTTCTTGTGAGAAGGAGAAGGACTGGGATGAGGAAAAGGAAACTAGCAAGGAGGATATTCATGATTCTGGGTTTTCTGTTTTGGAATCTGGGAGGATGGTGTTGCAGGGTGTTTTTGATCGGTTTTTAAAGGAGGAAGTGTGTCCTTTTCGCTGGTCTGTGATTGAATTGGAGTTTCTGTTAAAAAAAAAAAAAAGAGAAAACAATTGAAGCTCGAACATCACGATGATGATATGTAGTATTAATCTGTGAGATAATTCTCCAGGATATGCGGTCTCTGACTTCTTAAAATCCAAGGGAGTCAGTTGATTAGCGAAGGCGACATATTGTCGCAAATTTAGATCATAGTCAGGGTACTTTCTTGAGATTTGGTGACAAGTGGATGGCCTTTCTTTAGCTAAATTATTTGAACTCGGACGAACATCTAACGAGAACAGTTATAAAATTAAAAAAAGGGATAACAATCAAGTAGATTAAGATGGATTTTTCATTACTCCTTCTTTTCTTGTTCACTTATAACGTGTTACATTCTAATTTCATGTTTTTGTGGGTTTTTTTTTTTCCTCCAATACCCCTATCTCATTGATTCGGGATGAGGGAGAGCATAACACCTCTTTACAATAAATTTAATAAAAAAATAGAAGATACGTACAAGATGTAATATTAAATAAAACAACGAAGTAGACAATTTTGTTTGTTAATGAATGATTTTGTAATACTATGTTAATAAATAAAATTAAATAATTAACCAAATGATGAATATTTAAACATTTTTAAAAAATATAGGTGGCTTCAAGGCAAAAAATATAGATTAGAATTTCTTGTTGTTCGTCTTGAGAGTGGACAACTAACGTGTTCTGTTTGTTAAATAAGGTTTTATGTTCGGTTTGCGTATATTCTGATCTTGTCCTAACTTTAAATATTTATATTCTAGTATTCTCATATTTTATCTTATATTCAATTAGTAATTGACTTATTTGACTTAAATAAATCAAATTGAGGAAGGCAAATTGAAATTGTCATAGTAAATTAAATAAAAGGAACTGTCCTTTATACTAATCCCTGATTGGAGTTTCCGTTAAAGTGGGACAATCGAAATTGATGTGTATTAATGTATGATATGGATGTATAACAAAAAATAAATATGGTGGACATTTTCTGAAATTAGTTGTGAACAGGGACGAGAAATTAGACTAGGGGTTACTTGTCTTATCAGTCGAAAAGATATTCTGCACAGGGTAATGTTTGGCAATATGCCCGTCGTGAGGCTCGTTTCTGCATTGAAAAGTAAGGAAGGCCCGGCTTTTGTCTCATTATTTCACAATATACGGTACAGCCTAGGATCCTCCGTTGTCTTATTTATCCATTGCTCTGTTGGCAAAACTTGAATTATTTAAATTAATTTCATAACTGTTTAATTTATTTTGATAATTATTTTTTTAAAGAAGAAGTAGATCATGAAATAAAAAATAATCTTTTAATTACAAATTTTAAAAAATGTTAAACATAAAAAAATAAAAAAATACTTAAAACTTGGACTATTCAAATTAAATTTAAACTATCCAAGATTTGGTATTTGAACACTTAATTGACCAGATCTGTTTTATTATAGAGTATACCAATCCTCTTTTCAATAATGTCCCATTTGATAATAAGAAGTAAAAGAAAATGAAAAAGGAATTTATTAAATAATCTTATTTAATATATATTTTGCAAGGTTGAAAAAGAAGATATTTTTATTCCATAAATATGTTAATCCATGATAATTATTATATTTAATTTATACAAATTTCATTATGTCATTTGTTATTATTATTATTTTCATTTTAATACTATTTTTAAGTAAAATACAAATGTCATTTCTCTATCATTTTTTAATTTATATTATTTTTATCTAATTAAATATATAAATGGAGTGACATTCTCATTTATTTTTATATTATAATATATGCAATCATTTTATTCCATTCATATTTTCATTCCTTCTTCATTTTCATGTCTAATAGTTTTATATACCAAACGAGGCATAAGATAGACTGAAAAATTGAGTTCAAAATGTATTTCAGAATCCAGATTACTTCCTCATAAAAGTGCGCTGGTGCACACAAGCATCTCTTAAAAGTTAATTATTAGAATTTTGTTTGAACAAAAGATTTTGTATTGGAGAAAGAGGGATATTTGGGTAAACTAAATCTATTAAAAATAAATAAAGTAAAGTTAATTATAAATAACAATATAACTATAATGTAATTATATTTTTCATATAAGTAAAGTTAATCTATGAGGAGGATGGTGCATGTTCTTTCACTCTTTCACAACCCACACTTTTTTTTTTTAAAATGGCATATGCCGAAGAGATTTGACTTATTTTTAGACCTCCATAACAAATTTTTGTACAATATACCTTTTGTGCATATTTTTGCTCCTTTTTCTTGTGAAATACCTACTTGTTTGGAGAAAAGTAGAGAGAAAATTCATGCTCATGTTAAATTCGTTCCCCGATCAAGAGGGCAGAGTTCGTTAGTATGCTTTTGAAGCATTACATAACATTGCTAAGGTTAGGATTTGATTATTGAAACAGGATATTGTGTTTGAACGTTACCAGTTCAAGTGATTATTGTTTGCTTATGTATGATTACTAGCATAATTTTTTACTTTGTTATGAGTTTTTTTTTTCTGATTATGACAACCTAGTATAATTTGTGTTGCTGAAGTTATGATGACTCTTCAACTGGGTAACAACAGTAGAATCCATTCTATCTTGAAGTTCATCAAAAGAAAATGACAATATATGAAAATGAAATGCAAAACCTGTCATATTTACTGCAAGTTTGTATTATGGAACCATCTAATGCTTTTCTTATTCGGCT
Source organism: Erythrophleum fordii (assembly GCA_032878935.1). Lineage (NCBI taxonomy): Eukaryota > Viridiplantae > Streptophyta > Magnoliopsida > Fabales > Fabaceae > Erythrophleum > Erythrophleum fordii. The sequence continues at coordinate 1,648,313 of JAVQMF010000025.1, read as the reverse complement.
ATCTATATCAGTACCTTTTTTTTTGTTCTTGCTTCATTTTGGCTGTGGACATATGAATTTTTTTTTAAATATTATTCTAGTATTATGAGGCATGGTCTGCACTCTATTGTCTGAATATCCTTACCAGTAAGAAATAGCTCATTATCGTCACTACTGTCCATATGTTGTGATGAACAAAGCTAGGCAACATATTTGATACCATGTACTTGGAATGAGGTACTTATTTGAATGAACTGTTGACCAAGTTTTGAAGGCATGTCTATGCTTCATACTCCAATAACCCCTTTTCTAGAGGGATTTGGGGGGATGATTCTTAACGCTTTGTTTGGATGGGAGAGCAGAAAAGTGGAAGGGGAGAAAAGCAGAGAGAAAAGTGGGGGAAGAGAAAGGGGCGGAGAAAGAAGGTTCTCTTCCCCTATTTGGATGGGACACGGGGAAATGGGGAAAGGAAAAGTTTGTAATTTTACCCTCGGATATAACCCATGATGACTTTCCCCCTTTCCACCGACAATACAATACAAAACACATGAATGTGGGTATGCATATGAATGCAATCATCCGAATTTGACCTTACAGCACCTCCCTGTTTTTTAATTTATAAAATTCTAGAACAATTTCTTAAACGAATAATTCAGAATATAAAAATGATGTTGTCAGAATATAATCTTTCCCTCAATTGAATGAAAAAAATAGTATAATAATTTTAGAATTTTTCCATGTCAGTCTGGTACGTATGCTTTTGCTTATTCACTCTCATAAAAACAAATTCTGTTTCATCCACGTAATTATTTTAGCATAATAAAAATATGTTCATATATAATTATATTTTTAGACTCATATATTATTTAAGTGAAATAAAAATATGTTGGTTATCACTTCAAACATTATTATAATATAAATATTATTATTGATTTTTCCACACATAAAGAAATATATATATATATATATATATATATAAACAAATAAGAAGAGTTGAACCTTGATTTATTCTCATGTGATAAAGCGTTAGTCTCATAGCTTGGGTGACAAATTTCCTTTGGCTTTTGTCTTCACTTAGGTGCCAACTAATTCATCTGTATCTCTCATAGCTTCACGCACTAGAAATCGCTTGAAAGATTTGATTTGTTACGTTCGAAATAAAGGGAAGTGACCTATTTGGATAAATGAACATATTTGGGATGATTTATGTGCTGATTGGAATAAGATAGAATTTAGAAGAAGAAGTGAACGTGCAAAACAAAATAGAGCTTCCAACTCGGTAGATAGCCCATCTCTTCACACTGGTGGTAATATTCCATTCATTGATCATGCTGCAACTCTGGCTGAAAACTTCGGCAGGCCTATAACTCCAGTAGAACTCCATGTCTGAACAAATCAGAACCCAACCTCTGATCTTTGGGTGGATAAAAAATCTAAAAAAACTTTTGTAAGTTTGCTAACTTTGTACTCCTTCATGTGAAATGCTTTTACATATATGTATCACTGCTATATAATTTTTTTTCTTGGTTTGGTTAAGAATGAATATGCAAGACTTAAAACTAACATTGTAAATGCTGCCAATGCACAAAATTTTTCACTAGCAAATGAGGTTACTCTATGGACAGTAGCTACTAGAGGGAAAAAAAGTGGAGGCTCCGCGTATGGCTTATGAAGTGTTGCACATAAAGTAGAAGAGGAACCGCCTTTCAATTATAGCTATCGACAAAAAGATAAGTTCTTATCGTTATCATATCCAAGCGTGGTAGGGGCCATATACCCACAAGGTCTACAAGGTCGACTACATCTCGATATTGAGCACAAGTTAAAAGATTTGAAGATGCAAATGCAGGCCAATGAAAGTCAAATATTTGACATGCAATATCAAATTCATGAATACTGTGAGCAGCATAAAGCTTCAAGTTTCAAAAAAAAAAAGCCAAGTTTATGGTTGTAGACGTTCAATTGTTGAACATAGAAGATCTGCATGTGTTTGTTCTAGTGTATAAATGTGTGCTGTAATAAATGTCTGCTGTAATTAGTGTAATATAAAGTGGATAACTACATTTTTTGCTACTAGCACATCCACGTCTATTTTTAATTTAATTCTTATCATCTATCAACATAGGTGCACTGTTATGCATATTCATCGTGTCCCACATAGATATTGCCATTATATGTCAATTGATGGAATCTTCTTGACTTACTTGGTTTGTACTTTTGCCTGTATAAAATCATATGGCATTAAAACCATGTGACATTACTTTTTCTTCTATGTTTGTATTTATCTTTGTCAGTTGGTCCCACATGTCACACCATCTACAATGGCACACGTACACATTATTTCCTATAGATAAACATAACTTTCTATATATCTCCTCCATAACATTTTACTGAGCCCCAACACATTCACCAAAGAGGAAGTCACTCTAGACAGCATTCACAAAGTTCTACAAAGTTCACAAGGTAAGAAGGAAAGCTTGTGATGTTATATTTATATTCAAACTTAAGAAATATGCATGTAGTAAATGGCGTCTATTTCATTACAGGATGTCTTCTAGAAGGGGCCGGAGAACACGAAGTAATTTGTCACAACCAGAATCATTTAATTCTAGAGAAGAAACACAGCCAACCACGGGAAACTTTCAATGAGAGTCTAATGATCCTCATGATGAGTAAGCTAATGAACACTCTAATGATTAAGATCAACCTATGCCAACACTGATTAGACCTAATGGCACAGGGTTCATTATTTTGTTTCACTATTTGTTCTAAAAATGTTATCCGTATGATAATAATCTATTTCATATTTTTTTATATTTGTAGATTTACCCCAAATGATAGAGACATTGGTGCTGCTATTGTAAAGATTTTTAAAAATAAATATGATGGACCGTGGAATTGCTGGATTGAAGTGCCACTAGAATATCAATACCTCTGGTTTCATGAATTTTAGGTGTCATGTTTTTACTCTTTGTTACATTGCAAATAATAACAAAATAAGTTGCACCAACAAAATAACTTGCATGCATTATAATTGTTATTGACATCCTCTATGGTTTGGAAGAAACTTTATTGCTGGGAACCGAGACATTATCATGATATCTGGGCAAACTGGAAAAATCGAGTAAAAACTCGATTGAAGAATATAATTGGATATGTATGTGATATGCACAAACGATCATAAATGGATTAAACAATTCATCTAGGATGACCTCTGTGGATATTAGGATTCTAAAGGATTTCGTTCTAACAGTGCACAAAAAAAGAAAAATCGAGCCAGTGCTTCGTTGCACATAGGAGGTCCTACATCGATGGAAGAACATGATAGAAAATTGATATATAGATACTGTATTTATTTTATACTTTTTATGTGGCATGCTTAGACTAATTCTTTCTTATTTTATTGTATAGGCTCGTGAATTAGGACGGGATCCTTCATTTTCTGAAGTTTATGAAAAAACTCATCAACATAAGTCTACCCATGCATGGGTGGGCAAAAAATGAAAAGCTATATGGGTATGAAAATGAAAAATACATTTACATATTTTATTCGTGTGTTCATTTATTTTGGTGTTAATCATTTGAATTTTTTTTGTCGGATGAATATATGAAACAAAAAGATACCACCCAGGGTTCAAGTGATAATGCATCTGATATGAACATATTTATTAGCACTGCTGGTGGAAAAAAGCACGGCGCAGTTTATGGGCTTGATAACATATCTTGTAAAATCTTTGGAAACTCTAAACAAGGGTATACCTATAATCAAGAAGCATCCTCAAATCAATTACCCCCGTATACACATTCAGAATACATACAAGACATGTTACGTAAAGAATTTATTAATATTTCTACGCAATCATATCAAAGTATGTTTGAAGACCAACAAAGACAGATTGAAAAATTGCGAACCCAACTCCAACAAATAACTCGTAGTAATTATGGATAACTAGCTGGGAGACGTTCATCCCAAAGAAAAATAGGTGCCGCAACAGTGTCTCTAGATAGAGATAGAAATGGAGATGATGATGATGATGATGATGATGAAGGAGATGATAGCGAAGAAGAGTAATGTAGAGATATGGTGCTTTGAAAGCCTACTAGCATCATAAAATATAAATGTTTTAGTCTAATGTTTATGAACATATATATTTATATTTATATTTGTGAAATATATATATTTGACCTTTTAATACTGGTATTAATGTATCTGATTTTTATACAAACACTTATATATATATATATATATATATATATATATATGTATATATGATGCGAATATATTGTACATATCCTGCTAAATTGAAAAACCTTAACGACATATATAAATTTCTTAAGAAATATATAAAGCTCTTAAGCAATGAAAAGAAAAGAAAAAAGAAAATAGGACATTGTTTATTTTAGGAAAAATAAAAGTAAATTATATATATTTTGATATAAATACCAATATATTTATATTTTATATAATCTAATAAGTATTAAATATTCATTTAATTAATATAAAATAATTAATTTTTGAATTTTAAATATATTAAATTTAGAGTTTTTAACACACCATAAATAACATTGAAATAACTATTTACATTCTAATATGTTATATTTTTAACAAAAAATAAAATTATCCTTAAAGTACGTTGATTATCTTTTGACTTGAAAACAAATTTATGTATATTTATTTCAATGTTATTATGTGTGAAAAATTGTAAATTTAATATATTTAAAATTCAAAAAAATAATTATTTATTATTAATTAAATGAATATTTAATACTTATTATATTATATAAATTATAAATATAATGTTATTTTTATCAAAAAGGAAATTACTTGAAATTGCAATAGGTTTAATTAAGAAAACAAACACCTCACTTAAGTGGAAAAAATAAAAATACTTAAAATTTAGACGAAGAAGTATAGGAAAATAAAATGAAGAAAATAATTCTTTGTATAACAAAAAGAAAAAACAAAAGGAGAAAAAAAAGAAGAGAAAAAAAAGGGGGAGAAGAGGAGCAGTTAAAGTCTGACTACAAAGTAGTTGGACCCAGGTACGACTAAAGTATAGTAAGACCCAAGTACGACCAAAGCATGATTGGACCCCAGGTCCGATTGCTGGGCAGTCGGCTCAAGCTGGCTTGCAGTTGGACTAGGGTTTGACCAAAATAAGGTCGGATCATGGTCTGACTGCAATACAATTGGACAGGTCTGATTGTATTGCAGTCAGACACATGTCCCACTGTATAAGAGTCGGACCATGGTCTGACTGCAATGCAGTCAGACCCAGTCGGACCTACGAGGGTTAGAGTATTTTTTTTCTTTCGATCTTTTTTTTAAATTTTTTTTTTTAAAAATTTTTTTAATTTTTTCTTCCATGCAAATAAAACTTTTTGGCATTTTATTGTCTTCCACACAATAACGGGGAGGAGGGCATGAAAAAGGAATAGCAAAGGGTAGTTTTAAAAAATAAATGACAAAAATTGTTGTCGAGCCATTTTCTCCCTGTAATCTCCCTATATTTGGGGAGAAAATTTTCACGTGGGTCGCACGGTACTTTTCTCTCCTGACTCTCTATAATATCTAGTTCTTTGAAAATGAGAGATTATGTTATATGACCATTAGAATGTATATTGAGCATGGAGTATGGCAATAGACCAAGTTAATTTAAGGGCTGAAATAGCATCTCATCACCTAGATCGGAGATCTTATCGACAAGATCCTATAACCTATAGTGCAAATTCTGAGACCTTATCGACAAGATTTTCACCAGCAAGTGTTTGCATCCATTAAGGCCATTGTGATTCAAAGAATTTGTTCTGAAAAAAAAAAAAGCAAAAAGAAAGGCAAAGAAACAAAAAAAAAAAAAAAAAAAAAGAAAGAAAGCAAAAGAAAAGCAATGAGAAAAAGAAAAAGAAGAAAAGTTATTAAAAAAAAAAAAAAAGAAGCCTTTCAAATTGAGTTGCAATTGCCTATAGTGATAGGAAATAAGACCATTCTCCACCCACAATTTATCTAATTAGGTAGACATTAGGAAATTTGTTTCAATTCAGTTTAGGATAGTTTAATTCATTCAAAAACCCCCCAAACTAGATAGTTCTAGGATCTTAGAACACTTAGAGAACCTAATTGAACATTGAATTCCAATTCAAAGGGAGATGACCTAGGTTGTGCTACTTGCTATATTTTTAGATCAACCTAGTTTTATTTTGAGGGTTGCACGACAAGCCCGTCAAAATTTAGCGCCGTTGCTGGGGATTTGGAGTCTCAATTGTTTGAGAAAGTTTTCTAAGTGTTTTTGTTTTGTTTTATCTTTGTTTTAGTTCTGTTTTGATTTGATTTTCGTTCTGTTTTGAACTTGGAATCGGTTAATTTCGGTGTTGCGCGTTAAGTGTCTTGGTTGCTGGAATTTTCGTTCAAAGTGCCCAGAAAATTCTCATACTTTGGTTTTCAAGGTTTTTGGGTGTTTTGAGCAAAAGTAATAGCAAAGCTATTCGGTGCACCATTTTTTGGCCAAATTCCAACGTTTGAGACAGTTTTTCAAATTTTTTAATATTTTTTCGAATTTTTTAGGAATTTTTCAATTTTTCTGGATTTAATTTCTTTATTTTTTTGTGAGTTTATTTTGTGTGACTAACCTCTATTTAGGAGTGTTTTTCATTGTTAGGAATTTCTTAGCTTCATTGAATTTTTATTTTCTTGAGTTTGAGTTAATTTTAGTTATAATTTGTTTGTTATTTTACTTGTGCTTAAGGTGATTGTGCTTCTCATTTTTCCTTGCTTATAAATGGATCAATATTATTCTAATCAAGGTGTTTATGATCCCTGTAGAGAGCATAGGATTTTTCAGAAGTTGGATAATGCCATGTCAATGCTTCAAGGTCTTCTTGAAAGACAAAGACAAGAGCAATAAGCCCAACAATATTAACAAGCACAACAATACCAACAATTCCAACAACCATGCTACCAACCATACCACCATCCATATGAGATTCATCCAAATTACCATCCTCATTATGAACCACATCATAACTTCCATATGCAAGAGCCAAACTATCATCCTTACAATTACCATGAGGGGTACATGCAACAAGAGCCCCAAGGGGAACCGAGTTCGGAAGAAAGGATGAGGCAGCTAATGGAAGCTTGTGATATTCAACACCAACAAATGCAGCAAATGGCCCAACGGATAACTAAACAGTTGCAACTCTTTGACCAACAATTGAAGGATTCAGGAATTCAATTAAATCAACCGACTTCAAGTGCTGCTGAATCAATTAAAGAGCAAATTAGAAGGGAATGTATAGAGGATGAAGAGTCTTATTCATTGGGTAATATCCTTCCATCTTCTAATGTTTTACAATTTGTTGGAACTGACTCTAGTTTGCCTGATAGCATTGTGATTCCTAATGCAAATGATGTTGTTGATTCTGGATTGCATGATAATGATGTTGATGAGGAAATAATTGTTGAATCTCCTGATATGGTTGATTGTGGTAGTTCATTGAGCAAAACTGACACACTTATTAATGTTAATGAACCCTTGTGTACTGATGCACTTGGATTGTCTACACCTAGCTGTGATTATAATGATGAATCTATTTCTGAACCTGTTAATGATGAATCTCTTGAGCCTAGGGTAGTAGATAAGTGTGGGGGCGACTTAGAATGTGATGATAATTCTGTTCATGGTGTGGGATTAGTTGATAAATCTGTTGATGATGCGCCTTTTGAGTTTAGGGATAGCATACTATCTAGATCATGTGACATAGTTGATTTGGATGCATCTCTTGATTGTGTGTGTGCTAGATCCACTATGTGTGATAGATGTTCCCAAAATAATTCTTCCATTGAGACTAGTGAGTCCATCACATATACTGATCATTATGATTCCTCGCTAGCATGTCATGATGTGACTGATGAAATAGTGAATGTAGCATGTGATGAGAATATAGACATTGAAATTATTGGACAACTTGTTGATAATTCAAACTCTAATTTGCAATGCTTATGTGATGATATGCATACATGTCCTGTATGTGTTGAGATTAATGAGTTTCTGGAGTCTGATAAGTCTACTGAATCTATGGAATCCTTTGCTTACACTGAATTGATTGATAAGACTGATTCTTCTGATCATGCTAGTGTCAATGAGAGCATGCTTAAAGATAGTGTTGATATTGAAAATCCTGTTACTCCTTGTACTCTTGTTGATACTAGTGGGAGACTTGATTTTGTTGTAGATCATTGTTTAGAATCTTGTGAGCCTACTGATGTCTCTTTGGTCAGGGAAGATGCTGTCTTTATTGTTGAGAGTCCTGAACAGATTCCTGAGGTTGGTGAAGTAGTTCCCAACAAGCCACAGACTCTCCCAGTAGAGGAAAAACAACTGTCAGACACCTTGAACTCAAAGGATTGTGAGAAGTTACAATTTAATTTTTCTGTGGATGTAGTGACTCTTACTGATGAGAGTCCAGTAGATTTTATTGGTTTTGATAGATTTTTAAAGAGTTTAGAGTTTAAGTTTGATTTTAAATTTTCTTTCTTTAGTTTTAAATGTCCTAAATTTGATTTTTCTTCTTTTCTTATTTCTAAATTTGCTGAAAATGACTTTCCTAAACTACTGATGGTTGAGGAAGTTCATGGGTCATCACTGAATGATCAATCCAAATGCTTTAAAGCAGTGAGACTTAAATTTCTTGAGTTAAGAAGTAATAAAGTAGTTTTAATTTTGGTTTTTGATACGTATGATTAGTTAGTCTTTGATAGAGTTCTTTTTAGTTTAGGATGTAGTGTTCTTTGTCTTTTCCGCATTACAGTTTGTTTTATTTCTGTTTTGTAGGAAATAAACTGCTAACCAGCTACAAAGGAAATCTGAGCCACATTGAGATCTCCATTTTCAAGCTCATCCGGTTGTATACTTTCCCTTTCTACTCTTTATCTTGTATTGTTTATCTATTTACTGGACTGGTGCTGGCATTGAGGACAATGCAATATTTAAGTGTGGGGGGGAGAGTCATTTCATTCCATCCATTCCATCCATTTTTTTTCCTTGTTTTGAAAAAAAAAATAAATAAATTTTGAAATTTTTGAGAAAAAAATTTTGAAAAATAGTATGATTTTCTTTCAATTTTTCTGTAAAAGTTGCAAGTTAAGATGATTATAGCTTAGATTCACGAAGACATGACAAGTAATGAATTTTGTGTCTTGATTCAAGTGAAGTGGCAATAAGTTTGATTTCAATGAATTATTTGATAGTCATTAGCTGGTGAGGATTTGAGCCTTAATTGTTCAATTCTAATGTGTATTCACCTATCTTTGCTTCACTCTAGAACTTGTCTTGATTCTTTGTTAAGACCATATTTGCACGTGCATGCATGAAAATGATAAGGCATTCATTTCTATTTTAGCTAGAGCCAAAAAGCCAACCATACATACATTTTATCCATTGTTCAGCCACTTTGGACTTGTATTTTCTTTTCTTGTTGAGCCTATAGCCATTAAAATGTGTTTTCCACCTTGTTTTAAGATGCCTTAAGGACTTTAAGGAGCATTACATCTAAATAAGATAGGTGAATGTGTGGTTTGCATCCATTAAGGCCATTGTGATTCAAAGAATTTGTTCTGAGAAAAAAAAATGCAAAGAAAGAAAAGATAGAAAAGCAAAAAGAAAAGTAAAAGAAAAGCAAAAAAAAAAAAAAAAAAAAAAAGGAAGTCATAGAAAGTCAAAAAAAAAAAAAAAAAGAAAGAGAAAAAGAAAAAGAAAAGGAAGCCATTGAAAGTCAAAAAAAAAAAAAAAAGAGTGTTTTATATTGAGTTTATAGTTGCCTATACTTGTTGGAAATAAGGCCTTGAATGCACATTCTTCCCTATCCTAGATTGTCATTGAGTGCTCTTGAGGTCCTAAGGTATCCATTTTGTTTAGTTTTCCCTTTATTTTTGTATCCATTCATTTCATTTCCTTAGCCCCATTACAACCCTAAATAAAGTCCTTTGATTTGTGTATTGCATTTAGCATGGGTGGTGGAGATTTAGAAGCTTGACAAGTTTATGGTAGTGAGCTTGGATAGGTGAAGTTTGAGCGAAACACATCCCTTTAAACACTGGAAAGTTGAGAGTAAACACCAATCCATGAGAGGCTATACATTTTAATTCATTCTTTTCAAATGAAATTGCCATGAAATTTGATTTCTTGATGCAATTGAAGTTTGCTTGGATTGTTGAAGTGATGAAAAGTTATGATTAGTCTCTAACTTGTGATTTTTACACTCCCTTTCCCATTTTCATTTTCCATATGCCATTCTACTAACCGGGTGCTTCAATTCATTCTTTATCTTGGATTTTAAGCTTTCCCCAGGAATGCAAATGTTTAAGTGTGGGGGAATTTGATAAGTATCATATTTTATATATTTTAATCCCCTAACTTAGACATTTTAGTTCCAAATATGGCTTTAAAACTTCAATTAGATAAGATTTCATGTTAATAGCCATTTCTATACTTTAAGAATTTAATTGCAAAATTTAGGAATTTTAATGCACAATTTTATTTTAAATGATTTTTTGTAAATTTTCCTATTAAATTGTTCTTATTATTTGTGCAGATTTGTGAAGGGCAAATAGCTTAAATGAGTATTTGATTTAAAGAAGAGAAGAAGAAGAGATGAAGGCATGTATATATGGGAGGAAGAAGCAAGGGATGTACGTGGAAAAGAGGCTGGTTGAAGGAGACTTGTGTGCATTCACTCTCATTACCAACCATGTCTTCTTGTTGCTCTGTTTTGGTGAGTAGAAGCTGCTAAACACACACATGCAGAGGCAAAACAACACACAGAAGCAACATGTGGTTTGAAGAGAGGGCTTGACCAGAACGTGAAGAGTTGGAGAAGAAAGAAACACATGCAGAATTACATCTGGACAGCAGCAAAACGAGGAAGAGAAGCAGAAACAAATACACATGGACAGCAACGTGAAACCAACGTGGAGAACATACAGTAGCTGAACAAAAACACGAGAAGGAGCTAGTCTCGGGTTTAAGGTCCAGAATGAAGCCACGAAGTACACGTGAAAGAGAGGAAGAAAGAGCGTGGATGAGCAAGAGCTGAGCAGAACACAATGGATCCACGGGCTGGACATCAACACATCACAGCAGCTTCAAAGTCATGCACACAAGGCAGAAGCTAAAGGGCAAGGCAGTATGAAGAACCAGAGCAATGCATGAAGAAGCACAAGCTAAGAATGGAAGAATGAGCTGGCACAAAGAAGAGCAAGGAGCTGACGTTGAAGGAGAAGGTGAGAGAAGCTGTGTGGTTTCTGGTTTGAGGAAGAAACATGAAAAGAACGAAGCACACGAGCAGAAACTGAAGCAGAACGTGAAAAGTGGGAAGTTTGCATGAATTAGAATATTATAATAAAGAAAATGAGCTGGGACCCACACCTTATCCCACATGCATTTAGCTACGGAGAATTGGCAACAGGAACAGCACGTGAAGTCATTAAAGGATTCATGTGAGAAGGGGATCACGTCATTCATTCACTCATTCCGTCAAATCCCATCGTCTCACATCATACCCTTCACTCCACACACTCCATTCACCACACGACTCCAAAACCCTAGCCGTCATTCGTCCATTCACTCATCCCTACGTCTCATTAACCCTTGTCTTGCCATTAAAAACACACCCACGCCTCCATCCACACATTCCACCCCTTCGTCCGTCCGAGACGCCATTCTCCATTCATTCCATCTCCAATTCCATCCATTAATGAAGCTCTAATTCATCCACCTTGAGGCTAGCAAGGGAGGAAGCTCTTGGCTAAAACTTGAATCCTTGGAGAAGAAGCAGAATTTTGGCTAAGATTTCTTTAATTTTCCTACACTTTTTCTTTTTCTTGTATAATCTCGGTTGAGTTATATTTGATTGAGAAATTGTGTAATTAATTAGTGGCTGGTTAGACACTGATTAGGAAACATTTTTTGTTGATTAATTGGTTGAATTTGAATCTGATTGTTCATTATTCTCTTTAATCTCCCATGTATGCCACGAAGGTGTTCGATGAAATGCATGAGTGAGATTTTGTATTTGATTATTTGATTTGAGAATTCCTTAGTGTTTAGTTGGTTAATTAAACATTTTTGGATGATGAATCAGAAGATAATTAATTAGTTAATCAATCAAATTGAATGTTCATTGATCTTAAGGACAAGAGTTAGCGGTTTAATGCGGGATTGAGGTCTCAATTCAACATTAGATTGTTAATCTCTTGATTCTTGTGTGGTAACTCAAGATAACTTGTAATGAACATAATTAGGAATTCTTAGGCCAGAATTAATCACAATTAGAATAGGATAAGGATAGTGGATACCAAGAGACAATTCCTAAGCTAGTCACAAGCCATTATCATTTACAATTCACACAATTAGGTAGAATTTAGGAATTTTGATTCAATTTAGTTTTAGGATAGTTTAATTCATTCAAAAACCCGCCAAACTAGATAGTTCTAGGATCTTAGAACACTTAGAGAACCTAATTGAACATTGAATTCCAATTCCAAATTACATTTCTTTACGGCCCAGTAAGCTTTGTGCTCCACTTCCACCGGTAAGTGACATGCTTTTCCAAATACCAGCCGATAGGGTGACATGCCAATAGGAGTCTTGTAGGCAGTCCTGTAAGCCCAAAGTGCATCATCCAGCCTCTTGCTCTAATCCTTTCTATTCGGCTGCACTGTTTTCTCCAAAATTTGCTTCACCTCCCGGTTAGAAATTTCTGCTTGGCCATTTGTTTGAGGGTGGTATGGAGTAGCTACTTTATGCACAACACCATACTTGCTAAGCAAGCTATGCATACTTCGGTTACAAAAGTGAGTGCCTTGGTCACTAATAATGGCTCTGGGAATACCAAACCTACAGAAAATGTGAGAGCGAACGAATTCTACAACCACAGAAGAATCATCAGTCCTGGTGGGTTTGGCTTCCACCCACTTCGAAACATAATCAACAGCCAATAAAATGTATGAAAAGCCAAAAGAAGTGGGAAAAGGTCCCATAAAATCAATGCCCCACACATAAAAAACTTCACAAAATAAGATGGAATGTTGTGGCATTTCATTTCTCCTAGATATGCTACCTGTTTGTTGACACCGAACACATCTTTTACAAAAATTAAAGGCATCACGAAACAGGGTAGGCCAATACAATCCACTATCTAGAACCTTCCTAGCTGTGCGTTTTGAACTAAAGTGACCTCCACATTGTAACACCCCGAAATTAATTAAGGTGTTAATTATGGATTAAGATTAATTAAGGATAATTAATAGAGCATAATTGGGCAAGTTAGTGAATAGGTATTCTAGAGAGATAAATTGTTAATATGGGTTGAGAAATTATTTAGGATGGAGATTTACATCTAGGCCCAAATTAATTAAATCATGATAAGAGGCTAATGGAGGCCCAATGAACTAGAGGTAGACCTAAATTAATTTAATGAGATAGAGGCCCAAGATTTATCTTGTGTAGGCTCAATTAAGTGGCCCAATTACTCTTGTGCAGACCCAAGCCCTTGAGCTCATCAAATTAGGCCCAAATCCCATTAAACTTTAGCAACCCAATGTGTAAAAACTGGCCCAACAGAATTATGCAGCCCAACAATTAAAAACTGGCCCAACAAGCAAAATCTGAAACCTAATTGGATTTGGACTTGGAGCAACCCATGACCCAACCCCTTGACCCAACTTAAACCCATCTAAACCCTAATTGCTTCAGCCACTTTTCCCCCCATTTGCTGAAACACAAAAATAGAAGAGAATTTCGGAGGTGAGGAGAGGAGGCTAGGGTTCTTGACATAATTCTGCATTTTCTCACATTTGGAGCAAGATTTGGCCAAGGTAATAGTTATACAACTTAATCCCCTCATCTTCCTCTTTAATTTGGTCCGATTAGTTTTTCATTTGGAGAGATTTCATTATACCCAAAATCTGAAAAGGGAGTGGTTAGGGGTTTTCTTGGTGAAATTCGTAGGTTGAGGTTGGGGCTGGTATTTAGTGACTTTAAACCCCCCATTTTGATACTTTCCTTGTTGGTTTGAGACCCCCATAGCTTATTTATATTATGGATATTAACTTGGTACGAATTTGCTTAGGATTTTGGGTGAAACATTGAGAATTCTGGTGGGAGATACTTGAATCCGAATTTGGGATTTATGGTGGCTGTTGCAATTGTCTACAAGTGAGGTAACCGGGGTTTACAGTAATTCCATGCATGTATCTATTTTAATTTCATATTTGCTATATATATGAATAATTTGAAATGTTGAATGAATTGGTTGGCTATCTGTTGTATTATGATTGGACCTTGTGAGTCCATGGTGGAGCTGTGGTGCGGCTGCCACCTGTGCATGTGCTACGATCGAGCACCGGGTATGATCAACCCCAGATGCACTGAGCCCTGGTTGTGCTCAATGGGGAGTAGGTGCCGTGGACGGGCCTCTCCCGGTGTTAATGGCCTTTAACATGTGATAATATGATTGCTAGTATGGGATAGTAATCATGATAGCCTAATTGTTTCATTTGCTAAAATGACTGATATGATTCTGGTATGGATTTTGATTCATGCATATATGTTGATTAAACTGGATTATATGATGGAATTATTTTGGTTACTGAGATTTATATCTCACCCCGTGTTATGGGATCAATATTTCAGGTGAAGGTTCCTCGGGTAAGGATAAGGGTAAGCAAGTGGATGAAAATCCATAAGCTTCAACCTATGGGGAGATGGCTACACTTGGGCTGACTTAGCTAGTATAGATGCTAATTTTGTATTCCTTAATGTATAGCATCATCATGTATCTGCATTGCCAAGTGTAGGCTTAAACATTTAATTTATTGAGAATGTATGTACTAAAGGGGTTAGACCCCCTCTTGACTTAGTATTTGATGTATGGATTCATATGATCTGCTGTAAACTTTGTTGACCTATAATATGGTTGTCAATGGAAATGTAACTCTTGAGATATTGGTATGAACCCCCATTGTATGGAACCCCTATTGACTGAGTATTAAAGGATAGTTGCTGGTAATTCATGTATATTCTGTTGTTGCTATTTTATAAACTTGCTAATAGAGGTGATTAGAGAACGGAAATGGGCATATAAGTTTTGAATTGGTAATGGAAGAATAGCTAAGTAAATAAGGTAGATAAGTGTCATTAGAGCTATATAAAATGAGGGGAAGTGACCTTAGAGTGTCCCTAAGAAGAGAAATGGAGTGTAGGAGGCGAAATATAGTGAAACTAGTGACATAAGGGAATCACGCCGCGGCCAGGAAGGCTTCACCGCGGCCTAGGGAGTGACAGTGGCGAGGGACGCCGCGGCTTGAGAAATCTCGCCGCGGCGCGGAGTGAAAATAATCGCCCAGGAGGTGACAGAACGTAACCTCGCCGCGGCGCAAGAAGTCTCGCCGCGGTGTGAGTCGAGAAAATTAATTAGGGAGGTTACAGTAGCAAAACTCGCCGCGGCGCCACATAGGTTGGCCGCGGCGCAGGTCCAACTCGCCGCGGCGATATAAAATTCCCGAGAGCAACTTGGCCGCGGCGCAAGAGTTCTAGGCCGTGGCGCAAGTCTAAAAACTCAGTTTTCAAGCTCCAGAACCTAGCTTAGCCGAGGCGGAAAAGTTCCAAGTCGCAGCGCAGGTCCCCAAACTCCTATATTTGATCTAGAAACCTTAATTTCAGTAAGGCTAATGTTAGGGAATGGTATGAGTACATTGGTGGGATGTTTCTGTGGGTTGAAATTGATTAATAGATGAATCCTAAACCTTTAATGATGGTACAACCCCTTTCATGCAAGTTCCCGTTATGGTTGTTAGTTGATGATCCTAGTAGTATCAAGGTTTAAATTTCCCTTATATTTCCCTAATGTAATTAATTGCAATGACTCCAAACCTTGATCATTATTTATTAATCGTGTATTCAGCTATAATCACTGATATTAGAATCTAGGGTCATCACACACATGCTAGTGCGTGACAAAAATTTAAAACAGAATCAAATTCTATATCAGGCACACAACGTCTAATCACTTGGTCACTACATAATCTCCACAAATATGGATCATCCCAAATATAATACCTAGCTTCACTCCTAAACTTATTCAACTGATGTTTAGTCAAATCAACAGGTAGTTCAGAGGCAGCTAGATAATTCACTAAGTCTGTATACCATGGATAAAAACTATGCACAGCACATAAATGCTCATAAGGAAAATCATCATCAATAGGTAAGGAATTTACCTTTGAAGCTTCAATTCTGCTCAAGTCGTCTGCCACCAAGTTTTCAGCTCCACTTTTATCCCGGATGTCAATGTCAAATTCTTGAAGTAGAAGCATCCATCTGATCAATCTTGGCTTTGCATCGGGCTTCTTCAGCAAGTACTTCAAGGCTACATGATCAGTAAAAACCATGACTTTAGTATCAAGCAAATATGATCTAAATTTATCTAAAGCAAAAACAATAGCAAGAAGCTCTTTTTCTGTAGTTGTATAATTTGCTTGGGCCCCATCCAAAGTCTTGGATGCATAAGCAATCACATGGGACCTCTTATTCACTCTCTGGCTCAAGACTGCACCTACAGCAAAATTAGATGCGTCACATAAAAGCTCAAATGGGAGGGTCCAATCAGGGGGTTGAATAATGGGTGGGGAAGTCAAGCATTTCTTAAGTTCATCAAAAGCTGTTTTACATGCATCATCAAATTGGAAATCAACATCTTTTTGTAACAACTTAGACAATGGCAAAGCAATTTTACTAAAGTTCTGAATGAATCTTCTATAGAAACCCGCATGACCTAGAAAAGATCGGACCTCCCGAACACATGTCGGGTATGGTAGAGAAGTTATAACATCTATCTTAGCTTTATCTACCTCTATGCCTTGTTCAGATATAATATGACCCAATACAATGCCTTTCCGAACCATAAAATGACACTTTTCAAAATTAAGTACAAGGTTTTTCTCTATGCATCTAGCTAGGACTCTATCTAGACTACATAAGCAATCATCAAAAGAGTTCCCATATACAGTGAAATCATCCATAAAAATTTCTATACAATGTTCAAGGAATTCACTAAAAATGGAAACCATGCACTGCTGGAAGGTCCCAGGGGCATTGCAAAGACCAAAGGGCATTCGTCTGTAGGCATATGTTCCAAATGGGCATGTGAATGTCGTCTTCTCTTGATCCTCCGGGGCTATGCATATCTGAAAATACCCTGAAAATCCATCCAGAAAACAGTAGTGAGATTTACCAGCTAAACGGTCAAGCATATGATCAATAAATGGGAGGGGGTAATGATCTTTTCTAGTGACTAAATTAAGCCTCCTATAGTCAATGCAAACCCTCCAACTATTCTGTACACGGGTGGGCACCAATTCATTATTTTCATTCTGGATCACTGTGATCCCTGATTTCTTTGGAACTACCTGCATAGGACTAACCCACTGACTGTCAGAAATAGGATATATTATACCAGCAGATAAAAGTTTAGAAACTTCCTTTTTAACCACATCCAGAATAAGTGGGTTCAGTCGCCTTTGAGGTTGCCTTATTGGTTTTGCTCCTTCTTCCAACAAAATTCTGTGCATGCATGTATCAGGGCTAATCCCTGGTATGTCAGCTAAGGTCCACCCTATTGCTTGTTTTCTCCTCCTTAAGACCTCAAGAAGCTTCTCTTCTTCCTCTGGAATAATGTCACTAGCCACAATTACTGGAAGCTTCTCATCTTCCTCCAAGTAGGTGTACTTGAGATTGTCTGGAAGCGGTTTGAGCTCTAAGGTGGGAGCTTGCTCAACCGAAGGTATGAGTTGTTCAATTTCTTTCATGCCAAATACCTGTTCAGACAACTCATAGATAGAAGAAACAACTTCCCCATCCTTGGGGATATCAGTAGTATGGGAAGAATCAAAAGAATCAGTAGTCAATTGAATATCAGCATCATGATTTCCTAAATTATCCATGTCATCATGCAAAGAATTATCAGTACCAGAAAGATCAACAAGACCAGTTAAATTAACAGATGTTCTAGATGAAATAGAATCAATCTGATTAGTAATAGGTTCTGTAGAGTTAATCTCATCATACAAGCTAAAAAATTCATCAATTTCTCTACATATAGTGCAAGAATGAGAGTCATCACAATTATGTTTCAAAGAATCATCAAGATCAGCAATATCACAGGATTCAGTTAACAAACTATCCCTAAAATCAGCACTGGCATCATCAACTAACATATCAATCAGGCTGATACTAAAAACAGAGTTATCATCACAAGGGTATTTCATGGCATCAAATATATTAAATTGTATCACATTGCCAGCAAACTCCATTTGAAGATTACCCTCATGCACATTTATAATTGTTTTAGCAGTTTTCAAGAAAGGTCTACCTAAAATGAGTGGGGCATGTCCACTAGATCTATATCTATCATCTTCCATATTAAGGACATAAAAATCAGCTGGAAAAATCAAATCCTTTACCTTAACCAGAACATCCTCCAACACTCCTGAAGGATAAGAAATGCTCCTATTTGCCAGCTGCACAACCACTCCGGTAGGTTTCAGCTCTCCCACCTGCAAAGATGAATAAACAGATTTAGGCATAACATTTATAGCAGCACCAAGATCAATTAAAGCATCAGAAAATTCAAAATTTCCAATGGTGCATGGGATTGTAAAAGTGCCCGAATCTTGACACTTAGTGGGCATTGTTGGCTGTATGAGTGCTGAAACATTCTTGCCAAAATTGACTTTTTCATTCCCTCTCAGACGCCTCTTGTTAGTGCATATCTCCTTGAGAAACTTGGCATATTTAGGAATGGTCTTGATTGCCTCCAACAGGGGTATATTAACTTCAACCTTTTTAAAAGTCTCAAGAATCTCTTTTTCTACATCTGCT
This sequence comes from Erythrophleum fordii, assembly GCA_032878935.1. Lineage (NCBI taxonomy): Eukaryota > Viridiplantae > Streptophyta > Magnoliopsida > Fabales > Fabaceae > Erythrophleum > Erythrophleum fordii. Next base: position 1,629,399 of record JAVQMF010000025.1, on the reverse strand, counting down.
TCAGTTTGCCTCTTTCCCAAAGTAGGTCTATGTGGGAAAGGTAAAATTTTCTTTGGCTCCTCTTCATTATTAGGCTCATTTAGTGTGGCGTGTGTTTTTGATGACGTCGACTTATCCATGGTGGTGGTATCTGAGGATCCCTGAACTTCTTTTCCACTCCTAAGAGTGATGGCACTGACATTGCTACTATTCCTCAGATTAACAACCATCTGTGAGGGTAATTGGATTGAACCTTGGCTTTTTATCTTATTGAGAGAAGTAGCGAATTGTCCTATCTGAGTATCAACCCTTCTTTCTAAGTTTTGCATCATTTGTGTGATTTGTGCTTGACTCTCCATAATACGCTTCATCATGTCTCCCATATTATCCCCTTTCTTTGGTTCCTCCTGCATAGGAGCTGGCCTAATAGGTTGGGAAGACTGTGCATTAGGTCCTGCAACATTGTATCTATTTTGTTGCCCTCCCCCATATCTCAAATTGGGGTGATCCCTCCATCCTGGATTGTATGTATTAGAATAGGGATCATATTTTTGTTGCCCTTGTTGCATCGGCCTAACTGGAAACATCCCAGCACAAGCCTCTACCCTGTCTTCTAACATAGGGCACTGATCAGTAGAATGTGTGGCCAAAGAGCATATATCACACAGGGGTCCTACCAAAGTAGTAGAGGTAGATGTTTGTCTAGATGCATAACACTGTGGATAAGAATATGTCTGAGTAGGGTAAGACTGTGGTGCGCAAGTCTGAGAAGGAGCAAAGGATGACTGCTGCCGATCTAAAGCAAGCTTTTGGAGTACAGTAGACATTACTTCAAGTTTGCTCTCAATTCTCTGACCATAGTCTGGAGCACACAATTCATTGACTCCTCTTACTGTTTGCATTGATCTGGACCCAAATTGCTGAGCATTCTGAGCCATCTTATCAATCAACTCCCAAGCCCCCGTAGGTGTTAGATCACCTAAGGCTCCACCAGAGGCAGCATCAATCATATTTCTGTCCATGATCAATAGCCCCTCATAGAAGTACTGTATTAGCAACTGATCAGAGATTTGATGGTGAGGGCAACTAGCCAACAATCTTTTGAATCTTTCCCAGTACTCATATAAAGTCTCTCCATTATTCTGTCTGATCCCACATATCTCTTTCCTTATTGATGCAGTGCGAGATGCAGGAAAGAATTTCTCCAAGAATAACCTCTTCAGTTGGTCCCAAGAAGTGATGGCACCGGGAGGTAGATAGTACAACCAATCCTTGGCTAAACCATCCAAGGAAAAAGGGAATGCTCTGAGCTTGATTTGTTCCTCTGAGACACCTTGTGGCTTCATTGTAGAGCATACACCATGGAATTCTTTTAGATGTTTGTGAGGGTCATCTCCTGCAAGTCCCTGAAACTTAGGAAGTAAGTGAATCAATCCAGATTTAAGCTCAAAATTTGCATCTAATTCTGGATATTGTATGCAAAGATTTTGATAATGCACATTAGGAGCTGTCAATTCTCTAATAGTTCTAGCATGCATGTTATTATTCAAATTTGCATTCACATTCAAGTTAGCCTGAACATGCATATTCCTGTTAGCATTTATTTGATCTTGTTCAGCCATATTATCACTAGCAAATTGAAGTGCACAATCAATTCCTTGCACAGAATCAAAAGCAGACGAATTAGAGCTATTAATTCCTACACTATCCTTGTTTTTCCTAATCCTTTCTTGTTTTCTAAAGGTTCTTTCAATTTCTGGATCCAAATCAATTAATTTTTCACCAGAGCTTCTTGTCATACACCAATTAGATAAGCAAAAACTACGAAGGAACACAAAAATTAGCAAAGAAAAATTAAAACAAAAATTCCAAAAAAATTAGAAAAATCCTAGAAAATTCGAAAAAATACTAAAAAATTCGAAAAAGTGCTCCAAACGTTGGAATTTGGCCAAAAAATGGTGCACCTAATAGCTTTTCTATTACTTTTGCTCAAATTACCCAAAAACCTTGGAAAACAAAGTATGCAAATTTTCTGGGCACTTTAAACGAAAATTCCAGCAAGCAGACAAGTTAATACGCAACACCGAAATTGCCCGATTCCAAGTTTGAAACAGAACAAAAATCAAATCAAAACAAAACCAAAACAGAGTTAAAACAAAATAAGAACACTTAGAACACTTCCTTAAACAATTGAAATTCCAATTTCCCGGCAACGGCGCCAAATTTTGACGGGCTTGTCGTGCAACCCTCAAAATAAAACTAGGTTGATCTAAAAATATAGCAAGTGGCACAACCTAGGTCATCTCCCTTGGAATTGGAATTCAATGTTCAATTAGGTTCTCTAAGTGTTCTAAGATCCTAGAACTATCTAGTTTGGGGGGTTTTTGAATGAATTAAACTATCCTAAAACTAAATTGAATCAAAATTCCTAAATTCTACCTAATTGTGTGAATTGTAAATGATAATGGCTTGTGACTAGCTTAGGAATTGTCTCTTAGTATCCACTATCCTTATCCTATTCTAATTGTGATTAATTATGGCCTAAGAATTCCTAATTATGTTCATTACAAGTTATCTTGAGTTACCACACAAGAATCAAGAGATTAACAATTTAATGTTGAATTGAGACCTCAATCCCGCATTAAACCGCTAACTCTTGTCCTTAAGATCAATGAACATTCAATTTGATTGATTAACTAATTAATTATCTTCTGATTCATCATCCAAAAATGTTTAATTAACCAACTAAACACTAAGGAATTCTCAAATCAAATAATCAAATACAAAATTTCACTCATGCATTTCATCGAACACCTTCGTGGCATACATGGGAGATTAAAGAGAATAATGAACAATCAGATTCAAATTCAACCAATTAATTAACAAAAAATGTTTCCTAATCAGTGTCTAACCAGCCACTAATTAATTACACAATTTCTCAATCAAATATAACTCAACCGAGATTATACAAGAAAAAGAAAAAGTGTAGGAAAATTAAAGAAATCTTAGCCAAAATTTTGCTTCTTCTCCAAGGATTCAAGTTTTAGCCAAGAGCTTCCTCCCTTGCTAGCCTCAAGGTGGATGAATTAGAGCTTCATTAATGGATGGAATTGGAGATGGAATGAATGGAGAATGGCGTCTCGGACGGACGAAGGGGTGGAATGTGTGGATGGAGGCGTGGGTGTGTTTTTAATGGCAAGACGAGGGTTAATGAGACGTAGGGATGAGTGAATGGACGAATGACGGCTAGGGTTTTGGAGTCGTGTGGTGAATGGAGTGTGTGGAGTGAAGGGTATGATGTGAGACGATGGGATTTGACGGAATGAGTGAATGAATGGCGTGATCCCCTTCTCACGTGAATCCTTTAATGACTTCACGTGCTGTTCCTGTTGCCAATTCTCCGTAGCTAAATGCATGTGGGATAAGGTGTGGGTCCCAGCTCATTTTCTTTATTATAATATTCTAATTCATGCAAACTTCCCACTTTTCATGTTCTGCTTCAGTTTCTGCTCGTGTGTTTTGTTCTTTTCGTGTTTCTTCCTCAAACTAGAAACCACACAGCTTCTCTCGCCTTCTCCTTCAACGTCAGCTCCTTGCTCTTCTTTGTGCCAGCTCATTCTTCCATTCTTAGCTTGTGCTTCTTCATGCGTTGCTCTGGTTCTGCATACTGCCTTGCCCTTCAGCTTCTGCCTTGTGTGCATGACTTTGAAGCTGCTGTGACGTGTAGATGTCCAGCCCGTGGATCGTTCGTGTTCTGCTCAGTTCTTGCTCATCCACGCTCTTTCTTCCTCTCTTTCACGTGTACTTCGTGGCTTCATTCTGGACCTTAAACCCGAGACTAGCTCCTTCTCGTGTTTCTGTTCAGCTACTGTATGTTCTCCACGTTGGTTTCATGTTGCTGTCCATGTGTATTTGTTTCTGCTTCTCTTCCTCGTTTTGCTGCTGTCCAGACGTAATTCTGCATGTGTTTCTTTCTTCTCCAACTCTTCACGTTCTGGTCAAGCCCTCTCTTCAAACCACATGTTGCTTCTGTGTGTTGTTTTGCCTCTGCATGTGTGTGTTTAGCAGCTTCTACTCACCAAAACAGAGCAACAAGAAGACGTGGTTGGTAATGAGAGTGAATGCACACAAGTCTCCTTCAACCAGTCTCTTTTCCACGTACATCCCTTGCTTCTTCCTCCCATATATACATGCCTTCATCTCTTCTTCTTCTCTTCTTTAAATCAAATACTCATTTAAGCTATTTGCCCTTCACAAATCTGCACAAATAATAAGAACAATTTAATAGGAAAATTTACAAAAAATCATTTAAAATAAAATTGTGCATTAAAATTCCTAAATTTTGCAATTAAATTCTTAAAGTATAGAAATGGCTATTAACATGAAATCTTATCTAATTGAAGTTTTAAAGCTATATTTGGAACTAAAATGTCTAAGTTAGGGGATTAAAATATATAAAATATGATACTTATCAAAGTACAAGGTCTTCTTGTATAATGTGTTAAAACTTGTATGGCATGGAATTGGATATGAAAGGCTTTTTAAATAAAAGTTTTAAGTTTTTTGAAGTTTCCAGAGGCCTTGAAAACAATGGGAAGCCCCGGGAGAACTAAAACTTCTCTGATGGACGTTTTCTAACGTCAGTTGACTAGAACTTTGAATGATTCATTCGAGAAGGGTTTAGCTTCGATTTGAGTGATTCTAAAAGCATTTTACTAAATTGGGAACCTAAATTTTATATTGAAAAAGATGGTTCTAAAAAAGGAGCTAAAATGAGTTAGAAACGAAAATGCCAAGAATGAAGGACAAAATATGAATTTTTAAAAAAGTCATTCTTAAACCTATATATATATATGAAGCGTCTTTATGCTCCCCTCATTTAGATCTACCAAACTCTGCCTAAAAACCAAAGAAAGCTCAAGGGAAGGAAGCGTACAAGACTAAGGCAAAGGAAAAGGGAAATTTTCAAAAAAAAGGGTCAAACCAAGAGGGAAAAATTTGGATTTGAAGAGAGAAAGCCAAAGAAAGTTAGAATCAAGTAAGAAAATAAGGAAAAACAAGGTAAATCTTCCATTCCATAGTAGATACTTCCTCCCCTTCTTCTCCATATTTCGTCTCATATATGTAGATGCAAGAGGGCTGGAATTTTGAGGAGAACCAAGGGTGAATTCTATGAATTTAAGGGAGGAGAGTAAGAATATGCAAAGAAATCCAAGTAAAAACCATGAGTTTGCAAGATAGAAAAGTTAGGGTTTTGATTACACCTTGAGGTCTATCATGAATCTTAGCCATATTTTATGATATTTAAGTGTTCATATGAGTTCTTAAAACACCAAGAGAGCTTCTTACATGATTTTCTCATCAAAAGAAGCAAGGAAACTCCATTGGTATCTTATGGAAGTATAGCTTTGGCCAAGGAGAGTCCATACACTTAAGGAATGTTTTAATTCCTTCCAAGCTTAGTTTTGTATCATGTATGATGGGAGAGCATGAAAGGAAGTCTTGGAAAAAGTTTAGAAACCATAGAAAGTAAGATAGCCTTATATGTTCCATAATATGACTTAAAGAAGCAACACCTAGCAAGGCTCCTAGAATTGATTATGTGATGACTCCAAGAGATTTAAATGGAGAATCATGAATGAATAGATAGAATGGAGCCAAGATGATGTTTTCTTAAGGTTGCTTCATTAAGTGCATTATGGAACCATAAAAGAGTTTTATGAGTCACCTAGCTTTTCTAGTGAATGCGTGGCCTTAGACTTTGTTTCAAGAGTGTAATTAGCTTCCATATGATGTGTCTAGGCTAAGAGGAATGATCTCCACCTTCTTAGGTGTGTGAGGTCAAGGGAGAGGATTCAAGATTTAAGGAAAAGTATGCAAATGCAAGTAAGGTAGCTGTCTCTACCTTCTCTCATGCATGGATGTGTGTTTAGCTTATTTTAGAATGTGTGTATGTGTATCTTCAAGCTTTGAAAAGTATGCTAGCATGCCTGTATATGCCATGATTCATGATGCCATGTTATGTTTTCAAATGAATATATGATATTTGTATGAGTTTGCTCGAGTATGGAGAGGCAAAAAACTCTTCCCTTTGGTGAGGATGAGCCAAGAACCCTCGAATTTAGTTGGGACAAAATAAAGAGTCTTCCAAAAGCAAAGTGGGCTCCCAAGAGTATGGTTGAGTCCAAAGCTCTTAAAGAATGGGTGAGGCAAATCCAAAATCCATGAGGAGAAGTGTGAGGCCAATCCAAACACTTGGTGAGCTCTTGAATATCTTGTATGATTTTTTCATATACTAAGTTTACTTTTAAAATGTCCATGACTTCCATTTTCTCCATGCATGTATTTGTAAAGCTTGCTTTGCACATATTATGTATGATTGAATAGGAGATGAGCTATTGGGATTCTTTAAATCTCATCCTCTCCTCTCTAATGATCTAACATGCTAGGTGGACTAAGTGGCTGTGGTGATGGGAGTCAACAATAATGAAGGAGAAAGATTGATAACCATATGCCTAGTTTTATTCTTTTTGGAATCATAATGTTACTTCATGATGTATATGATGTTGTAAATGGTCTATGACCCTTGAGACATATGTAAACATGATATTATGTGATGTTTAAATGTATGGATATGATGTATGAGCTCTAGAATACAATTTGAGTATGTAATGCCTAAGTATGCAATTGGGAAGTTTCATGTAAATGTGCATAAGTATGGGTTGAATTGCCAAAATGAGATGCATGAGATTTGGAGCCATTTGGGTAGCTCACATAAGTCTTAAATGTACTTTTAGAATTGCCCAAAAGGTGCCAAGACCAAGGGAAATCTATTTGGCAACTTTGGTACCCTATATGGAGCCAAAATTGACCATTATAGAACCCTATGTCACTTTTTAGCCAAATGAGTTAGTCTTGGTCTGAGATTTGACATGAACTTAGGTCTCATTAAGAGCTTTTTGGGAAGTTAAAGATCATAATTTTTGAAAGACTATAGAATATTTGATGATTTTTCAAAGTTAGAATTTTCATGGTTTTTGGTTTGCTACACTATTCACTTGGTCCGAAATTGCATTCTGTTACATGAGGCTCAAACGATGTCTAATTGTCATAAAATTTTATGCAAAGAAACTGGATAATCATAGTGACTCGTGCCAACTAGAAGCACCTCATTTGGAGGTCTAGAGAAGGAGGTATGAATTTTTGAAATTTTTGTCCAATATCAGTAATTTTGCCCGACCAGAAGTACTGATCCATGGAATTCTGAGATTGGGCTTAATGAACTGATCTGGAGATATTTTTTCTCTCTAGTTAAAATCCACATCTTTTCATATTGGTATCATTTGCATGGATTTAATTTTTTTTGGAATTGATTGGATATTTTCAAAGTTTTTTACATAATTTTGTGACAGTTCCAGAATTTAGTCGAACCTTTGGACTATTTTGGATGTCGAATATCCTCTGTGATGCATGTTATGGTCTGGGCGTATCTAAAGTAGACATCTAAAGCTTTCAAAAATGACCAAGAACACATGATTTTTGTTTTTCTAGATTAGTTATGATTTTTCAAAGTTTGTCTAGAAAGGAGGCCAATTCTGGCCAAGAGTGAGCTTCCATTTTCCATACTTCATTTTGGTTTTCATGAGTTATGGGCATGATTTTGTAATGTAAATGAGTTGTAATGATGTATTTAAATATAAGGATACATAGCATGAGCTCACACGATCCACGTGATACCGATTTCAAAATTTTAGATATGACGTAACGCAAAATTAATCCCAGTTTCCTTGCTTTTTCTATGGCAAGTCCATATAGAGCATGATTTTATGCCATTTAAAAGCTTGAGATGAGCTAGAATTTATGGTGTTACACTATCTCCTCTCCTCCATTTTCTCCTTGAGCCAAACAGGGGAAAACAGAGTTTTACCCTCCCTTTCTTTTCTCTCTGATAATCTTTCCATCCAAACGTAGTGTAAATAATTTATATGTTGAATTGTACAATGAAATATGGGAAAATTCTGACTTGGCTATGAATAGGTTAGGGGCAAAAGAAAAGAATATAAATGTTCTTAAAGTAGTGTTGGATAAGTGTATCTTCTAATTAATTTGCACCATACCACTTATCTTCTTTTTGTTTGCGCTAATGTGAAGCAAATATTGAATGAGCTTTATAGATACATATTGTGGATAAATTTCTTAATGTTCAATGATTTTCGGTTGGAAACAATTTACAATGACTACATCCCATGTTGGACAACAAATCCAAATACCTTGACTGGATGATGCTTAGTATGAACAATGACAAGATAAGCAATGGTATATTTGTTGTGACTACTAGTTATGCTACTGATCACTACTTGAGTTCGCAACATGGCATAACTATAATGAAGATGGAGAATCTATTTATTTCAGTAATTGTTGTACTATTGTTGTTTGTTTATTTGCCCAATATAAGCTAAACTTTTGTATGTGTATTTAATACTAAGAAGCTTGTTGGCACTTGAACCATATATGATAGTGAAGTTTGTTTTTATTTGAGAATTTTTTTTGTCTTTTCATTATGTTTTGAATTTTTTTAAATAAGTATTTTAATATGACATTTAGTCTTTAAGCTAATAGTAGCAAAAGCTGAGTTACCTTTGAAGTAATTTACAACTTATGTTATCCTACATTAAAAGGTAAACAACTTCATCACAAAACTTATAGTTTAGCATAACAATTTTGGTATATTCAGCAAATAGTAATAAAAGGAAGAATTTCTATCTCCATATCAGTTAAATATTAGAATTTTCTTGGGACCTTAAGTTTATCCCAAAATATTGGCCGTAATAAAAAAAGACCTACCATAGTAAGATAATGAATTTGATTGGAACCTTGAATTAGTTATGTATTAGTTAATTGACAAACCAAAAATGTTCTACATTTAAGCAAAATAATTGTACAAAATTCAAAAAGTACATTTAAGCAGAGCAACTATATAGATTTCAAAAAAATTTTATATCTTAGTAGGGGAATTGTACAAAAAATTCATAAAACATTTGAGTCAGTTAAACATGTTAAGATCCTTTCTCAATCAAAATGGCATTGAAGCTCTCTCCAAAAGAACATAAGACACTCCAAGTGCTCCCACTTAGCCAATAATAGAGCTATAGTGAGAAGAACATGCACTTAAAGTGATCCTATATGGAAAAAAATCAAAATCAGTATATATAAAGCTTATTTCCAAATCAGTATGTTTACACTTCTAAATCAATATATTTCTACCAAATTTGACAGAGCAATTGATAAACCATGAAAAAGAAAGCTACAAATGAGGAAAATTTAGAAGCAGGTAAAAAGATACAAATAGCTACCTAAAATGCAAAATCAAACTAAAATGAAGTATTCATCCAATATATCAACAAGTATGAAGTATTCATAAGCACGATTGAATGAACTAGGATAATTCCACTTGAGGTCCAAGTTTCAAGTTTCAATTGAGAATGGTAGTATATAAATCATACTACTTAAAATATATAACATTAGACAATTATTTGTCACATAAACATAGGTTGAATTTTAATAGTCAAACTATTCATCCAGTATTTGAGTGTACTTGTTATTATTAAAGCACTAATTGCTTAGTATTATAGAACTACTAAAAATGCACTCATACTATGCCAGATATAGGTTTGTCATAAATCTCAAAGCTAATACTTATGTAGTTGTTTGACCAAGTTTCAAACATAAGATTCAAATTAAGTATATTATCATTTTATACTTAAGTATATAAGCTAATTTTGTAGGATTGAGGACTTGTAGTAACCTTGTAGCTTGTGACGTTGCCTAAAGAGTGTCTTTAAATGCACAACCATGTTCTGATCCTAAGAAATAAAGGCTCTTTAAGGTAGAATTGGTCATCTTGCTTTAGCATTATACCCATTAAAGAGAAGTCCATCCATGTGGGGACAACACTTCAGGACTTAAAAGATCCCATTGCAATTTCCTATTTTAACATTCGTTAGTAGAACAAAGAATTAATAAGTAGAGCACAAATAGAGAAACTACAGATTGACCCAGCAACAATTCCATTGAAAGCCAAAGAAATGTCTGAATTTTAATTCAAATTAAGCAATCTCAAGAAAAAAACAAAAACTTATTTGAATTTGTAGAAGGGTGTAAGTGCTAAAAGAAGGATGATCAGAAACAAAAATAAGACAACAACTTTCAAGGTGTAAAAAGCAAATGAAGAATTTCAATAAGATAAAGAGTGGATACCTTTGCAAGTTGACAATGAAGAACCCAACTATGATGTCTTGCTCCATCCATGACTTTGTTACAGGTGTGAAATGGAGCATGCAAAATCTAGATCTTGAATGATGGAGAAGGAAGAAGATGAAATTTGTGGCTAAAGTGACTTTGTTATAGGTGCCAAATAGAGATGGAAATATGATGCTCTAGTGTTGGAAAAGGGAGGAGATGAAAATTGAAGTCCAGGGTGTAACACCTCAAAATTAATTAAGATTAATTATGATGATTAGAGGATTAATCTAGGTAATTAGTAAAACTAAGTAAATGGAAAGGGGAGGTAGAACTTATGGATGAATAAATTGTTAATATAAGTTACTTAGGAAAATTAATTAAGAGAGGGGGACATTAAATTGGGCCTTATAATTAATTTAATTATACTTTGACTTAAGTGTAAAAGCCTAATTTTAGCTTTAGGGAGATTCAATACCATTTTTTGGAGGCCCAAAAATATTATTAGGTGTAGACCCAATTTACACAAACTCTTGTAGTTGTCATAATAAATCAAAATCTAAGCTAAGTAAATTTTTGGGCATAACCCTAAGTGTTTTATAGCCCAATGCATTTAAACCATAGCCCAGCAACTAAAGGGAGCCCAATTGGGCCTTAGGTTGATGGTTCAACCCAATTCTATCCTAAAACCCTAAAAACTCAATTGCCACTCACCTTAGTGCTAAAAAACAAAAAAGGTTCTGCAGACCACAAAAGCATTTTCGCACCTTAAGGAGAGGTTAGGGTTTTCAACAACCTTTTGGCTCCATTCTGCATTTCTAGAAGGGGATTTAGCCAAGGTAATAGTTATATAAGCTTACCCTCTCCTCTTCCTCTTTAATTTAACCTGATTGGTTTTTCATTTGGGGCATTTTCACCCACACCTCAAATCTGATATGAGTTATTTGGTGCTTTCTTGGAGGATTTTCGGAGGTTGAGGGTAAGAAGGATATTCGGTAAGTATCAACTCCTCATTTTAATACATTTAATACTGGTTAAAGACCCTAATAGCTGACTTATGATATGAACTTTATTTCTATGCAAAAATATCCATAATTTAGGGTGATATTTTGAGGTATGTGGTGTAGGGAAGACAAAATTTGAATTTTGTTTTTGTAGTGGCTGGGTAAGTGTCCTCTAGGTAGCTATTAGTGGTTTAATTCTTTGAGTATTGGGTTGCTGCTATAATTGATGAATAGGAATGGTGATAGTCTAATTTTGTATTTATAGGCTGAGGTAGTATTATTGTTGACTTTTAAGAAATTTTCTACAAGTGAGGTAACTGGGGTTAATGTTAAATTTTATACATATATCTATTTTAATTTTATATCTATTGTATATGTATGATTTTGAAATGCATAATGAATGGTTAGCTATCTTATATATTGTGTTTGAACCTTGTGAGCCTATGGTGGAGTTGTGGTGCGGCTACCACCTGTGTATTGTGTTTCGATCAGGCACTGGGTTATGATTAGACCCTTATATGTACTGAGCCCAAGTTGTACTCATTGTAGAGTTGATGCCATGGATGAGCCTCTCTCAGTGTTAATGGCATTTAACATGTAAATATGTGATTGTTAGTATGAGATAGTAGTCACTGATAGCCTAATTATTTTATTTGTTGATGACTGTTATTTCCGATGCTTATTTGATTAATTGCATATATGTTAATTAAATTGGAATATATAAATGGAATTTGTCTTTAGTTATTGAGAGTTGCATCTTACCCCATTTCATAGGACAATACTTTCAGGTAAAGGCTCTTTAGGTGAGGATAAGGGAAAGTAAGTGGATAAAAATCTATGAGCTCCAACCATATGTGGGGAAGGCTACACTTGAACTGATCTGAGTAGAGTGGATGCTAAATTTTGTATTTTTCCTTGTATAATATCATCATGTAATTATGTTGCCAAGTATAAGAGTTTGTATTTTGACAACTTAGAATGTATCTATTGAGGAGTTAGGCCTCATATTAAATTGATATTTGATGTATTAACTTATAACATCTTATATGAAACTTGATTGATCCTATGATATTAGTTGCTATTTAGAAATATAATCATGTGATACATTAGATGTTGACTTAAACTAGTGATGCATGGAACTCGAGAGCAACTTCTCCGTAATGCAAAAATCTTAAGCCGCGGCGTAAGATGGAAAACTTGGCTTTTTTAGTTCCAATAGCCAACTTAACTGTGGCGGGAAGGTCTAAGCTACGGTGAAGGTTCCCAAACTCTTATTTTTGACTTAGAGATCTTGAGATTTAATACGATAATATTGTGTAATGACTTGGGAATATTTACAAGAGGTTTTTGTAAGTTGAAATCAGTAGCAAGATGAATCAAAGGTGTAAAATGATAATTATGATCACTTCTGGATTTGATTTGTTATGGTTGTTTAGCTAATGACCCTAATGATATCAAGATTCAAATTTTCCCCACTTTCTCCTATTTTAATTAATCATAATGATTTTAAATCTTGATTTGCAATTACTAATCATGCTATTAAGCTTAATCACTGTAATTAGAAATTAGGATCATTGTACAGGGATGTTCAATATTGCTTCACCAGCGTAGCAAATGACATTCTTGGCTTTCTGAGGAAGAAGAATTGATGCTATGCATTTTGTGAAAGGATAAAATGACTAAAATTCCTTTAAATTTAGGTTAGATGTCTTGTGGTTCCATTAAGTCTAATGTTGCAGTTTTCTGTTAATGATTTAAAGATTAAGTAATGGAAGGGGGTTTTGTGTGCGATATTAAAAGTTTTAAGAGTTCAGTGTCACTTTTTAAAACTCAAGGGATTTTTTGCACATGACCTAAAAATGTTTATATTCATTTAGCCTTATATTTTTGTGGTAGGTTAAATCTTGTTTATATACACATATTGTTTGATTTCATATTTTTCTTGGTTCTTGTAACTAATGAAATCTTTATCTATTTTTAGGATTCTAGAAGATGAAGTGATTCTTCCACAAGACTACTAGTTCAAGCTAGTCTCAAGATGCCATTAGTGGCAGTCTTGTTGCACTATAAAAGGATGAGGGTAGCCCTTTCACACAAGTTCAAGCTAGCTTGTCCATTCTTGTAGAGGAAGCTATTTAGCCAAGTACTAAGCTTCCATCTGAAATGAACATCTTTGATGGTGATAATGATGATAAGTCTCAATTTTTATATATTTTATCCCATATTTATCTATGATTTTGAGCTAATTTGTATCTTTTATGTATTACTTGAATTATTGAACTTTTTTGGAAAAATATAAATATTAAAAATTTTGTGGCAAAAGTGTAAATATTTTAGGGTTTCCAATTTTTGGTCAAGAATTAATATTTTCTATTTTTTGATTTATCCCAAATTTTGAAATTTAGTTTTGGAGAATTTAGTTTAAAAATTGCAAATGTTATTTGGAGGAATTTTGAATTTAAATAAAATACTAATATTTTTCCACTCATTTTCTCCTCTAAGTGGTAAGCTCTTATTAATTCCCATTATATTTTATTTTGTAATTTTTACTTTTCTCTTTCTTCCCTCCTTATATGGTGCCATATGGCCTCTTTTTAGGCATTCTTAGATTTTATTTTATTTTTGGGCCTAGGTTATGTTGCATGCTAAATGAATATATTTTGGATATAATCTACACTAATAGGTGTACTTTGATTTTTTAGGCTATGGAAGTACAATTAATGAAATCCTACAGTGAAAATTAAGTCATGGACTCCAAGAGTCATCTAATGGCTAAGATTTTGAAAGACATGCTTGAAGATCATTAAGGGTATAATGGACAAACCACTTCATGGAAAAATCAAGGGAATTGTTCTTTTTCATTTTATCTTTTATTTATTGGTCTATTTGAAACTTGATGGCTAGGATTTCTCTAAAATTCTATACCCACTCTTTTAGCCATTGGATCAAAGCTCCTTTTCTCCTCTCTTCCCTAGCTACCCCTTCCTTTCTCTTCTCTTCTCTTCATGTCAAGAACATCTTCTTCTTCCCCTTCCATCTCTCTCACGGCTACACACAGACACACACACACACACAGAGACTCCATTTTCCATTAAAACTTAGGTTTCTAGGTTTCTTCTCTATCATCCACATCTCCTCATCTCATATCCACCATCATCCACTCACCTCACGCCACCCTTCCTCTCATATTCCACCATAGCCGAAGCTTGCTTGATGCTTGGAGGAAGGACAAAATTCATGGTAGTTTAAGCAAGGAAGGAGATGATTAAGAAGAGGCAAGGAGATGAAGTTTGAGCTCATGGAATGAAGATTAAAGACTTAGGGGAACAACTTTTTTATTTTCCTATTTCAATTCAAGAGACTTAGGGTTCTTAGTTTTAAGAATTTCTAAGTACTTCTTCATATGTTCAATCTAATTCTAAGTTGGAATTATCATTTGTCTTGGATTGAATTGGATAATGAGTTGAAATTTTTATGTTTTGGATAATGAATTTGGATTGTAATGCTACTAGAATTTTGATTTTGGAATGACATTTGAGTTCAATTTAATTTAGGTTAATGTTATTTGCCTAAATATAATTGGTACTTAGTTTGCATTGTCAAATTGGGTTGTCAATTAACCTCATTGTTCAATTGAGTTAGTTTAGTCTTAATTCCAAATTTAAAGGGTCTAATTTGTGCTTAGATTAATGGAATTGATTGCCATTAACAAGTATTTGTAAGTCAACATATACTAGAGTTCTTTAGATAGGTTGAATTACACTTATTTGTACTTAAGGTTTCCTAAGTCTTTACTTTTCAATCAAATCCATTAGTCTACTTTAATTCACTCCTTCTAAGCCTAATTAATAAAATTGAGTTAGGAAAGCCAAGTCTCATTAGCCAACCCTTAGTTACCCCCCAACATAATTAAATTAAAAAAAAATTCCAATTTAATAATTAGTAGTTAACTTAGTTAATTTCACTTAGTTTAATTCATTTGATTTCTAATTTAATTTTCTTACAATGAAACCCCTTTTAATTTGCATTTACATTTATCATATTAGAATTGCATTTATCATATTACATTTCATATAGTTTATAGATCCTTTGGTAGTACAATTAGGTCATCATCATATAGGTTAGTTAGTACATAATTAGTTTATTATATTAGGTCTAATTTTATAACAATTTCATAGCATTTTAGATATTTTTTTCATCTACAATTGCATATATTTTCTGTTTTGTCTAGTAGTTAAATCATAATCATTTGTGTTCAATTAAGTTAGTTTCTCAATTAATGTGTTTTAGAGTTAGTGCGTGGCATTTGCATAAGTATAGTAGTGTTTAATGTGCATTCTAGCTAATTTACTTGCATTTAAAGTTTAGTATCTTGCATTTAGTTTAGGTCCATTCTTTTGCATCTTTAATCACTTAAAAAAATTTAAACCTAAGAAAACTCACAACTTGCTCTTTAGAAGTAATGACCTAGGTTGATCTTAACTACAAAAATTAATTTGGACCTAGTTAATTAATAGTTGACATAACTAAGGCTAGTCAAATGATGATGATAAGGGGAAGGAAATGATGTACCTAGACAACTTGCTAGGTGTAACACCATCTCTTTATGAGTTTTACTTAGCCTCTTTCTTTATCTAAGTTATGGAATTATGATAGAATTTCAAATTATAAACTTTTTCTTACTTTATTAGATGTGTAAATACCAAAATCCACCTTACAGATGTTCAAATCTCTATACGCTACATAATAAGTTCATATATCTAATAAAATTACAAAGTCTCTAAATGATACAAATTCTTGGCTGTATTTAAACACCACTTACTTATTATTGTAAATAAACTAGTGAAATAGATAAAGTTCTTCTATCTTCATTATATTATGCTTTAACCATCCATGGTCTAGTCTATTTGTAGCAAGCTTTAAACAGCAAGACTTTGATCTCCATTTGAACATGTTACCAATTGTAGTGAAAATTTACAATTTCAATAAGAACACTTCCTAATTTTGGAAAATTAGTAACAGCTTAGTTGCTAGATATGTAGTAAACATTTTTCTTTTTTCCCTTGTCTAAAGCATACAAAGATAGTAACAAATCATAACATGCAAAAAATATGTAGCATACCAGTATATCACATTCATATATGTTTATTTACTTAACCAGTTCAAGTTATAAGGAAAGATTTCTGTATATGAGGAAATTATGCTAAGCTTGCCATATCACACCATATTATTTTAGCCTCATTTTCCTATACATTAAGCCTCATACATGCTTCGTACATGAATTTCAAAGAAAATAGAATAAAATAATGGAATATTTTAGCATTGCGTAGTACTTTAAAAATTCAAATTTCACTCTATGGACCTCGTGGACTCCCCAATATCATCCCTTACTCATATTCCATCTAAAAAAGTCATAACCAATGCAAAAAATCCCATAAAACTCAGTTTAGGAGCCACACATCAGAAAAAAGGAGTTTTGCCACAGGTCCAGATTTTAAGTTTCTGCCACCAACTTTGGAAAACCATAATTAATTCTAAAATAATTGAAATCAAGCAAATGATAGTTTTTAAAAAATATCTAGATGTTAAATATAGGTTAAAAATAATTCCAGGCCATGAAAACTCAGCTGGACCACATTGGATAATAGAAAAGTATGAAAGGTCTGGCTGCCCAAGTTTTCTATCATAGGTTATTGATATGAACTTCAAAAATTTATAATTAATTCTAAAAAAATCAAAACATAGGAAACCATAACATTATGGAAATCTATGAATGTTAAATTTATGGTAAAAATAGGTTCAGACCATGTTAAGCTCATTTGGGAACTAAATTATACTGAAATAGTACACAAGGTTGGCTGGCATCACTAGTTCTAATGCAAAACTTCAAAACTTTATTTCTCTCTCTATAGACCTCCAAATGAGGTGCTTCTAGTTGTTATAGATCACTGTGAATATCTAGTTTCTTCATGTAAAATTTTAGAATCATTAGATCTCATTTGACCCTTAGATGGTATGAAAATGAAATCTATTCAAGTGAATAGTATCCAGACCAAAACCAACTTCTGAGCTGAACTTGGAAAAAGCATAACAAATTCTATAGACATCTGAATAATGTGATTTTTAACTAGAAAATGCTCTATATGAGATCTATATGTGTGCAAAATCTTAGACTCAAAATTACTCATCTGTTCACTTTATGACATAGGGTTGCAAAATGGCATTTTTATGCCTTTTTAAGGGTAAAAAATAGACCAATTTGACTTCTAACTTTTCTAGGATTACTTGAGCACATGGAAAAGCATAAAAATAGCCTACTAAGTATGTCCCAAGGGTCCAAAAACCCAAACCTCACAAATTCACTACCCCACTTATTGCTATACATAAGAGTCTAACATTCCCATTCTTGTATTTCAATGTCAAAACCATGCTATACCATTCAAATGCTATCCATTCTCACATATACATCACATATCCATATATTTATATATTTTCAAAAGGTTATACTTCATATACATCATGGTATTACATCCTTTGACATTATTATGGTTATAAAAAGACAAATAACACATTTCTTTGTCAATCTTTCTCCTTCAAGTTTAGTGGCTCCTATTTCTTGATTTACTTGATTCACCTAGACATGTTAGGTAATAGGGAGGAAAGAGTGAGATTTTAAGAATCCCAATAGCCCTTTGAGAGACTCATTGTGCAACCCTCAAAATAAAACTAGGTTGGATATTAAAAACAATATAAGGCACAACCTAGGTCATCTCCCTTGGAAATGGAATTCAATACTTAATTGGTTTTCTAAGTGTTAAAAGATCCTAGAACTACTTAATTTAGGGAGTTTTTGATTGAATTAAACTAACCTAAGACTAAATTGAAATAAATTTCTTAATTTCTATTTAATTGGATGAATTATGGTTGATAATGGGCTTGCGACTAGCTTTGGAATGGTCCCTTAGTATCCACTATCCTTATTCTAATCTAATTGTGATTATTCTAGTCTAAAAGTCCCTAATTGTATTCATTGGCAAATGATCTTGAATTACCATTCAAGATTTAAAAGACTAGCAATTTGATGTTAATTGAGACCTTAACTCCCATTAAATTACTAATTCTTGTAATTAAGATCTTTGAACACTCAAATTGATTGATTAACTGATTAATTATCCTCTGAATCATTATCCAAAGATGTTTAATTAACCAACTAAATACCAAGGAATCCACAAATAGACAATTAGACACACCAATTCTCATAAGTATTTCATCAAACACCTTGATTGCACACTTGGATAATGGCAAGAAAATGCAAAATTCAGTGTTTAATCCAATCAATTAATCAATAAAAAGAATTTTAATTAGTGTCTAACCAGCCACTAACTATAGATAATACACATTCCAAATCCAATACAATCTTAACCAAGAGAATATAAGAAAAGAAAAGTGTTGGAAAAATAAGAAAATCTTAGCAAAAAATGTTGTTCATCCATAGATTCAAGCTTTTCCAAGGTTCTTCTTCCTTGCTAGTCACAGATGGAGGATTAGAGTTTCATTTTAATGGAAGGATGGAGATGGAGAATGGAAGGATGGAGATGGAGAATGGAGGAAGTGGCGTGGAGTGTGTTCTATGAATGGAAAAGACGAAGGGGTGAAATGGATGAATGACGGAATGGACGATGCGTCTACATGTGTGTTTCTCCTCTTCAATAATGGACGCATGAGATGGATTGATGAAATGATCCAATGGCTAGTATTCCTTCATGAATCATGTGTTCATCTCTCATTAAAAGTCACGTGTTCTCTTCTCAAAGCTTAGCTTGTGCCTAATTGCCCGAAGTTGTTTTTCTTCTTTTGTTTATGTGAGTGTGGGCCCCATTTCTTCCCATGTAAGCTTTACTTTATTCCTTTTATTACACTCACATTGCTTCTTCGTTTCCTTAGCTCCCATTCCACATAACTTCTGCATGTAGCTTCTTCGTGTTTTTGACATCTTTTCTATCATTCATTTACTTGAAAAACTTCTTCAGCTACTGGTCTTGTGTGAGCTCAAGTTATTCCATGTCTTCATCTACTTATCTTCCACATTAGCTTTACATGTGTTTGGAGCCTTCATCACGTAAATCCCACACTTTTCCAGCTCGTTTTCCTCATTGTTCTTCAGCTCATGCTTTATCACTGTTCGCGTGGATTATTTAATTACTCCCACGTCCATTCTTACGTGTTCATTCCCAGCTCTTGCTTTTTCTACTCATCGCGTTACTTCTCCTTGCTTCCTCGAGTTCCAGCCACATTGCTTCTCTTATTTAGCTAATTCCAGCCTTCAAGTTCAGCCTCTGCATGTTTGTGTATTTCTGTCGCGAACTCATAGCTCTTTGTAACAACTCATTTCATCCACACCTCTGCTGTAGCCTATAACTAATGCTTTGTTTCTGTTTGTATACCTTCTCTTCGTGGGCTTCCCTGTAGCTTCTTTTTTTCTATGTGTGTAATTATTCTAAGCTGCTGGAACTCGTGGCTTCTCATTTTCCAGCTCATGCAAGCTTCTATTCATAACAAATAAAACTCGAGCTTCTCCTCTAGCTTCTTTTGATGCTGCCTCCCATATGTTTTGCATGCTTCTAACATGTTTTCTCCTTCAGCCAGTTTCTTCACGTTGCTCATTATCCTTACAAGCTCCCAAGCTCCTTCAACTCGAGCTTCCTTCTTCTCTTAAGCAGTGGCTTCTCCTCTATTTTGCTTAAGTATGCTTCATTCATTCAAGTTTATCTTCCTCTGCTCATGCTCTATTCTCATGTAACTTGTAACTTTTCCAGCTGAGCTTCTTTTCGAAAGCTCCTTCAACCCGTGGATATATGCTTTTGCACCTCTTCCAATCCAACTCGTGGCTCTTTCTTCTTGAGTCATACATGTGTGTGATGATCACGTGACTTCATGTAAGTGTGTGGGTTACATGGAAAAGTGCTGTACAAGTGTGTGACTTCCACGTCAGAATTACATGATGTTTAAAGCTCATCCCTTATCCAAATCAATTTACCATTCAAGCTCCAATTACATATTAAAATTCTGCACAAAAGAGTGAAAAAAATCAAATAGGAATATTCACAAAAATTATTTAAGATGAAATTGAGCATTAAAAACCAAATTTTGCAAATTAACTCCTAAAATATAGAAATAGCTATTAAAATGAAATCTTATCTAATTAAAGTTTTAAAGCCATATTTCATTATTAAAATGCCCAAGTTTAGGAGAGTAAAATAGATAAAAATATGTGTTTATCACTGTTCTCCCTTTCAAACACATATAACTGATGCAATTTTAAGTCTAAAAATGTATGCATGACTATCTCGAAACTCATGAACATACATAGATCATGTCTTCCATTTAAGAAGTCACATATAACACACATAGGCTTGCCAAGACAATGGTTTAGCCTCACCCATTTCCTTTGGGACTTTTGGACTTACCTCACCTATTTACAAGGGACTTTTGACTAAGCTTTACTTTTTTTTTAGATATTTTTGGCTTTGTCTCACCCACTCTTAGGGACTTTTAGCTCATCCTTACCCTAACTATTGGACTTTTGGCTTCACTAAGCTTATATGAGCCAAAACATGTTCATAAAGTATCTTTCAAACATATAAACAAGCATCATGGTACCATGACATATACATACATACTAGAAACATTTTTCATATCTTAAACACACACACACACACACACACATTCAAAGATAAGAAAATACCCACATATGTATAAGAGAAAGGAGAGAGAGCTACCTTGTATATAAGAACACACTTTAACCCTTAAATTTCTTCCTTTCCTTCAACCAAACACCCACAAGGAGGTGGAGCTTGATTCCTTTAATCTAAACATATCAAATGGGATCCAATTACACTCTTGGAACATTCACTAAAGCCATACACACTCTAGAAGAACTTAATTGCTCATAATGTTTAATTATGGTTCCATAAGACACCTAATGAAGCAACACCAAGAATTTATGATTTTGGCTCTATTCTTTCCTTTAATATATGATTCTTGACTCCATTTAGACTCCTTAGAGCCATCACACATTTATTTCAAGGAGCCTAGCTATGTGTTACTTCATTATGCTACAATATAGAACCTATAACTCCATCACACTTTCTAGACCTTCTAAATTTTTTTCAAGGCTTCCTTTCATACTCTTCCATCATATATGATACAAAACTAAGCTCGAAAGAAATTAAAACACTCCATAGGTGCTTCCCTTCTTCTTGGTCAACACATGCACCCCTTTTAGAGACCCATGGAATTTTCTTTGCTTCTTGGATGGGAGGTGCATATGGGAGGCTCTTTAGGGGTCTTAAAAACTCATACAAACCTTCACATTAGCTTAGGAACTCTTGAATAGAATTAAATTTTAAGTTGTGTACACAAACCCCAAGCTTTTTTATCTTACAAATTCATGGATGTTTGTTTGTTCTCTTTACACATTCTTTCTTCTTACACTCTAATTCCTAAGATTCACTCTTGGTTTGGTTCAAAACTCAATCCCTCTTGGCTGTCCATATAATGGCCAAAACACACATGTATAGAGATAATAAGAAGCAAGCATGGAAACAACACTTTACCTTGGTTTTGTAGCTTTCTTTGAATGCTTCTTCCTTTGCTTTGGTTCTCCCCTCTAAATTCGAACTCTCCCCCTTTGGTTTGAGCTCAAAATAGAACCAAATACCTCAATAAGACCATGAGAAGAAAGAGAAGTAGGAGGAGGATGAGTTTACTAAAGGAAGAAGCATGAATTTCTACACTTTTCTTACTCTTTTTCCTTGGATTTTTCTCTTCTTCTTCCTCCCTTCTTGGATGCCTTTCTCAGCTGATCTCACTCTCTGGTTTGGGTAGAAAATAGGTTGGTTAATCAGAGGCTAAAAAGGAACGTGCTTTAAGAAGGTGAGGAGTCCACTTTATGAACCTTTTTTTTACATTTTAGTCCCTATTCTTAACTTTTGTCCTTTAGGCTCAATTCAACTCCTTTTTGAAATTTGTCTCTTTCATCATAATATTTAGTTGCTGAATCTTATAAAATGGCTTTAGAATCACTCAATTTGGATTTAAAACCACTTCGAACTGTTCAATCAAAGTTTCGATCAACTGACGGTCGAAATCGCTAACCGGAAGAGGTTTCAACTATTTTGGGAGTTCCCATAATTTTTAGGGTCTTTGAAAATCTCAAAAAGCTCAAATTTTGCTTTTCAAAACTCTCTTGTAAGTTTTCACAATTTTCCAGAAATTGCAAAAATACCTCTATTGTCTTCGATAAATTTTTTGAGCTTTTTTTGCTCTGGTTTTTGGAAATCTTAAGCCTCAAATCTTTATTTTTTATTATTTAAAATTTTATCCTAATTTTAGTTAGTGTCAAACCTCTCTATCCAGGGGACTTTTGAAATTGACTCATTTTTGTCGTTTTTTGAAAAACTGGACATTATATACCATGTCTAAGTATCCTGCATCTTATGATAGTTAGTACATGATTGTATGTAGATATCAAGATGCATAGATAAAGCACTATATCATATATTATCAATAAAAACCTTTCAAGCAATATTAATTTAGTTTAGTCTCTTCAAGCTTAACTAATCAAGTTTGTTATACCATCTAAACTTGGTACATACTAGTATACTTTATCATATTGTGCCATTGTGTATGTCTTCATAAAGAGACATAGATGACCCTACCTTGAAAGCACTAGTGACAGAGAAAACTAACTCCTAATTCTCATACTAAGCATCCTATACTATTTGCTACAAGCTTAGGTTTTCACAATTATAGGTAACCAACCAAGCATCCCATACTACATGGTATGATACTTAAGTTTTCAGCACCATCAAGGAGGAAAGTTGTTCTCCCTAGTCTGTATGATAATTGGAACATAACAACATCAATAAGAGTAAACATAATAAGGGCGTCTCTTAGTGTAGATCCATAAATTGAAATCTAAAACTTGAAAACCTAAAACCACATAAAAGTCTTTCAACCTTCAATGATCTCTTTGTCATTACATTGTCTTTAGGAGAATCAGGAACAAACCTAAGAGGGACTTTGACCTTTTTTATTCCTATATGATTATACCTTTGCTTCTTTATATAGATAGAGAGTTGTCTCTTTCTATATAGATTAGCTTCTATTTGATGAAGATTATCTTATTAAAATTTTATCATTTAAAAATGCCATCTTTTGGAGACTTATCATGCAATAGAATTCCTTCTTTGAAGACCATTTTTGGAGGAGTCAATTCCTTGAGAACCCTATCTCCGCCCTAAATTCCTTTCTTGTTTTAGCATCAAATCAATATTACATTCATAATCATCTAACCGTTTAACTATATTCCAAGTTATTCGATTATGTTTCATGGTAAACAAATTGAGCAATGTCATCAACATAATTGAAGCCCATATTTAAATAGGTATAGAAAAGCCATAGATATGTACTCAAGACCCATATATAATAGTAACATAATACATACGTTCAGTGAAAGGTAAACGATCTATGTCTTTAATTACAAAAAAGGAAATAGGATATGTTGATTTACAAATGCATACAAACTTTGTATAAGTATTCTAAATTAAGCATGCATGTAAATATATGCTTGCACAATGAACTTAGCATCTCATATAAGCATATTCTTATTTAAATTAATATTCAAGGTTATCTAGCTCATAATCATGGGGCATATATATTCCTTCCTTACAATTATCAAATCTAGACTAGCACATGTTTATCATAACATAGATATGTATATATCATAATATTTAATAATTACAAGGTAACAAGAGGACTAGATTAAGCAAATGAGAACATATTCATAGGGCTACTAACAAATTATCTAAGAATAGTAAACTCTTAAGAACCATTACGCTTATAATGACTTTTCTATTTTTAGTGTCTTTAAGATCCTTGTTCATGTCCTTTAGTCTCAGGATACAAATATGTCCATATAGGTTCATGTCTAAAAAAAAGGTCTAAGTCATATAAATATTCTAATTATGATCATATAGAAATCTTATGTCTTTAATTATAGATATACTTATGTGTCTATATAAATATTTTCTTTACTTTAGAATATATTTAATTCCTCACCTTTTTGATGAGCTTGGAGGTTCCCTAAGAATAATCTAGTCCCTAAACGTACATGAACAATCCATATAACAAATTATACAAGAATCATTTCATGACCACTCTTTTATTATAGATTTTTAAGTGAGAGTCATTTGTCACATAACAAACTCTATAGTTTAAAATAAGTGTTTAAAACTTATCATCTTATATCCTTTTACTTGCACCTTAAATGTCTTTAAGCTTGTCTACAAAAGTATCCCATCAAAACTTCCTAAAACATGGAAGAAAAGTGTATGAAAACACTCAAAAAGGAATGGCACTGTGGCCTAGCCCTTGGACATGATGGCATAGATCATATTTTAAGTTTTCCAGGAGTTTTAGATGGAATTTGGGTTGCTATATTGCTGCCCCTTGATGCCATGGTGTGAGTAGATAAAAAATGCTCTATTTCACGCATTAATTCTATAGTTGACTTTTGACTCATGCCATTTTTTGTATAGACCTCCAGAATTTACCAAATTTGACATGAAGCATCCTATATTGTTAAATAACCATAAGATGGAGTCTAGATAAAAAAGGATTTGTTTAGCCCCTTAACTCTTTAATTTTGCAAAGTTGCCTTGAAAAGGCTTGAATTGAAGATAAGTGCATTTTTAGTGTTGAGTTGAGTGACTAAATGAACTATAAAATTCAGCAAATTTTGCATGTTGATTCTGCTATATGGTAAGCATAACATAATAAAATTTTAGACCATTCTAAGTCCATTTGGCCCATATAGTCTTAGCCACAAAACTATTGCTTGGTTTCCACTTTTTGATGGTTTTTGGATAAATTTCATTCTCAATGATTTTTCTTGCAACCTTAGTATAACCATGAAGGTTTCTTAAGGAAACACTAAGTTTTTAGATGTAAGAGGATAAAGATGGAGCATTCTACTTGTTGCCGCAACCAAGAAAGCAAAGAAGACATAAGATACATAGTTTGCAACCTATGGCTATCATCTATACACAAGGAATAGGGATAGGTGTTCTTACCTTTAGTTTTGTTGCCTTGTTTCCACTCCTATTCCTTGTCTTTCTTCTTCTTCTCTTCTTCTTTGCTATTATTCTCACTCCCTCTCTCTCTCACACACACACACACATTCTTTCTTTTTCTTTCCCCTCTCTCTCTCTCTCTCTCTCTCTCTCTCTCTCTATTTTCTTCTTGGTTATCTAATTAAAGGTAAAAGTTAAGAGGAGAGGACATTTATATAGTGATAGAGAGGAAACTGCTTTCTTAACTTCCTCAACATGCTTTCTATAGTAACATTTTAAGTCCACCAAGGTTTAACTTAATTTTTCCCCTTTCAGTGTTGATTTGTTAGAAGTTTTAGTTATGAAAATTGTTCTGATCATTGACACAGTCATTTTTATATAAAGATATCTTCTTAACTCTTCTATTTTTGATTTGGTTAAAATCCTATTTTGACCCTATGAAGATTGTTTTAGTCCTTAGTTAAAATTGCACATTGAAACCTACACTTTTAGTATTTATATTTTAATATCTAAATTTTCATCTAAATATTTTCATTTCATAGTTTTTTTCTTATATTTTTAAGCCTCTAAGGGTCCAATGAGTTTCTAGTAATTCATTCCCCAAAGATTTACTCTATAATTATTTATTATTTGATAGTTAGGAATTAATCCCAATTAATTCCAATAAGTTCCAAATAATTTGTAAAAATTTGTAGAAAATGCCTATGAAATTCCTAGTTGTTCTAGTGAAATTCTATGATGTCCAAAAATTATCATTTTCCAAATTCTTATGATTCTACTAGGAACATGTATTAAATAATTCCTAATAATTCATATTAATTTTAATTAATTAGTTATGACATTTAGGGATGTTACACTATGCACTATGAAGCTTGGATTGTTAATGTCATTGGTAAATATGTCTAGAAATTCTAATGCATTGAATTGAGCATCCTTAAATTCATATACTAACTTTGGTTTCATTAAGGATTATGGCATTGTAACGAGATGGCACCTCACAATACATGATGCTTGGTCACTTCCCTATGGGCAGAAGGTTGTATTGTAATGGAACAACAATAATTAACCTAATAGAGATAGGCCAAATTCTTAGGGCCCATTGGAAAAGATATACTTTTTTTCCTAAGTTATGCCAATTTGATGATGATGCATAATGAATACAAGAAGAACATGTATAAAAAGGCTATTCAGGTAATACTATGATGCATTTAAACTACTTCTATGCTTTTGTTTTTGTATGCTTGTTAATTTTTATCTTTTACTTTGATGCTAAGTTTGATACTCACACTAATGGGCATAAAAGCTATATCTTAAAAATCAATTGGAACTAAGTAGAAGGATCAAAGACAAAGATTATGGTAGAAAACATATGATGGCATATTTATTAGGAATTAGCCAATCTCTAAGGTTCCACTTGGAATTTGTAAAGATTAGTGGGCAACATTTGTAGCCTACCAACTAAACTTGAAGACTCAGGTAATAACACTTTTTTAACATTCTTAGTAATTTACTATTAATCTTATAGGTATGCTTTTGTCATTGGTTAGGAAAATGTCAAAAAGATAAAGAGAATAGAAAAGGGAAACAAGCCCACATACCAAAGGCTTAAAGAGTCTTGCACATATAAAGGTAGAGATGGTAAGTCAAAATAGATTGTAATCATCAATACTTGGAAATGTCATTTCCACAAGAAGATACTTTCTAATATTTAGTAGAAAGCTCAATATGGGCACCCGATCTCCAAAAGAGAATTTTGGATGGCCAGTTAAAATATCAAATAGGGTTCCCATCAATGATAAGGCCAGAAAAGTAATTGTAACTATTTAATTATGATTGTGGTTTGTCTTTAACAATGTTGTGATTATGGGTTATTGAATTGGCTATACTTGGCAATACTGCGATTATAATTTATGTGATTGGCTATATTGTGATAATAAATTGTTGAATTAGCCATACTTTTTTATATTTTCATTATAGTTTATGGATTAGGTAATATTTTGATTAAGGTTTGTGGAATCAAGAATATTTGACAATATTGTGATTTAGGTTATGGAATTGGTCATGCTTGGCAATATTTGTTATTGTGGTTTGTGTTTGAAAATATTGTGATTTTAGGTTATTGAATGGTCCATACTTGGCAATATTGTGATTATGGTTTTGGTAATGAGTTCATATTTGGAAATTTTGTAATTACAAGTTATGGTAGTATGTTCATTTGGTTAATGATGTATTATGGATTATGGAATATGTCATTGTTGGCAATATTGTAATTATGGTCTTTGTAATATTGATAATATTGTGGTTATGTAGGAAAAGATTTTTTCACACAAATCTAGTTCAATGTTTCCCTTATAGGAAATATCATTTGAAGAGTCATTGGATTTTGCTCAACGAAGTTAGGAGCATTGGGGTCATATTCAAGGGTTGAGATTAGATCATTTCTCATCTCAAATGTTTGGACATTCTACTCATTCTTACAGTGGGATTAGTTCTTTTGGTCCTTCTAATGCAAAGATAGAGAGTCAAGTCTTTCAATTGCAATCAAAGATGGATGAGAAGAAAGAATGATGGTTGAACAAGAAAGAAAGTTTGGTGCAATTCTTACTTTCATTTTCCAAAATTTTCAAGGTCACTTGCCTTATGAGTTTGCTTCCTTCCAAGCTCCAATGATGATATTTCTATGTATTCATTGAATAATATTTATTTTTTGTAATTTAATTTTGTGTTTCCAATGACATTTTATATTTTTAATTTAGGTACTTGATTAAAAGAGTAGGTATCAAGTAAGTATAGCAAATCATTCTCTACAATCCTCTAATTAAGAAGAAGGCCATTAGTAAATTTATGAATTGTATGATCTTTTGATATCATAACTATATAACTTATTTATTGACTAGTAGGACTTTTGTTTCTGTGATAGTATTATTGCAAGTAGTAGATTTAATTTTAATCATAATTTAATTTTATATTTAATTATAATTTAAAATTTATTTATTTTTGTGATGTGTACAATTCATTTTTAGCTATGTTTATATTTACATTCAAGTATAATTTTTTTTAAATAGTGACGATTGCATTAATGATGGTTGAAACTATCATTCTAAGTCAAATGTGTTTTTGTAGTGGTTGTGACATAAACACTGTTAACTTCATTAATTGCGGTGGTTGTGTCAACTGTTGCAATAAACTTATTGCAACAATTGTTCTCATGGTTGAAAATGACTATCTTAATGTGACATACGATGAAGCCTTTAACAATAGATTTTGCAAGCTAAAGTTTTAGAACAGTTGCAACCATTGTTATGTCTAGAAACAACTATTGCCATTGTTGGTTTTTCTTGTAGTGAGGGTTTGAAGCATGATGTTGTCTCATGTATGAAGGGTAGTTTTGATTAAAGCAGTAGCTAATGCAGTGCCTATTTATCCTATGCCATGCTTAAATTTTCTTAAGAAATCTTTTGAAAAACTTGATAGAGTTATCTCAAAGATTTGGGGGGACAAAATAGAGATGAAGGAAACATCCATCGGAAGGTTTGAAGCACTTTAACAAAGGAAAAAATAGGAAGGCTAATTGGGTTTTAGAGATTTTGCCAACTTCAATTAAGCTTTGATTGTTAAAAGTGCAAACATTATTGCACAACCTTGATGATCTTTGGTCAAAGTACTTAGTGGATTGTATTTTCCTAAGATAAATTTTCTTGATGCAAAAAAAGGCCAAAAAGCTTCATAGGCTTGATCTAACACTTAAATGAAGAGATATGCTAAAAAATAAGTTATGTTAGCAAATTGGGGATGGTAAATCTATCAAAATCTAGGGGGATAAATGGATTCCTACTATTATTAGTAGAAGTATTAGTTTTAATGGGTTATGTAAGGAAGATAGAGAATGTTGGTGGCTAATTTAATTGTGAATGGCATGTAGGATATCCCCTTATTTGTTGGCAAAATTTTTGGAGAAGTAATTTAGGCTATTATAAGTGTCCATTTTGTTATATGGTAGGGAAGATAAACTAGTATGCCCTTGTACTAAAAATTGCTTTTTTTCTTTTTTCAAAATTCCTAATGAGTTTAGGATATTGTTTGGAGATTGAAAGTTCCTCTCATGATAAAACATTTCATATGGAGAGCTACATTTGGTGCACTTGCAACAAGAGAGGCCTTGTTTAAAAGGAAATGTGCTGACAACCTTTTTTGCCTACTTTGTGGAACTGAATGTGAAACCATAGAGCATCTTTTGTTGCTTTGCCCTTGGACTAAGAAAGTAAGGTTTGGAAGTCCTCTTTCTTTAATCATTCAAAAGGAAATGGATACAAGATTTGAGGTTGTTCATCCTAAAATTAGGGAAAGCTAGAATTGGGATTATTTGCAAGGATAGGAAAGGAATTGTTGTAGATGGACTTGGAGGTTTGTGTTAATACTAGTTCTGCCCTTATGATAGAGGTGTTGGCCACGACAAAAGCTCTTTTATTGGCTGCTTCATATCTTGAAATGAGGATTTGTTGTGAAACAGATTGTGGTACTTTTTAACTGCATGCTGAAAGATGATTTTGTTGGCTGTGATTGGTTAGTGCCAAAATTATGGAGGAAGTTTTACGCCAGAAGGCTTCCATATTTAATGTGTCTTTTGCCTTGGTGTCTTGCTTTGGAAATAAAGCTGCTGATTGGGTTGCTATGTGCCGTCTTGTGTGGGTTACTTATCGACTATCCCCTCTGGCTGGGATGATGATTTAGGATTCTTCTATGACTAGTGCTTCTTCTACAAATAGAGAAGGTGTTGCTTAAGTCGGCTGATAGCCGGTTTACTATGTTTCTGTTGTTGTTTTGTTGTATTTCTGTTAATTTGGTTTTGTTATGTCTTTTGTCTCTTGTTTGGTCAGTTTGTTTGGTGTTCCTTTTTGCTTTTGCTTATTGCTGTATTGATAATTGTTTGTTCGTGGCTATCTTTTTTTTATGATATTAATCTTTTCTGGCCCAAAAAAAAACAATCTTACCCACTCACCCATTTCTAGATCATAGACTTTGGCATATAGATCACTAGCAAAGCAACATACAAGCATCGAAATCTTATAGAATCAGTTTATTTAGACAGGACATGAAACATAGGTGAATCTTCTATTGTCCACTATTTCTTTCTGTTCTTGTTCTATCGATGGTACAAGGGAATTCAACTTACAAGACCAATAGGTGCATTTTAGTTCTAGTACTTTAAATTTTTATCACTGTTGAGTTTTTTTCTTCCTTCTAAATTATAAATAATTTGGTTTCTACCATCAAATAAATAATACCTTAAATATCTACATTTTTATATGCTATAATCAACACACGATATTCATTTAATTTTGAACATATAGTTTCAATAAATTGACAATTTCTATCTTTAATCATGTAATTCAAAATTTGTCGTTGTTGTCTTTCTCTTTTCTTTTAATTTTACAGAAGACGTGATTTCTGCCATCAAATATGTTCAATTTGTCATGCTCATAATCTATCAATATCTTATGGATAGAAGTGATGAAATTTTGTATTTTGTTTATTTCACAATGGAAAAATCGTTACATAAATTAAAAAAAATACTTAAAAAAACATTAAGGAAATAAGAATTAAAGATACGTCAAAGTTTATTAAACATTCAAAGGCATATCTAAAACACAATAAACAGAGCAACAATAGAGAGGAGGAAGCAGGTACACGATAATGATTGCGTGATGTGCTTTATTCTTTTTAGGTGTTTAAAATACTCTACTGATGCTATAACTCCTGAAGCTACTTTACTGTGCTTTTTCTACTACGTAGTTGTGTGTTGAAACTACTTGAACTTGATGCTGTAACTACTGCACATGCATGCTCTGTATTTGATTGAAACAGTGTTATATGGTAAAGCTATTTTAACTAATGTTATGGGGATCGGATCAAACTTGCTGGTCAAAACGGAAAATCAATGCACCGATCATGGAATTGGCTTATTTGATCTTGACTGAGAAAAAAACCAATCAAGAACCAAGAAAATGGGTAAAAATTGATTGACTTGGTCAAAAATTGATTTCTTAATTTTTATTTTTTTGCTTAAAAATAGAGTTTTAACATTTTGTAATAGAAATTGATAATGTTTTATTGATTTTACTTAATTAATTTTAGATGGATTTATTATCAAATATAAAATATTTTAACTATTTTTTATGATTCTTAAATTATCTATTTTAAGTATTATTTTGTAATTTAAGTAAAATATTAAGTGTAAAATATTATATATATTTATACTTTTTATATATTTTTAGAAAAATAATTTAACTTAGCTCAATCATGATTAAATTATGACATCATGAATTATTTTTTACATTATTTAACGTTTCTTCTGGTTTTTAAAACATTGATCTTAACGCTCACGTTTACAGCATGTTTTATATATATATATATATATATAAATAGGTCTGCAACCTCCTCCCGGTGGCACATTGCATGGGGTGATCAGAAAAAAAAAAAAAAAACTAAAAGAAAACAAAGGACCCCTACATAAACAGTGAAAGAAACTTGCATTTCTGTTACTGATGCTAGCTTGGGTGGCTAGCAGGGTGGGAATTTGGATAAAAGGTCACCATAAAGAAGTAAAATTAACTTTTTTTTTTTTTTTTTTTTTTTTTTTTTTTTTTTTTTTTTTTTTTTTTTTTTTTTTTTTTTTTTTTTTTTTTTGTTTTCTTGAAGTGAGAGCTAAGACAGTTTTCTTGGCCAGATTTGAACTGGTAGGCCTTGAGTTGGTACTGGCATTGGATCTCTCTTGAAGGAATTGTCTGCACATAGCTTCCAAGTGAAGCGAGTCACCAAATAATGGATGGCCACCAGAGTTTCAACCCTAGCAAACTCATATCCTGGACATATTCTTTGTCCCGCTCCAAATGGGATGAAGCAGTAGGATGGTATGGATGATTGGTTCTCAAATCTACTTGGATCAAACTTTGATGGCTCTGGGAATATGTTATTGTCCATGTGGGTCATTGCTGTAACCCAGAAGATCTATAAATCACAATAGGAAGAGGCTATTAGCTTTATGGTGAAATATTGAAAGCGGACACCCTACTTTGGACCTCGACAGATAGGTAAACATTTAATTTGGTCATTTACATTTTTTTTTCCAAAAAAAAAAAGTCTCCGAATCTTTAAAATGCTTGAAACATTGGCTTTCTATCCCATTTTCATCTAAAATATAACATCATACTTTACAGTCTACTGATTTAGATGTTATTTGGTGGCAGATAATATCCAAGCTAGCAGATAATTATGTGTCATTAAATGGTTGATGAGAATGAAATGGAAACACAATATTGTGAGTATTTTAATAATTGAGGGACCAAATTGAAAGGAATAATTTGCAGAGGACCAATTAAAAATCTACCACTCTATCAGAACCAAAATATGGTTTTCCTCTTGAAGTGAAATATATTTTGCTATTGGCGGAGGAGATTTTCACTTACTTGCCACCCTTTGGGCATAAGGTATCCACCATACTCAATATCTTTCACGGCCTTTCTGAAACCTCCAAAGCCAGGAGGAACATCCTAAGAGTTTCACATGCTACTCTCCAGGTGTACTTCATCTTGGCAAGGTCTTCCCATGTAAGAGACTCTCCTGGGGGCTTGCTTTCTGCTATCTCTTCCTGTTCTGCAACCACAAAATTCCAAATATATTTAGGCATCTTTTCTTTGATCTTGAAGAAGAAGAATCACCAAAACTACTTTAGTGAACCAAATAGTTGGCCTATTTTTTTTCTTTTTTTCCATCTGTTCATGTCAAGAAATGCAATCAAACAGTCAAGCCTCTCACTTGGAAGTCCTTACATCAAAATAACTTCAAAAATTTAATTCAACATGAGGTTTTTCGATAGATAAGATCAAACTGCATTGACCATAAGTATCCTATGCTTTGGAGATGGAATAATCTATCTTAATCCTAAATTTTTTCCAGAAAAAAAAATCTAAAAGTTTAGGAGATTTATTGATGACATACGAAGAGGGTCGCCTTCCTTCCTTTCTTACACGCCACACTCACCATTTTCCCTCATAAGAAAAGCTCTTTTTAGCTTGAAGTGTGAACAAAAACACAAACCAACTAGTAGGAGGATATAAGTGCTGATCACTTGGGTCATAGAAACTTCGATATCAAACCAAAGACCATTCTAACTTAAAAGCTTGTACTGTAAGAAATTATAATCTTTAACATGCGCTAATTTATGCATACCTTGAAGAACTGCTGCATAAATAGCAGGTTCATTAGCTAAGAGACGGACAATGAAAGTGAGAAGAATAGCGGTAGTTTCGTATCCAGCACCCATAACAAGCATGGCATTTTGGATGATCTCCTTCCCAGTGAGTACTTCTTTTTCCTCTTCGTCGTGCATGCTAAGCAAGCAAGTGATGAGGTCTTGTTGAGGGAGCGCCCCATTTCGCTTGAGTTCAATCTTCTTCTTTTGCACAAGCTCCTTTAACATGTTTTGAATTTTTGCGCTCTCTCTGAGGCTGCGGTTGTAGCGTGTGAAGGGCACGTTAATGGGGACTGACCATATTCCTTCTGTCAAGGTTTGGAAGCAATCCAGGAATTGATCTCTTTGTTTTCCTCTCTCAAGACCAAACAGAAGAGAGCAAATTATGTTGAATGTGAGAGTCTTCATCAGGGGCAACACCTACAAGCACAAGAAAATAAAATGTTCACAATTTGAATTTAGTTTCATTTAGCTTAGATTTGCTTTTTGTTTTTTCCCTTCTCTCCGCAGGAGAATTAGTACTTGTTGCTCGGTTGGATCTTGGGAGAAGTGGAAATGGGAGGGTTGAAGATTGGGATTGAAAATGATTGCTCGATTGGTTTTAGTAAGGATTTCCTCTAGAAATTCTTAAATTTATTTTACTAAGTAGCTATGTAAGGAGTCAATAAATGGGTTATGCCAATGAATCTCATAGAAAACATTTTTAAGTTTTTATTATTCTCCATATAATCTACAGATATGTTATATGTATATAAGAATTTATGCATTTAATCTCTATCCTATTGTTTTCTCTTCATATGGCAAACAAAGAAATATAAGGTTTAAGGACATTGTGAATTTAATTTCAGGAAGCAAAGTATTTCCTTTATCTTGTTTATCTCCAAAAATTGTGTTCAAATTACAAGCCTAGTTATGCAGGGCATCTTTTTACCCGTTTACGAATGATCTTGTGAAGGAACTAGAAGTTCTCAGTGAAAAATATGGCTTTGATGATGAAATTGAAGTGAGGTTTTGTCCCCTTAATGATTGGCTTCCTATAAACTTCCCCATTTTAGAGCTCAATGCTCAAGTCAGGCTTAGTTTATCCATGATTAAAGTCTAGATTCAGGAGCCTAAACATGCTAGACCGTACAAACGAACTTAACTGTTCAGTTTTCTCAAGAGTTAGGTGCTCCAAAACCAGGTTCAGGAGTTGATTACTTTGATAGATGCTGAATCCCAAAAACTGAAATGGTCTTTTGTATATTTAAAATCCTACTTAACATTAAACTACGTAACAAATATATACTATTAGCTATAGGTGAAAAAATTGTAAATAAACCCAGTCTATATTAAATAAGTAGACTAAGCTAATACTAAAAATATATATTAACATAATAGAGACACTTTTCAAAAATGTTTGACATCTCTACATAGATTAAGTGTATTATTATTTTTTACCTTAACTTTAATTTTATATTTTTCTACAAGATATTGATAAGTGTTACCTTAATTTTATCTTTTTCTTCAAGATATTGATTACTTGTGGACAAAAATTTACTTTTCCTACAAAACTTCTATAGCTTGTGGAGATAGTTTAACTTATCTTACTTAGACTACCTATTGCCAGCACTTTTTTCCATTGCCCATATTAGCCTTCCTTCGTTCTATAGATATGCTTGAATTGTAACCATTTGAGAAGCATGCAAGAGCAAGGTGGAGGAGCTTGAGGCATTTGGCTGCAAGCTTGTGTTCATGTGTGTGTCCTCTTTGTGTATTTTTATGTGGAGATTATGCAAACCTTTTCGTGAGAAAAACATTGTGAGGTACTTGGATATATTTAGGGTGTGGTTTTGAGTATTTAGTAAAATCACTTTTGTATCTTTATTTGTTTTTTTATTAGTGAATTTCTTTATCACCTTTATTTGTAGGCTAAAAGTTAAACCAAGTTAAATATATTGTTTACTATTTCTCGGTCCTGACTCCATTTAGACTTTATTAATTTTTATCAAATCACTTTTGGGCCTAATTCCGCATGCCAAGAAACATGGACATTAGACCTGATAAGTTTGGATATCCTGCATGTCGTACAGGAAGAGGGAAGAACAAAGAGTGGGCCTCAATTGAATAGGATCCATATTTTTTCTTTTTCTAACTACACAGGGTGTTGATGTGGTATTTATGGGCTGTGCTAGGCTGAATATTGGCTTAGTTTGCACCTGGCTCGTTTTGTCAATGGATTTTCTTTCCTAGCTCTGATGTTTGAGCTTAACCCTGTTTAATTTAGTATCATTTGGCCTGGCCACTTTTTTTTTTTTTATTTTTGATAAAAATTACAAAATGATCATTAAAAAAAATTCATATAAATTTAATAAAATTACATTGCTTTTGAAAAAAAATAAAATTTTTATATAAATTCTTATAAAATAATTTTTTTTAAAAAAATCAAAAGAAGCCAAACAAGACTAAATTAGCTAAAATGGCCAGATCAAGTCAGTATTTTTTTTTTTGACCCAACTTAATCTGATCTGGTTGAGCACCGTCTACAACCCCAATATACTGTTAGGGTGAAAGAAAAAATAAAATAAAATAAACAAAATCCAAATCTAAAATATGCGTGCCTATGTAATTTGAAGAGATTCAACGTGTCTACGAGCTTTTAATGCATGTCAAACTCACATACATACATGGGTATTTTTTGAAGTCTCACTACCTGGTAGACTGGGAAATTTTGATGCAACAGACATGGGGTTGTAAAAACATACCGTGATCTGCTGCTTCCCCTCCCAATACATCTCAAGGTTCATCCTAACTTCCTCATCCATTTTCCCCACATAACGCTTCAACGATTCTGGCTTCAAGAACGGCACCAGTGCTCCTCTCACGCGCTTGTGATCTTGTCCGTTTAGCTCCAGCAGGTTCTGCTCTCCCAATATCATTCTGAGCGACTGCGGCTGCTGGTTAGCGACAGTGCTACCGTCGTCGGTGAACATAAATTTATTCGCAGCCTGTCCATATATGAACACCGTAGGTTTCCCAAACAGGTTCAGCTTCGATATTGGGCCATACTTTTTCACTCTTTCTTGGAGCCATTGTTCTGCGGTGTTGGCTCGCAGGGCTCGAAGAAGACCTAAGCTTTGGCCTATAATGGGGATTCCCAATGAACCTGGAGGGACTCTTGTTGATGATCTTTTGTTTCTTGTGAGAAGGAAGAGGATTGGGATGAGGAAAAGGAAACTAGCAAGGAGGATGTTCATGATTGTGGGTTTTCTGTTTTGGAATCTGAGGAGGATGGTGTTGCAGGGTGTTTTGGCTCGGCTTTTAAAGGAGGAAGTGTGTCCTTTTCGCTGGCCTATGATTGGATTGGAGTTTCCGTTGAAAAAACTGGAAACAATTGAAGTTCGAACATGATGATGAGGATGATGATGATATGTCGTATTAATGTATGAATTTATGATAATGGAGAGAGTGACGTGATACAGCTTAACATCTTTCTAAGGATATGCTGCATCGGATTTTTCAAAATCCAAGTGAGTCAGGTGATTATCCAAGGCAACATATTGTCGTAACTTTAAATGATAGTCAAGATACTTAGTTTTCTGAGATTAGGTGACAAGGGAATGGCCTTCCTTTAACTAAATTATTTGAAGAGAACAAAAGTGTATTCGAATGCCATATAAAATAAAAATGAGGGATGATAATGAAGTAGATTGGGCGGATTTTTCATAACTCATTCCTCTCTCGTTCACTTATAACCTGTTCTTTTTCCATCCTATATTCCTGTTGGTTTTCTTTTTTTCATCTCATACCGGCATCTGTTGATTTGGAATGAGATAGAGAATACCTATTCATAGTAAACTTCAAGAAAAATATAAGATACCTATAAGATGCAACATTGAACAAAACCACAAAGTGGACAATTTTGTTTTCTGAAAAGAATTAAAATCACACAATGTCTTATTAGTAAAAGGCTCATCGTCCCACCTTGTCCAATGGATCAAACTACGAAGAATATTTGTCTTTTGGTGTAATTAAGACTAATGTTTTCATTTTTTTTTGGCAAAACATCTATTATCTTTGTGAGTGTAAAGAATAATTTCTCTTAACTTTTCATTGGTTTAGCTTCTTACTTTAAAATCAATTAAAACCCATTGGTTTTCTCACAAACATAATAATATTTAGAAATTGCAAGAAGTTTAAGGTATGAGAAGAAAAGTTTGAAAAATTCAACAATTTTTATAATTCTTATTATTTTAATTATTAAAACGTTACAAAGTGAAATAATTCTAGGAGGGAATATGTTGTTGGCATTTTTCTGCTTAAATGTTCTGTTGTTAAAGAAATAATAGCAATTTGATGGGAAGAAAAAGGCATATTAATTTAAGCATTTTGGGATGATTAAAATATTCATACCTTATAGATATTTGGAAAATTTATTCGTTTAATAATAAGATAGTTTCTATAAGTATTTTTAAGGGGTTGGATCTGAGTATTTTCTGATTTTACTTCGATAACAAATCATTAATTGACTTACCTGATTCAAATAAATCAAGTTGAAACGAGTAATACTGAAATTGTCATGGGAAATAAAAAAGGAACTGCTCTTTATATTAATCTCTTACGGGAGTTTCCGTTGACGTGAAACAATTGAAATAGGTGTGTACTAATGTATGGTACATATGTATGTATAATAATTAAAAAAAGGAAAAAAACATAGTGACCATTTTCTTATGAAATTAATTGTGCACGGCATTAAGGACAAGAAATTAGAGTAGTGATTATTTGTCTTATTATGCCCATCATGATATTCATGTCCATTTCTGCATTGGAAAGTAAGAAAGATCCGGCCTTTGTCTCATTCTTTCACAACTGTAGAATATCCCAAATCTCTTCTCCGTAAGGTGGACTAAAAAAATCTGAATTCAAAATGTATTTCAGAATCTAAATTACTTACTAATAAAGTTGATGATCGTGTCGTGCAATCTCAAATAAAACTAGGTAGCAAAATAAGTTTGTAGATAATGGAGCAACCTAGGTCATCTTTCCAAGGAGTTTATGCCTTAAATTGTTTATGGAAGAGAGTTCTAAGTATTACTAATTAGGACTTAACTTGGGGGTTTAAGAATTAAAATTAATTGACAAGAATTAAAAATCTAAAACTAAGTTCAAATGATTTATCAAGTAAATGAGGTAACTAGCTTTCAATTGGATTCCTTAGAGTTCAATTATCCTTGCTCTATTTAGCTTACCAATTTAGGATTAAATTCTTGCTCTTTAGTGCATTCCTCATAGGGTTCTTGAATAACCATCCAAGATTCAATTCATCAATTGTTCAAAGAATTTTGCAACCACAAGAAACCTTAAACAACTAATTAATTTAATTAAGAATAAGAACACACTACACTAAATTTGATTGATTTATGAAAGCCACTGCACAATTCACTAAAGATGCTAATTCACCAATTAGATTAATTAACCCCTTAAGCAATTAATTGCACAAAAGTTCCAGCTAACTAACCCAATAACCATTACATCAATTAGCCCAAAGTCAAGAGGAATTTAGAGTTCAATTGCACAGTATTAATTCTGGAATTTTTCCAAACACATGATGATCAAAAATAATTCCAAAATTCAAATCAAGTTCAATCCAAGAATTAATTCAATCCAGTAATTCCAGCAATTAAATTCCTAAACCAAAAAGCTAAACCTAATAAAGGAAATAATGCTAAAATCAAAAGATTGGGCAAGGGAACCAAATTCAATAAAAGATGTAGAGCTCAAATTTCATAGGAGAATTCAATCTTTTCAAGCTGCCATGGAAGGATCAAATGAAGGAGAATCAATCAAAGAGGCAGCCATCAAGAAAGAAAGAACTCTTCTTTTTCAGCGCTGAACCTCCCTTTTGTTTCTGCCGTCTCTCCTCTCACGTTCAATCCCCCTGAATGAATGATGGTCGAAATATAGTGTGAAGGCCTCTATTTATCAAAGACGGCTAGGGTTTGAGCGTGAATGGGATATATAAAATGACTTGAATTTACGTAATGAGTGAATGAATGGCCTTAAAATGTATTTCTCCTCTCACGTAGTCCTTTAATTTTAATTATCTGAAGCTATTATGCATAGTATTCAAAGCTAAATATAAATTCCCATATTGGTTATGTAGCTTCTCAATCGGGTTGCAGCTCATCTTTTCTTCATACGTGTAGCTGGTTCTCTGATCAGAAGCTTTTTCTTTCATGTGAAATTGCTGTGCACAGTCCATTGAATGAAATTGTTCCTCGTCCAGCTCCAACGTTTTCTCAAGCTCCAGGCGTGCTCCTGCTGTCCATATTCGAGTATATCTCTGTTTCATCATCTTGATTTTCAGCTTATATTCGATTCTTCCAAGCTATTTTATGATATCTGTTTCGAGTTTGTTTCTTGCCCATTCTACAGCTGCTGCATGTTATTTCACGTTGCTGTTATTGAGAAATCCATATCTCTTCTCGCATTTTGCTCTGTGTAAGACTTCACGTTGCCCATGTATATTTCGTCTGCATGTATTTGGAGCTTCTTTTCTTGTGCTATCTTCTTTGAACACCTATATTCTTCAATGCACCTGCTGGTTCTAATGTTGCTGCCCTTAGCTTCAGCGTTTTAAACTCATATTCTCAAATCCTTTGAACTCATTCTTCCTTGTGAATTTCTTGCTTTGCTTCATCCTTCCAAAACTCATTTTGTGGATGGTTCTCTTTATTCTTCAAAAAATTCTCCTTCAAAGCTTCAATTATCTATTAAGAATTAAAGAGATGGAATTTCATTTAAAATGATTCAAGAATTTTGTCAATTGTTTTCTAAAGTGCAAAACTAGCTATTAAAATCAATTTCCATTTAATTGCATTTATTAGGCTACATTTAATTATTAAAAAGGTTAAGTTAGGAGAAATAAAGTGTATAAAAATTATGCTTATCAAAAGTCCATTGGTGCACATAAGCAACTCTTAAAAGTTAATTATTAGAATTCTGTTTGAATTGAAGATTTCGTTTTTGAGAAAAAGGGATTGTTGGGTAAACTTAATATGTTAAAAATAAACAAAGTCAATATTAATAACAATACAAGCATAAGCTAATTATAATTTTCAAAAAATATTTATGAGATATTTATTTATAATTTATTTAGTTTACAAGTATAATAACCCAAAAATAAAAAAGGGAACAAATTAGATAAATTAAGTTTTTAAGCTTGAAAATGTTCTAGAAAGCATTGAGTTTAAATTTAACTTTTACTAGATATTTCACTTTTATTCTTTTTCCTCTCTTCCTATTTCTTTTTTCTTTTCTACCTTTTCAATATATATATATATATATATATATATATATATATATATATATATATATATATATATATATATATATATCCTCCTATTCTATCTATTGTTGTCACGTGACTTCGCACCTGATTTACTATCACCATACCTTCAAGTAACCTCCATTTCTTTCAATCTTATTGTGTTTTCTTTATCATATTCATTAGGTTCATGTATGCATTAAATATTTGGAAGTTTATTCTACAAGCCTCAAGGAGGAATCCACGTGCCATTCTTTCTTCATTCCTTTCTTGTACTCCCCTGATACATTAGATATTTCAATGGATCATTCCCGAAGTTCCCTCCTTTTCTTCTTACTCGGACAAAATGTGAGCAACTTCACTACTCTCCCTCACTTTCTATTTTAGCAACTCCATCCCTTCACATTATGTTATCACCTTCTCTCCATTGCTACTGCTTCGTGAGTTCCTTGCTATATTTCCAATAGAGAAAACCATGTAAACCAGTGACAATTTGATATGCAACTTCAGCTTCATCTTCTTGAGTTAGCTAACTTCATTTCCTTTTGTTTTTTGAAAAAATTAGAACGAAGGACCCATACCAACATTATTATGAGAGACCTTAAAAATTGATATTATTTTGTAGGACTAAATGAAAATTGATGGACAAAAATGCCCTTACTCTGTTAACAAGAGAATCCCGTGCGATTTCCTTCTGCCATCGGTTCTTCTTCTTCTGCCATTTTTTTCTCATTAGTTCTGACTTCCTTCCCTTATTTCTTCAGCTTTCTTCCTTTGTATGATTTAAAGTCAAAACTAACATTTAGGCTGAAGAATGATGTCAACAAAGCACTGATGAGGTTTAGGTTTGTTACTACCAAATTGTACCTGTTACTATAAAATTTAGGGATATTACTACGTGAGTTTAAGAAATTTACTACTATGTTTAGGCTTATTGTAGTGTATGTAATTTTAGAGCCATTACTACAAAGTTTAGGGGTGTTATTAGTAAATTTAAAAAAATTTACCACTCCTTTTAGGGACCTGCTGTAGTATAGTTATTGGTTGCTTTAAGACTATTATTACAAAATTTAATGTTGTTACTACGCGAGTTGAAGAAATTTACTATATGTTTAGGCTCCATGTATAGTAGATAGTTTTAAGGCCAAATTCATATAACAAAGATGACTAATATCATTTCTAAAAACCAATCACTACATAAGTACAAATAAGGAAATAAATTAAAAATGAAAAATGGGACAATATTGATACAAAATTGACCTTTACCCACTTACAAGTATTCTTACAAGGATTAAAGAAGATCCATAATAGATTTCCTATCAGGCATGTTAGTGATCGCTAAAATTTTTTATGCGTGTCCGCAAGTGCACGGGTCGAATCAAGTAGTTCAGTGATAAGTAAAAGTATCGTTCCCACGAGGAATGACTGGAATGCAATTAGGCATTGCACAACCTACTTTTATCCACGTTAAACAACTAATTATGAGATTCTTGATTTTAGAACTAAATTTAAAATAAAGCGAATTGAAAGAAAACTTAGTTGGCACAGGTAGTTAAGATAAAATCCAAGGTTTGAAATTACCTAGAGTCACTATTCCCTTGATGCTCACTAGAACTTAATTTCTTGTTTAATTGTAATTAATTATCGCCTTGTGGGTTAAGAGTTTAGAAGCTATAACCGTCCATCGATGTAATTACAGCCCTACTCTCCCCTAGAATCTAAGTGTCCTTAGATTTAGGTTAGAATGCATTAGATACTATATCCCTCTACGAACCAAT
Organism: Erythrophleum fordii; assembly: GCA_032878935.1. Classification (NCBI taxonomy): domain Eukaryota; kingdom Viridiplantae; phylum Streptophyta; class Magnoliopsida; order Fabales; family Fabaceae; genus Erythrophleum; species Erythrophleum fordii. The sequence goes on along the minus strand of JAVQMF010000025.1, from coordinate 1,586,707 downwards.
TAAGGTAATCAGGTATATGTCTATCCCAATTACAAATTAGATGATTCTAAACTTAATTTATCCAACTCTTAGGTCCAATTTAGAATCCCTTTTTCAAGGTAAATTCCAATTTCCCAAATCAAATCAAAGAGGTGGCCAATCCCTAAGAAAGCATTAAGCAAGAGAAGGATACACAAGATTCCAATCATCACAATTAACAAGACAATTAATGATTCAGATCACATCAAGTTCATAGTGCTCTAGGTAAAAGGGAATTTAGCCACACATAGCTAAATCTACAGAGAATTCCTAATCAAAATACATGGAGAAAATAAAAAGAACAAAGAAAGCAAACAAAGGGAAGAGTGATATGCAGAAAGTAGAGCTCCCCCTTTGATTCCTCCTCTTCCTTCACACTCCAAGCTTAAAGAGCCTTCAAGAACTCTCAAAATCGCCTCTTGGATGCTCAAAACTTCCTCTGCCATCGAATCTCCCGAACCCTAACTCAGCAAACTTCTTTTAAAGCCAGAAAATTAAAACTCTGCGTTTCAGGTCCGATCTCGCTATGGCGAGGGGCGTCTCTCGCTATAGCGAGGTATCATAAGTGCTCAGGTTTCCGCTGCGCTCGCTACTCCCACGCTATAGCGAGCTGCTCTCTGGAATTTCTATGCAACACGACTTCGCTATTGCGAAGACTTCCCTTCGCTATGGCGAAAGTACCATCTCGCTATAGCGAACTTCGGTCTCGCTGTAGCGAGAAGACTTGTTCAATCTACCTTGGCTATTTTCAACTTTCCTCTCTTATATTCAACTCTTTCTTCATTTTGCTACTTTTCCCTGAAATTGAAATTAAACATAAAGTGAGGCTTAAACTGATAAAAATATTATGATTATAATACTTTCTTGTTTTGTTTGATTGAGTACATTTTTTACCATATTAATCAAGAGAAAAGTATTTTACCTCCCCAATTTAGTGTTAAATATAGCCCTTTTGGGTCCTAAATTAGGAGGTTATCAAACTCCCCCACACTTAAATCTTTGCTTGTCCTCAAGCAAATCTTAAAAGGGATAGCGTCCAAGCAATTTGAATTACAGATCCCCCCACACTTATAATGAATCCAACTTCAAAAGCAGAAATTCAGCGAAACTCGAATAGAAATTGAAACAATGTACTCATAGTAACAACCTTATTCCTAAAGTGTGTGTGTGCTCAACAAGAGATGTTAAGAAATAATCAAGCAATCCTAAATAAGTTTTCCTAGCAATTTCAACACCTAACCCAATCATCTGTACTAACTTCAATCATCAAAGCTCATTGAGAAGGGTCGCTATTATTCAATGCAGAATTATTTTCAGCATCTTTTTTTTTTTTTTCTCTTCGTCAAATTACTTAATCCTTTTGACGCGAATGACAACATTGGTTATGAAGTCACCCGGTTACTCAGATTAGAGAAATCCTCAGAGGGCTACTAGCATACTCTTAGTTTTATCACTGTTTGACGCGAAAGTTCACACTTTTTGGTGCAAACCCCCGGTTACTAAGTGATTTCAACCATTGGAGTAGAGAATTCCAAGTTTGTTTTTTTTTTTTTTTGCATTAGATATCCCTCTCAATTAACAATTAGATATCCATCAGAAACAGGTAAATTGGGGAGATCTAAAACAACTGGAAGCTCATTATAAGAAAACTTGACTTACTTCAAAAATCGTCTTATTGGAAAGTGCTCCTATTGTGGGTGCATACTACAATTACATTACTTACTTTATCCATTTCAAGTTCGCTTAACCTCTAAATTCTTTAGTTCATATTCATCTAAAGTGAGAAGGGATGAATTTGATTTAACATATGAGCATAAGGAATATAAGGATTTGAATATTATTAATAAGAGGGTGTTATTGTCAATCTATATCTACTTATCCTATATTTATCTATGTTTACCTTAACTCCCCCACACTTGAAAGTTACATTGTCCTCAATGTAAAAATGGGAAATTCAGAAGGAGATAGACAAAGAGAAGCAGATGGGGGGTGAAGGGAGGGGATAAAAAGAGGTAGGGAGAGACGAGACTCCCCTGATAAGAAGAGATAACATGGCGAGGGGATGCATGTGAACGGCTCCTTCATCTGATAGACAAAAATGGACAAAAAACATATAGGAGACAGTAAGTTGGCATTAGAATTAATAAGACAATTTAAGAGCACAGCCAATTCAGGATTTGAGAGCATAATTAGATACAGTTATCCATAATACAGTTATCCAAAATATAAGATAAGTAAAACAAAAATATGGCAACAGGATAGAAAGGTCCTAAGAATCAGACGGCCCAGGTCTATCCTGAGGTGCAGGCTCCTGAGGGATAATGATGATCGGCGACTGAGGGGCTGCGGGAGGTGGCGGTGGAGGAGCCGGCATCAAGTAGTCCATAAGTGTTTGTAGTTGATCCTTCATTGATAGGACATGACCTTCCAGCCTATCAATGGACTCACGTGCCCAATTCTCAAAATCAGTCTGATAAGGAGCCCTATGTCCTGACGGCTCTAGAGTAACCCGGTGCTGATATGAGGGAGGAGGTGGAGAGGCCTCAGGCTCTGCTTGTGCCTCTGCTCTCCGCCTACGGGGCTGCCTTGGTGCATCTTTCATACTGTCATACTTGAACAGCCCCTTCGGCTTGAACTGCGCGTCATTTTTCGAGACGCGACTACCCCCCATAGTGAGTAATTCTGTCAGCATATGGGGGTATGCTAAGCTAACCCTGTCAGACCTCGCCACTTGTTTGAAGTTTAAGTACATGAGGCGAGGAATGTTGACCCGCTGCCTGGTCATAAAGCACCATGTAAGAGTAGCTCGCTCTTGGATCATGTCGGATCCATGAGAACTTGTCAGGATGTTACTTGTAATGAATTGTAACAAAAAACGAGCTGGTTTGTTGAGCTGACTCACGGGGTAAACCTTGTTCACCAGCCGAGCTCTTTCGTCTTCAGCAATGGTGGTCTCTATTTCTTCCCAGGGAATGGACTGAGGGTTCTCCATATATGCTTGGAAAGCACACTCTGGAACGTTCGGCAATTCATAGAAGTCTTGGAAGACTTTCTCATTTATGCGCACCCAGGCCGAACGGCAATAGTATTCATCTTCTTCCTCCTCAGTATCCTCAAAATTCGCATATAACTCTTGGATCATTAAGGGGATCCGATGCACCGGTTTTTTCGTGAATCCTTGCAGCCCGTGCCATTCAAAATCATGAAAAATCAGGTCCCGGGCTGTGGGTGCATAGTAACGATCTTCCACAACCCCTCTGTCTGCGAAGAGTTTGTCGAAGCGAAATTTTGCCTTGGCAAATGCAAACCGATCCTTATCGTATGATTGCTTCTTTTGTTTTGAGGAGGAGGCTACAGCAGTTTTTGTTTGCTTTTTCGGAGCCATGCCTGCGAAATTTCAATAGGAAAAAGATAAAAGTCAGTAGCAGCAGTAATAGGGATTCACAAAATAAGGAAAAAGGAGATGAGATGAATCAGACATATGCAGCATGTTTCTAATAGGGAAGGACACGATTAAAGGTCTACAAGGGATGAGGGAATGAGGAATAAAGAGGCACATCAAGCAAAGTGGTCCATAATAGCCAGATTTCTGGAAAAACGTCGAACTCGCTGTAGCGAGTTCGAGCTCGCTACAGCGAATTCGAACTGAATTATGCAGAGTCAGATTTAAACGGATGAAAAGCTAAATTAAAACCGTATATCTGCATAGAAACAGGCGACTAACAAAACCAATCCAGAAAAACTAACCAAATGGACCCCTAAATACGCAGATTTAAGCAAAACCATTCGAACCCTAATATGACTATAATCAACGAAATCAACTAGCAAATCAGGGAAGAAAGAGTTAATTGAATTACCTGATATACGAGATGCAATTTGTGAGGGGGATGCGAGATTATGAAGCAAGATATGCAGCGAGAGAAAGGGTGGAGGGTTTTTGGAACTTCGTCGTAGTGGCGAGAGAGAACAGAGGAAGTGGCGAAATTCGTTTTGCTTCTTCTATTTTATTTTATGTGAAATCTCGCCAAAGCCAGGTAATAGCGAGGGGTTCTCTGGGCTTATTACCAAGAGTAATGCTGCTGCACTCGCTACAGCGAAATTTACTCTCGCTACTGCGATAAAACTTAGAATATTATTGGTGGCTGAAAGTTCTCGCTGTAACTAGGCTATAGCGAGGGACTCTCTGGATTTTGTACTAAAAAGTGAGGCTGCTGCACTCGCTGTAGCGAATGAGGTTTCTCGCAGTAGCAAGGAAACTTGGCAAAAAATTTTATGCACGATTACTTGCAATAGCCAGGCTACAGCGAAGTGCTCGCTGGATTTTGTATCAGAAAGTGGGGCTGCTGTATTCGCTGTGGCGAGGTAATATTCTCGCTGTAGCGATAACTTAAAATTGCACTTACTCGCCATATCCCAGCCATAGCGAGAGAATCGTGTAAGTACCAGGAGTGGGACAAGTATATTCGCCATTGCGAGATGGGACCTCGCTATAGCGAATATTAAATTTTTTTTTTTTTTTTAAATTTCTCCATCTAAATGCTCACTAAAATTCTCCCTCAAATGCAACAAGATACAATAATAAAGTATAAATCAAAGCATGATTAGAGACTCCCTGTAAACATGCCCAATGTTGCTCTTTCCTACCAATCCTTGGCTCCTTGATATCCACATTTTAACCTGTAAAACACATAAAAACAAAAAAATATCAATCCCAAAATGAGACGGACTTTAAATTCAAACAAAAAGAACACAAAGAAAACTTGGGTTGCCTCCCAAGAAGCGCTAAGTTTAAAGTCTTCAGCCAGACTATCGTAACGCTTTTATGAGCAATCTTGGAGTTGCACATTTGTCTTCATCCTGTCCACTGGTCCACCAAGGTAATGCTTCAAGCGTTGGCCATTGACCTTAAAGGTTTCTCCATTTTTCTCATCTTGAATTTCAATGGCACCAAAGGCAGTGGTAGATACCACCTTGAAAGGACCAGACCACCTGGATTTAAGCTTTCCTGGAAACAATCTCAAACGAGAGTTATATAATAGCACTAAGTCACCAGGTATGAAATCCCTTTTCAAAATCTTTCTATCATGCCAGATCTTTGTCTTTTCCTTATATAGCTTAGAACTCTCATAGGCTCGCAATCTGAATTCATGAAGTTCATTAAGGTTTAACAGCCTCTTTTCACTTGCATCTTTATAATCGAGGTTTAACTTCTTTATGGCCCAAAAAGCCTTGTACTCAAGTTCCAAAGGTAAATGACAAGCTTTACCAAAAACTAATTGATATGGAGACATACCAATTGGTGTTTTGTAAGCTGTCCGATATGCCCATAAAGCTTCATCTAGCTTATCAGACCAATCCTTCCTATTAACACTCACTGTTTTCTCCAGAATTCTCTTGATTTCCCTATTGGATACTTCATAGAGGCCATTGGTCCGAGGGTGGTAAGCTAAAGCCATTTTGTGGTGAACTCCATATTTTTCCAACAAAGCTTTAAACAAACGATTATTAAAATGAGTTCCACCATCACTAATGATAGCTCTAGAGGTGCCAAAGTGAGAAAAAATATTTTTCTTTATAAATCGCACCACTGTTTGAGCATCATTGTGTTGGCAAGCTACCGCCTCAACCCACTTACTCACATATTCAACTGCCACTAAGATGTATTATTGGCCTCTAGAAGAAACAAAGGGACCCATAAAATCTATTCCCCACAAATCAAACAATTCAACTTCAAAGATACCAGTTTGAGGAAGTTCATGCCTTTTAGAAATATTACCGGATCTTTGACATGCATCACAGTGAGAAGCAAACAAATGCGAATCTTTAAACAATGTAGGCCAATAAAAACCAGATTGCAATATTTTAAAGGTAGTTTTCTGACCACTAAAATGTCCCCCAAATGGTGATGCATGGCATGCAAGCAAAATGTCATGTTGTTCAATCTCAGGAACACATTTCCTAAGAACTCCATCCACACATCTTTTGAATAGATAAGGCTCATCCCAAATGTAAAATTTAACCTCATTTAAGAATTTCTTCTTTTGATAATAGTTTAAATCAGGAGGTAAAATTTCACAAACAATATAGTTTGCTATGTCAGCATACCAAGGTACATGTAACAAATTAGCAGCCATTATGCATTCATCAGGGAAAACATCATTCACAAGCTTAGTATCACTAACATGCTCAGAATCTAACCTAGAAAGATGATCAGCTACTAGGTTTTCACTTCCTTTCCTATCCACTATATGCAAGTCAAATTCTTGAAGTAACAAAACCCACCTAATCAATCTAGGTTTGGACTCTTTCTTTTTCAACAAATATTTAATAGCAGCATGATCAGTGTGTACTACCACTTTGACTCCCAACAGATAAACTCTAAATTTTTCAAAGGCAAAAACAATAGCTAACATTTCTTTCTCAGTGGTAGTGTAATTTACTTGAGCATCTATTAATGTTCTGCTGGCATAATAGATAGGATGAAAAATTCGGTCTCGCCTCTGTCCCAGAACAGCTCCTACTGCATAGTCACTTGCATCGCACATGACCTCAAAAGGCAATGACCAGTCCGGAGCAACTATTATAGGTGCAGTTATTATTCTCTGTTTCAATTCTTCAAAACTTTTTAAGCAGTCATCATTAAAAAGGAATTTGGCATCCTTTTCTAACAGCTGGGTTAAGGGCTTTGAGATTTTTGAGAAATCTCTGATGAACCTTCTATAGAACCCCACATGCCCAAGAAAACTTCGGATTCCTTTGACACTAGTAGGAGGTGGCAACCTCTCAATCAATGATGTCTTGGCTCGATCTACTTCCAAACCCTCCTTAGACACCTTGTGTCCTAGTACTATTCCTTCCTTTACCATGAAGTGGCATTTTTCCCAGTTCAGAACTAAGTCAGTTTCCTCACACCTTTCAAGTACCTTAGAGAGATTTTTCAAACAGACTTCGAATGAATCACCAAAGACAGAAAAGTCATCCATGAAAATCTCCATGATGTCTTCGATGAAATCAGAAAAAATTGATGTCATGCATCTTTGAAAGGTCGCTGGTGCGTTACACAACCCGAAAGGCATTCTCCTGAAGGCAAAAGTGCCATAGGGGTAGGTGAAGGTTGTTTTCTCTTGGTCTTCAGGTGCTATAGAAATTTGATTGTAACCTGAATAACCATCCAGAAAACAAAAATATTCCTTCCCCGCTAGTCTATCAAGCATTTGGTCAATGAAGGGAAGGGGAAAGTGATCTTTTCGGGTAGCTGCGTTTAATTTCTGATAGTCCATGCACACTCTCCAACCAGTGACAGTTCTTGTAGAAATCAATTCTTTCTTTTCATTTGTCACAACTGTCATTCCTCCTTTCTTAGGAACGCACTGTACTGGACTAACCCACGCACTATCTGAAATTGGATAGATGATTCCTGCATCCAGCCACTTGATGATTTCCTTCTTGACAACTTCTTTCATCATCGGGTTCAACCTCCTCTGATTCTCTATAGACGGCTTATGGTCTTCCTCCAGTAGGATTTTATGCATTACAATGGAAGGGCTTATCCCTTTAATATCAGCAAGTGTCCATCCCAGAGCCTTTTTATGACTCTTTAGTACTTCAATTAGTCTCTGTTCTTGATGAGAGCTCAATGCTGTAGAGATGATGACAGGTAATGTCTCTGAATCCCCTAAATATGCATATTTCAAATGCATAGGGAGTGGTTTTAACTTCAAAAGCGGAGGTTGTTCAATTGAAGGCTTAAGAGATGTTGCTGAACGGGATGCCAAATCTAAAGATTCAACTTGCCAATGCTGTTTAGCTCGAGTGGTTGAAAAATTCAGCACTTGGGTTATCTCATGACTAGTTTCAGCGTTCTCATGCTTCACTCCCATTAATAATGCTTCAATAGGGTCTTTGATTATTATTGAATTGAATTGTTCTTGAGCTAACTCATCAGTCACTGAAACTCTGAAGTAATTTTCAGCATCTCTAGGATATTTCAGTGCTTTGTCCATGTTAAACACCACTTGCTCATCCCCCAATCTCATCACTATTTGCCCTTTCTCTACATCAATAAGAGTTCTGGCTATGGCTAAGAATGGACGACCAATAATCAACGGATTATCCTTATCTTCTTCACAATCCACAACAATGAAATCAGCTGGATATATGAACTCACCAACCTTTACTAAAACATCTTCAATTATACCCCGTGGATATGCTAAACTCTGATCCGCTAATTGCAATGTTACTGTGGTAGGTCGTGCCTCACCGAGTTGCAACTTCTCAAAGACAGATAACGGCATAAGGTTTACACTGGCTCCAAGATCACACAAAGCCTTACCTTGAAAGTGAGTGCCTATTTTACAAGGCACAGAGAAGCTACCCGGATCTTTGCACTTCATTGGAATCCGTGGGTTGATTATTTTGCTGCACTCTTCAGTAAGTGCTACGGTTTCAAATTCACCAAATCTCTGCTTCTTGCTCAGCATCTCTTTCAAGAACTTGACATACTTAGGCATGTATTCCAATGCTTCTGAGAATGGGATATTGATATGAAGTTGCTTGAATATCTCTAGGAATTTTTTATATTGCTTATCTTCCACCTTCTTTTGAAGTCTTTGAGGAAAAGGTAATTGAGGTATTATCCTTGGTGATGTATGCAGTTTCTCTCCTTGTTTCTCACTTTTATCAACATCTGGCTTTTTTTTAACTGCTTCATTACTCACTTTTCTCTTCTTTTCAATTAATGCATCCACACATTCTTCTCCTATTTTTTTTATCCTTATTTGTCTCCTCTGTGGCAATTTCACCTGTAGCTTCCTCTACAACAGCCTGTGATGCAGGTGTGTGGCTAACCACCTTTGGTGTTTGAACTTCTGGCAACTCTTTTCCATTTCGAAGAGTTATGGCTTTACACTCTTCCTTGCCTTCTCTTCTAGGATTAGGCACCATGTCACTTGGCAATCCTCCTTGTCTTAATGAATTCATTGCTGAGGCTAGTTGACCCATTTGCAGTTCTAGATTTCTCAAGGAGGTGTCAACTCTAGCATTCACTTGAGCTTGTTCTTCATTTTGCTTACTTTGAATGCTAATGAACTTCGCCAATGCATCTTCCAAGTTCAACTTAGGTTCTTGGATAGGTGCATTTTGCCTTACAGGTTGAGTAAAACCTGGTGGTTGAGTAGGCCTAATGCTTGAGGACGATGTTGGTTGATTCAGTGCTGGTCCATGCTTCTAAGAGAAGTTTGGATGATTTCGCCACCCAGGATTGTAATTATTGGAGTATGGATTCTGATTCTTTGGAAAGTTCCCCACGTAATTAACTGGTTCTGAAAGTGCCAAAGGACAAGAGTCTACTGAATGCAGATCCCCACAATTTTCACAAGCAATTGGGGTCACCTGAGCAGAACAAACATTCATTTGCTGATTTCGCTGCACTTGAGATTCCAACATATCAAATCTCTTATTCAAAGTGGAAAGAATAGTGGCAAGTGGAATAGAGGGGTCTTCTTGAGTATTGGCAACATTGACACTCACCCTTCTATCACCTCCTCTTTGTACATAACTCTCAGATAATGTATCCAATGCCTGAATAACATCATCTACAGGCATTTCATCCCAACGCCCATTCAGAATAGCATCTAACATCGTATCGGTTTGTGGAGTTAGAAGCGTACAGAAGTTCTGAACGATAGCACAGTCATCCATCCCATGGCTTAGGCATTGAAGAAGCAAATGCTTGTACCTCTGCCATGCAGCATATAAGTGCTCGTCTGAAGCCTGCTTGAAGTTGATGAGCTCACGACGTGCATCTGCTATTTTATTATTTGGAATGAAGCGAGCTCTGAACCTTGCCTCTAGCTTATCCCATGTATCAATTGAACCTTCAGGCAGAGTCAACAACCACTCCTTAGCCTTTCCTTGTAGAGAGAGGGGGAATAGTCGAAGTCTTAGCACATCTCTTGGTACCCCGTTCTGCTTGAATGAATCGCACACTCCCAAGAATGACAGAATATGACAGTTGGGATCTTCATCAGACCTCTCACCAGTGAATTGTCCATTGAGCTGCAACATGGAGATCATCACTGGCTTCAACTCAAAATTAGCAGCTTGAAAGTCTGGCACTACTATGCTAGATAGAGTGCCCTTCATAGTACGACCCACAAAATCTTTTATGGACTGATTTGCATTCCCTTCTTGAGCCATTTCTTCACTCACTGAATTTGGAGTTTTAGAAGGACTTTCTTCAAAATTCAAGTTTACCACGAGATCACTAATTTTCTTCGTTGTGCGCTTCTTTGTTGTAGAAGTTTGCTTCGGCATGTACTATGGTACCTGTAGAGGAAAATTCAACCAATTTGTATTACTTTAAACAAAAAGAAATCAAAGCAAATAACAGAATGAAAATAAATTCTAACTAATTAACTAACTAATGTTTAATCGAGGACTACTAAAGGTTATACACTTCTAACTAAACAATTAAGCCATTCTCCGGCAACGGCGCCAGAAAACTGATCGCTAAAATTTTTTATGCGTGTCCGCAAGTGCACGGGTCGGATCAAGTAGTTCAGTGATAAGTAAAAGTATCGTTCCCACGAGGAATGACTGGAATGCAATTAGGCATTGCACAACCTACTTTTATCCACGTTAAATAACTAATTATGAGATTCTTGATTTTAGAACTAAATTTAAAATAAAGCGAATTGAAAGAAAACTTAGTTGGCACAGGTAGTTAAGATAAAATCCAAGGTTTGAAATTACCTAGAGTCACTATTCCCTTGATGCTCACTAGAACTTAATTTCTTGTTTAATTGTAATTAATTATCGCCTTGTGGGTTAAGAGTTTAGAAGCTATAACCGTCCATCGATGTAATTACAGCCCTACTCTCCCCTAGAATCTAAGTGTCCTTAGATTTAGGTTAGAATGCATTAGATACTATATCCCTCTACGAACCAATTAAGGTAATCAGGTATATGTCTATCCCAATTACAAATTAGATGATTCTAAAATTAATTTATCCAACTCTTAGGTCCAATTTAGAATCCCTTTTTCAAGGTAAATTCCAATTTCCCAAATCAAATCAAAGAGGTGGCCAATCCCTAAGAAAGCATTAAGCAAGAGAAGGATACACAAGATTCCAATCATCACAATTAACAAGACAATTAATGATTCAGATCACATCAAGTTCATAGTGCTCTAGGTAAAAGGGAATTTAGCCACACATAGCTAAATCTATAGAGAATTCCCAATCAAAATACATGGAGAAAATGAAAAGAACAAAGAAAGCAAACAAAGGGAAGAATGATATGCAGAAAGTAGAGCTCCCCCTTTGATTCCTCCTCTTCCTTCACACTCCAAGCTTAAAGAGCCTTCAAGAACTCTCAAAATCGCCTCCTGGATGCTCAGAACTTCCTCTGCCACCGAATCTCCCGAACCCTAACTCAGCAAACTTCTTTTAAAGCCAGAAAATTAAAACTCTGCGTTTCAGGTCCGATCTCGCTATGGCGAGGGGCGTCTCTCGCTATAGCGAGGTCTCATAAGTGCTCAGGTTTCCGCTGCGCTCGCTACTCCCACGCTATAGCGAGCTGCTCTCTGGAATTTCTATGCAACATGACTTCGCTATTGCGAAGACTCGCCTTTGCTATGGCGAAAGTACTATCTCGCTATAGCGAACTTTGGTCTCGCTGTAGCGAGAAGACTTGTTCAATCTACCTTGGCCATTTTCAACTTCCCTCTCTTATATTCAACTCTTTCTTCATTTTGCTACTTTTCCCTGAAATTGAAATTAAACATAAAGTGAGGCTTAAACTGATAAAAATATTATGATTATAATACTTTCTTTGTTTTGTTTGATTGAGTACATTTTTTACCATATTAATCAAGAGAAAAGTATTTTACCTCCCTAATTTAGTGTCAAAGATAGCCCTTTTGGGTCCTAAATTAGGAGGTTATCAGTTAGGAATGACTCCCTTCACTTGAATACAAAGAGAAGCTATTGCAGCTGTTATGCAGTGGGAAAAAAGAGGATTAGCCAAAGCATTAAGGACATTTTCTACTAATGAGCACATTATAGCAAAAACAGAAGGAATGTTTGCTACCATTCAGTGTTGTATTAATTACTTATGAATTGATTTTTACCTTTACCAATGACGCATATATGGTATATTAAATACAAATTAAAGCAAAAGGCATCATAATATTAGAAATTTCCACTTGATTCAAAATAACGATATGCAAAATATTTTATTTTTTGCATCACTTTGTTCAAAAATTTTTTTGGCTTGTCTTGCAACTTTATAGTCACATCTAGAAGGCATACATATTGCATACTTTCACTGATCTTCACTTGAAGTGAAGCACTAGAATTTTTATGCATACTTTCATTGATCTCCACTTGATGTGAAGCACTAGAACTCTATGCATACTTTCATTAATCTTCACTTGAAGTGATGCACTAGAACTTTATTCTTGAGATAAGGCCATGGCCATCAACAAAGTGAGAGTGTCACCCATCCAACTTATAGTATCGTGGTAGAGAAAGGATCTAACATGGACCTAATTATTATGTGCGGTTTAGTTGAGGTGTGCTATTTAACAATGACCTTTTACTTATCTAAGTGCCCCTTTATAGTTAACTCATGCACTTGTTTTTCAGATCTTGTGATACAGAAGATTGCAAAGAGGCTTTACAATTGCAATGGTGCTTATTTATCTTTGGGTGGTTGAGTTACTTTAATCCAAGCACCTTTGTCCAGTATCCTTTTGTAATATCTTTCATTGTTTAGAATTATTGTAAGGGTAATTAAGAGACAAAGAAGAATATATGAGATTTCCAATAGTTAAAACTTGGGCAGAATAATAGAGGTCATTTGGCTAGTTTGGAATTGTCCTATAAGACTAAAAAAGATGAGTGTTTGGGTCTTGGTATAATGATTATTAAGAGCATTGTTCTAGTTGCTAAGTAGATAGGTGGGTTTCCTTCAAAAATTGATTTTCTTTAGCATAAATTAATCAATAATAAATTTGGTGTTCAGTAGATGTTGTCATTCGAATCTATGCTACTCATGCAAGCACATAAAAAATCAACTCTCAAATATAACCTTCCTTTTGCCCTCCTTTTAATTTTCATATTGAGGAATGTTCTCATTTCAGATTTAAAAGGAACCATTGGGTGGGGAACTCTTCTCCTCAAATTCTCATTTTTGTAAATCTTTCTTCCTATTTCAGGTTCATAATCCAATGGTATAAAGTTTTAGAATTATTACTATGAAATTTAGGTTGTTACTATTGGATTTAAGAAAATTTATACCTACTTTTAGGGACCTTCTAGCTTATAGTTATTAGTGTGGTTTAGGTCTGTTACTACAAATTTTAGAGATGTTATTAGTGGATTTCAGGGAATTTACTATCATGTTCAGACTAACTGAATTTATGACTATTAATGCCAAGTTTAGTGACACGACTTACTAGATCTTAAGAAAATAGACAATTATGGCAACAGAAAAAGAATTTCAAGGAATTTTATAATCTTATTATAATCATAATAATCAAATATTTACAACCATTCTGTTACAAGCCTTATAGAAAGATGTTCTTATCTATAATTATAATAGTACAAAATCTAAGGGAGGAAACAATCAATGTATCACGTCTTTTTGATTTGCTTCCCTTGGGTTGTTGCCATTGTAGAAGCCATTACTTCATCATGGCACTTGTTTAATGGATGGTTCACCAAGTCCACATGAGTTGGACATGAAATGTAACAAACTTTTCCTGAAAACTACAACTATTATCTCAAATTCAGGTTTCAAAGAAATTAATAATATCTAATACATAATAGCATTCACTCAAAGTTTGCAGGAATTTCTATCCACAAGTCTAAATCTAAAGTCCCTACACTGTGGTCTTTTACTGCCCAAATTTCTTTCACTGATAAAACCTATATATATTTTAAAGGAATAAAGTTGCAAAATTTATGGCTTGTCAAATGAAAAGGAGAGGTGCTACTTACTATGGCTTCTCATGCATTTGTGAGTGAGGAAGAATTCGTTGAAGGCTAGCTCTAGCACGTGAGGGTCAAACCGTTGAAGGATACCTATCCAGTGAGAAACAATCCAAGGATTTTCAGTAACCCAAGGATTTTCAGTAACCAGTTGCAAGAAAAACCATTGAATGATAGGTAATGGAAGGCAGAGAAGGAAGAGAACAGTGTTTGGAGGGCAAAGTAGCTTTTGGATATGTTTGGATTTGAATAACTTGTTTAACAAAGAAGAGCATTTTTGTCCATCAAATTTTATAATAAGATTGATTTTTAAGGTCCCTTATAATAATTTTTTGTTAGTTTGGATCCTCCTTTCTATTTTTTCCTTTTTTTTTAAGTTTATTTTTGCCCTTCTTTCTCTTTGCTTTTATGGACTTCAACTATGATTTTCCTTTATTTTGTTGCCATACTTCACAGCTATGTCTTCCTCGAGTTTCTTCAAGGTTGAATATTAGTTTCTTGCTCTTCCATGGATACCAATTAAGTTAGGTTAGCTCTTCTTTTGCTCTTTTAGTTTAATTCTATACCTAAAAGAAGTTTGGTGTACTTACTTTTTGTTTGTAGTGAATCTCTACCTCGTGCAGTTCAGAAAGGAATTATGAGTAGACTTTGATCACTTTTTCATGGCAAAGGCACCACAATATCATAGAGAAGGGCTATGTTTTCTTCAATAGAGTTTACTGTGTGTGTTTTGATTTTCTTTAACGGATAAGAGAGAAAAGAGGGAGAGATAAGAGTTTATCGGGAAAAACCTAAAAATTGATTATGCCTTAAAATCTTTTTTTCCCTTCCCCTAAAAAATAACTTTCTTATTTTTTAATTTTGAAAATCAAAATTCAAATAATATTTTATTTTAACAATTAAAATAATTAACCTAATATATTTGAATTTCAAAAAATAAATGAAATAATTAATAATTAATAAATCCATCAATTAATTAATTATCCTTCAAAAAATTGGGTTAAGTCATGGGCTAATTCAATCAGCTCATTAGGGACGTCCCATTTTATAATATCTCCTACTTGCACATAATGGGATGAACAGCATAAAACTCTTCATTCCTTTTGGACTTTCATACTTAGTGCTTTGCTATGACTACTTAGGAATAATCTTTTGGAAGCTCTTAGCTAAAAATTCTATTATAGGACTAGTGTAAATGACGCATCTTTCAATCTTAGATGTTTATTTATATGCTTTAAATGTGGTAGATTCTCCTATATACACTATATTCTACCTTTCATGGAAAATCTAATTCCTTTCAAGTTTAACTTTACTCAATTTGCCTTTTATATATGCATAGTATCTATACTTATGAAGTCATCAAAACTTCATAACTAGTGTGCTTTTGATACTAGTATAGGTGTGTATGTGTTAGGTAATTTTCTTTTTACCCATATGCCATTTAGATTAGACTCAGTTGCTTTTCTAGTAATACTCCTTTAGGTTGAATCTATTGTGACCGTAGGATATAAGCTAAAGTAGGAAGCACCGATTCAACTTCTTACAATATTGTTAAAGTTATAAGGGCATTTATAAAAGGATTAAACCCTTTTTGGGACTTGATGGTTGTGCTGAACAATCTCAGATAAATTAGGTTGACAATATAGGATGTAATCTAAATAGTTTCCCTTGGAAATGGATTTTAATATTCAAAAAAGCCTTTTAAGTGTAAGAGAAACCTAAAAGCTATCCAAGTTATGGGATTTTGATTGAACTTTTCTAGCAAAAATATAAATTGAATTGAAAATGCAAACTACTAACTAAAATATAAGAAATTAATAAGCAAATGATGAATATGAGACTAGCTTTGGATTTATCCCTTGATATTCACTATTCTTATCCTAATTTAATTATTAATGGTTCTGTCTCATGCGTTCATGGAATTTGTCTTGAGTTACCACATAAGGTATAAGAAACTAATAATTAAATGTTGATTGAGACCTTAATTTCACATTAAATCATTAAATCTTGTGATTTAACTCATTGAACACTCAAAATGAATGATTAATCAATCGAATTGGCCTTTGAATTTTCATCTTAAAAGGTTTGTAACACCATAATTAAATAACTCATCTCATATCATTTTTAGGTTCCATCCCATGAAGTACATGAGTTCAAAAAAAAAGGCATTAAAATATTCAATTTTCTTGCGTTGCATAATGGATAAATTTTTTATTCAGTGTCCCGTGTAACGCCCAGTACATTATAAAAATACCAGAATGGGCCGCTTTGAAAAGCAAGCTCTCTGAGATGAGTGATTTAAGGCAAAAAAAATTTGGAGAAAATTTTAAATAACAGAAAATGAGAATTTGAGTTTTGACTTGCCCAGAAACCAGGGTCAGAGTGATCTGAAAAATTTGTCGAAAGGCCAGTGGTATTTTCATAAATAAGTGTAATTTTGGAAAAGCATCTAGAAAGGATTTTTAAATGGAAATTTTAAGTTGCTCAAGATTTTCAGAGGCCCCAAAAACCATGAGAAGCCCGGGACTGGTAAAGCCCCTCCGGTGTACTCTTTCTGACGTTGGTTGACCTGAACTTGGATCGATTTGTTCGGGAAGATTTTAGCTCCAATTTGAGTGATTTCAAAAGTATTTTATTAAATTGTGAACTTATTTGTTGTGATAGAAAAGATGATTCTAAAAAAGGAGCTAAAATGAAGAAGAAACGAAAATGCAAAGAGTGAAGGGCAAAATGGGAATTATTAGAATTCTTGAAGCTTCTTAAACTCTCTCCATTTCTCACGTTTCTTCTCCTTTATTTGGCCGACCTTGTTACTACCCCAAGACAGAAAAGCATTTTGCTCTTCTAGGCGCCCTAAGAGAAGAAGAAAAGGGAGAGAAAATTCAAGCCAAAGGTAAGGAAATTTCTTAGTTTTTCATGCTTCACCTTGGCTAACCTCTTTTTCCCTTTTTCCTTCTTCTTTTCCATGATTTTTTTGAAGTTTTGAGGGCTATTTTGAAGGGATAACAGAGGGGAAATTTCAAAAATCAAGTAAGGAGGCTAAGGAAGGTAAAGAGCAAGAAAAGAAAAGCAAGGAAAACAAGGTATTATGCAATCCTTCCATTTGGTCTTCCTTCCCCCTCTCTTTGTGCATGTTTCGGCCATATATAGGATGGCCTTAGGGAGTTAAATTTTCAATCAAACCAAGGGTGAATCTTAGGTATTTGATGGAGGAGAATAAGAATATGCAAAGAAAACCATGAAATAGCCATTAGAAATCAAGGTGCAATGCTTAGGGTTCCAAGTGCACCTTCCAAATTTTGAATTTATGTGATGCTTCCTAGACTTGATTAAGAGTCTAAATGAGTTCTTGAGACTCCTAAGATACTCCCCATGAGCTTCCTCCTTCAAGAAAACAAAAGCATCTCCAAAGAAGCCATTAAGCTCCATAGTCTCGGCCAAACAATGTTCATGGTGCTAGGGAGAGTTTTAAATTTTTCTAAGGCCATTCTTGAGTCACATTTGATGAATGACGATGAATAGAGGCCTTAAGAAAAATTTAGAACTCAAGGAAAGTGAATTGGGGTCATAGGTTCCATATTATGACCTAAAGAAGCAACATAGTACTAGGCCCTTTGTTTTAATGGTGTGGTGGCTCCAAGAGGCTTAAAAGGAGTCAAGGATCATAATTGAGAGGAAAGAATGAGGTCTAGAAGTTATTTGAGAAATGTTGCTTCATTAGGCACCGTTATGGACTATAATGAAGCCTATAGAGTAATCTAGGACTTAAGCAAATTGTATAGCTCTAGAATATGTTTCATGAACCTAATTAGCTCTCTTAAATTATGTCTAGGCCAAGAGAAACCATCTCCACCAAATTGTGGGTGTATAGCTGAGGCAAAGGAGGGAAATCCAAGGAGAAAAGTGTGTAGATTTGTACAAGGTAACTCTCTCCACCTTCTCTCATGCATGGATGTGTGTCTAGCTTGTTTTATAATGTGTGTATGTATATTTTTTAGCTATGAAAAGTATGCTAGCATGGTCTTATATACTATGACTCTTGATGCCACATTATGCTTTTAAATGAATATATGATGTGTGATTGACTTGCTTGAGTATAGAAAGGTCAAGAATTCTTCACCATGGTGAGGATGAGCCAAAAACCCTTGAACTTAGTTGAGACAAAGTAAAGAGTCTCTCAAAAGCAAAGTGGACTCCCAAAGATTATGGTTGAGTCTAAAGATTTCAAAGAATGAGTGAGGTAAGTCCAAATACTATAGAGAGAAGTGTGAGGCCAATCCAAATACTTGGTGAGCTCTTGAATGCCTTGTATGATGTGTTTCTATGCCAAGCTTGATTTTAAATGTTCATGACTTCTATTTTTTCCACACATGCATTCATAGAACTTGCTTGCACATATTATGTATGATGGAATGAGAGATGAGCTATTGAGGTTCTTAAATCTCACTCGTTCCTCTTAAATGTCCTAATATGCTAGGTGGACCAAGTAGACATAGCAATGGGAGCCAGCCACATTAAAGAAAGAAGATTGCCACCTTTATGCTTGATTTTTGTCTTTGATGCACAATGAGACTATTATGTATATTATTATTGTAAATAGTCTATGACCCCTTGGACAAATGTAAAAATGACATTATGTGATAGATAAATGAATGAGTATGGTGTATGTATTCTTGAACATAAATTGAGTGTTTATGCCAATGTATGCATTTGAGAAAAGCTTGGAGTAATGTATACAAGTGAGGGTGAAAAGGCCAAAATGAGATGCAAATGGTTTGGGACCATTTGGACAGCTCTCACAAGTCTTAAATATGTTTTTATACTTGCCCAAAAGGTGCCAAGACTAAAAGAAAACCAAATGGCAATTTTGGTACCCTACATGGAGCCAAAGGTGACCAAAAAGAGAACCCTATGTTACTTTTTAGCTAAATAATTTATTCTTGATTTGAGATTTGGCATGCTATTAGAATATATTGAGAGCTTTTTGATAAGCTAAAGTGCAAAATTTTTAGAGGTCTAGAAAATATTTGATGAATTTTTAAAGTTGGCCAAAATTCTTGAAATGGTCTGATGTACTGTTCCATTGGGTCTGAATTATTTTTCTGTCACTCAGGGGCCAAATGAAGTCCAATTGCCATGCACTTTTATATGAAGCAACTAGAGGTTATAAGTGACTTGTTCTAACTAAAATCACCCCATTTGGATGTCTAGAGAGGGAGATACAATTTTTCAAAGATTCAGTCCAGTGTCAGGCGTCCAGCCAGACCTTAGTCACTGTTTGATCGAAATTTAGGGTTTGGGCGAGCTTGAACTAGTCTGGAGTTATTTTTTCCTTCTAGCTAACATCCTCAACTTTCTATATTGGTATCATTCACTTAAATTATAATTTTATAAAATTAATTGGAAATTTTTGAAGTTCATATTAGTAAACTGTGATAGCATCAGGACCTAGTCCGACCTCCAGACTATTTCACTATTTCATGTGTCAATCGCTTTATGTGTAGGATGTTATGACTTGTACATATTTTTAGCCTGAAGTAGACATCCCAAACTTTCTAGAATAACCAATATTACATGATTTTGATTTTTTTAGATTTAGTTATGATTTTCCAAAATTTTGGACAGAATGGAGACAAATCTAGTTGAAATTCAATAAGTTCAATTTATGCTCCATTTCTGTTTCCTTGAGTCTTGAGTAAGATTTTGTAATGCAAATGAGTAGTAATGATGTACTTAAATATAAAGATGCATGGTATGAATCCACACGGTCCATATGACACAAATTTTGAATTTTTAAGCATGATGTAATGCGATTAAATCCATTCTTGTTGGTTCCTTTTCCATGTGCTCTTATGAACATGATGATATGGAGCTTATGAATGCCATGAATGGAGTTAGATATATATGGTATTACATCCTGTGAGCCATATGGACTCATGTATCTCATTCTCACATTTAATTACATAGATACAACTCAAATCCATCACCAAAAGTGGCCTAGAACTCGAACAAGTGAAGGGAATACATGAAATTCATAGTTGCAGCCTTAGCCAGAAAACTTAGCTTATTGGTCATAAACTTTGAAAAATCATAACTAATTTTAAAAAATTCTGAATTGTACATTCTTTACTATTATGGAAAGCTATAGATGTATAATTTATACTAAAAATATGTCTAGACCTCAATAGGGGCTGCTAGCCACTGGAAATTGATAGAATAGTACCAGAGGTCAATTATCATCCCTAGTATTGACCTCCAACTTCAAAAATTTGTATATCCCTGCTCAGAGGTCCAATTAGGGTGATCTTAGTGGCTATTGAAATCTTATCATGTCTAATTTATTCTTGTAAAATTTCATAAGCATTGGACATCATTTAGCCCACTAATGACATAGCCTATGTTTCTAACCATATGAACAGTATCTATATCAGTTCAACAGAAAAATGGCAACTTTGGAAATTCATAATTAATTTCACAAAGTTCTAAATAATTTAGTCTTTATCTTCCCAAAAAGATCTAGATAAGATCTACATGTGTGCCAAATTTCATGAGCAAATTCATTCATTTGGTCAAATCTTGACATTAGGTTGCAAATTGGTTACTTTTAAGCCATATAAGGGGTCCAAATGGTTCATATTGAGTTTCATGGCTACCATGACCACTTGAGCACGTGGGAATGCACCAAAATGACCTTCTAAATTTGTTTCAAAGGTGCACAAAAACAGAATTTGAAAACTCACACTCTCACCCCATGCCATACACAAGAACATACAAGGTTAGTCTTGCCATCCTATACCCAAATTGCACTATGCCATTCATATAACATTAAATCTCATTTGTACATGATACATTAGCATAATTACATATGTTCATAAGGTCATAGGATATATACAATAAAGGATTACAACATTTTCCATTCATATGGCCATAAAGAAGCAAAAATCAAGGCACTTTGTTGTCAAACTCTCATTTTCCAACTTGTTGGCTTCCATTGCCTTATTCACTTGGTCCACCTAGCATGTTAAGGCATTGGAGAGGAATGAATGATATTCAAAGAATCCCAATAGCTCATCTCCCTTTCAATCATACATAAAAAATGCAATACAAGTCTTGAAAATGTATACATGAGCATAATGAATAACACGAACATTTAAGAAGCATTCTTGACATGTGTGTAAGTCATACAAAACACATGCTAAAATACTTTTCATAACTTAAAACACATATACATACATTAAAAGACAAGTCAAGCATATATTCATGCATGAAGGAAGGAGGAGTGAGCTACCTTTATTGTAACCACACACTTTTCTTCTTGAAATTGCTATCCTTTCCTCGGCCTCACACACACAAAGGTGTGGGATTTTCTTCTCTTAGCCTAAATACAATTTGTGGAAGCCTATTAGGTTCATGAAATAAATTTTAAGGCTACACATCTTCCTTAAGTACTAATTTGGTTTAATAATATGGTTCTAAAAGTGCATTTAATGAAGCAACATCTACCAATTAAGTTATATACTCCATTCTTTCCTTTAATTTATGATTCTTGACTCTTTTTAAGTCTCTTGGAGTCATCATACAATTAAAACAAAGAGCTTAACTACATGTTACTTTCTTAGGTCATATTGTGGAACATAGAAGGCCATCTCACTTTCTATGATTTCTAAATTTTTCTCAAGGCTTCCCCTTATCTTCACTCATCATATATGACTCAAAAATGGACTTGGGATAAATTAAAACTATCCCCAGGTACCCCATCCCTTCTAGGCTGAAACTATGCTTGGTTTTGGCACCTATGGACTTTGCTTTGTTTTCTTGATGGAATATGCATATAGGGAGCCTCTTAGGGATCTTAGGAGCTCATTTAAACATTCATTTAGGCCTAAGAATCATTGTATCAAAATATATTTTGCAAGGAACACTTAAAACCCTAAGTTTTTCATCTTATAATCTAATAGTTCTTTGGTTGTTTTCTTTGCATATCCTTATTCTTCTCCCTTAAATTCCTAAGATTCATCTTTGGTTCTACTCAAAATCCAAGCCCTCTTGTAGCTTCTTGAGTGGGACGAACCAAGGAAGAAGGAGAAGAAGAAGTAGCTACCATAGGATGGAAGTTTTGCCTTTTTCTTCCTTATTTTCTTGCTTGATTCTTCCTTTCTTTGGCCTCCTCTCTTCAAATCCAAATTTTTCCCTCTGTTCTTCCCTCAAAACAGATCCAAAAACTTCAATAAAACCATAGGAAAGAAAGGGGAAATGGAGAAGAAGGGGTTTGTTAAAGAGAAGACATGAAAAAACTAAGAAAATCTATACTTTTTACCTTGCTTTTCTCCTTCTCTTCTTCTCCTTCTTGTGTGCCTCACTCTTAAGGTTCTTTATGTAATTTAGGGCAAAAACTAAATGAGCTAAATGAGTGAAGAGGTGGGGCGCCATATATATAGGGGTGGTTTTAAGGAAAACTTTTCAAAAATTCCAATTTTGTCCCTTCATCTTAGCATTTTTGTTTCCGATCCGTTTTAGCTCCTTTTTTAGAACTGTCTTTTTCATTATAAAATTTAGGTTCCCAATTTAGTAAAATTCCTTTGAAATCACTCAAATCGGAGATAAAACCTTCCCGAACAAATCTATTAAAGTCAACCAATGTTGGAAAATGTCCACCAGAGGGGTTTTAACTATCCCAAGACTTCCTATAGTTTTCAGGGCCTCTAAGAATCTCGGAGAACTCAAAACTTTCATTTAAAAAGCTCTCTTATGTGAATTCTAAAATTTTCTCAAAATTACAAAAATGCCATTACGTTTCGTCAACTTTTTGTTACATTTTAGTTTTTATTCTAGCTCCATTTTTCTTTTCATTTGAGCCTGAGATTCTTATTTCTTGGAGTTTAGAATGCTACTCAAATTTTTTGGGACCTTAACTAATTCATTTCGGGGGACTTGCTTTGAAAACATACCAATTTCTATCATTTAATGAAAACTGGATATTATAAGGTTCAATTTACCAATTAAACTCTAAAGAAACCTTAAATTAAACATGCAAGCACATAATTTTTAACATGCATTTCATCAAACATCTTAATTGAACAAGCTAAGAATTAGAGGTATATAAAAATTATAGCACTTAAACCATCAAAATAATAATCCATTAATCATCAAAATTTTCTCTTAATTGATGTCTAACTAGCCACCAATTATAAACAACACCAATCTTAATCCAATACAAACTTAATCAAGTTAATATAAGAATTTAAAAAAGTGATAGAAAGAGAGGGAAAAATGGGATATAATTCTTAGCCAAATCCTTAGATAATCTTTGTGGATTCAAGCTCCAATCAAGGTCTTCATCCTAGCTAGCCACAAAAATGGAATTAAGCTTTCATTAGTTACTAATAATGGAAGAGAAATTGAAGGTGAAAGTCCACTACCATGAAGCTTCTAGATAGAGAAGAATATTCATGTTTTGCACCCAAGCCTCTTCTTACATGTTCTCCTTAATCCACGTCCTTCTTATATGCTTTCTTTTTTTTCACAATCCCCAACCTTTTCCATGTGAATCCCTTTGGACCTCCAAACTTGAGCTACTCATCCCACATTAAAACCTTCCCCCACATGGTTATCACATTCTAGTCTCTCTTCTCCGATCTTATGTGAATGAATTAATGGCCAACTATGATGTATGTGTGTGAAGTGAGCTGGACTTATGAGTGTTATTGTGAATAAAGAAGCCATGGAATGTTTGATGTATGCCATATGTGAATGTGAGAATGAGAATCATGGATTCCATATGTTTAACTCTTACCTGTACATGATCATGTGTCATGTGTGCCTTCTTTTTCATGTATCCACTTGTATGTTTTTCTTCCCCTCACGAATGTGTGAATGCCATAAGTGATGAGAGTGTATGATTTGTGCCATTCATCAAGCTATGCACGCGATTGTGAATATTTAAGTATGTGGATTTTATGTGTGCTTTGTGCGAGTGAATGAGAGTGCCTAATAGTGTGTTGCATGTGTGATGAAGCTGCTACGTGTCCGTGTTTTAGTACCTTTCTCAACGTCCCCCCCCAATCATGTGAGAATTGTGGTGTGAGAGTATGCCTCCCTTTTGTGCCCTTCCATCTCGTTTCCATGTGCTTCATGTAATTGTGTAAGTGTATGGCATTGAGTGTAAATGGCTGAACATGTCATCATGCATGATTGTCTATGGCTTCCCTAAAGTGAGCTCTGTGTGTGAAAGTGGAGAGAACTATGACCTTTAGGATCATTCCTTCGTATACATAAATGTGTGATAATTTTGCTTCCTTACCTAAAATTTTCGTGCCAAATTATCCCTTATTTTCAAATTTGCATATTCTAAAAATTGATTAAAAAAATTTGCACAAATAATAGAAACTATTAAGTAGGAAAAATTCATTAAAAGATTTGTGCATTAAAAACCAAGAATTTTGCAAATAAATTTTTAAAGTACAAAAATGGCCAATAAAATTAAATCTCATCTAATTAATCCTTTAAACCATAATTCATCATTAAAATGCCCAAATAAAGAGGGATAAAATATATGAAAATTGATATTTATCAATTCCCCTACATTTAAACATTTGCACTCTTGGGCAAAAGAAATTAAAACTCCAAGGAAAGACCAAAGAAAAGAAACAAAAAGAAAATGTGTAGGCCACTTAGCACAAGGAAGATCATAGTATATCAACATCCTAACTATCCAAGTTATATCACTTGCATCAATGCAACAAGTACTATGGCCATATACTTAACAAAAATGAAATGCAATGATAGTCCTTCACATAGATTAGTATTTGTCACTTTACTTTCTAGTGTTTAGGATTATGTGTTAACTCTCAAACTTTAACCTATCCAATTTTACTGCCATATGTTTGACTATTATCTATATCTCTATCATTGAAAATCAAATGCAATGTATGAATCATAAGGTCTTTATTATGATTATAATGTAAGCCAATGTAAGAAACAAGTGGTAAACAAAAGAAATAAAGATAATTCAAGAAGCAAAGTGGATACTTAAAATTATCAAGAGCACAAAGAAAAAGAATATAGAATGGAACAAATGTTCATTTCAAGACCCTATTACAAATAAGCATATGCACAAATAACAAAAAACAACTTTTTCTTTCTTTCTTTTCCTTCTCTTTTTCCCATTCCAATTTTTTCTTCTTTTTTTTACACACTTTTTTTAATATATTTTTCTCTTTCTTTTCTATTTTCTTTCCTCAAACTTTTTTTATTAAGTATATTTTTCTTGAACAAAAATACCATTATTTTCTACTATGCACATTTCTAAAAATAACAAAATAGATGGCCTAAAATTGATATGGAAATGCACATCTTGCCACCCTATCAAGATAAAATGCTCTTAACAACTAAAAGCATCCTAATCAAGGTAGAAAAAGTATTTATTTGTCTTTCATGGTTAAAAGGCTAAAATGAAAACATACAAAGCACAAAGGGGTAACACAAAGGGTAAACACACATATGGGATGACTATTTGGCTCTATCTAATAATAAAACAAAAGAAGAATGAATGCTTTAATGCTTTCCATCCATGGCAAATGCATAAATGTGGCCTTGAATAAGATTCAAGCTAAGTTCTAAAATAAAAGTAAGATAAGGGAAACACACTAAAAATGAATATCAATAGGCACAAAATCTCACAAAGTAAATTAATCATCATCAAAATTCATTAAAGCTAAGATAATTGCCATTTAACTTTCATTCTCAATACAAGATCAATTTCCCATTAAGTTAACATATATCAAAGCTATAACCATACCTCAATACTAGTAACTTTCACAAAAAACAAAAGCATTTTTTTTTGGGTAAAAAATTTTTCAAAACACACAAATAACATAAAACAAAACTTCACACAAACAAAAAACTAAAAATCAACTAATTAAAACAAAACAAAACCAAAAACTTGTTTGAATGCTCCCCTCATTTAAACATTGCATTGTCCTCAATGCAAGCTCAAGAGCCAATCAAAAGATAGACAACACAATACAATAGGTGAAAAGGGAAAGTATGCAACAGGGCAGTTAAGGTGGGTCTTGAAGTTGCAGCTCTTCCTTGCCTTCTCTTAGAAGCTTCTCATGAAAGTGCTTGAGGCGATGTCCATTGACTTTGAATTTAGCTCTAGTCCTCTCATCCACAAGCTCAACTGCACTAAAAGGGAAAACATCGGAGAGTATATATGGACCTTCCTATCTAGAACGCAATTTACCAGGCATGAATTTTGTAATGTCCAGTTTTCGTTAAACGACGGAAATGGGCACGCTTTTAAAGTAAGTCCCCTGAGATGAGTGATTCAAGGCCAAATAAAATTTGGATAAAATGTTAAATAATAAAAAATGAGGATTTGAGCCTTGAGTTGCCCAGAAACCAGGGTCGGAGTGATTCGAAAAATTTGCCGAAAGGCCAGTGGCATTTTTGTAAATAAGTGCAATTTTGGAAAAGCACCTAGGAGGGCTTTTCAAATGGAAATTTTAAGTTGTTCAGGGTTCTTAGAGGCCCTAAAAACCATGGGAAGCCCCGGGACCGGTAAAAACCCTCCGGTGTAAGTTTTCCAACATCAATTGACCCGAACTTTGATTGATTCGTTCGGAAGGGTTTTAGCTCCGATTTGAGTGATTTCAAAGCTATTTTTCTTAATTGGGAATCTAGATGTTATAATGGAAAAGACGGTTCTAAGAAAGGAGCTAAAACGAAGGAGAAACAAAAAGGCAAAGTATGAAGGGTAAAATGGAAATTTTTAAAAAAAGTCATTTTACCCTAGCTATATATAAGTGGCACCTCACACTCTCCTTCATTCACTTCAGAATTTTCAGCCCCAAATCAGAAGCAAATCCCTTGGAGAGTGGCACACAAAGAGAAGGGAAGAAGGAAGAAAGATTCAAGATTTTAGGTATGGAATTTTACTTGTTTTTCATGCTTTCTCTCCTCCACTTTCTTCCCCTCTTTTTCCCTCTTCTTCTCCATGATTTCTCTGAATTTTTAAGGGATGTTTTGAAGGGAAAACAGAGGGGAAAGTTCGAATTTCAAGTAAGGAGGCCAAGGAAAGCAAGAACAAGCAAGAAAATCTAAGGAAAACAAGGTATTTTGCAATTCTTCCACTTGGTTTTCTTCCTCCCTTCCTTGAGCATTTCGACCTACACATGGACAGATCTAAGGATTCAGATTTTTAACCAAACCAAAGGTGATTCTTAGGTATTTGATGGAGAGGAATAAGAATATGCAAAGAAAACTAAGAAAAAGGCATTGGAAAGCAAGATGCAAAACTTAGGGTTTCATGTGCACCTTTCAATTTCTGAATTTGTAGGATACTTTCTAGGTCTAAGTTAGAGTATAAATGAGTTCTTGAGACACCAAAGAGTCTCCCCACAAGCTTCTTCCTTCAAGAAAACCAAGCAAACTCCATAAAGGCCATTAAGCTCCATAGCCTCGGCCTAAAGAGTTTCTCATAACTAGAGAGAGTTTTAAATTTTTCTAAGGCCATTCTTGAGTCATAATTGATGAATGAAAATGAGGGGAGCCCTTGGAAAACATTTAGAACTCATGAAAAGTGATTTGGTGTCTTAGGTTCCATAATATGACCTAAAGAAGCAACATGGTGCTAGGCCATTTGTTTTAATGATGTGATGACTCCAAGAGGCTTAAAAGGAGTCAAGAATCATATTTGAGAGTAAAGAATGAGGCCTAGAAATCATTTGAGGGGTGTTGCTTCATTAGGTGCCAATATGGACCATAATGGAGGTTGTAGAGTAATCTAGGGTTTAAGCAAGTTGCATGGCCCTAGAAATTGTTTCATGAACTTAATTGGCTCCCATAATTCGTGTCTAGGCCAAGAGACACTGTTTCCACTAACTTGTGGGTGTGTGGCTAAAAGAGGAGGCTTGAAAGCTAAGGAAAAAGTGTGTGCTTGTATACAAGGTAGCTCTCTCCACCTTCTCTCATGCATGAATGTGTGTTTAGCTTGTTTTAGAATGTGTGTATGTGTATTTTTAAGCTTTGAAAAGTATGCTAGCATGCCTTTATATGCCATGATGCTTGATGCCATGTTATGTTTTTAAATGAACCCATGATGTTTGTATGAGTTTGCTTGAGTGTGGAGAGGCCAAGAACTCTTCCCTTGGGTGAGGATGAGCCAAGAACCCTTGAGCTTGGTTGAGACAAAGTAAAGAGTCTCCCAAAAGCAAAGTGGGCTCCCAAGAGTATGGTTGAGTCCAAAGTGTTCAAAGAATGGGTGAGGCAAGTCCAAAATCCATGAGGAGAAGTGTGAGGCCAATCCAAACACTTAGTGAGCTCTTGAATGTCTTGTATGATTGATTCACATGCTAAGGTTGCTTTTAAAATGCCTATGATTTCTACTTTCTCCATGCATGCATTTGTGAAACTTTCTCGCACATTATGTGTGATGGAATGGGAGATGAGCTATTGAGATTCTTGAATCTCATTCCCTCCTATCCAATGATCTAACATGCTAGGTGGACCAAGCAATTGTGGTGAAGGGAGCCAACAACCTTGAAGAGGGACAATTGACAAGCTTATGTCTTGTTTTGTCTATTTTGGAACCATAATGATAGTTCATCATGTATATGATGTTGTATATGTATTATGAACCTTGAGATATATGTAAACATACTATTATGTGATGTCTAGATGTATGGAAATGATATATGACCATTAGCACATGTTTTGAGTAGGCAAGGCCATGGTAAGAGAATTTAAAGTTTGATGAATATGTGTATAAATATGGGTTGAATGGCCAAAATGAGATGCATGAGATTTGAGACCATTTGGGCAGCTCACACAAGTCTTAAATAAGCTTTTGGACTTGCCCAAAAGGTGCCACAACTAAGGGAAGGCCATTTGGCAAATTTGGTACCTTATATGGAGCCAAATTTGACCATAATGGAACCCTATGTCACTTTTTAGCCAAATGAGTTAGTCTTGCCCTGAAATTTGACATGCAATTAGGTCTCATTGAGAAATTTCTATGAAGCTAAAGATCATAATTTTTGGATATCTAGGAAATATTTGATGAATTTTCAAAGTTGGCATTTTCATTGGATTCTGGTATGGGTACTGTTCATACTGGTAGTTTCGAATTATGTGTCACCTGATGGCCAAATGATGTCCAATGCTTATGAACTTTTATATTAATAAACTAGAGTCATAAGCTTTCTGTGCCCACCGAGATCATCTCATTTGGAGGTCTGAACAGAGAGTTATGCATGTTTGAAGTTAACTGTCAGTATCAGTAGCACCCCAGGAGCTCAGTTACTGTTCTATCAGTTCCAGATATCTAAACGTATCTGTTTCATTCTAGAATTATTTTTAGTATCAATTTAACATTTTTATCTTTCCAGAATGACAAAATTTGTGTGATTTATATTTTTATAGAATTAGTTATGAATTTCAGAAGTTTGTATCAGTAAACTGAATGACAGCCCAGGCAGCCAGCGACTCTGTAGCTTTTTGGATGTCAAACGTTCTGTGTGATGAATTTTGTGACCTGGGCATATTTTTAGTGTGAATTATACATCCTAAGCTTTCCATAATGACAAAGATTATATGATTTCGAATTTTCTATATTTAGTTATAATTTTCCAAAGTTGGGTCAGAAAATGGAGCAAATCTGGCCGAAAATATGCTTGTTTATTTTGAGCTTCATTTCGGTTTCCATGAATTGTAGGCATGTTTTTGTGATGCAAATGAGTTGTAATAATGGAATTAAATATGAATAAGTATAGTATAAGCTCACATGGTCCACGTGACACCGAATTGAATTTTTTTGATATGACGCAACGCGAAAATAATCATTATTTCTATAGCGTTTCCATGGAATATTAATATGATTCATGATATTATGCCACTTGAAAGCATGAGATGAGCTAAAATTTATGGTGTTACAAATTTCAATCTAGATTTATAAAGGAAAACTTTTTCACTAATTTTGAAGTCCTTCCTAGATATCATTTTATCATAAAATGCCTTCATCTTCTCTTTATAAATTCAAGAGTTTTCATAAGCATCCCTTCTAATTTCTTTAAGTTCCTGCAACTAATACTTCCTCTTAACATTGGCCTTCTCTAACTCTATGTTACATTGCTTGATTGCCCAAAAATCCTAGTGCTCTATTTCAACCTATAAGTGACAAGCCTTGCCAAATACAATTTGGTAGGGAGACATTCTAATCGGAGTCTTAAAAGTGATCCTGTAATGCCAAAGTGCATCATCTAGCCTCTTGCTCCAATCCTTACTATTTGGTTGCACTTTATTTTCCAAAATTTGTTTCACCTCTCAGTTGGAAATCTTTACTTGTCCATTTGTTTAAGGGAGATATGGAGTAGCTATTTTATGCATAACCACATACTTGTTAAACAAGCTTTGCATACTCTGGTTGTAAAAGTGAGTGCCCAGGTCACTAATGATAGCCTTGGGAATCCCAAACCTATAGAAAATATTAGAGCAAAAAAATTCTACAACCATAGAAGAATAATCAATCCTAATGGGTTTTGCTTTCACCCACTTTGAATCATAATCAACAGCCAATAAAATATATGTAAAGCCAAAATAAATAAGAAAAGGTCCCATAAAGTCAATGTCCCAAATATCAAAGATTTCACAAAACAAAATAGAATGCTATAGCATATGCTCCCTGTTTGTTAACACCTAACACATCTTTTACAAAAATCATAGGCATCATGAAATAAGGTAAGCCAATAAAATCCACTATCTAGAACCTTCCTAGCTATGTGTTTTAGACTAAAGTGACCTTCACATGCAAGAGTTTGATAGAATCTCAAGACAGAATCAATCTCTATATCAGACACACAATGTCTAATCACTTAGTTATTGCATAGTTTCCATAGGCATGGATCATCCTATATATAGTATCTAGCCTCACTTTTAAACTTATCCAATTAATGTTTATTCAAGTCAAAATTCAGATGCAGCTAGATAATTCACTAAGTTCACATACCATGGTAGAAACTATGCATAACATACAAATGCTTATCCAAAAAATAATCATTAATAGGTAAAGAATCTACCTCAAAGCTTCAATTTGGCTCAAATGGTCGGCCACCAAGTTTTTTGCTCCACTTTTATCTCAAGTGTTAATGTCAAACTCTTGCAGCAAAAACATCCATCTAATTAACCTTGGTATTGCATTAGGCTTCTTCAACAAGTACTTCAAGGCGGCATGATTAATGAAAACAATTACTTTAGTATTAAGCAAATAAGATCTAAATTTATCCAAAGCAAAAATAATAGCAAGAAATTCTTTTTTTGTGGTGGTATAATTTGTTTAAGCCCTATCCAAAGTTTTGGATGCATAAGTTATCACATGGGACTTTTTGTTCACTCTCTACCTCAAAACTACCCTTAAAGCATAATTGGAAGCATCACATAAAAGCTCAAATGGGAGACTCCAATTAGGGGGGATGAATGATGTGTGGGAAGGTCAATCTCTTCTTAAGCTCATTAAAAGTTGCTTTGTATGCATCATTAAAATGAAAATCAACATCTTTCTATAATAGCTTAGACAAAGGCAATGCAATCTTACTAAAATCCCATATAAATCTCCTATAAAAACCTGCTTGACCTAAGAAAGATTGGACCTCCCGAATGTTACGTTTGGTTTTCGTTAAATGATGGAAACAGACGTATTTTCAAAGTAAGTCCCCTAAAATAAATTAGTTAAGGTCCTAAAAAATTTGCGTAACATTCTAGACTCTTAAAAATAAGAATTTTAGGCTTAGACAAAAGGAAAAATAGAGCTAGAATAAAGAAACAAATTTTGACAGAAAACTTATGAAATGTAATGGCATTTTCATAATTTTGAGCAATTTTTGGAATTCACACAGGAGGGTTTTTAAATGAAATTTTTGAGTTCTCCGGGGTTCTCAGAGGCCCTGAAAATTATGGGAAGCTCTAAGACAGTTAAATCTCCTCTGATGGACATTTTCCAATGTCGGTGTACTCGAATTTTGACGGATTCGTTCGGGAAAGTTTTGGCTCTGATCTGAGTAATTCCAAAGGTAT
Source organism: Erythrophleum fordii (assembly GCA_032878935.1). NCBI lineage: Eukaryota > Viridiplantae > Streptophyta > Magnoliopsida > Fabales > Fabaceae > Erythrophleum > Erythrophleum fordii. The sequence continues at coordinate 1,554,626 of JAVQMF010000025.1, read as the reverse complement.
TTTACTAAATTGAGTATGTTATGACAATGTGACTTGTTGACTGAGTTTATGTAATTGTGTATAATTGCAAGTGGCATGGCCAAAATGAGATACATGAGGTTTAAGGCCATTTGAGTAGCTCACACAAGTCCTAATTATGCTTTTAGAATTGCCCAAGAGGTGCCAAACCTTAAGGAAAGACATTTGGATATTTTGGTATCCTATATAGAGCCAAAATTGACCATAATGGAACTTTATATCACTTTTTGTCTAAATGAGCTCTTATTGATCTGAGATTTGATATGCAATTAGAGTTTTTGGAAAAGCTAAAGAAAAGAATTTTTAGAGGTTTACAAAATATTTGGTGAATTTTCAAAGTTGGCAAATTTTCTGGTTTTGGTCATGTTACTACTGTTCACTCAGGTCTAAAAATGAAATCTATCACACAGGACCTAAATGATGTCCAATTGCCATGAAATTTTATACAAAGAAACTAGACATTCCTAGTGACTTGTGTCAACTAAAAGCACCTCATTTGGATGTCTAAAGAGGGAGATATGAATTTTCAAAGAATCTATCTAGTATCAAGAACTCCAGCCGACCTCAGTTACTGTTTGATTGTGTTTTGAGGTCTAGGCATACCTGAACTAGTTTGAAGTTATTTTTCCCCTCTAAATAATATTCATAGCTTTCCAAATTGGTATCATTTGTATAGATTGGATTTTTGTAAAATTAATTAGATATTTTTGAAGTTTTCTATAGAATTCTATGACAACACCAGTGGACAGCTTAACCTCTAGACTATTTTAAATGTCAAACATCTTCTGTGTTGGATGTTATGGTCTGGACATATTTTTAGCATAAAGTAAACATGTGTATCTTTCTAGAACAGCTAAGAATGTATGATTTTAAGTTTTTTAGAATTAGTTATAATTTTCCAAAATTTGTGATAGAAATTAGCAAATTTTGGCTACAAATGAATATGTATATTTCATGCTTCCTTTTGATTTCCACGGGTTGTAAGCCACTTTTGATGATGCAAATGAATTGTATTCATATAATTAAATATGAGAATATATTGTATGAACTCATATGATCCATGTGACACTGAATGAAATTTTTTATACGCGATGCAATACTAAATGATACATTATTTTAATACTATTTTTTTTGCCTCTCATATGAATTACTTGATATGAGGTATAGAAATACCATGAATTAAGTTAAGAAATTATGGTGTTACACTGAACACATGTCAGGTATGGTAAAGAAGTAACAACATCTATCTTAACTTTATTAACGTCTATGCCCTGTTCTGATACAACATGACGCAATATAATGCCTTTTCGAACTATAAAATGATATTTTTCAAAATCAAGTATGAGGTTCTTTGCTATATATCTTTTTAAAACTCTACCCAAACTACACAAACACTTCTCAAAAAAATTTTCACATACAATGAAATCATCTATAAAAATTTCCATCCAATTTTCCAAAAATTCTTTAAAAATAGAAACCATGCACTATTGGAAAGTTCTAGGGCGTTACAAAGACTAAAAGGCATCTTTCTGTAGGCAAATGTTCTAAATGGGCAAGTAAATGTTGTCTTTTTTTAGTCCTTCAGGGCTATGCATGTAACACCATAAATTCTAGTTTATCTCTATCACATTTGCATGCTCATATAGTGCATTTCATGATGGGAAGTAAGAAAAGTCCATTAAAATAAGGCATTTAATTGCGCTGTGTCGTGTATAAAAATTCCATCTGGTGTCATGTGAACCGTGTGAGCTCATATAATACATTCTCATATTTAATTACATGGTTACAACTCATTTGCATCATAAAATGTGGCCCACAACTCATGAATCACGAAGGGAAGCATAGAATATGGATATTCAATTTCGGCCAGCTTTTGCCTCTTTTCTGTCCAAAATTTGAAAAATCATAAATAATTCTAAAAATATTGAAATTATGCATTCTTGATCATTATGGAAAGCTATAGATGTCTAATTCACATTAAAAATATATCTAGACCATAACATTCATCACAAAGGATGTTTGACATTCGAAAAGGTCTAGAAGTCAAACTACCCCCTCGTGCTATCATAGATTTCTGTAGCAAACTTCAAAAATATCTAATTAATTCCAAAAAAATTGAATCCATATAAATGATATGAATATGGAAATATGTAGATGTTATCTAGAGGGAAAAAATAGCTCCATATTAGTTTAGGCAACCTAGGCCTCGAAATTTAATAGAACAGTAACTGAGGTTAAGTAAAACTCTTGATACTGGACATAATCTTTAAAAATTCATATCTCCCTCTCTAGATATTCAAATAAGGTTCTTCTAGTTGACATAAGTCACTGGAAATGTCTAGTTTTTCTGTATAAAATTTCATGGCAATTGGAAATCATTTGAGCCCTTTGTGATAGATTTCATTTTCGAACCAGATAAATATTGCATTAGACCAAAACCAGAAAATTTGCCAACTTTGAAAATCCACCAAATATTTTGTAGACCTCCAAAAATTATGTTTTTTAGCTTCCTAAAAATCTATCAACAATCTATAATTGCATGCAAAATATCAGGTCAAGAAGAACTCATTTGGACAAAAAGTGACATAGGGTTCCATTATAGTTAATTTTGGCTCCATATAGGGTACCAAATTGACCGAATGGCTTTTCTTGGGTTTTGACACCTTTTGGACAAGTCTAAAAGTATAATTATGACTTGTGTGAGCTATCCAAATGGTCCTAAACCTCATACATCTCATTTTGGCCATTGCATCCACATATATGCACACTTACATCAACTTTTCAAGAAACATAATTTGGCATTTCATACCCATATTACATTCTAGGGTTCACACACCATATCCATTCATTTATATATCACATATTATCATAATTACACATGTCTAAGAGGTCATAGACCATATACATCAAGGGGTTACAACATTTGACATTATTATGGTTTTAAAAGCAAAGGTTAAGCATGTTGGTGTTAAACTCTTCTTTTCAAGGTGGTTGGCTTCCATTACCTTGTCCACTTGGTTCACCTAACATGTGAGATCATTGGAGAGGAGGCAATGAGATTCAAAGAATCCCAATAGCTCATTTCCCATTTAATCATACATAATGGATGCAAAGCAAGCCTTGAAAATACATGCATGGATATAATGGAAGTCATGAACATTCAAGAAGCAAGTTTGGCTTGTGAATCAATCATACAAGACATTCAAGAGCTTGCCAAGGTAATGGATTGGCCTCACCCTTTTTCTCATAGATTTTGAACTTGCCTCACCCATTCTTTAAGAGATTCTTGGACTCAACCATACTCTTGGGAGCCCACTTTGCTTTTGGGAGACTCTTTGCTTTGTCTCAACCAATCTTAAGGGTTCTTGGCTCATCCTCACCATGATTAAGAGTCTTTGGCCTCTCCATACTCAAGCAAACTCAAACAAATATCATGGCATCATTTAAAAACATAATATGTCATTATGGAATCATGGCATATAAACTCATGCTAGTATAATTTTCATGGCTTGAAAATACATATACACACATTCTAAGATAAGCTAAATACACATCCATGCATGAGAGAAGGTAGAGAGAGCTACCTCACACACAATCACACACTTTTTCTTTTGAAATTCCCTCCCTTGCTTCGGCCATATGCACACAAACTTGGGAGATGTTTTCTCTTGGCCTAGACACAATTTATAGAAGCTAATTAGGTTTATGAAATAATTTCTAAGGTCACACAACTTGTTTAGACACTAGGTTATTCTATAAACCCCATTATGGTCCACAATTGTACCTAATGAAGCAACACCCCTCCAATAAATTCTAGGCTCCATTATTTTCTTTCAAATATGATTCTTGACTCCTTTTAAGCCTCTCAAAGTCATCACACAATTAAAAAAAGAGCCTAACAACATGTTGCTTCTTTAGGTCATAATATGGAACCTAAAGCACCAATTTACTTTCTATGGGTTCTAAATTTTTTCCAAGGCCTCCTCTCATATTCATTCATCATATATGACTCAAGAATGGCCTTAGAAAAATTTAAAACTCTCCCTAGCTATGCCATCTATGCTTGGCCGAGACTATGGAGCTTATTGGTCTCTATGGATTTTTCTGGGTTTTCTTGAAGGAGGAAACATGTGGGGAGCATCTTAGGGATCTTCGGAGCTCATTTAAACTCTTAATTAGACTTAGGAATTATCATATAAAATAAAATTTTGGAAGGAACACTTGAAACCTTAGAAATTGCATCTTAAAATCTATTGGATTTTTATTAATTCTCTTTGCATATTCTTAATCTCCACACCTTTTTCCTTAGATTCATCCTTGGTTTTGCCTAAAAACCAACTCCTCCTAGGGTTCCATGGGTGTGTCAAATTGGAGAAGAAGAGGAACCAAGAATAGCAACCATAGGAAGAGAAATTACCTAGTTTCCTTATTATTCTTGCTTAAATCTTGGTTTCTCCAAGCTCCTCTCTCCAAATCCAAACATCCCTTGAGTTTCTCCCTTGAATCAGATATATAAAATCCATTTTAATCAAAGGAAACAAAGGAGAATGAAGAAGAGGTGGTGTGGATGGAGAAAAACATGAAAAACTATCATGGACACATACTTTTAAGCTTGAATTCTTCCTCCTTCTTCTTCCTCTCTTGTGCACCCAAAACCCTAGCTCCCTTCTCTAAAATTAGACAGAAAATTCTAATTCCAAATGAGGGAGAAAGTGGGGCGCCACCATATATAGGGGTAGGAAAGTGACTTTTTCAAAAATTTCTATTTTGCCCTTCATTCTTTGCATTTTCGTTTCTCCTTTGTTTTAGCTCCTTTTTTAAAATCATCTTTTCCATTATAAAATTTAGGTTCCCAATTTAGTAAAATGCCTTTGGAATCACTCAAATCGGAGCTAAAACCTTCCCAAATAAATCCGTCAAAGTTCAGGTGCACTGACGTTAAAAAATGTCAATTGGAGGGGATTTAACTATCCCGGGGCTTTCCATGGTTTTCAAGGCCTTTGAGAATCTCAAAAGACTCAAAAATTTCATTTAAAAAGTCCTCCTATGTGAATTCCAAAATTTACCCAAAATTACAAAAATGCCATTACGTTTCGTAGGTTTTTCGTCAAAATTTGTTTCTTCATTCTAGCTCCATTTTTCCTTCTGTTTGAGGCTAGGATTCTTATTTTTAGGAGTCTAGAATGTTACTCAATTTTTTTGAGATCTTAACTAATTCATTTAAGAGGACTTGCTTTGAAAACGCATCCGTTTTTGTCGTTTAATGAAAATTAGACATTACAATGCATATCTGGAAATAATCTAAAAATCCATTAAGAAAATAATAGTAAGACTTCCTAATTAAATGCTCAAGCATTTGATCAATAAAAAGAAAGGGGTAGTGGTCTCTTCTGGTGATAGAATTAAGATATCTATAATCAATGTAAACTCTCAAGCTATTTTGCACATGAGTTGGCACTAACTCATTCTTTGCATTCTGGACCACTATAATCCCAATCTTTTAGGAACAACCTGTATAAGACTAACCCACTAACTATCAGAAATCAGATATATAATACTAGTAGATAAAAGTTTGATACTTCCCTTTTAACTACATCACGAATAAGCCGATTGAGTCGCCTTTGAGGTTGCCTCATTGGTTTATCTCCATCTTCTAACAAAATCTAGTGCATACAAATCTTGAGACCAATACTCAATATATCTGCCAAAGTGTATCCTATTGCTTGTTTTCACTTCCTTAAGACCTTCAAAAGTTTCAACTCTTCACCTTGAGCAATATCACTAGCCACAATAACAGGGAGCTTTTCTCTTTCTTCAAGGTAATCATATTTCAATGTATTTGGGAATGGTTTACACTCTAGGTTAGGATCTTGCTGTAACAACATATATTTCTAACTTACTTCCTATCATTTCTAAGTCTCACATGATGAATTGCACAAAAGGGAATGGAAAAATAGTATTAAAATAATGCCTTATTTTGCATTGCGTCGCGTATGAAAATTTTATTCAGTGTCACGCGAACTATATGAGTTCATACATCACATTCTCATATTTAACTACATACATAAAACTTATTTGCATCACCAAAGTTGCCCCACAACTCGTGGAATTCAAAGAGGAGTATCAAACTCACACTATTATTTTCGGCCAGAATTTTAGTTTTTCTATCACAACTTCGGAAATTCATAACTAAATCCACAAAAATCAAAACCCAACAAACTTTACCATTCCAGAAATTTCTAGATGTCTAACCCATGTTAAAAATAATTTCATCTCATGAATTCTTAAGGGGAGAACATTTAACTTCCAAAAAACCACTAAGGTAGCTACTGTCTGGGCCACTGGTTCAGTTTACTGATATGAAGTTTCAAAATTCATAACTAATTCTAGAAAAATTAAAATCATGCATTCTTGGCAATTATAGAAAGCTACACATATCTACTTTATGTAAAAAATATAGCCATGAAACATAACACAGAAAGAGTTTGACGTGCGAAAAGGGGCAAAGGTTTGGATAGCTATTAATACTGATGCAAGTGTCTGCTATAAACTTTGAAAATGTCCAATTAATCTCAAAAAAATACAATTCATGAAAATGATACCAATTTGGAAATTTATGAATGTTAACTCTATGGTAAAAATAGACTCAGACTAGAGCAAGCACGTTTAGCTACTGAAATTCAATGGAACAATGACTTAGGTCGTGTTGTGCTACTGTTGCTGTTCTAGAAATTCAAAAATTTATATCTTTTAGCTCAGACCTCCAAATGAGGTGCTTCTAGTTGCTACAAGTTACTGTGAATGCCTAGTTTTTGCCTATAAAATTTCATAGCCATTGGACCACTTTTGCCCCTCGGATGACACAATTTCACAACTAACCAAATAAACAGTACTGGTGCAAATCCGAAATTCTGATAGAAAACTCCACAGACCTCCAAATGACTTAGTCTTTAGCTTCCCAAAAAGCTTTAGGCAAGATCTACATGCATGCAAAATTTTAAGTCAAGAAGAGGTCATTTGGTCAGACTTTTCCATAGCTCAAGAATATGGCAATTTTGGTCCTAACAAGAGGCAAATTTGGTTCAAATGAGCCCATCTATTGTTCCACACACATTTGAGCAACTTAGAAAGCATAAATATAGCGTAAATAAGTCCCTCATAAGGTCTGAACCCTCATGCAACTCAAATTCACTATGTCACTTTCATAAACATACATACACAAGTGGGCTCCCAAGTGGTCAAAATACACAATTCTATTCATTAAACTCTATTCTTGATATATACACTAACTTTACATAGTTTTACACTTGTTCAAAGTGTCATGTCTCAAAAATAACATTTACATATCTACTTTGACATTCTATACATCATAGTACATAAAAAATGGCAAGATTTGCCAAGAGATGGAGGTTTAAGCTCCTTGGCTTCCATCCTTTAAATCTTGAACTCCACCTAAATCATATGAGATGAGAGAAAGGAGGGGGTGAGATTCATTGAATCTTAATAGCTTATACACCTATCCAAGCACATTTTCAAGGCATGTAACATGTCAAAGGTACAAGTATGCAATCAATCTATTCATGAAGCATTCTACTTTCCCATTTTTGCATCACAAACTCATGTTAAGCATAAGAATGAGCTCTAGGGGCTTTTGGTTTGGCCTCACCCCATTTCTAGGACTTTTGGATTACCTCGCTCTTGGTTCTTGGGACTTTTGACTTAGCCTCACCCATCCAAGGGACTTTTTGTCTTGTCTCACCTATGCCATGAGATTTTTGGCACTACCTTACCCACATTAAGGGACTTTTGGCACTTCCTCACCCTTATAAGCCATTTCCACCATTCAAAGACATTCAAGAAAGCATATTGGTACCAAAATAGTAACATAGCATCAAGTGGCATGTCTTAAACATATAAACATACACACAAGCACATAATGACACATATGCAACAAGAAAATGCAATAAGAAAAGGTAGAGAGCTACCTTGGTGCAAATTTGAGCCTTTCTTTGCTTGTTCCTTCTCTATTTTAGTTCCACAAACACAAGGAGGTGGGGTTGGATTTCTTTGTCCTATTCACAATAAACAACACTTAATTATACTTTTGAATCAAGTTATAACATCTAACTTACCCTTAAGACTACACTTTGTTCTATTTATCACAATATGGTTCTATTAATGACCTAATGAAGCAACTACCACAAGTAAAATTTTTGGTTCCATTCTCTTGCCATATTTAGACCTCTTGACCTCATTTAAAGTCCTTGAAGTCATCACACACTCACTTTCACAAACCTAGGTCCATGTAGCTTCATAAGGATACATTATGGAAGCCATTACCTCATCTCCCAACCTAAGGCTTCTAAATTTTTTCCAAGGGTTTGTCCTATCTCCTTTTATCATATAAAGTCCCAAATCAAGCGTGGAACCATTTAAAACATCACTTAGCTATCTCTAAGGGTCTTGACTGATTTATACTTCCATTAAAGACCCATGGAGTTTTGGATTTTTCTTTAATGGATGGAGCAGTTGGGAGGCTCCCTAGGAGTCTTAGAAACTCAAACAAACACTCATATATGATGGGGAAGTCTTGAATCAACCCAGATTTGAAACTATGTTCAAGCACCCTACACTTTTCTAACTTAAGTTTTACTAGTTTTCCATGCATTTCTTTGGTATAATCCATCTTCCTATAGCTTAGTTTGATGGATTCTTTTGGATTATAAAACAAAAACTCTTCCCTTTTCATGGTTCTGTTTGAGGCATCCCACCATAGAAGAGGGGAAGGAGAAAAAGAAGCAATAAAGGGAGAGAAACTACCTTGCAATCAAGCTTCTTTCAAGAGCCCTTCCTCTTCCCTCTTCTTCTTCCTTAAAATTTGAATTTCTCTCCTCTGATCTAGACCCAAATCAGCACCAACAATTGCATTAAGACCATGGAAAGATGAAGCAAGAAGGGGAGGATGAAATTTCAAAAGGAAGGAGCATGAAAACCTTACACTTTCTCACCTTTCCTTGGCTTTTCTTCCTCCAAAATTCCCTCTCTTTGTGCATCAAACAACAACTCCTTTTTTGAGATATGGCCAAAAGAAAGTTGGTTTAGAGAGGGGGAGGCTGAATGTGACTTAAAAAGAGAGTTTGGAAGCTTCCTTTCTACAATTTGTTTCCATTTTTACCCTTCCATAATGGCATTTCTGGTTTGGCTTCGTTTTAGCTCCTTTTTTAGAACCGTCTTTTCTATCATAAAATTTAGATTCCTAATTTAATAAAATACCTTTGGAATCACTCAAATCAGAGTTGAAACCTTCCCGAACGAACTGGTCAAAGTTTGGATCAACTGATGTCAGAAAGACTACACCGGAGGGGTTTTACCTGTCATGGGGCTTCCCATAGTTTTTAGGGTTTAGGACCTTTGAGAACCCTGGACAACTCAAAATTTGCATTTAAAAAGCCCTCTTAGGTGTTTTTTCAAAATTACACTTATTTACGAAATGCCACTAGCCTTTCGGTAAATTTTTCAAATCACTCTGACCCCAACTTCTGAGCAACTCAAGGCTCAAACCCTCATTTTCTATTATTTAAAATTTTATCCAAATTTTATTTGGCCTCGAATCACTCATATCAAGGGACTTGCTTTTCAAACTGGCCCGTTTTGGTGTTTTTACAACGTACCGGGTGTTACACTTGCTCAACAGAGGGGATGAGCTTGTTAAGCACTATCTCCTCCATACCATACACCTGCTCAAATAACTCATAAGAAATAAAAGAATTTTTCCAATATGGGAAGCATTAATAACATGAAAAGAATCAAAAGAATTATTAATCAAATGAATATAAGTACTATGGCTATTTAAACAATCCATATCAGCATGTAAAGTCTTATTAGAACCAAAAAACTCAATAAAAGTAGTACAATCAATAGAGGTTTTAAATGCTACATAATCAACTTAATCAGTACATGCAATAGGTTCTCTATAGGCAATAATATCATTATAGCTCAAAAAATCATCAATCTCTCTACATATGGTACATAAATGAGAACCATCACAAGTGTGTCTTAGAGAATCATCAAAATAAGCAATATCACAAGAATAAGTCAGCAGCCTATCACTAAACTTAATACTAGCATCATCAACTAGCTTATCAATCAAACTTACACCAAGAATAGAATGATCATCATGTGGGTGTTTCATGGCATCAAAAATATTAAAATGTATTACATTGCAAGCAAATTCCATAGAAAGAGTTCCTTCATGCATATTTATGATTCTCTTGGCTATCTTTAAGAAAGGTCTACCTAGATGAGCAGTATTTGACCATAAGACCTATATCTATCATCCTCCATATTAAGAATATGAAAATTAACTAGAAATATTAAATCTTTTACCTTAACCAAGACATCTTCCAGTATTCTTGAAAGATAAGCCATGCTTTGGTTTGCAAGTTGCACAACCACTCCATTTGGCTTCAATTCTCCTACCTACACAGATGAATACATTGATTTAGGCATTACATTAATAGTAGCACCAAGATCAATTAAAGCATAAAAAAACTCAAAATTCCTAATAGTGCAAGCTATTGTAAAGGTTCCTGGATCTTGACACTTAGTTGGCATTGTAAGCTCTATAAGTGCTAAAACATTCTTACCAAAATTGATTTTCTCATTCCCTCTCTGCTGCCTCTTATTGGTACAAATTTCTTTAAGAAATTTGGCATACTTAGGAATAGTCTTAATGGCTTCCAACAAAGGTATGTTGAGTTTAACTTTCTTGAAAGTCTCAAGAATCTTTTTCTCAAGTTCTACTTTAGCTTGTCTCTTCCTTTGGGTAGGTCTACATGGGAAAGGTAAAATTTTCTTTAGCTCCTCTTCCTTTTCAATCTTATCTTGTGCGACATGTGTTTTTGCTAACGTCGACTTATATGTAGTACTAGTATCTGAGGTCCCATGAACTTCCTTCCTACTTTTAAAGGTGATAGCACTGACATTACCACTTCTGGGGTTAATCATTGTTTGTGAAGGTAATTTCCCTAATATTTAACTTTTCATATCATTTACTAAGCTTGCTGACTGACTAATCTGTGTCTGAATACTCTGCATTTCCTGTCTATGCTAAATTTCATTCTGTTGAAGCCTATTTATAAGTTGCTTCATCATATCCTCTAAAATATTTCCCTTAATAGACTCCTCTTGTATAAGAATAGACTATCTCATAGGCTATAGAGGTTGTGTAGATTCCTGCAGCATTATACTTTTGTTGTTGTTGTCTTCTCCCATATCTCAAGTTTAGATGATCTCCCTACCTTGAATTATAAGTGTGGGAGTATAGATCATATCTATGTTATCTTTACTGCATTAGCTTTCCTAGAAAGATCCCAGCACAAGTCTCCACCAATTGTCTAACTATGGGCATTGATCAGTAGAATGTATGGCTAGAGAGCATATACCATAAATAGGATCAATAAAAGATGTAGATGTAGAAACTTGCTATAAAGGATAGGAAATAGTTTGCCTTTGAAATAAAGCCACCTGTTTGACCATGGAGGAAAGTTCATCTAAAGTATTTTGCATCTTCTACTGAGTCTAATCATACTAAGAAGCATAAATCTCATTAATACCTTTCACTGGCTACACCATTCTAGTACCAAGTTGTTGACCATTTTGAGCCATTTTAGAATTTAGATCTCAAGTCACCTCTAGAGTCAAATCAACCAAGGCATCACCTAATGCGGCATCAATCATATTCCTATCCATCGATAGAAGCCCTTCATTGAAGTATTGAATCAATAACTTATTAGTAATCTAGTGGTGGGGACAACTAGCACAAAGCTTCTTGAATCTTTACTAGTATTCATAAAGACTTTGTTTTAACATATGATGGATTCCATAAATTTCTTTTCTTTTATAGAAGCTATACGGGATGCAAGAAAGAATTTCTTCGAGAAAAGGTGTTTCAACTGATCCTAAAAATTAATAGCACCTAGAGGAAGATAATACAACCAATCCTTAGCTATGCCATTCAGACCATCTAGAGAGATCGGGAATGCCTTAAACTTAATCTTTTCTTCTAAAACTCCTTATGATTTCATAGTGGAGCAAACAACATGAAATTCCTTCAAATGCTTATGAGGATCATCTTTTGCAAGTCCATAAAATTTAGGAAGTAAATGAATCAATCCTGAGTTAAGCTTAAAATTTGCATCTAATTTTGGATATTGAATACAAAGATTCTGATAATGCACATCAAGAGTTGCAAGTTCTTTAATGATTCTAGCATGCATGTTACCATTCAAATTCCTATTAACATTCAAGTTAGCTTGTGCATGCATATTCATGTTAGCATTTATTTGCTTTTGTTCAGCCATGTTATAATTAGAAAAATGAGTTACACAACTAAGTCCTTGCACACAATCAAAAGCTAAAGAAGTACTACCACTATTCCCTACACTACTTTTCTTGATCTGTAGTTGCCTTTAGAAGGTTCTTTCAATCTCAGGGGCCAAATCAATCAATTTTTCACCAAAGGATTGTATCATAAACCAATTAGGAAAGTAAGAATTAAGAAATGACATGAGAACCAGCCAAGAAAAATTAAAGAAATAAACCTAGAAAAATGGAAAAAATGTCCTAAACATAAAAAAAATACTTGAAAATTAGAATACTCAAAGAAAACAATGGAATTTAGCCAATCTAGGGCTAAGTCATAACTAAAGTTGTGAATTTTGCTCAACACCACCCCAAATATAAAAGTACTGAGTTTCAAAATTTTTTGGGTTGGTGATTTGAGAAAAATCAAAACACACCAAAAAATTGAATTGGTAACTAAATTAGCACAATTCCAAACACCAAAAAGCAAGAAAATTAAATCCAAATTAAACTAACAACTACCTAACACTAAAAAATAGAGGAATGTCACACAAAAGAAACTCATAAAAACAAAGAAATTAAATATGGAAAAATTAGAAAAATCTTTAAAAATTCGAGAAAATACTAAAAATTTCAGAAGAGTGCCTTAAATATTGGAATTTGCCCTAAAAACACTACATCAAATAGCTTTGCTAATATTTTTTCTCAATGTAACACCATAACTCCCTAGCCTTTACTTTATGTTCCATAGGCTTATGGTTACATATTCACATGAAATTAGTGCATTAAATGGTGAAAAATTGCATAACGGAAAGCTTATTTAATTCATCATTGGCTTTAAGGAACATGTAAACTCATCACTATCATTTTCCGTCCATAACATATTCATACAAGTTAGAAGTATCCCATTTTATCTCATATATCTCAGGTTTGGAACCATATATCAGGAAAACCAGAATTTGCTCTCAGGTTTTATTGTCCAAGTTTTTGATATGAACTTTGGAAATTCATAACTAATTCTAGAAAAATTAAAATAATGCATATGATGGCTTTTTGGAAATCTCTAGAATAATGACTAAAAATAATTCTAGACTAATAAAACACTATTTGGACCATAAAAAACAATGGAACAGTACCATAGGTCTCTGCTATGTCTTGATACTAACTATAGATTTCAAAAATTCGGTTATTCCCCTACAGAGCTCCAAATGAGGTGCTCTTGATGGCTATGGAAAGCTTATGATATCTCATTTATGTTAGTAAAATTTCATGAGCATTGGACTTTATTTGTCTCATGTGTAATACAAAGAAACAAACTGACCATATGAACAGTACATATACCAATTCTACATAATTTATCTAACTTTAAAAAATTATAATAAATTTTTTATAGCTCCAAATTGAATGCTCTTTGACTCTAAAAAGTTCTAAATGAGACCTACTTGTGGGCCAAATTTCATGTGAAAGCTTATCCATTTGATCAGACTTTGGTTCAGCTTAAGAATTGGTCAAATTTGAAGTTCAAAATGGATTCAACATACACCAAATGATGTTCTTACCATTCCATAGCCACTTGGGCACATCCAAAAGTATAATTACAACATATAAAAGCATGTAAAATGATTTAAATCACTATGGAGCTCATTCTCACCTTGCCACTTGCATTTATACACACATGCATATAAAGGCTCATAGGTGGCAAAAACTCGTGTTTTGATTCATTTGGCTCCAAAATAGATACATACATCATATTTACATACAATTAAACATGCTCAAGGGTCTACATCATATGTACATCATGTGATTATAATTCTTGGCATAAAAAATGCCATTAAAATGCCTATTGGTCTACTCCTTTATCAAGGTGCCATGCTTCAAGAAATTTTGTAATACCATACTTCTAAGACTCAATTCATGCAATTCCCATGCCTCACCTCATGTTTGTTCTATGAAAATAATATAGTAGCATAGGGAATCATGGATTAAGATGCATTTCTCTACAGGCAAAATTTTTCTTTTCGAGTTTAGTAGGCCATATGGACTCATGTATCACATTCTCATATTTATTTACATGGATACAACTCATTTCCATCACCAAAAATGGTCTAGAGCTCGCATATGACAAAGGGAAGCATAAAACATATACTTGCAATTTTGGTCAAAAATTGCCCTTTTCTATCACAAACTTTAGAAAATCATAACTAATTCTAAAAAAATTAAAAACATGTATCCTTTACCATACTGGAAAGCTATACATGTATACTTTATGTAAAAATATGATCAGACCATGAATCATCACATAAAGGATGTTTGACATTTGAAAAGGGATAGAGGTTTAGCTAACTACTAGTATTGTCAGAGGTATCTGTAGCAAAGTTAAAAAATGTTTGATTAATTCTAAAAAAATCTAATCCATGCAAATAATATCAATATAGAAAGCTATAGATGTTAGCTAAAGGGAAAAAATAACTCCAGACCAATCCAAGCATGTCCAAGTATCGAAAACTAATCAAACAATAACCTGGGTCAATTTGGATGCCTAATTCTGGACAGAAATTTCAAAAATTCATATCTTCCTCTCTAGACATCCAAATAAGGTGCTTCTAGTTGTCACAAGTCACTGGGAGTGTCTAGTTTCTCTCTATAAAATTTCCTAGCAATTAGATATCATTTTCCCTTGAGTGATAGAATTCATTTTCAGACCTAAGTGAACAATACACCAGACTAAATTCATAATTTTTTCCAACTTTGAAAATTCATCAAATATTTTATAGACCTCTAAAATTTTATACTTTAGCTTCCTTAAAAGCCCTCAACAAGCCCTAAATGCATGCCAAATCTCAGATCAAGAGGAGCTCATTTGGACAAAAAGTTGTATAAGGTTCTAAAGTGGTCAAACTTTGCTCCATAAGAGATATCAAAATGTCCAAATGGTCTCCTTTGATGTTTGGCACTTCTTGGGCAAGTTTAAAAGCATGAATATAACTTATGTGAACTGCCCAAGTGGTCCTAAACCTCATACATCTCAATTTGGTCATTCCATTTCTATTTATACATGCATTTCCAAGATGCTAGTTTGTCATTACATGTCCAAATGGTACATTTTCATACATATAACCTTAACTCTCATTCATACATGTTACATTAACATATTTACACATGTTCATATGGTTTCATAACAATTTCATCAAGGGATTACATTATATGCCATGTGTATGGTTAAAAGGAGAGCAAAACTAGGCAAATTCATATACTTTGATGCCAATCTTCTTCTTTTAGGCTTGGTGGCCTCCATTACCTTGCTTAATTATTTCATCTAGCATGTTAAGACATTGGAGACGAGGGGATGAGATTCAAAGAATCCTAATAGCTTATCTCCTATTCAATCACACATAAAGCATGCAATATATGTCTCACAAAAAATGCATGGGCATATTAACATATGCAATCATTTAAGAAACATTCTTGGCATTTGAAAAAGTCATGCATAGCATACATAGGCTTGCCAAGTAAGTGGATTAGCCTTACCCATTCACTTGTGGATTTTGAACTTGCCTCACCCATTCCTTTAAGAGGTTCTTAGACTCAACCTTACTCTTGAGAGTCAATCTTACTTTTGGAAGACTTTTTACTTTGTCTCAACCAATCTTAAGGGTTCTTGGCTCATCCTTACCATAGTTAGAGGGTTCTTGGCTTCATCACACTTGAGCAAACTAAAGCAAGTATCACAAACATTATTTAGAAACATAATGCATCATCGTGGTATCATGGTATATAAAATCATGCTCAAATACTTTTCATGGATTAAAACATACATACACACATTCAAGACAATGTAAGCACACATCTATGCATGAGAGAAGGTAGAGAGAGCTACGTTACTTGCATTTAGACACTTTTCTCTTGAGTCTTGGATCATCTCCCTTGACCTTACACACCCTAAAAGGTGGAGATCATTCTTCTTAGCCTAGACACATCATATGGAAGCTAATTATACTCTTGAAACAAAGTCTAAAGCCACACAATTACTAGAAAAGTTAGGTGACTCATAAGACTCTTTTATGGTTCCATAATGCACTTAATGAAGCAACCTTTGGAGAACATCATCTTGGCTCTATTCTATCTATTTATTCATGATTCTTGGCTCCATTTAAACCTCTTGGAGTTATCACACACTCAATTCTAAGAGCCTAGCTAGGTGTTGTTTATTTACACCATATTATGGAACATATAAGGCTATCTTGCTTTCTATGACTTTTAAATTTTTTCCAAGACTTTCTCTCATACTCTCCCATCATACATGATACAAAACTAAGCTTGAAAGAAATTAAAACACTCCCTAGGTGCATAGACTCTCCTTGGTCAAAGCTATGGTTCCATAAGGCAGTAACGGAGTTTCTTTGCTTCTTTGGAAGGGAGAATCATGTAGGAAACTCTTTTGGTGTCTTATGAACCCATATGAATTACACATCATAAAATATGGCTAGGGTTCATGATAAAGTTCAAGATGCAGTCAAAACCTTAACTTTTCTATCTTGCAAATTTATGATTTTTACTTAGATTTCTTTGCATATTCTTACTCTCCTCCCTTAAATTTATAGAATTCATCCTTGGTTCTCTTTTAAATTCTAGCCCTCCTATGGCTACATACATGGGATGAAATAAGGAGAAGGAGGGGGAGGAAGTAGCTACCATGGGATGGAAGATTTACCTTGTTTTTCTTGTTTTCTTGCTTGATTTTCACTTCCTTTGCCCTCCTCTCTTTAAATTTGAATTTTCTCTCCTTGGTCTGACCTTATAATAGCACCAAAAACTTTAATAAAACCATAGGGAGAAAGGGGAGAAGGAGGAGAAGAGATTTCCAAAGGAGAAGACTAGGAAATTCTAACAATTTCTTATCTTTTTCTTGAAATTTTCCCTTCTCCTTTCCCTTATTCTTGTGTGCCTCCTTCCCTTGAGTTTTCTCTAGTTTTTAGGTAGAACTTGGTCGACCTAAATGAGGGGAGAAGAATGGCACCTTATGTAACAACCGGGAAAAGGGAAAAAAGGAAAAGAAAGTAGAAAGTGGAGAATTTTCGAAATCCAGATTGTTCCAAGTCTCCTCGTAATAGCGAGAAATGGCCTCGCTATAGTGAGAGTGCCTGTTCGCAATAGCGAAGGTGATTTTAGCTATAGCGAGTACGTGCGAGCATTCCATACAAAATTAGGGGACAGCTCGCCGTAGCGTACGCCATAGCGAGAGTAGAGGTCTGGAACTGACGCAAGTTCGCCATAGCGAAGGTTAAAACTTACCATAGCGAAGGGAACTGATACGTGCTCACCATAGCGAAGGTTAAACCTCGCCATAGCGAAGGCAGCTGACACAAGCTCGTCGTAACGAAGGTTAATTTTTGCCGTAGCGAGGGTCAGTCCGGAAGAGAGTAAAGAGCGAGAAAATGACTTCATTAAACACTCAAACTCATTCCTTCTCTCATTTTTGCCCTAGACTTCGACCCAAGGAGAGAAAAGAGGCGTGGAGAGTGAGAGAGACCAAGAGAAGGAGGAAGAGAAAGAGAAAGGTAAGCAAGTTTCTCCCATTTCTCCTTAGAATCTGGATCTCCTCTCTTTGCTCTCTCTTTCTACGGTTTTGTTTATGAGATTGGTGAGGTTTTAAGCAAGAGTCAGAAGAGGGAAAGTGGAAAACACCCTTGAATCTCTTTGTTTTCTTTAAAAATGTTGTTTCCACTACCTTAGGAGCTTGAGAGAGAGAAAGAGTTGATGGCATTTTAGAGAGAGAGAGAACCCTAGGTTTTTATGTGATAGAAAGGTTGCTCTAAATTAAGTTATAAGAGAGTAATTTATGCTCTTTGATGTGTCTAAGCTCAAGTGAAGCACCTCCATCAAGGTGTGAGTGTGAACCTAAGAAGGGAGAAGAGAAATTGAAAGGGAAGGCTTGTGTTGGCTTTGGCTTCATTCCACTCCTTCTTGTTGCGTTCTTGGATGTAATAGTCATAGTATGTTTATGTATATGCTTATTGTGTGGAATATGCCATATGCTATTACTTTGATGCATTGATGCCAATGTACTTGTGTGTTGGAATGTGAGAATTGCTCGGGTGAGGTAGTGCCAAAAGTCCTTTGAAATGGGTGAGGTAGTGCCGAAAGTCCTTTGAGATGGGTGAGACAAGGCCAAAAGTCTCATATCCGAGTGAGGCCATGTCAAAAGTCCCTAAACTTGGGTGAGGCCATCCAAAAGTCCCTAAACTCGGGTGAGGCCATCTAAAAGTCCCTAAACTCGGGTGAGGCTAGACCAAAAGTCTCTGGAGCCCATTTTTGGCATTGTTGTGATTTCCATAGCATGTACAACATATAGATTGTGATTGAGAATGGTTGGGTGCCAAATTACATGCTTTGACTTGTTATATGCCTTGATTGCTTATATGATTGAGTGCATGAGCTACTGAGATTCCCTGAATCTCATCCCTTCCCCTCCCATATTATCATGCTAGGTGACTCTCAAAGAGGAGCAAGTGCACACCAAGGAGCCTAGAAACATGTATAGCTAAATGTTAGCTTATTTTGACTCTTTTGATGTAAAGTGGTGCCACAATGTATATGCACCCACTATTTTTGAGATGTAAATATTGTAACAAGTGTAAATGCATGGATATATGATGTACAAACTCTGTAGAGAGCCAAATTAATGGAAATGAGGGTTTTGCCTCTTTTGTTGAATGTATGTGGTAGTGTATTTTTGGCCGTAGCATAGCGAGTTTGGAATGTATGATGATTTGGATCACTTGGACATGTTATATAGACTATTTTTATACTTTTAAACTTGTCCATGAGTGGCTAGAACATGTGAGAGGCCATTTGGACCCATTTTGGACCTTTTGGGTGCCAAAACTGGTAAATTTGTGAGCTCCATCAAAGTATGATCGGATGAGCTCTTCTTGCCATGAAATTTTGCATGCCTTTAGAGTTTGTATAGATCTTATTGAGAAGCTAAAGTGGGTAATATTCGGAGGTCTAGAGAATATTTAGTGAATTGTTGAAATTGGGAGATTTTGGTGGTTCGGCCATGGTACTGTTTCATTGGTCTGAAAATGTTTCTGTGTCACTTATAGATAAAATGGGGTCTAAATGTCATGAAATTTTATACACATAAACTAGACAACTACAGTGAACTATAAGAACTAGAACCACTTAAATCAGAGGTCTTTAGAGAGAGAATGAACCTTCTGAAGTTCTATATCAGCATCAGGGAGCCCATCCGACCACCGTCACTGTTCCATCGATTTTTGAGGTCTAGGGGCTACTGAACTAATCTAGAATTATTTTTTTCCTCTATTAGACATCTATAGCTTTTCAAGTTGGTATAGTTTGCTTAGATTGGATTTTTTTGGATTTAATTATGGATTTTCGAAGTTCATGATAGTAAATTGGGCCAGAAACAGAGACAGTCAGACCTTTACCTGAGTTTTGATATCAAACATGGTCTAAACACCAATATTTGGATTGGGAATTATTTTTAATGTAAAGTTAACACTTATATCTTTCTAGAGAGCTATGGTTTACTAGATTTCCATTTTTCTATAATTAGATATAATTTTCCAAAATAGAGCCAAAAATCAGACTTTTGGGCGAATGTGAGAAATTGCATTTTTCTGGTTTTTGACTCCATACCCGTGGATTATGGTTTGTTTTATGCTATGTATGAGTTGTATAAATGAAGTGTGAGTAGAGAATGTGACTGATGGGTTCACAGGACCCACGAGGCAGAAAATGAGTGTTTGAAACTCCGTTTTATAACATGAAAATGCCACGGATAGTATTGATTATTTAGAAATCATATGGAACCAAGCCCAGAAAGGAGGCTAGATAGAGTTCATATGTTAAGGTGTTACATTTTTGGTATCAAAGCAATGGTTTAGGCACTTTTGCTTAATATTAGGCTCTTGAATGATGAGATTTACTTGTGTTTGGTGTGAATGGTCATGGAAGTGGTAGCATCCATATGCATATGTGCTAATGATAATATTGTGAACTGAGGATTGCTACTTCTTTTCAGACATGGTTGAGACTAGATAGGGCAGGGGTAGAAGTAGACCACCTAGGGCTCAGAGAGCTGAGCCAGAGGTTCCTGTTGGGACTGAGGATCCTTTACGGGCCATCATGGAGAGATTAGACCGGTATAAGGCTATGATGGGCTAGCACCAAGAGATGCTGGAACAACAGAGGTATATTGCTCAGTAGCAGCATGATATGATCATGCATTTACAAGATACCCTGGCTAAGCAAGAAAAAGCCAGAAGGGATGCCCCTATACCTCAACCATTCACATCTAGTATTCCACCTGCACCTCCCCAGGAGCCTGTTGCTCCACAAACCCAGACCCCTATCCAGAAAGTGTTAAAGCAGTTTAGGCAGAACAATCCACCCTTGTTTGACGGGGAGTTAGACGCGGATAAGGCGGAGGCTTGGGTCATGCAATTAAAGAAGATATTCTCGGTGATGGATTGTACCACCGAGCAGAAAGCCCAGCTAGCCACTTTTATGCTAGAAAAGGAAGCTGATAGATGGTGGTGTAGCACGCAACCTCTGATGGAGACCAAGAATATACAGATAACTTGGGAGACCTTCTTGGTTGAGTTTTATGAGAAGTATGTCCCTAGTTCAGTGAGGAAGAAGAAAGAAATGGAGTTTATGGGCTTGAGACAGACGGATGAGATGACTGTGGACCAGTATGTGGCCAAGTTCATTAAGTTGTCTCGGTATTCCTTTTACCTCCAGAGGTATGATAATAAACCCTAGAGATGTGAGTAGTTTGAGACTGGGTTGAGACCCTTGATTAGCGACAGAGTCACTCCACAGCAGATTAGGAAGTTCAATACCCTTGTGGAGGTCAGCAGGGTGATTAAGACTAACTTGCAAGCTATCATGCCTGCTGCGACCACAGCTAGTCAGAAGAGGGTTCCAGATTTGAAAAGGCCAAAACCAGAAGAGGGTTCTAGTTTGACACCTAGTACCAAGAGGAGAGGCAAGGGGCCATGGAATAGAAGGCCACAGCGAGGTGTGCCACCTCCTTAGGGCCAGTCATCCTTCCAGCAGTCTCCGGTCACATGTTTTAAGTATGGGAAGCCAGGGCACATTGCTAGACACTGTCCTCAGATGGATACAACGCCTCCTCCTAGGCCACAGACCTAGGGCCGAGTGTTTACCCTTACTCAGCAGGAAGCCAGCGCATCTCCTAGTTTGATCCGAGGTACGCTGATAGTGAATGGCTTTTCTGTAGTTGCTATGTTTGATTCGTGTGCTAGTCACTCGTTTATATCTTATGATTGTGTGAGGAAATTACGTCTGGTTATTAGTGTCTTGCCATTTGACTTGTCTGTCATTACATCCACTGGAGGTCACGTGGTTACTTCCCATACTTGCTTAAATGTCACTGTTCAATTTAACCATTGTCATACCACTATTGATTTGGTTTGTATGCCCTTCCATGAAATTGATTTAATTATTGGTATGAACTAGTTAGCCGCAAATAATGCCATATTTGATTGTGAACACCGAACCATTTCCTTACCTACTTGTGGGACCATACCTAGGGTAGGAGCTGAGTTATCCTTTATGACTATACCCAGGCTGAAAGATATTTAAAGTGTGGATGTCAAGGGTTTCTAGTCTTTTTCTCTATTTAGGCTGAGGTAGAAGAAGGGATAGAGGAGATCCCAGTTGTCAGAGAATTCCCAGAGATTTTTCCTAGAGAGTTTGATTTTAGTGGCCTACCCCCGAGAGAGAATTAAAGTTCTCTATAGACATAGTGCCTGGGGCTGGACCGGTGTCTAAAGCTCCTTACAGGATGGCTCTTGCTGACCTTGCTGAGTTGAAAGAACATATAGAGGAATTGTTAGAGAAAGGGTTTATCCGCCCTAGTGTTTCACCTTGGGGAGCTCCAGTGTTATTTGTGAAAAAGAAGGATGGTAGCTTGCGTTTGTGTATAGATTATAGAGAGTTGAATAAAGTTACCATCAAGAATAAATATCATCTCCCTTAAATTGATGATTTGTTAGATCAGTTGGTTGGGGCATCTGTATTTTTCAAGATAGATCTTAGATCTAGGTACCACCAGTTGAGAGTGAGAACTGAAGACGTCTCCAAGACGGCTTTCAGAATGAGATATGGGCACTTTGAGTTTCTTGTGATGCCATTCGGGTTGACGAATACGCCCATTGTGTTCATGGATTACATGAACAGGGTATTCAGACCGTATCTAGATCAGTTTGTGGTGGTCTTCATTGATGATATTTTAGTGTACTCCCGATCTTTTGAGGAGCACGAGAGGCATTTGAGATTGGTCTTAGACACCTTGAGAGAGAAAAGGTTGTATGCCAAACTTAGTAAATGTGAGTTTTGGCTGACCGAGGTATGATTCTTAGGTCATGTGATCTCACGAGATGGGGTAGCGATTGATCCCCATAAAGTTGAGGCTGTGTTACAGTGGGATAGACCTAGAATGATCACCGAGGTTAGGAGTTTTCTAGGTTTGGTAGGGTATTATAGATGGTTTATTCAGGACTTTTTTCGGATGGCCTTACCACTGACGAGCCTAACCAGGAAAGATACACCTTTTGTGTGGGATGAGAGATGTGAGAAGAGTTTCCAGGAGTTGAAACTCTGTCTGACCATTGCCCTTGTACTAATTATCCCTGACCCTAGTGAGCTATTTGTGGTTTATTGTGATGCTTCGGGCAAAGGGTTAGGATGTGTGTTGATGTAGCAGGGTTGAGTAGTGGCATATGCCTCGAGGCAGTTAAGGCTTCATGAGGAGAATTACCCCACGCATGATCTGGAGTTAGCCGCCGTAGTGTTTGCTCTTAAAATTTGGAGACACTATTTGTATGGTGCTACCATAGAGATTTATAATGACCACAAGAGTCTGAAATACCTGTTTGACCAGAAAGAACTCAATATGAGATAGAGGAGATGGATGGAATTCCTAAAAGATTATGATTATGTGTTGAAATACTATCTAGGCAAAGCCAATGTGGTGGCGGATGCCCTGAGTAAAAAATCCATTCATGCAGCCCATATGATGATTAGGGAGCAGGAGCTCCTAGAGAAGTTCATAAACTTGAACCTCTCTTGTCAGGTGGTATCGGGTAAGTTGTATCTGAGTGAAACCCGAGTTGAGAATGTACTGAGAACCCAGATCTTAGATGCCCAGAGAGAGGATAAGTTCCTGAAACAGATCAGGAATAAGATTACCTAAGGTAAGACCTCAGATTTCAAGGTGTCTGAGGATGGTATGATAGTATACCGAGATAGAATCTGTGTGCCTAGTCAGAATGAGTTGAGAGAAAGCATTTTAGAAGAGGCACATAAGAGTAAGTATACTATCCACCCAGGTGCCACCAAGATGTATCAGGATTTGAAAAAGATTTTCTGGTGGCCAGAGATGAAGAGCCATGTGACGGATTATGTGGCTAGATGCCTAGTGTGTCAGAGGGTAAAGATAAAACATAAAAAACTGGCTGGGTTGTTGCAACCTCTAGATATCCCTGAGTAGAAGTGGGATAGTATAGCCATGGACTTTATTATGGAGTTACCTAGGACATCCTCTGGACACGATGCTATTTGGGTAGTTGTGGATAGACTGATGAAGTCTGCACACTTTTTAGCTATCAAGGCTACTCATACACTGGATAGATTAGCCCAGTTGTATATCAGAGAGATAATGCAACTTCATGGAAGACCCAATAACATAGTTTCAGATAGAGACCCCAGGTTCACATTGAACTTTTGGAGGTCATTGCAGCTTGCCTTAGGGACCAGGTTATGGTTTAGTACTGTATATCATCCCCAAACAGATGGTCAGACTGAAAGGACCATCCAGACATTGGAAGATATGTTGAGGGCATGTGTGCTAGAAATAAGGGGTAACTGGGATGCGTATTTACCTTTAGCAGAGTTTGCATATAATAACAGTTACCATTTCAGTATTCAGATGGCCCCTTATGAGGCTTTGTATAGGAAAAAGTGTAAATCCCCTCTGTGTTGGGTTGAGTTAGGTGAGAGAAGTATGATAGGACCTGAGATTGTGGACCAGACCACCCAACAAATAGAATTGATTAGAAAGAGACTCCTCACAGCCCAGAGTAGGCAGAAAAGCTATGCTGATAAGCGAAGGAGGCCGTTAGAGTTTGAGATTGGAGACTATGTGTTCATTCGAATATCTCCAATGATGGGAGTAGGTCGGTCAATGAGGGTAAGGAAGCTCAGTCCTAGGTATATTGGTCCATTTGAAATCCTTGAGAAAATTAGACCCGTGGCTTACCGAATAGCCTTACCTCCTAACCTAGCCCAAATCCACAGTGTTTTTCATGTCTCTCAGTTGAAAAAGTATTTACCAGACTCCTCACATGTCATAGAATATGAACATGTGCAATTGCAGGAAGATCTTTCTTATGTAGTGAAACCGGAGAGAATTATGGATGCTAAGCTAAAACAGCTGAGAAGCAAGAACATTTCGCTGGTGAAAGTGATCTGGAGAGGTCTGACATCTGAGGAAGCAACCTGGGAATTGGCGGATGAAATGAGGCAAAAATATCCAGAATTATTCCCTTGAGGTAAGTCTTTAAATTTCGAGGACGAAATTTCTGTTAAGAGGGGTAGAAATGTAACAACTGGGAAAAGGGAAAAAAGGAAAAGAAAGTAGAAAGTGGAGAATTTTCGAAATCCAAAAATTGTTCCAAGTCTCCTCGCAATAGCGAGAAATGGCCTCGCTATAGTGAGAGTGCCTGTTCGCAATAGCGAAGGTGATTCTAGCTATAGCGAGTGCGTGCGAGCATTCCATATAAAACTAGGGGGCAGCTCTACGTAGCGTACGCCATAGCGAGAGTAGAGGTCTGGAACTGACGCGAGTTCGCCATAGCGAAGGGAACTGATACATGCTCGCTATAGCGAAGGGAACTGATACATGCTCGCTATAGCGAAGGTTAAACCTCGCCATAGTGAAGGCAGCTAACACGAGCTCGCTGTAGCGAAGGTTAATTTTCGTCGTAGTGAGGGTCAGTCCGGAAGAGAGTAAAGAGCGAGAAAATGACTTCATTAAATGCTCAAACTCATTCCTTCTCTCATTTTTGCCCTAGACTTCGACCCAAGGAGAGAAAAGAGGCGTGGAGAGTGAGAGAGACCAAGAGAAGGAGGAAGAGCAAGAGAAAGGTAAACAAGTTTCTCCCATTTCTCCTTAGAATCTGGATCTCCTATCTTTGCCCTCTCTTTTTACGATTTTGTTTATGAGATTAGTGAGGTTTTAAACAAGGGTCAGAAGAGGGAAAGTGGAAAACACCCTTGAATCTCTTTATTTTCTTTGAAAATATTGTTTCCACTACCTTAGGAGCTTGAGAGAGAGAAAGAGTTGATGGCATTCTAGAGAGAGAGAGAGAACCCTAGGTTTTTATGTGATAGAAGGGTTGCTCTGAATTAAGTTAAAAGAGAGTAATTTATGCTCTTTGATGTGTTTAGGCTCAAGTGAAGCACCTCTATCAAGGTGTGAGTGTGAACCTAAGAAGGGAGAAGAGAAATTGAAAGGGAAGGCTTGTGTTGGCTTTGGCTCCAAAGGTAGCTCTCTTTTCACTCCTTCTTGTTGCGTTCTTGGATGTAATAGTCATAGTATGTTTATGTATATGCTTATTGTGTGAAATATGTCATATGCTATTGCTTTGATACATTGATGCCAATGTGCTTGTGTGTTGGATTGTGAGAATTGCTCGGGTGAGGTAGTGTCGAAAGTCCTTTGAGATGGGTGAGACAAGGCCAAAAGTCTCATATCCGAGTGAGGCCAAGTCAAAAGTTCCTAAACTCGGGTGAGGCTATCCAAAAGTCCCTAAACTCGGGTGAGGCTAGACCAAAAGTCCCTGGAGCACATTTTTGGCATTGTTGTGATTTCCATAGCATGTACAACATATAGGTTGTGATTGAGAATGGTTGGGTGCCAAATTACATGCTTTGACTTGTTATATGCTTTGATTGCTTACATGATTGAGTGCATGAGCTACTGAGATTCCCTGAATCTCACCCCTTCCCCTCCCATATTATCATGCTAGGTGAATTTCAAGGAGGAGCAAGTGCACACCAAGGAGCCTAGAAACATGTGTAGCTAGATGTTAGCTTATTTTGACTCTTTTGATGTAAAGTGGTGCCACAATGTATATGCGCCCACTATTTTTGAGATGTAAATATTGTAACAAGTGTAAATGCATGGATATATGATGTACAAACTCTGTAGAGAGCCAAATTAATGGAAATGAGGGTTTTGCCTCTTTTGTTGAATGCATGTGGTAGTGTATTTTTGGCCGTAGCATAGCGAGTTTAGAATGTATGATGATTTAGATCATTTGGACATATTATATAGACTATTGTTATACTTTTAAACTTGTCCATGAGTGGCTAGAACATGTAAGAGCCAATTTGGACCCATTTTGGACCTTTTGGGTGCCAAAACCAGTAAATTTGTGAGAGCCGTCAAAGTATGACCGGATGAGCTCTTCTTGCCATAAAATTTTGCATGCCTCTAGAGTTTGTAGAGAGCTTCTTGAGAAGCTAAAGTGGGTAATATTCGAAGGTCTAGAGAATATTTAGTGAATTGTTGAAATTGGGAGATTTTGGTGTTTTGGCCATGGTACTGTTTCATTGGTCTGAAAATTTTTCTGTGTCACTCATAGACCAAATGGGATCCAAATGTCATGAAATTTTATACACATAAACTAGACAACCACAGTGAACTATAGGAACTAGAACCACCTAAATTGGAGGTCTGTAGGGAGAGAATAAACCTTCTGAAGTTCTGTATCAGCATCAGGGAGCCCATCCGACCACCGTCACTGTTCCATCAATTTTCGGGGTCTAGGGGCTACTGAACTGATCTAGAATTATTTTTTTCCTCTAGTAGACATCTGTAGCTTTTCAAATTGGTATATTTTTCCCAGATTTTATTTTTTTCACTTTAATTATGGATTTTTGAAGTTCATGACAGTAAACTGGGCCAGAAACAGAGATAGTCGGACCTTTACCTAATTTTTGATGTCAAACAATGTCTAAACACCGAGATTTGGATTGGTAATTATTTTTAGTGTAAATTTAACACTTAGAGCTTTCTATAGAGCTATGGGTTACTAGATTCCCATTTTTCTACAATTAGATATGATTTTCCAAAGTAGAGCCAAAAATCAGACTTTTGGGCGAATGTGAGAAATTGCGTTTTTCTGGTTTTTGACTCCATACCCATGGCTTATGGTTTGTTTTATGCTATGTCTGAGTTGTATAGATAGAGTGTGAGTAGAGAATGTGACTGATGGGTTCACAGGACCCACGAGGCAGAAAATGAGTGTTTGAAACCCCGTTTTATAGCATGAAAATGCCACGGATAGTATTGATTATTTGGAAATCATATGGAACCAAGTCCAGAAAGGAGGCTAGATAGAGTTCATATGTTAAGGTGTTACACCTTATATATATATATATAGGTTTAAGAATGACTTTTTTAAAATTTCTCATTTTGCCCTTTGTTCTTGGCATTTTTGTTTCTAATTCGTTTTAGCTTCTTTTTTAGAACCATCTTTTCTATTATAAAATTTAGGTTCCTAATTTAGTAAAATGCCTTTGGAATCACTCAAATTAGAACTAAGACCTTCCCGAACAAATCAGTCAAAATTTAGGTCGACTGACATTGAAAAACGTCCACCGGTGGGGCTTTAGCTGTCTTGGGACTTTCCATGGTTTTCAGGGCCTCTGAGAACTTCAAAAAACTCAAAACTTTCATTTAAAAAACCCTTCATATCCAATTCCATACCATACAAGCTTTAACACATTATACAAGAAGATCTTGTACTTACTGGCGAAAACCTTATTGACAAAGTCTCAGAATTTGCACTACAAATTACAGGATCTTGTCGACAAGATCTTGGACCCAGGTGATGAGATTTTATCTCAGCCCTTAAGTTAACTTGGTCCACTACCATACTTCATGCTATTTTCGAGTCTCATATTATGGAATTTACAAGAATATAAGAAAATAGCATATAAGAGTGAATATTTTAGCGTTGCGTTGCATATAAATTTTTTTCATTTACTTATGGAGAAATTGTATGTTATATTTCTCATGTTTTCTGTCATTTTTTAAGAACCAGATATTACACATTTGGCCTCCATTCTTTAGTCCACTTGTCTCACCTAGACATAATTAAATATTTATGGAGGAAGAGTGAGATTCAAAGAATTTTAGTAGCTCTTTACCCTTTCAAACATATATAATGGATGCAATTTCAAGTCAAAGAATGCATGCATATCATTGAGGCTCCTCATGAACATACATAAAACATTTTTTTAGTCATGTGAACTTATACATATCAAATATAGGCTCTTAAGGGCATTGGTCAAACCTCACCCAACTTTTTAGGGACTTTTGGATTTGCCTCACCCACTTTCAAAGGACTTTTGACTTAACCTCACTCTTCTTGAAATTTTTGACTTTGTCTTACCCATTCCTAAGGACTTTTAGCTCATCCTCACCCATGCTAAGAGACTTTTGGCATAACCATACTTATTCGAGCCACATTACATACATAAACATATTTTTAAAAGTATTATGGTACCATAGCAAATAAGCAATAGCTAAAAACATTTCTCATAGTTCAAACATACACACAAGCACTCAAAGACAAATAAATATCCAAGTAATGCATGCGAGCAAGGTTAGAGAGTTACCTTGAGGCAAGTGTCATACACTTTTCTCCTTAGTTCTTCTTCCCCTTTTCAACCAAGTACTTGTAACTAGGTGGCACTTGCTTTTCTTGGCCTAGACACATCAAATGAGACATGATTCAATCATTGAAGCAAGTTTTAGTTTTATACAAACTTTATGGAAGCTTACTTTCTCATATAACTCTATTATGGTTCCATACAAGACACAATGAAGCAACTATTAGAATTCATGATCTTGGCTCCATTTTCTCCTTCAATCTAAGTCTCTTGACTTCATTTGTACTTTTTAGAGTCATCACAATTTCATTTCAAGGAGCTTAGATATAAGTTACTTCTTAATGTCTTAAAATGGAACCTAAACTTCATCTCACAACCCATGCTTCTTAAATTCATTCTAATGCTTCCTTTGATATTCATCTATCATATTTAGTTCCTTTCTAGCATTAGAAAAATTTAAAAAACTCTCTAGGTGCTTGAAGTAGTCTAGGTCGAGACATACATGGGATTATGCACCCATGGAGTTTGCTTGCTTCTCTTTAGGGAATTGCTGCTTGGGAGACTTCCTAGGGATCTTGAGAACTTATTCACACTCTTAGACAACCTAAATTATCATTAGAAAGTCTCTTACATATTAAGGTGCAACAAAATCCCTAACTTTGCTAACTTAATTTCTAATGCCTTTCTTTTGGATTTCATTGCACAATCTTGTTTCTCATACTCCAAAACCTGTGTTTCTTCTTTTCTAGGACCAAAATTCACTCCCTCTTGGCTGGGCTCAAGTTGGCCAAAAATCACTCAAGGGAGAGCAAGCAATAGAAAGCATAAATAGGCATGGAATTTACCTTGTTTCAAGCCTTTTTCAAGAGCTCTTTTACTTGCTTCAAGCTCCTCCTTCAAATTCTAACTCTCTCCCTCTGAAGTAGTCCCAAATGAATTAATAAAATTATAGGGAGGAAGAGGAGAAGGAGAGGAACAACATTTGTGAAGGAGGAACCATGAAAATCCAAGAATTTTCTTACCTTTATACAAATATTTCTCTTTCAAATTCCTTTTTCCTTGTGCTTCTTCCTTGGTCAAGCTCTCTTCTATTTTAAACCAGCAAGATTGTAGTTAAGGGCTGGAGCAAGTGGCTGGACATTTAAAAAGCCAAAAAGGTAAAATTAACATACTTTTTCAACTTTTCATTTTAGTCTGTAATTCATGGTTTGTCTGTTTAGCCTTATTTCAACCCCTTTTCGAGAACCATCTTTTCCATCATAATATTTAGGCTCTCAAACTTATAAAATAGCTTTGGTTTCACTAAAAATGGATTTAAAATCATCTCGAACAATTCGATCAAAGTTTCAGTCAACCTTTTGTTGAAATCTCTCACTAGAGGGGTTTTAACTGTTCTAGGTATTCTTATGATTTTCAGGGCCTCTAAGAATCCCAGAAAACTTAAATTTTCTATTTAAAAATCTCCCGTGTGAGTTTTCCAAAATTTTCAAAAATTACAAAAATGCCCCATCTTATTTTTGTAAATTTTCTTAGCTCTGATGGTTTAGGTTTTTAAGCAAGTCAAGCATCAAATCCTTATTTTCAAGGGTCTAAATTGTTTCTCTAATTTTATTTGGCCACTTTCCCTTCGCTTTAGGGGACTTCATTTGAAAATCGCACATTTTTTTATTCTTTTTGGGCAAATTGGGTGTTACACTCAACACACCCAAAAACCTTGGAATGCAAGGTTTCAACCAAAACTAGGAAAGTCTAGAACAATTTCCAGCGAGTAGAACAAGTGATGCACATGACTGAAAAGGCCAAAAACCAAGTTTAAAATAGAGCAAAAACACTTATGAAAAAAGAAAGAACTAACACCTAGCTAACTTTCCTAAATAATTAAGAAGCCATTTCCTTGGCAATGGCACCAAATTTGATGATTGTGCTAAGCAAACTCAAATAACTAGGTTGAATTAAAATTTGTAGTTAGTAGTGCTACTTAAATTGTTTCCCTAAGAGTTAGATTCGAATTGCTTGTAAAAGAGTTCTTTAGATGTGAAAGCCAAGTGAAAAAACAAGAATAAGAGGAAATTAGAGGGGTTTAATTTCTAGAATTTAATTGAATTAAAGTAAACAACAAGAGTTGAAAACTATAACTAAGTGATAAAATCAACTAACAATATAAGTAGCTAACCTTAGACTCACCTCTTTGACTTCAATTATTATTACTCTAATTAGATAGACTTAAAACCTAGACCTAATCCCTTTTTTCTGATGCATTCATTAAAGAAATTCTCAATTAACTAATTGAGATGCAAGTACTTAACCATTTGGCAGTTTGTAACCATAATACTATCAAATGATTAATACTTGCGTGTAAGAGTTAGAACACATCTAAACATGAGTTTGAAGGTTCTTTTAGGTTATTGGACCTTCTACCTAAGAGTCTAAATCACCACTTAAACTTCTAAAAGTCTCAATTATCTCAATTAATAATGAACTCCAGCATCAATTACACAAGAACCATTGCACAATTAAGCTAAAATTTGCAAGTAAAAGAGGTGGAAAATGCACAACCATTCAAGAGCAATTCATCAAATACTTAAGATGTAATAATACATATCTAATTCTTAACAAAATTTAGAGAATTAAACCAATCCAAATCATCCACTACAATCAAGTTTCCATCAACTAAACGTAATTAATAGAACATTAAATAAAGTAACATCAAAAATAGAAAAGAAGATGAGAAAATTAGCCTAGTCTTTATTAAAGTTGAGAGCTCAAATTTCATCAAGGAGTTAGCATCTAAGATTAGCCACCAAGAGGAATTAAGCTTTCATTGATTGCAAAAATTAGAGGAAAATGAGATGTAGAGCCATGGACATAGGAACTTCCATGAATGAGGGAGAATGGATGATGATTTCTTCTTTTTCGTCAATCCCCTATTCTGTGTCAATCTTGAGCCTCTCCCCTCTCTCCACATGACCTGGTTTTAGCCTATGCCTTCCTTTTCATTCATTTGTGAAAGTTGAAGTGCTATGTGGGAAAAACTTGTAGGTGTTATTGTGCATCTGCCATAAGTGAGCTAGACATGCGTGTATCTACATGCATGAACGAGAGCTCTCTCCACATCAACCTGGTAATGTGATTCATCCCCGTGTCAATGTGAGAGTAAAACTATGTGTGTATTAACCTGGTATGCTCTTTATTCCCCTCAAACAAAACCCCCTTTCTACATGCCATGTCCATGATTCGCCCATGTGCCATTGTATGTGTGTTAGTGAACCCAAGTGTGATTTTAATGAATGCAAAGTGTGAGACTTGGACATTGAATGTATTCATGTGATAATAGGCTGTGCATGTGTGTGTATATCCTAGACTTGAGACTCCCACCTGTCTCTCCATTATCAGCCTATGAGTTGAATTAGTGTGTGAATGATCTGCGCCTTCACATGATTCATGTGAGCTCGCGTAAGTGGACGGATATGGGCCATGTATGATGAGATGCATCAATTCGAGTGAAGAAATGTATATGCTCTTATTGTGTGAATTAGCCACACCTTCTCTTCTCTAATTTTTAATTTTTATTTTCTAAAATTTTCATTAAAAATTTGGGCAATTATTCCTTCCTTCAAGATGTATATATGTAGCTTCCAACTCTTTTCCAAATCAGTTTCCCCATTTAAATTCCATTTGTCCATTAAAATCTACATAAATAATGGAAAATATTAAGTAGGAAAATTCACAAAATTATTTAAAAAGAATTTATGCATTAAAAACAATTTACAAGTTAATTCCTAAAGTGCAAAAATGGCAAATAAAATCAAATTTCATCTAATAAAACCCATTAAGTCATAATTCATCATTAAAATGTCCAAATTAAAGAGAATAAAATATATAAAAATTGACATTGATCATGATGCTTTAATAACGAAAATTTCTGCAGCCAAAAGTAATGATATAAGTAGATGTTGTTATAAAATGAATATGGCTTAGGATATGTGTATATTCTTTTATGGTATGACACTTCAGATGTTACTAGTGATAGAAGAGTACCACTCAAATTTAAAGAGAAATTTTGTTGCATAGCTATAAGATATGCATTATTGTATAGGATTGAGTGTTAAAAAATAATAAGAGAATAAGCTAAATGTTATAGAGATGAGAAAGTTGTATTAAATGAGTGGACATGTAACATCTTAGCTATCTAGCTCTTATCTAACTAAAAGGATTCAACAATAAGTCCATCTACTAATAACAAAAAGATATTGAATCCAAAATTTTTGAAAATTCATATACTTGTCTTTTTCATAAATTCCTTGTCCAAGCAATTTAATCATTAAAAGTAAAATGTACATAAGATTCTAGAGAAAATATGGCAGAGTTTCTCCTTATAAAACTAACTATTCAGACCAATGAAATGGTCACATTTCAGCCTTAACTCATAGACATAAGAAAATACAGATGATAGTAGTGTCATATACCATAACCTGGGCATAAAACATCAACTGAACTAAATAACTCAAGCTAGAATCATACATCACTGCTTATAGTATGCTATTGTACATAATACATCATGATGGAGTTAAACATAGTCCATATATATTCTTTATACATTACAAAAAGATTTAGGTACAAAACTATTATATAATTCTACAAGTCCAAACATCATTCTTTCTATTTTCCTTTGTTGGCACTGGAGCTTCCACCTGGCACTGGTTAGTGGAAAATATAGAGATAGGGGTGAGATTTGGAAGAATCTCAGTAACTATACTCAAACTACCCCAAATAAGCATGAGACAATCAAGCAAGAATGATGTAAGTATGCATGGTCATAAAACTAACATAAATGCCTCACATGTTTGTAATATACTCAATCATGGCCATGAAACTCTATTTAGCTTAGGCTTTTCTCTTGGGCTTGGGAGAACTACTACGTTCATTCCCATTACCTCTCTTTATCTCTTAGCCTTAGCTTATTAAACATGACATATAACTGATGTAAAATGTAAAAAAACATATATTATAATAAAACAACCAATACAATACAATGCATATCAAGCTCAAACAAGTTTGCATGCAACTAGATAGGGAAGAGTAAGCTACCTTTGATAGGTGATAGAAATCCAAATAAATCTCTAAATTTCCTACTCAATTTCTGGTTCCATTTCTTTTTCTTTCTTAGCTCTACATTTACAATGGGGTGGAGCCTCACTAGCTTATCCTAAAATATCATAGAAACATATTATTAACCTTTAATGCTTATAACTATTTCTCTTAAATCTTTAAGATTTTTATCTATAATTTAGGCTGCTTAAATGCACTTACAACTCTCTTTATAGGTGCTTTTCAAGGCACAAGCTCATTAGGTGGTAATTATGCCTTCTAAATGCTTAATATTTACCACATTCAAGGGCCTAAATTTGAGAAAGTCCCTTTTCACTTTAACTTCCCATGATTGGTTCCACACTTAGGCTTTAGGTTAGGATTTCACTAAGTTTAAATCCTAAGCCAATTTATGCTTCTAGAATTCATATTTAAAGCCATAGATTCCATAGTCACTATTCATTTGGTCATGGTACATGATGGGATACATTATGTAACCTTAAGCATCAAGGGGTGATTTTAAGAATTGCACTTCTAGGCTTTAAAATCTTGTCATACATATTCTATATAGTCATATTAAAATTGATTAGAAGCATCACAAGCTTGGTTACACCAACCTAATGTCAATTGTCTCCATAATCCTCTTTCTTGAACCATAATTTCCAACTTCCAAAATCTAACTTCTATGTTCAATCTAATGCTTCCATAATTGTTCTTATATCATTTTAATACTATCCATAGCCCTAGAATCTATTGAATGATTTCCAAACCTCTTAAAATTCCTATTGGCCAAATATGGAACCATAAAACCCTAACTTATACATTTCAAGGTTTTAATTAATTCTAAGCTTAGATTCTTGTTCCTTGCATCAAATAACATCTAAATATACTAATTAGGAATGGAAAATAACTTGGATAGCCATTGAAGAAGCCTAGGCTAAACCATTACACAATACGGTCTAACTTGCTTTCTTTTATGATTCAATGGAAAATTCCATCAAGAACTAATGTGGAAAAACTCTCTTTCTCACTTTCCCTCTCTAGGTTGAAACTTATATGGCCTAAAACACAAGATTTTACAAGTATTTCAAATGAAGTCTTACCTTAAAACGAAGCTCTCTTCATGTAGATTAATTTCCACTAATTGTTTTCTTAAAAAGAGTTCCTTTTTGTCTTGGGTCAAACCTAAATTTCCAAATTTTCAAGGAAAGAAAACCACCATTAGAAAAGCTCTTAGGGAGAGAAAGAACTTTCTTAAGTAGTGCGAGGTGAAACGGGGCCGTTTACTTACCTAAATGGAGGCTTAAACTTCTTCTTTCTCTCTACCTTAATGTCACACCATGAATAAGCTTTTTTCTAAAAATAGAAGTTTGGAGAAGATGATGAGGTGTATCTTACTTAAGAGGCCTCATTTTATAATTTTTCTAAATGACTATTTTGTCCCTATGGGCTCGTTTGCTTCGTTTGAACTCGTTTTTCAGTTTTATGATCTAATTACTCTCTACAAGTTTTTGGGTGATCTTTCACATAAAAATATTATTTTTGGGATTTGAATGGCTTAAAATGGTAAAAAATAGCTCCGCTTAAAGTTTTAGCACTGTCTGACCCTTTCAGCACCTCGGAAAAGACCTTAACTAATTCTAATTGTTCTTATGGTTTTCAGAGCCTTTGAAAACCCTGGTGACCTTAATTTTAGGCTTTAAAACTCTTTTCCCTGAATTTTCTAAAATTTGTTCAAAATTACAATTTTGCCACTGATAAGTCATTTTTATTCGTTTTACTATTTTAGCTTTGCTTTCTTTCCTTATATGATTTTCTATCCCCATTCCTCGACATGTTGATTAATATTTTACCATTATTCAATTTACTTTAGGATCCTCTTTTAGTAACATACCAATCATAGTTTAGTTAAAAAGACGATTGTTAGAAGATACACCAGACATGATAGAATTAGAAATGAATGCATTAAAGAGAAAGTTAAAATTACATGTATTATGGAAAAAATTGTAGAATTGTATTTTAAATGGTTTGGGTATATGTAGAGAAGACCGGTAGAAGCCCCAGTAAGAAGAGTAAATCAAATAGAAAGTAGTCCAATAATTAGAGATAAAAGGAGACTAAGAAAAATTATAGACAAAACCATTAAAAAAGATTTAGACTTAAATAGTTTGTTTATATAAATGATTTATGATAGAACTTTATGGTGTCATTTGATTCATGTAGCCAACCTTACTTAGTGAGAAAAGGCTTGTTATTGTTGTTGTTCTCCTCACATTGCACCTTAGGATACAAGCCTTATATAAATGGAAAGCGTATTGAAAGAGCTTTCCAAAAACATTTAATTTGCTTGAATTAGAGTTAAAATGAGAGAGATATGAGGCCATGAAGTTTTCCCTGAAAAAATGACATTTTTGTAAATTTAAAAAAAATTGTAGAAAGAAAAGGTTGAAGAAAAAGTTACTTGCCCACTTTTAGGGGTAGAGAGTGTAGTTCACCCCTAGCTTTGTTTGCCCTAAAACCTGTAATACCCCAAAATTAATTAAGGTGTTAATATTATATTTAGACTAATTAAAAATAATTATTATGGAATAATTGGGTAAGCTATATGAATGAAAATTTACAGAGAAATAAGTTATTAATATAGGTTTAAGATTTTAATTAGATTAAAGCTTAATTTTGGCCCAAAATTTAATTTAAGTAAGCCATGGATAAGGATTTATGAAGGCCTAATGATTTTAGGTGCAAGCCCAACTCCTTATCATGAGATTTGGGCCAAGAGAGATCACCTAGCAATGCCCCAATTTGATTTAGTGAAATAGAGGCCCACGACCCAATTTACATAAGCCCTTATAGTTGGCCCAACACACATTATGTAGACCCAAATTGGATAGACTCTTGAAATTTGGCCTGACCCAACTACAACTCTGAAGTCCAACTCATGAGACTTAGCCTAACTAACATCAATCTTTGAAGCCACTAGATTTTGGGCCTTCAAATCAGCACACTCTTTCTAACCCTTAAAGTCTCTACAGCCGATCTCACTTAGCACTAGCCCACTTAAAATAATGGGCCCAGTGGACTAGCCCATCTTCACTAAAACCCTAATAAGTCTTCTCTCCACCCATTTGGCTGCCAAGAAATTTATGTTCTGTAAACTTAGAAAGCTATTTTAGC
Source organism: Erythrophleum fordii (assembly GCA_032878935.1). Lineage (NCBI taxonomy): Eukaryota > Viridiplantae > Streptophyta > Magnoliopsida > Fabales > Fabaceae > Erythrophleum > Erythrophleum fordii. The sequence continues at coordinate 1,517,243 of JAVQMF010000025.1, read as the reverse complement.
ACTTGAGAAGAGAGGCTAGGGTTTTTCTACATTCCTTCACCATTTCTCACTCCTAGAGGATGATTTGGCTAAGGTGAGTTATATATAACTTAACACTCTCATTCTCCTCTTCATTTTGGTCTAATTAGTTTCTGGTTTTGAGCATTTTCATCTCCTTCTCAAATCTGAAATTTGGTGTTTGGGTATTTCCTTGTAAGATTTTCATAGTTAGAAACTAGAGAGGTGATTGGGTAAGCATTTTCCTCTCATTTTGTGTATTATTTTGTTGAAAAATGTCCTTAAGGATTGATTTTCATTATGGGTTCTGCGATTGTGCGAAATTATAAGGAGATGAAGGTGAAACAATGAAAATTCTGGGCTTGATGACTGAAATCCGAATTTGGGAATGTCCCATGGTATGTTCTTGGTAATTAAGGCTTAACCCTGTTCATTTAAACTCTTAGATGTATGGGTAAGTGACTTCTCTCCTTTTATGAGATGTATATACTAAATTCCCATAATTTGGATTGACTTTTGGTGCATGGCTTGTATATGTGCGAAAATGGAGATGTGGGGATTGAATCATTGTGAGCTTTGATGTCTTAACCTTGAATTAGTGCAAGTGACCCTTTAAGAAGCTAGGTGAGTTACCTTTAGGTAGTCATTAGTAGTTCAACTCTTTGACTATCTGATTTGTTAATAGAAATGACGATAATTATACTTGTTATAGGTTTGATGTACATTTAGATTTTTATGGTAGCTAGAGGTAGAGTAATTGGCTTCATTGAGGTAATTGGGGTTATTTTCCTAATTCCATGTATATTCTTATATTAATCTGATTTTTGTCACACATGCTTGATTTTGAAATGTTAAATAACTAGTTGACTACTTGAATTGTTATTGAGATTGGACCTTATGAGTCTATAGTGGAGCTATGGTGCGGCTGCCACCTGTGCATATGCATCGATTGAGCACCAGGTTATGATCAGACTCCAAATGTATTGAGCCCTAGTTGTGTTCATTATAGAGTAGATGTCATGGACAGATCTCTTCCGATGTTATTGGCCATTAACATGTGTATGAATGCTGGTATGGGATAGTAGTCATTGGTAGTTCAACTAGTTCATTTGCAAATTGAATTAATAATTCTGGTATTGATGATATGAAATTGTATTGGATTGATTAACTTGTACATGTATATGAAAATTATCTTTTGTTACTGAGATTGTATATCTCACCCTGTTGTGGGCTAATATTTTCAGGCACTGGACCTCTTAGTGGTAAGGAGAAAATTAATGTAAGCTTATTAAATGGCTTGGTAGTTATAACACCATAAATTCTAACTCATCTTATGCTTTTGAATGACATAATATCATGAAGCATAAAGGATTTCCATAGAAAAGCAAGGAAAAATGGGATTATTTTGGCATCGCATCATACTAAAAATTTGCAATCGATATCATGTGGACCGTGTGAGCTCATACTATGAAATTTCATATTTAATTACATCATTATAACTCATTTTCATCATAAAAAAGTGCCCAAAACTCATGGAAACCGAAATGGAGTATAGAAAATGGAAGTCCATTCTCGGCCAGAATTGGCCTCTTTTCTGGGAAAACTTTGAGAAATCATAACTAATTCTAAAAAACTTGAAATCATGCAATCTTGGTCATTCTGGAAAGCTTAGGATGTATGCTTCACACTAAAATATTCCTAGACCATAACATTCATCACAGAGGATGTTTGATATCCAAAATGGTCTAAAGGTCTGACTGAAATCTGGAGTTGTCACAGAATTCTGCAGAAAACTTTGAAAATGCCAATTAATTCCAAAAAAATACAATCTATACAAATGATACCAATCTGGAAAGCTGTGGATGTTAAATAAAGAGAAAAAATATCTCTAGATCAGTTCATCAAGGCCAGACCTCGAAATTTAATGGAACAGTACTTCTGGTTGGGCAATTTTACTGATACTGGACAGAAACTTCAAAACTTCATATCTCCCTCTTTAGACCTCTAACTAAGATGCTTCTAGTTGGCACGAGTCACTGTGATTGTCTAGTTTCTCTGTATAAAATTTCATCACAATTGAACATCATTTGAGCCTCGTGTGATAGAGTTTAATTTCGGACCAAATGAATAGTGAAGTAAACTAGCAATTATGAAAATTGCCAAATTTGAAAAAATCATCAAATATTCTATAGACTTCCAAAAATTATGATCTTTAGCTTCCTAAAAAGCTCTAAATGAGACCTAATTTTATGCAAAATTTTAGATCAAGACTAACTCATTTGGCTAAAAAAGTGATATAGGGTTCCATTATGGTCAAATTTGGCTTCATGTGAGGTACCAAATTTGCCAAATGGCTTTCCTTTGGTTGTGGCACCTTTTGAGTAAGTTTAAAAGTATATTTAAGACTTGTGTGAGCTGCCCAAATGATTCCAAACCTTATACATCTCATTTTGGCCATTCAACCCACACTTATACACATTTCCATTAAACTTCCACATTACATATTTTGGCATCTCATGCTTAAAACATAAACTAGAGGTCATACAACATATTCATACATTTAAACATCAAATAATAACATATTTATACATGTCTCAAGGGTCATAGCCCATTTACTACATTATATATATCATATGGTACAATCATAGTCTTAAAGTGGCAAAAGCTAAACACATGATTGTCAATCTCCTTCCTTTAGTGTTGTTGGCTCCCATTAACATATCCACTTAGTTCACCTAGCATGTTAGATCATTGGAGAGGAGGGGATGAGATTCAAAGAATTCCAATAGCTCATCTCCCATTCAATCATACATAATCTGTGCATAGCAAGCTTTACAAATGCATGCATAAGGAAAATGGAAGTCATGGACATTTTAAAAGAAAGCTTGGCATATGAACAAATTATACAAGATATTCAAGAGCTCACCAAGTGTTTGGATTGGCCTCACATTTCTCCTCATGGATTTTGGACTTGCCTCACCCATTCTTTAAGAGCTTTAGACTCAACCATACTCTTTGGAGCCCACTTTGCTTTTGGGAGACTCTTTGCTATGTCTCAACCAAGCTCAAGGGTTCTTGACTCATCCTCACCAAAGGGAAGAGTTCTTAGCCTATTCACATTCAAGCAAACTCATACAAACATCATATGCTCATTTGAAAATATAACATGACATCAAGAATCATGGCATATAAAGGCATGCTAGCATACTTTTCATAGCTTGAAAATACATATACACACATTCTAAAACAAGCTAAACACACATCCATGCATGAGAGAAGGTGGAGAGAGCTACCTTGTACACAATTACACACTTTTTCTTTTGCATTCAAGCCTCCTCTTTCGACTCACAAATTGGTGGGGATGGCTTCTATTGGCCTAGATATAATTTATAGGAGCCAATTAGGTTCATGAAACACATTCTAAGGTTACATAACTTGATGAAACACTAGTTTGCTCTATAAGCTCTATTATGGTCCATATTGGCGCCTAATGAAGCAACACCTTTTAAATAATTTTTAGGCCTCATTCTTTCCTCTCAAATATAATTCTTGACTCCTTTTAAGCCTCTTGGAGTCACCACATCATTAAAACAAAAAGGCCTAGCACCATGTTGCTTCTTTAGGTCATAATATGGAACCTAAGATACCAAATCACTTTCTATGAGTTCTAAATTTTTTCCAAGGCCTCTCTTCATTTTCATTCATCAAATATGACTCAAGAATGGCCTTGGAAAAATTTAAAACTCTCCCCCACTACTCAAACCTTCTTTGGCCGAGACATAGACATCATTTGGGCCATATAGAGGTTTCTTTGTTTTCTTGAAGGAGGAAGCTTGTAGGGAGCATCTTAGGTGTCTCAAGAGCTCATTTATACTCTTAATTAGACCTAGGAAGCATCACATAAATTCAGGATTTGAAAGGTGTACTAAAAACCCTAAGTTTTACATCTTGAATTCTAATAGTTAGTTTGTTGTTTTCTTTACATATTCTTATTCCTCTCCATCAAATACCTAAGAATCATGCTTGGTTAGGCTTGAAATTCAGATCTTCTTAGGGTTCTTAGTGCAGGTCAAAATGGAGAAGAAAGGAACATCAACATAGCTACCATAAAATGCATTTTTACCTTGTTTCCTTAGTTAGTTTGGCTTAAATCTTGCTTTCTCCAAGCTCTTCTCTTCAAATCCAAAATTTTTCCTCTGTTCTTCCTTTAAAACAACCCTCAAAACTTCAAAAAAATCATGGAGAAGAAGAGGGAAAAAGAGGAGAAGAGATTGATGGAGAGAAAGCATGAAAAACAAGTAAATTTATATACCTAAAGACTTGAATTTTTCCTCCTTCTTCTCTTCCCTTGGTGCACCATTCTCCTAGGGTTCTGCTTCTGGTTTGGGGCTGGAAAATCTGAAGCTAAATGAGGGAGAGTGTGAGGCACCACCTATATATAGTTAGGGCAAAAAGACTTTTTCAAAAATTCTAATTTTGCCCTTCATACTTTGCATTTTCGTTTCTCCTTCGTTTTAGTTCCTTTTGAGAATTGTCTTTTCCATTATAAAATTTAGGTTCTTAATTTAATAAAATGCCTTTGGAATCACTCAATTGGGAGCTAAAACTTTCTCGAATGAACCGGTTAAAATTTGGGTCAACTGACATTGGAAAATGTCTACTGAAGGGGATTTAACTATACCGAGGCTTTCCATAGTTTTCAGGGCCTCTGAGAACCATGAAGAACTTAAAACTTTCATTTAAAAAGCCCTCCTTTATAAATTCCAAAAATTACTCAAAATTACAAAAATACCATTACGTTTCATAGATTTTTTGTAAGAAATTATTGCTTCATTCTAGCTTCGTTTTTCTTTCTGTTTGAGCTTGGGATTCTCATTTTTAGGAGTCTAGAATGCTTTCTAAATTTTTTGGGACCTTAACTACATCATTTTTGGGGAATTTCCTTTTGTATCCGGTGAATTTCGTTCATTTACAGAGAAACTGTACGTTACGTTTCTCACGTTTTCTCTGGTTTTTGGAGAACCGGATATTACAGTAGCACATAGGATTAGAAGCCTTGTCAAATTGTATTGTAATTAGATTGCTAGTTTTATATCATTGCTGCAATGCATCATGAATTACTAAGTATGGGGACTGTATATGTAATTTAATTATAATGGAATTGAATATTTTGATTGTAATTGGCTAACAATGAATAAGCGACTTACTCTTGTATGAACATTAAGCATGGGCCCCATGCACCTTGTGGCCATAATACATTTTTTGTCACTAAATTATGGTTTTTGCTGGTGTGTGATAGCTTGGTGAGTAGAAACCAATACTTTAAATTTTGGGATGGATAAGGACAAATTAACTAGGTAAATCAAGTAGATGAACACTATTAGGGGTTCACAAATGGAGGGAGCGTGGCCCTAAAGAACCCCTAGATAGAGAGTGGAGAGTATGAGACAAGATTTTTAAAGTAGTAGAATCAGAAGGAATTTCATTGCGCCCAAAATATTGTAAGTTGCAGCCAATAGAGGCGAAGTTGTCCAAGAAGAGCACCAAAGAGCAATTCGCCTCAGCGAAATGTGAGAGGCAAAACTGGGAGTCGTCCAGAGGGTAATTCACCGCGACTGAATTGGAATTGGCTGCGGTAAACTTTTACGAGAATTTGTGAGGCGTTCTAGAGAGAAATTAGCCGTGGCAAAAGGGGAAATTGGCCGCGGCCAATAGTGTGAGGTGAGCGAAATAGGTTTCAGGAGGCTTCCTCGCCATGGCACCATGTAGGTTAACCGCGGCGAAAGTTTAACTCATCGCAGTGATCAGTAACAAAGTAAGAAGTGAACCCAAGGGCAATTGGCCATGACTAAGGGGAATTTAAACATGGCAAACGTCCTGAAACCCTTATATTAACAAGGAAATCTTGGTTTTTCATATAGTAACCCTAAAGGATGACTTAGAAACATTGGTAGAAGATTCTTATAAGTTGAAATGAATGGGTAATAAAACCAAAGGCTTATAAATGAATGCTTGTTTTCTTGATATACATGAGTGCTTGTAATTATATGGTTAATGACTCTAATAACATTAAGGTTCAAATTTTCCTATATTTTCTGAAGTTAATTAGTCGTAATGTCTTGTAACCCCAGATTATGATTATTAATCACGTATCTAACCTTAATTACAATGATTAGAAATTAAGATCGTCACAAAACCTGGCCCAACAAAAAGAGAAAGAAGAGCAGTATCTAACAGTGGTAGCCCTATCACTAAGAAATGCCACTATAATGCCACGTGGGGACCATACACCACCTTCAGGCAAGTATGCTTCTTTCTTTCTTAATTTTTTCATCATCTTTTGAACTAGAGATGAAGATAAGATGCTTGGGGGCATGTGTATTATTTGTTCGGGTTCATTTATGGCTCTAAAAATTCCTTATTTTGAGAGATTCACTTTGACATATGATTTTCTTATTTTTACAATATCGTTAGTCATTTTTTAGCACTTTTTGGGCTTTAAAAAATGTGAGATTTATGTATAAAAAATTCATAAAAATTACATTTATGAATTATAAAAGTACATGACCTCTTAATAGATTATTATGAATGTAGAAACACCTCATTGGACATCTATAAGCACATTTAAAAAGATAAACTTAAGGGTTCTTGGGTCATTCTCACCATGGCTAAGGGTTCTTGGCCTCACCACACTCAAGCAAATTAAAGCAAGTATCATAAATATCATTTAGAACCATAATGCATCATCATGATACCATAGCATATAAAATCATGCTAGAATACCTTTCATGGCTTAAAACATACATACACACATTCAAAGACAAGTCAAGCATACAATTATGCATGAGAGAAGGAGGAGTGAGCTACCTTAGAAGCAATCACATACTTTTTCTCTTGAATTTCCTCTCCCTTCTTCAGCCTCACACACATAAAGGTGTGGGGATGATTTCTCTCAGCCTAAACATAATTTATGGAAGCCAATTACATTCATGGCATTAATTTTAAGGCCACATAACTTGTTTAGACACTAACTTAGCTCATTAACCTTTTTATGTTTCCAAGAATGCACCTAATGAAGCAACACCCATCAAATAAATTCTAAGCTTCATTCTTTCCTTTCAAATATGATTCTTGACTCCTTTTAAGCCTCTTGGAGTCATCACACAATTAAAACAAAGAGCCTAACTACATGTTACTTCTTCAGGTCATATTATGGAACATATAAAGCCAACTCACTTTTTATGGCTTCTAAATTTTTTCCAAGGCCTCCCCTTATCTTCACTCATTATATATGACTCAAAATGGGCTTAGAAAAATTTAAAACTCTTCCTAGGTATACAAACCCCTCTTGGCCAAACCTAGGAAGTATTTTGCTCTCCATAAACTTTGCTTTGTTTTCTTGATAGAGGAAGCATATGGGGAGACTTCTAGTGTAACATCTAGCCTTTCCGTAAACCTGAGAAACGAAATGTTCGGTTTCTCCGTAAACAGTAGAAATGGGCCAGATACAAAAGGAAGTCCTTGAAATAGAAGGAATTGGGGCCAACTAAAGTTATAATAAAATTTTAAATAATAGAAAATGAGGATTTGAGCCTTGAGTTGTCCAGAAACTAGGGTCGGAGCAATTCGAAAAATTTGCCGAAAGGCCAGTGGCATTTTCGTAAATAAGTGTAATTTTGGAAAAGCACCTAGGAGGGCTTTTTAAATGGAAATTTTGAGTTGCCCAGGGTTCTCAGAGGCTACAAAAACCATGGGAAGCCCCGGGACCAGTAAAGCCCATCCGGTGTACTCTTTCTGATGTCGGTTGACCCAAACTTTGACCGATTCGTTCGGGACGGTTTTAGCTCCGATTTGAGTGATTCCAAAGGTATTTTTATTAAATTGGGAACCTATTTATTATGATGGAAAAGACGGTTCTCAAAAAGGAGCTAAAATGAAGGAGAAACGAAAATGCTAAGAACGAAGGGCAAAATTGGCATTAAAGTGTTAAAAGAAACTTCTTTCTTCTTCTTTATATGCCACGTTCTGCCTCCCTCTCTCCAAACCGACTTGCTTCTGCCCATTTTCAGAGGAGAACTCCAGCTCCTTAGGCGCACAAGAGGAGGAGGATTTTGGAGGAAGAAATTCAAGAGAAAGGTAAGAAACTTTAAAAAATTCCATATCCTTCCTTCTTGAACCTTGCTCCTCTCCTCTCAAGCTTTCTTTCTATGGTTTTAATGGAGAGTTTGGTGCTGTTTTTAGGGCAGAACAAAGAGGGGAATTTCGAAAATTTAGGGAGTAAGCCAACCAAGTGGAAGAACAAGCCAAAGGAAGCAAGAAAACAAGGTAAAACTTCCATTCTTTGGTAGTTTCTCCCTCCCCCTTCCTCTTGCACGAATTTGACCACCATGAGCCCAATTCTTAGGGGCTGTTTTCTGTCTAATTTATGGAGGGATTAGGGGTTTTAGATGGCAAGGATTAAGAATGAACCAATAGAATCAAGAAAGGAGCATTAGGAAACAAAATGGAATCATTAGGGATCCAAATGCTCCCTTGCAAATCTGATTTTATATAAATGTTCTTAGGCTTAAATGAATGTTTAAATGTGCTCCTAAGATCCCTAAGAGGTCCCCCATATGTCTCTTCCTCCATAAAATGAACAAAACCCCATGGAAAGTCATGAACCTAAAAGTTGGAAAAGTGTAGAGCACTTAAGGGGATTGTAAAAACTGATTTAATCAATAAGTTCCCTTAGTTGTTTAAGTGTTTCCTTGACCTCCTAGAACTCTTAACAACCTCCCTAAATGGTTCCCCCATCAAGGAAAAATCAAGAAGCCATGAAATCCCATTTATGCTCTAACTTTCGGCCAAGTAGGAATGGCATAGTTAGGGAGAGTTTTAAATTGTTTTAAGCCCATTTTTGAGTCATACATGATGAATGAATGTGAGGGGAAACCTTGGGAAAAATTTAGGAAGCTTAGAGAATGAGTTGGTGCTTTAGGTTCCATATTGTGACCTAAGGAAGCAACATAATGTTAGGCCCTTTGTTTTAATTATGTGATGACTCCAAGAGGATTAAAAGGAGTCAAGAATCATATTTGAAAAGAAAGAATGAGGCCTAGAAATCATTTGAGGGGTGTTGCTTCATTAGGTGCCTTTATGGACCATAATGGAGGTTGTAGAGTAATCTAGGGTTTAAGCAAGTTGCATAGCCCTAGAAATTGTTTCATGAACTTAATTGGCTCCCATAATTTGTGTCTAGGCCAAGTGAAACTATCTCCACCAACTTGTGGGTGTGTGGCTAAAAGAGGAGGCTTGAAAGCTAAGGAAAAAGTGTATGTTTGTATACAAGGTAGCTCTCTCCACCTTCTTTCATGCATGGATATGTGTTTAGCTTGTTTTAGAATGCTTGTATGTGTATTTTCAAGCTTTGAAAAGTATGCTAGCATGACTTTACATGTCATGATCCTTGATGCCATGTTATGTTTTAAATGAATCCATGATGTTTGTATGAGTTTGCTTGAGTGTGGAGAGGCCAAGAACTCTTCCCTTGGGTGAGGAGGAGCCAAGAACCCTTGAGCTTGGTTGAGACAAAGTAAAGAGTCTCCCAAAAGCAAAGTGGGCTCCCAAGAGTATGGTTGAGTCCAAAGTGCTCAAAGAATGGGTGAGGCAAGTCCAAAATCCATGAGGAGAAGTGTGAGGCCAATCCAAACACTTAGTGAGCTCTTGAGTGTCTTGTATGATTGATTCACATGCCAAGGTTGCTTTTAAAATGCCTATGATTTCTACTTTCTCCATGCATGCCATTGTGAAACTTGCTTGCACATATTATGTGTGATGGAATGGGAGATGAGCTATTGAGATTCTTGAATCTCACTCCCTCCTCTTAAATGTCCTAATATGCTAGGTGGACCAAGTGGATATGCCAATGGGAGCCAACAACACTAGAGGAAGGAGATTGACATTCATATATCTAGTTTTTGCTTTATGGAACCATAATGATGTTCAATGATGTATATGAATATTGTAAATGGGGTATGACCCTTGAGACATGTGTAAATATGATATTTTATGATGTTTAAATGTATGGATATGATGTATGACCATTAGCATATGTTTTGAGTATGAAATACCATGGTATGAGAATGTAAAGTTTGGTGGTTATGTGTATAAGTGTGGGTTGAATGGTCAAAATGAGATGCATGAGGTTTGGGACCATTTGGGCAGCTCACACAAGTCTTAAACATGCTTTTAAACTTGCCCAAAAGGTGCTAAGACCAAAGGAAATCCATTTGGCAATTTTGGTACCCAATATGGAGCCAAAATTGACCATAATGGAACCCTATACTACTTTTTGGCCAAATGAGTTAGTCTTGCCCTGAAATTTGGTACACCATTAGGTCTTATTAAGAGCTTTCTGGGAAGCTAAAGATCATAATTTTCGGAGACCTAGAGAATATTTGATGAATTTTCAAAGTTGGGATTTTCTATGGTTTCTGGTATGTGCACTGTTCATACTGGTAGATTTGATTTCTGTGTCACTCGATAGCCAAATGGTGTCCAATGCTTATGAAATTTTATGTGCATATACTAGAGGTCATAAGCTTTCTGTGTCCACCGAGATCACCTCATTTGGAGGTCTGAGCACAGAGTTATGAATTTTTGAAATTTGCTGTCAGTAACAGTGGCGACTCCAAAGCTCAATCACTGTTCCATCAGTTCCAGATACCTAAACGTATCTGTTTCATTCGGGAATTATTTTTAGTGTCACGTTAACATTTGTAGCTTCCAAGAGTGACTGAATGTGTGTGATTTCGATTTTTGTAGAATTAGTTATGAATTTCAGAAGTTTGCATCAGTAACCTGAATCACAGCCCAGGCAGCCAGTGAGTCTGTAGCTTTTTGGATGTCAAACGTCCTGTGTGATGAATTGTGTGACTTGGACGTATTTTTAGTGTGAATTAGACATCCTGAGCTTTCCAGAATGACAAAGAACACATGATTTTGATTTTTCTAGATTTAGTTATGATTTTCCAAAGTTTGTGACAGAAAAGAGGAAATTCTGGACGAAAATGCAAACATGAATTTTAATGTGTTCCTTTGCTTTCCACGAGTTGTAGACCAAATTTGATGATGGAAATGAGCTATATTCATATATTTAAGTATGAGAATGTGATAGATGCATTCATATGGCCCACGGGACTCCAAAAGAAAAATTTTACCCGTAGAGAAATGTATTTTAATTCATAACTCCCTATGCCACTAGATTGTTTCCATAGAACAAACATAAGGTGAGGCATGGGAATTGCATGAATTGAGTCTTAGAAGTATGGTGTTACATCTAGAGATCTTAGGAGTTCATTTAAACTCTCATTTAGGCATAGAAATCAAGGTACCAAATCAGATTCTATAAAAAACATATGAAACCCTAGAATTTGCATCTTAAATTTTCATGGTTATTTGTTAATTTTCTTTACATATTCTTAATCTTCACACCCTTTTTCCTAAGAATCACCCTTGGTTCTATCTAAAAACCAAGCCCTTCTAGGACTTCTTGAGAGGGGCAAACCATAAGGAGAAGGGAAGCAAAGGGTAGCAACCATGGAAGAAGAAATTACCTTGTTTTTCTTGTTTTTCTCAATTGAATCTTGTCTTTTTTGCCCTCCTCTCTTCAAATCAAAATTTTATCCTTAATTTCTACTTAAAATAGATTTATAAACTTCAATATAATCATAAAAAACAAAGGATAATGGAGAAGAAGAGGTTTGGAAAGAAGAAAGCATGAAAAACTACTAAGATTCCATACCTTCAAGCCTTGACTTCTCCTCTTCTTCTTCTTCCTCTTGTGTGCCACTCTCTTAGGGTTTCTTCTCTGGTTTAAGGCAGAGAAATATGAGGCTAAACGAATGGGAGAGTAGGGTGCCCTACATATATAGGTGAAGGAAGAATGACATTTTAAAAATTTTCATTTTACCCTTCATTTTTGACATTTTCATTTTTTATTCGTTTTAGCTCTTTTTTGAGAATCGTCTTTTCCATTATGAAATTTAGGTTTCCAATTTAGTAAAATGCCTTTGTGTAACACCATAAATTTTAGTTCATTTCATGATACTCATGTGCTTCACATCATTAAATTCCAAGAGGGAAGTAGAAAAGTCTATTAAAATAATGCATTTAATTACATTGCGTCGTGTATAAAAATTTCATTCAGTGTCACATGGACCGTGTGACTCATGATATATATTCTCATATTTAATTACATCAATACAACTCTTTTACATCATAAAATGTGGCTCACAACTCAAGAAAACTAAAACAAAGCATAAAATATAGAGGTTTATTTTCAGATAGATTAAGCCTCTTTTCTGTCCAAATTTTGGAAAATCATAATTAATTCTAAAAATATTAAAATCACATATTATTGACCATTCTAGAAAGCTACAAATGTTTACTTCACATGAAAAATATTTCCAGACCATAACATCCACCATAGAGGACGTTTGACATCTAAAAATGTCCAAAGGTCAAACTACCTTCTAATACTATCACAAACTTCTGCAGAACAATTTGAAAATGTCCAATTAATTCCAAAAAAATTCAATCCATGCTAATGATACCAATCTAGAAAGATATTAATGTTAATTAGAGGAGAAAAATATTTCTAGACCAACTCAGGCAGCCCAAACCTTGAAATTCAATAGAACAGTAATTGAGGTTAGACAAAACTCCTGATACTAGATAGAATGTTCAAAAATTCATATCTCCCTCTTTAGACCTCCAAATGAGATGTTTCTAGTTGCCACAAGTCACTATGAATATCTAGTTTTTTTGTATAAAATTTTATGGCAATTGGACATCATTTGAGCCATGTGTAATAGATTTCATTTAGACCAAATGAAGAGTGCAACAGACCAAAACTAGAAAAAATGTCAACTTTGAAAGTTCATCAAATATTCTGTAAATCTCTAAAAATTATGGTCTTTACCTTTCCAAAAAGCTCTTAATGAGAGCTAATTACATGCCAAATCTCAAATTAAGAAGAGCTCATTTGGCTAAAAAGTGACGTAAGGTATTAAAGTGACCAAATGGTTTTCCCTTGGCTTGGGCACCTTTTGGGCAAATCTAAAAGTACATTTAAGACTTATGTGAGTTGCCCAAATGGTCCCAAACCTCATGTATCTTATTTTGGCCTTTTCATCCACACTTATGCATATTTCCATAAAGCCATTCATGAAGCTATAATGCCATAACATACTCAATTTACATTCTATCATTCACATAACATATTCTTTCATTCCTACATTATATAATATCATAATTATATATGTCTCAAGGGTCATAGATCATTTACAATAATACTATACATCATGAAGCATCATTATAGTTTTAAAAAGACAAAAGCTAGGCATACGGTTGTCAATCTTCTTTCTTCAATATTGTTGGCTCCCATTGCCATGTCCACTTGGTCTCCCTAGCATGTGAGATCATTGGAGAGGAAAGGATGAGATTCAAAGAATCCTAATAGCTCATCTCCTATTCAATCATACATAATATATGCAAAGCAAGCCTTAAAAATATATGCATGAAGAAAATGAAAGTCATGAACATTCAAGAAGCAAGCTTGGCATGTGAACAAGTCATATAAAACATTCAAAAGTTCACCAAGTGTTTGGATTGACCTCACACTTTTCCTCATAGATTTTGGACTTGCCTCACCCATTGTTTAAGAGAATTTTAGACTCAACCATACTCTTGGGAGCCACTTTGCTTTTGGGAGACTCTTTGTTATGTCTCAACCAATCTCAAGGGTTCTTGGCTCATCTTCACCATGGTTAAGAGTTCTTAGCCTTTCCATACTCAAGCAAACTCAAACAAATATCATACATTTAATTGAGAACATAATATGTCATCATGAAATCATGGCATATAAAATCATGCTAGCATACTTTCATGGCTTGAAAATACATATACACACATTCTAAGACAAGCTAAACACACATCCATGCACAAGAGAAGGTGGAGAGAGCTACCATGTATACACTCACATACTTTTTCCTTGGATTTCAAGCCTCTTCTTTCGGCCACACACCCATAAATTAGTGGAGATGGTTTCTCTTGGCCTAGATACAATTTATGGAAGGCAATTAGGTTCATGAAATAAACTCTCAGGCCATACAACTTGCTTAGATACTAGATTGCTCTTTAAACCCCCATTATGGTCCATAATAGTACCTAATGAAGTAACACCCCTCAAATGATTTCTAGGCTCCATTCTTTCCTTTCAAATATAATTCTTGACTCCTTTTAAGCCTTTTGGAGTCATCACACAATTAAAACAAAAGGTCTAACATTATGTTGCTTCTTGAGGTCATAATATAGAACCTAAGACACCAAATCACTTGCTATGAGTTCTAAATTTTTTCCAAGGTCTTTCCTAATTTTCATTCATCAAATATGACTCAATAATGGCCTTAGAAAAATTTAAAACTCTCCCTAGCTATAAGAACTTGCTTTGGCTGAAACTATGAGTTTTCTTGGCCTCCATGGAGATTTCTTTGTTTTCTTGAAGGAGGAAGCTTGTGGAGAGCATCTTAGAGGTCTCAAGAACTCATTTAAACTCTTAATTAAAACTAGGAATCATCACACAAGGTCAGAGTTTACAAGGTGCATACAAAACCCTAGAATTTGCATCTTGAAATTTAATGGTTATTTTGTTGTTTTCGTTGCATATTCTTGTCCTTCTCCCTCAATTACCTAACATTCATGCTTGGTTGGGCTTGAAAATCATATCTTCCTATGGTTCCTATGGTTATGCGAAATGGAGAAGAAGGGTGGGTGAAAGCATCAACCATAGGATGAAATTTTACCTAGTTTCCTTGCTTATTTTGGCTTGAATCTTTCTTTCTCCAAGCTCCTCTCTTCAAATACAAACTTTTCCTTGAATTTCTCCCTTGAATCAGATTTATAAACTCCATTTCAATCAAAGGAAACAAAGGAGAAGGGAGGAGAGGAGGTGTGGATGAAGAAAAGCATGAAAAATAACCATGAAAACATACCTTTAGCTTGGAATTTCTTCTCCTTCTCTTCTTCCCTTGGTGCACCCAAAACCCTAGTTCTCTCCTCTGAAATTATGCAAAATTTTCTGATTCCAAATGGGGAAGAAAGTGGGGCGCGACCTATATATAAGTGTAGGAAACTGACTTTTTTAAAATTCTAATTTTGCCCTTTGTACTTTGCATTTTCGTTTCTTCTTCGTTTTAGCTCCTTTTTTAGAACTGTCTTTTTCATTATAAAATTTAGATTCCCAATTTAGTAAAATGCCTTTGGAATCACTCAAATCAGAGCTAAAACCTTCCCGAACGAATCCGTCAAAGTTTAGGTGCACTGACATTGGAAAACATCCACCAGAGGGGATTTATCTGTCTTGGGGCTTCCCATGGTTTTTAGGGCCTCTGAGAATCTTGGAGAACTCAAAACTTTCATTTAAAAAGTCCTCCTGTGTGAATTCTAAAAAGTGCTCAAAATTACGAAAATACCATTACGTTTCGTAGGTTTTCCATTAAAATTTGTTTCTTCATTTTAGCTCCGTTTTTCCTTCCATCTGAGGCTAGGATTCTCATTTTTAGGAGTCTAAAATGTTGCTCAAATTTTTTAGGATATTAACTAATTCATTTCAAGGGACTTGCTTTAAAAACGTATCCATTTCATCATTTAACGAAAATCAGACATTACACTTTGGAATCACTCAAATCGGAGCTAAAATCTTCTCGAATGAATTTGTTACATTTTAGGTACATCGACATTGGAAAATGTCCATCGAAGGAGTTTTAATTGTCCCAGGGTATCCCATGATTTTCAGGGCCTCTGAGAACCCTAGAGAACTCAAAAATTTCATTTTAAAAACCCTCCTGTGTAAATTCAAAAATTTGCTCAAAATTATGAAAATGCCATTATGTTTCGTAAGTTTTCTGTAAAAATTTATTTCTTCATTCTAGCTCTGTTTTTCTTTCTGTCTAAGCCTAGAATTCTCATTTTTAGGAGTCTAGATGTTACTTAAATTTTTCAGGACCTTAACTAATTCATTTCGGGGACTTGCTTTGAAAACGCATCCGTTTCTATCATTTAACGAAAATCGGATATTACATGTCCCACAATCCTCTTCACACTTCTATTTCTATAATTTTCAACCATTAATGGAGTCTCGAAGAAGGGAAGAGAGAGAGAGAGTTTTCAAACCTCCATTTAGGTTAGTAAACAGTCCTGTTTTACCTCGTGACAATTAAGAAGGTTGATATACTTTCTGAGAGCTTTCTAATGGTAGTTTTTTATTTTATAAAAACTTGAAGTTTAGATCTGACCCAAGGCAAAAATAAGCTCTTTTCAAAATACTAATCGATGGAAATTGAATAACACAAAGAAGGCTTCAAGATAAGGTATGAGCTAAGCCTTGAATCAAACCATATATAGAACTATAGAGCTTAAAATGCCTATTGTGGAAAGAGGCCCTTCTCCATGCTTTCATGCACTTTAATGATAGTATGGAGCATGTAGAATTAGAGTATGGCATGAATTTAACAAGAAATTGGTAAGTTTAAGACCCAAATGGTCAAAACAAACCCATAACGAGTTTGAAAATGTATTTCTACTCATAAAGGCCTTAATGGACAAATTTGGCTATGACAGTTGGTAGGCGTTTAGAAAACATCCTAAAGTTTTCTATGAGTTAAAGTTTGTAATTTTTGAGTTAGTAAGAATATATTATAAATTTTTGAATTTGCCATAGTAAAACTACCCTATATCAGTTTTGGTCTCTGGTATAGCCACAATTTTCATGTTCTTTGAGAGGTAAAATAGATTTATTTTAACTTATAATTTTTATATAGATTGGGCACATCAAGAGCTTTCTAACAAATCTTAGTTTGCCCAGTTTGGTACTCCTAGCCAAAGTTATACATTTTCAAAATTAGCATTAGAAAACTATCCTAGAGCAAGAACTAGCCAATGTTTTGCCATTGTTATGGGACCATGTGAATTCAATTAAATCTAAGACTTTTACAATAGAAAGTAAACATCATAATCTTTCTAGAAAGATATACTTGCCTAATTTGGAGGTCCTAAGCCAAAGTTATGCAATTTTAAAGTTAATCTATAATATGTGATATAAGGGGAACTTGAGGGGCATATAAGCAAGTTAGCTTATATATGCATTGGTTGCTTATTTTTCAAACTTAATATGATATTTTAGGCATGTGGAAATGGCTAGAGTGGTCTTCGGATAAGAAGACCAAGAAGTGAAGATTTAAGCTAATAAAGGTCAAGTAAAAGAGACAACTGAAGAGAGTTAAATAAGGCAAGAGGCAAAGTAAGAAGTTTAGAATCAACTCTTGATCTCCCAAGTACAATCTCTCCTTATCTTGTATGTAATTGAGTGTTTAAATGAGTTGAAATGCTTGTATGCTTGTTTGTTTAATGATTTCATAAGTTATACTTTGAATTGGCTTGTATCAATTTTATACACATAAGATGTTATGATTGGCTCCTAACTCTTCAAGGTAGGGAATTGAGTACAATAGCTCTTCCTTAACTCAAAGTTGCATTTGGTAGAGCTCAATTAGTATGAAGAAGGATTATGTTTTGGCTTCTAGCTCCCTATAGTAGGGAATTGAACACAATAGCCTTTCCTTGGCCCAAAAATGAGTTAAGTTGAGCCCAGCTAGTATCTTTAAATGCCATGGCTTATTGTAAAATGAGTTTTTATGCAAAAAGTTACATTGGAGTTTCATAGTGCATAAGAATCACTTGCTTACACCACATGGATTGCATTTCTTCATGGCATTTTTGTATACATTGATTTGATTGAGATTAGTTACTGAGATTCTCTCAAATTTCACCTTTTTTTTATTCTTCCTACTAATAGGTGTCAAGTAGAAGTACCAATGCTAGCAAAGGAAAAGAAACAAAATGATGTTAGAATTAGAAAACAATATGAATCATATATGTGTATGATTTTATTGTAATATTACAATGAATGTATGTGTCAAGGTTTACTTCCTTAATGATGTAATATGTGAAATAGGACAAATTTAGTAGTGATGTAACTTCAATTTAAATTTGTTAGTATTAGAGGACGATGTATGTTCAAATAGTGTTATTTGATTTTACTGCTATCTGTATTTTCCATGTCTATGAGTTCTAGGCTAAAATGTGACCATTTAAGTGGTCTAGATAGTTAATTTTATAAAGAGAAACTCTGTCAAATTTTTCTTAAAATGTAACGTAAGTTTGTTTTTAGTTTGCATTTGTTAAGGTAAATTGGTAATAAGGTATTACCAGCGCTTTATCTGCTAAACTGGAATGACATGAAATTATAGATAAAAAGAAGTTGTAACACCATAATACTTCTCACCTTACTTTAGCCTTTCTCATGCATTTGCAAGGATTCTACATTCTTAGTAGGACACTTCACGGAGAAAAAGCATTAAGACAATGCCATATGCCATGTTATATGGGATTCAAAATTTTTCTTTTTCTTTTATGCTCTGTGGACCCTGTGAATTCTCAACCATTATTCTCTACTCATAATCCATCTATACAAGTCATAAACATCATAAAATATCTCATGAAATTCACATTTGCAGCCCCACACATCAAAAATTGAATGTTAAATTTTGCGTCCAGAGTTTAATTTTCTGGGTCAGACTTTGAAAATTCATAATTAAATCTAGAAAAATCAAAATCCAATAAACCATATTTTTCTAGAAAGGCCTAAATGTTAAATTTATGTTACAAATACTTCTAGGCCATGAAAACATCATTTGGACTATGATTGATAATAGAAAAGTATCATAGGTCCAGTTGTCCTAGAGTTCTGATACAGTTTACTGATATGGATTTCAAATATTCATAACTAATTCCAAAAAAATCCAAATCTAGTAAACCATACTAATTTGAAAATTTACAGATCTCTAAGTTAAGGGAAAAATAGCTCCAAACCTAAAAAATGACATTAAGCTAAAGAAAATTGATGGAACAATACTGAGAGTCCTGCTGGATTACTGACAGTAAGTTCCAACTTCAAAAATGTATATCTCTCTCTACACACCTCCAAATGAGGTGCTTTTAGTGGCTGCAGGCCACTATGAATGTTTAGTTTCTCCATGTAAGATTTTAGAACCATTGGACCTCATTTGGCCCTCAAATGACACAAAAATGATTATGACCAAATGAACAGTAACTAATACCAAAATGCAAAATTTGCTGAACTTCGAAAAATCATAATAAATTCTATAAACCTCCAATTAATGTGGTTCTTAGACCAGGAAAAAATCTATCTATGAGATCTATAGGCATATAAAATCTTAGCCCCAAAATCGTTCATTTGTTCACTTTGTGATATAGGGCTGTAAAATGGCACTTTTAAGCCTTTATATATATCATTCAGGTACCAAATTCACTTTTAATATCATTATGACCATTTAAGCATGTGAAAAAGCATAAAACAACCCTCTAAACATGCTCAAAGGATCCAAATACTCATATATCACAAATTCACTCTCCCACTTGCCCTCATACAAAAGATCTTACATGCATATCTTTGCATTTTAATGTCAAAAACATTCCATATCATTCATATGCTTCCACCTCTCATACATACTTCACATATTCATGTATATACATATGTCTAAGAGGCTATACATCATTTATAATATGAGATTACATCATTTTCTAACATTATGATTACAAAATGGCTAAATACACAATCCTATTGTTAATCTTTCATCTTCAAGTATGGTGGCTCCTTTTTCTTTGCTCACTTGTACCACCTAGACATATAGAGATGGGAGAGGGAAGGGGGGAGATTCAAAGAATCTCAATAGCCCTATACACTTCCAATCAATGACATGCATGGTTTATGAGCTACATATGTGTAACGTCTAATTTTCGTAAACGACAAAAATGATTGCGTTTTCAAAGCAAGTCCCCTGAAATAAATTAGTTAAGGTCCCAAAAAATTTAAGTAACATTCTAGACTCCTAAAAATGAGAATCATAGCCTCAGATAGAAGGAAAAATAGAGCTAGAATGAAGAAACAAATTTTGATAGAAATCTTACGAAACATAATGGCATTTTTGTAATTTTGAGAAAATTTTTGAATTCACATAGGAGAGCTTTTTAAATGAAAGTTTTAAGTTCTCTGGGGTCCTCAAATGCCTTAAAAACTATGGGAAGCCCCAGAATAGTTAAATTCCCTCCGGTGGATATTTTTTAATATCGGTGTACCCGAATTTTGATAGATTCGTTCAAGAAGGTTTTAGCTTATATTTGAGTGATTCCAAAAGCATTTTTCTAAATTGAGAACCTAAATTTTATAATAGAAAAAACAGTTCTAAAAAAGGAACTAAAACAAAGGAGAAACGAAAATGCCAAAAACAAAGAGTAAAATGGAAATTTTTGAAAAGTGCTTCCTCCTCCCCCTATATATAGGCGCTGTAACATTCGATTTTCTGAAAATGAGAAAAATGTGAGAAACATAACGTACTGTTTCTCCATCAATGAACGAAATTCACCAGATATAAAAGGAAGTCCTCCAAAATGAGATAGTTAAGGTTTTAAAAATTTTGGGAAGCATTCTAAACTCCTAAAAATAAAAATCCTAGGCTTAGACGGAAAGAAAAATAAAGCTAGAATAAAGAAACAATTTCTTACGAAAATGTAATGGCATTTTTGTAATTTTGAGTAAATTTTGGAATTCACACAAGGGACTTTTTAATAAAAGTTTTAAGTTCCCCAAGGTTCTCAGTGGCCCTAAAAATCATGGGAAGCCCCGAGACAGTTAAATCCCTTCTGGTGGACGTTTTCTAACGTTAGTGTACCCGAACTTTGATGGATTCCAAAGGCATTTTATTTAATTGGGAACCTAAATTTTATAATGTAAAAGACGGTTCTAAAAAAAGAGTTAAAACGAAAGAGAAACAAAAATGCAAAGTCCAAAGGGGCAAAATTGGAATTTTGAAAAAGTGACTTTCCTACACCTATATATAGGCGGTGCCCCACTTTCTTCTCCATTTAGAATCAGAAAATTTTGCATAATTTTAGAAGAGAGAGCTAGGGTTTTAGACACACCAAGGGAAGAAGAGAAGGAGAAGAAATTCTAAGCTAAAGGTATGTTTTCATAGTTGTTTTTCATGCTTTTCTTCATGCACATCTCCTCTCCTCCCTTCTCCTTTGTTTCCTTTAATTGAAATGAAGTTTATAAATCTAATTCAAGGGAAAGTTTGGATTTGAAGAGAGGAGCTTGGAGAAAGCAAGATTCAAGCCAAAATAAGCAAGGAAACTAAGTAAAATTTCATCCTATGGTTGATGCTTTCACCCCCCTTCTTCCCCATTAAGCCTAACCCTAGGAGCCATAGGAAGATCTAATTTTCAAGCCTAACCAAGCATGAATCTTAGGTAATTGAGGGAGAAGAACAAGAATATACAAAGAAAACAACAAAATAACTATTAGATTTCAAGATGCAAATTCTAAGGTTTCGTGTGCATCTTCCAAATTTTGATTTTGTGTGATGATTTCTAAGTTTAATTAAGAGTTTAAATGAGTTCTTAAGACCCTTAAGATGCTCCCCGCAAGCTTCCTCCTTCAAGAAAACAAAGAAAGCTCCATGGTGGCCAAGGAAGCTCATAGTCTCGGCCAAAGCATGTTCATATAACTAAGGAGAGTTTTAAATTTTTCTAAGGCCATTCTTGAGTTATATTTGATGAATAAAAATGGGGAGAGGCCTTAGAAAAAATTTAGAACTCATAGAAAGTGATTTGGTGTCTTAGGTTCCATATTATGACCGAAAGAAGCAACATAATGTTAGGCCTTTTATTTTAATTGTGTAAGATTCCAAGAGGCTTAAAAGGAGTCAAAAATCATATTTAAAAAGAAAAAATAAAGCCTAAAAATTATTTGAGGGGTATTGCTTCATTCGGTGCATTTATGGACCATAATGGAACCTATAGAGCAATTTAGTATCTAAACAAGTTGTATGACCTCAGAGTTTGTTTCATGAACCTAATTGACTTCCATAAATTGTATCTAGGCCAAGAGAAACCATCTCCACAAGTTTGTGGGTGTGATGCCGAAAGAGGAGGCTTGAATTTCAAGGAAAAAGTGTGTAATTGTGTGCAAGGTAGCTCTCTCCACCTTCTCTCATGCATGGACGTATGCTTAGCTTGTCTTAGAATGTGTGTATGTGTATTTTCAAGTCATGAAAAGTGTGATAGCATGATTTCTTATGCCATGGTTTTATGATAACATATTATGTTTCATATGATGTTTTGATGTGTGCTTGGGTTTACTTGAGTATGGTGAAGCCAAGAACCTTTAACCATAGTGAAGATAAGCCAAGAACCCTTAAAATTAGTTGAAACAAAGCAAAGAGTCTCCTAAAAGCAAAGTGGGCTCCCAAGAGCTGGTTGAGTCCAAGAATACATTAAAGAATGGGTGAGGCGATTCCAATATCCACAAGAAATTGGGTAAGGTCAATCCACTTACTCGGCAAGCCTTTGTATGCTATGTATGATATTCTCAAGTGATAAAAATGCTTCTTGAATGTTTGTACATGTCAACATGACCATACATGCATTTATAAGACTTGTTTGCATCCATTATGTATGATTGAATGGGAGATGAGCTATTAGGATTCTTTGAATCTCATTCTCTCCTCTCCAATGATCTAATATGTTAGGTGGACCAAGTGGATGTGGTAATGGGAGCCAACAGCATTGAAGAAAGAAGATTGACAACCATATGCCTAGCTTTTGTCTTTTTGGAACCATAATGATACTTCATGATGTATATTATTGTAGTAAATGGTCTATGACCCTTGAGACATGTATAATTATGATATTATATGATGTAGGAATGAAAGAATATGTTATGTGAATGATGGAATGTAAATTGGGTATGTTATGGCATTATAGCTTTATAAATGGTTTTATAGAAATATGCCTAAGTATGGATGAAAAGGGCAAAATGAGATGCATAAGGTTTGGAACCATTTGAGTAGCTCACACAAGTCCTAAATATGCTTTTAGACTTGCCCAAAAGGTGCCAAGGTTAAGGGAAAACTATTTGGTCACTTTGGTATCCTATATGGAGCCAAAAATTATCATAATGAAACTCTATATCACTTTTTGGCCAAATGAGTTCTTCTTATTTTGAGATTTGGCATGTAATTAGAACTTGTTGAGAGCTTTTTGGGAAACTAAAGACTATAATTTTTAAAGGTCTACAGAATATTTGATAAATTTTCAAAGTTGGAAGTTTTTCTAGTTTTTGTCCGCTACACTATTCATTTGGTCTGAAAATAAAATCTATCATACAGGGTTCAAATGATGTCCAATTATCACAAAATTTTATGCAAAGAAACTAGGCATTCACAGTGACTAGTGCCAACAGAAGCACCTCATTTGGAGCCTAAAAAGGGAGATATGAATTTTTGAACATTCAGTCCAGTATCAGGACCCTTACCTGACCTGAGTTACTATTCTATTAGATTCCAAGGCTTGGGTTGCCTGAGCTGGTCTAGAAATATTTTTACTCTCTAGCTCACATCTACAGATTTCCATATTGGTATTATTTGCATGGATTATATTTTTTTGGAATTAATTAGGCATTTTCAAAGTTTGCTACAGAATCTATGACAGCATCATGAGGTAGCTTGACCTCTGGACCTTTTCAGATGTCAAACGCCTTCTGTGATGAATGTTATGGTCTGAGCGTATTTTTATAGTGAAGTAGACATCCGTACCTTTCCAAAATGATCAAGAATGGTGATTTCAATTTTTTTAGAATTAGTTATGATTTTCCAAAATTTGATCAGAAAAGGAGCCAATTCTGGCCAAAAATGCACTTTATTATTTTGAGCCTTTCCTTGATTTACATGAGTTGTTGCCATTATTTTATGATGCAAAAGAGTTGTATTAATGTAATTAAATATTAAAATGTATAGCATAAGCCCACATGGTCCACGTGACACCGAATAGAATTTTTAAATATAGCGCAACGCAAAGAAATTCATTATTTTTATTCCCTTTTTCATACACCCTCACAGAGTTTAATGATGTAAAGCTTATGAGTATCATGAAATAAGCTAGAAATTATGATTTTACAGGTGGTGCCCCACTCTTTTCTTCATTTAGAGTCAGAATTTTCTGCCCAATTTCAGAGAAGGCTAGGGTTTAGGTGCACCAAAGGGAGAGAAGAAGAAGGAGAAATCCAAGCTTTAAGGTATAGTTTCTTGATAGTTTTTCATGCTTTCTTCCTTTCACACCTCTTCTCCTTCATTCTCCTTTGTTTCTTTTGATTAAAATAAAGTTTAAAAGCCTGATTTAAGGGAGAAACTTAGGAGAAATTTTGGATTTGAAAAGAGGAGTTTGGAGAAAGCAAGAAAAAGTAAGAAAATAAGGTAATTTCTCTTCCTATGGTTGCTACCTTTGATTTCCTTTTCTTCTCCATTTTGCCACTCCTAAAGAACCCTAGGAAGATTTGATTTTTGGCATAACCAAGGGTGAATTTAAGAAAAAAAGGGTGTGGAGATTAAGAATATGCAAAGGAAATTAACAAAAAACTATTAGATTTCAAGATGCAAAATCTAGGGTTTCATGTGCAATGTGTAAAATCTGATTTTTTATGATGATTCCTAGGCCTAAACAAAAGTTTAAATGAGCTCCTAAGATCCCTAGAAGTCTCCTCATGTGCTTCTCCCCTTAAGAAAACAAAGTAAAGTCCATGGGTGTTAAAACCTAGCATAGGTTCGGCCAAGGGACTTATAGTTAGGGAGAGTTTGAAATTTTTTTAAACCCATTTTTTAGTCATATATGATGAATGAAAATGAGGAAAGGCCTTGGAAAAAATTTAGAACCCATAGAAAGTGAGTTAGTGCTTTAGGTTCCATATTATGACCTAAAGAAGTAACATATAGTTAGGCTCTTGGTTTTGATTGTGTGATGACTCCAAGAGGCTTAAAAGGAGTCAAGAATCATATTTGAAAGGAAACAATGGAGACTAGAATTTATTTGAGGGGTATTGTTTCATTAGGTGCAATTATAGAACCATAATGAGGTTTATAGGTCATGGTAGTGTCTAAGCAAATTGTATGGCCTTAGAATTGAGTTCATAAACCTAATTAGCTTCTATAAATTGTGTCTAGGCCAAGAGAAATCTTCCCTACACTTTTGTGTGTGTGTGGTCGAAGCAAGGAAGGGAGATTCAAGGGAAAAATTGTGTAATTTCTTCCAAGGTAGCTTTCTCCACCTTTTCTCATGCATGGATGTGTGCTTAGCTTGTCTTTGAATGTGTGTATGTGTATTTTTAAGCCATGAAAAGTATTTTAGCATGACTTTGATTCCATCATGCCATGATATTACAATATGCTCTTATATAATGTTCTTGATGTGTGCTTGGGTTTGCTTGAGTATGGTGAGACTAAGAACCCTTAGCCATGGTGAGGATAAGTCAAAAACCTTTAAGATTGGTTGAGACAAAGCAAAGAGTCTCCCAAAAGCAAGATGGACTCCCAAGAGCATAGTTGAGTCCAAGAATCTCTTAAAGAATGGCTAAGGCCAATCCACTTGTTTGGCAAGTCTTTGTATGCTATGTATGACTTTCTCAAGTGATGAAAATGCTTCTTGAATGTTTGCACATGTCCACATGACCATACATGCATTTATGAGACTTGTTTGCATCCATTATGTATGATTGAATGGGAGATAAGCTATTTGGATTCTCTAAATCTCATTCCCTCCTCTTCAATGTTCTAACAAGCTAAGTGGACCAAGGGAACAAGGTAATAGAAGCCAACCACTTTGAAGAAGAGAGCTTAACAATCTAATGCATAGTTTTTTATTCTTTAAGGCCATATTTATATCAAATGATGTAATCCATTGATGTATATGGTTTAGGACCTCTTGGATATATGTAATTGTGTTAATATGTGATGTATAAATGAAAAAACATGATATGTGAATGATAGAATGTAAATTGAGTAGGTAATGCCAAGATATGTTTCTTGAAAAGTTAATGCAAGTGTGTATAAGTGTGGATGAACTGACCAAAATGAGATACATAAGGTTTGGGACCATTTGGGTAGCTCACACAAGTCCCAATTATGCTTTTAGACTTGCCCAAAAAGTGCCACAACCCAAGAAAAGCCATTTGGACAATTTGGTATCCTATATAGAGTCAAAATTAACCATAATGGAACCCTATATCACTTTATGACCAAATGAGCTCTTCTTAATCAGAGATTTGGCAAGAAATTAGAGCTTGTTGAGATATTTTTGGGAAGCTAAAGAACATAATTTTCAGAGGTCTACAAAATATTTGATGAATTTTTAAAGTTGGCAAATTTTCTGATTTTGGTCTGATGCACTGTTCACTTGGTCCGAAAATGAAATCTATCACACAGGGCTTAAATGATGTCCAATTGCCATAAAATTTTATACAAAGAAACTAGACATTACCAGCAACTTGTTCCAACTAGAAGCACCTTATTTGAAGGTTTAGAGAGGGGGATATGAATTTTCAAAGAATCTATCTAGTATCAGGAACTCCACCCGACCTCAGTTACTATTTGATTAAGTTTCAAGGTCTGAGCATAACTGAACTAGTCTGGCATTATTTTTTTCCTCTAGCTAACATCCATAGCTTTCCAAATTCATATCATTTGCATGGATTGGATTTTTGTGAAATTAATTGGACATTTTTTATTTTGCTGTAGAATTCTATGATAGCACCAGTGGACAACCTAACCTGTGGACCATCTTGCATGTCAAACGTCCTCTGTGTTAGATGTTATGGTCTGGACTTATTTGTATCATAAATTATACATATTTATCATTCTAGAATGGCCAAGAATGTATGATTTTTATTTTTCTAGAATTAGTTTTTCTAGAATTAGTTATAATTTTTCAAAGTTTATGGCAGAAATGAGCAAATTCTGGCCCAAATTGAATATGTTTATTTCATGCTTCCCTTTGAGTTTCTTGAGATGTAGGCCACTTTTGATGATGCAAATGAGTTGTATCCATGTAATTAAATATGAGGAAGTGATGAATGAGCTCACATGGTCCACATGACATCAAATGAAATTTTTATATATGCAATGCAAAAAAATGTATTATTTTTAATGGATTTTCCTTACTTCCTTCATGGAATGTATCGTATGAGCAGGAAATATGATAGAAATGAGTTAGAAATATATGATGCTACAATATGCATATTAAGAACATGGTTTCCATTTCATAAGTCTCAAATATATCAAAGTAGACACTCAAGACTTTGGTTAGCCTCACCCACTTCTCTTGGGACTTTTGGACTTGTCTCACCCATTTCTTTTGAGACTTTTAACTAAGCCTCACTCCTCTTGAGACTTTTGGCTTGTCTCACCCATACTAAGGGACTTTTAGCTCATCCTCACCCTCATCAAGGGACTTTTGGCATTACCAAGTCTATTTAAGTCTCTTGCACACATAAAAGTAATTTCAAACACATAAGTGGCACCACATATATCCTTACTAGCTAGACATGCTTTTCATAGTTCAACACACATACAAGTATCTAAAGTAAGAAAACATCCATACACATACATGAGAGAAAGGTTGGAGGGCTACCTTGAGTGCAATTACACACACTTTTCCTTGATCTTTCTTCCCTCCCTTAGCTACACACTTGACAATGGGTAGAGTAAGATTTCCTCAGGCCTAACCATGACAAAAGAATTGCATTATTTCCTTGAACCAAGTCCTAAGCTTAGTCATACATCACTTTAATAGACTTTTATGGATTTTAGAGATGTTCAAGAGCCCATAGAGTGTGCTATTGTTCCTTAAAAGGAGAAATACTTGGGAGGCTTCTTAAGGGTCTCATAAACTTAATTGAACTCTCATATAGGCTAGAAAATTCTTGTATTAAATCAAATTTCACAATAAACCCATAAGTCCTTAACTTTTCCTATCTTGATTTTCCTTCAACTTTCTTTGCATTTTTTAGTTCCTATCATTTAAAATCTAGATTTCTTGCTTGCTTTTGATTAAAAATTACTCCCCCCTTTCAGCCAATTTTTGGCCAAACATACACACTAAGAGAACAAGGAAGAAGGAGTAAGATGCATAGATAGTTACATTGCTTTCTTAGCTACTTCTAGAGCTTCTTTCTTTTCCTTAGTCTCCTCTTCCAAAGACTAACTTTCTCCCTATGAACCAAGGTCAAAACAAACCCAAAATAGCACCAATCAGCTCATTAAAACCATAGAAATGGAGATAGGAAGAAGGAAAATCAACTTGCTAAAGTAGAAACCATAAAATTCCTTACCTTCACTTAGTTTCTTCCTTCTTTTCTTTCTCCTCCTCGGTGCATCACTTCCAGAGCTTTAAGGGTTTATGCTCTGCCAGCCAAAGTCAGTTAAAGTGAGGGAGAAGAATTCTAGACCCTTTAAAAGAAAATTTTCCTTTTTTCACGTTTTTTCAGACTAAAACTTTCTATAGCAGAAAATACCCCTCGCTACAGTGAACACTTATAAGTTCCAAGTCCCACGGTTCTTGCCACAGCTGACGCTATTGCAAAAATCTCTCTAGAATTTGTGTTAACCATGAACTTGCTATAGTGAACTGGCTTCTCACTATGGCAAACAAGCTCCCTCACTATAGCAAATAGCATTCTCGCTGTAGCTAACAGGCATCCTCGCTATAGTTAGAAGACTTAGAAAAATTCTAAAATTTTTAGTTTTCATGTCTACGAAAACTCGAATGTTATAGAAGTGAACATATTTGAAGTTTCTAGATTCAGTATTTTACCTGCATAAGTAAATAAACTCGCTAAGAAACCATAATAGCCAAAGAAGAACTAGATAATGAAGGTGTTACATAAACACCATGTTTGCATATTTATTTTGGATAGTTGTCCTTTCTAGACATTTTCCTCTATTGTTGGCAACCAATGATAGTTGAAACATGGCAAACTCTTATTATTGATGCTATTATTTTATATATTTCCAATCATTAATTTAGACACAGTTTTAAGGTAATAGCTAAACTAATTATTCGTTAGGGCAATGAAATTTACTATTTCTTGCTTTAACTCTTCTCTTAACTACACTTACTTCTATAGTTTATGAATATTAGACCTCTTCTTGATATAGTTCCAAAGTTTCATTTCCATCTTCTTGATATAGCTAAGGCATCTTTTCCTTTTTTGTTACATACCTTTCATAAGTGTATTTTTGTCATCCATTCTCCTATAAACCTCTCTTGTGGATGGCTAACCATTTTACAGGAACTAAACAAGAAAAAAGGATTCAGCTTTTGGATTGATCTTGACTAGCCAAAGATGTGTTGATGATGAGCTTTCCCAACACCTTCACTTTCTTGTACTACATTTGGTTTGTCACAATGTAAACATATTTCTTTTACATAGTTTATATAATTTCTATTATACCCTTATAATAATTACTCCATTTATCAGATTATCATTTTAACCATCAAATCACCTTTTTAAAAAGTAAGGACACAAAATTTATTTTTTATCCCACTTATTTACTTTTTAAATTTCCTTTCCCTTTTTACATCATCCAACAAAACACACCTGGGTTTTTTCCTAGATGACAACTTTGTAGTAACTATGGTTTGCTCTACTTTACACCACTTTTTACAATATAGTAAAACCTAAAAAACAAATTGAATGCAATGAATGCCAAATCCCGAAACCAAGATTGCCACATGTAGGTTCTTACTATATTCATCCACATTATTTTATTGTTATTAGCCTTCTTTATGTTATTACTCCTTCATTTCTTTGTTTCTTACAACCATCATTTACATTCATCTCTAATCCTATCAAACAAGACCATTTCCTATTAATGTGAACCCTCAAACAACAAATGCCTTATGCCCATAAAAGATTGAATCACAACCAAAGAAAGTTAGAAGATCATATTGTAAAAAAGATTAAACCCTTCAAGAATAAGCTTCAAGAACACTAATCCTATGATCGAACACCACAAAAATGGATATCTTTGATAAGTTCGATAATAGGTTATGAAAGAACTATTAAAAAGTAGCTCACTCTATGAAATTCACCTTTCATTCATCCAAATTTGATTTAAAAACACTGTTCTTCCATATGTATATATATATATATAGCAATAAAATAAACCTAGGAGCTAATGGACTAAAGTTAAAAGGGTTAAAACTAATATAGATTATTAGCCCAAGTAGGATTAGTAATTTATTTACATAAGGAAGCCTAATTCTTACCAAAACCAACACAAAACATAAAACCAAACACATGGGCTTAAATTATAATCTTTCTCGCCTACTTTTTTACAGTTTGGATTTCTTATGTGTGGTGGCTAATCTTTGATTATAAGCAAAGATTTTCCATGATGGTAGGTAAAGGACAATATGTAACATCTGGTATCTCCATAAATGTGAGAAACGTAATACTTGATTTCTCCGTAAATGTATGTAATTCCTCATGTAATGCCCAATTTCTCTGTAAATGTACGTAATTCATCAGATATAAAAGGAATCCCCCTAGATAGAATGATTTTAGGTCTAATAAAATTAGAGTGATAATCTAAACCTCAAATAATAAAGATCCAAAGTTAGAAGTGCCCTGAAAATGAAGCCAGAATGACCAGAAAAAATTCAATGAAGATGCAATGGCATTTTTATAATTTTGGGCACTTTTGAGAAAACTCATAGGAGGAATTTTTAAATGAAAAAAATAAGTTTCTTGAGGTTCTCAAAGACCCTAAAAATAGAATATCAGTTGACCCGAACTTTGACTATTTCATCTGGAAAGGTTTTAGCTTCAAATTGAGTGGTTCCAAAGGTATTTTATAAGATTGAATACCTAAATTTTATAATGGAAAAGTCAATTCGCAAAAAGGAGCTACAATGAACTAGAAACAAAAATGCCAAATTTATAGGATATAAATGGAATTTCTTTAGAACAATTTGGTCTCCCCACCTATATATATGTCACGCCTCATTCTTCTCCTCCCTAAACCGACTTCATTTCTACCATAAAATAAAGAAGAGACCTTGAGAGTGAGGTGCACAAGGGACAAGGAAAAAGGAGAAGAAAAATCAAGTGAAAGGTATGAAAATTCATAGATTTTCTTAGTTTCTCTTTAGCAAACTCTTTCTCCTCTTTCTTCTCTTCTTTCCCATGAATTTATTGATGTATTTGGGGCTATTTTGAGGTTAGGCCAAGGGGGTAAAATTTTGAGTTTAAGGAGAAGAATCTAAACAAAAGAAAGAGCATCAAAGAAAGGCTAGGAAAATAAGGTATTTTGCTATTTTCATGCTTGATCCTCCTTGTTCCTCTTCTTGAGCATTTTACCCCATATATGGACAGCCAATAGGAGTTGAAATTTTAACCAAAGCAAGGATGAATCTTAGGAAAATGAGTAAGGAGAATAAGAAAATGCAAAGGAAATGAAGAAATAACTATGAAATTGCAAGATAGAAAAGTTAGGGTTTTAGTTACACCTTGGTTTATAAGATGAGTTCTAGCCATAAATTAAGAGGTTAAGAGTCCATGTGAGTTTCTAAAACATCAAGAGAGCCTCCCACATACTTCTCCCATCAAAGAAATCAAAATAACTCCATTGGTGCCATATAGAAGTATAGCCTTGGCTTAGCATGGAAGGAGCACCAAGGGAGTGTTTTAATTTCTTCTAAGCTTAGTTTTGTATCATATTATAGGAGAGGATGAGAGGAAGTCTTGAAAAAATTTTAAGAAGCCTTAGAAGTGAGATGGTACCATAAATTCTATATTGTGACTTAAAGAAGCAATATATAGTTAGGCTCCTTAAATTAATTGTGTGATAGCTCCAAGAGGTCTAAATAGAGTCAAGAACCATAGATGGAAGGAAAGAATGGAGCCAAGATCATGTATTATGGGTGTTGCTTCATTAGGTGCATTATGGAACTATAAATGAGCCATAGGAACAATCTACCTTTTAAAATGAATATATGGCTTTAAAAATTATTCCAAGAGTATAATTAGCTTCCATATAATGTGTTTAAGTCAAAAAAACCAAGTCTCACATCCTTGTGAGTGTGTGGCCAAGGGAGAGGAAGCATTTTCAAAAGGAAAGTGTGTTTTTGTAACAAATGTAGCTCTCTCTTCTTTCTCCCATGCATGAGTGGGTGTTTATCTTATCTTTGAATGTATGTGAGTATGTTTTAAACTATAAAAGATGCTTTAGCATGTATCTATATGCCATGATACCATGTTGTTATGTTATGCACTTGAATGATGCCTTATGAACATGTTTTGGTTTGCTTGAGTGTAATGAAGCCAAAAGTCCCCTAGCTAAGGTGAGGATGAGCCAAAAGCCCCCAAGAATAGGTGAAACAAAGCCAAAAGTCTCTAAAGAGTAAGGTTTAGTCAAAAGTCCCTTAAGAAAAAAGTTCCTTAAGAAAATGGATGAGGTAAGTCCAAAATCCCAAAAAGAATAGGTGAGGATAAATCATTTGCTTGGCAAGCCTATGTATGTTTTATGTGACCTCTTTAGTGCAAGAAATGTTTCATGTATGATTATGCACTCCATGATATCTATGCATGCATTTTTAGACTTGAATTTGTATTCTTTATGTATGGTTGAAAGGGAGAAGAGCTATTGGAATTCCTAGAATCTCATTCCTTCCTTCCCATTGCCTAACATGTAACACCCCAAAATTAATTAAAATATTAATCATGGATTTGGGTTAATTAAGAATAACTAATATGGGATAATTGGGCAAGTTTAGTGAATAAAAATTTTAGAGAGATAAATTATTAATATGATTTTGAGGTTTAATTGAGTTATAAACCCCATCTAGGCCCAAATTAAATTAAGTAGGTCAAGATTAGGGACTAATAGAGGCCCAAAAATTTTAGGTGTAAACCTAACCTTTTATTGTGAGGCTTGGCCCAAAAGATAGCATCTAGTAATGGCTCAATTCAATTTAATGAATCAGAAACCCAAGACTCAACTTGCATAAACCCATGTAATTGGCTTAATAACCCTTGAGCAGACCCAAATCAAATGAGTCCTTCAAACTTGGTCTATCCTAATTGAATTTCAGCAGCCCAATACATAAGAGTTAGCCAAATAAAGCTTAAATTTGAAGCCTATTAGGAGTTGGATCTTTGGAGCAGCCCATGACCCATATTTGACCTAACTTAAACCCTAAAAACTAACCTAGCCACCCCCCATTCTGCAAAACACAAAAACACAAGAGAGAAATTTGGAGGTTTGAAGGTAGGCTAAGGCTTGGGGCAAGAATTCCATCATTTCCCACTTCTAGAGTAAGATTCAGCCAAGGTAATGGTTATATAACTTAATCCTCTCATCTTTCTCTTCCTTTAGGCCCGATTAGTTTTTCATTTAGAGTATTTTCACCCACACCCAAAATCTGAAACTTGCCATTTGATGTTTCCATAGTGAAATTTCGTAGGTTGAGGCTAGTGCTGACATTAGGTAAGTATAAACTCTTCTTTTTGAGGTATTTCTGCTAGTTTGAGACCCTAATGATTGGATTATAGTATGGGTATTAATTTTTCACAAATTTGCTTAGGATTTAGGGTGATATATTGAAGTTTTTAGTAGAGGACCTCTCAATTCTGAATTTTGGAAATTTATAGTGGCTGGAGAGATTTTTGTACCATTAGTGACTTTTGCAAATTTTCTGCAAGTGAGGTAACTGGGACTATATTAATTCCATGTATATATCTGTTTTAATTTCATATTTACTGTACATGAATGATTTGAAATACTGAATGAATTGGTTGGCTATATATTATATTATGATTGGACCTTATGAGTCCATGGTAAAGCTGTGGTGCGGCTGCCACCCGTGCATCTGCTTCGATCAGGCACGGGTTATGATCAAACCCCAGATGTATTGAGCCCTGATTGTGCTCAATGGGAAGTAGGTGCCGTGGACGGGCCTCTCCCGGTATTATTGGCCTTTAACATATGGAAATATAATTGCTAGTATGGGATAGTGGCCATGATAGCCTAATTGTTTCATTTACTGATATGACAGGTATGTTTTCTTATACTTATGTGAAATCATGCATATATGTTAATTAACCTGGATTATATGATGGAATTGCCTTGATTACTGAGATTCACATCTCACCCCGTTTTATGGGATTAAACATTTCAGGTGAAGGTTTTTTGGGTAAGGATAAAGGCATGCAAGTGGATGAACATCCATGAGCTGAGGCCTGGTGTGGGGAGCTACACTTGGTCTGAGTGGAATTGAGTAGATGCTAATTTTGTTAACATTTGTATAGCATCATTATGTATCTGTATTGTCAAGTGTAGGAGTTTGTATTTTGATGACATAAAATGTAACCAATGAGAAATAGGCTTCATATTAGTTGTTAATGGATGTATGAGTTATGACACTTATTATGGTTTGTAAACCTATGTTTTAACTAACTATTTAAGTTATGAAAGCATGTGATATATGGATTATGGATTTGAGTTAGCAATGCATGAATTGTCTAATGAAAATATGATTGAATGACCATTGTGAGAAACTTATAAATCTACTGATATAAGGACAATGAATGAGTAGGAGAATCCACCTTTAAATGGGGATGGGTAATGATATAATGGCTAGGGCAAATCAGCTAGATAGATGCTATTACAATCTCATAACAAGTGAGAGAGTGGCCCTAGAGAGCCCCTAGATAGAGAGTGGGGAGTAAAAGATAAAATTTTAAGAGCTGTAGGATCAGAAGGTATTAAGCTGTGGCCAATAATAGAGGCGAAATTGCCTAAGGAGAGTCCAGAGAGAAATTCGCTGCTGTGAAATGTGAGAGGCTAAACTGGGAGTCGTCCAAAGGGAAATTCACTGCGGCGAAAGGAGAATTAGCTACAGTGAACTTTTGTGAAATTGTCCTAGGTGTTTCAGAGAGGAATTAGCCACGGCTAACAAGGGAATTGGCCATAGCCAATAGCGAAAGGCAAGCAAGGTAAGTTCCAGGAGGCTTCCTCGCCGCGGCACCATATAGGTTAGCCACGACAAAGGTCCAACTCACTACAGCTATCGCCGTGGCAAAATTAGTGACGATGTAAGGGATGAAGCCAAGAGTAATTAGCCGCAGCTAAGTGTAATTCAGCCACAGCGAACATCCTAAAACCCTTATATTAACCAAGAAATCTTGGTTTTTCATGTGGTAACCTCAAGGGATGACTTAGAAACGTTGGTAGAAGATTCTTGTGAGTTGGAATCAATGGATAATAGAATCAAAGGCTTATGAATGAATGTTTATTTCCCTGATATACATAAGTTCTTGTAATTGTATGGTTGATGACTCTAATGATATTAAGGTTCAAATTTCCCTGCATTTTCACAATGTAAATAGTCGTAATGCCTTGTAACCCCAATCTATGATTATTAATCACGTATTTAACCTTAATTACAATGATTAGAAATTAGGGTCATCGCCTAACATGTCTAGGTGGACCAAGTGAACCAAGGAATAGGAGCCACCAAGCTTAAAGGAGAAAGATTAATAAGAAAGTATGTTATGTTGTTCACTTTGTAATCATTTTGATGTCATATGATGTAACCTTTTGATGAATATGTTGTATAACCATTTGAACATGTATAAGTACATGGATGCTTGATGTATGTATAAGATTTGATGCCATGTGAATGATATAGCAACTTTTTGACATCAAATAGCAAGATGAAGCTTATATGTTCTTGTGTATACCTTGGGCTGAGAGAGTGAGTTTGTAATATCTGATTTTCATTAAACGATGGAAACGAATGCATTTTTAAAGAAAGTTCCTCGAAATGAATTAATTAAGGTCCCAAAAAATTTAAGTAGCATTCTAGACTCTTAAAAATGAGAATCTCAGACTCAGATAGCAAGAAAAATGGAGTTAAAATAAAGAAACAAAATGTAACGAAAGGTTGACGAAACGTAATTACATTTTTGTAATTTTGAGCAAATTTTGGAATTCACATAGAAGGGCTTTTTAGATGAAATTTCTGAGTTCTCTGGGGTTCTCAAAGGCCCTGAAATTTATGGAAAGCCCCGAGACAATTAAAACCCCTTCGGTGGATGTTTTTCAACGTCGATTGATCTAAACTTTGACAGATTCATTCAAGAAGGTTTTACCTCATATTTGAGTGATTCCAAAGGAATTTTATTAAATTGAGGACCTAAATTTTATAATGGAAAATATGGTTCTCAAAAAGGAGTTAAAACAAACTAGAAACGAAAATGCCAAGACGAAAGGATAAAATTAAAATTTTTGAAAAGTGTTTCTTAAACCTACCTATATATAGGTCATGCCCCACCTCCTCACTCATTTAGCCACATTTATTTCTATCCTAAACCAGAGGAGAGAGCTAAGGTTTGAGGCACACCAAGGGGAGGAGAAAGGAAAGAGAAAGACAAGGTAAAAGGTATGGTTTTTCTTAATTTTTCATGCTTTCTCCTTAGCAAACTCCTTCTCCTCCACCTTCCCTTCTTTCCCATCATTTTATTAGAGTTCTTAGATCTATTTTAAGGGTAGAACAGAGGTGGAAAATTTGAATTTGAAGAGAGGAAGCTAAGCAAAATGAGAAATAAGCAAGAAACTAAGGAAATATAAGCTAAATCTTCATTCCATGGTAGCTATCTCTTGCTTCCTCCTTTTCCATAGTTCGTCCAACATAAGGAAGTCCAAAAGGGCTTGGATTTTGGGTAGAACCAAGGGAGAACCTTAGGGAATGGATTGTGGAGAATAAGAATATACAAAGAGAATTAACAAATAACCATGAAAAATCAAGATAGCAAAGTTAGGGTTTTAAATGTTCCTTGTAAAATCTGATTTAACACAATAATTCTTAGGCCTAAATGAGTGTTTGGATGAACTCTTAAGATCCCTAGAAGACTCCCCTTATGCATCTTCTACTAAGAAAATAAAGCAAATTTCATGGATGCCAAGAAGGGAGCATGGTTTGCCCAAGAGGGTTCTATGTACTTAGGGATAGTTTTAAATTTTTTCAAGTCCATTTTTGAGTCATATATGATGAGTGGAGATGAGTAGAAACCTTAGGAAAAATTTAAGAGGCCTAGAGAATGAATTGGTGTCATAGGTTCCATAATATGACTTAAGGAAGTAACATGTAGCTAGGCTCTTTGTTTTAATTATGTGATGACTCTAAGAGGCTTAAAAGGAGTCAAGAATCATAAATGAAAGGAAAGAATAGAGTCTAGAACTCAATTGATGGATATTACTTCATTAGGTGTATTTAGGAACCATAAATGAACTATAGGACAAAGTTAGAGTTCTAAGTAGATGTATGGCCTTAGAAATGACTCCAAGAACTTAATTGGCTTCCATATATTGTGTTTAGGCCAAAAGAAACAAATTCTAAACCTTTGTGTGTGTAAGCCTGAGGAAGGGAGAGCATTTCCAAGAGAAAAAGTGTGTGGTTACAACAAAGGTAACTCACTTCTCTTTCTCTCATGCATGAATATGTGCTCAACTTGTCTTTGAATGTGTATAGGTGTGTTTTAAGCCATGAAAAGTGTTCTAGCATATGCATATGTATTATGGTATCATAATGTTGTAATATGTTTTCAAATAATACCTAGTATATTTGCTTGGTTTTGCTTGAGTATGGTGAAGTCAAGAACCCTTGGCCATGGTGAAGATGAGCCAAAAACCCTTAAAATTAGTTGAGACAAAGTAAAGAGTCTCCCAAAAGTAAGGTTAAGTCAAACCCTCTTAGAATAGATAGGTGAAGGAAGTCCAAAATCCGTAAGAGAATGGGTGAAGCTAATCCACTTGCTTAGCAAGCCTATGTATCCTTTGTATGACTTATTCAAATACCAAGAATGCTTCTTAAATGATCATACATTTCATTATACTCATGCATGCATTTTTAAGACTTTTTTTGCATTCTTTAT
Source organism: Erythrophleum fordii (assembly GCA_032878935.1). NCBI lineage: Eukaryota > Viridiplantae > Streptophyta > Magnoliopsida > Fabales > Fabaceae > Erythrophleum > Erythrophleum fordii. The sequence goes on along the minus strand of JAVQMF010000025.1, from coordinate 1,479,301 downwards.
GTGTGATTGAAAGAGAGATGTGCTATTGAGATTCTTTAACATGCTAGTTGGATCACATGAGCAAGGTGATGGAAGCCATCAAGTTAGAAGATGAAAGTATGACAACAAAGTGCCTAGATTTTGCTTCTTTATGGCCATATGAGTACATATATAATTATACAAATATATCATGTACAAATGAGATTTAATGTTATGTGTATGATATAGTGCATTTTGGACATTAAGGAGCAAGCTTAAACTTGTATATTCTTCTATATGGCATAAGGTGAGAGAGTGAGTTTTTAATTTTTGAGTCTATAAACCTTTGATACAAGTTTAGAAGGTCATTTTGATGCATTCTCGCTTGCTCAAGTGGTCATGGTTACCCTGGTACTCAAAATGGACCATTTACACCCTTTGTAAGACTTAAAAGTGATCATTTCACAACCAAATATCAAAATCTGACCAAATGAACAAATTTGCTTATGAAATTCATGCATATAGATCTTATTTAGAGCTTTTTGGGAAGCTAAAGATCAGATTATTTGGAGCTCTATAGAATTAATTATGAATTTTCAAAGTTGGCATTTTTTTGCTGAACTGATGTAGATACTGTTCATATAGTCAGAAATTTGGGCTACATCACTCATGGGTCCAATGATGTCCAATGCTTATGAAATTTTATAGGTATAAACTCTGCATGATAAGATTTCCATGGCCAGTAAGATCACCCCAATTGGACTTTTGAGTAGGGAGATATGAATTTTTGAAGTTAGAGAATAGCACTAGCAATGATAGTCAACCTCTGGTACTATTCCATCAATTTTCAGTGTCTAGCAACCCCTATTATGGTCTAGATATATTTTTAACATAAAGTAGACATCTGTACCTATAGAATAGTAAAGAATGCATGATATCAATTTTTCTAGAATTAGTTATGATTTTTCAAAATTTATGACAGGAAGTTGGAATTTCTAGCGAAGGCTGTATCATTGAATTTCATATGTTCCATCCACTTGCATGAGTTCTACGCCACTTCTTGGGATGGTTATGAGTTGTAATTGTGTAATTAAATATGCAAATGAGTTGAGTTGAATAAGTTCATATGATCCATGGGATATCGAATGAAAAATTTATCCAATACTTAACACGATTTATTTGTATTTTTCTATGGCTTTTCCTTGAGAAATCCTTATGCTTCATGGAAATAAGCCTACATATGATATAAGCTGAGTCTTAGAATTATGGCGTTATAGAGTTTGTGAAATCTGGGTTTATAAACCTTTAAGACATGTTTGATAGACCACTTTGATACTTTCTCACGTGCTCAAGTAGCCATGAAAGCCTTGGAAGCAAATTTGGACCTTTTGTGACCCTTTAAGAAGTATAAATAGATTAAATTGGAATCCTATGGCACAATCTAACTAAATGAATGAATTTTCTCATGAAATTTGGCATGCATATAGATCTCATCTAGAGATTTTTAGGAAGCTAAAGATCAGATTATTTGGAGCTCTGTGGAATTAATTATGAATTTTCAAAATTGCCAAATTTTCACTATTCTAGTGTGGTTACTATTCATATGGTCAGTTTCTTCTCCTATGTCATTTGAGCGCCAAATAGTGTCCAATACTCATGAAATTTTACAAGAATAAACTAGACATATAAGCTTTCCATAGCCACCAAGATCATCCCAATTGGATATCTGACCAAGGATATGAATTTTTTAAGTTCTATGTCAGTACTAATAGTGGTAGCAGAGTCTATGTACTATTTTATCGATTTCCAGTAGCTAGACATTCCTATTTTGGTTTGAACTTATTTTTATCATAACATAGACATCTGTAACTTTCCAAAATGGTATAGCGTGCTTGATTTTGATTTTTCTAAAATTAGTTATGATTTTTCAAAGTCTATGACAGAAATTTGGCACATGAACCCAAGGCAACCTTCCATTATTTTGTGTAGATATGCTATGAGCTTGAGTTGTTGGCCACATTCTGACATGGTTTTGAGTTGATGTGTGTAATTAAATAGGAGAATGAAATAGATGAGTTCATATAGTCTACAGGATACGAAATGAAAATTTTATCCATGACGTAATACGAAAATAATCTATTATTTTAATGGTATTTTTCTTGAGAAGTTGTGCTTAGCCAAGGTAATGAGTTTGGAATGAAATGAAATAGGGTAGATAAATATGGTGTTACACAATACTCCTCCTAGCTCAAATGAAGTAACTAAAGTAGTTCTTGTTCATTGCATAATGCTACAAGGGTTGTTATTTTTCAGCATATGGACTTTTGTTAGTCACTTTATTAAAGATTATAATGACTTTGGCATTGACTAAAGGTATATGAACAACCTATTTTACCAACTTGCCAACTTGATTGGCCGAAAGACCAATTGCTAATTCAAGTTCTGGATGACTTTAATGATGAGGGCATACAATGATTAATCCACCAAGAAGTTTCTAAGTGGAGCTAGAGAAGCCTCCACATTTTAAGGTGATTATAATTGTTTTAAAACAAAATTTTTCCTAGAGATTCTTTCTAATAGTTTCCATTTTCATTGTTGAAGTTGTTGTGTAGGACAATCCTAAGTTAACACTAGTTCAAGCTAAGTGGGCTTTTGTGAACAAAGATGAAAACTTGTTAACATAGCTCTAAAACATGAATTTACATTTCCACTTTAAAGTGGAGCAACAAGTTAATGTGGCCTTCCTTAAGTTATTTGGTTTTAATGGCACTATTGGTGTATGGAAAACAAAAGCACTTGAAGACTCTAGTGTCTAGTTTGAGCAAACAACTATTGAAGAGATGGATATAATAGTTCAAGGGTTGGAAATTTATCTTTCTCAATGATGTGAAGGTAATCTTCTTGTTTCATTTCAAGCTAATTCTTTCATGTAATATACATTTCTATGAGCCTACAACCAACAATTATTTTAAGTTATGATACAGTTATAATTTCACTCTTTTTACCTTCTTGTTTCATTTTAGGCTAATTCTTTGATGGAATATATAGGAGTTTTTGTTATGCACTTTGTTTGAAAATTGGTATCTACTTTTGAATAATGTTTGAACGAGATAGTGTTTGGTCTTTGAAAACTAATCTAGAGATTTGGAAAGAGGCTCATATAAGAAAATTGATGCACTTTTGTTTGGGATCTGTATTAGTGGTATAATAGGTGTTGGGAAATTTCTTATTTGATTCAATTAAGAATTCAATCTTATTAATGGTTCACTTTAAAAGAAAAAGAAAACTAAAATTAATGTAATATTAGAGAGATATTAAATCATCTTATTTTGGCGTCTATGTTCTGGATAGTTGTAACAATATGCGAGTTGATTCTTTTCTCAATTTTCTTTAGGTGCAGTTGTTAAAACAAATCCAGGAAATAGTGTAGTTATGCAACATATTGGAGGATAGCCATCATCTTCTTAAACAAGGTGTGACACCTTAATCTACTACCGCTACCTAGCCTCTCACTGGGCTCGGTTCCATATGATTTCCAAAGAATCAACACTAGTCTGTGGCATTTTTATGCTAGGAAACGGGGTTTCATATACTCAACTTCTGTCCCGTGGGTCCTGTGAATCCATCATTTATATTCTCAACTCAAAATCTACTTATACAACTCATACATAGCATAAAACAAACCATAAGCCACGGGTATGGAGCCAAAAACTAGAAAAATGCATTTTTCTCACTTGTGCCCAAAAGTCATATTTTGGCTCTAACTTTGGAAAATCATAACTAATTATAGAAAAATGAGAATGTAGCAAACTTTAGCTTTCTAGAAAGCTCTAAGTGTTAACTTTACACTAAAAATTATTCCCAACCACAATCTCAGCATTTAGACCATGGTTGACAACGAAAATGGGAAGGATGTCTGACTGACACTGTTTCTGGTGTAGCTTGCTGTCATGACTTTCGAAAATTCCTAACTAAATCCACACAAATCTAATCTAGGTACACTATACCAATTTGAAAAGCTACATATGTCTACTAGAGGAAAAAAATAAGTCCAGATCAGTTCCGTAGCCCCTACACCCCGAAAACTGATGGAACAGTAACAGAGGTCAGGTAGGCTCCCTGATGCTGATATAGAACTTCAGACAGTTCGTTCTCTCTCTACAGACCTCCAATTTAGGTAATTCTAGTTTTTATAGGTCACTGTGATTATTTAGTTTATGTGTATAAAATTTTATGACATTTGGCTACCGTTTGGTCTATGAATGACATGGTTTCATTTTCGGACCTAATGAAATAGTACATGACCAAACCATGGATTTTTCCCAATTTCAACAATTCACTAAATATTCTCTAGACCTCCAAATATTACCCACTTTAGCTTCTCAAGAAGCTTTCTACAAACTCTAGAGACATGCCAAATTTCATGGCAAGAGGAGCTCATCCGGTCATACTTTGACGGAGCTCTCAAAAATACCGATTTTGGCACCCAAAAGGTCCAAAATGGGTCCAAAGGGCCTCTCACACATTCTCACTCCACATGGACAAGTTTAAAAGCATAAAACTAGTATATATAACATGTCCATATGATCCAAATCAACATACATTCCAATCTCACTATGCTACGGCCAAATATACACTATCACATTCATTCATAAAAAGGGGCAAAACCCTCATTTCCATTGATTTGGCTATCAACATAGTTTATACATCATCTTTTCATACTTTTACACTTGTTACAATATTTACATCTCAAAAATAGTGGGCGCATATACAATGTGGCACCACTTTACAACAAAATATCCAAAATAAAACTAAAGTCTAGCTATACATGTTTCTAGGCTCCTTGGTGTGCACTTGCTCCTCCTTGAGATTCACCTAGCATGATAATATGGGAGGGGAAGGGGTGAGATTCAGGGAATCTCAGTAGCTCTTGCACTCAATCAAGTAAACAATCAAGGCATATAACAAGTCAAAGCATGTGAATAAGCATTTAGCCATTCTCAAACATCCAACACACATTGTACATGCTATGGAAATCACAACAATGCTAAAAATGGGCTCTAGGGACTTTTGGTCTAGCCTCACCCAAGTTTAGAGACTTTTGGATAGCCTCACCCGAGTTTAAGGACTTTTGACTTGGCCTCACTCGTTTGAGACTTTTGGCCTTGTCTCACCTATCTCAGGGACTTTCGGCTTCTCCTCACCCATCTCAAGGGACTTTCAGCACTACCTCACCCGAGCAATTCTCACAATCCAATACACACAAGCACATTGGCATCAATGCATCAAAGCAATAGCATATGGCATATTTCACATAACAAGCATATACATAAACATACAATGACTATTACATCCAAGAATGCAACAAGAAAGAGTGGGAAGAGAGAGCTACCTTATCAGCCAAGGTCAACACTAGCTTTTCCTTTCAATTCCTCTTCTCCCTTCTTAAGTTCACAATCACACCTTGATGGAGGTGTTTCTCTTGAGCCTAGACACACAAAAGCATGCAATTACTCTCTTAGAATGTAATCTTTCAAATCAAACTCTCCTAACATACCAGAACCTAGGGTTCTCTCTCCCTCTCTAGAATGCCATCAACTCTTCCTCTCTCTCAAGCTCCCATGGTAGTGGAAACAACATTTTTAAAGAAAACACAAAGATTCAAAGGTATTTTCCACTTTCCCTCTTCTGACCCATGCCCAAAATCCAACCATTTTCACAAACAAAATCATAGAAAGAAAGGGCAAAGAGAGGAGATCAGAAATTTAAGAAGAAATGGGAGGAATTTACTTACCTTTCCCTTGCTCTCCCTCCTTTTCTTGGTCTCTCTCACTCTCCACGCCTCTTTTCTCTCCTTGGGTCGAAGTCTAGGGCAGATATGAGAGAAGAAATGAGTTTGGGCGTTTAATGAAGTCTAATTCTCGCTATTTACTCTCTTCCGGACTAACCCTCGCTACAGCGAAAATTAACCTTCGCTATAGTGAGCTCGTGTTATCTGGCTTCGCTAAACCCTAAACCTTCGCTACGGCGAGGTGTAACCTTCGCTACGGCGAGCTCGTATCAGTTCCCCTCGCTATGGCGAGATTCAACCTTTGCTATGGCGAACTCGCATCAGTTCCAGACCTCACTCTCGCTATGGTGCACGCTACGGCGAGCTACTCCCTAGTTTCTATATGGACTGCTGCCCGCACTCGCTATAGCTAGAACCTCGTTCGCTATTGCAAGAAGATATTCTCGCGACAGCAAGACTATTTCTCGCTATTGCGAGAAGACTTGGCACAGTTTCTGGACTTCGAATTTTTCCAACTTTCACTTTCTTTCTTTTTCTTTTTCCTTTCTTTTTCCCGGTTGTTACACAAAGGATGTTTTATTCATGGCTTAGATTTATATGAATAGATGGTGCTTTCAATTTCCACTAGAAAGATAGTTGTGTGCAACATTATTTAAGCACTTGATAGCTATCCTCCAAGATAAGCAAGTTTGCTATGATGGAATTGTGAGGAATGTTTGTAGCAATGGTAGAAGACTATTTGACGAGATTTTTTCTTTAGAAAATATTGCTTTACAAGGTAAGTTTTAATAATGAGCCAATTTGTAACATTTGATTTTTTTTATACTAAACTAGGACCGATATGTTAATAAAAAATGAACCTAAAGTAAATTGAATTAAGGTCAAATAAGGGTCAAATATTAATCAGCATATTTAAAAATATGATTATGAAATCATATACAGAAAGAAAACAAAGCTAAAATGGCTAAATAGGAAAAAAAAAAAAAAGATATACTAGTGGCAAAATTATAATTTTGAGAAAATTTAAAAAAACTCAAGGAAAAGAGTCTTAAAGCCCAAAATTAGTTCATCAAGATTTTCAGGGCCTCTGAAAATCATAAAGATAGTCAGAATTAATTAACACCCTTCTGGTATACTAAAAGAGTTAGACAATACCAGGACTTTAGATAGACCTATTTTTCACTATTTTAAGTCATCTAAATCCAAAAAATATTGTTTTTATGTGAAAGAACACCTAAAATTTTGTAAGAAGTAGTCAAATTCTAAAAAAAGCCTGAAAAATAAGTCCAAAGGGAGAGAATGTGCAAGTAAGGGCAAAAATGTCATTTTGAAAAATTATAAAATAAAGCTTCTTAAGTAAGCCATGCCTCATCTTCTTCTACCACCTTCCATATTCAGATTTAGCTAATGGCATCTTGCTAAGAGAAGAGGGAGAGAGAGAGAGAGAGAGAGAGTATAAGCTTCCATTTAAGTAAGTAAATAGCCCCGTTTCACTACACGTCAGTTATGAGGGCTGTTTTACCCTCTGAAGGCTTTCTAATAATGGTTTTCTTTTCATGAAAACTTAAAAATTTAGATCTGACCTAAGTCAAAAAGGAGCTCTTTTCAAGAAACTAATCGTTAGAAATCAATCTACATGGAGAGTACTTCACAATAAGGTAAGTTTCTACTCAAAACACTTGCAAAATTTTGTATTTCTAGACCATGGATGTTTTGGCCATGAGAGAGAAAGTGAGGAGGAGAGTTTTTCTTCATATGTTTGTGATGGAACTAAGGGTTTTAACATATAAGAATTTCATATCTAGCATTCGTTTTCATTGAATCATAAAAGAAAGCAATCTAGACTATGTTCTTTTATAGTTTTGGCCAAGGCTAGATGAATGGGTAATCATGTTGTTTTCAATTCCTAATTAGTATGTTTAGATGTTTTATGATGCAAGGAATAAGAATCTACGCCTAAAATTGATTGAAACCTTGAAATCTCTAAGTTAGGGTTTTCAAGGTACCTATTTGGTCATAAAGGAATTCAAAGGGCTAAGAAGTTGCTCAAGGGATTTTAAGGACATGGTTAATCTTAAAATGATATAAGAACAATAATGGAAGTATTACATTGAATTTAGAAGCTAAATTTTGAAAGTTGAATATTTAAGGTTTAAGAAAGGGCAATATGCAACCAGTGGGTATTAAGGTTGTGTGAGTAAGCTTGTAATATCTATAATGAATCCTAATATGGCTATATAGATCATATATGATAAGATTTTGAAGCCTAGAAGTTGAATTTTAAAAGTCACCCCTTTAGGCTTAAAATTACATAATGAGTTTTATTATGTGAAAAAGTGAAAATACCAAATGAAGAGTGCCAATGACTATATGAATAGTAAATATCGTATTTGTGACTTAAATTATAAATTCTAGAAGTATAAGTTGGCTTAGGATTTAAGTTTAGTAAAAACCCTAACTTAAAACCTAAGTGAAGTACTAATCACAGGAAGTTAAAAGCCAAAGGAATTTTACACGATTAGGCCCTTAAATATGGTAGAAATTGAGCATTTTAGATGTTGTAATTATCATCTAATATGCATGCACCTTGGAATTGTGCAGTTGAAAGGTCTATGTGCACTTTAAGTGGCCTAAAACATAGTAAAAAGCCAAAGAAATTTAAAAGAAGGTTTTATGAGCTTTAGATGTTGATGTTATGTTTCTCTGAAATTTTAGGACAAGCTAGTGAGGCTCTATCCCATTGTAGGTGTAGAGATGAAAAAGAAAAACAAAAGGAGCAAGAAAAAGAATGGGAAAGTTAAAGGTTTTATTTGCTTCCCATCACCTATACAAGTTCGTTTACTCTTCCCTATTTAATTGCATGCAAACGTGTTTGAGCTTGATATGCATTGTATTGTAATAGTTGTCTCTCACAATGTCTGCTATATTGCTTCTATCAGTTATATGTCATGTTTTTCATGTTATGTTTAATAAGTTGAGGCTTTAAAGTAAAAAAAAGGCAATGGAATGAATGTAGTAATTCTCCTAAGCCCAAGAGAAAAACCTAAGCTAAGTTGAGATTTATGGCCATGATAGGGTATGTTGTAAACATGTAAAGCATATATGTTAGTTTTCTATGACCATGTATACTTGTATTATTCTTGCTTAACTGTCTCATGCATATTTTAGGTGATTTGCGTATACCTACTAAGATTTTCCTGAATTTCACCTTTATTTCTATTCTTTTCACTAACTAGTACTAGGTGGAAGTTCCAATGCTAGAAAGAAAAAAGGAGAAAAAATGATATTTGGATTAGCAAAACCTTTTGAACATTTTTGTATCTAATTCTGTTATCATACTATAATGAATGATGTGAATATTAAGCTTTACTTCCTCAATGATGTATTATGTGCATCAATATACTGTTAAAGTGATGTAACTCCAACTTGGGTTGTTTAAAACCAAATGATGCTATATGCCCAGATATTATTATTTGATATTAATATTATATGTATTTTTCTATATCTGTGAGTTCTTGGATAAAATGTAACCATTTAATTAGTCTGGATAGCTAATTTTCTAAGGGGAAATTCTGCCAGATTTTCCCTAGAATGTGATATGCGGTTACATTTTTATTTGTTAAGTGAGAATAGTAATAATGGATTTCCAATGCATTATTTGTTAAAATTAGAATGACATGGAATTATGAAAAAGGCAAGTGTTTGTATTTTAAATTTTTGGATTCAGTATTTTACTTTCATCAGTAAATGGACTTGGTATGAACCATAATAGTTAAAAAAGAGCTAGATAGTTAAGGTGTTACATAATTTATGGACGAAGATAAGGAGATTATAAAGTTGAAGTTGTCTTGTTGTCCATTGGTTAGCCAATATATATGGATGAGGAATTATTAAAATGACTTTCATTAATTTATCGCTCCTAATGTTGCCAATTACTGTTTTAACCATTTTAAGGATAGATTTATTCTAACATAATCTAGTTACATAGATGCAGTAAGTGATGTGTATTTACTCCTTTGTTTTAGGTTAATGTAGTTGTCTATTTAAGCAACCATCTATGTAGCTCAACATTGAAGGACATGCATAAGGAGAAGAGCATGGGTTTGGTTTAAATGTCTTTATATTTGTATCATTTGGTTGTACAACTCTCTTTTTAACTAGTCTATTTTTGTTTTGGGTTTTGTCTACAATATTAAATTTTATAAGTAGATGTTTCATGTTTTAGTACTAGATCACTGCACATGATAAAGGAGCTCTCAAGTATCTTAAAGACATCAAATGGACTAGACTAGACAATACCAAGGGATTTAAGCTATGATAGACTAGGCATATCATGCTATGTACAAAGTGTAACCTTTTTAGAAAAATATATAGCAAGAGTGCATTTCTATTACTTTGGACCACACAATATTAGTAATTTCTATTCTAAATAATAAAATTCTTATGTTTTATATTTTCTAGCAATTAATTTCAAGGAAATTAAAAAAAATTGAAACAAAAAAAGACCCCACTATATATAATGGCAGTTTAAATCACCATTGTCATTCTAGAGACAAATTAGAGAGGGGCTTTAAAGATGGATTAGATACATAATTTCTATCTTTGATTTAGAAATGGATTTAAAGATAGGAATTTTTATCTCTAATTTAAAAATAGCTTTAGAGACAAATTTTTGTCACTATTGTAAAGAATGGTTATATATGGAATTTTCATTTTTGATGTAGAGATGGACTTAGATGCAGAATTTTTTGTCACAAATTTATTGATGGATTAAGAACAAAATATGTATTTCATCTCTAAAAAAGGGTATTACTATCCTAAAAATTAAGGTTGAACTACTTTTGAGAAGAAATTTTTTGTCTCTAAATCTAAGACAAAATTGGTTTTTTCTATTTAAGTTTTTGCAATGCCAAAATCAGAGACAAAATTTTTTTTGTCTCTAATTTTTTGGAGATATATATTGTAATATCCTATATTTTAATAACTAAAATAGTCTTTAAATAGTGGAATAAATTATTTAAAATAAGGTCTCAAGGCAAGAGAGGAGCAATTAGAATTGAAAAAGAACTAAATCAGAACTTCTTAGTTAATGAAAGAGGACTCTACAGTAAAATGAATTGAGACAAATTAAGGATAAAATGCTAATTAGGGTATCTAAAAATGAAGTTAAGAGACCAAGAATGACATGAAATCAAAGACAAAATGGCTAAACAGAATGAACCAGTAATGCAATGGCATAATCATAATTTTGGATAAATTTTTTAAAACTCAAAGAAAGAAGTTTTAAATAATAAAACTAAGTTCATTAGGGTTTTTAAATGTCTTAAAAACTATAAGAACTATTAGAGTGGCTAAAACTCTATCGGTATATGATTTAGAATGTCAGTTGAACAAAACTTTGGCCAGATCTTTTTTGGTTATTAAATCCTTACAACCTCAAAATAAATGTTTTTAATAAAGAAGAAAGTCTAAATTTTATTATAAAGCCGAAAAATTCTAAAAATACAAAGAAATGAGCCTGAACAGTGGAATTGAAATATAAGGGAAAAATAAAAATTTTTAAAATTATAAAACCCTAGCTCACTCATATAAATACCACCCTTCACCCTTCTTCATTTTAAATGCCACAAACAGCCCCAAAATTGGACCTAAAGGCATGACTAAGGAGGAGGAAGGCTACGTAAGATAAGCTTGCATGCCAAATTTGACTATGATGCTATTATGAACTTTTTCCTACCCTTTCTCCTTTCTTTCTATGGTTTTGGCTTCTCAAAAGAGTGATTTTCATGGCTGAACCTTTGAGTAAAGAAGTTTTGGGAAAACCAAATATGCCAAAATAGTCTCTATTAAATGCACTTTTAAATGATATGAGATTTAGGCTAGGAAAATTTTATGCATATGAAACCTTAGCTCTTCATCATTTCAGCCAAGAGAAAGGGATTGAAAGAGAGGTTTGAGTTTGAAGAAACCATGGTGGAATTAGGGGTTTTGAAGGGTGAAGATTAAAACTATGCAATTGGAATTAACAAAGAAGCTAAAGTATGACTTATGGCTCACTTAGGGTTTAGATTGGCCCTTGAGAGATTCTAAACCTTGAGAGAGTTCATTAAGCTCTCTAATATCATAATTGAATGATATATGAATCATAGATATCCTAAAGCATTGAAATTCCCTAAGAATTGAACAGAACTCCAAGGAACCCATGTATAAGGTATAGTTCGGCCAAGGCTTAGTTTGAGTACCTAAGGAGTTGTTTCAATGATTCCAAAGTTATAAATGGTTTAGATATGAATTATAAATAGTAAAGAAACCATTGGAATGAATTTAGAAGCCTTATTTTAAAAGGTGAAATTTTAAGGTTTAATTAGGCCTAAAGAAGCAACTTGACATTAAGATTGTATAATCATGCAAGTGATGGCTCTAATGAGTTCTATTATAGTCATATAGCTCATATCAAGTGAGGTTTTAGACCAAAGAAGTTGAATTATAAGAGTGGTTTCATAAGGCATTCAAATAGGCCATATATGTACACATAAACCCTAGCTTGCATACATAAGGCTAATATGAGTGTAAATATGGTAACATTGATAGTTTTGTACTCTATTTGATGTGTCTAGGCCAAACAAGTGAGACTATATCCAAGTGTGGGTCGAAGGTTGTGGAATCAAGACAAGAGACAAAAAGGAATTAATTTTAATTTGTGTAACAAGGTTTCCTTTATTTTGTATATGTATACTTGGTTGGTTTAAGTGTCTTGGATTACTTATATATATTGTTTGCAAATTATGTTTATTGTTGATTGCTTAATGATCATATGCAATTGCATGACATTCATTTGCATTTGGATTGGATTGACTCTTGATGGGTAAGATTGTGCCAAAATACCCTTAATAATGGGTGAGGTGGAATCATAAGTCGCTTGGAAATGGGTGAAACTAGGCCAAAAGTTCCATTTATAAATGAGACAAAGTCAAAAGTCCCTAAAAGAGGATGAGACTAAACCTAAACCAAAAGTCCTTAGATATTGGGTAAGGCTAGATCAAAAGCCGTTAGAGCATGAAAATGTTATTGATGGAACTAAAGGATCCCTAAAACATGAATATAGTTTTCACTATGGTTGCATGACATGCATACTTGCATTTTTGAACTTAGATGAACTATATATGTATGCTTGAATGTTAGGGTAGTTATTCAGATTCTTTGAATCTCACTTCCCTCCTATCTTTACTAATCATGATTAGGTAGCTCTCAAAGAAGCAAAAATGATGAACAAAAGGTCTAAAAGGTGCTACTTTGACAATGGAATTTGTTTTAAGGCATATTCTTGAATTATGAGTATGTATGTGTATATTTTGATGTATAGACGTGCATGCCAACACATTTAAAAGTGGTGGACTACAATATAAAGACCATTTATGGGTTGTAATATATAATATCATGCAATTTGGTGCCTAAAGTCCCTATATGTTCTTGTGTATTTTTGCATGTGGGATGGTGATTTTTGGTTCCATGGTAAATTTGTTATGATGAATTAGTCCTCTAGGCTGCAATTGTGATCAAAACTTGCTTAAAAGAAGAAATGACATTTTAAAACTCATTTGGTACTATTTGGAACTAAAATTTGAAGCATTTGAGCCATAAAATGCCTCCTTACCCTTAACAGCCTAAATGAATAAGTCTTGAGCTAAAACTTCATAGGTAATTAGAGGATATTAAGAGTTTTCCATAGAACTAAAGGTTATAATTTTTTGTTTTATATAATATTTTATGAATTTTTTGAATTGGCTGAATTATATAAAATTATCTAGTGTACTATTCATATAGTTAACTTCATATTTATAGGTTTTTAAGGGAACAAATGGACTCATTTAGACCTAAAATTTTTACAGTAGATAGCTTTCATTACAAGCTTTCTAAGAATACCTACTTTTCATTAATCATAGTTGTATAGTTCAAGTTATAAATTTTTTAAATTTGAATCAAATTAGGTGTTCAAGGGGTCAAAATGCACATTTAGCTTATTCTATGGATTTGGTTCTTGTTTATGCGTCATATGGATTATAGCATATTGGTTTACTATGAATTTGAGAAATGAAATGATAAAAATCCATGTAAGAGCATTATATGGTTGTGGCACTTCTAATGACAACAAATTCCACTACTAAGGGGATGAATATGATAATTTGCTATCAAAATATGAATATGGTATGAAATATATGCATAATATATGATTGTATAACACATATTCCCTCATTCAGAGACAGATTTTTTTTTTCTCTGATCTTGTTTTTCTTAATGTGGATTATCTTTTGTAAGAGACTTGAATTTCTTGAACTCGATCAATACAATTTCACCAAGATTCATCTTCTTGGATACCTATTCTCTTACTTGAGAATGAGTCATAATTTTGAGGTTTCAAATTTTGCTCGAAGAAATTATTTTAGGTATTCAAATACATGTTTTGATATTATAATACACAAGTAATTTCAATATTTGTTAGTCTGTTTGGAATTTTTATTATTGTTTATTTCACATTGTGTTATGTTTGTGAACTAGTTAAAACTTGATGGCTTCAATTTCTATTACTTGGTGCCACTCATGATATTGTTGATGCATGAGAAAATGTGGAAGTTTTATTTTAGACTAATTGTAACATTGCTATGTGAAAAGGAAAAAATGATAAATAAAATATTTTTTTCTTTTTTTCTTGATATATATGGTATATAGATATTTAGTACTAATGTTCTTTGTTTCACCTACCTTACTTCTCTAAAATTGATTATTAAAAATGCTATAATATTCAAATACTTGTCTTATATTACTATTTTTCTAAATTTAAATATGAGATGACTTTTAGGTGAATGAAATTTTGAGAATGGTCTAATAAAATTTTTTAATACTTAGCCATCTTTTCTTTAAAATAGCTTACTATTGACATAAGTACCTATGATTGTCTTTTATTATGATTAACAAGCCTTTGTAATTATTTTCTTTCCTTAGGAAAATAATCTTTTGTTTTGAAAGTATATGCAAGTGATAAATGACACTATTTTGGTGAATGCCTATGTCCTTTGATGAATTTTGTGATTGATTGGCTAAGACTTTTGTTTACATGGATCAAAGGACTATGGCTTAAGACTGAATGACCATTTGCAATGATTTTGATACAATGTTGCCTTGTATATTTTGACTGCTATTTTAAATTCTAAGCAATGTGATTCATTTGACATTTCAAGACATAGCATCCTTAGGGATTTATGGAGACTTATCACTTAACTTTCTTATAGTGTTTAAAATCATAATTCTATCTTCCTCCTAATTTTGAGTCACAACGTATTATCTTGAAGTGAATTAAAGGATTATGCATGTTTTTGATAGATACGATATTTTTTCTTTTGTTGCAATATGTTAATAGCCCTATCTTATTCCTTTTATAGTTAAAAGATTCTATTATTTAAATTTAAGAAAATATAATTATTGACAGTCACTATTGTGGTTCATTAATTAGATTTAACATCTCATATAAAGGTTAAGATTATAATGAAAAGTTACGTGTTCCAAAAGGGGAGAGGTTGGGAAGTTACAAAAGTACTAGATCCTAGGCTACCTTTCTTTCTTTCTTTTCTTGTTTAATTCTATATCTTTATATATAATTTTGACGTAACTAACACTAGGAATTTTAAATAATTAGAGGGGCAGCGGTTATTTGTTAATGGAACAATACTCTGGAGAGTTCCACGTTTTAAGAAGTTGAATTTTTTTTATTATTGAATATCTGATTTGTATAAAATAATATTTTTCTAAATTATATTTACATCTCGAAATAATTCAATAATAAATATGAATAAATGGTTTGTTAACAGAATACATTGATCAACTCTGCAGAAGCGGCAGGCGTCGGGAAGGAAAGGCCTTTTCTGTCACTTTTGTGTTGAATTTTAGCTTCAACTCTTATTGTCGTACTTCAGAATTTAGAAATTAGGTGCGCCTCCCCCCCCCAAAAAAATGTTGGTAAGTGACAAGATGGAGGGAAGAGAGAATTATTATTATTTTCATGAAATATTTTGAATAATATCAATTGAGTTTTTTAAAAATTATTATTATTTTAATTTTAATAAGATTAATTTGGTCTTGATCCAAAGATTTATTATCATTAATTTAGTTTTTGAAAAATTATAATGACATCAATTTAATTTTAAGACTAAAATTTTGCATTTTTTGAAACATTAGGACTGAATTAATGTTAATAAACTTTCAAGAATTAAATTAATCCCAACAATATCTTTTAAAGACTAAATTGATAATTTATTCTTATATTAAAATACTTTATAAAATTTCACTTTTACTAAACAAATTATTATTAAACTGAAGGGATATTGTTTGACCGAGATTTTAAAGGCAGAGAACTTAAAAACCAAAGTCAGAAAAAGTTTAACTTGTATAAAATAATGGGATAAAATAAGTCTGGAACACCGGATATAATTTTTTTTTTTTTCAAAGAAACGCCTCTTAGCAGATTGCCAGGCAATCATATTTTAAATAAGTAGATTAATCTAATTATAAATAACCATAAAAGTATGTGAGAAGTAGATCTCACCAATAAATATGCTTGATGTGTTAACATGTATATTTATAAAAGAAATTCTTAATTAAATTAGATCTATAAAAAATTAATACACCAAGTTAATAATAAATAAATATAATAATAATATGTTACGAGTAGTCACATTGAAAATATATGTATGACATGTTTATATGTCTATTTGACTTAATTTCTCTATCTTTAATAGAATAAAAATACCTTAAAATTTCTCTTCATTTTTTTATTCCTGAATGATATACTTTAAAAACCAATCTACATTTTGGCAGTGTAAGCTACTCAAGTTGTCAGGTGGAATCAGACCACGCCATGCAGAGCTAGAACCCACTGGGAAACTGGACAACTGATCATTTTCAGAAGAGTTAAGTAACAAGAATACATTTAATTTGAAGGTGACTCATACAAGTTAGTCAGTCATGCAACACCCAATAAGACCTTGTACGTCTTTTTTAGCCAAATGCTACAATGAAAATATGGTCTTATCAAATCCTACTCTACTAAAAGCATAGCATATGTTAAAGAGAATTCAGTCGCGTTGCCACCGAGTTCCCCGCTTTTTGTGTTAAACAATTTGGATCGCCGCCGAATTCAGCATTTAATGGCCTGCCATTATTTTTTTTATTATTTATACAGAAATTTCATATAGTATAAATTTTTTTTTTTGTTTCTGAATTTGGTGGCATTCTATTTAATATTAAAAAAAAATCCCACAACATCCAAAGCTGCATATATCTAGGCATGAAGCATGTTATGGTATACATGTTGCTAATATGTAATAATTTATGCCAGCGACATCATCTTAATAGAATTCTCGTGTTTGTTTCTACCAACTCTTACTGTTCAAGCATGTACTGGGACTTATGGTATCAATTATGGGAGGATTGCAGATAACATTCTCTCGCCAGATGAAGTTGTTACACTTGTCAAAGCAGCCAAAAAAAGGAATGCTAGAATTTATGATGCTGATCACGGTGTTCTCAAGGCCTTCAGTAGAATTGGTCTTGACATTGTAATTGGACTTCCCAATGGAAAGCTGCAAGACATGAGTTCTAACGCGGCCCATGCTTTAAATTGGGCGAGAGACAATGTACAGTCATTAGGGTGGGCAATTTGTGGGGAGCTCCTCTGGGTGCTACTGAGAAACTCCATCTGGATGAGCTAATTGAGATTTCTACTGCACACTCATTTGCTGTTTTAAGAATTCCTATCCTCCTCCTCTTGCAAATTTGTAGATAATGCTAATCACTATGTGAAGCCACTGCTGGAGTTCTTCTCCGAAATTGGCTCCCCTTTCTGTTTGAAGGCTTACCCCTTCCTGGCCTACACCCTACACATAGAAGAATCCTGAGAATATTGATTTAAATTATGCTCTTTTCCACTCAACAAAGGGAATTTATGGTCCAAAATGTCATCTACATTATGATAACATGCTTGATGCCAGATAGATGCAACTTTTGCAGTTTTCGAAGATGCAGGACTTTTTTTATTATTATACAAAATTCTATCGAATTCAAAAACATTAAAATATCTTTTAATATTATAAGAAATTTCTGTATAAATAAAAAAGAAATAATGTCAGGCAATAAAACGCTGAATTTGGTAGCAATGCCACGGAATTCCAAATTGTCTGACACAAGACGAATTTCCCTTTAGTAAAGCACATGCTTGTAATATTTTAGGCAGAGTAGAATTTGACAACTTAATTATTTTCACTGTAACTTTTGGCTCAAAATGTCCCAATTATAGTGCATGCTACATTAAGTATAAAATAGGAAAAGAAGCATACAAAAGTTCTCTAAACAATATGGAGGACCGGCCAAGTGACTAGATAACTTCTCCTACGTGTACAAAGACAACAGCTATAATTTTGTACCAAAACAAAGTATGAAAGTACAGTGATAAGTCTCAATCATCCAACAAAGGCATCTGAATTACCCAACTCATCTGTGTACTGTTATGAAAAAGAATTGATTCATCATCACTTGGCCTTATCAGGGAGATGGTTGCCCCCAATTGCTAGTTTGTAGAGATAAAACGCACTCATGAGAGCGCTGCAAGAAAAAAAGTTACGAATGTCTTAGCTCCAGATATACTACATATTCTTTTAGCAATTAAAAAATTTAAAATTAAACAAGTTATTTAAAGGGACACGGCACTCAATGGATGCCTACCAATTAAGGATTACCAGTAGCATAATACACACACAATGGTTACTAACTTACTAGGACAACTCTAAGCTATGACAAAAGGTATAAGCAAGGTGTTCGGATATCCTGCGGTAGGGGATCCTACTGTGCACCATACAGTAACACCTTTTGAGACTTTTTTTTTTTTTTTCTTAAATAGAGTTTATGGTTTAATTGGGTATCTAAAAATTGTAATTGGAAAACAAAAATTTTATTGTGAGAGAAAATTACATTTTAAAAAATTTTAACCATACAATATATTTAAATTTTTTCTCATAATTAAAATTTTTGTCCACCTACTTTCAATTTTTATCCTCTTCATTAATAACCTAAACTCTAAAAAAAATTAAAAGAAAAGAGATCTTAAAAGGCATTAGTGCAAGCATGCAATAAGATTCCCCTCTGCATGGGATCCAAAGACTATAAGCAAGAGGTATTAGATCCAAATATCCACCATGTAATGTATTCCAAAACCCCCCAAAAAAAAAACCTAGAGTATTCAATTATTAACAGATTTTGCCTAAATAATATTTACAATATTATTTCACAACTTTTGGACCAAAAAATAATCAGATTATAAGTATAATTTAATCCTAAGTATTACATCAAGGTTTACAAATGCTAATATGAAGTCAACGCACTATTTAGACCACTAAACAACTTAAATAGGTGGACATAAATGGTGTTTCGTGAGTCAGAGATAAACTAAATTAAGTAATAGCCCTTGGTTCCTGTTTCACATAACAATATATTCATCTCCAAATCGGCAGTGACATTCAAGAAACTGATTTCAGGATAATTTACATAAAACATATGAGTTTTGTTTTGGCCAACTGAAATTTCATTAGAAACAGAAAAACAAATGAAGCTAGTTACAGCAGACCAATCTAGCCAACTTCTTGTTTACCACTAGTCAAATCCCTATAGAGAACTGATAAAAGAGGGGATGTGGGAAAAGATTCCCAACCTATCGGGCACATCCCTCTATTAAAATAGTAAGCCAATCAGCGGCTTGATTAACAAGTCTTAGAACCCAAGAAAAAGAACATGAGAAAAATTATATACTAAGAAGACTAACATCTTCCACAATTTGCAAACTTTTCCAATCGAGATAAGAAGAAGAAGAAGAAGAATTAACCGCTCCAACTAGCTCTTTATAGTCAAATTTAATTTCCACCTATTTCAAGTCCAAATCTAGTGCCACTTGTATGCTCATTTCTCATAAATACGGTTGTGAAGTCTTCATTACTTAACGATAAGCCAATAACTCATGTAATTATTACATTTCATCAATTAATTTTAATTCCGACAACTCTTTGTGAGATAAGAATATATTATCAGATGATGCAAATAAAGAAATAAAGTTGGTATTGCCAACATTGCAGTGATACTAAATCAATCAGCATAAATATATTGTTTAATGCGTATTACTAAAACTGAAAATGGAAATAGTAGAGACTTTTTTCTGCTTTTGCTTTTAATAAATTTTTAATCATGTATGTCAAAAGAGATATCAGAAAAAAAATACTTTATTGAAAATTTCAACCATAAATAAAAAGTACCTTTTTAAAGTATTAATAAATCATTTCATTAAATGATGGATTGATATGCCTTTAAATATCAGTTTAAAGAAAAAAAAAATGGACCACAAAAAATGTTCCAGTAAAAAAGAATTTCTTTATATATATATATATATATATTTATAATCCCATCAATAATAAGTGATGAAAGTTTTCCTTTCATTTTTATCCTCTATCCTCTATACTTTTATATTGAAATTTGAATTAATAAGAATGAAAGGAAAATTATATCTATATTATAATTTTTATACCATTATAGCTCCTACAGAATTATAAAAACTAAATGCCTCACGATTACTTGCGAGTTGGAAAATCTTATAAGCTAATCTGACAGCCACAAAATCATATCCTGCCTACGTATACAATAATAGAGTAGATTTAAGTTGCAATTGAAAGACATGAAAGCGTAGGTGCACCATCTTAAGGTAAGCTGGTAAAGCCCCTAGGCTGCTAGCCTAAAAATATTACCATAAAGTTCATTGGTGATGATAAGACAAAAAGAAAGTTCACAGACTTGGCAATTAACTTTCAGTTTAGCCAAGGTTTAGAAAGTTTAGCATTGGAGGTACTGTGGCAGTAATGTAGCTAGTCGTATCTTCAAACCTGGAAGAACTAATCATTTTCAAAATCTCCTCTTTTTTCTGGTGCAAACTCAACCATGCCGACAGAGCAGAGAAGTCTATATACAAAGCTAAATATTTGACAATTTTGAAAAGCAGTGATGAGAAATTCCTTTGTGCTATCAAGGTGAAAATCAGTCTAATATTCTCAATATAAGTTGTTATTAACAGATACTGAATATTGGGATGAATGAACAGTACGTTCAGACATCAAAACTAGAAGTTATCTCTGGATTTTAATAGCTAAGCACTATAATGATCGACATAAACATTTTTATGGATATAAAACTATACGCAGAATATGAGCTTGGGTACTAATAAGTAATCCTCCACTTCCTGATCCCTGCAATAAGACCGGCAGGCATAAACTTAGACGTTTCCATGTATCGCTGTCCCATGACCCAAGTGAGTAAGGCTGCACAAACTGTTTTGCAGGACATGAATTAGTAAGATATAAAAGAAAAACATTTCGCAAATATGGAGAGAGATTATTGCAGTGAACACAAGTCAATAGACATTCAGTAGTGAAAAAAAAAAAAGGGGGGGGGGGGGGGGGAGGAACAATAAATTGGTGCTTTCATTGTAGAACTTGCCTTGAATTACAACAGAATTAACTCTTCGGAAATTAATGTGTAGGAAGAATATTTTTTTACTATTGTACTAGTGTATTTCATAGGCCAAGCACCAGAGTGTGAGAGATCTCACTAAAATGTCTGATAAACTAAGAAGCATCAAAATCTAAGATATAAAACATGCACCAACTTTTATTCATTAATATCTACCAGAATGCTTCACACTGGTTTACGTTTTACCTGACTACCATCCCTATGAAAAGCACAGAAAGCAAAAGGCTTGTGAGAAGAAATAGCCCCTCTCCCCTACTAAATTAGTTTAATAACAATAATTGGATACAAAAATAAATCAATATTGAATTAGCACTAATTTTTTTAATAGAAAAACAATTTAGTTAATTTAGTATTTTGGTCCCATAACTTTATTTAAAGTTTCATATTGATTCCTTAAGTTTGAAATATGCCAAAATAGTCCCTTAATTTTCATCCCATACAAGCCCTCTTTTATGAATTCATCTAACCCAATAAATGTCCGTTGACTCAGTAGGATTTGTGAGCTGACTTGTTGTCCATGGTGTATTTTGTTGTTGGCTATCCCACTTAGTCAGCATAGATAATTTGCCCACACTTATTCTTTTCCTTCTTTCCCCCAAAACACAGGCACGATTTGTGGGATTTACAGAGGAGGGCTGAATGAACGCAGGCAGAGGACAAAATTGAAACCAAATCATATCAAATCTAAGAAATTATTTCTATTTAATGCAATTGATTATATGAAGCTTAAATTGCATGTATTACCTTTTGGCCACAGTTTCCATTTTGTTACTGTGTATAAATTAGGAGATAGTCTTCTAATGAATGTGCCTTATGGTTTGGTCATTGATGAATAAAGGTGCCATTCATCTTATACGCAGTAGGAGATCTCTTTTCCAGCTTGCAGTTTAACAGGAAAAGATAATGGAGGAGGAAACTGAGTCACAGCAGCAGACATGCACCAGTTGAATCCATTTGCTATAGTTTTCTGAGCGATAAGAAGTTAGGAGAAAAGTTTATGGGTCTTGCTATCTTCCTTATGAGTTGAAGATAAAGGAGGTTAGGTGCCATGGAGTTCAACAATGAAGGAGAGAGGGAGGGAGAAGAAGAGAGGAAGGAGAGTTTTGGTGCCACAGAGATGGACAGCGAATCATACAAGTGTCTTCGGCAACTCAGCAACATTGCAGATAGACATTTGTCCGCCGTCAGTGCCATGCATTAGACTTCTTCAACTGTCAATCATTCTCCTTCATCCCAAACAAAGTGGTGAGTCTTTTTGGAGGAAACACGGTCACTGATATAGTAGATAAGTTAATTAGGTTGAGAATATCCTGAATTCTGACCAAGGGGCATACCAAATCATCCAAAAAAAAGAAAAAATAAAAAAGCAAGAGTAAAACACCTGGACTGCAATTTAACAATGTTATAAATGGATGTCTACTGAGCCAATAGAATTTATAGAAAGGGACCCTTATGGGGTGAGAATATTATTTAAAGGACCACTTAGACACACTTCAAACTTACGGGACAAAATTTAAAACTTTAAATAAGGCTAAGGGACCAAAAAATTAATTTAAGTAAGAATTTAACAATAAGAAGAGAAATCAATAGATCAATTGAGACAAAAATCCTCCAACACCAGGAGGAAAAAAATTATCCCCCCCCTCAAAAAGTCATTTGCTGAAACCCACAAGGAGGCCAGAAAAATAGCCCTCTCCCAAAGAAGATATGTTGGGAGAAATTTTGGATTAAAAACTCTTGCATGCCATTCTAACCATAGAAACCACAATCCAACAAAGACAGCACACTGCCAAAGAGGTTTATTCTCCTTTTTGCTCTCAAAGCCATTGTACTTGATTACTAATAAATGATCTAAATTAGGCAGATAAGGCCAATGTTCATGGAAGATGCCTAACCAATTCCAAATTAGCCAAGCTACTTCACAATGCAGAAATAGGCGAATATTTGTCTCTAAACTCCAATATCAGACACATCTGGTGACATAGCCTTATTAATATGTTTGAGTGAATAAAGTTGATCTTCAAAAATTATTGAACCTGCTTTGAAACGTTTCAAAACTTGATAAAATGTGTTTCTTTTGTGACAGAACAGATTAGAGATTAGCAATGCTACACACACACACACACACACACATATATATAATGGGCTGATGTAAAGTATGCATACAGATATGGATACATATCAGATACAGATACGGCTGCACAAAGGAGGTACCAATGCTTCTTAGGTCTAGACAGGAAAACATGCTTAGTCAAAAGATTCTCAGAATTTCATAATGCATTGTGATTAGGTTTACCCAGCTAAGTTGTATTGCATATGAAGTACATCTTCCATTAGAAAAATGAACAAACAGCTACAATTGTTTAAAAGTGGGAATTGTGAAAAAGGCTATTAGACAAAACAGGATTGCTCATGAAAATAGGATTGTTTCATCCAAAAGCCACTTGACCTTGTCAAGGATTGATCTACTATGAAAAATCAGAACAAAAGGACACATAAGTCATTTAATTACCCATTTGATCTCGTTAGCTCCAAGTATGTGTTTCCAGTGCAGTATGTCAGTAACCTATTGTGTTGCATCTAAATGTCATTAGTAGCATCTCTTCCATAAACATCTCAAACCCTATAATATGTAGCCATTCTCTAGTCCTCTCCAACAAAACATGAGAAGATACTCTCTTTCTTTGAAAACAGTTTATCTGCATCATATACAAACTACAGATCTCAAAAAAAATTTATTTGTCCCATTGTAGTGGTGCCTTGAGTTTTTATAATTCAACCATAATATGTGGGTTTCTTTTCTTTTTTCTTTTATTTGTGAATTTTGGTTATCCATCTAGACGCATTCATCTTAGAAAGCCATTCAATTTGCTCTAGTTTAAGTGCAAACATGTCAGGAAAACATAATAATATAACAATTTAATATTTTCACCCTTGACAGCTTGGCCTAAATTCTAAAGCATCATACCTAAACTATGCTTGAATCCATCTATACTAGAAGTAAAACAGCATTGGGACAAGACAAAAGCCGTAATCCCAATATATCTTGATTTGTATACAATATACATGAATGTGCAATTAGAAGTAAACCAGTCAAATGCCTTCGCATGGATTCTTCCGCAACATTCAATTTTGCCCACAGACATACTCTTTGATTTATCTTTGACTTAGATATACTTCTGCATCACTTTCAAGTCATTTATCGCCTCCCTCTTACCCAGTTCCCACATTTCAAACCATCTTCGGTGACTCTAAATTTGCATGTATAGAACAGAAAAAGGGCAGCAAGCAAAAATATCCTTGGTGTAATTGAGAACTAACCATAATCCGAAACAATATATTAAATCTTGCTTCGTCCTATATATTCTTGATCACACATAAATCTATCAGTTCTTTCCTCTATCAAATATCCATTATGGCAAACCATAAAAATTAAAAAATTAAAAAATATTAAATCGTCACATTTAGCAACAATGTAAAGACATATAGAACTTAATTCAAAGCCAGAATTAGCTACCAAAACAAAAGAACTGCGTCGCTGGGAATCAAGATAGGCAATTCAAACACAAATGCCAAAACGAAGAAACCTTACCCGTCTCGAGAATGAAAGCAAGATATGAGTTCTTTCTCTTCTCGAAGGCTTTGAGACTCATATACCCAGCTATAATAAGCAGCAAACCGGAGCCCACTCCTCCACCTAGAGAAGCTGTACTCCCTTTCAACAGAAACCCAAAGAGTCCTCCACACACTAACAGAAACCCATACGGAACCGTAAAACAGAAATCGTGCATTTTCTCGAACTGTGTTTTTCCGTGAAAATCTGAGGCTCGGAATCGCAACTCGCAAGAATGACACCAGAATTTCACAGGTCAATGTCTGAATTCTGAAAATTTCTCAACCGTGGACCAGTGGCGCGTGCCGTGGGATGTCATAAAATCAAATAGTCAAAATTATCAACTATTTACTCCTGGTATGGCGTATAACTTCGAAATTTTCCTCAGCTGTTTCGGACCAGCGCGACGTCGTAGCCATTTCCTTCTCATCGAGGTATCGAGGTATTTTCATGGGCGAATCAAGATACAAAGTTAAAAAAAAAAAATCATTTTAAAGAATTTGTTATTATTATTTAAAAATAAATTATCACCAACTTTAAATAAATTTTTTTTAATTTAATAATAATATATTAAGCTAAATTTTTTTTAACTTTGATCTTGAATTCTAATTTTTCTTATTTTGATTGTTATCACCTGAAAAATGTGATGACAATTAACATAATTAAACTCAAACATGTCATATTTCCTACTCGTGATTTTCTTGATATCCATGAATATCGTCGATAGAAAGTTGAAAAGACTTGTACTCTGTTTAGTTAGACAATGTAATGATTAAAAAAATATAAAATATAAATAAATAAAATAAAAAATAATTATTTTATTTTTATTTTTAAAAAATAATTTAATAGATGAAATAATAAATATAAAGATATAATAGATATTATATAAATTATATAAAAAAAATACTTTGATGACGCACCTAACCAAACAAAGTTATAAAATTTGTCAATCTTCTTTTAGATTTTTCAAGGATCTAATTTGTAGCAATTTTTGTATTATTACTTAGTCACATGTTGCCCCAAGTATAATTCAACTGGGACTTATTTCTTGCCTGCTCATTACGACACAAGTGCATACTTTATCTATATTATCAGTGCTAGTTTAAGAAGTTGATCAATTTATTATTCATCTTCATCTCCAAGATGAATCTTTTATGGAGCCTGAGCTCGAATGCATGCCTTTTATGCCAATTTTTGAATCATATGGGGTACAATCACATTTTGGTTTTATTCTTTGAGAGAATTCAGATCCAGGGATATTCACAAAATTCTCTTCAGCCATTTCAAAGATTAAGAAAATGCACTTGCGGAAAACAGTAACAAAGGGGGGATACAGAGAATTAGTTAACAACTAACTTAACAGTGTGACAGCGAGTAGTTGCAAGTTAGTTATAGCCAGTAAAATAGATTGTCCTATGTATGTCACTGAGGCCTTGTATTCGTAAGCGATCCATACAATCTTTACTTCATTTCACTTCAGCTTTTCTTTTCTCGACTCTGATCTCATCATGTTCCATGAAGCAATGCGGGTATGTTCGATGAAATTGAGGTCTCTAGACATGATAGGAAAAATATGAAGCAAATCTACAAAACCAAGAAGTAAATATCAGATTACTTCAAAAGGCCACAAAAAGGTTCAAGAAGAATTACGTATGCTGAAACAGTTGAGAAACGACAATTACAAGTTACAAGAGAATAAAAAGAATACAATTAAGTAAATAGTTATCATATATTCATACCCGTGCCATCTCATCTATCGATATCCATTATAATTAGCTCGATCAGTAATTAAAAATAATGCCAAGATAAAGATAAGCGTAATTTTTTTGTTTTGGTTTCTGTGGAGAAACTACAAAAGCAATTTGCTACACGAAGATTAAATATAAGCCTTCAAATCTAAGATGTCAAACATGGCACCAGCATCCCTTATACAATGCACGGGGGGAATGCAACATATCTTTTATCTATGTATTGAACCTTAAAATTGATCAAAAAACCAAGAAAATGAAATATAAAACTTTCAAAACTTGTCAATTATATATTACTGCTACAACGCAATGGGGGGAAAATAGAAGGGGGAGAGTTTAAAAGAGTGATATACCCAAATAAGATATTAGTGTATTTGCAGCACAAATGATTTTAATGCCAGACGATTACAAGTTATTGGCTACAAAATACAAGAACATAATCTAATATGTGGGTAATATGAATTTTTATCAGGGTCAAAACTAATATAAAAAGAATTGATTTACTCTGCACTTGACAAGCATCCAACACTCATAGTGATGTCTAATATCAATTTAAATCATCTACTTCAAAGGGACAATTACTCTTGCGATGAAAATAGGAAGAAACTTAATCATATTATCATGCATGCTTGAAATTCATATATATTATCAGTTCAAGTTGTGACGTCTGGGAAGCTGTCGCAGTTGCTTTGAGTAAAGTGCACGAACTATTCACCAAATCTTAACGGTCGTGGCCTGTAAGGTATTTTTAATTCAATATTTACAATAAGGGGGCTATGATCCGAACAAGCAAGCAGTTAACCCATTTTGCATTACAAATAGCGCCATCTAGTCTCTCCCAAACAGCATTATACCCTGTCTACTATTCGATCAAGTAAACCCGTTACCGGAGGGGATAAGATCAATAATACCACGCATTAGCACCAGCAACTTGATGAATAGCACTTAGCTTCTCAAAGTGATTAAAATTAATTCTTCATAATGGAGAGTCCATAAAAGCTGCGATACTACCAAGATAATTCCATGATGTATACCTTATAGAGGACTATAAACAAAACTAACGAAATAATTCTCGCCAAAACCATCACTGCATCTGATATAAGGCCAAAAGGGAGAGATATGTGGCACATGATAATTCATCTTTCCTACCAAGCCAGAAGAGTGCCACCTTTCTTACCATGGACATCATTACCAGTATAGTTATCATAACCAACCTTAGCTTTTGCAGTTGCTTAGATTAGTTAAGAAATATTAAGATTAGCTATAGTTACACTTTACAGTAACTAGAGAAGAGATATTTTGAAGTGATATCTCTGTAAATTCAATAGAAAAATCTAAAGGGAAGTAATATTAAACTCTAGGAAGAATATATAGGTCCTATTCATGAGCATGCTAATACATTTATATAGACTGAGTGTCTTATTTTGAAGGAGCAAATTGCATCAGTTCATTTATTGGATAATAGTTTTCAAATTTGCACAACTATTTTGAAGGAACGTGTTAGATTTCACATGAAACAGTAAATAATCATCCTATCCTATCAGAAGAACGCATAGTTCAACGTCCTGTGATCATCCACCATCAAATTCCAGATCTTTGAAGCTTGGTGCAAGCTTGTGTGATGGTGTTTTAAACATTCACTCACTAAGCATTGTTAGACTTGTAGATGCACAAAATTATAATTACCTGAGACTAGCAAACCTCGCTTTTGAAAGTATATTAGTCATTTCAAATAATATAATTTTTCAAGTACGAACTTGATCCCATAAAAAAATATATTTAAATGACAAATTTAAATAAATTTTTTATTCTTACATTAGCTTAAGTTCTACTACATAAACTAACTAGTGTCCATGACAAATTTAAATAAACTTTCTATTCCTAAATTAGCTTAAATTGTACTACCTAAACTAACTAGTATCTTAAATAAGCCTACTCACTAGCAACTACTAGAAAAAAGGACGGTCACTATCTTAAATGTAACATAGACTAATGTATATATGCAAGGTTCTTGAGCTTAGGCTCCAAATATAAAAATACCAATCAAATTCCAATTTCATGCATCCTAAAACACAGAGCTTATTCTTAACAATATTCTGGGTATGGTAAGGTAATTCGTAATTCTATTGTTTGTCTATGCCCCTTGAGACAACAATCTTATAGTATCCTAGCTCTCCACTACATACCATGGTTGGCTAGAATACAGGTATTAAGTTTTGTGAATTAATAGACTAATTAGTATAGTATCTTGCTTCCATATTGCATCTCATACTAATTGTTTAGACCTCAATTAAAGTGTGCAAGTTAATCGACAATTGTCCTATGTGTACATTAGTGAACATCAATTGCTTCCGCTTTGTTAACACTGAACAACTCCTATCTAATCAATTTTTCAATTATTTTCATTTGATTAATTAACTCTTACGTCCATTGCTATGTTATTTAAGAGTCAATCAATGAATTAAATACAAGGAAAGTCGCAATGGCATTGAATATATACAATTACACTATAAATCATACATTGATAAGAAGGAAATAATCATATATAATAATTAATTAACATAAAATATAATTTAATCAGTGAAATCAAATAAGAAACACAAAAAACTAATGAAAAACTATAGGAAAATAGATTAGATCATCATAGAATACAAAAGATAGGTTATTACAATAGAAATATAAAAATATACCTCCAGAGATTATCTAAATCCACAATCCTCTTTAGAATTTGGTCCTAGATGTTGAATTATAAAGGAAACTATCTCTAAAAAATATGAAAATATTGGAGAAAAAAGTTACAAATCTATACATTGAAGGGAATTTAAAAAAAAAAAAACTCAAAATATACTGGTAGTTATGACAAGCAAATTAATCTTGTTGCAATGATAAAGTTACACCATGAAGTCTAGATCTAGAGTCGCTCATCACAACAAGAAACTTGAACATGCTTTTTTAAAAGATAATTGCACTTTAGTCCTTGAGTTCCTCTAAATTGCCTAAAATATGTGCAAAGTTTATTTATTTACAACTAAGTCCCTACAAAATAAATTAAAACACAAAATATAAGAAATTAAAGCTACAAAATCAAAATTAAACTAATTACCTATAGAAATCTACTATTTCCATGGAAAAGTTGAATTGCCACAAAAAATTATTTACAAGTAAAAAATAATTTCTAGAATTCTTTTTATTTGGTCCTTTTTGGAGGCTTTTTGCAAATAAACTCTAAAGTGCACCCAATTAAACATAATTGAAAATTTATAGAAAAATAAGTGCAAAAGAGTTACAAATTAATTAAAAACATATAATATGTCCCTTTATTTATTACTAAAAATTGGTACTTTTAGAGACTTATCAAAGCTTCAATAAAATCATCCCCATCACCTCCAAATCATTATGTCTTCCCAACCTAGCCTCCAAGATCTTCAACATAAAAGTTGCCAATCACTTGACCTAGAAAGCTTTTCTCTAGCTTGCTTCGACCTAACTTAACCCAAAGTGGCTAGATTTTTGGTGAGGCTATTTGTGGTTGCTAAACTTGTAGATATACAATAGAACTACTAAATGTGTTAGCCAAAAAATTAAACAAACATTGCAAGGCTTGGAGAACTTGCTTTGATTGATGTAGGTAAATAGAAAAGATATATAAAAAATGCAATCAATATTGCACAAATTGTAAATAAAATCTCAAATAGGTACCAGTGATCATGTAAGAACAAAATAAGACTTATTTATTACTCAAATCAAAGAAACAGTATCAAAATATATCTCAAAGAAGTACAAGACCTAATATTTTGTCTCAAAAAGAAATCAAAATAAGTTTTACAATCTAGTCCAAAAATCTCAAATAGACTAATTCATCTATTCTAAAATTTAAAAAAAAAAAACATTTACTATGGATGGTGTACATAATAAATTCAATGAGTATGAAAATTCAGATCATTAACCAAATAAAAAAATGCCACTAAAAATAATATTTATATAGCTTTTCAAATGGCATATTCTAGTCAGCAATTAATATTATTATTAGAGTCCTACCAAACTAAGAAAAACAACCTAGAAAGGTAATTATCCAATGAGAACTAAGTTTAGCAAATTTCAAAGGATCTGAAAATTTAAATTTTGGAAATATTTACTTGAAATCCATTAAAAATCAACAAAACATTTAATTTTTTCCAAAATTTAAGAACAAGAAAAATATAAATCCCTTAACCCCAATCTTAAATTGAACATTGTCTATAATGTTCTAATATAAAACCAAGGCAATAATTTTCAAATTATGGCAACAAAAGTTTAAAAAAAATGCACCCATAGTAAATTTTTGTAAACAATTAAAAGAGATAATAACCATTCAGAATTAAAAAAATAAAACTTTTGAAAATAAAAATTAAATTAAAAAAATATTAGTGTACAATCTAAACTCATAATCATCTAGACACCAGCATAAGTTAAAAATGTAGTGCATCAATACACTACTCAACAAAATATTATGATGTTAATTGATGAACTAGTATATCAAATAGAAAATATTTTTGGATTTTATTAAAAACTTTTCAATAACTTTTTTTATTTTTGAAAAATTTATTTTTTGAAAATTAAAAACAACCATGGGGCTAGTCCCCAAAACTTAAAATAAAAGCAATAAGAAAACACACAAAAATTTAAACAAGGAAATAACAAGAAAATGAAAAGGTTGAGAGCTTAGAGATTCTTGATGTAAAGCTTGAGTCTTGATTTTACATTCCATGCTCTTGATAAATTTGAATCTCCAACTCTTGAAAAAAATACATACAAAAGAAAATATTAGAATAAGAAAAATATTTATGTGATTTATTATTATTGTTATTATTTGTAAACTCAAAAACAAAATCTAACCAAAATTACAATTTGACATAATCATTCTATAATACAATCAATAAATAAAATATGAATAATTAAGCTCTCTTCAGTAAGAGCATTCTTCTTCGTAATGTCCTCAAGATGATGGCATTCACCACTGCCTTCACTTGCTCCT
Organism: Erythrophleum fordii; assembly: GCA_032878935.1. NCBI lineage: Eukaryota > Viridiplantae > Streptophyta > Magnoliopsida > Fabales > Fabaceae > Erythrophleum > Erythrophleum fordii. The sequence goes on along the minus strand of JAVQMF010000025.1, from coordinate 1,447,565 downwards.
TAGGGTTTGGTTCGATATTTCTAGGAAGTGCTCCCTTGCTTGTTTGGCACATTTGTGGCAGTCTATCCTATTTGGTGTCAGATTTCTAATTAGTGCATCCTGGTGTGTTATTCTTGCCTCAGTAGTGGATATGAACTTAGTGAGCATCTCCTTTAAATTGCTCCTCCTTTGCTGTGGTTAAAGTTGTGATTGCTAAGGAACTCTTTTTGGTCATAGGCCTTATTGTTGCAGGCCTTGTTGGCTCTTCCAAGAAAAATTTAGGTGATTACACCAACTAGAGTTGTAAGTGTTGCCAAATGGGTTCCCTTGTAGTCTTCCTACATTAGGAACAAAATTCACATTTTCATTAGTGAAATCAAAATTTACAGCATCAACATAAAAATAATGTGCAAAGAAGTTAGGAGAAATAAGAGTGCCAGCCATATGAAGTCCCTTCATTAAATCCAACTTCTTAATGCCTCCATTTGAGCCGTAAGGGTTATCATTTGATCCACATTGTATACACCAGCTCCAGTGTTGCCTCGTGCTGATCTCTTTAGGATCATATAGGCATTTATAGTCAAACTCTCAAAGGGCTCGCAAATCTCCAGTGGTCTTTGTCATAATCGATCCACTAACTGCGGCATCCACCATAGCACGGGTATTAACTATCATACCAAGATAGAAACTTTGAACTTACAACCAAAGTAGCAATCAATGATGCAGGGATTGATGCATAAGCTTCTTAAATCTATCCTATGTTTCATATAACTGCTCTCCATTTGCTTGCCCAAATGAAGTTATCTCACTCCACAGTTTAGTTGTCTTGACTAAAGGAAAGAATTTTGATAAGAATTTCTTTGTCAGGTCATTCAATGTTTACATGTTTCTAATGGGTAGAGAGTGGAACCAAACTTTTGCCTTATCACAGAGTGAGAAAGGAAATAACTACCACCACACCGCATCGTTCGACGCATCGTTAAATTTGAATGTGGCACATATCTACAGAAAGTTCTTGATGTGGAGGTTAGAATCTTCACTGAGTAAATTTCTGAACTACATAAAAGACTGCAACATAGTAATAATTGCTGGCTTTATCTCAAAAATGTTAGCAACAATTGGTAGTTGCTGGATGCTTGACTCAGCTCCATCAACCAAAGGTATGCTATAGTCTCATAAATGACTTCAAACAACAGGCCGTGGTTGTTGTACCTGCTCAACATTCTCTATTCTAGCTTGTGCTCTCCTTCCTTGATGCAAGGAACGCTCAATTTCGAGATCAAGTGTAACAGAGATTCTCCTCCTTCTTCTCATCATGCACAGCACTTTGCAAACTAAAACAAACACTACCAGTGTCATCTATTATTTGAACAAAATAACGTAGCTTGGAGCTCATATCTAGAACAATCAATTGACTAAAATTTCTCTTTTTATAAACACAAATTGGAATGAAAAGGTGGACCGTTTATCATAAGCGACAAATGTTATCGTAGGAATTACTTTCTCAGCTAGAAAAGAATTCAACAATAGGAAGAAAGATGCATCCAAAGAATGAGGACAATCAATATTCCTAAAAGATCCCAAGTGCTGTAAAACAAAGAAAACACAAATGGCTCGATTGGAGGAAAATACAAAGGCAAAAATAAATGTTCAAATAATGCGACCAAATAATTAAGTAACTAAAACATATATCTCACACATTTCAACACTAAAAGTTGTAAATCTTGGTAAATATTATTGTTTTGAAATAATATACAAGTTCTCAGGCAATGCATTAAAACAAAACATTAATAATAAAGAAACCTTTTACACATCATCATTAAGCCAAACTGAATAGTGACACAATAAATGTAGAATCAATAAGCATATTTCCAAAATAAGGAACAGTAAGATAAATCTGAAAGTAACAGTAGGCATGCAATACCTCCTCAACAACATAGAAAGACTAGTTGACAACATCACCAGGAACAGTAGGAAAGTGTTCGCCATTGTGTATATTGAATGCAAAATCATTTTATGCCTCTCCACTCCAGAGTCATAAAAGTTTAAGATTCAAGTGAATCTGAAAGCGTCGGGGGGAGGGGGGTGGAGAAATCAATCAGCTTCCACTTAAAAAAGACAGAATTTTGCCCAAGTTTAATATTGTTGATGATCGTGTTTTATTGGGTTTAATTTTTACGTCATTTTGCTATTTTGTTTCTTTTTATTTCTGCCGTTTATTTTTTATCCCTTATTTAGTCGAGTTTTCAGCTTTATTCACTAATGTTTCTTAATTTAGTTAGTTTCCTATTTAATTAGGGTGAGTTAGTCGGCTATTTGGCTGGCCATTCCCTCCACTTTATAACTTAATTCCTATCAACAAAAGGAGAAAGGCTTTATAACTCTGATATCAGAGCCTAAAGATGACCTGACCATAAGAAAAAAAACTCATTCAGCTTCCACAAGACAGAATTATGTCAATGTTTAATATAATGGATTTTCAACTGCATTGGACATCATACACTATATTTAACTGCCCCAGCAAACCCAGTGTCGACACCATACTTCTTTGCAATTACACCAGCTACATGTACACCCACAAACAGCATGATCAATGTTGTATATTTGTGTATGGTTCTCAGTGGTCATTTTTTCATTCTCAATGTCATCAGCAACCTGGACAAAAACATGCAACATTTATCCTGATAGACCAATGTTGATGTATTAAACTGGATTTCCACGACCAACAACTATAACTTTTCTTTAAAGTACCTCTGGATCTGCCTGCAAAACATCATCAAGGACAGGCCCATTGGTATGAGCTTCCAGGCTCCGAATTGCTGTACTGCTCCAATTGGAAACCCAACACTTTGAAAAACAAAAAGGTTCATCACATGCTAGCTAGACAAAAAGACATTTATTTGATTTATAAAGGCAAAGAAGCAAAGAGAATGAGTATTTAGAAATAACATGCAAAAGGATGAAATACGCAATTATAGACAATACTTACAAAGAGACTACGCTTAAATCAAGATGCTGACTTTTCAAGAGGGATATGTCGCGTGGTCGCAACCAGTCTGTTTGGCCAATTGTCTCATCCAGCTTCTCATACCCAAATACGTCTCTTACCCGTTCAAAATTTATTCAAGACAATGAGAGAAACACTACTTAAGCCAAACAGCATAGTGATGCATGAAATGTATAAGCAATAAGAACATGTTCAATATAAGGGACATTAAGATAAATCTGAAAGGAACAGCAGGCACCCAAAACCTCCCCAGCAACACATAAATAGTTGACATGATCACCAGGAACACCAGGAAAGCGTGCGCACAACTCTTCCCTTTTGAAAGCTAAAAAATTCCAAAATTGGAAAAATAAAAGCCATACCAAAATTAAATCAGAAAAGAGACAAGTAAACATCACAATATAGAAACTGATTACAAATAAATCTCTTAAAACACCTGACTGGCAACACCAACGGGAAAATATTAGTGTGGCAAATGCGAGCCATTACCCTCCAGCGGAAATCATTGCCACTATATCAAACCCGTCCTCATCAGCTCCCATCGCTGTAGCTATCTTAAAGCCCATATCCTGTCAAAACAATCCTCCATTGATTCTAGAATCAGGAAATGAAGAACTGTAATCTAACAGTAAAATTAATATGACATTAAGTCAAGGGAATCCACCTCAGAGCCATGTTGTCTGATGTTCTCCGATACCTAGCGGGGCGAAGTCCACTTCAGAGGCAACATAAACCATGTTGTCTGATGTTCTCCAATACCTAGCGGGGCGAAGGCCATTACAATCAAGACATGCACCAAGAGTTTGTGCTACATAAATAGGACACAAACAATCCAAAAAGCAAAATGACAACTTTGAAAGAACATATGAAATAAAAATAAATGTATTCTAACTTAAAAAAGAAATGAAGTTCTTCGTATAGGAAAATATGTAATCCAGAATTAATTTCAAATTAACGAGGGGATTTTTCTATAAATATTAGCAAAGACAAAAATAAGCGTTCAAATATTGTGACCAACAAAGCAGCGATCGCGCCCTGCCACGTCCGTTTAGATATATCAAATCATTGGAAGTTTTCTTGTGCTTATAATCCGCTATTATATCACATAACATAATGAAATAAAAATAGCTCACATGTGCTTTAGAAAAACTTTCTTGATATATAAGAAGTAATCATTTACGGTAATGACATGAAGTTTGTGCCTAGAGTTGCTGTCTCATTCCAAAGCAAGTATTAGTTTGACTATTGGCGAGAAATCCCGTGTTGAAAAATTTTATTTGAGGGTTTACATTAATAATATTAATTTTGTTTTCTAAAATATATGTTGACTTATAATTTATTGAGATATTATAAACCTAATTTTATTAAGTAATCATCTAGTGATTGAGCTTAACATATTTTAATTTTTTTAAGTTCGTTAGTGGTTAATCAAAAGTTTGGAGTTTGGACTATTAAGTTATATTGATATTCCTTATAGGAAGATTTAGTAAGATACTATTTGAAATAACATAGGTGCATTTCTAAGCCTAATGTGTAAGTTTACCCCATTAAAAGTTGTTATGTAATCTAAGGTCATAGAGAAGAAAATCTAGTATATTGTACGCCAGATTTGACCTTGAAGCAATAGAAAAGTTAAATAAATTTTATATCAAATTTGTTTCATTATTGTTCTAAAATATCATGTACATTGATATATCGTCTTCATACTATCTAGATCAAAAATTTTAGTATAAATCTTGCATGTGGCATTAAAGCATAATTACATAATTTTTAGAACATAAAATTCATGTCTAATAGTATATATTTGATATTTATTTTCATGCTTCCATATATCTGATTGTGCAAAACTAGTTTAAGGGTTTTAATCCTTCCATTATAAGCTTTCCATTGATATATATAACTTGCTTATTATATTGATATGATGTGAAAGAATTTAAACCATGGATTTTCATATTTCCGCGTATTCAAATTTTTTTTAATTTTGTATTATAGGAAGTTTTAATCTAATCTCTGGTATGCAAATGTTTCCTTGCATGATTGTAAGGTTATTTGACTTGTTTAAATTCCATGAAATAGTCAAAAATTGAAGGTAAACCTTTTTTGGTTCATTGCTTAAAACGCACTTTTTATATCTGGATGTTTCTTCTTTTATTATGTTTTCTAGTTCGAAGAATGCTCTAAAACAATGTAAACACTTAAATGCATCAAGATCTAGAGTTTGTGGCATGAAAAAAGGGCCTAAAAACAAACCAAAAAGCTTTAGATGGCCTATGGGTATGAAAACCCATTTTGGACAAGTGGGCTAATCTAACTGAAGGTTGAAAACAAACTCTAACTAGGCTAAAAAAAGCCCATGCAGAGTGTTTTTAGGTGGGCCACCCCCAAACCTGATTGGGGTTGTTTTTGTGCGATTTGCTTCTCTTATTTTTTGTAACCTTTTTGTTTACTTTTTTTATTTTTATTATGATCAGAAAATTATCTATAAATTATTTGCCTTTTCCAATAGTAAATTTACTATTTTATTTTTCTAAGGTACAAAACAACATAAAAAATTACCCAAAAAAATTAGGAGAGTATTTTCATGCATATTGAACATAAAAGTAGGCTATACTCTACCTAGACATATAGGTATATAATTTATGTACTCTCAACCCTAAGTTGATGGAATCAAAGATTATACTATTTAATATTTATTTCATAAATGATTTCGTTGTTTCATGAAATAAATTGATGATTGACAAATTGTGACTTTCTATAATATATTTGGTAAATCATATGCCTTGCTATATAGATATGTATATTGTGTGAGTATTCTTTTTCTCTGAACAACTTACTGCATGAATAATTCCTTTTGTGTGTTCAATCTATTTAGCTAATCATGACATCTATCATTGCCCCATTTGGAAGTGAAAATAATTCAAGTGTGTTCAAATCATGTCTTATTTTTCCTAAATTATTTTAGGCAATTAAATACATTTTGGGAGTGTTTGATATGCATAGAGAAAATAAAGTAGAATTTTTAAATGATTTGGTTAAACTTATTTGATTACTGGGAATTAAGTTGTGAGAATACCTATTACTTTGATTGATGAGATTTATTTAACAATCTCTTTCATGTCATACCCTATAAGGTAATTCAAAGTTTGCCTTATTTTAAATGAATTCAGGCATTTGAGAATTTTGAATTTGTGTACTCATGAAATTTGCATATTTTGATTAAATTTGATTTTAAGCCCAATATTGTAGCATTAGGTATATAATTTATATACTATGAATCTAAAATTTAAAAGGAGTAAGGTTATGCTATTTGCATTTTAATTTGTAGGAATAATTAGCTATTCATATTCTAATTGCAACATTGGTTCATAAATAACCTATTTAGATACCTTTGGTGGAGTACCTGGTTTATTTGATCATATTTAAATTTTCCTAGTCAAAAAGTTTTATTTATAAAATTGTTGCAGGTATTTATTACCAAAGTGATTTATTCAGTAAGATTTTACAAATTTGATTAGTTCCCTTGTTAATAGGAAATAAATTATAATTTTATTTTCTCCTAATCTAAAAATTTTATTTTGTAAACTATTATGAATGTTAATCACCAAAGTGATTCATTCATCAACTTTTAACAAAATTGTTTAGTTTCCTTATTGATGCGATGTAAGGCAATTCTTCTTAATTCTAGTCTGACAATATTATCTTGTAAATTGTTGTGGGTGTCTTTAAGTGATTTATTCATTAAAATTTACTACTTCTCTCATTGATAGAATTAATTATATTGATTTATATAATTACCTATTTGTTGTGATATGATTCCGTAAGTATGTAGGTCACACAAGTAATAAACCAATAAGTATAGTATCATTTCCACAAGAAAGAAATTCAATTACCAATCACTAAAAAAAATTTTATTATCTAAATTATCCATTTGAAATAAAAAATAATAAAAATGAATTGAAAGCAACAATTTCACTTAACACTAACTATAAATAAATGTAAAAAGGCTTTGGAATTTAAAATTCCCTTTATTTTCCTAAGCATCATTTAAAATAAACTTTTGTAACTTAATTCAACTGAATTAATGATAATCCTACTAATGTGAATAAAATTTTCTCCTTGAGATAAGTCATCATACTCATATCAAGTCCATGTCTACTCTTATGATGATAAATTTAGTATAAACCCATTACATATGAAGGATTTAATACAAATATTTGTAAGCCATTCAAATGTGACTTATATCCCTAAAATTACTATTCTAATATATTATTCCAAGGATTTACATTGTGATTGATTTCTTAATTCTTTCACAATGTATCAAATGAACAGTGGCCAGCCATTCATAAACAATATAAAATAATAATAATTAATGCAATAAAAAGTTTTATAAGAATAATTTGAAATCAACTTAATCAGTTAATAAGTTCATTTAAATTCTAAATAGAAAAATCTAGCTACACATAATGAAAATCAACGAAACAACACTGAAAGTAAACAAATGCATATTTGAAATCTAGTAAAAAGAATGAAAAGAAAATAAATCAGCTGAAATAAAACTCTATCGACAATAACTTCAAATTTCTTCTTATATTTGGTGAATCTCTAAAGCATTCTTTCAAGGTGTTCTTGAGCTTCAATCTACAACTCCAAGTCTCCTTTTGGCTTCCTTCTTCAAAAATTCGAAGCTACCTCACAAAAAGCCTTAAATTCAGATGAACACGGGTAGCCTATGTTAAAACCATTTAGTGTAAGATCCTTCCATGTCTGGTACAATGACGTATAACAATTATTGGCCAAGAGTGATTAGTTTTGCACCATTAAGAAAATATCAAACTGCATGAGAAGACTACCAAAATATTTAAATGACTTAAAATTTGGGTTCCATAGTTAGATTTCTGTTAGGTGGAGCATGAATGTAAAGATTGATTGGAAATTAGGCAATAGAAATTAGATTTCAAGGACCTGTATAGTAGAATTAATATATGCCTCCAAACTTTTTCCATATGGCAAATCCAAGAGAACTAACTAGAGATAATCTTCCATATTGGAGAAATGAAAATTTTGGTGCATATCTTAATCTTCCTCCAAAATCAATAAATTTTGATTATCCCTTCCCCAGAACTACAGCATTTTCTTTTCTTTACATATTTCATATATCAGTTAATCTCAGTATGATTGAAGCTCATCATCCAGGAATGGATCTGCATTTATCAAGAGTGATAGCAACAAAATGGTGACATGAAACACCAGAATTTAAAAACCAGATCTAGTGCAACTTCTGAGTCAATCTCGACCTCTCCGCGATTCCAAGACTTACCTCCACTTTCAGCATAACCATGCAGCTATGATAGCATAGCCATATTTGTAATTTCATATCCTTTCTTCTTGCGCAAATCCATTAATCCATGTGCTTATTAAGACCTCCCCTGCTAATTTTGGCAGTGCATATGCTTCTCTCGGCAAAATCAATTAATATATTGCATTGCCCTTCAAATTCTTTTGCAAGAATTTTTGTGGTAGTACTACGATGCTATTGTTGTTAAATGTTTTAAGTTCCGAATCATTGTAATAGATCTACCACTGTAAGATTTCAAGTAGGTTTATTCATTCTTTGGCATGTTTTCTAGTACTCCTAGACGGGTACGATGAATTTTACGCTACTAGCCATTGATTAAGTGCTTGTTTTATCTGCTAGCCATTGATTAAGTGCTTGTTTTATCCGGGTTTGACTGTATCCACTTGTTCATGTAGATAGGTAATTAGGAGTGTTCAGAATCAATTAAAATTGATTTCTCATAATTAAATCAAATTAAACCGATAAAGAATTTCTTTTTTTTGGTTTTAATCGATTGGTGTTTCTCGATTTGCCGGTAATTCAATTTGATTTTCAGTTGACGTCATAATAAATCAAACTGAACTCTGGGGTGTGTGTGTATATATAGTGTTATTTGTCGTGCTCTTCTGATTGGTGTACTTGGACTTTATTTGCGCCAAAGAAAAATTCAAAAAACCTTTGAGTCTCTTGTTAAAGAGCTTTTTATGATCTTATATTACTATATTTAGACTTCAATTGTCAAAAATGCATGAAAATAAATAAACTGGGTTAAGATAAAAATAGGCCCAAACAATAATCAAATCGCTGTACACTTTCATGGCTGTCCAACCATTAAAATCCTTTTATTCTCATATTATAATTTTTCATTATAAAATTTCAAAACTTCTTAAAGTATGTGAAAAAAATAAAAACTATTAAAAATTCGAATTTTTAATTAGAATTATTCTTTATGTAATGTCAAGGAGGGGTTGATAAGTCACACTTCATTGTCCTTTCTTATTATGATTAGTTAATGCTAACAGAAGAAAATAATTAAAATCGTTGAAAGCTCGAATTCTTAATTAGAATTATCCTATACAAGTAATTATTGATGAGTTACACCTCATTGCCCTTTCTTTTATTTTGTTCAGTCAATCATAATATATAGAATTGAAATTATTGAAAGCTTAAATTCTTGATTCCTTTCAAGATGTTGGTTAGAAATAAGATTTATTTAATATCAATTTTTCGTTGATGAGTGACTTTTCTTTGTCCTTTGCCTTGCTTCTCTCACACAATATTTTGTAAACAAATTTATGAAAAAAAAAATTAATTACGTATTTGGTTTTTATAATTTATTTAAAATATCAACTCAATCCTTTTCTTTTTCTTAACAAATCTCTATACTTTTTTTTAAGGCTGGTTGCAAAATGCAGGACTATAAGATAGTGTTTGGTAGTAATGAATGGGCATTCCAAAGAATGTTACTATAAAAAAAATGTAAGAAATATTTATTATACTATTATTATTATTATTCAATGATATTTTTTTAATAATTTTTTTAAAATAAGGACACAAATATCATTTCTTATCTCACCTACTCATTTTTATTTTTATTCTCTCAATTTATTTTTCCAAGTACTAAAAACAACCTAAGTTAGACTAAGCTCAAGATATTTGATTAGCTAAGATACACAACACTATTTCTAGGCTAACAAATTTCAAAAATGCTATACCTAATAGTTCAAAGATAACAATTCATGATATCTAGGGCCAATTTGATGGATCTTATGAACTAGTTCTTTTTCATGAATAGGATCTCCATATGAGACAAGTATAGGACTAGAACCTTAGTGAAATAATTATGACCCAAGTCGAAAGACTTTAGGTTTTTAGAAAGAGAAGGAGCTTAGAAAGAGAACATAGTTGTTAGCCGAAAAAAAAAGAAAAAAACTATAAGTTATTGGCAACGGCTAGAAGTTAGGCTTATTGAAAAAATAGCCAAGGAATACTTGTCAAGAGGAAGCAGTCAATAGACATGTTAACCGAACACCCTGGTTGAAGACCCATGCTCCACATAACAAGACATCAGGAAAATAAGAGAGTGTGGATCGACTAAATATGTGATATCGAAGGACGATCTTCAACACAAGTTAATTACATAGACATAAGCATGAAAGATAGGAGAATGGCTAGGTAGAGAATATATAAGACTGCTAATGAAGTCGTAAATGGGAATAAAGTATGTCATGCAGTACATGCATAATTTTTTTTTTAAAAAAACTTGTATCATAAAGAGCACCACTGTTATGAATAATATTATTAATGTTAATTGCACTATGATAAAAATATATATTTTATTTAATTTATTTATAAGAAGTTTTTCATTAGTAAAACTGGTGAAATGATCTATAAAAAGGGTACCATCCATAGAATTACCCCTCTTAGTTTTATAAATAAGTTAAAGTTTGTTAAGCTGATATTTAATTAATAAAAAGAAAAAAATTTTGAGAATTAGACTAATATGAATAAAGGAGATTTAATTATATTAAGCACACCATCTTACCAATGTTATCAAACTTACGAATTTAAGTGAATTTGTAAAAAAAAATAAATATATAATGCAAACTTATCACGTAAATTCATAAAAGTTTGTCTATGTTCATAAATAATTATTAAAATATTACATTACATTATACATAATAGTTAAAATGCAATATAAAGTGAGAAATTTAAATGTAAATTAAATTATATTGATTCAAAAACATACTTATCTATAAATCATAATACTTAATATAAAAATTTTAATAAAACTTATACATAAACAGCCTATACAAATTCTTGTGGACAAGAATTATTTTAAGAAAAATTATTAAATGATATTAAATAAGTAAAAATAAAGTATGCTTAGTCTTTTGGCAAATGACATTTATTTAAAAATTTACATATACAAAATTCAAACATAATATATGTGTGTGTGTGTGTGTGTGTGTGATTGTGTGTGTATAAATTAATATTTTATTACATTATTTAAGATATATATAATATGAATTTTAAAATTTTTATATTATCATCCCGCTTCTTATTTCAAGTAATCTTCGACTCGGCATTGTGATGCCCGAATAGTGGAAGAGATAATGGAAGGAGTTATACAATAAAATATCAAGCAAAGTCAAAAGTGGTTGCAAAATCAATAGGCAACATGTTTTCCCAGTGCTTCCCCACGTGATCTTCCCACTACTATCGCGATCGGATCATTTCATTTCCCTTAGCTTTGGCCGAGAATCCATAGCGAGAGAAAGTGAAGGGGAAATGGCGTCCATGGAGCTCTATGAGAGAGAAAGTTGTTTTGGCTTGCATGAGGCATGGTAAGTCATCTTCTCACCCAGCCCCTTAGAAGAGAAAAGTGTAGCAAATCATTAGAGCATTCCATTAATACCAGTTTCATCTCCATATGTTAGGATTCAATTTTGAGTTAAGTCCTGTGGACAGAAGCTAGGAGAGGAAATTGAGGGAGGATTTTAAGGTAATCTTCTTCTCCATTGGTCTCTTGTTTTCAAATCCTTGGGCGCTTAGATTGAAATGGTTCCTTTTTCTCCATGATTGGCGGAAGCTTAGATTGAGAGGGATTGGGCTTTTGGTAGCTTGAATTTTGGTGTTGTGACCTCGGGTATAAGAGATTCAAGAGGAAAAGGTATGCTTCTTAAATTTGTAATTGATATCCACTATTCCTAATTCCTTAATTTAGCCCTTAGCCGTGAATTGGAGAATTAAACTACGAGTTACTATAATTACGGATTTAAATAAGAGAATTGTTAGTGAATTGTCTTGAATTAGAAAGTATTGTGTCATTGCCTAAATTATGATAATTGAACCTTAAATTATGTTGGACAGCCCGTAACAAGGAGAAGGAAGTCTCTTTTGAGCTATTAGAAGAAAAGAAAAAGCAATTGGACGCAAGGTAAAAGCTCAGAGAAAGCTAAGAGTAAGCAGGCTACAGATTAGATGGTTATGAGTTGCCTTGTTGCTGTTTTGCATGTAAATATAACTGAATTATATGTGTATGAGGGTCTTATGCATGTAAATGAGTAGTAGTCACTTTGGTTAATATGTTATGTAAATAGGGACTGTAACATGTGATGTTTAGACTGGTTGCTGGACATATGTGACTAGTTTGTACTTTGGTATGTAATGAAGTAGCAAGTATTGCCTTTTACCTTGGGATTTTTATAACACTTAGATAAGGCCTTGAAGCCACGTCTTGCCAAGTTTCATGATGTTTTAATGAAGATAACTAGGTTAAAGGAGCCAAAACAGTGCATATTTGCTTGATTTACTGAAACTGGACAGTTTAAGGAGTCATTGGGTTCAAGGGACCAAATGATTGAGTTTGTGTCTGAAATTTGTATAGCTTGTAGTTAACTTATAAGAGATTAGATCTGGAGAGTCTTGCAATTTTCCAAGACAGTTTACTAGGTGAACTAAAGCCAAAAGAGTACTAGCCCCTATATTGAAGTTGAAACAGGGCAGGTTAAGAAAAGAATGGTTGTTAGCTTAGTAAACCACCTCTAAAATTCATAATTTTTGGCAGGGAGTTAGAAGACATATGTGAGGATTGCATGCCGAATTTCACATTTTTCTGAGATGGTTAGGCTGCCCAACTAAGCCCCAAACAGTGCTGGTCTGGGATAGAAGGCAAAACAGGACAGTTTTGCATATTGTCCTAGTTGAGGGACCAAACCTTGGAGTTTTCCTCTGAAACTTGGTTTACACATAGTTACCTGCTTAAAGTTGAGATCTGGAGGGTCTTGCAATTTTTCAGGTTAGCTTGCTAGCCCAAATGAATTTAAGTCAGTTCAGGCCCGAAATTAGGCCAAGTCTGGGCAGCAATGGAATTCCTTTCTGTTTAGAGGTCAAACGAATGAGTTTTGGTCTGAAATTTGATTTCTAAGCAGTAGACATATAATACTTTGAATCTGGAGAAGTTGAGGGTTTTTAGAGCATGTTAGCTATTTATTGTCATTTTTCAAAAGCAGGGCAAAAGTGGAAATTTGAATTGCTGGGTGGTCAAATGAGTAATTTTTCATTTGAAACTTAGCCACATTGAAGCTAACATATAAACCTTCAATTCTAGATATTTTGGGAATTTTTGGAGAATGATAACTATTTCTTACAATTTTCCCAGCATAGGAATGGAATTGGGTATTTATCATTAGTATTTGATTTTGCCTCATAACTAACAGGTTCCAGTAACTGGAACAGTTTCGGTCAATTAGAACCTGAAATCCAATAAACAAGAAAATTAGGTTTTAGTCAACTGAATCCAAATTCAGCCAATGAAAGCCTAAAAGTTAGGGAAACAGATATCAATATCCAGCTAACTAGAACTAAGATCAATAACTTGAACTAAGAGTGGCACTTGTATAGTCACCTTTTAGCTTTAGCCAACTTGAATTAGAATCAGTTAACTGAAACTTCATAATGTATTAAAAAAGAAATTTCACTTTTATCCCCATTTTATTATTACCTTTATCCTTATTGGACGTAAGTTGGTTGATTATTAAACCTAATCTTCACAAAAACATTGTTATAGAAATATTTCCTGGAGAGTAAATTTGTATGAAAAACATTTTTCCAAGGAATTTTATTTTTCAACCAAACAACCAGAGGCTTAGTGGAAATTCATTTATGTTTTAATTCAATTGTTTACATGTGATGAATAACAAAATAACATGATAAAATATGTGTGATCCAACATAATTATCATTAGCATTATAAATTGATATATTTTGACTACATGATCCCTTGACAGGTTGCCTTTGTTATAATGGCGGATATTTTAATTTCTATTGTGGCTAAAGTTGCAGAATGTCTGGTGTTACCAACAATTCGTCAAGGACAGTACTTGTTTTGTGCTAATAAAGTCAACAAAATTCTGGACAATGAGAAGATGCAGCTAATATCAAAACAAGATAGCATCCGAAGGCGTGCGGAACAAGCAAAGATGAGAACTGAAATAATTGAAGATGCTGTGGAGAAGTGGTTGAATGATGTGAGCAATCTGCTGAAAGAGGTGGAGAAGCTGGAACAAGAAATGAAAGAAAACCATTGTTGTCAAGGATGGTGTCCTACATGGAGAAGATATTGTTTGTGTAGGGCAATGGCAAATAAGACAAAGATAATCATGGATTTCAAAAACAACAGCTGCTTTGAGACTTTTTCTCACCACGCTCCACTTCTAGGAATTGAATACATCTCTTCAGAAAAATTTATGTATTTTGAATCCACAATATTGGCTTATAATCAACTCATGGAGGCACTAAAGGATGACAATACCTATATGATAGGGTTGTATGGAATGGGAGGATCTGGGAAAACAACCCTTGTAACTGAAGTTGGTAAAAAAGCTTTGGAATGGAACCTATTTGATCGGGTTATTTCAGTCACTGTGTCTCAAACACCAAATGTTAGAAGTATTCAAGGAAAAATGGCAGACATGTTGGACTTAGAATTGAAAGAAGAATCTGAAGAAGGAAGAGCACAACGGTTATGGTTGAGACTAAAAGTAGAGAAACGAGTCCTCATAATTTTGGATGATGTATGGGTAAAGTTCAGTTTGGAGACTATAGGAATACATTCAGATGATAACAACAAGCTCAACTTCAAGGTCCTTCTTACCACACGTCGCCGAGAAGCGTGTGCTTCAATGGAGTGTCAAAGGGAGATCTTACTACATCTCTTATCTGAAAAGGAAGCTTGGAATTTGTTCCAAATGCATGCAGGCATTGGTAATTGGTCCTCATCCAATCTTTTAGAAGTGGCACAAGAAGTTTGTAAGGAATGTAAAGGGCTACCCATTGCAGTGAAAGCTGTGGGATCCTCCTTAAGACAAAAAGGTGATGATGAGTGGAAGGTGGCATTGGAGAGTTTGAGGCATTCAGAACCATTTGGTGACCACGAGGAAGAAGGTGTGAGACATGCTTTCACTTGTCTAAAATTAAGCTATGATTTTATAAGAAATAAGGAAGCTGAGATGCTCTTGTTGCTGTGTTCTTTGTTTCCAGAAGATCATGAAATCCTTATGGAAGATTTGATTAGATATGGAGGGGTGTTGTGTGTACGTGAAAATTTCAATTCATTTGAATTAGCAAGGAGTCAAATCAGAGTGGGCATAAACAAACTTGTGGATTCTTGTTTGTTGTTACATTCCGGGAAAAGTGTGAAGATGCATGACATGGTTCGTGATGTAACTTTGTGGATAGCATCCAAATCAGAGCATCAAAAAATTTTGGTGAATCATACGAGAGATTTTAATTCCTTGGCAGAGGATGGAGTTATAAAAGATTATTTTGCAGTATCATCTTGGTACAGCAAGACTAATTTAACCTATCATCAACTTGATGCTCCCAAGCTTGAGATCCTTCTGCTAACAATTAGGCACAGTAGTTCCCAGAATTTTATGTTTCCATCATTTGAAGGGGTGAAGAGGCTCAAGGTTTTAGCCATGGTTAATAATCATTATGAATATTATGATTATTTTTATTATGGTGATTATATGCGGTCTTTATCATTGCCTCAATCAACCCCCTGGTTGGCTAATCTTAGAACTTTGCACTTGAGTAATTGGAAGTTAGGTGACGTGTCTTTCTTAGTATGCTTAGCAAGACTTGAGGTCCTTGACTTGCAGAGGTGTTACATTGAGGTACTACCTAAAGGAATGGAGAAACTGACCAAATTGAAGTTGCTGCATTTGTCGTACTGTATATTTAGTAAAGATTTTGATTATGAAGCAATTGGTTGCTGTTCACAACTAGAAGAGTTATATTTTTATCGAAACAAATATCCTTTGGAAAGAGACGTTGAGGATATTCTTGCCCTCCCAAATTTGCAGAGATTTGTAATACTACTTAAGTGGTTCAAAGATGTTGATCTTGAAGAAAACGTTAGAGTTCTACACCTGCCAAATTTCAATATGCTACATGCATCTAAACATAATCTTCTACGAAGAGCATATGAAATTTGGTTGGAGCATCTTCATGGAGGTTGTAAGAATATCATCCCAGACATGGTTCGAGTTGTGGGAGGTATGAGAGAATTGACTAGCCTATGTTTTCGCATTTGCTCAGAGATAGAGTGCCTTATCGATACAACTCATCATCATGCAAGCTTATTTCAAGTAGATGCTTTGTTCCCCATGTTGGTCAAGTTAGATCTGTTGGATATGGAGAACTTGGTGGAACTGTGTCGAGGTCCACCAATTTTGGCACTTGGGTTCTTTGAAAAATTAGAAGAACTCTCAATATATAGGTGCATGCAGTTACATAGCATATTTCCGAAAACATGTAACTTGGGTAATCTTAAAATCCTGAATATAGGAATGAATAGTTCTAGCAGGGAATATACTTCCGAATACTATAAATGGACATCATTTGCAACACTCTTCTCAATGTCTGTTACCCAAAGTCTGCAACAACTAGAAGAGCTATGTATACAAGGTTGTGAGAAATTAGAGCATATAATATCAAGTGGAAGGGAGGACAGTACTAATACAGGAGACAGTTCTCATTTTATCTTCCCTAATTTAAAGAAACTCTACATTTGGAACTGTCCCAAGTTAGAATTTGTTTTACCAATGTCATTTCTTCAGCAAGGCCTTCTGCAACTGCAGGAGATAAAGATATATCATGTTGATGGACTAAAGTATGTATTTGGTCAATATGACCATGAGGCTTATTCATCTCATCAGAACCAAATCCAAGTTGTGCTTCCTTCTCTGAAAGTATTCAAGCTCAATTATCATAGAAATCTACTTGGGATATGCCCAGAAAGATTTCATTTAATCTGCCCATCTCTGGAGGAGCAAGAGTGGAAGGAGTGTCCGAAATTGTATACATCATGTGGCAATTTGATAATTAATATGGAACATGGGGAACAACATCTTGCTAAGGTATGCTTCTGTCTTTTCTCTATTTCAAAAGTACCAACTCAGCCTCATGCTGGCTTATTTCCTGCTTTATGTGACTAATTATGCTAGTATAATTTTGATCCACCACCTTAGTATCATTGATGATTTCCTGCTTTGCATTAATCATAAGCTGAAAATTACTTCTACTAAGTACATCCTTGTTTCTCTCAATTTATCATGCCTATAACTAGGTAGAACTCACGTTGGATATCTATCCCTTAATTTCTGTGGATTCTTATTAATTAAAGCGATGAAGATACAGAAGGGTCATTTGTGATTTGGATGCATGTGTGCTTACCAAGTATAATATTCTTCATGGTTGTTTTAAAATCAATAATTGCATATCCAATGCTTTTTAACTGCGCAAAATTGAAAGTCATTATACTCTTTGATTAAATACTGATCAAATTTAACTGTATAAATATCTAACTGTAGGAGGGACAAGTTTCTTGGTCAAACACTACAACCTCCATGGAACTGTTCAAACAAAGGCTTTCTACAGCAGCCTCACAACTCCAAGTCTTTCGTATGAAAAACTGTAGCGCAGAAGGCATATTCCAACTGCAAGTCGAAGGAGAACTCAGTAGTAGCAGTGAAGGGAAGCCATTGAACTCAAACTTGCATTATTTGGAGTTAGATAACCTACTTGAACTGAGATTCATCTGGAACAACTGCTCAAAATTTATGAGCCTGAACAATCTTAAATATGTATCAATTGTCAGTTGTCCAAAATTGAAGACTATCTTCTCCCCATGTATTGTTAGATACCTTCCAATGTTAGAAACTATATATATATGGAATTGTGATGAATTGGAGGAAATCATGTCTTCAGATCTAGAGAATAAGCAACTTGGACACCCAGATGCTTGTCCCCAACAACAGGTGTGCTTTCCAAGACTGGAGAGCATTGGTGTCAGTCGATGTAAGAAACTGAAATGCCTTTTCAATGATTCCATGGCTTGTCATTTTGCTGAGTTGCAGTCTCTTGCAATTAAGGAGTGCAGTCAACTAAAGCAGGTTTTGGGATTTAAAAGTCCCCAAAGAGAAGGTGTTGGTGAAGTTGGGGAGCGGATATTGTTTCCAAAATTGAGAAAACTTGCACTAAAATGTTTGCCAATATTCTGTGAGGTTTCCCCACTGTTTGATGTGCAGCAGCGTATGCATACGTACTCAGTAATTGACTGCCCTAAATATAACTCAAGTTACAAAGTTCAGGGATAGAATCCTCTTCCATCAATTCCAGGGTTAATAACTCATCAACGGCTCTACTCTCTACATGAGGAGTATGTGTTCTTTACTTACATGTGTCCCTCTAGTGTCTTGAAACTTTGGACGGTTTTTCTGGTTCCCTTTACCTTTCTTCTTGTTGATTTGTATTCTGTGTTTGTTTTCTAACTTGCCCTTTTTTCTTTTTCTTTTTTGGGCCAAGTAGTTTTATAACTTTTATTAACATTTGCTAATGGTTATTTATACAGGCACCGATAGCTGCAAGAGTTCTACATAAATGACTGTCCCAAATTTGGCCCATTTTTAAGAGGAACTTGAGTGATTCCTTTTCACCGTTGATGGGACCCCAGTAAACCTTCAAAGGCTTCCAGTGAGATTTTTGCAGTCAACAGAGCTGGGCTTGTAGATGGTGATGGTCCAACTCACTGGGGAGCCTTTGACACAACACTCATTGGCTTGTTTGCCAAACATGGTGGTTATGACACCTATCGATGAAATCTTGCTCATGCACACAGCGGCAGCAGCTGCTGCCTTTGATGACTGGCCTAGTTGCTTTAGGTACCCCGGAGGGATCCATTGGAGAATTTTGTTCTTCTGTTTCCCATTTCCTAGGCTTAAATGGATTTCTTGATGGAAATCTCAAGGCACCCACAATCAAAAAAATATTTTTGGGGCCCTTTTTCTCATTATTCTTCAATAATCACATTCCATAACTCAAAATGGTTTCTTAATTTGGAGCAGCAGCGAGGCCTGACACTACATGACAGATACATGGACCATGGATCTCACACAGATCAAATTGAAGTACCAAGGCAGAGTTCTGAGCATATTGCAGCTATTGCTTTGTGGGATATTTATTTAAGAAAAAAAAAAAAGTATTGGTGGAGTATCTATTTGTTAGTTCAATGACAATTGGTTACTGAAATTTAAAAAAAAAAAACAAAAGACAGAAACAAAAGACTTGAGAAAATTGGAAACCATTGAACTCCAACTTACTGTATTTGGCGTCATGTGATTCACCCAAGCTGGCTTTCATCTGGAAAGCTTCTAAAATTTTCTGAGCCTTGAGACACTTAAAATGATATCACTTGTTTTTTTTTTTTAAAACATCAAAAGTTATCAATTATTGAGTGTCCAAAATTTTAAAGTGTCTCCTCCCCATTTATTGATAGATGCCTACCGAAGTTACTAATATAATTCAAATGCCACTGAGGCAAGCACTTCTAGCCTGTATAATACAACACAAGTATAAATGCGGTAAACTTCATCAAGATTATGTGTATTAGTTTTAAAATGTTGATCCACGGAAAAATGAAAATGATAATTAATAATTTTATTTATCTTCACCTACAGGGAGAATCTTCTAATGAAACTTAAGATAGCTAGTGTGCCCGCTTGGAATGCCAATTCTTCAGTAATATATATGGTCCATTTTCACGCTCCATTCCGTGGGAGAAACATGAGTAAGGGATATTCAAAGAATTCTGTCGCGTTTGTTTTGCTATTTGCTTATGTTTTTATTGCTTGTAAAAACAAAATACAAACATCGAAGTTCGTGGACAATTCTGAGTAGTAAGAATATGGCATTGTTCCATTAAAGACAACTCTGAGTTGTTGATTGGTATTAAACCAAAACTTGGATGAAATTTTGGGGACGAAGAGTGTACTTTAGCCAAACTCTAAATCCAATTATGGTTTCTGTTAAGAACAACTTCGAGTTGTTGACTAGCATTATAGAAACTAGTTGTACGATAGGTATAATTAGAATCTAACCCCTTTCGACGCTTTCTGTTGTGACGCTTTCTGTAGGAGACAGAGTAGATGCAACAGAGTGTAGCACTTTAAAGTTAGTTACCAAGAAACAGTTGAGGATAGAAAAGTGAAGAAGCTAGTAACTCCTCACCACCAAATTATTTTTGTTGGAATCCCATGATTTATGGCCCAGATATTCTCATATTTGCATTTACTATACGAATGCCAACATTTTATTTCTTTTATTTTGTGTTTTATCCATCTTTATTGCTCATTTATTTTCCCTAACTCTTGGTTTCTATTTGTCTGGAGTGAGTGGCTGTTTTCTGTTGCCAACCCTCACTCTTTCTTTAAATAAATAAGATGAATTCAAATATCAATAACTTTGAAATTCTTCATGGTATTAGAATTATACCATGCTTGACCATGTTTTCATCACACTTGGCCAAGGATTGGCCTTCAGTACAGAAGCCCATGATGGGCAAACATCATTGAAAGTCTCCTCCCGTGCTCAGAGCACATCACACACCTTCTGGAGGTTTAGACATTGTGATTTTAGTTCTATTGCCATGGACTATGAAAACACACGCAAACTAGCCTTGTTTAGAAGGCTCCAATTGGCCAAACCCTATAGTCTGGCCGCTATCCGATGGTTCACACACTGCCACATGCCGCCATATCCTTTTGCAGTCCGACACTCGCCAGTGTGTGTGAGTGCGTCACACACCGCCTCATGCCTCTATTTGCCTAGATTTGCTTGACTCCTTCTTCTCTAATAGCCTACTGGGGAGGTGGTTGGAAATTCATGCCCAAAATGAGTATTTCAGAGCTGTACCAAAGAAGAAGCATAAAAATAACAAAATTTGGTTACCCAATCAGTCCCAATTAATTGGGTTTGTTGCCAAATCAAGTAAATTTCATACTTGTTAGTTAACTCGAGAGCAACATATCACATGACAAGTAATGCCTTACTTCTCGATGCCTTACTATCTTTTGGTTCTTAAAATTGTCGATAGAACCTTGTCTAAGGTAGCTGGTAATGGGACAACAAATATGCATGAAGAATTGGTCTTCAAAAATGTTTTACTTGTATCAAATCTAACTTGCAATTTGTTGTCTATTCGTAACCTCTTAAGGATCTTACTTGTGTTGCTAAATCTTATCTCTATGGCTGTGATGATGATAAGATTCTTGGCAATGCTGAAGAGGTTCATGGGTTATATCTCATTACAAGAGATGAAATAGTGAAGAAAAAGGCTAAAGTAACTGGCAATTCTAATACTCCTTTTAGGGAAATCATGCTATGGCACTACAAACTAGAGCACCCCAACTTTTAGTACTTCAAATTATTGTACCCTCACTTGTGCAAAAACAATACTACTTCTTTCCAATGTGAAGTACGTCAACTTTTCAAACATACCAAAAATTCCTATCCTTCTCACAACTACGTACCCACTTAGCCATTTACAATAACATTTGCAGACCTTAAAACATTGAAAATTTATTTAGGGCCAAGTGGTTCATTACTTTTGCTGATGATAACATGAGACTCACATGGATTAAACTTATGAGGGAAAAATACTAGACCACTAACATTTTCAAACAATTCAACATCCTTGTCCAAACACAATTTCAAACAAAAATAAAGGTCCTAAGATCTGACGATGCTAAAGATTATTTCGACACCAGTTTCCCTGACTACCTTACTCACCATAGGATTATTCATTAAAAGTTCATATGTTGATACCCCTTAATAGAATGAAGTGGCTAAGAGAAAAAATAAGTAACTTTTAGAAGTTGCTAGATGCCTTATGAGCATTATCAATGTTTTGAAATTTATCGAGGGGAAGCTATTCTCATTACTACATACCTTAACAATACTTAAGACTAAAAGTGCCAACAACTAGCAAAGTGAGATTCTTATTTAATCAAGGAAGAAGAAAGGGAAATAGATAAGGCCTAATGCATCTCCTGAGCCACTTACCCATCCATGTCCAAGGCTTGGAAATCATGATGATTTAGACTTGTCTATGGCTCTAAGAAAATGGTAAGGTCTTGCACTTAACATTCTCTGTGTAATTACATCTCATATAAAAAATTGTCTCCTAGGTATCAAGGTTCTTCTAGCTAGCATTTCAAGTGAGTAGATCTTACAGAATATTGATGAAGTTATGAAAAAGCCCAAATGGAGAAGTGCCATTAAAGATGAGATGAATGCCCTTGATGAAAATGATACTTGAGAGCTTATTAATTTACCCAAACAGAAGATAATTGTTAGGTACAAGTGGATATTTCCTATAAAATACAACCTTGATGGAAGTATCAGTAGTCATAAAGCAAGAATGGTGGTTAGAGGGTTTACTCAAACATAAAAGATTGATTTCCAAGAAACTTTTGTACTAGTAGCAAAGTTCAATATTATCAAGGTGCTTCTTTCTATAGGTTAATTTTGATTGGCCTCTTCTTCAATTTGATGTAAAGAACACTTTTCTAAATGATGATTTGGAGGATGAAATGTATATGGAAGTACCACCTGGTTTCCAAACCATGAACAATGCTTATAAAGTGTGCAAATTATATAAGTCACTCTATAGGTAGAAGCAATTAGTAAGGGTGTAGTTTGATAAATTTACTAAGGCTACGAAAGGATATGAGTATATTCAGGAGCAAGATGACCACACACTGTTCACTAACTTTTTCTCTGAAGGTAAAATTTCTATTTGGAGAATTGAAAGTTTTATTAGGAATGAAGGTGGCTAGATCAAAGAAGGGAGTAGTTGTCTCTCAAAGAAAGTATACTTTGAACTCACTTGAGAAGACATGAGTGAAAGGTTGTGAAACTACTAACAAATCAATGGAGATTAATTATAAGGCTAATCTTAAGCATAAGAGTGCTTCTATTGACAAAGGAATGCATTTAAAGGAATTCAAATATTAGGCTCTAATTCTCTTATTATTCAAGTTTGAATAGAGGTACAATATATAAAAAGAGGTAGATAGCTTCACACCCTCTAAGAAGGGGAAAAATAAAGAAGTAAAACATGATAAAAGATCTAATTAAGGTTTGATTACAATCATATAAAAAAGAAAACAAAATATTGACTTAATCAGCAAAATAAAGAGATTTGACTAATGGATTGAAAGAATAATTTTAATGACCTCAAATGATGCAAATTAATTAAAACTTTTATTACAACTAAATTACTAAGTCCAATGCCCATCACAAAATGATTAAGTATCTAACTATTGAAAATATAATTAATTTCCAAAATATCACATTAAGATCCTAAAATCTTAACCTAAGAGCCTAGATTAATACCCAATCAAGAACCACACTCAACACACTCACAAAACCCTCCAAGAACTATCAAAAAACATGGCGCGCCTCACATAGGGGCAATTAGAATGGTTGTGTAATGTCCCGTTTTTATTAAAAGATGGAAATAGGCACGTTTTCAAAACAAGTCTCCTGAGATAAGTGATTCAAGGCCAAATAAAGTTTGGATAAAATTTTAAATAATAGAAAATGAGGATTTGAGCCTTGAGTTGCCCAGAAACCGGGGTCGGAGCGATTCAAAAAATTTGCCGAAAGGCCAGTGGCATTTTTGTAAATAAGTATAATTTTGGAAAAGCACTTAGGAGGGCTTTTTAAATGAAAATTTTGAGTTGCTCAGGGTTCTTAGAGGCCCTAAAAATGATGGGAAGCCCCGGGACCACTAAAGCCCCTCCGGTGTACTCTTTCCGATGTCGATTGACCCGAACTTTGACCGATTCGTTCGGGACGGTTTTAGCTCCGATTTGAGTGATTCCAAAGGCATTTTATTGCCTAAAGCACCAACTCATTCTCTAAGCTTCCTAAATTTTTCCCAAGGTTTCCCCTCACATTCATTCATCATGTATGACTCAAAAATAGGTTTGAAACAATTTAAAACTCTCCATAACTATGTCATCCCTACTTGGCCAAAAGTTAGAGCATAAATGGGATTTCATGGCTTCTTGATTTTTCCTTGATGGGGGAACCATTTAGGGAGGTTATTAAGAGTTGTAGGAGGTCAAGGAAACACTTAAACAACCAAGGGAACTTATAGATTAAATCAGTTTTTACAATCCCCTTAAGTGCTCTACACTTTTCCAACTTTTAGGTTCAAGTGTTAAAGGAAACTTCTTTCTTCTTCTTTATATGCCACGTTCTACCTCCCCCTCTCTAAACCGACTTGCTTCTGCCCATTTTTAGAGGAGAACTCCAGCTCCTTAGGCGCACAAGAGGAGGAGGATTTTGGAGGAAGAAATTCAAGAAAAAGGTAAGAAACTTTAAGACATTCCATATCCTTCCTTCTTGAACCTTGCTCCTCTCCTCTTAAGCTTTCTTTCTATGGTTTTAATGGAGAGTTTGGTACTGTTTTTGGGGCAGAACAGAGAGGGGAATGTCAAAAATTGAGGGAGTAAGCCAACCAAGTGGAAGAACAAGCCAAAGGAAGCAAGAAAATAAGGTAAAACTTCCATTCTTTGGTAGTTTCTCCTTCCCCCTTCCTCTTGCACGAATTTGACCACCATGAGCCCAATTCTTAGGGGCTGTTTTCTGTCCAATTTATGGAGGGATTAGGGGTTTTAGATGGCAAGGATTAAGAATAAACCAATAGAATCAAGAAAGGAGCATTAGGAAATAAAATGGAATCATTAGGGATCCAAATGCTCCCTTGCAAATCTGATTTTATATAAATATTCTTAGGCTTAAATGAATGTTTAAATATACTCCTAAGATCCCTAAGAGGTCTGTTTCATTCTGGAATTATTTTTAGTGTCAATTTAACATTTGTAGCTTTCTAAAATGACTGAGTGTGTATAATTTCGATTTTTGTAGAATTAGTTACGAATTTCAGAAGTTTACATCAGTAACCTGAATCATAGCCCAGGCAGCCAGCGAGTCTATAGCTTTTTGGATGTCAAATGTCCTGTGTGATAAATTCTATGACTTGGACATATTTTTAGTGTGAAGTAGACATCCTGAACTTTCCAGAATGACAAAGAACACATGATTTCGATTTTTCTAGATTTAGTTATGATTTTCCAAAGTTTGTGACAAAAAAGAGGAAATTCTGGACGAAAATGCAAACATGAATTTTAATGTGTTCCTTTGCTTTCCACGAGTTGTAGACCAAATTTGATGATGGAAATGAGCTATATTCATGTATTTAAGTATGAGAATATGATAGATGCATTCATATGGCCCACGGGACTCCAAAAGAAAAATTTTACCCATAGAGAATGCATTTTAATTCATAACTCCCTATGCCACTAGATTGTTTCCATAGAACAAACATAAGATGAGACATGGGAATTGCATGAATTGAGTCCTAAAAGTATGGTGTTATAGGTTGCGGCATGGCATATTTACCTCTAGCTGAACACTGTTGTAGGGCCCTCTGATGCAAAACCCTAGGGAAAAACTTGCCTAGCGCCACAATGCTAAAGAGTCATGCCACAACATCATAGACCCTATTTGAATGACAATGTTGCTAGAAAGAACTAATACCAGGTTTCCTGCCATGATTTGGACCATACACAACCTAACATGCTTTTGGCTTATGCAAATGAGCATGGGACCTCCCCAACAGCTCTAGATATCATCCCTAATGATGAAGAAACTTAAAACATGGTAATCTAACCTTCACAACTAGCCCCAAATGTCATATTTTAAAGGAAAAGCTAAAAAAAAAAAATCAATGACAACATACTAAAATTTTGACAGCAAAAATGCATAATTGGACAAACCACCTACATACTCAAATTCACCAATATGGAATCATTTTACCCCAAACCAAGTCTTATGAGTTTCAAACGCTTAAAAAAAGTGATACCAATGCTTAAGACCACAAAACATCTACAAATTCAAGATTTGACTATGTGACTTCTATGTGCCTACAACTCAACCAATTTCTATTATGTTAAACTCCTAAATCAACATCAAACCAATCTTAAGCAATTCTAAATAATTAATTAGATAATGATCAACATCATACAATGCTATTTAAGTTTAAAAAGTCAATCATGTATATAATCCAAAATAAAACATAAGTTAATCCAAAGTATATTATAATTACAAGTGAGATCCCTTTACAAAAAAATTTGATATCCTCTAAAATCCTTTCTATCATTATCATATGCAGAAATTTTGCAAAATATCAAATTTTACACTCGACATATCATATCATAAGTTGTAAGTTAGTTACAATCTACTAAAATATATAAACAAAACATAGGCAATCCCAAAATGTTAGCCTAACCCAACTAGTCAATTTTTCAGTTGCTTGTCTTATTTAGAACTCATACCTTCCCTTGCAAAATGTTCACCTAAAATTGATGTGAGATACAAAATCCTAATAACTAAAGGCAATTTCTATCCATATTCATATGGGTAGTCAAGTATAAAGTTGTACATGATAAAAATTATAAAAATTATTATTCATTATTTCATATTTAATAAATCAAAAGTAGTAAGTTTGACAACAAATATTACAGTCATTAGCTAATAACTCAAACAATGGGTAGAACACACCCCGCAAGGTCCACAATATCTCACATGTAGCTAGAACACACTTGTCAGGTCCACGGCTTTCCATTCTATTAGAACACACTCATGAGGTCCATGGTAGTCATTAGGACATACTTGCAAGGTCCATGACGAAATATTCATTAGTCAAACTCAATTATGACATCATATAAAACACAATCATGTGAATATAAGCAATAAATGTGGTTCCACAATAAATATTAATGAAATTGAACTTTGGTTACTTCAAGCTATATTTTCCACTTCCAAATTAGCCAATAATAGCCACTAAGTAGAAACACAAGCCTATATCCACCATACAACCAATACATGTTCATTAATTCAAAGAGACCCACACTTTGTATCAATCAATACTTAACAAATCGTTAAATTTCAACTTATCCAAGCTTTTGAGAGTTGTAAAATACCAAATTAAGTCCAAGAATCCAAGCCAACACAATGGGTTCTCTAAATTTTTGCACAAATAAATTCACCCATATAAAAACCAACATCAAGATGAAATTGGAGCAAAATAATATTACAAATAAAAGGGTTTGCTTACTTAATACTTGCTTAAGCTTCTTCTTCTACCAATCCATCAAGAACACACTAAAATCCCTAATTTCCAACAACTTAAGGTTTCATCAACCACCACTAAATTAAAAAATATATATATTTAGTTAAAAATAAGGGAAAAAGTGGATCATCTTTCTCAATACTCACTTGAACAAAACATGTCTCTTTCTTAATAGATTGAAGCCCTAAAGCCTGCAAACCTTATCTCTCTCCTCTTATATATATATATATATATATATATATATATATATTTTTTTTCTTGCAGCATCTCTTTCTCCCCCTCTTTCCTTGTACTAGCCAAAAATAAAAAAAGCTATTAAGGTTTTGAGTGGGTGTTTTAAATGAAATGGGCCATGTGCCAAGGTAGATTCTAAGTCATTTGGGTCATAAACTTTGTTGATTTTTAGTTAGGCCTCTTCCCAATTCTATTTTTAGGCTTCTCTAATTAAGTTTAATTAAATCCAACGAGTTAATAGACCTTAATTAATTTTCTTAGTGTAACATATCTAATTTTCACTTAATTAAAATAAGGCCCTATGGATAAAAATGTATTCTTTCTAATAATTTTTAATTTATTTATTTCCCTCAAAATTTTTAATTTAGTTATTTTTTTTATTATTCCCTTCTTAAATTATTTCTCCTCTAAAATTCATATTAGTTATTTCTAGGATGTTATTGCTAGCATTGTCAATCTTCTTCTTTCTCGTCAATTGGAAATTGTCTGAAAAATTTCTTCCTTGTCATTTTTTTTAATTTTAGTTTTTCACCCTTTATCTTCTTCATTACTCCTTGCTATTGAGTCTCTAAGATTTTTTTTTTCTCACCTCACTTTGTAGCAAGAGTCTTAGTTTTAGGCATCTTCATCTCATCCTTTTTGCAAAGTAGAAATCTTGGTTTTTACTAACCAACAATATATGGTTTTCTACACTAATAACCAACGTATAATTTCTTTTTTTTGGGTTAATACTAACCATTAACGTATTTTGACATTCAAGCCTTATAGACTTTGATGCCTGGAATGAATTCAAAGATCAAATTCTCTTATTATTCAAGTTTAAATAGAGGTATGATATATAAAAAGGGGTAAACAATTTCACATCCTCTAAGAAAGAAAAAGAAACTACATAATAAAAGACCTCATTAATGTTTTATTACAATCTCATACAAAATAAAATAAAATGTTGACCCAATCAACAAAATAAGAAAACAAATAGAGGCATTAAAACCTTAAAATAAGGAAACAAATGAAGACATTAAAGCATGAGAATAATCACATATTAAATGTGATTTCCAATAATATCAAAGGCTAATAGATAAATTAATTTACTTCTCACATAATAGACTTGATATTAATTTTTCAATTAGTGTGGTGAGCCAATTCATGAACAATCTAAATAAAGAACATTTAGAGGCAATGTTTAGAATTCTCAAGTACTTGAAATGACCCCTAATACACCGATGCAAACTAAGTTGGTTCCATAATTGATAGGAGATCTATCATAGGATATTATACCTTTGTTTGGGCAAACCTTGGTAGTTGGAGAAATAAGAAACAACCAATGGTGGCAAGGAGTAATGCTGAAGCAAAGTTCAGAGCTCTTGCACAAGGTGTTCGTGAATGTCTTTGGTTGAAATGACCATTTGATAAACTCAAAGTTACTGTGGAAGGGCCTATAAAGGTTCTATTTGACAATATGACAACTATTAATATTGTAAAAAATCCTATATATTATGATAGGATTAAATATGTTAAGGTTGACTAGCACTATATTAAAGAAAAGGTGGAATCAAGAGTCATTTTGCTAACCTACACTCTAACTCAGTCTTTAGTGGTTGATATCTTAACTAAAACTATCTCAAGAGTCAATTTTGAAAAGTCGACTTCTAAGTTGAGCATGTTCAATACATACTATCATGAAGGGAAATGTTGGAATCCCTTAATTTATGCCCTATATATTCTTAAACAAATGTCAACATTTTATTTCCTCTTTTATTTTCTATTTTATTCATCTTTGTTGCTCATTTATTTATTTTTTTTTAATTTTTGGTTTCTGTTTGTCTTTGAGTGAGTGGCTATTTTCTATGGCCGATCCTATATATATGTTTATAGATATATATGTCTTTTCTCTCTTCAAATAAATAAGATGAATTTAGATCATTAATAACTTTGAAATTCTTCAATTTTCAATTTCTCGTTTTAGTGATATTTTCAAACATGCTCAAGTATAGAAGGCAGGGAATTCAAAGTTTTATGTTTCAACAAGTTTGGGATCCATGTCATCAGATTTTTTTTTTTAAATGGAACATGAATGCAAGAATTAATAAGAACTTAGGCAATAGAAGTTAGATTCCAAAGAATATATGCTTTACAAGTTTTTCCATGAAGACTTGCCTAAGATAACTCGCTAGATGAAATTTTCTAAATGGGGGAAATGCAAATTTTGATGCAAATCTTCTTACAAAATTAGCATTGCAGAATTAGCACTTCCCTAGAACTACAACATTTTTGTATAAGGATGTAAGTGGCACTTATAAGATTAGGAGCTTCCATCCTATTTTTTTGTTTAGATATGTTAGTTGTTCTTAGTTTAATTAAAACTCTTATCCAACATCTATTTACATCCATCAACCAAGGTGGCAAAATAAATTGAGATGAAACACCAAAATTTAAAACTAGATTGAGTGCACTTTTTGAGTCACTCTAGACTTTTAAGTCTGTATTTCCTAGATTAACCACCATTTCACCATAGTTTTGCTAGGGTAGTAGATTCATATTATTAGTCAATAGGCTTAATTTTATCAATGCATATGATTTCTCTATACGATCAACTAATATATTGCATTTTCACTTGAATTTTTATGCTAGAATTTTCATGGTAGTTGTCATACCTAGCCTTTTAGTTCATATACCTATTAGGTGTGGGCTTTAAACATAGAATATGCGAACTTTACCATACTTGAAAGATAAATAAAAAAAAGATGATATGTTTACATGTTGAAATAAGCTATGGGGGTCCAATTTCAAGTCTTTCTTTTCCTTTATTTATAACTATTATGATCAAACTTGATTTAGCTCATTAAGTCATAAAATATACATCAAAAGTGGAGGGCCCGTTATGCCAAAAGTGTGAGAAACCCCATCCCTCTCTTTCCTTTTTTACATCCCCATGTCGTCCCCGTGTGGTGACATGGGGGCGAAAAAAGGGGGATCCTATCAACTTGTTCCAACCTAAGATAATAAGCTCATGAGCTTAGTCTTACTTCACCGTCGAGAAACGAAAGAAGACTTCCATCTCCAAATTGAACTCAGATGTAGCTCACTTCTTTTTGGATGTGAAGCAGTGTCAAACCAAAATACCTAACAAGCATTAGCTCTCCTTGAAAAGGAGGTGATCCAGCCATAAATGCAAGCTCTTATAAACCCGAAATAACATAAAGCATAAAATTTGTACTAACTTTAGAAATGCATTTCTTGGGTTATAAACTCCAATTCATACAAATTAACTGTCTACAAAAAACTCAAGATGTGAACTATATGCTATACAAATTTTAGATGAAAATAAGTTCATTTGGACTACAAAATCTAATGGAACAATAACTGACTCATAAGATGAACAGTACCATACTCATATATCAAATCACAATTTCAAAAATGTATAACTTTTATTATACACCTCTGATTTACGCAAACTCAGTAGCTATAGAAAGTTTATAATGCCAATTATATGTCTGTAACATTTTAAAAGTATCGGAGTTCATTTGACTCCTTAAATATATAAAACATTAGAACTGACCACGTGAATAGTATTAAGGGCTAAAATAAAAGTTTTATAGAATTTCAAAAATTCATGAAATATTTTGTACAATTCCAAAAATTCTAGTTCTTAGCTTGTTAGAAAGCTCTACTAAGGCTCTAATTACATGCCAAATATTAGACTCAAACTAGGTTATTTAGGCCACTTTTAACATTAGAGTTATTTATGCCTCATTTAGAGCAAAGTTTGGGATCAAAATGGACCATATGGTATCCAATTGGATTTATTATACTTTGAACATATTTTATTCATCCTAAATGACATTTTTGGCCATTTCATTACATACTACGAAGTTTGGATCAAAATTTAACCATTTACACCCAAGTATACACATGCACATAATGGCATCCCATATGCCATTTGCCTCATTAATGCCTATATAACACCATAGAGTATCATACATTCACATTCTCATGCTAATACATGAATTTCCATTCAAGACATAATGATATATATATATATATATATATATATATATATTATATTACACCAAAATAATCATATATACATTAAGTGTTCCATCCATGCCATATTTGATACATAAATCAAAATTGGGTGCATCACATCATCTTGATACATGATTTCTAATATCTAACTCTTCTCCACATCCTTGCTTTTGCTTGGTCCCCTGAAATGGTTAGTAGAAGCATAAGGTGAGATTTTGGAAACAATCTCAATAGCCAATCTCAGCCAAATTAATATACACACAAATACCATGAATCAATGCATTGCATGTGGTGCAAAATTGCTATGTATATGCATCATGTGGCTAAAATACATCATGTAGCATAAAAAATCATTCATACATAAGTCATGGCATCATTATAAACTTGCTAGGGTTAACTATTCTCAACATGGAACCAAAGAAGAGTTATTGCACTTAATTCTACGCCTTAGGGAGTTAGGAGCCATCTTATTGCCTTTCCATATACATATAGCTCATTTAAAAAATATAATGAAATATAACTTATGAAAGTATCAAGCAACAACACAAACAAGCATTTAAACCCACTCAAGTATTCAAATGCATGCAAGAAAGGGAGATGAAGCTACCTTAAGACTTGTGAAACCTCACAATGCCACTAACACACTTCTTGGTTCACTTAGCTTGGCTTCCTTTAGTTTGACAACCACACTTAGGTGAATTTGAGTTAGATGGACTTACATATAGCAATTACAAGGTAGATTAACCCAATTAAACTCATTCTAGGCCTTATCATTTCTATTGAATCTCATTAAAGCCTAAGATGGTACATAAAGCTAGTTTAGGTCCATTTTGAAGCTACAATTAGTCTTTGCTTTCCAAACCCTAAACTCTTGTTTGCTACAAATATTATAACCCTAAAGAAACTCATTTGAATTATTACATACTTGATTACAGGGGTTTAGGACCAACTTGCTTCATTAACTCAATTTATGCTTTAAAAAATTAACTTTCATTCTAGGGCTTCTAAATTCAATCCAATTGTTTTATAATTATTTAATTATCATATTTAAGTCTTTAAATTCATTATAACTCAAAAAATCACTCCCTAGGTACTCTATTTAAGTTTTGGCCGAGACACCACCCAATAACAAGCCATATGGTGTTTTATTGATTCTTTCTTGGATTTGGATGCATGGCCATGTTCCTTGGCTTCTCCTCTATCTAATCATAATTTTATATAACTCAAAATGCCTCATAATAGTTCAAAAACTTTCTAAGTGTAATGAAAACTCTAACTTTCTTATTTTGAATTCTAAAGCTTTTCAACTGATTCCAATGGCATAATCTTAATCCTCATGCCTCAAAACCCCTAGTTTAACCTTGTTTCCATGCAAAACAAATTTGCTTCTTGGAGAGCTAGGGCTAGCCGAACTTGAAATTGAAAGAGAAGACAAGATGAACCCATCTTTCCACAATGAGTTACACTTTGTCATAAAACCTATCAAGAGAAATATGATGCCACACTTGGTTTCCTCAAATCATCTCCTTCTTCCAAAATTTCAGTCATGAAAACTCTCTTTTTAGGAAACTAAAACTACCATAAAGGAGGGCTTGAGGAGGAGAACAAGTTTAATAAGAGAAATGCCATGAAAAAGGGCTAAAATTTTTACCTATTTAGGCCTTTCTTCCACCTTCCTCCTCCTTCTTGGGCGACTTAGAGCTGCTATTCTGGTGCTTCAAAGTCAATTATGATCTTGTGGGAGGTGGCGTGGCCGATATAAA
Organism: Erythrophleum fordii; assembly: GCA_032878935.1. Taxonomy (NCBI): domain Eukaryota; kingdom Viridiplantae; phylum Streptophyta; class Magnoliopsida; order Fabales; family Fabaceae; genus Erythrophleum; species Erythrophleum fordii. The sequence goes on along the minus strand of JAVQMF010000025.1, from coordinate 1,414,171 downwards.
AGACAAGGGAGGTGGTTTACAATAATTTCATAGTTCCCATTTTTCCCTTTTGCTTTATTTTTTTCGTTTAGGCTCATTTTAGCTTCGTTTTTGAAATTGTCTTTTTCATATAAAAAGTTAGGTCTCTAGTTTATTAAAAATATTTACTTTTAATTTTATGAGGTTTGGAATAATCCTGAACCATCAAAGTTCAAGTTAATTGATAGCATAAAATGCATACCGAAAGTGTTTTATCTATTCTAAAAGTTTCTATAATTTTCAGGGTTTGAAAATTCTGAAAAACTTAATTTTACCATTTAAAACTTTTTCTTTTAAGTTTCTAAAAAATTACATGAAATTATAGTTTTGTCATTACATTTTCAGTTAAATTTATTTAACCATTTTGGATCCAATTTCGAGTCAGCTTTAAATTTGTATCCTCCATTTTAGATGCTTAATTTATTATTTTGAACTTGCTTGACTTTATTTTATTTTATTATGAGGTTTTCCTTTTATATCTCATTAATTTTAATTTAATTTAAGAAAACTGGATATTACAATAGTAGTACCATGTTATTGTTGTTTCAAATTCATTTTAATGTTTCAAGTTACTGATGATTTTAATATATCTACCCCTTACAGAGTTTCAAGTCATTTGGTTCGTTCTTTGCCATGTTTTCTAGTATTCCTGGACTGGAATGATGAATATTAGGGTACTAGCTATTGATCAAGGGTTTATATGGGTTTGATTGTGTCCACTTTTTCATGAAGTTAAAATGGCTTCCACCCAATGCATCAGCCCATATAGATATTGTAGCTACGTATACAATTTGTGGACATTATTTGTCTTGGCAATTTTACATAAACAATTGGAAGGTATTTTCCAACTCCTTGTTGAAGGACAACTTGGCAGTAACAGTAGTGAATGGAAGCCATTGAACTCAAACTTACATGATCTGACGTTTCGTGATCTACCCAAGCTGAGATTCATCTGGAACAGCTACTCTAAATTTCTGAGCCATGAGAAACTCATAACTTATTCCTTTTTAAATTCCTAATTTTGAAAGTTATCTTCTCTTCAGCTATTGCAAGATGCCACCAAAGTTAAGAACTTCGCGGATATGAATTGGAGGAAACCGAGTCTTCAAATTCAGACAATGCAGAACTCTGACAAACCTATGCTTGTCCCCAACAAGTGTGCTTCCCACGACGGTAGGAGATTAGATTCAAGCGGTGCAACAAGCTGAAATGCCTTTTCTATAATTCAATGACTTGTCATTTTCTTGAAACTGAGAAGTGCTCTGCACAAGAGCAGATTTTTTTATTTAAAATTGAAGCTAATGATGAAAGTCATTGAGGAGGGGCTGAAGAAGGTGGGATTATAATAAGGTTTCCAAAACTTAAAAAAGCTATTACTAAGAAGTTTGGAGAGTTTCCTTCTATATAAGTTGCAGCGCCCTTTGCTTTATTATTCTGATTGATTGCCCCAAATTTAATTCAACTTTCACGAAGGACTTCTTCCGTGCCTTCTACAATACCCAGTACGTGCCTAGTACACTTTATCTCTGTTTTGTTTAACATGTTGATAATTGGAAAGTAAAAACTAAATTTTATCCATCTTCATCAGAGAAAAATTTGATGGAGCTTGCGCTAGAGGGTACGAATTTAATGCCAATTCTTGAATAATATATGGTCAGTTTCCTGAACAGACCATTCCCTACAAATCAGTGGCACCCAAAAGTACGACACAGAGCAGATACAACCGTGGATAGCTCTCTGTAATTAATACCACGAAGCAATTGGAGGAGTTCATTTTAGTAGAACTATGATTTAGGTCAACTTTTTTAAGCGTTTGATAACAGATTTATTAATGAAATACAAAACATGAGGGAACTTTTGTTTATATACTCAATCCTGCATGAGGTCCTACGCTATAAAAGATATTCATTTGTTATATTTTGATTGTAAAACTTGATAACAAATGTCTAAAAATTATGTCCAAGTGTTATCGTTTTTTGGTTCTTATTTGTAATTTGGTCAAAGTCTAAGTAATAATTATTTATTTTTCAAATTATGAATGAAAGTAATACTCAATTTTAATAACTTTTGAGTATAATAAAGAGAGAGGGAGAGTGAGAGAATGAAGAACACTTTCTATTCCATAAGCCAAGCCTTTATATAGGCAAATACATGAGTGATAAAATTAATTAAATAATAAAAATAATTCTTAAATAGTAGGACATGACTTGCAACACTTAGCCACTACATAGACTCCATAATGCATTTTATCTCCTAAAATGGTGCAACATGGGAAAATGCAAAGTAATATGCAGAACATGGGTAAGTGGATAACTTAATGGTGGAGTGGGCAACAAGTTAGGACATGTGGCAAGCAAAATACTTGGTCAAATTTTATATTTTCCTTAACAATCCCTCCCTTAAACTAATATTTGCAAACATTAAGTTTAAGAGTGTAAGGATTTAAATTAAGCCCTCCCTTGAGCAAAGTCTTTCAAAGAGCACACTCCAAGCATTTTTCGAAGTTTCACAAACACAGCAATCTTGAGAGGCTTGGTCATAATATCAGCAACTTGATCTTCACTTTTGCAAAACACCAAATCAATTATACCATCATTGCAAAGGTCACGCAAAAAATGGTATCTTACGTCAATATGCTTGCTTCTTTCATGTAAAGTTGGATTTTTGGAAATTTTGATTGCTGAAACATTATCACAATAAATTGTTGTTGGGCTTTGTTGCTCACTTTGAAGCGTTTCAAGCAATCTCTTTAGCCATATAACTTGACAAGAACAGGCTGCTGCTACAACAAATTCAGCTTCTGTAGTCGACAAAGTAACAATTTGTTGTTTCTTTGAAGACCAAGATATAGCTCCAGAGTTCATTATAAGAACAAAACCTGATGTACTTTTCCTATCATCAAGATCTCCAGCATAGTCACTGTCAGAAAAACCATAAAACTTGCCTTTTGAGTTAGCTTTATAAAATATTCCAAAATCAACAGTGCCTCTCAAGTAGCGAAAAAATCTTTTTGCAGCAAAGAGATGACTCTCAGTTGGATTCTCCATATATCGACTTATTAGACTAACACCATGCATGATGTCAGGCCTTGTTGAAGTGAGATACATCAAACTTCCAACCATCTGCTTGAAAAGAGTAGTATTAATTTTCTTTCCTCCATCATCTTTCACCAACTTTAAGCCACATTCAGTTGGAGTACGAACAGGATTGCAATCCCCCATTTTAAACTTGTCTAAAATCTGAAGAATATACTTCTTTTGTGAAATAAAAATACCAAATGATGATTGCACAACTTCAATGCCGAGGAAAAAAATGCATTAAACCCAAATCTGACATTTCAAACTCTTGCATCATTTTCCTTTTAAACGCATGAATCATGGAATTATCATTTCCGGTATAAATTAAATCATCAACATAAAGAGATACAAAAAGCATTCTTCCACCTTTTTCAAATTTTGTAAAGAGAGTATGTTCATGAGGACATTTTTGAAAAACTTCTTTAATAAAATAAGCATTTATACGACTATACCAAGCTCTTGGTGCTTGTTTTAGTCCATATAAAGCTTTTTTTAATTTATATACCTTTTCTTCACTACTTTTCTTCACATATCCAAGTGGTTGATCAACATAGACCTCTTCTTGCAACTCACCATGTAAAAATGCAGATTTCACATCTAATTGATAAACATACCAAGAATTTTGAGCAACTATGGCTAACACTAATCGAATAGTATCAAGTCTTGCAACTGGAGCAAAAACTTCTTTATAATCAACCCTAAATTCTTGCTTATAACCTTTTACAACAAGGCGAGCTTTATATTTGTCAACTTCACCATCTTTGTTCAACTTTGTTTTGTAAACCCATTTAACACCAATGGATTTTTGCCCCTTTAGGAGTTCCACTGATTCCCATGTGTTATTTTTCTCTATAGATTTGATCTCTTCATCCATGGCAATTCGCCATTTCGTATCTTTGATGGCTTCTTCAAATGTGAGGGGATCACAATCTGCAAACAAAGCAAAATGAGCCAGTGATTCATCATCAGTTAAGTCATCTCCACTTACATAATCTATCATCCATGCTAGTCTCTTTCTAGTACGATTAGACTGTGATTCTTCTACAATTTCAGTAGTTGGAGATGGTTCCACCACTTCTGTAGATAGAATGTCATTTGTTGAATTTTCAAGAGTAGCAACTATGGTGTTTTCTGGGTATTGAGAGTACTCCTTTTCTTCTTCAGATTCAATAATTGGAGAAGGCTGCTGCCCATTCCAATTCCAAGTGCTTTCTTCATCAAAAATAACATCCCTGCTAATCACAATTTTATTGGTTAGCAGATTAAATAATTTATAAGCTTTAGACATTTCACTTACACCCAAAAAAACACATTTTTCACTCTTATCATCAAGCTTCTTTCTTTTCTCATCTGGAACATGGGCATAAGCGACATAACCAAAAATTCTGAAGTGATCTACGGCTGGCTTTCGCCCACTCCAAGCCTCATGTGGAGTCATATTTTGAACAACAAAAGTAGGACTTCTATTCAAAATATGAATACTCCAATTTACTGCTTCTGGCCAAAAACTCTTTGGAACTTTTCCTTTTGCTAGCAAGCTTCTGACTATAATAAAGAGAGAGGGAGAGTGAGAGAATGAAGAACAAACAACATAATCAAATTTAGGAGTTAGTGAACGCAATATTTTTTCAACAATAGTAACATCTTGCATTTTTTCACCATATAAACGCATTTTGTTACTTATTTCCAATGCTCTGGCACAATAATTTGTGATAGATTCACCATCCTTCATTTGCAGAATCTCGAAATCTCTTCTTAACGCTTGAAGCTGTGCACGCTTTACTCTTGCAGTGCCTTGATATTTCTTCTTCATGGAATCCCATATATCCTTGGAAGTTTTTTTGCAAAGAATAGTTTCCAAGATGGGACGATCAATTGCCTGAAATAAATAATTCTTCGCCTTTAAATCTTTCAGTTTCAATGCCTCTATCTCTGATTGTTGTACATTCGCAAGTGCTGCTACACCATTTTCAACAACATGCCAGTACTCCTTAGATCTTAAGAAATTCTCCATCAGCAAGCTCCAATGATCATAGTGACCATCAAAACGTAGAATAGATGGCTGCACAAAGTTAGAATCTGAAGAAGACATATTGATGCAACAAACAGAAATAACAATGAATGTCAATAATAATCACAAGAGAAGAAGAAAAAATAATATTGCTCACTCTCCTTTTTTTTCACAATATTTTGCACTCCTCACAAACCTAGCTCTGATACCACTAATAACTTTTGAGTATAATAAAGAGAGAGGGAGAGTGAGAGAATGAAGAACACTTTCTATTCCATAAGCCAAGCCTTTATATAGGCAAATATATGAGTGATAAAATTAATTAAATAATAAAAATAATTCCTAAATAGTAGGACATGACTTGCAACACTTAGCCACTACATAGACTCCATAATGCATTTTATCTCCTAAAATGGTGCAACATGGGAAAATGCAAAGTAACATGCAGAACATGGGTAAGTGGATAACTTAATGGTGGAGTGGGCAACAAGCTAGGACATGTGGCAAGCAAAATACTTGGTCAAATTTTATATTTTTCTTAACAAATTTTTCAATACCGTTATAAATATTTTCTAATTGGAGATAAAAAATTATAGTGGAAACTCGTGGTGAGATTAAACTTCAGAAATAGAAAAACAGATCGAGTGCAACTTTTGAGTCGCTTTGGATCTCTAATTTTGTGATAACTAGATTTACAGCCATTTTCACCATAACTCTGCTATGATATACCAGAGCCACATCTGATATCCCTCGTTCTATGCAAACCCATTTATTCACGTGCCTTTTAACACCTTCCACTCCTAAATTTGGGAATGCATATGCTCCCACTGCAATTTGTGGTTGATAAGCCACATTTCATTGTCCTTTCCTTTTGTTTAGTTAATGCTAGTGTATAGAATAATTAAAGGTGTTGAAAGCTTGAAGTCTTGGTTCAGAATTAACCCCTACGTGATATAAGTTGAGGAAAAAACTTATATATACTTTGTTATATTTTTATTATTAGAGATTTTAATTAAAACACAACAAATGTATAATTTTTATAAACAAATGTATAATTTTTCATTAAATTGTACATTTGTCATGTTATTATTGAAAATTTATACAGTTATTACATTTTAATCAAGAAATTTAATAGTAAAAATATAAATAACTATACCTAAATCTAATTCTATTAATTATTGGTTGATGAATTACCTTCATGATCCTTTTTCCTTTATGTTTTCTGGGAAAAGTTTTCCTTTACTTTTACTAATAGGATATGTTGTTTGTAATTGAACTTGTCATGTAATTATCCTTAAGCATCAAATACTTACAATATTGCTCCTCACATATAATATTTTATTATTACAAGTTACTTATATTATTTCATAAATATTAATTACATTTGCATTTTTTATTGTTTATCATAATATTTTTTTGGTTATGTGATAAAGATATTTTTGAATCAATCTATATGTCAATTGAAGCCAAGTTTTTTTATAGGTGTTCTTGAAAGCACACTTCTCACGTCGACCTGTTGTGTTAAGAGAATACATTTTTTCAAATACTGACCTGAGATTTGAACCCAAGTTGTCAAAGTAATTTATAACATATTTAGAAAGCCTTCATCATGTCAAAATCATTTTTTTAATATTAATTTGACAATTTTGATAGTAAAATATAAAAATGACATGGTAAACTAAACCTATCATATCAAGATTTTGTTTGTTTGTTCTTTTTTTTTTTTTTTTTGTTATTTCTCTTCTTTTCCCTTATTCAGAATGAACAAGGCAATGCTGACTGTATACTGTAAAACTTTGGTCTTTCAACAATCCAAAGGACTCCATATCTTTGAAAATTGTAGACTTGCCCAAAATTTTTCACAAATTTCTAACAAAAATATGTTCGTTGTGCACCTTAATTAAGCAATGCTTTTAACTCATCACAAAATGCTAACTTTATGTTAATATCAAACTTTTTTTCCACTTAAATAAAAAAATAAATTATACAAACACTTTTTGAATTTTATTGATATTACACGATTTTTTTTCCTATTTTTAAATATATATAAATTTTCACTGAAACAAAACATTGCATTATACTTTAGTCTATTTTTTAAATTTTTTATTCATATACCTTTCATTAACTTAAATACCTATATATATATATAATTAAAAACAAAATATTCTCTTACATATTTTTTATAGAAAGCATTTTAGTAAAAAAATTTAAAATTGTGGTAAAGTATATATTTTGAAAAAAAAAATTAAAAATCTGTATAATTTCAATAAAATTTTTGAGAGACCTGTGTAATTTAAGCTTAAATAAATTAGATCTCTTTGTATTTATAGGTGATAAACTAGCTGACCCTAATATCTTCCCATCCAACACATTTGAGATAATCACTAATAAATTTTGGTAAGCATGGTATTCCTCCATCATCTAATAAACTAGCTGGACCATGAAGAAAACCCGTAGATGTTTACCACTGATGACAAGAGAGAATGAAGGATGAGTGTATGAAGAGGGCAGAGATGCAGAGAGATGAACCAAGAGAAATGGGTATAGGTTGAAGGGTTGAAGCTTTTCGAAAAAAATTAGTATGACAAAGAAGAGTGAAATATATATATATATATATATATATATATATATATATATTTATATTAGAAATATATGATATTTAAGTTGTATTTAACAAATGAATCTTTGAAAAAAAAAATTTGAATACTTAAATAACTTATTTATATGATATTTGAGTGTGAAACAATGAGAGACTCAAGAATAATTTTTATTCATGAAGCAAAATTTTGTGATATTTTTATGATATGGAGACTGTTAGGCGTGGTGCAAAGCAGTTGGGTTGGTTATACATAGTCTCTGTAGGGAAGCGATGTTCTGATGCGGGCAAGTGTACTGTAATTCACTTGTTGACTGATGGAATCGACTAAGTCGCGAGAACAGCCATTGTGGACTTATTAGGCCAGCCATGCAAGGTAGTACTCATCCTTTGTGAATTAGTTTTAAAAACTTAACAAATTGAAATATTTACTAGCCAAAATTATGCAAAATTAATATATATATATATATATATATATATATATATTTGACCAGAATTATATTTTAATTTTCATATTTTTATCTATTACTCTTTCTTTTGTTTTTATATAACTTTATTATTATTATTATTATTATTATTTACCATTTCCCCCAATTGGAGTAACAAAATTAGTGCAGAATCTTAAATCTTCATGATGGGAAATATTTATCGTAGCCTGTACCACTAAAAATCAAGCAGTAGTTTGATAAATCAATAATTTTTATCTAAAATTTTAGTTACAACTCAAATCATAATTTAAAAACTATTATATGACTTTAATTAAAAATGAATTAAATTGTATGAATATATATATATATATATATATATATATATATATATATATATATATATATATATATATATATATATATAATATAATTTTGATTTGCCCCCTTTTCACATATGAAATCGTTGTTTTGTGCTGACCATATATGTAAGGGGTAAGATGCCGTTGGGCAAACCCATCATGGTCTTTCTTTCTTATTAGTTAACATGCCTCCAGGGCCAATTGATATCTATTTTTAAAATCCCTAAATTATTTTTATTTTAAACTGTTGAAGAAATACAAAACAAGGGTTATTGGTGACTTTGATGCATGTGGTCACCCCAAATATGTTAAAAGTCATAGGCTTCTTGTAAATTTAATTTAAACAAATCTTAAATATGGTTGTTTGGAGATCAGTGATTGCACATTACACGCCTCTCAAATCTTTTACTAATTTTGTTATCTTACGATTGAAGAAAAATTATTTTTCTTATCATGTTTAAGAAAATTCATAGAATTAATTTTTCATTTAGTTTAAGCTAGTCCCAGCCAATTGAACATATTCTTCGAAGGAATCCTTCTAATAATAATAATAATTTTTAAAGAGAAAATTTGGAAATTTCTTCTTTAAAATAATTTTCATTAAAAAAATACTTTATAAAATTTTTTTATTTGAACCTAAACGTAATTTTTGACGAGTTTCGATGATTACATTGAACCACAATACATGACAATAAGTATGGTAAGTTTATAAAAGTGGACTAAAGTAAAATTAGAAATAGTTCTCTTTTTTTTTAATTTTTTTATCAAATTATTTTTCAAACAAACAAACAGAACCTTAAAAAAAAATAGTCCTCTTCAAGCACTATACCCTTTTTTCCTTTTTAATACAACTCCAAAATTGTCAAAATTCACCACTAAACTTGAGGAGAGGGGGAGTTCAACAATTCAGACCATCCAATTCTGATATTTTGAAATATGTAATCGAGAAGAAATATATTGAAAGGTTAGATTAACTCTCAAAAATCCTTCTTAATACTTTCGAGCACTATACCCTCGAGATTCACGATAGATGAAAATCAAAGGTGTTTGCCATTGCTATTAGACCGAACTAGTAGATTAAAAAGCGAGGAGACCAGTTGATTCTGAAGATGCCTCTTCTATAATATAGCTCCCTCCATTGTGTTTCTCCATTTGCTATGTTTCCACTGGTCTTTGGCATGGAATCTATTTCTCTTGAGGAAAAAGATTAATTGTAACTCCTACTTGTTGACGCATTACTTAAGCTCAGAATCATAAGGAAAATTAATTACTTGCATATATTATCTAGTGAATTTACTGCGTCTTATATGTTGAAATGGCTTTTATGGTAAACATACTACAGCTTTTTGTTTGTTTGATTGGCTTCGTGATTTTGATGGAGCCCATGGGAGGGACTAAGGCTTACACTAAGACATTGGCTTTTTTGCTTAATTGCCTTCTTTTGTGCTTAAATGGACTCCATTGTTTTCAGAAGGTATAAATAGATTCTTGAACTCACTTTGCTCCTTGTCCTCTGCGCCCTTTCCACACACACATTATAGTTTAGGTGTGCCAATATGCTTGCTGGGATGGTTTTAATAATATAGTTGAAGAAAGGACGCCTATTGACTATGCTTGCTAGCAGTACATGGTATTATGCTAGTGGTTTCTATATATGCTAGCAAGGTAATAAGCTTGTTGTTAGGGAATGGTATGTTCTGCATTAGAAAAGTGAAGATATAAGATAGTATCTAGATCATGAGATACTCTTAATAGACTAGATTTTTCATATGAGTTTTTCTCATGGTCTACCAGGTTACGTCAATTGATTTTTGGATTGTAATTATGTGGCGTAGGTGGTAATATTAGTATTGCAATTTTCGTGTGGGACTAAGAAACTAACATTATATGATTGAATGTTAAGATTAAATGCTCAGATTATATTAATTGGTGTTTTCATTGAGAGACAACTGATACAAAAAGAATGACTTTAAAAAAAAATTACTTAATATTTAAAAAGATTAAAATTTTACTATAATAAAAAGTCAACCAAAATGAACAATTAAAATGAGTTGTCATAGATTTTGACTTTTAAAAGAGTAAATAATGATATACTTTACATAAACTAAAAATGAAGATATAAAAGTTACTAAAATTATGAAGCATTCTTATCTCAAACGTTAGTCTTTTGGAATGAATTCTCTTCATAACTTAACTCATATCAATTGAGGTGCAAAAATATGCTAGACAAATGTTTGGTGAAGGAGAGTTTGGAAATTTTCCAAAACTCAGAGTCATCACATGGTGGCAGAGATGGAGGAGGAAGTAACATCAGTGGTGGTAATGGTGTGGTAGAACTGGTGGTGGCAATAATGGATGAAAAATGAATTGCCTTTAAGACTTTTAGAGTGATGAAGAGTGAGTAATATAATATTTTTCACATAGATAAAAAAAATATTTTCCTGTCATGAGAATGTAACTGGTGAATAGTATCTCAATGGATATCCATATACATTTTCTCGAGTCTCCTTAGTGCGAATCCTTATAACAATCGTGGAAAGCCTAATGGGGTAGGTCCATTTTAGAAGCAAAGTTAGAATAGATCCTTTGAAGTTGCATGCCTTTGAATTACAGTGAAGTGTCTCACATTTCTTCTTTTTTTTTTTTAATATAATTTTTTTTAAGGGAGAGAAATTTTTTTTGTATGCAACTTCACCAATTTCAGACAAATATAATTTTAGAAGATCTGGGTCCTAGCTAAGCGAAACGATATTCGAGATTTTGACTGTATTATTATAAATAAAATAATAAAAAATTTAAACACTAAACCTCTAATCTTATTTCTAAAGATGCATGATTCGTTCTTTTTTTTTTCAAAAGGACGAGGGCATTCCCATAACTTTTTTTTCTTTTTTAAAAGGATGTGACCATCTAATAATTACGTCTTATAATAATTGGTCTTTTTAATTTAAAATGAAGAATACCTGCGTTCTTCATATTCTAATTACCCTTTATGGGTTAATGGCAATTTTTTTTTGAAAAAATAGATAAATATAAATATAAATATAAATGATTATTATTCATTTTAATTTTTTGTTTTATGATTTTAATTTTTCATTTTTAATTCCTTATTGCAAAAATTTTATATTAAGTTAAATTAATTCGCAATATTGTGTTTCCAACAAACATTAAACATCAAATATCCCTAGGTATGATATTTTATATCTACAATATAAAAAATAGATATAGCGTCTTTTAATCAGGATTTCTTTTATTTAACTAAACAATGATGATAAGGAATTTTTTTTTATTTGGTTTAAATAAAAAATATTTTATTTAACATATTATATATATATATATATATATGCACTCTTGAGTTAATATATATATTATAATATAATATTATAATATATTAAATAATATTTTTAAAAACAAAAGTTGCAGTGGCTAAAACCGCTGCAGCCTTTGTTTTTTATTTTTTAAAAATACGGTAAAAATATATATTAAAAGTAGCAGCGGTTTAAGCCGCTGGCTGAAAGTATTTTAGGGGAACCATTAACATAAGCTAAAATACCCTCGCCTAGATATAAAATTTAGGAGACGCGAGCATAGAATTATTTAAATTTTTTATTAATTATTTAATTGATTTAATTAATTGTTTTATTTTGTTAATGATCTTTTTTTCTTAAAATTTTTTTATGTGTTAAACAAAACTTTACAATTTCATATCCTTACGTCGAAATAGTTAATTCATATCTACGGGATATATGATGTTTAATGTTTGTAGGAAGCAAAATAATCAAATTAATTATTTATCTAAACAATGATAGTAAGAATTTTGTTTTATTTGGTTCACTGGACATATCCCACGGCAAAGATATAATTTTTTATGTCCAGAGTTAAATCAATTAAAAAAAATCCTTACTATCATTGTTTAGAGAAATAAAAGAAAGCTTGAAGGCTACTATGACTCTTTTTTTTTTCCTCCATGTTGTAGATATGAAATATCATATGTGTATGATGTTTAATGTTTATAGGAAACAAAATAATACACATTAATTTTATTTTATTATAAAATTTTTGCAATAGAAAATTGAAAATCAAAATTAAAAATTAAAAAATAAAATGAATAGACAATGGTTATAATTTAATTAATATTAATATTTATATGTATTTTATCGTAAAATATATTTTATTAATATTTTATATTAAATATTTAATTTAATTAATATTTATACATATTTTCAAAAAAATTAAAAAATAATGAAGAATGCGGGCATTCTGCACCGCGTTCTTCATTTTAATTTATTTTAAAATATTATTATAGGATGCAGTAAAAAAATTATTTTATGGGATGCAGGCATTTAATGTTTGCGTCTCTTATAGGGAAAAGAAAAACGAATTAAGCAAATGAAATTAACAACTAAATATTTAAGCTTTTTATTATTTTATTTAGTGGTACGGTCAAAATCTCAATTTTATTGGGCTTGGTTCAAGTTGTCTATTATCTATAATATTGCCACCTCCTATGTGGGAAATGAAACTTTAAGAATCCGTGATAATGTTGTATTTTGTATATAACATTCTTGGTAATATTTTTTGGACTTGTATATCAAATATATAAATCTGACATGTTATTTTTTAAATAAAAAACAAATTTCGAATATCAAACATTTCCCAAATGTTATGTTCTCAAATAGTTAAAAAAAAAAAAAAAGAAGAAGATAATTTCTAATCTTAAAATATGAGAGAAGCATTTATAAATAAATGTATTTACATTTTTTTAAAATATTTTTCATTTGTAATGCAGAAAGTTAGGTATGGAAATTAAAAAAAATTTAGAGATAGAAAATAATTTTAATACCTCTATTTTTAATAATTAGATAATAATTAGTAGATAGTATTAAATAATAATTAAGTAATAATTATAAAAATAAAATAAACATTACACAAAATTTTTCTTTTATCTTCACTTTTTGCTGTAGTCTACCAAACCAGACCTTAAGTATAACTTGTAATATCTTACACAATGTCACCTTTATCTTACCTCTATCTAATAGATAGAAGTCAAGTCATAACACAAAGAGGAAGAGAAAAAATTGTGCGTTGAGCATTTTAAGGTAAAAATATTTATATTAAAAAATTTTAAATTTTAAAAATATTTCAAGAAATTTAAATTAAAAATTATAATTCAAAGTTTTAGATTATAATTTTTGATACATGGTGATAGAAACAAACCAAAAATACTATTCAAATTAAAGTCATGCCACGTACATCTTGACTATCTCTATTTATATTGATAGGGATACTTATAAAGCTTCCTAACAAACTAATAAATTTATTATTATTCTCTAACAATTATAACTATTTACTAATCTCTTAACAACATGTAACAATATTTTCCCTTACAAATGATCCTTGTCCTCAAGGATTTAGTATAATGCAAAAAGTCAAAAATGTAATTTTGTTGTTATGTTTTTTAAAAGTAATACTATTTCAAAAACTTAGACAATATTGATTTAGTAATGTCTTTTAGATCGGGTCCCTTGATGTTTTCTATAGCTAATTCACTGGAATTAGCTTAAATAAATGATGCAGTGGTTGAACAAAAAGAAAAATTCTTAGAAATAGCCCAACAAATGGGGCCAATGGTTGAGTTGCCCCAAAATAAGATGGCCCATTTTGATGTTACAAAAAAAAGGCCCCAAAATGTTTCTGTGTTGACCCATCCTTGTGTCATCAAGCCACTTTTTTTATTTATTGCCTTCATATTATTGTTGACATTTACCAAGGCTGTCGACACCTACCCCTTTGTTGATGCCACCATTATATCCACCTTAAGGTAAAGCAGTGATGATGGTGCTCTAATGAATAGAAGGTGATGGTTGAGCATATCATTCCCTCCATTAAAAAGTAAGAGTACAACTAGCAAGTCAAGATCAGGTGTAAATCCATTCTCATCATCAATATCACAACACCATTTGGTCTCGATCATGTGGTTATCAATCAAGACCTTCCCATTTTGAGCCCCAAGCTTGTGAACCACAACTTCAAACACCCAAACTTGGTTCATATTCAGTAACAAATTGATCTTTGAAATCTTAAACACATTGTCAATGGGGAGGTTTTGAAATTTCGAATCCCCCTTAGCCAATTTGCAACTTGTGAAGCCATGAAGCTTCATATTAGCAATTTTAGTGATCTCTTTTAGCTTCTAAACACTTGGTGTTTCCTCCGTTGCATCACAGACCCAAGTAATTCCAACTTTCTCATTTTGCCATATCCACGTTTGGCATCATCACGTTCTAGAACACACCTTTTGGAATTGCGTTGATAGTGTTGCTTCCATTAGAAACAGAGAAGATTGATTGGCTAAACTTGTGGATTTGGACAGGTGCTTCTTGTTCGTAGTTATGAGCAATGGACGATGGTGGTTTGAAGATAAGGCTAGATGGTGGAGGAAAGATAATTTCTGTCCGTAGCACTATAATTGTTGAATTTATCGACTCTAAGATCATTAATTCCTCATTATCAAGATTGGTCTCTTCTTGTCTATAATCATCCTCCTCATCTTCGACTCTTTCATGGTCATCTTCTTCTTTTGTGTTATTAGAAGATTCAAATTTCTTCTGGCCATTTCTATTGGACTTTGTTTCCTCCTCAGTTTTTGTTGATCTTCCATCTTCTATCCCTGCTTCTACTGCTTCTTTCACTTTGACTTCATCAACTTCTTCAATTTTGTAATTGGTATTTTCTTGAGGCTTCTGATAGTTTTTTTGATCTTGAATGTTCTGAAAGCCATCCTCTATTTTGTTTTCTATCTCCACTTCAATTGAATTCTCTTTTTCTTGACTTTTCTAAGTGTAGAAGCTCTACCTTTTCTTAAACTTCCTTTGCCATATTTGTATTGGCCTTCTCTATCTTGGAGTAGCTTGTTTTCATCGTCTTTAACTCCTCCTTCATTTACATAAGAAGGCTTTGCATTCCAGCAACATCTATTGCCAGAATCAGGATCCTTTGAAACAAGGATCTTAAACAATTATTTTGAAATAAAAGCCAAACAAAGCAAAGTTTTATAATTTTTTTAATATATATATATATATATATATATTAAAACAAAAAAACGTAAGACACTTTACCACTTTAGAGGCAAAGACACTTCAAAGAATCCATTTCACTATTACCATCACCTTCGTCTGGTGCTGGACTTTGCTATACCACAAATCTTTATCCATGTTGTAGGAACGAAATTGCTCTACCAGTTGATACATGGTATTAGAAACATACCAAACACATTATTCAAATCAGGCTCACACCATGTATATTTTAACTATTTTTATTTATATTGATATATTGATAAGGATATTTTTAACCTAGCAATCTTATTATTAATCTTTAACAATTCTAACTAACTACTAATCTCCTAACAATTTTATGCAATGGTTTTTTTTATAAAATTTAAATTTTTAATCTTTAAATTTTTTCGGATAATTTTAAAATTTAAAATCTTTTAATATAAATAACAGTAATTTTTCGAAAAGGAAAAGACAACGATGAATAAAACAAAACCCCTCGTAAAACAATTAACTCCAGCAGCTTCGGGAAACTTTCGTAGAAATGAGTATACGTTTTTTTGGGAAAGTGGAGTTGATAGAAGAGATGAGTTATTGTTTTATTGTTTTTAATCTTCTTTTTCATTCTTGCGCGTAGTCAACCGAAGCTGCATTGACTAGCTAGTAGCTGCCAAAACAGTAACCATGGAGTCAAAGGAAACACAATATTTGAAAGAGCAAAAGCACTTGCATACCGTCATCCATAGAAGAACTTTTTGCCAACCCTTTGTTCTGTATACCTTATTTTCCTTTAAAACAAGATTTAAGAACACAGACTGAGGCAACAACGCTGCATATCTGAAAAATCACCACTGGGGTTTAAGATAGTTAAGGTACGAGAAACTTAGAAGCCTCTTCCCTTTTTTTTTTTAGCTGTTGTATATTTCACTTGCTGATAGGTTCTTCAAATGCTTGAATTTTAGGTTTTTGGGGCTTAAAATGAATTTCACTTTGTTATTTTGAGCTGCTTGTCCGGTTAATTAGATTCAATGGAAGGGAAATGACGCAGAGCTCGAGATTTCTAAAACCTAACCTGTGAAAAGCTTGATTTTCAAACTCTTCATCTGACAACTTGTGCTTTGTCCAAGGAGAACAGGTAACTTTCAAGTTGTCGTATTCATTGTTCATGGAAATTTAGCCTTTTTGTTATGGGATAATCTTTTCCTTTACCTCCAGGCTTCTTCCCTTTCATCGTTTTCATTCTAATCTTGAAATAGGTATTGCAACACTTGAATTGGGACATTTTGGGGAAAAGAAAAAGAAGCTTATAGGGTCTTATTCAAGCCCATTCTATAGATGCTCGGTAGAGAACAGCCCAGAGCCAACGAAAATAGTTTGTTTTAAATTATTTAAACTTAAAAAATATTTAAATCACTGCTTCCCAAAAGAAAAAGTCATGTCTAGAAAATAATATACAAGTTTTAATACCAAATCATCTTGAAAATTTTGAAATTATACACCTTTAAGTGTAAAAATAAAAAAATTATACATTTAATCATGATAAGCACAGTGCTAGATGGCCTAGTTTTTATTTCTTTTGGTTTTATTTTTTTATTTTTGGATACTAAAAGACACAGAATGCATAATAAAAATTAATTTTTACTTAATAATCTAAAAAAAATAAAATAATCTAAATTTAATTTGAATCCAAAATAAAATAATAAAATAATCTGAATTTAATTTGTACAATCCAAAATGATATGCACATTAGCATATTGATAAACACTCAAACAACTTTATTAACAATTAACATCATGACATTAAAACAAAGTGAAACAACCAATGGGAGTATGGAGCTACTGACACTGACATATTGTACTCATTGGAGATGTTGGCTTACTGTAATTGCTGCTCATGGTCACAGCTCGTAGGCTAACGTTTACAGAGGAGTTGGCTTGCGAGCTCATGGTCACATTCATGGAAGTGTTGGCATCGGCTGAGTTGCGAATTGTGGTAGCTCGTGCTCATCTCCTTGGCCATTGTTGCTCTCAGCTGCCTGATCACTCGTAGTGGTGGATCAGAGCTTGCTCCAAGTGGAAATGGAATGGGAAATGAGATTTTTGATCTTTTGATCTTTCTTGGACTAAGGTGTAGAGAGGATTTGTTAAAATAGAAAGAAAACAGGTTGAAGAATGGGGATTTTTGCCCAAAAATAGAGCTTGGGCAGGCTTTAAACAAAGGGCCAGTGGGTTACATGGGTTAAGAGTGAAACCGAGACAAAATAATTTTAAGATTATACAAATTGATAAAATTCAAATCCAACCCACTATTTTGGTGGGTTTCTAAAAATATTTTTTGTATTAACTAAAATTTTAAATATATTGTTATTGTTTGAATCTTATATAAGTCCTGAAGGTATAATTAATGTTTCATATTGATTTTAAAAGTGTCTTTTTTTTTGGTTCTAAATAAATCTATAAGTGTAAAATATGATTCAAATAAATCTTAAAAACTGATGCCATTACTCTTTGTCATTAAAGATGACATGACATGTTACCTGAGATTTTTTTAATCTTAGTTGGTGTCTAAGTAGCATCTAGTCATTGTTTTCTCTTTCTTCAACCTCAATTCTCTCTCTCTTCTCCTTCTATCAAGAAGTCATGGAAGGTGAAATTTGAATTCTTAGCATTCAGTAATGTGATGATTAGGGTTCAGATATATGTATCATGAGATGAAACAATTTTAGAGAGAGAGAGAGAGAGAACAGGTTGAAGAGAGAGAATGGAGGATGCTTACTTGAAAAAATAAATGTCACTTGGCTAAAAAATGCCATCTCGGCGTCACACATCAAACTTAGCGGCAATAAGATTACGGCGTTAGACTGATAATTTTATTTAGAGCATTTTAGAAATTTATGTATTTATTTGGAACAAAAATATTTTTCTGATTAATATGAAATATTAAATATGCTTTTAAACTAAATAGGGTTTGGATCACCATATCATATCATACATATATATATATATATATATATATATAAAATCCCGTAGCCTGTTTGCTGTTAACGTCACATTGCTGATAGTGTTCATTCAATATTTTTTTTCTTTGCTGAGAGCTGCTTTTTCTTTTTTCTTTTTTATCTTGCGGGGCCCACAATTTTTTTTTTCTCGCTCAATCCCCCTGCATCTCACAGGGGTAAGTCCTAGTTACTATTAAGACTATATTGTTGCCATCTTTTGTTTTCATTAGTTTCTTACCGAAACATACAGTACCATTATCTTTTTCACAAATACCAGGATACATAATCTCACGTATTTTTTCGATTTTTTTTTTTTGGGTATCATAAAGATACATTCTTACAATTCAATTTTTGTTTGTAAAATTTTGTAACTGGTATAATTTAACGAGTTCTTAACTTTCATCTCTATGCTATTTATTTCAATTTAACCTTCAACTAATTTAAATTATTTTGATAAATTAGTATAAAGTTCCTTGCATTTTTAGTTTTGCCCCAAAAAAAAGAAGAAAATTCTATCATATACCTATTACTGTCATTTTTACACATTCACAATAACTTTTGAAAATTATTACCAAATATTTTATTGATCCATTTTACATTTAAAAGCGTCTAGACTTTTATTGAACATTATTTTTACCCTGTCTAAATTTAACATGTCTAGAAAGACCTTTTTATTTTAACTAAATTTCACATTATTAATGTTAGGTTTATATTCTTGCCTGCATATATCTTTTTATATTTTATTAATTTTTTTTTGGTCATATTTTAATTGGTTTATCACCAAAACACAAATTATTTCTATCTTTTCACAAATACCAAATGAACAAATCTCACATATTTCTTTGATTTTTATTATGAAAATTTATTCTTTCAATATAATTTTTATTCGTAATTTTTGTCCTTAATTTTCATCCCTATAATATTTATATTTTTCAATTTAACCTTCAACTAGTAAATTATTTTAATAACTTGATATAAAATTATTTACTTTTCTGTATTGAAAAAAGAAAAAGTTTTAGCATATACTTGCTATTGTCATTTTACGCAATCACAACAATTTTTAAAAATTATTACCAAACATTCTATCAGTCACTTGTGATTCTAAAATGGGCTTTTATAAGATATTTACTAAACATTATTTTTACCTTTCTTAGATTGTAGCTTTTGCATGGTATCTACAGCATAGCAACTTATTAAAAGCCATAACATTTCCGGACACTTCCTTCATCTATCACTAGTCTTCCATATTCATATTTTGTTTCCCTTTTAACTTCTAAACTTTATTTGAAAACAATATTTTAACACAATTTCTATTGTCCTACTTTTTATAATTGGTTTTAGAACAAATTTTTTAAATGGATTATTATTATTATTTCTTATGAATAAATTTTAAGAATTGTTTTAGAAAGATCTTTTAAAAAAGTAATAAAACAAGAATATAACCAAACAAGTTTTGTCCTCAAATCTTTAATATTCCGATATATCTAACTCTAAGAAATTTTTGCTTCATTATGTGTTGGCGATAGCTTTAATTCTCTGGTTTAAACGCTGCATTAATGCTGGAATTAATGTTAGATTGTCAACCATTTTATTCCCTTTTGTAGCCTATGTAATCACGTGTCTTTACTGTCCTTTATATTTTATTATTTCCTTCCTTTTTTTTCTCGGGATCTTACAGCATTTTTATGCCTATATTCCCACCTATATGTATTGGAATTCTTTCATGGAATAAACTGGGCACAGAGGACAAATAAACTCTGGCTTTTTCATGGTTCCAGAGCCCCAAGTGGTCTGATCACTGCTCATGGCCAAATTCGGCCAACAAGTAGTCATGAATGCTGAAAAAGGAGGCTCCACCTCTGCAATGATTCCCCCAAGCCCCCATGGGGTGATCGGCACATCTCCTTTGCCCGTTATGAGTCACAAACTCAATGGGTAAAACTACTTACAATGGAGCCAATATGTGATGATATATATATGTGTGTGTGTGTGTGTGTGTGTGTGTGTGTGTGTGTGTGCGTGGGTGTGGGTGGGAAAGGCAGAGATGACTATGTGATAGGAGCTGCTGTGCCACCCAAGAAGAATGACCCAACTGCAAGATCTAGAATGCAGAGTACCACGTCATGGCTAATGAATTCCATGGCCAAATGACATAAGAGAAAACTTGCTACTCTATGGGAGACAACCAAGGAGATTTAGGAAACGGCCAGAGAAACATACTCAACCAGTGAAAATTCTGTGGAATTGTTTGAAATAGACGGTATCATTCATGATCTTAGATAAGGGGAAATGTCAATAACACAATATTTCACTCTCTTGACTAGGGATTAGCAGCTGCTTGATTTGTTTGAAACATATATTTGGAGTTGTAGCACTGATGCAGCCCATTACAAGAAGATTGTGGAGAGGAAACACACTTACAAATTTTTGTTGGGCCTTAATACTAACTCTAAAGGAGGTAGGGGGAGAATTATGGGCACAAGACCCCTTCCCTCTCTTATGCATTGTTTGGTTCAACCAAGGGGAGGGGAGGGGAGGGGAAGGGTTTTAATGATACCTTGTTTGGTTCATCTGGAGGGGAGAGGAGGGGAGAAATTTTAATGAAATCTTATTTGGTTCATCTGGAGGGGAGAGGAAGATTTTAATGAAATCTTATTTGGTTCATCTGGAGGGGAGGGGAGATAAAATTAAATGGATAATTATACCTTTATGATATAAGAATTAATTTTTTTTTTGTTTTTAAGATATTTTTATATAAAAAAGACTTTTCCTTATTTTCTATTATAGAAAATAATTTTTCTTGATTTCTATTCAAAAAACATTTTTTATTATCTTGAACCCCACAAAAAAAAAAAGATCTGCATTATATTTTTAATGAAAGTAAAAGTGGATATATCAGGGGCAATTTAGTCAAATGAAATATAAATGTTTCTCTTCCCTCTAAAAACCTCCACTTTTGGAGGGGAGGGGAGGGGAGGGGAGGGGATATTTTGCTTCCTCTTCTCTCCAAATTTTTCATACCAAACAAGTCCCCTCCCCTCCTTTTCAAGACCTTCAAACCAAACACTGGGTTAGAGAAACTTCCTCAGAAGTTAGAAGAAAAGAAAGTAGACGACAGAAATTAATGTTGGGGTCACAAACCACTCAAAGTTCCACTAAGGCTCAAGCCTAGTTCAGGGACCACCCAATCAAGGCTATGACACCAAACTAAAGAAGCATACAAAGCCCTGTTGTCATCACTACCACAAAACAGGTCACACTAGGGAAGTAAGCTGGAAATTGCATGGGAAACCTATAAATTTGAGGCCTAAACAAAAAGGGTGAAACAAGAGAATACATGGCAACTCATGAAAAGAAAACTCCTTTGGACACCACTCTCTTTACTCAAGAACAAGAGGAGTTCCTTCAAAGGATGTTTGGTAATCAAACAACCTCTAATACTAAGAATATTGTTGGCATTGGAGTGGTTGAACAAATAACTTCCCCATGGCTTTGAACTCCCAAACCTAGAAAAGCAATATGTGGATTTTTTTATTCTAGGGCAATGGCATGACTGGTAATGCTACATTACTTGATGATTTTTCACCATGCAATGAGGGGCTAATGGTTACAATTGCTGATGGTACAATATCTAAAGAGGCTGGTATGGGTTCTGTTTATATATTTGGAAATTTGTCCTTGAAACATGCTATTGGTTCCAATTTAACATGTAACCTGCTGTCCATCAATAAACTTACAAAAGGTCTCAAGTATGCCACTAATATTTGTGCTAGTAGATGTGAGTTTCAGGACTTGAATTCAAAGAAGACGATTGGCAATGTTAAGGAGTATGTAGGTCTTTGCATCTTAAATGGACCCAAGAAGAAAATCAAGCGAGCTCAAAATGTTAATTCTATGTCTGATGTTATGTTATGGCATTGTGGCATGGGCTGCTCAAATATCCAATAAATGAAAATTGTGTAGTACCCATTCTTTTCATTGTGAAATTTGTGAATTGTCAAAACATGTGCGAAATACATACCTTTCACACCATTACAAAGCCACTCAACCTTTCTCCCTAATCCATAATGAAATTTGGGCATCCTCCAAAATTAGGAACATAACTAGGGAGATGGTTTGTAATATTTGTTGATGATCATACCGTATCACTTGGCTTTACAGCATGAATAAAAAGTCTGAAGTCCTTTCCATTTTCAAAAATTTCAACAACCTCATTCAAATCCAATTCCAAATCAAAATCAAAGTTCCTAGACTTGATAATGCCAAAGAGTATTTCAACTCTACCCTTTTTGAATTTTTAGCCACTTAAGGCATTATCCACCAAAGTTCTTGTATAGATACCCCCCCAAAACAAAATAGGATAGCTGAAAGGAAAAACATACACTTACTAGAGGTGGATGACCACTATTTGAAGAACTGAACAGAGAGAGAGAGAGAGAGAGAGAGAGAGAGAGAGAGAGAGAGAGAGAGAGAGGGAGGGAAATAATCGTTGTAGTATTGCTTAAAGCTATAGAAGCCCAGTACACATATTTATAGAATGGAAGCCATGTCCTAGTTTGAATAGGAAACAACTAAATAAAACATAAAACCTTATCCTAGTCAAGACAAAACACTTAAGTGAATCCTAAGTGCGCAGAAGCATAATTCAAAAATAAACAAATAAGCCTTAACGGATAAGATAACTAAAAAAAAATAAATTAAAATTAATGGTAATTTCCAACACTCTTCTTCAAGTTGGAAGGTAAATGTTCTTCAAACCAAAATTGGAACTCAATTCTTCAAATTTGGGTCTTGCCACTGCCTTAGTTAATAAGTCAGCCATTGTAAGTTGGTAGGAATATAGGAGACTTATATTAATCCTGAATCAATCTTCTCTTTGATGAAGTTTTGATCAGTCTCAACATGTTTTGTTCTATTATGGTGGATATGATTCTTCACAATACCAATTGTAGTCATATTATCGCATAATAACTTTCTAGGTTTTTCAAATGAAATTTTTAATTCTTGAAGGACCCTTTTAATCCAGATAACTTCGTACATACCCAAAGAAGGTGCACGATACTCAACTTCAGCACAACTTCTTGCAACAATTGGTTGCTTCTTGCTTTTTCATGTTACTAGATTGTCCCATACAAAAGTGCAATACCTAATTGTAAACCTTCTATTTGTCACTGAGCCTTCCTAGTCTGCATCGGTGTATATTTCAATGCCTCGGTGTTCCCTTTTCTCTGAGAATAGGCTTTTATTGGGTGTCATCTTTAAATACCTCAAAATTTTGTAAATTCCTTCTAGGTTATCTTTAGTTGGTTTGTTTATGAACTAACTAATCACATTCACAACTAAACTAATATCAGGATGTGTATGAGAAAGGTAAATTAACTTACCTACTAACCTTTGGTGTCTCCTAGTTTCCATTGGTATGCATTCCATCCTGAGAAAGAGTTTGTAGCTGACTTCCGTTGGGGTGTTGGCTGGTTTTCACTTTAACATCCCTATTACTTTTAGCAAATTTAGAGCATACTTTCTTTGAGAGACAATGATACCCTTTTTTGTCCTTGCTACTTTCATTTATAAGAAATATCTCTGGTGTCCTAAATCTTTTATTCCAAATTTAGTAGCAAGTGAGCTCTTGAGCCTAATGATTTCTTCCTCATAGTCTCCTATAATAACAATGTCATCTACAAATGCTATTAAGACTGCAATTCTCTTGTCAGACACAGATTTAAAGTATAATGTATGGTTTGTTTGACATTGAACATAACCAAGTCTTCTAACCACATAAGTGAACCTATCAAATCATGTCCTTGGTGACTATTTTAAACCATCTAGAGACTTGCCAAGCTTACACATAGTATTTGGAGTGTTTTTAAATTCAAGTCTTGGTGGGATTTCCATGTACATTTCTTCCTTCAATTTGCCATTTGGGAAGGCATTTTTCACGTCTAAGTGGTGGAGTGGCCAATCTAAATTGATTGCAAGAGATAATAGTATTTTGATGGTGTTGAACTTTGCAACTGGGGCAAATGTTTCTTGGCAATCCATACCGTAGGTTTGAGTAAACCTCTTAACCACAAGTCTGGCTTTGTACCAATTAATACTTCCATCATCATTGTATTTGATTGCAAATACCTACTTACATCCTACAAGCTTCTTACCTAGTGGTAGCTTTGTCATCTCCAAAGTCTCTAAGTGCACTCAATTCTTCATCGATAGCTTGCCTTTATTGAGGTCTATTTGTTGCCTCAAAGAACATTTTTGGTAGCCTTTCACTAGAAACATTAGTCACAAATGGGGAAAATTTGGGAGATAACCTATCATAGGAAATGAAGTGATTAATAGGGTATTGTGTATATGATCTTACTCCTTTTCTCAAGCCAATGGGGGCCTCTACATTTCTGTTCATTTCAGTACTTTATATGGAAGAGTATACTGGCACTTGTTCTTTCTCTTCATGTTGCTCTTCTGCCACTAATGCTTCTTCTGTTTGCTGTTGTGCAGTCATTGGTTCTTCTTCAAGCTGCTGCTCAGCAGCTGAATCTTTTTTTTCTTCTTGGGTATACTTTGAGGTTTGTATTTAGTACGGCATTTTTTGAGGTGTCGGGTTAGGCATCAAGTCTATCCATATCAAGTCCATGTCTGTTTATATCAGATTCTGTATTATGAGAGGTCAAGGGCTATTGTGTGGGCTGCATTTAGGTCGTGGGTATGGTGGTGTGAGAGTTGGATGATGTGCCTTGGCCATATGGTCTGTTTTAGGGCTGAAAGTACTCAAATTGCCATTCTTTTGTATTATTACTTTCCTTATAAATGGGTATGAAAAAGTGTCTTCTCAAATAATATAATATTCATGGTGGTAAAGAATTTCCTAAGCTAAGGTGAATTGCATTTATACCCTTTTTAAGTGAATGAATATCCAAGGAATATGCACATAATGGCTCTAGGATCAAAATTTCCACCATGTTCATTATCGACAAATGATGTACAACCTAATATTTTTTTGAGGAATGGTACTTAGTTGAAGTGTGAAGGTAGGTTTCAAGTATTTTTATTTTTATTTCTTTTTTTGAGGAGAATGGAAGTTTAATGTTTTAAAGGGCATTCTATTAATAAGATAAATGGCTGTCATGACAATCTCTCCCAAAAAATATTTAGACACATTTGTTGTCATTAACAGAGAATGGGTAACTTCAAGCATGTGTCTATTCTTTCTTTTAGCTATCTTGTTTTGTTGAGGGGTATATGCATGGGAACTTTGGTGTATAATTCCTTGTTTTTCCAAGTATTGTCCTAAGGTAAAGTAATCTTTGGCATTATTAGTTCTTAGAATTTCAATGCTTGTTTTGAACTGATTTTGGACAAGTTTATAGAAGATTTCAAAAACTTTATTACCTCAGATTTTTATTTTAGGAGGTATAACCAAGTTAACTGGGTATGATCATCAATAAATATCATAAATCTCCTTGCCTTGTTTAACGTTTTTCACTTGTGAGGGCCGCCCTAGCTATCACTATGCACAAGATGAAAATGTTTAGTTGATCTATGAGTAGGAGGAGCATAGGTACTTTTGACATATTTAGAGACATGGAAGAAGTCACATTGAAAGGAAGTAGTTTTATTGATCAAATGTGGATACATTTGTTTTAAATAGAAAAAACTAAGATGTCCTAACCTATAATGCCATAAAGTAGCCTTGTCAAAATTCAAGGTGGATACATTCGATGCTCCTTTTGATATATTTTTTGGTCCATTGAGGTAGCATAAGCTATTGCACTCTGTAGCATTGCCAATCCTCTTCCTCGAAGCCAAATCTTGAAATATAGAACCATTCACAAAGAAATTGGTGGTTCAATATGAATTCTTTGCAAGTTTGCTAATAAAGAGCAAATTGCAAGTTAATTAGGTATGAATAAAATGTCCTTCATGATTAGATCATTTGAGATTTTAACTTCCTTAATACCACTAACTTCAGATAAGGACCTATCAACAATTTTCACAAGATTGTTAGTGCAAGGCACACAATTCTTCAAGAGAGAGACATTACCCCTCATGTGATCAGTGGCCCCTAAGTCTATGATCCAATGATTGGATTTTTGTATCCATGTATTAAGAGCAAGTGGAAAATTACTTAATTGAGCAATAGTACGAGTACCAACAACTTTCTCAATATTATTGATACTTTGATTTCCAAATGCTTTTTGTAGTACTTCCCATTGTTCCTTACTAAACAAGGAAGAAGTTTGGGGTTTTGGCTTCTCTTCATTGCTTACCATTAAGCCTCGAGTTTCTCTTTTTGTTTAGGCCTTTAATTAGGTGGTTTGTTGTGTAACTTTTAACAAACACCTTTTGTATGACCAATCTTATGACAATGACTACACCAAGGTCTTTCTTGTTTTTTCTACTTCTGATGACTAGAGGGAGTTGAAGTACCTTTGGCAATCAAGGTTGAGGATTCTGGTGAGTACTGTGTAGATTGAGAACTTGTCAAGTGTTTCCTACTTTCTTCCCATTTTACTTATGAAAATATTTCATCCAGTGAAGGTAATGCCTGAATGGCCATGATTTATCCCCTGTCTTCCTTAAACATTGGATTCAAACCCTTTTCCAACAAATTTCTTAAAATAAGTTGCATCATTGCTGCATGACTATTGGTGAGTTTCTGATGGAGATCAAAGTACTATGGGATGCAAAGTTCCACATTGAGTAGTATGGGATACTCAATGGGGTATTTAAGTAGGGTAGTTCTCCCATCTCAATAGCTAGCTTTTTGGGGAGAGTTCCCTACCTTGCTTAGATACCCATAAATTGGTATCAGAGCTGGTGGTCGACGACTCTGGAAAGAGCTACCTGTGGAGGGTTATGATCAACAGAGGGTTTTGACCCGAAGAAGGTCGAGTGAAGTGCCACAGAGTGTAACTGCCAGGACGTCGACTTGCCAAGGGCGGCCAATTGATGGAGACTAAGGTAGTATGGGATGCCAAAGTCCCACATTGAGTAGTATGGAATGCTCAATGGGGTATTTAAGTAGGGTGGTTTTCCCACCTTAATAGCTAGCTTTTGGGGGAGGGTTCCCTACCTTGTTTAGATACCCATTAGTTTCCTAGTGATCTAATTGTTGCTAATACTTAACGAGTGAATTAAAGTACTGAGTTACATTCATCTTACCTTGTTTTAAGTCACAAATATACCCTTTAATCTGAAGTAATGCTTTGATATTATCAATGGAGGAGTAGGCCTTCTTTATTACATCCCTCATCTCTTTAGTAGTTTTACAAAGGAGGTAAGTTTCACCTATGACATTTGTAATGGAGTTGACTGATTATGACATAATGGTGTTGTCTTTTGAAACCAATTCTTTATAATTTGGGTCAGTTGTTTTTGGCTGGTTCACCTCACTAGTAAGGTATTCTTCCTTCCCTTGTCCTCGAATATACATAAGTGCTCCTTGTGACCATTGTAGGTAGGTATCATTGTTGAAACAATGCCTTGTGATGATTACAGAGGTGATTTCAGCAGGAGCTTAAGCTGTTGGAGCACTGTTATAGCTACTTGGTATGGTGGTTGAGGAGGATGCTGAGTTGGTCTTTGCGTTCAGGGCTCTATATGAGCCAAAGGTGATAATTAGTGCCTTTTGGCTCTGATATGATGAAGAACTGAAGAGAGAGAGATAGAGAGAGAAAAGGGGAAGTAATCATTGTATTATTGCTTAAAGCTATAGAAGCCCAATACACATATTTATAGAATGGAAGTTGTGTCCTAGTTTCAATGGGAAACAACTAAATAAAACAAAACTTTATCCTAGTCAAAATAAAACACTTAAGTTAATTCTAAACATATAAAAGCGTTATGCAAAAATAAACAAATAAGCCTTAACAAATAAAATAACTAAAAATAAACTTAATTAAATTTACTCGCAATTTCCATCACTACCAAAGTTTTAGAACATTTTTGGGGGAGAAGCCATACAACCACTTATCTCATTAATAGGATGCCCTCTAAAACTCTCAACTTCTAAACTCTTGCGCAAATTCCTCCAAACCTATCCTACAAACCAAATCATGTCCACCTTACCTTAAAAAATTTTTAAATGCACTGTATTTGTCCTCATTTACCATATAAACAAACTTGATCCCAAATCAACTAAGTGCATCTTTCTTGGGTATTCCTCCACAAAAAAGGGGGTAAAAGTGCAATTCGCCTACCATGAACAAGTTTTTTACTACCACAGATGTGATTTTCTTTGAGAACCAACCTTACTACCAAAAGCTACCCATTCAAGGAGAGAGTCATAATACCAACTTGCAAGAATGGGGTTTTTTCAGTTGAAAATCCTCTTGAACCCAAGCCAAATACCCATAGAATTGAATTCCCAATCTACTTAAATTGAGGCTAAACCACCCTTTATCCTCATAAACTCTCCTAAACCCACACTTATCTACCTACTCGAGATTGAACCAACCAAATCCTAAACCCAAGGCCAGAGTTGGATATGCTCTATAAAAGGAGCATATGTTGTATTTAAGAAGAAAGAGGATGAAAGAGGTAAAGACTTGTACACATTTTGAGCAGGGCAAGCAAAGTGATCCAAATCCAGGTAACGCGATTAATAATGATCATGAGTGCCTTGATGCTCCTATTGCTCTAAGAAAGGGTGTCAGAACTTGCACCAAACACCTTATATATAATTTTATATCCTATGATCACTTGTTTCTTGGATATAGGGCATTTATGACTAAGATTTATAATAAGAAGATACCTTAGACGATCCAAGAAGCCTTGAAAAATCCATAATAGAGGCTAGCCATTCAAGAAGAGATGAGTGCACTTAAGAAAATTGGAAGTTGGGAACTCTTAGAATTGCTAGAAGGGAAGAAAATCATGGGTTGTAAGTGAATTTTTACCATTAAATATAATCTTGGTGGTAGCATTAATTGCTAGAAAGCTAGATTGGTGGCAAAATGATTCATAACCCATGGTATTGATTATGTGAAAACATTTTCTCTTACAGCTAAATTTATTACTATTAGAGTTCTCCAATTATTGGTAGCCAATCTGGATGGGCCCCCTTCACCACCTTGATGTGAAGAATGGATTCCTAAATGGAGATCTTGAAGATGAGGTGTATATGGAGATGCCTCTTGGTTTTGAGCTTGAAGGAAGTCCAAACAAGGTTTACAAGCTTTATAAATCTCTCTATGGCATAAAGCACTCTCTTAGGGCTTGGTTTTACAAGTTCACTAAGGCAATTAAGAGCTATGGGTATGATCAATACCAAATGGGCTATACTCTATTTACCAAGTTTTTATCTAAAGGAAAGATTGTTGTCCTGATAGTGTTTGTAAATGACATCATTGTCATAGGTTACTACACTAAAGAAATAAGGTGGTTAAAAGGAGCATTGGCCAAAGAATTTGAGATTAAGGAGCTTAGTGACTTGAAATATTTCTTGGGTATGAAGGTGGCTCATTCAAAAGGGGGGGAATTGTTTCCCAAAGGAAGTACATTTTAGATTTGCTAGAAGAATTTGAGATGCTTGGTTGCAACCTAGCTGAGGCACCTATGGAGGCTAATTACAAAATTTGTCTTAAAAGGAATAGCTCACCTGTTGACACTAGATACTAGGGACTTGTAGGCAAGTTAATCTACTTGTCACATGGGGGGTTTGATGTCAATTCCCCGTTAGTGTGGTAAGTTAGTTCATGAACAATCTTAATGAAGAGTAGTTGGAAGTAGTATATAGGATTTTGGGATGCTAAAAGACGACTTCTAGAAAGGGAATCTACTTCAAAAAGGGTTCCAACAAGGAGGCTGAAATTTATTTTGATGCAATCTGAGCTGGATGATCTGTCATTGACCACAGGTCAACCGTTGGTTACTGTACTTATGTGTGTGTGAACCTATTAGCTTGGAGAAGTAAAAAGCAATTAGTGGTTGCCATAAGTAATGTAGAGGTTGAATATAGGGCCCTATCACAGGGAATTTATGAAGGCATATGGTTATAAAAGTTACTTGGTGAACTAAAGATTTCTCTGGCTGAACCTATGGAGGTAATGTGTGATAATATTACTACAATTAGCATGCCAAAGAATCCTATCTATCATGATAGGACCAAACATATTGAACTTAATTGACACTTCATTAAGAAAAAAGTGGAGTCAGGTGTTGTGAATCTTGTGCATACTCCTACAAAATTTCAAGTTGCTAATGCCTTGACAAGGCATTGCCAAGAATTATATTTGAAGAATTGAAGTCTGATGGGCCTGAAGTTGTTCGGCCAAAAATACTAAAGACGTATGCAAGGAGGAACAAAAGAAAAGAGGCTCAGGCTGTGGCAGATTCTAATGAGCTGGCTGGAGGGGCAGATCAGGGAAATACCACCACTAAGTAACTCACATGAGACATCAGGTATGGGAGACAGGGTGTAAAATGGTTAGAAGGGATTTTATTGGAGTCTGGGTAGGGAGGGATGCAGAGAAGAATTTCCAGAAGTGTGTGGAGAAATGCCAGCCCCTCAAGTGCCAGTGGTGTCTATCTTTTTTTCTTTCTTTCTACATTGTTGCTTCTTTTCCCCTGCTGTAATTTTGAGCTCATTATTTTTCCTCACTTTATTTCTCTGTTAGAGGAGGATTAACAGCTTCACATATACATAAAAAATATTTGATTCTGAAGGTTCCATAAAAAATGGATATGCCTGACATATACTCCCTAGCTTGAAGAGGAGTATTGGCATTGCATTAATTCTTTGGTTTAAACGCTGCATTAATGCTGGAAATTAATGTCAGATTGTCAATTATTTTATTTCTTTTTGTAGCCTATGCAATCATGTGTTTTTACTGCCTTTTATGTTCTATTATTTCCTTCCTTATTTCTCAGGATCTGACAACATTGTTGTGCCTCTCTTCCCACCTATATGTATTGAAATTCTTTCATGGAATAAACTGAGCACAGAGGAAAAATAACCTCTGGCTTTTCCACTCTGAAAATTTGTATCAAAGATAGTTTTTGCAAATCTTAATCTTGCCTAAAATCTTCTGAAGTCTTCTTCCGACAGGTTATTGACTCATGTCTAGCTCATATGCTCCTAGAGGTTAAAACGTTACCTTCATGTATTTTAGTTTTCTTCTCATTTTTTACAACTTTTTAAGAGGGTAATCACTTTTTATTTCTCCATTGTTATCATTTATGCTTGCTTCAAGATAGTTTACTGCAATTTTTAGAATGCAGCTTAGTAAATGCTGTTACTACTGTTGGATAAACTCCATAAGAAAGTGAAACACATTCTAATAAATCGCCTTACTTGTGTTGCAATCATGTTAGTTTTTATCATTGATGTCACCACTATCATGGTAAATATATCATGTTAGTTTTTCTCATTGCTGTCACCACTATCATAGAAAATGTTTACCTTAATTTGATTAATATAAGTTTTTCATGTAAAAATTTTACTGAAACAAACTATAGAAAACTTTTTCACAAAACTATCTTTTAGAAGATAAAAAAGATTTTTTTTCCAAAAGAAAATTACTTTCAACTAAACAACTAGATTCCTAATGGAAATTCATTTTTTTTTTCCCAATTTGATTTAACACATGATGAATAACAATGTAAGATAATAAGATGTGTCTTTGTCATCCAACAATGCCCACATAGTCATCATATCTTAGCATTCCGTACTGATATATTTTCATGAGAATCGTTGTGCAGGTTGCCTTTGTTTACATGGCAGATAGTGTAATTTCTATTGTGGCTAAAGTTGCCGAAGGTTTGGTGAAACCAACAATACGTCAAGGACAATATTTTTTTTGTGTTAAAAAAATCATAAAAAATCTTGGCAATGAAAAGAATGAGCTGATGTCAGAAAGGGATCGAATTCAAAGTCTTGTGGAACAAGCAAAGGAGAGAACTGAAATAATTGAAAATGCTGTGGAGGAGTGGTTGAATGATGTGAAAATCCTGCTGGAAGAAGTGGAGAAGCTGGAACAAGAAATGAAAGAAAACCATTGTTGTCAAGGACAGTTTCCTACCTGGAGAAGATATTGTCTGTGTAAGGAAATGACAAAGAAGACAAAGACAATTGCATATTTAAAAAATAATAGTAGTTTTGAGCCTTTTTCTCACCTTGGTCCACTTCCAGGCATTGAATACATCTCTTCCCAAAATTTTACTTATTTTGAATCTACAAAAGTGGCTTACAATCAACTCCTGGAGGCAATACAGGATGACATTACGTACATGATAGGGTTGCATGGGATGGGAGGATCTGGGAAAACAAACCTTGTAAAAGAAGTTGGTAAAAAAGCTTTGGAGTTGAATTTGTTTGATCGGGTTATTTTAGTTACAGTGTCTCAAACACCAAATATTAGAGGCCTTCAAGGAAAAATTGCAGACATGTTGTGCATGACACTGAAAGAAGAAACTGAAGAGGGAAGAGCACAAAGGCTATGGTTGCGATTAAAAGAAGAGAAACGGGTTCTTATAATTGTGGATGATGTGTGGACAAAGCTCAATTTGGAGAGTATAGGAATTCTTTTAGATGATAACAACAAGCTCAACTTCAAGGTCCTTCTTACCACACGTCTTCGACAAGTATGTACCTCAATGGAGTGTCAAAGGGAGATTATACTAAATCTCTTATCTGAAGGGGAAGCTTGGACCTTGTTCCAAAAGCATGCGAGAATTGGTGATAGTTCCTCATCGAATCTTTTAAAAGTGGCACGAGAAGTTTCTAATGAATGCAAAGGGTTACCCATTGCAATTGAAGCTGTGGCATGCTCCTTAAAAGGAAAAGGTGATGATGAGTGGAAGGTGGCATTGGAGAGCTTGAGGGATTCAGAACCATTTGATGATCATGAGGGAGAAGGCCTAAGATGTGCTTACAATTGCCTCAAATTAAGCTATGATTATTTGAGAAACAAAGAAGCTGAGATGCTGTTGTTATTGTGTTCTTTGTTTCCCGAGGACCATGAAATCTTTATAGAAGATTTGATTAAATATGGAGTGGGGCTAGGCATATGTGGAACTTTCAATTCATTTGACATGGCAAGGAGCCGGATCAGGGCAGGTATAAACAAACTTGTAGATTCTTGTTTGCTATTGCATTCTACGCAGAGTGAACATCACGTGAGGATGCATGACATGGTTCGTGATGTAGCTTTGTGGATAGCATCCAAATCAGTCCATCATAAAATTCTGGTGAATCTTGCAAAAGATCTTAATACCTTGGCAGAGGATGGAGCTATGAAAGATTCTTTTGCAGTATCCTCATGGTGCAAGGAAACTGATACAATTTATCATCAGTTGGATGCTCCAAAGCTTGAGATTCTCTTGATAAATACTATGCAAGAGAATTCCCTGAATTTCTTGTTGGCATCATCTGAAGGTGCGAAGGGACTCAAGGTTATGGCCATGATCAATTCATTTTATCGAACACCCTTATTATTACCTCAATCAACCCATTGCTTGACTAATCTTCGAACTTTGCGCTTGAGAGGATGGGATTTAGGTGATATGTCTTTCATAGTAAGCCTAACAAGACTTGAGGTTCTTGACTTATCAAATTGTTACTTTAAGGATTTACCTAAAGGAATGGAGAAACTCAGCAAATTGAAGTTGCTGGATTTGTCTCATTATGAAATTCCTGAAAACTTAAATTATGAAGAAATAGGAAGTTGTTCACAACTACAAGAGTTATATGCTTTTGGATATAATCGGAGATGTCCTTGTCAACACATGGAGGATATTGTTACTCTCCCAAATCTGCAGAGGTTTGTGATCCATCTTGGACAGTTTGAAACTCTTGATACTGAAGAAAGTGTTAGAGTTCTGCACTTGTTAGATTTCAATATCTCCAACTTAGGTGCATCTAAACAGAATCTTCTACAAAAAGCAGAAGATATTTGTTTAAACAATCTTCATGGAGGCTGTAAGAATATTATCCCAGACATGGTTCAAGTTGTGGGAGGCATGATTGAATTGACTAAACTTTGCTTTCGCTCTTGTTTAGAGATAGACTGCCTCATCGATACAACGTATTGTTATGCTGGCTTATTTCAAGTAGATGCTTTGCTGCCCAAGTTGATCAAGTTAGAGCTATCAGAAATGGACAACTTGACAGAACTGTGTCGAGGCCCACCCTTCCTGGTGCTTGAGTTCTTCAAGAAATTAGAACGACTCTTTATAAGGAACTGCAAGCAGTTGTACAACGTATTTCCAGATGCATGTAACTTGTGCAACCTGAAGATCTTGAAAATATGGAACCGCCATTCCTCAGCAGTTGCAGTGCTCTTCTCAATGTCTGTAGCCCGAAGTTTGGAACAATTAGAAGAGCTATTGATACAAGGTTGTGAACAATTGAAGCATATAATTACAAGGGAAAGAGGGGATGGTACTAATACAGGAGACAATCCTCGTTTGATGTTCCGTAAATTAAAAAAACTCTCTATTTGTGATTGCCCCAAGTTGGAATTTATCTTTCCAATCTCTTTCGTTCAAAATGGCCTTTCGCAGTTGCAAGAGATAGAAATAGAATCTGCTTCTGGGCTGAAATATGTATTTGGCCAATATGACCATGAGGCTCATTCTTCTCATCAAAACCAGGTCCAAATCATGCTTCCTCCTTTGAAAGTATTCAATCTCTACAATGTTGAAAATCTCCTTGGGATATGTCCAGAAAGCTACCATTTGGGGTTCCCATCTTTAGAGGAGCTAGATTGCCAGCGATGTCCAAAATTAACCACATCATGCATCAGTGCAACTATTGGTTCAAAACAAAGACAACATCTGAACAATGTACGTGTTTTTGTGTGTGTGTGTGTGTGTGTGTGTGTGTGTGTGTGTGTGTAGCTTCTCTCTGTTTGAAATGAACCAAGTTTCTTTATATACATCTTTTGTTATTCCCCTTAAGGTCGTGAAACATTTTTATTCCATTTTTAGGGAATTGAGCTTGACGATAATCAACAAAATCACTTGACCTCAAATTTGCAACAACTATTGTTAGGAGGATTACCAGAGTTGAGGTTCATATGGTCAGGTTCTACTCCTAGACAAGTCTTGAGTTTCCAATTTCTTCAATGTTTAAAGGTAGATAGCTGTGCAAACATGAAATCGGTCTTCTCCACGGCCATCAAGAGAAGCCTACCTGAGTTGACATTCCTAAGTATATGCCACTGTGAGGAATTGGAAGAAATTATAGCTGAGAATGCAGGACCTCGAAGTCTATCCAATACAGAAGTGTGCTTTCCGAAACTAAGTGAGCTGAGTATTGAGAAGTGCAACAAGTTGAAAAGCCTTTTCTCTGTTGCTATGGTTAGAATGCTTCCACAACTAAGCTTTATACATATATCAAATGCTGCTCAATTAGAAGAGGCTTTTAGACATAGCAGTGAAGACAACACTGACTATGGAGACCAAATTGTGCTTCCAGAGTTGAGAAAAATAGAACT
Organism: Erythrophleum fordii; assembly: GCA_032878935.1. Lineage (NCBI taxonomy): Eukaryota > Viridiplantae > Streptophyta > Magnoliopsida > Fabales > Fabaceae > Erythrophleum > Erythrophleum fordii. Next base: position 1,378,194 of record JAVQMF010000025.1, on the reverse strand, counting down.
ACAAAAATTGCCAAGTTTCGGGGACATTTTTAAAGGGTTTAACTTTCAAGCACCAAAACTTCAACAGCTCTATATGAATAAATGCCCAGAATTTGCTCCTAGTGTAAGAGGAACTCAAGCGAATACTTCTCAGAACAGAACAGAGGTACTGATCAGTACTTTTACATTCTTTGTTTACTATTATTATTATTATTATTATTATTTTTCGCAAATATGAATTTCTACATTTGCATTGGTAAGATTAATGTTCATTATAATTGCATCAAATTATGGTGTAGTATTAAAAAAAATTAATTGTGAGCTATCTGGTTAGAGGAACAGTTATCCTTTGGAGAGTCCACAGCCAATTGTACTATGTGTGCTTGTGTAGGATTTAGAACAATTAAAAAAAATAAAAAAGCCTTTAGGTGGTGTAGTTGGTAAATAAAGATTCTAATTTCCAAGTGCTAATTAAAAACTTGTTTATAAAAAGTTTGAGCATGAGATATATGTTAAAATCAATATAAATACATTTGAAAGTACTTGAATTATTAAAACGCTCACATACCAAATACCAGCTTAAGGGTTATTTTGTAGGGTATAAAAAATGAAATTTATCCATCATCATATCTCCGGTTTATGTTTTTACTTTATATGTTTCCGTGCATGTTCTTTATGTTAAATTGCTAAAGAATGTTGATTAGTATTGCATGTTGTAAATGTGAAAAGTAGAAGAAACTCATCATCCTTTATACTGATTAGTTACCTCATCAAACTTGCAGTATAAGACTGAGAGTTTTTACTTTATGTAGAGGCTACAAGTATTTTGGTTGATTGTTGCCACCTCCAATTTGCAAGCTTTCCTAAACTTGGAAGTCCTTCATGTGACCAAGAGTAGAGAAGAAGGAATTTTCCAACTTGAAGTCGAAGGAGAACTAGGTAGTAACAGTAAATGGAAGCCATTGAACTCAAATTTGGGGTATTTGATGTTATGTGATCTACCTCAGCTGAGATTCATCTGGAATGACTTCTCAAAATTTCTGAGCCTTGAGAAACTTATACATGTATCCATTCAGAAGTGCCCAAAATTGAAAACTATCTTCTCCTCAGGTATTGTTAGATGCTTACCCAAGTTACAAACATTGTCGATATCAAACTGTGAGGAATTGGAGGAAGTCATATCTTTAGATTCAGAGGCTGGTCAATTTAACAAGAATTCTAGACATGGCAGTGAAGACAAAACTGACAATGAAGACCAAATAATGCTTCCAGACTTGAGAAAAATAGAACTCAAAAAATTGCCAAGCTTTATTAACATTTTCCAAGGGTTTAACTTTCAGACACCGAAACTTCAACAGCTGTATATAAATATAGTCCCCAAATTGGCTCAAAGAGGAACTCAAGTGAATACTTTTCATCACACAACAGAGGTAATGATCAGTCTAATTATTTTTACATTCTCTATTTTTTCCAAATATGAATTTCTACAGTCTCATTTGTAACATTAATGATCATTATAAACACTGACATGTAATATTACATATGGTTATTTTGAAACTTGAAGGTTGAAACCAATAATTGCATTTGAATGCCTCTTAAATATGCACAAGTGAAAGAAAGTCATCATGCTTTTTGATGATTAACTGATTAAATTTGATAGTTTTTAACTTAATGCAGAAGGGACAAGTATTCTGGTTTATTACTGCAACCTCCAACCAACAGTGCAAACAAAGGCATCATACAGTTTTGCAAGCTTCTCTAAACTTGGAAGTCCTTCATGTGAGTAAGTGTGGAGCAGAAGGCATTTTCCAAGTTGAAGGAGAACTTGGTAGTAACAGTGAATGGAAGCCATTGAACTCCAACTTGGAGTATCTGAAGCTATGTGATCTACCTGAGCTGAGATTCATCTGGACAGGCCTCTCAAATTTTCTGAGCCTTGAGAAACTTACAAGGGTATCACTTTCTAACTGCCCGAAATTGAAAACTGTTTTCTCCCCTAGCATTGTTAGATGCCTACCTAAGTTACATACATTGAGGGTATCGAACTGTGAGGAATTGCAGGAAATTATGTCTTCAAATTCCAAGAATGCACAACTCAGATACCCCTATGCTTGTCCCCAGCAACCAGTGTGCTTCCCACGACTGTACAAGATTATAGTCGAGCAGTGCAACAAGCTGAAATGCCTTTTCTATGATTTCATGGCTTGTCATTTTCCTGAGTTGCAGTCTCTTGAAATCAGGGAGTGCTGTCAAATAGAGCAGGTTTTGGGATTTAAAGGTGAAGCTGAAGATAAAGATGAGAAGCAGGTGTTGTTTCCAAAACTGCAAAAACTTGTACTTGAAAGTTTACCAATCTTCTCAGAGATTTCCCCAGGGTATAATTTGCCTCCAGGGTTTAATTCGCAGCCTTGGCATGAATGCATAGCGATGGATTGCCCCAAATATAATTTTGCCTCCACTGAAGTGTGCACTTCTTGCCTGCATACTACAGCACAGGTGACTATATGTAGGACACTTCATCTATTATGTGTTCGTTAGTTTAAGGAGTCTATCCATGGAAAATGAAAAAATTTTTTTATTCATCTTCAATAGGGAGAATTTTTTGATTTGGCATGAGCTAGAATGCATACTTTTTATTCATATATCTTATAATTAAATATCTTATAAATAGATTTTCAAGTAATTAAAATTAAAATGGTCACATATCTATGGCTATAAGGGTTATTGTGAGGGTTTTAAAAAATATTTAGATAAAATTAATCTTCTCCTTTAAAATACTTCTATTTATTATCAGTTCTCTGCCTTTTTTTTTTTTTCGGCACATCATATGTTTTCATGCATGTTATTTATTTTAAATTTCTTAGCCTTCGTAATTTCCATTTCCTCCATAGGAGTAACATCAGTTAGTACTATTTTTTCGGCAGCCAGTAGTGTCAAATATTCATTTGGCTAATGCTAGTATATATAATTTTTATTTGTCCCCTTAACATTTATGAAATCCTGATTTTGCACTGTTCATAATGCATCCACAAAGTATGTTATGTTCCTTTATGGCCATCATTTTTTTTTTTGAGTTACAATAACTATCACTTTCTTTCTAGAGTCATATATATATATATATATATATGGTTGTTTTGAACAATGAAATCAATAATTGCATATTGAACGCCTAGCCCACACGTTAAAAAAGCCATCAAGCTTTTTTATCATTAACTCTTCAAATTTGACATATGAAACTGATAATTTTAATAAATGTTAAAGACACAGATATTATGATTGATTTCTGCAACTTGCAACCAACCCTGCGAACAAAGGAATTATGCAGCTTTTGAAGCTTCTTTCAAACTATGTCCTTCATGTGAAGAAGTCTGACAGCAGGAGGCATGTTCCAACTCCAAGTTGAATGGAAGCCATTGAACTCAAACTTGCATTGTTTGAGTTTATTTGATCTACCTAAGTTGAGATATATCTGGAACGGCTTCTCAAAATTTATGAGCCCTAAAACTCAAGGAGGTATCAATTGTTCAGTGTCCAAAATTGAAAACCATATTCTCCCTATGTATTGTTAGATATCTATCCATGTTAGAAACAATGCAGATATCGAACTGTGAAGAGTTGGAGGAAATCATATCTTTAGATCCAGAGAATACTTGTCCCCAAAAAGTGTGCTTTTCACAACTGTACAGGGTGTTTGAGTTTACTATCCTACTTTCTTAATGCAAAGCAATGACACTATTAAATTTACTATCCAATTTTTTCACTCCAAGTTCTATTGCAGTTTCCTAATCTGTGGACTCCGCTTCAAATTTCATACCAAGTAAAAATTTGGCCACAAGCTAATGTTGAGAAGATACAGGCAACAATATCATGCAGCCATGCATATCATGAAGTGACCTATGCGTATCATACTCTTTTAACTTTAATGGTTTCTGTCTTCATATTTGAAGAAGCTTCAAATGCCTCCCCGTGGAAAATCCAATTTTTGTCCCTTTAAGTAAGGTGCTTGTAAACACGTGATCTAGAGTAGCAATGAAGATTGACACATACAACGCAAGAACACCAGATTTTTCCCTTAATGGCTGACTTCTGAAATTCAAAGTCCCAAAATTCAAATACACCCTGGAAGTAAGCTTCACTACTTTTTGAGGGATCACTTATCTACCTTCTCTGATCCATTGAATAGAATTACAAACATACAGGATTAAAACAACATTAATAGTTAAATCCTTTGGTTCACATATTCTTTAGCAACTCGACCAACATAATCAGATATAAACATTACATGACTTAGAGCATGGTCCGACTACATCTATATCAAGCTATCGACCTCTTTTCCCTTTCTTGCCAGACGGTTTTCTTCACATTCTATTTTAAGTGGCAGACAAAAAGTCAAACAAAACCTTCAGCTGTTGCTTACTGGATAAATGGTCTTAAGTTCAAGCTAAAGTTTCGAGCTCTAAATTTAAAATAAAAAATGATTTTACTAATAAAAAAGGACATCTTTTTCTTTTTGTGTGTTTTTTAGGTAACAGAATACAAGTTAATGAACTTGAAACCACAGAGCCATGGCGACAGAGATGGTAATTAATCAAAGCTCCTGCTATTATGAAATCAGCTCAGTAATTATAATTTCAGAATCTGTAATCAGACGCCGGTTAAAAAAAAATCCAAAGATCTAGAGAAATTAAAGAATAAAAGGTTACGCCATCTTAAAATTCTTTTGATAAAAGAAGAATTTATTAGTAGAAAGTAAGAAATAACATGACATTTATGTGAAGAATGAAGAATTCTCAAAAAAAGAAAAATGAAAAAGAAATACTAATAGCGAGCCAAAGTGACTTAACAAAACAATAAAAAAGTCCAAAAGCAGAATTTCTTTGAAATTTTGGAAATTTAAAATAACAATGGGCAAATAAAAGGGCAATGAGACAGCATTGAAACTTGAAATACAATTCCTCTTTAACCATATACACTAAAAACTTCATAAGCGGCGCACTGTCCTAGAATCTTAGCATACTTATCCCCTCCAAAATCCTTTGGAACGTATAAATACAGACTGCTCCAAGCTGAAATGACATGCCCAATAATCAGCAAGAACCCCAAACAGGTTATTATATGAGAAAGTAGGCTCCTTAAAATGCAAAAGTAAGTAGGAAATTCCTTCTAAGTTAGAGATCAGCATATAAATCACTCAATGCTTTATGAAACCAAAACATCAGTATAGGCGAAATTGAAGAAATTAAGACGATCCATATATCCCCAAAACAAGCAAGGTAAGCACCCATCCCGATGTACCAATCAATCAGTAGATTTCAGAATACAATAGAGAGAACACCCCAATCCACGAACTCATTTTGATCTTAATAATGTAAATTCATTCAGGTAGCCAATAAGACCAGAATGCAACACCCAACAATTTCAAAGAGAATAAAAGTAGAGAAAAGATAAATCAAATAATTAGGTAGCAAGGTTTTGAGAAGCAAAGACACATGCTTAGTATAATCTTACGAGACTGTATATAAAGTTAGAATTTCTAGCCTTGTAGGCAATCGTGTAATTGAGCTTAGCAATCCCGTCTTATTACTTAAATCCTTTGGTTCACATATTCTTTAGCATCTCGATCAACATACCCTCAGTTCAGGGGAGCAGTTCCTCGTGTTGCCTACCATTTAAAACATATTTAAATTACTAATTGATAGCTAACAATTGCGTGGGAGATTAAAATATAGGATCATAAATTTTACCTGAGATTAAGCGTGACTATATTGGTTGAATGAATTAAATATTCAGAGAAAAGTTTAGAGAAAGAAAGAGACTTTTAACTTATTTAGCCCACAATTTTTTTTCCTTTTTTTTTTCATCTTGAAAAGCTATTAGGTTATCTCACACACATACATACACAAGCCACTTGCTTTATAAACCAAGATGTTTTATTATATGTATATACGATAACAAAATTCTTCCCTACTATAGATACAGTAACTGGCTTAAAAGGGTCTCCATTTTGACGGGCTTATAATCTTTATATCCACAAACTTTGCAGAACGCCATTTACTGTTCATTAGCGTCCTTTCTTATGCTACATATTTTTTTCTCTCTCTCTTCTTCTAATCTATTTTTTAAATTTGAATTTTTTTTACACTTCAAGGTGATATTAATCTTAATCCATATATAATTTTAATTTAATTAAAATATTCCAACATAAATTACTTATTTTATTCTTTGAAACCATCATATTGAAATATCCACGTTCAACTTCTCAGCAATTTTGAAGCACTATCACTATTATGTTTGGATCCTCCACTAGTCAATAAGCAGATGGTGCTCATCTTTTTGGATGAGTTGGATTATCTAAATTTGATTTATATGGTTCAGATCTTATATATATATATATATATATATTGAAAAAAGAAAGATATAAAATAAAGATAATTTTTTTATTGTCAACTTAAAAAAAAAGATGACTGAGGTTAAAAAAATTAAAAGAAAATAAAATTTAAACTATTTAAATCAAATCTAAATACCCTCTACTTATTCTTTCAAGATGAATAGAGAACTCAATTTTATTGCTATCAACGCAATATAGATAGAAACAAGAAGGACTAATGATGATTTAATATATTCAACTAGGCAATATAGATAGAAACAAGGAGTAATGATGATTTTCTATATTCAACTAGGCTAGCAAAATGGGAACAGCTAAGAAATCCTCGCACCATATACAGACATCTATCTGGGGAAAAAAAATTACAGGAGGGAAAAACGACAAAAAATCAATCATGAAACAGTGCGAAATGCTATCCCAACGTGAAACCGAATTTACAGGATTCACAGAAACATTCAACTCAGTAAATATGTGAACATTTAGCTCTCAGCTTCTCCTGCATGTTGCTTTGTGGGAAGGAAAGAGATCCAAGACGCTCGAAGGTGTAAGTGAAATTTTTCGAAGGCAGTAATGTTGGGTAAGGTAATACAGTAATAATGATTGTGCTTAAAGGAAATAAGCTATCTATATTCATAGTCAATAATTCTGGGTAAAAGTTATAAGTCCCTGCAGTGTTTTAGATTGTTTTGTAGGTATAAATTATCTATATGACTGCAGTTATATGTTATTTTTCTTACAATGGCGCTTTAATTGTTAATACAATTCAATTAAACTTGTTAAATGTTAATTAGTGTTTTATAATAATAATAATAATAATAATAATTAGTTTTATCATTTCAATAATTTTTTTTCATCATGTCATGATTAATTAAAAAATTAATGTTAAATTTCTTATAACATAACTCTAAGATATTAGTAATTTAGAAGTCCAACAATACAATTTGTTGCATGCATGCAATGGAGGAGTAGATCTTGTTGCGGCTTTAAGAAAAGTTCAATCCTCCAAAGATATGATAGCGGAAGGGAAATTTGTGATTCCGATTAAACTATTATTGTTGACTTATTGCCTCATAATCACGAGTCCCAATATTTCCACAAGTTTTCCATATAGATTGTTAAAAGTGAAAATGAGAAAATTCTTTTGCAAAAAATATCCTGGTACAACATAGACTCTCCCCTTTTATTAATCGTCAAGTATGACAACACAAGGGACCGTAAGTGTACAATGTTTTCTCTCTGTCGAACTATTCTCTACCCTTTTTTTTTTCCATCTTTTATTTTATAAACTATTTGCAAGAGAAGGACTGAAATTTCAATTAAAAATTTTAAAAAATCTAATCACAAAGTTATTGAACTTTAACAAGGTTATATGTTATCAGAATAAAGACGAATTTAGTAACCAACCAGTCCATCACTTAATAAGCAAAATTCATCACTAAATCTGACATGGAAACATGCTTCTCACTTCTAACAAAAGAGAATGGTATTATATTTGCTGATGCCTTATGTATCAACATTCCCGAAGCTGGCCAACTAAGATAGATTCGAAACGATGCTGCAATTGCGGATAGAATATAGTGTTGTGAAAGAAAACATAGAAGTTTAATATCTTTAGAAGTCGAAAAGATCATAATGACCTCGTATCTAGCTAGTTGTTAGATGTGACAAGACAAAAAAATGATCATCGGTGCAAGCATATAAGAAAAATTGGACATATAAACAAATGAAGGAGATCCAATACCTGCATAAGTTAAACTAAGATAGATTCGAAACCATCCAATAAACTATTTAGACCATATGTGGCAAGATCAAGAGCACTTTGCACACGAAAAATTGCTGCTAATGGAACTTTTAGATCACCATGAAAGTTATCAAATTACGTATAGAGTTGCAGCATGAGGCACAAGAACTTAGAAGAGAACAAGAATATAACATATTACATACAACGACAACAAATTAACGTAGTTTTGGCATTTCTCCTCCAAGATTTTCAAAATCAGCTGCCACTTAAATTGGTTAGTGTCAATGTTCTTGCGGTAATATTATATTCTTTTTTATTTTACTTAAATTATATAAATAAATAATTATTTTATATAGCATTTAGTTTGTTATTTATTCATTTCACTTTTGTATTTAGGCACCAAATAGTCAAGAGAGTAAAGACCTTAGAGTTGCAGCTCAGTTACCAAACTCATCGAATAGAGATAACTGGTTTAGTATTTTGCTTTGTGTTTGAACCTTGATTATATTGCATTTGAATTTTGATTATAACTTAATGTATTTGAATTTCAATGGTAAATTATGATTTATTATGTATGAAACTATTATTATGATTGAATTTCAATGATAAATTGTAATTGAACAATAGTACATATTTGTAAAACTGTTATTATAAACAAGGTAATTGATATATAAGATGATAATTTTTATTAAAAAAATGAAACATTCATAAAACCACAACAATTTTATAAACCATAGCTTTGTATAATTACCAAACCACAAATAAACCATCTTAGTTTAGCTATGGTATTATGCCCTAATTGTAGCTAAACTAAGAGCTTAATTATAGTTAGCAAATCATAGTTGAGCTGTTGGTTTAACTGTGATTAGCATACTATAGTTAAACCCTTAGTCTAATTGTAGTTAGCAAGCCACAATTAAACCCAAAAGGAAATTATGATTACCTTAAATCATAGTTAATAGTAATTAAACCAATCGTTGTTGATGATTTTATTGTAATTTGGGAATTGCAATTAAACTCTTTAGCCATGGTTTAAGTCGTGGCTAAAGCCAAAAAAAAAAAAAAGACAACTAAGACCTTTTATATATGTATATATATATATATATATATATATATATATATAAAAGTTTTAGCTAACCTCTTATACCATGAAAACAAATATTATGAAATGCAAGTAAATTCTCTACTATTCAAAGGAATCATCTACTGGTTAGTTGGTGATTTTATTAACTATCAATTTAAAATGATCAACATTTAAACAAGCAATTTAATAATCAATAAACGAAAACCATAATATCCCAAAAAATCATTCTTAGCATTTTAGATAAAATTTAAAAGGCTGGTATTGAAAAAAATGAAGGTCTCAAACAACAAGTATTGGAAGAGGACTTTCCAGTTGTTTCCATTTGATAACTTTATTGTTTTAGGAGCCTAAATTTATTTTTATTGTATCAACATTTTATTTTGTGTGTGTGTAGCTTTTGGAAACTGGTTGTTCTGGTTCTTTGAAAATTGTTTTTTGTTTTGGCTATTTGTAGGTTAATGAAATGGGGAAGGTTAAAGAAATGAGTTGTATATCACATTTTTTTCCACATTCAAAGAGGGATAAGTGAGAAAATAGTGAGGGAAATGCAAAGGATCAATTAGGGATGTTCAAAAGGGGCTTGATGTGGGCCAAAGAAATAGTGAGGGGATTATATATGGTAGTAAGGGACTAGTGACCAAACAGCAAAAGCGTTGGCCAACTTTTCGTATAGTCTGTGATGTCTTAGTGAGATGTAATCCCTCACTGAAGGGCTCAGCAAGAAATTTCTAGTGAGGAAAATATCCTTTGTCAATTAACAACCCTGACGGGTTAGGGACAACACCATTGCCAATTCCTCATTGATCTCTCGCTAAGCTTCTTTGGATAGGAATTTGTCCCTTGTTGAAAACCTGATTCTCTTTTTGTGATGATGTTGTGGACGAGGAAGAAAAGAATGATACTATTGTATCAAAAGATTCAAAAATTTTGGAAGTTTTTTGCCTCGCGAAGAGAAGTCTTCCTGAAAAACATTTTATTGATAATTCTATTTATCCCTCTACTCTATTGAAAGTTCTAAATGTGATATTGGATAAACTTAGAGAATTGAATTTGAAATAGGTAAGGCATAATTAAACTCTTTCAACTTTCCTTTGATGATAATCTAGTGGTGAATGAGCTTGAAATCCCATCTATATATGGCTGATCAAAGGAAAAATCTAACTCATCCACTTTATGTGATCATTTAGGATTACACTAAAATATTAGGTGAAATATCTATGGATTCCCTTAGTACTAAGAAAGAAACCTATGAGGCTAAAAATCAGCATGGTCCAATCTTCTTGTCCTTTACTCCAAATTAAAAATTAGGAGGATTTAAGAAGATCAACCTCGACATTTGCAAGAAGGAAGTCTCTTATAAGGAGGAGGTTTGTAATTATGTTTTGATATCAGATTGAGAAAGAGCACATAATGACTACTAGCTCTGAAAGGTCTCTTTAGAAAGGAGAGATCCCGGCTCCTAATAATTGTGTTGCCCTATTCTCCCTAGTATGCCTTTGGCCTTGTTGGCTTTTTTTTCCCCTTCGTTGGGTTGTTATTGTCTTTCACTCCTTACATTTTTTTTTTTCCCTGTGCCACGTTGGTAAACAATAATGTAGATTGGATTTATTGTAACCTTTCCCTTATACTGGCTTTTGAGTTTTCTTTTTTTCAATCTCTCATTCTCTCATTCTAGTTAATGAGATTATCTATTTTTCATTTAAAAAAGAAAACTATTTAAAGATATCTGAAAATTATGGACCAGTGGGCAGCTAAATATCAACCTGTCCTCTTTTTCCTCCCTTTTTTTAAAATTCTTTTTCATCTCTACAAAAATTCTAGCTTCCTTCCACACTATCCTCTACTATGAATAGAAAATGAATCACCTGCTGTGAACTATGACGTGTTATACAGTAGGCGAACTTTTTCTTAAAAAAAAAAATAAAGTTTAAAAAAATGTCTTAGTCCCCTATCTGGGAGATATAACTAGCATCCCTTGTTATGCAAGGGGGTACATTAGGAAATGCAGACTCCTACAAATGAAGATGTGGAAAACATGGATTTCCATTGAAGGAAAAAGTTAAGTCTTCCCAAATGGCAATGATGCATCTGAAGAATTCCTTGTAGATAAGAGGAAGCAAATTAAAACTGAGAAATAACCAACCCATGCTTATGGTAATGATATATATGATGAAATTAAAGGTAACTAGTGGAGGAAGGAAGACTCGCAAGTCAAGCACTTTATGCAATATGCCTCTAAGATAATAGATAGTGGACATGTTGTGTATACGTTGAAATTAATTACTATATAATATCAAGCAGGGCAACAATTGTCGTTATCAAAGACCATTAAATTGATTAAAAATAATGGACCATATAAAGGCCACTAGTTAGGAAAAACAATTTAATTTACGACTCTTTTTATGTACACAATTTTTACAAATAAGAACTCACTTTCATTATTAGTTAAACTTTTTCTTCTTTGGGGTTATATTGGAGGCACAAGACCTTAGAACTTCGGGGTGGAGAAAGAGGTGGGTTATAGGGATTGAATCCAGCTCCACCAAATCTCCCTCTATCTTAAGTTATGTGTACTGCATTTTTATTTTGAAATTTCATTTTTAGCCATTTTTGGTTGGTAACCTTTGTTTACATAATGTAAATTGCATGCATATTATGATATTTTAGACACGAATTGGGTTTTCTGTAATTTTTATTTAAATTTTTATTGACTATATTAATTTTAGAAAGAGAAAGACGCAACACATAATTATAGTAAATCTCACCTATTTATTATATATGAACTCTATATATTTTGTATCTTCTGTCTCACTAAAATTTAATAAGTGTAGAGAGTTCAATACCCATTACAAAAATAATAGTAACAAATGAATTAAAACTTACAAATAAACAATAACCACACAAATTTTTACAAAAATTACAAATTTTAAATTATCGATAACAATATCGAATAAATTAAGTAAACAATTAAATAAACAAACATCACACAAATTTTAAAAGGTTAATAATTATATATTAATAATATATTTTATAATATCTTGTTAAGCATGTGTGGGTGGGGGACGTATCAAGTGAGAGGAATAATTAATCTTTTTATTTTATAGATTAATAGTTAACATTAATCTAAAAAGCATCATATATGCATAATAAATATCTTTCTTAATTTATATATTAATTATTAATTTATAATTTAATAGTGATTAATTACTTATGTCACCTCTCATCTAAAATTTGTTTACTTGAAACGTCCCCCTACATATGATTTTAGGCGAGGAGAGTAACTAATCATCATTAGATGGAACTAATAATCAAAATTAATGGAAAAAACTTTCAATAAAATAATGTTTTCCTTTAAAGTGAGTGATGTGTAAAATTTAGTAACATTTCATCATTAAAAAAAAAATGATGAAGAGGCTTACCTTAGCCTATAAAAGGCAAACACGGAGGCAGAGGGCGAATCAAGAAATGGCCTCTAACACTCACAAGAAGTCTTGTTTCCTCTTTGCTTCTCTTTTGCTTCTCTGTTTCTTCAAGAATGGAATTGCCATTGAAGAAACGGAGGCCGTAGGAAGCAAGCCATGGCTAATTGTTCGCCTGTCTTCTCTCATGCCATCATCCACTTGCGCACCTTCCACAGGTTATATATCTTCCATCGGTCTCTCTCTCTCTCTCTCTCTCAAGGCGTTTTATTTTATATTTGTACATGTGAGAATGAAGAGTTAAGACTAAAATCTCATATACATTAGCTAGCTTTCTTATATATAGCTTTGGTTGTTATACTACACTTATGGCTTATATATTAGTACTATTTTTACACTTATGCATGGTAAGATGATTGTGAGGGTCTGTGATGACGGAGACTTAAGAAGACTTCAATTAGCATTTGTTAAATTTCCACATGCCGACACAGTCTAAAAGAATTCTTTGAATACTCTCTTAAGGAGCTCGTTGGCATTACATAGTCTTCGATTTTTTTTAATACTATAGTCTTCCAAAATTTTATTGAAGCTTACACATTGTTTTAATTAGTATAATTATACAATGAGAAATAATATTTAGATTTTATTTCCTCATTTTTTTTTACCATTGGAAACGAAAAGATGTGGTTAATTTATTATAAGATGTACGTCCATTAATAAAAAAGAAATAAAGTGGTTAAAATTTTCTTTAGCACCTCAGGAAATTAGCAAATTTTCCAAAACATTGTTAAAATTTAGAATCCTGAACAAGTTTTTCCGAGTCCAATAAAAGTAAAGAAAGTAAAGATGATGAGATTATCGTATCACCTTCAATTTTGAGAGGTAAAGGACGCGACTAATTGGAAGTTCAAATGGGATTCATATTGTTTCTTATAATAACGTGAAATGTATTATTATATATATATGATTTTCAATCTGATCTAATGTCAGTCATAAAATTAATTCTGTACAATCACGTAACTTCATTTGATTTCTTTTTAGAAAAAATGTTTATTTTTTCATCTTAAAATTAAAAAATAAATGGAATGATAGAATATATTTATGTAGAAGTTAGGTTAAAATATTTCTGCTGTACGTATGATGCAAGGTGGCTCCAAATACTTCAAAATTAGCCAAAAAACAAAATTCGGTGATACTAGGCAACCTGATAAATAGTTTACTAGTCGCATAGCATTAATACTGGTCATCCATCTCTTTAAATCGTGTTCAATTAAATGATATTTGATCATTCAGTGAGGCAATGAAATAAAATAGACCTATTAATTAGGAAAAAATATGTTTAAAAATTAAGAAGAAAAAAAAAATATTTTTAAGAGCTTTTACTATTAAGTTCAACTGATTGTTGTTAAACTTAATAATAATTATCTTAAAATAAGTAGTAACAAGTATTTATAAATATATTTTTTTATTTTTTATTCTTTTATTATAATTCTCCTTATTAATTATATTTAAGGTCGGTTATGACCTAACTATCAGGAAAATTTTCTCAATGGACAAATAGCTTCACCCACCTGATAATTTAGTGATCATCAATCATAACCATAATAAGTTAACCACTCAAGATTAGATTTTGTGCTCTTTTGATATCCTAATCCAAATCTTCGTTTTTTTTTTTTCTAATAATTCGCACGGACTTGTATATCTTTAGTTTTCTTAAATTATATATCTATTACCATAAGTTAATTACATAATAAGTAGAAGTCAAGATAGTCTTTTTTCTTTTCTTTTCTTATTGCTTATGCAAATAGGTTAGGTTAGATCCTTTAAATGGCACTGGATTATCATAGACAGGTTGGGGATATTAGATCGATGGATCGATGGGCCAAGAATTTCAGGGGTACCGAGATGAGTTAGGAAGAGATGAGTTATGAACTTTCAAATGAAATTAAAATGAGCTCAAAATAAAAGAGAAGAATCAGGCGTGAAATTTGAAAAATTTTAAATTCATGTGATTCTCATGTGCCGAAATTAAACTGCAACTTAGTGTTATGCTAATTAAACAAATTTTAAGGTAGCAAAATGTTAAATTTAACCATGAAAAAGACTCAAATTACAAGTCAATGAGTTGTATTTAATATTCAAGTAATCATGTAGTTTTAATTACTTACGTATAAAATGTCATTTCATATATGCATAGACGGGAGGTTTGTAAACATTAATCCATAGTACTTGAGTAAAGGCTAAGCACGCCTTAAATTCAAAAATTGTTTTTTGGAACAATATATGAACTAGTATAATGTAATATGATACCATTGATCAGGTCCTAAGAAAAATTCAAGCATAGAAGTGGTACACAAACATGGGCCATGCTCTCAACTCAAGAATGGGAAAGCAAAAGCTCCAACACACATTGATATCCTAAGTGAAGACCAAGCCAGGGTGAACTCAATTCACTCCAAGCTCTCCAAAAGGTTCAGCCAAGGCAATGAGCAGTTGGATTCCACAAACCTACCAGCAAAGTCCGGTGAGGTCATCGGCACCGGCAACTACATCGTCACTGTCGGTCTCGGTAGTCCTAAAAGGGACTTGTCACTCATATTTGATACCGGAAGTGATCTCACTTGGACTCAGTGTCAACCCTGTGCTGGACGATGCTATAAACAGCAAGAACCAATCTTTGATCCCTCCAAGTCCACGTCTTATTCCAATATCGCTTGCACTTCCCCTCTTTGCACTCAGCTTTCTTCTGCTACAGGTAATTAACCTATTTTTTCTAAAATAGTCAAAATATGAACATTCTCACACAATCCCTATAAAAGAGGCAAAGGGTCACGTAACTGACATTTAATATTTCTTTTTAATCTAAAGTTGAAAGAGTTGTATATATAGTGAAATTTATGCACAAATTTTTTAACCAAGTCTTAGTTGGAAAATACTACTGATATACAAAACAATGTGTGTGTGTGTGTGTGTGTGTGTATATATATATATATTTTCTTGAGGTAAACATTCAATAATTATTGGAACTTTTCTTACAGATCTGTATTTTATAACCATTACTTCTTTCTTTGATCATATTATTTAGAGGTAAAATTTATTAACCTTTCTTGGTTTGGCTATATCCCTCTAGTTGCAAAAATATTATTTGATTTTTTTTAAAATTTTGATATAAATTACAATTTTTTTAAAAATTACTTTATATTAATAAAGTTATCGTTTCATTCCAAAAAAATAAAATTATTTGGTTGATTTTATTATTACATTAAGAATAAAATTACAACATAATGTTAAAGCTAATTATATCATATCTTTACTGGCATAAAATAAAATCATGATGTTAGATTATGTAAAAAATTAATTTTATTGATAAAAAATTAAGAAAAAAAATATTTTTGCAACATATATTTGTGTGTGTGTGTGTTATATGGGGATCTGGTTCCGTGTTATATGATGTAATTCAATTAAATTAGATGAAACTAGTAATTTATTTTACTCAATTATTTATAACCATTACCGAGACACTTTTTTCCGGTGAAACTACCCAGGACTCCGAGGATGTGATAAATCTACCCGAGCATGCCTATATGGCGCTCGGTACGGTGACTCCTCCTTCTCCGTCGGCTATTTTAGCAAAGAAAGGCTTACCGTCACTGCCGTTGACACCATCGACAACTTCTTGTTTGGTTGCGGCCAAAACAACCGGGGACTCTTCCGCGGCGCAGCCGGCTTACTCGGCCTCGCCCGCCATCCAATCTCCTTCGTCCAACAAACCGCCGAAAAGTACAACAGAATCTTCTCCTATTGTCTCCCCTCCACCCTCAGCTTCGTCGGCCACCTCACTTTTGGCAGCGGCGCAACCTCCAACAACGTCAAATATACCCCCATCTCCACCATCCCTGAGGGCGCCTCCTTGTACGGCATCAACATTATCGGAATCACCGTCGCCGGAACCAAACTCCCGATCCCTGCGTCCATATTCTCGTCGGCCGGAGCAATCATTGACTCCGGCACGGTCATCACGAGGCTTCCGCCGTCAGTGTACAGCATCCTGAAGAAAGAGTTTCGGCAAGCCATGTCGAAGTATCCGGTGGCCGGCGAGGTCTTACTACTGGACACTTGTTACGATCTAAGTGGGTACAAGACAGTGTCCCTTCCAAAGATAAGCTTGGCACTTGGTGGTGGGGCAACGATAGAGCTGGCTGCAAGTGGGATCCTTTATGTAGTGACTCAGAAGCAGGCGTGTTTGGCTTTTGCTGCAAATGAGGATGACAAGGATGTTGTTATTCTTGGAAATGTGCAGCAGAAAACAATAGAGGTGGTGTACGATCTTGGTGCAGCAAGGCTTGGATTTGGGCCTCCAGGTGGGTGCAACTGATTCAACTATTTAAGGTAAACAAAGTCTAAACAAAAATTGCGGGCCTGGGTAAATTATAAATTGATATATAAATATGTCAAAACTATATTTGATATATTTATATATCTATTTATAATTGATATGGTTTATGACTTTTT
Source organism: Erythrophleum fordii (assembly GCA_032878935.1). Classification (NCBI taxonomy): domain Eukaryota; kingdom Viridiplantae; phylum Streptophyta; class Magnoliopsida; order Fabales; family Fabaceae; genus Erythrophleum; species Erythrophleum fordii. The sequence continues at coordinate 1,361,074 of JAVQMF010000025.1, read as the reverse complement.
CATAGACTAGTTATGTTTAAGAATTTTTCTTATTTAATATTAGTTTACATAAGTCTGAAGAAAATAATAAATTAAATTAATTATGAGCAATTAAAGTAAATTGTACCAAAACATGTTTATCATCTGTATTTGTCTATCCATAGTACTTTAAAGCCCTGTATAACTTATAAACAAGAAGACTATCCTTGACGGGGGAATTTCATATGGAAATTTCCATTTATGTGTAATATCATAATGTAATTATAAAACAAGCCATGTCAAGGGTTTGTTGAATAAAAAGATTATCATGGATTGATAATTTTTGTTTTTTTCCCCTTTTTATTAATTTGACTTCAATAGAAATTCAAACTCGTATCACGACTCAATGCCATTAAACTCGTTGGTGATAATTTTGCTTATAAAACCTATTACTTATCTATATGCGTGAATTACCTTATGTAGTGTACATTGTGAAGCCTGTTTATTATATATAGATATCACTTACAGTTAGCTTAAAGTGGTAATTAGATTGTACCCCCCAAAAAAATAATGTAGTAATATAACTAATGGGATATTTCATATTTCAATTTATGAATTTATAAACATAAAGGCAAAAGTTTCTCTTCAATGGTGAAGCTATTACAACACCATAGTGGGGATGAGAAATATGAGATCAACGAAGAAAAAAATGTTACTTAATTAGTTTCGAATCTAGGTTGACCATGAAAAATAACTCAAAAAGTCTTGCTCTTCTTTGAAAAAAATACAATATAATAAGATAAACTCAATTTTTTGTATTTCATGGTTGAAAAGAGAGAGAAAAATTAATATTACCAAAAGTTGTCACTAAAAGTTTAATGAGAACATTTGGTCTTAAATTTCCAAAACGAAATGTCTTTAACAATGATAATAATTTCTTATGAAAAATGATATTTAGTGGCAACAAATAGTTGCCACAATTTATTTAATGACAGTAATTGTTATTATTAAAATTTTATTAATTTGACTTTTGTAAAAGGTATTATTAAAAAAGTACTTTGAGCAATGATATTGGTCACCGCTAAAAGTAACTTTTTTTATTGGCAATTGAAGCCTTTTGATTTTAGCTTTTATAGAAGGTCACAAGGAAAAATAGACTTTTAGTAATGATGGTTTTGCTGTTAAAATGCCCTTTTAGATGTAAATTTAGTGTCTTCACTAAAAGTTCTTTTAATTAAAAATGTTTTATGTTTGGCAAATATAAAAGTTATAATCCTAATACAAATGACCAAAAACAAATGCAAACATAAGTCCTTACTTCACATCATTTTTATCAACAAAAGCATCCATATGTAATAACTATTTGTTTAATTATATGATAGTAACTGAAGAAACAAGCCCCAATTAAAGGTAGAAATTTACTAAAAGAGCAAAAAAAAAAAAGAAAAAGATGTGATTTGTTCATATTTAAGGGACCAATTGGAATCAATAATCACAATCTTCAGTTCCTCAATGGCTAACAAAAGAATATATAATAAGCAACGACGTAGAAATCCATTATTGCAAATGAACTTTCTGAACTCATTATAGTGGATATTATCCAAAACAAAAGGCTTACATGAAAATAAAAAATATGTTTAAGAAAATTATTACATGTTAGATTGACCTGCAGTTTTGCTTACATTGTTTGAGAGATCTTCACTGCTTGATATTACACAAAAAGATTGTGAAAAAATGGAACTCTACTTGAAGGTCCGTGAGAAAGACTATTTATGAAAAAAAAAAAAGGACTTTTGTGTTGGAGGGCCAATAGATCAATTTCTTAGCGATAAAAAATAAAGATTGTATCTTTATTTGAATCCTCATTGCAAATATTGATCATTGACATCAATTGTGGAAGCAATTTGCAGGTTGGGCAATACCATATTCCCTTGAATCTTGTCTCTGGTGTTAGGCCAACACATGCATAGTGGATCCGTTCACCCCCTTGGCACTATCGAGAAAAAGATATGGAAGCTTTTAGAGCCAAAACTAGAGGCTGACAACGAAGTCAATCAGTAAAACTACTAAAGAACAATATCATCTTGAAAATCAAAAACAAACTTTTGTAAAATCATGGTATAAATATCCATCACTGATCATGAAGAAAAAGACTAATTAATGGCATACGGAAATTTGTAGTTTCCTATACAACATGGATATATAATATTCAACTACAAGTTTTATAGTCCAATATCTCCTTTAACTAGGGCCGAATGTAAAATTAACTCATAACTTGTTAGGTACTGAAAGTGACAATACTCTCATTAATTATCTCAATAATTCGAATGGAATTAGATTAACCCAATTCACTCGGTAGTTAATATTAAGCGGTTTTATCTATGGCCATCAATATGGCTTATGTTGCAATATAATTTCAATATACTACTTTACCGGTCCATCCATCTTGTAACTAAACCGTACTCGTGTATAGGATAAGTCCATATTGAGTAAAGAAATAAAAACAAATCCTAGCTTTAGAATGTCCAACTTGATATTCACACGCCATCACAACAGAAGGAATTAAAGAGGAGATATGTCATCCTTGGAAAAATTAATGCAAACCTATAGGTGGATGGTTTTGAGATATTTCTTTTTAGAAGAAAAATATGTCAGTTAATTTCCCAAAAAGAGCACCACCGGAAGAAATATTAAGACTTTCAGATTTTCATTTTAAAAAAATGCTAACTACTTGAAACAAGAAAGTGGTCGATTGACCATCAACATAGAAAAGTATATATACTCAATAACAGAGTCATCATCCCATAACATAGCACATTAATTAACCATAAATATTCATACTACTTCCTCTCAATAGCAAAATTTCATCTTAGAAAGAATTTGAAGGACAACAATTATGCATAGGACCGAAACTATAAATAGTGCAAATTATATATATCTACATAGGACTGAAACTATATATATATATATATATATATATATATAATGCATGCCCAGATTTTTAGTGCAAAACCAAAACATTTCATGCTTTAATGAAAATGAGAGTATCACAATTTCTACAGCAAGACCCATAAACTAACCCACTAAGTTCCCCCCAATCTTGAGCATCCAACATTTTGAATTCAAAACCAATTTCAAGCAATTCAATGATTTCGAATAACACAACCTAAACCACAACCCAGCAATTTACAACGCTATGAGCCTATATACTTACTTAAGCAACACTGAACAAATGAGAAGGACAAAAATCAAAAGACCAACCTGAAATGGTGCTATCACAACAGCCTAAAATGAAAGCTAAAATTTAAATAAGCTTCGAGTAAGCACTGATAGAGAAAGCTGCTGAATCCACAATTGAAAACGCGGCTAAACTCGAGCGATTAAGTGGTAGAGGCAGAGCATACTTGACGGTACCTGTTGCAAAGACATAAAGTCAACAGAAGGATGAATTGTTGAAAAATCAAACAACATTTACCTCTGGGTTCTGAGCATGAATGAAGCAACAATGGATAAGAAGATTGCGTAAAGATTTCTTGAAACAATTAAACAGAAATGAGGAAGAAACCTTATAGAGATGCAACACGCAATTCTCTTTAGGTGGCTGGACTCAGCTAGATTAATTAGGTTGGAAAGGGAGGATCCATGGTGGAGAAGAAGGAGGATGGAAGTGGCTTCATGGATAAAGGTCACTGTGGGACTCCGAGAACATTAGAATAAGGAGGAAGCATGTTCTATTCTTTAATTGCATCTCTTAAATTCTGCTAGTCTCACCCTCTTCTCACTTGTGGTTTTTCTTTTGTCTTCTCATCCTCCTCATACAATAGGAAAAACTAACCACTACAACGGTTGTTTCTAGACATAGTGATGTTTGCTGCCATTGTTTTGAAATTTGGATTAGATGGGTGACTTTGACTAGTTGGATCAGACCAGTCTTTGATCCAAGCCAGTCAACTCTTAGAATTGGATAGGTTCAAAACTAATTAAGAACCTGTGAGACCCAAAAATAGTGGTCGGGTCATTAGTTAAATTAGTTTGAAAAATTATTTTACAAAAGCAGTAGCCAAAACTCAAACACGTGACCCTCCACTAAGTGCCAAGTCTTTTTATCATCTAAACAACAAATTTCCTTCAACAATGTTATACATTTTTTAATGTATATAAATATTTCAATGAAATAATATACTAAATAATTATATATATCATATATATGAAAACATCTAAACTAATATATATGATTTATAACTCTATTTTTAATTTGGTTAAATTTTTTTCATTTGATAAATTATTTTTTTAATGTATTATTTCTAAACCCTTTGCTTTTTTTTGTTTTTTTAAATGATAAGCGAAATCTTAATATAATTTGAGAATATCAAAAACTTAAAATTAAATACTCTTAAATTTTAATCATGAATAATTTTTATTTTTCAAGTGAAAAATGAATTTTCAAATATTTTAGAAAATATGAAATTAGTAATTAAATATTTAAAATTTATTAGGTATAAAATTATTGTGAACTAATACTTCTATTAATTCAATGATTGGTCGAGTTTTAAAAATATTAATTGTAACTATTGGTGAAAATTTTAGAAGTTATTGTAGAATTCGTCATTGAAGCATTCATTTGGTGCCACATTGCAATAGTTGTTTTCAATAGTGGAAAAAATCATCGCGATAAGTTTATAGTGAAAGTTGACATAGTTGCTACAAGTAATTGATTGAATTCAATCATGCTTGACTTATATTGACTACTCCAACCATCATTATTTTAATTTTTTTTTCCATAATTTGATATTTGAAACTTGAATATAAATATAGCTAAAATGACTTATACACAATAATCATAACAAATATAAATTTTAAATTATAATTACATATAAAATTAAATTATCATTAAAATTAAAAAATTAAGTCTAATATAAACAATAATATTATGGCAAAAACAAAAGCTCTATAAGTTAATAGATAAGTTTTACAGTTACGATACCATTTAACAAAAGATTTTTCAAGTTATAAATCTACTAATATTCTTCTTGGTTGGAAGACAATGGAGAATGAGCTAGTACACTTGCTTGATGTCCATGCCCTTGATCAGGTACCCAAATTAAAAAAATAAAATGTCATTAGATGCATATAAAAATTAAATTATAAGAGATAAATATTGTTCATTAAATATATTATAAATATTATCATTAAAGCTTCGAAGGACGTAAACTTAGGGGGTAGGTGACTTTGAAAATTTTGGAAAATGAAAGTTATTGTTGTATCAATCTTATTTGCTTAGTCATGCACCTTCCATTGCAGTTGAGAGACTTGGCTTTCTAGCTTTGTATATTGCCAAATGCTCTCAATTCCACTAATCCTAATCAAACTATTACCAAAGTCAAGGACACCTTCCAAATATTACCAAGTATGGCTAATTCAATAACTTATCATCACAAAATTGCCAAGCACATAAACCATAATCATAATATTGCTAATTATGGTCAATTTAACAACATATAATTGCAATATTGCAAAACACAAACCATTATGACCAAATCCACAACCCATAATCACAGTATTTGCTAAGTATTCTTAATTCCATAAACCTTAACCAAAATATTACCAAGTCTTCAAACCATAATCCAAATATTACCATGTATGGCTAATTCAACAACCCATCATCATAATATTGTCAATCACAAAAGCCATAATCACAATAGTGTGGTAGTTAGGAAACATTTATCTAGTAAATCTAATTTACTTTATGAAAAAAAGGGTTTACTTTTCTACAGTCGGTCAGCACATGTCAATAAGCTTGTAATTTCTCCAGTTAGGAAAGGGTGAAATATTCAAAACCACCAATTGGTTTTTTAATAGGTGGAAACAAGGTGCTTGCATCAAATGACACAACATTAGGTCGATCATTAACATGATAGGGTTGGTTGGATATGGTCTTAATTCCATCTTAATATAAGGAATAAAAAGTTAGAACCTTTTAGGCCATATAACCTTTGGCAATTAAGCCCTCCGACCAAGCTTTATTACGTACATAAGATTTCAATATCCTCAAGTACCTAATGAAGTACATAGAATTATTAGCCATGGGTGCATTGTAAAGATTTAAAACAATTTGTATATATATTTATCTCTCTATAGAATACATCCATCGATATTAGACCAAACCTCCTAGTTTCACTTTTTCAACTAATGTGCAGTCAAATGAACCATGACTGTGGAAAATGAATGTGAGAATAACATTTTCATATGACAAAGTATGATAACAACTCTATTATATAGCTGGTCAAGTTCATTGACAATACTTTATTACACAATTGTCTAAAAAATGAACACATGTTTGTCAAAACTATAGATGCTTACTTAGGAAGTGTCTTTCTTATAGTAATAGCAAAAGTTGTTTAAGAACATCTAAGTATGACTTTTTAATCCTTCAATCTTTCATAGCCTCAAATTAATACATCTAAAAATGTCACTTGAATATCCTTTTGATATAGTGATGAGCTTTAAAGTCTTCAGAAAGATGTCTTTGTTTGCATTTGTCAATGTGAACATTGCTAAAGGATATTTATAACTTTCATTGAGCCAAAAATGAGACTTGACTCCTATTTCTTGTAAGTCTCTCCAAGCATTTATATGATATTTTTATCTTTTAGCTTCATTTAGTAAGGTAAATATTACATTATCACAAATGTTTTTTTCAATATACAAAAGGTCAAGATTGTGGCGTAACAAATTGTTGGACTAATATAGGAGTTAAAAAAAATGCTCTTCTTTTACCATTATTGAGTGTCCACCTCGACACCACTAGTACTTTGAGCTCTTCTTGCTTGACCTTCAACTTCCACATCTTTCCCAAATACAAAATTAATATTTTCAACCTATCTTAAAATTTTTTAGCCATTTATTACTATTGGTGGATTTCTCTTCTCTACTATCAAACAAACCCTAAGCCAATCTAAATTTATGCCTTTGGTCTAGAAAGTGTCAGTGACAGATAAAACACCACTTTCAATTATAAGTAAGGCAACAAGGAGTTAAGTTAAAGTTACAAGCTAGATAGACTAACCCAACATGCATATTCCATCCATATAATGTTTTGAAGCCTAGAAAATCACTAATAGTCTAGCTGCATGCATATTGAAAACTTAATTGTTGTAGGAATCAAAAGTTTTAACCCTGACATGTCATAACTCTTTTAACTCTTCTATTAATAGTTGCAAATAAACATCTATTTAATTTCCCAATGCTTATTTCTCAGGAATAATCATTGAAAGAATGAACAAACTCTATTTTACACATATCTAAGGAGGGAGGTTATAACACATAAGTATCATTAGCCAAACGTTGTAACTAATGCTTAAGGTGCCAAAACATCTGTAAATAACCTAAGGCATACATTCCAAGGATCTAAAGTGAATTGAAGATTCATTAAGTCAAATTTCTTCTATGCCTTAAAGTCATTTTAATGTCTTATCATGTCATTAGTACTCATTTCCATTGCATGCCATCTCATATGTCCAATTTTTTAGTAGACATAAACAACATTTGCAATCTTGGCTTTAGTGAAAATATCATGAAACTTTCACGAATAGCCTGTTTTTCTTTCCCTTACCTTTTGTTTTCATCTATATGTATTACATTTTTTATAAGCATCTTTATCTACGTCTTTCCCGAGTATAAAATGTAGTCATTTAGGCATACATGAATTTTAATGTAGCGAAGCCCAATTTTATTAATGATTTTCTTGGCCTTATAGAAAAAAGGTAGAATTCTTACGTGTTCAAAGATATTTGCCAACAAATCTAATATCATCAAAATTGCCTTACCACTTATTCTATATAGGCACTTAATGTGATACAATTTTATGATGAAGGACAAATTTGAATACTGATCACACCCTTTATATAAAATTTGCTATCCATCTCTAATTAACTTAAAGAAATCTAGGCTATCATTAAACATTTGCTTTGATGGTAGATACCTTACTTCAACTTCGCCCACACTCTCATTATTAAGGTGATGCCCAAATGTATCATTGATTATATCTTGTATAAGGTTATCAATAATAATCTTATCTTGAATCACATGTAGCCTTGAAGGGATTTCAACTATAATGTCTAACATGCTTGTCTCCCTATGTCTATGTCAAAAAGTGTACCCTCTTGGAAATGATTTAACAATTAGATGAACATATATTATATTTGTAGTTTGCCATTTGTTAAACTTAAATTTATGACATGGACATATTGTCCTACCTTCAAAAGTCCTTCAACATATTTAGGGGTACTCCTAAACTTCTTAATCCAAGACTTGTTTATTTCTAAAAATAATATGATTAACATGAAATATTTCTTAAGAATTCTATACTATGATACAACTTTTTAAACCAAGAAAGGTTAATTATAACTTTTGTGAAATTTTAATTTCAAGTAACACATTTAATTGAAAGTAGGTGCTTCTTATGAGAAAGAAAAATAAAATAATGTGATATATATCATGTACACTTCACTACTTAAAAATTTGATAAATAATAAAGAAAATTTCAATTAAAAGTTTCTAACATATGCCTTCTTAATTTTTATAACCTTAAGTACTCATTAAATTAATAAAAGTCATTCTTCTAACATTATACTCCTTTTTTACAAATTTTGGTCTTTCAAATTAAGAATTCCATTTATATCATAAAATTTTTTTAAAAATCACTACATATTATTGCATAAATTTAATTTCTTTTAATGTCACAAAAAAAAAACTTGTTCTATTCAAATAATTTCAACAACATTCAAATAATAGCCTCCTACAAGTTAATATAAATATGTAAATAAAGAAAAGATCTCCTATCAAATTTTTAAATACTCAAGAATATAAAAGAACAACAATCAAACATTTCAATAGTCTTTGAGCTAACAATCATCCATTAAATCTTGAAAAATCGAAGAACATAGAGAAAAATACCTAAAAATGGTTGAAAATGGAAGAGAACTGGTAGAGATGTAGATATTGGCAGATATAATAAACGAACAACTAGCAATGGCTAGAGATAATAGCAACTTGGTTGGATAGTAGTTTAAGTGGCTGAGTAAGGTACATCATTCATGTTGTTAATGCTATAGAGAAGGCTTCTATTTTTTTTTTTTTAACAAATGTGAGATTTGATGTTGAGGTTTTTTTCTTAAATGTTTTATTGCTGCTAAAAAAAACCACTGTAAAGGAACAATTTTCAAAAACTATGATATTTAGCAACTGTTTCTAAACCATCAATCACTACTATTTAACAATAGTCTAGTCAATAACCATTGCTAAATGGCAGCAGTTGACACAATGGTCATAAAGTCTAGTTTACCAACTACTATTATAAAATTATCACAAACTACAATTTTTTTTTTTTGTAATGACCTCAATTGATGATGGCATATAGGGAAAAGGAAGGTTTTCGATGAAAGAAAAAGACAAAAGGGGCTTAACTATCGATGGGATTGAGCTCTAATTATTATATTGCTTGACTTTGGTTTTGTTCTTAAAAAAGGGGATGGGGAATGTAGATGGCTAAGAATCATGAAATGAATAATAATCACACAATTGATGTTTTGATATAGGATAGTCACTTGGATCGATGATATGGTAGGCATATGCAAATTTTCAAAATTTTTAACTTATAATTTGAATTTTTGTTAAATAGGATCAATTAAATTTTAGAAAAAAGTTGCATATAATATTTATAAATTATACTCTAATTATAATTTTACCATGTGAATTTTAAAATATGAAATTTCACTTTTATAAATTAATTTTTAAAAGTTATTTAATTGTCATGCGATATATTATATTTTTATTAACTTCTTGAATTATCACATTACAATTGAAAAGTTTTCAAATAAGCCTTTCAATTTTGAACTTATCACTTATTTTTTTTAAAAAAATATGATTAATTAAATTTTAGAAAGAAGTTACATATAATATTCTTAAATTACTCTAATTATAATTTTAGTATGTGAATTTTAAGTATAACAAATAAATTCAAAAGTAAGCATTTTTGGATGAAAAGTCACCTAAAACCAATGAAAACATTGATAAGTCATAAGAAAAATACCTAGAAAAATGGGTCAAAATCTTACTTATCACCTAGTTTACTATGCTTTAGCTTAGATGGGTCATTAATAGTGTTATAAGCTTTCGAGTTAGCTTGATTAATAGTGTTATAAGCTTTCGAGTTAGCTTGATTCTATCTTACAAGAAAACTTCTTTCTACTGTCTTCACACTTGACATTTTAGCATCATTTTTATCAAATACATCCTGTAACAATGCAGCTTATAGTTTTTCTTAAGCAAATGACCAACACTAAGAAGGCTTTTACTTATTTCAACTACAAATATCACATCAAAGATTATTTTGGTACTTGAGGTAGTCTCAATAGTGACATCTCCCTTGCCTTTCACTTCTATAAGGATTCTATCACCTATCTTCATCCGTGATTTGTAACTCATCCAATACCTTGAATAAATAAACTTTGAAAGTCATGTTATGAATATGCCCATTGCCTACCAACCATGCTTCAAACTGAGTATTAGCAAAACAATAATCTTCACCTTAGAGTACCATGAATGCACAGTCTTCTTTTGGTTCAAGTTATTCAACCACTTAAGGTATCTATGGATGCTAGTTTTCCTTAACCTTGCACACCTTTTTTAGATAGCCTAATTGCTTGCAAAATCTGTACTAAACTCAAGACCTAAACCAATAATATTTTTTTAGATAACCTTAGTTTTTATAGTGCAAGTAAGAGGAAAAACTTGCTTTTCTTGCCTTTGTTATAACAATTGACTTTTTAATTGAATTGGGACCAGTATATCAATGAATGAGGATCCTAAAATAAATTAAATTAAGGCTAAATAAAGGTAAAATATTAATCAACACGTTAAGAAATGAGGACAAGAAAGCATACATGGAAAAAAAAAAGCTAAAACAACAAAATGGGGAAAAAGGGCTCATCAATGGCAAAATTGTAAATTTGAGTAAATTTTAGTAAACTCAAGGAAGAGAGCTTTAAAGCCTAAAATTAGGGCCATCAAGGTTTATAGAAGGGCTAAGGCCCTTCTGAGGTACTAATAGGGTTAAAAGTGATGAAACTTTAGGCAAAGCTACTTTTCACCATTTCAAGCCATTCAAACCTCAAAATGAATATTTTTATATAAAAGAGCACTCAAACATTTGTAGGGAGCAGTCATATTCTAAAAAACCTGAAAAACGAGTTCAAACAAAGCAAACGGGCGTGTAAAGGCAAGACAGTCATTTAGAAAATTATAAAATGAGTCTTCTTAAGTAAAATACACCTCATTGCCTCCTCAAAGCTTCCATTTTTAGATTTTAGATCAGCCATGGCGTCACATTAAGGGAAGGGAGAGAGAAAAAAGTTTAAGCCTTCGTTTAGGTAAGTAAACGGCTCCGTTGCACCTCACACTAATTTGGAAAGTTGTTCCTCTCTCAAAGAGCTCTTTAATAATAGTTTTCTTTTTTAAAAAACTTGAAAATTCAGGTTTGATCCAAGCAAAAAAGAAACTCTTTTCAAGAAACTAATAGGTGAAAATTAATCTACACAAAGAAAGTTTTGATTTAAGGTAAGATTTCACTTGAAATAATTACAAAATCATGTATTTTAGCTCTTGTAAGTTTTGACCTAGAGAGAGAAAGTGAGAGGGAGAGTTGTTTTTCATGTGTTCTTGAGGGAACCAAGGGTTTTAGCATGCAAGGATTTCATATTTAACATTAGTTTTCCATAAATCTTAAAAGGAAGCAATTTTAGACCATGTTATATAATGTTTCCACCTAGGCAAGTTTAATGGCTAACCATGTTATTTTTCATTCTTAATGAGTATATTAGATGTTATTTGATGCAAGGAACAAGAATCTAAGCTTAAAATTGATTAAAACTTTGAAATGTACAAATTAGAGTTTTATGGTTCCATTTTTAGCAAAGGATGATTTCAAGGGATTAAGAAGTTGTTCAATAGATTCTTGGGCTATGGATAGTCTTAAAATAATAATAAAAAAACAATAATGGAAGATTAGATTGAATCTAGAAGCTAGAAATTGAAAGTTAAAATTTAGAAGTCAAGGAAGAGCATTTTGGAAGCAATTGACATTAGGCTTGTGTGACCAATCTTCTAAGGCTTATAATCAATCCTAATGTGGCTATATAAATCATATATGGCAAGATTTTGAATCCTAGAAGTTGAATTTTTGAAGTTTTCCCTTGAAGCTTAAGGTTCCATAATGAGTTCTATTATGTAGAAAAGTGAATTTACTAAATGAATAATGCCAATGACCAAATAAATCGTAAATATAGAATTTGCCACTTGAATTATAAATTCTAGAAGCATAGGTTGGCATAAGATTTAAGCTTTGTGAAATCCCTAACCTAAAGCCTAAGTGTTGAACCAATCATGGGGAGTTAGAATCCAAAAAGAATTTCACAAATTTAGGCCTTTGAATATGGTCAAATTTGAGCATTTTAGATAGCATATTTGTAACACCATAAATTCTAACTCATTTCATGTCATTCATAAGCTTTATATCATCAATTCCATAAGAGCATATGAAAAAGGGGATGAAAATAATGGATTTCTTCGCATTGCGCTATATTTAAAAATTTGCTCTCGATGTCACATGGACCATATGAGCTCATGCTATGCATCCTCATATTTAATTGCATCATTACAACTCAATTGCATCACAAAATCATGTCTACAATTCATGGAAATCGAAATGGAGCATGAAATATGGAGCTTCATTCTCAGCTAGAATTGCTTCACTTTTTTATCAGATTTTGAAAAATCATAACTAAATCTAGAAAAATCAAAATCATACAATCTTGGTATTCTGGAAAGCTTAGAATGTCTACTTCACATTAAAAATACGTCCATATCATAACATGCATCACAGAGGACGTTTGACATCTAAAATAGTCTAAAGATCTGACTGAATTCTAGAACTGTCATAGAATTCTGTAAAAAATTTTGAAAATATCCAATTAATTTCGCAAAAATACAATCCATGAAAATGATACCAATATGTTAACTAAAGAGAAAAAATATCTTCAGATCAGTTCATCAAGTTCAGACCTCGAAATTCAATGGAATAATACTTCGGGTTGGGCAAATTTACTGATATTGGATAAAAATTTCAAAAATTCATATCTCCCTCTCTAGACCTCCAAATGAGGTGCTTCTAGTTGGCACGAGTCACTGTGATTGTTTAGTCTCTTTGTATAAAATTTCATGGTAATTAGACATCATTTGAGTCTCGTGTGATAGAATGCAAATTCAGACCAAATGAATAGTACAGTAAACCAGAAACTATGAAAATTGCCAACTTTGAAAAATCATCAAATATTCTGTAGACCTCCAAAAATTATGATCTTTAGCTTTCCAAAAAGCTCTAAATGAGACCTAATTTCATGCCAAATTTTAGATCAAAAATAACTCATTTAACTAAAAAGTGATATAGGGTTCCATTATGGTCAACTTTGGCTCCATATGGGGCACCAAACTTGCCAAATAACTTTCCCTTAGTGTTGGCACCTTTTGGGCAAGTTTAAAAATATATTTAAGACTTGTGTAAGCTGCCTAAATGGTCCAAAACCTCATGCATCTCATTTTGGCCATTCAACCCACACTTATGTACATTTCCATTAAACTTCCACATTGCACACTTTGCATTACATACTCAAAATAAATACTAGAGGTCATACATCATATTCATACATCGAAACATCATATAATAGTATATTTACATATGTTTCAAGGGTCATAGGCCATTTACAACATCATATTCATCAAGAAACATAATTATGGCTCCCAAAATAGGTAAAGCTAGGTATAAATTTGTCAATTTCCCTTCTTCATTGTTGTTAGCTCCCTTCACCATAATTACTTGATCCACCTAGCATGTTAGATCATTGGTTAGGAGGGCATGAGATTCCAAAAATCCCAATAACTCATCTCCCATTCAATCATACATAATATGTACAAAGCAAGCTTTACAAATGCATGCATGAGGAAAGTGGAAGTCATGGACATTTTAAAAGCAAACTTGGCATATAAACAAATCATACAAGACATTCAAGAGCTCACCAAGTATTTGGATTGGCCTCACACTTCTCTTTATGGATTTTGGACTTGTCTCACCTATTCTTTGAGAGCTTTGGACTCAACCATGCTCTTGGGAGCCCACTTTGCTTTTGGAAGACTCTTTACTTTGTCTCAACCAAGCTCAAGGGTTTTCGGCTCATTCTCACCAAAAGGAAGAGTTCTTGGCCTCTCCACACTCAAGTAAACTCATACAAATATTATGTACTCATTTAGAAACATAACATGGCATCAAGAATCATAGCATATAAAGGCATGCTAGCATACTTTTCATAACTTGAAAATACACATACACACATTCTAAAACAAGCTAAACACACATCCATACATGAGAGAAAGTGGAGAGAGCTACCTTGCGTACACTCACATACTTTTTTCCTTGAAATTCAAGCCTCCTCTTTTGGCCACATACCCACAAATTAGTGGAGATGGTTTCTCTTGGCCTAAATACAATTTATAGGAGCCAATTAGGTTCATGAAACACATTCTAAGGCTACATAACTTAATGAAACACTAGATTGCTCTATAGGCTTCATTATAGTCCATAATTGCACTTAATGAAGTAACACCTCTCAAATGATTTCTAGGCCTCATTCTTTCTTCTCAAATATGATTCTTGACTCCTTTTAAGCCTCTTGGAGTCATCACCATCAAAACAAAAGGCCTAGCATCATGTTGCTTCTTGAAATCTAAGATACCAAATCACTTTCTATGAGTTCTAAATTTTTTCCAAGACCTCATTTCATTTTCATTCATCAATTATAACTCAAGAATGGCCTTAGAAAAATTTAAAACTCCCTTCACCTACAAGAACTCCTCTTGGCCGAGACATAGGCATCAATTGGGCCATGTGGAGTTTTCTTTATTTTCTTGAAGGAAGAAGCTTATGGGGTGTAACACCATAACTTCTAACTCATCATATCATATATATATACATGCCTCATATCATTATATTCATAAAGATATAAGGCAAAAGGGGAAAAATAGTGACTTTCTTTGCATTGCATCGTACTTAAAAATTCTATTTGGTGTCACTGGATCGTGTAAGCTCATTTTATACATTCTCATATTTAAATATATCAATACAGCTCATTTACATCTCAAAAGCATGCCCACAACTCATAGAAACTAAAATGGAGCTCAAAATAATTAAGTATATTTTCGGCCAGATTTGGCCTCTTTTCTTGTCAAACTTTGGAAAATTATAACTAATTCTAGAAAAATTGAAATCATGAAATCTTGGTCATTATGGGAAGCTATGGATGTATACTTCACACTAAAAATATGCCCAGACTATAACATTCATCACAAAGCAAGTTTGACATCTGAAAAAGTCCAGAGGTCGCTACTGCCTGGGCTGTTATTTCAGATTACTGATACAAACTTTTAAAATTGATAACTAATTCTATAAAAATAAAAATCACACACATTCAGTCATTCTGGAAAGCTACAAACATTAAATTTATGTTAAAAATAATTCTAGAATTGAAAAAATATGTTTAACTATTAGAAATATATGGAATCTCCTGGGATGCCACTATTACTGATAGCCAACTTCAAAAATGCATAACTATTTGCTCAAACCTTCAAAAGAGATGATCTCAATGGCGACAGAAAGCTTATGACGTCTAGTTTATATCTGTGAAATTTCACAAGCATTGTACACCATTTGCCTATCAGATGACACATAATACAAATCTGCCAGTGTGAATAGTACATATACCAGAATCCATAGAAAATCCCACCTTTGAAAATTCATCAAATATTCTTTAGACCTCCAAAAATTATGTTCTTTAGCTTTCAAAAAAGCTCTCAACAAACTCTAATTGCATGCCAAATCTTAGATTAAAAAGAGCTCATTTGGATAAAAAGTGATGTAAGGTTATAAGATAGCAAATTTATACCCCATATAAGGTACCAAAATATCCAAATGACTTCTCTCAATGTTTGGGTCCTCTTAGGCAAGTCTAAAAGCATGAATATGACTTGTTTAAACTCCCCAAGGGGTCCCAAATCTCATACATCTCAATTTGGCCATGCCACTTCCATATATATACTAGTGCATCAAACTTTCAAGAAGCAAAAATGGTCATTTCATACTCATTTTACATTCTAGTATTTACATGCTATAATCTCTCATTCATACATGATATGTTAACATATTTATACATATTCATGACCTCATAGAACATATACAACCATGGATTACAAGATTTTTCATTCATATGGTTTTAAAGTAGCCAATTCCATGGACTTTAATATCCTACTCTCTTCTCCCAAGGGGTTGGCTTCCATTACCTTACTCTCTTGATCCACCTAACATGTTAGAACATTGGAGAGGAGGGGATGAGATTCAAAGAATCTCAATAGCTCATCTCACATTCAATCATACATAATATATGTAAAGTAAGCCTTAAAAATGCATGCATGGACATAATACAATTCATGAGCATTCAAGAAGCAAGTTTAGCATGAACAAGTCATACAAGACATTCAAGAGCTCACCAAGTGTTTGGACTGGCCTTACACTTCTCTTCATAGATTTTGGACTTGCCTTATCCATTCTTTAAGTACTTTGGACTCAACCATACTGTTGGGAGCCCACTTTGCTTTTGGGAGACTCATTACTTTGTCTCAACCAAGCTCAAAGGTTCTTGGCTCATCCTTACTATAGTGAAGAGTTCTTGGCCTCCTTACACTCAAGCAAACTCAAGAAAAATCATACATTTACTTGAAAATATAACATGACATCATGAAATCATGGCAAACAAGATCATGCTACCATACTTTTCATGGCTTGAAAATACACATACAAACATTTTAAAACAAGTTAAACACACATCTATGTATGAGAGAAGGTGGAGAGAGCTATCTTACTTGCATTCACACACTTTTTCCTTAAGCCTTGACTCCTCTCCCTTGACCTCACACACCCAATAAGGTGGAGATCATTTCTCTTGGCCTAGACACACCAAAAGAAACATGAATTACTCAAGGGAACAAGTCTTGGCATTATACACACTTTACATGATGCTACTTTGGTTTTTGGCTCCATTATGCTTCCATAAAGCACTTAATGAAGCAACTACAAAAATTCATGATCTTGACTCCCTTCTCTCCTTTAATCTATGATTTTTGACTCCATTTAGACATCTTGGAGTTATCACACAATTATTTTAAGGAGCCTAGCTAGGAGTTATTTCATTATGCTACATTATGGAGCCTACACCTCCATCTTACTATTTATGGCTTCCAAATTTTTTCCAAGATGTCCTCTCATACTCTCCCATCATATATGATACAAAACTAAGCTTGGAAGCAACTAAAACACTCCCTAAGTAATACTTCTGTCCAAGGTCGAGGCAAGGCTTCCTTAAGGAGTCTATGGAGTTTCTTTGCTTTCTTGGATGGGAGGTGCATGTAGGAAGCTCTCTAGGGGTCTTAGGAACTCATACAAACATTCACATAGGCTTGAGAACTCTTAGATAAAATCAGATTTTTAGTTATGTTCACAAACCCTTAGCTCTTCTATCTTATAAATTCATGGTTCTTTCTTTGTTCTCTTTGCATATTCTTATTTCTCATGCTTGAATATTCTTGTCTCTACCTTGTTTTGGCTTGAATTCCTTCCCCTCTCTAGTTTCTCTCTCTATACCTAATATGGAAGTCATTGGAATTCAAAGAAAAATAAGTTTTTCTATTGCACATCATACCTTATTTAAAAGCTTGCTAAATGGTGATTCTCTTGCTCTATTTGGTTGCTCCAAACCTCCACTTTTTCTCATAAGGTCAGCCACCAAAATCATCCTTTCATGAAGTTGAAACCACCATTAGAAAGAGCATGAAGAGTGGAGTAAGATTACTAACTACCATACCATGAGATTTTGCCTATATACCTATTTAGCTTTCTTTCCTTTCTCTCTCCTCCCTCCCTTCATCACGCCATAGCTACTGAGATTTAGCAGAATTTAAGTTGATAATTCCAATAGAGGGGGCATGGATGACATAAAGAAAAGGTGGGGGGATAGTTTTGACTTTTTCCATAATTACCATTTTCGCCACTACACTTTGACTATGCTGTTTGAGCTCGTTTTAGATCCGTTTTGAGAACTGTCTTTTTCAGTATAAAATTTAGGTTCTTTAATTTATACAAAGCCTTTGAGAATTTAAAACTATTTCAAACTATTCGGTCAAAGTTTTGGTCAACCGATGGCCAAACTAGCTCACCGGAAGGGTTTCAACTATCTTGAGGGTTCCCATAGTTCTTAGAGCCTCTGAGAACCCCAAAAAACTCAAATTTTCTATTTAAAAAAATCCTTTTATGAGTTTTTCAAAAGTTGCCCATATTTACAAAAATGCCACTAGTCTTTCAGAAAATTTTTCGAATCACTCTGGCTTGATTTCTAAACAACTCAAGGCTCAAATCCTCATTTTATATTTGGCCCTTTTCTAACGTTTATGGAGAAATCGAACATCGCGTTTCTCACATTTATGGAGGAACCAGATGTTACATAGGGAGCATCTTAGGTGTCTCAAGAACTCATATAAACTCTTAATTAGACCTAAGAAACATCACATAAATTTAGAATTTGAAATGTGCACTAGAAACCCTAGGTTTTGTATCTTGAATCCTAATGCCTATTTCATGGTTTTCTTTGCATATTCTTATTCATCTCCATCAAATACCTAAGAATCATGCTTGGTTGGGCTTGAAAATCATATCTTCCTAGGGTTCTTAGTGTAGGTCGAAATGGAGAAGAAAGGAACATCAACATAGCTACCATAGAATGCATTTTTACCTTATTTTTTTGGTTAGTTTGGCTTGAATCTTACTTTCTCCAAGCTCTTCTCTTCAAATCCAAAAATTCTCCTCTGTTCTTCCTTCAAAATAGCCCTCAAAACTTTAGAAAAAATCATGGAGAAGAAGAGGGAAAAAGAGGAGAAGAGATTGGTGGAGAGAAAGCATGAAAAATAAGCAAATTTTCATACCTAAAGACTTGAATTTTTCCTCCTTCTTCTCTTCTCATAGTGCACCACTCTCTTAGGGTTTTGCTTCTAGTTTGGGGCTGGAGAATCTGAAGTTGAATGAGGGAGAGTGTGAGACACTACCTATATATAGTTAGGGCAAAGTGACTTTTTCAAAAATTCTAATTTTGCCCTTCGTACTTTACATTTTTGTTTCTCCTTTGTTTTACCTCCTTTTTTAGAACTGTCTTTTTCATTATAAAATTTAGATTCCCAATTAAGAAAAATGCCTCTAGAATCATTCAAATTGGAGCTAAAACCTTCCTGAATAGATTCATCAAAGTTCGGGTACACTGATGTTGAAAAATGTCCACCAGAGGGGTTTTAATTGTCCCAAAGGTTTCTATGGTTTTCAAGGCCTCTAAGAACCTGAAAAACTCAAAACTTTTATTTAAAAAGCCTTCTGTGTAAATTACAAAAATTGCTTAAAATTACAAAAATCCCATTACGTTTCGTAGGCTTTTCGTAAGAAATTGTTTCTTCATTCTAGCTCTGTTTTCCTTTTCGTCTGAGCCTAGAATTCTCATTTTTAGGAGTCTAAAATGCTTTTCAATTTTTTTGGGACTTTAACTACATCATCTTGGGGGGCTTCCTTTTGTATATGGTGAATTTCATTTGTTTAGAGAGAAACTATACGTTACGTTTCTCACGCTTTTCCTAGTTTTTGGAGTACCAAATATTATAATATTTACCACCTAATAAGCAAGTGTCTTGGAAGTATGTAAAAAGGGAGTTTTAAGTGCATTTAAGTGGCCTAAAGTATAAATTAAAGTCATAGAGACTTAACGAATGTAGTTATGAGCATGATATGTTGATGATTTGTTTATGTGTTACTCCTAAGACAATCTAATAAGGCTCCATCCCATTGTAATTGTAGAGTTGAGAAAGAAAAAAAGATGGAGCTAGAAACAAAACTGAGAAATTAGAGATTTTTACTGGGTTTTATCATTTATCCAAGGTAGATTACTCTTCCCTATCTAATTGCATGCTAACTTGTTTGAGCTTGATATGCATTGTATTGTATTGGTTGTTCATGGCAGTATATGTTATATTGTATTGCATTAGTTATATGGCATGTTTTGCATGTTATGTTTGATAAACCGAGGCTAAGAGATAAAGAGGGATAATAGGAATGAATGCAGTAGTTCTCCCAAACCCAAGAGAAAAGCCTAAATTGAGTTGAGTGTCATGGCCATGATTGAATAAATTGCAAACATGTAAGCATTTATGTTAATTTTCTATGACCATGCATACTTGCATTGTTCTTGCTTGGCTGTCTCATGCTTATTTTGGTGATTTGAGTATAGTTACTAAGATTCTCCTAAATCTCACCCTAATCTCTATTTTCTCACTAACCAGTGCCAACAAAGGAAAAGACGAAGTATAATAGTTGAATTTATAGAACCATGTGAATATTTTGTATTTAATTTTCTTGTAATGTACAAGGAATGTATATGGATTATATTTAACTCTATCATGATGTAATATGTATATTAGTGCACTATAAACAGTGATGTATAACTCCACCTTGAGTTACTTAGTTTTAGTTGATGTTGTATGCCTAGATTATTGTATATAACCTTGTTATTATCTATATTTTCCTATGTTCGTGAGTTTGGGCTATAATGTGACCATTTGATTAGTCTATATGGTCAACTTTATAAGGGGAAACTCTGTCATATTTCCTTTAGAAGATTATGTACATTTTATCTTTAATGCTTAAGTTATTTAGAAATTTATGAACAAGGCAAGTATATAAATTTTAGAAATTTTGGATTCAATATTTTTCTGTCATCAGTAAATGGACTTAATGTTGATCCATAGTAATTAAATAAGATCTAGATAGCTAAGGTGTTATATTTGTACATACTTCTTTGCTCTTCCTTTCACTAACTCCAATTTGCTCACTAAAGATTGCTTAGTTTTTTCCCATCCAATTTACTAAGAAAGCAAGCTAGTTCTTTAAGCCTATAGGCTTTTCTTTGCTTTATTGTTTAAATAGAATTCATTAACTCAACTAAGGTTAGCTGAGATAGGTCTCTTGAATCTTCCAATGAGGAGATCTTGGCTTCAAGCTTCTTTAGTAAACTTATGGGCACCTTTTCAACCATTTTCTTCCTAGGGAGGTCCTTTTTAAACAACTAAATTTGATTCATTGTCTTTATAAGCTTGTTAGTATATTCCATAATAGCTTCTACCTCTTTCATTATATTAAGATCAAACTCTCTCCTTAGATTAAGAACTTGCACTTGTTTCATTTCTTCATTCCCTTATAACTTATCCTTTTAGTGTATCCTATGCTTCCTTCACTATCTCATAGACCAAAATCCTTGTGAAATAGCTTTTGTCACTATGACATGTATGAAAACAAGGATTTGAACATTTTTTCACATTTTTTGAATATTTGTGCCATTGTGGTATTGTTTCTCAATGGGGAAGGATTAATCCCTGCCTCTACTACATTTTATAGGTCTACTCTTCTCAAACAAGCCTTCATTTTGGCAACCCAAAGCTAATAGCTCTGACAGTCAAACAATGGAGGAGATCTAACACCAAAGTTGCTTAATAACATGATCAAAATGAGTTAAGGAAGTTTTCTAAACAAGTTGAAGGTTAGGTTCACAGTTTTCTCTCTTTCTCATAGGCCCTTTCAAGATCAAGAGGGCTTTGATACCATTTATAGGACAATTATGCTTGGAAGAAGCAAAAAAGTTATAATGAAGAAGTGTCGTAATCTTATTGCATTGTAATATTTATATAAAACAACAAAAGCTTGCTTTTCACAAACTTTCCTTAAATCATGCTAGCAAGCTAAATTGATACCATAAATTATACATATAACATTATAAATCATACATTAAAAAAAGTGGCAACTTTCTACTAAACATAAAGACGAATTTTCACATCATACCAAAAAAACTCGTAAAGTAAGCTAAAATAGTCACTAACTACAATCTAATAACTTGAATAAAAAATAACACATTGATTGATGTCCTTTAATTTCAAAATCAACTAATTAAAATTAGTAAACTAGATTCATTAAAAGCCAATTAACTACATAACTCCTACTATATCAAAAGAAGTACAACCTAATGTTGAAAGCAATAAAAATGCATAAAGTAAGTTTAGCAGGCCACAAAATTCCTAATTTGAGTGTATATGATTTTGGTTGTGGTTAAGTTTTCACAATACAAATGGATTTTTTTTTTGTAGCTCAAGGCTACATGATTGGGTGCTTTATAGAACATATCTTCTACAACTTACATGTATATAAACAAAATCATCTAGAAAGAGCTATGTTGTTAGGTTGGAACATCTTTATGGAGATTGTAAGAATATCATCCCAAACTTGGCTCAAGTTATGGGAGGCATGAATGAATTGACTGACCTCTCTTTTAGCAATTGTTCAAATATATAATGCCTCATTAATACAACTCAAACTCATCATCATGTTGGCTCCTTTCAAGTAGATACTTTATTGCCTAGATTGTTCATGTTAAAGCTATTGGAAATGGAGAACTTGGTAGAAGTGTTCTTGAGGCACACCCCTACTAGTACTTAGGTTCTTTGAAAAATCAGAAAAGCTTACTATACATGAGTGCATGCAATTGCATAACGTATTTATAAAGGAATGCAACTTGTGTAGTCCCAAGATCCTAACTAAAGGGACCTCAAGTTTTGGTAGTATGGATTTTACTACAAAACGTTATAATTAGACAACATTTGCAATACTTTTTCTAATGTTTATTGCCTAATGTTTGAAGCAATTATAAGAGCTATGTATATAAGATTGCTAGAAATTAGGGCACTTAATAATAAGTGGAGTGGAGGATGGCATTAATATAGGACAATCATTTGATGTTCCTTAATTTAAAGATATTTTGGATTCAAAACTATCCCAAGTTAATATTTATTTTATCAATCCCTTTTGTTCAACAAGACCTTTTGCAACGATAGGAGATACATACATATGATGTTGATGAACTAAAATATGTTGTTGGCTAATGTGATCATAGGGCTACATCCAAGTTGTGTTTCCTTCTATAAAAATTTTAAAGCTTTATAATTGTGAAAATCTCCTTAGGATATGCTTGAAAAACTTCCATTTAAGTTGCCCATGACTAGAACAACTAGATTGGTAGCGTTGCCCAAAATTAATTATGTCATAATATACTCTATATGTACATTTCCATATCAAAACAAACCAATAGCAATAAAAATTCTACCATTACCTATTTAAGGCAGCTATTTTTGGTTCTTTTAAAACATCAACTTGAACTATAAAGGTCAAATTTTTTTCATTCCTCTCCTTTTTCACGTAAATTTACCATAGATAGATTGTTAGGATCCATAAAACTAAGATACAAAACCCATTTGCACATGGAAGTCGCATAGCCTATTCTTGACTCTTTAACATAATAAAAAATCCAAACTTAAAAAATTCATAACTTGGGTTACATAATTCTAATTTATGCAAATTAGATGTCTACAGAAAGCTTATGATATGAAATTTATGCTATAAAAATTTTAAGTAAAATTGAATCTATTTGGCCACTCACAGCTTGCATGAATAGTAGCTGCATTAGAGTGCATAGTATCAGCCATATCTACATAATTATGCTAATTTTAAAAACTCATAAAATATTCTATATAGCTCCAAAAATTTCCATTCTTAACTTGTTAGAAAGCTCTATAAATTCTCTAATTGCATGCCAAATTTTAGCCCCAAATTAGATTATTTGAGCTTTCAAGTATAGAGGTACAATTTATAAATCATTTGGACCAAATTTTGATTTTAAAGTGGTCCAATTGGTTTTCAAATTGCACTCTCCCACTTTGAGCAAATTTTAATCATCCTAGGCATCATTTCTATAAGGTCCAATGCATGGAAACAAGCTTGCATCAAAATATGACCTCCAACATCCAAGTGTACACATAAACCATATAGCTTCATGTACACAAGTTCAAGGATCCATGCTCCATTTATACATCAAAATGGCTTATATTCATGTACTCAAGCTTCACATGTCCCTAGCACATAATCCTATCATTTACATGAAGTTCATCATATATACATATGCTTACTGCCCATTCATGTACATATAACTCCATGGTTTCAATTATGGACAACATGTATAAATAGTTACATTTTACATCAAGAGGGTATATATGTTGACATGCTAAAGCTCATACACCAGTTAACATCACATATTCCTACCATATATAAGGTATATCATTACTAATGTAGCATGTGTATTCTTAACTATATAAGTACAAATAGAACTTTAAGTACATGAATTCAAATCTCTGTTGCTTCTCATTTTCTTTCTCCTTACTTAAGGATCCCAAAATAGTTTGTAGGAAGAACATGGGTGAGATTCTGGAGAGACCTTCAATAGCTAATCTCAACCATATCAATTTATACACGAACACCATGAGGAAATGCAATGCATGTGGTGTAAACATTGGATTCTTATGCATCATGAAACTCAAATGCAACTTTTAACATGAAAACTCATTTCTTAACAAGCCATGGTGTAACAACAGAAAAAGAAAAGAAAAAGAAAGAAGAAAATTGAAAATTTTTGAAATCCTGAAATTTTTCTAAGTCTACTAGCTATAACGAGAAATGGCCTAGCTATAGCGAATGTACCTACTATTTTTTAGATGTAAATATTGTATCAAGTGTAAATGTATGGAAATATGATGTACAAACTATGTAGAGAGCCAAAGTAATGAAAATGTGGGATTTGCCCTTTTTGTGGATTGTATGTGATAGTGTATTTTGACCCGTAGCATAGTGATTTTGAAATGTATGATGATTTGGACCACTTAGACATGTTATATATACTATGTTTATGCTTTAAAACTTGTCCATGAGGCGTGAGAACATGTGGGAAGCCATTTGGACCTACTTTGAACCGTTTTGGGTGTCAAAACCACCAAATTTGTGAGCTACGTCAAAGTATGACCAAATGAGCTCTTCTTGTTATGAAATTTGGCATGCTTCTAGAGTTTGTAGAGAGCTTCTTAGGAAGCTAAATTGGGTAATATTTGAAGGTATAGGTAATATTTGGCGAATTGTTGAAGTTAGGAAATTTTGATGGTTTGGTTATGGTACTGTGTAACTAGTCCGAAACTAAATCCATGTCATTCATGGACCAAATGGAATCCAATTGTCATGAAATTTTATAGGCATAAACTAGACAATCACAGTGACATATAACCACTAGAATCACTTAAATCGGAGGTCTGTAGAGAGAAAACAAACCTTCTGAAGTTCTGTATCAGCATCAGGAAAGCCATCCGACCTTCATTACTGTTCCATCATTTTTTGAGGTCTAAGAGCTACTGAACTGATATAGACTTATTTTTTTCCTCTATTTAACATCTATAGCTTTCCAAATTAGTATATTTTTCCTAGATTAGATTTTTTTGGATTTAGTTATGGAATTTCGAAGTTCATGACAGTAAGCTGCACCAGAAATAGGGACAGCCGGACCTCTGTCTCATTTTCGATGTCAAACATGGTCCAAACGCTAAGATTGTCATTGGGAATTATTTTTAGTGTAAATTTAACACTTATAGATTTCCAAAAAGATATGGGTTGCTAGATTCCCATTTTTCTATAATTAGTTATGATTTTTCAAAGTTAGAGCCAAAACTTTGACTTTTGGGCCCATGTGAGAAATTGCATTTTTCTTGGTTTTTGACTTCATATCAATGGTTTATGGGTTGTTTTATGCTATGTATGAGTTTTATAAATGGATTTTGAGTAGAGAATATGAATGATGGGTTCACGGGATCCACGGGGCAAAATATGAGTGTTTGAAACCCCGTTTTATAGCATGAAAATACCACGGTTTGTACTTATTTTTTGGAAATCATATGGAGTTGAGTCCAGAGGGAGAGTAATGGCAGATAAGGCATTATGGTGTTACACATGGTATCTTACCATACTAGCTAGACTCAACTTAACTCTAGGCCAAGGAAGAGCTACTATGCTCAATTTCCCACCATAGGGAGTTAGGAGCAAAAAACATATCAACTCAAATATAAAACTCATAATGGAAAGCATATCAAAGTATAAGTCAAGAATAAATCAAGAAACTATACACATAAGCATTTCAACTCATTTCAACATTCAAATGCATGCAAGATAGGGAGATAAAGTTACCTTGTGACTTTGAAGGCTTAAAACTACCACTAACCCATTTGGCTCTTGTCTTTCCCTTGGCTTTCTTTTGCTTGACACTCACAAACAGATGAGCTTGGGTAATTTAGCCTACATAAAGCAATATGAAGGCAAAATAAGTCATTAGAAACCACTTAAACTATTACTATCACCACCTAATTCTATTAGGATCCAATATGCTGTTTTAAGTCATTTTAGGTCCCTCAAGAGGCAACTCGTAGATTTCACTTTCTAGGCTCCAAACTCTCACTTGCATGAGTTACATAGCTCTAATAGAACTCATTGGAACCATCAAATGCAAGCTAAAACAAGTCAAAAGTCAAGCTACTTCATTAAACCCTTTTGGAACCCTAAATCTTCAACTTTCACAATTAGCCTCTAAAATTTAGACTAATACTTCCTCTAGCCTTTATAATTCTCTATAGGACTTTTAATTATCTTAGAATTCAAAAAACAAGCTTATCTAATGCACTTACTATGGGATACCCGAGACAATGCATCCATAGTGCCATATGTCATATATATATATATATATATGACATATGACTATATGACATATGACTTAACTGAAAATATATCAAAGTGTCCTTATGGGACATAACTTAAACTCACACTAAATGAAGGCATCACCTAAGATTCGATAACACTCAAGAGTCACATATTTACAAGTAACTACAACGAGAAAGCCTTTGTTAATGAATAAACTAGTATAATATCTAGAACATATGTTAAATCTAAGTTTGAGATTAAAGAGTTTCTATCTCTAACAAATAGGAACTAGGCATCAAAAGTTCAACATGACTAAAATTCTTATGATTTTGAAAGAAGCACATAACATAATCATTGTTGTAACTAAGAGGTCAAGACCTAAAATATGCATTCAAAAATGCGTATAATAGAATCAATTTCCTTGATTGTATGGCTTTGACAAATGGCCCCACAACAAGTGGCATGTTTTACATCCATAAATGAGATAGTTTTATGTGTCTATTTCATAAACACAATAACTCTTTAAGATATCATGAGATGTATATCCAAAACTTCAAACAATTGGTGTTTGTTTGACTCCCCACCATAAATAGTTCTTCAAAATGTCATAAGATGTACAAAAATGTATACTACAAATCATCAACACAAATTTCATGATCTAAATCAAAATACCCAAAAGATTACAAGTGGATCAAATTAAATGTAACGCAATATGCAATCCAATATGCCTTGTAGGAATCATATAGTTTTTAAGTAACTATACAATGATCCAAAAATTGGATTACTTAAGTATCTACCAAAGCACATCAATAGCAATGGCTATGCCTAGGTGAGTGTTTACTTGATCACACACTAAGTTTCTAATAGCAGAAGAATAAAGACCTCTTTCTATTTCAATCCCTTTTATGTAATATTGAGGACACTCAAAACTAGATAATCTTTTACTTGTCTATATAGGTCTACCATAAAAGAAATTAAAGTACATGTCGAATTTCATGAGCATTCAGTTAACAAAAGTTCCTCAGGACTAACTAAAAAAATACCATGAAACCTATCACAATATATCTTTATCTTAAGGATATAAAAGGTCTCACCAAAATCTTTTATGTCAGTAGTGTCTAGAAAACATGTGTTGTCTCACACAACAAGTTAATGCTATTGTAGGCCAAAAGTATCTTATCAATACTTGGCACAAAATAGAAAAACAACTTTATCCAATCTTTTAAAGATAGATTCATTGAAGTAATCATAATGAAACTAAGAGAGTTGCTATCTCATTAAATTTGATATTGTATTTCCTAAAAGCTTGTTTTAGCTCAATATATGTATCCCTTGATTTACACAAATTCAATAAAATTATTTTACTAAAATTTGCAAATATTCTTAGACAAGCTTTAACACTAAAAGGCATTCTTAACATTTATCTAGGGGGTTTCCAACATGAAATCCAATCAATGCTATACTCACTCCAAGAGTGTCTTTAATGGATATTAGTGAAGAGACACATATACATATAGCCAATTCCTTCTCCCTTATTATAGCCATTACTATTAGTCTTTCAAATTTCACTTGTGACCCAATAGTGGTCTTAAAGACTCACTTATAACCAAGCTAGCATCATTAAATCTCCATTAAGAGAAAATTGATAAAGCAATGATCGTGCTTAAGGAAATTATGGACCATGATTGTGTCTAAGCAATAAAGTTGTAAGCATATTCCTACTTAGGCATTAGTGTCATGATCGTACACTAAGCTGTGATTGTGCTCCTAGCAATGCATATGTTCTTATGAGAAAAGTTATGATTGTTCTCATTTTAGGAGTGGTAGCCATGATCATTCTCCTCCTTGGGTCATTGGCTAATAACTAAATTGCTATCAGATTTACTTATTCGAATTATGCATATTTTATTTGTAATGTCTAGTTTTCGTAAAAACGACATAAACAGATATGTTTTAAAAGTAAGTCCTCTTAAATGAATTAGTTGAGGTCTAAAAAAATTAGAATAATGATTTAGACATTAAGTAATGAAATTAGGAGGCTAGAGGTGCCCTGAAATAGAGGCCAAAATAACCAGACGGAATTTAACAAAATAGCTACATAATGTAATGACATTTTTGTAATTTTGAGTAGATTTTAAAATACTCATAGAAGGGCTTTTTAAATAAAAATTTTAAGTTCTCCAAGATTTTTAGAGGCTTTAAAAATTATGGGGAGCCCTGGTAGAGTTAAAACTCATTTGGTGTACATTTTCTAACGTCAGTTTACCTGAATTTTGCCCTTTCATTCAAGAAGGTTTTAGCTCCAATTTGAATGATTCCAAAAGTATTTTATAAGATTGAGGACCTCAATCTTATGATGGAAAAGACAGTTCTCAAAAAGGAGCTAAAACGAACTGGAAACAAAAATGCCAAAATTAAGGGACATAAATGGAATTTTTTAAAAACAATTTCTTAAACCTACCTATATATACCCCACACCCCACTCTTCTCTTCAATTGGATCATTTCATTTCTACCCTAAACTAGAGAAAGGACCAAGAGAGTGAGGCATACAAGGGAGGATAGAAAGGGAGAAGAAAAAGCAAGAGAAAGGTATGGATTTGCATGGTTTTTCTTAGTTTCTCCTTAGCAAACTTCTTCTCCTTCTTCTTCTCTTCTTCCCATGAGTTTATTGAAGTTTTTGTGTTTGTTTTAAGGTTAAACCTAAGAGGAAAATTTCAAAAATCGAGAGAAGAAGCTAAGCAAAGAGAAGAGCATTCAAAGGAAGCCAAGAAACTAAGGTAATTTGCTATGTTTCAAGTTTGTTCTTCCATTGCCTTCCTTTTTTATGTATTTCGACCTATATATAACCAGCCATAAGGGGCTGAATTTCTAGCAAAACCAAGAATGAATCTTACGAAAATGAGGGAGAAGAAAAAAAATATGCAAAAGAAACAACCAAATAACCATGGAATTTTAAGATAGCAAAGTTAGGGTTTCAAGTACTTAACTAAAATTTTGTTTTGATACAAGAGTTCGTAGGCCAAAATGGATGTTTAGATAAGCTCCTAAGATCTCTAGAAAGCTTCTCACATGCATCTCCCATCAAAAAAATCAAACAAACTCCTTTGGTGTTCTCATGACCAAGGGGTAGTTTTAATTTATTCCAAACTTGGTTTTGTGTCATGTATAATGAGAGAGAATGAGAGAAGGACTTGGAAAAATTTTAAAAGTCATGGATAGTGAGATGTAGCTATAGATTTTATATTATAACTTAAAAAAGCAACACCTAGCTAAGCTCCTTAAATTAATTGTATGATGGCTCCAAGAGACTTAAAAGGAGCCAAGAGTTATAAATGAATGAAAAGAATGAAGCCAAGATAATAATTTATAGATGTTGCTTTATTAGGTACATTTTGGAGTCATAAGAACCATCTAGCTTTTACACAAGTTGCTTCTTTAAGTCTTATTGTGGAGGCTACACTTCCATCACTCAAACCAAGGTTTCTAAATTTTTTCCAAGCCTTCTTTTGATGTTCCCTTATCATATTTAGTACCTTTCTACCCTTAAACAAATTTAAAACTCTCTCTAGGCATAAGAACCATGCTTAGTTGAGACTATGGAGGCTTTTTAGACTCATAGAGCTCGTTTTGTTTTCTTAAAGGAAATGGCACATGTGAGGCTTTCCAGGAATCTCAAGAACCCATATATACTCTTAGATAATTAGAAATACCACTAGAAAGTTTCATACATACCATGGCGAAAAGAAAAACCTAGGTTTTAGAAACTTGTTTTCCAATGCTCCTTTTTGGAATTTCTTTGCATATTCTTGTTTCTTACCCTTAAAAACCTAGGCTTCATGCTGGGTTTAGATTAGATTTTACTCACTTTTGCTTGTTCTATGTAAGGCTGAAACTACCTCTTAAGGAGCAAGAAGAAGAAAGCATGAAAAGTTAGGATATCTACCTTGATTCAAGCTTTTACCAAGAGTCTTTTCCTTGCTTTAACTTCTCCTTGGAATTTTGAACCTCTCCCCTCTCATGACTCAAAATAGATTCAAATCATGCACCAAAACTATGGAAAGAAAGAGGAGAAGAAGGAGAACAAGTTCAATGAAGGAAGGAGTAAGAAATTCCATGATTTTTCATACTTTTTACTAGGTTTTTCTCCTCCCTTGAAGCTCCCTCTTGTGAGCCCTTTTTTGTAGAACTTTCCCTTGATTTTAAGTAGAAATTAGGTCAGCCAAAAGTGAGAAAGAAGTGGGGCGCTACCTATATATAGCTAGGGATCCTTGAGAACTTTTCAAAATGTCAATTTTATCCTTCATTCTTGGCTTTTTTGTTTTAAACTCATTTCAACTTCTTTTCAAAAACTGTCTTTTTCATCATAAAATTTAGGTTCTCTAACCTATAAATAACTTTTGGAATCACCCAAATAGGGTCTAAAACATTCCCGAACGAAAGGGTCAATGTTCAAATTTACTGATATTTTAAAACATAAATCGGAGGTGTCTTAACTATTCTAGGAGTTCTTATAGTTTTTAAGGCCTCTGAAAACCCTGAGAAATTTAATTTTTTCATTTAAAGATCTCTTCTTAGAGTTTTTTAAAAGTTGTTCAAAATTACAAAAATACCACTGCATTTCATCAAATTTTGTTTAGCTTCTCCGGCTTCTATTTCTAGGCATCCTAAGTTTGATTCCTCATTTTCTAATATTTAAAATTTTATTCTAATTTTATGTGGCCTTAACTAATTCATTTTAGAGGACTCTCTTTTATATCTGACCTGTTTCTACCGTTTTAACGAAAAATGGGTGTTACAATAAACTAGTGTAATTCCATGTTTCAAACTTGTCTAAGGTGTTATGATTTGCTATGGAAGGGTATGACCAAAAGTTGTGTGTGGGCATATTGGAAACTATTTTCTTTGGTACAGGTGAATTAGGAAGTCACTGGGTAAAATTTTTATTCATTAAGTTTTTTATCTCTATTATAACATTTTGGGGCTGATTTCAAGTATTAAAAATTTTTTAAGGATAATTGGTTAGATTTGGAAAAGGTTAAAGTACCAATTGGTACACTTAAAGTGCCAATTTTGGTAATTAAGGTCTAAAGCACTTTCTAAGATGTGTGCACTTGAAGGTTTACATAAGTAAGTCTTAGTGTGAATTTTAGCTTGATGATAAATCCCACATGGAAGTCTTAGCATGCCCAATTTCATAAGAATCAGAGAAGAATAGAGCCTTTAAATCATCTCACAAATTTTGGCTAAAACAGGGCAAAGTAGCTAAGAATTCTAGGTACAACACGCTAAGGCCGTGTTGCTCAGCATGCCCCTAGCCAAAGGCTACTTAATGGCACAACCAAGCCATGCTCAGCCCAAGCCTAAACCACTTTTCTATTTTATGCATTTTTGCCTCATTGTATTCCTCTAAATAGTTATACCTTGTGTCACAACATAATATGCACATTTTCATATCAATACAAACCAATAGTAATAAAAATTTTGCCATTACCACATTTAAGAAGGCAATCTTTGGTCTGTTTAAAACATTAACTTGAACTATAGGGGTCAAATTTTTAATTCCTCTCCTTTTTCACTCAAATTCACCATAGAAAAGTTTGTTTAGATCCATAAAACCAAGATAAAAAACCCATTTACATATAGAAAGCCACATAGCCCATTCTTGATTCTTTAACATTATAAAACCCCAAACTTCAAAGTTTCTTTACTTGGGCCACATAACTCTGATTTACACAAATTAGGGTTTATGAAAAGCTTGTGATCTAAACTTTATGCTATAAAAATTTCAAGTAAAAACAAATTCATTTAACCCTTTAAAAACCCATGAAACTAAGGTTGCAACGAGTGCTACAGTACCAAACCATTCTACATAATTTTGTCAATTTTAAAACTTCATAAAATATTTTATGTAGCTCAAAAAAATTTCATTCTTAGCTTATTAGAAAGCTTCACAAATTCTCTAATTGCATGCCAAATTTCAACCCCAAACTAGGTCAATTGGGCTATTGAAGTTGGAGGTGCAATTTATGACTTATTTAGACCAAACTTTAGCTCTAAAGTGGTCTAATTGGCCTCTAATATGCAATCTCTTTCCTTAAGCAAATTTTAATCCATCTATACATCATTTTTATACAATCCATTACATGAAACATGGCTTGCATTAAAATTTAACCATTCCATATCCATTTATGCAAAGAAACCATAATGCATTTCACGTAGAAAACTATGTACCAAAGGCTCATTCATGCATCAAAATGCCATATAATTATGGTCTTATGGTTTTACACATATCAACATTACATTTTCTTGTCTTATACATGATATTGCATCACTTACACTTTCAAGTACATAATGCGAGAAAAACTTCTAATACATGAATTTCTAAACTCTATGATTTCTCATTTTTCGTCTCCTTGCTTGAGAACCATGAAATGGTTAGTGTAAGGAACATAAGTGAGATTCTAGGGAGAATCTTAGTAGCCAATCTTAATCATATCAAAGCATACATGAATGCCATGAGGAAATACAATACATGTGGTGTAAACATGTGAATCATATGCATCATGCAACTCAAACATACTCTTAATATGAAAGCTCATCCCTCATCAAGCCATGGCATCTAAATATACTGGCTAGACTTAACTAACCTCAACTCAAGGCTAAAAAAGAACTACTCTACTCAATTCCATGCCATAGGGAGTTAAGAGCTAAAAATATATCAAACTCAAGCATAAAACTTATGATGAAAACCATATCAAAGTATAACTCATAAATACATCAAGTAACTATACATACAAATATCTCAACTCATTCAAACATTTAAATGCATGCAAGATAGGGAGATAATGCTACGTAGGAGATCGAGAGTTGATCTTAAACTTCTTACTTTACCTCTTACCTTGTCTAACTCTCTTCATTTGCCTCTTTTACTTCATTAGCTTAATTCTCCACTTCTTGGTCTTCTTACCCAAAGACCACTCTAGTCATCTCCATATGCCTAAAATATCATATTAAGAATGGGAAATAAGTAGCCAATGTATATCTAAGCTAACTTGCTCATATGCCTTTTAATTATCCCATATATCACATATTATAACTTAAATTTTAAAATGCATAACTTAAATAATACTTTTTAGGAAAGCTTATAATATATACTTTCTATTGTAAAAATTTTAGATTTAATTGAATTAATATAGTCCCCTAAAAATGACAAAACTATGGCTGGTTCCTGCTGCAAAATAATTTTCTAATGCTAAATTTGAAATTTTATAACTTTGGCTAGGAGTATTCAAATTAGGCAAACTAAGACTTTTTAGAAAGCTCTTGATATGTCCTAACTATTATAAATAGTTTAAGTTAAAATGAGCTCATCGACCTCCTTAAAGTATATGAAAACCATAGCTGTACCTAAGACCTTACTGATATAGGGTAGTTTTATTAAGGCAAATTTGAAAATTTATAAAATATTCTATACTAACCCAAAATTACAAACTTTAATTCATATGGAATTTCCTCTAAATGTCTACCAAGTTTCATGCCCAAATTGGTCCATTAAGGCATTTATGGGTAGAGATACATTTTCAGACGCATTGTAGGTTTGTTTTGACCATTTTAGGCTTTAAACTTGTCATATTCTCTCTAATTTCATGCTTTAGGTTACTTTTACATCCTCTAACTTGTCAAAGGTATGTAGGGAAACGTGGAAAGAAGACTTTCTCTCTCCACATGAAAAGGAAGGCGGAAAGAACTTAAGGAAATCAAACTTAAATCATGGCAACATATACCTTATTTGGAAGCTTACTTCATGCTCTACATTTTCTCCTAATTGAAATTATGAAAAGAGGATTTCCTCCCCCCTTGGTGGCAGCTTAACTCCCTTAAAATAGAATTTGAAACCATAGCATGGAAGGCCTCAATGAGTAGAACACATTTTCTAACTATCATAAGGTAAGAAAATGTCAAAAAACATACCTATTTTTTCTCTCTCCTTCTTCTTGGACGTCCATAGCTATTCTGTTTTGGTTTATATAAGTCAATTTGGAGGAGGAGAAATGGGCTGGTGCATCATATTTAAATAAAAAAAATATTTTAACTTTTTTCTATAATTATATTTTTACCACTATATTTTGACTTTGTCATTTGAGCTCATTTTACTCCTTTTTTAGAACCGTTAATTGCATATGAAAATTTAGGCTCTTAAGTTTATTAAAGATATTTATTTTGAAATTTTTTATATTTAAAACCGTTCCGAACAGTTCAGTCAAAGTTATAGTCAACCGATATCCAAAATCATACACTGTAAAACTTTTAACTATTTTAATAGTTTTTATTATTTTTAAGGCCTTTGAAAACCTTAGTGAGATCAAGTTTGGAATTTAAAACATCTTTCTTTGAGCTTTTAAAATTTTATCCAAAATTATGATTTTACCATTGGTATGTCAATTTCTTCATTTAGATGTTCTAACTTTGGTTTCAAGCCATCCAAAGCTTCAAAACCTCATCTTTGGATGCTTTGATTAATATTTTACTTTTAAATATCCTTAATTCATCGTGCTTCAAGGAACTCTCTCATTATCTCATTGGTTCTAGTTTAATTTTAGAAGAATCGAATATTACACCATGCACCCATTAAGCCTTGGTTAAATTGAATGGAAGACATTAAGTTCCTTGTAATATCCCCTAATTTAAGAATTTGGGTAATAGGAATTTAAATTAATATGTGAACAAATATTAATAAATAAATTTAAGAGAATAAATCAGATTTAAGAAAATTTAGTGTAATATCAAAAAATTGATTATTTAAATAATTAAAATTTAAAGTAAAGATAATAAAAAAATTTAAAATAGTAAATTTAAAATAACTAAAATTCATTAATCTTTTGAAAAATTTTAAAAAAGGGTAAAAACCAAATATAAACTTGCCATATCTCTAGTGTTTGTTTCACTACCCTAGGTATCCATGTTTGTTCAACCCACTAAAGGCCCAAATCACATTTTATTCCTAGTTTATTTAGGTTTTTAGCCCTTATGACTTTCTTTAATTATAAATTGGTCCCCGGGATATTTTAGCAAATGCAACATTGCTTCTTTTGGTAAATTTGTTAAAGCTTCCCATTTAAGCTTTTATTCATATAGCTATATGAATTAAAAGCTTCCTTCTTTCTCTTGCTAATCAGTGCTCTGTTCTCCTTCATCTATCCACTTCCTTCTTTAAACAACTAATGGAGTAGAGAGACTAAGAGCACCACTTTCCCCACTTGCTACATTCTGCATCTTCATCTTTATTTCTATTAGAGCTCCATGATTCCATGTTCAACTAATTTTTCCTCCAAATTTGAGAAACTTTGTCACATTTCCAGTGGCAATGCCAATCTTCTTCCTAGCCTGTTTCTCTTTTTATGTAATCTTGAAATTTACCCTTCAATATAACTTGGTTTTCTTCCCACTCTAGCTTTGTGTGTGTGTGTGTGTGTGTGTGTTTAGTTGTACCCTTCTTCAACTATTGGGAATGATAAAGCTCTTCTTCCTTCAACCAAACCTACAACTTGGTAGTGTTTTCTCTTGAAATTTCTGCATTCATCTTTTCATTAGCTTTTCTAGCTCTCTTACTGAAAAATCTTTAGCTTTTACTCCAACTTTGTCAACTCATTTTCAAATTCTCAATTGTTTGATAAAAGAAGAAGGTCCTTAAGTTTCTTTGCATGTTCAACTTTTCCTTAGCCAAGATAACTTGGTCAGTGGGTCCAACAATTGGATCTTTCCTTTTATTGAGTATTTCATTCCTTCCACTTTTAGGTATTGGTCATGAGGTGGCATGGATACCTTGATTAAATTGACTT
Organism: Erythrophleum fordii; assembly: GCA_032878935.1. Classification (NCBI taxonomy): domain Eukaryota; kingdom Viridiplantae; phylum Streptophyta; class Magnoliopsida; order Fabales; family Fabaceae; genus Erythrophleum; species Erythrophleum fordii. The sequence continues at coordinate 1,324,421 of JAVQMF010000025.1, read as the reverse complement.
GAATCACATGCAAGCTTCAATCCTAGTAAACTAGTGAGTCCTTCTTCCAATGGGTGGGTCCTTCATTTATAAGTTCACAAAAGCAAGACTTGGCAAGAATAAAAATAAGCAAAAGTTATGTAGGCTAACACTAGAATATGATTAATATAAAGAGGTGAAGATAATCTAATTGGAAGTATAATTTAAAGTAGGACTAATACTAAGCATATAAGATAAAGTGAACAAATAACTAAGGTATGTCTTATGACTTGCATTAGAATAAGACATATTATAGGCTTAATGATAGTAGGTAAGAGTCCTTTTCTTGTTGCTCATTCCTTATACTTAAGCTAAGCTAAAAAGTATATCATGTTGCAACTAAACAAAGTGATGAATTTAATTAAGACTAACACTAATAGTAGAAATTAGAAGTAGGCAACAAGTAACTAAAATAAACTAGATAATTAACTAAGGTATATATTAATGTAGGAAATTATTTTGTAGAATTTAATCAAGTGAATTGATTATCTTTAGTAGGTAATACATAAAAAAGAGGTTAATTAAGTAAACTGGGAATTAATTAAATTCAACTAAGACAAGTGAACACTAGAATGAGGGATCATAATAGGTAGTAGAATAATTCAAGTTAGGTATTAAGATAATGCAAATACGAGACTAGAAAATCTTTTCAAAAATTTAGTTAATTTATTCTATTAATTAAGATGTATTCTAGTTGGGAAAATTTATGAACTAATCGTAAGAAAAGGTAGGGCTAAGATGTGGCATAGGATAAGGTGTGCTGAGTAAGTTTAATGGGGGAAAAAAGAGAAAGAAAAAGCAACTAAATTATTGAAATTTAAAAGATTATTATGGTTGTTTTAGAGAACCTTTAAAGTAATTTTATGACAAGGTATGATGTTGGTTTGGTGCTAGATGAACCAATAATTATTCAACAATCACTTTGAATAGATTATAAAGCATGATATGTTTTAAATTTCCTTCCTTATTTTAAATCATCCAATTTCTTGTTTGTTTTCTATGTGAACTTGGGACAAGCTTCTTTAACTAGTTTCTTCCTATATGTAAATAGTTTATGATGCTAAAACTTCCATATTATGACAAGTTATGAATAATTATGTCGATGAATTTGATATGAAATTTTATTAAAAGAAGTTTTTTTGTTAAATTTGAATTTAAAAAAGGACAAGTTGGTTTTTATGGTATGCATATGTGGTTATAAGGAATGTCAATAACTTAACTATATGAAAAGCAAAGGTTTAAGCATGTTTGTATATAGACATTTTATTTTTTATATTAAATTTTTGAAGGCTAATAGTAATCTTATAAACTATGCATGGGTTTCTAAAATGACAAGTATTTGAATTATTTGAATAAGTTATCATTTTATTATTTATGTCATTATAAAGTAGGATTGTGCAAAACTAGTTTGCTAATAGTAGTCTTGTTAGCCTTTGGTACACCTAGGATATCTTCATCTAGATTTGTAGGTAAATACTTGAAAGGTATTGAGCTGCATTGCTCTTTGAATATTTAGGAGCTATAAGGATGGTGGTAAATAGGGATGGTGGTAATAGTCGCACCTGTAATTCCCGTTTACAACATTTTAATATTGAATATATGGTTACTTACTCTCATAGGTTATGTGTCAATGTTAGTACTTAGAAAATTAGGGTTTTGCATAGACTTTTTAATAAAAGGCTATACAAAATCATTTTACATAATGATTTTCAAATGATAATTTATGTTTTCCATATATGGTTTAATATTTTGTTCAAATGTAAGGATTAACCTTTATAATTTTCTTTGAATGGTTTTTATTAATTTTTAACGTGAATACATTATTCATGCAAACAAGTATTCTCACACTATTTTAACTGTGTTTTATTATAATTTTTATTCCATCCTAACAAGAAACTTCTTTATATACCTTGATTTATTTACTATTTTATGAAATTCTTTATCTTAAATGCTAAAACTTTATTCTGTTTAAGCATGTTGCTTTCAAATTTTAATTAATTTTTTGCTATATTATATTCCATCGAAATTATTCTTATTAGAAAAAATTGATGCCTACTTGTCCCTCTTGTTATCATGATTTATCTTCTATTCACTAAGTATCATAACTCAGTCCATTATTTATTATTGCAGATAATAAAGTTGTATTTAAACATTTTCTAGTCTAGCAAAAAGTATAGCTAGTGATGAGCTATCGATCAATTCGTTTGGTATTACTAGATGTTGTCCTTTGTGATTGTATATATGTTTGAACTATAGAGTTAGCTTCACAAATTACAAGTAGATTGTAAAATGAAAGCAAAGCTCTCTTGTTATTTTGACTAGTTGATTGTTGTAGATGATCTGAGATAGCCTATTTATAGAGGATACTACATTAACTTAGCTTCAACTTATTGAGTATGAAATATTGCTATAATATTCGAATGTGAATTGAAGTTGATACAAAGGAAGAAAGGAAATTTCAATGAAATGCATTATTGCATCAAGATGTTAGCTTCTACCTACTTTATAATATTTAACTAGTATGATAAGAAAATGAGGTTGTGTATGTTTAATTAGTCTTACAAATGCAAGATCATCTGATATTCTTGTTGGTCATCCAATTTGGGGTTATAACATTTCTTGAGTGTCTTGGGATTGAAATTTGGGTGACTTTACTATTGTTATGAAAAAAGAACCTTAGGTAATTCAAGGAAATTAGTAATACATTAGGCTCCATGATTTATAATTTCATATCTTGTGGTTTTCTCTTAGTTATTGCTTCATGATAGTTATGTTACATAAGGTATTAGATTCCCTTTAGGTTTGTAGTTGTATTTGACCTTTCTTTGAGGTGAGTTTGAAGTAGTTGGAAATGGCTTGACATGCTTGAGGTTTAATACCTCACTTTGTGAACCTGTGTAGAGACCTTAAATTGCTTAGTGATCTCTCTGGTTCCCACATAATTGGTTAGAGTCCTCTTTGAGTGCCACAAAATTTAATTGGTTATTTAGGTTATGACTAATATTATGAGATTGTAGATAACTCCAGCTAGACCCAGTTAGAGACTAATAAAATTATCTAACTTGGTGGAACTTTAGTTTCTTTAAGGGTTGATGATGGAATGCTTTATAGAGGAATACCCTTCTTAGTAAAAGTATTAAGATAAAATTTTAGGATCGAAAGGTTAATCAGAAAATATAAAATTTTACTTTTAATTGCCTTGAACTTTTCTATCATGCTTAAGGTACTACCTTATGGTATTTAGACTACATAATACCTTAGGTTGTAATTGACACAATGAAGGAGATAATTAACCTGATCTTAAAAGGTCTAAATTTACTATGAATTTTAGGACTATATATCATAGTTAAACTTTATGCAAGATGTGAGAGATTAAACATACTTGAATTCCAAGCTTTATTTTTTAAGATGCCCCTTACCATGGAGATCCCAAAGAAGAAAAGAGAGGAGAGGAAGGGAGAGATAAAGCTCTTAACGTGCATAACCTATGACTCTAAAAGGATTGCCAAGATAAAACTCACATATATTTGGTTCTCCTTTCTTGTTTTAGTTTTAACTTAGGGGCCAATTGTAATATTTCATATACCATATAAGATTATAAATGTTTATGGTTAGCTTTGGCAAGGGGTATGTTAATAGACCATACTTTAAATCTAGATAGATTTAGGATTTTGTTCCCTATCCTTAAAAGATAAGTAATAAGAGATCTATTAAATGGATGTTATAACACTATAATATGTTAATCTCAACTAGTCTCCACTCAGGCTTGATTCCATATGATTCCTAAAGAAAAAGAGTAAATCGTGGCATTTTAAAGTTTTAAGTCAAGGTTTAAACAGTCATGCTTCGCCTTGTAGGTCCCGTGAATCCATCAATCACATTCTCTATTCAAACTCCATTTATACAACTCATACATAGCTTAAAACAATCCATGGACCATAGATATGAAGCAAGAACTAGAAATTTTCAATTTTTCTCACGGGTCCGAAAGTTAGATTTTTAGCTCCATTTTTGAAAAATCATAACTAATTTTAGAAAAATGGGAACCAAAAAACTATAGCTTTCTAGAAATATTTGGATGCTACCTTCACATAAAAATAATTTTGGGACATGAATATAGCCTTTGAACCATGTTTGACAATGAAATAGCCACAAAGGTCCAGCTGTCCCTGGTACTGATATAGATTTCTGATGTAAAATTTAAAAATGTCCAATGAATTTCACAAAAATTCAATCCATATAAATGATGCCAATCTAGAAAGTTGCAGATGTTAGCTAGAGGGAAAAATAGTTCTAGACCAAGCTAAGAGCATTCAGACCCCAAAAACTAATCAAACAGTAATACAGGTCTGAAGGTGCACCTAGAATAGAACAACAAATTCAGAAAATTATTTTTCCCTCTACAAACCTCCACTTAAAGTGATTTTAGTTGGTATAGGTCACTGTACATTTATAGTTTTTTTTTATAAAATTTCATAGCAATTGGATATCGTTTGGCTCATAAATGACACAATTTCATTTCGGACCAAAATGAACAGTAGTAGTGACCAAACTAGAAGAATTCCTAAATTCAAAAATTCGTCAAATATTCCATAGACCTCCAAATATTTTACCCTTTATCTTCCCAAAAAGATCTTAACAAAATTTAGATGCATGCTAAATTTTAGATTAAGAAGAGTTCATTTGGACAAAAAGTGATATAACCCACTAATATGGTCACTTTTGCTTCTCATAATGCAACTCTTTGGTCCAAATGGCTTTTTTTAGTGTTTGACACCTCTTGGGCAAGTTTAAAAGTACTAAAATATCACATGTGAATTGCCCAAGTTGTCCAAACCATCATGCATCTCAAATTTACTATGCTACACACAAGAATACACATCTAGGAATGGGCTACCAAACCCAAAACTTACATTCTTATTACTTTGGTTCCACAAATGGTTCATACATCACATATACATGATTCTACACTTGTTCATCTATTTAAATGTCAAAAATAATATCTACATATACATTTTGGCACTTTTTTACATCAAAAGAACTAAAACAAGATATACAACTAGATAAGCATACTCAACTAGGCTCCTTGACTTGTACCTTGGTCTCCTTGAGCTCCACCTAACATGTTAAGATAGGAGAGAGAAGGAGGTGAGATTCATGAAATCTCAATAGCTCATACACTCATTTAAGGAAGCAATCAAGGTATATAAACATGTCAAAGCATGCAAGTAGGCATCCAACTATTCAAAATCATACAACACATGATTTACATGCCATGATAATTATATCAATGCTAAGAATAAGCTTTAGGGACTTTTCATTTAGCCTTACCCTATTTTGAGGACTTTTGGATTGGCTTCACCCTTGGTCTAAGGACTTTTGACTTGGCTTTGCTTATTCATGAGACTTTTGCCCTTGTCTCACCCATTCCTAAGGACTTTTTGTGACGACCCTAAATTCTAATATCAGTGATTTTAGCTAAATATACAATTAATAAATAATGATCAAGGTTTGGAGTCATTGCAATTAATTACATTAAGAAAATATAAGGGAAATTTAAACCTTGATACTGCTAGGATCATCAACTAACAACCATAACGGGAACATGCATTAAAGGGTTTGTACCATCATTTAAGGTTTAGAATTCATCCATTAACCAAGTTCAACCCACAAAAACATCCCACCAACATGCTCATGCTATTCCCTAACACTAGCCTTACTGAAATTTAGGTTTCTAGGTCAAATATAGAAGTTTGAGGACCTGCGCTGCGACCTGGAACTTCCCCGCCGCGGCTAAGCTAGATTCTGGAGCTCGAAAACCAAGTTTTTAAACTTGCACCGCGACCTGGAACTCTTGCGCCGCGGCCAAGTTGCTCTCTGGAATTTTCCTGACTTTCGCCACGGCGATAGCCGCAGCAAGTTGGATCTGCGCCGCAGCCAACCTATATGGCACCGCGGCGAGTTTTGCTACTGTAACCTCCTTAATTAATTTCCTCGACTCGCGCCGTGGCGAGACTTCTTGCGCCGCGGTGAGGTTACGTTCTGTCACCCCCTGGGAGATTATTTTCACTTCGAGCCGCGGCGAGATTTCTCAAGCCGCGGCGTCCCTTGCCACTGTCACTCCCTAGGCCGCGGTGAAGCCTTCTTGGCCGCGGCGTGACTCCCTTCTGTAACTATTTTCCCTATATTTCGCCCCCTACACTCCATTTCTCTTCTTAGGGACACTCTAAGGTCACTTCCCCTCATTTTATATGGCTCTAATGGCATTTATCTACCTTATTTACTTAGCTATGCTTCCATTACCAACTCAAAACTTATATGCCCATTTCTTTCCTCTAATTACCTCCTATCAGCAAGTTTATGGAATAGTAACAACACCAATCATGCACCGTTGATAATTAACATTAGATACACTTTCCATTATTAGCCAATTACACTCATAATGTTCAATTCCATGATAATCGAATTACATATACAATCCCTATACTTGGCAACTCATGATGCAATGCAGCAATGATACAAAACTAATAATTTAATTACAATACATTTTATCAAAGCACCCAGACCTATGTACTACCAAACCATTTAACAGGCTCTCGTTAATTTTCTCCTTGCCACTAAGAGGTCCGATCCCTGAAAATGTTAGCCCACAACGAGGTGAGATATACAATCTCAGTAACAAAAGGAAATTTCCATATATATGTACAGGTCAATCAATCCAAGACAATCTCATGTCATCAATATCAGAATCATCAATTCAATTGGCAAATGAACTAGTTGAGCTACCAACGACTACTGTCCCATACCAGCAATCATACATAACATGTTAATGGCCAATAACACCGGGAGAGGCCCGTTCACGGCACCTACTCTATCATGAGCACAACCAGGGCTCAGTGCATCTGGGGTTTGATCATAACCCGGTACTCAATCGTAGCACATGCACGGGTGGCAGTCGCACCACAGCTCCACCATGGACTCACAAGGTCCAATCACAATAACAATTAAGTAGTCAACCAGTCATTTAACATTTCAAAATCAAGCATGTGTAACAAATAGCAGATTAACATGAGCATATACATGGAATTAGGAAAATAATCCAGTTACCTCAACGAAGCCAATTACTCTTCCCCTAGCTACCATAATAATCCAAATGCACACCAAGCCTATAACAAGCATCATTATCATCATTCTTGATCACAATCAAATATTCAGAGAGTTGAACTACTAATAACAGACTAGAGGTTACTCACCTAATTACCAAGGGATTTAACTTCGGATTCCAACTTCCCCACACCAAAAATTTCCATAGTTCACTCCAATTTCTGGGTAATTTCACATGAAACCAAAGCCCATATCATAGGTCAACTATAGGGGTCTCAAACTAATAGAAAATGCATCAAAATGGGGGTTTAAACTCACCTAATACCAACCCCAACCTCAACCTACAAATTTCCTCAAGGAAATCCCCAAACACCCACATTTTAGATTGTGGGTATGATGAAATTACTCCAAATGAAAAACTAATTGGACCAAATTAAAGAGAAAGATGAGGGGATTAAGTTGTATAACTATTACCTTGGCCAAATCTTGCTCTAAGTGGGTGAAAATGTGGAATTAAGCCAAGAACCCTAGCCTCTTCTCCTCACCTCCGAATTTCTCTTGTGGTTCAGCAAATGAAAAGTGGCTGAAGCAATTAGGGTTTTAGGTGGGTTTAAGTTGGGTCAAGGGGCTGGGTCATGGGTTGCTCCAAGTCCATATTCAATTGGGTTTCAGATTTAGCTTATTGGGCCAGTTCTCAATTGTTGGGCTGCAGAATTCTGTTGGGCCAGTATTATACATTGGGTTGCTGAAGTTTTATGGGTTTTGGGCCAAACTTGAAAGGCTCAAGGGCTTGGGTCTGCTCAAGGGTAATTGGGCCACTTAATTGAGCCTATACATGATAAATCTTGGGCCTCTATCTCATTAAATTAGTTTGGGTCTGCCTCTAATTCATTGGGCCTCCATTAGTCTCTTATCATGGTTCATTAATTTGGGCCTAGGTGAAGTTTCTATCTCAATAAATTCTCAAGACCATATTAATAATCTATCTATCTAAAATCCCTATTTACTTAACTTGCCCAATCATCCATATTAATTATTCTGAATTAATCTTAATCCATGATTAATACCTTAATTAATTTCGGGGTGTTACACTTTTGGCTTTACCTTATCCATCACAAGGGACTTTTAATACCACCTTATCCTTTAAAAGCAATTTTCACAACCCAAAACATAAGTATATTGGTACCAATGCATTAAGGTAATATCAAATGGCATGTCTCACAATACAAGTGCACACACAAGTATACAATGACTACCATATATCCAAGGATGCAACAAGAAAGAGTGAAAAGCTACCTTGTAAGCTAATACAATCCTTCCCTTTTGATTTCTCTTTTTCTTTCTCGGTCTCACAACCACAACTAAATAGAGCCAATTCTCTTGGGCATAGACATAACAAGTAGCATGCAATTACTCTCTTAAAATAAGCTAAGACTTCCAACAAATTTAAAAAGCATACTTAGTCTATTGGTTCCATAATAGGTCTTATTCCTTTGCATTTCCTAGCTTTCCACACTCTAATTCAAGAGTCTCATACTTGTTCTAGGTCAAAACTTTCTTCCTCTCTCTAGGTCTCAAGTTGATAGAACTACATACATAAAAAGCAAAGAAAAAGAAGCAAAGATACATAGGTGTCTACTTGAATTCTAGCCTTCTTCAAGAATGGTTCCCTTACCTTCAACTTCCTTTTAAATCTCCACTCTCCCTCTTCTGAACCAAGCTCAAAACAAAACCAATTCAACAACCACAACCATAAAAAGAAAGGGCAAAGATAGAAGAACAAAATTCTAAGAAGGAAAGCTATGAAAATCTTTAGTTTTGCTCACCTTTTCCTTGGTTTCCTTCCTTTTCTCTTAGCTTCTCTTGGTCTATCTCTCTTTCTCTCTAGCCTTTTTCTCTATTTTGGTCAAAGTATAAGTCGATTAGAAGAAAAAAAGAGCTTATGGAGTCTTTAAGAAGTAAAAATCACTTTTTCTCACTTTTCCAGAATAACCCTCTCTATAGCAAAAAAAAAAAAAACCCTTGCCACGGCGAGCACGTATTAGTCCGGAGCCCTTATTATTGCTACAACACGCACTATTGTAAGAAACTCCCTGATTTTTGTATGGGATGCTCAAACTTGCTATAGCTAAATGTATTCTCGCTATAGCGAACTAGTACATTCGCTATAACTAGCTAGCTTCTCGCTATAGCAAACAGATACATTCGCTATAGTCAACAGGAATCCTGGCTATAGCCAACAGACTTAGAAAAATTTCAAAAATTCTAGTTGTTACAGATATAATGTTTGTTTATTTTTATACTAATAAGTCTCATGATTATTTTGTTTATGAAGGAAGAAATCTTAATAGAGAACGCTTCATAAGAAATTGCTTTCTTATTGGTTGTGTAGTTAATAAACCATCGAAGTGATGTTTGAGTAAAACTAGCTTAGATGCTTCGATATTTTTCTAATTTCAGTAAAGAAGATGTTATAATAGAGTAAAATTTCTCCAATAGGAACCTTAAAATGAAAAGGAACCAAGAAAATAAAAACCTTTGAGTCAAAAGTGTAGTAACCTTTAATGTGTCAATGTAAGACTAATAGTTGTTATCTAAATGTAAAAGCAAGATGTATTTTGTTTAAATAGTACAACCTCCAACCAACGATATAAAATTTAGATTGATGTAACTGGCTAGAACAAGTTTTTGGTAACAAAGGTGAATTTGATGATAAAAGTCTCCAAAGAGGTGCTAATGAAAATTGTTTCCAAAACTGAAAATCCTTACACTAATGTAATTCCCCTAGGTTTAATGTGCAGTAGCATTTGAATGTTTACACTCTAACAAATGGAATGTTTGTCCCCTAAGAAGCTACCCATTAAAAAAAACCAAAAACAAGAAAAAATCTTATTCAATTAAAAAAATATAAAAGACCATTAATTCAAGAAAGGCTAAATTGCAATTTATAAATTGCTAGTCTTGAAACAAGTTGTTAAAAGAAATTTTCAAGATATTCATTCTTTAATTATTACTAGTGCTTATTAATAAGTTCTTTGAATTATTCATTGACCTTTTCCAAATTGTCATACCTAGGTTGAGTTACATTCATTCTTACTCCTTTGGTTCTTATGTTTTAATTGCTTCATTCAGCTTATGCTTATTTTTGTTTTCTTTGTTATTTTACCTATCTCGCTTTTAGAGATTCTTAAACCTTGCTTGTGTTGATTATTACAATATTAGGGTTCTAACATGAGGTCATGAATGGTTCTAAAAAGAACTTTGAAGGAAGCATAGAAAGGTAAATGGCAATAATGGTCAACTTATCATCATGGGAAAAAAAAAAGCCAATTAAGTGAAACATGTAAGGTTGCCTATATTTATTCATTCTATTTATTTACTAATATTATTTGAAGTATGTCAAAGTGATTCATAGACACCTTCTTTACCTTACAAGTTATGCAACAACAATTTACAAGAACGACTATTATGTATAATGAAGTGAAGGATCATTTAGAAAAGCAAGCTGGTAAGTTATCAAATATAAGAAGAATGTAGTCAATAAGGGGCATGGATCATAATGAAGCAAAAATTAGATTGGCATATAAAGGAGAAAATAATATGAGTCTGTATAAAATGGAGCCCATTGAACTTGATAATGAGCTTTAAGATGAAAATATGGATAAAAAAAATCAAGCCTTTTGAGTAAAAATGGGCAGATTTAGGCCTACAGGATAAGCATGGTAGAGGCCATAGAAAGGATTATGGTTGAAAGGATGATAAGGTTGATAGAAACATACGTAGTATTAAAATGAAGATTCTTTTATTCCAAGGTAGAAACAACCTAGACATTTATTTAGAATGGGAGAAGAAGATAAAATCAATTTTTAATTGTTAAAACTATTCATAAGAGAAGAAGTTAAAACTAGACATAATTAAATTCATTAATAATGTTATTATTTGATGAGATCAAGTGGTTAAAAATAGGATGAGGAATCATGAGAGGCTTCTTAATACTTGAGACCAATTAAAGGCTCTCATAAGGCAATGGTTCATGCCTAGCCATTATTATAAAGACCTTTACCAAAAGCTCTGAAACCTTACACAAGGTTTAACAAGTGGGGAGGACTATTATAAGGGGATGGAGGTAGCTATAATAAAGACTAATATTTATAAGGATAGGTGTCACACCATATTACTTCTAGAATCAATTTCCTTTATAAAGTAAAATTATGCATATCATCCAAGAAAATCCAAGAAAATACATTAAAACAATGGGTTTTATAGCGTTATGTCAGGGTTAAAAATTCAAATTTCAACTCGTGGACCCCAGAAACTTACCAACAACATTATCTAATTATTTTTCATTCATAAAAATCATAAACATCTTAAAACTTAATATGAACCATGGACCAAGTGTAACAACCGGAAAAAGAAAAGGAAAAGAAAGAAAAAAACTGAAAATTTTTTAAATCCAAAAATTTTTCCAAGTCTTCTCGCAATAGCGAGAAAAAGGCTAGCTATAGCAAGATTAGCTATTCACTATAGCAAAAATGCTTCTAGCTATAGCGAGTGCGAGCATTCCATACAAAAACCAGGGAGCTGCTCGCCGTAGCGTACGCCATAGCGAAAGTGGGGGTCTGGAACTGATACGAGCTCACCGTAGCGAAGGCTAAACCTCGCCATAGCGAAAGGAATTGATACGTGCTCGCCGTAGCGAAGGTTAAACCTCGCCATAGCGAAGGTGACTGATACGAGCTCGCCGTAGCGAAGGTTAATTTTCGCCATAGCGAGGGTCAGTCTGGAAAAGAGTAAAAAGCGAAAAAATTGACTTCTTAAACGACCCAACTCATTCTTTCTCTCTTATTTGCCCTAGACTTCGACCCAAGGAGAGAAAAGAGGCGTGGAGAGTGAGAAAGACCAAGAGAAGGAGGAAGAACAAAATAAAGGTAAGCAAGTTTCTCTCTTTTCTTCTTAAAATCTTAATCTCCTCTCTTTGCCCTCTTTTCCTATGGAATTACTTGTGAAATTAGTTGGATTTTAGGCATGGGTCAAAAGAAGGAAAGTAGAAAACACTCTTGAACTTTTTTGTTTTCCTTGAATATGTTGATTTTACTATCATGAGAGCTTGAGAGAGAAAAAGAGTTGATGAAACTCTAGAGAGAAAGAGAGAAAGGAGCGTTTGCTCTGAAGAACCTTTAATAGCTGTTGAATTACATTTTAAGAGAGTAATTCCATACTCTTGATTGTGTCTAGGCTCAAGTGAAGCACCTCTATCAAGGTGTGAGTGTGAAACCAAGGAGGGAGAAGAGAAATTGAAAAGGAAGGCTTGTGTTGGCTCATAAGGTAGCTCTCTTTCCACTCTTTCTTGTTGCATTCTTGGATGTAATAGTCATTGTATGTTTATGTATATGCGTGTTGTGTGAGATATGCCATATGTTATTGCCATGATGCATTGTTACCAATGTGCTTGTGTGTTGGATTATGAGAATTGCTTGGGTGAGGTAGTGCCGAAAGTCCCTTGAGATAGGTGAGGTAGAGCCGAAAGTCCCTTCAGATGGGTGAGACAAGGCCAAAAGTCTCATAACCGAGTGAGGCCAAGTCAAAAGTCCCTAAACTCGGGTGAGACCATCCAAAAGTCCCTAAACTCGGGTGAGGCTAGACCAAAAGTCCCTAGAGCTTACTTGTGGCATTGTTGTGATCTCCATAGCATGTACAACATGTATTGTATGTTTGAGAATGGTTAGATGCTTATTTACATGCTTTGACTTGTTATATGCCTTGATTACTTACTTGAATGAGTGCATGAGCTACTGAGATTCCATGAATCTCACCCCTTCCCCTCCCAACTTGACATGCTAGGTGGAGCTCAAGGAGAATCAAGTGCACACCAAGGAGCCTAGGAGAATGATAGATAAATTTTAGTTTGTTTTGACTATTTTGATGTAAAGAGGTGCCAAAAATGAATATGCACCTTCTATTTTTGAGATGTAAATGTTGTAGCAAGTGTGAGTGTAAGGAAACTTGATGTATAAACTATGTAGATAGCCAAAGTAATGCAAATGTGGGTTTTGCTCTTTTTGTGGCTTGCATGTGATAATGTATTTTGGCCTGTAGCATAGTGAGTTTGAAATGTATGATGATTTGGACCACTTGGACATGTTATATAGACTATTTTCATGCTTTTAAACTTGTCTATGAGTTGCTAGAACATGTGGGAGGCCATTTGGACCTATTTGAACTATTTTGTATGCCAAAACTGTCAAATTTGTAAGCTCCATCAAAGTATGACCAGATGAGCTCTTCTTGCCATGAAATTTTGCATGCCCTTAGAGTTTGTAGAGAGATTCTTGGGAAGTTAAAGTTGGTAATATTTGGAGGTCTAGGGAATATTTGGTGAATTGTTGAAATTGGAAAAAATTTCATGGTTTGGTCATGGTGCTATGTCATTAGTCCGAAAAGACATCCATGTTATTCATGGACCAAATGGAGTCCAAATGTCGTTAAATTTTATATGTATAAACTAGACAACCATAGTGACCTATACGAACTAGAATCACCTCAATCGGAGGTCTGTAGAGAGAGAATGAACCGTCTGAAGTTCTGTATCAGTATCAGGGGAGCCACCTGACCTTCGTTACTGTTCCATCGGTTTTCGAGGTCTAAGGGCTACTAAACTGATCTGGACTTATTTTTCTCCTCTAGTAGACATCTGTAGCTTTCCAAAGTGTAGTTTTCCTAGAGTGGATTTTTTTGGATTTAGTTATGAATTTTCAAAGTTCATGACAGTAAGCTGCGCCAGAAACAGGGACAGCCAGACCTCTGTCCCATTTTCAATGTCAAAAATGGTCCAAACGCTGAGAGTGTGGTTGGGAAGTATTTTTAGTGTAAATTTAACACTTAGAGATTTCCAGAAAGCTATGGTTTGCTAGATTCCCATTTTTCTATAATTAGATATGATTTTCCAAAGTTAGAGCCAAAAATCAGACTTTTGGACCCATGCGAGAAATTGCATTTTCTGGTTTTTGACTCCATTCCCGTGGCTTATGGCCTGTTTTATGCTATGTATGCATTGTATAAGTGGAGTGTGAGTAGAGAATGGGAATGATGGGTTCACAGGACCCACGGGGCAGAAGATGAGTGTATGAAACCCCATTTTATAGCATGAAAATGCCACGGTTGGTACTGGTTCTTTGGAAATCATATGGAACCAAGCCCAGAGGGAGGCTAGATAGGGTTAATATATTATGGTGTTACAACTATTCTTGTTACTTAGGTGGCAGTGATGTATTGAGAGAAGAGAGACTCCATCCATTCATTTAAGGATTGGAGTTTTAGCCTACTCTTGTATGGATATTATAGAGACACAAATTCATTGATATGCATTTGTGATTCCCTACACGTATACATAAAGATCACAAAACCATTTGTGAATATATGCGTTTGAAGGAGTTCATGTATTCATAGGATTGAAAGTTCACAAGTTGAATAGATGCGAACTCACTTGCGAGAAGTGATCTTTGCAAAAGGTAATATTCCTATCACTAGTTTATGCCATTTCTGCAAGGATCCTTTATAGGTTTTGAAAAAATTTTAAATTATTCTGTTGTACTTAGAAACCCAACAAAATGAACAAATGGCTACCCAAGTAAACTAGAGATGAGGCATGTTATGTTTAGACCGAGATATTGGGATTGGGTTTATCTGAGGAAAGAAAGGTTTCCAACCTATAGCACGTCTAAATTGCATCCAAAGTCCAAGTCTTGGAGAAAATCAATGATACTGTTTACAAGTTAGATCTCTTAAGTGAGTGTAATATGTCTGTTGCATTTAATATTTCTAATTTTTCCCCCTTAATACAGTTGATGATTCAAGGTCAAATCTTTCTAAAGAGGATGGAAATGATAAGTATTATGGTACACAAATATCCAAGGATCCTTTGCATATTTCAGATGGGCCAATAACACAAGTTAGAATTAAAAGAATCAAGGAAGGTATTCAAGGATTAGTTCAACCTTTTTGGGCTAAGATCACCAATTTACAAAGCAATGCAACAATTAGTAAGATAGGCTTGAAGGGAAGAGAATCAACTTTAATGCATATGATACAACTTTAATCCATATTAGTTTGCACTAGAAATCCATACACACACACACACACATAGCTCATGAACAATGTTTTAGGGGAAATTTGAATAAATATAAATGTGAATTTCAAAAAGTGCAAGCTATTTTTTCCTATTTTTTTTTATTATATAAACTATTATCAAACTTAGAGATCTTTGTGACATTCAATCATAGGATTAGGGCTAGTAGAGTTTATTTTTCAAGGATTTTTATTTTCTTTATAATTTAATTTTTTTAACTTTCTTGGATTGTAACTCAATCTCATGTGAATTTGAAACATTCATCATCTGAGAGTTCAAATCATATGTTCTCTTTTTTTAAAGAGAAATGTCAATGTCAATATTTATGACTCATGTATTCATATAATATAAGTATCTATTATGATTTTATTTTTCATATTTTAATTAAATAAAAATTAAAAATTATTAAGTATAATAAATATTTAAAATTGTTTATCCATTTAAATAATACTAATTGCAAAGTATTAAATAATTTTACCAAACACAAGATGCTTCTTTCTTACCGTGTTTTTTATGAAATTTTATTAAAAAAACTATTAAAAATAAGGAAAAATCTATAGCAATTTCAAGGGATGATGTATCTGCAATCTTACCCGTCCTTGTCCACTCCAACTTCCCCAATTTCTTGGATTTCCATTTGCAGGAGATATAATACACCCCTTATTGCTTGTAAAGGAGATGCTTTCTTTGTGCTTCTTGCAAACGAGTAAGCAAAACTCTTGGAATGTGGGTGAAGCTACTCTGGAATTAATGCGAGGATCTTCTAAAGTTATTTTGATAAAATTTTTGGAAAATTTTGTAGAGAAAATAAAACAAAGTAGAGATATATATGAAATTCATTTATTTTTTTCACTCACTCTTTCTTTTCTCTCCTCTCTTCACTGGAAAAAATGTCAAATATCCAAACTCGTGAAACTATAAGGGGACAAAATTTTGAAGGTTGTGCACGAGAGGATTATCTTAACAATTTTATAAATGTTATCCATTTCATCAATAAATGAATCATCTGTATCCTTTGTAATATTGTATCATGTTCATCAAAAAAAGGGAGAAAAAGACAAAAAAAGAGAAGATAATGTTTACGATGTAATCAAGATAAGGTGCTCTAAATAAGTTATAAATTGATCTATGTAGTAATTGATCATCCCTTGCACAATTAAGTAGTTACATCAAACATCTCAAAGATAAACTGTATTTTATTATCTTAACGCAATCAAACCTCATAAAATGTGCCAAATAGACTATCTCCCATGGACACAATACAGGAGACATTGTTCAGCAATGCTATTTAATATAAACAACTGCTAATCCAAAATCTAAATTGACACCATTTTCGTGACAAGATTTTTTTTATTTCCTTATTCCGATTTATTCTTTTCTTTTCCATTACCATTCAGCATTCATCAGGGCACCCCTGACTCAACTGTGAAACTTTGGTCTTTCAACAATCCTAAGAGACTCCATATCATAGATAGATTGAAGCAAAATTTTGCAAAAATTTTTTAGGGTTAAGTCAGTTATGTACCCCAAGCAGTGCTTCTAACGCACCACAAATTGTGAACTTTATATCAACATTCAGTTTCAAGTAAACTTCTTTCCCATTTAAATACACCAAATCTCTCTATATCTATATGTGATAAACTAGCTGACTCTAATTTCTTTCCACCTAGCACATTTGAGATAATCACTAATAAAATTTGACAAGCACGATATTCCTCCATCCTTTGCACATCGGTTTGCTCCAGTGAAAGATCCTTCCATGGCTGGTAAAATGACCTGTGTCAATAATAAGCCAAGTATGCTTAGTTTGGCACCATAGATAGAAATATCAAACTGCAACGGCAGGAAAACCATAATTTCTGTCTAATTAAAACGGTATCTCTCTGCATATCAACTTGGGTTCAATTCCTCTCGGAGCACTTCAAAAGTAAAATCATAAAAATACCATGAGAAAATGTGCCCTTAAGATTCCACAGGGAGGAGATATCCCTAACCATTTAAAAAAAAAAAAAAATTCTCAAATTCAAACAGCCCCAATGTAAACCCAGTTAGCCACAGATTACATGCCAGTTCATTTTTCACAGAACTATGTTCTACAAATCCCACCGTTGCATTAAAGTTTGAGATCATGATCATCACAACCACCGAATTCCTCCCAGATCAAATGCCAAAGAGACTCGAAATACAGTGATTGTTTCTGTTAACAAAATAACTCCAAATTGTAGATTGGTATTAAACAAGCTAGTTTCACATCAGGTGTACTTAGAATCTGACCCCTTTTTTAGTTCCTATAGCTGCCAAACATCCCTAATGCACCCTTAAAAATATTGGATGTAACCCCAAGAATAATGTAATCACAACAGAACGAATGATGATGATCAAAGGGAGTAAAGGTAAAGAAAGAAAATGGCATAAAATAAGAAAAATTACCATCTCCAAGCAGGATTAGCTTCAGGAGGACACCGTATGCTTGAACAGAGCAATGATATCAAAGTACCATGGCCTTGCAATAAATCAGTTTTGCCCGCTAGAAACAAAGTAGAAACCAAGTTAATATGTGTCCAGATGTATGAAAGCCTGACCAAATATGAAACCACACAACCGTTTTGAACACTATCAAAATCCTAGTAGTTTGCATCAGAAAATGCAATACTGACATCATAATGAGATAATGCTCTCAAGGCTCAATCAACTAATTTATGCCACAAAATTCACTCTTATTCAAGACTCTAGCCCATCATGCTTTTCTAGATGAAAAACGAATTTATAGATGAGAATAGAGAATCATATAGAAAAATACAAAAGCAGAGGACAATAGATCCCCCGAGGACAACAGATCCTCCTGAGACACAAGTATAAAAATACAAAAGAAAACAACCCAGGCAATCCCTCTGAAGATCCACAAGGGATATGCCCCCTAAAGAAACCATTTGCAGAAACCCACAAAGAGGATATAAAATAATTCTCTCCTAAAGAAGATAGGGTGGAAGGAGTTGCTGACTGGATACTCATGCATTCCATTCTAACCACAGACACCACAAACCAGCAAAGACTGCACATTGCCAGAGAGTTTTACACTCCTTTTGCTTTCCTAAAGCCCATAAACTTGATAGCTAGAAAAGCCCTAAGGCCAACTGGACAAACCAAACTCTCATCAAATAAACCAAATAGCCTACTCCAAATATGTCAAGCCCATCATGCCTTCTTTTCCCCTTTTATACGTATTACAACTATGATAAGTAAGTCATATTACCAAGTCATTTTTTACCAGTGGGTGTCTGAAATGAAAATAACTAGAAACATAATGCTTAGGTGATAACAACTTTCCAGGACTAGTGTAGAATTCAAACTAATTATGAGATTCCCTATTGAAGAGACATAGTCACTAATGGTGGAGGAAAAGGGGGGGGGGGGGGGGGGGGGGGGAATCTAACACAAGTCGGTGGCAGAACATAAAATTCAAAATTTTCAAGTAAGTTTCAAGAAAGGATCATTAGTGTACTCAATAAACTAAAATATATAGAATAGAATACCTTCAGAATCAGAGGCAATAGGAAGTAGGAGACAGAGAGCAGACACAACTGATGGTAGCACTTCGTAATTGACGCCAAGAAGCAGTTGGAGATAGAAAATTGTAGAAGCTAATAACTTCTCACCAGCAATTCTAATTTCATTTCTTTGTCCAGAAATATTATCAATGTGCTGCAGTAAAGAGTGCAGGGAATTGAAGTTCTGTGATTCAGCATTAATATCATCAGATTTCCGATAGAGCTTCCCAATAATCACCAATGCTATTAACCAACGGAGAAATTTTGACATCAAAGAATTTTTATATGGCTCTTCACCAGAATCCTTTGTGGAAAATACTCGAGGCTCAGTAGACATCAGCTTTTGAGAAGACTGTGATTGTAAAGCAGTCGACATTGCCCACATAAGAAAGCTTTCAAGCCTTTCTTCATTCTGCATAAACATAAGGTAAAGACCCATCCAAAGGAGAGCACAAACAAACTTCAAATCAGCTAACACAAATTGAATGAGAAGGAATACTAATCAAGCAAAATTTATCATATATGCATTAGACTGGTGACAAGACTAATAAATATGAACAATAGTCAAAATATTTAACATATAAGCAAAAGTAGAAGCCAAAACAATCAAGTTCATAGCCCAATAAGATCCTCTCATTGTCACCATAAACAATAATCTCAAGTTAATGATTACAGGCATAATATAAAAGTGTTGGCTTAGTTAACAAAAGAGCTAATCTTGAATCTTGGTGATGATCCATAAAATGATAAGCATATTTCTCAATATATTTAATCTCCTAGAGAGAGAAATACTACACAAGCCATGTCTAAAATGGAAAACAACTCAGTGGAAAAGGACGAAAATTGGTCTCTGTATATTTCTGTGATAAACTACAAATAATCTGTACAATATTTTATATGTGAAGGACCCAAAAAAAAAAAGGAAAAATTTTATCCTCACGTTCGGCCAACAATAAAGGCAAGGAATCAAGAAAATTAAAACTGCAACAGTCATTTACATAAATACACAGCTGACAAATTTCAAACAGATTTGAAATTAGAAAAAAATCAGGGATTCCACACTTCCCCTCAAGCCAGGGAGAATATATTGATCATACCCAGCTTAGATAAATGACTATCAAATTGAGTTCCAAGCAAGGCTTTGGTTAGCACAT
Source organism: Erythrophleum fordii (assembly GCA_032878935.1). Lineage (NCBI taxonomy): Eukaryota > Viridiplantae > Streptophyta > Magnoliopsida > Fabales > Fabaceae > Erythrophleum > Erythrophleum fordii. Next base: position 1,304,472 of record JAVQMF010000025.1, on the reverse strand, counting down.
CTACAGTTTGTTGATGTGTTGGAGTGTAGATCATTTCCACAATTCCTTGTTTTATTTTCTCCTTGATAAAATGACAGTCAATCTCCACATATTTAGTTCTATCATAAAGAATTGAATTCTTTGCTATTCTTATAGCTGCTTGATTGTCACAAAGTAGCTTCATAGATGTTGCACTTGGGAATTGGAGTTCCTCAAGAAGCTTAGTCAACCAAATTCCTCCACAAACCCCATGTGCTAATACTTTGAATACAGCTTCAACACTACTTGGGGCTACAACAAATTGCTTATTACTCCTCCAAATTACCAGATTTCCCCACAAATAAATATAATACCCAAAGCTTGACCTCATATTGATAAGAGATCCAACCCAGCTAGCATTAAAAAAGATTTCTACACCTCGATTGGTTTCCCTTTTGCTCATCTTCAAATACCTCAATATTCTGTTTGTCGATAACTATTGGCTTACATAAGAGGTTAACTTTAAATCCCTATCTTTTTATTTTAGTCTTAGATGTGCTTATTGAACATATCCAAGAGCCAATACCACAGTGCATACTCTTTGCAGATGATATAGTCTTACTTAGGGAATCGAGAGAGAAAATAAATGAGAAATTAGAGATGTAGAGATTAACTTTGGAAACACATGGATTTTGTTTAAGTAAAAGTAGAATAGAGTATATGAAACATGAGTTTAGCAAGAGACACACATAATCTTAGCGTAAAAGTGAAAATTGGAAAACACACCATACCACAAGTCACTCGATTTAAATATCTTGAGTCCATCATACAATAGGACAGGGAAATAGAGGAAGATATAAACCATAGGATTCAAGCAAGGTGGATGAAATAGAGGAATATTTCGAGTGTTATTACAAATAGAAGAATACCGCTCAAACTTAAAGGTAAATTTTATCACACAATTATAAGACCGACAATGTTGTATGAGACTGAGTGCTGGACAATAAAAAGTTAATAGGAGAATAAATTCAATATTGCAGAGATGAGAATGCTACATTAGATGAGTAGACATACTAAATAAGATAGAATTAGAAATAAATATATTAGAGAGAAAGTTGCGAGGAACTCCGACTATGACGAGCCTTGATGCAAATTATTTTTCATAGCCAATCCCAAGCCCAGAAAAAAGAGAAGGGTTGTGTTAGGCAATCGACAGCTAATGTAAAACTTTGTCGAATCTTTATGACATGAACAATCGATATATTAAACGTAATACTAGGTCGTTGCCGAGAAGTAACACGTTGTATAGCTCGAGCACAGTGACAAATGAGCAAGAGCCGCTACTTCGTCGCCTGAGTGTAGTGAAAAATAAGTAGGGCTTCCACATTTTCGTAAACGAATGTGGGTAAAAAAGTTAGTTCACGAGAGTAGGATTCGTTTTGGAACTTGGAATATAGTACACTTACGAGTAAGTCAATGGAAATAGTAGATACTATGATTAGGAGGAAGATTAATTTTTTATGTTTACAAAAAACTAAATGGGTAGGAGAAAAGGCGAAAGAATTAGACACTTCAGATTTTAAACTTTGGTACACTAGTAAAACTAAATCTAAAAATGGGTTAGGTATAATTATAGATAAGTTTTGGAAAAATGTTATAGTGGATGTAAAAAAGTTAAGAGATAGAATCATTGCATTAAAGTTAGTAGTGAAAAAAGAAATCTTTAATGTTATTAGCGTTTATGGACCACAAGTAGGATTAGAAGAATTTCACAAAGTAAAGTTCTGGAAGGATTTAGAATGTTTAATTCAGGAGATACCACTAAGAGAAAAGATTATTCTAGGAAGGGATCTAAATGGTCATGTGGAAAGTGTATCTTCAGGTTACGAGGGAGTTCATAGAGGACATGGCATAGGGGCAGCAAATGCAAAGAGTAAAATTATTCTAAACTTTTCATTGACATTCGATCTTATATTAGCTAACACTTGTTTTAGAAAGCATAAGAAACATCTTATCAAGTACAAAAGTGGAAGGGTATGTTCTCAAATTGATTTCTTTTTTATAAAGAAATCGGATAGAAAACTTTGCATGGATTGCAAAGTTATACCTGGAGAGTGTTTAACTACTCAGTATAGAGTTTTGGTTATGGATATATGAGTTAGAAAGAGAGTAAAAAGCAAAGAGAAAGATATGGTGTTAAGGACTAAGTGGTGGCAACTAAAGGGGGATAAAGAAAAGAATTTGCAGAGATGGATTGTAGAGGAAGGACCTTGGGAAATACAAGGAAGTGCTAACGATATGTGGAATGGAATGGCAAAAGAGATTAGGAAGGTGACAAAGGAAATATTAGGTGAATTAAAAGATTTTGGACCTAGAGATAAAGAATCTTGGTGATAGGAGGCAAGCGTGCAAGATAAAGTTAAAGTTAAGAGGAGAGTGTTATAAAGTGTGATCGTTATGTAAGAGTAATGAAAATTAGGAGAAATATAAAGTAACTAAGAAAGACACTAAGAAGGCGGTGAGCGAAGCGAGAACGAGAGCATTCGATGGGTTATACCAATCTTTAGGTACTAAAGTTGGAAAAAGAAATATTTACACGTTAGCTAAAAATAGGAAAAGAAAGACAAGAGACATGAACCAAGTGAAATGCATTAAGGATGAAGAAGGGGAAGTTTTGGTCACAAAACAAGATATCAGAGAACGGTGGAAGGGTTACTTTCATAGGCTTTTTAATGAAAGTCACGAGATTTCATTGCAATCAAATAGGTTAGACACTAGAAAAGAGGATCAAAATTATACTTTTTATCGTAGGATTTTTGAGTCAAAGGTAAAAGAAGCAATAAGGCGAATGGAGAGTGGTAGAGCAGTTGGACTGGATAATATACCTATTGAAGTATGGAAGGGTTTAGAAGTGAAAGGCATAAGTTGGCTCACAAAGTTATTTAATGAAATTATGAGATCTAAAAGAATGCCAGACGAGTGGAGGAAAAGTTCTTTAATTCCTATTTATAAGAGTAAGGGAGACATTCAAAATTGTGCAAATTATAAAGGAATTAAGCTCATGAGTCACACTATGAAATTATGGGAAAGAGTAATTGAGCAAAGATTAAGGAAAGAGACCTAAGTTATGGAGAATCAATTTAGTTTTATACCAGGAAGGTCAATTATAGAAGCAATATATTTGTTGCGAAGATTAATGGAGCGATATCGAGAGAATCAAAAAGATTTACACGTAGTGTTTATCGATTTGGAAAAAGCATATGATAGAGTACCAAGAGAGATTCTATGGAAGGCTTTGGAAAAAAAAAGGAGTTCATATACCTTATATTAAAGCAATCTAAGATATGTATGATGAGGCTACAACTAATGTAGTAACAAAAGATGGACTTACAGAAGATTTTTCGATAACTATTGGTCTACATCAAGGGTCAACTCTGAACCCTTATCTTTTTACTCTAGTATTGGATGTGCTTACTAAACATATCCAAGAGCCGGTGTCACGGTATATGCTTTTTGCAGACGATATTGTCTTAATTCGAGAATTGAGAGTGGAAATGAATGAGATGTTGGAGAGGTGGAAATTAACTTTGGAAACTCATGGATTTCGTTTAAGTAGAAGTAAAACGGAGTATATAGAGTGTAAGTTTAGTAAGAGACACACCACTTCTAGCACAGAAGTGAAAATTGGAGAACATATTATACCACAAGTCATACGATTTAAATATTTTGGATCCATCATATAACATAACGAGGAAATAAAAGATGTAAAACATAAAATTCAAGCAGGGTGAATGAAGTGGAGGAGTGTTTCAGATGTTATTTGTGATAGAAGAATATCACTCAAACTTAAGGGTAAATTCGACCGCACAGTTATAAGACATGCAATGTTGTATGGAACTGAGTATTAGACAGTAAAAAGTCAACAAGAGAATAAGTTTAATATTGCAGAGATGAGAATATTGCGTTGGATGAGTGGACACACTAGACGAGATTGGATTAAAAATGAATGCATTAGAAAGAAGGTGGAAGCCACACCTATTGTGGAAAAGATAGTAGAATCAAGACTTAGATAGTTTGATCATGTTGAGAGGAGACCTATAGAAGTCCCAGTTAGGAGAGTAGATGAGATGGAAAATAGTCCAATAATTAGAGGTAGAGAAAGACCAAGAAAAACTATAGGAAAAATTATTAAGAGAGATTTAGATTTAAATGGTTTGTCTAAAAATATGATTTACGATAGGTATATGGCGTCGATTGATCCATGTAGCCGACCTCACTTAGTGGGAAAAGGCTTTGTTGTTGTTGTTATTCTTGTAGAGAGAAAGTTGGGGTTGCACCTATTATAAAAAAAATGTTAGAATCACGTGTTAAATAGTTTGGACATGTGTGGAAAAGACTTATAGAAGTTCCCGTAAGAAAAGTATATCAAATGACGAGTAGTCCAATAATTAAAGATAGGGGGAGACTACGAAAAACTATCGACAAAATTATTAAGAAAAACATAGACTTAAATAATTTATCCAAAAAATATAATTCATAATAAAATTTTATGACATTGTTTTATCTATATAGTCGACCCTACTTAGTGGGAAAAAGCCTATTGTTGTTGTTGTTGTAGTATTGTAATCCCTTTACTTTATCAAACCGCTTCCATTCCCAAGAAATACTTCAAAGATCCTAGATCTTTAATTTCAAACTCATTGCTTAATACACCTTTAAAATGGGAAGTTTCTTCATGATTTCTTGTAACAATTATATTATCCACATAAACTATTAGGATTATAATTTTATCACAAGAAGACCTTCTGATAAATAAAGTGTGATCAGTTTGAGCTTGTGAGTACTTAAGGTTTTTGATGACCTTGCTAAATCTCTCAAACCATGCTCTTAGCGATTGTCTAAGCCCATAGAGAGATTTTCTAAACTTGCACACTATTGTTAGGATGTCTCAAACCAAGAGGATATCTCCATATAAACTTCAAAATCCCAATTTAGGAAAGCGTTTTTAACATCTAGTTGGTGAAATTTTCAATCCAAGCTTGCACCCATAGAAAAGCAAAACACAAACTGTATTAAGCTTAGCTACAGGTGCAAATGTCCTAATAGTCTATGTCGTAGATTTGTGTAAAACCTTTAGCTACCAAACTCACTTTGCATCTATCAATACTCCCATCAACTTTGTATTTCACATTGAACACCCACTTACATCCCACAAGCCGTTTTCCTTGAAGCCTTTAAGTAATCTCTGTTGGGATTTGTAAACACACGCAACAGAAAAATTAAACAGAGCATGCAAAAAAAATCCCTTCCATGGATCCATCATGTTTGCTTAAACCAAAACAAAGTAGAAGAATTATACCTCTAGCGCAAAAAAAACTATCTCTCCTTCAAATTAATCAAGTTTAGATTTCTAGACGTTGCTCTTCACGAACAACGCCCTCCATCGGCATCTACACGAATGGAATTTCCAACACGAACGGTGTGTTAGCACCACATTACATGCATGTCCTTCTCCAAGCTCGTCCACAAAACCACACGACGTCTCTAGTGTATGGCAGAAGTCCTCTCTCTCTCTCTCTCTCTCTCTTAGGTGGTGTACTATTGCAGCTTAAAAATTACGTCTCATGGCAAACCCCAACACTCCTTTTTATAAGAGAGTTTTGCTTGGTCTCCAAGCCAAAATTAGTATTAAATTATAGTTTAAATTGAATTTAAACTTATCACATAACAATTTCGAAATTAATTCAAATATATTAAATATATATCTTATTATAGTTTAAATCAAATTTAAACTTATTAAGTAACTAATTTTAAAATTAAAGTTTAAATAAAATTTAAACTTTAAACTTATCAGATTTCGAATTTCAAAATTAATATATATTAAATATATTAAATTTGTCAACCACCTTATTAAGAGAGATTATATTATCTAAACAAAAAAATAGAATAATCTCCTATGCGAAATAGGAAACAATCTAGAGAGTAAATACGTCGAATGTGGATACTACATTCATTGAATCTAAACACCTTTTTAGATTCAATGAATCTAGACATTCATTGAATCTAGACGCCTTCTAGGTTCAATGAATCTGGACATTCTTGCTCATGTTAGCCTATTCCTGTGTACAAGCCTGCAAGCCCATATAATATTGGTAGTAGGCCCAAAATTCCTTTTAGTCTATAAGTCATAAGTGGCCTTTAACAAGGCATTATAACTACTTAAATTATATGAAGATCGATAACCCAATGCAACCTATCTTATAGCCCATGTCAAATCCCTTTTGTCACATGATATTTAGATCAAGCACAAGGCATGGAAACATCGTCCTTGCATCGCTTAACCACGCTTTCTCGATTTCTACATAGATTGTCAAAACAAATGAAACCCCTTTCATTTGATCATAGTCATGCATTTTTCAGTCTTACTTATCAAAAGGCCCAAAAACATCTCTCTCTTTACGAGAAGAACAAATCCCATGTTGACCACTCATCTTCCTCTACATGGATCCCATTATATCCGATCACAACCTTTATGATCACCTGATTAAAGGCGACTTTTGATTATGTCGAAGTATAATGATTCTCATGTTGGAATCTATGACGATCTCATGTCTAAGGGCTCGATGATATGGCTATAGATGAAATATGCTTATGACCTAATCCATGTAGTTATCTCACAACAAGTCGGCCCAACACCTTGGTCTCTACCAAATGCCTATGACTTTGATTTATATTTACATACATGATCATCTCATGATCATCAATCAAAATCATACTAGTCTTAATTCATTATTGTTTCCACAATGATAATCAACTAAGGACATTTAAGATAATTATAATTACCCAAAGATCTTATTATATGGCAAATATGCAAACAACATAATAATAATAAAACTCTTTTATTAAATCAAGACAATGTTTACAGTAAATATATAGGCCTAAGGCACCATTTCTAACAATCTCCCAGGTCTTATTCTTTTCCATGGTTCTTAGTTCTTCATTTACAGCATCTCTCCACTCAAGATGTTTGAGTGTTTCCTCAATATTGTGTGGTAATTCAACACAGTCCATGTTTGTATTAAACACCTTGTAACTAGGAGATAACCTTCCATAGGAAACAAACATAGATATAGGATGTTGTGTGCAAGATCGAGTCCACTTTCTATAAGTAGTGGGGAGATAGAGATCAGTCGATAAGCTTAAATGAGTGGAAGAAACCTCAGAGTTAGAGTTACCTTGAGTGTTGTTACTAGGATTGGAAATCGGGTCAGGTTGGCAATGCTCTTAATGTTCCTGAACTTCTGGAACAGCCTCTGGATAAGCTGGGACAGCCTCTAGTTCAGCTACATTATGAGGTACTTCAGCCACAAATTCCCCCTATTCTCAAGTTCAAGTGGAGGAGATAACATGGCCTCTATTTCAATGGAAATGGGACCCCAAAACTAATATTCCTCCTCACTTCCAGCTGGTGTCTCCCCTTGAATATGAGTTTTGGGGTAACATGACATCTCTTCAATAGAAGTTACATCCAATGTGGTATAGAATTTTTGGATAATGGGTGAGTATCAGCAGTATCCCCTCTGATATGGAGCACACCCATGAAAGAGGCGTTTAATAGATTTGGGATCAAGTTACTGTGAGGAAAGGCTCTTGGAAGTTTTTGGCATGGAGTATCAAATATAAGCATCCTAAAGGACATTCTATCTATTAAGATAGGATGCAGTTAACATTGCTTCCCCCCCCCCCCCAAAAAAAAAAAACAAGGATTTAGGCACAATGGTGGTAAACATAAGAGAGTGGGCAATCTCAAGAAAAAGCCTATTCTTTCTATCAGCAATACAATTGTGTTCAGGGTTATAGGCACACGAGCTTTGATGAATGATACATTTTTCAAGGAAAAACTAGCCAAGGACAGAATTGAAATAATCAGGGACATTATCACTTCTAACAATCTGAATTTGAAAATAGACACAAATTCAAACTTATCTTTAAAAGGAATATCCAAGTAACATGAGTGTGGGCATCTATTAGGGACAAAACCCAGCGAGCACTAGTTATGGTTTGGACTCTAGATGGACCTCAAATGTCACTAAGAATGATAGAAAAAGGCTGAGATGGTTTGTAATCATGGGTGGAATAAGAGGTTTGGCAATATTTTAAAAATTAACACGCTTCACATTGGAGAAATTTAGAGCTTTTATTGATGAACAAGGATGGGAAATTTTTTTTCCAAATACATGAAATTAAGATGAGTCCTTGATGCCATAACATAATTTCCCTATCCTTCTTAGATACTTCTGCCTTATGTGAGGTCAATGTCATGTGAGACACAAATTTATTCTTCACCTTTATTTGGTACAGCAATTCACTTTCTTTAGCATTGCCAATGGTCTTCCCCAAATCCAAATCCTAAAAAACACATTCAAATGAAAAAATACTTAGCAATACACTTCATATCTTGTGTGAATTTGCTTATTGACAGCAAATTACATAATAATTTTGGTACTAAAAGAACTAATTCAAGAGTTAGTGTCAGAAATCATCACTTTCCCAATTCCAGTTATTGGAGAAAGCGATCCATCAGCTTTTCACACATTATAAGCATTCTTACAACGGCTGCATTCATAAAATAAGGACATGTCACCAGTCATATGGTCCGAAGCTCAAGTCAATTATCCAAGTTACCTCATCTACAACACTAATATGAAAAGCATTGGAGAAACTATCTTTTTCGGCTGTAGTTTTGGTGGCAACATTGGAATTAGATGAGGAACTTTGATTAATTTATTTCTGAAGCCATTCAACCTGCTCTTTGGTAAGAATGCTGGTTCAGTGGCTGTTTTGGTGGTTCCTTCAGGGGCGGCTAAGTAACTCTTGCTCTCCAACTCTCTTGATGGCTTCCAGTCAATTGGTTTGCCATGTAACTTCCAACACTTCTCTCATGTGCGACCAGAATGGCAAAAATGATCACACCAAGGCCTCCCTTTCTTTTGGTTGCTGTCATTGTTTGGATTTGCTCCTCTGATCAGAAGTGCAAACCCTTCTGTAGTGGCAACAGTGAAATAGGAGCCAAGCATAAACTTTCTTCTACTCTTCTCTATAAAACTCTCAGAAAACTTCCTTTAGTGAAGTTAGGGCCTTTGTCCCAAGAATTCTCCCCCTCACTTCATCCAAGGACTTATTTAGGTCCAGGAGGAATTTAAAAATTCTCTCCCTCTCAACAATCTCCTTATACTTCTTTGAATCTGCTAGGCTTTCCCATTCTGGGCATACACATCCATTTGTTACCAAAGGTAAGTTAGAGCATTATAATATCAGGTAACTAGTAGCTCACCTTGTTTGAGATATGGAGGTTACTCTTGATCTCAATAAGATCAAAAATGTTGTCACCATCCAAGTAGCTCTTTTCACTGCTTCCCATATCTCATGGGCAGTGTTATAGAAGAGGAATGTTTGCCCAATCTCAAGCTCCATCATGTTGATCAGCACAGACATCACCATGTTGTTTTCTGGTCTCCAAACCTTGAATTTGGGATCTTTTTATCTATTGGAGGCATTCCACCGGTCAAATATTCATCCTTTCCCTTGTTTGATACATAAAGCATCACTAATTTGCTGCATGTAATTGGGCCATTTAGCTTGTGCCCAATAATAAGAGGAAGGGTCCCATCAGCTACTACTGGAGCTTTTTTTTTTTTTTTAGTTAGGGGGGGTGTTTGTTTTAAAACCCTGTGGGTCCAACCTACTTGAGACTGGGGTGCCATCAGACACCATATGGGTAGAGTGAACAGGGACAGAAATGCAACACGGGAAGGAAAAGAAGGACGTGCGACGTAGAGACCCAGGCACTATGCTAAAGAAGAACTTGGTGCAACACATGATAGGGGAGCAACGCTAAGGAAAAGGGACGTGGATCAGAGGCGATGCTCTGATACCAAGAGGAAAAGGACCAGAATTGGTCTCTGTATATTTTTGTGATAAATTACAAATGACCTGTACAACATTTTATAAGGGAGTGTTTGGTTCAACCGAGGGGAGGGGAGGGGTTTTAATGATATCTTATTTGGTTGATTTGGAGGAGAGGGGAGGGAAGGGGTTTTAATGAAATCTTGTTTGGTTAAGGAAGGGAGGGGAAGGGAGGGGAGATAAAATTAAATAGACAATTATACCCTTATGATATTAGAATTTTTAATTTTTTTTATTTTTATAAAAAAATACTTTTTCTTGCTTTTTATTATTAAAAATAATTTTTTATTTTTATTCAAAAAATATTTTTTATTTTTATAAAAAATTATCTTAAACCCCATTAAAAAAAATAAGATTTATATTATGTTTTAAATGAAAATAAAAGTGGGGGTAATTTGGTCAAATGAAGGAGCAAATTTTCTCTCCCCTCCAAAAACCTTCACTTTTGGATGGGAGGGTCCCCTCCAACTTTTTCATACCAAACAAGGGGAGGGCCTCCCCTCCCCTCCCCTCCAAATCCCTCAAACCAAACAGCCCCTAAGGGAAGGACTGAAAACAAGAAGGAGAATTTTTCTCCAGATGTTCGGCCAAAAATAAAAGAAAGGCATTAGGGAAATTAAAATTGTAACAGCTAGTTACATAAATACACAACTGACTAATTTCAAACAGATTTCAAATCAGAGAAAAATTAGGGATTCCACAAAATCCATATTCTATGTTCAAAAGCCTATTTTAGAGTAAATAATTAATGAAGGAAGGAAAGGAAAACCATTAAAACTACCCATATTTATTTAATATGAACATGAATAGTGAAATTATTTATGATTTCATCCTCAGGTATCATGATTGTCACAATAAATCAATGATACACTGGCTCAAAAGTGATTATACCTTCTGGTCAGCTAAAATTTGACAAAAAATTTAAAAATTAAACAATACAAACCCTTTGAGCAGACAAATTTAAAATAAAACAGAAAAATAGTGTGCTTCTATCAAAAAATAGAGGAGAGATCACAAGCAGAGAGAGAGAGAGAGAGAGAGTGAAAATACCATTAGGAAAATGGAGACAGGTGGTGCATTCATAAGTATAGCTTCAAGTGCAAACTCCGGACTAACATAAATGGTTGCATGATTAAACTGACCAACAACCTGGTATATCTTATATAAGGCCTCAATTGATAGGGTGAAATGTGGCTGATATATTTCCCTTTTTTGGGATATTTTCAACACCGACACCATCATTTGTAGCAAAGGATTAAGTAATGCCACAGCTTCATTCACCAATGTTACATCATGGAGTATGTAAGTAAATAGATTAGATGAAAGTTCCGCAAGCTGCTCAAGGGCAAAATTTTGCAACCACTTCGAGATGCTTCCACATGAAATGACATCATTGACAACCTAAATCATTAAAATTGTGGGAAAACACAGTGAAAAATAAGAAAAATGCCCCCAAAAAAACATAGAACCAAACAAAATTAACACCTATTTGTATTTAGTATCGATTGTGCCACAAACTTGAATAAGCATAGGATATTTCATGAGTTAATCAGACAATAATATCTAAATTTCCACATTCGACATAATCTCAGGTCAAAGCAGTATAATTCTAAAGTAAAGCTTCATCTAAAAGCTTTAGGGTATGACTTCCATGGCATTGAAGCTAAAACAAGCTCAGTACCAGATATTAGGTGGTTCATTTCGGACAATCAAATTTTCATCTAAATAATTTTGGACAATCAAATTATGAATTAAAAAGAAAAAAGAAAAAGCAAAACCATTTAGTATGTCAATAAATAAGATGGAGTTTCCATGATCAATCTTACAACCCACATAGGGATTAGGATGTGATGAGATGATTGTGGGTAAAATACAGTTCAACAAGCACAAAAAGACACTGTCAGCCAGAATTTTACTGAAATCCACTGCTTAAATGAAGCTATGAAGTGAGTCAGTAAGTAGAATTACTGGCCAGCACATCTGGATGAGGTCAATGGCATATATGAAACTATGAAACGAATATCTGGCCAACAAAACCATTAGGAAAGCTAAATGATTAAGTATGCTCAGGAATAAAGATGCAGTTTTACAGTCATCCTTAGGTCCCGTATGTAGAATATAATGAGAATATTTTTGGAACAAATACAGTTGTACAAGCACATACGTTGTCATCTAGAATTTTACTGAACACATGACTTAAACAAAGCTATGAACTGAGTCAGTACTGAATATTTTGGTGCAACTGCTACTTTTCTATAATTGTAAACAGTGAACCATAAGTCTTGGTTTCATGGTCTGATAAGAGTTGGGCAAGGAGATCTTTTATCTCCTTGTTCACATTTGTGGTAAATGGCAAACTGGCCACCAGTCCAGTTTGCTTCCTTCAACAGACCATTTCAGCAGATAAAACCTGACTTATTTGACTGAATCACTCAGGAGTTTTAAAAAGCAGTGTGGAGCTAAAGTTAAATCAATGACCCAATATTTTCACCAGATCATTAACCGGTCTGGCTCCAAAAATTATGATGGAAACACCATTACAAAAAATAGAGCCAAACTTAGGCATAACAACATAAACACACGCAAAATTTGCTTTGAGTTGGCCTAAACCTAAGCCCATGTAAGCAGGATTTTAATTTCAAGAACAAAAATATAGATGCTAAAAGAAAAATGAATCAAGTCACTCAAAAGGCAAATTAAACACTTTCTTCCAAGGTCACCATTTGTATGGACAGCAATACTTTATAGGATAGGTGCTTGTTTGATAATCCTGGAGAAGAGGAAAAGGTTGCTTGGTTAAAGATAAAAGAGTGATCTTTTTCATTTTCTGATTGTGTTTGGCAATGAGAGGGGGGAAAAATTTAAATGGAAGAAAAATCTATTTTTCTTATGTGGGAGAAAAGCAAAGAAATGGAGCTTCCCTAGCAAAGCAGTAATTGATATTTTTTAGACAAAATACCACTGTCAAATAAAAAATTACAAAGATCATCTCAAATATTAATAATACTGCGAGAAGCCCTTGTTGAAAGATTTGGCCATATGCTAAACTACTTTCATTACAGCACCTCTAAAAAACAGGGATTTTGAAAAAAAGATGAAATTTTGACTGCCAAATAAGCCCTAATACTAATGACATGCTGCAGGTTCAAAGACCAAATACAGCTCTTTTCGTAATGTGTTTAATGTTCATGTCCGTTACTGAATCAGCCGCACACATAATTTTACATTGCTGGGTGGTTGTCCCATTATGGAATAAGCTGTTTGGAGTCTTAGCCAAGCAAAAGGCATGCCACCTGACTTTGGAGCAGTTTCTTATAAAAAAGTATCAAGGTTCTGACAAGAATAAGGAGGCAAAAACATTAAAAGTTGTGACAGCATGCTAATTTTTTGTTTGGCTGATGCTTGCATCTATAAATGTGTTATAGCTTCTGGGTGGGACAATATATTATAATGGCTTCCCTATGGTGCTCCTCTGATGGCTTCTACAAGGAGCTGTCTTTGTTTGATATGCAGAGAGATTGGGAGCATTGCTGCATTCTTGGTTCTTGTTTTCTTTTCTTTTTCTTCCTTGTTTTCTTTTGTTGTTTCACTATTTTTGTTTCTTCATCCTCCTTCTCTATAATCTTCTCACATTCCAATAAAATGATTTTTCCATATTAACCCAAAAAAAAAAAGCGGGGAAGGGGGGTTGCACAATGAAAGAATGGGAAATGTGTTGGGATAAAAGTTCATGGGCTTTGTAATTATTTTGGGGGGCCAGGAGTGTCTATCTCTTGTTCATTGCACTATTTTGCCCAGGAATAATGAAGATTTACATGTCAACAAATTTAGCAATCCCCAAAAACATCTAAAAGGGAAAAGGAAAGAAATAAAATCAGAAGAACAGAAAATAAATCGGGCAATGAAAGAGAGTTAAATTACTTACCTTCAATACTGCCAACACTTGCTTCAAGAAAAATCTTTCTTCATCGCCATGAATCCTCTCTCTGGTGACCGAGATGAGAGATGAAAACCATGAAAATAGAGAACAATGTTTCACTAGATGACAAGCAATCTTATGCAATTTAACAGACTTCTGTATAACCTGCAGTGCAAATAAGGTAACATCAATCCCTCAGTATAACATATTTAATGGGAGAGGGAAAACAATTATCTCTAAACTGATTATGGGAGTGTTTATGGTCTCAACTCTCTGTACAGGGTTCCTTTAAAGGAGTTCCCTGGACAGATATGCAGAGAGATTGGAGACTTATTTCATTTCACTGAAGATTATCCTAGAAGACTTTAAGATTAAATGGGAGACTCCAATGAAGCTTTATTGAGACAATAAGTCGCAATCAACATAGCTCATAATCTAGTTCAATATGACAGAACTAAACATGTGGAAGTTGACAAACATTTCATAAAGGAAAAGCTTGAAAGAGGATTAATTTGCACTCCCTACATGTCTAAAGGGAGACAATTAGCAAACATCCTCAATTAGCAAACATCCTAACTAAAGGATTGACAAGTTCAGCATTTCAAAGGATTGTGAACCAGCTAGGGATTAAAAATATATACTCCCTAGCTTAAGGGGGAAGGTTCGAAATTCAGGATTGATTGAAATCCCAAGACTTTTGTGAATAGCCGTAATTGTGGGAACAGATTTGTACTTTTAATTACTGAAGATCAGCTGTAAGTTAGGATATAATAGTAAACTGATTTCTAGGAATTAGTAGATTGTCAAACTTTCCTAGAATAGCAATACCTTGATGTACAAAGTCTTTGTATCCAATCATTTTCAATATGAATGAATTATAGGATTCTCTTCAACTGCATTTGTGCAAGGAGGATACCTTGCATCCTTTTGTGTCCCTTCTTAACATCTAATAATATTTCTTACTTCCTAATAAGAGATTGAGACTCCACACCAATCAAAGAACTACATAGCTCACAAAAAATCAGTAAAAAAAAAAAAAATGTGATAGAACCTAAGGACGCATGGGGAACCCATCCTTAAAAGTGCACTGGTGCACTGTCAAGGGGGGAGAACCATTCTGCTCAAGTACCACACCAACCATCCCATACTATCCAATCCCTATCATAGCACCACCCTTGAAGAGCTAACATCCTAGAGACTGCACTCTGCAACACTTCACTCGGCTTTCTCGCCAACCGAAACCCTCCACAAGTCTCTATACAATTGGCCCACCAACGCTAATACCAATGATAAGACCCAAGGAGGCATGGATAACCCACCCTTAAAAGCACGCTACCAAGAGAGGAAGAACTACTCTCATTAATAATATACCAAACATCCCATGTTACTCGATGTAAGACTTAGGCATCCCATACTATCCAATCCCTATCACAATGCTAGAAAAACATTTGACAATATTAGATCCCCCATTATATTTAGTATGAGATTTCTATACACAAATCAATTAGCTACAATTTGCTAGCAAAGAAAACACACGCATTCAAAGTAGGAGTGTGAAATCTGAATAAATTTCTTTAATTAAGCCAACAAAGAAATGAATTAAAAAAAACTAATTCAAAAATTATTTCCAATCATATTAATGTTAGTTTTGCTCATTTCTTTCAAGGAAAATAAACTCTGCCTTATTGTCAGAAAATTTTGAAGAACCAACCGAAGACATCAACAAAACTTAGACAATGAAACCTACAACTCTAAATGAGATACAAACGTAGCAAGTAGAGAGGCAATCTACATTTCTTCTCTTCTTTTTATTTTTATTTTTATTTTTTTGCGTCATTGATTCATGCTAACATGAATAAACAAGATACAACAGGCACATAGGCCAGCAACAGAAAAAGACAACCAATAAGCATACCAAACAAACAATGAAGAAGCAAAACACCTCACCTCCTAAGCTACCTGTAAAACCATTACAAAAAAAAAAAGAATTACAATGCAAGTCAATTGAAAAATAACTGAAAAAAAAAAAAGAACATTTGATAGACATAGATGGAGAGGTAACACAGCTCCCAACCCTCTTTAACCGTCAAGTAGAAAAGCCTTCATCTTTCTAGATCTAACAAACACTATTCTAAATCTGATGAAATGAATTGCAAGTCTTCACAAACTTATACAAAAAACCAAAGCTCTTATTGTAAAGAGAAGAACACTAGAAAGTTGCTCCCACAAATAACTAAGAAATTAGAGAGAAAAGTAGATGAATGAATTGCAAGGGTGTATATAAACCCTGAGACTATGTCTTATTTATAGGTAAAAAATAAATAAATGTAGTACAAGTATAGTATTAGTGTAGTACAATTCTATATACAATGAACCTAGACATCATTGTAACACTCTCCCTCAAGTTGAAGAATATAAATCTTATACACCTAGCTTGTTACATATATAGTTGATTCAAAGACCCCCGATGACTTAGTGAGTATGTTTGCCAATTAATCATTTGAATTTAACGAATTTTGTAACAAAACATCTAGATTAAATTTTCTCTCTTATAAAGTGACAATCGATCTCGAGATGTTTGGTCCTCTCAAGAAGTATTAGGTTAGAAGCAATATGCATTGCAGCTTGGTTATTACAAATTAACTCCATTTGTTTAGTACTTCCAAATCTTAATTCCTAAAGAAGTTGTTTGAGTCATATAAGCTCACATGTTACTAAAGTCATAGCACAATCCTTGGCCTTAACACTAGACCTTGCAACAACATCTTGTTTCTTCCTCTTCTGAGAGGCTAGATTGCTTCCAACAAGGACACAATATCCTAAAATGAAGCATCAAGGAAGCACAAGTACGACTATTTAGGAGCCGTACCTATACCAGCTTCGAATTGGATACATATTCGGTACGAATATGCGTACCATACAAGTATAAACATACCCCATACATTTCTTTTTGCCTCGATACGCTTCAAAACATTTCTGTCCGTACGGGAACGTGGACAGCAACGTTTCAAAACAGCTGGGAAACAACTTCGACATGGCAGCGAAACGTTTTTGCTTAAATAATGTTTTCTCCCTCATTAAAATTGCCCTATCCATCGAAAGCTTGAGTGCTTCTCCCTCCAAAACGGCCCTCTGCTTCTGGTGCTTATGCTTCTAGTGTTGCTGCATCTCGCCGTGCGTTGCTTGCATTCGTCCTCCATGCTGCATCATCTTCTCTGACGAGACTTCCATTCCTCCATCATCTTCTCGAGCAAGGCTTCCATTTTCAACTTTTTTTTTTTAAGAAACTTGAATGATAGAGAAAAACGAGCTTGAGTTCCTCTTATCTTTAATTAATATTGTTCCTTTTTCTTCTAGTCAAGAAATGAGAACTTGTGATCTTGATTCTTACTAGTGTTATGTGCAGATCTAATTTAGAATTTGCCATCTCTTTCCCAATTGTCCATCTATTTTTGTGATTTACAATATGTGCGTGGATTCTATGGTGTCTTTCGATTTTCAATTTGGCAGCTATCTTAGTTGTACTGCACTGCCCTTTGGTCATCCATATTTCTGTGGTTAGTTCTTCCTTTGAGTGAATTACTAAAAGAGAAAGCACATGCAGTTTCTAGTTTATTGAATATATATATATATATATATATATTTCCCCCATACCAGTATCCTAAAATTTTAGAAATTGTCGTATCCCACGTATTGTGTCGTATCGTACCCGATACGCGTACCCGTATCGGTGCTTCCTAGTGAAGTGTCTATCAACAGGAGACCTAGCCCAGTCTGCATCACTATAACCAACAACTTGAGAATTGCCCTTATGTTCATATAACAAACCTTGACCTAGGGTTCCTTTAGTATAGCGGAGAATGCGAATCACAGCATCCTAATGATTGCTGCACAAAGGTTGTAAGAATTAACTAACTATGCTTACTGTAAAGGAGATATCTAGACGAGTAATGGTAAGTTAGTTAAGCTTTTCAACCAATCTTTGGTATCTACCTAGATCTGCAAGAGGCTCCCCTTGTCCTGGTAGGAATTTGACATTTGGATCCATCAGAGTAGCAACTGATTTACAATCTGACATACCAATTTCATTCAATATATCCAAAGCATTTTTTTTTCTAGGGGCAATATAGCAATTCCAGTGTGAGATTGAGCCACCCAAATACCCAAAAAGTATTTCAATTTTCCAAATCTTTAGTCTGAAAAGATTTGAACAGATGTTGTTTAAGTTGATTAATCCCCTATTCATCATCACCTATAATGACAATGTCATCTACATAGACGAATGGGGTATGCCGATAGAACACAGAATAATCTACCTCACTTTTAATTATTCCAAACTTCTAAATAACAAAACTGAACCTGCCAAACCAAGCTCAAGAAGATTGTTTCAATCTATAAAGTGATCGACGTAATCGACATAGCTTGCCATTCTCCCCCTAAGCAACAAAGCCAAGCGATTGCTCAATATAAACCTTTTCATCTACCTCACGACAGAAGAAGGAATTTTTAATATAAAGATGATGAAATTGCCAATGGTATATGGTAGCCATAGAAAGAAATAATCAAACAAAGCAAATTTTAGCAACATGTGAAAAAGTGTCACCATAATCGAGGCCAAAAATTTAAGTGTAACCTTTGGCGAAAAACCAAGTTTTGAGACAATCAATTTGTCTGTCAAGACCAACCTTGACAGTATACACCCACTGACAACAAACGAAAATTCACCTGGAGGTAAAAGAACTAAATCCCAACCTCCATTAGAATGCAAGGTAGCCATTTCATCAAGTATTGCTTGCCGCCACCCAAAATGAGAAAGTGTCTCACTAACAATCTAGGGATTGGAAACAGAATCCAAAGAAGACACAAGCTTAATAGAGTGTAGACAAATGATGATAACTAGAAAAATTATAAAAGGGATAAGGATTATCAATTGAATGTATACCTTTACGAAGAGCAATTAAAAAATCCTCAGAGGAAGAGTGGACTGAATCAAAGGCCGATACTAGAGAAGAGGGTGAGTCATCAACTACATCAATAGAGTCTAAAGAAGGGTGTGGTTGAGGACACAATGATAAGTTTGAAATGGATGAGAAGAGGTAGTTGCAGGACAATCAAGATAGAAGAGAGGAAGAACATTCGACAAAGATCAAGGCTCAATCAGTGTAATGGAAAAGAAGTAAGTGGATTCAAAGAAAGTCATATCAGCGAAAATGAAGCATCTGTTACTATATAGAAAATAACACCAATATCCCTTCTAAAGTCAAGAATATCCAAGTAAGTACATTTTATAGATTTAGCTATAAGTTTATCTTTTCCTAGGGTCAAATCATAAACAAAGCAAATACAACCAAAAGTACAAGGAGGAAGGTGAAAAAAAGAATCAAAAGGAAACAAAATAAAGTGAGGGACTTGATTTTGTAACATAGAAAAAGGCATACAATTAATTAAATAGCAAGTAGTAAGAATAGCAGCACCCTAAAAACGAAAAGGTACCTGGGAATGGAAAAGCACAGTACGAGCTGTTTCAATGAAATGATAATTTTTATGT
The DNA here is from genome assembly GCA_032878935.1 of Erythrophleum fordii. NCBI lineage: Eukaryota > Viridiplantae > Streptophyta > Magnoliopsida > Fabales > Fabaceae > Erythrophleum > Erythrophleum fordii. Next base: position 1,285,081 of record JAVQMF010000025.1, on the reverse strand, counting down.
ACAGCTATACCATTTTGCTATGGGATATGTACACATTAAGGCTGATGAAGAATGAACTATGTAGACATAAATGTCTAGAAAGGAGCAGAAAAATATTTACATGCATTATCACTCCATAAAATAGATATAAAACAACCAAATTGAGTTTGTATTTCAGCACAAAAGTATTTAAAAAATGGAAAATACTTCAAAACAATTCTTCATTAAATATAATCAAGTGCAACAAGAATAATTATCAATAAAAATTACAAAATATTGAAATACAGAAATAGATGGAATACGAAACAGACCCTAGACATCAAAATGAACAAGTTTAAAAGAGGATGCAACCTGATTATTAACATGTTTGGAAAAGGAAGCACGAGTTTGTTCATCCAATTGACGCGACTCACATTCAAATGACTTCAAAGTAAAAAATGAAAAATAACATCTTTCGAAGTTTGAAAAGACTAGAATAGCCAAGGCAATTGTGAATGAGATGTGGAGAATGGCTTGTGCATGCTGCTGGTGATATAATAAGATGATAAAAGGCCTGTAATTCACACCCAATGCCAATCATCCAACTCGTATTCCAATCTTATAAAAAACCACTTCTGTCAAGAAAGGTAATGGAACAATTAAGAATATGAGTCAACTTGTTGACATAAACAAGGTTATAAGGACATTCAAGAATATAAAAAACTGAATCTAAAGTGAGGGAAGAAAGAATTATAACCTGACTAATGCCTTTGGCAATAGTTTGAGTATCATTGGTAAGAGTAACAGGAGGAAGTAAAGTAGAAATAGAGATGCAAGAGAAAAGATTCTTGTTATCAGAAATATGATTGGAGGCACTGGAATCAAGGATTTATAGGCCAAGAGAGGAATGAGCAAGGCAAGCCATGGAATTACTAGTTTGGGCAACAGAGGCAATGGCAGAAGATTGTTTGGACGCCTGGTAATGTAGGTATTTAGCATAGTCATCTCCTTTCAGTGTAATGGTTTGTGGCCCACAGATGTCTTAACTAATGTTTACACAATATTCATAATGCGAAGGGACAGCCATGTAGGGACCAACAACAATCTTTTATATGTTCCAACCTATTACAATGAGTGCACTGAGAACGTTTGCAGTAAGCATTGCAACAGCCACTACCTTGAGACCCTTTATCACCAATGTGAGAGACCAAGACGAAAGTATCTAAGACAGGGGCATTTGATGATCCAAATATAGGCATACTGGCAAGAAGATGCACATCAGGCAAGTGAGGGCATCATCTAGAGTACGAATAGTAGAACCACCAAGAATCTAATCCCAAATAGGATCAATGTCAAAACAAAAATTGATGAGTCATGACCATAAAAAATTTGTCCCACTGAGCCTCTTGATCAATGATGAAAGATGTAGCAGGCATTAAAAAGTGAAACTCATGCCAAAGGACCTCAATATTGGATACATAAGTAGTAGTATCCATATCCTAGTGCTTCAAATTCTCAAGAGTAAACAAAACAACATAATAGTGACGAATATCATTACAATGAACAGATGCAACCTTATGTCAAACCTTGTCGCATGTTTCATATGGCTGATATTAACATAAAAGATAAGGGTCAAGGGAGTGCCATAACAGAGCACAAAGTTTAACATCAATTTTGATCCACTTAGGTCAATCTACAAAAGGAACGTCAGTCTCCTGCTTTTCTAAATGATGAAAGATGTAGCAGGCATTAAAAAGTGAAACTCATGCCAAAGGACCTCAATATTAGATACATAAGTAGTAGTATCCATATCCTAGTGCTTCAAATTCTCAAGAGTAAACAAAACAACATAATAGTGACGAATATCATTACAATAAACAGATGCAACCTTATGTCAAACCTTGTCGCATGTTTCATATGGCTGATATTAACATAAAAGATAATGGTCAAGGGAGTGCCATAACAGAGCACAAAGTTTAACATCAATTTTGATCCACTTAGGACAATCTACAGAAGGAATGTCAGTCTCCTGCTTTTCTAAATGATCTAAGTATCCTTGCTTTTTGAACCATAAGCGAACAAAAACAACCCAAGACTTATAATTAGATGCACCATGTAATTTCTCAAAAGTAATTATTGAAGAACCACTTATAATAGAAGACAAAATACTTGATTTAGGTTTTTCAAAAGTGGGCATGGTTGTTTGGATAAAAGGCAGCTCTAGAAATTACCGCGGCAAGTGAAAAACACCATAGGTGTTGAAAAAACAAGCTAGGTTGGAAGAATACCACAAAAAGGCACGAAATGGCACAATTAAGACCAAAAACAAGGAGAAGAGCACTGCGACCAGATCTAGATGAAGCACGGCAGGAGACAACGACAAACGTGCTCACACGCACCGGTGTGTGGAGTGCGAGTGCGAGTGTGAGTGCGAGTACAGATATGGATGCAGTTGCTAGAGGCTGCGCATGAGGGCACATGGCTCAATGTCCAGTGATCGAACTTCTAGGTTCTGATGATTAGGACCTTTTGAAGATGATGGAGCAGCACATGGCTCAAGATAAGGCCTAGGCTGTGAAGATTCAGAGTGGACAGATCTGGAAATAAAAAAAAGGAAGAAATGTGACAAAGTAAGTGTGTTTCTGGAAGGAAACACAGCCGGAGGAAGAGGCCACTGGAAGGAGTCACAAAGGCTCTGATACCATAAGAAATTAGAGAGAAAAGTAGGCAAATGAATTGTAAGTGTGTATATAACCCCTTACACTATGTCTTATTTATAGGTTAAAAAAATAAGTGTGGTACAAGTATAGTACTAGTGGAGTACGACTCTATATACAATGAACCTAAACATTATAAACCTAGATGTTATTCCAACAGCAATATAATAGAAAGCGTAAAGAAAAGAATTTTTGCAAGCACAAGTTAATCATTTACCTCAATAATCAGTTCCTTTGACTGAAAATCCGAAAGGGGAGACATATAAAAGCTCATTAGACTCTCAAGGATGGAGTTCCTGATATACAGCATGGCATCATCTTCTGAGTTCAGCCCTGCATATACTAGCCGAAGCATCCATAACCTTTCTGCTTTGAAATTAACCGAAGTACTCCAGAAAAAATCATCAAACAGAGGTATTACCTAGAAATTACAAACCAATGAAACATAGAACAGAATTATTCTTCTATACAAAGCAGAAAATTTTAGGTTAGTCAGTAAAAACAACAAGAAATCTAAGAAAAACATTGAAAATTTGGAGGCCATAGAATATATACCCGTAAATTCAATTTAGAAGAGTGTATCAGCAATGTACTTATAGCCGCAAAATGATCATTTGAAGAATCTAACAAAACACAAGATGCCTCAGCAGCAAAAAGAGCTATAACCGAAGGGATTCTTTGCCATGGCTCTTCTATACTATTTTGCACAGAAGTTAATAGAAGGCGAAGTCCCATTAAATCCTTCCTCTTTTGGCACTTCTGTAAAGCATTTTGGTTATTGATCAACAAATAGCTCCTAAAAATAAAAATTAAAGCACATTTAAAAGCCATCTACATGCTTGATTAATAAAATAAGATTACCAAATTTCATGGAAGGATTGTAAGATCCATTGGCAGTGTGCTCTATATTCAGGGTTGCAGTTTTTATGTGCATAGATAAAAGCCACAATTTCTAATCAGAGATATTTTCAGTCAAACCTTTTTTCGGCATACAGTACTCTTTTTGACTTCTCTATGGATTCTTTTTCAGGGCATAACTCTAGTGAATTTAGAAAAGGATAAGAGCACTTTTGAGCTAACATCTTTTTTCTTTTGCTTCATTTCCCCTGTACACTTATAGATTGCTTTTGAAGGATTACTTATCCTCCCCTCTATTCCTCTTTCTCTAGATAATTTCTTCTTTTAATCCAAGAAAATCTAGTATTAATATAATATGCCTTCAGAGACTCCTGGTCTCCTTATCTCCACAACACACTAGTTGTGCCCAAAAAAAAAAAAATCCTAATGCCAAAAACTAGGAAACTATAGGTGGTAAGTAGCATATGATATTTCAATACCCTTCTTTCCTCTCTTTCGTCATTTTTTCCCTACCTTTTACTCTAACACACCTCACACATTAACATGGTTTAGCAGTATTTCTTTATTTTCTTAAATACTAATAAATTTCAAAATGCAGATTGAGACACCCACGTGAGTTTATGACTCATATCAAGACCTAGATTAACAATGTCCATGTAATTCGAAACTGCAATCCAACTATTGCATAACATTTTAACTTGACACTTTCACCCAATGTGATCTAACTGAAAATAGCCATCACACATCAAGCAGAGGTATCATGCACACATAATAACAGTTTTTTTTTTTAAGAAAAAAAAGCAAAATTCAAAACATTGAACAATGCTAGAACACATTTGGTTTCTTAATATAACATCAATTGGCAGCTCCATACTACCATCCCTTTATCCTTCTTATATATGCAAAAATTGTAATTCCCCAAACTCACAAGGTCATGCAAAAGCTCACCACTACAGATTGTAGCTCAATAGTGAGGGACTCACTCCCATACAATTGGGCAGAAGATTACGGGTTTGATGTGCACTAATAATGCCTAGGCTAGTGAAAACTGTGCCCATTAATAATGGCCAACTGACACATTTGTACTCTGGCTTCAGTGGATTAGGGGTCAAACTAGGAATGAATAGCTTGATGGAGAATCTTAAGCTCCAAGACAAGCACTTGGTCCTGGTTTGTCATTCCATTCCATCCGCTCATAAACTCCTAAACATAGCCTTAGACAAACCTCAACCATTCACACAGGAAATGCCTCTTGGTCCTAGTTTCTCACAAGTATAGATTCCTAAACAATGCCATAGAGGCTTCAACATGCTCCCAGCCCCATAAGATACTTTGGTCAAGCATAGAAATAAATAAGTCCATTTTAAAACGTGTACTACTGACGAACTCTTAAAAATTAAGTTATCCAACAAATGAATTATAAATAAAGAAGGCCATTTAAAATTTCTCTTAAAAATAACCAACATTGTGGAAATATATCAGTAAGCAGATAAATATCAACAGCCATTAAAAGACAATAAATAAAGCAGACAGAACCATAATATGATGATAATCAAACAATAAATATGAGCCCTTTACCAACCTCTAATGCATTATTGAATCTACCAAGAGTCTCATAAGCCAATCTTCTTATCCCAAGGTCAGGCGAAGACATGCTAACGAATGCAATTGCAAGCAACCCTAATGTAGCAAACTCCACAGGCTCAACAAAACCTTTTGACAGAATATGAATTGAGAATTGCAAGATGAATACAGGATCATATTGTTTTCTAACTTGTACATTAGAAGAACATATCTGCATAGGATTTGAATTAGTCAGTTAAGAATAGTGGCAGCAATACCGGAAAAGATACTAACAGGACATTGATACAGATAGCTTAATCGCAAACCTCAACCATTTTCCCCACATTATCAGGTCGAATCTTGGTTACAGACAGTAGCTCATCACCAGTGTTTCTGTCATAGGGAAAAAAAAGAACTGTTGATGTGCATATGTCAGGGTCAACTGGAATATTTTCTCTAAGTTGGTTTGTGGACCATTCTGTAACTTCTTGTGAATCAACCTTGATGCCAGAAGATGTGGATTGCTCCAGAGGATGTCCTATTTTAGATTTCAATGCTGCAGTTCCCCAGAGGCACTCTGCATTAACAATATGCTTAGACACTGATTTACTGATATACTCAATTTCCTGTATCAGCTTCCATATATCCAAGTCAATCTGGCAAAGTGTTGCACCATAAGAATGACATAGCAGTGTATGCAACTCTTTATAATTTATGCCACTATTGTTTCCAGAATCTAAACCAGATTGATGAGCATTCTTCAATAAAAGTATCCGAAGTAATTGAATAATTTCCAATTGTCCACTAGAGAGCTCAACTGTTTGGTCATCATGTGGTCTATCAGTTTCATAGTAGTCAAGAGAAGGGAAGACCAGACATTTCAGAATGCTAGATACACGCTTTAAATAATAATCTGCTGAAGAAGAATGAGACAATTTGCACACTGAATGTATAGTGGGGGCAAATTGAGAGTGGGCAAGTAGCAACTGAAGATATAAATCATATGATAGCTTCCCCTCATAGAGCTGAGTTAACAGAACTTGGAGCATTTTCAGAGTTGTAGGATCATGAAACCTATGTAGAAGTGCAGATCTGATTAATCGCTCAAGGAAGGGAATAGATTCCAGTTGGATAAGATCATCATGCATCTCTACAATCAGTTCAAGAATATTTCTTAACACAAAGACTTCCAAGTAATTATATAGTGATGATATGTTTCTACTCTTTCTAGCCACAGATGGATCAGAAGCTAAAGCAAATTTCTCAACAATAAAATGCCAAACGTCCACTAAAATGTTTATGAATCGGATCTTTGATACTTCTATTTTGCTTCCCATCTCTGAAGCAACATCTTTAAGATCCTCATCTGCTTCCCCATGAAATAATAACATTTTACAAAGTGATATCTTCACAACAATTCGATTAGTGATATTCAAAGACTGGTTCAGCGAATAACAATCAATTGCTTGACAATTACAGTCCAGCAGCTCATCACGTGAAGCAGAACTTGGGTAAATTAACTTGAATAGCTTCAATCGCTTCTTTAGTGTCATTGAATCTCCACTAAGAGCAAAGTGATACTGCAACATCTGAAGAGATTTTCCAAGAAGACTACCATCAACAAGACAGAGAAGTTGTTTAACAGATGATGGAAAGAATTTTCCATAATCTTCCTCAAATATGTCTTTGGATACAAAGCTCCTCCACTGACTGAAACCTTTAAAAAGAATCCTTGAATAAAAGTAAGGTACATGTTTAAAATCTTTGTGATTCTGCTTCCCAAGTCTCAGAGAAATTGAATTCAAGTACGACAAAGAGGCTGGCAGAAGCAACATAAAGTGATCCTCTGAAAGAGTAAGATCAAAGGCTCTTCCCATTACACCAATATCATTATGTAAATTTCTGTTCAGTAGACCCATAAATAATTGCCCAAAGATTGACAAATGCAGAGAGCTCATTTCAGTGAGAATATATAAGAATTTAGCTTTTTTTATGTTTGTCTTGTAAATGCAATGAGAAAGCATTTCCACTGGAGTAATCATTATGATCCTACACATAGCCAATAGTAGAGGATGAAATTTTTGTTGCTGCATGTGTTTCTGCCTATACAAAGCACTGACAGCTTCCAGCAAGCATTTATCCGCACAATCTATTTCAAAGCTTACGGCAAAGTTAACTACTTTACTATAGATCTGCTCAAACACATTAACCTTGATATTCTTTTCACTCATCTCCCAAAATAAATCATATGGTACCATGTTTCTACTTTGCTGCTGGAGATAATAGGACAAAGCATTGAAAGCACCAGCAGCTAAGGAACATCCAACAGATAAAACAGAATTCCTAGCTGTCAAGTCATCTAACTCAACTCTATTCAACATCCAATCTACTAATTCAAGTAGCAGAAAAGGGGACAAAAACTGAATTAAAGCATGTAATGTATAAAATGTTTGAAGGAGAGGTGTCAGATCTTTAGTACAAACAAACTGCTCAAATCTGTCTTTGACTTCCAGAAACAGCCTCTGTTGTAGTGACTTGAACGACTTAACAAGTTCTTTATAAGTAACATCTCTGGCCTTTGATGCACAAAGGTGGGTACTGCAGATGAGCCACACATAGTCTAAAGTTGTTGTCAATATATTTAAAATTGGATTACTGAAATTGTGAACTTCCTCTCTGGATAATATATTTAGCACATCAAAGCTGTTCTCAACATTGCCATTTGCAAGGTTCTCAACACCTCCCAAAGAAAAGGATAATGACATCAAAACAGAAGGATGAGTAAAAATGGTTTTAGCCACTTCTTGTATGTTGTGACTTGATGAACAAAAACCAGAACCTGTAGAGCAGTCAGAACAATTTTCTGGAACCAATAACTGTGCTAATAACTTCTTCACAAGAATAACACACAAATTGGAAAGTTGTTCTTTTTCAACTGATGGATTCAAGCTATGATATGACTGAATGTGATGAGTCCAATGGAGCAGAAGATGTAGATTGGGAAGAAGGGAGCAATCACTAGTGCACTTAGATAATTTATCCAGCAGTAGCTCTTGTATCTTAGATAGCTCTGATGAGTAAGGGCCATTCATACACATCATTGCAGGAAATAGCACATGGAAAGGAGCCTGTTTCAGGAAGAGACTAAATGCAGCAGCATCAGCTTCAGTAGTGTCAAAAAGTTGATTACAATTTATCTCAGCAGAAGCAGCATCAATACTACCACTACTAAGATCTGAAATGGCCATATCCAAGCCAGTATTGAACATTTGGGGCCATAACTTAAAAGCATGGAAAAGAACACTGTGATCAAGAAAAAACACTGACGATATGAAGGAGAAAGGAAGTCCTTGCAGATTGTGTGAAATAACCATAAGTGATGGCATATTCATCAATATTTCATCAATTTCTACACACATAATAGCGGATACAAAAGCTATAGTTATTCCAGCCATTTCATCAACGCCTCCATTACTTAATAATCTTTTTACTTCACCAAGTGTACTTCTAAAAGAACTATCGGGATGAATAGATCTTTCATTACAAGAGAAATGCCAACAACCCTGTTGATGTGATATGCACTGCACAAAGAGCAAGAAATTCTTCAGTGACTTCCACTCACACAAGGATTCCTCATTTTCATCACAGCTACCAAGTTTCTCAGCCAACAGTTTATTAAGTAAAGCAGAAAGCAATTCTGCGTCAACCTATCATAAAAGCAATTTGAACATTAGATTTGCACAAACAGCAAGTAAACTAAACAATAATCACCAGTTACCTGTGTTTGCAAGAGATACTTTACTGTATTGCACATGTATAATAACACCATTGATTTTTCAGGCAATGAGTAGGTTCCTGATCTAGAGCGGATCAATCTCAGACATTTCTCCAGAACACATATTATAAGAGGGCTAAAATCAAGAGATAGATCTGCAATATAAATAGCTAGATCAGCACATAAAGAGCCAAAATTTGTCTTGCCCTACAATTTGGCAACAAAAATTTATCTAAACTTTTACTTTCCTCTAGAGAGAAATGTCCAATTTCTAGTAAAACCTTAATCAGACCTTTATTTGTAAATACAAAATTTATTTGGACAAAAGGGATAGGTAAACAAGTCCAAAATTTATATCCTTAATTATCCTTTCTCATAATATGCCTTAGTAACATCTACAATAATTTCCTTTTCAACCACTTTTACGTAAGTTCTATGAGGAGGGAATTTTTTTTTTTTTGGTAAATCATGTTAAGAGTTTGCACACTCTTGTCCTAATACACCACAAAAACAGTCAATAAAAAAGAATAAATTATAGTAATTAAGATGAATAATAAAATCATAACAAATAGTAAATAATAAAATATATGTACTAATTATAGAAATAATAAACACCAGAATATAGTACATAAAATATAAATTTAATAAAAATAAGAATATAATATTTTATAGTTAATATACAAAATATAAAATAAAATAATCAATAAAATAGAATAAATAAAATAAAATAATGTAAAGTATTATAAAAATAAAAATAAATAATGAAATAATATGTAAAATATAAAATAATATAAATATGCAAAAAAGGAAAATATAATGAATCTAGGGAACAAAGTATTATTACTGGACACCATGATAAGCTTTTGCATAACATTTCCCACAGATTAATACCAAAGCGTTCTTCAAACAGACTGGCCATTTGAAATTTATCATGCCACATCAAAAATGAATACTCAGATACTGAGAGACAGAGAGCATATGATAGAAGTAACTGTAAACAAGGCAAATATAATGAATTTACAGAACTGGGTACCTTTAACACCTTCCAACCTGTGGACATAATTCTTAAGGAGATCCCAATATTTGATTAAATTATTCCCAACCGTAGAAACAGCATCACACAAGAATGATATGACATTTGGACACAAACTCTGTAACACTTCCACCTCCAAGCTATTGACAGAGGATTTATTTCTTTGATAACCTGGCAAAAATAAAAGCCAAGCTCCTATCTCATGAAGGTTCCTGTCAAAAGCACCAGTACTGAACATAGCTGCCTTTGCCAATCTATATGCCTGATCCCTTATGTCATTGACCGTTGAAAATATTAACAGTTTGATGAATGGCTGTAGATGTTTGTACAGCATTGGTGGAGTTCTCAAGGGAATTTCACTATTTGGATGCCATTCAATATATTCCATAAGCAAAGACAACAGTGAGACCTGCAGATTAATTGTCAACTCCAATGGCTTGTTGAGAAGACCCATGAAAAACTCAAATGATCCATCTAATGAATATGGCATGGTACGCTGCACACGGCAAATGAAAAAAAAATTAGATAATTTCATCTTGCATATTTACATTAACTATAGAATTCAGAAAAATTTAGTCCCATAAATTTTATCTTCAAGTACATCAACTATTTCAGCAGACTTTCTTTTCTGATTGGATGATGCAGCAAGATGCTGAACCACCATCGTATAAAGACAAGGGGATGATTCATACAATGAGACTGTCAAGCTAAAGTTGTGTGATAGACTGAAAATTCCAAAAATCTAATTGCTTAGTTGACATTTTGTGGTCAAAAACCAGTTCAAGTTTGTACATTTATACACCTAATTTTAAACAGCAAATTTATGTTAATGTTGTTGAACCAGATTATAGGTTTTCCAAACACCACAAAGATGTATAAGATGCATCCATTTATCCTCAATAGGTTTGACTGCTCATTAGAAAAATAAGAAATAAATTATGCAATGAGAAAAGTTATGATACAACAAACAAAACACTTGAATATAAAAGCCATTTAGAAGAACAAAACCATCATAGGGGACAACTTCAGTGCTTTAGCATTAGCTAACCTCAGACATTACAATCCCATAATGCCATTTTAAAGTACAATAACTTTTTCTTTTTTTCTCTTTTGACAGAAAAAGAATTCATCAGAAAGAATGGGGGATACATCAGTGGAGGACAAAGCATGCTCCTAAGAACAAAGAAATTAGAGGAAAAAGAATACAAACAAAAATAATTAAAACTTTAACGAAGCTGGCCAATCCCTACGCATATCAAACAAAAAGACTGCCTCAAAAATAACTTAATCAGAGCACCATTGGGAGACCACAAACAATAACCGACCCCATAATGAATCTACAAGCATTGAGACCCTCTTGAAGACATGTGAATCTAGTTCTAACCAAGCTAATCATAAAAAATATTTGAAATTTGCAGGGCACACCCAAGTGTTACCAAGGATACCACACAACTTATTCCATAAGATAATGGCCACTCTACAATGTAGAAAGAAATGAGATGCTGTTTTAGAAGCAAACTTATTGACCAAGGGTGAGAAGCAATATTAAAGGCATATAAAACTAAGAGGCATAGCATAAGATACATATCATAAACAAAGAAGTTTTGAAAATGCAACTGAATGATGTTTTTACAACAAAATATTAAGTCAAATGTATATGTCAGTGGATCAAAATACAAAAAATTAGCATGAAGAATTAATACAGAAGAAATTTAATGATTAATGTTTGACATTCCACCTAGCTGCAGATAGTACTTAGGTTTAGCAGATTTTCAGAGAAAAGCCAAAGCAACAGAAAGGATTAATTCAACACAATTGACTTAAAAAGGAAAAGACGATGAGCAAAGCAATCTTAGTCAGAAAATGCTAATTCCAAGTTTATGACAAAAAGAAAATGACTCTATATGAAAATGCCACTATATAGATAACACAAAGCGATATCAAAAAAATTCTACAAACTTTTGAGTGATAGAAATAGCACAGTAATTTTTTTGTCACTAAAAGATCCAACAATCTGATATTCCAAACACCAATCATAATGCTAGACAATCAGAACAATTATCCAAAAGACCTAAGCTACATTAAATAATGGACTAGACTTAGGTAAAGTTTCTCAAGTATTTGCTATCAAGTTCCCCAATAAACATGACACATGGAGGAAACTTTTTAAAAGACCCACTCATGTTGAGCTGTAAAAGGAATTCACTTGTCACATTTTTATTGGAAAACCAAATAGCAAAGACCTAAAAATTGTACCTAGGTTTTCTCTTTAAAGAATATTCACCAGTTATACATGCCAGCATTCAGTCTCCCAAAGGTATAAAGAAACAAGATTCTAGAAAATCGTACATACACGAAAGTATCTGAGTGCGTCAAGCAGTTTAGAATGTAAGTAATTCTCTACTTCCTTTGGTGTGGTAATAATCATAGGACGCATTTCCAGGCCCCAGATTTCCCTCACTATTCTCATAAGATCCTCTTTGTCATCTAATGGATCTGCTCTTGGTGCATTAGAGACTCTTGCCTCGTTGCCAGATAAAGCAATATCTGAAGGAGAACTTATCCCACCAACAACTATATCTATCTCTCTCTCAGCAGTGTCCATTTTTAACTTCTTTATATTTTTGCTGCTATGTTCATGATGGCTTGCAGTTCTTTTTAAACATGAGTCATGTGTTTTGGAACAGCTATCTAAAGAGGAAAGTAGAGTTAATAAAACTTGTGGATCAGGTAGCAATGCTTGAGCATCATTCTGTATTTCTTGCTTGAGAGGTACCATATGTTCCATTAATTGATTGGTGGAAGAAGAACTAGGGTTCAAGACACCAATAAGAGCGTCCAACAACTTGAGTAACTCCAAAAGAAGTCTTAGAGTACCATGTTTCACAAAAAAATCAGCATGAAGTAATCCCTTATTAATCATTGACCTGCTGAATGGACGAGGAAACAAGCACTTCATGACACTCTGCACATCCATATTGACAAATAAATGTCGGCCATTTGATTGAGAATTGATGAATTCCCTAGAAAGGCCACTGCCAACCGAGGAAACCAAGTTAGCTGCCAAAGAAACCACAGCAAACCTGCAAGCACATCAATCACAATCCATAAATACAGGAGGAATAAGAAAAAATACATATTTAATGAAGATAAAATAAATAAAAATTCATATAAATAATTCTGACCATGAAGGTGACATATAATCTTCAAGGTTGTAAGGAAACTCTTCCAAATATGACAAACCAAAAGAAGGTCGGCCATTGACAATAGCTAACAGCAAATCTCTGTGATATTGAATTTCAGTAGCCTGTAGCTTTTTCATAAGCCCCATAATTCTCTTTGCGTTACCTCTTAATGGTATTGGTCGCTTTGTCATGTCAGGCATCAATCCATTACTTGGATCAGTGCAAACCAAAACTAGAAGATTATATGCCAACTCTGTGGCAGGTCCACCACCTTCCCTTCCAGAAATATTGATTAATTGCTCCAATGTCACATTTCCAAATAGAACACTCCGAAGAGCTGGTGGTACCAGTGACTCTTCAACAAGAACTCGATCTCGTAATGTCGACAATACATAAATGACAGTCTCATCATCATCATTTCCCAGCCCACGAAGAACACCAGAATACATTTCCTTTTGCTGTAGAACCCACCTCAACAATCCAGGCCTTCCCACCTCTAAAAACGACACAGCAAATCCAACATACGACTTCCGGAGTGAATTCTTAATCCTTTTCTCGTTTTGTGTCCGTTTTTGCTCTGCAAGCTTAGTAAACCCACCAATTTTGAAATCAAAGCATTTTGCGACCTCAGAAGCCAAACTTGATCCGCGGCGAACAATTGAGGCCATCAGCAAGAGAGCAGCCTTTTGGCGCTTACCTTCTTTACTATTCAGTTCCTTGTAAACATCACCTAGATATTCTACAATAAGTAATCGGGCAAACTTGTCAAGATCCCTCCTGATAGCTATTAACTCCGTATCATTTGGCTTACTTTTCCCCTCGTAATGACTCAGCAAATTAGCAATTAATTCAAAAATGTATGACATTCCCGGTTTCCCTTGCCTAAGCTTCCAAGCATCCAGAAGTTCAGAGCACTTGGGAGAAGCCCGTACATACTGACGAAGCAGTTCCCCTCCATTATCACCTTTTAATATCTTGACAAATTCTTTTGCAGCATCTGAACACAACTTTATCTCAACCGAAGTGATTCTATGCAACAATTCTTTCAGTTTAGCTTCAAGTGAAACTTTTCCCGGGAAGTTTAGAATCACTTGCTGTTCAACGCCAATATTGTCTGTATCCCCAGATTCCATGACTGCAACTATATGGAAAACTCGCACCCGAAGAAACAATTTCCAGAGACCATTTGATTCCTGCACAAAGATTATAGTAAATGGACCCTTGTCGGGTCAATATGATACAAAACTGAACTGGGGTTTTACAGGGGTTTTGTGCGGAGAATATATAATAGCATTGAGAGCAGCGAGAGTGAGAACTTGAGGGAAAGAGAATGGTCAAGCTTATGGGGATACCGATGTGGCCGTGCGGAGAAACCCGTTGTGGCTTTTCCTTTTTGTTTGGTGGGAGCGGTTTATTTGAAGAAAGGTGATGGACGCTTGCAGAAAGCTTAAGTTCGGGTATTTCACCCTAAATACTTATTAGCCGGGCCAGTGTCTTTGACTGGTTTCCGCCATTCGGGTTTACCCTGGGGAAGGGAGGAATTATTCTTTTTTGTGAGACTCAAATGTTAGCAAAATTAACAGCAAAGAATTTTTTTTACAATTTTTTATAATTTAATTTTTTAAAGTTATTTTTCAAATTTATAATCAGATTCTTTTAAAAATATCTTTTCAAATTTAAAATTCCGAACTGAAATTTTTCCAATTATGAAGCTTAAACTCCTTGAGATTATACTTAAATATATTTTATATTTTATTATTAAAATTTCTAATAAAAATATGACAAATGTAAAAAAAACATTTTTAAAACATCTAATTATGTAAGACTAACATATAAAAATAATTTAAAAAGTATATACTTATAATAATTTTATTAAAAAATTTAATAGTAAAGATATAGAAATTATAAATAAATTTTTCTCTAATTTTTTGAAAGTTTTAATTTCATATTTTTAGTTTAAAAATAAACAATATTGGCCTCTTAAATTTTTTTAGATACAATTCATTTGTATCCGTTAGTCTCACAATTCATCAAATTTAATAATATCTTGAGTAAAATGTCAAACTAACAATATCAAGTAAATAAATAACATTTAAGTTATTAAATCTTGGCTAAAATATAATTTTGATTTCTTAACTTTATTTAAATGAAAGTAAAATCTAAGGTAAAATTAAAGGATCAAATAGAATTAAAAGATAAAAATAAAACTTAAGATAAAGTGAAAAGTCCAAATTGAAATCACATAAAATTAAAAGATGAAAGTGAAATATTAAATAAAACTAAGAGACCAAAAGTTCATTTTTGCCACAATTCTTAAGTTTTAGCAATAAATTGTACATACAAAGAGGCAAGTTTGAATTAGTTTTAAAAAGAATATGAGTATAACATTGTTTGTTTTTAAACTTTGACAATAAATTGAAGATTTTATAAAACTAAAAAGACCAAAATGTATTTAAGTCATTTATTATTTATTGTTAAAAATATGTTTATTATTCAAGAAAAAATATAATAAAATGAAACTTACTTTTCTTGTGAAGAAAATTTGTTACAATTTTCTTTTAACAAAATTAGAAATTTTAAAGAAACTTATTCCTTTAAGGGAAAATTAATCTTTTGCTCTTTATAATTTACCTAAATGTTTAAATTGGTCCTTATAGCTATTTTTAAGAATCAATATTAATACTTTGCAAACATTAAGATTAAGTCCCTACCATTTAGTTTTGCAATAATTCTATAGGTTGGCCTCTAATGTGATAAATAAATTCTACATGTGTACTAATGATCCCAATTGGTATGCTAACATGGAAGAAAAAATGAAAAATTACATTCAATGATCCAAACTTTTTAAAATTTACACTAAAGGACCTTAGAAACTAAAATTATTCTAAAGGCCCAAAGGACCTTAATTTTAACTTGAATGGATAAAGATGCCCTTATGTTATTTAAGCCTTTTATTCTCTATCTCTACAATAACAAGATGGTGTCGAAACCTTGAAGGTCATGAACAATCACCACTATCCCCTATTGCATCATGTGACTTAGTTGGCCATCATCAAAGTTTGAAGTTTGGCATCGTCATAAGTCGTTGGTTGGGCTGAGAGAGCTCGAGGTTATGGCGATGAGTTTTGTTGCTTTTGGAAGAGGTGACAAGTAGGGAGAAAGAGGGCAATAGTGAACAAGGTTTGAATTCTCTTTCATTTCTTTGACTTCCCTTCTTCTTTCTTTTTTCTTCCTTCATCAATTTCCTAGAATGGTCTCTAATTTTATTAATTAATGGAGGACAAATGTTCTTTAGCTTTGATAAGATAAACCCATCTTTGATATTTGCCAAATAAAAATCTCAAAGCTATTTTCATTCTTGCTTGGCTTTGAGACTCATTCTAGTGCCTTGTTTGTAACCATTACATTGGTGGCTACAATTATCTCTTGCATCATGCTATTCTCTAAGACTTTGTTATTATCATTATTAATAGTTATAAAAAAAAAATTCTATATCTAAAATGTAGGATTGAATTTCTTTATTATATCATTTTGTAGGATTGTGGAATAGAAATATGAAATGGATATTGGCAAATCAAAGAAGGCTTAAAGCCTTTTCAAGTATAAGGAAAATTCTTTATGCAGTCAAATGAATGTTGCTAAGAATCACAATGCCATAGTCATCTCATTATCTTTACAATTGCTACCATTCCTCTGCAGAAAAATATGTAACAAACAAATACTATTCTAGAGTAGATTGAAAACTATAAAGTTAATTCTAATAGGTCTTCCAAGCATGCAAAGTTGTAGTTTTTCTTCTTTAAAAGAGATGCAATTATACAAGAAGTTGTATTGAATTCAAGAATAAGTTGTAGATAGAGTAGTATAGAATATAATAATGTATGAAGTCGATATATGATACCAAAGTGGTAGGTATTGAACATAAGCTATACTAATTCAAGAATGGAATGAAGATATGAATCTAATCTATTGGTTCCTTTCATTGCTTACAAAGTTATGACTACATCAATAATATATGCAATAAATGAAATGTCATGAAGGCTCTTGCAACTAAGTGCAAGAACACTTTGTATTCTTTTGTATTTACTTTGTATTGAGATGCATTAGTAATAACTAATTGTAAAGTTGTAAGTTCTCTAAAACTTGACATTAACTTTTATCATAGTTTCTTGTAACTTTGAAAAGCCTAAGTTGTAACTTTCAAATGTTCTCACTTATCATTTTGTGAATCAACCTTGCTCCATAACTTTGAGTCACAAAATGATAAGTCATAACATTCAAGACTCACAACTTAAGCTTTTTAAAGTTACAAAACACTTTTATGAAAGTTAATACTAAGTTTTAGGGAATTTACAACCTTGGTCCCAACTTTTGTTTACACTGATTATTTTCGTAAGTTAAGAAAAAGAAAAAAAATTCAAATAATTATAATTTAAATATTAAAATTTTAAAAATTGACAACTTTTCTTCTAATGGAATATAAATTATTCATATAAATTTTGTCACAAAAATTATGAATATAAAATGTATGTACTTTTTCATAATAAAAAGTATATCTCAAGGGCAAAGGGCTCTTGCCATTTTGGTAAAACTTTTGATAAAAATTAAATTTTGGCCCCTAAAAAAATAAAAGTTTACATATAAGTCCTTATAAAATTATATATGACTCCTTAGTCATTTTGTTTATTTTCTTTTCTACCCTCATTCTTCCACTCCATATGGTATTTAGGCCTTTTTATTAAGATATTTTTTCTTCTTTTATTATTTAATGTTTTTCAATTTATTTTTTACATTTGTACCATAATCTTTTTTTAACATATAGCTTTGATAAATTATTTTGTTTTGTTATTTTTATCAAATTATCAATAAAATTTATATATTTTTTAACTTGAAATTATTCAGTATTTCACACAAAAATTTTAATCAATGAGATCGACTAGATAAAATAAGATATATTTAAGAAATATGTTTATTTACATGTCATTTGTAGCATTGGTGCATGAGGTAATAATTAAAGAGAAAAGATGCTTAAACCAGTAAAAAACATAGTTTAGAGCTTAATATAAGAGTGATTTACAACTCTTTCCTCTTGTAAGCTAAGAGGAGAAGAATGTGATCTTAAGCTACTGGAGCACAGTGATAAAAATGATAATTAAGGCAATGAATTTTAAAGATTTTTCCTGTATAGCTACAATTTGTATGTTTTGCATTCTTGTCTAAATTAGTTCTTATTTTCCTTTTATAGTTAGGTGTCTATGTTAACTACTATCAAATTCCTTAGAGTTGATAGGGTTACCTTAGTAATGTGAGCCTTGATAATAAGTCCTATTTTCATGCATTTTTCTTAAGGTTTTTTCCTAGGACTTATCAATGCCTTTCATTGTTTTTAAGCCTAACTATATCTAAATTTACTTAATTTTAGATTTCTTGTAAATTGATGTGATTATAACGTAATTCTACTTTTTCTCCTAAAATATGGACTAAACTACAAGATTTTGTACAATTGGGTTGTACTTGCAAATTACATAGTTTGTGGCTAGTTTATAAATAAATGAAGCCATAGTTTTATTTGTGTATCTTAATTGTGCTTAATTTGGTTTAAATATTATTTAGTTATTTCCTCTTTATTTGTAGGACATAGGTGCAAATATATGAAGAAATCAAGCCATAAGAGTAAAGGATCAAAGTTCAGAGGCCAAGTAGCAAGAAATTCATATTATGGATACATCTTCATGTTGGTCATGATAGGCTTTTTCTTGGTTGTGACATTTAGAGTTAGCATTTCACACCCTATTTGTATGTAGTGACAATGCAACAATGTTTATAGATATACTACCTTGTTCATTACAACAAGCTGTAACTTTATTGTAACAAGCAACAATTAGGGAATTTTTATAAATAGCTCTCATAGGAACAATTTTTAGAGAGATTTAATCTTCTTTAGTTACTTTTAAAGAGAAGAGAGCTTTAGGATCTTAGAGAGAGAAAGGAAGATCTTGGAATTATAAAGAAAATATTGCAAATCCAAGGTTAGTATGATAATTCTTTGGTGCATTTGTATATCTTCATACTGGATATGAAGGCGTCCCAAGGAAAGGAAATATGAGGAGAATGGATATATCGAGGGATGAGATTTAACTAAGAAAAATGTTGTTTACTTCTTTTAAATTTAAAAGTGAAAGGGATGATGATCCAATTGAACATATGGAAGATTTCATCCAAACTTGTGATGTGTACTTAATTATTAACCATTTACAATGGTTCTGAACACTAAATGTTGAAGCAATATCCATAAACAAGGCATTAAAAGAAGCAGTTTTAGAGAAATATTATGTTGATAATGAAATAGTAAGGAAGAGGAGAGAAATTCTCCCTTTTATACAAAAAGGAAGGAGAATCAATAGGAGAAGTGTGTGAAAGGCATACAGTTTTACTAAACAATTACCCATAACATGGAATTCCCTATCATCTTAATTTGTAATTATTCTACAAAGGATTGACACTTGGTGATCGAGGAATAGTAGAATTAGCTCTGAGTGCTAGTTTAAGGATAACAAGGTCAATTATCTATGGAGCATTATTTGATGAGTTAGTCGTAACTTCACATAAGCAAACAACAATTAACAATGAAACTCTTACAATTGAATAAAGGTAATAATTAGTAATTATCCTAAATAAAGGTATACAATCTCAAAATCAAAAAATAAGTAGCTTAGGGAATCAACTTAATTAATTAGATGAAGTGATGGTTTAGAGAAATAGGGGTATCAGCAAAAAAGAATTAGAAGTAGAGGAAGTTGTTGGGCACATAACCTACATTCCTTTTGCAATAATTGTACCTTTTCTTAGAATTTTAAGAGTACCGTGATAGAGGATGATCTTTACTAGGCCCAAGATGATAATCATTTCCCTCATATATTGTCCTAACTTTACCTTCTAAGTAACAAAGAGTCTTTAATGTTGAAGATGACAAGACTTCCTTAGTATTATATGAGGAAGTGCTTTAAGCAGGGTTGCAATTTCCCTCAAATGGGTATGTTAGCTTTATAGTGGTGTCAATAGGAGTGTCTTTTTGCTAATTAAGCCCACTCACAGTCTAGTGTATCTTTAATTTTATGGCCTTCTATTGGTATGCAAAGGTAGAATCATTCATTTCCTTTGGCTTGTTATTTCTTTAAGGTTAAGGAGTATACCCTTGTTATGGGTGTATTCATAGTTAGAAGTAGGTTCAATTGTTATCTCTTCATAGGACAACTATTTGAGGTATAGGTGGGCCCATTATTTTCTCTTCATATGATGTATTGATGGTTAGCAAGAAGGCTCCCTTTTGGTGAAATTTCTTTGTCATTAATGAGCTCAAAGTTGTGTTGAAGTATGTTAGCATGTGGTATATCTCTCAGATTTATGAAGGTAAGAGTGCACATGTGTTATTGTTGTACGTATCTTTATGTTGTTTATTTCCTCATTTTTGTTTTGTATTTGTCAACTATGCCTTGTGACCAAGGAGTGCTTTCTTAACTACTATAGAATACCAATCGAAAGTAGCTTGATTAGTTACTCGTGGCTACCTCAAGCTCCCCTCCTATTGTTGTTGCCTCATTAGTGAGCTATACATATGTATATTTAGATAAGCATATGTTGTAAATACGATATCAAGAGGTTAGGGATTCTTCTTGTAATCTTAAGGATGACGTGTTTGAGTTCATGTATGAAGATCTAAAGGTTGATTTTGGTGATCCCAAGGATACTTTGGAAAGAGAGACTAGCAACACTATGCCAAGGTGAGCTACATATATTAATGGTTTCGTAAATGGGGTTTAAAGGACTATGCTTAACTTTAGGCCTCTATGATGATGTTAGAAATATAATACATTTTGTAATAAACCACATAAAAGAGTAACAAACAACACTTATCTTTATAAGTGTTGTGTGATACTTGTCTACTCATCTTTGAATCTTTTAAGTAGTATGTTTTGCATTAGTTGTTGATTAGACCATTGTTTGCATGTTCATGTAAGGATGTGCCTATGAGATAAAAGTTATGCATTAAAAAGAAAACCTAAGTGTTGATTTGAGTTATGCCTTTTTGAAGGGCCAAGATAATGCTTCATCTTTCATCATGACATTTTGTCTTTCTACCCTCTTAACATTATATTTTAATATGAATCTTTTTGCATCTTATATGTTAAGATATTTTAGTTGTTCCATGCACAAGATAACATCCCCCTTTTTTTTTCTTTGCTATCACATCTACATGTGAAGGCATTTTGGAATTCTTTTATGTTTGTTGAAGAGTTGCATAGTTTAACTTTGTCAAACAAGTTGAAATATAGATCTAAAGTCATAGGTGCAAATTCCTTGGATGAATAGATTTCTCATTGCCTTTCTTCATCAAATGCATGGAAGGATGTCATCAATGAAAGGATTGTCAAGGATGTCCTAAATTAGCAATCCACATTTTGTGTTTGGCTTTACATTAGTGCCTACAAGCATTGATTTTTGTTATATTGCAAGCAAGAGATATCATCTTTGCTTGTAAGAAGTAGGAATTATATGGGGTTATTAAGCTAAATAGGCTTTTTCTTTTAGGGCTACATCTATCTTTCTTCTAAAGTTTTGTGGGCTGTGGATCTGTGTAGGCTTTTTTCTTATTAGGATACATAGACCTTTGATCATTACAGCTACATAGCCTACCTTTAAGGTTACGTAGAATTTTCTTAATTGGAGCTACTTTGGATATCTTTGAGATTGCATATACCTTTCTTGATTAGAGCCGAGAAGGTTATCTTTGAGGTTGCATAAATTAGTAAGTACCAAAATGTATTAATTTTTAGTAGTACTTTATGGGACTTATCATAAGATTTAAGTGACTTTTTTTCTTTTACGGCTTTTTTCATATTATTTTGCATTCTTGTTTATTAAGGTGCAAATTAAAATTATTTTGTGAAAATCCTTCAAATTAGGACTAAATTGCAATATTTTGTAAAAATTGGCTGCATAGGAAAGTTGTGGGAAAGGCATATACCTTTTTTTATTGAAGTTGCATAGGCCATCTTTGAGGTCGTGTAAACCTTTCTTGATTGGAGCTATATAGGCTATTTTTAAGGTTGCATATACCTTTCTTGATTAGAGCCGAGAAGGTTATCTTTAAGGTCACATAGATTTTTTTTTATAGGAGTTGCATAGGCCACCTTTAAGGTTGCATAGATCTTTTTTTATTGGAGCCACTTATTATATCTTTAAGGTCATATAGATCTTTCTTGATTGGAGCCATTTACGCTATCTTCAAGATCACATAAACCTTTCTTGATTGGAGTGGCATAGGTTTTCATTAAGGTTGTGTAGACTTTTCTTTATTAAAGCTATGTAAGCTATCTTTGAGGTCACATAGACCTTTCTTGATAGGTTATGTATAAGCTATCTTTGAGGTTACATAAAACTTCTTTAATTAGAGCCATGCGGGCTTTTTGTAATAAGAAGGTTCTTGGTGTTGCTTTTTAGTCCTTAGAGCAAGATTTTGGTTGAACTTTTTAGTTATTGTTCTCTTTATTTGCTAAAGATAATATATCTGTATGTGTCAACAGGGAGCAGGGTATGCCATACGTCTAGGTAGGCCTCAAAAGAGGCATGCTATTGAGTTGCCATTTAATTCATTGACTTTTATTTATTAGGTCCCGATTAGGTATAATAAATTTTCCCTAAAATTCTCTTTGCTCTACCAATTTGTATTTTCGTCATTGATTACTTGGCCTTTTTTGAAGGGATCTTTAATCTTCTTTATAAAATTCTTTTTTTGGCCTTTTGCTATTCTATAAGGAGGTTTAAATGCATAACAGGTTGATCATTTTGCACTTGTCACTTGTTGCCTATAAAAGGTGTCTGGGTTGACCAATTTAGTTTATGCAAAGATGAAAAGGTTGGTCTCTTATTTTGTTTATTGTGTTTGTAGAGACCTTTCTTCTTTTGTGAAGTCTTTTTTAATTTTGTCTTGTTAGTTGTGCAAGTTTCTTTGATTTTATAATGTTAAAGAGATTTTGTAGTTATAAAGGAGATAGTTTATTGTGCCTTGTGATGAAAAAAGAATAAAATAAGAAGATGAAAGAGACACTTTAATTTTTTTTAGTGGCCTTTGCAGTGGCTAGGGTTTCCTTGGTTAAATCTACAAGTAGTTATGGTTGCCTTGGTTCTTCTCCTCATTAACAAGGCTAATTCATGTTATCATTCACATAAGGAAGGGCAACCATACTACTTTGCTGCCATAACCCAATCATTGTGATTGCATATGTTATTTTCTTGGGAAGAAGTTCACATGTTGTGTCTATCCCATAGGCTTTTGGTAGTCAACTTATTTGTTTGTATTTCTTTGTCTCTTTTATTTCTAATGTCTCCATAAGCTAATTTAGTAAGAGCTTGTTGTTGAAAATTTATACACCATGATTGATCCTTCTTATGTACTTCTTGTTGTCTATTACCTTACTAATCCTTTTCTTTTTACTTTTTTTCCTTTTCTTGTAATCGAGTAACCTTGTATGCTTATTCTCTTAAAGTAATATAGCTACCCTCTAACTTATGGATTTGACCTTATACCTTAAGTGTATCTATCTATATTTTGGAATGTGAGTCTTTATTGTTTTTCTTTGACCATAGAGTCCAAGGTGATACCTCTTGGATAAAGGTTGCTTTGTCCTCATCCAACCAATTTGAAATTGATTGTTCTACGATTTGCTATAAAGGAGGTCATCTTCATAGCCCTTATTAACTGTCAAGGAAAACTCCTATAGGAGTTGCATTCCTAAGGCCTAAGTGGAGAAAGAGCCATAAGAGCAGTCTCATGGGATGAGCAATCTTCTTGGGCAAGGTTAAGATCTCATTAAGAGCATTACTTCCTCCTATTATAAATGGCAATAAAGGCATAATAGGGCTAGGATAAGGGTACAGTGACTTGCCTTGAAAATTGTTTAGAAGAATGTTTATATAAGCTTTAATGTGTTCATTGTTTTTCTTCCACTTGATGTCCTAATGCTAGCCCTTGCCTCATAGCTGAAGGCATTGTACTTCATTTTCTTTAGTTGTAATGTAGGTTTCGGTTGATCATTGTGATAGAACACTGAAATTTGATTAGAAACATTTTTGCTTGTCATTGTTTTCATATAGTTGGAGAGAACATATAACGTCATAATCTCCAATGGTTTGGTAAGGACAATAGTTTACCCAGTTAAGGTTGCAGGGCATCCAATTGAGATTGTTGTTGATGTTGCTAGAGAAAAAGAAAGTTGTACAAGGTGTTGCTAAACATTATTGCACCCTTAATAGGAGCCATTAAAGGGAATGTTTCTCTATTGAGGCTTGTGATGAGGCAAAAAGGCGATGTTACAAAGGCAAGACACCAACCATTGGCAACAATGAATAAAAGGGATAATGAAAAAGATGACATTATGCTATTGCCTATGAGTGAAACATTTATCTATACTGAATGTGTAGAAAAGGTGAAGTCATAGAGGATTGTAAAAAGCTTCTTTGAGAGAAATAAGCAATGCTATATAGTTGATGTTGGGCTAGAGAAAGTGGGGGTTAGCTAAGGCATTCCCACTATTGGAAGTATGGTTAAGATGAAGGCTAATATTGAAGCTAAGTTAAGCTCAAGATGTAGCATAAAGGCCTTATAGTTCTTATAGGGCTTTCTTGTTTTTAGCCATTATGTTAGCCATGCTTTTTTAGGGGGAGTTTAAGTTATCCAAGGCATTCCCACTATTAGAGATACAATCGAGACGAAGGCCAATTTTAAAGCTAAAATGAGTTGTACAATTACAGTCAAAG
This sequence comes from Erythrophleum fordii, assembly GCA_032878935.1. Classification (NCBI taxonomy): domain Eukaryota; kingdom Viridiplantae; phylum Streptophyta; class Magnoliopsida; order Fabales; family Fabaceae; genus Erythrophleum; species Erythrophleum fordii. The sequence continues at coordinate 1,260,175 of JAVQMF010000025.1, read as the reverse complement.
GGAGGACTGCTACAAAAAATGAGGTGATACATAAGTTCACAATGTGAGAATGTAAACCTAAATTAGCCTTCAAGGTGAGAGAAGGTCGAACACTAGAACTTTTTTAGGTTATCCTATTATTCCAATTACGACTCCATTGGTTTACTTTCAGTAATCTTTAGCTCATTCATGGGTTTTCATTTTTATTCATTCCTTCATTGTTTGCAATGAGTTCTCCACAAAGTTCTTTCCTAATGAAATGATAAGTAGTTCATTATAATTGAAATTTAAATTTACTAATCGTTTTTTGGGGCTTTCTTTATAGTTCTTTACTATTTGTAGGCAATTATGTCACTTCATAGTTTCTTATTATAGTCCATGACATTAATGGATCACTCATTTGTCTTGGAATAGTAGAGTGACTCGTTGGTTTTATAGACTCTCTAGCCTTATATGTTGGACTTTGGTACACCAGTAACTATTCTAGTTGTTAGAGCAATTTGTCTTTATTTGCACTATACATCTCGAAGATTTGATGAAAATGGGTTTTAGCCCCCTACTTAATGCACTAATTATTGGTGCTTGAGGTAATAGCTGAAATTAAAAAAAGGGTTATTAATAAGAATGTAGTTTGGAGCTTAGTATAAGAGAGGTTTACAAGCTTTTTCTTCTTATGACCTAAGAGAAGAAGAATGAAGTCTTAAACTATTAGAGTATAGTGATGAAAATGGCAAGGCAATAAATTCCAAATATTTTGCTTGTGCAACTAGTATGTTGTCTTCTCTTTTTGTCTAAATTAGATCCTATTTTCTTTTTATAGTTTGGAATCCATGATAATTGTTGTTAGCTTCCTTAAAGTTGGAAGGGTTATCCTTCAGTAATATTGGTCTTAAACAATGTGAGATAGATCATATTAGGCCTATAAGAATTTTTGGCCTACAAGTCTCCGTAACATGTAGCAAAGTTACTAAAATTGTTAAAGCAATGCACACTACATCATGTTATTTTATAAATAATTTTAATCTAATATATTGACTTTTTTATATCATTTAAGTAGTAATTTAATTTCTTTCATATTGTATGTATATATTGTAAATAGTTATAATTTGTTTGTAATATATTAATACACCCTACAATATAGGCCTCTTAATTCTTTTTTCTACTTTCACCCCTATAATCCAAGTTTTCTAAATCAAATCTAAATTTTTTATATAATCAAAGTTTAAATAGCATGTATTATCTAGTTAAACTCTTGTTGATAGAATTAAATTTATACATTTTTCCATGTGCCAAATTGAACACCAATTGATCTTTGACAAAATTTTGGTGTACACTTTTTTCTGGGGATATTTACTATTAAATTTTATAATTAAAAAATATTTTATCACTCAGTATTATATGTTTATTTATTCAAAAATAATTTTCACATATAATGTTATTAAAAAAAATTAATAATAAATGCCTTAGAAACATTCCCTAAATTATATTCTTGACCTTTTTCTACGAATTGCAATTGTTTTTTTAGGATTTCATACTTTTGCTGTGTTTCATAATCATCAATCTCACAAGATATTAGAGTTTGTGGTTAATATTCCTGCACAATTGATTGATTAGTATTATTGTTATTTATATATTATTATGTAATTTGTTAACAAAATTATATAATTTAATTTTAAATCATGATTGAGTCAGATATTATATTTTACTCAATTTTTTTTATTTTGAAATACAATCACTATGAAAAAAAATTATAAATGGTTATGATTTTCTAATAAGGATAAGAATGATGTATAATTTCTTATATATTTGCTATCATGTCTCTTAATAAAAATATAATAAGTGTGTGATTCTCCAACAATATCATGACAAATATTTAGTTTAATTGGACAATCACATAATTTTTTTGTAAAAATTTTACATTTGTCATGGTATTTTTAGAGAACCAAATAATTGTTATATTTTAATGAAGGAACCTAATAACAAAAATATAAGAAACTACATATAAATTTTTCCTTCTCGTAATGACTATAATTGATTGTCACTAAATTGAAACTTAGTGGCCATTTTATGAACTACTGCTAGATTAGTGAATTTCATGACTAGTCTAATAAAAATTGTTGTTAAATTCAAAAACTTAACTATGATTTTATCTAAACACTTGTTAAGTTACTTTGTTATTTCTTAGATATAATGGAATATTATTATTGTTATTGTTATTATTATTATTATTTATGTTTTTCTTTGGATATAATTGAATCATGGCATTTTAAAATGTATTCATCCTTAGTTGGGTTAGGATTGCATGAAAACATTAAAGGATCCATTGCACATTCACAGAGGTCTAATTACAAGAGCAAGAGATAAAAGAATGAAAAAAGCTTTTGGGCTTCACATTTTGTTAAGATTTATTTTTGTTAATTGTATATGGGTTGAACATTACTTTTTATTTAAGTCCATGTATTTAATTTTATGTTTTGTATTAGTTTTCTTTTTAATTGAACTTTTTATTATAAATGGGTTACTAATCCTATTTGGATTGGAAATCTTATTAATTTATGCATTTTTAGCTTTATTCCATTAACTATTAGGGTTTCTTTTGTTGTCTTATTTATAATATGTGAATAGTATTTTTTTATTAGACTTTGGATAAAATAAATGTGAATTTTCAAAGAGTGCGTAAGCCGTTTCTCTTAATTTTTTTCATGAACTATCAATCTTATCAAAGATTTTGATCTTTATGGCATTTAACCATAAGGTTAGGATTCTTGGAATTTGTCTTTTAAGAGTTTTAATCTTCCTTTTTTATCTTACTTCTAACTCTCTTGGGGTTTAATTCAATCTTGTATAGGTTTGAGGTACTTATTGTTTAAGAGTTCACATTAGTAGGTATTAAAGCTTGGCTCTAAAAATCAGGGTCTTTCTTATCTTCTTGTCAATTTTTGTGTTTTTTATTTTCTTAGATTTGAATTCTTCCTATTGCCTTATTTAGTTATTACTTGTCTTGGGGTTCTTCATCTTTCCTAATTGCTTTTTTCTTTCTTAGTTTATTTTTAAAAAAGGGTTAAAACATGTTATATACAATTAAGGAAATAAAGCATATAAAAAAAGATAAAAGTATGTGGAAGACATACTTACGGTGTTTTCTTTTTATCTAATTTTACCATGTTTGAGGAAACAATACACAAAGGAAGAATCAAAATAATGTTTCCATTTAATGCTAATAAATAATTTCCTTTTTTGAATACTAATTAGTAATCTTTCTTTTTTTAATCATATTTTCTTTTTCTAAAAAAATTTTTTTTGGGAAGTGTTATCTTCTTTGTTGTTACCTTACCTATTTTTCTTTTATAATTTTTTTACTTAGTGTCATACCCGAAAATAAGACTGCGTGGCGCTTAAACAAAGAAAATTTCTTGAAAAGAAATTCGATTCAATTTCTAAAAAAATGAAAACTGAAATCGAAATTAAGACAACTAGAGTCACCACTAAAATTTTAATTTTTGAAAAGTCAAAACTTTGGAAAAACCTTTTTATTTTAAAAATAAGAAAAATAGTCTACGAACCAGAGAATAAGTTCGGGAGTCGGTTGTGAGTGGGGAAGGTGTTAGGCACCCCACAACACCCGTTGCTAAGAACGGTTACCCTAAGTCAGTTGTGCAAAATCAATATGGCCTTAGTCTATTTTAATTCTCCTAACAAATCACATGCAAAATATGAAATAGAAATAAAAGAGATGAAATCAAAAGAGAAAAAAAATAAATAAATAAAAAGGAAGAAAGAAATTAAAGAAATAAAATGGGAAGAACAACATAAAAGAAAAGAATTTAAAAAAATAAAAATTAAAAAAAAAATTATTTAAAAGGGCGGACTTGACCTAAGATGAAAAATTAGGGCCTACGTACCCCTCAAAGGGATCAAAATCCACGTAATTCGAACTGGTCGAAAAATATGTTTTTGTTGAGTTTTGTTTTTTTGTTTCTTTGTTTTTTTTTATTTCTTTTTTTCTTGTTTTTGTTGTTTTGTTTTTGTTCTTTGTTTTTCTAAGTTTTAATTTAATTTTTCTTTCTATTTAATTTTTTCATTTGGGTGTTGTTTTTTTTTTTCTAAAAAGATGAAGAAAAATAAATCACTTTTCCCTTTAACGAATAAAACGAGTTTTGATGTGTTTTAATTTGTTAAAGAAAAATTTAATTTAATTTCTTAAAGAAAAATTTAATTTAATTTCTCTTACATTTTTTATTTTTTTTTCTCTTGCTTTTTACTTTTCATTCATTTTAGTTTCATTGTTTTTTTTTTATTATTACCCTTTTTCGTCTCATTGTTTTTGTTTTTGTTGTATTTTTTTTTTAAATTTGTTATTGTTTTATTCTTGTTTTTTCTTTTTGTCTATTTTTTGTTGTTGTTATTTTTTCGTTTTATATTTTTCATTTTTTTGTTTCCATTATTATTATTTTTTCATCTTTTTTCTTCTAATTTGTTTCTTTTTGGCTAATTTTCATTTTGTGTTCTACTTTTATTTTTAGTATTTTTCTTCCTCTTTTTTTTTTTATTTTTGTTTGCCTTTATTTGTGTGTATCTTTTATGATTTTCTTTTGTATATTTTTTTTATTTTTGTTTTTGATAAGAAGTGGAAATCATTCGGCCTAAGAATAATTTTAAAATTGATTTGTATGTCTTAATTCAAAAATGATTAGACTAATTTCACTTCTTTAACCCCTTTCATCATTCCTTTTTTCTCACGCTTGATATCGTTTTAATGAGGATTTTCTTTTGCTTAGTTTTATGCCGCCTTTTCTAACATTTTGTTTTAATTTTTCATTTGATTATCATGATCCCCTTTTTTTATTCTAAAATTTCTTCTTTTAAATTTTCCCTTTTTTTTTTTTTCCTTTTATGATTACTCTTTGTTATTAGTTGGATTTTTGAATCAATTCTTGAAATTGTTTCTTAGTTGAGAGGCTTTTCTTCTTCTTTTTTTATTTTTTATTTTTGGTATAAGATTATGGGTTGGAAAAACCTTTTGACATCTTTTGCTTGTTGTTTTTTTTCTTATTTCCTTATTCTGAAAATTTTCTCTCTACCTTATCTGAAAAGAATACTCCTTTATTTCTTGATACCATTTCCTTTAGTTGTTTCTTTTTTTTTTTTTTGCATTTTTTTTGTTTCCTTTAAAAAATTTCTTACTTTGGCGTGCCCTTTATTTGGAATCAAACCCCATCTATATAAGCTAACATAGCCATAAAACTCAATAATGGTTAAGGAGGCTTATTGCCACACATACCTTTAAATTGATTCGCCTATGTCTGAGGGGACAAGAAATCCCACACGATTAAAAACTAAAAATGAAACGAAATAAAACCAAAACGAAATAAAAGAAATAACGGTAATATCGACGTCCATACATTAACATTATGCATGCTTGAGTACAGATAATCCATCCCTAACGCTTTGGATTCTACTTGTAAATTACGAAAGGATCTTAAGTTGTAAAGAACACCATCCAACTTGTTTCTTTTACTCCTTTCATCCATTTGAGATTTTTCATTGTCAATTTACTATATATTTTATTATTCTTCGATTTTAATTTCTGACTGAACACTGCCCAACATTATGAGAACTTCCTTTTCTTTTCTTTTTCTTGCTTAACTAAACATCGCGCTGAAATATGGGGCAATCCACGAACCTCAAACAAACCCAGACATCCAAACCAAGGCGAGGCTAAAATTTGCATGGATCTATCTACCCACGCAGCAACCAGCATTAACTAAGCCTAAATTGGATCCTCTCAGTGATAGGATTCATTCTCACTCAGCATTCAACATGAGATAAGATTACAAACAAAACTAAATCACGAATTAAACCACCTAAACATACATGAAATATCCCACCATTCATCAAACAAGGATATTCGCATACAAGGATATTCGCACAATCTTTAGTTCTGAAACATATCGCTACTCATCACAAAATCACAGCAAGAGGGAAAATCAAAACAGGTACACCATAAATCTGCCAGCACCTCCTTTTCAACAACCATGATCAAACATTATGATTCAACTTCACCTTTTATCAGGCATTTTATCGAGCACCTATTGTGCGTGTCCTAGAATGTATACAGAGCAACGCATTCGGACTCCACCCACAACTATTTAGAATGATAAAATCGTCCAGCAGTCCATTCCAGCACAGATCATCAGCAATTGCAAGAGAATTCTATTGACAAGTAAGGACAGTAATCCAGATTCATACTTACCTTTGGAGTGGCAGGGGACAAACGAGCTCTTCCCTTTTCAAATTCTTCTGTCCGAAAATCCCCTTCCACTGTGGTTCACGTCCTCGACTTTTGCTTCTGTCTCCCTTCCCTTTTCCAATTCTCCTTGACTCGAATCGAAAGAGGGAATCTTCTGATGCCTTCGTTTTTCTCCCCCTTCCCAAATCTCGAAACCTCTCCCCCTCTGTCTCTCCGTTTTTTCTCTGGTCTAGCTCTCTCTGTTCCTCCTTGCCTTCTCTCCAATCTCTCCCTCTCTGCCCGATTTCTCTGCTCTCTTGTTCGCACTTCTCAAACCTGAAAACCCCTCTGTTTTTCTCTCATCGAAATCCTCTTCTCCCTTTTTCACCCTTCGTTTCTATTTCTCCCACTCAGAAATCCTCAAATCTCGAAGACTCTTCTCCTCCTCTGGTCCGATCGATTTTTCGATCACTCTCCCTCTGCCTCATTTTCTTCCAGTGGTTCTCTCCCAACTCACGCTCAGCTTCCCTCCTCCCTTTTTGATTTTTCGGTCCCCTTTTCAATCTCCAAATCACGCCTCCCCCTTCTCTCGATTTTTGGTGGTGAAAGGGACCTGAGGGGAAGTCGCAGCCTCGAGCCCTTCGTCCGATGCCCTCACCTGCTGCCTTCTCTTTTTTATGTTTCTCTGTCTCGTCCTGCCTCTCAGTTCTCCCCACTGGCCATGGCCAGATGCACAGAAATGGTCTTCGGGTCAAAACGCAGGAGCCCTGCATTTTGACCTCAACCAAAACAAAATTTGTTTGTCTATCATATTTTGATTTTGATTGGACTGATGGGCTTGAATTAAGCCGACTTTTTTTGCATTGTTTGACCCGGTGAGTTTAAAGAAGATGGGTTGAGTTATCTTAGTCTATATTTTTTTAATTGTTTAAATTGGGGATTTTTTTTTTAATTTCTTTTGTCTCCCTTTTTCAAAATTTTCCTTTATCTTTTTCTTATCTTTAATTTTTAATCTCTTTTTTTTTTATTTTGTTTTTGTTTTCTTTTTTTTTTTTAAAAAAAATTTTGTTACTTCCTCTTTGATTGATTTTTTTTTGCTTCTTGTGTTCATTTTTTTCTTCTATTTTTTATTTTTTTGAGTTGTCCTTTTTATTTATTTATTTATTTTAATACTTTTTATTATTTTCTAAAGCTTTGGCCTTTTTTATTTTTTATTTTTCCCTTCATTTTCTGCTTTCTTTCTTTACCTTTTTTGTTTGTGTTTTTGCTAATTTGATTTTGTTATTATTTTTGTAATTTTTCCGGACAAAATACTGTGTTCACAGTTGCCCTCTCTTTACTTGTTTCTTGGGCAAAAAGATTAAAAATGTAATTTTTAATATTTTGCATAAGGAACAAGTAAAGATAAGAACACGTATTTTGTTTAGGTTGATTTAATTGTCTTTTGACAATAAACAAAAAGGAGAAAGCGACCCAAACAAAATATGGTGTTTATAGGTTGCCCCTCTTTACTTATTCTTTACGTGAGGAGATTAAAAATGCAATTTTGGATATCCTCAACTTAAGAATAAATAAGGATGAAAACACGTATTTTGTTTGGGGAGCTACCTTACCTGAAAATATCGTGACCTGATTAAAGAGAAAGGAAGTAATGTAATTCTAAAGAGGATGCATGTTCTAAATAGAACATTTATTGGTACATGTTTTGGTGCAGGGTTTTGAAAGGGGTGCCTGGCCTGTGCAGGGCTTTGAAAGTATGCCTGGCCTATGCAGGACTTTGAAAGGGTGTGCCTAGCCTGTGCAGGGTTTTGAAAGGGTGTGCTTAACCTGTGTAGGGCTTTAAAGGTGTCTGGCCAATGCAGGGCTTTAAGGGTGCCTGGCTAATGCAGGGTTTGAAAAGTGCCTGGCCTATGCAGGGCTTTAAGGGTGCCTGGCCAATGCAGGGCTTAAAAAGTGTCTGGCCAATGAAGGGTTTTAAGGGTGCTTGGCCAATGCAGGGCTTGGAAAGTGCTTAGCTTATGCAGGGCTTTAAGAGTGCCTAACCAATGTAGGGTTTGAAAAGTGTTTGGCCTATGCAGGTCTTAAAAAGTGTCTGGCTTATGCAGGGCTTTAAGGGTGCCTGGCCAATGTAGGGTTTTAAGGGTGCCTGGCCAATGCAGGGCTTGAAAAGTGCTTGGCCTATGCAGGGTTTGAAAAGTGCCTGGCCTATGCAGGGTTTTAAGGGTGCTTGGCCAATGCAGGGTTTTAAGGGTGCCTGGCTAATGCAGGGCTTGAAAAGTGCCTGACCAATGCAGGTCTTTAAGGGTGTCTGGCTAATGTAGGGCTTGAAAAGTGCCTGGCCAATGTAGGTCTTAAAAAGTGTCTGGCTTTTGCAGGTCTATAAGGGTGCTTGGCCAATGCAGGGCTTGAAAAGTACCTGGCCTATGTAGGGCTTTAAGGATGCCTGGCCAATGCAGGGCTTGAAAAGTGCCTGGCCTATGCAGGGCTTGAAAAGGGTTTACTTTTTGTACAGATCTTTCTGAGTTAGAAGACTTTATTTTTTATTTACCTTGGTTTTATGCAAGGTAATGTACCTATATAAAAATGTGCAATGCATGCAATATGCTTGATTTTTGAGCTCAACAACTCAATTTTACCCCAATATAAATTGGGGTTATTGTAGGTGTTAGATGTATGAAATATGTGGGATGCTACAATTTATGGAATGCACATTTTTTGTTTTTTCTTTGCCTTAATATGAATTTGAGGTCCACATAATGAAAGCCTATGTAGGATGTGTGAAACATATAAGATGCTTTATAACATACAAAATGCTTGTTTTGCTTGCCCCAATATGAGTTCAGGGTTCACATAATGTATGCATGTATGAGGTGCAAAAAGCCTATGTGATATTTTGTTTCATGAGATGCAAATGTTCACTTTTACCTTGCCCCAATGTGAACTAGAGGCTGTGTGATGTATGCAAATATGGAATACAGGATGCATATAAGATGAAAGTTGTTCTACTTCCCTCAAATGTATGTTTTTCTTTACCTCTGTATGGGTCTGGCAATATGTAATGCATATGAGATGCAAGTTGTTTTTTCTTTTTTGACTCTTTAAGCTTGAAATTTTTTTATTTCTAGAATATGCACAGTTTATGCAAGTGAACTTAACTCCAAATAGAGAAAAAGATGAGGACATCATCTTTAAACATCCTTAAATTAATTTGGAGTTTTGAACCCTTTTTTTTTATAAGATCACCTCAAAAGAAAGAGGAATAGAAAAAGTGTTTTTTCTCAATGTTTTTAGATTGATTTTGAACTTTGAACCTCTTTTTTTCTTTTTTTTTTTTGCTTCTGCAATCAAAATCATCTCAACGAAAAAGGGGAAGAGGAGGAGCATCATTTTTGGATGTCCTTAACTTGATTTGAAATTTTGGACTTTTATTTTGTGAGAAAATAAATTGATGAGAAATAATGTGATCTTTTTTTAGTTTTTTTTAAATGAATTGATAAGATTAAATGTGATCCCTTTTTTTTTTTATGAATTGATGGAAAAAATGTAATTTTACTTTTAAAAAAAAATGAATTTTTTTTTTACTTTAAAAGGAAACATATGCTTTGTCCATGTACAAATTTAATGCAAGCATATGATGCATAAGAAATCCCAAAATTTATGAAATGTAGGATTTTTAGCCCTTTGCTTTTGAAAAAATTTTACACATTAGCTCTTCACCTGCCACAATGAGAAAGGTTAAACTTTTGATTATGCTACCAAATTTGCCCTTTGTTATTTGGACGAGGAAATTTATTGATGCCTTTAGGCTAGCCAAAAATGCCCTGGAGGGAGTATCCCAAGCTAAGAAGACCCCAGACTCTTGGTTTGACTCATTTTTAAATAGTTTTCTCCAAGTGGTTTGTTTGTCATCAACCTTGGGTGATTAACTTGACAAGGCAATCTCCTCTCATCAATTCTTTATCGTTAATGCTTGAAAGGTCAATAAGTTAAATCTACGCTCACTTCATTTAACAATGTCAATGCAGTCATGTGTCAAGGGATATAAATACCTGAGCTTAAGATGGAAAATAGCCCTTAACATTAAAAGGATGCAAGGGCTAGTGAAGAATAGGGGTCATGTAAAATGTTTTAGGAGTGGAGAAATGGAATAGACAATGGCTTGGCATAATGTACTAGATTAGGAAGATGCCCCAGTTTTACACTTGAAGTATTCTCCTTTGGACAATAAAGAAGAGCAATGCTGAGGATATGGATATGATGGGATAGAGAGAAGCTTTACTTTTGGATTTAAACTCCTTTTGAAAGAAATAATAGATGTGGTTAAAAGAATTTGCTTTGAATCAAACTTTTTGCCCCAATTTCAATTATTCTGGTTTTTCTTTTAATCATTCTTTTTTAGAAAACCTGCCCCATTATTTTTCAAACAAGTTAAACCTCAACAAGGACTTTTGATGCTTGTAGCATGGCTTTGGTAAATAGGTTTATGAAATAAAAGATATCAGGCTCAAGAATTAACATGTCCCCATCAAGTCTCTTATTGTTCTCCTTCTCCTATTGCTTTAACAAAATTCTATACTCGACATTCACTTAGCAAGAGAAGATATCTCAAGACTGTAATGGGGTCTAATGGATAAGAAAGTAGGTTAAGACAGAGAGGTGAAAAGGCCTAAATATTCATGTGAACTTGCAATGAGAAATTTGCCATAGTGATTATGCAATCATGGCAATATCTATTAGGCTTGAGCTTTCCTTTAAAGGGCCCTTCTTTTTCTCACTTCTCTTTCATCCTAATTCTCCTTTAAAAGATTTTTCTCTTTTGACTTCTGATGCAATGTAAAACCTCCCCTTGAGAACTTTGTCCCTGGATTGCACATTAAGGTGAAGTTTCCTTTTGGAAGCTATTGCTTTTTCAAATTTTATTCCGTATGAGATTGCTCTTTAAGCTTTTTTCTCTCTATGATTTTTCTCTTCCCTCTCCAATTTGTTTCCTTTTTAGAAAAAATCTATTATAGTGCCAAAATTTCTTTTTCTTTATGCGAAATTCTCATTGCTTCCCAGACTCGAATGTTTGGTATTTGAAGAATTTTTTTTTATAAGGCACAAAGTGGTTAGCAACGATTAAGAAGTGTTTGGATAATTGAAAGAACTTGACCCTCTCTTGATATTTGAACTATTAGCATAAAAATTTGTTAAAGACTTCCCATCCCAAATGTTCCATGATTAGGGTGAAAGAAATGAACATCACTCTTGGCTTAATTGAGGTGACTAGAGGTTACTCCTTTGTATTTAGGAAGACAAAGAATGCCTTGTATCGTAGACATAGTTTGCTTGTAGGACATGCATCAGTATCTCTGATTTGATTTTTTTTTGTAATCAAATTTGAGGCATATAATTAGTCTTAGATTTAATTCTTCTCCACATCAATTAGATCTTTTCATAAGGAGTTATGGACATTATTATTTTTGGGTTTTTGGTCATTTAGGAAAGATAGCAGGGAAAGAAGTTATGTTAACATGACTAATGAAATAGGAGAATGTACAGAGGGGGGAAGAATAGGGAGCATATGACCATCGTATTGACAAAGTTAAACAAAATAGGGTCCAGTGGAAAGAATCAACTTCTATTAGTTTTAGATTTTAGCTATACAGAAGGATATTGACTAAACAAGCATTAACTAATTATAATATGAAAAGCAATTTCTTTAGGAGTTCAATCACCAATAAATCCCCTGAAATCCTATTTCCCCAAGTTCGTCTATACTTTGTTCACGAAAAGGTTGCAACCTTCCTCTTTTTCTTAGAGTGCCCCATTACCTTAGGATTAAGTTCACAACTCTTTGGGCAATGCCATTTTGGGTGTGTAGGTTAAAGGCGATTAAGGGAAGCATCTTGTTTTTATTAAAACCGCTCATGTGAAATTTAGACAAATAGCTAGCATCATAATTGCAGCAAATGACAAGCGTCTTAATTGAGATGGCTTGGGGCGTTTAACATGGTCAAGTTTGATAGATGTTGGTGAGTTTAAAATGGATGGCTCGAATTTCCTTGAAGTGGAGAAAAGGGAAATGGGCAATAGTCATAAATTAAAGGATATGGTGGTATGGTAAGTTAGGGGGTAATAAGTAACTCTATCAAGACCTTTGACAACTTCTTTTTGCCTAACCAATTAGCACCTCATCAATTTTTGCCCCTGTACCTTAATTTTACATTTTAGCTATTCATGAGTACATCTTTCTTTCTTTCTTTCTCAGATTTTGTTTGAGTGGATCTTTCCATTGCAAAAGGCCAAAAATCTCATATTTCACAAATTTTAAGGATGTCTTATGACTATACATGAATGCAAGTTTATTATGTTGTTTGACTTATGAATTGACGGGTGTATTTAGTATGAGAGTCCCTAAAAGTCAGGGATTATTATTATTATTATTTTTTTTAGGAATCTGTTGCCTCTATAGGGTATATTAGAACTAAAAATTGACTTAAGAGGAAAAACTAGGTTTTTTCCCTTTTCATTTATGGTGACCATTTTTATTATTGAACCTTCATTCCCCTCAGGTGCCTATTGCACACAGTGATGAACAAAGTTGGCAAATCATCCTAAGGGAATACACTAAATTCCACGTAGATGCTGTCTAGGGAAAAGTCTAGCCAATCTGGATTTCTTTTGACAACTTATGGGGTCATTTCAAATCCTCCAATTTGCTTTAGGATTTTATTGTTTTTTCATAAAGGATGAAGTTAATAGTATCGTTCAGCATCAAATTGAACTCTTAGCCATCTCAACCCTTGTAATCGATTTGGCCCTTACTTATTTTGGAATGGAGCATATGATATTGTGTCGAAAACTTGCTATCTTTGTATATGTCACATAAGATTAGCTTTTCTGATTAATCAGTGGAGTATTAGTTGATATTCTCCCACGTTTCTCTAAGAGCTTATTGATTCATAAGAAATTGTGACTAATTGCTCCGCTTAGGAAGGGATGGTCCCTTCATAGCTAATGCTTAGAATTTTGGCTTCGATAATATTTAATACAAATAAGCCAATGTAATGGTCTACTGATATTGTGTACGTGCTAATATATCATTGAGAACCCTACCCTAGTATAAAAGGGGAAGGAAACTTTATACTTTTTCTCGAGAAACTTATTGTTTCATTGAAGAAGAAGTAGTTGGCAATCAATCTGAGAGAAGTATGCTTTACTACATGATTGACGTCCTAAAAAATTATTCCAATCTTTACCCAAGACATGATACTCAATTGTTACTGCTTCAAGACTTATGGATATTATGATTCCCTAAAATTTTTAAAGTACTCCTTTTCCATGAGAAATTTGCTATTTTGTAGGGATGAAAAGTTTGAATAATTTTTTTTTATAAAATTGGATTGTGCATCCTTTTTTATTTTATCTTATATTTTTTTTATGTATGTGATAAACGTATGTCAAAGGTTTCCCTTTCAAGAGATTATGAGGAATGTGGTTGTGGTCTGTTCAGGGTTGGAAACCCACCGAGAAAGGGTTGGTTTGGCTAATGCAAACTTTCATCATGGTTAGTGCATGTTTAATCATGCCATGACGGCCCGTTAACTACTCCAGTAAATAGTGGCGATATGCCACTTCTCCTATGGGTCTCATTAGATGCATGGATATGATAAATAAACAATTAAAGGTGCCCTACTTTGTCCTAACATGGGCAGATCCTAGGTTGTGGTCATGGGAGCCGGACTCTAACAGTTTAGGAGGCATCTATAGCTTGACTATCAGTGCAAATTTTTGTGACAGATCTATGACTCTTAAACACGGTCCCTAAATTGCCCCCACCATAAGGTGAAGATCTCACTATATAAATTTGACCTTAAGAGGAAAAAGATTCTACACATGTCAAACCCATATAATAAGGCACAATTTAGGTGAGGTCTTCATGATAGCCTTAGGAAGCACAAGGCTTCACAGGGAAATCAATATAAACATTTACTATCCTAGGAAACAATCAGACCCGGGTATAAGGCCCATAACGTGTGTGAGTTATTTGTGTCTCAGTGATGTGTGTGAGGAGAGCATTTACCTCTTCATCTTATAGGCTACCTGACCCTCATCTGCTAGGCAGATTGACAAAACAATTGGGCAAGCAAAGCATATATATATATACAGATAAAAGTAATAAGTAAATAAATAAACAAATAAAATGTACGGGTATGGTCGTCTAGTCTAAGATTTTATTCCGCATATTATCTATCCTAACACATGTTATATACAATTAAGGAAATAAAGCATATAAAGTAAGTATGTGGAAGACATGTTATCTACCTTAACCATGTCAGGCAAACAATACACAAAAGGAGAATCAAAATAAGAGGAGGCCATAATATCTGGTACAACTAACTTAACATTGGGCTTGACTCTCAAATTATCCCTAGTGGAGTCGCCATACTGTCACACCTGAAAATGCGATCGCGTGGCGCTTAAATAAAGAAAATTTCTTGAAAAGAAATTCGATTCAATTTCCAAAAAAATGAAAACTAAAATCGAAATTAAGATAAGTAGAGTCGCCACCAAAATTTTAATTTTTGAAAAGGCAAAATTTTGGAAAAGCCTTTTTATTTTGAAAATAAGAAAAATAGTCTATGAACCAGAGAATAAGTTCGGGAGTCAGTTGTGAGTGGGGAAGGTGTTAGGCACCCCACAACACCTGTTGCTAAGAACAGTTACTCTAAGTTAGTTGTGCAAAATCAATATGGCCTTTAGTCTATTTTAATTCTCTTAACAAATCACATGCAAAATATGAAATAGAAATAAAAGAGATGAAATCAAAAGAGAAAAAATAAATAAATAAATAAATAAAAAGGAAGAAAGAAATTAAAGAAATAAAATGGGAAGAACAACATAAAAGAAAAGAATTTAAAAAAATAAAAATTAAAAAAAATATATTTACAAAGGCGGACTTGACTTAAGATGAAAGACTAGGGCCTACGTACCCCTCAAAGGGATTAAAGTCCACATAATTTGAACTGGTCGAAAAATATATTTTGGTTGGGTTTTGTTTTTTTGTTTCTTTGTTTTTTTTTATTTCTTTTTTTCTTATTTTTGTTGTTTTGTTTTGTTTTTGTTCTTTGTTTTTCTAAGTTTTAATTTAATTTTTCTTTCTATTTAATTTTTTCATTTGGGTGTTGTTTTTTTTTTTCAAAAAGATAAAGAAAAATAAATTACTTTTCCTTTAACAAATAAAACGAGTTTTGATGTGTTTTAATTTGTTAAAGAAAAATTTAATTTAATTTCTCTTGTATTTTTTATTTTTTTTTTCTCTTGCTTTTTACTTTTCATTTATTTTAGTTTCATTGTTTTTTTTTTGTTTTTTTTTATTATTACCCTTTTTCGTCTCATTGTTTTTGTTTTTGTTGTATTTTTTTTTTAAATTTGTTATTGTTTTATTCTTGTTTTTTTCTTTTTGTCTTTTTTTTTGTTATTTTTTGTTTTATATTTTTTCATTTTTTTGTTTCCATTATTATTATTTTTTTGTCTTTTTTCTTCTTATTTGTTTCTTTTTGACTAATTTTCATTTTGTGTACTACTTTTATTTTTAGTATTTTTCTTCCTCCTTTTTTTTTTTCTATTTGCCTTTATTTGTGTGTATCTTTTATGATTTTCTTTTGTATATTTTTTTATTTTTGTTTTTGATAAGAAGTGGAGATCATTCGGCCTAAGAATAATTTTAAAATTGATTTGTATGTCTTAATTCGAAAACGATTAGACTAATTTCACTTCTTTAATCCCTTTCATCATTCCTTTTTTCTCATGCTTATTTCGTTTTAATGAGGATTTTCTTTTACTTAGTTTTATGCTGCCTTTTCTAACATTTTGTTTTAATTTTTCATTTGATTATCATGATCCCCTTTTTTTATTCTAAAATTTCTTCTTTTAAATTTTCCCTTTTTTTTCCCTTTTTATGATTACTCTTTGTTATTGGTTGGATTTTTGAATCAATTCTTGAAATTGTTTCTTAGTTGAGAGGCTTTTCTTCTTCTTTTTTTATTTTTTATTTTTGGTATAAGATTGTGGGTTGGAAAAACCTTTTGACATCTTTTCCTTCTTGTTTTTTTTTCTTATTTCCTTATTCTGAAAATTTTCTCTCTACCTTATTTGAAAAGAATACTCCTTTATTTCTTGATACCATTTCCTTTAGTTGTTTCTTTTTTTTTTTTTTGCATTTTTTTTTGTTTCCTTTAAAAAATTTCTTACTTTGGCGTGCCCTTTATTTGGAATCAAACCCCATCTATATAAGCTAACATAGCCATAAAACTCAATAATGGTTAAGGAGGCTTATTGCCACACATACCTTTAAATTGATTCGCCTATGTCTGAGGGGACAAACGAAATAAAAGAAATAACGATAATATCGACGTCCATACATCAACATTATGCATGCTTGAGTACAGATAATCCATCCCTAACGCTTTGGATTCTACTTGTAAATTACGAAAAGATCTTAAGTTGTAAAGAACACCATCCAACTTGTTTCTTTTACTCCTTTCATCCATTTGAGATTTTTCATTGTCAATTTACTATATATTTTATTATTCTTCGATTTTAATTTCTGACTGAACACTGCCCAACATTATGAGAACTTCCTTTTCTTTTCTTTTTCTTGCTTAGCTAAACATCGCGCTGAAATATGGGGCAATCCACGAACCTCAAACAAACCCAGACATCCAAACCAAGGCGAGGCTAAAATTTGCATGGATCTATCTACCCACGCAGCAACCAGTATTAACTAAGCCTAAATTAGATCCTCTCAGTGATAGGATTCATTCTCACTCAGCATTCAACATGAGTAAGATTACAAACAAAACTAAATCACGAATTAAACCACCTAATCATACATGAAATATCCCACCATTCATCAAACAAGGATATTCGCATACAAGGATATTCGCACAATCTTTAGTTCTGAAATGTATTGCTACTCATCACAAAATCACAGCAAGACGGAAAATCAAATAGGCACACCATAAATCTGCCAACACCTCCTTTTCAATAACCATGATCAGACATTATGATTCAACTTCACCTTCTATCAGGCATTTTATCGAGCACCTATTGTGCGTGTCCTAGAATGTATACAGAGTAACGCATTCAGACTCCACCCATAACTTTTTAGAATGATAAAATTGTCCAGTAGTCCATTCCAGCACAGATCATCAGCAATTGCAAGAGAATTCTATTGACAAGTAAGGACAGTAATCCAGATTCATGACTTACCTTTGGAGTGGCAGGGGACAAACGAGCTCTTCCCTTTTCAAATTCTTCTGTCCGAAAATCCCCTTCCACTGTGGTTCACGTCCTCGACTTTTGCTTCTGTCTCCCTTCCTTTTTCCAATTCTCCTTGACTCAAATCGAAAGAGGGAATCTTCTGATGCCTTCGTTTTTCTCCCCCTTCCCAAATCTCGAAACCTCTCCCCCTCTGTCTCTCTTTTTTTTCTCTGGTCTCTCTTGCTCTCTCTGTTCCTCCTTGCCTTCTCTCCAATCTCTCCCTCTCTGCCCGATTTCTCTGCTCTCTTGTTCGCACTTCTCAAACCTGAAAACCCCTCTGTTTTTCTCTCATTGAAATCCTCTTCTCCCTTTTTCACCCTTCGTTTCTATTTCTCCCACTTAGAAATCCTCAAATCTCGAAGACTCTTCTCCCCCTCTGGTCCAATCGATTTTTCGATCACTCTCGCTCCGCCTCATTTTCTTCTAGTGGTTCTCTCCCAACTCATGCTCAGCTTCCCTCCTCCCTTTTTGATTTTTCGGTCCCCTTTTCAATCTCCAAATCACGCCTCCCCCTTCTTTCGATTTCTGGTAGTGAAAGGGACCTGAGGGGAAGTCATAGCCTCGAGCCCTTCGTCCGATGCCCTCACCTACTGCCTTTCCTTTTTTGTGTTTCTCTGTCTCTCCCTGCCTCTCAGTTGTCCCCACTGGCCATGGCCAGATGCACAGAAATGGTCTTTGGGTCAAAACGCAGGAGCCCTGCGTTTTGACCTCAACCAAAACAAAATTTGTTTGTCTGTCATATTTTGATTTTGATTGGATTGATGGGCTTGAATTAAGCTGACTTGGGCTGAAACCCCCCCTTTTTTTTGCATTGTTTGACCCGATGGGTTTAAAGAAGATGGATTGAGTTATCCTAGTCTATATTTTTTTAATTGTTTAAATTGGGGATTTTTTTTTAATTTCTTTTGTCTCCCTTTTTCAAAATTTTCCTCTCTCTTTTTCTTATCTTTAATTTTTAATCTCTTTTTTTTTTATTTTGTTTTTGTTTTCTTTTTTTTTTTTTTTTTAAAAAAAATTTCGTTACTTCCTCTTTGATTGATTTTTTTTTTGCTTGTTGCGTTCATTTTTTTCTTCTATTTTTTATTTTTTTGAGTTGTCCTTTTTATTTATTTATTTTAATAATTTATTTATTTATTTATTTTTTAATAATTTTTATTATTTTCTAATGCCTTGGGCTTTTTATTTTTTATTTTTTCTCTTCATCTTCTGCTTTCTTTCTTTACCTTTTTTGTTTGTGTTTTTGCTAATTTGATTTTGTTATTATTTTTGTAGTTTGCTCAGACAAAATACGGTGTTCACTCTTAGTGTAAAACATTGGAATATTAGTTTTTGATGTGAGATATCAAATAGTTCTAAAAGGAACTTCAAATAGAAGTATAGAGAGGTAAAAGGCAAGAGTGAAGAGTTCATTATAAGAAAAAAGCCAATTAAGCAAAACCCTTGAATGAAAATGTGAAGTTATTCATATTTATTTATTGTGTTTAATTACTTATTTTGTTTAAAATGTCAAATTATAGTGATTTACTTAAGGCGAAAAAGGATAACACTATTTTTATCTTGCAAGGTATGCAACAACAATTTATAAAATTGGTTATTATATATAATAAAGAAAAGAGTCATTTAGAAAAGCAAGCTACTGAGTTGTCAAAAATAAGGAAAGTGCAGTTATCGAGGGCTATGAATCATGAGGAAGCAAAAAATAAAAGGCCAAATAAAGGAGAAAATAATAGGAGCCCATATAGGAGGGAGAACAATGAATTTGATGATGAATTTGAAGATGAGAATGTGGATGAAAAGGATGAAGCTTCTGAGTAAAAATGGGAAGATTTAGGCTTAAAAGAGGTGGTAGATATGGTAGAGGCCTTAAAAGAAATTATAGTGATAAGGGTGATAGGGTTGATGAATTTGATCAATATTAAAATGAAGGTAGAAATGACCTAGAGGTTTATTTAAAGTAAGAGAAGAAGATAAAATTATTATTATTATTATTATTTTGCCATAACTACTTTGAGAAGATGAAGTTGAAGCCAGCAGTAATTGAATTCATTGATTATGCTATTATTTGGTAGGATCAAGTGGTTAAAAATATAAGGAGGAATCATGAGAGGCCTATTGACACATGGGATGAATTGAAGGCTCTCATGAGGCAACTGCTTCTACAATTATTATAGAAACCTTTGCCAAAGGTTCCAAAATCTCACACAAGGTTTAAGAAGCATAGAGGATTATCATAAGGAAATAAGAGCTAGCTATGATAAGAGCTAATGTTGATGAGGTTAGAGAAGCCATTATGGCTCATTTTCTGAGTGGCTAAAATAAGGAAATAACAAACGTGGTAGAGTTATAACATTATGTGGAGTTAGAGGAGATGGTGCACATGGTTTTAAAGATTGAAAGGCACTTGAAAAGAAAAGGGATAATGAGGTTTAACTTGGCTTATACACCTTCTTCATAGTTGAAATGGGCTAATAATGATAAGGGTTATAAGATTGTCCAAAATAGAAAAGTCAAATTATAAAAAGGGAGAGAGCAATTAATTGGCAAATTAAAACTAAAAATTGATTAGCTTAGTAGAAATAAAGACATTAAGTGTTTTAAGTGTTTAGGGTCAAGGCATATAGCTTCACAATGCCTTAATAAAAGGGTAATGGTCATGCATACTAGTGGGAAAGAAGTTACTAAAAGTGAGAGTGATAGTGATAAAATGCCTAAGTTAGTTGATACTACTAATGATGAGGGAGCAAAGCATGTTGTTCATAGGGAGTCTTTGTAACATACGATTCTTCTGAAATTGAACAAGAACTTATAAGATAATGAAAGAAGGCCCTAAAGCAAGATGAATTTAAGGATAATCAAAGGTAGAATATTGATAAAAATATCTAGAAATAAGTTTATGAAGTTTTGTATAGCTTAAAACTGGAGCCAGACCACCTAAATGGAGAAACCGACATACTAGTGACAAAATTGTAATTTCAAACAAAATTTTAGAAACTCAAAGAAAGAAATTTTAAACGACAAAGTTAAACTCATTAGGGTTCTTAGAGGCCTTTAAAACTATAGTAAATATCAAAATAGTTAAAACTCTTATAGTACATGATTTAGAATATCGATTGATTGTAACTTTGACTAGACTATTCATAATGGTTTTAAATCCTAAAAATTTTAAAATAAATGCTTTCAATAAAATAGAGAGTCTAAATTTTCATATGGAAAAGGCCGTTTTAAAAAAGAATTTAAAATGAACTCAAAAGGAGGAGTTAAAGTGTAGGGACATAAATGAAAATTTGAAATTATTTTAAAATATCCATCCTCCTTCCATATAATGGCACACCACCTTATCCTCTTCTTAAAACTGACCTTGTAGCTTTTGAACCAAAATATCCATGGTGTTAAAAGGAGGGAAGAGAGAAAAGAAAAAGAAAGCTAAATATACATGCAAAATTTCATGTTTTGATAGTTAGTAACCTTACTTTACCTTTTATGCTCTTTCTAATGATGGTCTTGACTTCTTGAGAGGATGAGTTTGATGGCTAACGTCTTGAGAAAAAGTAAAAGTTTGAAGTAAACAAATATAGTAAGAGAATCCCTATTTGGAAAGATTTTAAATGAGGTATGTTTTACAATAAAAAGACTTATTTTTCTTTGAATTTCAATGGCTTCAATATTCAACCTAGAGAGAGAAACTAGAGAAGGAAAGTAAATTTGGCCAAAACTTGATGAAATTAGGGGTTTAGGATAATAAAGAATAAGATGATGCAAAACAAAAGAAGCAATTAAGAAATCATAGAATGCAAGTTAAGCTAACTAAGGTTCCATTTGCACCATAGAAGTTATGGAACTCTAGAAAAATATTTTAAGCTATGTAAGATCATATTCAAACTGGAAAGGAGCTAAGGAACCTCCACATGCATGAAATTCCCAAGAAGAATGAAGACAACTCCATTAGGCTTTTCTTTGTCATAAGTTCAATCAAAGCAAGTTGAACCACTTAGAAAGAGTTTTCTTTGATTCTAAGGTTATAAATGGTCTAAATATGAATTATAAATACTAATGGAGCCATTGGATTGAAATTAAAATCTCATTTTAAAAGGTGAATTTTTAAGGCACCTAAAGGGTTTAAAGAAGCAAGTTGGCCTTAGACTTGTGTAATTATCTAAATGATGGTCCAAATGAGTTCTATTAGAGTTATATAACTCATAGCAAGTGAGAGTTTGGAGTCTAGAAAGTGAAATCTAAGAGTTGCCTCTTGAGGAACCTAAAATGACTTAAAATGGCATATTAAGTTCTAATATGATTAAGTGGTGATAGTATGAGTTGGAATGAGTTTTAATGAATTCTTTTGCATGAAATATTGTTATTTGTTAGCCAAGAAAATGCAAGTTCACTTGAGAGAGGTGTGAACCTGAGAAAAATGAAGAAAATAACTAAAGAAAAGAGAAGGTCATAGGAGTTAATTGTAACTTGAAGCTCTTAGCTCCACAAGTTAGCTTTATCTCCTTATCTTGAATAAATTTGAATGTTGAAGTGAGTGGAGATGCTTATGTGTGTAGTTGCTTGATATATTCTTCAGTCATGCTTTGATATACTTTCCATTATGAGTTTTATGTAAAATTTTGATATGTTTTTAGCTCCTAATTCCCTATAGCGAGGAACTGAGCATAGTAGCTCTTCCTTGGTCTAAAGTTAAGTTTAATTGAGTCTAACTAATATGTTGAGAAGCCATGACTTGATGAGAAATAAGTTTTTATACTAAAAGTTATGTTTGAGATACATGATGTATATGAATCACATGTTTGCACCACTTGTATTACATTTCTTCATGACATTTATGTATACACAGATGTGTTGAGATTAGCTATTTAGATTCTCTCTAGAATCTCACCCATATTCCTTACACTAATTATTTTAGGGTCTTCAAGCATGGAGAAGAAAAATGAGAAGCCATAGAGTTTAGAAGTCTTTATTATAACTATGTATTTGAGAATGATTATAACATCCGGTTCTCTGAAAACGAGAGAAAATGTGAGAAAAGTAATGTACGATTTCTCCATCAACATACAAAATTCATCGGATACAAAAGAAATTCCCTAGAAATAAATTATTTAAGGTCTCAAAAAATTTGGGAAGTATTCTATACTCATAAAAATGAGAATCCTAGGCTTAGACAGAAAGAAAAAACAGAGCTAGAATGAAGAAACGAATTATGACGAAAAATTGACGAAATATAAAGGCATTTTCGTCATTTTGAGCAAATTTTGGAATTCTCGCATGAGGACTTTTTAAATAAAAATTTTGAGTTCTCTAGGGTTCTCAGAGGCTCTGAAAACCATGAAAAGCCCTGAGATAGTTAAAACCCCTCCAGTAGATGTTTTCTAATGTCGGTTGATTCAAACTTTGACTGATTAGTTCGAGAAGGGTTTAGCTCTGATTTGAGTGATTCCAAAGGTATTTTACTAAATTAGAAACCTAAATTTTATAATGAAAAAGACAGTTCTAAAAAAGGAGCTTAAATGAATTAGAAACAAAAATGCCAAGAACGAAGGACAAAATGAGAATTTTTGAAAAGTCTTCCTTTCTCCTACCTCTATATATATGGTGCTCCACTCTCCCACTTATTTAGCTTCATATGTTTCTACCCTAAACTAGAGAGAAAACCCTGAGAGAGTGGCGCACAAGAGGAAAAGGAAGAGGAGAAGAAATCAAAGCTAAAAGGTATAAAATTTTAGTAATTTTTCATGCTCTTTCTCTTGCAAACCTCTTCTTCTCCATTCTCCTTTCTTTCTTATGATTATATTGAAGTATATGAATTTATTTTAAGGGAGAAATTAAGGGAAAAATTTGGATTTGAATAGAAGAAGCCAAAGAAGACAAAATTCAAGTAAGAAAATAAAGAAAAATAAGGTAATTTCTTCTTCCATGGTTGCTACCTCTTGCTCCTCTTCTTTTCATATTTTGCCCCACTCAAGAAGCCATAGGAGGGCTAGAATTTCGAGGAGAACTAAGGGTGAATTCTATGAATTTAAAAGAGAAGAGTAAGAATATGCAAAGAAATCCAAGTAAAAACCATGAAATTGCAAGATAGAAAAGTTAGGGTTTTGATTGCACTCTATCATGAACCCTAGCCATATTTTATGATATTTAAATGTTCATATGAGTTCCTAAGACACCAAGAGAGCTTCTTACATGTTTTTCCCATCAAATGAAGTAAGGAAACTCCAAGGGTGCTAAGAAGAATACATGCTTCAGCCAAAGAGAGTTCATGCACCTAGGGAGTATTTTAATTCCTTTTAAGCTTAGTTTTGCATCATGTGTGATGGGAGAATATGAAAGGAAGCCTTGAAAATTTTTTAGAAACTATAGATAGTGAAATGGTCTTATATGTTCCATAATATGGCTTAAAGAAGTAACACCTAGTTAGGCTCTTAGAATTAATTGTGTGATAACTCCAAGAGGTTTAAATGGAGTTAAGAATCATAAATGAATAGATAGAATGGAGCCAAGATGAAGTTTTCTTAAGGTTGCTTCATTAAGTGCATTATGGAACCATAAAAGAGCTTTATGAGTCACCTACTTTTTCTAGTGAATATATGGCCTTAGAATGTAATTCAAGAGTATAATTAGCTTTCATATAATGTGTTTACGCCAAGAGAAATAATCTCTACCTTCTTGGATGTGTGAGGTCAAAAGAGAGGATTCAAGACTCAAGGAAAAAGTGTGTAAATATAAGTAAGGTAGCTCACTCCTCTTTCTTTTATACATGAATGTATGCTTGGCTTGAAAAGTTTGTATATGTATTTTAGACCATGAAAAGTTTTTTAACATGAGCTCTCATTCTATAATATCATGATGATGTTTTATACTTTTAAATTATACTTAATGTGTTTGCTTGGGTTTGCTTGAGTGTGGTGAAGCCAAGAATTTTTAGTCATAGTGAGGATGAGTCAAAAACCCTTAAGATTAGTTGAAATAAAGTAAAGAGTCTCCTAATAGTGAGGTTAACTCCCAAGAGTGAGGTTGAGTCAAAAGCCTCTTAAAAAAATGGGTGAGGCAAGTCCAAAATCCACAAGTGAATAGATGAGGCTAATCCACTTACTTAGCAAGCCTATATATGCCATGTATGACTTGTTCAAATGTTAAGAAGGCTCCTTGAATGTTTACACCTTCTATGGTACTCATGCATGCATTTTCAAGATTTGCTTTACATCTTTTATGTATGGTTGAAAAAGAAATGAGCTATTGGAATTATTTGAATCTTATCCCCTCCTCTTCAATGTTCTAACATGCTAGGTGGACTAAGAGAACAAGGAAATGGGAGCCAACCACTTGAGAGATGAAAGTATGACATTGAAGTGTATGGAATTTCCTTCTTTAAAGCCATAAAAGTGGCATATGTTGTAACCTATTTGTATATGACCTATGACCTCTTGAGTATGTGTAATTATGTTAATATGTTATGTATAACTAAGAAGTTATGTTATGTGAACACTATAATATAAATTGAGCATGTAGTGGCAAATTTAGCTTTTTAAAGGCATGATGCATTAGTGTATAAATGGAAGTGAAATGACCAAATTGAGATGTATAGGGTTTGGAACCACTTGTATAGTTTATATAAGTCATATTCATGCTTTTAAACTTATCAAAGAGGTGTCAAATATCAAGAGAAGTCATTTGGACACTATGGTATCTTATATAGAGCAAAAATTTACTATATTGGAAACCTATACAATTTTTTATCCAAATGAGTCCTTCTTGATCTAAGATTTGGCATGTATTTAGGGTTTGTTGAGAGATTTTTGGGAAACTAAAGTGTAGAATTTTTGGAGGTCTATGAAATATTTGATGAATTTTCAAAGTTAAAAATTTTTCTAAAATTGGTCAGGTTATTGTTCATACTGATCTGAAAATGAATTCTGTCACTTAAAGGGCAAATGATGTCCAATTACCACAAAATTTTATAGAGAGAAATTAGACATTCCCAGTGACTTGTGCCAACTAGAAGCATTTCATTTAGATTTCTAGAGAGAGAGAGATATATATGAATTTTTGAAGTTTATGTCCACTATCAGGTGTCCAAACTAACTCAGGTTACTATTTGATTGGTTTTTGAGGTCTGGATGTGCATAAACTGGTTTAAAATTATTTTTTTCCTCTAAATAACATTTGTAGCTTTCCATATTAGTATCATTTGCATGGATTAGATTTTTGTAGAATTAATTGGACATTTTTGAAGTTCACAGCAGAAAGCTGGATCTGTACCAATAGCTAGTCAGACCTCTAGACCATTTTGAACGTCAAACATCCTCTTTGTGATGTTTCATGGCCTGGTCCTATTTTTAGCATAAAGTAGACATGTGTAGCTTTAAAGAATGGGAAAAAATGTATGATTTTGATTTTTCTAAAATTAGTTATAATTTTTCAAAATTTGTAGGGAGAATTTTGACCGAAAATACAACTATGTATTTTATGTATTTCTTTGCCTTGCACGAGTTGCAGGCCACTTTTGATGATGAAAATGAGTTATATTTATGTAATTAAATATGAAAATGTGATACATGAGTTCATATGCCCTACAAAACTTTGAATGGAAATTTATACATTACGCAACACAAGGAAATTCATTATTTTAAAGTCATTCTTCCTTACTTCTTCATGAAATACATATATGAGTCTTGGAAGTAGCAAGAGATAAGCTAGAAAATTATCATGTTACAATGATTGTCATACATTAGTGATGCAATATCTTGTATATGGCAAGCATATGTAATGTTAACAAGTATATGAGCATAAGACCATAATTATATGACATTTGAATACATGAATAGCCATTTGGTACATGGTCCATATGTGAAATGCTTTATGGTTCATGTATATAAATAAATGTGGATGGTCAATTTTTTATGCAAGCCTTATTTTATGCAATGAAACTTATAGGAATGATATATAGATGGATTAAAATTTGATCAAGGGAAGAGATTGCATATTAGAGGCCAATTGGACCACTTTAGAACCAAAAATTGGTTCAAATGAGTCATAAATTACACTTATACCCTTGACAGCCTAAATAACCTAATTTGGGGCTAAAATTTGGCATGCAATTAGACAATTTATAAAACTTTCTAATAAGCTAAGATGAATTTATAAATTTTTTAAATTGGCTAAATTATGCAAATTTGGTACTGTTATTGTTCACATATAGTAGATTTTATTTTCAAGTTTTTGAGGGGTCATACGAATTTCTTTTTATTTGAAATTTTTATAATATAAAGTTCATCTCATAAACTTTCTATAGCTATTGAGCTTGCATAAATTAGAGTTATATAATTCAAGTTATGAATTTTTTAAATTTAATGCATAACATGGCAAAATGGTGAATTCGTACTACATAACTCTTTTAGACATTTGAGATATATCTTATGATCAAGTGGACAAAACAAACTTATCTAGGATGGTTATGAGTGAAAAAGAAAAAGAAAGTCAAATTTTGACCTTTATAGCTCTAAATAGTATAGAAAATGGACTAAAACTATTGCTAAAAACTTAATGATGGTTATAAATTTGTTGCTATTGAGTATGAATGGATTAGATAAGTCCATAAAAAGCTAGTTGTGATAGCCTCAAGTTGCTAGATGCACGTCAAGTGCACAAATTACAATAGACAAGGCTAAATAGCACAGAGAGAACATCTTTTACACTATATGTTATATCAATAATAAGGTTTGTAGTGCGATCATAAGCAGGGAAGTTGCACCAATATTACTAGTACTAACCTTGTTGAGAAATTAAGTGTACCTCTGATTAAGCACTTGAAACATTATAGATTGCAATGGTTAAATGAATGTGAAGAGGTCAAGGTAAATAGGCAAGTCTTAGTATCTTTCTCTATTGGGAAATGTAATGATGAGGTGTTGTGTGATGTGATGCCTATACATGTTGGCCATATATTATTGGGGAGGCCATGTTAGTATGATAGGAAGGTTGTCCATGATAGGTTTAGAAGTAGGGACATCTTTATGAAGGATGGAGAATCTATCATACTTGTTCCTTTAACCCTAAAGTAGGTTTATGAAGACTAAATAAAATTAAAAAGTGAGCTTGAGGGAAAGGTGAAGAGTGTGGCCAAAATATAACAAAAGAGAAAGCAAGAGAGTGAGAAAGAAAGAGTGGTTGAAACTTTAAAGAAAAATGAGAAAAAAAGAATGAGGCCAAAAAAGATAAAAGAGAAAAATGAGAGTGAGAGAGAAAGAAAAGATGTAGCCAAAAATGAGAGAAAGAGAGTTCAAATTGAGAAAAAAGAAAAAGGAAAAAGTGAGTTTCCAAAGAGGGTAAGATTAAGGAAGTTTTCATGGCTAATAACCTATGTCTTTACTTGTTTATAAAGAATCTTACTTTAATCTTGATGATACTAACCATACTTTGCCTAGCACTTGTGTGTCTTTATTGTAGGAATATGAGGATGTTTCTTTTGAGGAAATGCCTAAAGAGTTACCACTCATAAGAAGTATTGAGCATTAGATAGACTTTGTACCAAGAGTAATCATACCAAATAGATCCGCTTATAAAAGCAATTTCAAGGAGAGAAAGGAACTCAAGGGCAGGTTGAAAGGACTTATGGCAAAGGGATATGTGAAAGAGAGCATAAGTTGATGTGCAGTTTCAATATTTCTTGTGCCTAAGAAGCATGGATCATAGAGCATGTATGCTAACTATCGGATAATCAATCATATCACTGTAAACTATGGGTATCCCATTCCTAGATTAGATGATGTGTGATGAATTGCAAAACTTTTGTGTATTTTCTAAAATTGATTTAAGAGTGGAGATTATCACATTAGAATAAAAGAAGTTGATGAGTGGAAAACAACTTTTAAAATAAAATATGGTTTGTATGAATCGTTAATTATGCCTTTTGGTTTAATTAATACATCTAGTACTTTCATGGGACTTATTAATCATATTTTGCATCCTTTCATAATTATTTATTTTGATGATATTATAATTTATAATAAGAGCTTAGATGAACACATGGGACATTTATGACTTGTATTAGAGGTTTTTTAGAGAAGAAAAATTATATGCTAACCTTAAAAAATGTTCTTTTGGCATGAATCAAATTATATTTCCTCATTATATTGATATTGTTAGAGGAATTGAGGTTATTGAAGAAAAGGTTAAAGCTATTAAAGAACAACTGACACTTAAAATCTTTAGCAAAATGTGTAGCTTTTATGGTTTGGCTAAACTTTATAGGAAATTTGTGAAAGATTTTCACACTTTAGCCACACCATTGATTGGAATTGTTTGATTAAAAAAAGATAGAACTTTTATTTGATTAAAAAAAGATTAAGGTTTGCACCATTACTTACATTACTTGATTTAACTAACACTTTTGAAATTGGATGTGATGCTTGAGGTATTCATATTGGAGTTGATTTAATAAAGGAAAGGCAACCCATTGCATGTGAGAAAGTGGCATTCGAACTTGGTGATTGAGTTTGGGTACATATGTGTAAGAAATGGTTTCTAACTCAAAGGCATTTAAAGTTACATCTAAGGGGAAATAGACTATTTCAAGTGATTGAAAGGATTGATAACCATACCTATAAATTTGATTTTCCTCGTGAGTATAGCATAAGTAACACTTTTAATGTTTTCAATATTCCCTTCTTTGATGTAAGTGAAGCTGATTCGAGGATAAATTTTTCTTGAGGAGAGGGGGAATGATGGGAATCTAAAATGATGCATGCAGACATCAAAAGATCCATTGCATTTCCATGAAAGTTCAATTACAAGAGCAAGAAATAAAAGAATGAAGGAAGCTTTTAGGCCTTGCATCTTATTAGGATTTACTTTTGTCATTTGTAAATGGGTTGAATATTACTTTTTATTTGAGCTCATATGTTTAATTTTATGTTTTATGTTAATTTTCTTTTTAATTGAGCTTTTTATTATAAATGGGTTAATAATCCTATTTGGGCTAGGAATCGTATTAGTTTATGTCTTTTTAATTTTATTCCATTAACTGGTTTCTTTTGTTGTCTTATTTGTAGTGTATGAATAGTATTTATGGATTAGACTTTGGATGAAATAGACGTGAATTTTAGAAGAGTGTGTGAGCTGCTTCTCTTACTTCTTTTATGAACTATCAAGCTTATTAAATATTCCAATCTTTTTGGTGTTCAACCATTAGGTTAGGGTTATTAAAACTTATTTTCTAAGGGTTTTAATATTTCTTTTTCATCTAACTTCTAACTTTTAAGGTTGATTCAATTTTATATGGATTTGAGAGACTCGTTCAAGGGTTCACATCAAATTAGCCATGGCATTTGCAAAAAGATTGTGAACACAAATAGTCCAATGCATGATAAATCGACCATGATATTTGTTCAATTTCATTATGATACATGTGAATGATGAATTATTAGAGAATGAAGACTAGATTTTCTCATCTTTTTAAATTAATGTGAAATATATGAAACTCACTTTAGTAGTGAGTCTTATTTAAATGTATGAGATCTATTTAAATAATAGACTTCACATATTTTTTATTTATCTTTTTTCTAAAAGAATTGATGATGTTAATTTTAAAGAAAAATTAGGACTCATTCTCCAATTATTACATAACAAATTAGTGAGGGGAATAACTTGCATGTGATGCTTGTTTTGTTAAGAAATTTAAGTTTGCATTGAAAATTTGTCTTATGCCCTTATTTGCATGAACATGCCATTTTACATTTCAAAATGAATTTGAATCATGAACCACCATAAGAAAAAGTTATGTTTTAAGTACTTCCTCTAATTTTTTTTATGACATGGCATTTTGTATAAATTGCAAATTAGCTTAAATAATTGATCTTCTATATAAAGTAATATTTTTTAAATTAGATTATTTATTAATTTATTAGAAGTATTGATTTACAGTTCATTAGTTTGATCACAATTAAATTGTAGTCAAATCGATAATAATTGTATATATAATTTTATAATTAAAAATTTAATATAATCTAAGACATAAATGAACTCAAAGGCATAGCAACATCACATTGAGCTATACCTAACAAAGCAATAGCCTCCTTCTCTTTCTCTCTCTCTCTCTCTCTCTCTTTGGTCGTAGTTGTTTTCCAAGAAAAAAAGAAAAGCTTGAACAAAACAACCTTACACGATATTTTTCTCCTTTCAAACATTATTGCTTCTTCTTCTTAGTCTCCCCATCTTTCTTTTCTTTGTTCATAAATCTCCTTCTAAACATCATTGTTTCACTTGCAACAAGAGCACTTGAAACAAATGGCAATCGCTTGTGAAGGAAGAAGGTTGGATCCACTTTTAAAAAAAGATAAGTATAGCATTTTGTATTTTTCTCCTTTTGTTTCTGCTCAAAACCTCCCTTGCTTTTGATAGGTAGCAAAATTTAAAACTTATACTCTTGGTTTGGTTTTGAAAAATTCCAAAAAAAAAAAAGTCAAAAATTGATTTTTGACTAATTCTTTGACTGATCAATTTTATAGATTAACTAAATTGAATTAGAGATCAAGTCACCAGTTTTTTAGTTGATTTGACTGGTCTAACTTGGTTTTAATTATATTAGTATGAAATGAATCATCTTAAATGAAATTAACAATATATTGCTACTAATTAAATTCTTTGTTATTTTAATATAAACTCAATAGAATATTGAGCTTTTGGATATTTTTTTTCTTATTGAGAAATGCTTAAATTACATATCTTTCCCTTTTGTTTTAAAAATATATACACATTTTATGACTAAAATATCTTTAAAAAGAATATTAATTTTTATAAAAAATATTTTAAAGAAAATCGCTAATTCGAGAATTGAAGAATTTAGCTACCATCATTTGAAGTTGATGTTTTAGTCTAATCCTAGCTTATGAGTGTATGAACATTTTGTTGGGGTACACATTAGCTCTGCTAAAGGGTGTTCATCAGTAGTGCTTTGGTCTAACCCAATATCTGACTCAATTTTAAATGAGTTTTAAAATTAAAACTTATTGTTTGATATAAAACTAGACCAGCCTAGTATTGGGTGGCTTGGTCCTTTTTTTTTGAAGTTTATTATAAAAATTATATAATAATCCTAAACAAAAGATTTTTATATAAGTTCTTATAAGAGTATATTTGATTTTTTGAAAAAAATTAAAATTTTCATATAAGTCTTTATAAAAAATATTTTTTTATTTTTTAATTTAAATTTTAGGCTAGGCCAGGTTTGTGGTTCGGCTATGCCTTTTTTCATTTTTTGGGCATCCAGCCCAACCTAACTTGATTTGGTTAAACAAGACTGGGTATGTCAAGGCTCTAAGCTAGGTGTACAACCCTAAGCCCAGTTGACTTGATATGTTTGATGCAATCTAGTTTATTTAGGTTGAGTCAAGTTGATCTAAAGAAAAATAAAAAGAGCAAATTAGGTCCAGTACCATCTAGCCATTTAGCTAGTTTGGACTAACCTAATCCAACAATATATAATTAAGAAAAAAAAAGGGCCTAATTGAAAATTTGATTTTTCAAAGGACTATTTATAATTTTAGCCAAAAACTTTTACACACATTTTACAACTAGGCCTAGCTCTTTCTTAAATTTAAACAAAAGAAGATAAAATAAAAAACATACATTTTGAAGTTGAAAACAAAAATTTCAAAATTGAGTTAGTAAATATGTACTTTCAAGAAAAAAAAACAAGCAAATCATCTTTTAATGATTTATATCACTTTTTTTTTAAATTATCTAAAATATAATTAAAAAAAAACCCAATGCACCACCAAGCTTTGAATTATAACTTTTTCTCTATACCTACATTTTCTTTTTGTTTCTTTCTCTAGGTTAATGTTTTTTCATTTTCACAATGTATATCTCACAAAAAGGTATTAAAATTGATCATATGCCCAAAATAATAAGTGGATTTAAAGAAATCAATATCTAATGCTTTTAAAATTTTCAAAGTTATAAATTTATATAAAATTGAAAAAAGGGGAATGCACGGTCGGGCCCCAATTAGCTCTGCTTGACTAATCTGGCCCAATATGTGATCGGATAGGACTGAGCAACGAGCAAAGCAAGAATCCGATTTGACCTAATCTATGTCCACCCTTAATATTTTGGATTGTCCTTTGGTGTTTAAGTCTTCAATTAGATCTCTGCTTGAGTCGTTGAGAATTCAAATGCCCTCAAAATCGGTTGTTCATGAAAAATATTCTAGATTGTCATTTTTTTCCTTTTATTTTGTGAAATATGAGCTCACCACCAGAATAAAGGAACCTTATATTCATACATAATTGATGGCATAACAAGACATGCATAATAAACAAGCATCAAAACACACGTGTAAGAGCAAGCATTTAAAACTAGGATTGTTCTTAAAACAAAACCAATTAATATTAAATCTAATCTCTATGCAACAAACTAGGCGTTTATCATTTAAAAACGTTTCGCTGAAAATAAAATCACAAGAAAAATGACCTATTCCTGCAATTTTGATCTATTGTCAAAACTGACTTCCCAACTCTGCACTCTATCCCCTACTCTAATTTTTGTCAAAGGGGCAAAGAATTAATGTGCCAAAAAGTTCCAAAAAACTGTAATTTTTTCCATAGATTTTTTGGTACATTGTCATATGAGCTTAAGTAGGCATATGACATGTCCTATGAGTGCATGGAATTTAACAATTTCAGAGCCAGTGCTTCTTGCTCCTCCAAAGTGACAGGGTTAGAGCTAATACCCTCTTTCCCTGTGACTTCGGTTCCCTTACTGTCATCACTGTCACTATCAAAATATATCTTACTCTTTTTATGCCATCTATCTGCAGTTTCATCTCCTTCTGACCCGGAAATACCATCAATGTCCTCTTCTGCACTCCTTTTCTTCCACTTTATCTTTTCCTTGATTCTCTTCTCTCTATGACGCTGATGTTGCAGAAGCTTGTCTTCCTTGTCAACCTTCTTCAACTCCTCCCGCATCTTTCTATAGTATTCAGCTTTTTGTTCTGCAATAAGATGAGATGTTAATATGGCAAAACAAACAAGATACTACATGCCTAGTCATATATAAACAAGTTGAGTGACCTCCATGCTCTAAAGTGAGATTGAGATGCATATTAATATTATATAACGACCAAATGAGGTCTAGGCACAATCAGATTTCTCGAAACAAAACAGTTCACCAGTCATCCTAATAAAATGTGGCATCTCAATCTATTATCAACAGATATTGCAGTTTTGTCTCTATCAATGGGAAAGCAGTTTATCTACATTACTACAGAAAAGTGATTCTCGCCCTGGCGTCCAAATCCAATCCATTTTTACTTTTCTTAAAAACCCAATGTTTGGTATTTTAGTATTTATGGAAAATGGAGGAGAAAGAAGTCATGTTAACTTAATAATCTAGGTCTACTTCTAGCACCCACATTTCCTCTGTTTATTTAACATCCTACAGGAAAAGGATCAAAGCAAATAGGTTATAAATTACAGTTATCAATCAATTATCAATACAAGACAACCAGAAACGAGATATTTGATATTAATAGCCTTCTGCGAACACGAGAAAGATGTATCCATGCAACATTCCTATTATTCTAGCTTTAATTTGCAATTGAAGAGCAAGGACATACGTGGATCAAGCAGCAATGTTTCCTTGCCAGTTTGTGTATCAGCAATCCTTGCTAATGGAGGTAGAGCATTTCCTTCATCGTCAAATACAACCCTAGTCCCCACCGGTCTATGTATGTTGATCTTGAGCTTCTTTTTCTTTGAAACACAGGTTGCTGGTCTACAAAGTAAAGAACCAAATCAAATAAGTTGGTTTTATAAGAGAAAAAGAAAGGGGGGGGGGGGGGGGATGACAGCATACTACCTGAAAACCAATTGTCTACAAAACTATAATTTTGACAAGACATCCTAATTTTATATATGCATGGTGAAATAGTCTATTCCATCCCAAACAAGAACCATTGTCAACCACTTCTTTGTGCATGCAGGATACAATGCAGCAGTTTACGAAGTAATCTAAACTTCTCTCTTTCTGTACTACTGAAGATTATATGTGATGGCACATACATGACATCTAGAATTTCAGATGCATTCCCTTCCCCTTCATCTGAGGAATCGTCTGGCAAAAGAAGACCTTTTTCTGCTTCCTCTTCCTCGAGACCACTAAGGAGCTTCTTTTTTGGAACCTCCAGTGCAATTTCTTTGTATGAATCTTTTGGTTCAGCTAAAATTGGTTTTGTTGATACAGCTTTAGATTTAATTTTTTGGTTAAGAAAACGGGTTTTGGGGGTCATGGGCAGACCCAATGATACTGAATATTCATCAATTGGCAATTTCATAAGATCAAAGATTTCTTTATCCTTCTGGATATGAATGGATCTCAAATATGTTATGAAGGCCCTTTTCGCCTGTTGCTGGAGATCTGGGTACTTGACCAGTAAAGCTGCCAACAAACCAGAAACTGGTTGCAGTCGTTCTTTCTTAGGCTGAAAAATCAACAGTTTAAAAAGCATGTTAGCAAAAAAAGATGAAATATCATGTTGATAATTAACCATAAATAATACAAAAAATATAAAATGCATTAAAAATGACATCTGTATAACCGGTTATAGTCAATGGTGATACCAGTAATTATTTGAAAAGCAGGGATTAAGCCATCAATTAAGGCTAAATTTAGGAATACTTTTTATTACTATTTCCTTTATTGTTTTAAGAATGTGTTTTTAGTTTCCTTTTATAAACCTTTGGCTGTAGACTTTACATTCAGTTTCAGCAATGGAATAAAAATATTCCTACACTATTCCCCTCCCTCTTTCTCCCCCTTTTCCTCTATTTCTCTCTGCCTCTTCCCCCCTTGCCCTGCTGGTCCCACATCAAATGGTATCAAAGCTAAACTTTGATCCCCACTACCATAGCCGGAAAACCTCCAACACCACTGTTCACACAAAGCAACTTCAAACTTGCCCTGGGCAGTACTAGGGACAATCTCAAAAAGAGGCTGAAAAATGTGGCAGACAAGGATTATATGGACAGAATGTGGAAAGAACTTTTGGATGCCACAACCTTTTAGGTCAACAAACTAATGAATATAAAAACCATCAACATTTTTCTTCTAAAATTGAAGAATAAAAATATTATCATGATTATGGTGCAATACGGGAAGCAGTCACAGAAGAGCCTAATGAAGTCATCATAGTGGAATCCCTAGATTGCCCATCTGAAATTGATGATGAGGGTAACATTGTCACAGTAGATTTTGAAGTGCGTTTGGAAGTAAATTTAAAATGTGAAGATCATGAAGATTCTGAACAGCATTCAGAAGAAAAATTAGCATGCAGGCAAGATGAAAACAAGTATTGAAGATAATGTTGTTTTAAAAGATGATGAGATTGGGAAGCTAAACCCCAAGTTGCAAAAGACCACGTTCAGGTTCAACCAACTAAACTGCTATGCCATGTTGATTTTGTTATTTTTGATCTGTTGGAGAGTCCAAAGATGCTTTTGTCATTATTTTTTCCATCATTGCCCACTGTCCTGCCTAATGCTAAACCCTAATGCTCCAAGATGGACTTTTCTATTGCTTGCACACTTCAAAACTTGAGATCAAGTTTTCTCCAACCAGAGAAGATTGATGAAGAATTGGAAAAGAATATTAGGAGTGATATGGTCAATGTTGATACTTGTAATAATTTGTGAATCAGGGATTAAACCATCAAATAATGCTGAATTTAAGAATACTCTTTATTATTATTTCCTTTATTGTTCTAAACATGTGTTTTTAGTTTCCTTTACGTTGTAGACTTCACATTCAGTTTTAGCAATGAATAAAAATATCAGTATACTATTCCTCTCCTGCTTTCTTCCTCTCTCTCCCTCCCTCCATTTCAATTTCTATCTCCCTTTTCCCCCCTTCCCCTGCTGATCTCAGAATCATAGGCAAATTATTAACTTGGAGAACAAGAATAGTGTACCTTATTAAGATGTACTGGAACTTTAGCTGCTTCTAATTTTTCGAGCATTTTCATCTCTGAGGGCAGGAGAAATAAAACTGACCTCCCCCCTGCCTTATAGCGAGCCGTACGCCCAACTCTGTGTATGTAAGATGCTACATTTTCAGGACAATCCACCTGTAAGACAGAAGTGTCAACCTTCAGCGATATAACAAACTTCTTCCTTTCTCCACCACTCCCTTTCTACCCACTCAAAAAGGGCAGAAAAGAGGACTAGCTACAAGAGACTCACCTGAACAACCCAGTCAACTGCCTTATTAAAATCAAGGCCTCTTGCAGCCACATCAGTTGAGAAGAGAACTGAGCGCTTCTCACAAAACTCGGAATATATTGCCATCCTTCTCTCCTGCTTCATCCTCCCGTGAAGGCACTTCAAGGGTATGCCAGGGTGAAGTTTCTTAAATGCTTCAAAGACAAATTTTACCTATTAACCAAGGAAATGATTGTTATGAAAGAAAATGACAAGTCAAGAATAAAAATTTGCACCAAAAAGATAGATGAAAGCAAATCCAACACATAACAATTAGATTGAAATAGATTACCTGTTTACAGCTAGAAAGAAAGACAAGTGTTTTGGAGTTAAGATGTGACTTTATGAAACTCCACAGCATGTCTAACTTTTGGTCTAAAGGAACAATCATCACAAGCTGTCTCAAGAGAGTAGGAGTGGCAGTCACAGATTCTTCATGGACGCTCAGATACTCTGGGTCCTTTAAACTTAGTCTTGCAAGAACTTCTATAGACTTTGTTTGAGTTGCTGAGAAAAGGAGGGTTTGTCTATGCTTTGGAAGCTGTGAAATGATTGCATTTAGTTCCTTCTTAAATCCACTGTCAAGAATCCGATCTGCCTCATCTAGTACCAACACCTGTATACCAACCAAGAAAACCAAGAAATCCACCCAATCATGATCTATATTGACAGAATATGGTATAATACATATCTGTGAGCAAATATGTCAAAAAACTGCGATAATTTCTCCAACTTAAACAGAATAGATAATGCTTCCACCAATGTTATTAATCCATGCCATTTAAGTAGGTTCTGTGAAGGAAGTAAAATTGCAGGAAGGCAATAAAGGTTGGCAGTGTTAAGAAAGATATAAAGAACTAATGCTTGAGATAATAAATTAACAATAATATAATTCTCATTTACTTATTTTCTGACCAAACATTGCTTCAAGAGTTAGATTAAGGTTAATTTATTCCGTATCAAAAAGTAAGGAAAAGATTATAATGACCTGAATCTGTGAACAATCAAAGTTTGGAGTTTCATCCATGTGTTGTAGAAGCCGACCGGGTGTGCAGATCAAAATGTTCAGCTCATTTACACATTCTTTCTCTATGTTAACATCCTTCCGACCACCAATCAGCAGGCCAGCACTAAAATTGTGGTGCTTACCAACAGTTTTTAAAACATCAAAAAGTTGACCAGCTAATTCTCTTGTAGGGGATATGATGATGCTACCTACCCCATCTTCAGGCCCCCATTTTTCTCTATATAACTTTTCCAAGACCTGTCAATGACAACAAAGTCCACAACTGAAGAAAGGAATTAAAAAAAAAAAAAATCCTTTTTTAGCATTATTTAGTAAATTCAGTATAAAATGGATAATTCATTACAAGAATATAGTCAAACTATGACAATAACTTAATGGTTCTGATGGCAGGGATGTCTCCATTCAAGGCTCTATATGGAAGAGATCCACCTACTTTGTTCAAGTGGCAATATAGTTTATCAATGGTGGAAGAAGTTAATAAACAAATGAAGGAAAGGAATCTGATTTTAACTGAGTTAAAAACCCATTTGGAGCTGGCACATATGAGAATGAAGGACCAAGCTGACAAGAAAAGAAGAGAGGTGGAATTTAACATCAGGGATATGGTAGATCTTCAGCTTAAACCTTATAAGCTAAGAACTCTAGCCAAGAAGCAGAATGAGAAGTTAGCTCCACAATAGAAAGGTATGGTAAGATGGCCTACAAGCTGGAATTGCCTAGCACAGCAAGAATTCATCCTGTGTTTCACGTTTTGTAACTCAAGAAATCCCTTCACCCTTTTGTTCCTACACAGCCTATACCCATCTTGCTTTCTGAGGAGATGGAGCTGCAAGTGCAGCTTGAGGGAGAGAAGAAGGCAAGAACTATGACCAATGGACAGCAACAAGTCCTAATTAAGTGGGAAGGTCTACTGATTGAGACAGCTCATGGGAGTATGCTGAAGTCCATAAAATGCAATTCCCCACTTTCCACCTTGAGGACAAGGTGAAGCTTAATGGAGAGGGAAAAGATGGACCCAGCGGTTTTGGGGGAAAGGTTTAAATGAGGAAGAAATGTAAGGCCCATAGGGATACTAAATGGGAAAAGGTTTATGTCATGAAAAAGAGAAATGAGGTCCGATATTGGGAGAGTGGTGGCAGAAAAAGGGCAGAAGGGGGATTTATCTGGGGATAACTAACTTTGTCCTGTGGTGCATGAGTAAAGAGGGAGTGTAGCTGGTGTGTGTGAGTTTTATGGAGAGCAGAGGTTGCTGGAGGGGGGGTGGATTTTCTTTGGCAGAAGTGGAGAGAACTAGGCCTCTCAAAAGCCAGAAGCCTGTTACATTTCCTTGTTCCTTCTATTTTCATTTTTGTCTTTGTAATCGCTATTCCTCTTCCTTTCTCCTTTGTTAAAGGCAAGGAAGCTGTAATTCAGCTTATACAAATAATAACAGAGTTGGAGTTTCATTGGAACTCTGCCTATGACGAATTTTATTGGTCACGAATTTTATTGGTCATAGCCGGTCCTAAGCCCGAAAAAAGAGGAGAGTTGTGTTAGGCAGTCGATAGCCAACGTAAAACTTTGTCGAATCTTTATGACATGGAAAATTGATATATTAGACGTAAGGCTAGGTCATTGCCCGTAAGTAACGCGCTGTATAGCTCGAGTATAGTGATAAGTGAGCAAGAGCCGCTGCATCGTCGCGTGGATGTAGTGAAAAATAAGCAAGGGCTACCACATTTTCGTGAACGAATGTGGCTAAAGAAGCAAGTTCATGAGAGTAGGATCCGTTTTGGAACTTGGAATATAGGTACACTTACGGGTAAATCTATGGAAATAATAGATACCATGATTAGGAGAAGGATTAATTTTATGTGTTTACAAGAAACTAAATGGGTAGGAGAAAAAGCGAAAGAATTAGATACTTCAGGTTTTAAACTTTAGTATACTGATAAATATAAATCTAGAAATAGGGTAGCTATAATTGTAGATAAGTTTTGGAAAAATACTGTAATAGATGTCAAAAGATTAAGAGATAGAATCATTGCATTAAAGTTTGTAGTAGAAAAGGAAATTTTTAATATTATTAGTGCTTATGCACCACAAGTAAGGTTAGAAGAATCTCATAAGGTAAAGTTCTGGGAAGATTTAGAATGTTTAGTTCAAGAAATTCCATTAGGAGAAAAGATTCTTTTAGGAGGGGATCTAAATAGTCATGTAGAAAAGGTATCTTCAGGCTTCGAGGGTGTCCATGGAGGACATGGTATAGGAGAAGTAAATGCAGAGGGTAAAACTATTTTAGACTTTTCATTAGCGTTCGATCTTATATTAGCTAACACTTGTTTTAGAAAGCGTGAAGAATATCTTATCACGTATAAAAGTGGAAGGGTATGTTTTCAAATTAATTTCTTTCTTATAAAGAAATCGGTTAGAAAATTTTGCATGGATTGCAAAGTTATACCGGGAGAGAGTTTAACTATTCAACATAGAGTTTTGGTTATGGATGTAAGAGTTAGGAGAGGATTAAAAAGTAAATGTGAAGGTAGAGTGGTAAGGACTAAGTGGTGGCAACTAAAGGGGATAAAGAAAAGGATTTGCAGAGACGGATTAGGGAGGAATGACCTTGGAAAATACAAAGAAGTGCTAACGATATGTAGAATGAAATGGCTAAAGAGATTAAGAAGGTGGCAAAAGAAATATTAGGTGAATCAAAAGGTTTTGGACCTAGGGATAAAGAATCTTGGTGGTGGGATGCAAGTGTACAAGATAAGGTTAAAGTTAAAAGAGAGTGTTATAAAATGTAGTCATTATGAAAGAGTAATGAAAATTGAGAAAAATATAAGGTAGCTAAGAAAGACACTAAGAAGGCAGTGAGCGAAGCGAGAGCGAAGGCATTTGATGGGTTATACCAATCTTTAGGTACTAAAGTTGGAGAAAAAAGTATTTACAAGTTAGCTAAAAGTAGGGAAAGAAAGACAAGAGACGTGGATCAAGTGAAATGCATTAAGGATGAACATGGAAAAGTGTTAGTCACGGAACAAGATATCAGAGAACGATGAAAGGGTTATTTTCATAGTCTTTTTAATGAAGGGCACGAGATTTTATTGCAATCGGATAGGCTAGACACGAAGGAAGAGGATCGAAATTATACTTTTTACCGTAAGATTTGTGAGGTAGAGGTAAAAGAAGCATTAAAGCAAATGGAGAATGGCAGAGCAGTTGGACCGGAGAATATACTCATTGAAGTATGGAAGAGTTTGGGAATGAAAGTTATAAGTTGGCTCACAAAGTTATTTAATGAAATTATGAGATCTAAAAGGATGCCAGATGAGTAGAGGAAAAGTACTCTAATCCCTATTTATAAGAGTAAATGAGATATTCAAAATTGTGCAAATTATAGAGGAATTAAACTCGTGAGCCACACTATGAAATTATGAGAAAGAGTAATTGAGCAAAGGTTAAGGAAAAAGAGTCAAGTTACGCAGAATCAATTTGGTTTTATGCCAGGAAGGTTAATTATAGAAGCAATATACTTGTTGCGAAGATTAATGGAGAGATATAGGGAGAATCAAAGAGATTTACACATGGTGTTTATTAATTTAGAAAAAACATATGATAGAGTGCCAAGAGAAATTCTATGGAAGGCTTTGGAGAAAAAAGGAGTTCGTATAACTTATATTCGAGTAATCCAAGACATGTATGATATAGTTACAACTAGCGTAGTAACAAAAGGTGGACTTACAGAAGATTTTTCGATAACTATTGGTCTATATCAAGGGTCAACTCTGAGCCCTTATCTTTTTACCTTAGTCTTGGATGTGCTTACTGAACATGTCCAAGAGCCGGTGCCACAGTGCATGCTTTTTGCAGATGATATTGTCCTAGTTGGAGAATCGAGAGAGGAAATGAATGAGAAGTTGGAGAGGTGGAGACAAACTTTGGAAGCTCATAGCTTTCGTTTAAGTAGAAGTAAAATGGAGTATATGGAGTGTAAGTTTAGTAAGAAGCACACAACTTCTAGTGTAGAAGTAAAAATTGGAGAACATATCCTACCACAAGTCACACGATTTAAGTATCTTGGATCTGTCATACAACATAACGGGAAAATAGAAGAAGATGCAAAGCATAGGTTTCAAGCGCGGTGGATGAAATGGAGGAGCGTTTTGGGTGTTATTTGTGATAGAAGAGTGCCACTCAAACTTAAGGGTAAATTCTACTGCACAGTTATAAGACCTGCAATGTTGTATCGAACTGAGTGTTGGACAATAAAAAATCAACAAGAAAATAAGTTTAATGTTGCAGAGATGAGAATGTTGCGGTAGATGAGTGGACACACTAGACGAGATAGGATTAGAAATGAATGCATTAGAGAGAAGGTGAAAGTCGCACCTATTGTAGAAAAGATTGTAGAATCGAGACTTAGGTAGTTTGGTCATGTGGGGAGGAGACCTGTAGAAGTCCCCGTTAGGAGAGTAGATGTGATGGAGAATAGTCCAATAAGTAGAGGTAGAGGAAGACCAAGAAAAACTATAGGAGAAATTATTAAGAGAGATTTAGATTTAAATGATTTGTTTAAAAATATGATTTATGATAGAAATTTATGGCGTCGATTGATCCATGTAGCCGACTCCACTTAGTGGGAAAAGACTTTATTGTTGTTGTTGTTGGAGTTTCATCGGGTTCACTGCCTAGAAAATGCTTCTACTGGATGAAACATGATACCCGAAATCATTTAGAGAAGCAAAGGAACAATGCAAGACTGTCAGTGAGATTACAATAGCATTGGTGGGAGATGACTTATACTATATTTCAACTGTGAATGAGTTTGGAATTGCTATGAGATTTTTGCTTTGGGAAGAATTACTCCTGCAAAAATTTATTTTGGAAAAAAGTAAAAAAGTAATCTTTGCAAACACGGGTGAAGATTTATTTCAGATTCTGCCACGAGTAACTGCCTCACACAAAATTTGACTAAATTAGCCATGGATCAAACTCTGTTAATAAGAGTACCCAAACAACTCGAAATAACAAGAAGAAACACCAGCCACTTTCTTTCTCTGTTTTCTTTTAATGCTACTTTGATGCTATAGCTATACCCATGCATAAAGCAAATATCATAATATGATAGCTCATCCAAAACCTTCTGGTTTATATAACTATTGCAAATATCACACAGGGAATTAGAAACTAATGCAAAAAGAAACTTTCTTACTGCTTAGAACACTAAGCACTTTGGAATCTTATTACGCAC
Source organism: Erythrophleum fordii (assembly GCA_032878935.1). Classification (NCBI taxonomy): domain Eukaryota; kingdom Viridiplantae; phylum Streptophyta; class Magnoliopsida; order Fabales; family Fabaceae; genus Erythrophleum; species Erythrophleum fordii. The sequence continues at coordinate 1,217,147 of JAVQMF010000025.1, read as the reverse complement.
AGTCATGCTAGTTAACTAATAAAAATCAAATATCCCCCGTAACTTCTTAATCCATAGGAAAAACTAGGCTTATCAACCTTGCAGCTTGTTTAGCCAAATCAAATATATATATATATATATATATATACTATTTCCTTTGATTGGATACACCTTTTCACCAAATACATTGGAGGCGGAAAACTTCAGCTACACTTACCGGAATAATGAAAGCCAAGGTTTTTCCCGACCCAGTTTTTGACGCACCCAGAATATCCCGTCCACAAAGCGCGTGAGGCAAAGAAGCCCTCTGTATATCAGTCATCTTGACGAACTTAGCTTCTCGCAATCCATCCTTGGTTTTCTTAGAAATTGGCAACTGGTCGAACCTCGTGACACCCGCATAGCGTGAAAAGGTATTGTCGTCGATGCGACCTACGGGGTCTTTGGAGGACAAAGGAGGAAACGACATGGGGTTGGAGCCGGAGTCTGGTTTCTGGGATTGAATCCATGAGTCTAAAAGCTCAATCTCGTCTTCCTCTTTGAGCCGTTGTTGCTTGCGAAAGTCTTTTGATTTGGGTTTTCTCATTGCTGGGAACTTGAGAAGAGAGCAAAAGCTTCAGAAGCTGATTCTGATTCTCACAGGGTACAGTGAAGCTTGCGAAGCTAGGAAGCGAATTGAGGAGGGCTGTCCGGAAAACAAAAAGAAAGCAAATTAATAAGAGGGAAATTACGAAAACAGACCAATAATAACGCAACCATATATTACTAATTCCACCTCAAATATGGGATTATTCCTTCGGTAAAGGACTTGGAATCAATTATCACCCATAAAATGTGCTTCACCAGTAGCTATTATGAATAGCAGGTAACACCTCAACGCTAAGAATCCAAAGAATCAAGATATTTCTACTTACCAGGAGGAACAGCTGGCCGGGGTCGAGACGGAGGCTTGCCGGTGAGAGGCAGGCGACGGAGGCGGCGCAAGTTCTGGGCGAGGGCGGCGAGGGAGGCTGAAGCTGAATTGATGCAAATGAAGACAAGCACCCCTTTCCCATTTTTCCTTTATTTTTTTTAAACTAGGTTTTATGAAAACTTTAAATTTTAAATAACTAAAATTTTGTTAATAAAAACTAAAAATAAATATTTTATTAATTATGATATACTAAAATAAAAATTATAAATATGAAGGCTCAAATACATTCTTCATCCTTCTAATATTATTGAGGTTTCAGTTTGTCTCACTATTTAAAAATTATATAATATTATTTTTTTCTATTTAAAAGTCATTCAATTTTTTTCTATGACACAATTCATAAACAACACACACACATATATATATATATATATATATATAAATTGTGGTGGAATTATACTGTAATTTCACTACAATTTATTGTAAGGCTTCATATGACTTATGTGTTGGCATTGATTATGCACTGTATATATTCGTATATATCTGTATAAACATTATTTATTTATTTTTTCTTTTTTTTTAAATTTTTTTTCTTGAAATCCATAGGAACATTGTCTAAATTCCTTGTATTTTGTGCGAAAAACAACTATTTTAATAGTAAATATAACACTTTAAATATTATTTATTTATTTATTTATTATTGTTAATTAATATTCAAATTAAGCATCTAAATTACTAAATTAAAAATGGAATTTTCAAATTGAATTGTTTTTTATTTTAAAAAAAAAGAAGAAACAAGATCAAACCAGTTTTAAAATAGGGGGTCACATTAATTTTTTTTAAAACAAAACAAAACCAAAAATGTAAAAAGTTATTAAATATATTATAGTCAGAGAGAGTCTAAGTACTCAATATCATATAAAAATAAATAAAATCTCTTATAAATAAAATTTTATGGACTTCAAATTTAATCTATTTGTTGTACAAGATTAATCTTTTATCAATAATTTTCTTTGCCTTTTAACCATATGCTTGATTCAATAATTACTTGTAATAACAAAACAAATTAATATTATTTTATTAGCACATAATTAAATTTAAAAGTTTTAATATTTTTTTAGATAACTTGATAACTCATCATAATTTAATATAATTTTAACTTATTTTTTTTATATGACAAAAGTTACAAAATTTTGTTTTTCATTAATAGTAATAAAATACAAAACAAATTTTTAAAACACCACTGGCTTGTAAAATTGTTTTAAGGTGGAGAGGAATATGATTCGTCCAAATAGAATACAAATTATTAAACTACTAGTAAGCACCATTTTGAACCTTTGAGGTGAGAAATAATAGATTTATCATTTTGGCCCAAAGAAAATACTTATTTTCATTACACACACAACTTATATAAAGTCTTATCATTTTGAAGTGTGAGTAATATATCTTTTTTTTATTAAATTGCATGCAAAGCAAATTTTTTTAATATTTTATTTCTCCTTTTATAAATGTTTCCTTTTTATTTTAACTTCGTACAATTACAAGAGATCCTCACTTAGTTGTAATTAATTCTTGTGCAAATTTAACTCACTTTGGAGTGTTATGTTTTCAGGTGTAAAATAGAGCTCAAGACCAACTCATTTTAAGTGTCAAATTAACTTAATTACTTCGAGCTTGCCACGTAAATTTTCGAAAAATGACGCGCAAGTTTTCTTTTCAAAGTTTCTAATCTCTTCACAATTATTACGTGCTTACAACGTTGTCCAAATGATGGGCAATTTTTTAATTGAATTAGTTATAATATTGTTTTATAATTATATTCCTTTTTAATTTCGTTTATGTAATAAATAAAAGAGCTAAAATTCTCCTAGTTCACTAAAAATGCTAATTTTTTGTCAATTTTAATTACATAAAATTTTATAAATAAAGAATACTAAATATTTTAAAAGCAGACAAAATAAATTTCACCTTTTTATCAAGCTTAGTTACAAAATTAGCATACAAACTTCAAAATATAACAAAATACTTTAGCAATTGTAAAATGTAACAAAATACCTTTTGAAATATTATCCGCTAAATACTGTTTTGTCATATTTTAGAATGAACTAAATTTAGGTATAAATTTTTATATTTTTTAATCAAATTTTTTATTTAAAATATAATAAATTTATATTTCTTAATAAAATTATAATAAATATATAATTTAATTAAAAAATTATATAATTATTTATAAAAATATGTACTTTTCATATTTTAATTAAATAATAATATATTTATTATATTTTGATTGAAAAATTTGATAATAAAAATATAAAAAAATTGTATATAATTTTTTCCTTTTAAATTTAGGAAGATGTTTTTCACATTTTAAAATTTATAAGATATTTTGTTATATTTAAAAATTTAAAAAATATTTTATTATATTTTTAAGGTTTTTATATTAATTCAAGATAAAATATAATTTTTTTCAAAATATATTAAAAAAACGCACAAATTGTTGAATATTCTAAAACTTGAGGTGAGAGAGGTCAGTGCGCAGACACAAATCCTCGTAATTTTAGGTTCGAAAGACGAAGACAAATAGCGCATGAATTGTATAAAGGACGTAATATGTTTTGTGCCAACCTCGTTTGCTGTCCAGATCTCTTCACTTCGCAAGCAGAAAGAAACTTCTAGAGAGAGGAGCACAGAATTGGAGACCATCGAACACACAGAGATGGGTTGCAGAAGCAGAGACTCCTTCTCGGACGACTCTTCTTCCTCTTCTTCACTGAGCGAGGCTTTGCTCTTCGCCACCATGTGCATCATTGGCCTCCCCGTTGACGTGCACGTTAAGGATGGCTCTGTCTATTCTGGAATCTTCCACACTGCTTCTGTTGACAAGGATTACGGTGCGTTTTTTATTTAGTTGCACTATCTCATTTCTACTGACTAATTTCCTCCAATTTTTTTTCTCGGAAAATCGTATTCGGCTTTGAATTCCGTTGGAAGCTCATATGGGTTTTCATGGGATGGGAAATTCTGGCGATCCTGCTTGTGACTGGTCAAGATCATGTGTGATTCTCTTCTGGGTTGCTTGTTTTCCTGTTTTCCCAGCTTCTTTCCCTGTGCCATTATCTGTGGCTGAAACGTGAAACGTGGATCTTGCGGATGTAGATAGATTTTGGTTTCATCCATCAAATGTGGGAGTAATTTGATGGGCAACATAAATTTGGTTTGCTCTTAACTTTTTGTTGCTTTCGTTCACTAAATAAACTGAAGAGAGGAATTGAATTTAGAATTCAATTACAAGGCTTCGTTATTTTAAATTGGGTGTTTCTACTACTGGATCTGCGGGTTAATTATTGGATCCTATGCAGCTGGTTGTGTACGAAAATTTTGTCTGATGGAAACAGGAAAACATGTAGGAGTAAACTTGTATTTTTATATTTATTGATAGATGCATTAAAATGAATGCCTAGCAAAGTCAGGCCTCAGTTTCTATTATCAACATTGTTGTATGACTAATGGAATATTGAACTATTCAATGACATTGTTTTGCCTCCTATGATGTTCAGGTATCATTTTAAGGAAAGCAAGGATGACCAAGAAGGGAAAAGGTGACGCAAATGTGGGAAAGGAGGGATTGATAGATACTCTAGTAATCCTATCAGGTGACCTTGTGCAAGTTGTTGCTAAGGTTGGTCATCCTTACCATTCATTGTCTAATTTATTGCCTGAGCACCGTTCATTTAGAATATAACTATGTGCTTAACGTAAAGGTGGCTTTGTGTGTAGGGAGTAATGCTTCCTGCAGATGGTTTTAGTGGAAATATAACTGGTTATGATGATGAGGCAGCTGAGCACACTGCTTCCTGTTCTGAGAGTCAAATTCCTAATGCAGAGAAACCAAAAGGGTCTCTGATGCATAAAAAACAGGTTAATCAATCAAGGTACCATCTTATACCATTCATATAGATGAGATACATGCATTTTGTATACTCAAGTTAATGGATTGTTATATCTTACAAGCTATAGAGGCATAGCTTTATATTCCTAACTTGCCACTTGTCATTTCAGATTTAGATTTTTGTTCTGTTTTTTATAATGAAGAAAATAAATGCCTTTAATGACTATGCACATCAACCTGACATGCAAGGAAACTTTCTGCATAATTGTGATATGATTAATTGAGCTGGCCTCACCTATTGGGAAAAGGCTTGTTGTTGTTGTTGTTGTTGTTGTTGTTTGATATGAATAATTGGATACGGTTTTTTACTTATTTTTAATATATTCCTACAAGTTAAGAAAATGTTGGAAAATTTAAAGGGGCATTTGATAGATTCAAACACTTGCTTGAGTTTGCAGAAAGTATCACAAGCTTAGTAACCCAGAAAAACTCTGTGAATATCCTGAAGCCTCTATCCTGTTTACAAATTTAGATAATTTATTGGCAATGAACTCCACAACTTTTGTTTTTTAGTCTATTTTTGAAAACTTAGGGTGCAGAAGTTTTCTCAAAAGAGAAAAAGAATGCATGATACAGGTTAAGCCTAACCGGTAGTTGCATTGTGTCTCATAGGCTTGCTAGTGATGAATCATTTGGTAAGCCATGGTCCTTCATTCTCTGACATTAGGAAGATTGCAAAATAGGGGGATATAAGGCATAAGTAGAATGCTGCTTGTGGCTTAGGCTTAAACATGTCGTACCTTGGTGTTGAGCTTGTTTAAATTACACTGTTAATAGCTGGTTGGAGTGTTACAAATTGTATTAGAGAATGATTTTCTTATGGTTGGTGGGCTATACTTGCTGAGGACAGTGGCAGTAGTGTGGTGGTCCTGGTCTATGAAGTCATCTGGGGATGTTCACATCTTCTAGAGTAGGAACCTGTTGGGAATTATGGGAGACACACAGCGGAAACGTTTAAAATTTTGATTTTGATTCCAATTCTCACCAAGGATCCGTCAAAATCACTTAAACCAAATAGGTTCAGAGAATTATCTTTTTTTTTGTCGATTGAGTTTGTTGTTTACTTTTGTTTGGATCATAGAGACTGACCGCAGATCAGCTCCCTCTATTGGTATCCACACGAACGGGGTTCAGCAACTCAAACGGTGTGCTAGCAGCCTGTCCGTACAATTCCGTACAGTCGTACAGTCCGTACAATTCCGTACAACGTCCGTACGGTGTCCCACTCTCTAAGGATTTTGGAGGCAACTTAGGCTCTCTGATATGGAAACCTCTATTTATAGACTAGAGTTTCAGATATATTTAATTAATCAAAATTAATTAATATATCTATTAGTTTAAATTCAAATCTATTCTATAATTTAAATTTAAACTAACAATATCTAGAGCTTAATTTAAATTATCTGATTATTTTAAATTTAAATCTATCTGATAGAATCAAATTTAAATTATTTGATTAGTTTAAATTTAAATCTATTTGATAGAATTAAATGTAAATTATCTGATTAGTTTAAATTTAAATCCATCTAATAGAATCAAATTTAAATTAATTCATATATATATATACATATATATAATATCAAATATAATATATATATATATATATATATATAATATATTTTGAATTTAATTATTTATATATATATATATATATATATAATTCCTCTATCCTAGATATTCATTGAATCTAGACACATTTCTGATTTAATGAATGTGGACATTTTAGCCTGAGTTGGTTCGTTCTTGTGTGCGACCCTGCAGGCCCATATGATGTTGGCAGTGGGCCAACTACACTGTTTGACCTACAAATCACAAGCGGCCTTTAGCAAGACATTGTGACTACCCAAATCATACAGGATCGATGATCCGATGCAACCTATCTTATAACCCTATCATATCCCTTTTGTCACACGATATTTAGATCGAGTATGAGGCATGTAAATGTCATCCTCAACTTGTTCGATCATAACTTTCTCGATCTCCGAGCAGACTGATATAAGATGGAACTCTTTCCATTTGAGCATGGTCATTCATTTCTCAGTCACACTCATCGAGGGGCCCAGAGATATCTCTCTATTAATCAGAGGGACAAATTCCATCTTGACCACTTATCTTCCTCTCCATGGATTCCATTATACCTGATCATAGTCTTTATAATCACCCGATTAAAAGTGACATTAGACTATGCCAAAGTATAGTGTCCTTCATGTAGGAATCTATGGTGATCTTAGGTCCAAGGGATCAATGACACGGTAATATATGAGATAAACTTATGACCTAATCCATGTAGCTTATCTCATGACGCGTCTATCCAGCGTCCTGTTCTCTAACACACGCCTATGATTTTGATTCATATCATCATACATGATTAACACTTAATCAATAAAATCATACTAATCTTAATTCATCGTTGTTCCCACAAGGATGATTGATTAGGGACATTTTGGATAATTCAAAAATAATTTATCCATAGATATTATTATATATAAACATACAAATAATATAATAATGTAATAAAAAGAAAACTCTTATTTCGTAATAAAAACAATATTCGCAATACAATGATTGGCTTAAGGTACAATCTCCAACAGAACCTTCTGGGCTAATGAACCAGATTAGGGTGTCAAGAAATTTGGTGCTGAAGAATGTGACACCTCAAGTCCCTCAATGGGGGAAGAATAGTGCTGTATCAGGACATGGATAGCTCATTTAATTGATTCAACGTATCTAATATGAGCACTGCCTTATGTTTTTTTATCACCATTACAAAAATGCTTGATTCTGCTTTGGATCATGGATTACTTGTGCTTAATGTGCAATTGGCTCAGAAAATTAATATTTGAGTACTGTCAACATTAATTAGATGTACTCTATTATCAAGCATATGTGACATTACTGATTCAAATATTGTTCCAAAAGTCATCCGCCTCACCATGCTCCCCCCCCCCCCCCCCCCCCCCCCCCCCCCAAAAAAAAAAAAAAAAAAAAAAGAGGCATAGAGGAAGAAAAAAAGAGTGCCAATTCAAAGGGAAGAAAACATAAGAGAATGAAGTTGTTTTCAGTGAGAAAAATTTAAATTGTTATGCCTGATGTTAACTGATAAGTTTTTCTTTCTAGAGTATACTTTAGATAAGTAAACATTTCATTTGACATTTTATAAATATCATGCTACCAATGGATTGTACAATTCTATTTTGATCAAAATGAGAATCCCAGTATGTGCACTTGCTATCAAGAAGTTACTGAAAATACTGATGCATGACATTATTTCTTTTCTTACCTGGGTCTGTGTCAACTAGTTTTACTGACAGACAGGATGGAGATGATGTGATGAAAGGGCAAACTGATGATTGCAGACAGAAGTTTGAGTTTGTTGAAAAAAAAACTGTATGTTAACATAAGCCTGCCTGATATGTCTATGTAGGATATCCAGTTTCCACACATTTTGATGGTTTGTATTTTTTCCTATATAATGTCATTATTTTGTACAGGCTGAAAAGGTTCAAGGCCCTTCTTTGAGCTCTGAAAGTGAGTTGAATATCTGCCATTTCTGCTGCATGTAGAATTATCTGAGTCAGCATTAATGAAAATGACATATCTTGTAATGATAATTGATATTTTTCTTAGTGTGTACAATGGTACAATGGTACACAATATGCTGGGACCCTTGGTAAATCTTTTGGTATAAGGCATGCTGGTTTGTTAGCCTGATATTGGGAGAGATATTCATGTAAGAACTGCACATGCATGGGCATTATTTATCTCCTTTGATATATCCATTTGCATGTAGTTTATATACAGAAAAAGATTAGGTTTAATGCTTGAGTCATGGTTCTTGTATTACTTAATTCTCCTCTTCCTAGCAGGAGCACGAGGATAATGCTTTCTTAATTCTGTTTTTCCTTCTTATTTAATTCTTTGCTATTTATGTTGCAGTGGATACATGTCCTGCCCAAGTAGAGTTTGCAGAACATGGCCACACATACATGACATCAAAACCTTCTGTTAATGGGTCATACAGTGCTCCAGCATCTGTTAAAGCTGAGGATCAATTTGGTGAAAGGTCTAATTTGGCCAATTCTTCTTCTACAAATGCCACTCAAGTTGTGGATCATGCCTCAGAGTCACATAATATGTTGGCAAGATCTGTTGAAATTTCTGCTCCAAGGAGTGCAGAATCAACGAAAAATGCTAAGGTAAATAAGTCAATATAATTCATACCTACAACTGCTGGTTGAAAGGGTCCCCATTTATCTCAAAACGGAGATGGAAGGTCTAATTGTGAGTGCAAAAGGCATCAGACGCATTTGTCTGTCATATCAACCTATAGATCATCAATAAACTTATTAGTACATCTCCTAAATTCTCAGTTAGTTATACTATTCCTGGACACTTCTGAATAAATAATCCGTGGCCTTTTTTTTTTGTCATTATTATGATATATGATCCATCATTTCAACATCTTTTAATGTGTCAAGGAAGTAATTAGTTTTTACAGATTTTAGTTTAGTGACAGGGTAGCACAACAGAATTTCTAGTTAGAAATAATATGACAATTTGTTATGCTTGTCAATAAACTCTTAACTCCTTTTCCTTTCTGACATTCTTTTAGGAATTCAAGCTCAATCCAGCTGCCAAAGTTTTCTCTCCCTCCTTTGTAAATCCTATTTCAGCTACTCCTGCTGTGCCAACTGCACCAACAGTTGCAAACATGACCTACATACCAAATAGCTCTCCTGTTGTACCTGTTGCTACTATTCAACCAGAAGTTGGATTCAATACTTTTGTGTCTCGACCTTCTTTGCCTGTTAAGGTTGCTCAATATGGTAATTTGACGGCGGGAAATGTTGGCAGTGGTTCTCAATTTTCACAACCTGTATGTATGAATAAAATAACTTAAATTCTGTCTCTAATGTGTGCATGCATGCAAATGTACTTGCAAGGACTTATGTTTGGTTAGAAACCATATATTACTTATTGCTGCTGTTTTTCATCCTTATTTGGCTTCAGATTGTTGGACAACTGGCACATAGGACACAACCTCTAAGATATGCTGCACATTATAATCCTGTGTTGTCTGAAGCTGCATATTTGCAACCAAGCTCCCCTGTTGTAAGTAGAAAAAGATTTTTATATGCCATCTAACTTGGTTCTTTTCTGTTTGTTCCTTCTCATGATTTGCTCAAGACAATCTGTATTGATTTTCTGAAGAATTGGCCATCAACTAGACATTGTCTGTCTCTCTGTGTGCAGGTTATGGTTGGGCGTTCAGGGCAGCTTGTCTATGTCCATCCTGTTTCTCATGTAAGATAGGACGCCTGCATAACTCTAACCCTTTCAGTTGGGAAGTTTGCTCAATTTAACTTATCAAAATTAGGTTAAACCAAGACAGGAGGCTGTTTATTTTAGTGAAGAATAAAAGAAACATTAAGAAATCACACATGGATATTAAGAATATCATAAACTGTGAGTGGTCCCACTATTGAAGTACAATATGAATGGTTTGTAGGGTTCTGTCAGGAAATGGTTGGATGTGTCTTGTTGTTGAATCAAGAAATAATGCTTTAGTATGCTATTTCTTAAAACATTAAATTGAATGAAAAGCATTTTTTTTTCTCTGAAAATGTTTATTGTATTATTTTATCATCATTAGCTCAATCTCTTTACTTGTGATTGAAGGACTTGGTTCATGGTGCTACTACGGCTATCTCACCTGTCTCACCACGCCCTTTGTTAAATTTGAATCATGTTCAATTTCCAAAGCAGCAAGGTAAAAACTGATGGTTTTGTTCAATTAAAAACAATATCTCTTTTCTACCCAAAACAGGAAAAAAATTCTCATTGCATTATCTTTATTGCTGTTTTTATTATTATCAATAACTTCGTTGTTTATGTCAAATGACTCTCAATTCTATACCAATTAAAAAGATTAAAACTTAAAGCTGGTTCCTACAGCTATTATAAAATGCTTCAATTACACTGTCAATTAATAAAAGTAAATATTCTGCACCCATAGAAAAAAGAAAAGTATATTTCCTTTTGGAGTATGAGGTACTTTCTAATTTATAGTGTCTCCGTGGAGAAGAAAAAAAAAGAGGGGGGGGGGGGGGTTGGTTTGGAAGCTTTGTTAAATAGATTACCCGACTATCTCAGAATCTAGAGTAGTACTAATTATGCAAAAGATTCAAAATGAGCAAACTCTTGGATACTCGAGATATCTGGCTTACGTGGATAATTTGCTATCAAATTTAGAAGTCTAGTTTGTAGTTCCTCTTGTACTGAAGTCTAGCTGAAGAGATTCCAGCTTATGTTCTTCTTACCATTACTTATTAAAAATTAAGTATCAGTTCATATTATTATTGTGAAAGCATTTTTTTTCCTTTTTTCAATATCTTCCCCCCATTTATGCAGCATGCTATGAAAGTCTTTGTGCTCTCCATTCATAGGCCGACAATTTTAGCATCCTTATTGGAAAACTTGGATCGGTATTTCATTTGCTCCAATTGTTCTATTTTTAAAGCAGGAGGCACAGTAGGTCAAGTGATGCCGCTTTGTGTCCCCCCACCTGTCCTAGCAAGTGGGCAGCAGCCCTTTGCGCTACAGAATCACATTCCAGTTTTGCAACCTTCCCTTCCTGCAACTCGACCTACTCCAGTCCTGGGACCAAATGGTTTCTTCAACACCAAATTTTCATGAAGTTTTGCATTTTCATCCACGGTGTTAGCGAGCCTACCTCTTTCACTTGTTTGTTTCTTTTAACTTTGATTGAAGCTCTTATATAGTTTCAAATTTTGTTCTCTTCTTTCCACTCCTATCCTCTCTCTCTTTATGAGAAGTGTACAGTTTGCTTGTGCTAGCCATATTATTTGTGAGAGGAAAAGTTTTAATGAGGCCTGAATTAAAAGGTGAGGTTCAATTTATATCTTTGGAATTGAGGAAAGCTTCTTCCTTTAAGAGAGTTGACATAGTATGTTTGCCAATTGAATTTGAATGAGTTGGCCATAAGCGAAAATATGTTCTATATTCAGCAGATTGATCGAAATTTCCTACTTGATAATTCATATGAATAATGATAAAAAGATTATTCATATGATACTTCTCTCTCTCAAACTAATGTAACGTTCAATTTGCATTGTGAATATTATGATAAAAGTTGTCTTCATTTTATGGGATGTATGCATGTTTTACGTGGTAGAATTTAGCTTCAAGGGATTAGAGATTTCAGGAGAAAGGGGGCTTAATTCCTGTTGTATAGTTTTTTGGATCTGAATCTGATAGGACTGATAATAATAATTCTTAGGCTATTTCCTCTTCCTCCTTTGAATTATGTCTATATTATACTTCGTCTTATTTAATTTTAAGGAAGAAAATGCCCAGTAAAAGGAAACCACTGCTATAATTCAAGGAGCCTGATTGGCACAAATGTTGATTGCTTGCGGCGGATCGGTTTTACATTATGCCTCAATGCTCTCAGGGCAGCCTATTTATTTTCCTCTCCTTTTACAGTTTGGATTTTAATTTTGTTAATGTCAAAAATAGAAATATAAAATTGGAAAGAATATTTTATTAAGTATGAAATTCTATTTATAAAGAGAAGCCTCCCCCAAAAAAAAAAAAAAACTATGGTCCGAATAGAACCTGGAAATTTAGTAGTTACTTTCTTGAACAATCTAATCAAATTTGGATTCACCCAAAATATTGGTTACTTTGGTTTGATTTTGCTCAAGCGATTATAATTTTACGAAATCTTTGAACCAATAAAACCGAGTTAAAATCGGTTCTCCAAATATTCCATCCTGTTGCAACCCTCTCAAGTATCATACTATGGCTATGTCCGGTTGAAGATAAGTTGGATTTAAAAAATGGAGAGAGAATAAAAATAAATAAATAAAATGAATTGAAAATAATATTTAAGTCTTTATTTTAAAAAAATAATAAAAAGATTATTGAGTGATGATGCCAATAATATGATAGACTTTCTTTTTAAATTTTTTTTTTCTTATCTCCTACATTATCCTCCTATATGTTTTACAAAATAATAATGATAATTATGCTGAAGTGTGCCAGCAAACATGCCAATAATCTCCTTATCTTCCTTATGTATTATATGTATTACTGTTCCTATATCTATGAGGACTGAATGCCAAAGCAACTAATTCTTTAATTGGCGATTAATAGAATTTTGTCACGTCTAAAATTATTCGAGAAATGATAGAAACATGGTGTTAAGTTTACCCCAAAAAGCAGACGCAGGGTTAACTCTCATCCACATGTCGCAATTTTTATTTCTATTAATAAACTACATTACTTTTATCGGGGCCTAGGTTTTGATCCTACGTCATCTTAAATCTTTGGATCAAACACTCAAAAGTCTTAGCGGGATGCAATTGGAGCCTGATGTTGTTGGTGGTGGTTCAGGCATCGAAGTGGCGAAAGTACAGTCTCAACTGCAGTTTAAAGATGAGGAAATAAAAGCATTGAAGACTTACATGCAGCATATCTTTAAGGGTGTTCGCAGAAATGTGCTACCACTGTCAGAGTTTGTCTCCATAATCAACATTAAGGAATGCTGGTTTTTTGAGCTAAATCTGTTCGAGTGAAAAAATATGTGCCAAATCCATGTTAGGGAAAAATATTACACATAGATGTTATAGATTGTCTGAAAGTCAAATTCATGGGATTAGATTTATAATTAACATATTTTTTTAAAAAAAATAAAAATCTTGAAGTCGGACCCCAAACATTTTTCTTAAAAATAATATACTGAAGTCGGACTTATTGGGTCCAACTTCAGTGTATTATATTCACTTGCATACATGCATGTTATTAAAGCCCGTGAGCCAACTTCCCCCCTCCAATTTATTTCTCCTCCCCCTTCTTCCTCTCCCTCTCCCTCTCCTTCTCCTTTCTCTCTCATTCTCCCATCCAACACAATTCATCATAAGCTCTCCTTCCCTTCCATTAAGCTACTCACCACCTATAACTGGTTCAAATTCAGTGAGCAAACTTTTTGTTTTTTTAATTTTTTTTGAAAGTTGAGACTCCTATATAAATTGGTTCGAAGTTTTTATATTTGGAGACTCTTCATGTTTCATTTCATCTCTTAGAAGGAGTTTTACAAAGTTAGTATCATCTAGTCGTAGGAGTTTTACAAAGTTAGTATCATCTAGTCATGCAGACAGGAAGGTAAGTGTGATTGTATTTAAGTTTCGTAATAATAATTATAAATATTTTGGTTTATTTATTTTATTGTCAAAGTTAAATCTTTTAAGGGTTAGTATGGGTAATATTTTTTGTGAGGTCATTTAAGAAGATAAATAAATAATATGTATAATTAATTATATTATTAAGAGGCAAGTAAATTTGACTTGAAACATATATCTTTTTATGAAGAGAAGTGATAATAAAAGAATGTGAAAATAATGGTTGAAAAAGTTCATTAAATAAAAAATAATGTGAATTTAACATGTGTGAAAAGTATTTAATAAAAATAAGAAAATAGCAATTTAATACAAGTAAGGAAGTAAGGAAAGAAATTTTTATCGGTAAAAAAAAGTAGTAACTATACTTATTTGGATATAAAAAATTTTATTGTTGAACTAAGCAAAATGATTGTATGCATATGTTATTTTAAGAAGAAGAGAAAGAATTTTGGGACAAATGTTTTATAAATTAAACTAACTATAAGTAACAAATAATATATAAATTATTAAAAATATTATTATTTAGTCAGCTATTTAATATGACTAAAAGATCTTACTGACAAAATGAACTGCAGGAAAAATGATGAATAATACGAATGAGATCATTTTCATATATGCAAACGGACGAATGTTTGATGGCTCAGAAGATGTAACATTTGTCTGCCCCAGAGTGAAAGTAATGAGAGTTAATCCAGCTATCACTCTAGAGAGACTGAAACAGGTAGTTGGACAAAAATTGCGGCTTGCATCGAACCAATATGTGTCTGATCTTATATATAGGTACCTGGCCTCTTTAAATCCGACCCAATACCGGCTGTGTAGCTTGGAAGATGATGGTGATGTTTAGGAGATGTGGAAAATCAATGCACAATATCCATCCCAATTGACTGGTATCGAGTTATATGCTTGTATATCAATAAATGAAGTAGATCTGAATCATGAAACACAACTTGTGGATGAACAAGTTACTCAAACACTCTTATGCACAAGCAATATTTACGAGGCAATTGAACAAGTTTTCCCAGTTAGTTCTTACCCTGGAGACATCCCTCCTGTTGACTACATGTCCCAACCAAGTTCATCTCGTCAAATGGTTAACAATATTGAACCTCAATCTCTGTTGATGATGACAGAAGACATATTGGATGACTTTAAGGACGAGGAGGAATACGATGCTGTTATGAATGATGATTTTGATGATGGTGATGCTGATGATAATGACAGTGAGTCAAATGAGGAGAGTAATGTTGGTAGTAATAGTTTTGTAAGAAACCCGACGTGCATGCAATGAGAGGCAATGAGAGATATATATATATGCATATGAGAAGTTGACTTTTCAAAGCAAAACTTGAGCTGCCACGTAGGAATCTTTGCTGCCTTCAGTAAATTTCCGAAATGCCCCTTCTCTCATTCACTTTTGTTTGGCATTTGGTAATTTGCTTCTTCAAATTTGCTGCAGCACTCAACCATACCTATAGCCATCTTTCGGTCAGGAAAAAGGAGCAAAGTTGGTGGGAAACTTAACTTCATCTTCCTCCCTCTGCTGTGCCCTGTTCGCTGGTTCTGGCTCCATTTTCTTGCTCCTGCCATTGTCTCTGGTTTGGCTAAGTGTGCTGCTGTTGGTTGGAGGGATTTAACGCTAGAAACACCTCCTCTTCCAAGCTTGGAGTTTTTGCCGTAAGTGTTGCATTTTCTGGTTCCAATTTACAGAGTTTTTCCCCCTGTTTTGCTTGTTTGGTAATGTGATTCTGTGTGTGAGTAGCAAACTGATGGAAGGGTGTGAGAGTGAAAGGGGGATATATATATGTATATGTGTGTTGTATGGAGGTGGAAGGCAAGAATGGAGCAGAGAAGGATGAATTTATGTATGTCGGGGCGAAAGGGGAGAGGTCAGCTGGAAGTTTTCCAGAGAATATTTCGCCGCGGTGAATTAAGGAATTGGCCGCGGCTAACTATTCCAGAGAGGAATTGGCCGCGGCGGAATGAGGTATTGGCCGCGGCCAATATTGAGAGCACGAGTGAGAAAGCTCAAGGAGGCTTCTTCGCCGCAGCGCCATGTATGTTGGCCGCGGCGAATGTCCAACTCGCCGCGGCGCTGTAGAAGGGGGTTAAACAAAGAAGAATTGGCCGTGGCTAAGAGGAAATTGGCCGCGGCTAACATGCCGAAATTACCTATAACGCCTAGGAAACCTTAATTTTTCATATGTTAATCTAAGGGAATGAAGAATAGACATTAATGTTGGGTAGGCTAAGTTAATGAGACAATTCTTCTGGTTATTTACACTCTAAATCTGTTGAACGGGTATTGTAGGATATTCAGGAGATTGAATTAGAGCTGAGGGCTGGGCAGGAAATATTGATATCATCCTAAGAGGTGAGTAAGTAATGCGAACCGTGAGTAACTCCTATTTCTTATTTTCTTACTAAGTTTCCTTGCAGTGTTCTGACATTTGAAAATCTATTTATGGAAATACGTTTTTAAATGCTTTGCTATATGATTGACTTAAATATGAAATTTTGCAAATTGATTCCTGTTGAGTTATTTGGAAACTTTGATATTGAACTGATACGGAAGGTACTCTGTTTGAAATGAGATTTGAGAAATGTATTAAATCTAAGAGGTTATCTGTTCAGAACTCTGTAGCTAACAGCAGTAGTTGTTAGCCTTGGTGCACCATGATCTGGACCTCAGCTAGCAGGGGTTTTGCTAGCCCCGTGTGGGTAGCTACCACACGTGGAGTTATTTATTTCGCAAGCAAAGTGCTTTGCGTCTGTGGTTAGTTTCTCCGCGAGCTGTGTGCTCTGCGTCTGTTTTAATTCAGTTCTGCTTAGACACTTCTGATGCATTTTTTTTAAGAAAACGATCTGCTTGAGGCTTGTTTTGAGTATGATGATTATATATATATATATATATATAGATATTTTTACGGGCCTTGTCCTTAAGATTTTAAGGGTCGGCGTTATTTATTCACTGAGTTTTCAAACTCACTCTTTCTTAAATTATTTTTCAGAGAACGTTGAAGACCCTAGCCTACCCTGAGTGGCCGACTAGTTGTAGATCTCCTGCAAATTCTTTTGGCAAACCCACAATTGTTCATGTGGGTGTATTTTGTGTTATGAATTTGTTTATTCTGAACAATGTAATGTGGCTCCACTGAATCATAGTTAGGATATCCCCACTCCCTAGATGTCTATGTTTTAATATATTTTAAATGTATTGTTGAATTGACTGGTTGTAGAAATATCGGGAGGTCCAAGTTATAGAGGGGACTTTGCCGAAATTTCTGCAAAAGTCAGTGATGACACTCTTGGTAATGGCATGAGGGATTTGTTATCTTTTGTGCCGTATATAAAATCTGTGGGTTGTGACAAGTTTGACAGCAGAAGAGAGTATCGACAACAGGTATGATGAGCCAACAGCTACATTTTTTTCACGGATCAATATAGAAGCAGCAAGTGGTCCTGAGTTTCCAAGTAAAGGGGAACTTACAAGATTGAATGACAGCCTAGAGTTGAATGTTGGTATGCAGTATGCAGATGTAAAAGCATTACGACATGTAATAAAACTATACTTCGTCCAAGTACATCATATCTTCCATGTGTACTATTCATATAAAAAGAACGAAGAATATCGATGCATTCACTATGGGGATAGTTGCAGATGGAAGGTAAGAGTTTGCAAAAAGGCAAATAAGACACATTGGGAGATTACCAAATATGAAGGCCTACATACATGTCTTTCTACATCATTATCTCAAGATCATCTAAAGTTAGATTCAGATGTTATCTCATCCTGTATCGTGGCAATGGTCACTAACGAGCCTGAGATTAAAGTTTCCTTAATCATGGAAAGGATGCAGAGCATGTTTGGTTACAACATATCTTATAGGAAAGCTTGGAAAGCAAAAAATCGTGCCCTTGCTATTGCTTTTAGGAGTTGGGAAAGCTCGTATGCTTTACTCGCAAGGTGGTTAGCCGCTGTTCAACATTTCATGCCTGGCTCAGTCGTACATTTCTGCAACAAGCAATACTTACAAAGTAGTTCCAATGAGCAACCCAAGGAAAAGTTTTGCTGCATTTTTTGGGCGTTCAAGCCATGTATTAATGTATTTGCTAACCTCAAACTGACCGTGCAAGTTGATGGAACATTCTTAGATGGGACGTACAAAGACACCTTACTTATGGCTATATCACAAGATGGTGACAGGAAAGTTGTGCCTCTTGCATTTGCCATAGTTGAGGGAGAGACACAGTCAGCTTGGTCATGGTTTCTTTTCAATTTTTGGAGATGCGTAGTAAAGGACAGAAGGGGGATATACTTGTTGTTAGATAGACATCCTTCAATTTTAGCTGCTGTTTCTGATTCCCAAGTTGGATGGCAATCGCCATACGGGCACCATGTATTCTGCCTTCGACATGTAGCTTGTGACATTCGTAAAGCACACGGGACCATTGGTTGAAAGAGAAGTTCATCAATATTGGGTATGAATATCAGCATCATGTGATTGACAAAAAATTGGGTGAGATAGCAATTTTGTACAGTAGAGCGACTAGTTAGATAGCTAATATTCTAAAAGAACAATGGTCAAGAGCATATGACGTTGAAGGTCGTTGATATGGCCACATGACAACAAAATTGACTGAAGCAATGAACGGTGTCTTTAAAGGTGTTAGAAGCTTGCCAATTACTAGCCTTGTAAAGGCAACCCTATATTAAGTAAATAGATACTTTGTCAAACTGGCTCATCAGGTATATACCCAAATAGCAACTGGACAAGTATTTTGTCCTACGATTAAGCAGAAGATGGTTATAGTTGCATAAGCCGCCCTTCTTGTGTTGTGCGACAGTTCGATAGGAGAGCCGCAACATTAGAGGTTCAAGAGCCATATGACATATGAAATTGGTAATTTGGTCAGTGTTGCAAGGTCAATCTGCTTGAGCGTAAGTACGGCTACGCTGAGTTTCAAATTGAGCACTTCCCCTGCCAACATGTCATTGTAGCTTGTGCCCATGTTGGGCTTAATGCACAGTAGTTTGTGGATCCAGTGTTTCGATTAAAAGCAATGCGTTGTACATACAGTCATGAATTTCGACCTATTGGAGATGAGGTGCATTGGCCTACCATAGAAAGTCCAAGGTTGATTCTTGATCCATTGATAATTCGAAAGAAAGGCTGACCTCATTCATCTCGCATTCGAAATGAGATGGATTGGTCACAACTGGGACCACCTAACAAGTGTGGGTTATATCGGTAAGTTAGACATAATTGTTTTACCTATCTTAACAAGTAGCCAACCCTATCTCGGAGCATGACATAGATTTGTTGTTTCTTTATTGTGTTTAGTCTATCTATCTTGTTTTTTGAGGCAAATCGTATTTATTATTAAAAAAAATTACAAAATGTCTATGACATGTATGCTAATAAGAAAACTGTTACAATTAAGAGCCTGATTTGTTCTCCTGAACATACAAACTATAACTGAAATAGCTTCACTGTTGAGGGAGTTTTTAACTTTTTTTTATCAATAATAACTAACCCTGTCTTTGTCTAAATAATATATATTTTTTAAATGAACATAAATTTTTTAATAAAATAAGTGAAATAACTTATTTAATATAGATTTAACTACGCTCAATTTAAAATTTTAAATAGTATGTGATAATTTATATGCTCAGTTCAAATTAATCATTTAGTATGTGATAATTTATATTTTATTCCTTTCATAATAATAATAATAATAATAATAACAATATATAAAGATTAAAAACATTGAAATCCGACTATACAAATATCCTCTTGAAAGAGTAGAGGATTTGTTTTCTTATTTTGAAGATTATAACGAAAAAATATGATTAATTCTTTTGTCCTTATAGTTTTACTTAATTTTTAATTTGCTCTTTATAATTTAAAAACTTGTAATCATATTCACATAGTTTAAAAAATTGATTTAATACCCATATTTAAATTTTTGTTTCTGTTTTGTTAAATTTGTTGATGTAGCAGCCAATTTTATACCATTTTGTTATTTTAAATATGCATAATTCAAACTAGCTCATCCAAATCTTTCATATAGGTTATATTTACATACATGTATGTGAATTAATTTCACTTTATTATTTATTTTGACTCCTTCTACTAGTCGAATACATCAATAAAATTTAACACTAATAAAAGTTTGATAGTAAAGGCTAAATTTAAAATAATTAAGCTATGAATATATATATTTCAGTATTTTAAATATATATATACTTGTTGACATTTAATGACTCATACTTAACAAACAAAAAAGTAAATTTTGTTATTAAATAATTTTAATTAAATAAGTATTTTTTGTAAGTTAAATATATGATTCCTAATTGAATCATATATTTGTTATATTATTGAACAAAGAAGCAGTAAAATATATATGTTAAATGTTTAGAGTTCATTACATTTAAATGGTTACAAGCTAAAATATACGTTAAATGCTTAGAGTTTATTATAGTTAGTTGAAACTTATACATATAAGTAAAACAATTTTGATACAGCGCATCGATACTCTTTTTCATCAATTATACATATATCAGAAATAATGGCTACCAGTGCCACAACGTGCCCGTCACCTGTCACGTTGTGGTCGCCTTTGGTCCCCTGGGTTTTCCTATTCTTTTGTTGGTTGATTGTTACTGGCATTAGTTGGAGGAGTATTTAAATCAAATGTAAGGGAGGAAACTGGTTGAATCAGTTGCTGTAGAGTAACAAACCCTTGGTGCAATGAGCCCCTTGCTTCAAAAAAGTGACTGCCATATGCAGCACTAAATACAGTTGGATCATCAAATAGGGACATGAATGACCCAAACTGCACTGGATCAGGAGACCCAAACTGGGACAATGGTGATGGCGAAACATAATAGGACGGACCAATGCCTTCAGGGTTAACCGGCATAGAAAAAGTTTGATCAGCAGTGCCAATTTCTTGTTGTTGTGTTGCACCGCTTTCTAATGTAACCCTTGTCATTGTACTTGGGCCCACGTGAGGTGGCTCATGCTCTGTAACGAAGGGCATCTTGGTTGACATATAACCGTCATGTCTCTTACCTGGCCTACCTTCTAGAATCTGTGGTTACGACAAATCAGGTGCTCGTGGAGGGGGGTAGGAAGCCATTGTGAAACATTGTTCCCCAAGAGCGAGTAAAATGTTTTTTCGGTCTTCACTCACCTTTTCTCTAAACTCGCAATACTCTATCGATGGCGAGTCACAAATGCTTAACCTATAAAGATCTTCAGCTATATCGACTTGACAAAAAATAGGTACGTTATTAAATGATAAGATATTATAAAATAGGCAATAAAATGACCAATAACAATAAGCACCAATAGTTTTATTTTACCGCAAAACCAGCTGCATCGCTCGTAGGATGGATCCATTGTAGTGTTTGTGCCTATATTCATCTCATATAATCTGACGTACGATCCATAAGTGCAGTAGTGAGGGGCACTCAGCAACGCGATTTTGCGATGAATTCCAAAATTCAACAAACATCAAGTGTTCTTCTGGCCAATTTGTTGAGGTTTTTCCACGCAACTGTAATGTGTGTAAAGCTCCTAAATTGACTGGAGATATTAGGATTGGTTGCTACCGATCAAATTGGCATAACACCTAATCTAGGTGATGCCACTCAATGATATGGAAGCAGATAAGTGGCACCGATGTTAGCCAAATGTCTCGACCTTCGAGGCAATATTGTGGAATGAGATCACGAACTCCATTTGCTTTATATGGTTGCCACATGATCTATTTTGAACATATTAAAATGTCACAAAAATAAGCATATTCGTAAAAAGGTAATTTAGGATAATTTCAGCTAGGTAAATTAATCATACCTCATCGTCTCGTATCGCATCTAATAATATTTGATATTTTCGTAACGCCGTGTCTTGTGGACGGGGAGGTTTATCGACATTCTTTCATCAGTGATCTCAACACATTTGTAGCAAAATAAGTTACCAAAAGTATATTAGGGTAAGTGTTTAAACATATAAATGCTTTTTAGATTTCTTAACTATTTTACCTGAAACCCAATGGTGGAAGTGCTGGATAAATTTCTAGCTTAGGATCTGGTTGTGGTGGTCTCTCTGGAGTTAGCATTAGGAATCTATCCCATGCCCGAAGATGGAGGAGGGTTATACATCCACCTATACCTTGTTCAGTAAGGTTAGTTACATTACAAAGCTCTATATATAAGTGAGTTAGTAATGCAAATCCCTAATTATATTGGCTGGCTTCCTCAAAATCCCACAGTAATGATAAATACATTAAGTACACTTTATGGCTCAATCTGTCTGGTATCAAAAGACCCCCGATTAGTCTCAATATATATGCACGTGTAAATTGTCACACTGTATCCTCTTCTGCATTATCGGGTAGCTCATTAAAGTTTTCCACTAACCAAGTAATGGCTAACTTCTGTCCATACATTTGATCATCAAGTGGTTTAATCCCAAGGAACTACTCACATGTATCTTTCCATAGATAATCTATTCGAGCAATAACGGAATTCTCAGTACAAGGTAACCTTAACTAGATAGCAACATCCTCTAGAGTTATCATGCACTCTCCTCGAGTGGTATGAAAAGTATGAGTTTGAGGATGCCATCTTTCTATCAGTGCTGACATAAGTGCTGGATTGTAACACCCCAAAATTAATTAAGGTGTTAATCATGAATTTAGAGTAATTAAGAATAATTAATAGAGGATAATTGGGCAAATTAGTGAATAAAAATCTTAGAAAGATAAAATTATTAATATGGGTTTGAGAATTAATTGGGATAGAAACTTTATCTTGGCCCAAATTAATAGATCATGATAAGAGGTTAATGGAGGCCCAATGGGTGAGGTGCAGACCTAACCCAATTTAATGTGATGGAGGCCCAAGATCCACCTTGTATAGACTCTTACAAGTGGCCCAATAACCCTTGTGCAGACCCAAATCCTTGAGCTCTTCAAACTTAGCCCAAACTTAATTAAAATCCTGCAGCCCAACACTTTAAAACTGGCCAAACAAGCTAAAATCTGAAGCCATTTGGAGTTGGACCTTGGAGCAACCCATGAACTATCTTTAACCCAACTTAAACCCAACTAAAACCCTAATGCTTCAGCCACTTTCTCATTTTGCTGAAACTCAAGAAACAAAATTCAGAGGTTGAGAAGGAGGCTAGGGTTTAAGGCAAGAATTCCACATTTTCTCACATTTAGAGCAAAACTCAGTTAAGGTAATAGTTATACAACTTAATCCTCTCATCTTTTACTTTAATTTGACCGTATTAGTTTTTCGTTTGGAGTGTTTTCACCATAACCAAAATCTAAAATGTGGTTGTTTGGTGTTTCTATAGTGGAAATTCGTAGGTTGAGGTTAGGGCTAGCATTGGGTAAGTGTAAACTATCTATTCTAGTGTATTTTTTGCTAGTTTAAGACCCCTATGGTTGATTTATAGTATGGATGTTAATTATGTATGAATTTGCTTAGGAATTTGAGTGATATATTGAAATTTCTAGTAGAGGACATACTCAATCCGAATTTGGAGATTTGTGGTGACTGGGTAAGTGTTATTTAAGTAGTTATTAGCTTGTAAATTCTTTGGGTGCTTGTTGCTACTGTTAATGATGAATTAAAGTGGTAATTCTCTGATGTTATGGTTATAAGGATTTTTGTACTATTGGTGGCTGTTGCAAATTGTCTACAAGTGAGGTAACCAGGGTTTACATTAATTTCATGCATATGTCGGTTTAAATTTCATATTTGCTGTGTATTAATGATTTGAAATATTGAATAAATTGGTTGGCTATCCATTGTATTATGATTGGACCTTGTGAGTCCATGGTGGAGTTGTGGTGCGGCTACCACCCGTGCATGTGCTTCGATCAGGCACCGGGTTATGATTAAACCCCAGATGCACTGAGCCCTGGTTGTGCTCAAGGGAGAGTAGGTGCCGTAAATGGGCCTCTCTTGGTGTTAATGGCCTTTAACATGTTAAAATATGATTGCTAGTATGGGATAGTAATCATGATAGCCTAATTGTTTCGTTTACTGTTATGGTTCTGATGTTGATTTTGATTCATGCATGTATGATAATTAAACTGGATTATATGATGGAATTGCCTTAGTTACTGAGATTTATATCTCACCCTGTTTCATGGGATTAATATTTCAGGTGAAAGTTCTTCGGGTAAGGACAAGGGGAAGCAAGTGGATGAAAATCCATGAGCTCTAACATGTGGGGAGAATGCTACACTTAGGCTAATTTAGTTAGTGCAGATGCTAATTTTGTATTCTTTATTGTATAGCATCATCTTGTATTCATGTTGCCAAGTGTAGGCTTTTATATTTTGATTACTAAGGATGTATGTATTGAGGGGTTAGACCTCATCTTAATTTGGTATTTGATGTATGGATTTATGATATCTGTTGTAAACTTTGTTAAACTATAATATAGCTTATCATTAGAAGTGTAATCCTTGAGATATTGATGTGAACCCTTAATGTATGGAACCCCCATTGATTGTGTATTAAAGGATAGCTGCTGGTAGTTCATGTATTTCTGCTATTGTTACTTTACAAACCTACTGATATAGGGTAATTAGAGAAAAGAAATTGACCCTTGAGTCTTGAACTAGTAAGGATAGATTAGATGGATAAATTAGGCTAATGAAGAATATTTGAGCTCCACAATGAAGGTAGAGGGGCTCTAGGGTGTTAATGAAGGAAGAGTGGAAAGTATGAGACAAGAATTTCGGAGTTATAGAATCAGAAAGAATTTCGCTGCGGCTAAAATGGGGTTAACCGCGGCCAATGGAGGCGAAGTTGCCTAGGGAGAGTGGCAAAGAGGAATTCGCCGTGGCGAAATATTAGAGGCAAAAATGGGAGTCATCTAGGAGGAAATTCGTCACTGCGAAATGGGAATTTGGCTGTGGTGAACTTGTGCGAAAAAGAGCCAGGCATTCCAGAGAGGAATTGGCCGCGGCTAGAGGAGGTATTGGCCGCGGCCAATATTGAGAGGCGAGCGAGGAAGTTCTAGGAGGCTTCTTCGTTGCGGTGCCATGTAGGTTAGCCACGACAAAGGTCTAACTCACCGCGGCAAAACTAGTGATGAAGAAAAGGGTAAAACAAAAAGGAATTGGCCGCGGCTAAGAGTAATTAGGCCGCAGTGAATATGCTAAAACACTTATATTAACTAGAAAACCTTGGTTTTTCATATGTTAATCTCAAGGGATGATGTAGAGATATCAGGGTGAGTTATAATTGATGAGTAATAGAATCAAAAACTGATAAAATGAATGTTTGTTTCCCTTACGAACATAGGTGTTTATAAACGTATAATTGATGACTCTAATCACATTAAGGTTCAAGTTTCCCCGTATTTTCATAGTGTAATTAGTCTTAATATCATGTAACTCTGGTTTATGGTTATTAATCACGTATTAAACTTTAGTAATTAGGATTAGAGATTAGGGTCGTCACACGGATTATACTCAGATTGCCCTAGTCGAGCTGCCCTATAAAAACTGGTTTACCGTAAATAGTAATAATAGTTGGTGGAGGTGCAGGCAGCCAATCACTATGCATGACTTATCGTGGACGAAGCAATCTATCATTTCCTCTCTAAACAGCTTGTGAAACGTTCCTTGTCTGAAGATACAAAAGTGAATCATCTTCTGATCCTGATTAAATAACTTGTGACGGGCGTGTCATTTTTTGGTTAGTCTTATATAATCAATATAATAAATTAAAGTTTTTTTACCATGTATTATTATAAAATTACTTGTTATTGTTATAGACAGAAATATTCGTTTCAAACTCATTATTTATAATTAATTACTAATTGACCTTACTCTTAACATTATATTTTATTATATATATTAATCATTTAATATACAATAGATTAATTACTCACATGAAGAAAACAAATAAATATGATAATATAAAAAATAAATAAATTAGTTACATTTTCATTAAAAAAATTTTAAATGTAAATATAAAAACCCAATAAAATTGTAAGTTTATAAAATTAGTTTCACTAACTTATATATATATATATATATAATCACTTCAAAATATATTTTTGAAGATGAGCGCTTAACAAAAAAGAGAGAGAAATAAGCTCATTAATAAAAGAAATAAAAGAGAATAAAATTGGCTCACTAACCTTTATTATTTGAAAGAGGAAGATGGAAAGATGAGCAAATTTGTTAGTAGAGGGGGAGAGAAGCTTCTAATTGTGTGGGATGGGAGAGGGAGAGGAGGAGGGGGATGAGCTTCTGATTGAGTGGGATGGGAGAGGGAGGGGGGAGAGGGAGAGGAGGAGGAGGGAGGGGGGGCTTGGGGGAGCATGGATTGGAGAGAGGAAGGGGGCTTGAGGGGAGCGTGGGATAGGAGAAGGAGAGGGAGAGGACGAATGAGGGGGGAACCTGCATGCATGCAGGCTTCGGCGCTGCAGGCCTATTATATTATAACTGAAGTCGAAAAAACGCTGCATGAAGTCAGACCTATCAGGTCCGACTTCATGCAGTATATATATATATATATATATATTTAAAATTCCTTGAAGTCGAAACCATTGGTTCCGACTTCAAGCCTTTTTTTTTTATAAAATTATTAATTGTAAATCAAACCCCATAAATCCGACTTCAAGAGAATCTATAGTATCTACATGTAATATTTTTCTCTGACATAGATTTGGCACATTTTTTTTCACCCTGAACGAATTTAGCTCAAAAAATAGAGGAATGCTGCTCTTAGTTGTTTATGATTAGCAAATTTCTATTACTATATTTTATTTAGATGTTTAATGTCTTTTTTTTTTTTTAAGGAAATCAATGAGATCCACATTTTTCATCTTCTTCAAGCCATATATCGGATAGTTAAAGAATAATTTGCAATTTATTGTTTTATTTTGGAATGTTTGGTTGAACATTATGGACGATAGCTGATAATTTTGTAGTACTGATCATTTTTACTTCCATATATGGTACTACTTGTATTTTTTTGTATGGTTGATGATTTAATAGTGGTTGGTAATATTAAAAATGATTCCAATATTTATATAATCAAATATATATAGTAGCATTAGCTACACATTAGTTTGTGTATGTACATGTATATATATTATATATTAATAATAATAAAACTAAATTGTGATTATCAGTAGGTCATCGATAGCCACTGAACATAATTTAATTCTCACACAAATATTGGTGCTCAACAACCGCTAAAATCAATAAAAGAGAATTAGAATGGTAATCGCTACTAATTAACAATGAAGTACTGCTTATGGTTGCCTAATCATTGGCAATGAAGTATTGTTGACAATTAATCAACTACCAAGAACTGCACCTTGTAAATAAATGTTTGGCTTTTATCTCTGATAGTTAATAATAGTTGATGAAGTCACTTAAAAAACACCAAAAACTAACACTAGCCTTTTAGTTTAATTACTAGTAGTCACTGATCACTAGCAAATTCATGTTGACTGTGACGACCCTAGATTCTAATATCAGTGATTATAGCTAAATACACAATTAATAGATAATGATCAAGGTTTGGAGTCATCGCAATTAATTACATTATGAAAATATAGGGGAAATTTAAACCTTGATACTACTAGGATCATCAACTAACAACCATAACGGGATCATGCATAAGAAAGGTTTATACCATCATTAAAGGTTTATGATTTATCCATTGATCAATTTCAACCCACAAAAACATCCCACCAATGTATTCATACCATTCCCTAGCATTAGCCTTACTGAAATTAGGGTTTCTAGGTCAAATATAGGAGTTTGGAGACCTGCGCCGCGACTTGGAACTTTCCCGCCGCGGCTAAGTTAGGTTCTGGAGCTCAAAAACCACATTTTTAAACTGGCGCCGCGGCCTGGAACTCTTGCGCCGCGGCCCAGTTACTCTCTGGAATTTTCTTGCGGCGAGTTGGACCTGCGCCGCGGCGAGTTTTGCTACTGTAACCTCCCAAATTAATTTTCTCGACTCGCGCCGCGGCGGGACTTCTTACGCCGCGGCGAGGTTACGTTCTGTCACCCCCTGAGTGATTATTTTCACTTCGCGCCGCGGCGAGATTTCTCAAGCCGCGGCGTCCCTCGCCACTGTCACTCCCTAGGCCGCGGCGAAGCCTTCTTGGCCGCGGCGTGACTCCCTTCTGTAGCTATTTTCCCTATATTTCGCCTCCTACACTCCATTTCTCTTCTTAGGGACACTCTAAGGTCACTTCCCCTCATTTTATGTGGCTCTAATGACACTTATTAACCCTTTTTACTTAGCCATGCTTCCATTACCAATTCAAAACTTATATGCCCATTTTCTACCTCTAATTACCTTCTATTAGTAAGTTTATAAAATAACAACAACAGATTATACATGAACTACCAACATCTATCCTTAATTAATCATCCAATGGGGGCTCCATACATTAGGGGTTCATATCCATATCACAAGGGTCACATTTCCATCAATGAGCAATGTTATAAGTCAGCATCAATTACAGCAGAAATAATGAGTCCATACATCAAATACTAAGTCAAGAAGGGGTCTAACCCTTTAGTACATACAGTCTCAATAAATCAAATATTCAAGCCTACACTTGGCAATGCAGATACATGTTGATGCTATACATTAAGGAATACAAAATTAGCATCTATACTAGCTAAGTCAGCCCAAGTGTAGCCATCTCCCCATAGGTTGAAGCTTATGGATTTTCATCCACTTGCTTACCCTTATCCTTACCCGAGGAACTTTCACCTGAAATATTAATCCCACAACACGGGGTGAGATATAAATCTCAGTAACCAAAGCAATTCCACCATATAATCCAGTTTAATCAACATATATGCATACATCAAAACCCATATCAGAATCATATCAGTCATTTCAGCAAATGAAACAATTAGGCTATCATGATTACTATCCCATACTAGCAATCATATAATCAACATGTTAAAGGCCATTAACACCGAGAGAGGCCCGTCCACGGCACCTACTCCCTATTGAGCACAACCAGGGCTCAGTGCATTGGGGTTGATCATACCCGGTGCCCGATCGTGGCACATGCACGGGTGGCAGCCGCACCACAGCTCCACCATGGACTCACAAGGTCCAATCATAATACAACAGATAGCCAACCAATTCATTCAACATTTCAAATCATTCATATATATAGCAAATATGAAATTAAAATAGATACATGCATGGAATTACTGTAAACCCCGGTTACCTCACTTGCAGATAATTGCAACAGCCACCAAAAATTCCAAATTCGGATTCAAGTATCTCCCACCAGAATTCTCAATGTTTCACCCAAAATCCTAAGCAAATTCGTATAAAATTAGTACCCATAATATAAATCAGCTATGGGGGTCTCAAACCAACAAGGAAAGCATCAAAATGGGGGTTTAAACTCATCTAATATCAGCCCTAACCTCAACCTACGAATTTCATCAAGAAAATCCCCAAATAACCACATTTCAGATTTTGGGTAAAGTGAAAATCCTCTAAATGAAAAACTAATCGGACCAAATTAAAGAGAAAGATGAGGGGGTTAAGTTCTATAGCTATTACCTTGGCCAAATCTTGCTCTAAGTGTGTGGAAATGCAGAATCTTTGCCCCAAACCCTAGCCTCCTTCTCAACCTCCGATTTGCCTCTTGAGTTTCAGAAAAATGAAAGTGTGGCTGAAGCATTAGGGTTTAGATGGGTTTAAGTTGGGTCAAAAGGCTGGGTCATGGGTTGCTCCAAGTCCAAACCCAATTGGGTTTCAGATTTTGCTTATTGGGCCAGTTTTTAAGTGTTGGGCTGCATAATTCTGTTGGCCAGTTTTCACTTATTGGGTTGCTGAAGTTTAATAGGTTTTGGGCCTAATTTGAAGGGCTCAAGGGCTTGGGTCTGCACAAGGGTAATTGGGCCACTTAATTGAGCCTATACAAGATAAATCTTGGGCCTCTATCTCATTAAATTAGTTTGGGTTTACCTCTAATTCATTGGGCCTCCATTAGCCTCTTATCATGATTTAATTAATTTGGGCTTAGATGTAAATCTCCATCCTAAATAAATTCTCAACCCATATTAACAATTTATCTCTCTAGAATACCTATTCACTAACTTGCCCAATTATGCTCTATTAATTATCCTTAATTAATCTTAATCCATAATTAACCCCTTAATTAATTTCGGGGTGTTACATTCTTCCCCTCCTTTTAGAAATTTTGTCCTCAAAATTAGACATACCTTACTCAAATAATGCAGGAAAATCCTTCCTCATTGCTTCTTCTGTTTCCCAAGTTGCTTCATCCGGAGTAAGTCCTTTCCATACTACCTTTACCAGGAGGATGTCCTTATTACGCAGCTGTTTGACTTTTGAGTCCACAATCCTTTCCGGTTCAACCACATATGACAAATCATCTTGTAGATGCACATTCTCATGCTCAATGACATGCAAAGGGTCCGGGTGGTACTTTTTCAGTTGGGACACATGGAATACATCATGCAATCTGGCCAGGTTTGGAGGTAAAGCAACTCTATAGGCCACTGGTCCTATCCTTTCAAGGATTTGGAAAGGACCAAGATAACGAGGATTGAGCTTTCTTGTCCTGATAGACCGTCCTACCCCCGTCACCGGAGTAGCCTTAAGGAACACATGGTCTCCTACCTCAAATTCTAAGGGTCTCCTTCTCTTATCCGCATAACTCTTCTGCCTACTCTGGGCAGCCAACAATTTCTTTTGGATGAGTTCTATCTGATGGGTGGTTTGGTCCACTATGTCTGGACCCAAGAGACTCCTCTCACCCAACTCTACCCAACACAAGGGTGACCGACACTTCCTCCCATAAAGTGCCTCAAATGGTGCCATCTGGATACTGGAATAGTAACTATTATTATAAGCAAACTCAGCTAAAGGCAAGTACACATCCCAACTCCCTTTCAATTCTAGCACACTAGCTCTCAGCATATCCTCAAGGGTTTGAATGGTCCTCTCAGTCTGTCCATCAGACTGAGGATGATAAGCAGTGCTAAAATTAAGACTAGTGCCTAAAGCTTCTTGTAGAGACTGCCAAAATTTTGATGTGAATCTTGGGTCTCTATCTGACACAATGCTATTAGGAACACCATGTAACCTTACAATCTCACGAACATACAGTTGAGCTAGTCTATCTAGAGGATAAGTAGCTCTAATAGGTAGAAAGTGGGCAGACTTCGTCAATCTATCCACAATCACCCAAATAGCATCATACCCCGAGGATGTTCTAGGCAAACCCATCACAAAATCCATGGATATACTATCCCATTTCCATTCCGGAATTTCTAAAGGCTGTAACAAACCTGCGGGTCTTTGGTGCTCAATCTTAACCCTCTGACAAATTAGACACCTAGCCACAAACTCTGCTATGTCTGACTTCATTCCAGGCCACCAAAAGCTCTTCTTTAAATCCCTATACATCTTAGTGGTGCCCGGATGAATGGTGTACCGACTCTTATGAGCTTCTGATAACACTATGTTCCTCAACTCCTCATCCTTAGGTATGCATACTCTACCTTGGTACCTCACCAAACCATCTTCTGATAGGTCAAAATCCTTGACCTCACCACTACCCAGTTGCTCTTTAATTCCTCCCCAATAGGCATCTAACTCTTGGGCTTCTTTAATCCTTTTTCTAAGGTCATTTTCTATCCTTAATTCTCCCAAAAGAAGACTACTAGGGTTCATTGAAATTGACAAATTCAAATCTCTCATCTCCTCAATCAACCTTTGCTCTGTAAGCATCATCATTGCCATGTGAATAGATTTCCTACTCAAGGCATCGGCGACCACATTCGCCTTCCCTGGGTGATACTTCAAGGAGAAATCATAGTCCTTAAGAAATTCCATCCACCTCCTTTGCCTCATGTTCAACTCCTTTTGGTCAAACAAGTACTTCAAACTTTTATGATCACTATACACCTCAAATTGGGCACCATAGAGATAGTGCCTCCAAATCTTAAGGGCAAAAACTACAGCCGCTAGCTCTAGGTCATGGGTAGGATAATTCTCTTCATGGGGTCTAAGTTGTCTAGAAGCATAGGCTATCACTCTTCCTTGTTGCATTAAGACACACCCTAATCCCTTCTTAGAAGCATCACTATAGACTGTGAATGTCTCTTTAGGGTCAGGTATCACTAACACAGGTGCAGTGGTAAGCCTATCCTTAAGCTCTTGAAAAGCATTCTCACACTTAGCATCCCACACAAATGGTTTGTCCTTCCTAGTCAATTTGGTCAAAGGCATGGCTAACTGAGAAAATCCCTTAATGAATCTTCTATAGTAGCCGGCTAGACCTAAGAAGCTACGGATTTCGGTCACCGTTTTGGGTCTCTCCCAATTCAGTACCGCCTCTACCTTGCTAGGATCTACCGCTACCCCTTGTTCTGATATCACATGACCTAGGAATTTGACCTCCCGTAACCAAAACTCACATTTGCTCAACTTAGCATACAACTGATGCTCTCTCAAGGTCTGAAGAACTATCCTAAGATGCTCTTCATGCTCTTCACTACTTTTAGAGTAGATGAGGATGTCATCAATGAACACTACCACAAACCGGTCAAGATAAGGCCTAAAAATCCTATTCATGTAATCCATGAAAATGGCAGGGGCATTGGTTAACCCAAAAGGCATAACTAGGAATTCATAATGGCCATATCGAGTCCTAAAGGCTGTCTTAGGTACATCCTCAGCCTTGACTCTAAGTTGGTGATATCCCGATCTAAGGTCAATCTTTGAAAAGACCGACGCCCCAGCTAATTGGTCAAGCAAGTCATCGATTCTGGGTAAAGGGTATTTATTCTTAACAGTCGCTTGGTTCAGTTGCCTATAGTCAATGCAAAGTCTAAGGCTACCATCTTTCTTCTTGACAAATAAAACTGGTGCTCCCCATGGAGACACACTTGGCCTAATAAACCCTTTCTCAAGTAACTCTTCTAATTGACTCTTTAACTCAACTAACTCAGCAGGCGCCATTCTATACGGGGCCTTAGAGATTGGACTAGTACCGGGTACCAAATCAACAGAAAATTCCAACTCTCTCTCTGGAGGTAGTCCACTAAACTCCTTAGGGAAAACCTCAGGAAACTCCCCAATCACAGGTATATCCTTTAACCCATCCTCAACTTCAACATACAATGAAAAGAATACTAGAAACCCTTGGCATCCACGCCTAAGGCACCTCCCGGCTTGGGCGGCAAACACACAAGTAAGCTCAGTCACAGGACAAGTTCCAGGTATGTTTGCAGGTAAGGAAACAGTTTTACGGTTGCAGTCCAGTATCACATTATTAGCAGACAACCAGTCCATGCCAATGATTACATCAAAATCACACAAAGGGATACAAATCAAGTCAAGGGTAGTACAACGGCTATCCAATTGTACAGTACAATTTAAGCATACATCAGCTGTAATCATAGAATATCCAGTAGGGGTGGACACAGATAATTCAAATGGCAACAAGCTAATTTTAAGACCCAGACGCTTAACACAGTCATATGAGATGAATGAGTGGGTCGCACCCGAATCAAACAATGCATCTACGACATGATTATGGACAAGCAATGTACCTCGGATCAGGCTAGGGGATCTACTAGCCTCATGCTGCGTAAGGGCGAACACCCTTCCTTGGATAGGCGGCTCAATTGATGAGGCCGACTCACGTGACACTGTGCAAGTCCGCGCATAGTGTCCCGGCTTTCCATAATTGTAACACACAGGACAAGGCCCGTTCCCATGGTTCTTCCCACACTTGGCACAAGTGGGTGGGGCACTCATTGCAATTCTCGGTGGTCCCATACTTCTTCTTTGAGGGACATTTCTTGGGGGTGGTCTCCTTCCCCAAGAGCCACTCCCACCATAGGTTCCTTTCTTGCTTCCGCCCCTAAAGGGCTCTATGCCCCGGTCACGTTTTCCTTCCAGGGTTTTCTTTTTCTTGGCCTCAGTCTCCATCATGGCCCTTTCTGTCACCCTACACTTCTCCACTAGTTCATCAAAGTTGCAGATTTGTAGGGACACAATTTTATCCTTGATCTCTGGTCTCAGGCCCCTCTCAAATTTCTCAGCTTTCCAAGGCTCATCATCAAACCTCTTCAGGTAGGAGGAGAAGCGAGACAGCTGAATGAATTTGGCCGCATATTGGTCTACATTCATATCCCCTTGCTCAAGGAAGTTAAACTCAGCTTCCTTGTCGGCCCTCACTGATGGGGGAAAATATTTGCTTTCAAATGCTGTTTGAAAGCTCTCCCAGGTCAAGGGTATCTCCCTTGCAGCCAATAATCTAGAGGCACTCTTCCACCAGTGCTCTGCCTCACCTTCCAACTTATAGATGGCCAGCTTTGCTTTTTGTTCGGTGGTGCAAGTCATAACCCCGAAGATCTTTTCTATTTGCATTAGCCACTTCTCGGCCTTCTCAGTGTCTAACTCCCCCAAAAATGATGGAGGATTAGCCTTTTGGAACTTAGACAACACCACAGAGAGGTCACCATCCTCTCCCACACCAGGGTTTTGACCAGCCCCCACACGATTTCTCACTGGCACCTCTTGGTTTTGCTTACTCATATTCTCATGAAGTTGTTGCAGCACTTGCACAGTCGCTGCATGGGCCACGGCTTGCTCTTGAAGCTGATCCGTCATTGCCCTCACTGTAGTTTCATGGGCCTCAGCTTGTTCCTTCATTCGGTTGGCCATGGCAGCCATGGCCTCTTGCATTTCTCTCAGCATTTCCGTTGTTTCTCTACGAGTAGCCATCTAACTTTTCAATGCTACAAGCACAACCACAAGCATTCCCCATTAAGCTACAGCCCAAGGCAACCAAAACACATTCCACCCATGGCAGATACATAGATATATAGGTATGAGAGTTATCATCAGGCCACAATGTTCCTATTCCTATCATGCATGCATCATGATTGCCAAGTTTTCTAACAACAAAGATGTAAATCAAACACACATGCCTGAACCATTGCTCTGATACCAACTGTGACGACCCTAGATTCTAATATCAGTGATTATAGCTAAATACACAATTAATAGATAATGATCAAGGTTTGGAGTCATCGCAATTAATTACATTATGAAAATATAGGGGAAATTTAAACCTTGATACTACTAGGATCATCAACTAACAACCATAACGGGATCATGCATAAGAAAGGTTTATACCATCATTAAAGGTTTATGATTTATCCATTGATCAATTTCAACCCACAAAAACATCCCACCAATGTATTCATACCATTCCCTAGCATTAGCCTTACTGAAATTAGGGTTTCTAGGTCAAATATAGGAGTTTGGGGACCTGCGCCGCGACTTGGAACTTTCCCGCCGCGGCTAAGTTAGGTTCTGGAGCTCAAAAACCACATTTTTAAACTGGCGCCGCGGCCTGGAACTCTTGCGCCGCGGCCCAGTTACTCTCTGGAATTTTCTTGCGGCGAGTTGGACCTGCGCCGCGGCGAGTTTTGCTACTGTAACCTCCCAAATTAATTTTCTCGACTCGCGCCGCGGCGGGACTTCTTACGCCGCGGCGAGGTTACGTTCTGTCACCCCCTGGGTGATTATTTTCACTCCGCGCCGCGGCGAGATTTCTCAAGCCGCGGCGTCCATCAAGCCGCGGCGTCCCTCGCCACTGTCACTCCCTAGGCCGCGGCGAAGCCTTCTTGGCCGCGACGTGACTCCCTTCTGTAGCTATTTTCCCTATATTTCGCCTCCTACACTCCATTTCTCTTCTTAGGGACACTCTAAGGTCACTTCCCCTCATTTTATGTGGCTCTAATGACACTTATTAACCCTTTTTACTTAGCCATGCTTCCATTACCAATTCAAAACTTATATGCCCATTTTCTACCTCTAATTACCTTCTATTAGCAAGTTTATAAAATAACAACAACAGATTATACATGAACTACCAACATCTATCCTTAATTAATCATCCAATGGGGGCTCCATACATTAGGGGTTCATATCCATATCACAAGGGTCACATTTCCATCAATGAGCAATGTTATAAGTCAGCATCAATTACAGCGGAAATAATGAGTCCATACATCAAATACTAAGTCAAGAGGGGGTCTAACCCTTTAGTACATACAGTCTCAATAAATCAAATATTCAAGCCTACACTTGGCAATGCAGATACATGTTGATGCTATACATTAAGGAATACAAAATTAGCATCTATACTAGCTAAGTCAGCCCAAGTGTAGCCATCTCCCCATAGGTTGAAGCTTATGGATTTTCATCCACTTGCTTACCCTTATCCTTACCCGAGGAACTTTCACCTGAAATATTAATCCCACAACACGGGGTGAGATATAAATCTCAGTAACCAAAGCAATTCCACCATATAATCCAGTTTAATCAACATATATGCATACATCAAAACCCATATCAGAATCATATCAGTCATTTCAGCAAATGAAACAATTAGGCTATCATGATTACTATCCCATACTAGCAATCATATAATCAACATGTTAAAGGCCATTAACACCGAGAGAGGCCCGTCCACGGCACCTACTCCCTATTGAGCACAACCAGGGCTCAGTGCATTTGGGGTTGATCATACCCGGTGCCCGATCGTGGCACATGCACGGGTGGCAGCCGCACCACAGCTCCACCATGGACTCACAAGGTCCAATCATAATACAACAGATAGCCAACCAATTCATTCAACATTTCAAATCATTCATATATATAGCAAATATGAAATTAAAATAGATACATGCATGGAATTACTGTAAACCCCGGTTACCTCACTTGCAGATAATTGCAACAGCCACCAAAAATTCCAAATTCGGATTCAAGTATCTCCCACCAGAATTCTCAATGTTTCACCCAAAATCCTAAGCAAATTCGTATAAAATTAGTACCCATAATATAAATCAGCTATGGGGGTCTCAAACCAACAAGGAAAGCATCAAAATGGGGGTTTAAACTCATCTAATATCAGCCCTAACCTCAACCTACGAATTTCATCAAGAAAATCCCCAAATAACCACATTTCAGATTTTGGGTAAAGTGAAAATCCTCTAAATGAAAAACTAATCGGACCAAATTAAAGAGAAAGATGAGGGGGTTAAGTTCTATAGCTATTACCTTGGCCAAATCTTGCTCTAAGTGTGTGGAAATGCAGAATCTTTGCCCCAAACCCTAGCCTCCTTCTCAACCTCCGAATTTGCCTCTTGAGTTTCAGAAAAATGAAAGTGTGGCTGAAGCATTAGGGTTTAGATGGGTTTAAGTTGGGTCAAAAGGCTGGGTCATGGGTTGCTCCAAGTCCAAACCCAATTGGGTTTCAGATTTTGCTTATTGGGCCAGTTTTTAAGTGTTGGGCTGCATAATTCTGTTGGCCAGTTTTCACTTATTGGGTTGCTGAAGTTTAATAGGTTTTGGGCCTAATTTGAAGGGCTCAAGGGCTTGGGTCTGCACAAGGGTAATTGGGCCACTTAATTGAGCCTATACAAGATAAATCTTGGGCCTCTATCTCATTAAATTAGTTTGGGTTTACCTCTAATTCATTGGGCCTCCATTAGCCTCTTATCATGATTTAATTAATTTGGGCTTAGATGTAAATCTCCATCCTAAATAAATTCTCAACCCATATTAACAATTTATCTCTCTAGAATACCTATTCACTAACTTGCCCAATTATGCTCTATTAATTATCCTTAATTAATCTTAATCCATAATTAACCCCTTAATTAATTTCGGGGTGTTACATTGACTGCCACTAACAATTAGTGGTGGTTATTCTAGTGGTTAGACCATAGCTATTGCTAAATGCTCTCGATAGTTGCAATGGTGGCAGTCACATTAATCAACGCTGAATTCATTTAGCAGTGGTTGTAAAACTAACTATGGGAAAAAGCACTTTTTTTTTTGTAGTGAGGTTATTCTATGCAAGTAGAAAAAAGATTATTTATTGTCCATTTATTTTGTTTATCCTTGAAAAATATCAATGTAATTTTGGAAATGGATTGGCTACTTGCAAATATTGTAATCTTAAACTATTACCAAAACACCATTATGTTTTCACTAAACCTAAAATAGAAGTCTATATTTCTCATTGCCAACAATGTAAGTAGGGGATTAAATGAAGGAAGCCAATGGTATGTTCTCTTGTGCTCCTTAGAAATAGAGGCAAATCTGGAAATAACAAATATCCTTATAGTGAATGAGTATCACGGAGTTTTCCCCCCTAAGATAACTTGCCTATCCCTATAAAGGGACATAGAATTTTCCATTGACCTAGTTTTTAGAACAAGTTTAATTTCCATTGTAGGATGTCTCCTTTAAAGTTAAGTAAACTTTAGAAATGGATTGAAGATCTATTATTTAGCAGTTTATTGAACCTAGTGTATCATTTTGGGGAGCTCAAATGCTTTTTGTGAAGAAAAAGTATGGAAGCATTAGATTATACATAGACTATAGACAATTAAACAAGGTGACCATTAAGAATAAGTACCTTCTCCCCAAAATAAATGATTTGTTAAATAAGCTTAGGAGAGCCTTTATTTTCTTTAAAGTTGACCTTAAATCAAGATACTACCAAATAAGAGTTAAGATAGAAGAAATCCCAAAGATTGCTTTTAAGATAAGGTATGGACATTATAAGTATTTGATTATGCTATTGGGACTCACAAATACTTTAGCAATATTCATGGATTGCATGAACCATATCTTTAGATAGTACTTAGACCAATTTGTCATTGTCTTTATGGATGATATTCTATTTTATTCTAAAATAGAAGAAGAACACAAACGACATCTTAGGATGGTGTTACAAGGTCTTAAGAAAAAGTAATTATTTGCTAAGCTAGAAAAATGTGATTTTTGGCTTAAGAAAGTGAAGTTCTTAAGTCATGTGATCTCATAAGAGGTAGAAAGAGTATATCCTAACAAAGTAGAAGTAGTAGTTCAATGGGGAAAAAGACCTCAGACCATTTCAAAAATTAAAAGTTTTCTAGGATTTACTAGATATTATAGAAGGTTTGTCAAAGATTCTCTCAATTAGCTTTACCTTTAATAAGGTTAATTAAGAAAGGGAATCCTTATTTTGTTCTTAAAGATTATCCCAACATGAACTTTAGGGAGCTTTATTGCTCTTTAGGGAGAAAAAGGATGGAAGCCTTAAATTATGTATATACTATAGATGATTGAATATTAAAAATAAGTATCCATTCCCTATAATAGATGATTTGTTAGATCAACTTAGGGGAGCCTTTGTTTTCTCTAAGATTGACCTTAGATAAGAATACTACCAAATTAGAGTTAAGATAGAAGATATCCTAGAGACAGCTTTAAGATAAGTATGGACATTATGAATATTTGATTATTCCATTTGAACTTGCAAATACTTTAACAATATTCAAGGACTACATGAACCACATCTTTATGCAGCACCTAGACCAATTTGTCATTGTCTTCATAAATGATGTTATGGTTTATTGAAGAATATAAACAACATCTTAGAATGGTGTTACAAATGCTTAAGAAAAAGTAGTTGTTTACTAAGATAGAAAAATGTGATTTTTGGCTTATGGAAGTGAAGTTCTTAAGTCATGTAAGGTAAAAGTAGTAGTTCAATGGGAAATACCTCAAACTATTACTGAAATTAAAAGTTTTTTAGGATTATCTTGATATTACAGAAGGTTTATTCAAGAATTTTTTGGATTCTCTTAATTAGCATTACTCTTAACAAGGTTAATTAGAAAAGGAAATCATTTTGTTTATATCTAAGAATGTGATAATAGTTTTCAAAAACTAAAAGAAAAATTAATTATCATTTTAGCATTAATAATTCCATATCTCTTAGGAAATTTGATAATTTATAGTGATGCATCTATGAAAGGTTTAGGCTGTGTCTTGATGCAAAATAAAAGGATAGTTGCTTATACTTCTAGGCAAGACATTATTTGTATAGAGCCAAATTTAAGGAATTTAGTGACCATAAAAGTTTTAAGTATCTCTTTGATAAAAAAGAATTAAACATGGGGCAGAGAAGATATATGGAGCTATTAAAGGATTATGATTTTTGAATTAAAATACCATCTTAGTAAGGTTAATGTGGTGGCTAATGCCTTAAGTTGAAAGTCTTTGCATATTGCCTTAATGATGATTGAGGTAATGATGTTAATTGAATACTTTAGGAATCTAAGTCTTTCAATGATGCATGAATGAGTTAAATATTGAGTGTGATCAAAGGTCCCATGTTTGGGAAGCACAAGAAGTAAATCAATTTTTGCAATCACAACTAGGCCATAAGGATTTTTCTAGATCAAAAGATAAGACCATTCTTTTTCAAGGAATGTATCAAAACTTAAAAAAAATGTACTGGTGGTCAGGGATGAAAAAGAAAATTGCAAAGTATGTGGCAAATTATTTAGTCTATCAAAATGTTAAGATAGAACA
Organism: Erythrophleum fordii; assembly: GCA_032878935.1. Lineage (NCBI taxonomy): Eukaryota > Viridiplantae > Streptophyta > Magnoliopsida > Fabales > Fabaceae > Erythrophleum > Erythrophleum fordii. The sequence continues at coordinate 1,176,633 of JAVQMF010000025.1, read as the reverse complement.
TTAAAAACTCTTAGGACTATTATGGCATCTAGAAATCCCTAAATAGAAATGAGACAATATTTTCATGGATTTTGTTATGAGACTACCTAAAACTCAATCTATGTATGATGCTACTTGGGTAATAGTAGACAGATGAACCAAGTTTGCTTACTTTTTTCCTATCAGAGTTAATTACCTCTTAGATGAATCGTCTAGCTGTAGCTTTAGCAAATTGCAAGGTTACATGGTGTACCTTCTTATATCATTTCATACGGAGACCCTAGGTTTACCTCTAGATTTTAGAAAGCTTTACAAATGCTTTTTAGGACTAGATTGTGTCTTAGAAAAAAGAGAAATTTGGGATAGATATTTGCATTTAGTAGATTTTTGCTTATAACAACAATGTTTGACACAATACTAGAAGGTGCACAATGTTATCTTACAATTTCCTAGAGATATAATTGGGCAAATTTTTCTAATGGGTGGTTAGCTTTAATAGTTAAAAGTGGGCAGACTTGGTTAATGTGTCTATTATTACCTATATAACATCATATCCTAAATGGATTCTTGGTAATCCCATCATAAAATAGATAAAATACTATCCTACTTTTATTCAAGAATATCAAAGGGTTGCAATGGTGTTCTATTTTGACTTTTAATAGATTAGGTATTTGGTTACATATTCAGTAATCTCTACTAGATACAATGCTGGAAGGTACATCATGTAACCTTGCAATATCTTGAAGATATAATTGAGCAAGTTTTTCTAATGGATGGCTAGTTTTAATAGATAAAAAGTACGCAGATTTAGTTAACCTATTTATTATTACTCATACAACATCATAACTCGACTAGGTTCTTGGTAATCTTATGACAAAATCCATTGAAATAAAGTCCCACTTCCATTTAAGAATTTCTAAGGATTGTAATAAACCTGAAGGTTTATTGATAGACTAGGTATTTTGCCACATGTTCAGCAATTTCCTTCTTTATTCCTAACCATAAGTGCATCTTTTTTAAGTCATGATACATCTTGGTTGTACTGCAGTGAATAGTATATTTTCTTTTATGAGCTTCCACTAAAATTTTAACTTTTAGCTTTGGTTGATTCGGGTATGCATAATCTTCCTTGGAAAAGAATGGTTACATCATTTGTAATGGAAAAAATCCTAATTGTCTAATTAGATTTGTAATAACTGATCTTTCCTTTGGACTTTCTATATCTGTGGTCTAAAGCCACATTTAATTTTTAATTCACTCATACAAAGGCTACTAGGTAACAAGAACATGGATTGGCTTAAGTTCTTAAAATATTTTATTAATTTCATCTCCTTAACTATCATCTTCATAATATGCAAATATTTTCTACTTGAAACATTGGCCATTACATTGGCTTTACCTTAAAGTCATAATCCTTGATAAACCTTTTATAATATCATGCTAATCCTAAGAAACTCCTAATTTCAGTAATGGTCTAAGGCCTTTACCATTGAACTACTGCTTCTATCTTATTATAATTTACTATTACTCTCTTTTATGAGATCACATGCCTTAAAAATTTTACTTCACTAATCTAAAAGTTACATTTTTCTAATTTAGCAAACAATTGCTTTTCCTTAAGTATTTGTAACACTATCCTAAGATGTTGCTTATGTTCTTTCTTGGTCTTAGAGTAAATCAATATATCATCTATAAACATAATAACAAATTGGTCTAGATAAAGTCTAAAAATTTTATTCATATAGTTTATAAATATTGCTAGAGTATTTGTGAGTCCAAATGGCATAACTAAAAATTCATAGTACCTATACTAGTCCTAAAAGCCATCTTTGGAATTTCCTCTTTCCTAACTTTTATTTGATGGTATCTTGATCTAAGGTCAACTTCGGAGAAAGCTAAGGCTTGTCCAAAGTGATTTAATAGATCTTTTATCTTAAGGAGAGGATACTTATCCTTAATAGTTACTTTATTTAATAGTTTATAATTTATACACAATTTAGAGCTTCTATCTTTTTTCTTTACAAAGAGTACAGGAGCTTCTCAAGGTTGGCCTTTTATTCTATGACATGCTCATCTCCCCCATTTTGTTTACTAGGCAAAATAAAGTAACCTCCCTTCCTTTTTTCCATCCCAAATTCTTTTCCATTTTACTTTTGTCTTTAATATGTCTCCCTCGGTTGACCTACACTTTTTTACTAATTCCTTAAAATCCTTTATTTCTAAAACTATTACTTTATCCCTAATCTTGGGCCTAAGCCCTCTCTTAAATTTAATGGCTATCTATGGTACATCGTCATATCATCAGAAGTGCAAAGAAAATCTAGACAATTGTATATACTTCACCATACATTAGTCTACCATCATCTCACCCTGCTTGAGTTGAATAAACTTAACTCCTTTATCATCTTTACAGAAGTGAGAAAATACTTACTATAAAAAGCAATCAAGAAGCTCTCCTAATTGATAGGAGTTTCCATGGCCACCAATAACCTTTCCATGCCTCTCTACCAATGCTCGGCTAAGCATATAAATTGCTAAAAGGGGTTTTTAGTTAGTGGTACACTTCATTAGTTTGAAAATTTGCTTTGGCTGCATGATCCATCTCTATGCTTTCTCTGTCTCAAACTCTCTCAGAAAAGATGGATGGTTTTCTTTGTAGAATTGGGCTAAGACTCAAGTTATAGAGTCCTCAGCTCTCTCACCACCCTTTATAGGATTGTTACCCATATTCACATCCTAGCTCCTCTTATCTAGTGTTTCTTGTAATGTTTGAAGAACTTGAGTAATGGCAGCATGAGACACAGCATGTGTTTGCAACCTATTGCTCATTTTGCCCATGGTCGCTCACACTTCTTAATGCTTGTTGGTGATGGTGCCCTATTATTTCATAATCAATGCTAACAAATTATCAGGTTAGACATTCTTCAATCTTAGCCAAAGCTTTTAACTCATACTTAAAGAATCATATAATATGCTATTCCATTAAGCTATTTATACAATTGATTCTAACATTAAGTCATGTATATGATGTAGCTATTAAGTATTCACTTAAAATTCTAGTTTTAAGTATAGTTTTCCTAATCTATTGCTCTAATACCAAAAATGTCAACATTATCTCCATTAAGGGTCTAAATCTAGGTATTTGTCCATGTTTGTTCTAATTATGTGACAATACTATGTGAAAATTATGAGGAAATTTGAACCATTTAAAGTCAATTAAATGTTTACCTACCTTAATTTAAATTTATGAAATGGCTAGCAAACCTTAACTCTTAGTTAATTACATCTTAAGATAAAGCTTCCTTAAAAATTATCTTGATATGCCCTTGGAAATGAACATGACTATAATTATATTCCCAACACTTATCCAAGTAAATCTTGTTTAACTTTATTAAAATTTAATTTAATTTAGATTGAGTTCCTCTTAATTTGCAAAACACCTTGGTTTTGCTTCCAAAGGAGATGGTGCACTTTAAATGCTTTAAGGGATAATTTAACCTATTTTTAAGTGCCTCCAAGGTTGGTAGGTTGACCTTTTAACAAGCCAATTATAACATCCAACAAGAAAATAATTAAAAATATATATTTAATATTTTTCAAATAGTGACTACAATATCCAAAGGACTAATTCATGAGGCATACCTCCTACCTTGCATCAATTGAGTCAAGCTAATTGCCTAATTTTTTTTGTTGATTCATGAGATAGTTTAAAGCTAAGATCCAGGACAACACCTTACAGGAGTGAAACAAGTACTACCCTTTCTAAAATGTTCTAGCCCTTAATAGGAGCTATTTTCCCTATATTTTGGAAGGTCAAGATTCAAGATATAATTCAAAGGAACAAAATTACATGCCCCTAACCATATTAACCTATACAATCATCCACAAGTCAAGTACTCAATACTTTAGCTACACACATACATGACCATTCATCTATAAATAAATATAAACTAGCCATTATACAACATCCACATCAACATAGTTTCACTAATAAACCATAAAGGCAAACTAGTGTCCATTGCCTTCTCCTTGCCTTTTCCTAAAATTTTACTTAAAAAGTGTAACTCACAAATGAAGTGAGATAAAAATCTCAGTAACCAATGTGCATTCTTATTGTATACACACAACTAAAAATCAATGCATAATCAACACTCAATACACAAGCCATGTAACATCATATTGAAGACAAAGCTTAGCAAGTCTTAACCACAATCCCATATTTGCAGTGAAAACAATATATTTAATGCCTAATAAGCTGGAGGGATCTAACTCATACAATGTGTCTCCATAAAAATATAGCCACTAGGATAGCCTTTGTGCTTCTACTTTATGAAAATGTCACAACTTGGAGGAGCTGATTGCTATAATGTACCCAAGGATAACTCATATCAACAACCCATTCCATACATAGCAATGCATTCAAATAGATATATATATCAATTCAATTTAGGGCGTATATAGTGAGAATTTAAATGCTACTTACCTTTCTCAATTAGGAGTCCTTAATTCCGTTAATTTCCTTAGTCAACCCACACAATCTAAATTCTAGTTTTCATAAGCAATACATGGCAATAAGAATTTATACAAAGTTCACATGTTAATTTAACCAAACTTCCTATTGTTATATATATATATATGTGTGTGTGTGTGTGTGTGTGTGTGTGTGTGTATACACCTACTTTAATTCCAAATATGCAGCATTTTAATCTTCGTCCATCAAATCCTAATATCCTACCAGTGAAGTCCATAAAAGAGGATTAACAGCTAATTGTATCTGTTTTGCTTGGACTATAAATAAGAGGGATAATAACCTAACTAAATCCTCAATTTTTATTTTTTCAAGTTGTTACCTTGGTTTGTCCAACTCCAAATTCTGTTTTTCTCTTCCGAAAGTTTCGGTCATGACAACAACTTAATTTCTCCAACTTACGTCAAATATTCCAAAGAACAAGAGAGGGAATCAAGTGGAGGAGAAATGACTTATTTGACAGTTCCTCTCCAAACTAATACCATCCCAAATGCTCCAAGGGTATGGTCCCAAATAATTGTCCAAGTTCAATTCTCAAGCGTTTTATCTTCCAAAATTTCGGCCGAAAACAGCAAGTTATATGCTGCCAAAATCCTGAGTTAAACTTCATAAATTTAGGGGCTAAGGCATGGATGAAGTTTTACCTAATTAAGTCTTCGAATGATCAAGTTCCAGAGCGAATTATCGAGCTCCTCAACACTCCAAAACCACCACTTCTTTCGGCCAAAACGGGGGAACTGTCCTGCCATTCCTTAATTCTTCTTCTCTTTGAATGGCCTCCCAACACCGGAATTTATGCAACCGTCCAGCCCTAAACTATCTCTGAAAGCAACATCATTCGGTTCCTTAGAAAGCTCTTGAAGAGTAGGATTTACTTGGCTAAAACTTATTCTCTCTCTCTCTCAAAATTCTGGACAGCAACGATCCAAACAGAACCATTTATTCCTCAAACACAACTCGAAAAAGGCAAGCTATAGCGAAGAAGAATTTTACTTACCATAATGTGTCTTTCTTCCTCCTCTTCTTCTGCTAAACACGACTCCAACGCCACAATTTTCCTTTTCAGCTTTTAAACATGAAGTTAAATCAAATAAGAAACTAGTTGGGAGGAAGAAAAGCAGAATATTTCTCTCCAGACTCACCTTAACAAAAGCTCACTCTTTCCTCTTCATGCAAGGCTCGAAAGCTGGTCTTCAATGGAGGATTTTGGTTCATATTCTGCACTCTCTCGGGTCTGCTGTAACGTAGAGCCAGGCAATAAAAATGAAGTGAGAGATGAGATGCAAGGCTGAAATGGGGAAGGGTCTACACTTGGACGTGCAAGGGACATGAAGTGTCGGTTTTTGAGGCTTGAGGAGTGGCATGGCCGTCAGGCTGTCATGAAGCTCCATTCTTCACTCTCCCTTCCTTGACAAGACAGACAACATGCAGTTGAAGTTGGTGAAGAGTTTCAGTCACTCATTTCTCTCTCTCTAACCGAAAATGCAAGAGGTTAATAGGATGTTGGGTAAAGATAATATCCCAAACTCAAAGGTGCAACTTCTTCACTCGCCTACTGGCCAAAACAGTGCTAGCATTAAAAGGGTAAGGTACACATCAATTTCTTGCTTATGGTGCAACTATGAAGATGGAAGAGTACTACTTTTATCATCTCATTTTCTCACATTCACTCGGCTGTCTGAAAAGCAAGAAGGAAAGGGGTGCTGTGGTTAAAAAGTCAGCATAACAAGTTTGGAGAAGGTGCAGTACGTGAATCCTTTACTTGAAGCAATAAAATATGCCAATTGAATGAGTTTGCGATGGAGTGTAGCGTCAAGAGGAAGGTGTGCAGACCGGCTCCTCTTTTTTTTCTTTTTTTAATAACTACTAAGTGGAGCCCACTTGCTTCATAACACAATTTAAAATTGTAAATGCACCTCTTTAGTTAATTTTATACTTAGGATTAATTATGCCTAAATAAATGTTTTAAATCTTATTAATCGTAATCTCATATTCTTAGGATTAATTAAGTAAAATAATGCTAATAATAATCTTTGATTTACCTGATTTTGTAATTAATTAAGCTACTTTCTCCTAATTAATTCATCTCTTTTTTTTTTTTATATCCTTGTGCTCTACAAGTAGTCTTAATTACGAGGATGCGACATTACTATTTTCTTTAGAGAGTAAAAATACATAAACCATCTTTACTTCTCCCTTTGAGGTTTTTCTATTGTGGATCTGAGATTTGAGACTAAACTTTGATTGTATCCACCTTGTGGGGTAATTTTTTAAAGAATCCTTTCATTGCAAGTAAGCTTTTTTGACTTTTACTCCTTGAAATATATATCATTGTTAGTCTCTTTAGGTCTTCTGTGTAACAACCGGGGACAAAAAAAAAAAGAAAAGGAAAAGAAAGAAGAAAGTTGAAAATTTTCGAAATTCAGAAATTTTTCCAAATCTTCTCGCAATGGCGAGAAAAGGCCTAGCTATAGCGAATGTACCTGTTCGCTATAGCGAGAAATGGTCTAGCTATAGCGAGAGTAGCTGTTCGCTATAGCGAAAATGCTTCCAACTATAGCGAGTGCGGGCATTCCATACAAAAACCAGGGAGCTATTCGCCGTAGCGTACGCCATAGCGAAAGTAGGGGTTTGGAACTGATACGTGCTCGCCGTAGCGAAAGTTAAACCTCGCCGTAGCGAAGGTTAAACCTCGCCATAGTGAAGGTTAATTTTCGCTATAACGAGGGTCAGTCTGGAAAAGCGTAAAAAGGGAGAAATTGACTTCTTTATATGACCCAATTCATTCTTTCTCTCTTATTTGCCCTAGACTTCGACCCAAGGAGAGAAAAGAGGCATGGAGAGTGAGAGAGACCAAGAGAAGGAGGAAGAACAAAGGAAAGGTAAGCAAGCTTCTCTCTTTTCTTCTTAGCATCTTGATCTCCTCTCTTTGCCCTTTCTTTCTATGGTTTTGCTTGTGAAATTAGTGGGGTTTTAGGCATGGGTCAGAAGAGAGAAAGTGGAAAACACTTTTGAACTTCTTTGTTTTCCTTGAATATGATGATTCTACTACCATGAGAGCTTGAGAGAAAGGAAGAGTTGGTGACATTCTAGAGAGAGAGAGAGAGAGAGAACCCCTAGGTTCTTATATGTTAGCAAGGTTTGCTCTGAAGAACTCCTAAGAATTGTTAAGTTATGGGAAAATAATTCCATGCTTTTGTTGTGTTTAGGCTCAAGAGAAGCACCTCCATCAAGGTGTGAGTGTGAAACCAAGAAGGGAGAAGAGGAATTGAAAGGAAAAGCTTGTATTGGCTCATAAGGTAGCTCTCTCTCCACTCTTTCTTGTTGCATTCTTGGATGTAATGGTCATTGTATGCTTGTGTATATGCTTATTGTGTGAGATATGCCATATGTTATTGCTTTGATGCATTGGAACTAATGTGCTTGTGTATTGGATTGTGAGAATTGCTCGGATGAGGTAGTACCGAAAGTCCCTTGAGATGGGTGAGGTAGAGCCGAAAGTCCCTTGAGATGGGTGAGACAAGGCCAAAAGTCTCATAACTGAGTGAGGCCTAGTCAAAAGTCCCTAAACTCGGGTGAGGCTAATATTAATCAAATTTGAATATAATTTATTAATTTTATTTGATTTTTTTTGTGCATCCGGTCCTTTAGTTTTAGAAAGCCCCCCTTTTTTGTTTTTTGGAAAGATTATCCTTGTCTTTGTTTATGTCTTGGATTGGAACAAATTACTCTAATTCGTCCGCGCACAGATACGAAGTGTCATTTTATGTATAATAGTGGGGGATTATGGGACAAAAAATAAATCCGCTCGGTTTCAGACTTGGTACAACCCAAAGTCATCATTCTCTTTGGTTTGCACAACCAAAAAATTATTCCGAGAGTCTACAAGAAGATGAAAAAATACGGGATTGTAATCCAATGATTTCTAACTATATTTAGAATCACAGTACAGTATTTCAGTTTTCATTTAAGTATCCTGTATGATATTCTTGCCCCGCCTTAGCCATTCTATTTCCATTTCTGGTCTCACCCTATTATTTAATAGAAATGGAATTGATTATTAATTGAATTTTGAATTTCTTATTAATTAAATTCAATTGAAGCCTGGACCGAATTCCGAGTTTCACTGAGGCCGAATCCGACTTTATTCTTTCTCTTTTCTAACTTATTCGAATTCTAAAAAAGAAAAAAGAAGGAGAAGGGGGGATTAATCACAGACTTGTGGTATTGTTGTGATTTTTATGGCATGTACAACATGTATTGTATGATTGTGAATGGTTGGAAGCTTATTTACATGCTTTGACTTGTTGTATGCCTTGATTGCTTTCTTGAATGAGTGCATGAGCTATTGAGATTCCATGAATCTCACCCCTTCCCCCTCCCATCTTAACATGCTAGGTGGAGCTCAAGGAGAATCAAGTGCACACCAAGGAGCCTAGGAGAATGTTAGATGAATGTTAGTTTGTTTTGACTCTTTTGATGTAAAGAGGTGCTAAAATGAATATGCACCTTCTATTTTGAGATGTACATGTTGTAACAAATGTAAATGTAAAGAAACATGATGTATAAACTGTATAGATAGTCAAAGTAATGCAAATATGGGTTTTGCCCTTTTTGTGGCTTGTATGTGATAGTGTATTTTGACCTGTAGCATAGTGAGTTTGAAATGTATGATAATTTGGACCACTTGGACATGTTATATAGACTATTTTCATGTTTTTAAACTTGTCCATGAGTTGCTAGAACATGTGGGAGGCCATTTGAACCCATTTGAACCGTTTTGGGTGCCAAAATTATCAATTTTGTGAGTTTCGTCAAAGTATGACCAAAAGAGCTCTTCTTGTCATGAAATTTGGCATGCCTCTAGAGTTTGTAAAGAGCTTCTTGGGAAGCTAAAGTGGATAATATTTGGAGGTTTAGGGAATATTTGGTGAATTGTTGAAATTGGGAAAGTTTGATGGTTTGGTCATGGTACTGTTTCATTAGTCCGAAAATAAATCCATGTCATTCATGGACCAAATGGAGTCCAAATGTCGTAAAATTTTATACACATAAACTAGACAATCATAGAGACCTATACCAACTATAATCACCTAAATCGAAGGTCTATAGAGAGAGAATGAACCTTCTGAAGTTTTGTATCAGCATCAGGGAGCCCATCCAACCTCTGTTATTGTTCGATCAGTTTTTAGAGTGTAAGGGCTGCTGAACTGATCTAGACTTATTTGTGTCCTCTAGTAGACATCTATAACTTTTCAAATTGGTATATTGTGCCCAGATTGGATTTTTGTGAATTTAGTTATGAATTTTCGAAGTTCATGACATTAAGCTGCGCCAGAAACAGGGACAGTCAGACCTCTGTCTCATTTTTGATGTCAAACATGGTCCAAACATTGAGATTATGATTGGAAATTATTTTTAGTGTAAATTTAACACTTAGAGATTTCCAGAAATCTATGGTTTACTTGATTCCCATTTTTCTATAATTAGTTATGATTTTCCAAAGCTAGAGCCAAAAATCTAACTTTTGGGTCTATTTAAGAAAATGCACTTTCTTAGTTTTTGGCTCCATACCCGTGGCTTATGGCTTGTTTTATGTTATGTATGAGTTGTATAAATACAGTGTGAGTAGAGAATATGAATGATGGGTTCACAGGACCTACGGGGCAGAAGATGAGTGTTTGAAACCCCGTTTTATAGCATGAAAATACCACGTCATGGTACTGGTTCTTTGGAAATCATATGGAACCGAGCCCAGAGGGAGGCTAGATAGCATTAATATATTATGGTGTTACATTCTGTTTTGGTGACATCATACCTTTATTGATTTTATGGTTTCACTTGTTTCATCCTAATTCATGGTGCTCTTTGTTCAGCTAGTCTACTACCACTTTGCAACTAAACTTTTGCCAGTGATTTTAGCTCTTTTGATACTTCAATTGGAAGTATTGGAGTCAATATTTGAATTTCTTATCATTTCCATTCATGGCTACCATACACAAATTTTTTTTGATCTATAAGACCAAGATACAAGCATTATTAGTATATAAGAGCCATATAACCAATTTTGGCAACTTTGGACATAAAAGGGCCTTAAATTTTAAAATTTTATAATTTGGGTTATATAACTCCAATTCATGCAAATTAGGTGTTTACAAAAATCTTATGATCTGAACTTTATACTATAAAAAAATCAATTGGAAATGAATTCATTTGACATCTCAAAAGTCATAAAAATCAAGGCTATGATAGTATGAATAGTGATTGCAAAAGTTTTCACATTTAAACCAGTTTCAAAACTTTATAAAATATTTTGTAGAGTTCAGAAAAATACAATCTTTGATTTGTTAGAAAGTTTTATAAATTCTTTAAGTGTCTACCAAATTTCAACTTCAAATTAGATTATTTGGACTATCAAAGGTAGAGGTGTAATTTATGACTCATTTAAACCAATTTTTGATTCTAGAAGTGGTTGATTTGAGCTTTTATATGCAATCTCTTCCCTTGAGTAAATTTTAATCTATTCAAGTTTCATTTCCATAGGAATCATTGCATGACATAAGGCTAGCTACTAAAAATCACTATCCCACATTTATTCATGCGTATACCTCTCAATAGCCTCTAATATGGAAAATATGTATTAATAGCTATATTATGCATCAAAATAGCATACATATATGTTCTTAAGGTTGTACAAAGGTTGTCAATACATATCCTTATCATATACATGAGAGTTCATCATCAATGTGTCTCATATATCATCAAATACATAGTTATATCCATAAGCTTCTGTTGCATCAATGTTAAAAATCTAGCTCTTCTCCATTTCCTTCTCTTTGCTTGAAAAACTTGTCATGGTTAGTGGGAGATGAATGGGGTGAGATTCTTAAAAAAATCTCAGTAGCAAATCTCAATTCATATTAATGCACATAATGAATGCAATGAGAAAATGCAAGCATGTAGTTTATGGTCATTAAATACCTTAAACATAAAATTTAGCATGAAACTTTAATTCTCATCAAGCCATGACATCAAAACATATTAGTTAGACTCAACTAAACTCAACTCCAGGCTAAGGAAGTGCTACTACACTCAATTCCTTGCTATAAGAAGCTAAAAGCCATCTTTTACATGTATAAAACTTAAAATAGATACCAATACAAAACATAGTTCATGAAATCTGTGACACCTTAATCTCCTACCACTACCTAGCCTCTCCATAGGCTCGGTTCCATATGATTTCCAAAGAGTCACTACTCTCCCGTGGCATTTACATGCTATGAACCGGGGTTTCATATACTCATCTTTTACCCCGTGGGTCCTGTGAACCCATCTCAAGCATCCTCAACTCAAAATCCATATAGATGACTCATACATAGCATAAAACACCCCATAAGCCACGGGTATAGAGCCAAAAACCAATAAAATTGCATTTTCGCACTTGGGCCCAAAAGTCATATTTTGGCTCTAACTTTGGAAAATCATAATTAATTGTAGAAAAATGGGAATGCAGCAAACTTTAGCTTTCCGAAACGCTCTATGTGTCAACTTTACACTAAAAATCATTCCCAACCACAAACACATCGTTTGGACCATGTTTGACATCGAAAATGGGAGGAAGGTCCAGCTGTCACTGTTTCTGGTGCAGCTTTCTGTCATGACTTTCGAAAATTCATAACTAAATCCACAAAAATCCAATCTGGGCACATTATACCAATTCGGAAAGATACGGATGTCTACTAGAGGAGAAAAATAAGTCCAGATCAGTTCAGTAGCTCCTGCACCCCGAAAACCGATGGAACAGTGATGGGGGTCAGGTAAGCTCCCTGATGCTGATACAGAACTTCAGTCGGTTCAATCTCTCTCTACAGACCTCCGATTTGGGTGATTCTAGTTCCTACAAGTCACTTTGGTTTTCTAGTTTATGTGTATAAAATTTCACCACATTTGGAATCCATTTGGTCTAAAAGTGCCACAGATTTCATTTTCTGGTTTAGATGAACAGTACATGACCAATCCATTAAATTCTCCCAAATTCAACAATTCCCCAAATATTCTCTAGACCTCCGAATATTACCCACTTTAGCTTCTCAAGAAGCTTTCTACAAACTCTAGAGGCACGCTAAATTTCATGGTAAACGGAGCTCATCCGGTCATACTTTGACGGAGCTCTCAAAAATACCGGTTTTGGCACCCCATAGGTCCAAAACGGGTCCAAATAGCCTCTCACACATTCTCACTCTACATGGACAAGTTTAAAAGCATAAAACTAGTGTATCTAACATGTCCATATGCTCCAAATCATCATACATTCAAATCTCACTATGCTATGGCCAAATTTACACAACAACATTCATGCATCAAAGGGGTAAAAACTCACATTTCCATTACTTTGGCTATAACATAGTTCATACAATATCCTTTCATACATTTACATTTGCTCCAACCTTTACAACTCAAAAATAGTGGGCACATCTTCATTTGACACCACTTTACATCATATTTACATCAAAATATCACAATAAAACTAACATTTTCCTATACATGCTCCTAGGCTCCTTGGTGTGTGCTCGGTTCTCCTTGAGCTCCACCTAGCATATTAGTTGGGAGGGGAAAGGGGTGAGATTCGGAGAATCTCAATAGCTCATACACTCAATCCAGCAAGCAATCAAGGCATATAACAAGTCAAAGCATGTGAATAAGCATTTAGCTATTCTCAATCATCCAACACATAATGTACATGCTATGGAATTCACAACAATGCCAAAAATGGGCTCCAGGGACTTTTGGTCTAGCCTCACCCGAGTCTAGGGACTTTTGGATGGCCTTGTAACACCCCGAAATTAATTAAGGTGTTAATTATGGATTAAGATTAATTAAGGATAATTAATAGAGCATAATTGGGCAAGTTAGTGAATAGGTATTCTAGAGAGATAAATTGTTAATATGGGTTGAGAATTTATTTAGGATGGAGATTTACATCTAAGCCCAAATTAATTAAATCATGATAAGAGGCTGATGGAGGCCCAATGAATTAGAGGTAAACTCAAACTAATTTAATGAGATAGAGGCCCAAGATTTATCTTGTATAGGCTCAATTAAGTGGCCCAATTACCCTTGTGTAGACCCAAGCCCTTGAGCCCTTCAAATTAGGCCCAAAATCTATTAAACTTCAGCAACCCAATAAGTGAAAACTGGCCCAACAGAATTATGCAGCCCAACACTTAAAAAACTGGCCCAATAAGCAAAATCTGAAACCCAATTGGGTTTGGACTTGGAGCAACCCATGACCCAGCCTTTTGACCCAACTTAAACCCATCTAAACCCTAATGCTTCAGCCACACTTTCATTTTTCTGAAACTCAAGAGGCAAATTCGGAGGTTGAGAAGGAGGCTAGGGTTTGGGGCAAAGAATCTGCATTTCCACACACTTAGAGCAAGATTTGACTAAGGTAATAGTTATAGAACTTAACCCCCTCATCTTTCTCTTTAATTTGGTCCGATTAGTTTTTCATTTAGAGGATTTTCACTTTACCCAAAATCTGAAATGTGGTTATTTGGGGATTTTCTTGATGGAATTCATAGGTTGAGGTTAGGGCTGATATTAGATGAGTTTAAACCCCCATTTTGATGCTTTCTTTATTTGGTTTGAGACCCCCATAGCTTATTTATATTATGGGTATTAACTTGATACGAATTTGCTTAGGATTTTGGGTGAAACATTGAGAATTCTGGTGGGAGATACTTGAATCCGAATTTGGGATTTGTGGTGGCTGTTGCAATTATCTGCAAGTGAGGTAACTGGGGTTTACATTAATTCCATGCATGTATCTAATTTAATTTCATATTTGCTATATGTGAATGATTTGAAATGTTAATGAATTGGTTGGCTATCTGTTATATTATGATTGGACCTTGTGAGTCCATGGTGGAGCTGTGGTGCGGCTGCCACCCGTGCATGTGCCACGATCGGGCACCGGGTATGATCAACCCCAGATGCACTGAGCCCTGGTTGTGCTCAATGGGGAGTAGGTGCCGTGGACGGGCCTCTCCTAGTGTTAATGGCCTTTAACATGTTAAATATATGATTGCTAGTATGGGATAGTAGTCATGATAGCCTAATTGTTTCATTTGCTGAAATGACTGATATGATTCTGGTATGGATTTTGATTCATGCATATATGTTGATTAAACTGGATTATATGATGGAATTATTTTGGTTACTGAGATTTATATCTCACCCCGTGTTATGGGATCAATATTTCAGGTGAAAGTTCCTCGGGTAAGGATAAGGGTAAGCAAGTGGATGAAAATCTATAAGCTTCAACCTATGGGGAGATGGCTACACTTGGGCTGACTTAGCTAGTATAGATGCTAATTTTGTATTCCTTAATGTATAGCATCATCATGTATCTACATTGCCAAGTGTAGGCTTGAACATTTGATTTATTGAGAATGTATGTATTAAAGGGTTAGACCTCATCTTAACTTAGTATTTGATGTATGGATTCATATGATCTGCTGTAAACTTTGTTGACCTATAATATGGTTGTCAATGGAAATGTAACTTTTGAAATATTGGTACGACCCCTATTGTATGGAACCCCTGTTGATTGAGTATTAAAGGATAGCTACCGGTAGTTCATGTATAATCTATTGTTGTTACTGTATAAACTTGTTGATAGAAGGTAATTAGAGGAAAGAAATGGACACATAAGTTTTGAATTAGTAATGGAAGAATAGCTAAGTAAATAGGGTAGATAGATGCCATTAGAGCCATATAAAATGAGGGAAAGTGACCTTAGAGTGTCCCTAAGAAGAGAAATGGAGAGTAGAGGGCGAAATATAGTGAAAACAGTGACAGAAGGGAATCACGCCGCGGCCAGGAAGGCTTCGCCGCGGCCTAGGGAGTGACAGTGGCGAGGGACGCCGCAGCTTAAGAAATCTCGCCGCGGCGCGGAGTGAAAATAATCGCCCAGGAAGTGACAGAACGTAACCTCGCCGCGGCGCGAGTCGAGAAAATTAAGAGGGAGGTTACAGTAGCAAAACTCGCCGCGGTGCCACATAGGTTGGCCGTGGCGCAGGTTTAAAAATGTGGTTTTTGAGCTCCAGAACCTAACGTAGCCGCGGCGGGAAAGTTCCAAGTCGCGGCGCAGGTCCCCAAACTCCTATATTTGACCTAGAAACCTTAATTTCAGTAAGGCTAATGTTAGAGAATAGTATGAGTACATTGGTGGGATGTTTTTGTGGGTTGAAATTGATTAATGGATGAATCCTAAACCTTTAATGATGGTACAACCCCTTTCATGCATGTTTCCGTTATAGTTGTTAGTTGATGATCCTAGTAGTATCAAGGTTTAAATTTCCCCTATATTTCCCTAATGTAATTAATTGCAATGACTCCAAACCTTGATCATTATTTATTAATCGTGTATTCAGCTGTAATCACTGATATTAGAATCTAGGGTCATCACAGGCCTCACCCGAATTTAAGGACTTTTGACTTGGCCTCACTCGTTGGAGACTTTTGGCCTTGTCTCACCTATCTCAAGGGACTTTCGGCTTCACCTCACCCATCTCATGGGACTTTCGGCACTCCTCACCCGAGCAATCTCACATTTCAACATACAAGTATATTGGCATTCAATGCATCAAAGCAATAACATATGGCATATTCCATACAACAAGCATATACATAATCATACAATGACTATCATACCCAAGAAAGCAACAAGAAAGAGTGAAAGAGAGAGCTACCTTTGGAGCCAAAGCTAACACTAGCTTTTCCTTTCAATGTCTCCTTTCCCTCCTTAGGTCCACAATCACACCTTGATGTAAATGTTTCACTTGAGCCTAGACACACAAAAGCATGCAATTACTCTCTTATAATTTAATTTTGAGCAACCCTTCTATCTCATACAACTTAGGGTTCTCTCTCTAGAATGCCACTACCCCTTTCTCTCTCTCAAGCTCCCATGGTAGTGGAAAACCTCATTTTCAAAGAGAACTCAAGGATTCAAAAGAGTTTTCCACTTTCCCTCTTCTGACCCATACCCAAAATCCGTCCATTTTCACAATTAAAACCGCAGAAAGAGAGGGCAAAGGGAGGGGATCAGAGTTCTCAGAAGAAATGGGAGAAGTTACCTTACCTTTCCTTTGATCTTCCTTCTTCTCTTGATCTCTCACACTCTCCACGCCTCTTTTCTCTCTTGGGTCGAAGCTTAGGGCAGATATGAGAGAAGAAATGAGTTTGGGCGTTTAATGAAGTCTAAATCTCGCTATTTACTCTCTTCCGGACCAACTCTCGCTACGGCGAAAACTAACCTTCGCTATGGCGAGCTCGTGTAATCTGGCTTCGCTACGGCGAGGTGTAACCTTCGCTACGGCGAGCTCGTGCCAGTTCCCTTCGCTATGGCGAGATTTACCACTCGCTATGGCGAAATCGCGTCAGTTGCAGACTTCACTCTCGCTATGGCGCCGCTACAGCGGGCAACTCCCTGATTTTTGTATGAGCTGCTGCCAGCACTCGCTATAGCTAGAATCGCCTTCGCTATTGCGAACTAGCTCTCTCGCTGTAGCGAGACCGTTTCTCGCTATTGCGAGAGGACTTGGCAGAAATTCTGGATTCCGAAAATTTCCAGATTTCACTTCCTTTCTTTTCCCTTTTCTTTTCTTTTTCCCGGTTGTTACATTTAAACACCACACAGAGCCTCCAGCAATATTGTCCCCATTTATGGCACCCCGTGGAGTACGTCCCACGTGGCTGGGGTTTTGTTCTTCCCTTGGTACTCTCATTTCCCTTGGGAAAAGGCCTCGCTAGTGGGGAGAGCTTCGCTCCCACTTATATGGGCCGTTCCCAGGACCACTCCATCCGATGTGGGACTTTACATTCCACCCCCTTAGGGCCAACCCGTCCTCGGGTTGCACATTCGAATGGCCGGCTCTGATACCAAACACCACACAGAGCCTCCAGCAATATTGTTCCCATTTACGGCACCCCGTGGAGTACGTCCCACGTGGCTGAGGTTTTGTTCTTCCCTTGGTACTCTCATTTCCCTTGGGAAAAGGCCTCGCTGGTGGGGAGAGCTTCACTCCCACTTATATGGGCCGTTCCCAGGACCACTCCATCCGATGTGGGACTTTACAAAATCATTAAGTAATCATACATACAAAAATCTCAACATATTCAAACACTCAAATGAATGTAAGATAGAGAGAGGTAGCTACCTCATAGAGATAGAAGCCCTAAGCGACCACTAACTCCCACGCTCCTTATCTTTTCTTTGTTTCTTTGCCTTATCCTTGGGTTTATACACCTCCAAAGTGAAATTGCACTAGCTCGGCTTAAAATACATCAATTTAAATACAAGGCAATCCATGAGAACTTAGTTTAACTCATCTCATTACTACATAAACTTACCAGAACTCATAAGGTAGTTTTAAGACACTTTGAGTGCCTTGACGGGCTTGTCGTGCAACCCTCAAAATAAAACTAGGTTGATCTAAAAATATAGCAAGTGGCACAACCTAGGTCATCTCCCTTGGAATTGGAATTCAATGTTCAATTAGGTTCTCTAAGTGTTCTAAGATCCTAGAACTATCTAGTTTGGGGGTTTTTGAATGAATTAAACTATCCTAAACTGAATTGAAACAAATTTCCTAAATACTACCTAATTGGATAAATTGTGATGAATGATGGGCTTGTGACTAGTTTAGGAATCATCTCTTGGTATCCACTATCCTTATCCTATTTCAATTGTGATTAATTATGGCCTAAGAATTCCTAATTATGTTCATTAGCAAATAATCTTGAATAACCATTCAAGATTCAAGAGATTAATAATCTAATGTTGAATTGAGACCTCAATCCCGCATTAAACCGTTAACTCTTGTTCTTAAGATCAATGAACATCCAATTTGATTGATTAACTAATTAATTATCTTATGATTCATCATCCAAAAATGTTTAATTAACCAACTAAACACCAAGGAATTCTCAAATAGACATTTAAACACATAACCTTACTCATGTATTTCATCGAACACCTTCGTGGCATACATGGGAGATTAGAGAGAATAATGAAAAATCAAATTCAAATTTAACCAATTAATCAACAAAAAGGGTTTCCTAATCAGTGTCTAACCAGCCACTAATTAATTACACAAATTCCTAATCAAATATAACTCAACCGAGATTATACAGAAAAAGAAAGAGTGTAGGAAAAATAAGAAAATCTTAGCCATAATTTGTTGTTCTTCCCCAAGGATTCAAGCTTCTACTCAAGAGCTTCCTCCCTTGCTAGCCTCAAGATGAATGAATTAGATCTTCATTCGGTGGATGGAGATGGAATATGGATGATGGAGAGATGGATGAATGGATGGAGGCGTACGTATGAATGGATGAATAGTTATGTATATATAGACGGAGGTGTGGGCAAATGACGGCTAGGGTTTGAGTGTAGAGGCGTGTAGAGAATGGGCGAAGTGACGTGAATGGAATGGGCTCTGGACGTTGGATGGTTGATGTGAGACGATGGAATTAGACGGAATGAGCGAATGAATGGTGTGATCCCCTTCTCACGTGAATCCTTTTATTTTTCACGTGCTCAGCTTTCATTCCAATAGTCTGAAGCCTTCTTATGTGAATATGTATAAACATGGGACCCACTTTAATTTACATTATTATAATACTTTATTTCATGCAAGCTTTCCCACGTAACTTCTGCAGCTTCTTCGTGGCTTTGGTTCTGCATCTTCATTTCGTTTCACTGTGCATTCCTTCTGCTCTTCGAATTGCTATCCAGTCCAGAGATGAATGAATGAAATTGTTCCTCGTCTAGCTCCAACGTTTTCTCAAGCTCCAGGCGTGCTCCTGCTGTCCAGTTCGAGTCCAGCGTCCAGTCTCTGTTTCAGCGTCTCTTCATCTTGATTTCAGCTCATGCAAGCATTCGACGCTCTTTCTTCCATTTCTGTTCAGCTACTGGATGTTCTGCACGTTAGTTTTCTTATTTGTTTTGTACCCAGACTTCCACGTCTTCTGCTTTCGTGTTCAGCTGCAACTTCCCTCGTTTAGCTTCTGCCTTGTGTGAGTGCAGAACCCATGGCAATGTGCTGGACGAGTTGCTCCTTCCTCTGTTTCTGCATGACTTGTGGCTTTCTTCCTCAGCCAAACGTTAAAGTCGTAGCTTCAGCTCTGTTCACCAGCTTCGCATTGCTTCTTCACGTCATCCACGTTCCATGCAGCTCATTCTTCCAGCTCAGCGTCTTCTTTGAATCATGCAGCTGCTCATTTACGTTAAAACCAAGCTTCAGCTCCATGCGCCCTTGTTTCTCAGCTGAAACTTCTGTTCACAGCACCTAAACTCAAGCTTCTCACGTTGGCTCTGCAAGCTTTCATGTCCAGACTTCAACTCTTTCACGTAAATCTCCTCCAGCTGCCTTACTCTCATATACTTCACTTTCTGCTTGTGTTTGTGAGCTGCTGCCCGTTGCTTCTTGAATGGTTCTCATTAACTCTCCAACTCGTCTTCCTTTTTTCTCAAAACAAATTCTCCTTCAAAACTCCAATTCATATTAAAATTCTGCATAAAAGAATGAAAGAGATGAAGTAGAAAATTCACAAAATTCATTTAAAAGGAATTCAAGCAATAAAATTCAAGAATTTTGCAGTTTAATTCCTAAAGTGCAAAAGTGACTATTGAAATCAATTTCCATTCAATTGCATGCATTAAGCTACATTTGATTATTAAAATGACTAAGTTAGGAGGATGAAAATAGATAAAATATGTGTTTATCATGCCTTAAGAGGGAACTTTCATAATTCAATTTCCAGGCTTTAAAATCTCACTTAATATGAGCCATATGATTCTAATAGAACTTATTAGAGTCATCATATGCAAGCGTCATATGCAAGTTTAGACAACCAAAATGCCAAGTTGCTTCTTTAGGCACTTTTGCACCCTAAACTTTTACCTTTCAAAATAGGATTCCTAAATTCATTTCAAGGGTTTCATCAGTGTCCATTGCTTATATCTAGACCTCTTAATATCTTAAAACTCATTAGGGAATTTGATATATATGGGGTATCCTTGGCTCCTCTCTAGCTTAAATGCTATCTTAAATGATTTAAAAAATCTTCCTAAGGTTCTACAACTCCCATGGTACAACTAAAACCTTAGGTGGCCCAATTTTGATTTTTATAGCTTTTCATAAAATTCCACTTGCATCTTGCATTACACTTTTTAAAACTCTTTTTTCTCTCAAGTTTTCATCAAGCTAGAATTTCCTCCTCTTCTTCTCTCTCTAGGCCAAAACACCTTGCCTTTGGAGTCCAAAGAAAAATAATTTTCTTTAACCAATACATACCTTATTTGAAAGCACTTCCATTGATAATTCTTGTGGTATAGTTGGTTACTCCATATCTCCTCTTTTCCTCAAAGAGTCGCCCATCAAACTCATCCTTTTAAGAAACTAAAACCACTATTAGAAAGAGTTTAAAGAGGAGAAGAAAATTTCTAACTAGCATATCATGAAATTAAACATGTTTCCTTACCTTTGTTGGCTTTTTTTTTTTCTCTTCTTTCTCTTCCTATTTTCATGCCATATCCATCTAGTTTAGAGGCTATGTAAGTTAGTCATGGAAGGTAGGAGAAGGTGGTGTGACATATAAAAGGGGAAGGAAGATTTTTATAACAATTTTAAAAATACCAATTACGTCCTTTCATTTAGTTTCTTTCATTTCAACTCATTTTATATCTTTTTTGAAAATCATTTTTCTTATATGAAAATTTAGACTCTTTGTTAAAAACATTTTACTTTGAAATTTTTTAGATTTGAAACAACTTAAAAAAGTTTGATCAAAGTTACGATCAACTGAAGCTTTAAACTATACACTGTTAAGGATTTAACTATTTTAACAATCTTTATGACATTCAGGATCTCTAAAAATCCCAATGAGCCTAATTTTTGGCATTTAAAACTCCTTTTTTTGAATTTTTGAAACTTTGCCTAAAATTACAGTTTTACTATTGGTATGTCAATTTATTTCGTTTAGACACTTTGACTCTATGTTTGGTTTCTCTTCTTTTTCCTTTTATCTTATCTGGACCTTCAATCCCTTATTATCTTGCTTATTAACCTTTCTTTTTAATGTTTATAGGTTTAGAAAACATGGGTGTGATAGTAACTCTTTAAAGCAAATGTTGAATTAAATTGATTCTTTTTTTGATATCAAAATCTAAATCGAATATGTAACACCCTTACATTTTTACTAATATTTTTTTTAATGTGAGGATGCTACACAACCTACTTCACTAAATGTAATATGGATATTTATTTTTTATATTTTGTAACTATCTTTCACTTATTAACATTGAGTACCAAACAATAGAAACTATTATGAAAAATCATAACATACAAAAATTTATTTGCCATTCAACATCATGCCTTATCGAATGATAACTAAATAATACTATGTGTACATTTATTTCAATAGCAATAATAAAGTCAAAACTTGGCTCTCGGTACTTTTATATGGAAACAATGTTACGTTTATGTAAAAGAGAAAGTAAAATCCTACTCTAACTAAAAGACTTAATTCTTAAAAAGAAAAAAGATAACTTTATCTTAATCAAAGTAGGATAACTCTATCCTAATTAAAATATAAAACTTAAATTAATCTTATCCTAATCAAAACAAGGCATTTAATATATCCTAAATACATAAAAATGTTATTCAAAACTAATTAAAAATAGATAAGCCTTAATTATAATAAAACAAATAAAATAACTAAAAATAACTTAAATAAAATTAATCATAATTTCTAAAACTCCCCTTCAAGTTGGATATTCCAGATTGGAGCTAATTTTCTAACATTGCCAATCTTCTGCTTTCTTGGCATTTGGAGGTTGTCTAAAAAATTTCTTCATTTTTTGTTTTAAATTTTGGTTTCTGACTCTTTTTTTTTCTTCTTCTCCTCACTTTGTAGCAAGAATCTTGATTTTGGGCATCCTCTCCTTAACCTTTTTAGTAGAGATCTTGGTTTTTGTTAATGATCAATGTATGATTTTCTTACACAAACCCTTAATGTATAGTTTTTATGCTAACCACCAACATATGATTTTTTACAATATTCACTAACATATGGTTTTAACATGCTTACCATCAGTGTATGGTTTTTCATGCTGACTACCAACATATGGTTTTTTTACATTAGCCACTAACGTATGATTTTTTTTCTAATGGCATGTGAAGGGGTAGCTAACTGCTAAATTTTGGGATTTGGCTGATTGGGGCCTTTTAAGGATAGTGATGGGACGTGTGGTATCTCCTATCATAAGAGAAGGGTGATTCCAAATTTGGATGTTTCTATTAAAGATAAGATGAAAGAAAAGCTCCAGAATAATGTGTTTCCATACCTTCTATTGGCCAAACTTGACCGTGTTTCATGTTGGCTAAACTTGGCCACTTAAAATAAGTCAAGCCTTTTTGGCCAAGTTTAGCCAACATGAAATTTAGGGTTTAATTTTTCTTTGAACTTATTTGATTAGATGAAAACAATGTTACATTTATAAATGATAAAAGAAAGAGTAAATTCCTACTCCAAGTAAAAGATATAATTCTAGAAAAATAAGATAACTTTATCTTAATCAAAGTAGAATAATTCTATCCTAATTAAAATAGAAAACATAAACCAATTTTATCCTAATCAAAGTAGGATAATTTTATCCTAATCATAATAAATCATTAAGGTTAATCTTGACTACATAAAAACATTATTAAAACTAACTAAAAACAAATAATATAAAAGAAAGAGTAAATTCCTACTCTAACTAAAAGACATAACTCTAAAAAGAAGAAAAGGTAACTTTATATTAATCAAAGTAGAATAACTCTATCCTAATTAAAATAGAAAACTTATACTAATCTTATTCTAGTCACAATAAAGCATTAAAGCTAATCCTAAATGCATAAAAACATTATTCAAAACTAATTAAAAACAAATAATATTTAATTAAAATAAAAAAATAAAATAACTAAAAATAAATAAAGTGAATGATAATTTCCAACAATTATATACTTATATTAATATTTATAAGACTATAGCTATATTAGCAAGTCAACCTTTTTTTTAAACTTCATTTTCCATCAAAATTTTGAAATTATGCATATTAATTATATTCAAAATTATTTGATAAAATCACATAATTAGTGGTCCTATGGAATTTATTAAGGGAACAACTTCACCTTATGGTCAATGTATCAACATGTTGCTAATCACAATTACAAATCATGCATAACATATCTATTTCTGTAGCAACTTATCAAGTCAAACTATTATGATAAGTCATTGCATTTGTCAACTAATTATCAATTCAAAACCTCTTATCAAATCTTCCATATGATAAGTCCTTATCTTGGTCAACTACTTATCAATGAATTTAATTAAATCTCCTTCATGCATAATTTTTTGAAAATCTCATCCACATATTTATAAAATATAAAGATGGTGCCAACAATTAGTCAGCAATGCTCTTATATATAATTTAGTGTAACACCATAATTCTAGAACTCATTTCATATGATTATTAAGATTCCTTCCATTACCATACAAGAAGAGGAAGGAAAAACTCATTAAAATAATCACTTTATTTGCATTGCGTAGCGTATGAATTCTTCATTCGGTGTCTTGTGGACCATATGAATTCATTCAACTCATTCTTATAATTAATTCCACAAATAAAACTCATAACCATCCAAGGAAGTGGCCTAAAACTCATGCAAGTGGATGGAATACACAAAAACACTAAGTGCAGCCTTGACTAGAATTTCTAGCTTTCAGTCATAAACTTTGAAAAATCATAACTAATTCTAGAAAAATTAAGATTGCACATTCTTTACCATTATGGAAATATACAGATGTCTAATATATGGAAAAAATATGTCCAGACCTCAATAGGGGCTGCTAACCATCGAAATTGATGGAATAGTATCATATGTTTGACTGTCATCCTTGGTACTAATCTCCAACTTTAAAAATTCATATCTCCCTACTCAGAGGTCCAATTATAGTAATCTTGGTGTCCATGGAAATCTTATCATATCTAGTTTATACTTGTAAAATTTCATGAGCATTGGATATTATTTGGCCCTTAAATGACATAGTCCAAATTTTTGACCATATGAATAGTACTTGTATCAGTTCCACAGGAAAATGCCAATTTTGAAAAATTATAATTAATTTCACAGAGCTCTAAATAATTTGGTCTTTAATTTTCTAAAACAATATAGATAAGATCTATTTATGTGCCAAATTTGATGGGCAAATTCGTTCATTTGGTCAGATTTTGACATTGGGTTGTGAAATACTCACTTTTAAGCATTACAAAGGGTCCAAATGGTTTAATTTGAGCTCCAAGGCAACCATGACCACTTGAGCACGTGAGAATACACCAAAATGACTTTCTAAACTTGTCTCAATAGTGCACTAATCCAAAATTTAAAAACTCACTCTCTCACCTTATGCCATACACAAGATTACATAGGTCTAGTTTTGTAATTCCATACCCAAATTACACATTACCATTCATTTGGCATTAAAACTCATACATATATGAAAAATTTAGGTAATTACATATATTCAAATGATTACATAACAATTCTATCTTAGGATTACATCATATGCCATGTGTATAGCTTTAAAAGAGACAAAATTAGGCATATTGATGTCAAACTCTCATCTTCTAAGTTGATGGCTTCCATTACCTTGCTCGCTTGGTTCACCTAGCATGTTAAGGCATTGGAGAGGAGGGGATGAGATTCAAAGAATTCTAATAGCTCATCTCCCTTTCAATCATACATAAAATATGTCATTCAAGTTTTAAAAATGCATGCATGAGTACAAGAAATAATATGAGCATTCAAGAAACATTCTTGGCATATGAGTAAGTTATACATAGCATACATAGACTTGCCAAATAAGTAGATTAGCCTCACCCATACTTTTATGGATTTTGGACTTGCTTCACCCATTTTTTCTAAGAGGTTTTGACTTAACCTCACTCTTGGGAGACTCCTTACTTTGTCTCAACTATATGTAAGGGTTTTTGGCTCTTCCTCATCATAGCTAAGAGTTCTTGGCTTCTCCACACTCAAGCAAACCCAAGCAAACATGTTAGACATTATTTGAAAACATAATGCATCATCATGGTACCATGGAATAAAGGCACGTGCTAGAACACTTTTTATGGTTTAAAGCACACATACACACATTCAAAGACAAGTCAAACACACATTCATGCATGAGAAAAAGAGAAGTGAGCTACTTTTGTTGCAACCATATATTTTTTCTCTTAGAATAATGTTCCCTTGCTTGACTTCACACACAAAAGGTGTAGGATTTGTTTCTCTTGGCCTAAACACAATATATGGAAGCCAATTAGGTTCTTGGAATCATTTCTAAGGCCATACATCTACTTGGAACTTTAACTTTGTCCTATGGTTCATTTATGGTTCCTAAATACACTTAATGAAACAACACCCATCAATTGAGTTCTATGCTTTATTCTTTCCTTTCATTTATAATTCTTGACTTCTTTTAAGCCTCTTGGAATCATCACACAATTAAAATAAAGAGCCCAACTACATGTTGCTTCCTTAGGTCATATTATGGAACCTATGACCCCAATTCATTCTTTAGGCCTTCTAAATTTTTTCCAAGGTTTTTCCTTATTTTCACTTATCATATATAACTCAAAAATGGGTTTGAAAAAATTTAAAACTATCCCTAGGTATATGGAACCCTCTTGGCTGAACATGTGCATATTCTTGGCACTCATGGATTTTGTTTTATTTTCTTGGTGGAAGATGTATATGAGAAGCCTTCTAGGGATCGTAAGAGCTCATTCAAACATTTATTTAGGCTTAAGAATTATTGTATCAAATCAAATTTTGTAAGGAACACTTAAAACCCTAACTTTGCTATCTTGATTTTTCATAGTTGTTTGTTAATTCTCTTTGCATATTCTTATTTTCCTCCCTTAAATTCCTAAGATTCACCCTTAGTTCTGCCCAAAATCTAAGCCTTCTTGAATCTCCATGTGTGGGATGAACCAAAGAGAAGGAGGGAGCAAGGGATAGCCACTATGGAAGGAAGATTTACCTTATCTTTCCTTGATTTCTTGGTTGTTTCTTCCTTTCCTTGGCCTTTTCTCTTTAAATCCGAATTTTTTCCTCTATTGTTCCCTCAAAATAGATCCAAAAACTTCAATAAAACTATAGGAAAGAAAGGAAAAATGGAGAAGAAGAGGTTTACTAAAGAAAAAGCATGAAAAAACCAAGAAATTCCATATCTTTTGCCTTGTCTTTCTCCTCCTCTTGGTACGCATCAAACCCTAACTCTCTCCTCTAGTTTAGGGCAGCAACAATTGTGTTTAAATGAGTGAGGAGGTGGGTGCCTCATATATATATAGGGAGGTTAAGAAATACTTTTCAAAAATTTTAATTTTGCCCCTTCATCTTGACATTTTTGTTTCCGGTTTGTTTTATCTTCTTTTTTAGAACCATATTTTCTATTATAAAATTTTGTTTCCAATTTAGTAAAATGCCTTTGGAATAACTCAAATCGGAGTTAAAACCTTTTCGAACGAATTCGTCAAAATTTAAGTCTATTGACATTGAAAAATATCCACTGGAGGGGTCCCGGGGTTTCCTATGGTTTTTAGGGCCTCTGAGAACCCCAAAGAACTTAAAAATTTGATTTAAAAAGCCCTCCTATGTAAATTCCAAAATTTGCCCAAAATTATGAAAATGCAATTATGTTTCGTCAACCTTTCATTCAATTTTGTTTCTTCATTTTAGCTCTATTTTTCTTTCCATTTGAGTATGAGATTCTCATTTTAAGAGTTCAGAATACTACTTAAATTTTTTTGGGACCTTAACTAACTCATTTTAGAGGACTTACTTTGAAAACGTACATGTTTCTGTCATTTAACAAAAACCATATATTACATTTAGCATTCTTAATTCATGTATGCAATGATGCAAACCTAAGGTATAAACTAGAGACACTAGCCAAATTCAATTATCAAGGATCATTTTTAATCATGAACATGGGTCTTCTTCTAATTCGTATGACCCTAACTTTATAAAAACATGAACCAAAGGTTGTAAGAAGAAAGGAAGGGGTTGGTCACACACTAAAAGATTAAGTTGATGTGATACGATGAAGGGATTCCATAATAACAAAATTCTTAAAGAGAAAGTTAGTTTTTTAGTAGAACCTATTTGAGTGGAAAATTCACAAATTTGTAAAATAATATTCATAATCTATCTTACAAAGTCTTTTGAATATATATAGGAACAAGTAAAACCCTTGCATTCACCTTATATATTTGGAAACAAATACAATCCCAGCAGCCACCCTATATATATATGGAAACAAATAAAAGAAATCCTAAAAGCTAAAGGGCTTAATTAAAAAGGCTAAAAAATACAAGTAACCCTAAAAGACAAAATAATGTGGTGCCATAAAACAAATCTTGGCCTATAGCTAGTTTAACTCTAACCTATGAATGCAAGCATCATTGATGTAAATGCAAGTAATTGGATGCATTAGTTCTTTACCTACTCCAAGATTCAAGCCTCCTTGCTCTAATTCGACCTTGACCTTTTGAATAAAACCTCAACGTGCTTCTCGTATTCTCTTAGCTTTAGCTCAAGTGACTAGTCCTTTCAACATGTGCAAAGATCTGACTTATTAGCTTGATTCCTATCATTCCCCCTCTCCTCAAAAAGATTCGTCCTCAAACTTTATCACTTGTATCAAAAGGAGAAAGATTAGAAACATTGAATATAACATTCACATCATACTCACATCGTAAGTCTAATTTGTATGCACAATCATTTAGCCTTGCAACTACTTGAAATGGGCTATCTCATCTTAAATGCAACTTCCTTCTCTATTAAGGTGGAAATCTCTCCTTATCAAATGCACCCAAACCTAATCTTTTAATTCAAAAACCACTTGTTTGCACCCCTTATTAGCTTGTTTTGCATATTGTTCATTCCTTTTCTCAATTTGCTACCTCACTTTCTCATAGAGTTTACTTATCATTTTCGATTTACATTTACCGTCTGCACTAGCTATCTCATCAACAGGTAAAGGAATTAAATCTAATGGTGTCAAAGGATTAAAACCATAACAATTTCAAAGGGAGAATAGTTAGTAGTAGAGTGAATACTTCTATTATATGCAAGCTCCATATCTAGCACACAATCTTCTAATGACTTCAAATTCTTTTTAATTATGGCACATAACAAAGTAGACAAGGTTCAATTTGTGACCTCAATTTTCCCAACAATTTGTTTGTGACAAGTGGTAGAGAAGAAAATTTTTGTACTTAACTTACCCCACAATATACACCAAAAATGGCTTAAGAATTTGGTATCCTAGTCTGACACTATGCTCCTTGGTATCCCATGTAGGAGCACCACCTTTTGAAAGAACAACTCAACCATGTTGGTTGTATCATTGGTTTTATGACATGGTATGAACTGTGCCATCTTAGAAAACTTGTCAACAATTAGAAAACAAAATTCCTACCTTTCTTAATTCTAGGCAGCCTAAAAAAAAATTCCATAGATTGATCAACTTAAAAGGAACTAGGTGCAGGTAGTGGTGTATAGAATCCACATGGTGAAACCTTAAATTTAGCTTGTTTACATATGATATACTTTGTACACATCCTGTCAACATCTTGTTTCATGTGTAGCCAAAATGTATAATTAAACCACCCTCATATGCATCTTTTAACAAATAATTCTTGCAAGGAATAATTAGGCAAACATAGTCTATTTTCTTTAAACAGAATCCATCATGTCTATAAAACTTGTTAAATGTTGAATTCTTAAATGCATACAAAATTTTAGAAAAGTCAAAATCATTTGCATACAACTCTTTAATATACTTAAAACCTAAACACTTAGAATCAATAGTAGATAAAAGTGTACGTAACATTTTTCTTTCTTTGCTTATACTTGATTCATAGGGAAAGGACTTAATGAATTCCACCCATTTGGCATGGTGTTTATTCAACTTACCTTGTCCTTTGAAATACTTCAAGCTCTCATGATCAGAATGAATGATAAACTATTTGAACCACAAATAATGTTGCCAAGCCCTCACTAATGCGTATTAGGTGACCTTTTTGCATTAAAACAACCCTTATCCCTATGCCACTAACATCACACTCAATCTTATAAGCATTAAAAAAGTTAGGTAAAGCAAGAAAAAGGCCTAAAATTGAATTTCTTCTTAATCTCATTAAAAGCATGTTCTTGTACACTATTTTACTTAAATATAACATTTTCTTTTTCATAAGTTCAGTTAATGGTGTCGTTATTGTGTTAAAGTTTTTGATAAAACACTTATAAAAACTAATTAATCTATGAAAGCTACACATATCACTAACTGATTTAGGTGTAGGCCAGCCTCAGATTATCTTAACATATTCCCTATCAGCCTTAATGCCTCTTGCACTTACCACATAACCAAGGAATACAATTTGATTTATACAAAAAGAACATTTCTCATGGTTAGCATACAATTTTTGTTCATGCAAAACATTTAGGACAAAAGTTAAATGCTTAACATGTTCATCTAAGTCTTTGTTGTAAATAAGGATATCATTAAAATAGGCAACAACAAACCTTCCTATAACTGATGCAAAACATGATTCATTAATCTTATGAATGTGCTTGGTGGATTAAAGAATCCAAAAGGCATTACTAACCAGTCATATAAGCCATGTTTGGTTTTAAAGGTAGTTTTCCATTCATTACTCTCACACATTATAATTTGATGATAACTATTTTTCAAATTTATCTTAGAAAATACACATGATCCACATAACTAATCCTGCATATCATCTAGCCTAGGAATATGATGATGATACTTTACCATGATTTTGCTACTTACATAATAGTCTACACACATCCTTCAAGATCCATCCTTCTTAGGCACAAGTAAAACAAGTATAGCACATGGACTTAAGCTCTCCTTCACATGGCATTTTGCCATCACCTTCTTGATTTTCTTTTGAATTTTCTTTGTTTCCTCGGGACTAGTATGATAAGCTGGTCGATTTAGAATTGAAGCTTCTAATGTGAAATCAATTTGATTCTTGATCCCTTTTAATGGTGGTAAGCCAGTTAAAACCTCTTTGGAAAAGACATCATCAAATTCCTATAAAAGTAAAATAGTGTAGCTAGGCAAAGAAGGGTTAAGCTTATTAGTACTCAAATATACCTCCTTATACATAAGTGTAATCATAGGCTACAAAAAAAAACTCTCTTAACCTCACTTTCCCTTGTATAAAAGCTCAAATTTTCTCTTTGAGAAATCTTCCTCATTCTTTTTCAAGCTTTTGGTTTTATTCTTTTTGCAAGCTTTTGGTTTTATTCTTACTCTTTTTCTTTTGCTCTCATTTGTTACCACTCAAATTTGCTTCACTTTTATTTCTTCTCTTAAGGTCACCTTTTATCCTTATTTGATTTTTATACACTTGATAAGGTTTCAATGGTATAAGAATGATGGGCTTGCCCTCCATAATAAATAAATACTTACTTGTTATTATACCCATCGTATTTAGTTTTCTTATCAAACTTCATCCTTGTACCTCTCAATGGAAAAATACACTGATACTTGCCTATTTACTCTAACTTTTCCATAACCATTTAACCATTATAACTTATAAGGGTTGGGCTGTTTATGATAAGTTTTGTTTCTTTACCATCATAGTGCTAATTATATTAGTAAAAAAACTGTTATCAATTATCAAGTTATAGAATTTATCATTTACATGATAGCAAGTATGAAAAATATTATTTCTTTATGTTTCATTCTCCTCTTTCACTTGTGTGCTTAAGGTACACCTAGCAATCAGTGCTTTTCTTTAATGGGGTTCTTCTCCTCATCACCTGCCTCCTCCAGTGGTGGCTTACTCTTATGATTAAAATCACTTTTAGATTCTATCTCCTAGTTAAACCTCGCAACCATATTCCTTTTATTAGAACATTATGATGCAATGTGTCCTTTACCTTGGCATTTATAACACTGAATATCCTTACTTCTAGAATTTTGAGGAATAGAAGTGCCTTTGGGTTTACTTGAATTTTCCAATTTAGCTTTGACCTCCATATTCAATTTTGCTTCAACTTTTTTAATATCTAATTTTCCTAAATTGAATTAAAAGTGATGAAATAACAAAAGAGGACCCTAGAATATAATAAAATAGGGTCAAATAAGAGTAGAGTAATAATCTAAGCATTCAAAAATAATATTACAAAGTTAAAGATGGCCCAAAATTAGAGCTAAAAGGTTAAACAGTTTAAACTGAAAAGGCAATGACAAAATTGTAATTATGGGCAACTCTTTATAAACTCAAAGGAGAAAGTTTTAAATGACAAAATCAAGTTCTCTAGAGTTCTCAGAGACCCTAAAAAGTCATAAGAAAAGTTTAAATTTTGACCAGATGATTTGGGATGGCTTTGAACCCTATAAAATCGAAAGTAAACATTTTTAATAAACTAGAGGACTTAAATTTTCATATAAAAAAATAGTGCTAAAAAAGGAGCTTAAGTAGGCTCAAACGGAGAAATTGAAGATGAGGGGCATAATGAAAATTTAGGAAAATGTCTTAAATCACCTCCTTTCCTTTAAAATAAAGTCACATAGCCCTATGGAGTTCTAACTGACCTTGTATGCTTTTGGTTTATCCCTCTAAGTCACCTAAAACGGGGAAGGAAAAAGGTGGAAGAAAAGCCAAAATAGGTTAAAAAAAAAATCTTGCTCTTTTCATGAAACTTTCTTCACTAATCTTGTTCTCCTCTTCAAGCTCTCCCTCTTGGTAGTTTTAGTTTCTTAAAAGAAGGGTTTTTATGGCTGAACTTTTGAAATAAGGAGAGGATTTGAGGAAACAAAGTATAGCATCATATTCTTCTCTTGATGAGCCTTAAGACAAGGTGTGATTCAAGGTGGAAGAATGGCTTCTTCTTGTCTTCTCCTCTCTCTCCATGTTTGGTCTACCCTAGCACCATAGGAAGGGAATATGTTTTGAATGAAAACAAGGTAGAACTAGTGGTTGGAAGTGAGGAGAACAAGATGGGATCAATAGAATCCATTCAAAACTTATGGATGTTAGGGTTTCCATTGCACCTAGGGAGTTTTAAAACTATTAGGAGGCCCTTTGAGCTTTATAAATTCATAATTAAGTTATAAAGGAAGCAAGGAATGTATACATGCATCAAATTCCTAAAGAGATAAAGCAAAACTCCATTTAGCCTTCAAGTGTATATAGGTTTGGCCAACAGGGGTCTGAGGTACCAAGGGGGTGTTTTTGCTTGAGTTTTAATAAATTTAGAGACTAAGATATGATGAATAAATAATTATAGAATCATTAGATTGAATTTAGGAGCCCTAAATTGAAAGTTGAATTTTTAGGATCTAAATTGGGTTAAATAAGCAAGTTGGCTTTAAACCCTTTTAATCAAGCATATGATAGTTCAAATAAATTCCATTAGGGTCATGTGACACCTAGCATGTGAGACATTAGAGCCTAGATAAAGAAAACCAAGAGTTAACTCCTAATGGGCTTAAACTAGTTCTAAGTTGCATGTTAGGTTTTAATGAAATCAAGTGTTAGAGATGGGACATAAAATGGATTCAAATGGATTAATTTGCCTTATGGATTGCTATGTGTATGTCAAGTTAGTCTAAGCCCACCTAATTATGAGTGTCAAGTCAAGAAGAGCCAAGATAAGTGAATTAAGAAGTGGCTTAGTGGTATCTTGAACCTTCACAAACTCTAAGGTAGCTTCATCTCCCTTTCTTGCATATTTGTGAATGCTTGAATGAATTAAAGTGCTTGTGTGTGTTGTTACTTGATGTATTCATGTGATATGCTTTAGTATGATTTCCACGATGAGTTTTATGTATGAGATTAACATGCTTTTTGGCTCTTAACTCCTTAAGATCTGGAATTGAGTGTAGTAACGCTTTCTTAGCCTCGAGTTGAGTTTAGTAAAGCCTAGTTAGTTTATGTTGATGCCATGGCTTGAGAATGAATGAGTTTTGATGTTAAAGGTTGCATTTGAGCTTTATAAGGCATATGAATGGTATTCTTGTACCACATGCATGGCATTTTCTCATTGTGTTCATATATGCATTAATTGGTTGATATTAGCTTTTAAGATTTTTCCTAAAATCTCACTCATATATTCTCATTAACTATTTTAGGGTCACCAAGCCAAAGTAAAGAAGTTGAGAAGACTTAAACATTAGGAATGATATATTAGGAGTATTATATGTACTAAATTTTTATTAATTTATTAGTATGACATTCCTTTGTATCATTAATGACCTATGATATAAAAAGATGTAGATAATCCATGTCTTATATTGGAACCATGTGTATGAGCATGAGAATATATATACTAATTATTTTGATGTATGATATGGCTATTAATTCATGAGATGGTCTATGTAGTGCAATGGGAAGTATATATGAATTGGTTGTAAGGGGGTTCATATTTTGATCCAAGCCCTTTTGTATATGATGAAATTAATAGAAATGAAGTTTATGGTGATTGAAATATTCTTAAAGTGAAAAAAATTCCATTTGGATGCCAATTGAACCATTTTGCACCTAAATTTGGTCTTAAAAATGGCCTAAGTTGCATCTCTACCAAAAGTTGCCAAAATGACCTAGTTTGGGTTTAAAATTTGGCATGTAATTAGACCCTTAATAGAGCTTTCTAATAAACTAAGAATGAGAATTTTTGAAACTCTATAGAATATTTTATGAATTTTTAAAATTTAAAAAATTATGAAAAATAGTCCTTGGTACTATTCATACTGTCCAATTCTGGTTTTTTATGTTTTTGAGGGGACAAATGAATTCAGTTGTTTGTGAAATTTAATAGACTTAAAGTTCATATTCTAAGCTTTTTGTAGAGACATAAATTTCCAGAATCAGAGTTATGTAACTCGAGTTATGAATTTTCAAAATTTTATAATATGTGCATTTTGGGTCCATAAGTTATTTTATGCTTTTAACGTATATCTTCTGACCTAATGGACCAAAACAAGTATATTTATGATGAATATGAATGAAGGAAAAGAAAAGGCCAAAATTGGAAATTTTTAGCTCCATTTGGTATGTGAATGGACCAACTTTTCACCATATAAAGCATGATAATGGTTGTAATGTAATTTCTAAAGATAATAAGTGATATGAAAGGCATAATTAAAACTAGGTATGACAACTTTCACCACCCTTTTCCTTTGAATGAACTTTCATAAAGCTCAAGTTGTATTCTGCCTTAATCAGCTTGTTCCTTTCCTTGAGAGTAGTCACTTGACTTTGGTTACCATATGCACTATATCCTCAAGTTCCACAGTGTTTTAGCTCTACAACATTGGCAGTCTCTTAATTTAACCCATTCAGGAATCTCACCATAGTTGCCCTTGTATCTTCCTTTATATTGGAACAAATTATGGCTATCTCTACCTCTTTATGGTACTCCTCAATAGATTTGCTAACTTGAGTGAGCTTTTGCAACTTTTGGTACAACTGTCAGTAATAATGGCTTGGCACAAATCTCTTTCTCTTTATAACCTTTATCTCCTTCCAAGTGTTGATAGTACACTATCGGTTATGCCTCCTATTAAACATAATTTGATCTCACCAAATTATGGAGTAATAAATGAACTCCATGGCTATATTTTCCTTCGTTTCCTCAGAGTAATTATGGCAATCAAATACAAGTTCTACCTCCTTTTGTAACACCATAATTTCTATCTTGATTCTCATCATTTATAAGTCTCACATCATGAATTGCACAAAGGAAATGAAAAGAAATGGCATTAAAATAATGCATTATTTAACATTACGTCGCGTATAAAAATTTCATTCGGTGTCACGTGAACCATATAAGCTCATATATCATATTTTCATATTTAATTACATGAATATAACTCATTTTCATCATTAAAAATGGTCTACAACTCGTGAAAACCAAAGGGAAGTATAAAACACATATATGTATTTTCGGCCAGAATTTTATCATTTCTATCACAAATTTTGGAAAATCATAACTAATTCTAGAAAAATCAAAATCATGAATTTTTGGCCATTCTAGAAAGCTATACATGTCTACTTCATGATAAAAATATGTCCAAAGCATAATATCCAATACAGAAGATGTTTGACATTTGAAAAGATCCAGAGGTCTAGTTGTCCACTATGCTATCATAAGTTTTTGCAGTAAATTTCAAAAATGTCCAATTAATTCTACAAATATCCAATCCATGAAAATGATACCAATTTGGAAAGCTGTGAATATTAGTTGGAGGAAAAAAATAACTCCAGATCAAGTCAGGTATGCCTAGACCTCGAATCAAACAGTACCTATAGTCAGTTTGAATGCCTATTACTGGGCAAAATCTTTAAAAATTCATATATCCCATTTTAGACATCCAATTGAGGTACTTCAAGTCAGCACGAGGCCTTGAAAATTTCTAGTTTCTCCATATAAAATTTTGTGATAATTGGATATCATTTGAGCCCTGTGTGGTAGAAATCATTTTCGAACCAATGCTACAATACCAGTAACCAAAACTAGAAAATTTTCTAATTTCAACAATTCCCCAAATATTTCAAAGACCTCCAAAAATTATCTACTTTAGCTTCACAGAAAGCTCCCAGTGAGCTCTAGACACATGCCAAATTTCAGATCAAGAAGAGCTCATCTGGACAAAAAGTGATATAACCTTATGAAATAGTCATTTTTGCTCCCTATCAAGAGTCACTTTAATCTAAATGGCCTCCTCTTGAGTTTAACACCTCTTAAGCAAATTTAAAAGCATAATTATGACTAGGATAAGCTGCCCAAGTGGTCCCAAACTCCATATATTTCACTTTGGCCATTCAACATCCATTAATGCACTATACATACATGTCATTCAAGGGTCCAAATCCACAATCTCATTGATTTAATGTCACATAAGGTTTACATAAAGTCTATACATCATGTTACAAGTGTTGAAGGTTTTACATTACCAAAAATAACATATACAAAGCTTCTTTGACATTCCATTACAAGTTAGACTACAAAATGAACAAAGTGTAGCCATTCAATGCTTTTGGCTTGCATTTCCTTGGTTTTGAGTATCACCTAGACATTTGAAGAGTAAGAGGGCAAAGGAAGCGAGATTCCAAGAATCTCAATAGCTCACACACACCCATTCACATACATTCAAGCATACATATATCAACGACACAAAGTTGAAATATAAGGTGTGCAAGGCTACCATTTCATGCCACATCTATACATCAAGATCATTCTCATGCTTTAGGGACTTTTGGTTTTGCCTCACCCCATTTCTAGGACTTTTAGAGTTGCCTCACTCTTGGTTTAGGGATTTTTGACTTAGCCTCACTTATTAAAGGGACTTTTGGTCTAGTCTCACCCATGCCTTGAGACTTTTGGCACATTCTCACCTACTTTAAGGGACTTTTGGTATTACCTCACCCTTATGAGCCAATCTCACATTCAAAGGCATTCAAGAGCACACATTGGTACCAATATAATTCCATGAGATCATGTGGCATATTATCAAATTATAAGAACACATACAAGCACACAATGACATATATATGCACACAAGAAAGTATGAAGAATAACGTGGAGAGCTACCTTTCAATTTATGCAAGCTTACTTTGCTAATTCCTTTCTATCCTTGATTTCACAAGAACACTTAGGTGGTTGATTATTCTCCTAGCCTAGACATCACAAGGAACACACAATCACATAATTAAAGTAAGCTAAGACACTAAACTAAAGTTTAAATACACACTTGGTTTCATACTTGGCGTTATGGTTCTGTAATTAGCCTAATGAGGCAACTCTTGGAATTCAATTTCTAAGTTCCATTCTCTTGTTATTTTTAGACTTCTTGGACTCATTTAAGGTCCTTAAAGCTATCACACATTCACTTGTACAATTGGAAATTCAAGTTGCATCATAAAGCACCATTATGGACACCATTGCTCTATCTCTCGTTCCATGATTCCTAATTTTTTTTCAATGATTCCCTTCATCTTCTTATATCATATAAAGTCTCAAACCAAGGTTAGAACAAATTAAAATACTCCCTAGCCTTATGAACTATACTTGGCCTAGGCACATCCATCAAAGGAGGTTCTTGGGGTTCAAAATTTTTCCTTGATGGAAGGGCCATTTGGGGAAGTTTTTAAAGGTCTTAGGAGCTTAAGGAAACATTCAAATAACCAAAAACATTTACACAAAATCAAATTTTACAAAACCCTAAAAAATTTCACACTTTCTTAACTTGATTTCTGTTAGTCTTTCTTGGAATTTCTTGCCATATTCTATCTCCCTAAGGTCTAAAACCCTTGTTTCCCTCTTGGTTTTTGACAGAAAATCCCTCCCCCGTATGGTTCTGGTTTAGGCCAAAAATTCCCTAAAAAAG
Organism: Erythrophleum fordii; assembly: GCA_032878935.1. Taxonomy (NCBI): domain Eukaryota; kingdom Viridiplantae; phylum Streptophyta; class Magnoliopsida; order Fabales; family Fabaceae; genus Erythrophleum; species Erythrophleum fordii. The sequence goes on along the minus strand of JAVQMF010000025.1, from coordinate 1,138,577 downwards.
AAGCAACAAGGAGAAACAACAACAACAAGTAGTTACCTTGGTTTTAAGCTTCCTTTCAAAACTTTTCTTCTTTGGTTCTCTTCTCCTTGAAAAATTCGAACTCTCCCCCTTCTTTCTGGATCAAAAATAGAACCAATCATCCAAAGAAAACCATAGGGAATAAGCCAAGAAGGAGAGGAAGAGAATTGGAAGAAGGAAGAGCTTAAAATTCCATGAGATTACTTAGTTTTTTCATGGTTTTCTTCCTCTTTTTCTTCCCCTTTTGGTGCACCTAAGAGAGTAGATCAATTTCTATATTTTGGGCAGAAAATTTCGTGCTTAAGAAGGTGGAAGAAGAAAGGAGAAGTGTGTAGGAGTTTCTAGAAGCATATTTTTTCAAAAATTCCAATTTCATCTTTTCGTAATGGCAATTTTGTTTTGGCTTCATTTTAGTTCCTTTTTTAGAATCGTCTTTTCCATTATAAAATCATCTTTTAGCCCCATTACATTTTGTTAGTTTTTATCACAGATTATTTTTCATCCTAACTCTGTTTTTCTTTCTATTTGAGTCTAGAATTATCATTTTTAGGAGTTAAGACTCTACCTAAATTTTTTAGGACATTATCTAGGTCATTTCAGAGGACTTGTTTTTATATAACTTATTTTGTCGTTTTATGAAAATTACGTTTGTTACACCTTTTCTGCTCCAAGTAAACATTTGGATCATTCCTCCTTCGAAAAGTGGAAATGTCATGTCATTGTTACAACTTTTCAACACATATAAGGTTCACGATCATAATCTTTAGACATTGCAATAAGTCCACCACCTCCTTAATCACCTTTTCCACCTTGGCCTCATGACCATTCATTGGTCTAACTACTATTGTTGCTTGATCATCAGATTCATCATGATCTAATCCCTCCTCATATTCATTAATTAGGTGACCATGTCTTCTAAGATTGGGTGATTCACGAGCTAGTCCACCTTGTCTAACCTCAAGAATTTGCACTCGATCCATCATATCATCAAGTTTGGTTTTTAATTGAGCAAAGCCTTGCTCCATGGCCTTAAAGAAGATGATTGGGTCAAATAATTATCCTCCTTGCCCCACCTTGTCTACTTCCTTACTTTTTGGATCCATGTTGCTAAATCTGTCCACACAACAAAGAAACAAATAGAAAATCCTTGCCAAATACTCTCTCATGTGTTGCACTTGTATTAAGTAATACTCACACTCATGTTTGATCTTATTTTGGCTTTTTCTATAATAAACTAATCCTCTTACATTTTGCCACTCAATTCCCTCAAATTTAGCTTTAGCTAAAACTAGTTATCTCAATCAAAAACATAATTCATGTGGAAAAGCAAATTAGGTAAAGAATAAAAAATTCATTTGCATGCGACTAAATAAAAGGAGAACATAACAAAAGGGTTAAAGTGAAATAAAAGGCAAAGCAATAAAGAAATGTTAGCTTAGACTCAATGACACAAGAATAGGAAAGAATGTTCAAAACAAAGACTTGAATTTTAGATATAATGGATCTTAAGAAATAATGATTTCTTGAATTTTTTATCTTAATGTTGCTGAAACCAAATCTTGATGATTGATATGACTTTCTTGAATTTTGAACGCTGAAAAGATGAGATCTTGATTGATTTGGGCTACAATAGCAAAAATTTTGTTTCCTTTTTTATTTGTTTATCTTTTTTTTGTTTTTAACATTTTTTTTCATTTATTTTGTTTCCTTTTGCTCTTTTTTTTTCTTTTTTCTTTTTCCCCCTCTCTTTTCTTGATAAATTTGAACAAAACAATAAAGAAGAAAGAGACACCAAGTTAAAGACTGAAACTTGGAACAAGAGCAATAACTAATTTTGATTTCACTCTTAAAAAGAAAAAAAAGATTGATTAATAAAGAACAATAAAATATATAGGGATAATGATCCAAACATGCCCTTAATTTCCTTTACTTTAATACTAAATTGATGCAAACCTAGGGTATGTTAAACCCAAGATCCTAACCAAATTCAACTATCAATGATCATTTTCAATCAAGAATAGGGGTCTTTTTCTAATTCCAATGACTCTAACATTATATGAATATAAACTGTCATACCTTACTATATAACATATTTCCAACTACAAATACCTTATATAGAACTTAGAGGAGTCAATGAATACCTAAACTGATTAAAATTTTCTTTTTACTTTAGGGTTGGGCATATATATGGCTTTCTGTTACATGCCCTATTATCATACAATATTATAATACAACTCATACATACCATAATCCAAAGATATTTAATTACATGACAAAATGTGATGCATAAAAGTAAGGTCTTCAATTTATACCTCCACACTCTTTGCCCTTTCTTTGCTTGAACTCGAACCTAGCATGGGTTATATTTGGGGTGAGATTATGAAATCTTAGTAGTAGTGAACCAATCTCATTCACAAGCTAGCATATAAGTATATAACATAATGGCAATCAAGGTGCCACATACCATATAAGAATACAAGGAATTTCATACAAGGCCAAGCACAGTCTAAACATACATGTTTCATCTTATAGCATAAATAACAACTTGATATAGCATAACACTCATCATTATATAAACATACAACTTAAATAAAAAGAGAGGAAAACTACTACCTTAGCAAACTTTGCTCCTCAATCCTTGGAACTCGGTTTACTTGCTTTTGGAGTTCCCAAAACAAATATCGAACCCTATAATCACAATGATAATTCATTACAATCAACATAAAAACTTTAACTTCTCACATAGTATGACCCTTTTAAACTTAATGGGACCATTGGAATTGGAAAAATCTAACTCCGTCCCTTCCCATTCACTATGGCCGAATAGTATGCATTTCTTGGCCAAAATTAAAAAATTTTATTCTATGAATTTTGGGGGCTTTCCCATAGATATTCCTAGCTAAAAAACACCCTTTTAAATCTGTTGGGATGGATAAAATTATCAAATTCCAGCCCCAACAACAAGTTTGGTCATAACATAACCTAGCTCCATTTTAGGCCTAAAAGTGAATTTCTTTGGTTCTAAAAATTTCATAGCCTTTTCCTTTATGTTTTAGGACTTGAAATTTGGCATACATGACTTTAAGACATCAAGAAAATGCCATAAAAAGTTTTGGGAAAATTCGGACAGCATCTCCCTATGATTTCTATTTTCCCAAAAATTACAATCTTTGTGTTTTTCAAAGTCCCAGAACATAACAATAATAACTAAGTTCATATGGCCTTCATGTTCTACATATAAAATTCATTTCAAGGCCTTCATATTCAACATATAAACTCCATTTCTAATGATCCATATGCTATCCAAAAGTGACTTATAGCTAGGGTTTAACAAAACTAACTTAAACCATGTGATTTTCAAGTGCAAGGTGGAAAACACTTACTCTTTAAGCTTAATCCTTGGTTCCTTTACTTTTCTCATACTAAAATACCTTCTCTTCCCACTTAGAGCAATATTCCACCTTGAAGAAAAGATGAATATGTAGCTGCCCTTTGGAGAAAATGGTTAGAGGATGAAGAAGATGAAGAAATTTGGTGAAGAATGGTGGTAGTTTTGCTTGATTTCACTTTTTCTTCCACTTTTTCTCCTTCTCTCTCTCTCTTCATGTTTTTCTCTCCTTCTCCCTTATGTGTGGCATGAAAATGGTGGAATGGAGGTGAAGGAGATAAATTTAAATGAAGTTAAATGGTCATGCCAAATTTGGACCCTTGGATCAACCTTTTCAAGATCAAATCTTAGCCTTCCATTCATTTTTTCTTTTGATTTTCTAATTTTATGACTAAATATATTTTTCCAAAATTCCTTGGCCACACACTTGGATGCCTTTTCTTAGCCCTTAAGTTATGGATAGTAACCATGGTTAATTTTATTAACTTAACCATGGTTAACTTTTAACTCAACCATAGTTAGTTTCTAACTTAACCATGGTTAATTCTTTAAAATAACTAAAATCCTTTTCTTCTTTTCCTTTCATTTTATATTTATATTTGGGTTTCATCTTCTCTAAAACCCTAATTATATATTCTCTTCTTTTTTAGGCCTTTAGAATTAGTTATTGGGCCTTACAGCAGTCTAAAAATCAGTGTCCGGGCCCAATTAAAGTTTTACAGTACAATACATACCTTTTGACTTTCTAAAATTTATAAATATTATTTCCTCTACTTTCTGGCCATACTGAGCTTTAAACATGGATTAGGGGCCCTTAACCTCAATTCTCATAAATTTTGGTGTCAATCGGACACCCGAGTATTTAGGTGTAATTTTCACCGTTCTGTATTATGATTGTGCTATAAAATTTTCATTTATTACAATTTAGTCTCTGAAACTCCTTCAGGGTTTCTTAGCCTTTTATCTATTTCTATTTCTATATTTGTTACAACTTTCTTTTTCTATTTTGCTCATGGCTACTAATCAAGATAACTGGATCCTGGACCAGATCTTGCCCAGCCATCTAGACAATGTGACGTCATTGGACCCGTCTTATCAAACTGAGTTTAACTGTGGGTCACGGATTTCTGAGATTCTTGCCTGATTTTTTTTCTATTCGTGCCTAAAGCCACGAATAAAGGGTGAAACTAGGGTTCCCTGAACTTTCGGGCAATTTATACATTTTTCCCTACACATAACTTTTCTTTGCATTTTAGTCTCTGACTCCTTCATACTTAACTTTAGAGACTCTTTGAAACCCTTTTTTTTTTTCATCTATTTTGGCTTCAATTTTAAGGCACCTCTGGCCTTGACTCATCATTATTTGTGGTCTAGAATATTAATCTAATTTTATTGGACCTCAATTTACTTTATTTAAGGAACTTCTTTTTGTATCCAGTGAATTTCGTGCATTGACAGAGAAACTGTATGTTACGTTTCTCACGTTTCCTTATGTTTTCTTGTATTTTTGAGGGACCGGATATTACATAAACCAAAGGATGTAAGAAGAGGAAGCAATCAGCCACACACCAAAAGATCAAGTTGATGTGATATGACAAGAAGATTCGACAACAAGAACAATATACTTAAAGAGAAAGTTTGTAACACAATAATGTTTTAGCCTTAATTAATCTCCCCGTTTGGCTCGATTCCATATGATTTCCAAGAATAAGTACAAACTATGGCATTTTCATGCTAGAAACGGGGTTCAACCGCTCATATTTTGCCCCATGGGTCCCGTGAACCCATCAATCACATTCTCTACTCACACTCCATTTATACGATTCATACATAGCATAAAACAACCCATGAACCACGGATATGAAGCCAAAAATCAAGAAAGTTCAATTTCTTAAATGGGCCCAAAAGTCAAATTTTTGGCTCTAACTTTGGAAAATTATAACTAATTCCAAAAAAATCTAATCTGAGAAAAATATACCAATTTGGAAAGCTACTGATGTTAACTAGAGGAAAAAAATAAGTTCAGATCAGTTCAGCAGCCCTTAGACCTCGAAACTAATAGAACAGTAACGAAGGTCGGATGACTTCCCTAATACTAACACAGAACTTTAGAAAGTTCGTTCTCTCTCTACAGACCTCTGATTGAGGTGCTTTTAGTTGTTATAGGTCACTGTGGATGTCTAGTTTATACCTATAAAATTTCATGACGATTGGACACCATTTGGTCTATGAATGACATGGATTCATTTTTAGACTAGTTACATAGTACCATGACCAAAACCATCAAAATTTCCTAACTTCAAAAATTCGCCAAATATTCTCTAGACCTCCAAATATTACTCACTTTAGTTTCCTAAGAAGCTCTCTACAAACTCTAGAGGCATGCTAAATTTCATATCAAGAAGAGCTCATTTGGTCATACTTTGACATAGCTCACAAATTTGGCAGTTTTGGCACCTAAAATAGTTCAAAGTGAGTCCAAGTGGCCTCCCACATGTTCTCGTACCTCATGGACAAGTTTTAAAGCATAAATATAATATATATGAAATGTCCAAGTGCTTCAAATCATCATACATTTCAAACTCACTATGCTACGGGCCAAAATACACTATCGCATACAATCCACAAAAGGGGCAAATCCCACATTTTCATTACTTTAGCTCTCTACATAGTTTATATATCATTTTTTCATACATTTACACTTGCTTCAACATTTACATCTAAAAAATAGTAGGTGCATATTTATTTTGGCACATCTTTACATCAAAAGAACTAAAATAAACTAACAACTATCTAAACATGCTTAACTAGGCTCCTTGGTGTGCACTTGAATCTCTTTGAGCTCCACCTAACATGTTAAGATGGGAGAGGGAAGGGGGTGAGATTCATGGAATCTCAATAGCTCATGCACTCATTCAAGGAAGCAATCAAGGCATATAAACAAGTCAAAGCATGAAAATAGGCATCTAACCGTTCACAATCATATAATACATGATTTACATGCTATGAATATTACATCAATGCCAAGAATAAGCTCTAGGGACTTTTGGTCTAGCCTTACCCGATTTTAGGGACTTTTGGATGGCCTCACCCTTGGTTTAAGGACTTTTGACTTGGTTTCACTCAATTATGAGACTTTTGGCCTAGTCTTACCTATCCTCAAGGACTTTCGGCTCTACCTCACCCATCACAAGGGACTTTTGGCATTACCTAATGTATCAAGGTAATAACATATGGCATGTCTTACACAACAAGTATATACACAAGCATACAATGACTATATACATCCAAGAATGCAACAAGAAAGAGTGGAGAGCTACCTTATGAGCTAACACAAGTCTTCCCTTTCAATTTCTCTTCTCCCTTCTTAGTTTCATGATCACACCTTGATGGAGGTGCTTCTCTTGAGCCTAGACACAATCAAAAGCATGGAATTACTCTCTTAGAATGCAAATAAACCTTCACAAGGGTAGGAGATTAAAGCCCTATTTTTTTTTCCCCTTCTTAAACTTTACTAGCCTTTCTCTTAGTTCTTTGCATCTCTCAACTTAACACACTCTCTTTCAAGGGTTTCTTGCTCATTCTAGGTTAGACTTCCTTTCTCTCTCAAGCTCCTAAGGTGGTAGAACCAACATACTCAAGGACACTTTCCCTCTTCTAACCCAAGCCTAAAACCCAACTAATTCAACAACCAAAACCATAGAAAGAGAGGGCAAAGAGAGAAGAACAATATGCTAAGAAGAAAAGCTATGAAAATCTCAAGCTATGCTTACCTTTTTCTTGTTCTTCCTTCCTTCTCTAGGTTTCTCTCTTTCTCCACAGCCCTTTTCTCTCTTTTGGTTTTAGCTTAGGTCAGTTAAAAGAGAAAGGATGAATTTGGACACTTTAAGAAGTCAAAATTCTCTTTTTCATGCTTTTCCGGACTAACCCTCGTTATAGCAAAAATTAGCCTTCACTACAGCGAGCACGTATCAGTCCCAGACCCTTGTTTTCGCTATGACATGCACTACGGTGAGCAGCTCCCTGGTTTTTGTATGGGATGCCCACACTCGCTATAGCTAGAAGCATTCTCGCTATAGCGACTAGGTATATTCGCTATAGCGAGGCTATTTCTTACTATAGCTAGCAGACTTAGAAAAATTTCAGGATTTCAAAAATTTTCAACTTTCTTCTTTCTTTTTCTTTTCTTTTTTTGGTTGTTACAAAGTCAGTTCTTTGATATAACTTATTTAAGAGAAAAACTTATAAACTCATAAAATATTATTCATAATCTATCTTAAAAATTCTTTCAAGGCATCTATATATAGACAAAAAAAGAAAACCCCAATAACTGCCCCTATATATATATATGAAAAAAAATAAAAGTCTAGCAACCACCCTATATATATATATATATATAAATAAAATCCTAGTAGCCACCTTATATATACGGAAATAAATGAAAGAAACCTTAAAAGCTAAAGGGCTGATATTAAAATGGCTAAAAAATAATGTGGCACCAAACAAATAAATCTTGGCCCATAGTTAATTTAACTCTAACCAATGTATGTAAATATCATTGATGTAAGTGTAATTGGATGCATTGGTTTTTCACGTGCTTCAAGATTTAAGCCTTCTTGCTCCAATGTGGCCTTAACCTCATAAATAAAGCTTTCACGTGCTTTTCACATTCACTTGGCTCAAGCTTGAGTGATTGGTTCTTTTGGCATGTGCAAGGGATCTGACTTGCTAACTTGATTCCTATCATGCAACATGACTTCCATGTAAATATGCATCTTAAAAATTACAACTCCACATTATGACCTTAATTTAACCTAAGCCAACTGCATGCATAGACTATTTCTTTCATACAAGATTAAATAAACACATTACTAACTTGGAATCTATAATAGAAGAATTATCTTTCCATGCAAAATGTAATTGTACGCTTATTCTTTTTCTAATACACAATTATAACTTCTTAACTTCATACATTATGCATATGAAAAACTAAACCTATTATTATCCTTAACATGGGTCATAACATGCATTATATAGCCAATCTCATATTATTCCATTCTTACAGTAACAAAATGAAAACTGTAGCTAAACTCTATAGGAGTAAAAAACCATAGCTACTGTAGAAAATTTTGTTTTGATCCATAAAACTAAGACATAAGCCTTATTTGCATGTAGGAGTCATATAACCAAGTTTGGCCACTTTAGACATCATAGGGCCTTAAACTTAAAAAAAATCATAATTTTAGCTATACAACTTCAATTTATGCAAATTAGGTGTCTACAAAAAACTTATGATTTGAAATTTATGTTATAAAAATTTCAAGTGAAAATGAATTCATTTGACCCCTTAAAAGCATAAAAATCCATGGCTATGATAGTATAAACAATACTGCACAGTTTCCATAATTATATACCAATTTCAAAAATTCACTAATTATTATATAGAGTTCCGAAAAATATCATCTTTAGTTTGTTAGAAAGCTCTAAAAATTCTTTAAGTGCCTACTAAATTTCAGAGCAAATTAGATCATTTGGGTTATAAAGGGTAAAGATGCAATTTATGGCTCATTTGGATTAAAATTTGGTTCTAAAATGGTCTATTTGGCTTCTAAATTGCAATCTCTTAGTCTAAGGAAGTTTTAATTCATTCATACTTCATTTCCATAAGATCCATTGCATGAAATATGGCTAACATAAAAAATTGATTATCCTATATCCATTTATGCATATGTCACTCAATAGACTTTAATAAGAAAAACTATCCATCGAAATGACATATATTTATATTCCCAAATTCTTACAAAAGTTACCATTTCATATTAACATAGATATATCATATACACAACTCATTTAGACCCATAATATATATCAAAGTGTTTTATATCATTCAAATAGTAAAGCATGTGCTAATTACAAGCTTTTTGTATCTATGTGACATGTACTCATCATTTCACCTTCAGACATCTCAATGTGTTACAACACTACTAATTTATCTTAAAGATACATCATAGTCATATAGGTATTAGAGCTTTCTCAAAGCTATCTTAAAGCTCTATTTCTTCTTGATTTTTCTATCTCCTTACTTGAGGAAGTTGTCATGGTTAGTAGGAGATAAATGACGTGAGATTTTTGGAAGAATCTCAATAGCAAATCTCAATCCATATCAGTGTACACAATGAATGCAAATGAAAAAATGCATGCATGGAGGCTATGTGCCTCAAGTAACTTAAACATGAGAATTGGCATCAAACTATAACTCTTATCTAGCCATGGTATGAAAACATGCTTACTAGGCTTAACTAAGCTAACTCTAGGCTAAGGAAGAGTTACTACACTCAATTCCCTACCATAGGAAGTAAGAGCTGAAACATAACATCATATATCTATAAAACTCATAATAAAAGCCCATTCAAGACATAATTTATGAAATCATCAAACAATCAAGCATATGAGTATTTCAACTCATTCAAATGCATGCAAGATAAGGAGAAATAACAATCTTTTGGATTTTTTATTTATATTAATGATTAAATTTTATTATTTAATAAAATATATAATAAGAATATTTCAAAATCAAGTATAAGCAAGGAAAACAAAAAAACAAAAAAAAATCTACTTTTTTGTTAGGAATTTTAATGCAATACTAACCACTTGATTTTCCTCTTTTGCATCTTGCTCTTCCTTTAGTTTACATACACATGAGAAGGGAGTTGCTCTAGCTTGGAGTGAATATATCAATTCAAATGCAAGCAACTCATTAGGACTCATTCTAATTCATTTTATTATCACATAAATCTCTTATAACTTAAAACAAAACTTTGAACTATATTAGTACCTTAAGGGGCAACTCTCATAATTCAATTTTAGGCTCCAAATTCTCACTTGATATGAGCCATATGACTCTAATGGAACTCATTAGAGCCATCACATGCAAGTGAAAACAAGTTTAAAACCAAGTTGTTTCTTTGGGCCTTTATGAACCCTAAAATTTCACCTTTTAAAATAAGGCTCCTAGATTCATTCCAATGATTCCATTGGTATCTATTGCTCATATTTAGACCTTTTAAAACCATAAAGTTTATGAAAACTCTTCATAAGTGCCACTTCTAGTACTTGGCCAAGACATGCTCATGGTGTGGCCTAAGGGAATTTTTGTCAATTCTCTTAGGGAACTTGATACAAATGGAGTATCCTTGACACTTTTTTAGTTCAAGTTTGGTATTAGATAATTCAACATCTTCCTAGGGTTCCAAAACTTCCATGGTGTAATTGAAACCCTAAGTGGCTTAATTTGGTTTTTATTGGTTTTTAATTGATTCCAATTGCATAATCTTAATTTTCATGCTCCTAATTTGATCAAGTTTTAGCCAAAAACAAACTTCCTTTAGGTTTTCTATGTCTTGGCTGAATTGATGAAGAAGAGGAATCCATGGGAATAGCAAATTTTCTAATTCAAATCATAACTTGTTTGAAAGCACTTCAATAGTAATTCTTATAGTAAACTTAGCTTCCTCAAATCTCCTCTTTTCCTTATGAGATCATCCACAAATTTCATCATTTCAAGAAGCTAAAACCACCATTAAAAAGAGCTCGAAGAGGAGATAAAAGTTTTTAACTAGCATAGCATGAAATTAAGCATGTTTCCTTACCTTTGTTGGCTTTCTTTTCCCTTCTTTCTCTTCTTATTTCATGCCATGTCCATTTGGTTTAGAGGCTGTAAATGTCAGTTATAGGAGGAAGAAGGGAGCAGTGTGACATATAAAAAGGAAAGGAGGACTTTTATAACAATTTTCAAAATATCGATTACGTCCCTCTGCTTAATTTCTTTTGTTTGGAGTCATTCTATATCCTTTTCAAAAATCATCTTTTCCATATGAAAATGAGGGCATTCTAATTTATTAAAAGCATTTACTTTGAAATTTTTAGGATTTAAAACAATTAAGAAAAGTTTGGTCAAAGTTTCAGTCAATTGATGCTTTAAGCCGTACACCGTCGAAGTTTTAGCCACCTTAATAGTCCTTATGGTTTTCAAGGCCTTTAAAAATGCTACCGAGCTTAACTTAGGCATTTAAAACTAGCTTTCTTGAGCTTTTAAAATTTTACCTAAAATTATAGTTTTACCATTGATACGTTAGTTTACTCCATATAGTCGTTTTGGCTCCATTTCTGCTATTTTTGCTTTTTTCTTTCATCTTATCTAAACTTTTAGTCCTTCATTATCATGGTTATGAACCCTTAATTTGATGTCTAACGGTTTGGAAAGTGTCGGATATGATTCATGGATAAAGTGTAGGAAACTTCTATGAAAGTGGTAATTCCATGCAAAAGTAGATGACAAAATAGGCATGAATGGTAAGAAAGAAAATTAGTAGGAAATTGTAGTATGATGGATAGAAAATAAATATATAAAAAATAATTAAATTAAATTATATATATCAAAATAATATTTAAAATATACATTATATGAATTTGTGTTAATATTGTGTGTTTGGATTATTCTTAATATTAAGAAGATGACTTTTAGAATTGATACTTAAATGTACATTGAATTAGTCAAAGATTGGTGTATCATCCTATGTCATGCAAAGATGGAGCATATGCGTGCAAAATAATAAAACTACGGGTACGATTAGGAGGATTTGCTATGCACAGGAAGAAAAAATAGTGAATAGCAAATATTTAGTAGATAAGATGTAGTTAATCAAGATAAAATACTAAAAGAAAGTGCTAAGGGAAAAATATTTAATAAATTATAAAACATATGATTTATGCTCGGAATTAATTACCATATAGATTTGACATCCTTAAGTATGAATTAGAAAGAAAACCACCCCATTAGAATAATAGTTAGGCTAAACAAAAATTTACCAAAGAAAAGTCAAATTTAGACATTTAAGTTGTCTTGGAAAAGTGGATGGATAAGGAGTCAAACTATGTTATTTTTCCACCAATTTTTTTGGAGTTAGCTAAAATATAGGGAAACTTCCTGAAATAAGTTGGAATTTTCTAGGTTGGTCACATGGCAGCTATACAAGGTGTAGAAATTTCTAAGCAGCTTTAAAAATTGAAATTTATCTCAGGACCAAATGAAGGAATCTTGAGCCAAGATAATTATTTTAACTAGAAAACATATAAGAGTTAATTGATAGATTATTTGTAATTTTTAGAGAAGTAATGGTGATTTTAAAAATTAGTGTAAAACTAGTGTCAGAATTTCTATTAAAACTAGATTAGGGAAAAGTGAAATTTTTACTAGAGTTAATGTAAGACTATCTAGGACTAAAAAAGGATAAGAAAAGAAGTTTTAACCCATGATTAGATAAGGAAAAATAGCTTACTAAGTTAAGTAAACAAAAACAAGCAATTGTGATAATTAAAGAGCTAATTTTCAAAAATTGAGTAGAAAAATCTAATGAAATAGTTAGCCTTGTACTATGTGAGTGGGCTAAGGACACTCTTTTAGCATATGGGGAATAAATCTCATCAAGTCTTCAAAATTTTAATGAAGCAAAGAAAACCTTATAAGGAATTTTAGTAGGAATAGTGTTGCTAATAAATATTTTTTATAACCTAAAAATATGAGTAGGACAAATATTAAATGTGAGAAAGTAAATTGGATGATGTTTAGGGTCAAGAAGTCAAAACTTGGAGGGGAAGATTTAAAGGAAATGAGTTGGGAAAGAGTAAAAGTTGAAGAAGTACAAGTGGAAGATGATAGATTTTATAGATGGAAGTAACTTTGGAAGTCATAAATTGGAAAAAGAGTGGATGAGAGGACAAAGTGGTAATTGAAGGACACGAAAAAGATGAAAAGCAATTGTCATTGTTGAATATTAACCAGGGTTAGCAAAAGTAATTAGCTAGAATAAAGTGTCTCTTAACAACTAAGCAAAAGATGAATATTAAGGATTAAAGGGGACTTAGGATGTGATGATTTGAGTAAAAAATAAGAGTAAAAGTATTTACTAAATAATTTAATGAAAATTAAGAGATAGAAACACCTAGGAAAAGAATTAAATACTTAGTGATTAGTAGTCTTTGTCAAAAGAGTATAGTATAGAAATTAAGAATAAAACTATTCTTTAAGATAATAATCTATGTTAGAACCATAGATAATTAAGTTCAAACTAAACTATAACTAAACTATAGAAAACTAGATATAAGGATCTGCATTAAAGGAAAAGTTAGGAACTTTTCAAAGATTTGATGGATCACAATTTCCACCATTCATACTTCAATTCTTGCCTATATATACCTTAACATTGCATTCATTTGACATGCCATTGAAATCACAAAAAAGTTAGAGACTGAGAGGAGAGTATTTTTAGCTAATTGGAGAAAGGAAGGAAGAAGAAGAAAAATTAAGAAAAGCTTAAGTAAGGGTAATCATCCTTAACCAAAATGCCATATATCCATAGAATTTAATTTCATGTTAGGAATTCCATTAGTTCTTTATTTACATAGTAGTGTCATGCCATTTTGTATGAAGAAAAATAGTCATCTTATATTTAAGATATTTATGGAATGATTATACTTTAAGATGGGTATGCAAATATTTTTGAAAATAAAATATAAGCATTATTACGTTTTATGAAGTAGATTAGTGTTATATATATGTGTGTGTGTGTGTGTGTGTGTGTGTGCATGAAATCATCTAGATTAAAAGAAACAATTGCACAAAGTATGACATTTGCATGAAAAGTAATTAGTCACGCATGGAAGAAAGTTGACTTGAAAAGAATTAGATATGTCACAACCTAATTCCTGAGCCATAACCGGTTCATAGGCTAAACCAATTTGATAATTACGTAGCCTAGCAAGCCTCAAAGATCTATTCTCAACTAATATACAACAGACTTAAGCCATCATAATAACTTACATGTTTTAAAAAAATGCATGCATTTCATATATAATTCACTTAAGGGATGTCAAAAATTCAGCAGTACTTCCCTTATAATTTGACCAACCCACATCTGTACAATTAGTCAAAGCCAATAGTTAGTACATATATAAAAAAAAAAATCTAAATATTAACATGTAAGACAATGGCTATGTTAAGGCCTACAAAACATTAAGACTCTTATACAACTCTAAAACATTCCCAACTAGCAGTAACTATGACCCTGGAATCTGACATAAACAACCACTGACTAAAATGCATATGGGAGGCATGCAAGTCCTAAATGCTCCTCAATCTCCTACCTATTGACCTAAACCAAATAAAAATAATAATAAAGAAGGGGTGAACCTATTATTGGCTTAGCAAGTGCATAAATAACAAAATGAAAGAAAGGAAAAAAATTAAAGCATTTCATAATTAAGTATTTAAGTCATCAATAAAACCATAATTCAATTTATATCATAAGATATACCACTTTATTTAAATAATGGTTCCATAAATTTTAAACATAATTTGAAGTCTGATAATTTAAATATGGAAAAGGGTACCATAGGCAAAACTGTGACTATATCAAATGGCGCCACATGGTGTATATGCCATAATGTGATATCATTTAATAAGTTTTCCTTACATAGGAGATTTGTCACATCATTTCATCATTAAGTTTTCCCTATATAAGGGATTGTCACATCATTTTATCATTAAACTTCCTAACACAAAGGATATATTGTAACACCCCAAAATTAATTAAGGTGTTAATCATGGATTAAGATTAATTAAGAATAATTAATATGGGATGATTGGGCAAGTTAAGCAAATAAGGATTTTAGATAGATAAATTATCAATGTGGGCTTGAGAATTAATTGAGATAGAAACTTCACCTAAGCCCAAATTAATGGAATATGACAAGAGGCTAATGGAGGCCCAATGAATTAGGTGCAGATCCAAACCCTTGAACCCTTCAAACTTGGCCCAAACCCCATTAAATTTCAGCAACCCAATGTATAAAACTGGCCCAATAGAATTCTGCAGCCCAACACTTTAAAACTGGCCCAACAAGCTAAAATCTGAAACCTAATTGGATCTGGACTTTGGAGCAACCCATGACCCATCCCTTGACCCAACTTAAACCCACCTAAAACCCTAATGCTTCAGCCACTTTCCCATTTGCTGAAACACAAGAAGCAAAATTCGGAGGTGGAGAAGGAGGCTAGGGTTGGGGGCAAGAATTCTTTATTTTCACACACTTAGAGCAAGATTTGGCCAAGATAATAGTTATACAACTTAATCCCCTCATCTTTCTCTTTAATTTGGTCTAATTAGTTTTTCATTTGGAGTATTTTCATCATACCCAAAATCTAAAATGTGAGTGTTTGGGGATTTTCTTGGTGAAATTCGTAGGTTGAGGTTGGGGCTGGTATTAGGTGAGTTTAAACCCCCCATTTTGATACTTTCTTTTGTTGGTTTGAGACCCCCATAGCTGATTTATATTATGGGTATTAATTTTGTACGAATTTGCTTAGGATTTTGGGGTGGAATATTGAGATTTGTGGTAGAGGACACTAAAATCCGAATTTAGGATTTGTGGTGGCTGAGTAAGTGTTCTTTAGGTAGTTAGTAATATTTAAATTCCTTGGGTACTTGTTGTAACTGTTAATGATGAATTAGAGTAGTAATTATTTGATGCTATGATTATAGGGAGACTCTACTCCATTGGTGGCTGTTACAATTGTCTACAAGTGAGGTAACCGGGGTTTACATTAATTCCATGCATATATCGGTTTTAATTTCATATTTACTGTATATGAATGATTTGAAATGCTGAATGAATTGGTTGGCTATCCATTGTATGATAATTGGACCTTGTGAGTACATGGTGGAGCTGTGGTGCGGCTGCCACCCGTGCATGTGCTACGATCGAGCACTGGGTATGATCAACCCCAGATGCACTGAGCCCTGGTTGTGCTCAATGGGGAGTAGGTACCGTGGACGGGCCTCTCCCGGTGTTAATGGCCTTTAACATGTTAAAAATATGATTGCTAGTATGGGATAGTAATCATGATAGCCTAATTATTTTATTTGCTGAGATGACTGATATGATTCTGATGTTGAATTTGATTCATGCATATATGTTAATTAAACTGGATTATATGATGGAATTGTCTTGGTTACTGAGATTTATATCTCACCCCGTTTTATGGGATTACAATTTCAGGTAAAGGTTCTTCGGGTAAGGATAAGGGTAAGCAAGTGGATGAACATCCATGAGTTGAGGCCCGGTGTAGGGGAGCTACACTTAGTCTGAGTAGAATAGGATAGATGCTAATTTTTGTTAAGACTTGTATAGCATCATCATGTATCTGTATTGCCAAGTGTAGGAGTATGTATTTTGATAATATAATGTGTATTTATTGAGGAGTAGGCCTTACTTTAAATTGGTAATTGATGTATGGATTTGTGTTATCTACAATGAGCATTGTTGAACTTTGATGTAGCTTATTATTGGAGATGTAATCTTGACATAAGTGATATCTATTGATAATTCATGAACTCCTGTTATTGTTATTTTACAAATTGCTGATAAATGGATTTGCTGATATAGGATAATTAGAGGAAAGAACAATGACCCTTAAATCTTGAACTAATAAGGATAGATTAGCTGGATAAATTAGGCTAATGAAGGATAGTGAGCCCCCACAATGAAGGTAGAGGGGCCCTAGGGTGTTAATGAAGGGAGAGTGGGGAGTAGGAGGCAAGAATTTCGAAGTTATAGGCTCAGAAGGAATTTCGCCGCGGCTAAAATATAGTTGGCCACGGCCAATAGAGGCGAAGTTGCTCAGGGAGAATGCCAGAGAGGAATTCACCACGACGAAATGTAAATTGGCCGCGGCGAAATGTGAGAGGTAAAATTGGAAGTCATCCAGAGAAAAATTCGCCGTGGCGAATTAAGGAATTGGCCGCAGTGAACTTTTAAGAAAATGTCCCCGGCATTCCAAAAAGGAATTGATCGCGGCGGAATGAGGAATTGGCCGCGGCCAATATCGAGAGGCGAGTGAGGAAGTTCTAGGAGGCTTCTTTACCGCGGCGCCATGTAGGTTGGCCACGGCGAAGGTCCAACTCGCCGTGGCGATTGATGAAGAAAGGGGTAAAACAGAAAGGAATTAGCCACGGCTAAGGGTAATTTAGCCGCGGCTAACATGCTGAAACACTTATATTAACTAGAAAACCTTAGTTTTCCATATGTTAACCATAAGAGATGATCTAGAGTCATTAAGATGAGTTATAATTGATGAGTAATGGAATCCAAGGCTTATAAATAGATGTTTAATTCCCTTATGAATATAAGTGTATGAAATCGTATGATTGATGACTCTAATCACATTAAGGTTTAAATTTTTTCATATTTTCATAACCTATGATGATTAATCGCATGTTTAACCTTAATTAGCATGAATAGAAATTAGGGTCGTCACATATATCACATCTCAACTAATGCCATTACATATTTTCCATCACATCACTCCAACTTTGTGCACCTAATGTTCTCCAAATTTCCCCATCCATTACTTTTAAATATTATAAAAGTAAACATACAAGAGAGGTTAAGAAGGAATATTTGCAAATAGAGCTTCCTATCAATACAAGTTCGTTTTATAAAATAGTTAAAGAGGGAGTAGCAAAAAAATTAAATCAATTAAATAAATATAGGAAAAATCTTGACAAAGTATAAATAATTTAATAATAGTATGAAAAAAATTAAAGATTCCACCATTCTCTTTACCCATGTCACATAGCTCTCGCATCATGAGTACATTATTTCCACTTTCTATACATGTTTACTGTAATACTCAGTTTTTCTAAAATTGAACCGAAACTGATGAATTATAAAAGGAAGACCCTTGAATCAAAGGATTAAAAGCTAAAAAAAAATTAGAATAACATTTTAGACATCTAAAAATGATAATACAAAACTAAAGATTCCCTAAAACTAAAGCCCAAATGACTAAATAAAATTATTTGAAAATGTAGTGGCATTTTTATAATTTTGAGTAATTTTTTAGAAACTCAAAGGAGGAAACTTTAAATGAAAAAATTAAGTTTTTCAAGGTTTTCAAAAGCCCTAAAAATCATAAGAACCTTTAGAATGACTTAAAACCCCTTTGGTGTACATTTTAAGTTATCGATTGACCTAAACTTTGATAGGATGATTCAAGATGGCTGCAAAGCTCATAAAATTGGAAGTTAATATTTTTAATAAACTAAAGGATCTACATTTTCCTATGGAAAAGATAGTTCTTAAAAAGGAGTTAAAATGAACGAAAATGGGGAAAACAGAACAGCCTAAACCTATCAAAATAGAACTTAGACCATCTGAACTAGCAACAAGAGGTGCACCAAGGAGAAGGGAGAAAAGAAGGAAAACAAACCAAGAAAAGTATGAATTTTGTCACATTTTCATGCTTCTTCCTTTACTAAGATGATTCTCTTCTTTAAGCCCTCTCTCCTTATGGTTTTAGTTTTCTAATAGGGGAATTTTCATGGCTGAACTTGTGAAAGAAGGAAAGGATTGAGGAAACTAAACTTTGCACCAAATTCTTCTCTTGAAAAGCTTTAAGATTATATGTGAAACAAGGGGCAAAAATGGTTTCTCTTGTTTAACCACCATAGGGCCTATGAAGTATGAAGATGTTTTAAATAGTAACAAGGCAGAAACAAGGGTTTTAGAATGTAAGGCATTGAATTATGCAATTATAATCAAGAAAAGAGAATTAGAAAACAAGATATAGAAGTTAAGGTTTGAATTGCACCTTAAAAGTTTTAGAACTTTAAAAGGATAACCCAAGCCATATTTAATCATGTCTAAACTCTAAAGAAACCAAAGAATAAGAGTGTGTATCAAATTCCTAAAGAAAAGTAAGCAAACTCCATATTGCTCTCCTTGAATGTATGGTTAGGCCAAGCTATCCAAGGAGCACCTAAGGAGTGTTTAATTGATTTCTAATGAATTTAGAGACTCAGATATGATGAATAAGTAATTATGGAAGCATTGGATTGAATTTAAAAGCCTTAGAATGGAAGTTGAAAGTTTAAGGGCCTAAATGAGGTTAATGAAGCAAGTTGGTTATAAATCCTTTTAACCAAGAATGTTATGTTTCTAATGAGTTTCTTAAGAGTTATAAGACTAGTAATAATCAAGAGTTTGATGTTTTGAAAGCAGGAATCAAAGGTAGTTTCATTATGAACCAAAATTAGCTTTATGTATTACATTGAGTTCTAATGAAACTAAGTAAGAATCATAAGCACATGATGAGTTTTATGAGGTTAATTTGTCTTAAAATTGTTATGTGTAGGTCCATCTAGCCCAAACACTATAAAGTGTAAGTGTTAAAAGAAAGAAAGGTAAGAGAAAAGCTAAGATCAAGTGGGTTAGTGGATATTTGAATTTTTACAAGTTTTAAGGTAGCTTTATCTCCTTTTCTTGCATACTTTGACTACTTAATGAGTGTGAATGCTTGTATGTATTGTTGCTTGATACATTCATGATATATGTTTAGCATGAGTTCCATAATGAGTTTTATGAATGAGTATGAGATGTTTTCGGCTCCTAGCTCCCTTAAGGCATGAAATTGAATGTAGTTGCTCTTCCTTAGCCCTGGGGTTAAGAAAAGTTAAGCCTAGCAAGTTTATGATGATGCCATGGCTAAGGAATGAATGAATTTTCATGTTTTATGATGCATTTGATTTATATGAAGTATAAACATAACATTCTTGCACCACATGCATGGCATACACTTATAGCATTTTTTTTATGTATTGAATTGGTTGGGAATCTCACCCTCATGCTCCCACTAACCATTTTCAGGATCATTGAGTAAGGACAAGGATGTGGAAAGAATTTATATTTTAGACTTTGTAATGCCTGATTTTCATAAAAATGATAGAAATGGATATGTTTAGGTTCTCTGAAATGAATTGGTTAAGGTCTAGAAAATTTAGAATAATGATTTAGACATTAAGTAATAAATTTAGGAGGCCAGAAGTACCCTGAAACAAGGCTGAAATAACCTGAAGGAATTTAACAAAATAGTTATATAACGTAATAACATTTTTGTAATTTTGGGCAAATTTTGGAATACTCATAAGAGGGCTTTTTAAATAGAAAATTTATATTCTTCGAGATTCTCAGAGGCTCTAAAAATCATGAGAAGCCCCGAGACAGTTAAAACGCCTCTAAAGTATGTTTTCTAATATCGGTTGACTAGAACTTTGACCCTTTCGTTCGGGAAGGTTTTAGCTCTAATTTGAGTAATTCCAAAGAAATTTTATAAGATTGAGAACCTAAATTTTATAATGAAAAAGATGGTTCTAAAAAAAGAACTAAAACAAACCAAAAATGAAAATGCCAAGTTGAAGGGACCTAAATGGAATTTTTGGGAACAATTTGTAAAACCTACCTATATATATCCTATGCCCCACTCTTCTTCTCACTTAGTCCATTTCATTTTAACCTTAAACTAGAGAAAGGAGAAAGGGAGTGAGGCACACAAGGGAGGAGAGAAAGGGAGAGAAAAAAGCAAGAAAAAAGTATGGTTTTTTATGGATTTTCTTGGTTTCTCTTTAGCAAATTCCTTCTCCTCCATCTTCCCTTCTTTCTTATGGAATTATTGGAGTATTTGGGGCTATTTTGAGATTAGACCTAAGAGGTAAATTTTGAAATTGAGGAGAAGAAGCCAAGCAAAGAGAAGAACAAGCAAAGGAAGCTAAGAAACCAAGATATTTTGCTACTTATATACTTGATTCTTCTTATTCCTTCTCTTGTGTATGTTTTGCCCTATATAAGACCAACCAAGAGGGGTTGAATTTCTAGTCAAACTAAGAGTGAATCTTAAGAAAATGAAGGAGAAGAACAAGAATATGCAAAGGAAACAATCAAATAACCATTAGATTTCAAGATAGCAAAGTTAGAGTTTCTAGTGTTGCACTAAAATTTTGTTTTGATGCAAGAGTTCCTAAGCTAAAATGAATGTTTATATGATCTCTAGAGATTCTAAGAAGCTTCCCATATGCATCTCCCATCAAGAAAACAAAACAAACTCACTTGGTGCTCTCTTGATGCATAACTTCAGCCTAGGCTAGAAGAAGTACCAAGAGGTAGTTTTAATTTGTTGCAAGCTTGATTTTGAGTCATATATGATAGGAGAGGATGAGAGAAAGCCTTGAAAAAATTTTAGAAGTTATGGATAGTGAGATAGTATCATATGTTCCATATTTTAGCTTAAAGAAGTAACACCTAGTTAGGCTCCTTGAAATGAAGAGGTGATGGCTCCAAGAGACTTCCATGGAGTCAAGAACCCTAAATGGATAGAAAGAATGGAGCAAAGATCATGTTTTCTTAAGGTTGTTTCATTAGGTGCATTATGGAACCATAATTAAGCTATAAGAACCACCTAACTTTTGAAATGAATATGTGGTTTTAGAATTTGTTCCAAAAGTGTAATTGGCTTCCATATTATGTGTCTAGGCCAAAGGAACCAAGTCTCACATCTTTGTGAGTGTATGGCTAAGGGAGAGGAAGAGTGTTCAAGGAAGAAAGTGTGCATTTGTAACAAATGTAGCTATCTCTTCTTTCTCTTATGCATGAGTGGATGTTTATCTTCTCTTTGAATGTGTGAATATATGTTTTGAGCTATAAAAAATTTTTAGTTTGTATTTATATGCTATGGTACCATGATGTTATGTTATGCATTCAAATTATGCTTTATGAACTTACTTTGGTTTGCTTGAGTGTGGTGATGGTGAGGATGAGCCAAGAACTCCCAAAAATGGGTGAGACAAAACCAAAAGTCTTCTAAAAATGAGGCTTAGTCAAGAACCCTTGAAAAAATGGGTGAGACAAGTTCAAAATTCCTAAAAAGAATGGGAGAGGCTAAACCACTTGCTTGGTAAGCCTATATATATTTTATGTGACTTCTTGAATGCTAGAAATGCTCCATGAATGATTACATGCTTCATGATATCCATGCATGTATTTTTATACTTGGATTTGCATTCTTTATATATGATTGAAAGGGAGAAGAGCTATTGGGATTCCTAAAATCTCATCCCTTCCTCCCCATTTGTCTAACATGACTAAGTGGTCTAAGTGAACCAAGCGATGGAAGCCACCAAGTATAAAGGAAGGAGATTGATAACAAAGTGTGTGTTTTATCCATTTTGTAACCATATGAATGGCATATGATATAATCCAATGTTGTATATGATGTATGAACTCATAAACACTTATAAATGTATGAATATATTATATAGGGAAAATTACATTTAAGGACCAAGAAAAGGAAAATTTTATTTTTAAAGACCATTACCATTAAGTTCAACTGTTTGTTGCTAGACTCAGTGGTAATCATCCTAAAATAAATGGTAATAGGTACTTAAGAATAAATATCTTTATTTTTTGGTCCTTTATTATAATTCTCCCTATTATATATGTATGAGATTTGATGCCATGTGAATGTTGTAGCAAGTTCTTGACATCGAATGACAAGATGAAGCATATGCATTCTCATGTATACCTTGGGATGAGAGTGTGAGTTTGTGAAATCTGGGTTTGTGCACCTTTGAGACATGTTTAGTAGGTCATTTTGCTACTTTCCCATGTGCTCAAGTGGCTATGGATGTCTTAGAAGTGGATTTGGATGATTTAAGGCCCTTATAAGATGCAAAAAATGTCATTTTGCAACCTTATGGCACAATCTGACCAAATGAACCCATGAAATTTGGCATGCATATAGATCTCATCTAGAATTTTTTAGAAATCTAAAGATCAAATTATTTGGAGCTCTGTGGAATTAATTATGATTTTTCAAAGTTTTCAAATTTTAGTTGTTCTGGTGTGGTTATTATTCATATGGTTAGTTTTTTTCTTGTGTCATTTGAGGTTTAAATAGTATCTATAAAATTTCACAAGCATAAACTAGATATGATAAGTCTTTTATAGCCACTGAGATCACCCTAATTAGATGTCTGAGTAGAGAGATATGAATTTTTAAAATTCTGTGATAGTACCTAGTAGCGCTAAACGAGCTTGGTAACTATTTCATCAATTTCCAATAGCTAGATATTCTTGTTTTGGTCTAAACTTATTTTTAGCATAAAGTAAACATTTGTAACTTTCCAAAATGGTATAGTATGCTTGATTTCAATTTTTCTAGAATTAGTTATGGTTTTCCAAAATTCATGACAGAAAACTAGCACACTAACCTGAGGCTGCACATGCAAGTTTTGTGTATATGGTTCATGAGCTCGAGTTTTTGGCCACTTCTTCAGATGGTTCTAAGTTGTATTTGTGTATTTAAATATGAGAATGAGATGGATGAGTTCATATGGTCCATAGAACATGAAATAAAAAATTTATCTGCAACATAACGCAAAATAATCCATTATTTTTATTGCATTTTCTTGAGAAATAATGCTAGACCAAGGGTGCTTAAAATAATATAAGATAGTCTAGTTAAATATGGTATTACAGACTTCATGTACTATGATTCTATTTTGTGGCAAAATTTTATGTGTATATATATATATATGCATATGGCATTCTACATGTACCATGATAGACTTATGATGTAATTGATGATGATACTTTATGTTTAATGATGAAACTATATGTAAAAGTATGAGGATATAGATGTAGAGCAAGTTATGGTAATGTTTGAGCATTTTGATGACAAATGACCATGTAGATGCCAATATGAATGTGTGTATAACTGGATGTTAAAGGGTCAAATTTTGATCCAACCATTTTGACATATTATGGGATGGTTAGAAAAGCCATCTAGGATGAAAGAAATATGCTCAAAGTAGAAGAAAACCAATTGGACATCAAATGGGCCAAATGGAAACCAAAATTGGTCTTAAATTTTTCATAAACAACTCATATGTCAAAAGTGGCCTTCATGATATAGTTTAAGCCTAAGATTTGGCATATATTTAGACCTTTCTTAGAGCTTTCTAGCAATCTAGGAATCATAATTATTTGAGCTATATAGAATATTTTACAAAATTCTAAAATTGTACAGAATTTTTAAAATGGTCTTAATACTATTCATACTACACAGGTATAATATTTCGTGTCATTCTAGGGCCAAATAAAGTCTAATACTCATGAATAGTTGGCATTATAAGCTTTTTGTGGCCATTGAGATCACCTAATTTGGAGTTATGTAGCTCAAGATATGTAATTTTAAAATTTAGGTATGCTACATGCCTCTAGTTCTGACTAGTGTTATTGTTCCATTACATTTGACAAGGAAGATGAGCTCAATTTTGCCTAAAATTTATATAGTTCACGTCATAAGCTTTCTATAGACACATAATTTACATGATTTGGAGTTGTATAGCCCAAATTATAAATTTTCAAAGTTAATGCAGTTATATAGCCCAAATTATCTAAGGTTAAGTAGAGTTTTAAGGTGTCCCACAAGCTAGGCAATATAAAATAAGTATGAACAAACCTTTTTATGATAAAAATGAATTAAAAAAGAGAAAGACTCAAGCTTAGACCATTATAGTTTAAAATGACTTGTAAATGACCTAATTTTGGTGTTGAAAAGCATGAGAATGGATGTAAATGTTATGTAAAATTTCATGGTTAATATGGATGAGTCACTAAAAGTTAGGTATGACATTTGCACACACACACACACACACACACACACACACTCACACATATTGTCAACACAACACACAATTAAGGGTTATAAAGCAAGGATTTGTTTCCCCAAGAACGTAGAATATATAAACCTTAGAAATTGAAAGTTGGGCACTAAAACATAACCAAAGAATAAAATGCAAGTTACCACTTACGATTTACACACTCACCAATATAGACCATTAGTAGAGGTCCTTTTTTCCTGCTATTCAAGGTTGAACTTTGGTTAAAGGAATCTCTTTGGTGTCACCTAGAATTATATCAGATGTGAAAATATTATTTTAGCCACTTAATTAGCAACTGTAATTATCTATTTATCCAAGTATACCTCTAATATATAAACTCCTGAATTTTGCATAACTTTCCTATCTTAAATGCAAACTCTTAGTTTAGGTTTTTCAACCTAAGCCTCTATAATTTAAATTAGGCTTAAAGCTTACTTAAAAAAGTTTAATAAATGAAGAGGGAAGTGTGAATTTCACACTTGAAGGTTAACAATCAAGAAGAACCAAAAGTGGAAGCTACCCTAGCCAAAATAGAGGAGAAAGGCTACCGCAATTATCAAGCTTCAATCAATAATGGGAAAGGTTGAAAAAGCGGAAGAAAAGGATGGAGAGAAGAAGAGAAATTAACCTCCATTAGACATTGGACACTCTATGAGTGGAATAGCATAATAAAGGGGAGAAAAGCATTTGAAAGAATGGTTGTGATACCCAACTCACTGGAAATGGAGATGACAATAGTGAGAAGGTGGTGAATGATAGACATACAACCCACAAATAATAAAACTTAATGCACGTAAGAGAAAGAAGATGTTGCTTTGTTTTTAGGTAGAAATGGACAATGATACATGAAGAAACCAAGAAGAGAGTGAGGCTAAAATTGGGTAAGGAATATTTTAATATTTTTTAGCTAAAATTGCACTTTTACCCTAAAAAAGTTTAATGTATTTTAGTTAAATCCTTAAGATATTTTAAAAAGACCATACAGAAATTCCTTAAGTTCTAAAATTATTCTAAAGTGGCTTAGTCTTATTTACTATTCCAAAATAATTTATTTACTATTAATAAGCATTGTTTTTATTTTCATACTTTATTTTTCACTAGAGGGACCTAATGAAAAATTTTAAAATTTTTAAGGTATCACATTCTCCCTACTTAAGAAATTTAATCCTCTAAATCTCAAGCAAACTTCTTACCAAGAGATTTGAAGAGATATATATACTTCTCATGCATGACTTCCTCGGCTTCCCATGTCACTTCCTTCTTGGAATGATTTTGTCATATTATTTTTATTAAAGCTATATCTTTGTTCCTTAATCTCTTTGACTTGCTTGTTAACTATAGCCATGGGTTACTTTTTGTAAGAAAGCTACTCATCCAACTGTATCCTTTGCAATTAAAGCCCATGAGAAGGATCAAGTTGATAATTCCAAAGCATTAATATATGAAAGACAAACATTTGCAAAATTTGGCAAAAAAGCCAAAGAAAGTTATGATGTCATATGATGTTGACTAACAAATTGAATTTTTGTTTATGCACAAATGGCGTGTGTCCATATTTTGATTGAAGTGTCTTACAAACTTTACACCATTCCATGGTTGGAAATGGAACCCGATTCCCACTAAAATCTGGATTAGATATGGAGAGAGTCCAGTAGAAATTCTATAATTAGGAATATTTATGTAAATTTTTTTTTATTATGTATAAATAATCGTAATTGTTACATTATGAACTCTGTAGCTTAGGAAATTGGGCTTATAAATATAAAGGTATCTAATATACTCATTTAATAAGTTAATATCTGACTATATTTCTATATGCTACATTGACTCTATTTAAATATGGGTTACAATAAAATGAGTAAGTATAAAATGTTTTTTTTTTTTTTGTAATTTATACAACTAAACCATTATGTGTTTTCAAAGTTGACAATTGTCTTTACTGGGAATATAATTCTCATAATTTTGGCATAATATATTCATATTAAATATTACTCATGCTAATGTTTTGCATAGCCCTTGAGGGAATGGATGTGGATTGAGGTTTCGTTAGTAAAACTTATTCAAGTAATCTAGAATATTAATAAAGCTATACTTAATGATGGAGCACAAGAGTTACGTATTCTATAAAAATAAATATATATTCTATCAAGTTTGAAATTCTAACAAAGAGTTATAAACCATGTTATGTATTATTGACATTATGATATTGCTTGAAATACAATCAATATTGTCTTAATAGTGAGATGGCATGTTGTTAAATGATAAATAGGAATTTTTGTAAAATTTCTACTATAATATTTAGAATAGCAATTGTAATATCTAGTAGTTTTACACTATGCTAGACTTTAAGATAAGAATATAAGAAGTCATAAGAAGAAGTAAAAGCCCAATCAGATGAGAAACAAAACTAAAAAATAGCTAAATTTTAATTCAAGGGCAACCAAAAGGAGTTTTTATTAGGAATTCAAATATTTGACAAGATATTAAGAGAATAAGATATTTTTCATCATTATATGACTAAATAAAGTTACCAAATCAACCATAGTTGATAAAATTGGCCAAAACCATAATTGCACGCAAACTAAGGTAACTAGTGGCACAAGTATAGATTAAGCTATTTTAAGCCACTATAAACCCTTAATTTTTACTTTTTGAGTAAAGGAAAAATTCAAATGATATATAGAGTAAAATAGTCCAGAAGAACAAAACTAAAAAGGGAGAACAGATTAAAAATAATTGTAGGGGTAAAAGAATCAATTTAACTATAAGGCAAGAAAAATTAAAGATTTAGAAAACATGAGAATTAACTTGAGAAATGTATATTGTAACACCATATTTTTAAGACTCAATTCATACAATTCTCATGCCTCATTATATGTTTATTCTATAGGAGGCAACATGATGTCATTCATTTTCATGGATAAGTTATATTTTTCTATAGGTAAAATTTTTCTTTCAGAGTCCCGTGGGCCATACGGAATCATGTATCATATTCTCATATTTAAATACATAGATACAAGCCATTTCCATCATCAGAATTTGCCTAGAGGTCATGCAAAGCAAAGGGAAGCATGAAATCTCATGGAGTAATTTCAGACAGAATTTGGCTTTTCTATCATAAATTTTGGAAAATCATAACTAATTCTAGAAAAATTGAAATTATACATTCTTGGCCATTCTGGAAAGCTACACATACCTAATTTATACTAAAAATATGTTTAGACCATGAAAAATAATACAAAAGATTTTTGACATTCAAAATATTCTAGAGGTTAGGCTGTTCACTAGTGTTGTCATAGAATTTTGCAACAAACTTAAAAAATGTCTAATTAATTTTAAAAAAATTCAATTCATGTAAATGATACCAATCTAGAAAACAATGGATATTATTTAGAGGGAAAAATAACTCTAGACTAGTTCAGGCACTTCTAGACCTTGAAACCTAATCAAACAGTACCTGAGGTCAGTTGGGGCACTTGATATTAGGCAGAAGCTTCAAAAATTCATATCTCTTTTTCTAGACATCTAAATGAGGTGCTTTAGTTGGCACAACTCATTGGGAATGTCTAGTTTCTTTATATAAAATTTTGTGGCAATTGGACATCATTTGAGCCCTGTGTGATAGATTTCATTTTTAGACCAAGTAAATAGTGCATCAAACCAAAATCAGAATTTTTGCCAACTTTAAAAATTCATCAAATATTCTTTAGACCTTCGATCTTTAGCTTCCCAAAAAGCTCTCAACAAACTCTAATTGTTTGTCAAATCCCAAATTAAGAAGAGCTCATTTAGACAAAAAGTGATATAGGATTCCAATATAGTCAATTTTAGCTTCATATAAGATACCAAAATATCCAAATAGCTTTCCTTACAGTTTGGTGCTTCTTAGGCTAGTCTAAATGTATAATTAGGACTTGTGTGAGCTGCCCAAATGGTCCCAAATCTCATGTCTCACAATTTCGCCATCTCACTTGTATTTATACATACTTGCATCAAACTTTTAAGAAGCACAATTTGCCATTACATACTCAAATCACATTTTAGCATTCACATAACATATCCTTTCATTTATACATCACATATTAATATAATTATACATGTTCAAGATGTAACACCCCGAAATTAATTAAGGTGTTAATAATGTATTTGGACTAATTAAGAATAATTATCATGAAATAATTAGGTAAGCTTTATGAATGAAAATTTATAGAGAAATAAGTTATTAATACAGGTTTAAGATTTCATTTGGGTTAAAGCTTAATTGGGGCCCAAAATTTAATTTGAATAAGTCATGGATAAGGATTTATAGAGGCCTAATAATTTTTGGGTGTAAGCCTAACTCCTTATCATGAGACTTGGGCCAAGAGAGATTGCCTAGTAATGGCCCAATTTGATTTAGTAGAATAGGGGCCCAAGACCCAATTTATGTGAGTTGGCCTAACGCACATTAGGCCCAAATTAGATTGGTTCTTGAAATTTGGCCTGACCCAACTATAACTCTAAAACCCAACTCATGAGATTCAACCCAACTAACACCAACCTTTGAACCTACCAGAATTTGGGCCTTAAGGTCAGCATACTTCATTTAAACTTAAAGTGTTCTGCAGCCCACCTCACCAAACAAAGGCACATATCTGAATCTAAGTGGATTTTGGGCTGTAGGGTTGGCCCAAACTCATCTAAAACCCTAACCTACTTAGCCCCTTACCCTCTATTTTGCAGACTAACTTAATTTTAGGCAAAGGAGAACTCTATTTTCGCATAGGAAGAGAGGAGGCTAGGTTTTTCTGCATTCCTCTACCATTTCCCACTTCTAGAGGAAGATTTGGCCAAGGTAATCTATATAAAACATGTCCCTCTCATTCTCCTCTTTATTTTGGTTAAACTAATTTTTGGTTTTGAGCATTTTCATCTTCTTCTCAAATCTAAAACTTGTTGTTTGGTGCTTCCATAGTGGATTTTTGGAGGTTAAGGCTATGGATGTTGTTAAGTGAGTATCTCCTTCCCATTTTAATGCATTTTTGTTAGTTTGAGACCCCTATAGTTGACCTATGAAATGTACTTTGGTTTCATGTGAAATTACCCAGAAAAAGTAGTGAACTATAGCAATTTCTGGTGTGGGAAAGTTAGAAACTGAAATTAAATCCCTTGGTAATTAGGTGAGTAACCTCTAGGCTATCATTAGCAGTTCAACTCTTTGGATATCTGATTTGTTGATTAGAAATGATGATAATTATGCTTGTTATAGGCTTGATGTACATTTAGATTATTATGGTAGTTAGGGGAAGAGTAATTGGCTTTATTGAAGTAACTGGGGTTATTTTCCTAATTCCATGTATATGCTCATGTTAATCTACTATTTATTACACATGCTTGATTTTGAAATGCTAAATGACTAGTTGACCACTTGATTGTTATTGTAATTGGACCTTGTGAATCCATGGTGGAGTTGTGGTGCAGCTGCCACCCATGCATGTGCTTCGATCGAGCATCAGGTTATGATTAGACCCTAGATACACTGAACCCTAGTTATGCTCATTATAGAGTAGATGCCGTGGATGGACCTCTCTCGGTATTATTGGCCATTAACATGTTATGTATTACTGCTGGTATGGGACAGTAGTCATTGGTAGTTCTACTAGTTCATTTGCAAATTGAATTAATGATTCTGGTATTGATGACATGAATTGCATTAGATTGATTAACTTGTACATGTATATGAAAATTGCCCTTTTGTTACTGAGATTGTATATCTCACCCTGTTGTGGGCTAACATAGGTTTTGAAACCTTGACAAATTGTATTGTCACCAGCTTTACAAGTTTTGTATCATTGCTGTATTGCATCATGAATTGCCAAGTGTAGGAGTTGTGTTTTGTTAACATAGGATGTAACCATTGAGAAATAGGCTCCATGTTAGCTGTTGATGGATGTATGAACTTTGACACTTATTTTGGCTTGTGAATCTATGATATAACTGACTATTTGAGTAATATAATCCCATGATATGTTAATTATAGAATTGACTATTGAAGCATGAAATATCCAATGAAAGTATGATTGAATGACCATTGTGGGAAATTTATGAATTTGCTGACGTAAAACCCATGGATGAGTAGGGAAATCCATATTTAAATGCTAGATGGATAATGTTACGATGGCTATGGTAAATCAGCTAGATAAATGCTATTAGAACCTCATAACAAGTGGAAGAGTGGCCCTAGAGAGTCCCTAGATAGAGAGTGGAGAGTATGAGACAAGGTTTTAAGAGTAGTAGGATAAAAAGGCATTTGGCCGTGGCTAAAACATTGTTAGCCACGGCCAATAGTAGTGAAGTTGCCCAAGGAGAGTACCAGAGAGTAATTCGCCGCAGCGAAATATGGAATTGGCCGTGGCGAAATATGAGAGGCAAAACTGGGAGTCGTCCAGAGGGTAATCCACCGCGGCTAAATGGGAATTGGCCGCGACGAACATTTGCGAAAAGGAGCCAGGCATTCCAGAGAGGAATTGGCTGCGCCAATAGTGAGAGGCGAGCGAGTTAGGTTCCAGAAGGCTTTCTCACCGCGGCCACCGCGGTGAAGGTCTAACTTGCTGCGGCTATCATCACGACGAAATTAGTAACGATGCGAGGGGTGAAATCGAGGGTAATTGGCCTCGGCTAAGGGGAAATTAGCCACAGTGAACATTCTGAAACCCTTATATTGGCTAGGAAATCTTAGTTTTTCATATGATAACCTCAAGGGATGATTTATAAATAGTGATAAAAGATTCATGTGAGTTGAAATGGATAGGTAATAGAATCAAGGCTTATAAATACATGTTTGTTTTCCCTAATATATGTAAGCGTTGGTAATTATATGGTTGATGACTCTAATAACATTAAGGTTCAAATTTTCCTACATTCCCATAATGTAATTAGTCTTAATGTCATGTAACCCTAGTTTATGGTTATTAATCACGCATTTAACCTTAACTACAATGAGTAAAAGTTAGGGTCGTCACACAAGAGGTCATAGACCATATACAACAATGGGTTATATCATTTGACATCAATATGGCTTTAAAGAACAAAATTCCAACACTTTAGTGTCATGCTTTCATTCCTCATGTAGTTGGCTTCCATTTCCTTGGTCTCTTGACCCACCTAGCAAGTTAGAACATTAGAAAAGAGGGGATGAGATTTAAAAAATCCCAATAGCTCATCTTCCATTCAATCATATATAAAGCATGCAATAATAAGTCTCATAAATGCATGCATGGCATATGGACATGTGCGATCATTCAAGAAGCACTCTGTGCATTTGAAAAAGTCATACATAGCATACATAAGCTTGCCAAGCAAGTGGATTGGCCTCACCCATTTACTTGTGAATTTTGGATTTGCCTCACCCATTCTTTAAGAGGTTTTTAGACTCAACCATGCTCTTAGAAGCCAACCTCACTTTTTGGAGACTCTTTACTTTGTCTCAACTAATTTTAAGGGTTCTTGGCTCATCCTCACTATAGCTAAAGGTTCTTGACCTCACCACACTCAATCAAACCAAGGTAAACATCATTTGGAAAATATAATACATCATCATGATAGCATGGAGTAAGAGCTCATGCTAGAATATTTTCCATGGCTTGAAATATACATTCATATATTTAAAGACAAGTAAAACAAACAATCAAGCATGAGAGAAGATGAAGAGAGCTACCTTGCTAGAATTTATACATTTTTTTCTTAAGCCTTGAATCCTCTCTGTTGACCTCATGCACTAAGAAGGTAGAGATCATTCCTCTTGGCTTAGACACATCATATAGAAGCTAATTATACTCTTGAAGTAAAGTCTAAGGCCATACAATTTGCTTAGATATTAGCTTAGCTCATTAGCCTCTTTATGTTTCCAAGAATGCACCTAATGAAGCAACATCTATCAAATAAATTTTAGGCTCCATTCTTTCCTTTCAAATATGATTCTTGACTCATTTTAAACCTCTTGGAGTCATCACACAATTAAAATAGAAAGCCTAACTACATGTTGCTTCTTTAAGTCATATTATGGAACATAAAGCATCAACTCATTTTATAAGCTTTCTAAATTTTTTCCA
The DNA here is from genome assembly GCA_032878935.1 of Erythrophleum fordii. Classification (NCBI taxonomy): domain Eukaryota; kingdom Viridiplantae; phylum Streptophyta; class Magnoliopsida; order Fabales; family Fabaceae; genus Erythrophleum; species Erythrophleum fordii. The sequence goes on along the minus strand of JAVQMF010000025.1, from coordinate 1,105,467 downwards.
AGGCTTCTCCTTATATTTATTCATCATATATGGCTTAAAAATGGATTTAGAAAATTTTAAAACTCTCCCTAGATATGGTAACCCTCTTAGGCTGAGACAATGAAGCATAATGGCCTTCATAGACTTTGCTTTGTTTCCTTGATGGAGGAAGCACATGGGAAGACTTCTAAGTATCTTAGGAGTTCATTTAAACTCTCATTTAGACATAGGAATCAAGGTATCAAATCAGATTTTACAAAGAACATATAAACCCTAAACTTTGCATCTTAAATTTTCATGGTTATTTGTTAATTCTCTTTGCATATTCTTAATCTCTACACCCTTTTTCCTAATAATCACCCTTGGTTCTGCCTAAAAATCAAACCCTTCTAGGGTTTCTTGAGTGGGGCGAAATGGTGAAGAAAGAGGAGGAAGGGATAGCAACTATGAAAGAAGAAATTACTTTATTTTCTTACTTTTTCTCACTTGAATCTTGTCTTCTTTGAGCTCCTTTCTTCAAATCTAATTTTTTTCCTTAATTTCTCCCTTAAAATATATTTATAAATTTCATTATAATCAAAGAAAACAAAAGAGAATGGAGGAGAAGAGATTTGGAAGGAACAAAGCATGAAAAACTACTAAATTTTCTTACCTTTTAGCTTGAATTTCTCCTCCTTTTCTTCCTCCTTTTATGCGCCTCATCCCCTAAGGTTTTCTCTGGTTTTTAGGCAGAGCTTGGTCGACCAAAATGAAGGGGGAGAAAGGGCACATCATATATATAGATGGGAGGAAGAAACACTTTTCAAAAATTTCTATTTTACCCTTCATTTTTGACATTTTTGTTTCTACTTCGTTTTAACTCCTTTTTTAGAACCGTCTTTTCCATTATAAATTTAGGTTCTTAATTTAGTAAAATGCCTTTGGAATCACTCAAATCGGAGCTAAAATCTTTCCAAACAAATCCCTCAAAGTTCGAGTGCATTGACATTGGAAAACATCCAGCGTAGGGGCTTTAGTTGTCCCTGCCCTTCCCATGATTTTTAAGGCCTCTGAGAACCTTGAAGAACTCAAAAATTTTATTTAAAAAGCCCTTCTATGTGAATTCCAAAAATTGCTCAAAATTACGAAAATGCTATTACATTTGGTAAGTTTTTTGTAATAAATTGTTTCTTCATTCTAACTCTATTTTTCTTTCTATCTGAACTTAGAATTCTCATTTTTAGGAGTCTAGAATGCTTCCCAAATTTTTTGGGACCTTAACTAAGTCATTTCAATGGACTTTCTTTTATATCCGATGAATTTCGTTCATTGACGAAGAAACTATATGTTATATTTCTTTCATTTTCAGAGAACCGAATGTTATATTTCTCCCCCCTTAAATAAATTTTGTCCTCGAAATTTGGGGTATACTTTCCTATTACTCTTTTCTTTTATAGCTAAATGATCTTTTTTTACCCTTCTTCCTGGCTCTATATGTTTTTTTCAGCGATTTCACTTGTTTGAATTTTTGTTCAGCTAGGGAATTTTTATTACCTGCTCTTAATAAAGGCTCTATTATTATAACATACTAGCTAGTTCTTTTCATAAGGGAAAGGAGTTTGAGCTCTAAAGGCCTATCCTGAGAGGGCTTACTAATCATATTTGATTAGTTTCAACCCGTCTGTAGGGATTAACATTCTTTCAGTGGACTCATTTACATTCTTGGGAGGTAACTTATTTCGTATCAAATATCCCGTGTCCTTTCTCAATGGCTTATCATAAAGTCATCATCTTTTCTGTTCATTACAGCCATCGGAGGTTCCTGTCTGTTTGTTTGCTTATTTATATGTACCGTCCATTGTTCTTCTCTGCATTATTTCTTATTAGCTCATCTCGTAATAACCATTCACATTTCTTTCTTTCATAAGCCTCACATCTCAATTACTTACTGGGATTACAACTCCTTTGAGGAGTTTTTACTTTCAATGATCATAATTTCTCTGTGTACTACTACATCTATCTCTGTAGACTGGGACTTTTTTCACTTTCTTTGCTCACTTACAGTGGCATTTTATAATCCCTCGTTTTAACTTTAATAAGCTTAACATATGTATTTCATACTAGCATTGAAGAGTGATTACCACTGACTACTATTAAGCTCTAGTGTGATGCTAGCTATTCTTACAATTTTACTCACTAGAGATATACTATACCACTTACCTCATGTGAAAATTGTGCCCGACCCCTTTTTAAATACATAGGCTAGTATATGGGGATCTTTTTATTTCTCGATCAGGGCAAATGTCTGCTGGGTAGTGGTTCATCTGGCTCTAATTCTGGAAAGCTAATTTCTTGCTTTCTGCATCCCATATACTATGCTCATCTCTTAAGAGAGCTAATTAATGATCTAACTGTCAGAGTAAATCTTTTATATCTCTGTGGCAATGGTCCACCAAACTCAAGAGATTTCTAGTCTCTGAGATAAAAGCTAACTAAAACTGTACTAGTCTCTGAGACTAACTATTCTGTAAAAATTATCTCAAGTCATCATCTCACCAAAGAACTATCATACTATAATTGGGGCTCTCTATAACTCTGTGGGATCTATTGTGACCTTTGGGTCTACTGCAACCTCTCAAAGCCCTGCTAGGGTCTATGGCAACCTGTGCTATGCTGAGATTTACTGCGATCTATCTTTAGGAGACGTCAAAGCCTAAGATCTGTATCTAATAGCAAAACATATACTTACTAAGCTCGGTTACCATCGCTTATAACAATTAAGGCTAAACTCAGAAGTATATCGTGCTCTTCATATAAAGTGGGTTCTATGTCATCTAATTCTCTAGGATCCCGTTATATTGATACTTAGGAGCATCTTAATTTTCATTCATCACTTCTTATGGGATCTTCAGATTCCCACTTCAGCCCTATTTTTACTTGGGCTTTTTTTTCTTACTCTATCTGTACTCAGTTATCTTTTCCTCTCATATCCTGCAGTTTCTAACTATGCCCACATTCTGCTTTTAAGTGTCTTGGCATTAAGGCATCTCATACACTGATGTGGTTAACATTTATGGCAGGAGAGAGGTTATACACTGATCCTTACTCATTTTATTTACATGTACTATAAGGGACTCATATCATACATACTGAACTCATGCTATCTGGATCTAAATATTCTTTACTGGAGATTCCTTTCTGCATGCTTTTCTCATCATTATGATATTACTGGAATCCTTTTACCTCTCTTTTCTGACTCATCTCATTATCTAGCTAACTAGGATACCCTTCGATTATCGAGACACTTTGGTGATTAATGCGTTGTTTGCTATGCACTTAAGTCACATTACTACTAGGTTAGCCAGACCCAATATTATGTAGCCTTTATTGCAAGCAAACCATAACATCAAACACTAATACACCGATGCTTCATGACTGAGCTCGAAGCCACTATCGCCTGTATATTACAAGTTTCCCAATAACCTAAAGTATTCATTTCTTACTTTTCTCTATCTGCCCTATTCTTGTAGAGTGCTCGGGGAAAATAGGATTTTTCCTCTGCTTCATCCCGAGATTCCTCTATATTTCCTAACTATTTTTACTTCAGGCACTATCATGCAAAAAGGGCATCTATGCCAAGAACAAGCGTTCTTCTTCAAGTATTCAAGCACATCGACTAGATATTTATTCTTAACCTATTATGTCATAATTTCTCTCTCTTTTACCTTTCTTATCCTTTTACTTCAGTAAAAAGATACTCTACTACTGGCTGTCTCTATTAACAGTTTGGGTTTCTCTATGCTCAACAGCACCTGTATTTTTCCTGGGTTCCCTTACTTATTCACTCTTTAAAACGTCAAGGGGGTCTACTTTTTCTCATACTCTTACTTTACTCTTAACTAGACTGTTTCTCGGTAAGAAGGGTTCTATTTGATAAAATCCCAGGAATTACATTCTATAGTGCTCTCAGTTTATACTTTTTCTTTGCCTAATACAAGACTAGCCTTCTAAGGCAGTCTTTAATTCCCTCGAACTTCCTTAAGGGTACTAAGGCACTAACTATTATCTCTGTTCATTTTTACGTTCAGATCAGAGCTAGGCTTTCTCTCTATTTAGTCTCTTTAGTTTCATCCCCAAGATCACAGTATAGTATTTCTAGGGTTTTGATAACTCAATCCAAGATACGTGCTCTTAGTATCCGGATTTTATCTTACTAAAAACTTATACTCTACTGGGTGTTCTAATCACTCACGTTCCTTAACCCTATATCATTTTCATATTAGGGAGACTAACTATCGAACCCCTTCTATTTACCTTTCTGGGCTTAGTATACTCATTTGGTCATTACTAAAGCGAGGGCATCTCTTCTACAGTCAGTTTCTTAGTTCTTCCTCGCTTTCTTTATCACTATATTTTATGACTCAGGGGGTCTATCTAGGGAATTTAGTAGCCACTACTGGGTGGCCTCCCTAACTCAGAATATCTCATCTTTTCTTTCTCGATCTAAGAAGAACTTTAATTGAGCCTTTCATTTACAAATCCCACCTGGAACAATGCTACTGCTCATCTCCCCTAGGCTAGCTTACGCTCAACCTAGGCTGTTTATCTTATCAGACTTGTAGCTTACAATAACTTAATGCTTTTCAAAACTATCCTCATTCTCTTCTGGGCCCATGTTATCGGGCTACTTATACTTATCTCTAGGTGTCACCTAGGAGGTACACCTTTCTAGGTCACTTACTATGTGCCTCGCTACTGGTAACGTTACCTCATGTTATTTCGAGGTTACACTAGTATTCTATCATTCAGTGCTTCACAAGATAACACCCTAGGTTGGAGTTAATACCTTAAAGGCAGATCTTAACAACTTCATCATCCCTGTGTCTAACTTCCTCTGTGTTAAGCTTTTCCCTCAGTCTCAACTATTAGGCCCACAGATTTCTTACTAACCTTCCTCGATTATTTATTAAATAATTACTCTTTTTTTCTACTTATACTAGGAGTTCTCCTTCTTTGTAGATTGACTAATCCTTTATCAGCACATTCCTCGAGTTGGCCTAAATATGACTAACAAGGCATTTATACTACCATTCGCCACAGCTCATATCATTCGTCGTAGCTAATTAGCCTTAGGTTTACCCTAGTTTCCTGTTTAAGTATTGGCTGTAGCTAAGTAATGAATTGGTTGCGGCTAACGGCCTCTGATTGGCTTACTTTTGTAAGGATTGGATTTTCACCTTTGGCTACTAACCTAAGTCTCATTGTCTCTATACCTGGCCTATCATCAAACTAGAGAGTTTTACCTCTTGTTTCATTCATGAATATCTAACTATCATTTTCAGGCTGTCAGGGCTCTAAGGGTGTAGCTTGTAACTCAAACTCCTGACTTGAGGGAATTAACCTTTTGGGCTCTAATATTTATCTAAACATTTTAGTGTTATGGCTAAAGGATAACTCTCATTCTCATTTCCCTCTAAATTGGTCCTGTGTAGCAACAATCTCATCTTATACCATGCTGCATCACTAATTGTGTCTATATTAAGCAAGACATCTTAGAATGGCCTGAGTATAACTACCAAGGAGAATTAGGCCTCACATACTCTCTCTAGGAAGCCTCTTCCTATCAACAAGATCTCATCATTTATATTGAAGGCTTACCACTGATCCCGGCGAGCTACCATATCACATAGAGCTCCAGCCGTTTGATCCCTTAACTTTGCTTAAGCTTAGCTCTGCTTAAGCTACTCTAAAGGCCACTCTTTCTCGGTATTTACTAACTATTCCAAGACCATTCTACAACTTACTTATCATGAATAAAGCCACAAACTATACTTATACACTCAACATGTCTCATATAGAACTTTACCTATCCATTTAAGCCTTTACATAGCCCTATTGCTACATCCCCAAGCCAAATCCAAACCGAGAGAGCTTGGAACTTTGCTCTAATACCAATAAATGTAATTCCATACTTTTAAGACTCAATTCATACAATTCCCATGCCTCATTACATGCTTGTTCTATAGGAGGCAACATAATATCATTCATTTTCATGGATAAGTTACATTTCTCTATGGTAAAATTTTTCTTCCGAAGTCATGTGGGCCATATAAACTCATGTATTATATTTTCATATTTAAATACATATATACAAGCCATTTCCATCATCAAAATTCACCTAGGGGTCATGCAAAGCAAAGGGAAGCATGAAATCTCATGCAGTAATTTCAGACAGAATTTTAGCTTTTATGTCATAAACTTTGAAAAATCATAACTAATTCTAAAAAAAATTGAAATCATGTATTCTTGGCCATTTTGGAAAGCTACACATGTCTACTTTATATTAAAAATATGTATAGATCATGAAACATAACACAAAAGATGTTTGACATTCAAAATAGTCTAGAGGTCTCGCTATTCATTAGGGCTATCACAGAATTCTGTAGCAAATTTCAAAAATATCTAATTAATTCTACAAAAATCTAATCTATTCCAATGATACCAATATGAAAATTTATGGATGTTAGATAGAGGAAAAAATAACTCTAGACCAATTCAGGCACTTCCAGATCTCAAAACCTAATCAAATAGTACCTGAGGTCAATTGAGGCGCCTGATATTGGGTAGGAACTTCAAAAATACATATCTCCTTTTTTAGACATCCAAATGAGGTGTTCTAGTTAGCACAAGTTACTACAAATGTCAAGTTTCTTCATACAAAATTTTGCAGCAATTGGACATCATTTGAGCCCTATGTGACAAATTTTATTTTCAGACCAAGTAAACAGTGCATCAGACCAAAATCAGAATTTTTGCCAAATTTCAAAATTCATCAAATATTCTCTAGATCTCTAAAACTTTTGTTCTTTACCTTCTCAAAAAGCTCTTAATAAGCTCTAATTTCATGCCAAATCTCAAATCAAGAAGAGCTCATTTGGACAAGAAGTGACATAGGATTCAAATATAGGATACCAAAATATCTAAATAGCTTTCTTTGGGGTTTGTCACCTCTTGGGTAAGTCTAAACACATAATTAGGACTTATCTGAGCTACCCAAATGACCCCAAACCTCATGTCTTTTAATTTGGCCAACTCACTTACATTTATACATACTTGCATCAAATTTTCAAGAAGCACAATTTGCCATTACATACTCAAATCACATTCTAGCATTCACATGACATATCCTCTCATTTATACATCACATATTAATATAATGATACATATGCAAGAGGTCATAGACCATATACAATAATGGGTTATATCATTTGACATTAATATAGCCTTAAAGAACAAAATTCTAACACTTTAGTGTCATGCTTTCATTCCTCATATAGTTGGCTTCCATTTCCTTGGTCTCTTGATCCACCTAGCATGTTAGAATATTGGAGAGGAGGGGATGAGATTCAAATAATCTCAATAGCTCATCTCTTATTCAATCATACATAAAGTATACAAAATAAGTCTCACAAACGTGCACATGGCATATGGACATGTGCAATCATTCAAGAAGCATTCTTAACATTTGAAAAAGTTATACATAGCATACATAGGCTTGCCAAGTAAGTGAATTGGCCTCACCCATATATTTATGGATTTTGGACTTGCTTCACACATTCTTTAAGAGGTTCTTGGACTCAACCATGCTCTTGGGAGTCAACTTCACTTTTGAAAGACTCTTTACTTTGTTTCAACCAATCTTAAAGGTTCTTGGCTCATCCTCACCATGGCTAAAGGTTCTTGGCCTTACCACACTCAAGCAAACTAAGGTAAACATCATAAACATCATTTGGAAAATATAATGCATCATCATGGTACCATAGAGTAAGAGCTCATGCTAGAACATTTTTCATAGCTTAAAATATACATACACACATTTAAAGACAGGTAAAGTAAGCAATCAAGCATGAGAGAAGATGGAGAGAGTTACCTTGCCAGCATTTGTACATTTTTTCCTTAAGCCTTGAATCCTCTCCCTTGATCTCATACACCCAAGAAGGTGGAGACCATTTCTCTTGGGCTAGACACATCATATGGAAGCTAATTATACTCTTGAAGTAAAGTCTAAGGCTACACAACTTGCTTAGATACTAACTTGGCTCATTAGCCTCTTTATGTTTCTAAGAATACACCTAATGAAGCAACATCTATCAAATAAATTCTAGGCTCCATTCTTTTCTTTTAAATCTGATTCTTGACTCTTTTTAAGCCTCTTGGAGTTATCACACAATTAAAATAAAGAGCCTAACTTCATGTTGCTTCTTTAAGTCATATTATGAAACATAAAGCATCAACTTATTCTATAAGCTTTCTAAATTTTTCCCAAGACTTCCCCTCATATTCATTCATCATATATGACCTAAAAATAGCCTTAGAAAATTTTAAAACTCTCCCTAGGTATGGTAACCCTCTTAGGTCGAAAGGATAAAGCATAATGGCTTCATGGACTTTGCTTTGTTTCCTTGATGGAGGAAGCACACATGGATACTTTTAGGGATCTTAGAAGCTCATTTAAACTCTCATTTAGACATAAAAATCAAGGTATCAAATTAGATTTTACAAGGAATATATGAAACCCTAAACTTTGTATCTTGAATTTCCATAGTTATTTGTTAATTCTCTTTGTATATTCTTAATCTCCATACCTTTTTTCCTAAGAATCACTCCTAGTTCTGCCTAAAAATCAAACCTTCTTAGGGTTTCTTGAGTGGGACGAAATGGTGGAGAAAGATGAGGAACGGATAACAATTATAGAAGAAGAAATTACCTTATTTTCTTGCTTTTTTTTTCACTTGAATCTTGTCTTTTTTGAACTCTTCTCTTCAAATCTAAAGCTTTCCCTTAATTTCTCCCTTAAAATAGATTTATAAACTTCATTATAATCAAAGAAAATAAAGGAGAATGGAGGAGAAGAGGTTTGGAAGGAAGAAAGTTTAAAAAACTACTAAATTTCCTTACTTTTAGCTTGAATTTTTTCTCCTTTTCTTCCTCCTTTTGTGTGCCTCATCCCCTAGGGTTTTCTCTAGTTTTTGGGCAAAGCTTGGTCGACCAAAATGAAGGGGGAGAAAGGGTACATCATATATAGAGGTGGGAGGAAGAAACACTCTTCAAAAATTTTCATTTTGTCCTTTATTTTTGGCATTTTTGTTTTTACTTTGTTTTAGCTCTTTTTTTAGAACCGTCTTTTCCATTATAAATTTTAGGTTCCGAATTTAGTAAAATGCCCTTAGAATCACTCAAATCAAAACTAAAACCTTTTCAAATGAATCCGTCAAAGTTTAGGTACACTGACATTGGAAAACATCCATAGGAGGGGCTTTAGCTGTCTCGAGTCTTCCCATGGTTTTCAAGGCCTCTGAGAACCTGGGAGAACTCAAAACTTTCATTTTAAAAGTCCTCCTATATGAATTCAAAAAATTACTCAAAATTATGAAAATGTCATTACGTTTCGTAAGTTTTTCCTAAGAAATTATTTATTCATTTTAGCTCTTTTTTTTTATCTAAGCTTGGGATTCTCATTTTTAGGAGTCTAGAATGCTTTTTAAATTTTTTGAGACCTTAACTAAGTTATTTGGGAGACTTTCTTTTGTATCCAATGAATTTCGTTCATTGACGGAGAAATCGTACGTTATATTTCTCACATTTTCTCTCGTTTTCAGAGAACCAGATGTTACATATATCTTTCATTATAATATTATAAAACAAGGTTAGTAGATTAAGATGAGGGTGGTTTAGTTAAATCCTTAATGATGTATAGTTTAGAGCTCTCAATGATGAGATTTTAGTCTGGACTTTTCCAGACTATTTTTTAAGTTACTGTTAACTCTGAGTAGATATTTTTAATGAAGAAATTTAGAATTTAGAAATTTAAAAAGGTAGAACAAATTAAAAATAATTGTAAGGGTAAAAGAATCATTTTAACTATAAGGCAAGAAAAATTAAATATTTAGAAAACATGAGAATTAACTTGAGAAATGTATAGCCTTCATCATAATATTATGAAACAAGGTTAGTAGATTAAGATGAGGGTAGTTCAGTTAAATATTTAACGATGTACAATTTAGAGTTCTCAATGATGAGATTCTAGTCTGGACTATTCTAGACTATTTTAAGTTACTATTAACTTTGAGTAGATATTTTTAATGAAGAAATATGAATTTGGTCTAGAGCAATTCATTTTTGAAAAGACTAAAAATTGTGCTCAAATGGAGGAAATGAAATGTAAGGACAAAATAATTATTTTAAAAAAAATGTAAACCATAGTTATATATATATATATCATGCCCTCTTCTTCTTCCTCACTTTATGATAGACTTTTAGCAGCAATTTCAGCTTCTATTGTGGCATGAAAAAAGGGTGGAGAGAGAAGGTAAAGTAAGCAAAGAAAGGTAAGAAAATGTACTAAATGTTGCTATGCTATAGTTATGAAACTATCTTTACTCCTTATGCTCACTCTCATGGTGGGTTTAATTTTTAAAAAAGGCAAAGTTTATGGCTGTCACCTTGAGTGAAAGAGCTCATTTAAAGAAACCAATTATACTAAAAGAATCTCAATTAAGAAAGCTTCAAAATAAGATATGATTCAAGTTAGGAAAATTTTCTATTCTTGGAACCCTGGCACCTTGTAATTTCAACCTAAAGAGAGAGGGAAAAGAATTTGTATTATGTAATCAAGGGTTAAGAGAAAATTCCACTTTTGCAATGCCTTCCATTTTGTTACACTGAGGGTATAAAAATATGGACACACGCCAAGCACACACAGAGTACCTATCAACTAATAGCAACCAAAACAACGAAAAGAAAATAAAAGATCAGTATATCCCTATTACCATTGATAAAGATATGGATGTCATGTATACATTTTATTCCATATCATTACCCCCTTTAAAGGCATCCTTGTCCTTAAGGATGTAGTGCAACTATACATTTAGGAAAGCAATGCAGAATATCTATCCAAGTTTCCCACATGGCTTCCTCTAGCAACTCACCCTTCTAATGAATTAGCATTTGAGTAATAGCTCGGTGTTGTTTTTATATGATGCGCTTATCCAATATAGCATAGGATTCCTTTGGGAACTTAGTGGCATTAAGCTTATCTGAAGGATGATGTATAGGCACATATAGGTCAGTGCACTTCTTCAAAAGAAAGACGTTAAAAGTAGGATGAACCTTTGAAGAGGTAGGTAAAGATAAGGTGTAAGCCACATCATTTACACAAGCTTCAATCTAATAAGGGTTGAAATAATAAGGGGAAAGCTTCTTAGAACTGTGCCTTTCAACTGAGACTTGCTAATAAGGATGTAATTTGAGGAACACCAAATCACCCACCTGAAATTGGCCCTTAGATCTATTCCTATCAGCATACTGTTTCATCCTATTGACAACACATTGAAGACTATCCTTTAGCTTAGTTATCAACAATTCACGAGTAGTAAAAGAGCAGTCAATGGATTCTATAGCTGACTTATAGGGTAGATAAGGAAGTTGTAATGGTAAAGGCTGACCATACATGATTTCAAATGGAATAGTACCTGTAACAGTGTCTTAGGAAGTATTGTACCACCATTCGACTAAAGGAAGCCACTTAACCTAATCTCATGGTGATTGCCATGAACAGTTGTATAAGTACTATTCTAGGCATCAATTTAAAACTTCACTTTATCTATCCAATTATGGATGATACACAATGGACATCATTTGTTCAACTCCCAACCTGAGTAAAAATTCTTACCAAAATTGGCTTGTGAAGAGGGGGTCTCGATCACTCACTATGTTAGCAGAGGCCCTATGTAATTTGTAGATGTTATCAAGGAAGATTTAAGCTAGGTCAGCAGTTATAAATGGGAAAGCTAGGGTGATAAAATAGGCATATTTACTTAATCTATCAATAATAACCCAAATATTGTCTTTACCTCTCAATTTAGGCATATGTTCGATGAAATCCATGGCAATACTTTGCCACACACCATTTGGTGTAGGTAAAGGATGAAGAAGGCCAGGATAAGTGATTGATTCATACTTGCACCTTGTATCACATCGCTTAAGGAAGGATTTTATATCATTCATCATTCCCTTCCAATAAAAAAAGGCACGTATACATTTGTAAGTTGACTTCAGAACTCGAATGTCCCTTTTGAGGACTAGTATGAAGCCACTACATAATAAGGTGTTTTAGCTTAGCAAGTATAACATCTAAATCATTAACAATTTTCTTAAAGATAGGATCTTGCTGCCATTGGGATTGAATTTTATGCCACAATTCTATAAAGATAAAAGAAACACATAACTGCAACAACCTACTATGAGAAGCGTGTGATAATGCATCAGCAGCCCCATTATCTTTACCCTTCCTATGTTTAATTTCATATTGCAACCTATCAATTTTGTGATCCAAGTGTAATAGGAAGGGGTGGAAAGATGATACTCCAATAGAAATTTTGAGACTCCTTTGGTCAGTTAGGATTGTAAAAGGCTGAATTCTCAAGTATTAGTACCATTTTGTAACAACATAGACAATATGCTGTTGTTAAGTCATTATGAGAAGCTGTCTCCAAAGTAAAAGGTTGTAACAGTCCCCTTTATAACTTAGTGAGGGGTTTAGCAATAATGCCATAGGAACAGATGAAATGACAGAAATAACTAAAGAGTCCAAAAAATCCTCTTAATTCTTTTACTAACTTTGGTACTAGCCAATTAACTATTGCTTTTAACTTAGAAGAATCAACTACCACCTTCCCATCAAAGATAGGTATTCTTAGAGATGAAATGACAGAAATATTGCTTTTAGAAAAAGAACACTTACTTCACATAAAATTGATAAGTGTGGGGTGCTATTGTTAAGTCAAAGCTGTACACAACCCAATTCCTATATAAAAGAAGCAAATATCTGTTCTGATCCCTTAAAGTAAAAGGTTGTAACAGATCTGGAAGTTGAAGAACTGGAGCTTCAACTAAGGCCCCTTTAAGAGTTGAGAAAGTTTGTTCAACTTCAGAAGTCCATCTTAAATCCATCTTTTATAAGCAACTTAGTGAGGGGTTTAGCAATAATGCCATAGGAACAGATGAAATGACAGAAATAACTAAAGAGTCCAAAAAATCCTCTTAATTCTTTTACTAACTTTGGTACTAGCCAATTAACTATTGCTTTTAACTTAGAAGAATCAACTACCACCTTCCCATCAAAGATAACATGCACAGAATATTCAATGCTAGTAACAATAAAGGCACATTCACTTCTCTTCACATAAAATTGATTTCTTCACAATATGTCCAACATTATATGTAGGTGGTAGAGTTTCTAAGTCAGAGCTGTACACAAGGATGTCATCAAAGAATACAAGCATATATTTTTGTAAAAGCTAAGCAAATATCTAGTTCATGATCCCTTAAAAAGTAGAAGGAATGCAGTTAAACCAAATAGCATAACTAAATACTCATAATGGCCTGCATGTGTTTGAAAGGCAATTTTATGGACATCTTCACTCTTTATATGAATCTAGTGGTACCCAGATCGTAAATCGAGCTTGGAAAAAATTTTAGCTTTACTCAACTTATTATCAATAAGATCTTCTATCAATGATATAAGAAAGCTATTTCTCACCGTAGCTTTGTTAAGTGCTCTATAATCAACACACATTCGCCAAAACCCATCTTTCTTCTTGACTAAAACCATAGGTGAAGTAAATAGTGATGAACTATGATGTATAATACTTTGTTCTAGCATATCCTTAACCAAACCATTTATAACATCCTTTTGAAATACAAGGTAGCGATATAGCCAAAGGTTCAAAGGGTTAGTTCTCTCTTTGAGCACAATCTAATGGTCATGCCTCCCTCTATTATCTTGGGCTCTTTAAAAATATCATCAAAAGAAGATAGCAATTGTTCAATGGAAGATGGTACAGCCGTTAGTGATGCAACAATCACCATAGTAAGCAACATTTTCAGAATATGGAACTAACTATAAGGCCATAAGATTTGAATGAACATGCAGCAATTTAAGCATCTTATTGTCATCAATAATGTGACTTCTTTAAGCAAAAAAAAGTAGTAAGCTTGACATTCAACCATTCCATATAAATTCCATTACTAAATTCTTGTAGTCAAGTTGGATTATACCCAATTCACTAAGCCATTGCATACCAAGAACCATATCACATCCAGCAAGTGGAAGATGAATCACATCCATAGTGAATTCAACTCCTTGAGCTACCCAAGAAACATCATAACATTTTTCAATGCCAAGCATTTTGTTTCCATTAGCCATAGTGACTATAAAAGGTTTAGTTTGCTATATAGGTAAATGCAATTCTCTAGCCACCACAGAGTCTAAAAAATTATGGGTACTACCAATATCAATTAAGATGTACAACAGCCTTCGCCCCACCTTGCCTCCAATGCACAAAGTATTATAAATGGAAGTACCAGACAGAGTATTCAAGGAAATAATGGGTGTGTTTTGCATTCCCTCTTCTGTGACAGCATCAAAGTGACCTTCAAGCATTTGTATTTCCACTCTAGAACCACTAGTAAGCTCTCCATCCATCTCCATGAAGAATACCTATATCTTCTTTTTCTGAGGACACCCATGCATAGGTGAATATTTATCATGGCAAAAGTATTATAGGTTTTTGGTCCTACACTCTTCTAGTTCAGCAAGTGATAATTTTTGTTTAAAAGTGTAATTAGGTCACCCCAACAAGCCTTTAGAGCTACTTGGTACCACAGCATTAGTACCATGGGAGATTGGTTTCTTATACTCACTAGTAGGAGTTTTGGGTTTCTCAGAAGATACAATAGCATTAGAAATAGGAGGAAAAGGTAATAATCCTTTCATCATTTTTGGAGAAAACTTTCCACCAATCAGGTTCAAAGTATACTGCTACTGTGAATTTATGTGAGACTCTTGGAGTTGGGCTAGCTTCTGAGCTTCCAACAATGACTGTAGATGAAGCACCTTAACACCCGAAGCTAATTCAGGTTTAAGACCACCAATAAAGCAGCTGAGTTTCCTTGCATCTGATAAGTCTAGCTTGCAAATTAAGGTGTCAAACTCAGCTTGATAATCTAACAAACTCCCCTTCTGCCTTAAGTGCATCAACTCCTCCATAGGATCATCATATAACTATCCAAATCATATGCGAATTAGCTTCAACGAACACATTCTAAGGAATTGTTCCATTGTGACTACACTTGAAATGTTGAAACCATTTATATGCTTCATCACTAAGCGCCACACTAGCTATCATAGTTTTTCGAGTCTCTGGAGTTCCATCGAGAGTGAAGAAATGCTCACACTTAGTGAGCCGATGTCAAACTCTTAGGGAAATCCAATTTGGTAAATCGAGTAGGATGATACTCACCATCTCGATTGTCATCTCGGCCATGCTCACATCCAATTTTGGAGTTCAATCACTTGATCCTTCACTTCCCGCAAATTAGTAACCTGCTCGTGCAGCACATCGATCTCCGCCTTCAATGTGTCTTCTATTTCACAAAGGTGAACTTGAGAACGTGTTGCATCTACCATCAGGATTCACTCGCTCTGATATCAGTGATAGCTTAGCAGAGAAAGAAAGACAAAGAAGAGACAAGAAAGAAGGAGAGAAGGAGGAAGAGAGAGAAAGAAATTGAGATCTAGGAGAAAATTCCACTTCTGCGATGCCTTCCATTCTATTAGGGTATAAAAATATGGGCACACGAGCGCATGTAGAGCACGAATCAACTAACAGCAACCAAAACAACGGAAAGAAAATAAAAAACCAATATATCCCTATTACCATTGATAACGACATAAATGTCCCGTATACGTTTTATTCCATATCAGCAAACGTGTGAAATTGTAAAATGAGGTTCAAAATAGCAATATCAATAGCAATATTTTTAAATTCATTCGCCAAAAAAAATCTGTTAAATCCGCACATATACCAACAGAGAAGACCGATCTGAAGAAAAATCAAACAAATACAGCAGAAAAAGAATCAGATGAACAATTCAAGAATTTCTAACCTGAATCCCGCAGCCTGACCAATGCGGATTGAGATATATTTTCTCATCTTCGTGGAGAAAGACAAAAATAATTCAGAGTTAGAGAACTTCGGCGGAAGAATACGATAAGGACGAAGGTGTTTATAAGGAAGCCATCTTCTGAAACCTTTTTAAGAAATTCCAACGTCTATGATAAACCGGCCAATCCATTTATAGGAAGATGAGAGATGTCCTCGATGAAACACACACTGCCAGAGCCGTTTCGCCAACGGTAATAATCCAAGGGTAAAATTTTATTGGATTTTACGAATCCCAATTTTTCAAATGCCAAGCTGACTTATTATGGAATTTTAAATTTTGTATTTTTTGAATAATTTGAATGTTCCTCTTCTATTTTGGCTTTAATTGTAGAAGGGATGTGTCCAAAGCCATTTCGCCAAGATAAATAAAATATATCGCTAATAGTCAAAAAAATCCAATAGTAAATAGCTTTATATTTATCTAATGGCTAAAATTCTAACCCTTCGAGTGGGTTAATTACAAAATTCTTTTTTATAATAAAAATATACATAAAATTTTTTTAGTAAACAAGTACATCTATTTTAATTAAAATATATTCATACTTATTATTTATATAATATAACAAGTTTATAAAATAGTTACATTTCAATATTTAGCTGATTATTTTAGAAAAAATAATAATTAAAAAAAAGCAAGTACACAAAATAATTTTTTAAGAAATTTAATGCAATAAAAGATAATGGTTAATCACTTTCAATTTAAAAAGTAGCATGAGTATTAAATATCTCATTAATAAACATAAGCATTGCTATGAGTTTAATAAAATTTTAAAACAAATTAGGTTTATAATTTTTAACACAAAATAAATGATAGTAAAAAATATTTAAGAAATATTTTTTTTAGAATTCATATTTTTAATAAAATAATTTAATGTTGTCTTAAAGTAGTTTGGGTCTGATAATTAATGTTAGAGGAAATTTATGTATATTTTAATAATAGAAAAATGATGATATAATTATTTTATAAATTTCTTTTACCTCTACTTATGTTATGTAAAAAGAATTTGAGTTTTTTTTTTCATATCTTTTAAATATATATCTCTCTAGAATCGTCAATTGCGTTTAAAACATATGATAAATGATGGTTAACGAAAAAAAATACTAGTGACTCCCCTTTTATTTTTTTTTTAAATAAGATAATTAAATAATCTAATATTTAATATTAAATTAATTTTTATAAAAATTTAAGTAGTCATTACTTTTTAATTAAAAAATAAATTATTTTTAACGACTCATGTCTTATGAGAATTCGATTTTTATTTGAAATTATAGAAATAATAAAAAATGGTGGAAGGATACAAATTATCAAATGAATACTCATTTAAAACAAAAACAAAAAATCATTATTTTTCCTTTTTTGTGTGACGCTTACTGTTTTGTTTTTTCTAAATAAATATTCACCTTCTCATAGCAAAGACAATATTTTTTATTTTTTAAAAAATCATTTTATTTTTGTATTTGTTGCCATATCAAGATATATAGAAACAGAGCATATATATATATATATATATATATATATACATACATATAACATGTGGCCAAAGATTCTCTGGAATTTATAATAACTTATTCCTAAGTTTTTCTAAAACAATTTCACATAATAGCTTGCATTATCACTTATGTTGGGATAACGAGTTTATAAATAAATATATATTTTATTATAAATGAAATATTTAGAAGTAAATTATACTGACCAATGAATAATTTATAAATGATATAAAAAACTTATTAAATTAGTAAAAATGATAAATAAAAATAGAAATAAATAAATAAGATTGGCATAATTTGAACTTGCTTGAATAAAATTTTCTTTCAAATCAACCATGTTTAAGCAAATTTTTCCTTCAAAGTTTGACGGTCACTTAACTTTGTGAAAATTGCTTAGATAACACTTTTTAAAAAGATATTACGTGAGGACCGCGTGACTTTCATTTATTAATTGAAAACAATTTGTCCATTGAATAAATTATTTTGATTACGAAAACAATCTTTAAAAGATTAATTTGAGAAATTTTATCTTTTGAGAATCAAAATGAAAAAAAGAATAATAATAAATTATTATTTTATTCTTAATTTTTTAGATATAAGTAAAATATCATAAAATTGAGAATCTCCATGTGGTAAATTCAATCCCCATGTTGCAGTTTTGATGCGTATTACGAACTTTTATAATATAAAAATGACATAATGTGGTCACTAGGAGTTGCTGCTTTTATATATTGTTTTTTATACCATAGGGCCGAGCTATGCCCTCAATAAATAGCAAAATTCACTTGGATAGGAAAAATGAAAAAGGATTCATTTTGAGGCTTTGAGTAAAAAAAAAAAGGAAAAAAGACTAAACGAGGATCGTTTATGTTATTTTCAATGACTTTCGAGGAAAGCTCTAACTTTGAAAACCTTCCAAGAGAAAGAGAGAACAAAAATTACTGAAAGTCAACAACAGCCGTCAGATTTTTTATCCGCACATCACACTGAGAACCAAGAGAAGCTTTAAAAATGAGTACAGACTAAATTGTTGTGGACAAAATTTACTTGTAATTTTTAAATGTGCCATCAAAATTCTTAATAAAAATATGAAATGTGAAATATTTTTCAACTCAATCCGCAAATGATTAATTTTTAAAAAAACATTCTTTCGTATTATATTTTTATTAAAGCACTTGATAATAAATTTTACTTATTTTATTTAATTTCAATTTTTTTTTTTTTGTTGATAAAACTCAATTTTACTAAGATTTAACCAGTTTTCAAACCAAATTGCAAATCATGTTTAAGATGTTTCGAAACAATTACAATTTTATAAGGTGAAAAAACCAGAAAAAAGATTTAAAATATTCTATCTTAAGACCTAAACATAACTGGAATAACATACTGTACTTCCAAGTGATGATAATCCTTATTAAAAAAGACGCTCAAACTTAATGAATATAATTGAGGATTTGAAATACACTACAATCTAGTCAAGGAAGCCAAACCATGCCAAATGGCCAAGAAGACAGTTATTAGACGACTTTTATGCTGAATATCATACCAGATCTCTTTTCAATTAATTTTATGTATAGGTCTCTAATTTATGTGCCATGGACTGACGATCAATCTGTTTCAAATGAAAACTAGTTAATCAACGGATATGAAGGTATCTGTGAATGATATGAGAAGAAAAATAACAATGAAACGACCAATCACGGAATACAGTATCCTCATGGATGACTTGATAAACATTAGATCAAGTTTTAATTAAACAATTGCCTTATAAAGAAAGCGCCCAAACATCCGCCAACTTTAAGGTGCTATCCCTGTGGTTTAAACATAAAATCAAATCTAACAAGCAAACTTTTCTCCATAAACCCAACAGGGCATATAATAAATAACATGAGTTCTGATCCTTGACAAAATAATATGCAGGATGTTAACCTACTTTATGGTCAATAAACCTGACTGTAAAATAACTTCTAATGATTGAAAAAAAATTCATAAATCAGGCACTCAGTGCTCGGGCCTGTTTTGTCGATTGACCAGTTCCTCCATCTTCAAGTTCAGTTTCAATATTCCTTATATCAACAAACTTGTGTCCAGAGCCTAGCTTTTCCGCTTCATGTTACTGGCTCATCAATATATTGTCCTGCAAAACCTTTTAAAATGATAGCATATAAGCATAGATGCATCAATTTAAGCTCAGAATAAATTATTCAAGGGAGATACATTTCGAAATCTTCCATTCCATCCCCATCCCTTTTGACTAGCCTTATATTTTACAAATTGAAGCTTCCTGTTACCTGCAATAGTTAAGTCATTTTGCCAGTATTATGAATTTCCAAAGGTTTGGTGGCAGATGCAGAATGTTCCTCAGGACCAGCCTGTACAGATTGCATAGTCTTAACGAAGATGGGTTGGCCAATCTCGTTAACTTTGTCTTCCGTCCTATTGCTGAAATCCTTCACTGGAATTTTGCCACCTGATTCGCTGTTGTAAGTCTCAATATCTATGGAGTTTAAGGGAACTTGGACTTTCTTAATAACTTCAGTAACCGGCTTCTCAACGTCAGGTGATATCATTGATTTGGCCTCTGCTTCATTCATTGCAGCATCAACTGAAGGTTGATCTTGCATAGAATCTTCTTTCTGCATGGCTCTTGGCAACATGTTCCAGCTTGTTTGTGTTTGGGAGGAAGGGACTTTGTTTCCATCTGCTGGAATTTCTTTAGTGACACTGGCTACACTTCCTGGAGAAGCTTGGGTCATATCTTGAGGTGGTTGATTAATAACCGGCACGACATTTGACAAATTACCAGGTGGAAACACAAGAGGAACCACATTACCTTGAGTCAGTGTTTGAGTTTGAGAGGAAGGCACTTGATTTCTATGTGCTGGAACCTCTTTACTGATACTGGATATGCTTCCTAGAGAAGCTTGGGTCATGATTTGAGGGGGTTGATTACTAACTGGCATCACTATTGAGGAATTATGTGGTGGTGGAAGCACAATAGGCACTATATTATCTCTGGTTAGTGGATAACTTTGAGAGGAAGGCACTTGGCTTCCTTCAGCTGGAGTTGCTCTAGTGACACTGGATACACTTCCTTGAGAAGCTTGGGTCATGACTTGAGGTAGTTGGTTATTAACTGGTACCACATAAGACGAATTATCTGGTGGAGGCACAATAGGCAACACATTACCTCCGGTTAATGGATGAGTAGTTTGTTGTGCCACAGAAGGCACATTTTTTCCTTGAGAGGTAGTCAAATTACTACAACTAACTGCTCCTATAGGGACTTGACTGACTGATGGGGATCCATTCACTGAATTAGTTTCATTTCTATTAATATTGACATGCTGTTCACTCCTTTCCTTTGAATGAGGATTCTGAGCCTGAGTATAATTTCCTGTAGGGAATGGAACGACCTTTCTTCGGATCATTGGAACATCTGGAGCCACATCATTTTCAGCTGAAATAGGAACATAGCGTCCAGGCTTGAAGGCAAGACCACTCAAAGTAGAATCAGAATTACCAATTCTAACACTGATCAAATATCCAGCATCAAATGCGGCCTCAACAACACCAGAAACTGCCTGGCCCACCATGGCATCATCAGAATTATTTTCTAGTTCACTTTGACTAGGCTGATTTCCATTGACCCTTGCAAATCCAGGAGCAACTTGCACATTTTCTATAACTCGATTCTGGTTTATACTCCGATTGATTGGGGCGTAGGCATCCTCCTCCCCCTCAACTTTTGGGTATTTCCGTGGACGACCACGTTTGCGTTTCACCGGTACATCTCCTGAACCATCAGGGTTGTTATTTGGGTTTTCTTGGTTCATCTCGGTATTTTTGTCACTCCAGTGTCTTCTTTCTTCACCCTACCACCCTGCAGTAAGAATAAAACTACTACTTGAGATACATTAAAGCTCAGCATGATAGGATAATAATTTTCTCAATAGTTTCATTTATATTATATAAAAGATTATGAAGTAGGTTCCTTAATCCTGCCCCTCCAAAAACACATGCAAGCATATCTGAAATTTTTATGTTGGAGCCACTATCTAACCGCCAACTGTAAGTCAAAATAATCTAATACAATATAACCTATTATCAATTAATATGAAGTTTCGTTTACTTCCATCTACCTTATTTGATAAACTTAAAGCAGTTACATTAACTCCCTCAAACAAACATATTTAACTTATACTTTTCTCTCCAGTTAAAAATATGGTAAGTGCCAGCCAGTTCAGTTTCTTTGGTGTCGAAAACCTATTGACAAGCTTTAACATGGTGAGACATTTATAGTCTCTACACTTAAGAGCTGTAAATGAATAGTGCAAACCCATGTCATAATTTATGTTTCTGGCCACCACTAATACATCTTCCAAAGTAATAAATTCATGAGGCTCACAGGGGAAAACTAGGAAATAAATCAAATTATTCATGACTAGAAGATTTAAAAAATTATAGCATCCAACCATCAGAATAAATACGAAATTCCAATTTAGAGTGCCAATTTTCAAGTTTGTGGTTAAGTAAGATGCCAACAAATTACTACCATTTTGAGATACTAACTGACTAACTCTAAGCTTGGTGGTAAAAAACTTGGATGGCAGGTCATATTTATTTTAATTGCATCCTCTTACCAGTAAGGATTGAAAGAAAAGAGGAGCAAAATCATATTTTATACGTGATTATATCCTTGCATTTAACTTCTTAAGCAAGACATAAAGGTAAACTTGCAAGTTTGCCCATATTGTTTTGGCTCACAAACTTCTACACTCCTTTATGGCCTCATTAATGAAAAAAGAAAATGTTTCCAGAATAAAAATGTGAACCTCTTCACTTTTACTTTCTCCTTGTATATTTATGCTGATATACCAAGCTAGCATAAATGAACTTTTGTTCCTTCCATTTTCAATCAACCAAACATGCCCTTAAAAACCTATAAAGTATAGGCACTTCAAACAGAAATCATAAATTGCAATAAGAAGGATCAGATATCCGGATATAATTTAGGACAACAACCAGCATTGCAAGCTCCTAGTCTATCTAGTACTTCAGAAAAACAATGTAGAGCACAAAAATCAAGCTTTTGAAAGTTGAAACTAAATCCAAATCATCTTATATGATTATACTTTTATTTGGAGAAAAAAAAAATCTTGTTCACTCATATAAATCTCTTTTCCTTGCATTTATTTGAATATATACATCACTTTAACACCCCATCCTTCAAAGATAACTAGTAGCTTAGGGTTACAACTTAAAACATATATACAAGTAAACAACAAATGCAAGGAATATACTCCATTTCACAGTTCTTTCTAGGAGATTGCAGCATGCTGCCATCTGACATTGTATTACTTAGCCAATTAAACCATAGACAAAGTAGTTCATCAATCTAGCAAACAGCAAAAAAAGTTTCCAGTAATTCCATTCAGTTTCAACATCATAACAAAATATCACAACTCTAGCCCTCACTATTATATAAAACTGTTCTAGTCACTTTAACGTGCAAGCCTGGCACAGCATCAGCCACTAAGGCATTGTTTATTTTCCATATAAAAAGATAATTCATATATAAAGAATAACCCATATCATGACAGAATATCAAATATAACTACTGTTTTCTACTTATGCCCCAATCATAATTATAGCATTAAATTTATTCTGTATTTGCTCACAAATTCAAGCTGAGACTTTATTCAAGTAATCAAATTAACGTAAATGAAGGATAAAAACAAGCATAGAGCTCATATTTCCCATCCCATAAAGTAGGCAACCTTGCCTGATCGATGGGCCCTACCTCAATTTGAGATCTACTCCCATAATCTACATTCTACTATACTACTATAAAGAGAACTCCTGATATATATATATATATATATATCATAACTTGCCAAACCACCAATCCTGCTTTTTAAAGATTTATAATAGTTCAGTCCAAGAAGAAGTGATAAAAGAGTTATCAGGGACACACAGTGATGGATCTAGATGGAGGCAAGGGGGGCGCTTGACCCCCACCATTTTGATAACCATATGACTATATTGTTGCTAAATAAAAGCAAGGAATCAATGAATCAGAATGATCTTTAGCACTAAGAAAAGATTTTTTTTTTTTTTGGTTGGGGGGGTTGGAGGAAAGAGGGAGGGCTTGCAAATTTTTTTTTTTTTTTTTTTGGGGGGGGGGGTGGGGGGGGAGGAACAGAAATTTGGTCCCCTTTCTCATTAAATCCTGAAGCTAGATAAAAAAGCTCAAAACAAGACAAGGGAAACTAACACCGAGATAAAACTCTCCTTTCAATTTCAAGAGAACAAATTAGAAGAAGAATAGCGAAGACATGCAAGAGTAGAAGTTGGGGTTTGTGGTAAGCAGATAAATGAAAGAGAAAGAGAAGGTGGCTCTGGGTTGTAGTGAAAGAGACAGAGAAAGGTACATGCCTAAAAGTGTGAGTTATATAGACCCATTGACCAATAACTGATAAGCACTAATTAAGCAGTCCATAAAGGTGTGAGTTATAATTCCTAGACCAAGTATGACCTAAGATGAGAAAAAAAAATTTTACATACATAAACATGTTGACTTTTTTTTAATTTTCGCCCAACAAAAAGTTTAATCCTAGATCCGTTCCTGAGGACAAGTAAACAAAAGTAAGGGAAACAATAAAGGAGCTTGGTGATAGAATCTACAAGACTATACAAAAAGCACAGCTACAGAAAAAATAGCACTTGTAGAATAGCACTTATAGCATGGCTATAGCCACACAACATTAATGGCTTGTTTGGTAGGAAGGACTGCAAAAGAAGGGAAAGGAAATTGTGTAAGGAAGCTCTCTGTCCTTTGGTACGTATACAGAGGATAAAAAGAAAAGATTTGTGACCCACCTATATTCTTTTTGCCTAGTGATAGTCGGAGAGGGATGGAAATGCTATGGAAAGCAAACCATTTAATTAGAACCAATATATGTATGATGGAAAGCAATTTGAAAGGTTCTCAAATCTAATAAAGTGGTTTGTGGGAGAAGTTTCGTCCATCTCCCAAAAAAAAGAAAGAAAGAATTTTTAATGTTAATATATATTTTGCTTTTACTTAATTAGAACCAATATATTTATTGATAAAAGAGAATGAAGGATTTTATTTTTTTTCATACGGCGAATATCCCTACTGATTGGGAAAAGGCTTTGTTGTTATTGTCATATGGCGAATATATTTAATCATCTATATTGAGATATACTATATTCCTGTAAATATATTTAATTAGGTACAAAATAATAAAATAATTTAACATCTTATTTACAAGTATTTTCTTTCTTTTGCTTAATGAAACCGAATAAGAGAAGGGAAATGTTTCTAGCTTTTCATCCTATCATACCACACAAAATGAGTGATAACTCATCCACTTTCTTTTCCATTCCCTTTCCTTTCTCTTGTATTGTTTCCTTTCCTTTGGTTTTCTTTCTATCATACCAAACAATGCATAAACTTGCAAGGCCATACATAGTGCCACAGCCCATAACACGGAGCTACCACCTATGGCAAGCTATTTTTGACTATGCTTCCTCCTGAGGTTCCAATTTGGGTAGCAAAACATAGCCCCCATGCCAATCAGCTCAATATGTTTCCGGGAAGTTAATAAATAGTATGCATGTTTTTACGCACAAAATGCAAACAAAATGAATTATAATAATGGGGACATGATGAGAGTGGTGATAGAACCCCCAAGAAGTTATCAAAGTGAACATAAAAACATCATCATAGAGACATGGATGCCACAAGAGTAAACAAAAGATCATTCATTACAAAATAAATCAACTTGGAAAGGGAAAATTGTCTAGCCACTAGACCTCTTTTTTATTGCTGTAACGTTGGCAGTGCAGCTTTATGATACCTGCCAGAAAAAGGAAAAGAAAAAAAAAAGCCCAATCACTAAAAAAGACAAAAACAAAAAACAAAAAGGAGGAAGAAAATAAAAACTTAAATTCCAGAGAATAATGAAGGAAAAAATTGATAACACTAACATATACTTTTCAAAAACAACGAATTTGATTGATGGCAATATATGAAAATCGAAGAAAAATTAGGAAATAAAAAAGAAAAAAAACCCACCGAAGAACTAAAATTCTCATAATTATCCTAACACCACTGCTTAAGGGTTTAACTTCTTCGTACGTAAAAATTCAACTTTCCCCCTTTCAGCAGCCAAAATGGTTTTCATTTACAATTATCTGCTCCCTCAGGGAAAAAAATAATTCTCAAAATCAACAATACATCTCCGATAAATCCCTAATTTGGATTTTTATCGATCAAAAGCGACATGAAAGAGCAAAAGAGATGATTTTCAGAGAGAGAAAGAGAGATCAGGAGAAGGGCCAACCTTTTTGCGGCTGTGATTTGAGTGGTGGATTAGGAACGAACAGCAGACTGATAAATCGTTTATGATTTGAGAAATTTAGAGACTGAGATTTGTCAGCAGAGAAAGAAGAAGGAACCGTTTCATGTTTATTGCTCCTGCCAGGAGGAGTGATCCAGGAACACACAGCCGAGCGAGAGAAACGTAATAAGAGGGTCTGTGTGACAGCGACGGAGCTGTCAGAAGGTGCCACGTATGCAAAGTGTGTGGGTCCCAGCTACCGTTGCAACAGCGTGCCACGAGAATTTTGCATTCGCGGCACTATGATCGACACTACCCAAGATTTAATTGGCCAAAAAACTAAAATATAAAAAACTTAAATAAATGGTACAGGCATTTTATTATAAATTTTTTTTTTATAAAACTAGAACTATCAATAATCACAGTGAGTGGGAGACGGAAGAAGAAACAACTGAAAAAGAAGAGCTATTTATAAAAAATGAAAAATATGTCAACGAAGGAGAACTCTTTATGACTTAAAAAGCCCTTGGTGCAAGATAATGGTAGCAAAAGATAAGCAAAGAGAGAATTTGTTCCATATTTGCTGCCAAGTCCAAGAAAATTTTTTTGGTGTGATCATAGATGAAGGAAGTCACTACAATGTGCAAGCATTGAGCTAATAAAAAAGTTGAATTTATTTACCTTCAAATATCAATGACCATACAAGTTTCAATGGCTAAATAAATGTAGAGAATTCAGGGTAACAAAATAAATAAAGGTAATATTTTCTATTGGCGATGAAGTACCATATAATGTTGTACCGATGAAAATATGTTATCTTTTATTAAGCAAGCCTTGGCAGTATGACAGGTGTGTTACATATGATGGTTTTTTAAATTGTTATTTTTTTATACTTAGAAGAAAACCTATAACCCTCCTTCTTATGTGACCAAAACAAGTATTAGAAGATTAAATGAAGAGGCAAAAGAAAAGAGAAATTGAGAGTATAAAAGTGTATAAAAAAGAAGAGAGTAAAAATGAGAGAGGAAAAGAGAGTAAACCAAAAGGAGAAAAGGAACAAAGAGAGAAATCTAAGGGTAAGGAGAAAAAGAGGGAAAAAGAGAGAAGAGTTTGTTAGTGGCAAGAAAGAGTAAAATCAAGGAAGCTTTGTTTTCTTAACAAAACTTCATAATATTTATCTGCAAAGGTGCTACGTTGAACACTAATGATTTAACTTCTACTTTGCCTAATATTATTATGTCTCTTTTGTAAAAATATGAAGATGTCTTTCCAAAGAAATACCACCCAGATTGTCACCAATTAATGGATAAAATGTCAAATTGATTGTATACTTGAAACACCTTTACCAAACCATCTAGCATATCGCATCAATCTCGAAGAGACTAAAGGCATTCAAAGACAAGTGCAAGAACTACTAGATAACGGACATGTGACGAAGAGCCTTAGGCTGTGTGCAATATCAGTGCTGCTTGTGCCTAAGAAGGATGGCACATAGACTATGTGCGTTGATTGTAGAGTCATTAATAACATAATAATGAGATATCTTCATCCTATTCTTAAGTTAGATGATATTCTTGATAAATTAAATGGCTCAAAATTGATTTAAAAAGTAGCTACCATCATATTAAAATGAAAGAAGGAGATGAATAGAAAATTACATTTAAGACTAAATATAGATTTTATGAATGGTTAGTTAATTCTATTTATATATTTTATTCTAATTTAGATTAGAATATTTATATTTTTTTAGATTCTAATATTTATATTATATTATTATTCTAATAATTTTTATTATAATATCCACTTTATAATATCAATTTTAGATTCTATGAATGGTTAGTTATGTCTTTTGTTCTCATTAATGCACTTAGCATATTTTTTAGGCTAATGAATCATGTCTTGCATGCTTTTATAGGTAAGTTTGTGGTAGTATACTTTGATGATATTCTTGTATATAGTAAGACTTTATATGAACATGTAGATCATTTAAGACAAGTTCTAGAGGTTCTAAGAAAAGAAAAATTGTTTGGTAATTTACAGAAGTGTGATTTTTGCATTAACAGAATTGTTTTCCTTGGTTTTGTTGTAAATGTTAAAGGGATCAAGGTGGATGAAAAAAATATCAAAGTCATTCAAGATTGGTCGACCTCTACTACTATTGGACATGTGAAGAGCTTCTATGGACTTGCAAGCTTTTATAAGAGGTTCGTAAAGGACTTTAATATGTTGGTAGCCTTATTGAATGAGTTAACAAAGAAGAATATTCCATTCAAGTAGGGAGAAGCTCAAGAGAAAGCCTTCCAAACCATAAGGGAGAGGCTCACCCATGTACTTTTGCAAGAAAGATACAAGTGGAATTGGCATACAAGTGCAAGAAAGTAAGCTCATTGCATATTTTAGTAAGAAATTAAGTGGTCCTACTTTTAACTATCCTACATATGATAAGGAGCTATATGCTTTAATTAAAATGTTGGAAACTTAGCAACATTATCTATGACCTAAGGAATTTATCATACATTCTAATCATGAAGCTCTCAAACACATTAAGAGCCAAAACAAATTGAATCAAAGGCATGCTAGGGGGTTGAATTCATTGAATTTTTTTCCATATGTGATTAAGTACAAGAAAGGTAATGAGAATATTGTTGTTGATACACTTTCACATAGGTATGTTCTTCTTTCCATGCTAGATTCTAAAGTTGTTGGTTTTGAGTTCATCGAAGAATTATATATTAACAATGTTAACTTTGGTGAAACTTTTAGCCATTCCAAGGTTAGACTTGGTTGAAACAAATTTTACTTGTATGATGGGTTATTGCTTCGTGTTGATAAACTTTGCATTCTTGATTATTCTATGTGTATGTTGTTGGTGAAGAATGTAACGTCCAACTTAAACTGAATGAGAATTTGGTAAGATGAAAGAGGATCCCAAAGTAAAATAAATTAAAGCCAACTAAGAATAGAATATTAATTAAAATATCATGAAACAAGGACAAGAAGTTAGCAAAGATCCAAAATTGGAGCCAAAGTGACTAAACGAATGAAATAGACGTACTAATGACAAAATTATAATTTTGAGCAAAATTTTAAAAATTTAAAGAAAAGAGTTTTAAATGTCAAATTAAGCTCATTAGGATTTTTAGAACTCTAAAAACTATAAGAATCATCGAAATGGTTGAAACTCTTTTGATGTATAATTTAAAATATTGGTTAACTATAAATTTGATCGAAGTTTTTAGAATAGTTTTAAATTCTAAAAATTTTTAAGTAGATGTTTTTAATAAAGTAAATAGCCTAATTTTTATATGAAAAAGATGGTTCTTAAAAAGGATATAGAATGAATCCAAACAGAGCAGTCAAAATTTAAGGACGAAAAAGGAATTATCAAAATTGTTCAAAACATCTTCCTTTCATCCTTTTTATTGTCACATCATCTACCCTAGCCTTTTAGAACTGACATATTCAGCTTGAAACCAAGTCTTCCAAGGCATGAAAAAGAGGGAAGAAAGAGAAAGAAAAGGAAGCAAGATAGGTAAGAAATTATGCACCATTTTGCTATAAGCTAGTTAAAAAAAAAAATTATACTGTTTTACCTCTTTCCATTGATAGTTTTGGTTCCTCAAAAGAACCATGTTGGTGGCTGAACTCTTAAAGGAAGAAGGGAATTTGAAGCAACCAAATATGACAAAAAAATTACCATTAAACAAGCTTTCAAATAAAGTATGATGCCATCTAAAAAAATTGTTTCTCTTTTGAAATTCTTCTTTCTATTGGTTTAGCCTAAGCATAGGAATTCTAAAAGAAATCTAATTTTGATTGGAACATGATGTGTGATAATTGGTGATTTTATTTATTTTTATTTTTTTAAAATTGAGTTTAAGTGTCAAATCATTATTAATTAGGTCTTATTAGATTATATTTGGGATTATAGGATAATTTTGCACTCTAATAAAAATTCTTGCACAAAGTTTGGGTTTTTAATTTCTTAAATTCATAATATTTTATTGTGTAATTTTTCCTACTTTGTTTTTCTTGATTTTGTACAGGTTTTTAGGTGGGAATTAATCTTTTTAATTTGGACAAAGATTAAACGAATTTTTCTTGGCCATTGGATGGAGTTTTGAAGTTTGGGTCTTAATTATCCATTCACTTAATCTCATGTTCCACGATTCAAATTGAAGCAGCCCACTTCTCAACCAAGGCCATCCATACTCACATACTCATTTCACATGCACTCCTATTCATTCAGCACATTGGTGGATGAAGCAAGGGATGGGAGGAAGGATCTCGAGTATAGAATAAGGGGATTGAAAATGAATCACGTGGCAAGTGGCAAGTGGGAGCACAGGACAAGTGAAGATAAGGAGAAGCACACACAATCACACTCATATGTACAGGGCTCTTCCACATGATGCATCCCGTTCACATACATAGCCTACACTCTATATACTCACATATGAATCACAAACACACATCTAGGCATGGGTTGATGGGGTAGCACGAGGTCCAGGTCACAATTTTCATCACTTCATACCTTCACACGTCATCTAATCATTCAACACACACCGAGTTGGCACGAGTCACTCTTCCATGTAGCTTTTGCTTTGTTTAAGTCACATGTCCAGTAGCTCCACACACATCCAAGTTCATACACCTCACACACAAAGGACTCCGGCCATTCTCACGTGGATACAAAGAGAGGCACGCATCACATGATGCACACATGGACAGCTCTACTAACATGCATGACACACACATGTAGATTTTTACACGTCACGAGGCAAAACAGCAGCTACAGGGATACTACACATCCATCCATTCACGTGGACTCTCATGCACGGGCTTTACTCTTACGCAGAATAGCTCATCTATACACGGCCATTTGCATCTTTCACTCATCTGCTCACAAACACGTATACAGGTTAGGAAGACTTTCACGTTGCCACGATGCTCACTAGGTCACACAAAATCACGTGGAAACACATTCAAACATGCATGGTGAGACACGAGCTGGGGAAACAGAACATGAAGGATGTGAGGAAAGAAGAAGGAGCTGACGTGGGAGATTTTCACATGGAAGGCAGAACTAGATTTCAAATTCAATGATTAACCACGTAGCAACTTCATCACACAAGCACACTCTCACATACATGCATGCTGAATCATCCATTTCATTCACACGTCCACGGCTTTCCCTCTAGCCACGTCATTCAGGCATGTAGCATCCCCTCTCTCTTTCATTCACATGGCACATTCACACATACATCCATTCTCATACACAGGCACGAGTTTATGTGGAAGCCACAGTACATCCACGTAATTTCACTCACGCATTCATAGGTAACTACACACACTCCAGCTCACTCACAACTATCACGCACATTTTGTTCTGGTTCACACTCACATTATCACACATGAGCTAGAGAGACAGAACACGTGGTGTGAGAGAAGATGATTTGGCCACAGGTTTGTGTGGAGAAAGAAGTTGAACACAGGCTATAGGGGGCCCACAATTCCACGAGGATTCAAGTGAGATATACACATCAGCAGAACATGGGCAAGGGAAGAATACGGGACACAAAGTGCGAATTAAGCAACACGTGAGAAGCACGGGAAAAAGAAAAAAAAGAAAAAGAGGCAGAACAGGTGAAAAGTGCTGGAGAATGAAAGAGGCTCGAGGAGAGGGATTTTGGGGCTGGAGAACGAAGAGAACAAGAGATTTTATTCTCCTCCATCAACAAGCTCAAAAATGGTGGCCTCTTCTTTTCAGTTTCCTTCATCCATCTTCTCAATGGAAAGCTTGAATTTACTTAAGTAGCTAGCTGAGAATGTGACTTCTATGGATGAAAATTTGAGCTCCAAGAAGCATCTCCAATTTGGCTAATTTCTCTTCTCCTTATCCTTTACTTTTATCTTTACTTTCCTTGTTTAATTGGGTTAAGTTTAGCTTATTAAATAAAGATTTTGATAGCTAATTGTATTGGATTGAATTGCTCTATAATTTTGATTATAATTTTACATTTGAAGACTTATTGTAAAGCCTAAGTGTTTGTAGAAATTCTAGACTCAATGGCTGTCCAATCTATTAGTTAATTCCTTTTGTTTTAAGACTATTTGGTGCAATGATCATTGTATTAAGTGGTTAAACTTTTGTGTGATGTTTGTACTTGAGGAAACTTTTAATCTAATTAGTTAATTAGCATCTTTAAGTGAATTGTCTAGTGACTTTAATGAGCATTTAGATACTATTTTGGCGTGTTCTTATTCCTAACTCAAAAAATACACTAATAAACAAGAAGTTAAGTCCAAGTTTTGGTATATTAAAAAGTAGTAAGGCTAATTAAATTCTAAGAAATCTATTCAAAAATTAGGTACCACTCTTTATCTAATTGTTACCATCACTTAGTTTTAATTTTTTTTTCAATTCTTGTTATTTTCTTTAATTCATTTAAAATTTAGTAAATCAAAATCCCCCTAAACATCTCTGATTTAATGACACTAGAAGAACTTTTTCATAGATAATTAGAAGCAAAACATCTTAAAAAATGATATAGATTGTACCACTAGCTACAAATCTTTAATCAACCTAGTTATTTGATGTTGCTCGACATAACCGTCAATGTGTTTAGGGTTTTAGGAGTGTGTAGATTAAGATAATACCAAGAGAACCAATTAAGATGTTTTACAATGCAAAATAGACCACCTATGGTTTAAGTTGCACCTTGAAAGTTTTAGAATCCTAGAAAGACAATTCAAGTAGTGTAAGACCATCTCTAAACTAAAAAGGAGCTAAGGAACCTCCAGATATATCAATTTCCTAAGAAGAGTGAAGAAAAACTCCATTTAGGCTCCATGTAGTATAATTTCGGCCATAAACTAGAGAGAGCACTAAGGAAGAGTTTTCTTTGATTCTAAGGTTATAAATGGTCTACATATGAGTTATAAACACTAATGAATAATTGAATTGAATATAGGAGCCTAAAATTGAAAGGTAAAATTTTAAGATTCAAATAGGTCTAAAAAAGCAAGTTGACTTTAAGTTTGTTTAATCAAGCATATGATGGCCTAAATGAGTTTCATTAGAGTTATATGACTCATAACAAGTGAGAGTTTGGAACCTAGAAAGTGAATTCCAAGAGTTATCTCTTAAGGGATCTAAAATGGCCTAAATTGGCATATTGAGTCCTGATAGAATTGGAAAAAGAAAATATAAGATAGAATAAATCCTAATAGCTTATTTTGTCTTATAATTGCTATATGTAGGCCAAGTTAGCTTAAACTTACCTACTTATGGGTGTCAAGCCCAAGAAAATCAAGAAAAAAAAGGGGGAACAAGTGGGTTAGTGGTGACTTGAAACTTCTTAAACCCATAAGGTAGCATTATCTCCCTATCTTGCTTGCATTTGAATGTTTGAATAAGTTAATATTCTTGTATGTGTAGTTACTAGATGTATTTATAGGTTATGCCTTGATATGGTTTTCATCATGAGAGTTATGCATGAGTTTTGTATGTTTTCGGCTCCTATCTCCCTATAAGATGGAATTGAGTGCAATAGCTCTTTTTTAGCCCTAGGTTAAGATTAGTTGAACCTAGCAAGTATATTCAGATGCTATGGGTTGATGATAAATGGGATTTCAAGCTAAAAGTTGTGTTTGAGTTACATGATGCATATAATTCATATACTTGCACCACATGCATTATATTTCCTCATGGCATTCTTGTATACATTGATATGATTGAGATTTATGATGGAGATTCTCCCAAGAATCTCATCTTATGCTCCCACTAACCATTACAAGTCCATCAAGCAAGGAAGAGGAAATTAAGAACAGTTAGGTTGTAGTAATGGCATATTATAAGCCTTTGATGTAGAGGATGCATTTGATATCGTATGATATGTAATAATAACAAAATATACTATGTATGACATAAACAAGAAATGGTAACCTATATATGAGCTTGAAAATGTAAATGTGAGCCATTTTGATGTATGTTTGGATGATTAGTACATGAACTTACATATGTGAAGCATTATGGTTTATATGTATAATTAGGTGTTGAATGGTCAAATTTTGATATGAGCTAAGATAATGAGCTTTATGAAATTGATGTTTGGAATTATTAAAATTTGCTCAAAATGAAAGAGTGCAAATTGGAGGCCAATTGAATCAATTTAGAACCAAGTTTCAATTTAAATGAGCCATAAATTATACATCTACCCTTGACAGCCCAAATAACCTAGTTTGATGTTAAAATTTAGCACGCAATTGGAAAATTTATAGAGCTTCCTAACAAAAAATTTTTTGAACTATACAGAATATTTTACAAATTTTTAGTGCAATACTATAGCTACTGTAGCAATACTGTTTCATGGGTTTTTTATGGGTCAGATGAATTTATTTTTACTTGAAATTTTAATAGCATATAGATCACATCAAAGGCTTTATATAGAAACCTAATTTCCATAAATGAGAGCTATATAGCAAAAGTTATAAATTTTCAAAATGTAAGCCTTATTATGTCAAAATGGCCAAAATGAGTTATATTGTCTCTATATGCAAAAAAAAAAGTCTCATATTTTAGTCTTATGGATCAAAGCAAAGTTTTCTATGGTAGCCTTGGGTGGCAAAGAAAAGAAATTTAAAATTTGACCCTTTTAATGACATTTGATGTCAGAAACAAAACAAAACTGCTACCAAAAACTTAGCAATAGTTATAAGTTTGTTGCTATTGAAAATAAATAGATTAAGTAAGTCTATTAGAAGCTAATGGTGACAAAGGAAAGGCACTCAGGTGGTTTAATGGAACATTTTGGCATTACTAAAAGATTTGATGTCTTGAATGAGCATTTTTATTGCCCTAGGATGCGCAGAGGTGTTGAAAAGTTTGTGGGCAAATATATTGTATGTCATAAAGCAAAATTTAAATTAAATTATCATAGATTGTATACTCTCCTCCTTATTCTTAGTGTACCTTTAGGAAGATGTTTCTATACATTTTTTGTGGAATTATCTAGGTCTAAGAGGAGAAGGGACTCCATTTTTGTTGTTGTGGATAAATTTTTTAAAATAACACACTTCATTGCATGTCATAAGGTTGATGATGCCTT
Organism: Erythrophleum fordii; assembly: GCA_032878935.1. NCBI lineage: Eukaryota > Viridiplantae > Streptophyta > Magnoliopsida > Fabales > Fabaceae > Erythrophleum > Erythrophleum fordii. Next base: position 1,070,475 of record JAVQMF010000025.1, on the reverse strand, counting down.
TAACATTGCTAATTTGTTCTTTCAGGAAGTTGTGAAACTTCATGGGATGCCAAAAACTATAGTATCAAATCAGGATGCTAAATTTTTAAACTATTTTTGGAAGACTATATGGAGTAAGTTTAGGACTGAATTGTTTATTGTCTACTACTTGTTACTTACAAACTAATGGATAAACTGAGGTTGTGAATAGGACCATTTCTTCTTTGTCATAGACAGTTATTACAAAGAACTTAAAGAATTGGAGGAGTGTCTATCACATGTGGAGTTTACTTCCAATAGGGTTGTTCATTCCACTATTAGGTATTCGCCTTTTGAGATTATATATGATTTGAATACTCTTACATCCATTGACTTAACTTCTTTTGCCTTTGTAAGAAAGAGTTAATATGGATGGAAAGAAGAGTGTTACGTTTATTAAGGAAATCCATGAAAAAGTTAAGCAAAATATTGAAAGGATGACTTAACAAGACATAGACCATGCTAAGAAGAGACAAAAAAGGATTGTATTTGATCCAGAAGACTTAATTTGACTACATCTTAGAAAAGAAAGATTTCTAATTAAAAAAAGTCTAATCTTATGTTTTTTTCCTTTTTTATGGTAGTCCAAGGACCCAAGCTTTTTCACAAAAGCCCATGCTTTAAATGTCCACCTTTCAATCTCTACAATACACAAGCTTGTGCCAAACTCATCTTAAACTAGGCCCATGCCTTACCACTCCTCATCACCTAAGTGTGCCTCTTCAATTTTTCACATTGTCAGACTCGTCTTAAACTAGATTCACGCCTTGTCATTCCCTCCATTTGGGCCACTGTCTCCACCCTTACTATTTACCAAAGTTAGAACCCAGCAAAGAGAAGGCCAAATAATTTGAACTTCTCTTTCTTATATATATATATATATATATATATATATATATATATATATATAACACCACCCAGTTCTCTCATGCCATGAAAACCACAGCAAACCAAATTTCAGTTTTGAACGTATGCAAGCAATTACGAGCAAGAACAAAAAACCGACCCACATTTTTTTTTAATTCGAATATCAAAGTTTAATAAATTGGGAGAGAAAGAAAGCTTTGTGATTGCATGGTCACTACGGAAGAAACAATAAAGCATAACAAGTATATAACAGTATAACTGTATATAGGGTTGGAAACAGAACAGAAAGGTTTTACGCAGAAAACTGAAACAAGAACGAGATGAGAAGCTAACCATCCGAGTCACAAGAGAATGATCTAAAGCACTAACTAATAAACCAATCCCAGTCATCAATTGTACTGGGAGAAATTAATCAATGGAGCCCCAAACGTACGAAAATCAAGGAAAGCAAAGGGAAATTTAAAAAACAAAGCATGAAAAAAAGACACACAGAGACCGAGGCAAGCTTGTGGATAATGAATAGTGACTCGGGCTTAAAAACGGTGCAATCAACAATCGCAGCCTTCTAAGTTAATATGTTATAGATGGCATAAGCATGAAGGGTGTTTGAAATCATGGATGGCCTAGGTGAATAAAATCAAATCAAATCATTCAAATCAAACTAAACCAATAAAAATTGATTAACAAATAGTTTGGTTTGATTTTTTAAAATTTAAAATCGATTAATTCGATTCGATTGTTAATTCATGACATGTTTAATTCGATTAAACCAACAAGTTATCTATACTATTTTATTATAAAATACTACTCTTATTTTATTTTTTTTCTTGCTCTTTAAAACTTTTTGTCAATTTATAGGTATTTTCTAGACCATAAAAAAAGAGATAAAAATAATAAATTATGGATACATTATTATTGGTTAAAATTTAATAAGATGCATGATATTAGAAATTAAATTCTATATATTGCAAAGAATAAAATCTTAAAAAAAATATTTTTGGCCAAAAAAATATAAACCAAATCAGACTAAACTAAACCAAACCAAACTAATTAGAATTCAAAACCGAAAAGGTCCAAAAAATTGTTAAACCAACAAAGTTAGTTGGGTTTGGTTTTAGTCCAAAACCGAACTTATGAACACCCCTAGATAGCCCTTCATAAGTGACCAATTGTTTGCTTTGATGATTATAAAAACACTTCCAATTTTGGCAAAGAGACTTCTTTTCATTTCTAGAAGCAAGCTCCAACCTTTCTTCTCTTGGCGATTCAAGATTGTGTTGAACAACGGAGTGGCCTAGTGGGTGAGTCGGAGCGAAAAGGGTCCTCCAAGGCTATTTGAATGAGATAAGAATTATTATTTTACAAAATAATAAATACAATAAAATAATATAAGAAACTGGCAATAAAATATCAAAAATAAAAATTAATCATAAAATAATAAAATAAATAAAAATAATATATGTGTGTGTGTGTGTGTGTGTGTGTGTGTGTTGAAATAAAAAAATAATTAATCAATAATTAAAATTAATACATAAAATATAAATTAATATACAGATAAATATATATTATTTAGCAAATAAGCTATAAATAAAATTATAAGCAACTTAGAATAAATGAAAATATAATAACATAATAATATAAACTATTATATTTAATAAAATGAGAGGTAAATAATAATAATAATAATAATAATAATAATAATAATAATAATATTATTATTATTATTATTATTATTATTATTATTATTATTATTATTATTATTATTATGTGAATCTTGATAACTTTATTTTTGAAAATTACCAAAGGATTTTTAAGACGATAAAAAGAAAAGTCTAAGAATTTTTTTTAATGAATTAAACATGAATATGTATATTCTAAGGAAAAATTAAATTTATTTATTGGGTTAAATAATTTCTTTTTAAAATTACACATAGTTAACAATGTGAAAAAAGTACAAAGATATACTAACACAAACCTAATAATAAAGATTAATTTAAAATTTTTAAAATTATAAGGACTAAATTATAAATATTTAAATTATAAAAATCAAATTAAAAATCAAATATAATTATAAAAATTAAATAATTAGAAAAAAGTACTGAGAGGAGAATGTTTGAACATCCAAATCCAAGGATTTGGATCTAGAAAAGAAAAGAAATTTGGAGCATTTAAATTGAAAAAATAAAAAGCTAGATGGGATGTGAGAATCTCTTGAGTGGCATTCAAATTGTCTGTAGTTGAGGCAAGAAAATCACACTGTAGAATCGGCCAAATTTGGAGCGTACATGAGATCTAACACTTATCAAAGCAACATATGCTCAAAAAAACCAAAACATGGTGTTTTGAGCCTCCTCCAACCTTTTGAAGAACAAATGCAGTAAATCAATGCTAAAACATGTCCATGTTCCACCAGACCCACAAAGCTTTAGAGCTAAACTTCATCTTCTTCTCTCTAACCTTCTGAGTTTTGTCTGCATTGTAGCTAGACCATGCATTGCTTTTCCCCTCCAATCGAGCTAAACTTCACACCATATATAAACTCATAATGTTATTAGTGAAGTGTAATAAAGATAAGTTGTGAAGATTGATCAATAAATCTGCTAGTTGGTGAAAGCACCTATTCACCCCCCTTTAGGTGCATTCTTCAATTGATATTGAAAGAAGAAATGGTGAAAGAAACTCTAAGCTAATTGATTAAAGTGCCACTGATCTTCTGCTAAGCATGCAAAAACGCTCAGCTACCTCTTGGCTACTTAAGCTCTACCATATTCAAATGGTCAAGAATGAAGGAGATGGATTAACGGCTAGTTTTCTATGTATATATATGTGTAGTATCTCCACTTGTAAACCACTAGAAAATATAGAGAGAATCTGCTTCATCTTCATAATATTTTCTGTGCTTTTACTAAGTGCTGAGTGTCTGGTCTATTTAAAAGTCTCTCCTAAGACTTATGCTGATCTGTTGATCTCTATAAAAGTCTTGAATAGTATAGCAACTATGAGAAAGAAAAGAAGACTGTGTATAAGCTGTTAAGTCTGTAAAAGTTCTAGGTGAGCTTGGAAACCTAGTATGCTTGCTATGTACTCTGATTTAACTTAGTGGAAACCTTATTGTGCATCAAGGGGATTGGACATAGGTCTTGAGAACTGAACCAAGATATATCATATGTCCTTCTTTCTTTACCTTGCTTTTTAATTTTTTAGCCTCTGTACTAAAACCTTGTCGACAAGGTCCCAGTTTGTCTCATTGATCTTTACTTTTTAGTTATATTTTAGAAGATCCTATCGACAAGATCTTAGTCTATCTACAAGGTTTTTTGTTTTACAGTTTTGATTGAATTTGTTGGCTTTAATTATGAAAGCACATATTCACCCCCCTCTATGTGCATTCTTCAATTGGCATCAGAGCGGGTCTCACTGATTTTAGTGTTTAACCGCCTAAAGAAAAGATCTTTTGTTTTGTAGAAAAATGAGCCAACAACCACTTGAAGGATCTTACTTTCTTGAAGGGTTCTCAACTGTCAGACCTCCATACTTCAATGGAAATCACTACACTCACTGAAAGTAAGAATGAAAATCTACATTCAATCAACAAACTACCAAGTGTGGGAAATCATGGAGAAGGGTCCAAAATTCCCTTTAAAGAAAGATGAAAAAGGAGAGGTCATCGACAAACCCAGAGATGAATGGTCAGATGATGATATCAAGATAGTAAAAAACAACGCCAGAGCAATCAACATTCTATACTGTGCTGTGAGAGCAAGGAGTATGATAAAATTTTCAGTTGTGACACAGCACAGGAAATGTGGAAGAAGCTTGAAATGACGCACGAAGGGACAGCGAAAGTCAAGGAAAGCAAAATGAACATGCTGGTCTATGAATATGAACTATTTTACATGAAGGAGAATGAGAAAATTGAAGAAATGTTCAATAGATTTGCTAAAATTGTAGGAAATCTGAAGGCTCTCAAAAAAACATACTCGAATATGGAGAAAAATTCAAAAGTCCTAAGATTTCTTCCTCCCATATGGCAATCAAAGGTAGATAACCTAGAAAGTCAGAATATTGCTACAATATTGCCTCCTAATGAATTACGTGGCCATCTCATTGCCTACGAAAAAAATCATTTAAAAAGGCGTGAGTTGGGGCAAAAATAAAAAGCTCTTGCCTTGCAAGTTATGGTAAAAGAAAAACAAATTATGGAAGAAGGAGAAATTGATGCATAAGATATAGCATTCTTCTTAAAGAAATTAGAGAATTATATTAAGAGAAAAAGGTTAATGGGAAAACTCAAAGGTGCTTCCTCAAACAATACTATAAGACACGACGAGGCTGCCAAAAATATGATTACTTACTATGAATGTGGCAGAAATGGTCATATCAAATCAGAATATCCATTCATAAAAAGAAAATAAGCCAAACTACATGTTAGGAGAAAGGCTATGGCTGCTTGGAGGGATGACGAAGAAGAAGAAAGAGCTGAGATAGAACAAGAACTTGCAAATATGTGCTTCATGGCTGCTGAAGAAACTGAGGTAATACCAGAAACAGAAATTTCTGATTTACAAAATGATTTTAATAATCTTCTGATAGATTTTGAAAAATTATTTGCAAAATATGAGAACCTTATTCAAATCAACTCTAGCTTAGAAAAGAACCCGAGTAACTTAGAAGCAAAGTTAGCTACTGCTGTAAAAGAAATAGATGGGTTAAAAACTCAGGTAAAATCCTTAGAAAATGATTTAGCTAATTTTATAAAAGGAAAAGAAAATCTAAAACTATTGTTAGTACAACAAAAGTGCATGTTTGATAGAACTAGCTTAGGCTATGATAAAAGAAATAGTGTTAAACTATACAAGAATTTCTTTGTCAAAGAAAGTAACAGTTTGCAATTCGCTATCACATGCTTTTACTGTAATAAATTCGGTCATGCTTGTTATAAGTGTAAAAACAAATTTGGAAAACTAGTTTGGATCCCCAAGAGCATTGACTCTACAAAAGAAATTCTCACTAGCCATAAAGGACCCAAGAAGATTTGGGTACCTAAAAAAAATTTATTTAACATGCAGATATGTCTCAAAGGAAAAATATCAAGAAATGACTGGTTCCTGGACAACGGCTGTTCATGCCACATGACAAGGGATCATTCTAAATTCCTATCATTTACTCAAAGATGATGGTTTTGTTACCTTTAGAGATGGAGGTAAAGGTAAAATTATAGGTTTTGGAAAAATAAGTCTAAATGAAAATTGTTGCATTGATAATGTGTGTCTTGTAGGTCTCAAACATAATCTGCTTAGTATTAGCCAACTATATGACAAAGGTTATAAAGTTGAATTTAAATCACTGCATTGCATCGTGTCTAATAATGATAACAAAGCCCTATTTGTTGGACAAAGGTTTGAAAACATTTATGTTCTTACCTCTAAAGATGCTATCTCTAAGAATATAACTTGTCTTTCCTCCATTTGCAATGATACTTGGACTTAGCATAAGAAACTTGGACATGCAAGCATGCATGTGATTTTTAAACTATCAAAACTTGATCTTGTAAGGGGATTTTCTAAACTAGATTTTCAAAAAGATCATGTATGTGATGCATGCCAATTGGGCAAACAAACCAAATCCTCTTTCAAAACTAACGAATTTGTTTCTACGTCAAGACCACTTCAATTATTGCATATGGATCTCTTTGGCCCCACACAAACTTAAAACTTTAGAGGTAAAAGTTATGCATTTGTTATCATTAATGATTACTCTAGATTTACATAGATTTTGTTTCTAGCTCATCAGGATGAAGCTTTTAAGAACTTTGAGGTCTTTTGTAAAAAGGTTCAAAGAGAGTAAGGGTATTTAATCTTTAGTATTAGAAGTGATCATGGTAGAGAATTTGAGAATAAACTTTTTGAAAATTTCTACAATGAACATGGTTTTGCTCATAATTTTTCTATTCCAAGAACTCCATAATAAAATGGAGTTGTTAAAAGAAAAAATCGTACTTTACAACATATGGCTAGTACCATGTTGATTAACAATGATCTTCCTAAATACTTTTAGGCTAAAGTTATAAATACTACTTGTTATATCTTAAATCAATATCTCATTAGACCCATTCTCAAGAAAACTCCATATGAATTGTGGAAAGGAAGAAAACCCAACATAGATTATTTTTATACGTTTAGATGTAAATGCTTCATACATAATAATGGTAAAGATATGTTAGGAAAATTTGATGCTAGAAGCGATGAAGAAATCTTTCTAAGATATTCAACAACTAGCAAAGCATATAGAATATACAACAAAAGAACCTTAGTAGTTGAAGAATCTATCCATGTAGTATTTGATGATTCTAACCACTCTTTAAAGAAAAACTTGAATTTAGATTATGAGGAAAATGCAGATTGTCTAAACAAATCTTAGAATATAAGACAGAAAGAAAAAACTAATAAAAATGAAGAAGAAAAGAAAAACAAAGGAGTTGAAGAAGCGCCCAGTCAAAGATCTTGTCAACAAGATCCTGTACCTTGTCAACAAGATGTATGCAAGGAAGGAAAAACTTCAAATTATCCTGAAGCTATAAACACTGAACTACCCAGAACAGATTTGAAGCCTCCACGAGAATGGAAACACTCCTCATCATATCCTATGCAGTTCATAATTGGAAATCCTAATGAAGGATTAAGAACAAGAGCTTCGTTCAAACAAAACAACTTAGCTCTTCTCTCACAAATTGAACCCAGAATTATAGAAGAAGCCTTAAAGGATGAAGATTGGATAGCTGCAATGGAAGAAGAACTCAACCAGTTTAAAAGAAATGAAGTATGGAATTTGGTGGAACCTCTTGAAAATGCCTCAGTAATAGGGACAAGATGGGTATTTCGAAATAAACTTGATGAGCAAGGAAATGTCATAAGAAACAAAGCTAGACTTGTGGCCCAAGGGTACTCTTAAATGAAAGGTATTGATTTTGATGAAACGTATGCTCTAGTTGCAAGACTTGAATCCATACACATGTTACTTGCCTATACCTCATTTATGAATTTCAAATTATTCCAAATGGATGTTTAAAGTGCTTTCTTGAATGGATTTATTCACAAAGAAGTATATGTCAAACAACCCCTTTTTTTGAGGATACATATTTGCCCAATCATGTTTACAAACTTTTAAAAGCTCTTTATGGATTAAAACAAGCTCCTAGAGCTTGGTATAAAAGATTAAGCAATTTTTTACTTCAAAATGGGTTTATTAGAAGAAAAATTGACACCACACTTTTCATCAGAAGACGTGATAATAATTCATTACTTGTTCAAATTTATGTGGATGATATTATATTCAGTAGTCCTAATGAACTTTTCTATCAAGAATTCTCTAAGCTTATGCAAAGAGAATTTGAAATGAGTATGATGGGAGAAATGAACTTCTTTCTTGGTCTGCAAATCAAGCAAACAAAGAAAGGAAACTTTATCGATCAAGCTAAATACACTAAGAAGCTACTCAAGAAATACGGTTTTGAAAATGCAAAACCTATAGGTACTTCAATGTGTCCATCATCAAACCTCAACAAAGATGAAAAAGGTAAAGGAAGAAGGACACCTGATATATCCTACTTCGGCCCTCAAGACTTATGTCTAGTCCCCTTGATACACAATAAAGGATTTCTACTAAGTTAAATTAAAGTACATAGTAAGCATACTAGGTTTCCAAGTTCACCTAGAACTTTTACAACACTTAGGTTTTATACAAACTTACCTAAAACTTACTTTCCTCACACTTAGGAAAGATTTACAGAACAATGATATGAGGATATATTTAAAATCCTTATCAATAAAGGATTACAATAAGCTCACTTTCAAAAGCTCTCATAAGGTAGATTTACCCAGAAATTAAGCTCAGAAGATTTAAGATGAAGAGAACAATGAATACTATAATATAACTTAGCTTTTCTTTCTTTGTTTCAGTTCTCTATCCGCTTCAATTCTTTATCTTACTATTATATAGTGGCTTCCAAAAGAAATATATCCGTTGGGAAGTTCAACTTCACAGATATAACCGTTGCAAGAGGCATGAAGGTAGAGACAACTAAAGGAGTTATGCTTTTGGTTGTACAGGCTACTTTCTGCTTTTTTATTATCAATCCTTGACTTTACTTTGTTTCTTCTCTCTCTCTCTTCTGTTACTTTTCTTTTACTTTTGCTAAATGAAATACTTGGTTTTGTTGATAAAGAAAAATTATATTGACACTCTTTCATACATAATCTTTCTTCATGCCTTTGCTGTAAGTCTGTGTAGTGAATATCTTTTGGTCAGCTTCTGTATTGTCTTGACGATCAGAAGATTGAAATAGAACGCAGTAACTGTTGAGGCATTAGCTTCCCTTCTTCTATGCTTGGTCTTTATCTTTTGCTTTTCCTCATTAAAGCTTCTAAGAGAAAAATTTTGAATAGTTCTCTGTCTCTGCTTTCTTTTCTTTTTTTACAAATTTGCTTCTGCAACTTTTTATCTCTCTTGCCCTTTTCTTCTTTCTCTAATAAAGCTTTTTTACTGTATGTGGAATGGACATTTGCTTTCACTTTACGGCACCAAATTCCACTGGTTTAATGAATTAGAAATTGCAAAAGAATTTGTGCGGTTTTGGTTTCCCATATTCCTTTATCTTCAACAATGGTCTTTGCTTCTTTATCTCTTTGGCTTTTGCTCTCTTCTTCTTTGATGTGCTTTTCTGATTGGTGTGGGATGGAAACTTGCTTTTACTTTATGGCATGAGATTCTCTTTATTACTTCTTGAGCTTTTGTTTTTACATTGTCCAATGTGTTCCACTAAGATGTGATAGCTCATTTGACTTTTCAATAACTCATTTAATGTTCTGCAAAAGCAAAAGGTAGTCTTCCAATATAATATATAAATAATACAACTTTTCTCAAAGTCTATAACTATTAAAATACTTTAATGATATAAATATATGTCATGTGCTGCTACTGCATTTTATTTTTCTTAACAAATGATTATTCTTAACTTTAATACTTGTATAAATTTTAACTTAAGAATTTTTTTATCATTAAAATAATTAAATTAAAAATTTGGAGCTAACAGTTGGAGCCATTAATGGAGTTTAAGTTAAGTTTAAAGCTTTCGTGTTGTCGATATCCAAAATGGGGTGCTCACATTTACTATCCATAATGAAGCGTTTGAATCTATTTCCTAGTTCCTTGTTCCATGTTCCAAGCCACTCATGCCTCAATATTGTATATCTGGAGGAATCACGTGGCCTCGAGCAGATTCCTTCGCACCCTTCTGTAATTGTTTTGGTTTTCTGCAACACACAAATGTTTGTAACGTCCGCGTAAATTTTCATGGGAGGTACTAAGCTAGTTTTGTACCCAACTCTTGTCTTGCCAAACATAGGCAATTAGAAAGAAAACAAACATAATACTATAATCCCGCATTGTTGTTTCTTAATAGTTATTATTTGCAAGTGCTATATTTAACCCATGAGTGAATCTATCGATGGCTGGCATTTTGGTTTGGGGATGAAGGGAGAGTGAAAGAGGGTCATAGTGTTGGAGCAGAGTTTAGAAGTGGAGGTACTTTTTAATAACATGTAAGAAGAAGTTTAGCTCGATGAACTATAAATTGAAAAGAAAAAAGAAAAGAACTATTTAGCTCCAACGCAAACAAACTCAGAAGCTCAGAGAGAAAATGATGAAGTTTAGCTCCAGAGCTTCGTGGGTCTAATGGAACAGGGACAAATTTTATTGCTGGGTTGCTGCATTTGTTCTTCAAAAGACTGAAAAAGGCTCAAAATGCTATATTTTGCTCTTTTTGGACGCGTGTAGCCTTGACAAGAATTGGATCTCACCAAAACTTATGGAGATTCCTGGGGTTTCGATCAACTATAGTTGGATTCAGCTGTTATGCCCTCAACTCCTCATTTCACGACCTCTTTGGACACTGGAATTCCTTCAAGATCCTTCTCTACTGTGTACTAAGCCTCATATTCTCCGTCTTGATGCTTTATCTCTGTGCAAAGAAGTACAATTACCGGCAATTCTCGAGGGGTTTATTTTTGAAAACGCACATCATTTTCTGGGTTTTGATGCACACCTCTCTCTACTCGACGACCGAACAAGTCAACAAGGGAAAGAGGAAAATGGATACAAGAGTATACTGTGCCTGATTTCCACTGGGGCATTTGCGTTGATGTCTCTGAGCTTGTGAAGACTAATCCAACCTGGATTCGATGTGGTTATGTCCAATTTCTTCCTTGAATGTCTCATGGAAAAGGTCATGAAAATGAACGTCAAGTCTGCTCTTCTTGTAGCAGGTTTATGCTATGTGCTCATCGGTATTCGCCCTTACTCGGATTCTGAGCTTGAACAGCGCCGTATTAATGGTGCTACACTACATGATGATGAAAAGAAATTGAGAGAATCCAAATTCGCGAGCTCTTGGATTCCCAGCTAGAACCATCCATTCATAGTGGTGACACACAACACACAATCATTGAAATGCAGAGTCTGGGTAATATGCTCAGACACCGAATTGTTGAAGACTTCATTTTCGAAGAGAGATCGTTCGATAATCTCTAGTTTCTCGATTTGTCTAATTGTGCTTCCATCAAGGCCTTGCCAAATAAAATCTGCAACTTGAAGGGACTTCGTAGTTTGAATCTTTGATCGTGTCAGCAGCTAAGATACGTGCGTCCGTTAACGATGCTGTAGGAATTGGAGGTGTTGGACGTTTACGATGCATTGCAATTGTAATATTCTATATTTGGGAACCTAATATAATTCTTGAAAAATAGAATAAATTAATTAGAGAAGAGTCACAAGCTCAGAAAAGATCAATCAAAACTAAAAGACACTAAATCGGCTTAATTGATAAAAATTCAGGGATTTAAAAAATATAAAAATTGATTTGAGAAATGAATACCTCTCGTTACAATATAATGAAATGAGGTTAGTAGGATAACTAGATGAGATTGGTTTAAGTAAATCCATGATGGTGCACAGTTTAAGGATTCACTTGACCATAAATTTGATCGAATTTCTTTTGATTGTTTTAGGTTCTTATAATATCAAAATATATATTTTTAATAAACAATAGAGTCTAAATCTTATGATAGAGGAGTCGGTTTCTAAAAATACAAAGAAATGAACTTAAACGATAAAAGTAAAAAGTAAGGACAAAATTAAAATTTTTAGAAGTTATAAAACTCTAGAACTCTCCTTGTAAAAAGCACTATCCTTCCTCTTCTTCATTTGGTCAACCTAAATCACTTCAAAATCAGGCCTAAAGTGGTGTGAAGAAGGAGGAAGAAGCAAGGGAAAAAAGTTACTCCTAGGTAAGCAAACATACCAAATTTGTCCATGATGTTATTATAAATATTTTTTTTACTTTCCTTCTCTTTCTTTCTATGGTTTAGATTTTTAAAAGAGTGATTTTGGTGTTTGAATTCTTGGATAAAGAAACTCTTTTGGGGAAACAAATTATGTCAAAATAATTTTCATCAAGAGCACTTTTAAATGATGTATGATTTAGGCCTGAAAAATTTGTGTAATTTTGGAGCTCTAGCCACCCTAGGTTTGAGCAAGAAAGGAGAGAAGAGGAAGAGACTTGAGCTTGATGAATCTCTGGTGGAACTAAGGGTTTTAAAGGGTGAAAAATAAGAATATGCAAATAAAATTAATAAAAAATTAATAGAATAACATATAGCTTCACCTAGGGTTTGGACTAGCCCTTGAGAGATTTAAAACCCTAAAAAAGTTAATTAAGGCTTCTAATATCATAATTGAATAAGAAATGAATCATGGAGGTCTTAAAATCAACATATTCCCTAACTTGCAAACAAAACTCCATGGAAGCCATCCATAATATATGTCTCAGGCAAGCCTGGGTTTGAATACTTGGAAGTTGTGTCATTGATTCTAAAATTATGAATGATTTAGATATAAATTATAAATATTAATAGAGTCATTGGAATGAATTTAGGAATTTTCTTTTTGAAACTAAAAAATTAGAGTTTAAAGATACCTAATTGGACCATATGTCTTTAGGTAGATTTAATTGTGTCGTTGATGACCTAATGAGTTTCATGGGAATTATGAAAATTATATATGATGAGATTTTAAAGCTTAAAAGTTGAATTCTAAAAGTAGCTTCTTAAGGCATTCGAATAGGTCATCAATTATATTAAAGACCTAATTTGCATATGTAGGAGTAGCATGAGTATAAATATGGTTTTATTAATGACTTTATACTTCATTTGAAGTGTTTAGACCAAACAAGTGAAATTACATCCAAGTGTGTATGAGGCCATGGAACCAAGGTAGGAGACCAAGGGAAACTAATTAAAATTGTGTGTCAATGTAGCTTTTCCTCCATTCTTATATATATGTGAGTAGTTTGCTTGAGTTCCTTAGTTGCTTATATGTGTTGTTTGCAATTTATGCGAATTGTTGATTGTTTGGGTATAATATACAATTGCATGACATTCATTTGTATGTAAGATTGGATTGGTTCTTTGATAGATGAGGCTATGCCAAAAGTCCTTTGACAATGGGTGAGATTAAGCTAAAAATCTTTAAAAGTGGGTGAAACTAGGTTAAAAGTCTTAATTATGGGTGAGTTTAAGTCGAAAATCTTTAAAAATGAATGAGGCTAAACCAAAAGTGCTTAGATATTGGATGAGATTAGGACAAAAATCTCTAGAGCATGGAAATGCTCTTGATTGAGTCATGGGATTCTTAAAGTATGAATTATGGTTTGGTTATGATTGTATGAAATGTATACTTGCTTCCATATACTTGAATGAACTATATGTATATTTGAATGTTGAATTAACTATTGAGATTCTTTAAATCTCACTCACATTCATCTCCACTAATCATGCCCAGGTGAACTCAAAGAAAAAAGAATGATAAGCAAAAGGCCTAGAGAGATCACTTTTGACAATAGAATTAGTCTAAGAAATGTTATTTTATATATATATATATATATATATATATATATATATATATATATGTAATCATATAATTTTTTGTATGGAAATGCAAATACATTCAAAAGCATTAGACTACTCTATAGAGACCATTATTGGGTTTCTTGATATGCATGTGTGTGTGTGTGTGTGTGTTCTTGCATGTAGGATAATAAATTCTAGTTGCAAGGTAAATTTGACATGATGGATCAGTCTTACATAATGTGTTTTTGGGTTGAAATTTTCTCAAAATGAGAAATGGCATTTTAGAGTTTATTTGGTACCATTTGAAACCAAAATTTGGATCATTTGAATCATAAAATGTCTATTTACCCTTGATAGCCCAAATGATTTAATTTAGGGCTAAAATTTGGTAAAGAATTAGAAGATATATAGAGCTTTTTAAGAAACTAAAATTTGTATTTTTCAGAGCTTCATAAATTATTTGATGAATATTTGAATATGGTCTAAAAAATGTATGAAGTTATTGTTTATTCTATACTAATCTCGGGTTTCGAGCTCTTTGAGGGACCAAACAAATTTATTTTGAATTAAAATTTTTATAGTAAAAAATTTATATCATAAGTTTTTCAAAGACTTAATTTACGTTAATTAGAGTTGTATAACTCAAGTCATGAATTTTTAAATTTTGAACATAAATAATTGTTCTAAGGCTAAATTGTTCAAATGGCTAATTCTATAGTTCTTATTTGTATGTTAACTTGATTGTAACAAATTGGTTATATATGAATTTATAAGATGAAATGGTAAAAATCTATGTATAAATATTACGGAATTGATTGACACTTTTAGTAATTATAATTTCTGTTGCTAAATGATAATTTGTCACAAAAAGATGTATATAATATGGAATATATATATATATATATATAATATGTGATCATGACGGCAATTACATAAGTGCCCCAAAGTTTGGAGATGCTGTCCCGTCTACAATTCCTCAATCTCAATGCACCCAATTTCAAGTTATCTGAATCATTAGAAACAAAACTGTCGAATCTTCCACGTCTCGAGCATTTCACTCGTCCCAAAGTTAAATCAGAATGACAGTTTTTGGTTCTGTATTTGTTTATTTGCATAGACGAATGAATGACAGTTTTTGGTTCTGTATTTGTTTATTTGCATAACTAGAAGTGCCGATAACCGTCAAAAGTTCCAATGATCGTTATGAGTTGGTCTAGTTTTATCTTAACAAAATCTATTACGGTTAGATAAGATTTTTATTAGTTGAAAAAATGTAGTTTTTATTCCTAGACTCTAAAAAATACACGATTCAGTCGTTTCGTTAGCCCTCTGAATCAAAAATAGAGCAAAAATAAGACAAATGTATATGATTAGGAATTAATCAGTAAGTGAAAAATTTTCATGAACTAGTGTATTTCTAAGATTCAAGGATTAAATGATACATTTCTTCTTATCGGTACAGGGAGTAGTATCCGCGCTCACTGATACTTTAAGAGAAACTCAGATCTGGATGTGGCTGTTGCAGGTAAATTGAAGGAGCAATAGTTGAAGTTTATGCTGCTAGTCCAGCTTGGAGATATATAGAACTACATTAGCTGCTTCTGGGATTGTCATTCCCAGCAAAGAGACAGAAAAGAATCGAAAGAAGTAGGTTGTATATATAGATTAAAGATTGCTTTAGCCGCAATTCTACGCCGCCATCAACTGCGAAAGGCCATGGCAACCTATTAACATAAAAAGTGGCCAAAGAAGAAGCAAAACCTAGACTTCAAGAATTATAGTGCAAAATGAATGGCTTAAACAAGTTTGTTTTATTGAAATCTCCTCCATTCTTGTTCATTTGGAATGCAAGGACCAAATCCTTGTATAAAGAGCAAACAATGTGAACTTGAACTTGTCAGGTAATTTTTCACTAGATTCTACCTCTAACATGTCTACATGACTGCTCTTCCTTTATTTACTCAAATTATCTTAAATAGATTATTATATTACCTAAAAGTTTCTCGTGTCTAAGGTATGAAGAAACTAAGCCACAAGATCTTAGTCCCACTTAGTTCAGGTGGAAGATGTGTGCACTTCCAGTATGCAGACAACAAAAAAGTAGTTGACTTAGAAGTAAGTCATTTCTAACTCAATATTCTCATGCCATTCTTTGCGGCACCCGTCAATCCTGATACACTCTTGAGTAAATATGGTTCGTGATGAAACAAATGTCATACAGTATATAGAAACAACGAAACGGTATTGGTAACTAGGATAGTAAATCAACTAAGTTGCTTTTGAACTAGTTCCATTCGTTTCGTCAAAAGTCTAAATTTGATTCAGCTCATTTATTAAATGAACAAGTTTCGGCAGCACAATTTGTGGGACGTTGCAGACACATGCAGGACGTGAGATGTGAGTTATGCGACAGTTCATGGAGCAATCTACAATTGCATGACAGAACCCACGTTGCACATTTGAACGTGACTTGCAACTTCTCCATTATGGTCCGAAAATTAAGGTTTCGTGAGGTGACTTCCCACGTCTCAGAACGTGGCATTTTCTTCGGCAAATGATGGAATTGCCGTTGAAAGAGTTTGTCTATAAATACAGGGTCCCTGAGCTCGGTTTTATATTGCTACACACCATCATTCAGTAAAACAAGAGCTTAGAAGCATTCCTGAATTTTCATACGTCAAAATTTTGATCAGAAAAACAGAGGATTCAAGCAATGGCTGGAGGTAACATTTCGATTCATTTCTATCGCTTTGGATATTATAAATGTGTTTCAATATATCCATGAAATCTATCAGTTGGTATCAGAGCCTGAATATACCTCTGTCTTGCTGTGTTTTTGAACTCAAAAACATTAAAATTTTCGTGAATTTAGATTGATTGATAGAGCCATTTTTCCATCATTTTGATATCAAAAATGGAATCTACACGAAATTCTGATGAAAATGGACTCCTGAATTATCCAAAATGGAGCTCGGAAACTCAAGAAACGATTGGGTTTTCATTTGGGTCCGAAACAGGTCGAAACCGGGTCGGGTCGACCCGGTCGACTCGGCTGGAGGTCAGGGACGCCCTAAACGACAAGTCGTTTTGAGTCTTCAATAAACGACATGTCGTTTTGTCGTTTACGTCGCTATTATGCGCAGTGTAAACGACATGTCGTTTTGGGTTTATTAATAAAATGGCCTCCGTAGGATTCGAACCCCTAACCCTCCACATGAGCCACGCGAGTTTTAATCACTGAAGCAACGTTTCTTTGTTGCTAATTAGAAGCAACATTTAATATATATATACGTTTTGTATTTTGTGGTATTTTCATTAGTTTCCATTTTATGATTTATATATATATATATATTAAATATATATATATATATATATATAAAATTTTAAAAACAAAATATTTTACTGGCCAATATTTAATTAAAAAAAATAAAAGTAATTTGTTTTGTTGGCCATTTATTTTGTTTAAAATTATGAAGTACATTTTAATTTTGTCCAAGTTTTGGCAAAAATATTATAGATAAAATTAAATTAATTTTGACAATATTTAGTTATTTATTTGTCAAAATAACTGTGAAATTAATTTTATGCCTTTAAAATTTGCCTAAATCTTGAAAATTTAATTAATTTTAGGCAATTTTGGCATATTTAATTATAATAATTAATTTATGGTGTCATTTAATTTATGCCTAAATTTAAAAAAAAAATTAATTTTTATTTTTAGGCAATATTTATGGCACATTTAGATTAATTTAAAGAGAGAATATTAATTAAATTAATTAGTCATATTTTGTTGATTAATTGATTAATTATTGAAATTCTCATTGTGTATGCTTGTTTATGCATTATGTTAAATTATATTCAAGCATGTAATTTCATTTAAATGTCATGTGAATTGTGTATTTTTAATTTAATTAAAGTTTAGTCACAGCACCTTTAATTATTTTAAAATTATACATTAAGTATTACAATCACATAAAGTAAAATGACATCAAATTGTAATTAATTATATTTAATATGATAATTATTATCCTACAGGAATATTATCATATTTCATGTGATTAATTAGGATGGAATAGTAAGTTTTTCTTTTCTTGATTTACCCGCAGAAATTAAGAAAAGAATATAATTTACTAGTTTTATCATTAGTATATGAGTCTAATTAAATAAAATTTAACCCACAGGTAATTTTATTTGTTACTAGGCTCATAATTTGATTGATATGCATTGCATTGGCATGACATATCATTTAAGAATATTTATTTGTCTCAAATTATTAACATAGCATGTAAATTGTGCAGCTTTTCAACCTTTAAATATTTCTGATTTTCAAGTTCCTGAATTAACTGGAGATAACTATAATATTTGGAAGGAGAAAATACTTCTCCAATTAGGGTGGATGGACGTTGATGATGCAATTAGAAAAGATGAACCTCCTAAACCCACGAATATTAGTAGTACATCAGAAGTAAATATTTATAAACGTTGGGAGCGATCCAATCGCCTTAGTATGATGTACATTAAGACTAAAATATCAGCTAGTATTCGTGGGTCTATTGGAGAGTATCAAAACGTTCAAAGTTTGCTTAAGGCTATTGATGAACAATTGGAATCTTCGGATAAGGCCTTAGCAAGCACTTTAATGACAAAGTTATCATCCATGAAACTTACTGGCATAAGAGGTGTACGAGAACACATCATGAAAATAAGGGATATAGCAGCTCAATTGAAAACATTTGAGGTTGAGATGTCAGATTCTTTTCTTGTGCACTACATCCTGAATTCTCTGCCACAACAATATGGGCCTTTCAAAATCTCCTACAACACTCATAAAGAGAAGTGGTCAATCAATGAACTTCTAACCATGTGTGTACAAGAAGAAAGAAGGCTCATAGCAGAGATGGGTGAAAGTGTACATACAGTGACACAAGGAAGGAAGAAAAGAAAGGCTAAGACAAAAGGGAAGGGCAAGGTTCCCATCCCTGAGGACATTAAGAAAAAGTCCAAGTGTTTCTTTTGTAAAAAGAAATGACACATAAAGACGGATTGTGTCAAATTCAAGGCTTGGCTTCAAAAGAAAGGTAACTCAATCTCATACTTTTGTTATGAATCTAATATGGTAGATGCAAGTAGTAACACATGGTGGATTGATTCTGGCTCAACAATTCACATCTTTAATACCTTGCAGGGCTTTCTAAGCCAAAGAAGCCAGTGGGCAGTGAGCAATACATCTATTCAGGAAATAAATGGGCTCAACTGTTGAAGCTATAGGAACATGCAGATTAGTCCTTAATTCTGGTTTTATTTTGAATTTGGAGAAGAAATTTTATGTATCAAGTTTCTCTAGAAACTTGATTTCAGTTTCCAAACTTGTACCATTGGGATATTGTTTTGAATTTTCAAGTAATGAATTTAAATTATTTTATAAATCTAATTCTATTGGCAATGGTACACTTTGTGATGGTCTATTCCAAATTCAATTACGAAATAGTAACCTTTATGACTCAATGCATGTTTCTAACAGTATAGGTATTAAGAGAAATGTTACTAATGAGGATTCCTCTATGTTATGGCACCGTAGGCTTGGTCATATCTCAATAGAGAGAGTGAAAAGATTAGTAAAAGATGGAGTACTCAATATTCTTGACTTTACTGATTTCAACACTTGTATAGACTGCATTAAGGGAAAACAGACTAACAAGACTAAGAAAAGTGCTAAGAGGAGTTCTAGCATATTAGAAATCATACATACGGATATTTGTAGTCTAGATTTGGACTCTAGTAGTCAGAAATACTTTATTACCTTTATTGATGATTACTCACGATACATGTATCTCTATCTGCTCAATAATAAGAATGAAGCACTGGATGCCTTTAAGATATTTAAGGCAGAAGTAGAGAAACAATGTGGTAAACAAATTAAAATAGTGAGATCTGATAGAGGTGGTGAGTATTATGGTAGATACACTGAAGATGGACAAGCACCAGGTCTATTTGCAAGTTTCTTCAAGAGCATGGGATTGTTGCCCAATACACCATGCCTGGGTCACCTGACCAGAATGGTGTAGCTGAAAGGAGAAACTGAACATTGTTGGATATGGTGAGGAGCATGTTGATTAGCTCCAAACTTCCTAAATTCTTGTGGACTGAAGCCCTTAAAACAGTAGTGTATATTCTTAATCGAGTTCCTACCAAGGCTGTTGAAAAGACATCATTTGAGTTATTCAAGGGTTGGAAACCAAGTTTAAAATATATGCGCGTTTGGGGATGCCCATCTGAGGTTAGGGTTTACAATCCACAAGAGAAAAAGTTGAACCCTAGGACTATAAGTGGCTACTTTATTGGGTATGCTGAAAAGTCTAAGGGTTATAGATTTTATTGTTCATCTCACAGTACTAGGATTGTGGAATCAAGGAATGCAAAATTTCTTGAGAATGACTTGATCAGTGGGAGTGATCAAACTCAAAACTTAAGTTCTGAAAATGATCAGCCTAATGTTCAAATTCCTACATCAAGTGATAGATTGATTGTAATTCATGCCCCTCAAGTCCAAACAGGCATTGAACAACCAATCATTCAGGATCCACAACCTGTTGACATTGACCAAGTTGATCCAGTTAATGAACAGCCTTTAAGGACTGTTGAACAAATAGTTGAACAACATGCTCCCCAAGAGAATTTTGAGTCAACATTAAGAAGATCAACTAGGATGAGGAAGTCAGCAATTCCTAGTGATTATACTGTGTTTCTACAAGAATCTTATTACAATATAGGAGCTGAGAATGACCCTGAAACGTTTTCACAAGCCATCAGTTGCAGAGAATCAAAACTGTGGCACAATGTCATGAAGGAAGAGATGGATTCTATGGCGTCTAATGGGGTTTGGGATCTTGTTGAGTTGCCTAATGGCTCTAAGGCTATTGGATGCAAATGGGTCTATAAAACAAAAAGAGACTCATTAGGCAACATCGAGAGATATAAAGCACGACTCGTGGCCAAGGGATTCACTCAAAGGGAAGGAATTGATTACACTGAGACATTTTCTCCTGTATCTAAGAAAGATTCCCTCCATATAATAATGGCATTAGTTGCTCATTTTGATTTAGAGTTGCATCAAATGGATGTGAAGACAGCATTCCTCAATGGGGAACTAGATGAGGAGGTATATATGAAACAACCTGAAGGATTCCTCTCTAGTGCCGGTGAACATTTGGTGTGCAAGTTAAAGAAATCCATATATGGATTGAAACAGGCCTTTCACCAGTGGTATTTAAAATTTCATGATGTTATCTCCTCATATGGATTTGTGGAAAATGTCATGGACCAATGTATATACCAGAAGGTCAGTGGGAGTAAAATCTGTTTCCTTGTATTGTATGTGGATGACATATTGCTTGCAACCAATGATAAGGGGTTGTTATATGAGGTGAAACAATTTCTCTCCCACTGAGAAAAAGACCAAAATGCCCTTATGTTGATTATTAATTTTATATTTTATAAAAGTTTTATAAGTATGATTGAAGAAAAATTTTAATTTACCAATTAACACAGATATATTATCATATTGAAGAAAAAATAAACATGTCAATGTTCCTAACTCAGATACATTTTAATTTCATGAAATAAAATATATTAAATTATATATTTGTTGAAATAATTATTTAATTAGTTTTATTTATTTACAAAATTTTTTAAATAATTATAATTATAAATAATTTTTTACATTTGTTTAATTTAGTGGTGAAAATATTAAATTTTTAAAAATAAAAAAATAATTAATTATATTATCATGATTTAGTGGTGAAAATATTAAATTTTTAAAAATAAAAAAATAATTTAGTGGTGAAAATATTAAATTTTACATTTCATTTTAGCATCGAAAATTAGAAACGGATATCAATTATGTTTCTAAAATAAGCATTTAGCAATGGTATTAGCAACGGAACATAAAATTGTTTCTTTTTTTCTTAAGTTGCAAATTTAACAACGGATCAGCAACATCAATATCCGTTGATAAAATTTAGCAACGGATAGATGATGCTAATTCTATTTCAAAATAAAAAAATTAATTAAAAAGAAAAGTTTTATCTTGTTTATTTTGAAACAAATTTAGCAACATCAAAATTGTTTCTAAACATATTTTAAATTGTCAAATAATAATAAAACAATAACATTTTAAATAATAATAATAATAATAATAATCCTGTACTTTCTTAATTATTTATTGCTAAAATTTTTTTAGATATGGATGATACTAAATCTATTTCAAAATAACTAATTAGTTAATTAAAAAGTATACTTTTTATTTAAAAACAAATTTCGCAGCATCAAAACCATATCAAGACATATTTTAAATAATAATAATAATAATAAT
The DNA here is from genome assembly GCA_032878935.1 of Erythrophleum fordii. Taxonomy (NCBI): domain Eukaryota; kingdom Viridiplantae; phylum Streptophyta; class Magnoliopsida; order Fabales; family Fabaceae; genus Erythrophleum; species Erythrophleum fordii. The sequence goes on along the minus strand of JAVQMF010000025.1, from coordinate 1,048,257 downwards.
AATAATAATAATAATAATAATCCCTTACTCTTAATTATCTATTGCTAAAATTTAGGATTAGATGGATGATGCTAAATCTATTTGAAAATAACTAATTAATTAAAAATTATACTTTTTTATTTAAAAACAAATTTAGCAATATTATAATCTTTTTAAAACAAATTTTAAAAATTTAAATAAACATACATTTTATTAATATTAATATAATATTGTTATGTTTAACAATAATAATAACACTATTATTATTTTAACAATTATTATTATTATCTCACATCCCTCAACTCCCTCACGTTCCACTTATCTAAAGCCTATCTGAATCACGATGGCGTGGGTGGTTTCTCAAAGCATCAGAACTTAGCAGTCCAAACAGAGGGAGACGCCAGGAAGAATTAAGGGGAAAGCAAAGTTCAGGTTTGTCTTTAATCTTCCTTCTCATTATTCATGTGTTTTGTTTTTATAAGCCAATGATGCATCTGCAAAAGAGCTAAATTCCTTCCAGTAAGTGCCTCTTGTTCTTGTCTCATGATAAAAGCATCTTGTCCTTCCAGTCGATGGTTCTGCTAGCGTATCAGGTCCGTCGAGTTAGGAATGTCGATATTTTCTTTCATGTAATTTATTGCTCTAAGTCTTCCCCTCCTAGACCTTAACGTTGTTTCGTATAAGCTGCAGTCGTCTTCCTTCCTTCTCTGCTGCTCTACTTCCCAGTTATCTTGGCCAGAATTTTTATGCAGCACTTGTACTGATCTGAGTCTTCTCCTCCCAGAACTTAACCATATTCCGTTTAAGCTCTCATAGCATTCATCTTTCTTCCTTCTTTGCTGCTCTACTTTCTAGTTATCTTGGCTGGAATTTTTGTGCAGCACTTGTACGAAGGTGCATGCATAAAGGTTTGGAACTCTTTTCTGAAAAGGACCATACATTATTCTCGAGCCACTGTTAATATTTCATTATATTATTTACTCATTGTGAAAGCTGGATGTGAAGCATGAAACAAATAAGGCATTACCTATCATAATCTACAGTGTTCTGGTACGAAAGAGACAAAACCTTAGTAATGAATCATTCACAAAACTGTATATATTGTGGGTTAATTGTCTATTGTGGCTGAGAGGGCATATTAATTGTTTTAGTTAATGATTATACCGGTAGCGCTAATATGCTTCTCTTTCTTGTTCCTTATTAATAAGTTTTTCACCTCTCTGATTCAGCAACAGATCTTCCTTCGATCCCATTACTGTGCCTGTGCCTATTCTCTTTCTAGCTAGCAAGCCAATACTTCCTTTCCTGTTGGTCTTGTTACTTCATATCCTCCGTTCCTTAGCCCAAGCAAGCACTAACTAAGCTAATTCCATCCTCGGACTATTCTATGGCCTTGCTCTCCTGTAAGTAGAGATAATTCAATCCTCGGACATTCTTACCTCAGACTGTAAAGCCTTATATGCGCCCTCTCGCTTTTTGAACATAAAGGGAGTATACGGTTGAGTGGTACTATGAACAAAGCTAAACAGAAATTTTATAAGAAAGATGTGATCCCTAAATGGATTAGTCAGAATCATTGGGATGAAATGATGGTTTATTGGCAAAGTAAGGAGTTTAAGAACCAGTCAACCACTAATTCTAAGAATAGGTTGTCAAATAAGGGTGGGTTAGGTACATCCTTACATACAGGAGGATCAATTCCAGTCTCTGAATATAGAAGAAAATATGTAAGTGTTAAATTTTTATATTTTATACTTATTATATTTTAGTTACTCCATTTCAATTAACTATTTGTTTGTTTATTTTAGGTAAAGGAGAAAGGGGTAGAGCCTACTGCCTCTGAATTATTCTTAATGACACATAAGACAATAAAGAATGATTGGGTTGATCGTAAATCAAAATCTGTGTGGGTAAGTATGACATTTTAATATTTATGATATAAATAATATTATCTTTATTTAATAATTAATTTATGTTATATCAGGCTAAATTTAAAAATATCATCAAGGGGCATAAAGGTGACAATTATGAGATACAAGTTGATGGAGAAGGAGATGCAACTATAGATGGGCAAGAAGAAGATGCTGATGGAAATGAAGAATCCTTCATGTCAATGGTATCTGCTCTTCCCAAAGAGCAAATTGCCAACGCTTGGATTGAAGCTGCTGGAGGACCAACAAAAGGAAGAGTTTATGGCCTTGGCTCGGAAGGCACTACTATTATTCATGGAGCTAGCCTAACATCATATAGTTCAACATCTTCTGGAGCAGCCCCAACACCATCTACACAAAACTTAATTGACACTCCTTCCTTTGAGGAAGCTGTTAATCGAGTAGTAGAGCAAAGACTAGCAGATATGCGAACAGCTTTTCATGAGGAGTTGCAAGTAAGCATTCAAGCAGCCATCCAATCTATCAATCCAAGTCCACCACCCAGATCTTTTGGAAATTCAAGGTCTACATCACACATTAGTTAATTTGTAGGATTGGATAAATATTTCTATGACTGAGTTCTAAACTTTTAGAAGACATTATATCTGTTGTATTGTAAATTTTTAATATTATATTTTGAATTTCTACTTATTGAATGGGTTTTTAAATTTTTATTGATATTTATTATACTGAAACATATATTAATATATAATATTTACAACAGATTTTAGCAATGTATATAGAAAGGATTTATTTATTTTTAACCATCATTTTGCAACAGATTTAAAAACAAAGGTAGAAAGATTTTGTTTTTAACTTTCATTTAGAAACAAATTTAGCAACAGATGAAATAATTTTTAAGACAAATTTAGCAACGCATTTAGCAACAAGTTGTTCCTTTCAAAATTAGCAACAGATATACAGCCGTTGCTAAAAGTCAAATATTTGTTTCATTTTGACTAAATTTAGCAACGCCCATCTTTGAAATTAGCAATGACATTGTTCATTTCTATTTTAGCAACGGATTAGCATGGGTGTTGCTAAAATTTAGCAAGGCCTAATTTGGCTAAGGATTTAGCAACAACATTATCCGTTGCTATTGTATGATTAGCAACGATCATATGCTCATTAGCAACGGATTATTCCGTTGTTAAATGACTTTTTTCTTGTAGTTGATCATTACTTTTAAAATATATAAGGGGTAAAATGGTCTATATATTATTATTTTCTCTCCCCTCCCCTCCTAAACCAAACAATATATCTCCCCTCCCCTTCCCCCCTCCCCTTCATTAAAATCCCTCCCCTCCCCTCCCCTCCTTTGAACCAAACAAGGCCTAAAAGAGCAGAGAAAAGGGCGCCTTTCAGAATTTGTGTTTGAGAGGATAGTATGGATATAGAGAAAATGACCTGTCCTTACAAAAGTACAAAACAATCTGGCTATGTTAGCCTCTCATTCATTTTAATTTAATTTATTTCGTTATTTTGAGGTGTTGGCTGTGTTTGACTTTTTGACACATCTAATGGGTTTGGGATATGATGTTGGATGATTTGGTACGTTTTAACCACATGCAGTTGGACAGCAGAACCAAAGGATGTTCAAAAATGAAATTTGAAAAGGAGCTGCTTGTTTGTATCACTATTCCCTTGGGCGATACAATATTTCTTGTCCCCGTTGGATTAATGTCAATTTCATCGAGAATGATTATTATATGCAAATTTTATTTCATATGTTTGTCAAATTTTTTATTTGAATATTAATTTTATCAATTAAATAAATAAAAATTAATGGCATGTAATAAGACATGTACAAGTGAAATTCTAAGTTCTAAATTGTGAACTTTATCAGCTTTGGTTTTCAACATAAAAGAGAAAATTTTGCTGAATAACAAAGGGTTAGAAATAAAAAGAAATAGAAATATCGTAGTTTAATGGTTAGAGTTATAGTATTAGGTAGTATAATCTTCTCTACCATGCCATAATGATCATAAATCTGTCTATAATAACATGTTATCAATTTTCATTGATTCAAGTTAATATTTACAATGATATTAAGAATTTTGATAAACATATAGAAAAAAATTAATACGAAACAAATATTTAAGATGAAACTCACAATAACCCCAAACTTTTAAGATTAGAAAAAACTTTTGCCTTTTTTTTACTACAATTTTCTTATTCTTTGATTTTGTTCAAATAAACTATGTTTGAGCTATTTTCTTTCTAACTTTAAAGATATACTCTTTTACATCGATCTAGTATATTTAAGATTTTATTTTGAGAATATTCCTTTTAAAAATTGAATCCAAGTTGATAAGAAGAAATATTATCTCTTTTTCTTACCCCCTTTGAATGTTTCCATTATTCTATGAGAATTTTCATGTGTGGGCTAAATTTGAGTAGGGTTCACCATATATTTACTATCAAATTCTCTAATAAAAATATTATATTTAGAAAAAAAATTAAAAGACTCAATCATGTAATTTTAAACTCTAAAAAATATGTACTATTATATTTTTATGAAAAAAATTTAAGTCAAACACTTAAAAAATGTGCCAACAGCGTGTCCTTCATATATTTGTTGTGTGTGTGTATGTGTGTGTGTATTGTTACAAAGGATATACAAAGTTTTGAGAGCAAAAGAAAAGGTATAGGGAAAGGATTAAATCACTGACATTAAGTTGATTTTAATCTTAAAAATTGAGACCTTATTATATTAATTTGGGGGAAAATTGTATTTTTACCCCAAACCTTGACTCCAATTATAATGTCCTTCTTAATTTATAAAAAATCAAAATTAACCCCTTAATCTATTAGCCTCATTGCCGTAAACCTTTCCTATTTGAATCAATGGTAAGTTTTTAATTAGCTATAGCCTATATGGAATTTCTATAATAGCCTTCGACATTGAAAAATTGCATTAGTTATCATAATCTTTGCCTACACTTGTAATTGCCCTGCATTTCCAAATAAGATTAAAATTCCACTAGTAAGAACTTTTCATATTTATTGAGAAATTTAATTTAAATAATTAGTAAAATAAAAATGCAAACTAAATTATTATTTTAATAGTGCATAATTTTTTTTAATTAGAAGGGACATTGCAATTGTGATAACATATTAGAGGGTCAATTATGATTAATTATAGATTAGTCCCTTATAGATGGAGTATTTTTTAATTCAATCTTTCATAAAATTATATTCTCAATTTGATCTCTCACAAATAAGATATTTATCAATTTAATCCCTTATATAATTCTCTTTTTAATTTGATTCCCATATATGACTATTTATCAATTTAGTCTTTCACAAATAAAATCATTGTCAATAATATCTCTATTAATCTATCATAAATAAAATTAAATATACATTTATAGAAGGACATTATTGATAATGATTTTATTTGTGAGGACTAAATTAAGAAATAGTTATATGAGATGGACTAAATTGATAAGATAATCCTATAAGAAACCATATTGAGAAATATTTTATTTGTAAGAAACCAAAACCGAGAAAACAATTTTATGAGGAAGTAAATTGAGAATTACTACATCTGTGTAGAACTAAAATAGAAGTTGTATTCATTTATCTTTTGTTGTGAACAAAGTAAACGTAGTATATCTTTCAGTTTCAGGGGTCAAAAGTGTAATTTTTTAAAATAAAAGGAACAACCATATAATTTGGATATATCTTAAAAAAAAAGTGTAATTTACCTTATTTATTAAAAGCAATTCTACATTTGTGCTCTCACAATCTTGACATAAATGCAATGTAAGTGATATTTTCAATTTCTAATTAATCATTTTGTATTTAACTCTATATGATTTACGTGCTACATGGAAAGATTTTAAATCTATTTTAATATGAAAAGCTTAATTTTAACTTCAATATAGGTGTTTTATATGTATATTTAACTTTTGCAGGGGAATATTATACCCTAGTGAATATGATAATGACCTTACCTACTACCATTAATGAGGAAATTACATTGCTTACGTAGTGTTGGCCTTCTTTTTTTGTTTTTTTTTTCTTTTTTGTGGTGGAGACCTGCCACAATTGCCTCAAATGGGTGAAGATAAGAGAAACTGTTTTTTTTTTTTTTCATACAGATAGGAATGAAGCTTTTTATTTTTAATCAAGAATAAAGGGATGAGGACGGCTGGACGGGGACATATTCCCCACTCTGGAAGAATTCTGATATGTTAAAATTATTAATATGTACTTAGTTTTACACTTTAATTTAACAAATTCACTGCAAAATGTGTTTGCGGTGAAATTTGGGATGAAAAATTTTCAAGGCAAAACCTTCCATTGCCCAAAGAATAAAAAGATGAATTTGCATTTCTTCGCAAATCCAAGATAAAAATTTAAGATCTAAAATGAAAATTTCTGTCTCAGATTTGAAGCAAAATTTTCTTTCTTAATATAGGGATGAATAGTTTGTTATGATTTAAAAATGAAAAATTTACTCTCTAATTTATTTTTTAAACCAAGAAAAAAAAACGGCAACAATTTGACCGTGATTAAATATGAATAAAACTTATAAAAATAACTCTGGCATTGTATTCGTTCCTACCAAAATACCGCTTATGCATTGCCTTGTAAAACAAATATTTAAGACAACCATGATCAAATTCAGTAAGAAAAATTGAAATAATGGTAGAACCTACCAAGCATTAATTACATATGTCTAACCCACAAATATTTAAGACAACCTCTTTGATTGCTTGCTCTAAAAGAGCACAAGCAGCCCTATATATGTGCACCTGCTAACGGTCTCATTAGGCATCCTGCGCAAAACAAAACAAGAAGAAATCATCAGTGACCATAAAGATCACATCATGTAAGGCTGATAACATTTATTAATCAAAGTACGCACAACATATGAACTGAAAAAACCCTAATTTCCAATTTATTTCAGTTCAATAGTTCCACAGATTATGTACTATAGACTTCTAATTCCATGCATACTTCATGGTTGCTTTGTAAAAACCCTTGTACAAACAAGCAACGGAATGGGAAAGACATCAGAAGCAATTTTCTAATTGATAAATGATAATAGTATGATAGATATAAAGCTATCAAATGGGTTAGCTCAGCTTACATGGGGTAATTCTATCACAGATTATAGATTAAATAGGTCGATCAGTTTAAACTTACTTGGCTAAAAAAGTCAAGATCTTAAACTCGATTTATTAGGTGGATTAATAAGTCAGCCCGTTTAATCTACCAAAAAGATTAAAATTTTGCATATGAGTTAAACATGGTTTAAGTTCAAGATACATTCAAAAATTTATTAAAAAGACTAAAATTTTGCATATGAGTTAAACACGGTTTAAGTTAGATACATTCAAAAATAAATAACAAAATACACTTTCTGAGTTTCATCAATAATATAGACATTCAATATTCCAAAAGACATTCAAATATAAGTAACTACTTTAACCTTCATCAACAAAATTTTAATCTTGTTTAGCAGCAACGTCATTGTTTACAATATTCAAGAAACAAAATGGAAACAAATCACCAACCAAATCTAGAGCGTAGAAAATTCTGAGCAGATCACACATCAATTAGGTGTTAAAGGTTAAGGAAATTAAAAAATAAATAAATAGGCCAATGTGTGAATTATACAATTGACATGTATAACAAGTAGGTTGAGTGAATTGAGTTAAAAATCATCATAATTCTTCAAATAGTGGACAAATCTAACACACTAAATTGATCGAGCTGATCCAATGGATTCAGTCCATTTTCACATTTCTAGATAGACATAAGTAGGGTAAAATTGTCTTCCTAAGTTAGAATCTCTCTCAAAGAATTTGCCAGACAAAAAATTCTCCCTACCATTAATTGAATTGATCCATCTATTAGTCACTTATATTTATATGGCAAAAGGATAAACACTCTTATAATAATGATAAAATTATAATTTGTAATTTAGAGATGGAGATCACTCTTATATTTAAAATTTAAAATGTTAAATATAATACCCAACACATTAAATATTTTAAATAGAGATCTAATATTAACTATATTAAATATTTCAAATTTTAAATTTAATCCAACTCATCACTCCTCGGAGAAAAATGAAAAAGGAGCCCATGATGAGGATAACTTTAGATATTGATTTTTAACTTGTTAGGGTCACTTCCATATTCTGCTACATTAATGTTGCACACAAATGAGATACCTGGAGAAGCATCATTCATCATCTCACTAATGGTTCCCTAACGAAAATTTCTGCAACAAAAGAACCTTGAGATAGCTGTTGGATCGGTAGAATGCACTTACAGCAGTCTTATTGTTATGAACCTAAAGTATAGATTACAGTAACAATCAAGCCGTATCCGAGCTCCTTTAAGCACCATTTGATGCATTAATTAGTGTTGTGGATATAATGAGAAATAATACAAGGGCTGTACATAACCAATCCTCAGGCATTCATAACTAATTACTTAGGATAGCAATTAATTACACACAAATATTTAATCAACAAATCTTCTTCAATTGGGTTTTATAAAAAATTGTACTTATAAATTTGGCATTATATTTTAACTCAAAATCTTAAGATATTAAATTTAGAGGTTAATTCACTTATCTAACCATTACTTAATTTTTTGCTTTTTTATATGAGACTTCTTACTCACATTGAAACTGAACAATTTATGACATTATTGAGATATATATATACACATGTTAGCAGCATAGAAAAATAAAAAGGGAAGGCACAAACCTCAACCAAACCCGACCCACAGAAATGAGATATTCGGCCAATGAGCTTAGTACGTTCTCTATTCTGGAGGTGGACAACAGAGTTCATGTATACAACTCGAATACTTGATCAGAGTAATAAAATTGGGAACAAACAACTAAATACTGGGGAAAGGTTTTGCTTCCTACCTGGTAAATGCCCAATCTCCCAAGCCACACAAATTGATCGAGAAACAAGAAAGTTAACAGTAATGCATTTTTGGACTTAAAAAAAAGAAAAAATGAAAAAACATTGAACAGTTTTATTTGGGATGAATGAGGAGCAAAAAGAAAAGAGGATAAAAAGGTGGAACAAGGTAAAATTGGAAGAAGTTAGAAGACAACTAAAAGGAAAATGAATAAGATGATAAAACCTTGATCTTTGTTTCAATGACTTAAACCGCAATTTTTAAACAAATACCACACTCACAAATTTACCCTGAAATCACAAGATGCCTAATGTCATTTCTACATTATTTTAAGCCACAAGGACGGAATCAGAACAAATTGTAAGGTGGTGAAAATTTATTCTTAACACAAGTACTAATAATTAATAAAAAATAAATTTAAATACATATTAAATTAGCATAATAAAAGATTAATTAAAATTTAAAATTATAAAAAATTATAATTAAAAAATTAGATAAATATAATAATATAAAAATAAATATAACTGTTTTAATACAATATATATATATATATATATATATATATATATATATTAGAAATGATTGTATATGTATTAACCGTTAAGATTCCTTTTTTATTTTTAATTGAATAGAATTTATCAATAATATCCTCCATAGTAAACTTTTTTGTAATTTTTTTTTTCAATATAAACAATCAAATTATCTGCAAGAAAGTCATATTCTATTTTATTATGAAACTTACAGTGAGTAAAAAGTATAATTAGAGAAACAAAAAATGAAGGAATTTTGTGAAAAAGTGAGAATCAGAAAGTAAATTATATACTATTAGTCATTCTTAAAAAATAAAGATAAGAAATTTTTTGGAGAAGATTTCATATATTTTATCATATTTTATTTGTTTTATAAAATTTACTTACATAATTAATGTAAGAAGCAATTATGTTTTAAGAAACATGTGTTTAAAACTTTAAAGGAGACACCTAAATAATTTTAGGGGAGCAAAGTTAAAAATTTTTATAAAAATAATATTAGATATAATTCTTTTTAGGGAGCAGTTGCCCCTAAAATACAAAATTTCAATTTGTCCTTGATAACTGGCTAGTTTAACATAGCCACTCAAAAAAAAAAAAAAGAAATAATTAAATAAAAAAATGAAAAAAAAAACAAAACGGTAAACAAAGGCAGTAGAAAAGAAAAATTACAATTGAGGATTTTAAATTAAAAATATTTATATTTAAAGATTTTAAATTTTAAAATTATTCTTAAAGATCCTAAAGTCAAAAATTTTAAATATGCAAATAAAAAAATTATAATTAATATCCTTAGTTAAAATTTTTTACTGTAGAATCTTTTAAAAGAATTTTAAAATTTAAAATTTTTTAATATAATTATATGTAACTCGAAGTCATCTTACATTTCTAATACATTTGGAGGGAGAGTAAGTGACGCAAATGACAAAAATGAATGTAAATAAATGAGAGGACTCATGATGATGTAATCATTATACTAAAAGGAATAGACTAACAGTAATAGTATTATGCGCCTAAATCCCCTGCTTGTCGGGTCTCTACATAACACCTAGTTGTCATCAAAACGCATTATTATGGAGCCTGACTCCTAGTCCTCTATGTCATTCGACGATCTCACATGGGCCATACAACCCCCATAAGCAAAACGCATATGGGACATCCATATTCATGTAATTGTGGTCATCTAAGGAGCCCCCAAAATAGTTCATTTAATGCTAGTTGAAAAGGAGCAAATGCAATATATGTTTTTCGTCATCTTCTTTAGCCAATTCCCTTGTTCTATTAAGGTGAGAAATTGATGTTTTGCATCAAGGAAAATTTCATCTTCACATTAGACACAGGTAAGCATTCAGAGTGCTTCAAGTTTAGCTCTTTTGCAACTTTGAAAAATGATATCTAAAGTGTTTGATTCTATCCCTACAATGCATTCACATGAGTAAAAGATTTATCAATTCCTTTATCCTCGTTTATGTGGCAAGCATGTCATCCTCATCTTTTTCTTTATCATGTGACAAGATTTTTTATTTTCATTCCTTTATCATCTTAAATTTGTCTTCATTTTTTTATCATCTTAAACTTATCTTTTGATTCTTCATGTGAGAGACAAATTTCCTTTGGCTTTGTCTTCACTTAGGTGCCAATTAATTCATCCGTATCTCTTATAGCTTCCCATGTGATGATTGAAAGAGCAAATCAAAACTTCGGGTCAAAATGAGGGAATTCTACAACAAAATAAAAAAAAAAATAGTTTGTATAATTGTTTATCGAAGAGGAGGACATAAAAAAAGAATAACAAAAAAATAATAATTTTAAAAAATAAATAAAAAAAATTATTGTTGAGATATTCTCTTTTTAATCTTTTCATATTCAAAAAAAAATTTTTTATATGAATCTCACGGTATATGTATTTTTTTAATCTCTCTTCTTTTTTTTTTTTTTTTTGGAGTCAAACGGAAGAAAGTTCTATTGTTTTTCCTCCCTTTCCTTTTTCTCATCTAATTTTCCCACCAAAACGCAGCATAAATGACGCAAATTGACAAAAATGAATGTGAGGACTTGTGATGATGTAATCACCGTACTGAAAAGGATAGGCTAACAGTAATAATGTTATAAATGAGTGTACATGTCATTATATATATATATATATATAACCTGTTAAGTTTTAAACATTAGCCTTATAAAGTTTGAAAAAAATCTGAGATAATGAAGTTAATGATTCTAAATTAAAAAAATTTATACATAAAGATTTTAAAATTTAAAATTATTTTAAAAAATGTTAAAACTAAAAATTTAAATTACATAAAAAATATAATTAAAAACCTCTAATTAAAATTTTAAATTTTAAATTTTTAAAAATAATTTTAAGTTTTAAAATTTTTAAATATAAATATATTTAACTTAAATCTTACATCTTTACTATACTTGGAAGGAGAGTTAGTGACGCAAATGAACAAAACTGAACGAAAAAAAAAGTGAGGACTCGTGACGATGTAATCACCGTACTGAAAGGAATAGACTAACGGTAATAGTGTTATAAATGAGTGTACAAACCATTATATACATAACCTGTTAAGTTTTAAAAATTAACCTTATAAAGTTTGGAAAAAATCTGGGAAGAACTTTTTTAAGACAAAAAAATTTGTCTTAAATTCCGTTTCAAATTTTAATACTTTTTCACAACAAATTATTTTATTTTTTTCTGCAGATCAGAAATAAAATAATGTCTAATTAAGACGAAAAAAATTTCGTTTCAAAACTTTGTCACAAATTACCAGCTTTCTTGTAGTAGTAATAAATTTAAAATGCAGCTATTCTAAAATGTGTGACAAATGTCAATAAGAGAGTCAAATATAATAAGATTGTTGTTAGCCACGATTCCAACTTTTATATTTAATTCAAAATTTTAAAAAAGAGAATAATCCAATGAAAATATCTGTTAAAAACAGTATGAGAATCCAATTTAGAGAATCCATTGGTAAACACGAAAGGCTTTTATAAACAGCTTCTCAAAACTTCCATTAGAAAATTGCTTTAATTTTAAGCACATGATGTAAATCACAATATAAATTAAACTAATTAAAAAAAGACTTTCATTGTCAATGGTCAACAATGACAATGAGGTGTTGGTATGTGCAACAATAATACACAAGAATTATTTATTAATTTTTTCTATTTTTTGCTCTGCTTATTATATGCATACACTCATGGCAAAGAAGAATAAAAAATTATCCTCATACTTGTAATAAACCAAAGAAAAAAAAATTCTATAAATTGATCTCCACGAACAAATCATAAATATTTGAACTGATAAAGTAAAAATAATAATTTTAACTACGGTAGTGTTATTTATAGAAAATTTCAGTAATTTTATGCAAAAGATTAATGGGATCATGTATTTGAATTCAAATGATTTCAGTTGGATTTTATCACTCAAATTTAGATAAAATCACCTTTGAATAATCGAGGCTTTAAACACAATTTATAATAACACTTATGTGAAAAAAAAAATTGAATTATTATGCCACTTGTTCATATGCAAATGCCCACACTTTTTATATCTACTATGAAATAATTTTATATTTTTTTGTTAAAAAAATTAGAAGTTAGATAAATTATTTTAATTAAAAAACAATGCACACTGTAATTAATGAATGGATACTAATAAAATATTGAGAATCAAATTGAAGATCATTATACCAACATTTATCAATCAACCTAATTCTTGTTGACTGAAAATATTTAAGTTAATAAATTAATTCATTTTCCCCCTCATTTCTTTTGCAATAATAATTTTTCATTTGATTATTTTTTATGAACATATGATTGTTCAAAACCATTTTTTTTTTTTTTTTGCGTCCATTAAAACCTTATATAAATTATTATGAACATATTGTGTATTTGGTTGGCTTATCAGGTGGGCTGGCACAAACTTGCTTTCAAAATGTTGGGTAGTCCATGGGCCAGATTTTCAGGCCCATCTAAGGGTTGACCCCAATAAAGTTCAAAAGTCCCAAATTCTAGTTTAAGTACTAAAAATTCTAAAATAGTTTACAAACTACTCAAATTCTTTATCATTAAATTTCTTCGTATGGCTTAAGCTTAATTTAGTGTTGCAGGTGCTCTACATCTACAATTTACATATAATTAAAAGATTAATGGTATACTAGTGTCATTTTTGTGAACATGTGAAAGTAATTTTAATATTTGATGAACAAAAAGTACAAAAATCTGTTAGAAGTATGCCCTAGTATATATGCTTTTAGGAACACATCTTAAAAAATCACAAGTATTTTTTTAAAAGTAGCTAATATACAGACATTTTAAACATTTTTTAATTACAAAAAAACTATTGAAAGAAATAACTTAATTAGGAATTGACCCTCAATACCCTAGGAAATAACAACAACAACAACAATAATAATTTATTATATTAAAAAATAATAAAAAACCCAAAATAAATTTGGTGTGTTTCGAACTATATTAATGATTGTTGAAGATATTTTATTCTTTGTTATGATTTTATATTAATAGATTTTATGTAAATAAATCTCAACTGAAAAAAAATTGTTAGCTACGTGAATCTAAATTTTTGGGTTTAAGGATTCAAAAAAAAAAAAAAAAAAGTGATGGAGCTTGAGTTCGTTATCGGTTAGAGTATGATCCTTGATGAGAAAAATATTTTTCTACAATTTTAGAAATTAGACACATACTCATACCTAGTCATTATCATCCTAAGTAGACAATTACTATGTGGGTGATTGCAGCTAAGTAAGAGAGTATTAAGTATAAATTCTTACTAACTTATTAAAATATATTTTTAAAATTTTTATTCTATTTTTTTTTTTAATTTTGGGTTGAGAACCAAAATTTAATTTATTCTAAATTTTATTAAATTTATGGTAATATGTTTATTAATATATATTTAATATAAATGTTGTTCTTGAAATTAAATTATAATCTATAAATTATTTTAAATTTAAAAAATTATTTTGTGAATATAATATTTTTTAAATTTATTTTTATCAAATATTTTATAATTTTTAAATTTATAAAATTGACTATTTTATATTAATCAAATATGTATATAACACTTATTGTATGGTAATATATATAAAGATATTTTAGTTAAAATAAATTTAATTATAGCTTTTTTTATTGCAGTGATAAATATAATGCATCATTTAATTTTAAGAGAAGATAGTGTGTATCTTCAAAACATAAGCAGGACTATATAGTTAAGGCATCTTTCAATTAAAAGAATAATAAGATACCTCTATAATAATAATAATAATAATAATAATAATAATAATAATAATAATTATTATTATTATTATTATTATTATTATTATTATTATTATTATTATTATTATAGTATGCTCATAAAATATAGTGAGTGATATGTTTTTCAAATGATCTTTTAAGCAATTATATGTAAATATCGATGTGGGTCCTATGCAATTGTACGAGACTTATGTCAATGTGAAAAAAATTTGAAAAAAAAAAAAAGTAAAACTCATAAATAGTTTTAAAACATTATTATACAATTCATTTTATTTTTATATATTGTGTGCGTGCGTGCGTGTGTGTGAGATTCAGAACGACAGAGAGTTCATAAAAGTTTATGAGCGGGAGACCATGATAAATCAACAACATTACAATGGGTTATGATAGGGAGTTCAAGCGTTTCAAATGTTGGATTATTTTTTAGATTCGTATATAATACTATTTTATTAATACACACAAATTTTGAGAATAATCCAAAAAATTTGAGCTCCTTGTGTTCTTGGTATAACTTGGGTCAAAGCGTTGAACCAGTAATATGGTTAAGCAATTAGTTGAACAAGGCAGAGAAATTTGAATCGTATGATGTTTGCACTTTTTTGTTTTCCTTGTCCCAAAGTATATGATGACTATAGCATTCCATGATTGTTGCACAAAAATAAAACGTATGGCGATAGTTTTTAAGTATTTAATACTTAAATTATAAGAAATTTGAATATATATATATATATATATATATTGTCATAGGTGGTTTATAAATCTAATATCTTTATAAGCCCCGTACAATCAATTCACATTATCAAGACCCATATTACTAAGCAACCTTGCATAACTCTAAAACGTTGTTAGTTGACACAGACTCTTAAATATAAAAAGAAAATGATGCTTGATTCATACAAGACTTAGTAACATCCATTATCCCCTGGAATTTGTTACCTTACTAAAAAGACACTGTAAATCTTCTCATATACTACACAACATGCACAAAGGGGAAGAGAAAAGAACAAGCAATGGGCCTAACATATACAACACCTTACACCCCTTATTCATTTCTCTTTTTTAACTACTCGTTGTGTGGTCATTGCAAAGAATACAAATTGCTGATAAGATCATTGAACAATGGTTATTACAAGCTGTCTTTTTTATACTCTTAACTCATAAAAGAAAGAATTTATATCCCATATAAGCTTTAAGCAATACAGAATTTATATCCCATATAAGCTCTAAGCAATACATTATTTTCTTAATAGTTGAAGTTTTTTCATTTCTATTTTGTGTAATTGGAGAGAGAAAGGATTAAGTAGTGGGCTCCACACCTTTTATTCCTTACCATAAAGGATCCAAATTGTTAAAAAGATCATTGTACATTAATGGCTATGGACATCCTTCCTTTTCCCTTGGCTTATAAATGAAAGAACTTGTACCCTATACAGGTTATAAGCAATACATTCTCTTCTATAAGCTCCCTCATTTTTATTTTGTCATATTTTCAATGCCAACAAAGCATATGTTCTTTATACTATTTTAGGACATATTCATTATATCAACTTAAAATTTTGGATAAAATATTATTTATTTTTTTGAGAGATGTCTTAATTACAAGGTTCCTTCCTCTATTTTGAGAAACTACACAATCTTTTTATGAAACTAAAAGATATCTTACAACTAAACACATTTAAAAAAATACCTTTAAGGATAATATGATTTTTTTAATTAAAAATAAGTTTCTTACAACTTTTAATTCATTGTTATTTATTGAGTTAAAAATAGAAAAAAAATTAATTAATTGGATAAAATATATTTTTCATCTCTTAACTTACCTTAGGCGTCACTTTTATCCCTTAAGTTTATTTTGTTTTAATTTAATCTTTTAACTTTATTTTAAATTTCACTTTTATCTTTCTATTTTATTTTGTTCCAATATAGCTTCTTAATTTTAAATTAAGAAATTAAAGTAAAACCTAAAGTAAATATAATGGACTAAATTAGAACAAAAAGAAATTAAAGAAAGAATATGAAACTTGTAGTAAAGATAAGGGATCAAATTAGAATCAAATGAAGTTAATAGATAAAAGTAAAATATAAAGTAAAGTTAATAGACTAAATTGAAACTAAATAAAGTTAAGAAATAAAAAATATTATGTAAAATTAAGTGATTAAAAATGCATTTTTTTTTTTTGCCTACTTTATTTTACAATTTTGTTAAATTTATAGCAATGTTCTGTTAATTAAATTTAATACACATATTACTGCTGAAATTAAATATTATTAATTATTTTTTAATTGGTTGGGTATTTTTAAAAGAAAGTTATCTTATGAATATATTCTTTACTTTTAATAATTACTTGTTTTTTAGCAAATGATTTGAAATTTACTCATATATAAAATGGTTATTTTATAAACTTGATATATTTTGACATGCTTAAATATCTCATAAACAAGTTTTTTAAATGCGTGAATAATTAAAATTTTCGCATAAAAAAACACTACCTGGTGTAGAGAAAAGCTATTCATTCAATGTAGGGCTGGCTAATTAAAACTACTAAATTGGAGGTTTTATATTGTTTTAATGGCAATTGGTCAATGCGTCATACTTAATTATGCTATCATACCTTTAAATATGATCAATAGCTATGATCATTCCATTGTGTCAGATTTCTAAACCTGCATGTTAAAAGCATTGTTTATCTGCTCTAATGATGTTTTTTTTTTTTTTTTGGTTATCCTTTGATTTCATCTCAAGATCAAATTTCTACTTTTATTGGTTTCAGAAAAATCAATGAAATATTGAGTAGTTAAAGTTATACAAATCCAGTGGACATGGGCAAAAACAAGCACAATACTCCCAATTAGCATGAAGACATTTATGGAGCTGTTCTCTATAGACCAAAGAGTCCATATACTTTTGTTCTTTTGTTTTTGTTTTTGTTTTTTGTTTTTAAATATTCTCTTTTGTTTCTTCCTTCGTACTTTCCTTTTCTCTTCTGGGCAGGTTCAAGAGGTAGTCATAAGTAGATGACTACCTTTGCCCACTCATTTTGTTTTCCCAAAGCTTCCTGCTTTTTGTATCCTGATATTTTGCCTATTAAATTCTCATATAATAATAAAGTCTAAACTTCCACTCAATTTAAATAATAATTTTTATTGATTCCTTATAATTAGTTTATATAAAGAGTTAATAAAAATGTACTAAAGTAGATGTTTTAATGGATTTCACCATTAGGCACTCACTTTAGACAAGTTCATACATTACTTAAATAGATCATATGAGCAAGTGGATAGTTAATAAAACTCCCCACGGTATTCAATAAGCATAAGTTGACTTTAAAAACTAGTTTCTACTATACCATATGGATTTATTTGGTCTCATAATCCAGAGATACCATCTCCGCCATTAAAACAAATTTAGTGATCACGTAATAATGATGATAAGTTGACAAGCTTTTCAGTAGGTCATCGAAGTATCTATATTTTAGCCCAAACAAACTAGTAAAATTTTATGAATTCCCAAAAAATATATCATGTTTTTAAGTGGCTTGAAAATTTTTTATACACCCTATATAGGTAATCACGTACAAGAAAAGTTTAGATGGCTCAATACAAGTAACAATATACCAAACGGCTCTACTGTATTACATCACAGAAGACAGACGAAGAACAAAGAAAGAAGCAATAATATTCAGATTCAAATCATCATACTAACGGACCTCAAAAATGGCCATTCTTATACTTGATGGTATCATCAACAACATCATAACCTTAGCCATAACATCGGATCGGATCATTGCACCTTTTAGCAGCAGATTGCTTGTAACCAAATCGCCCACCTTTCTCAAGGTACTGCTGATGGTATTCTTCTGCACGATAAAACTTCTTGGCAGAAAGTATCTCTGTAACGATCTTCCTGCTCAACCGCTTCTGTTGTTGCTCCAAAGACTCTCTGGCTGCCTTCTCTTGTTCAGCTGTGTAATAGTAAATTCCAGACCTGTACTGTGTTCCCACATCATTTCCCTGTCACATGAAAAGACCAAACTGTTACTACTTAACTATGAAATAACACTTCAAAAAAGAAGCCATGTCTCAGTCCGACATGTCTTAGACACATCGCCATGCAACATTTTAAATTACTTATGGGCACTTCAAATTTTATTATGTTGCCGTGTCTGTGTCTTATGTCTGTGTCCATACTTCCTACTTCCTAGCTACCTACAACTACTAGCTGGGTTAAGTCACAAGAAGAGGATTATGTTTTGTGTAGCTACACCACCATATAAAGATCACAAAGTTGTCATCATATAATCAATTCAATATTCATACATGCCTAGCTTTGATGAAAAGAGAGAAAAGCAAGAGGAGCCTACAGAAAGCGGAAGAACAAAAGCAGTAACTGAAACAGAAGAGACAAAAGATAAGACAAGAATATAAACAGAGCTGATTGAGGGCTGGGCTTGTCCATGGATATAATAGGCTCAGCATATAGGCCTAGGCTTGGGTCAAGCCCAAACTTTATCCATAGGTTTGAGCCATTACCTGGCCTTTAATGATAAGCCTATATTAAGGAGCGATAATGCCCAAACCTAAAAGCTTATTGGCCTTTAGCCCAAAGCCAGCCCCTGAATAAGTATAGATGTAACTGAAAGGGAATATAATATTCCATGTCTAACTGGTTGTTCTGACATGCGCTTGGGTCATTCTGGACTTTGAGAGCCCATTACATAGACAAAAAATCCAACATATGATTTTGTAAGCTGCCTAACAAGCATGAGTTTCTTTCTGAGGCAGTGCCATAATTAGAATTAACAAAACGGCATGGCCATACTTTATCAGGTGTCTCTTTGTGTGTGTGTGTATTATAATAAATGTAAGATGTGGTTTTGGCTAGTAGTTCACAGCCCCAAAAAACACCAAAACATAAGTAAGAATTTGGGATGAACTATAGAAATGCAATGAACGGACGCCTTCATCGAAAGATTAGAGAACTAACAGATGTATGGATTAATTGTACGGCTGGGGTAAAGACACCAGGCATGATCTGAACTTTACAATGACTCAAGCTGAAAATAATGATCTGGTTCTCTCTCAATCATTTTTCTAGTTACTCAGTACCTCTTATCTCTCTGTTTTTGTTCCTGCCTACCTATGTAACCACAACAAATTATGGCCACAAGCAACAGAAGAAGGTCAAAGATTCATATTCATATGACATAAAATCAATTTTATTTTACTTCCTCATCATCCAAAAGAAAATGTCACAACATCTCTACTCTTCTACAAAAGAAAAGGAAAGAAGAATAATGTTGATTACTTTAAGCAGAAACATCCCCCTGGAAGCAATTCGTGGGAGGCAAAGAGCAAGAAAAGTAAGTGATGAAAGAACCAAACACCAAGAAACTTCCAAGGAAAGTTTCAACCAAATACTTAAAAATCAGAATAACATAAAGATGAAAGTGTAGTTATAAAACAAAACACAAGCAGAGATTTCAATCAGAAATGCATCTATGAAGCAAAAAATGAAACCCTAAAAGCTACCAACAGAAACAAGCAGTATCACCTTACACAAATTAATCATAGAACAAAAACTTATTAGCAAATTGAACAAAACTAAAATAGTTTTAAATAAACCATAAGTTGATAATTAAGACCATTCAAGTCAACAGACAACAACACAAAAGTCCAGACTTAAGATCAGCTGAAATATGGACATCTCACTTGCAACTAAAAAAACCTGATTTTTAGGAACCAAACCAATTTCATCAAACATGATTTTTATAACACAAACCAAGAGCTCTATACATACCTGCCGATTCAGCATGGTAGGATCATGCCTAGCCCAGAACACATCAAGCAAAGTGTCATAGCTACATTCTCTAAGATCGTATTGGACCCTGACAACCTCTGAGTGATTTGTGGTCCCAGAAGAGACATCCTCATAGCTTGGATTATGCACAAAGCCCTGGCTGTAACCAACCTCTGTCTTAGTCACTCCAGGCACCCTCTGAAAGGCCAACTCAACACCCCAAAAGCAGCCTGCACCAAACTGTGCAAACTGCTGGCCTGGTGCAGATATGTCATCATCTGGACACTGAGCTATTGAAGAGTCCAAATTCTCAGGAGCCCTTGTGCTACCAAACCCAAATCTGCTCAACAAGTTCATGGAATGCTTGTAGGCAGAAGTTTGTCTGGGAGTTAAGGGAAAGGAGCAGAAACACTTGGAAGAAAATCTAGAAAGTGAGCGAAGGAGCTTGGTTTTAGTGGGATTAAAGAGCCAAGAGGAGAGGGACCTACATGTAGCAGTGTAGCTGCGGCTGGTTGCTGCCAAGAGTTTAAGCAAAGTAAGTGTACTTTTGTATAGAAGACAATTAAACTAAAATTTCCCATGTATAAATTTTGTAAAAAATAAGGAAAAGGACCAAAAGAATAGAGCCAGAAGCATCAAGAGAAGATGCCAAGGGAATCAAGCGACCACTTTATGAACAAACAATTGACAGATTAAAACTAACAAATTCCATAACAAAAGTAAATATATACAGCATACAGTCTAACAAACCAACATGTATTGCCTAAATTGCAAAGTATTATCTCTAAGGAGAGATTGGAAATATATAATCTGGTCATCCTATTTCAATCAATAAATCAAAAGCAATTCAAAAACAATTTACACTGATTAAAATATTTTTCTAATGAATTGGAAATGTTCTCCACATTGAAAAAAGAAGAATGTGACATTTTCTGCAAATCTCAAGGGGAAAATATAAACAGAAAGGAAGGATGTTCATGCAGTTAAAAGATAAACAGGCTGGAGGTAACAGACAGTGAATCAATGGTCAGAGACCTTTTCTTCTCAATGTCTTCTCAAATTAATTTGCAAATATGCTTCCACAACCAAAGAGGATTACATACCACTTATAGAAAACTATTCACAGTAGTGTATTTCTAGCTGTCCAAAAGGCATACGTACATGTTTATAGTCAAAGTGTAACTCCACACTAGAAATTAGCAAATCATAGAAACTACATAAACCGTGGAATCACACACAAACGAATTACTTTAGCAGTAATTTAAGCTTGGTGGTGCCAGAAAATTAAAATAACAATGCTTCTTCCACCCCTCTCTTTTTTTTCCCCCTCTCTTCTCTTGTAACCACCGAACACAGGCAAAACAGATAGGAAATGAGCATTTTGTATGTATAAGGGGGAAAAAAACGTTAAAATATTTTAAAACTAGGACTCAACTGGGGAAGGAAAAATATATCTGTCCTTATTTCCCTTGTGGCCATCCAGACATCTAATAGATATCTCTAGTGGATCAGAGATTGTGCAAATGGCTTCTTGTTTTCGCATGAGATCGGTACGCCCTGGTTTCTAAAACTCACAACGGTGTCCCATCTTTTTAAATATTCTTTTTTAAGTTTCCACTATATTTTCCCCAAATATACAATCTCCTTGCTCTAGTGCTTCTCACTATCAAACTGATCCACATAAATCTCCACTGGAGAACTGACATAAACTTAATAAAAACAGGGGACAAAAAACGAAATGAAACAGTAAAAGCAAATAACTCACAGAACCCAGAATTGATAATAGGAGTGGCTGAAACTTGGACAAAAGACAACCGAGCGAAAGCAATAAAAAGGAATTCAATATCAAGCCATACCTGGTGTACAAATACTCATCTTCAACCCTTCAAGGAATTATTTGAATCAATCACCATACAAGAAGAGAAAACAATAAAATAAATTTGAGCAAAAATAAAAGAAATTCGCAATCCCCTTTTCCTTTCGGATTAAACCCAAAAAGGAAAGGGGGAATAGCAAAATCACAAATAACAACAAGAACGTCCTGAAGTGAGAAAGAAGAATTACATACCCAACTAAATGAAAGTGAGAGGTAGAACTATAGGGAACACTTGGATGGAAGATGAAGAAAGAGATAGGATGGTAATCGTGGGTGAAGGCTGACGTTTGCCAAACTATGTTCACTCTCTTACGGTTGCGGTGTGCTGGCGCGAACTACAGAACACTAGAACCCAAACCCACACCCACACCCACACCCAAACACCTCCTTACTAATCCTAACAGCAACAAAGCTAATGGCCAAACGTCGATTCGCTTATTACTGATTCCGTTCGAAAAGGAAATTATTCCAGCCCGTTTGATTGATTAATATTAGGTATAAAAAGAGAAAAATAAATAAACAAATAAGATAAAAATTAAGGATCGTAACTTTATTTTTTAAAAAATAATAAAAATATGTATTATTAAATAATAATTATAAAGATATAACAAATATAATAAACAAATTATACCATAATTAGTTAAATGAACTCTTTAGAATATAAATTAGGTAGTTATATAATTGATATTAACATTCATGTATTGTATTAGGTAAATTAAAGCCTTATTTAGTATACATAATTGTTGGTCATGTAAATAAGAAAAGAATAAGAATGTGAATGAAATAAAATAAAATAATTACATCTAGTTTAATATAGAAATGATGACAATATCATTTTATTTGTATATTTAATTAAATAAAAATAGTATATGAATAAAAAATAATAATAAAATAATTTTCATATCTTTATTTAAAAATATTGTTAGAATAAATAATAATAATAATAATAACAACATAATAAACTTTGCATAGATTATATATAATAATTGTTTTTTATAAATAATAATTATTCTCTATTCTTGTATTTATGAAATAAAAATAATTTTTTTTTTAATTTTGCAGAATATACAACGAATAAAATTATTCAATAGATTATTTCTCCTTTTCATTCTACTTCTATCTATGAAAGAAGACATAAAAAAATCAATTTATAATTTTAGAAAAAATAAAAAGAAATATAGAACCAGTTGAATGTGTCTTATATACAGTCTCTTCTTGAATCCTTGCTCAATATTCATATTTTATAATGAAAATTTAGAGATTTTTTTTCCTTTCTT
This sequence comes from Erythrophleum fordii, assembly GCA_032878935.1. NCBI lineage: Eukaryota > Viridiplantae > Streptophyta > Magnoliopsida > Fabales > Fabaceae > Erythrophleum > Erythrophleum fordii. The sequence goes on along the minus strand of JAVQMF010000025.1, from coordinate 1,024,688 downwards.
AAATTTACTTAAAAATCAGTTTATGTATTGTCATTGCTTCAAAAAAGGTTCATTCACTCTGATCTGCTCTGCATCAATTAATTATCACATGATATTTTAATTTTAATTAATTTTATATCCAACAAAATTGTGTGAATATTAAAATAATAAATAATTAGAAATTTTTATTATTGTAAGTATATTTCATTTATAGTCTTTTACACTTTTGAGATTAAACTGATATTTAAAAATTGAAATTATTTATTTAATCCTAAAAATACTCATATAATATTGTTAAAGCTTACATAAGCAAAGCAAATGTTTAATAATAAAATATTTTATCGACTTAAGATTTAAGTGATTATTTTCATTAAATTTTACATATCAAACTATAAATTATAGAATGAGGAAGTGATGATTGAATAAATTGCATAAGATACGTACTTTAAAGTATAAGAGGCAAATTGATTTTAGGCAAAATCACATTATAGTGAACTGTTGATTTTTTTATAAAATATATTTTAAGATTTTTAAATAGTATATTAAAATATTAAAATAAGAATCTTAAAATACATTTGATGATGGTGGTGAAAAAGTTCAATTTTATGAAAATCAAGAACTTCATAATTTAATACATTGTGTAATGTTCTTCATCTTTCTCAATTAAATTATCTAAAATACTTACATCTTATAGACTTACCTCCACCTCCCTTGCTCTAATCAAGTAATCTATTTATTTGTATTTAAAGACTAAATTTATATATAATTTCTTATATTTTTATTATTAAATTTTTAATCAAAACATGATAAATGTATAATTGTCTAGTAATAATATGACATATATATCGTTTAATTAAAGAATTATACATTTTTTTATAAAAATTATATACTTGTCATATTATTATTAAAGAACCATAGACTTGTTAATTTTTTATTAAAAAATTTAATAATAAAAATATAAGTACTTATACATTTTTTTTTTAAGGATTGGCTAAATCACTTCATTAACATTTTGTTAATGAAATTAACTTTTTTTGCATAGGATGAGATTGAAAATTTATTTTCTTATATAACAATAAAAAAATAAATTGTTATTAAATTTCAAAATGGAATTTTAATTCATTTTTAATGTAACAACAAATATAATTAATTTTAATTTTGAAAGAAATATATATTGTAAAAAATTAATTTTATTGACAGTAAATAAATTAAAAGAAATGTTTTATAATATATATAAAATGTCAGAAAGTTAAATAATATTTTTTAAAAAATATTAAGTTAATTTAATCAGACTTTAAAAAATTAATTTAATTTTCTCTAATATTTTTATCCGGCAGTACAATATCTAATTTTTCTTAGTATGACATCAATCATTTCGTATTCAACTTGGTAAGGAAGCAAAGATTTTTCTCCAATGAAGTGAAAATGATATTAGGCCAGGGTCAAACGTGAATGCGCTTCGTTCTTTTTGTTTCTTTTCAAAAAGACGTGTTTTCGAATAAGAATTGGATCCTTCAAAAATAATGAAAACGAGACAAGTAGATCGTGAGATAATTTGTTCGTTAGCGTCGCTGGCAATCTGGACTTGGAGTGTAACTCGGAAGAATCGAGGAAAGGTACATCATCGACCAACTCTTTCTCTATTTTTTTCTTGTTTTTTGTGGGGCAAGTTTCTTCCTACTTTTACATTTGAAATTTTTCAGTATTTTAATATGTTTTTATTGATATATTTGTAAATTTTTAAATAGTGCAAAATAGTCATTACTATTCTATATTTTGATCTGTTTCTGTGTGTTCACTTTAACAAATAATAAATTTAACTAAGATTGCAACTAACTAGTTAATAAAATAAATAAATACCCAAGCTACAACTAAATAAGATTAGTTGAGATTCCTTCATACAACTATCCGCTCTCTACCAATCAATTGATAGGAATTTTGACAAAAAACTTTTAGCATCCTTTTTAGCACAATCGTTGGGATCACACAAACTCTAAACATTTGATTATGTTTGGAGGCTACTAGTGTTCGAACAACTACTTTTTTGATGGAAATATAGTTACAAAAGATACCTATTATGTTCTTAAGTAAACCATCGGAGATGTTATAGGAGATGGGAGGAATATGGAAATGTATGTCAACCATACGTGCCACATTTGCTAAAATCGAGAAGTCTATGGTGGTTAATGAATTCTATAGCAAGTGAAAAAGGGAAAAGACAACTACAAAATAGGCTGAAGGCAAGTTGTATCAACTGGGAGGCAACCAATTAATATTATGGCAATTCTTAACTTTTAAGGAATCAAAATTCATCAGCCAATGCTAGCTATTATAGTTAGAATTCATTAGTTGATACTTATGACTATAATTAGAATTTATTAGTCGATACCTATAACTATAGCCAAAATTTGTTATTCAATGTCTATGACTGTAGTTAAAATTCATCAACTGACACTTAAAGTTATTGTTATAATTTAGCTGACACCTACAGCTATAGCCAAAATTTATTAACCGATGCTTGTGGCTATAATCAGAATTCAATAAGAGATGCCTACAATTATAGTTGACCATAATCCTTCAATTGATGCCTACAACTATAATTGGAACTCAATAGCTAAATCTTGCATTATAACTAGAAACCAATAGTTGATATCTATATTTGTAGTTGAAATTCAACAACATATGCCTACAATTGTGGCCATGTAACAACCGGGAAAAGGAAAAAGGAAAAGAAAATAAAAAGTGGAGAATTTTCGAATCCAGAATTCTTGCTAAGTCTTCTCGCAATAGCGAGAAATGGTCTCGCTGTCGCGAGAGTGCCTTCTCGCCATAGCGAACGTGATTCTAGCTATAGCGAGTGCGGGCAGCAGTCCATACAGAAACCAGGGGGCAGCTCGCCGTAGCGTGCGCCATAACGAGAGTAGAGGTCTGGAACTGATACGAGCTCGCCGTAGCGAAGGTTACACCTCGCTATAGCGAAGCCAAATAATACGAGCTCGCTATAGCGAAGGTTAATTTTCGCCGTAGCGAGGGTCAATCCGGAAGAGAGTAAAGAGCGAGAAAATGACTTCATTAAATGCTCAAACTCATTCCTTCTCTCATTTTTGCCCTAGACTTCGACCCAAGGAGAGAAAAGAGGCGTGGAGAGTGAGAGAGACCAAGAGAAGGAGGAAGAGCAAAAGAAAGGTAAGCAAGTTTCTCCCATTTCTCCTTAGAATCCGGATCTCCTCTCTTTGCCCTCTCTTTCTACAGTTTTGTTTGTGAGTTTAGTGAGATTTTGGGTATGGGTCAGAAGAGGAAAAATGGAAAAACACCCTTGAATCTCTTTGTTTTCTTTGAAAATGTTGTTTCCACTACCATGAGAGCTTGAGAGAGAGAAAGAATTGATGGCATTTTAGAGAGAGAGAGAACCTCTAGGTTCTGGTATGTTAGAAGGTTTGCTCTAAAGATTATATTCTGAGAGAGTAATTCCTTGTTCTTGATTGTGTCTAGGCTCAAGTGAAGCACCTCCATCAAGGTGTGAGTGTGAAATTAAGAAGGGAGAAGAGAAATTGAAAGGGAAGGCTTGTGTTGGCTTTGGCTTATAAGGTAGCTCTCTTTCCACTCTTTCTTGTTGCATTCTTGGATGTAATAGTCATTGTATGTTTATGTATATGCTTATTGTGTGAAATATGCCATATGCTATTGCTTTGATGCATTGATGCCAATGTACTTGTGTGTTGGATTGTGAGAATTGCTCGGGTGAGGTAGTGCCAAAAATCCTTTGAGATGGGTGAGGTAAAGCCGAAAGTCCCTTGAGATGGATGAGACAAGGCCAAAAGTCTCATATTCGAGTGAGGCCAAGTCAAAAGTCCCTAAACTCGGGTGAGGCCATCCAAAAGTCCCTAAACTCAGGTGAGGCTAGGCCAAAAGTCCCTGGAGCCCATTTTTGGTATTGTTGTGATTTCCATAGCATGTACAACGTGTGTTGGATGTTTGAGAATGACTAAATGCTTATTCACATGCTTTGACTTATTATATGCCTTGATTGCTTACTTGATTGAGTGCATGAGCTACTGAGATTCCCTGAATCTCACCCCTTTTCCTCCCAACTTAACATGCTAGGTGGAGCACAAGGAGAGGCAAGTGCACACCAAGGAGCCTAGATGCATGTGTAGCTAGATATTAGCTTATTTTGGTTATTTTGATGTAAAGTGGTGCCACAATGAATAGGCACCCACTATTTTTGAGATGTAAATGTTATAGCAAGTGTATATGTATGGAAAGATGTTGTACAAACTATGTAAAGAGTCAAATTAATGGAAATGAGGGTTTTGCCCCTTTTGTTGAATGAATATAATAGTGTATCTTTGGCCGTAGCATAGTGAATTTGGAATGTATGTTGATTTGGACCACTTGGACATGTTATATAGACTATTTTTATGCTTTTAAACTTGTCCATGAGTGGTTAGAACATGTGAGAGGTCTTTTGGACCCATTTTGAACCTTTTGGGTGCCAAAACCGACAATTTTGTGAGCTACGTCAAAGTATGACTGGATGAGCTCTTCTTGCCATGAAATTTTGCATGCCTCTAGATTTTGTAGAGAGCTTCTTGAGAAGCTAAATTGAGTAATATTCGGAGGTCTAGAGAATATTTAATGAATTGTTGAAATTGGGAGATTTTGGTAGTTTGGCCACGGTACTGTTTCATTAGTCCGAAAATGTTTCTGTGTCACTCATAGACCAAATGGGGTCTAAATATTATGAAATTTTATACACATAAACTAGAAAACTACAGTGAACTCTAGGAACTAGAACCACTTAAATCGGAGGTCTGTAGAGAGAGAATGAACTTTCTGAAGTTTTATATCAGCATCAGGGAGCCCACCTGACCTCCGTCACTGTTCCATCAGTTTTCGGGGTCTATAGGCTACTGAACTGTTCTATAATTATTTTTTTCCTCTAGTAGATATCTGTAGCTTTTCAAATTGGTATAGTATGCCCAGATTGGATATTTTTGGATTTAATTATGGATTTTCGAATTTGATGATAGTAAACTGGGCCAGAAACAGAGACAGTCAAACCTTTACCTAATTTTTTATGTCAAAAATGGTCTAAACACCGAGATTTGGATTGGAAATTATTTTTAGTGTAAAGTTAATACTTAGAGCTTTCTAGAAAGCTATGGTTTACTAGATTTCCATTTTCCTACAATTAGATATGATTTTCCAAAGTATAGCCAAAAATCATACTTTTGGGCGAATGTGAGAAATTGTATTTTTCTGATTTTTGACTCTATACCCGTGGCTTATGGTTTGTTTTATGCTATGTCTGAATTGTATAAATGGAGTGTGAGTAGAGAATGTGAATGACGGGTTCACAGGACCCACGGGGCAGATAATAAGTGTATGAAACCCCGTTTCATAGCATGAAAATGCCACGGATTGGTAATGGTTCTTTGGAAATCATGTGGAATTGAGCCCAGTGAGAGGTTAGATAGAGATAGTAAATTAAGGAGTTACAGGCCACAATTTAACATAAATGCCAATAGCTATACTTGGTGCACCTTAACCATATGTCTCAGCCTACAAGCCTATACAACTACCTATCCTACAAGTAACGATAACACCACCACAAGGCCCTTACACCCAGATACAAACCATAACACACTATAGGTTAGCCAACAATCCAAATACAACATGGATAAATTTTGGATAAATCTAGATATGTTGACAGAGGTTATGAATAAACACTTTAGATTCATACTCGAGAAGAAGGACATGCCATTTTATAAGAAATCATACCCAAAATAGGTAAACCAAGTCATGCCACTGCTAAAAGATTTTGAAATACCTAATTTTTTCTCACTTATTCAAGCAAAGATGATCGGTTAATAACGAAACATATTAGCCATTTTTTGACTTAATGTAGAGAGGTTAACCAAAATGAGTTCCACAAGCTAACATTGTTTCCTTTATCTTTGATTTGCACTACATTCTCTTAGTATACCAACTTGACACCTAACTTAATGTACAATTAGCAAGAGATGGAGACGTTATTCCATGAGCAATTTTATATGGCCCAAGTTGAAGTTACTATCTTCCATGTCTTGGCATTGAACCATAAAATGAATGAGCTAGTCAAGGAATTCATTAAGAGATTTAAGAAAATGAAAACCAAGTGTAATGTGCAATTGTCAAAGACTAAAGTGGAAAGGATGGCTATGGGATGAATGCACTTGGCTATGAGAAAGATGCTGATCATATAAGATTATTCCATTCTAATGATTTAGCCATGAGGATCTCTAGGATGAAGCAATTTATCAATGATAAAGAGTGTAGAAGAGCTATCAGAACTCTATAAAGGCTGTTTATGATTTCTATCTTTGAGGGTAAAGAAAAACCAGAAATGGATGTTGAGTCAAAGGAAAAGGAGGAGTTTTAAGTGACCAATATAAATATGATTGAAATTTTGAGTATCAAAGATTGTTCATGTCCAACCCTGAGACCATCTAAGAGCAAAGAAGCGCAGAAGCCAGATGTGGCAGAACCTTCCATTTTGACATCACTAAGGCAAACCAAAGTCGAACTATATAGATAAGAAGATTACACATCTCAATATTCTCATTTAAGCCAATGTTTACCAAGACGCATGAAGGGGACAAAATGTTACCTTAAAAAAATAATAAATTTAGTTGAGGTTGCAACTAACTTGTTAGTCGAGAAAAATAAATAGCAAAACTTGTTGTTGAACAAGATTGGTTGAAAGGTTTCAACTGTATAGTTGAAGACTCAATTAATTAGTTGAGAGGTATCGATTGACTATGCAAAAAGTCTCAACTAGCTAGTTGGAAGGCATTGATTAGCTAGTTAAGAGGTCTCAGCTAGTTAAAAACCTTGACAGTTAAGTAGCTCCCCTCCCCCTCCCCTTCCTTAAAAAAAAAAAAAAAGAGAGCATGGAGCTTAACCCATTTCAACACGTTTTCCATTCTAAATGTTTAGTTTAAGTATGAAAGAAGCCATGAATTTATTAAAGGCATAAAATTTGAATGATAAACTATCGTAAGGAGTAATTACCAGCCAAGGGACATATTATAAAAGGGAAGAAAGGTCAAAACACAATGACACATAGAAAAACCATAAGAAACTATTTGATAACTTATTTTTATTTTACTTTATGTACCTTTTATTTCCAGTTTTATTTATCTATTTTGTTTACTTATTTTATGCCTTTTATTTCTAGTTTATTTATAACATTTTACTATTATTTCTAACCTACTTTTAAAGTTGTTGTTAGTTTCTTTGAAAATTTTTTATCATCATTTAGTATTACTTTGTTTGTACTAGTATTTTATCAATTTAAATTAATATTGTTGGCCCCATTTTAGTTATCTCCATCTCTTTCAATTTATTCCCATTTAAAACCTCATTTTATCTAAGCCTAACTACGTTTAAGACTTAGAAAAACTAGTATTTGAAGAGTCATATCTTGTCTCCACAATCCACTCATAAATATATGAATAAAAATTAATTATTCAAGATTCCTCCGTACGACTATCTGCTCTCAACTAATCCACAATGGGAATTTCAAAAAAAAAATTCAAAAAAAAAATGAAAGAATGATGCAACATGTCACTTTCTTTTTCCAAATTATCTTTTTTTCCCCCAATTTTAGAATGATGTGACAATTTGTTTCTAAATTTGAGCTTAAAGTGTCATGGTTAATAATACACATGCTCATCAAAACATTGTAGTCATGTGTCAATGCGTTAATACCCATAAATTTTTTTAACATCTTTAGTTGCTCATTCTACACATTATATATGTATGTTGATTAAATTCCATGCAAATCACTATAGCAAGTACGCACACACACGTGCTTGATCTCCCCCTCCCCCCGACCTTTTTGTTTTGTTTTATTCACCTCTATCTCTTAACCCCCTCTTAACCCACTCTATATACACGTCCAACATTTTAAAGTTTACAGTTAAGTGGGCTATATTTTAAATAATTAACATATTGATATTTGTAGGTTTATTTTGATATTTTTTGGATTAAAAATGGCTTATCCAAGTGACATGACCCCAAAATGTTCTAGTTTGGCTAAATTTGATCTTCATAAAATTGAATTCCCAAATTGTCCCAAATCCCTTAAATTCTTTGAACGAAATTAGATGTTTTATTGGAAAATTGAAAATTCAGGCAAAAGTAGGAATTTTATTTAAGGGCAAAATTTGGAAAATTTGTTGCTTTGTGCGTGTTGAATTTGGAAACTCAATTACCTAAGAGAGAAATTTCAATCTTGGCCTCGTAGGAGATTAGTGATTTTGTATGGAAATTAGGAATTTTAGATGAAATGGGAGGAAAACAAAATTTAAGAAAGATTGCGTTATATATGTTGAATTTGGGATTTCAATTGATCAAGGGAAGAGTTTTAGTCTTTAACACATAGGAAATTAAAGATTAGGAAGGAAACTAAGAATTTAGGAGAAAAAAAATTAGAGATTTCATTTAGGGGCAAATTTGGAGAGATATTGTGTTGTATGTATCAAATATAGGATTTCAATTAATCATGAGAGGAAGTTCCATCTTTAATAAATAGGAAATTAAAAATTTAAGATAAATTTTAACGAATTAAAAAAAATAAAAAAGATAACAAGTGAAACCATATAGAATCAATATATTAATCGTTTAAACTATAGGACATCCAAATATATACAAACTTTTTTCACAAAGTATCAGAGTGCAAACAAGTTAAATTACATGGTAACAAGCTACATTTTACTGTTTAATATGTTAATATGCCTTTCTTGATAATTGAAAAATTGTTCATTGTCTGTTGGTTAAAATTGACTTCTATGCTTTCATTTTTCATTTTGGTTAAAATATCTTATGATGCTATGAAAGTTGTTGAATTTGATACAATAAGTGGATAGATATGATTATTTTGTTGCAGCACCATTGATGATACTAATAATTTAACTTTTAACGATAGATAATATAGTTGATAAATATAATTTTGGTCATTGGTTCTAAATGGATTAGGTGGATCGAGCTATCTATTAGACTGAGTTCAATTCGTCTCAAATGCACCAAAGGCTTCATAGGCCCAACCCACACAAGAAAGCTACCGTGCGAGATGTCCAAAAGCGACAATGTATTTATGAGATTCGCATACCATTTTGTCTTTGCCCCACACTTCTCAAAGCCAATAAGCACCTAACATGTGACCCACACTGCCTACTGTATCTTACCAAACACAATTATCATCTTGCCGTAAATAACCCAGAAAACGCCCACATCTATTTTACATTCTCTCAATCTTCAATACGTTCTATCCATTCATTGACTTAGGCATTAAAATAAAACATGAAAAAATTATATCTAAAGATCAAGATTTTATAAAGTTTATAATAAAAGATCTTAAAAATTAAAATTATTTTTAAAGACTACAATTATCATCAGATTTTAAAAAATTTATTATTGATTTTAAGAAATTTATTATTGGATATAAAAAAATTTAATACTTTTTTACATTTAATAATAAATTCTCTAAAATCAATGATAAATTCTTTGAAGTCTAATGGTAATTGTGATCCTTAAGAATAATTTTAATTTTTAAAATTTTTTATTATAAATTTTATAAGATTTGAGTTCTTAATTATAGTTTTTTTTTTAAAATATTTGTAGGAGCCTTGCTGGCGACCTGTAAGATTCATCACCAACTTGGAGGCTTGCCTTATCCAACTAAGAAAGTAGTAGCATGAGAAAATGCATTTTTTGGGGGGCATTTTTACAACTAATGCGTTGACAATGATTGCATTTATGATTTTATGTATTTATATTTAAATTATCATATTTTTTTCTAAGTTAAAATTTACAATACAAGTTGATTCAATGGATTAAAAAAAAAAAATCAATAGAACTTTTGCAGTCATCTATTTATATGGATTTGAATCCTTCTAGTGTCAAGAGTTCGTGTTAGTGGTCATGTTTGTCAAAGAGATTGTGAACATGCCATTAATATCCTAACCGATAATGGTGTAGTGACTTATCTATATTTCCATATTGTTTTCCAAAAAAAAAAAAAGTTAGATGAAATTATATGTGCTAGTACATCTTCTGTATTGTGTAACCAACTGGAGTGTGAAGCTTAGTTAGACATCGATTGAACAAAAAGCATGTGAATTCAATTTTTTTTTTCCAAGATTATTTTTCTCTCAATTTACTCATTGAGATGTAAAAGCCTCCCAAACTAATCCTGAAAAATCATGCTTCTTTCAATTTAATTTTTCAAAGTTTTAGTCTTAAAAAAATTTTCCAATCAAAATAATTCTTCAATTAAAAAAAAAAAAGAAGTGAGATCCAATAAGGCTAGTAGTTTATATGGATTTGTCCAAGCGTCTTCAACACAAGAACGAACTAAACTTTAGTGTATTAGAGAATTGTAGATGCTTCTTGAATTGATCATTTTGACTAAGAAAAGCGTTGAAATATTATATTAAGAGGTTTATTTTTGAAAGACTAAATTGAATGAAAAGTGATTTTTTAAGGAATAAATTGAAAAATTTTATCTCTAAAGGTTCAATATAAGAAGAGAACAATCAGTTAATTAATTAATTAATTAATCTTTTGAACCGACGTGTGAATTCAATTTTCAAGTCAGTGATTTTGTATCTCCATATAATCCCGATTTAGATGAGCTTTTAAATTTGCATGTTTTTGTTTCCTGATCTGCCTCCTAGAACTATCTCGCCTCGTCACTAAGTTTCGACTTTGAGCCCATGGGCCGATGAAATACTCTCATCAGACTCAACACAGCATGCCCCGCATTATCCTTAAGAGGCGATGGACCATTATTGAGCTTGTTTTTAGGTGCTTTCTACATTAAGACAGCCCAGTGTCCCATTGTCCTTTGTTTCTTTTAAACTCAGGAATATACTTAGGCAATGTTACAGGCCTTTTTTTTCTAAAAAAAAAGAACTAGATAAAATTTTTTAAATATTTAATATTAGATTCTTGGATCAAAATATAACAAATAGATAAATTTTTAATAAGATTTAATTATCTAATGTTGAATTGTGAAAAATATTCACTTGAGGAGCTGACTTTTTTTCCCCCCTTTGTGAGAGTTGTTTTCTTCTTTAAAAACTTAATCTTCTTTCTAATAAGAGTTTCAACTTTTTGTTTATGTTCTTGAAGATTTACAACTTACCAAATTTGTGGTGAGAATAATATTCTTTACATGTAGACAGAACAAAGGTATGTAAGAGTGCAAAACTTTCAAAAACATCGTTATGAAGTGTAATTACTTCTCTATGAGTTTTTTCAAGTGTTTTTTCTTTTACATTGTTTTATAGTTTAAAATAATCAAGGTTTGTTGTAAGTTTTACTATAATATTATTTAAAGATGGTATTTAAGAGCCTAAAATGGTTTGTATCTAAGAGTTGTGATGTTTATTCTTGTTTCTAATTCTTTTGAGTCCAGGGTTATGACGAAGTAAGGCATTAAATCGTTTACTCTATTAAGGTTAATCGAATGGTCGATACGCAGGCAATACTTTATTTTAAAATATCATTGTTTTTTTCAAAGACAATGATTAATATCATCAGTTGGGGGTGCATGTTATAGTATTTAAAAGTTTAAAATATGTGTTTTAATTAGGACTATATTTCCCTGCAAGATCTCGAACTTTGAGCTTCCAAATCACTAAATTTAGTTAATCATATTCAATGTATTACAACATATTATTATGGTTAGAATTGATTATATATGGATAAAGTTTGAAGTCTTTTTGTAAGTTTTTTAAAATTCCAAACCCAAAATGATGAAGTCTTTGTATACGGATAAAGTTTGAAGTCTTTTTGTAAGTTTTTAAAATTCCAAACCTAAAATTATGAAGTCTTTGTATACGGAGATATAACTGGGTGAAAAACCGTTCCCTTCATGCTCGAATAATACTTTTCATTCTTAAAATTCTAGATATACTATTTTACAATCAAAATGAGTCTGAGAAAACAATCATATTGCAACAATAATATTAGTATTCGCGTCCCAAAAATGTCGTCAAATTCTTTGGCTTGAACTCGAAGTTCTACAGTTACATGCTAAACTATATATAACACATTAATTTTTTATGTTTAGTCCTTTATTATTATTATTATTATTATTATTATTATTATTATTATTATTATAAAGAAAGTCTCAAGACTATTGTTAGTCGCTTTGATTGCCTTCTATATATTGAATAATTTCTTCTGTTATAGGGACATTTGGTCTAAAATCTTAAAATTTGAAGATACATACAAATATTTTTAGCATATCAGATAAGGTTTCCCCTTCATTTCCCTCAATTTAATTGGGAAGAACATTGAAAGTCAAGTAGGTAGCGCATGCAATTCAAGCTCACACCCATAGACTACGAATGGAAATTGCTTTGAATTTGTACTATTCTTGATTTCTTCGTTAATACATCACATGTGATAATATTGCATGCTCAGTTTTACCATGTAAAACGTACTGACTTGAACTTTGATTTTCCTTCAAATATTTTTCGTGGCCTGAACGAACATTATATTATTTTGAAGATTCAATTCAAAGTAATAATTATTAATTATTTTCAAAACTTAAGCAATATATACTCTCGATCTGCATTACTTATTCGATTTCTTTTAGTACACATGACGATATGAAAAGTTGATTCTTAAGTTATATATATATTATTAATCTAATCTTTCACCATCTTGTGGCTTACCTATCCATTTTCCAACGCAAACTTAATACTTCATTGAACTAGTCAAAACAAATCGACCTTTATGGTTACTTCGTTAAAATACCAACCATAACAATCAAATAAATAAAATAATTTAAAAAATTTGACCATGTGCTTTGGCAGTCCAAGATGTGTCATCCTCAAAAATTGATCTTTATGACTTTATCAACGTTAACACCATTAGAATTTCGTCTACTTTTTAAGCAATGCTTAAAGTATGCCGCCATTTATTACTTAGAGTTCTCAAGTTTGATTCTCTCGCGTTAATGAACTGTGCTTACTTATATTCCTAAAAGTGGAAAGTAAGGAAGATTCAGCTTCAACCCTCATGGTTTACTTCTTAAGACCTTGCCTAAAATGTATAATTTGGAGGTCTAATGAAGCAAAGTAATAAGCAGAAATCAAAAGGGACAAACCCTAGAGCTAACTTCTCTTGATTAGTTTATTATGAGCCTAGAGTAAAATAGTATGACATTCATTTAACCTAATAATTGAGCCAACAAATTAAAGGTGATTATCTCACGTAAAGCCAAAAGTGAAATTTAAATGAAAGAAAAAAAAAGAAAAAAAAGGAGGGAGGTGGGATGAGATAGGAATGCATTGGATTTCGCTCCTCTAAATTAAAAGGTGTATTTTAAAATAAATTGTAAGTAGATAAGAATTGATGAAAACATAGGAAAAAAATTCACATAGTTACTAATTTGTTTTTACCATATAAAAAGGATAAACTACTAATAAGTTCTTTGAATTATATGTATAGCATAATTATAAATTGTTATATAAACTTTAAAACATGGCATTTTATGTTTCTAAACTAGAAAAAATTTTGGCAAAAAAAATATGTATATCACAAAAAGTTACATTATATATAAATTAAAACCAACGTCTCAAAATTTGGGAATTAGGAAAAATTCAAGTGAAAAATTGTGCAAGGAAAAATTGGAAAAATGATGGAGATGTAAGCATGCATGACAATTATCCAATTCTTTCAGACATATTAAATTTAATTGAAATATGTAATGTTTTCATTTTTGTGATCATTTAAGTGGGTAAGGCTTGCATTTTAAAGTTTGTGTTAGGATTGTAATTAAGTTAAATGTTTTGCCAATAAAAAATTGAATTAATGTAATTAAGATTGATTATCAATATTTATGCATTTTATTCTGGTTTTTCTGGATGGGAGAGAATGAATAAGGATAAGGGTATTAAAGGTTTCATTGAAATTTCTCACTATTTAACAGTTTGTTATAAGAAAGGGAGAGTGGAGGAATTTTAACTAACCCTCCAAAAATCTCCAAACTCCTCCCTCTCTTTATAATTTATAATTCTCTTAATTTAACAAATTTTGGAGAACAATTTTGTTTTCTAAAATATAGGAAACCATTGATTCTCCTCAGTTCCTTCTCCTTCTATTTTCTTTGAATTCCTTTCCTTCTTTGAACTCTCAAATATATTCTAAAATATAACCTGCATTAAGAATCCTTTCTAGTAATTTTAGGACCTCGTTCTTTTTCATCAGTACGATGCATTTAAATGTCATACTCTTAAAATACTCTATAAAAAAAATTTCAAAACAATATAAAAGATAAGTACAAACATGATTTTTCTCTTACTAATTGAACTAATACTTGCACAACATTTTGAAAACTTGCACGAGAACAAGTTATGACTCATCAGGGGCGTGAGAGGAGTCAACATTCAACAACTTAACAATTAAAAAAAAAAAAAAAGAATCAACAAGAGTGCCCAACCGAACCAAAAATTAAGAGCCATAGGTAATTCGGCTCGACGTGCGCCCAACATTTCCATGCATAAAATGGCTGCACGTGACTCCAATTCACACCCGGACAACCAATGGGTTGGCGCCACGTGTACACAAAATTCAAAGCAAAGCATAGTGGGAGAGATTAGTTAATTCATGGGGCCTATTAAATTTGAATTTTCTATTTGTACGAAATTGCTTTCAGTGACAAATGAGATGGAAAGTGAAAGTTGGGGAGGAAGCCGACTTGGACTCACCAACCATTTTCAAGAGCTGTGCCCTATAAGCTTTTCCTGGTTTGCACCAATATCCAAAAGTGCTACAAAGTTTGCCTGCTACTGCTACATATATACTCCATTAACTACTATGAAGCTTTTATGCAATGCAATGTTTCTCTAATTTCAATTTGTACCCTACATCAATTCAACAAAACGCTGATGTTTATATGCGTTCACGTCAATTTATTTTATTCTAGTATACCTTTATAATATCAATTTAAGTCGTTATATGAAAGTCCTTCAATTTGAAAGGTTTTATTTCTTTCATAGTCTTCGTTCAATTAGAGTTTATAGTTCGACTTTTGTTATTAGTAAATCAAATTTTTTGTTTTAGTCGTTCTCTTATTTGATCCAAATGTTTTTTTATAGAAGTTTGCTAGATTTAATTTGTCAAGATAACCTCTTATAACTATGCATGACGATTTTTATTAGACAAATGTAGAGTATCTATGTCTGAACAAGGATTTAAAACTTTTATTGATAAATTAATTTAATGGACAAAATATGATTTTTTAATTATTAGATTTGAGACTTATATCTATATTAATATGTGTTTGGGTTTGCTTGGTATCTTTGGGTCTGAAAAAAAAAAATAATATAAAGCATAGTCAGCCCTTAAAAATTCTCCTCCTCAACTAAATTTTAAAATTAGAAAATACATATAATATACTATAGGTGGCACACTTTTTAAGGTTACAATTGACAGTGCGATAAGAGCTTTAAAATAAAAAAATATTTATATTTAAATAAAAATAGATAAATATGCATGCCAAACCCCTAATATATATTATTGTTGTTGGATTTGTTTGGAAGGAATTATATTTCTTTAAAAAGTTATAAGAAGAAAACAAAATTTGAAATAACTTAACAATACTATATGAAATGCATATATTAAGGTGTTTGAAAAATAAATTAATTACGAGCACCCTGTGATACCTGGAGAAGCAAAAGAAATTGAATAAAAATTCTTATAAATTGTGAGTTTTTGTCAACGAGGTTTAGTGGTGAACACAAAGTTGGTTCATTTGCCAACTATTTCTTAAATAATTTTTTTTTAATGTTTAGATTTTTGAGTCACTCTCTACTTGTTCTTTGATAAGTCTTATCTTTATATTAATTTTTTTTTTGTCAAAGTGTATCATGAGTTTAACATTTGTAGATGTGGAATTGAAATGAAATTTTATGCATATTACTAGCGCTTTGATTTATAGTGTTATAATAATATATCTTATTATACATTTTTTAATATCAAATGAGAGATTGAAAGACACATGTTCAATTTTCTCATCTTCTTACGACTCTTTTGTCAGCCTATTCTTCAAGTGCTACCAATTGTAGCTTTTCTTCTCCTTCTCCTCCATCTCTTCCTCTTCTTAACTCTAAAGCCATATAGTGTTTTGGGGTGGATTTGGCTATAAATGAAGATAGAAATTTTACACACACAAAGAGAGAGAGAGAGAGAGAGAGAGAGGGAGGGACTTATTCATATGTCAAGATAATACAGGGCAAAGATTTTGATATTGTTTTAGTAAGTAACCTTGTTGGGAACTTGACTTAACTATATGGAATGGTAGAGTTGCATACATGTCCTGCATGCTTAATAACTCTGTGGCTTGAAAGGCCTTTAGTACTTGTCCATATTAGTTTTGAAAAAGCCTCTATTTATAAGCTTGAAGATGCGCTTATAATAGTAATCAAATCAAATGACTTTCACTGTAGGAAAACATGGATTTCTCATAGAAATTTATCTGCAAGAAATTCTCATGAATATTCTCTTAAAAATTCTCATGATTAACAATATATATAGTATTTTCATGAAAAATTTTTGTGAAAAAATTTTTCATGAGAAAAATTTGAGAGAAATTGGAGAGAAATATCATAAGAAAGGTGCCATAAAATGGCTAGAACATATTCTTGTGGTAATTTTTCATAAGATAAAAAGTGGGAAAAATATATTTATATGGTTGCATGTTCTTATGGAATTTTTTTCTTGAGAATAGTCACTAGATTTTATCGCAAGACTATAAAATACAAACTTCTCATGGTATTTAACCATGAGAAAAGATAACTGCAATTGTTTTTTAATTTCTCACTAGATTTTATCAGGAGTGTTGTTGCATCTAACAAATGGGAATGCTTAGAAGCATTTTAATTAAACCCATCCAAAATTTGCATCAAAGCCAATTAATGTAAGGTTGGGTCTTTCTCTTGATGGTTTTACTCCATTTAGTTTGAATTCTAAGTTTTACTCTTTTCAGCCTATAATTGTTACCTCATATCATCTTTCACTTGGTATGTGTATGCAATGAGAATATATATTTTTAACTATAATAATACTTGGCCCTCATAATCCAAAGAGTAAGATTGATATTTTTTTACAATCTTTAATCGATGATTTGAAGTTACTTTAGGACAAGGGTGTGTAAATATATAATATCTCTATAAAACAAAATTTCAAGTTAAAGGCTATGTTGATGTGGACTATCAATAATTTTCTAGTTTACGACATGTTGAATGGTTGGCAGGCTATAGGGAGATTAGGTTGTCCTTTTTGCATGGGTTGTTCAAAAGCATTCTAATTGAAGTATGGAAGAAAAACTTGTTATTTTGATTGTCATCGTCAGTTGTTGCCAATGAATCATCCATTTCGTCAGAATAAACAAAACTTCCTAAAGAATACCACGGAGATTTCACAGCCAACATTGAGATATTTAAGAGAGGAATTGTATGAGCAAGTTAGGAGATTTTCTAAAATAATAGAATCTTCATACCTATGTTTGGAAGGTTATGGTTAGAATCATAATTGAACTAAATATAGCATTTTTTGGACATTCCCTATTGATGTGACTTGGTAAATTCACATAATATAGATGTAATGCATATAGAAGGAAATGTTTTTCAGAATGTGTCTAACACTATCTTACCTTACATATGGAGGATAGAGGCAATGGTAAAATGGCAAAACCCAAGGCAACATATACATTTAATATGGAGCAAAAATGGGCAATATGTAAATGGGTTAAAACTGTGAAACTTCCAGATGATTATGTATACAACTTGGGACATTGTGTTGATATGAAGAGTTGCCTTTTAATTAGGATAAAAAGTCATGATTGTCATGTTTTTATGGAGAAACTACTACTAATTGTATGTAATGGGTTACCAACCCCGATCTCTAATACCTTAATGAAGTTAAGCCATTTCTTTTAAGATCTTCGTGCTCCTACTTCGCAACTAAATAACCTTAATGTGATGGAACAAAACATTTTTATCATTTTATATAAACTTGAAAAGATATTCTATCTTAGTTTCTTTGATGTCATGGAGCATTTACCTACTCACTTGGTGTATGAAGCAATAATGAGTGGACTTGTACAATATAGGCAGATGTATCTGTTTGAGAGATTTTTGCATACACTAAAGAGAAAAGTTAAAAATAAAGCACATGTTGAAGAATTTATTTGTGAAGTGTATATACTTGAAGAAACTTCAACTTTATGTTCTTATTACTTTAAGTCATATGTTCACTTAAGAATTAAGAGAGTTTCTCGAAATGATGATGATAGGGAGCGCGATGATCATCCTTTTATAATCATCCTTTCATCTCTGTCTTCAGCTATTCCGGCTAGCCTCATGGAAGAACCACTAATAACACTCATTATCTTACTGATAATGAAGCTAATGCTGTAACATATATTCTTCTCAATTGTCTAAAGTTTAAACTTTTCCTAAAGTAAGATTCTCTCCTAGATTGATTAAATATATAATTATATTTTCATATGTAATATTTTAACTATTTAAGGTTAATCTTTTCGTGGTATATTATAGTTTGTATGTTAAAACATTACTTTACATGAATCCTACCTTATCCAATGAGGTAATTGATAAGTATATTTCATTTGAATTTTTGTGAATGGTTCAAAGCTCATATAAGTTTTTCTAAATTTCATAAAGGAAACCATAAATTCATGAAACTAAACTTCTCAAATTATGTTTTCCATAATGTTTGTTTTTTTATTAGGTTTTGAACCCTTTAAATAGAATATAAGGTGCTTTGTTAGTTTCTTTAGCTTGGAGACTTGTGCATACATAGGATCAATAGTCTATTAATGGTCATAAGTTTCATGCAGCCTCCTGGGTAGAAGAGAGGAAGACAACAATAGTGGAGTATGTATAAAAAGAAATAATTATGGTAAAGTTGAATTTTTATGTCATGGTGTATTGAAGGAGATTATACAGTTAGAGTTTACTGGCTTACCAACTAAACTGTTGACAGTTTTCAATTTTGATTTGTATGATCCTACCAATTAGGGGATTCGAGTTTGCCTTAACTATGGTATTGTTGAGGCCAAGGCTAAAGGGACATACAAAAGTAATGACCTTTTTATCTTTGCCCAACAAGTTAATCAAGTATGCTTTACACTATATCCAAAATTGATACCCAACAAAAAGGGTTGGCTTATTGTGATTATAATGAAAGCAAGAAATATGATTGATGCCCCTAGTGATGATAATCTAGATGTATCATTCCAAGGTAAGAGTAATGGTTCACCTTAGTTGGTTGATGCTTATATTCGTGAGTAAGATCTAAGAGATAGCATAGGTCAGAGTGAAAAAGTAGACGATGTATATATTGGTTCTTTTATTAATGAAACTATTAAAAGTGAAAAAGAAAACGATGTAATCTTAGAAGAGGAACTATTAAATGGTGACTCATCTGATACTAAAGAGGATCTTTTTAGTAATTATTATTTAGCAAGTGATTGATAACTTTCGGTATAAACTTGTTATTGTTATTTAACAATTTGTTTGACTTGCATGACTTATTTACTAATACTTACTTCTAAAATATTTTTTGATTTTCCTTTTTAGATAGAGGATGAAACAAGGGTGGAGAATCTTTTGCAACCAAAAAGG
Source organism: Erythrophleum fordii (assembly GCA_032878935.1). Lineage (NCBI taxonomy): Eukaryota > Viridiplantae > Streptophyta > Magnoliopsida > Fabales > Fabaceae > Erythrophleum > Erythrophleum fordii. The sequence goes on along the minus strand of JAVQMF010000025.1, from coordinate 1,005,000 downwards.
GCAAAGGAAAGTTAGTGCGATAGTTTGAGCTGACTCAAATACATTAGCTGTTGTACAGTCATCACTTTCGCAATTATCTCTACATGTTGAGACCCCTCCTAAATTAGTATCTAAATCATCTTTTTTTTTTGTCTCCACATATTTAAATACCACTTGACTCTTCAACTTTTATTGGTTTAGAGGGGCCTTCCATACATATTCTATGTATAGATGCGATTGGCTCGTTTCTTCATCCTATTAAATATGAGCCAGGGGTGAAACTAAGTGATGGATGATTGGTTATTAAACCTCATAGGATTAATGAATAAGAATCCTTTAAATACATTACTTTTTTGTATTGTTGTTATTCCATTATTTGTACTTTTGTTGCATAAATCTATCTATTTTGCAGGGTTTTATCCACATATTCTACCAGTTACCATGTTGTCTCAAATCATCCATAGTAAGTTTGAGCATGGATGGTCAGCATTTACTAAAATATTAGATATTGTGAAGAACTTATGGTTTGCAGAGTATAAGGTGAGCTAATCCTATACTCTTTAGGTGTTACAATAACTATAGTTAATGTGTTACTATTATTCTTTATAACATCAGCTTTACTTATTTCTAATGCAGAAAATGTGTACTTAAGATCCATGTATTGAGCGATGAATTTACAAAATATGGAGAAAAAAATGTAGCACTATCATGTGTGTATCCTTTAGAGACATTTGCACTGAAAAAACCAAATGTGACTAGTTATTTGTAGCAGCTCAAACTGGTTTGGGTGAGTATTGGTAAAGTGATGAGTTCAAGGGCAAGTCAACATGCAATAAGGCAAATAAGGCTACAGATACTGGAGGATACCTATATAGAGGTAGGTGTGTGCCATTCTCAGAGCATGAGAGAAGAGTGATAAGTATTTTTTGAATGTGCAAGTTTCATTAGATTAATATTTATATTGTTTTAGTTAATGTAATTCTAATGTATTTTACCTAAATGTTGTAAAAAATAGAGTTGGGTAAGGAGATTTACATCCTAGAAGTATTTAAGAGGATCCAACACAATAAGAAAAAAATGGATTAAGTTAGTAAAAAAGCCTTTAATACTTATATAAGTCACTTAACTAGTTTATAAATAAAATAATTATGATAATTTGTTTATGCATTTAATATTTACCTATTCTTCATTGTTACATAGTCAGTATAAGCAGATGAGGTAAACTCAAAAGTTAGGGTTGGATGACATTAATTCTTCCATATGGCTTAAGGTTACCAGTGGAAAGAATAAAAGATGCTGTGCATATGGGTTTGGGTTAGAAGTTGGTCTCCTTAGTTCTGATGGCAAACAACACTTTGGATATGGCTCTAGTGAACTCTGACAGATGAAAGCATACTTAAAGGTATCATTTAAGAAGAAATTAAAGGAGAAATTATCAAAACAAATCCAAATTTATAAAGCAAGTCTTGCCAAGATGCAAAAGACCCATAAAGACAAGATGAAAGTTTTTCATGAAATAAATTACATCTCACATAAGTGTAGGCATTGAAAGAGGTGGCACTTCCCAACCTCAACCCATCCATGATAATAATAGTGGCGGTGGTGAAAAAGATAATGGTGATGATAGGGATAATGATGATGAATAGTGATTTTAAGACTATTTATGTGACATTATAAATTTATGATTTGTAACTTTATAATTTTGAATACATATTTGTCATAATTTTAACATACTTTGTGATATTTTTAATACATATTTACTAAGTTATGGCTTTGTTGTTATTATTATAGCTTTGTTATTGGTTGGCTGAACTCATGGATTATGATTCTAAAACATTTGTATGAGTTTCACTTGTTCATGCAAAGGTTAAAGGACAAAAACATTGGTAATAGTAAAAACTTATAGCTTTTTCGCAAAAAAATTTTTTTGTGAGAAAGCTATAGATACAAATTTCTTTAAAAATAAATTCTTATAGTAAACATCTGCAAGAAATTTGGGAAATGGCCAAGTTTTCTCACTGCAAATTTCATTTTTCTCACAGATTACTACTATGAGAAATTCTCAATATATTTACTATGAGAAACTTTCTCACAGTCTAAATCTATGAGAAAATGGAAATTTGAAAAAAAAAGCTACAAAAATTTACAAGTTTGAAACAACTTTTTATCGTAGATTTTTCTCCCAAAAAATTTTTGAGAGAAGATATTTTGATGAAAAATTTTCATGAGAATTTTGGATTTCTATGGCCCTTTTTTTTTTTGTCACAACCCAAAATATATGAAAATTTGCATGAGAATTTCGTTTCTTATAATTTTTGAGTTTTTTCTGACAAAAAAATACTGCAAAAAAACACCATTATTCTTATAGTGCTTGTGAGCCATAAAAATCATCTGTCTAGGGTGATTTATCATATTTGATTATCTAAAGCCTTACTTGTTTAGAGCAACTTATTACATTAACCCATTACATATGATTAGATAGATTATAATAATTGAATTATTTACATTTTCATAAAATGGGTGGATTATGTTGAGCCTTAATTAAAGATCTTAGACTAGCAGAGCTCTCTTAACACATGGAGATTATGTGTGTTTGTGCTTTAGTATATAGATTTTTTTAATATAAAATTAAATTATATATAGCAATATTTTAATATTTTAAAGTATATAGATTTTTTAATATAAAATTAAATTATATTAGTAATATTTTTAATATTTTAAAAAATTAAAAAAAAGTAGTAGAAAGTTATTTAACTGACTTTTCACTTCTCACATGCATTTTAACATTTCTTTTTAAATTACAATTAGTATAGATTAGATATTTCATTTATTTGTAATATTCATTAATAATACCACAAAAAGTTTGGGTTTTACTTTTTCTTTTTGAATATGGCCACACGTATGGTTGATTTTTTTTAGGTAAATTATTCAAAATTTAAATCACTAAATGATATTTGAATTTAAGGAATGAATAAAAATTTATTAAAATAAGTTTATGATTGGAATTCACGATTTAACGCATCAGTATTGTTATAATTTCACTGAAAAAAAAATTGAAAATTTTTGGGTCAAGTCTCGGTGCTCCTTCCCCCATTTCCTCTATTGATTAGAGCTGTTCATTGAACAGAAGTGTTAATGGTCTGTTTAGGTCAAGTTGAGAGGATTTTTTAAATATAAAAATTTAAACATAATTTTTATATATTTGTTATATATCAAGGTTTTCAATAATAATATAATAAATGAATGAGTTTTGTAAATAAGTTTATTATTTTAATAGTTCCACATCACATGATTAAATGTTTAAAATTGTTTTTATATATGTCATATTTTTATTAGAGAATTTGATAATAAATATATAATAAATTATAAATAAATTTATTTTTTAAGCTTAACTTGTGGGTTGGGTAATTATAACTTTTATTTTTCAGACATAAAAATTATTCAAAATAATAAAAGTTACAACGGTGCCAATTAAAATTATATATCATCTTACAAAATAAAGTAATAATTTAAAGTGAATAAATAAGCTAATATCATATAAAATAATTAAACCTCTTTCTATCGTCTTTAAATTAAATTAAATGTTTTTTATCATTAACAAGACAACAGTTATCTTCATCTCTGACAACCTATACCAACAAACCTTACGCAACAACGTATTAGTATTTTATTTATATTATTGAATGTAGAAATTAATAAACAAAAAGAGTTGAAATTAAAAAAAAGATTAATAGAATAACTATGTGGATTCACAAACTGGAGTGAATTAATCGCTCGACAATTTTCAACCCATGACCCAATTCAGACACAGGAGGAAATAGGTCGGAAAATTTTTAGGATAAATTATAATTTTCTTAAAAAAATATTTAAGTTATACAATTTTATTAATTTTAAAAAACTTACATTGCACTTCTCTAAAATAAAAAATATGCTATACTAACTTTTCTTACACCAAAACATAAGTTATAATTACATTTTCTTTTTTCCAAATTTGTCTATTATACTTTTATAATTATTATTTAATAATTTTTATATTTTTTATTATTGTTTGAAAGTAGGGTATAAGAGCTTTTTTCTATTTTTAAAATTATCTTTTTTTTAATTTGTATTATATTTTATGTATCAAACAAGACATTAATTTAACCAAAGTATCCTTATGCTTATTATTTATAAAATATAATATGTATTACATATATATTTGACTAATATAAAATTTTTATTTTTAAAATTTAGAATGAGTAAAATTTGTAATTTTTAGCACACAATAAAAGCATTAGATAAAAGTTTAAAAATACATATTTTAATAAGTTATAATTTAATAAAAATATCAATATTATCTTTAAGATTATTTTAGTCACCTCCTGAATTCAGTGCATATATATGTGTGTGTATATTCACAGTTGAAGAGAAGATTGTTAAAAATAATTCATTCAAAATTTTAACTAAATTCAACTCGGAAAATTATTTTTGATTTTATTTATAAAATTATTACGATGTTATGGATCAATATTACCTGCTTAACAACCCAACTTATGGTTACCAACTTTGGTTACCTTTCTTATTTTATACATCTATATCAATATATATGATTTTAAGAATTTTTAATTCTTAGTTTAAAAAATCATATCTTAACCTATAAATAAAATAAAAGATAAATATAAATATGAGTTATAATATTAAAAATGGAAATTAAAATACCAAGAATAAAATTTTAAATAATTTTCCCCAATTTTCCTTTTGTTTTTTTAACAAAAATTGTCATGATTTAATTTTATATTTAAGATTATTTCAAAATAAATTGAAAAAATTACCATTCACCTTAATGCACATCAAACTGCGAGTTGTACGGACAAGCGTAACAGTCCAATCAAGTTCTCAATAAATTAACTTTACATATATGACTTTAGACAATTAATAAAAAAGGCATTAGTAGATAATGAAATAAAATTAATTCGTATAAATAACAGATGATGCAATTTATAAATATTATATATTAAGAGTATTAAAATGATATATAATTAATTATGTTATTAAACTTCAACAATATATTAATAAAAGTATAACAAAAAAGACTAAAGTAAACACACACTCTCTCTCTCTTTCTCTCTCTTTATATATATATATATATATTATGTCAATACATATGTTTTCATTTGTTAATATCAATATTGATTTTTTATTTTTTATAAATCACTCTAATTAATTATGTATACACACACAAATATGAATATCATAGTCATGTTTGAATAACTTAAAAACTTTTCGAACGAAAAATGGTGAGTCTTAACATTATAATGGATTATGTTAGCTAATATAGTTCCTTTTATTTTCCCTATTTAAGGGATTTCTCATGTGTAATACCTACACTTTTCCTATGATTAATAAATTTCATCTAGTATCCGTCATATTAGATGTAGTCTTAGACCCACTTTTCACTTTTTAACTCCAAATATTTCTTGATGCCTAACATTTATGTATGTATTTTACATAATCCACTGATTATATGTTTTTTCTTATCTTCTTAGTTCTTTATTCTTTTATTGCATAGGTCTACCAATATACCAGTTGGTATTGCTCAGTTTAAATGACTTCTATCTTCCTATCCCTCACAAGTTACAATGTGGGAAGCTGTAAAGGATTCATCCCTGAACACAACACTATATTTTCTAATTAAATCAATAAAAAATATGTAAAAAATGTGAAGTAAGTTTTTAAAAATAAATCTCACTATTTATCTTTCAATAAATACAGTCTATCACAAAAACATTAAATAAAAATTTTTTTAACTTAATTCTCATTTAGACTTTGGACATTTTAGTACTATTGTCCAAAGCCATACATTAATATATAGATATAAAAATTATTTTAAAAATATAATGCACTTATTAAGTGGCGAAAGCAAGCAGTAATAATACCAGATTATTAATCACGTTTATAATAAATGCGTATTTACAGACGTCTAAAAATATTATAATAATTACAGAGGCTCATAATAATTTGGTAATGATGAAAAAGTAAGAAAATTGTAGTCCTTCGGTAGTCGTAACGATAGGATATGGTGCCTACGTGGATTGAGGAAAAGGCAAAAGCAAAAGCGGGGAACCACAAGCGTAAAAATTTCTTTCGCTGATTTGTGTTCACACCAAATTTTCTTGTCCACACAATGATAAGGACTAAATCTGATCACCGATCAGATTTAATAAAATAAAGTCAAATTTATTTAAAAAAATTAAAATTAGGTCTAAGTCTGAGTTAAAACTTGTATTTTTTTTTTAAATTTTCATGTTAGATCCGATTTGAAAAAAATTTAAATCAGTTTGGCTCAACTTGCTTCTCCCTTTATATTAGTTTTTGTTTTTTTAATTTGGGATTAATTTTTTTTTAAATAGTAAGCCACTCTTTTTTAAAAAAAGTTAGAGAAAAAGAAATATTTAAAAAATTCAAAAATAAAAAGATTAAATCAATTTACAAAATAATATTTATTATTGCTAAATATGATTTAGTTACAAATAATATCTATTTTTATATTTACCAAATGCACTTATTAATGAATGATATAATACATACAATTATATTATTTAAAAACATATTTTTTTACCAAGAAAACATAATAATTATCTGTAGATGTAGTTACTCTTTTTTTGATTTTACTTACTTCAATTACGTTACTTTATTATTTTCAAATTTGACCTGCTTAATTTTGTATTTAAGTTTTAATTTAATGATATCAAAACTGAAAATTGTGCTCTTTTATCAAATTATATTAATAATTGACTTCCAAATTCTATTTGTCAAAAAAAGGATAAAGTGAAAAAAATTAAGAAAAACCTAAATACAATTAAAAAATATTATAATAAAATAATAAAAAAAATTTAAATCAAACTCAAGATTGAGTCGAGCTCAAAAAAAAACAAATTTAAGTTCAACCTATTTTATGTTTGAGCTTATTTTAAATTGATCTTTCTTTTAAATTTTTTTTAAAGCTTAAATTGAAATCCAACTCATTAAATTGAATAAATTTCTTGCGTCATAATTAGGTCTAATTTGGATAATGATAAGAAAGAGGAGCAAAAATGTACTGATGATAAGTTATGGTGCCTCCGTGCATTGAGAAAGAGGCAAAAGCAGAGTGGAGAACCACAAGCGAAGGAGCAATAGCACCTTCCCTTACAGATTCCTTTTGCCCATTTGCGTTCACACTTAATTTTCTTGTCCACTCAATGATACCAACCCCTAACCCTTTTCACACCTAACTCCCTCCATCTACCATCCTGCTTCTTCAAGCATCTAAGCTTTATTATCATAACTGGAATAATCGCATCTTTACTATAAAATATCATAGTTATTTCTGTATTATGGGATGATTATGAATTTTTACATTAAAATTGATTAATTGAATCCTCTTAACGTGTTTCAAGATAAAGAAGTTATTACAATAGATTCAACTCCAAAATATATATTATTTCGGCTCTAATATGTAATATACAAAGATTTTTTTTTTCTTTTGCAAGGATGTTATAATTGAGAATGCCTAAAAATGATCAGTGATACAAATTACATATTATAATATGGATAATGTGTGTAGATTCCAATGACATTTCCTTTCACACCTAAACAACGCACATGCTCCTAACTCCCTTTGGTGACCCCACCAAATAAAAAAACGAAAGAGAGGCTTGGCTTGTTATGGCTCTGTTCATGCCGTCACTATCCTCCTACGTAATAAGCATCTAAGCTAGGTGTCATACATTTTGTGGAAAATAGGGAAGCTAGACTTACAAAATTAATAATAATGAAGTAAACTCTCTAGAGCATCTTTAAAAATAGTTACACTGACGTGGGGATTATTATGTGACATAATAAAAAATATATGAGATAATAATTTGTTGAAATATATTGATTGGGTTATAACGAATTATTTCACATTAACATTTAATCATTATATTTTAACGTGTCACTATGATATGTCTTCTTCATCATGTATTACGTCATCATTACATTAATACAATCATTTTTAAAAATATACCAAACAATTCACCAAAAATGAATGTTATAAAGATGAATATCAATCATATGAAAAAAAATGTTTCAAATATTCAAGTCAAGTATAATGTACTTTTTTGTAATTTAATGCAGAATCAATTTATTCCTTATAAAGTGTCATTTAATATTTATATTTTTTTTATCTCTTAATCGTTTTATGATATTTTGCTTTTGAATATGTAGAATTAATTTCATCGATAATATACAATTTTTTTAAAACATAAGTAAAACAGATTTTTTTAAACAATGAAAGTATTTATCATTTAAAGATAATTCTACATTAAAATTAAAATTTAAAAAATCACAAAATGATTAATTCATGTTAAAAAAAATTAAAGAGTTTGGATAATATACTTTAATTTACAAGAGGGACATTGATTTGGAACATGTTAATTATCTACACTATTCCTGACTATAATACTACATGTAGCGACTTAAAAACATTTATAAATTGTTAGTTTTCATTTTTACAGTATATAATAATTAATGACAAAGTACTTTGATCCTTTTTTGTCTTTTGATATGCAAAAGAATTTATGGTTACAAAAGTATGTTAGACACGAGTAAATGTATGATAATTTTCATAACAAAAGCTGAGGTTTGTGAGAAGAATTAGACTTAAATATGGTTATTTATATTTTGATTATTAGATTATTTAATAAAATTATAACATTCTAGCAAAAATTAAAAAAATACAAATAATATAATGTTGAGTTGTAAAAATTATAAATTTATTTGTAAAAATTATACACTTGTTATATTTTAATTAAGAAATTTGATAATAAAGATATAAAGACTTACATAAAAGTTTTTTTCTTGTAAAAAATAATCACAAAAAAAATGAAAAAAATATAATTTGAACTTCCAAAATGCGATTTGGCCAAAAAGATAAGACTAAATTATGCTAACTTTGCTTAAAGTTTGATACATCTAATACTCCTTTTGTTTATAAAATTGCACTTGGTTTTTTTGACAATTTTAATATATATTGTAGAAATTTCTCTTCTAATTTATTTTTTTGTCAAATAAGTTAACTCTATGCACAATATAAAATTATTATTTTATTCTTAATATGTGAAGACAAATAAGTTAGTAATAAGTTACTAGCATGAGTATATGATTTTATTCTTAATATGACAATAAAAATAATTAATTCTTTTTGGAAGAAACACATAGTGTAGTAAATTGATTTCACTGACAAAAAATAAATTAAATAGTGGAGTATAATTTTTAAAATAAAAAGACTATCAAGTATAATTTAATTAATTCTCAAATCATATAATTAAAAAAAAACCTTTAATATTGAAGAGTAAAACACCTAATGTGAATGCTATCAAAATAACACGCATCTTTTTGGTGGGGTTTCAAGTTCCAAATGGAAATTATATATATATAACATTTGCAATAGATATTTCACCCTTGTCTTAAAAAGAACGTATTGATATATGTATAAATCTAATGTGTAACCTTTTACTGTAGTTGTGGAGAGTGGGATTTCTAGTCCACGGGTGAGAAAAGTCGGAGTATTAGAAAAGGAAAAAAAGGAAAAAGCCTTAGAAATGGGAAGCGGAGCAAAAGGCTAAGCCAAGCCAAAAGCAGCCGCCCCATCCACCGACGGCTCCGGTTATCCAAAAATTGAGCGTATGCGCATGCACATGCACATGCACATGCTACCCAGATGAGGTCAAACCTCTCGTCTCTTAGCTCATCCTACGTGGCATTAATTGCTTCTGAATCTTTCCTCTCCTACTCCACCTTCTTTCTCCTATATATCACCCAACTCAACCTTCTTCTCCAGAAAATTGTAACACTTGAAACTTCAAGCCCCTCTCTCTCTCTCTCTCTCTCTCTCCAAACACACACTAAGCTCCAAAACAACAAAAACCATCGCCGCGCAGACTAACCACAAATGGGTAACTGCCTAAAGCACCCATCGACGGCAAAATACACTACCGACGACGTCGAAGACTGGGATTGTTCGCCGTCGAAGGAGGGCCGTGACTTTCCGGCGAATAATGTTGGTGGTGGCACCGGTAAGACGACGGAGGTGAAGATAAAGATAACGAAGAGGCAGCTGAAGGCATTGCTGGGGAAAGGGGACGTAAAGGATCTGAGGGTGGAACAGGTTCTGGCCAAATTGATGACCCAGAGTCATCTTTTTCAGACGCTTCAACAGCCATGGAGGCCTGCTCTTCAAAGCATCCCTGAGGTCAATTGACTCAGCTTCATTAGCTTAAAATCCAACCCTGCAATTCAAGGCTACTATTTTATATATAATTTTGAGTACTCGAGAGATTTTACAGACGCATTCCTCTATATCAGTCTGATATATTTAAGACTTTACCTGTAAATTAATTTTAGAAGAATTGAAGGCCAGTTGATCAAAACTTCTTCGGGTACTTTGTAGGGAGCGTGGTTACAGGTTTTGCTATTACTTTTCCCTTTTTTTGTTTTTTTTGTTTTGGGGGGGAGGGGGGCAGTTACAGGTTTTGCTCTATGTACATATACGGGAAGTACCCCTTTTGTGCTAGAATTTTCTTGTAGATTCTCTTCTTCTCTTGCTTTTCCTCTCTCTCTTATTTGTTCCCTAAGCTTATTTTGGATTAAAGTAAGTTTTGCGTGGAAATAGAAAGACTTGAAAATTGAAATTACGTTGCAAATTTGAGGTTTCTTGACGGTTAGCTTCTGTGTGGGCAAGATGGTCAACACAATTGATCTCGCTACGTAGCTCCAAATCCCAATCAACCACGATTGATCTCAGTAAATTTTTAATCCTCAATTCAGAATATGATTGTACCCTTTGAGCTAATGAGGTTGACATCTTGGATTATCAATACAGTTTTATATATTTTTGATTGAGCAATTTCAACTAGTTTTTAAATTAAGATTAGTATCTATGCTCACACGAAATAAAATAGGAATACGAATAATAAAATATAAATTATTTAGATATAATTATTTGAATTATTATATGGTGTGTAGTTGATTCATACGTCAAAATCAATGATCTCTTACTACTACATTGTTCCTTTCGGTTTAACAATTTGGAGATTTCTTTTCCCCTTGTGCTGGTAGGGGATTTAACTCCCTTTTTTTTTTTAATCCAATTTAAGGTATGACATTTCTAATTCTATTATTTGAAACCAAGTTCTATGCGTTCAGTTCTTCCATGAGCTGTTTAGATTTAATTTGAGTGGTATATATTTTTTAAAAAATTTTAAAATTTTTTATTTTAAAAGATATAAAATATATAAAAAAATAATTTTTTACTACATATTTCATAAAATATAATAATTTATATTAAAAAGTAAAAAGTGAAAAGTAAAAATTTAAAAGTTAAATCATTCAAGTTAAATCTATACCATTCAAATGAGATATACACGTATTTTAGAGATGCAAAAAAAATAATTTCAGTATTATTTGGGAGCCATTAATGAAACCGACAAGTTGGATTATCAATATAGTAATGTATATTTGATTGTGTCATTTCAACTAATTTCTGATAAGCTGTAAAGTATGTGAATTGCTTGGCTATTCATAAATTTTATTATGCCTCTGAAAAATATGGGGAAAAAAGTTAACGGAGAGAAACTCTTTCATCTGATAATTGACATGGCCATAAATTTCAGTATTGCGGTCCCCTTAAGATCAGTTATTATCTACTTGAATACTTGGGTCTCGTAACAATCATTCAATTAATTTATACTCATTGAGATTTATAGCCCGGAGTACCAAATTAAAAATAGATATATCCTAAATTGTTTTAATCCAATCCTCATCAAAAGGAACTTATTAAAAACAATTGAGGTGAGGATTTTTTTTTTTTAAAGTATGAATGACACGATGATGGTCACCAAATAATGGCAGGACTTGACTTCTTTCTCCATAAACTCCAATATATATAATGCCAAATAGTTGCACGGTTATGGGTCATCGATCTTTGGACCACCAAAACAATCTAATTATGGCTCAATGTGAATATATATATATGTAATTGTACTCTATTCTTATCACTTAGGCTAAAGAATTAAAATTCTCAGCCTCTCAACAACGGTAATGAAGAAGCAGAACATGAAGCCCCACAATTGCATTATGATGCCCGATATGTTGGAAAAAGGTTGACTGGGATGTAACTAAAGTAATTTCCTCAATCAAAGGAGGTTTGAAATTATACATATGGTGTCGGTGAGTGTGTAAAGATGTGTAATGGGGTCATTGGACTTGTTGTGACTTGGCACACAGCTTGGAGAAGGTTGTACAGAGTTCAATTTGGAAGCACAAAAGGATACATACATAGTTGTTGAGTGGGTGCTTTAGAGAAAGCCCATACCCACAACCATTCGGGGGAACGAGCATTATTCTATAAAAAATTTGATGGAATGGGATGTTATTTCATGAAACTATGAATTAAAAGACAAAAATGTCTCTCCAAAAGAAAACTAATTTCGAATTAAAAAACTTGGTGATTTAAAAATCATTTTTAATTAAAAAATTAAATTTGAATATTTTTATTTTTTCCTATTACTAGTAATTAGGAAAAACATTTTTTGAACTAAAAAATTAAAATAAATATTTTAATATTTTTTATTATTGTCATTCAAAAATATCTCTTAGAGATTAAAGAAACAAAAATAAATATTTTAATATTTTTTTTAAGAGTTAAAAGTATTTTTTTTACAAATTACAAAAACAATAGAATTATTTTATTGCTTTTTGGCTTTGGAGATGTAATGGTCATTTGTTCAACTTTATTTTTTGTTTCTGTATTATTTTTATTTAACCAAATATAGGAATAGAAAAGACATTTTCATCCTTTTTTATCTTATATCCCAAAATTCTATTCTATCAAATTTTATTCGTGAAAAATTATTCTTTCAATAGCCTCAAAAAAAAAAAAAAAAAAAAGAAGCAAAAGGAATGACAAGCAATGGGTATTTATTCAAATTTTAGATATTTGAATCAAAATTTAAAAAATATATTTGATATTTGAATTCTATTCAAATCTGATAAAATTTTTTATTTTTAATATTTTCATCTAAAATATTGCATATCAGAAATTTATCATGTATTTGAAATACCCCAAATTTATCAAACACAAATAAAAGATATTTAAAATATCAAATATTTATATATATATGTAGTTATTAATTATTTTAAACACTATATAAAAAATATTAATCTAATAAATAAATAGATAATAAATAAAATTTGTAGTATACATAATAAAATTTTTAATATATAATTACTTTAATTATTATATAATATACCAATATAAAATATTAGATATCTTATCTCCACATTGGCATTAACGGATATCGAGTATTTGAAAACTATGCCAAATCTACATGTTAATTGATTAGATATCAACTTTTAACATTTGCATCTTATTTAATATTGGATAAATATAAATACTTTTTTAGAACAAACATCACCGAACAACTAAAATGCACAAAGCCATTGACATTGGCGTGGATCCTTGGAGTGGCTTTTCCCATGTCCCCAGATATGAATCATCTAACTTAATCTAAATGGTTTGGATTTATTTTTTTTAATTTTAAAAATAATCTTCTATAGGATATAAAATGCAAAATAAACAAATTTTTAGCTATAAATTTTAAAAATAAAATGTTTTAACTTAAAAAAAATAAAATAATTTAGACTAGACCTTAATTTAGATTATTTAGATTTGATGGAAAAGAAATTGAAAAGAAAAGTAAGAGAAAAAGATAAATGACATCATTAAAAAGCAATGTATTGTCATATCACAAGATAGATATGAAATGTTGCTTGGTAGAAAGGAGATTAAGAAAATAAAAAAAAGTAAATAAAATTAAAAATAAAATAAATTATGTTTAAAGATCAAAAAATAAAAAAATTTATTTTTAACAATCTATTATCACTTATTTTAAGATAATTATCACTAAATTTAAGAACAAACAGATAAACCTAATGATAATAAGTCTTTAAAAATATTTTTTTTTTATTTTTTGATCTTTTATTATAATTCTCCCTTAAAAATAATACTTGTGTCTTCACCTTAAAAAAAAGAGTGGATAAATGAGACAGATGTTATTAAATAATAATTACAAAAACAAAATGAATATTTCTCAATTCTTTTTGGCAAATTTCCACACCCTCGTTGATAACTCAGTACCAACTGTGTAGAAAATTTGGCAGGTCCATCCTCTCCTGTCGCTAGGTGATGTTAGTCCACAATTGTCTTTTTGCTTTTCTTTTGTTTTTTGAACGTTTCAAATTTCCAGGCCAGTTTGTCGGGTCGTTTGGTCCAGCCCATAAGGGGCCAAAATGCCAATTATAATAATTAATCAATCATTAATGAGATTTTATAACATCTCTTTTTTCTTTTTTCTTTTTCAATGCCTATTGCCTAACGTCTCGTTTATTCTATTCATCAACTACACAATTATATATATATATATATATATATATATTCACCTTAATTAGTCAATTACAGTGTTCTTTTAGTTTATAAAATATCGCAATTAATTTTCTGATATAATAGCCCAATGGAATAATCGCGCCACTGTTAAAACTTAACAACATCGATTTTCTCTAACAAGTGTAAAGCCAAGTAGTGCACTTGTATTTTAGAATTCCCAAACACTGGGAAAGGTCTTAATTGCCCCTTCCCTAATTTGATACACCCACTGTCCCCTTTAAGAGATATATGGACTTAGGCCCCGCTGAACACCTAAGATAAGTAATCCAAATATAAATAATATTAAAAAAGTATTATGTAAGTTGTATGATTTGCTTAATATTTTGAATTACAATATTAAATTAACATAATATATTAGTATGTTAACGTTGTTAATTAAAAGAAACATAATATATCAATATTATGTGCGTGTGTGTGTATATATATATATATATATATATATATATATATATATATATATATGTAGTGATCGGGTGGTTAGCTCTCTTAACGAAAAAAAGAAGATCTCTTTAAAAAAAAAAAAGAAAAAGATCATACAAAAGGTGGTTTACCTTTTTTTTAAAAGAAGTTTATACTTTTATGATAATTTTTTTTTTTCTATTTTAAAGATATGATTCACCTTCTTAAAATTAAAAGATGATTAAAATATTTTTTTTTTAAAAAATATTTTTTTATTAATTTAAAAATATATTTGTTTTAAACTTTTTTATTTATTTTATATTGAAAATTATAAATTTAATTCATTCTAAAGATTATTAATTTTATGAAAATTCCTATGCTTGTTAATATATATTTAATAAAAATATTCTTCTTAGAATTAAACTATTAACTTTAGATTATTTAATCTTAAAATATTATTATTGTTTAAATATGTTCTTTGTTTTTATTAATTTATTATTTTATCAAATATTTTTACAATGTACTAAATTCAAAAAATTTAATACTTTATATTAGTCAAATGTAAATTAATTAAAATTATATATTATATAATAATTATAAAAATACATTGGTTAAAATTAGTATAATTGTAATTTTTTTTAAGTTAGGGTAGGTGTAACATGCTTTTTGATTTAGAAGAAAAAAATGTATCTTTAAAATAAATAGGAGATTTGAATAATTTGGACAAGTTTAAGAGAGGGAAAAGTAATTTGTTCATATACAAATGAAACACAATTATCTTATTAATCAAGTTTTTCAATATCTTAATTTATATATATATATATACACCAAAAAAGGAAAAAAAACGTTGCTAATACACAAAATTATATGGATTTCATATTCAACACGAATACTCTCATTAATTAGAGATAGAGATAAGCCACAAATATATTATATATAAAAAAGGAGACATCTATCATTTGCTACTTCCATAACAGATAGAGAAATATACAATAAAGCCAAAAAAATAGATGAAAAAAAAAATCAGACATATTTATTCTTTGGTTTCTCACTAGTCACGAGTTGTGTGAGAATGGATGATCAAAGTCCTTAAGTACTTGTATCAGGTTTTTACATCTCAATATTTTATTTGACAGTTACAGTTGAAAGAGCAAATAAAACTTTGCACGCCATATTTGAAAGAAAAAGAGAAACAACTAGAAAAGATCAATCAATAAAATTCAAGAACAAGCCCCCGAAATTTGTTTTTGATGCAAGACATGAAAATTACGTAAGGGTACTGATTCAAAAGGCTTCTTGACGAAGATGATGCGAATTCTTTTGTTTATGTTATAATATCTTGCAAGCTCAGTAATATACCTTAATTTCCTCAAGTACTATGAACAATGGAACAAAATCCTCATGAAATGAACATTAACCAAAATTAAATTGTGTGGCATGGTTAATTATAAACAAGACCAACATACTTTTATTGATAAAATAATAATGACATACAGTACAGAGGTTCCAAGAAATTTGGAAAGAATGAAAAAAATACAAAACTATAAGATTACATATCATCATCAATTTTGAAGACTTGATCCCTAGAAGATAAAACTACGCCTACACTAGAAGGATTCTTGGGAATGAAAAAAAATATAAAACTATAAGATTACACATCATCAGTTTTAAAGAATTGATCCCTAGAAGATAAAACTATGCCTATGGTTGAAGGATTTTTGGGACGATCCTTGTTCTCAACTTCTACGATTCCATTCAACTTTTCTCGTGCATCTTGAAGCCCTATGTAAGGATCATAAAGAGGGACAGTAGTGATGGTGGTGGAGTTTGAGCTTCGATTTTAGTTCAATTGAAATGCCAATTTTGAAATTTTCAAAACTTCCATTATGTTACCAATTCATCTAAATTTTTTTCAGAAATATTAGCAAAATATTTGCTAAAAATAAGACATTTCAAAATTCTACAATAGCTTAAATACTTAATAATGTAATAAAGAGAGCTCTACTCTCAAGTTCTAATAATTAATTTGGCACACGTTGGAGCGAAAGATCCTATCTATGAATTTGTGAAACTATATTAGATTACACCATTCAAAGTACAATAAAAAAAAAAAGCTTGTGAATAGGTGCAAGACATATCAAATGAATGCAAAATCACTTGCATGCCATTGACCAATTCGTGATTGGTGCTACTATCTTAAACATGTATAAGTGTTAAGAAGGGTGAGTGATAGCACTTGATGAGTAGATAATACTAAATACACTAAAAAAAGGGAAGCCAACAATGACCAAATTTTTCAAAAACAATATTACAACAATATGCAAATCAATCAAAAGAGATTCATTTCTTTTCTTCATATGTTTTAATATAAAATTCATTGAAGACAAGTACATAATTATCATTTATAATTAAATATGTGACGACCCTAACTTCTAATCCCGGTAATTATGATTAAATACACGATTAATAATTAATGATCAAGGTTTGGAGTCGTTACAATTAATTACATTAAGAAAATATAGGAAAATTTGAACCTTGATATTATTAGAGTTATCAACTAAACAACCATAAATGGGAGAATGCATAAAAGGAATTGCACTATCATAAAAAATTTGTGATTTATCCATCCATCGGTTTCAACATACAAAAACCACCCACAACTGTTCCTATATCATTTCCTAGCATTACCATTAAAGAAATTGGGATTTCTAGGCTAAAGGTGGGAGTTTGGGGACCTACATTGCAACTTGAAACATCCCCGCTGAGGTTAGGTTAGGTACTGGAGCTTAAAAACTAAGTTTTTCACTTTTCACCACGACCTCAACCTTTCGCGCCGCGATTAAGTTGCTCTCGGGAATCATTAGGTAATTATCTCGAATTTCACTGCGACAGAAATGCCTCCTGGAGCTACTATTTGAAGTCCCACGATTCTCGCCTCGGCGGAATGCACTTGTGCCGCGGCGAGTTTTGCTACTATATACTCCTTGTCTAGTTTCCTCAACTTACGTCACGGCGAGGTTTCATTCTGTCACTCTCTTGGGTGTTTTTTGTTGCACTGTGCTGCAGTGATATCTCTCAAGCCGCGGTGTCCCTCACCACTGTCACTCTTCAAGCCGCGACGAGGCCTTCCTAGCAGCGGCGTGACTCCCTCCTGTAATTATATCTCCTACATTTCGTCCCATGCACTCCAATTCTTTTCTTAGGAACACCCTAGGACTACTTTCTCCCATTTTATATAACTCTAATGATATTTATCTACCTTATTCACCCAGCTATTCTACCATTACCAATTCAAAATTTAAATGTAAATTTCTACTCTTACAACTTCCCTATATCAGCAAGTCCATGGAGTAACAGCAACAAAATTCATGCACTATTGACAATTAATATTCGATACACATTCTGTTAGAGGTTTCATACATCTATGGTTCATATCAATATCTAATGCATCATGTGATTACAATTCCCAAATGGTAAGCCATATCATAAGTTCAATAAGGTTCATATATCAGATACTATAAGTTCATACATCCAATACCAAGTTAAGGTGAGGCCTAACTCCTCAATAAATATATCCTAAGTAATAAAAAATAAGAGCCTACACTTGGCAACATGAATACAAGATGATGCTATACAATAAGGAACACAAAATTTAGCATCTATACTAAATAAATCAGCCTAAGTGTAGCCTTCTCCCCACATGTTAAAACTCATGGATTTTCATCCACTTGCTTCTCCTTATCCTTACCCGAAGAACCTTCACCTGAAATATTAATCCCATGAAATGGGATGAGATATGAATCTCAGTAACCAAAGAAATTCCTATTCATTATATCTAGTTTAATTAACATATATGCATGAATCAAAATCAACATCAGAATCATATCAGTCATATCAGTAAATGAAACAATTAAGCTATCATGATTACTATCCCATACTAGTAATCATATTTTCACATGTTAAAGGCTAATAACACCAGGAGAGGCCTGTTCATGGCACCTACTCCCTATTGAGCACAACCAAGGCTCAATGCATCTAGGGTTTGATCATAACCCAGTGCCCGATCGAAGCACATGCACTGGTGGCAGCCGCACCACAGCTCCACCATGGACTCACAAGGTCTAATCATAATACATAGATAGCTAACCAATTCATTCAACATTTCAAATCATTCATATACAGCAATTATGAAATCAAACAAATATATGCATGAAATTAATATAGTCTCGGTTACTTCACTTGTAGATAAATTTGCAACAGCCACCAATGGTACAAAAATCCCCCTATAACCATAGCATCCGAGAATTACTACCTTAATTCATCATTTACAGTAGCAACAAGTACTAAAAGAATTTAAAATACTAATGACCACCTAGGGAACACTTACCCAGCCACTACAAGTCCCCAAATTCAGATTGAAATGTCCTTCACCAGAAACTTCAATATTTCATCCAAAATCCTAAACAAATTCGTATAAAATTAATACCCATACTATAATCCAATCATTGGGGTCTCAAACCAATAGAAATACCTAAAAAAAAAGAATTTATATTTACCTAATATTAGCCCTAGCCTCAACCTATGAATTTTTACCATAGAAACACCAAATGGCAAGTTTTAGATTTTGAGTGTGGGTGAAAATACTCTAATTGGAACATTAATTGGTTCAAATTAAAGAAAAAGATGAGAGAATTAAGTTATATAACTATTACCTTGGTTGAATCTTGCTTTAGAAGTGGGAGATAATGGATTTCTTGCCCCAAACCCTAGCCTCCCTTCAAACCTCCGAAATTCCTTCTTGTATTTCAGCAAAATGGGGAAGAGGCTGAAGTGTTTAGGGTTTTAATTGGGTTTAAGTTGGGTCTTCTATGGGTTATGGGCTGCTCCAAGATCCAACTCTAAATGGACTTAAGATTTTAGCTTTGTTGGGCCAGTTTTAAGGTGTTGGGCTGTAGAATTTCATTGGGCCAGACCTAGTTTTAAGAATTCCATTGTTTTGGGTTTGTACAAAGTTTATTGGGCCATTTATAAGAGCTTATGGAAGTTGGGTCTTGGGCCTTTAACTCATTAAATCAGATTGGGTCTGCACGTAACTTATTGGGCCTCCATTAGCCTCTTATCATGATCTTCTACATTAATTTAGGCCTAGATGAAGTTTCTATCCTAATTAATTCTCAACTTATATTATTAATTTATTTCTCAAAATTTTCATTCACTTAACTTACCCGATTATTCCATATTAATTATTCTTAATTAACCTAAATCTATGATTAGTACCTTAATTAATTTTTGGGGTGTTACAAAATGGATATCTTGAAACTAATTATACATATAATAAGATCAAATATTCGTTACTTCACTTGTTAAAATGGGAAAACTACTAGTTAGAACCAAGTTAGAAGGGAGCCCAAGGCTTGCCGTATATGTCAAATCATATAAGAGTACAAAACTCACAATATTATTCCCTACAATTTAGTTGCCTCTTAAACACACCAACTAATACCATCCATGCATTTCACAATACAACCAAATCATCCCATCAATATACTCTAAATCACAACTGAATCATACCATTCACACAGATCAAAGCATAATGCATAGGATCATACCATCCATACACGCTAAAGCAAAACTAAATTACGGTTTCATATCTTAAGACATCGTATCATATCATTTTACATCACTTCATGATGAACCATGGGTAATTGTTATTGCTATCAACAGCAAGATTCTAAATCAAAGTACATATATCAAGGTAATTAAAATTGAACTAGACTGGTCGGTTCAATTGGTTGGACCAGGAACTGGACCTTGATTCGGTCTAAACACTCTTTTAAACTGGTGTTTTCAAGAACAAGTCAACACTAGTCAAAAACTAGGTTTGACCGACTGGTTTTAGGTTAGAACCAGTGCAAACAGACCAAGTTGAACTGGTCCATTTTAGGGACCTTTCAAATTCAGCAGCTAGATTCGAACCCTTATGTGCCTACATCCAAAAGGTTCATGCACCATTTAGCTTGCAATGCTTCTTCACTTTATATATGTAAACTTATATATATATATATATAGATGATTAGAAGTGTTGCTTCTTTGCTTTATTAAATATGTTGTTGGATTCAAACTTGCGTGTGGCTGCTTCCAAAATATTCATACGCCATTTAGCCTACGATGCTTCTTCGCTTTGTATATGTAAGCTTATATATATATATATATATATATTACCAGATGTGTTGTTGGCTTTTTCCCATGAAAATAGCTACATCCAATCTCAAACCTACGTACATTGGTTTCTAAAACATACATGCACCATCTGAGCTGCACTGCACCTTGTGTCTATATATGTAAATTTTGTTATAAATAGATTATTCAAGGGGTTGTTGGCATTTTTTGAAAAGTAATACTAAAAAATTAATATATTAAATAATTAGTTCTTATAATATCTTGGTTTCAGTACTTGTTTCAATATATTAATATTTGATGATTATATTTATTAATAGATAAGTTATTTTAGAATTAAATTTTAAAATTAAAAAGTCAACTGAATTTAAGTATTATGTTATATTTGATTTATTTTTATACATAATTAGTAATAAAATATTTCACATTTTATTAATATTTGTTTATTATTATTTATGATACTAAATTTTTAATACTAATATATATATATTATTACCACTTGTTGGATCATAGTTCAACCATAATTTAATCAATAAACCTTGAACCAGTGCTTTTACTAGTTCAATAACTGGTCCAACTTTAAAAACATTAATACACACACACACACACACAAACACACATCACTTCATTATCATTAGATTTGAATTTATGACATCTTAAAAGGAAAATTATATATATTTCTATTTATCAACACTTTTCAAATGTAAAATGAACATTTATCAAAACTTGTAAATATATTATTTGGTAACCCAAATAAGGATTCCCATATTCAAAATTTCTTAATGAAATCATGTATTACAACAACATACTTAGGAAGCTTGTCCCAAGGTATAAGAGTGATAACCAAAAAAATTGTTTAAAATAAAGGAAATGAAGCTGAGTATATAAACAAGTATAGTTAGCATTGACTAAAGAGAATTAAGAAGGAGAAAATTAAACTACCCACACACATGGAGAGAAGGAAGAGATATGTTGCAATGTTTTTTTTTAAGTCAAAAAATTATATACTCAGTGCATGGGTTACAAAGCCTTTTTATAGGTTAAATTAAGTAATATAATATTACAAACCCATTTAAGAAGAAAACAAAACATAGGTTATTACATTGGTGCAATAAAAAATGCAATGCAGCTTCACATATTGGGTTTTGTCTTGTCACCCAACTCATCTTTTACAGCTTGCAAAGCTTAAGAATTTTCCTTTTACAGTGTAGTTTTGTAGGCTACATTAATTTATGTAGCTAACTCTATGTATAGCTTGATTTTTGACATTAAAAAAGTCAATGACTTCTCAATACTCCTTTTCAACAACTCTTTTCCTTAATGCAGATCTTGTAATCATATCTAGTTGTCTTCTAAATTTTGGACCACCAAGTCCTTTTGTAAATATATCTACAACTTGGCCTTTAGTATTGATATATTTTATCTCGTTGCCTTGCAATACCTTTTCTTTAAGAAAGTACTAATGGACCTCCATGTGCTTGGTTCTAGCATGAAATATTAGATTTTCTACTAGACAAATTGTAGATTAATTATCATAATATAACTTTATTACATAATTAGCCAATTAGTATTGACATTCCTCCAATTCCTTTCCTTTTGCAGAGCATAGTCTAGAATTCACCTCCATGGGTGTTGAAATTGGCTTCTAGTTTAACATGCCTTATTTCTCTAGCAAAGTTCAGCATGCCATATTTCTCTAGCAAATCTTAGGTATATTTTTGCTGGCACAGAAATAAGTTGTCCTTGGTTCTTTTGACTTCAAGCCCCAGAAAATGTCTTAACTCTCCTTCATTTGGAAACATACAAATAGATTACTTCTTGGTTTATAAATCTTTTATTCATCATCTCCAATGATGATAAGATTATCCATGTACACTAGTACTATAGTTAGCTTACCATCCTGTATTTTCACAAAGAGGATTGAGTCTGCTGGTGCCATTGAATATCCACCTTATAGTAGAAATTCTGTAATCTTCCTGTACCATGCTTTTAGTGCATGTTTCAAAGCATAAGTGCTTTCTTCAACTTGCATACTTAACTTATGCAAACCTTGCTCTCAAAACCCTTTAGCTGCTTATTGTATATTTCTTGATTTAGCTCACCATGCAAAAATGTATTCTTGACATCTTTCTGCCAGAGCCTCTAAGGCTTGTTAGCTGCTAATGTTAAAAATACATGTATGATAGTTATTTTAGCCACTGGACTAAATGTCTTGTCATAGTCCAATTCATACTTTTATGAAAATCCTTAAGCTACTAAATGAGCCTCGTACCTTTCCACCAATCCATCAAGATAAGTCTTCATCTTGTATATCCATTTACAAGAAATAGGTTGTACTTTGGTAGGTCATTGTACTAACTTTAAAGTTTCATTCTGTTTTAGTATCTTGATCTCTTCTTCCATTATATATCTCCACTTCTTTAACTGAGCTTCTTCTTTGTATGTTCTTAGTTCTTTTACACCATTATATTCAACCAATGCTGCATTAACATATTTTAGATTTGGCTTATGAACCTTGGTAGATCTCTTAGGTTGTGGCCGAGGAACATCCTTATCTATTTCTTCTATTTGGTTTGGTCTCACTTCTTCTAGAGACTTAGTGTGAACTCTTGTTTGCCAAGGTCTTTTCCTTTTATCTGGTGATCTTGTTTTATCTTGATCAAGTGATCTTGTTCTATCTTGATTAGGTGATGGTTCAACATCATCACTTCTTCTTATGGTTGCACTTCCTTATTTACTGGTTGCAACTCCATTTGATTTTGCATTTGCTTTTTAGTTTCTTTTGAATCTAACATCAACATAACTTTCGAGGACTACCATGATGATGCTTTATCAAACACTATATTTCTAGACACATAGCAATGCTTTATTGTTGGATCACAACATCACCACCCTTTTCGTTAGCTATCATAACTAACAAATATATAATGGATTGTCTTCTTGTCAAACTTGATACGTTCTTGTCTTGGCATAAACACACATCAAACACATCCAAATACTTAAAAAATAACTTACTGATGATTTTGTGCCCCACAATGTCTCACGTGGTGAAATAAACCCAAGTTTGGCTTGTAGTAGCTTGTTGATGACATATACAGTTGCTTTCATATACTCTGCCCAAATAACATAGTGGAATATTTTTAGCATGCAACATGCTCCTGTATGTCTCTTCCTTTCTATAACTCCATTTTGTTGTGGAGTATTCAAATAGGTTAATTGTCGCCTTATGCCATACTTTTGTGATACTAAGTAAACTCCTTTGAGGTATATTCTCCCCGGTTGTTAGTGTATAGGTATCGGATTCTGCATCCAATTTCTTTCTTAATCTTCTCTTTAAACTCTTTGAAGTTAATTAAAACTTTTGATTTCTTTTTCATGAAATTTAACTATACATACCTTGAAAAGTCATCAATAAATGTAATCATGTACCAGTTTCTGCTAATCGAAGGCAACTTTACCAGTCCAAAAAATCTAAATGCACCAACTCCAATGGCACCTTTATTTTGTATCTTGACTCTTCATATGGTAATTCATGAGCTTTCATGTATTGACATCCTGCACAAATAGTGATATCTCGTATTTCCAAATTTGTTAAGCCTCTTACCATAAATTTTTTCATCATTACCTTCAATTAATTATAAACAACATTTTTTAGCCTTGCATGACACAAATTTGTTGTCTCATTTTTTCTTGTCTTGTCCACATATGCTACTTATGCTGACATTATATAGATAGACTAAAGTCTCCATCCTTCTATAAGCGATGGATTTTTGGGCATCAAACTCTAATACACCTTTTCATTATTAGGCCTGAACACCACATAATTTTCTAAAAATGTTAGTTGTGAGACTAATAATAAATTCTTCTTTATCTCAGGCATGTCATAGACATGGTCCACCAGTATCTTATATGAATTGAAGTGGGGAATAATACTTGTCTTGCCAATATGGGCAATCAGCAACTTAAAGTTGTTTATTATCATCGCAACTTGTTCTCTTTTGTTTTCAAACATATTGAGTAGTTTTTCCTTGTCTCTTATCATTATAATTACTTAACTTGTCATTCAGTGTTGCTGGTGCAAGCTCTTCTGCTAATTCATCCATGCATGATATGGCAGTTTCTTCGTAATTATCTATCCTTCATATTCTAAATCTTCACTAGAACTAGATTCTTCTACAGCAAATGACGCTTGAAAATTCCATTCTTCTTCATTTTCATATAAGTTGAAGGTTACAACATTACCTTTCACCTTCTTTGCTCTACAATCACAAGTAAATTGCCTTTTTTATTATAGTTGTATCATCGATCATCTTGGCAACAAAATGTTTTTTCTTTTTTCTTATCTTTGTATTGAAATTGTCTAGCTCCCCTCTGTTATGGACCTCTCTCATGTTGGCCTCTTTGCCACCTTTGTTGTCTTCTTTTTGAGCTTTCAGCTTCATTGTTGGACTTTGTAGCTGCTTTATTTTCTTTAGGCATTCTTGAGCCTTATCTTCCTCATTTATTGAAACTTTAAACATTTGCTTGTCTAAAGCTTCTTGGTTAGCCAAGATACTTTCTAACTCTGTCAAAGTTGGTTCTTTGGCCTAACCATGAGTAACTATAATTAACCTATGGTATCTGGGATTTAATCCATAAATAATAATCCTCCATTTTCTTGACTCACTAATTGCACGCTTTAAATCCATTTTTGCAATTTCATTGCAAATAGATTTCACTTTGGTGAAATATTAACTTACCATCATGTCTTTTGATTCAACTGATATGAGTTCATTCTCCAACAGCTGTAGTTTTGCATCATTCTTTCTTGTGAATAGTGTTGCTAAGGTATCCTAAACCTTTTTTAATGTTGTTAAGTCCTTGATTTGCTTTAAGAACTCGTCCTCCACTGTAATGGACAACATGTACATAGCTTTTCCAGCTTTAACCTTCCTTTTCTTTTCTTCCTCCTCATCAGTTGGTGGAGTCTTCTTTGTGCCACCAACAACACTCCACAAGTCTTGCTTAAGCAAATAGTACTAGATTCAAATACTTTATTTGTCATAGTTGTTGTTGTTGAGCTTCTCAATTGAGCTTGATGGAGCTGCAAGATCTGCCATGGTAATTGGTTAATGTCTAGCACTTAACCAATCAAGCTTGGTGCTTGACCACCAAATATCACAGTTCCAAATTGTGTTTTAGTAGAACCTCCTTATACCACTGTCATTGAACTATATGTTAGCTAGAGCAAGCTGTCCCCTAACTAGGCTTTGATACCAATTAAAGAGAATTAAGAAGGAGAAAATTAAACTACCTATACATATGGAGAGAGGGAAGAGATATGTTGCAATGTTTTTACTAAAAAAATTACATATTCGATGCATGGCTTACAAAGCCTTTTATAGGCTAAATTAAGTAATATAATATTACAAACCCATTTAAGAAGAAAATTATAACATTCGGTTTTTGTTAAAACATCACAAATGAATCAGTTATAAAAGTAAGTCTCTTGAAATGAATGAGTTGAAGCCAAATAAAATTAGAATAAAATTTTAAATAATGAAAAATGAGGATCTAAGGTCTAAGATGTCCGAAAACCTGAGTCAGAGTAATTTAATAAAATTGCCGAAAGTATAATGACATTTTCATAAATATAAGCACTTTTTTGAGAACTTATAGAAGGAATTTTTAAATAGAAAAATTGAGTTTCTTAAGATCCTTAAAGGCTTTAAAAACCATAGGAACCTTTGAAACAGTTAAAATCCCTTTAGTTTATGTTTTTAAACATCGGTTGACCCAAACTTTGACCTTTTCATTCAGGAAGGTTTTACATCCAAATTGAGTGGTTCTAAAAGCATTTTATAAGTTAGAGGATCTAAATTTTACGATGAAAAAGAAGGTTCTCAAAAAGGAGCTAAAATAAGCCTAAAATAAAAAAGCCAAACAAAGGGACATAAAAGGCATTTTTTAAGAAACAATTTTTAAAAGATATGCTTCATATATAGTGTCCCATCTCTTCTCCCATTTAACTGACCTACCTTCTGCCCAAAATAGAGGAGAGAGCTCAACCAAGAATAACGCGCAAGAGGAGGGGATGAAGAAGAAGGAAAACCAAGGAAAAATGTAAGGAAATTATAGAAACTTGAAGCTTCTTCCTTCTTTAAATTTGTTTTCCTCCTTCTCTTCTTTTTTTTTATAGTTTTGGTGAATGATGTGGGGCTATTTTGGGCTTGTTTTAGAGGGAGGAGATTAAAATTTCAAGGAGAAGTCTATACCAAGTGAAAGAGCTCTTGAAGAAGTTAACAAATCAAGGTAACTTAATTGTTTTTCTTACTTTCTTTTTGTTGTTCTTCCTAGTGTATGGTTCAATCTTAAGAAAGCATGTAATATGGAATAATTTTGATCATAAATAAGTAAGAAATCTAGGTTTTAGAGTGTGGAAAACTAGAAAATGTAATAGAATTCAAAGAAGAAGCATTAGAGAACAAGTTGTCACATCTAAGGATTCACTTGCACCTAGACTAAGATGAAGCTTTCTAGTAGTAATTCAAGATGTTTAAAAGTGTGAATGAGTTCCTAAGACATCTAGGAAGCCTCCCAAGTGTCATTCTCTTCAAGGAAAAAAAGCAAAGTCCATGGGCTCAAACTAATGCTCATGTCTCGACCAAACATAGATGAAGGACCTAGGGAGTGTTTTAAATTTTTCTAAGCATAGAATGAGACTAGATATAATGGAAGAACATCAAAGGAAGCCTTAAAAAAAATTTAGAACGCCTAGATTGTGAAATGGAGGTATAGGTTCCATAAATAGACATAAGGAAGCAACTTATAGTTAGACTCTTTAAAATGAATATGTGGTGACTCCAAGGAGTCTAAATAGAGACAAGAGTCATAGATTGAAGGAGAGAATGAAGCTAAAATCATGAATTCCTATGGTTGCTTCATTAGGTCTTGTATGGAACCATAATTGAGTCTCAGAACAAAGTGAGCTTCCTTAGAGTATGTGTGACTCTAGAGCTTGCTTCAATAATATAATTGGGTCCTATTTAATATGTTTAGGCCAAAGGGATCAAGCTTTACCTTATTGTAAGTGTGTGGCCAAGAGAGGGGAAGAATAATCAAAAGAAAGTTTATGTTTTTGCTTCAAGGTAGATCTCTAACCTTTCTCCCATGCATTATTAGTTTTGGATTGAGCTTAATTTGAATTTTGGAATTTTAATTATGATCATTATATGTTTGTAAAAATTCCAGAATTAGTGCTGTACAATTGACCTCGAAATTCCTCTTGATTTTAGGCTAATTGATGCAATGGTTATTGGATTAGTTGGCTGAAATTTTTGTACAATTAATTGCTTGAGGGATTAATTAATCTAATTGGTGAATTAGCATCTTGAGTAGATTTCATTAATCAATCAAAATTGGTTGTAGTGTGTTCTTATTTTTAATTCAATTAATTAGTTGTTCAAGGTTTCTTGTGGTAGCAAAATTCCTTGAATAATTGATGAATTGAATCTTGGATGGTTATTCAAGAGCCTTATAAGGAATGCACTAAAGAGCAAGAACTTAATCCAAAATTGGTAAACTAAAAAGAGCAAGGATAATTGAACTCTAAGGAATCCAATTGAAAGCTAGCTACCACATTTGCTTGACTATTCACTTCAACTTAGTTTTAAGTTTTCAATTCTTTCCAATTAAATTTTAGTTCAATTAAATCCTAGAAATTTTAAACCCGCCTAAACTAGTTCCAATTAGTAATACTTAGAATCCCTCCATAAACAAATTGAGGCACAAACTCCTTGGGAAAATGACCTAGGTTGCACCATTATATATAGAATTTGTTTTGCTACCTAGTTTCTATTTGAGATTGCGCGACACAATCGTCAAATTTGGTGCCGTTGCCAGGGAGTTTAGTTTCTTAATTGTTTAAAGAGGTTTCTTAGTATTTTTGCTCTATTTTCCCCATGTTTTGAACTTGGAATTGGACCATTTCAGTTGCTTGAATCATCTTGTCTGCTTACTGGAATTTTCGTTTGAAGCACCCAAAAAATTCTTAAACTCTGTTTTCCAAGGTTTTTGGGTGTTTTGAGCAAAAGTAATAGCTTTGCTATTAGGTGCACCATTTTTTGGCCAAATTCCAATGTTTGAAGTACTTTTTCGAATTTTTTAGTATTTTTTCGAATTTTCTAGGATTTTTCTAATTTTTCTGGATTTTTTGTTTTCATTTTTCTTTGTTGATTTTCTTGTTCCTTCTTAGTTTTTGCTTGTCTAATTGGTGTATAACAAGAAGCTCTGGTAAAAAATTAATTGATTTGGATCCAGAAATTGAAAGAACCTTTAGAAGACAAGTAAGGATTAGAAAGAACAAGGATACTGTAAGAATTAATAGATCTATTTCTTCTGCTTTTGATTCTGTGCAAGGAATTGATTGTGTACTTCAATTTGCTAGTGATAATATGGCTGAACAAGATCAAATGAATGTTAACTGGAATATGCATGTTCAGACTAACTTGAATGTGAATGCAAATTTGAATAATAACATGCATGCCAGAACCATTAGAGAATTGACAGCTCCTAATGTGCATTATCAAAATCTTTATATAGAATATCCCGAATTAGATGTAAACTTTGAGCTTAAATTTGGTTTGATTCACTTACTTCCTAAGTTTCATGGACTTGCAGGAGATGACCCTCACAAACATTTAAAGGAATTCCATGTTGTATGCTCTATAATAAAGCCATAAGGTGTCTTAGAGGAACAAATCAAGCTCAGAGCATTCCCTTTTTCCTTGGATGGTTTAGCCAAGGATTGGTTGTACTATCTACCTCCCGGTGCCATCACTTCTTGGGACCAACTGAAGAGGTTATTCTTGGAGAAATTCTTTCCTGCATCTCGCACTGCATCAATAAGGAAAGAGATATGTGGGATCAGACAGAATGGTGGAGAAACTTTGTATGAGTACTGGGAAAGATTCAAAAGATTGCTGGCTAGTTGTCCTCACCATCAAATCTCTGATCAGTTGCTTATTCAGTACTTCTATGAGGGACTATTGAACATGGACAGAAATATGATTGATACTACCTCTGGTGGAGCCTTAGGTGATCTGACACCTACAAGGGCTTGGGAGTTGATTAATAAGATGGCTCAGAATGCTCAGCAATTTGGGTCCAGATCAATGCAGACAGTAAGAGGAGTCAATGAATTGTGTGCTCCAGACTATGGTCAGAGAATTGAGAGCAAGCTTGATGTAATGTCTACTGTGCTCCAAAAGCTTACTTTAGATCGGCAGCAGTCATCCTCTACTCCTTCTCAGACTTGTGCACCACAGTCCTACCCTATTCAGACATATTCTTATCCACAGTGCTATGCATCTGGACAGACATCTACCTCTACTATCTTGGTAGGACCTCTGTGTGATATATGTTATTTGGCAACACATGCTACTGAACAGTGCCCTATGTTAGAGGACAGGGTAGAGGCTTGTGCTGGGATGTTTCCAATTAGGCCGATGCAACAAGGGTAACAAAAATATGATCCCTATTCTAATACATACAATCCAAGATGGAAGGATCACCCTAACCTGAGATATGGGGGAGGGCAACAACAAAATAGATACAATGTTGCAGGACCTAGTGCACAGTCTTCCCAACCTATTAGGCAGTCAATTCCTATACAGGAGGAACCAAAGAAAGGGGATAATATGGAAGACATGATGAAGCGTATTATGGAAAGTCATGCACAAATCACACAAATGATGCAAAACTTAGAAAGGAGGGTTGATACTCAATTAGGCCAGTTTGCTACTTCTCTCAGTGAGGTGAAATCTTAAGGATCAGGCCAATTACTCTCACAGACAGTTGTTAATCCAAGGAATAGTAGCAATGTTAGTGCCATCACTCTTAGGAGTGGAAAGGAGGTTCAGAGATCCTCAGATACCATTACCATGGATAAGTTGGCGTCATCAAAAATACATGAAATGCAAGAGCTGGAAAATGAAAGAGCTGGCATGCATGAATAACGTGAGAGATAAATGAAAGCTGGAATGAAACGTGAGAAGGCTACGGGCTGACGTAGGAAATGAGAAAAAAAAATGCGTGACTTTAGCGTGCAAAATGAGGAGCTGAGGGGCACGTGATGAATTAATGAGAAGGAGAGAAAAAAAAACGCGGAAGAGGACTTGAGCAGAAGGTGACTAGAGCATGTGAGAATAACGTTGGAAATACATCGGGCTAGAGGAGAGAAGAAGGACGACATAAACAGCGAAGGCTCCAGCGCTGAAGAAGGAAGAAATTCTCGTTGAATTCTCTATGGCTGTAGCTTCGATGATCAAATCTCCTCCGATTGATACCTCCATGGCAGCTTGAATTTCCTTTGGTGGCTAGCTGAAGATAGGATTCTCCTAGATGAAGATTTGAGCTCCACATCTCCTCACCAATTTGGATAAAACTCTCTTACTCAATCTTTTAATTTCAGCATTATTTCCTTTATTAATTTGACTAGGTTTAGCTTATTGGTTTAGGAATTTAATTGCTGGAAATTACTGGATTGAATTAATTTGTGGATTGAGCTTAATTTGAATTTTGGAATTTTAATTGTGATCATTATATGTTTATAAAAATTTCAGAATTAGTGCTGTACAATTGACCTCTAAATTCCTCTTGATTTTAGGCTAATTGATGCAATGGTTATTGGATTAGTTAGCTGGAATTTTTGTGCTATTAATTACTTGAGGAATTAATTAATCTAATTGGTGAATTAGCATCTTGAGTAGATTTCATTAATCAATCAAAATTGGTTGTAGTGTGTTCTTATTTTTAATTCAATTAATTAGTTGTTTAAGGTTTCTTGTGATTGCAAAATTTCTTAAATAATTGATGAATTGAATCTTGGATGGTTATTCAAGAGCCTTATAAGGAATGCACTAAAGAGCAAGAACTTAATCCAAAATTGATAAACTAAAAAGAGCAAGGATAATTGAACTCTAAGGAATCCAATTGAAAGCTAGTTACCATATTTGCTTGACTATTCACTTCAACTTAGTTTTAAGTTTTTAATTCTTACCAATTAAATTTTAGTTCAATTAAATCCTAGAAATTTTAAATCCGCCTAAACTAGTTCCAATTAGTAATACTTAGAATCCCTCCATAA
Source organism: Erythrophleum fordii (assembly GCA_032878935.1). Lineage (NCBI taxonomy): Eukaryota > Viridiplantae > Streptophyta > Magnoliopsida > Fabales > Fabaceae > Erythrophleum > Erythrophleum fordii. Next base: position 972,817 of record JAVQMF010000025.1, on the reverse strand, counting down.
ACAAATTGAGGCACAAACTCCTTGGGAAAATGACCTAGGTTGCACCATTATCTATAGAATTTGTTTTGCTACCTAGTTTCTATTTGAGATTGCGCGACACAATCATCAGTATGGTAATGCCAAAAGTCCCTTATCATGGTGAGAATGAGCCAAAAGTCCTTAGGATTGGGTAAGACAAAACCAAAAGTCTCAAAATGAGTGAGTCTTAGTCAAAGGTCTCTTAAAAATGGGTGAAGCAATTATAAAAGTCCCAAGAAAAATGGGTAAGGCTAATCCAATGCCCTTGAGAGCTTATGTATGATATGTATGAGTTCCTTGAGCATGGAAAAGGTTTAATATATGTTTACTAGTAGCTCAAGTTGCCATACATGCATTCTTAGATTTGAAAATTCATCCATTATGCATATTTGAAAGGGTAAAGAGCTATTAGGATTCTTAGAATCTCTTTCTTTCCTCTCTAATGTCTAACCATGTCTAGGTAAGCCAAGTGGTCAAAGAAATGAAGGCCAACAACCTTGAAGACCAAGATTTTGACAAAGGCCTTGTTATGTAACTATTTTGTTAACATATTGATGTCAAATGATGTAACCATATGATGTATATGATATGTAGAAGTTTGAGCACATTTAAATGTATGTGAAAATGATGTATATACCTATTTTGGAACCATAGGAATGAATATGTATGCTTTTTCCACCAATGAGCCCTTATGTGATATGATATACTTGTGTATGATAACAAGTGACATAGTGAGAATTAGCTCCATGAGGATTTAAACCATTTGGCATGCTTCCTGGTAAAGAAATTATTGTTCACTCATAATTGTCGAACTAGCCAAGATTAGTGATTTTTACTAATTTGTAATATAATGCCTATTAGGTTGTCTCCCACGAAGCTTTTAATCAAATCAATTAGTTTAAGAATAACAAAACTAGAATTATGATGATTTAGGGTTTGAATATGAAGTCGCACTAATTAAACTAAATAATAAATCAATGAATGAAAACAAAACAAAACAAAACAAAATTCAATCAGAATGATGTGTAACCAATCCAAAATTCTTTCCATGATAGTTTCCTATCCTTGTCACCTAAAAATACCTCTGGTTTGATTTTTAATTCTTTGGTTATTTCAATTAATATTCCTAAACTACCATTTAGGATTTCAATTGGTTTGTATTAATAATCAAAACACAACTACACTTTTATCAACAATACGAAGCCAAAATATTTCGCACTTAACTAAAGACACACGTAGAATCCTAATGTGGTTCAAAATGAATTTAGTTAATTAATCAACCAATTAAATCAAATTACGTTCTTAGATAGATCAAACGAATCATAATTTATGTAACAAAAATTATCTAACTAGAATAATAATAATTACATGAAAACAAAGAGAATAAAAATGAAATACATTTTAAAATCAAAATTTAAACCAGAGTTCTATATAAACATGGACTCAAGTTCTCTATCAGGTTTAGACTCCAGATTAATCATCGAGAAAATTAGAAAGACATGAAAGAAGATGAAAACAAGAATAAGAAGTAGAGAAGATAGAATGTGTTCTATGGTGACATCTCCTCCTCTTTATATAGGCGAAGTTGCCTTCTCTCATAAGAAATCTAATACTAATCTTGAAGTAGTATCCAAATCCTTTTAGGACTTAATAAGATACTATCCAAATCTTGTAGGAGTTTTTTAACCTAATTTTTTTAAGAATCTCCTATTCTGCAAAATACAATTAAAAAATTAATTGGGCCTCCGTTAGATAAATATAATAAAAATACAATTAAAGCCTACTTAATATAAAATAAGTCCAAAGTCATCAAATTACCTATAATAATTTATTATTAAGACTAAATATGAGAAATATGAAATATAATAATATTGAAATGTCACTTCCCTAGACTGTGTTTGTGCTATGGAACGTGCTCAAGTGGCTATGGAATGAGAAGGGAGTCATTTGGTGCATTATGAACCTACTTTGAATCTTAAAAGTGACTAAAACTTAAGTTAAGGCCAAACTAATCAAATGGACAAATTTTACCATGAAATTTGGTATAAATATAGGTATCATTTAGATCTTTTCATAGAGATAAGGAGCATCAAATTTGGAGCTCTAAAAAATTTATTATGATTTTTCAAAGTTGAAAAAATTCTGTTGAAATGGTGATAGTACTATTCATATGGTTAGTTTATATTTCACTATTACACCTAAGTAAAATGATATCCAGTGCTTATGAAATTTTATATGCATAAACTAGACATCATAAAATTTTCATAGCCACCAAGATCACCTCATTTGGAGCTCTGTAGAGAGAGAATCAAATTTTTGAATTTGCATAATAGTACCAGTAATGCAGCTTAACTTTTAGTACTATTCCATAAATTTCTATGGGTTAAATGCCACTTCTTTGGTTTGGAGTTATTTTTATCTTTAGTTAACATCTACTGCTTTCTATAAAGCTATCATATGCATGATTTCAATTTTTTTAGAATTAGTTATAAATTTTCAAAGTTCATATAAGAAATCTAGAAAGTGAACCTGAGAGCAAATCTATATTTTTCTGATAGATGGTGGAAAATTTGAGACTCTTGGGATGTTTTGTGATAGTTATGACTTGTGTGGATATATTATGGATGGAAAATGATGTTAATGAGTTTATATGATCCATGAAGCATAAAATGAAGGAAAAAGGCCTTACATAACGCTATTTAATGTATTAAATATATTCATTTTCCATGAGACATATATGAAGCTAAGCTTGATTGTAGGAATAAGAAGGCTATAGATTAAGGTATTACATTTGGTATTAGATCTACAATTTAGGCATTCTAGGGTGGGTTATAGCTTGAGAATATGATATGCTAGCCATGAATGCATTGTACATAAGTTGCATATGGATGATTTGAGTGTAAAGTGGTGGCGTGTGTTCCATTTTGTACTAAATTGAGTTTAAAATATTGTACCAGAAAAGATGCTGAACACCTAAAGAGGGAGAGTTAAGCCTCCCAAAATGGCTATACCAGAGCCTAGAGAGGCTAGACTAGAGCCTAGTGATTCTATGGTGAGAGCTTTGCAGGCTATCATGACTCGCCTAGATCAATAGCAAGCCATGATTATACAATTCCAAGAGTGGCTTGCTTAGAGAGATAGTGAGAGGCCTATTCCCCCTCCGCCATAGCACTCAGAATTTCCAGAGAATTCAGAGGCAGCCCCTTCAAGCCAGCCCCTCAAACACCTCTTGCCCCAGAGCAGTCTTCTATGAGGCAATTCATAGCCCAGTTTGGGAAATTCAGGCCTCTCACCTTTGACAGTGAATTGAATATAGAGAAAGTAGAAGCCTAGATTATGTAGTTAGAGAAGATTTTTAAGGTGATGGAGTGTATGTCTGAGCATAAGTCTGTGATGGCAATTTTCTAATTAGAAAAGGAAGTAAATTAATAGTGAAAGAGCACTGAACTGATATTGAAGTCAAAGAACCTCTCGATCAATTAGGAGACATTCCTACAGGCCTTCTATGAGAGATACTTCCCCAATTCCATTAGAGACCAGAAGGAGTTAGAGTTTATATTCCTGAAATAGACGGAGGGGATGTCAGTGGATTAGTATGTGGTGAAGTTTGTAGAGTTCTCTAGATATTCTTTCTACTTTTAGAAGCATGATGATGAAAGATGGAGAGAAGACAAGTTAGAGAAGGGACTATTATCTAAGATCAGTGACAAGGTGGTGCCACAGAGAATTAAGGACTTCAATACCCTAGTCGAGATTTGTAGTGTCACAGAAGTGAACCTGAGGATGATGCAAACAGTCCCGAGTGCTAGACCTCCCCTCCCTAAGAACAAGATACCCCAAGAAGAAACACAAGCCATTGGTAGCAATAAAAGAGGTGGCAGAGGCTAGTAGAATAAGAGAGGCAAAGGTAGGAAGAGATTAACCCAGTCTAGTAGAGGCAATTCCACTCTAGTGATTTGCAATCAATTTGGTAGGAATCACGGAGGCAGACCATACTATGCAAGGCAGAACGTATATAACAGAAGTGATAGGCCAGGGCACATAGCCAGAGACTACATATAGCCTACATAATAGAGGGAGGTGTCTCTTACACTCAGACCATAGACTCAGGGTAGAGTTTTTGCCCTAACATAGTAGGAGGCTAGCAGATCCTTGAGTCTGATTTAAGGTACTATTAAGATTAATGATTGTTTTATACATGCATTATTTGATTTGGGTGCTAGCCACTCTTTCATATCTTATGACTGTGCTTAGATGTTAGGTCTGAGTATGCATACATTGCCATATGATTTACATATATCCACCCCCATAGGAAACTGAGTTGTTACCTCCCATGCTTGTTTAAATTATGTAGTCCAATTTAATCACTATTTTACCACACTTGATCTAATTTGTATGCCCCTGCTTGATATTGACCTGATCATTGATATAAACTGGATGTCTGCAATTAATGCCATACTTGTTTGCTATCACAGGTGTATTTTTTTACTTGAATATGGAACTGTGCCTAATATTAGGACTAAACTAGCTTTTATGACCACCTCCTAAGCTAAAAAGTCTCTAAAGTATGGTTGTTAGGGGCTTTTGGTTTTCTTTTTAGTTCAGATAGAGGTAGAAGAAGGTATAGAGGAGATCTCTGTAATGAGAGACTTCCCAAAGGTTTATTCCAAGAAAATTAGGGACTACCCTAGATAGAGAAGTTGAATTTGTTATAGATATTGTATCTAGGATAGGTCCAATGTCTAAGGTCTTGTACAAGATGGCTCTCACCGAGCTAGTAAAGTTAAAGAAACAAATAAAAGAGCTTTTAGAGAAGGGTTTCATCAGACCTAGTGTGTCACCATGGGGAGCTCTAGTCTTATTCATGAAGAAGAAAGACAAGAGCCTTAGATTATGTATAGACTATTGGGAACTCAATAAGCTTACCATTAAGAACAAGTACCTTCTCTCCAAGAACAAGTACCCTCTCCTCAAGATAAATGACCTCCTAGATCAGCTAGTAGGAGCATAAGTGTTTTCTAAGGTTGACCTTAGGTTAGGGTATTATCAGCTTAGGATCAAGGTTGAGGATATCCCTAAGACAACCTTTAGAACCAGATATGAACACTATGAGTTTTTAGTTATGCCCTTCGAATTAATGAATGCACTTGCGATATTCATGGACTATATGAATAGGGTGTTTAGGCCATATCTAGATAGATTTGTAGTTATCTTCATAAATGATATTCTTATTTATTCAAAGAGCAGAGATGAACATGAACAACACCTGAGATTAACCCTAGAAACCCTAAGAGAAAAGTAGTTGTATGCCAAACTTAGTAAATGTAAGTTTTGACTCACTGAGGTATAATTCCTAGGCCATATGATCTCTCAAGTAGGGGTCACAGTAGATCTCCATAAGGTTGAGACAGTGTTACAGTGGGAGAGACTTAGGACAGTGACAGAGATTAAGAGTTTCCTAAGTTTAGCAGGTTATTATAGGAGGTTTATTTAGGATTTTTCTCAGATGGTGATGCCATTGACTAGGCTCACCAGAAAGAATGTGTCATTTGTGTGGGATGAGAAGTATAAGTAAAGTTTTCAGGAGTTGAAGCATAGATTAACCACAGCCCCAGTTTTGGTACTTCCTGACCCTAGAGAGACTTTCATAATTTATAGTGATGCTTCAAATGCAGAAAATTAGACTAAGCTAACATCACACCATGCATTACTTCTAGCAAAGGCTATCTTACTTAGCTTTTTAGTGTCATTTGGACTAGAAGACAAAATCAACCATGTTAAAGATCACCTACTTTCTAAGTTATGTAAAATGACTAATTGAAACAACAATGTTCTAGAAGAAAGAGGAAGAACATAACTATGAAAATTACAGCCCATTTGGTTAGATGATGTAAAAGAAAAATAAATGTAAAAGGTGAATAAATAAGATAGGAAAAGTGTTTTGTACCTTTATTTTTGAAAAAGTAATAAAAAAGGATAAGTATTGTTGAGTAATGATTATAAAAGTATAACAAATATTGTACACAATTTGAAAAAGGATTATGTTGCCCTTACGATAAACTAAACAAGGCTTACGATTCAACCCTATAACATGGTTTACTGGTAAATTGTTGAAGAGGTCTAACATTTTAAAGGACATTTTAGCAATATATATATGTATCATTTAGATTGCAATCATTTTATCCACGCACAACATCCTCATACATGAAGCAGAACATAGTTTTGACTCCATAATTTGAGCTCCCTAGGCAAGTCATAGTATAAAATATAAAGATTGATATAGTGACTGTATATCATGCTACAGACACACATAAAAATTCCCAAAATAAAAATAAACCTTTTTAAGGAGAGACAAGGATAAGAGAATAAACAAGGATTGCAATCATTTTATCCACGTATAACATCCTCATACATGAAGCAGAACATAGTTTTGACTCCATAATTTGAGCTCCCTAGGCAAGTCATAGTATAAAATATAAAGATTGATATAGTGACTGTAAATCATGCTATAGACACACATAAAAATTCCCAAAATAAAAATAAACCTTTTTAAGGAGAGACAAGGATAAAAGAATAAACAAAACCTCTATGCTCCCATCACAAGATTGTGAACACTGCGGGGTTGAGTCATTTCATAAACATGATGTCAGAATGTATCGCAGCATGATTCAAAAGGGCTCAACTAAGGAAGAAATCTTTTAAAAGAATCATAATGATGCATAGCTAGGACTAAGCAAATTAAATTCTTTCAAAATTGAAGAGCAAGATTATGCATCTTAACAAAAATTTATTGTTGAAATTTTGACTTAAATTCCACAGGACAAGACCGTTTAGTTTCATTTAGGCATTGCTAAAAAAGATATAACCAATATGTTATTCCAAAATCTGAAGTTGGTAGGTCCAGTGTCTAGAGAAAATTGATTTCTAGTCTACTATAGGATGCTTTGTAAAAGGGTAAAGGGGAAAAGGGGGATGGAGGAATAAATTGAGAAATGTATCTAAAGATTATAGACTCATGTTATATACAGGGGACCTTTCAATTTTCACTCTTCCAAATTTAGCTTTCCTATTTCCATTTTTTTAACTAACTAATCATATACACTCATCTTTACTTCTTGAATATTAAACGTATGTCATTTTAACATAACTTTAACAATATTAACTAGGCCACCTCTTCATGATTTCAACTTGTTTCACCCTCTTGTATGCAACTAGGTTAAGAATCAAATGATGCCAATAAAGATATAAAGGATTGATTACTAGCCATGTAGGATTGTGCCCATGACAAATGCATTAAAAAAAATTTGTATTTATAGTGAGAAACGATTTGGGGTAATTCTTAATAACCTTGACCCCATGACTCCTTTAATCAACAAATTATTACATGCCATAATTATTCTAAATTTTTGGTATTCTAATTGGGAATAGTTCTTTGTGTTTACTTACTTAGGTTAGAACTCTAAATCCTAAGGGAACAATGAATAAGAATGGTAGCAAGGGAGCAAAAGATAAGGATGATAGCAAGTTCCATAATAATCTATACTGAGAATCATGCTTCATTCGAAATTGAAATAGAAACAAGGAGACCTTAACTAAACCTTAAGAATGGCAAACAGGGAATCGAACCCAATCCTAGGTCTTAACATCAAGAGATAGAAATGAATTATAACTATAAATCTCAAACTAATGTCTGTGAGAACATTTGCATATGTAGTAAGGAATCTAAAGGCTTCATCCAAATAATTTTATGCAAATATGATATACCCAAAGATACCACCCAACACTCGCCTGATGACTCCCCATATTTTGCAATATTTGATCTATTTTTAGGATTTATTTGGGGCGTTATCATTTCATTTTACATGAGAATTAATGAAATATTAAAGATTATTTGGGTTTGGCATACTTTGAAGATTCATTAAGAAAATTTCAAGAAAATCAAGTGAATTTTAATTCATGTTTGACATCTAAATTCCTCATTAATGTGGGTGTTGTTTATAAGATTAATGGAGCTAAGGAAGTAAGAGAAAAGCTTATTTAGAAAGATGGAAATTAAAGAAGAGATCAAGTGCCATTGTTTGAAGAAAAAAAATGCATGTTCTTTGGTGAAATTTCCCTACCTAGCAGTGAAATTTCACTAGCCAATGACCAAAACACATAGCATCACTAAAGCTTCAGATAAAAAGCAGGAAAAATGATGTATTAAAGGGGGAGGCAGTAGCAGACACAGGAACTAATTTTGGGAGCTGAAAAATGCAAGAAACTTCAACTTGGAGCTAGAGGAATATATCAGATTCATAAGATCAAGGACTTGAGTAGGAAATCACACCGATTAATCTGTTCTTCTCCTCTTGTTCTTTAGTTTGATGCATTTTTCTATATACTTTGCTTTGTATAAAGCCATGTATGGATAAATCTTTCTAAACCTAGAGTACTATGAACTTATTGGTGGATTAGATTTTGTTTTCACCATTTAATTGTACTTAATGTTAATTTTGGTTATTCAATCTTACTTCATTTTGTCTATTTAGTGATTGGCCACCATTAAATATGAATTTGGGGATTAGGGTTTCTCTTGACAAAGGGGATCTTAATTAGACCATAAGATTGAGTAATATGGGATTTGATTATAATCTAATTTGCAATTAGGATAGACATATAACCCAGGGCCTTATATAATTGTTGAAGAGTGAGCTCAGATTAATTATCCTTTTGAATAATTATGTTAGAAAACATTATTAACTTGAGAGAGAGTTATAAGTGGATCGAAAGACACTTGTAACTAATAGTACTCTAGATTAACAAAATTAATGTTGAAAGCAATTAATTCAGTGAAAGAAATATCTAAAAAGCTAATAAGGGATTAGCCACTCTAGGTTGTCTTCGACTTCTGCAGTTGTTAAAATTTAAAATCTTATTACAATTCTTTAAATTTAATTTGGTTCCATTCACTCAATTACTTTTGACTTGCTTAACTAAAACAAACATAAAAAATCTAATGCCTAATCACCAATTTACTTGATTCTTTGTGGGAACGACCTTGATGCATCGTTATATTCCATTTTTGACCGGCGTCGTTGCCAGGGAACCAGGGCAATTGGTTAATAGAATTAAAGGATCTTGAGTAGTTTTAGCTTAAGTACTTAGTTTCTTTTGAGTTACTCTCTTGTTTATTTTTGTTTTCATTTGGTAATTAGAGTAGTTTTTATTAATAGTTCCTTAGTTTGTTAACTTTCCTTTTCTTAAGTTCAGTTAGATCCTTGATATTTTGTTCCTTGCTTCTTCAGGATTTCACTCTATGCCACGCAAGTCAAAAGCTAAAAAGACACCTGTGAAGACAAGGAGTATCAAAGAACTTTTGGAAGTAACAGCACCTCAAAACCAACCTGAAAAAGTTATAGATAACTTAGAAGAAAAGATGGCTGAAGATGAAAATGATAGGCTTGGAGTGAAAGATTTCTTGAGTAGGCAATGTTACCAATCAGGCATAAGAGTGCCAGACTTCTAAGCAAACAATTTTGAGATTAAGCAGACTATGCTTCAAATGTTGATTTTAAATGGACAGTATAGTGGAGATGATAGGGAGGATCCTAACTAACACTTAATATAATTCCTTGTGGTTTGTGTTTCATTTAAATAGAATGGTATGCCTAAAGATGTCATTCGTCTAAGACTGTTTCCTTATTCTTTGAAAGATAAAGCTAAGGATTGGTTGGACAACCTTGAAGAAGATAGTGTCACAAATTGGGATGAGTTAGAAGAGAGATTTTGGTCAAGATTTTTCCCTTATAATAAGATGGTAGATGCAAGGGCTCAGTTGACCAATTTTCGTCAACAACCGGGTGAACACTTGTATGAAGCATAGGAGAGATTTAAGCAATTGGTTAGATAAAGTCTTATTCATAATCAAGAGAAATAGGTGTTAATTTAAATTTTTAACAGTCGATTGACCTTTGAGTAGAGATTTGAGATGAATGTAGTTACCAATAGAGGGATTATGAAGCAATCTGTTAACTATGTTTGGAAATGTTTGGATGACTTAGCAGCTAAATACATTCAGAGCAATAGTGACAGAAGACTAGTTAAGCTGTTAGAAAAGGTAGCTGATGATTCATCTTTTCAGTTAGTGGCCATGCTAGGAGCTATTAACAAGCATTTTAACCAATTGGAAACAAGGGTTGAGAGCATCAGTGGGCAAAGTAAAAATGTGGGAATACATGCTGTTCATACTCTAGTGATGTGTTGTGACTATTGTGGTGAAGGTCACCTTTCAGGAACATGCCTCATCTCTCCACAAATAGAACCAGTCAATTATGTAGGCAATTTTTGGGGTAACAATCAGAATAACCCATATTTTAATACCTATAACTCAGGTTGGAGGAATCATCCTAACTTCTCTTGGAGCCAAGGCCATCAAGTTTCATCATTAGGTACTAAGCCAATGAATCCACCAGGATTTGGGTCTCAAGTTAGGAAATTTCTAGCTCAACAAGGCTCTATGCAACAAAATGAAAAAAAGATGAGTAGCCTTAAAGAGTTGATATCTCAATTTATGGTGGAGCAACGTAATGCTAATGCACGATATGACTCTTCTATCAAGAATATAGAGGTGCAGATTGGGTAATTAGCTTCAAACCTAAGTAATTTGAAGACTAATGGATTGCCAAGTAATACCGTTACAAATCCAAGAAGAGATAGCAAAGAAGAGTGTAAGGCTATCACTTTGAGAAGTGGTAAAGAGCTTCCAGGGGTTCACGCTCAAGTGAAAGATCCAAAAAATGTGGAATCTAAGGGGCCATTAAGGGTCATTCAGATTGAAGATGAAAAACCTCAACAAGAAAAAGAGCAAAAGACTACTAGGTTGAAGGCTAAAGAAGAGGTCAAGGAAGGGAAGTCTAGAGTTGAAAAGTTAGATATAACTGAAGAGAAGATAGTGGTGCATCCTAAAGTGGTGCCATTGCCTCTATTTCCACAAAGATTACAAAAGAAAGACCTTGATGAGCAGTACAAAAAGTTTCTGGACATGTTTAAGCAACTCCACATCAATATCCCCTTCTCTGAGGCTTTAGAGCAAATGCCTAAATATGCTAAGTTCTTGAAAGATATGCTTAGCAAGAAGAAGTGATTTACTGAATTTGCAACAGTGGCTTTGACAAAAGAGACCACTAATATGCTCAAGTCTGATCTTCTAACTAAATGTAAAGATCCTGGTTCTTTTTCTATTATTTGCATGATTGGGGATAAATTTGAGGGTCGAGCACTTTGTGATTTGGGACCTACTGTAAATATCATGCCATTATCTATTTTTAGAAAGCTATAATTGGGTGAAGCCAATCCAACGACTGTAACTTTGCAATTGGCTGATAGAAGCTCTTCGTATCCATATGGGATCATTGAAGACGTGCTAGTAAAGGTTGGCCATTTCATTTATCCTACTAATTTTATTATACTTGACATTGAAAAGGATAAAGATATTTCATTGATAGTGGGAAGGCCATTTTTAGGTACTGGTAAGGCACTTGTTGATGTGAAAAAGGAAGAAATTATAATGAGACTTAGAGATGAGCAAGTCACCTTTAGTGTGGAGAAAGCTATGAAGCATATAGGTAGTATAGAAGAATGCTCAAGGGTGTTTATTTTTTAAGAGGTAATTCAAGAAGAATTGGATTCTTTTGCTTTTATCGATCCTCTCGAAGCAGTACTTGTCGGTAAAACAAGCGTAGGAGAGGTAATGAAAATGGAAGTTGAGCACAAACTCAATGCATATAGACCTGTTGCTTAGTAGAATGGGCAATTTGAATCATTGGAGCTGACTTCACGAAAAGCTCATGCTCTTCCACCATCCATTGAGCAGCCTCGAATTTTGGAGTTAAAATCTCTTCCACCAAACCTTAAATATGCTTATTTGAGGGAAGGAGAGACTTTAGCAGTCATAGTTTCATCTACACTAACACCCTCCAAGAAAAATAACTGTTGAAAGTGTTAAAGGAGCATAAAAGTGCTATTGGTTGGACCATAGCCAATATAAAAGGGATTAGTCCAGCAATTTGCATATACAAAATTCTCTTAGAGAAGATGACCATAAGAAATTAGTGGAGAATCAAAGGCGATTGAATCTTATAATGAAGGAAGTGGTTAAGAAAGAGATTATCAAGTGGCTTGATGTTGGTATTATTTATCCCATATCAGATAGTAACTGAGTGAGCCCAGTGTAGTGTGTCTCTAAGAAGGGAGGAATGACTGTGGTGTCTAATGAGAAGGATGAAATGATTGCCACAAGAACAGTTACGGGGTGAAGAATTTATATGGATTACAGGAAGTTGAACATAGCTACAAGAAATGATCATTTCCCGCTTCCTTTCATTGATCAGATGTTAGATCGCCTAGCAAGAAAAAAATTCTTTTATTTCTTGGATGGTTATTCTAGTTACAATCAAATTGTAATCGCTCTTGAGGATCAAGAAAAAACTACTTTTACATGTCCATATGGCATTTTGCATTTAGATGAATGCCTTTTGGATTGTGTAATGCCCTTGTTACATTTCAAAAATGCATGATGTCAATTTTCTTTGACTTGATTGAGCATATCATGAAAGTTTTTATGGACGATTTCTCAGTGTTTGGCATCACTTTTAAAGAATACTTTGATAATTTGACAAGGGTCTTACAAAGATGTGAGGATACCAATTTGATTTTCAATTAGGAAAAGTGTCACTACATGGTTTGTGAAGGGATAGTGCTGGGGCATAAAGTGTCAAAAAGAGGATTAGAGGTGGATCAGGCTAAGGTTTCAGTTATTGAATAATTACCACCACTTATCAATGTGAAAGCTGTTAGAAGTTTCTTAGGGCACGCTGGTTTTATCGAAGATTTATCAATGATTTCTTAAAGATAGCAAAGCCCTTATCTTGTTTGCTTGAGAAGGATACCCCATTCAATTTTGATGCAAATTGCTTGAAATCTTTTCAAGAGCTTAAGCAGAGGCTTATCATAGCACCAATTATAATGGCTCTTGATTGGTCACTATCTTTAGAGGTCATATGCGATGCAAGCAATTATACAGTTAGAGTTGTGCTTGGTCAGAGACATGAGAAGATCTTTCATCCTATTTATTATGCTAGCAAAACTCTAGCTGGAGCATAAGTAAATTACTCAACTACTAAAAAAAGAAATGCTTCTGTTGTCTTTACTTTTGAGAAATTTAAAGTGTATTTGATGGGCACTAGAGTCATAATTCACACCAATCATGTTGCTATAAGATATTTGTTTATGTAAGAAGGAATCTAAGCCTAGGCTAATTAGATGAGTTTTATTATTGCAAGAATTTGATGTGTAGATTGTTGATAGGAAAGGAACTAAAAACCACGTTGCTGATTACTTATCTAGGCTTGTGAATAATTCTAATTGTGTTGATGAATTAGTGATTCATGACAGTTTTCCTGATGAGTCAGCATGTGCTGTGAATAGTATGTTTGTGTCTTGGTATGCTGATTATGCAATTTACTTGGTTTGTGGTATTGTGCTTGATGATTTAAAGTCTTATCAAAAGAAAAATTTTTTGCATGATGTGAAATGGTTTATGTGGAATGAACCATTTTTATATAAGAAGTGTGCTGACCAAATTTTAAGAAGGTGTGTTCCTCAGAATGAACAAAATGCTATTTTATATGCTTGTCATGCTGCTCCTTATAGTGGTCATTTTAGTGGACATCGTACTGCGTACAAAGTACTACAATCTGGATATTATTAGCCTACATTATTCAAAGATGCTCATTTGTTTGTTTCTCATTGTGATACATGTCAAAGAATAGGTAACATCTCATAAAGGCATGAAATGCCCCAGTCTGGTATTCTTGAGATAGAATTATTTGATATGTGAGGAATTGATTTTATGGGGCCTTTTGCTTCATCTAGGGGACATCAATATATATTAGTTGCTGTTGAGCATGTGAGTAAGTGGGTTGAAACTGTGGCTTGCCATTCTAATGATGCCAATACGGTAGTGCGATTTTTGAAAAAGAATATTTTTACTTGTTTTGGCACTTCTAAGGCAATCATTAGTAATGAGGGGACTCATTTTAACAATAAGTTGCAAAGTATGGAGTCACCCATAAGATGAAATTGGCATACCACCCTTAAACCAATAGGTTGTGTGAAGTGTCCAACAGAGAAATAAAAAGAATTTTGGAAAAAATTGAGTCCCATTAGAAAGGATTGGGTGGATAAGCTCGATGATACTTTATGGGCGTATAGGATAGCTTTTAAATCTCCAATAGGTATGTCTCTATATCAATTGGTTTTTAGAAAAGCTTGTCATTTGCCCATTGACCTAGAGCATAAAGCATTTTTGGCTATAAAGAAATTAAATTTTGATATGGATAAAGTGGGCAAGAAAAGACTGATGCAACTAAATAAGTTAGATGAGTTTGGATTGCAAGATTTTGAAAGTTCTAGAATTTATAAGGAAAGGACTAAAAGAATTTATGATAGACATATCTTACCAAGAAAGTTTGAACTTAGAGACCTAATGTTGCTTTATAATTCTCGTTTGAAGTTGTTTCCAGGTAAATTGAAATCCAGATGGTCTGGTCTGTTCAAAGTGATATTTGTGACACCGTATGGAGCTATAGAAGTTGAAGATGAGAAGTCGGGGGATCAATTTAAAGTAAATCGTCAAGATTTAAATATTATTGGGGTGGTTAGATAGACCTGCAGACAACCGTTTATAGCTTATCCTAACCTCCTTGAGCTACTCAAAAGTCCAGCTGAGGACTATAAACCAAGCACTTGTTGGGAGGCAACCCATCGGTTTTGTTATTTATTATTTTTCTTTTAGTTTTAGCTTGTTGAAATGTTCTTTTATCTATTTGCTCTCTTTTATAAGGTTTCTGGGTGTGAGATTAATCAAGTCAAATGATATCTTGGAGATTCAATGGGATTCTTTGGTTTTAAAATTTTGACAGTAGTGGATTTCAAAGCAATGGGAACACAAATATTCAAGGAGTTTCCAACTTAATATTTTTTAGTTTTGACTGCCGTTTGATCTTGTCATGCATTATGGATATGTTTTAGGTTAGATCTGGAAGTTTTTAGAGAATTTTGACACTTATAAGGAAATCCAAGCTTTTTGATATTAAATGTGCTGATTTGATATGAAATCCTTATTCTCTAGTGAAATTGCATCGTTTTTTGTGAATTTTCACCATTGCTTGCTAAATTCACGCTTACAGGTGAAATTGCACCCCTTTTGGTGAATTTGCACCCATGCTTGTTGAAATGCATTTTTTTGGGTAAAATTGCATCATTTTTTGTATTTATATTTATATTTATATTTATATAATAATAAAATGTAAAAAAAAACTAACAAAACAAAACCAAAATAAAAATAATGTGTGTAAATATGGATACATATATATATATATTATAATAGGATATATTTTTTAAAAAAAAAGAAAAAAAAACTTTTTTTTAACACTAATTAGTAATTCTTATCCTGTTTTTTTTTATTATTTTCTTTTTTTTTTCTCCTTTACCTTAATTTTAGTTACCTTAATCCCCTTTTCTTCATTTTTGTACTCCTCTCTTTATTCATCTATTTTCTTTGCCTTCAATGCCATCAGCTTATCCTTGCTCTTCGCTATTGAAACCTACACTGTTTCTTCCACCATCGCCATCTCTGCATCTCTCTTCGATCAACGTCTCCAAGCTCGGACTACCATCCCTACACCAGTTCTTCTGTGTTCTCCATCTAACAGTCAGTTCTTTTTCTTTCTTCCACCATCATTGCCATTTCTTCTTCCATTTCATCTTTCTCATTTCAGTGTTATCACGCCCTCCCTTTTATTTTCCTTTGCTGTTCACTTCTTAGCCACCGTCTTCATTTTCGTCATTTACTTCTTTGCTTTTGTTCTTTGAATTGCATTTCCACTGTGGCACTAAGGTCATTTGGGTTTGTGATTTGTGCAAGCTTTACTTCTTTTGAACATATTTGTTGTGGTTCAAAGAGCATTTAGAAATTGGGATTGTGGATGTTAGCATGTTTTTTTGGCATTTTATGATTAAGTATCTTGTGGACTGTCTTTTGAGTTGGTGATTAATTATGGAAGCTCTTAAATGGTTTAAGGATTATGCTCAAGATGACGAAAATTTTAGGAAGCTGACACTGAAAAATTTTTCCATTTAATCTTGACTACTTTGACTATGTGGAAACTTCTTTTGACTCTACTAGAAATGTGATGCTTACTTCTTTTTTCAAATTGCTCTATTTGAGATCCTACTTAAATGCTTTGGAATTTTTCTGACCATATTGGAATCTTCGTACATTTTAATTAGTGCATTTCATTGTTAACATGTGATAGTGAGAACTATGTGTCAAAGTATCTCCAATAACTTTATAGGGAGCTATTTCATTTTTTTTTATACAGATGGCTCCTAAACAATCTAAGAATTCAGTGACATCACAAAGCAAATCTCCTGTAGTCAAGACTCTCAAGATGAAGTAGTTAGCTATAAAGAAAAATATCTTAACAAAGCATCTCCCTGCTCCAGCTAGAGCCACCACGTCTGATGTGGTGCAAGTTGTGACGCCTTAAACTACTACCGCTACCCAGCCTCTCACTGGGCTCGGTTCCACATGATTTCCAAAGAATCACTACTCTTCCGTGGCATTTGCATGCTATGAACCGGGGTTTCATATACTTCTCTTTTACCCCGTGGGTCCTGTGAACCCATCTCAAGCATCCTCAACTCAAACTCCACTTATACAACTCATACATAGCATAAAACAACCCATAAGCCACGGGTATAGAGCCGAAAACCAAAAAAATTACATTTTTTCACTTGGGCCAAAAAGTCATATTTTGGCTCTAAGTTTGGAAAATCATAAAAAATTGTAGAAAAATGGGAATGTAGCAAACTTTAGCTTTCTGGTAAGCTCTAAGTGTCAAATTTACACTAAAAATCATTCCCAACCACAAACACATCGTTTGGACCAAGTTTGACATCGAAAATGGGAGGAAGGTCCAGCTGTCACTGTTTCTGGTGCAGCTTTCTATCATGACTTTCGAAAATTCATAACTAAATCCAAAAAAATCCAATCTGGGAAAATTATACCAATTCAGAAAGATACGGATATCTACTAGAGGAGAAAAATAAGTTCAGATCAGTTTAGTAGCTTCTACACCCTGAAAACCGATGGAACAGTGATGGGGGTCAGGTAAGCTCCCTGATGCTGATACAGAACTTCAGACGGTCCAATCTCTCTCTACAGACCTCCGATTTAGGTGATTCTAGTTCCTACAAGTCACTTTGGTTTTCTAGATTATGTGTATAAAATTTCACCACATTTGGAATCCATTTGGTCTAAAAGTGCCACAAATTTCATTTTCTGGTTTAGATGAACAGTACATGACCAATCTATTAAATTCTCCCAAATTCAACAATTTCCCAAATATTCTATAATCCTCCGAATATTACCCACTTTAGCTTCTCAAGAAGCTTTCTACAAACTCTAGAGGCATGCCAAATTTCATGGCAAACGGAGCTCATCCGGTCATACTTTGACGGAGCTCACAAAAATACCGGTTTTGGCACCCCATAGGTCCAAAACGGGTCTAGATAGCCTCTCACACATTCTCACTCCACATGGATAAGTTTAAAAGCATAAAACTAGTATATCTAACATGTCCATATGATCCAAATCATCATACATCCAAATCTCGCTATGCTACGGCCAAATATGCACTATTCCATACATGTAACAAAAGGGGTAAAACCCTCATTTCCATTCATTTGGCTATAAACATAGTCCATACAATATCCTTTCATACTTCTACACATGTTACGAACTTTACATCTCAAAATAGTAGGCACATCTTCATTTGGCACCACTTTACATCATATATACATCAAAATATCAAAACATAAACTCATAACTAGCTACGCATGCTCCTAGACTCCTTGGTGTGTGCTCGGTTCTCCTTGAGCTCCACCTAGCATATTAGTTGGGAGGGGAAAGGGGTGAGATTCAGGGAATCTCAGTAGCTCAAGCACTCAATCCAGCAAGCAATCAAGGCATATAACAAG
Organism: Erythrophleum fordii; assembly: GCA_032878935.1. Lineage (NCBI taxonomy): Eukaryota > Viridiplantae > Streptophyta > Magnoliopsida > Fabales > Fabaceae > Erythrophleum > Erythrophleum fordii. The sequence continues at coordinate 954,715 of JAVQMF010000025.1, read as the reverse complement.
TCAAAGCATGTGAATAAGCATTTAGCTATTCTCAAACATCTAACACATAATGTACATGCTATGGAATTCACAACAATGCCAAAAATGGGCTCCAGGGACTTTTGGTCTAGCCTCACCCGAGTTTAGGGACTTTTGGATGGCCTCACCCGAGTTTAAGGACTTTTGACTTGGCCTTACTCGTTTGAGACTTTTGGCCTTGTCTCACCTATCTCAAGGGACTTTCGGCTTCACCTCACCCATCTCAAGGGACTTTCGGCACTACCGCACCCGAGCAATTCTCACAACTCATCACACAAGCATATTGACATCAATGCATCAAAACAATAGCATATGGCATAATCCACACATTCAGCATATACATATCATACAATGACTATCATATCCAAGAATGCAACAAGAAAGAGTGAAAGAGAGAGCTACCTTTGGAGCCAAAGCCAACACAAGCTTTTCCGTTCAATTTTTCCTTTCCCTCCTTAGGTCCACAATCACACCTTGATGGAGGTGTTTCTCTTGAGCCTAGACACACCAAAAGCATGCAATTACTTTCTCGTAATTTAATTTAGAGCAACCCTTCTATCACACACAACCTAGGGTTCTCTCTCTAGAATGCAATTACCCCTTTTTCTCTCTCAAGCTCCCATGGTAGTGGAAAACCTCATTTTCAAAGAGAACTCAAGGATTCAAAAGAGTTTTCCACTTTCCCTCTTCTGACCCATGCCCAAAATCCGTCCATTTCACAATTAAAACCGTAGAAAGAGAGGGCAAAGGGAGGGGATCAGAGTTCTAAAGAGAAATGGGAGAAGTTACCTTACCTTCCCTTTGATCTTCCTCCTTCTCTTGATCTCTCACACTCTCCACGTCTCTTTTCTTTCTTTGGGTCGAAGCTTAGGGCAGATATGAGAGAAGAAATGAGTTTTGGGCGTTTAATGAAGTCTGATTCTCGCTATTTACTCTCTTCTGGACTGACTCTCGCTACGGCAAAAACTAACCTTCGCTATAGCGAGCTCGTGTAATCTGGCTTCGCTATGGCGAGGTGTAGCCTTCGCTACGGCGAGATCGGGTCAGTTCCCTTCGCTATGGCGAGATTTACCATTCGCTATGGCGAAATCGCGTCAATTCCAGACTTCACTTTTGCTATGGCGCATGCTACAGCGAGCAATTCCCTGGTTTCTATATGGACTGCTTCCAGCACTCGCTATAGCTAGAATCACCTTCGCTGTTGCGAACTAGCTCTCTCGCTGTAGCGAGACCGTTTCTCGCTATTGCGAGAGGACTTGGCAGAAATTCTAGATTCCGAAAATTTCCAGCTTTCACTTTCTTTCTTTCCCCTTTTCTTTTTTTTTTCCCGGTTGTTACATTTCTACCCCTCTTAAAAGAAATTTCGTCCTCGAAATTTAAAAACTTACCTTGAGGGAATAATTCTGGATATTTCTGCCTCATCTCATCCGCTAATTCCCAAGTTGCTTCCTCAGATGTCAGACCTCTCCAGATCACTTTCACTAGAGGAATGCTCTTGCTTCTCAGCTGTTTCAGCTTAGCATCCACAATTCTCTCCGGTTTCACTACATAGGAAAGATCTTCCTGCAATTGCACATGCTCATATTCTATGACATATGAGGAGTCTGGTAAATACTTTTTCAACAGGGAGACATGAAAAATACTGTGTATTTGGGATAGGTTAGGAGGTAAGGCTATTCAGTAAGCCACGGGTCCAATTTTCTCAAGGATTTCAAACGGACCAATGTACCTAGGACTGAGCTTCCTTACCCTCATTGACCGACCTACTCCCGTCATTGGAGATATTCGAATAAAGGCATGGTCTCCAACCTCAAACTCTAACGGCCTCCTACGCTTATCTGCATAGCTTTTCTGTCTACTCTGGGTCGTGAGGAGCCTCTTTCTAATCAATTCTATCTGTCGGGTGGTCTGGTCCACAATCTCAGGTCCTATCATACTCCTTTCACCTAACTCAACCCAACACAGAGGGGATCTGCACTTTCTCCTATACAAAGCCTCATAAGGGGCCATCTGGATACTAGAATGGTAACTGTTATTATAAGCAAACTCTGCTAACGGTAAATACACATCCCAGTTCTCCTTCATTTCTAGAACACATGCCCTCAACATATCTTCTAATGTCTGGATAGTCCTTTCAGTCTGACCATCTGTCTGGGGGTGATATGCAGTACTATACCGCAATCTCATCCCTAAGGCATACTGCAATGACCTCCAAAAGTTCGATGTGAACCTGGGGTCTCTATCCGAAACTATGCTATTAGGTACTCCATGAAGTCGCACTATCTCTCTGATATACAACTGGGCCAATCTATCCAGTGTATAAGTAGCCTTAATAGCTAAAAAGTGTGCAGACTTCGTCAGTCTATCCACAACTACCCATATAGTATCGTGTCCAAAGGATGTCCTGGGTAACCCCATGACAAAATCCATGGCTATTCTATCCCACTTCCATTCAGGGATATCTAGAGGTTGCAACAACCCAGCCGGTTTCTGATGTTTAATCTTTATCCTCTGACACACTAGGCATCTAGCCACATACTCTGTCACATCACTTTTCATCCCTGGCCACCAGAAAATTCTTTTCACATCTTGATACATCTTGGTGGCACCTGGGTGGATAGTATACTTACTCTTATGCGCCTCTTCCAGAATGTTTTCTCTCAACTCATTCTGACTAGGCACACAGATTCTATCTCGATATACTATCATGCCATCCTCAGACAACTTGAAATCTGAGGTCTTACCTTGGGTGATCTCATTCCTGATCCATTTCAGGAACTTATCCTCTCTTTGGGCATCTAAGATCTGGGTTCTCAAGACATTCTCAATTCGGGTTTCACTCAGATACAATCTACCCGATACCACCTGACACGAGAGGTTCAACTCTCTGAACTTCTCTAGGAGCTCCTGCTCTCTAATCATCATATGGGCTACATGGATGGATTTTCTACTCAGGGCATCCGCCACCACATTGGCCTTGCCCGGATGGTATTTCAACACAATCATAATCTTTCAAAAATTCCATCTATCTCCTCTGTCTCATATTGAGTTCTCTCTGATCAAACAGGTATTTCAGACTCTTGTGGTCACTATAGATCTCTATGGTCGCACCATACAGATAGTGTCTCCAAATTTTAAGAGCAAACACTACGGCAGCTAACTCCAGGTCATGTGTGGGATAATTCTCCTCATGAGGTCTCAACTGCCTCGAGGCATATGCCACTACTCTACCCTGCTGCATCAACACACATCTTAACCCTTTGCCCGAATCATCACAATAAACCACAAATAGTTCTCTAGGGTCAGGGATAATCAGCACAGGGGCAGTGGTCAAACAGAGTTTCAACTCCTGGAAACTCTTCTCACATCTCTCATCCCACACAAACGGTGTATCTTTCCTGGTTAGCCTCGTCAGTGGTAAGGCCATTCGAGAAAAGTCCTGAATAAATCGTCTGTAATACCCTGCCAAACCTAGGAAACTCCTAACCTCGGTGATCGTTCTAGGTTTATCTCACTGTAACACAGACTTAACTTTATGGGGATCCACCGCAACCCCATCCCGTGAGATCACATGACCTAAGAATCGCACCTCGGTCAGCCAAAACTCACATTTACTCAGTTTGGCATACAACCTTTTCTCTCTCAAGGTTTCTAGGACTAGTCTCAAATGCCTCTCGTGCTCCTTAAAAGATCGGGAGTACACTAAAATATCTTCAATAAAGACCACCAAAAACTGATCTAAATACGGTCTGAATACCCTGTTCATATAATCCATGAACACAGCAGGCACATTCGTCAATCCAAATGGCATCACAAGGAACTCATAGTGCCCATATCTCGTTCTGAAAGCCGTCTTAGAGACGTCTTCAGTTCTCACTCTCAACTGGTGGTAACCAGATCTAAGATCTATCTTAGAAAACACAGATGCCCCAGCCAACTGATCTAACAAATCATCAATTCTAGGGAGAGGATATTTATTCTTGATGGTAACTTTATTCAACTCTCTGTAATCTATGCACAAACGCAAGCTACCATCTTTCTTTGTCACAAACAACACCGGAGCACCCCAAGGTGAAACACTAGGGCGGATAGACCCTTTCTCTAACAATTTCTCTACCTGCGCTTTCAACTCAGCAAGCTCGGCGGGAGCCATCCTGTAAGGAGCTTTAGACACCGGTCCAGCACCAGGCACTATGTCTATAAGAAACTCTAATTCTCTCTCAGGAGGTAGGCCACTAAAGTCAAACTCTCTAGGGAAAACCTCCTGGAATTCCCTGACAACTGGGATCTCTTCTATTCCTTCTTCTACCTCAGCCCGAATAGAGAAAAAGACTAGAAACCCTTGACATCCACACTCTAAATATCTCTCAGCCTGGGTAGTAGTCATAAAGATAACTCAGCTCCTACCCTAGGTATGGTCCCACAAGCAGGTAAGGAGATGGTTCGGTGTTCACAATCAAGTATGGCATTATTTGCAGCTAACCAGTTCATACCAATAATCAAATCAATTTCATGAAAAGGCATACAAACCAAATCAAGAGTGGTATGACAATAATTAAATTGGACAGTGACATTCAAGCAAGTATAGGAAGTGACCACGTGGCCTCCAGTGGGTGTAATGACAGATAAGTCAAAGGGCAAGACACTAACAACCAGACCTAATTTCCTCACACAATCATAAGATATAAACGAGTGACTAGCACCCGAGTCAAACATAGCAACTACAGGAAAGCCATTCACTATCAGCGTACCTCGGATCAAACTGGGAGATGCGCTAGCTTCCTGCTGAGTAAGGGCGAACACTCGACCCTGGGTCTGTGGTCTAGGAGGAGGCGCTGTCTCCATTTGAGGACAGTGTCTAGCAATGTGCCCTGGCTTCCCACACTTGTAACATGTCACCGGAGACTGCTGGAAGGATGACTGGCCCCGCGGAGGTGGCACACCTCGCTGTGATTTTCTATTCCATGGCCCTTTGCCTCTCCTCTTATTACTAGGGGTCAAACTAGAACCCTCTTCTGGTTTCGGCCTTTTCAAATTCGGAACCCTCTTCTGACTAGCCGTCGTCACAGTAGGCATGATAACTTGCAGATTCGTCTCAATCACCCTACTGACCTCCACAAGTGTATTAAACTTTCTGATCCGCTGTGGAGTGACTCTGTCGCTAATCAGGGGCCTCAAACCAGTCTCAAACTGCTCACATCTCCAGGGTTCATCATCATACCTCTGGAGGTAAGAGGAATACCGAGACAGCTCTATAAACTTGGCCACATACTGGTCCACAGTTATCTCATCCGTTTGTCTCAAACTTATGAACTCCATCTCTTTCTTCTTCCTCACTGAACTTGGGACATACTTCTCATAAAATTCGACCAAGAAAGTCTCCCAAGTGATCGGTATATTCTTGGTCTCCATCAGTGGTTTTGCACTCTCCCACCATCTATCAGCCTCCTTTTCTAGCATAAAGGTGGCTAACTGGGCTTTCTGCTCAGTGGTACAATTCATCACTGAGAAGATTTTCTTAAGCTGCATCACCCAAGCCTCCGCCTTATCCGCATCTAATTCCCTGTCAAACGAGGGTGGATTGTTCTGCCTAAACTGCTTCAATACTTTTTGGATAGGCGCCTGGGTCTGTGGAGCAGCAGGCTCCTGGGGAGGTATAGGTGGAATGCTGGAGGTAGATGGTTGCGGTCCAGGGGCATCCCTTCTGGCTTCTTCTTGCCTAGCCAGGGTGTTTTGCAGATGCATGATCATATCATGCTGCTGCTGGGCAATATCATGGCCTCATACCGGTCAAGTCTATCCATGATGGCCTGCAGAGGAGCCCTAGTCTCAGTAGGAACCTCTGGCTCATCTCTCTGAGCTCTGGGCAGTCTGCCTCTGCCTCTGCCTCTACCCCTGCCCCGTCTAGTCTCAACCATGTCTGAAAAGAAGTAGCAATCCTCAGTTCACAACACTTATCACAACACATATGCATATGGATGCTAGAACTTCCATGACCATTCACACCGAAAACCAACAAATCATAGCATTCAAGAGTCTAAACTTGAGCAAAAGTGCCTGAACCTTTACTCTGATACCAAAAATGTGACGCCTTAAACTACTACCGCTACCCAGCCTCTCACTGGGCTCGGTTCCACATGATTTCCAAAGAATCACTACTCTTCCGTGGCATTTGCATGCTATGAACCGGGGTTTCATATACTCCTCTTTTGCCCCGTGGGTCCTGTGAACCCATCTCAAGCATCCTCAACTCAAACTCCACTTATACAACTCATACATAGCATAAAACAACCCATAAGCCACGGGTATAGAGCCGAAAACCATAAAAATTACATTTTTTCACTTGGGCCCAAAAGTCATATTTTGGCTCTAAGTTTGGAAAATCATAAGAAATTGTAGAAAAATGGAAATGCAGCAAACTTTAGCTTTCTGGTAATCTCTAAGTGTCAAATTTACACTAAAAATCATTCCCAACCACAAACACATCGTTTGGACCAAGTTTGACATCGAAAATGGGAGGAAGGTCCAGCTATCACTGTTTCTGGTGTAGCTTTCTGTCATGACTTTCGAAAATTCATAACTAAATCCACAAAAATCCAATCTGGGTACATTATAACAATTCGAAAAGATACGGATGTCTACTAGAGGAGAAAAATAAGTCCAGATCAATTCCATAGCTCCTACACCCCAAAAACCGATGGAACAGTGATGGGGATCAGGTAAGCTCCCTGATGCTGATACAGAACTTCAAACGGTCCAATCTCTCTCTACAGACCTCCGATTTAGGTGATTCTAGTTCCTACAAGTCACTTTGGTTTTCTAGTTTATGTGTATAAAATTTTACCATATTTGGAATCCATTTGGTCTAAAAGTACCACAGATTTCATTTTCTGGTTTAGATGAACAGTACATGACCAATCCATTAAATTCTCCCAAATTCAACAATTTCCCAAATATTCTATAATCCTCCGAATATTACCCACTTTAGCTTCTCAAGAAGCTTTCTACAAACTCTAGAGGCATGCCAAATTTCATGGCAAACGGAGCTCATCCGGTCATACTTTGACGGAGCTCACAAAAATTTCAGTTTTGGCACCCCATAGGTCCAAAACGGGTCTAGATAGCCTCTCACACATTCTCACTCCACATGGACAAGTTTAAAAGCATAAAACTAGTATATCTAACATGTCCTTATGATCCAAATCATCATACATCCAAATCTCGCTATGCTACGGCCAAATATGCACTATTCCATACATGTAACAAAAGGGGTAAAACCCTCATTTCCATTCATTTAGCTATAAACATGGTCCATACAATATCCTTTCATACTTCTACACGTGTTACAAACTTTACATCTCAAAATAGTGGGCACATCTTCATTTGGCACCACTTTACATCATATATACATCAAAATATCAAAACATAAACTCATAACTAGCTACGCATGCTCCTAGACTCCTTGGTGTGTGCTCGGTTCTCCTTGAGCTCCACCTAGCATATTAGTTGGGAGAGGAAAGGGGTGAGATTCAGGGAATCTCAGTAGCTCAAACACTCAATCCAGCAAGCAATCAAGGCATATAACAAGTCAAAGCATGTGAATAAGCATTTAGCTATTCTCAAACATCTAACACATAATGTACATGCTGTGGAATTCACAACAATGCCAAAAATGGGCTCCAGGGACTTTTGGTCTAGCCTCACCCGAGTTTAGGGACTTTTGGATGGCCTCACCCGAGTTTAAGGACTTTTGACTTGGCCTCACTCGTTTGAGACTTTTGGCCTTGTCTCACCTATCTCAAGGGACTTTCGGCTTCACCTCACCCATCTCAAGGGACTTTCGGCACTACCGCACCCGAGCAATTCTCACAACTCATCACACAAGCATATTAACATCAATGCATCAAAACAATAGCATATGGCATAATCCACACATTCAGCATATACATATCATACAATGACTATCATATCCAAGAATACAACAAGAAAGAGTGAAAGAGAGAGCTACCTTTGGAGCCAAAGCTAACACAAGCTTTTCCTTTCAATTTCTCCTTTCCCTCCTTAGGTCCACAATCACACCTTGATGGAGGTGTTTCTCTTGAGCCTAGACACACCAAAAGCATGCAATTACTTTCTCGTAATTTAATTTAGAGCAACCCTTCTATCACACACAACCTAGGGTTCTCTCTCTAGAATGCCATTACCCCTTTCTCTCTCTCAAGCTCCCATGGTAGTGGAAAACCTCATTTTCAAAGAGAACTCAAGGATTCAAAAGAGTTTTCCACTTTCCCTCTTCTGACCCATGCCCAACATTCGTCCATTTCACAATTAAAATCGCAGAAAGAGAGGGCAAAGGGAGGGGATCAGAGTTCTAAAGAGAAATGGGAGAAGTTACCTTACCTTCCCTTTGATCTTCCTCCTTCTCTTGATCTCTCACACTCTCCACGTCTCTTTTCTCTCTTTGGGTCGAAGCTTAGGGCAGATATGAGAGAAGAAATGAGTTTTGGGCGTTTAATGAAGTCTGATTCTTGCTATTTACTCTCTTCCAGATTGACTCTCGCTACGGCGAAAACTAACCTTCGCTATAGCGAGCTCGTGTAATCTGGCTTCGCTATGGCGAGGTGCAGCCTTCGCTACGGCGAGATTGGGTCAGTTCCCTTCGCTATGGCGAGATTTACCATTCGCTATGGCGAAATCGCGTCAGTTCCAGAATTCACTTTCGCTATGGCGCACGCTACAGCGAGCAATTCCCTGGTTTCTATATGGACTGCTTCCAGCACTCGCTATAGCTAGAATCGCCTTCGCTATTGCGAACTAGCTCTCTCGTTGTAGCGAGACCGTTTCTCGCTATTGCGAGAGGACTTGGCAGAAATTCTGGATTCCGAAAATTTCCAGCTTTCACTTTCTTTTTTTCCCCTTTTCTTTTCTTTTTCCCGGTTGTTACATTTCTACCCCTTTTAAAAGAAATTTCGTCCTCGAAATTTAAAAACTTACCTCAAGGGAATAATTCTGGATATTTCTGCCTCATCTCATCCGCTAGGAGCAGCAGAATGAAGAGAAAACTACGTGGAAAGCTTAGGCAGAACAGAACCATTATGCACACGTCATATGTAAGCAGCCAAATGGGAATGAAGTTTAAGCTGAACCATGTGAAAAGAAAAAGCAATGAGCTGTCCAGAACGTGGAAAACGTAAAAGAAGAGCTGCTGAACAGAGATGAAGCTATGTGAGAAACTCCAGCAAATGAATGAGAAGAGAACTAGCTGCAGCGTGCGAAGAAGAAGCTACGTACATGTAGAACAAAGGAGGTTCAGAAGCAACACAGAATAAACGAAGAAGCAGAAGAAGAAGCTGAACCTAAGAATGAGAAGTAACGAGTTGAAGTCTGGATAGCACGAACAGAAAATCGAGGAAGAAGCTTACATGCAGAAGTTACGTGCTATGGCTGGAGCTACATCTGAATTCATATGGAATAAACTATAATAAAAAAATAAAGTGGGACCTACACTCACATAAACAAAGTTGGAGAAAATGCTTCGGGTATTTGCACCAGGAATAGCACGTGAAGAGCACACATGAAGGAGCTTCAGCCGATTGAAATTAGAGATGGGAGCACGTGTTTCTCACAAGGCAATTAAGAAAATGCATTCGGGTAAGTGAGAATGAAACTGAGCACGTGGAATCAATAAAGGAATCACGTGAGAATGAGGCTGAAGGCAGAGGAGAATTCACGTTAAAACCACACCTCCTTCATTCCAGATACGCACGCACATTCACGACGCTTTCACCCATCCTTCGTCCACTCCACGCCTTCACGCCTCCACTCACATAACCATCCATCTCTCCATTCTCTCCATCTCCATTCCATCGTAATATGAAGATCTAATCTCCATCTTGAGGCTAGCAAGGGAGGAAGCTTTTGGCTGAAACTTGAATCCTTGGAAGAATGCAAAATTCTGGCTAACATTTCTTATTTTTCCAGCACTTTTTCTTTTTCTTGTATAATCTCGGTTGAGTTATATTTGATTGAGAAATTATGTAATTAATTAGTGACTGGTTAGACACTGATTAGGAAACATTTTTGTTAATTAATTGGTTGAATTTGAATCTGATTTTTCATTATTCTCTCTAATCTCCCATGTATGCCACGAAGGTGTTCGATGAAATGCATGAGTGAGGTTATGTGCTTAAATGTCTATTTGAGAATTCCTTGGTGTTTAGTTGGTTAATTAAACATTTTTGGATGATGAATCAGAGGCTAATTAATCGGTTAATTAATCAAATTGGATGTTCATTGATCTTAAAGACAAGAGTTAACGGTTTAATGCGGGATTGAGGTCTCAATTCAATATTAGATTGTTAATCTCTTGATTCTTGTGTGGTAACTCAAGATAACTTATAATGAACATAATTAGGAATTCTCAGGCCAGAATTAATCACAATTGGAATAGGATAAGGATAGTGGATACCAAGAGACCATTCCTAAGCTAGTCACAAGCCATTATCTACCACAATTCATCTAATTAGGTAGCAATTAGGAATTTTAATTTGGTTTCATTTTAATTATTTTAAATCAACCAAACCCCCCTTAGTTTAGAAATTTTTAGGGTCTTTTAACACTTAGAAACTTAATTAAGCATTGAATTCCATTTCCAAGGGAGATGACCTAGGTTGTGCCACTTGCTATATTTGTAGTCAACCTAGTTTTATTTTGAGAGTTGTACGACAAGCCCGTCAGATTGTCAGTACACCAAGTTGACAAAGGATCTTATAGCATTGCCATACAAGGCCATTACCTAATGATTAACTAAAGAAGGTAAAGGTATATGGGGGCTCCATGGTCTAGAGCAAGCTCAGCTGACAAATGAGGCCTATTTTTGGCATTATTTCATCTTGCATAATATACTGCCTACTACACATGAAGCACATATGAGTGTCAAAGCTACTGCGTTAGCCTATTATATTATGGAAGGGTGGGCAATTGATTTGGGTTCTATAATTTTCAATAATTTGAAGGCCATCATTGAAGCGGAATCTCTAAGTATGGCACACCCTTGCTTAGTGACTCACTTATACCTTAAGGCTGGTGTGCCATACCATTCCTCAGAGGAGAAATTAAAGGGTAGGGGAGCATACTTATTGCTTGCAAAGCAAGCACCGGATTTGTACTAATGCAGAAGCTGGTCCCTCTCAAGTAAATGATCATGGAGCAGAAACTTCTACCTTTAAGGGATCATTTGAAGAGAGAGTCACTAAGGAGTTGACTGAGATTAAAGGACTGCTTCAAAAAGTCCTACAACTTTGGGCTGTTTCAGAGTAATAGGGTGTTAATGTGTTGTATAGTGTTCTCTACCAAGAATCTTTTCTTTTGACTTATTGTAGCTATTTTATTTTTTTCTTTGACTTCCTAATTTCGTTTGGATGACTGTAGTGCTGTTTATTTTATTTTATTTTATTTTCTCCCTCTTTTTGTTTTTGGATAACTGTAGTTGTAGTTTGTATTTTGAATTTTTAAAATTTAGTTGCTTCTACTTTTAATCTTGTTCTACAGATCTTATGCTTCCTCTTTCAGATTACAGGTTTGGCAAGACTAATAGTTCCCTCTCACTTTCTTTTCTCCATCTTCTCAGGGGAGTCTCAGTCTCTTTCTCCTACACCTCTTTTACTTATTTATTTATTTTTACTTTCTATAGATGTTTACATTGAGGACAATGTGCCATCTAAGTGTGGGGGAGGATGCCATGGAATGCTCATTTCTTGTCGTTAAGTTTTTTATTTTTTTATTTTGTGGTAGATCATAGTTGTAAATATTTGCAAATAGTTGGTGTTATGGAGTTTTAGTGTTATTTCAATCATAAAAAAGAAAAAAGAAAACTTCAAAATTTCAAAATATCTTAAAAATATTTTTAGTTTTTTTTTTGTTTTTGCAAGTGGATGTTGTCAAGAATGGGTAGGATTAAACTTGAATGGGTTAAGCTTGATTATGGATTCGATCTTGCATTTCTTTGAATGTTAGTAAAAAGGAAAAGGACTAAGTTCAGATGTATGAATCAGGTGGTCTAAAAAGCTTGTGAGGAATTTGAGCCTAAGTTTTCATTTCTTCCATGAGGGAGTACACTTATTGTAATTTTACCTCTAGAACTTGTTTTGAATCTCTTTTTAGACTTAAAATGCCTTTTTGCATACACAAAGAGGATTTAGGCATTCATTTGTATAGTTAGTTTGGCCAAATAGCCACCATTTTTCATAAATCCTTTGCTTTACCCATTTGAGCCTTAATCTTGCCTATTATTACTTTTAAAAAAAATTGTGTAAATAGCCTTTTAATTGAGTTAACGTATCATTCTATTATCTTCCTTTTCATCACTTTAGAAAGTGCTAAGTGTTACAACTTAGAAAGAAATTGAAGGAATTGGTAAATGAGTTTAATTTACTTGAGAAATTCAATGAAGTATGGATGCATTAAAAAAAAAAAGAGAAATGAAATGAAAGATGATTGAAAAAGAAAAAAAAAAAGAAGAAAAAGAATAAAAGTTTGTTCGTATACTTAGGTTCTTTATTGGTTTTGAGTGAGTTTATTTATCAAGTGAAGATATTCCTTCATTTCTTATGCTTTGAATTATAAGATGCTAAGCACTAACTAAAGTGGTTGTTTCCCTTTCTTTTAATTTCGTTCCATTATCCTACCTTATCATATTATAACCTTTGAATAAGTCCTTTTGATTTGTGTGTGCAATGGGGTATTACAGTGGAGATTGAGATGAGAAACAAGCTTATGGCAGGTGGAGTGCAATAGGTGGAATTGAGTGAGACACGAACCCATAAACACTTTGAGAGTAGAGTGCAAACACTTAATTAGTAAGGGACAACCTGTTGAAACTCATCTTTGCTTAGTTAGTTACCTTGATACTTACATTTTTTTTGAAAGGTAGGAAAGATTCCTTTAAAGGCTAAATTCTTGAAAGTTTAAATTACATCCAACCTTACAATATTTGCAGTGAAATTTTGTTTTCTTAGCTTCTTTGCTTGTTTTGTGGTTTTTTTTTTTAAAAAAAAAGGGAATCTTGAGGACAAGATTTGAGATAAGTGTGGGGGTGTGATGACTCCCTATATTTTGCAATATTTGATCTACTTTTAAGATTTATTTGGGGAGTCATCATTTCATTTTACATGAGAATTAATGAAATATTAAAAATTATTTGGGCTTGGCATACTTTGAAGATTCATTAAGAAAATGAGAAGAAAATCAAGTGAATTTTGATTCATGTTTGACATATAAATTCCTCATTAATGTGGGTGTTGTTTATAGGATCAATGGAGCTAAGGAAGTAAGAGAAAAGCTTATTTAAAAAGATGGAAATTAAAGAGGAGATCAAGTGCCATTGTTTGAAGAAAAAAAAATGCATGTTCTCTGGTGAAATTTCCCTACCTAGCGGTGAAATTTCACTAGCCAATGACCAAAACGCACAACATCACTAAAGCTTCAGATAAAAGGCAGGAAAAATGAGGGTTTGAAGGGGGAGGCAACAGCAGAAGCAGGAACTGATTTTGGGAGCTGAAAAATGCAAGAAACTTCAACTTGGAGTTAGGGGAACAGATCACCAGCCAATTACCAAAACGCACAACATCACTATAGCTTCAGATAAAAGGCAGGAAAAATGAGGGTTTGAAGGGGGAGGCAACAGCAGAAGCAGGAATTGATTTTGGGAGCTGAAAAATGCAAGAAACTTCAACTTGGAGCTAAGGGAACAAATCAGATTCATGAGATCAAGGATTTGAGTAGGAAATCACACCGATTAATCTGTTCTTCTCCTCTTGTTCTTTAGTTTGATGCATTTTTCTATATACTTTGCTTTGTATAAAGCCATGTGTGGATAAATCTTTCTAAACCTAGAGTACTATGAACTTATTGGTGGATTAGATTTTGTTTTCACTGTTTAATTGTACTTAATGTTAATTTTGGTTATTCAATCTTACTTTATTTTGTCTATTTAGTGATTGGCCACCATTAAATATAAATTTGGGGATTAGGGTTTTGTCTTGACAAAAGGGATCTTAATTAGACCATAAGATTGAGTAATATGGGATTAGATTATAATTTAATTTGCAATTAGGGTAGACATATACCCCAGGGCCCTATATAATTGTTGAAGAGTGAGCTTGGATTAATTAGCCTTTTGAGTAATTGTGTTAGACATAACATTATTAACTTGAGAGAGAGTTAAAAGTGGATCGAAAGACACTTATAACTAATAGTACTCTAGATTAACAAAATTAATGTTGAAAGCAATTAATTCAGTGAAAGAAATATCTAAAAAGCTAATAAAGGATTAGTCACTCTAGATTGTCTTCGACTTCTGCGGTTGTTAAAATTTAAAATCTTATTACAATTCTTTAAATTTAATTTGGTTCCATTCACTCAATTACTTTTGACTTGCTTAACTAAAATAAACATGGAAAATCTAATGCCTAATCACCAATTTACTTGATTCTCTGTGAGAACGACCTTGATGCATCGTTATATTTCGTTTTCGACCCGTAAACTTGCAGTGTTACATTTTGTGAGCATCATCGTCCTAACCCCTTTGCATGTGAGAATAAGTTTTGCATAAACCGAGGGTAAATGGACTATTAGTCACATCCTCGCACGATACATAGCAACTAGACAATTTTGGAGCATAACTCATCATATTGGCATACCCCATTACCTATAACAAGGACATGTTGAAAGAAAGGGAAATTCAACATCCTATAAGGCCTTTAATAATATCCCAGTTATGATTATGCCCAAATTCGGAATGATAATTGAGGTAAACTAAACTCTGATATAACTTTATCACACCCAAATTGATGGTGCAACTAACATGAAATATGAGCAAGAGCTTTCCTCTAGAAGCTGACAGATTACTAGACTTAAGCTTTCTCATATTATTAGACTTAATATAAAGTAGACTCAATTAAGATTTGAATTCAATTCAAGTGCCAGTTCTAAAATTGCCAAAACTTCTATTATATTACTGATTCAACTAAATTTTTGTAAAAATTTCAATGAAATGTCTATTAAAAATAAGATATCTTGAACTTCTACAACAACTTAGACATTCAATAATACAACAAAGAGAGTTCTATTCTTAAAATTTAATTGCTAACTTGACATGCACTACGATGAGGGATCCTATCCATGGATTTGTAGAACTATATTAGATTACAACAATCAAAGTACAATTTTAAAAAGAAACATAACTTGTGAAAAAGTGTAGGACATACCAAATGAATGCTAAGCTACCCATGCTCCAATGACTACTTCACAATTGGTGCCACTATATGAAATATGTAAAAGTGTTAAAAAAGGTAAGTAATGACATTTAGTGAGCAAATAACACTAATTACATTAGGAAGAGGTAGGCCAATGATAACAGACATTTTCAAAAATCAAATTACATCCATATGCAAAAACGCATAAAGAGATTCATGTCTTTTCTTCATAAGTATGAATATAAAATTCATCGAAGACAGGTACAAAATTATCATTTACAATTAAATCAATGATCCAAGACCAATTATACCCATAATAAGATTAAATAATCATTACTTTACTTGTTAAAATGAACACATTATTTGTCAAAACAAAGTTAAGAGGGAGCCTAAAGATTGTCATATGTCAAATCATGTAAGAGCACAAAATTCAACAGAATTCCCATAAATTCAATTCTTTTCCAAACACAATAAACAATACCACCCATGCTTCGCAACACAATCGAATCATATCATCCATACACTCTAAAGCATAACTTGATTATACCATTCATACACACTAAAGCACAAGTAGATCATACCATCCATAAACATCAAAGCAAAAACAAATTATGATGCCATATTACATCGTATTGTATTCATGTTACTTCATAATGCATAGTGATTTATAGTTATTGCTATTAGCTGCATGGTTTTGAATTAGGCAGTTTCCAAAATTATTATCATAGGATTTGAATTTAAAACATTCCAAAAGAATAATAATCTATATATATATTCCCCTTAAATCAATATTTTGTAAATGTAAAATGAACATTTATCAAGACTTGCAAATAAGTTATTTTGTAACCGAAATAAGGATTTCCATAATCAAAATTCTATAATGAAATCATGTCCTAAAACAACACATTCAGGAAGCTTGTCCTAAGGTACAAGAGTGATAATCAAGAAAATTGTTTAAAATAAAGGAAACAAAGCAGAGTATAAAAACAAGCATAGTTAACATTAACTACTTTTTGTACAAAGGTGACACCACAATATTTCCTACCTTATCTTCCCTTTCTTCAACGATTATGAAAAAGTCCCCTAAATCCCCTATAATACAATTTAACATAATTTTATTATTTTGATGACCTCTAATTGTTGTATAATGAAATTTACCCATATTTCTCCATACTAAAGTGTTAATAAACTTTTATAAGCTTCTAACTTTTGTAATCGTTTATGCACTTTACCAAAACTACCAAAATGTAATTACACATTATAATCAATTTCAAGATCCAAGCCTCCCATTCCATCCTTCCAATCATTTTCTAACTTAAGTACTTTTAAAATTTCAATTTGGTGTTACAAAACGTGTAGACTTGAAAAGCCACATGTCCATCCATGCATTAACACTATATATATATATATATAGGATGGACCCATGTTAATCAATTCAGGGCTGTCCCCCCCCCCCAATTTTCATTTGTATTATGTATTGGTATATAATATTATTTTTTTAAAATTTTTAAATTTCTCCCCCAAAATTTTTTTTATTTTCCCCCTTTAATATTTTAAAGTTTTAAACACATGTTTTTTAAGACATAGATGCATCTTATATTGATTATAAAAGTAAACTTTATAAAATAATAAAATATATTAAAGTTTCTCCAAGAAGCATTTTATCTCAGTTCTTCAATAATGATTAATAATATACTCTTCATCATTTGATTCTCACTGTTTCCAAATTTTTTTTATTTATTTAATCATATTCTCTACTCACTACAAAAATAGGACTTTGTAATGAAGTAAAATATGACTTTTTCTTTTTTGTAGATAATTTGATTGTTTATATTAAAAAGAAGATTACAACGAATTTTACTATAAAAGATATTATAGATGAATTATATTCAATTAAAAATCAAAGAGTAAGATCCTAATATGACTAATACATATTGTATTATTTCTAATATATACTTTCTTTGTATTAAGGCAAAATTATATTTATTTTAATATTAGTATATGTCTCTGATTTTAAAATTATTATGTGTCTCAATTTTTTCATTTTTGTAAATTTTATTATATTAATTTAATAGACAGTTAAAATTGTATTTTTAGTAATTGTTAGTACTCTTATTAAATAAATTTTTTTACCTCCCATCAATTTTTTTTTTTCTGATTACATCCCTATATATATATATATATATATATGTAACTGGGATCTACTGGTTTATCCTATATCAAAATAACAATTTTCTAGTTAATTTTTTTTATTCCCTTAATCTCATATAGTTGGGCTAAATTAAGTAAGTATATTCTTGTAGCAAAATTTTGTAAAATTTTTTATTGTAAATTTAACTTATGTAATATATTTTTAAAATTTTTAATTACAATAATTTTCCTATATAAATTTTACTAAAGCTTATTCATTGTTTAGTAAGATATCAAATTAACTTTAATTTCACTAAATGATTAGTATTTAATTACATTAGCAGTTTCTTTTTAATAAATATAATTACTTAAATTTTAATATAAACATATTATCACATTTTACCCAATTTATATAATTTATTTCAATCAGTGATAATTTTATGAAACACATAATATAACATGTAATATATCTTATTTAAATGGGTATTTTAAATTCATATATATATATATATATATATTTCACACAACTCATCGTCGTTTTGATCCTATGAGATTAATATAACTGAGATTTCATAACAACTGTGTTGACAAACAAATGGTCCTTCCTCTATTTCTTCTTAGACTTACTCCTATCCTTTTTTTTCTTATATTTGGCTTTTGTATTTAAATCTTTAATTTAACGATAACAGCTGAAAGAACAAAAATTTGCCATCTTTAAAAGAAAAAGAAACAAATCAAGAAAAATTCAAAGACAAGTCCACTCATATACTTTCATGCAAGACATGAGCAATAAGTGAGACTAACTCAATAAAAATTCTTGACAAAGATAATCAAAATTCTTTTGTCTACTTTAATATTCTGAAATAATACAAAAACTACCTGATCAATGCAATAAAAGAACGAAGAAGATCCTCATGAAATTAATATTATCCAAAATTAAAGTGTATGAAAAGGTTAACTTAAAAAAAAAGAAAAAACCAACGTACTTTTATTGATAAAATAATAATAAAGTACAGACGCTATAGAATAGTTGAAAGAATAAAAGAATTGGAACTTCAAAATCACACATGCATCATCATTAGTTCTAAGGAATTGATCCCGAATTAAAACTAAATAAACTATATATGATGAGCATGAGGCATGAAAGGATTCTTTGGATGATCCTTGTTTACAACTTGTAGGATCCCATCAAACTTTTCTTGCGGATCTTGAAGCCCCACACAAAGATCATAAAGAGGGACGGTAGCGATAGTGGTGGAGCTTGAACTTTGACAAACATCATGAAGAGACATCAACTTGGTGACGCTGAACCAGGTTCTGAGCTTCTCTGGGTGGAGGTAACGGCACAAACACGTTGGAGTTCCGCTGCGAAAGATCTCGTTGTAGTTCTGGCAACAAGCTTCGGTCGGTTTAGGAAACCTAACGTCAACTTCCAAGTAATGCGCACAGGTAGTGAGCTTTGCATGATGGTGAATGCATTTAACCGGTGATGGATGAGAGCTGGTGGCCACGGGGGCAGCAAAGGCCGTGGTTGCTGCCACCAACAAAGAGAGCAGCACAAGACAAATCTTCATTGATGATGAAGAAGCCATCGGAAGACGAGAAACGAGGTCGAAGATAGTCTCTTAATTTCGTTGAGAATGTGGCAGTGAGGAGTGCATTTTATAGCCAAAGTTAATGAGGTAGAGGGTGTTTAATTAGGACTTTTACTTTCGCTGGAATACAAACTCCATGTTATCAATTATATTTATTATAATTTATGAGATACTTATCTACAAGCCACAACTTCTATATATATATATATATATATATATAATTAGTTTCTTTTTTTAACTTGATTTGATTAAATCCAATTAAAAATTTGTGCTAGGAAGGGAATGCCACGTTTTTTTTGGATAGAGGGTGTGGTATATAGATAATTCAAGAGGTTGATTACCTTTAGGATTTCTACTTCTGATAAAAACTAGAATAAATTAAATATCACAAATTTGATTTTATTTTGTGATGGCAAATTTTATCCAAATCCAAAATTCATCTATTTAGTTAGATAAAATATCCAGTTAACTCAATCTAATATCCAATAAAATAATAATATATAAATTTAGGTATCCTTAATTCATTTTCTTAATGGAAAATAATTGATGAATAATATATTATTCGTTTGTGACTTTTTTTTTCACTATCTTTTCATCTTTTATATGTATTGTTTCAATTATTGTGATTTTTGTAAAATCTGAAGATTTTATTTTGTTGAAATTATTGCAATCTATCAAATTGGATTAGACGAAATGAAAAAGAAAAAAAAAATAGAAGGATTGAATATCTCTTTATAAATGGGTACATATCAATACATTGGACGTCCATTTACAAAATAGGTTATGAATATGGATTAAATATCTTTTTTCCAAATATTTAAATAGATTCTAAATGGACCAAGGCATATTATTATCTAATTCATAATCAAATTTAATTAAAAATTAAATTCGATTATTTTTATATATTTTTTCCTATTATTGGTAATTAGGAAAAACATTTTGTTGAACTAAAAAATTAAAATAAATACTTTAATATTTTTATTATTGTCATTAAAAAAAGTCTCCTATAGACTAAAAAAATAAAATAACTATTTTAATATTTTTTATTAGGAGTTAAAATATTTTCTGCAAATTATAAAAAAATAGAATTATTTTATCATTTTTTGGCTTTAGGGATATTATAGCCATTTGTTTAACTTTCTTTTTTTTTCTTTATTATTTTTATTTAACCAAACATAAGAATAGAAAAGATATTCTCATCCCTTTTTATCTTATACAAAATATAATTATAAGTCACACATTCTATTTTATCAAAGGTCATTCGCAAACAATTATTCCTTCATAAGCATAGCTTCAAACTAAAAAAAAAAAAAGGATAAAGGAATGACAATCAATGGGTATTTATTCAAATTTTAGATATTTGAATCAAAATTTTAAAAATATATTTAATATTTGAATTCTATTCAGATATGATAAAATTTTTTCTTTTTAATATTTTCATTTAAAATGTTCTATATCAGAAATTCATCAAGTATTTTGAAATACTCCAAATTTATCAAACACAAATAAAAGATATTTAAAATGTCAAATACTTATATTTATAAGTATGTAATTATCAATTATTTTTATCAATACATAAAAAATATTAATCTAATAAATAAACAGATAATAAATGCAATTTGTAGTATAGATAATAAAAATTTTATATATAATTAGTCTAATTATTATATAATATACAAATATTAAATATTAGATATTAGATATCTTATCTCTACATTGGCCTTAACGGATAACGAGTATTTGAAAACTAGGCCAAAACTACATGTTAATTGATTAGATATCAACTTTTAACATTTACATCTTATTTAATGTTAGATAAATATAGTACCTTTTTAGAACAAACATTACCGAATAACTAAAATGAAACATCCCTAAAAATTAAGATTTTTTAATCATTTAGTATTTTATGAAATGAATTTTTTAAGCTTTAACAAAATGAATTTGAACTAAATGGCTTCATATATGCAAAGTACAAGACGAATAGGACCCATGAAAATTTTTGAGATTTTAAGTGATCTAGAGGCAAAATCATCATTTGTCACCTAGATGAACTTTAATAATTTTTTGGAGGAATAAACAATTAAGAATTGGCATGATATATAAATATATATATTAAGAGTTAGAAAATAATATACAGAAAATTATAAAAATTTTTTCTTAAAATTATGAAATCGTTAGGATCAGGAATGACCCCAAACAATTAAGAGCTTATATGAAGGTGAACTAAACCTCGAAGTTTGAGTTAATTGCCTCAGGAGATTCAATGCAAAAGGATCTATCGGATGGTAGTGATAGAATCTAAAAATGTAGCATTAAAAAGGAGATATAAGTAAAAAATGAATAGAAATGCTTGTCTGTTGTAGTTCCACTAAGAGCAAAAAGGTCATTTAGATCTTAAAATAATAAAATATTAAGAAAATAAATAATAATAAAATATATGACTAAAGAACTTAAGTGGGATTTATATAGACCCAAATAATATTAAAATATAGTGGAGAGTTCAAATAACACAGCTCGAATAAAATATTACAAAGAATCTACAAAAACATTCATCAGTGAAATGGAGATATTTTCTTAGAACCTAGCTGAGAAAGTGATGATGTGACACCATAAGCAAGGAAGGTGATGATGTAGCGCCATGTGTAGAGAATTTTCTGGAGACTACATGTGTTATGGAGCAATGACATCGCCTTATGTTAGCAAATCTTAGTAATATCGTATTTCATGAAAAAGTTATCACTGATATTGTTGCTAACATCGGATGATATAGTTGCTGACCCAAGTAGTAATAAATGAAAAGTTACTTTCACAAAAAACGAGAAAAGTAACCATGGTTAAAAGTTTAACTACAATTAAATCCAATAGCCAATATTTATCTTTAAATCAAGATGCGATCTCAACCATTGATGCAATCCAATGACTTAGATTCTTTTTACTTTTAAAGATTAAATCATAACCCTCTATTTAATCCAAAGGTTCACATATAATCTCCACTTTCAAGACTTAATCTTAGCCATCCATTTGATCTAAAGGTTTAGATCTTCCATCTTTAAACTATATTGAATCTTAACCATCCATTTAAAAATAAAATTCACATGAAACACACACACACACATTCACACCACCTCCATACACAAACACACACTCACCCATTCGAGCATAACAAGAAAGAAAAGAAGAAGGAGAGCCATGGCCAAGGAGGAGGAAAAAGGAAGGAGAAAAAAAGAAAAGACTAGTAGGGGAAAAACAATACCACGAATTCAATGTAATATAGATAAATTCTCTTATTCTTGGTTTTTTTTCTATTTTTCTCCATGACTTTTCTCTTCCCATCTCTCTTGAGTTTCGACCATGGCAAAAAGAAGATAGAAAATCTTGTTGTCTTATGAATCCATGGCAAGAAAAGATGGAGAATTCATATACGTAGCTTATATATTCATATACTTCAAGAAAATCCCTAATTTTGGAGGCTTTTCTTTAAATTGTGCAACTTTGAATTCTAAGAAGCCATGGGAGAAATTAAAGAGAAAATAGTTGAGAGAATGATGGAAGAAAGCCTAAAGAAGAGATTGGTTAATATAATCTTAGTTTTCATGAAGATTATGACAAGTGTTCCTTGAAAATCATCTTGGTACAAACTTTAGAAATCTTATGATTTTGTAGAAATTGGCTTAGGGCTTTTTTTTATCTCCTTGGATTATGTATTCTTGGCCATTTGGTAGTAGAAAAAGGAAGAAAAAACACTCTCACACATACATCTAGGCTTGGTCTCGCACAAATAATATACCTAGGATGAAATTTTTCAAAAATAAAAAGAAAACTAAATTAGGCTAATCTACATTAAAAATAAGCCCTATGGTTAAATTTTGGTAAATTATAGATAACTATATAAAAAGTCAACTTTTTAGGAGAAAATGTTGACTATAAACTTCTTAAATTTTTAATTGTGTGATTTGATGAATTTTGGATGATTTGTATGGTCTGGTATGTTCTATATGCTGTTTGGATTATGCCAATATTTATTCTGTAATTTTTTGGAGCCTATTTGTGAAAGTTAAAAGTTTATGAAGTATTATGTTGAATTTGAATATACGAATAATATTTGTTTAGGTATTATGCTGACTTACTGATTGATTTCATGATAATATGGATAATATGCTACTTATTATCTGATTTCATGAATACGGGTTGTATGATAAAGGACTGACCTATTTATACTATGACAGAGTTGCCTTGATCAAGGGATGGGTTTTGTACATGTCAAAGTTGGCATTGGATAGTTCCTAATGTGTTTGATGTCTAATTTTAATTTAGAAAGATATTTAAAATAATTAAAATAATTAATTAGGATTAGTGATGGCCATTTGGAAATTTTGGATCTATTTGGACTTATTGGGTTCTGTTGAGTCTCTTATATACCTAAACGAGTCTTTTATGATTATATGAAATCTTACATTGTACCTTGACTTTGGACCCAATTATGGACTATTTTGGACACCAAATAGGCCTTAGAATAAATCTAGACTTAGAAAAGTATAAAGATAATTTTAAGTATTTAGATATAATTTTTAAGGATTCTAGTTCGCTATTATATTTTCAACATTATTTGATTATGCATATAGTTGTGTAAGACAATTTTTTCCCAAATATACCTTTTATGTCTTGATCAAATGATTGCTTAGATGATATATTATTGTAATATTTTTATATGACTTTTCTAGGGTATCCACTAGGAGACGCCCCAATAAAGGAAGTAGGGATGAGCTTGCTAAGTCAATGCCAATGCAATATAATTTGGGTATTGAGCCTGATAGTTATTAAAGCCTAATGGTCAAGTTGAATAATAATTGTTATTTGTTGTATTTTCTGTATTCTATGTACATTGATTTCTTGGGGTATGTAAATTCTAAACCTATTGATATCTTATTCATTATCTGTATTTAGATCCTATTTTATTAATGTGAGTAATCTTGAAATTCATATGATATTATCTGTTTATGTATTTATATGAAAATCTCTATCATCTTTCATTTTCATTATTGTTTATATTGAATATTACATAAATAGCATAGTATTCTTTGTTTATGTTATATTGTAAATTATTTATTTTTTGTAAAGTCTTCCATTTATATTATCTGCTATCTACTAATTTTATATTTGATATTTCTTCATGAATATATATTATATTAATTATATCTATATTACAGAAAAAGTTATTTCTTACTTTGCTGTGGTTTATATTTTCTTGATACCACTTTACAAAGTGGCATTAGAATTGCATGCGGAATGAATAAAGTTCCCTTTGTAAGGATGGATATACATGATACATAATATCCGTATCATATCCTGTGATGATATTATATGAGTTGTTCTAGTGATTTTTGTGATACCAGAAGACTTAGAAACTCATTTATTTCCCATGAGTAGATCTTTTTCTTGTTTTCATAAAAATTTGTAGCTGTTGATAGTTATTAGTCCTTTTTGTAAATAGGGACTAAATTTGATAGTTCTTTTTGTTACTTGAGGATTTCTTTTTTGGGTAGTTTAGGATGAATTCCCAATAATATACTCTAGTTTATACTTATAATGACCCCATTCCTTTATAACTAGACTTTTTAACAATAAAGAATTTATACAATAAAGGAACAATTAAAAGGAAAGAGGTAATTAGATATAAATTAACTAGAAATTATTTGTCAAAAAAAATAAAATAGTAATAATAAATAAAATTTTTACTAAAATAGTAAGTATCTTAAGAAGGTGTTACTACTCAAAGCCATTAACATTGGCTTGGATCCTTGTAGTGGCTTTTCCATGGCTTTTATAATGAGAGATTTGGACTGTTCAAATTAATTTGGATGGTCCATATTTATTTATTTTAATTTTAAAAATAAAAAAAATTATATGGTATAGAATACAGAATAAAATATTTTTTAGTTGTAAATTTTAGAAAAAAAAATAATGTTTTAATTTAAAAAGTAATAAAAAAGTTTGGACTTTCTAGATTTTAATTTGGAAGGCCTAGATTTTATGGAAGAGAAATTGGAGAGAAATGCAAAGGAAGAGAATCTGAATCTCCATTGACATCATTAAAAAACAATGCATTGTCATAGCAAAGATAGATATGGAAGGTTGCTTAATCCATGGGAAAGGAGAATGAGGAAATTAAAAAAAAAAATAGTAGGTGACGTTAAAAGTAATACTTGTGTCTTTACCTTAAAAAAGTGGATAGAAGATAAAGATATTATTAAATAATAATTATAAGAGTAAAATGGATATTTCTTAATTTTTTTTTTAAATTTTCCATACCCTCCTTGTTGATACCTTAGTACCGAAGTGTAGAAAATTTGGTCGGTGGACCCTCTCCTGTCGCCAGGTTATGGAAAGGGTGCAGTTAGTCCACAATTGTCCTTTTGCTTTTTCTTTTTTTCACGTTCTAAAATATAAGTTTAAAGATAAAAATTAAAATTGAGAGGTCAGTTAAAAAAATTACACTTTCTACCATGACTGATTCTCTCTTTGACGGTATCCATCTGCGAAAGTTTGATAATGGCATTTGGGACGGAACGGGGGCCCCCAAATCAGGTGTGGATGAAGTTGCAAGATGCTATGGTGCGCTCAGGCCAGGGCAGTTTGTTGGGTCGTTTGGTCCAGCCCATAAGGGCCCAAAATTCCAATTATAATAATTAATCAATAATTAATGAGATTTTATAACATCTCTTTTTTCTTTTGTCTTTTCAATGCCTAACGTCTCGTTTATTCTATTCATCAACTACACAATTTTATATATATATATATATATATATACCTTAATCAGTCAATTACAATGTTCTTTTAATTTATAAAATATCACAATTAATTTTCTGATATAATAGCCCAATGGATTAATCGCGCCACTGTTAAAACTTAAAAACATCGATTTTCTCTAACAAGTATAAAGCCAAGTAGTGCACGTGTATTTAGAATTCCCAAACACTGAGAAATGTCTTAATTGCCCCTTCCCTAATTTTATACACCCACTGTCCCCTTTTAAGAGATATATGGACTTAGGCCCTACTTAACACATAAGATAAGTAATCCAAATATAAATAATTAAAAAAGTATTATGTAAGTTGTATGATGTGCATAATATTTTGAATTACAATGTTAAATTAACATAATATATTAGTATGTTAACGTTGTTAATTAAAGAAACATAATATATCCATAATATATATATATATATATATATATAGTGGCTGGGTCGTTAGCTCAATTAAACAAAAAAAGAGAGATCTCCTTAAAAAAGAAGAAAAAGATAATACAAAAGGCAGATTACTTTTTTTTTTCTCCTTTTAAAAGATGTTTAAACTTTTACAATTATTTTTTTATATTTTAAAAATATATATTCACCTTCTTATGATTAAAAGATGATTAAAATATTTTTAAAAAAATAAGAATTTTTATTAATTTTAAAATACATGTGTTTAAAACCTCTGTTGTTGTTTATTTTATATTGAAAAATATAAATTTAATTCATTCTAAGACTTTATCAAATGTATAGAAATTCCTGTATTTATTAATATATATTTAATACAAATATTTTTCTTAGGATTAAAATATTATCTTTAAATTATTTAATCTTAAATTATTATTATTATTTAAATATGTTCTTTTTTTTAATAATTTATTATTTTGTTAAATATTTTTGTAATTTACTAAATCCAAAAAATTTAATATTTTATATTAGTCAAATGTAAATTAATTAAAATTATATATTATATAATAATTATAAAAATATATTACTTAAAATAAGTGTAACTGAAATTTTTTAAGGTTAGGTAATTGTAACACGCTTTTTGATTTAGAATATATATATATATATATATATATTTAAAATAAATGAGAGATTTGAATAATTTGGACAAGTCAACGAGGGCAAAAAGTAATTTGTTCATATACAAATGAAACACAATTATCTTATTAATCAAATATTTCAGTATCTTAACTTTTATATATATACACCAAAAAAGAAATAAAAAAAACATTGCTATTACACAAAATTATATAGACTTTATATTCAACAATACTTCCATTAAATATAGATAGAGATAAGCCACAAATATATTATATATAAAAAAGGAGGCATCAATCATTTGCGGCTTCCATAACAGATAAGAGAAATATACAATAAAGCCAAAAAAATAGATGAAAAACAAGGAAATAGACATATTTATCCTTTGGTGTGAGAATGTGATCATCAAAGTCTTTTAAGTACTCATATCAGTTTTTTATATCTCAATTTTTTATTTGACAATTATAACTAAAAGAACAAATAAAACTTTGCATGCTATCTTTGAAAGAGAGAGAAAAACAATCTAAAAATATCAATCAATAAAAATTCAAGAACAAGCCTCGGAATTTGTTTTTAATGCAAGATGTGAAAATTATGTGAGAGTGCTGATTCAAAAGGTTTCTTGACACAGGATACAAATTCTTTTGTTTATTTTATAATATCTCAAAAGATCATTAATATGCATTAACTTCCTCAAATATTATGAACAAAGGAATAAAATTCTCTTGAAATTAACATTAACCAAAATTAAATTGTGTGGCAAGGTTAATTTTAAGCATGACCAATGTACTTTTATTGATAAAATAATAATAATTTACAGTACACAGGTTCCAAGAAATTTGAAAAGAATGAAAAAAATATGAACCTATAAAGATTACACATCATCATTCCCTAAAAGATAAAACTATGCCTACGCTTGAAGGATCCTTGGGATGATCCTTGTTCACATCTTTTATGATTCCATTAAACTTTTCTTTTGGATCTTGAAGCCCCACACAAGGATCATAGAGAGGGACGATAGTGATAGTGGTGGAAGTTGAGCTTCAATTTCAATTCAATTGAAATGTCAATTTTGAAAATTTCAAAACTTCCATTACGTTACTAATTCATCTAAATTTTTTGCAAAAATATTGGCAAAATGTTTGCTAAAAACAAGACATTTCAAAATCCTATAATAGCTTAAATACTTAATAATATAATAAAGAGAGCTCTACTTTCAAATTATAATAATTAACCTAACACATATTGGAGTGGGAGATCCTATCTATAGATTTGTGGAGTTATATTAGATTACACCATTCAAACTATAATTTTTTGATAAAACATAGTCCATGAGCAAGTGCAAGACATACCAAATGAATGCTAACTTACTTGCACCCCATTGACCAATTCATGATTGGTGCTACTATCTGAAACTTGTAAAGGTATTAAGAAGGATAAGTGATGATACTTGCTAAGTAGATAATATTAAATACACTAAAAAAGGGCAAGCCAATAATGACCAAATTTTTCAAAAACAAGATTATAACAGTATGTAAATTAATAGATTCATGTCTTTTCTCCATATGTTTTAATATAAAATTATTTGAAGACAAGTACATAATTATCATTTATAATTAAATGAATATTTTGAAACTAATTTATACACATTATAAGATCAAATAATCGTTACTTCACTTGTTAAAATGGAAAAACTACTAATTAGAACCAAGTTTGCAGGGAGCCTAAGGCTCACCATATATGTCAAATCACGTAAGAGCACAAAACTCACAATATAATTCCTTACAATTCAATTCCCTTCTAAACACACCAACTAATACCATCCGTGTACTTCATAACACAACTGGATCATCCCATCTATACACTCCAAATCACAACCAGATCATACCATTCACACACACCAAAGTACATACCATCCATACACACTAAAGCAAAATCGAATTACGGTTTCATATCACAAACATATCATGTTATATCATTTTACATCACTTCATGGTGCACCATGGCTAATAGTTATTGCTATTAGCGATGGGATTTTGAATTAGGTAGTTTCTTGAAAATCATTATCATGAGAGTTGAATTTAAGACATCCCAAAAGAAAAATTATATATATATATATTCATATATTTTCATATATTTTCATGAATCAACATTTTCTAAATGTAAAATGAACATATATTAAAATTTTCAAATAAGTTATTCAATAACCCAAATAAGGATTTCCATAATCAAAATTCCTCAATAAAATCATATACTAAAACAGCATACTTACAAAGCTTGTCCCAAGGTACAAGAGTGATAATCAAGAAAATTGTTTAAAATAAAAGAAATGAAGGTGAATATAAAAATAAGTATAGTTATCATTAACTACTCAACGTACAAAGGTGACACCAGATATTTCCAATTATGTCTTCTTTTGCTTCATCATAGTGGAAAAGTTCCCAAACTACCCTCTCATATAATTTTATGTGATTTTTATTTCTTTGATGGCCTCTAATTGTCATATAGTGAAATTGACTGCTATTTCCCGATAAAAGTGTTAATAAACTTCTATAAGCTTCAACTTATAATTTGTAATCGTTTATGCACTTTACCATAACTACCTAAATGTAATTCCACGTTCTAATCAATTTCAAGACCCAAGCCTCCCATTCCATCCTTTTAATCATTTTTTTAACTTATGTACTTTGAACTTCTAAATTTTCAATTTGGTGTAAAGCGTAACATTATAGCTTAGGGAGTTTGGAGTTGCAATAAGAGTTGGTGGACAACTCTCCAAATGCCCTAACAAATATTATTTTCTTCCACCAACACCTGCTAGTCACAATTGCTTCAGGAATACAATATCACAAGCTAAAATTGGACAAGCATTAAAACATTATAAAAAAAAAGAATTGATGTGGTTTAAGGCTCATCCATACCAAAATTTTCGAAGGAAACATCAAGTGCACTACAAACACATAACATTGAAGTTCAACATTAAAAGTGTAACACCATATTACTTTAGCCTTACTTTCCCATATATTATATTCCATACATGCTTTATACATGGGTTTAAAAAAAAATGGATTGAAATCATGGCTCATTATAGTGTGTGTAGCACTTTAACTACTCAAATTTTTCTCTGTGGACCTCGTGAACTCTCCAACATCATTTGCTACTCATATTCCATCTAAACAAGTTATAAACATCATGAAACATCCCACGAAATTTGGATTTAGAGCCCTACACATAAGAAAATGCATGCTTGTTTTTGGGCCCAGAATTCAAGTTTCTGTCATCAAATTTAAAAATTTATAATTAAATTTAGAAAAATTGAAATCTAACAAATCATAACTTCCCGGAAAGCTTTGAATGTTAAAGTTATGCTAAAAATATTTTCAGGCCATGAAAACATAATCTTGACCGTGTTTGAGAGTAGAAAGGTAATATAGGTCTAGCTATCCTGGAGTTTTGATACAATTTGCTAATATGAACTTCAAAATTCATAACTAATTCCACAAAAATCCAAATTAAGTAAACCATATCAATATGGAAAGCTATAGGGGTCTAATTTGGGAAAAAAATAGCTGCAAATCCATAAATGACATTAATCTAACAAAAATTGATGGAACAATGCTTGGGGTCTTGTTGCATTACTGACAGTAGGTTCCAAATTCAAAAATTGATTTCTTTCTCTCTAGACTTCTAAATGAGGTGCTTCTAATTGCTACAGATCACTGTGAATGTTTAGTTTTTCCCTATAAAGTTTTAGAAACATTGGACCTTGTTTGCCTCTTAGATGACATGAAAATGTGAACTATTCAAGTAAACAGTGCCTAGACCAAAACCAATTTTTAATATGAACTTTAAAAATCATAAAGAATTCTATAGACCTCCAAATAATGCAGTTCTTAGACAAAAAAAAAAAAAGCTATATATGAGATTTATATGTGTATAAAATTTTAGCCTCAAAATCACTCATTTGGTCAGGTTGGAGTTTTAGCTCACAAAATGGGTCATTTTTAGTCTCCAAATGGTTCATATAAGAGCCAAATGGTCCTTCCTGATGAAGGCTATTTTTATATATTTTAATCCTCCTAACTCATTTTAATGATCAAATGCAGCTTTAAAGATTTAATTAGGTAGATAATTGATTTTAGTAGCCATTTTTATAATTTAAAAATTTATTTGTAAAATTATTGAATTTTAATGTATAAACTTCTTTTAAATAATTTTGTGAATATTTCTACTTAATTTTTCTCATTCTTTTTGTGCAGATTTTTTGGGGAAATAGAAATTAAATGATGGAGATTAATCTTGGAAGAATTGAAGAATGAATTAAGGGCCAAAAATTGATGTTGAAGGCAATATGTGTGCAACTTGAGGGAAGGAATAAATGGTCCACATTTTTAATAAAATTTAGGAAAAATAAAAAAATGGGAATGGGATGAATCATGTAAGAGGAGCTCTCTTGCTAACATGTGCACAACATTTTGATTAAAAAGGAAGCACTCTCATCCACTTCACCAAGCTCTCTCTCTTTCTTACACCTTCGTACTTCCATGCATTCACCCACTCATACAGCAATAGCCCATTAAGAACCATGAAATTTTCTTAGGTGCACCTGGAGCATGGTGCACCTAAGGAAATGAATGGTT
Source organism: Erythrophleum fordii (assembly GCA_032878935.1). Lineage (NCBI taxonomy): Eukaryota > Viridiplantae > Streptophyta > Magnoliopsida > Fabales > Fabaceae > Erythrophleum > Erythrophleum fordii. The sequence goes on along the minus strand of JAVQMF010000025.1, from coordinate 923,244 downwards.
AGGATTGAGTTTGTACAGGTGGGGTCCATGTGCAGTACAGGTGGGGTCCACATGCAGAGTAAATCTGAGCCATTGAGTGTACAAATGACGTGGCGCACCGGGTGTATGTAAGAATTGCTCTAAGAACCATACATTCACGGGGCCCACATGCATCATTTACACAGCCACATCCCCACGTCACAAGAAGCAGCATCCATAACACGTAGCTATCCATTCCACACTCCATGCACTACCACATAGCAAATGAGTCACACAAAAGCCACGTGTTTATAAGGATTGACGTGGGAAGAGAAGAAGCACTCGCATATATGGGTCCAGCTCACATTAACCTTCACTTTCACATGCAAACACATGCCATGAGCTCTCCACATCACTAGCTCACTCCCACGTAACACACTTGCACGGTAGCAGCTCACAAGCACAATGTACAACTCCCTTTTCAAGCACTAACACGTAGCTTCCTTCATTTGGCACTCTATTCCATTAACACTTCCACCCACATAGCAGAACACGCTGTAATGCATCACAAAACATATAATCAGCTGGAAAGAGGAGAGTGTGTGAGAGAAGACAGCTTGCACGGTGTATTCATACACGAGCTAGGAATGGAGAGAAGTACGGGTTCACAAGTAAGAAGCTGACGTGGAATGGGAGGAAAGAGCACACGAGAAGCTATATGAAGATACATATGAGCATAACAGAGCATAAGGTAGTTTTGATGGATTTAAGAAGCAACGAGTTTATGCAATATAGGCAGTTCTCATGTAAGCTACATGGGTTAAGGGACGCATAAGAAGTACGGGATTTTGGAGCTAAAGATAGAATACATGAAAGACGGGCAAGAAAATAAGAAGCTAACGTGAGAGGCAGCATGTGATCATTACTTGGGCAGAACCAAGAGGGCATGTCATTCTAGGGAGTTTAGCACGAGATCAACACACAACAACATGCATATATCTCACGTGGTAGCCGAGCATCATCGTGAAGAATACAACGTTACAGCAGCTTCCTTTTCCTCCATATAAGCATGAGACACCAAACCATGCAGTAGCTTCAGCAAGGGATTGGCACAGTCTTAACTTCATATTCACAATCTAGAACATGCGATTAAGAAGGAGGTTGGGCACATGATTTTTAATAGGGAGAGGCTGAGAATAATAAAAGAGGAAGCACGTGAAAGAGTAAAAAAAGGGGGAGCATATGATTAGAGGAATAATAAGCACAGGGAATATCCATTCATTCAGAGATACACACCGTCTCATTCTACACTCCATTCTATTTTGGCCGTAGCTACCTCTTCCATTCCATTCCTCCATCATCCTCCATTCCATGAGAGCTTGATTCATTTGAGTGGCTAGCTTGGAAGAGGACCTTGAAGAAGCTTGAATCCAAGAAATTAGCAAGGGGGATTTTGGCTAAGAATTCCATATTATTTCTTCTCTTTCTACATCAATTTTTATTCTTGTACTTGGTTAAGCTTGCAATTAATTGAGATTGACGTAGTTTATGATTGATGGCTGGTTAGACATTGATTAGGAGAGAATTTGAATGATTATTTGATTGATTTTAGTGCTGGATTTTTATTATCCTAAAATTTTCCATGTGTGCAATCAAGGTGTTTGATGAAATGCATGTGAGAATTGGTGTGCTTAATTGTTTGATTAGAGGATTTCTTAGAGTTTAATTGATTAATTAACATCTTAGGGTGATAATTCAGAGGTTAATTAATTGATTAATTAATCAAATTTAAGTGTTCATTGATCCTAAAGGCAAGAATTAATGATTTGGTGTAGGATTGAGATTTCAATTGCACATTAAATTGTTAATCCCTTGAATCTTGAGTGGTAACCCAAGATAACTTGTTGTGAACACAAAAAGGAATACTTAGACTAGAACCAATTATAATTGAATTAGGATAAGGATAGTGGATATCAAAGGAAAAATCCAAAACTAGTCACAAGTCCATTATTTGCCTTTTAGTTCATGCATTTAAGTAGTAATTAGGAAATTTAATTCAATTTTATTTTAATTAGTTTAATTCAATCAAAACCCCCCATTAATTAAATAGTTTTAGGATCATTTTACACACTTGAAAAATCTAATTAAACATTGAATTCTATTTCCTAAGAAGACAATCTAAGTTGCACCTTATATTGCATATATTTTACAACCTAGTTTATTTTGGACGTTGCGCGACATGACCTTTCACTTCCCCTGAACTAAGACCACTTGGGTGTAACACCTTAATCTACTACCGCTATCTAGCCTCTCACTGGGCTCGGTTCCACATGATTTCCAAAGAAACAATACCAATCCGTGGCATTTTCATGCTATGAAATGGGATTTCATACACTCACTATCTGCCCCGAGGGTCCTATGTACCCATCATTCACATTCTCTACTCACACTCCACTTATACAACTCATACATAGCATAAAACAAGTCATAAGCCACGGGTATAGAGTCAAAAACCAGAAAAATGCATTTTTTTCTCACTTGTGCCCAAAAGTCATATTTTGGCTCTAACTTTGGAAAATCATAATTAATTCTAGAAAAATGAGAATCTAGTAAACTTTAGCTTTCTGGAAAGCTCTAAGTGTTACCTTTACTCTAAAAATATTTTCCAATCATAATATCAGCGTTTGCACCATGTTTAACATCAGAAATGGGAAAGAGGTCCGACTATCACTGTTTCTGGCCCAGGTTACTGTCATGAACTTCAGAAATTTATAATTAAATCCACAAAAATCCAATCTAGGTACACTATACCAATTTGGAAAGTTACAGATGTCTATTAGAGGAGAAAAATAAGTCTAGATCAGTTCAGTAGCCCCCACACCCCAAAAACTGATAGAACAGTAACGGAGGTCAGATGGGCTCCCTGATGTTGATACAGAACTTCAGATGGTTCAATCTCTCTCTACAGACCTCCAATTTAAGTGATTCTAATTAGTACAGGTCACTTTGATTTTCTAGTTTATGTGTATAAAATTTCATGACAGTTGGCCATCGTTTGGTCTATCTATGACATGGATTTCATTTCTGACCTATAGGAACAGTACATGACCAAACCATGAATTTTTCTCAAATTCAACAATTCACCAAATATTCTCTAGACCTCCGAATATTACCCACTTTAGCTTCCTAAGAAGCTCTCTACAAACTCTAAAGGCACGCCAAATTTCATGGCAAGAGGAGCTCATCCAGTCATACTTTGACGGAGCTCTCAAAAATACCAGTTTTGGCACCCAAGAGGTCCAAAATGGGTCCAAAAGGCCTCTCACACATTCTAGCCACTCATGGACAAGTTTAAAAGCATAAAAATAGTATATATAACATGTCCATATGGTCCAAATCAACATACATTCCAATCTCACTATGCTACAGCCAAAAATACACTATTACATTCATTCAACAAAAGGGGCAAAACCCTCATTTCCATTAATTTGGCTATCAACATAGTTTATACATCATCTCTTCATACACATACACTTGCTACAACATTTACATCTCAAAAATAGTGGGTGAATATTCATTTGGCACCACTTTACATCAAAAAGATCAAAATAAAACTAACATTCTCCTATACATGCTCCCAGGCTCCTTGGTGTGCACTTGGTTTTCCTTGAGCTCAACCTAGCATATTAAGTTGGGAGGGGAAGGGGTGAGATTCAGGGAATCTCAGTAGCTCATACACTCATTCAAGTAAGCAATCAAGGCATATAACAAGTCAAAGCATGTGAATAAGCATTTAGCCATTCTCAAACATCCAACACACATTGTACATGCTATGGAAATCATAACAATGCCAAACATGGGCTCCAGGGACTTTTGTTCTAGCCTCATCCGAGTTTAAGGGACTTTTGGATGGCCTCACCTGAGTTTAGGGACTTTTGACTTGGCCTCACTCGGTTGAGACTTTTGGCCTTGTCTCACCCATTCTCAAGGGACTTTCGGCTTCACCTCACCCATCTTAAGGGACTTTCGGCACTACCTCACCCGAGCAAATCTCACAATTTATCACACAAGCATATTGGCATCAATGCATCAAAGCAATAGCATATGGCATATTCCACACAACAAGCATATACATAAACATACAATGACTATTACATCCAAGAATGCAACAAGAAAGAGTGGGAAGAGAGAGCTACCTTATAAGCCAACACTAGCTTTTCCTTTCAACTTCTCTTCTCTCTTCTTAGGTTCACACTCACACCTTGATGAAGGTGTTTCTCTTGAGCCTAGGCACAATCAAGAACATAGAATTACTCTCTAGAATGTAACCTTCAGATTAAACTCTCCTAACATACTAGAACCTAGAGGTTCTCTCTCTCTCTCTCTCTAGAATGCCCTCAACTCTTCCTCTCTCTCAAGCTCCCATGGTAGTGAAAACAACATTTTCAAAGAAAACACAAAGATTCAAAGGTGTTTTCCACTTTCCCTCTTCTGACCCATGCCCAAAATCCAACCATTTTCACAAACAAAACCGTAAGAAAAAAGGGCAAAGGGAGGAGATCAGAATTCTAAGGAGAAAAGAGAGAAATGTACTTACCTTTCCCTTGCTCTCCCTCCTTCTCTTGGTCTCTCTCACTCTCCACGCCTCTTTTTTCTCCTTGGGTCGAAGTCTAGGGCAAAAATGAGAGAAGGAATGAGTTTGAGCGTTTAATGAAGTATTTTTCTCGCTCTTTACTCTCTTCCGGACTGACCCTCGCTACGGTGAAAATTAACCTTCGCTATAGCGAGCTCGTGTTATCTGGCTTCGCTATGGCGAGGCGTAACCTTCGCTACGGCGAGCACGCATCAGTTCTATTCGCTATGGTGAGTTTCGACCTTCGCTATGGCGAACTCGTGTTAGTTCCAGACCTCACTTTCTCTATGGCGTACGCTACAGCGAGCAACTCTCTGGTTCCTGTATGGACTGCTGCCCGCACTCGCTATAGCTAAAATCACTCTCGCTATTGCGAACAGGCATTCTCGCTATTGCGAGGAGACTTAGCACAGTTTCTGGATTTTGAAAATTTCCAGCTTTCTACTTCCTTTCTTTTCCTTTTCTTTTCTCTTTCCCGGTTGTTACATTAGGCATGTGGGAAAGCTTCAAAATGAGTTAATAAACTTGTTTAAGGAGTCCAAATATCTATATGCCATAAAACCACTTCCCCACTTGTTTACATACATAAGTTCTTAAGGGTACAACCATGCATTTCAATATCAAAATTCTCTAATCTCATTCATATACTTTCCATTCTTAAACATACATTATATATCTACATATTTTCATTTGTTCAAGTGTTTATACAGCATATGCATCATGAGATTACATCATTTGACAACCAAATGGTTATAAAATGGCTAGAACATGATTCTTTTGTCAATCTCTTCCTTTTAAGCTTGGTGGTTTCCATCTTTTTGCTCACTTGGTCCACATAGGCATGTTAGGTCATGGGAAGGGTGTGAGATTCAAAGAATCTCAATAGCCTTATACACTTTCAATCATACATGATAGATGCAATTTCATGCAAAAGAATGCTATGTATGGTCTATGAGCTACATATGCATATCAAGAACATGATATCCATTTCATAAAGTGTCAAATATATCAAAGTAGGCTCTTAAGACCTCAGTTAGCATTATCCTCCTCTCTCGAGACTTTTGGACTTGCCTCACCCATTTACTATGAGACTTTTGACTAAGCTTTACTCCTCTTGAGACTTTTAGTTTGTCTCACCCATACTAAGGGATTTTTGGCTCATCCTTACCCTTATCAAGGGATTTTTGGCATCACCAAGTCTGTTCAAGTCTTATGTACACATAAAAGAAATTTAAGACACATAAGTGGCACCACACATGTCCTTACTAGCTAAGCATACTTTTTATAGTTCAAACACACATACAAGCATCCAAAGCAAGAAAACATCCACATACATACATGAAAGAAAGGTTGGAGGGCTACCTTAAGTGTAATTACACATACTTTTTCTTGATCTTTCTCCCCTTCCTTGACTACACACTTGAGAATGGATGGAGTAGGATTTCCTTAGGCCTAACCATAACAAATAGAATTTAATTATCTCCTTGAACCAAATCTTCATCCTAGTCATACATTACTTCATTAGGCCTTTATGGATTTTAAAAGTGCTCAAGAGCCCATGGAGTGTGTTATTGTTCCTTAAAAGGAGAAACACTTAGGAGGCTTCCTAAAGGTCTTAGAAATTCAATTGAACTCTCATATAAGCTTAAGAGACTCTTGGGAAAAATCAAATTTTAAAATATGTTCAAAAGTCTCTATCTTTGCTATCTTAGGTTTTACAAAATTTCCTTCAAGTTCCTTTACCTTTTCTAGTCCCCCATTATCTATAATCTTGATTTCTTTCTTGCTTTTGGTCAAAAACTACTCCCCCCCTTTAGCCCTTTTATTGGCCGAACATACACACTAAGAGAAGGAAGGGAGAGAGGGCAACAAATCAAGAAGGTTACCTTGGCTTCTTAATTTTTCTTAGATGCTCTTTTAAATGGTTAACTCTTTTTCTTAGAACTCTACTCTTCCTCCTCTAAACCAGACCCAAAATAGTATTAAACACAATATTAAAACCATAGAAAGGGAGGTGGGAAGGGGGAAAATCAACTTATGAAAGGAAAAATAATGAAATTCCTTACCTTTACTTAGTTTCTTCCTCCCCCTCTTCCTCCTCCTTGGTGTGCCATTTCCAGAGCTTGGATGGTTTATTTTTAGCTAATAAAAGTCAGTTAGAATGAAGGAGAAGGAGCTGGACATTTTCTAGAAGCCCAAAAGCCACTTTTTGCAACTTTCACTTTTGGCCATTTAGTCCTTATTCCTTGGTTTTGTCCAATTGGACTCATTTCAACTCTTTTTTGAAAATTGTCTTTTCCATCATAAATTTCAGGTTCTCTAATATATAAATTGGCTTTGGAACCACTCAATTTGGATTTAAAACCCTCCCAAACTATTCGGTCAAAGTTTAGGTTAACTTTTTGCCGAAATTGCTCACCAGAGGGGTTTGAGCTATTCTAGGGGTTTTATGGTTTTTAAGGCTTATGAGAACCTTAGAAAGTTCAAATCTTTCATTTAAAAAGCCCTCTTATGAGTTTACCAAAAGGGTCTTGCTATAGTGGAAATGTCTCTCGTTACAGCAAGAGCTCATAGTTTTAGACTTGACAGTTCTCACCACAACACAAATTATTGCGGGAAATTCCTTGGATTTTATATGGGTCACGAACTCACTATACCGAACTGGCATTCTCGCTATGGCAAACAGGCATTCTCACTATAGCTAAGAGATTTAGAAAAATTCTAAAACCTTGAGCTCTCATTTCTATGAAAATTCGAATGTTACAAAAAGAGCGCAACAAATATGCTAATGGTGTAGAACAAAAGTAAAGAAAAAGAAGGAAAATTCCTTCAACCAAGTGTGGAGGAATTAAGGAGGGGAAAGAGGAAAATTTACCAAGAGAAATTGAGTCCATCAAAGCAAATTTGAGCCTAGCCTTAGTTGCTGTGCACCCCAATACAAAACACACTACAACAGGCGTATATCATAAGTGAGGAGAGTGTGGAAGAAGGGAGTTGCTACCCAGGGAAATGAGCTACAAAATTGGATGGAAAAAAACTTTCTAAATTTATTGGGGTCAAATGTAAGAAGTTGCTTAAAAGATGAACTCAGCACCCAACTAGGATGAAGCTCCCTTACCCAAAAATGCAAATGCCACGATGGACTTGCATGAAGGAGAGAATAAGGATGAATAATCGTTGCTGAAATGCACTATTCAGCTGTCAAATATGAAGCTCAAAGGAGGCACTGAAGCTTCACAAAACGAAGGGATCTTCAAGCTAAAATCAAAGGAAAAAGGACAGAAAAAGAGGTAAGGGGCACGATAGTAAATTCTAAAGAAAGAGAGAACAAGTGAGGCATAGGGGAAAGAATTTCTGATTTGAGTTGGATTTTAGAGGGGTAGTTAGGTAATTTAGGAAGATAAAATGGAGAAGAAAAAAACTTCCTCCCATAAAGTTATATTCATACCCAAATTCCCATTATATATATATATGTATATATAATTTTATTATTATTATTATTATTATTTGATTCAGTTTAATTAATATCAACTAATATTTCTTTTAGATAAGTTCTATGTTAAACATAATGCTTCATAAAATATATCTAAACTAAAAAGCTTAAGTTAACTCACCTTAAATTTTCATTATACTTGTTTTTGAAATCTTAGGTTATTAAATTCTCTCCTTTTTTTTTTTTTACAAAAATTCATCCCTTAAATTTAAATCCCAACCTTAAGAGTCAAATAGATGGGAGTCTTCGATGTCATGGATTCCTCAAAGGTACTTTCAGATGAAAGGCCTAGGATAATTAAAATGAGTAAGATAACAAAGGATATCTTAGTAAAAGAAAATATCTTACGTGGTGAAACAAAAATATCTTTTGTTACTCGCATGGAAGGTGTTCCAATGTTGGGACCTTTGAAGAGAGTGGGGAGGTAAAAGAGAAAGAGTATTCATATGAAAGATGAAGATCAACCTATACCTACTACCTTAAAATTGAAAATAATATCTTGAAATCACATAGAGAAGGCATAGTAAAAGAGAAGCTAAAGGGTAAATCTTTGGTATTATATACTAATTAGCCAAGTCTTAGTAAACCAAATCTAGAAGACCTAGTAGGAAAGGAGTAGAAAGGACTAACATCACAACAAGCTTGAGCTTACAACTACAGAAATGCATACATCAATTACAAGAAATAATGAACTAATGAAGAAAGCATTATTATTATCATTATTTATTTATTGATACTTGCATATAATGTGTATAAGTATCCCTTTTTCCAAGTGAAAGAAAAGAAAAGAAAAGCACCTTTTTATGAGGCAGTTTATATCTATTCCTTTAATAAGCAATAATATTGGTATACAACCCAAATGCAACACTACTTTTAGAAATTTTAGAAGGACTATATTCTCATTTTTATGTTGGGAGCACAACTTTTAAGTGCTATAGCTAGGATGATGCAACTTAAGATGAACTATGAAAGCTATTGCAACAACTTGCTTATGGCTGCATAATTGACCAACTATGCCTACTACAGGACTCATTAAGACTTGTATTAAACATCAATACATTAGACAAAGGAAAATTAGAAAAAGGAAGAAATTTCTCGGTAGGCAGATTTGGCCAAACAGACAAATGTTTAGCTATAAAAGACAAGTATTGTAATTTTATCTGATGACCTAACATCATAGATATTATAACATGCCTACCTTGTTACTTCATCACATGATCTATGTCCTAGCATATGACTATATGCATACAGTAATAATGAGAATAACAATAACATTTAAAACAAGTAACAACTATAGACAATACTCATAGTGACACATTTAACTTATATCAAGGCATCCATTTGAGGAAATAATAATAATAATAATAATAATAATAATAATAATAATAATACAATGAATGGGTTCCAAAATGACTCCTTAGAGAGAGGCCTATGAATAACATGTCTATTTGCATTTTATGTAGATTACCTCAAAGGTTTGTGAATAAATAAGCTCAGATAGAATTTATCACACAAGCCAAAAAAAAAAAAAAGGAAGCCATAAATTAGAGGAGAAAGTCATACAAACTCAAGTGGTTTCCAATTGCTATTTTAATTAATACCAAATGATGCTCTGTTATTTGGTACTGATCCTGAATTAAAGTTAATATGTTTGTAGTGGCATTACCCAAGATAACAGGATCTAGGATTTCAACTTTACTTGCAGTTGCATCTTACAAAAATTAAATTTTTTTAAAACTCTCACAATATTCAGCTACAAGTACTTTTTACAAGCTAAATATAAATAGAAATCAAACTCATGACTACGGTGACAATAAAATTTTTCTAATGCAACAACAAAATCTATTTACAAAAGGTGAATTCTGAATAAAAAAATATAAACAATAAAATAAAGGGGATTGGTTTCTAGTCGAACCATTACATCCCAATAGATGATGGTAGAAGAAAATGAACAAAGAAAGAACTTGTTTCATATTCGTTGTCAAATCCAAGGGAAAATATGTGGTGTAATCATAGATGGAAGAAGTTGCTATAATGTGGAAAGCAATGAGTTAGTAGAGAAGTTAAATTTATCTACCTTCAAGCATCAATGGCCATACAAGCTTCAATGGCTTAATGAATGTGGAGAGTTGAAGGTAACAAAACAAGCAAAAGTAATGTTTTCTATTGGTAAGTATAAAGATGAAGTACTATGTGATATTGTACCAATAAAAGCATGACATCTTTTATTAGGTAGGCCTTGGCAATATGATATGTATGTTACACATGATGGTTTTCTAAACCGTTACTCTTTTATACTTAGAGGGGAACCTATCACCCTCCTTCCTATGTCACCAAAAGAAAAGAGGGAGTGAGATTAAAAAGGTGTTTAAAAAGGGAGATAATGAAAATGAGAGAGGAAAAGAGAGTAAGCCAAGAGGAAGGACAGAAAAGAAAGAAAAATCTAAAGGCAAGAAAGAAAATAAGAGAGAAGGAGAGAAAAGTTTATTAGTGGTAAGAAAGAGTGAAATCAAGCAAGCTTTGTTTTCTCAACAAAACCTCATAGTATTTATCTACAAAGAAGCTATATTAAACACTAACAACTTAACCTCTACTTTATCTAGTGTTATTTAGTCTCTATTGTAAGAATATAAAGATGTCTTTTCTGAAGGAATGCCACTTAGATTGCTATCAATTAGAGGGATAAAACATCAATATGATTTTATACCTGGAGCACCTCTACCAAACTGCCCAGCATACCGTACTAACCCCAAAGAGACTAAGGAGATTCAAAGACAAGTGTAAGAGCTTCTAGATAAAGGATATGTAAGGGAGAGCCTAAGCCCGTGTGTGGTACTGATGCTGGTTATGCTTAAGAAAGATGGTACATGGAGAATGTGTGTTGATTGTAGAGCTATCAATAATATAACAGTAAGATATCGTTATCCTATCCTTAAGTTAGATGATATGCTTGATGAATTACATGTCTCCATTATTTTTTCTAAAATTGATTTAAAAAGTGGATATCATCATATTAGAATGAAAGAAGGAAATAAATGGAAAACTGCATTTAAAACTAAACATGGACTTTATGAATAGTTAGTTATGCCTTTTGGTTTCACTAATGCACTTAGCACATTTATGAGGTTAATGAATCATGTCTTGCGTGCTTTCATAAGCAAGTTTGTGATAGTTTACTTTGATGATATTCTTGTGTATAGTAGAACTTTGCATAAGCATGTAGATCACTTAAGACAAGTCCTAGAAGTTCTAAGAACAAAAATATTGTTTGGCAATTTAAAGAAGTGTAATTTTTGCACTAACAAAGTTGTTTTTCTTGGTTTTGTTATGAGTGTCGAGGGGATTGAGATGGATGAAGAAAAGATCAAAGCCATTCGAGATTGGTCGACCCCTACCACGATCAGACATGTGAGGAGCTTCTATGGACTTGCAAGCTTTTATAGAAGGTTTGTAAAGGATGTTAGCACGTTGGCAGCCCCATTAAACAAGTTGACGAAGAAAAATGTTCCATTCAAATGGGGAAAAGCTCTAGAGGAAGCCTTCTAAACTCTCAAAGAAAAACTCACCCAAGCACCTTTACTTGTACTTCTAGACTTTGATAAGATTTTTGAGTTAGAATGTCATGTAAGTAGAATTGGTATAGGAGGTGTATTTATGCAAGAAGGTAAGCCCATTGCATATTTAAGTGAAAAGCTAAGTGGTCCTAATGTTAACTATCCTACATATGATAAGGAGTTATATGCCTTAGTTAGAGTGTTGGAAACTTGGCAACATTATTTATGGCCTAAGGAATTTACCATATATTCTGATCATGAGGCTCTCAAACATATTAAGAGTTAAAAAAAATTGAATCGAAGACATGCTAAGTGGGTTAAATTCATTGAATCTTTCCCATATGTCATTAAGTACAAGAGAGGTAAAGAGAATATTGCTGTAAATGCACTTTTACGTAGGTATGTTCTTTTTTCCATGTTAGATTCTAAAATTCTTGGTTTTGAGTTCATCAAAGAATTATATATTAACGACGTTGACTTTGGTGAATTTTTTAGCCATTGCAAACCTGGACTTAGTTGTGACAAATTTTACTTGCATAATGGATTCTTATTTCATGTTGATAAGCTTTACATTCCTAATTATTCTATGCATATGTTATTGGTGAAGGAAGTGCATTCAAGTGGTTTAATGGGACATTTTGGCATTGCTAAAACATTTGATATCTTAAATGAACATTTTTATTAGCCCAAGATGCGTAGGGATGTTGAAAAATTTATAGGCAGATGTATTGTGTGTCATAAAGCTAAATCTAAAATAAATCCCCATGGATTGTATACTCCCCTCCCTATTCCTAGTGTACCTTGGGAAGATATTTCCATGGACTTTATTGTGGGATTACCTAGGTCTAAAAGGGATAGAGACTCCATTTTTGTTGTAATAGATAGATTTTCTAAAATGGCACACTTCATTGCATGTCATAAGGTTGATTATACTTTTAACATTGCTAATTTATTCTTTCAAGAAGTTGTATGGCTTCATGGGATACTGAGAACTATAGTATCGGATCGAGATGCTAAGTTTCTAAGCTATTTTAGGAAGACTTTGTACAGCAAGTTAGGAACTAAATTGCTATTTTCTACTACCTACTACCCACAAACTGATAGGAAAACTGAAGTTGTGAATATGACACTTTCTTTTTTGTTACAAACAATTGTTAAGAAGAACTTAAAGAATTGGGAGGAGTGTCTACGACACGTCAAATTTGCTTACAACAAGGCCATTCATTCTACTACTAAATATTCACCCTTTAAGATTGTATATGGTTTTAATCCTCTTGCACCCATTGACTTAACTCCTTTGCCTTTGTAGGAAAGAGTCAATATGAATAGGAAGAAGTGTGCTAAGTTTGTTAGGGAAATCCATGAAAAGGCTAAGCAAAATATTGAGAGGATGACTTAACAATATGTAAATCATGCTAACAAGGGATAAAAGAAGATAGTATTTGAACTAGAGGATTTAGTTTGATTACACCTTAAAAAAGAGAGATTTCTTGACAAAAGAAAGTCCAAGCTTATGCCTCGAGGAGATAGACCTTTTCTGAGTGTTAGAGAAAATCAGTGATAATGCTTACAAGATTGATTTACCAGGTGAGTATGGTGTAAGCTCTACTTTCAATGTTTCTAACCTTTCTCCTTGTTTTGGTGTAGAATTTGAAGAGTTGAGGATGACTCCTTTTCAAGAAGGGGGGATGATATGAACCAGGTTCATGAAGATGCTGATTCAAAATCTTTAAATGATCCTTTACATCTTCCAATTGGACCTATTACAAGGGCGAAGGCTAAAAAACTTAAAAAAGCATTGAGTGGACTTGTTCAAGAGATTTAAACCAAGCAGAGTTTTGATAAATCTTATTTAAGTGTTAATTAAAATGTCTTTAACATTATTTGGGCTAAAGATAGAACTATTAGAGCTAATTTAGGTTATAATGTTGTAAATTAAAGAGTCTAGACCAAGGGTTATATATAGATTGACTCATTTGGGCCAAAATAATGATATTATAGGCATAATATGCTGACTTCTAGAAGTTTTATGTATTTGGATGAAAATTAGAATTAATTAGGCATATTATGGGCCTGTTTGAAATTGTTTTTGTTTTAATGTTCTCAAAACAGATGTTTTTTAAAACAAATTTTGAGAATAAAAAAATTAAAAAATCTGTTTGAATCATTATTTTGAAAAGTAGCTATTTTTTTTTGTTTTTTTTTTTCTGATTCTGCAGAACAAAAATTACAAAACATCAAAAAAATGTTCTAATATTTTTGTTTCCGAAAACAAAATTCTATTTTTTTGTTTTACAAAACACTTTATTAAAAACACATTATCAAACAAGTTTTTTTGTTCTTTTGTTCTTAAAAACAAAAAACTGTTCTGGAAATAGGAAACCAAACAGGCCCTATATTTCCTTTTCTATTTTAAAAAAGATTTGATTTTGTATTCTTAATTTTTAGGTCTTTCAGTTATGATTATGTAGTTAGTTTCCTACTTTTCCTCCAGTAGATAGGTTTGAGTTACACTATAAATACATGTATTCTACCTTCATTTGAATTAGATTTGAAGTAATAGAATTATTCTTAGTGTTTCTCTATTGTGAGAATATTATCTTTTCTTTGCTCTTGTGAAATCTTTGTCTTGTCAATCTATCCTTAGGTGGGTGATTCAAGTTCGCAAAACCCCCCAATTCGTGCTTCGACCTAAGTGCATCGTTGTATGGGTTAGTTCATCCTGTTCATGGTTAGGCGCATTGTCTAAGTAGCAGGTCAACGTTCTTATAACATTGGTTAGCTATTTGCTTCCATCGGGTCTCGAATCATCATCTATCCATCAACCTACACCATGAAGATTAGGCCACCCCTTAATTTCGCATCAACTAACCTATGAAACAAACAAGATATTACTGATGATGTATTTATAGCCCAGGTGGGTGTACTAGAGATTTCAAAATTGAAGGAATTAAGTAATGTCGGTAAATTTAATTAAGAGGCATGGAGACGTCACACTTATGCAATAAAGAATTTGAAATGTTAAATTGTGTGGAGCAAATTGTTTTTTGAATTATATGCATATATGTTTTGTTTCATAAAAGACATTGTACGGTGGTGGTCATGTGATTGACTTGGCCATACAAATATAGGGAACAACCTAACTCAGGGACTCGAGGACATGCATCCACAGTTTGCCCATTCTGTGCCCCCCAACCACTAACTACTGACACAAAATATTTTGAGTAAATTATATTTATTTTTTTCTTTAAAATGTGCTTAAATTATACTTATATTTTTTCTATTCTTTTAACATTTAATATAATTTTTTTAAAAATTTATTTTTGTCATAAAAAATTAATTTTATAGAATATGATACTATAATATTACAATAAAAATAATTATATAATTTCATTTTTAAAAAATGTATTATTGTATAAAAAATTAATTGGGCTAGCTTGTCATTGGACTAGTTAGGCTAGGCCTTTATATATACACACACACACATATAATTGTGAAGATGGAATTTTGATTTTTTTTTTAAAAAGAGTGGTCTATATTTAACAAAAGAAATATCCCATATTAACCCAAAAAATATAGCTTTAAATAAATAAATAAATAGGGTCAAGTTGGTTGGTTTGAGCATCTAACTTAGCTTGGGACTTAGCCTAACCTGAGGACAAGTCTCTATTGTCAAACTTGATTTTTTGCCTAATTTGCATGTTGACCTAGATCAACCCCACTTTGATACAACTCCACCAAGCCAAGTTGGTTGCCTCATATTGAGACATGAACACCCTTGTTGGTACTTGATTTTTATTTCGTATACTTATTTAGAAAAAAATGAAATAAATATATCAATATTTTAAAATTCAAAGTAGTCATTAATTATGAGAGAAATAATTCATAAGTCACTAATTTGATTATGATCAAATTGGGGGGCTTGTGTATAATTGATTTAAGTGTAAGAACTAACATATTTATATTCCTTAAAATTTAGGGAGAATTGTAATAAAGGACTCGGAAGTGAAAATATTTATTTTTAAAGACCTGTTACCACTTGTTTTAAGATGATTACCACTAATTTTAGCAACAAACAGTTGAACCTAGTAGTAACAGATCCTTAAAAATAATTTTTTCTATTTCTGGGTCCTTAAATATAATTCTCGATAAAATTTATATCTGTACATTATTTTCTAGTTTAATTGATGAAATATGAAACAACTTTATATAGATGTCAAATTATATTAAGAAAATATTCATGATAAAAAATATTAATCAAATTGTTGATTTTATAAAAATGTTCATGTTACAAAAAGTTATCTAATGGTATAATGTTATTTTTATTGACATTGGTAATTGATCTCGTGTGTGTGTGCACGGGCCATAAAAAAGTTTCGAGAGTGAGTAGTAAAATTGGAAGGCGACTTGGTGAAGGTCAAGAAGGATGTCGACATAGCTATAAACGATGTCATGTGTTTAAAGCATGTTAATGGCAAACTTGCTAATGCGAACACCCTATTAACAAAGGCTAAAGTAGAATTTGAAGAGAAGGCTACAAAGGAAGCTAGGATGTTAGAGGCTCTTAGGGAAGAGTGTGAAGAACTTTGATGAAAGAAAAGGCATCATCACAAGTAGTATTTGAATCAAGCTTTCCTCAACAGGGTGGGGAATGTCATTTTTTGTAATGAGGAGGCACTTAAATGTTTTCCCCATCTTCCTAAGAATGAGCTTCTAAACATTGCCTAATATATCTTTCAAAATAGTTAAGAGGGCAAGTGTTTCAAGTACATGCTTGATGATTCTGATGTGAAGATTGTGGAGGTCATTGGAGATCTAAAGGCAAATGTTGAAGAACTCAATGAGCAAAGTGACAACCTTAAGTCTACATATTACCCTAAGACGGTAAATTTTCTCAAGCAGGGTGATCACCTTGAGTTGGCAAATAACCTTATGGAAAATGTATATAAGTAAATAGGGTGATTGTTGTTATTATGTAAAGCTTTATTTTTTTCTTTAGTTACTTTATAATTGAGATTTCATGAGTCTTAATTAACTCCATGTTTAAGTTGTTATGCATCTATATGATTTCAAGTTGTTGCTTATATACACTTTCTTTTTGTCTTTCCTATAGGCTAGAGTATAATTACTTTGCATGTGTTAGTCAGGGGTTGGTTGTGTTTGAGATCACATAGATTCATCATTTGCAAGGTCGCTTGGACTATTTGCAACTTGGGTCATGGAGACCAATATTTTCAAGGTTATGTGGACCATTATCTTTGAGGTCGTGTTGACCCTTGTTTTTTAGGTGGTATAAACCTTTATCTCTAAGGTCATATAGGCCTACATTTCTAAGGTTGCATAGGCCTTTATTTCTATCAAGGTTTTGTACTTGATTCTTTTACTTTGCCTTGAAGATTAGGCTTGCTTTATTTTCTATTACATTTAAAAGGAATGCTATTAATTTGTTTTAATTTTTTTTCTTGTTCATGCATATGTTAGTGAACCATAAGGTTCATCATGTGTCTGAGTGAATCTCAAATGAATTGTGCTGATTTAAGACATCTGTCATTTTAGGATTTGTTTTCATTTAGTTGATGTTTGCCATGGATAGATGCCCTAGTTTAATAAGTTTTTGTTTTTAGAGGTTATCCACTTTTGATTGATAATTAGTAAAGACTGTTGATTTCTCTAAAATATTCTCTAGTCATCTAATGCATATCTTTGCCATTAAATGCTCTTGCTTTCTTCCAAGGGACCATTGATTTCCCTAGTTAATTGCCTCTTTTGCCTCAATTGTTTTTTTCTTAAGGCCTTTAAATGCACTAAAAATTGATTGTTTTAGCCCTGCTTCTTACTGCTTTTATAATGCATTTGGCACTACCAATTTGTTATTTAGATATGAGAAGGTTAGTTTCTCATTTTGATTTTTAATTTTTGTAGAATTTCTTCATGTTGTGGAAGATTATGATTTGTTTTTAATGTTTCTTATGTAGATTATTTTGACATCATGGCATTATGAAGCTTTAGCTTGCCTGATCATGTAGAAGCCACAAAAGCATATGAGAATGATTAGGTCCCTTTTATGGCATAAGAAGAAGTTGAAGGAGGAATTGTTCATCTATCTTGCGTAAGGCTTTGAAGTGACTATGGTCTTCTTGATGAAACTTTAAAGGTGAGTATAGTCTCCTTGTTGACATTCTTCAGTAGCTTCATTGTGTATTTTAACTTGAGGAAGAATTAGTGCTGGTTGTAATGGGAGGTGACATTATCATATGGTTAGGTAGAGACTAGAACTACTGGCATCAGGTTTGTATGGCTTCCAATCCTTTGATTAGATATAACTTTTAATTGAGAAAGCTTGCAGTAGATTTTATTTATGTGCTTGATTGTAAGCTCAAAGGTTGGACTTCAACTTGTAGTGACCATTAGGGGGTGCCATTGGTGGAGTCCCTAGGTTTGCTAATTTTAGGCTTTGGTTGAAGCTTGCAAAGTTTTGAAGTTCATTAGTAGCATATATTGATGTGGTTGCTTGTTTTCAAAAAAATGCTAATAGGCAACTCTTCACGTTAGTGTTGATCAAGAGTTTATATTTCTTCTTTATTATCACCTCACCTCATTTTTCCTTTGTAGGATCTCATGTAGCTCTATAAAGTGAGCTTTTAGGATTTCTTGTTACTCCATGAGTTAAACTTGTACAACTTTGCTAATCATGAAAAAAGAATGTGCATTTTCTTGCTTATTTCTTGTTTTCTTATGCCTTTTTTGCTTCTTCTACTTTTTTTTTTAACAAATACATGTAATGAAGTGGTACCACAAACTTACTTTCTTTAGTGTTATATGTAGTTAACCTTTGACTCATGAAGTTTTTGCACTTATTCCTTGAATATTTGCTTTTTCTTTGTGAAGTGTTCTATTGTATTTGACTTCAAAGTGTCTAGATTCATATCATTTTAACTTGGCTAGGTTTGAGATGACAACTTTGGGATATATCTTGTTTTGTTTCATGGTTTTCTGCAGTGAGGAAGCCATCCTTACAATTCTTTTTAGGGGTTTATAATGTCCTATCATTTGGCCTTAAAGATTTTAGCTAGCTTTCATTGATCTCTAAGGAAAAATCCCATGGGACATGCATTCTTACGACCTAGGTAGAGAAAGAACAATAAGAGTGGCTTGTGGAACAAACACCCTTTTTGAAAAAGGTTAAGACTTCTTTGGAAGTGTTACCTCCCTTCGTTGTAAGTTGTAGCAAAGTAGAGGCATAATGGGGTGTTATAAATAGTTTGTGGACATCATATTTGTTCTAGCATTCTTAACAAAAACAAATGAATGTATATTAAATTAAAAACTCTTCATTTCAAGTTTTTATTTAATGTCATTTTCAATTTAATTTTAGAGTCATTTTTATCATTTAAGTCAAGTTTAGTTTTTGGTTTAATTTTAATTTAATTTTGAGTCAATAATAAAAAAAAAATAACACCAAATAAAATGAATAAGAGAAATAATAACAAATAATAGAGAGACCTAAATTTGAACGAAGGAGCCTAAAATAAAAGGCCTTAAGATCTCACTTAATTTTTAAGTCCAATTTAGTTCAAAAGAAAGTAGTAGAAACAAGACCTACTAGGTTGGCCTAAGACCTTAAGGATATACAACCAAAAAAAATGGAAAAAAAGTGTCTTAACCAAAATTCAAGGCTCCTTGCATTTCACACCTTCCTTTCTCTTCTTAGTGCCATTCAAAAAGGAAAAGATAGGAAAGGTAAAGTCAATGGAGTAGCCATGGATTTGGAGATGGAGAAATTTGGAAGTCAAGTCCCTAAGCAATGCTATGAATTTGAGAAATGAAAGATCAAATAGAGATTTAATTAGGTTGTATATATGGGAAGCACCCAAGAATCAACAATAAAAGAAGTAGGAAAGGAAGATAAGGGACAACCAATTTTTCAAAGAAGACACAAAGTAGAAGAGAAATTAAGGAAAGAAAAGAAAGAGTAAACTAAGAATTGAGAGGCTAGGTTATATCTTTAAAATGAAGCAAGCAATTAAGTTTTTTTAGAGGTAAGATTTTAAGATTTTTTCCCTAAATTTATGTAAAAGAGTCTAAGTATGATGATTTTAGGCAATTCTTGTTGTGTAATTCTATGAAGGAAAGCTTCAAATGAAATTTGGATAGGCTTGAGTTGTAGAATTCACCCCTTCTATTGGATAACTCAACTCAATGTTGAATGAAGGTATCTTCGTTTAGGTCATTTTGGCTGACACATTTGAATTGGGTTAATATTGGCTTGTAGTGAAGCTTTTCCTTTTTTTCTTAATATAAGATTGAATCTAATTCTTACTTATACCCTTGTGCTGTGTTTTAATGTTAGCATAAAACTTTAACTTAATTTCTTTGACTTGTTTGCTTAATGAGCGATGGTTTTAGATTAGGAATTAGGTTAATGTGGGTTTATTGTTAAAACTTTGTCTATGATGTCCTGGTCTCTTTCTTTTCCATTGAAGGTGATGTCTTTTAAAGATAATATCTCTACCTTTTTCTTTCCCCTTTAGAGATGATGTCTCCACCTTTGTCTTTCCCTTTAGAGGTGATGCTTTCCAAAGATAATGTTTATGCCTTTTTCATTCTCTTTGGAGGTTTTGTCCTTTCTTTCCCTTTGGAGATATTATTTCCATCCTTTTCCTTCTCCTTTTAGAGGTTATGCCTCTTGAAGAAAATGTCTCTGCCTTTTTCTTTCCCATTAGAGTTGATGCCTCTTAAAGTGTTTGCATATTTTGTCTTTTCCTATAGAGGTGATTTCACTTGCATACATCATGCATACATTGCATTTCAATATTGCATAAGACTAGGTTTCCATTCTTATTAAGGCAAATAATTAATGAAAAAAGTGTTTAAATGTAAAAGCCTAATGAGTCTTGCATTTCACAAAATACAGCATCCCACATGTATTATGCATCTCACATGTGTGCGTACATTGCGGAAAATAAAGAATAGAGCTTCTAAGCAAAGGAAAATAAAGGTGCATTTCACATGCATTATCCATCTCACGTTAAAGGAAAATAAAATTAGGTTTCCACTTATATTGCGGAAAATAAAGAATAGAGCTTTTAAGCAAAGGAAGAAAAATCTTGCATTCTATAAAATTAGGCCATTTCACGTTCATTATCCATCTCACATTTGCACATACACTGTATAATATTTTTTTTTGGTAAGAAAGCATATATCAGAAGGGATCACACCATCATTTTGCAAACCCTTTTCAAAGCCTTGTAACGATAGGTACTTACAAAAGCATAGTAAATATTGGCACCCCTAGCTATGACTTTGATTCCATGGTGCCATGATGTTACAATATGCTTTCATATGATGTGTGCTTGGGTTTGCTTGAATATGGTGAGGTCAAAAACCCCTAGCTATAGTAAGGATGAGTCAAGAACCCTTAAGATTGGTTGAGACAAAGTAAAAAGTCTCCTAAAAATGAGATGGACTCCCAAGAGTATGGTTGAGTCCAATAATCTCTTAAAGAATAGGTGAGGCAAGTCCAACATCCACAAGAAATTGGGTGACTCCAATCCACTTGTTTGGCAAACCTTTTGTATGCTATGTATGACTTTCTTAAATGATGTAAATGCCTTTTGAATGTTTGCACATGTCAACATGACCATACATGCATTTATTTGACTTGTTTTGCATTCATTATGTATGATTGAATGGGAGATGAGCTATTAGGATTCTTTGAATCTCATTTCCTCTTCTCCAAAAGGTTTTAGACTTGCCCAAAAGGTTCCAAATCCTAAGGAAAGCCATTTGGATATTTTGGTATCCTATATGGAGCCAAAATTGACCATAATGAAACCTTATATCATTTTTTATCCAAATAAGATCTTCTTAATTTGAGATTTTGCATGCAATTAGAACTTTTTAAGAGCTTTTTGGAAAGCTAAAGAACATAATTTTCAGAGGTCCATAGAATATTTGATAAATTTTCAAAGTTGGCAAATTTTTTGGTTTTGGTCATGTCACTATTCACTCAGTTCCGAAAATGGAATCTGTCACTTAGGGCTCAAATGATGTCCAATTGTCATGACATTTTATACATAGAAACTAGACATTTAGCACCCCGTTTGGATGTTTAGAGAGGGAGATATAAATTTTCAAAGAATCTGTCTAGTATCAGGAATTTTAGCCAACCTCAGTTATTGTTTGATTAGATTTCAAGCTTTGGACGTGCCTGAACTGGTCTAGAGTTATTTTTCCTCTCTAGCTAACATCCACAAATTTCCAAATTTTTATCATTTATATAAATTGGATTTTTTTTGGAATTAATTGGACATTTTTTAAATTTGCTGCAGAATTTTGTAACAACACCACTAGACAGCTTGACCGCTAGATATTTTTGAATGTTAAACATCCTTTGTGTTGGATATTATGGTTTGGACATATTTTTAATATGAATTAGACATATGTATCTTTCCAGAATGACCAAGAATGCATTATTTCAAATTTTTTAGAATTAGTTATGATTTTTCAATGTTTGTGATAGAAATGAGCAAATTCTGGCTGAAAATGAATATGTATATTTTATGCTTCCAATTGACTTCCACGAGATGTATGGCATATTTGATGATGGAAATGAGTCATAGTCATGTAATTAAATATGAGAATGTGATATATGAATTCACATGGTTCACGTGACACCGAATGAAATTTTCATACGCGACGCAACGCAACGCAAAGCAAAGCAAAAATATTCATTATTTTTATGCTATTTTCTTGGTCCTTTCATGAGACACATAATGGGAAGCATAGATATAGTATGAAATGAGTTAGAAATATATGATGTTACACAAATAGTGCAAGAAATAATAGTTATGCACCTTGACGAGTAAGACTTTGATAATAAAATAGAAAATTAGTCATTTTGATATCAAAGTATATAACTAAATGATGTATATGAGATGTAGACCCTTAAGTATGCATAAAAGTATGAGAATATCACATATGAATGGAATTTGGAACCAAATGAATGTTTATGTATGAGTTTGGCATCCTTATGCCTTAATGCACTTGTGTATAGTGACAACTAGGATAGTGGTTTTGAGATGCATGATGATTTGGACCATTTAGAATGCTTCCCTATGTTGTATTTATGTTCTTGGACATGCCCAATTGGATATGGATTGATTGGAAGGTCATTTGGCACTCTTTTGAACCATTTTGACCCCTAAAGTGACTATATTTTAAAGCTGAATCACAAATTGATCATATGGACGAATCTTTGCATGAAATTTGGCAAGCGCATATGTCTCATCTAGAGATTTTTAAAAGTTATAGAGCACCTAATTTGGAACTCTATAGAATTTATTATGAATTTTCAAAGTTGGTCAAATTATATAGAATTACCTCAGTCACTATTCATATGGTCAGTTTGCATTTCTATGTCATTTAGGAGCCAAGTGAAGTCTAATGCCCATGAAAGTTTATAAGCTTATAGCTGAAATTATAAGCTTTATAGGGCCACCAAGTTTGCATGAAAATGAGTTGTATAGAGAGAGTTATGATTTTTTGAAGTTAGAGGTTTGGTGCTACCTAAGTACTACAGTAGCCTCTAATATACGATGGCTTTCATAGGACAAATGAATTCATATGCCCTTGAATTTTTACAACAATTAGGTCTCATCATAAGCTTTCCATAGCCACTAAGATCACCTCATTTGGATCTGAATTGAGAAAATTTTTGAAGTTTGATATCAGTTGTAGGATGCCCCAAGACTAGTGTTACTATTCCATTGAATTTTATGGAGCAAACCTAGTTTTTTTAATCTAAACTTTTTATGGTAATTAGAGGACATCCTAAGCTTTCCAAAAAGCTACAACATGCATGATTTTTATTTTTTTAGAATTAATTATGATTTTTCAAAGTTTATATCAAAATATGAAGTATAGGCAAAAATGGCAAGTGTGTTGTGATTTTGTGTTATGCACCTTAGACCTGAATTTTTAGCTTTAAATTGTGTTAATTCTGGTTGAACAAATATGTTATAGATGGAAATTAATTCTAGTAAGCTCATATGGTCCATTTGGTAATTAAAAATTCGCTGCCAAAGGTGCTTAATTTATAAAAATGAATGCTTTTAGCTAATTGTGATGTGAAATAGATGCTAGCTATGTATGGTGTTACAATTTTAATCCCTAGTGGCTTTTCATTGAATTGTTCATTATAATGCCTTAGCTTCCTAGCCTTCAAATTATATCACCAAGGCTCATTCTTACATATTTACATGGAAATCACAACTTTGGCAACGATTTTTAGCAACATTAAAAGCCAAAATACTCTATGTTCGGCTCAAAAAATCATTTAAGCTTTCTTAATTTATTTTCCATCCATAACATATTCATTCATATTAGAGATATCATAATTTATCACACAAATTTTAGATTTTGGACCATACTTTAGAAAACCAGAAAGTTGCTCTCAAATTGTAGGGCCATTTTTTTAATATGAAATTTGAAAATTCACAACTAATTTTAGAAAAATTAAAATCATACATATGATAGCTTTCTGGAAAGCTTTAGATATCAACTAATAATAAAAATAATTCTAGATCAATACAATAGCATTTGGCCTATGAAAATCAATGGAATACTACACTAGGTCTAGCTTTTAGACTAATATAGACCCTGATATTAAAAAAATTCATAACTCTCTCTATATTGATCCAAATTAAATGCTCTCAGTGGCTATGAAAAGTTTATGATATCTACTTTGTGTTTGAAAAATTTTATAATCATTGGATTTCATTTGATCCCTAAAAGATACTGGAACCAAAACTAACCATATGAATAGTAACTTTGACAATTCTATATAATTTGGCAAAAATTGAAAAATCAAAATAAATTCTCTAGAGTTCAAAATTAGGTGCCCTTTTGCCTTTATGAAAATCTTTAGATGAGACTTATTTGCATGCCAAATTTCGTGTAGAAACTCATCCATTTGGTCAGACTTTGATTTAGCATAAGATAGTGGTCAATTTGAAGTCCATAAAGGGATCATAATGCACCAAATGACTTTCTCATCATTCCATAACCACTTAATCACTTCTAAAAGCATAAATATAACATATAAAAGCATGCCAAATGATTTGCATCATCATGGAACTCATTCTCACCTTTTCACTTGAATTCATACACATGAACATCATGGCTCATGAATGGCAAAAACCCACATATGTATACATTTGGTTCCAAAATGGATTCATACATCATATTTGCATACCCTTACACATGCTCAATAATTTACATCTCATAAATATCATTTAGTTACAAACTTTGACATCAAAATGCCTAATTTTTTATTCCATTATCAAAGTTCCATGCTTCAAGATGTTTGGCCTTTATTCCTTGGTCCATTTGGCTCATCTAGACATAGTTAGACATAATAGGAGAAAGAGTAAGATTCAAAAACTTTCAATAGCTCTTTACTCTTTCAACCATATATGTATGATGTAATTACATGTCAAAGAATGCATGTATGCTAATAAAAATTTTCTCATTAACATACATAAATTAATTTTCTTATCATGTGAACTCATATATGTCAAACATAGGCTCTAAAGAGTGTTGGTATAGCCTAACCCCATTTCTTTAAAACTTTTGGATTTGCCTCACCCACTTTCAAGAGACTTTTGACTTAACCTCACTCTTCTTGAGACTTTTGGTTTTGTCTCATCCATTTTTTGGAACTTTTGGCTCATCCTCGTCCATGCTAAGGGACTTTTGGCATAACCATGCCCATTCAAGCCACTTTGCATTCAAGAACACATTTCAAGAAATATAATGATACCATAGTAAGTAATCAATAGCTATTCAAACATACATACAAGCATCTAATGCCAAGTAAACATCCAAGAAATGCATGTGAGAAAGGTTAGAGAGCTACCTTGAAGCAAGAACACAACTTTTCCCTTTGATTACTCTTTTCCCTTTTCGACCACACATATGCAACTAGGTGAGGCTTGATTCACTTGGCCTAGACACATCAAATGGGACATAAATACATCATTGGAGAAAGTTTTAGCTTCACACAAACTTTATGTAAGCTTACTTTATTCTAAGACATGGTTATAGTTTTATACAAGTGCATAATGAAGCAACTCCTAGGATTCATGACCTTGGCTCCAATTTCTCATTCAATCTAAGTGTCTTAACTCCATTTAGACTCCTTAGAGTCATCCCAATTTCAATTCAAGGAGTCTAGACTTAAGTTACTTCTTTTTGCCTTAAAAAGGAACCTAAACCTCCATCTTATAAACCATGATTACTAAATTCATACCAATGCTTCCTTTGGTATTTACTAATCATATCTAGGCCATTCTCATCATTAGAATTAATTAAAACTCTCCCTAGGTTCTTGGAGCATGCTTGGCCGAGACATATGAAAGGAAATGGACCCATGGAATTTGCTTGATTTTTCTTAGGGAATTGGTACTTGTGAGGCTTCCTAAATATCTTGAGAACTCATACATACTCTTAGAAAACCTAAATTACCATTAGAAAGTCTCATACTTGCCAAGGTGCAATAAAATCCCTAATTGCCATAAGTTAATTTCTAATGCTTCTTATTTAATTCTAATTGCATATTATCAATTCCCACACTCTAAAACCCTTACTTTTACCTTGGTTTTGGTTATAATTTATCTCCTTCTATATTGCTTAGAGTTGGTTGAACTCATCATGAAAGAAGGAACAAGAAGAAGCAACAACATCCATGGAAATTTACCTTGTTTGCAAGCACTTCTAAAGGCCTTTCTAATGCTTCAAATCTCTCTTGCAAACTCTCCCTTCTTCTTGCTAAACCAACCACAAAAAATCCTAATTCAATCACCAAAATCATAAGAGAAAAGGAGAATAAGATTAGTAACGGAAGAAGCATGAGAAAATATTAATTTCTTACCCTTTTTTGCTAGGTTTTTCTTCCTCCTTCGCTCCCCTTCTTGTGCATCTCTTTTGGCTAGTCTCTTCTCTGGTTTAGGACATAAACTGAGTTAGTTAAGAGAGGAGGAGGAGGTAGGACATGTTTTATAAAAGGAAGGCTTCTTAATACACTTTTTAAAAATTCTCAT
The DNA here is from genome assembly GCA_032878935.1 of Erythrophleum fordii. Taxonomy (NCBI): domain Eukaryota; kingdom Viridiplantae; phylum Streptophyta; class Magnoliopsida; order Fabales; family Fabaceae; genus Erythrophleum; species Erythrophleum fordii. The sequence continues at coordinate 896,505 of JAVQMF010000025.1, read as the reverse complement.
TTTGTCCCCTTTTCTTAGTTCTTTTCATTTGGGTTTATTTCAACTCCTTTTTGATAGCCATCTTTTCCATCATAAAATTTAGGCCTTATAATTCATAAAATGTCTTTGATTTCACCAAAATTGGATTTAAAACCTTGTTAAAAGAATCAATCAAAGTTTGGGTCACTGACACTCTAAAACATAAACCAAAGGGGTTTTAACTATTCTAAGGGTTTCTATAATTTTTAAGACCTTTGAGAACCCCAAGAAACTTAGTTTTTCCATTTAAGACTCCATTCTTTGAGTTTTTTTTAAAAAGTGCCCAAATTTGCAAAAATACCATTACCTTTTCATCAAATTTCATTTAATTATTCTAGATCCGTTTCTAGGGTACTTTTGGCCTTGGATTCTTGTTTTGAATAATCTAGATTATTGCTCTAATTTTATTTGGTTTCAACTCATTCAATTTAGAGAACTTCTTTTTATAACTGGTTCATTTTTTGTGTTTTTAGGAAAATCGAGTATTACATTCATAAACTGACATACAACACTAATAAGGAAGCTAGTATCATTAACTATATGAGATAGGTAGATTAACTTACCTAACAGTCATTAATACATTCCAATGTTAACATCTGTACTTTCTCACTTAAATCCCAATTTGTTATTAGCTTTCATTAGTGTATCGACTGTTTTGCATTCTAGCATTCCTATTTTTTCTAACATATCAAAAGTACACTTCCTTTGAGATGCTAAAATATCCATCTTAGATCTTGCTACTTCAATTCCTAGAAAACATCTTAACTTTCCAATATTCTTCACCTCTAAGGTTGTGGTAAGCAACTTCTTTAGTCTAAAAATTTCATCACAATAATTACTAGTTAAGACAATGTCATTAATGTACACAATAATAATTAGCCAACCTTCCATTAGTGGATGACTTAATAAAAGATGTATGATTAGTATGGCATTGACGATATCTATAGCCTTTAATAATAGTTGTAAGCCTTTCAAGCCCTTGGTGACTACTAAACCCATATAAAGATTTCTTGAGTTTACAAACTTTATTAGTGTTAAATTCTGTTTCAAAGCTTGGTGTGATCTCTATTTAAACATCTTCTTCCAAATCACTATTCAAGAATGGGTTCTTCACATCGAGTTGATAAAGAGTCCAATCCAAATTGGCAACTATGGAAAGCAACACTTTATAGTGTTAAATTTCACAATAGAGTAAAGGTCTCTTGGAAATCAACTACTTAAGTTTAAGTGAACCCATTTGTAACTAGTCTAGCTTTATAGCGATTAATGTTGCCAATATAATTTTACTTGATTGTAAATCCATTTCCATCTTACTAATGTTTCTCCATAAGGTAAGTTCGTAAGTTCCTAAGTTCCACTCTTTTTAGAGCATTTAACTCTTCTTTAATTGCATTGCTCTTTTACTGTTTCTCCATTGCCTTATAAACATTTTTGGGTAATTTTTTAATAGTCAAATTAGCAACAAAAATTATAAATGTTGAGAAAGATTATCATAGGACACAATATTCCTAATGGGATGATGAGTACATGTTTTTACCCCTATCCTCAAGATAATTCGAACAACCTACTCTACTTGGCTTTTAACACTTAGAATGGAGGAAGAATTATAATTATGTTAAAAAAAGTATTACTTGTTCTTCTATTCGATGCACTACTATTTCTAGTTATTCAATAACTAGCCCTATTCTCTTCCTAATATACATTATGACTTCCTTATAACTAGTGGCATTATGATTAGGTTTAGGGTTGGTCTCAAGTTCCACGTGTTTATAATTGGTTTTAGGCTACATATGTTGGACAGGTTCGGGATTAATTCCCAATGAAGAGTATGAATTGGAACATTGGATTCAAGTATAGGAAAAGTGTATAAAGGTTAGTCAGGTTTAGTTACATAAAGGTCAGTGATTTGATGACCAAAATTGCAACTAAATAGTCATTCTTGATTATTGCATGAAATTTCCCCTCGAATGAGTGTTTAGATGTAATATAACTCATTTTAAAAGAAGGTGGAATTCATGGTTAAATAGGTTTTCTTGGTATTAAGTGAGTAGCATTTGTAACCTTTTTGAGTTAGAAAGTAGCTAATGAAAATACACTTAATGGCTCTTGGATCCAATTCCCCCCTATAATCACTATGAATAAATGAGATACACTCGAAGACCTTTAAAATTTTAATGTGCAAGAAGGCATTTGATTTATCAAATATATGGCTTTGACAATAACTTTTCCTTAATTTTGTTACAAAACACATGAACTTTAGTGTAAAATGCCAATTTTACTAAGGTAGGGACCCATTATGTGATTGAATAGTCTTTGGCATTGTCTATTTTAAAGATTTTAAGTTGAGCATCAAATTGGTTCTAAAGGAGTTTGTGAAAATTTTTAAAGGTTTGGGCAACTTCAGTTTTATCTTTGAGATGATCGACCCAAGTTAGGTAGGTATTGTCATTAATAAAGGTAACAAACCATCTAGCACCATTCAAGTTTTCAACATTGCTAGGTCTTGAAATATCACTCTAAATAATGATGAAAGGCTTATTTGGTTTATGATCATGAGAAGGAAAAATGTTTTGCATGTGCTTAGAAATTTGGCATATGTCACACTAAAATTCAAGGGAGCTTTTATTCAAGAGTTAAGGGTACATATATTTCATATGGAAAAGCTTGGGTGGCTTAACCTATAATGCCACATGATAACATTATTCTTATAAGAAAGACTAGTAGTCATGGCTAGTTTTGTAACAATGATCACAAAATAATTTACCTTATCTTTTTCACTTGGAATCATTAGACTTAGGGCTATGAATTATAAGGATAGTAGCTTTTGAGTTTTAAGGTAAATATTGATTGGGCTTCTTCCTACTTTTCTTATATTTCAACCTAGAGAAGACTTCCTTCAATGTTGGAAGAGTTTGAACCCCTATAATTCTCTCTTGCAATTCCTTAAAGTAAGAATTAAGCCTTAGGAGGAGTTTAAGGATCATTTTCTTCTCAACCAACTTCTAATTGTAACACCACATATTTCTAACTTACTTCTTATCATTTCTAAGTCTCACATGATGAATTGCACAAAAGGAAATGGAAAAAATGGCATTAAAATAATGCCTTATTTCACGTTGTGTTGCGTATGAAAATTTCATTCGGTGTCACGAGGACCATATAAGCTCATACATCACATTCTCATATTTAATTACATACATACAACTTATTTTCATCATCAAAGTTGGCCCACAACTCGTGGAATTCAAAAGGGAACATCAAATTCACTCTATTATTTTCTACCAGAATTTCAGTTTTTCTATCATAACTTCGGAAATTCATAACTAAATCCACAAAAATTGAAACCATGAAAATGATACCAATTTGGAAAGCTATGAATGTTAACTTTATGGTAAAAATAGGCTTAGACTAGAGGAGGTAAGTTTAGCCACTGAAATTCAATAGAATAGTGACTTAGGTCATGCTACGCTATTGTTGCTGTTCCAGAAATTCAAAAATTCATATCTCTTAGCTCATACCTCCAAATGAGGTGCTTCTAGTTGCTACAAGTCACTATAAATGCCTAGTTTCTGTTTATAAATTTTGTAGCCATTGGACCACGTTTGCCCCTTGGATGACACAATTTCACAACTGACCAAATGAGCAGTACTAGTGCAAATCTGAAATTCTGATGCCAAATTTGAAAAATCATAGAAAATTTCACAAACCACCAAATGACCTAATCTTTAGCTTGCCAAAAAGCTCTAGGTAAGATCTAAGTGCATGCAAAATTTTAAGTCAAGAAAATGTCATTTGGTTAGACTTTGCCATAGCTCAAGTATATGATAAAAGAAGATAGGAGAAACCTTTGGGAAAAATTTAAAAGCCTTAGGTTGGGAGATGAGGCAATGGCTTCTATAATGTAACCTTATGAAGCAACATGGACCTAGGTTTGTAAAAGTGAGTGTGTGATGGCTTCAAGGACCTTAAATGAGGTCAAGAGGTCTAAATATGACAAGAGAATGGAACCAAGAATTTTACTTGTGGTAGTTGCTTCATTAGGTCATTAATGGAACCATATTGTGAACATTTTATCCAAATTTTATTTAGCCTTAAATCACTCATCTTAGGAGAATTGCTTTTCAAACTGGCCCATTTCTGTGTTTTTACAACTTACCGGGCGTTACACTAATAGTAAGCAGCATCAAATGAGCACAACCAATTATCAATCTTATAAAGGTCTTGTTGCTTCTAGTAATAATATAAAGCATTATAGTAGTTTGTGGTAGTAAGCTTTTCTTGTTTAAGGTCATGAATGAAAACTTTCACTTTAAAAAGAATGGTTGTGTTCTCTTTGAATGAGTAAGATTCTTGGACATTCTCCTAAATTTCCTTAGCTAATTTACATAGAAGATAATTCTTTCCAATAGTTGTGGTTATGAAATTTACCAAGACATCTGCATGTTATTTTCGATTATCTATTACTTGTGCTTTAGATTGGAAGCAGGTGGCTAAACAACATCACCTTAAAATAGTAGTATTACCGATTGGCTTACTTTTGATTAGGTTTGGCATATTCACCTAACCCTGTGTGTTGGTGGTGTTACCTATCTACTATCTTATGGTGAAGATACAACTTGGTAATGGTCTTCAAAATGGATTTCACTTTAAACTCTAGTATTATTCTAGTTATTAGAATAGTTTTTCCTCATTTGAGTTATAAACTTCAAATAACTATAGATTTAAGTCTTTAACCCCTTACCAGACATACCAAATGTTGGCATTAAGGACATAGCAAAATAGATGTAATAACTTAAGAATTTGAAATATATAAAGTAATAGGGGACTTTAAATGTAAATTTAAAATAAAAAGAATGAGTCTAAATTTAAGAGAATTTCACTTAGAAAAATAGAACATTTAGCCTAAACTAATGTAAATTAATCGGATAAATTTAAATTATGAAACTTTTAAAAATTTAACTCAAGTACATTGAATACAAGGAATGTCATGGTATAGTTGGTCACAATGTCCATTTAGCAATCTATAGCTTTCTTGCTCATTTCTACATGATGCTACCAATTGTTTCTATCTTTATAAATAATTTTAATATAAAAAAAGAGGAAATGTATAAGTTACTAAGGCTAGACTAGAACACATGCCTTAAACCTTAGTAAGGTTGTAATTGACCAGGCATTCCACCCCTTAGGACTGAAAAGGAATTTGTAATATAATATATAAAAAGAGTCTAAATGTGATTTATAATTAGACTAGAGGAAATAGAAAGAAGGAACTTAAAGCTTCCATTTCCCTATTTTGCATTTTCTCTAATTTTGCTATCTTGCTAATTGGCATTGAGTGCATAGGCTAAGAGATAGGCAAAGGAGAGTCTAACACCATATATTTCTAGCTTATTTCATAACATTCTCATGCTTGACAACATAGATTCCATGAAGGAAGTAAGAAAAATCCATTAAAATAATATATTATTTGGCATTGCATCATGTATAAAAATTCTATTCGATGTCACGTGGGCCGTATGAGCTCATACAATACATTCCCATATTTAATTACATGGATACAACTTGTTTGAATCATCAAAATGTGGCCCATAACTCATGGAATTCGAAAGGAAGCTTAAAATGTGCCTATTAAATTTCGGCCAGAATTTGGCTCTTTTCTGACCAAATTTTAGAAATTTATAACTAAATTTAGAAAAATTAAAATCATACATTCTTAGTTATTATGGAAAGCTACAAATATCTACTTCATACTAAAAATATGTCCAGACCATAACATCCATTATAGAGGACGTTTGATATCCGAAAATATCCAAAGGTCAAACTATCTACTGATACTGTCACAGATTTCTGCAACAAATTTGAAAATATCCAATTAATTCCAAAAAAATCCAATCCATGCAAATGATACCAATATGGAAATCTGTGGATGTTAGGTAGAGGGAAAAAATAATTGTAAACCAGTTCAGATAGCCCAAGCCTCAAAATTCAATGGAACAGTATCTGAGGTCGGGTAAAACTCCTGATATTGGGCAAATTTTTTAAAAATTCATATCTCCCTTTTTAGACCTCCAAATAAGGTGTTTCTAGTTGGTACAAGTCATTGTAAATGTCTAGTTTCTCTATATAAAAGTTCATGGCAATTGGACACCATTTGAGCTTTGTGTAATAGATTTCATTTTCAGACCAAATGAATAGTGTAGCAGACCAAAACCAGAAAATTTGCCAATTTTGAAAATTCATGAAATATTTTGTAGACCTCTGAAAATTTTGTTCTTTAGCTTCCTAAAAAAATCTCAACAACCTCTAATTATATGCCAAATCTCAGATCAAGAAGAATTCATTTGGCTAAAAAGTGACATAGGGTTCCATTATGGTCAATTTTGGCTCCATATAGGGTACCAAAATGACCAAATGGCTTTCCTTGGGGTTTGGCACCTCTTGGGCAAGTCTAAAAGCATAATTAAGACTTGTATGAGCTGTTCAAATGGTTCCAAACTCCATGCATCTCATTTTGGTTATTTCATCCACACTTATGCACATTTCTATAATATTATTCAAGAACCCTCACTAACATTACAAGCTCATTTTACATTCTAGGATTTATATACCATAATCTCTCACTTATACATGATACATCAACATATTTATACATGTTAATAAATTCATATGACATATACATCCATGAATTACAACATATGCTAATTGTATGGTTTTTAAATAACAAAATTCAAGCACCTTGTTGTCAACCTCTCATCCTCAAGGTGGTTGGCTTCCATTACCTTGCTCTCTTGGTCCACCTAGCATGTTAGAACATTGGAGAGGAGGGGATGAGATTCAAAGAATTCTAATAGCTTATTTCCCATTCAATCACACATAACATATGCAAAGCAAGTCTTGAAAATGAATGCATTGGTATAATGGAAATCATGAACATTCAAGAAGCAAGCTTGGCATGTGAATAAGTTATACAAGACATTCAAGAGCTTACCAAGTGGATGGATTGGTCTCATCCTTTTCCTCATGGATTTTGGACTTGCCTCACCTATTCTTTAAGAAATTTTTGGACTCAACCATACTCTTGGAAGCCCACTTTGCTTTTGGTAGACTCTTTGCTTTATCTCAATCAATCTCAAGGGTTCTTAGCTCATCCTAACCATGGTTAAGAGTTCTTGGCTTTTTCACACTCAAGCAAACTTATACAAATATCATAGCATCATTTAGAAATATAATATGTCATCATGAAATCATGGCATATAAAATCATGCTAGCATACTTTTCATGGCTTGAAAATATACATACACACATTCTAAGACAAGCTAAGCACACATCTATGCATAAGAGAAGGTGGAGAGAGCTACCTTGCATACAATCACACACTTTTCCCTTTGAAAGAATGCTCCCCTTTTTAGCCACACACACACACAAGAGTGTGAGGATGATTTCTCTTAGCCTAGATACAATTTATGAAAGCCAGTTAGGCTCATGAACTCAACTCTAAAGCCATGTAATTTGCTTAAACACTAGATTGGCTTATAACCTCAATATGGTCCATAAATGCACCTAATGAAGTAACACTCCTCAAATAATTTCTAAGCTCCATTCTTTCCTTTCAAATATAATTCTTGACTCCTTTTACACCTCTTGGAGTCATCACACAATTAAAACAAAGAGTCTAACTACATGTTGTTTCTTTAGGTCATAATATATAACCTAAAGCACTAATTCACTTTCTATGAGTTCTAAATTTTTTCCCAAGGCCTCCCCTCATTTTCATTCATCATATATGACTCAAGAATGGCTTTAGAAAAATTTAAAACTCTCCCTAGCTATCCCATCCATGCGTGGTTGAGACATAGAGCAATTTTGGCCTCCATGGGTTTTGGTTTGTTTTCTTGATGGAGGAAGCACATAGGAAGACTTTTTGGGATCTTGAGAGCTCATTTAAACTCTTATTTAGACCTAGGAATTATCATACAAAATCAGATTTTACAAGGTACAATTGAAACCCTAGAAATTGCATCTTGAAATCTAATAATTTTTTGTTAATTCTCTTTGCATATTCTTAATCTTCACACATTTTTTCCTTAGATTCATCCTTGGTTCTGCCTAAAAATCAACTCCTCCTAGGGTTTCTCATGTTAGGCAAAATGGAGAAGAAGGGAACTAAAGATGACAACCATAGGAATAGAAATTACCTTATTTTCATGGCTTTTTCTCACTTGAATCTTGTTTTCTTTGAGCTCCTCTCTTCAAATCCTAATTTTCCCCTCAATTTCTCCCTTAAAATAGATTTATAAACTTCATTGTAATCATAGGAAACAAAGGAGAATGGAGGAGAAAAGGTTTGGAATGAAGAAAGCATGAAAAACCATGAAAATCCATACCTTTCTACCTTGAATTTGTCCTCCTTTTCTTCCTCCTCTTGTGCACCTCATCCCCTAAGGTTTTCTTCTGGTTTTGGGCAGAACAATTTGAAGCTAAATGAGGGAGAGTGTGAGGCACCATCTTTTTATAAAGGAGGAAGAAACACTTTTTTAAAAATTCCCATTTTGCCCTTCGTTCTTGGCATTTTCGTTTCTCCTTTGTTTTATCTCCTTTTTTAGAACATTCTTTTCCATTATAAAATTTAGGTTCCCAATTTAATAAAATACCTTTGCAACCACTCAAATCGGAGCTAAAGCATTCCCAAACGAATCTGTCAAAATTCAGGCACACCGACATTAGAAAACATCCACCGGAGGAGCTTTATCTGTCCCAGGCCTTCCTATGGTTTTTAAAGCCTCTGAGAACCATGGGAAACTCAAAAATTTTCATTTTAAAAGCCTTCCTATATGAATTCCAAAATTTGCTCAAAATTATGAAAATGCCATTACATTTTATAAGCTTTTCGTAAGAAATTGTTCCTTCATTCTAGCTCTATTTTTCTTTCCATCTGAGCTTGTGATTCTCATTTTTAGGAGTCTAGAATGCTTCCCAAAACTTTTGAGACCTTAACTACATCATTTCAGGGGACTTCCTTTTGTATTCGGTGAGTTTCATTCGTTAATGGAAAAACCGTACGTTACGTTTCTCACATTTTCTCTTGTTTTTAAAGAACCAGATGTTACAGAGAGACCTGAAAAGAATGAATAGTAGAAAAAAGAGATAGTGTGCCATTATGTAGTTAGGAGAAGGGAGATACTAATGGAATGGTTAATCAAGCTTGAGAAGAATGAACTATCACCATTCGTATTGGTAAACTTTAATCCTTACTTGTAGTGTTAGATTGAATACTTACCACTAAGTCAATAATTATAGCTATTAGTCAAGGTGCAACTCTTTCTATGTAATTGTTCTTAGCCTAAGTGCCACATGTTAACTATAACTCAAACCCACATCTGGGCCTTTACCATAAAATAATTGTTGTCACCTTAGCCAACAATTTCTTCTTTAGCAATTACCCTATTGGAAATCAAACACATAACCTTGGTTTTAATACTAATTGTTGGATTAAATGTTTACCATTAAACCAAAAGTTATAACTATTAGTTAAAATGCAACTCTTTCTACTTAACTGCACTTAGCACAAGCACCACATGTTGACTATGATTTAGCCCCACCCCTGGGTCATTGCCATGAAACAATTATTGCCACACTTTGTCCATTATGTAGATAAAGAAATTTTCTACCCAATCATTTGTTTGTTTCTCTATTTCAATGAGGGTTGTCATTTATTAAGTGTGGCTATGACATTTAACTATTTGTTAAATTTTCCCTTGACATTCGATTGATTTTCTCTTTATATGATGAATGAATTTTGGATTCTTAATCCTTTAAAATTGTTCTTATGTTGCATTTTAGGCCAAATTCTTCTTAATTCTTATTTTTTTAATTTAGTTGGGTTAAGGTTTTACACATTTGGGTCTATACACATGCTTTCCTTTGTTTAAAGAAAGGCAAGGCATGGTATGACTCCTTGTTTAACTTGTAAAGGTTACATAAGGCTTAATGGTTAAATTCTTTGTCCAACTTTTGCATAATATGTTCAATTTATAGTTTGAATTAGGGAAGTTAATGGTGGTTGATATTTTAATATTATTATATTTTATATTCCTCATATTTAGTTTTAATGATAAATTATTATGGGTAATTTAATGACTTTGGGCTTATTTTATATTAAGTGGGCTTAATTTAGATTAATGGACTTGAAATGTATTTTTATTATATTTATCCAATAGAGGCCCAATTATTTTTTAATTGTATTTTGCACTATAGAAGATTCTTAAAAAGATTGGGTTAGAAGACTCCTACAAGGTTTTGGATATTATCTTATTAAATCACTAAAAGATTTGAATATGACTTCATGATTAGCTTCAAGATTAATATTAGATTTCTTATGGAGAAGGCAACTTTGCCTATTTAAGGAGGAGAAGACGTTAATACACACATTTCATCTTCTCTACTTCTTATTCTTATTTTCATCTTCTTTCATGGCTTGCTAATTTTTTTGGTGATCAATTCAAAGTCTAAACCTGATAGGGAACTTAAGCTTATGTATGTATAGAACTCTGGTTTGGATTTAATTTTAGAAGTATTTTGTTCTTGTTCTTTTTGTTTTTACGTAATTATTATCATTCTAGTTAGATGATGTTTGTTACATTAATTGTAATTCGTCTGATCTATCTAAGAACATATTTTGATTTAATTGATTGATTAATCAAATAAATTTATTCTAAACCACATTAGAATTATGTGTGCATCTTTGGTCAAGTGCAAAATATTTTGGCCTTTTATTGTTGACGGAAGTGCGATTGCATTCTGATTAATAATATGAACTAATTAAAATCCTGAATGGTAGTTTAGGAACATAAATTGAAACAACCAGAGGTATTTTTAAGTGACAAGGATAGGGAACTATTAGGGAAAGAATTTTGGATTGGTTATGTATTATTCTGATTGAATTTCATTTTATTGTATTTTGTGAATTAATTTGTTATTAAGTTTAATTAGTGTAATTTTATATTTGAACTCCCAATTCTTGCAATTTTATATTTCATATCCTAAACTAATTGATTTGATTAATAGCTCAATGGGAGACGACCTAGTGAGCATTATACTATAAATCAGCGAAAATTCACAAATCTTGTCCAATGCGACAACTGCCAATGAACAATAAAATTTCTTTACCAAGATTTTGGCAACATTGTCGAGGAGCCAATCAATCGCAATCAATTAGAATAGGAAATTCCTTAGTTTTAATTTTTTTTAAAACATTTTTATTTAGTTTTTGTGTGCAATTTTTAGTGTTTTTTGTGTTTTGCGACTGTTTAGGGCAATACTGATATAAAAGGTGACTAACTTTGATTGAGCTGAAACTTGGAATATAGGTTCTAGGTGTTATGAGAAATGAAAATCATACCAAAGCTACTTGCTAGGCCACGTTTTTGCCAAATTCCATCATTTAGACCACTTTTTCAATTGTTTAGTATTTTTTTCTTTGATTTTTTGTATTTTTTTATTTTTCTTGGTAATTTTTGGGTGTTTTCTTTCATTTTATTTCATCTTCGTATATGACAAGATCCTCTAATAGAGATTTAATTGAGTTTAATCTAGAGGTTGATAGGAGTTTTCATACATAACTTAGAAACTGTAAATTAAAGAGGCTATAGTTACTGAGTTAGTTTCTGAAATAACAGATAATACACGAGGTAATTGTGAATTGAATTTAGAATTGAATTTGGATTTGGATTTGGATTTTGATTTTGATTCTGAAGTAGTAGAAATGGTTGATAATAGTGATAGGACTCTTAAGAAATTAGCTGCACCTGATGTTAATTACCAAACACTATGTATTCAATATCCTGAACTTGATGCTGCTTTTGAACTTAAATATGAATTAATACATTCGCTTCCAAAGTTCCATAGTCTTGTAGGTGATGATCCACATAAACATTTTAAGGAGTTTCATGTGGTTTGTTCCATCATGATGTCATAAGGTGCTTCAGAAGTGTAACACAATAAATTTCTAGCTTGTCTCATGCTATTTCCATGCCTTATGCCATGCATCTCACAAGGAAGCAAGAAAATAGCATTAAAAATAATGAATAAATTTATGTTGCATGAAGGATAAATTTTTCATTCGATGTCCCGTTGACCATATGAACTCACTTAACTCATTATCATATTTAATTACACAAATACAACTCCAAACCATCCCAAGAAGTGGCCTAGAACTCGTGCAAATGGAGTGAACACATAAAAACAATAGGTGCAGCCTCAGCCAGAAATTTTAGGTTACTATCATAAACTTTGAATAATTATAACTAATTCTAGAAAACTAAAAATGATGCATACTTTACCATTCTAGAAAGCTAAATATGTCTACTTTATGATAAAAATATATCCAAACCACAACAAGGGCTTCTATCTATGAAAAATTGATGGAACAGTACTAGAGATTGACTGTCATTACTAGTACTATCCTCTAACTTCAAAAATTTATATTTCCTTGATCAGAGGTCCAATTGGGATGATCTTTATGGCCATGGAAAGCTTATCATGTCTAGTTTATGCTTGTAACATTTCATGAGCATTGGACATCATTTGGCCCATGAATGACATATCCCAAGTTTCTAACCATATGAACAGTGTCTATATCAATTTAGCAAAAAAATGCAAACTTTGGAAATTCATAATTAATTCCATAGAGCTCAAAATAATCTAGTCTTTAGCTTCCCAAAAATCTCTAGATAAGATCTATATGTATGTCAAATTTTATGAGCAAATTTGTTCATTTGGTTAGATCTTGATATTGGGTTGTGAAATAGTCCATTTTGTGTCACCAAAGGGGGTCCAAGTGGTCCATTTTGAGTAATGCACCAAAATGACTTTATAAACTTGTCTTAAAGGTACATAAACCCAAAAATTAAAAAACTCACTCTCTCATCCCATGCCATACATAAGATTACACATGCTCTACATTGCCATTCACTACCCAAAATGCATATTACCATTCATTTGGCACTAAAACTTATATATACATCAAACATTTGGGTAATTACATATGTTCATATGATTATACAATAATTTTATCATAGGATTACATCACTTGCCATACATTGTAACATCTGGTTCTTTGAAAATAAGAAAAAACATGAGAAACGTAACGTACAATTTCTTCGTAAAAAAATAAAACTCACTGGATACAAAAAGGAAGTCCCCCAAAATGATTTAATTAAGGTTCCAAAAAATTTGGGAAGCATTCTAGACTCCTAAAAATGAGAATCCTAGGCTCAGACAGAAAGAGAAATGAAGCTAGAATGAAGAAACGAAATTGTGACGAAAACTGATGAAACACAATGGTATTTTCGTAAATAAGTGTAACTTTTGGAAAAACATATAGGAGGGCTTTTTGAATGAATGTTTTGAGTTGTCCAAGATTCTTAGAGGCCCTAAAAATCATGAGAAGTGTAACACCATAATGTCTTAACCTCAATTAATCTCCCTCTGGGCTCGATTCCATATGATTTCCAAAGAATAAGTACAAACCGTGGCATTTTCATGCTATAAAACGGGGATCAAACGCTCATATTTTGCCTTGTGGGTCCCGTGAACCCATCAATCACATTCTCTACTCACACTCTATTTATAAAACTCATACATATCATAAAACAAGGCATAAACCACGGATATGAAGCCAAAAACCAAGAAAGTGCATTTTCTTAAATAGGCCCAAAAGTCATATTTTTGGCTCTAACTTTGGAAAATCATAACTAATTATAGAAAAATGAGAATATAGCAAACCATAGCTTTCTGGAAAGCTCTAAGTATTAAATTTATGCTAAAAATAATTTCCAACCAAATCTCAGCCTTTGGACCATGTTTGACATCGAAAAAGAGATAAAGGTCCGGCTGTCCCTGATACTGGTGCAGCTTACTGTCATGAAATTCAAAACTTCATAACTAATTCCACAAAAATCCAATCTGGACAAACTATACCAATTTGGAAAGCTACAGATGTTAGCTAGAGGAAACAAATAAGTCTAAATCAGTTCAGTAGCCCTTAGACCTCGAAGACTGATGGAACAGTAACGAAGGTCGGATGGCTTCCCTGATGCTGATATAGAATTTCATAAAGTTAGTTCTCTCTCTACAGACCTTCGATTGAGGTGATTCTAGTTGAAATAGGTCACTATGGATGTCTAGTTTTTGCCTATAAAATTTCATGACAATTTGACACCATTTGGTCTATGAATGACATAGATTCATTTTCGGACCTATGGTAATAATGCATTGACCAAACCATTAAAATTTCCAAACTTCAACAATTCGCCAAATATTCCCTAGAGCTCCAAATATTACCCACTTTAGCTTACTAAGAAGCTCTCTACAAACTCTAGAGACATGCTAAAGTTCATATTAAGAAGAGGTCATTTGGTCATACTTTGATGAGCTCATAAATTTGGTGGTTTTGACACCTAAAACGGTTCAAAGTAGGTCCAAATGACCTCCCACATATTCTCACACCTCATGGACAAGTTTTAAAGCATGAACATAGTATATATGAAATGTTCAAGTGGTCCAAATCATCATACATTTCAAACTCACTATGCTACGGCAAAAATGTATTATTGCATACAATCCACAAAATGGGCAAATCCCACATTTTCATTACTTTGGCTCTCTACATAGTTTATACATTATTTTTCCATACATTTATACTTGCTTCAACATTTACATCTAAAAAATAGTAGGTGCATATTTATTTTAGCATCTCTTTACATCAAAAGAATCAAAATAAACTAACATCTATCTAAACATGCTCCTAGGCTCCTTGGTGTACATTTGAATCTCCTTGAGCTCCACCTAACATGTTAAGATGGGAGAGGGAAGGGGGTGAGATTCATGGAATCTCAATAGCTTATGCACTCAGTTAAGGAAGCAATCAAGGCATATAAACAAGTCATAGCATACAAATAGGCATCTAACCATTCACAATCATACAATCTATGATTTACATGCCATGAAAATCACATCAATGCCACGAGTAAGCTCTAGGGACTTTTGGTCTAGTCTCACCCAATTTTAGGGACTTTTGGATGGCCTCACCCTTGGTTTAGGGACTTTTGACTTGGCCTCACTCAATTATGAGACTTTTGGCTTTGTCTCACCCATCCTCAAGGACTTTCGGTTCTACCTCACCTATCTCAAGAGACTTTTGGTACTACCTCACCCGAGTAATTTTCACAATCCAACACATAAACATATTGGTACCAATGTATCAAGGCAATAACGTATGGCATGTCTCACATAACAAGCATATACACAAGCATACAATGACTATTACATCCAAGAATATAATAAGAAAGAGTGGAGAGCTACCTTATAAGTCAACATAAGCCTTCCCTTTCAATTTCTCTTCTCCCTTCTTGGTTTCACACTCGCACCTTGATGAAGGTGCTTCTTTTGAGCCTAAACACAACAAAAAGCATAGAATTACTCTCTCATAACTCAACAACTATTAAGGGTTCTTAAGAGCAAACCCTTCCAACATATAAGAACCTAGGGATTCTCTCTCTCTCTAGAATTTCACCAACTCTCCTCTCTCTCAAGCTCTCAAGTTAGTAGAACCAACATACTCAAGGAAAGCAAAGAAGTTCAAGAGTGGTTTTCTACTTTCCCTCTTCTGACCCAAGCCTAAAACCTAACTAATTCAACAACCAAAACCATAGAAAGAGAGGGCAAAGAGAGAAGAACAAGATTCTAAGAAGAAAAGAGAGGGAAATCTCAAGCTTGCTTACCTTTTCTTTGTTCTTCCTTCCTTCTCTTGGTCTCTCTCTCTCTCCACGCTCCTTTTCTCTCTTTTGGTCGAAGCCTAGGTTAGTTAAAAGAGAAAGGATGAATTTGGATGCTTTAAGAAGTCAAATCCTCCTTTTTTATTCTTTTCCGAACTAACCCTCGCTATAGCAAAAATTAACCTTCACTACGGCAAGCACGTATCAGTCCCAGACCCCTGTTTTCGCTGTAACTCACGCTATGGCGAGTAGCTCCCTGGTTTTTGTATGGGATGCTCGCACTCGCTATAGCTAGAAGCATTTTCATTATAGCGAACAGGTACATTCGCTATAGCTAGGCCATTTCTCGCTATAGCTAACAGACTTAGAAAAAATTTCAGGATTTTAAAAATTTTCAGCTTTCTTCTTTCTTCTTTCTTTTCTTTTTTTGGTTGTTACAGGAAGCCCTAGAACAATTAAATCCCCTTCAATGGATGTTTTCCAATATCAGTTGACCCAAATTTTGACCAGTTCATTCGGTAAGGTTTTAACTCCAAATTGAGTGATTCCAAAGGCATTTTATTAAATTGGGAACCTAAATTTTATAATGGAAAAGATGGTTCTAAAAAAGGAGCTAAAACAAAGTTGAAACAAAATTGTCATTACAGAAGGACAAAATTAAAATTTTTGAAAAAGTGTGTTTCTAGAAGCTCTCACACACTTCTGCTTTCTTCTCCCATCTTCTTAAGCACAAAATTTCTGTCCAAAATATAGAATATGATCTTCTCTCTTAGGCTTACAAGAAGGGGAAGAAAAGGAGGAGAAAAATCAAGAAAAAGGTATGGATTCTTAGTAGTTTTCTATTCTTTCTTCCATCCAAACCTCCTCTCCTCCATTCTCCTTTGTTTCCTTTGATTAAAATGAAGTTTTCAAATCTGTTTTAAGGGAGATATTAAGGGGAAATTTCGAATTTGAAGAGAGGAGCTTAGAGGAAGCAAGATTCAAGTGAGAAAAAGCAAGAAAACTAGGTAATTTCTTTTCCTATAGTTGTTACCTTTGGTTCCTCTCCTCCTCCATTTCACCTAACATGAGAAACCCTAGGAGGACTTGATTTTTGGGCAGAACCAAGGATGAATCTAAAGAAAAAGAGTGTGGAGATTAAGAATATGCAAAGAAAATTAACAAAAACCCATTAGATTTCAAGATGCAATTTCTAGGGTTTCAATTACACCTTGTAAAATATGATTTTGTATGATGATTCCTAGGCCTAAATAAGAGTTTAAATGAGCTCCTAAGATCCCTAAGAGGCTCGCCACATGTGTCCTCCCTTAAAAAAATAAAGCAAACTCTAATAAACCCCATTTCCTCCATTGCCTCGGCCTAAAGGGGTTTGTGTAGTCAAGGAGAGTTTTAAATTTTTTTAAACCCATTCTTGAGTCATATATGATGAATGAAAATGAGAGGAGGCTTTAGGAAAAATTTAGAACCTATAGAAAGTGAGTTAGTACTTTATGTTCCATATTATAACTTAAAGGAGCAACATGTAGCTAGGCTCTTGGTTTTAATTGTGTGATAATTCCAAGAGATTTAAAAAGGAGTCAAGAATCATATTTGAAAGGAAAGAATAGAGCTTAGAATTTATTTGAGGGGTGTTGCTTCATTAGGTGTAATTATGGAACTATAATGAAGTTATAGACCAAGCTAGTGTCTAAGTGAGTTTGTGGCCTTAGAATTGAGTCTATGAACCTAATTGGCTTTCATAAATTGTGTCTAGGCCAAGAGAAATCTTCTCCACACTTTTGTGTGTGCGTGGCCGAAGCAAGGAAGGGAGATTCAAGGGAAAAAGTATGTAATTGCTTCCAAGGTAGCTCTCTCCACCTTCTCTCATGCATGAATATGTGCTTAGCTTGTCTTAAAATGTGTGTGTGTGTATTTTCAAGTCATTAAAAGTATGATAGCATAATTTTATATTTCATGGTTTTATGATGACATATTATGTTTTATATGATGTTTATAATATGTGCTTGGATTTACTTGAGTGTGGTGAGGCCAAGAACCCTTAGCCATGGTGAGGATGAGCCAAGAACCCTTGAGATTAGTTGAGATAAAGTAAAGAGTCTCCCAAAAGGAATATGGGCTCTTAAGAGTATGGTTGAGTCCAAGAATCTCTTAAAGAATGGGTGAGGCAAGTCCAATATTCACAAGAAATTGGGTGAGGCCAATCCACTTACTTGGTAAGCCTTTGTATGCTATGTATGACATTCTCAAATGATAAAAATGCTTCTTGAATGTTTGCACATGTCAACATGACCATATATGCATTTATGAGACTTGTTTGCATCTATTATGTATGATTGAATGGGAGATGAGCTATTGGAATTCTTTGAATCTCATCCCCTCCGCTCCAATATTCTAACATGCTAGGTGGATCAAGAGAGCAAGGAGATGGAAGCTAACCACTTGAAAGATGAGAGTATGACATTGAAATGTATGAAATTTGCTTCTTTAAGGCCATCAAGGTGGCAAATGTTGTCATCTATGATCGTATATGACCTATGACCTCTTGAACATGTGTAATTATGTTAATAAGTGATGTATGAATGAGAGTTAAAGTTGTATGTATGAATATGCACATTTTGGTTATGTATTGGCAAATTTTCATCATGGAAGTATATGTATAATTGCATGTGGCATAGGTGAAATGAGAGGCATGGAGTTTGGGACTATTTAGGCAGCTTACATAAGTCTTAATTATGCTTTTAGACTTACCCAAGAGGTGGCAAACCCTGAGAAAAGCCATTTGGATATTTTGGTATCCCTTATGGAGCCAAAATTGACCAATTTAGAACCCTATATCACTTTTTGTCCAAATGAGCTATTCTTGATCTAAGATTTGGCATGCAATTAAAAATTGTTGAGAGCTTTTTGGTAAGCTAAAGAAAAGAATTTTTGGAGGTTTACAAAATATTTGATGAATTTCTAAAGTTGGAAAATTTTCTAGTTTTGGTTATGTCACTATTTATACTGGTCCGAAATTGAAATCTGTCACACAGAGCTCAAATGATGTCTAATTATCATGATATTTAATACAGAGAAACTAAACATTCACAGTGACTTGTGCCAACTAGAAGCACCTCATTTTGAGGTCTTGAGAGGAAGATATGAATTTTCAAAGAATCTATCCAGTATCAGGAACTTCACTCGACCTTAGTTACTGTTTGATTAGATTTTGAGGTCTGGGTATGCCTGAACTGGTTTGTAGTTATTTTTCTCCTCTAGCTAACATCCATAAATTTCTAGATTGGTATCATTTGCATGAATTTGATTTTGGCAGAATTAATTAGACATTTTTGAAGTTTGCTACAGAATTTTATAACAGCACCAATAGACAGCCTGACCTCTAGACCATTTTGCATGTCAAATGTCCTCTGTGTTGGGTGTTATGGTCTAGAAATATTTTTAACATAAAGTATACATGTGTAGCTTTCCATAATGTCCAAGAATGCATGATTTCATTTTTGTTAGAATTAGTTACGATTTTTCAAAGTTATGACAAAAAAGGGGATAAATCTGACCGAAAATGAATATGTGTATTTTTAGCTTCCCATTGAGTTCCTTGAGATGTAGGCCACTTTTGATGATGAAAATGAGTTGTATTCATGTAATTAAATATAAGAATGTATTGTATGAGCTCACATGGCCCACATGATACTGAATGAAATTTTTATACACAACACAATGCCAAATAATGTATTATTTTAATGGATTTTTCTTACTTCCTTCATGGAATCTATGTTGTCAAGCATGAGAATATTATGAAATGAGCTAGAAATATATGGTGTTACACATATGGCTACAAAAGAAGCAAAACTAGGCAAATTATTGTCAATCTCTTATCTTCCAACTTGATGCCTTCTATTATCTTGCTCATGTGGTCTATCTAATATATTAAGACATTGGAGATGAGGGAATGAGATTCAAAGAATTCTAATAGCTCATCTTCCTTTCAATCACACATAAAAAATGCAATACAAGTCTTACAAATGCATGTATGGATATAATGAAATGTATGATCATTCAAGAAGCATTCTTGGTATATGAACAGGTCATACAAAGCATACATAGGCTTGCCAAGTAAGTGGATTAGCCTCACCTATTCTCTTATAAATTTTGGACTTGCCTCACCCATTTTCTCTAAGAGTTTTTGACTCAATCTCACTCTTGGGAGACTCTTTATTTTGTCTTAACCAATTTTAAAGGTTCTTGACTCATCCTCACCATGGCTAAGGGTTCTTGGCTTCACCACACTCAAGCAAACATACTAGACATCATTTGAAAACATATTACAACATCATGGTACCATCGAATCAAGGCACATGCTAGAACACTTTTCATGGCTTAAAATGCACATACACACATTCAAAGACAAAGTGAGCACATATTCATGCATGAAAGAAAGTGGAGAGAGCTACCTTTGCCACACAAGCACACTTTTTCTCTTAGAATTATGCTCTCTTCCTCGGCCTCACATACACAAGGGTGTGGGATTTGTTTCTCTTGGCCTAAATACAATATGTGAAAGCCAATTAGGTTCTTTGTAACATCCGATTCTCAGAAAATAAGAGAAACATAACACACGATTTCTCCGTAAATAAACGAAACTCATCGGATACAAAAGGAAGTCCCTCGAAATGACTTAGTTAAAGTTTTAAAAAATTTGGGTAATATTTTAGACTCCTAAAAATGAGAAAAAGGAAAGAAAAATAGAGCTAGAATGAAAAAATAAAATTTGACAGAAAACTTACGAAACGTAATGGTATTTTCATAATTTTGAGCAAATTTTGGAATTCACATAACAGGGCTTTTTAAATAAAATTTTTGAGTTTTTTAAGGTTCTCAGAGGCCTTGAAAACCATGGAAAGCCCCAGGACAGTTAAAACCCCTCAGTTGGATGTTTTCTAATATTGGTTGACCTGAACTTTGACTGATTCGTTCGGAAAGATTTTAGCTTCGATTTGAGTGACTCTAAAGGCATTTTACTAAATTGGGAACCTAAATTTTATAATAGAAAAGACAGTTTTAAAAAAGAAGCTAAAATAAGTTAGAAACAAAAATGCCAAAAATGAAGGGTAAATTAGAATTTTTTAGAAAGTGGAAGCTTCTTGAACACACTTTAAGTTTCTTATTTCTTCTCCCCTTCATTTGCACAACCCATTCTACCTAAAAACTAAAGAAAACATTAGCTCTCTTAGGTGTAGCATGGAAGAGAAGAAAGGAGGAGAAAAAGCAAGGAAAATGTAAGGAATTTCATAGATTTTCATGCTCTTTCTTCTTCCAAACTTGTTCCTCTCCTCTTGAGCTTTCTTGCCATGATTAAAATGAAGTTTACAAATTTTTTTAAGGGAGAAACTTAGGGAAAAATTCGGATTTGAAGAGAGGATCCTAAAGAAAGCAAGATTCAAGTGAGAAAAAGCAAGAAAATAAGGTAATTTCTTCTTTCATGGTTGATATCTTTTCTTCCCCTTCTCCACCATTTCGTCCCATCTAAGAAACCCTAGGAGGGTTTGATTTTTAGGTAAAACCAAGGGTGATTCTAAGGAAAAAGGGTGTGGAGATTAAGAATATGCAAAAGGAATTAACAAATAACCATGGAAATTCAAGATGCAAAGTCTAGGGTTTTATATGTTCCTTGTAAAATTTGATTTTGTACAATGATTCCTAGGATTAAATAAGAGTTTAAATGAGTTTCTAAGATCCCTAGAAGTCTCCCCATGTGCTTCCTCCATCAAGAAAACCAAGTAAAGTCCAAGGAGGCCAAAATCATGCATAGCCTCGGCCTAAATAGGTTTGGGTACCTAAGGAAAGTTTTAAAAATTTTTAAACCCATTCATGAGTTATATATGATGAATGAAAATGAGGGGAGGCCTTGGAAAAAATTTAGAACCCATAGAAAGTAAGTTGGTGCTTTAGGTTCCATATTATGACCTAAAGAAGTAACATGTAGCTAGGTTCTTGGTTTTAATGGTGTGATGACTCCAAGAGGCTAAAAAGGAGTCAAGAATCATATTTGAAAGGAAAGAATGAAGCCTAAAATTTATTTGATGGGTGTTGCTTCATTAGGTGTAATTATGGAACCATAATAAGGTTTATAGATCAAGTTAGTATCTAAGCAAGTTGTGTAGCCTTAGAATTGATTCCATAAACCTAATTAGCTTCCATGAATTGTGTTTAGGCCAAGAGAAATCATCTCCACACTTTTGTGTGTGTGTGGCCGAAAAAGGGAGCTTGGATTCAAGAGAAAAAGTATGTAATTGTTTCCAAGGTAGCTCTCTCCACCATCTCTCATGAATAGATGTGTGATTACATTGTCTTGAATGTGTGTATGTGTGTTTTAAGCCATGAAAAGTATTCTAGTATGATTTTATATGCCATGGTACCATGATGATACATTATGTTTCTAAATAATGTCTATGATGCTTGCTTTGGTTTGTGTGAGGATGGTGAGGCTAAGAACCCTTAGCTATGGTGAAGATGAGCCAAGAACCCTTAAGATGGGTTGAGAAAAAGTAGATAGTCTCCCAAAAGTGAGATGGACTTACAAGAGCATGGTTGAGTCCAAAAATCTCTTAAAGAATAAGTGAGGAAAGTCCAATATCCATAAGAAATTAGGTGAGGCCAATCCACTTATTTGGCAAGCCTTTGTATGTTGTGTGTGAATTTTTCAAATGCTAAGAATGCTCTATAAATGATTGCTCCTATCCACATGCCACGCATACATTTGTAAGACTTGTTTTGCATCCATTATGTATGATTGAATGGGAGAGAAGCTATTGGGATTTTTTGAATCTCATCCCCTCCTCTCCAATGATCTAACATGCTAAGTGGACCAAGTGGACAAGGTAATGGAAGCCAACCACCTTGAAGATGAGAGTATGACATCCAAGAACATGAATTTTGCTACTTTAAGGCCATACAAATGGAAAAAGATATAACCAATGGATGTATATGTATTATGATGTTATGAACACATGTATTTATGATAACATGTCATGTATGAATGGGAGGATGTATTATGTGACCATTAGATTATGATTTAAGCATGTTAGGGCATTATAGCTCCTTGAATGCTATTATGGAATTATGTATAAGTGTGGGTAAGATAGCCAAAATGAGAGGCATAAGGTTTGAAACCATTTGGGTAGCTCACACAAGTCCTAACTATGCTTTTAGACTTTCCCAAGAGGTGCCAAATCCCAAGAAAAGCCATTTGGATATTTTGGTATCCCATATGGAGCCAAAATTGACTATAATGGAACCCTATATCACTTTTTGTCCAAATGAGCTCTTCTTGATCTGTGATTTGGCATGCAATTAGATATTGTTGAGAGCTCTCTGGGAAGATAAAGGACAAGATTTTTAGAGGTTTAGAGAATATTTGATAAATTTTCAAAGTTGGAAAATATTCTGGTTTTGGTCATATCACTATTCATACTGGTCCGAAAATGGAATCTATCACACAGGGCTCAAATGATGTTTAATTGCCATGCAATTTTATATAAAAAGAACTAGACATTCCCGTGACTTGTGACAATTAGAAGCATCTCATTTGAATGTCTATAGGGGGAGATATAAATTTTCCAAGAATCTGTCCAATAACAGGAACTCCAACTGACTTCAGTTTCTATTTGATTGAGTTTCGAGGTCTAGACGTGCCTAAACCGATCTAGAGTTATTTTTTCCCTCTATTTAATATCCACATATTTTTAAATTGGTATCATTTGTATGGATTGGATTTTTTTGGAATTAATTGAATATTTTTGAAGTTTGTTATAAAATTTTGTGACAGCACTAGTCAACAACCTAACTTTTGGACTTTCTTGAATGTCAAACACCTTCTGTGATGGATGTTATAGTCTATGAATATTTTTAGCATGAAGTAGACATGTGTAGCTTTCCAGAATAGCCAAGAATGTATGATTTTAATTTTTCTAAAATTAGTTATGATTTTTCAAAGTTTGTGACAGAAATGTGAAAAATCTGGCTAAAAATATATGTATGTATTTCATGCTTCCCTTTGAGTTCCACAAGATGTAGGCCACCTTTAATGATGCAAATGAGTTGTATTCATATAATTAAATATTAGAATGTGATGTATGAGCTCATATGGTCCATGTGACACTAAGTGAAATTTTTTACACGTAACGCAATGCTAAGAAATGTATTAAAATAATGCCATTTTCTTACCTCTTATATGAATTGCTTAATGTGAGACATAGATATAGTATGAAATGAGTTAGGAAATTATGGTGTTACATTCTTGGAATAATTTCTAAAGCCATACATATTCTTTAAACACTAACTTGGTCTAATAACCCCTTTTATAGTTCCAAAATGCACCTAATGAAGAAATATCCATTAACTAAATTCTAGACTCCATTCTTTCCTTTCATTTATGATTCTTGACTCCTTTTAAGTCTCTTGGAGTCATCACACAATTAAAACAAGGAGTTTAACTAGGTGTTGCTTCTTTAGGTCATATTATGGAACTTATGACACCAATTCATTCCCTAGGCCTTCTAAATTTTTTCTAAGATTTTCTCTCATTTTCATTCATCATATATAACTCAAAAATGAGGTTGAAAAATTTTAAAACTATCCTTAGGTACATGGAACCCTCTTGGCCAAGCCTATGCATCTTCTTGGCATCCATGGAGCTTATTTTGTTTTCTTAGTAGAAGATGCATATGGGGAGCCTTTTAGGGATCTTATGAGCTCATTCAAACACTCATTTAGGCCTATAAATTATTGTATCAAATCAGATTTTACAAGGGACACTAGAAACCCTAGGTTTTCTATCTTGTAATCTAATGGTTCTTTTGTTATTTTGTTTGCATATCCTTATTCTCCTTCCTTAAATTCCCAAGATTCACCCTTGGTTTTACCCAAAATCCATGCCTTCTTAAGGCTCCTTATGTTGGACGAACCAAGGAGAGAAGAGGAGAAGAAGTAGCTACCATAGGAATGGAGATTTACTTTGTTTCCTTGGCTTTTCTTGCTTGTTTCTCACTTTGCTTGGCCTCCTCTCTTCAAATCCGAATTTTTCCCTCTATTCTACCCTCAAAATAGATCCAAGAACTTCCATGAAACTATAGGAAAGAAGCGAAAATGGAGGAGAAGAAGTTTACTAAAAAAGAAAGCATGAAAAAGACCAAGAAAATCCTTGTTTTTCTCCTTCTTTTCTTCTCCTTCTTGTGCACCTCACCCTTAAAGTTCTTTCTCTAATTTAAGATAGAAACAAATGTGGCTGAATGAATAAGAAGGTGGGGCGCCTCATATATATATAGGTAGGTTAAGAAAGACTTTTCAAAAATTCCAATTTTGTCCCTTTGTCTTGGCATCTTTGTTTTTGGTTTGTTTTAACTCCTTTTTAAGAACCATCTTTTCCATTATAAAATTTAAGTCCTCAATTTAATAAAATGCCTTTGGAATCACTGAAATCGAACTTAAAACCTTTTTGAATGAATCCATCAAAGTTCAGGTCAACCGACGTTGAAAAACGTCTACCGGAGGGGTTTAACTATCTCGAGACTTCCTATGGTTTTCAGGGCCTTTAAGAATCCCAGAGAACTCAAAACTTTCATTTAAAAAGCCATTCTGTAAGAATTCCAAAATTTGCTAAAAATTACGAAAATACCATTACGTTTCGTCAACCTTTTGTTGAAATTCATTTCTTCATTGTAGTTCAATTTTTCTTTTCATCTGAGCCTGGGATTGTCATTTTTAAGAGTCTAGAATGCTACTTAAATTTTTTGGGACCTTAACTAATTCATTTCAGGGGACTTGCTTTGAAAATGCATCTGTTTCCATCATTTAACGAAAATCGAATATTATAAGAAGAGCACATCAAACTTAGAGCATTTCCTTTCTCATTAGATGGGGTAGCTAAAGATTGACTTTATTATCTTCAACCTCAAGCCATCATTTCATGGAATGAATTGAAGAAGATATTTTTAGAGAAATTTTTCCCTGCCTCAAGAACTGCTACCATCCAAAAAGAGATTAGTGGTATTAGATAGATGAGCAGAGAAATATTGTATGAGTATTGGGAAAGGTTTAAGAAACTATGTGTGAGCTGTTCTCACCATCACATCAGTGACCAACTTCTAATTCAATACTTCTATAAGTGCTTACTACCTATGGATAGAAGTATGGTTGATGCAGCTGTTGGTAGAGTATTGGTTAACAAAACCCTAATTGCTACTAGAGATCTTATTGTGAATATGGCATTGAATACACAATAATTCAGCACTAGAATAAACAGGGCAACTAAAGGTGTAAACAAAATCTGTACCACTCATATAGATCAACAAAGAATAGAAAATAAATTTGAGGAGTTAGCTTCCATAGTCAGATAACAAGCACTTCAGCAAAGACAACCTCAACAACTTCTTGTACCTCTATGTGGCATTTGTTCGTTAACCATACATGCCACAAATCAATGTCCCCAGTTGCAAGATAATATAGAATCATGTGCTAACATCTTTCTTAGTAGACCTTTACAGCAATAACAAAATAGATATGACCCTTATGCAGCAATATACAATCTTGGATGAAGAGATCATCTGAATTTGAGATATAGTAGTGGGTGATAAACACATATTTTATCTATTTTTATCCTCCTAAACTTAGACATTTTAGTTCCAAATATGGCTTTAAAACTTCAATTAGATAAGATTTCATGTTAATAGCCATTTCTATACTTTAAGAATTTAATTGCAAAATTTAGGAATTTTAATGCACAATTTTATTTTAAATTATTTTTGTAAATTTTCCTATTGAATTGTTCTTATTCTTTGTGCAGATTTTATTGGGCAATTGGAGATTTGAATGATAAATTGATTTGAAGAAGAGAAGGAGAAGAATTGGGCTCCCTCACGTGGCACATAATCACATTTCTCTACTATTGAGATAATACATTCCAGCCACATTAAGCACTCACATTAATTCACTCATGTTAGCTTCGTTGCATCAGCTCACTCGCACAAACAGCCACGGGCTTGGGAGGTCCATAAGAGACACAAGCTACAGGTTTCACGAGCTGAGCAGAACAAAGAGAGGCAACGAAGAGGCAGCTGAAGCTAAGAATGAAAGGCAATAAGTTGAAGTCTGTACAGCAGCTACAGAGCTAACAAAGAGTAGCTGCATGAAGAAAAAATCTGGACAGCAACGAACGAAGAAGCAGAAGCAGAGGAAAAGACGCTGGAGCTGGAAATCACGTCTGGACAGAATGCAGAAGCTACAACATGCACATAGATCATAATAAAATAAAAGCACTGGGACCCACACCTGATATCACAAGCAATGCGAAGCTGCTGAATAGAGCTGAAGCTACGACTTTAACGTTTGGCTGAGGAAGAAAGCCACAAGTCATGCAGAAACAGAGGAAGGAGCTTGCCACGGGTTCTGGTGCTTTGAGAAGGGGAGAGAAAGTTCACGAAGCTTGAAGTAGCAGCTGTAACAAGAAGCATTTGAGCTTGAACAGAAGGTGAAGTCATGCTCTGGAACGAAGAAGAAAATACAAGCATGCAGAGATAGGAATGTGGAACCCGACATGAACATGAACAAAGAAGCCACAGTTTCGTGCAGAATGAAGGAAGAACAAGCAAAAACACGAACTGCACAAAGAAGAAAATCACGTAGAGCAGAAGCTACAGTATGCATGTAGAATATATTATATTAACAATGGGGCCCACACTCATGCATAGTAGAAGAAACTTAAAGAAACTTAAACGTGGTTTCAGCGCACAAATGAGGAACAAAAGCTGAACACGTGGAATCACTTAAAGGCTCACGTGAGAGGAGAATTCACGCCATCAGCATCCCATTCATTCACGCCTCATTAATCCTTATTCCTTCGGTCATTGGCCTTTTAAAAACCCTCACCTCCGTCTTTATTCATTCACGCCTCATCAACCACTCATCTCGCCTCCATTCACTCCACGCCTCCACTCACACAACCATCTACCATTCCATTCTCCACTTTCCATCCACCAAATGAAGCTCTGATTCATCCATCTTGAGGCTAGCAAGGGAGGAAGCTCTTGAGTAGAAGTTTGAATCCATGGATGAAGAACAAATTATGGCTAAGATTTTCTTATTTTTCCTACACTTTTTCTTATTCTGTACAATCTCGGTTGAGTTGTATTTGATTTGGAATTTGTGTAATTAATTAGTGGCTGGTTAGACACTGATTAGGAGACTTTTTTTGTTGATTAATTGGTTGGATTTGAATCTGATTTCTCATTATTCTCTCTAATCTCCCATGTATGCCACGAAGGTGTTCGATGAATTGCATGAGTAAGGTTATGTGTTTAAATGTCTATTTGAGAATTCCTTGGTGTTTAGTTGGTTAATTAAACATTTTTGGATGATGAATCAGAAGATAATTAATTAGTTAATCAATCAAGTTGGATGTTCATTGATCTTAAGGACAAGAGTTAACGGTTTAATGTGGGATTGAGGTCTCAATTCAACATTAGATTATTAATCTCTTGAATCTTGAATGGTTATTCAAGATCATTTGCTAATGAACATAATTAAGAATTCTTAGGCCATAATTAATCACAATTGGAATAGGATAAGGATAGTGGATACCAAGAGACAATTCCTAAGCTAGTCACAAGCCATTATCTACCACAATTCATCTAATTAGGTAGCAATTAGGAATTTTAATTTAGTTTCATTTTAGAATAGTTTAATTCATTCAAAAACCCCCCAAACTAGATAGTTATAGGATCTTAGAACACTTAGAGAACCTAATTGAACATTGAATTCCAATTCCAAGGGAGATGACCTAGGTTGTGCCACTTGCTATATTTTTAGATCAACCTAGTTTTATTTTGAGGGTTGCACGACAAGCCCGTCAAAATTTGGCGCCGTTGCCGGGGATTTGGAGTCTCAATTGTTTGAGAAAGTTTTCTAAGTGTTTTTGTTTTGTTTTATCTTTGTTTTAGTTCTGTTTTGATTTGATTTTCGTTATGTTTTGAACTTGGAATCGGTTAATTTTGGTGTTGCGCGTTAAGTGTCCTGGTTGCTGGAATTTTCGTTTAAAGTGCCTAGAAAATTCTCATACTTTGTTTTTCAAGGTTTTTGGGTGTTTTGAGCAAAATTAATAGCAAAGCTATTCGGTGCACCATTTTTTGGCCAAATTCCAACGTTTGAGGCACTTTTTCTAATTTTTTAGTATTTTCTCGAATTTTTTAGGAATTTTTCAATTTTTCTGGATTTATCTTCTTTAATTTTTGTGAGTTTGTTTTGTGTCATTAGGCTCTGTTTTAGAGTGTTTTTCATTTTTAGGAACTTCTTATCTTCATTTGATTTGATTTTCTTAATTTTGAGTTAATTTTAGTTATAGTTGTTTGTGATTTTGCTTTGTGCTAAAAGTAATTGTACTTCTCATTTTATTTTTGCTTTTAAATGGATCCCTATTATTCTAATCAAGGTGTTTATGATCCTTATGCAAATGATAGGATTTCCAGAAAGTTGGATAATCTCAATACAATGCTTCAAGGCTTGCTTGAACAACAAAGACAAGAACAACAAGCCCAACAATACCAACAATTCCAACCACCATGCTATCAACCACACCATAATCCATATGAAGTTCACCCCAACTATCAAACATACCATAACCCATATGAGATTCACCCAAATTACCACCATCATCATGAGCCATATCATACCTTCCATAGGCAAGAGCCACAATATCATCCTTACAATTACTATGAGGGGTACATGCAACAAGAGCCCCAGAGGGAACCAAGTTTGGAAGAGAGGATGATAGAGCATTTAAAGGCCTATAATCTTCGAATCCAACAAAGGGATGCCGAACATCTTCAATTCAAACAAGAACATGAACGGTGGTATCTTGAAATGCAACAAAGGCTTGACAACATGATGAAGGATTCAGGAATTCAATTGAATCAACCGACTTCAAGTGCTAATGAATCAATTGAAGAGCAAATTAGAAGGGAATGTATAGAAGAAGAAGAGTCTTATCCATTAGGTAATATCCTTCCATCTTCTAATGTTTTACAATTTGTTAGAACTGAATCTAGTATGCATGATAGCACTTCGATTCCCGATGCATATAATGTTGTCGATTCTGAATTACATGATGATGTTGTTGATGAGGAATTAATTGTTGAATCTCCTGATGTGGTTGATTGTGGTAATGCATTGAACAAAACTGATACATTTGTTGATGCTCATGAACCCTTGTGTACTGATGCACTTGGGATGTCTACTCCTAGCTGTGATTATAGTGAAAATTTCATTTCTGAATCAAATGATGAATCTCTTGAGTCTAGGGTAGTAGATAAGTGTGGGGGTGACTTAGAATATGATGATCATGCTATTCTTGGTGTGGGATTAGTTGATAAGTCTGTTGATGATGCACCTATTGAGTTTAGAGACAACATGCCATCTGGATCATGTGACATAACTGATTTGGATGCATTTCTTGATTCTATGTGTGTTGAATCTACTATATGTGATGAATACTCTCAGATTAATTCTTCCATTGAGACTAGTGAGTCCATCACATATACTGATCATTATGATTCCTCACTAGCATGTCATGATGTGACTGATGAAATGGTAGATGTAACATGTGAAGAGGATATAGATATTGAAATTGTTGGACAACTTGTTAATAATTCAGACTCAAATTTGCAATGCTTATGTGATGAATTGCATACATGTCCTATATGTGCTGAGATTAATGAGTTTCTGGAGTCTGATAAATCTGCTGAATCCATGAAATCCCTTGCTTGCACTGAAAATGAGACTGATTCTACTGATCATGCTAGTATTGATGATGGTATACAAAGTTATAATGCTGATATTGAACATCTTGTTGATTCTTGTGCTGTTGTTAATGCTAGTGAGAGACTTGATGTTATTTTTGATAATTGTCTAGAATTTTGTGAGCCTACTGATGTCTCTCTGATCAGGGAAGATGCTGTCTCTATTGTTGAGAGTCCTGAACAGATTCCTAAGTTTGGTGAAGTAGTTTCCAACAAATCACAGACTCTCCCAGTAGAGGAAAAACAACTGTCAGACACCTTGAACTCAAAGGATTGTGAGAAGTTACAATTTAATTTTCCTGTAGATGTAGTGACTCTTACCGATGAGAGTCAAGTAGATTTTATTGGCTTTGATAGATATTTAGAGAGTCTAAAGTCTAGTGTTTTTAAATTTGATTTTAGATTTTCTTTCTTTAGTTTTAAATCTTCTAATTTCGATTTTTATTCTTTTCTTGGTTCTAAATTTGCTGAAAATGACTTTCCTAAACTACTGATGGTTGAGGAAGTCCATGGGTCATCATTGAATGATCAATCAAAATGCTTTAAAGTAGTGAGACTTAAACTTCTGGAGTTAAGAAGGAATAAAGTAGTTTTAATTTTTGTTTTTGATACGTATGATTAGTTAGTCTTTAATAAAGTTCTTTGTAGTTTAGGATTTAGTTTCTTTTTCTTTTCTACATTACAGTTTCTTTTATTTTTATTTTGTAGGTAATAAAAAGGTGCTAACCGGCTACAAAGGAAATCTGAGCCACCTTGAGATCTCCATTTTCAAGCTCATCTGGTTGTATACTTTCCCTTTCTACTATTTATCTTGTGTTGTTTATCTGTTTACTGGACTAGTGCTGGCATTGAGGACAATGCAACATTTAAGTGTGGGGGAGAGAGTCATTTCATTCCATCCATTTTTTTTTTTCAAAAAATTTTTTAGAAAATTTTTGAAAAATAGCGTGATTTTTCTTCAATTTTTCTGTAAAAGTTGCAAGTTAAGATAATTTTAGCTTGGATTCACTTAGACATGACAAGTGATGGATCTTGTATTTTGATTTAAGTGAAGTGGCAATGAATTTGATTTTAATGAATTATTTAATAGCAATTAGCTGGTGAGGATTTGAGCCTTAATTGTTTAATTCTAGTGTGTTTTCACCTATCTTTGTTTCACTCTAGAACTTGTCTTGATTCTTTGTTGAGACCATAATTGCATTTGCATGCATGAAAATGATAAGGCATTCCTTTCTATTTTAGCTAGTGAGCCAAAAAGCCAACCCTATATGCATTTTATCCATTGTTTTAGCCACTTCGAGCCTTGATTTTCTTTTCTTGTTAAACCATAGCCAAATAAAAAAATAAAAAAAAAAATCTCCACCTTGTTTTAAGATGCCTTAGAGATTTCAAGGAGCATTGCACTTGTTTGGGATGAGAGAATGTGTGCTTTGCATCCATTAAGGCCATTGTTATTCAAAGAATTTGTTCAAAAAAAACAAAAATTGCAAATGCAAAGAAAAGAATAAAAAAAAAAAAGGAAGAAGTAATTTAGATTGAGTTTATAGTTGCTGTTCTAATGGAAAATAAGGCCTTGAATGCACACTCTTCCCTATCCTAGATTGTCATTGAGTGCTCTTGAAATTCTAAGGTATCCATTTGTTTTGTATTTTCCTTGTTTTTGTTATCCATTCATTTCGTTCCCTTAACCCCATTACAACCTTTAATAAAGTCCTTTGATTTGTGCTTTGCATCTAGCATAGGTGGTGGAGACTTAGAAGCTAGACAAGCTTATGGTAGTGAGCTTTGATAGGTGGGATTTGAGTGATATACATTGCCCATAAACACTTGAGAGTGAGAGTAAACACTAATCCATGTGAGAGGCTATGCATTTCAATTCATTCTTTTCAAATAAATTGCCATGGAGCTTAATTCTTGATGCAAGTGAAGTTAACTTAGATTGTTGAAGTGTTGAAGAGTTGTGATTAGTCTCTAGCTTGTAATTCTTACACTCTCTTTCCCATTTTCATTTCCTACTTGCCATTCTACTAGCCAGATCCTTCAATTCATTCTTCATCTTGGATTTTAAGTTTTGCCCAGGAGTGCAAAGGTTTAAGTGTGGGGGAATTTGATAAACACATATTTTATCTATTTTTATCCTCCTAAACTTAGACATTTTAGTTCCAAATATGGCTTTAAAACTTCAATTAGATAAGATTTCATGTTAATAGCCATTTCTATACTTTAAGAATTTAATTGCAAAATTTAGGAATTTTAATGCACAATTTTATTTTAAATTATTTTTGTAAATTTTCCTATTGAATTGTTCTTATTCTTTGTGCAGATTTTGTTGGGCAATTGGAGATTTGAATGATAAATTGATTTGAAGAAGAGAAGGAGAAGAATTGGGCTCCCTCACGTGGCACATAATCACATTTCTCTACTATTGAGATAGTACATTCCAGCCACATTAAGCACTCACATTAATTCACTCATGTTAGCTTCGTTGCATCAGCTCACTCGCACAAACAGCCACGGGCTTGGGAGGTCCATAAGAGACACAAGCTACAGGTTTCACGAGCTGAGCAGAACAAAGAGAGGCAACGAAGAGGCAGCTGAAGCTAAGAATGAAAGGCAACGAGTTGAAGTCTGTACAGCAGCTACAGAGCCAACAAAGAGTAGCTGCATGAAGAAAAAATCTGGACAGCAACGAACGAAGAAGCAGAAGCAGAGGAAAAGACGTTGGAGCTGGAAATCACGTCTGGACAGAATGCAGAAGCTACAACATGCACATAGATCATAATAAAATAAAAGCACTAGGACCCACACCTGATATCACAAGCAATGCGAAGCTGCTGAACAGAGCTGAAGCTACGACTTTAACGTTTGGCTGAGGAAGAAAGCCACAAGTCATGCAGAAACAGAGGAAGGAGCTTGCCACGGGTTCTGGTGCTTTGAGAAGGGGAGAGAAAGTTCACGAAGCTTGAAGTAGCAGCTGTAACAAGAAGCATTTGAGCTTGAACAGAAGGTGAAGTCATGCTCTGGAACGAAGAAGAAAATACAAGCATGCAGAGATAGGAATGTGGAACCCGACGTGAACATGAACGAAGAAGCCACAGTTTCGTGCAGAATGAAGGAAGAACAAGCAAAAACACGAACTGTACAAAGAAGAAAATCACATAGAGCAGAAGCTACAGTATGCATGTAGAATATATTATATTAACAATGGGGCCCACACTCATGCATAGTAGAAGAAACTTAAAGAAACTTAAACGTGGTTTCAGCGCACAAATGAGGAACAAAAGCTGAACACGTGGAATCACTTAAAGGCTCACGTGAGAGGAGAATTCACACCATCAGCATCCCATTCATTCACGCCTCATTAATCCTTATTCCTTCGGTCATTGGCCTTTTAAAAACCCTCACCTCCGTCTTTATTCATTCACGCCTCATCAACCACTCATCTCGCCTCCATTCACTCCACGCCTCCACTCACACAACCATCTACCATTCCATTCTCCACTTTCCATCCACCAAATGAAGCTCTGATTCATCCATCTTGAGGCTAGCAAGGGAGGAAGCTCTTGAGTAGAAGCTTGAATCCATGGATGAAGAACAAATTATAGCTAAGATTTTCTTATTTTTCCTACACTTTTTCTTATTCTGTACAATCTCGGTTGAGTTGTATTTGATTTGGAATTTGTGTAATTAATTAGTGGCTGGTTAGACACTGATTAGGAGACTTTTTTTGTTGATTAATTGGTTGGATTTGAATCTGATTTCTCATTATTCTCTCTAATCTCCCATGTATGCCACGAAGGTGTTCGATGAATTGCATGAGTAAGGTTATGTGTTTAAATGTCTATTTGAGAATTCCTTGGTGTTTAGTTGGTTAATTAAACATTTTTGGATGATGAATCAGAAGATAATTAATTAGTTAATCAATCAAGTTGGATGTTCATTGATCTTAAGGACAAGAGTTAACGGTTTAATGCGGGATTGAGGTCTCAATTCAACATTAGATTATTAATCTCTTGAATCTTGAATGGTTATTCAAGATCATTTGCTAATGAACATAATTAAGAATTCTTAGGCCATAATTAATCACAATTGGAATAGGATAAGGATAGTGGATACCAAGAGACAATTCCTAAGCTAGTCACAAGCCATTATCTACCACAATTCATCTAATTAGGTAGCAATTAGGAATTTTAATTTGGTTTCATTTTAGAATAGTTTAATTCATTCAAAAACCCCCCAAACTAGATAGTTCTAGGATCTTAGAACACTTAGAGAACCTAATTGAACATTGAATTCCAATTCCAAGGGAGATGACCTAGGTTGTGCCACTTGCTATATTTTTAGATCAACCTAGTTTTATTTTGAGGGTTGCACGACAAGCCCGTCAGTGGGTGTAACCAACAGCAATAGAAATTTAATGTTCTTGGCACAAGCAACCAATAACCTGTGAGACAACCCATGCAACAGATGCATAAGTCAGAACCAAGTCTAAAAGATATAGTGAAATAGTTAGCAACAAATACAATCCAATTCCAGCAACGAACAGAGACAACAATCCAAAGTTTGGAGACCCAAATTGGCTAACTTGCAACAAATATCAATGAATTGAAAAATCAAGGTTCTAGCCAATTACCTTCATAGGCCGTGACCAACCTAACAGGCCATGTCGATGTAATAATGATGAAGGCTATATTTCATATATTTTCCCCTTCTAATTAGGCATTTTGATAAATAATTGATGATATTTTGAGCTTTAAATTGGATATTATTTAGTTTAGAAAATAATTTCATTTTTTAGAATTTTGTTGAATAAATTAAGATTTTTAATGATTTTACTTTATTTTATTTTATTTTCTTAGATGATGATTTCATTTCATTTTATTTTATCTTATTTTGTTTTGTTTTGTTTTGGGCTTTGATATTTATTTTTGTTTTTATTTCTTTTTACTTAGGGAAATTTGCATGAAAGGTAGCTCAAAATGTGTGGCTTACTCATTCACTTATACACAAATGCAAGCCACAGACATCCACGTCTTCCTGCACTGCTTGAGCAGCCCTTCACTCAACATTAATACACATGCATGACTCAAAAAGGAAGCCACAGCATCAACATCTCACATGTAACAAAGCAACATCCAGCAGAAACATGCATGAAGAGAAGCAAGAGAAGAAGTGGAATGAAAGACTTGAGCAAGGAGTAGAACGAGTTGATAAACGAAGAGCACGACGGGACGAGTAAAAAAATGACGTGGAAGAATAACGTGGACTGGTTGGAATAACGCGAGGAAGAAAATCCATAAGGAAGGATGCGTGAAGCAAGAAGAAAAAGGCAGCACACGTGATCAGTAAATAATGCAAGGGAGAATAACACGTGAAGAAAAGAATTAGAGACTGCAGACCATGTTCCATAATTCATCAACATCATGTTAGGGCACATAAATTTCCAGCATGTAAGACACATATACATACATGAAGGAAGCTATAGGCAATTGGCAAATGAAGGGAGCATGTGAAAAATAAAAGAAATCACGTGAGAATGAGGCAAAGGGCTAAGCACACAATATAACACTTCATTCCATGCATCCATCATCCTTCATTCCATTCCTTCATCCAACAGCCTCTCATCCTCCATTCCCACTCCATTCCACCTCCAATGAAGCTCTAGTCTTCCATCTTGTGATTAGCTTGGAAGAAGTCCTTGGAAAAGCTTGAATCCATGGAGAAGAGCACAAAATTTTGGCTAAGATTCTCTTAATTTCCTATACTTTTTCTCTTTCATATATTATCTTGGTTAAGTTGTATTTGATAGGGAATTTGTGTAATTGTAATTAGTGGCTAGTTAGACACTAATTAGAAAATCTTTTTGTTGATTAATTGGTTGGATTGGACATTGAATTTTGCATTTCCCTCTAATTTTTCATGTATGCCACAAAGGTGTTTGATCAAATGCATAAGTAAAATTATGAGCTTTATTGTTTGATTTGAGGATTTCTTAGTATTTAGTTAGTTAATTAAACATCTTAGGGTGATGGTTCAGAGGCTAATTAATCGGTTAATTAATCAAATTGAGTGTTCATTGATCCTAATGACAAGAATTAACAATTTAATGCGGGATTAAGGTTTTAATTCAACATTAAATTGTTAATCCCTTGATTCTTGCGTGGTAACTCAAGATAATTTGTATTGAACACAATTAGGGACTCTTAGGCTAGAATTAATCACAATTGGATTAGGATAAAGGTAGTGGATACTAAGGGACAAATCCAAAACTAGTCACAAGACCATCATTCACCCATAATTCAAACAATTAAGTAGCAATTAAGAATTTTATTTCAATTTCAATTTACTTAGTTTAATTAGATAAAAAACCCCCTTAATTTAGGTAGTTCTAGAGTCCTTTATCACTTAGAGAACCCAATCAAATATTGAACTCCATTTCCAAGGGAGATGACCTAGGTTGTGCCACTAGCTATATATTTAGTCTAACCTAGTTTTATTTTGAGGGTTGCGTAACAAACCCGTCAAATAACTTTGAAGAGTGGTAAGAAAATGAATGGGCCCATCACATCTCCAATAGAGGTATTGTAAGAAAAGGAAGGTGACAAAGAATAATAGCCCCCTTTAATCCAAGGTAAGAACATTACAAATAAGGGAGAGAATTTCACATACACCATACCCCTACCATTCCCCGACCGAATTACACAGTCCAAAAAAATCATAGAGGCTAAATTGGATAGGAAAATTATAGAGACGTTCAAAAAAGTAAAAATAAATATCCCTCTCTTAGAAGTAATCAAACATGTTCCAAAATATGCAAAGTTACTTAAGGAGCTGTGCACACATAAGAGGAAGTTGAAAAGGAATAAACAAAAGTTAGCATAGGGAGAAATGTATCAGCTTTGATTCAACAAGCTATACTCACTAAATGCAAAGATCCTGGCACATTCACCATTCCTTGCACAATAAAGAATATGCAATTTAGTAATGCTATGTTAGATTTAGGAGCTTCCATTAATGTAATGCCTAAGTCTATGTATTCTTCTTTGTAGATTAGAGAATTGAAGCCTATGGGAGTAGTGATTCAGTTTGCAAACAAAAGCATAACCTACCCTGCAGGAGTACTTAAAGAAGTTCTTGTAAAGGTAAGAGATTTAATTTTTCTTGTTGACTTTTATGTTCCAAACAATGAGGATGACAATATACATAGATATGCACCACTGATTCTAGGTAGACCATTTTTGAAAATTGCTAAAATGATAATTAATGTGTATGATGGTACTTTATCAATGGAATTTGGTAGTGATATTGTTCATTTTAACATTCTTAATGCCATGCAACATGCTTAAGAAGAACACTCCATGTTGCATGTAAATATGATAGACTTGTTAGTTGCTGATGCTTGCATGGACATGGATACTGACATGGTTGAATTTAGATGCAATTCAATATTTAGAATGTTGTGATGGACTTAATAAATGTACTGCTTGTTATGAGATTAATGCATTCTTGAATTTTGCTTTTGATTTTCATCCTAATTCTATCAATTTATTTGATACTATTTCCTTTGTTGAGAAAAATGAACAAGTAGAGGTTGTTGTACCTTTAAATTAACAAATATTAGTACCTTCCATACAACAACCACTCACACTTGAACTCAAACCTTTACCTGACAATCTCAAATATGCTTTCTTGGAAGAAGTAAACGAATTACCAATAATAATAGCAAATAACCTTTCACCTGATCATGAAATAAGGTTGTTAGAATTGTTAAAGGAAAAGAAAAAAGCAATAGGTTGGACATTGGTAAATATTCTAGGGATTACCCCTTCCACGAGTATGCACAGAATTTTATTAGAAGAAAGAGCCAAACCAATAAGGTAACCACAAAGAAGACTCAATCCCATGATCTTAGATGTTATAAAGAAAGAGGTAAGTAAATTACTTTTAACTGGTATTATTTACTCCATATCTAATAGCAAATGGGTGAGCCCAATGCAGGTAGTCCCTACAAAGATAGGTATCATTATGATTCCCAATGAAAAGAGTGAGATTATCCTTATGAGAGTTCAAAATAGTTTGGGAGTCTGTATTGATTATAGAAAGTTAAATCAGGCTACTAAAAAGGACCATTTCCCTCGTCCTTTCATAGATCAAATGTTAGAAAGATTGGCAAGCAAATCTTATTACTATTTTTAGATGGTCTTTTTGATTACTTTTAGATTCACATTGCTCCAGAGGACTAGAAAAAGACTACATTTACCTGCCAATTTAGTACCTTTGCATATAGAAGGATGCCGTTTAGACTTTGTGACACTGTAGCTATAAAGTTCCTACTCAATAAGCCTGATGCGAAATTGAGACTCATTAGGTGGATGCTACTCTTACAAGAATTTGACATAGAAATTAGAGATAAGAGTGGTGTAGCAAATCTTGTGATTAATCATTTGAGTATAATACCTCACTCTTCAGATTCATCTACTATTAGGGTTAGTTTTTCAAATAAGCAGTTGTACTTATTGTATGATAAAGATCCCTAGTATGCAGATATGGTAAATTTCTTACTTGCTTTTGAATTGCCTATTTATTTTAAAAAGCACCAAATTAATAAACTTAAGAGTAAAGCAAAATATTATGTTCGAGATGACCCTTACTTGTGGCATATGTGTAATGACTAGATTATTAGGAGATGTATCCCTGACCATGAGTTTATATCTATTTTGTATTTTTGTCATACACTTGCATGTAGTGGCCATTTTGGTCCTCAACGTACTGCTAAGAAGGTTCTAGATTTTGGACTATTCTACCCCACCTTATTTAAGGATGCATGTGCTTTCTATAAGAATTGTATCTAATGCCAACAAACAAGTAATATTTCTCGTATGATTGAGATATCTCAACAACCATTTGTTATACTGTGAGATATTTAATATTTGAGGTATTGATTTCATGGGACCATTTTCTATTTCTTTCGGTTTCACATATATTATTTTGACTATTGATTATGTTTCAAAGTGGGTTGAAGCAAAAGCCACAAAGACTAATGGTTCTTCTGTGGTTGTGGACTTTGTTAGATCTCATATTTTTGCAAGTTTGTTATACCCAGAGCAATTATCAGTGATCAAGGCTTCCACTTTTGTAATAGAAACATGCAAGCCCTCCTTTACAAGTATGATGTGCTCCATAAAGTAGCCACCCCTACCATCTGCAAACAAATGATCAAGCAAAAGTTTCAAATAAAGAGATAAAACAAATTCTGAAGAAAACAGTGCAATCTAATAGAAAGGATTAGAGAAAAAGATTGGAGGATGCACTATGAGTTTATCGTACTACTTACAAAACTCTTATAGGCATGTCACCTTATAGGTTAGTTTTTGGTAAAGCATGTCACTCACTAGTTGAGATTAAGCATAGAGCCTATTAGGCAGTAAAGAAGTATAATATGGATCTATCTCAAGCCGATTCTTAAAGAAAATTACAACTTCATGTCATACCACATATATTCCATTATCATACTCTTCCATTCAAGGCTATTATATCCATTTTTCCCCATGAACTTACAAGAAAAGTATAAAAATAATGCACTTTTGTTACGTAACATCGAGTGCGTCATATGGGCCCCATGGATGGTCCAACATCATTCCTTACTCAATTATCACTTGTACAAGTCAAAAACAATCTAAAACATCAAGCAATCCATGAATTTCAAGCTTAGAATTACGGATTTTTCTTCATTCACCTTGGACAGCATATAGCAAATTTCAGGGGAAAATTTAAAAATTCATACTTAAATGTAAAAAAATTGAAATCTTCCATACTATAGCTTCTTGGAAAGCTATAAGTGTTGAATTTATATTAAAAATAATTTCAAGTCATGAAATAGCATTCAGACCATGTTTGATATTAAAAAAGGCATAAAGATCCGACTAGCTACTGGTTCTAATATAAATTTCTGATATAAATTTCAAAAATTTCTAATTAATTCCAAAAAAATCTAATCCATGCAAATATACCAATATAGAATTTTATGGATGTTAGATAGAGGGAAAAAATAATTTTAGACCATTCCAAATTCGTTCAGGCCACAAAAATTAATCAAATAGTAACACAGGTCTAACTAGAAGCCTGATGCTGGACAGCAACTTTAAAACTTCATATCTTCCTCTCTAGACATCTAAATGGGATGATTCTAGTTGGAACAAGTCATTAGGAAGGTCTAGTTTCTGTTTATAAAATTTCATAGCAATTGAACATCATTTGCCCTATGAGTGATATAGAACAATTTTCAGACCAAAGCTACAGTAACAGTGACCAAATTAGAAAATTTTTCCAATTTCAAAAATTTATCAAATATTTTGTAGAGCTCCAAATAATACCCACTTTAACTTCTAAAATTCTCTCAACAAGATCTAGATGCATGTCAAATTTTAGACCAAGAAGAGTTCATTTGGACAAAAAGTGGTATAGCTTATCAAAATAGCCATTATTGTTCCTTATGATGTACCAACTTGTCCAAATGGCCTCCTTTAATGTTTGACACCTCTTGAGCAAGTTTAAAAACACAAATATGACTTGTAGGAACTGCCCAAGTAGTCCCAAATACCATGCATCTCATTTTTACCATTCCACATCCAAGATTACACAAACATCTCAAGCCATCAAGAAGTCAAAATCCATATTTACATTGATCTAGTGTCACATAAGATTTACATGGCATCCATACATCATATTATATTTGCTAAACCCATTACATCACAAAAATAATATGTACAAAG
Organism: Erythrophleum fordii; assembly: GCA_032878935.1. Classification (NCBI taxonomy): domain Eukaryota; kingdom Viridiplantae; phylum Streptophyta; class Magnoliopsida; order Fabales; family Fabaceae; genus Erythrophleum; species Erythrophleum fordii. The sequence continues at coordinate 855,096 of JAVQMF010000025.1, read as the reverse complement.
CCACTTTGATATTCAACTACAATTTAGACTACATAATAGGCAAAGTAAGGCTTTTTAATGTTCTTGGCTTGCATTTTCTTGTCTTTGAGCACCACTTAGACATTTTAAGAGTGAGAGGGAAATGAGAGTGAAATTCTAAGAATCTTAATAGTTTACACACCCATTCACATATACATTCAAAGCATACATGCCTCAAAATCACAAGTGTGTAAACATAAAGTGTGTAATGCCACATTTCTATGCCACATTTACACATCAAACCATTTTCATACTCTAGGGACTTTTAGTTTTACCTCACCCCATTCCTAGAACTTTTGGATTTGTCTTACCTTCAGCCTTAAAACTTTTGACTTAGCCTCACCCATTCAAGGGACTTTTGGCCTAGTCTCACTTATACCTTGAGACTTTTAACACATCCTCACCCATATTAAGGGACTTTTGCCATCACCTCACCCTTATGAGCCAATCTCATAACCAAACCATTCAAGAATACACATTGGTACGAATGTAACATTAAGACATCAAGTGGCATGTTATCAAATCACAAGAGTACATGCGAACACATGATGACATACATATGCACACAAGAATGCATGAAGAATAAGGTGAAAAGCTACCTTTCAATTGATGCAAGCTTTCTTTGCTTTACTCCCTCCCTTTTTTGGCCTCACAAGGACACTTAGGTGGTGGGATGTTCTCTTGGCCTAAACATTACAAATAACACATAATCACATACTTGAAGCAAGTCAGGACACTAAACTAAAACTTGAATACACACTTGGTTTCATAAGTGGCATAATAGTCCTATAATTGGCCTAATGAAGCAACTCTCACATTTCAAGTTCTAGGCTCCCATATCTTCCCATTTCTAAACCTCTTGAACTCAATTAAGGTCCTTGGAGCCCTCATATAACCACTTGCACAAGTGGAAAATCAAGTTATTTCTTAAGCCATCATTATGGACACCATTATCCCATCTCTCATTCCATGGCTTCTAAATTTTTTCCAATGATTCCTTCCATCTTCTAACATCATAAGGAGTCCCAAACCAATGCTAGAACAAATTAAAACATCTTCCAACCTCATGCTCTTGCCTTGGCTAAACATATGGAGTAAAGTGGGGTTCTTGGACTTCTTGATTTTTCCTTAATGGGAGAGCCACTTGGGGAGGTTTCTAAGAGTCTTAAGCGCTCAATGGAACACTTAAATAGTCAAAAAAATATCCACACAAAATTATATTTCAAGATTCCCTTAAAAAGACAACACTTTTCTAACTTAATTTCTATTACTTTGTCTTGCAATTTCTTAGCATTTTCCATCTTCCCATAGCCTAAAACACTAGTTTTTCCCTTGTTCTTGGATAGAACTTCCTCCTCCTTTATGGGTCTAGTTTGAGGCGTGACACCTCTTAGGAAGAGCAACAAGGAAGAAGCAACAAAAGCAAAGGATTACCTTGGATTTCAACTTGTTTTCATGAGCTTTTCTCCTTGGTTTGTTGCTCCTCCAAATTTTTGAACAATCCCCCTCTGTTCTAGACTAGAAATAGACCCAAAACATTTCATTAAATTCATAGGAAGAGAGGAGGAAGAGAGGATAAGAGGTTTCCTAAAGGAAGAACACAAATTTTTCATGATTTTCTCACCTTTTCTTGGCTTTTCTTTCTCCCTTTTTCTCCTCCTTTTGTGCACCTAAGAGAGTAGCTCCATTTTCTATTTTTAGGTAGAAAGAAGGTTGGCCTAAATGGGAGGAGAAGAAACGTGAACATATGAAAGGATTCAAGACAATTTAGGAAGCTTCCATTAGTAATTCTTTCCAATTTTGCCCTTTCCGTAATGGCATTTTATTCCGGCTTCATTTTATCTCCTTTTTTAGAATCATCTTTTTCATCATAAAATTTAGGTTCCCAATTTAATAAATGCCTTTCGAATCACTCAAATCAGAGCTAAAACCTTCCTGAATGAATCTGTCAAAGTTCAGGTTCATCATCATTGGAAAAAGTACATCGAAGGGGCTTTGCCAGTCTCGGGGCTTCCCATGATTTTTGGAGCCTCTGGGAACCTTGGATAACTTAAAATTTTTGTTTAAAAATCCCTTCTGTGTATTTTTCCAAAGTTACACTTATTTACAAAAATGCCACTAACCTTTTGACAAATTTTTCGAATCACTCCAACTTCGATTTCTAGGCAACTCAAGACTCAAATCTTTTTTTTATTATTTAAAATTTTATCAAATTTTTTATTTGGCCTTGAATCACTTATGTCAAGGAACTTGCTATTTAAACCTACTCATTACGGTGTTTTTACAACGTATTGGATGTTACACTTCATGAGCTTGAAGAAATTCAGTTTGAAGCCTATGAAAACTCTAGAATTTACAAGAAGAAAACCAAGGTTGTGTATGATAAGATGATTGAAAGAAAAGAGCTTCATGTTGGTGAAAGTGTACTCCTCTGCAATTCTCGCCTAAAGCTAATGCCTAGTAAGTTACATTTTAGATGGATTGGTCCATTTGTGGTTACTCATGGTTTTCCTTATGGTGTAGTTGAGATTATAAATAAATTAACGAACAAGTGCTCCTCAGTAAATGGACAAAGGCTTAAGCATTTTTATGAGGGATTTTAGGAGCAAATAGTGGAGGAACTGCACCTTTATAACATTTCATACACTAGAACCATTTAGTTGTATTTCTTTTCTTCCTCTTTTCCTTTCTTGTCTTCTCTTTAATTGATGAATTGGATTACTATTACTTTGAGGATGACGTAAAAATTAAGTGTTAGGGGGGAGGAGAAATTACTCATTCTGCTTTCTTGGTTTTGTTTTTTAGAATTTTTGTACCTTTTTCTTGTTTTTCTTGCAATTTTTTTAGTTTTTCTTAAAAAATAAATAAATTGAAACAATTTAAGTTTGGAAGTATTTCAATATGATTAAGAATCAATTTTTTTTTTCTAGAGTTCAAGTAAATTGGCAATGAATTTGATTTCAATGGATTCATGCGGTAATTTTAAACCCGTGAGGATTTTGGGCCTTCTATTGTTTCCTCCTTCTGAGAGCATTCACCTATCATGATGTTTACTCTAGAACTTATTTTGATTCTTAATTAAAACTATATTTGCATAAGCATTCATAAAGATGATTACGGCATTCTTTCTTCTTTTCTTTTATTGTAGCCAAAGCCAAATAGCTATCTTTTATCCTTTGTTTTTGTTCCCTTTTTTATCCTTTTATGTTTTCTTTTTTTACCCTTTTAGCCATGAAAAAAAATATATTTCCCACCTTGTTTAGAATAATTTTGATTATTAAAAGTATTATATCTTAATAAGGTGGATAAATGTGCAGTTTACATCAATTTTGAGCGAATTAATATGTTCACTTTATAGATGTCTAAAAAAAAGGAGAAGAAAAGAAAATATTTATGAAAAAAAAAGAAAGGAGAAAAATAGAAAAAAAAAAAGAAGTGGTAAAAAAGATAAAATAAAAAAATTGAGAAAATAAAATCACTTTGATTTTCGTTGTACTTTTCATTGAGCACATATTGGGTTACAACAAATAAAAACTTGAAATGCACATTTATTCCATCTTATGTTTTTTTCATTGCTCTTAATGATTTTAAGTGTCTGCTTTATGTCTCTTAGTTCTTTTGTTTACATTTATTTCATACCTTAGCCCCATTACAACCTTAAATAAAAGTGCTTTTGATTTTATGTGTTACTTGTGACTTAGTTAGTGGAGATTGAAAAGATATACAAGCCTATGATAGTGTTGTTGAAAGGTTGAATTTAAGAGGAATGTTTGACCTAAACACTTGAGAGAATTGAGAGTAAACACATAACCAGTGAGGAACTACCACTTTAATTCATTTTTTTTATCAATTAGAATTGCCATGCTACTTGTTTTTCTTCGATTAGCAAGAAAGATTACCTTTGACTATTGAATATCTAAAAAGCTTGAATTGTATTTAGCTTGGCAATTTTGCATTTTCGTTTTGTTTTCCTTTTTTATTTTTTTTATTTTGCCCAAGAGTACAAAAGCCTAAGTGTGGGAAATTTTGATATTTTAATATTATTATATTTTATATTTCTCATATTTAGTCTTAATAATAAATTATTATGGGTAATTTGATAACTTTGGGCTTATTTTATATTAAGTGGGCTTAACTTAGATTAATGGACTTGAAATGCATTTTTATTATATTTATCTAATAGAGGTCCAATTATTTTTAATTGTATTTTGCAGGATAGAAGATTCCTAAAAGGATTGGATTAGAAGACTCCTATAAGAATTTGGATATTATCTTATTAAGTTACTAAAGGATTTGGATATTACTTCAAGATTAGCTTGAAGATTAGTATTAGATTTCTTATAAGTGAAGGCAACTTCGCCTATTTAAGGAAGAGAAGTCATCAATACACATACTCCATCTTCTCTATTTCTTATTCTTATTTTCATCTTTTCCCATGGCTTGCTACTTTTCTCGATGATTAATCCAAAGTCTGAACCTTGCAGGAAACTTGAGTCCATGTTTGTATAGAACTTTAATTTGGATTTTAATTTCAGAAGTATTTTGTTCTTGTTCTCTTTGTTTTTATGTAATTATTATTATTCTAGTTAGATAAATTTTGTTGCATGATTTCTTATTCATCTTATCTATCTGAGAATGTATTTTGACTTAATCAGTTGATTAATCAAATAAATTTATTCTGAACTACATTAGGATTCTGCGTGCATCTCTTGTCAAATGCAAAATATTTTGGCTTCATATTGTTGATGGAAGCGTGATTACGTTCTGATTAGCAATACAAACTAATTAAAATCCTAAACTGTAGTTTAGGAATATTAATTGAAATAACTAGAGGATTGAAAATCAAATTAGAGGCATTTTTAGGTGACAAAGATAGGGAACTATCAGAAGAAAAATTTTGGATTGGTTATGTATTATTTTAATTAAATTAAATTTTATTACATTTCATTAATTAATTTGTTATTCAGTTTAATTAGTTCAATTTTATATTCGAACTCTCAATTCTCACAATTTTATATTTTCAGATCTTAAACTAATTAATTTGATTAATAGCTCCGTGGAAGATGACCTGTTAAGCATTATACTGCAAACTAGTGAAAATTCACTAATCTTGGCCAGTGCGACAACTACGATTGAGCAGTAAAATTTCTTTACCAGTGGTGCAGCATATTGTATGGATGGCTAAAATTATACTAACATTTAATTAATTGGTCATGACATTTAATACCATATAAGCTAGATACCTAGTTAATTTTTGTGATTTTAAAGTGTAAGAATAGTTTAAGATTGTTTCATTGGTGACTTATTGTGAAGCTTCATTGAAGGGACCATAAACCCAATAGAACTTGGTATGCCTACATACAATTTCTCACAATTTCCTTCCATTGCTTAGACATTTTATCTTTTACATTCTTGAACCTTAATCAATTATAGTTGCTTTCTACTCCTTATATAATTGAGGTAAACAATGTTGATGCAATTCTCAAATTGACAAAAAAGATATTGAGAATTTTTTAGGGCGATTGCTAATCATAAAAATAGGCAAATAGAAATATTGGAAATAAGTGATGTATTGACATTAAGGTGGTGAGAAGATATTGTAAATGGTTGTGGATGAAGTAGTTATTTGGTTAACTAAGAATTTGTACCTTTTCCTTTTAAATTGTTCCTTTTAGCATAGACTTTTGGCTTATAAGAATTACAAATTACAAAATACAAAAATGCATCCAAGCACAAATAATATAAGTTGTCAACATTACATGTGTCTTAGTGTAGGCTCCTTATTATTAATGAGATGATTATACATTTGAATTGTTCAGTAGAGCTTATAGCAAGGAATGACATGTTTATACTATCATAGCATAAGGTTGGTTTTGGAATCTTTTTACCTTGTAGACTTCTTAAATTTGAAAATTTTAAAATGTGAAGGCTCCTTTTGATGAAAGAATTTCATTTTAATTATTTTACATTACTAGAGTTCACTTTTTTCTATTAGAGATAAAATAACTTTTGGTCTCTATTGGCCTTATTTTAAGTTGTTCTTGAATTTGGTATTGGTTAATTGGAATTAAAAATAAAAAACAATCTCTTTATCTTTTGCCCTTCTTCACTTTTCTCCTTCTTTCTATCTCTTTCCAATAGCTATTAGTTCTACATGAATTATTATCATAGTGAAATTACTAAACTAATCTTGAGTATACCACATTAACCATTTTTCTTTTTTTTTTAAAGGTTTCCTATTTTCAACCAATGAATGCAATAGGTACCCTACTTGTATGTGCTTGGTACTATAGTATATGATTGCTTTTGAACTCAAGTTTAAACTAGTTTGGTCTAATTTGAATTAAGAAACTAAAAACATGCGAACGCTTTGTCAATTAGGTTCATTATTTTGGATCTTATTTAACGTTGCTATACTTTCCATTTTTTCTTTTCTTAGTTAAATTAATTTTATAGATTTAGGTTCACTTGAAATATGTCTTCAATGTGTTCTTGATGGATGTGATTAGGTTAATTAGTCATATGGAGATTTATAATGACAATTTTATGTTATTGATGGATGTATTTTTGGAAGTTACTCAGGCAACCCTCAACCAAAAACTAGTTGAAAGAGTGGTGGGTGATACCACTACAATGTCTATTCTATTAATAGATAACATCTTGTTTCATGTTTTCTTATTTCATGTCTTTTTACCTTGCATCTAAACATTTTGTGAGATATCATGATTTCTTGAACTTTTGATTTTATGGCTAATTATATTTAGTTGAGAAATAGCCTTAGTTATGTGATATTACCATGCTTTATAAGTTGATTTGAAACATGTTGGAATTAATGGAAACAATTTCAAAAACTTTATAAATTTTACCATATTAGTTACTTAAGCAAAGTTCCTTATTGATGGATTAAGGTATTATAATTCCATACATGATTGTGATGCTTTTCTGAAGGGACTAGCTATAGAACACTAATTGCTAATAGTATTCTTTAACTTTCGATGTACCTAGGTTGGTACCCTAACCAACAAAAGGTGTAGGAGATGCTAGCCTCATGTGACGGCTATCACATGTGGGACAAAAGGTTGTTATTACATCTGAACTGAGGACTCATGATAAATTGGTTATTTGCCCGATTGGCATGTGTGCCCACAATCAAATAGTTACTTACGTGGGTTGTATGCCTACAACAGTTACCCCTTTATAAGAGAAGTCTTTTCAATGGAAATTTTTTTTAGAAATATAGATTTAAAATTTCCTAAAATGTTTTTCTTGAATACATGTCTCTTACTATTATTTTTCTCATCAATTCTTGATTATGTAACAAGATAAATTTCAACATGTGATTTTATGTTCGGACATTTAGGATTCATCCATTATGCTAGAAAGCATGATTGTAATTTTCAAAGTTTTACAAATCATTCTGTAAGATGCTCGATTTATTCATTCACTTAATTATTTATCCGTTCAATTTTTATTTAACCTTGGGATATTATTTCCTTATTGAACATTTAATATTTCAAAGTAGACTTGAATCAGGGCTATCTCCTCAAGTTTAGTGAGGATTAAAGTTTCTCTTTAGTAACCTTGCATTGTTTAATGTGAGTGATGTTTGTTTTGTTAATTTTGTATAAATTTTTTTGTAATTTAATTATAGCTTTATAAAATTTACAAGCAAGATCCCTTACCTCAGTAAATGTTATGAAGTGAATAAGAACTAGTAGCAAAGTTTTTTATTAATGTATTATTGTGTTGCGCTGATTGTTGAAATCTTAAGAGGCCTTATTTTTTAGGGTGATTATATCAAAATTTCTACAAGTTGAATATGAATACACATTAGTGGTTTTGAAATAAATATGGAAATTATCAGTGAATGTGCTTGTTATTATTGTGGTCTTAAGCTGTGGTATTATGAATACTAAAATTATGTGAAAATGTCATTATGTTAGGCTTACGGATGTAAGGTTAATCTTGTATTTTGTGTTAGTCACATCTCTGGTTTGGGGGTGTGACAATAGAAATGAGGAAGATTAGTTCAATCAAAAGATAATGGATTGCTTCGAGTGTTTTAGGTACAAGTTCTTTCTTCTATGAGCATAAGGTAAAGGAAAGTAATCTATAACTACCAATTTTACACTTACATTTTTAGCAAGATAACAATTTCTTATGGATGATCAATGTCACTAAAGTCCTTGCGAAACACAAATTACTTTTATATCATAGCAATTCTTATAAAACTTTCATTTTCAAATATTGTTTCAAAACCATATATCTACAACAATTCAAACAAAATAAGTATGACCCACCCATAAGATTATTGTATTGGGCATTAGCTAGATCACAATATGGTATGCGTGGGCTTAGATGTTGGGCATGGTACTTGACTTGTTTGCTTGTACACTATGAGCATTAAGAAAGTATTTTTAAATATTTTAAAAATCAAGTTGCGGCTAATCATTTAACAAGAGAATTATGATCTAACTATGATGTGAGTCTATAAACAAAAATTATAAAAAAAAAATTATTTCTTAAATAATAATAGTTTCAAAAGATATTATAAATAAGTGTGTATTAATGATCAATAAATCATGCAATATTATATTTTTATAATTCAAAAACTAAATATATAAAAAGTTCACTAAGATGTAAATAAAAATAAAAAATTAATTAGATAAATTAGAAAAAGAAGCATAATAAAGTTAATTAAATTAAATAATACATAATTATAGTAATGAAAACAGTAACAAAAAATTACTTAAAATATAATTAATTACAAATTGAATTATTGAAAGACTACAGTGACAAATAAATATCACTCCCTCTATTTCCTTTTGGACTTCCTACTAACCTCCCTTCTTCTATATATATATATATATATATTTTTTTTTTTTCCTCCTTCATCTTTTTCTTTTTTTGGGGGGGGGGGATTTTTCTATGACAGAATATAATTAAACTAATTTTAAACCATAAATACATACAAACAATAAAAGCCATTGCTAACCTGCAGAAAACATTACGATTACAGCTGAATGAACAAAAATTTAGCCATCTTTGGAATAGAAAGAGAAATGAATCTCAAAAAAATCGAGAAAAATCCAAGAACAAGTCCCCTAATATGTTTTGATGCAGGACGTAACCATTAAGTGAGACTATTTCAAAAGAATTCTTGACAAAGATAATCAAAATTCTTTGGTTTACTTTAAGATCTAGCAAGATCAATAGCAATGCCCTAATTTTCTCAAATACTATAAAATGGCCTGATCAATGCAATAAAAGAATGAAGAAAATTCTCATTACCTTTATATTAACCAAAATTAAACTGTGAAACGCCTCGTTGTAGTTCTGGCAACAAGCTTCGGTCGGTTTAGGAACCTTAACGTCATCTTCGGAGCAACGTGCATAGGCGGTGAGCTTTGCTTGGTGGTGAATGCACTTAATCGCTGATAGAGGAGAGCCGACGGCCGAGGGAGTAGCAAAGGCCGTAGTTGCAGCCGCCAGCAAAAGAAGCAGCACAACACAAGTCTTCATTGATGATGAAGAAGCTATCGGAAAACAGGAGAGAAGATCGTATCTCCATTTCGTTGAGATCGCGGTAGTGAGGGATATGCATTTTATAGCTAAAGTTAATGAGGTTGAGGGTGTTTAGTTGGATTTACTTCCGCTAGAATACAAACTCTATGTTATAACATTAAATGTTATATTATAATTTGTGAGATACTTATCCAGAAGTCACAACTTCAATCCATGATTCATATGTTTCTAATTATTCAGTTTTTTTTTTAAACTCCATTTGATAAAATGATTTGTGCTAGGGAGGGAATGTCAAATTTTTTTGGGGATAGAGGGTGTGGTATATAGGTAAAGTTGAAGAGGTTGATTACGTTTAGGATTTCTACTTCTGTTAGAAATTAGAATAAATTAAATTTGTGACAGATTTGATTTGATTTAGTGGTGTCAAATTTTATCCTTATCTAAAATTCATCCAATTAGTTAAATATGTTATCCAATTACCTCAATTTAATATCCAATAAAATAATAATAGATTTAGGTATGCTTTATTCATTTTCTTAATGGATGATTATTTGAGCTGTGATTTTGAAATTTTGCCCGCAAAAATTTGTGTTAGATGGTTGCAGTGTTTTTGCGTAGTTGCGGTTTCTCCTCTTTCTTGATGGAAAAGAGATTATACGTTTTTGCGTCTTTGCTTGTGAGGTCTAAGATACAATTATTTCTCATATATTATATATATATATATATATATATATATATATATATACATACATACTAGGACTGACCGCTACATTTGCAGGGGATTTAAAAATTTTCCATGGGTCCCACATTAAAAAAAAGTGTGAATTTATTTTTTCAAAAAAATATATATTTATTAAGTTAAAATAATATTTCAATTTCTTAATTTTATTTATTGTTCCAACATAATCTTTTAAATTTAAAACATTCCAAAAGATTTTTTCAAGTTTTTAAGTTCGTTTTGTAAAAATTCTCTTTTAAGTGAAATATGTAAAAACAGTTAAAGAAGTTTATTTCTATTGCTACATACATTTAAAAAAAAAATAAAGAGCTGGAATCTAATTAATATTTAAAAGAAAAAAAAAAAAAAAGAATGTGCCTCCATAATCAACAACCTTCAGAATCGCAGAACCTAGAGGAGCAACTCCAAGGTTATTCCCGAGCCCACCGTCCCCTTCTCCATGTTGCGTCTTAATAGCACCAATCCCTCACCCTCGTCCTCCGCCGTCGCCGCCGGCTGATGTGACCTCCTCCTCCACCACCATTCTCCTAGCACCGCCTGTGGCTGCCATTGTCCAATTCCATGAAGCGACGATCACCTGAATCTGACTTCGAACCCTCACGCACCAAGAAGCCTTCTTGCAAGCAAGTAAGACCACACGCACCCCCGTCGGTAAACGGCCATTCTGCCCCTCTCAGCCTCGAAACTCTCGCTGCAATTCACAATACACATCCCTGTTCTCTACCGGAGCGTTTCCAATCCCTGTTTTCCTGTGTGATTTTTGCAGGTTCTCCGAACCCCTGAAAGCTTAATATCAGATGTATGGCCTTCCAAACACACAGTCTTTTTGAGACTGCTATTGCTATGCTTAAACTTTCCTGTATCTGTTCGTACAGGTAAATCAAAATCTTCAGTTCTGCAATTAGAAGTTGAAGTCGAAGGAATATTTCAAGGAAATACCCATGAAGTTATCTTTTACGCGATCTAACTTACAAGCAACACTTTTCAGGGTCTGTGCTATCATTAAACAAGATTCTGGCTATAAGTCAAGAAGAGGCCAAAACAGAATTATTTGTATCCAGCAGACCAACTCATATAAATGAAGGAAAATTCAGATCCATGCAAAAAGGAACTAATTAAACATTAAACTCAACAAATTATACTGAATTCAATTACCAAGCACATCAGCTGGTATGGTTTAAGATGCAAAACTTATTCTTATGTTCTAAGATCACTCGACATACTGGGGCATTTAGTGAGGCCACAATTTGGAATATGAAGGCAATACTATTATCTCTCTCTTTGTGATATTCATAGTTGCATACAGCAGCAAAAACGATGGTAGGCATTAGCAAGGCGCAGGAGAGGGGTGAGGGATTGGTGCTATTAAGAGGCAGCACGGAGAAGAGGTTGGTGGGCTGGGGAATAATCTTGTGGTTGCTCCTCTGGGTTCTGAGAATCAGTTGGTAATTGATAATGATGCCACATTTTTTTTTGTAAAAAAAATATGTTGATTAGGAGAACTCATTCTTTAAGGCCAACTTTGTATAGCCAAAAGAAATATAATAAAATGAAATAAAATGAAACAAATCTATATATAATTAAAAAATCTGTAAAAGTTATAGCTTGTGACCAGTGTGGCTTTTATGAACTGTGTGTCAAGATACTATTTGCAGACTATATATATTTGTACATGTACTGTTTCTACACTATTCTTTTTTCTTTTTTTTTTTTATGTGGGATTCACTGAAAATTTTTAAATCCCCTACAAATGCAGGGTCAGTCCTAATACATATATATATATATATATATAGAATATATGAGAAATAATATTAGTAATTTTACTTTAAAAGAAAAAATAATACTCTATCCAATTTTATATATAAGAAACAAATAAATAACTCATAAAAATTAAGAAATTTTGTTAAGAATAATTAATCTTCTTAATTTTATCTCAAATAAAAATTATTTTTCAAGAACACCCCTATTTAATATGTGTACTTTCTTCTTAAAATTATTAACAACTACTAATCATAATTTAAAAGATTCATTTAATAGAAGATATAATTGAAATATTATAATTAACATATCAAATATTAGTAATTTGTTTTTTTATATTTTAGACTAAATCAAATTTCAGAAAATTTTTTTATATATGAGATCGGAGGGAGTAAAAAATAATAGTTATTATTAAATAATGTTAATAATTGTATAATAAATATTTTAATTTTTTTAATGAAAACTTTTCCATTCCCTTAGATGCATTGCATGGTGTCAAACTTGACTTAAAAAAAAAAGAAAAAAATATATAGATGTAGCCTCCATGTCAATGAAAAAAAAAAATTGCTATGTTTTAACATACTTTGCTTAAAAGGGATTTTTACAAGATGAAATTAAAATTTAAAAGATGATTTTGAAACATTTAAAATTTAGGGGATATTTTAGAACGATAAATAAACTAAAAAACCAAACCACTATTTTATCATATTTATCAATATTTTAAAAATTAAGCTACCTCTAATCATTTAATTTGAGAATTATGATCCAATCATAATGTGTCAATATAAATAAAAATCATAAAATTATATTTTATTTATTAAACAATAATATTTTCAAAAGATATTATAAATAATTGTGAATTAATGATCACTAAATCATGCAATATTTTATTTTTATAATTATAAAAAAATTAAATATATAAAAAGTGCACAAAGATATTAATAAAAAATATAAATTTTAAAAATTGATTAGATGAGTTAGAAACAGAAACAAATTAAAGTTAATTAAAATAAATGATGCATAATTGAAAGGTCATAAAAAACTATAACAAAAAAAAGTAAATTTAGAACACAATTACATGGATTTCATATCCAAAAAATGTTGAATATGATCGTACTTCCATAACAGAGAGAGAAGCCGCAAATAGATTATAAACAAGCAACAAAAATTTATGAAAAAATCAATCATTTAATCCTTATATTAATTTTTAATTTGGTCATTATAATTTATTTCTTTTCAAATAAGTCTTTATAATTTTAAACCATTTTAATGTTATTCCTTAAAATTTAAAATCGTTTGCAATTTGGTCCTTACACTGTCCATGTGGCAAACTACCCTTAATTTTTTGCTTATGTGCAGACGGACCTGATAGGTGAATGCCACATAAGAATTTGACTCATCCTTAAAAAAAATTTTCTTAAGTGTACTTAGTGCATGATATATTTAAAAAAATCAATAATTCAAACTGAATTTATACAAATAAGATTTATGTGCAGTATACGTGGATCTATATACAAAATAAATCTTAAACGTTAAATATATAAATAATGTGGTACATCACGTGTATGTAAAAATTACTCACCTTAAAATACATCTTCACTTATAGGAAAGTGAAGCTGCCCAACCAGCCAAGAGGACAAAATGCACGAGCAGCTAAGAGGGGAAAACGCAGGGCAAGTCAAAGGGGAAAACGCGGACACAGAGACTCACAACGCAAGAAGGGCCAAAACCCAACTTCAGCCATTTGATCTTGCCTTCCCATTCTTTCATCTTGTGATTTTGCCTTATCCAATGTATTTTCACCAAATATAAACGCACGGGTTTGAGATTGAAATTCAGATTTCACATTCCCCTTCTTTCATCTTCTGATTTTGCCTTCCCTTTCATTAATTTTCAAATTTCGTGATGTATTGGAAATGTTGTTAGTCAAGTTTTAATGTTGAATTTGGTGATATTATGTCCATGACTAAGTTAGTTGAGTTGGGCTATTTCTGATTATATGCTCTATTTCCTAGATGTTAACATGTTGTATTGGAGATGTTGGTTTGCTGGGACACTACTTTGGATTATAAAACAAAAAAACAGACATTTTATCGTGAGTATGCGAGTGATCTTAATTAATCATCTGTCTGGCTTTTGTATTTAAATCATTAATTTGACGATAACAGCTGAAAGAACAAAATTTGGCAATCTTTAAAAGAAAAAGAAACAAATCAAGAAAAATTCGAGAACAACTCCTCCAATATGCTTTGATGCAAGACATAATCAAAATTCTCTTGTTTACTTTAATTTTCTCAAATAATATGTCTACCTGATAAAGGCAATAAAAGAATGAAGAAAATCCACATGAAGTTAATATTAACCAAAATTAAATGGTGTGGGCAAAGGTTAACTTAAAAAAAAAAAAAACGCGTACTTTTATTGATAAAATAATTATGTTTGTACAGATGTTAAAGAATATTTAAAAGAATGAAAGAATACAAACTTTAAAATCAAACATTCACCTTCTTCAGTTCTAAGGAATTGATCCCTAATTAAAATTAATTAAACTATATATGATGAGCCTGAGGCATGAAAGGATTCTTGGGATGATCCTTGTTCACAACTTGTAGGATCCCATCAAACTTTTCTTGCGGATCTTGAAGCCCCACACAAAGATTATATAGAGGGACGGTAGGGATAGCGGTGGAGAATGAGCTTTGACAAACATCATGAAGAGACATCAACTTGGTGACGCTGAACCAGGTTCTGAGCTTCTCTGGGTGGAGGTAACGGCACAAACACGTTGGAGTTCCGCTGCGAAAGATCTCGTTGTAGTTCCGGCAACAAGCTTCTGTCGGTCTTGGAAACTTGACGTCATCTTCCAAGTAATGCGCACAGGCAGTAAGCTTTGCGTGGTGGTGAATGCACTTAACCGGTGATGGAGGAGAGCCGATGGCCACGGGGGTAGCAAAGGCCGTGGTTGCTGCCACCAACAAAAAAAGAAGCACAAGACACGTCTTCATTGATGATGAAGAAGCCATCGGAAAACGAGAAACGAGGTCGAAGATAGTCTCTTAATTTCGTTGAGAATGTGGCAGTGAGGAGTGCATTTTATAGCCAAAGTTAATGAGGTAGAGGGTGTTTAATTAGGAGTTTTACTTTCGCTGGAATACAAGCTCCATTTATCAATTAGTAGTTATTATAATTTATGTGATACTTATCTACAAGCCACAACTTCTATTCATATATATATATATATATATATAATTAGTTTCTTCTTTTAACTTGATTTGATTAAATCCAATTAAAAATTTGTGCTAGGAAGGGGAATGCCAAGTTTTTATGGATAGAGGGTGTGGTATATAGATAATTGAAGAGGTTGATTACCTTTAGGATTTCTACTTCTGATAAAAACTAGAATAAATTAAATATCACAAATTTGATTTTATTTTGTGATGGCAGATTTTATCCAAATCCAAAATTCATCTATTTAGTTAAATAAAATATCCAATTAACTCAATCTAATATCCAATAAAATAATAATATATAAATTTAGGTATGCTTAATTCATTTTCTTAATGGAAAATAATTGATGAATAATAGATTATTCGTTTGTGACTTTTTTTCACTATCTTTTCATCTTTTATAAGTATTATTTCAATTATTGTGTTTTTTGTAAAATCTGAAGATTTTATTTTGTTGAAATTATTGCAATCTGTCAAATTGGATTAGACGAAATGAAAAAGAAAAAAAATAGAAGGATTGAATATCTCTTTATAAATGGGTGCATATCAAACCATCGGACGTCCATTTGCAAAATAGGTTATGAATATGGATTAAATCTTTTTTTCCAAATATTTAAATAGATTCTAAATGGACCAAGGCGTATTATTATCTAATTCATAATCAAATTAAATTCGATTATTTTTATATATTTTTTCCTATTAATATTTTTATTATTGTCATTCAAAAAATATCTCCTATAGATTAAAAAAATAAAAAAAAATATTTTGATATTTTTGGTTAAGAGTTAAAAGTATTTTCTACAAATTATAAAAATAATATAATTATTTTATCACTTTTTGGCTTTAGAGATATTATAGCCATTTGTTCAACTTTTTTTTTGGTATTATTTTTATCTAACCAAATATAAAAATAGAAAAGACATTTTCATCCCTTTTTATCTTATACAAAATATGATTATAAGTCACAAGATTTTATTTTATCAAAGGTCATTCGCATACAATTATTCCTTCATACTAAGCATAGCTTCAAAAAAAATAAAAAAGGCTAAAGGAATGACAATCAATGGGTAGTTATTCAAATTTTAGATATTTGAATTAAAATTTAAAAAATATATTTAATATTCAAATTCTATTCAAATATGATAAAATTTTGTCTTTTTTAATATTTTCATTTAAAATATTCTATATCAGAAATTCATCAAGTATTTTGAAATACCCCAAATTTATCAAACACAAATAAAAGATATTTAAAATGTCAAATACTTATATTTATAAGTATGTAATTATTAATTATTTTAAACAATGCATAAAAAATATTAATCTAATAAATAAATAGATAATAAATGCAATTTGTAGTATACATAATAAAAATTATATATATAATTAGTCTAATTATTATATAATATACAAATATTAAATGTTAGATATTAGATATCTTATCTCCACATTGGCATTAACGGATATCGAGTATTTGAAACTAAGCCAAAACCACATATTAATTGATTAGATATCAACTTTTAACATTTACCTCTTATTTAATATTAGATGAATATAAGCACTTTTTTAGAACAAAAATCACCGAATAACTAAAATGTAACATCCCTAAAAATTAAGATTTTTTAATTGTTTAGTATTTTATGAAATAAATGTATTAACCTTTAATAAAATGAATTTGAACTAAATGGCTTCAAATATGCAAAATACGAGATGAATAGAACCCATAGGAATTTTTGAGATTTTAGGGGATCCAGAGGCAAAATCGTCATTTGTCACTTGAATGAACTTTGATAATTTTTTTAATGAATAAACAATTAAGAATTGGGGCAAAATCGTCATTTGTCACTTAGATGAACTTTGATAATTTTTTTGATGAATAAACAATTAAGAATTAGCATCATATATATATATATATATATATATATATAACAGAAGTTAGAAAATAATATGCAGAAAATTATAAAATTTGTTTTGTAAAATTCTAAAATTGTTAGGATTAGAAATGGCCTCAAACAATTAAAAGCTTATATGAAGATGAACTAAACCCTAAAGCTTAAGTTAATTGCCTTAGGAGATTCAATGAAGAAAGATCTATGGGTGACGTAATCTAAAAATCTAGCATTAAAAAGGAGATATAAGTAAAAAACAAATAGAGATGCTTGTTTGTTATAATTCCACTAAGAGCAAAATAGTCATTTAGATTCTAAAATAATATAATATTAAATAATAATAATAATAATAATAATAAAATATATGATTAAAAAACTTCAGTGGGTCCTGCGTAGGGCCAAATAATATTAAAATATAGTAGAGAACTCAAAGAACGCAGGCCGAATAAAATATATAGGGAACCTACAAAAAGATTTGTGAACACTGTATTTTGTCCGAGCATGCTCCAAAAATTATGATAAAAATAAAAATTAGAAAAATAATAAAAAATAAATAAAAAAGACAAAAATCAAATAGACCCTTTTAACCTAACAAACTCAAAAAAATCAAAGGGAAAAAAACCTAAAAATAAAATTAAAAATGAAGATAAAAAAGGGGTAAAAGCCCATTAGTCTAAAATTAGAACAAAAAGAGAATAACAAAAGTCTAAACAATGAAATAAAAAAAATCAAATCAAAATTAAAAAAAAGAACTAAAAAAAAAAAAGAAAAAAAAATAAAAAAGGGAAAAATAAAAAGAAATGAAAAATAAAACCCACAAAGAAAGAGAGAGGAAAGACTAAAAGCAAGTAAAAATATATATATATATATATATAATAAATCAAAATCAATAAAAAAATCATCAAGAAATATAATTAAAAAAAAAGAAAAAGAGAAGGAAAATGGAAAGAATTGGGCCTGAAATAATCAAACAAAAAAAAAAAAGCTTGAAGAATGGGAGGCCTGTTTTCGTTCAGCCCATGAATTTTGGATTCCCTCTCCTCGCTTCGCTAGCCCGAATGAAAACCCGAAAAGAAAATGAAACAGTTCGGATGAAGAGAAACCCTAGACGACTGGTCCCCCCTTCCTCTGCTCTGACTCTCTCCCGCGAGCGTGTTTGAAGGCGAAGGAATGAAAGGGTACGGGAGGAGTGTTGGCGTTGCAAGTTGGTGGAGTAGAGAAGCACGATGAACCCGTACGAGGGGAAGAAGAGCAAGCTGCGGAAGCGAGAGTGGAGACCACTCTCGGGTTCGCTATAAATAGAGAGGAGAGTCGAGGGAGAAAGGGAGTTTTGGAGGGGAGGAGAGAGTCGACAGTAGAGAGGCTGAGTGAATGTTGCGAGTGATTTGGTTCCGGAAAACGAAGGCAAGATTGAGAGAAGAGGCTGAGGGAGAAGGAATCCTTTCGGGGTTTTCTCTTCGAGGGAGGATAATACAAAGAGTCAAGAGGGGTTTTGTTTTGGAACAGAAGAGAGAAGTCGAGAAAAGAAAGAGACTGAGTGGAGTTTATTTTTTGTAGTAGGATCAATGAGGCTGAGTAAGAGTTCAGGTGAGGGGATTCTATTACCGTCTCTGTAAAGGAAGTCAGTGAGGTTTCCGGGTTAGAGGGGAGGAGGAGCAAGGAGTGAGGGAGAAGGATAACGATCGAAAGTTGATCTGGATCGAGAGCAGATAGCAGCGGGGTTTCGACATCAAAAGAAACTCATTCGTTTTCCCGAATTCTGAAGGTATGTCTTCTATGTTTTCTTCATTAACCTGAACTCGGGAGGTGTGGGTGTGTTCTGATCTGGGGTGCTGAATTTTGGAATTTTCGTGTTTTGGATTTTGTTTGTATAATCCTATTTATCGTTAATCTGAACTCTGGAGGTGTAGGTATGTTCTGACCTAGGGTGCTGAATTTTGGAATTCTTGTTTCTTGGATTTTGTTTGTATAATCCTATTTCCTTGATCCGAAAGCATGTTGATACATTCTGTGTAGAAATACTGAGAGGCAAGTTCTGTGTGATTATTTGGTTAGAATAATGGAACTGAACTATCTAGTTGCTTAAGATTCTCGTTTGATAGACAGCCTCTGGTGAAGGAATTTTTGGGTAAGGCTCTGTGTGGCTTATGATCATGAGTTTGGAGGTGTAGTCCCTGTAGATTATGTATGGTCATTTGCATGTGCATTTGCTTTTGAAGAAGACAGGGATAGCTTCGATTGATGGCTGCTGCTTATCATCCTGTTACATGAGCTGAATATGATTTGATTTCTGTATCTTGCATAAAATGCGTGATTAAGATGTTTATCATCTGTGACAAATACAGATAGCTTGATTGTTTGGGTTGCTGTTCATTTTCCCTACTATGTGGCACTGCTAGATATGTTACTATGTGAGTTAGTCTCGAATGGGTTATTATCCTGCTACCTGCATAAAATTATGATTTGGATGCCTTAGCCATTCTAATGCTTATTTCGTTGGTGGCCTTCCATGAAGAGTTTATCAAATGGAACCAGAATTGGGGTTCCCTTTTTCCTTTGGTTTATTTCGTTTCCTTAAACATTGTTGCTACTCCTTCACATGTTTGCTTGATGTTTGAATTTGATGGGGGCCCTTGCAATATGTGTGGATTGGTTATCTCCTAATGCCAAGGAGAGGAAAGAGTGATCATGTCCTGTTGCGGAGCAAAGGAAGGTGCAAGGCACAATTAGGTTGTAACTTGTGTGGTTCCTTTTATTTTACCAATTCTTGTAAATATGTCTGAAAATGACACAGTGAATCATGGCTGAACAGTAAGCACTCACCCTCACAAATATAAGTTATTTGTTTTTCTTTTTTTTGTTTTCTATTTTATTTTATTTTACTTATTCTCCATAGTTACTAGTATGGCCGTGTGGGATTTTATATCTCCTTAGGCCCATAAGAATAAATCAAAAGGCCATGTTTGGCAATAAGCCTCTTTGGTACCTTTTGAGTCTTGAACTTATAATTAGTATTTTGGGCTTCAATGGCCTTCAGTAAATGTTTTTATTAAAAAAAAAAAAAAGAAGGAAAGTTTTAATAAAGAGAAAGACCAAAAAAAAAATCAACAAAAATAGAAAAAAAAGCTTTCGACTAAAAATTAAGACAAGTTTCAAATACTTGCCTTTTCCTTTCTTAAATATTATTCTACAAATGAGTGAAAAGTGTTATTTGAAAATTTCAAAGATTAGTTTTTTTTGGAAGATGGTCCTATTGGAAAAAAAAAAGAAAGAAAAAAAAACCAAAATAAAGCACAAACTAAACAAAAGGAAATAAAAAAAACAAAGAAATACAAAAAAAAAACTAAAAGCAAAACTAATAGAATATTAAAAAAAACAAAAGCAAAAACAAAAAAAGAACAACAAAGCAAAATAAAAAAGAATATGAAGTAAAATTAAACAAAAAAGGGGAAGCAACAACAAGAATGCACGAGACAATAAAAGGGAATAGGAACAAAAAAAGGGGGAAGAACAAAACAAAAATTAACAAAAAAAAAAAGTAAATTAATCAAAAGATTAACAAAAAAAAGAGAGAGAGGGAAAAAAATGCAACTAGAATATTTTAAAAAAAACACCAAAAAAATATATATTAATCAAATAAACAAATGACCAAAGAAGAAAATAAAAAATATATATAAAACAAAAACAGAAAAAGAAGGATAAACAAAAAATATATATAAATTAAAAATAAAAAAAATGAAATAACAAAGGCACCAAAAATGAAACGAAAAAAGAGAAGAGCAAAGAAAAAATAACAGGAAAAAAAAACAACACAAATAAAGAAAAATAAAAGCACAAAAAAATTAATAATAATAATTTAAAGGATAAAACAAAACAAAGGCAAAGCACAATAAGAACAAAGAAGAGGATAAAAAACAAGAAAACAAAAAGAACCAAACTAAACAAAACAACATAATAAATAATAATAAAAATATATGCCAAAAAAACAACACAAGAAGAAAAAACTAAACAAAAAAAATAATAATAAAAATAAAAATGGAACTAAAAACAAAAAGAAAATAAAAATTAGCCAAACAAAAAAAAAAAAAAGAGGAAGAGACAAATAAAAAAGAAACAAACATCCAAAAAAGAAGAAAAAATGAAATGATAAGGAAAGAAAGAAAAACAAACCAAAGAATGCAAGAAAAGTAAAATTAAATTTTTCTTTAGTAAATTAAAACACACCGACAAATTTCAAAACTCGTTTTATTTGTTAAAAAAAACAAAAACAAAAACAAAAAAAAAGAGAGGAGACAAAAACAAAATATAAGACAAAGGAAAAAAAAACAAACACAAACAAACAAATAAAACAAAAACCAACCTTAACATAATTTTAAACCGAACTACGTGGACTTTGATCCCTTTCGAAGAGTACGTAGGCCCTAAGCTTTCATCTTAGGTCAAGTCCACCCTTGTAAATAAACATTTTCTCTTAATTTTATTTCTTTTAATTTTATTTCTTTATTTTCTTTTAATTTTATTTTATTCCCTTTTCTTTATTTTATTCTTTGAATTTCTTTTTGTTTTGGTTTTAATTTTCTTTCTTCTCTTTAATTTTATTTCCTTAAATTTTCTTCTTCTGTTCTTTGCACGTGATTGGTTAGGGGGGAATTAAAATAGAATAGAGGCCATGCTATTTTTACACGACTGACTTAGGGTAACCGTTCTTAGGAATGGGTGTAGTGAGGTGTCTAACACCTTCCTCACTCACAATTGACTCCCAAATCCGAATCTGGTTCATAGACTATTTTTTAAATTAAAAAAGGCTTTTCCAAAGTTTTGCCATTTCAAAAACAAATTTTGGTGGCAACTCATGAACCCTATTTATTTGAACTTTTTTACTTTTGATTTTGATTTCTTTTAAAGGCGCCACGCGGTCGCATTTTCGGGTGTGACAATTTGGTAACTCCGCTGGGGACAGTTAGAGAGTCAAGCCCAAGTTAAGTTAGCTGTGTAAAATACTATGGCCTTCATTTATTTCGATTCTCTTTTTGTTTGTTGTTTGTCTCACATGACTAGAGGTAGATAATATGCCATTCATATGCTTTCTTTATTTGCTACATTTCATAGATTGTGCATATAATATATGATAGGATAGATAACATGTGGAATAAAACCTTAGGGTAGACGACTATCTATATGTTACTTCCTATTTATATCTGTATATATCTCCCTGCCTTTTGTTCTGCCAATCTGTCTAGCAGATGAGGGTTGGGTAGTCCATAGGGTGAAACGGTAAATGCTGTGACGACCCTAGTTTCTAATCTCAATAATTAAGGTTAAACATGCTATTAATAATTAATGATCAAGGTTTGGAGTCATTGCAATTAGTTACATTAAGAAAATATAGGGGAAATTTAAACCTTGATACTACTAGGATCATCAACTAACAACCATAACGGGAACATGCATAAAAGGGGTTTGTACCATCATTAAAGGTTTAGGATTCATCCATTAATCAATTTCAACCCACAAAAACATCCCACCAATGTACTCAAACTATTCCCTAACATTATCCTTACTGAAATTAAGGTTTCTAGGTCAAATATAGGAGTTTGGGGACCTGCGCCGCGACTTGGAACTTTCCCGCCGCGGCTAAGTTAGGTTCTGGAGCTCAAAAACCACATTTTTTAAACTTGCGCCGCAGCCTGGAACTCTTGCGCCGCGGCCCAGTTACTCTCCGGAATTTTCCTGACTTTCGCCGCGGCGATAGCCGCGGCGAGTTTTGCTACTGTAACCTCCCAAATTAATTTTCTCGACTCGCGCCGTGGCGAGACTTATTGCGCCGCGGCGAGGTTATGTTCTGTCACCCCCTGGGCGATTATTTTCGCTCCGCGCCGCGGCGAGATTTCTCAAGCCGTGGCGTCCCTCGCCACTGTCACTTCCTAGGCCGCGGCGAAGCCTTCCTGGCCGCGGCGTGATTCCCTTCTGTCACTGTTTTCACTACATTTCGCCCTCTACTCTCCATTTTTCTTCTTAGGGACACTCTAAGGTCACTTTCCCTCATTTTATATGGCTCTGATGGCATTTATCTACCCTATTTACTTAGCTATTCTTTCATTACCAATTCAAAACTTATGTGTCCATTTCTCTCCTCTAATTACCTTCTATCAACAAGTTTATACAGTAACAACAATAGATTATACATGAACTACCGGTAGCTATCCTTTAATACTCAATCAACAGGGGTTCCATACAATAGGGGTCGTACCAATATTTCAAAAGTTACATTTCCATTGACAACCATATTATAGGTTAACAAAGTTTACAGCAGATCATATGAATCCATACATCAAATACTAAGTTAAGATGAGGTCTCACCCTTTAATACATACATTCTCAATAAATCAAATGTTCAAGCCTACACTTGGCAATGCAGATACATGATGATGCTATACATTAAGGAATACAAAATTAGCATCTATACTAGCTAAGTCAGCCCAAGTGTAGCCATCTCCCCATAGGTTGAAGCTTATGGATTTTCATCCACTTGCTTACCCTTATCCTTACCCGAGGAACTTTCACCTGAAATATTGATCCCATAACACGGGGTGAGATATAAATCTCAGTAACCAAAACAATTCCATCATATAATCCAGTTTAATCAACATATATGCATGAATCAAAATCCATATCAGAATCATATCAGTCATTTCAGCAAATGAAACAATTAGGCTATCATGATTACTATCACATACTAGTAATCATATATTTAACATGTTAAAGGCCATTAACACTGGGAGAGGCCCGTCCACGGCACCTACTCCCCATTGAGCACAACCAGGGCTCAGTGCATCTGGGGTTGATCATACCCGGTGCCCGATCGTGGCACATGCACGGGTGGCAGCCGCACCACAGCTCCACCATGGACTCACAAGGTCTAATCATAATACAACAGATAGCCAACCAATTCATTCAACATTTCAAATCATTCATATATAGCAAATATGAAATTAAATTAGATACATGCATGGAATTAATTAAACCCCGGTTACCTCACTTGCAGACAATTGCAATAGCCACCACAAATCCCAAATTCGGATTCAAGTATCTCCCACCAGAATTTTCAATGTGTCACCCAAAATCCTAAGCAAATTCGTACAAAATTAATGCCCATAATACAAATAAGCTATGGGGGTCTCAAACCATAAAAGAAAGCATCAAAATGGGGGGTTTAAAGTCTCCTAATACTAACCCCAACCTCAACCTACGAATTTCACCAAGAAAACCTCTAAACACTCACTTTTCAGATTTTGGGTATAATGAAATCTCTTCAAATGAAAAACTAATTGGACCAAATTAAAGAAAAAGATGAGGGGTTAAGTTCTATAACTATTACCTTGGCCAAATCTTGCTCTAAGTGTGTGGAAATGCAGAATCTTTGCCCCAAACCCTAGCCTCCTTCTCAACCTTCGAATTTGCCTCTTGAGTTTCAGAAAAATGAAAGTGTGGCTGAGGCAATTAGGGTTTAGATGGGTTTAAGTTGGGTCAAAAGGCTAGGTCATGGGTTGCTCCAAGTCCAAACCCAATTGGGTTTCAGATTTTGCTTATTGGGCCAGTTTTCACTTATTGGGTTGCTGAAGTTTAATAGGTTTTGGGCCTAATTTGAAGGGCTCAAGGGCTTGGGTCTGCACAAGGGTAATTGGGCCACTTAATTGAGCCTATACAAGATAAATCTTGGGCCTCTATCTCATTAAATTAGTTTGGGTTTACCTCTAATTCATTGGGCCTCCATTAGCCTCTTATCATGATTTAATTAATTTGGGCTTAGATGTAAATCTCCATCCTAAATAAATTCTCAACCCATATTAACAATTTATCTCTTTAGAATACCTATTCACTAACTTGCCCAATTATACTCTATTAATTATCCTTAATTAATCTTAATCCATAATTAACACCTTAATTAATTTCGGGGTGTTACAAATGCTCTCCTCACACACATCACTGATACACAAACATATCACACACGTTATGGGCCCTATACCCGGGTCTGAGTGTTCCTTAGGTTAGTAGAGGTTTATATTGATTTCCCTGTGAAGCTTTGTGCTTCCTGAGGCTATCATGAAGACCTCGCCTAAATTGTACCTTATTATATGGATTGGACCTGTGTAGGATCTTTTTCCTCTCAAGGTTGAATTCATATAATGAGATTCTCATCTCACGGTGGGGGTAATTTAGAGACCAATAATTAGGGTCATAGATCTGCCATGAAAATTTGCACTGATAGTTAAGCCATAGATGCCTCATAAGTAGGTAGAGCCATACTTCTATAGACCAATGATCACAACCTAAGATCTATCCATATTAGGACAAAGGAGGGCACCTTTAATTGTTCATGCATTACATCCAATAATATCCATAGGAAAAGTGACACATCGCCACTTATTACTGGAGTAGTTGATGGGTTGTTATAATGTTAACTATGATGAAAGTACGCATTAGTTAAACTAACCCTTGCCTAGTGGGTTTTTAACCCCGAAAAGGCCATAATCGCATTCTTTATGGTTCCTCGAAAGGGGAAGTCTTCAGCATACATTCATGCATAAAATAAAGCATAAAAGAAATAGATATGCGTTAAAATAATGAACACCACATAATATACTTTACCCCACAAAACAATGAATTTTTAATAGAAAATGAATGTTTCTCAAAGTCTTGGAAATTATAAAATCCGATAGTTTTATATCATCAATGAACAGATGTGATGTCTTGGTTAGAGAATTAAATCTTTTTAGGATGTTGAATCATGTAGAAAGACTTATTTCTCTCGATTTAATTGTCGACTCTTTTCTCCCATGGAGCAATAGGCCCCTCAAGGAGGGTTGCAAAGTTTTTTTATCATTTCTCGTGCCGAGGCATTATATCTAACATCGTAGCATGAATGTTAGTGCATCATTATGCTAGCCTGCTGAACATATCAGTATCAATTATACAGGAAGCTGTTCTTTCTTAAATTGATCCTCATACCCTTATTCTTTATAGAATAATAAATTCCTTGAGAATTAGGTAGAATTGTCAAGCTAATGATAATGATAAACTAACTAATAAGTTTTGATCTTTTGAAATAGTGAACAGCCATTTGGGTTAATTGGCACAATGGTGGTAATGGAACCTTTGGGCAATGGACGATATTTGAGCTCAAGACAAACTAGTCTAGTTGTGACAGAAACGAAGCTTAAAATCAAGGTAGAAGCCGAATCGGTCGAGAGTTTGATTGTCTTAAGTGAGAAGTTGACTGGAAGGCATATCCCAGATTTTCGAAGGGATTATGGGGATATTCAAGACTTGTTGCAAATACCAGTCCAGCCAGAAGCACTTTCAGCTTTGGCCCAGCATTGGGATAATTCACTAAGGTATTTTACATTCTCTACATTCCAGATTACACCTACTTTAGAGGAATATGGGAGTTTCATGAATACACTTGTGGGAAAGGATGCTTCAGTTTACTACTATCCTAGACATTTGCCATCAAAGCGTATAGTGGCTTAAGTTTTAGGGGAAGATCCTAGTAGAATTTAATTACATCAGAGAGGATAGACTGAAGGCCTTTTGAGAAAGTACGTAGAAAGGCATTTGGAGATCTTAGCTAAAAAGGGAGATTGGGTGACTTTTAAGAGAGTCCTTGCTCTAGCCATATATGGATTAGTGTTATTCCCTTCAGCAGTGGAGATAATTGATTTGGCGGCTGTGAGCGTTCTATGGATGGTGAAAAATCATCGTATAAATCCCACGCCTGTAGTTTTGGCGAAAATGTTCTTGACCTTAAGCTTTTGTCAACAAGAAAATGGAGGGAAATTGAAGTGTTGCCTACAACTCCTCACCGTTTGGATGTTCAATCATATTTATGGGAGGTAATATCAATTGGGTCGACGACATGATACCATACATCACCCTGTTAAGGATTTCCTTAATCGTGAAGGTGCTATCCTATTATCTTCAAAGAAAACTCGTGATGATTGGGCTCAAACCCTGAGTCAATTAGATGAAAACATAGTATGGTAGAAGTTGGCTTGGTGGGAAAATGAAGAAATAGTGTACTGTTGCAGATAATTCTTGAATGTACCTCTGATAAGCCCTTGAGGCTACATTAATTACAATCCATCGATTATTCATCAACAGTTCGTATATAAACAAGATATTCCATCTGAGGAAGTAATACAATTGGTTCACTTTTATCATAATGATCCGGAAGCCAAGATGCTTTGCCAAAAAATAAAAGGCACGTGGAGCCGAGTGATATGCAAAGGGAAATGCGAACTGGGCAAGCGAATCATAGCCACAACCAAGGAGTATCGAGAATGGCTAAAGGAAAGGACAAAAGGGGCTAACCCTTCTTTCGGATCAATTGACCCCGTGCTTGGCAATGATATGCAAGTAATTGACAAACAATTAGCAAGGTGAGTGGAAAACAAAAAAGAAGAATTGAAAGGTTTAGAAGAAAAAAGGCAAGAATGCTTGAAGAGTTTGAGCCAAATGAGAAGTGAATATGCAGTGTTGCGAGCAGAAGTGGATAGGGCAAAGAGACAAAAAGGAAGTGTGGGGAATGTTGAGATGAAAAGGATGAAGGAAGAAAATATAAGATTAAAGGACACAATAGAGAAAGCTCAACAACGGGTAACGGAAAATGAAAAGAAGATGCATATCAGTAGAACCCAGTTAATGAAGGTCCTTAAGGAAAAAGATGTACTAGAAAGACAAGTGCAAAAACTTGAATCTAGTGGGATTCAACACGAAATTGATATGCTGGGGAGGGAATTGGAGCAGAAAATGCATGAAATATCCGTCGTCAGAAGTGACAATGCTTCAGTAGTACAAAACTTAGTGGAATAACTTAATCAGCAAGTTGAGACGATTGAGACATGGAAAGTACTTCATGCGGAGTGAGCCATAGAAAAGGAAAGGTTCATGTCCTGGTTCAGGAAATTGTTACTCTTAGTTGACGAGATTCTCCCTAATTTCACGAGCACATTGAAGGTAGCTGAAGGTTTGGCTAACCCATGGAAGATACCAAAGGAAATGATAGAGTTTTTTATGTTGTGTAATGACATTGTAAATGAGTTGAAATATCTTAATAGTTATTAAATTCCAAAGAATTTCAATGTAATGAAGAAGCAAGAGTTGTATGCTCCTTATGCTTGATGAAAGGGAAATAGCTCAGATGAATACAAAGACCTGATCATGTAGGGGTTTTTAATTCCCTATTGTGTCAAGTGTCAACTTTGATATTCTTACATGAGTTAATGAAATCCTTTAAGAATCAGAGGTTCCAATGTTCCTTTGCCATTATGCCAAAATAGTTAACCCAAATTAAAGAATGTGCATATAATAATAATGATGATGATAATAATAAAATGAGAGAGGTATTTTTTTTTCAATATCGCTAAATTTGCCTTCTATTTACAAAGAAAAGAATAGAAAGGGTCAAATAAAAGGAAGACAATATTGCGCCTCCTAAATGCATCCCATCTAACCAGATACGTCCCACTCGGATATATGACACACGTTCAAGAACCAGGCTCATGGAGGAACATCAAGGGGAAGGAAGTCAGAGAATTGAGGAAGACACAGTTGCACTGAATAACCGCATCACGACCATGAAAAATTAGATGGCTCAAATGAGCGACATGATGAAAATGTTGTTGGAAGCTGTCAAAGGAAAAGGCGTTGATAATTCACCCAGTGCATCCAGTCATCCACCCATCGCTGCACACATGGGAAGAAGCTCACCCAAAGTGGTTATAACTTAAGAACATTCTAGTCAAGTACCTGACCCTGTGCTACAACAGAAGAATGCACAAGACCCTTCTGTGATGGTGGCTAACAAGCAGGTTCCCCGTGATGAAGCAAAAGACATACAAGATTTCCTCGGATATGATGCTACCTATACATTCCAGATCCCAACTGCGGATAGCAAAGGGAAGAATAATGATGTTAAAGAGGATTGGGAAAGAGAGTTAGGGGAGGTCAAAGACCAACTACGTGATTTACAAGGGCCAACCACATGGGGGTCACTAGATATAGAGGAGTTGTGCTTAACTCCTGAAATATCAATTCCGAAAAAGTTTAAAGTTCTGGATTTCGACAAGTACGATGGTTCTAGTAATCTAATTTACCATCTCAAGTCGTATTGCACAAAGATAACTGTTTAGTCAAGAGACGAAAAATTTTTGGTAAATTTCTTCCCAGAGAGTCTGACCGGGTCTACCTTATTGTGGTTTATGCAATTAGACCATTCTAAAATCCGCAAATGGAGAGATCTTACAAATGCTTTCATAAAACAATACAAATTCAACCTCGATACTGCCTCGACTAGGGAACAGTTGAAAAGAATGAGTAAGAAACCAACCGAGTCGTTTAAAGAGTATGCCCAGAGGTGGAGATTAATGGCTTCCCAAGTTCAGCCTCCGATGATCAGATCCGAATTCTGCTCTTACTTTATTTGGACCTTATCTTATCCATTTTACAAAATCATGTTAGAAACTCATGTTACTGACTTTGCGGATTTAATTGAGGTGGGAGAGAGAATTGACGTGGACATTCAAGACGGAAAGCTTGCATCTCCTTTGACGGAGGGCAGATTTAGAAGGGGACAGGGTATGAAGAAGAAAGAAGGGGAAATAAGTTATGTTCAACCTTCAAGACCAGTCCTGCGTCAACCTGTCTCTTATCAGATTGGTAGGGGAAGTGAAGGCCAAAATCAGTATAGACTGGCAGTGAATGGGCAGAGACAACAGGAGAGGGGTATTAATGTACGGCCAAAAGACAACTGTCCATGGCCAAATTTCAGTTCAACCAATGCGGAGTTATACCAAAAACTGTTGGAGGCAAAACTCATAAGACCACGGTATGTAAATGAGCTGCAACCACCATACCCAGCATGGTATAACTCGAATGTCTCTTGTGAATATCATATGGGAGTTCCAGGGCACTCAATTGAGAATTGTACTACTTTCAAGAGGAATGTGCTAGATTTGATCGAGTCCAACCATATCCAGCTTAAGTTTAGGGAAGATTCGACAATTGCCACTAATCCCCTACCTAGTCATGAGCGACAGGTGAATGCCATTGAAAATGAGTTGGGATTTTCTAAGAACCCCGATACTATTGGGTTGCCCTTGAAGATTTTAATAGTTAATCTTAAATTAGCTGGGTACATGTTGGAATTATCACCAGAAGAGTCGGTCAAAATCGTCACTGGGCTACAAGCTGTGTTTTGTGACTACCATCAGCAATATACAAATCATGATGTCGAGAATTATGTACAGTTCCAAAAGGCATTGAAAAAAATAATGACATTGGGGGTTGTGATTATAGGGAGGTCAGAAGAGGAAATCTGCATAACAGATGAGAAATATGTTGATATTGTCATCCCCACTAGACCGTTAAGAACAGTCGCTCTAACTATCAATGATCCTATGTCGATGACGGTCCCTTTTACCCCAAAACCATCCCCAATGATTATTAATATGCCAGCTCCTTTCTCATATGAAAGTGATCGTGCTGTACCTTAGAGATATAAGGAGATTATTGAATTTCTCTCGCATCAAATAGTAGTTGCTAAAGCAGAAGGAGAACTTGTCACTAATATAATTGAGGCTAGGAGGGTCACCCGGAGTGGTAGGGTCTATTCTCCTACAAATGCTGACAAACAACTGAAGGGAAAAGGCGTTGATACTAGCGGTCAGAAGGAGACAAAAGAAGATAGTGCTGACGATGAATTCTTACGAATCATGAAGCAGAGTGAATATGACGTGGTAGAACAACTGAAGAAAACCCCAACTTGAATTTCAATGTGGTCTTTAGTCATGAGCTCGGAGGTGCACCGTCGAGCTTTGCAAAAGGTATTGGAAGTAGCATATGTGCGGCCTGATGTCACCCCGAAAAAAGTAGCTAGTGTGATGAACATCGTCAAGTCTGCATCCACCATCTCCTTTTCTGAAGAAGAAGTCGTAGGGACGTCCTCTAATCAGCCAAAGGCCCTACACATTACACTGAAATGTAACGAGTTCATAATTGCAAAGGTTTTGATCGATGGAGGATCGGCACTAAATGTGTTACCACTGGCCACATTTGAACAATTGGCAATGGGGGCGTCACACATTGAGAAAAGTGACATGGTGGTTAGAGCATTTGATGGCTCTAAAAGAGCAGTAATTAGCAATACTCGCTTGTCTTTGGAGATTGGACCAAAAATATTCGTGGTGGAGTTTCAAGTTATGGATATTGATCCGTCCTATACAATGCTGTTGGGAAGGCCTTGGATTCATTCTGCTGGTGCTGTGCCTTCGACTTTTCATCAAAGGGTTAAGTTTATTGACAAGGGGAGGATAATCACTATTAAAAGGGAAGAGGAGATAATGTTGAGCAAGCCCAGCTCCTTGCTATATATCAAAGCCGCTGAAAAAGAGATGGAAACGCCGCTTCAAAGTTTAGAGTTGGAGGGACCCAAGCATGTCATCGGGAATGTTAACTAGACTGTGATGAAAATGTTAGAAAGAAATGGGTTCAAATCTGGAAAAGGACTGGGGATATAGTTTCAAGGAATTGAACGGCCTATTAGTCTCCCAGAAAATCCCAAGCGTCAAGGATTAGGGTATGAACCTTTGTTGTCAAATCGACTTAGGGCACAACCAAGCGCAAAAGGAAGTAAAAAGTAGGAGAAGCATAAAATCTCCCACATCAGGGAAACTTTTCCAACTCTTTCAGAGATTATGAATCGGTTAAGCATTTTAATGGTTGATGACAAAGTCATGCGAGAAGTTAAAGCCTGGATCAAGGTCAATGATTTTGGAGAAAGATTGGATAACTGGGAAATCGAGGATATCACTGATGTCGTGACTTTAGAGTAATTGTTATGATAGTGTTATTCCTTTGTTTTAATCTGTTTAAGACATTGTTACAATTTCAGTCAGTACTTTATGAATGATAGTGGTATTTTATGAATGAAATTAAAATCCTGGGGTTTCAGACCTGTTCTTTCTATACATTTTCCTACTCATTCATTTTCCTTTTATTTCTTCTTCCAGGAAATCATTTTCCTTGGGACCTTTGTCCAACGCAGAAGTCCTTGAGCCCCCATTGAGTGATTTATGTGTTATTACGGATATGCATGGTTCTGAATCTGATAATGAAGAGTTAACCCAAATCTTAGAGAAAATGCTCAATTCTGAAGATAAAGGAATATGACCACATGAAGAAATAGTTGAAAACATTAATTTGGGGATAGAGGAAGATAAAAGGGAGATTAAAATAATAGATAATCCAGAAAAAAAAGGAAATGATTAAGCTCTTTGGGGAATACATGGACATTTTTACATGGTCTTATCAAGACATGCTTGGACTCGATCCTGACATTGCTTCTCATGAGATTCCTTTATTCCCAAATGTCGAGCCAAAGAAGCAGAAGTTAAGAAGAATGAGCCCCAACATGTCTTTGAAAATAAAAGAAGAGGTCATGAAACAGTTAGAAGCAGGGTTCCTCCAAGTGTCCACATACCCTCAATGGGTAACAAACATTGTACCAGTCCCTGAAAAAGATGGAAAGGTTCGCATGTGTGTTGATTATAGGGATTTAAATAAGGCAAACCCTAAGGATGATTTTCCGCTGCCTTATATTGATATGTTAGTTGATAATACAGCCCAAGCTCATCGGTATTCCTTCATGGATGGTTACTCAGGGTACAATCAAATTCCTATGCATAAGGACCATAAAGAGAAAACTACATTCATTACGCCATGGGGAAGCTATTGTTACAGAGTGATGCCATTCGAGTTAAAGAATGCAGGAGCGACTTATCAACGGGCCATGATGACACTCTTTCATGATATGATGCATAAGGAGGTTGAAGTGTATGTCAATGATATGGTGGCTAAATCTGGAGAAGGGGAGAGCCATGTGGCAATTTTAAGAAAATTGTTTGAAAGGTTGCGTGAATACAAACTTCGCTTAAACCTCAACAAGTGTTTCTTTAGGGCTTTAACTAAAAAGTTATTGGGCTTTATGGTGAGCCAGAAGGGAATAGAGGTGGATCCTGACAAAGTAAAAGCCATTCAGGAAATGCCATCTCCCCAAACAAAAAAGGAAGTGGGAGTTTTCTGGGTCGACTAAATTACATAGCGAGATTCATTGCCAACTTAACTGCAACCTGTGAGCCGATTTTTAGGTTGCTAAAAAAGAACTACATTGGAGGATGGGATAGTAACTATCAGCAAGCTTTTGAAAGATTAAAGATTATCTATTGAACCCCCTAATTCTGGTTCCACCCACACAAGGATGACCTTTGATCCTTTATTTAACCATCCTGTCGAGATCAATGGGGGTGGTATTAGGGCAACATGATGCCTCTAGAAAGAAAGAGCAAACAATTTATTACTTGAGTAAGAAATTTAATGAATGTGAAGCCCGCTACCCTTTGATTGAGAAAACTTACTGCGGGTTAGCGTGGACTACTAGGCGTTTGCGCCAGTACATGCTTTATTTTGCCACTTGGTTAATCTCTCGAATGGATCCTATCAAATATATCTTCGAAAGCCCACATGTTTCTGGGAGAGTTTCGAAGTGGCAGGTGATTTTATCCGAATATGATATCGAGCATATGACACAAAAGTCCGTAAAAGGTAGTGTCATACCAGATCACTTGGCTGAAAATCCTTTGTATGAGTACCAACCATTGGATTTCCATTTCCCTGATGAGGACATACTGGCTATAGAGGGGGATGAAGATGAGGGAGGCGATAATGATGCACGGTGGAAGATGTATTTTGATGGAGTCGCAAACATGCACCGCTATGGTATTGGAGCAGTAATTATATCCCCTGAAGGAAAGCAGTTCCCAATAGCCATTAAATTGAAATTTAAGTTCATCAACAACGTAGCTGAATACGAAGCTTGCACCAATGGGATAAATGCTGCAATAACTCTTGGTATAAAAAGTCTCGAGGTTTCTGGTGATTCAACTTTTATAATTCATCAAATGACCAGGGAATGGCAAACTAAAGATTTAAAACTAATTCCATATCAAAAATTTCTGGCTCAATTAATCGAACAATTTGAAGAAATCAATTTTCATCATATCACCCGAGACAAGAACCAATTTGCAGATGCTTTAGCCACCTTAGCAGTGATGATCCAGCTCGACTATGGAATGCAAGTCCAGCCGCTCTAAGTGGAAGCCAGAGATTTACCTGCATATTGCCTAAACATAGAAGAAGAGCATGATGGACAACCTTGGTATTATGACATTAAAACTTATATGACAAGCAGGGAATACTTAATTGAGGCCACAGAAAGTGATAAAAAGGCTATTTGGTGCCTAGCCATGAACTTCTTCATCAGCAATGGGATCTTGTACAAGAGAAGTCATGATGGTACACTGTTACGATGTGTAGACGCGAGGGAGGCCCAGAAGATAGTCACAGAAGTGTATGAGGGAATATGTGGTACACATACAAACGGTCTCATGTTGGCTAAACAGATCCAAAGATGTGGATATTTTTTGTTAACAATGGAGAAGGATTGCATAGATCATGTTCGAAAGTGTCACAAATGCCAAATATACTCAGACAAAATCAATGCACCACCAGTTTCGTTACACAATTTGGTGGCACCTTGGCCATTCTCCATGTGGGGCATTGATGTAATCGGCCCGATCAATCCAAAGGCTTCAAATGGACATCATTTCATTTTGGTTGCCATCGATTATTTCACCAAATGGATAGAGGCCAATTCCTTTGCTAGTGTCACTCAAAAAGCCTTCTGCAAGTTCCTCAAGACGAACATCATTTGTCGTTATGGGATACCTGAAAAGATCATTACAGATAACGCTGCCAACCTAAATGGAACAGAAATCTCTAAACTCTGTGAACAGTTTAAGATCAAGCATCATAATTCAGCGCCGTATTGACCACAGATGAATGAGCTGTGGAGGCAGCAAATAAAAACATAAAAAAGATCATTGCTAAAATGACAATCACTTACAAAGATTGGCACGATATGCTTCCATATGCATTGCATGATTATCGCACGACTATGCGTACATCAACTGGGGCAACTCCGTACTCTCTGGTTTATGGAATGGAAGCTGTTACACCAATTGAGGTTGAAGTCCCGTCCTTACGGGTATTAATTGAATCCAATTTAGATGAAAGTGATTGGGTGAGAGCTCAGTATGAGCAGTTGAATATGATTGAGGGGCGAAGACTCATCGCCATATGCCATGGGCAATTGTATCAAAAGAGGATGGCAAGAGCTTTCGACAAGAAGCTTCATCCTAAAGAATTCAAAGCTGGTGAACTAGTTCTTAAAAGAATCTTACCAAATCAAGATAATGCTCGGGGCAAATGGGCTCCTACATACGAAGGGTCTTATGTTGTAAAGCACGCCTTCTCAAAAGGGGCATTAGTTTTAATGGATATAGGCGGTCATGAATTGACTAAATCCTTCAATTTAGATGCAGTTAAGAAATATTTTGCATAAAAAGGAAAAGCTCGCTAGGTTGAAAACCCAAATGGGCAACCTAGGCAAAAGTTAGAGCACAATGGAAGCTCGCTAGGTTGAAAACCCGAAAGGGCAGTCTAGGCAAAAATTAGAGCAAAAAATAATAATAATAATAAAATGAAAAAAAGTGAGAAAGAAAAGAAAAGAAAAGAAAAGAAAAGAAGGGGAGAAAGGAAAAGAAAAGCCCGCTAGGTAATATGAGAAAATGCCTAGGCAAAAGTTAGGGCAAAATCGGAAGTTCAAAGTTGGGTAAAAGTATGGGAGCAGCAGGTGTTGAATTAGATTCCACAAAATGCATATCACGTATAGCGCAAAGGATCGCCTTATGGGGGCGGGCAAGGACAATTGTAGAGGACATTCTCCGGAAGAGCTTCTTGGTTCTAGTTCTTTCATCTCTCCTGTATTCCAAATTACTTATTGTCTTAACTCTTATGAGCTTTATAAAACTTTCTGTTAGAGATTATTCTTTTAATAATTTCTCATCTATTTTAGTTACAATTCATTCATATCGAGACCACGTGCATTCATGCTTTATATGACTAAATTAATAACTAAGGAATGATATTCATCAAAGCAAATACTTGGCACGCCAATGTTAATATCCTCTTTGGACCAGTTAGCTTAATCATTGCTGGAGGGATAGACCGGGGCCAAAATATTAAACGTCATCCATTCAAATGCCATTTCCTCTCAATTAAATCATCCAGACGTTCATGAGTGACATATGTGGGGGAAAGGGACGATTGTGGTCTCCAAGACAACGCATAAAGATCTCTGTTGGGGGAGCATAGAGAATTCTCAATTGGATGAAAGCCGTAATACCAACAATCTGGTTAAATAGGTTGCGCTTCGAAAGGACAAAATGTCTGGTTTCTATAGTTAGTCAGTTAAAAGTTCAACACTTGATAGTACCTCTAAACTGGCATTTCTTTTTATATTTAAAAAAAATTAAAGGAAAGATAATAAATTAAAATCAAAACACAAAAAAAAGGGAAAGAAAAGGAAAACAAATACAACAAATAATAATTCATAGTTGTCATGCATGCTTTCGTATTGGGGCAAGTAAATATCAAATAAAGCATCCCACATGTTCTTCAAGTTGAACTCGTATCAGGGGCAGCACCCATATGTCTTATGTTTCTGGCTCGCAAGATTACATGCATCCACCAGATCCATTGGTTACATTCTCCATGAAACTTCCTTCATATATCATGCATCCCGCATATACACATGCATTACTCAAACATTGGGTCTAAAAGTCCTGCACAGAACAGGCACAAATAAAAGTCCTATAAAGAATAGGCACTCAAAGTCCTGCGAAGAACAAGCACCCTTAAGTCCTACGTAGAATAGGCACCCAAAGTCCTATGAAGAATAGGCACCCTTAAGTCCTACGAAGAATAAGCACCCTTAAGTCCGACGAAGAATAGGCACCCAAAGTCCTGTGAAGAATAGGCACCCAAAGTCCTGTGAAGAATAGGCACCCAAAGTTCTGCGGAGAACAGGCACCCAAAGTCCTGCAGAGAACAGGCACCTTTAAGTCCTACGAAGAATAGGCACCTAAAGTCCTACACAGAACAACCACAAATAAAAGTCCTACGAAGAATAGGCATCCAAAGTCCTGCATAGAACAGGCACTTTAAGTCTTACGAAGAATAGGCACCCAAAGTCCTGCACAGAACAGGCACTCTCAAGTCCTACGAAGAATAGGCACCTAAAGTGCTACGAAGAATAGGCACCCTCAAGTCCTACAAAGAATAGGCACCCAAAGTCCTGCACAAAATAGGTACTCTCAAGTCCTATGAAGAAT
The DNA here is from genome assembly GCA_032878935.1 of Erythrophleum fordii. NCBI lineage: Eukaryota > Viridiplantae > Streptophyta > Magnoliopsida > Fabales > Fabaceae > Erythrophleum > Erythrophleum fordii. Next base: position 817,595 of record JAVQMF010000025.1, on the reverse strand, counting down.
AGGCACTCTTAAGTCCTACGAAGAATAGGCACCCAAAGTCCTACAAAGAATAGGCACCTTTAAGTCCTACGAAGAATAGGCACCCAAAGTCCTACGAAGAATAGCCACCTTTAAGTCCTACGAAGAATAAGCACCCAAAGTCCTACGAAGAATAGACACCCAAAGTCCTGCACAGAACAGGCACAAATAAAAGTCCTACGCAGAATAGGCACCAAGTCCTACACAGAACATGCACTTTAAGTCCTACGAAGAATAGGCACCCAAAGTTCTGCACAGAACATGCACTCTCAAGTCCTATGAAGAATAGGCACCCAAAGTGCTATGAAGAATAGGCACCCTCAAGTCCTACAAAGAATAGGCAGCCAAAGTCCTGCACAAAATAGGCACTCTTAAGTCCTACGAAGAATAGGTACTCTCAAGTCCTACGAAGAATAGGCACCTAAAGTCCTATTATGAATAGGCACCTTTAAGTCCTACGAAGAATAGGCATCCAAAGTCCTATGAAGAATAGGCACCCAAAGTCCTACGAAGAATAAGCACCCAAAGTTCTGCACAGAACAGGCACAAATAAAGTCCTATGCAGAATAGGCACCCAAGTCCTAGCAAAATAGGCATCCAAAGTCCTACGAAGAATAGGCACCCAAGGTCCTACGAAGAATAGGCACCCCAAGACCTATGAAGAATAGGCACCTAAAGTCCTGCACAGAACAGACACAAATAAAAGTCCTACGCAGAATAGGCACCAAAGTCCTATGCAAAATAGGCACCCAAAGTCTTACCAGAATAAGCAACCCGAAGTCCTGTATCAGAGCAGAGTTGCACTTCTAGGTAAGTTAACTCCCTTTGATCTATTAGCTCCCCAAACAAAATATATGTTTCCATCTTTACTTATTCATAAGCTAAAGATATCAAAAATTACATTTTCGATTTCTTTACTTAAAGAATAATTAAAGAGGGGCAACTTGTAAATAGTCATATTTTGTTTGGGTCGCTCTTATCTTTTCTTTATTGTTTAATTGATAAGAGGCAATCAAATCAGCTCGAACAAAATACATGTTCTTATCTTTACTTGTTTTTTAAACAAAAAAAATATAAAAATTACATTTTCAATTTCCTTGCCCAAGAAACAAGTAAAGAGAGGCAACTGTGAATACCGTATTTTGTCCAGGCATGCTCCAAAAATCATGATAAAAATAAAAATTAGAAAACTAATAAAAAATAAATAAAAAAGACAAAAATCAAATAGACCTTTTTAACCCAACAAACTCAAAAAAAATCAAAGGGAAAGAACTTAAAAATAAAATTAAAAATGAAAATAAAAAAGGTGAAAGCCCATTAGTCTAAAATTAGAACAAAAAGATAATAACAAAAATCTAAACAATGAAATAAAAAAAATCAAATCAAAATTAAAAAAAAAAGAACTAAAAAAAACAAAGAAAAAAAAGGAAAAAGGGAAAAATAAAAAGAAATGAAAAATAAAACCCACAAAGAAAGAGAGAGGAAAGACTAAAAGCAAGTAAAATATATATATATATATATAATAAATCAAAATCAATCAAAAAAAATCATCAAGAAATATAATAAAAAAAAAAAGAAAAAGAGAAGGAAAAGGGAAAGAATTGGGCCTGAAATAATCAAACAAAAAAAAAAGCCTGAAGAATGGGAGGCCCGTTTTCGTTCAGCCCATGAATTTCGGATTCCTTCTCCTCGCTTCGCTAGCCCGAATGAAATCCCAAAAAGAAAATGAAACAATTCATATGAAGAGAAACCCTAGACGACTGGTCCCCCCTTCCTCTGCTCTGACTCTCTCCCGCGAGCGTGTTTGAAGGCGAAGGAATGAAAGGGTATGGGAGGAGTGTTGGCATTGCAAGTTGGTGGAGCAGAGAAGCACGATGAACCCGAACGAGGGGAAGAAGAGCAAGCCGCGGAAGCGAGAGTGGAGACCACTCTCGGGTTCGCTATAAATAGAGAGGAGAGTCGAAGGAGAAAGGGAGTTTTGGAAGGGAGGAGAGAGTCGATAGTAGAGAGGCCGAGTGAGTGTTGCGAGTGATTTGGTTATGTAAAACAAAGGCAAGATTGAGAGAAGAGGCTGAGGGAGAAGGAATCCTTTCGGGGTTTTCTCTTCGAGGGAGGAGAATACGAAGAGTCGAGAGGGGTTTTGTTTTGGAACAGAAGAGGGAAGTCGAGAAAAGAAAGAGACTGAGTGGAGTTTTTTTTTTTTGTATTAGGATCAATGAGGCTGAGTGAGAGTTCGGGTGAGGGGATTCTATTACCGTCTCTGTAAAGGAAGTCAATGAGGTTTCCGGGTTAGAGGGGAGGAGGAACAGGGAGTGAGGGAGAAGGATAATGATCGAAAGTTGATCTGGATCGAGAGCAGATAGCAGCGGGGTTTCGACATCAAAAGAAACTCATTCGTTTTCCCGAATTCTAAAGGTTTGTCTTTTACGTTTTCTTCATTAACCTGAACTCGGGAGGTGTGGGTGTGTTCTGATCTGGGGTGCTGAATTTTGGAATTTTCGTGTTTTGGATTTTGTTTGTATAATCCTATTTATCATTAATCTGAACTCTGGAGGTGTGGGTATGTTCTGACCTAGGGCGCTGAATTTTGGAATTCTCGTTTCTTGGATTTATTTGTATAATCCTATTTCCTTGATCCCAAAAGCATGTTGATACATTCTGTGTAGAAATACTAAGAGGCAAGTTCTGTGTGATTATCTGGTTAGAATAATGGAACTGAACTATCTAGTTGCTTAAGATTCCCATTTGATAGACAGCCTATGGTGAAGGAATTTTTGGGTAAGGCTCTGTGTGGCTTCTGATCATGAGTTTGGAGGTGTGGTCCCTGTAGATTATGTATGGTCATTTGCATGTGCATTTGCTTTTGAAGAAGACAAGGATAGCTTCGATTAATGGCTGCTGCTTATCATCCTGTTACATGAGCTGAATATGATTTGATTTCTGTATCTTACATAAAATGCATGATTAAGATGTTTATCATCCGTGACGAATATAGATAGCTTGATTGTTTAGGTTGCTGTTCATTTTCCCTGCTATGTGGCACTGCTAGATATGTTACTATGTGAGTTAGTCCCGAATGGGTTATTATCCTGCTGCCTACATAAAATTATGATTTGGATGCCTTAGCCATTCTAATGCTTATTTCATTAGCGGCCTTCCATGAAGAGTTTATCAAATGGAACCAGAATCGGGGTTCCCTTTTTCCTTTGGTTTATTTCGTTTCCTTAAAAATTGTTGCTACTCCTTCACATGTTTGCTTGATGTTTGAATTTGATGGGAGCCCTTGCAATATGTGTGGATTGGTTATCTCCTAATGCCAAGGAGAGGAAAGAGTGATCATGTCCTGCTGCGGAGCAAAGGAAGGTGCAAGGCACAATTGGGTTGTAACTTGTATGGTTCCGTTTATTTTACCAATTCTTGTAAATATGTTTGAAAATAACATAGTGAATCATGACTGAACACTAAGCACTCACCCTCACAAATATAAGTTATTTGTTTTTTTGTTTTGTTTTTTGTTTTATTTTTTATTTTTGTTTTCTATTTTATTTTATTTTCTTTTGCTTTTATTTTATTTTAGTTATTCTCTATAGTTACTAGTATGGCCGTGTGGGATTTTATATCTCCTTAGGCCCATAAGAATAAATCAAAAGGCCATGTGTGGCAATAAGCCTCTTTGGCACCTTTTGGGTCTTGAACTTATAATTAGTATTTTGGACTTCAATGGCCTTCAGTAAATGTTTTTCTTAAAAAAAAAAAAAAAGAAGGAAAGTTTTAATAAAGAGAAAGACAAAAAAAAAATCAACAAAAATAGAAAAAAAAAAAAAGCTTTCCACTAAAAATTAAGACAAGTTTCAAATACTTGCCTTTTCCTTTCTTAAATATTATTCTACAAATGAGTGAAAAGTGTTATTTGAAAATTTCAAAGATTAGTTTTTTTTGGAAGATGGTCCTATTGGAAAAACAAAAAAACAAAAAAAAAACAAAAAACCAAAATAAAGCACAAACTAAACAAAAGGAAATAAAAAATACAAAAAAAAAACTAAAAGCAAAACTAATAGAATATTAAAAAAAAAACAAAAGCAAAAACAGAAAAAAGAACAACAAAGCAAAATAAAAAAGAATATGAAGTAAAATTAAATAAAAAAGGGGAAGCAACAACAAGAATGCACAAGACAATAAAAGGGAATAGGAACAAAAAAAGGGAGAAGAATAAAACAAAAATTAACAAAAAAAAGTAAATAAATCAAAAGATTAACAAAAAAGAGAGAGAGGGAAAAAAACACAACTAGAATATTTTAAAAAAAAAACACACCAAAAAAATATATATTAATCAAATAAACAAATGACCAAAAAAGAAAATAAAAAAAATATATAAAACAAAAACAGAAAAAGAAGGATAAACAAAAAATATATATAAATTAAAAGTAAAAAAAATGAAATAACAAAGGCACCAAAAATGAAACGAAAAAAAAAGCAAAGAAAAAGTAACAGGAAAAAAAAAACAACACAAATAAAGAAAAATAAAAGCACAAAATAATAATAATAATAATAATAATAATTTAAAGGATAAAACAAAACAAAGGCAAAGCACAATAAGAACAAAGAAGAGGATAAAAAACAAGAAAACAAAAAGAACAAAACTAAACAAAACAACATAATAAATAATAATAAAAATATATACCAAAAAAACAACACAAGAAGAAAAAACTAAACAAAAAAATAATAATAATAAAAATGGAACTAAAAATAAAATAAAACAAAATAAAAATAAAAATTAGCCACAAAAAAAAAAGAAGAGGAAGAGACAAATAAATAAAAAAAACAAACATCCAAAAGAAGAAAAAATGAAATGATAAGGAAAGAAAGAAAAACAAACCAAAGAATGTAGGAAAAGTAAAATTAAATTTTCCTTTAGTAAATTAAAACACACCGACAAATTTCAAAACTCGTTTTATTTGTTAAAAGAAAAAAAAACTAAAAAAACAAAAACAAAAAAAAGAGAGGAGACAAAAACAAAATATAAGACAAAGAAAAAAAAACAAACACAAACAAACAAACAAAACAAAAACAAAAACAAAAACCAACCTTAACACAATTTTAAACCGAACTACGTGGATTTTGATCCCTTTCGAAGGGTACGTAGGTCCTAGGCTTTCATCCTAGGTCAAGTCCACCCTTGTAAATAAATCATTTCTCTTAATTTTATTTCTTTAATTTCTTTTAATTTTATTTTATTCCATTTTCTTTATTTTATTCTTTGAATTTCTTTTTGTTTTGGTTTTAATTTTCTTTCTTCTCTTTAATTTTATTTCCTTAAATTTTCTTCTTCTGTTCTTTGCATGTGATTGGTTAGGGGGGAATTAAAATAGAATAGAGGCCATGCTATTTTTGCACGACTGACTTAGGGTAATCGTTCTTAGGAATGGGTGTAGTGGGGTGCCTAACACCTTCCTCACTCACAATCGACTCCCGAATCCGAATCTGGTTCATAGACTATTTTTCAAATTAAAAAAGGCTTTTCCAAAGTTTTGCCTTTTCAAAAACAAATTTTGGTGGTGACTCCTGAACCCTATTTATTTGAACTTTTCTACTTTTGATTTTGATTTCTTTTAAAGGTGCCACGCGGTCGCATTTTCAGGTGTGACAAGATTCATGGCAAAATGGAGATATTTTCTTAGAATCTAGCTGAGAAGGTGATGATGTGGCACCATGAGCAGGGAAGGTGATGATTTAGTGCTATGTGTGGAGAATTTTCTAGAGACTACATGTATTATGGAGCAATGACATTGTCTTACGTCGACAAATCTTAGTAATCTCTCATTTTACTAAAAAGTTATGGCCGATATCGTTGCTGACATCGGATGACATAGTTGCTTACTCAAGTAGTAATAAATGCAAAGTTACTTTCATGAAAAATGAGAAAAGTAACTGTGGTTAAAAGTTTAACTACAATTAAATCCAACAGCTAATATTAATTTTTAAATTAAGATGTGATCTCAACCATTGATGCAATTTAATGACTTAGATTCTTTTTACTTTTAAAGATTAAATCACAACCCTTCATTTAATCCAAAAGTTCACATCTAATCTCCACTTTCAAGACTTAATACTAGCCATCCATTTGATCTAAATGTTTAGATCTTCCATCTTAAAACCATATTGAATCTTAACCATTCATTTGAAAAAAAAAAAATTTACATACAACACACACACACATTCACGCCACCTCCATAGACAAACACACACTCACCCATTCGGCCATAACAAGAAAGAAAAGAAGAAGGAGAGACATGGCCAAGGAGGAAGAAGACAGAAGGAGAAAGAAGAAGGAAAAGACTACTAGGGAAAAACAACAACATGAATTCAATGTAATATAGATAAATTCTCTTCTTTTTAGTTTTTTTTTCTATTTTTCTCTGTGACTTTTCTCTTCCCATCTCTTTTGAGTTTCAGCCATGGCAAGAAGAAGATGGAAATTCTTGTTGTCTTATGAATCCATGGCAAGAAAAGATGGAGAATTCATATATGTAGTTTATGGATTCATATACTTCAAGAAAATCCCTAATTTTGGAGACTTTTCTATAAATTATGCAACTTCGAATTCTAAGAAGCCATGGGAGAAATTAAAGAGAAAATAGTTAGGAGAATGATGGAAGAAAGCATAAAGAAGAGATTGATTAATATAATCTTAGTTTTCATGAAGATTATGGCAAGTGTTCCTTGAAATTTATCTTAGTACAAACTTGAGAAATCTTATGATTTTGTAGAAATTAGTTTAGGGCTTTTGTTTATCTCCTTGGATTCTGTATTCTTGGCCATTTGGTAAGAGAAAAATGAAGAAAATACACTCTCACACATGCACCTAAGCTTGGTCTCACACACATAACATACCTAGGATGGAATTTTTAAAAAATAAAAAATAAATTAGGCTAATCTACACTAACAATAATCTTATGGTAAAATTTTGGTGAATTATGAATAACTATATAAAAAATCAACTTTTTGGGAGAAAATGTTGACTATAAACTTCTTAAATTTTTAATTGTGTGATTTGATTTAATTTTGGATGATTTGTATAGTTTAGTATGTTCTATATGCTATCTGGATTATGCCAATATTTATTCTGTAATTTTTGGAGCCTATTTGTGAAAGTTAAAATTTTATAAAGTATTATGTTGATATTTGAATATACGATTAATATTTGTTATGGTACTATGCTAACTTATTGACTGATTTCATGATAATATGGATAATATGTTGCTTACTATCTGATTTCATAAATATGGGTTGTTTGATAAAGGACTAACCTATATATACTATAACAAAGTTGCCTTGATTAGGGGATGGGCTCTGTATATGTTAGAGTTGGCACTGGATAGTTGCTATTGTGCTAGATGTCCAATTTTAATCAAGAAATATATTTAAAATAATTAATTAGGATCGGTGAAAGCCATTTGGATATTTTGGACCTTTTGAACTTATTGGGCTTTATTGAGTCTTTTGTATATCTGAACGAACCTTTTATAGTTATATTGAACCTTACTCTGTACCTTGACTTTAGACCTTGAATTATATACTATTTTGGACACCAAATAAGCCTTAAGATAAATCTATACTTGGAAAAGTAAAAATATAATTTTAAGTATTAAGATATAATTTTTAAGGACTCCAGTACGCTGTTATACTTTTGAAATTATTTAATTATGCATATAATTGTGTAAGACAATTCTTTCCCAAATATACATATTATGTGTTGATCAAATGATGACTTAGATGACATATTATTATGATATTTTTATATGACTTTTTTAGGGTACCCACTAAGGAATGCCTCAGTAAAAGAAGTAAGGGTTAGGTTGCTAAGTCAATGCTTTGGCAATCACCAAGACCTAATAGCCAAGCTGCATAATATTTTGTTGTTTGTTGTATTTTCTATATTTTATATATATTGATTTCTTATGGTTTGTAAATTCTGAACCTATTGATATCTTATTCATTATTTGTATTTAGATCATGTTTTATTAATATATGAGTAATCCTAAAATTTATATGATATTCTTTATTTATGTATTTATATGAAAATCTCAGTCATCTTTCATTTTTGTTATTGTTTATATTGAATATTACGTAAATAGCATAGTATTATCTGTTTATATTATATTGTAAATTAATTATTCTTCATAAAATCTTCTGTTTATATTATTTGCTATCTACTAATTTTATATTTGATGCTTCTTCATGAATATTATATTGTATTAATTATATCTATGTTATAGAAAAAGTTATTTTTCACTTTGTTGTGATTTATATTTTTCTTAGATGCTATTTTATAAAGTGATGTTAGAACTGCAGGCGAAATGGATACAGTTCCCTTTGCAAAGATGGGTATACATGATACATGATATCCGTATCATATCCTGTGATGATGTTATACGAGTTGTTCTGGTGATTTTTGTAATACCAAGAGAGTTAGAGACTCACTTATTTCCCATAAGTGGAACTTTTCTCCTGTTTTTATAAAAATTTGTAGCTATTGATAGTTGTTAGTTCTTTTTGTTATCTAAGGATTTCTTTTTTCTTTTATAGTGAAAGATTTGGACTATTCAATTAATTTGTATGGTCCAGATTTATTTTTTTTAATTTTAAAAATAATTTTTTTATAGGGTATAGAATACAAAATAAAATGTTTTTTTGTTGTAAGTTTTAGAAAAAAAATAATGTTTTAACTTAAAAAGTAATGAAAAAGTTTGGACTTTCTAGATTTTAATTTAGATGGCTTAGATTTTATGGGAGAGAAATGCAAGATATCACTAACAAAACAATGCATTGTCATAGCAAAGATAGATATGGAAGGTTGCTTAGCACATGGGAAAGGAAAAAGAGAAAATTAAAAAAAAATAGTAGATGAGATTAAAAATAATAGTTGTGTCTTTATCTTAAAAAATGGATAGATGATAAGGATATTATTGAATAATAATTAAATGGTAAAATAGATATTCCTCAATTTTTTTAAAAAAATTTTCCATGCCCTCGTCGTTGATTCCTTAGTATCGAAGTGTAGAAATTTTGGTAGGGGGACCCTCTCCTGTAGCTAGGTGATGCAAAGGGTGCAGTTAGTCCACAATTGTCCTTTCGCTTTTTTTTTTTTCACGTTCTAAAATATAAGTTTAAAGATAAAAATTAAAATTGAGAGGTCAGTTAAAAAAATTACACTTTCTACCATGATCGATCCTCTCTTCAACGATATCCATCCGCGAAAGTTTGATAATAGCATTTGGGACAGAACGTTTGGTGCCCAAATCGGGCGTAGTGGTGTGGACGAAGGCTGTGTTTGGAAACGCGTTGGGAAGTCTCCAAACCGCGTTTCACGGAAAGCAATCAAATGAAGCTTCTGTGTAAACGTGGTTCCTGGCCGTGGTTCCAAACAAGCATGAAGTTGCAGGATGCTATGGTGCGCTCAGGCCAGGTGGTTTGTTGGGTCGTTTGGTCCAGCCCATAAGGGCCCAAAATTCTAATTATAATAATTATTTTTTTTAAAATTAATCTAATGATTTACGAATCTACCATTCCAATTCAATCTATTAATTGGACAAATTGTTCATTGGCAGAAAAAAAAAAATCTGAGTGATAAAACAAAGAAAATCATAAAACAAATAAAAAAATTTACAAAAGACAAGAAAAAGGGGTTTCTAATTTCAGAGAGAAATATTTATGATGATAAAAGATTAGAATTACAAAAAAATATTTGGCAGATGTTTATAATTTATAAAATGTCACAATTAATTTTCTGATATAATAGCCCAATGGAATAATCGCGCCACTGTTAAAACTTAAAAACATCGATTTTCTCTAACAAATATAAAGCCAAGTAGTGCAAGCGTATTTTAGAATTCCCAAACACTGGGAAATGTCTTAATTGCCCCTTCCCTAATTTGATACACCCACTGTCCCCTTTAAGAGATATATGGACTTGGGCCCTACTTAACACATAAGATAAGTAATCCAAATATAAATAATTAAAAAAGCATTATGTAAGTTGTATGATTTGCATAATATTTTGAATTACAATGTTAAATTAACATAATATATTAGTATGTTAACGTTGTTAATTAAAATAAACATAATATATCCATAATATATATATATATATATATACACACACACACACACATAGTGGCCAGGTGGTTAGCTCAATTTAAAAAACAAAGAGATCTCATTTAAAAAAAAAAAAGATAAAGATAATACAAAAGGTAGATCACTTTTTTTTTCCCTTTTAAAAGACGTTTAAACTTTTACAATTATTTTTTTATATTTTAAAAATATATATTCACCTTCTTAAGATTAAAAGATGATTAAAATATTTTTTAAAAATAAAAATTTTTATTAATTTTAAAATATATTTGTTTTAAACTTCTGTTGTTGTTTATTTTATATTGAAAAATATAAATTTAATTCATTCTAAAACTTTATTAAATTTATCAAAATTTTTGTGTTTATTAATATATATTTAATACAAATATTCTTCTCAGAATTAAACTATCATCTTTAAATTATTTAATCTTAAATTATTATTATTATTATTCTTATTTAAATATGTTCTTTTTTTAATAATTTATTATTTTATCAATATTTTTCAATTTACTAAATTCAAAAAATTTAATATTTTATATTAGTCAAATGTAAATTAATTAATATTATATATTATATAATAATTATAAAAATATATTACATAAAATAAGTGTAACTGAAATTTTTTTAAGGTCAGGTAAGTGTAACAAGTTTTTTGATTTAGAAAAAAAAATATTTTTAAAATAAATGAGAGATTGGAATAATTTAGACAAGTTAAAGAGGGAGAAAAGTAATTTGTTCATCTACAAATGAAACACAATTATCTTATTAATCAAGTATTTTAGTATCTAAACTTTTATATATATACACCAAAAAAGAAATTAAAAAAAACGTTGCTAGTACACAAAATTATATGGATTTCATATTCAACAATACTTCCATTAATTATAGATAGAGATAAGCCATAAATATATTATATATAAAAAAGGAGGCATCTATCATCTGTTGCTTCCATAACAAATAAGAAAAATATACAATAAAGCCAAAAAAAAAGATGAAAAACAAAGAAATAGACATATTTATCTTCTGGTTTCTCACAAGCCACGAGTAATGTGAAAATGTGATAATCAAAGTCTTTAAATACTCATATCAGGGTTATATATCTCAATTTTTTATTTGACAATTATAGCTAAAAGAACAAATAAAATTTTGCATGCCATCTTGAAAGAGAGAGAGAAAAACAACCTGAAAAAGATCAATCAATAAAAATTTAAGAACAAGCCTCAACATGTGTTTTTGATGCAAGACATGAAAATTATGTGAGAGTGCTTATTCAAAAGGCTTCTTGAGAAAAAGGATACAAATTTTTTGCTTTATTTTATAATATTTTGGAAGATCATTAATATACATTAACTTCCTCAAATATTATGAATAATGGAATAAAATCCTCACGAAATTAACATTAACCAAAATCAAATTGTGTGGCAAGGTTAATTTTAAGTGTGGCCAACGTACTTTTATTACTTTTATTGATAAATTAATAATAACATATAGTACATAGGTTCCAAGAAAATTGGAAAGAAAAAAATTATGAACCTATAAAGATTACACGTCATCATTCCCTGGAAGATAAAACTAAACCTATGCTTGAAGAATTCTTCGGATGACCCTCGTTCACATCTTCTATGATTCCATTAAACTTTTCTTGTGGATCTTGAAGCCCCACACAAGGATCATAAAGAGGACGACAATGATGGAGGTGGAAGTTGAGCTTCGATTTCAATTCAATTGAAATGTCAATTTTGAAATTTTCAAAACTTCCATTACATTACGAATTCATCTAAATTTTTTGCAAAAATTTGGGCGAAATGTTTGCTAAAATAAGACATTTCAAAATTCTACAATAGCTTAAATACTTAATAATTTTTTAATCTGACACACGTTGGAGTGTGTGTCAATTTTGAAATTGACAAGGATCATAAAGAGGGACGGTAGTGATCGTGGTGGAAGTTGAGCTTCGATTTCAACTCAATTGAAATGTCAATTTTGAGAATTTCAAAACTTCCATTACATTAACAATTCATCTAAATTTTTTGAAAAAACTTTGGCGAAATGTTTGCTAAAAACAAGACATTTCAAAATTCTACAATAGCTTAAATATTTAATAATTTTTTAATCTAACACACACTGGAGTGGGAGATCCTATTTATAGATTTGTGGAGTTATATTAGATTACACCATTCAAAGTATAATTTTTTTAAAAAAACATAGTCTACGAGCAAGTGCAAGATATACCAAATGAATGCTAAGTCACTTGCACCCCATTGACTAATTCATGATTCGTGCTACTATTTGAGACTTGTAAAGGTGTTAAGAATGATAAGTGATGATACTTGTTGAGTAGATAATATTAAATACACTAAAAAAGGGCAAGCCAATAATGACCAAATTTTTCAAAAACAAGATTACAACAGTATGCAAATCAATTGAAAGAGATTCATGTCTTTTCTTCATATGCTTTAATATAAAATTCATTGAAGACAAGTACATAATTATCGTTTATAATTAAATGGATATTTTGAAACCAATTATACACATTATAAGATTAAATAATTGTTACTTCACTTGTTAAAATGGGAAAACTACTAATTAGAACTAAGTTAGTTTGGAGTCCAAGGCTCACCACATATGTCAACTCATGTAAGGGCATGAAACTCACAATATAATTCCCTACAATTCAATTCCCTTCTAAACACACTAACTAATACCATTCGTGCACTTTGTAACACAACTAGATCATCCCATCTATACACTCCAAATCACAATTGAATCATACCATTCATACAAACTGAAGTACAACGGGATCATACCATCCATACATACTAAAGCAAAATCGAATTACGATTTCATATTGTCACATTCTACATTTTCTGTAACTATTAACATGATCAAAGTTAGTGAGGAACTAACTTGTTTAATAAATACTAGAGAGAAGGGTAGATACTAGGAAACCTAAAAGAGATAATAATACATTCATTTGTGTAATATGAGAGTAAGTCGGAATACTTTAAGACAAGCTTGCAACCACTTATGGTAGCGTCTCCTTACTTCCACCTACATAGGGATGTGAGTATGTGTACTTGGCCAAGTAGCAACCCCATTAGCCTTGTATATTGTAAGCTTAAAACTACTAAAATCTTGGAATGAGTCTTTGAATTACCAACGTATACATGACTAAATGAATGTGATAGGGAAGAAATCCTAATGAACCAAGTACACACACACACCTCATGTGTCCACCGTGACATATATATGCATATTGCCTTTAGTGTTGCTAAATCCTTTAGCCATGGGGGGAGTGATGGGCAATTGCATGTAAATGAATAGCCTACATAATCTAAACTAGAGACATGTAGCATGCACAGCGGGGGAAAGACTAAATGGAAGAAGAATAAAATAAGAGAACACAAACCTACTCTTGAAAGGCTCCACCGAAGATATATGTGTATGTAGCCAATAAAATACTAAGGTATAGAAATAATCCCAACTGTGAAGTGGAGAGAGCATCTATTTAATGTAGCTTAATGTAGGAAAGAATATATATCTCATGTGCTACCACTTAACATATAAACCAAATAGAAAATGAAGTAGCAAAAGAATTAAATCACAACCTCCCTTGACACCTCATGCTTCATTATGTGTATTGTGTGTATATGAGTGTGTAGATGGTATTTGATTGACTTAAATGGTGTGTCCAGCCATGGAGAAGCTAGGATAAATATAAGAGGTAGCGTTTGAGTGGAGAATAGGAGGAAGAGACACATGGTTGGATGATCAAGTAGGAAAGGAAGTAAGAAAAAACTAAATTTAATCTTCATCCTTGCCAGCTCATGCTTACACCTCCACTCATATATATGTATATTCAATTGGAAATTGGTTAGTGCTTTAAGTTTGCAATTGCCGTGGGAGTTAAATGCTCTATATGATAGATGTCTTAGGTAGGAATAAGATGGAGGGGATGCTACCACAAAAAGTGGCACTGAACATAGAATGAAAAAAGAGAAGACAATTTAAGAATCAAATCAAAGTTGTGACACCTCATGCTTCTCCCTTCAAGACATACATGTATCATGCTCCACTTAGCCGTGGGACTAGGAAATTGTAAAACAATTGAATAGCTTAAACAATATCAAAGGAAGGCACATAAGTGGGATGGTGATGTGGGGTGCCAAGGAAGAAAGGGATATTATAAAACAAATCACACTTACACCTCATGCTTCACGCCCCACTATCCATATATTTATATGTACATGTCTACAAATTGCACTTGGTCAGGATCACATCCTAATTTGACCATGGAAGCTAAATACTACACTTAATACATGGCTTAGATGAGGATAACACACATACATATTGCCACCTAAACTTGCACCGAATGAATGATGAGAAGCATGAGCTGCCACGAAGCATCAAAGGACGACACATAAGTGGGATGGTGATGTGGGGGGCCAAGGAAGAAAGGGATATTATAAAACAAATCACACTTACACCTCAAGCTTCACGCCCCACTATCCGTATATTTATATGTACATGTCTACAAATTGCATTTGGTCAAGATCACATCCTAATTTGACCATGGAAGCTAAATACTACACTTAATACATGGCTTAGATGAGGATAACACACATACATATTGCCACCTAAACTTGCACTGAATGAATGATGAGAAGCATGAGCTGCCACGAAGCATGAGTTGCCAATTATGATGATCACCATAATTCACTTTAGGCCGAGGGATGTAATGGAAAGAGGGGAGAAGAAAAAAAACTCAGTCAGCCATAGGAGAGGAGAGATGGAAAGATGAACTAAGGCACAAGGACTCCATAAAAGGTAAGTAGAAGATGTAGAATGTCCTAAGTTGCTTCCTTCTTTTACCTTGTTGAAATTCTGGACTTAAAAAATTTTGCCTTTTTTAGAATTAGTTAGAAAAGGATTTTGAAGCCAAAAATTTTCCAACAGGTTGTCCATTACTTATACTTAAAATTTGGACAATTATAGAATTTTTGAAACAAGGTAGATCAAAGAAACAATATACTAACTCAGCCTAGTTCCTGGATGAGACAACTTGGGGCTGATTTCATAACAAATCTTGTTAAATGGGTAAACAAAGGAACCAGTGCATGAAATTTGGTGGGAAGGTAACTAAGACGTATAAACTTAGGTCTGAGAGGTCTTAGAATTTTTTGAACTCATTTGGTAGGATAACAAAGCCAGAAATAGCAAGGGCAGTGTATAGTGAAGTCAATTGAGGTAGTGGCCAAAACAGTAGGAGTTTGGGGGCTATCCTTGGGAATTCTTGAAAATTGTTTTTGTGGATTATAATTAACATAATGAGGGGTCATTCAACCAATTTTTACGATTTTTGGAGGTCATTTAATGGAGGAAAGAAATTTCATAAAAATAGGTCTAAAAATATAGTTAAATTGAGACTATGGTAGTTTTCATTTTTTGCTATTATAGTGTTAATTTTTATGGCAAATTAGAGAATCAAGATTGAAAATAAGGACAAAGGACTCAACTTCAAAGCACTGGACCACACATGAACAACTTAGATAGTAACTAATTAATGAGAAGGAAAAGAAAATGAAGATGTGATTGTTTACAATTAGGAATTTCAATCGTCAACTAACTAAAGGGGTTTAGGAATTTCATACAGGTAGTAATTTAATTGCAATATAAATATTAACCATGACTCGTTCTTAATTAAGACAATGCATGATTGAAATTTAGGAAGGCAATTTGGGACAGCAAGAGCTAAGAAATAATGTGACAGAATGACGGTGACAAAACAGATAGTTAACATGACATTCTGTTTGTTACATGCATAATTGCACTGAATGATTTCTAAATTTTGTATGCTATGTATGGTTGCATATATACCCATTAATGTGACTCTCTTGAGTACTAGATCACTGTTAATGACCAATGACCGAAGTATAATAGCTTAACGAATGAATGTATCCTGCTACCTTGGGATTTACATGCTCCTGCACCAAATTGTGTATCGAAGTATTCTTATTTAGTATTCTTTCTATGTGTAAACCATGAATCCATTGTTATCTATTAGGATTATATCTCATTATAACGCTAACTATTTTTTAGGTAATATCTGTACTACAGATGAAGTCTAACCGACAGAGGATAACTGAACCAATTTGAAGACTGTATTGATTGTAGTTTGTTGTAATTTCCTTAAATAATGTTAAATGCTAAAAGTCTGACTTTAGTTGAATACTTAGTGTTGTTTAGTAATCCTTCATTGATTTTTGTATAAATATTACATATGAGAAATTTACCGTAAGTTAGCTACGATGTTTATTAGGGCTACCGAACTTCATGTACAAGCAATCTCTTATAATTGCATTTGCATGAAACTGATTATCATAATCTTGAAAGCAATTCTAGAATAATAGTAGGTAACCATGTTTAAGCTTGTATAGGGGTTTCTTGAACAGATTGAAATGACAGAACATACGTGATATGTAATGTTGTATGGTGATACCTTATGAGCAAGCTGAAGTTTTAGTAATTCCATCTCCCCACAACGAAGTAAGAATCTATAGGCTAATCAGAATAATAACATTATCAACTTATGGTTTTCTTGTGAAAATGATAAAAGTTATCTAGGTATGACACATATCACAAACATATCATATCATTTTACATCACTTCATAGTGCACCATGGCTAATAGTTATTGCTATTAGCTATGGGATTCTAAATTAAGTAGTTTCTTGAAAATCATTATCATGAGATTTGAATTTAAGACATCCCAAAAGAAAAATTATATATATAAATATACATATTCATATATTTCCATGAATCAACATTTTCTGAATGTAAAATGAACATATATCAAAATTTGCAAATAAGTTATTCAGTAACCTAAATAAGGATTTCCATAATCAAAATTCCTCAATGCAATCATATACTCAAACAACATACTCATAAAGCTTGTCCCAAGGTACAAGAGTGATAATCAAGAAAATTGTTTAAAATAAAGAAAATGAAGCTGGGTATAAAAATAAGTATAGTTAGTATTAACTACTCAACATTCAAAGGTGACACCAGATACTTCCAATCATATCTTCTCTTGCTTCATCAATAGTGGAAAAGTTCCCAAACTACCCTCTAATACATTTTAATGTGATTTTTATTTCTTTGATGACCTCTAATTGTCACATACTGAAATTGATCGCTATTTCCCAATAAAAGTGTTAATAAACTTTTATAAGCTTCAACTTGTAATTTGTAATTGTTTATGCACTCTATCGTAACTATCTAAATGTAATTACACATTCTAATCAATTTCAAGACCCAAGCCTCCCATTCCATCCTTCTAATCTTTTTTTTTTACCTTATGTACTTTAAACTTCTAAATTTTTAATTTGGTGTAAAGCGTAACATTATAACATAGGGAGTTTGAAGTTGCAACAAGAGTTGGTGGACAACTCTCCAAATGCCCTAATGAATATTTTTTTTCCACCAACACCTGCTAGTCACAATTGCTTCAGGGGGACAAGATCACAAGCTGAAATTGGACAGGCATTAAAACACTAAAAAAAAATTAATGTGGTTTAAGGCTCATCTATACCAAAATTTTTGAAAGAAACATCAAGTGCACTACAACCCATAACATTGAAATTCAACAATAAAAAAGCCCAACAAATATGCCAATGGTGTAGAACAAAAGCAAAGAAAGAGAATGAAAATCCCTTCAGCCAAGTGTGGAGGAATTAAAGAGGGGAAAGAGGAAAATTTACCAAGAGAAATTGAGCCTACCAAAGCAAACTTGAGCTTAACCTTAGCTACTGTGAACCCAATACAAAACATGTTGTAGCGAGCGTATATCATAGATGAGGAGAGTGTGGAAAAAGGGAGTTACTACCCAAGGAAATGAGCTGCAAAATTAGAGGGGAAATAACTTGCTAAATTTATTGGGGTTAAATACAAGAAGTTGCTTAAAAGATGAACTCAAAACCCAACTAGGATGAAGCTCCCTTACCTAAAAGCTCAAGTGCCACGATGGACTTACACAAAGGAAAAGGTAAGGCTAAATAATCGCTGTTGAAATGCACTACACAGCTACTAAATATGGAGCTCAATTGGAGGCATTGAAGTTTCACGAAACGAAGGGATCTTCAAGCTAAAATAGAAAGAAAAATGATAAAAGAAGAGGAGAGGCATATGAGGGTAAATTCTAGAGAAAGAGTGAACAAGAGAGGCATAGGGGAAGGAATTTTTTATCTGAGTTGGATTTTAGAGGGGCAGTTAGGTAATTTAGGAAAATAAAATGGAAAAGAGAAAAACTTCCTCCCATAAGTTTATATTCATACCCAAATTCCCATTATATATATAATTTTATTATTATTATTATTATTATTATTATTTGATTCAGTTTAATTAATATCAACTAATATTTCTCTTAGACAAGTTCTATGTTAAACTTAATGCTTTATGAAATATTTCTAAACTAAAAAGCTTAACTTACTTACCTTAAATTTTCATTATACTTGCTTTTGAAATCTTAGGTTTTTACATTCTCCCCTCTTTTCTTACAAAAATTTAGCTCTCGAATTTAAATCCCAACCTTAGAAGTTGAAAAGATAGGAGTGTTTGATGTCATGGATTCTTGAAAGGTACTATCAGATGAAAGGCCTCGGATAATTAAAATGATTAAGATAACAAAGGATATCCTAGCAAAAGAAAATATCCTACATGTTGAAACAAAAATACCTTTTGTTACTTGCATTGAAGATGCTTTGATGTTGGGACCTTTAAAAAGAGTGGGAAGTTAAAAGAAAAGAGTCTTCATATGAAATATGAAGATCAACCTATACCTCTTACTTCAAAATTGAAAATAATATCTTGAGATCACATAGAGAAGGCATAATAAAAGAAAAGTTGAAAGGTGAATCTTGGGCATTATACACCAATCAATCATGTCTTAGTAAAATAAATCCAGAAGATCTAGCAAGAAGGAAGTAGAAAGGACTAACATCACAACATGCTTGAGCTTACAAATACAAAATACATACATCAATTACAAGAAATAGTGAACTAATGAGGAAAGTATTATTATTATCATTATTTATTTATTGATGTTTGCATATAATGCGTATAAGTCTCCCTTTTTCAAAGTGAAAAAAAGAAAAGAAAAGAGAAGTACCTTTTTGTAAGGTAGTTTATACCTATTCCTTTAATCATCAATAATATTGGCTTTTACAACCCAAATGCACACTATTTTTAGAAAATTCAGAGAGGCTATATTCTCTTTTTCATGTTGGGAGCATAACTTTTAAGTGCTACAACCAGTATGATGCAACTTAAGATGACCTATGAAAGCTATTGTAGCAACTTGCTCATGGCTGTGTAATTGACTTACTATACGTGCTGGAGGACTCATCAAGACTTGTATTAAACATCAATATATTTAGGAAAGGAAATTTAAAAAAGAAAGAAATTTCTTAGTAGTTAGATAGGCCAAACTGAGAAATGTTTAGGTTCTAAAAGACAAATACTGTAATTTTATTTGATGACCCAATGCCATAGTATAACATGCCTACCTTGATGCTTCATCACATGATCTATATCCTAGCATACATGACTATCCGTATATAGTAATAATGAGAATAAAAATAACATTCATAATAAGTAACAACTACAAATAGTACTCGTAGTGACACATTTAACTTATACCAAGGAGAAAGGCATTCATTTAAAAAAAAAAAGCAATGAATGGGTTCTAAAATGACTCCTTAAAGAAAGGCCTCTGATTAACATGTCTATTTGCATTTTATGTATATTACCTCAAAGGTATGTGAATAAATAAGCTCAGATAGAATTTATCAATACACAGGCCAAGGAAAAAAAAAAAAGAAGCCTGAGATTAAAAGAAAAAGTCATAAAAACTCAAGTGGTTTCTAATTGCTATTTCACTTAATATCAAATGAAGCTCTATGTTATTTGGTATTGGTCCTAAATTAAAGTTAATATGTTTGCAGTGGCACTATCGATGATAATAGGATGTAGACTTCAACTTTACTCACAGTTGCATCTTACAAAAATGAAAATTTTTTTTAATCTCTCACAATATTTAGTTGCAAGTACTTCGTACAAGCTAAATATAAATAGAAATCAAGCTCATGACTAAGATGACAATAAAATTGTTTTAATGTAATAACAAAATCTATTTACAAAAGGTGAATTTTGAATAAAAAATATAAAAAATAAAATAAAAGGGATTGGTGTCTATTTGAACCATTACATCCTAATAGATTTCACAATAACGCTTTGTACAAAATAGTCTACTTCAAAAGAGATACTAAAAGAGATAGACATCACATTTTGTCTTAAAACTAATTCTCAAAATAGCATAATCACTTTAGTTTAATATTCTGAGACAGGATTGGGTCTAGTTGTAGTGGTTTTAACCTAAAACAAAATTTATACTTGTGCAATAGTTTAACACAGAATTATTACATAAAAACATAGCTATTTACAATTCTTTACTTCTTTTAGCCCAAAAATAGATCCCTGGCTTGTGAAGAAACTTCAACATAGAATTTAGCATAAAAGGTTTCTATATACCATAGTTTAAGCTCAGAACAAATTTCAAGTTGTGCCACTACTAGGTTGCTGGAAAAACTGGGCAAGAGTATAATCATATATAATATTTCGACATCTAAATCAGGTCCTCAAACTATCCAGTGAATGAAATGCAAAAAATTAAACTAAGTTAATACTACACCATGTGTTACTTCTAGCAAAGGCTATCTTACCGTCTTAGTGTCATTCGGACAAGAAGACAAAATTGACTATGTTAATGATTACCTACTTTCAAAGTTATGTAAAATCACTAATTGAAATAGCAATGTTCTAGAAGAAGGGAGAAGGACATAACCATGAAAATTATGAGCCTATTTGGTTAGAGGATAGAAGAGGAAATGAAATATAAAAAATGAATAAATAGAATAGGAAAATGGTTTTGTGCCCTTACTTTTGAAAAAATAATAAAAAAGGAAAATTATTATTGAATAATCATTATAAACGTATAATAAATATTGCACATAATTTAGAAAGGGATTACGTTGCTTTTACGACAAACCAAAGCCTACGATTCAATCTTATAACATAGTTTGTTAGTAAATTGTTGAAGAGGTCTAAAATTTTGGAGGACATTTTAACAATGTACATATGTATCATTTAAATTGCAACCATTTTATCTGCGCGCAACATCTTCATATGCTAAAGCTGAATATAATGTTGACTCCATAATTTGAGCTACCTAGGCAAGGCATAGTATAAAATATAAATATTGATATAGTGACCGTATATCATGCTATAGACACATAAAAATTCCCAATATAAATAAACCTCTCTAAAGAGAGATAAGGAGAAGAGAATAAACAATACCTTTATGCTCCTATCAAAGGATTTTGAACACTACTGGGTTGAATCATTTCATAAACATGATGTCCGAATGGACTGCAGCATGATTCAAAAGGACTAAGCTAGGGAGGAAATCTTTTAAAAGAATTATAATGATGCATAGCCCAGACTAAGAAAATTAAATTCTTTCAAAATTGAAGTAGAAGATCATATAGCTTAACGAAAATTTATTGTTGAAAATTTGACTTTAATTCCATAACACAAGCCCGCTTAATCTCATTTAGGCACCACTAAAAAAGATATAACCAATATGCTATCCAAAACCTGAAGTTAGCAAGTATAATGTCTAAAAAAACTTGATTTCTAGTCTACTATAAGATGCTTTGTAAAATGGTAAAAGGAAAATGGGCATGGAGGAATAAAGTAAGAAATGTATCTAAAGACTCTAGACTTATGTTGTATACTAGGGACCTTCCAAATTTTAGTCCTCCAAATTCAACTTTCCTATTTCCATTTTTTTAACTAACTAATCAACAAATTACACACTTTAAACCAAAAGCACGAAGAAAAATATAACTTACAGTTCACATTCTTGCTTTGCAAAATGAAAAGTAAGAAAGCTACTAAAGTCAAATAGTGTGGAGAAATTTGTACTACTAATGGTGTAATAGAAACTAGCATGCAAGTTATGAGATACTTTAATGTGCTTTTCTAAGTGCAAAATACATACAGATAGTATGTGCCAATTTTGTTTGTGCAGTAAGTTTTTCTACTAAAAGTGCTTCTAGGCCATCCCCCTAAGAAGCCATAGTTTTCAATGCATAAGAAAGCATGGAAAACAAACTTAACTTGCTAATTGACATCTAGCATTGTATTCAAGCCATATATCCCTAGGAATTGGGAACCAATACACAATTTCTTAAAGTATATTGCTCTATGCTCATTGACAAAATCACGAGACACAACAACACTTCAAAAAGGCAATCAGGTGTGTCTATTATGCATCTCAAATGTATTAACACATTAGTTACCCACACCATTGAAGAGAGCAATCTAGAGTAGAAAAATATTAAACTATATACACTCATCTTTACTCCTTAAATATCAAATACGCATCCTTTTAATGCGTTAATAGTATTAACTAGGCCACCTCTTCATGATTTCAACTTATTTTGTCCTCTTATACGCAACTAGATTAAGAATTAAATGACCCCAATAAAGATATAAAGGCATTGATCACAAGCCATGTAGGATTGTGCCCATGACAAGCGCATAAAAAAAATAAGTTGTATTTATAGTGAGAAATGGTTTAGGGTAATTCTTGATAGCCTTGACCCCATGAATCCTTCAATCAACAAAGTATTACATGCCATACTTATTTTGAATTTCTTGTATTCTAATTAGGAACAGTTCTTTGTGTTTACTTAGTTAGGTCAAAAACCTAAATCCCAAAGGAACAATGGATAAGGATGATAGCAAGTTCTACAGTAATTTATATTAAGAATCATGGTTCATTCAAAATTGAAATATAAATAAGGAGATCTTGACTAAACTTTAAGAATGGAAAACAAGGAATTGAACGTAGTCCTAGCTCTTAACATCAAGAGATAGACATGAATTATAACTCTTAAGGCTCCAACTAATGTCCATGAGAACATTTGCATATACAAGAAGAAGGAATCTAAAAGCTTCATCCAAATAATGTTAAGTAAATATCATATACTACCCAAAATACCATCCAACACTCATCCTAACCTCTTTGCATATGAGAATAAATTTTGCATAAACCGAGGGTGGATGAACTTTTAGTCACATCCTCGCATGATACATAACAACTAGAAAATTTTGAAGCATAACTCATCATATCAATTACCCATCACAATGACATGTTGAAAGAAAGGAAAATCCAACATCTTATAAGGCTTTTAATAATATCTCAAATATGATTATGCCCAAATTCAAAATGATAATTGAGGTAAACTAAACTCTGATATCAACTTTATTGCACCTAAAACTAATGGTGCAACTAGCATGAAATATAACTAGGAGCTTTCCTCTATAAGTTGATAAATTACTAGACGTAAGCTTTCTCATATTATTAGACTTTATATAAAGTAGAATCAATCAATATTTGAATTTTATTCAAACACCAGTTCTAAAATTTCCAAAACTTCCATTACATTGTCGATTCAACTAAATTTTTGTAGAAATTTAAGTGAAATATCTATTAAAAATAGGATATTCTAAATTTCTACAATAGTCCAAACACTTAATAATACAACAAAAAGAGCTCTACTCTGAAAATTATAATTTCTAACCTAACATACACTAAGATGAAGGATCCTATCCATGGATTTGTAGAGTTATACTAGATTACAACATTCAAAGCACAATTTAAAAAAGAAACATAACCTGCGAATAAGTGTAGGACATACCAAATGACTGCCAAGCCACCCATGCTCCTACTTCACAATTGGTGCCACTATATGACACATGTAAAAGTGTTAAAAAGGGTGAGTGATAATATTCAATGAGCAAATAATACTAATTACATCAGGAAGAGGCAAGCTAATGACAACAACGAGTTTCAAAAATTAGATTACAACAATATGCAAATAAACAAAAAGAGATTCACGTCTTTTCTTCATATGTTTGAATATAAAATTCATCAAAGACAAGTACAAAATTATCATTTACAATTAAATCAATAAGCCAAAACCAATTATACACATAATAGGATCAAATAATTGTTACTTCACTTGTTAAAATAAGTAAAATACCTGTTATAACCAAGTTAGGAGGGAGCCTAACGCTCGCCATATGTCAAATCATGTAAGAGCACAAAATTCAACATAATTTCCTCAAATTCAATTCCTTCCCAAACACAATAAACAATACCACCCATGCTTCGCGACACAGTTGAATCATACCATCTATACACTCTAAAGCATAACTTGATTATACCATTCATACATACCAAAGCACAAGTGGATCATACCATCTATACACATCAAAGCAAAAACAATTTATGATGCCATATTACATTGTATTGTATTCATGTCACTTCATAGTGTATCATGACTTACAGTTATTGCTATTAGCTACATGGTTATGAATTAGGTAGCTTCCAAAATTATTATAATAAGATTTGAATTTAAAACATTCCAAAAGGAGAATTATATATATATATATATATATATTCCTTAAATCACATTTTGTAAATGTAAAATGGATGTCTATCAATACTTGCAAATAAGTTATTCTGTAACTGAAATAAGGATTTCCATAATCAAAATTCTGCAATGAAATCATGTCCTAAAACAATATACTCAAGAAGCTTGTCTCAAGATACAAGAGTGATAATAAAACAAATTGTTTAAAATAAAAGAAACAAAGCAAAGTATAAAAACAAGCATAGTTAACATTAACTACTTACTATACAAAGGCAAAGCCACGATATTTCTTACCCTATCTTCCCTTTCTTTAGCAATTGTGAAAATGTCCTCAAAATCCCCTATAATACAATTTAACATGATTTTATTATGTTGATGACCTCTAATTGTCATATGTTAAAATTTACCCACATTTCTCAATACTAAAGTGTTAAAAAACTTTTATAAGCTTATGACTTTTGTAATCATCTATGCACTTGACCAAAACTACCAAAATGTAATTACACATTATAATCAATTTCAAGATCCAAGCCTCCCATTACATCCTTCTAATCATTTTCTAACCTAAGTACTTTAAAATTTTCAATTTGGTGTTACAAAAAGTGTAGACATGAAAAGCCACATGTCCATCCACGCATTAACACCATATATCTATATATATTATATGTATATATAGGATGGACCCACATTAATCAATTTAAGGGTTGTCACCCCCTAAAAAGATTTTCATTTGTATTATGTGTATATATATAATATTATTTTTTAAAAAATTTTAAATATCTCCTCCAAAATTTTTTTATTCGCCCCTTTTAATGTTTTGAAATTTTAAACACATGCTTTTAAAGACATATATGCATCTTATGTTGATCATAAAAGTAAATAAAATATATTAAAGTTTTTCCAAAAAGCTTTTTATTTCTATTCTTTAAGAACAACTAATAATATAATTTCCATCATTTGATTTTCACTCTTTCATAAAATTCTTTTTCCTTTTATTTATTTAATCATATTCTTTGTTCGCTGTAAAAATAGAGTTTCATAATGAAATAAAATATGGCTTTTTTTAATAGATAATTTGGTCATTTATATTAAAAAGAAGATTGCAAAGAATTTCATTATAGAAGATATTATAGATGAATTATATTTAATTAAAAATCAAAGAGCATGATCCTAATTCGACTAACACATAATGTATCATTTCTTCTTTGTATTAAGAGAAAGTTATATTTATTTTATTATTATTACATTTCTTTGATTTTTTTAATTATTATGTGTCTCAATTTTTAATTTTTTTGTAAATTTTATTATTATATTAATTTAATAGATAGTTAACATTGTATTTTTAATAATTATTAGTACTGTCATTAAATATAATTTTTTGCCTCCTACCAATTTTTACTAATTCCATCCCTCTCTCTCTCTCTCTCTCTCTCTCTCTATTTATATATATGTAATTGGGATCTATTGTTTTATCCTATATCAAAATAATAATTCTCTAGGTAATTTTTTAATTCTCTTAATCTCATATAGTTAGGCTAAATTAAATAAATATATTCTTGTTAGGGCTATACATGGGCAAGGCCGGGTTAGACATCTAATCGGCCCGATGCCCTACCCGGTTAAGACATCGTGTTTGTTTTTATACCCATGGCCTGACCTGGCTTAAACAAGCCTGATTTTAGGGCAGTTTAGGGCGGGTTAAGGCGGCCCGAGCTTTTTTTTAATGCATAAATACTTGTAATATAAAAATATCTTTTTACAAACTCATAGATATATATTTCAAAATAATAAACCTTTAGAACTCTTATATTTTTATCAATAATAAAAAATAGTCTAGTATTATCAAATAAAATATAAGCTATACTAACATAATTAACCTTAAGTAAATATGTGTATTTTCATTATTTAACAAAAGAAATACCAGTAAGTATATACATTAATAATGAAAACAATTAAGAAGTAGGAAATGTTTACGTAGGTAATAAAAATTGTAATATGTAGAGAAAATCAAATAAAATAAGAATTATATATATATATATATATATAAGATGACAAAATGTTAATAATTAAAAAAAAAAGTAACTATTAGGGTAAATTGGGTGGAATATGCTTCGCCCGTGGCCCAGTCCAACTTAATATAGTTTTATTTAAAATTCTATCCATTTGTATTTTTGGCCCAGTCTAACCCGACCCCATTAGACCGAGCTAGGGCGAGCCTCTAGGGTGTATCGGACCAATGAACACCCCTAATTCTTGTAGCAAAATTTTATATAACTTTTTATTGGTAAATTTAACTTATATAATATATTTTTAAAATTTTTAATTAAAATATTTTTCCATGTAAATTTTGCTAAAGCTTATTTATTGTTTAGTAAGATATATCAAATTAACTTTAATTTCACTAAATGATTAGTATCTGATTACATAATTATTTATCAGTTTCTTTTTAATAAATATATTTACTTAAATTTTAATATAAACATATTATCACATATTACCCTATTTATATAATTTATTTGAAATAGTGATAACTATATGAAACATATAATGTAATATGTAATATATCTTAATTAAATGGGCATTTTAAATTCAATATATATATATATATATATATTTCATACAACTCATCGTCATTTTGATTCTATGACTAAAAGATTTCATAACAACTATGTTGACAAACAAATGGCCCTTTCTCTATTTCTTCTTAGACTTACCCCTATCCTGTTTTTTCTTATATATATTTTTTCTCTTCATCTCTCTCTCTCTCTCTTACTTTTTCTATGAAAGAATATAATTAAAAATAATTTTAAAACATAAACAATAAAAAACGTAGCTACCCCACAGAACCCAATTACATAGATTTCATATTCGTCAATTGTGGAATATGAGTACTTCCGTTACAAAGACGAGGAGAGAAGCCGCAAATACATTATAATCAAAGAACAGGATTTATTATGAGTCATGTGAATGCGAGTGAGTTAATTAATGATCTGTCTGACTTTTGTATTTAAATCTTTAATTTAACTATAACAGGAAAGAACAAAATTTAGCCATCTTCAAAAGAAAAAGAAACAAATCAAGAAAAATTCAAAAACAAGTCCCCTAATATGCTTTCATGCAAGACATAAGCATTAAGTGAGACTAAATAAAAATTCTTGACAAAGATAATCAAAATTCTTTAGTTTACTTTAATTTTCTGAAATAATACGAAAACTACCTGATCAATGCAATAAAAGAACGAAGAAGATCCTCATGAAATTAATATTATCCAAAATTAAATTGTATGACAAGGTTAACTTCAAAAAAAAAAAGAAAAAACCAACGTACTTTTATTGATAAAATAATAATAAAGTACAGACGGTAAAGAATACTTAAAAGAATAAAAGAATAGGACTTTAAAATCATACATGCATCATCATTAGCTCTAAGGAATTCATCCCAAATTAAAACTAATTAAACTATATATGATGAGACTGTGGCATGAAAGGATTCTTGGGATGATCCTTGTTCACAACTTGTAGGATCCCATCAAACTTTTCTTGCGGATCTTGAAGCCCCACACAAAGATCATAAAGAGGGACGGTAGCGATAGTGGTGGAGCTTGAGCTTTGACAAACATCATGAAGAGACATCAACTTGGTGACGCTGAACCAGGTTCTGAGCTTCTCTGGGTGGAGGTAACGGCACAAACACGTTGGAGTTCCGCTGCGAAAGATCTCGTTGTAGTTCCGGCAACAAGCTTCGGTCGGTTTAGGAAACCTAACGTCACCTTCCAAGTAATGTGCACAGGTAGTGAGCTTTGCATGATGGTGAATGCATTTAACAGGTGATGGAGGAGAGCTGGTGGCCACGGGGGCAGCAAAGGCAGTGGTTGCTGCCACCAACAAAAAAAGCAGCACAAGATAAGTCTTCATTGATGATGAAGAAGCCATCGGAAAACGAGAAACGAGGTCGAAGATAGTCTCTTAATTTCGTTGAGAATGTGGTAGTGAGGAGTGCATTTTATAGCTACAGTTGATGAGGTAGAGGTGTTTAATTAGGAGTTTTACTTTCGCTGGAATACAAACTCCATGTTATCAATTATTTATTATAATTTATGAGATACTTATCTCCAAGCCACAACTTCTATTCATATATATATATATATATATATAATTAGTTTCTTTTTTTAACTTGATTTGATTAAATCCAATTAAAAATTTGTGCTAAGAAGGGAATGCCAAGTCTTTTGGATAGAGGGTGTGGTATATAGATAATTGAAGAGGTTGATTACCTTTAGGATTTCTAGTTCTGATAAAAACTAGAATAAATTAAATATCACAAATTTGATTTTATTTTGTGATGACAGATTTTATCCAAATCCAAAATTCATCTATTTAGTTAAATAAAATATCCAGTTAACTCAATCTAATATCCAATAAAATAATAATATATAAATTTAGGTATGCTTAATTCATTTTCTTAATGGAAAATAATTGATGAATAATAGATTATTCGTTTGTGACTTTTTTTTTTGCACTATCTTTTCATCTTTTATAAGTATTATTTCAATTATTGTGATTTTTGTAAAATCTGAAGATTTTATTTTGTTGAAATTATTGCAATCTATCAAATCGAATTAGACGAAATGAAAAAGAAAAAAAAAATAGAAGGATTGAATAGATTATATCTCTTTATGAATGGGTTCATATCAATACATTGGACATCCATTTACAAAATAGGTTATGAATATGGATTAAATCTTTTTTCCCCCAAATATTTATATAGATTCTAAATGGACCAAGGCATATTTTAATCTAATTCATAATCAGCTCAAACCACTGCATGACACCTTTAATTATATTACTACTTTACTTTTTTAAAAATTATCATTATGATGGCTTTTTATTAATCTTTTACTTTCCTTATTTTCGTGCGTTTAAGAATGTCATGTTGTTATTAGAAAAAAGTTTTGCCTCCGGAAGTAAATTAATTTAATAAGAATAAGATGACATGACCATTTTCGGGTCATTTAAATTATGTCATTTGCATGAAGTCCTCCCAACGTCCTTCTCTATGTTTCTCAAACACTAGTGTTTAAGCCTCTAAGATTTAGTCCTATGGTTTATTGGATTGGGCCAATTGCTGGATCGTTGACATGGGCTTAGAAGTTGGCTTGGTGCCTAAGAGTAAACAAACCTTGGGCCGTGATGGGGTCCCACCCCATGTGTAGGAACTCAATCATTCAACAGAACCTGGAGCAAAAGCAGCGGCGGCGGGAACCTCGGCGGTTGCCGCCGGTGTAACCGTCGGAGTGGCACACGCAAGGGCAGTTGTGGTCGCTTACACACATCCCTCTAAACCTATGGCTCTTTGTCTCGCAGTGTCTCGCCTCGCTCTGCATCCCCATCTCTTCTCCATGCATATTCATTCATCCATTGCTCAATATTATATAAATAATTACACCATATTATAAATGGCATATGTTGAAAACCCCAGGGCCTGAAAAGCGTGCCCTTTCCATTTATCATGCAACGTCACTAACACATGAAACAAACAGGATATTACTGATGATGTATTTATAGCTCAAGTGGGTGTACCAGAGATTTCGAAATTGAGGGAATTAAGTAATGTCGGTAAATTTAATTAAGAGGCATGGAGGCCTCACACCTACGCAATATAGAATTTGAAATGTTAAATTGTGTCGAGAAAATTGTTTTTTGAATTATATGCATACATGTTTTGTTTCGTGAAAGACATTGTTCGGTGGTTGTCACTTGACCGACCTGGCCATACAAATATAGGGAACAACCTGGCTCAGGGACTGGAGGATATGCATCCACAGCCTGCCCATTCTGTGCTCCCCAGCCGCTAACTACTGACACAAAATATTCGGAGTAAATTATATTGATTTTTTTCTTTAAAATGTGCTTACATTATACTTATATTTTTTCTATTCTTTTAACATTTAATATAATTTTTTTAAAAGTTTATTTTTGTCATAAAAAATTAATTTTATAGAATATGATACTATAATATTATAGTAAAAATAATTATACAATTTCATTTTTAAAAAATTTATTATTGTATAAAAAAATTATTTGAGCCAGTTTGTCGTTGGACTAGTTAGGCTATGCCTTTATATATATATATATATATATATATATACATACACATAAATTGTGAAGATGGAATTTTGATTTTAAAAAAAAAAAGAGTGGTCCATATTTAACAAAAGAAATATCCCATATTCAACCACAAAAATATAGATTTAAATAAATAAAAAAATAGGGTCAAGTTGGTTGGTTTGAGCATCTAACTTAGCTTGAGTCCCAGCCTAGCTTGAGAACAAGTCTCTATTGTAAAGCTCGACTTTTTTGCCAAATTTGCTTGTTGACCTAGATCAACCCTTTTAATACAACTTCAGCAAGTCAAGTTGGTTGACTCATACTGGGACATGAACACCCTTGTTGGTACTTGATTTTTAATTCGTATACTTATTTGGCAATAAATAAATAATATATCAATATTTTAAAATTCAAATTAGTCATTAAATCATGAGAGAAACAATTCACAAGTCACTAATTTGATTATGATCAAATTGTTGGGGGGGTGTATAATTGATTTAAGTGTAAGAACCAACATATTTATATTCCATAAAATTTATATTTGTACATTATTTTCTAGTTCAATTGATGAAATATGAAACAACTTTGGATAGATGTCAAATTATATTAAGAAAATATACATGATAAAAAATGTTAATCAAATTGTTGATTTTATAAAAAAGTTCATGTTACAAAAGTTATCTAATGGTATAATGTTATTTTTATTGACATTGGTAATTGATCTCATGTGTGTGTGTGCACGGGCCATAAAAAAGCTTCAAGAGCGAGTGGTAAAATTGGAAGGCAACTTGGTGAAGGTTGAGAAGGATGCCAACACAGCTAGAAACGATGTTGAGTGTTTAAAGCATGTTAATGGCAAACTTGCTAATGCAAACACCCTCTTAACAAAGGCTAAAATAAAATTTAAAGAGAAGGCTACAAAGGAAGCTAGGATGTTAGAGGCTCTTAAGGAAGAGTGTGAATGACTTTGACGAAAGAAAAGGCATCATCACAAGTAGTATTTGAATCACGCTTTCCTCAACGAGGTGAGGAATGTCATTTTTTGTAGTGAGGAGTGTAATGTCCAGTTTTCTTAAAAAGCCTTGAAATGTAAGATTTTCAAAGGAAGTTCTAAAAATTGAATGGGAAATGGACAAATGAAATTAGAGTAATAATATAGATCCTTAAAAATGAAGATTTTAGGTTTAAGTTACCCAGAAACCCAAGCCAGACGAGTAGGAAAAATGTGTGAAAGAAAGGTGGGGCATTTTCTTAATTTCTAGATATTTTGGAAAACTCACACGGGGGATTTTTAAACTAAAAATTTGAGTTTTTTGAGATTCTTAGAGGCCCTGAAAATTATAAGAATCCTCACAATAGTTGAAACTTTTACAGTGAGTGATTTCAGCTGTCAGTAAATTGAAATTTTGACTGAATAGTTCGGAATAATTTTAAATATATTTTAAGTGAAACCAAAGCTATTTTATAAGTTTGAAAGCCTAAATATTATGATGGAAAAGACAAGTTTCAAAAAAGAGTTGAATTGAGGCCCAATAGAGAAACCAAGGTTTAAGGATTAAACGGAAAAGTGAAAAAGTATGTTAACTTTACCTTTTTGCCTCTAAAAACATCCAGCCATTTCCTCTAGCCTTAATTGATGCTTTGCTAGTATGAAAACAGAGCTAAGAGAGCCTCTTGCTGGCACACCAAGAAAGGCAGAAGAAGGAAAGAAAGATCAAGTAGAAAGGTGTAAGAAATTCAAGCTTTTCTTACTTTCTCCTTTCCTAGCCTTGTTCTCTTCTTTCCTTTCTCTTCTCCCATGATTTTGATGATAGTATTGAGGTTGATCCAAGTCTGAGTTAGTATGAAGAAGAGAGAATTTAAAAGGAGTCTTGAAAGCTTTGAAAAGCACCTTTGGAAAGCTTGGAATTAAGGTAAGATACATGGATTAAACTTGCTCCATCTTGCTTCTTCCTTTCTTTTCCATTTCATTTAGAATAAGACCCATTTAGGAAAGGATGATTTTTAGTCTTAGGAAGGTAGAAAGGGGGTTTTGAAGCATAAGAAGTAGGATTATCCAATTGAAAGCAAAAGAAAAGCCTTAAAATTCAAGTTGCTCCACCTAGGGAATTTGATATGTATAGACAAATCTAAAACTTTCTAAGCTTATGTGACTTATGTAAGAGAATGAATGAGGTCCCAAGGTAATTAGGAAGTTGTACAAGTGGCTAATTACACAAGAAAACAAACAAAACTCCATGGACTCCCTTATGGTGTGTGTCTCGGCCTTAAGTGCTACAAGGTGCCTAGGGAGAGTTTTTTTTTATTCCAAGGGTAGAATAAGCTTAGACATGAATTATAGATGCTAGAGGAACCAATGAATTGAATTTAAAAAGTTTGGTTTGTGAGATGGAAGTCCCATTTACATAAAGGAGCAACCTAGAGTTTTGCTTCTTGGATTGAGTTTATAATGACTTCAATGAATTTATATGGAGTCATATGACCTACAAAGAATGAGAATTAGGAGCCAAGAGCATGATTTCAAGTGGTTGCTTTATTGTGTCATATATGGACCATATTAGAGTTGTAAAACCAAGTGAGCTTGCATAGAGTTTGTGTAAAGCTAGATTTGGTTCCAAGAGTGTAATTGAGTCTCATTTAATGTGTCTAGGCTAAGAAAATCAAGATCTCCCTAATTGTCTATGTTTGGTCAAGAAAAGCAAGTGAAGTGGAGAGGGAAAAACTTATGTTTCCCAGTCTCTAACCTTTCTCTCATGCATTACTTGATTCATTGCTTGTCTTGGATTGTTTATGTGTATGTTTGACAATTGTGAAATCTTTGTAGTCATTGGATTAGAGTCTTTGTGCCTTGACTTGTTCTATGAAGTTGTTTTGCTGTGAAATGGCTTGAATGGGCTTGGTAAGGCCAAACATACGCTTATTACACTTAGTCTTCCTGGCTTTATATGCTTCTCTTAGTGATTTCACTTTTTAGAGTTTTCTCTTAGCCAGAGAATTTTTATTACTAGCTCTTAATGAGGGTCCCATTATTATAAGATACTAGTTAGTTTTTCTCATAAGGGAAAAAAATTTCTAACTCTAGAGGCCTATCCTGGAAGAGCTTACTAACCACATCGGTTTAGTCTTAACCTATTTGTAAGGTTACGTTCTTTTTAGTGGACTCATTTACACATTTCAAGAGGTTACTTATTTCATATCAATTCTCTCGTATCTTCTCCCAATGGCTTCTCATAGCATTTCATTGTCCTTTTTTTATCATCATGGCTATTGGAGATTTTTGTTTATTTACTTACTTATTTACATGTACTGTCTACTATTTATCTCTGTGTTCTTTCTTATTAACTCATCCCATGATTATAATACACATTTCTTTCTATCATAGGCCTCATATCTCAATTACTTACTGGGATTATAACTCTTTTGGAAAGTTTCTACTTTTAATGATCACAGTTTCTCTATTTATTACTACATCTATCTTTGTAGGTTAGGACTTTTCCTCACTCTCTTTGTTCACTTACAGTGGCATTTTATAGTCCCTCATTACAACATTGATAGGCCTAACATATGTATCTCATACTAGTATCGAAAAGCTACTACCACTGACTACTGTTGTGCTCTGGTAGGATGCTAGCTATTCTCACAGTTTCGATCACTAGAGACATATTGTATCACTTACCTCATGTAAAAATTGCACCTAACCCCTTTCTGAATATATAGTCTAGCATATAAGGATCTTTTTATCCCTCGGTCAAGGTCAATATCTGCTAGGTAGTAGTTCATCTAACTCTAACTTTGGAAAGCTAATTTCTTGTTTTCCTCATCCCATACACTATGCTTATCTTTCAAGAGATCTAGTCAGTGGTCTAACTATCTGAGTATAACCTTCATATCTCTATGGCAACGATCTACTAGACTTAGGAGATCTCTAGTCTCTGAGATAAAAGTTAACTGAAATTGCAATGGTCTCTGAGACTAAGTACTCTGTAAAAGTTATCTCAGGTTGTCATCTCACAAGAGGGCTATCATGCTGTGACTAAGGCTTTCTATAACTCTATGGGATCTACTGTGACCCCTAGGTCTACTGCGACCTCTCAAAGCCCTACTAAGGTCTACTGTAACCTGTTGTGCTATGCTAGGATCTACTGCTCTCCATCTCTAGAAGATGTCAAAGCCTAAGATCATTGTATCTGATAGTAAAATACATGCTCACTAAGTCCAGCAACCATCGCTCATAATACTGAGGCTAAACTCAGAAGTACATCGTGCTCTTCGTGTGAAGTGGGTTCTGTGTCATCTAATTCTCTAGGATCCCGTTATACTAATACTTAAGAGCATCTTAATTTTCATTCATCACTCTTTATAGGATTCTCAGATTCCCACTTTAGCCCCTTTTTACTTGGACTTTCTTTTCTTACTCTAATTATACTCAGCTATCTTTTCCTTTCATATCCTGCAATTTCTGACTCTGCCCACATTCTACTTTTAAGTGCCTTAGCACTAGAGCATCTCACACACTGAGTGTGGTTAACATTTATGGCAGGAAAGAGGCTATACACTAGTCCCTACTCATTTCGTTTACATGTATTATAAGGGACTCAGATCATACATACTGAACTCATACTATCTGAATCTGAACATTCTTTACTGGGGATTCCTTTCTACATGCTTTTCTTACTATTTTGATATTACTGGAATCCTTTTACCTCTCTTTTCTGACTTATCTCGTTCTTTAATTTACTAGAATACCTTTCAATTATCGAGACACTTTAGTGATTGATGCTATCATTTGCTGTGCACTCAAGTCACATTACTAATAGGTTGGCCAGAACCAATATCATGTAACCGTTGTTGCAAGCAAATAATAACATCAAATACTAATATACAGGTGTCTCATGACTGAGCTCAAAGCCACTATCACTTGTATATTACAAGTTTCCTAAAAATCTAAAGTATTCCTCTCGTACTTTTCTTTATCCGCCCTATTTTCCAAGGATACTCGGAAAAAATAGGATTCTTCCTCTACCTCATCCCAAGATCACTTTACATTGCCCAACTGTTCTTTACTTCGGGCACTATCATGCTAGAAGGGCATTTATGCTAAGGAGAAGGTGCTTTCTCAAGTACTTAAGCACGTCAATTCGATATTTATTCTCAATCTACTATGTCTTCGGCTTGAACATTGTCATATCTTCTTTCTCTTTTAACTTTACTATCCTTTTACTTAAGTAAAAAGATGCTCTACTACCGGCTATCTCTATCACCAGTTCGGGTTTCTTTACACTCAAGAGCACCTATATTTTTCCTGGGCTTCTATACTTATTCACTTTCTATAACATCAAGGGGGTTTACGTTTTCTTATATTCTTGCTTTGCTCTTAACTAAACCGTCCATTAGTAAGAAGAGTTCTATTTCATGTAATCTCAGACATTACATTCTATGGCGCTCTCGACTTATACTCTTTCTCTACATAATTCAAAGACTTGCCTTCTGAGGTGGTCCTTAGCTCCCTCAAGCTTCTCTAAGGGTACTAAAGCACTAATTATTTATCTCAACTCATTTCTACGTTTGGATCAGAGCTAGGCTTTCTCTTTATTTATTCTCTTCAGCCTCATCCCTAGGAGTACAATATACTATTTCTAGGGTTTTACTAACCCAATTCAAGACATGTACTCTCAATGTCTAGATTCTACCTTACTGAAAGCTCATGCTCTATTGGGTGCTCTAATCACTCACGTGCCTTAACCCTAAATCATTCTCATATTAGGGAGCTCATCTAACTAGCTATTTGACCCCTGTCTATTTATTTTTCTGGGCTCAGTTTATTCATTTAGTCATTAATAAAGTGAAGGCATATATTCTGTGGCTAGTTTCTCAGCCTTTTCTTGCTTCCCTTATCACTGTACTCTTACAATTTAGGGGGGTCTATCTAGGAGAATTTGCTAACCACTATTGAGTGGTCTCCCCAAATTAGGATGGCTTATCTTTCCTTTCTCGATCAAGGAGAACTTTCGTTAAGTTTTCAATCGAATTAATTTTTGCTTTTTACACATCTCACAGGATGATGCTACTAGTCATTTCCTATAGGCTTTAGCTTATACTTAGCCTGAGCTACCTATCTCATCAGACCTGTAGCCTACAATAACTTAGTAC
Source organism: Erythrophleum fordii (assembly GCA_032878935.1). Lineage (NCBI taxonomy): Eukaryota > Viridiplantae > Streptophyta > Magnoliopsida > Fabales > Fabaceae > Erythrophleum > Erythrophleum fordii. The sequence goes on along the minus strand of JAVQMF010000025.1, from coordinate 780,629 downwards.
TTTCGAAACGATCCTCATTTTCTTCTGGGCCTTTGACACTGGGCTACTCATACTCATCTCTAAGTGTTATCCATGAGGTACACCCTTCTGGGGTACTCACTATGTTCCTCACTACTAGTAACCTGATCTTATGTTAATTTTAAGGCTACATTAACATCCCGTCAACAGGGTCTAGGATCTTGTTGACAAGATTTCATATATTGGAGTGCAAAATTTAAGACCCTGTCAACAAGGTTTTCTTGATAGTGTCCACATAGTTTTAAACTTATCATATTATCCTGTCATAGTATTCATAGGGTTAACATTCTAGGTTGGAGTCAACACCTCATAGGTGGGTCTCAACAACCTTACTATCCCTATGTTTAACTTTTTTTAATGCTGAGCTCTTTCTCAATCTCAATTGTTAGGCCCACTAATTTCTTACTAACTTTCCATAACTATTTACTATTCTTTTTCTCTACTAATACTAGGGGTTCTTGCTCTCTATAGGTTGTCTGATCCCTTATCAACTCATTTCTCAAGTTGGCCTAAATATGACCAACAAGGCATTTATACTACCATTCGCTGTGGCTAACACATCATTCATAAACACATTATTCGTCATAGCTAATTAGCCTCGGGTTTACCCTAGTTTCTTATCAGAGTATTGGCCACGGCTAACTTCTTAATTGGCCACAGTGAGGAACTTTTTGGATTGCCTCGCTGCTTCATGGAATAATTAGTCGTGATTAAGCAATTAATTGGCTACGGCTAACAGCCTCTGATTGGCTTACTTCTTCATGAATTGGAATTTCATCTTTAGCTATAAAACCTAAGCCTCATTGCTGCTATATCTAACCCATCATCAAGTTAGAGTGTTCTACCTCTTGTTTCATTCATGCATAATTAGTTATCACCTCTAAGCTATCAGACTCTAAAGGATGTAGCTTGTAACTTAAACCTCTAGCCTGAGGGAATTAGCCTTTTGGGCTTGAAAACTTATCTAGACATTTGGATATTATAGCTAGGGGGTAACTCTTTTTCACTTCCCCTCTAAACTGGTCTTGTGCAGCTGCAATCTCATCTCACACTGCATTGCATCACTACTTGTATGTGCATTAAGCGAGACATCTTGGAATGGTCTGAGTATGACCACCAGGAGAATTAGGCCTCACATACTCTCTCTAGCAAGCCTCTTTATATCAACAAGATCATCATTCATATTTGGGGCTTGTTATTGATCCTAGTGAGCTATCATATCACATAGAGCTCCAACCGTCGGATCAATCAACTCTGCTCAAGCTATTTTAGAGGCTAGTCTTTCTCGATGTCCACTAACTACTCCAAGACCATTCTACAACTCACTTATCATAAACATAGCCACATAGCCACAAAATATCTTTACACACCCAAAATATCTCATATAAGGCTTTACATATCTATACAAGTCTTTGCATAGCCCTATTACTATATCCTCAAGCCAAATCTAACCTTAAAGAGCTTGGAACTTTGCTCTAATACCAATAAAATATAATACCATAAATTTCTAGCTTTGCCTCATGCTATTTCTAAGTCTCATGCCATATATTTCTCAAGAACATAAGAAAATGGCATATAAAGAGTGAATATTTTTGTGTTGTGTAGGGGATGAAATTTTTGTTCAGTGTCTTGTGAGCCATGTGAGCTCATATATCACATTCTTATATTTAATTATATAGATACAACTCAAATCCATCATCAAAAGTGGCCTAGAACTCGTGCAAGGCAAGAGACATACAAAATTTCATGATGTAGCCTCGGCTAGAAATTTTCACTTTCTGTCACAAATTTTAGAAAATTATAACTAATTCTAAAAAACTCAAAATTATGCATTTTTTACCATTCTAAAAAGCCACAAATGTCTAATTTGTGATAAAAAAATATTCAGGTCATGAAACATCAAGTAGAAGACATTTGACATTCGAAAAAATACAAAGGTCTCAGTTGCCTAGGCTACTTCATAGCTTACTGTCATAAACTTTGGAAATTCATAACTAATTCTATAAAAATCCAAATTATACAAATTCAATCAATCTGAGAAGATGAAGATGTTAAATTTAAGGTAAAAATATCTCCAGGCCATGCCAAGACCATCTAAGAACTAAATTATGTTGGAACAATACTAAAGGTCCAGTGGCATTACTAATACTGACATTAAATTTCAAAAATTCATAACTCTCTACTCAGACCTCCAAATGAGGTGATCTTAGTGGGAATAGAAATATTATAACCTCTAGTTTATTCTTGTAAAGTTTCACAAGCACTGGACATCATTTGTCTATCATACGATATAGAACACAAAACCAACCATATGAACAATACATGCACCAAAATGGCAAAAAAATCCCAATTTTGAAAATTCTTAATTAATTTTGTAGAGCTCTATTTTTTTTTTGAACTTTAGTTTCCCAAATATCTATCAATGATCCCTACGTGTCTGTAAAATTTTATGGGCAAATTCATCCATTTGGTCAGTTTGTGTTATAAGGTTCCGATTTGGTCATTTTCATGGTTGTAACTAGCCTCAAAGTGTCTAAACTTGCTTCCTAAGCTTGTGTGGACACTTTAGCATGTGGTATTACACTAAGATGAAATTCGAAACTTGTCTCAAAGGTGTACAAACCTAAAATTTGGAAACTCACACTCTTACCCCATGCCATACACACATTTCCATAATGCTAGTCATGCCATCACATACCCAAAATGTACTATATCATATATATGGCATTAACTTTCATGCATGCATCATATATATGAGCATTTACACATGTTCAAATGATTACATAATCATTCCATCATAGTATTACATCATATGCCATTGGTATGACTACAAAAGAGGCAAAACTAGACATTTTAATATACTTTGATATCAATCTCCTTCTCCTAGACTTGGTGGCTTTCATTACTTTGCTCAATTGATTCACCTAGCATGTTAAGACATTGGAGAGGAGGGAATGAGATTCAAAGAATCTCAATAGCTCATCTCTCTTTCAATCACACATAAAGTATGCAATACAAGCCTTAAAAATGTATGTATGAACATATTGAGGCATGTGAGCATTCAAGAAACATTCTTGGCATTTGAACAAATCATACATAGCATATATAGGCTTTCCAATTGAGTGGATTAGCCTCACCCATTTACTTGTGGATTTTGGACTTGCCTCACCCATTTTCTTTAAGAGGTTTTTGACTTAACTTTACTCTTGGGAGTCTACCTCACTCTTGGGAGACTCTCTACTTTGTCTCAATCAAGTTCTAGGGTACTTGGCTCATCCTCACCATTGCTAGAGGGTTATTGGCTTCTCCACACTTAAACAAACTAAGACAAGCACATAAAATATCATTTGCATGCATAAAACATCATTATAGTACTATAGAATAAGAGCTCATGATAAAATACTTTTCATAGCTTAAAACATACTTACACACATTCAAAGACAATGTAAGCACACATTCATGCATGAGAGAAGGTGAAGAGAGCTACCTTGCTTGCATTTGCACACTTTTTCCTTAAGCCTCGAGTCTTCACCCTTGACCTCACACACCCAAGAAGATGGAGATCATTTCTCTTAGCCTAGACACATCATATGGAAGCTAATTATACTTTTAAATTATATTCTAAGGCCATACATTCACTAGAAAAGCTAGGTGACTTATAAGGCTCTTATATAGTTCCATAATGCACTTAATAAAGTAACCTTAAGAAAACATCATCTTGACTCCATTCTATCTATTCATTTATGATTTTTGACTCCATTTAAACCCTTTGGAGTCATCACACAATCAAATCAAGGAGCCTAATTAGGTGTCACTTCTTTAAACCATAATATGGAACATACAAGGCTATCTCACTTTTTATAATTTCTAAAAATTTTTCAAGGCTTCCTCTAATACTCTCCCATCATAGATGACTCAAAAATAAGCTTAGAATAATTTAAAACTACCCCTAGGTGCCATTTATACTCTAGGCCGAACCATATACTCTTCTTGGCATCCTTGGAGTTTCTTTGCTTTCTTTGATAGGAGAATCATGTAAAAAGCTCTCTTGATATCTTAGGAACTCATATGAATATTTAAACATCATAAAATATGGCTAGGGTTCATGGTAGGTTTCAAAATGCAATCAAAACCCTAAATTCCATAATCTTTGGTTCTATCAAGAACACATAAAGAAAAACTCTCATCTTCACTTTCTCTCTCTAGACCTAAGCTTAAATAGCTTGGAAACACAAGATTTTACAAAAGTGAAATCTTACCTTAAAATGGAGCTTTCTTTGCGTAGATTATTTTTTATTGATTGATTCCTTGAAAAGAGTTCCTTTTTGGCTTGAGTTAAACCTAAATCTTCAAGTTTTCAAGAAAATAAAACCACCATTAGAGAGCTCTTAGAGAGAGGAATAACTTTCCTAGTTGGCGTAGGATGAAATGGGGCTGTTTATTTAACTAAACGGAAGCTTAAACTTTTTTTCTCTCTCCCCTCTTAATTTCAAGCCATTGCTGTCCATTTTTCTGCAAATGGAAGCTTAGAGAAGGTGATGAGGTGTAATCTTACTTGATAAGCCTCTTTTACAATTTTTCAAAATGACCATTTTGCCCCTACGCGCTTGTTTGCTCCATTTAGGCTCATTTTAACTCCTTTTTTAGAACCATCTTTTCCATCATAAATTTAGATTTTCTAATTCATAAAATACCTTTGGTTTCATCCAAATTGGATTTAAAACCTTTCCAAACAAACTGGTTAAAGTTTGGGTCAACTGATGTTGAAAAATGTCTATCGGAGAGGTTTTAGCTGTCTTGGGGCTTCTCATGATTTTTAGGGCCTTTGAGAACCCTGGAGAACTTAAAATTTTCATTTAAAAAGCCCTCCTATGAAAATTTTAAAATTTACTCAAAATGACAAAAATGCCCTTACATTTTGTCAATCTTTTGTTACATTTCCTTTCTTCATTCTAGCTCTATTTTTCTTTCCATCTGAGCCTGAGATTCTCATTTTTAAGAATCTAGAATGCTTTCCAAATTTTTTAGGATCTTAACTAAGCCATTTCGGGGGACTTGCTTTTGTATTCAATGAATTTCGTTCGTTTACGAAGAAACCATATGTTACGTTTCTCACGTTTTCTCTCATTTTCAGAGAACTGGATATTACATGTAAGGCTTTGAGGTGACTATGGTCTTCTTGGTGAGACTTTAAAGGTGAGTATAGTCTCCTTGGTGACACTCTTCAGTAGCTTCATTATGTATTTTGAGTTGAGGAAGCATTAGTACTGGTTGTAATGAGAGGTAAAATTATCATATAGTTAGGTAGAGATTAGAACTACTGGCATCAACTTTGCATGGCTTCCAATCCTCTGATTAGATATACCTTTTAATTGAGAAAGCTTGTAGCAGATTTTATCTGTGTGCTTGATTGTAAGCTCAAAGGTTGGACTTCAATTAGTAGTGATCATTAGGGGGTGCCATTGGTGGAGTCCCTAGGTTTGCTAATTTTGGGTTTTGGTTGAAGTTGGCAAAGCTTTTGAAGTTCATTAGTAGCATATATTGATGTGGTTGCTTGTTTTCAAAAAAAATGCTAATAGGCAACTCTTCACATTAATGTTGATCAAGAGTTTATATTTCTTCTTTATTATCACCTCACTTCATTTTTCCTTTATAGGATCTCATGTAGCTCCATGAAGTGACCTTTTAGGATTTCTTGTTACTCCATAAGTTAAACTTTTAAAACTTTACTAATCATGAAAAAAGAATGTGTATTTTCTTGCTTATTTCTTGTTTTCTTATGCCTTGTCTGCTTCTTCTACTTTTTTTTAGCAAATACATGTAATGAAGTAGTACCACGAACTTACTTTCTTTAGTGTTATATGCAGTTAACCTTTCACTCATGAAGTTTTTGCACTTACTCCTTGGATATTTGCTTTTTCTTTGTGAAGTCTTCTATTACGTTTGACTTCAAAGTGGCTAGATTCATATCTTTTTAACTCAACTAGGTTTAAGATGACAACTTTGGGATATATCTTGTTTTGTTTCATGGTTTGCTGCAGTGTGGAAGCCATCCTTACAATTCTTTTTAGGGGTTCATAATGTCTTATCATTTGTCCTTAAAGATTTTAGCATGCTTTCATTGATCTTTAAGGAAAAGTCCTATGGGACATGCATTCTTGGAGTCATTTTCATCATTTAAGTCAAGTTTCATTTTTAGTTCAATTTTAATTTAATTTTGAGTCAATAATAAAAAAATAACACTAAATAAAATGAATGAGAGAAATAATAACAAATAATAGAGAGACCTAAATTTGAATGATGGAGCCCAAAATGAAAGGCCTTAAGATTTCACTTAATTTTTAAGTCTAATTTAGTTCAAAAGAAAGTAGTAGAAACAAGACCTACTAGGTTGGCCCAAGACCTTAAGGACATACAACTAAAAAAAAAAGGAAAATAAGTATTTTAACTAAAATTCAAGGCTCCTTGCATTTCACCCCCTCCCTTCTTTTCTCAATGCCATTCAAAAAAGGAAAAGATAAGAAAGGTAAAGTCAATGGAGTAGCCATGGATTTGGAGATGGAGAAATTTGGAAGCCAACTCCCTAGGCAATGCTGTGGATTTGAGAATTGAGGGATCAAATAGAGATTTAATTAGGTTGTATATATGGGAAGCACCCAAGAATCGATAATAAAAGAAGTATAAAAGGAAAAGAAAAGACAACCAATTTTTCAAAAAAGACACAAAGTAGAAGATAAATTAAGGAAAGAAGAGAAAGAGTAAACAAAGACTTGAGAGGCTAGGTTACATCTTTGAAATGAAGCAAGCAATCAAGTTTTTTGGGAAGTAAGATTTTGAGATTTGTTCCCCAAATTTATGGTCACATAGAAGAGTCTAAGTAGGATGATTTTGGGCAATTCTTGTCATGTAATTCTATAAAAAAAAGATTAAAATGAAATTTGGATAGGCTTGAGTCATAGAATTCACCCCTTTTATTGGATAACTCAACTCAATGTTGAATTAAGGCATGTTTGTTTGGGTCATTTGGGCTTACACGTTTGAATTGGGTTAATATTGGCTTGTAGTGATGCTTTTCCTTTTTTCCTAATATGAGATTGGATCTAATTCTTGCTTATACCCTTAGGCTATGTTTTAATGTTAGCATAAAACTTTAACTCAATTTCTTTGACTTGTTTGCTTAATGAGCGATGGTTTTAAATTAGGAATTAGGTTAATGTGGGTTTATTGTTAAACTTTGTCTATGATGTCCTTACCTCTTTCTTTTCCATTGAAGGTGATGTCTTTTAGAGATGATATCTCTACCTTTTTCTTTCCCCTTTAGAGATGATGTCTCCACCTTTGTCTTTCCTTTTAGAGGTGATGCTTCCTAAAGATAATGTCTATGCCTTTTTCATTCTCTTTGGAAATTGTCTTCGCCTTTCTTTCCCTTTGGAGACTTTGTTTTTCCTTCCCCTTTCAGAGGTTATGCCTCCTGAAGAAAATGTCTCTACCTTTTTTCTTTCCCTTTGGAGTTGATGCCTCTTAAAGTGTCTCCATCTTTTGTCTTTTCCTATAAAGGTGATTTCACTTGCATACATTATGCATACATTGCATTTCACTTTCATTGTGCATATATTGCATAAAACTAGGTTTCCATTCTTATTAGGGCAAATAATTAATGAACAAAATGTTTAAATTTAAAAGCCTAATAAGTCTTGCATTTCACAAAATACAGCATCACATATGTATTATGCATCTCACATGTGTGCATACATTGCATTAAATTAGGTTTCCACTTATATTAGGACAAATAAAGAATAGAGCTTCTAAGTAAAGGAAGAAAAATCTTGCATTCTATAAAATCAGCTTATTCGTGTCAGCTATTTCCATGGATAGCATCATTTACATTGTCCCCCTATCTTTTGAGATTTGCCATTGGAACTCTCCTCTTCTATGATAGAGAATTGTCACACCAGAAAATGCGACTGCGTGACGCCAAACCGAAATCAAAATTAAAAGTAGTAGAGTCACCACTAAAATTTTATTTTTGAAAAGGCAAAACTTTGAAAAAAGTCTTTTATAAGAAAAATGGTCTACGAATCAGATTTAGATTCGGGAGTCAGTTGTAAGTGGGGAAGGTGTTAGGTATCCCACTACACCTGTTATTAAAAAACGGTTACCCTAAGTTAGTTGTGCAAAATTAATATGGCCTCTATTCTACTTTAATTCTCCCTAATAAATCACATGCAAAGTAACAAGGAAGGAATTTGAAGAAATAAAAGTAAAATAAAAAGAAAATAAATTAAAGAAATAAAATTAAGAACAAAATAACAATAAAAATGATGAAAATCAAAAAAGGAATGTTTATTTACAAGGGTAGACTTGACCTAGGATGAGAGCCTAAGGCCTACGTACTCTTCGAGAGGGATCAAAGTCTACGTAGTTTGAAGCAAAAACTATATTTTGGTTGATGTTTTGTTTTTTCTTTTGTTTTATATTTTGTTTTGTTTTGTTTTTATTTTTTTTATCTTGAATTATTTTTTGTGTGAAAAAAGAAAGAAAATAAAAATTATTTTTACCTTTAGCAACTAAAATGAATTTGGAATTAGTTGATGTGTTTTAGTTTGCTAAAAATAAAGTTAATTTTATTTCTTTGCTCTTTCCTCATTTTTAGCTTTTCCTCATTTTTTTTTGTTAATGATTCTTGTTTTTCATTTTTGCCTTAATTTTTGCTAATTTTTTATTTTTCTTCTAATTTCTTTGTTTTGAATTTTGTTTTTTAGGTTTTTTATGTTTTTTTAATTATTTTTTGGCTTTTGACTGATTTTGAATTAGTTGTCTTAGATTTTTGTTTTAAAATTTTTTTACTAATCTTGATTGTTGATTTGATTTTTGGATATGTTTCTTATTTTTTTTTTTTAATTGAGAGGCTTTTCTTTTTTCCCTTTTTTCTCTCCATTTTGATTTTTTTTATTTTCAATTAGTTAAATTTTTTATGTTTTCTCCTTTTTTTGCTTGGGATTTTGTGATTTTGATTTCTTTTAATTTTTTTGTTCTTGAATCTTTTAGTTATCATTACTATTTTTTTAAAATTTAAGTAAAAACAAGTTTTCCTTTCATTTCCCTTTTTTTTTTTGTGTTGGATTGATATTTGAAATAAGATTTTGAGTTAAAAGAAATGATATCTTTTGATTGTTTTTTTTTCTTCTCATTTCCTTATTCTAAAATCTCTAAAAGAGAATCCTTTTATTTTTTTTTTTAATCTTCTTTATGAATTTCTCCCCCCTTTTTTTAACTCTCAATTTGTTATATCCTTTTATTTGAAATCAAACCCCATTTGTCGTAGGCCGTTAAAATTTAAAATTTATTAAAATATAATTATAAAACTCAATAAAGATTAAGGAGGTTTATTGCCACACATACCCTTGAATTGATTCTTATGCGTCTAAGGTGACAAAAAAATTTCACACGATAATTCTAAAAAGAATAAATAAATAAATAAAACAAAACAAAACAAAAATAAAAGTAAAAAAAAAAAGAATGAAAATGAAAATGGCCAAATAATGGCATGAATATCCAGATATTGGTGTTTGTGTGTTCTAGGTATCTGTTATTATTCCAGACACATTTTACGTCATGCGAATAGGAAGTAATGAATTAAAAAAAATGTTCATGTAAACCTCGATTCGAACTAGATATCCACATATCGTTGGATCACAGTAATTGGAAAATCAAACTGCAATACCATGGGACCATCAGACTCAACACAATAATTTTTACCAACAAAGATACAACAGCCAAACCCATATGCCTATTTCAGATTTCTCTTGAGCATTTCATCGAGCAACTGCCAGGCGTTGATTAAGAAATGTATAGAGATGGGATTTTACACCTCACTGTAACTAGCTAATGTATGATCGCGAAAATAACACATGGTCCAGCACTCGATATCATATTTAAAAAAAAAAAAGGACGCAAACTGATTCGCTTTTCATTGAATTGCCCAATTCCTATTCTCCAGACAACATAATCAACACCCCATAAATGAAAATCCTAAACATGTTGTACAATCAAAATGAAACAAAGATGAAGCAAAGAAGAGGCAATCCAATAAGATGGCTAATCGATTATAGAGATGAAACTAGACAACAAAATATTCTTTAGCAATCTGAGACCAACCAATCCATACCTCAGAAATGAATTGAAATCAAAAGAATACTTGGCTAGTCACGTTGCTGAAATTTAGAATGCTTCCCTCTCCTTTGAACCACACCTGGCTCCTTTTTCTCTTCCTCTTACACTATTCTCTGTTTTCCAGTCTCTGCCTCCTTTTCTTTTTTTGATTTCCTCCCTTTTTTCTAATTTCTCTCATAGTTCACTCCTTCCCCTTTTGCTCTTTCTGCTTCCTTCTTTTTAAAAATCCTCTTGAAAACGTTTCTCTATCCTCCCCCCAGGCTCCCCTTCCTTTCTCACGTCTTCTCTTCTTCCCTCGATCCCCGTTTCTGCCTCCTTCTTCCATTTTCGCGTTTCCTTTTCTCGACCTCCGATGGTGAGGGGGACGTGAGGGGGAGGTTAATTCCTCGAGCGCACCAGTGACCCTCTGCTTCCTTTTTGTTGACTTCTATTGCTGCGACACTGGATGCCTTGCTACCTCCTGTTCTTGCCCTCTGCTCTGTGCCTCCGTCTTGTTCTTTGCTGGTAGTAGAGACCAAAAGCATGAAAAGGGTTTTCCAGCCCTCGAATGAAGCGAATGGAAGGGTTGGGTCAAAACTCTGACACAACCCACTTTTGTTTTATGTATTTTTTATTTTGTATTTGCCTCTTTTTTTTTAATTTTAATTTTATTTTAATCTTTGATTTGATGGGCTTGGAGTAGTTGAATTTAAATTTTGGGCCAATGTAAGCAGATCTCTTTTTTTTTTTTATTACCTATTTATTTTTTGTTCATTTTCATTGCATTGGGGCATTCATAGTTATTGGGCTAAGTTTGAAAAAAAATTTTCTTAACGTTTTGATCTTTTAAATTTTTTTTTTATTTGCTTCTTCTTTTTTCTTTTTGCTTCTTTTTTTTGGGATCTTTTTTTTTCTTTTTTTGTTTAATATATTTTTTTTATATGATTAGGATCTTTCTTTTTTTTTTTCTTTTTTTTTGATTGAGTTATTTGGTCTTTAGGGATTTGAGAGAAAAGAAGTCTAATACATATATATATTTTTTAGTAACCTTGCTTTGATTTTGTTATTATTTTTTATGTTTATCTAGATAAAATACGGTGTTCACAGTTGCCCCTCTTTACTTGTTTCTTGGGCAAAGAAATTCAAAATGTAATTTTAAATGTTTTTGCATAAGGAATAAGTAAAGATAAAGAACATGTATTTTGTCTGGAATGATTTGATTGTCTCTTGACATAGCTAGATAATATACAAAAAGGAAAAAGTGACCCAAACAAAATACGATATTTATAGGTTGGCCCTCTTTACTTGTTCTTTAAGTAAGGGGATTGAAAATGCAATTTTGAGATCCTTAACTTAAGAATAAGTAAAGATGGAGACATGTATTTTGTTTGAGGAGCTAACAGATCGATGTGAGCTAACTTACCTTGGAATACTAAAACATGATCAAAGATAAAAAAACGTTTGCTAATGCAAGGCTCAAAAAGGTGTCTGTTCTATGTAGACTGTAGGTGCCTGTTCTGGCAGGATTTTTAGGTGCCTACTCTAGTAGGACTTTGGGTGCCTATTCTGGCAAGACTTTGGGTGCCTATTCTAGTGCAGGACTTTTAGGTGCCTATTTTGGTAGGACTTTTTTAGATGCCTGTTCTGGCAGGACTTTGGGATACCTGTTCTGGCAAGACTTTTGAAAGGATGTAATTTTTTTGTACGAATTTTTAAGTTTGAAAACTTTGTTGTTTTGTTTTGTTGTTTTGTTGTTATTTTGTATGCAAGTGTGGAGGCACATGAAGCACGTAGTGTTTTATTTCACGAGATGCACATTTTTGTTCATCCTAGTGTAAACCAAGGTTTATACGATGTATGCAGGTATGGTACATGAAGGCATGCCCCATTTAGTGTCTTGTAAGTTTTGACTTTCACTTGTCTCGCATAATAGTTGCGAAATTTTATTTTCATGGTTTATTACTCCATTCTTATTATCTTTTATTTTTTTAAATTATTCTTTGACTTTCAAATTTTTGCTTTCTTTCTCCTCTCTCTTTTTGGGTTTTATTTATTTTATTTTATTTTATTTTATTTTTGCTATGAGTGTGTTAGTTCAGAGGTATTACCAAATGTAAAAATGTTGATGATTTAAAAAAAAAAAACTGGTTGACCAGAAAGGAAGAGCATATTGTACTTCTGAAACATAATGTCCTTTTAACCAGACCCTTAGCACTTTGACTTGCCTTTGATTGATAATTTTTATTCTCCTTTAGCAAAGGATTTTGTGTGTCATCCTTGAAGCCGCAGTTGTCTTTTTTACTTGCTTCATGGCAAGAAAAATCACCATGTGTGTCATTCATGGATACCTTTATGATTGAGTTTGAGATGAAAGTGACATTCAGTCACTTGTTTACCATTGGGTCCCAATCTATCTATCCAGTAATGATTAGGATAATCGATCCACAAAGGATACCAATACTAACATGCCAAGTAATGGTGTCGATAAATGTCATTCTTGAGTTATTAATTTACTATATGAAGCATGAATGTAATGATCGCAATATAAAATGAAAAAAAAAAGGATGGATGAGAAATTATCAGAAGAATAATCCTCAAAAAGAAGTTTTTCAAATAAAGTACATAGGATTCAAGATAATAAGTAATTCGAAAAAATGGAAACATAAAAGAACTAGGTCCAAAAGGATCCGTTAAAGAATGTCCTCTACAATTGGCCCTGCATGCCCCACAAGATGATTTATTACTTTACACAGAATATGCATTTCATCCAGCTTGGCTTGAGATTTTCAATTCTGTTGGATTCTGTTTTGCCCCCCGTTCTGCCATTTATGCTAGAGTTGAATTTTTGTTTTCTTCTATTTGCCCCAACTTTGTTTAAACATTTTATTGCCTAGTGGGCTTTCCTATTCATTTGTTTTCTTTTTTTTTTCTTTCTCTCCTCTTTTTTTTTTGGCTTTAACTTTTGCTTAAGTTACCCTTTCAAGTTTTCAACCTAGCGAGCTTTTATTATGTTCTAACTTTTGTCTAGGCCACCCTTTCGAGTTTTCATCCTAGCAAGCTTTTACTTTTATGCAAAATACTATTTAACAGCATCTGAGTTAATAGGTTTGGTTAATTCACAACCATCCATGTCCATAAAAACCAATGCTCCTTCTGAGAGAGCATGCTTAACAATATAAGGTCCCTCATAGGCAGGAGCCCATTTGCCTTGAGTATCATCTTGGTTTGGCTAGATCCTTTTGAGGATTAGGTCACCACTTTTAAATTTCCTAAGACGAAGCTTTTTATCAAAAGCTCTTGCCGTTCTCTTCTGATACAATTGTCCGTGACACATTATAGTAAGCCTTCATTCCTCAATCATATTCAACTATTCATACCAGGTTTTCACCCAATCACCTTTATCTAAGTTGGCTTCAACTAACACCCGTAAAGATGGGATTTCAACCTCGATTGGTGTAACGACTTCCATTCCATAAATTAGAAAATAAGGAGTTGCCCTAGTTGAGGTACACATAGTTGTGCGGTACCTGTGCAATGCATATGGGAGCATTTTGTGCTAGTCCTTGTAAGTGATCGTCATTTTAGCAATAATCTTCTTTATATTTTTATTCGCTACCTCTACTGCCCATTCATTTGTGGTCGATATAGTGTTGAATTATGGTGTTTGATCTTAAACTGCTCACAAAGTCTAAAGACTTCTGCTCCATTCAAGTTTGCAGCATTATCTATAATAATCCTTTCAGGTAGTCCATAACGACAAATGATGTTTGTTTTGAGGAATTTGCAAAAAGCCTTTTGAGTAACACTGATGAGGGAATTAGCTTCTATCTATTTAGTGAAATAATCAATGGCCACTAGGATGAAACTATGTCAATTTGAAGCCTTGGGGTTAATCGATCTGATTACATCAATGCCCCACATAGAGAACGGCCAAGGTACCACTAGATTGTGTAATGAGATTGGCAATGTATTAATTTTGTGAAAGTATATTTGGCACTTATGACATTTTCGAACATACTTAATGCAGTCCTTTTCCATTGTTAACCAAAAATACCCATACCTTTGAATCTGTTTGGCCAAGGTGAGCCCATTTGCGTGCGTACCACATATTCCTTCATGAACCTCTGTGACTATTTTCTGGGCCTCCTTCACATCCACCCACCGTAGTAGTGTACTATTATGACTTCTCTTGTATAGGATGCCATTGCCAATGAAGAAGTTCATAGCTAGATGCTGAATGGTCTTCTTATCATTCTTAGTGGCTTCAGCTGGGTACTCTCTGTTAATCATATAAGTTTTAATATCATGATAACAAGGTCACCCGTCATACTCCCCTTCTATATTTAAGCAATATGCCGGTGAATCTCTGGCTTCGATTCGGAGTGGTTAGACTCGAACCTCGTAGTCAAGTCAGATCATCACTACTAAAGTGGTTAAAGCATTAGCGAATTGATTTTTATCTCGAGTCACATGATGAAAATTAATTTCATCAAATTAGTTGATCAATTGAGCTAAAAACTGCTGATAAGGAACTAGTTTTGGGTCCTTAATTTGCCATTCTCCAGTCACTTGGTGAATTATAAGAGCTGAGTCACCAAAAACTTTTAAGCGTTTTATACCAAGAGTTATAACTGCATTTAACCTGTTGATACAAGCTTCATACTCAGCTACATTATTGGTGCATTCAAACTCTAATTTAATGGCAATTGGAAATTATTTATCCTCTGGAGATATAATTATAGCTCCAACACCATAGCTATGCATGTTTGCCGCTCCATCAAAATAGATCTTCCACTGTCCATCATCATCGCCTTCATCATCTTCATCATTCTCTATATCCAATATGTCCTCGTCAGGGAAATGGAAATCCAATGGCTAGTATTCATCCAAAGAATTCTTAGCTAAGTGATCTGCTATGACACTTCCTTTTACTTTCTGAGTTATATATTTGACATCGTACTTAGGTAGAATCACTTGCCACTTAGATACTCTCCCAGAAACATGTGGGCTTTCAAAGATATATTTGATGGGATCCATTTGGGAAATTAACCAAGTGGTATAATAAAGCATATACTATCGCAAGCGTCTGGTCATCTATGCTAACCAGCAACAGGTCTTTTCTATCAATGGGTAACGAGTTTCACACTCATTAAATTTTTTGCTCAAGTAATAAATCGCTTGCTCCTTCTTTCCCAAGGCATCCTGTTGCCCTAGCACAACCCCCATCGATCTTGACAAGATTGTTAAATAAAGAATTAAAGGCTACCCCAGTGTGGGCGGAACCAAAATTAGGGGGCTCAATAGATAATCTTTGATCTTATCAAAGGCTTGCTGACAGCTATTATCTCATCCTCCCGCATAGTTTTTCCTCAACAACTTGAAAAGTGGCTCGCAGGTTGTAGTTAAATTAACAATAAACCTTGCTATGTAATTTAGCTAACCCAAAAAGTTTCGTACTTCCTTTTTTGCTTAAGGAGATGGCTTTTCTCTGATTGCTTTCACTTTATCAGGGTCTACCTCTATTCCTTTCTGGCTCACCATAAAACCCAATAATTTCCTAGTCAAAGCCCCAAAAGTGCATTTGTTAGGGTTTAAACGGAGTTTGTATTTATGCAATCTTTCAAATAGCCGTCTTAGGACTGCCACGTGGCTCTCACCTTTTGCAGATTTAGCCACTATGTTAGTGACGTACACTTCAACCTCCTTATGTATCATATCATGAAAGAGCGCCGTCATGACCCGCTGGTAAGTTGCCTCAGTGTTCTTCAACCCAAATGGCATTACTCTATAACAATATGTCCCCTATGGCATGATAAATGTAGTTTTCTCTTTATGGTTTTCATGCATAGGAATCTAGTTGTACCCAGAATAACCATTTATAAAGGAATACTAGTGGGCTCGTGCCGTATTGTCAACTAAAACATCAATGTGGGGCAATGGAAAAATCGTCCTTTGGACTTACTTTATTCAGATCCTTATAATCAACACACATGCGAACCCTTCCATCCTTTTTAGGGACAGGTATAATCTTTGCTACCTATTGAGGATATGTGGATACTTGAAGGAAACCGACTTCTAGTTATTTCATAACCTCCTCTTTTATTTTCAATAACATGTCGGGGCTTATTCTTTTCAATTTCTGCTTCTTTGGTTCAACATTTAAGAGCAAAGGGATCTCATGAGAAGCAATTCTGGGATCAAGTCCAGGCATGTCTTGATAAGACCATGCACAGTGTAACACCCTAAAATTAATTAAAGTGTTAATCATAGATTTAGATTAATTAGGAATAATTAATATGGGATAATTAGGCAAGTTAAATGAATAGAGATTTTAGAGAGATAAAATTATTAATATGAGTTTAAGATTTAATTGGGATAAAAACTTCATTTAGACCCAAATTAAATTGAGTAGGCCAAGGTTAAGACTAATGGAGGCCCAATAATTATATGTGTAGACTAACCTTTTTATTGTGAGACTTGGCCCAAGAGAGAGCACCTAGTGATGGCCCAATAACCCTTATGCAGACCCAAATCCTTGAGCTCTTCAAACTTGGCCCAAACCTAATTAAAATTCAGCAGCCCAATGCATAAGAGCTGGCCCAAGAAAGCTCAAATCTGAAGCCCACTAGGAGTTGGATCTTTGGAGCAACTCATGACCCATATTTGACCCAACTAAAACCCTAAATACTTCAGCCACTTCCTTATTTTGCTGAAACTCAAGAAAGAAAATCGGAGGTGTGAAGGGAGACTAGGGTTTGGGGTAAGAATTTCATATTTTCTCACATTTAGAGCAAGATTCAGCCAAGGTAATAGTTATACAACTTAATTCCCTCATATTTCTCCTTAATTTGGCCCGATTAGTTTTTCATTTGGAGTATTTTCACCATACCCAAATTCTGAAATGTGGTTGTTTGGGATTTTCTTAGTAAAATTCGTAGGTTGAGGTTAAGGCTAATATTAGGTAAGTATAAACCCTCCATTTTGATACTTTCCTTGCTAATTTGAGACACCCATAGCTAATTTGTAATTTGGGTATTAATTTTGTACGAATTTGCTTAGGATTTTGGGTGAAATATTGAGGTTTCTGGTAGAGGGCATTTCAATCCGAATTTAGGACTTGTAGTGGCTGGGTAAGTGTTCCTTAGGTAGTCATTAGCATTTTAAATTCTTTGGGTACTTGTTGCAACTGTTAATGATGAATTAAAGTAGTAATTCTCTAATGCTATGGTTATAAGGAGATTTTGTACCCGTGGTGGCTATAGCAATTGTCTACAAGTGAGCTAACCGAGGTTTACATTAATTCCATGCATATATCTATTTTAATTTCATATTTGTGGTATATGAATGATTTGAAATGTTGAATGAATTGGTTGGCTATCCATGTATTGTGATTGGACCTTGTGAGCCTATAGTGGAGTTATGATGCGACTGCCACCCGTGCATGTGCTTTGATCAGGAACTGGGTTATGATCAAACCCCAGATGCACTGAGCCCTGGTTGTGCTCAATGGGGAGTAGGTGCTGTGGACGGGCCTCTCCCAGTATTATTGGCCTTTAACATGTGAAAATATGATTGCTAGTATGGGATAGTAATCATGATAGCCTAATTGTTTCATTCACTGATATGACTGATATGATTTTGATGTTGATTTTGATTCATGCATATATGTCAATTAAACTAGATTATATGATGGAATTGCCTTGGTTACTGAGATTTATATCTCACCCCGTTTCATGGGTTAAACATTTCAGGTGAAGGTTCTTCGGATAAGGATAAGGATAAGCAAGTGGATGAACATCCATGAGCTAAAGCCTAGTATGGGGGAGCTACACTTGGTCTGAGTAGAATAGAGTAGATGCTAATTTTGTTAAGTCTTGTATAGCACCATCATGTATCTATATTGCCAAGTGTAGGAGTCTATATTTGATAACATAATGTGTACGTAGTGAGGAGTAGGCTATACTTTAGTTTGGTATTTGATGTATGGATTTGTGATATCTGCTGTGAGACTTGTTGAACTCTGATATAGCTTACTATTAGAAATGTAATCTTTGAGATATTGATATGAACCCCTAATGTATGGAAACCCCATTGATTGTGTATCAAATGATGACTGCTAATAGTTTATGAATTCTTATTATTGTTACTCTACAAACTTACTGATATAGGGTAATTAGGGGGAGTAAAAATGGACACTTAGGTTTTGAGCTAGCAATGATAAATTAGCTGGGTGATTAAGGTACATAACTACCATTAGAGTTACATAAATTAAGGTAGAATGGCCCTAGGGTGATATTGGAAGGAGAGTGGAGAGTATGAGACAAGATTTTTAGAGTTATAAGGTCAGAAGGCACTTCGCCGCGGCTAAAATGGAGTTAGCCGCAGCCAATAGAGGCGAAGTTACCCAGGAAAAATGCTAGAGAGGAATTCTCCACGGTAAAATAGGGATTAGTCAAGGCGAAATGCGAGAGGCAAAATTAGGAGTCGTCCAGAGGGAAATTCACTGTGGCAAAATGAGGAATTGGCCGTAGCGAACTTTTATGAAAATGAGCCAGGCATTCCAGAAAGGAATTAGCTGCGGCGAAATGTGGTATTGGCCACGGCCAATAGCGAGAGGCGAGTGAGGGAGGTTCCAGGAGGCTTCTTCGCGCGTGGAGCCATGTAGGTTGGCCACAGCGAAGGTCCAACTTGCTGCGGCGAACATCCTGAAACCCTTATATTAGCTAGGAAATCTTGATTTTTCATATGGTAACTTCAAGGGATGATTTATAAATAGTGATAGAAGATTCATGTGAGTCAAAATTGATAGGTAATAGAATTAAGGCTTATAAATGAATGTTTGTTTTCCCTTATGAACATAAGTACTTGTAATTGTATGATTGATGACTCTAATCATATTAAGGTTCAAATTTTCCCATATTTTCATAATGTAATTGGTTGTGATGCCTTGTAACCCCAATCAACGATTATTAATCATGTATTTAACCTTAATTACAATGCTTAGAAATTAGGGTCGTCACACAAAGACGTCCACATACTTTCTAAAGAGCCTAATCATTTCCTCTCTTTCCAGGTTATCTACCATTTTTATCTCCTTTTTAGTTTCCTCTATCCCCAAATTGATGTTTTCAATTATTTCTTCATGTGGGCTTATTCCTTTGTTTATAGAATCGAGCATTTTTTCAAAGATCTGGGTCAATTCTTCATTATTAGATTTAGAATCATGCATGTTAGTAGTAACACATAAATCACTAAACGGGGGCTCAGGAACCTCTGCATTGGACAAGAGTTCTGAGGAAAACAATTTCCTAAAGAAAGAAATAAAATGAAAATAAACAAGTGGAAAAAGAACAGAAGGTAAAAGGCAAGATAATTTAAGGAGTTTTAATTCTATTCATCAAAGACCACTATCATTCATAACTCACATGAAGTACTGATTGAAATTGTAAAGGAAAATGTCTTTTAATAAAAAGAACAACATGATCAAAGTGATTACTCTAATGATATGACATTAGGGGTATCCTCAATTTCCCAATTATCCAATCTTTCTTCAGTATCATCAATTGAAATCCAAGCTTTGACTCCTCGCATTACTTCATCATCAATCGTGGAAATACTTAATCAGTTCATAACATCTAAGAGAGCCAGAAAAGTTTCCCTAATATAGGAGATTTTTTAGCTTCTCTTGCTTCTTACTTCCTTTTGCTTTTGGGTGCTCCTCTACTGGGTTTGATTGTAAGGGTCCATACCCTAATCCTTGATGATTAGGGCTCTTTGGGAGCATCATAGGTCTTTTAATTCCTTGTAGCTGTATTCCCAATCCCTTTCTAGATTCGAATCCATTCCTTTCCAACATTTTTATCACAACCTGATTGACATTTCCAACAGCAAGCTTGGGTCCATCCATCTCCAGACTTTGAAACAGCATTTCCTTATTTCGTTCTGTAGGTTTAATATACGGTAAGGAATTGGGCTTACTTAACATTATCTCCTCTTCTCTCTTGACAATTATTATCCTCCCATTATCAATGAATTTAACTCTTTGGTGAAGAGTGGAAGGAACAGCACCTGCAGAGTGCAACATTGTATAGGAGGGATCGATATCCATTACTTGGAAGTCTACTGCAAACACTTTTGGCCCAATTTCCAAGGATAGACATATAGTACCAACCATGGCTCTTTTAGAGCCATCAAATGCTCTAACCACTATATCGCTTTTTCCAATGTGTGATGTTTTTATTGCCAATTGCTCAAATGTGGTTAGTGGTAGCACATTTAGTGCTGACCCCCCATCAATTATAATTTTTGTAATTATGAACCTGTTGCATTTCACAGTAATGTGTAGGGCTTTAGGCTGATTAGCGGATGTCCTTATGATCTCCTCTTCAGAAAATGGGATGGCAAATGTGGACTTGACGATATTCATCACACTAGCTACTTTTCTGAGGTGATGTTAGGCTGCACATATGCCTTTTCCGAGACCTTTTGCAAAGCTTGACGATGTACCTCTGAGCTCATGACTAAGGACCACATTGAAATTCGGGCTAGAGTTTTCTTTAGTTGCTATACCACGTCATATTCACTTTGTTTCATGATCGTAAGAACTCTTCATCAGCGTTATCTTCTTTCCCTTCTTTCTCTTTCTTCTGATCATCACTATCAATTCCTTTTCCCTTCCCATGCTTGTCTATATTTGCTGGGAGGTGAGCCCTACCACTTTGAGTAATACCTCCTACTTCAACTATGCTTGTAATAGGCTCTCCTTCTAACTTGGCAATCACCATCTGATTTAAGGGGTGGTCCCAGATTTCTTCATATCTCTACAGTATAACGTGGCTACTTTGATATGGGAATGGAGCTGGCATGTTGATAACCACTGAAGGTTGCCTTGGGGGAAGGGAACAAGATGGCTCGATGTCGAAAAAGGATCTCTAACAATTAGGGTAACCGTTTCTAGCTATCTAGTGGAGATAATGATGTCAACATACTCCTCGTCTATTACACAACTTTCTTCTTTTGATTTCTCTATAACCACAAGCCCCAACATCATTAATTTCTTTAATGCCTTTTAAAATTGTGTGCAATTCTGAATATCATGGTCCATATCTTGTTGATGAAAATTGCAAAACTTAACTAATGGCCCAATGATAGTTTCGGTTAACTTTTCTTATGGCAAATCCAATATATACTCAGCTGATTGAAGGCTACTTAATAAAGTCTTCATGGGTAGTTTAATGGTATCGAGGTTTCTGGAAAATCCCAATCCTTTCTTAATAGCATTCACCTGTCGCCCGTGATTGGGTAAAGGGTTGGTAGCAATTGTTGAATCTTCTCTGGTCTTAAGCTGGATATGGTTAGACTCGATTAGATCCAACATGTTTCTCTTGAAAGTAATGCAGTTCTTAATTAAATGTCTTGGGGCTTCCATATGGTACTCACAAGAGATGTTGGGATTGTACCATGTCGGGTATGGTGGTTGCGTCCCTTTTATGTATCGTGGCCCTATGAGTTTTGCTTCCAACAATTTCTAGTACAACTCTGCATTAGTAGAATTGAAGTTAGGCCATGGGCAGTCATCTTTCAGCCATACACTTGCTTTCCTCTCATGTTGTCCTTGTTCGTTCACAGTTGGTCTAACTTAACTTTGACCTTCAACCCTTCTATTAACTTGATAAGACACAGGTTATCGTGGGAATGGCCTTGAGGGTTGGACGTAGTTTATGTCCCCTTCTTTCCTCTTCATGCTTTATCCTTTCCTAAAGCCATCCTCAGCTTGAAGAGATACGAGCTTCCCATCATGAATGTCTACATCAATCCTCTCTTCTACTTCAATCAAATCAGCGAAATTGGTAACATGAGTTCCTAGCATGATTTTATAAAATGGATTGAATAGAGTCTGAATAAAGTATGAACAGAACTCAGATCCAATCATTGGAGGTTAGACTTGGGAGGCCATTAATCTCCACCTTTGAGCATACTCCTTGAACAACTCAGTTGGCTTCTTGCTTATTCTTTTTAGTTGCTCTCTACTTGGGGTAGTATCAAGATTGAATTTATATTGCTTTATGAAAACATTTGTAAGATCTCTCCATTTGCAAATTTTTGTTAGGTCTAGCTGCATGTATCATAATAAGGCGGACCTGGTCAAACTTTCTGAGAAGAAATTTATCAGAAACTTCTCATCCCTGGACCAGACAGTCATCTTTGTGCAGCAAGATTTGAGATGATAAATTATATTACTAGTACCATCATATTTGTCAAAATCTAGAACTTTAAACTTCTTTGGAATTGATACTTCTGGGATCAAGCACAATTCTTCTACATCCAATGATCCTCATGAGGTTGGTCCTTGTAAACTACAGAACTGGTCCTTGACCTCCTAACTCTCTTTCCCAGTCCTCTTTAGCATCACTAATCCTTCCTTTATTGTCCGCAGTCAGGATCTAGAATGCATATATAGCATCATAGCTGGGGAAATCTTGCATATCTTTTGCCCCTTCTTGGAAACCTTGTCTATTGGCTACTTTTATAAGAGGTTCTTATGCATTCTTCCCCTATGGAACAGGTCCATCATTTGACCAGAATGAGCCTCTGTTATAATTATTCCTGGTAAGCTTGTTCCCATCTGTGTAATGATAGGCGGATGGCTAGGTGGGTTATTAACCCCTTTTCCTTTGAAGGTTTCTAAAAACATCTTCATCATTTCGCTCATTTGAGTCATTTGGTTTTTCATGGTTGTGATATGATTATTCAATGCAGACACATCCTCTTCAACCCTTGCACTTCCTTCTATCTGATGCCCCTCCATAATTCAACTTCTTGAACGAGTGTTGTGGACTCTAGTAGGAGGAAGGGTCTAGTTAGATGGATTGTGTTTCGGAGGTGCAATATTACCTTCCCTTTTTTTACTTAGCACTTTTATTATTCTACAATAAAATACAACCAATTCAATTATGTTAGAAAATATTTTATTTTAAATTGAGACATTGACTTGAGCAACCTGTTTGGGTATAATGGTGATAGAACATTGGGCCCTTTGATTTCTTAAGGGGTTTTATTAACCCACATAAAGAATCAGAATTGACATTTGATACAAGAGAGAATTTGGATCCCTACATGATTGGTGTCTTTCCATCTATCTGAGTCATTCTTTGTTCTCATTCCACGTAAAGGAAACACATACATCAATTAATTCAAGAACATTCCAAAATTTCATGATAACATCTTATGGTTCCATTAGTACTTTGAGGAACTAATAACTACTGAGGTTTTTCAATTCTATTACAACATCATTACATAGCACAAAGAATTTTGTTATCTCAACTAGCATGTGTAACGGATTGGTCAAGCCCTCGGCTTCCTTGAGCTCTCTCATGAAATTAGAGATAATTTCACTTGCTAAGAGGGTTTCCTTCTTAAACTAACTCACAAAATTTTCCTTTTCCATTGCTTGTTCAACGTGGAGAGCTTTCCATGCCTCTATCACTTTGACTTGTTGATTAAGTTGTCCTATCAAATCTTGCATTATTGTGGCATTATTACTCTTAATGGTGGCTAGCTCACTCATCTTCTTCTCTAATTCTCCCACCAGCATATTAATTTCTTGTTGAGTCTCTCTTGATTCAAGCTTTTCAACTTGTCTTTCCAGCATGTATTTTTCCTTAACAACTCTTATTAGCTTAGCCCTGTTAACATGCATCTTCTTCTCATTTTTTGTTACCCGTCGTTGAGCTTCTTCTACAGCACCCTTTAATTTTGTGTTTTCCTCCTTCAACCTCTCCACTTCCTCACCCTCGATGTTCCTTTGATATCTTTTCACCCTAGCAACTTCTACTCACAGGATTGCACATTCACTTTGCATCTGGTTCAGACCCCTCATGCGCTCTTGTTTCTCTTCTTCTAAATGTTTTAGTTTTCCCTTCTTGTCCTCTACTTGCCTTGTGAAATGTTCATCAATCACTTGCATGTCATTGTCATGCAAAGGATTAGGTGGCGCGAAGGAAAGGTTAGCCCCTTTGGCCCTTTCTTTTAGCCATTCTCAATATTTCTTAGTTGTGGCTACAATGCGCTTACCCAATTCAAATTTCCCTTTGCATACAATTTTGCTCCACGCACTTCTTACTCTCTGGCAAAGCAATTTGGCTTCTAGGTCACTGTGGTAGAAGTAAATTAGGCGTGTTGTCTCCTTAGAAGGAATATCTTGCCTATATGTGAATTGTTGGAAGACAACCAATGGATTGTAATTGATGCAATCCCGAGGGCCTATTAGGGGTACATTTAAAAAGCCTCCACAACAACACACGATCTTTTCTTCATTTTCCCACCAGGCAAGCTTCCACCAAATTATGTTGTCGTCTAATTGACCGAGTAAACGGGCCCAATCATCATGACTCATCTTTGATGATGACAAGACAGCACCCTCATGACGAAGGAAGTCTCTAATCAAGTGATGTATGGTGTCATGTTGTTGATCCAGTTAGTATTTCCTTCTATAGATGTGATTGAAAATCCCAAATCATGAAGAGCTAAAGACAACATTTTAGTTTTCCTCCTTTCTCTTGTTGACAAAAGCTCAATGTTAGGAACATTTCTACTAGCACAGTTGGCACAGGATTTATACCATGATTTTCCACCATCCATAAAACACTCACTGCTGCTAAGTCAATTATTCCCACCGTTGATGGAAATAGCACTAATCCATATATGACTAAGGCAAGAACCCTTTTAAAGGTAGCCCAATCTTCCTTTTTAGCTAAGATCTCTAAACGATCCTCTACATATTTTCTCGAAAGGCCTTCGGTCTGCCCTCTCTGATGTAATTAGATCCTGTTAGGATTTTCTCCTAAAATCTGGCCCACTACATGTTTTGATGGTAAATATCTTGGGTAATAGTAAACTGATGTATTCTTTTCCAGAGGTGCATTTATGAAGCTCTCATATTCTTCTAAAGTAGGTGTGATATGGAATGTAGGGAATGCAAAACATCTTAACGAATTATCCCAATGTTGAGTTAAGGCAGAAAGTATTTCTGGCTAGACTGGTATTGGCAATAAATCTAGAATATCTCCATAATTCCTTCGAAAATCTTGGATATGCTTTCTTTTTAGTTTCTCACTTAATATAATCAGGCTGTCAACCGACTTTACCTCCGCCTTGACTTTGATTTTGGCATCTGTCGCGATTAGCCCAATTTGCTTCGAACTCAAATATTGCTTATTACCCAGAGGTTCCATTACTTCTGTTATGCCAATCAGCTTGAACAACAAATCACTGCTTTAAAACTCATCAGTTAGCATACCAAAGATTGTTAGTTAGGGGACTATCACTATTAACTTGATAATTTGGTTTTCCTTAAGGAACTTATTACTCCATAAGGTATAAGCTTTAGAATTCAATTAATAACTTAATGTAATAGCCCCCTTAGTGTATGATGAATTCAAAATTAAATACTCATTTATGCATCATTGAGAAAAATGTCTTAACATAAGAAGAGAAGAAAAACTTTATCTTTTTCGCGAGGAGCTTATTGCTTCATTAGAGAAAAGTAATTGACACCCAATCTGAGAGAAATATACTTTTCTACACGATTGATGCCTACACAATGGTTCAAATCTTGACCAAGACATGTTACTCATTTATTGATATGGCAAAACTTAAGGATATTGTCATTTCTCTACATTTTGAAAGTACCTTTATTATTTGGTAGGGATGGAAATTTTAGGAAAAATTATAAGGCGGATTATGCATTATGTATTTATTTATTTATTTATCTCATCTTCCTTTCTAGTGCACGTATGTATGCCAAAAGGTTTTCCTTTTGAGGGACTATCATGAATGTGATTATGGCCTTTTGGGGTTGGAAACCCACTGGGCAAGGGTTGGTTTAATTATCTCGTACTTTCGTCATAGTTAACGTGTGTCTAATTATGTAGTGACACCTCGTTAGCTATTCTTGTAAATAGTGGCGGTGTGTCACTTTCCCTATGGGTTTTTTAGATGCATGGAATTGGTGATGAAATGATTAAAAAAAGATTGCCCTCCTTTGTCCTAATACAAGTAAACCTTAGGTTAAGATCACAAGTTTGGCAAAGTTTGGCTTTAACCATCTGGGAGGTATCTAGAGCTTGACTCCTAGTGCATTTCTAGGGGTAGGTCTATGACTCCTAAATTGTTAGTCCATAAATTACCCCCACCGTACGATGAGGGCCTCATTATATAAATCTAACCTTAAGAGGAAAAAGAACCTACACAGGTCAAACTTATATAATAAGGTACAATTTAGGTAAGGTCTTCATGATAACTTCAGGAAGTACAAGGCTCCACAAGAAAATCAATATAAACCTCTATTAACTTAGGGCGCACTTAGACTCGGGTATAGGGCGCACTTAGACTCGGGTATAGGGCCCATAATGTGTGTGAGGTAATTGTGTCTCAATGTGTGTGAGGAGAACATTTACCTTTTCACCCTATGAACTACCTAACCCTCATCTGCTTGGCAGATTGGCAGAACAAGAAAAGAGCATTTGTACAAATATAGACAGATATATACAGATGCGGCCATCTACCCTAAGGTTTTATTCCATATGTTATCTAATCCTAATACCTATTATATACATAATCAACAAAATAAAACATGCGAATAACATGTTATCCACCCTAATCATGCGAGGTAAACAACAAATGAAAGGAGAATCAAAATAAAATGAAAACCATAATATCTTGCACTACTAACTTAACTCGGTCTTGACTCTCAAACTGTCCACAGTGGAATCGCCAAACTGTCACACCAGAAAATGCGACCGCGTGGTGTCAAACCGAAATCAAAATTAAAAGTAATTAAGACACCACCAAAATTTTATTTTTGAAAAGGCAAAACTTTGGAAAAGCATTTTGTAAGAAAAATTGTCTGTGAATCAAATTTGGATTCGGGGGTCAATTGTGAGTGGGCAAGGTATTAGACACTTTATTACACCCGTTATTAAGAACGGTTACCCTAAGTTAGTTGTGCAAAATTAATATGGCCTCTATTTCACTTTAATTCTCCCTATTAAATCACATGCAAAGTAACAAGGAAAGAATTTAAAGAAATAAAAGTAAAATAAAAAGAAAAGAAATTAAAGAAATAAAATTAAAAAAAATAGAAGGAAAAAGATAAAAATTAAAAAAGGAATGTTTATTTACAATGGTGGACTTGACCTAGAATGAGAGCTCAAGGCCTACGTATCTTTCGAGAGGGATGTGTTTTTTTTTGTTTTTTTTTTGTTTTTGTTTTGTTTTTTTTATCTTGAATTATTTTTTGCATGAAAAGAGAAAGAAAATAAAAATTATTTTTACCTTTAGCAACTAAAATGAATTTGGAATTAATTGATGTGTTTTAGTTTGCTAAATATAAAGTTAATTTTATTTCTTTGCTCTTTCCTCATTTTTAGCTTTTCCTCTTTTTTTAATTTTTGTTAATGATTCTTGTTTTTCATTTTTGCCTTAATTTTTGCTAATTTTTTATTTTTTCTTTTAATTTCTTTGTTTTGAATTTTGTTTTTTGGGTTTTTTTTTCATTTTTTTATGTTTTTTAATTATTTTTTGGCTTTTGATTGATTTTGAATTAGTTATCTTAGATTTTCCTTTTAAAATTTTTTGACTAATCTTGATTGTTGATTTGATTTTTGGATATGTTCCTTAAATTTTTTTAATTGAAAGGCTTTTCTTTTTTCCCTTTTTTTTCTCCTTTTTGATTTTTTTTATTTTCAATTATTTAAATTTTTTATGTTTTCTCCTTTTTTTGCTTTGGGATTTTGTGATTTTGATTTCTTTTAATTTTTTTGTTCTTGAATCTTTTAGTTATCATTACTATTTTTTTTTAATTTAAGTAAAGACAAGTTTTCTTTTCCTTTCCTTCCCTTTTTGTTGTGTTGATTTGATATTTGAAATAAGATTTTGAGTTGAAAGAAATAATATCTTTTGATTTTTTTTCTTTCTCATTTCCTTATTCTAAAATCTCTAAAAGAGAATCCTTTTTATTTTTTTAATATCATTTTGTTTTTTTTTTTGGGAATCTTCTTTATGAATTTCCCCCTCTTTTTTTTTTTTTAACTATCAATTTTGTTATGTCCTTTTATTTGAAATCAAACCCCATTTGTCGTAGGCCATTGAAATTTAAAATTTATTAAAACATAATTATAAAACTCAATAAAGATTAAGGAGACTTATTGCCACATATATCCTTGAATTAATTCTTATGTGTCTGAGGTAACAAAAAAATCCCACACGACAATTCTAGAAAGAATAAATAAATAAATAAAACAAAACAAAACAAAAAATAAAAGTAAAAAGAAGAATGAAAATGAGTAAGAATGTAGGAAAGCTTTATAGCTTTTGATTCAAGTTTCTTCTTGATAAAAGTGTTTCTCAATCTCCACATTTTTCATTGTATCAAGATGAATTGGATTTTTAGCAGCTCTAATAATGGCCATATTATCAAAATGAACTTTCATAGACATGCCAAGTGGTATCTTTAGTTCTTTCATAAGTCTTCTAATCCATATCCTTTCACAAATGCCAAGGACAAGAACACAGAATTTAGCTTCAACACTACTTTTTGGCTAAAATGGGTTGTTGTTTATTTCTCCAACTCACTAAGTTACTTACACAAAAGTATTGTAATTGATAGTAGGCCTTCTATCAGCGACTAATCCAACCTAATGTGCATCGGTGAAAACTTTTAATCCCCAGTGGCTTTTCATTGAATTGTTCATAAACTAACATACCACACTAATAAGGAAGCTAATATCATTAAGTATATGAGATAAGTATATTAACTTACCTAATAGTCGTTAGCACATTCTAATGTTAACATGTGTACTTTCTCACTTAAGTCCCAATTTGTTATAAGCTTCCATTGGTGTATCTACTAGTTTGTGTTCTAGCATTCTTGTTTCTTCTAACAAATCAAAAGTATACTTGCTTTGAGATACTAAAATATCATAGATCTTGCTATTTCAATTCCTAGGAAATATCTTAACTTTCCAAGATTCTTCACCTCAAGGTTGTGGTAAGCAACTTCTTTAGTCTAAAAGTTTCATCACAATAAAAAATGTATGATTAGTATGGCATTAACGATATCTATAGCCTTTAATAATAGTTGTAAGCCTTTCAAATCAGGCTCTTGGTAACTACTAAACCCATATAAAGATTTCTTGAGTTTCAAACTTTATTGGTGTTGAATTCAATTTCAAGGCTTGGTGGGATCTCCATGTAAACATCTTCAAAATCACTGTTCAAGAATGGGTTCTTCACATGGAGTTGATAAAGAGGCCAATCCAAATTGGCAACTATGGAAAGTAACATTTTATAGTGTTGAATTTCACAATAAAGTAAAAGGTCCCTTGGAAATCAACTCCTTGAGTTTAAGTGAACCCATTTGCAACTAGTCTAGCTTTATAGCGATTAATGTTGCCATTAGAATTTTACTTGATTATAAAAATCCATTTCCATCTTACTAATGTTTTTCCATAGGGTAGGTTTGTAAGTTCCTGAGTTCCACTCTTTTTAGAGCAATTAACTATTATTTAATTGTGTTTCTCTATCACTGTTTCTCCATTGCCTTATAAACATTTTTGGACAATTTTTTAGTGGTCAAATTAGTAACAAAACATTATAAATTTAGAGAAAGATTATCATAGGACACAGTATTCCTAATGGGATGATGAGTACATGTTTTTACCCCTTTCCTCAAGATAATTGGAACATCCAACTCTATTTGGCTTTTAACACTTAGAATGGAGGATGAATTATAGTTCTATTAAAAAAAAGTGTTACTTGTTCTTCTATTCGATGCACTACTATTTCTAGCTATTCAGTAACTAGCCCTCTTCTCTTCTTAATATACATCATGACTTATAATCAGTGGCATTAAGAATAGGTTTGGGGTTGGTCTCAAGTTACACATGTTTGTAATTGGTTTTAGGCTAGACATGCTGAACAAGTTCAGGACTAATTCCCAATGAAGAGTATGCATTGGAACACCAGATTCAAGTGTAGGAAAAGTGTATAAAGATTAGTCACATTTAGTTACAAAAGGTCAATGATTTGATGGCCAAAATTGTAGCTAAATAGTCATTCTTGATTATTGCATGAAATTTCCCCCTGAATAAGTGTTTAGATGTAATATAACTCATTTTAAAAGAAGGTGGCATTCATGGTGAAATAGGTTTTTTTGGTGTTGGGTGAATAGCATTTGTAACTTTTTTAAGTTAAAAAGTAGCTAATGAAAATACACTTAATGGCTCTTGGATCCAATTCCCCCCACAATCACTATGAATGAATGAGATATACCCGAAGACCTTTAGAGGTATCCATCACATGATAATAGTAATAGGAAAAGTTTCACAAAGGTTTTAGTAGGGTGACTGAAATTTTAATGTGTAGAAAGGCATTTGATTTATCAAATATATGGCTTTGACAATAACTTCGCCTTAATTTCGTTTTAGGTTATGAACACATGAACTTTAGTGTAAAATGCCAATTTTACTAAGATAGGGACCCATTATGGAATTGAATAGTCTTTGGCATTGTCTATTTTAAAGATTTTAAGTTGAGCACCAAATTGGTTCTAAAGGAGTTTGTGAAAAATTTTAAAGGTTGGGCAACTTCAGTTTTATCTTTGAGATGATGGACCCAAGTTACGAAGGTGTGGTCATTAATAAAGGTAACAAACCTTCTAGCACCATTCAAGTTTTTAACATTGCTAGGTCCTGAAATATCACTCTAAATAATGATGAAAGGCTCATTTGGTTTAAGATCATGAGAAGGAAAAATGTTTTGTATATGCTTAGAAATTTGGCATATGTCACACTATAATTCAAGGGAGCTTTTATTCTAGTGTTGAGGGTACATATATTTCATATGGAAAAGCTTAGGTGGCTTAACCTATAATGCCATATGATAACATTATTCTTATAAGAAAGACTAGTAGTCATGGCGCTTTTATTCTTTCTCTCTACTCCTTAGATATAATATAGACTATTATATTCCCTAACATTGCTAATTGTCTTCCTTAATTCCAAGTCCTGAAATTGACACCCACCAAAATTGAAGTTAGTTACACGTTTAAAATCTTTTGCAAGTTAACTTAAGTACAAGGAGAACATCTTTTAGTAGTAAGTCATTAAATAACCAAACTTCATTAATTCCATTTACTTTAGACAAGGTACCATTAGCAATTTTAATAAACAATTTTTTAGAACATGAAGAATTATTACTAGTCATATGATCAGAAGTCCTAGAATTAACAGTCCATATGTTTGTTTGAGTGACTTGTGAATTTAAAGGCATCAAATTGTTACCTTTTTGTGCAACAACTCTATTACCAATAACTTTATTTACATTAGGCTCTTAGCTCCTGAACATTTTCTAAAGTAAGTTCTACTACTCCTTGCTAAATAAAGATGATTTAGTTATGTCCTTACTTGCAACCATGAAGCCTCAGTGTCTTTATGTTGTTGCTATTTCCAATTATTGGGCTTACCATAAAGTTTCCAATAATTATCCTTTGAGTGGCTAGTTTTATGACAATGATCACAAAACAATTTACCTTGTCTTTTTTGCTTGGAATCATTAGCCTTAGGGCCATCAATTATGAGGATAGCAACTTTTGAGTTTTAAGATAAATATTGATTAGGCTTCTTCTGACTTTTCTTATATTTCATCCTAGAGAAGACTTCCCTCAATGTTGGAAGAGTTTGAACACCTATAATTCTCTCTTGCAATTCCTTAAAGTAAGAATTAAGCCTTAGAAGGAGTTTAAGTATCATTTTCTTCTCAACCAACTTCTAATAGTAAGTAGCATCAAATGAGCACAACCAATTATGAATCTTATTAAGGTCTTGTTGAGCATTATAGTAGCTTATGGTAGTAAGCTTTTCTTGTTTAAGGTCATGAATGAAAACTTTCACTTTAAAAAAAAATGGTTGTGTTCTCTTTGAATAAGTAAGATTCTTAAACATTCTCCCAAATTTCCTTAGCTAATTCATATAGAAGATAATTCTTTCCAATAGTTATGGTTATGGAATTTACTAAGACATTTGCATGTTATTTTCGGCTATCCATTACTTGTGCTTTAGATTGGAAGCAGGTGGCTAAACAAAATTGCCTTTACAGCAGTAGTATTACTGATTGGCCTACTTTTAATTAGGTTTCACAAATTTACCTAATCTTGTGTGTTAGTGGTGTTACCTATCTACTATCTTACGGTGAAGACAACTTAGTGATGGTCCTCAAAATGGATTTCACTTTGAACTCTAGTATTATTCTAGTTATTAGAGTAGTTTTTCCTCATTTGAGTTATAAACTTCAAACATCTAGTAGATTTGAGTCTTTAACCCTTTACCAAACATACCAAATGTTGGCATTAAGGATATAGCAAAATAGATGTAATAACTCAAAAATTTGAAAAATATAAAGTAATGGGGGACTTTAAATGTAAATTTAAAATAAAAAGAATGGGTTTAAATTTAAGAGAATTTCACTTCAAAAAATAGAACATTTAGTCTAAACTAATGTAAATTAGTAGGATAAATTTAAATTAAAGAACTTTTAAAAATTTAACTCAAGCACATTGAATACAAGGAATGTCATGGTATAGTTGGTCACAACTTCCATTTAGCAATCTATAGCTTTCCTGTTCATTTCTACATGACACTACCAATTGTTTCTATTTTTATAAATAATTTTACTATAAAAAAGAGAAAATGTATAAGCTATTAAGGCTAGACTAGAACACATGCCTTGAACCTTAGTAAGGTTGTAATTTACCAGGCATTCCACCCCTCAAGACTAGAAAGGAATTTGTAATATAATATATAAAGAGAGTTTGAATGTGATTTATGATCAAACTGTAGGAAATATAAAGAAGGAACTAGAAGCTTCCATTTTCTTATTTTGCATTTTCTCTAATTTTGCTATCTTGATAATTGGCATTGAATGCATAGGCTAAGAGATAGGCAAAGGAGAGACCTAAAAAGAATGAATAGTAGAAAAAAGACAGAATGTGTCATTATGCAATTAGGAGAAGGGAGATACTAATGGAATGGTTAATTAGGCTTGAGAAGAATGAATTATCACCATTCCTATTGGTAAACCTTAATTCCTACTTGTAGTGTTGAATTAAATACTTACCATTAAGTCAACAATTATAGCTGTTAGTCAAGGTGCAACTCTTTCTATTTAATCATACTTAGCCCAAGCGCCACATGTTAACTATAACTTAAACCCACATCTGGGCCTTTACCATAAAATAATTTTTGTCGCCTTGGCTAACAATTTCCTTGTTAGCGATTACCCTATTGGAAATAAAACACATGACCTTGGCTTTAATACTAATTGTTGGATTAAATGTTTACCATTAAGCCAAAAGTTATAACTATTAGTCAAAATGCAACTCTTTTTACTTAAATGCACCTAGCACAAGCCCTACGTGTTAACTATGATTTAGCCCTACCCTTGGGCCTTTGCCATGAAACAATTGTTGCCACACCTTGTCCATTATGTAGGTAAAGAAATTTTCTACCCAATCATTTGTTTGTTTCTCTATTTCAATGAGGGTTGTATTTATTAAGTGTGGCTATGACATTTGACCATTTGTTGATTTTTCCCTTGACATTCGATTGATTTTCTCTATGTATGATGATTGAATTTTGGATTCTTAATCCTTAAAAATTGTTCTTATGTTGCATTTTAGGCCAAATTCTTCTTAATTACTATTTCTTTGATTTGGTTGGGTTAAAGGTTCACACATTTGGGCCCTTAGTTATACACATGCTTTTCATTGTTTAAAGAAAGGCAAGGCATAGTATGACTCCTTGTTTAACTTGTAAAGGTTACATAAGGCTTAATGGTTAAATTCTTTATCCAACTTTTGCATAATATGTTCAATTTATAGTTTGAATGAGGGAAGAAAGTTAATGGTGGTGCAACATATTGTATGGATGGCTAAAATTATACTAACATTTCATTAATTGGTCATGACATGTAATACCATCTAAGCTAGATACCTAGTCAATTTTTGTGATTTTAAAGTGTAAGAATAGTTTAAGATTGTTTCATTGGCGACCCATTGTGAAGCTTCATTGAAGGGAGTGCAAACCCAACAAAACTTGGTATGCCTATATACAATTTCTCACAGTTTCCTTCCATTGCTTAGACATTCTATCTTTTACATTCTTAAACCTTAATCAATTATAGTTGGTTTCTACTCTTTATATAATTGAGGTAAATAATGTTGATGTAATTTGCAAATTGACACAAAAGATATTGCAAATTTTTTAGGGTGATTACTAATCATAAAATAGGCAAATAGAAATATTGGAAATAGGTGATGTATTGACATTAAGGTTTTGAGAAGATATTGTAAATGGTTTGTGGATGAAGTTGTTATTTGGTTAACTAAGAATTTGCACCTTTTCCTTTTAAATTGTTCCTTTTAGTATAGACTTTTGGCTTATAAGAATTACAAATTACAAGAATGCATCCAAGGACAAATAATATAAACTGTCAACATTACATATGATTGTCTTAATGTAGGCTCCTTATTATTCATGAGATGATTCTACATTTGAATTGTTCGGTAGAGCTTACAACAAGGAATGACACATTTATACTACCATAGCATAAGGTTTGTTTAGGAATCTTTTTACCTTGTAGACTTCTTGAATTTGAAAAGTTTAAAATGTGAAGGCCTCTTTTGATTAAAAAATTTCATTCTAATTATTTTGTATTACTTGAGTTCACTTTTTTCTATTAGAGATAAAATAGCTTTTGGTCTCTATTGGCCTTATTTTAAGTTGTTCTTGAATTTGGTATTGGTTAATTGGAATTAAAAATAAAAAACAATCTCTTTATCTTTTGCCCTTCTTCACTTTTCTCCTTCTTTCTATCTCTTTCCACTATCTATTAGTTCTACATGAATTATTATCATAGTGAAATTACTAAACTAATCTTGAGTATACCACATTAACCATTTTTCTTTTTTTTCTTTTTTAAAGGTTTCTTGTTATCAACCAATGAATGCAATAGGTACACAACTTGCATGTGCTTGGCACTATAGTATATGATTGCAAGAACTTAAGTGTAAACTAGCTTTTGAACTTAAATGTAAACTAGTTTGGTCTAATTTGAATTAAGAAACTAAAAACATGCAAAGGCTTTGTCAGTTAGGTTCATCTTTTTGGATCTTATTTAACATTGCTATACTTTCCATTTTTGCTTTTCTTAGTTAAATTAATTTTATAGATTTGGATTCACTTGAAATATGTCTTCAATGTGTTCTTGTTGGATGTAATTGGGTTAATTAGTCATGTGGAGATTTATAATGACAATTTTTATGTTATGGATGGATGTATTTTTGGAAGTTCCTTAGGCAAGCCTCAATGAAAAACTAGTTGAAAGAGTGATGGGCAATACCACTACAATGTCTATTTTATTAGTAGATAACATCTCGTTTCATGTTTTCTTATTTCATGTCTTTCTACTTTGCACCTATACATTTTGTGAAATATCATGATTTCTTGAACTTTTGATTTTATGGCTAATTATGTTTAGTTGAGAAATAACCTTAGTTATGTGATATTACCTTGCTTTATAATTTGATTTGAAACATGTTGGAATTAATGGAAACAATTTCAAGAACTTTATAAATTTTACCATATTAGTTATTTAAGAAAAGTTCCTTATTGATGGATTGAGGTATTATAATTCTATACATGATTGTGATGTTTTTCTGAAGGGACTAGCTATAAAACACTGGTTGCTAATATTAGTTCTATTAACTTTTAGTGCGCCTAGGTTGGTACCCTAGCCAACCAGAGACGTAAGAGATGCTAGCTTTATGTGACAGCTATCACATGTTGGACAAAAGGTCATTATTACATCTGAACTAATGACTTATGATAAATTGGTTATTTACCCAATTGGCATGTGTGCCACAATCAACTAGTTACTTACATGGATTGTGTGCATATGGTCGTTACCCTTTTATGAGAGAAGTCTTTTCGATGAAAATTTTTTTAAAAAATATAGATTTAAAATTTCTTAAAATGTTTTTCTTGAATACATGCCAGTTACTATTATTTTTCTCATAAGTTCTTAATTATGTAACAAGATAAATTTTCAACATGTGGTTTTATGTTCGGACATTTAGGATTCATCCATTATGCTAGAAAGCATGATTGTAAGTTTCAAAGTTTTACAAATCATTCTGTAAGATGCTTTATTTATTCATTCACTTAATTATTTATTTGTTCAATTTTTATTCAACCTTGGGATATTATTTCCTTATTGAACATTTAATATTTCAAAGTAGAGTTGAATCAGGGCTATCTCCTCTAATTTAGTGAGGATTAAAGTTTCTCTTTAGTAACCTTGCATTGTTTCATGTGAGTGATGTTTGTTTTGTTAATTTCGCATAAATTGTTTTGTAATTTAGTTATAGCTTTATAAAATCTACAAGTAGGATCTCCTACCTTGGTACATGTTGTGAAGTGAATAGGAACTGGTAGCCAAGCTTTTTATTAATGTATTATTGTGTTGGGTTGATTGTTGAAATCTTAAGAGGCCTTTTTTTAAGGGTGATTATATCAAAATTTTTACAAGAAGCTAAATATGAGTACACATTAGTGGTTTTGAAATAAAATATGGAAATTATCAATGAATTTGCTTGTTATTATTGTGGTGTTAAGCTGTGGTATTATGAATACTAAAATTATGTGTAAAAGTTATCATGTTAGGCTTACAGATGCAAGATTAATCTTATATTTTGTATTAGTCATATCTCTGGTTTTAGGGTGTGACAATAGAAATGAGAAAGATTAGTTCAATCAAAAGACAATGGATTGCTTCGAGTGTTTTAGGTACAAGTTCTTTCCTCTATGAGCATATGGTAAAGGAATTAGTAATCTATAACTACCAATTTTACACTTATATTTTTAGCAAGATAACAATTTCCTAAGGATGATCAATGTCACTAGAGTCCTTGCCAAACACAAATTACTTTTTTATCATAGCAATTCTTATTAAATTTCATTTTCAAAAATTGTTTCAAAACCATATGTCTACAACAATTCAAACAAAATAAATATGACCCACCCATAAGATTATTGCATTGGGCATTAGCTAGATCACAATATGGTGTGCATGGGCTTAGATGTTGGGCATGGTACTTGACTTGTTTGCTTGTATACTATCAGCATTAAAAAAGTGTTTGTTAATATTTTAAAAATCAAGTTGCGGCTAATCATTTAACAAGAGAATTATGATCTAACTATGATGTGAGTCTATAAGCAAAAATTATAAAAATAAATTTTATTTATTAAATAATAATAATTTCAAAAGATATTATAAATAAGTGTGTATCAATTATCACTAAATCATGCAATATTATATTTTTATAATTAAAAAAACTAAATATATAAAAAGTTCACTAAGATGTAAATAAAAAATAAAAAATTAAATAGATAAATTAGAAAAAGAAGCATAATAAAGTTAATTAAAATAAATAATACATAATTAATTAAAAAGTAATGAAAACAGTAACAAAAATTACTTAAAATATAATTAATTACAAATTGAATTATTGAAAGACTACAGTGACAAATAAATATCACTCCCTCTATTTCCTTTTGGACTTCCTACTAACCTCCCTTCTTATATATATATATATATATATATATATTTCTTTTTTTTTTCTCCTTCATCTTTTTCTTTTTTTCTTTGGGGGGGGGGGGATTTTTCTGTGACAGAATATAATTAAACTCATTTTAAACCATAAATACATACAAACAATAAAAACCATTGCTAACCTACAGAAAACATTACGATTACAGCTGAATGAACAAAAATTTAGCCATCTTTGGAATAGAAAGAGAAATGAATCTAAAACAAATCAAGAAAAATTCAAGAACAAGTCCCCTAATATGTTTTGATGCAGGAAGTAACCATTGAGACTATTTCAGAAGAATTCTTGACAAAGATAATCAAAATTCTTTGGTTTACTTTAAGATCTATCAAGATCAATAGCAATACCATAATTTTCTCAAATACTATAAAATGACCTGATCAATGCAATAAAATAATGAAGAAAATTCTCATTAACTTTATATTAACCAAAATTAAACTGTGAAACGTCTCGTTGTAGCTTTGGCAACAAGCTTCGGTCGGTTTAGGAAACTTAACGTCATCTTCGGAGTAACGTGCATAGGCAGTGAGCTTTTCTTGGTGGTGAATGCACTTAATCGCTGATAAAGGAGAGCCGACGGCCGAGGGAGTAGCAAAGGCCGTAGTTGCAGCCGCCAGCAAAAGAAGCAGCACAAGACAAGTCTTCATTGATGATGAAGAAGCTATCGGAAAACAGGAGAGAAGATCGTGTCTTAATTTCGTTGAGATCGGGGTAGTGAGGGATATGCATTTTATAGCTAAAGTTAATGAGATTGAGGGTGTTTAGTTGGATTTACTTCCGCTAGAATACAAACTCTATGTTATAACATTAAATGTTATATTATAATTTGTAAGATATTTATCGTTTTTTCTTCTAATTATTCAGTTTTTTTTTTAACTCCATTTCATAAAATGATTTGTGCTAGGAAGGTAATGTCAATTTTTTTGGGGATAGAGGGTGTGGTATATAGGTAAAGTTGAAGAGGTTGATTAAGTTTAGGATTTCTACTTCTGATAGAAATTAGAATAAATTAAATTTGTGACAGATTTGATTTTATTTAGGGGTGTCAAATTTTATCCTAATCTAAAATTCATCCAATTAGTTAAATATGTTATCCAATTACCTCAATTTAATATCCAATAAAATAATAATAGATTTAGGTATGCTTTATTCATTTTCTTAATGGATGATTATTTGAGCTGTGATTTTGAAATTTTGCCCGCAAAAATTTATATTTTAGATGGTTGCAGTGTTTTTGCGTAGTTGCGGTATCTCCTCTTTCTTTATGGAAAAGAGATTGTATGTTTTTGCGTCTTTGCCTGTGAGGTCTAAGATACAATTATTTCTCATATTATATATATATATATATATATACATATACTAGGACTGACTCCTACATTTGCGGGGGATTTAAAAATTTTCCATGGCCCCACATTAAAAAAAGTGTGTGAATTTATTGTTTCAAAAAAAAATATTTATTAAGTTAAAATAATATTTTAATTTCTTAATTTTATTTATTGTTTCAAAATAATCTTTTAAATTTAAAACATTCCAAAATATTCTTTTAAGTTTTAATTTCGTTTTGTAAAAAATTTATTTTGTAAAAATTCTTTTTTAAGTGAAATATGTAAAAACATTTAAAGAAGTTTATTTCTCTCGCTACATACATTTAAAAAAAAAATAAAGAGCTGGAACCTAATTAATATTTAACAGAAAAAAAAAAAAAAAGAATGTGCCTCCATGATCAACAACCTTCAGATTCGCAGAACCTAGAGGAGCAACTCCAAGGTTATTCTCGAGCCCACCATCCCCTTCTCCATGTTGCGTCTTAATAGCGCCAATCCCTCACCCTCGCCCTCCGTCGTCGCCACCGGCTGATGGGACCTTCTCCTCTGCCACCATCCTCCTAGCACCGCCTGTGGCTGCCATTGTCCAATTCCATGAAGCGACGATAGCCTGAATCTGACTTCGAACCCTCACGCACCAAGAAGCCTTCTTGCAAGCAAGTAAGACCACACGCACCCCCGTCGGTAAACGGCCATTCTGCCCCTCTCAGCCTCGAAACTCTCGCTGCAATTCACAATACACATCCCTGTTCTCTACCGGAGCGTTTCCAATCCCTGTTTTCCTGTGTGATTTTTGCAGGTTCTCCGAACCCCTGAAAGCTTAATATCAGATGTATGGCCTTCCAAACACACAGTCTTTTTGAGACTGCTATTGCTATGCTTAAACTTTCCTGTACCTGTTCGTACAGGTAAATCAAAATCTTCAGTTCTGCAATTAGAAGTTGAAGTCGAAGGAATATTTCAAGCAAATACCCATGAAGTTATCTTTTACGCGATCTAACTTACAAGCAACACTTTTCAGGGTGGGTGCTATCATTAAACAAGATTCTGGCTATAAGTCAAGAAGAGGCCACAACAGAATTATTTGTATCCAGCAGACCAAAGCATATAAATGAAGGAAAATTCAGATCCATGCAAAAAGGAACTAATTAAACATTAAACTTAACAAATTATACTGAATTCAATTACCTAGCATCTCGGCTGTTATGGTTTAAGATGCAAAACATATTCTTATGTTCTAAGATCACTCAACATACTGGGCGATTTAGTGAGGCCACAATTTGGAATATGAAGGCAATACTATTATCTCTCTCTTTGTGATATTCATAGTTGCTTACAGCAGAAAAAATGATGGTAGGCATTAGCACGGCGCAGGAGAGGGGTGAGGGATTGGTGCTATTAAGAGGCAGCATGGAGAAGAGGTTAGTGGGCTGGGGAATAATCTTGTGGTTGCTCCTCTGGGTTCTGAGAATCAGTTGGTTATTGGTAACGATGGCACATTTTTTTTTGTAAAAAAAATATGTTGATTAGGAGAACTCATTCTTTAAGGCCACCTTTGTATAGCAAAAAGAAATATAATGAACTATATATAATTTAAAAAAATTTGTAGAAGTAGTAGCTTCTGAACATTGCAGTTTTTATGGGCTGTATGTGAGTACACTATTTATATTTATACACTGTTTATATTCATACATGTACTGTTTGTACACTATTTTCCACTGAAAATTTTTAAATCCCTTGCAAGTGCAGAGTTGGTCCCAGTATATATATATATATATATATGAGAAATAATATTAGTAATTTTACCTTAAATGAAAAAATAATACCCTATTCAATCTCACATATAAGAAACAAACAAATAACTCACGAGAATTAAGAAACTTTGTTAAAAATAATTAATTTTTTTAATTTTATCTCAAATAAAAATTATTTTTTAAGAATATCCCTATATGTGTACTTCCTTTTTGAAATTATTGACAACTACTACTCATAATTTAAAGAACTCATTTAATGGAGGGCATAATTAGAATATTATAATTAATACATCAAATATTAATAACTTGTTTCTTATATTTTAGATTAAATCAAGTTTCAAAAAAATCTCTTATATATAAAATCAAAAGGAGTAAAAAGTAATAGTTATTATTAAATAATGTTAATAATTGTATAATAGATATTTTTTAATCTTTTTAATGAAAACTTTTCCATTCCCTTAGATGCATTGCTTAGTATCAAACATGACTTAAAAAATATATATATATATATATATATATATATAGATGTAGCCTCCATGTCAATTAAAAAAAAAAAAAAAACATTGTTATGTTTTAACATACTTCACTTAAAAGGGATTTTTACAAGATGAAATTAAAATTTAAAAGACCATTTTGAAACATTTAAAATTTAGGGGCTATTTTAGAACGATAAATAAACTAAGAAACCAAACCACTATTTTATCATATTTATCAATATTTTAAAAATTAAGCTACCTCTAATCATTTAATGTGAGAATTATGATCCAATCATAATGTGTCAATATAAATAAAAATTATAAAATTAAATTTTATTTATTAAATAATAATATTTTCAAAAGATATTATAAATAATTGTGAATTAATGATCACTAAATCATGCAATATTTTATTTTTATAATTATAAAAAAATTAAAAATATAAAAAGTGCACAAAGATATTAATAAAAAATAAAAATTTTAAAAATTGATTAGATGAATTAGAAACAGAAACAAATTAAAGTTAATTAAAATAAATGATGCATAATTGAAAGGTCATAAAAAGCTATAACAAGAAAATAGTAAATTTAGTTAATTACAAATTGAATTATTGAAAGATTAAGTTGACAAACAAATGTAAAAAAAATTGCTAACGTACAGAACACAATTACATGGATTTCATATCCAACAAATGTTGAATATGATCGTACTTCCATAACAGAGAGAGAAGCTGCAAATAGATTATAAACAAGCAACAAAAATTTATGAAAAAATCAATCATTTAATCCTTATATTAATTTTTAATTTGGTCCTTATAATTTATTTCTTTTCAAATAAGTCCTTATAATTTTAAACCATTTTAATGTTAGTACTTAAAATTTAAAATTGTTTACAATTTGGTCCTTACATTGTCCTTGTGGCAAACTACCGTCAATTTTTTGCTTGTGGCAGACGGAGCTATAGGTGGATGCCACAGAGGGATTTGACTCAGCCTTAAAATACATCTTCACCGAGAGGAAAATGAAGCTGCCCAACCAGCCAAGAGGGGAAAACGCGGACGCAGAGACTCACAACGCACGAAGGGCCAAAACCCAGCTTCAGCCATCTGATCTTGGCTTCCCATTCTCTCATCTTGTGATTTCGCCTTAACCAACGTATTTTCACCAGATATAAACGCATGGGTTTGAGATTGAAATTCAGATTTCACATTCCCCTTCTTTCATCTTCTGATTTTGCCTTCCCTTTCATTAATTTTCAAATGTCGTGTTGTATTGGAGAAGTTGTTGGTCCAGTTTTAATGTTGAATTTGGTGATTATATGTCCGTGACTAAGTTAGTTGAGTTGGGCTATTTCTGATTATATGCTCTATTTCTTAGATCATAACATGTTGTATTGGAGATGTTGGTTTGCTGGGACACTGCTTTGGGCAAATTATGTTGAGACATTGTTTACCAAGTTTGTATACCAAGTTCTTGGTTTTGGCAGGAGACAAATGGAAAACTGCTTGACAATGAAAAATTGCTGTGATGATTTATTGAGACCAGTTATGTTTGTTATATGTTTCTGCATCTGTATAACTTGCACCAAATTATAATGTATGCTTATCACTTGTATGGAGCTTGGTGTTGTGGTTATTTTGAGTGGTTGGATGGACCAATTCGCAAGCATACACTGGAGACGATAAACAGGACAAAAGAAGGTTCTTGCAAGCCTCAGGAAAAGGATCAAAATGATGAATATTAATTATCATACTCATATCTTGGATGGGGATCTTGATTGTGCTCTGGCTTTCATGGAGGACTTCCAATGCCATTTCACTTAGGTTGCCATAGAGATTAGAGAGTGTTAATCATGTAATCTGTGCACTGTAATGTGTTGAGTTGTATCGTAGAGAGTAGAGAGAGTTAGTAATGAAATGTATGCACCATAACCTGTTGTATTGTACCAACTGACTTGCAATGCTAATTATCTATTCTCTTCATTGTTATTTTTGCTGGCCTTAATTTGAACTTCCGTTTCTGTTGTATTTTTCCTTGTCTCAATTTGGGTACTTTAATTATACAGTACTTTAACCATATGAATGAAGTACCTCTTCTTTTTTAAATGATTCTCTTTGCAGAATGGAGTAACTAAGAGTAATTGAACAACCTTACAGTTGCTATTCCATGAAGTGAAATTTTAGCATAGTAAATGGAAATTGAAGATCATATACATTGAATGCTGGTCATTGAACTTATTAATATTCAAAAAGGGATTAATTTGACATGCAAACAATCATTATCAAAAACTTGAAAATCAGAGTTGCTTCCTTCAACAGAACCCCCATCAAATAACTATTACTAAGAAGCATCACCCAGCTGACCTAGCACTGCAATCACAAATTTTATTCTACTATCTATTGTGCATTGCTGCGGCACCCAATTGAAGATGGAGAAGATGTTGAAAAAGGAAGCCCTAACTTGATCGTTTTACTCTTTTGTTCGTGTGTCTTGGAGCTATTTATGCGTTTTCCCCTCTTGTCTGTTCGTGCAGCTTGTGCAGCTACGTTTTCCTTAGGTCTGAGTTAGTGAAGATGTGTTTTAAAAGTTAAGTCAAATTCTTATGTGGCACCCACCTGTCAGCTCCTCTACCACATAAGCAAAAAGTTGAGAGTAGTTAGCCACATGGACAGAGTAGGGACCAGATTGGAAACGTTTTTAAAATTTGAGAAATAACGTTGGAACAATTATAAGGACTTGTTTATAAAAAAAAATTATAGGGACCAAATGATTAATTTTCCCAAAATTTATCATCTTCTTCCATAACATATATAGATACCGTTCAGCCAATGATTTGATTAAATCCAATTAAAAATTTGTGCTAGGAAGGGAATTCCAAGTTTTTTTGGATAGAGGGTCTGGTATACGGATAGTTGAAGAGGTTGATTACCTTTAGGATTTCTACTTCTGATAAAAACTAGAATAAATTAAGTATCACAGATTTGATTTTATTTTGTGATGGAAAATTTTATCTAAATCCAAAATTAATCTATTTAGTTAAATAAAATATCCAGTTAACTCAATCTAATATCCAATAAAATAATAATATATAAATTTAGGTATGCTTAATTCATTTTCTTAATGGAAAATAATTGATGAATAATAGATTATTCGTTTGTGACTTTTTTTTTTCACTATCTTTTCATCTTTTATAAGTATTATTTCAATTATTTTGATTTTTGTAAAATCTGAAGAT
This sequence comes from Erythrophleum fordii, assembly GCA_032878935.1. Taxonomy (NCBI): domain Eukaryota; kingdom Viridiplantae; phylum Streptophyta; class Magnoliopsida; order Fabales; family Fabaceae; genus Erythrophleum; species Erythrophleum fordii. The sequence continues at coordinate 735,946 of JAVQMF010000025.1, read as the reverse complement.
TTTATTTTGTTGAAATTATTGCAATTTGTCAAATTGGATTAGACGAAATGAAGAAGAAAAAAAATAGAAGGATTGAATATCTCTTTATAAATGGGTGCATATCAATCCATGGGAGGTCCATTTACAAAATAGGTTATGAATATGGATTAAATCTTTTTCTCCAAATATTTAAATAGATTCTAAATGGACCAAGGCGTATTATTATCTAATTCATAATCAAATTTAATTAAAAATTAAATTTGATTATTTTTATATATTTTTTCCTATTAATATTTTTATTATTGTCATTCAAAAAATATCTCCTATAGATTAAAAAAATAAAAATTAATATTTTAATATTTTTTGTTAACAGTTAAAAGTATTTTCTACAAATTATAAAAATAATAGAATTATTTTATCACTTTTTGGCTTTAGAGATATTATAACCACTTGTTCAACTTTTTTTTGCGTATTATTTTTATCTAACCAAATATAAGAATGGAAAAGACATTTTCATCCCTTTTTATCTTATACAAAATATGATTATAAGTTACAAGATTTTGATTTATCAAAGATCATTCGCAAACAATTATTCCTTCATACTAAGCATAGCTTCAAAAATAAAAAATAAAAAGGCTAAAGGAATGACAATCAATGGGTAGTTATTCAAATTTTAGATATTTGAATTAAAATTTAAAAAATATATTTAATATTCGAATTCTATTCAAATATGATAAAATTTTGTCTGTTTTAATATTTTCATTTAAAATATTCGATATCAGAAATTCATCAAGTATTTTGAAATACACCAAATTTATCAAACACAAATAAACGATATTTAAAATGTCAAATACTTATATTTATAAGTATGTAATTATTAATTATTTTAAACAGTGCATAAAAAATATTAATCTAATAAATAAATAGATAATAAATGCAATTTGTAGTATACATAATAAAAATTTTATATATAATTAGTCTAATTATTATATAATATACAAATATTAAATATTAGATATTAGATATCTTATCTCCACATTGGCATTAACGGATATCGAGTATTTGAAAACTAAGCCAAAACTATATGTTAATTGATTAGATATCAACTTTTAACATTTGCCTCTTATTTAATATTAGATTAATATAAGCACTTTTTTAGATCAAAAATCACGGAATAACTACAATGTAACATCCCTAAAAATTAAGGTTTTTTAATTATTTAGTATTTTATGAAATAAATGTATTAACCTTTAATAAAATGAATTTGAACAAAATGGCTTCAAATATGCAAAATACAAGACGAATAGAACCCATAGAAATTTTTGAAATTTTAGGGTATTCAGAGGCAAAATCGTCATTTGTCACTTGGATGAACTTTAATAATTTTGTTTATGAATAAACAATTAAGAATTGGCATGATATATATATATATATATATATATATCAAAAGTTAGAAAATAATATGCAAAAAATTTTAAATTTTATTTCGTAAAATTCTAAAATCATTAGGATCAGAAATGACTTCAAACAATTAAAAGCTTATATAAAGATGAACTAAACCCTAAAGCTTGAGTTAATTGCTCAGGAGATTCAATGCAAAAAGATCTATGGGCGATATAATCTACAAATGTGGCATTAAAAAGGATATATAAGTAAAAACACGAATAGAGGTGCTTGTCTATTATAGTTTCACTAAGAGCAACATGGTCATTTAGACCTTAAAATAATACAATATTAAAAATATAAAATAATAATAAAATATATTATTAAAGAGCTTAAATGAGACCCATGTAGGGCCAAATAATATTAAAATATAGTAGATAACTCAAAGAACGTAGGGCGAATAAAATATATGGAGAACCTACAAAAGGATTCATGGCAAAATGGAGATATTTGCTTAGAATCTAGCTGAAAAGGTGATGATGTGGCACCATGAACAAGGAAGGTGATAATGTAGTGCCATGTGTGGAGAATTCTCTAGAGACTACATGTATTACTAAGCAATGACATTGGCTTATGTCAACAAATCTTAGTAATCTTATATTTTGCAAAAAAGTTATGGCTAATATCATTGCTAACATTGGATGACATAGTTGCTAACTCAAATAGTAATAAATACAAAGTTACTTTTATGAAAAATGAGAAAAGTAATCATGTTAAAAGTTTAACTACAATTAAATCCAACGGTTAATATTCATTTTTAAATTTAAGATGTGATCTCAACCATTGATGCAATCCAATAACTTAGATTCTTTTTACTTTTAAAGATTAAATCACAACCCTCCATTTAATCCAAAAGTTCACGTCTAATCTCTATTTTCGAGACTTAATCTTAGCCATCCATTTGATCTAAATGTTTAGATCTTCCATCTTAAAATCATATTGAATTTTAACCATCCATTTAAAAAAAAAATCACATGAAACACACACAAACATTCATGCCACCTCCATACACAAACACACACTCAACCATTCGACCATAACAAGAAAGAAAAGAAGAAGGAGAGCCATGGCCAAGGAGGAGGAAGACAGAAGGAGAAAGAAGAAGGAAAATTCTATTAAGGGAAAAACAACACCATGAATTCAATGTAATACAGATAAATTCTCTTCTTCTTAGTTTTTGTTTTTCTATTTTTCTCTGTGACTTTTCTCTTCCCATCTCCTTTGAGTTTCGGCCATGGCAAGAAGAAGTTGGAAATTCTTGTTGTCTTATAAATCCATGGCAAGAAAAGATGGAGAATACATATATGTAGCTTATGGATTCATATACTTCAAGAAAATCCCTAATTTTGGAGACTTTTCTATAAATTGTGCAACTTTGAATTCTAAGAAGTCATAGGGGAAATTAAAGAGAAAATAGTTAGGAGAATGATGGAAGAAAGCCTAAAGAAGAGATTGATTAATATAATTTTAGTTTTTATGAAGATTATGGCAAGTGTTCCTGGAAATTTATGTTGGTATAGATTTGAGAAATCTTATGATTTTGTAGAAATTGGTTTAGGGCTTTTGTTTATCTCCCTGGATTATGTATTTTTGGCCATTTGGTAGGAGAAAAATGAAGAAAACACACTTTCACACATACACCTAGGCTTGGTCTCACACACATAATATACCTAGGATGGAATTTTTCAAAAAATAAAAAATAAATTAGGATAATCTACACTAACAATAAATCCTATGGTAAAATTTTGGTGAATTATGAACAACTATATAAAAAATCAACTTTTTGGTAGAAAATATTGACTATAAACTTCTTAAATTTTTAATTGTGTGATTTGATGAATTTTGGATGATTTGTATGGTTTAGTATGTTCTATATGCTGTCTGGATTATGCCAATATTTATTCTATAATTTTTGGAGCCTATTTGTGAAAGTTAAAAATTTATGAAGTATTACGTTGATATTTGAATATACGATTAATATTTGTTATGGTATTATATTAACTTGCTGACTGATTTCATGACAATATGAATAATATGTTGTTTATTATCTGATTTCATAAATATAGGTTGTTTGATAAAGGACTGACCTATATATACTATAACAGAGTTGCCTTGATCAGGGGATGGACTCTATATATGTTAAAGTTGGCACTGGCTAGTTGCTATTGTGCTTAATGTCCAATTTTAATCAAGAAATATATTTAAAATGTTTAAAATAATTAATTAGGATCGATGAGAGCCATTTGGATATTTTGAACCTTTTTAAACTTATTAGGTTTTGTTGAGTCTTTTGTATATCTGAATAATCTTTTTATGGTTATGTTGAAGCTTACTTTGTACTTTGACTTTGGACCTTGAATTATATACTATTTTGGACACCAAATAAGCCTTAAGATAAATCTAGACTTGGAAAGGTAAAAATATAATTTTGAGTATTAAGATATAATTTTTAAGGACTCCAGTATGCTATTATACTTTTAAAATTATTTAATTATGCATATAGTTATGTAAGATAGTTTTTTCCCAAATATACATATTATGTCTTAATAAGATGATAACTTAGATAACATATTATTGTGATATTTTTATATGACTTTTCTAGGATACCCACTAAGGAACGCCTCAATAAAGGAAGTAGCAGTTAGTTTGCTAAGTCAATGCCTAGGCAATCACCAAGACCTAATAGCCAAGCTGAATAATATTTTTTGTTTATTGTATTTTCTATATTTTATATATGTTGATTTCTTATGGTTTGTAAATTCTGAACCTATTGATATCTTATTCATTATCTGTATTTAGATCATGGTTTATTAATATGTGAGTACTCCTGAAATTTATATGCTATCCTTTGTTTATGTATTTACATGAAAATCTCTATCATCTGTCATTTTCATTATTGTTTATATTGAATATTACGTAAATAGCATAGTATTCTCTGTTTATGTTATATTGTAAATTAATTATTCTTTGTAAAATCTTTTGTTCATATTATTTGCTGTCTACTAATTTTATATTTGACACTTATTCATAAATATTATATTGTATTAATTATATCTATGTTATGGAGAAAGTTATTTCTCACTTTGCAGTGATTTATATTTTTCTTAGAAACCATTTTATAAAGTGATGTTAGAACTGCAGGTGAAATGGATACAGTTCCCTTTGCGAGGATGGGTATACATGATACATAATATCTGTATCATATCCTGTGATGATGCTATACGAGCAGTTCTAGTAATTTTTGTGATACCAAAAGAGTTAGAGACTCACTTATTTCCCATTAGTGGAACCTTTCTCCCCTTTCCATAAAAATTTGTAGCTATTGATAGTTGTTAGTTCTTTTTGTTATTTGGATATTTCTTTTTTAGGTAGTTTAGGATGAATCCCCAATGATACATTCTAGTATGTACTTATAACGACCCCATTCCTCAATAACTAGACATTTTAACAATAAAGGAACAATTAAAAGGAAAGAAGTAATTAGATATAAATTAACTAGAAATTATTTATCAAAAAGATAAAATAATAATAATAATAATAAATAAATAAAAATTATACTAAAAAAGTAGGTATCTTAAAAAGGTGTTACTACTCAAAGCTAGCATGGATCCCTGTAGTGGCCTCTCCCATGGCCTTTATAGTGAGAGATTTGAACTGTTTGATTAATTTGGATGGTCTAAATTTTTTATTAATTTTAAAAATAATTTTTATAGGGTATAAAATACAAAATAAAATGTTTTTTAGCTATAAGTTTTAGAAAAAAATAATGTTTTAACTTAAAAAGTAATGAAAAAGTTTGGACTTTCTAGATTTTAATTTAGATGGCCTAGATTTTATGTGAGAGAAATGCAAGGGAAGAGGATTTGAATCCCCATTTACATCATTAACAAACAATGCATCGTCATAGCAAAGATAGATATGGAAGGTTGCTTAGTACATGGTAAAGGAAAAAGAGAAAATTAAAAAAATAATAAATGAGATTAAAAATAATACTTGTGTCTTTATCTTAAAAAAATGGATAGATAATAAAGGTATTATTGAATAATAATTATAAGAGTAAAATAGATATTCTTTAATTTTTTTTAAAAAAATTTTCATACCCTCGTCGAAGATTCCTTAGTACCGAAGTGTAGAAATTTTGGTAGGTGGACCCTCTCTTGTAGCTAGGTGATGGAAAGGGTGCAGTTAGTCCACAATTTTCCTTTCGCTTTTTTTTTTTTTCACGTTCTAAAATATAAATTTAAAGATAAAAATTAAAATTGAGAGATCAGTTAAAAAAATTACACTTTCTACCATGATCGATCCTCTCTTCAACGGTATCCATCTGCGAAAGTTTGATAATGGCATTTGGGACGGAACGTGTGGCGCCCAAATCAGGCGTAGTGGTGTGGACGAAGTTGCAAGATGCTATTGTTCGCTCAGGCCAGGCCGATTTGTTGGGTCGTTTGGTCCAGCCCATAAGGGCCCAAAAATCCAATTATAATAATTAATCAATAATTAATGAGATTTTATAACATTTCTTTTTTTCTTTCTTTAAAATTAATCCAATGATTTACGAATTTGCCATTCCAATTCAATCTATTAATTGGACAAATTGTTCATTGACAGAAAAAATATATATATATATATATATCTGAATGATAGAACAAAGAAAATCATAAAACAAATAAAAAAATTTACAAAAGACAAGAAAAAGGGGTTTCTAATTTCAGAGAGAAATATTCATGATGATAAAAGATTAGACTTACAAAAAAATATTTGGCAGATGTTTTTAATTTATAAAATATCACAATTAATTTTCTGATATAATAGCCCAATGGAATAATCGCGCCACTGTTAAAACTTAAAAACATCGATTTTCTCTAACAAATATAAAGCCGAGTAGTGCAGGCGTATTTTAGAATTCCCAAACACTGGGAAATGTCTTAATTGCCCCTTCCCTAATTTGATACACCCACTGTCCCCTTTAAGAGATATATGGACTTAGGCTCTACTTAACACATAAGATAAGTAATCCAAATATAAATAATTAAAAAGCATTATGTAAGTTGTATGATTTGCATAATATTTTTGAATTACAATGTTAAATTAACATAATATATCAGTATGTTAACGTTGTCAATTAAAAGAAACATAATATATCCATGTTATATATATATATATATATACATATAGTGGCCGAGTGGTTAGGTCAATTAAAAAAAAAGAGATCTCCTTAAAAAAAAAAAAAGAAAAAGATAATACAAAAGATAGATCACCTTTTTTTCCCCTTTAAAAGACGTTTAAATTTTTACAATTATTTTTTTATATTTTAAAAACATATATTCACCTTCTTAAGATTAAAAGATGATTAAAATATTTTTTAAAAAATAATAATTTTTATTAATTTTAAAATATATTTGTTTTAAATTTCTATTGTTATTTATTTTATATTGAAAAATATAAATTTAATTCATTCTAAAACTTTATTAAATTTATCGAAATTCTTGTGTTTATTAATATATATTTAATACAAATATTATTCTTAGGATTAAACTATTATCTTTAAATTATTTAATCTTAAATTATTATTATTTTTAAATTTGTTCTTTGTTTTTAATAATTTATTATTTTATTAAATATTCTTACAATTTACTAAATTCAAAAAACTTAATATTTTATATTAGTCAAATCTAAATTAATTAAAATTATATTATATAATAATTATAAAAATATATTACTTAAAAGAAGTGTAACTAAAAATTTTTTAAGGTAAGGTAAGTGTAACATGCTTTTTGATTTAGAAGAAAAAATATTTTTAAAATAAATGAGAGATTTGAATAATTTGGACAAGTCAAAGAGGGTAAAAAGTAATTTGTTCATATACAAATGAAACACAATTCTCTTATTAATCAAATATTTTAATATCTAAACTTTTATATATATACACCAAAAAATAAATTAAAAAAAAACGTTGCTATTACACAAAATTATACGGATTTCATATTCAACAATACTTCCATTAATTATAGATAGAGATAAGCCATAAATATATTATATATAAAAAAGGAGACATCTATCATCTGTTGCTTCCATAACAGATAAGAGAAATAAAAAATAAAGCCAAAAAAAAAAAAGATGAAAAACAAAGAAATAGACATATTTATCCTCTGGTTTCTCACAAGCCACGAGTGGTGTGAACATGTGATAATCAAAGTCTTTAAATATTTGTATCAGGTTTTTATATCTCAATTTTTTATTTGACAATTACAGCTGAAAGAACAAATAAAACTTTGCATGCCATCTTTGAAAGAGAGAGAAAAACAACCTAAAAAGATCAATCAATAAAAATTTAAGGACAAGCCTCGGCATGTGTTTTTTATGCAAGACGTGAAAATTATGTGAGAGTGCTTATTCAAAAGGCTTCTTGACAAAGAGGATACAAATTCTTTCGTTTATGTTATAATATTTTGGAAGATCATTAATATACATTAACTTCTTCAAATTTGAACAATGGAATAAAATCCTAATGAAATTAACGTTAACGAAAATTAAATTGTGTGGTAAGGTTAATTTTAAGCGGGGCCAACGTACTTTTTTTGATAAAATAATAATAACATATGGTACATAAGTTCCAAGAAATTTGGAAAGAATGAAAAAATAAGAACCTATAAAGATTATATGTCATCATTCCCTAAAAGATAAAACTATGCCTACACTTGAAGAATTCTTGGGATGACCCTCGTTCACATCTTCTATGATTCCATTAAACTTTTCTTGTGGATCTTGAAGCCCCATACAAGGAACATAAAGAGGGATGGTAATGATGGAGGTGGAAGTTGAGCTTCGATTTCAATTCAATTGAAATGTCAATTTTTAAATTTTCAAAACTTCCATTACATTACCAATTCATCTAAATTTTTTGCAAAAATTTTGGCGAAATGTTTGCTAAAACAAGAGATTTCAAAAATTCTACAATAGCTTAAATACTTAATAATTATTTAATTTGACACACGCTAGAGTGTGTGTCAATTTTGAAATTGACAAGGATCATAAAAAGGGACAGTAGTGATCGTGGTGGAAGTTGAGCTTCGATTTCAATTCAATTGAAATGTCAATTTTGAAATTTTCCAAACTTTCATTACATTACCAATTCATCTAAATTTTTTGCAAAAACTTTGGCGAAATATTTGCTAAAACCAAGACATTTCAAAATTCTAAAATAGCTTAAATACTTAATAATTTTTTAATCTAACACACACTGGAGTGGGAGATTTGTGGAGTTATATTAGATTACACCATTCAAACTATAATTTTTTTAAAAAACATAGTTTATGAGCAAGTGCAAGACATACCAAATGAATGCTAAGTCACTTGCACCCCATTGACCAATTCATGATTCGTGCTACTATCTGAAACTTGTAAAGGTGTTAAGAAGGATAAGTGATGATACTTGTTGAGTAGATAATATTAAATACACTAAAAAAGGGCAAGCCAATGATGACCAAAGTTTTCAAAAACAAGATTACAACAGTATGCAAATCAATTGAAAGAGATTCATGTCTTTTCTTCATGTGCTTTAATATAAAATTCATTGAAGACAAGTACATAATTATCATTTATAATTAAATGGATATTTTGAAACCAATTATACACATTATAAGATTAAATAATTGTTACTTCACTTGTTAAAATGGGAAAACTACTAATTAGAACCAAGTTAGTGAGGAGCCCAAGGCTTACCATATATGTCAAATCATGTAGGGGCACAAAACTCACAATATAATTCCCTACAATCCAATTCCCTTCTAAACACACTAACTAATACCATTTGTGCACTTTGTAACACAACTAGATCATCTCATCTATACACTCCAAATCATAATCGAATCATACCATTCACACAAACCAAAGTACAATGGGATCATTCCATCCATGCATACTAAAGCAAAATCGAATTACGGTTTCATATCACAAACATATCATATCATATCATTTTACATCACTTCATAGTGTACTATGGCTAACAATTATTACTATCAGCTATGGGATTCTTAATTAGGTAGTTTCTTGAAAATCATTATCATGAGATTTGGATTTAAGACATCCTAAAAGAAAAATTATATATATATATATATTCATATATTTCCATGAATCAACATTTTCCAAATGTAAAATGAACATATATAAAAATTTGCAGATAAGTTATTCAATAACCTAAATAAGGATTTCCATAATCAAAATTCCTCAATGTGATCATGTACTTAAACAGCATACTCACAAAGTTTGTCCCAAGGTACAAGAGTGATAATCAAGAAAATTGTTTAAGATAAAGAAAATGAAGCTAAATATAAAAATAAGTATAGTTAGTATTAACTACTCAACATACAAAGGTGACACTAGATACTTCCAATCGTATCTTCTCTTACTTCATCGATAGCGGAAAAGTCCTCAAACTACCCTTTAATACATTTTAATGTGATTTTTATTTCTTTGATGACCTTTAATTGTCACATACTAAAATTCACTGCTATTTCCCAATAAAAGTGTTAATAAACTTTTATAAGCTTTAACATATAATTTGTAATTGTTTATGCACTCTACCATAACTACCTAAATGTAATTACACATTCTAATCATTTTCAAGACCTAAGCCTCCCATTCCATCCTTCTAATCATTTTTTTAACTTATGTACTTTAAACTTCTAAATTTTCAATTTGGTGTAGAGCATAACATTATAACTTAGGGAGTTTGAAGTTGCAATGAGAGTTAGTGGACAACTCTCCAAATGCCCTAACGAATATTTTTTTTCCACCAACACCTGCTAGTCACAATTGCTTCCAGGGAACAAGATCACAAGTTGAAATTGGACAAGCATTAAAACACTAAAAAGAAAATTTGATGTAGAACATTGAAATTTTTGAAAGAAACATCAAGTGCATTACAAACCCATAACATTGAAATTCAGCAATAAAAAAGCCCAACAAATATGCTAATGGTGTAAAACAAAAGCAAAGAAAGAGAATGAAAATCCCTTCAGCCAAGTATGGAGGAATTAAGGAGGGGAAAGAGGAAAATTTACTAAGAGAAATTAAGCCCACCAAAGCAAATTTGAACCTAACCTTATTTGTTGTTCACCCCAATACAAAACACACTGCAGCGAGCATATATCACAGGTGAGTAGAATGTGGAAGAAGGGAGTTACTACCCAGGGAAATAAGTCGCGAAATTGGAGGGGAAATAACTTGCTAAATTTATTAGGGTTAAATGCAAGAAGTTGCTTAAAAGATGAACTTAGAACCCAACTAAGATGAAGCTCCCTTATCTAAAAGCTCAGGTGCCATGATGGACTTGCATAAAGGAGAGGGTAGGGCCAAATAATCACTGTTGAGATGCACTAGAAAGCTACCAAATATGGAGATCAATTGGAGGCACTGAAGCTTCATGAAATGAAGGGATCTTCAAGCTAAAACTGAAGGAAAAAGGACGAAAAAAGAGGTGAGGCATAGGAGGGTAAATTCTAGAGAAAGAGTGAACAAGGGAGGCATAGGGGAAAGAATTTCTGATCTGAGTTAGATTTTAGAGGGGTAGTTTGGTAATTTAGGAAAATAAAATGGAAAAGAGAAAAACTTCCTCCTATAAATTTTATATTCATACCCAAATTCCCATTATATATATATATATATTATTATTTGATTCAGTTTAATCAATATCAACTAATATTTCTCTTAGACAAGTTCTATGTTAAATTTAATGCTTTATGAAATATTTCTAAACTAAAATGCTTAAATTAACTCACCTTAAATTTTCATTATACTTGCTTTTGAAATCTTAGGTTATTATATTCTCCCCTCTTTTCTTACAAAAATTTAGCTCTTAGATTTAAATCCCAACCTTAGAAGTTGAAGAGATAGGAGTGTTTGATGCCATGGATTCTTCAAAGGTACTCTGAGATGAAAGGCCTGGGATAATTAAAATGATTAAGACAACAAAGGATATCCTAGCAAAAGAAAATATCCTACATGTTGAAACAGAAATACCTTTTGTCACTTGCATTGAAGATGCTCCGATGTTGGGACCCTTAAAAAGAATGGGGAGGTAAAAGAGAAGAGTCTTCATATGAAAGATAAAGATCAACCTATACCTCCTACCTCAAAATTGAAAATAATATCTTGAGATCACATAGAGAAGCCATAGTAAAAGAGAAGTTAAAAGGTGAATCTTGGGTATTATACACCAATCAGTCATGTCTTAGTAAACTAAATCCAGAAGACCTAGCAAGAAGGAAGTAGAAAGGACTAACATCACAACACGCTTGAGTTTACAAATACAAAAATGTATACATCAATTACAAGAAATAATGAACTAATGGGGAAATTATTATTATTATTATTATTATTATTATTATTATTATTATTATTTATTGATGTTTGCATATAATGCATACAAGTCACCATTTTTCCAAGTGAGAAAAAAGAAAAAGAAAAAAGAAGTACCTTTTTATGATGCAGTTTATACCTACTCCTTTAATCATCAATAATATTGGCTTTTGCAACCTAAATGCACACTATTTTTAGAAAATTTAGAGAGGCTATATTCTCTTTTTCATGTTAGGAGCATAACTTTTAAGTGTTACAACTGGTATGATGCAACTTTAGATGACCTATGAAAGCTATTGTAGCAACTTGCTCATGGCTGTGTAATTGACCTATTATGCCTGTTGGAGGACTCATCAAGACTTGTATTAAACATCAATATATTTGGGAAAGGAAATTTTAAAAAGAAAGAAATTTCTTGATAGTCAAATAGGCCAAACTAAGAAATGTTTAGGCTATAAAAGACAAGTAATGTAATTTTATCTGATAACCCAATGCCATAGTATAACATGCCTACCTTGTTGCTTCATCATATGATCTATGTCATAGCATACATAACTATCCGCATATAGTAATAATGAGAATAACAATAACATTCATAAAAAGTACCAACTATAGACAGTACTCATAGTGACACATTTAACTTATACCAATGAGAAGGCATTCATTAAAAAAAAAAAAGCAACAAATGATTCTAAAATGACTCCTTAGAGAGAGGCCTCTGATTAACATGTTTATTTGCATTTTATGTAGATTACCTCAAAGGTTTGTGAATAAATAAGCCCAAATAGAATTTATCAATACACAAGCTGAGGAAAGAAAAGGAAGCTAGAGATTAAAAGAGAAAGTCATAAAAACTCAAGTGGTTTCTAATTGCTATTTCACTTAATATCAAATAAAGCTCTATGTTATTTGGTACTGGTCCCAAATTAAAGTTAATATGTTTGTAGTGGCACTACCGATGATAATAGGATCTAGGATTTCAACTTTACTCCTAGTTGCATCTTACAGAAATGAAATTTTTTTTAACCTCTCACAATATTTAGTTGCAAGTACTTCTTACAAACTAAATATAAATAGAAATCAAGCTCATGACTAAGATGACAATAAAATTTTTCTAATGCAACAACAAAATTTGTTTACAAAAGGTGAATTTTGAATAAAAAATATAAACAATAAAATAAAAGGGATTGGTTTCTAGTTGAACCATTACATCGTAATAGATTTCACAATAACGCTTGGCACACAATAGTTTACTACAAAAGAGATACTGAAAAACATCACATTTTGTCTTAAAACTAATTCTCAAAATAGCATAATCACTTTAGTTCAGTATTCTGAGATAGGATTGGGTCTAATTATGTGGTTTTAACCTAAAACAAAATTTGGACTTGTGCAATAGTGTAACATATAATTATTATATAAAAACATAACTATTTGCAATTCTTTACTTCTTTTAGCCCAAAACTAGATCCTTGGTTTATGAAGAAACTTCAACACAGAATTTGGCATAAAAGGTTTTTATATACCATAGTTTAAGCGCAGAACAAATTTTAGGTTGTGGTGCTACTAGTTTGTTGGAAAAACTAGCAAGAGTATGATCATATATAATATTTCGACATCTAAATCGGATCCTCAACCTATACAGTGTATGAAATGCAAAAAATTAGACTAAGCTAACACTACACCATGCATTACTTCCAGCAAAAGCTATCTTACCGTCTTAGTGTCATTCGAACTAGAAGACAAAATCAACCATGTTAATGATCACTTACTTTCTAAGTTATGTAAAATCACTAATTGAAACAACAATGTTTTAAAAGAAGGGGGAAGGACATAACCATGAAAATTGTGAGCCTATTTGGTTGGAGGATATAAGAGGAAAGAAAATATAAAAAATGAATAAATAGAATAGGAAAATGGTTTTGTGCCCTTACTTTTGAAAAAAAAAAAAAAGGATAATTATTACTGAATAACCATTTTAAAAGTATAATAAATATTGCACATAATTTAGAAAGGGATTACATTGCTTTTACAACAAACCAAAGCCTACGATTCAACCTTATAACATAGTTTGTTAGTAAATTGTTAAAGAAGTCTAAAATTTTGGAAGACATTGTAGCAATGTACATATGTATCATTTAGATTGCAACCATTTTATCCATGCACAACATCTTCATACACTAAAGCAGAATATATTGTTGACTCCATCATTTGAGCTACTTAGGCAAGGCATAGTATAAAATATAAATATTGATATAGTGACCATATATCATGCTATAGATACATATAAAAATTCCTAATATAAAATAAACCTTTCTAAGGAGAGACAAGGACAAGAGAATAAATAATACCTCTATGCTCCCATCACAGGATTTTGAACACTACTGGGTTGAGTGATTTTATAAACATGATGTTTGAATGGACCGTAGCATGATTCAAAAGGGCTCAACTAAGGAGGGAATCTTTTGAAAGAATCACAATGATGCATAGCCCAGACTAAGAAAATTAAATTCTTTTAAAATTGAAGTAATTGGAGTAGAAGATTATATAGCTTAACAAAATTTATTGTTGAAAATTTGACTTTAATTCCATAACACAAGCCTGCTTGGTCTCGTTTAGGCACCACCAAAAAAGATATAACCAATATGCTATCCAAATCACGCAGTTGGCAAGTATAGTGTCTAGAGAAACTTGATTTCTAGTTTACTTTAAGATGCTTTGTAAAAGGGTAAAAGGGAAAATGGGCATGGAGGAATAAAGTAAGAACTATATGTAAAGATTCTAGACTCAAGTAGTATACAGGGGACCTTCCAAATTTCACTCCTCCAAATTCAGCTTTCCTATTTCCATTTTTTTAACTAACTAATCAACAAATTACACACCAAACCAAAAATCACTAAGAAAAATATAACTTAAAGTTCACATTCTAGCATTGCAAAATGAAAAGTAAGAAAGCTACTAAAGTCACACAATGTGGATGAATTTACACTACCAATGGTGTAAAAGAAACTAGCGTTCAAGTTACGAGATACTTTAATGTGTTTTTCTAGGTGCAAAATACATACAGATAGTATGTGCCAATTTTGTTTGTGTAGTAAATTTTTTTGTTAAAAGTGCTTCTAGGCCATCCCCCCAAGAAACCATAGTTTTCAATGTATAAGAAAGCATGGAAAACAAACTTAACTTGTTAATTGACATCTAGCATTGTATTCAGGCCATATATCCCTAGGAATTGGGAACCAACACACACTTTCTCAAAGTATATTGCTCTATGCTCATTGACAAAATCACGAGACACAACAACACTTCAAAAAGGCTATCAGGTGTGTTTATTATGCATCTCGAATGTACTAACACATTAGTTACCCACACCATTGAAGAGAGCAATCTAGAGTAGAAAAATATTAAACTATATACACTCATCTTTATTCCTTAAATATTAAATATGCGTCATTTTAACACAACATTAACAGTATTAACTAGGCCACCTCTTCATGATTTTAACTTGTTTTGTCCTCTTATACGCAACTAGATTAAGAATCAAATGACCCTAATAAAGATATAAAGGCATTGATCACTAGCCATATAGGATTGTGCCCATGACAAGCACATGAAAAAAATAAGTTGTATTTATAGTGAGAAATGGTTTGGGGTAATTCTTAATAACCTTGACCCCTTGAATCCTTTAATCAAAAAAGTATTACATGCCACACTTATTTTGAATTTTTGGTATTCTAATTGGGAATAGTTCTTTGTGTTTACTTAGTTAGGTCAAAAACCTAAATCCCAAGGGAACAATGGATAAGGATGATAGCAAGTTCCACAGTAATCTATATTAAGAATCATGCTTCATTCAAAATTGAAATATAGACAAGGAGATCTTGACTAAACTTTAAGAATGGAAAACAGGGAACTGAACCCAATCCTAGGTCTTAACATTAAGAGATAGAAATGAATTATAACTCGTAAGGCTCTAACTAATGTCCATGAGAACATTTGCATATGCAGAAAAAAGGAATCTAAAAGCTTCGTCCAAATAATGTTTAGTAAATATTATATACTACCCAAAGATACCATCCCACGTTCATCCTAACCCTTTTGCATATGAGAATAAATTTTGCATAAACTGAGGGTAGATGGACTTTTAGTCACATCCTTGCATGATACATAACAACTAGAAAATTTTGAAGCATAACTCATCATATCCGCATATCCAATTACCTATCATAAGGACATGCTGAAAGAAAGGAAAATTCAACATCCTATAAGGCTTTTAATAATATCTCAAATATGATTATGCCCAAATTCAAAATGATAATTGAGATAAACTAAACTCTGATATCAACTTTATCGCACCTAAAATTGATGGTGCGACTAGCATGAAATATAAGTAGGTGCTCTCCTCCATAAGCTGATAAATTGCTAGACATAAGCTTTCCCATATTATTAGACTTTATATGAAGTAGACTCAATTAATATCTGAATTTTATTCAAATGCCAGTTCTAAAATTTCCAAAACTCTCATTACATTGCTGATTCAACTAAATTTTTGTAGAAATCTCAGTGAAATATTTGTTAAAAATAGGATGTTCTAAATTTCTACAATAGTTCAGACACTTAATAATACAATAGAGAGAGCTCTACTCTTAAATTCTAATTACTAACCTAACATACACTAAGATGAGGGATCCTGTCCATGGGTTTGTAGAGTTATACTAGATTACAACATTCAAAGTACAATTTTAAAAAGAAACGTAACCTATGAACAAGTGTTGGACATACCAAATAACTGCCAAGCCACCCACGCTTCTACTTCACAATTGGTGCCACTATATGACACATGTAAAAGTGTTAAAAAGGGTGAGTGATGATATTCAATGAGCAAATAATACTAATTACATCAGGAAGAGGCAAGTCAATGACAACAATGATTTTCAAAAATTAGATTACAACAATATGCAAATAAACAGAAAGAGATTCATGTCTTTTCTTTATATGTTTGAATATAAAATTCATCAAATACATTTGTAATCAAATCAATAATCCAAAACCAATTATATGCATAATAGGATCAAATAATTGTTACTTCACTTTTTAAAATAAGTAAAGTACTTGCTAGAACCAAGTTAGGAGGGAGCCTAAGGCTCGCCATATGTCAAATCATGCAAGAGCACAAAATTCAACATAATTCCCTCATTCAATTCCTTCCCAAACACAATACACAATACATGCTTTGTGACACAATTGAATTATACCATCTATACACTCTGAAGCACAACTTGATTATACCATTCATACATACCAAAAGCACAAGTGGATCATACAATCTATACACATCTAACCAAAAACAAATTATGATGCCATATTACATTGTATTGTATTCATGTCACTTCATAGTTAATCATGACTTACAGTTATTGCTATTACCTACATGGTTTTGAATTAGGTAGCTTCCAAAATTATTATAATAAGATTTGAATTTAAAACATTCCAAAAGGAGAATTATATATATATATCCTTAAATCAACATTTTGTAAATGTCAAATGGACATCTATCAAGACTTGCAAATAAGTTATTTTGTAACTGAAATAAGGATTTCCATAATCAAAATTCTGCAATGAAATTATGTCCTAAAACAACATACTCAAGAAGCTTGTCCCAAGGTGCAAGAGTGATAATAAAAAAAAAATTGTTTAAAATAAAGGAAACAAAGCAAAGTATAAAAACAAGCATAGTTAACATTAACTACTTACCGTACAGAGGTGAGGCCACAATATTTCTTACCCTATCTTCTCGTTCTTCAGCGATTGTGAAAATGTCCTTGAAATCCTCGATAGTACAATTTAACATGATTTTATTACGTTGATGACCTCTAATTGTCATATGTTGAAATTTACCCATATTTCTCAATACTAAAGTGTTAACAAACTTTTATAAGCTTATGACTTTTGTAATTGTCTATGCATTTTACCAAAACTACCAAAATGTAATTACACATTATAATCAATTTCAAGATCCAAGTCTCCCTTTACATCCTTCCAATCATTTTCTAACCTAAGTACTTTTAAATTTTCAATTTGGTGTTACAAAAAGTGTAGACATGAAAAACCACGTGTCCATCCACGCATTAACACTATATATATATATATATATTATGTGTATATATAGGATGGACCCATGTTAATCAATTTAGGGGTTGTCACCCCCTTAAAAAAATTTTCATTTGTATTATGTGTATATATAAATAATATTATTTTTTAAAAATTTTTAAATTTTTCCTCCAAAAATTTTTTAATCACCTCATTTAATGTTTTGAAATTTTAAACACATGCTTTTAAAGACATATATGCATCTTATGTTGATCATAAAAGTAAATAAAATATATTGAAGTCTTTCCAAAAAGCTTTTTGTTTCTGTTCTTTAAGAACAACTAATAATATACTCTCCATCATTTGATTTTCACTCTTTCATCAAATTCTTTTTCTTTTTATTTATGTAATCATATTCTCTATTCACTATAAAAATAGAGTTTCATAATGAAATAAAATATAACTTTTTTTTAGATAATTTGGTCGTTTATATTAAAAAGAAGATTGTAAAGAATTTCACTATAGAAGATATTATAGATGAATTATATTTAATTAAAAATCAAAGAGTATGATCCTAATTTGACTAACACCTAATGTATCATTTCTAATATATACTTTCTTTGTATTAAGAAAAAGTTATATTTATTTTATTATTATTACATTTCTTTAATTTGTTTAATTATTATGTGTCTCAATTTTTTAATTTTTGTAAATTTTATTATTATATTAATTTAATAGATAGTTAACATTGTATTTTTAATAATCATTAGTACTCTTATTAAATATAAATTTTTGCCTCCTACCAATTTTTACTAATTCCATCCTTCTCTCTCTCTCTCTCTTTATATATATATATATATATATATATATGTAATTGGGATCTATTGTTTTATCCTATATCAAAATAATAATTCTCTAGTTAATTTTTTAATTCCCTTAATCTCATAGAGTTAGGCTAAATTATGTATATTCTTGTAGCAAAATTTTATAAAACTTTTTATTGGTAAATTGAACTTATGTAATATATTTTTAAAATTTTTAATTAAAATATTTTTTCCATGTAAATTTTGCTAAAGCTTATTTATTGTTTTGTAAGATATATCAAATTAACTTTAATTTCACTCAATGATTAGTATTTGATTACATAATTATTTATCAGTTTCTTTTTAATAAATATATTTGCTTAAATTTTAATATAAAAATATTATCACATATTACCCTATTTATATAATTTATTTGAAATAGTGATAACTATATGAAACACATAATGTAATCTGTAATATATCTTAATTAAATGGGTATTTTAAATTCAATATATATTTCATACAACTCATTGTCATTTTGATTCTATGACTGAAAGATTTCATAACAACTATGTTGACAAACAAATGGCCCTTTCTCTATTTCTTCTTAGACTTACCCCTATCCTGTTTTTTCTTATATATATATTTTTTTCTCTTCATCTCTCTCTCTCTTACTTTTTCTATGAAAGAATATAATTAAAAATAATTTTAAAACATAGACAATAAAAAACGTAGCTACCCCACATAACCCAATTACATAGATTTCATATTCGTCAATTGTAGAATATGAGTACTTCCATAACAAAGAGGGGAAGAGAAGCCGCAAATACATTATAATCAAAGAACAGGAATTTATTATGAGTCATGTAAATGCGAGTGAGTTAATTAATGATCTGTCTGGCTTTTGTATTTAAATCTTTAATTTAACTATAACAGCCGAAAGAACAAAATTTAGCCATCTTTAAAAGAAAAAGAAACAAATCAAGAAAAATTCAAAAACAAGTCCCCTAATATGCTTTCATGCAAGACATAAGCATCAAGTTAGACTAAATAAAAATTCTTGACAAAGATAATCAAAATTCTTTAGTTTACTTTAATTTTCTGAAATAATACGAAAACTACCTGATCAACACAATAAAAGAACGAAGAAGATCCTCATGAAATTAATATTGTCCAAAATTAAATTGTATGACAAGGTTAACTTCAAAAAAATAAAATAAAATAAAAACAACGTACTTTTATTGATAAAATATAATAAAGTACAGACGGTAAAGAATAGTTAAAAGAATAAAAGAATAGGAACTTTAAAATCATGCATGCATCATCATTAGCTCTAAGGAATTCATCCCTAATTAAAACTAAATAAACTATATATGATGAGCCTGTGGCATGAAAGGATTCTTGGGATGATCCTTGTTCACAACTTGTAGGATCCCATCAAACTTTTCTTGCGGATCTTGAAGCCCCACACAAAGATCATAAAGAGGGACGGTGGCGATAGTGGTGGAGCTTGAGCTTTGACAAACATCATGAAGAGACATCAACTTGGTGACGCTGAACCAGGTTCTGAGCTTCTCTGGGTGGAGGTAACGGCACAAACACGTTGGAGTTCCGCTGCGAAAGATCTCGTTGTAGTTCTGGCAACAAGCTTCGGTCGGTTTTGGAAACTTGACGTCATCTTCCAAGTAATGTGCACAGGCAGTGAGCTTTGCGTGGTGGTGAATGCACTTAACCGGTGATGGAGGAGAGCCGATGGCCACGGGGGTAGCAAAGGCCGTGGTTGCTGCCACCAACAAGGAAAGCAGCACAAGACAAGTCTTCATGGACGATGAAGAAGCCATCGGAAAACGAGAAACGAGGTCGAAGATAGTCTCTTAATTTCGTTGAGAATGTGGCAGTGAGGAGTGCATTTTATAGCCGAAGTTAATGAGGTAGAGGGTGTTTAATTAGGAGTTTTACTTTCGCTGGAATACAAGCTCCTTTTATCAATTAGTTATTATTATACTTATGTGATACTTATCTGCAAGCCACAACTTCTATTCATATATATATATATATATATATATAGATATAGATATATATAATTGGTTTATTTTTTCAACTTGATTGATTAAATCCAATTAAAAATTTGTGCTAGGAAGGGAATTCCAAGTTTTTTTGGATAGAGGGTCTGGTATACGGATAGTTGAAGAGGTTGTGATACAATACCAGTAGGCATGCCTATTGGAGCACTACAAATTCGAGAAGCCCTCATCCATCAAGACCAAATCATTCAAAAGCCTATGATTCAGGTCCAAATGGCTCATGAAAGGATGGCCCATGTTCAAGAGGCCCAAATTGTTATTGTATATATCCAAAAATTTTAAAGAACTCACGATAATATCTATGTTGGACGTCGGCCCAAGTTTAGAGTCCAAGATCCATATTTGATTAATTCAAAATATGCTGAATTGGACTTTGGACATGATATTTCCTTAAAGATGCAAAAGTGGAAGTCCAAGTGGAAGCCCAATGTTTTAAGAAGGGCCATGGAGCAACTAAAGACAATATCCAACACGTTGAAGGCCCAATAAACTATACACATATAAGAGGAGTGCTGAGACCCAATTGGAGTAATGTGACAACTATTTAAAAGAGTTAATTAGTTTTGACTAGAATTCTTTTTTAATTTCGTTTTTTATTATTTTATTATTTTTTTAACTTGGTCAAAGAGCTTATCTTGGAGATCAAGTTAAGATTAGTATCCTAATCTAATTAGGATATATATTAGTATTATTTAAAATATTTCTAATTAGATTTTAGAGTTTTACTTTAATTAGGACTCTAGAAATTTTTGCCTATAAAAGGCTTCCTATTGTACTCTATTTTACACATGAATGAATTTGAGTATTATTCAATTATTTGTGAGGCTTTTGCTTCTTTGTGTTCTCTGAGAGTTCACGTGACTTATCAAAGGATTGGTCTTCCTTTGTGGCGTCTTGAGGCTAGGGTTCTAAGAGACAAGTCCTCTTAGGGTCTTTCCTTTGACCAACATTCTTGTTTTCTAGCCGGTCTCGGGCAAAGTGTCATCTTGTTGAAGGTTCCTAGGACAAGGTTCCTAGAGGGTCTCTCATCAGGTTGATTACCTTTAGGATTTCTACTTCTGATAAAAACTAGAATAAATTAAGTATCACAGATTTGATTTTATTTTGTGATGGAAAATTTTATCCAAATCCAAAATTAATCTATTTAGTTAAATAAAATATCCAGTTAACTCAATCTAATATCCAATAAAATAATAATATATAAATTTAGGTATGCTTAATTCATTTTCTTAATGGAAAATAATTGATGAATAATAGATTATTCGTTTGTGACTTTTTTTTCACTATCTTTTCATCTTTTATAAGTATTATTTCAATTATTGTGATTTTTGTAAAATCTGAAGATTTTATTTTGTTGAAATTATTGCAATCTGTTGTCAAATTGGATTAGACGAAATGAAGAAGAAAAAAAATAGAAGGATTGAATATCTCTTTATAAATGGGTGCATATCAATCCATGGGAGGTCCATTTACAAAAAAGGTTATGAATATGGATTAAATCTTTTTTTCCAAATATTTAAATAGATTCTAATGGACCAAGGCGTATTATTATCTAATTCATAATCAAATTTAATTAAAAATTAAATTTGATTATTTTTATATTTTTTCCTATTAATATTTTTATTATTGTCTCTCAAAAAATATCTCCTATAGATTAAAAAAATGAAAATAAATTTTTTAATATTTTTTGTTAACAGTTAAAAGTATATTCTACAAATTATCAAAATAATAGAATTATTTTATCACTTTTTGGCTTTAGAGATATTATAGCCACTTGTTCAACTTTTCTTTTTGTATTATTTTTATCTAACGAAATATAAGAATGGAAAAGACATTTTCATCCCTTTTTATCTTATACAAAATATGATTATAAGTTACAAGATTTTGTTTTATCAAAGATCATTCGCAAACAATTATTCCTTCATACTAAGCATAGCTTCAAAAATAAAAATAAAAAATAAAAAGGCTAAAGGAATGACAATCAATGGGTAGTTATTCAAATTTTAGATATTTAAATTAAAATTAAAAAAATATATTTAATATTCGAATTCTATTCAAATATGATAAAATTTTGTATGTTTTAATATTTTCATTTAAAATATTCGATATCAGAAATTCATCAAGTATTTTGAAATACCCCAAATTTATCAAACACAAATAAACGATATTTAAAATGTCAAATACTTATATTTATAAGTATGTAATTATTAATTATTTTAAACAGTACATAAAAAATATTAATCTAATAAATAAATAGATAATAAATGCAATTTGTAGTATACATAATAAAAATTTTATATATAATTAGTCTAATTATTATATAACATACAAATATTAAATATTAGATATTAGATATCTTATCTCCACATTGGCATTAACGGATATCGAGTATTTGAAAACTAAGCCAAAACTACATGTTAATTGATTAGATATCAACTGTTAACATTTGCCTCTTATTTAATATTAGATGAATATAAGCACTTTTTTAGATTAAAAATCACCGAATAACTAAAATATAACATCCCTAAAAATTAAGATTTTTTTATTATTTAGTATTTTATGAAATAAATGTATTAACCTTTAATAAAATGAATTTGAACTAAATGGCTTCAAATATGCAAAACATGAGACGAATAGAACCCATAGGAATTTTTGAAATTTTAGGGGATTCAGAGACAAAATTGTCATTTGTCACTTGGATGAATTTTAATAGTTTTTTTATGAATAAAAAATTAAGAATCGGCATGATATATATATATATATATATATATTAAAAGTTAGAAAATAATATGTAGAAAATTATAAAATTTATTTTGTAAAATTCTAAAATCATTAGGATCAGAAATGACTTCAAACAATTAAAAGCTTATATAAAGATGAACTAAAGCCTAAAACTTGAGCTAATTGCTCAGGAGATTCAATGCAAAAAGACCTATGGGTGATATAATCTAAAAATGTGGCATTAAAAAAGATATACAAGTGAAAAATGAATAGAGGTGCTTATCTATTATAGTTCCACTAAGAGCAAAATGGTCATTTAGACCTTAAAATAATACAATATTGAAAAAATAAATAATAATAAAATATATGATTAAAGAATTTAAATAGAACTCATGTAGGGCCAAATAATATTAAAATATAGTAGAAAATTCAAAGAATGCAGGCCGAATAAAATATATGGAGAACCTACAAAAAGATTCATGGCAAAATGGAGATATTTTCTTAGAATCTTGCTGAAAAGGTGATGATGTGGCACCATGAGTAAGGAAGGTAATGATGTAGTGCCATGCGTGGAGAATTTTCTAGAGACTACATATATTACTAAGCAATGACATTGGCTTATGTCAACAAATCTTAGTAATCTCGCATTTTGCAAAAAGTTATGGCTAATATCATTGCTGACATCGGATGACATAGTTGCTAACTCAAGTAGTAATAAATACAAAGTTACTTTCACGAAATGAGAAAAGTAATCGTGTTAAAAGTTTAACTACAATTAAATCCAATAGTTAACATTCATTTTTAAATCAAGATGTGATCTCAACCATTGATGTAATCCAATGACTTAGATTCTTTTTACTTTTAAAGATTAAATCACAACCCTCCATTTAATTTAAAAATTCACATCTAATCTCCATTTTCAAGACTTAATCTTAGCCATCCATTTGATCTAAATGTTTAGATCTTCCATCTTAAAACCATATTGAATCTTAACCATCCATTTAAAAAAAATTCACATGAAACACACACAAACGTTCATGCCACCTCCATACACAAACACGCACTCAGCCATTCAACCATAACAAGAAAGAAAAGAAGAGCGAAAGCCATGGCCAAGGAGGAGGAAGATAGAAGGAGAAAGAAGAAGGAAAATTCTACTAAGGGAAAAACAACACCATGAATTCAATGTAATATAGATAAATTCTCTTCTTCTTATTTTTTTTTTTTTCTATTTTTCTCTGTGACTTTTCTCTTCCCGTCTCCTTTGAGTTTCGGCCATGGCAAGAAGAAGTTGGAAATTCTTGTTGTCTTATGAATCCATGGCAAGAAAAGATGGAGAATACATATATGTAGCTTATGGATTCATATAATTCAAGAAAATCCCTAATTTTGGAGACTTTTCTATAAATTGTGCAACTTTGAATTCTAAGGAGCCATGGGAGAAATTAAAGAGAAAATAGTTGGGAGAATGATGGAAGAAAGCTAAAGAAGAGATTGATTAATATAATTTTAGTTTTCATGAAGATTATGGCAAGTGTTCCTTGAAATTTATCTTGGTATGGACTTGAGAAATCTTATGATTTTGTAGAAATTGGTTTAGGGCTTTTGTTTATCTCCCTAGATTATGTATTTTTAGCCATTTGGTAGGAGAAAAATGAAGAAAACACACTCTCACACATACACCTAGGCTTGGTCTCACATACATAATATACCTAGGATGGAATTTTTCAAAAAATAAAAAATAAATTAGGATAATCTACATTAACAATAAATCCTATGGTAAAATTTTGGTGAATTATGAACAACTATATAAAAAATCAACTTTTTGGGAGAAAATGTTGACTATAAACTTCTTAAAATTTTAATTGTGTGATTTGATAAATTTTGGATGATTTGTATGGTTTAGTATGTTCTATATGCTGTCTGGATTATACCAATATTTATTCTATAATTTTTGGAGCCTATTTGTGAAAGTTAAAAATTTATGAAGTATTACGTTGATATTTGAATATACGATTAATATTTGTTATGGTACTATGCTAACTTGCTAATTGATTTTATAATAATATGGATAATATGTTGCTTACTATCTGATTTCATAAATATAGATTGTTTGATAAAGGACTGGCCTTTATATACTATAACAGAGTTGCCTTGATCAGGGGATGGACTCTATATATGTTAAAGTTGGCGCTGGATAGTTGCTATTATGCTTGATGTCCAATTTTAATCAAAAAATATATTAAAAATATTTAAAATAATTAATTAGGATCAGTGAGAGCCATTTGGATATTATGTACCTTTTTAAACTTATTGGGCTTTGTTGAGTCTTTTGTATATCTGAATGATCTTTTATGGTTATGTTGAATCTTACTTTGTACTTTGACTTTGGACCTTGGATTATATACTATTTTGGACACCAAATAAGCCTTAAGATAAATCTAGACTTGGAAAAGTAAAAATATAATTTAGAGTATTAAGATATAATTTTTAAGGACTTTAATACGCTATTATACTTTCAGAATTATTTAATTATGTATATAGTTGTGTAAGACAATTATTTCCCAAATATACATATTATGTCTTAATCAAATGATAACTTAGATAACATATTATTGTGATATTTTTAGATGACTTTTCTAGGGTACCCACTAAGGAATGCCTTAGTAAAGGAAGTAGTGGTTAGTTTGCTAAGTCAATGCCTTGGCAATTACCAAGACCTAATAGCCGAGCTGAATAATATTTGTTGTTTGTTGTATTTATTATATTTTATATATGTTGATTTCTTATGGTTTGTAAATTCTGAACCTATTGATATCTTATTCATTATCTGTATTTAGATCATGTTTTATTAATATGTGAGTCCTCATAAAATTTATATACTATTCTTTGTTTATGTATTTACATGCAAATCTCTATCATCTTTCATTTTCGTTATTTTTTATATCGAATATTATGTAAATAGCATAGTATTCTCTGTTTATGTTATATTGTAAATTAATTATTCTTCATAAAATCTTCTGTTTCTATTATTTGCTGTCTATTAATCTTATATTTGACACTTCTTTATAAAATATTATATTGTATTAATTATATCTATGTTATGAAAAAAGTTATTTCTCACTTTGCTGTGATTTATATTTTTCTTAGATACTATTTTATAAAGTGATGTTAGAATTGCAGGCGAAATGGATACAGTTCCCTTTGCGATGATAGGTATACATGATACATAATACATAATATCTGTATCATATCCTGTGATGATGCTATACGAGCAGTTCTAGTTATTTTTGTGATACCAAGAGAGTTAGAGACTCATTTATTTCTCATTAGTGGAACTTTTCTCCCCTTTCCATAAAAATTTGTAGCTATTGATAGTTGTTAGTTCTTTTTGTTATTTGGAGATTTCTTTTTTAGGTAGTTTAGGATGAATCTCCAATAATACATTCTAGTCTGTACTTATAACAACCTCATTCCTCAATAATTAGACTTTTTAACAATAAAGAATTTTTACAATAAAGGAACAATTAAAAGGAAAGAAGTAATTAGATATAAATTAACTAGAAATTATTTATCAAAAAGATAAAATAATAATAATAATAATAATAAATAAAAATTATACTAAAAAAGTAGGTATCTTAAAAAGGTGTTACTACTCAAAGCTAGCATGGATCCCTGTAGTGGCCTCTCCCATGGCCTTTATAGTGAGAGATTTGAACTGTTTGATTAATTTAGATGGTCTAAATTTTTTATTAATTTTAAAAATAATTTTTATAGGGTATAAAATACAAAATAAAATGTTTTTTAGCTATAAGTTTTAGAAAAAAATAATGTTTTAACTTAAAAAGTAATGAAAAAGTTTGGACTTTCTAGATTTTAATTTAGATGGCCTAGATTTTATGTGAGAGAAATGCAAGGGAAGAGGATTTGAATCCCCATTTACATCATTAACAAACAATGCATCGTCATAGCAAAGATAAATATGGAAGGTTGCTTAGTATATGGGAAAGGAAAAAGAGAAAATTAAAAAAAATAGTAAATGAGATTAAAAATAATACTTGTGTCTTTATCTTAAAAAAATGGATAGATGATAAAGGTATTATTGAATAATAATTATAAGAGTAAAATAGATATTCTTTAATTTTTTTAAAAAAACTTTTAATACCCTCGTCGAAGATTCCTTAGTATCGAAGTGTAGAAATTTTGGTAGGTGGACCCTCTTGTAGCTAGGTGATGGAAAGGGTGCAATTAGTCCACAATTTTCCTTTCGCTTGTTTTTTTTCACATTCTAAAATATAAATTTAAAGATAAAAATTAAAATTGAGAGGTCATTTAAAAAAAATAAACTTTCTACCATGATCGATCCTCTCTTCAACGATATCCATCTGCGAAAGTTTGATAATGGCATTTGGGACAGAACGTGTGGCGCCCAAATCAGGTGTAGTGGTGTGGACGAAGTTGCAGGATGCTATGGTGCGCTCAGGCCAGGCCGGTTTGTTGGCTCGTTTGGTCCAGCCCATAAGTGCCCAAAATTCCAAGTATAATAGTTAATCAATAATTAATTCGATTTTATAACATTTCTTTTTTCTTTTTTTTTTTAAAATTAATCCAATGATTTACGAATTTGCCATTCCAATTCAAACTATTAATTGGACAAATTGTTCATTGACAGAAAAAAAAAAAAGATCTGAATGTTAGAACAAAGAAAATCATAAAACAAATAGAAAAATTTACAAAAGACAAGAAAAAGGAGTTTCTAATTTCTAATTAACATAATATATCAGTATGTTAACGTTGTTAATTAAAAGAAACATAATATATCCATATTATATATATATATATATAGATATATATACATATAGTGGCCGGGTGGTTAGGTCAATGAAAAAAAAGAGATCTCCTTAAAAAAAAAAAAAAGATAATACAAAAGATAGATCACCATTTTTTCCCTTTTAAAAGACGTTTAAACTTTTATAATTATTTTTTTATATTTTAAAAACATATAATCACCTTCTTAAGATTAAAAGATGATTAAAATATTTTTTAAAAAATAATAATTTTTATTAATTTTAAAATATATTTGTTTTAAATTTCTGTTGTTATTTATTTTATATTGAAAAATATAAATTTAATTCATTCTAAAACTTTATTAAATTTATCAAAATTCTTGTGTTTATTAATATATATTTAATACAAATTTTCTTCTTAGGATTAAACTATTATCTTTAAATTATTTAATTTTAAATTATTATTATTATTTAAATATGTTCTTTTTTTTTAATAATTTATTATTTTATCAAATATTTTTACAATTTACTAAATTCAAAAAACTTAATATTTTATATTAGTCAAATGTAAATTAATTAAAATTATGTATTATATAATAATTATAAAAATATATTATTTAAAAGAAGTGTAACTGAAATTTTTTTAAGGTCAGGTAAGTGTAACATGCTTTTTGATTTAGAAGAAAAAATATTTTTAAACTAAACGAGAGATTTGAATAATTTGGACAAGTCAAAGAGGGCAAAAAATAAATTGTTCATATACAAATGAAACACAATTATCTTATTAATTAAGTATTTCAGTATTTAAACTTATATATATATATATACACCAAAAAAGAAATTAAAAAAAACATTGCTGGTACACGAAATTACATGGATTTCATATTCAACAATACTTCCATTAATTATAGGTAAAGATAAGTCATAAATATATTATATATAAAAAAGGAGGCATCTATCATCTGTTGCTTCCATAACAGATAAGAGAAATATACAATAAAGTCAAAAAAAAGATGAAAAACAAAGAAATAGACATATTTATCCTCTGGTTTCTCACAAGCCACGAGTGGTGTGAACATGTGATAATCAAAGTCTTTAAAAACTTGTATCAGGTTTTTATATCTCAATTTTTTATTTGACAATTACAGTTGAAAGAACAAATAAAACTTTGCATGCCATCCTTGAAAGAGAGAGAAAAACGACCTCAAAAGATCAATCAATAAAAAATTAAGAACAAGCCTTGACATTTGTTTTTGATGCAAGACGTGAAAATTATGTGAGAGTGCTTATTCAAAAGGCTTCTTGACAAAGAGGATACAAATTCTTTCGTTTATTTTATAATATTTTGGAAGATCATTAATATACATTAACTTCGTCAAATATTATGAACAATGGAATAAAATCCTAACGAAATTAACATTAATGAAAATTAAATTGTGTGGCAAGGTTAATTTTAAGCGTGGCCAACGTACTTTTTTGATAAAATAATAATAACGTATGGTGCATAGGTTCCAAGAAAATTGGAAAGAATGAAAAAATACGAACCTATAAAGATTACATGTCATCATTCCCTAGAAGATAAAACTATTTCTATGCTTGAAGAATTCTTGGGATGACCCTCGTTCACATCTTCTATGATTCCATTAAACTTTTCTTGTGGATCTTGAAGCCCCACACAAGGAACATAAAGAGGGACGGTAATGATGGAGGTGGAAGTTGAGCTTCGATTTCAATTCAATTGAAATGTCAATTTTGAAAATTTTAAAACTTCCATTACATTACCAATTCATCTAAATTTTTTGCCAAAAATTTTGGCGAAATGTTTGCTAAAACAAGAGATTTCAAAATTCTACAATAGCTTAAATACTTAATAATTTTTTAATTTGACACACGCTAGATGTGTGTCAATTTTGAAATTGACATGGATCATAAAGAGGGACGGTAGTGATCGTGGTGGAAGTTGAGCTTCGATTTCAATTCAATTGAAATGTCAATTTGAAATTTTCAAAACTTTCATTACATTACCAATTCATCTAAATTTTTTGCAAAATCTTTGGCGAAATATTTGCTAAAACCGAGACATTTCAAAATTCTAAAATAGCTTAAATACTTAATAATTTTTTAATCTTGTGAACGCCATATTTTGTCCAAACAAACTAAAAAATGATAATACAAGAAAATTAGTAAAAAATATGAAAAAATAAAATAATAAAGAAAAATCATTAAAAAAGTATTAGCCTTCTTTTCCCTCAAATGCCTAAAGCCCAAATAACAAAAAAAAAAAAGCAAGGTAATAATAATAACAATATTAATAGGTGAAACAATGATAGGTAAAAAAAATGAAAAAAAAAGAGAAATAAAGAAAAAGAGAGAAATAAAGAAAAAGAGAGAAACAAAAAAAGAAAGCTTTCAAGCTACAAAATTAAAAGAAAAATGGCCCAAATCCAAAAAACCTGCAGCCCAATCTTTCTAGGTCTGGTCCACTAATTTAGAAGCCCAAAAGAGATAAATAAAAGAAACAAAACAAGATATAATGAAATAAAAAAAGGGGTTCAAAACGCAGGAACCCTGCGTTTTGACCTCGGCCTTTCCTTTTCATGCTAGGGTCTCTGGCACGATGGAAAAGAGAAAGGTGGACGGACAAAAGCGAGAAGGGGAGAGAAACAGAAAGGAGAGGTGAGATGGGAGAGGGGACAGAGAAGGAGAGTGAGGCACAAACCAAAGGAGATTCTCCCTCCCCGGCATGCCTCTTCCCGAATCCACGGGGAAGCCAGGTCGAGGGAGGGGCCGAGAGTAAAAGCACAGAGGTGAGAGAGAGAGAGACGCGAGGTTTAGAAAAATGGAGAAAGGGGAAAGAGCTTGAGAGAAGCTTGAGAGAAAGAGATGGAAGGAACTGAGAATGGAGAGAGGGGAAAACCGAGAGTGAAGAAGGGATTTAGAGATTAAAGGAAAAAACAAAAAATCAAGGAGGAGAGGAACTGAAAAGAAAAGGGGGAAGAGGGAGAATTTTCGAAAATGGAAAAGGGAGGTCTTTAGGTCTAAGTGATAAAAAATGTGGAGAAGAACAAGGGATGGGAGAGAGAGACCGAGAGTTTGAAAAAAAAGAGAGTGAGCAGAGGATTGAAAAAAAAGGATTAAAAGAAAAAATCAAGAGAGGAAAGGCTACTGGAGAGAAGAAAGGAGAAATTCGGTGAAGAAACAGAGGAAGGATTCGAAGAAAGGGGCTCAGCTTCAAATGAAGGACAGAGATCGAGGGAATGGTTAAAAGAGATTCAGCAAGGAGGAAGCCATCTGGTGGATTTGATCTTTTTAGCCTAAGAGGTACATTTCCTTTATCTTCCATTTATGAACCAATTGCTGGACTCAATGCTTGGGAATTTCAATCTCTCGTAGATGTGCATGCTTAGAATATGAGAAGTCGAGTCTTGTTGTCCTAAATAGATTTTTGGGTGGCTTCTATTTTGGGATGTCGAGATTAAGATTGGGAGTTGGTCCAGCGAATTGGTCAAGACCCCTACTGCTCTTGGAATGATCTTCTATTTGGAAGTTAGTTTCTGATGAGAAAGTTTCAGTAGAGTTCTATGCATTATTTTTTTTATTATATATGTTTTGGTTTAATGCTTGGACGTGAATAGGAGGCTTTAGTTTGTGTGAATCATCTTTTATGATGAATAGCTGGAGTTTGTTGTTTGTGTCTAGATTTGTATTATGAGTCCTCCATGAATAAATATGATTTTGGCCTGGTTGGTAGCTTCTGTTGTCGTCCTATCATGTTGTTCTGGTCTATTGGTCATGCTGTTTGGGTCTTGGTTCCTATTTGGTATTGCAGATGGTTGTATGACTAGGATGCTGACTATATGCGGATAAGAGCCCCTTCTTAGGACCTTTTGCCTTACCGTGTGAATAATTCTGGATCTATGCTGGGCTTAAGAATTTCATCATTACCCATTTGGTGACCTTTTTTTTATAAAAAGGAGCATTCATTTTGACCCATGCATCGAGACTGTTCTAATGCTGAACATGTAGTTTATTTTTATGTCATACATCTTATTGAATCTAATTGGCACACACATTTGAATGTTCTGCTCCTGAACCGTGTCTTGATCTAACTAGGCTTGAGGTAAATCCTGGTTTCGCTGCACCAAGTCTCTGCTTTTTGGATGACTTAAATGTGGTTGTTAATTTAACTCATGATGAGTCACAAAATGATAAATGTGCTGACCTAACTTAATTTTTGCTCTCAAATTCGATTGCAAACTCTAGGTCCATCAACTGTCTTAATGTTGTTTGGCATGCTTTAATTCTGTTCTCTGACCTAATTTCTGACCGAAGTATACTATATAATCCTAATTGATGTTCCAAGGTTCATTGTTTTGTGGGGCCAATTTTGTGCCAAACTTTGGGTTAACTAGCTGTCACATATGTCATGGTGGTTCCTTATTTTTATGTAGTCTCTAATCTGAAATCTGGGTTTTAGGACTTGATTCCTCAGTATAAAACATTGGTCCAAAGTGCTTGTAGACAATGAATTTATTTCTAGTTAAATTTGAGTTTAGGCAAATTCTCATTCACATTTTTGTTCTTTTTACATGTGGTCATGAGAAAGTATAAAGTGGGTGGAAGAGACATTACCAATGAGGAAGGAGACTAAAGGATTGCACAAGAAAAGCAAAGAGAAAAGAACGTGGGATATGTGATTACTGAAGGGAGTATCCAAGTTGAGCACTTGAGGAGAAGGGGGTGGAAAAGAAGTCACATGGTTTTTCTTTTCTTCTCCAGTTCGCATACAGAATTTGAAATGCAATTGGTGGAGACCAAGTTAAATCAGTGGAAAGAATATTTGGGAGCTTCTCTACTGCAGATAGAGAAAACTGAGAACAGGGAAGTTCATCAACTCTCTATGTAGTTTCTCTTCTTATTTCCTTCTTGTAATGAGAGTTGTATATAAAATATAATGAATCATGAATGTACAAATCACACACATTCACAAGTTGGTGTTTTGTAAATATTCTTTTATCTCATTTTATCACGTTACGTCTTAGAATGGCCATGTGGGATTCTATACCCCCTCGGGCACATAGGAACCAAAAGGACCATGTGAAGCCATAAGCCTCCTTGGTACCTATTTGGGTCTCAAATTTATATTTTAATAAATTTTAAGTTTCAATTGTCAAAGTCAAATTGATTTTCTTTAAATTTAGCAAAAAAAAAAAAAAAGATTTTCAAAAAAAGGAAGAACACAAAAAAAAAAAATAAAAAGACCAAACAAAAAATAAAAAGTAAGTAAGAATTAAACTTTTTGAGACTTATGAACTTTTCTCAAAGTTTCTTTTAATAAAACTATATTTCATAAAAACAAAAAAAAGACAAAGAAAGAGAAAAATAAAAAAAATAAAAAACAAAAAATGATAAGCAAAAAATTAATTAAATTCTTTTTGTAAACTTTAAAGTTTTTTTCTAATTTTCGTTCAATAAAATTAGAATTAAATATATGCTTTACAAAAATTGAAAAAAGGTGTTTCAAAATAAGGAAAAAAATCAATAAAAAATTAGAAATAAAAAAGAGAAGATGGTAAAGAAAATGAGATTATTTTAGTTTTCACATACTAAGATATACAAACTAATCTCAGACTTGTATTTTTGGGTGAAAGTCTAAAATGATTTTTATTTTCTTTTTCCCTTCTAAAAAAAATATAATAATAATAAAAATAATAAAACAAAAGAACAAATCAGAAATTTAAAAAAATTATAAAAATACATTCAAAACAAAGATAAACAGAAATAAAAATAAAAGTAAAAAAAACAAACACAAAAAAAAAAAAGAGAAGAAACAAATAGAAAAAAATAATAATAATGGTGAAAACAAAAAAAATGAGAAATAAAAAATAACAATAAAAAAAATAAAAAGAAAGAAAAAACAAGAATAAATAATAACAAAAAATAAAAAAGGGGAAAAACAAAAAAAAAGGGTAATAAAAAAAACAAAAACAAAAAATGAAATGAAGATGAATGAAAAGCAAAAAAAAAAAAATGATAAGCAAGAGAAAAAAAATTGAAAATGCAAGAAAAATTAAATTAAATTTTCTTTTAGCAAATTAAAACACAACAATCAATTTCAAAACTTGTTTTATTTGTTAAAGTAAAAAATAATTTATTTTCTTTGTCTTTCACGAAAAAAAACACAATACCCAAACAATAAAATTAAATATAAGGGAGAAATTTAAAAATAAAGAACATACAAAAAAACGACAAAAATAAGAAAAAACGAGGAAAAAAGACAAAAAAAAAAAAAAAAAAAACAAGACAAAACAAAACAAAGAAACCAAAAAGGTAAAAATAAAATTGAAAAAAGAAGAGAGAGTAAAGATGTGAAATTAACTTGGTTTTTGCAAATTATTTCATAATTGTTTTATTTGTAGAGATTAAAGTTATTTTCATCTTTTTCTCAACAAAAATAAAAAATAAAAAACAAAAACAAAAACCAAAAGATAGTTTTCATTCGAACTACATAGACTTTAATCCCTAATTCGGGGTACGTAGGCTCTAGACTTTCATTCTAGGTCAAGTCCGCGATTATAAATAATTATTTATTTTTATTTATTTTTATTTCTTTCCTCTTATTTTAAATCTTACTTCTTTAATTTGTTTTTCCTTTTTACTCTTAATTCTATTTTATTTAATCTCTTTATCCTTTTATTTCGCATGTGATTTGTTAGGGAGAATTAAAATAGACTAAAGGCCATGATAATTTTGCACAACTAACTTAGGGTAACCGTTCTTAAGAATGGGTGTAGTGAGGTGCCTAACACCTTTCCCACTCACAATCGACTCCCGAATCCATTATTTGGTTCATAGATCATTTTTTCAAATTAAAAGGACTTCTCCAAAGTTTTGCCTTTTCAAAAATAAAATTTTGGTGGCGACTCCTGAACCCTATTTATTTCTACCTTTTTTATTTATTTAAACCTTGCTACATTTTAATTTTGATTTCGGTTAAAGTGCCACGCGGTCGCATTTTCGGGTGTGACAAATCTAACACACACTAGAGTGGGAGATTTCTAGAGTTATATTAGATTACATCATTCAAAGTATAATTTTTTTAAAAAACATAGTCTACGAGCAAGTGCAAGACATACCAAATGAATGCTAAGTCACTTGCACCCCATTGACCAATTCATGATTCATGCTACTATCTAAAACTTGTAAAGGTGCTAAGAAGGATAAGTGATGATACTTGTTGAGTAGATAATATTAAATACACTAAAAAAGGGCAAGCCAATAATGACCAAAGTTTTCAAAAACAAGATTACACCAGTATGCAAATCAATTGAAAGAGATTCATGTCTTTTCTTCATGTGCCTTAATATAAAATTCATTGAAGACCAATACATAATTATCATTTATAATTAAATGGATATTTTGAAACCAATTATACACATTATAAGATTAAATAACCGTTACTTCGCTTGTTAAAATGGGAAAACTACTAATTAGAACCAAGTTAGTAAGGAGCCCAAGGCTTACCATATATGTCAAATCATGTAAGGGCACAAAACTCATAATATAATTCCTTACAATTCAATTCCCTTCTAAACACACTAACTAATACCATTTGTGCACTTTGTAACATAACTAGATCATCTCATCTATACACTCCAAATCACAATTGAATCATTCCATTCACACAAACCAAAGTACAATGGGATCATACCATCCATACATACTAAGGCAAAATTGAATTACGGTTTCATATCACAAACATATCATATCATATCATTTTACATCACTTCATAGTGTACCATGGCTAACAGTTATTGCTATTAGCTATGGGATTCTAAATTAGGTAGTTTCTTGAAAATCATTATCATGAGATTTGGATTTAAGACATCCTAAAAGAAAAATTATATATATATTCATATATTTCCATGAATCAACATTTTCCAAATGTAAAATGAACATATATAAAAATTTGCATATAAGTTATTCAACAACCTAAATAAGGATTTCCATAATCAAAATTCCTCAATGCGATCATTTACTCAAACAGCATACTCACAAAGTTGGTCCCAAGGTACAAGAGTGATAATCAAGAAAATTGTTTAAGATCAAGAAAATGAAGCTAAGTATAAAAATAAGTATAGTTAATATTAACTACTCAACGTACAAAGGTGACACCAGATACTTCCAATTGTATCTTCTCTTGCTTCATCGATAGCGAAAAAGTCCCCAAACTACCCTCTAATACATTTTAATGTGATTTTTATTTCTTTGATGACCTCTAATTGTCACATACTAAAATTCACCACTATTTCCCAATAAAAGTGTTAATAAACTTTTATAAGCTTTAACATATAATTTGTAATTGTTTATGCACTCTACCATAACTACCTAAATGTAATTACACATTCTAATCATTTTCAAGACCTAAGCCTCCCATTCCATCTTTCTAATCATTTTTTTAACTTATGTACTTTAAACTTCTAAATTTTCAATTTGGTGTAGAGCATAACATTATAACTTAGGGAGTTTGAAGTTGCAATGAGAGTTAGTGGACAACTCTCCAAATGCCCTAACGAATATTTTTTTTCCACCAACACCTGCTAGTCACAATTGCTTCCAGGGAACAAGATCACAAGTTGAAATTGGACAAGCATTAAAACACTAAAAAGAAAATTTGATGTAGAACATTGAAATTTTTGAAAGAAACATCAAGTGCATTACAAACCCATAACATTGAAATTCAGCAGTAAAAAAGCCCAACAAATATGCTAATGGTGTAAAACAAAAGCAAAGAAAGAGAATGAAAATCCCTTCAGCCAAGTGTGGAGGAATTAAGGAGGGGAAAGAGGAAAATTTACTAAGAGAAATTAAGCCCACCAAAGCAAATTTAAACCTAACCTTAGCTGTTGTGCACCCCAATACAAAACACACTGCAGCGAGCATATATCACAGGTAAGTAGAATGTGGAAGAAGGGAGTTGCTACCCAGGGAAATAAGTCACGAAATTGGAGGGGAAATAACTTGCTAAATTTATTAGGGTTAAATGCAAGAAGTTGCTTAAAAGATGAACTCAGAACCCAACTAAGATGAAGCTCTCTTATCTAAAAGCTCAGGTGCCATGATGGACTTGCATAAAGGAGAGGGTAGGGCCAAATAATAACTGTTGAGATGCACTACAAAGCTACCAAATATGGAGATCAATTGGAGGCATTGAAGCTTCATGAAATGAAGGGATCTTCAAGCTAAAACTAAAGGAAAAAGGACGAAAAAAGAGGTGAGGCATATGAGGGTAAATTCTAGAGAAAGAGTGAACAAGGGAGGCATAGGGGAAAGAATTTCTGATCTGAGTTAGATTTTAGAGGGGTAGTTTGGTAATTTAGGAAAATAAAATGGAAAAGAGAAAAACTTCCTCCTATAAATTTATATTCATACCCAAATTCCCATTATATATATATATATATATTATTTGATTCAGTTTAATCAATATCAACTAATATTTCTCTTAGACAAGTTCTATGTTAAATTTAATGCTTTATGAAATATTTCTAAACTAAAATGCTTAAATTAACTCACCTTAAATTTTCATTATACTTGCTTTTGAAATCTTAGGTTATTATATTCTCCCCTCTTTTCTTACAAAAATTTAGCTCTTAGATTTAAATCCCAACCTTAGAAGTTGAAGAGATAGGAGTGTTTGATGCCATGGATTCTTCAAAGGTACTCTGAGATGAAAGGCCTGGGATAATTAAAATGATTAAGACAACAAAGGATATCCTAGCAAAAGAAAATATCCTACATGTTGAAACAGAAATACCTTTTGTCACTTGCATTGAAGATGCTCCGATGTTGGGACCCTTAAAAAGAATGGGGAGGTAAAAGAGAAGTATCTTTATAACACCATAATATATTAACCCTAACTAGTCTCTGCTTAGACTTGATTCCATATGATTTCCAAAGAAAAAGAGTAAACCGTGGCATATTCCTACTATGAATCGAGGTTTAAATGCTCATAATTTACTCCGTGGGTCCCATGAACCCATCAATCACATACTATACTCAAAATCCATTTATAAAACTCCTAAATAGCATAAAAAAACCTATATACCATGGATATGAAGCCAAAAACCCCAAAATGTAATATCTCAAAACGGGCCAAAAAGTCATATTTTTTACTCTAATTTTAGAAAATCATAACTAATTCTAGAAAAATGGAAATCAAGCAAACCATAGCTTTTTGGAAAGCTCTAGATGTTAAATTTACACTGAAAATAACTTCCAACTACAATCTTAACATTTGGACCATGTTTGACATCAAAAAAGAGACAAAGGTCTGGCTATCCTTGGTATTGATGCAGCTTGCTGTCATGAATTTCAAAAATTCATAACTAATTCCCAAAAAATCCAATCTAGGAAAACTATACCAATTTGGTAAGATAAAGATGTTAACTAGAGGAAAAAAATAATTCCAGATCATTTCAGTAGCTTTGGACCTCAAAAACTAATTAAATAATAACGAAGGTCAGATGGCTTCCTTGATGCTGACACAGAACTTTAGAGAGTTATTTCTCCCTCTACAGACCTCCAAGTGAGATACTTCTAGTTGGTATAGGTCACTGTAGATGTCTAGTTTATGCCCATAAAATTTTATAACAATTAGACACCGTTTGGTCCATGAATGGCGTAAATTCATTTTTGGACCTATTAACATAGAAACTAGCCAAAACTAGAAAATTCTCCAATTTCAACAATTCCCCAAATATTCCCTAAAGCTCTAAATATTTTGTACTTTAGCTTCCTAAAAAGCTTTCAGAAAAGTCTAGAGGCATGCCAAATTTCATATCAAGAAGAGCTCATTTGGTCATACTTTAATAAAACTCACAAATTTGGTGGTTTTGACACCTTAAATGGTTCAACATGGGGGTAAATGGTCTCCTACATATTCTAGCACCTCTTGGGCAAGTTTTAAAGCATAAATATAGCATATATAAAATGTTCAAGTGGTCCAAATCATCATACATCTTAAACTCACTAAATTACAGGCAAAAATACACTACTACATTCAAGCCACAAATGAGCCAAATCTCATATTTTCATTGTTTTGGCTCTTTATATAGTTCATACATCATGTATACATATTTTTACACTTGTTCAAATATTTATATGTCAAAAATAATATGTACATATTCATTTTGGCACTTCTTTACATCAAAAGAACCCAAGACAAGCTGTATAACTGCCTAAACATGCTTAACTATGCTTCTTGGTTTGCACTTTGATCTCTTTAAGCTCCACCTATCATGTTAAGATGGGAGAGAGAAGGGAGTGAGATTCATGAAATCTCAATAGCTCATGCACTCATCTCAACTAGGCTTCTTAGTTTGCACTTTGATCTCTTTAAGCTTCACCTATCATATTAAGATGGGAAAGAGAAGGGGGTGAGATTCATGGAATCTCAATAGCTCATGCACTCATTTAAGGAAGCAATCAAGGCATATAAACAAGTCAAAGCATGCAAATAGGCATATAAGTATTCACAATCATACAACACATGATTTATATGCCATGAAAACTGTATCAATGCTAAGAATGAGCTCTAGGGACTTTTGGTCTAGCCTTACCTTATTTTAGGGACTTTTAAATAGTCTCACCATTGGTTTAATGACTTTTGACTTAGCCTCACTCATTCATGAGACTTTTAGTCTTGTCTCACGTATTTCTAGAGACTTTTGGCTCCACCTCACCCATCATAAGGGACTGTTGGTACTAACTCACCCGAGCAATTTTCACAACCTAAAACATAAACATATTGGTACTAATGTATCAAGGCAACATCAAATGGTATGTCTCACAATATAAGCACATACACAAGCATACAATAACTATATACATTCAAGAATACAACAAGAAATAG
Source organism: Erythrophleum fordii (assembly GCA_032878935.1). Lineage (NCBI taxonomy): Eukaryota > Viridiplantae > Streptophyta > Magnoliopsida > Fabales > Fabaceae > Erythrophleum > Erythrophleum fordii. Next base: position 695,769 of record JAVQMF010000025.1, on the reverse strand, counting down.
TTGAAAGCTACCTTACAAGTCAACACAAGCCTTCCCTTTCAATTTCTCTTCTCCCTTCTCGGTCTCACAATCACAACTAAATGGAGCTGCTTCTTTTAAGTCTAGACACAACAAATAACATGCAATTACTCTCTTGGAACTCAACAATTTCTCACAAAGCTAAAGGGTTCTTCATCATGGCAAACCTTACAAAGTATGTAAGAAACTAGGAGTTCTCTCTCTAGACTTTCAACTTTTTCCAATTTCAACAATTCACCAAATATTCCCTATACCTTCGAATATTACCCACTTTAGCTTCCCAAGAAGCTCTCTACAAACTCTAGAGGCATGCAAAATTTTATGGCAAGAAGAGCTCATCTGTTCATACTTTGACGGAGCTCACAAAATTGTCAGTTTTGCCATCCAAAATGGTTCAAATGGGTCCAAATGGTCTCTCACATATTCTAGCCACTCATGGACAAGTTTAAAAGCAGGAAAATAGTCTATATAACATGTCTAAGTGGTCCAAATCATCATACATATCAAATTCACTATGCTACAGGCCAAAATGCACTATCACATACATCTAACAAAAGGGGTAAAACCCACATTTCCATTAATTTGGCTCTCTACATAGTTTGTATATCATATATCCATACATTTACACTTGTTACAATATTTACATCTCAAAAATAGTGCGTGCCTATTCATTTGGCACCACTTTACAACAAAAGAGTCAAAATAAAGCTAAAGTCTAGCTACTCATGCTTCTAAGCTCCTTGGTGTGCACTTGGTTCTTCTTGAGCTCCACCTAGCATGTTAAGTTGGGAGGGGAAGGGGTGAGATTCATGGAATCTCAGTAGCTCATGTACTCATTCAAGTAAGCAATCAAGGTATATAATAAGTCAAAGCATGTAATTTGGCATCCAACCATTCTCAATCACATAATACATGTTGTACATGCCATAAAAATCACAATAATGCCACAAGTAAGCTCTAGGGACTTTTGGTCTAGCCTCACCCGAGTTTAGGGACTTTTGGATGGCCTCACCCGAGTTTAGGGACTTTCGACTTGGCCTCACTCGGTTGTGAGACTTTTGGCTTGTCTCACCTATCTCAAGGGACTTTCGGCTCTACCTCACCCATCTCAAGGGGCTTTCGGCACTACCTCACCCGAGCAATTCTCACAATTCAACACACAAGCACATTGGTAATAATGCATCATGGCAATAACATATGGCATATCTCACACAACAAGCATATACATAAACATACAATGACTATTACATCCAAGAATGCAATAAGAAAGAGTGGAAAGAGAGCTACCTTATAGGCCAACACAAGCCTTCCCTTTCAATTTCTCTTCTTCCTCCTTGGTTTTACAATCACACCTTGATGGAGGTGCTTCACTTGAGCCTAGACACATCAAAGAGCATAAATTACTCTCTCATAACTTATTTCAGAGCAAACCTTCTAACACATAAGAACCTAGGGTTCTCTCTCTCTCTCTCTAGAATGTCACCAGCTCTTCCTCTCTCTCAAGCTCTCATGGTAGTAGAATCATCATATTTCAAGGAAAACAAGGAAGTTCAAGAATGTTTTCCACTTTCCCTCTTCTGACCCATGCCCAAAATCCAACTAATCTCACAAACAAAACCATAGAAAGAGATGGCAAAGAGAGGAGATCAAGATTCTAAGTAGAAATGAGAGAAACTTGCTTACCTTTCTTTTGTTCTTCCTCCTTCTCTTAGTCTTTCTCACTTTCCACGCCTCTTTTCTCTCATTGGGTTGAAGTCTAGGGCAAATATGAGAGAAAGAATGAGTTGAGTCGTTTAAGAAGTCAATTTCCTCGCTATTTACTCTTTTCCGAACTGACCCTCGCTATGGCGAAAATTAACCTTCGCTACAGCGAGCTTGTGTTAGTCACATTTGCTATGGCGAGGTTTAACTTTCGCTACGGCGAGCACGTATAAATTTCCTTCGCTACGGCGAACTCGTATCAGTTCCAGACCTCCACTTTCGCTATGGCGCACGCTACGGCGAGCAGCCCCCTGGTTTTTGTATGAAATGCTCGCACTCGCTATAGCTAGAATCACTTTCGGTATTGCGAACAGGCCCTCTCGCTGTAGCGAGACCACTTCTCGCTATTGCGAGTAGACTTAGCAAAATTTCTGGATTTCAAAAATTTCTAACTTTCGTCTTTCTTTTCCTTTTCCCTTTTCCCGGTTGTTACAATATACATATGTATCATTTAGATTGCAACCATTTTATCCATGCACAACATCTTCATACACTGAAGCAGAATATAGTGTTGACTCCATCATTTGAGCTACTTAAGCAAGGCATAGTATAAAATATAAATATTGATATAGTGACCATATATCATGATATAGACACACATAAAAATTCCCAATATAAAATAAACCTTTCTAAGGAAAGACAAGGACAAGAGAATAAATAATACCTCTATGCTCCCATCATAGGATTTTGAACACTACTGGGTTGAGTGATTTTATAAACATGATGTTTGAATGGACCGTAGCATGATTCAAAAGGGCTCAATTAAGGAGGGAATCTTTTGAAAGAATCACAATGATGCATAGCCCAAACTAAGAAAATTAAATTCTTTTAAAATTGAAGTAATTGAAGTAGAAGATTATGTAGCTTAATGAAAATTTATTGTTGCAATTTTGACTTTAATTCTATAACACAAGCCCGCTTGGTCTCATTTAGGCACCACCAAAAAAGATATAACCAATATGCTATCCAAATCCCGTAGTTGGCAGGTATAGCGTTTAGAGAAACTTGATTTCTAGTTTACTTTAAGATGCTTTGTAAAAGGGTAAAAAGGAAAATGGGCATGGAGGAATAGAGTAAGAACTGTATGTAAAGATTCTAGACTCAAGTTGTGTATAGGGGACCTTCCAAATTTCACTCCTCTAAATTTAGCTTTCCTATTTCCATTTTTTTAACTAACTAATCAACAAATTACACACTTCAAACCAAAAGCACTAAGAAAAATATAACTTAAAGTTCACATTCTTGCATTGCAAAATGAAAAGTAAGAAAGCTACTAAAGTCACACCATGTGGATGAATTTACACTACCAATGGTGTAATAGAAACTAGCATGCAAGTTACGAGATACTTTAATGTGTTTTTCTAAGTGCAAAATACATATAGATAGTATGTGCCAATTTTGTTTGTGCAGTAAATTTTTCTGCTAAAAGTGCTTCTAGGCCATCCCCCCAAGAAACCATAGTTTTCAATGCATAAGAAAGCATGGAAAACAAACTTAACTTGTTAATTGACATCTAGCATTGTATTCAGGCCATATATCCCTAGGAATTGGGAACCAATACACACTTTCTTAAAGTATATTGCTCTATGCTATTGACAAAATCACGAGACACAACAACACTTCAAAAAGGCAATCAGGTGTGACTATTATGCATCTCGAATGTACTAACACATTAGTTACCCACACCATTGAAGAGAGCAATCTAGAGTAGAAAAATATTAAACTATATACACTCATCTTTATTCCTTAAATATTAAATATGTGTCATTTTAACACAACATTAACAGTATTAACTAGGCCACCTCTTCATGATTTCAACTTGTTTTGTCCTCTTATACGCAACTAGATTAAGAATCAAATGACCTTAATAATGATATAAAGGCATTGATCACTAGCCATGTAGGATTGTGCCCATGACAAGCACATGAAAAAAATAAGTTGTATTTATAGTGAGAAATGGTTTGGGGTAATTCTTAATAACCTTGACCCCCTGAATCCTTTAATCAACAAAGTATTACATGCCACACTTATTTTGAATTTTTGGTATTCTAATTGGGAACAGTTCTTTGTGTTTACTTAGTTAGGTCAAAAACCTAAATCCCAAGGGAACAATGGATAAGGATGATAGCAAGTTCCATAGTAATCTATATTAAGAATCATGCTTTATTCAAAATTGAAATATAAACAAGGAGATCTTGACTAAACTTTAAGAATGGCAAACAGGGAACTGAACCCAATCTTAGGTCTTAAACATCAAAAGATAGAAATGAATTATAACTCTTAAGGCTCCAACTAATGTCCATGAGAACATTTGCATATGCAGAACAAAGGAATCTAAAACTTCGTCGAAATAATGTTAAGTAAATATTATATACTACCCAAAGATACCATCCCGCACTCATCCTAACCCTTTTGCATATGAGAATAAATTTTTCATAAACCGAGGGTAGATGGACTTTTAGTCACATCCTTGCATGATACATAACAACTAGAAAATTTTGAAGCATAACTCATCATATCCGCATATCCAATTACCTATCATAAGGACATGTTGGAAGAAAGGAAAATTCAACATCTTATAAGGCTTTTAATAATATCTCAAATATGATTAATGCCCAAATTCAAAATGATAATTGAGGTAAACTAAACTTTGATATCAACTTTATAGCACCTAAAATTGATGGTGCAACTAGCATGAAATATAAGTAGGAGCTCTCCTCCATAAGCTGATAAATTACTAGACGTAAGCTTTCTCATATTATTAGACTTTATATGAAGTAGACTCAATTAATATTTGAATTTTATTCAAATGCCAGTTCTAAAATTTCCAAAACTTTTATTACATTGCCGATTCAACTAAATTTTTGTAGAAATCTCAATGAAATATCTGTTAAAAATAGGATGTTCTAAATTTCTACAATAGTCCAGACACTTAATAATACAACAAAGAAAGCTTTACTCTTAAATTCTATTTACTAACTTAACATAGACTAAGATGAGGGATCCTATCCATGGATTTGTAGAGTTATACTAGATTACAACATTCAAAGTACAATTTTAAAAAGAAACGTAACCTACGAACAAGTGCTGGACATACCAAATAACTGCCAAGCCACCCACGCTCCTACTTCACAATTGGTGCCATTATATGACACATGTAAAAGTGTTAAAAAGGGTGAGTGATGATATTCAATGAGCAAATAATACTAATTACATTAGGAAGAGGCAAGCCAATGACAACAATGATTTTCAAAATTAGATTACAACAATATGCAAATAAACAAAAAGAGATTCATGCCTTTTCTTCATATGTTTGAATATAAAATTCATCAAAGACAAGTACAAAATTATCATTTATAATCAAATCAATAAAAACCAATTATATGCATAATAGCATCAAATAATTGTTACTTCACTTTTTAAAATAAGTAAAGTACTTATTAGAACCAAGTTAGGAGCAAGCCTAAGGCTCGCCATATGTCAAATCATGCAAGAGCACAAAATTCAACATAATTTCCTCAAATTCAATTCCTTCCCAAACACAATACACAATACCACCCATGTTTCGTGACACAATTGAATCATACCATCTATACACTCTAAAGCACAACTTGATTATACCATTCATACACACCAAAGCACAAGTGGATCATACCATCTATACACATCAAAGCAAAAACAAATTATGATGCCATATTACATTGTATTGTATTCATGTCACTTCATAGTTAATCATGACTTACAATTATTGCTATTACCTACATGGTTTTGAATTAGGTAGCTTCCAAAATTATTATAATAAGATTTGAATTTAAAACATTGCAAAAAGGAGAAATATATATATTTATATATATCCTTAAATCAACATTTTGTAAATGTAAAATGGACATCTATCAAGACTTGCAAATAAGTTATTTTGTAACCGAAATAAGGATTTCCATAATCAAAATTCTGCAATGAAATTATGTCCTAAAACAACATACTCAAGAAGCTTGTCCTAAGGTACAAGAGTGATAATAAAAAAAATTGTTTAAAAATAAAGGAAACAAAGCAAAGTATAAAAACAAGCATAGTTAACATTAACTATTTACCGTACAGAGGTGAAGCCACAATATTTTCTACCCTATCTTTTGTGACACCTTAAACTACCACCGCTACCTAGCCTCTCACTGGGCTCGGTTCCACATGATTTCCAAAGAGTCACTACTCTTCCGTGCATTTACATGCTATGAACCGGGGTTTCATATACTCATCTTTCACCCCGTGGGTCCTGCAAACCCATCATTCAACTTCTCAACTCATACTCCATATATACGACTCATACATAGCATGAAACAAACCATAGGCCACGGGTATAGAGCCAAAAACCAGAAAAATTACATTTTCTCACTTGGGCCCAAAAGTCATATTTTGGCTCTAAGTTTGAAAAATCATAAGAAATTGTATAAAAATGGGAATGCAGCAAACTTTAGCTTTCTGGGAAGCTCTAAGTGTCAAATTTACACTAAAAATCAGTCCCAACCACAAACACATCGTTTGGACCAAGTTTGACATCGAAAATGGGAGGAAGGTCCAGCTGTCACTGTTTCTGGTGTAGCATTCTGTCATAACTTTCGAAAATTCATAACTAAATCCAAAAAAATCCAATCTGGGCACATTATACCAATTCGGAAAGATACGGATGTCTACTAGAGGAGAAAAATAAATCCAGATTAGTTCAATAGCTCCTGCACCCCAAAAACTGATGGAACAGTGATGGGGGTCAGATAAGTTCACTAATGCTGATACAGAACTTCAGTCAGTTCAATCTCTCTCTACAGACCTCCGATTTGGGTGATTCTAGTTCCTACAAGTCACTTTGGTTTTCTAGTTTATGTGTATAAAATTTCACCACATTTGGAATCCATTTGGTCTAAAAGTGCTATAGATTTCATTTTCTGGTTTAGATGAACAGTACATGACCAATCCATTAAATTCTCCCAAATTCAACAATTCCCCAAATATTCTATAATCCTCCAAATATTACCCACTTTAGCTTCTCAAGAAGCTTTCAACAAACTCTAGAGGCATGCCAAATTTCATGGCAAACGAAGCTCATCTGGTCATATTTTGACGGAGCTCACAAAAATACCGGTTTTGGCACCCCATAGGTCCAAAACGGGTCTAGATAGCCTCTCACACACTCTCACTCCACATGGACAAGTTTAAAAGTATAAGACTAGTATATCTAACATGTCCATATGATCCAAATCATCATACATTCTATTTTCACTATGCTACGGCCAAAAATACACTACTACATCCATGCATCAAATGGGTAAAAACCCATATTTCCATTACTTTGGCTAATAACAGAGTTCATACATCATCCTTTCATATTTCTACACGTGTTACAAACTTTACATCTCAAAAATAGTGGGCACATTTTCATTTGGCACCACTTTACATCAATATACATCAAAATATCAAAACATAACTAACTATGCATGCTCCTAGGCTCCTTGGTGTGTGCTCGGTTCTCCTTGAGCTCCACCTAGCATATTAGTTGGGAGGGGAAAGAGGTGAGATTCAGGGAATCTCAGTAGCTCAAGCACTCAATCCAGCAAGCAATCAAGGCATATAACAAGTCAAAGCATGTGAATAAGCATTTAGCTATTCTCAAACATCCAACACATAATGTACATGCTATGGAATTCACAACAATGCCAAAAATGGGTTCCAGGGACTTTTGGTCTAGCCTCACCCGAGTCTAGGGACTTTTGGATGGCCTCACCCGAGTTTAAGGACTTTTGACTTGGCCTCACTCGTTTGAGACTTTTGGCCTTGTCTCACCTATCTCAAGGGACTTTCGGCTTCACCGCACCCATCTCAAGGGACTTTCGGCACTACCGCACCCAAGCAATTTTCACAACTCATCACACAAGCATATTGACATCAATGCATCAAAACAATAGCATATGGCATATTCCACACATTCAGCATATACATATCATACAATGACTATCATATCCAAGAATGCAACAAGAAAGAGTGAAAAAGAGAGCTACCTTTGGAGCCAAAGCCAACACAAGCTTTTCCTTTCAATTTCTCCTTTCCCTCCTTAGGTCCACAATCACACCTTGATGTAAGTGTTTCACTTGAGCCTAGACACACCAAAAGCATGCAATTACTCTCTTGTAATTTAATTTAGAGCAACCCTCTATCACACACAACCTAGGGTTCTCTCTCTAGAATGCCATTACCCCTTTCTCTCTCTCAAGCTCCCATGGTAGTGGAAAACCTCATTTTCAAAGAAACTCAAGGATTCAAAAGAGTTTTCCACTTTCCCTCTTCTGACCCATGCCCAAAATCCGTCCATTTACACAAATAAAATCGCAGAAAGAGAGGGCAAAGGGAGGGGATCAGAAATCTGAAGAGAAATGGGAGAAGTGACCTTACCTTTCCCTTAATCTTCCTCCTTCTCTTGATCTCTCACACTCTCCACGCCTCTTTTCTCTCTTTGGGTCGAAGCTTAGGGCAGATATGAGAGAAGAAATGAGTTTGGGCGTTTAATGAAGTCTAAATCTCGCTATTTACTCTCTTCCGGACCGACTCTCGTTACGGCGAAAACTAACCTTCGCTATAGCGAGCTCGTGTAATCTGGCTTCGCTATGGCGAGTTGTAGCCTTCGCTACGGCGAGATCGCGTCAGTTCTCTTCGCTATGGCGAGATTTACCACTTGCTATGGCGAAATCGCGTTAGTTCCAGACTTCACTCTCGCTATGGCGTACGCTACAGCGGGTAACTCCCTGGTTTTTGTATGGGCTGCTGCCAGCACTCGCTATAGCTAGAATCGCCTTCGCTATTGCGAACTAGCTCTCTCGTTGTAGCGAGACCGTTTCTCGCTATTGCGAGAGGACTTGGCAGAAATTCTGGATTTCGAAAATTTCCAGATTTCACTTCCTTTCTTTTCCCTTTTCTTTTCTTTTTCCCGGTTGTTACATCTTCCCTTTCTTCAACGATTGTGAAAATGTCCTTGAAATCCTCTATAGTACAATTTAACATGATTTTATTACGTTGATGACCTCTAATTGTCATATGTTGAAATTTACCCATATTTCTCAATACTAAAGTGTTAACAAACTTTTATAAGCTTATGACTTTTGTAATTGTCTATGCATTTTACCAAAACTACCAAAATGTAATTACACATTATAATCAATTTCAAGATCCAAGTCTCCCATTACATCCTTCCAATCATTTTCTAACCTAAGTACTTTTAAATTTTCAATTTGGTGTTACAAAAAGTGTAGACATGAAAAGCCACATGTCCATCCACCCATTAAGACTATATATATATATATATATTATGTGTGTATATAGGATGGACCCATGTTAATCAATTTAGGGGCTATCACCCCATTAAAAAAAATTTCATTTCTATTATGTGTAGAAATAAATAACATTATTTTTTAAAAATTTTTAATTTTTCCTCCAAAAATTTTTTAATCGCCTCTTTTAATGTTTTGAAATTTTAAACAAATGCTTTTAAAGACATATATGCATTAGGGGTGTACATCGGGCCGGGTGGCCCTAGGGGCCCACCCTAGCCCGGCCTAATCGGGCCGGGCCGGACCGGGCTAAAAATATAAATGGACAAACTTTAAACAAAACTATATCGGGCCGGGCCGGGCCACGAGCATAGACATTCGCCCAACTTGCTGCCCTAATAGTTATTTTTTTTAATTATTAATATCTTGTCATCTTATATATATATATATATATATTTATGTTTATTTTATCTGATTCTCTTTATATGCTGTAATTTTTATTATCTATTTAAACTTTTCCTATTTTTTAATTATTTTCATTATTGATGTGTATGCTTACTGACATTTCTTTTATTGAATAATGAAAATACACGTATTTACCTAAAGCTAATTATGTTAGTATAAGTTATATTTTGCTTGATAATTCTAAGCTATCTTTTTATTATTGATAAAAACATGAAGGTTCCAAAAGTTTATTGTTTTGAAGTATATGCCTATGAGTCTACAAAAAAAATATTTTTATATTAAGTATCAATTTATTAAAAAAAAAATTTCGAGCAGTTTAGGGCCGCCCTAACCTCCTAAAATCGGGCTTGTTCGGGCCTGACCGGGCTACGGGCATAAAAACAAGCCTGATGTCTTAATCGGGCCAGGCATTGGACATACTAGATGCCCTGTTTGGGCCTGCCCATGTACACCCCTAATATGCATCTTATGTTGATCATAAAAGTAAATAAAATATATTGAAGTTTTTCCAAAAAGCTTTTTGTTTCTATTCTTTAAGAACAACTAATAATATACTCTCCATCATTTGATTTTCACTCTTTCATTAAATTCTTTTTCTTTTTATTTATTTAATCATATTCTTTATTCACTATAAAAATAGAGTTTCATAATGAAATAAAATATGGCTTTTTTATAAATAATTTGGTCGTTTATATTAAAAAGAAGATTTTAAAGAATTTCACTATAGAAGATATTATAGATGAATTATATTTAATTAAAAATCAAAGAGTATGATCCTAATTTGACTAACACATAATGTATCATTTCTTATATATACTTTCTTTGTATTAAGAAAAAGTTATATTTATTTTATTATTATTACATTTCTTTAATTTTTTTAATTATTATGTGTCTCAATTTTTTTAATTTTTGTAAAGTTTATTATTATATTAATTTAATAGATAGTTAACATTGTATTTTTAATAATCATTAGTACTCTTATTAAATATAAAATTTTGCCTCCTACCAATTTTTACTAATTCCATCCTTCTCTCTCTCTCTGTCTCTCTCTCTCTATATATATATATGTAATTGGGATCTATTGTTTTATCCTATATCAAAATAATAATTCTCTAGTTAATTTTTTAATTCCCTTAATCACAATAGTTAGGCTAAATTAAGTATATTCTTGTAGCAAAATTTTATAAAACCTTTTATTGGTAAATTTAGCTTATGTAATATATTTTTAAAATTTTTAATTAAAATATTTTTTCCATGTAAATTTTGCTAAAGCTTATTTATTGTTTTGTAAGATATATCAAATTAACTTTAATTTCACTAAATGATTAGTATTTGATTACATAATTATTTATCAGTTTCTTTTTAATAAATATATTTGCTTAAATTTTAATATAAAAATATTATCACATATTACCCTATTTATATAATTTATTTGAAATAGTGATAACTATATGAAACACATAATGTAATCTGTAATATATCTTAATTAAATGGGTATTTTAAATTCAATATATATTTCATACAACTCATCGTCATTTTGATTCTATGACTGAAAGATTTCATAACAACTATGTTGACAAACAAATGGCCCTTTCTCTATTTCTTCTTAGACTTACCCCTATCCTGTTTTTTCTTATATTTTTTTTTCTCTTCATCTCTCTCTCTCTCTCTTACTTTTTCTATGAAAGAATATAATTAAAAATAATTTTAAAACATAGACAATAAAAAACGTAGCTACCCCACAGAACCCAATTACATAGATTTCATATTCGTCAATTGTGGAATATGAGTACTTCCATAACAAAGAGGGGAAGAGAGCCGCAAATACATTATAATCAAAGAACAGGCATTTATTATGAGTCATGTAAATGCGAGTGAGTTAATTAATGATCTGTCTGGCTTTTGTATTTAAATCTTTAATTTAACTATAACAGCCGAAAGAACAAAATTTAGCCATCTTTAAAAGAAAAAGAAACAAATCAAGAAAAATTCAAAAACAAGTCCCCTGATATGCTTTCATGCAAGACATAAGCATCAAGTGAGACTAAATAAAAATTCTTCACAAAGATCATCAAAATTCTTTAGTTTACTTTAATTTTCTGAAATAATACGAAAACTACCTGATCAACACAATAAAAGAACGAAGAAGATCCTCATGAAATTAATATTATCCAAAATTAAATTGTATGACAAGGTTAACTTCAAAAAAATAAAATAAAATAAAACCAACGTACTTTTATTGATAAAATAATAATAAAGTACAGACGGTAAAGAATAGTTAAAAGAATAAAAGAATAGGAACTTTAAAATCATACATGCATCATCATTAGCTCTAAGGAATTCATCCCTAATTAAAAGTAAATAAACTATAGATGATGAGCCTGGGGCATGAAAGGATTCTTTGGATGATCCTTGTTTACAACTTGTAGGATCCCATCAAACTGTTCTTGCGGATCTTGAAGCCCCACACAAAGATCATAAAGAGGGACGGTCGTGATAGTGGTGGAGCTTGAGCTTTGACAAACATCATGAAGAGACATCAACTTGGTGATGCTGAACCAGGTTCTGAGCTTCTGTGGGTGGAGGTAACGGCACAAACACGTTGGAGTTCCGCTGCGAAAGATCTCATTGTCGTTCTGGCAACAAGATTCGGTCGGTTTAGGAAACCTAAGGTCACCTTCCAAGTAATGTGCACAGGCAGTGAGCTTTGCATGATAGTGAATGCATTTAACCGGTGATGGAGGAGAGCTGGTGGACCCGGGGGCAGCAAAGGCCGTGGTTGCTGCCACCAACTAAAAAAGCAGCACAAGACAACTCTTCATTGATGATGAAGAAGCCATCGGAAAACGAGAAACGAGGTTGAAGATAGTCTCTTAATTTCGTTGAGAATGTGATAGTGAGGAGTGCATTTTATAGCTAAAGTTAATGAGGTAGAGGGCGTTTAATTAGGAGTTTTACTTTCGCTGGAATACAAACTCCATGGTATCAATTATTTATTATAATTTATGATATACTTATCTACAAGCCACAACTTCTATTAATATATATATATATATATATAATTAGTTTCCTTTTTTAACTTGATTTGATTAAATCCAATTAAAACTTTGTGCTAGGAAGGGAATGCCAAGTCTTTTTGGATAGAGGGTGTGGTATATGGATAACTGAAGAGGTTGATTACCTTTAGGATTTCTACTTCTGATAAAAACTAGAATAAATTAAATATCGCAAATTTGATTTTATTTTGTGATGGCAAATTTTATCCAAATCCAAAATTCATCTATCTAGTTAAATAAAATATCCAGTTAACTCAATCTAATATCCAATAAAATAATAATATATAAATTTAGGTATGCTTAATTCATTTTCTTAATGGAAAATAATTGATGAATAATAGATTATTCGTTTGTGACTTTTTTTTTCACTATCTTTTCATCTTTTATACGTATTATTTCAATTATTGTGATTTTTGTAAAATCTGAAGGTTTTATTTTGTTGAAATTATTGCAATCTATCGAATTGGATTAGACGAAATGAAAAAGAAAAAAATAGAAGGATCGAATAGATTGTATCTCTTTATGAATGGGTTCATATCAATACATTGGACGTTCGTTTACAAAATAGGTTATGAATATGGATTAAATCTTTTTTTCCCCCAAATATTTATATAGATTCTAAATGGACCGAGGCATATCATAATCTAATTCATAATCAGCTCAAACCACTGCATGTCACCTCTAATTATATTACTACTTTACTTTTTTTTTAATTATCATTATGATGGCTTTTTAAGAATCTTTTACTTTGCATGAAGTCCTGCCAACGCCCTTCTCTATGTTTCTCAAACACTAGTGTTTAAGCCTAAGATTTAGGCCTATGATTTATTGGATTGGGCCAATTGCTGGATCTTTGATAAGCTGAGCATGGGCTTAGAAGTTGGCTTGGTACCTAAGAGAAAACAAACCTTGGGCCGTGATGGGGTCCCATCCCATGTGTAGGAATTCAATCATTCAACAGAACCTGGAGGAAAAGCAGCGGCGGCGGAAACCTCGGCGGTTGCCACCGGTGTAACCGTCGGAGTGGCACACGGAAGCACAGTTGTGGTCGATCACACACATTCCTCTAAACCTGTGTCTCTTTGACTCGCAGTCTCTCGCCTCGCTCTGCATCACCATCTCTTCTCCATGCATATTCATTCATCCATTGATCAATATTATATAAATAATTACACCAAATTATAAATGGCATATGTTGAAAACCCAAGAGCCTGAAAAGCGTGCCCTCTCCATATATCATGCAACTTCACTAACACATGAAACAAACAGGATATTACTGATGATGTATTTATAGCTCAAGTGGGTGTACCAGAGATTTCGAAATTGAGGGAATTAAGTAATGTCGGTAAATTTAATTAAGAGGCATGGAGGCCTCACACCTACGCAATATAGAATTTGAAATGTTAAATTGTGTAGAGAAAATTGTTTTTTGAATTATAGGCATACATCCATCCACAGTCTGCCCATTCTGTGCTCCCTAGCCGGTAACTACTGACACAAAATATTCGGAGTAAATTATATTGATTTTTTTCTTTAAAATGTGCTTAAATTATACTTATATTTTTTCTATTCTTTTAAAATTTAATATAATTTTTTTAAAAAAAATTTGTCTTAAACAATTAATTTTTATAGAATATGATACTATAATATTACAGTAAAAATAATTATATAATTTCATTTTTAAAAAATGTATTATTGTATAAAAAAATTGTTTGGGGCAGTTTGTCCTTGGACTAGTTAGGCTAGATATATATTTATATACATACGCATAATTGTGGAGATGGAATTTTGATTTTTTTTTTTTAAAAAAGGAGTGGTCCATATTTAACAAAAGAAATATCCCATATTCAACCAAAAAAATATTGATTTAAATAAATAAATAAATAAATAGGGTCAAGTTGTTTGGTTTGAGCATCTAAGTTAGCTTGGGACCCAACCTAGCTTGAGGACAAGTCTCTATTGTCAGGCTCGACTTTTTTGCCCAATTTGCATGTTGACCTAGATCAGCCCCATTTAATACAACATTACCAAACCAAGTTGGTTGACCCATACTGAGATATGAACACCCTTGTTGGTACTTGATTTTTATTTTGTATACTTATTTGACAAAATATAAAATAATATATCAATATTTTAAAATTCAAATTAGTCATTAAATCATGAGAGAAACAATTCACAAGTCACTAATTTGATTATGATCAAATTGTTAGGGGGTGTATAATTGATTTAAGTGTAAGAACTAACATATTTATATTTCTTAAAATTTATATTTGTACATTATTTTCTAGTTTAATTGATGAAATATGAAACAAATTAAAATAAATGTCAAATTATATTAAGAAAATATGCATGATAAAAAATGTCAATCAAATTGTTGATTTTATAAAAAAGTTCGTGTTACAAAAACTTATCCAATGGTATAATGTTATTTTGATTGACATTGGTAATTGATCTCGTGTGTGTGTGTGTGAACGGGCCATAAAAAAGCTTTAAAAGCGAGTGATAAAATTGGAAGGCGACTTGGTGAAGGTCGAGAAGGATGTTGACATAGCTATAAACGATGTCGAGTGTTTAAAGCATGTTAATGGCAAACTTGCTAATGTAAACACCCTATTAACAAAGGCTAAAATAAAATTTGAAGAAAAGGTTACAAAGGAAGCTAGGATGTTAGAGGCTCTTAATGAAGAGTGTGAACGACTTTGACGAAAGAAAAGGTGTCATCACAAGTAGTATTTGAATCACACTTTTGTCAACGGGGTGAGGAATGTCATTTTTTGTAGTGAGCAATGTAATATCCGATTTTTCTTAGAAGGCCTTGAAACGTAAGATTTTCAAAGGAAGTTCTAAAAATTGAATGGGTAATGGACAAATGAAATTAGAGTAATAATATAGACCTTTAAAAAAAAAGATTTGAGGTTTGAGTTATATAGAAATTCGAGCCAGATGAGTTAAAAAAATTTATGAAAGAAAGATAAGGCATTTTCATAATTTCTAGACATTTTGGAAAACTTACATGGGGGACTTTTAAATGAAAATTTTGAGCTTTCCAAGATTCTTAGAGGCCTTGAAAGCTATAGAAACCTCCACAACAGTTGAAACACTTCTGATGAGCAATTTTGGGCATCAGTAAATTGAAACTTTGACCGAATAGTTCAAAATAATTTTAAATATATTTTGAGTGAAACCAAAGCCATTTTATAAGTTTGAGAGCTTAAATATTATGATGGAAAAGACAAGTTTCGAAAAGGAGTTGAATTGAGGCCAAATGGAGAAACTATGGTTTAAGGACTAAATTGAAAAGTGAAAATATATGTTAACTTTACCTTTTTACCCTTTTAAACATCCAGCCATTGGCTCCAGCCTTAATTGATGCTTTGCTAGTCTAAAAATAGAGCTGAGAGAGCCTCTTACTAGCGCACCAAGAAAGGCAGAAGAAGGAAAGAAAGATAAAGTAAAACGGGGTAAGAAATTCAAGCTTTTTCTTATTTTCTCCTTTCCTAGCCTTGTTCTCTTCTTTCCTTTCTCTTCTCCCATGATTTTGATCATTGTATTGAGGTTGATCCAAGTCTGATTTAGTATGAAGAAGAGAGAAATTAAAAGGAGTCTTGGAAGCTTTGAAAAGCACCTTTGGAAAGCTTGGAATTAAGGTAAGATACATAGATTAAACTTGCTCCATCTTGCTTCTTCCTTTCTTCTCCATTTCATCTAGAATAAGACCCATTTAGGAAAGGATGATTTCTAGTCTTAGGAAGGTAGAATGGAGGGTTTTGAAACATAAGAAGTAAGATTATCCAATTGAAAGCAAAAGAAAAGCCTTAAAATTCAAGTTGCTCCACCTAGGGAATATGATATGTATAGACAAATCTAAAACTTTCTAGGGGTTGTATGACTTATGTAATAGAATGAATGAGGTCCCAAGGTCATTAGGAAGTTGTACAACTGGCTAATTGCACAAGAAAACAAACAAAACTCTATGGGCTCCCTTATGGTGTGTGTCTCGACCTTAAGTGCTACAAGGTACCTAGGGAGAGTTTTTTTATTCCAAAGGTAGAAGAGGCTTAGACATGAATTATAAATGCTAGAGAAACCAATAAATTGAATTTAGAAAGTTTGATTTGTGAAATGGAAGTTTAGGTCCCATTTAGACATAAAGGAGCAACCTAGAATTTGGCTTATTAGATTGAGTTTATGATGACTTTAATGAATTTATATGGATTCATATGACCTACAAAGAATAAGAATTGGGAGCCAAGAGTATGATTTCAAGTGGTTGCTTCATTGTGTCATTTATGGACCATATTAGACTTGTAAAACCAAGTGAGCTTGCATAGAGTTTGTGTAAAGCTAAATTTGGTTCCAAGAGTGTAATCGAGCCTCATTTGATGTATCTAGGATAAGAGAATCAAGATCTCCCTAATTGCGTATGTTTGGTCGAGAAAAGCAAGTGAAGTGCAAAGGGAAAAACTTGTGTTTCTTAGTCTAAGGTAGCTTTCTAATCTTTCTCTCATGCATTACTTGATTCATTGCTTGTCTTAGATTCTTTGTGTGTGTGATTGACAATTGTGAAATGTTTGTAGTTATTGGATTAGAGTCTTTGTACCTTGACTTGTTCTATGAACTTATTTTGTTATGAAATGGCTTGAATGGGCTTGGTAAGACCAAAAATCTCTAAAAGTAGAAGAGATTAAGCCAAAAGTCTCAAAAAAGAGTGAAAGTAAATCAAAAGTCCCTAGATATAAATGAGGAAAATCTAAAATTCCCAAGAATGAGGGTGAGGCTAAATCAATAACCCATAGAGCCCATGTTTGAGTTATTTGAACTTGATTGACATGAGATTTATGGCTATGCATGATTCTAGAAGCTTTCATGACATGCTTGCATCCCTTGACTTGTAATTGCATCATATATGTATGTTTGAAAGGGTAAAAGAGCTATTAGAATTGTTTGAATGTCACTCTTTCCCCCACATATTTACTTTTGCCTTGGTGAAGCCCAAGGACCAAGTGGAAGAGGTAATGTGGCTTGAAGTAAAGAGTTTGACACTAGAATAGAGATTTTTAGTAAATAGTTAATGAATAAAAGGATTCTAGAACCAATTGTGTATGTATGTATGTTTTTTACATCCATGTGCCTAGTTTGGCTTGTGTAATCTTGCATGTGAGAGTAGGTGAGATAGTGGTTTAGAGTTGCATGAGTAATTGGACCTCTCATACAAGTATTGTATGTTGTTTTTAACCTTTCTCACATGCTCAAAAGGTCATGGTTATGGTAGAAGAGCATTTGAGCTCATTTTGACCCCAAATGGTGCCTAAAATTCTCATTTTTGTACCCTATACCCCAAGTTGACCAAATGAATGAATTTAAGCTTGAAATTTGGCATGAATATAGGTCTCATCTAGAGATTTTTGTTGAACTAAGAACTACATTATTTGAAACTCTAAAGAATTAATTATGAATTTTTAAAGTTGGGACAATTATGCAGATTTGGTCAAGTTATTGTTCATATGGTCAATTTGTATTTTTGTGTCATCTGAGGACCAAATGAAATCCAATGCTCATTAAATTTTACAAGCATAAATTAGATATAATAAAATTTTTGTAACAATTAAGAGAACCCCAATTGGAGGTCCGTAAAAGGAGAACCAAATTTTTAAAATTGATGGTCAGTATTAAGATGCTACTAGACCTTTGGTACTATTCTATTATTTTTCATAGTCCAATTGATGTTTTTATAGTCTGGAATAATTTTTATCCTTTAATTAGCATCCAAGGCTTTCCAAAAAACTATCATATGCTTGATTTTGATTTTTCTAAAATTAATTATGATTTTTCAACTTTTGCATCAATAAATTGCCTTGCAACTCGAGAAGAAAATGTGGAATTTCTAATATAAAGGCTTGTGATCTGTGATATAAGCTCCAAATTTTTTTTTTATTTTTTAGATATGTTATGGATGAAAATGATTTGAGAAAAATTTTAAATGACTCATGTGGGTAAAATTGAACTATGTTGGTATCCATCCACTAGTGTTTCCATTGCCAAGTGTGTCATCTTATTGCAATTGTGTATGGTTTGCCTTAGATGCTATAATTTGAGACTTGTGAGTTTATGGTATTACAAGGAGGCACTTAAATGTTTTCCCCATCTTCCCAAGAATGAGCTTCTGGACACTGCCTAATATATCTTTGAAAATAGTTAAGAAAGCAAGTGTTTCTTGCACATGCTTGATAATTCTGATGTGAAGATTGTGGAGGTCATTGGAGATCTAAAGGAAAATGTTGAAGAACTTAAGGAGTAAGGTGACAACCCTAAGTCTACAGATAACCCTAACGTGGCAAATGTTCTAGAGCAGGGTGATCACCTTATGCTGGCAGATAACCTTGTGGAAAATGTAGATAAGTAAATAGGGTGATTATTGTTATTATGTAAAGCTTTATTTGTTTTTCTAGTTACTTTATAATTGAGATTCCATAAGTCTTAATTAACTCCATGTTTAAGTTGTTGTGCATCTATATGATTTCAAGTTGTTGCTTATATACGCTTTCTTTTTGTCTTTCCTATAGGCTAGAGTATAATTACTTTGCATGTGTTAGTCATGGGTTGGTTGTGTTTAAGATCGCATAGATTCATCATTTGCAAGGTTGTGTGGACTATTTGCAACTTGGGTCATGGAGACCAATATTTTCAAGGTTATATGGACCATTATCTTTGAGGTCGTGTAGACCCTTGTTTTTGAGATGGCATAAACCTTTATCTCTAAGGTTATATAGACCTTCATTTCTAAGGTCGCATAGGCCTTTATTTCTATCAAGGTTCTATACTTGATTCTTTTACTTTGCCCTGAAGATTAGGCTTGCTTTATTTTCTATTGCATTTAAAGGGAATGCTATTAATTATTTTCTCTATTGTTTTTCTTGTTCAAGCATATGTTAGTGAACCATAACGTTCATCATGTGTTTGAGTGAATTTCAAATGAATTGTGTTGATCTAGGACATGTGTCATTTTAGGATTTGTTCTCGTTTAGTTGATGTTTGCCAGGGATAGGTGGCCTGGTTTAATAAGTGTTTGTTTTTAAAGGTTTTCCATTTTTGATTGATAATTAGCAAAGGCTGTTGATTTCTCTAAAATGCTCTCTAGTCATCTAATGCATATCTTTGCCATTAAATGCTCTTGCTTTCTTCTTAGGGACCATTGATTTCCTTAGTGAATTGCCTCTTTTGCCTCAATTGTTTTTTCTTAAAACCCTTAAATGTACTAAAAATTGATTGTTTTAGCCCTACTTCTTATTGCTTTTATAATGCATTTGGCATTGTCAATTTGTTATTTAGAGACGAGAAGGTTAGTTTCTCATTTTGATTTTCAATTTTTTTTAGAATTTCTTTATGTTGTGAAAGATTATGATTTTTTTTTTAATGTTTCTTGTGTAGATTATTTTGACATCATGGCATTGTAGAGCTTTAGCTTGCTTGATCATGTAGAAGCCACAAAAGCGTCTAAGAATGATTAGGTCCCTTTTATGGCACAAGAAGAAGTTAAAGGAGGAATTGTTAATCTATCTTGCGTAAGGCTTTGAAGCAACTATGGTCTTCTTGGTGAAACTTTAAAGGTGAGTATGGTCACCGTAGTGACACTTCTCAGTAGCTTCATTGTGTATTTTGAGTTGAGGAAGAATTAGTGCTGGTTGTAATGGGAAGTGACATTATCATATGGTTGGGTAGAGACTAGAACTACAGGCATTGAGTCTGTATGGCTTCCAATCCTCTTATTGGATATACCTTTTAATTGAGAAAGCTTGTGGCAAATTTTATTTGTGTGCTTGATTGTAAGCTCAAAGGTTGGAATTCAATTAGTAGTGAACATTAGGGGGTACCATTGGTGGAGTCCCTAGGTTTGCTAATTTTGGGCTTTGGTTGAAGATGACAAAGCTTTTAAAGTTCATTAGTAGCATATATTGCTGTGGTTGCTTGTTTTCAAAAAAATGCGAATAGGCTCTTCACATTGGTGTTGATCAAGAGTTTAATATTTCTTCTTTATTATCACCTCACTTCATTTTTCCTTTGTGGGATCTCATGAAGCTCCATGAAGTGAGCTTTTAGGATTTCTTGTTACTCTATAAGTTAAACTTGTAAAACTTTACTAATCATGAAAAAATAATGTGTATTTTCTTGCTTATTTCTTGTTTTCTTATGCCTTTTATGCTTCTTCTACTTTTTTTTAGCAAATACATGTAATGAAGTGTTACCACAAACTTACTTTCTTTAGTGGTATATGCAGTTAACCTTTGACTCATGAAGCTTTTGTGCTTACTCCTTGGATATTTTCTTTTTCTTTGTGAAGTGTTCTATTACGTTTGACTTCAAAATAGTTGGATTCATATCTTTTTAACTTGGCTAGGTTTAAGATGATAACTTTAGGATATATCTTGTTTTGTTTCATGGTTTGCTGCAATGGGGAAGCCATCCTCACAATTCTTTTTAAGGGTTCATAATGTCTTATCATTTGGCCTTAAAGATTTTAGCAAGCTTTCATTGATCTCTAAGGAAAAGTCCTATGGAACATGCATTCTTAGGACCTAGGTATAGAAAGAACAATAAGAGTGGCCCCATGGAACAAGTGCCCTCTTTGAAAAAGGTTAAGACTTCTTTGGAAGTGTTACCTCCCTTCGTTGTAAGTTGTAGCAAAGTAAAGACATAGTGGTGTGCTATAAATAGTTTGTAGACATCATATTTATTCCAGCATTCTTCACAAAAACAAATGAATGTATATTAAATTAAAAACTTTTCATTTCAAGTTTTTGTTTAATGTCATTTTCAATTTAATTTGGAGTCATTTTCATCATTTAAGCCAAGTTTCATTTTTGGTTATATTTTATTTTAATTTTGAGTCAATACTAAAAAAAATAACACTAAATAAAATGAATGAAAGAAATAATAAAAAATAATAAAGAGACCTAAATTTGAATGAAGGAGCCCAAAATGAAAGGCCTTAAGATCTCACTTAATTTTTAAGTCTAATTTAGTTCAAAAGAAAATAGTAGAAACAAGACCTACTAGGTTGACCCAAGACCTTAAGGACATATAACCAAAAAAAAAATATGGAAAAAAAGTTTTTTAACCAAAATTCAAGGCTCCTCGCATTTCACCCCCTTCCTTCTCTTCTCAATGCTATTCAAAAAGGAAAAGATAAGAAAGGTAAAGTCAATGGAGTAGCCATGGATTTGGAGATGGAGAAATTTGGAAGCTAAGTCCCTAGGCAATGCTATGGATTTGAGAATTGAAGGATTGAATAGAGATTTAATTAGGTTGTATATATGGGAAGCACCCAAGAATTGACAATAAAAGAAGTATAAAAGAAAGAGAAGGGACAACCAATTTTTTAAAGAAGACACAAAGTAGAAGATAAATTAAGGAAAGAAAAGAAAGAGTAAACTAAGAATTGACAGGCTAGGTTACATTTTTAAAATGAAGCACGCAATTAAGTTTTTTTGGAAGTAAGATTTTGAGATTTGTTCCCTAAATTTATGGTCACATAAAAGAGTCTAAGTAAGATGATTTTGGGTAATTCTTGTTGCGTAATTCTATGAAGGAAAGATTCAAATGAAATTTGGATAGGCTTGAGTTGTAGAATTCACCCCTTTTATTGGATAACTCAACTCAATGTTGAATTAAGGCATGTTTGTTTAGGCCATTTTGGCTTACACGTTTGAATTAGGTTAATATTGGCTTGTAGTGAAGCTTTGCCTTTTTTCCTAATATGAGATTGGATCTAATTCTTACTTATACCCTTGTTTTGTGTTTTAATGTTTGCATAAAACTTTAACTTAATTTCTTTGACTTGTTTGCTTAATGAGCGATGGTTTTAAATTAGGAATTAGGTTAATGTGGGTTTATTGTTAAACTTTGTCTATGATGTCCTTGCCTCTTTCTTTTCCATTGAAGGTGATGTCTTTCAGAGATGATATCTCTACCTTTTTCTTTCCCCTTTAGAGATGATGCTTCCCAAAGATAATGTCTATGCCTTTTTCATTCTCTTTGGAAATTTTGTCTTCGCCTTTCTTTCCCTTTGGAGACTTTATTTTTCCTTCCCCTTTCGGAGGTTATGCCTTTTGAAGAAAATGTCTCTACCTTTTTCTTTCCCTTTGGAGTTGATGCCTCTTAAAGTGTCTCCATCTTTTGTCTTTTCCTATAGAGGTGATTTCACTTTCATAGATCATGCATACATTGCATTTCACTTTCATTGTGCAAATATTACATAAAACTAGGTTTCCATTCTTATTAGAGCAAATAATTAATGAACAAAATGTTTAAATGTAAAAGCCTAATGACTCTTGCATTTAACAAAATACAGCATCCCACATGTATTATGCATCTCACATGTGCGTACATTACATAAAATTAGGTTTCCACTTATATTGGGACAAATAAAGAATAGAGCTTCTGAGCAAAGGAAGAAAAATCTTTCATTTTATAAAATTAGGCCATTTCACATGCATTATCCATCTCACATTTACACATACACTATATAACATTTTTTTAGTAAGAAAGCATATATCATAAGGGATCATACCATCATTTTCCAAACCCTTTTCAAAGCTTTGTAATAGTAGATACCTACAAAAGCATAGTAAATATTGGCACCCTTAAAGCATTGTAATGGCTACTATCCTCAAAGCTTAGTAATGGCTAGCATCCCTTTCATAGCCTTGTAAAAACAAGCACCCTTTCTAAAGCCTTGTAATGATAGGCATTCTCAAAAGCCTAATAACAATAGGCATCCTTAAATCTCAGTAATGATTGAGAACCTTTCAAAGCTTTATAAAGATAATCACCCCTTTTCAAGTTTTATAAAGACTTGAACCTTTTTCAAAGCCTTATAATGATAGGAACCCTTGAAGCCTAATATCAATTGGCACCCTTAAAGCCCTATAATGATAGGAACTCTTAAAAGCCTTATAATAACTAGATGTGTGATGGTGTTTTAGAATTTGGTTGGCATATGCAAGATTGAGTTAGCATTACTTATTATTACATAAAAGTGAGTCCAAATTCTTGTTCACGTTTTTTTTTCCCTCATGAAATTTGTGTTTAAATTTCCATTAAATGTGGTTGCTTTGCTTTGTTGGTGTTTGGTTTTTCTACTAGAGGATTCATATTGCTGCAAAGGGATTATATGATTATGAGTTAAAGAACTCTTATTGCATGCTTTATTTTGTGTGGTTGGATATTGACCATAATTGAGCTTAATTCATGATGAGGTGTTGGTTTGGATTTTAAATGAATATATGTGTTTTTTGAAGTTGGATTTAAATTTATGATGGACAAGACTACATCTTTTAGTGTTTAATTAGAGAAAACCAAATGAGCGCACCTCATTACTTTCTCTCATTAAGGTAAGGGATTATATTGTGGAATGGGGAATTGCTTTGGCTCAAGGTAAGTACATATATATTCAAGATTAATTTTCTTGATTTTATATTATGTACACTTTTGGTTAAATTGGTCCTTTGATTCATGCTCTTCGGTCCAACCTTATGTTTTGTGCTTAGCCAAGATTGTTAAGAGTTGCTTTTCTTATATTATGCTTACACATTCATATGGATACACAATAAATTATGTGCCTAATCTTATTTTCTTTGGTTTTTACTTTTAATTTAATTTGGTTTTTCATTTTATTTTTAATGTCTGTTGTGAGAGACTTTTGAATCCCATAAGGGCATTGTTAATTGGCATACTATGAGTAATAATAAGTTATCATAGGTGCCAATACTAATAAGATCATGTAATTATTTTTATCTTTTATCTTTCTATGTACAATAAAAAAATATTTTGTTTTAAAAATTAATTTCATTTGAGAGTTTGTCATGAGAGACTTTTAAGTCTCTGCATGCATAGAAGATGTCAATCGATAGGCAATGAATGATAATAAGTCTTCTTTTTACTAATTGCCTCTTTTGGCCTTCTATCACTATTGCATCTCCAAGTGTTATTTCCTCTTTTATTGTCATTTGAGGTAACATAATTTCATAGAAAACCCCTTCGGAAGAGGCCTTCTATTGCATCCTTCAATTCTTTACATTATTTCGTGCCATGGTCAATGCCAAAATGGTAGTGACAATGTTTGTCTTGGTTATGGTTTTCTTTTGATGTTCTCATTGGCAAGGGCTTCTTCAAGAATGCTTCCTTATTTATATTCATTAAGACTTCAGCTATAGAGACAGATAATAAGGTGTAAAAGTCATATTGTGGTTTATAAAGATCCATTTTTCTCATGTTGACTTTTCCTCGTAGCTTGTCATTAATTGATTGTTGATATCGTTGATCACTTTTTTTTATCTCTAGACCTTCTCTCCTTCTTTCTTCTTTTATCCTCCACCCTTAAATAATTCTTTAATTAGACATGTGATATTTTTTGCATAAGTTTAGCCATATCTCAAGTTGTTTCTTTGCCATAAAGAATTTTAACTTTTAGGATTTCAAGCCTGCAATCATGATTATGATGACCATCCTTTGATCTAGATTCTTGATGATATATAACTCCTAGTTAAAGCATTTTATGTACAAGAGTCTATATGTTGCTCATTGCATGTTGGGCTTGTAAATGCTTAGCTAGTTAGCCAATGCTACCTATTGAATTTCAAGGTTGGTTGTTGATCCACAACCTTGCTTTATCTTTTAAAGTCATTAAGAAGAATTTGCATATTTATTCCACATACATTTGAACCAAATTGGTTTGAATAGTAAAATTCTATAGATAGAGGATGAGAATAGCCTTTCCATTATATGGTTCATTTGATATAGTTTTGTATCTTTTCAAGGGCTCTACCCCCTGAATGTCATTCGTGAAGAAGGAATTGTTGAACTCCAAAGTGTTAGCATCACTAAAATAAAATGCTTAGGAGGTATTTTTGCTTCCTTACCTTAAGATTATGTCTAAAGCTTCTTACTTTTCTTTTTGAGGATGTAGCTCCTCTCTTATTTTCCTCATCTCCTTTAAAAGGTCCTTGTTTCTTTCTATTCATTCTTTGACTTTGTTCACAACTTAACAAGCATTACTTCATCATGGATTTTTAATTTCGTTGATCTCTCAACAAGTGTTACCTAACTAAGAGTTTCTAGTCCTATTGACTTCTTGACAATTGTTACCTTAGTAAGATTTACTTAAACTTCTTTAAATGTCTTCTTGGGCTTATTTGTGTCACCCTTTTCCATGGATAATATCATTTACATTGTCCCCCCTTTCTTGAGATTTGCCATTGGAACTTTCCTCTTCTATAAGCATGTGGTCCTTATTCAAGGGAGCTTCATTCACTTTCTTTTTCCTTTGTCAACTTTAATCCAACTTGTTTGGGAGCACTCTTGCATTGCATTGTTGACTATTTTTCCTTTTTGAGTTCAATGGTTGCATTTTTACATGATTTTTGTTAGGTGCTTATCAGTTGTCATTACATTTCTATCATGTGTTGTTGTTATTGCAATAATCAATAGATTTTAAAGAATTTTGGATGTTATGAATTTAGAATATGATATTCTAATTCTCTGTATTATTATAGAAAAGATTTAACAACATATATAAGGATTAGGAGGTAACAATCCTACCCCTCAAATCTTACAAGGAGTGTAATGGAAATGTAAGAGTAAGTGCCAAAACAAAATTAACGTTTAAAATAATCTACCACAATTAAAATAATAAAATTGGTCAAACCTTTCTAAAACAAGTTAATAGGTATATGCATTCTAACTAAGGGTGTTTAAAGGTTTGATTTAGTTCAGTTTTAGACCAAAACCAAATCAAATCGAACATGTTTGGCTATGCAAAATAATGGACCTTGTTGGTTTTGGATTGTAACTAGTCTAGGTTGATGTGGTTCATGCTAATTTTATTTTTATTTTTTATTTTTCCTAATTTGTATGGGGTATAAATGTATAGATGTTGTCCATTTTTGCTTGATCCATCTTGATCCATTATATCATTTTATTTTATTGCTTTAATTTGCTTTTCCACTTGCAATAGCCATAAGTTATTTATGATATTTAACCATGAGTATTTGATGTCTTTAGTAGAAATTACTTGAGTAGACCATCTCTCTTTAGTAAGTTCATAATGTTTAGTAAAGCATGGATATAAAATTAAATTAGTGATATGGTATTGAGCTAGTGAATATAAAGAGAAAATACTTTCAAAAGTTTAGGAGGTTTGGCATTTGATTTCTCTGAATTGTATAGAATGGATATCCTAATCATATTTTCAAAAGTCCAATATGAGAATTGTACACTAATAGCAGTACACAAAGGAGAAATGAAGCATGAGTTGTGATTGAAGTTTGAAGCATAAGCATAGTTTAGGATTAATGGTAGGAAAAAAAAATAAGAACAAGAATTGGTTCGATTTGGTTTGGTTAAACTTAACCAAATCAAAAATTGAACCAATTAAATTAGTTTTGATATGTAAAAAACCTATTTTGGCCTTTTTTTTTTTTGGGTTAGTTTGATTTGGTTTTAAACACCCATAATTATGTCACTCCCCCTCAAATTGGGACATAAATATTAAGCATTTCTAACTTGGAGTTGAGTTTTTAAAATTTGATCCTTGAAAAAGCTTTTGTCAACAAGTTTACCACTTGGAAGTGAGTAAGAATGTAGGAAAGCTATATAGCTTTTGATTCAAGTTTCTTCTTGATAAAGTGTTTCTTAATCTCCACATTTTTCATTCTATCAAAATGAATTGGATTTTTGGCAGCTCTACTAATGGCCATATTATCAAAATGAACTTTCATAGACATGTCAAGTGGTATCTTTAGTTCTTTTATAAGTCTTCTAATTCATATCCTTTCACAAATGCCAAGGACAAGAACATAAGATTTAGCTTCAACACTACTTTTGGCTAAAATGGGTTGTTGTTTATTTCTCCAAGTCACTAAGTTACTTACACAAAAGTATTATAATTGATAGTAGGCCTTCTATTAGTGACTGATCCAACCTAATGTGCATCAGTGAAAACTTTTAATCCCTAATGGCTTTTCATTGAATTGTTCATAAACTAACATGCCACACTAACAAGGAAGCTAGTATCATTAAGTATATGAGATAAGTATATTAACTTACTTGACAGTCGTTAGTACATTCTAATGTTAACATGTGTACTTTCTCACTTAAGTCCCAATTTGTTATTAGCTTCCATTGGTGTATCGACTAGTTTGCATTCTAGCATTCTTGTTTCTTCTAATAAAGCAAAAGTATACTTTCTTTGAGATACTAAAATATCTTAGATCTTGCTACTTCAATTCCTAGGGAATATCTTAACTTTCCAAGATTCTTCACCTCAAGGTTGTGGTAAGCAACTTCTTTAGTCTAAAAATTTCATCACAATAAAAAATATATGATTAGTATGGCATTAATGATATCTATAGCCTTTAATAATAGTTGTAAGCCTTTCAGATCAGACTCTTGGTGACTACTAAGCCCATATAAAGATTTCTTGAGTTTACAAACTTTATTGGTGTTGAATTCAATTTCAAGGCTTGGTGGGATCTCCATGTAAACATCTTTCAAATCACTGTTCAAGAGTAGGTTCTTCACATCGAGTTGATAAAAAGGCCAATCCAAACTAGCAACTATGGAAAGTAACTTTTTATAGTGTTAAATTTCACAATAAAGTAAAGATCCCTTGGAAATCAACTCCTTGAGTTTAGGTGAACCCATTTGCAACTAGTCTAGCTTTATAGTGATTAATGTTGCCATTAGAATTTTACTTGATTATAAAAATCAATTTCCATCTTACTAATGTTTTTCCACAGGGTAGGTTTGTAAGTTCCTAAGCTCCACTCTTTTTAGAGCAATTAACTATTCTTTAATTGTGTTTCTTTATTACTATTTTTCCATTGCCTTATAAACATTTTTTGAAAATTTTCTAGTAGTCAAATTACTAACAAAAAATTATAAATTTGGGGAAAGATTATCATAAGACACAATATTCCTAATGGGATGATGAGTACGTGTTTTTACCCCTTTCCTCAAGATAATTGGATCATCCAACTCTATTTGGCTTCTAACACTTATAATGAAGGAAGAATTATAGTTATGTTAAAAAAAAAGTATTACTTATTCTTTTACTCGATGCACTACTATTTCTTACTATTTAGCAACTAGCCTTATTCTCTTCCTAATATACATCATGACTTCCTTAAAACCAGTGGCATTAAAATTAGGTTTGGGGTTGGTCTCAACTTACACATGTTTGTAATTGGTTTTAGGCTAGACATGCTGGACAAGTTTAGGACTAGTTTCCAATGAAGAGTATGCATTGGAACACTAGATTCAAGTGTAGGAAAAGTGTATAAAGATTAGTCACTTTTAGTTACAGAAAGATCAATGATTTGATGACCAAAATTGCAGCTAAATAGTCATTCGTGATTATTGCATGAAATTTCCCCCTGAATGGGTGTTTAGATGTAATATAACTCATTTTAAAAGAAGGTGCATTCATGGTGAAATAGGTTTTCTTGGTGTTAGGTGAGTAGCATTTGTAACTTTTTTAAGTTAGAAAGTAGCTAATGAAAATACACTTAATGGCTTTTGGATCCAATTCCACCTTGTAATCACTATGAACGAATGAGATACGCCCGAAGACCTTTAGAGGTATCCTTCACATGATAATAGTAATAGGAAAAGTTTCACAAAGGTTTTGGTCTAGTGACTAAAATTTTAATGTGTGGGAAGGCATTTGATTTATCAAATATATGGTTTTGACAATAACTTCTCCTTAATTTCGTTACAAGTTATGAACACATGAACTATAATGTAAAATGCCAATTTTACTAAGATAAGGACCCATTATGCAATTGAATAGTCTTTGGCATTGTTTATTTTAAAGATTTTAAGTTCAGTGTCAAATTGGTTTGAAAGGAGTTTGTGAAAAATTTTGAAGGTTTGGGCAACTTCAGTTTTATCTTTGAGATGATGGACCCAAGTTAGATAGGTATGGTCATTAATAAAGGTAACAAACCATCTAGCACCATTTAAGTTTTTAACATCGTTAGGTCTTGAAATATCACTCTAAATAATGATGAAAGGCTCATTTGGTTTAAGATCATGAGAAGGAAAAATGTTTTGTATGTGCTTAGAAATTTGGCATATGTCACTCTATAATTCAAGGGATCTTTTATTCAAGAGTTAAGGGTATGGAAAAGCTTAAGTGGCTTAACCTATAATGCCACATGATAACATTATTCTTATAAGAAAGACTAGTAGTCATGGCGCTTTTATTCTTTCTTTCTACTCCTTAGATGTAGTACAGACTACTATATTCCCTAGCATCGCTAATTGTCTTCCTTAATTCCAAGCCCTGAAATTGACACCCACTAGAATTGAAGTTAGTTACACGTCTAAAATCTTTTGCAAGTTAACTTAAGTACAAGGAGAACATCTTTTAGTAGTAAGTCATTAAATAACCAAATTTCATTAATTCCATTTACTTCGAACAAGGTAACATCAGCAATTTTAACAAATAATTTTTTAGAACATGAAGAATTATTACTAGTCATATGATCAGAAGTCTTAGAATTAACAATCCATATGTTTGTTTGTGTGACTTGTGAATTTAAAGCCATCAAATTGTTACCTTTTTATGTAACAACTTTATTACCAATAACTTTATTTACATTAGGCTCTTGGCTCCTAAACATTTTCTAAAGTAAGTCCAACTACTCCTTGCTAAGTAAAGATGATTCAATTATATCCTTACTTGCAACCATGAAGCCTCAGTGTCTTTATGTTGTTGCCATTTCCAATCATTGGGTTTGCCATAAAGTTTCCAACAATTATTCTTTGAGTGGCTAGTTTTGTGACAATGATCACAAAACAATTTACCTTGTCTTTTTCGCTTGGAAGAGTTTGAACAACCATAATTCTCTCTTGCAATTCCTCAAAGAATTAAGCCTTAGGAGGAGTTTAAGGATCATTTTATTCTCAACCAACTTTTAATAGTAAGTAGCATCAAATGAGCACAACCAGTTATGAATGTTATAAAGGTCTTGTTACTTCTAGTAATAATATAGAGTATTATAGTAGTTCGTGGTAGTAAGCTTTTCTTATTTAAGGTCATGAATGAAAACTTTCACTTTAAAAAGAATGGTTGTGTTCTCTTTGAATGAGTAAGATTCTTGGACATTCTCCTAAATTTCCTTAGCTAATTCACATAGAAGATAATTCTTTCCAATAGTTGTGGTTATGGAAGTTACCAAGACATTTGCATGTTATTTTCGACTATCCATTACTTGTGCTTTAGATTGGAAGCAGGTGGCTAAAGAACATCACCCTAAAATAGTAATATTACTAATTTGCCTACTTTTGATTAGGTTTGGCATATTTGCCTAATCTTTGTGTGTTAGTGGTGTTACCTATCTACTATCTTATGGTGAAGACAACTTAGTGATGGTCCTCAAAATGGATATCACTTTGAACTCTAGTATTATTTTGGTTATTAGAGTAGTTTTTCCTCATTTGAGTTATATACTTCAAATAACTAGTAGATTTGAGTCTTTAACCCCCTACCAAATGTTGGCATTAAGGATATAGCAAAATAGATGTAATAACTCAAAATTTTGAAAAATATAAAGTAATAGGGGACTTTAAATGTAAATTTAAAATAAAAAGAATGAGTCTAAATTTAAGAGAATTTCACTTAGAAAAATAGAACATTTATTCTAAACTAATGTAAATTAATAGGATAAATTTAAATTAAGGAACTTTTAAAAATTTAACTTAAGCACATTGAATACAAGGAATGTCATGGTATAGTTGGTCACAACTTCCATTTAGCAATCTATAGCTTTCTTGTTCATTTCTACATGACGCTACCAATTGTTTCTATTTTTATAAATAATTTTACTATAAAAAAGAGAAAATGTATAAGTTATTAAGGCTAGACTAGAACACATGCCTTGAGCCTTAGTAAAGTTGTAATTTACTAGGCATTCCACCCTTTAGGACTAAAAAGGAATTTGTAATATAATATATAAAGAGAGTCTAAATGTGATTTATGATCAAACTGTAGGAAATAGAAAGAAGGAACTAGAAGCTTCCATTTTCCTATTTTGCATTTTCTCTAATTTTGCTATCTTACTAATTGGCATTGAGTGCATAGGCTAAGGATAGGCAAAGGAGAGACCTAAAAAGAATGAATAGTAGACAAGAGAGAGTGTGTGTCATTATGCAGTTAGGAGAAGCGAGATACTGATGGAATGGTTAATCAGACTTGAGAAGAATGAATCATCACCATTCCTATAGGTAAACCTTAATCCCTACTTGTAGTGTTGGATTGAATACCTACGACTAAGTCAACAATTATAGCTATTAGTCAAGGTGTAACTCTTTCTATTTAATCGTACTTAGCCCAAGTGCCACATGTTAACTATAACTCAAACCCACATTTAGGCCTTTACCATAAAATAATTGTTGTCACCTTGGCCAACAATTTCCTCTTTAGCAATTACCATATTGGAAATCAAACACGTGACCTTGGCTATAATACTAATTGTTAGATTAAATGTTTATCATTAAACCAAAAGTTATAACTATTAGTTAAAATGCAACTCTTTCTACTTAAATGCACCTAGCACAAGCCCCACATGTAACAACCGGGAAAAGGGAAAAGGAAAAGGAAGAAGAAGGCTGAAAATTTTCGAAATTGTGAAATTTTTCTAAGTCTGCTCGCAATAGCGAGAAATTGCCTCGCTATAACGAGAGTAGCTGTTCGCAATAGCGAAAAGGCTTCTAGCTATAGCGAGTGCGGGCATTCCATACAAAAACTAGGGAGCTGCTCGTTGTAGCGTACGCCATAGCGAAAGTGGGGGTCTGGAACTGATACGAACTCGCCGTAGCGAAGGTTAAACCTCGCCATAGCGAAGAGAATTGATACGTGCTCGCCGTAGCGAAGGTTAAACCTCGTCATAGCGAAGGTGACTGATACGAGCTCGCCGTAGCGAAGGTTAATTTTCGCCATAGCGAGGGTCAGTCCGGAAAAGAGTAAAAAGCAAGAAAATTGACTTCCTAAATGACCCAACTCATTCCTTCTCTCTTATTTTCCCTAGACTTCAACCCAAGGAGAGAAAAGAGGCGTGGAGAGTGAGAGAGACCAAGAGAAGGAGGAAGAACAAAGGAAAGGTAAGCAAGTTTCTCTCTTTTCTTCTTAGAATCCTGATCTCCTCTTTTTGCCCTCTCTTTCTATGGTTTTGCTTGTGAAATTAGTTGGATTTTAGGCATGGGTCAGAAAAGGGAAAGTGGAAAACACTCTTGAACTTCTTTGTTTTTCTTGAATATGTTGATTTTACTACCATAAGAGCTTGAGAGAGAGGATGAGCTGGTGACATTCTAGAGAGAGAGAGAGAACCCTAGGTTCTTATATGTTAGAAAGATTTGCTCTGAAGAACCTCTAATAGCTGTTGAGTTACATTTTAAGAGAGTAATTCCATACTCTTGATTGTGTCTAGGCTTAAGTGAAGCACCTCCATCAAGGTGTGAGTGTGAAACCAAGGAGGGAGAAGAGAAATTGAAAGGGAAGGCTTGTGTTGGCTCATAAGGTAGCTCTCTTTCCACTCTTTCTTGTTGCATTCTTGGATGTAATAGTCATTGTATGTTTATGTATATGCTTGTTGTGTAAGATATGCCATATGTTATTACCATGATGCATTGTTACCAATGTACTTGTGTGTTAGATTGTGAGAATTGCTCGGGTGAGGTAGTGTCGAAAGTCCCTTAAGATGGGTGAGGTAGAGCCGAAAGTCCCTTAAGATGGGTGAGATAAGGCCAAAAGTCTCATAACCGAGTGAGGCCAAGTCAAAAGTCCCTAAACTCGGGTGAGGCCATCCAAAAGTCCCTAAACTCGGGTAAGGCCATCCAAAAGTCCCTAAACTCGGGTGAGGCTAGACCAAAAGTCCCTAGAGCTTACTTGTGGTATTATTGTGATCTCCATAGCATGTACAACATGTATTGTATGTTTGAGAATGGTTAGATGCTTATTTACATGCTTTGACTTGTTATATGCCTTGATTGCTTACTTGAATGAGTGCATGAGCTACTGAAATTCCATGAATCTCACCCCTTCCCCTCCCAACTTAACATGTTAGGTGAAGCTCAAGGAGAAACAAGTGCACACCAAGGAGCCTAGGAGAATGTTAGATGAATGTTAGCTTTATTTTGGTCTTTTGATGTAAAGTGGTGCCAAAATGAATATGCACCTTCTATTTTTGAGATGTACATGTTGTAACAAGTGTAAATGTAAGGAAACATGATGTATAAACTATGTAAAGAGCCAAAGTAATGAAAATGTGGGTTTTGCCCCTTTTGTTGAATGTATGTGATAATGTATTTTGGCCTGTAGCATAGTGAGTTTGAGATGTATGATGATTTAGACCACTTGGACATGTTATATAGACTATTTTCATGCTTTTAAATTTGTCCATGAGGTGTGAGAATGTGTGAGAGGCCATTTGGACCCATTTGAACCATTTTGGGTGCCAAAACTGCTAAATTTGTGAGCTACGTCAAAGTATGACCAGATGAGCTCTTCTTGCCATAAAATTTTGCATGCCTCTAGAGTTTGTAGAGAGATTATTAGGAAGCTAAAGTTGGTAATATTCAGAGGTCTAGGGAATATTTGGCAAATTGTTGAAATTGGGAAAAAAATGATGGTTTGGTCATGGGACTGTTTCATTAGTTCGAAAATGAATCTGTGGCATTCATGGACCAAAAGGAGTCCAAATGTCATGAAATTTTATACAAATAAACTAGACAACCGTAGTGACCTATACCAACTAGAATCATCTAAATCAGAGGTTGGTAGAGAGAGAACGAACCATCTGAAGTTCTGTATCAGTATCAGGGGAGTCACCTGACCTCCGTTACTATTCCATCAGTTTTCAAGGTCTAAGGCCTACTGAACTGATCTGAACTTATTTTTATCCTCTAGTAGACATCTGTAGCTTTTCAAATTGGTGTAGTTTGTCCATATTGAATTTTTTTGAATTTAGTTATGAATTTTCGAAATTCATGACAGTAAGCTGCGCTAGAAACAGGGATAGCCGGACCTCTGTCTCATTTTTTATGTCAAACATGATCCAAACGCTGAGATTATGGTTGGAAATTACTTTTAGTGTAAAGATAACACATAGATATTTCCAGAAAGCTATGGTTTTCTAGATTCCCATTTTTCTCTAATTAGTTATGATTTTCCAAAGTTAGAGCCAAAAATCTGACTTTTGGGCCCATGTGAGAAATTGCATTTTTCTGGTTTTTGACTCCATTCCCATGACTTATGGCTTGTTTTATGCTATGTATGAGTTGTATAAGTGGAGTGTGAGTAGAGAATGGGAAGGATGGGTTCACAGGACCCACGGGATAGAATATAAGTGTATGAAACCCCGTTTTATAGCATGAAAATGCCACGGTTGGTACTGGTTCTTTGGAAATCATTTGGAACTGAGCCCAGAGGGAGACTAGATGTAACGTCCCACATCGACTGGAAAGGGCCTATGCTGAGGGCTTATAGGTGGGAGCGAAGCTCTCCCCACAAGGCACGCTTGAGCGCGGATCCTTGAATGGCGGATCGGTTCAAGGCAAAACCCCATCCTTGCCGGTGAAATGAGAGTAACCGAGGGGGGCTGGGAACAATACCTTGGGGAGAGTGTTAGCTTCCGCTGTGCTACTCACAAGGCGCGCTTGAGCGCGGATCCCTGAATGGCGGATCGACTCAAGGCAAAACCCCATCCTTGCCGGTGAAATGAGAGTAACCGAGGGGGGCTGGGAACAATACCTTGGAGGCTCTGTAAGTTGTTTGGTATCAGAGCAATCCTGGCCCATGTGCGACCCGAGGACAAGTCGGCCCCAAGGGGGGTGGAATGTAACGTCCCACATCGGTTGGAAGGGGCCTGTGCTGAGGGCTTATAAGTGGGAGCGAAGCTCTCCCCACAAGGCGCGCTTGAGCGCGGATCCCTAAATGGCGGATCGGCTCAAGGCAAAACCCCATCCTTATCGGTGAAATGAGAGTAACCGAGGGGGGCTGGGAACAATACCTTAGGGAGAGTGTTAGCTTCCGCTGTGCTACTCACAAGGCGCGCTTGAGCGCAGATCCCTGAATGGCGGATCGGCTCAAGGCAAAACCCCATCCTTGCCGGTAAAATGAGAGTAATCGAGGGGGGCTGGGAACAATACCTTGGAGGCTCTGTAAGTCCCTCCTCGGTTACTCTCATTTCACCGACAAGGATGGGGTTTTGTCTTGAGTCGATCCGCCATTCAGGGATCCGCGCTCAAGCGCACCTTGGTGGGGAGAGCTTCGCTCCCACTTATAAGCCCTCAGCACAGGCCCCTTCCAGCTGATGTGAGACGTTACATTCCACCCCCCTTGGGGCCGACCCGTCCTCAGGTCACACATGGGTCAGGATTGCTCTGATACCAAATAACTTACAGAGCCTCCAAGGTATTGTTCCCAGCCCCCCTCGGTTACTCTCATTTCACCGGCAAGGATGGGGTTTTGTCTTGAGTCGATCTGCCATTCAGGGATTCGCGCTCAAGCGCGCCTTGGTGGGGAGAGCTTCGCTCCCACTTATAAGCCCTCAGCACAGGCCCCTTCCAGCCGATGTGGGACGTTACACTAGATAACGTTAATATATTATGGTGTTACACCACATGTTGACTATGATTTAGCCCCACCCTTGGGCCTTTGCCATGAAACAATTGTTGCCACACCTTGTCCATTATGTAGGTAAAGAAATTTTCTACCTAATCATTTATTTGTATTTCTATTTCAATGAGGGTTGCATTTATTAAGTGTGGCTATGACATTTGACCATTTGTTGATTTTTCCCTAGACAGTCGGTTGATTTTCTCTATGTATGATGATTGAATTTTGGATTCTTAATCCTTGAAAATTGTTCGTATGTTGCATTTAGGCCAAATTCTTTTTAATTACTATTTCTTTGATTTTGTTGGGTTAAGGGTTCACACATTTGGGTCCTTAGTTATACATATGCTTTTCATTGTTTAAAGAAAGGCAAGGCATAATATGACTCCTTGTTTAACTTGTAAAGGTTACATAAGGCTTAATGGTTAAATTCTTTGTCCAACTTTTGCATAATATGTTCAATTTATAGTTTGAATGAGGGAAGAAAGTTAATGGTGGTGCAGCATATTGTATGGATGGCTAAAATTATACTAACATTTCATTAATTGGTCATGACATGTAATACCATATAAGCTAGAAACCTAGTAAATTTTCGTGATTTTAAAGTGTAAGAATAGTTTAAGATTGTTTTATTAGTGACCCATTGTGAAGCTTCATTGAAGGGAGTGTAAACCCAACAGAACTTGGTATGCCTACATACAATTTTTCGCAGTTTCCTTCCATTGCTTAGACATTTTATCTTTTACATTCTTGAACCTTAATCAATTATAGTTGGTTTCTACTCTTTATATAATTGAGGTAAATAATGTTGATGTAATTCGCAAATTGACATAAAAAGATATTGAGAATTTTTTAATGTGATTACTAGTCATAAAATAGGCAAATAGAAATATTGGAAATAGGTGATGTATTGACATTAAGATGTTGAGAAGATATTGTAAATGGTTGTGGATGAAGTAGTTATTTGGTTAACTAAGAATTTGCACCTTTTCCTTTTAGATTGTTCCTTTTAGCATAGACTTTTGGCTTATAAGAATTACAAATTACAAGAATGCATCCAAGGACAAATAATATAAGTTGTCAACATTACATATGATTGTCCTAGTGTGGGCTCCTTATTATTAATGAGATGATTTTACATTTGAATTGTTCGATAGAGCTTACAGCAAGGAATGACACATTTATACTATCATAGCATACGGTTTGTTTAGGAATCTTTTTACCTTGTAGGCTTCTTAAATTTGAAAATTTTAAAATGTGAAGGCTACTTTTGATTAAAAATTTTCATTCTAATTATTTTGCATTACTTGAGTTCACTTTTTTCTATTAGAGATAAAATAGCTTTTGGTCTCTATTGGCCTTATTTTAAGTTGTTCTTGAATTTGGTATTGGTTAATTGGAATTAAAAATAAATAAAAAATCGCTTTATCTCTTGCCCTTCTTCACTTTTCTCCTTCTTTCTATCTCTTTCCAATATCTATTAGTTCTACATGAATTATTATCAGAGTAAAATTACTAAACTAATCTTAAGTATACCACATTAACCATTTTTTTTTCTTTTTAAAGGTTTCTTGTTATCAACCAATGAATGCAATAGGTACACAACTTGCATGTGCTGGGTACTATAGTATATGATTGCTTTTGAACTCAAGTGTAAACTAGTTTGGTCTAATTTGAATTAAGAAACTAAAAACATGCAAAGGCTTTATCAGTTGGGTTCATCATTTTGGATCTTATTTAACATTGTTATACTTTCCATTTTTGCTTTTCTTACTTAAATTAATTTTATAGATTTGGATTCACTTGAAATATCTCTTCAACGTGTTCTTGATGGATGTAATTAGGTTAATTAGTCATGTGGAGATTTATAATGACAATTTTATGTTGTTAATGGATGTATTTTTGGAAGTTTCTTAGGCAACCCTTAACCAAAAAATAGTTGAAAGAGTGGTGGGCAATACCACTGCAATGTCCATTCTATTAGTAGATAACACCTCGTTTCATGTTTTCTTATTTCATGTGTTTTTATTTCACGTCTTTCTACTTTGCACCTAAACATTTTGTGAAATATCATAATTTCTTAAACTTTTGATTTTATGGCTAATTATATTTAGTTGAGAAATAACCTTAGTTATGTGATATTACATTGCTTTATAAGTTGATTTGAAATATGTTGGAATTAATGGAAGCAATTTCAAGAACTTTATAACTTTTACCATATTAGTTACTTAAGAAAAGTTCCTTATTGATGGATTGAGGTATTATAATTCCATGCATGATTGTGATGTTTTTCTAAAGGGACTAGCTACAAAACATTAGTTGCTAATACTAGTTCTATTAACTTTTAGTGCACCTAAGTTAGTACCCTAGCCAACTAGAGGTGTAAGAGATGCTAGCTTCATGTGACAGCTATCACATGTGGGACAAAGGTTGTTATTACATCTGAACTAATGACTTATGATAAATTGGTTATTTACCCTACTGGCATGTGTGCCTACAATCAACTAGTTACTTACGTGGGTTGTGTGCATATGGTCGTTACCCTTTTATGAGAGAAGTCTTTTCAATGAAAATTTGTTTTAGAAATATAGATTTAAAATTTCTTGAAATGTTTTTCTTGAATACTTGTCACTTACTATTATTTTTCTCATCAGTTTTTAAGTATGTAACAAGATAAATTTTCAACATGTGGTTTTATGTTCGGACATTTAGGATTCATCCATTATGTTAGAAAGCATGATTGTAAGTTTCAAAGTTTTACAAATCATTCCTTAAGATGCTTGA
This sequence comes from Erythrophleum fordii, assembly GCA_032878935.1. Lineage (NCBI taxonomy): Eukaryota > Viridiplantae > Streptophyta > Magnoliopsida > Fabales > Fabaceae > Erythrophleum > Erythrophleum fordii. Next base: position 656,701 of record JAVQMF010000025.1, on the reverse strand, counting down.
TTTATTCATTCACTTGATTATTTATTTGTTCAATTTTTATTCAACCTTGGGATATTATTTCCTTATTAAACATTTAATATTTCAAAGTAGAGTTGAATCAAGGCTATTGTAAGAACCGACGTGCATGCAAATATATATATAAGGGAAGTTGACTTTTCAAATGGGTGTTTTGAAGCTGCCACGTATCAAATTTTTTCCTTCCTTCTGCAATTTCCTGATATACCCCTTTCTCATCCACTTTAAGCTGGGCTTCACGTCATTTTGCTTCTCACAATTTCTGCAGCACTGAACCTACACCTACTTCCATCCCTTCGGTCAGAAAAAAGGAGCAGAATTTCGCTAGACAGAACTGCATCTTCTCTCCCCTGTTCATCGCCATTTTTGCTGTTTCTGGTTCAGTTTTCTGCTACTGTTGTTTTCTCCTTGTTGTGCTGAGTTGTGCTGCTGGTTGCTGGTGAATTAACGCCAGAAAAATCCTTTCCCCAGGTCTGGAGTTTCTGCCGTGAGTATTGCTTCTTCTGGTCCCATTTTCACAGCGTCTCCCTCCCCTGTTTTTCTAGTTCTGTAACGCGTTTTTTGGTATATGGCCAGCCGAGGAAAGTGTTGCACAAACAAAAAAAGAAATGGTGTAAGAGGATGAGTTTGGTTGGAGCAATTTTGATTTCCTTCATGCTAAAATGTATTTCAACTTTCCTATATGGTGATTTCTCCCATTTTCTGCATATACTTCCTAATCTAAAACCAAATTCCATTGTGCTTCTTACTTGCCAATTCTTGATTGTGCAGAATAAGCTCCTCCCTAGCGTGTTTTGCTGCAGGACGAAGGATAGCCTTGTGTGGTATGAATTTTCTGTTATTTCTTGGTTGTTGAGTTTAGCTCCTTAATGGAATTAGGGAAGAAATGGCATAAAATTGACATGATTCTGCTTTTCTTCCTCCCTTGAGTGAATTTCAGTCTTTGAATGAAGAATCCAAAAATGCTCTGTTGCCATATACGGACACATATATATACAAATCTATATCTTTATATATGTATATTGTGTGTATTGTATGGGTATGGAGGGCATGGAATTGAGGAGAGGATGGTAGATTTAATTCCTTGAAATCATATACATATCTATAGCATGCTAAAGGAATGAAGAATAGATACCAATGTTCTTTCCTTTTCCTAGAATCTTGTTCAAATAGGCTAAGCTAATGAGATAAATTTTAGTTATTCATACTCTAAAATCTGGTGAACGGGTATTATAGGGTATTCAAGAGATTGAGTCATAGCTGAGGAGTGGGTAGGGAATTTCAATATCATCTTAGAAGGTGAGTAAGTAATGCGGATCATGAATAACTCATATTTATTATTTTGTTACTAAGTTTCCTTGCAGTGTTCTAACATTGGAAATCTATTTAAAGACAAACATCTTTAAATGTTCTGTCATATGTATGTTATTCAAAAATTGATTTGAACGTGAAATTTTGCAAATTTACATTTATTTGAGTTATCTGGAAACTTAGATATTGAACTGATATGAATGGTACTTTGTCTGAAATGCTAAATTGAGAAAAGTATTATTTTAAGAGGTTATCTGTCCAGAACCCTGTAGTTGTTAGCCATAGTGCACCATGATCTGTACCTCAGCTAGCAGGGGTGTTGCTAGCCCCGTGTGGGTAGCTACCACATGTGGAGTCATTTTATTTTTGCAAGCAGAGTGCTTTGCATCTGTGGTTATTCTCCCCGCGAGCTGTGTGCTCTGCGTCTGTTTCAATTTGGTTCTGCGTAAATACTTCTGATGCATCTTAAGAAATGATTTGCATAAGACTTGTTTTATGCGTTATATATATATATATATATATTTTTCGGGCCTTGTCCTTATTTTTAAGGGTTGGCATTACTTATTCATTGAGTACCAAACTCACTTTTCTTAATTTATTTTTTAGATAACAGTGAAGACCCTAGCCTACCCTGAGCAGCCTACTAGTAGTTGATCTTCTGTTTATTTCTTTTGGCGAGCCCATAATTGTTCATGTGGGTGTATTTTGTTTATATGCATGTAATTTATTTTGTTCTGAACAGTGTAGAATGTGGCTTCACTGAATCATAGCTAGGGTATCCCCAATCCCTAGAAGTTTATTTTGTTATTTTTGGGTGTATTGTTTAGTTGACTGATTGTAGAAATATCGGGAGGTCTAAATTACAGAGGAGACTCTGCCGAAATTTCTACAAAAGTCACATAAAAGAAAAACTTATATGTTTTGTATAAAAATGATTCAGAAATGATATCTATAGTTTTATTATTATTGAAGTTACAACTTAGAGATATTCTCAAAATTTTAAAGAGGTTGTCAATTTAAAAAGTCCTATGGTAGGGGGTGTGACAGCTATCTCCTCCAATTTAGTGAGGATTAAAGTTTCTCTTTAGTAACCTTACATTGTTTCATGTGAGTGATGTTTGTTTTGTTAATTTTGTATAAATTGTTTTGTAATTTAGTTATAGCTTTATAAAATCTACAAGTAGGATCCCCTACCTTGGTAAATGTTGTGTAGTGAATAAGAACTAGTATCAAAGCTTTTTATTAATGTATTACTATGTTGGGCTAATTAATGAAATCTTAAAAGGCCTTATTTTTAAGGGTGATTATATCAAAATTTTTACAAGAAGCTGAATATGAATACCCATTAGTGGTTTTGAAATAAAATATGGAAATTATTAATGAATTTGCTTGTTATTATTGTGGTGTTAAGTTGTGGTATTATGAATACTAAAAATATGTGTAAAAGTCATTATGTTAGGTTTACATATGCAAGATTAATCTTGTATTTTGTGTTGGTTATATCTCTAGTTTTGGGGTGTAACAATAGAAGTGAGGAAGATTTGTTCAATCAAAAGACAATGGATTGCTTTAAGTGTTTTAGGTACAAGTTCTTTCCTTTATGAGCATAAGCTAAAGGAATTAGTAATCTATAACTACCAATTTTACACTTATATTTTTAGCAAGATAACAATTTCTTGGGTATGATCAATGTCACTAGAGTCCTTGCCAAACACAAATTTCTTTTATATCATAGCAATTCTTATAAAACTTTCATTTGCAAAAATTGTTTCAAAACCATATGTCTACAACAATTCAAACAAAATAAGTATGACCCACCCATAAGATTATTGCATTGGGCATTAGCTAGATCACAATATGGTGTGCATGGGCTTAGATGTTGGGCATGGTACTTGACTTGTTTGCTTGTATACTATCAGCATTAAAAAAGTATTTGTTAATATTTTAAAAATCAAGTTGTGGCTAATCATTTAATGTAACAACCGGGAAAAAGGAAAAAGAAAAAGAAAGAAGAAAGTTGAAAATTTTCGAAATCCAGAAATTTTGCTAAGTCTGCTCGCAATAGCGAGAAATGGTCTCGCTACAGCGAGAGTGCCTGTTCGCAATAGCGAAAGTGATTCTAGCTATAGCGAGTGCGGGCATTCCATACAAAAACCGGGGGGCTGCTCGCCGTAGCGTGCGCCATAGCGAGAGTGGAGGTCGGGAACTAATACGAGCTCGCTGTAGCGAAGGTTAAACCTCGCCATAGCGAAGGGAATTGATACGTGCTCGCCGTAGCAAAGGTTAAACCTCACCATAGCGAAGGTGACTAACACGAGCTCACCGTAGCGAAGGTTAATTTTCGCTATAGCGAGTGTCAGTCCAGAAAAGAGTAAAAGGCGAGAAATTGACTACTTTACACAACCCAACTCATTCTTTCTGTCATTTTACCCTAGACTTCGACCCAAGGAGAGAAAAGAGGCGTGGAGAGTGAGAGAGACCAAGAGAAGGAGGAAGAGCAAGGGAAAGGTAAGCAAGTTTCTTTCATTTCTTCTTAGAATTCTGATCTCCTCTCTTTGCCCTATTTTTCTATGGTTTTATTTGTGAGATTAGTGGGGTTTTGGGCATGGGTCAGAAGAGGAAAAGTGGAAAACACCCTTGAACCTATTTGTTTTCTTTGAAAATGTTATTTTCACTACCATGAGAGCTTGAGAGAGAGGAAGAATTGCTTACCTTTCCCTTGCTCTTCCTCCTTCTCTTGGTCTCTCTCACTCTCCACGCCTCTTTTCTCTCCTTGGGTTGAAGTCTAGGGTAAATATGAGAGAAAGAATGAGTTGGGTCATGTTAAGAAGTCATTTTTTCGCTTTTTACTCTCTTCCGGACTTACCCTCGCTATGGCGAAAATTAACATTCGCTACGGCGAGCTCGTGTTAGTCACCTTCACTATGGCGAGGTTTAACTTTCGCTACGACGAGCACGTATCAATTCCCTTCGCTATGGCGAGGTTTAACCTTCGCTACGGCAAACTCGTATCAGTTCCAGACCCCCACTTTCGCTATGGCGTACGCTACGGCGAGCAGCCCCCTAGTTTTTGTATGAAATACCCGCACTCGCTATAGCTAGAATCACTTTCGCTATTGCGAACAGGCACTCTCGCTGTAGCGAGACTATTTCTCGCTATTGCGAGAAGATTTAGCAAAATTTCTGAGTTTCGAAAATTTTCAACTTTCTTCTTCCTTTTCTTTTTCCCTTTTCAAAATGTAATACCATAATATATTATTTCTATCTTGTCTCCCTCTGGGCTCGGTTCCATATGAATTCCAAAGAACCAGTATCAGTCCGTGGCATTTTCATGCTATAAAATAGGGTTTCAAACACTTATCTTCTACCCCGTAGGTCCTGTGAACCCATAATTTACATTCTCTACTCACACTCCATTTATACAACTCATACATAGCATAAAACAAACCATAAGCCACAGGTATGGAGCCAAAAACTAGAAAAATGCATTTTCTCACATTCGCCCAAAAGTCAGATTTTGGCTCTAACTTTGGAAAATCATAACTAATTAGAGAAAAATGGTAATATAGCAAACCATAGCTTTCTAGAAAGCTCTAAGTGTTAACTTTACACTAAAAATATTTACCGACCAAAATCTCAATGTTTGGACCATGTTTGACATCGAAAATGGGATAGAGGTCCGACTGTCTCTGTTTCTGGTGCAGCTTATTGTCATGAACTTCGAAAATTTATAACTAAATCCACAAAAATCCAATCTGGGCACACTATACCAATTTGGAAAGCTACAGATGTCCACTAAAGGAAAAAAATAAGTCTAGATTAGTTCAGTAGCCCTTAGACCCCGAAAACTGATAGAATAGTAACAGAGGTTGGATGGGCTCCCTGATACTAATACAGAACTTCAGAAGGTTCATTCTCTCTCTACAGACCTCCGATCTAAGTGATTGCAGTTGGTACAGGTCACTGTGATTGTTTAGTTTATGTGTATAAAATTTCACAACATTTGAACTCCATTTGATTATTAATAGTCATTGTATGTTTATGTATATGCTTGTTGTGTGAGATATGCCATATGTTATTGCCATGATGCATTGTTACAAATGTGCTTGTGTGTTGGATTGTGAGAATTGCTCAGGTGAGGTAGTGCCGAAAGTCCCTTGAGATGGGTGAGACGAGGCCAAAAGTCTCATAACCGAGTGAGGCCAAGTCAAAAGTCCCTAAACTCGGGTGAGGCCATCCAAAAGTTCCTAAACCCGGGTGAGGTAGACCAAAAGTCCCTAGAGCTTACTTGTGGTATTGTTGTGATTTCCATAGTATGTACAACATGAATTATGTGATTGAGAGTGGTTGGATGCCAAATTACATGCTTTGACTTGTTATATGCCTTGATTGCTTATTTGAACGAGTGCATAAGCTACTGAGATTCCATGAATCTCACCCCTTCCTCTCCCATATTAACATGCTAGGTGGAGCTCAAGGAGAACCAAGTGCACACCAAGGAGCTTAGAAGCATGTGTAGCTAGACTTTAGCTTTATTTTGGTCTTTTGATGTAAAGTGGTGCCAAAATGAATATGCACCTTCTATTTTTGAGATGTACATGTTGTAACAAGTGTAAATGTAAGGAAACATGATGTATAAAGAGCCAAAGTAATGAAAATATGGGTTTTGCCCCTTTTGTTGAATGTATGTGATAGTGTATTTTGGCCTGTAGCATAGTGAGTTTGAAATGTATGATGATTTGGGCCATTTGGACTTGTTATATATACTAGTTTCATCCTTTTAAACTTGTCCATGACGAGTAAGAATGCTTGAGAGGCTATTTGGACCCATTTGAACTATTTTGGGTGCCAAAACCGGTAATTTTGTGAGCTCCGTCAAAGTATGACTGGATGAGCTCTTCTTGCCATGAAATTTTGCATGCCTCTAGAGTTTGTAGAGAGCTTCTTGGAAAGCTAAATTTGGTAATATTTGGAGGTCTATAAAATATTTGATGAATTGTTGAAATTGGGAAAATTTAATGGGTTGGTCATGTACTATTACCATAGGCCAGAAATGAAATCTGTGGCATTCATGGACCAAATGGAGTCCAAATGTGGTGAAATTTTATACACATAAACTAGACAACCACTGTGACCTATACCAACTAGAATCACCTAAATCGGAGTTCTGTAGAGAGAGAATGAACCTTCTGAAGTTCTATATCAGCATCAGAGAGCCCACCTGACCTTCGTTACTATTCCATCAGTTTTCGAGGGCTAGGGGCACTGAACTGATCTGAACTTATTTTTCTCCTCTAGTAGACATCTGTAGGTTTTCAAATTGGTATAGTTTGCCTAGATTAGATTTTTTTGGATTTAGTTATGAATTTTCGAAGTTCATGACAGTAAGCTGTACTAGAAATAGAGACAGTCAGACCTCTGTCCCATTTTCGATGTCAAATATAGTCCAAACACTGAGATTGTGATCGGAAAGTATTTTTAGTGTAAATTTAACACTTAGAACTTTCCAGAAAGCTATGGTTTGCTAGATTTTCATTTTTTTATAATTAGTTATGATTTTCCAAACTAAAGCCAAAAATCAGACTTTTGGGCGAATGTGAGAAATTACATTTTTTTGGTTTTTGACTCCATTCCTGTGGCTTATGACTTGTTTTATGCCATGTATAAGTTGTATAAATGGATTGTGAGTAGAGAATGCGATTGATGGGTTCACGGGACCCACAGAAAAAAATATGAGCAGTTAAACTCCATTTTATAGTAGGAAAATGCCATGGTTGATACTGTTTCTTTGGAAATCATATGGAATCGAGCCCAGAGGGAGGCTAAATAATGTTATTATATTATGGTGTTACATTTAACAAGAGAATTATAATCTAACTATAATGTGAGTCTATAAACAAAAATTATAAAAATGAATTTTATTTATTAAATAATAATAGTTTCAAAAGATATTATAAATAAGTGTGTATTAATGATCACTAAATCATGCAATATTATATTTTTATAATTAAAAAAACTAAATATATAAAAAGTTCACTAAGATGTAAATAAAAATTAAAAAAATAATTAGATAAATGAGAAAAAGAAGCATAATAAAGTTAATTAAAATAAATAATACATAATTAATTAAAAAGTAATAAAAACAGTAACAAAAAATTACTTAAAATATAATTAATTACAAATTGAATTATTGAAAGACTACAGCGACAAATAAATATCACTCCCTCTATTTCCTTTTGGACTTCCTACTAACCTCCCTTCTTATATATATATATATATATATATATATTCCCCTTCATCTTTTTCTTTTCTTTTTTTTTTTTTTGGGGGAGATTTTTCTATGACAGAATATAATTAAACTAATTTTAAACCATAAATACATACAAACAATAAAAACCATTGCTAACCTACAGAAAACATTACGATTACAGCTGAATGAACTAAAATTTAGCCATCTTTGGAATAGAAAGAGAAATGAATATAAAACAAATCAAGAAAAATTCAAGAACAAGTCCCCTAATATGTTTTGATGCAGGACGTAACCTTTAAGTGAGACTATTTCGGAAGAATTCTTGACAAAGATAATCAAAATTCTTTGGTTTACTTTAAGATCTATCAATAGCAGTACCATAATTTTCTCAAATACTATAAAATGACCTGATCAATGCAATAAAAGAATGAAGAAAATTCTCATTAACTTTATATTAACCAAAATTAAACTGTGAAACGTCTAGTTGTAGTTCTGGCAACAAGCTTCGGTCGGTTTAGGAAACTTAACGTCATCTTCGGAGTAATGTGCATAGGCGGTGAGCATTGCTTGGTGGTGAATGCACTTAATCGCTGATAGAGGAGAGCCGACGGCCGAGGGAGTAGCAAAGGCCGTAGTTGCAGCCGCCAGCAAAAGAAGCAGCACAACACAAGTCTTCATTGATGATGAAGAAGCTACCGGAAAAGAGGAGAGAAGATCGTATCTTAATTTCGTTGAGATCGCGGTAGTGAGGGATATGCATTTTATAGCTAAAGTTAATGAGGTTGAGGGTGTTTTGTTGGATTTACTTCCGCTAGAATACAAACTCTATGTTATAATATTAAATGTCATATTATAATTTGTGAGATACTTATCTAGAAGCCACAACTTCAATCCATGATTCATATTTTTCTTCTAATTATTCAGTTTTTTTTTTAACTCCATTTGATAAAATGATTTGTGCTAGGGAGGGAATGTCAATTTTTTTTTTGAGGATAGAGGGTGTGGTATATAGGCAAAGTTGAAGAGGTTGATTACGTTTAGGATTTCTACTTCTGATAGAAATTAGAATAAATTAAATTGGTGACAGATTTGATTTGATTTGATTTTGTGGTGTCAAATTTTATCCTAATCTAAAATTCATCCAATTAGTTAAATATGTTATCCAATTAACTCAATTTAACTCTTCTTCTTTTGATAAATAGAGGGGTGCGCTTTCCCTTTGAATGAGTAGATCTTCCCGACCCCGTGCCTACCTTTACTCAATGCTCCTGAAGTCCGAAAATGAGACTGAGTGGAAAGGGGGCAGGGAAGTTAAGTTACAGAAATGGTAGTCACTGGTACCGTAATATCCAATAAAATAATAATAGATTTAGGTATGCTTTATTCATTTTCTTAATGGATGATTATTTGAGCTGTGATTTTGAAATTTTGCCCGCAAAAATTTATATTTTAGATGGTTGCAGTGTTTTTGCGTAGTTGCGGTATCTCCTCTTTCTTTATGGAAAAGAGATTGTATGTTTTTGCGTCTTTGCCTGTGAGGTCTAAGATACAATTATTTCTCATATTATATATATATATATATATATATATATATACATATACTAGGACTGACTCCTACATTTGCGGGGGATTTAAAAATTTTCCATGGCCCCACATTAAAAAAAGTGTGTCAATTTATTTTTCGAAAAAAAAATTATTAAGTTAAAATAATATTTTAATTTCTTAATTTTATTTATTGTTTCAAAATAATTTTTTAAATTTAAAACATTCCAAAAGATTCTTTTAAGTTTTAATTTCGTTTTGTAAAAAATTCTTTTTTAAGTAAAATATGTAAAAACATTTAAAGAAGTTTATTTCTATTGCTACATACATTTAAAAAAAAAATAAAGAGCTGGAACCTAATTAATATTTAAAAGAAAAAAAAAGAATGTGCCTCCAGGATCAACAACCTTCAGATTCGCGGAACCTAGAGGAGCAACTCCAAGGTTATTCCCGAGCCCACCATCCCCTTCTCCATGTTGCGTCCTAATAGCACCAATCCCTCACCCTCGTCCTCCGCCGTCGCCACCGGCTGATGTGAGCTCCTCCTCCACCACCATCCTCCTAGCACCGCCTGTGGCTGCCATTGTCCAATTCCATGAAGCGACGTTCACCTGAATCTGACGTCGAACCCTCACGCACCAAGAAGCCTTCTTGCAAGCAAGTAAGACCACACGCACCCCCGTCGGTAAACGGCCATTCTGCTCCTCTCGGCCGCGAAACTCTCGCTGCAATTCACAATACACATCCCTGTTCTCTACCGGTGCGTTTCCAATCCCTGTTTTCCTGTGTGATTTTTGAAGGTTCTCCGAACCCCTGAAAGCTTAATATCAGATGTATGGCCTTCCAAACACAGTCTTTTTGAGACTGCTATTGCTATGCTAAAACTTTCCTGTATCTGTTCGTCCAGGTAAATCAAAATCTTCAGTTCTGCAATTAGAAGTTGAAGTCGAAGGAATATTTCAAGCACATACCCATGAAGTTATCTTTTACGCGATCTAACTTACAAGCAACACTTTTCAGGGTCGGTGCTATCATTAAACAAGATTCTGGCTATAAGTCAAGAAGAGGCCAAAACAGAATTATTTGTATCCAGCAGACCAACTCATATAAATGAAGGAAAATTCAGATCCATGCAAAAAGGAATTACCAAGCACATCAGCTGGTATGGTTTAAGATGCAGAACATATTCTTATGTTCTAAGATCACTCGACATACTGGGCCATTTAGTGAGGCCACAATTTGGAATATGAAGGCAATGCTATTATCTCTCTCTTTGTGATATTCATAGTTGCATACAGCAGCAAAAACGATGGTAGGCATTAGCAAGGCGCAGGAGAGGGGTGAGGGATTGGTGCTATCAAGAGGCAGCATGGAGAAGAGGTTGGTGGGCTGGGGAATAATCTTGTGGTTGCTCCTCTGGGTTCTGAGAATCAGTTGGTAATTGATAATGATGCCACATTTTTTTTTGTAAAAAAAATATGTTTGATTAGGAGAACTCATTCTTTAAGGCCACCTTTGTATAGCCAAAAGAAATATAATAAAATGAAACAAATCTAATAATAATTTAAAATTTTGTAAAAGTCACAACTTGTGAACAGTGTAACTTTTATGACAGTGTGTCAGGATACTATTTATACACTATTTATATTCGTACATGTACTATTCATACACTATTTTTTTATTATTTTTTTTTCACGTGGGATCCATTGAAAATTTTTAAATCCCCTGCAAATGCAGGGTTAGTCCTAATATATATATATATATATAATATATGAGAAATAATATTAGTAATTTTACTTTAAAAGAAAAAATAATACTCCATCCGATTTTATATATAAGAAACAAATAAACAACTCATGAGAATTAAGAAATTTTGTTAAAAATAATTAATCTTCTTAATTTTGTCTCAAATAAAAATTATTTTTCTGGAATGTCCCTATTTAACTTGTGTACTTTCTTCTTGAAATTATTAACAACTACTAATCATAATTTAAAAGATTCATTTAATGGAGGACATAATTAAAATATTATAATTAATATATCAAATATTAGTAATTTGTTTCTTATTTTTAGACTAAATCAAGTTTCAGAAAATTCTCTTATATATGAGACCGGATGGAGTAAAAAATAATAGTTATTATTAAATAATGTTAATAATTATATAATAGATATTTTAATTTTTTTAATGAAAACTTTTTCATTCCCTTAGATGCATTGCATGGTATCAAACATGACTTTAAAAAAAAAACAGAAAAAAAAATATAGATGTAGCCTCCATGTCAATGAAAAAAAAAAACATTGTTATGTTTTAACATACTTCACTTAAAAGGGATTTTTACAAGATCAAATTAAAATTTAAAAGACTATTTTGAAACATTTAAAATTTAGGGGCTATTTTAGAACGATAAATAAACTAAGAAACCAAACCACTATTTTATCATACTTATCAATATTTTAAAAATTAAGCTACCTCTAATCATTTAATTTGAGAATTATGATCCAATCATAATGTGTCAATATAAATAAGAATTATAAAATTAAATTTTATTTATTAAACAATAATATTTTCAAAAGATATTATAAATAATTGTGAATTAATGATCACTAAATCATGCAATATTTTATTTTTATAATTATACAAAAATTAAATATATAAAAAGTGCACAAAGATATTAATAAAAAATAAAAATTTTAAAAATTGATTAGATGAATTAGAAACAGAAACAAATTAAAGTTAATTAAAATAAATGATGCATAATTGAAAGATCATAAAAAAAATATAACCAAAAAAAGTAAATTTAGAACACAATTACACGGATTTCATATCCAAAAAATGTTGAATATGATCGTACTTCCATAACAGAGAGAGAAGCCGCAAATAGATTATAAACAAGCAACAAAAATTTATGAAAAAATCAATCATTTAATCCTTATATTAATTTTTAATTTGGTCATTATAATTTATTTCTTTTCAAATAAGTCTTTATAATTTTAAACCATTTCAATGTTAGTCCTTAAAATTTAAAATTGTTTGCAATTTGGTCCTTACATTGTCCATGTGGCAAACTACCATTAATTTTTTGCTTATGTGGCAGACGGAGCTGATAGGTGAATGCCACATAAGAATTTGACTCATCCTTAAAAGAAATTTTATTAAGTGTACCTAATGCATGATATATTTAAAAAAATTAATAGTTAAAACTGAATTTATACAAATAATATTTATGTGCAATATAGGTAAGTCTATGTACAAAATAAATCCTAACCGTTAACTATATAAATAACGTGATACACTACATGTATGTAAAAATTGCTCAGCTTAAAATACATCTTCACCAATAGGAAAATGAAGCTGCCCAACCAGCTAAGAGGGGAAAATGCATGAACAGCTAAGAGGGGAAAATGCAGGGCAAGTCAAAGGGCAAAACGCGAACACAAAGACTCACAACGCAAGAAGGGCCAAAACCCAACTTCAGCCATTTGATCTTGCCTTCCCATTCTTTCATCTTGTGATTTTGCCTTATCCAATGTATTTTCACTAAATATAAACGCACGGGTTTGAGATTGAAATTCAGGTTTCACATTCCCCTTCTTTCATCTTCTGATTTTGCCTTTCCTTTCATTAATTTTCAAATTTTGTGTTGTATTGGAAATTTTGTTAGTCAAGTTTTAATGTTGAATTTGGTGATATTATGTCCATGACTAAGTTAGTTAAGTTGGGCTATTTCTGATTATATGCTCTATTTCCTAGATGATAACATGTTGTATTGGGGATGTTGGTTTGCTGGGATACTACTTTGGGCGAATTATGTTGCCACATTGTTTACCAAGTTTGTATGCCAAGTCCTTGGTTTTGGCAGGAGACAAATGGAAAATTGCTTGACAATGAAAAATTGCTGTGATGATTTATTGAGACCAATTATGTTTGATATATGTTTTTGCAATTGTGTAACTTGTACCAAATTCTGATGTATGCTTATAACTTGCATGGAGCTTGGTGTTATGGTTATTTTGAGTGGTTGGATGGACCAATTCACAAGCATACACTGGAGATGATAAAAAGGACAAAAGAAGGCTCTTGCAAGTCTCAAGAAAAGGATCAAAATGATGAATATTAATTATCATACTCATATCTTGGATGGGGATCTTGATTGTGCTCTGGCTTTCATGGAAGACTTCCAATGCCAATTGACATGGGCGTGCAATGGAAGAAGATTCTAGAAGCTTCTGGAATTCGCCACACCATTCTTTATACAAATGTTCATGTAAAATCTAGATAATTCTTAAGAAACTTCTAGATCATTCTAGATGTTTCTGTACATATCTAGATCCTTGTAGATATCTTAGAAGTTTCTAGACATTAATTGTAGACCGTTAGATTAAGTTGATCTCCACCGTCCATTAAGGAGGTGGAAGGCTATAAATACCCCCAAGGTGCCATAGGGGAAGACACTTCAGTTTGTACTCTCATTCTTGCAATACACAAAGTTCTCTCTAAGCTCTCTTGTCTAAGTTTTCTCCTCTCAACTTTCTGACTAGCTTCCTCTTATGATTAAACCTCCTAGTGGAGTCTAAGGGAGAAAGGCTGACTTAGGTACGAGTTGAAAGTATCTAAGTGCCGCATAGTTGGTTGGAAAATCCAAGTCCGTGACAGTTGGTATCAGAGCCTAAGTTCATCTCTTTTGGAAAAATTCTTGCTAACGTGGAGATAGCAAGCAAGACTACTCACGTTCATGGTATGGAACAAGAGAAGGTCTCAAAGAAGAAAGGAAGCAAGTCGAAGTGTGGGGAACCATCTAGGGTGGAATACCTAGGGGATTTCGACACAAGGTTCGTGAGGATGGAGATCACAGTTGCTGAGAGTCAAGACAAGTTCAAGGAGATCGATGCTCGAAAGGAGGAGCATGATGCTTGCATCGAGGAGCTCGAAAGGGGGAATGAAAAGCTTCGTGGACAAATGCAAGGAGCCTTGAACGAGGTGACCGAGCAACTAACCCGGTCAGGTGAGACCATGCATAACTCCCTCCTTAATGAACTTACCTCTCTTAAGACTGAGAATGTTACTCTTAAGCAGGAAATTGAAAGGGTATTAAGGGAGTTTGGGGAACTGAAAAGTGAGGTGACTCCAATTAAGATGGCAATTGCTAAGGATGGTGGAGCTTCTGCCTCTACTTTAACTCCCGCTCCTTTGAGGGTGGACGTTCCTAAACCCAAGGCATTCAAGGGGGAAAGGAACGCGAAGGAGATTGACAACTTTTTATGGAGTATGGAGCAATACTTCCGAGCACTTGGCATCATGGAGGATGCTAAGAAGATTGATAGCATATCTCTCTTCCTGGAGGACACTGCTATGTTGCAGTGGAGGAGGAGACATGGTGACATTGGGAGAGGCATTTACACCATTGACACATGGAATGAGTTCAAGAAGGAACTTAAGAAGCAATTCTATCCTGAGCATGTTGAAAGAGATGCGAGAGCAAGGTGAGGCATCTCACACAAAAAGGGACCATTTGAGATTATGTGAAGGAGTTTTCTGAGGTGCTCTTGGAGATCCCTAACTATCCCAACTCCGAGGCATTCTTTACCTTTATGGATGGGTTACAACCATGGGCCAAGCTAGAATTAGAGTGACACGATGCAAAAGACCTTGCCACTGCCATGTCCATAGCCGAATCCCTCATCGAGTTCCGAAAGCCTGACAAAGGAAAGTCCAAGTTGGATAAGGGTAAAGGTGGGGGAGAAGGCAAACAAGGCAAGGATGGTGCTTTCAAGTCCTTCAAGCCTAGGGAGAAAGGTCCGAAGAATAAGAAGAATGGTGAAAGACCACCACCGAAGTGCTTCCTTTATGAAGGACCTCACTTGGTTCAAGATTGTCCTAAGAAAAGCAAGCTCTCTGTATTAATCGAGGAGAAAGAAGTAGAAAAGGAAGTGGGCTCGTTGCAAGTCCTTAATGCCATCAAAGCAAAGGTGGAGGTGCCCAAGTCCAAGAAGGGGTGTTTGTTCATACAAACCAAGGTAGGTGATGAAGAAGTTTGAGCCTTGGTAGATACCGGTGCCACGAACAACTTTTTAGAATAGAAAGAGGTGAGCCAGTTGGGGATCAAGTACGAGCAAAACCTAGGATGGTTGAAGGCTATGAACTTTCCTCCAAGGATGATTCGTGGAGTGGCCCATAATGTCAAGGTTTGCCTAGGTGAGTGGACTGGCCTGGTAGACTTTACTGTTGTTCTTATGGATGACTATCTTGTGATACTAGGCATAGACTTCATGGACAAGGTGAAGGCTGTGCCAATTCCTTTTGCCGACACTATGTGCATTCTAGAAGAGGGAGACTTGCACATGGTACCCTTAACACGAGGCGAGACGAGTCAAGCTAGATCCCTATTAGCCATACAATTGAGTAAGGGGATCAAGAAGGCACAACCTACATACTTAGTGGCACTCAAGGAAGAAAAAGGAAGTAATACCTCTGAGCTGCCTAAGGAGGTACAAGGCATATTAGAGGAGTTCAAACATGTTATACCCACAGAGTTGCCGAAGAAGCTACCTCCAAGAAGGGAGATAGATCATAAGATTGAGCTTGAACCTGGTGCAAGGCCCCCTACATAGGATGGCGCCTCCTGAACTAGAGGAGTTAAGGAGGCAATTAAAGGAGTTGTTGGATGTTGGGTATATCCAACCATCGAAGGCCCTATATGGTGCTCCAGTACTATTCCAAAAGAAGCACGATGGATCGCTTTGAATGTGCATCGAATACTGAGCACTAAACAAGATCACTGTGAAGAACAAGTACCCCATCCCACTCATTGTTGACTTGTTTGATCAACTTAGAGTGCAAGATGGTTCTCCAAGCTTGACTTAAGGTCCGGTTATTATCAAGTTCACATTACTGAGGGAGATGAGCCAAAGACAACATGTGTTACTCGCTATGGCTCCTTCGAGTTCCACCTCATGCCCTTTGGACTCACCAATGCACCTGCCACATTCTACACCCTCATGAACAAGGTATTTCAACCTTTCTTTGATCGCTTTATGGTAGTGTATTTGGATGACATCGTTATTTATAGCAAGACCTTAGAGGAGCATGTTCAACACCTCCGTCAAGTCTTCAAGATCTTGCAAGATAATGAATTATATGTGAAGAAAGAGAAGTGTTCCTTTGCCCAAGAAGAAGTGGCGTTCTTAAGGCAAATTATTGGCAAGGGACAACTGAGGATGGATGAGTCCAAGGTGCAAGCCATACAAGAATGGGAGCCTTCCAAGGGAATCATTAAGCTGAGATCATTCATTGGCTTAGTGAACTACTATAGGCGATTCATCCGTGGCTACTCCTCCCTGGCATCCCTATTAACTGACCTACTGAAGAAGAATCGCTCTTGGGAATGGGATAAGAAGTGTCATGAGGCCTTCGAGAAGCTGAAGCATGCTATAATTGAGCAACCTACGTTGGTGTTGCCCGACCACACCAAAAGTTTCGAGGTGCACACTGATGCATCCAACTTCATTATTGGGGGTGTGTTGATACAAGAGGGGCACCCCATAGCTTATGAAAGTAGAAAATTGAATAATACTAAGAGGCGGTATATTGTGCAAGAGAAGGAAATGACCGCCGTGGTACATTGCCTGAGAACGTGGAGGCATTACCTATTGGGGTCGAAGTTCGTGGTGAAGACCAACAATGTGGCAACAAGTTACTTCCTTAACCAAAAGAAGTTGACACCAAAGCAAGCTAGGTGGTAGGACTTCTTGGCGGAGTTTGACTTCATGATGGAATATAAGCTAGGAAGGGCAAACTTGGTGGCCAACGCTTTAAGTAGGAAAGCTAAGCTTGCTACCTTGACTTAACCTAACTTCCCCTTGGTGGAGCAAATCAAGAAGGGTCTAGAGAGGGATCCGCAAGCCAAGAACTTGATGGAGCTTGCGAAGGGAGGCAAGACAAGGAAGTTCTGGCTAGAGGAAGGGTTACTTCGCACCAAAAGGGGATGCTTGTATGTGCCGAGGTGGGATGGTCTGAGGAAGGAAATCCTAAATGAGTGTTAGGATTCATTATGGGCTGGTCACCTAGGTATGCGTTGCACGTTGGCACTTATGGAACGAGGATATTATTGGCCTCAACTGCGTGACGATGTGGAACTTTATGTGAGGACTTGTCTTATGTGCCAACAAGATAAGGGGGAGCAAAACCAGCCTACCAGTCTATTGGAGCCATTACCTATCCCTGAGTGACCATGAGAGAGTATCTCGATGGATTTCATCGTTAGCTTGCCGAAGGTGGATGGCTTTGGTAACATCATGGTTGTGGTCGATCGATTTAGCAAGTATGGAGTGTTCATCCCCATGCCAACGAAGTACAACGCTGAAGATGTAGCAAGGCTATTCTTCAAGCACGTGGTGAAGTATTGGGGCATTCTAAAATCAATCGTGAGTGACCGAGATACTCGATTCACTAGGAGATTTTGGACTGAGCTATTCAAGCTACTTGGCTCTGAGCTGAACTTCTCTATTGGCTTTCACCCCCAAACTAATGGGCAAACTGAAAGGGTGAATGCCTTGTTGGAGCTATACCTGAGGCACTTTGTGAGTGCCAATCAACAAGATTAGGTCAAGTTGTTGGATGTGGCCCAATTCTCATACAACCTTTAAAGGAGTAAGTCAACTGGAGCGAGTCCGTTTGAGCTAGCCACTGGGCAACAACCAATGACTCCCCAAATGTTGGCCAAAACATATTCGGGGAAGAGTCCAAGTGCCTTCTTCTTTGCCAAGGAACATAAGGAGAAAGCTGAGATGGCTAGGGCCTATCTAACCAAGGCAGGCAAGAAGATGAAGAAGTGGGTCGACAAGAAGAGGAGGCACGTGGAATATAAGGAAGGAGACTTGGTCATGGTGAAACTCCTCCCTCACAATCTTCGCTCTTATGGGAAAGTACATAAGGGGTTGTTGAGGAGATATGAAGGGCCTTTCCCAATTGAGAAAAGGGTTGGCAAGCTTACATACTGAGTTACCTTGCCATCCCATTTCGAGGCACACCCCGTCTTCCATGTGAGCTTCTTGAAACCTTACCATGTTGATAAGAAGGATGTGGGTAGGAATGAGTCTAAGAGAGCCCCGACTGCCATCACCACAACTCATGAGCAAGAAGCCCAAGAAATAGTGGCTCATCGAGTCATCCCAAGAAGGGGTACTCATTCGAGCTACATGGAGTACTTGGTGCGTTGGAAGGACTTGCCTGATAGTGAGGCAAGTTGGGAGCATGAGTTGTCTTTGTACAAGTACAAAGACTTGGTTCGAGATTATGAAGACACGAGGAGGACGTCGTCGAATTAGGTGGGGGAGAATGACACGTGCGTGCAATGGAAGAAGATTTTGGAAGCTTTTGGAATTCGCCACACCATTCTTTATACAAATGTTCATGTAAAATCCAGATAATTCTTAAGAAACTTATAGATCATTCTAGTTGTTTCTGTACATATCTAGATTCTTGTAGATATCCTAGAAGTTTTTAGACATTAATTGTAGACTGTTAGATTGAGTTAATCTCCTCCGTCCATTGAGGAGGTGGAAGGTTATAAATACCCCTAAGGTGCCATGGGGGAAGACACTTTAGTTTGTACTCTCATTTTTGCAATACACAAAGTTCTCTCCAAGCTCTCTTGTCTAAGTTCTCTCCTCTTAACTTTCTGACTAGCTTCCTCTTGTGATCAAGCCTCCTAGTGGAGTCTAAGAGAGAAAGGCTGACTTAGGTACGAGTTGGGAGTATCTAAGTGCCGCACGGCTGGTTGAAAAATCCAAGTCCATGACACAATTCACTTGGGTTGCCATAGAGATTAAAGAGTTTTAATCATGTAATCTGTGCATTGTAATGTGTTGAGTTGTATCGCAGAGAGTAGAGAGAGCTAGTCATGAAATGTATGCACCACAATGCGTTGTATTGTACCAATTGACTTGCAATGCTAGTTATCTATTCTCTTCATTGTTATTTTTGCTGGTCTTAATTTGAACTTCCTTTTCTGTTGTATTCTTCCTTCTCTCGATTTGGGTACTTTAATTATACAGTACTTTAACCATATGAATGAAGTACCTTTTTTTTTAATTATTCTCTTTGCAGAATGGAGTAACTAAGAGTAATTGAACCACCTTACAGTTGCTATTACATGAAGTGAAATTTCAGCATAGTAAATGGAAATAGAAGATTATATACATTGAATGCTGGTCATTGAACTTATTAATATTAAAAAAGGGATTAATTTGACATGCAAACAATCATTATCAAAAACTTGAAAATCAGAGTTGCTTCCTTGAACAAAACCCCCATCAAACAACTATTACTAAGAAGCATCACCCAGCTGACCTAGCACTGCAATCACAATTTTATTCTACTATCTATTGTGCATTGCTGCGGCACCCAATCGAAGATGGAGAAGATGTTGAAAAAGTATGCCCTGACTTGATCGTTTTACTCTCTTGTTCGTGTCTTAGATCTATTTATGCGTTTTCCCCTCTTGTCTGTTCGTGCAGCTTGTGCAGCTACGGTTTCCTTAGGTCTGAGTTAGGGAAGATGTGTTTTAAAGGTTGAGTCAAATTCTTATGTGGCATCCACCTGTCAGCTCCTCTACCACATAAGCAAAAAGTTGACAGTAGTTAGCCACATGGACAGAGTAGGGACCAGATTGCGAACGTTTTTAAAATTTGAGAACTAACATTGGAACAATTATAAGGACTTGTTTGAAAAAAAAAATTATAGGGACCAAATGATTAATTTTCCCAAAATTTATCATCTTCTTCCATAACATATATAGATATTGTTCAGCCAATGATGAAAAATTAGGGAGAAAACAATCAAAAAATAAAACACACATTTCCTCTGGTTTCTCATGAGTCGTGTGAGAATAATGTGAATGAATTAATGATTTGTCTGGCTTATGTATCTCAATCTTTAATTTGAGATTATGGCTGAAAGAACAAAAATAGCATCTTTCAAGGAGAAAGAAACAAATCTAAAATGGATCAAGAAAGATTCAAGATCGAACAAGTACCCTTATACGTTTTGATGCAAAACGTAAGAATTAAGTGAGACATTTTCAATTAAAACTTGACAAAGATAATTAAAATTCTTTTATTTACCTTAAGATCTAGCAAGATCAATAGCAATACTTTAATCTTCTCAAATAATATGAAAACTACCTGATCAATGCAATAAAAAAAAATGAAGAAGATATATCCTCATGAAATTAATATTATCCAAAATTAAATTGTATGATAAGGTTAACTTTAAAAAAAATATTGATAAAATAATAAATTGATATGAAAGCTACCTGATCATGCAATAAAATAATATTACCACTTTCTCTATTTCTTCTTAGACTTACTCCTATATAGCTGTTTTTTCTTATATTTTTTTTCTCCTCATCTCTCTCTCTCTCTCTCTTATAACTTTTTCTATGGAGGAATATAATTAAAATAATTTTAAAACATAAACAATAAAATACGTAGCCAACCCACATGACACATAGATTTCGTATTTGTCAAGTGTGGAATAAGAGTACTTCCATAACAAAGAGAGGGAGAGAAGCCACATATAGATTATGAAACAAAAAAACAGACATTTATTATGAGTATGCGAGTGATCTTAATTAATCATCTGTCTGACTTTTGTATTTAGATCATTAATTTGACGATAACAGCTGAGAGAACAAAATTTAGCAACCTTTAAAAGAAAAAGAAACAAATCAAGAAAAATTCTAGAACAACTCCTCCAATATGCTTTGATGCAAGACATAATCAAAATTCTTTTGTACTTTAATTTTCTCAAATAACATGACTACCTGATAAAGGCAATAAAAGAATGAAGAAAATCCACATGAAGTTAATATTAACCAAAATTAAATTGTGTGGGAAAGGTTAACTTAAGAAGAAAAAAACAACGTACTTTTATTGATAAAATAATAATGTTAGTACAGATGTTAAAGAATAATTAAAAGAATAAAAGAATACAAACATTAAAATCAAACATTCACCATCTTCAGTTCTAAAGAATTGATCCCTAATTAAAATTAATTAAACTATATATGATGAGCCTGTGGCATGAAAGGATTCTTGGGATGATCCTTGTTCACAACCTGTAGGATCCCATCAAACTTTTCTTGCGGATCTTGAAGCCCCACACAAAGATCATAAAGAGGGACGGTAGCGATAGTGGTGGAGCTTGAGCTTTGACAAACATCATGAAGAGACATCAACTTGGTGACGCTGAACCAGGTTCTGAGCTTCTCTGGGTGGAGGTAACGGCACAAACACGTTGGAGTTCCGCTGCGAAAGATCTCGTTGTAGTTCTGGCAACAAGCTTCGGTCGGTTTTGGAAACTTAACGTCATCTTCCAAGTAATGCGCACAGGCAGTGAGCTTTGCATGGTGGTGAATGCACTTAACCGGTGACGGAGGAGAGCCGATGGCCACGGGGGTAGCAAAGGCAGCGGTTGCTGCCACCAACAAGAAAAGCAGCACAAGACAAGTCTTCATGGATGATGAAGAAGCCATCGGAAAACGAGAAACGAGGTCGAAGATAGTCTCTTAATTTCGTTGAGAATGTAGCAGTGAGGAGTGCATTTTATAGCCGAAGTTAATGAGGTAGAGGGTGTTAATTAATTAGGAGTTTTTCTTTCGCTGGAATACAAGCTCCTTTAATCCTTTTATCAATTAGTTATTATAATTTATGTGATACTTATCTACGCCACAACTTCTATTCATATATATATATATATATGATTAGTTTATTTTTTTTAACTTGATTTGATTAAATCCAATTTAAAATTTGTGCTAGGAAGGGAATTCCAAGTTTTTTTGGATAGAGGGTGTGGTATGCGGATAGTTGAAGAGGTTGATTACCTTTAGGATTTCTACTTCTGATAAAAACTAGAATAAATTAAATATCACAGATTTGATTTTATTTTGTGATGGCAAATTTTATCCAAATCAAAAATTAATCTATTTAGTTAAATAAAATATCCAGTTAACTCAATCTAATATCCGATAAAATAATAATATATAAATTTAGGTATGCTTAATTCATTTTCTTAATGGAAAATAATTGATGAATAATAGATTATTCGTTTGTGACTTTTTCTTTTCACTATCTTTTCATCTTTTATAAGTATTATTTCAATTATTGTGATTTTTGTAAAATCTGAAGATTTTATTTTGTTGAAATTATTGCAATCTGTCAAATTGGATTAGACGAAATGAAGAAGAAAAAAAATAGAAGGATTGAATATCTCTTTATAAATGGGTGCATATCAATCCATGGGAGTTCCATTTACAAAATAGGTTATGAATATGGATTAAATCTTTTTTTCCAAATATTTAAATAGATTCTAAATGGACCAAGGCGTATTATTATCTAATTCATAATCAAATTTAATTAAAAATTAAATTTCATTATTTTTATATATTGTTTTCCTATTAATATTTTTATTATTGTCATTCAAAAAATATCTCCTATAGATTAAAAAATAAAAATAAATATTTTAATATTTTTTGTTAACAGTTAAAAGTATTTTCTTCAAATTATAAAAATAATATAATTATTTTATCACTTTTTGGCTTTAGAGATATTATAGCCACTTGTTCAACTTTTTTTTGTATTATTTTTATCTAACCAAATATAAGAATGGAAAAAACATTTTCATCCCTTTTTATCTTATACAAAATATGATTATAAGTTACAAGATTTTGTTTTATCAAAGGTCATTCGCAAACAATTATTCCTTCATACTAAGCATAGCTTCAAAAAAAAAAAAAGGCTAAAGGAATGACAATCAATGGGTAGTTATTCAAATTTTAGATATTTGAATTAAAATTTAAAAATATGTTTAATATTCGAATTCTATTCAAATATGATAAAAATTCGTCTGTTTTAATATTTTCATTTAAAATATTCGATATCAGAAATTCATCAAGTATTTTTGAAATACCCCAAATTTATCAAACACAAATAAACGATATTTAAAGTGTCAAATACTTATATTTATAAGTATGTAATTATTAATTATTTTAAACAGTACATAAAAAATATTAACCTAATAAATAAATAGATAATAAATGCAATTTGTAGTATACATAATAAAAATTTATATATAATTAGTCTAATTACTATATAATATACAAATGTTAAATATTAGATATTAGATATCTTATCTCCACATTGGCATTAACAGATATCGAGTACTTGAAAACTAAGCCAAAACTACATGTTAATTGATTAGATATCAACTTTTAACATTTACCTCTTATTTAATATTAGATGAATATAAGCACTTTTTTAGATCAAAAATCACCGAATAACTAAAATGTAACATCTCTAAAAATTAAGATTTTTTAATTATTTAATATTTTATGAAATAAATGTATTAACCTTGAATAAAATGAATTTGAACTAAATGGCTTCAAATATGCAAAATACAAGGCGAATAGAATCCATGGGGATCTTTGAGATTTTAGGGGATTCAGAGGCAAAATCATCATTTTGTCACTTGGATGAATTTTAATAATTTTTTTATGAATAAAAAATTAAGAATTGGCATGATATATATATATATATATATATATATATATCAAAAGTTAGAAAATAATACACAGAAAATTATAAAATTTATTTCATAAAATTCTAAAATTATTAGGATTAGAAATGACTTCAAACAATTAAAAAGCTTATATAAAAATGAACTAAACCCTAAACCTTGAGTTAATTGCCTCAGGAGATTCAATGCAAAACGATCCATGGGGGACATAATCTAAAAATGTGGCATTAAAAAGGATATATAAGTAAAAAACAAATAAAGGTGCTTGTTTATTATAGTTCCACTAGGAGCAAAATGGTCATTTAGACCTTAAAATAATATAATATTAAAAAAATAAATAATAATAAAATATATGATTAAAGAACCTAAATAGGATCCACGTAGAGCCAAATGATATTAAAATATAGTAGAGAACTCAAAGAATGTAGGCCGAATAAAATATATGGAGAACCTACAAAAAGATTCATGGCAAAATGGAGATATTTTCTTAGAATCTAGCTGAAGAGGTGATGATGTGGCATCATGAGCAGGGAAAGTGATGATGCAGTGCCATGTGTGGAGAATTTTCTGGAGACTACATGTATTATGAAGCAATGACATTGGCTTACATCAACAAATCTTAGTAATCTCGCATTTTGCAAAAAAGTTATCACTAATATCATTGCTGACATCAGATGACATAGTTGCTAACTCAAGTAGTAATAAATACAAAGTTACTTTCATGAAAAAATGAGAAAAGTAATCGTGTTAAAAGTTTAACGACAATTAAATCCAACAGTTAATATTCATTTTTAAATTAAGATGTGATCTCAACCATTGATGTAATCCAATGACTTAGATTCTTTTTACTTTTAAAGATTAAATCGCAACCCTCCATTTAATCCAAAAGTTCACATCTAATCTCCATTTTCAAGACTTAATCTTAGCCATCCATTTGATCTAAACGTTTAGATCTTCCATCTTAAAACCATATTGAATCTTAACCATCCATTTAAACACACACAAACATTCATGTCACCTCCATACACAAACACACACACAAACATTCATGCCACCTCCATACACAAACACACACTCAGCCATTCGACCATAACAAGAAAGAAAAGAAGAAGGAGAGCCATGGCCAAGGAGGAGGAAGACAAAAGGAGAAAGAAGAAGGAAAAGACTATTAGGGGAAAAACAACACCATGAATTCAATGTAATATAGATAAATTCTCTTCTTCTTAGTTTTTTTTCTCTATTTTTCTCTGTAACTTTTCTCTTCCCATCTCCTTTGAGTTTCGGCCATGGCAAGAAGAAGATGAAAATTCTTGTTGTCTTATGAATCAATGGCAAGAAAAGATGGAGAATTCATATATGTAGTTTATGGATTCATATACTTCAAGAAAATCCCTAATTTTGGAAACTTTTCTATAAATTGTGCAACTTTGAATTCTAAGAAGCCATGGGAGAAATTAAAGAAAAAATAGTTGGGAGAATGATGGAAGAAAGCCTAAAGAAGAGATTGATTAATATAATTTTAGTTCTCATGAAGATTATGGCAAGTGTTCCTTGAAATTTATCTTAGTATAGACTTGAGAAATCTTATGATTTTGTAGAAATTGGTTTGGGCCTTTTATTTATCTCCCTGGATTATGTATTTTTGGCCATTTGGTAAGAGAAAAATGAAGAAAACACACTCTCACACATACACTTAGGCTTGGTCTCACACGCGTTCAGATCCTCTGCAAAGCGAAGCCCGTGCATAGTGTAACGACCGGGAAAAAGAAAAGAAAAGGGAAAAGAAAGGAAATGAAATTTCGAAATTTTCGGAATCCAGAATTTCTGCCAAGTCCTCTCGCAATAGCGAGAAATGGTCTCACTACAGCGAGAGAGCCAGTTCGCCACAGCGAAGGCGATTCTAGCTATAGCGAGTGCTGGCAGTAGCCCATACAAAAACCAGGGAGTTGCCCGCTGTAGCGGCGCCATAGCGAGAGTGAAGTCTGGAACTGACGCAATTTCGCCATAGCGAGTGGTAAATCTCGCCATAGCGAAGGGAACTGGCACGAGCTTGCCGTAGCGAAGGTTACACCTCGCCATAGCGAAGCCAGATTACACGAGCTCGCTATAGCGAAGGTTAGTTTTCGCCGTAGCGAGAGTCGGTCCGGAAGAGAGTAAATAGCGAGAATCAGACTTCATTAAACGCCCAAACTCATTTCTTCTCTCATACCTGCCCTAAGCTTCGACCCAAAGAGAGAAAAGAGGCGAGGAGAGTGTGAGAGATCAAGAGAAGGAGGAAGATTAAGGGAAAGGTAAGGTAACTTCTCCCATTTCTCTTCAGATTTCTGATCCCCTCCCTTTGCCCTTTTTTCCTGCGGTTTTATTTGTGTAAATGGACGGATTTTGGGTATGGGTCAGAAGAGGGAAAGTGGAAAACTCTTTTGAATCCTTGAGTTCTCTTTGAAAATGAGGTTTTCCACTACCATGGGAGCTTGAGAGAGAGAAAGGGGTAATGGCATTCTAGAGAGAGAACCCTAGGTTGTATGAGATAGAAGGGTTGCTCTAAATTAAAATTATAAGAGAGTAATTGCATGCTTTTGGTGTGTTTAGGCTCAAGTGAAACACCTCTATCAAGGTGTGTTTGTGAACCTAAGGAGGGAGAGGAGACATTGAAAGGAAAAGCTTGTGTTGGCTTTGGCTCTAAAGGTAGCTCTCTCTTTCACTCTTTCTTATAGCATTCTTGGTTGTAATAGTCATTGTATGATATGTATATGCTGAATGTGTGGAATATGCCATATGTTATTGCTTTGATGCATTGACTGTCAATATGCTTGTATGTTGAAATGTGAGATTGCTCGGGTGAGGTAGTGCCGAAAGTCCCTTGAGATGGGTGAGGTGAAGCCGAAAGTCCCTTGAGAATGGGTGAGACAAGGCCAAAAGTCTCAACCGAGTGAGGCCAAGTTAAAAGTCCTTAAACTCAGGTGAGGCCATCCAAAAGTCCCTAAACTCGAGTGAGGCTAGACCAAAAGTCCCTGGAGCTCATTTTTGGGCATTGTTGTGATTCCATAGCATGTACATTGTGTGTTGGTTGATTGAGAATGGCTAAGTGCTTATTCACATGCTTTGACTTGTTATATGCCTTAATTGCTTGATGGATTGAGTGCTTGAGCTACTGAGATTCTCCGAATCTCACCCCTTTCCCCTCCCAACTAATATGCTAGGTGGAGCTCAAGGAGAACCGAGCACCCACCAAGGAGCCTAGGAGCATGCATAGTTAGAGATATTACTTTCTTTTGATATTTTGATGTATATATGATGTAAAGTGGTGCCAAATGAAGATGTGCCCACTATTTTTAAGATGTAAAGTTTGTAACACATGTAGAAATATGAAAGGATGATGTATGAACTCTGTTATTAGCCAAAGTAATGGAAATGTGGGTTTTCACCCCTTTTTATGCATGAATGATATTATGTAAATTTGGCCATAGCATAGTGAGATTTGAATGTATGATGATTTGGAGCATATGGACACGTTAGATATACTAGTTTTATACTTTTGAACTTGTCCATGTGGAGTGAGAATGTGAGAGAGGCTATTTGGACCCGTTTTGGACCTTTAGGGTGCCAAAACCAGTATTTTTGTGAGCTCCGTCAAAGTATGACCAGATGAGCTCCGTTTGCCATGAAATTTGGCATGCCTCTAGAGTTTGTAGAAAGCTTCTTGAGAAGCTAAAGTAGGTAATATTCAGAGATTTAGAGAATATTTGGAGAATTGTTGAATTTGGGAGAATTTAATGGATTGGTCAGGTACTGTTCATCTAAACCAGAAAATGCAATCTGTGGCACTTTTAGACCAAATGGATTCCAAATGTGGTGAAATTTTATACACATAAACTACAAAATAAAAGTGACTTGTAGGAACTGGAATCACCCAAATCGGAGGTTTGTAGAGAGAGATTGAACCGACTGAAGTTCTGTATCAGCATCAGTGAGCTTATCTGACCCCCATCACTATTCCATCGGTTTTCGGGGTGCAGGAGCTACTGAACTGATCTGGACTTATTTTTCTCCTCTAGTAGACATCCGTATCTTTTCGAATTGGTATAATGTACCTAGATTGGATTTTTGTGGATTTAGTTATGAATTTTCGAAAGTCATGACAGAAAGCTGCACCAGAAACAGTGACAGCTGGACCTTCCTCCCATTTTCGATGTCACACTTGGTCCAAATGCTGAGATTTTAATTGGGAATGATTTTTCGTGTAAATTTAACACTTAGAGCTTTCCACAAAGCTAAAGTTTACTGCATTCCCATTTTTCTACAATTTCTTATGAGTTTCCAAACTTAGAGCCAAATTATGACTTTTGGGCCCAAGTGAGAAAATGTAATTTTTATAGTTTTCGGCTCTATACCCGTGGCCTATGGTTTGTTTTATGCTATGTATGAGTCATCTATATGGAGTTTGAGTTGAGGATGCTTGAGATGGGTTCACAGGACCCACGGGGTAAAAGATGAGTATATGAAACCCCGGTTCATAGCATGTAAATGCCACGGGAGAGTAGTGACTCTTTGGAAATCATATGGAACCGAGCCTATGGAGAGGCTAGGTAGTGAAAGGAGATTAAGGTGTCACATTTTTGGTATCAGAGCAAAGGTTCAGGCACTTTTGCTCAATGATAGGCTCTTGAAGTATGTGAATTACTTGTGTTTGGTGTGAATGGTCATGGAAGTTGTAGCATCCTTGCATAAGTGTTGTGATATTATTGTGAACTGAGGATTGCTATTTTCTTTCAGACATGGTTGAGACTAGACGGGGCAGGAGTAGAGGCAGAGGCAGAGGCAGACTGCCCAGGGCTCAGAGAGATGAGCCAGAGGTTCCTACTGAGACTAGGGTTCCTCTGCAGGCCATCATGGATAGATTAGACCGGTATGAGGCCATGATGGGCCAGCACCAAGAGATGCTGGAGCAACAGAGGTACATTGCCCAGCAGCAGCATGATATGATCATGCATCTGCAAAATACCCTGGCTAGGCAAGAAGAAGCCAGAAGGGATGCCTCTGGACCGTAACCATCTACCTCCAGCATTCCACCTATACCTCCCCAGGAGCCTGCTGCTCCACAGACCCAGACGCCTATCCAGAAAGTATTGAAGCAATTTAGGCAGAACAATCCATCCTCATTTGACGAGGAATTGGATGCGGATAAGGCGGAGGCTTGGGTCATGCAGCTTAAGAAAATCTTCTCAGTGATGGATTGTACCATTGAGCAGAAAGCCCAGTTAGCCACCTTCATGCTAGAAAAAGAGGCTGATAGATGGTGGGAGAGTGCGAAACTACTGATGGATACCAAGAATATACAGATCACTTGGGAGACATTCTTGGTTGAATTTTATGAGAAGTATGTCCCAAGTTCAGTGAGGAAGAAGAAAGAGATGGAGTTCATGAGTTTGAGATAGACTGATGAGATGACTGTGGACCAGTATGTGGCCAAGTTTATAGAGCTGTCTCGGTATTCCTCTTACCTCCAGAGGTATGATGATGAACCCTGGAGATGTGAGCAGTTTGAGACTGGTTTGAGGCCCCTAATTAGCGACAGAGTCACTCCACAGCGGATCAGAAAGTTTAATACTCTGGTAGAGGTCAGTAGGGTGATTGAGACGAACTTGTAAATTATCATGCCTACTGTGACGACGGCTAGTTAGAAGAGGGTTCCGGATTTGAAGAGGTCGAAACCAGAAGAGGGCTCTAGTTTGACCCCTAGTACCAAGAAAAGAGGCAAGGGGCCATGGAGTAGAAGGCCGCAGCGAGGTGTGCCACCTCCTCGGGGTCAGTCATCCTTCCAGCAGTCTCCGGTGACATGTTATAAGTGTGGGAAGCCGGGGCACATTGCTAGACACTGTCCTCAGATGGAGACAGTGCCTCCTCCTAGACCACAGACCCAGGGCCGAGTGTTCGCCCTTATTCAGCAGGAAGCCAGCGCATCTCCCAGTTTGATTCGAGGTACGCTTTTAGTGAATGGCTTCCCTGTAGTTGCTATGTTTGATTCGGGTGCTAGTCACTCATTTATATCTTATGATTGTGTGAGGAAATTGGGTCTGGTTGTTAGTGTCTTGCCCTTTGACTTATCTGTCATTACACCCACTGGAGGCCACGTGGTCACTTCCCATACTTGCTTAAATGTCACTGTCCAATTTAACCATTGTCATACCACTCTTGATTTGGTTTGTATGCATTTTCATGAAATTGATTTGATTATTGGTATGAACTGGTTAGCTGCAAATAATGCCATACTTGATTGTAAACACCGAACCATCTCCTTACCTGCTTGTGGGACCATACCTAGGGTAGGAGCAGAGTTATCCTTTATGACTACTGCCCAGGCTGAGAGATATTTGGAGTGTGGATGTCAAGGGTTTCTAGTCTTTTTCTCTATTTGGGCTGAGGAAGAAGAAGGGATAGAGGAGATCCCAGTTGTTAGGGAATTCCCGGAGGTTTTCCCTAGAGAGTTTGACTTTAATGGCCTACCTCCTAAGAGAGAATTAGAGTTCCCTATAGACATAGTGCCTGGTGCTGGACCGGTGTCCAAAGCTCCTTACAGGATGGCTCCCGCCGAGCTTGCTGAGTTGAAAGCGCAGGTAGAGGAATTGTTAGAGAAAGGGTTTATCCGCCCTAGTGTTTCACCTTGGGGCGCTCCGGTGTTGTTTGTGAAAAAGAAAGATGGTAGCTTGCGGTTGTGCATAGATTACAGAGAGTTGAATAAAGTTACCATCAAGAATAAATATCCTCTCCCTAGAATTGATGATCTGTTAGATCAGTTGGCTGGGGCATCTATGTTTTCTAAGATAGATCTTAGATCTGGTTACCACCAGTTGAGAGTGAGAACTGAGGACGTCTCTAAGACGGCTTTCAGAACGAGATATGGGCACTATGAGTTCCTTGTGATGCCATTCGGGTTGACGAATGCGCCTGCTGTGTTCATGGATTATATGAACAGGATATTCAGACCGTATCTAGATCAGTTTGTGGTGGTCTTTATTGATGATATTTTAGTGTACTCCCGATCTTTTGAGGAGCACGAGCGGCATTTGAGACTAGTCCTAGAGACCTTGAGAGAGAAAAGGTTGTATGCCAAACTGAGTAAATGTGAGTTTTGGCTGACCGAGGTGCGATTCTTAGGTCATGTGATCTCACGAGATGGGGTAGCAGTGGATCCCCATAAAGTTGAGGCTGTGTTACAGTGGGATAGACCTAGAACGATCACCGAAGTCAGGAGTTTCCTAGGTTTGGCAGGGTATTACAGACGATTTATTCAGGACTTTTCTCGAATGGCCTTACCACTGACGAGGCTAACCAGGAAAGATACACCGTTTGTGTGGGATGAGAGATGTGAGAAGAGTTTCCAGGAGTTGAAACTCTGTTTGACCACTTCCCCTGTGCTGATTATCCCTGACCCTAGTGAACCATTTGTGGTTTATTGTGATGCTTCGGGCAAAGGGTTAGGATGTGTGTTGATGCAGCAGGGTAGAGTAGTGGCATATGCCTCGAGGCAGTTGAGACCTCATGAGGAGAATTACCCCACACATAACCTGGAGTTAGCTGCCGTAGTGTTTGCTCTTAAAATTTGGAGACACTATCTGTATGGTGCGACCATAGAGATCTATGGTGACCACAAGAGTCTGAAATACCTGTTTGATCAGAGAGAACTCAATATGAGACAGAGGAGATGGATGGAATTCTTGAAAGATTATGATTATGTGTTGAAATATCATCCGGGTAAGGCCAATGTGGTGGCAGACGCCCTGAGTAGAAATTCCATCCATGTAGCCCATATGATGATTAGGGAGCAGGAGCTCCTAGAGAAGTTCAGAGAGTTGAACCTCTCTTGTCAGGTGGTATCGGGTAGATTATATCTGAGTGAAACCTGAATTGAGAATATCTTGAGAACCCAGATCTTAGATGCTCAAAGAGAGGATGAGTTCCTGAAACGGATCAGGAATGAGATCACCCAAGGTAAGACCTCAGATTACAAGTTGTCTGAGGATGGCATGATAGTATATCGGGATAGAATCTGTGTGCCTAGTCAGAATGAGTTGAGAGAAAGTATTCTGGAAGAGGCGCATAAGAGTAAGTATACTATCCACCCAGGTGCCACCAAGATGTATCAGGATGTGAAAAAGATTTTCTGGTGGCCAGGGATGAAAAGTGATGTGACGGATTATGTGGCTAGATGCCTAGTGTGTCAGAGGATAAAGATTGAACATCAGAAACCGGCTGGGTTGTTGCAACCACTAGATATCCCTGAGTGGAAGTGGGATAGTATAGCCATGGATTTCTTCATGGGGTTACCCAGGACATCCTCTGGACACGATGCTATATGGGTAGTTGTGGATAGACTGACGAAGTCTGCACACTTTTTAGCTATTAAGGCTACTTATACACTGGATAGATTGGCCCAGTTGTATATCAGAGAGATAGTGCGACTTCATGGAGTGCCCAATAGCATAGTTTCGGATAGAGACCCCAGGTTCACATCGAACTTTTGGAGGTCATTACAGCATGCCTTAGGGACGAGATTGCGGTTTAGTACTGCATATCACCCCCAAACAGATGGTCAGACTGAAAGGACCATCCAGACATTAGAAGATATGTTGAGGGCATTTGTGTTAGAAATGAAAGGGAACTGGGATGTGTATTTACCGTTAGCAGAGTTTGCTTATAATAATAGTTACCATTCCAGTATCCAGATGGCCCCTTATGAGGCTTTGTATGGGAGAAAGTGCAGATCCCCTCTGTGTTGGGTTGAGTTAGGTGAGAGGAGTATGATAGGACCTGAGATTGTGGACCAGACCACCCGACAGATAGAATTGATTAGAAAGAGGCTTCTCACGGCCCAAAGTAGACAGAAAAGCTATGCTGATAAGCGTAGGAGGCCGTTAGAGTTTGAGGTTGGAGACCATGTGTTTATACGAATATCTCCAATGACGGGAGTAGGTCGGTCAATGAGGGTAAGGAAGCTCAGTCCTAGGTATATTGGTCCGTTTGAAATCCTTGAGAAAATTAGACCCGTGGCTTACCGAATAGCCTTGCCTCCTAACCTAGCCCAAATACACAGTGTTTTTCATGTCTCCCAGTTGAAAAAGTATTTACCAGATTCCTCACATGTCATAGAATATGAGCATGTGCAATTGCAGGAAGATCTTTCCTATGTAGTGAAACCGGAGAGAATTGTGGATGCTAAGCTGAAACAGCTGAGAAGCAAGAGCATTCCTCTGGTGAAAGTGATCTGGAGAGGTCTGACATCTGAGGAAGCAACCTGGGAATTGGCGGATGAGATGAGGCAGAAATATCCAGAATTATTCCCTTGAGGTAAGTTTTTTTTAAATTTCGAGGATGAAATTTCTTTTAAGAGGGGTAGAAATGTAACGACCGGGAAAAAGAAAAGAAAAGGGAAAAGAAAGGAAATGAAATTTGGAAATTTTCGGAATCCAGAATTTCTGCCAAGCCCTCTCGCAATAGCGAGAAATGGTTTCGCTACAGCGAGAGAGCTAGTTCACCACAGCGAAGGCGATTCTAGCTATAGCGAGTGCTGGCAGCAGCCCATACAAAAACCAGGGAGTTGCCCGCTGTAGCGGCGCCATAGCGAGAGTGAAGTCTGGAACTGACGCGATTTCGCCATAGCGAGTGGTAAATCTCGCCATAGCGAAGCGAACTGGCACGAGCTCGCCGTAGCGAAGGTTACACCTCGCCATAGCGAAGCCAGATTACACGAGCTCGCTATAGCGAAGGTTAGTTTTCGCCGTAGCGAGAGTCGGTCCGAAAGAGAGTAAATAGCGAGAATCAGACTTCATTAAATGCCCAAACTCATTTCTTCTCTCATACCTGCCCTAAGCTTCGACCCAAAGAGAGAAAAGAGGCGAGGAGAGTGTGAGAGATCAAGAGAAGGAGGAAGATTAAGGGAAAGGTAAGGTAACTTCTCCCATTTCTCTTCAGATTTCTGATCCCCTCCCTTTGCCCTTTTTTCCTGCGGTTTTATTTGTGTAAATGGACGGATTTTGGGTATGGGTCAGAAGAGGGAAAGTGGAAAACTCTTTTGAATCCTTGAGTTCTCTTTGAAAATGAGGTTTTCCACTACCATGGGAGCTTGAGAGAGAGAAAGGGGTAATGGCATTCTAGAGAGAAAACCCTAGGTTGTATGAGATAGAAGGGTTGCTCTAAATTAAAATTCTAAGAGAGTAATTGCATGCTTTTGGTGTGTTTAGGCTCAAGTGAAACACCTCTATCAAGGTGTGTTTGTGAACCTAAGGAGGGAGAGGAGACATTGAAAGGAAAAGCTTGTGTTGGCTTTGGCTCTAAAGGTAGCTCTCTCTTTCACTCTCTCTTATAGCATTCTTGGTTGTAATAGTCATTGTATGATATGTATATGCTGAATGTGTGGAATATGCCATATGCTATTGCTTTGATGCATTGACTGTCAATATGCTTGTATGTTGAAATGTGAGATTGCTCGGGTGAGGTAGTGCCGAAAGTCCCTTGAGATGGGTGAGGTGAAGCCGAAAGTCCCTTGAGAATGGGTGATACAAGGCCAAAAGTCTCAACCGAGTGAGGCCAAGTCAAAAGTCCTTAAACTCGGGTGAGGCCATCCAAAAGTCCCTAAACTCGGGTGAGGCTAGACCAAAAGTCCCTGGAGCTCATTTTTGGGCATTGTTGTGATTCCATAGCATGTACATTGTGTGTTGGTTGATTGAGAATGGCTAAGTGCTTATTCACATGCTTTGACTTGTTATATGCCTTAATTGCTTGATGGATTGAGTGCTTGAGCTACTGAGATTCTCCGAATCTCACCCCTTTCCCATCCCAACTAATATGCTAGGTGGAGCTCAAGGAGAACCGAGCACCCACCAAGGAGCCTAGGAGCATGCATAGTTAGAGATATTACTTTCTTTTGATATTTTGATGTATATATGATGTAAAGTGGTGCCAAATGAAGATGTGCCCACTATTTTTAAGATGTAAAGTTTGTAACACATGTAGAAATATGAAAGGATGATGTATGAACTCTGTTATTAGCCAAAGTAATGGAAATGTGGGTTTTCACCCCTTTTTATGCATGAATGATATTATGTAAATTTGGCCATAGCATAGTGAGATTTGAATGTATGATGATTTGGAGCATATAGACACGTTAGATATACTAGTTTTATACTTTTGAACTTGTCCATGTGGAGTGAGAATGTGAGAGAGGCTATTTGGACCCGTTTTGGACCTTTAGGGTGCCAAAACCAGTATTTTTGTGAGCTCCGTCAAAGTATGACCGGATGAGCTCCGTTTGCCATGAAATTTGGCATGCCTCTAGAGTTTGTAGAAAGCTTCTTGAGAAGCTAAAGTAGGTAATATTCAGAGGTTTAGAGAATATTTGGAGAATTGTTGAATTTGGGAGAATTTAATAGATTGGTCAGGTACTGTTCATCTAAACCAGAAAATGCAATCTGTGGCACTTTTAGACCAAATGGATTCCAAATGTGGTGAAATTTTATACACATAAACTAGAAAACCAAAGTGACTTGTAGGAACTAGAATCACCCAAATCGGAGGTCTGTAGAGAGAGATTGAACCGACTGAAGTTCTGTATCAGCATCAGTGAGCTTATCTGACCCCCATCACTGTTCCATCGGTTTTCTGGGTGCAAGAGCTACTGAACTGATCTGGACTTATTTTTCTCCTCTAGTAGACATCCGTATCTTTCCGAATTGGTATAATGTGCCTAGATTGGATTTTTGTGGATTTAGTTATGAATTTTCGAAAGTCATGACAGAAAGCTGCACCAGAAACAGTGACAGCTGGACCTTCCTCCCATTTTCGATGTCAAACTTGGTCCAAATGCTGAGATTTTAATTGGAAATGATTTTTCGTGTAAAGTTAACACTTAGAGATTTCCACAAAGCTAAAGTTTACTGCATTCTCATTTTTCTACAATTTCTTATGATTTTCCAAACTTAGAGCCAAATTATGACTTTTGGGCCCAAGTGAGAAAATGTAATTTTTATAGTTTTCGGCTCTATACCCGTGGCCTATGGTTTGTTTTATGCTATGTATGAGTCATCTATATGGAGTTTGAGTTGAGGATGCTTGAGATGGGTTCACAGGACCCACGGGGTAAAAGATGAGTATATGAAACCCCGGTTCATAGCATGTAAATGCCACGGGAGAGTAGTGACTCTTTGGAAATCATATGGAACCGAGCCTATGGAGAGGCTAGGTAGTGAAAGGAGATTAAGGTGTCACACATAGCACTTGCGCAGCGTCAAAACAACACCATTCTATCCAGTCCAGCCAATCACATCTGTCCATCGTCAGCTAATCCTATCCATCCACTAAAATAAATGAAATGATGCATTTTTTAACTCATCTCATTTGACAAATCCAGGCCGTTCATTTCACACAATCTCAGCCGTCCGTTATTAATGCCATTAAATCCTTGCATCAGCCACTTGCACAAGATGCGTTTCGTCCTGTTCCATCCTCCTACATTCTTCATCAGTGGCGAAAAAGTGCAGATGAAAAATCTCAGCTCCAAGGTGGGATTTTTATAGGCTAGATAATCAACCATTCAGCTCCAAGGTGCAAAACAGACTTATTATCACGCCGCTAATGACCAGAACGTAGGAGGATGAAAGCAAGGTGCAAAATAGACTTCTTATCACGCCATTAATGACCAGAACACAAGAGGATGAAAGCAAGGTGTTTGTGCAATATAATGGTTGATTATCTAGCCCATAAAAATCCCACCTTGGAGCTGAGATTTTTTGTATGCACTTTCCCGCCACTATTGAACAATGTAGGAGGATGGAACAGGACGAAACGTGTCTCTTGTAGGTGGCTAATGCAAGGATTTAATGGCATTAATAACGAACGGCTGAGATCGTGCGAACTGAACGGCCTAGATTTGTCAAATGAGATGAGTTAAAAAACGCATCATTTCATTTATTTCAGTGGATAGTTAGGATTAGCTGATAATGGACAGATGCGATTGGCTAGATTGGACAGAACGGCGTCATTTGGACGTTGCGCACAAGCTTCACTTCGCAAAGGTTCTGAACGCGTCTCACACACATAATATACCTAGGATAAATTTTTCACAAAATAAAAAATAAATTAGGATAATCTACACTAACAATAAATCTTTCTCTCTCTATTTCTTCTTAGACTTACTCCTATCCTGTTTTTTCTTATATTTTTTTCCCTCTTCATCTTTCTCTCTCTCTCTTACTTTTTCTATGAAAGAATATAATTAAAAATAATTTTAAAACATAAACGATAAAAAGCGTAGCTACCCCACAGAACCCAATTACATAGATTTCATATTCGTCAATTGTGGAATGTGAGTACTTCCATAACAAAGAGAGGGAGAGGAGTCGCAAATACACCATAAACAAAGAGCAGACATTTATTATGAGTCATGTGAATGCGAGTGAGTTAATTAATGATCTGTCTGACTTTTGCATTCAAATCTTGAATTTAACTATAACAGCTGAAAGAACAAAATTTAGCCATCTTTAAAAGAAAAAGAAACAAATCAAGAAAAATTCAAAAACAAGTCCCCTAGTATGTTTTCAGGCAAGACATAAGCATTAAGTGAGACTAAATAAAAATTCGTGACAAAGATAATCAAAATTCTTTAGTTTACTTTAATTTTCTGAAATAATACGAAAATTACCTGATCAATACAATAAAAGAACGAAGAAGATCCTCATGAAATTAATATTATCCAAAAGTAAATTGTATGACAAGGTTAACTTCAAAAAAATAAAATAAAATAAAACCAACGTACTTTTATTGATAAAATAATAATAAAGTACAGACGGTAAAGAATAGTTAAAAGAATAAAAGAATAGGACTTTAAAATCATACATGCATCATCATTAGCTCTAAGGAATTCATCCCTAATTAAAACTAATTAAACTATATATAATGAGCCTGTGGCATGAAAGGATTCTTGGGATGATCCTTGTTCACAACCTGTAGGATCCCATCAAACTTTTCTTGCGGATCTTGAAGCCCCACACAAAGATCATAAAGAGGGACGGTAGCGATAGTGGTGGAGCTTAAGCTTTGACAAACATCATGAAGAGACATCAACTTGGTGACGCTGAACCAGGTTCTGAGCTTCTCTGGGTGGAGGTAACGGCACAAACACGGTGTAGTTCCGCTGCGAAAGATCTCGTTGTAGTTCCGGCAACAAGCTTCGGTCGGTTTAGGAAACCTAACGTCACCTTCCAAGTAATGCGCACAGGTAGTGAGCTTTGCATGATGGTGAATGCATTTAACCGGTGATGAAGGAGAGCTGGTGGCCACGGGGGCAGCAAAGGCAGTGGTTGCTGCCACCAACAAAAAAAGCAGCAGAAGACAAGTCTTCATTGATGATGAAGAAGCCATCGGAAAACGAGAAACGAGGTCGAAGATAGTCTCTTAATTTCGTTGAGAATGTGGTAGTGAGGAGTGCATTTTATAGCTACAGTTGATGAGGTAGAGGTGTTTAATTAGGAGTTTTACTTTCGCTGGAATGCAAACTCCATGTTATCAATTATTTATTATAATTTATGAGATACTTATCAACTTCTATTCATATATATATATATATATATATATAATTAGTTTCTTTTTTTAAACTTGATTTGATTAAATCCAATTAAAAATTTGTGCTAGGAAGGGAATGCCAAGTCTTTTGGATAGAGGGTGTGGTATATAGATAATTAAAGAGGTTGATTACCTTTAGGATTTCTACTTCTGATAAAAACTAGAATAAATTAAATATCACAAATTTGATTTTATTTTGTGATGGCAAATTTTATCCAAATCCAAAATTCATCTATTTAGTTAAATAAAATATCCAGTTAACTCAATCTAATATCTAATAAAATAATAATATATAAATTTAGGTATGCTTAATTCATTTTCTTAATGGAAAATAATTGATGAATAATAGATTATTCGTTTGTGACTTTTTTTTCACTATCTTTTCATCTTTTATAAGTATTATTTCAATTATTGTGATTTTTGTAAAATCTGAAGATTTTATTTTGTTGAAATTATTGCAATCTATCAAATCGAATTAGACGAAATGAAAAAGAAAAAAAAATAGAAGGATTGAATAGATTATATCTCTTTATGAATGGGTTCATATCAATACATTGGACATCCATTTACAAAATAGGTTATGAATATGGATTAAATCTTTTTTTCCCCCAAATATTTATATAGATTCTAAATGGACCAAGGCATATTTTAATCTAATTCATAATCAGCTCAAACCACTGCATGTCACCTTTAATTATATTACTACTTTGCTTTTTTTAAAATTATCATTATGATGGCTTTTTATTAATCTTTTACTTTCCTTATTTTCGTGCGTTTAAGAATGTTATGTTGTTATTAGAAAAAAGTTTTGCCTCCGGAAGTAAATTAATTTAATCAGAATAAGATGACATGACCATTTTCGGGTCATTTAAATTATATCATTTGCATGAAGTCCTGCCAACGGCCTTCTCTATGTTTCTCAAACACTAGTGTTTAAGCCTCTAAGATTTAGTCCTATGATTTATTGGATGGGGCCAATTGCTGGATCTTTGACATGGGCTTAGAAGTTGGCTCGGTGCCTAAGAGTAAACAAACCTTGGGCCATCATGGGGTCCCACCCCATGTGTAGGAACTCAATCATTCAACAGAACCTGGAGCAAAATCGGCGGCGGCGGGAACCTCGGCGGTCGCCTCCAGTGTAACCGTCGGAGTGGCACACGGAAGGGCAGTTGTGGTCGCTTACACACATCCCTCTAAACCTATGGCTCTTTGACTCGCAGTGTCTCGCCTCGCTCTGCATCACCATCTCTTCTCCATGCATATTCATTCGCCCATTACTCAATATTATATAAATAATTACACCAAATTATAAATGGCATATCTTGAAAACCCCAGGGCCTGAAAAGCGGGCCCTCTCCATATATCATGCAACTTCACCAACACGTGAAACAAACAGGATATTACTGATGATGTGTTTATAGCCCAAGTGGGTGTCCCAGAGATTTCGAAATTGAAGGAATTAAGTAATGTCGGTAAATTTAATTAAGAGACATGGAGACCTCACACTTACACAATATAGAATTTGAAATGTTAAACTGTGTAGAGAAATTTGTCTTTTGAATTATATGCATACATGTTTTGTTTCATAAAAGACATTTGTTCGGTGGTTGTCACTCGACCGACCTGGCCATACAAATATAGGGAACAGCTGGCTCAGGGACTCGAGGACATGCATCCACAGCTTGCCCATTCTGTGCTCCCCAGCCGCTAACTACTGACACAAAATATTCGGAGAAAATTATATTGATTTTTTTCTTTAAAATGTACTTAAATTATACTTATATTTTTTCTATTCTTTTAACATTTAATATAATTTTTAAAAAAATTGTCATAAAAAATTAATTTTTATAGAATATGATACTATAATATTACAGTAAAAATAATTACATAATTTCATTTTTAAAAAATGTATTATTGTATAAAAAAAATTATTTGCACCAGTTTGTCCTTGGACTAGTTAGGCTAGGCCTTTATATATATATATATATATATATATACACACACATACATATAATTGTGAAGATAGAATTTTGATTTTTTTTAAAAAAGAGTGATCCATATTTAACAAAAGAAATATCCCATATTCAACCAAAAAAATATAGATTTAAATAAATAAATGAGGTCAAGTTGGTTGGTTTGAGCATCTAACTTAGCTTGGGACCCAATCTAGCTTGAGGACAAGTCTCTATTGTCAGGCTTGACATTTTTGCCCAATTTGCATGTTGACCCAGATCAGTGGCTCACTTAATACAACTTCACCAAGCCAAGTTGGTTGACCCATACTGAGACATGAACACCCTTGTTGGTACTTGATTTTTATTTCGTATACTTATTTGGCAAAAAATAAAATAATATATCAATAATTTAAAATTCAAATTAGTCATTAAATCATGAGAGAACCAATTCACAAGTCACTAATTTGATTATGATCAAATTTTTGGGGGTGTATAATTGATTTAAGTGTAAGAACCAACATATTTATATTCCTTAAAATTTATATTTGTACATTATTTTCTAGTTTAATTGATGAAATATGAAACAACTTTGGATAGATGTCAAATTATATTAAAAAAATATACATGATAAAAAATGTTAATCAAATTGTTGATTTTATAAAAAAGTTCATGTTACGAAAAGTTATCCAATGGTATAGTGTTATTTTTATTGACATTGGTAATTGATATCATGCGCGTGTGTGTGCATGGGCCATTAAAAAACTTCAAGAGCGAGTGGTAAAATTGGAAGGCAACTTGGTGAAGGTTGAGAAAGATGTCGACATCGCTATAAACGATGTCAAGTGTTTAAAACATGTTAATGGCAAACTTGCTAATGTAAACACCCTGTTAACAAAGGCTAAAATAAAATTTAAAGAGAAGGCTACAAAGGAAGCTAGGATGTTTGAGGCTCTTAAGGAAGAGTGTGAATGACTTTGACGAAAGAAAAGGCGTCATCACAAGTAGTATTTGAATCACGCTTTCCTCAACGGGGTGAGGAATTTCACTTTTTGTAGTGAGGAGTGTAATGTCCAATTTTTCTTAAAAGGCCCTGAAATGTAAGATTTTTAAAGGAAGTTCTAAAAATTGAATGGGTAATCGACAAATGAAATTAGAGTAATAATCTAAACCTTTAAAAATGAAGATTTGAGGCTTAAGTTACCCAGAAACCTGAGCCAGACAAGCTAGTAAAATTTGTTAAAGAGAGGTGGGGCATTTTCGTAATTTTTAGACATTTTGAAAAACTCATACGAGAAATTTTTAAACAAAAAATTTGAGCTTCTTGAAATTCTTAGAGGCCCTGAAAACTATGGGAACCCCCACAACAGTTGAAACTCTTCCAGTGAGCGATTTCGGCCATCAGTAAACTGAAACTTTGATTGAATAGTTTGGAATAGGTTTAAATATATTTTGAGTGAAACCAAAGTCCTTTTATAAGTTTGAGAGCCTAAATATTATGATGAAAAGGACAAGTTTCGAAAAGGAGTTGAATTGAGGCCAAATGGAGAAACCATGATTTAGGGACTAAATTAAAAAGTGAAAAAGTATGTTAACTTTACATTTTTATCTCTTAAAACATCCAGCCATTTGCTCCAGCCTTAATTGATGCTTTGCTGGTCTGAAAATAGAGCTGAGAGAGCCTCTTGCTAGAGTACCAAGAAAGGCAGAAGAAGGAAAGAAAGATCAAGTAAAAAAGGGTAAGAAATTTAAGCTTTTTCTTACTTTCTCCTTTCCTACCCTTGTTCTCTTCTTTCCTTTCTCTTCTCCCATGATTTTGATCATTGTATTAAGGTTGATCCAAGTCTGATTTAGTATGAAGAAGAGAGAAATTAAAAGGAGTCTTGGAAGCTTTAAAAAGCACCTTTGGAAAGCTTGGAATTAAGGTAAGATACATAGATTAAACTTGCTCCATCTTACTTCTTCCGTTCTTGTCCATTTCGTCTAGAATAAGACCTATTTAGGAAAGGATGATTTCTGGTCTTAGGAAGGTAGAAAGGAGGGTTTTGAAGCATAAGAAGTAGGATTACCCAATTGAAAGCAAAAGAAAAGCCTCAAAATTCAAGTTCCTCCACCTAGGGAATTTGATATGTATAGACAAATCTAAAACTTTCTAAGGGTTGTGTGACTTATGTAAGAGAATGAATGAGGTCCTAAGGTAATTAGGAAGTTGTACAAGTGGCCAATTGCATAAGAAAACAAACAAAACTCCATCGGATCCCTTATGGTGTGTCTCTTGGCCTCAAGTGCTACAAGGTACCTAAGGAGAGTTTTTTTTTTTATTCCAAAGGTAGAAGAGGCTTAGACATGAATTATTGATGTTAGAGTAACCAATGAATTGAATTTAGAAAGTTTAGTTTGTAAGATGGAAGTTTAGGTCCCATTTAGACATAAAGGAGCAACTTAGAGTTCGGCTTCTTGGATTGAGTTTATGATGACTTTGATGAATTTATATGGAATGAGAATTGGGAGCCAAGAGTATGATTTCAAGTGGTTGCT
This sequence comes from Erythrophleum fordii, assembly GCA_032878935.1. Taxonomy (NCBI): domain Eukaryota; kingdom Viridiplantae; phylum Streptophyta; class Magnoliopsida; order Fabales; family Fabaceae; genus Erythrophleum; species Erythrophleum fordii. The sequence continues at coordinate 613,908 of JAVQMF010000025.1, read as the reverse complement.
TCATTGTGTCATATATGGACCATATTAGAGTTGTAAAACCAAGTGAGCTTGCATAGAGTTTGTATGAAGCTAGATTTGGTTCCAAGAGTGTAATTAGATCTCATTTGATGTATCTAGGCTAAGAGAATCAAGATCTCCCTAATTGTGTGTATTTGGTCGAGAAAAGCAAGTGAAGTGCAAAGGGGAAAACTTGTCTTCCCTAGTGTAATGTAGCTCTCTAACATTTCTCTCATGCATTACTTGATTCATTGCTTGTCTTAGATTGCTTATGTGTGTGTTTAACAATTGTGAAATGTTTATAGTCGTTGGATTAGAGTCTTGGTGCCTTAACTTGTTCTATGAAGTTGTTTTGCTGTGAAATGGCTTGAATGGGTTTGGTAAGGCTAAAAGTCCCTTGAGAATAGTAAGGAAGAGCCAAAGTCCCTAAGAGTGGGCAAGACAAGACCAAAAGTCTAAAAAAAAAGTAAAAGTAAGTCAAAAGTCCCTAGATATGGGTGAGGCAAATCCAAAAGTCCCAAGAATATGGGTGAGGCTAAACCAATAACCCATAGAGCCCATGTTTAAGTTATTTGAATTGGATTGACATGAGATTTATGGCTATGCATGATTCTAAAAGCTTTCATGATATGCTTGCATCCCTTGATTTGTAATTGCATCATATATATATGTTTGAAAGGATAAAAGAGCTATTAGAATTTTTTGAATCTCACTCTTTTCCCCACATATTTGTTGTTGCCTATGTGAAGCCCAAGGACCAAGTGGAAGAGGTAATGTGGCTTGAAGTAAAGAGTTTGACACTAGAATAGGGATTTTTGGTACTCGAATGACAAGAGTAATGTACAAGAGTTATATGTATGATGTAAGTGGTTAAACATATGTAAATTCATGTATTTATAATGAATGAAAGGATTCTAGAACCAATTATGTATGTATGTATGTTTTTTACATCCATGTGCTTAGTTGGGCTTGTGTAATCTTGCATGTGAGAGTAAGTAAGGAAGTGTTTTTAAGTTGTATAAGTAATTAGACCTCTTAGACAAGTCTTGTATGCTATTTTTATGATATTTTTAACCTTTCTCACGTGCTCAAAAATTCATGGTTAGGGTAGGAGAGCATTTGAACTCATTTTGACCCCAAATGATGCCTAAAATTCTCATTTTTGTACCTTATACTCCAAGTTGACCAAAGGAACGAATTTAAGGTTGGAATTTGGCATAAATATAAGTCTCATCTAGAGCTTTTTTTTAAGCTAAGAACCATATTATTTAGAGTTATAAAGAATTAATTATGAATTTTTAAAGTTTGGACAATTATATAGATTTGGTCAAGTTGCTGTTTATATGGTCAATTTGTGTTTATGTATCATTCGAGGGCCAAATGAAATCCAATGCTTATGAAGTTTTACAAACATAAACTAGAAATAATAAACTTTCTGTAACAATTAAGAGCACCCTAATTGGAGGTCTGTAGAGGGAGAACTGAATTTTTAAAGTTGATAGTCAGTATCAGGCCAAATTAAGAGAAAGAGAAGGGGATTAAGTTATATAACAAGTACCTTTGCTGATTTTGAGTTTAGAAGTGAGAAATAGTGGATTTCTTACTTAGAACTCTAGCCTCCCTCTCAAAGTGCGAAAATGCCTCTTGTGTTTGTGTTTTAGCAAAGTGGGGAGGGGCTGCATGTGTTTAAGGTTTTAATTAGGTTTAAGTTAGATCCTAAATGGGTTATGGGGTGACCCAAATGTCCAATTCCAAGTGGGTTTCATATTTAAGCCTTGTTGGCCAGCTTTCATGTATTGGGCTGTAGGATTTTAATTGGGTTAGACCAAGTTTGAAAAACTCAATTGATTTGAGTCTGCACAAGGGTTATTGGGTCATTTATAAGAGCTTATGTAAGTTGGGTCTTGGGTCTCTAATTTATTAAATTGAATTGGGTCATCACTAGGTGTTCTCTCTTGGGCCAAGTCTCACAATAAAAGGTTAGATTTGCACCTAAAATCCTTAGGCTTCCAATAGTCTCTAACCATGGCCTATTTAATTTAATTTAATTATTTAATTTAATTTAAGTCTAGATGGGGTTTCTAATCTAATTAAATCTCAAACCCATATTATTAATTTACTTCTCTCTAGATTTCTATTCACATAGTTTGTCCAATTATTTCTTAATAATTATTCTTAATTATGCTTAATCCATAATTAACACCTTAATTAATTTTAGGGTGTTACATCTAGGAAGCACGGATATGGGTACGCGTATCGGATATGCCACGATACGATATATGAAATACGACAATTTCTAAAATTTTAAGATATAGGTATGGGAATATATATATATTTATTTATTTATTTATTCAATAATCTAATACATTAAAAACTAAATTAAATCATAAATAAGATACAATAGCCATAGGAAGGGGTACCCTAATATTGGAGATTAGTTGCAGCAATCAGAGCACTGAAAGCCCCTAACCCCACTTATGGTTGAAGTTCATTAGGAGCAGTGCATACATGTCTTATGGCCCAGCCCCAGTTTGTCTCTTCATCCAGCAACCATGTCTTTATCTTGTAGGGACACCATATGGACCTAATTAATTCCCTTAATTCCTATTGCAAATTCCAAACCAATCTATCTATGTATAATCAATTTCTACTTTATCTTTTACCACTTGTATCTATTATAATAATGTGATCAACCAAAGAATTGTTAAGAAAACTTCCATAAGATAAGAAAAGCATAGATATTAATTAATTTATCAGTTGTTATTTGTTTGAATTGTAACAAGCAAAAGTATACTCTTATCATGTGTTGAGAAAGAGAGGGGGGAGAGAGAGAGGTATATTACACTAGTTAAAGTGATTCCCTAAAAACTAAAAAAAAACTGTGAAACACAGAAATTAATGCTTATGGACCATAGCTATTTGCTAATCTTATTTTCTTACAATCTTTGGTGCCTCTTCGCCACTGTTCAGTGTTTTCTGTTTCTTATGTTTATAATAATTTTTTAAGAACCACATAAGTAGCTTAGAGAAAAGGAAAGGGAAGCTATCAATATCATCTAAAATAAAGTGACATGAAGGGATTAGAATAAAGATAGAAGGAGAGGTTATATATAAATAAAATCTATAACCCTTGTTTTTTATTTTCAAGAAGTTGAAGAATAATTTTCTTTCTTATTTGACTGACATTATTTTGTAATTTGTATGCAGCCAACAATAGGCAATAGGAATATAAGAAACAAGTATGCACCAAAGAAAATGATAGAGGAACCAGAGCCTGGCCAGAGAAGGCAACGCAGCATGAATGCAAAAGCACAAACATAGAAGCATGGACGAAGGAGCTGAGGATGTAGGGTTTCAAAGGAAAAAGTGGCAAGTTAAACATTGCATAAAAAGATGTTGTTTTGGGATGGGACATTTCGGAGCCATTTCGAAGCTATTTCATCTCGTACCGAAATGTTTCGATGCATACTAAAAAGTTGCAAAACATTTTAGTAGAAAGAAAAATGTCTTGGGTACGTTTGTACCTATATGGTACACGTATTCATATTGAATACATATCTGGTATAGGTACAACTCATAAATAGTCATACCCATGCTTCCCAATAAGCCCTAACTTGATCGTTTTACTCTTTTGTTTGTGTGTCTTAGATCTATTTATGCATTTTTCCCTCTTGCCTATTTGTGCAACTTGTGCTGCTATGTTTTCCTTAGGTCTGAGTTAGTGAAGATGTGTTTTAAAGGTTGAGTCAAATTCTTATATGGCATCCACCTATCAACTCCTCTACCACATAAGCAAAGAGTTAATAGTAGTTAGCCACATGGACAGAGTAAGGACCAGATTGTCAATGTTTTTAAATTTTGAGAACTAACATTGAAACAATTATAAGGACTTGTTTGAAAAAAAAAATACTATAAGGACCAAATGATTAATTTTCCCAAAATTTATCATCTTCTTCCACAACATATATAGATACTATTCAGCCAATGATGAAAATTTAGGGAGAAAACAATCAAAAAATAATACACACATTTCCTCTGGTTTCTCATGGGTCGTGTGAGAATAATGTGAATGAATTAATGATTTGTTTGGCTTATGTATCTCAATCTTTAATTTGAGATTATGGCTGAGAGAACAAAAATAGCATCTTTCAAGGAGAAAGAAACAAATCTAAAATGGATCAAGAAAAATTCAAGATCGAACAAGTCCCCTTATACATTTTGATGCAAAACGTAAGCATTAAGTGAGACATTTTCAATAAAAATTCTTGACAAAGAAAATCAAAATTCTTTTATTTACTTTAAGATCTAGCAAGATCAATAGCAATACCTTAATTTTCTCAAATAATATGAAAACTACCTAATCAATGCAATAAAAAAAATGAAGAAGATATATGCTCATGAAATTAGTATTATCCAAAATTAAATTGTATGACAAGTTTAACTTTCAAATTTTAAAAAGAAACAAAAAAGCCAACGAACTTTTATTGATAAAATAATAAATTGATATGAAAACTACCTGATCAATGCAATAAAATAATATTACCACTTTCTTTATTTCTTCTTAGACTTACTCCTACATAGTCGTTTTTTCTTATATTTTTTTCCTGTTCATCTCTCTGTCTCATAACTTTTTCTATGAAGGAATATAATTAAAATAAGGGAAAATTATAATTAAGGATTTAAAATTAAAAATATTTACTCTAAAAGACCTATTATCATTAGGTTTAGGAGATTTTACTTAAAATCAGTGATAATTTATTTTAAAATAATGGTAATAGGTCATTTAGGGTAAATGTTTTTAATTTTAGATTCTTAAATCTAATTTTTTTTAAAAAAATAATTTTAAAACATAAACAATAAAAAATGTAGCCAACCCACATAACGCATAGATTTCGTATTCGTCATGTGTGGAATATGAGTACTTCCATAACAAAGAGAGGGAGAGAAGCCACATATAAAACAAAAAACAGACATTTATCATGAGCATGCTAGTGATCTTAATTAATCATCTAATTTTTGTAAATCATTAATTTGACGATAACAGCTGAAAGAACAAAATTTAGCAATCTTTAAAAGAAAAAGAAACAAATCAAGAAAAATTCTAGAACAACTCCTCCAATATGTTTTGATGCAAGACATAATTAAAATTCTTTTGTTTACTTTAATTTTCTCAAATAATATCACTACCTGATAAAGGCAATAAAAGAATGAAGAAAATCCACCTGAAGTTAATATTAACCAAAATTAAATTGTGTGGGCAAGGTTAACTTAAAAACAAAAACAACGTACTTTTATTGATAAAATAATAATGTTAGTACAGATGTTAAAGAATATTTAAAAGAATAAAAGAATACAAACTTTAAAATCAAACATTCACCATCTTCAGTTCTAAAGAATTGATCCCTAATTAATACTAATTAAACTATATATGATGAGCCTGAGGCATGAAAGGATTCTTGGGATGATCCTTGTTCACAACTTGTAGGATCCCATCAAACTTCTCTTGCGGATCTTGAAGCCCCACACAAAGATCATAAAGAGGGACGGTAGCGATAGTGGTGGAGCTTGAGCTTTGACAAACATCATGAAGAGACATCAACTTGGTGACGCTGAACCAGGTTCTGAGCTTCTCTGGGTGGAGGTAACGGCACAAACACGTTGGAGTTCCGCTGCGAAAGATCTCGTTGTAGTTCTGGCAACAAGCTTCGGTCGGTTTTGGAAACTTAACGTCATCTTCCAAGTAATGCGCACAGGCAGTGAGCTTTGCATGGTGGTGAATGCACTTGACCGGTGACGGAGGAGAGCCGATGGCCTCGGGGGCAGCAAAGGCCGTGGTTGTAGCCACCAGCGAAAAAAGCAGCACAAGACAAGTCTTCATTGATGATGAAGAAGCCATTGGAAAACAAGAGAGACGAGGTCGAAAATAGTATCTTAATTTCGTTGAGAGTGTGGTAGCAAGGAGTGGGCATTTTATAGCTAAACTTAATGAGGTTGACGGTGTTTAATTAGGAGTTTTACTTTCGCTAGAATTAAAACTCTATGTTATAATATCAATTTTTTATTATAATTTGTGTGATACTTATCTAGAAGTCACAACTTCAATCCATGCTTCATATATTTTTTCTAATTAATAAGTTTTTCTTTAACTCGATTTGATTAAATCCAATCCATAATTTGTGCTTAGAAGGGAATGTCATTTTTTTTTTTTTTGGGGATAAAGGTTGTGGTATATAGGTAAAGTTGAAGAGGCTGATTACGTTTAGAATTTCTACTTTTGAAGGAAATTATAATAAATAAATGTGTAACATATTTGATTTTATTTGGTGGTGGCAAATTTTATCCAAATCCAAAATTCATCCAATTAATTAAATATGTTATCCAATTAACTCAATCTAATATCCAATAAAATAACAATAGATTTAGGTATGCTTTATTCATTTTCTTAATGGATAATTATTTGAGCTGTGATTTTGAAATCTTGCCAACAGAAATTTGGATTTCAGACAGTTGGAGTGTCTTTGAGCAGTTACAGTACCTCTTCTTCCATTTTGGAAAAGATATTCTTTGTTTCTGCATCTTTGCTTTCCTGTTGCCCCCAGAGATGGTTTCTTCTTCTAGCCGATTCCAGTGTTGTGCTCTTTGGCCTCTTTCTGTGAGGTCTAACATGACTAAGGGGGGCCTAGAATTTGTACGCGCTGAGATTAATTAGTATCCCGCATGGATTTAATTTGTCACTAAGGGAAGGCTTGTGCACTCCTTTGAATACAGTATTATATACAATATGATGCGTGCATGAAGATCATTTGTATTGTGGGCTTTGGTTTTCGCTTCATCCCTTCATTGAAAATATGCTAATTTGTTTCAATTTGTCGTTGTTGTAACCAATTCCTTCCCCAGTTGCAATGATTTCGAATCTTGTCATATTGCGTAAGCGGGCATCGCAGTCTCCATGATTCACCGCTTTTCTAGCTTCTCCAGTCGAGGCCTTGCCGAGGTAGACGAGAGGATTTTTTTTCTTTTTCTTTTTCTTTTTGTTTTGTGGTGATTTTGTGCTTGCATCATGATTGGAAGTGTCATTTCTTCCTTGTCAAGCTTTGTCCTGAAAGTGGCTTTCCTTTGGTTTATTTGAAATCAATTTTTAAAATAATTTGCTAAATACAATAACATTAATAAAAGTGCTTATCAAAAACTTTTGCCAAACACAAATTATTTTCATTTCATAGCACTTCTTATAAAATTTCATTTTAAAAAAATTATTTCAAAAGCAAATATTTACAGCGATTCCAAACAGGCCCCAAGGTTATGGCATTAGGCCATTTGCTAGATTCGTGATATGCCGAGAATGGGCTTAGATGTGGGGCTTGGTACTTGACTATTTTTGTTTGTATACTATCTGCATTAAAAAAATATTCATTAGGCTAAAATAATATTTTAATCTCTCAACTTTATTTATGATTTCAAAATGGGCATTTAAATTAAAAACCTTTCAAAATGATTAACTACAAAAAATATGTCTTTAATGATAACTTTTTGGAACAATTAAAGAAAGTTATCACTAAAATTATACTTTTAACGGTGACTTTTTATATTTGTGGCAAAGGCCTTTGCTAAAAGGGTATTCTTCATTCTAGTGCGATACTAAAAAAGTTATCATAAAATGTTTTCTACAACAACAAAAATATTGTTATAAAATGCTTTTTAGTGGTTACAAAAAAGAAGTTATCACAAAAAACCTTTTAATGATAAATTCTATAAATCATCCCTACAAGTGCTCTTAGTAACAACTTTTGCCACTGAAAGTATTTAGTAGTGACAATTGATCACATTAAAGCCTTTTATGGCAAAATTTTTATTGTTCTAAAAGCCTTTTAGTTGTAATTTAATTTTTTTCACCACAAAAAATTTAAAATTTTTTTTTTGGAACCAAAAAAGTTTGAGTCAAAACTTTGGAACCTCTAAATGTTACCACTGGAAGTGTTTTAGTAATAACCAATTGTGCAATATTTATTCAATTTAAATAATTTCATGAAATAAACATGTATAATATTTATTAAAAATTTTAATAATTGTCTTGTAAAATGTAATATTAATTTAATTTAAAAAATCTCAAAATATATATTTATCACTTAGACTATTTTTCATTTATATATCAATTTTCAATAGTTTCTTTTTATTTATTTTTTATTGAGTTTTATGAGTTATCTAATTATTAATCCAAAATAAAAAATAAATCTAATAGAGAATTCTTCTTAATTATTTAATTTCTAATTAAAAGATAATTATCGAAAGATAGATATAATAAAATTTAAATTAAAAAATTTAAATTAAGAGAGTTAAAAATATTTAAATAAAAATTTTAAATAGGTTTGAGAGTGTAGAATATGGATTAGTAAGAAAACAAAGAAAAATACAATAGTAATAAATTAAATTAAATTAAATCACAAAATATAATAGTAGAAATCATGAATATTAAATTAAATAAATATTAAAACAATAGATAAATATTTATCTGATTAATATAAAATTAAATTGTAATATTTGTATATTTTAAATATATAAAAAAAGGCTTAAATTTTTGTTTCTTATGTTATATTATGGTAATCTTTTTTTCTTATCTTTTCCTTCCTTATATAAACAAACTTGCTTAAAGTAAAATACATATTAAAAATTAAAAAAATTAAAAATAAATGCAATAAAATAATATTACCACTTTCTCTATTTCTTCTTAGACTTACTCCTATATAGCCATTTTTTCTTATATTTTTTTCCTCTTCATCTCTCTCTCTTATAACTTTTTCTATGAAGGAATATAATTAAAATAATTTTAAAACATAAACAATAAAAAACGTAGCCAACCTACATAACACATAGATTTCGTATTCGTCAAGTGTGGAATATGAGTACTTCCATAACAAAGAGAGGGAGAGAAGCCACATATAGATTATAAAACGAAAAAACAGACATTTATCGTGAGTATGCGAGTGATCTTAATTAATAATCTGTCTGGCTTTTGTATTTAAATCATTAATTTGACGATAACAGCTGAAAGAACAAAATTTAGCAATCTTTAAAAGAAAAAGAAACAAATCAAGAAAAATTCTAGAACGACCTCCTCCAATATGCTTTGATGCAAGACATAATCAAAATTCTCTTGTTTACTTTAATTTTCTGAAATAATATGACTACCTGATAAAGGCAATAAAAGAATGAAGAAAATCCACATGAAGTTAATATTAACCAAAATTAAAATTAAATTGTGTGGGCAAGGTTTACTTAAAAAAAGAAAAAAGAAAACGTACTTTTATTGATAAAATAATAATGTTAGTACAGATGTTAAAGAATATTTAAAAGAATAAAAGAATACAAACTTTAAAATCAAACATTCACCATCTTAAGTTGTAAAGCATTGATCCCTAATTAAAACTAATTAAACTATATATGATGAGCCTGAGGCATGAAAGGATTCTTGGGATGATCCTTGTTCACAACTTGTAGGATCCCATCAAACTTCTCTTGCGGATCTTGAAGCCCCACACAAAGATCATAAAGAGGGACGGTAGCGATAGTGGTGGAGCTTGAGCTTTGACAAACATCATGAAGAGACATCAACTTGGTGACGCTGAACCAGGTTCTGAGCTTCTCTGGGTGAAGATAACGGCACAAACACGTTGGAGTTCCGCTGCGAAAGATCTCGTTGTAGTTCTGGCAACAAGCTTCGGTCGGTTTTGGAAACTTAACGTCATCTTCCAAGTAATGCGGACAGGCAGTGAGCTTTGCATGGTGGTGAATGCACTTAACCGGTGACGGAGGAGAGCCGATGGCCTCGGGGGCAGCAAAGCCCGTGGTTGCAGCCACCAGCACAAAGAGCAGCACAAGACAAGTCTTCATTGATGATGAAGAAGCCATTGGAAAACAAGAGAGAAGAGGTTGAAGATAGTATCTTAATTTCGTTCAGAGTGTGGTAGTGAGGGGTGTGCATTTTATAGCTGAAGTTAACGAGCTTCATGTGTTTAATTAGGAGTTTCACTTTCGCTAGAATTAAAACTCTATGTTATAATATCAATTTTTTATTATAATTTGCGAGATACTTATCCAGAAGTCACAACTTCAATCCATGATTCATTTTTTTTTTAATCAATAATTTTTTTTAACTCGATTTGATTAAATCCAATCCAAAATTTGTGCTTAGAAGGGAATGTCATTTTTCTTTTCTTTTCTTTTCTTTTTTTTTTTTGGATAAAGGGTGTGGTATATAGGTAAAGTTGAAGAGGCTGATTACGTTTAGAATTTCTACTTTTGAAAGAAATTATAATAAATAAATTTGTGACATATTTGATTTTATTTGGTGGTGGCAAACTTTATCCAAATCCAAAATTCATCCAATCAGTTAAATATGTTATCCAATTAACTCAATCTAATATCCAATAAAATAATAATAGATTTAGGTATGCTTTATTCATTTTCTTAATGGATAGTTATCTGAGCTGCAATTTTGAAATCTTGCCAACAGAAATTTGGATTTCAGAAAGTTGGAGTGTCTTTCAGTAGTTACAGTATCTCCTCTTCCTTTTTGGAAAAGATATTATTTGTTTCTGCATCCTTGCTCTCCTGTTGCCCCCAGAGATGGTTTCTTCTTCTAGCCGATTCCAGCGTTGTGCTTTTTTGCCTCGTTCTGTGAGGATTAGTATGCGCTGAGATTAGTATCCTGCATGGATTTAATTTGTCAATAAGGGAAGGCTTGTGCACTCCTATGAATACAGTATTATATACAGTATGATGCGTGTATGAAGATCATTTGTATTGTGGGCTTTGGTTTTCGCTTCATCCCTTCATTGAAAATATGCTAATTTGTTTCAATTTGTCGTTGTTGCAACCAGTTCCTTCCTCTGTTGCAATGATCCTGAATTTTTGTCATATTGCGTAAGCGGGCATCACAGTCTCCGTGATTCATCGCTTTTCTAGCTTCTCCAGGCGAGGCCTTGCCGAGGTAGACTAGAGGACTTTTTCTTTTGTTTTTGGGGGTGATTTTGTGCTTGCATCATGATTGGAGGTGTCATTTCTTCCTTGTCAAGCTTTGTCCTGAAAGTGGTTTTCCATTGGTTTATTTGAAATCAATTTTTAAAATAATTTGCCAAATACAATAACAATAATAGAAGTGCTTATCAAAAAATTTTTCCAAACATAAATTATTTTTATTTCATAGCACTTCTTATAAAATTTCATTTTTACAAAAGTATTTCAAAAGGAAATATTTACAGCGATCCCAAACAGCCCACAAGGTTATGGCATTAGGCCATTTGCTAGATTTGTGATATGCTGAGCATGGGCTTAGATGTTGGGCTTGGTACTTGACTATTTTTGTTTGTATACTATCTTCATTAAAAAAATATTTATTAGGATAAAATAATATTTTAATCCCTCAATTTTATTTATTATTTAAAAATGGGCATTTAAATTTAAAGCCTTTCAAAATGATTAACTACCAAAAACATGTTTTTAATGATAATTTCTTGGAACAATTACAAAAAGCCATCACTAAAATTATACTTTTAATGGTAACTTTTTATACTTGTTGCAAAGGTCTTTGCTAAAAAAGTATTCTTTATTCTAGTGCGATACTTAAAAAAAGTTATCACTAAAAGCTTTTTGCAACAACAAAAATATTGTTATAAAATACTTTTAATGATTACTAAAAATAAGTTATTACAAAAAGTCTTTTTATAATAAATTTTATAGATCACCACTACAAGTACTTTTAGTAGCAACCTTTGCTACTAAAAGTATTTAGTGGTGACAATTGATCGCATTAAAGTATTTTATGGGAAAATTTTTATTTTCCTAAAAACTTTTTAGGGGTAATTTATTTTTACTTGCCACAAAAAATTTTAATGTTTTTTTTTTAACCAAAAGAATTTGAGTCAAAATTTTGGGACCTCTAAATGTTGTCACTGAAAGTGTTTTAGTGGCAACCAATTGTACAATATTTATTCAATTTAAATAATTTCATAAAATAAATATGTATAATATTTTATTTAAAATTTTAAAAATTGTCTTGTAAATTTTAATATTAATTTAATTTTAAAAATCTCAAAAATTATATTTATCACTTAAACTATTTTTAATTTATACATCAAGTTTCAATAGTTTCTTTTTATTTAGTTTTATGAGTTATCTAATTACTAACCAAAAATAAAAAATAAAAGTAATAGAGACTTCTTCTTAATTATTTAATTTCTAATTAAAATATAATTATTGAAAGATAGATATAATAAAAATTAAATTAAAAAAATTAAATTGAGAGTTAAAAATATTTAAATAAAAATTTTAAATAGGTTTGAGAGTGTAGAATATGGATTAGTAAGAAAACAAAGAAAAATATAATAGCAATAAATTAAATTAAATCACACAATAAAATAATAGAAATAATGAAGATTAAATTAAATTAAATATTAAAACAATAGATAAATATTTATATGATTAATATAAAATTGAATTGTAATATTTTTATATTTCAAAAATATAAAAAAAGGGCTTAAATTTTTGTTTCTTATGTTATATTATGGTAATCTTTTTTCCTTATTTTTCCCTTCATTATATAAGCTAACTTGTTTAAAGTAAAATACATATTAAAAATTAAAAAACAAAAAATAAAGAAATTAATATGTGTGTATATATATATGTGTGTGTGCATAAGAAAAAAATAAAAATAATCATAAAAGGTTTTAAGTCAAAACATAGACCTAGACCCTTATAAGCTTCATACCATGGTGAAACCTAGCCACCACAAACCTCTTCCATTCTTCCCTTTGTATTTCTCCTAGTAGTTCCTTTTAGTTTCACTTCCTTGCCCATTAATTAAAAATCCTAGATGTATCACATCTGCCAAAAGAAAAATGAAGCTAAAGATGCAAATCTTTCCCATTAAAGCTCAAAGCAACTCCATCAATAAGAAGAGCATTAGCATCTTTGTTGTAATCATGACCTGAATTGTTTAAATCTTTATAAGTCCCAATTGTAATATCTGGTTCTTTGAAAGTATGAGAAAACGTGAGAAAATTAACATACAATTCTTCTGTAAACGTATAAAAGTCATTAGATATAAAGGAAAGTCTTCCGAATAGAGTGATTTAAGGTCCAATAAAATTAGAATAATATTCTAGACCTCAAATAATAAATTTAAGAAGCCAGAGGTACCCTGGAATAGAGGCTAAAATGATCAGACGGAATTTAACGAAACAATTATGAAATGTAATGGCATTTTCATAATTTTAGACAAATTTTAGAATTTTCATAGGAGGGCTTTTAAAACGATAGATTTGAGTTCTCAAGGGTTCTTAGAGGTCCTGAAAATCATGGAAAGCCTCAGAATAATTAAAGCCCCTCCTGTGCACGTTTTCTAATGGCAGTTGGTCTAAACTTTAACTAATTCATTCGAAAAGGTTTTAGCTCCAATTTGAGTGATTCCAAAGGCATTTTATAAAATTAGGAACCTAAATTTTATGATGAAAAAGATGGCTATAAAAAAAAGAGCTAAAATGAAACTAAAACGAAAATGCCAAGACAAAAAAGCAAAATTGAAATTTTTAAGAAAGTGGAAGCTTCTTGAACCCTCTTTCAATTTCATGCTTTTTCTCCTCATTATTTGCACGACTTATTCTGCCCAAAAACTAGAGAAAGACTAGCTCTCTTTGGTGCACCAAGCAGGAGAAGAAAGGAGGAGAAAAAGCAAAAAAAAGGTAAGGATTTTCATGGGTTTTCATGCTCCTTCTTCTTCCAAACTTATTCCTCTCTTCTCAAACTTCCTTTCCATGGTTTTAATGAGGCGTTTGGTTCTATTTTAAGGGCAAAACAGAGAGATGAATTTTTTATTTAAGGAAAGGAAGCCAACCAAGTGAAGAACAAGCAAGAAAAAGCAAGAAAATAAGGTATTTTGTCATTCCTATACTTAATTCTCCTTGTTCCTTCTATGGTGCATGTTTTGCCCTTTGTGAGACTAGCCAAGAAGGTTGGATTTCTAGCTAAACCAAAGGTGAATCTTAGGAAAATGAGGGAGGAGAACAAAAATATGAAAAGAAAACAATCAAATAGCCATTAGATTTCAAGATAACAAAGTTAGGATTTCAAGTATTCTACCAAAAATTTGATTTGATACAATAATTCCTAGGCTTAAATGAGTGTTTAGATGAGCTCTTGAGATCCCTAGAAGGCTCCTCATATGCATCTTCCATCAAGAAAATAAAGCAAACTCACTTGGTGCTAACATGCTGCATAGCATGACCTAGAAAGGTTGGAGTACCTAAAGGTAGTTTTAATTTATTCTAAGCTTATTTTTGAGTCATATATGAGGGAAGAGGATAAGAGGAAGTTTTGGAAAAATTTTAGAAGCCATGGATAGTGAAATGATATCATAGGTTTCATATTATGGCTTAAAGAAGCAACACCTAGTTAGGCTCCTTGATTTGATTGTGTGATGACTCCACGAGACTTAAAAGGAGTCAAAAATCATAAATGAATGAGTAGAATGGAGCAAAGATCATGTTTCCATAAGATTGCTTCATTAAGTGCATTATAGAACCATAAAGGAGCTTTACCTAACTTTTCTAATGAATGTGTAGCTCTAGAAATTGATTTAAGAGTGTAACTGACTTTCATATGATTTGTCTAGGCCAAGAGAAACAAACTCCACCTTATTGTGTGTGTGTGGCCGAGGAAGACAAGTCCAATTCAAGAGGAAAAGTTTGCATTTGTAACAAAGGTAGCTCCCTGTTCTTTCTCTCATGTATGGATGAATGTTTATTTTGTCTTTGAATGTGTGTATGTATGTTTTAAGCCATGAAAAAGTATTTTAGCATATATTCATATACCATGGTCCCATGATATTGTTTTATGCATTCAAATGACGCTTTGTGTACTTGCTTTAGTTTGCTTTAGTGTAGTGAAGCCAAGAACCCTCTAGCCATAATGAGGATGAGCCAATAACCCTTAAAAATAATTGAAACAAAGTCAAGAGTCTCCCAAGAGTAAGGCTTAGTTCAAGGCCTTTAAGAAAAAGGTAAAGCAAGTGCAAAATCCTTAAAGAGAATGGGTGAGATTAATCCACTTACTTGGCAAGCCTATGTATACTATGTATGACGTTTTAAAATGCCAAGAAAGCTTCTTGAATGATCACATGTTCCATAATAGTTATACATGCACTTTTAGACATAGATTTGCATTCTTTATGTGTGATTAAAAAGGAGAAGAGCTATTAGAATTTCTAAAATCTCATTCCTTCCTCCCTACATGTCAACATGTCTAGGTGGACTAAATGAGCAAAGGAATGGAGGCCCTCAAGCCTAAAGGAAGGAGAGTGACAACAAAGTGTGAAAATGTGCTAAATTGTAACCATATGAGTGGCATATGATGTATCTTCTTATTGTATATGTTGTATGATTTCATGAACACATGTAAATATATAAATTTATGGTGTATGAGTGAGATTTAATACCATATATATGAAATAGCATGATTTGGACATTGGATGGCAAGACTTTGTATGTATGCTTTTGTATATATCTTGGGGTGGATGAGTGAGTTTGAGAAATCTAGGTTTATGGACCTTTGAGATAAGTTTAGTAGACCATTTTGGTACTTTCCCACATACTCAAGTGGTCATAGTTGTCTTAAAAGCAACTTTGAACCATTTGAGACCCTTACATAACACAAAATGAGCCATTTTGCAATCTAATATCAAGATCTAACCAAATAAACAAATTTGCCCATGAAATGTTGCATGCATATAGATCTCATTCAAAGATTTTTGGGAAGCCAAAGGCTAGATTATTTAGAGCTCTATAGAATTAATTATTATTTTTCCAAGTTGGCATTTTTCTACTGAATTAATACAAATACTATTCATATGGTCGGTAACTTGGGTTATGTCATTCAAAAGCTAAATGGTGTCCAATGTTCATAAAATTTTTACAAAAATAAAATATACATGATGATCTTTCCATGACCACCAAGATCACCTCAATTGGACATCTGAGCAGGGAGATATGAATTTTTGAAATTGGAAGATATTACCAGTACTTTTGGTATTGTTCCATCAATTTTTGATAGCTAGTCTGTTGTGGTTTGAATTTATTTTTAATACAAAGTAAACATTTGTCGCTTTCTAGAATGATATATTATGTTTGATTTCAATTTTTTTAAAATTAGTTATGATTTTTCAAAATTCAAGCCCAGAATCTGGATTGGGTACCCAAGGCTGCACACTATATTTTCAAGTATACCATCCATTTGCACGAGTTCTAGGTCACTTCTTGAGATGGTTTTAAGTTGTATTTGTGTATTTAAATATGAAAATGAAATGGATTAGTCCATATAGCCTACGGAATACCAAATGAAAATTTTATCTGTGACATAACATAATTTAATGGAATATTTTTAATAGCTTTTCTTAGAAATCTTATGTAATCCAAGGAGATGAGCTAAGGAATGATGTGAGATGGACTTAGTAAATATGGTGTTACACCAATTCTTTTTCAATTATGTCTAATTGGATGCAATATGTTAAGGCTTTTGTAACCTGTGTTACAAAGGATCTATAGAGGCTTAAATCACTTGAAATCATTGATTCTAAAGCAAGTAATTAAAGCTGAAAATTTTCAACTTCCATACTTAAGGTTTAAACATGAAGTTAATTTCTTTGAGCTAAAATTGATTTTTGGGAATAACACATATTATTCTTGGGACCAACATAGATTATTCTTGGGACCAAAATTGACTCATTTGTAGAAATTAATCAAAACGAGATCCTAATTATGGCACTCTGTGAAGGAACTTTTAGATGCTTTATGGCACCATTGCGACTAGAAATAAGAAGAAAATTTTCATATTGTGTTATTTATGACCTTTTTAAAGGGGAAAAAAACCAAAAATGTGTATTTTCATGAGAAAAGTACTTTTTTTGAATTTCTATAATCAATAAATTATTTAATACATTTTTAAAAATATATTTTGAAATAAAAATGCAAGAAAATATCTTGTCATATCATGAATCAAGAGAGCATTTTACTTTCCCTATTGTTGTTTCTATATGGCGTACTCTCAAGTTAATGTATTTAAATATTTTTATATCTTTATTTATTTGTTAAGGAATGAAATTTTTCTTGATGAAAAATGTATAATAATAAGTAATTCATATATGTTTGAAGCATATCAATTGAATTCAATCATTAATATATGCACCTATTGGTAATATTTGTTAATTTTTAAATTGTAGGCATTTACTTGCATGTATAAATTGTTTTATGAATGATCATGAATGTTTATCACCAAAATGATTTATTTATCTTAATTTGTAAGACATTTTATCATCTAAGGATTTGCTTTGTAATGGTGTAATACCATAAGTTTATACACCCCATACCATCATATTCAAAGTATTGCATGCTCATTTACATGGAATTTGCATACTTTAACAATAGAAATCAAGCGTATGGACACCAAAATTGTTCTATTTTACCCATATAAGTCATTTAAATTTACCTCAAATCATTTTTATCCATACCATATCCAAAAAAATAAGAAACAGCCCATTTTGAAGCTTACATCATGAATCAAAAGCCATTACATCAAGTTTATAACTTTGATAGTGGATTTATCGGATATTGGTAACCAAACCCATGCATAAATGTCTATGAGAATTATTTTTACTTAGCTAAATTCTTTTCCATACATAACATACTCAAACATATCAGAAATAACACAATTGGAGGCTTACAACATAGATTGAGAACCATTTGACACGAAATTCCATTTTTGCTCTCAGGTTGTTATGACAATTTACAGATATAAATTTTGGAAAATCATAACTAATTCTAAAAAATTCAAAACCATGCATATAATAGCTTTCTAGAAATCTATAGATGTTAACTAAGGAATAAAAATAGTTCTAGACCAAGAAAATTCCATCTGAATCACAAAAAATAATAGAACAGTACTAGAGGTCTTTGCTACTTCCTAGTACTGGCCATAAATTTCAAAAATTTAGTTCTCTCTCTATAGAGATCCAAATGAGGTGCTCTTAATTGTTACAGAAATCTTGTAGTGTCTAATTTATGTCTGTAAAATTTCATAAGTATTGGATATCATTTGGCCCTTTAATGACATAGAAATACAAACTAATCATATGAACAATGCATAGACTAGATTTGTAGAATTTTCCCATATTTGAAAATTCATAATTAATTGTCTATAATTTCAAAAATAGTTGTTCTTAGCTCAACAAAAAGCTTTAGATGAGACCTATATTCATACCAAATTTCATATTCAAATTCATCCATTTGGTCAGTTTGAGGTATAAATTGCAAATATAGTCATTTTAGGTGTCTTAAAGGGGTTAAAATGTTCCATTTGCTTTCCTACTTCACCCACAACCAATTGGACACATTTAAATGGCTAAAAACATGATACAAAGGCTACTCAAGTGGTCCAAAACCTCATATATCTCAATTTCACTTCCTTACTTGGCCACACATACAAGCACATTAAGGCATATCTAAGTATTGAAATGTCAAAAACTCACATAAGTGCACATATGGTTCTAAAATCCATTCATACATCATAAACACATGCTTTTATATATGTCCATGTATCTACATCATATTTACATCATTTGTACAAAATTCATGACCTTATTTTTACAAAATCTCTTATCCTGGTGTCAAAAGCTTAACATCAAAGGACTTGGCCTCCACTTCTTGATCCTTAGGCTTCACCTATACATAGTAAGCATGTGAGGGAAAAGAGTGAGATTTAAAAAATCTTAATAACTCTTTTATCCTTTTAAACATACATATATGATGCATTTTCAAGCCAAGGAATGCAAGCATGCCATAAAACCTTCCAGAAAACATATATAGCCGCTTTTCTATGGTATACAAGTTCATACAATTTAAACATAGGCTTTAAGGGTTATTGGTTCAGCCTTACCCAAATTTTTAGGCCTTTTGGATTTGTTTCATCCATTTCTAGAGACTTTTGACTTGGCCTCACTCTTTCTTGAGATTTTTGGCCTTGTCTCACCCACTCTTAGGGACTTCTGGCTCCTCTTCACTTATCTTAAAGGACTTTTAGCATCACCAAGCCCACTCAAGCTATTACACATCAAAACAAGTTTACAAATCACATCATGGTACCAAGGCACTAATCAGTGGCTATAAATAAATCTCATAATTCAAATATATATACAAGCAATCTAAGACAAGCAATAAATCAAGGAATGCATGTGAAAAAAGTTAAAGAGCGACCTTATGTCAAGATCATACACTTTTTCCCTTTGCACTCCACTTGCTCTTCTCGGCCAAACACACACCAATAGGGAGATCTTGATTCACCTAGCCTAGGCACATCAAATGACACTCAAATCAATCCTTGGAACTAATTCTAGCTTCATACAACTATGCTAGCTCACTTAGTTTTAAAACTCTAATAAGGTCCATGTATGACAAAATGAAGCAACCACTTGAAATCATGCTCTTTTCTCTCAATTCTCATTCTTTCTAGACCATATGGCTCTATATAAACTCATTGAAGCCATCGTAAACTCAATTTAGGAAGCCAAACTCTAGGTCTCTTTATATTTAAATGGAACTTAAACTTACATCTCATAAACCAAGGTTTCTAAATTCAATTCATTGGTTCCATTAGCATCTATATTTCATGTCTAAGCCTCTTTTACCCTTAGAATAAAAAAAAAAAACTCTCTCTAGATACCTTGTAGCACTTGAGGTCGAAACACACACCATAAGGGAGCCCATGGTGTTTTTTTTTGTTTTCATATGCAATTAGCCACTTATACAACTTTCTAATTACCTTAGGACCCCATTTCTACTCTTACATAAGTCACACAACCCTTAGAAAGTTTCAAATTTGTATTTACAAAGCAAATTCTCTAAGTGTCTTAACTTGTTTATTTCTTGGTTCTCTTTTACTTTCAATTGAAAATTCCTACTTTTCTTGCTTTCACATCCTCTTTCCTACCTTTCTAAGACCAAAATTAATTCTTTCCTAAGTGAGCTCAATTTTGGCCTAGACACACCAAGGGAAAATCAATGAAGAAGAACCAACAAACCATGGCATCTTACCTTGATTTCAAGCCACCTCAAGTGACATTTTCCAAGCTTCCTTTCAATTCCTCTCCTCTTCTCACTTAATCATACATGTTTTAGCCTCAATTAGTTTAGCAAAAACATGAGAAAAGAGAGGAGAAAGGGAAGGACATGGCTAGGGAAGGAAGAAGCATAAACTAGACTTAAATTTCTTGCCTTTTTCTTAGTCTATCACCTTCTTCTTTCCCTCTCCTTGTGTGTTCTCCTTGGCTATCTCTTAGCCCTATTTTATAACAACAAAATTGTGGTTAAAGGCTAGAGCAAGTGGCTGGACATTTAAAAAGCCAAAAGGGTAAAGTTAACACACTTTTTCAACGTTTCATTTTAGTCCCTAAATCGTAGTTTATCTGTTTGGCCTCATTTCAATTCCTTTTCAAGAACCATCTTTTCCATCATAATATTTGGGTCCTCTAACTTATAAATTGCCTTTGATTTCACCCAAATTAGATATGAAACTATTCGAAATTGTTCGGTTAAAGTTTTGGTCAATCCTTTGCTGAAATCGCTCATTAGATGAGTTTTAATTGTTCTAAAGGTTTTTATGATTTTTAAAGCCTCTGAGAATCTCATAAATTTCAAATTTTTTATTTAAAATTCCCCCATGTGATTTTTCCAAAAGTTACGAAAATGTCCTAACTTATTTTTGCCAATTTTCTTAGCTATTCTGGCTCGGATTTTTAGGCAACTCAAATATCAAATCTTCATTTTTAGGAGTCTAGATTATTACTCTAATTTTATTTGGCCACTTTCCTCTTTCTTTAAGAGACTTCCTTTGAAAATCATGCATTTTTTGCCCTTTATTGGCAAACTCAATGTTATAACTAGTCCATATAAATAAGGAATATAAGATAATAAAGAAATTAATTAAAATGGGTAATTTGTTTATGATGCCAAAAAATACCAAAAACAAAATAAAACAAAACAACAAGCAAATAAAACATAATAAAAAATTAAAAATAAGAATAAAAGTATTTCTTTTTTGAGAACTTGAATAATTAAGAGTAATCATAATTTTATTAAATTAAAATTTTTATGAAAACATAATTTAAAAACTTAATAACTGAAAACTTAGGTATAACATTGCCATACTCAAGCGGTTAACACCTTGCAGTAAAGTTACAAGGTGCCTAAATTTCAAATTTCCTTATTCTCTTTTGGTCCTTGTACTTCCTCAGATTTATCTATTAGTCCTCCCTAGGTTTTTTTAGTGTAGCCCATCTAGAAAACCAACCATGTGTCCCTTTCAAACTTACCCATTAAGCCCATGGATCACAACCCCTTCTTTTTGCATTAGTGCTGAAGAGAATCAAAAGTGTCCTCCTGTTCTTTGCCCTTATTTTACATTTTGATCTCCTTGTTCCTTCTAAGGTAATCAAAGTCTCCTCTCAATCTCACCTCTTTATTCCATTGTTGAGCTATGAACTAATGATTTCTACTCTTTGTGCTTTTATTCTTTTATGCAAGTGGTAAGTTGTGTATAAGATTAAAAGCATTACTTTCTATGCTATGTTTTTTACTTGCACCATTTATCCTACTTCTTCTTCCTCCCTTTGAGTTATAATTTTTTTCTTCATGGGAAACCTTAGCCTTTCATTCTCCCTACTACTACATTAAGTTGTTATTCTTTCCTATACAAGGTATCTACGCCTTGCTTTCCCTTATAGCTTCCTTTGTGCTACATGTTCTACTTAAATCAAAACTCCTTTATTGGTTCATTATTGTCTCAGTTCATAGCCTAGGCAGATTAGATTCATATGAGGTTGCTACTACTCCTACAAGTAAAAACTCTATTATTGTTTCTCATTGCTTCTACTTAAGTTGAATCTTGACTTGTAATTTATGTTCCTCAAATCCTCATTTCACATAGATAACTTCCCTACACTTTTGGTTAGCATCACTTTGTCCAAACTTCATCTTCTTGGTTGCCAACTAGTTTTATTCTTAAGAATAGTAAAGTAGGATCCTAATTTCAAAATAAAATCTAAACTTGACGTTTTAACCCCTTCTATATCTTGCATAAGGGTGAGGTTAGGTATCTTAGTAGGTTGCAATTAGGCAATTGTATGGTTGTGAGAAACATTAAAATTATGTAAGCTTGTCTTCTTTCTTATTGAATTTTTCTCCACTTAGGGTCAAATAATTGTCCTACTTAATTGGAACATAAATTAAATAAGTAAATTATTGAATTTGCATGAAGAACTCTATAGAAACTTGTATATATAGGAAATTGACTAAGTTGATCCTTATAGGATACCATAGGTAAAATCATAATTAAATTGTGCAAGAAGTGAAATAATCTCAAATAAATGATTTCAATAAGATGGTTAATCACCCAAGATAAAGTTGTAATAGGAAAAAGAATCAAATATTTAGTAAAATATTTCAATTAATTACTAAAGTAATTTTAAAGCTCTTGCAAACATTGTAAGCTAGATTTACTAAATGAACTAAATGGGTGATAATGCTAGTAACAGAGATTAAAGTACACAGCAAATTCATTAAATGAAAATGAATATTAAACTGGAACAACCATTAAACTAGGAGTAACTCAATAGAATTTAAATTATCTATTAATAAGTTAAACGAGGATAACCTCACTAGACCATTAAGTAAGTTATAATTCATATATGAAAGGTAACCAAAATAGGCTAGTTTTAATTGATTTAGCAAAATAAAGGAACAAAATTTAAGAGTAGTTCTAAGGGATTAAATTGGTTGTGATGATTGTATTTTAGGGAACATTGTGAGTATTTTCATTAGAAGGATCTTAGAGAACATTCTCAAAAGGTTAGCCATCAAACTCATCATTTCAAAAAGCTAAGACCATCATTAGAAAGAACTTAGAGATAAGAATAACTTTGCTAACTAGCATGGAATGAAATTTGGCATGTTTCCTTAGCTGATTGGATTTTCTTTTCTCTCTCTCTCTCTCTCTCTCTCTCTCTCTCTCTCTTTCCCCATATTTTGGATGTCATGGTTGCTGGTTCAAAGCTTCAAGTTAGTTTTATAAAAAGAAAGTGGTGGCATGCCATTATATGAAAGGAGGATGGATATTTTAAAATAATTTCAAAATTTTATTTACATTCCTGCTCTTTAACCATCTTCATTCAAGCTTATTTTGTATCATTTTCAAAAACTATCTTTTCTATATGAAAACTCAAACTCTCTATTTTATTAAAAGTATTTGCTTGGAAATATTTGGGATTTAAAACCATCCCAAATAGTCTAATCAAAGTTATGGTCAACTAACGTCCTAAATCATGTACTGTAAGGGTTTTAATCATTTTGATAGTTCTTATGATTTTCAAAGCCTTTATGAACCCTAGCTCAATTTTTTTTTTATTTAAAATTTCTTTCTTTGAGTTTCTAAAATTTTACTCAAAATTATAATTTTGCCACTAATACATCGATTTCTTCATTTAGACACTCTAACTCTGATTTCAGCTTTCATAATGTTGTCTCTAGATGTTTTGATTAATATTTTACCTTTAATTGTCCTTAATTCATCTTGTTTTAGGGTCTTCTTTCATTATCTTGTCGGTTCTAGTTCAATTTCAAAAGAACCAAATGTTATATAGCTAACTTAATGACACCTTTTTCAATCTTCTCCTGCATGAAGTGACAATCAATTTCAATATGCTTAGTTCAATCATGGTAAACTAGGTTCTTAGATATGCTTATATTAGCTTGATTGTCATAGAAGAGTTTCATGCATGTGAAAGTGGAAATTGTAACTCTTCAAGTAGCCTTTTTAACCAAATTTATTCACATATCCCATAGGCCATGGCTCGAAACTTAGCTTCAGCACTATTATAAGCAATGACTATTTGTATTGCAATCATCTAATGTAGATCTCCTATTTGTAAGAGATCCTACACAATCAGCATTTCAAAATACTTCCAAGCTTTTGTTTGTTCTTTGTTTAAAGAAAAGTCATTTACCTAAAGTCATTTTTAAGTACCTTAATTAAGTACTTCAAGATGCTCTTTGGTAAGGTTGTTCATGAATTGACTGGTAACACTAATAGTAAATCTAATATTTAGCTTGGTGTAAGAAAGATATATCAGCTTACCCACCAGTCTCTAAAACATCCTTTTTGTCAACTGGTGCTAGATCTCCCTTTTAAACCAATCTTATGAGTAGGGTCCATTGGAGTACCAACTGACATACATCTCATCACACTAATTTTTTTTTAGTAAATCCAAGGTGTATTTCCTTTGGGATACTATAAGCCGTCTACTATACTGAGCAATCTCTACTCCTAGAAAGTATTTTAAGTCATACAGATCTTTGACTTTGAATTCTGTGTTTAATGCACCATTTAAGTAAGCTATTTCCTTATCATCATTTCCTGTGATGATTATATCATCTACATAAACTATCATGATGGTTATCTGATTAGCTAAAGGCTTAGTGATGAACAAAATACAGTCAGTTCATCCTTGTACGTAACCCTACTTCTTCATTGCCTTAGTGAATCTTTCATACTAGGCTCAGGGAGATTGTTTAATCCCATAAAGAGATTTTCAAAGTTTATATGCCAAATTAATATCTTTAGGTTTCCTTAGTCTTGGGAGAACTTCCATGTAAACTTCTTCCTCTAAATTAGCATTCAGAAAAGCATTTTTTATGTCTAACTAGTGTAGCCTCCAATTAAGATTTGTTGCCATGGATTGGAGAACACGTCAATTTTGTGTTTAGCCAGGGGTGCAAAGGTTTCCTAAAAGTTAGTTCCATATGTTTGTGTGAAGCCTTTGGCAACTAGCCTTGCTTTGTATGTGTCAATGCTTCCATATGCCTTATATTTCACAAAAAAAACACCCATTTACAACCTACCAATTACTTGCTTTGTGGTTTTTAGGTTAACTCCCAAATATCATTCTTTTGTAAGGCATGCAATTCTTCATTCATAACATCTCTCCATTTTGGATATTTAAGAGCCCCCTTAATGAAATCTATAGCATCTCTCCATGTTAGGTGTTCCTTAAGGATATAGACTTTGATAAATAATGCCATTTTCATGGAAAATGTTTCTAAGGACAAAATTGAAAAATCTTGGCAATATCAGTTTGGAATATTTTCATTTGAGTTTGAAATTGATTTTTAATCATAGCACATAAGCTTTTGACCAAGGAAGTTGTTTTAGACTTTTCTTTCTTAAGGAACACCCAAATAGGTATCATCATCAATGAAGGATAAGAACCACCTAACACCCATTATGTTAGGTATTTGGGATGAGCCCCAAATATCACTATAAATAATAGAGAATGGCTATGTTGGTTTATACACATGGTCTGGATAAGTGTTGTGACAATGTTTAGAAAGACAATAGACCTCGCATTAGACAAATTTCACATCTTTATTAATAAATAAAGGAGGAAATAATTTTTTCAAGTACAAGAAATTCAAATGCCCAATACATTGATTAATGCCAAAGCTTCATGTTATTTTCTTTTTCCACTTAATTCACATTATTTGCATAGGAAATTAAGTGTTTATTTCTGCATTTACGCCGATACAACCCTTTTTTAGCTTTAGCATTGCCAATCATCCTCTCCAAATCTAAATCATGTAGTTAACAATCAGAATAGGAGAATTTAGCAATGCAATTCAAGTTTGAGTGAGATTGGACAGCAAATTACATTATAGATTAGGCACAATAAAAACATATTCAAGTATCAAATTTAAAAAATAATAACTCTTCCAACCTTTTTTTACTCATAACATACCCCCATTAACAATTTTTACTACATATTTGTTAGGACATGCTTTATATTCATACAATAGAGAAGCATATCTATTTATATGGTTAAATGCCCTATAATTTATTATTTATGTAGTTGCATCTTTTGTCTTAGTATGGAAAACATTCAAAAAATTACCTTTTTATGATGATAAACTACGAGTGATAATAGGAGTAGATGAAGAACCCTGGCTAACACAATTTCGCAACCATTCCACTTGTTATTTGCTGAATAGGCCAAGTTTATTAGGATTTCCATCAAGACCTTCAATGGCAGCAATGTAGCCTCTATTTTCCTTCTCCATGTTTGGTTTCCAATCCATGAGTTTATCATGAACCTTCTAACAAGTATTCTATTTATAGCCTAGATGCTGACAATGATCACACCATGGTTTTCCTTTTCTTTGTTTATTATTGCTTTTCTGAGTTACATCTCTAGTTAAAAGGGTAGATCACTCATGAATTGTAGCAACAAAGGTGGTTTTTGGCATAAGTTTTCTACTACTTTCTTCCCTTCTCACTTTTAAAAGACAATTTAATTGATAGTAAAGGATTTAAACTTAAAATTATTCCTCTCAATTCATCTAATGGCCTATGAAGACCTAAGGGGAGTTTGAATATTCTCTCCTTTTCAATGAGTTTTCTATACCTTTTAGCATTTGTAAAGCACTCCCAATATGAAATTTCAAAGGTAAAGCTACTACTAGAGGTATGTAAAATCACTATAGTATTAGGTCATAAAGAGTTCCCCTTGTTTGGGATCATCTAACCTGCTCTTAATCTTAAACAACTTAAAGATGTTTTCACAATTTGAATAAGTCATTTTCATAGCCTCTTAGATCTTATATGTAGGATTGTGGAATAAAAAAGTATAATCAATGTCAATGTCCATGGTGTTAATTAACCAAAATATAACCATGTTGTTCTTTACCTACCATGTAAAAAATTTGGGATCCTTCTTATTTAGTGGAATAACAATTCCAATCAAGTAGTTGTCTTTGCCTTTACCTAAAATGAACATGATCACTAATTTGGCCCATTACAAGTAATTGTGGTCATTTAACTTGTAAATAGTGATGATGTGAATCTATCCTTCTACTGTGACTTAGGTAGATGAATCTAGCCTAAAAGATTTACTCATGACTTGGCTAGTCTTAGACACCATTCTAACAAACATAAGATTGATAAAGAGATTATAGCAAGAATGGGGAAAGGTGATGAGGCTGGATCAGAGTAAGTGCTCTAATACCATGAAGATTGGATTGAAAAAAGGAAGTTTGTATTGATCTAAATGCTTTACAACAAATGGGTACAATTGTAAATACAAGAACCAAGTCAAAAGGAGGATTCAATGCCCCCTGATTCTTTACCTTACAAGAAAGGAAACAATTTGAAAGAAATTAATCCTATACAATCAAAGCTAATTATGACTAATAAAAACTAGTTGGCTATTTATAAAAAAAGGAATAACATCCTAATGGATTTGAGATTCATTAGGTTGTAAATTGGGAATTCCACATTAATACCAAGTGTCATTGATGCCATAGGATAATATGATTCTTTTAGAATCATCATAGCTTTGGTGGCTTATTTTAATCTAGAGTTACATCAAATTGTTGTCAAGACTTTCAGAAAAGTAGGAGAGAGCATTTAGTTTATAGGTTGAGAAAGTCTATTTATGGCTTAAAACAAGCTTCATATTAATGGTGTCTAAAATTTGATGATGTAGTAACGTCTCTGAGTATATAAAAAAGAAAGTTAATCATTTTCCTTGTTTTATACATTGATGACATCCTACTTGCTAGTAGCAACATTAGATTACTAAGTGAGACTAAGCAAATGTTAGCCAAAACCTTTAATATGAAAGATTTAGGAAAAGTGTCATTTGTCTTAAAGTTTAAAATACACAAGGATAGATTTTATTGTTTACTAGGCTTGTCTTAGAAGGCCTACAGTCACCATATCTTGAAAAGGTTCAACACACAATATTGCAAGGCTGGTAATACCCCTTTCATGAAGGCCGATAAATTTAATAAAGATCAATATCCCAAAAATAAACTTAAAATGAATCAAATGAGAAACATATTTTATAATAGTGCAATGGAAAACTTAATGTAGTTTGCATTAGACCCAACATTGCTTATGTAATGAAAATCTTATTTATTTACCAATAATAAAGCTAGTACATTTTTGCTTAAAATAATTAAAATATGTTTTCTAGATTGTTGATTATGGAAACAATTTTCTATGTAAATAGTGCTTTTAAAGTAAGATCATCCTCATCTTCTTATAAGAATATGTACAGTGATATGATAAAATTATCTTACCATATTGGAGTACGCAATGATGTATTGTTGTATGAGAAGTAAGTATAGAATGTGCTAAGGTTTTATTAAGCAAGTCAATATACCTAAAGTTTCAATGATGTGTAGATATAGTTGAGCTAGTATAGCTTAAAGGATGATCTTGTGAAATATATGTTCCTGTATCAAATATGCATGTAATTGTATATGAAAGTATGATGTGGTATATGAACACAAATGCATGTAATATCTTATTTGCATATTATTGTATCTAAATATATGATAATGTATCTATGTACATCTAGATCCATGATATTATGTCTAAATGTAATCATGTCTACTATGTTATGTGCTTGTTATTTTTATATGCTACAAACAAGGGGGCACAAAATAAAAATGCAAATTCTTACTACACTTGCCAATGTGTTCAAACAAGGATCTTTGTTCAAATGGCACTACAATGATAGTATATTAGCGTGCTGGATTCAAGAAAGTACATGTGTTGATAGATCATAAGAAGAAAAGACAAACAACACTTATCCTTGTTATTGGATGACTATAATAATAGTATAATGACACCAAATATATCTGGTTGTATAATTTAGGAATTGCTATATCTTTTAATGTTACCTCAAACTTTAAATAGACCCCTAAGGTTAAAATTTTTTATGAGAAATATTATCAAAAATAATGTCTAAATATTTGATATATGAAGTAAACTACGCACTATATATCATCAATTAAATATTAGTAGTTTATTTTGATGATGTTTTAATGACAAAATAGCCAAATAATATAACATAAAATTTTAATTAAATTCTGCCACTCTGATAAAATGAGTAGGTTATATAACACCTAAGGTATCATTGTTACACTAAGCATGGGCTTAGAAATTGGCTTTGATACCTCAAGGTGGATAAGCCCTAAGTCAAGTTTTGTTTAATCACAGGCTTGGCCTTTGGCTAGATTTGTCACCAAATTGGTTGTGCTAAGCCTTTTTTTTCATTTTTGGTTAATATTTGTGAAATTTTGACCTAAAAAAAAAAGAATAGTCTATATTTAACCAAAAAAATAGCTTATATTCAACCAAAAAAGGTGGCTATATTCTAACTAGAATGACCCATTTTCAATCCCAAAATAAAAATCTTTTAATAAATAAATAAATAGGACCAAGTTGAACAGGTATGGCATCTAACATGGTCCATCAACCAACTTGGCTCAAGATTGAGTCTCTATGGTTGAGCCTCATTTTTTGCCTAATTTATGTGTTAACATCGTCCAACTCTATCCCATATGACTTTACAAGCCAAGTTGGCCACCAAATCATGAATGCCCCCAATTGTTACTTGATTTTTACTTCGTATACTTATTTGAAAAAATTGAAATAATATATTAATATTTTAAAATTCAAATCAATCATTAAATCATAAGAAAATCAATTCACAAGTCACTAATTCAACCATGATCGAACTATAATTTGCTTTTATATATATATATATATATACATATATTTTATATATATATATATATATATATATATCGCACATACGCGCGCGCATGCCACCCACACTCAAAGATAACATATACTCCTTAATAATTTATTATAAAAAGTTATTATCATTAATCTAATTGTTGAAATATATATAATTAGATCATAAAAAAATTTATATTTAAAATATATATTGTACATTAATTTCTGTTTTAATTGATGAGATTTGAAAAAATTTTAGATTGAGGTCTAATTATATTAAGAAGATATTCATGATAAAAAATATTAATCTAATTGTTGATTTTGTTAAAAAGTTCAGCTTACAAAAAGTATTTCAATAGTATAAAATTATTTTTATTTTCTCCTCTATATATATATCTACTTTCGTGGTCCTATCAAATTATCTACACAACAACTAGAAGATTTACAAAGAAAATACTTTTCCCCCCTAATTTTATTCACTTTCAATGGGCACCCCCAATCTTAAGATAATCTTGATATTCTTATTACAATTCTTGGATGTCCCCTCCTGCATTATTATACCCGAGATGGGTGGGAGCTAGATACACTCTTAAAATGTTTGTTTACAGTGCTGCTATGCACTCAATTTCAATCTTGGCATCTAAAGGCAAGGCAGCTACTTGATATGTTGAACGAGCCGGGGCGGGTGAGGGAAAGTCTGCATAGAAAATTAACCATACATGAATATTATCAAAACCATCAATGGAATATAAATATTCAACATAAGGATATGAGTATCCATGACGATAGATATGAGTATGACAAGAACATCCGATGACAAGCTACCATAAGGATTTTTTATCCAAAAGCTGGCCAGCCAAAATACACGTATGTGCCCTTTCTCTACGCATAGAGAACAGGTTCTCTACCTAGAAGTGGAGTAGAATCAAATTTCATAACACATTTCAGAATATAACTAATTATCAGTAGTGAAATTCATTAGTAAATCGCATCGTTTAGCAATTAAACCCTATGGGAATAGCTAACAAAATTTTATAAACAAAGCAAAAGTATGGGACTATGGAGTACTTGTCTTGAGACCACAACGATCTTCTGCATACTTAACACGGTAATCTACGTGTAATCTATGTGAAGAAAACATCAAAATGATAACTACAGAACTCACATTTAGCATATATCTCATTCACTTTCTTGAAGTCCTTCAGGTCAGCCAACCTGCGGGAATCAAACGGCAAAATAATAGTCAACTTGCTGGCACTCAATACAATCCAAACTATGGGAGAGAGAAGAGAAAAAATTTATACATAATTGTTGTCTTAACAACTGATGAGTAGGTGGTTCCACCAGCTTTTAGAATTTCCCCCATATTTTTTAGAACCTGCAATTTAAAATACATCAATTATTAGCCACAATATTAGTAACCAGTGTGCTCTTACAAGTTAATGCTACATCGATGGCACATATTTATGGGTAAGCAAGACAGTGCTTTAAATACATCCACCAAAGAAGAATAACATTTTAAAATGTAGGCACATTTGGCAAGAATTACTGATATATAGGTTTGCAATTTCATTTGGCAAGTTTACCACTTCAAGACTGCCATCACTTAATGCCACAAAAATCATTGAGCAGTTAGGAGTTGGTGTTTCAAGAAAGCAAAAGATAAGCGGGTCCAAGTAAACACTAGTCAAGCCCAAGCTTTGCTTTTCATTGCTATAAATTATAATCATCTTCATTCCTTAAATCAGCAGGAAAACCTAGAGATATATCACAAATATATAATATTATTTATGAACTAAAAGAAATTCCAAGCCATAAATGGGCAATCAAAGCCTAAATGCAAGAAGCCATACAAAATACATTTAAAAAACAAAAAGTAAAAGAATAATCAACTGCCTATGTTATTTGCCAAGTTCAGTGGATTTTGTACCTGCTCCGTTTGATCCTCAACATTCTCAGAGATAAACTTTCCCGTCTGCTTTTGAACACAAAATACATATTGTGAGTGCACATTTTTGCCAGCATACATGCACATGTACAGACACTGAGAGGGTGGAAGAACGAAGGGGTAAGAGTAAGGTTACAGATGATCAGTAACAAACCTCGGGAACAAGACCAAGAACACCAGACACAAACAGAAGGTTGTTGGCTTTGATTGCTTGGGAATATGGCCCCAGGGCTGCAGGGGCCTTTTCAGTTTGAACAGCTTCCTTGAGACCTACATTGGACAAAAGGACGGTCACCACAACATCAGATTTGATACACAAGAAATGAGCAATGCAAAGCCTAACTGGGATTCTGGTGCAAATAACATAGTGTCTCCTCTCTCTCTCTCTCGACATACAAAATACCTCTGAACTATGAACACCACATTTACTTTAGTCTGCATGTCCATTGTCAAACTAGTTTGCTATCTGTATTTATGAATACCTATTAAAGCGAACCCATAATTCCTCTATACTTGACATTAAGGTGCCACCCATGTAAATGGTCCTACGCTAATCAGAGGACAGCCGAAAATGCCAAATTCTGGAAGAAGAAGATTATCTCAGTGTTGTTTATCACTTATCTAAGCCTGAAATGCAAATATCCAACGACAAAAGCCAAAACTTCGAATGAAAATTTCACGCATCACCATAAAATACAGATGCAAGTTATATTGTGGTAATAAGGATGGCATTGGTACCAGCACTTATTATATAATGCAAAATGCAGTGGCTTCTACTTCTTCCTATCGGAAATAGGAAATCTAATAGGTCCATGCAAAAGGAAAAAAGTTGTCGTATGTTTGGGAGCATACTTACAAACCTTTAGCTACCATTGGATAATTTTTTTTTCTTTTAATTATTTCTAGCAAAATTAAGTAGGACCCAAACCTTGAAAATGATCAAAATGATGATTAAACATATCTAATCAAAAGCCAGCATTGTGGTCAAGAAACTTGAGAAATTTCTTTTGACAGTACCATAATAAAAGGCCAACAGGCAACACCTCCATGAGGCCCCTGTTATTCTCAACACCAATGTTTATTCCAACCTATAAAGCATAGACTCTGTCACGGATCATGACAAAACACTAAAACAGACATGTTGGCACATCAAACTTCAAAAAATATAGAATATGACACGACAAGGCATATATATATTTTAAACTTACTACTAGAGATATACTCCCAGATAGATACACAACTGTTATTATTCTATATTTTAAGCGTCTTACACTATTATTTTCTTTAAAAAAAAACTACTAAATCAAAACCTGTTGATCTATATTATTCAAATTATTCATGTACAGAAAAAAAAAAATCAGGAGAGAACTTGAGTTATCCTTTCAAAATGGGGTATCTAGTCTATCATTCTACATTTTTTTTTTTTGGGTGTCTTTCTTCCCCTTTATTTCTTTGGGGTCATTTGTGTTCAAGCCTTGTACAGCTCGAGTCCAAGTCATGTTTGACACATATCCAAGCCGAACAAATAATTTTTATTTACTCTAACATGTTTGCATGTGAGTCAGACGCGTGTCAACAGAGTGTCACCGTGACATGTGACATGCCTGAAACCAAGTCTCTACGTGCTCGATAGATTCCAATCCATACTATGACCTTAAGTCTTAATATATTTAAAGAAATGCATCAAAATGTCGGATTCAGTTCAAACAAATTTGACATCTAACAGGTTTCCAAATAGACATAACATCAAAACAAATGCATCAAAATGTCAGATTCAATTCAAGCAAATTTGACATCTAACAAGTTTCCAAATAGACATAAAAGTGTACGCAAAACTTCGACAATAATGTCCCTTGAAATGTATTTAGTGCAGGAAAAGTATTGTTATCCAATCCATTCCCTATCAGCAATTTTCTTTGTAATCCACTTTTGTAGATTCAATAATGAACTTGCTACTAAATTCCTGCTGCTCTATTAGATGAGAATCTCTTTAATCCCATTTTCAGAAAAACAATTTGTTATTACATTCACCTGCGGCATTAAGGCAACTAGTTCAACCAGCACCTGTAGGAGAGTGTGATTTGGCTCACTGACTTGGGACAGTTTTCTATCCTGTCCCCGACTTCAACGGAAAGAAAGCAAACAACAATTACTTTATAAGGCTTCCGCAAATACGCCTCCGGATTTCATGGAATTCAGAGAAGAAGACAAAATTCCTATCAAGAGGTTGTTTCTGTGATGATTTCCCTTAATTTCTTAGAAACCAAACAGAATTTATCAATGAAATCATCGAAACTTACGGGTATCAGTGGAAATTCCCAAACAAGCAAAGGGCACAGGACGCTTGGAAAAAGACGAAGCAGAAGAACGCCACAAGACGGTGCCAGCCACCGAGACACAGCCGATGCCAGCGGCTAAAGAAGCCCGGTTGCGCAATGCGACGATGTCCATCGCCGGCACATGGAAGGACCTGGCAGCATACCACGCCATAGCTCTAGCTCTCTCCCTCTCACGCTCGCTCTTTCGGACTTCGTCACTCTCTTGCTCTGCGTCCCTCCGCTCAGTCCCGCTCTTCTTTTCTCTGTCTGTAACACCGTCAAAGGAAGAAGACCGTCGTCTTTTGCGTCTGGTAATACTGCATTTCCGAAATTGCCCTTACCTGAGGCACACATTTACGATTTTGGTGGGAAAAAAATTACGCTTCGACATTTAAATTAAAAATATTTTAAAAGATAATTTTTTTATTATTATGAAAAAATTTAATTTTAAAAATAAAATTTTAATTGTAAAAAAAAGTATACTTTATGTTATAAAACACATAAATTCTTATAAAACTTATAAGTTTTTTTATTAATTAGTTGATTCTTTTTATTTTTGTTCACTAATGTTTAAAAATAACTCTTTATAATTAAAATTTTTTATTTTTTAATATTTTAAAATAATTTTAAAATTTAAAATTATTTATAATAATTATTTTAAACTTAAAATTTTAAAGTATAATTTTCTTTTATTTAATTAGTGGAGGTGGGTAGGCTGATCATGACCATAACCATGTTTCGCCATTAGTTAAGGTTGGAAGGCCCAAATTACTTCGAAGGTTAAGTCGACATGCTCATGCGGTCGGTCCAATTTTTATCAATTGTTAGAGAACTCGAGGATATGAAAGAATAAGTTAGTACAATTTATTTTTATATATTATTTATATATAAATGATTGTATAAACTTATACATTTATTATTGTATGATATATACAACTAAAAGGGAGGGATAATAAACCCTCATAAGAAATATTTGTATACTTTTTTAGTTATAAACATTATTTTTTATTCTCATTTGCTAATGTATTATTACCATACTAGCTATGATTAATTATGGTTGTTGTTGCTGCCATTTCCTTTTACAATTTCAATACAACTATAGGGAAAAACAAGGACTAGAAAACAAAATATCTCCATGCCTTTGTAAACAAGGGAATTTACCTAAATCTGAAATTGAGACGAAATTCATAAATTTGCAAGTGTGACAAGTGACAATTGGTGATTCTTTCTAATGCGTCAGTTCAGATTCCGATACTTGAAAAGTTCAGAACCACAATTCACTTAACCAATTAAGCTGCATCGAAACGGTTCGTTTTGGGGGGTTTAAGAGAAAACTAGGATCACGTGGGATGGCAAGACGGACGGTCGAGATTAGGTCTGATTTGGGGAAAAATATTGGTCAAAACGTATCTTTTCACTAAAAACAAGAGAATGTGTTTTGACCAAATGTGTGACGTGGCCAATGTTGCTCCATTTGATGGCGCGAACGGTTGGGATTATTCCTCAAAATGGTGCATTTTGAGTAGCAACATGTGGTGCAAATGAAGACAAACTTTAGTTAGAACAATAATTATATTAAAGACATACAATGTACTTAGAGAAAAGTTATTACATGAAGTCCACATCCATTTAATTTACAATTCGAGATAAGGGGTAATTGTTTTTAAACATATAAGGTGGTTGTAATCATAGGCTACTTTATATAAAGACATTCTTTGAGTCAGACAGTGATTTATAAATTAAAAAAAAAAATTATGCATAATTTTTTATATTTTTATTATTAAAATTTTTTAGTAAAACATAATAAATATATAATTTTTTAACAATAATATTATAAATTATGATGTTTATAGACAATTGTATGATTTATTAATTAAATTATGTACTTGTCATATTTTTATTAACAAATATAATAATAAAAATATAAAAAACTAGTTTCACTTAATAAATATATTTGATATACTTATATAATTATATTTTTTAACTATTAACATAAATTATACTTATTTTTTTAATAAATCAAATCTATTTAAAAAATTAAAGAATAAATTTGAACGTGACGTTAAGCCCAATTGACATAAGAAAAAACTTATAAGTCTAACTTTATATTATAAATTATGATATGAAAAAGAAAAAATATAAGCCAAGAATATAAATTCACATATTATTGTTTTATCAAAAAACCAAAGTCAATCATACCCATTTTCAATAGGTGGTCGTCCTTGCGTAAGATTAGAGCCATGTGTCAGCATGTTTTACATCTGTTAGTTCAGAATAAAGTGGGAGTGAATGATTAGAAAACCAAAACTACATGTTAGCAAGTCAGATTGTAGAATTTCATTATTTTATTAGACTGTCGCATTTGGTGGGGGGCATGAAGATCGAATGAAGATCCCCATTAAGTGTTATCATATATCTTAAGTACTTGAACAAAGCATAATTCACTTTGGATAATGACATTGGACCTAGATTTTTTCTCATATCATATAAAATTATGTAAAAGAAAAAATAAATAAATAATTATGTAAAAAAGAAAAAAAGAGAGGAGATGAGACCTACATGAGTTGTCCGTCTCATTGGGTAATACTGTATTTTATTTTTTTAACAAATCTTTTCTTTTACAAAAGAAAATCTACTAATGTAATAACATTTGAGCATCTCATATAGAGCCATATGACAGGTGAGTTGTACCTGGATAATTTAAGTTAAAAAATTTTATAATTTATTCAAAACTAGTGTTAGGTGTATAATTGATCTGTACAAAGGCGAGGGAGGGAAGGACTGGTGGGGGGCATATATAAATAATATAATTTTTGTTGAAGGGTTATTTTTTTCTTGCTTTATTATTTTAACTTGTCTCTCTTTTAGTTCACAAAAAAAGATCACCGCAGGGGGTATTAAGAGTATAAAATTTGAACAAAATTGAAAATAATAAAATAGACATTACATATGTTACTAGGTGTTAAAAAAATGCAAGAGATATTGTGAAAAATAATGATTGGTAACTGTATATGTCCTTCTCGTGTCCATGTGAATGCGGGAAGCAGTTAGTTAGATTTCCATGTAAAGGTGCCTATTTAATTTAGAATGGAAAACTTTATCAACAAGGTCACGAGATAATCATTGTACCAACTTTATTGAAATTACTTACTTTTCAATCTATTAGTTTAAATTCTCTTATTTTTTAAAAATTTTCATGTGAAAAAAAAGAGTGGCATAGTTGATAAGACTCGACGAGACTTATTTATATATATTTTAAATATTACTTCTTCTTTTTTTAACATGAGAAGCTTTTGGATACATGTGAGAGAATTTTGGATTCCCAACACACACACACACACACATATTAATCACCTTGTTCAAGAACTTATCCAAACCATAAATCAGAACCCAGAAAAAGAAAAAGGTGAAAAAAGACAAATCCACGAATAAGTATATGCAAAGTTGCTTCAGTTCATGATAAGCTCATATACGCAGATTCAAAGAGTTTACTGTTACTTTCTTTAAAAAAAAAAAAAAGAGATAATTTTTACCTGTAAGCTAGGTTCGTTGTCGCTTCTATAATTTAACGTCAGATTTATTAATAGGACAACAAAGAGCAAAGCACCTTTGCCTTATTCCGTGTTAGTTAGTTATCCAAAGCTCTGAAAAAGAGCAAATCGCCATTTCCCACGTACTTTATGTGAAGGAAGTTTCGGTGGCAATATTCCGTTTCAGAATTGTCGCTTTTGTGTGATACACAAGAAATCTAATGTAATTTGTCCCTTTTCTAGTTTCTAAATTGTATATATCTTTAGGAGTTCTGCTCTTTTATTTTCAGAATAAACATTACATTAAAAGCTTAAATACTTATCCGATTTTTAGGATGTACATATATATATATATATATATATATATATAACAAACACCTCTTGAAGAAAAACTAACCACTTCATTTTTAAGAAATCGTCACACACACACACACACACACAAAATATTTTAAGACTCTATTAAGATATTATATTTCCTCTTATTTAATTAATTTTACGATGATAAAAAATTCATACAAAAAAAAAATAGTCATTCATAAAATGTTGTTGTCACAGTGTATCAATCGTCTCCAGTGTTACTATTATGATGTTTTATGCTTGGATCCACGAAAAAATTACACTTCATAATCATAAGTTAAAAATCTTTATTGTAAAAAATTTTTAAATTATTTTAAAAACTCAAAAGATCAAAATAATTTTAATTATGAAGACAAAAATATTAACAATTCATAAATTCATTTTACTGTTCATCTAATTTCCCCTCTTGTTCACTATTATTTAAGAAATGATTCACATAGTTAAAGTTTTTAGTATTTTAAGTCTTTAAAATAATTTTAAAATTTAAGATTATTTACAATAAATATTTTCAATTTATGGTCCTAAAGAATAATTTTTCTTATAAAAGTCTTCCGCCCTTTTTCGCATTTTCTTTTTGTGATTAGATTGAATTATGAGATTTGGGTTCCCAATCATTCTTCTACGTTGCCTCAAATATAGCTCTCGTTTCGTAAACATGTTTTATATGCTAGGATTATTTTTGTGGTTGGAAGATTAATCTATCTTAACGTTGTAATTGAGGCTTGGCTCATCTCTTTGTTTTGAATGAATAAATTTATCTATCTTTGTTTTAAAAGAAAGTTACTAATTAGTTATTTCTTGGCAGACTTGAATGACATAAAGATTATTTACTTATATTCCCTAAATAAAAAAACTTCAATTTTATATCAGTCCAGTTATTAATTCGGTAAATAAAAAAACAATGATTAATATATGCAATTATATATATATATATATATATTTCTAAGATATCAAACTTATGGATATCATGGTATCTTATCCTAAGGCATCTCATATCATAGTATTAGAAATGATAATATACCAAACACTTCCTAAATGAAAAATGATACTTGCAATTACTTATAAGTATTTCTCTAATTGAGATTTGTTTGCATGAAATTCATTCATATGAAATCACAATAAAAAAACAAAATATTTCAAGCAACCATTAATATAATTTAAAGCACAAAAAATGCATTTTGGATAAAATTTTTACTATTTTATATACTGTACTAAATTGATTGATATATTATAACTCAAAACCCATAAAATTCCATTTAGATCACACAAGGGAAATGCATAAGGCAATCTTGTCATTTCTTAGATAATAGTTGAGATCACATAAACATTTTTAAAAAATTTTTTGCATCTGCTTGTTGTGTTAACTAATTTTTGAAGGTACACCAAAGATATAATTAATTTGCTATATACAACATGTCTCTTAAGCCATGATTATAGGGTCTATGAAGGATAAAAATACATTAAGCCTTCTACTGGGCAAGAGGAACCTCCCATAGTTGATTATCTATGATAACCTTTTATAACTCTCTCCACCACCTTAGGAGTAGTGAAAACCACTCCCATAACATTCAAATATTAGAATATTTGTTTTCTTTTTGATAGAGAAAATTATAGGTATCCAAGGGTGGTACAAACAATAGCAACAACACTAGCATAGAGGATTGTTAAAGACTATAAATATTATAGTACTTCATCAAGAAAAGTATTTTTGATAAGGGAGAGAATAAAAAAAAAAAAAGAACCAATGTCAAAGTAAGTGGGAAAGACTAATAATCACGTCTTTTTTAGGAGGAAATGGAGCCAATTAAAGGCTATTTCCATAATGCCATTTAGATTGAAGATAGCTCCATCATTTTTTCAAAGGGTAATGACAAAGATTTATAAGCCTATATTGCCAAGTGCACTCATATATATTAATAATATTTCTCAAAGAATGAAGAAGACCATAGGAAATTGTTACAACAATTTGTGGACATCACCTATCCCTATGGCATCATGCTTTTAGCTTCGAAGAGTCAAATAGGCTTGGATCGAATTGAGCTTTTATGTATGAATTTACATGATGGACATTATCAACCTAGTCCACATGTAGCACAATAATTGTTCAACTTTCCAAACGAAAATCTCACTTCTAAACAAATTCAACAATTTCTAAGAATTGTTAATTACATTAGAGATTTAATTTTCTATGTTGCCAACTATGCTAGTCAGTTGTCAAAATTTTTGAAGAAAAGTCACCTTCCCTGGGAACTAAGCTAGATTGTAGCTATTCAATTTCTAAAAAAGATCACTCAGCATCTTCTACCTCTTAAGATTCCTAACCAAGGTAAAAAAATCTTGTAGATAAATACTGGTGACGATTTTTGGGGTGCTATGCTTATAAAAGAGATTAATGGCAAATAATTTTACGACGGACATGCTAGTAGACAATTTAAGAAGTTTGAAAACCATTACCATACAATCTATAAGGAGATTCTTGCTATAAAGAAAGAAATAGAAAAGATTCAGTTTTCATTTTACTAATATCACTTTATAGTACAAATGGATAACTCTTCATTTTCTAATATACTAGACTCCAAAAGGAAAAATCCTTTCAGATAAGCAACTATTTAATTAGAAAGATTTGCTCTCTTACTATAAATTCATAGTCTTGCATAGAAAAGACCATAACAATCTTATAGTTGATCTCCTTTCTCAACCTAAACCCACCCACCTCATTACACCTTAGAAACCAATACCTTTTGTCCTCATGGCTCATCCCACCTCTAGCAAACACATTCTCCCCACACCTGCTGATCTTAATGCAGCCAACAAAAGATTATTTCTGTCATTCCATAAAGATCCAACCACTCTAGTTAAAGTGGATGCCCTTGGTAAAAAATCTCTCTTTTATTGGCTCTATTTTCTTTTTAGAAAGATGTGATTATTGATCTTTACCTCTTACTTTGACATTGATACCCCTTTTCTGGTTCTTTCCATTATAAAAAATGCTTTCCTTGATGAAGCACTTTGGTATTTATATTCTTTAATAATCCTTTTATGCAAGTGCTATTACTTTACCACACTTAGAGACTTATAATTTTCTTTGTTAAGAAGAAAACAAGCATTCCAATCTTTGGACATTTTTGGAATGATTTTCACCACTCCCTAGGTGGCAAAAAAAAGTTAAAAAAGATCATAGCTAATTGGCTTTGAAAGATTTGTCTTGCCCAACAGAAGGCTTAATGCATTTTCATCCTCCATAAACCCTATAACCAAGGCTCAGGTGACACTCTATATGCACTAAATCAATCATATCTTTAGCCTTCAAAGATTGGCTAATGTAAAAAGCAAATGCAAAGAAACATTTTCAAATATTCTTGTGTAATCTTAACCATTATCCAAGAAATGACAAAACTATCTTTTACATTTCTCTTAGCCCATACATAGGAGAAGTCATCCTTGTGAACAGCAAATGCCTGACCTTGATATCTTTAATGATGATGAAGCCTAAATGATACTCTAGGAACGATTGATTTTGACTTACAACCCTTCTAAGCTG
This sequence comes from Erythrophleum fordii, assembly GCA_032878935.1. Lineage (NCBI taxonomy): Eukaryota > Viridiplantae > Streptophyta > Magnoliopsida > Fabales > Fabaceae > Erythrophleum > Erythrophleum fordii. Next base: position 572,544 of record JAVQMF010000025.1, on the reverse strand, counting down.
AGCAAAGACCTAAAGCCTAGTTCATAGCCTAATTCATGCAAGACTTACAAATCCATACTCTTATGATTCTAATGCCATAGACAAGTGGCTTGTAGAGCATTACAAAAAGCCAAGGATAGATAGAGACTTTAGCAATGAAAATTACCCCACTTTCAACCTCTCTCTTTCATATGAACTAATAAAAGCATGATAAGATTCCTCCACATGTCTTTATCCAACTGTATCATATAATTAGATTTATAGTATTTATTGTCCTCTTGCTTATCTTAAAAGTCAAGTTATTGTGTTACTATATTAAAGTTGTCTATCTATTATATTAATGGTTTGAAAAGCAATATGCTCCTAATGTATGGTGGTTTGCTTTTGTAAAAATAGTTCGTCCATTTGTTTTAGCCTAGGCCTATATAAACTAGGCTTCTTCCTTTGTGGGGGGCATCAAGTGTCGTAACCAAGTTTCTAAGAAATAAGATATTTGTGTGAACCATATATTCTCTTTTCTATACCTCTCCCTTTCTTAAAAGCTTATCTTGCTTAGCCTCTTATTTTTATCACTTAGAAATATAAGTATGCTCTGCACTTTCTTCTTTTAATGACCCTATGCATCAGAAAGTATTAGTTCACAATCCATAGAGTTCTTTGATAGATAACATGATAAATGACAAGAAAGAAACCCTAATTGCCTAAGCTTATTGTCTTGATATACCTAGGTGAGGATTCTCTCAAACCCAATTAGCAAAACTCCTAAAGAATTTTGAGCTTAAAAGATAAGGTACAAAGCCCATTTTTGATAAACAATCTTGTGATTGTAATCATGGAAACTATACTAAATTGATTAATATATTATAACTCAAAACCTATAAAATTCCATTTAGATAAACTTTTTCATAATATATTGCATTTATTAGCATATATAAATAAATGTATAAATATAAGTAAATATACACTATAAGTTTAAGACGGAATGAATATCATACTGTATAGATCCAGACCCAAATCTTTAGGATATTCGTGAAAATTCCTGCACCTAGACTCAAGGAAATAAGTTTTGTAATGTTTGGCACATCCCTAACTAAGTCCTTTGAAAATGCCCAAGAAAATCTGCAGACTTTAACTTATATTCATCCTTAAACCCAAACTCAAATAGATTAAAGTTTACAAAAAATACTCACTTGGACATTTTCCCATCTCTAAATTTGAATCTCCATTTTAGGCAATTGAGAATTTTTTAAGTAAAAACAATCCAATGCCCTAAGGAGAGAGATGAGTGAGAAAAGAGGGATAGAAGATTCTAAGCCATTACTTTCTCTGGAGGAGAGAGATGCCTTGGACTGTAGCAAAAAGAAAGTATGAATAGGCAATGGGTAGTTCTCGGAGGATCAATTTTTGATTCCTCGCATGGAGGACTGGATGGAAGGTATAGAGGCAGAGGAAACACACGTAAAGTCAAAGGATCAAGGCAGTGTTGGCGGTAAGTCTACAGAGTTGCCAAAAAATTCTTTCAAGCAAGTATGTATGAACAAGTCTGACTAAAAGGAGAAGGAGGATTGGTGGAGCGATGGGAGATGGAAGGAAAGAGTAAAAGTGGCGAACACCGCGAAAGGGCCCAATGTGATTATCCCACCAGAGGAAAAGAAGAGGCTTGTGAAAAGATGGAAAAAGACGCTAATAGTTAAGTTGTTGGGGAGAATGATTCGTGAAGATTACCTAATTACAAAGCTCTAACAAATATGGGGTCTTCGTTTGGAGCAATTTGAAACCATAGATGTTGGGTTAGGATTTTTCCTAGTGAAACTCAAGAAGAAGTTGGATTATGAGTTCGCTCTTACAGGTGGCCCGTGGCTTATAATAGACCACTATTTGGTGGTGCAACCATGGAAGGAGGACTTTGAACCGGAGTATGAAGGAATTGATCAGATAGCAGCTTGGATTCGCATATCAAGGTTACCGATGGACTACTACAATAAAGGCATCCTGTATGTTCTAGGTAGTTAGGTGGGCAAAGTGCTAAAGGTAGATATGACCACATTGAATCATAATAAAGGGCATTTCGCCAGAATTTATGTTGAGCTATAGTTGGCGAAACCCTTACTGCCTTCTATAATGATAAATAGCAACGAACGAAGGGTTGAGTATGAAGGAATTCACCTGATATGCTTTTCTTATAATCGGTATGGACATGATATTGATCACTACTCGTACAAACATATGTATGAATAAGGAGAAGGGGCGGATAGCAAAAAAGATAGCTTAAATGGAGCCGATAAAGGAGGAGCCCACAACATGGAGGTGACACAAGGGGGCGAACAAGCGAATTCAGTCGTCGTGATGATGGAGGATGGTGTTAGAGTGGTGGGAAGGAGCATAGTGCTTGGAGGTTAGATGACAGTTAATCGGGGGTAAGGATCTCAGAAAGCACTCAACAGCGACCGTTACTCAGATTCCCAATGTCAAAGATCAGGGCAAGATTTAAGGGCGTTAGGTTTGGGGTCACGATTTGTTACTCTATATGATGAAGATCCTGATGACAGTATGCCAGTTGTCATGCCTTCAGATAAGAAAAGTCCAATTGTACGCAATTTTTCAACATAGGTCTCACTGAAAGATGTTAGCAACATAGGGCGTATTGGATGGAGAGGGCTGAAGTCAAAGAATTTGCAAGAGACTCAAACAAAGACCATTGCAAGCCCAAGAACTAAGAATGATCTTAATTCAATAGACCATTTGATGAAGATCAAGAATGATTTGGGCCTAGAGGATTTCAGTAAAGTAAGGAAGGATAAAAAAGAAGAGGATAGGGTCCTAGTGGTGGGCCATGAGAAAAGAGTAGGAGTGATCCAGAGTGGGGTAAACTCGCGAAGGGAAAAACCCAGTATTGCGAGAAAGGAAACATGGCCAATGCTGATAATCCATTAGACCCAAGAGAGAGTGGAAAGGGTAGGTTTTGTGTTCGGGAGGACCTTTTATCAGAGAATATGATTATGGATATCGTTGAATGTGGGCATGTGTTCTCTCATGAGGACATGCAGAGTTGATTTGATGTTGAACATCCTGTTTAATCCATTCAAGTTTTATATGGATAGTCTTATTTGGAATGCTAAAGGAGTTGGTAGCAAAACATTCCCGAGGATTCTTGAGGACTTGAAAAGGACGTATGATTTTCATTTCCTTGCTTTCCTGGAGACTCATCAAAAGGGAGAGAAAGCGATGGTTCTAGCCTGTCGCCTAAAAATGATGAATATGACCATTGTTGAGGCAAAAGGGTTTAGCAGTGGAATATGGTGCTTGTAGGATGATGAGGTGAACTTTTTTGTTAATCAAAAGAATGAAAAATGGCTTCATGGTATGGTGAATGAAGGCAGTATGGATGAGTGGGCCTAACTATTGTGTATGGAAAACTTAATCTTATACAACGCAGAAGGCTATGGGAGGGCTTATGGCGTATTGGAGAAAAGATGACAAAGCCTTGGTGTGTGATCGATGACTCTAATGCCATACTAAAAGATAGCGGAAGGCTGTCAGCGTCAAGAACAGCTGCTAGGGAGGAGAAATCTTTTTGTAACTGGGTTTGTGAGTATGATTTGCATGACATGGGTTTCAAAGGCCCAGCTTTCACTTGGTGCAAGAATGGAAGCTATAGTCGACTCGACTGAGCTATCATTAACTATGAATGGAATGACCTTTTCAAAGACAAGACGCTAATCCATCTTCTGAAGTTAAAGTTTGATCATTCTCCTTTGTTACTTAAGCCGAAGGGGGAAAGAAGAGAATCGAGAAGGAAGAATCATACCTTCCATTTTTTTGCTCCTTGGGTTACACATGATGGTTTTAATCAATTTGTCAAAGAAGCTTGGGACGAGGAAGAGGATTGGAATGTGACAGTAAAGTCTTTCAGGAATAAGGTAATGCAGTAGAGTAAGGATGTGTTTGGACATATCACTTGGAAGAAGAAAGCTTTGATAAGAGAGTTGAAGAGCCTAGAATGGAGGCTTTCAAATGGCAGTCACCATGAATCGCTGGATAAGCAGAAGGTGGAGGTTTGGAAGGAGTTCTCTTACAAGAAGAGAGCATGTGGTTACAGAAATCAAGGTGTAATTGGTACTTGTTTGGGGATAAAAATACTCGTTATTTTCATTCAGTGGCTAACGAGAGGAGAAAAAGGAATAAGATCGAAGCCTTGAAGCTCACTAACGAGAAATGGTCATTCGATATAGAGGTTATTCAGAAGGAAGGGACGTGATTTTTTGAAGAGTTATACATAGAGGAGGGAGGGTCTGCTCTAACCATGGTATTCGATGTCAGTTATCCAGAATTAGAGGAGGTGGATCATCAACTTCTAGACAAACAGATCACAGAGGATGAAATTAAAAATGCTCTTTTTGCTATGGGACCTTTGAAAGCACCTGGTCTCAATGGATTGAACCCTTTCTTTTATCAAAACCAATGGGAAAACGTTGGGAATTCAGTTGTAAACATGGTGAAACACATTGTGACAGAACCTCAAAAGGTTTCGTAGGTAAATGATACGTTCATAGTGGTTATCCCCAAAGTACCTACGCCTGAGACTTTCAGAGATTTCAGACCTATTAGCTTATGCAATGTGATTTATAAGGTGGTTACGAAAGTGTTAGCTCAAGAGTGTCATGCCAAAAATAATTTCTCCAAACCAGAGTAGCTTTGTTCCAGGACGCCAAAGTGCAGATAATATAGTTTCTTGCTCAGGAGATTTTCCATTCTATGAGATAGAAAAAGGGAAGGAAAAGTTTCATGGCACTAAAAATTGATTTAGAGAAGGTATATGATCAGTTTATATGGGAATTTATCGTCAGACGCTTGGAGGACATATAGCTTCTTGGTTGGATGATTGAGGTTATTAAAGCTTGTGTTACTACCTTGAGAATACAGTTGTTGTGGAACGGAGAAAAAGCAAATTGTTTCATACCCTCTCGAGGAGTCCGTCAAGGGGACCCTTTATCACCTTACTTGTTTGTTTTGGGCATGAAAAAGTTGGCTCATATGGTTCAAGGGGAGGTTTTGAACGGAGCATGGTTATCGTTCATATTACGGAAGGAAGGGGTGGTCGTATCACATCTGTTTTTTGTTGATGACTTATTTCTATTCACTGAGGTGAGTATGGACCAGGAGGGTATTTGTGAAAGCTTTTTTAGATGACTTTTGTAGAATTTCTCGGTAGAAAGTTAATGAAGCTAAGTCTTGTATTTTTTTCTCTAGGAACATCAATCATACCAGAAATATAAGATCAATCATTTTTTGGGTTTTACTCTTATAGGTGATCTGGGAAAGTATTTAGGGGTGCCTATTCATCATAAAAGAGTTACAAGGAGTACGTTTCAACACATCTTTGATAGAATAGATAACAAGCTTGCTAGTTGGAAAGCGAATTCTCTCTCCTTGGTTGCAAGACACAAGCTGGTTGCTTCAGTGGTTGTCGCGGTCCCAGCTTACGCCATGCAAATGGCCCCTTTACCATATAATGTTTGCATGGACATAGATAAGAAATGCAGAGCATTCCTTTGAGGAAGTAGTAATCAAAAGAAAAGATGTCATTTGGTGGCTTGGGAGGATATATGTTGGAAGAAGGAAAATGGAGGTTTGGGTCTTCGGGAATCTAAGAAGCAAAATAAAGCTTTCATGATGAAGCTAGGGTGGAATATGATGAAATGTAGAGATGCTCTCTGGGTACGTTTCCTAAGGGAAAAGTATAAATGTGGAGGCGACGTGGTCCCTAAGGTTGAACGGAGGTGTTCGGAGTCTCAGGCTTGGAAAGGAATTAGAAATGCATGGAATGATACATGTAAAGGGGTTAGTTGGAAGTTAAGTAAAGGGAACCAAGTGTGCTTTTGGAAAGACAGATAGCTAGACCAGCACAAGTGCCTACAAATGCATACGTTAAGGGATTTAACAGAGCAGGAAGCGGAGTTAAAAGTAGTTGACTATAGCACAGTGTCGGGAGGTTGGAGGTTGAGTGAATTAGAAGGTACTCTTCCTAGTCAGATACTGAAGGAAATCGAGAAGGTGCAGATCAACCTGGCTGGTAGAGCTTCTGACGAGATCTACTAGAATGGGACGTCTCATGGTAACTTTATGTTCAAGTCTACGTATGAGATTATTATTCAACATGATTGAAGTACTTCGTCGAGCTTATGGAGAAAGGTGTGGAAATTAAAAGTACCACAAAAGTGTAAAACCTTCCTATGGCTAGGTATTTACGGATGGCTACTAACTAACGTGGCTAGGAAATCAAGGGGACTGTCAGCAGGAGATCTTTGCCAAATATGTGAAGAGGAGAGTGAGACGTGTTTACATGCGCTATGCTTATGTCATCATGCAAAAAAATGATAGGAAGAATTAATCCTAGCCCCGCTTGCTAACTGCTTCTTTTCTTTTGATGATTCTACTAAATGGGTAATGTGGAATCTGCAACAAAACTTAGACGTGGATGGAGTAAGTTGGGGTGTTTATTTTACTGTCGCATGCTGGAATATTTGGATGTCCAGAAACTCGTGGGTGTTCGATGGAAGGAGAGAACGTCCATCGACATTGAAAGCAAAAACGATTGCTATAAGTGCTTGGAGTGGGAAGGAGTTATAGGCAACTCAGTCTAATCAGAGACTGAGCTCACGGTGGGTTCAACCTGAGAGGGGTCAGTTGAAACTCAATGTAGATGGAGCCTGGAATAGGTGGACGTGGAGTGGGGCATGTGGGGGTGTAATTTGTGATCATAACGGTAAGTTTATCAAAGGTTTTTATGTGAATTTAGGATATAGCAATAGTGCGATGGCGGAACTCTGGGTGATCATATAGGGTTGCGTGGGATGCAGGCATATGATAACTAGTAATGCATAGTGATTGCAGTGAGGTAATTAGTTGGATAGAAAACTTGGTACCTATTAATGGCTTTGCCGCTGATCTAGTAAAAGAAGCTAGAAACATGCTGGGGAGAGATTGGGAGGTAACTATAAGTTGGTGTGAGCGTGGAGCTAACAAAGTGGCGGACAACCTCGCTAAGGAAGCTTTGCAAGTGCCAAGTGGCTTCATGGGGTTTGATTCACCACCATCTTTCATCACAGAGCTTCTTGATAGGGAGGGAAGGCTTAGTGGATCTAGGAGTGTTTAGCTTGTGTTGTCCTTCTTGTTCATTGGTCTATGGTTTGCTTTATATATATATATATATATATAAAGAAAATTTTTTTAAGTAAACTTAATAGGAAAAAAATAGACTAGTTCATAAAAATAAATTAAAGAATATATCAAATTTAATTAATTATTTAAATTGATAGGGCATGCAACAAAAGTATTTGTTCGTCTACTTGTGATACGTCGTGATATGCAAAAATATACACCATGATTAAGACGTATTTATATAAATCTATTTAAAAATTATAAGACATATTTATATATTTTGTTAATAATTTAACCTATTTAAAATAAAATCCATGATTAGGATGCCAAATTTTAGGTTATACCATTTTAGCTTTGGGCACAGAATCTAATGAGGTATTACATATAGATAGCATTGTTCGTTATGATAAAATAAGGAGTATATTATATACATTTTTATCGAATTTTGTTAAATTATATAAGCTTTGTTATTTTTTAAAAAATAGTTATTTTTTAAAATAAAAATTATTTTATATTTTAGTTTAATTTAAAATATTTTCATTACAATTTTTCATTAATTATTTTTACATATTTTTTATAGAGAGTATTTTAATTAAAAAAAGATTATAAAATTAAATTAAAATATATATTTTAAAAATATCTAAAAATTTAAGAAAAATTATGTTTAAGGACAAAAAAAAATTTATTATTAAAAATCATTACTATTAGGTTCAACGATTTGTTACTAAAATTAATGATAATCATTTTAAAATAAGTGATAATAAATCTTTAAAAATAAATATCTTTATTTTTTAGTCATTTATTATAATTCTTCCAAAAATTTATGTAAATTTAATAATAAAACTTAAAAGAAAATATAAATAATTTGTTTTAAAATAAAATCAAAACCGCGTGGCTGCCGATTTCTCAGTGTCTGGGAGGTGTAAGCAATTCAAGAGGGCATTATCTCGCTTACACGTTTTCTTGTTTGTTTCAGCGCTAATTATTACAACTTGTCCGGATGCTCTCCGCTGCAATTCCACTCTTCTTCCAATTACATGATCCCACGTGTAACATGGGCCCCACTTTATTGGGCTTTAAGATCCTCATCCCTGGCTCCCGTCTTTAACGCGCTCGTTTATGGAATATCGTGTGCTACAAGTTTTTCTGTGACAACATTAAGGTTTTGTTTGGGGGAATAAATTTTTTTTTTAAAAAATAAAAATAAATAAAATAAAATTTTATGAGATAAAATTATATTTAGCATGGTAAAAAATAAAAATATTTCTATTTTAATATTTAATAGAGTGAAAATAGTCAAATAATAAAAATAAAAAATGAATAAATAATCAAATATTTTTATAGCTAAAATAATAAAAAATTAATTTTTATTAATTAAACTAAAATAAAAAAAATTACAGTTGAAGATTTCACGTTTAAGATTTTTTAATTAAAATTTTAAAATTATTTTAAAAAATTCAAAAATAAAAAATTTAATCTATGTAAAGAAATTATAATTCAAAATTTTTAAATTGAAATATTTATATTTATATTTTTCAGAATAATTTTAAAAATTTTAATATAAATATTTTTAATTTGAATTCTTTAATTATAATTTTTAAATAAAAATAAAATATTACTATTATTTAAGACAAAATAATACTTTTATTATTTTTTCTATCTTTTTAACAGTAACAAGCCAGAGAATATTAGGGAGAGTTTGGCTGGCGACTCAATCTTCCATGTAGAAGACTGCATCGTACCAAACACTCAAGTGTTTTCCCACCCTCTCACCCAATTTTCCAATGCTTTGTGAAGTACCTAGCATGTCGACATTGAAAGTAATTCGTTTAGGGCTATAGTAGAACTCAAGGTCTAGGTGTTGCTTTCAGACGTCTGCAAAATATTTTTTTAATAGTTTATATGTAAAGAAAAATGTTGGACACTTCCTTAAAAAGAATTTATTTTTAAAAAATTTAATATAAAAATATATTATTTAATCAATATATTATATATTTTTATCATCAGCCTCATTATTTACAAATTATAAATAATAGTTGTGGGTTATATGCCATTATTCTTTTTTTTTTTGAAATTGAAAAAAAAATTTACACACATTGCACGGGACTCAAAACTAATTCACATTAATATCAATGACCAAAATTTCATTTTGGTATTTGACAAATGTGGTGTTTTTTAATTTAGTCATTTATAAAATTATTTTTTAATTTAATTCTTTATAAATAATATATTTCTTAATTTAGTTTTTTATAAAATTATTTTTTTAATTTAGCTCCTTACAGATAAGTATATCTCAATTTAATTATTTATAAATAAAATTATAATATTTTTCTATCAATCTATTGAAAATGAAATTAACAGTAGATTGATAGAACATTATATATAACTGTTTAAAAAATATATTACATGTTATTATATTTGTTAATTTTATTTCTAGTAGATTGACAAAAAGATATAATTGATAATAATTTTATTTGTAAAAGATAAAATTGATAAATACTTCTGTATGAGGGATTAAATTGAAAGATAAAGAAATTAAAGAGATAATTTTATGAAAGACTAAATTAAAAAATATCTCATTTATAAAAGACAAAAATACAATTTTACTCGTAATACTAATAAAAAATATTTAAATTAAAAATTCAGTTTATTAATAATAATGATGTTCATTAATAAAATATTAATATATTTACTATTATTTTGGGAAGTAATCTAGAACTTAAGCTTTGGTTGTTTTTATACTTTTATTTGTTTGAAAAAAAAAACTGTCTCTACAATTTTTTTGTATTCTATATTTAACAATTAATTTATTTTTTCAATACACTGAAAGTAAGACATCCAATTTGAAATTATCTCACTACAAAAAATTAACAAAAGTAAGTTTAATCATACACGGATACATCAGCCAACACATTAGACTTAATGGTGCCTTTTCATTTTACAGTAGCGAGTGCCCACCTTCTCCAATTAATTACTAACTTCAAAAATAAAATATTAATACTACCAATAATGCTTCACACCTCAATCACGTGCAGTTATATCCTAAATACAACGGATTTGGATTGTCCAAAAAATAAAGTTGAACGAAGGGTTGCTTCTGCCATTTATAGTTTCTTTATGAGAAAAACTTTATCTAAGAATCCTAATTACATAAAAATCATATTAGAAGACATTAAAAATTATAATTTTTTCAAAAGATTAAAGACTAACGGGATGTTTGTTATATAAAAAGTTAAGTATAAAAATAAAAATAAAAATAAATTTTGTAGATTAAAAATATCTATAATATTTTTATTTTTAATGAGTGAATAATAATTGATAGATAGTAGTAGATAATAATTAAGTAATAATTATAGAGATAAAAATAATATTTCAACAAACTTTCAATTTTTATTTCTTTTTCCACTGAACAACCAAACAAGCCTGTAAAATTATTATTCATGTTATCTAAAACTATAATCTTTTTTTTTTTTTAATGTTATAAAAGTGTCTTCATTTAAAAATAATAATAAATTTAAAATATTCTTATAACATTAAATTTAGGGAATATACATGATAATTTTGAGAAATGATAACTTTAATGATATGATTCTTTAAAGAATTTTTAATTTTTTTAATTTCTTTTTCAAGAAGGTGGGTGTATTCATGTTATCTAAAACTATAACCTATTTTTTTTAATGTTATAAAAGTGTCTTTAATGAACAACCAAACAAGCCTGTAAAATTATTATTCATGTTATCTAAAACTATAATCTTTTTTTTTTTTTTAATGTTATAAAAGTGTCTTCATTTAAAAATATGATTCAAGGTATATGTTATCTAAAACTATAACCTATTTTTTTTAATGTTTAAAGAATTTTTAATTTTTTTAATTTCTTTTTCAAAAAATTTTAATTTTTTTAATTTCTTTTTCAAGAAGGTGGGTGTATTCATGTTATCTAAAACTATAACCTATTTTTTTTAATGTTATAAAAGTGTCTTCATTTAAAAATAATAATAAATTTAAAATATTCTTATAACATTAAATTTAAGGAATATAAATAATAATTTTGAGAAATGATAACTTTAATGATATGATTCTTTAAAAAATTTTAATTTTGAAAATTATTTTTCAAGAAGGTGGATGTATTCATGTTATCTAAAACTATAACCTATTTTTTTTTAATGTTATAAAAGTGTCTTCATTTAAAAACAATAATAAATTTAAAATATTCTTATAAAATTAAATTTAAGGAATATAAATAATAATTTTGAGAAATGATAACTTTAATGATATGATTTTTTAAAAAATTTTAATTTTTAAAATTATTTTTCAAGGTGGGTGATTTTTTTTCACCTTCACTCCGTACTGTTCATGGGAGAAAGATTGGGATGCAAGCTTCTATCCTATACGCCAAGAGCATACAAAGTCTATGCACTTGCCGGGAGCTGCTTTGGAAGGAAGGTTCTTGTTGGTGGTGAAAAGTTCAACCTTACGTGATTGATTCAATAGTTGACCAGCTGATTCCGATTTTTATCGCTCTCTCTTTTATGCTCTTTCAAACCCACAGCTTTTAATACCAGATACTCTGATTGGGATTTTCTCTATATCCCTTCGCCATCAACTTGGCTTCTTTCTTTCTCTCTTCACCACCCTTTTGCTTATTTTAGATTTATGATCCAAACCTTCGTTTCCTTGATTCTTGTCTTGGCTAAATCATTAGCCATTTGTGTACCTTAATTCTTGGATTTTGAAATTCTCAAGATATTATGGGTTGCTGTCTGACGAAACGCAAAGATTCAGAGCCTGAATATAATGGTTTCAGATCAGTTAGGCCTGCTGGAGTTCACAATCAGAAGACTTATGAACCTTACCAGTTACCCGCAAAACCCACCGCGACGACGGCGACTCACTCGCCATGGAAGCCCTCTATTCCAGCTCCAAGTCCAAAACTGGTTCATAAGTCAGATACGATTTTGGAAAAGCCATTTGAGGATGTCAAACAGTATTATACAATTGGGAAAGAACTGGGTCGAGGCCAATTTGGGGTTACCTATCTGTGCACTGAGAATTCGACTGGTCGGCAATACGCTTGCAAGTCGATTTCGAAGCGGAAGCTCGTAACCAAAGCTGATAAGGAGGATATAAAGAGGGAGATTCAGATTATGCAGCATTTGAGCGGACAGCCCAACATTGTTGAGTTCAAAGGTGCTTATGAAGATAAGCATTCGGTTCATGTTGTGATGGAGCTATGTGCGGGTGGTGAGCTCTTCGATCGGATTATTGCCAAGGGGCATTATAGTGAAAGGGCTGCTGCTTCAATTTGCAGACAAATTGTTAATGTTGTTCATATCTGCCATTTCATGGGTGTGATGCATAGGGATCTGAAGCCTGAGAATTTTTTGTTATCCAGTAAGGGTGAAAATTCACTTCTGAAAGCTACAGATTTTGGCCTGTCCGTTTTCATCGAAGAAGGTAAGATTATGATCCCTCCGCTGGTCATTTGTTTCCATAGATTGCTTAAGAGAGTTCCAATTTAACTTCTAGATGGAATCTTTCAGAAGGAAGGGAGAGTAAATTTTAGCACAACCTTTTGGCTGTAAATATAGGGTTGAAGTTGTTGCTAAAGGTTCTAGGGAAATTTTGTATTGGTTTTTATTTCACAGTTTTGATATTCGCATTTTCCTTTTGCGGGAATGTTTTGAAAACTCTTGAAAATTTTTTGACCTTTCTAATTCAAAATTTAGTCGTAATGCTTCTGATATTGTTAACAAATGAAAGGAATAAATTCTTTTAAAGGGGAAAAGGAAATTATACAAAGCAGCTATATTGCCAATACTTGTCTTTGCCAGCCCTATTTAGTAAATTTGACAACCCTAAAAATTAGCGTGATTAATTAATTTTTCTTAAGGGTGTAAATTGGAATAAACTTCTGCTGATTAATTCATCACCATCATCTCTTTCTTTTTTTTTTTTTTCCCTCTCTCCATGTTTATGCATACAGTTTATCACATATCAATATGAACTCCACCTAACTGTTATAGCTGTTTGCTATCTAGTTTCTGGTTGAGCTGGCTTTTAGTAGCCCAGTTAGGGTGCCTTGTTAGCACTAAAATATTCTATCTGACCATTTTTTTTTCTTTTCCTTTCGTTAACGTTGTTTTATTGCACTAGTATACATGATAGAAAACCATATGGAGTTTAAAAGGCCAAAAAAAATTCAGATGGTACATCCTGTAATTAGATATATATAAAATTTCATGTTTGTAAATGGACGTAGTAGTGAGCTGACTTGATCAATCAACTGAACTAGATTCTAGCATTTTGACTAAGTCCACAGATCACACTGGTCAGGTTCTTATATTTTCATGAAACTCCTCAACTCTGAGTGGTTTGTTTAGATGTTGAAATTGAATGTTTTATTTATTCCTCAAGGCATCTCAAGCATAATGTTATATTTTAAAGAAAAAAGAATGCATTGCTGCCTATGTCTGGCAGTTACTTTAATTTGATTAGAGAATTTATGTGATTAAAAGGCAAGATTATCTCCTCAGGGAATAGAAACTGAAATTTCGCTATTTAATGCTTCCCAGGAAAGGTGTATCGGGATATAGTTGGGAGTGCTTACTATGTTGCTCCTGAAGTTCTACGCCGCAGATATGGAAAGGAAATAGATATATGGAGTGCAGGAGTTATGTTGTATATCTTACTTAGTGGTGTACCTCCATTTTGGGCTGGTAAGCTATGACTTGCTTTATCGTAATAAGCTTATCACCTTGTATTAGAGCCTATAATTTTTTCTTTACTCTATAACTAACTAATCTTTTGTCAAATATGTACTGTAGAAACGGAAAAGGGAATATTTGATGCCATATTGCAAGGTCATATTGATTTTGAAAGTCAACCATGGCCAAGCATATCGAATAGTGCCAAGGACCTTGTTAGTAAGATGCTTATACAGGACCCAAAGAGACGCATTACTTCTGCTCAAGTTTTAGGTATGTAACTTCTATTGTTGTTCCTCATTTCCTCCTCATCGAATATCTGGAATTTATTAAAATTTATCCTGAAAATGCTTCATAGCTTGACTTTCCTGCTCACAATGCCATATATGTATGTACTTGAAAGATAGAGGAGTTATTTAGATATTTTTCTAAGATACTCAAGTTGTTGTAGCTAATGGTAAGGATAGAAAAACTATGTTCAATTCTTCAGAGATTGTAGAAGCCAGATCCTGTTTTGCTTCCATATAGACTATCTTCAATACTTATTGAACTGGAAATTTCTCTATATTTTTGCTTCACGTACAGAGAAACCTTTGACATGTCACAACAATTTCAACTTCTTTCTCTCAGTTTGAAATGGTTCTCATGAAAACTATTTTGTGAATCTGATCCAAAATGCCCTGATTTACGAAGACCTCTAAGAAAAGCTTATATGAGACACAGACAAACATTGCACATTAACTTATTAGTTGAGACTTCTAAGATTTATAAGCCAGGACATCTGTACTGATAATAGCTTGGGTAGTTCGCCTTCTACTTGGGAACTCCAAGTTCACAACTATATTGTTTCTTACATTCTCCTGCCATGCAGCAATTGTTTATTTACAGAATGATATAGTTTTGGTAGAAAAAGAAGTTCTGTTACAGATGAGGGAAGAAAGTGACCATATTTTGAATCAATTATGGGTACCATTTCTCAACTAACTGGATTACTATATTGTATGGTTGATTAGAGCACCCATGGATTAGAGAAGATGGAAATGCTTCTGACAAGCCAATTGACAGTGCAGTCCTCTCCAGGATGAAGCAATTCAGAGCAATGAATAAACTAAAGAAACTTGCCCTGAAGGTGAGTCAATTTACAAGTTGCATAAGGGACCACTACACTGCTTGATGTACGTTGTCCTGATAAAATGCTAGGTACCTTGTGTCATTGGACCTAATTTTAAATAGGAAAGGTTAATTGTGAGTAGCTTGTAAAACAACAAATAATTATGTCTCTAAGAAAAAAATAATAATTCCTAAGCTTTCTCCTATCGGCTTAAGCTTTGAATAGTTGGTTTCTTAACAGGGTATCAAAACTTTTACAATCAAGTGGATGGTAATTTGATCATTGCTGCCCTCGCTATTCATATTTAATTTAAATCAAATTTCAGCGTATGATGTGGTAGGATTATGTTTTGACCATGTCTTAAGCCTGATGAGGATCTAGGTTTACCAATTCAATCAACTGAGTGGATTTTGAAAATTTCTTCAGGTCATAGCGGAAAATCTATCAAAAGAAGAGATTCAAGGGTTGAAGGCAATGTTTACAAATATGGATACTGACAAGAGTGGTACAATCACCTACGAGGAACTTAAGGCAGGATTGCAAAAACTTGGCTCGAAGCTTACGGAGGCTGAAGTGAAGCAGCTTATGGAAGCTGTAAGATAATGTTAAAAATCAAATTCCACACCTCAAAAGAAGGAAATTTCTTTGAAGTATTCTAACTTAGCATTCCTTTGCTTCTAAATCAGGCTGATGTGGATGGAAATGGCTCTATTGACTACATAGAATTCATCACGGCAACCATGCATAGACATAAGCTTGAAAGAGACGAGCATCTTTACATGGCCTTCCAATATTTCGACAGAGATAACAGTGGGTGAGTCCTTTCAACTTCTTAGCCAACCGTGCCACATTCCATTCTGTTGGACCTTACAATAGAGCATCACCTTATCTTCTCCTATAATTCTGGGGCTCATTCTCATATCAACGAACAATTCTTCGATAGACTCTTTGCACTCAAGATTGGTACAATTATACAAAAAACTAATAGAAATTCACCAAAATAAGTGTATTAATTAATGGATCCTACCACCTAAAACTATTACTTTGGTGAGTTTTCATTAGCTCCTTACTCCTATCTTAAGATAGATGCAAGATGTGTATATAAAAATTTTCCCAAATTATTTCCCTAGCCCAAATTTTATGCATATTGCTGAGGAAGCTTACCAAGGCACAGTGCCTAGATGCACTTGTTTTACTTAACGAAAGGAACAGATTAATTTCCGAACCATGAGATGTTTATTAATAAAGTTTTGTTGGAGTTTTGGGAGCAATGATGAATCTAGTTTGGTTTTTTTTGTTTGGTTTAATTACAGGTTTATTACAAGTGATGAACTTGAAACGGCTATGAAAGAATATGGAATAGCTGATGATGCCACAATTAGGGAAATTTTATCAGAAGTTGATACAGATAATGTAAGCATATTTCCTATTGGCATGCTGCAAATTTCTATTTAAGTTTCATACAAGTAATAAGTTTATGGTTTTGCAGGATGGTAGAATCAACTATGACGAGTTCTGTGCAATGATGAGGAGTGGAACCACCCAACAAGGCAAATTATTCTAAGTCACACTATTTCACTTTTGAGTTTCCTGCATCCAATGCTCCCATTGTGAAAGGACCTATGCTTTTGAGAAGTTCTAGAGCCATTTTGATGGTAATTTTCATGCCAGATGCTTCCTAAAGTGTTTTTTTTTTTTACCTATATGTAAAGCCTCAAATTTAGTTGCTTTTGGGTTACATCTCTAATTCTCCTATCATTACTTTGTCTCTTCTTTCCTTTTGACTGACATTTTCTATTTGATTCTTGTTATAACTGGTTTTGGACATAGGATCAATATACCTACCTTACCAAAATTGTTCATATCTACTCGGCGCTTTTAATATTCTCGAACAAATAAAAAGATTTAATAAGATTCAATTAGGAGTAAGCCACTGAAACCTCCCCCCCCCCAACAAACAAACCACAACACATACACATATTTATTTATTTATTTCATTTCATTGAACTTTTCATCATACAATATAAAATTAAGACTCAGTTGAACTAAATAATTTTGAATTGTGCATTACTATAAAGTAAAATTAATTTTTTCATCGAATAATAGAATTTTATACTTTAATGTATTCAGTATATTTAATAATTCTTAATTAAATACCTCCATTTAAATAATCAATAATAAATATCACAAGATAATCCAAATGTGAAAAAATTAATCTAAAAATTGGAAATAGAATGCAAAAGTAAAACACAGCCAACGCCCTTTTGAAAAGGAGTTCATGTGGCTCAGGGACCTGCTAACATGGCAGCGGGACCCACCTAGATTGCTAATGAGTAATCTCTTTTTTTTTTTTTTTTCTTTTTTCCTTAGATTGAAAGTCAAGAGCTCTGATATCATTTGATAGAATTTAACAATAAAAACACACACAAAAAGAAAGGAGAAAAATAACAAAAAATTTAACATACTTCGATCTATGAAATGGACCTATATATACGATTCCAAAAGAAATAATTTCACTAAAATAGAATTTTTATAATTTTTAAATGAACAAAATTACAAGTGCTCTCTAAATAACAACTACACAAAACCCCAATTAACCTTTATATTATTCCCAAGACTTGGCTTGTTATAATACCTAAACCTTCATCATTTACAAAATGTGAGATAGATAGATATATATATATATATATATGTATATATAATACTTTTTTATATTCACTTTAAAAATTGTTTATATAACAAAATCCTATTGAAATTTGAAGTCAACATTAATAAATTAAAATTGCTCTATTCCATTTAGCCTTCTATAACTGAAGTAAATAGGCACGGATGCGAATTAGAATAACGCGTCTCAAATCTCAACAATAAACATGTATAATTAGAGATATTGCTTGACAATATATAATTTAATTATGAATAACATTTAAATAATATTTTTTAATTATAATTTAATTAGGTGGAGTCTTCATGCTAGCAACACAAGATCATGCCCTATCATTTAAATTTAAAAGAGAATGTCAAAAAGGAAAAAAAAAATGTTGACATATAATCCGACGCATAAATTGCACCGTTCATGATTTATGACTCCTTATTTATATATATATATATATATATATATATTACTATTATTATTACAATAATATGATAACATTTTAATAATATTTTTAATTATTTTTTCATAAAAATTTATACTCTCCCTGTATTCCATTGAAAATTGCATGCACTGAATTTTTTTTTTTCGTCAAAAAGCTTTTTGCTAAGTGGCACACTTCACTTTGAAAAATAGTTTAGACAAACAAAAGTTTTCCTACAGCAATTTTTTTTTTGGGGGATATTTAAGCAATTAAAAGGACATGAAATCAGATCAAACACACCAAAAAGAATGTTAATGCTAATTTTTTTTTTTTAAAAAAAAGGAATATCCATAAAGTGAAGCATGAAATAAGATGTGTGAGCAAAAGATGTTTCTTATAACTCAGGTGGTTTGCATACATTCAACCATAAGATGCAGAAAAAATAAGTACTCCTAAGTTTATTGGAAAGCCAGTCATGAAGCTAAGAACCCAGACAAAAGCTGAAGAAACAAAACGCACCACCAAGCTTAAAACACAGAGAGATTAAAATCTGAAATCAAAAACCATGAATCTTGATATGGTCCTTTGCGACAAGGCCAGCCTGAAGGAGGAAGTTGGAGACGTTCTTGCGTTGATCACCTTGGAGTTGGATTATCTCGCCAAGCTCCTTCTCCTGCACAACATTGCCATTGCAGCAGAACTCCTTCTTGAGGTCCTTAAGGATCTTCTCGTAGCTCAAATCCTTCTTCAGTCCTTGCACTGTGGTCAGGCTCTTCTTCCCATTCCTCTGTTGTATCCTGATATGCACATACTCTTTGCCTCCCGGAGCATCGGATTCTTTAGCCTCTGCGAATGGGTCAAAGGGAGAGGGGATCTGAACTTCCAAATCAACCATGTACCTTGTTTGATGATAACTGAGGAAGAGGAACCCTAACGTATAAGGATTTGGTTCAACTGTAACAAACACAAAAACCACTCAATTTCAGGCTTCGACGAACTATAAAGGCATATCCAACTTATTCCTGTAGTAGCCATTGAAATATTTGTCATATAATGTTTTGAATAAATTACAGATACTCCTAATTTTTGTTGAAATTATACAAATCTTTTCTTTATTTTCAAAACCAACACAAACTTTTTTTTTTTGAATTTTATTAAAATTAAACAAATCTTTCTTTTATTTTTAAAACATATACAAATCTCTTTTGAAACAAAAAATAAATTATTAAAATCTCTCTTAAATTTTGTTAAAATTACACAAATCTCCCCCTATTTTCAAAATATAGACAAACCCCCCTCTGAAAATAAACAAAAAATCTTTATAATTTCAGCAAAATTTATGAGAGGTTTGTGATTATTTTAAAAATAAAAAGAAAGCCTATGTAATTTTAGTAAAATTTAAGAGTGATCTATATAATTTTAACAAAATTTAAAAAAATTTATATCCGTTTTGAAAAAATAGAAAATTTGTGTAATTTTAGCAAAATTTTGAGAAAGTTTGTATAATTTATTCCTTTTTTTAATCAAAATCATCTAATTTAATTTTAAATCACGATTTAGTAAGATTTTAAATTTTAGGCAAGAGGTGTTTATTTGCCAAAATATGAATGGCTGATAGATTTTTCTAGGAGAGTAGAGTTAATATCTTCCCCAACTTGAGGATTGCCAACCACCACATACTTTCAGAACACTGAACATGATAAAGAAGGGAAAGACAAAGGATCTTAATGGATACAAAGATTACAGAATAAGAAGGGAAGTTTTCAGAAATTCCATAGAGCATGCACGATGTTTCTGAAGGAACAATCAAGAATCCCCACAAAGTTGTTAACTTAATGATTGTCAGCAACTATATACCCTCAGATCAGAACGCAAATAGTACTCTTACAATGAAGATAATAAGAATAGAAAGTGAAAGAAAATTTAACAAGAAGAAAAAAAAATACAAGAATCAACTATCAAGATGCCCCACAGAGCAAGTTGATGATCTAAGCCACACTGTGATTCTAATCTATTCACAAACTTAACTCCATGACTTCTTTAACATCTGACGAATTCCCATACAGTACATACATCACCAAGAAGATAATAGTACAACTAGAAAGATAATCGCCATCGCGTTTTATATCATCAAATTCTACTGCAAAATAAACTTCCAGGTCTCAAAGAATCAAAGAAAGATCCCCAAAGGCAAGGCTTTTGTACTAAATTCAATAGAAAAAAGATAAATACCAAAGAGATGTAAAAAGAAGATGGCAGGAGGAAGGCTTCGAGAGACTTCGAAAACGAAAAACTGAATTGGTGCGAATCAGAGAGGAGAGGGGAGGACCCCGTTATATAGGGCAATGCTCGGGAATCCTATTTCAAAAGGTATAATTGGAGGATCAGGCTTATGCCAATTTATTTATTTATTTTTAATATGATAAATAAATATAATAAATATATATTTGTTTTATTATTATTAAAAATAATACATTTATTATGTTTTAATTTAAACACTTAATAATACGAATATAAAAAATTACATATATATTTTTTATATATATTTTTTCTTTCTCAGCCATTTTTAGTATATCTTTTATTTTATATTTTCTTTTTTTCTAGGCCATTTTTATTATCTTTATCCTTGTAGAAAATATTTTAAGATATCAGAAAATTAAGGTAGCATTACTCATATCAAGCACGAGGGCAATTCTCTCTTTAATTCATTTTTAAATAAATGAATAAATTGTATAATTTTTTTATTAATGTACTAATAAAATTAATTTTAACTAATCATATATCTAAGTAAATTTTTTAATTTTTTTAACAATAATAATAGTTGTAAGAAATTAAATACTTTCTTATTATCTCATATAATAATCTATATTTATTTTGTATGTTAATTATAAGACCAAGACATCAGATGGTTATAATGACTTATTAATATAGAATAGATATAAATAACTGTAATATTAATTATCAAAATAGTAAAAATGTAATCCCAAATAACTCATATATATTTAGATATGTTAGAATTTAAATATAAAATATATTATTTTTTATATTGTAATTTGACTCAATTTGGGTCTAATTTAGTTATTTCATTTTTTAGGTTGTATTAAAAGTAAAATATCTACGTCAATAACATTAGAGAATTTGTAGAACAGAGAGAAAATTTGCAATTTAATTGTAAATGAATTACTGAAAGTTTCTATATATTTATTTATTTTTAACTATTAAGAAAAATATTGAGAACAATAAATAGCAAAGAACTTCGCAATCCTAAACATCATTATCACCCCACTGTTTCGGATAGAAAAAGTATCCTATTCTTCATGAGTAGGGACGCAAACAACGAACGCGTCCCGGCAAGGAATCGAAAGAGAGAGAGATTTTTTTTCCTGTCAATAAATAATATTTCATTATAAGAAAACTACTAAACAACAATACACACACACACATATATAACATTGTTATTGTAGTCGAGAGACAAACAAAAGAGAGACTGCATTTTAAAAAAAAAAGAAAAAATAGATTTGTATGTTTTTACCATTTTTATTTAAGGAGAATTTTATTATCTACTTAATTGAAAAAATTCAAATTTATGTTGATTTCAACTAAAACTATTACCATCAGTCCATCACATATTTCTTGTTTTTTTTTTAAATTATAGTTAAATATTTCAAATTAAAATATTTATATTAAAAAATTTTTAAATTTAAAATTATTTTAAAGGATTTAAATTTAAAATTTGAATCATAATTTTCATTATAATCAAAGTTCTTTATCTTTAGATTCTTTAAAATGATTTCAATATTTAAAATTTCTCAATATAAATAATTTTAATTTGAAATTCTTCTTACCCCCACCAAAAAACAAACCTGCCGGCTACCGCCTTCCTCACTTTTGTTTATTTTTCTTTTCCCCGTGTACTCATTCCATCTGCCCTCTCTCCCAATTTACTTTTCTTATCTCTATTTCTAATTTTTTTATTTCTTAATTATCTTTAAAATTTATATTAAATTCACATAAATTTTAAATTTGTTATCTTCCTAAAATATTAAAATTTTACATCTTTTTTTCCTCAAAATTTTTAAAAACTATAAATAAAAAATTTTCTCTATAACTTTATATTAAGATAAAAATAGGTAACTTTTAAATTTAATTTTAGAAATAATATAAATTTGACATCAAATTTTTTTATTCCTAAATTAAAATATTTATTATTTTAAAATTTTAATTAAATAATATATAAAGTTATAAATATATAACTTTTAAATTTTAAATTTAATTTATTAAAATAATATTTGAAATATTTAAGGTCAACTACTAAAATTGTCAGCCTCTCTTTTCACTCTTTCCCACCACTTAGGGTATGCTTGGTTAACGACAAAGAAAAAGAAACGAAATTAGGATTTCCATTTTAGCTGCGTTTGGCTGGTTGTTTAGAATTGTATTCGACTGAATAGGGAGAGTGAATTCTGCCAATTGAATGAGTGATAAATCCATCAAATAAACGATGGAGTGGGCAAACATTTCGGAAAAGTTTTAGCAAATGTTTGAAATGCCTCTCCCAATTTATGCCACTCTCTCACAGCATTCCACTTCCTGAGAGTCTCGCGTGAGTAACATGGAAATTCAAATTGAATATGTTTTTAACAAATTAAATATTATTAATAGATTACAATATTTATTAGAGAATTTTACCCTATCCATGAGTTTATATCTTAAAAGAATTTTTAAAAAAGTTAAAATAATCTTTAAAAGCCAAAGAACATTGAAAGCCGTAGAAAAAATTAATTATTTAAGCATATCAGAAAAAGAATTTTTCTAAATTTAATTAGAATATCAGAGTAGAGTTATATACTATTCGTAAATAAGATATTGGGCCAATCTTAATTCTTTATTAGACAAATGCGTAAGTATCATCTTAAAATTTTTTATTATTATTGTAATCTATTAGACGGAATATAAGATTGCAAAACCTTTCTATCTTTGAAGTGTTTTAAGGTCTAACATCCGGAATGGTACTATCGATTAATAAATGAAGAGGTAAGAGGCTATAGGTTTAAGTGGGTGGAAGGGAGGCTTTTCATTTTGATTTAGGCTTAAATATATATAGCTCCCCTGAACTTCGGGTTATATGAGGAGAACCTTCTCCTCTCCCCACCCCCCCCCCCTCCCCCCCAAAAAAAAGTTTTAAAATGCAGCATTAGACTTCTTTGAAGTTTTAAAATTATGCACAAAACTCCATTTCGTTAATAGTTCTGTTAAGTCATTAATAGAAATTACATGTCAAACTCAAAATTGCCACATTAGATAGATGACATAGATTTAAGCTAGGCAACCAAAATGTCATCAGCCTCTTCCTATATCGTACACGATCTCACTCTTCATCATTTATCTTCTCCAACAATTGATCCATTGACAAAATCTAGCAAACTTCATGCTCTTCTGTCATCTCCATTGTCAATCGCCTTCCTTCATCTCCATTGCTAGCAAATAGAACTATAAATAATTTGTAGAGGTACCCACTTTTATTTTGATGCAATTTTGTTGGAGCAATTTGAAGAGGTACCTACTTTTAGTTTTAATGGTTGGTTATGGGTGATATGTGTTCGAAAATTGTCCTCTTATGTGAGAGATTATTTGTCTTTCCCTTTTCTATATATCTATGCATTTAAAGAATTCTGGTGCCGCTATATATCTATGCATTTTAAGATGGAAGGGGATATGCAAAGGGCCACTACGAAGCTTTCCTTAATCATTTTCTTTCTTCCTCCTCCAAATTTTATGCTATGGCTTTTTAGGAAGAGCAGATCATGTAATGTTGTGACCTTGGCTTTCCACAAACTATGAGATTAGATTTTCCCATTTCTATTAACCAAGTTCAGCTTTATCCCTTGACTGACTGTGAGATCAGATTGTGACATTGTTGGCGTTTTCAAAATTGTCAAAATGAAAGAAGAAGAAGGGAAGTTGTGAAAGTAGGAGAAAGAAGAAAAAGGGAAGTCGTGCTTTCTATTCGGAATGGACTAGATGAAAGAAGTAGGAGAGTCGCAAAAGAGGGAGATGTAAGAATGGAAGACGTACTCTTCGTTTTGGAATTGGGGAATTGTTGCAAATATTACGTGGCAATCTATGTCATTTGGCATGTGCTTCAAATTGGGTTTAATATAGCATGCTTTTAATGATAATTTAACGAAAGGGAGTTTTGGATATAATATTGAAAATTCAAGGAAGTCCAATGCCATATTTTAAAAGTCAAGGAGGTTTCTTGCACATAACTCAAAGATTAAGGGAGTTATATATATTTAAGCCTTTGATTTATCAGAAAAAAATTATTATTTTATTATTATTTTTCTAATAAGAGAGATATTGTAGTCATTTTCACTTAATCTTTTTTCATTCTTACATTAATTTTATTCAACTACATAATAAAATGAAATAACATTTATATTCTTTTCTATATTATACTTTATGTAAATATAATTATCAAAATTCTATTATATTAAAATTTATTCTAGTCGTTATTCTTATTTTTATTCCTACAGAAAAATATTCACCGCACAAAACAGGTAATTATTCATCTCATGGGAACAAAATCGGCTTCTTTCATCTCCTGTTTATTTCCCAATCTTAAATTACAGATTTACTCCTTATTTTTGACCGTTAACCAGCTTTTGTAGCTTTTCTGTCACTGATTCGCGTTATTCTCCCACCTACACAGGCAAAATCTTACGTATTTACAGTCTCAAAAGAAAAAAAAAATTGATAATTTCAAATTAGAAATATTTATATTAAAAAATTTAAAATTTGAAATCATTTTAAAATTTTTAAAAATAAAAATTTAAACTGTATAAAAAATTATAGTTCAAAATTTTAAATTAAATTTTTTTTAAAATGATTTTAAAACTAAAATTTTTTTAATGTAAATATTTTTAATTATAATTTTTTAAAAAATTTTATCGAAAACTTTATTTTAAATGCTGAGTATAGGGGAAAAAACATTATTTTCTCAATTAAAAAAATTTCTCTGAAATTTGAATTTTTGATTCAAAACATCAAATCACATTAACCCACAGTTAACCAAATGCCAAAGCCTCTTCTCTTCAATTTTTTATTTTTTAACGAATCAGAAAGAGAGAAAAAGGGGGCATTGGGTTCAAAGAAAACCATAGGCTAATACTTTTGATTCTCTCGCCCCTTTTCTATTTTGTTAATGGTAAACTCCATTCTTATTAGTGGCAAGGTTTGAGTTTACTCTCACTTTATTTGAATTGGGTAACTAAAAAATGGTTCTATTTGGTTTATTTCTTTGGTGTGTGGATTTTGTACTGCATAACACACACTGTACAAGATTTGTTGAATTTGTAAAAAAAATTAAAAAAAAATTGTGACTACAGTTGATAATTTGAACGCATTTCTTTGTTTTAATTGATCTTCTTTATATATATATATATATATATATATAATTTTATTTTAAGTATCAATGCTATTTTTATGAGCCAATTACTGGTATTACTTTCTTTTTTTATTTGCTAATTCTATTTTAGATGGCCTGATTTTGGCACTAGTTTCACCATTTTTTGTCGCTCTTTGCCGACCTTTACTGTGTAAGTAATATTAAAAATGAGATAAATCTTTCAGAATCCTAGATACTTGTGCAAACAAATCAAGTAATGAAGGATAGAAAAGCACAAGTCAACAATGGGACGGGTTAGTCAACAAAGATGTGGGAATGAATAAGGAACATATAAAATTTTAATTAATCATATAATATATTTGGAACAGCCCATTTAGTATCCGAATGCAAATGAAAATGGAAAAAATTTTTTTAATATAATATCTATTATATTATTATAATTACTTAATAGTATTTATTTTTTTAAAATATAGATATAAGAGTTTCTTTTTCATTCCATTTCATTCACTTTTTTTTAATTTTTATTTTTATACTTAACATTATGTTGATAATCACACATAGAAGAGAGGTGAATAAGAATAATATGTAGAGAATGAAGTACAATCAATTTTTTTGTCTTTGCCAAGTAACCGCTAAAAGTTGAATGCACAGAAATTGGAGCATATAAAAAGTATCCAAGAGGAGGCCAATGAGCTAGAGAGGAAGCACACACACACACACACACACACGCATACACACACATATATATATATATATATATATATATATATTAAAGTAATAAACTTTGCTGAAAATGAAGGATGTGAATAGTAATGTTGTGTAATTGAATGAAATTTAAGACTGCAATGAGCAAGAATAGGATAAAGATAAAGTAAACAATTGAAACATGAATTCTCTAAAAGTGGAAGAGGCAAGTTTAGCAAACTGTAAAGAGAAGTAAAGGACAAGAAATCACGCACAAGTTTATTTTGATTCAACCTCTTTAGCTTGCGTCCAGTCTTCTTAAAATTTTAAGAGATTTTTCTCACTATAATCAATGACTTATAAAAATGATGGGTTTTTTTTTTTTTTTATGTTCACCACTAGCGTAAGTTTCCAAACTCATCTTAACTTATAGTAGGGTTTTATACAACTAACTTTCAACTAAATCACTTAAAATTTTTATATGAAGGACAAATTCACCTCTTTTTCAAGATTCTTCTCTATGCTTAAGATTTTACCTTTTATAAGCAGATTGACTAGGCATTAAGCAACAAATTTACAAGAACTCAAAGCACTTTCTCATCATTTTCTCTATAATGTTTTTCTGCATTTGCAATTGAATTCTTGCATATATATATATATATAGGCTTTTAGCATCTTTTAACCGTTAGAGATAATTCTAATAGTTCAACATTTTTTTTTTGGCTAGAGCAATCTTGTTATGTTTTTAACATTAAAAAATGTTTGTCTTTGCAGATACTATTATCTTAAGAAGCCCATTCTTATGCAACTTATCTGGTTAACTTGTCATAAATGCTCTATGAAGCTTAATACATGAGTTAAGAGTAAAATTTCATTTTTATGAAAAATCAGAGACAACCACAGCAGAAAGCATATTACAAACTCATATTGTCTTTCTTTGCATGAAAGCCCTTACTCTTTTTGTTGTTCTTGCATTAATAAGCTTGTCGTTTAGTTAATTATTAGATCAGTTGTGCTTTTTCAATTCAGATAATACACAAAGTAGGATAGAATAATAAGTTATAAGAGAATCCACAAAATGGGCTAGAATAATAAAATGGGTTTTTCCATAAATAATATTTGGGTTTTCTTATCATTAAAGTCTTGGGCGTGCAACTTTAGGTCAACAATCTTCCTCTTTTGATGATGAGAAAACCATTATGCAAAAAGGTCAAATAATTTATGTAAAAGCTCATTTTATGTTTATGCTTCCCCTGAATCAATCATGTCAGCAAAAGAAAGATTTGGTGGAGTTCACAAAATAGCCACATAGGATAGAGCAATCATCAGATAATACATAATCAAGCAAATAAGTCAACTAAGTCAACCATTTTGGATAACCATTTCCCCCCTTTTTGTGAACAGCAATAAAGAGACAAACAACGGAATAAAAGGCAAGATAAGCACTAAGAAGATCACCAAATCACATAATGATATGCATAAATTTAGAGAAGATTAATGTATAAAAGAATTAAGGCCATTATTAGCAACTATCAATCTTATATAATTATTCTAAAAAACTAGAAGGCATCCTTAAGTTGCTAATCAATGTAGTGAAATGCTTGACCTATTTGATCAGTATAAGCGCATAGTCAATTTCTTGGATGCACTGCAAGAACTCATTTCTATCATGTTGAAAGGATTACTTAGTATCATGCAGTTCAATAATAAAAAAGTCAAGTTGTTGCTGAATGATCCCTTAACTACTAATCATATACAAATGGTGTTAGCATTGGTTATTAGAGAATCAAAATTAGTATGTAGGGAATGTACGTTATCATTTAGATTGTGAAGAAGTTAAAGAATTTCATCATTCAATAGGTGAACAATGACAAGAGAAGGTGGAGGAGGTAGGGGAGCAGAAGTTGAAGAGTGGTGATAATCCTTAAAAGGTGGGGGGAAGAAAAGCAGGTGGGGGCAAATATTAGTGAATAGCTACAAAAGTTGGTGAAAGAGAGGTTAGAGGAGGGATACAAGGTGGAGGATAAGAAGAAGAATGAGGTAGAGAAAGTGGAAGATCAGTAGGAGATGGAGGATGAGAGGTGGAAGTTGGTATAGGAGTTGGAGGTAAAGTATGTGGATGATTTGAATATGAAGGAGTTAAGGATGGATAAGCCATAAGTGGAGTTGGAGAAGAAGTGCAAGGATGAGTGGCAATAGATTAAAGAGGAGAAAGTGACAAAAGTGGAGGATTAGAAGGAGGAGGAGGTGAAGAGAGAAGAAGAAAATAATTTGTTAAAGAAGAATGAGGTGGTAGAGAGTCTGAAGGTGGAAGTGGTGTAAATGGAAGAATTTTTGTTGGAGTTGGCAGAGAGGGATTGTTCATGGATAAGTAGAGATAGAGAAGGAGAAAATGGAGGTAGTGTGAAAGGTAGTGTTCTTGGAGGAGTGGAAGGAGAGAATCATGATTTGAGTATGGATAAGATTGGAGGTGGAAGAGGTGGTGATGGTGAAAGAGGGGGAGGAAGGAAGTCTAGGACTACATGTTTGGGAGATAAGAGAGGTAAAGAGGGTGGGGGAGGTAATTCTTCATTAGAGGTGGAGGAAGGAGTTGGCATAAGAGTTGTTCTTTTCTTGTAAGAAGGAGGATAAAATGTTGGAGGAGGCACAAGGGTAATAGAAAAGGAAGATGTTAGAAAGGGCACAAGAATAGAAACGAAAGTAAAAGACAAAAGTGGAAGAGGAACGGGAGTGGAAGTAGATTGAGAAGGCTTTATAGTGGAGAGGACGTCAAAAGTTGCTGAGTCACGCAAATTAGGTTCAACTTCAGCCGTAGGGTCAACAACTTCTTCTACTGGGCTTGCTACAGGAAGTTCGTTCACTCTAAGAGCTACTAATCTCTTCTTGCTTTTAGAGGAGGAAGATTTTATGGCTTTCTTTTTAGGTTTAATAGCTAGAGGTGGAGGATCCTGTTAAAGCGTTTGTTGAACAGTAAGGAGTCTATTATACTTAAGCTGAAAAGCTTCAGGATCTGCTTTGAACTCATTAACATCATAATTCCTAATCCATTCATTTCCTACAAGGGGTGTACTTCATGTAGTGCAAGGTTGCTGCATCATAAGTTATGGAAACCACTTGGGGAATGCAACCCTTAAAGCTAACTCCATGCCTTTTGAAGATATGTGCGGGGAGCATCCCATAAGGAAGGCCGTCATTTATGAGGAACTTTTCCTCACTTCCTCATTGTATTTTGCCATCTAGAAGAAAACATCAATACTTTTAAGACATCAAATTGTATACCCAAAATAATTCTTTGTGAGACATCACATCTAAAGTTTAGATCTAAGGAAATATTCTTGAACTGATAATGTGTTCTGCAACCTAATATAGAAATGCAAGAGTTGGGCATTAATTTTTCTTCTAAAAGTTAAATCTTTGCACTCAACAACAACCTTAAAGGTATTAGCATACTTGGACTTCATTTGAATAGGCCACGAATAACTAGCAAAATAATATTTAGGCTCTCCATGAAAGGATACCCCAAATATTTTCTCTAAAGTATTTACTCCCAATGTTATTAGCTTTTCATTGACTAAAGAACTCAAGGCTTTTCCTTTTTTAACCATTGACAAATTAGCATAAAATTCTCAAATCAAATCATCATACACTTGTTCATCTATTGTCACCAAGGGAGCTCAGTGCATAGTCTTGAAATCCAACTCTAGCAAAGAGTTTAACTGTGTTAACTTACCAAAATCTGCACACCTTCTAATAGTAATAGTTTTGCTTGAAAATCTGCTAAGTATTTGTCTAGGTGTTCTTTTGAATGAAACTTTGACAATAGAAGAAAATAGGCTTTTGGACTAGGTTTTGCTTCATCTACTTTCTTTTTCCCTTTGCCTTCAAATACTGTGAGTTTCTTGATGGGGATTTCTCAAATAGCAATTCCTTTTAATCGTTTCTATTGCTTCTTTTTAGCTTAGGGTTTTTTCCTAATATGGGTTGTCATCAGAAATCCTTTTTCTCTTGGATTGTTAGTTTGTGGTTGCAGATTTCTTCATTTCTTGTTTTCTTTCTTGCTCTAGTTTCTTCAATTGAATCTTTTGCAAAGCTTGTTCTCTTTTTTCAAACTCTTCTTTGACATCTATCACACCTTCAACAAGAATGAATTTCTTTTGTCACTAAGATATTTGGAGATGAAATGTGAAGTAGTTTATGCTTTAGTCCATAAATTGTTCTAGGGTTAAGGCAAAAAGGTGCTGGAGAGAGAAAGAACACTTATGACGCAATGCTTTGATTCTGCCTTTTGTGTAGTTTATCTGAAAAGAGCCATTTAAACATTAATGAAATAACTACCATACATTGAAATAACCACTAGACATGCCCTTTTTCTAGAACAAATTAATGTTACGATAGACACCTTAGCACTCATGGTAAATAAAGCCAAAAGAAAATTTTTTTCTCAAAGACTGAGCACTTTACATGTGTTGTCATAAGCAAAAGCAAAAATAAAAGAAAAGAAAAAACAAAGAAAATAAATAATAAAACAAGCAAATGTACAATGTAATTATTTAATTGATAATAGCATGTGATCAAATAAATTGCCAAGATGAAATAAAGGATGCACAAACAGCACAAATAAAAGTAGAGGAGACAATGCGCTACACTCTAAAATTTAATAAACATGCATTATTTATGATCAATTATACTAATTTCATTTATGAGATAGATAAATCTATTCTTAAGCAAAGGTTTAGTGAATATATCAACAAGTTGGTTCTTAGTTTGTACATAAGTTACTTCCGCATTTCCTTTTTGTACATGATTTTTGATAAAATAATGTTTTACGTCAATGTGCTTTTTATAATAATGGTGTGTTGGATTCTTAATAAGTAGATGGCACTAGTGTTATCACAAAATATGGGGATATGATTGAAGCTAAATGAGAAATCCTAAAGTTGATGCTTTGTCCAAAGTAATTGAATGCAGCAACTCCCAATGCCATATACTTAACTTCAGTGGTAGAGAGAGCTACCAAACTTTATCTTTTGCTATATCAAAACACCAGTGATTTTTCAAGGAATTGGTAATAACCACTAGTGTTTTTTTTTTCTAATTTGTCTTTTGCAAAGTCTATAATCTGCATACACAACTAGATGAAACGTATTAGTTCTAAGGTACCATAAATCGTAGTTTTATATCCCCACAAGATATTTAGATATTCTTTTAACAATAAAAAAAAAGTGATTCTTTTAGATTTTCTTGAAATCTTGCACACTTACATACACTAACCATAATATCAGGTCTGTTAGCTGTTAAGTATAATAAAGAGCCAATCATATCTTGGTATTTCTTTTAGTCAAAGTCTTTACTATTCTTATCTTTATCTAAGGTGGATGAGGGACACATTGGAGTCTCTATAAGTTTTGAATTCTAGAACCCATATTTATCAATTAATTCTTTGGTATACTTTGCTTGATTGATGAAATTTCCTTCTCTTATTTGCTTTATTTATAATCCTATAGAAAAGTTCATCTCCCCCATCATACTTATCTTGAATTCTCCCTTCATTAAGTTAGCAAATTCTTTGTAAAGAGAATCATTAGTATTGCCCAAAATAATATCATTTACATATACTTGCACAAGTAGAGATTCACTTTCATTTTTCTTGATGAAAAGTGTAGTGTCAAATTTTCTTTTTAAAAATCCATTTTCTAGAAGAAAAATGCCCAACTTTTTATACCAAGTTTTGAGAGCTTGTTTCAAATGATAAATTGCTTTTGAAAGTTTAAACATGTGGCGGACAGCTTTTCATCTTTAAAGTCAAAGGGGTGCTTGATGTACACCTTTTCATATATATACCCATTTAAGAATGCACTTTTAACATTCATTTAATACAATTTAAAATTCATGTAAGAAGCATATGTAAGCAACATTCTAATAGACTCTAACATAAATTAGGAGCATAAGTTTCATCAAAGTCTATACCTTCCCATTGAGTGTAACCTTAGGCCACTAACTTAGCTTTATTTTTTATTACTTTACCTTATTCATCAAGCTTATTTTGAAATACCATTTGGTTCTAATTATAGATGCTCCTTTAGGTAGCTTCACCAAGCTCCATGCTTTGTTTCTTTCAAATTGATGCAATTCTTCTTCTATAGCAATTATTCAATTTTCATATCCAAGAGTTTCTTCTACTATTTTGGGCTCAATTTACTATAGTAACATGAGTTTCTACTAGATCTAAAGGACGATCTAATATGCATTTCATCATTTACGTCACCAATGAAATATTAAGATGGATAAGTGGAGGGGCATCTCCATTCTTTCAAAGGTCTGATATCTTTTGGTGTAAATTCTAGCAAATTTGTCCTTTGTTCTCTCAGTGATGTATCACCATCCTTAATTTGTTAGTTTTGATCATATTTTGTTGCTCTTTTTGAGGTGTTAATGAAAAACCTCTTCTGAGTTTTGCTTTTTGCTCTACTTATGAATCTCTTCATTAATTGAAAGATAAAGTTTGCTCCAACTTCTATCTACAATTTTGAGTGGACTTGGGTAGTTGTCCTTGCTTCCTTCATTTACTTTGTTTGTTATGCTAGGATTTAGTTGTTAACTTAAATGATTTCTTCTTGCAATATGTTCATCTTCATCTATACACACTACTCTTCAAAGAGGGATTAGTCTCATAAAAAACCACATGCATATATTCTTTTACCAGTATTGTTCTTTTAAACCCTATAAGCTTTACTAGTTATTGAATACCCTAGGAAAATTTCTTCATCACTTATAACATCAAACTTTTCTAAATTATCTTTTCCATTGTTATGTTAAGACATTTACATCCAAATGTATGAAAGTAACTAACATTAGGTTTTTTAATCTTTCCACTATTCATATGAAGTTTTTTTTAAGAATTGGTCTTATAAGGCAATGATTCAAAACATAACAAGGGTATTTATGGCTTCAGCTTAAAAGTATTTAGGAAGATTATTTTTTATGAGCATAGTTCTGGCCATATCTTGGATGGTGTGATTCTTTCTTTCAACAACTCCATTTTATTGTGAAGTTCTTGGTATGGAAAAGTTATGGCTACAACCCTATTCATCTAAAAAATTTTCAAACAATTTGTTTTTAAATTTCCTACCATGATCACTCTTAATACTTGATATTAAATCCTTATTCTCTTTAAACCTTTTTGTAAAAGACAATAAAATTCTTAAAAGATTTATCCTTGTGAGAAAGAAAGAGAATCCATCTAAACATAGAAAAGTCATTAATGATTACAAAAACATAGCTTTTTCCATTAATGCTTCGAGTTTGCAAAGGGCCCAAGAAATTCATATGTAATGATTAGAGCAGCCGATTGGAGGAGATATATTCCTTCAATTTGAAAGAGAATCTTGCTGGTTTTCCTATTGGCATGCAATGGAAAGATGATCCTTTTTATAATTTACAAGATCCAACTTCAATAGCTTGGATAAAATATACAAACTTACATGACCAAACTTTTAGTGTCATAACCAAAGATCATTACATATAAAAGAAAAACAAGTTACATTTAAGATGATTTGAACTTAGAATATAGATGTTTTCAACTCTTTGACTCACAAATAAGGTTTTGTCATCATTACAAACAACGTAGTGCATGGAATAAAAAATTACCTTGTATCCTTTATCACAAAGTTGGCTAATACTAAGTAAATTATGTTTTAACCCAACAACAAGACAAATATTATCTAAACAACATTAGCTCTATTTTACCTACACCAATAATTTTGCCCTTTCCTCCATCACCAAATGTGATAAATCCTTCATCTTTTCTTATGAAGGATAGAAACTGAAATGGATCTCCAATCATGTATTTGGAACAACCACTATCTAGAAACCACTGCTATTTTGATATCTTTCCCTTAAATGTTTCAATATTTCTTAGGTACCGAAACCTTTTTTGGGTTCTTTTTTATTAGTGCTAGACACAATAGTCCTTTTTGGTACCCAAACAAGCTTTTCCTTTTGTATTTACATTTGTAACATATATGTCCATTCTTATTACAATATAGACAAGATATGGAAGATGTTGCCTTAAGAAAGAAATTTTATACATGTTCTGTCATATCCTACTTTAGATTGGTCAAACATGCATTTTTATTTACCTAATAACATATTTAAATTTTCTTCTCCTTTAACAAAATTTGCCAAATTTTTTGTTAAACTTATAACTTGTTACTTTAAAGATTTATTTTCTTCTAAAGTTCATTATAAGTTAGATTGAAGTCTTTGAATATTTTCATCTAATTTGGAATTTATTTGTAGCTGCTCCTTACATTTAGCAAATAGGTTTTTCAAATCAGCAAGTAGCCCATTAACTGTTTCATCAAATTTATCATATGATAGTGAGTTTTCATTTGTTACTTCATGTTTTTTTAGAGCCATGAAGCACATGTTGGCCATTTCTTGCTCGCGTGCTTCATCTTCTTCATTGTCATCACTCCAAGTTGTCATGACTTTCTTCTTTCCATATAGTTTGGTAGGTTTCTTCTTTAAGTATGGACACTCTGATCTAATGTTTCCATTCTTCCCATACTCATAGTAACTAATGGTGGTCTTTATTGGTTCTTCCTTCTTCTAGTCACTTTTGGAGGTGTTTCTTTTATTCTTCTAGAGTTCTTTCTTCTTCTTTGCATATTTATCTAGCCTTTTTTGAGGAAAAAGGTTATGTCTTGTTTATCTAGATCACCCTCATCTTTTTTTAATAGGAGGTTCTTCAATTGCAGCTGCTTTTAGTGCTACTAACTTCCTTATGTGCTTAAACTCATGTCTTTTTAAATGGTTCTTCTCATATGCAATGAGTATCCCTTAGAGTTTGTTATATAAGAGAGCATGGAGATTTCCACTCTTAATGGAGTCTAATTTAAATTGCCATTTCTATGGGAGACCTTTAAGAAATTTTCAATTAAGCTTAAGATCAGTATATTTTTTATGAAGGGCTTTTAAGTCTCCAACTAGTTTAGCAAACTAGTTATATATTTCTTTAACATCCCCACCCTATTTCATATGAAAAAGTTTGTATTTATATATATTAAAATTACTTTCCTTGACTTTTGATGTACCTTCATGCATGATAATGAATTTCTCCCACATCTCCTTGGTTGTCTCACAGCTTGAAATTTTATCATATTCTAGTCCACTAATGGCACATACTAGAATATTTCTAGCATGGTGTTTGCATTAAACTAGTTTGATATCATCTTGGGTCCATTTTCTGCTAAGTTTATCAACAATATTTCTGGTAGTCAAGTCTACCTTTTTTGGTATTTTAGGTCCTTCTCCAATAACCCCCACACAAGATAGTTAGTGGAACACACACACACACACACACACACACACACACATATATATATATATATATATCTTCAGTCTTTCCTTCCAATGTGAGAAGTGCTTCCTAATGAAGTAAGGTGGTCTTATGGTTGAGAAACTCTCTTGGAAGTATGCTTCTTTTAAAATGTTGGAACTTATTTTTTGCAACAAGAAAGTAGACCTTTTTTTTTTGGCTGTTAAGCACAAAATCAAGTGAGACCTACTTTGATACCAATTGATAATCACACTTAAAGGGGGTGAATAGGTGTGATATGCAGAAAATGAAGTAAAATCAAAATTTTCACCTTTACAAAAGTGGAGAACCAAGTGACTTCCAAAATTTGAATTCACAAAAATTGGAGCACATAAACAATGTCTAATAGAAGGCTAATGAGATAGAAAGGAAGTAAACAAACAAACAAATAAACAAACAAATAAATATATAAAGTGATAAACTTCATTAATAATGAAGGATGTGAGTAGTAATATAGTGTAATTAAATGAAATTTGAGAGTGAATCAAGTAAGATTAGCATTAAGATAAACTAAAAAATTGAAATGGAAATCTCCAAAAGTGGAGGAGGCAAGTCTAGCAAATTGTAAAGAGAAGTAAAGGGCAAGAAAATCACATACAGGTTTATCCTAGTTCAGCCTCTTTAGCCTAAGTCTCTTTAAAATTTTAAGGGATTTTTCTCATTATAATCAGTAACTTATAAAAATGATGATTTTGTTGTTTTTCATAAAATATATCATCATAGTAATTCACACATTAGTGTAAAGTCTCTAATCCTAAATTAATACAATAAATTAGAAAAGAAAAATAGAAAATAAAGTCGAGAGAGAAAGAGAAAACTATAAGAAACTATAGATATGCAACCTAGTTGAAATCCCAATATCTCATTAACATCAAGGACAATCCAAAAAGTTGAGATGAGACTTTAACAACATTACAATATCTCCTAGGTGCCTTTTTCACATTTCCTAATGTCCTATAGGATATTTTTAGGCAAAGATGAGAAAGAAGGTTGAAAATTTCGTCTATTACAATTCTAACATCTATTGCAATTGTGATAGGTGCACCTTCTGCAAGTGTGCAAGCCTCTTAGCGTCAAGGATTTCTAGGGTTCCTTAGATTGCAGTTGCACAAAATACTTTTAAAGAAACTTATAATGGTATTTTGCTTAAGGTTTTTCTCATTTGGACTAAATTGAGTGAAATCTTTCTAATGCAATTACGTAGGATGTCTTTGTAGGGTTCTAGATTTTTTCACATAATAGTTGTGATACACCCTTCCTTCACAGCTACAAACCTCTTTTGGTCAACCTTATTGACTTTGAACTAACATTCCTACATAAATAAGTACGTCCCTAATTAGATTTATTTAACCCCTAAAAATTGTAAAAAATTAACTAAATTCTTAATATATCTAATATTTACATAAAATATAGGAATAAAAAATAATAGGGAGAATTATAATAAAGGATCAAAAAGTGAATAAATTTATTGTTAAGGACTTGTTACCACTTGTTTTAGGATGATTACCATTGTGTTTAGCAACAAACAATTAAATCTAATGGTATCAAATTCTTAAAAATAAATTTTTTTACTTCTTGGTCCTTAAACATAATTTTCCCAAGATAATATCTAAAAATACTGGAAAAATTGCTAAAAGTCTATGATAAGTCCTTAAGATAAATGCATAAATATAGGTATAATTAGGACTTATTATACCTAAAACTTAAGCTTTTGCTTATCCACAAGCAAGACCAAAAAGATTAAGCTAAAAAAACTAATTTGCATAAGAATTCCTAGCCTTTTTGCTTAACCTGCTATAACACTTAGGAATCAGTGCATCAACTAATGATAGTAAGGAAATAGAAATTATGTAGCTAATATCAAAATCTATCAAAAAACAATGAATCTTTTTTACCTTTAATGTGAGTGTGTGTAGCTATGCATCAATCTAATCATTGGTGTTAAGATAGAAAATGCAGAATAGGTTAAACAATGACTTTCTAGCATAAGAGCTTCATATGCCTACTTTTCTACCTTTACTATACTAAACCGACTATGCAGACCTATAGATCATTATGTCTTTAAAGCTTGTAACATCACTTAAGGGCTAAGGCTATGACAAAGAAAATGTATAGAAAAAAATGAGCAAAGTTCAAGAGAGTATAGATGAGTATAAAAGTAGAAAAATCACAGGTATATACCTATACTTCTTTGCTCTTTCTTTTTTCTTAAACTATTTCTTATTTTCTTTTTTAATTTCTTTTATTTTTTAAATACCCACAAACTTAGATCTTTTTTATCTATTATAATATTTGTCTTTTTCTTTCCTTGGGGCATTTCTTTCTTTATCTATTTCTTTCTTTCTTCTCTCTCTCTATTTTTATTTCCAACAAATATTCAGTAAAGTCCAATAATTAAGCTTGAACAAAAATAATGTTTCTACTCACTCACATCTATATCACTTAGCTGAATGTACACCTTTTCACAAGTAAGCATAAATACTCAATTGTAATCTTTGATAAAAGGTTATAAACATGGGCTTTTAGACTTGGTCAAATAATGCATGTGAAAAGAAGAAAATTTATGCATCTCAAATGCATCTATTATCATCATAAACTCAAAGGGGAACAAGTGATAATATAAACAATAAAAAGCTTATTAGGGTTAACATATCAAATCATGTATATAGATCATGCATAGCCAAAGATTTTGCATTAATGAGATATAGAGTAGGTTCTAGAGTCCTTGGTTCAGAACCTATCACATTGCCTATAATATATAGGTTACTTAAAACCAACAACTAGTCTTAGCATGGCATAATGCATAATGATATAGTAAGAAACAAAGAAAGATAGACATTATTCATTAGTCTAATCAACTAACAAAATATGTCATCCACTAGTGTATAGAATTAATAATCATCATCAATAATTGACAAGAAGCAATAAAAGAAAATGACAATCAATCAAATTAGTTCAAGGTAATAGCATAAATACTAGAAAAATAAGGAAGTTTTCGAAAAATTTTAAAAATTTGCACCAAAAAAATACAAAATCAAATTAGGCTAAATTCATATTTCTAAAAAAACTTGTAATTCTTCATCCCCAAACTTAAATTAGATATTGTCTTCAATGTCTAAAACATTAAAGCATAAATAAGGGGTAAAGGTAAGAAAAGTCCTCCTACGAACCTACTTCCATTGCATTACTTGAAGAACCATGAGATTCAATTTAGGGGTTTAGTCCTTAGCAACTAGTACAATAAAAGAAAAATCATGTGTTACTATAATGATTAAATTTATTCATTACTAATTAATATTTACATAACACCATCTGCAATACTCTAAAATAAAGAGAGTATATAAACCCTAGAGACAGCCATTATTTTACTTCCTTTTCCTATTCGAACGAAAAGAAAAGAAATAAAATAATGTAAGAAAATTAATGATAAAACTACTACAAAAGTTAGATATATATATATATATATATATATATATATATATATATATATATATAATAGAAATGTATTTCTAGAACGTGAATCATATGAACAAAGTAACAAGTAAGTATAGCATGTTTCCAAAATACAAACAAAATATCAAAATATAATAATGGTCAAACAAAATATAATCTAAAAATTGAAAAATGAAAATTGAAACCTATGGCTCTTCATCAAATTTAGCTACCTTTAAAGCAACTTTGCCTCGATCAACTCTGTAATCTGCAAGGTCCTCCAATGGTGTGTTAGATTTGTCGTTAGAAAATGGTCATGGGATGCTAGGTAAGCTAGAAGTATCAAATGCAGGGCATCTCCTAATATTCTCAGCCCATCAAGACTGTTTAAAAGATATTTTCTAATAATCCATTAAGCAAGCCTAGGTTAAAATTTTTCTAAAACTAAGTTCTTCTTTGGTTTGCAACAAATGAGAGTATGAAAAAGAAAAGAGAAAGAGAATGAGGCAAAATGCATGTTTAAATGGAGCTTTCACATTCCCATTCCATTCACGAGGGAGAAGCTATTACCATGTTTGATAGAACAAGGATGCCATCTCAAGATTGATGAAATCTATCCCAATGGAAATGAATGAATTTCTATTGGCCAAGCTCAGATAATTTAATATTTTTCTCTATTATTGAAAATTCAAAAATACTTTTAATAAATTAAAAAATATAAATGAATATTTTAATATTTTTCATCAAGGGTATTATAGTTATTTATTTAGTATTCCTTTTCATTCCTACATTGATTTCATATAATCAAACAGTAAAAAAGAATAACATTCCTATACTTTTTTCATATTATACCAAACATGATAATGAATTGTAAGATTTCATTTTTATTCTCATTTTTATCTTCATAAAAATTACTCCTCCATGCCAAATGTAGCATAAAGAGTAAGTAACCTAGGAATTATTACAAGAATAGTTAAAAATTAGAGAATAAAAAAATTAAAAGTGAATTTGCAAATTTACCCCAAAATTTTCAAAAATTACAAATTGACCCTATAATTTTTCAAAAATTGGCCCATAATTTTTGTAGTTGCAAAATTGTCCTTAGACTTCTTAAAATTAGAAATAGACCCCAAAAATTGTAAACTTGACAGAACAACCCAAAAACCCAATTTTTCTTTCCACTTAGTTCCTAAAACATTTCAAATCAGTCCCGATAGCAAAATCAAGCAAAATGCACTAATTAAAAGTTTATATACAAGATTTTTGACCTATTCCTATGAAAAACCTATGATACCTTGAAATGGTCAAAACATCTAAGAGAAACATTGGAGAAACCATATACGAAAATCCTTAAAAAAAAAAAAAACCAGATTTTTGTACTTCAAATCTCTCCTAAATGCTTTAAAATATGTTTTAATTAGTGAAAGTTGGGTGAAAAGGCAAAAAGTTACATGAAGAACAAAGAAAAGTTGAGATAAAATGGAGAAAAATTGGTTGGAATGGCGAAAGAAGCTCATCTGTCTCTAAGTACGATTAAAATCCTGTCATCACAACTACAGAACGAGTCCACTCACAACTTTAAGGGTCCGTTTGGTTCAGGGTTTTTGGGGGGGGAGGGGAGGGGAGGGGAGGGGAGGGGAGGCCCTCCCCTTGTTTGGTATGAAAAACTTGGAGGGGAGGGGAGGCAAATACCCCCTCCCCTCCCCCCCTCCCCTCCCCTCCCCTCCAAACCCTCCCCTCCAAAAGTGGGGGTTTTTGGAGGGGAGAGAAAATTTTATCTCCATTTGACAAAATTGCCCCTACTTTTTATTGTCATTTAAAATATAATATAAATCTTATTTTTTAAATTGGGTTTAAGATAATTTTTTATAAAAATAAAAAATATTTTTTAAATAAAAATAAAAAATTATTTTTAATAATAAAAAGCAAAAAAAGTTTTTTTTATAAAAGTAAAAAAATTAAAAATTCTAATATCATAAGGGTATAATTGTCCATTTAATTTTATCTCCCCTCCCTCCCCTCCTTAACACAATATATCATTAAAACCCCTCCCCTCCCCTCCCCTTCAAACCAACCAAACAACATA
Organism: Erythrophleum fordii; assembly: GCA_032878935.1. Taxonomy (NCBI): domain Eukaryota; kingdom Viridiplantae; phylum Streptophyta; class Magnoliopsida; order Fabales; family Fabaceae; genus Erythrophleum; species Erythrophleum fordii. Next base: position 531,526 of record JAVQMF010000025.1, on the reverse strand, counting down.
TCATTAAAACCTCTCCCCTCCCCTCCCTCCCCTCCCCTCCCCTTCATTAAAATCCCTCCCCTCCCCTCCCCTCCATTGAACCAAACACTACCTAAGGAGCCCTAATTTCAAATTCTCAGAAATTGATGAACACAGCTGCACAATAAAGACTTATTGCAACTGCAGAAAGCCTTAAATTTAAATTCTCAGAAATATGAATGCAGCTGTGGAACGAGTCCTATCACAACTGTGATGAGCCTTAATTTCAAATTCCTAGAAACTGATGAATGCACCTACACAACAAAGACTTATTGCAATTGCGTAAAGCCCTAAATTCGAATTCTTCAAAATATTAATGCAACTGCGAACCTAATACCTAGCGTAACTGCGGAAGAGTCAATTTTGAGAAAACTAAAACTTTTATCTTTGTTTTTCTATTTTTCTAATTAAAAATTCCTAAAAATTCTTTAAAAAATTCCTAGATTTTCAAAAATAATTGTTTTATTTTTTATTTTTATGTTTTCTTTTGAATTTTTCTGAAAATCCTAAAACATCCTAAATTCCTAAAAGACCTAAATATATTCGAATATTGCCAAAGTAGTAATCTGATTACCATCACAGCAATCTGGCAGTTACTCTTTTTAGAGTCTGAAATTAGACTATAATAGTGATTAAAGCACAATGAGAATTGTCAATGCAATGAGTGTCAAAACTCCTTAGAAATCATATTCCTATACTAGGTACATGACCATCTAGTATTCATAAAGGAACAGTACAACATTCAATATGCTATATTTTATATTTTGCTGTGTTAATAAACAATCAAAACATAATTCATAACACAATTGAAAATTATCCACACATCAGTATGTGGATTTAATATTAGCATTCAATATATTGAAAGTGTTTGCTTTCAGATTATTTAAATTACTACAACATTCAAAAATATAATCTGAATACAATTAACTTGTTACTTACACCTTAGTGTGCAGACTACCAACTAATTCTAAGAATTTAAGTCAGAACATTACTAATAAAAAATTAAAAACAATTAATTTAAAGAAATAAAGAAAATAAGCAACTTCCTTGATCACTCCCAAGTGAGCTCATGACAAGATAAGCATAATCTCTCGGGTGACATGACTGACTTCTCATTTCTTATTATCCTACAAAAATGCAAATAAGTAAGAATAAACAAAATTAATGAATTAAAAATAAAAGTAAAAATAAGAAATATACTTTATTTAAAGTGTTTAGTTAAACTATTGTCTCATGAAGCTTCATCATTGCATTAGGTATCCTTAAAATTTGTTACTCTTCTACATGCACACCCGAAGGAATTAGTACACTTCAAACAATCTCAACATATGCTTATGTTGTTGCCCTTGCTTAATTAGTACAAGTTACAAAGGCCTAAACTAGTATGCAAATATTTTCAAATCAAATAAGTACTAAGAAATACAAGTTAAAAAAATAAAAACTATTTTTTGATCCCTAGATTATAACTAAACAATATCCTGGGGTTGGCAAACCATTGCTTTAGAATATAAGAATTTAAAACAATCTTTGGCAATGACACCAAAAACTTCATGCTACTATCTTATATAGATATAAACTAGCAAGTATATTAGTCATACAAGTAATCACATGAAACTGTTGATCTCATCAGAACTGCTTACTTATACTTCTAAAGGCTTTAATAAGTTTAGGGGATTAGTTGTCACATGCTTAAAATCTATTATATGTGTACATACTAGTATTTTAAGTTTCCTTGAGTACTAGTGATGAAAGGTAGAAACAATGTTGACCTACATGAATGCAAAAGGCTAATCTAATCTATCCTATAGAATGCTCAACTTAACACTATGGCTTAAGTAGAAAAGATTTAAAAGGATAGCTATATCTAATGTAGTAGTAATTGACATAATGGACCTTTTACTCTATCCTAGATCTTAGTCTTCCCTTAGTGAGTTAGAGGCAAGAATCTCAAGATGGAATAACCTTGGAATCCATTAAACACACAAATCCCTATTACACTAGTAGCTGAGAAAGCGGACCTATTGAATTATCCTAAAGCTAAATTCCATCTGGGTGAACTAAATATAAATCACACTTAAATTTATTAATCATAAATACTAAGACTCCTTCTAGGATATGAATCATAACTGACCTAATTACAACAATCATAGACAATGAATGATATGAAACCATCATTGATTATCAATATGCATGGTCAAAAAGCAAACCTAAAATCATATGGACTCAATTGTAGTATTATTCCAAAGTTAATATTAACCTTACTAATTAACAACTCCTAACTAGATGAAATTAAATAATGATAATTAATCCAACTAAGAAATAATAACAACAAAGGCATTTAGCATAACTACATACTCCATAAATAATAATAAAATTATAAAATATATCATTGCATCAATTTATACATCAGTATAAAGTCTCTAATCCTTAATTAATACAATAAATCCAAAAGACAAATATAAAATAAAGTGGAAAGAAAAAGTGAAAATCATAGGAAACTATAAATCAACAACCTAGCTTAAATCCTAGTATTTCCTTTACATTTGGGATAGTTTAGAATGTTAAGATTAAACTCCGTGTTTTAGTACTTCCTTGATGTCACTTCTACATTGTTGAACATCCTATGGGATATCTATAAGAAAAAAAAAGAGATAAGGTTGAAAATCTTGTCCATTGTGATTTGAACTTGTATTGCAACTGTGATAGATGCAACTTTTACAATTGCACAATTTTCTTAATGTTTAGGTTATCAGGTTTCCTTACAATTGCTTAAAATCCTTCTAAAGTAGTTGTGATGGTGTCTTGCTTAGGATTTTTCTTGTTTGGACTATACCTGCACAAAATCTTTCAAATGCAATTGCATAAGATGTCTTTTTAGAATTTCAAAATTTACCACATGACAGTTATGATACATCCTATAGTAAACCCTATTGACTTTCAACTAGCATTCTCCCTACATAGATAAGCACATCCACAATTAAACTTATTTAATTCCTAAAAATTATTAAGAATTAACTAAATTCTTAATATATTTAATATTTGCAAAAAATAGAAATGAGAGAAAATATACTAAAATTACTAGAAAAATACCAAAAGAGGAGAAACAAGTTTGTAACAAAAGTGTCATGAAAAAGAGCCAAAAATCTTACCTAGGTTAGTTTTTCTTCCACCTTCTTTTTCTTGTCTTTTGTGCGACTTGGAGGGCTAGTTTTGGAGTAATCTAGGTCTATTCTAAATGAGGGGAGGTGGCATGGCTGATATAAGAAGGAAAGGGGATAAGTTATAAACTTTTCAAAAGTTTCCATTATACCCTTCCACTTCAATTCTTCCATTTATGTTTATTTTAGCTCCTTTTTTAGAACCATCTTTTTCATATAAAAATTTAATTCCTCTAGTTTATTAAAAATATTTACATTCAATTTTATAGGGTTTAAAGCTATCCTGAATTATTAGGTCAAAGTTCGGGTCAACTAATGACCTAAAACGTACACCGAAAGGGTTTTGATCCTTTTAAAAGTTTCTATGATTTTTAAGAACTTTGGGAACTTTAGGGGGTTTAATTTTATCATTTAAAACTTCCTCCTTTGAGTTTATAAAAAGTTGCCTAAAATTATGATTTTATCACTGCCTTTTTGGTTAAATTTATTTAGGCATTTTGGCTCCAGTTTTGTGTTATCTTTAACCTTGTATCCTTATTTTTGGATATTTAGATTATTATTCTAACCTTACTTGACCTCAATTCATTTTGTTTTAGGGTCTTCTTTTTGTATTTTATAGTTTCAGTTTAGTTTTAAGAAGTCTGGGTATTACATTTCTCTCTTAAATATAATTTTGTCCACACAATTTAGATACATACCTTATAGAAATAGCTCTGGATACTTCTTCCTCATTTCTTCTTCTAGTTCCTAGGTGGCATCTTATGGAGATAGTCCTTTTCAAACCACTTTCACTAGAAGTATGTTTTTGTTCTTTAATTGCTTAAGCTTAGCATTCACGATCTAATCTAATGATACTATATAAGATAGATTATCCTATAAATGCACTTTTTCATACTATATGACATGTGAAGGGTCAGGATGATATTTTTTAAGTTGGGATACACATAATACATCATGTATTTGGGTTAAGTTTGGAGGAAGGGCAAGTCTGTAGGCTATAAGTTTGACTTTGTCAAGAATCTGGAATAAACCTGTATACTTTGAGCTGAGCTTTTTACTTTTTATGGACCTACCTATTCTTGTGACTAGAAACACTCTAATAAATACATGGTCTCCAATATTAAACTTTAATAATCTTCTTCTTTTATTTGCATAACTCTTTTTCCTATTATGAGTCTTTAAGAGTTTCTTTTTTATCATTTTTATTTATTTAGAGGTTTGGTCCACTAGTTTTAGGCCTAAAGCTTCTATCTCTAAGCTTAACCTAACATATTAGGGGCTTACACTTCCTTTTATATAATGCCTCATATGGTACCATTTGAGTACTAAATTGGTAATTATTATTATATGCAAACTCTGATGATGACAAATAAATATACCAATTTCCTTTCATCTTTAATACACAGGCCTTCAACATGTCCTTTGGGGTTTGGATAGTTCTTTCTATTTAGCTATCTATCTAGGGATGATAGATTGTGCTAAATCTCAATTTGGTTCTTAGGGTATCTTGTAATGATCTCTAAAAATTCAAGGTGAATCTAGAATCTTTATCTAATCTTCTAGGTACACCATGCAAGCTTATTATTTCTTTTGTATATAGTTGGGCTAATTTGTCTAGGATGTATATGGCTCAAATTGTTAAGAAATGAGCAGATCTAGTTAATTTGTCCACTATCACCCATATAGAATCATGCTCCGATAATGTTCTAGGTAATCCCGCCACAAAGTCTATAACTATATTATATCATTTCCATTCAAGGATATATAGGGGCTAAAGTAACCCAGCTGATTTTTTATGCTTAATCTTAACTCTTTGACACATTAAACACCTGGAGACATACTCAGCTATATTAGTTTTTATCCTAGGCCACCATAACATTTTCTTTAAATCATGAAACATTTTATTACTAACTTGAGGAATAGTATATTTGCTTTTACATGCCTCTTCTAGTATTCTTTCTCTCAATGCTGAGTTTCTAGGCACACACTGCCTCTACCTTCGGACATCTGGTCTTTAACTTTCCTTATATATTCATCTTCTTGGTGAGCTTCCTTTATCTGACTTATCCACCCACTTTCTATACAGGTTTCACTCATTAGTAGCTTGTTAGAATGCACCTGACATGAGAGTTCATATCTTTATATCTCTCAAGGAGTTCTTACTCTCTCAGCATCATGTAGGCCATATATGTAGATTTTCTACTTAGTGTATTTACAACAACATTAGCCTTACCTAGATGGTATTCCAAAGTATAATTATAATCCTTTAAAAACTCTAACCATCTCTTTTGTCTCATATTTAATTCTTTATATTCAAATTGGTATTTAAGGCTCTTATAATGATTATATATCTTTATGGTTGCACTATATAGGTAGTGTTTTTATAACTTAAGAGCAAACATGCTAGTCCTAGGTCATTAGTAAGATAGTTCTCTTCATGAGATTTCAATTGTTTAAAAGTATAAGCTATCACTTTGTCTTTCTACATAAGTACACATTGTAACATTTTCTTAAAATTATTACTATAGACTACAAAAGTCCTTTTAGGGTTAGGTATCACTAAAATTAAGGTTGTGGTCAATCTATGCTTTAATTCCTGAAAAATTTGTTCACATTTTTCATCTTATACAAATGTTACATTCTTTCTAGTAAGTTTAGTCAATGACATAGCTATCTAAGAAAAACCTTGGATAAACCGCCTGTAATAACCCACTAAATATAGAAAACTTCTTATCTCTATAACTGTCATAGGTCTCTCCCACCGAAGGACTGTCTCTACTTTATAGGGATCTACTGTGACCCCTGCCTGGAAGATCACATAACCTAGGAATTTCACCTCAGTGGGCTAAAACTCATATTTACTAAGTTTGGCATACATCTACTTTTCTCTTAAGGTCTCCAAGACTAATCTCAAATGCTATTCATACTCTTTTTTGCTTTTAGAATAGATAAAGATATCATCTATGAAGGCTACTACAAATTTATTCAAGTATTTCAAAATAGATGCATAAATACATGTATAATTAGGACTTATCACATCACTTAAAAATTAAAAGAATATTCAAATTTTAAATGTTTTACTTATATTCCTTTTGTATATATGTGAATATTTTGAAAAGTTAATATGCATTTAGGGTTAGCTCTTTACTCAAATTAGAATATTTTAATTTCCTTTGCCTTTTATCTTTGCTAATAAGTTTACTTATATATTTGTTTCTATTCCTATAAATATATATAAAAAATGAATTGGTAAAAGAAAAAAAAATACATAAATTGCAGTGCATAGATACCAATCTAGTAAAAATAAAAGAGCATTTCCTAGATAGATTAAGTGCAAAAGCAAAAAAAATAGAACTAAATAATGACAATACACGAAGCAAAAACATCTTGATGTAATATTATTTCTAGTTAAGATAGGGCATAAAAGCATAACAAAAGGGCATATCTTCTTTACAACAAAACAAGTTGTCTAGTGGACTATTAAACAAAGGAACAAAGCTTTAAAAGTCTATGATAGGACTTGCATATCATCATTTACTACAACATTCTTCGAATAAGAAGAAATTATTGGAGACAGAATTGAATAGATGAGAGCACTGCAATTGGATTGCAACTAGACTCCATAATGATAAGTCAAGTGTTACCCTATTTTCTTAAAAGTGGTATTTCTTCAAGCTTTCAACATTCCATAACCTTAGGATTATTGTTCTTTCTAAAGTCGACAAGTGGTATGCTTTTCTTTTTAGGACTTCAGCTATTTGGAAGCGGTCTTCTCAATTCATGGCCAATTTTCCTTGGGCCTCAAGTTTACTTAGTCCTGTTAGTTTCCTGAGCACAAAATCACCAACTAGGAATTGTCTTTGCTTGACTTTATTATTATAATAACTTTCAATTTTACTCTTATAGTTCTCACTTTTGAGCTTTGCTTCATTATGAATTCCTTTGATGAAGTCTAAATTATCTAATAATTCCAAATCATTAGTGTCTTCATTGTAATTCTCCATTTGAGTTGTGGATGTCATAGTTTCGATGGGAATGATGGCTTCCATCCCATAAACTAGGTTAAAGGAAGTTTCTTTAGTAGCTTTTTTCATTGTTGTGCATATTGCCCAGAGAACTTCTAGTAACTCCTCCACCCATAAGCCTTTGGCTTGGTTCAATCTTAATTTCAACCTATTAACTATCTCTTTGTTCATTGCTTCCACTTAGCTATTGGTCTACAGATAGCTTACTAACATGAATCTCTATCTAACTTTGTATCTTAGTCATAACTCTTTGACTTTGCATCCAAGAAATTGAGTTCAGTGTTAGATAATAGCACTTTAGGAATTCCAAGCTAGGTAAGAATATGATCATAGAGAAAAGAGATAACTTGATTCTCTATTATAAAGGCCACAACTTATGCTTTCACCTATTTTGTGAAATAGTTAACCATAACAATGGTACATTTTCTTTCTCCTTTGGCTTTGTTGAATGGCCTTACAATCAAGGTTATTAAACTTATGAGTTTAAGTAAACTCATAAAAAGGAAGTGGACTCATAATGTAAACTCATAAAAATTTACCTTTATTAACAAGTAGCTATGGAAATGTATAATTATATGGTTAAAATACAATATATAACAAGAAATTTATTCAAATGCAATTTAAATTATACTAATTCAAAAGAAATTTATTCACATTTTATAATCCATAGTACTTAATATAGAAAATCCAATAAAGTTTATACATAAAAGTCATTCAACATAACCAAATCTAAAAAACCACAAATAAAAATTCAATAAAGATCTTTAAAAGTTTAGTTATCATCATCTCCATTGTCTTTTAATTCTTCACCATTACTATCATCAATTCCACATACCTCACCACCACCATCATCATCATCATCAACATTCAAATCAATCACTGAATGATCACTAATCTTTATCATTGGCTTAAAAATAAGATTAGCAACATTCTCATTAACTTGAATAAGTTGAAGAACCTTATTGATAAGTATCAATTTTATATATTTTTTCTTATAGTTTTGTAAGGACTTATCATAGCTAATTTAAGTTTTTTAAGTTTTTTTTTGTTACATTAATTTCCCTTATATTTTAAATGAGTTTATGGATGGATAATTGATAAGTCATATTTTAGTGCATTTTTTCTAAGAGATTTTTTGAGGACTTATCATGGTGTTTCACTATTTTTAGGCCTAATTATATCTTAATTTTGGATTTATTGGTGAATGGATGTGATTAGAACTTAAGCAAGCCTTTCCTTTAAAGTTTGCATTGGTGAAGATCTAGTCCAAAATCTTTCTTTTTCCACATTTATCAAAACTTCAATAGGATAAATTGCCAATAGAATATAAAAATCATACTAAAGCTTTCTCAAATCCATATTTCTCAAGTTAACTTTCCCTCATAAACATGTCTTTGATGGATTGTCGAGGTCACTCCTCTAGCTTTTAGTCTTTAGATTTTCTTTCCTCCTTCTTCCTTTCATCTTTAGCCTATAGGTAGTCTTTAGTTTGAATATGTTATGATATCTTCTATACAAGCTCTTCAACTATTTTAGGTCACTTTTTTAAAAGTGAAAATTTTAGCTTTTGGTATTTTAGGCCTACAGTCATAACTGTAATAACCATCCTTGGATATGCATTTTTGATAATATACAACTTTTCATTGAATCATTTCACGTTACTCCTCTAAGCTCTCTTATCTTTGTAATACATCCCAAGGAATGTGGATGAGTTTAAAGTTTGCATTATGCTAGTTATGAATTGTGCTTGAAAGTTTCAGCAAGCTAACCAAAACTACTTATGAAGTGTCGAGGCAAGTTGTTAAACCATATCCTCGATCCATCTTTTAGAGTAGTTGGGAGTAGTCTACATTTGTACTTTATAGGTACTCAAGCCATATCTATTTACATAATAAAGTTCTATGGATGATGGATAAGGTTAGCCTTTCCATCATATAATTCAATCACAAACGGCTTTTACCTTTTTAAAAGGTGCACCTTCTAGTTGTCATATGTGAATAAGGAGTTGTTGAATACTACGAAGCTTATGTCTTCAAAATAGTTTGTGTTTGGAGTATTTCTACTCCCTTGATATAAGTTGACTTTTATAGCCTTTTGCTTCTCTTTTTATGTTCATTACTATTCTCTCATCCTTTTGAGTCCACCTAGAACTTAACTATCTATTTCATTACTTTCTTTGACTTTGCTAATACCCTAAGAAGCATTACCTAGCTAAAGGTTTCTAATCTCAATGTCCTTAAGATGAGTGTTACCTCACTATGAGTTTCTAATCTCATTAACCTTGTAACAAGTGTTACCTTACTAGATGTTTGCCAATCTTTTGTTAGGATTCGTCCAATTATTCTTTTGAGCTTCTTCAAGATGCTCTCTCTCAAGTAGGCTTCATGTACTCTCTTATAAAGGCCACCCCTCTGCCAAGTCCTAGAGTCAATGTCATTCTCTTTAAAGGATATATATAATCTTAGTTAGAAGGAACTTCATATATCTTTCTTTTTCCCTTGTCAACTTAAGTGTAGTTAGCCTAGGAACATTGATTTGTTATGTAAGCAGAATCTTTGTTTTGAGTTGCATGGTCTCTTTGGGTCTATGTGAACTCCTTTAATGCCAACTATGCTTACATATCTACTAATGTTTCCTATATTGCTATTATATATTGTTGTTGTTTGTATAGTTTGTTAAAGAGTTTAGGGTTTTTTGCTTATGGATTAGCAAAGTTACACATCATGTCAAGGCTGAAGGCGTTACTCGTTAATGCCCAATTGAAGGTGTTACCCAACAATAGGTTGGTGACATAACCTAATTTTGTAAGACCAATAGCATTACCTATCTACACTAAAGTAGTAATGTTACCTACTAGTTTGGCTCTAATCAAGATTGCCAAATTTTCTTAACCTTGTACATTCGGATGATTTTAGATGTTGCAGTTGTTGTATTAGCTAAAAGATGGTCATTGGCATGTGGTTCATTCCAGACTTTGGTGTTATAGTCATTGTTCTAGTTGTTAGAGTGATTTTTTCATGTTAGGAGCCATGGACCTTAAAGAATCAATGAATTTGGGTTTGGTCTTGAACTTGCACGACATGCCAAATATTGGTGTTTGACATAATGGCTAAAGAGAAAAAGGAAGCTTAGTTTAGTAAGAATGTATCAAAAAGCTTAGAATGAATAAGATTACGAGTTCTTTCCTTTATAAGCTAACAAGAAAAGGGGTTGTTTAAAACCACTAATGTACAATGACAATAATAGTAAGGTAATGATTTCTAAGGACTCTGCTTATGTGAGAGCTCTTATCTAAATTAAGTCATATTTTCCTTTTATAGTTAGGGATTTGTGCTAGCTTTTGTCAAGCTTTTTAAGATTAGTGGAGTTGTCCTAATAAGGTTAGCCTTGACAATGTGATCTAGATCATTTTTTACCTATAAGAATATTGGACCTATAAAGCTCCCATAACAATATCTTATTTTATTTTTTTTAAAATTTCATAAATAATCAAATGTTACAACTTATTAATTTTTGTATTGTTACCACTTATATTTGAATAAATTCTTCTTAAATTAAAAGAAAGTATATCAAATGGTTTCACTCACCCATTTAATAAAGAGCATATCGCAGGTTTATAGTTCATGAAATGGTCAATGAAGCCTTCTGAATGTTTTGTTATAATGCATTTCGTATATGGAGCCGTCATAACAAAGTTAAACTAACAAATATCAATTTAGACTCACTCAAGCATCTTATGAAAATTTTGTTCAATAGTTTGTACTATGGGTGTGGGATATAGAGTAACACATTAGAAAGGAAAAAGGATGGTTATACATACATAAAGAAGAGTAATAAATTAATGTAATTTAATATTTATATATTAATATATCTAAATTTATGAGACTTTAGTTGGGCTTTTTTTTCTCATTCACATTTTTTTGGGCCAAAAGTCATAGTTGCTTAAGGAAATTCCTCAAACCATCCATCCACCCATCCATACATACATACATACATATTCACTTTGTGTATAGAACAAGTTAGGGGAAAAAAAAGAATCTAAAAGATTTTATCATCTTTTGAAAAAAGATGGCTTAGAGACTATCTTTGCCAAAGAAGGGCTTATTGTCTCAACATACCTAAATGAGAATTCTCCAGACTTTATTATAAAGAACTTTGAGGTTTCTATTCATATATGATATTGCCCTACTTTTCTTGGTATTTGAGCTTTAAGAAATTTTAATGGCTAAATAAGAAATTTGTAAGGAGGAAAATATATGAGAAACATTTTATCTTTATGGAATCTTCTATAGAGACTAACCAACCTTTAAAACCCATTAGGCTATCCTCCTATTTGTCTAGTCCTAACTCTTATCTAAAAATCATCCTTATAAAATAGATGATCTTGTAGAAATTACTAATATTCCTAATAAGACTCATCTTTAGGAAATTTCTTCCCCCATGCTTGACCCTTATAGCATTTATCATAAAGATATATCTATTATTAGATCCTTTATAAGCCTAAAGTCTACAAAAAGATCTCCTGTCAAATAATACATATAGAGTACCCATCTTGACCAATGTGGCCTATAGTCAACCCAAGCTGGGCAGTATGTCACCCTTGAAATCTCACGTAATTTGATCATTCATTGGCAACATCAAGATTATACCCATATCCATATTGGAGCAATAAAGCTTATCTTAATCCTTTATGGCAGAAAAAGAATTCTAGCTATGATAAGAATTTCACTCATAGATACTATGTGACACCTCAATCTACTACCGTTACCTAGCCTCTCACAAGGCTCGGTTCCATATGATTTCCAAAGAATCACTACTCTTCCACGGCATTTGTATGCTATGAACCGGGGTTTCATACACTCATCTTTTGCCCCGTGGGTCCTGTGAACCCATCTCAAGCATCCTCAACTCAAACTCCATATAGAAGACTCATACATAGCATCAAACAAACCATAAGCCACGGGCATAGAGCCAAAAACCAGAAAAATTACATTTTCTCACTTGGGCCCAAAAGTCATATTTTGGCTCTAAATTTTAAAAATCATAATTAATTATAGAAAAATGGAAATCTAGCAAACTCTAGCTTTCTGGAAAGCTCTAAGTATTAACTTTATACTAAAAATAATTCCCAATCGAAATCTCTGGGTTTGGACCATGTTTGACATCGAAAATGGGAAGGAGGTCCGGCTGTCACTGTTTCTGGTGCAGCTTGCTGTCATGACTTTCGAAAATTCATAACTAAATCCAAAAAACTCCAATCTGGGCACACTATACCAATTTGAAAAGCTACGGATGTCTACTAGAGGAAAACAATAATTCCAGATCAGTTCAGTAGCTCCTACTCCCCGAAAACTGATGGAATAGTGTCGGGGGTCAGATGAGCTCCCTGATGCTGATACAGAACTTCAGACAGTTCAATCTCTCTCTACAGACCTCCGATTTGGGTGATTCTAGTTGGTACATGTCACTTTGGTTTTCTAGTTTATGTGTATAAAATTTCATGATAGTTGGACTCTATTTGGTCTATGTTTGACATAGTTTTTATTTCTGAACTATATGAACAGTACATAACCAAACCATAGATTTTTCCCAAATTCAACAATTCCCCAAATATTCTCTAGACCTCCGAATATTATCAACTTTAGCTTCTCAAGAAGCTTTCTACAAAATCTAGAGGCATGCCAAATTTCATGGCAAACGGAGCTCATCCGGTCATACTTTGACGTAGCTATCAAAAATACCGGTTTTGGCACCCCAAAGGTCCAAAACGGGTCCAAATAGCCTCTCTCACACTCTAGCCACTCATGGACAAGTTTAAAAGCATAACACTAGGATATATATCAAGTCCATGTGGTCCAAATCATCATACATTCAAATCTCGCTATGTTATGGCCAAATATACACTATTGCATTCATTCCACAAAATGGGCAAAACCCTCATTTCCATTCATTTAGCTCTTTACACAGTTTGTACATCACATATTCATGCATATACACTTTCTATAACATTTACATCTCACAAATAGTGGGCACATATTCATTTTTGCACCACTTTACATCAAAATTACATCAAAATTCCAAAAGAAAGTAATATCTATTTATGCATGCTCCTAGGCTTCTTGGTGTGTGCTCGGTTCTCCTTGAGCTCCACCTAGCATATTAAGTTGGGAGGGGAAAGGGGTGAGATTCAGGGAATCTTAGTAGCTCATGCACTCAATCAAGTAAGCAATCAAGGCATATAACAAGTCAACGCATGTGAATAAGCACTTAGCCATTCCCAAACATCCAACACACATTGTACATGCTATGGAATCACAACAATGCCAAAAATGAGCTCCAGGGACTTTTGGTCTAGCCTCACCTGAGTTTAAGGGACTTTTGGATGAGTTAAGGACTTTTGACTTGGCCTCACTCATTTAAGACTTTTAGCCTTGTCTCACCTATCTCAAGGGACTTTCGGCTTCACCTCACCCATCACAAGGGACTTTCGGCACTACCGCACCCGAGCAATTCTCACATTTCAACACACAAGCATATTGGCATTCAATGCATCAAAGCAATAGCATATGGCATATTCCATACAATGAGCATATACATAATCATACAATGACTATCATATCCAAGAATGCAACAAGAAAGAGTGGGAAAAGAGAGCTACCTTATGAGCCAAAGCCAACACTAGCTTTTCCTTTCAATTTCTCCTCTCCCTCCTTAGGTTCACAATCACACCTTGATGAAGGTGTTTCTCTCGAGCCTAGACACAATTAAAGAGCATGGAATTACTCTCTTAACATAGAATCATCAGATTAAACTCTCCTACATACCAGAACTTAGAGTCCTCTCTCTCTCTCTAAAATGCCATCAACCCTTTCTCTCTCTCAAGCTCCCATGGTAGTGGAAAATAACATTTTCAAAGAAAACACAAAGATTCAAAGGTGTTTTCCACTTTCCCTCTTCTGAGCCATGCCCAAAATTCAACCATTTTCACAAACAAAATTGCAGAAAGAGAGGGCAAAGAGAGGGGATCAGAGTTCTAAGGAGAAATGGGAGAAATTTCCTTACCTTTCCCTTGCTCTTCCTCCTTCTCTTGATCTCTCTCACTCTCCACGCCTCTTTTTCTCTCCTTGGGTCGAAGTCTAGGGCAGATATGAGAGAAGAAATGAGTTGGGCGTTTAATGAAGTCTAAATCTCGCTATTTACTCTCTTCCGGACTGACTCTCGCTACGGCGAAAACTAACATTCGCTATAGCGAGCTCGTGTAATCCGGCTTCGCTACGGCGAGGTGTAACCTTCGCTACGGCGAGCTCGTATCAGTTCCCTTCGCTATGGCGAGTTTCGACCTTCGTTATGGCGAAATCGCGTTAGTTCCAGACTACCACTTTCGCTATGGCGTACGCTACAGCGAGCAACTCCCTGGTTTTTGTATGGGCTGCTGCCAACACTCGCTATAGCTAGAATCACGTTCGCTATGGCGAGGAGGCACTCTCGCGACAGCGAGGTCATTTCTCGCTATTGCGAGAAGACTTAGCAAAAATTCTGGACTTCGAAAATTTCTAGCTTTCTATTTCCTTTCTTTTCCTTTCCTTTTCTTTTTCCCGGTTGTTACATACTAACTACACAGTATCAATATGCTTTGATTGGTATTGCCCTCACCATTGTAAATGTTGGAAGTGTTATCCTTACAATAGCTCCAGATTTCAATATCAACCTCAAGGATTCTTATCCTACAACCAGACTAAGAGCTTAAATCTTGATAGTAGACACTAAACAAGTATCTATAGCAATTTTAGCAACTCTTCACCACCAAATGATCTATAGGCTTTAAGGTTATGCCTTAGATCTCTATTTTCCAAACTCCACAAAAGATGAATTGTTTCTTATAGTTGACAAATTAGATGTGCCCACTATCATTCAAATTCCTAAGCAAATTTCAAAAACTAATCTGCTAGAACTCATGCCTTTACAAGGAATTACTAATTATAAGAAGATGTTCCCTGCCAAATAACAAGTCAATTCATACTACAACTTCTTTAGATCTATTTATGTTCAATGATGACTTTATCAAGACAAAAGCCTAGCGAAGAAGAAAGTAGCAATTCAACATAGCCTATTATACAACATCTCTAATGATTGTTCTATTGATGAAACAAAAATAAAATAAGCATACAATTCTTATTCACTCAAATCATGCTAATAATCATTATAATTATGTTGCAAAAATCAACAATCACCTTATCTAGGATTGTGTACTTGAAAAATATGCCCCAAATTGTGGTTGCTAGAGTTTTGAGTCATAGGAAGCACCATGGGATAATTTTTATAAAGAATGTGATTCAACACCAATAAGAAGAATGAAGGAAATAATAATAATAATAATAATAATAATAATAATAATAATAATAATAATAATAATAATAATAACAATAATAATAATAATAAACCTTGTTACTCATCTCCTTGTTCTCATAAAAATAGAAAAAAAAAATGACAATGATGATCCTAACCATAAACCATGTGTTAGGTTAAGGAGTCCTCAACTAAAACCATCCTCTTTTCATGAACTCTTAAAAAAGCTTAGTCATAATGAACTTTCTCTAAAGCCTATACCCTATATGATATTTTCTTTAGCCTTTTAATCTTATGATGCCAATTTTCCACCAATTGAAAGAAAAGTTTGCTATCCTAATAGAGATAACTTGTAATTGGACTCTTAAATTGATCTCCCAAGTAAAAAATCTTGAACAGGCATACCAAAATGCACTAACCCATAATGAAGTTCTTCTTAGGATTGAATCTCGACTTGAGAATTTGATTGTCCATAATGGACAAGTTAATGCCCAAATTGATGGACTCTTTTCTCAAGGAAAGGCTTTATGCTAGCTTGAAAAATAGAATAACACAACTTGATGCTAATCTTTGGTAGTATATTAATGATCTTTTGATATTATTATATTTTATATTTCTTATATTTAGTTTTATTAATAATTCATAGTGGGTACTTTGATGATTTTGGGCCTATTTTGTATTAAATAGGTTAAATTTAGATTAATGAACTTTAAATGCATTTGTATTATATTTTTTTCTAACAAAAGCCAATCCAATTATTTTTATTTGTGTTTTACAGGTTAAAATATTCCTAAAAGGATTTGGGTGTTATCTTATTATTACTTCTAGATTAGTATGAGATTTCTTATAATTTTGAATCATTGGATGTGTGCAACCTGTCATAGCCCTGGGATCTTTCTTGGAGAATAAGCCAATGTCATCTATTTAAGAAGGAGAAGATGTCACTAGATAACACACACTCCATCTTCTCTACTACTCATTCTTGTTTTCTTCTTTCTTATAACTTTCTAATTTTCTTAGTGATCAATTCAGAGTCTAAACTTGATAAAGAAATTGAGTCAATGTTTGTATATAACTCTGGTTTGAATTTTGATTTTAAAAGGATTTCATTTTTCTTGTTTATTTTGTTTTCGTGTAATTATTATAATTATGGTTAGATGATTTTTGTTGCATGAATTTTGATTTATTTGATCTATCTGAGAATGCATTTTGATTCAATCGGTTGATTAATCAAATAAATTTATTCTGAACAATGTTAGGACTCTGCATGCGTCTTTGGTCAAGTGTGAAATATTTTGGCGTTGTATTGTCGATAGAAGCACGTTGCCTTCTGATTAACAATACAACCAATTAAAATCCTAAATGGTAGTTTAGAAATATTAATAAAAATAACCAGAGGATTAAAATCAAACTAGAGATATTTTTAAATGTCAAGGATAGGAAAATATCAGGGAAAGAAAAATTAGTTACGTATTATTTTGATTGAATTTCATTTTATTTCGTTTTATTCATTGATTTGCTATTTGGTTTAATTAGTGCTATTTTATTCGAAACCCCAAGCATCACGATTTTATATTTTTGCATCCTAAACTAATTGATTTAATTAATAGCTCCTTGGGAGATGACCTAGTGAATATTATACTGTAAACCAATGAAATTCACTAATCTTGGACGGTTTGACAACTGTGAGTGAATAGTATTTTGTTTACTAAGATTTTGGCACCATTGCTGGGAAACAACTAATCATAATCAATTAAAATAGAAAATTTCTTAGTTTCAATTTTGATTTTAGCATTTTTACTTAGTACTTATAGTCAATTTTCGATGTTTTGTAAACTTGTTTTGAGCAATACTGGTAATAGGGGTGACTAATTCCGATTAAGCAAAAACTTGGTATATAAGTTCTAAGTGTTATGAGAATTCAAATTTGTATCTTTGCTGCAAGCTAGGCCACTTTTTGGCTAAATTTATCGTTTAGACTACTTTTTTCAATTTTTTAATATTTTTTCCTTTGATTTTTAGCAAATTTTCTAAATTTTTTTGAATTAATTTTGATTTTTTGGGGGTAATTTTTAGGTGTTTTCTTTCATTTTATTTCATTCTTGGTATATGAGAAGATCCTCCAGCAGAGATTTAGTTGAGTTTGATCCAGAGATTGATAGGAATTTTCATACATAATTTAGAAACCATAAAATTAAAGAAGCTATAGTTGCTAAGTTGGTTTCTGAAATAATAGATAATATATGAAGTAATTGTGAATTGAATTTAGATTTAGATTTGGATTTTAATTCTGAAGTAGTAAATATTGTTGATAATGGTAATAATGATAGGACTCTTAGAGAATTAACTACACCTTATGTTAATTATCAACCACTATGTATTCAATATCCTAAACTTAATGTTACTTTTGAACTTAAATCTGGATTAACACATTTGCTTCCAAAGTTTTATGGTCATGCAGGTGAGGATCCTCATAAACCTCTCAAGGAGTTCCATGTAATTTGTTCCACCATGAAGCCATAAGGAGTTTTAGAAGAGTACATCAAGCTTAGAGCGTTCCCTTTTTACTAAATGGGGTGGCTAAACTTTAACCTTAAGCTATCACTTCATAGAATGAATTAAAGAGAATATTTTTTGAGAAATTCTTCCCTGCCTCAAGAATTGCTGCCATCTAAAAAGAGATTAGTGGTATTAGACAGATGAACCGAAAAACACTATATAAGTATTAAGAGAGATTTAAGAAATTGTGCATGAGCTGTTCTTACTATCAGATCAGTGACCAACTTCTAATTTAGTACTTTTATGAAAGCTTGCTACCCATGGACAAAAGTATGATTGATGCAGCTATAGGTGAAGCATTGGTTAATAAAACTCCAACTACTACTAGAGTCCTCACAACGAATGTGGCATAAAATACACAATAGTTTGGCACCAGAATAAATACAACAATCAGAGGTGTAAATGAAATCTATGCCACTTCTATGGATCAACAAAGAATAGAAAATAAACTTAAGGAATTGGCTTCCATGGTCAGACAGCTAGCTTTCAGGCGAAGACAACCGCAATAACTCCCTTTACTTCTATATGGTATTTGTTCATTAACCACACATGCCATAGATCAGTGTACCCAGTTGCAAGATAATACATAATCATATGCTAGCATTTTCCTTGGTAGAGCTTTACAGTAACAATAGCATAGATAGGACTCTTATGCAGCATCATACAATCTCAGATGGAAAGATCATCTGAATTTGAGATATAGTAGTGGGTCTAACTAACAACATCAGCAACAAAAATTTAAGACTCCTGGCCTAAGCAACCAACAACCTATGAGTCAACCCATACAATAGATGAACAAATCAAAACCAAGTTTAGAAGATATAGTGAATTAGTTGGCAACAAATATAGTCCAATTCCAACAATGAACAGAGACAACAATCCAGAGTTTGGAGACCCAAATTGGCTAACTTGTAATAAATATTAATGAGTTGAGAAGTCAAGGTTCTATCCAATTACTGTTACAACTCGTGACCAACCCGAAAGGCAATATTAGTGCAATAACCTTGAGGAGCGGCAAGTAAGTAAATAGGTCCATCACACCTCTAATAGAGGCGCTGCAAGAAAAAGAAAGTGACAGAGAACAACAACCCCCTTTAATCCAAGGCAAGAATAGCACAAAAAAGGGAGAGAATTCCACATACACCAGACCCTTTCCATACCCCAATCGAATAACACAGTCCAAGAAAATCGCAAAGGCTAAATTAGGTAGGAAAATTATAAAGACATTTAGAAAAGTAAAAGTCAATATCCTCTCATAGAAGCAATCAAACAGATTCTAAAATATGTGAAACTTCTTAAGGAGCTGTGTATACATAAGAGGAAGTTGAAAGGGAATGAGAAAGTTAGCATGGGGAGAAATGTGTCAACTTTGATTCAAAGATCTTAACACATTCATCATTCCTTGCACAATAGGAAATATACAGTTCAATAATGCTATATTAGATTTCGAAGCTTCCATTAATGTAATGCCTAAGTTTGTGTATTCCTCTTCGCAAATTGGAGAATTAAAGCCCATGAGAGTGGTGATTCAATTAACAAATAGAAGCATAGCCTACCCTATAGGAGTACTTGAAGACATTCTAGTAAAGGTAAAATATTTAATTTTCCCTGCTAATTTTTATGTTCTGAATGTGGAGGATAATAATATACATGGACATGCACCACTGATTCTAGGTAGACCATTTTTTAAAACTGTTAAAGCAATAATTAATGTGCATGATGGTACTTTATCAATGAAATTTAGTGGTGATATTGTTCATTTTAATATTCTTGATGCCATGAGACACCCTTCATAAGAACACTCTATGTTACATGTAAATATGATAGACTTGTTAATTGCTAATGCTTATACGAACATGGATATTGAACTTCCTGACATTGTTGAATTTATAGATGCAATTCAATGTTCAGAATGTTATGATGGACTTGATAAATGTACTATATGTTCTAAGATTAACACATTCTTGAATTCTGATTTTACTTCTAATTTTCATCCTAATTTTGTCAATTTATTTGATACTATTTCCTCTATTAAGAAAAATGAACAAGTGGAGGCTATTGTACATTTAAATTCACAAAAATTAGTTCCTTCCATACAGCAACTAGCCACACTTGAATTTAAACCTTTACTCAACAATCTCAAATATGCTTTCTTGAAAGAAGAAAATAAATTACTAGTAATAATAACAAATAACTTTCCACTTGATCATGAAAAGAGATTGTTAGAATTGTTAAGGGAAAAGAAAAAAGCAATAGGTTTGACATGGGCAGATATTTCAGGGATTAGCCTTTCCATGTATATGTACAGAATTTTATTAGAAGAAGGAGCCAAACCAATAAGGCTACCATAGAGAAGACCCAATTTTATAATCCTAGATGTCATGAAGAAAGAAATAAGTAAATTACTTTTAGCTGGTATTATTTACCCTATATCTGATAACAAATGGATGAGTTCAATGCAGGTAGCCCCCAAAAAGACTGGCATCATAGTGGTGCTTAATAAGAAAAATGAGTTTATCCTTGTGAGAGTTCAAAATAGTTAGAGAGTCTGCATTGATTACCGAAGTTGAATCAGGCTACTAGAAAAGACCATTTCCCTTTTCCTTTCATAGATTAAATGCTAAAAAGATTGGCAGGCAAATCTCATTACTGTTTCTTATATGGCTTTTTTGGTTACTTATTAACATTGCACCAGAAGACCAGTAAAAGACTACATTTGCCTGCCCATTTGGTACCTTTGCATATAAAAGGATGCCATTTGGATTTTGTAATGCTCTAGGTACATTCCAGCGATGTACGGTGAGCATCTTTTTTGATTTCCTTAAACATTGTATGGAAGTTTTTATAGATGACTTTACTATTTATGACACCTTCTTTGATGGCTGTTTGATAAGTTTATGAATGGTTTTAGAAAGATGTATTAAGAAAAATCTAGTTTTAAATTTGAAAAATGTCATTTTATAGTAGAGTAAGGAATTGCTTCAGGCTATATGGTTTTTGAAAATGGCATTGAAGTTGATAGAACTAAAGTAGATATAATTGCTTCTTTACCTCACCCCACTTATGTGCAAGAAGTACATTCTTTTCTTAGCCATGTGGGTTTTTATACGCGATTCATCAAGAACTTTAGCACGATTTCTCTACCATTGTCTAAACATTTTCAAAAAGATATAAACTTTAATTTTAATGAATCATGCAAATTAGCATTTAATGAGTTAAAGAGAAGGTTAACCGCCCCACCTATCATCTAACCTCCTAATTGGGAATTTCCATTTGAACTTATGTATGGTGCATCCAACTTTGTTGTGGGTGCAATTCCTTCCCAAATGATAGATAAGAAGTCTCATGTGATCTCTTATACATCCTACACCTTAGATAAGGCTTAGGCTAATTATACAACCTCTAAAATGGAGCTTTTAGCTGTCATTTTTGCTTTAGATAAGTTCCATTCTTATTTGCTTAGTTCTAAAGTCATTATTTATTCTAGTCATGCAACTTTAAAGTTCCTGCTCAAGAAGCTTGATGCAAAACCAAGACTTATTAGGTGGATGCTGCTCCTACAGGAATTTGACATAAAAATCAAATATAAGAGTGGAACAGAAAATCTTGTGGCTAACCATTTTAGTAGAATACATCACTTATCATATTCATCTGCTATTAGGGATAGTGTTTCAGATGAACAGTTATACTCAATGCATGGTAAAGACCACTAGTATATAGATATGATAAATTTCTTAATTGCTTCTGAATTACTTGCTTATTTTAAAAGCACCAAATTAATAAACTTAAGAGTAAGACAAAATATTATGTTTGGGATAACCCTTACTTGTAACGCATGTGTAATGACTAGATTATTAAGAGATGCATTCCTGACCATGAGTTCATATCTATTTTGCATTTTTTTCATACACTTGTGTGTGGTAGCCTTTTTTATCCTTAGCATACTACTAGGAAAGTTCTACATTTTGGACTATTCTGGCCTACCTTGTTTAGGGATGCATATGCTGTTTGTAAGAACTGTACATGATGCTAACATATAAGTAATATTTCTCGTAAGAATGAAATGCCTCAATAACTATTATTATTCTATGATATATTTGATGCTTAGGATATTGACTTCATAGCACTATTTCCTATTTCTTTTGATTTCACGTATATTCTTTTAGCTGTTGATTATGTTTCAAAATGGGTGGAAGCAAAAGCCACCAGACTTATGACTCTTTTGTGGTTGTGGACTTTGTTAGATCTCATATTTTTTGCAGGTTTAGTATACCTAGAGCAATCATCAGTGATCAAGGCTCCCACTTTTGTAACAAAAACATGCAAGCCCTCCTTCACAAGTATGGTGTACTCCATATAGTAGCCACCCCCTACCATCCACAAACAAATGGTGAAGCAGAGGTTTCAAATAGAGAAATAAAACAAATTCAGGAGAAAATAGTACAACTTAATAAAAAGGGCTTACTATATTGCCTACAAAACTCCTATAGGCATGTCACCCTATAGGTTAGCTTTTGGTAAAGCATGCTACTTACTAATTGAGATTTAGCATAAAGCTTATTGGGCAATAAAAAAGTGTAATATGGATCTATCTCAAGTTGGTTCTCAAAGAAAATTGCAACTTCAAAAATTTGAAGAGATTCGGTTAGAAGCCTATGAAAACTCTAGAATTTATAAGGAGAAAACCAAGGTCGTACATGACATGATGATTGAAAGAAAAGAACTTCATGTTGGTGAAAGAGTCCTTCTCTACAATTCTCGCCTAAAGTTGATGCCTAGTAAATTATATTCTAAATGGATTAGTCCATTTGTGGTTACTTATGTTTTTTCTTATGATGCAATTGAGATTATGAACGAGTCAACCAATAAGCACTTCATGGTGAATGGGCAATGGCTTAAACATTTTTATGAGAGATTTCAGGAGCAGACAGTGGAGGAGTTACATTTTTATAACACTTTACACACTTGAACCACTCAGTTGTATTTCTTTCCCTCCTCTTTTCCTTTTTTGTCTTCTTTTTAATTGGTGAATTAGATTACTATTACATTGAAGAGAATGTAAATATTAAGTGTGGGAGGGAGAAATCATTCTATTTTCTTTTTCGGTATTTATGTTATTTTCTTGATTTTCTCAAAATTTTTAGATTTTTAGGTTTCTTCTTTTCAAAAAAAATATAAATAAATAACAAGTTAAAGCAATTTAAGTTTGAAAGTATTTCAACATGATTAAGAATCAATCTTGTTTTTAGGAATTTAAGTAAATTGGCAATGAATTTGATTCTAATGGTGCATGTGGTAGTTTTTAAACCCATGAGGGTTTTGAGCCTTCTATTATTTCTTTCTTATGAGAGCATTCGCTTATCATGATATTCACTCTAAAACTTGTTTTGATTCTTAATTGAAACTACATTTATATAAGCATTCCTAAATATGATTAAGACATTCTTTCTTCTTTTCTTTTATTGTAGACAAAGCTAAATAGCTATCCCGCTTATGTTTTATTCTTTGTTTTTATTCTCTTTTTTAGCCTTTCATATTTTCTTTTTAACCCTTTAGCCTAAAAAAAATTTTCCCACCTTATTTAGGATACTTTTGATTATTAAAAGCATTATATCTTTAAAGGGTAGATGGATGCGTAGTACAATTTTGCATCAGTTTTGAACTAATTAATTTGTTTTTCCTAGAGATATGTCAAAAATAAAATAAAAATAAAAAAATAAAAAGCATGAAAATAAAAATAAAAAAATATTTATGAAAAAAAAAGAATGATGAAAAAGAAAAAGAAAAAGAATTACTTTAATTTTCGTTGAAACATGTATTGGTTTACGACAAATAATACTTTAAGATGCACATCTATTTTATCCTATGTTCTTTTTTTATTACTCTTGATGATTTTAATGTCTGTTTTTTGTCTCTTGTTGCGCCCTTAGTTCTTTTGTTTGCCATTTGTTTTGTACATTAGCCCTATTACAACTTTGAATAAAAGTCATTTTGATTTATGTATTACTTGTGACTTAGTGGAGCTTGAAAAGATATACAAGCTTGGTAGTGTTGTTGTGAAAGGTTGAATTTGAGAGGAATGCTTAACCTAAACACTTGAGAGGATTAAGAGTAAACACATAATCAGTAATGAGCTACCACTTTGATTCATTTTTTTTTATCAATTGGATTTACCATGCTACATGTTCTTCCTCAATTAGCAAGAAAGATTGCCTTTGACTGTTGAATATCTAAAAGTTCGAATTGTGTTTACCTTGGCAGTTTTGCATTTTGGTTTTGTTTTCCCTTTTAATTTTTTGTGTTTTGCCCAGGAGTACAAAAGCCTAAGTGTAGGAAATTTTGATGTTTTGACATTACTATATTTTATATTTCCTTTATTTAGTCTTATTAATAGTTCATAATGGGTACTTTGATGACTTTAGGCCTATTTTATATTAAATAGACTAAATTTAGATTAATGGATTTTAAATGCATTTGTATTATATATTTTTTCCAATGGAGGCCCAATTATTTTTATTTGTGTTTTGTAGGTTAGAACATTCCTAAAAGGATTTAGATATTATCTTATTAAGCCACTAAAGGATTTGGATGTTATCCTATTATTACTTCTAGATTAGTATGAGATTTCTTTTAATTCTGAATCATTAGATATGTCCAACCCATCATAGCCCTTGGATCTTTCTTGGAGAAGAAGTCAACATCATCTATTTAAGGAGGAGAAGACATCACTAGATAACACACACTCCATATTCTCTACTTCTCATTCTTGTTTTCTTCTTTCTTATGGCTTTCTAATTTTCTTGGTGATTAATTTGGAGTCTGAATTTGATAGAGAACTTAATTCTATGTTTGTATAGAACTTTGGTTTGAATTTTGTTTTCAGAAGGATTTCATTTTTTTTGTTCTTTTTGTTTTCGTGTAATTATTATAATTCTGGTTAGATGATTTTTGTTACATGAATTCTGATTCGTTTGATCTATCTGAGAACACGTACTGATTCAGTCGGTTGATTAATCAAATAAATTTATTCTGAACTATGTTAGGATTCTGCGTGTGTCTCTGGTTAAGTGCAAAATATTTTAACTTCGTATTATTGACAAAAGTACGGTTGCATTCTGATTAGCAATACAAACTAATTAAAATCCTGAATGGTATTTTAAGAATATTAATCGAAAATAACCAAAGAATTAAAATCAAACTAGAGGTATTTTTAGATGACAAGGATAGGGAAATATCAGAAGAAGAATTTTGGATTAGTTACGTATTATTCGGATTGAATTTTGTTTTATTGTATTTTGTTTATTGGTTTGCTATTTGGTTTAATTAATGTTATTTTATTTGAATCCTCAATCATCGTAATTTTATATTTTTGCATCCTAAACTAATTAATTTGACTAATAGCTCCTTGAGAGATAACCTGGTAGACATTATAATACAAACCAACAAAGTTCACTAATTTTGACCAGTTCGATAACTATGAGTGAACAATCTTTTCTTTACCAATTGATAACAAGTATTTTGGGCCACAATTCTCTATGAAAGAGTAAGAAATTAGATCCTTAAATGCACAACTCCAATAGATGGAGGCAAACATAGTAAAACAAGCTTTAACATAAACCATCTAGACATCTATTCACCATACATTTCTTTCCACACCCCTTATATTGCTCCTTCATATTATTCATATCCTTTATAGTCGGATTATTCTTAATGTTTCAAGATGACTCATGAGATATTTAGAATATTTGAGATCCATTATCAACCTAAAAGAAACCACTCAACCACTAAAACATCCTTCATTAAACCTTTTCAAGCTGAACCTCTTCCCTGTAAACCTATTAAGATTCAAACTCCTTTAATATCCCCTTACCATAATCCTCTTACACCCTCAAATGATAAAAATAAACGACCAATGGACTTAGAAATCCTAAAAGACCTTAAGCCTATTGTCATTATACAACTATTGTGCCTCAGTATTACATCATAGATGTCTTTCCTAAAGACTCCACAAAGATTCTGTAGATGGTATTGTTGATATCTCAACACTTTATATGGCTACATCTCATCCTTTAGAAGAGGAAGAGCAATAACCATTTATAGAAGATCTTAATGATTTCCTTAGAGATCCCTCAAATTTGCTAGGACAACAAAAATTTAGCTTAAACCAATATCTAGTTCCTGCTTTACTTTTGATTATGTCACATCTGTGACAAGAGTTTTAATCTTAAATAAGATCATGAAGGGAGTGTTGGGATTGAGGTAGGAAGGATATTTTGGTAAAGAGGAGTTTTTGAGGTAAAGATGGAAATAGAAGAAAAAGGACTTCTTTGCTAAGGACTCAACCTCAGAAGGTTTTATTGGGGTTTTTGAGTAAAGAGTAAAATCTTTTCTTGATTGGGTTGGTTTTTTAATAAGGTGAGAAAGATGAGTTATAAGGATAAGAGGAATAGGTTTTGCAGGGGTGACAATGTGGATGACTTTAGGTTTGGACAATAAATTTATGATGAGATTTTTGGACCTTTTGATATGTTGAACTCTGAATTTATAACAGGAGAATCAATTTTTTCATCTGAAGAGTTGTGGATAAGAGCGATTCTACTTGTGGAATTTAGCACTTTTAAAAATGAGGAGTTATCCATTTCTATCACAAAATGATACTTGCTAAGATGAAAGTTAAATTTTTCTATGCTGTACTTAACAGCAAGAATGTCCTTTTAAATAATGTGATAATGTTTTTCAGTTTCTTTGAATTATATGCTAACATATCCAAAGTAATGTACTAATGTTTTTTCCTATTGATTTCTTTTATGAGTAGCTAATAATGATCACTAGCATCAGTTTATAAGATACTTGTTCCATTATTAGCGATTTTGAGTGCTGGAGGATTTTGAATATTTTCTTGAGATATTGAATTACTACTATTTGGTTAAGCCCCTAAGAGGGAGGGTTCCTCTTTTTCAAAAATTTGGATAGCTAGTTAGTGTGATTAGACACATGAAAAATAAAATCTCTTAGAAAATTTACTATTTATAAGAATGGTTGGATTTGTTTCATAGTGAGATTTTCATCTTGAATGTTGAAAAGCTCTTAGACTATGTGTGGGTATTGGTAGTATCCATGAGAAAACTACATTCCCAAACATTTTGTTTAGGCTTAGCCTAGTTGACTTTTTTCTAGTTAAGACTATTATCCCATTTTTCTTAGTGATGTCTATGAACTGTTGCAAGAACTTTATATGATTTGCTTCATTTTTTGAAAAGAGTAGGATATCATCAATGTAGATAAGATTCTATGCAAAATGGGTTCATAGATATTGGTCATGACCTTTTGAAATAAGAATGGTGCAACTTTAAAGCCAAATGGAATAAGAGTCCTCTGATATTGAACATTTAAGATATAAAAGGTTGTTTTATATCTCTTATGGTTAATTCTTGGTTGCCAAAATATTGGTTTTGGGTCAAACTTATGAAAGATTTGAGCATCCTTTAAGAGGGAAACTTGAGCATTAGCATTAGGCAAAGGAAACTTATCATCTTAGAGAAATATTAAGCAGCTTGTTGTTAATCACTGACCTCTTTTTTCTTCCTTTGTTCTGATCTTTTTTTAACATAAAAGACTTGACAAGCTCAATCAAATTTGGTTGGCTTAATAAGACCTTGCTTGGCTAATGATGTGTATTCTTCTTTAGCTAAAGTAAGATCTTTATGATTAATTCTTGGATAAGTAGCCTTAGTGGGATGAATGGCTTCATTCTTCTTTAAAGTGAGTTAGATGAAGAAATCTTTGATTTTTCATAAAGGTGAAAGATGCCTAAACTGATTATGGCTCTCAAGATAGTATTCTAAGAGCTTATATTGAATTTCTTCATATCTAGATGGGACTTGATAGAGCTCAAACAATTTTGGAACATTAGTGTATGGGGAAAAGTAACTCTGTATTTGACACCCGATGGCAAGATTTGGAGAGTCTTTGCTAAACAATATATATTTATTCTAATGAGAATATCTTTACTTAGAAGGTTGCTACCATAGATCTTTGTCTACACAATGCAATTCAAAAAGAATTTGGTGCCAATCTTTCTCTTGAAAATAAGAGTAACATTGGAAATATTTTCATCTGCAACAACTATCCATTATGTGGTTTCTATTCTCTTAGAGATTGAATTGTCGAGTTCATCAGACTTCTTGATACACCAATGTCCATGTTGGTTATCATCGGAATTGGCTTGTCATACTCTGAGGGAAGGATGTGCATCTTTTTATATGGCAATAATAGTTATATCTTTTCTTACTGAAAATAGGATTGTGATAGATAGATTAGATGATTGAATATTCTTTATTTATACACTATTTTGTTTTTGAATCATCATATCTTGGAAGAGCAAAGACAGTATCTCCATTTGCTTCGTGTTTCAAAACTAAAAATTCCAAACCATCATCTTCTTTAAAAGGGATGCTGGATTGGAGTTGAACTAATTTGATTGCTTTCTTTGAATTGTTGGTAATTATTTTACAAAGTGTTCTTTTTGTCCCACAAGTAGTATCTATTAGTCTTTTTCTTCTTGGAGAAATTTCTCTTAAAGAATCTAGTTGATTTTCTTGATCTCTTAGGCTTATTGTTCTTGTGGGAGCAATGCTGAAGGAAATGAAATTTCTTCTTTGTAGGACAGGAACATTTATCTTTGTCTCTACATTTTATCTGCAAAAAAGGCTTCTTACAAATTTTTCTGTAACTTTATCTTGCCTTCCATAATGGAACAAAGAGTTTTTGTTGATTACAGGGCTAATCAAGTGTAGCCAAGGCTAATTGATATTTTCCTCCAAGGGAAAATTCTGACATTTCTCTTCAAAAAGAGAGTATTGATCTATGTAATTTTGATTGTAACATTTCTAAAAGTGAAATAATAAAGGCTTGTCTCAAGTTTGAATCATTATATCCATTAAGCATATAATATCTTTCTACCACTATCTAGTAATAATGTGGTAGATCTTTTCTATTGAGAGAGCAACATTTCATTTTAAAGTATTCCTGTCTATTTTGTTTGACTATGAGATGAAAATCTTCAATAAACTCTTTGTGGATCATTCTAGATATTGTTGAGGCATTCAACAATTATGTAACCTGAATTTTTTGATATCCTAAGCTTTAGAACTATTCTTGGAGAGTACTAGTCATTCTTGAAACAAATTCTTTAAGGAATGTTTGTAAAGTAGCATGAGATTTCGTCATCTACAAATTACTTCATGCTCCAAATTCATGGACTTTGGTTAGTTCTGTACATTGGAATAATTGAATGTTCATCCCTAAAAATCTACCTTTATCTTTATGGTGAAAAAAAAATCAATGCTTATACCTGTGGACACTCCTTGAATGATATTCCCCTCATAGATGGTGGAACATGGAATTATGGTGAATCCATTATCATTTATAGGAAATTCCCATGGAGAAGCAAACAACTTCATCCATTTTCATCCTCCACAAGCCCAATTGGATCATTCTAGCACTTAAAATAGTGCATATGAATGGAAGGCTTTTATTAGATTTTGTTCCCAAGGGGAACAAATCCTTAAGAACTTGGAAATGTTCTTATATAATTTAAACAATTATTTTCTTTATGCTATAGCAATTTGTTATAACTATTTAGGTCCCGACCCAAGAGAGTTTATACCAACAAAACAAATGATGCCATAAACTAATATTCCTAATGACCCTATTTAGGCCAATACCTTCTATCAAGGTTTTGCTTCACAAGTACTAGCTTAAAATGTCTTTACGCAAGACTCTCAAGACCCTTGTGACACATAAGACCATTGGCTAAACAACTTTCATGGAAAAAAAAAAAAATCATTTTTTAAGGAATCCAATGCTAAAAAAGAGTACCTAAATCTCTCTCTATCACATGAGCCAATAAAAAAAAGTTAAAATGTTTTTCATAATCTATTCTTTTACTTTGTTAAAAGATGGATTATTGTACTATATTGCACTAAAAATTTGTATTATTATTTTAAATATTTGTAAAAGTAAATTTGTATTATTATTTTAAATATTTGTAAAAGTTAGAGTTACATATAAATTGCGTATGTCTAAAGTTACTTTATTAAATTCGTTTATTTATATGCTTGAGACTTTTAGCTATATATGCTAAAGCCCTTGTTTGTTTTAAGCAGGTGTCTACATTGAATCAAGTGTTATCTTCTTCGTGACTTTTCTCTAAACTTTCTCCTTCTTTCTAAAATCTTTTCTTGCATATTCTTAGGTGATCATACAGATATATAAGTATACTCTGCATTAACCTCTTACCAAGATCAAGTATATCAAAAAATATTAGTTCAACGATGTTTAATTTTGGGCAAGACGATTTATTATAAGCTTCAAAAATAAATTATGATAGCTTCCAGAAGTTCTAAAAAGTCTAGAGACTCATCCAAAGAAACAGCCTGTTGTATCAGCAAACCTGAATGGATATTCTGCTGACTTTATTATAAAGAGCTCTAGGATTTCTGTTCATATGCTCTCAATCTAACTGAGATTTAGATTGACGGAGACTCAGATATTGGTAATTAGAGAATTCTGCTCTCTCCTGCATTGTTAGACTTTGATGAGCTCCTTATTGAATAGCT
Source organism: Erythrophleum fordii (assembly GCA_032878935.1). Lineage (NCBI taxonomy): Eukaryota > Viridiplantae > Streptophyta > Magnoliopsida > Fabales > Fabaceae > Erythrophleum > Erythrophleum fordii. The sequence continues at coordinate 500,800 of JAVQMF010000025.1, read as the reverse complement.
TAAAAATTCCTTTGGTACTTGTCAGCCACCTTACTGGTGATTTGTAGGAGAGATTATAAACCACCATCCTATACTCTAATCACATTCTTCTTAATAATATTCACCAGTTTTTTTATCAAAGAAAAAGTAGACAGAAATAATATATAAAGTAAAGAGTTTGTGTATAAATATGCTATTCTAGTCTAGAAACACAAATTAAAAAATAGTTGCATGTGCCAGAACTGTCTTAGAAAACTGTTATATTGCTGAAATCCTATACTCATATGAAGCAGCAGCGTTGCGTCACAAATAATCCCATATGAGATTATTAAGCATCTTTAGCTTGCTTCTTTCCGTCAATGAACAAACCTAGTGTCTTGAACCAACGCATTAGACTTCGATGATCCTTCACATAAAGCCATGCCTGAAGAAATTTGAAGAGGCTCTCATTTACTCCTCGCTCCTCTATGTAATTGTGAAATGCATCTCTCGTCCTTTCATCAAGTTCTCTGTCAATTCACGCGTTCCCAATCAATAAAACTAGAATAGAAGATAAAGGGTACAAAATATGATGGTATAAGAAAAATGAGGACCATAAAACAGCAAGAACGTTTATATTTTCCAAAAGAGTATGAAAAACAAAAACCTTCTTTTTTCATGTGAAATAAAGTTTTGGGTAAAAATTCAAGATTTAATTTTTCTTTGAACTTGTTTTATTAGATGAAAGCATCATTACGTTTATAGACTATAAAAGAGAGGTTTCTACTCTAACTCAAAGATGTAACTCTAAAAAATTAAGATAACTTTATTTTAATCAAAATAGAATAACTCTATCCTAATTAAAATAGAAATCTTATACTAATTAAAACAAAATATTTAAAGCAATTTTAAACGCATAAAAACATTATTCAAAATTAACTAAAAATAAAAAAAATTAATTAAAATTAAAAAAATAAAATAACAAAATTAAAATTAATGGTAATTTCCGACATCCTGCAATTTTCAACTTTGACTCTCCCAGATAGGAAAGGAGTGAAATGAATTTGTATAACATTAACAGAGACTAAACACACACATAAAATTCCAAAAGTAAACAACTTCGCGGGGCGACAATTTTTATTTTTAATCAGATGCTCTTCAACCTTATTCGGTAGCTATTTCATTATAAAGTGGCGTTATCAGCAAAACTTAATGGCTTGTTCATCAAGAAGTAGATTCATACTCATCAATTTGGGGGAAAAAAAAAGCAGGAAATTACATGTGACTACATCACAAAAACGATACATCATTTTCAAGCATATGTCTTCCTTTAAAAAGACCTCTTAATATAATAACCCCATCCTCCCCAACCCTCCCAAACCTATCAATAGGTATAAACGATCCAGACTTCGTAAATATAACACCACAATGACTCAGATAGGTCGAAGATTGTCCCATCAAGGGTACAAGACATTTAAAAAACAAAAAAACAAAAATTCAACAAAAGTAATTTCATTTATGGAGCAAAAGCTCTGGCATTCCGTGTGACCATTTAGCAACTTGTTCAACGCAAACCCCACAATTTCAGCTCATTAGTCTTTTGGCTTCCCCTGAATAGGAATGAACAGTGAATGTCTTTACCCAATTTGTACTATAAGAAAGGACATCTTGCTTCACCAATTGATGATATAAACTTCTTCCAGGCTAACTTGTTTGTTACGTTACATCCATTTTAAAACAATTACAGTTGGTGTTAGCCTTCCAAACTTCATAATTCTAAACTAGAAATTCAGTTGCTCACTTCCAGCAGTACGTCAGAGGGCAGCAAAAAAACTTCATTGACATCACCTAAGGACAGTTTTGTAAGTTATTTTGTAAGTTATACTTTTTCCCCTGTTAACATTATTGAATAAAAATTAACCCACTAAAAAGTCCAAATAGCCATGATTCATACCTCATTCACTAACCCAGGATTTCAAACTATTATCACAACCCATTAGTATAGTTCCTTTAGTTTGTCCTCCCTCCCCTTGAAGTAAGGGCCATTCCATTATTGCATATTAATAAAGCATGAAAACCATACAATAAAGGAAAACATAGACAGGTTACAAGTTTGCAACCTGATAAAGTACACACTGCAGCCACTTCATAATGAACTCATTTCATAGGATCTCCAACAAATTTTCTAAATACTATCTGCTCTATTGCGATATACCTCATATGTTGAATAGAAATCAAGAGTTCATAATCTTCATTTATGCCTATGGAAAACAATCAGCTTCTCCAAATCGAGCAACAGTTTCTTATGAACCCAACTCAGAGGAAGGGCGCTAAGAGGAGGGTTAAGTGTAAAGTACAATATTCTAATTCTTAAAGCTATATACAACACTTAGTTTCTTCCTTATCTTGAAGATGAGTTGCCGAAATCTATACTAGTTTGTCCGGTAATGTTGTGGCTGCAATGCATAGGCCGTCGTTTCTTTCTTATCTAGAAGATGACTTTTTTTTCGTCATCAAATGTGTTCAAAACTGTGCCTCCAGTAAAAATGGTAGGGAAAATCTATTGGTTCTTGCTCTGACTTTTTCTTTTATTTCTCCAATTTTTCCCTTCTTCTTTTTCTTTTTTTCTTTTTTTCTCTTTCTTAAAAAAATCTAGAACGGACCCAACGCTCCTTTTCAATCTCTAGAAATATATACAATCAAAATAACATTTCTATGTATCATAATAACAATCCCGTAATTTTATTCAATCCAACTGATCACCAATGAAACAAAGTCAATAGACCACAAGAAAATGCCCAATCGTCAAATTACCATAGTAGCTCCATAACCCTGAAAGTAGCTCCATTGACTCTACAAAGAATCAAGGGGAAGTATATAACCTCTAGCCTTTTCTTTCAATTGAAGTTAGTCAAGAGTTCCACATTGGATTTAGCTAAGAACAACGATTGCATTTCTCTCATTTCATCTCCAACATTTTCCTTCTTCTCAGATATTCAAAAGAGCCTGATTAGCTCCATTAAAATGGTTTACTATGTCATGATTTCATGCCAACAAGGTAATTGCACTTACCAAAATACATGAAACAGCTTGAGAACCAGGAAGAATCATGACTTACTCAAAATTAGGCCCAATGTATTGGGTTGGAATAACAAGGTACCCAGCCTTCTCGTCCTTTGGCCTCATTGAAACAGAGTGAATTCCCAAAGCATCTTCGTACAATCCACATAGGAAAATCAACGATTCGTCCTGCCCAGGTTTGGACACATCCACATGAAGAAACAACTGATCAAGCCCACTGCTCTCGTCATCCATTCCACTAGCCAACCGTGTTACGTAAATGCTAATTTCTTCATCGCCATAGCTTCGTTTGAGGACTGGACCGTGAGAATCAAGCGCACCTTTCACAATAGTGAATGGATCAGGAGGACCTACTTTCTGCAATGCACCAAAATGACCCAAAAAATTACTCAATTTTTTATTTTTTAGAAAATAAGTAAAAAAATTTAAAAGAACACAAAGTATCTGCCAAGAAAGAGTACAGGAGGCATGGTCATTTTGGCCACTTCAAGGTAGTGCTCCTTAAGAGAGCGGAGGAGCATGGAATTCACGGCGGAGGAGAGGGTCCCCGCGTGGCGAGTTTTGGACAGGCATGGATGGCGGAGTGCGGCGGCGACACCGACGGCTCCGATGAAGGTTCTCTTCCACATGTGTGATTCTTATAGCAGATTTCAGCTGCGTCTAGTAACGAAGTCACTACCTCTCTCTATTTGGTCTGAACGGCGTATGGCTTCTTCCAGACGCTGCTCCTTGAGGAAGCAGACTTTATATATGGGCTTACTTGAAACCCAAAGTGAAATAACCCAATATCGAGGCCTATGATATTGACCCAACATGGTCTGAGGGCATTTCTTTCTAAGTGCAGACTTAAATGCAAAATTACAATGGTTTTAATACTAAACTGGCCATTAAATCAATGAAATTATTAATTTATAATTTATTAATTTAAATATATTTGAATTGATGATAATTAAATATATATATTTTATATTAAAAATTTAAAATAATAAATATTTATAAATTTAAAAATATGTTATGACTAATTGTATATAAAAATAAATCATATATAATATAGTATTTAATTTATAATTTATTTAAATATATTTTCATAATTTTAATAAAAATCATATGAATTTTAATTTTAATTTTTATTTATTATAGTAAAATTTTGTGTTATAAACAAAACAATAATAACAGTTCAATAAAAGATATATTATACATCATGCTAATAGTTAAAATTTAAATAAACTATTATTCATTTTGCTATTTTAAAATAGAACTATAATAAAGGCTATATATTAAGTATTGCATATTATAACTAAATATGCATTTTAGCTCAATGGTCTTGGCGCGCTTACATTCCAAGAGGACCAAGGGGGTTCAAATCGCAACATTGTTAATTTTGCTAAATAATACACCACCGATTCAACCAATAATCCTACTAGTTCTCATTAGTTTTTGATTGATTTTGCTGGTTTTTGATTGGTTCTCAAATCCTCTGATTTTAAGGGCTAACAGGATCAAGAACCGATTCTTGGCAGAACCAGTAGGTTTGGTCCGATTTTCAAAATAATGTAAAATTGGATTCCTTCAATTTTAAAAACAAAAGAAGATATATAATTTTTAAATAATTTAAATATATAACATTAATTTGTCAAAAATTATATATTTATCAATAAAACTCATATATTTATTATATCATTTTTTTAAAAAATCTAATAATAAAAATATAAAAATATAAAAATTATACTTAAAATTTTTTCTTTTCTTAAAACAAAACTTAAATGAGATGAAATATTGTATCGACCACAAAAAAGAGTGAAGTTATTGTAAAAAAAAAAAAAATTGACAAGGTTTTGTTTTGAGTATTTGTTAAAAAAATTTGTTTACATTACATGTAAGTACATCTATATGTATTAGCTCAAATTTAACATATACATGTATGATTCACATGTCAAATTGTGAAATTTAAATTTGAACTACTGCATAAGTGTACATATGACTTTTTTGGTGTTTGTCACCATATTTCTTAATAAAAAATAAAATGTAAATATTTTTCTACAACTAAAAAAGAATTTCATATATTATAATTATATTGAAGATTCTAATAAACACTTATTTGATTGGGATGAAGGTTTGGATGTGAGGAGAGGTGAGCAAAGGTAGCTTAAGCGTCTTAATTGATAATACACTCTAATTTTTAAACCATTTCAAAATGGATGGTTTTGGTTCTTTATATTTTTTTATTTTCATTTTTTAACCTTCTCATTTTTTTAAAGGATTAACATCACCAAAAAATTATTAAAAATTTCATCCTTGAAAACCCACCCTATCCCATTAATGATATTGTAACACCTAATTGATGGATGACCCACATTACTCCACCCTACTTATTTACTGCCACCTCATCTTACTCTCTTTAAGAACTCCCAATCAAGTAATAATTGGACTTAATTTTTGTTTTCTTTATTTATTTTATGTTTCAATATGAGGGGTTATGATTCAAATGAAGAAAGAAACAAGTGACTGAGAAATCAAAATAATAAGAATTATTAAGTGTGAAAATCCTTGCAGGGGAGTATAAGGGCAAGACAAAGTAAAAGGATAATGTCTCTTAGGCTTAGTAGACTTTTATGAGATGGGTTGGATTTTAGACCTCTTTTCCTTGTGTTGTTGGGGGTATCTATATATAAGCTTTCTTTTCCTTGTGTTGTTGGGGGTATCTATATATAAGCTTTCTAAGTTATGTACTAATAATGATTATCAAGTCAAGTTACTTGGTAAAGCCATAAAAGTCATCTAATCCGAGCGACTTATCATGTTAGATTGTTCTATTTAAAATAACTTGGGTAATTTTTTGTGTTAGTTCTTGATATGAGACTTGACTAATAGTAGTCGTTGAGTCTTTGGGTCTTTTAAAAATGAGTTAGATTGAGTTAGGCCAATCAAGATTCTTATGGCTATGAAATCCTCATAACAATTTATCTTTTTTCTCCTTTTGTCTTAAACATAGAATTAGCAAATATGTTTGAGAGGTTAAAAAAGAAAGGAAGAGATCAGAAGGAAACTATTTCAATTCGAGATATCAAGATTTAAACAAAAAAGGAATCAAAGAATGAGAAATAGAGATAAAGGAAATTTATTAGAATGTGAGAATAAAGAGGTCCTTAGAAAGAAGTACAATTGTAAGCAAAGTATAGGGAGCTTATGTTGGTTTGTTGGTCTTGTATGGAAAACTTTATGTGTGTTGTCTCATCTATCTAGGTTGTAGTTAGGGATTTTTATTTATATGTTCCCTTAGTAATATGCTGATGATGACAATCAGGTGAAGTAGCTTAATAGAGTTGTAAAAACCATTTAATCAAAGTAATTTACTATATTGCAACTGTTTCATTTAGAGTAACTTAAGTAACTTATTCTATTACTCTTTTGTATGTAACTCAGTAAATTATAATTTTTGAGCTTTTAAGCCTTTTAAAAATAGGTTGAATTATGTTAAGTTGATTAACTCTGCCTATGTTGTACTTCAATATAAATCATTTTCATAGCTAGTTCCTAACTTGGAAAAAAAAGAAGTCAACAATCAAGTAAAACTTTATCAAACCTTTATAACATAGATTATCAATATGTTAGAGGTAAGCTAAGTTATTGCCCAGAAGCAATGCACTGTATAACTCGAGTACAATATCAAATGAGTAAGAGCTATTGCATCAACACCTATGTATATTAAAAAATAAATAAGAGTTTCCACATTTTCATAAATGAATGTAGATAAAAAAGCTAGTTCACATGAGTAAAATTCGTTTTGAAATTTAGAATATAGGTACACTTACAGGTAAATTAATGAAAATAATAAATATCATAATTAGAAGAAAGATTAATTTTATGTGCTTACAAGAAACCAAATGGGTAGGAGAAAAAACAAAGCAATTAGATACCTCATATGTTTAAACTCTGGTATATCAGTAATGCTAAATCTAGAAACTAGATAGGTATAATTATAAATAAATTTTGAAAAAATATTGTAATGGATATAAACATGTTAAGAGATAGGACCATAGCGTTAAAACTTACAGTAAAAAGGAAAACTTTTAATGTTATTAGTACTTACGCACTACAAGTATGATTAAAAAAAATCACAAAGTAAAGTTTTAGGAGAATTTAGAATGTTTAATTCAAGGAATACCATTAGGAAAAAAGATTCTCTTAGGAAGGGATCTTAATGGTTATATAGGGAATGCATCTAGAGGTTAAGAAAGTGTGTATAGAGAATAAGTAAATGTAGAGGATAAAACTATTCTAGACTTTTCTTTAGCATTCAACTTTATAATAGTTAATACTTATTTTAGGAAGCATAAAGAGCATCTTATCACGTACAAAAATGAAAGGGCATGCCCTCAAATTGATTTCTTTTTAATAAGAAAAGTAGATAAAAAAAAATCTAGATGGATTGCAAAGTTATACCTCTAAAGAACTTAACTACCCAATATAGAATCTTAATTATGGATGTTCAAGTTAAGATGAAAGTAAAAAAGCAAAGGCCAATATAGGGTTTCATGGATCAAGCAGTGGCAATTAAAGGGGAATAAAAAAAAGAGCTTGCAAAAAAAGATTTTGAAGGAAGAATCTTGGAAAACACAAGGAAATGTTAACGATATGTGGAATGAAATGGCTAAAGAGATCACGAAGGTGGTAAAAAAGATACTTGATGAATCAAAAGGCCTTGGATCTAATGATAAAAAATCTTGGTGAGGACATGCAAGTATATAAGGTAAGGTTAAGATTAAAAGGAAGTGTTATAAAGCAGAGTCTTTGCATAAAAATGATGAAAATTGGGGAAAAAAATAAGATAGCTAAGAAAGACACTAAAAATGTGATGAGTAAAGCAAGAGTTAGGGCACTTAATAGATTATACCAATTTTTAAATACTAAAACTAAAAAAAGAAGTATTTACAAGTTAGTTAAAGTAGGAAAAAAGTGACAAAATACCTGAACCTAGTGAAATATATTAAGGATAAAAAAGGAAAGTCTTAATCATGAAACAAGATATTAAAGAAAAGTGGAAGGATTATTTTTATAAGCTATTTAATGAAAGACATGGGATTTTATTACACTCGAATAGGCTAGACATTAAATAAAATAACAAAAATTATACATTTTATCATAGGATTCGAGAGTCAAAGATAAAAGAAACATTAAGACAGATGGAGAATGGTAAAACAGTTGGACCAAATAATATAATTATTGAGATATAGAAAGATTTAGGTTTAAAAGGTATAAGTTAGCTCACAAAATTATTTAACGAGATTATAAAGTTTAAGAAAATGTCAGATGAATAAAGGAGAAGTATTTTAATCCCTATTTATAAGAATAAGGGAAATATATAAAACTGCATAAATTATGGAGGAATTAAGCTCATAAAACACACTATAAAGTTATAGAAAAGGGTAATTAAATAGAGATTAAGGCAAAAGACTCAAGTTATAAAGAATCAATTTAGTTTTATATTAAGAAAGTTGATCATAGAAGCAATATACTTATAACGAAAATTGATAGAGAGATATCGAAGGAATCAAAAGGATTTACATTTGATGTTTATCAATTTAGAAAAGACATATGATAAAGTACCAATAGCGATTTTATAAAAAGTTTGAAGAAAAAATAGTTTGTATTACTTATATTCGAATAATTTAAGATATGTATGATGGAGTTACAATTAGTGTAAGAATAAAAGATGAGCCCATAGAGATTTCTCAATAACCATTAGTTTAAGTAGAAGTAAAATAGAATATATGAAATGTAAGTTTAGTAAGAGATGTACTAATTTTAGCGCAGAAGTAAAAATTAGAGAACATGTCATACTATAAGCTACATAGTTTAAATATCTTGAATCTATCATATAATATGACAATAAAATAAAGAAAAATGTAAAATATCATATTTAAGCAAGGTGGATGAAATGGAGGAATGTTTTAGGTATTATTTGCAATAGAAAAGTACTACTTAATTTTAAGAGTAAATTCTATCACATAATTATAAGACCTACAATATTTGTATGGAACTGAATGTTGGGTAATAAAAAGCTAACAAGAGAATAAGCTCAATATTATAAAGATGAGAATGTTATAATGGATGAGTGGACACACTAGATAAGATAGAATTAGAAATGAATATATTAGAGAAAAAATAGAAGTTGCACCTAGTATAGAAAAAGATTATAGAATCATACCTTAGATGATTTGGGCATATATAGAGAATGCCTACAAAAGCCCTATTGAGGAGAATAGATCAGATGGAGAGTAGTTCAATAGTTAGAGATAGAGAAAGACCAAGAAAAATTATAATAGAAACCATTAAGAATGATTTAAACTTAAATATTTTGTCTAAAAATATAATTTATAATAAGACTTTATGGCATCAATTAATCCATGTAGCCAACTCCACCTAATGGAAAAAGGATTATTGTTATTACTGTGTGTAGGTTGAATGGGTTCGTATGGCTATAAAACCTTTCATAATATAAACCAAAGTAAATGGAAGAAAAGGAAAGAGAGAGAAAAGAATGATTAAATGGTAATTTTCTTTCTTTTTATTTGAGAAACCTTTTTTCTTCTAAACTCTTTTGCATTAAAAGGATTTAAAATTAGAAAGTCTCAAGATTCGAGAAGAATAAAGGCCAACCGCAAGGTCTGAGATGACCCAAAAAGCACTATCAACATTGTAAGCCTACTTGGGTATTGAGCATTTACTTAACTTATAAAGACTAAATTTCTTGCAATGGATAGTTGTAACTCCATAAAAGAAAATCTGTTAAATTTTTTCACACATAGAATCTTTATATTCATATATAAGAAGGATAAAGGCCAACCGCAAGGTCTGAGATGACCCAGAAAGCACTATCAACATTGTAAGCCTACTTGGGTATTGAGCATTTACTTAACTTATAAAGACTAAATTTCTTGCAATGGATAGTTGTAACTCCATAAAAGAGAATCTGTTAAATTTTTTCACACATAGAATCTTTATATTCATATATGTGTGTATAACATATAAATTTTTTAGATAGATATGTTTGATTTGTGCTCGAGCTAGATGATGAAAAATTACATGTCTGGTTCTTTTGGAGGATGGATATATAAGAATTCATTTATCCTAATAACTAAAAAAAAAACCTGACTTATATGATATGAGGAGCTAAATTGACTAAAGGAATGGGTAAACATTCTTCATTTCCCTTCTCTCCTTATAATGAACTCCTAACCAAATGATAGGTTTCAATAAAACTTCCCTCCCTCTCCATTTTGCTTCTCTTAAACAAGACCTAAAAAATTTCAACATTTGTTAATAGAATCTTATCTTGGAATAACATGGGAGGCTAAATTATCCACTTATGTTGAATTTTGTTCCTTTTTTTTTTAATTTCATCTCAGTATATTTGATTAGTTAGCACTTAGTTGCCCCCTAGCACCAATGAGACAAGTTAATTTCAACAATATTGAAAGGCTTCCTTTATTGTCTATAATTTTGTTGATCCTAAACATAGTAACAAATGTCAAAAGATGGTTTCGAAGATCATTAATAAGAAATAAGCACCAAGTTGGGTTATTGGAAAGATGGTTATAATATTTTTATTTTTTAAGGTTATTTTTGGATTTTAACCAAGATAAGTATCTTCTCCAAAGGATTTTCATAGCACCAAAAAATAACCTTTTATAAAAAATATTACTAGTGCTTACCAAGTTTATTATTGATAATATTGATCACGAATTTCAAATGTCATTTTGGTGGTGAAAGGGATGCGTTAGGTGAATTTTGGGGCTTTTAAATGGACAGCTCATATTGCACCCAATGGATGGGGAAGATTTACTAATAAACTGGAAGACGTGTCACGTTTTGAAGCCATAAATTACGTAAATGGTTGGGATTAGTTGGATGAAACGTCATCATTTTGTCACTTCGTAGGCCCTATACATCCTTTTGCTTCACATGTGATCTGGACACCCCTTCCAACATCATCTCTGGGTGGCACTATGCAATGACTTTCACCTTACTTTAGTATAATGCATAGAGAATTCCTCAAGCTTATTAAAATTCATGTCACTTCTGTTATCAATGATATTTTTAATTATAACAAGAGCTTCCATGTCAAGATTAAAGAGTAGTTCAATTGTTGTGTTCATTCCCCTTCCAACATCATCTCTAGGTGGCACTATGCAATGACTTTCACCTTACTTTAGTATAATGCATAGAGAATTCCTCAAGCTTATTAAAATTCATGTCACTTCTGTTATCAATGATATTTTTAATTATAACAAGAGCTTCCATGTCAAGATTAAAGAGTAGTTCAATTGTTGTGTTCATTCCCCAAAAACAATTATAAGCTCTGAACCATTAGTTGGATGGTAAAATATAGTAAAGAAAGAGGCTAGAGGTTGTTATCTTTACATAACTCTTACAAAATATTTATCACACTTTTGTAATCATTATTCAATAATGTTTTGTTATTTTTACTATTTTTTAAAAATAAAAATATAAGAATTATTATTATTCTTGAAATTATTTTTTTCTTTTTTATTGTTATCATATTCTTTTTATTTTGTATTCCAAATGGACTTTAAATGTGTAAATGGTGACAACTAGCGTCACCCACCTTTTTTCTCAGCTAAGGTTCCATTAGTCTCTCCCCCTCCTTTTTATTCTTATTTTATGGTTTTTTCTTTTCTATAAAAGTTATATTCCCTCTTCTATGCAAGATTTTTTCTCGCTCTCCATGAAGCTTCGGATTTCAAGTTATGTAAAATTCACATTTAATGACAAATTCATATTTCCTCATTAAACCACACCTAGCAACCAACCATACACATTACTTTCAATTTTCAAAACATTGTCAATTGAAAGCAAAGTGTCACCCTTGCAAAAGCCCATTCCTCTTATCCTTATTGCCTATCTTCCTCACCTTACTAAAAATCCAACCCAATCAAGGAACAATTTTCCTTTTTGCTCAAAAACTCCAATAAAACCTGTTGAGGTTGATTCCTTAGCAAAAAAGTCCTTTTTCTACTATTTCCATCTTTACCCCAAAAACTCCTCTTTACCAAAATATCATTCCTACTTCAATCCCAACACTCCCTTCTTAATCTTATTTAGGATTAGAACTCTTGTCACAAATGAAGCCTTATGGTACCTTAGAGTTTAATAGTCCTATACATTGAAACAATTGAATTTTCATCCCTAAAAGTATACATTTATCTTTATGATGAAAAAAAATCAACGTTTAAACCTATGGACACTCCTTGAATGATATTCCCCTTGTACACGGTGGCAAATGGAATTATGGTGAATTATTCACCATTATCATTTATAGGAAATCCCCATGGAGAAGCAAACAACTTTATCCATTTTCATCATCCACAAGCCTCATTGGATCATTCTAGCACTTAAAATGGTGCATATGAATGGAAGGCTTTTACTAAATATCATCCCCTAAAGGAACAAATTCTTAAGAACTTGAAAATGTTCTTATGTAATTTAAATAATTTTTTTCTTTATGCTATAGTAATCTGTTATAACTCTTCAGGTCCCTACCTAAGAGAGTTTATACCAAAAGAACAAAAAATGCCATAAATTAATATTCCTAATGACTCTGCTTAGGCCAATACCTTCCATCTGTAACACCCCAAAAATTAATTAAAGTGTTAATCATAGATTTAGATTAATTAGGAATAATTAATATGGGATAATTGGGCAAGTTAAGTGAATGGAGACTCTAGAGAGACAAATTATTAATATGGGTTTAAAATTTAATTGGGATAGAAGTTTCATCTAAGCCCAAATTAAATTGAATAAGCCATGGATAAGGATTTATAGAGCCCCAATAATTTTTGGGTGTAAGCCCAACTCCTTATCATGAGATTTAGGCTAAGAGAGATTGCCTAACAATGGCCTAATTTGATTTAGTAGAATAAGGGCCCAAGACCCAATTTATGTGAGTTAGCCCAACACGCATTATGCAGACCCAAATTAGATTGACTCTTGAAATTTAGCCTGACCCAACTACAACTCTGAAGCCCAACTCATGAGATTTAGCCCAACTTATGAGATAAGGCCCAACAAGCATAAAAATCTAAACCTACAAGGAGTTGGGCCATTGGGTCAGCACCTCCTACTTTTAGCTCTAAATTTCTTGCAGCCCATTCATTAAACTATAACCCAACTACTAGAAATGAGCCCAATTGGACCTTGGGCTGATGGGTCAGCCCATTTCTCATTAAAAACCCTAAAGTTTCAGCAGCCACACCCATTTGGAAGAGCAAAACATTTGGTTCTGCAGAAGGGAAAAGCTATTTTCGCACTTGAGAAGAGGGGCTAGGGTTTTTCTGCATTTCTCCACCATTTCTCACTTTTAGAGGCTGATTTAGCCAAGGTAAGTTATATATAACTTGATCATCTCATTCTCCTCTTCATTTTGGTCTGATTAGTTTCTGGTTTTGAGCATTTTCATCTTCCACCCAAAAATTGAAACTTGTTGTTGGTGCTTCCATGGTGGATTTTCCGAGATTGAGTCTATGGGTGTTGTTAAGTGAGTATCTTCTTCCCATTTTGATGCATTTTCTATTAGTTTGAACCCCCTATAGTTGACCTATGATATGGGTTTTGGTTTCATATGGAATTACCCAAAAATTGGAGTAAACTATGGCAGTTTCTGGGGTGGGAAAGTTGGAACCCAAAATTAAATCCCTTGGTAATTAGGTGAGTAACATCTAGGCTGTCGTTAGCAATTCAACTCTTTGGATATCTAATTTGTTGGTTAGAAATGATGATAATTATACTTGTTATAGGCTTGATATGTGTTTGGATTTGTATGGTAGCTAGAGGCAGAGTAATTGGCTTCATTAAGGTAATTGGGGTTATTTTCCTAATTCTATGTATATGCTCATGTTAATCTAATATTTGTTATACATACTTGATTTTGAAATGTTAAATGACTGGTTGACTACTTAATTGATATTGTAATTAGACATTGTGAGTCCATGGTGGAGCTATGATGCGGCTACCACCCGTGCATGTACTTCGATCGAGTACCGGGTTGTAATTAAACCTCAAATGCACTGAGCCCTGGTTATACTCATTATGGAGTAGGTGCCGTGGACGGACCTCTTTCGGTGTTATTGGCAATTAACATGTTATGTATTACTGCTAGTATGGGATAGTAGTTATTGGTAGTTCAACTAGTTCATTTGCAAATTGAATTGATGATTCTGGTATTGATGACATGAAATTGCATTAGATTGATTAACTTGTACATGTATATGGAAACTGCCCTTTTGTTACTGAGATTATATATCTTACCCCGTTGTGGGCTAATATTTTCAGGGACTGGACCTCTTAGTGGCAATGAGAAAATTAACGGGAGCTTATTAAATGGGTTGGTAGCACTTAGGTTTTGAAACCCTGACAAATTGTATTATAATCAGATTACAAGTTTTGTACCATTGCTGCATTGCATCATGAATTGCCAAGTGTAGGAGTTGTATTTTGTTAACATAGAATGTAACTAATGAGAAATAGGCTCCATGTTAGCTATTGATAGATGTATGAACTTTGACACTTATTTTGGCTTGTGAATCTATAATATAACTGACTATTTGAGTAATGTAATCCCATGATATGTTGATTATAGACTTGACTATCAATGCATGAAATACCTAATGAAAGCATGATTGAATGACCATTGTGGGAAATTTATAAATTTACTGACGTAAAACCCATGGATGAGTAGGGAAGCCCACACTTAAATGCTAAATGGGTAATGATAGATTAGTTAGGTAATTAAGGTACATAATTACCACTAAAGTTGCATAAGTTAAGGTAGAATGGCCTTAGGGTGATATTGGAGGGAGAGTGGAGAGCATGAGATGAAATCTTGGGAGTTGTAGGATCAGAAGGGGTTTCGCCGCGGCTAAAATAGAGTTAGCCGCGGCCAATAGAGGAGAAGTTACCCAGGGAGAGTGCCAAACAGGAATTGGCTACAGCAAAATGTGAAAGGCTAAACTGAGAGTCATCCAGAGGGGAATTCACCGCGGCAAAATGGGGAATTAGCTGCGGCGAACTTTTGCGAAAATGAGCCAGACATTCCAGAGAGGAATTGGTCGTGGCAAAAGGAGTTATTGGCCGCAGCCAATAACGAGAGGAGAGCAAGGTAAGTTCCAGGAGGCTTTTTCACTGCGGCGCCATGTAGGTTGGCCATGGCGAAATTAGTAACGAAGTAAGAGGTGAAATTGAGAAGAATTGGCCGCGGCGAACGTCCTGAAACTCTTATATTGGGTAGGAAATCTTTATTTTTCATATGGTAATCTCAAAGGACGATTTAGAGACATTGGGATGAGTTATAACTGATGAGTAATAGAATCAAAAGCTTATAAATAAATGGTTATTTCCCTTATGAACATAGGTGCTTGTAATTGTATGATTGATTACTCTAATCACATTAAGGTTCAAATTTTCCCGTATTTTTATAATGTAATTAGTTATAATGCCTTGTAACCCCAATCTATGATTATTAATCATGTATTAAACCTTAATTACAATGATTAGAAATTAGGGTCGTTACACTATCAATGTTTTGCTTCACAAGTAGTAGCCCAAGATGTCTTTATGCAAGACTTTCAAAACCCTTATAACACACAAGACCAATGGCTAAATAACTTTCATGGAAAGAAAAGAAATCATCTTATAAGGATTTTGATGTTAAGGAAGAGTACTTAAATCTCCATCCATCATGTGAGCCAATCAAGAAAGATTAAAGTATCGCTCATAAGCTGTTCTTTTACTTTGTTAAAAGATGAATTATTGTGCTATATTGT
This sequence comes from Erythrophleum fordii, assembly GCA_032878935.1. Lineage (NCBI taxonomy): Eukaryota > Viridiplantae > Streptophyta > Magnoliopsida > Fabales > Fabaceae > Erythrophleum > Erythrophleum fordii. Next base: position 484,919 of record JAVQMF010000025.1, on the reverse strand, counting down.
ATTAAAAATCTGCGTTATTATCTTAAGTGTTTGTAAAAGTTAGTGTTACATATAATTTGTGTATGTGTAAAATTACTTTATTAAAGTCGTTTATTTATATGCTTGAAGCTTTTAGCTATATATTCTGAAGCCCTTCTTTGTTTTAAGCAAGTGGAAGCTTTGAACCAAAATAACCTTAAATGTTATCTTCTTCATGACTATTGTCTAAACTTTCTCCTTTTTAAAATCTTTGCATATTCTTAGACGACATATTTACCTCTTGTAAGGATCAGGTATATAAAAAAATATCAATTAAATGATCTTTAGTTTTGGGCAAGACAATGTATTATAAGCTTCAGAAAAAATTTATGATAGCTTCCATCGCAAGTAGGATTTGTGACACATAAGCTCATGTGATGTCACAAATCCTATTTGCGATGATCCCCCAAGGTCAAAGGACCTACTGGCGTATGAAGCACTAAATACAAATGTATCAAACAAAAGGTTAATGAATGATCCTCCAGGTTGTTACTTAGGTGTTTCAAACTAAGATATAGGCGATGAGGGTAGATAATATGAAGGGCCGAATCCTACAAAATTACTAAATTGGCTAGTTGGGATAGAAGAAGATGGACCAATTACACCAATATCTTGAGGCATTGGAATTAGAAAATATGAAGACGGACCGACATACTCATGGGCTCTTCCATTTGTTGCTTGTGTCTTGTAACAGTAGGCTGTTGGGATAACAAGTAGCCCTGATGTCGTTTACCTAGTCGACCCATTAGAATCTAAGATTGAGACAAATCAAGTGCAGGTTCAGCAGGTTGGGAAAATAGTAAGAAGCGTTGATCACCAAGAGCTAGTAATATATTTCTAGTGTTTCGGCCAACAATCTCGCAAAAATTCAAAGGCAGAAGGTCTTGCAAGTGCATCTAATAAAGGGATTCTGGTAAATCAGCTTGTATAAAAAGAAATAAACATTTGAATATTAGCATAACAATGAAGTAAAATAAAAATATATATATATATATATATATACACACACTAATATATACAAAGAAAAGCAAGAGAGCAAAAGTAGTAGAAATAGAAAAATTTATTGCATAGCTAGTCATAGTGCTAAAGGAGTAGATCTATCGTCAAGTACATCGCCAGTGTCATTTCATATACTCATATGTGTGATCAAATGGCTCCTCAATAATAGAAGATTGCACTCTAGCATTTTGCCAGTTATTCCATTATTGGATAAAGGTGTTATACTCTATTCTCCAGTTGGTTTGAATTCTTCGGCAAAGCTGTAGAGTATGGAGAGAATCCAATATGACTGCCGCCTGAAAGATTGGTTGTTGTCTACCAAACTGGTGAAGGACACAGTCTGGATGATGCCATTTCATTTTAGTAGCGAGAGGCTCGTGGTCGACCCCTCTTACAAAGTATTGATGGATCAGGGACCAACTTTGGACCGCCAGGATTTAACTAATATTTTTGTTCTCCAATTAGCTAAAAAACATCGTTATAAGCAAAACACATGGTATTTAGGCCAAAAATAGGAATTATGTACTAGAATAGGTCTAGGAAAACGGTAGCACAAGTGACAAGAACATGCTGATAAGGATACTTCTTCACCTGAAATTCATTGCAATCACAAAAGTGATCGGTCAAGCTAACCTTACAGCATCAACAATATTGCCGATTCATCTAATTATATGGCTCATCCACCTCAAATGATTGAGCATTTTTGTCAAACGCTCACATAGAACATACAGAAGCGTGTTGCACATTTGTCGCCATCCTTTTAATTAAGCTTTGGAAGTAGACATTGCCTACAGACATCTGAGCATTAACAACTGAGAATGAGCTTGCCACATTCTCTGAACATCAAAATCATCTTCTAAAACAATCAATTGGTACCATGTAGGATTTAGTGACATTGGAAATCTATATATCAATTCAGTCACAACTTGATTAGAAGAAAATCATAGTTTCTGACTCACTGCATCTTTCAGTGCATCTAATATAATTTCAGTATTAACTGTTATATATTTTGAAATAGGGTATTTGAATATTGCACCTTGAATACTATTAAAGATTTTTTTGTTTGCATAAATGCAAACAAGTTTATTTCTTATTACCATTTGATTTCTTACATTTATAGTTTCATTTAATAATCCCTACATTTAATTTCTAATATATATTTCATTACTTATTTATGTATCATAATTTTTTAAATATAATTATCTTTTCCTACATTTTCTTTTTTCCTTTGTAATATTCCTTTACCTTTAACATATTTTCATACATTTATTAAAACCATAATAATATATAAACAATAACAAATAAATAATTTAATCTTAAAAAATTAACACAAATAAATAATAAACAGTAATAACTAAATTTGCTTAATTGAACTACAATAGTTGTTCCTATTTTTGTTACATTCAAAATTATTTAAAAATCTAATTTTATTTTCTCACAATTAGTTTAAAGTAAAATTTTAAGATGCATTTTTTTATTAAATTTTTTTTCCAATTTTTCTACACTCTTCTTCATTCACTATAACGTAATTTTCAAGATATATTTTGCATCATTATAATTATTTTTTCATTACTTATTTATTTGCTTCCTTTTTGGAAAATGAAAACTACATATATAATTTCCAAAAACTCTCTCTCTCTTCACTATAAAATAATTTTCAAAATACATTATTTATTTATTTCTCCTAATTTTTTTAATATAATTATTTTTTCATTACTTATTTATTTCTCCTTTTTTTAATATGATTATTTTTTCAATAAATTTTTAAACATTTTGGATATTTTATTATAAATTTATACAATAATTATTTGATCTATTCTACTTTTTTAATTTTAATTATTATTTCACACTTTTTTATTTACTTTTTTTCCATTTCACTCATTTTTTAAAAAATATTCTTCCTCTCTAAACTACAATTTTTTGCTGATTTTCTTTTCTTTCCCTTAATAATTTTCCATTTCTTTATTTCTTTATTTCTTTATCTTTTTATCTTTTTATTTTTTTGCCTACATGTAGTTTTCATTTTCCACATCTTTTTGGAAAATGAAAACTACATATATAATTTCCAAAAATTTCTCTATTTAGTATAATGTAATTTTCAATATGCATTACTTATTTATTTGTTCTAATTTTTTAATTTAATTATTTTTTATCATTTATTTATTTCTCTTAATTTTTTTATTATAATTATTTTTTCCCATAATTTCTTCTTTCTTTTTAGATATTTTATTATAAATATATACAGTAATTATTTGATCTATCCTACTTTTTAAAATTTAATTATTATTTCACACTTTCTTATTTACGTTTTTTCCATTTCACTAATTATTTATAAAATATTCTTCCTCTCTAAACTATAAATTTCTTTTTCATTCTTTTTTCCTTCCCTCAATCATTTTTCATTTCTTTATTTCTTTATCTTTTTCTCTTTTTATTTTTTTATTTTTATTTTGCCTATATGTAGTTTTCATTTTCCACATATTTTGGAAAATTTTCACCATAATTACTTCTTTACTTTTTCCACCAAAATTATTTTTAAACTCTCATTCTTTCATATTTCTATCTTTCTTTCTTCTTAAATTTTTGAAAATTTTTTTTTCCCATATTTCTTTATCATTTTCAAATAATCCTTACTTAATTTTTTTTTTTCTAGTTTTTATTATTAATATATTAACCTTTACATTATCATACGTGTTTTTTTCACATCTCTTTTTTTCCTTTTTCTAAATTTTTTTCTTTTTTATTTTCTTTTACTTTATCTCCAAAATATTTTCATACCTTTTCTAAAATCATCACAATATATAAACAATACCAAGTAGACAATCTATTCTAATACAAATAATATAAGTAAATATTAAACAATAAAAAATAAAATTACTTAACTAACCTAAAATGGTTCTCCATATTTTTTCTTATTTAAAAAATAATAAACAAAAAACATAAATAACTAATAAACAATTAATGTGAATAATTTTATTTTATTTTTCATTTACAATAACATTTGCGTTCTCTCTTTTAAATTTCTATTCAACTGATCTTTTTTGTTAAATCCTTATAACTAAACTTAACATTTTCTTCATATTATTTAATATAAAATAATATAAATAAATAAATTATATTACATACCTTTGGAGGCTATTAAAAAAATTTATTGAAACCACAACGAAGAAGATGAAAATTTTCTTCTAACACACCACGCCAAAGAAGAAAAATTTGCAGATGGAGTGAACTAAAACCAACTTATAATGAAGACGTCCAGGGCATTTTTGTAATTTTTCACTTTTATATTATCTTCTATTTATTTCTTTCAATTAGATTTCTTCAAAATCTTCATAAGCCAATCCTCCTGTGACACGTGGCATCTCTTTTTTTAAACCGTTTGGCGTGACCAGTCATGCCAGCCATAAGTGCCAAGCTAAACTTATCTAAAACTCATAACCATTGGTTCCGAGTTTGAAATTCAGAACCAGTGGTTCCAAGTTCATGAGTGTCTACCATGTAACAAACTAGCCAGGAGTAGTTTGTGTATAAATATGCTATTCTAGCCTGGAAACACAAATTAAAAAATAGTTGCATGTGCCAGAACTGTCTTAGAAAACTGTTATATTGCTAAAATTCTATACTCATATGAAGCATCCGCATTGCATCACAAATAATCCCATATGTGATTATTAAGCATCTTTATCTTGCTTCTTTCCGTCAATGAACAAACCTAGTGTCTTGAACCAACGCATTAGACTTCGATAACCCTTCCCATAAAGCCATGCCCGAAGAAATTTGAAGAGGCTCCCATTTACTCCTCGCTTCTCTATGTAATTGTGAAATGCATCTCTCGTCCTTTCATCAAGTTCTCTATCAGTTCACACGTTCCCAATCAATAAAATTAGAATAGAAGCTGGAGGGTACAAAATATGATGGTATAAGAAAAATGAGGACTATAAAACAGCAAGAACGTTTATATTTTCCAAAAGAGTATGAAAAACAAAACAAACAAAAAAAGACCTTTTTTTTTCATGCGAAATAAAGTTTTGGGTAGAAATTCAAGATTTAATTTTTCTTTGAACTTGTTTTACGACATAGAAGCATCGTTACATTTATAGACTATAAAAGAGAGGCTCTTACTCTAACTCAAAGATGTAACTTAAAAAAATAAGATGACTTTATCTTAAACAAAATAGGATAACTCTATCTTAATTAAAATAAAAATTTTAAATTAATCTTATACTAATCAAAACAAAACATTTAAAGTAATTTTACACACATAAAAACGTTACCCAAAATTAACTAAAAATAAATAAACCTTAATTACAATAATAAAATAAAATAACTAAATTAAAATTAATGGTAATTTCCGACATCCTGTAATTTTCAACTTTGACTCTCCCAGATAGGAAAGCAGTGAAATGAATTTGTATCACATTAACAGAGACGAAACACACATAAAATTCCAAAAGTAAACAACCTCAACCTTATTCGGAGGCTATTTCATTATAAAGTGGCGTTATCAGCAAAACTTACTGGTTTATTCTTCAAGAAGTAGATTCATACTCATCAATTTGAAAAAAAAAAAGGATATTACATGTGACTACATCACAAAAGGATACATCATTTTCAAGCATATGTCTTCCTTTCAAAAGATCTTCTCTTACTTTAGTAATCCCATCCTCCTCAACCCTCCCAAACCTATCAAGAGGTATAAATGATCCAGACTTGTAAATATAACGCCACAATTACAATTACTCAGATAGGTCGAAGATTGTCCCATCGAGGGTACAAGACATTTAAAAAAAAAAAAGAAAGAAAACACAAATTCAACAAAAGCAATTTCATTTATGGAGCAAAAGCTCAGGCATGCCATGTGACCATTTAGCAACTTGTTCAACGCAAAACCCACAATTTCAGCTCATTAGTCTTTTGGGTTCCCCTGAATAGGCATGAACAGTGAATGTCTTTACCCAATTTGCACTATAAGAAAGGACATCTTGCTTCATCAATTGATGACAGATATACATCATCATAAACTTCTTCCAGGCTAACTTGTTTGTTACGTTACATCCATTTTAAAACAATTACAGTTGGTGTTAGCCTTCCAAACTTCATAATTCTAAACTAGAAATTCAGTAGCTCACTTCCAGCAGTACGTCAGAGGGCAGCAAAAAAACTTCATTGGCATCACCTAAGGACAGTTTTGTAAGGTATTTTGTAGGTTATACTTTTTCCCCTGTAGACATTATTGAATAAAAATTAACTCTCCAAAAAGTCAAGATAGCCATGATTCATACCTCATTCACTAACCCAGGATTTCAAACAATTATCACAGCCCATTAGTATAGTTCCTTCAGTCTGCCCTCCCTTCCCTTGAAATAAGGGCCATTCCATTATTGCATAGTTAATAAAGCATGAAAACCATATAATAAAGAAAAACATAGACAAGGTACAAGTTTGCAACCTGATAAGTACACACTGCAGCCACTTCATAATGAACTCATTTCATAGGATCTCCAACAAATTTTCTAAATACTATCTGCGCTATTGCTATATACCTCATATGTTGAATAGAAATCAAGAGTTTATAATCTTTATATATGCCTGGGGAAAACAATCAGCTTCTCCAAATCGAGCAAGAGTTTCTTATGAATCCAACTTAGAGGAAGGGCGCTAAGAGGAGGGTTAAGTGTCTAATTCTAAAAGCTATATACAACACTTGGTTTCTTCCTTATCTTGAAGATGAGTTGCCGAAATCTATACTAGTTTGTCCAGTAATGTTGTGGCTGCAATGCGTAGGCCGTCGCTTCTTCCTACTCTTGAAGATGACTTTTTTTTTGTCATCAAATGTATTCAAAACTGTGCCTCCAGTAAAAATGGTAGGGAAAATCTAGTGGTTCTTGCTCTGACTTTCTTCTTTTATTTCTCCAATTTTTCCCTCCTCCTTTTTCTTTTTTCTTTCTTAAAAAAATATAGAATGGACCCAACGCTCCTTTTCAATCTCTAGAAATATATAGAATCAAAATAACATTTTTATGTATCATAATAACAATCCCGTAATTTTATTCAACCCAACTGATCACCAATGAAAGAAATTTAATCGACCACAAGAAAATGCCCAATCGTCAAATTACCATATAGAGCATTTGAACTCCATAACCCGGAAAGTACCTCTATTGACTCTACAAAAAATCAAGGGACTCTACAAAAAATCAAGGGGAAGTATATAACCTCTAGCCTTTTCTTTCAATTGAAGTTAGTCAAGAGTTACATATTGGATTTAGCTAAGAACAACGATTGCATTTCTCTCATTTCATCTCCATCATTTTCCTTCTCAGATATTCAAAAGAGCCTGATTAGCTCCACTAAAATGGTTTACTATGTCATGATTTCATGCCAACAAGGTAATTGCACTTACCAAAATATATGAAACAGCTTAAGAACCAGGAAGAATCATGACTTACTCAAAATTAGGCCCAACGTATTGGGTTGGGATAACAAGGTACCCAGCCTTCTCGCCCTTTGGCCTCATTGAAACAGAGTGAATTTCCAAAGCATCTTTGTACAATCTACATTGGAAAATCGACGATTCGTCTTGCCCAGGTTTGGACACGTCCACATGAAGAAACAACAGATAAATCCCACTGCTCTCGTCATCCATTCTTCTAGCCACCCCCGTCACGCAAATGCTAATTTCTTCATCGCCATAGCTTCGTTTGAGGACTGGACAGTGAGAATCAAGCGCGCCTTTCGCAATAGTGAATGGATCAGGAGGACCTACTATCTGCAATTGATATGAAATAAAAATGCAAATAGGATATCTGCGTCTTTATCAGGGGTAGTAGGGATATACGGGTCTTTTGCTTTTTTCCTTTCCGTTGTTTTTTGGTTGCTATTAGTGAGGCGTGCGGAAACGTGCGCTTGGCGTGTGCCCATATTTTTATACTCTCTGTGTAACAGAATGACGGCATCGCAAAAGTGGAATTTTCCTCTCATTCTCTTCTTCTTCCCCGTCTCTCCTTCGTCTCTCCTACGTCTTTCTTTCTTTCTTCCTCTGTTTAGCTATGCCAAAATGACCCAAAAAACTAATTTTTTTGTTTGTTAGAAAATAAGTAAAAAAATGTAAAAGAACACACTGTCTGGCTAGAAAGAGTACAGGAGGCATGGTCATTTTGGCCACTTCAAGGTAGTACTCCTTAAGGGAGCGGAGGAGCATGGAATTCACGGCGGAGGAGAGGGTCCCCGCGTGGGGAGTTTTCGACAGGCATAGCTGGCGGAGTGCGGCGGCAACACCGACGGCTCCGATGAAGGCTCTTTTCCACATGTAGGATTCTTATAGCAGATTTCAGCTGCGTCTAGTAGTGAAGTCACCCCCTCTCTCTATTTGGTCTGAACGGTGTATGGCTTCTTCCAGACGCTGCTCCTTGAGGAAGCAGGCTTTATATATGGGCTTACTTGAAACCCAAAGTGAAATAACCCAATATCGAGGCCTATGACATTGACCCAACAATGTCCGAGGGCATTTCTTTTAAGTACAGACTTAAAATACAAAATTGGATTCCCTCAATTTTTAAAAAATGATATATATAATTTTTTAAATGATTTAATTATATAATATTATTTTGTGAAAATTATACATCTATAAAAAACTCATATATTTATTATATCATTTCTTTAAAAATATGATAGCAAAAATATAAAAATTATACTTAAAAATTTTTTTCTTTTTTTAAACAAGACTTAAATGAAATGAAAAATTGTCTCGATCACAAAAAAAAGTGAAGTTATTATAAAAAAAATTGACAAGGCTTTTTTTGAGTATTTGTTAAAAAAACTTGTTTATATTACATGTATGTACATATATGTATTTGCTTAAATTTAACATATACATGTATGATTCACATGTCAAATTGTGAAATTTAAATTTGAACTATTGCATAAGCTTACATATGACTTTTTTGTGTTTGTTAGCATATTTTTTTAACCAAAATATAAAATAAAATGAAAATATTTTTCTACAACTAGAAAAAAAAATTTTCATATATTATAATTATATTGAAGATTCTAATAAACACTTACTTGATTGGGATGAAGGATTGGATGTGTGGAAAGGCGGGAAGAATAGTTTGAGCATCTTAATTGATAATACACTCTAATTTTTAAACTAATTTAAAATGGATGGTTTTGGTTTTTTATAATTTTTTATTTCTTTTTTTAACCTTCTCATATTTTTTTTAAAGGATTAATATCACAAAAATAATATTAAAAATTTTGTCCTTGAAAACTCACCCTATCCCATTAATGATATTGTAAGATCTAATTTATGGATGACTCACATTGCTCCACCCTACCCATTTATGACCACATCATCTTACTCTCTTCAAGAACTCCCAATCAAGCAATAATTTTACTTAATTTTTTTTTCTTTGTTTATTTATGTTTTGATTTAAGAGATTACGATTCAAATGAAGAAGGAATTAGGCGGTTGAAAAATCAAAGTAACAAGATTTATTAAGTGTGAAAATCCTTGCAAGAGAGTACAAGGACAAGACAAAGTAAAAGATAATGTCTCTTAGGCTTAGTAGGCTTCTATGTAATGGGTAGATTTTAGGCCCCTTTTTCCTTGTGTTGTTGGGGGTATTTATATATAAGTTTTCTGGATTATGTACTAATGATGATTATCAATTCAAGTTACCAAATGAAGCTACAAAAGTCATCTAATCAATGTAACTTGTCATGTTAGAATCATTCTATTTAGAGCAGCTTGAACAATTTAGTGTGTTGTTCCTAGTCTCAATATGAGACTTTATTAAGAATAACTGTTGAGTCTTTGGATCTTTTAAAAATGAGTTAGATTGAGTTAAGCCAGTCAAGATTCTTATGACTATGAAACCTTTATAACAATTTTTTTTATTTCTCCTTTATCTTAAACATGGAGTCACTAAATATGTTTGAGAGATTAAAAAAGAAAGGAAGAGAATAGAAGGAAACTATTTCAATTCAAGATATCAAGATTCAAACAAAGAATGAATTAGGGAATGAGAGATAGAGATAAAGGAAATTTATTAGGACATCAAAATAAAGGTCTTTGGAAAGAAGTACAATAGTAAGGCAAAGTATGGGGAGCTTATGTTGGTCTTGTATGGAAAGCCCTTTGTGTGTGTTGTCTCATCTATCTAGGTTTTAGTTAGAGATTTTTATTTATAGGCTTCCTTGTTAGTATGTTAATGATGACAATCAAGTAATTTGATGAAGTTGTAAAAGTTGTTTAATTAAGGTAACTTACTATACTAGAATTATTTTATTTAGAGCAATTTAAGTTACTTATTCTAGTAGTCTTTGTATGTAACTCAATAAATTATAATTGTTGAGCCTTTTGGACCTTCTAAAAATAGGTTAAATTGTGTTGGGTTGATTGGACCTTTTGTAGCTATGTAACATAAACCAAAGAAAGTGGAAGAGAAGAAAAGGGGAAAACGAAATGATTAAATGATAATTTCTTTCTTTTATTTAAAAAAATTTTGTTCTTTTAAAATCTTTCACATCAAAAGGACTTAAAATTACAAATGATTAAGAACCTCAAAAGATTTTAGAGTTAGTTAAACATTCTTCATTTCTCTCCTCTCCTTATAATAAACTCCTAACCAAATGATAGGATTCAATAAAACTTCCCTTCCCCTCTAGTTTCCTTCTCCCAAACAAACCCTAAAAAACTTCAACATTGGAATAACATGGGAATGTAAATTATCCACTTGGGTTGAATTTTGTTCCTTTTTTTATTTTTAATTTCATCTCAATATATTTGATTAGTTAGCACTTACTTGCAACCACCCCCCCCCCCCCCAACCAAACAACACTCCCGAGGAGACAAGTTAGTTTTAGCAACATTGAAAGACTTCCCTTTATTGTTCATAATTTTGTTGATCCTAAAAACATGGTAACCGTTGTCATGACGGTTCCGAACATCATCAGGAAGAAATAAGCATCGAGTTGGGCTATTGGAAAGATGGTTATAATATTTTTATTTTTTAGAGTCAATTTTGGATTTTAACCGAGATTTTAAGAGCCCAAAAGAATAACCTTTCCTCAAAAATAGTATTGGGGCTTACCAAGTTTATTATGGATAACCTTGATCACGAATTTCGAGCTTCATTTTGTATACAGATTTGTCTGGGTTTTAAATTCATATGATTTAAAAAGTAACAAAAAGTAATTGGGCTACCAGACTCAGAATCAGTAATTAATAATATACAAAAATTTTGCTTATGACTGACAAACTGCCACTTTCTCGCCGCCCCAGAAAATAAAACCCCTTCCGGCATCGTCCCCGGGGGTCACTATGCACTGACTTTTACCCGACTATAGTACAATGCATAGAGAATCCCTCAAGCTTATTAAATTCCTGTCGCTTGTGTTATTAATGATCTTTTTAATTATAACAGTGGCTTCCATGTCAAGATGAAAGAGCAGTTCAATTAAACCCTTATTTGAATGGTAAAATATAGTGGACGAAGATTCTAAAAGCCGTTTGGTAATCCTCATGTAAAACAATTATTTTTACATAACTCTTATATAATATTTATTATATCTTTTTAATCATTATTAAGAATTTTTTTTAATTTTTTATTATTTTTTTAAAATAAAAACAAAATTCATCTTTATAGTCAATTATTTTTTTATCTCTCCGGAATCTTTTTTTCTTTTTTTAACTTCCTGTACCAAATAAGCCCTATGTGCGTAAAAACCTCAATTTAACCAAAAATAGGTGGCGGCAGCCAGCGTCATCCACACTTTTCCCCAGCTAAGGTTCCATCAGCCCCTCCCCTTCATTTTTATTGTTATTTTCCGCTCTGGTTTTTTCTTTTCTATAGAAGGTACATTCCCTCTTCTAGGCAAGATTTGTTCTCGCCCTCCATGGAACATAGCTTCAAATTTTCAAGTTATGCAAAATTGACATTTGAAATGAAATTTATATTTCTTCATTAAACCGCACCTAGTAACCAGCAATACATATTACTTCCAAATTTCAACACATTGTCAATTGCAAGCAAATTTTCACTTGGTTAATTGTCACTTTCTCTATTAATTACATTATATCTCAGATATTCGTTACTATCAGTTCTGCTAGTAGTTTCCAAGCACAGAAAAATTCAAAACTGTGATGGAGTATCTTGGCAAAGGAGGAGATGTTACCAGTTTCAATGCACAGCAGCCTAACCAATGTAAGTTTTTACCATATATACAAGTTAGGAAACTGTATTTTTTGGTAACAGAAAATACACACAGAGTTCACTAACTCCGGCTGCTCAGAGACTTGCTTACTTGTGAGGCTAGAACTGCTGCTTTGGCTCTTGTGCTCATCAACATCAACTCTCTCACAGCACGACGCTGATGTTGCCGAGCATTTTTTGCTCGCTTTGGAGCTAATCGAGTGTCCCTTTCCACAAATGCTAGTCTGAATTTCTCAGCCACTGACAATTCAGTGGGACTTGCAGGAGATGTAGAGGCTGGCTTCATTGTAAACCCATGTACTGCCCATGTTCTGGGATCAATATCCTTGACAACTGCATCATCCAATACTATATGTCGTAATGCTTCCCAAGGAACATGAGTACCGTTAAACCCAAAGGGAGATTGCTTAGGATTTACTACAATCCGTGGACACTCGGCGGAGAAGTCTTCTAAAGAATCCTTATCAATATTTGGCTGCAAAAAAATAAATCAATGTAAATTATTTTTTTAAAAAAATCTAAACATGAGGAGGAAAAGCACGAGAGTTCTAGAAAATAGATAAGAATTGCTTCTTGGAAAATGTCAGGAAACATTAGCAAATTTTACACATGCCATAAGAATGTAAATTAAAGTTAATCTATGCACAAGGGAAGTTCCACTAATAGTTTGGCCGGAAATCCCAAGTGTTAAGCATCAGCATGACTCTCTATTTTTTTTTGAAAAAAAAAAAACCTGCACTGAAAGCCATGTCTATATGTGTCTATTGTCGACCTAACATTCTCACTGTTATACATAGCTATCCATGTTCCCAACTCCGGGCCAAATTATAAATTTTGCACTCTAGCAAGAATAAAATCTGCAGTTAGTGACAAGTTACCATTATCCAGAAGAGTTTTAGTCCATACCCACACAAGCCACCTCAATGATTGTGCACCACTGGCTATTTCATTAGTATCAAGTTCCTCCCATGAATCTTCCTCCAAATAATTCAGCTTTGGTTTAAATATACTCAAGCATCTGCGTGCAGTGCTGTCACTCCTTGGACACCCTCTGCAACATTAACTATAGTTCATTGCCTGTTATGAAATTTTAATCCTAGTTAAAATACAATCTATCTCCCAACGGTGGATGAAAAGAAAATCGTTATGCAATGCACAAAATGAATAAATAGGGATTAAATTTTTAATTTTCTTTATTGAACTAAATATACATTTCTTAAACATACATCTCAAATTCATGGTAGACTTACAAATATGAAAATTAATCCATTTATATATGTAATAAATGAAATTCATTTTGAGCTATTCAGTCGCACTTGCACATCTCAGCATTGCCAAATTAATGAGAAAATTGTCAATATATCATGTAGCTTAGTATCAGAAACAAATGACAACGTTTACACAAAAGCCCACGATAAGACATTTTTGTTAACCGTAGATCTGGTCAACCATAAAACTTAGCATCTATGCAATAGAAACGTCAGAGGGACAAAATGAAGAAATGACATGTGCCCTTCATACATTGGCTAAATCCCACAGGAGATGCGCAAGATAAATGAGGAATACTAGCATACTTGGTTTTATCTAAAGCAAACACAATTTGTAAGGTTTTAGCTAAATAATTAGAGCTCCACGCACATTAGTGGTGCAATACAAAGGACAAAACCAATGCAAAATCCTACAAAGAATAAAAACTGCTGTCTAAAAACAGTCAGTCTCATGTTTATTCTTTCTCTTTAAAGCACAGCCCGGGGCCATGTTAGCATCCCATTCATCTCTGCATGATTTAATTTATTACCTTAAGGTTTTTGCCTTTCTGTGTTTTAACTCTCGCTTAATCTACAACTGCCAACTGGTTTTTGGCTAATTATGAATTTCCAAATTCCAAGGTAATAAAAGAAGGGACATAGAAGATGTCTACAAGATGAATAAAACCAGTACAAATTTTCATAGAATTGTTCTCACTATAATTTTACACTAGTCCCTACATGTTATATCATCATTTACGTCATATTTTCAGTTCCACAATCATCAGTTTCCAAACCAAGTAAATGGCCAAGTGAAACAAATTTTCAAGGTTTCAACATTTAACAAATGAATGAAAGATGATATACACAGTTACTTGTTAAAGCAGCATAACTTGCAAAGTGCATTAACGAGGAAGAACAACTTTAAATGGATAGCTGTGATATGTACCCGCATCTTAATGTCTCCAAGAAGGGACAGTGCTTCACAAGTTCAGATATACCTGTAGCAGTAATTTTGCTGCACCGGCTGCAAAATAGTCACAATATATCAAGTGGTTTCATATGATAGAGAAGTAAGGTATTCAAAAGAACAAGGAAAGTGCAAATATTGTTATCATGCAAGACATCAATTACAATACGTTGATGCCTAGCTACTTAAGGATGTGGAACGCAGCTACTTCTGAGGGATAGCTATGGTTAGCTACCCTTCGGCAAGATGTTTGTTTGGGCCAGAATCAAAACAAAGAAAATTAAATATAATTATTGCATCTGGTAGAAGTGAAACCATGAAAGTACATTTAACATAGCCACTTTGAATAACCTCGTGATGTAGTTTAAATAGCAAAATCCATCTGGATAATTTGTCATCCAGCTGGTCAATTTTATTTTACATTATCATATGTTCTTTCAACATCATATAAGCTTATGAGTTATTTATGGCCATTCAGCTACAGCATATTTTATGAAAAAATTTATGAAACTTGAATACATATTAAACATTAAAAGACTAAACATCATGGAATGTCTAAGGCATATTTATTGTTATATTAATAAATTGAAGAGCCAACGCTCTATACCTTATATCCAGAGCTCTGATGAACCTGCATACTGCAGCTACTTTTATTATGCCAAAATCAGAAACATCTGAGCCAGAGACATCAAGGATTTCCCAGGAAGTATCAGCTAATGATATGAGAACATCATCATTAAGCAACTTCCTTCGTTTAGCAATAGCTGCCACTGCCATCTGTCATTATGTAATAACTCCTTAACAACAGATTACATGAGAAGGTCTACAGGAAAACAGCTATATCACTACAGAATATCCTCTTTTCCTGATCCAATTCTCAATTCCATATCATAGCTTATCATGACCACTCACTCCTTCCCGAAGTGAAAAAGTGGCACCTTGGCACTGCAAGGGCATTTAAACTAATGCAAAAGACAATTCTTTTGGCCGAGAAAAAGAGGCTATTCTTGCACAAACATTTACAAGCTTAAAGCTGTAGAGAAAATAATTTAATCAAACCCTTAGAATGGAAGTATGAATTCATAATCTAAAATTGTTGGGTAATTACTCATTTCCACAAGAAAAATATTTCCTTGACTTAGAATTCTGTTACAAAATATGCTACAAAGCAAGTATGTGCATATGTGCAAAATATTGTATGCAGATTTGAGTCTAAACTTCTAAAATATTAGGTCTTTAAAGGTTATCTCATTCTATATTCCACATATCTTGGTTTCTTTAATTTGTTAAGCCTGTACAAAAGCTTGAATGTGTAAAAAAGCTAGAGTGTAGACATTAAGTGCTAAAACGATCTTGGTTTATTTAAAGGTTCTCCAGCTTTGTCTTTCTTCCTCATTGGTCCAAGGTGTGCAGTTCATTTTTTCTCTTGTTTTTACACTAAAGTAGCCATTTCATCAACTTCAGTTTTCATTGAATAAAAATCAAAGAATCAATATCATTCTGGTCTCACTCAATTTATGTATAAATGATAAAATATGACATTTAAATATTCTCAGTATGGCAGCAATTGTGGGATATCAAAGATTAGATTTGACACCACGATTAACAATGTTTCACATATAATTCAGAAAAAAATGGTAAATTGATGCTCTATCATGTCTTCAGATACGTACAGTGATGTATGAATGCATCCAGTACTGATAAAGAACAATCAATTGTTGCACGGCAATAAATGCATCTGACACATAAGGAACACTGCTTTGTACATAAAAGGAGATATTCATAGTAGTAGCTCTCTCTCTCTCTATCTCCCCCCCCCCCCCCCCCCCAAACCCACAACCACACGCAACACTCACTCACTCCCCCACCCCGGGGGGGGGGGGGGGGGGTGTATTCTTTGTGCATCCTTATCAGTTGTCACAGTATTGCTACATGGATGCCAGTAAAAAATATCAACACCACACCACATGATGATATTCTGTATTTGATTTCATCCAGTGAAATACAGTTTTTGCAGGTGTCTGCTCATTATGATTAAAGTGTCAACAGCAGCAAATATGGCTTAGACGCTCAGTAAAAAGTAAAGAACACACAAAAGGACAGCAGTAATGTCAAGGAAAGGTTCACCCGAATATAGTAATTAACGAAGTTCTGGGTAGCTTGTAACCTTAGAAAAAGACTGTCTTCTTGTTCTCTCAGGATTGCAATGAAAGTGACATTTAGAAACAGAGGTTTGGCCTTATTTTATAAATGACATTTACATTGCACTCCTTAGTCGCTACATCCTCAACATTTTTACTTTAGGCAAATAGAAGCATTATGCTATCTCAACAATTTTAAGAAATAACAGTGTTTTAGCATGCTACCTTTATATCAGCTGGCAAGTTGGTAGCAATCTCACCCAAATCAGAAATGATATCCTCCAAATGCTTGCCTACAACGCCAAGGCACAAGCTGACTAAACTTGGAGGCTTTGTCTTCCTAGGTAGTAACCCTACATTGAGAAACATTTTGCAAAACTAAGTTCACACAAGTATCACAATATAACTAGTTCAGCATTGTGCCAGATACCCCAGAAAACCAGATTTTAATTATTCTTATCAAGTCCAAAACTAAAATTCGGCGTAGTATAATAATCACCAAAGTTTAGTACAAGCTAGTGATAATGCAATGACAAGGTAAGAGTGTGATATATAAGGTGAAACTGACTAGACTGTGTCCTACAGCCGGGAAACCTGGAGGCATCAAAGCAGAAGATACAATATCCTTTCCATACTTTTCACTTAAATTGAGAACCCAGAGAAAACTTCATTTTAAAGTTTTTTTTTCCTCAATATTATCTCAATTTCCACTGAGAACCATAACAGTGCAGGTGAATTTCATCATAAAGCTTTGAAATTTTAAAATTTTACTCATAACCCAAAATACAGACACAACACGCCAAATCAAAATCAAAGGCAGAAAAATAGTAAATAAATCCATACTGAAAGAGACAAAAAAAAGTACCGGGAAAATGGGGGTCGGCGATGATATTGGAGGGCTTGGACTTGATGTTGGATCCGGGATTCAAATCGAGCTTTTGCAATGAGTTTGTCAAGGCCGTCACAGCTTTCCCTTTGTCCATCAAAAATCAAAATAACGAAGTACGCTAACACGAAAGCAAGATCGAGAAGACGGTCAGAGACAGCTACGAGACTGGAATGGAAGATACAAAGTTATTGTCACAAATTTCTCTTATTTATTTATTTATTTATTCACAGAAAGGAAGAAGAAACCGACTTTTACGATTTCGATCTTTTTCTTGTCCCCAGTTTTTGTCCTCCCCGGCATAAAGAAAGGGCTTTGGGGCAGGGTTAAGGGTGATTAAAAATTTCTTGCTGCAAACTACATACGTATCAGAAAAATAAAACTTTACGATAGCATCAAGCTAAAAGGTTTAATTCGTACTTTTCTTTATTGCTCTAAAAATGTTACCATCAATTATAAAATGACTTGATTTTATAACAGCACATGAAAATATGTTGAGAGAGAAAAAATACTACTAATTTAATGTCAAATAATTTAATTTAATCTTATAACCATAATTTATTATTATCACATTTTGGTGATGCTCCCGCGTTAGCTTGTAATTTTGTATTTTAATTTTTGAAAATATTAATAAAATTATCTTATAATTAAATAATCATGGTTAAAGTATAATTAAAAACCTACACCAAAAATAAAATTCTATTTTATTAAAAAATTAGGCATATATTTCATTTAATGTTAAATAAACCACACTTTCTTCTTTTAAATTGCATTGAAATTATATAGATATATTTTTTTACTTTTAAAATATATACTTTAGCTTAATTTTAAATTTTTTAATAATTTAAATACATATTAGTATTTTTTGGGCAAATACTAGATATCATGTTGTTTGATAACCTATATATTATCACCTTCATCATTGTTCTTCATCAAATTACTTACAACTATGCACATAAAAAAATAATAATAAATTTTATTTTCAATAAATTTAACAAAATTTTAAATTGATTATAATTTATCAATTAACCATTAATGCGGCATATGTCTTTCACATGGAAATATGATAATGTTAAAGTTTTTTCCTTTTTTATATGCAAATTGCCTATCTCATGATTAGTAGTAGTGAATCAAAATTTCCAATTGTGCATAACTTTTAGATAAACTTGTTCAAATTTTATTTATAAGTGAACCAATATCTTAATATTAGTTTTAAGTATAATTTTGATTCAGAGTAACAGATTTCATTATCACCAAATCTACTCTTATTGGAGAAAACAAAAATGAAAATATAATTGTAATTGAGTCAAAAGTTACAACATTTTTAGATAATGAATTTATTAGCATAAGAGAGATTGACAATGATATATATATTTTTATGAGACACATGATCAAGTTAGTGAGGAACAAGTAGTTGTACCTTAACTGATTTAAGTGAAAGCTTGGTACAACATAATGATATTGCATAAACAACCCTCTAGGAGTAACCAAGGGAGTGCTTAAGTCTTATGTTAAGATTGAAAGAGTAACACTCATAATTATTTCACAAGATGATAAAAAGCCAAATATAGTTGAAGAGACTCTCTCATTCCCTAATAAGGAAAAGCAGATAAAAGTAGTGGAAAAAGAGATAGATTTAATAAGGGCAAATTATGTTTGGAACTTAGTTGATCTTTCATCTAATTAAAAAAAAAAAAAAGGAAAGAAAGAAAAAGCAATTAAGAACAAATGGTTTGTTAAAATAAAAATAAAGGTAGATGGATCGATTGAAAAATATAAAGTATGTTTAGTTGCTAAGGGATATATACAATAGGAATGTATAGATATAAGGACATTTTTTCACTTGTTATGCAATTTAATTCAATTAGACTAATGCTAGGTATAATTGTAAGTTTGGACTTAGAATTACATCAAATATATTTGAAAGCCAAATTCTTAAATAAAGAACTAGATAAAAAAATCTATATAGAATAATCATAGGGTTTCATTGACAAAGAAATGAAGCATGAAGTTTGTAAACTTCAAAAGATTTATAGACTAGATAATCATTTAGATAGTAGTATTTGAGATTTTAGCAAACAATCACTTCATATGGCTTTTGAATGAGTGATGAGAACCATTTTGCATGCATTAAGTGGTTTGAAGGAAATTTTATAACATTATTATTTTATGTGAATGATATTAACAGTTGAGAATAGTTTGGATTTTATTATTAGCATTAAAGAATTGCTCTCCTTAGATTTCAAGATAAAAATATGAGGTAAATGAATTATATCCTTAGTGGTAAAATCTAAAGAAATTACTCAAAGAAATTAATTACTATTTCATAAGAGAATTATATTAAGAAAATCTTGAGTGATTCAACATCAAATATTACAAGCCCACTAATACCCTTTATAATGAAAAGTGATATTCTAAATCATGAGATTTGTCTTTAGATTGAATTTGAAAATAAATTAGGGAGAAAGTTCCTTTATTATAGTGTTAATGGGAGTTTAATATATGCAATGGTAGGTATACAACTAAATATATGTTATGCAATTTACTTTGTGAGTCGATAACAATAAAATCTAAGTAAAAAAAAATTAGAAAATTGTTAAGTGCATTCTAAGATACTTAAAGGGTATTGCAAACTATTCATTATGTTATCAAAGAAGTGATTTGTTCTTAATAGGATACTTCGATGTAGATTAGGATAAAGATCTAGAAATTTACTTTTGAATATACATTCTTGCTGAATAATTGTGCTATATCTTAAAACAACAAGAAACAAACATGCATAACATTATCCATTGTAGAAGCAGAGTTTATTGTATATTTTGTAATAACAAAAGAAATTATATGGCTAAAGAGGCTTATGGAAAGTCTAATGTTGATTTATTATGATAGTAAAGCAACTATAACCTACACTAAATATTTTTAGTATCATAGCAAGACTAAGTACATAAACATAAGACATGACTTTGTTAGATGTGTGATAGCGTAAAAGAGTGTTATTATACAATATATTTCTATGCACAAGATGTTAGTTGATCCTCTAGAAAAACTTATACCTAGAAATGTGTATGCAGAATGTGTAAAATTTCTTGATATGTATAGGATATAAAGTATCATGTATTATATAAAACTTAATTATTGAATGAATAGATGTGCTTTTTTAAATTTCAATATTAAGACAATCATAAATAACATATATATAATGGGATAGTATATCATACAAATTGATAAGATTGACTTTCTCATATGAGCAACCACCTTTGGTGCTCATGAAAAGCGACCAAATATTAGTCATTTTTGTGTTTGAAATACAAGGCAGCAAAAGAGTCAATGTGGCAAAAAAAAAAAAAGAAACCAAGTATAAATATTTTAGCTCATTTACAAAAAAGAAAAGAAAAGAAAAAGGAATGTTAGGATGAGATCTGAAAATATAAATGTATGGCTCAAATTATGGATCCTTACCATCTAAGCATCCATAATACTTGTATCCATATGCTAGTTTTCTTTTACACGTCATGAGAGGTGAGTAAAATGATAGAATTTATGTTAGGCATTGTATGCATCTAGACTAAAATCTATATGATGTTGATAAATAAATCCAATCAATATATGTTCTTATAAAATAAGAGAAACACCTTAATATGTATTTCATACTAGATATGCTAAGTAACTATAATTGGGAAGTTAATGAATAAATTCCTACTTCATTACTATGTGAATCCCATAAAAGAACAAATCTTTTCATTGGTACTCATATGACTTTAACAATATTATAAGGGGATGAATTAGTGTTTGCTACTTTAACGTATTTCCTATGATTATGATAACTTAACTAAAAGGACTATTGTTAAGAAAGCAATTAGTTTTAATCTAGTGGTATGTGGGCAAAGGGAATGCTACTTAAAACATATACAACTATGCTAATATATGATTCACATCCATTATGAAGTTATTTTGATAACATTATAAGTATAAATACTATGCATATTAGAAGATAATTTGAATTAGATCAAACTTAAGAGCAATTATATTTACCATGGGTAAAGTGTATATGAGTAATTCTAGAGCATTTTAGCTATTCAAATAAACATGTGATGTACATATAAAGTTCTGTGTTATTCATCCTATTGTGAGTAAGTGAAAGGGGTTAAAATATTGGCCATCCATGATAGATAGATCCAATATCTATGAACTGACCTAGTCTAATTAGTTAGTCAGTTAATTAATTAATTAATTAATTGACTAATTAATTTGAATTCAAAACTCATGGTTAGTTTTAAGTAAAGAGGGGTTACTTAATACAAAAAGGGTGTGAACATATTGTAAGTTTTTCCCATTTACATTGTCAAAAGGTAAAAACACAAAGAAAACAATAAAGCCATAAAACTTTTAAGAGAACCCCTTTCTCCTTCTTTCTTGGATTTTGGTGCATTTGCCATTGACAAAGACCAAAATTCCAAAATTGATCTTGTTCAAAGTCATTGTGAGATAGAGAATTTGAAGAATTCTTCCATTGTCACAAAAGTAAATCTCTATGTCCTTCATATTAAGTAAAAAAAAAAAGGTCTATGCCCAAACTTTTTTTTTTGCAATATTAAAAATTTTTAAGAACTTTATATCAAGTTATTAAAATAATATATTCTGGTTAAAGGTTAAATTGAAAGAAATAATACAAGGATAAAAATTAAAGATTCATCAAACTATTGCACTAATAATTGATATTGGAAATGTAACTATCACATCTCGCATGGGAAAGCTTTAGAAATTTTGAGAAGAAAGATAAATTTTTAAAAAAATAATAATAAATTAATTAAGAAAAATACCTATAAGTAGATAATAATAAATATAAAGAAGAATCTTACTTAAGTTATTTTTAAGTGCTAGCTTATTTAGGATTTTTTTTTTTAAAACAAGACCTTAGATCTTTATTTTAAAATTTTGTTTTAGATTGAGGCTGTGTTAATTAAGTCTATAGTTTCAATTTATGACCCAAACCCTTACAAAAAAAAAGGCACTACTTTATGACCTACTCCCTCAAGCCCCTTTCATCAGATCATCTTAATAGAGTAAAAATGTATTAGAGGCAAAAGGAGACATAAGCTTCCAGTCCAAAGGCCTACTCATTCCCATCCTAACTCTAGGATATCTCCCTTTCTCACCATGAATTGCAATTTTTCTCTGTAAAATAGAAGTTTAAGTCAATTTAAAAGGGGAGACCAAAACTAAGAAAGGGGGAAAAGGTGAATAAAGAGAATTGGAGCAAGAAAAAAAGATAAACATTTGATGGGGAGAAAGGACAAATAAGAGATTGACGAAGTAGAAAGAGTCCTAGGTATGGATAATGGCAATAAAGAACTTAAGAAGGAGAATAAGAGTATGGTATGTTAGAAAATGGGATATACCTTATGAGCTAACCTTACCTATAACCTGACCTAATTAATCAATCAATCAATCAATTAATTAATTAAATTAATTAAGTGAGTTATTAATTACTTATTAATTAATTATTATTTTAAATTTTAAATTTGAATTTTTATATTCAAAATTAAATGCTGGTTGTCAAATTTTTTTGGGGGAAGGAATTTATTAATTTGGATAATATGAAAAAACTCATCAATGGATCAAATAACACATGATCAATTTTATGAACAACGTGTAACTCTGTCTTTTTCCCTTCTTTTAGAATTTTAAAACACAGAATACAAAACCTTTATTCTCATAGAAAAGAACTTTATAGACAAGGGATGCCATGTATTGTGAACCAGAATTGAAGATGCATCTGTGACTCCCATTAAACCATGTGAGATAGAGATCCAGCTAGATTTGTTTTTACTTCAAGAGATAAGTACTTGAACACGTCCCTTTATTGTTATTAGTGCTTGGTTTTGGTTTAGATTTTCTCTGTTACCATGTGTCAAATATGAATGAAAAATGTTTTATTTAATGATTTTGTAATTAAATTACTCTAAAATGGTGATTTGTGCAATATGAACAAAAAAGACCCTTTTAATTGCATAATCTGTCAAAAACCACTATAGGCCATGAATTTCAAATTCAATGAAGCCTATATAATAATGAATATGTGGTAGTAATATGGTAGGAATTGGATTAACCCATTAGGGAGATTTTAAGATTCAAAGTTGTTGAAAATGGGTGTTGAAACCATTATCTTTTGAAGGCTAGCATTTTCATCATAAGCAATGAATTGATGCAAACCATATATAATTGGAAAGCTTGTTGAATAAGCTTTCCAAGGCCACCAAGTTTGTCTAAAATGGATAAGAATTGAGTAAGATATGGTTATTTGAAGTTGAGGGTCTAAATATAAAATTTCTAGAAAAAAGTGATCAAATTGCCACTTTTGGAGGGCTATTTCTCTCTCCATAGATCACCACTCTGTGCAAGGTATATATCATTGGAAATATCTTTTTTCAAACGTTTCAATGACATACAGGTTGTCCAATTTGGATAAGAAATGAAGAAGATATGCCTTTACAATGTTTTCCCACAAAAACTCGAATATAGAAATTGTTTACATTTAGAAGACTTAAGAAGTTGAAGAAGAAGATAGAAGCTCACTCTCTTATGGGGCACATGTGCCTCACCTCTAAGGCTTTTAAGTTAGATGAAGGTACCAATTGATGGAGCAAGTGGAGAGAAATCCAAAAGTAGCATCTTGGTGGTTAGAGGGGCATGTAGCTTGCATGCGCCACCCTAGGTGCATGTAAGCCACCATTTTATCATTTTTTGGACTTTTTTTTAACAGAACCTAAAGACAACATGCGGGAGGCATGGAACGGTGTTTTTAAGTAATTTTTGCCTTTAAAAATCCCTAAAATCATGTTTTACAATATGGTATATGGTTTGGTTATGTTTAGACATAATTGAGTACTATTTAAACATATAATGGACATTTAGGAAACCTTTTGAAAGAGACCTAAAGATGTAAATCACTTCTCATGGGTTTTAAGTTTGATTAAAACACTTTCAAATGATGTTTGATAGACATCAATCAATTAGGATCTTAGGGAGAAATTTAGATAACCAAATTAAAACAAGATTTTATGCATTTAATCAATGTGTGTTAGAGATAAAACCCTATGAAAAATATTGTGTGGCAATAAGTATTAACGAGCCAATTTGATTTCTCATTTTCATATATATAAGAAATATAAGAATGCTTTAGACATATTACATGCAAATAAAGTAGTCACTCTAGGAGATTAATCAAGCATGTAAAGTATATAACATCTCAAAATCAATTAAGTAAAATTATGAAAATTTAGAATTTAATTTGGAGAAATAAGATATTATTGTGAGAATTAAGAAAGATCATGAAAAATAGAAATTTTAAAAGGAAAATAATTATTTAGGCATTTTTAGGGAAATAATAATAATTTAGTTATTTTTAATAAAAAAATAAATTTAATTATAAATTTTAATTATATTTGGGTGAAATTAATTAGAAGAGCTTTGAAAAAATTAATTTATAGTCTAATAAATAGTTTGACTCTATTAAAAATACTTTGTAAAAGTTTAACTAAGTTATAAATTGGAATCCAATCTATTTAGACTTAGTAGACCAAAGTCCAATAAACAAATATAAGTCCAATTGACCAAAATGCTTTTAGGTCAGCCCAAACCGCCATTTAAGCTTACTAAAATGTTGAAACATATCCTATAAACTAATGAAAGCATCTTAGATAGCTAAGGAGTAAAGTGAAAACATAGAAGAAAGAAGAAGGGCATGGTTCTTCACCTTCAGGCTCCGATCCACCAGGAAGACATGAGATTTGGCTAATATAAGTGAAGAAAATTTTGTTTTACTTATCTCCCTCTATATTTTAAACTAAAATAACATCTTATTTAGAGGTTTTTAATCAAACTATAAGTGCTGAAAATTGGAGATTTTGATGTTTCTTTGTTTAATTTTCAACCTTGTAGACTAGTGGAGTTGTTGGATAAGTATTTTCCCTCATTTTGATGCATGTTCATGCTCAAATTTCATCTCCTAAACTAATTTTCACTTGGTAGCTGTCACATGTGCGAAAATTCAAGTTGTTTTGGCCTCAAATTAGTACCATTGGATATATGGAAGATTAGGTAAGTGTCTCCCTCCATATTGTGATGTATATGTATTGAAATTTCATCATTTGAGTTGATTTTTGGTATGTGACTGTTACATGTGCAAAATTCAAAAGGAAGTAATGACTCATTGTATTAGCTTGGTCAAGTAAGTTCAAATTAGTGTGTTTGGAACTCTTGAGAGCTTAGGTATTTATTGGATAAATGTTTCCTTTCATTTTGTAGTGATAAAGTGTTGAAATTTCACTATATGAACTAATTTTTTGTATAAGTTATGCCTATATCAAAAATTCAAGTATGTGAGGCAACCTATTGGTTGTTTTTTATTGATGTAGCTTAAATTAGTATCTTTGACTCTTTGAAAGATTAATTGAGTGTTTTCTAATTGATTCTTAGTGAAATTAATGGATGGGTATGTGATTCCTTGATTATTGATAGGTGTAAAATTATGTTAATGCTTGTTTTAGGCTTATTGGGCTTCTTAGAATACATTGATGGCTAAAGGAAGAGTAATTAGACTTCATTGAGATAACCAAGGATTAATTCCATTAATATGTGTAGTTTTAATCATTTGTTTACTTGTACATGTTATTTTGATGGCTAATGATTAGTTTGACTACTTATTATGTAACTTGGACTGTGATTGTGTCCTTGTATATGGAGCTATGATCATACTTTCACTTGTGCATTGTATCATGATCATGTATCAAGTTGTGATTGTATTCTTATAAATGCACTGAGTAGTGACTGTGCTCAATAGGAAGCTAGTGCAGACCAATATTGTATGAAATTATGAAGCTCCCCAAATCTTGTAACTTAGGTGGAAGTTTCTTTTGTAAATTTTACTACACTCCTTAGTCAAAGTAATTGTTTCAATTCACCAAATCTTTTTTTATCTTGATAGCATATCTTTTATGAACTTGGCATAGCTTAACATTTGTTCTAAAGCCTTCATAAAAAAGATGTTAATATATAGTTGCTTGAACACTTTTAATAACTTTTGATACTACTGATCCAAGTTATTCTTTCTAAATCTTTGAGGGAATGGTAAAGGCAAAACATGATTTTATTGAGCCTTTTCTTGAACTATGTTTTTTTTTCTCTTTCTCATTTTTCTCTCCACTAATAATTTCTTTCTCATAAGATTGGTTTGTCTAAATTGAAATGGGATTAGGAGCATTAAGTAATTCTTTACCATTTCTTAATGTTATGGCCTTAGACTCTTCCTTGCCATTTCTCTTTGGCTTAGGCACCATGTCACTAGGAAAACTCCCTTGTTTCTTGGTAGTTACAACTAAGTCCAATTGGCCTATCTAAGTCTCCAAGCTTCTCATTGTTGCATCAATCTTAGCCATGTATAACATAAAGTGTTCTTGATTGAAACTTAAGAGGATTTGAAGGTCTTGCCCTAGATGATGAGGATTGAAGTTGATTTTGATTTTGGCCCTATGAGAAATTCAAATGATTTCTCTATCTTGGATTGTAGTTGTTGGAATATGGGTTGTTTTGACTTCTATTGTAATTGCTCATATAATGCATCGTTTCTTAAGTGAAGGACATTGCTCCTTGGAGTGACTATCTCTACAATGCTAACATATGATAAAAGGCATCTAGATAGATTGTCATTAATAGTTGAACTCTAATGCATCTCAAAATTATCAAACATCTTATTCGATGCGGTTACTTGGGCAGATAGTGTAGTCAAAACATCTAACTTATGCACACAGCCCTGCAACTTTCTTTTGTGAGCTTTTTCATATGACCATTGAATAGCATTAAATGCCATACTTTCTAACAAATTATAAGCATAATCTACATTTAGATTACACATTATACTATTACCAAATATGAAATAAAAAATGGTCTTTTTTTGACTTAATAGCCTAATATAGAATGTTTATACTTAGATCCAAGTCAGGAGTCCATGGTTTGGTCAAATCTCTCCTATGCTTCATATAAATGCTCACAATCATGTTGAACAAATACAATGATGTTGTTGCATAGTTGGGTCATCTTTACTAGAGAAAGGTAACATGTCAAAAACTTTGTCTTCCCATGTGGTAAGGGATCTAACGAGTAAGGAATTAAGCTAGCTCATAGCCTTGTCCTAAGGTGAGAGTGGGAACAACCTCAATTTGATAGCATCATCAGTGACTCCATTTTGTTTGAAAGAATCACAAACCTTAAGAAAAATAATGATTTGGGCATTTGGATCTTTTGAAGTAAATCTCTAAACTATCCTGCCATCTGAAGTGTTTAAAGGATAATGAGTTTCATCTCAAAGTTGTTAACCTTTGTATGCTAGAATATTGACCATGCAAGGTTAAGATAGTAAAGTCATTAATAATCATGTTACTATTATTAGTGTCCTCAGCCATGGTTGTTTATGGCTTTGAAGTCTTAGATTTCTCTTTGAGGAGTTTCTTGAAGGTTCTATCAATCTCTAGATCAAAAGACTTTAATTTGAAGATTTTAGATATACAAAAATAACCTTAAAAAGTTGTTACTAACAAATTCAACAACTTATATGTAAGTACACGTATCGTTTTAAGTAATACAGAAGTGAATATAATATTGTTCCCTTAAGGACTTGCTAAATCAGAATGCACCAGTTACTAAAATTAACTCCTCAACTAAATTAAGCTAACTAATTGTATGTAGAAAATAACTAATGAAAATTGTAACATTAAAGAGACTAGTGAAATAAAGTGTTCTTAGTAAAATTAAAGGATGAAAGAGCCTAGGAATATTAATCCCTTTGGTATTTCTTAAGAATTCAATTTAACTTCCTTAGGTCTATCTTTAATAATGATACATGCAAGCTTAGGGTTCCTATTACCTATAAGAATTTTTCCAAATTACATGTGAGTGTTAGCTTGGGCCAAACTCTTAATCCCTTATGAATTTAAACTTAACCACACAATTACACAAACCCAATTTTACCTTTATGAGACCAACAAGTATATTCATATCTTATGAGTAAAGCATTCATCTTAATTCAACAAGTATTATGTACCCACACTATTCAATTCAAGGTCTATTCTTAATCTCCTTTTTCCAAGTTTAATTAGAAAACCAAAACAGCTCAATTGGAGGCCAATCAATCAAGTAGCATGTAAAATAATATTGAACAAGCATATAAATACCATTAATGATAAATTAAGGAAGATAAACAAGCTTTAATCCATATGAGGGTTTATAATATCCTTAGCTAAAATCATTTAACTACTCATCACAAAAAATTTTAACACTAAAAACATGGAATGTATTAGAGCCATCATAAAAACAAAGAGAAAATAAGAGGAATTGAAGAAACTAAGATAAACTCTTATCTTCTCTACCACCCAAGCTTCTCCCTACTACATGATGCTTTGGAATGCCTCATTAGCTTTTGAAATTCACTTTAAAATGTCTCTCTCCTATGCCTCTTACTTTACGTTTTATATTCCATCCAAAATTAAGTTAAAACTTATGTACATGCATAATGTTGCGTCTTAGTGTCATGGCCCAAAAATTTGAGGTTGTGGCTGAGGTTGCTATAATTTGCCTTTATCTTTTAAAATGCCAAGGCTACAGCTTAGATTTTAATAGTCATGGGTTTGAAATCTCACTTTTTAGTTTAGGCACTATTTGAGGATAATACTTTATTTTTCATGGCTTAGGTGTTTAGCAATCCTAAAACTTGATTCTTATGTCATTTAGGCCTTCCAAAAAGACACCAAAATTTTTTTGATTATTTTTCAATATCAAATAGACTAAAATCTACCATTTAAACTACAAAAAAACTAAATTGAACTAAGTTAAACATGTAATAAAAAACTTACACAAAATTACTAACTTTTAGCATTTAAAAGTAAAACTCTAATAAACCTAAGAAAATATGCACGATACCTTATAAAATTGATAGTTAACAATAATAGTGATACTGCAACACCTATCAATGAATGTAAGACCAAAGTATCAGGTTTCAAGAAGAAAGTTGGTCTAAAGAGTAAGAGATACCTAAAGAGTTGGGTTACGTTTCAATCTAAAAGAAGAAGAAAAGCTCTAATTGTCAAAGACTCACAAATTCAATAATCTACTATATGCATGAAATAAAAAAATCAAATTAGATCAAATATCACACCCCAGTAATTACTTATTGAGATCATGAAGAAAAGGCTCTAATTAAGGAATTAAGGGAAAACTAATTAAATTAAGAAGTTTGCCTAATTAATTAGGTAGTAGGTAAATTAAGTTTAATTTTTGATTTGCCAAGTTGACTTCTAAAATATGAGAGACCTCTTGAGAATTTAATTATTGAAGATTAAGGAGAATTAGGTAGGTAAAATCTATCTCCAAGTTAATTTAAATTAATTTAGGAGGCATTCTAATTATCCCAATATATGAGACAAACAAAATAAACACCCTTAAATTACACCATCTTACACCACATAATGCCTAAACGATATCATGAAACAAATTAATTCATCCAAATATTACATGGTCAATATTCTAATGGATGAAAAGTCAAAGTGTAACATTTTCAAGCCAATCTTATGGCATCTACTTCCACACTTTAGATGTTTACTGGCAAAATTAGCTTCATGCTCTATTAAGTTAATACCTAGTAAACTCACCACCTATTTAACTGATTGACTTAAGAATTATGATTAACTCATCTTCTTTCCTTGTTTCATCATCTTCATTTGGAATTCTAAAAAAATGCAAGAAAGTGACAAAAGATAAAAACTCCACTACTATAATTTTCTCAGTTTTACATGAGATAAGAGACTTCATTTTTTCTTGTTGCCACAGAAGGGAAAATTCTTCCACTCTTCAGTATTTTCAATTTGCACTAATTGGATTTTGGTTTTGGAAATACTGTTAGAGAAATTTTTAGAGAATCTGCTCAGTTGAAAGTTTAGATTGAAAAAGAAGAAAGAGGAGGAGGAGGAGGAGGAGGAGGAGGAGGAGGTAAAGAAGGGAATGAGTTTGGTGACTTAATTTTCCACTATTCTAGCCCCTATTCTTGAAACTATTTTGAGATGGAAAATAGTCTTGTTTCTTTTACTCTTCATCATTTTCAATTTGCATTGATTGAATTTTGGTTTTGGAAATGTTATTAGGAAAATTTTTGAAAAATTTGATTATTTGAATGAAGAAAAAGAAGAAGAACAAGAAGGAATAGGAGGAGGGGTGAAGAATGAAGGAAGTGAGTTTGGAAAGTTAATTTTCCACCATTAAAGAAGAAGAAGAAGAAAAAAGAAGGAGGAGGAGAAAAAGGAGGTGAAAAAGGAAGTGAGTTTGGTAAATTAATTTTCCACCGTTGTTGCCCCTGTTCTTGAAACTGTTTTGAGATGCAAAATAATCCTATATCTTCATGGGCTTCCCAAATATTAGAAAGAGAAAATTAGAATTTGGACTTAGAAATTGTTGTAGTGCTTTGAGAATTTGAAGATTCTGATTAGGTAAATTTTTCCTCAAATTGCAACTTCTCTTATTTTTCTAATTTTGATGGGATTAAAGTGATTCTTAATTCCTCTTGATGTGACCAAATTTTAGGAGAAAGGCAAAAGTATAATTTGGAAGCTTGAAATTGGTTTAGTAGTAAAATTGAAGAATTAAGCTAGGTAAATTATAAATTTAACTAGAATTGTAATTAATCCTAATTAGGATATTTTGATATAATTATATTGATATAATTGTTATTGATTTTTAGAATTTAGGCCTTAGTACTTTGCTTAAAAGATTTGGTAGTTGATCTAATTAAGTTAGGCAACCAGTGTTTGATTTTTATTACATTTGATTTAAAATTAAATTAATAAAATTTCTAAATGTAACACCATAATATATTAACCACAACTAGTTTCTGCTTAGGCTTGATTCCATATGATTTCCAAAGAAAAAGGAGCAAACCGTGGCATTTCTATACTATATATTAGGGTTTAAACGCTCATATTTTGCCCGGTGGGTCTCGTGAATCTATCAATCATATTCTCTACTCAAACTCTATTTATACAACTCATACATAGCATAAAACAACCCAAGAACCACGGATATGAAGCCAAAAACTAGAAAAAGCAATTTCTCAAAATGGGCCCAAAAGTCAGATTTTTGGTTTTAATTTTGGAAAATCATAACTAATTTTAGAAAATTGAGAATTAAGCAAACCATAGCTTTCTAGAAATATCTGGATGGTAAATTTATGATAAAAATAATTCCAAACCAAATCTCAGCATTTGGATCACGTTTGATATAAAAAAAGTACAAAGGTCCAACTATCTCTGATACTGATACAACTTGCTGTTATGAAATTCAAAAATTCATAACTAATTCTACAAAAATCCAATTTAGGCAAACTATACCAATTTAGAAGTTTACAGATGTTAACTAGGGGAAAAAAATAATTCTAGATCATTTTCGTAGCCTTTAGACCTCGAAAACGGATACCTCGAAAACTGATAAAACAGTAATGGAGGTTGGATGGCTTCTTTGATGCTGACACAGAACTTCAAAAACTTATTTCTCCCTCTACAGACCTCCAATTGAGGTGTTTCTAGTTGGTATAGGTCACTATGGATATCTAATTTATATCCATAAAGTTTCATGATAATTGGACACCGTTTGCCCCATGATTGACACAGAATAATTTTTAGACCAGTTGCATAGTACAATAACCAAAATTAGAAAATTCTCCAACTTCAACAATTCATCAAATATTTCACAAAACCTCAAAATAATACTCACTTTAGCCTTAAAAAAAGCTTTTAATAAGCTCTAGATACAGGCCAAATTCTAGATCAAGAGGAGTTCATTTAGTCATATCTTGACATAACTCACAAATTTGCCAAATTGGACGCCATATATGGTTCAAAATGGGGGTAAATGGTCTCCTACATGTTCTAGCACCTCCTTGGCAAGTTTTAAAGCATAAACACAATATATGTGAACTACTCAAGTAGTCCAAATCATCACATATCTCAAACTCACTAGGCTACGGGCAAATGTACACTACTGCATACAAGTCACATAGGGGTCAAATCTCATATTTTCATCACTTTGGCTCTATACATAGTTCACACATCATTTATGCATACATTTACACTTGCTTAAACCTTCACATCTAAAAAAGAATATATATATATATATATAAGCATTTTGGCTTTCCTATACATCAAACTATGTATAAGTGTGCAAAAGTGTCAAGAAACGGTCATCTATGTCTCATGGCCTCCACTTTTTGGCTCTTGAGCTTCACTTGGACCATATAAGATAGGAGAGAGAAGAGGATGAGATTCATGGAATCTCAATAGCTCATACACTTATTCAAAAAAGCAATCAAGGCATATAAACAAGTCAAAGCGTGTAAGTAGGCATCCAACCATTCAAAATCATACAACACATGATTTATATGCCATGAAAATCATATCAATGCCAATAACAAGCTTTAGGGACTTTTGGTCTAACCTCACCCTATTTTAGGGACTTTTTGGATTGGCCTCACCCTTGGTCTAGGAACTTTTGACTTGGTCTCACTTATTCATGAGACTTTTGGCCTTGTCTCATTCATTTTTAGGGACTTTTGGCTTTACCTCACCCATCACAAGGGACTTTTGGTACGACATCACCCGAGCAATTTTCACAACCTAAAACATAAACATATTGGTACCAATGCATCAAAGCAATAACATATGACATGTCTCACGAAACAAGTATATACATAAGTATACAATGACTATTATACATCTAAGAGTGCAATAAGAAAGAGTAGAGAGCTACCTTCCAAGCCAACACAAGCCTTCCCTTTTGATTTTTCTTTTTCTTTCTTAGTCTCACAATCACAACTAGATGGAGTTACTTCTCTTAGGCTTAAACACAACAAGTAGCATGCAATTACTCTCTTGGAACTTAAACAATTACTCACAAAGCTAAGGGGTTCTTCATTATAGCAAATCCTACAAAGTACTTAAGAACCCTTAGTTTCTCCCTTTAAAATTTCACTAACTCTTCTTCTACTTCCTTTGCATTTTTTAACTTATCACACTCTAATTCAAGGGTTTCTTGCTCATTCTAGGTCAGAACAGAGCTATCTTACTCAATCACCCATAGAAAGGAAACTTAGAAGGAGAAGAATAAAGTCAAGAAGAAGAAGCATGAAAATCTTTAAGGGTTCTTACTTTCTTCCTTGGTTTCCTTCTTTCTCTTTTAGCTTCTCTTGGTTTCTCTCTCTCTCTCTCTCTCTCAAGCCCTTTTTTTTGTTTTGGATGAAGCTTAGGTCGGTTAAAAGAAAAGGAGAGGATCTGGACTCTTTAAGAAGCAAAATTCTCCTTTTTCATGCTTTTTTGGACTAACCCTCGCTATAGCGGAAAATAATCTTCACTACAGTGAGCACGTATGAGCCCCAGGCCCCTGTTCTCGCTACGGCCCGCGTTATTGCGAGGAACTCCTAGGTTTTTGTATGGGACACCCAAACTCACTATAGCTAGAAGCATTCTTGCTATAGCAAACTGGTACATTTGCTATAGTTAGATCATTTCTCGTTATAGCGAACAAGTACATTCGCTATAGCCGGGCTATAGCTAGCAGAATTAGAAAAATTTTAAAATTTAAAAAACTTTTAGCAATTCCGATTGTTACACTAAATATGCTGCTAAGTATGAGTTTGGCTATTTATGCATGAGTATGATCATGCATGCTTTATGAGCCCAGTGTACTTGTCCTTAAAGTTTTTAAATTGCATGAATAATTGAGCTTAAGTGTGCTCTTCCTCAAAGTTTCAAGTAGCATAAATCATTAAGCCCCAATGTGTTCCAAAATCCAAGTATGCTCTTTCTCAGTACTTTAGGGCAAATGAACCTAAGTGTACCTCTCCTAACTTGTAGGCCATAAACTATTTGAACTAATTGTAAATATGTGATTATAATTTAGTGTAGCCAAATTTATATCCATATTGTGATTTTACATATTATGTAATATGAATTTTTATATTGAGCATTAATTTTGAATTCATTGTATGTATATATATATATTTGGAATAATATTCTGGTTATTGAGATAATATCTCATCTCATTTGTAGGCTAACATGTTTAGGGGATAGTTTTGGAAAAGATAAGGATTTTACAAACATAAGCTTAGATAGCTTGACTTGTGTTGTTACAGAATGATATATGTTGTGTTATCTGTAGTAGTTTTTTAGTACTCTGACTTGTAATATTGTAAGAAAGCCAAGTAGTGGTAAGGATAATGGTTGTATATGAATAGATAGAAGTGTATTGTAACATGTCTAGCAGGTGGAAATTGTCACAATTGATTAGCATGTGAATTAGTTATGAATGATAGAGCAACTTTATGAATTATATTGGAATGTCTTATAGTTGTATGTGCAGTTTGATTAAAGATGCTCAGTATGGGAATGTAAGCTGAAATGTGGCATTTGAATCCTTGAATTTTGTAGTGGAAAACTAAACTAAGGTGCAAAATAATATTGATCAATTTTCCTTGAAATGTTAAAACAAGGCAATAATTTTAATCAAATAGGTTCAAGGATGGTCAATTGGCCTTAAAAATTTTATATGATCTAGTTAACATATGAAAATCACAGCATGCCAAAAATTAGCTCTTTTTGATTAGTTTTGATGGTCCAAATGAAGTACCAAAAGTGCCTTTTTCCACTTTAGGGCTAAAATTGAGCAATTTTGCAAATTAGGTAAGTTCAAGAGCCAAATGAACTCATTTTGCCCTAAAATTTTTATGGTGATTAGTTAACACCAGAAGGATGTCCCATGTCAAACTTGGTGAATTTTGGAGCTCTGTAGCAAAATCTGAGCAAGACACAACTTTAGAGTTAAAAAAGCGCTTGAGTTTGGAGTAAAAGAGGTTGTTGCCCTTACTCTCCAATCACCCTCTCCATAGGGAGGCTGAGAATGGCAAGGTCATAATGCTGGGAGGGAGGCTGCAGTGCTAGTGCTACCCTTTTTCTAGATGTTCTAGTTTTGTCTTCAATTCAATTGTTTTTTTGGTCTTAAGTATGTTTAGGGAGTTTTAGGCATACAATTAGGTTAACGCATGCTGCCTTTTGTGTAATTTACTTTAGGAAAAATAAAGATGTACCTTAGTGTGTATCACCACTCTAAATGCAAGCTTGATGCAAATTAAAAAAAATACATGATTAGGATGTAGTTAACTATAATTGGACCTAGTTAACTCAAACCTTGGGCAGCCATAAAGAGGCTCCACAATGAGACTTAATAATTGCATTCTATATGAAAGAAAAGCATAAAGTGACATGTGTTGACAACTCCACCATTGATATCATTTGATAATATTAAAGAACGTCGCTATAAAGTATTAGTTTCAATAGGATCAATTTGATTGACCCTCAAAACTAGTCTATTAAAGAATTAGTTAAAAATTAACTAAACTAATAAAAATTGGCCGAGCTTGTCGAATACCATGATTTTTTTATTGGTTTTTTTTTAATCACCAAGAAGTCAAGAAATATAAAGAACAACTAAAGAACCATTAAGCCTATCTCTATTAATGGAAGTAATGTATCTTTATACATTTTTAATATATAAAATTATTTATTATATCATAATTTTAATCTATAAAATTAAAATTTATATATAATTATCACTAGTTTGATCTTAGTTTAATCATGGTTAAACCAATACCTCTACCAGTTTATTAACTAATTTAATTTTTAAAACTTAGCAGTATATAAATTCATACTTGTATTTAATTTTTTAAATCTAGTTCTTTGCTTTTGTTAAATAATTTATAATTATTCATTTTCCTTGTGGGATAATAAATTTTTAAATCAAACGCAATTTAGAATATATTGTTCAGCACCCTAGTACCTTATAAGTACTCTTACAAACACTTGGGACTCAATTTAGCTTTACTAGATTATTCATGTTAATACACATGCCAAATACGTCAATGTGTGATAGTTATTATTCATGTTGTGATTTTTCTCTTTTATAATATATGATGCACTTGACCTTTCTATACAATCACTTGAAGCACTAGAGTTTTGTGGTGATATTTCAAATGCCAACAGCTGAGATCACTTATCAGTATAGGCTACTTGGTTATTGTATATCACACTTTGGTTAAAGTCTTCTATTATTGGATATGTTACTTTGGTTGTTGTATATCACATTTTGTATATGTTATTGATGTAGTCATAATTTTGTAAGTGGCAATGAAAGAAATTAAGATATTAAATTCATATCTTCATTACATTTATCTCTTTATTACAGCCAGAATTTAGACTTCATATAGAGTACTCTACCTATATGTTAGGCATAAAGCCATGGTATTTCTACAACTTTATTTAGCATCGTTTAAAGTCACCAATTAACCTACATTCTATACAGTTTGATATAATAGAATTTTCTCTTCTGCAGAGATTAGCATCTAACATCCACTTTTGTTGCTGTCAACTTTTGCTGCATTTTTTTTTTCTGACTTGAAGAAGTATAGGTATTGAATGTCCTTCAACTTCATTCAACCTTCTCAATAGATTTGGCATCACTTTCTTCCTCATTCAACCATTCCAATTGAAATTATGTGTTTTCCACCTGAAGTAAACGAACTAGACATCTGGCTTCTTGACTTGGGAATATCTGTTACAATTAATAAGACCAATTTCAAAATAGTAAAGTCAAATATTGAATAGGCCGCTATGGAAGTACATAAGTCATGAACACTATCTTATATTTGGCGACGTGTGACTATATAAACATAATGAGAAACATGTAAATTAGAGAAATTAAAGTCAAAGATTGAACAAACCACTATGCTACACCAAAGAAATGTCATTGTATTCAGAGACTGTTTGAATTAAACAAAAAATTTGAAATATTACAAAGCCTATTTAACCTTAGTAACGCTAATACAGAAGTTTCAATAATTAGCATATTTGTAATCTTGATGCCCCGCATGCCAAGAAAATGGTCTCAGTTCTGATACAATTCTATGAGATCAAAGATCATTGCCCTCCCAATAAAAGTTCTGATACAATTCTATGAGATCAAAGTTCATTGCATTTCCAATAAAAGCAAATCATCACAAGCAAATGCATGATTATCTTCATTACGAGAAAGGTAAAAAGATGTTAGGATACCCTGAACAGTTCCTTTCCTTGCCCATTCTACTGAGTTCCACTCTCTAGGAAGCCTAATTTTGTCCACTAACCTTCTTGAGAAAGTTTCAGCTGCATACTTAAGCTTCAACTGCATAAAAATGGTAAATTCTAATTGCAAGTATTTCAATAATTGAAAAGAGGATTTTGCCAAATTATCAGAGAGAGAGATGAATATTCACAGGCTACAAATTTGTAGTTCCATAATATCACTTTTTGTAATATTCGGTGGAAAGTGATCCAAAGTTCAACCCAACATTACACTGCAACAAAGTTCTATAAGTCATCAAAACAAGGACCATGCTATAGTAATTGTAGAGTCAGTTAAAATAACACTCCATTAGTAATGCCATTTATTGACTCGAAGAAAGAAACAAGTAGTACATGAGCACATCACTCTACTAGATAAAACAATATTCATATATATTCACTCTTGACAGTTCAGCCTTTCTATTTTTCAAGCTTCCACAAAGTTTGTTTCATTTAGAAGAGTCTGTCGGATCAATAGAAAGTCTTTTATTTAGTACTATAGCAGTTTTATAAAAATTAAGGGCCATATAATTCCAACTTCCAACAATTACTATCCAACAATTACTAAGGAAAAATCACAAACTTGGCAGTAAATCCTTAGGCTAGCAATTTCATGGAAAAAGAAAGATGCAAATTAACCATTTAAAATTTAAAAAGAATGAGTGAAAATCATTAACTTCTTTTCGATATCCACTGTTGTAGAAATCATCAATAGGTTTTGGAATCCAAGCTTTCTTCAGATTTGAATCCAAACTAATATCAGTGAGTCTTCCCTCTCCCATTTCACGATTTGTGTTTAGTTTGAGATGAAATTTTCGATGGAGCACTTGGAGATGCCGGAGATGTGGGGGAGGAGGGTGAAGGTTCAGGATGGAGCTTCAGGGAGTGAACGAGAGAAGAATCTGTTCGAGGGAATTTGGGGTTTAAAACTGGTGCATTTTGCCTCTTCTGAGATCAGCCTATCTGGCAAAGTCAAAACACCCCATTTCAAATATTCAAAACGGTGCGTTGATACACTATCAGTTAAAAAAAAAAAGGGCTCGAAACACATTTTTTATTTGATAAACAATGCATTTCAAGTGTTCTACTGCGACGTGGCAGAAGAGGATCGCTGAATCGAGCAAATGACCCAAATGGCTTGGACTGCATAGCTCGGGCGTGTGCGTCACGTCATTTGTATACTTTATGTTTTAGATTTATTCTACATGCGGACTCCACCTATACTATACATAAACTCTACCTGTACAAATTTAATCTCATCCATTAATTTATTTAGGTGCACTATGCTCCAGATATACTTAAAAAAATTTTCTCGTGTCTTTGTGTAGAGGACTGCAATGGCAGGGATGGTAGAGGATAAATTCAAATTACTTGTTTGATATATGTTTATATATATATATATTTAGAGAGATTAAAATTTTTAATTATGAAAATAAAAATTTTAGTTGTAAAAAAATTTTTAATTAAGAATAAAAAATTTTATTCTATTAAGTCTTTAAAATAATTTTAAAATTTAAAAATAAATATTTTTAATTTATATTTATAAAATATAATTCTTTTTTTAAAAATTTTAACTGTGAAGAGTTATTTATTAAATAATAATAAATAAAATAAAGAGAAAAATTAGACATACAGTAAAAAATTTATAGATTTTATAATATAATATATAATTTTTTATATTACTAAAATTTTTGTTTTCATAATTAAATTTTTAATTTGAAAATAAAAAAACACATGTTAGTTGGTCTATACCTGCTCGTGTGTATGATGTAGTCTTACTGTGTTTCACGTGTGCATGAGATGTGAATTCACGGTGAGTCGAGGTCTCATCCTACTTTCATTGTTTTAGGAAAAATTATGTTTAAGAATTTATATTTTATAAAGTTTATAATAAAAAAGTATAAAAATTAAAATTAACTTAAAAATTTATAATTATCATTAGGTTCTAAAAAATTTATTATTAAATTAAAAAAATTATTATTGGATATGGAAAAGTATTAAATTTTTTTATACTCAATAATAAATTTATTAAATTTAATAGTAAATTTTCTAAAATTTAATTATAGTTATGATCTTTGAAAATAATTTTAATTTTTAAAATCTTTATTACAAATTTTTAAAATTTAGATCTTTGTGTTATGAATCTACTCATTATTGTGGATGTTCATTTAATTTCCTAATCCTCAAATTCATTAAAAGTATGTTATAATTCTATTCTTTATGTAGACGATAATCTCCTTCAAAAATTGTAATTTTTTAACTTCAAGAATTGTAACTTTTGGATATTCATTTTTTATCTTTATATCTTCTTTTATGGTATATTATTTTTATATTTAAGATGTGACCTTTTGGAATTATAAATTTGTACTTATAAATAGGCACCTCATTTATATTGAGAAGTATGAATAAAATTTGAGAAACATTTCTTTTATCTTATATCTTCTCTAAATCCTCTCTTTTCTATCTCTTGAGTTATTTTATAATACGTTATTAACATAATTTTGCTCTTAATCATTTAAGCAAGAAAGGTAAAATCTTTTTATTTTACTCCTTAATTTTTCTATTAGTTTTATCCTATTTAAATTATCATGCCAAATCTTACAAAACTTAAATTTGTAGCCCTTGATCTTTCAAGAAAGAATTATTTGTCTTGGATTTTAGACGTTGAAATTTATCTTGATGTAATGGGTCTTAGAAACACTATCAAAAAAGGAAATAATGAGTCAATGCAAAATAGCGTTAAGGTGATGATTTTCCTTCATCATCATCTCTATAACGGGTAGAAATCTAAATATCTTACGATGAAAAATCTACTTGTACTTTGGAATAATTTGAAAAAATGGTATAACCATCAGAAAACTATTATTCTTTCAAAGGCTCGTTATAACTGGATGCATCTCTGATTGCAAGATCTTAAATCATATAACTCTGTAATATTTCGTATTAACTATTAATTAAAATTGTGCAGAAAAATAATTACTGAAAAAGATATATTAGAGAAAACTTTCTCTACTTTTCATGTCTCTAATATGCTCCTATAGCAGCAATATAGAGAAAAAAGATTTAAAAAATACTCACAATTAATTTCATATCTTCTTGTGGCTGAGCAAAATAACAAGCTACTAATGAAAAATTATGAAACTCATCCAATTATTTTTATTCCATTCCCTAAAGTGAATGTGACTATGATTAATAATAATGGACAAGGACATGATTGTGGTTGATGCCATGGATGTGGTTGAGGAAGAAATAATGCTCTTTATCATAAGAATGTTGTTTACTACTAGAAGTGGAATAAGAGAGAAGAAAAACAAGGAAGCACAAGTGGATAAAAGAACCATATGAAGAATTCAAAAAATTTATGTTATCATTGTAGTATGAAAGGACATTGGTCACGTACCTGTCGTACAGCAAAATACCTTGTTAATCTCTATCAAACATAGATGAAGGAAAATGAGAAAGGTATTAAGACCAATTTTGCTAATTTATATGATGATTTTGATAATTATCCCATAAATACTACATACTTAAATGTGTCAGATTTTTTATCAACTTATAAGAAAATAGTGATGTTTGAAATAAATTTACATGTTTGGAATTGTCTTTATAATTATAAATTTATATGAAATTTTAAATATAAGTTTTTATAATGTTTCTTATAATTTTTTTTGTTTAATTTTAGAAAATATGAATGAAGATATATGTCTCGCAAATAGTGCAAGTATCCACACGATCTTAAAAGATAAAAAATATATTTCTCAAATAAATATAGGTGAAAATCATGTTACCACAATCTGTGGTAGTACAAGATTAATTAAAGGATTTGTAATAGCTATTATTATATTATCGAAAGGAATAAAATTTATTATAAATAATGCTATATTTTCTTCTAAATCTCAAAGAAATTTGTTGAGTTTTAAATGTATTTGACGTAATGAATATTATATAGAGACTATATGTGAAAAAAATAATAAATACCTCTATATCATGAGCATTATTTCTAGCAAGAAAAAGATATTAGAAAAATTACCAACTTTCTCTTTTGGTTTGTACTATACAAGAATTAGTACAATTGAAATACATGTAACTCTAAATTAGAAGTTTATAAATTCAAAAATATTTAACATTTGGTATGAGTAGTTGGGACATTTCGGAACAATAATGATGCAAAAAATTATTGAGAATTTACATGGGTACCCATTGAAAAACTTAAAGATTTTTTAGTTTAAAGAATTCTCATATGTTATTAAGCCATCACTAACTAAAGTTGGAACTAAATCTCTAGTTTTTCTAAAACATATACATGATGACATTTGTGGATCTATTTACTCAACATCTAGATTATTTAG
This sequence comes from Erythrophleum fordii, assembly GCA_032878935.1. Classification (NCBI taxonomy): domain Eukaryota; kingdom Viridiplantae; phylum Streptophyta; class Magnoliopsida; order Fabales; family Fabaceae; genus Erythrophleum; species Erythrophleum fordii. The sequence continues at coordinate 442,850 of JAVQMF010000025.1, read as the reverse complement.
ATATTTTATGGTATTAATAGATGCATCCAACAGATGGTCTCATGTATATTTGTTATCAACTCGCAATCTAGCATTTCTAATATTATTTGCTCAAATTATTTGATTAAAAACATAATTTTCAGATTATACCATTAAGTCTATTCAACTTGATAATGCTAGAAAATTTTTTTCACAAGCTTTTAATGATTATTGCATTTCAATTGGAATAAATGTTGTACATCCTATAGCTCATGAGAATGAGTTGAATCATTTATTAAATGACTTCAATTAATTGCTAGACATTTACTAATGAGAACGAATCTCCCTATTTTTGCTTGGGGACATATAATTTCGCATGCAGCAACACTTATACATATAAGACTAACACATTATCATAAATACTCCCTTTTATAATTGGCTTATATTAAGGAGCCAAATATTTCCTATCTTAGAATTTTTGGATGTGCAGTATATATTCCAATAGCTCCACCACAATGTATTAAGATGGGACCTCAAAGGAGGTTGGGAATATATGTTGGGTATGATTATTCTTCTATTATAAGATATCTTGAGTTAATGACAGGAGATGTATTTATAACACATTTTGCTAATTGTCATTTTGATGACTTAGCTTTGTCAACATTAGGGGGAGAAAATATAAGTAGCTAGTCAAAGAAATTACGTGGAATACTTTGACATATCTTGATCCTCATACAAAACAATATTAACTTGAAGTTCAAAAGATAATCCACTTACAAAGTATAGCAAATCAATTGTCAGATGCATTTATTGACCTAAAAAGAGTGACAAAGTCACATATACCAACTACAAATGCTCTTATAAGAATTGAAGTCTCTAAAAGACAATTTGTAATCGAAATAGCTAATGAGTCTAAAGTACGCTAAAAGCATGGCAGACCAATTGGTTCAAAAGATAAAAATCCTCACAAAAGGAAAGGAACAATTATTCATAATAAATCCATTAAAAAAATAGATATTCTTGAAGAATCTAGAGACATAACAAGTAACATAACTTAAGAAGAAGTTTAGGTACTTAAAACTGATAAAAATGAAGAGATCTTAATAAGTTATGCTTCTATGGGAAAAAGATTCAACTGTAAGGAAATAGTTGTCGACAATACTTTTACATAGTCTGTAGCGTTTAATGTTATAAATGATAATAAGGATCATGAATCTACATCTATCGATAAATATCGATATAAATATGATTGGCCAAAATAGAAAAATGCAATTCAAGTAGAATTGAACTCACTTGCAAAATGTGAGGTTTTTGGGTTTATAATCCAAACACCTAAAAGTGTAATACCTGTTAGCTACAAATGGGTATTTATGTATAAATAAAATGAGAAAAATGAAATTGTGAGATATAAAGTACGACTTGTCACACAATGGTTCTCACAAAGACTTAGAATTGATTATGAATTCACTTATTCTCTTGAGGTGGATGCAATCATATTTTGTTATCTTATTAGTTTGGCAATACATGAAAAACTTGATATGCGTCTTATGGATGTTGTTACAGCATATTTATATGGTTTACTTGGTCATGATGTCTATATGAAAATCCCAAAAGGATTTAAGATGCCTAAAGCATATAATTCAAGGTCTTAAGAACTTCATTTAATTAAATTATAAAGATCTTTGTATGGATTAAAATAGTTTGGACGAATATGGTATAATTGTTTTAATAAATATTTGTTAAAGAAAGAATATAAGAATAACCATATATATTCATGTATTTTCATAAAACAAGAAAATTCAGGATTTGTAATTATCATTATATATGTTGATTATTTGAATATTATTGGAACTCCTGAATAGATTCTAAAGGTAGTAGATTATTTGAAAAACGAATTTGAAATGAAAGATCTTGAAAAGCAAAGTTTTATCTCAACCTACAAGTTGAGTATTTAAAAGGTGAAATTTTTATACATCAATCAATTTACACAAAAAAAGTTCTTAAAAGATTTTACATGGATAAAGTATATCCATTGAGTACCTCAATAGTTGTTCGGTCACTTGATGTGAAAAAGGATATTTATTGACCTTGAGATGATAATGAAAAATTTATTGGTCTTAAAGTACCATATTTTAGTGTAAGTAGTGCATTAGTGTATCTTGCTAACAATATAAGACCTGATATAGTTTTTGTTGTAAGCTTGTTAGCTAGGTTTAATTTAGCTCTAACACAAAGACATTGAATTGGAGTTAAACATGTTTTTCGATATCTTTAGGGTACTATTTATATGTGCTTATTATATGCAAATGGATTTAAATCAAAACTCCTGGGATATGCTGATGCTTGATACTTATCTAACTCACACAAAACTAGATCTCAAATAAGCTATATATTTACAAGTAGAAATACAACTATATCATGGCATTCCACTAAACAAACATTTACGACCACTACTTTGAATAATGTATAAATTATAGTAGTTTATGAAGCAAGTCAAGAATGTATTTGGTTGAGATCTATGACTCAACATTTCCGAGAAGCATGTAGGTTATCGTCTTGTAAGAAAGCTTTGACTATACTATATGAAGACAATGCGGCATGTATAGCATAGTTGAAGGAAGAATATATTAAAGAAGATAGACCAAAACATATTCCACCAAAATTATTTTTCACTCATAATCTTTAAAAGAATTATGATATTGATATTTAATAAATTCGTTCAAGTGATAATCTAACCGACTTATTCACTAAAGCACTACCTACCTCAATATTTGAAAGATTAGTACATAAAATTAGGATGCGTAAGCTCAAAGATCTACAGTGATATTGTAAACAAGGAGAGTGTACAAAGAACGGTATACTCTTTTTCTTTTACTAGAGTTTTTTTCCACTGGGTTTTTCTATAGTAAGACTTTAATGAGATCTATTCCTTATACAATAGACATCAAAGGGGGAGTGTTATGAATCTACTCATTATTGTGAATGTCCATTTAGTTTCTTAACCTTCAAATTTATTGAAGGTATATTATGATTCCATTCTCTATGTAGAAAATTGTAACTTATTAACTTCAAGAATTGTAACTCTTTGGATATTCATTTCTTACCTTTATGTCCTTTATGGTATATTATTTTACATTTAAGATGTGACATTTTAGAGTTACAAACTTGTACCTATAAATAGTCACTTCATTTGCATTAAGAGGTATGAATAAAATTTGAGAAGCATTTCTCTTATCCTATATCTTTTCTAAATTCTCTCTTCTTTATCACTTGAGTTATTTTATAATAGTTCGAATATAATGTCACAGTTGTTTTATTGTTTACAATTATGGTGCATAAGCTGCTTTTCCTCTTGGATTAATACTTCCGGCTTAGAATTTTAAGTCTTGCTTATGGGCCTAGAATGTATTATGGTCAAAATATCTTATCAAATAAGCTAAAGCTAAGGATTTGGAACAGGGGATTTAATTTGCTTGAATTTCTTAAATGTTATATTTTTAAAGAAAAAAAGTGCCTCATGATGGATGCTAATTCATTTCATCTTTACTTTTGCATTTGAGTCATGAAAATCATATAAATTGATGGAAAGGAGACATGAGAATCCATAGAAGGAGATTAAAAGAAAAGCCAAAGAAGTGAATTTTATTGGTTTTTCATTTACTTCATTCTTGTAATGTATTTGAATAAATTATACTTAACTAAACACAAGCACACACTTAATATGCACACTCTTATTACCTTTCTTTCATCGAATTCAATTGTTATTTTTATTTCTTAAATTGCCATATAAAATTTATTGTCTCTTTTAAGAAAATAAGATGTCAGTGGATAAAAGATGTATGCGACTTTGTGTCTTTTCAAGTTTTTCTAAGTGTGGCTATGTTGCACATGATTAACTCTATACATAAAAGCTAGGTTCAAATGACTCATATTTTACCCCAAAAATTTCAATCTACAAGAATATTTCTTTTCTTGAAACTCCCTTCTTATTTTAAATGGCAAAGATTTTGAAAATGGGATTCAATGCATTTATTAAAGATGGTTTTAAAACTTTTATAATTCTCTTTAAAAGGCATGAAGGGTTCTACAACTCATTCTCTAAAAGTAAAATAAAAGAAAATATTTCCAAAATAAAAAAATATGAAATGTAATGCATTCAAATAAAAAATACAAACACCTTATTTTTAGGGAAAAAAAGAAAAAAGAGAAAATAAAAAGAACAAAAAGTGAGATTTATTGGGTTTCATAAATCAAAATACACATATGAATCTAACTTGTTTTGTTTATAAAATCTAATTAATTTCTATTTTTTCCTCTTTTTGCAAAAATTAAAAATCACCAAATGACATAAGTTTTCACTTAATCGGACTATATGGATTTTGATTTCTTTCATAAAGTACGTAGGCTCCAAATTTTCTTATTTAGGTCATATTTAGGTCAAGTCGGCCTTTTGTCAATATCTTTTTTCTCACTCTATTTCTCTTTTCTTAATTCCCCTTTTGACCTTTCTTGCGTGTGTTTGATGAGGGTAATTAAATTAAAAATAAAGTCATATCAATTTTGTACAATTAACTTAGAGTAAGGTTCTTAAAAATGTGTGATATGGGGTGTTTAATACTTTCTCAATGTATGATAGATTTTCGAATGGGTCTTTATTTTCATAGGCCTTCTTTTTTCATTTTCTTTCAAACGGGTTTATAAATTTTTTCCTTTTGAAAATTTTCATGGCAATACCAAGTTAATTGATTTTCAAAAATTATTTTTAAGAATCAATGTTTTTTCAATTTTTTCTTTTTGCACCATTCACATTATGCTCGACTCTTAACAAGATGTCATGTATGATAAGAAGAATATATATTTTTTATTATAAGAATCAAAGAAATATGTGTCATTCTAGTATTTGTTAAGGTTTGATGAAAAACTAATGAAACATAAGAGAGAGTGAGTGTGTGAGTTTATATAAATATAAATGCAACAATATAAGCCTAATAGTAATATGTAAGTTTGTAATAAGGATATAATTGGAATTTAGTTAAAATAAGAAAATCTTTTTAAGTCTTTTAAATTTATAATAGCTATAATTTTAAAAGTATTTTTAAAGAGATTCTAGACAACAACTTTTGACTTATGGCATTATTCATATCCCCACTCATCCATACCACTTGGACTACGAATTATAATCTTTTCCCATGCACACCCTCTTTAGTTCACACAGAAGAGGATCTAGGTCGCCCATATTTAATTTGAATAGCCAAAATTTTACAATTCTCTTTTAAATATATACTAATAATCAATTATTTTGAAATTCATAGTTAAAAAATTGTTTTTATTTTGCATTCTACTCTTTATAAAAAAAAGTCAAAAAATAAAAAAAATGAAATCTAAGTTGTTCAAATCAAATTTGGACAATCCAATTCCTCTCTCATGGGCCTCCTCTCCTATGCGCATAAGAGAGGATCAAAATTTGAGTTCGAATCCCTTACATTAGGGGATCTTATTCAGGGGGTTACAATAGCCAAAATTCATGGTTTTTTTTTTTGAGAATTTAAAGTTTGATATAAAAGGTAAAAATTACAATTATATAACAAAAAATTTAACTATAAAAAAATTATACTTTAAAAATTTTAACTATATTGCATAGTTAAAATTAACACAATTAAAATTTTTAAAATATAATTTTTTATAGTTAATTTTTTTTATCCGTATAATTGCAATTTTTACCTTTTATATCAAACTTTAAATCTTTAAAAGTAAATAAAAAAAATAAAAACATCAAAAATCTTATTATTGGACATGATGCAATAGGATCCTTTATTGCAAAAGATCCTGCTACATTAAAATTCCCCGAATTACCCTAGGTGGCAAACAAAAAAAAAATATATATATATATATATATATATATATATATATATATATATATATATATATATATATATATGCGCGTGTGTGCGCGCGCACACGTATGTATGATTTGCTGTAAAAAGGCATCAACAATAAAACTTACGTCTTTGTGATTGGCCCTCAATGCTTCACATATCAATAAGTATTTGGGGTTGTTTACTGCTTTTAGTCTGAAGACTACTATGAAAATAAATATAAATTATGATGTAGGAGGGTGGAAATTTAAATGATATGAGAATATGGGAAGTTAATTTCCCTATTTCTTTTTATTACATTTAAAATATAAGATGCTTAATTATAGAGTATATTATAGAATAAATTTTCCAAAGCTTTGGATAAATTCCAAAAATACTGTTCGGATCTTTAGCAATATGATATATATCACCAAAACCTACCTTTTAATTTGCTTTCTATTAATAAAGTTAACTTTTTATATAGCATAAGAATATAATTTTTTTAATATGACAATAAAGTAGTTAAATTGATATTAAACTCTAATATGAAATTTGTTATATTATTAATATGACAATAAATATAGTTAAATAATTTTATTTTTAAAAGAAATATATATTGTGTAAAAGGTTAAATTTCATAAGGTAAAATCGAAATTGGTCATTGCCAACATCGAGTCAACCACGCTAAAAGAAAAAGATGCAAAAAATAAATTGAAAAGAAGTTTTTGCGATAAATACAAATGTTAAGTGAATCGAATGATATTTTCAAATAAGAAGGATATGAGTTGTAATTTTGCCAAGCTTCAAGGGAGGCTAGTGTAATTTATTTTTTAATGATAATTTATTTTTTCTTCACCAAAATTATTTAAAAATAAATAAAAGAGAAAATCGATATGATTACATGTCAAGCCACTAGTATAATATTATGAGGTATCAAAAAAATATTAAAAAATATTAAAATATAGAGTTAAATAATTTTTAAATTGATATAAAAAACTATTCACTTAAATACACTTTTGATCCCTCTATTCAATATGGTCCTCCTAATTTAAACTCAAATAATATTATTCTAATATTATCTAGAAAGTTTCAATGTTATTTTTTTTTTTTTGGTAAACACGAAAATTAAATTACTGAGAAAAAGATTACAAGAGATTGGCACTCTGCATGGGAGAGTTTAGTAACCAGAACAAAAAGAAACAGCTAAAAACAAAAGAAAATAAAACACTAAGAAAAAGGCAACAACAAAAGGGCCTAAAATAGTAGAGAACCACAAGTGAATAACAACAGACTCGAACCCTTGATGTCCCAGAAGTCCCTAAATCACTGACTTAAGCATATCAAGCCGTTCAAGCCACTCCTTATGGGATAAGTCGACAAGTTCCAACAACTGAGTTTTACAACATTCCACTGCAGGTGACAAAACCAGTTTGAGATCATTGTTGCAAGAGAATGGAGCTTATCTTTAAGCAAGAGAGAGGCTTTGTCATGGTAATGGACTCCATAGGGAAGGGCGAGGGTGAGAAGATTTTCATCAAAGAAGACGTTTATCATTAATGGTGGGCGGAACTCAAAGCTTCGTCTTTGATAGTTCCTCAACCAGCGTAGGAGCTTTTGACGACTGAGCAAAGAGAGGATGCCAGAAATCTTGCAAGCTACTAAGTTGAGGTTAATGGGGAGATACAGTAGGAATCCAGGTCCTGTACTGATCACAATGATGAGAACAGGGCGTCGCACAGCTTAATTGTAATTTAGATCAAAATATAGGCCACCCAGATTTCTTTTTCTTTTTCTTAGTTTCAATTGTTATTTTTTTAAGTTAATAATTAAAAAACCATTTTTATTCTATATTTTGTATCTCAGTATTAAGAAAAAATAAAAACAAAAAAAATTTGGGCCATCCAGATTAAATCTGGATGGCCCTTAAGTCACGTAGCACTCTGTGTTCATCACTATGATAAGCACAAGATCCGGATCAAATACAGTAGTGTTGTAGGCGTATTAATGGGAGTCAGATCTTGAGAGAGAAAAGGTAATAAGAATTGCTAACTAGTTTATGAATTGATGCACGAGATTTTACAGTAAATTAGAATTTAATATGTTATAATTTACACACTTATCTTATGGCATATCAAATTCAAAATTAAACAATTTCAACAAAAAATTTACCTATTCATACCAAATTAGACAATTTATATGAAAAATTAAAGAGCTTTATGTTATATAACCCCGCTAAAAGTTTAAGTATTTTTAATATTATTACAAAGATAGATAAATTATTACAATAACTAAACTAACATATTATTGAATTTCATGAACTAACAATTTCATAATATTTAACTTTTGCAATGCTATTTATAGTTTTTATAAATGTATTTCAAATAAAAGTTGGTAACTATGTTAAAACTAAAACTAATGAATAGCTTGAATACTTTAATAGTCACCTTATGAGTAAAAGGATAATAATTTTTCTACTTCTTCAACATAGTGATCATAATCATCCTTTGTCATGGAAAAATATGATTATATTTGTTTAGGATTAATAGATAAAATTCAGAAAATAGTAATATATATATATATATATATATAGATTATTGATAAACAATGATTGACATTTTAGTTGTTCCAAATTAAACATATATACTCCTAATGTTTGAATATGATCAAAATTTCATCACGTTGAATTAACAATGTAAAAAATATAAACCACTTTATAAATTGTTAAAAATTTTTTTTGTATAATGTGCAAGTTGCATAGGCAATGCATATGATTTTTTTTTGGTTTGAAAGAATGGGAGGGAGGGATGACGCTCTCAATTTTAGGTAGGGCTAAATTTTCAGTAGCCCTTTTTCCCTGAGTGAGATCTAGTGTGGGTCGCCCCAAAGGGTGTTAGGGCACCACAGTCAAAGGCTCAGGCAAGCCACCACACCACGAGGGGTGGGAGATCTCTCCACAATCAGGTGCCCCAAGAAGGACTTTAGAGACAGTGAGGGGGATCGAACCCGTAACTCAGAGGTTGCGAGAATGACTCTCATGCTACTTGCGCCAACTTGCATCGACAATGCATAGGGTTTTTAATTTTCATTTTTTTAGTTAAGTTAATATATATACACTCTATTTGTAAATTCCTAATTTATTAGAAATATTTAGTCCTAAATGAAAGAATTTAATTTCATTCTTAATAACATCTTGCTACAATATTACATAATAAATCATTGTGATAGTCAATTTTTTTAAAAATTGAACTTATTATTGAACCGATAGAGATATTGATTTACAATTCAATACTCTAATTGTGATTCAATCGGTAATAATTAAATATATACATATATTTTAAATATTATATATTAAACTTTTAATATAAAAAATAAATTGTAATAAATTTTAAATATTAATTACTAATTTCATGTTTCTTAAAATATTTGAGAAGTCATTTTTTTAATTAAAAGATAAAAAATTACTTATAATTAAAATTTAAGAGCATTTAATTTTGAATTTTTTGAAGTTTCTAAATTATATTAAAATTTCATTTATCATTAAAAAACAAAGGGTTTAAAAATCATAAATTAAAAAAAAAAAATTTATCAAAATTAAAAATATAGTTATAAATAATATATATTAGTTTAGATGTTTTTGTACATCATATATATTATATATGTATATGTATATATATAATTATTTATTATACTATTTCAATGAAATGTACATATATATATATATATATATATATATATATATATATATATAAAAAATACAGAATATTATTGAAGGAAATTTGTGATTCAGATGGCAAAAAAACTTCATATTTAATGGAAACTTATGTGATCAAGTCTTGAATGCTAATTTTGCAAAATAATTTCAAACCAACTAGTTTCACCGCTAGACCGGCTGATTTCTCCAGTTTTACTTATTTTTGACTAATTTTGAAACTATCCAATTTTCAGAGTTGACTGTATCGAACTAGGTTCCTAGTCAACAAACCAGTTTGGTTCGATTTTCAAAATATGGGTGACAGTACTCATGATAGGGAAAAGATTCATATGTTGCTTAAGCTTGTATTGAGAACTAGTATTCCTCTTTGATATTGTCATGGCTTTAATATATAATTCATCTCCCTAAATATTTGTTTAGCTTACGTGCTATTTTAACTTAAACCCAAAATAAAAAGACTAAGATACAATCAATTTAGAATTTAGTTCACTTCTAAAATAATCCAAGAAAAAAAATAAAAGGACAACCAATAATAGGCAAACTATACAAAATAACTGGTTCATGATTGCGTAATCCTTTAATTAATGTTTAAATTATAAATATAATTAATATTGACAAATAAATAAAGTAAAAAAAATACTTATTTGCAAGATATAAAATTCGATTATGTAAATTTTAAATAGAATAACAAAAGTTGTGTACAACAAGCATTGATCCGTTCAAGGATCGGGTGGAAGAGAGTATTATTACTTGAATTTTAATGTTAGAAATGCAAATATTAAGAAACAAATTTGGTTGACATAAACACTAAATAAATAAAATCAAATATTCAAAAGGTGTGATGATGCTCTCCCATCTAGCTTATCGCTATCTTCAGAGATTCAATGAGTGTATGCATTTCATGTTTAGACCATAATATAATTGTAATCCAGCATAACTTATAATCAATTTTATAGATTTCCAATTAGTTGGAGTGTAATAGCTCCCTTTGAAACTCTCCCTATGACGAATTTTATTTGTCATAGCCGGTCCCAAGCCCGGAAAAAGAGGAGGGTTGTTAAGTAGTCGACAGCCAACGTAAAACTTTGTCGAATCTTTATGACATGGACAATCGACATATTAGATGTAAGGCTAGGTCATTGCCCGTAAGTAATGTGCTGTATAGCTCGAGTACAGTGAGAAGTGAGCAAGAGCCGCTGCATCGTCACCTAGATGTAGTGAAAAATAAGCAAGGGCTACCACATTTTTGTGAACGAATGTGGCTAAAGAAGCTAGTTCATGAGAGTAGGATTCATTTTGGAATTTGGAATATAGGTACACTTACGGGTAAGTCTATGGAAATAGTAGATACTATGATTAGGAGAAGAATTAATTTTATGTGTTTACAAGATACTAAATGGGTAGGAGAAAAAGTGAAAGAATTAGATACTTCAGGTTTTAAACTTTGATATACTGATAAATATAAATCTAGAAATAGAGTAGATATAATTGTAGATAAGTTTTGAAAAAATACTGTAATAGATGTCAAAAGGTTAGGAGATAGAATCATTGCATTAAAGTTTATAGTAAAAAATGAAATTTTTAATATTATTAGTGCTTATGCACCACAAGTAGAGTTAGAAGAATCTCATAAGGTAAAGTTTTGGGAAGATTTAAAATGTTTAGTTCAGAAAATACCATTAGGAGAAAAGATTCTTTTAGGAGGGGATCTAAATGGTCATGTGAGAAGGGTATCTTCAAGCTACGAGGGTGTTCATGGAGGACATGGTATAGGAGAAGTAAATGCAGAGGGTAAAATTATTTTAGACTTTTCATTAGCATTCGATCTTATATTAGCTAACACTTGTTTTAGAAAGCGTAAAGAACATCTTATCACGTATAAAAGTGGAAGGATATGTTCTTAAATTGATTTCTTTCTTATAAAGAAATCGGATAGAAAATTTTGCATGGATTGCAAAGTTATACCGGGAGAGAGTTTAACTACTCAACATAGAGTTTTGGTTATGGATGTAAAAGTTAGGAGGAGAGTAAAAAGTAAATGTGAAGGTAGAGTGATAAGGACTAAGTGGTGGCAACTAAAGGGAGATAAAGAAAAGAATTTGCAGAGACAGATTATGGAGGAAGGACCTTGGGAAATACAAGGAAGTGCTAACGATATGTGGAATGAAATGGCTAAAGAGATTAGGAAGGTGGCAAAGGAAATATTAGGTAAATCAAAAAGTTTTGGACCTAGGGATAAAGAATCTTGGTAGTGGGATGCAAGTGTATAAGATAAGGTTAAAGTTAAAAGAGAGTGTTATAAAATGTGGTCATTATATAAGAGTAATGAAAATTGGGAAAAATATAAGGTAGCTAAGAAAGATACTAAGAAGGTAGTGAGCGAAGCGAGAGCGCGGGCATTTGATGGATTATACCAATCTTTAGGTACTAAAGTTGGAGAAAAAAGTATTTACAAGTTAGCTAAAAATAGGGAAAGAAAGACAAGAGATGTGGATCAAGTGAAATGCATTAAGAATGAATACAGGAAAGTGTTAGTCACGGAACGAGATATCAGAGAACGATGAAAGGGTTATTTTCATAAGCTTTTTAATGAAGGGCACGAGTTTTTATTGCAATCGAATAGGCTAGACACGGAAGAAGAGGATCGAAATTATATTTTTTACCGTATGATTTGTGAGGTAGAGGTAAAAGAAGTATTAAAGCGAATGGAGAATGGCAGAGCAGTTGAACTGGATAATATACCCATTGAAGTATGGAAGAGTTTGGGAATGAAAGGTATAAGTTGACTCACAAAGTTATTTAATGAAATTATGAGATCTAAGAAGATGCCAGATGAGTGGAGGAAAAATACTTTAATCCCTATTTATAAGAATAAATGAGACATTTAAAATTGTGCAAATTATAGAAGAATTAAACTTATGAGCCACACTATGAAATTATGGGAAAGAGTAATTGAGCGAAGGTTAATGAAAGAGAGTCAAGTTACGGAGAATCAATTTGGTTTTATGCTAGGAAGATCAACTATGGAAGCAATATACTTGTTGCGAAGATTAATAGAGAGATATAGGGAGAATCAAAGAGATTTACACATGGTGTTTATTGATTTAGAAAAAGCATATGATAGAGTGCCAAGAGGAGTTCTTTGGAAGGCTTTGGAGAAAAAAAGAGTCCGTATAGCTTATATTCGAGTAATCCAAGACATGTATTATAAAGTTACAACTAGCGTAGTAACAAAAGGTAGACTTACAGAAAATTTTTCGATAACTATTGGTCTACATTAAGGGTCAACTCTAAACCCTTATCTTTTTACCTTAGTCTTGGATGTGCTTACTGAACATATCCAAGAGCCGGTGCCACAGTGCATGCTTTTTGCAGATGATATTGTCCTAATTGGAGAATCGAGAGAGGAAATGAATGAGAAGTTGGAGAGGTGGAGACAAACTTTGGAAGCTCATGGCTTTCGTTTAAGTAGAAATAAAACGGAGTATATGGAGTGTAAGTTTAGTAAGAGGCACACCACTTCTAGCGTAGAAGTAAAAATTGGAAAACATATCCTACCAAAAGTCACACGATTTAAGTATCTTGAATCCATCATACAATATAACGGAGAAATAGAAGAAGATATAAAGCATAGGATTCAAGCGAGGTGGATGAAATAGAGGAGTGCTTCGGGTGTTATTTGTGATAGAAAAGTACCACTCAAATTTAAAGGTAAATTCTACTGCACAGTTATAAGACCTGCAATGTTGTATAAAACTGAGTGTTGGGCAATAAAAAGTCAACAAGAAAATAAGTTTAATGTTGCAGAGATGAGAATATTATGCTGGATGAGTGGTCACACTAGACGAGATAGAATTAGAAATGAATGTATTAGAGAGAAGGTGAAAGTCGCACCTATTGTAGAAAACTGAGTGTTGGGCAATAAAAAGTCAACAAGAAAATAAGTTTAATGTTGCAGAGGTGAGAATATTACGTTGGATGAGTGGTCATACTAGACGAAATAGAATTATAAATGAATGTATTAGAGAGAAGGTGAAAGTTGCACCTATTGTAGAAAAGATTGTAGAATCGAGACTTAGGTGGTTTGGTCATGTGGGGAGGAGACCTATAGAAGCCCCCGTTAAGAGAGTAGATGTGATGGAGAATAGTCCAATAAGTAGAGGTAGAGGAAGACAAAAAAAAACTATAGGAAAAATTATTAAGAGAGATTTAAATTTAAATGATTTGTCTAGAAATATGATTTATGATAGGGATTTATGGCGTCGATTAATCCATGTAACCGACCCCACTTAGTGAAAAAAGACTTTGTTGTTATTGTTGTTGTTGTTGTTGTTGTTGTAATAGCTCTCTTTGAACAGTATCCATACAATAAAATTAATCTTACCAGCAATCACCTATAAGCAATAACATAATGTCTCATGTTGGTTTGAAATATCATAAAATTCAAATAAATTGCATAGTCAATACAAGTATTGACATTATAGTATCCCAAAGAATGTGAGAGAGCATTTCAAGCATATGTTTAAAAATAAAAACTCTTAATTTAGATAATCTATACATATGAAGACAGGCAGACACCCTTGATACAGTATATCAGTAACTATCATTCAAAAGAGAAAAGACTTCAGACATTATTACCATTACAAGCTTCTCATAGTTACGTTACTAAATCATGAACTCATGAAACGGAAAGCATGAAGCAATGAGCTTAACTTTAAAGAGCTCTTTTTTTACTACAGATTAGCACCAAGATCAAGGACTAATACATATATATATATATATATACACACACACACACAGAAGAAAAGATTAGGTTAAAAATATTTCAACGCTTTACCCCCTACATACACTTCTTACAGTACTTTTCAGTTTGTAAAGAAAAATTAGTCCAAAAAGAGATGACTCCTAAAGGACTTTAAGTTGCCACCTTTTGCAAGTAAAAAAGTTTACAGAGGCCACAATAAATTAAATAATCACGTGATCTAAGTTTTGCAATTATTGCTTGTGCAGAAGAAAAAATTAAAAAAGAAAAACTTCTACAGAGGACAAAAATAACATCATAACATGAGATGGATAGAATAAAATCTTGATGGGTTAGAGAATTAAGTTCAAGCAATGTACTGTTAGAACGGTGATTTAGAAAAGACAACCATAATTTTTATTTAATTTAATTATAGCTTGACATTGTGGTATGAAGACTGTATAATAAACTCCAAGCGATGTCTGAATTTTGAGCTGTTCTCCAGCTCTTATATCAGATAGCTATCACATATAAGACCGTATAGCAATATAAAATCAAAAGCTTCAGGGGAAGAAATGGGAACCCCAAAGAACAGCAATAAACTTCTTGATTTACCCCAAAAAAAGAAATAGAGAAAAGAGTAACCAGTAAAATTCATCTTTGGCAAGAAATAATTCGTGATAAGGAACCGCCCATTCAGATTTTTCTAATTTACTCCATAAGTAACCTGCATCAATTTGCAAGAAATGGAGGCTGACAAAATCCAAAACTATACATCCAACGAAAGAACCAATTGAATGAGCCAAAAATTGATGGTAAACGCTAGGAACATGATTGGACGCTTTATTTCATCATAAATTTCTCTCACCAAAGCTTGAAATTAGCAGATGGCATTTCTCCACTAATACGGACATAAATCTTACCCTAGAGAATCCAATTTATAGCAACAACCCCAGGAGTAGCTCTATTTTTGGAGACACCGCGCCAGAAGGGTTTGAGTTGCGAAAACACCCATCACTCCACCATGGAAGTGCTATAAGGAGAAAAGAAATTATTGATGATAAATTATTCGAAATATTTACTTATACAGCCATAAACCAATTTGAAACGAATATTGCTAAATCAGACGGCTCCAACGCATGAAATATAAAGAGTAAAATTAACAACCTGAATGCAAAATTCATTAAAGTAGCTAATGTCACACTTACATTCCAAGTTGCTTTTGAATCCCCCGTTTTTCCTTACGTAAGCATTTCTTGTAATAATCCTGGAGAACACATGGAAGATGAAAAGGGTTTATGTAGAACAGTGGAAGGAAAAACCTAGAAAAATTTGGGTGAAGAAAAAGACCAAGAAAAGAAAAACACACGCGCACACAAATTCAGAAAGAAAAATGCCGATACAAAACACCACTTAAAAGCAGTATGGAAAAGCAATATTATTTAGAGGTTCACATTCAAAAAAGGAAAAACATAGATCAAATCCCCACCTGGAATACCAAGCAGAACACAGAAACAATAATATTCAGAGATAGGGGAAGACATGCCGCCTACAAATATATATAATCATTATAACCATAAAATTGATTTTGTCGGGATCTATTCTCATTAAAATCCAACATGTTAACAATATAATGGTACTTCTACTGATCCAAATGAATGTCACTCATTTTAAATCATCACAATTTACCTCAACTATATCATCATCATCATCTATGTCGTCAGCCATACAATTTGTTGACCCGTTAACTTCAAAAGTATACTTAGCACGGTTGTTCACTGAACCATCCAAAACTCGAGAATAATGATTGTTGACTGTTGGAATTTCTGGTTTCATCAGGACACCTCAAATCATCCCCCCCTTCAGCTATAGGATTACTTAATGGCGAATATTGATTGGATTTGGCGTTGTTTTCACTTAAGACTTTAAAATTCTGCAACTTCGGAGAATATCTATCATTATCAGAGCTTCATAACAAGGCAGTTGTTCTCTTGTCCACTATTACCGGATTTCTACAGTTTTTCCAGGTTTGGCCTAGTTCCTGCAAGAATTCTGCAGACTTGAAAGAGCACGCCATGCCTACCGAGATTTTTTTTTTCTTTTTTTTTGCCAGAAGTCATTTGCAAATTATAAAGGTTTCAAAGCATTGATTTAACAACTCAAAAGTAAAATATATCACAAGGTAAAGTTAGGTACAAACCCATGGTGCAAAGAAGGCAAGTTATTGCTGTATAAAATTAGGAAGGAATTAAGACAATCAACCACCTTTAATGAATTCAAAATATAACATGTTCACTGATGGACAGCAGGGAAAACTCCCATGTCAGAACAAAATAAAATTACTAATGTTCCAATTAGCATTTTTACCATTTCAACTTCTGCTCTCTGCAAGCTTGTTAACACCACTCTGGAATAAAATAAAAAGATGTCATCGTATTAGGAATTAATTATATCAAAAGAGAACCATTAAACAAACTTCAAAGGACTGAGAAAAGGGTCTTCATAACTTGAAAGCAGGCAAGTAGAGGAATAGCACAAGCCAAAGAGTACCTGACCGTGGGAGAGAACAGACGCAATAAAGAGAGCGATGCTAGGCTTCTCTGCAACCTGTAAGCCACAAAAGCCAATAAGCGCTAAAACACACAATCAATCATGTTAATATACAATAAATTTCAAGACTTCGAGTTTGTGACCATGAGAACTTTGGTAATTACCATTCATCCCTTCCGAGAAAACCCACCGTGCTTGGCCATTGCCATCCCAATCTACCACAAAAGCTTCCGAATGCGTACATGGTGGTTGAAGAAAGGGGTCGTCTCCCAATGCTAGAAGCCTCTCGCTCAAAATCTTGCTCTGCGTAGCGTTCCCTCAGCGTTCTTCCTCTCCAGCGAGACTTCTCCTAATCGAGACCATGACCTCCAAAATTTGAAAGGGAAACAACTGCTATATACTGTTCATTCTCCACTTCAATTGGAAGTGAGGGCGGTGACATGACAAAGGATTGGAGAACATCATTAACACTAATGCGCTTTTAGAAAAAATTGGAAGGAGTCGCTTGATTACTGCTACACGAAAGCTCAAGCATGTCACCAGTTGCAGTTGGTTTATTTCTTCGTTTCTGCTACCCGAAAGCTCACCCACATTACCTTGTAATTAATGCCAGAGACGTGGAAACTCATTGCTCAATTGGTAGATTGTAATTCCCTCCAAGCCATTACGCTGTAATTTTCCCCCAAGAATCAGATTGTTTTCCCTATTAAATAAGGTATACATAAATATATAGGTGTGGCAGGCTTTTTGATGAGTATGCCAAAAAAGAAAAAAAAATTTAAATATCTAGCCCCCAAAATTATTTTTTGAGTATACTTAATTTTTTTGTATTTAAAGAGCCAACGACAGATGGTCAATTTTTTTTTTTTTAAATATGGGCCAGGGCTCGTGGGAGGCTATGACCCAAATCATTTAAAATTTTTTTTTGAGTCACAACATACCAAAAACTGTGACCCATATAAAATATAATTTTTAATTGTATAATATATTATTTTTTCAATCCTATTAATACATTTCATGCCGCATATATATATATATATTTATTTTATACCATACTATCTTTTTATTTACTTCTAATATTTTTTCTAAAAGTTTTATATTATACCATTTTAATTAATTTGTGTAGTGCAGAATAAAAAAATTACAATAATTTTTTGTAATATTTTATCTTTTTTTTATAGAAAAAAATTAATAAAAGAATAATATAATCTTATAAATAATTAGAAAATTTAAGAAATGTATAAAAAATAAAGTTGAAATAAAATTTAAAATTATAAAAGAGTAAATGGAAAGGTATAAATATGAAAATAAAAAGTAAACTTATAATTTCAACCAATGTGGCCTTCAATCTTATATTGGGGCCTTCTTCTTAGTTGTTGTAAACGTCACTGTAGTAACTCTTCTTCTTCTTCTTCTTCTTTGTCTTCATCTTTATCTTCATCCTCTTTGCTTCATCTTCATCTTCATTTTCATCTTCATCATCATCAGATGATTCATTATTAATATTATGAGCTGGTTGAGGGGATTGAATAGATGGAATCGGTTGACTACGGGTGAAAAACCTTAAAGAAAAGATGATCTCCACTATTCTGAAGATGAACCAGTATACTCTATGTTAAATGCAAATGGATTAGAGAATATTGTGGCAAAGGGCACACCACCAGTTTGTATGGTTTAGGGTGGTGGGATGGAAAAGTACAACTGAGAAGTTAATGGTATGAATGAAGAAGAACCAACGTTGACAAAATCTATGAACAATGCATAATGAGCAAAATAAAATGGACAAGCACCCCCAAAACCTAGAAAGAGGTCTACTCAGTGCAAAAAAAGGATCATGACCTTCGACACGTGTAAATGGTGTAGATGATGTAAAAGAAGAAGGACAAGCACTTGCAAAGTCAGCGGAAGATGCAAAAGAAAAAGGACCTAGACCCCTGGTGTCTTTATGGACTGGCGTTGGTGTGTAATACAAAGATGAAGCATTTATTTGATATCCACTATTATGTGTAGCATCTACTAATGACTTTTTAGCAGATACAAAACCATGTCCATACTTTCCCAAGCAAGCCTTTGGCCCTAGTGGCCTTTGCAAATGAGGTGTCGGTGAAGCAGGTTAGGAGACCATCATCTCTTGATGTTCACTAAGGGCATGTGGCATTGTCTTAATGTCTCTACTTGCCCTCACCTTAAACTCCACATAATTAAGCATTGGAAGGTCGATAATAATAAGCCTATATAAGTGCTTCAATACATTGGCCTATGAAAAAAAACCAACAATTATATGTATAGATAAAGTACAGAAGTTTAAATATGTAGAGTTAAAATAAATGCAGGTATACAAAATCTTACCATAAAACCTTAGGAGCCATTTTTTAGATGGATCCATCATCGCATATGTTGCCAAAACTAGTATATGTAATCAAAGGAGCGACCCAAGGAGACATCTCATTATTCACTTAAGCAACAATCTGCTTCTATGCATTTCATGCATTAATAAATACAATATGTTGACAACACCAATCTTTCTATGTTTTTTCTTTTAATTGAAGGGTATGCCGGGACCTCACATTGAATGATGTTTAGGGGATATGTTATTGCCTATCAAATTGGTAGAGGACATGATTTACATAATTGAACTTAATGATCTAGAAGCAAATGATAGGAACCGATGCATGTCATATATCTGAAGATACTAAGTAATAGTCAGGAATTAATTGTTAGACACTTAAAGGGTTGTATGGTTGCCAAATGAACTCATTATCCTTCATTTAATCTAACAATATTCTATAGGTCCATAAAACCTTTGTAGTTGGACGAATATGCTGGAGGATACGCCTCCATCTAAAATCCAAAGGTGGACTCCAAGGGTATATCTCCAATTGAGGGTCTGACTAAAAAGGTTGCGGTGGAGTGAGTCATAGGAAATGATCCCATACCCATAAGTGCAATAATGTCAAACAACCATAAATCTTGACCTCGTCGTAGTTTGTTACATTATATATTTTTCTATATAAGTGTGCCAGAACTGTTGATCCCTAACTATAATGACCAGCCTCAATGAAATGGGTAAGCAACTACAAATACATCAATATTACCTTGTGCTTAGTCCAACCTAGTATTAAGTATCCCCCAATCAATCTCATGATATATGCTTAGGTAAATTATTATATAATCTCATTGTTGGCATCATTCGGCAAGACTACAAATGTTTAGGTGAGTTATAGGACACTGATCCTCTATCCATCTATTATCTCAGGAGGTAGAGTCACACTAAGTAATTATTGGCACATAATCGTCCAATTATAATTTGTCCAATCGAAAATGACCTATCTCATGCAAGGTGATTATTGCCTTTCTCTTAGTCAAGTGGAAAGCACATGCTTCTGGCCATTATCTCTCTATAAGGGTTAAAACAAATGTTGCATTAAAGTCGAAATAGCCAAGTCGGAATACCCCATAGAAGCTTGCCCTGATCAGGTAGAGAACAATGCAAGTGGGGGCTCGAAGCTATGATCATCCTGGGTAACTCATTGTTTATGGAGAATACGATTAGCCTACAACATACATATATAATATTTACACATAATAATTTATAATTAACCAAATAAAAATAACTTTGCTTATATTATTTTACCTGTCCTTGCCACTCAGCATGTAAGATATAGCGAGTCTATAAGTATAAAAGTGAGTCATTCTCAAGACCCAAATTCACATTGCCTGGATGACCAGCCATTATACTATTATAGTATTAGAGTTAGAGTTAAAACTATCACATTCAAATTCATATATCTATGAAGTAACTTTTATATAAGAGAACTATAAACCCAATCAGAAAAAATGGGAACTATTACTAACAAATTCACTTATCAAGCAACTAACTTATCAATTGTTATATAAGAAAACTACAAATCTAGTCAGAAAAAAATGGCAACTATTAACTAATTCACACGTCAAGAAACTAATTTATGTACAAGAGAATGAACAATTCATGTTACAATAAAAATTCATTAATGGAATCAATTGCAATGTTACAGTAAAATTAAGTTAACGAAGTAAAATACATGATATAATCAAATACATCAACATCTACTTGACCACTGAGATGGGTAGGTTGCTTGGTTATACCCAGTTTATCTGCACAAGCTATGTAGTTGTTGTTCTCTCAGCTCCTTACACCAATTTATCTCATTTCAAGTTCTGGAGGACTTTGACCTAACTTTCTGGTACCAGCCATGGACCCACTATTTATGGCCAATATAATTCATCACCCATCGATATGAACTTAACCTTGTATACATTTATTATGGTGTCTGGTTAGAAAATTCAGTACATATATTGCAACAGATCAAGGGAGACCGTGGCACATGCAACAAATACATGCTGGCATGGATGTTTTTGAATTTGAAACTCGTCACAATTATAAAGATCAGGTATTAGCCATGGACCCACTACTTGTGGTCAATATAGTTCACCATCCATCGATCAAAATTCAGTCTTATATGCATTTATTATGGTGTCTAGTCGAAAAAGTTAGTTTACATATTATAGTAGATCAAGGGAGACCATGACACATGCAATAAATACATATTGGCAATGATACTTTTGAATTCAAAATTCAGTGCAGTCGCAGGTGTGACAAGACAAGCTTACTTACAACACCGATCATATTACTTATTCATCGGATCATACAGCTCTTCAACATCAAATTTTGATGCACGCCTGTCAAACCTACATATAGCTAAAATGGATGTCCTCTATATCAATGATGATAGCTTTTTCATCATGTCCTTAGGGAAAACTGCCCTACCTTAAGCTATGTGATTATTGTGTGTGCACACTCCACCTAATATCTATTCAGCTTATATATAATTTTCTTAACCAATTTACTGATGGGCAAGAACTTGACTCCCTTCAGTACACTATTGATATATTCATCCAAGTTTGTAATCATGTGTCCCTAACATCAGCCCTTAACATTGTATGCATGAAACCATTTGCTCTTTGGAATATCCTTAATCTAGTTTGTAGCCTTCGTATGAAGTTGACGTAATTGTGCCAATTGTTCATCCACTTGATGATACTTATGCACGTAATTTGTATTAATAGTTATTCATAAGTAAACATTTTGACGCAACATCTATCAAGTTATTTCATATGATAATCAACATATACCAATATTGACAAACCTCTTCTTTAGCTACTTACTTCTAAACATTGTGTTCAAGTTACTTGTAATATCTCTCAAACAAAACACATGATATGTATGTAGTGGCTATTACCCAATTTCTGGATTAGGGATAGTGGATAAAATTCTAAGATGTCTATTAGAAATCAAGTAAATTCCCATTTTATTAGGCACTACTTAGCATAGGAGTAAAGAAATGAACTATGCCTATGACTTATGCACTTTGCTATGTATGACTAATGCATTCCTAGCCTTTTTAGAGGCACTTTAAGACTTTCTTCTTAGGACTTTTATTCCTTAACTTATTGGCCATATTCATAGGGCTCAACTATCTCATCATTTGGCTTAAAATGGGGCTTGATTCTTCTTTTATTAGCTTGCCTAGGCAACTCTTTTTGCTTGCCCTTTATCTATGCGCTGAGTTACAATTTCTCATAAGCAAGTTTTTCTAAGCAATTCAACCCCTCTTTTAAGGCCAAAATTGGTATTTTACTATTCATTTGGTCACTGAACTATTCCTTTGGTCATTTTCCACTTTGACATATTTGGTAACTTTAGGCCATTTTTGCTAAACTCATTTCTATGTCTTAAGACCTCATTCTAACATCCAAAATAGCTTTTTATTCTTCCATTAAGCTCACTAGAATACTCAAATAATATACTAAACACAAGCATGCCCATTTACCCGAATTAAGTTTTCTTAAGCACCTAAAAATTTCAACTTTCAAAATAGTCTTTATAATTCGAATTGATGCTTCCCTAAGCCTTTATAAGTCTCTAGAGGACCTATAAATTCATTACAACTCATTTGGTCATATTTCCTAAGGAGTAGTTAAGACTATGCATCATAGTGTTATAAGGAGTTTTCTTGCTTTCTTTGGCAATTTCTCCTCATTTCCTTAACCTAGGTGAATTCTACATGCTTTTTATAATCAATTGCATGCAAAGAGAATGTAAAGAAAGAGATTTTCTCTCTCTAGGTATGATGAAGAAGGAAGGGACCTCATGAAATTGTGGCTTCAAACATATCAGGTCATACCTTGATTTGAAGCTCATTCAATGCTTTTTGATTTCCTTGATTAAAATTCTTAAAAGAGCACCCTCTACCCTTTTAGTGGTAGCTCAACCTTCAGTAATTCAAATTCTAAAATCACTAAAATAAAGAATGTAATAACTGATTTTTCAAAAACTGAATTGAAACAGATAAATTGATATGGGAGTACCTTAAAGCAAAGCAAATTGAGGCTAAACAAGAATACAGTGTTAGTTAGAACATCTAAAAATATGGTTAAAAGTTTAAAATTATCCTAAAATTAGAGCTAAAATGGCTAAATGAAGTGCATCGAGGCCAATGGCAAAATCGTAAATTTAGGTAACTTTTTTAACAACTCAAAGGAGGAAATTTTAAATGATAAATTTGAGCTTACTAACATTTTTAAAGGCCTAGAAAACCATACAAACCATTTGAAGAATTAAAATCCTTGCAGTGTACGATTTAGATCATTAGTTGACCAAAATTTTGACCAGGTGGGTTAGTAAAGTTTTAAATCTAATTAATTTGAAACCAAAGGCTTTTAATGAATTAGAACACCTAAATTTTATCATGAAAAAGATGGTTCTAAAAAAAGAGTTAAAATGAACTCAAACAAAGGAAATGAAATTGTGGGATGTAAACAGTATTTTAGAAAATGTCTTATAATTATTCTTTCTTCCTTTTATAGTCACCTACACCATTTGTTTTGCCCATAATTGACCTAGCACTCTCACAATGGCTAAAGGCGTGGAGGAATAGAGAAAGAAAAAGAGAGAAAACAAGGCTACCAAAGGTATGTAAACATGAAGAATTTGCCTTTCTTGCCTTTATAAGAGTTCTTCTCCACGTTTTCTTCTTTCTTTCTATAGTTTTAGAATTTTAAATGGTGAAATTTTGTGGTTGGTTTAGTAGAAAGAAGGAGGAATTTAAAAGAAGCTTTGGGAACATAAGAAGCACCATTTAGTAAAGAATTGATTAAGGTATGATTTCCTATGTAAAACTTGTCTTCCTTGGTTTTCTCTTACTCTTCTCATTTTATTTAGACCTAGAGCAATTTAGAAGGAGTTGATTTTTTATGAAATCATGATGGGAATAAGGGTTTTGGAGTGTAGAGATTAATATGGAACTAATAGAAACCATAAAAGGGCCATAAGTTGCAAGATTCCATACCTAAGGTTTTGATTGCACCTTAGAAAAGATGAAACTTTAAAATGATATTTTAGACCATGTAAGAGTATGATTGAACTAAGAACATGCTAAGGAACTCATATAGGTACTAAATTCCCCATAAGAGTGAATAAAACTTCATGGGTTCCCTTCTTGTGCATGTCTCTACCTAAGAGGGTTTAAGGTACTTGGAAAGAGTTTTCTTGGATTCTAATGATGGAAATAGTCTAGATATGAATTACAAACACCAAATGAACCATTAGTTTGAATTTAGAACCTTTATTTTGAAAGGTAAAAGTTTAGAGTTCCATTATGCATAAAAAGCAACTTCATGTTAGGTTTCTTAAATTAAGTTTGTGATGACTATATTGAATTTAAATGGAGTCATATGACTTATCTTGGGTGAGAAATTAGAGCTAAGATAATAAATTATATAAGTTGTCTTTATTATGCTGCTAAAAGGAGCCATATAGAAGCCTAAAGCTAGAAGTAGCTTATGTAAGGCTTATGTGAGATTAGAGATAGTTCCATTGATGCATTTGTGTCTTGTTTAATATGTCTAGACCAAGCAAGTCAAGTCTCTCCCAAGCATGTTTGTGAGGCTAAAAAAGGGAAGTAAGACACCAAGGAGGGAAATTGTGCTTCTTCAATAAAGGTAATTCTTCATTTATTCTTGTATGCTTGTGTTAGTCGTATAATTGTCATTGATGACTTATATGTGTATATGGATTATAAATAATGTCTATTGCTATTGGTATGATGATTTAATGTAATTATGTTACATGAAATACATTTGAAATGTGAAATAGCTCTTAATAGGTGAGATTGTGCCAAAAGTCCCTTGAATTAGGTGAGATGAAGCCAAAAGTTTCTAAGTATGGGTGAGATAAGGCCAAAAGCCTTAAAAATAAGTAAGGCTAAGTCAAAAGTCCTTAAAAGTTAGTGAAACTAATCCAAAAATCTCAAATAATTAGGTAAAGCTAAATCATAAGTCTCTAGAGTTTGATTTTACTTTAATGAATATATATGACTTCAAATATTTGATTATGTTTGATATTTGAATACCTATTGTACATATGCATGCTTACTTTCTTTAACATGATAACATGCCTTATAAGTGTGCTTGAAGGGTAAATGAGCTATTGAGATTTATAAAATCTTACTCTTTCCTATATTATTTTCAACTATGTCTAGAGAACTCATAAGAAAGCAAAAAATGGAGGCCAACAAATATAGATAACCATACTTTGACAATAGTTTGTGATTTTATATAAAATATTACACATGAGAGCTTGTACATGTTATTTTTGTAATGTAAACATTTCCACAATTGTAAAAAGCATGGGATTATGATATAAGAGTTAATTTTAAATGCAAAGGTATAAGAATATGCAATTTGTGTATGTATGTACCATGGTATATGTATGTATAATGACAAGTGGATGAGTGATTTTAAGTTACATAATGTTAGGACATGATACAATAGTTATATATGCTCTATTTCATATTTGGAACATGCTCAAATGGCCACATGACTTGAGGAAGCTCAATTTGAACCAATTGGAACCATAAATGTGCCATTTTGAGCTATATTTTTCTCCTAAACCAAAATTTAGCCAAATGAGCGAGTTTTTATATGAAATTTAGCAAGCATTTAAATCTTATTTAGTTTTTTTCCACAAAGATAAAGAACACAATTTTTGGAGCTATGTAAAATTTATTATGATTTTTCAAAATTGGCTGAAATTTGTAGAATTGCCTAGGTATGGTTCATATGGTCAGATATGATTTTTCGTGTATTCGAGAGGCTAATTGAACTACAAGTATATAGTTGGCATTATAAGCTTTTCTTAGCCACTAAGTTTATGCAAAATGGAAAAATGATATGTTTACTATTCCAATAGTTTTTTGTGGCCTAAATTTTGCATGCTCAAAGTTTAGGTTTTGTCATGGATTTGAAAACTGATATGTTTACTATTCTAATAGTTTTTTATGGCCTAAATGAAATTTTTTTATTTGAAAGTTTACTACATGTAATTCATGTCATAAGCTTTCCATTGATTCTTAATTTGTGTGAATAAAAGTTTTCTAGCTCAACATATGAATTTTTGAAATTAATGTCTAATATGAACATTTAGATGAAATTGTACAATTGTGAATGTTTGATGTGCATGGCTCAAAATCCAAATTTCATGCTTCTTTTTATAATGTTTCATGTTGAACAAATCTGTTTAGGATGAATTCTAAGTTCTATATGCTAAAGTTATGCATTTATACTTAAATGGAGAATTTGAGCCTTTAATGTTGATTTATTCTACTAATAAAAGTGCTAGGAATTAGGAAACTAATGTTGTAAGTATGATATAATGTAAAATATATTTTGTTATGGTATGATAAAGAGCACAAGGAGGAGAACACTTTTGCTAACTAGGTCTAAGTGAAGCAAGCTTAAAAACATACATAAAATACTTGCCTTTTGTCTTCTCTCTCTTCCTTTCCTTATGATGCCATGAATCAAGCATAAAGGTCATAGAAAATCAGGCCTAAAGTCAATGGAGAATGGCTAGATGAAGCACTGCTTAAAGTATATAATAAAAAATTATTTTATTAAAGTTACTCATAATTACAAAAATACTACTAGTTTCGCTCTACCTTAATTTTTTGCATTCTATCTCATTTTTTTCCATAGATTTTAGCTCTATAATCTATTTTAGAAGGTCTTAAAACTCTTAGGACAACTTTCTTAAGCTATAAAAGCTCAAAACAATATAAAAGAATTCAAAATGGCACTGTGTTGTAGGTTTCTTGTTTTACTTGCTGTCAGTATTTTGACACGTTTTAAGCTTTTTAGGTTTTCTAGTTAGCTTATTTAAGTCATATATATTGGGAAATAACATTAACTTGCTCTAATTAAATTTTTACTAAAATATTTGTATTTATCACTTTTCCATCATTCTCTTACTCAGGCACCTTAAGATTCTTTTTTTTGGCTTTTCTCTTTGTTTTCTCTCTTTAGTTGTCCTTTTTTTTCCTTTTCTCATATCCCTCTAACTTATTAAGAGGTCTAGGCCTATTTAGAAAACACTAGATGTTACACTTTTCTAACAGAACTATTTTAGATAAAAAGTTTTCAAAAGATCATTTATTTAGACTTAAAGTTGCATACTGAATTTATGATTAATATTATTTCTCATCAAATTTACAATTTTTGTAGCAATAAAAGTTTATTAAAAATGCTTTTGTTTTTTGGGCACTTATAACTACTTAGCCTATTGAGAGGTATGGATTTTGAACCTAGAGAAAATTTAGTGTACTGTTTATAATATTCCAACAAATGGTTAAATCATTTACTTAAATTAATTCATTATGGGATGCTATATACTTTTTTAGTGTTTGAGATTTCAAATAGTTAAATTGATCCTAAGCTACCCTCAGTGTCTTAGTGTGAACCATCCCTTAGTTTGGTTAGGCTTGCATTAACCATATGGGCCAAGTTTATTTTGATATACTTTGATTCATTATTATGTTTGTATCTTAGATGTGGCTCTACCTTGACCCTGTTAAATGTGGTTTAATGGATAAGATTAAGAATGGAGCTTTCTTGTTATTTGGCTATGTGATTTGTCTAGTTGTAGGAGTTTTAGGAGGTCTTAGTTTTAAGGAAGATTTTGTCAAAATTTCTACAAATAGATGGAACCCAGTTTCACTTTGATAATTTTGGGAATGATGTCATATCTTAACAATAAGAAGTTCATACCATTGATTTCAAGAACCATGTTCCCAAACTTGAATAAAAAGCTTAATATATGGACCTAAATAATCTTACCCATAAGGCTCAATTTCATTTTGCTTTAATCATTTCTACCATGCATGTGAGGGTTTATATGAGCCTAATTGATCCCTAAGAAGCTTCCCACAAACCAATAGATGCAAGAAAGCAAGCTAATTCCATAGGTCCATGTGTAAGTGTATGATTCTGCCATTTTAGGGTTTTCATACCTAGGAAGTAAATTTTTGTATTCTAAGGAAGTTGAAGCCTAGATATGAATTATAAGAGTTAGGAGAACCAATAGTTTGAATTTAAGAGGCTTGGTTTGAGAGTTGATATTTTAAAGTCTTAATTTAGGCATAATAAAGCAACATAGACTTGGGCTCCTTAGAATGAGTTTATGAAGGCTTCAATGAGTTTATGTGAAACTAAAAGGTCTAGAAAGAAAGGAATTCTGAACTGTTCGGTCAAAATTTTAGTCAATCCTTTGTTGAACTTGTTCACTAAAAGAGTTTTAACTGTTCTAGGGGTTCCCATGATTTTCAATGCCTTTGAGAACCTTAAAAAATTCAAATTTTTTGTTCAAAAAGCTATCTTATGAGTTTTTCATATTTTTCATAAATTATAAAAATGCCCCTATGTTTCTTTAAAAATTTTTCAGGCCTAATTGGCTCGGTTTTCTGGTTAACTGAAACCACCAATCCTCATTTTCTAATTTCTAAAAAATTATCATGATTTTCTTCGGTTTCAGAACCCTCTATTTAAGGACTTCCTTTTATAATCGACTCACATTAGCCCTTTAATGAAAAATCCGATGTGACAAATGAAGTATGGAAGTTATCTTATGATTGATTTCCTAGTTACAATAGTTGTTTAAAGCTATAACTTGAAATTAAGAAAGGGCTTATCTTGGTGGTTAAGGCTTATAGAGGTGAGATTTACCTCTGCTCCATGCTAGTCATATTCCACTTTAGGGGTGTGATGTATCCAATGTTTATAAAGATTAGATACAAAATAGGTAACCTAATTAGATACAGTGCTTATGAAGACCCATTAACCAATTATTCTAATTTAAAAAAAAATGTTCCTGAGTATTTGCTATAATAATGCAATAGCTAGTAATACTCCTAGCCTAAAACTACTTAAATAAGGCCCTATTTTCCATTACAGTATATAATGAATCTGCTTTTGATTAAAATGAATTTGTATATAACCAAAACCACTCTACAAGTATTAGGGAAGAAGCATTTTAGCCCTAAAGAAGATTAATATAAGTTTTGAGGGCTGAAGAGATATTATAAGTTGAAATTAATCCAAGTATGATTCAAAAAGATTGCTAATGTAGTCTTGATTTATACATATAATATCAAGGGAAAAGGTTAAAGAATTACTATTGAAATGTACTTAGTCCTTTGTACAATTTCCCAAAATAATGAAAAGAAACTTAAAATAATGGATGGTCAGAACCAAGGAAAGAAAAACAAGAAAAATAAAGCAATGAGATATGCCCTCTCCTATTAAGAGATTAGAAATCAAAACTAAAAAAAAAAAGGAAAAGAAAATAATTCTTTAAATATTTCATGCATCCCAATACAAAGTCACAATCTTTTGTCTTTATTTCCCACCCTAAAAGGAAAAAGGAAAATAATGGAGAAATCATCTATTAAAAAGGAACAAAAATGTGTAATCATTAAAAAAAAGAGAAATCATAAAATTCTAATCTAATCCTAAATAAGAACCACTTTGTTTTTTTTTTCCCCTTCAATTTATCCAAACAAAATTAGTTGGTATCAACTTTTTACTACCCTCTAACCTCATGAACATGTCAAAAGCCTCACCTAGATGGACACTTAAGTGGGAAAACAAAGGTATCTGACATAACTCATATATATGTAACTTAATGGATTAAAGATGGTGTGGTAAATGCTTGATACCTCATGTCCAATTTAGACTAAAATTTATGATAGTCTAATAAATTTTTGGTATTAAACTAATCGAAGAGAACAAAGGCGTCATTTAAGATTTAATTTTAATTTGAATTGAATATAAATTTTAAAATATTTGCCACATTAATGTCCTTATTCAATTTATTAAGTCATGTCAAATATTTTCATTGTTGAAGTTAATGGCCTTTGGAAAAATGACAATATTGCTATTAGTACTAAAAAATAATAGGGTAGATCAAACTTTGGGCCTATGATTTAGGCTAAATTATTGAAGGATAATAGTTGAATTGGGCTATATTTGTTTACAAGAGAGTTGAATTAGGCTTAAGGCTAAATTGGGCTTTTGAGGCTGAAAATTGGCTACAACATCTTAAGGCCATTATGTAATCCATTAGATATTATGAAGTATTTAAAGAAAAATAGCCTAATAACATGTAGCTAAAATTTAAGAGAATATTAAGATATTCCTAAGAAATATTCACCCATTTCAACACTTCCTTACAATTTAAGAATAAAGCTCATAGAATATGTTAAAGGTAGTTAATCAAGTTCAACTACAAATAAGAAAGATTCATAGGATTGAGCCCATAGAATATTCTAAAAGCAGTTAACCAGATCAACTGGAAGTAAGGGAGATTCATGAGTTGATTAAGTTAAAAAACATGGAGAATGTAACTAGAAACCCATTACCTTAAATTTTAAGGTGAAAACATTATGGTTAGCTGATATGGCAAGTAGTCGGTAGATAAATAATTATTATTATCTTTAGGAAGAGTTGATGTGGTACCTATTTATATAGAAACTGTTGGCCACAATCCCACATTGTTGTAAACATGGACTAAAGATTTAAGGAGATGTGTTAAACATGTTTAAAAGACTTAATGACTAGTTTTAAGACTATATAAGTTTATTTTACATATTTTAAGGGGACAAACATCTAATTAATCAAACACAAGTCTTTCAATTTTATCTTCTACTTGCATGCCTTTAAATTTCAAAATTTATTGCTTTAGTTATAACTTTCTCTATTGCATTTCATGCCTTTACTTTCCTTAATGCAATTTCCAATCATACATGTTAGTCACTCTTAGTCATTCTTCAAATTAAACACTTCTTTTAGTAGCCTAGGAACCTAAAAAATAAGGAATAAAGTCCTTTTCTTAGTGTATCATTTGGACATGGGAATTAAAAGTGTGAGTCAGCTGATCAATTTAGCTAATCAATCTAAATTCATAAGTAACTACTTTAGCATGCCCATTAGGACAAGAAGAAGTAATATCACTTAAGTTTTCATCAAATGGTCATGACTACAAGTAGCGCATACACTTGTAGTTAGGAAAAAGTTTAAGTGATATGGATATGAATTAAGAAAAGAAGAATGGTAATCATAAAACTTCTAACCCTTAAGCTTTTCAACCTATAATGATGTCTAGTTTAGGCATGTCATCTTCACGAAGTGTGACACCAATAGTTATGGGACAAACCTATGACCACATCATGCCATCACCTATGGGAGGCAAGTCCAAATATCATATGAGAAGATAGTTGAATCAAGCTAGCTAATGGTTATGAAAACCTCTTTTATTTGTCAACAAATTAATATAGGACTTAATAAATTTATGTATCAGATATCATGACAACTTACTAAGATTGTCAAGCCAATGGTATACAGTAGGGTACATAATATTCATGGATAAGAGCAAAGGCAAATGCAAACTAGAGAGTAATATTTGTCATTATTGAATGCTAGTAAGCCCATTCTATACTTAAATCCAGTCGTGAATGTCCCTATGGTCACAAATCCAAGTAGCCTTGAGGGGTAAGCATGGAATGAACTAGCACCATGCCTAGTATTGCAATATGGATAAGTACATATGGCTTGGAAGCCACTAAATACATGAGGTTAGTTTGCTTTATGTTTTACCTAATCCTTTGTCTACTAGTCCTATCCCACAGGTGAACATACAAAGTGTGCAGCATATCCTCCCATTAATTATGGGGTAGTTCAATCAATGGGACGTATAGATTTTGCTGGAAAGCAATAAAGGAATCTACTTCCACCTCAATAGCTAATTAGTCAGTCTATTTACTAACCCTAAAACAACCCATCTTTCAACAAATGAGCCTAGTTCTTCCACTATAAGAAACTATTTATAGGGTATTTGGTGATTTAGTTAGGGAGCAGCCATAGAGTCTAACTCCACCTTTTGCAGCTAATCAACTTGTATACCTAACCATACTAGAGTAGCCAAATGGTCATTAGTCAAATCAAGCTCTTTTTTATGCCATAAGGTGGATTGATTTATTTCAAATTTAAATGATAAATCCTAATCAACTAGTAGTTGCAAAACCCAAGTTTGCTACAGCTTAGCTAATTGACCTCAACGTGATTGTTCAAACAATAAGAAGACATTTTGATGTGCAATTAAGGCCTCATGAGAAGCCTATTTATAAAGAGCTATATGTCGACTAGGTTGATAAAATGATGCCTTTTCCAAGAAGGTTTAAAACTCCTAATTTTTCTACTTTTTCAGGCAAGGATGGTAAGTTTACTATGAAATATATAGAAACTTTAATTATTTCCTTTATCTTTAACTAAAACTATTTTCATTTGGTATTCATCCTTACCAATTAACTCTATATAGAATTAGGGATGTATGAAATGACTTTTCATGATAGGTTTAATATGCGACAACTTGAGGTCACTATAATTGATCTAATAAAGTTAAAATAGTAAATAGATGAGTTTGTAGCTAACTTCTTGGAAAGATTCAAAAAGTTGAGAAATAGATTCCATTTGCAATTCCTAAAGCCAGAATATGCCATCATAGTTGTGGGTAACATACATCCTCAATTAAGAGAAAAATTAATAGTCTAAGAATGCTTATACCTTACTTGGCTAGCAACTAAAACCACTTGAATTAAGCAATTCATTTAAGAAAAAGAGAAAATGAGAGTTAACTTGAAGAGGAAGAGGTCAGCATGTAGTGTCTATTATGGACTAAGAAGTATTGTAATGTCATTATTTTTTTAGTCATTCTATTGTTAGCTATATTGTTTTCAACAATGCAATAGAAAAAGCATTAAAGGATGGAAGATTTAAGTTAGCTAATAAGGGTGTAGCTAAGATGATAGTTGACACAAATCCCTTCCCATTTATCTTTACTAATAGGTTTGGGCATCAGGCTTGTCATTTTATCCATTAAAGAATAAAGAGAAATAGCCAATGTAGAAACAATGAAAGGTAAGAAATAGTACTAAAGCTTAATAGAGATAATAGGTAAGTGATTGCACCACCTAAACAATTAAAATCTATCATTCATAAACCTAGTGTGTTTGATAAGTTGTGAAGTCCTGCATGAAGAAGGAGTAATAGCATGTTTGATAGGCTAAAATTTCCAAAAGTGGATGAAAAGCCTATCTCAAAAAAGAAGTGACAAGTGGTAGAATTCAATATAAAAAAATGGGTGTCTACCTTAAGAATAACTATCTACAATCACAAGTAATTGAAATCCTAACAGATGATCAAGCTACAGCTTACATAGAAAAGGGGCAGTAGTTCCGCAACAAATATGTTATAAAAAAGCCATAGTAGCCATCCCAGCCAACTGCTTTGACTCATACTTAGAAGAGGCGAAGACAAAGGACCAAAAACTAAAATAGATGCTCAAAATGCCTATAGAAGATAAAAGCATTACTAAAGAAGAAGTATAATCACCTAAGAAGGTAGATATTCTTGAACCTAAATTTGACTTATTAGATGAAGCTAAGGTAAGCTTGGACAATGACAATCTCTTAGATAAGGATGCTAAGGCATTTTTTAGTTGATATTGATGTCATTGGCATCATCTAAAGTAAATTTTAGGCAGATATAGAATAGTTAGAAAATTTAGAAAGAGATGTGTTTACCAAGAAAGTAAAATAGGCAACATTATTAGGTGACAAGGCTCCTAAGCCAGCCATGATGTAGTTTCAAAGCCTTCAAAAGCTGTGACAAGTATTTAAAACCTTTATGTATTAAATCTTACGTCAATGGCAAGTCAATCACCAAAGTATTTGGAGATGGAAGAGTTGTATTGAAGAAGTTGAGAAAAACTAAAGTAGATTTGATTACTACCAACATGAGGATGACCAATTTCATAGGAAAGGCAATAACTACTAGAGGAGTACTGGTAGCCAATATAGAGGTAGGATCCAAAACATCTAGCATAACATTCTTAATTTGTAATTGCCAAACCTACTTTTTCAATGCTGTTAGGCAGAGATTGGATTTATTCCAATCAATACATCCCTTTTACACTACATTAATAACTCATCTTTTGGGAAGGTAATAAAGTTGAAATTGTGTTAACTAACAAAAATCCTTATGTAAGCAGATGGTTGAGGCCATGTTTTATTCCTTACATGTCATGCCCATCAAACTACTTGGAAATTACAAAGAAGGATCTTAGGAGTCTTACAACCTTACTTCTCAAGGCTTTAAGGTGCTAACTCAAGCTAATGAGGCCAACTCATGGATTGTTATTTAGTTGACTTACGAATCAACAACATGAAATAGTCAAAGACATTCTAAATCACTAGCATTTCTCATAGCTGAGACTAAAATTGAGCAACTAACCCCTGATGTGTTTAAGGGGGTAAGAAGATAACATAGAAATAGTAACAAGCTAAATAGAAAAAGAACCAGAGTCTTTGATCAGTAGGCAAGTCCCTAGCTTTGAGGCCCATAATCACTTAATTCATATTGACTTGGAAATAAATGAAAAACCTAGGTTAACCAAAATTACTAGTTTGTTGAGTAAATAAAATTGAAATTAGCTAATTGATCTCATAACATTGTATAAAGATTGTTTTACATAGGAATAGCGTGAAATGCTTGGGTTTTCTAGGCAATTAATTTGAGCATCAATTACTAATTAAAGAAGGATTTAAACCACATATGCAGCTAGTTAGGAGATTTAATCCAGAGCTGTTGCCAAAAATCAAGAAAGAAGTAGAGGGGCTATTAAAGGTAAGATTTATATGTATAACCTAGTATGTGGAATGACTTTCAAACATAGTTTCTACTATAAAAAAGAATAAGCAAGTCAAGATTTGTATAAACTTCCAAAACCTAAATTTAGCAATTCCCAAGGATGAATTTGTCATGCCAATTGTAAATATGTTGATTAATGTAATAGCCAATTATAGAATTCTTACATTTTTATATGGGTATTTAACTTATAACCAAATCTTTATAGTCAAAGAAGACATCCATAAAACTACTTTTCATTGCCTAGGTGCAATAGGTATCTATACATGGCTTGTAGTGTTGTTCGACTTGAAAAATGTAAGTGCCACATACCAATGGGTGATGAATGCTATTTTCCATAATTCAATCGATAAAAATATAAAAGTTTATATAGATGATGCAGTAGTAAAGTCTAGTTATTTTGACTAACATTTGATTGATATGGAATAAGCCTTTAAAAGGATGAGATTCTGTAACTTGAAGATGAATCCAGCTAGATGTGTGTTTGGAGACTTAGTTAGAAATTTCCTTGGTATTATTGTATATCAGTAAGGAATTGAAGTTAATAAAAACAAAGTCAAGGTAGTTATAGAGATAAGGCTACCACAAAATAAGAATGAATTACAAAGCTTAATTAGTAAAATAAACTTCCTGAGTAGATTTATTGAGATCTTAACTAGGAAATTAAAAGCTTTCTTTCTTTTACTAAAGTTAAAAGACACTGATGAGTTATTCTAGGGTAAAGAACAACAAGCAGCCTTTGAGCAAATTAAACAAAGCTTGGCTAATCCACTTGTTTTAATACCTCTCATGCCAAGCAAACTATTAAAACTCCATATCTCAATAGCTTATGAGTCTATTAGTTGCCTTCTTATATAGGATGTTAAGGTTGGAACCAAAAGAGCTATTTATTATTTAAACTAATTGTTAAATAATGCTAAAACTAGATATACTCTGGTTGAAAAATTATGTCTTTCTTTATACCCTCCATGTATAAAAATTGAATATTATCTTTTGCCCAGGGAAGTTTTAATCATAAGCAAAGTTGACATAATAAAATATGCACTTAATAGGCTTGCCTCATAAGGAAGATTAATAAAGTGGGCCATTAAGTTGAATACTTTTACTTCAAAATATGTTCCACTTAGGGCTATTAAAGGACAAGCCTTAGCTAATTTTCCAGCTTAACATCCATGTCTTAATGTTAAGGACCCTTTAGTAGAAGCTAACCATTATGTACTGCTTAAACCTTGGCTGTTAAATTTTGATGGATCTAGAACTTAAAAGGGTGGTAGGGTTAGGGTCACTATTACAAGCTCAATAGGGCAAACTACCAAATTTATGTTCTTGCTAAAACAAAGTTGTTCCAACAATTAGGTTGAATATGAGGTTTTGATTATTAGACTTAGATTGTTGATATTTATAAAGGCTCAATTTATTCAAATAATGGGATATCCTTAGCTAATTATCAAATAACTTATTGGAGAATACAAATGCAATAATCTTAAGCTTTTAAGCTACTATGACATGGCTAATATACTTATCCAATAGTTTTCCAAAGCAATAGTTATGCATATACCTAGAGAGAAAAACATCAAAGTTATTCAAATACACGAAAGATGAAAGTGATTAGGAAATCCTCTTAACAAATGATGTTGCAACTATTAACCAACAACCAACTGCTAAGGATTAGAGGATGGAATTGATCAAATATCTAAAGAACCCTTCATCCCCAATAGCTTAAAGATATGTTTTCATAGATAATGATTTGTATAAAATAGGCCATGAATGTTTGTTACTAAAACTTTAGGTCAGTTAGAAGCTTTAAAAGTCATGGGAAAAATCCACAAGGGAATTTGTGGTTCTTATAGATTAGGACCTAAGATGAGATGGTCAATTCATAGGCATGGCTATTATTGATCAATAATAACATCTGATTATTTCAAATTTGCTTAAGGGTGTGAAGCTTTTCAATTGCATAATCTTATTTAAAGACTGCTAGGTGAAAAATTATATTTGGCTATTAAACCATGGCCATTTATGGTTTAATAGCCAAATAGGTAAAATTCACCTTCTCCCATTTAAGAAGCATGCCTTCATCATCATAGCAACAATAAAATAGGTAAAGGCACAACCAATAGTGAATTTCACAAATTGAAGTGATCAAATTTATCCAGTAATGAATCATTCACAAATTTGGCATTCTTTAAACCATAAAACATGATTAGTATACAATGTTCATAGGGGATAAAGTAGTGGCCTTTGCTTAACAATATGGCATCAAAATGATCCATTCAACTTCATATTATGCTCAAACGAATAGGGAAGTAAAGGCTACCAACAAAATCCTAATTGATATGATTAAGAAAGCCTCAGAGGATAAGCCTAGATGGTGGCACAAAGTCTTAGTCAAAGTAATTTAGGCCTACAAAAATTCTAAGTGTACTGCAACTTTCCCCTGTCATCATTATTTTCAATTGAAAGGATGTAAAGGGAAAAGTGTTAGCACCAAAATATAATGGCCTGGATTAAAACTTAGGCCTATGATTTAAGCTAAATTATTAGAGGACATTAATTGACCTAAGCTATATTTGTTGACAAGAAAGCTAAATTAGGCTTGAGACTAAATTGGACTTTTGAGGCTGAAAATGGGCTATAATGTCTTTAGGCCATGTATGTAATCCAATGGATTTTTTTTTTGAAATATTCAAACAAAAATAACCTAATAATGTGCAATTAGAATATCGGAGAATATTCAAATACTCCTAGGTAATTTTCACCCATTTAACCACTTCCTTATAGTTTAAGGATAAAGCCTATAGAATATGTTAGAGGCAACTAATCAGGATTAGCTACATACAAGAGAAATTCATGAGATTGAGCCTAGTAGTAAACCAAATCATTCAAAAGTAAGGGAGATTTGTGAGTTGACTAAGTCATAAAACATGTAGAATGTGACTAGAAACCCATGATCCTAAATTTTAAGGGTGAAGACATTATAGTCAACTGATGTGGTAAGTAATTAATAGATAAATAATTATTATTATCTTTAGAAAGAGCTAATATGACACCCATTTATATAGAAATTGTTGGCCATGATCCCACATTATGGTAAACATAGACCAAAGATTAGGGAGAAGTGGTAGAAATGTTTAGAAAAGTTAATGGCTAGTTTTAAGAACTATACAAGTTCATTTTACATATTGTGAGGGGATACATATCTAATCAGTCAAACATAAGTTTTTTAGTTTTATCTTCTACTTTCATATCTTTAAATTTTAAAATTTATTACTTTAGTTATAGCTTTTTTTACAATTTTTTTTTTTGCATTTCATGCCTTTTCTTCTTTTAATGTAACTTCCAATTGTAGGTATTAGTCACTTTTATTTATTCTTCAAATTAGGTGTGTCCTCTGTTAGCTTAAGAACCCAAAGCCAAGGAACAAAACCCCTTCTTTAATATGTCACTTGAACGTGTGAATCAAAAGCACAAGTTAGCTTATCAATTTAGTTAATCAAACCAAATTTGCAAGTAATAATTGCACATTTTAAAAATTTTAGGACTATAATGAGCCAAAATAATTTTTAAGTCTAAATTAAAGTAAAATTTTAAATACCAAAGGTGGACTTTTGTGTTAAAAAAATCTATTTTAAAAAATTATCTTTCTACTAATGTAACTATTTTTACCTTCACTACTTCCAACACTTGCAAGTTTAAGGTTTTATCTTAATCTAAGTTGGATATTAAAACATTTTCCATGCCAACTTTTTTATTAAACTCATTAAGCCACTTGTGAACCACGTTAAACACTTTTGATAGTAAATTAGTAAATTAGCAGCATTTGAGAAAATGATGATATTAAAAAAATTTTAAAAATTTTAAAAATATTTAAACCAAAATAATTTTTAGAACTAAATTAAAGTTTGAATGAAACTTGCTAAAGCAAAAATAAACTTTTGGCTAAAAGAATCTATTTGAAAAAAATTGACTTTCTACTATTGGAACAGTTTGTACCTTCACATTTTCCAATGGTTGTAAATTTAATTTGAGTAGAATTCTAGTCTCAAATTATAATGAATGGTGGACTACAAATGATTATCACATAGCCAAGATAGGTACAATATCAACTTAATCTCTTTGTAGCTACATGCCAATGATGCTAAAAGATCAATTTGGTGAGTGTATAACCATTAAATATTGAGGCAAACGAACCAATTGAAGGTGCAGGCAAGGGTTGTTTTCCCCAGTCCCACATTGACCAGTTGGCCTATGTTCTGTCAAGAAAGCTATTATAAAATTTGGAGTTGCCATATTCTCCAAAGCATGCAGCCACATGCTATGCGCCAAGTGAACTACTCTTGCGCCTTTTGGAAAATTTTTGAAGAAAGATAAAAGAAAGCTTTATTTGAAAAAATGTGTCCAGACTCATTTGTGATGTGATATATTTTTTGTAACACCATAATGCGTTAATCTCAACTAGTCTACATTTCGGCTTGATTCCATAAAATTCCAAAGAAAAGAGCAAAATCGTAATATTTTAATGCTATATGTGGGGGGTTTAAATGCTCATATTTTGCCCCATGGGTCTCGTGAACCCATCAATTATATTTTCTACTCAAATTTCATTTATACAACTCATATATAGCATAAAACAACCCATAAACCACATATATGAAGCCAAAAACCAGAAAATGCAATTTCTCAAAACAGGCCCAAAAGTCAGATTTTTCACTATAATTTTGGAAAATTATAACTAATTCTAGAAAAATGGAAATCAAGTAAACCATAGCTTTCTAGAAAGCTCTGGATGTTAACGTCACATTAAAAATAATTCCAGGACATGAATATAGCCTTTGGACCATGTTTGACATCGAAAAAGGCACAAAGGTCTGGCTGTCCTTGGTGATGATACAGTTTGCTATCATGAACTTCAAAAATTCATAACTCATTCCATAAAAATCCAATCTAGGCAAACTATACTAATTTGGAATTTCGACTTCAAAAACTGATAGAATAATAATGAAGGTTGACTGGCTTTCCTGATGCTGACACAGAACTTCAGAAAATGATTCTCCCTCTACAGACCTCCAATTGAGGTGCTTCCTAGTATAGGTCACTGTGGATGTTTAGTTTATGCCCATAAAATTTTATGACAATTAAACACTATTTGGCCCATAAATGACACAAATCAAATTTTAGACCAATTGTACAGTACACTAACCAAAACAAAAAAATTCTCTAATTTCAAAAATTTGCCAAATATTTCTTAGATCTTTAAATATTTTGTATTTTAGCTTTCCAAAAAGCTTTTAACAAGCTTGAGATGCATGCCAAATTTAATATCAAGAAGAGCTCATTTGGTCATATCTTGACATAGCTCACGAATTTGACAAATTTGACCCCATATATGGTTCAAAATGGAGGTAAATAGTTTCCTACATGTTCTAGCACCTCTTGGGCAAGTTTAAAAGCATAAACACAATATATGTGAATTGCCTAAGTAGTCCAAACCATCACATATCTCAAACTCACTATGCTATACACAAGAATACACTACTACATACAAGCCACCAAGGGGCCAAATCTCATATTTCTATTGCTTTGGCTCTACACATGATTCACACATCATTTATACATATTTTTTCACTTGCTTAAATATTTACATCTAAAAAATAACATATACATATGAATATTGACATCCCTTTGCATTAAAAGCCATACAAAACTATGCAAAATGCTAAGAGATGGCCATTTATGCTTCATGACCTCCAATCTTTAGCTCTTGAGCTCCACCTGGACCATATGAAATAGGAGAGGGAAGGGGGTGAGATTCATGAAATCTTAATAGCTCATACACTCATTTAAGAAAGCAATCAAGACATATAAACATGTCAAAACATGCAAGTAGGCATCCAACCATTCAAAGTTATACCACACATGATTTACATGATATGAAAATTATATCAATGCCAAGAATAAGCTCTAAGGATTTTTGGTCTAACCTTACCCTATTTTAGGGACTTTTGGATTGGCCTCACACTTAGTCTAGGGACTTTTAACTTAGCCTCACTTATTCATGAGACTTTTGGCCTTGTCTCACCTACTTTTATGGACTTTTGACTCTACCTCACTCATCATAATGGGCTTTTAGCACAGCCTCACTCTTTAAAAGCAATTTTCACAATCCAAAATATAAGCATATTGGTACTAATGCATCAAGGCAATATCAAATAGCATATCTCATAATACTTGTGTACACACAAGCATACAATGACTATCATACATCCAAGAATGCAACAAGAAAGAGTGAAGAGCTACCTTACAAGCTAATACAAGCCTTCCCTTTCAACTTTTCTTCTCCTTTCTTGGTCTCACAATCACAACTAGATAGAGCTTGATCTCTTAGGCCTAGACACAATAAATAGCATGCAATTAGTCTCTTATAACTCAAATAAACACTTACAAGGCTAGGGGATTCTTACATTAAGTCAAACTCTACGAGGAATTTAAGAATCCCGAGTTTCTCCTTCTAGAATTTCACTACCTCTTCTTCTAATTCCTTTTGCATTTCTTAACCTCTCATACTCTAATTCAAGGGTTTCATACTTGTTTTAAGTCAGAACAGAGCCATACTACTCAACAACTCATGGAAAAGGGAGTTTAGAAGGAGAAGGATAAAGTCTCAAGAAGAAGAAGCACGAAAATCTTTAAAGATTCTTACCTTTCTTTCTTGGTTTCCTTCCTTCTCTCTCCTTGAATTTTCTCTTGTCTTTCACTTTCTCAAGCCCTTTTTCTCTATTTTGGTCGAAGCTTACATCGGTTAAAGAGGAAGAGAAGTTTATGGGGTTTTTAAGAAGCAAAAATATACTTTTTTACGCTTTTCTGAACTCACCCTTGCTATAGCGGAAAATAACCTTCGCTACAATGAGCACGTATTAGTCTCAGGCCCTTGTTCTCATTACAGTGCGCACTATTATGAAGAACTTCCTAATTTTTGTATGGAATACTCGAACTCGCTCTAGCTAAAAGCATTCTTGCTATAGCGAACTGGTACATTCACTATAGCTAGCTAGATTCTCGCTATAACGAACAAGTACATTCGCTATAACTAGTAAACTTAGAAAAATTTTAAAAATTCTAGTTGTTATATTTTTTAACAAATTTTTATTTTTTTATTTTTCATAATTTTTTAACTTTCTTGGATGTTGTGCTATTGATACGGGGTCTTACTTGGTTTTAATATATAAAATAGATATTGTGGGCGTCACGTGATGGTGGCGGATGTCGATTTTGTAGGCTTTTTGGGAGAGGCCCAATAATTAAGTGAAAGCTTTGTAGTAATTTAAGTGTAATTTTTTTATATTTTTGTTATTAAAATTTTTAAAAAGTGAAAAATTATTAAATTAAAATATAATAAATATATAATTTAACTAAAAAATTATACATGTTTTTTCAATTATATAAGAATTTGCTAATAAAAATATAAAAATTTATATAACTTTTTCCTTGCATTACTTTGTTCTACTTTTCAATAAGTTGTGGTTTTCTAAATTGGTGGCCCAATTTTAGTAACAATAAGCATATATCCTGAAACCACATTTAGTTTTATTAAATCATTACTGCATTTGTTTCTTCAAAGTTTAGTATAATCTCAACATTGTACTTATCTAAATTTTCTTCTATGCTGATAGTTTATAAAGCTATCTTATTAAGCTTAATTAATTTAATAAAAAATGATATGACTTGGTGGCATCTCATTTTTTAGATCATTTTTTATCAAGCTATTTGTTTTCTAGAGAAAAAAAAAAGTTTAGAAAATTTTTCTAATAAAAAAATAATT
The DNA here is from genome assembly GCA_032878935.1 of Erythrophleum fordii. NCBI lineage: Eukaryota > Viridiplantae > Streptophyta > Magnoliopsida > Fabales > Fabaceae > Erythrophleum > Erythrophleum fordii. The sequence continues at coordinate 400,083 of JAVQMF010000025.1, read as the reverse complement.
CAATAATAAATTTTTGTGTTTTTTTAAAAAAGTTATTTTTTATATGAATTACAAGGAAAAATCTTGGTGATAAATGATAAACAATGATGGCAAAAAAGTACTTAGTGATGCGATGCAGTTCATATTCTTATAGTTTGGATTTGTCAAGAGATGATACAAATTGTACATCTCTTATCATGGGGTCTAAAGCACTATATAGGAGCTCACACTTGATTTGTTTAGTCTAGTATTTGTATTTTTTGTTTTTTGTTTTATGAGCTATATAAATGATCCTTTCATTCTTCTAGATGCTAGTGGTATTGTATAATTCCTCAATATAACTAACTTAGTTATATAGACTAAATGGATTTTTCTACTCAATCATTAAGTATTTAGTCATTGTTTACTTTACCAAAGTCTATGTTGGTATCAGAGCCACAAGGGAAACACCATGAACAATCAAGGAACAACAACACTAAGGGCTTGTTTAGTATGATGTATAGGATAAGGTTTCATAAGATAAGACCTAATAAAATTTTAAGACTATGCAATGTTTAGTGTGATACTATATAAAATAATGTATTGTATAAGATAATGCTATTATTTATTTGGTGATACACTGTATAACATTGGATAGAACAAACATTAACCCTTTTGATAAAAATATCCTTTTCTTATAAAATATACTATATTTATCCAAATTTATTTTATTATATTAAATTTCAGGGAGAGTACGAGCGAATAGTGCTACAAATAATGCGTGGCAACCTAGGCAGCTTGATTTCATCTTGTCATATAGAAATAAATAGCTAAAAAAATAAAGTATGTAGACTAGGTTGGGTTGGCCATGTTAGTTAATTTTAGCCAACTCGACCAGATCTTATGAATTTTTTTTAAAAATATTTATTTTATAATAACTTATATGAAAATTTTATTTTTTTAGGAGTAAAATATAATTTTATAAGGACTTATATAAAATTTTTTATTTTTAAGAGTCAATTTATAAATTTTACCAAATATTAAGAAAAAAAAGTGGTTTAGCTAATTTAAGAAACCAATCTAGCCTAATTGTATACTAAACTAATTAGACCAAGCTCGATACTAAATCAATTTTTGTGTGACCCATCTCATTTGTAATACCATAATTTCTAACTCATCTCATGCTGTTAAGCAACTCAATTCTATGAATCATATAAGTTTTCAATGAAAAAGGCAATAAAATTTTGATTATTTTTGTATTGTGTCGCATATAAAAATTTCATTCGATGCCACGTGGACCATGTAAGCTCATAAAACACATTCATATATTTAATTACATGAATACAACTCATTTGTATTATCAAAAGTGGCTACATCTTAAGAAACTCGAAGGGAAGTATGAAATATACATATTCACTTTCAGTCAGATTTTGCTCAATTTTGTCACCAACTTTGGAAAATTATAACTAATTTTAGAAAAATCAAAATTATACATTCTTAGTTATTCTGGAAAGCTACACATGTCTACTTTAGGCTAAAATATTTTTAGACTATAACATCTAACACAGAGGATGTTTGACATTTGAAATGGTCTAGAGGTTAAGCTGTTCAATGGTACTGTCACAGAATTTTGCAACAAATTTTAAAAATGTTCAATTAATTCCAAAAAAAATTCAATCCATGTAAATGATATCAATCTAAAAAGTTGTGAATGTTAGCTAGAGGAAAAAAATAACTCAAGACCAACTTAGGCACGCCTAGACCTTGAAGTCTAATTAAATAATAACTGAGGTTGGATGAAGTTCCTGATACTGGACAGATTCTTTGAAAATTCATATCTCCCTTTCTAGAAATCTAAATGAGGTGCTTCTAGTAACAAGTCACTATGAATTTCTAGTTTCTTTGTATAAAATTTTGTGGTAATTGAACATCATTTGAGCCATGTGTGATAGATTTCATTTTCAGACTTGAGTGAACAGTGACATGACCAAAACCAGAAAAATTTGCCAATTTTGAAAATTCATCGAAAATTCCATACTTTAGCTTTAAAAAATGCTCTCAATGAACTCTAATTGCATGCTAAATCTCAGATCAAGAAGAGCTCATTTAGAACAAAAGTGACATAGGGTTCCAAATTGATAAATTTTGGCTCCATATGGGATACCAAAATATCCAAATAGCTTTCCTTGGGGTTTGGCATCTCTTGGGCAAGTATAAAAGTATAATTAGGACTTGTGTAAGCTGCCCAAATGGTTATAAACTACATGCATCTCATTTTGGCCATCTCATCCACACATGTGCATAATTCCATAAACTCATTCAAGAAGCTACATTATCTATACATACTCAATTTGTATTCTAGTGGTCACATAATACATTCTCCCATTTGAACATAACATGTTATCATAATTACATATGTTCCAAAGGTCATAAACCATATACAACAATAATTTACGTTATTAAACATCATTATGGCTTTAAAAAGCAAAAACTATGCATATTGGTGTCAAACTCTTCTCTTCAAGGTGGTTGGCTTCAATTACTTTGTCCACTTGGTCCACCTAACATGTTAGAATATTGGAGAGGAGGGAATGAGATTCAAAGAATCCCAATAGCTCATCTCTCTTTCAATCACACATAATGGATGCAAACAAGTCTCATAAATGCATGTATAGTCATATTGACATATGCAAACATTCAAGAGACATTTTCATCATTTGAGAAAGTCATACATAGCATACAAGGGCTTGTCAAGCAAGTGGATTAACCTCACCTAATTTCTTATGGATGTTGAACTTACCTCACCTATTCTTTAAGAGATTCTTGGACTCAACCATGCTCTTGGGAGTCTATTTTGCTTTTGGGAAACTCTTTGCTTTGTCTTAACTAATCTCAAGGATTCTTGGCTCATCCTCATCATGGAAGGGTTTTTGGTCTCACCACACTCACGCAAACTCAAGTACACATCATAAACATTATATAAAACTATATTGTAATATCATGGCACCATGGAATCAAAGTCATACTAGAACACTTTTCATAACTTAAAAATACACATACACACATTCAAAGACAAGTTAAGCACACATCTATGCATGAGAGAAGGAGGAGTGAGCTATCTTGGAAACAATTACACACTTTTTCCCTTGAATATCCCTTCCTTGCTTTGGCCACGCGCACACACACAAATGTGAGGAAGATTTTTCTTGGCCTAGACACAATTTATGGAAGCCAATTAGGTTCATGGACTCAACTCTAAGGCCATAAAATTTACTTAGACACTAGCTTGGTCTATAACCTCATTATGGTTCTATAATTGCATCTAATGAAGCAATACCTCTTAAATAAATTCTAGGCTCCATTCTTTCTTTCAAATATGATTCTTGACTCCTTTTAAAGCCTCTTGGAGTCATCACATAATTAAAACCAAGAGCCTAACTACATGTTGCTTCTTTAGGTCATAATATGGAATATAAAACACCAACTCACTTTCTGAGTTCTAAATTTTTCCCAAGGTTTGCTCTTATTTTCATTCATCATATATGACTCAAAAATGAGTTTAGAAAATTTTAAAACTCTCTTTAGCTATAAGAACCTTTCTTGGTCAAGACTAGGAGCATTCTTGGCTTCCATGGAGTTTGCTTTGTTTTCTACATGTAAGATGCATATGGGGGACTCTTAAAGATCTTAGGAACTCATTTAAACATTCATTTGGGCTTAGGAATAATTATATCAAATCCTTAGGAATAATTATATCAAATCAGATTTTCAAGGGAAACCATGAAATCCTAGGTTTGCAACCTTGAAAATCCATGGCCTTTTCTTGAATTTCTTTGCATATTCTTACTCTCCTCCCTTAAATTCATAGAATTCACCCTTGGTTCTCCTCAAAATCCCAGCCCTCTAGCATCTTCATACATGAGGCGAAATATGGAGAAGAAGGGGAGGTAGCTACTATGGGATACAAGATTTACCTTGTTTTCTTGCTTTTTCTTACTTGAATCTTTGCTTTCTTCAAGCTTCTCTTCAAATCCAAATTTTCCCCTAAATTTATCCCTTCAAACAGATTTTTAAACTTCATTTTAAACATAGGAAACAAAGGAGAATGAAGGAGAGGAGGTTTGCATGGAAAAAAGCATGAAAAACTATCAAGAAACCATGCCTTAAAGCTTAGATTTCTCCTTCTTCTTCTCTCCCTTTGGTGCACCTAAACCCTAGCCTTCTTCTCTGAAATTAGGAAGAAAATTCTGAGTCTAAATGAAGGAGAGAGTGGGGCGCCACTTATATATAGGGGGAGGGTAATGGTTTTTTCAAAAATTTTCATTTTGCCCTTTGTTCTTTGCATTTTTGTTTCTCTTTTGTTTCACCTCCTTTTTGAGAACCGTATTTTCCATTATAAAATTTAGGTTCACAATTTAATGAAATGCCTTTGGAATCACTCAAATCGAAGGTAAAACCTTCCTGAACAAATTTGTCAAACTTTAGGTGCACCGACATTGAAAAATATTCACCGGAGGGGATTTAATTGTTCAAGAGCTTCCTATGGTTTTCAGGGCATCTGAGAACTCTGAAAAACTCAAAAATTTCATTTAAAAAGCCCTCCTATGTGAATTCCAAAATTTGCTCAAAATTACGAAAATGCCATTATATTTCGTAAGATTTCTGTCAAAATTTGTTTCTTCATTCTAGCTCTGTTTTTCCTTTTGTCTAAGCCTAGGATTCTCATTTTTAGAAGTTTAGAATGCTTCCCGAATTTTTTAGGATTTTACCTAAGTCATTTCAAGGGACTTCCTTTTATATCTGGTGAATTTCGTTCGTTGATGGAGAAACCATATGTTACGTTTCTTATGTTTTCTCTCGTTTTTCAGAAAACCAAATATTACACCAATCCTATTAATTTTTTTTAAAAAAGTACTTTATAAGGACTTATAAAAAATTTTAATAGAAGAATAAAATTTTATAAAGACTCATATGAACATTTTATTTTTTTAAGGTCATTTTATAATTTTTACCAAAAATTATTTTATAGGAACATATATGAAAATTTTATTTTTTAGGTCATTTATAACTTTATAATTTTTACCAAAAATTTAAAAATAACCAAACTAATCCAATTCCAACTAATACTAATTAAACTCAGCTAAACCCAAACATTAAGCTTAGAAAAAGAAGCTTGGTGCGAAATCGGGCCGAACATTAGACTATTCTAATGCCCGACCCATGATCACCCTTATTGGGTTAGGCTAAAACCAGACCCAATCTAGCCAATGAATATCTCTATAAGTGAGAGATTAAAATAAAAAAGTATTAATAATGCCTTATACATCAAAACCTAATAAGGCCTAATCCCATCCTCAATGAATGCTTAGGTGATACATCATTTTAATATATAAGTGAGGATTGATGTATAATCTTATACAATATATTACTTACCTCAAACAAGTGATAAGTTTATAATATATTGTATTAGTTTATATTATCAGGTCTTATATGGTAGACCAAACAGGCCCTAACTGGATCAACTATCAAACAAGTATCAGAGTCCTTGTTGCCTTCTCTGGTTAACTTAATCAAAGCTACTTTCTTCGTTTCCTTTTTAAATTAAGTGTTTCCTGTTAAGATGGATAGAGGGAACTACCTTCTATGGCATCAAAGGAACAAACTCAATGGGTTTGTTCTAGGTACTAAAACTTGCTTAGCTAAATTTCCCTTTGATGATGTAGAGAAGAAGAAAAACCCAAATTTTAAAGAGTGGGTGTCCATTGATCAACTTCTCCTCAAATTGCTCTATCACACAATGACATTAAAAGTCATGTCTTAGATGCTCCACTGTCAAATGTCTAAACATTTATGGAAGCCATAAGGGATTTGTTCGAAGTTCATTCTAGATCTAGGATCAGTTTCTGCAAAGAGGAGCTACAATGAACCACAAAGGGGTCAATGAGAATGGAACATTATTTGAAGAAAATGAAGACCATTATTGATAGCTTGGCATTAGTTGGTAGCCTAATACCTATTAATGACTTGGTAACTCATATCCTCACTGGTTTAACTCAAAATATAACCTGATCTTGGTCCAACTTTCTAAAAAAGACAACCTTACTTGGATAGATTTACAAGCCTTTCTTCTTGCCTTTGAGAGTTAGTTGGAGTAGCTAAATTCCTTTAGCTTACTAAATTTGGCTAGCTCTTTACCAATATGGTCAAAATTGACAAATCATTAAAAACAACTATAGGACTTTGGAGTAATTCTAGACAAAGGAATTTTTAAGGGGGTAAAAGCTAAGGAAGGTTTAGTAAAAATACAGGTAAGCCTACCTGTCAAGTGTATGGTAAGATGACAAATCATACATGGGAACTCCACCTGAGCATAATAGAGCTAGTGAACACAACTTTAAACCTTTATTGCTTCACCAAATATAGTTAATGACGTAGCATGGTATGTTGATAGTGGAGCAAGTCATCATGTCACAAATGATACAACTCATACTAAACAAATAGTAGGGCATTCTAGTAAGGCACAACTACTTGTAGGAAATGGTGATAAGGTTGAAATTAAGAATGTTAGCATTACTATATGAAAAGAAAAGAAATTAATTCTGAAAGTTATTTTGCATGTGCCACAAATCACTAAAAATCTTATAAGTGTTTTCAAACTAGTATTTAATAATGATATGATAATTGAATTTGAACATCTAAACTATTATGTGAAGCACAAGATCATGTGAGCAACTTTGCTGCTAGGGAAGCTTGAAGGAGGTTTATATAAAGTTCAAAATTCTCACCTTTCCTTATCCAAATCACCTACTTTATAGCCACTATCATCAAATCCACTTTGTAATTCTACCTTACTATTAAAGAAAAATGGCATAGAAAATTAAGCCATCCATCAAATCAAGTTTTGTCTAAAGTATGGCAATAGTGTAATATCAAACTTAATGCTAATGAAACTCCTTTTTCTATAAAGCTTGTCAGTATGGCAAATCTACTCTCCTATTTAAGTTGTCAAAATCTAAAGCTAAAGTTCCCTTAGACTTAATTCTTACTAGTTTATAGGGACCTTCACCTATTGTTTCAAAAGATGGATACAAATATTATATCTATTTTTTTGGTGATTTTAGCCCTTACACTTGGATTTACCTTCTTAAGAACAAGGGAGAAGCCTTAAATGCCTTTGTACTCTTTAAAAAGTTAGTTGAAAATCAATTTGAAAGGAAAATTAAAATCTTACAAAGTGACCTGGGTAAGAATTTAGAAATTTTTTTAGCCTTCTAAAATGTTCTAGCATAATCTTTAGACATTCCTACTCTTATACCTCCACTCAAAATGGTTGGGTTGAGTGTAAGTATAAGCACATAGTTAAGTTAGGTCTCACTCTTCTAGCTCAAGTTCTATTGGTGGGATGCCTTTCAAATTTCATTTATCTTATAAATAGATTACCCAGCTTAGTTTTGTAATGCAAATCCCTATTTCTTCAACTTTTTCTAAGAACCCTAGATTACACTAGTTTAAAACCTTTTGGTTGCACTTGTTATCGATATCTAAAACCACTAAATTAGCACAAATCACAATTCCCTGCTCCTAAATATGTTTCTCTTAGATACAATAGTTCACATAAAGGATTTACGTGTTTGAGTTCCATAGGAAAATTCTACATTTCTAAACATGTCACTTTTAATGAGGATGATTTTCCTTTCAAGTTTGGTTTTCTAAACATTAAACAGTCTACAAAATTCAACATTCAGCCATTGCATTTTTTCCTTCATAGTTGTAACATCATAAGCCTTTTATAATTTTTCCTATTTCACCTATATTAGCCTTTCTTACAACAAGTTTAGCTTTTAAAGAAGTTCCTCACGTACTTAATCAAATTCACTTATTGTACTTGATGCTATTACTAAGTCCCAAGACTTGCATTCTATCACTCTTACTATTTCTCCTGCTATTGTTGTGCCTAATGTTACTATGCCTATTACAGACAATTCTTCTTCTACCTTTACTTTAAATCTTGTTTCAAGCTTAGAGTCTAATAAGGTGTTAGAGTTGCCCACACAAGGACATCATATGATAATAAGAAGCAAGAATGGTATAGTTAAACCTAAATATCCTTTTGTAGGTTTATCACAATTTCAGTTGCAAAATTTAGGTGAACCTTCTATAAAAAAGGAAACCCCCCAAGTTTCTCATTGGAAGAAGGTAATGGTGACTATGAGGCTTTCCTTAAGAACAATACCTGGGTTTTGGTTCCTTCTGAGTAGAACAAAATATTATTGACTCCAAGTAGGTTTTTAAGACCAAGTACAACTTAGATGGTATAGTACAAAGGCACAAAGCAATATTAGTTACTAAAGGTTTTCAACAAACTCCTTTAGTGGGTTTCAATGAAACTTCCAATCCAATGGTTAAAGGCTCTACAATTCAAATTGTGCTGATAGTTACAGTCATTCATAATTTGGAAATAAGGTAGTTGGATATCAATAATACTTTTCTTAGTAGGTTTTTGCAAGAGATAGTGTTTATAACCTAGCCATAAGGTTTTATTGATGCTACTAAGCCTGACTATATCTGTAAGTTATCTAAGGCACTTCATAGAGGTCTGGTATGATAGGCTCAAATGTACTTTGTTAAGTCAGGGTTTTTATAACACAAAGGGAGGTGCATCATTTTTTTTGGTTTAAATTTGAAAATCAAGTTATGATGCTACTTATCTATGTTGATGACATTATCGTCACAAGTAATATTTCTAAATCTCTACATCTTTTTATTCAAAACCTTCACAAGTTGTTTTCTTTCAAAGATCTCGGGTCATTACATTATTTTTTCAGTCTTAAAGCTATTAGAAATGATACATGGCTATATCTTAGCTAAACCAAATATATTGTTGATATCTAAAGGAAATTTAGCATAGTAGATGCAACACTATGTCTTACCATTGTGGTAGTAGGATAGTCATTATCTATTTCTAATGGTGAGCCACTATAAAATCCCACAATCTGTAGAAATGGAATTGGTGCCTTATAATATATCATTCTTATAGGACTAGATATTACCTTTGCCATTAATAAACTTAGTCAATTTTTTAGCTATCCTACTTCCCTTCATTGGTAAGCGATGAAGAGGTTGTTTACATACCTTAAAGGAACTAATACTTGGAGCTTACATATCTTATTTTTACTTATTTTGTAAATGTAGATTGGGCTTCTTGTCATGATGATTAAAGATTTATGGTAGGCTATTATGTGTTTCCTAGTCACCCATGTGCTTCCTAGTCTTCTAAAAGACAAAAAGTGGTTTCATGGTTTAGTACTGAGTTTGAATATAAGGCTCTTGCTAATCTTGCTGTAGAATTGGTTTAGATCAAATCCATGTTGTTAAAACTTGGGTTTTCAACTCCATAAGCTCCTGTGATCTTGGTGTGACAATCTTACTGTTAATGCTTTAGCATTAAATCTAGTATTTCATGCTAAAATTAAGCAAATAGAAATTGATGTCCATTTTGTTTGTGATCAAGTTTTGGCCAAGGATCTTTCCATCTTTTATGTCCTATTAGCTAATTAAATTGAAAATTGCCTCAGTAAACCATTGTTTCATTCTTATTCAAATTGTTTTACAACAAACTCAGGTTAACTCCATCACCTTCTTGTTTGAGGGGGGCTGTCATGAGATGATACAAATTGTACATCTCTTATCATGAGGTCTAAAGCACTATATAAAAGCTCACACTTGATTTGTTTAGTCTATTATTTGTATTCTTCATTTTCTATTTTATAAGTTATATAATAGATTCTTTTAGATGCTATATGGCACTATATAATTCTCTTTGATGTAACTAACTTAGTTATATAGACTTAATGAACTTTTTTACTCAGTATCAAGCTTAGTGTTTAAAATATTCATTATTTACTTTACCAAAGTATATATGGATCCAACTTGAACTCGAAACATGGACTATAGCCGCAACTAATCAACTTGAGAAAAGACCTTAATATCATTTGTAGATTACCTATAAATAAATTTTGGACATCGTGGTATAATTTATATTCCAATATCTTCTATACCCATTGAACAATTATTGACTTTAAGCTTTAGAGTCTTTATAGGAACATTCATTCTCTCAAGAGCCATATCGATTCATAACAAGGAAACTTAGAATGTAAACTTTTGGTGTTGCTATAGAAAAATCACCACTAAGAATCTAGTATTTTATAGTGAATGGTGAACTTAAGTCTTTGGCCATCAATTGAGCATTGTGTTCCAATTCTTCTGGGTGATGATACCTATCAATTTCACTATGTTCAAGTCAAAATAACATCCTTATCTAAAAGTTTCTTACATCTACTACATTTTGTGAGTGTCTTCATAATCCTTCTTCTGACAAGGTATTTCTTCCTTTATTTTTAAAGTTTTATTACTATTTTCTTATAGAAATTGGAGGAATTTGCAAATAGTGAACTATATTGTCTCTCTCAAGGATAGCTTCAAATCTTGCTCCTTCAGCTAAGTTCCAAGATTTGCCAATAAAGCAACTAATTAGCTTGCTAAGCATTTGGACGAAAAAATGTGCCTCTTTGGTTAAAATTTCTTTCCCCTATCCTTTCTTTTGTCCATCTTGAATTTGGATGCTGTTGGTTGTAAAAAGGGATTGGGTAGTTAGTTTTACCCATCCATAGTTAATCTTTGTTTTCTTATTTTGCTTTGGTTCTAAACTTGTGTTACTTTGTTATGTTTGTTTGTTCTAGTTTGTTCATTTTTGAATGAATTTCATTTTGACCGCAAAAAAAAGTTTTACAATTATTTTCAATTGAGAAAGATGTTGCATGTAATCATATTTTCTTTCTTAGTTGCACAAAGTGTTTTTCAATTTATATAAACTAGAAAGCATGTGTGGGATAAAGATTAGTGAATTCTACTCTTACATGATGCAATCAAAGTAAGATTGAGAACTCATGCTTCTAATACATCTATTTTTAATATTTTTACTAAAAAAATTGATAATCACATTTAAGATTTTTTTTTAAAAAATTAATAAGTTTGTGCTAAGGAGAGTGGAGTTGGAGGAGGGTTCACATCTAGTGGAGTTAAACTTGTTAAATTTATGCTAATGAGGGTCATTTCTTATCTTTAAAATTATTTTTTATTTTTCATTTTTATTTTCATAATAACAATTCTACCTGGCAAACAGGTTCTAAGTATGTATTTTTCTTTCTTAACATTGCATCAATAGCTAACTATTATAATAACCTTTATACCTTATTCTCAAAGTTGCTTTTTCTGAGACATGATTTTTCAATGGTATAATTGGTACGATAGAAGAAAAAGGAAAAGAATGGAAATAGTATAAGAAAAAGAAAAAAAAAAGAAAAAAAATGAATAAGTTATCTTTCAATTTGTTTGGTATAATAGAAGGTTAAAAAAAGAGACATTTTCTTTCCCTTCTTTGGTTTAATGAACATAAAAGAAAGAAAATATATGCACATAAAATGTCAAATTATTTTATTATATTCCATCTATTTAAACATATTTAGAATAAATTACATAGGCTTTTTTTGGGTTTTTTTAAAATTATACAAATCTATTCTTTATTTTTAAAATATACATTTTAGTCCAATTTAACATTTTTTTTTACTCAAATACTCCAAAAAAATGTAAGAGTAGTTAATGAAGAGTATTTTAGTTAGAACATTTAAAATTGGATTAAAATGTAATGTAATTTTTAAGTTAGAGGAAGTTTATGTATATTTTGAAAATATAAGAGAAATTGTAAAATTTTAACAAAATTTAAAAAGAGTAATTTACTCATATATTCATCATGAATATAATATATTTCATCTCTATTCATTTATATTAATATAAAATAAAAATTACAATTAAAGACTCAAATCATATAAAACTTATAAAAAAAGACCTCATTAAAAATTGAAATTTACCTTAAAGAATCACAATTATTATCAGGTTTTAAGAGATTTATCATTGATTTTGAACTTTTTTGCATTCAATAATAAATCTTTTAAAATCAGTAGTAAATCTCTTAAAACCTTATGTTAAGTGTGATTCTTGAAAATAATTTTAATTTTTAAAACCTTCTATTATAAATTTTATAGAATCTAGGTTGTTGATTATAATTTTTCCAAATATAAATATACATTTCCTTTCCAATAATTTCCTTTCCCTTCTATTTATGCAAATTGAACAGAAAAAAGATAGAATTCCTCTCCCATTTTCTTTCCATTCCTTCTTATTTTCCCTACCAAACAAAGTATAAGTCATAGACATGCAAAAACGCCATACGCAAACAATGGATTCAATAATGTTGCATGACAATACATAGACCCATTCTGCGGTGAAGAAAAATACTTTTATTTTAACTTCATATGTCAAGTCGAACGCAAAAGAGATCAATATACTAAATTGCTAATCAATAGAACAAGAAAAACATCATTCAAGAATGACTTCTTTAATAGCTCTAATCAAATTTAGTTCCAATTTAAATCTCTATCTCTAAACAGCAACTGCAGATATAAAATACTATTAAAATATTGGAAAAAGAACTCTATAGCAAATGCTCATTTTAGGAATGGCACAGTCCGAACAAAATGAACACTACCATTTGTTAACTATTGAGAATGTTCATGTACCATGTTACAAAAAGAGTACATTTTATAGGACTAATGATAGGAAACATTAAAGTAATAAAGGGAAATATTATGCGAATGTAATTAGTACTTCATTCTATCAAAGATCTTTGTGAATCACTATAAGGAAGGTGCGTGATTCTAGCGGTCATTTTTCGGTTATTTTTTTAAAACCGTCAAAAAATAAACCTTTCTCCTTAAAAAATTACCACAGTTAGTCCACAATAACAAGGTCACTGACTTAAGAGTCCACAACCTTAATGGAGAATTGGTGGTCAAACTTGGAAATGCCTATTAGTTGCTCTTGATTGGTTTTGGTTTATAGGTAAAGCAAAACCATTCTAAAGAAACAAAATTTATATTGTCATGGAGGACGAGCAATTAATGTTTTTTAATTTATTAAAAGAAAGAAGACTTAACCTGATAATTGAAAAGTGTGTTGCCCTTCTATTTATGTAAAATTTTTGTTCTTCTAATTTTTAATTTTTATAGTTTGAGTTGTAAATTTGTTCCTAATGTATTCTGAATCTTCATCTTACTGTAAATGGATATCACATAAACAAAGTTAGAACTTAGAAGGCAGTAGTACCAATTAGTGGACATAAGTATAATCACATTTATTAGTCTAGCTATTAGTCTGCTCACTCTTATGATCAGTCTGCCCCTACTTATACTATCCTATTCAATAATAAATCAATTTTATATTATTTTTGCTCACTCTATGATAGCTGTATTGTAGTAGTTTGGAATTTAGTGTAAGTCTATTGTAGCTGTATTCAGTATAAGGAATATTAACGTTATTTTGTTTAAATTCAATATTCCGCTTTCCATGGAGATATTGTTGCTTCTTTTATTATCAGAGGTCGTTGTGGTAAAGCAGAAGAAGAAATCTGAATTTCAATCTTTTGGTATTGAAGAAATTTGCTAAAATTTGTATCTATATTAATTATGGTAATTAGCTTGCAGTTACTTGCTATAGTTTTGGTGGCATGGCACAGGATCGACAATCTTCCACTGAAATGATCCAGTCTTTAGGTAAAGAGTATAAACACTGTCATTGTGTTTGATGAATGCCTAAGTGGGCAAGAACATTTATATCAAAATTCGCGAGTAACCCACTAATTTTGGGAATTTCTAAAGTGGCTTATAAAGCTGCTAAAATTTTCATATGCCCTTATACTATATGCTTTAAGATATGTTCAGAAACTAAACCTTAAGCCTTGTTTTTATTTATTTTCTAGATGGTAATGTTCTGATTTTGTAGTTTGTACAATATTAAGGTATGTGAATGTCAAAGTTCTGCTTATGAAACTAATTTCCTTGACCCTTGTTTTTCAGTTAATTATTTTTATTTTGCAGAGTTTTTTCCTTTTTAGGTTATTAATTCTTGAATAATGCGATTGAATTTGGTTGGTTATAGAGAGGCCAACTAGTAAAAGGAAATATGCTACTCTTCTCTGTGGATCAGCGACGAAGTCAAGCTCTTGAAGCACATGCTGCATCATTGGCCACATTTAGAGTAAATTCTGGCTTCTCTGATCTATTTTTATGGATTTTAAATGTAAGGCTTATTAAAAACATGTGTCCAGCTATGTTTATATTCCAATTAGGAAGCATGTGTGTGTATGGTATGATATGGGTTGTTCATCACAACAACACTTCAGGGTTTAAATATTGCAAATGAAATTCTGGAACAAGCAATAAAACTTGTTACCAATGATAATCTTGACATTGCTTGTGCAGTCATACAGCCGGTTGCTACTGAATACTGATAAGGTTAGTTATACTAATTTATTGTACTTGTGATCGTTATATCTAGCTTCCAATTAACTACAAAAAAATATACTTTTAGTGGCAACTAAAAAAAAATCGTCACAAAAGTATATTTTTAGTGACGACTTTATTAGGTTGTCACTAAAAGTTGTCGCTAAAATAATATTTTTTATTTTTGCAAAATCTTTAGTGGCGATATAAAAAAGTGGCTACTAAAACACTTTTTGTAGCGACAAAAATGTTATCACAAAAAATACTTTAGTGGCAACTCAAGCATTCTCGCCACTAAAAGTCACTAAAAGTGACTTTTAGTGGCGACATTATGTTGCCACTAAAAGTTTGACAAAAAATATCTAACATTTTTGTACTAAAACTTTTAGTGGTAACCTTGGTCGCCACTAAAAGTTTTTTATAGTGGCAACTTCTATATGTTGTCACTAAAAGTTTGGCAAATTTTTAGTTTAAAAATTTGTATACCAAAACTTTTAGTGTCAACATTTGGTCGTCACTAAAAGTTTAGCTAATTTTTTTTCTAAGACTTTAGTGACAACATTTTGTCATCACTAAACGTTTAATAAAAATATCTTTTTAGTTTTATGGGAAAACTTTACTGTCAACAGCACCATAAAAAGTTTGGCAACATTTTTTATTTATAAAAATGGCATTATTAAGACTTAAACTAAAAATCTTATAACAAATTATTAACACTTTAGTTGATTAAATCAAATAATTATATATATTATATATAACATATAAAAATAACAAAACTAATATATATACTATTTGTAATTATAACTATATTTTTAATTTGGTTATTTTTTTTAATTTTATAAATTACTTTTTCTAATTTGTTATTTTTAAGCCCTTTGTTTTTTTTTATTTTTAATAATGGAAATCCTATACTCTTAAATTTTAATCATCAATGGTTTTCAATATGAAGTAATTAGTAATTAAATATTTAAAGCTTATTAATATTTGTTATTTATATTAAAATTTTAATATATAACATTTTAAAAAATATATTTAATTATCATCAATTTAACTACAATTCACCTAAAGTAAGATCAACGAATTTTAAATTAGTACTTCCATTAGTTCAATAACTAATTTAGCTTTAAAAATATTATATATTTAAGATTTATTTATTTACAATTTAATATTGAATGATAAAGTCTTTTTATAATTGTATATATACATATATATATATATATATATATATATATATATCATTTTTTTATAAACAATTTTATGAAAATATAAAATGTCCCTAATTTAATCTTAAATTTCACATTCTCTCCTTTCTCCTAGTCACAAATCATATTTGTTTTTTCTTCTCTATTACTTATTCACACCTATACTTCTTTCTTTATTCAACTGTTTCTCTTATTCTTCAATTTTCAGATCTACATTTTCTTTTTCAATTCACCTATTTGTCATTTAAATTTGATATTAAAGTTTTGCCTACATATCTACTTCTTCTCTCAAATTCGAAGCCCTGTATTTTGCTTTAAATTTCCTTTCTTTTAAATTCAAATTTACATTTGTTTCACATTTGTATGCGTCATCTTCTCTCTTTTATTCAATGAATGAAGTGGGTGGTAAGAATAAAGAAGGGAAAGTGAGAAATGGTGTTAATTATTATAATCTCAAATAATATATTTATCACTTAAACTCTCTATATATATATATACCAATTATCAATTATTTCTTTGTATTAACTTTTTATCTAGTTTTAAGAGTTATCTAATTATTAATAAAAATAAAAAAATAAATTAAATAGATAATTGTATTATAATTATTTAATATCTAATTAAAAAGATAATATATTCATAAAGTTGGACAACATTTATTAAAATTATAATAATTATTTTATAAAAATTCATATTAATTTAACTTAAATAATCTCAAAGGATATATTTATTATATAAACTTGTTTCTTATATATGTAACATTTATTGGAAGTCTTTTTTAAAGATTCTTTATCTAATTTTTGGAGTTATCTAATCATTAATCAAACATAAAAACCCCTTTTATAAGATAATTGAAATAGATAATTTTATTTAAGATAAATACTAATCCAAAATGAAGACTACAATGAGCAAAAAGACATATTTTGAAAAAAAAAATATCATAACACTTGTTTATGAAATAAAAAACATTTTCCTCTTAAATTGGCTAAATTGAATAATTCAAAAAGTTTTATTCATTAAAATTTTCTAAAAATTTGACAAAGAAAGTATTTATTCATAACTCTAATTAATTTTTCAAAATACAAATAAATCAAAGAATACATAAAATTAATTTTTCAAAACCCTAACAACTCTTTTCGCTTACTCTTCTACCCCAAAAACATTTAATGGCAGTGTTTTTTTTTTAAAATCTAAAACATAACTGAAGCAGATGTTTAATAAAGACAATAACTCCTAAAATAAAGGAATAAATATAAACATATAAAATTGACTAAATTAAATAAATAAGACAAACAACAATAACTAAAATTAAAAAATATATCAATAAATTTGTGCTTTGTGGCTCTCTCGGCGTTGATAGTGACAACTTGTGTGTGTGTGGCGCGTTTTTTTTTTTTTGGGATCAATGACATCATTGTTGTGTTTATTTTGCTTGTTTGTAAATAAAAACTTTTTAAATATTTTTGACACTTCATTGCATGGTTTTAGAAATCTCATGATTCGTGATTCAAGACTTGTGATCCGACTCGATTCTGCAGGCAAATAATACGAACCCTCCTTCGAGTCAGAAAATTGCCGGAATCGTGTGTTTGAATCGTCAAAATTGCACAATTCGAGCTACAAAATGATGAATTGCATTTCGGCAATTCAAAATGCTACAACGTCATGGGTCTCGAAGTGAGGTCTTTCGTGACCCGTTTCTAGAAAGAAGATGATGCGTATTTTTTATTTTAATTTCCCTCAATGGGAACAACGTCGTTCCATTTAAAAGTAATACCAATTAGTCTCGTAGTCGTATGTCTCAAAATCACACATTCACTGATTCACAGCAATCACACGAAGACAATCGAAACCACACAATACATCACTTTTTTTGGTCCTTTGTGACGTGAAACGACACACATTCATTGAAACTTATTTGTCTTTGAATAGAATAAGATTTGCAAAGCAGACACGTCTCCTAAGATTTGCAAAGCAGCCGCAGCTCCTAAGACTGACTTTTTTTAAAAAAAATTTATTGACTTATATATGAGTTATCCTTTAGACAATTATACTATGACTTATAATTAAATTTTTGTCAATTTCTAGTTTAAATTTATTATTTGGTTTTAGTGATATATTTTTTTATGGTATATTTCTAACTATGTATTTGAATCATATGATTTATAATTGAAAAATTAACTTTTTAATTTACGATTCGAGTTGCAATTCAATAATTACTCTTCATTGACACTTAAATGGCGTTTAATGGTTAAACGGTGTAAATACAAATTGTGATATGCTAAATCGAACTTTGGTGTATTATTTTTTCTCTTGATGTGTATTCTTATTCATGGTAACAGAATTATTCATTTTACTGGGTATTTTTGCCTTGCTTCCCATTGAAGAATTGTTTGCCTCATGCTTATACTTTCTTTTGATAGAGAGGCGGCAGGGTTTGGGTCTGAGGTTCAGAGACACACTGTCTGGCTCTGCTTGTGTTTCTTGATAAAGAATCCGCAGGGTCAAAAGGTTCAGTTATGGAAGTACCCCTTCTTCTGCTTATATTCCCTGGTAATGAAGCTGCAGCAATTTCTGTTTTAGAGGCAAAACATTGACTCGCACTTCTTGATAAAGAGTTACGTGTTTTGCTTCGTCTACTTGGGTTCTTTTAACATGTAACTTCTACATGGTGTTAGCGTTTTAGATCTTCTACTTGCATTCCTTGACAAAATTGCTGGAATAGTAAAGAAACTATCATCCGCATTAAGATTAAGCTCTGAATAGAAAATCTCCTAACATCATGTCAAAGATTCAGAAACTACAGGCAAAGGGCAAGATATATGAACTTTAACGTGGTGTTTGGCACGTGGGTGTTTTAATTTTTCAAATATTTATAAATCTCATAACATCATGTCAAAGATAGAAATTGATAGGAGAGGCAGTTGATTGTTCACAAATTTTTAAATTTGTACTGTGGCTGCTACATTTAATACTAGGAGGAAAAAAAATACAAAAGGAAGGCAGAAATGACCATTTATATAATAGGTAGTGGAGTACAATGTGAATTAGCATGGCTTGTGCCGGTTGATCAGTTTTTACTTTTCAAATGGCAGAGGCAGTTGCATTGGAAAGGCAGGAGATATTTTAGTGTTTATTGGTAGCTCTTGGTTTTGTTGATAATGTCCCTAGGATTTTTATTTTCTTCTATCCCTTTAAGAATTTTGGTTGTTTTGTCAAATGGCAGAGGCAGTTGCATTGGAAAGGCAGGAGATATTTTAGTGTTTATTGGTAGCTCTTGGTTTTGTTGATAATGTCCCTAGGATTTTTATTTTCTTCTATCCCTTTAAGAATTTTGGTTGTTTTGTGGCGTAGGAGAGTGCCCTGATTATCAACCTGGAATGGATATTGATAATCATATAGTACCTCAAAATATTATTAATTACTAATGGTACACTGTGCACATCATTTTCAAAGGCTTCTTGTACCTTTTAATTATGCTAATACACGATTGATGATTATCACATATTTAAATGGAGGTGTAAGTGTGATTGAATTGCATAATTTAAAATTAGATACACCCATTGGTTAACAGGTATTTCTGCTACTTTTGAGGACAAAATATAAATCAAAATCAAAGTCAGTCATGTGCATTCATAACCTTGTTTGCTAATGTAATATTCGATCTTTTTAAAATTGAACTAAACCGATGAGATATAAAAAAAAGACCCTAAAATCAAAGGAATATGGGTTAAACAAAAATAGAATAATAATATAGATATCTAAAAATGAAGATATAAAGCAAAAGATACCTCGAAATCAAAGCCAAAATGATTGAATGAATTTAGCTATATATGCAGTGGTAATTTCATAATTTCAGGTAACTTTTTAAAAATTTAAAGGAGGGAGTTTTAAATAGTAAAATTAAGTTTTTCAGGATTTTCAAAGATTCTAAAAATCATAAGAATCTTTAGAATAGTCAAAACCCTTCCAGTATATATTTTAGGCTATCGGTTAATTTGAACTTTGACCGAATAATATGGGATAGCTCCAAAATTCATAAAATTGAAAGTAAATGTTTTTAATAAACTAAAGGACCTAAATTTTCATATAGAAAAATGGTTCTAAAAAAGGACCTAAAATAAGTGAAAATGAGAAAATTGAAGTTGAAGGGTAAAATAGAAATTATGGAAATTATTATAACTAACTCTCTTTCTTCTTAAAATAGGCCAGCCACATTCAAAACTCTTCAAAACAAAACTTGAAGCTTCTGGACCAACACAAGAAGGCACACCAAAGAGAGGAAGAAGAAGAAGGAAAGAAGGCCGAAGAAGAAGAAGGAAAGAAGGCCAAAGAAAAGTAAGAAAATATTCTTTTTTCATGCTCTTGCTTTCAACAACTTGATTCTCCTCTTTAAGCCCTTTTTTTTTTATGGTTTCGGTTTTTAGAAAGAAGCATTTTTGTGGCTGAATTGTTGAAGGAAGTAGAGAGTTTGAAGAAACCAAGCCAAGCATCAAATTTCTCTCTTGAAAAACTTTAAATGAAGGTATGTTTCATGGTAGGAATTTTGCTCTAGTTAGTTTATTTAACTAATTCATTCCATGTATATATACCCATATGGTAATCAATAAAGAATGTTTTTCCTCTCATTCACCTGATATGGTATCAGAGCTTTTCCTTTTCCCTTAACCTTTCGTACTTTTTCTCTCTTTCTCTTTCCTCTCTCTTCTCACTTTACACCTCATCTCTTTGACTTTTCTTCTACTTTCTTTAATGGCTTCCAATTCTTCTAAGCATTATGATTCATTGCAAGATCCTAGCAATTGCTATTATATTCATCCAAACAAGAATCCTACACTCGTTTTGGTTTTTCCATCTTTCTGATCCCAACTATCACCAATGGGTACAAGTAATGAAGATGGTGTTACTTTCTAAAAACAAATTTCAATTTGTAGATGGTAGCATCACTATTCCTATAGCTTCAGGTCCAATGTTTCTTGCTTAGGAATGTTGTAATACACTAGTTTTTTCATGGATCACCAAATCTCTTTCACTGACTATTGCTCAGAGCATTATGTGGATTGACAAAGCTTATGATGTTTAGATGGATCTCCATGATCGCATCTCCCAAGGAGATTTGTTTTGCATAGCTAAGCTTCAAGAAGAATTGTATCAGCTTCGCCAAGGTGAACTCTCTGTTTTTGAATACTTTACAAAATTGAAGATTGTGTGGGATGAGCTTTATAATTTTTGACCTTTGTCTCAATGTTCCTACAAAGCACAAACCTATATTGAGCAAGACTATGTGATTCGCTTCTTGAAGGGCTTAAATGACTGCTTCTTAGCCATGAAGTCACAGATCATACTTCTAGAGCCTTTTCCTCCTATTAATTGTGTCTTTTCTCTTATGGTTCAACAAGAACAAGAGATGAATTACATCGTCGATTCCAAGATCTGTCTTAATAAAACCTCTTCTACGTCACATTTACCTTCTAATGATTCTACTCTTGCTAAGAAAGGCAATGGCACTAATAAGATTTGCACCTACTGTGGTAAACCTCATCACACAGAGGATACATGCTATAAAAAGCATGGTTTTCCTCGTAGTTTTAAGTTTCGAAATGGATTTGTTGCCAATCAGCTTAATTTGATGCCTAATGCTAAAGATAATTCCTCTGTCTCTACCATTCCTGTGACTTCTATGACTCTAATCTCTACTCCTCCAATGCAGTTCATCAGGAACAATATAATAAACTTTTAGCTCTTGTTCAACCAGTGGCTCCTTCCACTTCTAACACATCAACTAAACAACTTAATTACATTTCTACTAATCCTACTACTTCAATGACCATGAACATAGGTACCTCTGTAATACTCTTGAATCACACTATTCCTCTTGTTGAACCATGGATTATTGATAGTGGTGCTACTGACCACGTTTGCTTTTCTCTATCTAGTTTTTCTTCTTATTAAAAAATTTATCCTACTAGAGTCTCTTTGCCTAATCATTCTATTGTTTATGCTTATTATTGAGGAACCATTCATTTGTCCTCTTTTATGTGTCTTACAAATGTCCTTTATATCCCTCAATTTACATTCAATCTTATATCAGTTTCTAAGCTTACTTCTCATGATGATTGTTTCTTACTTTTTCACTCTCATTATTGTTTCTTTTAGCTTCTAAACCCTTGGAAAATGATTGGTATAGCTGAGGTGTTTGATGGTTTATACTACCTTCACAGTCATCCAATACCACCTTTAATTGTTGGCACTCTCAACATATCATCCAACCCTCCAGTACCTGTAGACACTTTTAACTTGTGGCATTCTCGATTAGGCCATGTATCACCCTTAGTTTTCAATGTTCTTAATAAGCAATTTTCCTTTTTGACTTGTAAAAGCAATAATACCCCATGTGATGTTTGTCACTTTGCGAAACAGTGCAATCCTCCCTTTCCCATTAGTCATACCAAAACTTATTTTCCTCTTGAATTACTACATGTTGACATTTGGGGTCCTTTCAATGTTGTTTCTGTTCAGGGTTATCGATACTTTCTCACTGTTATTGATGACTTTGCTCACTTTACTTGGGTCTTACTAATGAAATAGAAATCTAAAACTCATTTTCATCTTTAGAACCTTATCACTTTTCTCAAAAATCAATTCTCTTGTTGTGTTAAGAAGTTCGCTCTGACAATGGCCCTGAATTTAACATGCAATCTTTCTTTCATACAAACATGTGTCGAAACCCCTGAGTAGAATAGTGTTGTTGAAAGAAAACATCAACATATCCTGAATGTTGCACGAGCTTTAATGTTTCAAAGTAATTCACCTACTTTATATTGGTCTTTTGCTATAACTCATGCTGTCCATTTGATTAATAGACTTCCTACCCCTATTTTAGATCAAAAATCACCTTATCAACTTTTATATAAAAAGCTTCCTGATCTTACTTCACGTAAAGTGTTTGGTTCTTTATGTTATGCATGTACTTTGACTAATTCTCACACCAAATTTGATACTCATTCTCGTAAATGTGCTTTTCTTGGTTTTCCACTAACTACAAAAATGTTTTATTCTGCTTGATTTGTCTTGTAGACAAATCTTTATCAGCAAAAATTCATTTTCTATGAATCCATATTTCCTTTTTCAAGTACAGGCCCATTACTCCCACTACACCATGTGATTTCTTTTCTTTACCCCAACCTACCCCACCTCTTGACTATTCTGACACTACTCCAGCCCTTTTACCTTCATCCTTTCCTTTAAACACTTTTGCACCTTATACTCTTAGCTCTCCACCTTGACATTCTTAACGCATCAGAAAAGCTCCAAGCTATCTCCATGACTATCATTACAACCTGCTCACCTCAGCTGCTTCAGTTTCCTTTGGTTCAAGTACAAAGCATCCACTTAGTACTATCATTTCTTATGATTGATTATCTTATTCCCATAAACATTTTACTCTCTCCATTTCCATTCCTATTAAACCAAAATCCTATCACCAAGTTGTTAAATATAAAGAATGGAGGGATGCCATGCAAGCTAAAATTTTAGCACTTAAGGAAAACAATACTTGGGTTCTGACTGAACTTCCAGTAGGGAAGTACCCTATTGGCTGTCATTGAGTTTATAGGATTAAGTACAGAGTAGATGGTTCCATCGAATGGTATAAGGTGCATCTTATTGCTAAAGACTTCACTTAAGTGCAAGGTGTTGACTATTTCAACACTTTTTCCCTAGTAGCAAAATTAACTACTATCCGTCTTCTTCTAGCCTTGGCCGCTGCACTTCACTAGATCCTTGAGCAATTAGATGTCAACAATGCTTTTTTGCATGGTGACCTTGATGAAGATGTTTATATAATCTTACCACAAGGATTTCATTCTTCTAAACCAAATTTGGTTTACAAACTTCAAAAATCCTTATATGGCTTGAAACAAGTAAGTCAATAGTGGTTTACCAAATTGTCTACAGCCCTCATTTCTTGTGGATATATGCAATCTAAGGCTTATTACTATCTTTTTGTTCAAAAGCAAGATTCTTCTTTTACAGCATTGCTTGTTTATGTTGATGATATGATATTAACGGGTACTAATAGATCTGAAATCAATAGAATTAAATAGTTTCTTCATGATTCATTCAAAATTAAAGACTTGGGTCCTCTTAAATTTTTTTCTTGGATTGGAAATTGCACGCAATCCTAAAGTTCTTTCCATCTATCAACGAAAGTTTACCTTAGATATTCTTACAGATAGTGGTTTTTTGGGATGCAAACCTAGTCTTACCCCAATGGATCATTCTACTAAACTTACTAAGGATGGTGGCACCCCATTAGTAGACTCCTCTTGTTACCGCAAACTTGTTGGTCACCTTTTGTATCTTAGTACCACTTGGCCAGACATTGCTTTCGCTGCTCAGTAATTAATCAATTCATGTCTGATCCTTGATCAACCCATTTACAAGCAACCTACCGAGTTTTTTGTTATCTCAAGAACTCTCCAAGCAAAGGTTTATTCTTTTCCTCTAAATCTGATCTCAAACATCATGCCTTCTCTGACTTCGATTAGGCAGGTTGCTTAGACACCCAATGATCCATCACTGGCTTTTGCATTTTTCTGGGTTGTGCCTTGATCTCTTAGAAATCTAAGAAGCAAACCACAGTATCTCACTCCTTATTTAAAGCTTAATATCGTGCTCTTAGTGCTGTTACATGCAAAGTCCAATGGCTATTATATCTTCTCCATGACTTGCACATTTCTCATCCCACTCCTGCAAACATTTTTTGTGATAATCAATTTGCTATACAAATTGTTTCTAATCCTACATTTCATGAAAGAACCAAACACATTGAGCTCGATTGTCACTTAGTCCATGACAAGCTTTAAGCTAGCATCATCCACTTACTTCCCTTATGAAGCAAAGATCAAATTGCTGACATTTATACCAAACCTCTTAGCACTAGTCCATTTCATGTATTTTTGTCCAAGCTGGGAATGTGTGACATACACTCTCCAGCTTGTGAGGGGCTAACAAGAGTTAGTTAGATTTTTTCTAAAGTAGTTTTACTTAAGTTAGATTAGTTATGTATAGTCAATTTATTTAACTAATTCATTCTGTGTATATATACCCATATGGTAATCAATAAAGAATGTTTTTCCTCTCATTCACGTAATATCCATCTTGCCTTCTCTTTCTCCATAGCTTTGGCCAGACCTAGAACCATATAGGGGAGGATGATTTTCGATCATAGCAAGGCTGACTCAAGGGTTTTGAAGTATGGAGAATTAGAATATGCAATTAAATCAAGAAAGGAGCATTAGAAACTAAGATATGAAAATTAGGATTTCAATTGCACCTTGAGAGTTTTAAAACCCTAGGAGGATAATTCAAGATATATTAGATCATGTCTAGGTTAAAGAGAAGCTAAGGAATGTCCATAATTATCAAACTCACAAGAAAAGCAAACAAAACTCTATATAGCCTCCATTGAAGGCATGGTTTAGTCAAGCTATGGAAGAGGTACCTAAAGAGTGTTTCTTTGAGTTCTAATGAATTTAGAGACTTAGATATAATGAATAAATAATTATGGAAGTATTGGATTAAATTTAGGAGGTCTAGAATGAAAGTTAAAATTTTAAGGGTTTAAATGAGGTTAATGAAGCAAGTTAGTTCTAAATCCTTTTAACCAAGCATGTAATAATTTAAATAAGTTTTTTGAGAGTTATAAAACTTGTAGTAAACAAGAGTTTGGGGTTTGGAAAGCAAATACCAAGAATAGCTTTATAATGGACCAAAAACTAGCTTTATGTACCACCTTGAGTTTTAATGAGATTTAAGAGAGATTATGAAGCCTAGAATGAGTCCCATTGAGTTAATTTGTTTTGAGATTACTATTTGTAGGCTCATCTAACTCAAACACTCTTAAGTGTAAGTGCCAAAAGGAAGAAAGCTAAGAGAAAAAGCAAGACTAAGTGGATTAGTGGCATTTAAGTTCTTACAAGTTTCAGGGTAGCTTTATCCCCCTTTCTTGCATACATATTAATGTATGAATAAGTTGAAATGCTCGCATATGTTATTACTTGATACATTCATGAAATGTGCTTTAGTATGATTTCCATAATGAGCTTTATGTATGAGTATGATATATGTTTATCGGCTCCTAACTCTCCTAAGGCATAGAATTGAGTACAGTAGCCCTTCCTTGGCCACGGATAGAGAATAGTTGAGCATAGCAAGTTTATGATGAAGCCATGGCTAGATAATGAGTAAATTTTTATGATATATGATACATTTAATTTACATGAGGCATATGCATAGTATCCTTGCACCACATGCATGGCATATACTCATGGCATTCTTGTATGTATTGAATTGGTTAATATTAACTATTGAGATTCTTCTGAATCTCATCCCCATGCTTCTACTAACTATTTCAAGGTCACTAAGCCAAAGCCAAGATCATAAGAAGGCCTAAATGTAGGAAAAAAATGTGCTAGTGTTTTCTTTATACTAAATTTATGTATGTATCCATGTGACATCTTACATGTATCCCTATGGACTTATGATGTATTTGATAATGATACTTCATGTTTAGTGATGGCACCATGTGTAAAAGTATAAAAATATCAATGTATGACCATTTATGGCAATGTATGTACATTATGACAGAATATGGCATATGAGATGGTATGATACAAATGTGTAATCTTAGATGTCAAGGGGTCAAATTTTGACCCAACCCTTTTGGCATGTAATGGAATGATTAGAAATGCCATTTAGAATGACAAAAATATACTCAAAGTGAAAGAAAACCAATTGGATCCCAAATGGACCAAATTGGAACCAAGATTAGTCCATAATTTGCCATAAATACCTCATACATCAAAAGTGGCCTAAATGACTTATTTTAAGTCTAAAATTCAACATGCACTTAAACCCCACTAAAGCTTTCTAAGAAGTAAAGAACTAAAATTTTTGGAGTTGTACAGAATATTTCATGAATTTCTAAAATCCTATAAAAATTTCAAAATGGTCCTAGTGTTATTCATCCAATGCAGCCCTAATGTTTCATATCTTTGAGGGACCAAATGAATTCTAATACTCATGAAATTTTATAAATATATAGTTGACATTATAATCATTCCATGGCCACTTAGATCACCTAAATTGGAGTTGTGTAGCTCAAAATATGTGTTTTCAAAATTAGGGTCTGTTATATGCCTTCCATTTTGAACCAGGTATTGTTTCATTGCATTTGGTAGAGCAAATGAATTCACTTTCACTTGAAAATTTTACAACATGTAGTTCATATCCTAAGTTTTCCATAAACATATAATTTGTATGATTTGGATTTATATAGCCTAAGTTATGAATTTTCAGAATTAGTGCAGATTTTTGGCCACTATGTCATATTGAGTTCTATGCATTTCTAGGGTATCCTACGATCTAAACATGATAAAATAGATATGAACAAAGTTTTTTCTAAAGGAAATGAATAAAGGAAAAGGAAGAATGAAATTTTGACTCCTATAGTTCAATATGACTTGTAAATAGACTAATTTCGGTGTTGAGAAATCTATAAGTAGATCTGAACTTTGCCTTGAATTTCATACTTTATATAAATGAGTTAGATAAAAGCTGAGTATGATAGCTAACATATTTTTGGGCTATTTTTAGCACTAAACTTGTGAAAAGTTATTTAAGGTCCCATTGAGAAATTTTTTTTAAATTTTTGACTAATTTAACTTTGATTTTTCAATATCTCATTTCTCACACACACAAAGACTGACAATTGTATCGCACAACCTCCAAAATAAAATTGAGTTAGATTAAAATATATAGATAGTGGCATAATTTAGGTCATCTCCTTTGGAATTAGAATTCAATGTTTACTTGAACTTTCTAAGTGTTAGAAAACTCTAAAAATTTCTTAACTAAAGGGGGTTTTGGTTCTAATTAAACAAATTAAAGTTTAAATTGAATCAAAATTCCTAGTTACTTCTACCTAAATGCATAAACTAATGAATGAATGATGGACTTGTGACTAGCCTAAGATTTGTCCCTTGGTATCCACTATCCTTATCCTAATTTAATTGTGATTAATTCTGGTTTAAGAGTTCTTAATTGTATTTATTAGCAAAAGATCTTGAATTACCACTCAAGATTCAAGAAACTAGCAATTTGATGTTAATTGAGACTTTAACTCCCATTAAATTACTAATTCCTTTGATTAAGATCTTTGAACACTTAGATGAGTGATTAATCAATCAATTAGTCTCTGAATTTTCACTTTAGGATGTTTAATTAACTAATAAAACTCCAAGAAATCCTCAAATTAGACATTCAAGCACTTAACCTTTTACATGCATTTCATCAAATACTTTGACTGCATATATGGATAATTGTAGAAAATTGAAAATTTAGCACTTAATTCATGCTCCTAATCAATGTCTAACCACCTATCAATCATAAACTACATAAACTACATTAATTTAGTCAATTACAAGTTTGACTAAGCAAATAAAATAATAAAAATTAATGTAGAGAGAGAGAAAATAAAATAAGAAATTCTTAGTCAAAATCTCTTGATTATCCCATGGATTTAAGTTTCTCCAAGAGCCTTTCTCCTAACTAGCCACAAGGTGGATTATTAAAACTTCATTGGAAATGAGATGGAAGGATGATGGAGTGGGAAAAATGGTTACGGCGTGTGGAATATGACGATGTGTTCTGCAATAGAGAATGTGTGTTCGATTTTCTGACGTGCTGCCCGAGTGTGTTTTGATCCAGCCCCCCACCTCTCATGTGTTCATCATGTGCTTCCTTTACTCATTTTTTTAATTTTCTTCTTCACGTGCTATTCCTTTCTCCTGCCCAGCCTTCATTAAAACTCACGTCCTTTTCTTCCAGCAAATCTCCACGTCAACTTCTGCTCAGCTGGTTCTCTTCCCACGTGTTTCATTATGTTACTCTCAGCCCAGGCAAATTCACGTGTTTATTTTTTGCTACTACCTGTGAGAAGCACGTGGTTATTCATTCATCTATTCATTCCCACGTCACATTCTATCCAGCTGCTGTGGGTGTGTTAACGCGAAGCTTCTTCTCCCGTCACTGCGTTAGAACTGGTGGTGTTTGATCTTTCCATGCATGAGTGGTCCATCGTGTATG
Organism: Erythrophleum fordii; assembly: GCA_032878935.1. NCBI lineage: Eukaryota > Viridiplantae > Streptophyta > Magnoliopsida > Fabales > Fabaceae > Erythrophleum > Erythrophleum fordii. Next base: position 371,381 of record JAVQMF010000025.1, on the reverse strand, counting down.
AGAGATGTGTTTCTTGCTACTATTCAGTCCTCCAAACCCGTGGCTGTCTCATACTTCTTTCCACGTTCTTTTCTCGTCTTCTCCACGTTAGCTTCTATTTCAGCCCATAGCTACATGTTTCTGCAATGTTCTAAATTGCGGGCCGCAATACAAAATGCGGCCGCAATATAGCGGATGCGGCCCAAGCCGCATCCGCATCAGCCCGCAACTGTAACTAGTATAGACATCACGCTAATGGGCCGCAACGGAACGGTGTTGCAGCCGCAACGGAACGGTACTGCAGTTTTGTTGCGGTGCATCATATAAATCAAACTCTAAACAGAGCGGCCGGCCCTAGATCTACATTTTGCTTTCTCAAACAACAAAAGAAAAAGAAAAAAGGCAAGAAGTAGAACAACAACCAGTAGAGTCAGAGAGAGCTTCAATCTGAAGAATCTAGACTTCTAAGATCTAAAATCAATAACCATACCTGAAGGCTAAACTGAAGCACAGTGATTTAAGATCTGAATCTAAAGTCTCGAAGCTACGAAGCAAAGCCAACGGCATGATGCGTGCGTGAATCTGAAGAAAGAAGCACCCAAAGGTACGCAGAACATCTTCTTCTTCTTGATCTGCTTTTGCTTTGCTATTTTACGGGTTTTGGCTCCTTTTCACTTTTAGAGTTAGACCGATGCGTTGAATCCAAGATTTATATATGTATAATATATATGTATATATATTTCTGATTCACACACTGCATAATATATATGTATAATATATAATATAATATATATATATATATATGTATAATCAGAGGTTCAGCCACGCAATATCTTCTTATCTTTCTAATATATCCATGCACTGTAATCCTAAATTAGTATTAATTATTAGCTTCTGCACTTCTGCCACGCAATGCATAAATTTGTTTATATGTAACTTGATTTTACTTGGAATTGACCCCTCTTTCCCATAAGCCAGCAGCGCAGTTCCTTTTTCGGGCCCCGTAGTTTGTTTTCTTCCCATGGGTTGGAAGACTACTTCACCAGCGAGCTTATGATGCATCCACGTATGAGTCTCAAAATTGCCTAGTGAATAGGTTATTAAAGCAAGAACATTCATGTGTGTATATGTCTACTCAATGCTAGCTGTCCGTGATTTGTGCTTTGCTTTTTAATATATATATATATATATATATTATGGGGTTCATATACATCCAATATGATCACTTTCAAATTTTCTTGTAAATTTACTCTCAAAATTAATGATACGCATAATGATTTATAATGTTTATGAAAAATTATAATTAATAATTTTAAATTAAAGATATTTATATTAAATAATTTTAAAATTTAAAATTATTTTAAAAAATATAAAAAATAAAAATTTTAATTTAAAATCATAAATTATAATTTTTTTTATACAATTCAAATATTTGGTCCATGGGTTCTTTAGAACAATTTTAAAATTTAAACTCCTCTAATATAAATATTTTTAATTTAAAGTCTTTAACTATAATTTTCCTTAATATTTATGTGTAGTATGGCAATCTAATAAAATTCCTATCTCCTGCACATATATGGACGACCTATTATCAAAATCATTAGCTAAAGCTACCTTAGCCTACTGCAAGTATACTAACCGTTTGATGTCAATGTTATTAAATTACGAGTGCCCTTAAGTATATTAATCTGCTGTTATTAGTATTGTTATCCATCATCCTTGGCTGTTTATAAATTATTGATTGCCTGTCAGAAGTATTATTAATGATGATAATATTTCTATTTTCTGCCTTAGTTCCCTGTGAACCTACAGTGAGCTATGTGCATATTTGTTATTTTAAGATATTGGCATTTTAGTTTTTGTCATTTTAGTTTTTGAAAAATGAAGTCTTGCTCAAACTTGTTATGTTTGTGCCAAATCTTAGATTTCTGGCATGTTTAGTATACAAAATTTTTTTCAATAGAAATAAAAAGAAAATACTAAATAAAATGAAATAGAATTAATTGTATTTAGTATAATATGAAATATATATATATATATATATCTTTTCATTTGTCTATTTGAAAACATAAAAATAGTGTAGAAATAAAAAGTAAAATATAGTAAATGACTAAAATACCCTTATTAAAAAATTTTTGACTTTGTAATTAATTAAAAAATAATAAAATAATTATTTTTTGGCCTTGTAATTAATTTTAAAAATAGCCTTAAGGTCTCTCTTGTTAAAAAAATAAAAACATTATATAATAATTAAAAGTAATATCTAAAAATGATTCGATTTAAAAATATATAAATTAAATTTTTTTAAAAAATTAAAAATATAATTCATCACATAAATAGACTTCAATTGTTTTTTTTTTTAATTTGTTAAATATGCATTTTGCATTCAATTAATATAGGGTTTGCTTTAACTAGAAAGGATAAGCCACCAGCATCAATAAAAATAAATGTAAAAATTTTTTAAAGTTTTTTATTATAAAATTTTTATAAATTTTGAAAAATAAATAACACAAAAAATAAAAATGCATATTGGGTTTATTTCCTCTCTTTTCTTTCTAAAAACCTTATAATAAGAAACTTTAGAAGATTCAACCCCTCAAAATAACCACTTCTCATGAAATGAGTTATCTATTATTTTTCATGGAACAAATTTGAATCATTTATATTTTTGAATAGTCTAAATTTTAAATTATTTTTTTACATTTTTATTTTGGTATTTTTTTAATTAAATAAATTAAGGTACAAGATAAAGATTGGAATAAGCTGAATTAAGGTACAAGATAATATATATTTTTACCATATATTATATAATTATAAATTATATTTTTCAAATATTGTAGCTAATAAGCTAAGATATTCATGAGAATTATTAATTATATTTTGGCTTAATTAATCATTTTTCAATCATTTCATTGTTTTTTTTATAAATAATATAATATGTTCACAAGTCTAATTTAGAAGAGTAGACAAAGTAAGTTGTTAATACCATATATAAAATAAAATAGATTTAAAACTCACGGCTATTACGCTTTGAGTATGGATTTAATCATGGATAAAATTTATAATTGATAACCAAACTTTTAAATAAAATAAAATAAATTAAAAATATTACATGAAATATAAGAGAATTTTATAGTGTTTTGACTATTTTGTATCAATTTATATTCATTTGTATAAGTAAACCATTCGTATATAAATGATTATTGTATACATGAAATTATATGTTTTCCATCAATAACTCTTAAGGTTTAGAATGGTAGCAAAGCATAACTCTTAGATTGGAATTTAGTTTACTAGATTTTGTATATAATACCTATTCATATATTAATTTTTTTAAAATCACCTCTTTATATCCAATGTATAGCTAATTCCTCTTCATGTGAAGTTTTAATTTTATCCAATACAACATTGTTAAATTTACAAGTAATGATAGATTGATTGTAGTGATAGTAATAAAAGAGAATTGAACATGAGATGGGAATATAGAAAATGAGATACATATATATATATTCATGATTTGTGAAATTAATTTAAATTGTGTTTTTAGTTTTGCTATATTATATTATATTACTAATTTCATTTGATCACTAGGTATTATAAAATCTAAACAATGCCACCAAGAGAGGAATTTCCAACAGAAAGATTAGAAGGTGCTCCTAGTGATGATATTGGTTGGCATTTTGGAACACCTGTAACTGGAAATCGAAACAATATAACTTGCAAACTCTGTGGGAAAGTAATAAAGGGTGGAATTACTCGGTTGAAGCAGCATATTGCTCATTTTAAAGGACAAGTAGCCGGTTGTCCTAGAGTTACAACTACTATTCGGGAGGGTATGATGAAACTCCTTTTAGATAATAAAGAAAAAAAAATTGATTCAAAAAAAAGAAAAGAAGAATTTGAAGCAAGGTTGAGAGGAGATGAAGATGATGAAATTGAAACATCTTTTGATGAGGAAATGCAAATGAGGCGTGCGACACAAGAAAGTATTAGATCACATCGTGAATGGGAAGATAGACAACAATTTAGACAGCAAACCAGAGGAGGGCAAAATGTGTATGAAGAGGGTGGAAGTTCTCATGCAAGGGCAAGAGGATCAGAAGATATTGCCTTTAGTTTAAGATCTACAAATGTTGATCTTGTGAGGAGCAAAAGCATGAAACAACCAAAAATTTCTGGTGGTTTGATGAAAACATTGAGGAAGAAACTAGGAGAAGCAGTATCAAAGCTTATTATATATGAGCGTCTTCCAATGAATTTATCTAATTCTCCTTGGTTGCATAATTTAATTACTGCAGCTGCTGAGATAGGTACAACAGGGGTTAAATATCCTACTCCTTACGAGATTTCAGATGTGTATTTGGAAGCTGAATACCAATCCATGAGGGAATGGATAAATGGGTTGAAAGGTGCATGGAAGGAAAGAGGTGTTACAATCATGTGTGATGGCTGGACTAATAGCATTAGTCATATGCACATAATGAATTTTCTTGTCTATTGCAGTAGGGGAACTATTTTTCTAAAATCAATTGATGTTTCTTCTGTTGCTAGTAGAAATACTGATTACTACCTTCAGTTACTTGATCAAGTGGTAGAAGAAGTTGGAGAAGAATATGTAGTCCAAGTGGTTACAGATAACGAGGGAGCTTTAAAGGCAGCTGGAAAAAAATTGATGGAAAAAAGACCACATCTCTATTGGTCACCTTGTGCAGCTCATTGTTTAGATCTGTGCTTAGAAGACATTGGAAAAAAGAGCAATGTACAAAAGGTGTTAGAGGATGCAAAGATGATAACATCCTTTATATATAACCATATTTGGACTGTAAATTTGATGAAAGAATATACTGGAGGTAGAGAAATTATTCGTCCAGCCATTACTCGCTTTGCTACACAATTCTTACAACTACAATCTCTTGTGAAGCAAAAGCAGGCTTTGAAGAACATGTTCAACTCTGAAAAGTTTAAAAAGTCTAAATTTGGCAAGGAAAAATCTGGACCAGCACATGATGCAAGAAAAAAAATTTTGAATAATGACTTTTGGATCAAAGCCAATGAAATACTAAAAGTATTTGAGCCAATTGTCAAGGTGTTAAGACTGGTCGATGGTGATGAAAAACCAACCATGGGTTTTATCTATGAAGCTATAGATAGAGCAAAGTTATCTATACAACAAAATTGTCGTTATCACTCAAGTTATAATGACATGATAGATAAAAGGTGGAAATTTTTACATACCGATTTACATTCTGCAGGTAAGTCTATATATATATATATATATATATTATTATATTGTCACAAAAAGAGAAATGTTTGTGTATTGACTAATTAAGTTTATTTTTTTTCTTTAGGTTATTTTCTTAATCCTCAGTTTCAATTTGGAGTTGAGCATGGTCATTCAGTCTATAAAGAAACATTTGATGGAACTAAAAATGCAATCACTAAATTAGAAAGAAATATGGATGTTACAATTAGAGCATTAAATCAGGTTAGTAATTTTTTATATAATGAATATTTAGAATATATTATTATATATTTACATTAAATTTAATATGATGTTGTATAGTTAATACTTTTTCGAGAAAAGAGAGAGAACTTTGGAACGCCACAAGCTCAGAGAGCATGGTCTCAAATGGATCCCGGTAAGATATAATTTATTTTTTATTTACAAGTATACATCATAGAATATGTAACTTAATCAAAATGATTGATTATATTTATAATTCAAAGTTGACTAAATTTGCATATTGTTTGTTTAAATAGCTGAATGGTGGATGATATATGGTTCATGTGCTCCTGAACTTCAAGGCATTGCGATAAAAATTTTGAGCCAAACAACTTCAGCTTCAAATTGTGAAAGGAATTGGAGCACATTTAGTTATATTCATACAAAGACAAGAAATAGACTCAAGTATAAAAAATTACAAAAACTTGTCTTTACCTTTTACAATATGAAGCTAAGAATGAGGGAGAAGAAGAGGCGTAGTCAAGAAGAGATAGAGAATAGTTTTAATCCAATTAATCTTGATTACATATTTCAAGAAGATGATCCCTTGTCTCCATGGATTGAGGAGAGAGAAGGCCCATTATTGGATGGACTTCAAAATTCAGAATGGCTCCCAAGAATGGATACTGATGACGAAGAGGTAGAGGTTGATGATGATTCAAGTTCCCATGAAGGTCATAGTCAGGGCAGTGATGGTGGTTTAAGTCCACCAAGTAATAATAGTGGTGGTGATGGTGGTGATGCAGTAGAAAGTGATCATGGCATAGATGAAGATAGGGAACAAGATCCATATCAAGACATTCCATATACTATGCGTGATTTGGGTTTTGTTGTTGATATGACATCTTTTCAGGATAGAGACTCTAGTGATAATAGAAGAGGTGGTCATCAATCTACAAGAAGTGGAAGGCAGCGAAGTGGTGTACTAGAAGATAGTTCTTCCCCTAGTTTTTCACAAAGTTTTAGTGATTTTGGAATTGGTAGCTCTTCTCAAAGTAGTCAAAGTTACTATCCTCCATTTTATCAACAACCTCCCCATATGTCACATGATCATTATCCAATAATTCAAGTCCCACCATATTATCAACCTTCAATAAATTATCAAGAGCCTTATTATTACCAAGCACCAAATTTTGCTTATCAACAAATGGAGAATATAGGTGGAGGATTTTTTGATTATGTTTTTGGACAGGGAGCAAGACAAGATGATAATGAAAGTGAAAGTGGGAACTATGACCCTCCACGACATTCTACAATGTGGTGATTCTAATTCTCTCTTTGTAATAAGTAAGTAAGTATATTTTTATATTATCTAATATTTCTTTTTAGTTTTCTCAATTAATATTGATATGTTTGTTCAAAATAAGAATTTATTTAATTAATATTGATGTTAGGCATGATATATTTATGTATATGAGAGTTATAATAATTATATATATTTTTAAAATGATTTGTGCAACTTCAAAAAAAAATCACAGCCGCAATGACCGCAACCCGCATTATAGCACCCGCAATGCCCGCAGCCGCAGTAACCGCAACGCAACCGCAATCGCAACCGCAACCGCAATTTAAAACCATGTGTTTCTGCACTTAAGCCTCATCACATGCTACTTTCAGCCCATGCCTTCTTCATTTGCTTCTTCTCTTAAATCTAGTCCACGTTCTACCCTTTTATGTGTTTTTGTTCTGGTCTTAGTTCTCATGTGTTCTGCTCACAAACCCGTAGGTGGAAATGTAGTGACTACAGTATTCTTCTTGATGTTCACTTACTTCCCTCGTGTGAAAAGAGAGCTGCATTTGAATGTTCTTCCACATGCAATTCTGCATAAGACAACCTGTGCTTCCTTCTCTTCTCAACACGTAGATTCTTCTTCCCTTACCCATGGCTGTGAACGTGAGCAGAGGGATGGACTGGTGGAGTGAATGTATGAGGTGCAGTTGAAACTTGGACTTTGGAGTGTACTGTGGCTCGAGCCAACCTCATGTGAAGATCCATAGCCTGCTGTGTATGCTTGAATGCTTCCACGTTCTGTTCATGCCTCTTCTTTTGCTCATTCAGCTTGCGCTTGGTTAGCTCATTTACCACATGTGTGTGTTTAATGCAAACTCTACAAGGAACTGTGCTTAAGCTGTGGCTTCCTTCATGTAGTTTAGCGTTGGATTCAATCTTGAAGCTTCAATCATTTTCCAAATTAATTTTCATCCTTAAATTCCCATTGCCCAACAAAAAATCTGCATAAATAGTAAGAAAAATTTAATAGGAAAAATTCACAAAATTATTTAAAGAAATTCTAAAATCTTATAAATAATTTCCTTGAGTGTAGAAATGGCCACTAAAATCAAATTTCACTTAAATAAACCTCTAAAGCCATATTCCATCATCAAAATGCCTAAGTTTATGAGGATTAATATATCTAAAATTGACATTTATCACACACACACACACATGTATCAAAGGATAAACAATTTGACATGCTATCTTTTTTTTTTTTTTCAATAAAAAAAAAGCAATACATGAACCGAATATCCACTGCTTTAGTTTACAAATTCGACGAAGATTACAATAAACTTAAAAAATTCTGTAAGAGTTTAATATTTAGTAAGAGATTTTTTTCCTTGTTAAATTCTTGATGTCTTAAATAACACTGTATTTCAAAATAGCCGTCCAAAAGACATCATATTTTCTCTCGTACTATTCAAGGTTTGTGCATGCTTCCTTTATAAATTTGTCTCTGATTTTTTGCTTTCTCAGAAGTTGCTTTATTTTCAATTTTCTTTGTTTTCAATATTTTGTCATTTCAGGAGGTTATACATTGGATCAAATCTGTAGTTGTAGATTTTGAAACTCTCACACATGCGCACGTCTTCTTCAAACTATACTTCAAATAGTTAAAAATTAATTTATGCTTATTTTTTTACATTTTGAGATATTTAACTAAATAACATCATCAACAAATAATTTGTTAACTTATTATTAAGATTTCTTATCATTGACAATTTTTATTTCGATGAATGTATGAATTGTTCTTCTTTGATAATTATATTAAGTATATGATTTGGAAATTTAGCAATATAAGGTTGATAATTTTTAAAAGGATTTCAATAATGTATAATCAATTTTTTAATTAATAAAATTCTAATAAAAAGAGGTTGCTAAATTCATTTTTTTAAAAAATTTATTTTAAATTGCCACTATGTCTAGGAATTTTGAATTCACCCCTAAATCTTAATACCAATTGCTAATGGTTACAAACCATCCAAAAACTGCCACTAATTGTTAGTGGTGGTTATTCCAACGGTTGGATAAAATCATTGCTAAATGCCTATTGATACTTGCAACATTGGTATGTTAGAATATTTTATTATTTAATTAATTGCATTTGGAATATTTTACATAAAGTCTAATTAAAATATTTCATAATTTATTTGAATTTTAAATTTTAAAATATACTAACTATGGTCCTCATCTTTAGGATTTTGTTTTAGCCAGATTCATTTTTAGTGGGCTAGTAAGATTGTTAGTTGAGTACACAATCATTAATCTGACCTCTTTTAATGTGAGAGAGGTCAATGGATAACGATTAAAATATCAAGGGGTTCTTGATAAGGGGAGTAGTCTAACAGTCCATCAATGAGACTCATACACTTATTAGAAAAATCCTCTCTCTGTCTCTTCTCTCTTTTTCACCTTTTGTGTATTTTTTTTTTTGTTTTATTACAGATCGTTGAGAAAATTTGTCAAAAATTTTGGACTCATCATCAAACTGAAATAGGCATGGTTGGAGGTATTAATGATACTTGATTTTGCTTCTACAAATTTTTATGTTCTCAAATTGCAATTTATTTATGTTGATAAAAATGCATTATACTTAAATGTGTTATCAGAGCTTCACTTTGATTACCTCTACCAACTATGAGAATATTTTTGAGAACCCTAAATTATGACAATGGAAAGTAAGGATTTTGTAAATTTCTCATTCAAGTTAATTTAACTGGAGTTTTTCATTAAATTGAAACTAATCAATACCAATTGGTGGAGTTATATTTTCAATACATATGATTGCATGTGTTTGAAATTCATGGAGTAATGATGCTAAAACTAGAAACATGAACCTTACTTGTTTTTCGTTAGTTACCATGCAAATTTTGAATCTATGTGGTTATGCATTTATTGGATGAATTTCAATTCATATAAAGATATAACTTTGTTATCAAATGCATAATATGATATTTGAATGCCTAGAGCCATGGATATTGAACTCAAAAGCTTTTGTTGTTGTGCAAATTTTTTGATCTATTTTTTATGCATGTTCTTGCCCATTTGGAAGTATGAAACTCAATGCTCTTGCATTTTTTTAGAGTTTTGGCGTTGGAATCATTAAAAATAGAGTTTTTGAAATGTAAAAAGAAAACCATCAAAGTCATTCTAGTTTATGTGCCTTATTGGATTTGGAATTTTCTTGCTTACATTGGAATTTTAATGCCTTCAAAAATGTTTCTCTAATGATTATGATGTTAATTAGTGAAAGAAATGCCCCAAAAAAGCCTAAAAATGCCAAAAATAAAAATTGGGTTTTCCAATAGGCCCAACAATAGGTCAACTTGGGTTGGGTCAAATAGATCTGATAGAAGCTAAGTGATGACTTAAACAATAAGTTGTTTTGACCTTAGTCAAAATGACATTGTTTATTAGCTCAATTGAATTGTGTTTTGGACCAATTTAAATGGCATGTCATTTTGGCTATTTTAATAAAACATGTTTCATTTATGAACATTTGGGCTGAGGTGTTATTTTGGGCTGAGCTTCTATCTTCTTAATTCTTCTAGTCTATTTTTCTTTTTAATTTTGTTTAGGCCAATTATTCTAGGCTTCAAATTTTTCTTTTTGTTTTCTTAGCGATTATTGCCTTTTAGGCCTGTGTTTGTTTGTATTTTTGCCACATGTAAAAAAAAAAAAGGTGTTGGGCCTTATTGATGCTAGGCCATGGCTAATGGGCTGCTTATTGGACAAAAATGCAATTTTATGGGCCAAAAAGGATTTTTGGGCCTTTTGAACATGTTTAGTCTTTATTCCAAAATTTATTTTTGGATTCTTTGACTTATTTTGATTTCTATTTTAACCCATATTTGTCTTGGACCAAAAATAAATTACAAAATAATTATAATAAATGTCAATTAATTTATCTAAAATTATGGAAAATCATTTTGGAAAACTTTTACACGTTTAGAAATTTTACAAAATTATTATTTAGTGTTATTTAATTTGTCTAAATTTATAAAAAAAATTATTTTGGCAATTTTGACACATTTAGGACTTTATAAAATTATTTAGGTGCCATTTAATTTTGTCTAAACAATATGGAGTTATTTTAGACAAATTGTTTAGCACATTTGTGAAATAATTGTAAAGAGAAAATTTTTTAATTATTAATCATATATAGTTTAGTTATTAATTAATAAAATAAATTCTTATCAAGGTAAAATTAATTATTGCATTTTTATAAAGATTTTTAATGTACATAATGTACTTAAATATTTATGTGATTAACATGTATAATTTAAAGAGTAGCTACAACATCTTTTATATATGTATGCATGCATTATGAAATTAAAATCATACATGGATTTGAAAATATCACTTGTAATTAAATATGTACTTATAATATATCTTAACCCACGGTAAGTAATTATAACTGCATATTTAATTAGAGTAGAATAAAATTATATTATGTTTTCTAAATATCTCACAAATATTAGAAAACATGAATGCAATTTGGTTTCATCAATTATGATGCATAAACATTTGGTATGCTAAAGTCTTTGCCTACAAGGAGATTTTAGTGATATAATTTTTGTGTGAATATGACTTGTATTGGTAAACATGTATTTATGATAAATGTGATGATTTATTTTCTTAATAATTTTCTAGTAAGCATTGTTAATGTTTGAAATTACCTTGTAGCATCTTTTACATCTCAATTGTTGGTAGACAACAATAACAAGATTATTTTAGATAGAAGCAACTACAAGGTCTAAAAATGAAGCAACTACAAGGTTTAGTAGAAGGATGTTCTCTTCTAATTGGGATGCCTTGACTATGACTTTGCTTTTCATGTAAAGGAGCCTCCAAAACCTACGAATGACTATGATAAAGATGATAAAGATGATAAAGTGTTCTATGATCACTAGAAATGATCAATATGCCTTAATATGATGATAATCAAACAACACACACAAAGTAGCATTTATGGGTCCATACCAGAATGTAGGATAGTCAAGGAGTATCTCAAAGCCATTGATGCTCATTTTGTATTATCTTATAAGTCACTTCGAGGTGCACTTATGGCCCAATTGTGCATAATAAAACTCACTTATATAAGAGGGGTTCAATAGAATATAATGCAAATAAAGGACTTAGCTTCTCAATATAAGGCTCTTGAAATGAAGCTAAATAAACTATTCTTGGTTCAACTGATCCTTAACTCACTTTTATGCCACATTGAAAATCTCCTACTACAGACATAAAAAGAAATGGACTATTGATGAACTTGTATCCACGTACGTACAAGAAGAGTATAGGTTGGTAATTGATGGAGGTGGTGTTCCTATTAAGGCTCATTTAGCTAGTACTAATGGTTCCAAGAAAAGAGGCTACAAGAAAAATAGCAAGAAGAAGCATATACCTCCTATTCATGTAAGGAACAAGGAAGTTATAAGATGCTTTTTCTGCAAAAAGAATGGGCATATTTTGAAGGAGTGCACGAAAAGGAAAGCAAACAACGATGAAATGGAATCCATGGCAAACAATGATGTTTGGGACCTCATAGAGTTGCCTAGTAAGACTACAACAATTGGCAGCAAATCAGTCCTTAAGACCAAGAGAAACTCACTAGACAACATTGAGTGTTACAAGGAAAGGTTGGTTGCTAAAAGTTTTACTCAAAAGGAAAGAATTGATTACAAAGAAACTTTTTCTCCTATATCTAAGAAGGATTTCCTCCATATCATCTTGGCATTAGTAGCATTTTTTTATTTGGAATTACAGTAAATGGATTTTAAAACCACTTCCCTCAATGGTGAACTTGCAAAAATAGTATATATGAAATAGGTTAAGGGATTTATCTTAACCATTAGTGAGAATATGATGTGCAAGGTTAAAAAGTCAATTTCTAATCTTAAACAAGCTTCATAATAATGGTATTTCAAGATTCATAATCCAATCACATCATTTGGTTTTGTTAAAAATATTATGGATTATTGTATTTACCACAAGGTCAAAAGAAGTAAGATCATATTCTCAGTTTTATATGTAGACAGCATTTTACTTGCCTTAAGTGATTTAGGGCTATTGCATGAGGTGAAGCAGTTCTTATTTAAGAATTTTGAAAAGAAATATATGAGTGAGGATCTTGTATCATTGGCATAAAGACCCATAGAGATAGGTCTCAAAGTATCTTAGGACTATCACAAGAGATTTATATAAACAAAATTCTTAAATGATTTAGAATGAAAGACTATTCACTTAGTGTGGCACCTATAGTGAAAGTTAACAAATTCCATTTGTTTTATTGTCTTGACAAATGAGCTAAAAATGAAAGAGATAGACAATGTTTTCTATGCTTCATTGGTAGGAAACTTAATATATGCACAGGTCTATACAAGATTTGATATAGCTTTCATTGTAGGTATGTTAGGAAGATGCCAAAGTAATATAGGAATTGATCACAGCAAAGTTTCAAAGAAGGTTAAAAAGTACCTTCAAGGCACTAAGAGTTATGCTTACTTATAAGAAGACTAACAATTTGAAAGTTGTTAGTTATTCAAAAATGGTAGGATGCACTGATTTAAAGAAGTCAACATCAAAATATATTTTTCTACGAGCTGAGAGAGTTATCTCTTGGAGAACTACAAAACAATCCTTGGTAGCTACCCTTATTATGGAAACTGAGTTTATTTTGTATTTTAAGGCAAGTCCAAAGGCTATGTGGTTGAAAAATTTTATTGTTAGGCTTAAGATTGTGACTCAATCTTTAAGCCCATAAGAGTACATTGTAATAACACAACTATAGTTTTATTGGCAACAAGAATGGAAATCGAAGTAAACATATCGATATTAAGTATTTAACTTTTAGAGAATAGGTTAAGGTAAATTAAGTAATCATAAAGCATATTCAAACAAAAGAAATACTAGCTGATCCTTTAATGAAAAGGATGCATCTAACAGAATTTAAGGATCATGTATCTTAGATGGGTCTTAGGCCATATTTAGTCTAATCAAGGTATGTAAAGAAATGAAATTTCTAATTTTAGTTTATTGACTTTGTATACATCTATATATATTTTTGATAAAGATTGATAAACATATAAGTTACAATTCGAATAAACATTTAAGGTTTATTTATGAAAGTTTTATATCCCAAAAGATAAAGACATGTTACAAAGTAATCCATGGTATGTAATACTTGTTTAATTGAGGACTCACTGTCGAGATTCTCATAGTATGTGTTTATTTTATCTAAAATCATGCTATCTAGCTAATTATATTTGGACAAAGTGGGAGAATGTTAAAATATTTCATTATTTAATTAATTGTATTAAGACTATTTTAAATAAAGTCTAATTAAAATATTATGTAATTTATTTTGAATTTTAAATTTTAAAACATCCTAACTAGTGGTCCTCATCTTTAGGAGTTTGTTTTGGCCAAATACATTGTTAGTAGGTTAATAGGACTGTTAGTTGAGTACATGATCATTAAATTGACCTTTTTTGTTGAGAAAGAGGTCAGTGGATAATGATTAAAATATCGGAAGAGTTCCTAATAAGGGGAGCAGCCTAATAGTCTATCACTAAGACATGTACACTTTTGGAAAAAATCTGCTCTCCTTCTTGTTCTATTCTCTCCTTTTCACCTTTGTTGTGTTTCTTGGTTATATATTATTGAGAAAATTCATCAAAAATTTTGGGTTCATCATCAAACTAAAAAAAGCAAGGCTAAAAGATACTTGATTTTGCTTCTGTAAATTTTTATGTTATTTAATTGCAATTTATGTTGATAAAACTGCATTACACTTACATGGTGGTTGTTTAACTACTACCCATTCATTTAGTTGCAGTGAAAACCACTGCTAAATGTTACTACACCTATTCTTTCGATGGTGACTTTAGTAATTGATTTGTACAAGAAGAAGCCATCTGCCTAACATTTATTAATCACCTTTAGTATTTTGTTCCTCACATCCAAAAGGGAGGCAACTTCTACTGTCATAATCAAGATAATAATCATCTATGTCTATAGAAAGTATGATGAAGTCATCGATACATACATAGGGTAATATAAGAAGGGAACATTTTTAACTTAAAAAACCTTATCCTTGTAGGTCACCAATTTGAAATTAAGGTTTATTGCTAGACCAGGTATCTTTATTTCATTGAAAATGTCAGATAAAAAATTGTATACCACCACTGCATTTAATACATGATAATCGCCAACTTTTCATTGGCAATCTAAAATAATTGATTATCAACTTGCAATGTTTGACTATGGATAATGTCACCCTTAACACTACATACCATGGAATTCTCCAAGCCTTTACCTCTAAGAAGAAAGAAGTATTCCATAATTTTCTTGGTTCATTGTCTAGTTCAATGTAAAGCATTAGAATAATATAGTCATTTTTCATGTCATCATGCCAAAATGCATAGAAAGTATTATATGGGAAATTTAATTGAAAAAAAAGTGAACAAAAATAACTTTATAGATAAACTTAAAAACAAATTATTATATTTGAATAATAAATAGAAATCCACCATGAAACTGAGATGAAAATTTATTACTTTTTTCAATATGATCTTGAAGTTCTATGACTTTGAACATCTATTTAGTTTTTAGATTGAATGCAGCCAAAAAGTGTGATATACTCATAGAGACATGCCTTATATATAGAAGCCATTGCACTATTAATGTCTAATTTAAAATTTTCTTTGGCAAAAGGCATATGGCACATGCACTTCAGGTGTCTTACATGTGGTTATATCAAGAATATGAAATCTTGTTCTAAGTCCTTCAACGTCGTAATATAGGCTTGACAAAGGCAATTTTAATGGCTTTTCTTAGATCTTTCTACGTGTTTATGAATGAAAGAATTGGATTTGTTTATGGATGAAAGAATCAAATTTGAAACTAAGGCACCAATTGTTAGATACAACAATAATTTTCCATAGTCATTGCAGCCTAATTTAGATAAAATATCGCACATTATATTTTGTGTGAATGATGATCCATTTTGGAATAGCTCTCTAGGTCTTAAACTTTTTTTAAAAAAGTTATAATAACATATTAAATAAGAACATGAGCAATTCACAAAAAAGAGGTTATCGATTTTGTAATAGAACTAACATTAAAGTTTGAAAAGTAAATAGATAAATGAATCAAGTAAAAAAGATTTTTCAAAATAGAAACAAAACACAATACAGACAAAAGGTTTTTCTAGTAGTATTAATGAGATATTCTATTCATAGATGATAAAACAGAGATTACGTATAAGAGAAATAGTATACATAGAAAGATTACCTTGATCCATTATTCTGTGGATTTGTTTAGAGTTTTCCTTCTGGATACATTCCAAATTGAACTGAGCTTTAATGGTTGTGGTCTTGCATTGGTTCGACCTTTATTTTTTTTGAATTGACGATCTTTCTCTTTCAAATATTTGAATTGATACAAGTTTGATTTTTGAGATACTCAATGAAAGAATGCTCTCCACCATATGCTTGAGAGTGAGGCTATGTATTGTTGAAGATTGTGCCCTACGCCAATCATTGTATTGCAAATATTGTACTTTATTAAGAAATAAGAGTTTTCTTTTATTACATTATTATACTATTTACATGTTCTATATAATAGTATTCTTAGATAAATCATATTGATTATCCTAAATATCCCTAATCGATCATCATTGTGAGAATGATGGTGAACTAAGACTAATATGATTTTAATTGATAATTATATGTTAATCATGTATATAGATACGAATCAAAATCATAGGCATTTGTTAGGGAACAAGATACTGGATTGACCTATTATGAGATAACTACATGGATTAAGTAATAAGCGTATCTCATATATAAACGTGTCATCGAGCCCTTAGACTTGAGATCACCATAGTTTCTAATATGAGGAACACTTTGTTTTGGCATAGTCAAAGGTCATCTTTAATCGGGTAATCATAAAGGTTATGATCGGGCATAATGGAATTCATGTAGAAGAAGATGAGTGGTCAAGATAGAATTTGTCTGTCTGATTAATAGAGAGATATCTCTGGGGCTCCTCGATGAGGGAAACTGAGAAATACATGGCTATACTTGAATGGAAGGGTTTCCATTTGTATTGTCAGTCTGCACGTAGATTGAAAAAGCGATGATCGAGTAAGATGAGGATGACATTTTCATGTCTCATACTTGATCTAGATATTGTGTGACAAAAGGGATGTGATAGGGTTATATGATAAGTTGCATCGGATTACCGACCCCTATATGATTTGGATAGTCATAATATCTTGTTAGAGGTCGTTTGTGACTTGTGGGTCAAATAGTATCATTAGCTCACTACCCACGTCATATGGGCTTATAGAGTCACACACAAGAACAAGTTAACTCGAGTTAGAATGTCCAAATTCATTGAATTTGAAATTGTATCTAAATTCAACGAATGTCACGTTCAATCTAGGGTGGAAGAACTTTATAAATATATATATTTGATATATATATATATATATAGTTTATAAAATTCGAGACATATATATATTTATATGTTCGAAATATATATATATATATATCCTTTAATTAATTTAAATGAATTAGTTTTAAATTTAAGTCTGTGTAATATATTTAAATTTAAACTAATATGATAATTTAAATTTAATTTATAAGATAAATTAAATTTAAATTTAGTCCTAGATTTAGATTAAATAATTGGTTAAATTTAATCTATTAGATAGATTTAAATTTAAACTAATTTATTTAATTAAGATTTGATTTGATTTTAAATAATATATTTTAAATTAATTAAATATATCTAAAATTTTAATGAGATACCTCTATAAAAAAAAGGCTTGGATTTCCTAAAATGACAAAAAAAAAAAAAAACATAACTCTGAGAGAGAAAAGAAAAAAAAATCTAGAGAAAGAAAGCGTACGGACGGTGTACAAATACTATATGAACGCCTAGAGAGAGAAAAAGGAGAGTGTCTTTTTTAGCAAGAACGTGTACAGACATTGGTCAGAAGTGCTAGCATGTTGTTCGAGTTAAGCAACTGTTTTTGTGGATACTGGTAGAGGAAGTAGATCTAAAAATCAGTTACTGAGATCCGATGGTGAAAGAAGTATCACGTAACAAAGATAAATATTTCTATATCTGCTCGATTTAAACGACATTAATGGATCTGAGGGAAGGGATTCAAGGTTTATAAATTTTAATTTTCCGCTGCATGTCTCAGAATTCCCAATATGTATTTATCATGCATTCCATTACAAAAGAATCAATTACAACTTGCCAACGTATCACACTTTACAACAAATCAATAAACTGAACAATATACGTGCATTTACAAAATACAATAACAAACAATGTGATTGGTGCTACTAGCTTCCAGATACTATGTTTGGACTCAGGCTACTACTGGACTGACTTCTATTATTGGATTGACTTAGGCCACTCTTAGATTGAATTATAAGCTGTGTAGATACACTAACACCCCCTTCAAACAAGAGGGTGATGCAATCAAATCAAGTTTATCCTGTAAGAAGAGAAAGCGAGATGCAGCTAATGGTTTAGTCATACAATCAGCTAACTAATCTTGAGATGGTACATATTGAACTATAATAGATTTAGCTAAAACTTGATCTCAAATGAAATGTGTGTCGATTTCAATGTGTTTAATTCTGGCATTTAGAATTGGATTGGAGGCTAACGATGCTGTACTAATGTTATCACACCAAATTGTTGCTAGACATGAAGGTTTGAGAGAAAGTTCAGTCAAAATTGATCTTATCCATGTGATTTCAGTGGTGACATTGGCTAAGGCATGATATTCTGATTCAGTAGATGAATGAGCAACCACTGATTGTTTCTTAGAAGACCATGATATCAAAGAATCTCTAAGAGAAATAAAAAATCCATTAACTAAGCATCGATCATTAGGACATAATGCCCAGTTTGCATTAGAGTATGCAACCATATCTATTTTGGGAGATCCTTCAGTAATAATCCATGAAGAACAGTAGGTCATGCAAGAAACTGACTTAATATACTAACACAGAACCTAATATCTAGTCAAGTGCTTGACAGATATTGGAGAGTTCCTACTGTGCTTCGATAAAGTGAAGGATTGTCGAAGAGTTCACTATCATGTAATGTCAAAGTCTGTCCTATACTCATAAGGGTTAAACATGGTGAAGCATTTGACATACCATATTTAGTTAACAAATCATAAATATATTTGCTTTGAGTCAATAGAAAACCATGTGAGTCTTTATGTACTTCAAAACCCAAAAAATAGTGTATTGAGCCTAAATCTTTAGGAGAAAAAGTGGCATTAAGTTTCAGGACTAGTTGATTTAGGCTAAAAGAATTACTCCCCGTGATCAATATATCATCAACATAGATGAGAATTATTATAATCTATAATGCATCTTTGTAAATAAAAAAGGAAGAATCATTCTTACAACTACTAAAATTCAAAGACATAAGTGTATCTCTAAGATGATTGAACCACGCTCGAGGCACCTGTTTCAGTCCATACAAAGCTTTGCTTAACTTACAGACATGTGTAGGATGCTGAGGATCAATGAACCCTTACGGTTGTGCCATGTACACATTTTTAGTGAGATAACCATTCAAGAATGCGTTATTAATGTCCAGCTGTCGAACATCCCACTGAAAGGAAGTAGCAAATGTTAAAATAATTCGAATAGTAGACATTTTTACCATTGGACTAAAAGTATCATCAAAATCAACTCCAGGTTCTTGCAAATAGCCTTTTGCCACTAGTCTGGCTTTTAACCTCTCCACAGAGCCATCTTGATTATATTTGACCTTGAAGATCCATTTGTTGCCTACTATGTTGTAGTGAGAGTTATAGGGAACCAATGTCTGTGTTTTGTTCTTCAACAAGGCTGAGTATTCAGTGTTCATTACTTCTCTCCACTGTAGTGAGCAAAGAGCTTCTTTAACAATCCTAGGTTCTGAGATGGTAGATTAAAATGCACCAATGAAAGGAGCTTTAGGTTTAAAGATCCCATGTTTAGCATAAGTCAATATGGGAGGAGTATTCGTTGGCTATTCTAGTTCTGCTATTTCTTCATTCTGTGCTGAATTGGACTGATCAATGGTTGTGTGAGTCTGATCATCATCTGTCATTTGATTTTCTAATCCACTAGCTTTACCATACTCAAAGATTCTGATAGTTATTGAAGGTTCTTGTACTACTTGTTTACTATTGGATGCTTCAGGACAGGTGGCAGTAGATGATTGTACAAGAGAACTGCAATTTGATCTTGTTGTAATACTTGGATCAAGGCACGTGACTTGCTTACATGTAATTTTATCCACCTCAGCATCTTGTGACTAGTCATATGAGTTACTTTGTTTATGTTTTAACCCTGCAAAAGGGAAGTCAGACTCATTAAATATTACATGCCTTGAAATATATATCTTCTCAGATGGACTTAAGCACTTAAATCCTTTATGACTGCCACTTGGTCCTAGGTAAGTGTATTTTTTTGAATGGAATTATAGTTTATGCCCATTATACGGCCTTAAGCAAGGGAAGCAAGCACACCCAAATGTTTAAAGTTTTTATAATCTGGCTTTTGCTTAAACAAAGCTTCATATGGTGAAATATTTTGCAGGATAATAGTGGGTAGATGATTTATAATATGTGTAGCCATGGCAAAAGCTTCCTACCAGAATCTAACTGGCATTTCTGCCTATGCAAGTAAGCTCAGCCCTGTTTTAACTATATGGTGATACTTTCTCTCTACTCTTCTATTTTGTGCAGATGTGTATGGATATGAATGGTGAAAGATTATTCCAGATTCATTAAGAACAGGAACAAAATTTCTGAATTCTCCTTCCCAGTCACTTTGAAGTACTTTTATCCTTTTATTAAATTGATTCTCAACTTGTTTCTTAAATTGGATAAAAGTATGTAGAGCTTCACTTTTACTTTTCAAAGGGTAAACCTAAGAAAATCTACTGAAATCATCTACGAAATAGATATAGTATTCAAAACCATTCAATGACCCAATGGGTGTTAGTCCTTAGAGATCAATATGCACAAGTTCTAGGGGTGCATTAACATGTGAAGTAGAGTTTTCAAATGGAAGTCTATGTGATTTCCTATATTGGCATGCATCACAAAATGTCAGATTGTCATTTGAATCAATTTTGACATTACATTCACTTAAAACTTGTTTAATAGTTTTGTTAGAGGCATGTCCAAGTTTACAATGCCAAATATCTAAAACAAAAAGAAAAATGTAAGTAGCAAAATCCTTAGAGTTTTTCAGCCTTGAATCAAACTGGGGAGTGCATTCGACTTTATATATTCCTTTAAAATTCTTTCCTCTAAGCAGCATCTTCTCAGTTGTTTTATCCTTCACAAAGCAGTCATTATCATCAAATTCAACTTTCACATTGTTATCATTTGTTAATTCTAAAACACTCATCAAGTTTTTCTGGATTTAAGGAACTACCAGAACTTTTTCCATAACTAAATCATCATTTGAGAACTTTAACTTTCTCACCATTTCCTACCACAATGTTACTTGAATCAGGTGTGCCAAGTGGATTTTGATGAGTCACATGCTTGCAGGCAACACTATCCATGTACCAAGCGGATCACACACTGTCTCTGGACTAGCAATAAATGCAAAGTGATTATTCCCCTGCTGTGAAGTACCATTTGCAGAGTATAAACAAGCAAAACGGTATAAGCAATCTAATGTTGTATGACCTTGTCTTCCACATACTTGGCATGTTGGCTTGTTACCACAATAGTTTCTGCCTCTTCCATAACCACCTCGCTGTAATCGTTAAGGATAGGCTCCCCAAGGTGGTCGAGTTTGTTGCTAAGAATAAGAACCACCAGAACCAGTTTCATCAGTCTTAAAAGTGAGATTAGTAAATTGATTACCTATAAAGTCAAACTCTGAATATGCTTTAAATGACGTTTGAAGGTGAGCAAGTGAGATTGCAACTCGATCCACGTCAGAATCTCATGATCGGATAGATGAACGATGATCAATGTATAATCACCATCAAGACCAACTAACGCTTACATTACCATATCGGATTCTGGTATGGGACTTCCTGCTAAAGCCAAATTGTCAAAAATAGATTTCAGCTTAGTGAGATAATCCTCAATCTTAGATGAACCTTTTCGAGTTCTTTGTTACTTGTTTCAGAACATAGTAATCCTGGAGCATGTATGTGCTCCCATCAAATCAGTGACTCCTTTCCAAACCTAAGTAGATGTTTTATGGTGAATGAGCTACAATGAGATCTCTGTAGTCATCGTGCTTCATAACTAGCTAATCAGCAATTGATCATTCGCATGCCAATCTTCGAAGTCAGGATTCACCTTAATCCCTTACTCATCGGTGATGAATTCTAGAGGATAAAGTTTTGTTCCAAGGACATAATCCTTCAATCTGTGGCCTTGTAGAGCTAGAAAAACTAGAGAATGCCAACGCAAGTAATTGGACCTATCCAACTTGACAGTTTTAGTTTAGTTAAAGCTAGTAAGAAGTGGCATAGTCTTTGTCTGCACTATGACAGAGGCTGGAGCACTTGTTGTAGAAACTTGAGGTGATGAACCCAAAGAACCTTCCATGGTGTCTCATAAGAATCATTTACAAGCTCTGATACCAAGTTTGATTTTTGAGATGCTCAATGAAAGAATACTCTCGCACCATATACTTGAGAGTGAGGCTATGTATTTATCGTGCATTCTATTACAAAAGAATCAATTACAGCTTGCCAACATATCATACTTTATAGCAAATCAATAAACTGAACAATACACGTGCATTTACAAAATACAATAACAAACAATGTGACCGGTGTTACTAGCTTCCAGATACTGTGTTTGGACTCAAGCTGCTATTGGACTGACTTCAGTTATTGGACTGACTTGGGCCACTGCTGGATTGAGTTATAGGCTGTGTAGATACACTAACAATACAACATGTATAAATGTGATGGCATTGTGCTTAGGTGTGACGATTGCAATCAAACTGATATTGTAATCGATGATGATGGGTGAAACCTACTAACAAGTGTTATTATGAGCTTGAAGCCTATACTGGAAGAAATTCATTAATTAGGCTTCATTTTGGTTGATTTATTTTGCCAATACCTTTATTTCTTTTGATACTAAACAAACAATTAAATCTTTACATAATCTCTTGATCCAGACTTGTAATTTTTCAAACATATAATAAAAATAATTCGCTATATTAGGAATATGAAATTGCTAACTAAATGTTGTATTTACCATTCCAAGTATCTCTTAGATTATGTCTCTAGTGAATCAGAATGACTTTTCATATTCTTGCAAGATCATTGGTGGTTTGTAAGGTGTGAAATATTAACCACATCTTGGTAATTTATTTTGAAATGATTCAGTTTATTTCTATCGTTTACTTGCATTTGAAGCCGGGCAGTTACCAAATATATTATTGATCAAAATAAGAAACATATATTAGATATCTATATTGCCAGAAAAACCTTTTGTCTTGTATTACCACTATAATGTTCGACGCCATTATCACCCATAACAATAATCGTAAGCTGGATATCACTATCGTGTCTGCAATATTTGAGAATGTTTTTGGTATAGTTTTAGATCGCATGATGGATATCCTAATGCGATTACCTAAAATTGATCTGGTAGACAAACGTGTGGTTTCTAAAAATTAGAGACAAAGTTTGGATAATCTACTATTTGTTAAAGAGCATTTTTATAAAGGCTTCATCAGAAGTAGCACTCTAATTTTCTGGTATGGAAAAGATGTAAACAAAGAGGCTGTTGATTGGCATAACACTCTATGGAGGTCGTCCACTCTTTCATTTGTACAATACTCTTCATGTTCCTCCTTATGTAGAAGAGAATGAGCAATTGATCATGGTCACTTCTATTAACTGTGTGCTTTGCTTGAAGTATGGCTTGGGAGATTTACATCGCTTCATTGTGTGCAACCCTTCCGCTCAACAAATTGTGGATTTATCAAATAACATATACTAGCATAAACCAAGTTCTATTTCTATCTTTGCTTTTATGACATTGGTCACGCAGGTAAATTTTATTTTTGCTCTCTTTACACTGTGACAAAATATTTAAAGGCTCTTAGACTAAGATGTTTAGTTGTCCATGCCGCGAGTCATCAGCATGTTGTAATACATGCTATATAGATTATTACATCATTATTTCTCATTTCACCATTGTATGATAAACTAACATTTATTTGAAGATATTTTTGTTAAATTCAAGTAACTCGATACACAAGAAAAAGGGACATAATACTATTTAATTCATCCCAATCTCTTTACATGCATTTATCCTTTATTTATATTAATAAGGATATAACAAGGCTTCTTAACAAATCTAACAACCTAACAAATTACTAACTAGCTAATTCTAACTAACTAAACCCATGTAACAATACTCTTCAACTGAAAATGATCCTTGTCCTCAAGGATTTATACAAATCTAAAATTCAAAAATTCATTGATATAATTCAAAATTTTGAGGAAAAAATGGGTATTATTCTTTAGAGGTGATAGGAATCAAGAAGGAGGCATACAAACATCAAAGGATCCATTGCATATTCAATGGAGGTCCAATTACAAGAGAAAGGGCTAAATAAATGAAAGAAGCTTTGAGTAGATTACTTAAATAAGTATGAGCTAAACAAGCTTCTAATGATGTAGTCAAGATGGAAATGAGTTTGGACCAGAATCAAAACCTTGTAAACATCATTCAGTATGTGATTAGGGTTGAAACCAAGGTTGGAACGCATCCTTGCATGGGCTTGGACCAAAATCAATGTTACAATTTTGAATGGGCTAAATATTATTTTTATTTAACCACATAGGTTTGGTTTTATATTTCAGTTTTACTTTTAGTAAGAATTCAGCTTCTTATTGTAAATGGATTACTAATCCTACTTAAGTTAGGAATCTACATTAATTTAGGTTTTTCTTTAATTTTAGTCCTTTAGATATTGAGGTTATTTTGTTGCATATATATATATGGTGAATAGTGTTTTAACACAACTTCAAGAATTCATATATCTTATGTAAAGAATTTTCTCTTTAGTTCTTTTATGAACTTTGCAAGCTTATCAAGATTGTTGTTTTGTGGCGTTTCAATCTGACTTATCACTCTCATTCTCATCCTTTTTCTAAAGCGTGGCCTCAATATCTTTTTTCATATCTTGGTTTGTGCTTCTCTATAAGCACTGGGTCAAAATCTCTTTGTTTACAAGCTAAATTAGCTTTCTTAGGATTTGCTTCCTTGTTTGATTTGTTGGGTTTCAAGACAAGTTCTTGGGGTTCACGTCAAAAGGTTCCCAATATGTAGAACACTTAGGCCATTTGCCTAGTTCAATGATAACCCTTTGGATTGGGCTTAGTGAATAGTTTCTGCAATTTGCCACTCCTATATCACTATTCTCATATGAGCAAACTTGATTAATAGGTAGTGTAGGCCTTAGATCTTCACCCCCACCCATTTTTTGATCTTAAAATCATTTATAGCCTTGCTTCTTAACATGTCACCTATCTTCCTTGTCCCATTCACACACCTTTGAACTTTAATAGGATTGTTGTATCTAACAATCATATTCATCTTCATATCTATTAACCCTGATATCTTCTCCAGCTTTGTAAACCCTTGAATCCCATGAAGAAAGACAATGTTTCACTCGAGGTGCAGGCTCTCCACCCCTCCTTTAGACCTCCTCACATGAGTTGATGACTTTAAGGTTCCTAGATAGGGCAAAACTAGTGGATAAGTTATGATTGGCTCACTTGTAGAAGTCGATGTTGATGGCTCTACCAAGAATACATCCATGCATGTTAGAGGTGAAGGATTGGGCAAGGGAATCATAAGTGTTAGTGTCAATGAGTGTAGTATAAAAGCCTTCTTGGGTCATAAGGTTGGGTTTGTTATAGGGAATGCCTCTCGTTTGAACAAGGACATGGAACTTATGGGGCATCACAACTAGTAGGGAGTAGACAATGTTGATGTCAACGATGATGTAGCTCTAGTAATCTTCCAATAGAAAGTCACTGCATTGAACATGAACCTTAAGTAATTGGGGGCCTTTGACTCTTGTTAAAATTCTCTTTGATTTGATTTTCTTCAATCTTCATCATTGAAGAGATGCTTGTAATCATTGAAGCCTTTGTTTGGGAAATTTCTCTAGCTTGTTTGTCCATGGATTTCCTCAACTTTTCCAAGTTTTGATCTATAGTTACAATCACCATTTTGATACATAAAAAAGGGATCCATTCTAGCTTGAAGGTTGATTCCATTTATATTTTCATCAGTTTACTCCAAAATCTCTAGGGAAATATTTCAAAGTCTCTATCATATTTGCTTCTTCATCCTCTTTGTTACCGTAATCTTCTCCACCCTCGTAATTGACATACCGTAATCTTCTCCACCCTCGTAATTGACATCTTCTAGTCATCTTTTTTATTCTAGACTTCCTCCTCATAACTATCTTCTTTTTCATCATTGGAGTCATCTTCCTTTTCTTGCATCTTCTTGTTTAGTTGAATTCTCTTCTTCTTTGTTTTTCATGGCCAAAAAGTCTTAATAGAGGTTGGTTACTGCCTATCTTGTAGGCTTCACCTCTAGTTCGAAAAAGGTTGCTACAAGTTTCTTTAGTTGCTTCTCCACTCATGTCAAGGAGCTTTTCAATTTGTTAACATCTATTTCCATCATCTTCATCTTATGCTCAACCTTATTGAGCTTTTCTTCAAACCACTCATCTTTTGCTATCCATAGGAATGAAACTATTCTAATACCAATTGATAACAAAGAAAAAGAACACAGTATTCAATCCATTCCCATCTCTTTACATGCATTTATCCCTTATTAATACTAATAGGGATATAACTAAAGCTTCTTAATAGATCTAATAGCCTAAAAAATTATTGACTAACCAATTCTAGCTAACTAAACCCATGTAACATTACTCGACATTCTTATTGAAATCAATGAAACAATAGTATGAAGTCATTTCAATTGCATTCACATGGTTTAAATTAATTTGTTAACTACTTTGCAATTGAAATTCAAATATGAAAGAATCTTTTCAATTGTCTAACAATTTGAATTTTTTTTTAAAGATGATGTTACGAGTACCTTTCCATGCAATCCAATTTGTAATGACCACTTCATAGTAATGGTCTTCAGAGACTTGTCTATGATCATAGGATATGCAATTACTCAATGTTGAGTAGATCCTATTCTCTTTCATTTCTTTAACCAGTTAAATAGGATACTTTTTTACAATAGATGTGTTTGCTTAAGCATTGAGCCCTTAGCTTTTTACCTTAGTTTTGGACATACTTACTGAACATATCTAAAAATCGATATCACAATGCATGCTTTTTACTGATGATATAGTTCTAGTTGGAGAGCCAAGAGAAAAAATAAATGAGAAGTTAGAAATATGGAGATTAGCCTTGGAAGCATATAGATTTAATTTAAGTAAAAGTAAAATGGAGTATATAAAATGTAAGTTTAGCAACAGGCACACTATTTTTAGCGTAGAAGTAAAAATTATAAAACACATCATACCACAAGTCACATGATTTAAGTATCTTGGGTCCATCATATAATATGACAGGGAAATAGAAAAAAATTTAAACTATAGGATTCAAGTAGGGTGGATGAAATGGAAGAGTGCTTCAAAAGTTATTTGTGATAGAAAAGTACAACTCAACTTTAAGGGTAAATTTTACCATATAACTATAAGACCTATAATGTTGTATGAGACTAAGTATTGGGTAATAAAAAACTAATAAAAGAATAAGTTTAATATTGCAGAGATGAAAATATTGTGTTGGATGAAGAGACACATCAGACGAGATAGAATTAGAAATGAATGTACTAAAAAAAAGTCGAGGTTATACCTATTGCGAAAAAAAATATAAAATCCCATCTTAGATGGTTTAGATTTATGTAGAAAAGACTTATAGAAATCCTAGTAAAAAAAATAAATCAGATGAAGAGTAGTTTAATAATTCGAAGTAAAGAAAAACTATAGAAAAAATCATTAAAAATGATTTAGACTTAAATAGTTTGTCTATAAACATGATCATAATAAGACTTCATGGCCTTGTTTGCTCTTTGTAGTCAATCCCACATAGTGAAAAAAGGCTTGTTGTTGTTGTTAAATGTTTGGTTAAATGACTTATTTTTCTAGGTTGCTAACTCATTAAAGACTAAAATTTTTGGATCCAAACTTCTGCTTGCTTTCAACATGCATGAAAGATGTTGGAGAGCTATAAACTTACCCGGTGAGCTTATGAATAAAGAAAACATGGTTGCGGACTACAAAGGAAGTTTGGGGGTTCTTTGTAATCAAGAGGTATTCTCGAAAACAAAAGTGTGCTTACTGTCGATGAAAATGGCATTATTCGTGAGCGTTCTAGGTAGTGTTTGTACAATAATTTTGAGCACGCGTTTAGGAATGAAATTTTATCTATTAATGGAATAACCGGTGAGGAGAAATTGCTTGCGCTTTATGAGCATCCATTTGAAATTTGGTTAAGAAGTTGCTATTCCTACGGAGATAGTATAGCTAGATTTTAGATTTGGTCAAATAATATGTATATTTGAAGTGTTTTCTAATTTATGCATAACATTAGAATTTATCTTATTTTTTTATATTTGTTTAACATATGCTCTTTAATATTTACCGTAAGTATATCTTATTGATACTGCTTCTATATGTATATTTCAAGATCTTAATTTTAATATTTTTCACTTATATAGATTGGCAATATATACTACGGACTATGTTCATACTTTCAATTACTATTTTCTCAGGAAAAAAAGTCATGGACAATGTTAGATGGTTCATTTTGGAATCATTTGTCGACCTGTACATGCCGCTTTTCTTACTCATTATTCATATCAAATTCTATTAATCATTATTTATATTAACTGAATTATTAATGTTAAAACTTCACCTATCAATAAACATGTCTATTCAAAAGAATTTCTGGCTTGTAAATTCACTAATTTTAAAAGGCTATTTCCTCTGTCTTGACTTCTTTGCATATATATATATATATATATATATGCGCAGCAGAACAGAATATAATAAAGATAACTGATACGGATGAATAAGAATTTCTAGGTCAAAATTCATTCCCAAAATAATAATAATTAAAATAAACGTTAGATACAAAAAATAAAGTCCACCACAAGATGATATAGTGTCCATTATATGATCTTTTCAATTAATTGAAAGCCCAAGGTCTCATTTTATTTTAAACCTAAGAAGGAAGAGTGGCTCAATATCTATTACTTGAAAGTCAAGGCATTAAGGTCTTTTTTTTTTTGGAAGGCAGGGAATGTTGGAAATAGGAAATTCTCAAAAAAAGAAAATATTAGATTAGCCATAATTTTTAAAAGGGAGAATTAAATGATGAAAAAATTTTCCTTCTAAGAAAAAATTTTTTTTGAAAAAAAAAAATTTATGAGCAAAACCCTAGTATTTGACTGTAAAAAAGGTAAAGTAGAATTGAAAGGAGGAGGCCAATTTTTTTAGAGGAAAAAAATAGCAACAAATTTTTGTGAGGGGTGGCAATTCAATTTTAGGGAAAGGGATTATTTAGAAAAAAAATAACAAAAAGATTGAGAGAAAGAGCGAGATATACCAAACAGGGATAGGAAGCTATGCGTGGGATTTAATTTGGCAAGAGGGAAGGTCTCATCCTTAACTTTATATTTTATGCATTTTGGATAAAATTGTTCTAAGTGTAGTTTTATGTCTTGTTTTCTTTTCTTCTTTTATGTTATGCATGCATCTTCATACACATACATTAGCTTGTTATTTTAAACCTAGTTTTGAAAGTTGTTAGGTGTGCTAAATTATTTTCTTTCAAAGTCAAAAAAAGGTATCATGTTCAAAAAAATTCAAATATAAATAAAAAAGAGTGAAGAGAGCAAAAAGTAAGATTAATTTGATTTTCATAAATTGAAACATGCCTACTAATTATCATATTTGATTTGTTTATGAAATTAAGTTTATTTTATTTTTCTACTCTTTCCACAAGAAATAATTAAAAGAACTACCAAGTGACATGCATTTCTACCCCTTTGGACTACATAGATTTTGATTTTTTCACTTGGTATGTAGGCCCTATGTTATATTCCTAGGTCCAGTCCCCTTTTTTTATAAATATTTTATTTTCTCTATTTTTTTATATATTTTCTATTCCTGTATGTTCTTTATTTTCTTCATTTTGTAATTATTTTATTTTCTCCATTTTTGTATATATATTTTATTTTCCTCATTTTTGTAAATATCTTGTTTTCTCTATTTTTGTAAATATTTTATTGTACATTTGTAAATATTTCCTTTCATTTTTATTTTTTATATTTTGTAAATATTTTATCTTATTTTATTTTTTCTTCTTTTCTCCTTTTTCCTTTTTTGCACTTGTTTTGAATAGGGTAATTAAAAATTAAGGCCATATATATTTTTGGACAATTGATTTAAGATAACTATTTTGCAAACAAGTATTATAAAATGTCTAATACCTTATTCACGAATAATTGACTTCTAAATTTATTTTTAATCTATAAACCATTTTCTTTTAAAAAATTTTTAAAATTTTGCTTTATTAAAAATTAAAATTTTGACGTGATTCTATCACATTTGATTTTTGTTTTTAGAATCAATTTTTTTTTTTCTTTTCTAACGGTACCTAGCCACACTATTGTCGTAACAGTAATCAATATTTTTGAACAACTAAACATCCCTTTAATAGTCCAATGGAGCTGAACAAAGCTGCTGCGCGTTAAATATGCCAAAACTCTTACTTTGAGAAAAGTAGTGACCTGAAAAACTCAGTTTCACAACAGAGGCAAGGATTCAACATATTAAATGCTAAAATAAGTCCCCGTCAAAATTGATAACATGCTATATTGTTCATTTTACATTACAATTTTATGCAAACCCCAAATTTAAGAAAAATAAAATCTTTTCTCCGTTTTTTCCTTTTCATTCCTCCCATTGCCCCTTATCAAACAAAGCGTAGGTGGCACCCATGCAAAAACGCCTTACGCAGACATTGGATTCAAAAATATTGCACGTTGTGGTTGTCAGTCCTCAGCAGCCAATCATGATGTATTATCTCATAATTGAAGGATGACACAAATTTCATCATCACTTTGAAAGTGGCCTCAAGTAGTAATCTATTTTTAAATATTTTTTTAATAGAATGATTTATACAAAATAAGTAAATTAAATTAAGTATCGATAACTATGTATACCTGTTAAAAAGATATCTCATTAAAAAAACATAACTAATAAATTGGTATATAATTAAATTAATTATTTTTTAAAAATTAAATCTCTCTGAATTTTTTTAAAATAAAAACTACTGCGGCATTTGCCTCTTTCAAACTGTTTCGAATGGCCCTTGCTTGCATAGTGCATTTATCCATGGAGCTAGAGACATTGGTCTGCAGAAACTACACCTTTCTTCTGCATTCGCAAAAATATATTATCAAATTAATCACATAAGAACGGATATTAATGTTTTTAAAGTTCAAAATTTATAATTTTAAATTAACTTTTTTATAAAGATAAACAAAATAAAAAAAGGTTTCTGGATCTTCTATACTGCACTATATATAATAGAAGAGAATAATACAAAGAGTAAGAATATGTATGAGGCTTATTTCTTTTCTGTTCATCCAACTTTTTTTTCTTCATTTCTTTTCAATTATACACCACACATTTATTTGCTGAATACAAAGTATTCAAATATATAAAAAAGGCTTTGCAAATAATAGGAGTAGATAATAGTAGTTTAAAAGGAAAAAAAAAAAAAAAAGAGGGGCGGGGGGCAATCGCTCATGAGTATAACGATTTTTTTCCCTGATTCTAATTGTCAGAAGTTATATATGGACTCGATATCATTATCTTTAAAAATACTAAAGTAACTGCCAAGTGTCTTTATAACCATTTGACATCAACTTAATATATGCTTTTGTGTTCTATTGCAATTGGTTGAAAAGCCTTCATCTTTCTTTTCACTGGCGTAATCTCTTCCTACTTGAATTCTATTGGTCAGTTAGTATCGCAAATAATCCTCATTGGTGTATAATTCAATATTGGGCAGCAGACAGCTTGAATAAAGTATATCAGGACTAATTATTATTTCCACTGGAGTATTCCCTTCGCAGTACAATTCTATTGGTCAGTTGTTATTGCGAATCATCCTCACTGGTGTGTAGTTCAATATTTGGCGCCAAACAACTGTTTTTTTTTTTGGTATTTGCATGGGTTGAAAGCAATATAAACACAGTGCCATTAACTTCAAGCACTGGAATTCTTCACTACACCATGCATCGTTTGATCTCTTCAGACTTTATGAAAGAACTACAACTTAAATCACAAGCACACTACAATTATGAAGATGTAAATTCGAATGATGGAGTTTCAACATATGCTACCTGTTAGCACTCGAAAATATTAAAGTTCAGTGGAAGTTATGGTCAGTGTAATAATTGAGAAATTCTAATTAGTCGAGTTTGGGGCTAAATTTCATTAGTCCAGGTTCCTCACTGATGGATAGCGAAAAATAAGGAATATGAATAGGGATGTACCTAGGATTAAATTATTGGAGGACAAAAATTTAAAAAAAATTAATATCTTCACGTGGGACTAAGACGCAGTCTCTCTAAAATATCATATAAAGTTGAAAAGAAATTTGTTTAAAAAAATTGCGTTGAGACAAATCAAGAACACTAAAAGAAAAATAAATGCATATTTGGCCTTTTCAAAGTTATTGTATATATTTTGTTCGCTCTTAATTTTGTCAGTGAATGTACTTATATATCTCATATTCAGTAAAATGAAAAATTAAGATGGTACGTATTCCAATCCTACAAATTTTAAAATGAGATCTTCTTACAGCTCAAGTCATATCAAGAGATATTTTAATTGAAAGACTCAAAATGTGTTCACGAAAATATTTGGATTAATTCTTGTTGGTGATTTATAATTAGTAAGTATTCCCTAATTTGGTAGACTTGCTTTGAAGTTAGAATAAATTATCTATGTTAATTTTTTTTAATACCTTAAAAAGTTAATGCGTATTGCTCAATTTCCTCCAGAGGTGTAATAATGGAAAATATACATGTGGGCATATCAATTTTGGTGTAGAGAAGTCTAAGTCAAGTCAACAACTATGAATAGTTGTAATTTGTCCATACTAATTACATCCATCTTTTAAAAAATTATTCTAATAGTTGTTATGTATTCAAGGGTTTTTTTTTTTTTTTTGGGAGTATTTGGGGGAGGGGAAGCAGCCTTCTTTCCCCCCTCCACGTCTATTCCCAAATATGGTCTACCCTAACTTGAGAAAGTTCAACGGGCAAAAGCGTTCCACAGTCATCATGAAGGGCCATGATCATGATGGTGTAGCCTCTTTAATTACCATCTCATATTATAGCAAGTATATTAATCGCTTAATGAAAAATAAATATTAAGTCCAAGTATCTATCCCACATAGGGTTTGGAAATGAAATGAAAGTTTATTGACCTATAGGAAAAAGAGAAAAGAAATATGAAGTACTAATATCCACAACTAGCCTATAAACAACTATTATCCTAACTTATTGGTTACTAGTGACTGAAACATAAGTGTGAAGTGTTGGTGAGATAAAATTAGATTAAATGACTCAAGACTCAAAATACTAAAAGGTAAAAAACTTAAAAAGTGCAGACCTAATTGCTATAATGAGTGTGACCATGGTGTCTGTGTTCAATAACAATGTCCTATTATTATGTGCTAGCAAGCTCCAATGTCGAATGTGCCTTGCAATTATCATCCTATTAATAGCCTTCCCCTAAGACAAGCCTCACAATTACCTAGGTTGGATTATTAATACAACGTGTTTAAGTACTTTATAGAACTATGGAGTAACTAAGTGGTCGAGCATGCCTCAATTACCTTACACCTAGCTAAACATTGTTGCATCTTATCAAACACCTTGTAGGCATCATCTTGGAATTTGGCCTGCCTTAATAGGCTAATCCATAACCCAATCCAGTAGCCCAATGCAAATTAATTAATTAATTAATATTTATTTTATTTATTTGAATTTGATTTTTGAAATTTTAAATTCAAATGGATTTTTTTTGGAGAGTTAATTTGTTTTTAAAAATATTGGAAACTAGTCATAGAATTTTAATGCACAATCATTTGTCCTTTCCTTTCCCTCGCTCGCAAGAGACACAAATAGAAAAGGGAGAAGACAGAACTCTAAAAAATCTCTCCTTTTCCCTTTCTCCTCTAATTATGGTGTCTTCATTGTGAATAAATATTGGAGTCCACTCATGATTCCATTCTAAATTATGTGGGACACTAAATTGGAAAGACCCACTTTTGCATAGGTAAGTAACCCATACTTCCTTTAATTGGTATTAGATCGTGGTTGGCTCAATTTTCTCAATTCCTATGTAATAAATGTGATTTATTCATGTTTTATTTCTTGAATTTACAAGTAATTTTGTCTAAAATGGTCATATGAATAATATGCAACCTTGGAGACCCTTTAATGGCATAATCTGATAAAGACTATCTTGGGTTATGAATTTTTTTACATTATGAAAACTATGTGGTAACAAGTATATGGTAAAATTTTGCAGAAATTGGATTAGCCATTAGTGAGAAAATTAAACTTTCTAGAAAATATGGTGAAATAGCCAACTTTAGAAGCCTGGCATTCTCACCACAGACCACCAATTGATACAAAACCATATACAATGGAGAGTTTTTGAACAAGCTTTCCAACATGACAATAATTTCGTCCAATTTAGATGATAATTGAGTGAGATATGACCATTCAAAATTGGAGTCTTGAATTTGTTTTTTTTTTTTTCGAAAACATGTTCAAATAGCCTATTTTTTAGGGTTTTCACTTCCTTCTCATGGCACCACTCAATGTGAGCCTTATACCTTTGGAAAGCTTGTTATACAAGCTTTCCAATAACACAATGTTTGTCCAATTTAGATGGCATACAACGGAGATATGGCTCCATAAGGGCCCTTAAAATTGCATTTTTGGAAAAATTTTGAAAATTTTCAAGTCTAGAGGTGGAAGAAGATGGACAATGTGATGCTCGAAATAGGGATGTGACCTACACGAAATATAAGGAAACCGCACATCTGTAAGCCTAACAAACACTTATACGTATAATTCTTATGCATGATTAGATGAAAGTAATAATTCCAAACTAAAACATAATCCCCTCAGTTACTTTCCTTCATACTAGGTCTAAGCTTCAAATTTTGTCATGGGTCATACTAAAATTATAGAGAGCTTTACTCTTAATTTTTGCAACCATAAAGGGGGCGAGGATTTTACCTATAGTTTATGGAGTAAACTCCAGAGTACAACCATACATACAAAGATAATAGTTCTATAATACTAGATAAACCTATAGCTAGCTATTCACGAATAACTCTCTCAAATTATACTAGAGGAGCTTTGGACAGAAATTCCCTATCTACAAAAATAAATAATGGAATAAGCCATGATACTTAATAAATAGAAAATAAAGCATGATAACTAAAAGGACGAACAGGTACAGAGTTTTTCTAAATGAAATTAGGTTTTGGAATAATAATAAATAACTGAAACTTTAATTATGGAAAGGTATGAAATAAGTTTTATAAAAATTCAAATTTATATATCTTTAGATGGAAGATATATGAAATAATTGGTTGTTCACTACTCGGCTTACACTGCAAGTGCACAGGCCGTGATAAAGTAGTATAAGAAGATTATCGTTCCCATGAGGATTGGAGTTGAATTTGATTAACCATTAAACTTATGCCTTGAACTAGGTTGAGTAGAACAATTGTATAGTGAAGTTGAGTGTAAAAATAACTTTGCAAATGAATTTATAAAGGGAGTTAAGAGATCCTTTTGACATCAAGCATATAAGGGATCTAGGATTATCTCTCCCCCTTGTATTTCATAGCACAAGAATAATCTCCTCTCACCAAGAATGACCAACAACTATATGTACTAGTTTAGGAATCAAATACTACTTGAAAAAACTTTCTCAAATAAAAAACAAGTATTTAATTCTATTAGTTGCTCAAACTCTCTCACAACCAAATAAATCCCAATATTAAGCTCAGACCCAAATTTGACTACACAAAGTTAATAAGTGTATCTCTACGTCACTAACAAAACCATCCATTCAATACCTAAATTTCAAATTTTTGCATGATTTACCTCAAGTTCAATACTCAAGCTAACTCTTTCAAGCATCACTCGAGCAAACAAATAACTAATTGGTGGCCAATCAACCAGAAGCATTAAAAATGGAGTAAAATCAACACATATATGTCATTAATCAATGGAGGTGGAGGAGAATCAAATGTTAATCCATACAAGGGTTCAAAATAATCCTAGAACAAGTGACTAGCTACTCATAATCAGCCACAAGTTTACAAAACACCAAGAATTTGAATCCATAGCAGAATACAAGACAAGGAGAAGAAGAAGATCAGAAAAACTGATGGAAATGGCTTCAAATCTCTTTGAAACTTCAATCCTTGGCTCTAACCACTTTTCCAAACTCCAAACCCTAGCACACCAGCTCCCCAAGCTGCCCAGAAGTCGAAGAATCCCTCTCTTGGTCGAAAAATATGAATATATCACGTCCTAGAATCTGTTAAGCCTCAAAACGTAGTGTTTTAATAAACCATGGTTCGCTGCGGCTAACATATTCTTCGTTGCGGTGAAATGCTCTCGCGTGTGCACTAGTTTCTTTGATCAACAATTGGCCGCGACGAAAAGCTCCCTGTTTGCTCCCTCCTCCATGCAGGAATTGGCTGCGACTAACATCTGATTTGGCCGCGGTGAATCTAGCAAAACTTCTAGCCTATATTTTTCAG
This sequence comes from Erythrophleum fordii, assembly GCA_032878935.1. Taxonomy (NCBI): domain Eukaryota; kingdom Viridiplantae; phylum Streptophyta; class Magnoliopsida; order Fabales; family Fabaceae; genus Erythrophleum; species Erythrophleum fordii. The sequence goes on along the minus strand of JAVQMF010000025.1, from coordinate 334,659 downwards.
CAATTAGCTTTGAAGTCCAATCATATCTGCAAAAAGCATGAAGTTGTAAATGTACCAAAATATTCCTAAACTAAGGTTAAAGTTTGTATAATTAAATTAAAAGTGAGTCAGTTAAGTTTAGGTATCAAAAATGCACATTTTCCTATTTTGAGTATAATTTATATACAAAAATGCACCAAAAGATATGCACGGCTTAAGGAAAATGTGCTGAAAAGGCATGAATTTAGAGAGGTTATCATTGGTATATATAAAAAATTAAAAAATGTAAGTTAATAAAAAATTTATTTATTACATTATTAATGCAATAAAATATAAGAGGCATGTAGGTGTATAACATTTTAGTCAAAATATAAAGTTAATATGAGAGAATTATAAAGAATAAATAAAAATTAAGTTCAAAATTTCAAATTTTAATGTTTAGCAAAAAAATAATTATTATGTTGAAAACAATTTAATGAAAACATTTTATTGGAAAGATCCATGTAAAACTCTAAGTTCTAGCATATATACTAATCTGGGCTCACGACCCATGATGGTAGATTTAATCTCAGGGCACTATAGGCAAGAATTATAGGTAAGCCTACTACTATCATCTCTATTTAAAACTATCCCTATAGCTCTTAAACATTCAGCTTAATACCCTTCAAGTACTCAGTCACAGAAACTATATAGCCATATCTAAGGTGCATTGAAAGCTAATAAAACTACTATTAGCAACTAGCATTCTACATAGTCCCTCCTTATATACATATATAATGTCATATACTAAGTAGAATTCATATACTTAAATCTTCCAAATAACAAATCCACAATAAAATTCTTCAAATAATAATATAGCATTTCTTGATCATAAGACATTTATGCATACTAAAAAAAAAAGAAACTATATCAAGGTAAATTATCATTTGCTGACTTTTCAAATATAGCACATTTAATCAATACCAATTCATGTCCATTTGATAACATAAGTGGATATGGCATATTGTAGTCTGAAAGATATAATAATAATCATATACACGCAAGGAATCACTATCTAAGATGCTCATCCCACAGACATGGAGAGTTCAAACAAAAACATATACAGTAAAATTCTATTCATAATGCATGTAGAATACTTAACAATGCTTTTATCACCAAACATTATCACCCTTTCCACGAAATTCTTAATACATCTCTTACAAACAGTTATAATAATTTCTTTAATTCTTAATGCAATTTTTGTTTCCTTTTATCTAACCTAATTAACATAACCTCTGCTATGTTTCATTCTAGTCCTACTTTTTCTATAATTAATTCATTAATTTTCTTAGTAAGAATTTACCTTAACACCTAGCGTGCTTCCATTACCTTGCTACCAATTATGGTTCTTGGTTCAAGTGTCAGCTCAATGTTGTTAGGCTTAATTAATGAGTTACCTTACTTTATTAACTTTTCCCTATGTAACCATTATTTAATCAATCAACTTTATGTGATTCAATTCCATAAAATAATTCCTACTATAGTACTATCCTAGATAAATATTTAACTCATTTTACTTATCTTTTTACTTACTTTTAATTTTCTAGCATTAATTTAGTTCCTTAGCATATATAATTTATTATCTTCAAAGATTTAAAAATTCCTTAAGATATCAAGCAATAGGATTAAGTAATCAATATTTGAACTTGCTTTACTATGTCTCATTCAAAATTTTCTTTGATTCTCTCACCACGTGCCAAATGTTAAAAGTTTCACTTTGATAAATCCCCACCTTAAAAGTACCTTTATCAACATTTGCAAATAAAATATATCAAATTGTTGCTTGCAACCATAATTCCATGAATCATATCTTTCAAATGGCAAAACTCTCTCAACAAACTCATTTTCCTACTTCAAAGAAAATACTTGTGGATGGATTTGCCTAAGACCATAACACTTCCTACCAATCTTGTTTACCTTTACTAGTTAATTTATTGTATGTAACAAGATTAGATTTTTATGGCTGATATGATGAAATAAAATCAAAGAAAATTTTAAGATATACCTTTAGCTTATTCAAAAGCAAGGAGTAGGGAGAAATGTTAATGTTCTTCCTCAATCTCTTTCTCTTTCTCCATCTTTTCCTTAAGCTTTCATGCTCCCTTACTCTTAGCTCAAAAGATGACAAAAATGAGATAGACTCGATGGGTAGAACCATTAAAGGTGTAGATATAGTGAATAAGGGCACTAGCTTAGCTGAAGATGGAAATAATTTGAACTTGAAGGTGTGGCTATGATGAAACTTTGGATTAGCTACAAGTCAAAAAAGTTTTAAATAGAGTGAATGTGAGTAACCAAACATGAGCCAAAGCTAAAATAAAAAAAGAAGAGATAAGGATTGAAGAGGCCAAGAGAAATGAGTAAAACTCCTGTAAACCTTCCATGTGTCATGGTCTTAGCCAAGGGTTGGTTAAGGCACCTAAGAAGTGTTTTGATGGGTTCTAATGATTTAAGAAACGTGAATGAGAGGAATAAACACTAATAGACCATTAGCTTTAATTGAGAAACCTTAAACTAAAATTTGAAATTTTAGAGTTCAAACAAGCTTAAAAAAGCAAGTTGGTCTTACACTTATGTAGTCAAGCTTACGATGGTCCAAATGAGTTTCATTAAGGTTATATGGCTCATAGCAAGTGAGAATTTGGAGCCTAGAAAAGGAATTCCAAGAGTTACCTTTTAAGGAACCTAAAAGCGACCTAAAGTAGCATGTTAAGTCCTAATAGAATTAGGTGAGGATAGTAAGGGTAAAAATGGATCCTAATATCTCATTTTGTCTTACAATTGTTACATGTAGGCCAAGCTAACCTAAGTTCACCAAATTGTGCATGTCAAGTGTAATATCTGGTTTCTTTGAAACTAAACCGAAACTAATAAGGTGATATAAGAGAACCCTAAGCAACGTAAATTAAGAAAAATTATGGATAAAATACTAATTAAAACATTTAAAAATATGGTTAGAAAACAAGAATAGCCCAAAACCGAAGTCAAAATGGCTAAACAGAACTAACTAAAACTATAGTGGAAAAATTATGATTTTAGGAAACTTTTGAGAAACTTAAAGAATGGAGTTTTAAATGCTAAAATTGAATCTACTAAGGTTTTTAGAGGCCTAGAAAACTATCAAAACCATCAAAATGATTAAAATCCTTCCAATGTACAATTTAGGTCATTAGTTGATCTAAATTTTAACTAGATCATTTAGGATTATTCTGAATCCCATAAAATTGAAACAACTAAAGGAATTTTATGATAGAAAAGATACTTTTAAAAAAGGAGTTAAAATGAGGTCAAACGGAGCCATTGAAGTAGAGGGACATAATGGATATTTTGAAAAATGTTATAAAACATCTATTCTCTCTTTATATCATACCAGCATGCCCCTTAGCCCTCTATAACTAAACTAACACCTATAGAACAAACCAAAAATAGATCTTGAAGGGCATCCAAGTGAAAGGAAAAAGAAGAGGAAGAAAAGGCTACAAAGGTGAGAATTCTTGCATTTTTTCATGACATATTAGTTACAAATCTTCTTCTCCTGTCTAAACCCTCTCCAATGGTGGTTTTAGCTTATTAAAAGAAGCACTTTGGTGACTAAATTCTTGAGGAAAGGAGAGAGTTTAAAGCAACTAAATCCAGCATAAGAATCTCCCTTTGCTAAAGATTGAAACAAGGTATGTTTCCATACATGAAACTTGCTGTTCCTTGTTCTTCCATATCTTTTCTTGTTTGACCAACATATGAAGGTTCTAAGGGAAGATTTATTCTGACCTAAACATGGTAGTTTTAGGGGTTTTGAAGCATGGACATTAATACGGAACTAAAAGAAACAACTAGCAAGCCATAGGTTGCAAGAATGGGTACCTAAGGTTTTGATTACACCTTAGGAGGTATGAAGTCTTATAATGATATTTCAAACTATTTAAGAGTATAATTAAACTAAGAAGAAGCTAAGGAAGCTTCATAGGTCAATTCCCTAAGAGAAATGAAAAAGACATCATAGAAGCCAGTCTTGAACATAGTCTTGGCCAAGACTCACTTAAGGCACCTAGAAAGAGTTTTCTTTGATTCTAAAGTTATAAATGGGATAAATATGAATTATAAATATCATAGGAACCATTGGTTTGAATTTAGAAGCCTTATTTTGAAAGGTGAAAATTTAAAGTTTCATTATGCATAGAGAAGCAACTTAATGCTAGACTCCTCAAATTGAGTTCATGATGGCTTTAATAAGTTCTAATGGAGTCATATAACTTATATTGGGTGAGATTTTGGAGCCAAGATATTGATTTAAATTGTTGCTACATTATGCCATTAAATTGAATTATATGGGAACCTAAAGTTCTAACTAGTTTGTATAAGATTTAAATGAGTCCAAATATGGTTCCATTGATAATTTTAAACTTCATTTGATGTGTCTAAGCCAAGCAAGTGAAATCTCCCTCAAGTGTAAATATGAGGCTAAAAGACTAATTCAAGAAGAAAAAGAGAATTAAGTGATCTCTTGTGTTAAGATAGCCCTTCATCCATTCTTGCATATGTATGTTGGTTGCTTAAGTGTTCTTGAACTACTTGTATGCATTATTTGCAAATTATATGTATTGTTAATTTTATAAAAATTATATGCAATTACATTATATTTAATTGCATTTAGAATTGATTTGACTTTTGAATGGGTGAGGTTGTGCTAAAAGTATCTTGAATTGGGTGAGGTGAGGCTAAAAGCCTCTAAATGTGGGTAAAATAAAGCCAAAAGTCTCAATTGTTAGTGAGGTTAAGTCAAAAATCCCTAAAAAAAGGGGTGAGCCTAAATCAAAAGTCCCAAATTGTTAGGTGAGACTAGACCAAAAGTCTCTAGAATTTATCTTGCTCTTAATAGAGCCATATGATCCCTCATGCATGAATATGATTGATATATGATTATGTAATATGTATACTTACTCCCTTTGACCTTGAGTATGCCATATATGTGTGCTTGAATGATGAGTAAGCTGTTGGAATTCTTTAAATCTCATTATTCTCTATATTTTCCCTAATCATGTCTAGGTAATCTTCAAGTAAAGATGGTGAGCAAAGAGCATGAAAAGTATTATCTTGACACTAGTTTAAGATTTGGTATATAATCTTTCAAGTATGAAGATGTACATGTATCATATGAGATTTAACCATTCCCACACACTAACATGAAATTATGTTGCATAAACCATTTTTGGATGTAAACATGTGATATTATGAAATTTGACCATGTAAGTTCTTGAATTTGTATATATATATATATATATATAATGGCAAGTAGAAGTGTGATTTTGATTTGTATGACTTTTAGGGCTTGTTAAATTGGCCATATACACTGTATTTGTTATTTAAAACTTGCTCAAATCATGACATAGCATGATATGTGTCATAACATATATTTTCTACCATTATACTTTCTCATTTAAAGTAGTTATATATATATATATATATATATATTTCATAAGAATGCATGAAAAAGTATGAAACTAATGCCATTTAATTGTGTTACGTCGAGGTTCAAATTTCAATTCGCATTACGTGGGCCCCGTGGATTTTCCAACAACATTCCATAGTCATTTTCCACTTATACATATCATAAATACTCCAAAACAACACATAATCTACAGATCCAAACTTGAAAACCACAGATTTTTACTTATTTTTCTTGAACAGTATGTGGCAGATTTTAGGAAAAATTTAAAAAAATCATAACTAAATCCAAAAAAATTGAAATCAAGCAAACCCTAACTTGTTGGAAAGCTCTAAATGTTAAATTTACACTATAAATAATTTTCAGCCAAAAAAATCTCATATAAACCTTGCTTAACATCAGAAAAGACATAAAGGTTAGGCTATTTAGAATTTTGATACAATTTATTGATATAAATTGTGGAAATTCATAATTAATTCCATAAAAATCTAATCTTTGCAATATGTACTAATATGGAAAGCTACAGATGTTAAATAGAAGGAAAAGATAGTTTTAGATTGATTTAAGAGCATTCAGACCCTAGAAATCAATGAAACAATATTGAGGGTCTGGAGGTGCACCTGGAACAAAATAACAATTTCAAAAATTTAATTTTCCCTCTCTAGACATCTAATTGTGGTACTTTCAATTGGCACATGTCACTGGAAAGGTTTAATTTTCTCTTGTAAACTTTCATATTAATTGGACTTCGTTTGCCCCATGAGTGATAGAGATTCATTTCGGACTAAATGAACAATAACATCAGCAAATTTTAGTTTTTTAGCCAACTTCAAAAATTCACCAAAAATTCTACAAACCTTTAAATAATACTCACTTTATTTTTCCAAAAAGCTCTCAACAAATTCTAGATGCATGCCAAATTTCAGACCAAGAAGAGCTTATTTGGATAGAAAGTGGCATAGCTCACTGATTTTGGTTCATTTTGCTCCATATGAGGTACCAATTTAGTTCAAATGACTTTCTTTAATGTTTGGCACCCCTTTGACAAGTGTAAAAGCATAAATATGACTTGTATAAACTGATCAAATGGTTTAAAACACTATATATTTTAATTTGGCTATTCCACATTCAAGAATACAATAATACATACACGCCATCATGTGTCAAGCTTTCTCATTTCCATTAATTTTATGCCACACATGATCCATACATCATCTATATATAATATTACATTTGTTCAATAATTTACAACTCAAAAATAACATTTGCATAACTACTTTAACACTTAGTTACAAGTAGAACTACACAATAGTTAAAGTATGGCTTTTCAAGACTCTTGGCTTGCATTCCTTGCTTTATAGATACCACCTAGTCATGTTAAGATGGAGGAGAAAAAGGGAGTAAGATTCTTAGAATCTCAATAGCTCACATATCCATTCACATACACATTCAAGGCATACATACATTAAGTGCATAAATACAAAGGTGATATGAACATAAAACTTGCTAGAAGTTTATTTCCATCCCACCATTACATATCAACTCAAGAATATGCTTTAAGGACTTTTAGTTTTGCCTTACCTAATTTCTAGAACTTTTAGATTTTTCTCACCCTTGGCCTATGGACTTTTGACTTGGCCTTACCCATTCAAGAGACTTTTAGCCTAGTCTCACCCTTACCTTAAGACTTTTGGCATCTCCTCACCTACATTAAGGGTTTTTTGGCATCACCTCACTCACATTAAGGGTTTTTTGGCATCATCTCACCCTTGTGAGCTATTTCCACAAGCAAAGCTATTCAAGAATACATATTGGTACCAATGTAATCTCAAAGAATCAAGTGGCATGTTCTCCAATCACATAAACACATACATGCACACAGGTATACATGCAGATAAGAATGCAAGAAGAATGAGGTGGAAAGCTACCTTGAATCTTATGCAAGCCTTACTTTGCTTGTTCCTTCCCCATTTTGGTTGCACAAGAGCACCTTGGTGGACTAGGGTTCTCTTAACCTAAACATTACAAATAGCACATAATCATACACTTAAAGTAAGCCAAGATACCAATTCTATTCTTAAAAACCCATTTAGTTCTATAAGTGGCATAATGGTCCCATAAATGGCCCATTGAAGAAACTCTCATCATTCAACATCTAGGCTCTATTCTCTTTTCATTTCTAGGTCTCTTGACCTTATTCAAGGTCCTTAGAGCTCTCACACATTCATTTGCATAATTGGAAAACTAAGTTGCTTTACAAGGCACCATTATGAACACCATTGTCCCATCTCCCAATGCATGGCTCCTAAATTTTTTTCAATGGTTTCTCCTATCTTCTAATATCATATAAAGTCTCAAAAAAAGGCTAGAATAAATTAAAACATCCCCTAACCTAATGCTTTTACCTTGGTCGAACCATATACCATAATGGAGGTTCATGGAGTTCTTGATTTGTCCTTGATAGCAGAGCCACTTGGGGAGGTTTCTAGGAGTCTTAGGAGCTCAATGGAACACTTAAATAGCCAAGGAAGTTCATGTATAAAATTAGATTTCACAAAACCCTAAAGGATCCTACACTTTCCTAGCTTGATTTTCATGGGTTTTCTTGCAATTTCTTAGCATATTCCACTTTTCCATAGCCTAAAACCCTAGTTCCTCCCCTGTTTTTCGATAGAACTTCCCCCCTTTTCTTGGTTTTGGTTTGGCTGAACACACACCCATCCAAGGAACAAGGAGATGAAACAACAAGAACAAGAAAATACCTTAGCTTCAAGTGTACTTTTAAAGCTACTTCTCTTTGGTTAGTTCCTCCTTAAGAATTTCAAACTCTTCCCTTATGTTCTAGACCAAAAACAGAACCATTCACCTCAACAAAAATTGTAGAAAGAGAAAAGAAAGGGAGAGGAACAAGGTTGCAAGGAGGAGAAGCATAAATTTCCTTGAATTTCCTTCCCTTTTTCTTGGTTTTCTTCCTCCTTCTCTCCCTCTCTTGGTGCCCCTCAAGGTTATACTTCTTTTTTTCTTTTTGGGTAGAGAATATGTCATCCTAAGAAGAGAGAAGAAGAAGCTTGAAGTGGCGTGAAGAATGGAAAGTGATCAAGAAGCTTCCTTTAAAAAAAATTTTCAATTTTGTCCTTTCATAATGACATTTTCGGTTTAGCTTTGTTTTAGCTTCTTTTTTAGGACTGTCTTTTGCATCATAAAATTTAGGTTCCTAATTTAAAAAATTGCCATTGGAATCACTTAAATCAGAGATAAAACCTTCCCAAACAGATCTGTTAAAGTTTAAACTCACCACTATTAGAAAAAGTACAATGAACGGGCTTTATCGACCTTGGGGTTTCCCATGGCTTTTGGAGTCTTTGAGAACTTTGAGCAACTCAAAATTTTCATTTAAAAAGTCCTCTTATATGTTTTTTCAAAAGTTGTACTTATTTACAAAAATGTCATTATGTTTCGTCAAATTTTGTAACAATTTCGTTTCTCTGTTCTAACTCTATTTTTCTTTTTATCTGAGCCTAGAATTATCATTTTTAGAAGCTTATGACTCTACTAAAATTTCCCTAGATATTTTCTAACTCATTCTTATAGACTTGCTTTTATATGACTTATTTTGTCATTTTACAAAAATTATATTTGTTACAATATGGCTCCAAAATGAACCATTTGGAACTAAATTTGACACTTTCTAAGCCTCAAAATGTCCCTAAATAAAATTTTGACCAAGTGGACAAATTTTGAGTTGAAATTTGGCAGGCATTTAAAACTTATCTAAAATTTTCCATAAAACTAAAGAATAAAATTTTTGAATCCTCATAAAATTTCTTATGAATTTTTAAAGTTGGCTAAATTATACAAACTTTCTGATTTATTATTCATTTAGTCCAGTTTTTGTTTTTGTGGCTTTTGGGGGACCAAACAGGCTTGTTTTAACTTAAAATTTTTATAGTAGATAGTTCTCATTACAAGCTTTCCGCAAAACTTAGAGTTATGTAGTTCAAGTTTTAATTTTTCAAATTTGATGCATATTATGATCAAAGTTGTGAAATTGAGTATATGAAGGGATATCCAAAATTTGAGCTTCTTTTTGTAATATTCTAAGCCTAACAAACTTGTTTGACATGAAATTGAAAATTTTTATGATGAAAATAATTATTTGTACATAATTAGAAAAATTAAGGCTTTAATGATCGTAAAATATATTGCTAAAAGTATTAATAAGAGTGATTGTTGTTATAAAAGGAATATGGCATGAGGTGTATGTATATTCTTTTATACTATGACATCAAGTTAAAGAAAGCCAAGAAAAAGAGGACCAACAAGGGTTTAATGGTAGTTCCAAATCTCCAAAACCATAAGGTAGTTTTATCTCCCCATCTTGCATTCATTTGAATGTTGAAATGATTTGAGATGCTTATTTGTGTAGTTTCTTAATGTATTCTTGACTTATACTTTGATATGCCTTTCATTATGAAATTTAGCATAAGTATTGTATGTTTTTGGCTCTTAGCTCCTTATAGCAGGGAATTAAGTGCAGTAACTTTTCCTTGGCCAAAGGTTAAGCTAAGTTAAGCTCAACTAGTATGTTTAGATGTCATGACTTGTTAAAAAATGAGTTTTTATGTTAAAAATTACATTTGAGTTTCATGATGCATAAGAATCACATACTTACACCACATGCATTGCATTTCCTTGTAGCATTTTTGTATGCATTAATTTAATTGAAATCAGTTACTAAGATTCTCCCTAAAATCTCACCCATGTATTCCTATTAACTATTTCAAGTTCTTCCAATAAAGGAAAAGAAATGGAGAAGAGTTAGGCTTTAAAAAGTGTTGTAATTGAGGATTTTGTAATGTAAATATGTTTAGTGTACATGATAGCCTTTAATGCATAGAAAGCACATGTATGTAGTATGACTTGTGATGTATATGACAAGGTTTTGTAATAGAAACTTGTGTGTAATCTTGAGCAATAATATATATATATATATATATCAATTTAATGTAAAAGTTAGCCATTAATGCAAGAATTTCTATGTGAGATGCATGATGGTTCATATGCAAGATTGGGTGTTGAAAGGTCATATTTTGATCCAAGGTTTATATTATGTGTTAAACCCTATAGAATGGATGTTTATGATAATTAAAATTTGCTCAAAGTGGAAGAGTGCAATTTGGAATCCAATTGGACCACTTTAAAAAAAAAAATTGATCCAAATGAGTCATAAATTACACCTTACCCTTAAAAGCCTAAATAACCTAATTTGGGGATAAAATTTTCATACAATTAGAGAATTTATAGAGTTTTTTAACAAGTTAAGAAAGAAAATTTTTGAAGCTATACATAATATTTTATAAATTTTTAAAGTTGGCAAAATTATGCAAAATTGGTCTAATACTATAACATTTGATGCAGCCACTACTTTTGTAGTTTTTGAGGGGCCAAACAAATTCATTTTTACTTGAAATTTATACAACATAAATTTCACATCATAAACTTTCTATAGATGCGTAATTTGCATAAATAAGAATTGCATACCCAAGTTATGAATTTTTTAAATTTAGTACATAATATGGCAAAATGAGTCAATTCAGGCTATATGACTCTTTAAGGCAATTATAGTGTATCTTATGATCAAGTGGACTAAAACAAAATTGTCTAGGATGGTTATGAGTGAAGAAGAAAAGAAAATCAAAATTTGATCCCTATAGCTTTAATTAGTATGGAAAATGGACCAAAACCGCTAATAAAAGTTTGGTAATGATATGATTATTGCTGCTTTTGAAAATAAATGATGTGAAGATGTTTTAATGAAGCTATTTATGACAGTTAACAAGCATTGGCATGAGAAAGGGAGAACAAGTAAGCCATGTCCACTTACATAGATGCGTTAGAAAGCTCTGAATCAACCTTATTCATTTAATGTTACATGGGCAAATCATGTAATTAGGTGGTCTCAATACACGAGCCCCTGTGTTTGACAAAATTTGGAACTTTTTCCAAGGCAACTTTAAATTTCTAAAAAAAGAGGTTGAGAAAAGACCTAAAGACATAGAAAGAAGCTAGGAACACCTTAAAGGAATGCTTTGGAGATCCATTGGACAAAGGGAGAGATATGAAGTTCTTACCAACAGATTGTCACTTAAGCTGCTTTATTTTCTATTCATTCTTGTCTTTAGCTCTTAATTATAGATTTATTTTCTTTTATTTTTGATTTTCATTATGTGTGGCTAGATTCTTCTATCTAGAGTTTAGATGAACCTATTTACTAATTAAACTAATTTCATATTACTCTTGTGACAATTTCTATTGAATTAATCTACTACTCTTTTATATTGTTCATAAATGGCTGGCCATTTGTTCATTTGATGCATTGTGAAAGGATCAAGAGGTTGATTATAATTTAGATCATTAGAGTAATAGATTTATATAGTAATTTTATATAAATATAAATTACATTTGACCGACTTGCGAACATTTCCATTGAATCCTTTATATGTAATGGGTTTATCCTAAGTTTAAATCACAAGAGTAGACATAGGCTTGGTATAAGCATAGTAACTCATCTTAAGAGAGAATTTTACTCACTTTAATAGGATTGTTGTTAATTTGATTGGAATCAATTATAAGAGTCTATTTTATATGATATTTAGAAAAGTAAATAGGTAACTTTAGATTGTCGTTAAGTGAATTTGTTGTCTTTAATTTTACTTCTACTTAGTTTTAATTTCAATTAGATAATTTGGATAATAGGATAAATTCTAATAATTGGTAGTTGATTTTCTTTCTAATGGGAATGATATTGTACTGATTAGTTTATTACTTATAAGACATGTATACTTATCAAATCATCTCAACAAGCTTTTAACGTCATTGCCAATGAAAGCAATTCAATGTTGAAAGATTTGTCTTATTAATTTAAATATTTTATTTTCCATTAGTTTTTTTTTATTTTCATAGCTTTTGGCTTTGTTAATCTATAGTTTCTTCTATCAACTACCATAACATCATGAGTAGGGCATATAGTCTTGCTCTTTTAGAGGTGGATCCTAAGCTTAAGTGTGTTCTACATGCCATAAAAAGACAAGGAGATGTCCCATTGACCCCCAACTAATCAATCAAGTAGAAAATCTTAAAGCCAATACACCTTCAAAAGTTACAGTAGGTTTTCCCTACCATCACCGACAAGTGCGTGACTTTGCCATGCTAGATGCACATGGACTAAATAATAGCATAGTTAACCCAACAATTATAGTTAACAACTTTGAGATCAAATTGAAGATGATTCAAATGATTAAATAGAATAAATTTAGAATCAGAGTTTTGGAAGATCCCAATATTCATTTAACTTGCTTCTTAAGGATTTATGATACCATTAAGATAAATGGAGTTTCTACATATACAATCAAGCTCAAATTGTTCCCATTTTCACTCAACGATAAAGCTTATTTGTGGTTAGACTCAATGTTTGCTTAATCCTTCTCAACATGGGATAAGCTTCACATGCATTGTTAGCAAAATATTTCCCTCCAAAAAAAAAACAACAAGATTGAGAGGTGACATTTACAGCTTTTTTTAGTGTGATCTATATGATGTTTAAGAGAGATTCAAGGATTTGCAAAGGCGTTACCCATATCACAGTATTCAAGATTGGATGCTTGTACAAATTTTCTATAATAAGATTGAGCAAACTTCTTAGAGTTAATTTGGATGTAGTTGTTGATCAATCCTTACTTGCCTTAAATGCTGAAGAAGTGATTGATATTATTGAAGAGATGTCTGTAAACCACTACAATTGGTCAGTGAAAGGCATAAAAGAGTAGCCAATATGATAGAAATGGAGTACATTCATACATAGAACCAAAAAAAAAAAAATATTTTATGTTTGATACGCTTATAAAGAGGTTTAATCATATAAATAGTAATGCAATTTCAAACTTCCCATCATACTCCAACTATGAATTTTATAGTGGTGACTATCTATATAGTTACTATTAGAGTAATTCTTCAAGCTCATATACTTCTAAACAAATGCAATATGTCTCCTACAAATCTGGATTGTAGAATAACCTCTATTCACCCATCTGTAATCCTAGATGGCACAATCAACCTAAGCTAGCTTAAGGAAATCAAAATCAAAATCGTCAAGGGAATTAGGAAACTAGGGCAGACATTCTAAATCATCATTCTAACCAAAGAATAAAAAGGTTTAGATTCATAATAAAGGCAAATGATTTTGGGAGGTTGCATTTGAGAAGCTATGCATTGTATCTTCTAATAGATTTAAGAGGTTTGAATCTAAGTTGGATCAATTGGCTAGTCATAATAGGAATCTAGAAATGCAATTGGGTCAAATGGCTAGTTCTTCCAATATTAGAGCTCTAAGGCACCTGCCTAACAAAATTGAAAATAATCCTAAGGAGTAATGGAAGGTGGTTACATTAAGAAGTAGGAGACACTTAGGCAAGACACTTACTTAGACTAAGCATTCCACGGAGCAAAATGATGTGACTAAAAAGACACTAGATAACAATCCCATTCAGATTAGAGATTAAAAGGAGACTAGTAACCTACTAGCATTGGCACCATTCAAAGCATTTGTGCATCTTATTACATTTCTTCAAAGGTTAAAACAACAAAAACTAGATAAATAGTTTGATGAATTTTTGAATATTTTTAAACACTTCACATTAATATTCCTTTTGCATATGCTTTACCTTAAATGCATATGTATATAAAGTTTCTGAAGGAAATTTTGTTAAACAAAAAAGGAAGTTAAAGGGTTATGCTACTATAGCACCCACTGACAAGTGCAGTGTAATTATTCAAAATAAGTTACCACCCAAACTTGTTGATCTAGGGAGTTTTTTTTAATCCTTGTATAATCATTTATGTCTTTTTCAATCATGTATTTTATGACTTAGGCGTAAGTGTTAGTCTGATGCCTTTGTCTATCTACAGGAGACTTGGCTTAGGAAATTTGAAGCCTACAAATATTACCTTACTGCTACACTACAAAAAAACAGCAAATTTGTGATGGAATTTTGCGACGGAATTTTTTACGTCACAAATTCATTACAAATCTGTCACTAATTCTGTCGCGGAAATTAGCGATGGAATTTGTGATAGAAAATTTCCGTCACAAATATTTCTGTCGCTAATCCGTCGCAAATAAAGTTAGTGACAGAGTTCAGTGACAAAAAATTCCGTCACTACTAAGCGTGATAGTCAATTCCAATTTTGCGATGGAATTTTGTGGCGAAATATTCCATCACTAATTTAATGACGGCATTAGCGATGGAATTGTTGCCACAAATTTTTTCATCGCTAATTTGTCGTTAAATCCATCACAGATTATTTAAATATTATTTTTTAATAATTTATGTGATATAATGACTTAAATATATATGTATATATGAAACCGTTGCAAATTAGTTAAATATTATTAATTGTATGTGTGTATATATATATATATTAATTTAATAATTTATATATTATAATTTAAATTAATAATTTAATAATTTCAATATCAAAATAATAAAATGTGATAAATAGTAATGTGGTTAATTATTCTATGAGTAATAAAAGGCCTCTATTCATGTTCAAAAATTAAAAAAGGTATTATTTATTTATTTTAAGTCATAAATTAATATAAATATAAAATATATTTAATTAACTAAAAATAGTAAAAAAGTTTGAAAATTATGATTTAAACAATTATGTATAAGGGATGATTGGAATAAAAATATACAAAATAAATAAAAGTGACATAAAGATTTCACTCAACAAAATTCAAAAAATAAATGATATAAAAAAATTATGACATGTCTATTTTTCAGAATTGTATAAATATTAAAAATAACTCCATTCAGTCACTATCCTTCAATCACATCATATCTCTCACCTCTTTGTGCTCCTAATCGATTTCCTCTCTTTATCATGGTGTAAACTCTTAGTTAAATTCACACATTCTTCGTGGTGTTTTTCTATTTCTGTTAGTATTTTTTTAAGTGATTGTGTCAAGGTTTTTCTTTGTTTGAAAACTAAGTCTTTCTCTCATTTAAATGTCAAATCTCTCAAATTCTCTCGAAAGAAGCAAAGACAAAATACCAAAAGGTGCAAAATCAAAAAAAAAAAATAGAGGGTATGATCTAAAATCTAATACATATTATATAGTTATGTAGTTAGAGAGAAAGAATAATATAAAAGAGTATGTATCCAATTTATTTATTTTTTACACCTATTCCTTTTTTTTCCCCCAATCTCTTTTAATTACACTATAAGCAAAAACATAATTAATATCCTTTTTATTTTCTTTCATTTTCAATTGAGATTTGATTGTTGGTTCATATTTGTTTCTAATTACAGTTGCAATGATTTTTCATTTCCTACTTATGAGAGTCCAAGGGATAAGAAAGCTTTTTTTTTTCCCCCTCCCAATAAAGGAAAAAAACTTGTCAAGATGATTGTTCTTAACATGAAAACTATCATAATATATGATGTTAACTATGGTTTACCAATCTATTAAATCTTGCTAAGTAAATTATTTAATTACCCAACTCCTAATTTATAAAAAATAAAAATAAATGTTAGTAAATTTAAGTATAACATAATGTAGTATTCGTTAAATAATATGAAAAATACTTTTTTTTTGTAAACTACATAGTAATTTATGTCGTTAAATTATAAAAAGGTATGTTACATATAATATTGTTAATGTAAAATTTTTATATAAATTATGAGTTCATAACTTTTTTTTTTTTAATTTTCACTCTTCTAATAACTTATATTGAGATTTGGCCTTAAGTATGAGTAATTTGTTTTTAACAATTCAATATTATATAATTGGACTTTAAAATAATTTTCCTTTTGTATTATATATTTATTGAGGGATTTGAAAATAAATATCTATAGAATTTTACTTAAGTTTAGTACTTTAATATATACTTTTATGTGTGTGTGTGTGTGTGTGTGAGTTAGAATTATATACTATAGTAGAAGAAAAGTTTATAATTTCTATTCTCTCAATCTACTTTGAATTTTTTTTAATCCTACTTAAATTGGAGTTAAGCTCATATTTTTGTTAAAGTGTGTAAGCTTTTTAATATATATATATATATATATATATATATATGATACTATGGAAGTTGTTGAATTTGATATAATAAATGAATATTGACCTAGTTATTGTTCATGTTCCAAAATTTTTTTATTATTTAATAACTATTCAATTTTGATAATAAGTTTAACTACTATTACTTTATTATAGAATGAAGATGCTTTTTTTACATAAAAAAAAAAGGCGAATAATTTGCGTCTATTGGCATTAGTAACTTTTTTTCCTAATAAAAACTTAAAAACTTAAAATTTAAAAGCCATCATACTTTATACTAAAATTTAATTGAATAATATCCAACCCAAAAAAATTAATTGAATAGCGTAAAAATCAATTTGATTAGAAGAAGATGCATTTCTAGTAAATAGAATCACTATTTATTTGTAATTTTTTATAAACGAAAAATAAAGCAAATATGGTAAATTATCAAACTTATTTAAAGAAATTAGAAAAGATAATTAAAAAATAATAATAGCTAATATATATAGTATAGGGATTTAATGAACAGGTTAATAACAAGTCAATAAAATAAAGAAACCTAACACGTATTGGAAGCATTGTTTTTGGTAAGTAGAAGAAAGGAAATAACACAAAAGTTTTTTTAAAAAGAAGTGAGTCAATTAAGAAGGCCTTATAACATAATAGCAAATACAGTTTCTAGCATTGAAATTGGTTTTTTCTTCTACTTTCTACAATGATTTAAATATTTATAGTCCTTTTTTTTCAAATATTAAGAAACAAGAATTAAACAAATTGAAGATATATTAATCATTCTCCTACTTTGATTTAAACAAGAATTGGATCATATAGTAAATAAGGCAGACCATACCTAATAACTTCAAATTCTTAATTAAAAAATGGTTAACAAAAAAGAAATGTATTTGACATAAGAGTCATCAGAATGATGTTGGACTTTTTTTTTTTTTGAAGAATTATAAATAAAGATTTAGAGTTAAAAAAATTATTTTATAATATTTATTATTTTAAATTTTACAAAATAATTTTTTTAATCTTTATATCTTTGTTTATAATAATAATAAAAATTTTTTGAATTGAGAATGATATTGATCTTTCACTAGACAATACAGACAATAAAAAGGATGAAGAGGCAAATCTATGAAAATTGGATCCAAATAGATGAAACTCCCCATGTCTCCATCCAAATAAGGAAATTTTCAGTTTAGAATTCTAAAGTAAATATATTTATATTAAAATATTATATCCCAAGTTTTAAAATTATTTTAAAAGATTTCAAGATAAAAAGAATTATTTACACATTATTTCAATGTATCAATGGAGTGAGAGGGACACATGACCATATTGTCTATATTTAAGTTTTAAAAGAATTATTTACAGATTATTTAAGTTAAAAAAATGTGTATCTTGACCATATTTAAAATGTCAATATAACTATAAAAGATTTTATGGCACACAAAAAAGTGCTGTGATGTGAATTGTTTGCTACTTTTGGTGGTGCAAAATAATACTGAAAATAATGTTCTTTTATGTCATTTTGAATTATTAAATTATTAACTAACCAAATGTTTTAGTTAATTTTTAGATTTAATCTTTTATATAAATTACCTTATCAAATTTTATATAATATATATATATAACTATGCTAAATTGTGGGAATAACGTCCTAGTGGAATTTTTTTATTGTCTAATTCTAAATTATATATATTTTACAAAATTAATATCTGATTCCTATCTTGGAATAACCTATATTAAGTTTTAATAACATAGGTAAAAGATAGCAGACCCATTTCGCATACTTCGTATATCCCATTTAATATATAAAAATCGTTAGTCTAGCAAACCCATCATGCATCCTTCATCCTTTGATGAAGGGGTCATTACATTGGTTCATCCATTGTTAGTCTACTCAAGTATTAGCTCCAACATAAAGCGGCTTGGTACATATCGACCATTAGGAAAATTTTAGTTTTACTTATGCATTGAAATCGTGATACTAGGTTCCAAAACAATTAACTTTTGCTGTTTTGAATTTTTTTGATCATTTTCCAAATGTTACTTTTGCTGCAATCCTTCTGATTCGTGCGCCATCTAGGATGTTGGAAATCCAAGCCTTTTATCAACATTTATATACTGTTGTCCAAAAAATTAAATAAATTACTGCTTAATTTTTTATAAGTTACTGTTGTTATTAATTTAATTTTAATGTTTTAAGAATAAATTGTTTGATTAAATTGATACTATTACAATTTCTTAACGATTAAATTGATGACTGATCAAAGACTGAATTAATGACATTAAATTTTAAAAATGACTGAACATAATTTACAATTACTTTAAATTTATTAAGTTGACCAAAAATACATATATATCTTGAATTAAAGATGTAAAATCATATATAATTACTTATATGTAAACAAATTTACACCTCTGATGATTTTTTTAAAATGTTTTTTGTATCAAGTTTGTGTATCATTGAACTTTGTCCAAATTAATTTCTCGTCGAATGATTTTGATAGCCCATTCCTCAATAATAAAATTAAAATTAATAGTTGTATATCTATTTTAATAATTAAGCTTTAGGTAAGTATAATAAAACTTTATTTATATAATTATTTTTTAGTCTTAAGATTTTCATTAATGTGCTAAACGACAAAACCTCTAAGATGGTTTAAGAATGGAAAAACCTGCTCCATTAGCAATCCTAATATTAATAATGAAAGTATGATTAGTGCAACGAGTAAAAAGAATTTAAATTCCTAAAAAAGATTTTATTTGAATTTTAGATAGTATATGCAAAGCACATTCAAACACTGATGGACATCGAAATTGTTTTACACAACTGATTGGACCCAAACAATCCAGTGACCCAACACTCATTGGACCCAAACCATCCATTCAAAGGACAATTCAGCAACCCAACACAGAAATTAAGTAGTTTACAAATAAAAGTCTAAGCATCAAAATTAAATCATGTCAAATTAGCAACAAAAAGTGTATCCTCACCCCCAAACTTAAAATGGTCAGTATCGTCACTGACACATATAAGGAAATAGAGGGCCAACTTTCATGCAACTACCACCCAACAAAAAGGTAGTTGCACAAGAGAAAACAGCACCTGCACTCACCAAAACAGCAGTAGCTAATAACAAAATATAAACGAGGCAGGTATCAATCAAAAACTAAACTTAACTAGCAGTAATGAAAAGCAGTTAGAATCTAGCTAGTTCCAACATTGATAAGCAAGCTACAACTAACTAGATAACCACCAGTTTACTGTAATTAACTATATGAAAACAAAAATTAAGCAACAAACTAACTAGTAGAAATATAAAAATAGAAAACAATTAACAGGAAAAATAAAAGTCAATGATCGTTAGGTTGGTTCCCACTTGGGCCCTCGTCACCCCTAATTCCAAAAGTCCTATCAGTCAACAATGGCAATAGGTGCTATAGCTGAAGTCGAATCTAGGCTACATCATCACAAATACTCTCCACCTTACCCATCATCAGATCCAGATGCCTATCTACACTCGCCCTCTATAGGTCATCCGAAGGTGCTGGGTCAGACTCCTCTACTGCTGGAATATCTGGGATTGGTGCCTCCTCCTCCATCACATCTTGATCCAATTGGTCTGCCCTCAGGCCTTGTGGTGCCCTGCGGGGTGACTTGGTTGCTCTATAATTGAAGAGTATGGGAGCCAAGAACACTTCCTTATTGGCTTTGCCTTTCACCCCCGATTGAAGACACCATTAATGAACGAAGTGGGGAAAGACAATCACGTAAGAGCGGTCCCTTATTGCTGATTCAAGGCTTTGATACATTATAGCAGCAACATCAACCAGTTGCTGGGTCATTAATAAGTAGATCAGGAGAGCCTTCTCCCATGTGGCATCACTCAAATGTGAGGTTGGAAGAATGTTAAAAGAAACAAAATGAAGCCAAAACTTGGCGTCTCTGCGCAATCTCTTCCGTTCAAGATATCACTGCCTACCACGAAGGATCTTCCACAACACTTGTCTCTCATGATCCAGAAATGAGGCAATGTCATCAAAGGGGATCTCGTCTTCATGCTTCATTAAGTAAGCATAGCGGCAATCAGCTACCACCGGTAATTGGTAGAACGTGCAGAGTGCCTCCACTGAAATGTTAACTTGAACCCATCTCACACGACACTTCAGGCTGATTGCAATGGCTGCCTGTGTGTAAAAGTCTCTAACTATGGTAGCATTTCCACCTGGCTTTTCACCCATCAAATAGTGTAGGTGATAAGTCTTATCGGCAAATAAACTATTACTAGGCAAACTATCTGAACAACACAAACTAAACAAATGAAAGGACATTCCCACACTTAACCCACTTAATAGAACACGGCACACCTCAGATGATAATCAGATTGGGACAAATTAATCTAAATGATAACCAACTAGTCATCAATATCTATCATGATTCACCCAACCATAATGCTTAAACAATAATCATAAAGTTTTAAATTGATTGACAAGGCCAACCATTCAATACAAAATTAAATGACAAGTCTGATTGACAATTCAAATTGGCATCCCTATTCAACTATAATTCAAATTCACCGTAGCTTCATCCAAAATGTCAGAACCATACCCAAGCCCTTAGCTAACTGCATAACAACCTCCAATTAATGATTCAAAAATGATAATTTGTTACTCAATCCATCATAATATAACATTTCAGTCTCCTATACACAAAATGCCTAACAACAGAGGAACATATACAAAGTATCTTACAAAAGACTAATCTAAGCATGCCAATACAAATTAAAATAATAAGATTTTTTTTTTTAGCTTCTACAATTTCCTAACTCAACACTAAGTAACAAAAGAAACTCCCCAATTCAATATAGCAGCACTACAACTTGAAGGCAAAGTCTGCACATAACAGAGCAAACAGCACACAACATAACATAATGGAGCACATAAAGAAATAATAGCACCCAGCAACCACAACGCATGGATAGGTAGACTGAGTGGGAGAACAGACTTACACAACAAAGTAACACGAAATGGAGGAAGAAGAGAAGGGGCTGAAAGCTTTGCCAAACCTCAAGCTAGGGCTGCCGTCGAATGAGGATTCAGAGAGGTGAAGCAAGCAGGAGTGGAGGGGAAGAATGGGAAGGCTACATTGTAGGAAGGAGGCTGAGACGAGGGGAGGGAAGAGAATGGCAACGGCAGAAGCAATCTGAGAAATAGTGAAGGGGATTCAGATTGGAAGCTTCAGAATTCAAATGGGAACTTAACATGACCTAATGAACTGGGCCAGAATTTGGGTAAGATTGAATAGGGCACCATGGGAATTGAGTGGAAGTTGTGAAGGCAAAATGGGATGGAAGACGACAAATTTTTGGATATCAACTGATGTTTGGCTGAAAGTTTATTTGCCGCGGCCAATCTACTTCTGTTTCTTTTCAGGGGTAATTGAATGCAATTTGGCCGCGGCCAATTAATTTGTTCACCGCAGCCAATTTGCTTCTAGCTTTCAGATCACATTTTTAGCCACGGCCAACGTGGCCAAATATAATGTTGGCCGTGGCCAATTCTCCTCGGGTTGCCTGTAGTAGCCAATCACTTCTGCAAACTTCGCCACAGCCAAATATCCTCGATTTGGCTGGTTAGTTCCATAACATGTTTCGCCATGGCTAAACAGTACGTTGGTCGTGGCTAACAAGGCTCAAAGGTATTTTATGCATCAATACAACAGTTTTTCTCCTCACACCACAAACTTAACATGAGGGGAGCATGTAATCTAGTTTCCAACAATATTCCATTTATTTTCACATGTATAATCCTCAAGGCTCAGAATCAATTCAAGAATGTATGATTTGTGCAACAATCCTTAGAGGTCAGCATAGGATTCAAGCATCAAACATGAATTTGCGAAAGAAACATCCCAGACAACCACTGAATTTAAGTTATCATTGATTTGCACCTATGTAGACAAGGATTCATGCACATTCTAAAGTAAATAGCAAGAAAATCTTCCCTGAAAATATTTGTCTAGAAATTATCATTGAATTAAATATCCTTAGTGATATTGCTCCAATTTGCCATCAGCCTCAATTGAGAAGTTCACCTGCAAAGTAAAGGAAAACAATCGTAACTTTACTATAAGCTAAAATCTACAAAAACAGAACAAAAGGCAAAGTGAAGAGCTTGGGTTGCCTCCCAAGAAGCGCTGGCTTTATAGTCCTCAGCCGGACTCATCAATTGTTTACTTGGAATCAGCAAGGTGAAAAGTGAATGTTTGGCGATCCATATGTCTTCCCCAATAATGCTTTAATTGTTGGCCATTCACTTTAAACTTTTCACCTAAGTTGCCCACCAACTCAACTACTCCATGGGAGGAAACTTCAACCACTGTAAAAGGGCCTGACCACCTTAATTTCAACTTCCCAGAAAAGAGCTGAAGACGAGAATTATACAATAGAACATGTTGTCCCATCTCAAATGCTTTAGGAGTGATTTTTCTATTATGGAGACATTTGGTCCTTTCTTTATAGCTTTCATAGGCATACATCATAAATCCATCAAGCTCATTAAGTTGAAGGAGCCTTTTCTTATCCGCAATCTTGAAATTAAGATTCAACTTCTTGATAGCCCAATAAGCACTGTGCTCCAACTCAACTGGCAAATGACAAGCTTTTCCAAAAATTAACTTATATGGTGACATACCAATGGGGGCAGTCCAATAAGCCCACAATGCATCATCAAGTTTTGTGGACCAATCTTTTCTTGACACTTTTTCCAGGATGGTTTTAATTTCTCGGTTAGAGACCTCAGCTTGTCCATTGGTTTGAGGATGATAGGCCAAAGCCACC
The DNA here is from genome assembly GCA_032878935.1 of Erythrophleum fordii. Classification (NCBI taxonomy): domain Eukaryota; kingdom Viridiplantae; phylum Streptophyta; class Magnoliopsida; order Fabales; family Fabaceae; genus Erythrophleum; species Erythrophleum fordii. Next base: position 311,252 of record JAVQMF010000025.1, on the reverse strand, counting down.
TTATGCTTCACCCCATACTTTCTTAAGAGGGCTTGAAATTGGCTATTACAAAAATGCGATCCCCCATCACTGATAATGGCTCTCGATGCTCCGAATTGGGTGAAAATATTTCTTTCCAAGAATTTAAGCATTGTTTTTGCATTATTGGTAGGGCTAGCAATAGCTTCCACCCACTTGGATACATAATCCACTGCCACCAAAATGTATTGATTTCAAATTTTGCTCTAGACAGAGGAATGACTAGAGTTGAACTCACCATAGTTGTGCATTCTTCCTCCCCTTCCTCATCTTGTTCAATTTGTATAGGAGATGCTTCACATTTGCCTTCTATCATAGATTGTTGAGATTCATAGTAAATTAGATGGTCAATCATATCTAGATAGAAATAATGTTCTGGCTCATCTAGCAATTTAAGAGCTTCGAACATGTTGAATGTCACTTGCTCTTCACCAACTCTCATGGTGATGTCTCCTTTTTCCACATCAATGAGGGCTTTACTCATGGCCAAGAAGGATGTCCCGAGGATTGCAGTTGAATTTAGTTAATCATTAAACTTATGCTTTAAACTAGATTAAGCAGAATAATTGTTTATCGAAGTAAGTGTACAATTAACTTTGCAAATTAATTTATAAAAGGAATTAAGATATCCTTTTTTACTTCAAGCATATAGGGGACCTAGGATTATTTTTCCCCTCTGTATTTCATAGCACAAGAACAACCTCCTCTAACAAAAATGACTAACAACTATATGTGTTAGTCTGAGGATTAAATACTACTTGAAAATGTTTTCTCAAGTTAAGAATAAGTGTTTAATTCTATTAGTTGCTCAATCTCTCTCACAACCAAATAAATTCTAATTTTAAACTTAGACCTAAATATGACTACACAATGTTAGTGAGTGTATCTCTACCTTACCAATAAAACTATTCATTCAATACATAAATTTCAAGTTCTTATATAATTTAACTTAAGTTCCATACCTAAACTAGCTCTCTCAAGCATCACTCAAGCCAACAAACAACTAATTGGTGGTCAATCAACTAGAAGCATTAAGAATGGAGTAAAATCAACACATATATGTCATTAATCAATGGAAATGGAGGAGAATCAAGTGTCAATCCATACAAGGGTTCAAAATAATCTTAGAACAAATATCTAGCTACTCATAATTAGTCATAAGCTTACAAAACACCCAGAAGTTGAAGCCATAGTGGACTACAAGAGAAGGAGAAGGAAAGGATCAGAAAAATCGATAGAAATAGCTTCAAATCTCTCTACCACTTTATAGTGTGTTTGGCTACGCGTTACAAAGAAGGAAAACCATGGTTTGCAACCTCTTTTGTCTAAAAGCAACAATTTGTTGCTTCTGCCAAACCACGTTTCCTTCTCCCCTAACGCACAAGCAAACACGCACTCAATCTTTGGCTCTAACCACTTCTCCAAACTCTAACCCCTAGCACACAAGCTCCCCAAGTTGCCCAGAAGACGGAGGATCCCCCTCTTGGTTGAAAATATTGGATATATGAAGCCCTAGAGTCTGTCAAGCCTCAAAACGCAAAGTTTTAGTAAACCATGGTTAGTCGCAGCTAACATATTATTCGCCGCAGCGAAATGGCCTCAGGTTCTGGCCAGCATCTATGATTAACAATTGGCCGTGATGAACATGTGAATTGGCCACGGCTAAATGCTCTTTGTTTGCTCTCTCCTTCACGTAGGAATTGGCTGCAGCTAACTTTGGATTTGGTCGCGACGAACTTGCCAAAACTTCTAAAAGTTAACAGACTGATAACAGCGTCAAAACGCTCAGTAACATTTTGTCATAAAACGCCATCCCCCTCTGCCAAAAACCCTAACCCATTCTCTTTACTTTTTGTTCTAGGTTGTTGCTGCTGCTGTCTGAAGCTCTGTCGAAGATTGATGTCTCTCTTTGGTAGTTAAGGTTGTCTCCAAGTACTCAAATCTAGCTTCTCCATCTCTATTTTTATCTCTCGCTTATACAGAAACTTTGCCAGAAAATTGAACTGAAGAAGACAGAAAAAATTTATATATATATATATATATATATATTCCAGTGCCTTAACTCTTTCAATTCTAAAGAGTTCTTTCGCCTTATATTATTCTCTGGAACATTTGCAGATTTTCTAGAATTCCCGCTTCTTAAAAAAAATCCTTAAAAATTACATCATACCATTTTCTTTTCACTGAAACTGACTTTCGAAAATGGCGAGGCTTCTGGGTTATTATTGCTGAACTCACTGTGACCCATTAGGGAAGCTTCGGTGAGTGTTGTGATCATCACAAATGTGCACATTGGATCAATTCTGATTCGCACTCTCTTCTGGGTATTATACTTTCAGGTAATGCTTCAATATTTTTCTTCTTTATATGATTGCTGATTTTGGTCGCGATGTTTGTTCTCGGGCACCATTGTGTTGGATCTAGACTGGCTGCTAGAAAATGGTTCTTAAAGGCTTTTGTCATTTTTCTGTTTAAAGCATGGTTTCTATCAATTTTCATTCCTGGGGCGTGTTTCTTTGTTGATTTCGTTATTGTGGTGATTCTCTCCTTGCTCTTAAAGTAGTCGGTCCATTTATGTTTGGATCAAAATGCTATATGTTTCTGTTTAGGTTATGTAAAGTAGGTGATGTCTTCTGGGATGTTTAAATTATGATAATCAGATAGTGATAGCGATAGCCATAAAGCCATCTGCTGACAAAGTTTGGGGAATTTCTGCACCATGTTTGTTAGAGTCTATTTCTATAACAACATCTAAATGTGATATTTAAATTTTATATATAAGAAAAAACTCAAGTTTGGGTGTATGGGATCTTCTATGAAACACAACTTATGATTTGTGCTTATTTATAGTAGTGATGGTGGGGGTACTAGTGGGATAACATGATTATTAGCTGAATATGAGCATGAACCTGCATGGCTTCTAGTTATTTTATATTCAGGGAATTTGTCATTAAGGCTTGCTTGCAATGCTTCTAATTCCTAGTTTTACATATAGAGTTTCCTCCGATATTAATATTCTGTCTGGAGAATTACCAGTTTATAAGTCGGACATCACAAACCAGAACAGTTCCTTACTTGGAAAACTTCTGCTTCTATACTAACTACTAGGGTAGGTTACAAGACAACCTTGTATAGTTGTCTTAGAAATGACTTGTTTTTCAGGGTTATGAACATTAATGTATCTTTGGTATAGAGAAGGACCTAAGTATACTACCTCTGGCATCACCTTGGCCTAGTTAACATAATCCTTAAAATGATCACTTTTTATTATCATCTATGATGGTTGCACTTCATGCTGTATGCGGCATTAAAAAACATAATCCTTCGACAAATGATCACTTTTTATAGTCATCTATAATGGTTGCACTTCATGCTGTATGCGACATTAAAAAATAATGCCTACTATTTTCAGGAAGCACTGTCCACTCTTTTTTTAAGATATTTTTCTATTTCATTGAATTTTGCTGAGCATATAACCTTTTTAACAGAAAGAATTGCAAGTCCTCTCCTCTATTCCCTTAATAGCCTTTGCAGCCTAAAGCAACACAGAAAGAAACAAAATAGAAAGAAAAAAAAGGCTGTGGCATCTATAAGTAAGTTAAAAATAATAATTTTACAATGTCAAAGATAAAATATATATATATATATATATATATATATATATATATATATATATTTATGTTCCTGCAAGATCAGAAAGGATTCTGATTCAAATCACTTTGTTGGGGCAAGGTTGTTTCCCTTCTTGTTGGGTTCTTGTTGAATGCATTATTAGGAAGTTTCTTTCCTTTTTTTTCTTTCTTGGGCCATATCTTAACCCAGATCACTCATTTTCCACTTTATCATCCTTATATAATTGTTTGGGTTAGTCAATGTTGACTTCACTTCTCCATCACTGGATAGGGATAATTTGATGGTGAAAAATTCAACATCTTAAGAAACTCCCTGTATTTAAGAGAATAAATTTTCCTTGGTGCTGGTTTCATTAGAAGTCAAATAATCAAAGGAAAGAGTACACTTATTCAATTATTAGGTAAACGTGCTGTTGGGATTATGAGGTTCTTGATACTGTGTTAATGAAATTTAAATTCACATTATTAAATAAGCACTAAAATCTGCAAAATTTGAAATTTCTAACTCAATAAATTAATTTTTTAAGTGTAGTATTAAAACATTTGAAATTATGAAATATTATTATTTAAGTTAAAAGCTATATACTTGTGTCTTTCACAAAATATTCATTTGCTTACAAGATTGAAATCATTGTGAATGCAATATATATATATTGATTTAATTAATGTTAAGGTTTGACCATACACAATATATGATTTTATAAATGAAACATGAGACAGTGTGATTGTGACGATCATTTCTTATGATTAGAATTTAGACAGCATCCAGAGACTATCAATTATAATGATTTAAAATTCAGATTCTAATATTATTATAATTAAATTATAGTTTACTTGAATAAAAAAAAAACCACTTCCCCCTTTAAAATATCAGTGAAGATGACTTGGGTTGGGAACATAATTTATAATTTTTTTTTTATTGAAAGGTCTAATCCAACCACAGCCTAAATCACTTTACCTCTCGTGTAAAGTTGTTTCTTCCTTTTTTTTTTTTTAAATGTTCAGACACCATGTTTCTGTAAGAAGTATAGTTATGTTTGAACAAACTAATATTCTGTCATGCACTTGGTAATTTATAATGGCAATTAGAATAATTGTTAATTAAAATCTTGAACTTCAAATGAATATTGTTATTTTTACTATTGAAATTAATATTGTCAATTTTTTAATTTATGCGCCTTCTTTTCATTTATTGTTTAATTAATTCAATTACAATATAAGCTAGTCATGCTTGCATTTGTGCGTATGAGAGTGTCTGTGGCCAACAAGGACCAAATAATCAATACTTAAATAACCCTAATAAGAAGCACAAACTTAGTTTAGATTAATTAGTTCTGAAAGCTGAATCAAGACTATTAATAATTTTATTTTATTTTTTTGATGTTTCAATAAATGGGGTTACATTATTTTGTTTATCTACATATTGATAATGTCTATTTAATTTCATCTGTAAATAGAGTAATGAATCTACGAATGACTGCTAATAGTTAACTTTATTTCGCTCTTTACTCTTTCAGTGCCTTACAAAACTGAAGTTTCCTTGGTTGCGATTTTCTATTTCCAGATTCTTCATCTGAAACATTTTCAAGTAGGTTTACATTTTCCTCTCTCTTTTTTCCATTTTAGCTAGCTAGCACTTGTAATGGCATAATTTTTTTGTTGTATTATATATATAAGAAATTTTCAATCTCATGAGAAAAAGATTTTAAATAATTCTATTCATATTGTAGTTCAATCAAGAAAATACACTTAATATATGATGATAATAAGTTAAAATTTCATGCACTTATTAGCCTTAACAAACATATGCAATTTAACAGGTATAAGTGAATACTATTTTCCCTTACTTTTACTAATTTTTTATGCTGTTTCTTTTCATTGTGTTAGTTGTTGATTGGTTAACCAATGATATGCCCATAATTAGTAGGTGATTGCGATATCCATAAACTTTGTATGCACCCAGTTTCATATATCAAAGTCAAGAAATCAGAAATAATTGAGCCCTTAAAATGTCCCTCAAATATTTTCAAAAGGACCATAAGGCATTTTAGTAAATTAAATATTTGTGGTTTAGATCAAGAAGTTTTTATGTTCACACTGAAAAACAAAATAAGTAGAGAAATATTTAGCTTATTTCCTCATAATCTTGCATTTGCATAAAGAAAGTAACCTAAATAGCTTAACGTGTTTTTACAAGAAAGTAACTTTAATATCTTTATATGTAGTATTTTACCTTTAATTACTTTAGTGAAAAAGCAAAGACTTTTTTAATCTAGAACACAAATGTAGAGATAGTTAAGCTTTCCACAATTACTGTAATAGTTAGAATTTCCTATTATTGTTCCCCCACTTTTCTTAACCTTTAGAATCTCAAGAATTAACCATCATGATTAAATGGAACATACTTAGTCAAAATTAATTAACTTAATAAGATCACATTGGCCATTGGCCAATATGTGAATTATAACCTCAACCATCGATGGAAGAGCAATAGACATATATATGTATAGCTCTTTTATTTTTTTTTTCCTAAAAAAATAGCTACAAACAATTATAGCTTGGTAGATGGGTCTGTGATGGTAACTGACTATTTGTTAAACTACTTCATGACTACTTGAAAACAGATTATTAGGAGATAGAATGGAGGTGCCGGAAAATCGAATATGGATGTATAATAGAGTAGATTCAAGCCATCAAAATTTTACAAGAGAGTTCGAGCAAGATGTCGAGGAGTTTCATGCTTATGCATGCCAATTGCCTTCCTTTTTATAGTCAAAGAAGATTAGGTGTCCATGTGCCTAGTGTAAATGCAAGAACCATTTATGTCTTGATAAGGTGAAGGTGCACATTTATAGACATGGATTCAAGCCAGACTACTATATATGGACGAGTAATGGTGAAATGTTGACTGACTATCATTCACCCGTGTGTCCAATGTCAGGCGTTCAACATGTCTCACAAGAGCCACTTATGAACCAACTGGCACAATATAAGACCATGATAATGGATGCAACTAGGCCAAGTTTTAAGGATAACTATAATACAAGTGCTGAAGAGATGCCAAATCCAGATGCAAGAGCATTTTATGACATGTTGCATTCTGCACAACAACCCTTGTGGGACTGTTGTGAAGAGGAGTCTGAACTTTCAACAGCTGTACAATTACTAAGCATTAAGGCAGAGACCAACATGTCACAACAAGGCTACAATTTAGTGTCACGGCTTATGCAGAGGACACAACCTAAAGACACTCATATACCTATAGACTTGTATCAAACAAAGAAATTGGTGTCAAAATTAGGGCTTGGGTATATGAAGATTGATTGTTGTGTAACTGGGTGCATGCTATATTATAAAGATGATACGAATACAACCTAATGTAAGTTTTATGGTGAAGCACGATATGCCATAAGGAAGTGTCGTGGAAGAGAAAAGAAAATTTCAACTAAGCAGTTGTGGTACCTACCATTAATTCCTAGACTTCAGAGATTATTTGCTTCTGGAAAAATAGCAAAGGAAATGAGGTGACATTATGAGAACCATCGAGATTTTGGCATCCTTACTCATCTATCTGATGGAGAAGGGTGGAAGGTGTTTGATAGCACATACCCTGACTTTGCATATGATCCACGAAATATTCAACTTGGGTTATGTACTGATGGCTTTATACCATTTGGCCAATATGGGAGAAAATATTCTTGTTGGCCAGTTATCGTCACTCCATATAATCTACCACCAGCAATGTGCATGAGACAAAAGTATATGTTCTTAACACTGATTATTCCTGGTCCTAACAATCCCAAAGGAAAAATAGATGTTTATCTGTAACCACTGATAGATGAATTAAAATTATTATGGACTGATGATGTGCTTACATATGATGCTTCGTTGAGACAGAACTTTCAGATGCATGCTGCACTATTATGGACAATCAATGATTTCCTAGCATATGGCATGTTGTTTGGTTGGATGACAGCAGGGAGATTATCGTGCCCTATATGTATGGAGAATTCGAAGTCATTTCAACTAAAGCATGGGAGGAAAACATCTTTCTTTGATTGTCATCGACAATTTCTTCCCTTAGATCATGCATACAGGAGAAATAAAAGCTCTTTTTATAAAAACAGAATTGAGAAATCGATGCCTCCATCATGACTAGATGGAGAGGAAGTTTGGCAAAGAGTATGCAATATGCTAAAAGTGATCAAGTGGGGAGAACTTGTACCAATTGAAGGGTATAAAGACACTCACCAATCAGTTCTTTCCTCCTGGGTTCTTTAACTCAATGGAGCATTTGCCCATCCACCTTCCTTATGAAGCAAAGGTTGGGGGGCCTGTTCAATATCGATGGATGTATCCATTTGAAAGGTAATAAAGCCTATTATTATATGCTTGGAATGAATATATATTTGAAAGGTAATAAAACTTGTTTACCTTTCTTATGTAGATTCCTCTAAAATTTGAAGCAAAAAGTTAAGAACAAAGCTCGGGTGGAAGGATATATATGTGAAGCTTATATAATTGAAGAGATTGCAACATTTTGCTCACACTACTTTGAGCATGATGTGCCATCAAGAATTATGAGACTTCCAAGAAATGATGATGGTGAAGAATCAAGCTTGTCTACAATTTCCATTTTTAACTATCCCAGAAGACCTGCCAAAGAATGCAAGTCTCATTTCTTGAATGATCAAGAAATGGAAGCTGCCACAAAATATGTTCTAATCAACTGTGATGAAGTGCAACGTTATATGAAGTAAGTAATATTGGTTATACATCACTTATTTATATATGTTTAACACATTCCTTTGTTATGCAGTTTATTTGTGCATGAGTTAACTTTGTCTAATCCTTAAATTGTGGATGCTAAAATAGAAGCTCAAATTGAAGCAAATTTTTCCTTATGATTCAGAGAACATGTAAGTAGTAATACATTGAAATTAATTATGTCTTCAAACTAACTTCAACTCATAAAAAATATTAAAAAATATCACACAGGTTTAAAATCCAGTCAACAATATTCTAGATCTTTTTTTACACGACATTACTTGAGGACCAAAGAGAAATGTTAGAACTTGGCCTATTTACTTTGTTAATGGGTACAAATTTCACATTCATTCATTGAGCCATCGAAAGTCAACAATAAATAGTGGTGTATGCATGAAGGGGACTAACTTTACACAATCAGAAAATGACTTCTATGGCATTCTAGAAGAGATTGTGGAGATTGAATATACGGGGGTTCCTGTGAAGCGATTAGTGTTATTCAATTGTCAATGTTATGATCCTTCACCTAATCGTGGTATAAGAGTGCACAAATAATATGAGATTGTGAAAGTTAATGAATTAAGGAGGTATAACAAATTTGATCCATTTATATTTGCACAACAAGCGACATAGGTATATTATGCGAATTATCCTAATTGCCATCAGAAGAGAAATTGGTTAGTTGTTATCAAAGTTAAGGCTCGTAGCATAATTGATGCTCATACGTCTGAAACAACTATAGGGCCATTTCAAGTCGATAGATTAGAGGTCATACTACCTATAATTATCCCAAATGATGAATTCCATAATCTAAGAGACACTAAAGGTTCTTATGAGAGATAGACATGTCAACCACTAACATAGTTTATGATGATGATGATGATGATGATGATGATTGATGGAGGTGAGCTAGGAGACTTTAAAGAGCTTGAACAAAATCAAGAACTTGAAAACAAAAGGACTGGACGTAACTCTAAAAGATGGCCAACTAAAGATCCATTGCAAGGTATGGGAGGCCCATGCACAAGATCAAGAGCCAAAGCTATGAAGGAGGCCTTGAATTGAGTGATCCAAAAACTAATGGACTTGGAGCCCATAGTCTTAGCTAAATATGAAGCCCAAAAGGAGCAAAATAGCATGAAGATTATTTCATATCTACAAGATGCTAGCCCAAGCCCGAAAGGAGCCTAATTGAAGGAGCCCAGCTATTTTCCACAAAATTCTCTTAGTTTTATTTTGTTTTAATTTGATTGTTTATGTTTTAGATTTTTAGCTTTATTAGGCGCCATTCTTGGTGAATTTGTCCAGACTTTAATTTCTTTTATTTTCCCGCCAAACCTAGGAGTTATTTTGTATTTAGGGTTTTATTTTTTTCAAATGCCTATATAAGGCCCATTTGTACTCCAAGAAGAGGCAGATTGAATGAATTATTTTCAGAATCATTTCTGACTTGTAAGTTTTCTCTTGTGGCCATTGTGTACTAGAGAAAATCTTTGACTCATCAAAGGAGTGGTTTCCTTTGTGGCGTCCCGGATTAGGGTTCTAAGAGACAGGTTCTCTTAGGGTTCAATTCTATTGACTAACATCTCTTCTTCTTCTTCATCTTCTTTGTTTCTTTCTTTGTTCTTGGATTGCTTGTTGTCCAGATTTGTCTATTTGCTTGTTTTTGTGTTGTAGCCAAATTTCAATCACTGATCCGTGTCATTTAGGGTTCTTAGAATGGGTTTCTATGGGGTCTCATATCATCTAGTATCAGAGCATTGGTTGAGGTTGGTTTCATCCACTTTTTCCTTGTTCTTTTTCCTTATTTCGTCTGATTCTTTTTTGTTCGTCCATTTTTTTATGCAGCTATTTCTAGTGTTTTCCTTCGTGTTTTTGGATGTTTAATAAGTCTTTCTTGTGTTTCAAGATCTCTTCTTTCTGCTCGTTTTGGAATCACGTCAATCCGACTTTTGTAGAGCAAGTTATAGCTATTTCTTTTCCCTTATTTCGTTTGATTCTTTTCTGCTTGTCCTTTTTTTCATGCGGCTGTTTCTGGTGTTTTCCTTCGTGTTTTTAGACGTTTAATAGGTCTTTCTTGTGTCTCAAGATCTCTTCTTTCTGCTCATTTTGGAATCACGTCAATCCAATTTTTCTAGAGCAAGTTATAGCTATTTCTTTCATGCATGTCATTCTGATCTTTCAGAAATCTTGTGTTCTGTTTGCAAATTTCAGCACCTTTGAGATTCAAAAAAAAAAGAGTATATTACAGTAAAAAAAAAAGGAAAAGAAAAGAAAAGAAGGAAAAGTTACAAAAAAAAAAAGAAGTCAGAATCTGTGAAAAAGGAAAGTTGTGCTGGAAATTGTAAAATTTTGAATTGTTGACTTGAATTGCAATTACTGAAGATCTGGTCATTTCTAATTCTTGGAATTACCATTTTTGATTCCTTGAGTTGATCTGATCATTAAAAGTCATATTGTGCACAATTCATGAAAGGAAATTTGCATTCATTCACCTTTTTCTAAATTTCAAATTTCTGATTGCTTCAATACTGATTCCAAATTCCAATTTTCTTTCCATAACTCTTGATAATTAATCATTTAACCATTTGTTCTCCCATAACCTGCCACATACCATTTCTTCCATAAATTCATTGTCTTCATTTCCTTTCCTAGTCACTTGCTATATTTTCCATTGGCTGCACCTACGAATTTTTTTTTTTAAAATGTTGGACTTTTGTTGTCTCTTTGAGAACTTTACATCTTGGGTTCTAATTTGAGATTGCCACTTCAGTTGCTGCTTCTTTTGATTTGTTGGATTTAATTCAGTACACTATAGGAAGCAAGTTGAGAGGAAAAAGGCAAGAGTATTTTCATCATTGTAAAAGCCATTACAAGAGTGAAACACGAGTGAATTTGCATCATTTAGAGTGAAACATGTGAGGGAGTAGTTAGGTCCTTTTCTTGCTATTCACTAACATTTCAGGTGCCAATCATGTCTAAAAGTGAGAATAACCAAGTTGACCTTAAGTTGTTCATCAAATCTGTTCAAGAACAATTCAAGAGGCTAAGTACTAGGTTGGATCAAATGGATTCTTCTTCTTCCAACAGCAAGGCAAGGCATGGTAAAAATGTTGTTCTAGGAGGAGATGAATCTGATTTTGAAGAGGAAAGCCAACATGAAAAAGTTAGGAGAGCTCCCCCTCGAAAGAAAGATGCCTTTAGTAACATCAAGATGAAAATCCCTTCCTTTCAAGGGAAAGCTGATCCTTATGTATATCTTGAATGGGAAAGAAAAGTTGAGTTTTTATTTGACTGTCAATCTTTTTCAGAAGAAAGTAAAATAAAATTAGCTATTTTGGAGTTCACAGATTATGCAAGCCTATGGTGGGATCAATTAACCACTAGTAGGAGGCGTTCTGGAGAGGGTCCAATTCGGTCTTGGCCAGAAATGAAGGCTCTCATAAGAAAGAGATTTGTCCCTACCCATTACTATAGGGATGTGCACAAGAGGCTTCACAAAATCAAACAAGGATCTATGAGTGTGGAAGAATATTTTTAGCAAGTGCAAATTGCCATGATCAAAGTTGACATTGAGGAAGATTTAGAAGTTATAATGGCAAGATTTCTTGGTGGCTTAGACCCTGAAATTGCTGCAGAAGTTGAATTGCAAAACTACCTTGATATGGAGGAGTTGTTGCATAAAGCCATTAAGGTGGAAAAGCATTTTAAGACAAAACAGAAATTGAAATCACATGCTAGTTCTAACAAAGACTTCAAGTCCTCTTTCAAGTTTAAGAGAGAGACCAAGCCTAAAGAGGAGAATAAGATGAAGATGCAAATATCTACTTCTAAAGGTAAATCTAAACCTAAATCTTCTTCTAGTTCTTCTAAAATTAAATGCTTTAAATGTCAAGGTTTTGGTCACATCACTTCACAATATCCAAATAAAAGGACTATGATTTTGCTTGAGAATGGTGTTGTTACTAGTGAAAGCAGCGGTGATGAAGATGTGGAAGCTAAGTTAAGCTCCAATGGAGGTGATGAATCTGATGTGGAGGTAGCTGAAACTGTGATTGGTAAGGCTCTAGTGTCAAGGCGTGCTCTTAGCATTCAACCGAAAGAGGAGCTTGAAAAAGAACAACGAGAGCATATATTTCACACTAGGTGTTTTGTTAACAACAAGGTATGTAGCCTTATCATTGATAATGGGAGCTGCACTAATGTTGCTAGTACCTTATTGGTTGAAAAGCTAGGTTTGCCAACTAGAAAACACCCCACTCCTTATAATTTGTTGTGGTTCAATGATAATGGGGATGTTAAAGTTACTAAACAAGTTGTTGTAGCATTTTCTATAGGAAGTTACCATGATGAGGTTTTATGTGATATAGCTCCTATGTATGCTGAACACTTGTTATTGGGTAGACCTTAGCAATTTGATAGGAAAGTTAAGTATGATGGTTATACTAACAGGTATTCTTTTGAGTTTAATAAGAAAACCATTATGCTAAGCCCTCTCAGACCCTTACAGGCATATGAAGATCAAAAGCGAATTACTCAAGAATGCAAGTTAAGAGAGAAAGAAAAGAAAGTACGTGAGAAAGAAAGAAGAGAGAAAAGAAAAGAGAGCTACTTAAAAGAAAAGTCAAGAGAGTGAAGAAAAGAAAATAACACTATTTTCCAGTAGAGGAGAGATTAAGAGGGCTTTATGTAGTGAGACATCTTTTGTACTCTTGTATAAGGATGTCTATCTAACCCTTAGTGACCTTGATGAATCTCTTCCTTCTAGTGTTTTAAGTTTGTTGCAGAAATATAAAGACTTGTTTCTAGAAGAGGTACCGGATGGATTTCCTGCCATAAGAGGCATTGAACACATGATTGACTTTATTCCTAAAGCATCTCTTCCTAACCGACCTGCTTATAGGGCAAATCCAGAAGAGACTAAGAAAATTCAGAGGCAAGTGGAGGAACTCATGAAAAAGGGGTTTGTGAGAGAAAGCCTTAGTCCATGTGCTATTCCGGTAATACTTGTGCCCAAGAAGGATGGCAAATGGAGGATGTGTGTGGACTGTCGAGCTATCAACAAAATCACTGTTAAGTATTGATATCCCATTCCTAGACTTGATGACATGCTGGATGAGTTGCATGGTGCTTGCTTGTTTTCAAAAATAGATCTTAGGAGTGGTTATCATCAAATTAGGATGAAAGAGGGTGATGAGTGGAAGACTGTATTTAAAACTAAGTTTGGTTTGTATGAATGGCTTGTTATGCCCTTTGGCTTAACTAATGCTCCTAGTACATTCATGAGCTTAATGAATCACGTGTTTCGCCCTTACATAGGAAAGTTTATTGTTGTGTATTTTGATGACATTCTTGTGTTTTCTAAGAATCTAGAAGAAAATGCTAAGCATTTGCATTCTGTGTTTGATATTTTAAGAGAAAATAAACTCTTTGCAAATTTAGAGAAATGCTCTTTCTGCTTGGATTCTGTTGTTTTTCTTAGTTTTGTTGTAGGTACTGATAGCCTTCGAGTGGATGAAGAAAAGGTGAAGGCAATTCAAGAGTGGCCAACACCTAAGAATGCTAGTGAGGTGAGGAGTTTCCATGGACTTGCAAGTTTCTACCGACGATTTGTAAAGGACTTATCAACCCTTGCTGCACCTTTAAATGAGCTGGTGAAGAAAAATGTTATCTTTAAATGGGGTGAGGCACAAGAGGTGGCTTTTAATACTGTGAAAGATAAATTGACCAATGCCCCTCTACTTATTCTTCCTGATTTCTCTAAAATTTTTGAAGTTGAATGTGATGCCTCTGGAATTGGTATTGGTGCTGTTTTGATACAAGAGTCTAGGCCTATTACTTACTTTAGTGAAAAGCTTAGTGGTGCTTGTTTGAATTATTCAACTTATGACAAGGAATTGTATGCTTTAAAAAGAACTCTAGAACATTGGCAACATTATTTATGGTATAAGGAATTTGTTTTGCATTCTAATCATAAGAGTCTTCAATACCTAAAGACCCAAGATAAGTTGAATAAGAGGCATGCCGTGTGGCTTGAATTTATTGAGTCATTTCTTTATGTGCTTAAACATAAAAAGGGGAAAGAAAATGTTGTGGCTGATACTTTGTTTAGGAGGTATAGTCTTATTACATCTATGCAAGCTAGGTTGATTGGTTTTGAATCTTTCAAAAGCATGTATGAATGTGATGCTGACTTTGCTGAAACTTAGAAGTTGTGTGAAAAACATGGTGCTCATGATTTCTTTAGATTTGATGGTTTCTTATTTAAAGGAAATAAATTGTGTGTGCTTGTTTGTTTTATGCGTGAGCTTTTGGTTAAAGAATCTCATGGGGGTGGTTTGATGGGGCACTTTGGCATAGAAAAGACTTTATCCATGTTGAAAGAACATTTTTATTGGCCTCATATGCGTAGGGATGTGATTGCTGTGTGTAAAAGGTGCATTGTATGCAAGCACGCTAAATCTAAAGTGCAACCACATGGCTTGTATACTCCCTTACCTGTTCCTTCTCATCCTTGGGTCGATATTTCAATGGATTTTGTGCTTGGATTGCCTAGAACATCTAGTGGAAAGGATAGCATATTTGTTGTTGTTGATCGATTTAGTAAAATGGCTCATTTCATTGCTTGCTCAAAAACAAATGATGCTGTCCATATTTCTGATTTATTTTTCAAAGAGATTGTTAGATTGCATGGTTTGCCTCGATCTATTGTGAGTGACCGTGATGTTAAATTTGTTAGTCACTTTTGGAAAACTTTGTGGGCTAAGTTGGGTACAAAGCTTGTGTTTTCTACGGTTGTACATCCTCAAACGAATGGACAAACCAAAGTGGTGAATCGAACACTTTCTTCCTTATTGCGTGTTGTAATTCAAAAAAAATTAAAGAATTGGGAAAAGTGTTTGCCTCACATTGAGTTTGCATATAATCGTGCCTTGCATTCTACAACTGAGTTTTCTCCTTTTGAAATTGTATATGGTTTTAATCCTTTGACTCCCTTGGATTTACTTCATTTGCCTTGTAATGAGTTTGCTAACCTTGATGGTGCAAAAAAAGCTAAGTTTGTGCAAGATCTTCATGCTAAGGTTAAGGCGAACATTGAGCGTAAGAATGAGCAATATGCTCAACATGCTAATAAAGGTTGAAGGAAGGTTATCTTTGAACCAGGAGATTGGGTGTGGGTTCATTTGAGGAAAGAAAGGTTTCCTGAACAAAGGAAGTCCAAATTACACCCAAGAGGCGATGGTCCTTTCCAAGTGTTGGAAAGAATAAATAATAATGCATATAAAATTGATTTTCCTAGTTCTTATGGGAATGTAAGCGCAACTTTCAATGTGGCTGACCTTTCTCTTTTTGATATTGCAGATTCGAGGACGAATCCTTTTCAAGAGGGAGGGAATGATGGAGGTGAGCTAGGAGACTTTAAAGAGTTTGAACAAAATCAAGAACTTGAAAACAAAAGAGCTGGACGTAACTCTAAAAGATGGCTAACTAAAGATCCATTGCAAGGTATGGGAGGCCCATGTACAAAATCAAGAGCCAAAGCTATGAAGGAGGCCTTGAATGGAGTGATCCAAAAACTAATGGACTTGGAGCCCATAGTCTTAGCTGAATATGAAGCCCAAAAGGAATAAAATAGCATGAAGATTATTTCATATCTACAAGATGCTAGCCCAAGCCCGAAAGGAGCCTAATTGAAGGAGCCCAGCCATTTTCCACAAAATTCTCTTAGTTTTATTTTGTTTTAATTTGATTGTTTCTGTTTCAGATTTTTAGCTTTATTAGGCGCCATTCTTGGTGAATTTGTCCAGACTTTAATTTCTTTTATTTTCCCGCCAAACCTAGGAGTTATTTTGTATTTAGGGTTTTATTTTTTTCAAATGCCTATATAAGGCCCATTTGTACTCCAAGAAGAGGCAGATTGAATGAATTATTTTTAGAATCATTTCTGACTTGTAAGTTTTCTCTTGTGGCCTTTGTGTACTAGAGAAAATCTTTGACTCATCAAAGGAGTGGTTTCCTTTGTGGCATCTCGGATTAGGGTTCTAAGAGATGGGTTCTCTTAAGGTTCAATTCCATTGACCAACATCTCTTCTTCTTCTTCTTCTTCTTTGTTTCTTTCTTTGTTCTTGGATTGCTTGTTGTCCAGATTTGTCTATTTGCTTGTTTTTGTGTTGTAGCCAAATTTCAATCACTGATCCGTGTCATTTGGGATTCTTAGAACGAGTTTCTACGGAGTCTCATATCAATGATGATGATGAAGATGACGATGACGACAATGGTGATGAAGAAGACGACGACGATGACGATGGCGCTAGTGGTGATGGTGGTAATGCTGATAATGATGATGATGTAGATGATGCATGAATTAGGGTTGGGTTTGATTTAATTGAGTTTGATTTTTTTTAATAATATATTTTTATTTTTTGAGTGTGAATTTATTTACTTGAGACATATTCTTTTTTTAATGACATATTTTCTATTTTTTTAGTGTGAATTTATTTTGTTTACATTTTTTATTTAATTGTTTGTCAACTTATGCTGACTCAAGATTTGTTATTACATGTGTAGATGTTAGGTTGTGGCTCTAGGCAAGGTCGTGCTCGATGGAGTACCTCTGCACCACTACCTCTGCACCCTCAGTCATCTCTTTATCCTCCAACTTCAACACTTGCACCAGCTCCTATAGCACCAGACGCATCCCCTGCACCTGCATCAGCTCTAATTATGCCTGAATCATCTAGGAGACCTTCAACATCACCTCTATCATCCCCTCCAGTACCATCTCCTGGCTCCCAGCACTCAAACCCCACTCCTCAGGGTCCTTCTACTAGTTCTACATCAATGCCACCTATCCAACCTTTTAGGCGTGACCCCACAGATGGTCGAACATGGTTGTATCTTGACAAGAATACGTAAATCATCAAATTTATATCATTTTATTTGTTATTCAATTAACAACTTAGTGCCATTATAATATTTTCAATCATTACTGTTAAATGATTAGGGTTAATCCTGTTGTTGCTGTTGTCCATGATATTCTCCTTGTAATTCAAGCAAAATTTGAACATGCATGTTATAGTTGGAAAGTAACACCTCCTGCAGTCAGGTAA
The DNA here is from genome assembly GCA_032878935.1 of Erythrophleum fordii. NCBI lineage: Eukaryota > Viridiplantae > Streptophyta > Magnoliopsida > Fabales > Fabaceae > Erythrophleum > Erythrophleum fordii. Next base: position 293,725 of record JAVQMF010000025.1, on the reverse strand, counting down.
CTATGGTTTGATGAATGGGCGGTATATATCTTATCTCATCATTATATATGTATCATGTGTTGATATTCTTTTTCTCTTATTTTGTCTCATTTTTTATTTTTCTATTGTTTATGTAGAAAAAGTACAACTAGCTACTACAATATGACCAAGTTATCAGACGCAACTGGAATAAAAAGTGTGGGGACATATTGCGAAATGTAATGCATAGAGTACGAGTAGACTTGGAAAAGGGAATCATGCCTTATTGGATCCCAGATAATGTAATGATCCAATTAAAGCACTATTAGGAGTCAAACAAATATAAAGTCATATGCCAGACAGCTAAAAACAATCGGGCATCTACCACAGGAGGCATGCAACACAAAGGGGGCAGCATTCCCTCAAATGAGCATAAAAGGAGGCTGGTAAGCATTTAAATTCAAACGTAATTCTAATTTATTTAATGTATGAGATAACTTATATCAATAAACATTTACATACTTTACAGCTTGGAAAACCATCTACAATGTTTGAATTGTTCAAGCACACGCATTATGACGAGACAACTGGCCAATTTGTGGACCATAGGGCAACTGAAGTCTATGTATGTATATGTTTATCTTTTCCTTTTTCATTGGGATTGTGCTGACGGCCAGAGGCCTAACTAGTTGTAGTGTGAGTCTTGATTCTTTGTTTTTATTGTCACTGAATTTGTGCTAACAACTAGAGACCTCAATAGTTATAGTGTAAGTCTTGATTTTTAGTTTTCATAGTCACTGGACTTGTGCTGATAGCTGAAAGCCTGACTAGTTGTAGTGTGTGTCTTGTCTTTTTTGTTTTAATTGTTATTGAATTTGTGCTAATAGCCAAAGGCTTGATTAGTTGTAGTGTGTGTCTTGTCTTTTTTGTTTTAATTGTCACTGAACTTGTGCTAATGGGCAGAGGCCTGACTAGTTGTAATATGAGTCTTCATTTTTTGTTTTCATTGTCAATGCACTTATGCTAATAATTGGAGGCCTAACTAGTTATAGTGTGAGTCTTCATTTCTTGTTTTAATTATCACTGGACTTGTTCTGATGGCTGGATGTCTGACTAGTTGTAATGTGAGTCTTTATTTTTTGTTTCGCTTGTTATTAAACTTGCACCAACAGTCGAAGGCTTGAATAGTTGTAGTGTAAATCTTTATTTCTTGTTTTAATGATCACTGGACTTGTGCTGACGGCCAGAGGCCTGACTAGTTATAATATGAGTATTCATTTTTTGTTGTCACTAAGATTATGTGATCCTTTGTTTAATATTTTTTACTTATTTAATTGCTCTGTGGCTATTAACATGACATATTCTTTCCATATACCTAATTGTGTAATTTCAATATTTCATACCTTTGATTGTAATGACTAAATATATTTGTAATTTCAAAATATTTATTCCTCATTATATGATCACACTTCATGTTAATACAATATGACAGAAAATATGTTTAAATATGTGCATACTTTTGGTTTTGGATACACTGTCATTGTTTTCCTCATTGTAAAATTGTATTTTTTTTATTTCCTTTAACAGGATGATTATTTAAGGCTTAAGAATGCCAGAGTTTTTACTCAAGACTCAACAGGCATAGCGTCAAATGATGTAGAAGATGATAATAAAGTCGCTTTATGGTTAGAGGCTGTTAGTGGTAAAAACAAAAAGGGTCGCATTTTTAGAGTAGGATCTGAGGCTCAAGATATTGATGCTGTCTGTTCTCATGGGACCTCTTCTTTCGTTCATAACTTAAGACTCCATTCAGATTTTGAAAAGGAATTACGTAGAAGGATTGCCACAGAAACAACCCCTTTAAGACAAGAGAATCAAGAGCTTAGAGAGCAGAATCAACGTATAACAAAGCAGAATCAATGTATTACAGAGCAGCATCAAGAAATCTTATCTCTATTAAACCAGTATTAGCAAACACTTAATAGGTTACAAGATCTCGAATCACGGTTATCTCGTGCTCCATCAAATCCTGATGATCCTCCTCTACCATAAAGATGATTTTCCCTTATTTTAAAACATGTTTTGTTGAGAATTGTTATAATTTGTTTCAAAATGATTATCGTTTAATTAAGAATCATTTTAATATATTTGTTACTTTTTTATTGAATATTATTGTGCTTATATACTTTATTAAATAGAGAGAAATAATTAAACAAAAGTGAAATTTTATTATTCAATAATAATATTATTTTCAATTAACCCTACTTTATTATGCTTTTATTGTATATTTTTTATAGGAAGCAAATTAATATTGAGGTTAAATTTTAAAAAAATTACCAAAAAAAAATATCAATGATAGAATATTCTATCATAAATTTGTCACTGATTAGCGATGGAATAATCCGTCACAAATCTATCGGTGATTAGTGATGGAATATTCCGTCACAAATTCAGCAGTAATCAGTGGCGGAAAATTCTATCGGTGATTAGTGACGGAATATTTCATCACAAATTCATCAGTAATCAGTGACAAAAAATTCCATTGTTAATTTATTGACGATTAGCGACGGAATATTCTGTCACAAATCTGTCGGTGATTAGCGACGAAAAATTTGTCTCTAATTCATCACTAATCAGTCACGGAATACTTTATTGTTAATGGCTAATTAACAACAAAATGTTCCTTCACTAATATGTTGCTAATTAGTGACGGAAATTCCGTCACTAATCTGTTGCTAATTAGTGACGAAAATTTCGTCGCTAATCCGTCACAAGTTCAGAATATGCTATTCTTAGAATTAGTGACGGAATTCTTCTTTCTGATGGAAAAGTTCGTCACTAATTAGCGACGGAATTCCAAAATCCATCTCAAATGTATTAGCAATAGTGAAATTATCGACAGAAAAATTTCGTCGATAATTCCATCGCTAATTCATTTAGTGACGGAATTATCCAAATTTAGCAACAGAAAATTTCGTTGCTAATTTCTGTTTTTCTTGTAGTGCTAGCAGATAGATAAGTCAAGTAGCTAGTGGGTTTGTTAGAAAATGCTCTGGTGAAGGTTGAAAAAAAATTATTCTTCTTATGGATTTTGTAGTTTTGGATATGGAGGAAGACATAACAATGCCATTGGTTTTGGGTCAGCTATTCTTAGTGCCAAGTTAAGTTTTAAGTAGTTAGATCACCAATAAAGGGTTTACTTTGCTATTTTAGGCTATTTTAATTCTAAAAATAAAAATAAAACAACATGAAGTTAAATAAATTAAATATTTTAGTGTGAATTGAATAGCCTGAATTATAAGTATGCATAGTACTTTGATTTTGTCATGCAATTTAAGATTAATTTAAGTAAATAATATGAACACCCAGTGATAAGAGCTGAGGAAATGCCTCTATACTACTAGCTTGCTTATCCTATCACGAGAGACATAAATTGGAAGGTTGCTCTACTAGTAAGGATTTACACAATTTCTAGTTTAATTTTGTATGATTAGTGTGTTGTTGCATATTAATGTTTCCTACAATTTTCATGGCTGAATTTTGAATCATTTGGTTAATTTAGATGAGCTAAGAGATTTTATTGGTCATAAGCTATTGAATTGTGGTTATGACCAATTATAAAAGGCCTAGTTAGTATTTTAACTTTCTTTTTCTCAAGAATAAGTAATGACTTAAGTTTGGGGGAGTTTGATAAGTGCAAAATATGCATGCTTTTCTTGAAATTAAATTGAGTAATTAAGTCTAATTTTTATAATTTTATGTGTATTATTTTTTATTTAATCAATAATAGTTGAAAGTGGAAAAGCATAAGTGAATTAATAGGAAATTAAGCTTATTCAATAAGGAACATAGGTCAGTTGTGTTGGTAAGCATAGGCATGAAAAAAGTAGAAGTTTTAAGCAAACCAAAGGATAACATGGGCAAGTCATGTCCACTTTCACAAGCATGTTGAGAAGCCCTAAATCAAAGTTAGCCATTTAATGTTACATAGGCAGACCATGTAATTGGGCGGTCTTAACACGAGCTACCTATGTTTGATAACATTTAGGGCTTTTTGTGAGGCAACTTTGAATTTCTAAAAGAAGCTGAGAAGAAACTAAAGACGCAAAGTGAGGTAAAGGAGTGCTTTGGAGTTGCACTAGACACAGGAAGAGATATGAAATTCTTGCCAATAGATTGTTACTTTAGCCAATTTGTTTTCCCTTCAGTTTTTTTCTTTAGTTTTCGATCATGGATTTGTTTTTTTTTTAATTGTTGATTTGTTGATTATTATTGTGTGCAGTGGGATTCTTCTATCTAAAGTTTAAATGAACCTATTTACTGATTAAGCTGATTTCATATTGCTCTTATCACAATTTCCATTGAATTTATCTATTGAATTAAACCAAGTTAAGAGTTTATGAAAAACTCATCAAAGTTATCTAACATATGTATAAACATAAAGTAAAAATTCCAAAAGCTAATTCAAACTCAAAACTATAGAAAAATAAAATAGGTTAGCACTAAGGAACAAAATTGATTGAAACAAGGGATCCTAAATAGCAATTAAAAAAAAATCAATCAATTAACCTTACCAAGTGATCTCTAAAAATCACGAAAAACTTATTTAGATACCTAAACACATGGATTAACACTTATGCAAAATTTCACATGAAAATCATGTGTATTCTATCTTGTTGAAAATCACAAAAATGGTTAATTAGTAAGCAATTCTTAAAAATAGAATAATTGAACAACATTAGAAAAATTACTCAATCAGACAACTAAACTAACTCCAAAAATCATGGAAAATTACTAAACACTAGTCACATACAAATTTGTAGTGGAAAATTTTCAAGATTTATTAAAGTGTTTGATAATCATAGTAAATTCACAAAGTCATAAAAACATTGAAAATTCAACACAGTAAGACAGATTGAACTAATTGTGAAAAGAAAGCATATGCTCAACTAAATGTGCACAAAAGATGATGGTAAAAATATAATAAAGTAGACATATAGAGAAATACTACCCCAAAAATTCACAATTAAATTCAATTCCTACAACTCACAATAAATTTAACAAGTGATAGCAAAAATACTAAAAATTCAGCAACACTACAAATTTCAAAAACACACTAAAAAAAATCTTAATAATAATTAGTCAACTGCCTACTCCTATGTCATGTTAGAAAAGTTAAAAGTTAATTATTTTTAGTTCATTCCTCATGAATATAACTATTCACTTAAGCTCTATGAACCTTATCAAACCCTTATTGCTTAGGAAAAATAAGTCTTTCCCCATCAATGGTACCAAAAATGTGGTGGACTTTTTTTACAAACTATATGAGTTAAGAGTAGAAAATGGAAAATGGAAGTGGATAATAGCTCTCTTGTTGTTTGCTCAATGTCTAAAGGATGTCACTATGGCTTTAAGCAATGGTACCTCACGTGACTTGATTACTTTTATGATTTGTCTTAGCAAATGTACTAATTGTACTAAGTAATAAAGTTTAAGTATTCAAGGTCGATCCCATGCAAAAAGTGTTTTCAATTACAATGGATTACCATTCATAAGGTATGACTTTTGCTTTATTTGTTATGGTTTGTCCTATGCTAGCATCCCAAATAATCCAGTCACTAGTGACTAAAAAGAGAAAAGATGAACCTAACCTAACTCTTAACTTTATCTTAGAAGAAAGATCCTATGATTGGAGAGTAAAAGACACCTAGATACCAAAATTAGATTATGATTAGCCTAATAAAGTATTTGAGTCTTTATAGTTGTTGCTCTTGTTTAGTTGGCAGCTTTAGTGTATTGAAGCTACTTACTCATTTTTTAACTTATCTAAGAACTAGCTTAGATTTGTATTAGTCTAGCCAGTTCTATAGAATTATTAAAAGATAGCTTCCTATAAATGCATTTCACTAATGACTTCTATCACCCCAATTAACTTCAGCTAAGGTTAATGTTTATTATGCACCAAATTATTTTCTAAGATTAGCCTATTTCTAGTGCATTTTCTACACATTCCCGAAGCTATATTTATAGGTTAGTTTCCATTTGAAATGCATTGCTATAAACATACATTTTGGTCTTTTCAACGAATGCTTTGCCTATTGTTAATTGGTAATTACATTGTAAGAGTGATTAACAATCAATGTAGCCTAATTAAGTCCAAACAAATTATTAATCTACCCAATTTATTTCCATTAGTGTTCTTCAAGAAAATCATCCTAATCCTTAATTAAGTAGGCTAGGAATCTAAGTGATAATAGACTTATTCCACTAGAAATGAGATCAAGAAGAATGAATATAACAAATATGAAAGTAAAGAAAGAAAGTTGAAAATACAAATTCCAAAGAAAGTTGAAAGAGGGAAGGACAAATAGGATGAAATTCTTTATGAAAATACAGCAATCAATCCATAAAAATTTCATACCAACCTTGAGGGATGCAAGAAAAGCTCCTACATTTCTAAGAATCCTCTCAACTTTGAGAAAACCCTAACTCTCCAATCAGAGATTACCTCAAGGAAATTAGGAAAGTGAAAAAAGAATTATCTAATTTGTGCTAATAAATTGAATGTATAAAAATCAGAAAATGCTTGCTCATTGCAACCAAGTAGATCCTGATTGCGATGAGCAATAACTTTGAGCCCTAATTTTTTTTCCTGCCCGTCGAGGAGTGTTATCTAAGGCTAGTAAAAAAAAAAAAAAAAGTTGCATAGGAGTATTTAAGATTTTTTGTCTATTATTTTTGGTCAAAAAGCCGCCCTTTTCTGCATAATATATGACGAAATCAAGGCGAATGAATCTCAATGTTTTCAAAGTTCAATCGTCCACCAAACAAACAAAAATTAAACATAATAATTTTAAATTAATATTTTTTGACTAAGGTAAACAGTAGTGATTAAAAAAAGGCGGCTAATCACTTGTTAGTATAACCATTTTTATTCTTTATTTTAACCGTCAAAACTTAAAAGTTATGAAATTATAAATCAAACCTGTATAAGGCTTTTGATTAAAAGATAATTATTTAATTGAATCTATATTAACATAAATAAAAATTTAAAAAACAAATCAATTATACTAATAGCTCCATTTTTATGTTTAAGAGTTTTAATTTAAATAGTATCTGCCATAAATATGGATATTCATGTACTTAAGTTCCATTTTATTATATCTTTTTTATTTTTTATTTTTAAAACTTTGTACCTCTAATATATATATATATATATATATATATATATATATATATAACGACCTCTATTTTTATTAAGATGTGAAACAGTGAAAGATTATGGTTTAAGTCATATAAAATTCATATAATCATTTTTTTTTTTAAAAAAGTCATATAATTATGGGGAAAAGGCCATACTATTCTTGTCTTATGAGAAAGAACACTCATTCGGTAATTCCGCTTTCGTAAGACTATATTATTCTTTACATATTACATGTTATATTACATTTCGATTACGCGGTATTAACAGGGCATGCTTGGTTACTGTTTTTATTTTTTAATCATTAGCAAGGTAAAGCATATTTTAAAAATAATTTTCTAAATTATTAATTAAAATCAAAATAGAAACATCTTGAACATGACAGAGTATACCAAATAAAGGACAGATAATTTATCCAAGTGAATGGGTGGCCAAAAAAAATATTTATTTAAGTGAATGACATAATACACTAAAGATATTTTCCCGATCTAAGGCCACATCACAAATCTAAATCATGTATAATTTATTTAATTATTTTTAAAAACCTAACACGGTTAAAGCGTGTGGAATTGGCAAAGGAAGAAAATGATGTGCAGCGGTGCACCACCAATTTTTTCAGCTTGGGGAAAACAAAGTAGACTTCCTTAAAATATTAGACTCGTGTACCACATTGTCAAATGTTAAGTGAAATCTCCCACCGGCCATCGCGTGCTGTTCACGCTCGAAGTGCAGAGCATCCGCTTCCACCAAGCACCGGTCAGCGTGTCGTGCTAAGGACAAACATAAATATGCTTAAGAAAGTTACACCTCTCTATAATTGTGCTTGAGGTCCTAGATCTTCCTCATTTCTCTAACCACTCCTTCACCAACATCTTTCTCTTCTTCTCTATTCCTTTCTCTGCATTTCAAGGTGCCTCCATGGTTGGAGCTCTTCTCCACCTCCATGGCAATTCCACCGTTCACTTCTCATGCAGATCAGATCTCCGCCGTTCACCCTTGCCCTCGAAGCCCACCACGGTGCAAATGACGCCCGGCCAGTCTCCCTGGGTTTCTCTTCAGGCCGATATTGAAGCCCATATCAAGCAGGCTATGCCCATGAAGGAACCGCTCGTGGTCTTTGAGCCCATGCGCCATTTGGTCTTCTCCGCCCCACGGACCCCGGTACCCGCTCTATGTGTGGCGGCGTGCGAGCTCGTCGGCGGCCAACAGGACCAGGCCATGCCCGCGGCTTCAGCTCTGCTACTCATGCAGGCAGCTGCCTACACTCACGAGCACCTCCCTTTGACAGATAGGCCCAAGCCCAAGCCCGGGCCTGCGATCCCTCATGCGTATGGGCCAAACATAGAACTCCTCACCGGAGATGGGATTGTTCCATTTGCGTTTGAGCTGCTGGCGAGATCCGATGACCCGACTCAAAACAATTCGGATAGGATCCTGCGCGTAATCGTTGAGATCTCACAAACAGTGGGGTCAGAAGGGTTGATAGAGGGGCAATATCGTAAATTTCTGAGCACCCAATCAGACGATAAGGAGATGCGCCACGTAAGGAGCATAAAGCATCTGACGGAGAAGAATGAAGGTAGGTTGCATGCTTGTGGAGCTGCATGTGGGGCAGTGTTAGGGGGTGGAGGTGAGGAGGAAATTGAGAAATTGAGGAAATATGGGTTTTATGTGGGGATGTTACAAGGGATGTTGCAGAGAGTTGAGATAGCAGAGAAGGGGTTAATGGAAGAAGTGAAGGAGGTAAGGGATTTGGCACTCAAGGAACTGGAATCTTTTAAGGGTAGAAAAATTGACGTCATTTCCAGTTTCGTTCATGTTTGAAGAATCTTGATCTTGTTGGAATATAACATGAATAATCATGCTTATGTAATTTCATAGTTTATTTTCATCGTTGTGCAACTTTTATAGGTCTTTTTCTTTGAAAAAAAAAAAAGTAAAAATAAAAGGCGTGCTGTTTCATAGTCCTGTTTCAATAACGGCAAATTTTCAGATTTGACAAATTCTAGTCGGGATCTTTTTAATAAATGGACTGAATATATTGTAATCCGAAAGAGATGGAGATAAAAGAGAATAAATATAAAGAGAAAAAGTAAATTATATATATACTTATATTTCTTTGTATCATTCATTTTTTGATTAAACAGCTATAAATGATTTAATTTGGATAAATTTTGCAATATTATAAGATTTTCGGCCTTCATAGCAAATAAAGTACAAAACCCGTCAAATAAATAGTCGACTATCTATCATTCAGGAGAAAGAAGATTGATGAAAAAGCTTTGAAATCTATTACGAAAGAAATATCGAAGGACTAAATAAAAATAATTTGGAATATGCAAAAAAAAAAGCATATAAATAAATATTTATTAGATCAATCATTGAGTGATAGATCCAAAATCATTTGTTCATAAAGCATCCAATAAAAAGGGAAAATAAAAGAAAGAAAAGAAAAGAAGAGAAAAAAAAAAAAAAGATAAAGAAAAGATGTGGACGAGAAATTTGAATTACCATTAAGGAGAGAGAAAAAGAGAAAAATTTCTCTTTCCTCACTCTAAAATGACTTGAAAAAATTCTTTTCGCAAGGACGAGAGATGTCAACCCCCAGCTCTTATCCACACGAAGTTTTAAGAGGGGTGAAAGGGACAACAAGGGTTTAACAATATTTTTTGTCTATTACTTAAAATTAAAGCATAATTATATAAAGATAAGTTATTTCCTTTTTTCTTGAAAAATGGCTAATTTATGGCCTATTCTTTGTCTTAAAAATTATGCTTTTCTCTCATAAAGTCAAAAAATACATTATATTGACTTTTTTATAATAAAAATAAATTATATTTATATTTATTTTGATCAAAATATCTTTATATTTATTATTTATGCAACATAGCAAATATTATATATGTATTTGACTAATATGAAATAATTTTTTAATCTAAAATAAATTAAATTTATAATTTTTAGTATAAAAAAACAACATTAAAATAATTAAAAAAATATTTTGATAAGTTACTTTTGTAATAAAAAATAATGTTATCTTCAAAGCTATTTTAGTGATTTTTTTGTTTCAAGAAAAAGTTATGTTTTCATAATAAAAGGAAAAAAATATGTAATTTGAATAACTTTCATAAAGATAGAGAATTACTTTTATATCCGTGACGTGACTTCCATTGTTTTTTTTTTTTTGAAATAGATTGGGGACTGAGCCTACAAGAGCTAAAAAAACAAAAACTACATGGTAATAAATCGTTGGAAGAAAACACCTTAGATATCTTCACGGAGTGACTGCCTCATATTTGGGGGACGTTTCATTGTGTTTTCAAGTACAAATGTCCTGCCTTCTAAGATGCTATCAAATTTTAGCATGAAATAATGGTCCTTAATTAATTTTTTTTTGGGGCCACAAATGGTCCTAATTAAATTGATTATATATGTTAGAGGAAGGGCCTTATTATAACCACACTGGGATTGGTCATTAGATGGAAGATATGGTTATGGCGTTATAATATGAAAGCAGTAACAATTATTTAACTTAGTATGTTAGAATGTATTATAATAATAATAATAATAATAATAATAATAATAATAATAATAATAATAATAATAGTAATAGTACTACAAAATACACTAATTTTTTTTTAAATTTGATTAAATTATATTTAACAGTAAATAAATTTTATTAACAAAAACAAAACTTTTATTAGGACCTCTACTTATGGTTAAAAGAGGTGTTACTTGTGTTAAAATTTTTTAAAAATTTTTAAAAATAATCTGTAATTATTTATGCGTTATACCTAAAAATACTAATTCAAATAACGCCTCTGTTGAATATGAAATTGAAGAATCTAGAAAGATAAACGGGAGTGGCAGCCCGTCCTTTAAATATACCTCTCGAGCCTCCTATCATTGGCTACATGTGGCTTTACTTTCTTGGTTTACATTAAAAAAAGAAAAGAAAAAACTCCATGTGATGCAAATTTGGCTTCTGAATAACATTTTAAATTAATAATTATCACCAGTTGATAGTCATCATTTTTTAAGGGTAGAAAAATTGACGCCATTTCCATTTTCGTTCATGTTTGAAGTCTTGATCTTGTTGGAATATAACATGAATAGTCATGCTTATGCATTTTCATAGTTTATTTTCATCATTGTTCAACTTTCATAGGTTTTTTCTTCAAAAAGACATAAAAATAAAAGGCGTGCAGTTTCCTAGTCATGTTTCAATAATGGCAAATTTTCAAATTTCACAAATTTTAGTCTAGATCTTGTGCAGTCAATAAATGAAGGGAATATATTGTAATAGGAAAGAAATAAAGAGATAAAAAAATCAATGTAAAAGAAAAAAATTACATGCACACTTTTATTTCTTTATATTATCCACTCTCATATTATATAAGAGCAAATGATTTAATTTGAACAAATTTCACAATATTATAAGATTTTTGGCCTTCATAACAAATAAAGTAAAAAAACCTCCAAATAAACGGAAGACTAACAAAATCTTCTAGATTTATCATTCAGGCAAAAAGATTGACGAGAAAACTATTATGAAAGAAAGATCCAAAGACAAAATAAAAATAATTTGGAAGATGCAAAAGACAAGCATATAAATAAATATTTATTAAATCTACAATTGAGTGATAGATCTAAGAATATTTGTTCATAAAAACACCCAATAAAAAGGGAAAAATAACAGAAAGCAACAAAGAGAGGGAAAAAAAAGAAGAAAGATATAGATAAAAAAAATTTAAATTACTTGAAGTTCATTTTAGATGAAATAAGGAGATCAAAAAAAGAGGGAGAGAGAGAGAGAGAGGGAGAAAATTGCTCTCTCCTCATTTGAGATAAAATGACTTCAAAAGATTCTTTTCGCTTGGACGAGGTCATGAGGGCTGCTATCTAAGGCTATTGACGGCAACCCCCAACTCTTATTCACACGAAACTCTAACTTCCAACAAAGAGCGGTGAAAGTGGCGCGTCTGGCTCCTCTGTAGTTGCAATCTAATCTAGTCTTCACAAATACGAGAAGGATAGTGATTTTTTAAAAATTAAAAAAAAAATAAAAACAAAATAAAATGTGTCAAAATACTTATTAGATGTCATGTTTCTGCCATGAATTGCAGAGAAGCCAAATTCAATAGTAACAATTAGGGTTTACTAATATTTTTTTGTCATTTACTTAGAATAAAAGCATAACTATATAAAAATAAATTATTTTTTTCTCTTAAAAAAATCTAAATTATGACCTATTTTGTGTTTAAAAAATTATATTCTCCTCTATTAAAATTAAAAAATATATTATATCAACTTTTCTTATCATAAAAACAATTATAATTATATCTATTTTGATCAAAATATTTTTATACATATTATTTATATAATATAACAAATATTATATATGTATTTGATCATATAAAATAATTTTCTAATTTAGAAAAAATTAAATTTATAATTTTTACTACAAAATAAATAATATTAAAATAAGTTTAAAATATTTTTGATAAGTTATTTTTGTAATAAAAATTAATGTTATCTTCAAAGCTATTTTAGTAATTTTTTTGCTTCAACAAAAAAGTTTATGTTTTTGTAATAAAAGAAAAAAATATATGTAATTTGAATAACTTTTATAGAAAGGGAGAATTATTATTTTATATACGTGACGTGACTTCTATTGTGCTATCACATTTTTATCATGAAATAATGGTCTTAATTTTTTATTTTTTTGGCCACATATGGTCCTCATTAAATTGATTATATATGTTAAAGGAAGGACCTTATAACGACACGCGGCAGGATTCCCTACCCAAGCCATTTTGGGTAGCGCATACCCAGACTCCAAACAATATCTTTTTATAGGATTTATTCAGGTTGTTCATTCGATCCAACCATTAGTTGCGTGCCACATCGCATTTCAGGGTTGTTGAGACGAAGACAAACCCTGACCATCGGAGACGATCCATCGAAACCGTTCATTCACAATCCCAAAGCTCACCGTTTTGATGCAACCTAAATGACTGGGTAGCCTATTTTTCATCATCTTCATCCTCAACCATTTCCCTATACCTTGCAGTTGGTGTCCCTCAAAAATTTGTAGCTGCGTGAGATGGTGAGATATTGATTGAAAAAATGGGGTCCTCGAGAATCTGTAGCTGTGTGAGATATTGATTTAAAAAATGGGTTCCTCTTAAAAGAAAGGGAAAGAGACAATATATATCACATAAAAGTAAAAAGTCAACATAGTGGTTATATTGTTCTTGTTTTGGATTTGATCATATATATTTGATTAAACATTAATGTAATAAACAACAATTATTCAATGTATTTTACCGCTTAAGGTGCTCAAAAAACTCCCTAGTGATGTTGACAAATGATAGCCCCCTTCTTTGTAAAATCACCCACCTGTAAGGAAAAAAAAAAAAAAACCTAATCTTGAGAGGGGTGCAAATGTCAGCAAAATATAAATAAGGGAGAATTATAAATAAAGACCCAAAATTAAACAAATTTATTATAAAAAACCTATTATCACTAAATATTATTGATTTTAGTTAAAATCAATGATAATTTATAATAAAACAATAATAACAGATATTTCAGAATAATTTTTTTTTAACTCTAAGTCTTTATTTGTAATTCTCCCTATAAATAACTTAGAAAGAAAGGACAGTTGATTGTGATCCTGGACTAAATCCTACCTTTATTGCCTTAGAAAAAATATTGGCCGTGCAATAGAAAAGGCAATGGGTTATGCATGAACATGGCTGAACGGGGGGTAGTGGGTTTACATTGCACAAAAACATTGTGTTTTGGGGTTGAAAATGGATGGTTGCGATTAGACAAAAATGGACAATCAAAATTGAAGTATATCTAAAGACTCAAAACATAGGTGCATAGGTGCGTTTTGGGTCTGGGCACGTGAAGCCCATAGTTGCTCGAAGTAGAGGATCTCGCTCGATAACCGCACTGGGATTGGCAATTAGATTGAAGATATGGTTATGGGCTTATAATTTAAAAGCAATAAGGATTATTTAGCTTAGTATGTTAGAATGTATTATAATGATTCTAGTACTAAAAAATACACTAATTTTTTTAGATTTGATTAAATTATATCTAAGATTATATTTAATACTACATAAATTTTATTAGCAAAAACAAACCTTGTATTAGGACCTCTAGTTATGTTAAGACAGGTGTTACTTGTGTTAAAATTTTTAAAAATAATTTATAATTATTTATACATCATACCAAAAAAAATTAATTCAAATAACGCCTCTCTTAAATATAAAATTGAAGAATCTTGAATGATGAATGGGAGTGGTAGCCTGTCCTTCAAATAGACCTCCCTCTGAAATCTGCTACTTCCTATCATTTGGTTTACATAAAAAAAATTTGAAAAAACTCCATGTGATGCAGATTTGGTTTTTAAATAACACTTTAAATTAATAATTATCACCACTTGATAGTCATTATTTTATAGTTCCACTCAATAAGAACAACAAGGAATCTTACCCCTTTATTTCCATACATCTGACAATTTATTTGACATGTTGGACTGTATTTATCAATTTTTTAACCAAGAATAAGGCTTTTTTTTTTACTGTTTTTTTATTTCATTCATTATAACATAATTTAAAAAATTACGCAAATGTATTTTGGTGAATAACATTTACAAAAGAAGTTCTTAACTTTTTGCAGATCTAAAACAAACGGAGGATATTTCTTGTGAACATTAAAGCCATTGAAAAAATTTGTCAAAACTTGTGAATAACATTTCCTAAAGAAAAAATTTTCAAAATATTTTTATTTTTTATGAAACAAGCTAACCCAAACTACCAAAAAAAAATTGTATTTTTGTCATGACTCCTTCGCCATCTAAGCACATGGTTGTCATTGGGACAAAGTATATTTGTGACCCCATGAACCTCAAACTGACAGATACAAAATATCAATATCAATACAACATAAAACAATTTCTAAAACCATATTCGTGCATATCGCAAAAGAAATTTTGAGAGAGTCATCCCAAATATTGAACAAATCTCAAATTTCAAATACAATAGTTAACCATTAAGAAAAGTTTTACTCTCTTTATACTAAAAGAAATCAAAACACGATAGTCCCAAAATGAAACATAACATATAGGCCTAAGTGACTATAATCCTGGTTCATTTAGATTCAATATTGCCTCAAAGTGTAGGAGTGTAGGGCTAGGTGATCGAGTAATCCTGGAGTTGAAAATAGGAAAAGATAAAGGAGTCATATAAACTCACTAAGTAGATACAATAAAAAAGTCATTAATATAATTTTGAGAAGTTTGCTAGCATCTGTTACACAAACACAATTCAACGTATAACAAAGTATACTTTACATGCATAGAAACATATATACATTTGCAAAACATATATACATGTAGGATCATGTCATGTTTAATGAAAGAACATTCATGCCAATTCATCATATTTGGAGTCAGGAATTAGGCCTTATGTCTAATTATATTGATCAATCAAGAGTCAAAATATTTCTCATCCAAAAGTGGAGTTAAGAAATTCACCAATCTGACTAATTAATGTATTAAGCTAGAGTCAAGAGGATTCCCCACCTTGACTAAGATGTATTTGATGTAGCTAGCATATTACGATTCAATAGAACACAATATCATTTTTCTAACATGCACAAGGTGATCAACCCCCCAAGTCATCTATAGGACATGTCAAGTTTGTATCAATAGGACAAATCCTATAATATGCTCCTCTTAACCTAGTTGTGATTCCTTCTAAAGTTAGCTTGCTTTGTGGACCTAATTGCATCCCAAATACAATCTTTCCAATTGCATCCCACTTAATCAATCGAGTAGCAATGATTTCTCCACTATGGATTTATTGAATGAATTCTTATCAAAGTGAAATGAATGTTTAAGAGGTAGGTATTAGCAATGACAATCAAACCAATGACATTTTTTGTCATGCTTTTGAATGAATGACTTGGTATTCTCCATGTAGTGGGGACAAGTAAGCATTTTATGCATACTACAACTAGACAACATCCAAAAAGTGGGGAAATTACTAATGGCCCACAATAATGCTACTTTAATGTTGAAATTCGACTTCTTTGTCACATCATATGTGTTGACACCATCTACCCACAACATCCTTAAATCATTGATTAATGGTTTTAGATATACATCCAAAATCTTACCAAATGGCTTCAGCTTAACAATTACCAATGTGAGAAGGATGTGTTCCTTTCTTATACATATGTTGGGTAGCAAGTTGTATGGTGTTAGAAAAATTAGCCAAAACAAATACCATGCGGCCAAGGCATCAAATGGATTAAGCCCATCTATGTAAAGGTGGAGTTGAACATTTTGTGTCTCTCTGGCAAATGTAAGATGGCTTGCATCAAAATGTTTCCATGCCTCTGCATCTACATCTGATAGATGATTGATAATTGATTCATTTCCATGGATTCCCTTCAAATGCTAATGCATCCATTGTGTAGTGCTCTTGGACATGGACATATGTTAAAGTCTTTGAATAATGGGAAATACTAATAAATTAACATCCTTCTAATTTCCTTCCACTCTTGCCCTTTATTTTGTATTGAGGATTTCAACATATTGAATAAATATCTTCTCATTATTTTCTTTGTAATACAACATGCAGTGATTAGGACTTACATCTTTCTTTGTATATCCTAACCCTAGTTTTCATTCAACATCCACTTAGATCTATAAAAGTTTTTTGACAACCTATCTGATTCAAGAAGCATACTCTTGATTATGACTATCAAATGAACATAATTACTCTAACTTGATTGAATTCTAACTGCAAATTTAGGAGTTATGCCACTACTAACAACTTATTATACTTCACACTACTATCTGATAGCAATTCTTTAATGTACCTTAACAAGTCAAAGAACCATTATAGTTCATATCTTTATTTAGTGCATCCATAACCATTTCAATGGAAAGGTTCATGTTCTTTTCCTCGACACTAATAACACCCATGGTTAAAGCACTATCTCTCCGACATTACTCTCTGTGACATGTCTAATTGATGAAGCCTTCCCTAAACTTGTGTGTATACAAGTGTTTTTCTACCAAGTATGATTCCCTCTAATAAGGTTTTTTTACCTTATGCATGGACATAGAAACCAACCCAAATAATCCACCACTACTTCATGCTCACATGCAAAATTAAGGAAATCATCAACCTTGTCTGCAAACTTTACTTGACTAGTTTGGGGGCTCCTTCTCCATAACATCCAATTGGATAAGGTCTCATATTTATTAAAATTAGTTCATATCAAATACTTTGAAACACCTCAGTGCACAACATCATTAGCTCCATGACAATAAAGCATGACCTTATCACATTTGAGAAGACACTTTTCCAAACCTAGTTAATGACACTAATGAAATTCTCAAACCTTGTACTTAGCAAAATTTTGATAGCGTTTCCCCTTAGTCTTTTCAATGCACAATGAAATCAAGACAACTCCAACTTGATCGAGTATGCACTCAAAGAACCAATGGAAATGTAACATCTGAAAATTTTATAAAGTACTCCGTATGACATTTTCATAGGTACTACTATTTAGGTATAGGACAAAGTCTTTCTAAACTATCCAACATTGGACAATTTAAAATTCAATACAAGGGCAAATGCCCTGAATCTTACACGTGCTCACTTGTATCAAATCTTGATGAGGTTTTTCTATGATTTAATCAAACCCTAAGATTTCAATAACAATTTCATCATAGTTTTCCTTAAAAAATAGACTCTTTCAAAATTTACAACATACAATAGTTTAAATAATACATATGCACAAGACAATTATATATTTATAATATCAACCACAAAAACTAAAAGATTATTATGCATTAATTACAAAGAAGTTCAACATCTAAATAAATTTTTTTTCTCATATCCAAACAAACCATAATGAGCAAATGGGTACTTACTTGCTTGTGACACTTTGCATAATGAAACAAAACTAAGTGCAACTAGCAACAATCACATTAACAAAGTCACTAAATATAAACCAAAATTAAAAAAAGAAAAACAACCACAAAAAGAAATAAAGAAAAAACCCCCAAAAAATTCAACAAGGGCAAAAAGCCCTTGCATTGCAAAGCATTTGCCCTTGTAGCCTTTCTACAACAAATGCAAGGACAATTTTGAGAGGAGAGAGGGAAGGGGGAAGGAGAGAAATGAGAAAGGAGGTACTTTAGAGAAAGAGAGAGCACTACACCTTGCAAAATAGCAATGACCTTTTCCCTTACTAAGCCCTTGCTAATCTATCACATAAATTTGCACAACTATTTATGCCTTTTCTTCCCACATTATTGCAAGATTTAATGAGGGATTTGCCATTTCTCATTAATCCCTTGGTTTTTAGCAAGGGATATATTCCCTCACTATTTCCTATTTTTCTAATTGTGTAAGAATGGAACCATATAAACTTTAAGTATGAGGAAATATATAACATACTAAACCATTCATAATCCATAAAAATATATCAAGATAACACAATAAACTTTGCATAAAGAACTACATTAACAATTATTTATCCACATAATATCCATTCACTATAGAGGTGAAACACATGTGAAAATGCGATAGTGGCACACTCAACTACCTTCTTAAAGCTAAACCTTAGAGTTTCTTTTAAACACAATTTAATCACATAATTAACAACTTGAGCACTAGTTATCAATGTATTACTTCAACTTAGCTCAAAACTTTTAATAATCCAAAACCCCAAATTTTAGCCCAAGTTTGTTGCTTCTATCTCAACATCCATATTCTTAACCTATCCTATTAGTGTTCAAATCAAAGATTGAGCTAAGAAATCAACTTAGAAAGTCAAAAATTGCTGTAAGAAAGTTTGGGTATCACACTCGGGAAGCTCAAGCTATAACCCCCATTCTTTAAGAGCTCATTCAAAAACCAAGTAGCTTTTAAGATTGATTTTACAACAACCCAAAGCCTTAAATGGTGCCACACGGAGGAGGAAGAGGCTACTGGTGTTATTTCGTAGTACATGTGTGACATCTAAGCTTTCAAACGTGTGTATTCATATGCAAAACAAAGGAGGGCGTAGTCATAGAAGTTAATAGCAACAACGATAATTGGTGTTTGCTAATAGAGTGACAGGTATAGATAATGAAGATGCTACACCTAGGTGGGAGGAAGATGCTGTGAAATAACAAATAAATGTGGGTTTTGGTGGGGGAAGAAGAAAGGAGAGAGGGAGAATAAAACAAAAAAAGGAAAAGAAAAGGGGGACGATTAAAGTTATGACCATCACAAATAAAAGAAGTGTGAGAACAATTATTTTTACTTGCATGAAGCACAAGAAAATCTCCTTCAAAGTTATCATCATTACAGGCCCCTTACTTTCACCACAGCTTCTCTCTAATTTTGGCGCAAACTAGATGATCCAGTTCTAAAAGATTGATATTATAACTTTGAAAAAAAAAATACAATAAAATAAAACAACTTCTCTCTCAAGACTAAACCGTCTAGTTTGTGCCAAAACTGAAGAGAAGCTGCTCCCCCTTACTTTAAGATTTTGAGGAAAAAAAATCACACTGAAGAAAATGCATATTTCAAAGTGGCTTCTTCAAAAAATTTTAAGCTAAAAGATATTTCTAAAATTAGTTAAGAATTATTTTCTACCCCCAAAATAATATCTTTTGTATCATTGAGTGTTAATTCTTAATTTCTTACCAAGTTCCAAATTATTAAGGACTTAATTGAAAAGAAAAATTCAGGTTATTACAATTTTGCGCTGGTTATTTTGTTCATTTAAATTGTCAGTAAATGAATATAATAACCCAAATTTTTAAAAATTGAACAATAGTAGCGAATTAAGTTTCAAAAATAAAAAAGAGGGGGATGAGTCAAACTAAGAAATTTCCGCATGCCAATAACAATAATGAGGAGAAAGTAATTAGATTAAATTAAATTAGACTATGGGTATTACTTAAAAGAAATTTTATTTAAAATTAAATTCATTTGGGTTAAAGGTTGAATTTAGCGAAACAATCTATTTCAATTTATGTTATCTTATTTTAATTCTATTTTTCTTTTCTCCAAATTACCAATATGCCATTTGGAAGATCTGACCAAAGACAGTCAGGGGGACTTACGCCTTGCCTTTTACTTCTTCCCAAAATCTCGATCTTGCCTTTGAAACATTTGTATTAGGAGTGAATCACAGTTCCATTCCATCAGTGCAATGACCGTTTTTTCAGGACCAAAAGAGGGGTCTTTTGTCCTTTTCCCCATCCTTTTTTCTTCTCCAGACACCTTATTTGGTCCTTTTCCCCATCCTTTTTCCTTCTCCAGACACCTTATTCTGCCATGGGTCCTCACAAAGTAGAAATATTAGAGTTTTGCATCATTTCCTTCTCCATTAAGTGTCACGAAGGTTCCCCTCCCGTTATGCTTTTCCTTCTAGTTCTGTTTTCTTCTTCGTTTTTCTGCTACTGTTCATGCCATTCCTCAGTTGTTTCCTTGACCCGCAGCACGTCCAGAAGTGGCCAAAAAACGACTTGAATATATATTGATTTTGCCCCTATAGCTGTGCTTTTGAATTGGACAGTTGCACTTATTCACGAACATTCTCTTCCCTTGGCCATGTTTCATGTGTGTTGTTGGTTTAAAGATTATTGGCAATCTCTACAAAAAAATTGCCGCAGTTAAAAATCCAAAAGTCACTGTTAAATACTTTTAATGACTATTTGGTAGTAATATCTATCACTTTAACAGAAGTTGCCACTAAATATAAATTTTTAGTGCAACTTTTGTCATTACTAATAAAAAGTTCATGACAATTTTTAAAGTTAACAAAAAAATTATTTAAAAAAAAAATACTAATGTCACTGTTAAAAGTCAGGCTTTTTATTAAAACAATTTAATGGCAAGTAAAATTGTCAGTAAAAAAGTTTCTTAAAATTTTTTGCAATTCATATTCAATTAGTTATTAGTAAAAGTGAAATAAATCATTGCTTTTATAATTGTTTAATTATTATATTCAATTAATTATTCGCTGATAAAAACTTATGCTCAATATATAAACGGAAGTGTTTCAAAACCCAAGGGGGAAAAAATCAAAGTTCTTTTTGCTGGACTTTCCCTATTATTCAACACTGAAAAGAAAATGATGTTCAAAAGGCAAAAACCAAAGAGACAATTCAACTCAATGACAAAAAATGAAGACTGTAAAGGGTCTAATCACAGCAAGAAGCTAGTAACAGTTTTGAAAAGCTAGCTACCAATGAACCATGCACCATAAAAGCAATAGTCAAGTACTCACGAGTCGATAAACAGGAAAGAGTTATACATCATCCACCAGATTAAAAGGGAACCCAACTATAAGAAAAGATTCCATTGAATCACTCGCACGATGCCAAGTTGCTTCTGCCCTTCAGAAGATTTAGATTTTGTTTCTGGAATCTTCATCTTCCTTTCAGTATTAATGTCAGGCCCCAATCTAAGGGAAAGAGACCATAAAAAGGAGAATACATGAACAAAGAGTCCAAGTTTGCTTTAGTACGTAAAAGTCTTTTTAAGAAATAAATAATTTTATCATCATTTCCTTTTGCACTGTATATCAAGTTTACAAAAATACTATTAGCAAAATAACCTCAAAGTTTGCAGCCATCCCAACAATCTTCCTGTCATATGGAGTTTGACACTGACTTCTTAGGATTAGTTTTCCCAACAAAGTTAGATAAACTAGAGAAGATGCTTACTCATTGCCCTTGAATTCTTAGGATTAGTTTCCACTTTATTAAAGTGGTCAATACCTGATTTCAGCCATGGCATAGCACCACTCTTGGAGTCATCAATTTTAGTAGCAATTACTTTCTATTCTTCAACACAGTTAAAACATAATGATGTTCACAAGGCAAAAACTAGAGAGACAATTCAACGCAATGACCCAAAAGGAAAAAAAAAACGAAAAGACAGCCAAGGCTCTAATTATAGCAATAAGCCAGCAACGATTTTGAAAAGCTAGCTAACAATGAACATACGCTACAATATATAGCAGTAATGAAAAAAGTAAACCACAAGAGAGCATAAACTTACACACTACATCTATCGTTTGGAAACTGTTAAACAACACTAGCTATCGTCTGAGACATTAAAACTAATGTAGACAAAAAAAAAAAATTTAATGGAAATGCAGAAACAGAACATTTATACTACTAACCAAAGAAGAAACCTACAGAATCAAACCATACTTCTTGCTACTGCGATCATCATTTGTGCCTTGTAAAAAATCAAAGCACTTACTGCCATAGTTTATAATATTTCATTCATCTATAATATTTAAGAACTGACTTGAGACAATGAAGAGATAGGATATCAAGTACCTACTATGTCCAACTTAAACAAACTAAAGCAGAAAGACAGTTTAGACTTGAAAACTTCCGAAAGAATGATGGGAAATGCAATAGGGGAAAGTGATAACAAGCTACCAAAAATGCCAAAACCCATCTCAAATTTGGTAACTTTATGGTATGTGCTAATATGTTTGGAGATCCCGATACTTTTTTTGCGAGGCCATAATCAGTTATGTACACCTGTAATGTATTAAACACAATCAAACAAATTTAAAGTAACCAAGCAACCCAAAGAATAGGGTGAACTGTCCTAGTCTTATATTGAAAATACTTCAACACATTATTACCCATTTGCAATGCACAAAGGCAGCTTGAAGAAGTAATGAAAATTTTGTTAGCTTTACCACCCAACTATGATTTTCTTCGGATTCACTTTTTGGTGGGATATTAACATATTGTGGTAGTAATCAATATCCAGAGCAACCTGTAACATTAAAATAAAGATTAGAAAGGAAAGATATTTGTTTTAAATGAACACAGTGTAATACCATAATATATTAACCCCAACTAGTCTCTGTTTAGGTTTAATTCCATATGATTTCCAAAAAAAAAAGAGCAAATCGGGGTATTTTCTTCCTATATATCTGGGTTTAAACGCTCATAATTTGTTCCGTGGGTCCCATGAACCCATCAATCACATAATCTACTTAAACTCCATTTATACAACTTATACATAGCATAAAACAACCCATAAACCATGGATATGATGCCAAAAACCCTAAAATGTAATTTCTCAAAACGGGCCCAAAAGTCATATTTTTGACTCTAACTTTGGAAAATCATAACTAATTCTAAAAAAATAGAAATCAAGAAAAATATAGCTTTCTAGAAATCTCTAAGTTTAAAATTTATACTAAAAATAATTTCCAACCACAATCTTAGTGTTTGGACTATGTTTGACATCAAAAAAGAGATAGAGGTCCGGTTGTCCCTGGTACTGATGCAGCTTGCTGTCATAAACTTCAAAAATTCATAACTAATTTCAAAAAAAAATCAAATCTAGGCAAACTATACCAATTTGGAAAGCTACAAATGTTAAATAGAGGATAAAAATAAGTCTAGATCATTTCAATAGCCTTTGGACCTCGAAAACTGATGGAATAGTAACGAAGGTCGGATAGCCTCCTTAATGCTGACACAAAAATTTAAAAAGTTATTTCTCCCTCTATAGACTTCCAATTGAGGTGTTTCTAATTGGTATAGGTCACTATGGATGTCTAGTTTATGCCCATAAAATTTCATAACAACTAGATACCGTTTGATCCATAAATGACACAAATTTAATTTCGGACCTATTAGCACAGGAACTAGCCAAACCAGAAAATTCTCTAATTTCAACAATTTTCCAAATATTCCCTAGACCTCCAAATATTACCCACTTTATCTTCTCAAGAATCTCTCAACAAGATCTAGAGGCATGCCAAATTTCATATCAAGAAGAGCTCATTCGGTTATATTTTAACGTAATTGGCAGTTTTAACACCATAAATGGTTCAAAATTGGGGTAAATAGTCTCCTACATGCTCGAGTACCTCTTGGGCAAGTTTTAAAGTATAAACACAACATATATGAATTGCCCAAGTGATCCAAACCAACACACATCTCAAACTTACCATGCTACGAGCAAAAGTACACTACTACATATAAGCTACCAAAGAGTCAAATCTCATACTTTCATTACTTTGGTCTCATACATGGATCATACATCATTGATACATACTTTTGCACTTGCTTAAGCATTTACATCTCAAAAAAAATATGTATACATGAGCACTTTGGCTTTCCTATACATCAAACTATGCAAAAGTGTCAAAACAAAGGCTTTCTATGTCTCATGACCTCTACTCTTAGGCTCTTGAGCTCCACCTAAATCATATGAGATGGGAGAGGGAAGGAAGTGAGATTCATAGAATCTTAATAGCTTATATACTCATTCAAGAAAAAAATCAAGGCATATAAATAAGTCAAAGTATACAAGTAGGCATCTAACCATTCACAATCATACAACACATAATTTACATGCTATAAATATCATATCAATGCCAAGAATAAGCTCTAGAGACTTTTGGTTTAGTTTCACCCGATTTTTAGGATTTTTGGATTGCCTTCACCCTTAATTTAGGAACTTTTGACTTGGCTAACTCATTTATGAGACTTTTGGCTTTATCTCACTTATTTCTAGGGTTTTTTGGCTCTACCTCACCCATCACAAGGGAATTTTGGCACTACCTCACCTGAATAATTTTCACAATCTAAAACATATACATATTGATACTAATACATCAAGGCAATATCAAATGGCATGTTTCACAATACCAGCAAATACACAAGCATACAATGACTATTACACATCCAAGAATGCAATAAGAAGGAGTGGAAAGCTACCTTACAAGCCAACACAAGCCGTCCCTTTCAATTTCTCTTCTCCTTTCTTATCTCACAATCACAACTAGATGGAGTTACTTCTTTCAAGCCTAGACACAACAAATAGCATGCAATTACTCTTATAACTCAACAATTACTTACAAAGCTAAGGGGTTCTTCAGCATGGCAAACCCTATAAAGTATGTAAGAAACTAGGGGTTCTCCCTCTAGAATTTTACTAACTTTTCTTCTACTTTCTTTGCATTTTTTAACTTATCACACTTTAATTCAAGGGTTTCTTACTCATTTTAGGTCAAAACAAAGCTATCTTACTTAACCACTCATGGAAAGGAAACTTAGAAGGAGAAGAATAAAGGCAAGAAGAAGAAGCATGAAGATCCTTAAAGGTTCTTACCTTTCTTCCTTGGTTTCCTTCCTTTTCTCTTAGCTTCTCTTGGTTTCTCTCTCTCTCTCTCTCAAGCCTTTTTCTCTATTTTGGACGAAGCTTAGGTTAGTTAGAAGAAAAGGAAAGGATCTGGATGCTTTAAGAAGCAAAATTCTCCTTTTTTATGCTTTTCCAGACTAACCCTCGCTACATAGTAGTCCCAGACCCCTGTTCTCACTACGGCCCTTGCTATTGCGCGGAACCCTTGGTTTTTGCATGAGATGCCCAAACTCACTATAGCTAGAAGCATTTTCGCTATAGCGAACTGGTACATCCGCTATAGTTAGGCCATTTCACACTATAGCCAGCAAACTTAAAAAAATTTCAGGACTTAAAAAATTTCAATAATTTTTTGTTGTTACACACGACCACTAAAAGGACAAGATTCTGAGAATATAGATGCAGGCCATATGCATTGCACAAATACAAAATATAGGTATGATGATAATATAGTAATAATAATCCCATATTAGATCACAACCAATGAGATTACCTATTAAGTTTTAACATTATTTGTTAAATTTATGAGAAAAAGATTAACCTGCCTTTTGTTAGTCGGAGTTGACATTGTTATACTCTCTCTACCATTGACGCACTTTTAACGGAATGAAGGGTTAAGATTCTTTCACTTGAGATGGTCATGTGATCTCCTGATATGAGGGGATTTGGATCTAGGAAAAGACAGACATAAGGCACAGTAAGCTGTAGACATCAAGTGGGGGCAGGGGCGGGGGCGAGGAAGGGGAAGAAGAAGAAGATGCAACCACTCTCTTGTTTCAGCTTTTTGACCTTAATATGTTATTAAAAAAAAACAAATAATTCAAAAACTCAAGCGCCAAAACTTATTCCTAAAACACTTTAAAAAAAATTTTAAGGGATCGTAACCTTACTTTTACTGTGACTCCTTTAAATTTTTTTGTTCAAAGATTAATGCTGCAACCCATTTTAATTTTTTGTTTTTTTAAGATTTTTTCGGTTGCACCAAGCAGCTTCACTACTACGTTAATGCAGACGTTAACGTGTAGCAAATATAAAAATATATTAAATAATATTAAAAATACATAGTTTTTTATTTTTTAATTATTTTAGATGTTAATATAATTGGGAATATTACATTATTATAAAATTATTTAATCTTTTAAAGATTACGTTACAATAATAAATTAATATAAAAAATTTTACGTGATTTAATTAAATGAAATAATCTATCCCATATTTATCTATGCAATATAACAAATTTTAAATTAAAATATGCATTATCATAAAATTTATTTGGCTGCTCTATTTTATATTTATCTATATTTATCATTAAATATGCATTATCATAAAAATACTCTATCCTATATTTATCTATGCTGATTTAGACAAGTCATGATCACCAGCAAGGCTCTCACCATCAGATCACTAAGCTCTATTCTAACTTCTCTGGGCTCCTGTCTAACCTCTCTAGGCCCTGGTCTAGTCATTTTGGGAGGCTTGCCTCTACCTCTCTGTGTGTTCACCATGTTTTCTGAAACATTTGAAACTTGGTTTAGTATAAAACGGGAACACACGCCACATTCTTACACTCAAATCATCTATATTCAATGTATAAACATGTAGCAAGTCACATTCTCAAGTCATAACCCACCTTAAAGTGCCTGAACAGAAGCTCAAATGCCAAAAATGTAATACCATATTACTCTAGCCTTCCATTTATCCCTACCTAGCTATATTTCCTTAACTTCACAAGCTTCCTCAAGAAAATCAATAAAAATAATACAATTTTTTGCATTACATAGGTTCAAAATTTTCATTTTGCATCTTGTGGGCCATATGAATTTACCCATATTATTTTCTACTCCAAATACATGCATACAAGTCAGAACTATCCTAAAATGTTCCATTTTTCTCGAGCTTAGGACATCCATGCACAAGATCATAAGTTTAATCTCAGGTTCTAGTTTTCAGTTTTTTATCATCAACTTTGAAAATTCATAATTAAATCTAGAAACATCAAAATCAAGCAAATGATAGTTTTCTTGAAAGCTCTAAATATCAAATATATGTTAAAAATTATTCCAAGCCATTAAAATATCGTCTAGACTGTGATTGATAATAGAAAAGCACCAAAGGTCCAGATACTTAGGTTTGTTATCACAAGTTACTGATATGAAATTCAAAAATTCATAACTAATTCTACTAAAATCAAAACCTAGCAAAACATACTATTATAGAAAGCTATGAATTTCTACTAGAGGGTAAAAATAATTCTAGACTAAAACAAATGCATTTATCATATGAAAACTTATGGAACAGTACTAGAGGTCCTACTACATCCCTGATACTAATATGCAACTTCAAAAATTTGGTTCTCCCTTTACAGACCTCCAAATGGGTGATGTTAGTGGCTATGAAAAGCTTATCATATCTAGTTTATACCTATAAAATTTCATAACCATTGGACACCATTTGGTCCACAGATGTCACAGAGTAAAGAACTGACCAAATGAACAGTACATCCTATCATTTTGTATTTTTCTCCCAAATTTGAAAAATCATAACAAATTCTATAGAGCTCCAATTTAGATGCTCTTTAGCTATGAAAAAAATCTCTAGATAAGATCTATATGTAGGCCAAATTTCTTGAAAAAATTCGCTCACTTGGTCACTTTGTAACATAAAGTTCCAAAATGGCAAATTTAAGCATCCAAAAGGGTTAAATGGGAACCATTCTTACTTCTAGTTTATCCATGGCCACTTGGGCACATGGAAAAGCTTACAAATAGTCCACTATACTTCTCCAAAAGGTACAAATATTTATACATCCCAAAATCACTAGTCTACTTGTTTATATACACAAGGTCTTACAATTACATCAATGCATCTTAATGTCAAAAGCACTCAATCTCATTTATATGCTTCCAATTCTCATACATACATCATATATCCATATATTTACATATGTTCAAGTGGCTATACATTATAGGCAACATAGGCTTACATCATTTGACAACAAAGTAGTTATAAAAGGATTATTTAACACAATCTTTTGTTAATCTCTCATCTTCAAGTGAGGTGGCTCTTATCTCTTAGTCCACCTAGACATGTTTTGGCAATAGAGAGGGAAGAGTGAGATTCTAGAAATTTCAATAGCTCTTAACCCTTTCAATCATACATAATAGCCATGCTTTCAAGTTAAAGGATACATATATGAACATTTTGTTATCAATAACCATACATATAATCATTTTCATATGCAAGAAATTCATACAAATCATATGTTGGTCGTTAAGAGCATTGGTTTAGCATCACTCCCTTTCCTTAGGACTTTTGGACTTACCTTATCTATTTTCAAGGGACTTTTGACTAAGCCTAACTCTTCTTGAGACTTTTGGCTTTGTCTCAAAGACTTTTGGCTTTACTAAGCTTATTCAAACCAAAAAACATTCATCAAAACACATATTATGCACATAATGGTACCATGGCATGTAGAAAATTACTAAAAACATTTCTCATGGTAAAATCATACATACACATATCCAAAGATAAGAAAACAACTAAGCGTGCATGAGAGAAAGATTACAAAACTACCTTGAATGTAAACACACATACTTTCCCTTGATTTTTCTTCCCTTCCTTTGGCTATACACTTGCAAGTGGTTGGAGTAGGATTCCTTTGGCCTAGACACATCAAATAAGACCCAATTATACTCTTGAAACAAACTCTAGCACTACACACACTCAAGAGAAGCCTACTTTCTTAAATAGCTCAAATATGGTTCCATAAAGAACCTAATGTAGCAATTAAAAGAATTTAAAATCTTGGCTCCATTATTTTCTTCAATTATGACTTTTGACTCCATTTAGACTTCTTAGAGCCTTCACACAACCATTTTGAAGAGCCTAGCTATATGTTATTTCATTATATCATATTATGGAACCTATAACTCTAACTCTCAATCTATAACTTCTAAATTTTTTCCAAGGCTTCCTCTCATCTTCTTCCATCACATATAGTCCCAAACTGAGTTTAAAAGATTTTAAAACACTCCCTAGGTACTTGAAAGAAGCTTGGCTGAGCCTATGCCTCCCATTTGCATCCATGGAGTTTTTAATTTTTTTCTTGAAGAGGGAGACACTTGGGAGGTTTTCAAGAGATCTTAGGAACTCATTTAAGCTCTCACATCACATAAAACACCCTTGGATAAAATCATATTTTAACCTATGTCTTTGAATCCCTTGCTTTACTATCTTGAAATTCATTGGTTTTCCTTTAGGTTTTTTTGCATGTCCTAACTTCCCGTACATTAAAACATAGGTTTCAAGCTTGGTTTAGATTAGAATTATTCTCCTCTTACTGTTCTACATGAGGCTGAAACTCACCCACCAAGAAGCAAGGAAGAAGAAGTAAAGAAGCATGGATATTTACCTTATTTTCTTGGTTTTTTCAAGAGCTTTCTCCCTTGGTGCAGGCTTCTCTTTCAAAATCTAACCTTCTTCCTCTGAGTCACACACAAAAACCATGGGAAGAAAGGTGGAAAGGAGGAAAGCAACTTTAAAGATGAAAGAACCATGTAAAACTTCCATTTTCCTTACCTTTCCTTAGAGTTTTTCTTCCTCTTTTCCTCCTTTCTCTTGTGCTTTTCTCTAAGGAAAAATACTCTTCTATGTTGGGTAGCAACTAAGTCAGTTAAATGAAGGAGGAGAGATGGGACGCTATATATGAAGCAAATGGAAAGGAATGGTTCCTTAAAAATGCCATTTTTACCCCTAATCTTGGCTCTTTCATTTTAGACTTATTTTAACTCCTTTTTTAGAATTATCTTTTTTATTATAAAACTTAGATTCTCTAATTTATAAAATGACTTTGGAATTACTTAAATTAGATTTAAAACTTTTTGAAATGAAAAGGTTAAAGTTTGGGTCAACTGATACTAAAAAATGTACACCGGAATGATTTTAACTATCTCGGGGTTCCTATGGTTTTCAAGGCCTCTAAGGACCCTGGAAATCTCAAATTTTCTGTTTTAAAATCTCTCTTGTAAGTTTTCTAGAAATTACTCATATTTACGAAAATATCACTACACTTTCGACAATTTTATTGAACTACCCTGGCTTGGGTATTCAAGCATCTTAGACCTTGAATCCTAATTTTTTATTATTTAAAATTTTGCTCTAATTTTATTTGGCCTCAAATCTCTCATTTCAGGAGACTTGCTTTTCAAACTGACTCATTTTAGTACTTTTACGAAATACTGGATGTTACACATAATCTATAATCACAAAATCCCTCATTCTTAACCTTATGCTGAACTTAACATAGAAAATGGAAGCAACCTTACTACAAGTAAGGGAAACTAGAAAAAAAAACAACATAATGAGTTACTTATAGGGAACTGGGGCCTCTAATACGAAGGATTATGGACACTCAAGCTACTGGTCCACCACACTCTAAAAATCATGTTGTGGTAAAGCACATTTACTATTGGGGTTGTCAAGTGATAGAGTAAAATCTTCTTTCCAAAACATAAAAGAAGAGAAATGTTTTTCTTACTTTTTTCAACTCATTGCCCAAACTAAAGAAGAATAAAGGAAAACTTTAGTGCATTCAGTGAAGATGGTAAAATGGAAAGCATGTGGCGTTAGCTCTTTTCCATTTTTTTGTTATATGTGATGGCCAAAAAACTCCTTTTAAAAATGCTTCTCTTGATCTCCTACTTCAACGAGTGATAAAGGTGCATATGGTGAAGGTAACACCACGTGTCCCTACTAATTAATTGATAGATGTAATAAATAATATAATTATGTGGTGTCCATATTTCTAAAAAATGACTATCTAAGACCCTTTCTCATATTTAATATCATATACTAAATAACTTTCGAAGAATTTATAATGTACAATTATATAGATTTTTTTTATTTATGTTATTGTGACTCATAGGTTTATCTTTATGGTTAAAGGCTTATAAATAAAGGTTATGTACTAAGTATTAAGCATTTAAGTAAATGAAAACTAATGTGTTCTTTATACTAGATAGACATTTATTGTGAAACTCCTAGCTCTAAGACTAGGAAATGGGTAGGGGGTCGTGGAAGTGTTTCGACTTATAAATAAAGGTTATGTACTAAGCATTAAGCATTTAAGTAAATAAAAACTACCTTTTTCTTTCTTCTCTCAATTTTCTCTCTTGCTTCAGTTATGTTTCTTATATTTTCATTAGTTTTACAACACATTATCAGTATGAGTCTCTACCAATTTGGTGTAAGGCATTAATTCTTGAAACTTCTTGTTCATCACATTAAGGTATAAGAAAGTTTTTGTTCTTGCTTTATATTATATCTCGATTCAATACTTTTGATTATCTATAAATTCATGGCTTATTCATATTAAAGAGAATTTAGAAAATAATGATTTACAAAATATTACATATCAATTGCCAAAATGCATTTATTAGTTTAAAGAGAGTTATCAAATCTCATATATTAGCTAAAAATGCTCCAATCCAAATTGATCTCCCAATAAGACAATTAGTTAGTGCAAGTGAAAGTAAGTCATGCTTGAAATGTGTTAGACTAATCAATTCCAAAGATAGAAATCCTCAATAAAAAGAAAAGAAAAAAAAAAGAAAGGAGCAAATAACTAAAATTGTCATATTGAGAAGGAGAAAGAGACCTAAGATATAACTAATTACAAAACCCTAAAAGAGGTTCAAATATCTGAGAATAATGAAGAAGTCTTGATAAGTTATGTCATTAGTAGCAAAAAATAAAATGAAAAGATATAGCTATCAATAACATTTTTCCATACAATGTTGCTATTGAAATTATATAACAAAATGAAGATTTTAAACCTAAATCTGTCAAGAAAATTTGACAAATAGATAATTAGGCAAAAAATAAAAAGATACAATTCAAGCATAATTAAATTTACTTTTAAAACAAAAAGTTTTTTAACATGTAGTCCAAACACTTAAAGTATAAAGCTAGTATGGTATAAATGGTATTTTTATGAAAATAAAATAAGAAAAATAAAGTCATCAAATATAAAGCATGACAAGTAGTATAAGGGTATTAGCAAAAACTTATCATTGATTATGAAAAATATATATTTTCTTATAGTAGATACAATTACTTTTGGATATTTCATTGATTTGATAGTATATTAAAAACTTAATATATGTCTAATAGATGCTATTACAACCTATTTATATAACTCACTATATAATGAAATTTGCATGAAAATCCTTGAAGGATTTGAAATTTTATAGACATGTAAAAATTCTTAGGAAAATTGTTTAATATGTTTATATAAATTTTTATATGGATTAAATTGTCCAAGCATATATAATATAATTATCTCAACAAATATTCGTTGAAAGAAGGCTACAAAAATGATCCAATTTACCTATGTTTCTATAAAAAAGATTTGGATTAGAGTTTATTATAATTGCCATGTATGTTAATAATTTAAATAGTATTGGAACTCTTGAAGATTTTCAAAATGAAGTTGATTGTTTGAAGAAAGAGTTTAAAATAAAAAATATTAGAAAAAAAAAAAAGTTTCTTCTTGGCTTACAGATTAAGCACTTGACAATTGAAATTCTTCTACTTCAATTAGTATATATTAAAAAAAATTTAATGCAATGTTATATTGATAAATCACATCTAATAAATACCCCAATAGTTGTGAGATTGCTATATATGAATAAAAACCATTTTCGTCTTTGAGAGAATGATGAAAAACTTTTTGGTCATGAAGTACCATCCATATGGACAAAACATATAGGGAATTGTTTACCAATTATCTCACACCATGAAAATGTTCTCATAACCGACAAATTGAAACAAGATTCACCAAGATATATAAAAATCTTTTTTAACATGAATATTCACCAAAGCCTATGCATATTGAAAAAGAAAAAATTAATTAATTAATCATGAATGACCATAGCTAGATAATGAAGCAAAGCAACCATTTGAACTAGGATTATATAAGATTCAATAACCCATAAAGCACATAAACATGAACTAGGATAAATTATATTTCATGTTTAACTGGTTTGAAATTCTTTACAAGAATAACATGTTGGAAATTTTCTTTTTAAAATTTTTATATGGGTTCACATTAATTATTTTAATATTTTCTAAAATTAAGTTGGTTATAGTACACGAAGGATTATTGTAGGCCCCATTATTATTTAAGTGATCATAAAGTCATGTGAGTAGATTAAAGTATATGCCAATTGTTTTATTGAAACCCATGATGGGAGGGCTCAATAACACATTATTAAATAGAGCTAGATCATCTCTCTAACCCTAACAAGAGTGCCTAGTCCCATTAAAAGTAGTCCATCTAAGCATTTGGTAATAGAAAGGAAGATTTAACTCCTAGATTACTACTATATCAACCATAGGTATGTTCTTCATTCTAATCTTGAAGTTAGTGTTCTAGTTTCATACAAAATTCAAATATATTAATAGTGGTATTAGAGCTTTGGTTTTGTATAAAATTTAGAACCTAAAATATAAAATTTTAGCAATAAATTTAGCATTCATTTGCACAACTCTGGCTATTGATATTTTTGTGGTTGTTTATTAATTGGCCAAATTAGTTTAGGATTTTTGTTCTCTAGATCACAAGCTTTCATATAATATATAGTTTACTTACTAATTCCTTCTGAGTAAAGAGAATTTAAAACTCAAACTTTGAATTATACAAGTTCATCTTATTTTTTATTTCTCTCAAAATTGAAATTTTTTATTGAATTAATGCATGGGAAATCTTCATCTCATGTTTGTTAACTTTTTTTAACACTTAATTGCATTTAAACCCTCTAAATTGTGTTAAAATTTTGAAAGAAGAAGTTAGGGTTTAAGCTTCAAAACTTATGGATAATCCTTATAAATCCTTCATCTTTTCTTGTTTTCCTACCAAATTAATGGTCTAGAAATTTCAAAATTCTAGAATTATATCAAAACCCCATATTTCTCAATGACAATATGCTTCAAATAACAAATTAGGTTGTTGGGATCCATGTCCACAAAACCACAAAGAAAAATCAATAAATCCTTCCTTCTTAGATTAGTTTATGCATGATTGAAGCCATTAATCAATTAGAAACATGATTTTAACAAGTATTTAAGCTTTGAAGGGTGAAAATTGGTTTAAAATTGATCAAATTGTCTTTGGATCTAAAACATGT
Organism: Erythrophleum fordii; assembly: GCA_032878935.1. Taxonomy (NCBI): domain Eukaryota; kingdom Viridiplantae; phylum Streptophyta; class Magnoliopsida; order Fabales; family Fabaceae; genus Erythrophleum; species Erythrophleum fordii. The sequence goes on along the minus strand of JAVQMF010000025.1, from coordinate 259,151 downwards.
CTCAAAAACCAATTTCAAACCTACAAGTGACCCGATTGGAGTTGAAGACAACCTCCAACCATGCCAGAAACAAGCCCACGCGTGCAGAATTTAGGGGGTGGCATGTGTGAGCCACCCCCAGCTTCAATTAGAGCTTATTTTGTGCCATTTTTTAAATTAAGTTATTTCTTAATTATTATTTTTTTGAAGCTCAGAAAAATTATTTATTAATTATTTGTATTTTTTAATTGAAAAAATAGCTATTTTTATTATTTTGAGCTATTAAAAAACCTCAGAAAATTATAGAAAAATTTTGGAATATATTTTAACATATCTAAAACTTGAAATTTAGGTGTACTCTACCTAGAAATATACACAAAAAGTATACCCTTAAGTTGAGGTATAAAACATTAATATTTAAACTTTATTTAAGGAAAATTAGTTGTTGTTCAATATTTTTATGCAAACATGGTTCATAATTGACCTTTTAGGATACATATGGTGAAAGTATCCTAATAAGATATAGTTTTTCATCATAGTCTAGGAATTTTGTTTTAATAAACTATTAGAAATGATAATTACTAAAGTGGTTCATTCATTAAACTTATTAAAATCGCTCAATTCCTTTTGTTGATAGGAGGTAAGAAGACTTTCTTATTCTAGTTTGAAAATATTATTTTGTGTATTTATGTCACCAAAGATATTTATCCATCAAAATATACAAAATCGATGAGTTTCCTTATTGATAAAAATTGAGTTACTTTATATAATTATTTGCCCAAAAGGGGATTATTATATATACTAATTCTAGTATGGCATGAAGTGTGCTAGTGGAAGTGGATAGTTAAGAGAATTTATTTGCCCAAAGGAGAGAGATTTTGTCAACTATACTTTTTACTTATTGGAATGAGATACGTAGTTTGAGACACTTATTTGCTTAAAGGGGATAATACTCACAATACTATATATTCTCCTTTATATTAACTTCATGCTGGAGAGACTAAATGCATGGTATATTCTCTGCCCAAAGGGGAGTTCACAATGATACACCTAATGCTCCTTAAAGATAGCTTGTTTAATTTAAACTATTTTGAAATTGCTCGATTTACTAAATATGTTGCAATTTTATGAATAGTCCCCTTTTCTGTTAACAACAATAATGCCACCATTAAGGTCTTGACTAGTTTCAACTATAAGAGGTGGAAACAAGATGTTGAATTTGCCCTAGAAATAATGGATATAGATCTGGCACTACGTGAAAGTGAACCTCTGAATTTTATTAAGAATAGTACTACTGAACAAAAGGAGTACTATGCTAAGTGGGAAAGATCCAAGTACCTTAATCTCGTAGCTATGAAAAGATCAATTGCTGAACATCTCATGAGTGGTTTAGTAGAAACCACAAATACTAAGGAGTTCTTTAATGCAGGAAAAAAAGGTACCATATGTCTGACAAAGTTGAGGCAGGACAACTTATGAGAAAGTTGACAAGTATGAGATATGATAGCACTAAAGGTATTAGGGAATATATCATGAGAATGGTGCATGCTCAAACTAAACTTAAAGCTCATGAAATTCTAATTACAGTTAGCTTTGTCATTCACCACATACTTAATTCACTTCTGCAAGAATTCAATTAAATTAAAACTGCTTACAATACACAAGATCAGGCTTGGGACCTAAATAACTTGATTTCTAAGTGTGTGGCTAAGGAAAAAAAGCTGAAGAGGGAAAAGAATGATAATGCATACTTGGTTTCCCACAATAGGCTAAATTTCCATAAGGGAAAAGGAAAATTTAAGAACAAGAAGACACATGCTTTTAAAAGGGTTCAAGACTTCAAAAGACATGGTAAGCATTAGGCTACAAGTGATGGAGCTAAAATGAAGGATATGAGTTGTCATTTTTGCAAAAAGAATGGTCATAAAAAGATTGATTGTCTTAAATACAAAGATTGGCTGGCAAAGAAAGGAAGAAACCAAGATGAGTTATTGGCTTATATTTGTTTTAAATCAAACATTATTAATGTTCCAATAGATTCTTGGTGGCATGACAGTGGTGCTTCTACTCATGTGACTTCCACCCTACAGGGGTTCAAAAACGACAGGAAGCCATGTGAGAATGAGTGCAAGCTAAAAGTAGGAAATAGTGCTAATGTTGAAGTTGAATGTATAGGAACTTTTTTTTTTGTCATTAAAATCTAGTTAATGACTTTGTTTAGAAAACATTTTTTATATTCTGTCTTTTAGAAGAAATTTAATTTCTCTTTCATTACTTAATAAAACAGGATATTTTTTCAATTTTAGGAATAAAGGAGTTGAAATTTATTATGATTCTAATACGATTGGCAAATGCATCTTATTTGATGAACTATACAGATTATGCTTGAATTCCAAAACTGATAATTTATCTTTTAATATTGAGAATCTCGGAGTTAAACAACCCTTAATTAAAGAAAAATCTCCATTGTTGTGGCACAAATGACAGGGTCACATTTCAAAGAAAAGAATTAAAAGATTAATTAGAAATGACATGTTTCCTTCACTCAACTTCAAAGACATAAACATGTGCGTCGATTGTATGAGAGGAAAATTGACCAAAACTAAGAAAAAATTTGCAGTGATAGCCTCCTAGAGATAATACATACAAACATAAGTGGTCCCTATCCTTCTATTATATATGGCAAAAATTATTTTATAACCTTTATTGATATATGTCTTTCTTATTAAAGAAAAGTTTGAGGCCCTTGATATGTTGAAAATTTATTAAACTAAAGTTGAGAAGCAATTAAGGAATGTCATCAAAATAGTTAAGTCTGATCATGGTGGTAAATATTACGAAAAATATGATGAAAAGGGATAACAAAAAGGACCTTTTGCTAAGTATTTAGAAGATTCCAAGATTGTTGCTTAGTATACCATGTCTGGCAGTCCTGAACAAAATGGTGTAGTAGAAAGACAAAACCACACACCTATGTATATAGTAAGAAGCATTATGAATAGGTCTACTTTGCCTAATTTTTTATGGGGAGAAGCAATAAAAACTGCCAATTATATTTTGAATCAAGTTCCAAGTAAATCTATCCCTAAAACACCTTTTTCAGTTATGGACTGGTAGGAAGCCTAGTTTTAATCATTTTCTTGTATAGGGATGTCCTACTGAGGTGAAAATTTATAATCCTTCCCTGAAGAAAACAGGTCCCAGAACTTCTCGTTGCTTCTTCATTAGGTATCCAAATCATTCAAAAGGAAATAAATTCTATTGCCCTACAAGGGGTACTAGAATTGTTGAATCAGTAACTACAAAATTCTTAAAGTTTGATATTGCTAAAGGGAGTTACTCTCAGGCTCTGAACTAAATGAATAGCATGATATGGTTTCAATTCCGTTGCAACTCATAAATGCAGTAGTCGTACCACCGAATGTAATAGAAGAGGCTGTGAATTTACCAATTCAGATAGTAGTACCCATTGTGGGTGAGGTTCCTCAAACAAGTGATATAGTTCCTAAAACAATTTAACCAATTCTAGAAATTCCCCTAAGGAAGTCTTAAAGACAAAGAAGATCAGCAATCTCTAATGATTATTATGTCTATTTGGGAGAAGTAGATTGTGACATTGGTAAAATTGTGGATCCTTTGACTTATACTGAAGCCATCAATAGTCCTTAATCAGACATGTGGAAGAATGCAATAAGTGACAAGATTAGTTCTATGTTGAAAAATGGAGTTTATAAGCTTGTTGAATTGCCTACAGGTTACAAACCAATTGGTTGTAAATAAGTATTGAAGACCAAGAAAAATTCTAAAAGCCAAGTTGAAAGATTCAAGGCTAGATTAGTAGCTAAAGGTTTTGCACAGAGGGAAGGCATTGATTTCACAGAGACATTCTCACCAGTCTCCACTAAAGATTCATTTAGAATTATCATGCTCATTATGATATAAAGTTTCACCAGATGGAGGTTAAAATAGCTTTTTTAAATGGAGATTTTAATGAAGAAGTTTACATGGTACAATTAAAAGGTTTTAAAGAAAGTGAAAAGGAGCATGGTATGTAAATTAACAAAGTCAATTTATGGCCTCAAATAAGCCTCTGGCTAATGGTATTTGAAATTTGATTAGGCGGTGACCTCATTTAGGTTCATTGAGAATAAATTTGATCAATGTATTTATATGAAGATCAGTGGGAGTAGATTTATTTTCCTGGTACTTTATGTTGATGATATTCTTCTTACAAGTAGTGATTTGAATTTGCTTCATGAAACTAAATTTTTATTATCTGGTGCTTTTGACATGAAACACTTTAAAGAGGCTTCATATGTTTTAGGTATTGAGATGCATCGTGATAGATCATGCCATATTTTGGGACTGTTTCAAAGAGCCTATATAGATCATGTGTTAAAATGATTTAATATGTAGGATTGCAAACCTAGGAAAGTACTTGTTGTTAAAGGTGATAAGCTTAGCAAAAGTCAATACCCAAGGAATGAGCTTAAAAAGGAAACTATGAAGAATACTTCTTATGCTAGCTCAGTTGGTAGTCTGATGTATGTTTAGGTATACACTCGACCTGATATTGCATTTGTTGTGAATGTTCTCAGTCAATATCTTTCAAACCCTAGGTCTTAACATTAGGTTGCAGCTAAGAAAGTCATGAAATACCTATAGAAAAATGAAAGATTTCATACTCATTTATAGAAAAGTTGACAACCTTGAAGTAATGGGATATTCAGATTTTGATTTTGCTAAGTGTCCAAATGATTTAAAGTTCACTTCTAGTTATATTTTCATGTTTGCTAGTGGGGCAATCTCCTAAAAGAGTGTGAAACAAACTTTGACTACATCTTCAATGACATATGTTGAATTTGTTGCATGTTATGAGGCAGTTTTGCAAGTCGTTTGGCTTAAGAATTTCATATTAAAGCTTATGTAATTGACTTAATCACTAAACCACTTATTATTTATTGTGATAACAGTGTAGTAGTATTCTATTCCAAGAACAACAAAATTAGCAATGGATCTAAACATATGAAAATAAAGTATCTTATAGTCGATGACCTAGTTAAGAAAGGAGATGTTGTCACAAAATACATAAATACCGAGTCAATGTTAATTGATCTTTTAAATAAAGGATTAAGGTCCATACAGTTTAATAAACATGTTGAGAATATGGATATCTTAGAGTCTTTTGATCTTTTAAGTTAGTGGGAGTTTATGTATTTTGCCTTTTTTTTTTTGTTTTATTATATACGATGATTCTGCAGATGTCTTTTATTTATGTCAATAAATTTCATGAACTTTCATATATTTGATATGTCATACTTTCATTAGTGATCCTCACTTTTAATATTTTACTTATGCAACGATTGAATGCAACATGTATCTTAAGACATTGTGTCGTTTTTAAAGATGGCTATTGTATTTGACATGATATGTCTCTTATGGCACTATAATATATTCTTGAGATAAAGTATTTAAGACATATAGACTTGCTATGAGTTGTACGATTTCTTACTACAGTTTAGCATACAAATATTGAGAAATTGTAATTTCTTATTGCAATTTAACATATAAATATTGATAAATCATATGAAGGAACGATAAGAAATAGTGCATTATTGATCATTTTAAAAGCAATTTCTTACCACACTTCCAGACTTGTGATCCATGTCAATATGTGTGAGTGTGGACTGTTCTTATATCATTAAAAGGCATAATGATTGCCATTATCCCTTATTAATGGTTATATTAAACAGGATTGGGTATGATGTACTTTTTTAAGACCATTGTTTTCTAAAACAAAATGTACACATACAGTTTTGTTGTTTAGTCAACTCAGGAGTTATTTTACAAAAAAAAATGAATTTTCTCAAAATCAAATTAATATGGCCCAAGTAAGAGAATGTCGAAAAAATTTATTTTAAATTTTTATATGGGCTCAATTAATTATTTTAATATTTTCTAAAATTAGGTTGACTATTGTCCACTAAGGATTATTATAGGCGTCATTATTATTTAAGTGATTATAAAGTAATAAGCCTTAGCACACTTTTTGTAGGTCTAGTGAATGGATTAAAATGTGGATTAATTGTTTTATTGAAATTCATGATGAATTAAGTTAGGTCCCCTCTCTAGCCCTAACAAAAGTACTTAGTCCTATTAAAAGTCGCTCGTCTAAGCATTTGGTGATATAGAGAAATATCTAACTCCTAGATTGCTACTACGGTAGCCACAAGAATGTTCTTCATTCTAATCTTAAAGTTAGTATTCTAGTTTCATACAAGTTCCAAATATATTAACATAACAAAGAATCAAACTTAAAAGAAAAATCAAGAATGAAAACAACAAACAACATCACATCAACTAAATCAAAAATAGCTCCAAGGAAGACTTGTCAAAACTACACAATTAAAATCAAATCAAAAAATAACATCAAAAACCATGCAAGTGACATAAACTGATGTCAAAATCTGCGAAGAAGGAAGGACACAACCAAACCAAAAACAAACAAAAACGAAGCCTTACGAACTTAACCATAGTTGAAATCTCTTAAGAAAGGATAGACCTAAACCATGATGGAGAACAGGTGGAGCTTTTAAATGATAGTGGCTAGTGGAAAAAAAAGGGAGGGAGAGAGTAAGAAGACCATTCACTAGATGATTAAGCTTGTCAATAGTTGGGTCTATTAGCTAGGGATCAATAGGCGTGCTTCATGCTGCTCGGTGAACGACGACATTACAGGTAGTAGTTGGTGGGGGTGGGGTTCTACATCGTGATGGTGGGGAAGATAGATTTAAGCCAAATCTTTTTTAATGTCCTAAGTGCAGTTTTTAAAAATATTATTATGACTAAGTCCTAACTTGATTTTTTAATCCTATGGTTAGCACATTGTTTGTTTTAATTGTGATTTTCATTAATTTGCAGTTAGGAACTCAATCCTAATTACAGTGTAATAAAATTGTGACTAAGACATAATCTTAATCGTGATTATATTAAATATTGCAATTAAAATATGTCCTAATTGCTATAACTTTAACCACAATTAAGATGTGGTATGGTCATGGTTTGCCTAACAATAGTTAAGCCAACGCAACAAAATGCACCTTTTTTAGTAGTGAATAAAGACTGTATACTAAACATGAAGTATTTAAATAAATGACAATTATTTTTTTCTTTCTCCTCTATATTTTCTCTCTTACTCTTATTATATTTTTTATATTTCCATTAGTTTTACAATAATGTACATCTTTTTTTAGCACATTATTTGTTTTTTGCTTTTTTCTTGCTTCTCTTAAATTTCAAATATAAATGAGTCAAATAGGTCCTAATTCTCTTAATTCAAAATTTATTCTTTATGTTTATTGTTTAATCTCATTTTCTAAATTAAAACTTAAAAATTAATTATCTTAAAGAAAAAATAGCAAGACTTTAACTTGATTAAAAGTTGAGACTTTTTGGTATTTCATCCTTTTCATTTCCATTTTTTTAAAATTAAAATTAAATTCAAAACCAATAAATTTTGATTTCCTTAAGTTTTACTATTATTATTTTATTTGTTTATTTATGATTTTATTTTAACTAATATTATATTAGAAAACTCTAAACAAGTAAAGATACTCAAACAAAATACAATGTTCATAATTAGTAAATATACTTATGTCAATATATTCTTTTTCTTTGAGGAAGAAAGTGAGATTTCAATGTTGATTAAGTCCATTTCAACTCCTTAGCTTCCATTAAATAACCAACCAATATTCAAATCTCTAGTTAAATGTTTTTGGGTCATTACAATGTTAAATCGCATATTGAAACTACATTTAGATTCAGATATTTTCATGTACACTATTGAGACCAGCTTTCAAAATGATATGAAAACCTATAGATTTCTCATGAAGCACTAATGGAGGAGTCCATATACAATGGTGCCACTCCTCCTTCTCGAAACAAAGGGATGATTGTGCGATTTTCACCGTTCATGGCTATAGTGCTAAACAAAGGCTTTACACGAGAAAGAATGGAGAACATGATAGATCGAAAAAGGAAGAAAGAAGGAATTAAAGAAGGAAAGAAAAGATTAAACAAATGGAGAGCTTGAGAGGACATAAATGGGTGAGCAAAACGTAAAAATGTGAAGAGGGAAAATGGGATTTAAGAGACTGAAGAGGGAAAATTAAAAAAATAAAATATCAAATCTGAACCGTTCAAATTTAGAAAAACACCTACTCATGATGAGTAAGGGATCTAGATTGTGGCTTCTTAAATCCAGATCTCTTACTTTTCTTTTCCCTACTCATCCCCTATTAATCTTAATCCAAACTGTTTAAATTAAATTTGAACAGTCTAGATTTAATATTTTTAATTTTTATATTTTGATATCTTTTTTAACTTAAAAAATATAAGATAAAAATATAAGATAAAAAAATAAAAATAATCTTAAAATTGTTATGTTTTAAAATAATAATAATTTAAATTAAAAATTAAAATATCAAATCTAAGCTGTCTGAATCAAATCTAGATGGTTTAGATTTGGAAAAGCACCTACTCATCCATTAAGGATGAGTAGAGGATTTAGATTCGAGCTTGCACTTCATTTAAAGGTGGTTTTAAACTGGTACTAATTGTATGCATTTCCCGAATTCAAGCATCAAAAACTATTAGTATATTCGTCATTTAGCAACAGTAAATGGCCATTGTCACACCCGAAAAATGCGACCACATGACGTCTTAAAGAAAAAAAATTCAAAAAAGTAATTTTGATTTTCAATTAAATCAAAAACCGAAATCAAAATAAAAAGTGGTCAATAGGTTTAGGAATCGCAATCAAAATTTTATTTTTGAAAATGCAAAACTTTGGAAAAGCCTTTTTATTTGAAAAAAAAGATGGTTTGAGAACCAAAAAGTGAATTCGGGAGTCAATTATGAGTGGAAAAGGTATTAGACACCGTACTATACCCATTACTAAGAACAGTTATTCTAAGTCAGTTGTGTAAAATAAAATGGCCTTGATTCTATTTTAATTTTCTCTAACAAATCACATGCAAAATAAGAAATTAAAAAATTAAAAGAAATAAAGTTAAAAGTAAAAAAGAAAGAAAATAAAACAGAAAGAAATTCAAAGAGCAAAATAAGTAAGAAGAGAATGAAATTAAAAGTAAAATAAGATGAATAGAAATTAAAAAATAAAACTAAAGGAAAATATTTATTTACAAGGGCAGACTTGACCTAGGATGAGAGTTTAGGGCCTACGTATCTTTTAAGAAGGATCAAAGTTCACATAGTTTAACCAAAAATTGCGTTTAGTTGGTGTTTTGTTTTTTGTTTTTTTTGTTTTGCATTTTGTTTTTTCCTTCTTCTCTTTTTTTTAAATTTTTTATATTTAATTTTTTTTGTTTTTTGTGTTATTTTTTTCATTTTTTTTGTGAAAAGACAAAGAAAATAAAAATTACTTTTTTTTTTAACAAATAAAGCAAATTTTGAAATTGGTTGATGTGTTTTGATTTACTAAAGGTAAATTTAATCTTACTTTTCTTGCATTTTTGGTTTTTTTCTCTCTTCTTTTTCATCATTTTTTGTTTTTTTTTTTTTTGTTTTTTCTCTTTCTATGTCTTTTTTGTTTTGTTTTGTTTTTTATTTTTTTTTATTTATTTTTTTGTGTTGTGTTATTTTTTTATTTTTTGGATTTGTTTTGTTTTATTTTTGTTTTTATCTTTTTTTTGTTTTTTTGTTTGTTGTTGTTTTTTTCTTTTTCTTTTGTTTTTGTTTATGTTTTTTTTTGTTTTTTTCTTTTAATTATTATTTTCTTATTTTTTCCCTTTTTTTGTTTTTTTTTCTTTTACAAGAGAGAAAGAAAATAAAAACCATTTTAGACTTTTGCAAACAAAATAGTTTTGAAATTATTTTGTATGTTTAATTTGCAAAACTAAATGACTTCACTTCTTACTTTCTCGCCTTTCTTATTCCTTTCTTCCCTTTTTTTAAGTGATTTTTATAATTTTTCATTCTTATTTATTTATTTATAAACATACAATTCTTCAATTTTCACAAAAGGAAAAGATAAATCTTTAAGACCCAATTTGATTTTTTTTTATAAAAAGATTTTTAATCTTCTTTTGTTTTTCTTGCTCTTTTTTTTTTTTGGTTAAAAATTTCTTCCAATAACCATTTGGTGGAGGGGCCGTTGAAACCCAAAATATATTAAAGCTTAAATTTAAGACCCAATAGATACCAAGGAAATTTTATTACCCCACATGGTCTTTAGGTTCGTTCTTATATGCCTGAGGAGACACAAAATTCCACACAGCTATTTCAAAAGGTAAAAAATAAAAATAAATTTAAAGAAACAAAATACCATACAAACACACAATAATTGGTGATTGTGTGCGCCATGTGTACAGTCAAGTAAGCATCAGATCCAAATACATTTTAGATATATAAAGAAGGAAAAAAAATCGATTTGTCTGCACTTGGTGTCTCCATCCCTTGGTTAAATTGATATGTGATCCTCGCGTGTTTTCCAACGGGTTCCATGTGTTGCTTCTTTGGAGCATCTTGCCTCAACCAATGGAGTGTCTTCTAACTCCTCTGTACAGCTTCCCTTTCTTTTCACTCCACCAATTCCAGGGACCATTTGGTTTAACTCCTATGTGCAACTTCCCTCTCCTTACTTCACCAATTTGAAGACTCTTCACCAATTTGTAAGCCTAGCACATAATAGAAACAGAAAAACATAGTAGTCACCGAGATGATAAATTTTTTGTAAATGATCAAACATCAAATGCCTCAATACATGCCAAAATCAATATAAATAAGCTCCATCTACGTAGTAAGTAATCCAAAGGAATCGTATTTAATTTCAAAGTGTAGGCATGGTTATTAACATATAATCTGGGGCTAAAGCTCTGTTAAACTCAAAAGGGGCTGCAACAAATTTTAGTGTAAAAATGGAGCCATAAAGCCAGGGCTAAGAACATATTAGAGACCCCCCAAAAGGAATAGCATCATCAAGCATTTCGCACAAAACCAAAAGCAGTAGGACAGTAGCAAATTTGGAACCACTTTAAGATTCTATTAAAAAATTGAGGTTAATCACATTAGAAAATTCCCATGAGACAATGACAAATGCAAGACAAATATAAGACTTATACCAAGTTAATAATCAAGGCTAAACAACAATGAGATGACAACTAAGATTTTACACAAAGCTACATTACGTGCCAAGGCTGAAAACAATAGAACAGTGGGCAATGCATCACTTCGGGCTTATTAAGTCAAGACTCACATACTAAGTAGGAAACAGAGCCCATAATCAATTGCTGAGTTAGAACACGTACCAAGCAAGGACTTAGACCTATAATCACAACAAACATCCAGTATTTTCATATCAAACAGGAGTCTAGATCAACTATTAAACCAAGATTCATCTAGAGAGAATTTCACAAAAAACATACCGGCAGCATTATTAATAAGCAAAAAATTAACCAAAATCTCAACTGATACTCATGATCTATCAGAAGCCACAAAACCAAGAGAAGCAGCTTTGCACATTGGGAACACAATTCAACAGCATCCAAAATGTAACACCATACTTCTAGGACTCAATTCATGCAATTCCCATGCTTCATCTTATGTTTGTTCTATAACAATATAGTGGCATAGGGAGTTATGAATTAAAATGCATTTCTCTACGGGTAAAATTTTTCTTTCAGAGTCCCGTGGGCCATATGAATGCATCTATCACATTCTCATACTTAAATACATGACTATAGCTCGTTTCCATCATCAAATTTGGTTTACAACTCATGGAAAGCAAAGGAACACATTAAAATTCATGTTTGCATTTTCGGCTAGAATTTCCTCTTTTTTGTCACAAATTTTGGAAAATCATAACTAATTATAGAAAAATTGAAATCATGTACTCTTTGCCATTCTAGGAAGCTACACATGTTTACTTTATGCTAAAAATATAACCAGACCATGAAACGCCACGCAGAAGGCGTTTGAAATTCAAAAACAGACGGAGGTCTAACTGGCTGCTGGTACTGTCACAGGCTTCTGCAGCAAATTTCAAAAATATCCAATTAATTCCAAAAAAATCCAGTGCATATGAATGATACCAATCTGGAAAGATACAGATGTTAACTAGAGGGAAAAAATAACTTCATACCATTCCATGCATGTCTAGGCACCAAAAACAAATCAAATAATACCCTGGGTCAGTTTGGATGCCTAATGCTGGATAGAAAATTCAAAAATGCATATCTCCCTCTCTAAACATCCAAATGTGGTGCTTCCTATTGGCACAAGTCATTGGGAGCATCTAGTTTATCCCTATAAAAGTTTGTGGCAATTGGACATCATTTGCCCCTTGAGTGACAGATTTCATTTTCAGACCTGAGTAAACAGTACACCAATCCAAAATCAAAAAATTTCTTAATTTGGAAAATTCATCAAATATTCTATAGACCTCCAAAAATTATGCACTTTAGCTTCCCAAAAATCTCTTAACAAGTTCTAGATGTATGCCAAATCTTAAATCAAGAAGATCTCATTTGTGCAAAAAGTGTATAGGTTTCCAATATGATCAATTTTGATCCATATTCGAGACCAAGTGTGCCCAAATGGTCTTGCTTGGTATTTGGCACCTCTTGGGTAAAGCATAAATAGGACTTGCATAAACTGCCCAAGTGGTCTCAAACTACATGTATCTAAATTTGGCCATTTCACTTCCATTATTATACTAATCTATCTAGTCATTCAAGAACTAAACTTGCCATTCAATACCCAAAACATGCTATCTCACACATTTGGCATCAAATTTCATTCATACACCACACATTTGGGTATTTACATATGTTCATCTAGTTACATACCAATTTCATCATGAGATTACATCATATGCCATGTATATGGCTAAAAAGAAGGCAAAACTAAGCATATTCGTATACTTTGATATCCATCTTCTTCCTCTAAGCTTGGTGACCTCCAATACCTTGCTCAATTGTTTCACCTAGCATGTTAAGACATTGGAGAGGAGGGGATGAGATTCAAAGAATCCCAATAGCTCATCTCCCATTCAATCATACATAATATGTACAAAGCAAGTTTCACAAATGCATGCATAAAGGAGATAGAAATCATAGACATTTTAAAAGTAACCTTGGCATGTGAATCAATCATACAAGATATTTAAGAGCTCACTAAGTATTTGGATTAGCCTCACTCCTCATAGATTTTGGACTTGCCTCACCCATTCTTTGAGCACTTTGGATTCAACCATACTCTTAGGAGCTCACTTTGCTTTTGGGAGACTCTTTACTTTGTCTCAACCAAGCTCAAGGATTCTTGACTCATTCTCACCGAAGAGAAGAGTTCTTAGCCTCTCCACACTCAAGTAAACTCATACAAACATCATAGATTTATTTAAAAATATAACATGGCATATAAAGGCATGCTAGCATACTTTTTAAAGCTTGAAAATATACATACACATATTCTAACACAAGCTAAACACACATCCATGCATGAGAGAAGGTGGAGAGAGCTACCTTACTTGTATTTGCATACTTTTCCCTTAAGTCTTGAATCCTCTCCCTTGACCTCACACACCTAAAAAGGTGGAGATCATTCCTCTTGGCCTAGACACGTCATATGGAAGGTAATTACACTCTTGAAGCAAAGTCTAAGGACACACAATTACTAGATGACTCATAAGGCTCTTTTATGATTCCATAATGCACTTAATGAAGCAACCTTAAGAAAACATCATTTTGGCTCCATTCTATCTATTCATTCATGATTCTTGACTTCATTTAAACCTCTTGGAGTCATCATATATTCAATTCTAGGAGCCTAGTTAGGTGTTACTTCTTTAAGTCATATTATGGAACATATAAGGCCATCTTGCTATCTATGACTTCTAAACTTCTTCCAAGGCTTCCTCTCATACTCTCCTATCATACATGATACAAAACTAAGCTTAGAAGGAATTAAAACACTCCTAGGTGCATGGAATCTCCTTGACCGAAGTTATAGTCCATAAAGCACCAATGGAGTTTCCTTGCTTCCTTTGATGGGAGAATCACGTATGAAGCTCTCTTGATGTCTTAGGAACTCATGTGAACACTTAAACATCATAAAATATGGCTAGGGTTAATGATAGAGCTTAAAGTGCAATCAAAACCTTAACTTTTCTATCTTGCAAAATCATGGTTTTTACTTGGATTTTTTTGCATATTCTTACTCTCTTCCCTCAAATTGATGGAATTCAACCTTGGTTCTCCTCAAAATTCTAGCCCTCTTACATCTACATATATGGGGCGAAATAGGGAGAAGAATGGGGAGGAAGCATCTACCATGGAATGAGAGATTTACCTTGTTTTTCTTTATTTTCTCACTTGCTTCTCACTTTCTTTAACTTCCTCTCTTCAAATCCGAAATTTTCCTCTTGGTCTGACCCTAAAATAGCACCAAAAACTCTAAGAAAGCCATAGGGAGAAAGGGGAAAAGAAGGAGAAGAGATTTCCTAAGGAGAAGAGATTTCCTAAAGAGAAGATTAGGAAATTCTAACAATTCTTACCTTTTTCTTGAAAATTTCCCTTCTCTTTGCCTTAGTCTTGTACGCCTCCTTCCCTTGAGCTTTCTCTGGTTTTTGGACAAAGTTTGGTCAATCTGAATGAAGGGTGCAGAAGAACACTTCATATATATAGAGGTTTAAGAAGGACTTTTTCAAAAATTCCTATCTTGTCCTTTGTTCTTCGTAGTTTCATTTTTAACTCCTTTTAGCTCCTTTTTTAGGACCGTCTTTTTTATTATAAATTTTAGGTTTCCAATTTAGTAAAATGCCTTTAGAATCACTTGAATCAGAGTTAAAAGCTTCTCAAATGAATCTATCAAAGTTTAAATATACTGACGTTAGAAAACGTCTACCGGAGGGGTTTTAGTTGTCCCGGGGGCCTCTGAGAACCTCAGAGAACTCAAAACTTTCGTTTAAAAAGCCCTCCATACTCAATTCCAAACTACACAAGTTTAGCATATTTTACAAGAAGACCTTGTACTTGCTGGTAGGAACCTTGTCGACAAGGTCTTAGAAATTGTACTACAGATTGCAGGATCTTGTTAACAAGATCTTTGATCCTGGCGATGAGATGCCATTTCAGCCCTTAACTTAACTTGGTCCATTGCCATACTCCATGCTCAATATACATTCTAATGGTCATATAACATCGTCTCTCATTTTCAAAAAACTAGATATTACACAAAATGACCAAGTTATAATTATTCTTTATCTCAACTCAACAATCAGCAATACATCCCCATACCCTTTAAGCAAGAACAGAGTTGATATACCTTATTGAAGTATAACAATTTAGAAAAACTAAGTACCGTATGAACAAAACAAACTAGTGAAGATAATATGGATCGCGAAAGTTAAAATCAAACATCACGCAGCAACAATCCAATCCCTCAGAGGAGATGACTATGAGAACGACGAGATAAAGATGAAAATCCTGAGAAATATACCTCTCGTAGAAAATAGAGCCCAAAGGTTGTCTTTGATCTCAAGAAGATAGCGTGAAGGGGTCTTCCTCGATGTTCTGAGAGTCTCAATCTAAGAGAGTATTAGATCTCTGATGGAGGATCCCTCGCAAAAGCGCTTCTCCTCCAGGCTTCCTTCTCCTTGGATCGAATGGGTATGGATTGTCGTTGATCCTTATTCTCTCCCTCCCTTTCTTGCAAACTCACTCTATTTTCTTGTTTTTTCTTCCTTAATCTCTTCTCCTTGTTCTTCCCTTTGATCTCTCATTCATCTTTGTTCTCTCCAAAAACCTTCTTTTCTCCCTTCTGCTCCCTCAGTTCTCCTTCTCTTGTTTCATCTCATGCCTCTCCATCACTCCTTCAATTCTCTTCTCCTTCGCCTCCATCTCTCCCTCTCCTCCTTTCATTCCCAGTGCTCTCAACCTCTCTAAAAAAAAACCCCCGGCTTCCTCTCCAGACAAAACACTCAAAAACCCCCGTCGTGCTCTCTCACGCCCTCCTTCCGAATCCCCCCAGAAAGAAAAAGCCCCCTTGTTTTTATAAGCGTTCTTCACGTGGTCCCCCGTCTCTCGTATTCGTCATGCCTCTCTGCCCCACTTGCATCTCCATTCCCTCCTATACGTTTGCCTTTTCAGAGTCGTCCTCAGTGAGTGCCCCTGTGCGTCCGTAGAGGTCTGCGAGCTCTATGCATGGGTGAGTGAGAAAGTGGTCCCCCTCCCTTTGCTAGAATCGCGTATGAAGGAAAGGAGTGGCTGAAGGAAACAGGTAGGGTTTGGGCGTTCGGATTGGGCTTCTACTTTGCTTTTCTCTTTTTCTTTTCAGTACGTTTTTCTTTTCAACTTGTTCTGGGCAAGCTTTTTTTTGGAATGGGCCTTCGCTTTTTTTTTCTTTTTCTTTTTTAAGTTTAGTACTAGGCCAATAGGATTTAAAGGGATTGGGCTGTTTTCTATTTTTGTTTGTTTTAATTCTCCTTTTTTTTGGTTTGGGTTCTCCTAGATTAGTCCCAGAATCTTAATCTTTTTTTTTATTTTGGGCTTCCCCTTTCTCTTTTTTTTTTTTTGACTCTTTTTTTTTTTTTTAATTATTTTACTTTATTTTTTCTCTTCTTTTTTTCTAGTCTTTTTTTTTTTTATTTTGCTTTTCATTTCTTTTTTGTTTTCTATTTTTTTGGTAGTTTAATTTTATCATTATTTTTGAAGCATGCTCGAACAAAATATAGTGTTCACAACCATCACTAAATCCTCTCTAGTAGTGAGAGAAAAATTATGATTATAAATGTAGTAAGTTGTGATGGGTCAAATTTTTTTTCTAAAAATTTTGTTTTTGGTTCTTCTTAGACAAATCCAACATGCCGTGTGGTTCTGAAGTTGTGTATTTTATAGGTTAAAATGTAAATAACTTCCTTCAATTTAAAATATTGTGTAATTTATTCTCTTTGACTTTAGACTTTAAAAATTGATTATATACCTCTTTGGACTTTTAGTTTTGTGTAATATAACCTCTTCTAACTTGTTCCTTTAAAACCTTAACATCACTTCTTCATGTAAGGAAAGTAGCCAAACCAATAAAAAAAAATATTTGACATGTCATTAAGTGGCGTACAATGGATTTTTTTTCATATTTGTTGCAACAAAAAAGCGATTATTTGTCATTTAGGATGACATATTGGATGTATTTTTTTTAACTGATTTGACTTGTTTTAAACTTATGGAGAAGTATTGTTTTTCGATTAAAAAAATTAATAAAAGAGTTATGTATATGAAACTAAAAGTTTTTTTTTTTTGGGTACTTTTAAATTTAATGGAAAATTTGCAGTATCCTTTTAAGCTGATGGAAATCCTTGCATTTTGGCCTATTTATAAAGGAAACCAAGTTAAAGAAAAAAAGGTCCAACGAGAAGTAAATAAAAAAATAAATAAATAAGCCAGGGATAGAATTCAAGATATTAAACGCAAATCAATCTAACAAGGCTTGTGGTTCTGAAGTGGGGTATTCAAGATATTATAATTGAAGCTAGTGTCATTTAATCTGCCAACTAACTAATTTTTTGTATGAATTAACGTATCTACTAGAGAGGATAATTTTTATGAGGCAAATTCTTCACTACCTCAAGTGCTTCGGATTTGGAAATCAATAGTATGAATTTACATTTATTTTTATTATTTAAATTCAATAAACAATAATCCTACCAATTACGGGGTATAATTCAACTTGTTATGACTTTTTATATCGACAGAAAAGGGTTATGAAATTTCGATAGTTCTAAAAACATAATTGTATTGTATGATATATATATATATATATATATCAAATATTTATAACATACACAACACAACATTTCAAATTATAGTGATAAATCATTTATCGGCTAGTCAATTTCTAGTTGTATAGAGTTAATTCCTAACAGTGTAAAGTCTCTCCACAGCTCGAAAGACTGAAAATGGGAGAGGGTGAAGCTAAAATTGTAAAGAGGGAAAATGGGATTTAGGAGATCAAAAAGCGGGCTATTTTTCATTTCATTTAAAGGCAAATTTAAATCGCCCATTTAAAAAAAAAAATACCAGCAACTGCTTGCATTTCCCAGCGATTGTAAAGCTATAGTGTACTTATCATTTGGTGGTGGTTTTTTTAAACCGTTGGCAAATGACCATTGCTTCTCTTGCAGCAAGAGAAAAATTGTTAATATGTGATAGGTTTTGACATGTCACTATTTTTTCTTTAAATTTTATTTTGGTTCTTCTGAAACACGTCTAACATGACACGTGGTTCAGAAGTTGTGTATTTTTTGGGCCAAAATGCAAATAACATTTCCTCAATTTAGTAAATTATGCAATTCATTTCACTCAACTTTAAAAGTTGACTATAAATCTTAGACTTTCAATTTTATGTAACATAACCACTTCATTAACTTTTTCATCCAAAACCTAACACCACTTCTACATGGAAGTTGAAAGTGGCCAAATTTGAAAAAAAAAAATCAACTTGTTATTTCAAATGACAAATAAGGATATTCTCTATGATTTCCTTTTGTATGTTTCACAATAAAATGGCCATTGTTTGTCACCTGGGTTATATCGTACAAAGTTAAAAAGTTTAGAAGTAGTCAGCCTTTAAAGTTACGAGGATGAATGGTACAATTCCTTAAATTGAAGAAACCTTTTCACATTTTTGCCTATTTTTTTAGAAAATTTATATAAGAGGTCCAATAAGAAGTGGAGAAAAAGTAAGAAGGATGGAATTCAAAATTACACTATTTCAATCTAACACGGCATGTGGTTTAGAAGTTGGGTATGTAAGATATTAAAATTGAAGCTAGTGTCATTTAATCTATCAGCTAACTAAGTTCAAGTATGAATCTAACATATTTACTTGAGAGGTGATTGTTTTGAGGCGAATTCCTCACCACCTCTAGTGACTTCAGATTCAGAAACTGATAGTATGAATTTATATTTATTTTAATTATTTCAATTTAACAACCAATAATCCTACCAATAACAAGTTATAATTCTAAGGGGAAGGGGTTATAAAACACCGATATCTTAAAGTATTGTTTTTTTATATATCCAACATTCATATCATATATAACACAACACTTCAAATTATAATGATAAATCATTTATTGGTTGATCGTTTTCTGACTTGTGGAGTAATTTCCAACTGCGTAGAGTCTCTATAGGTCCTACAAAATAGTAATGTTTAGCTCCTTCACGGATTTCAACTCCAAAGTTATTATAGGATGGAGAGGAACAAGAGGAAGATGAGTGAGAGAAGTCAAGACCTCATTACCTTGGTGGCAAGTCTCAGTATTTATGAGAGCCCCTCAAGGGTAAGTCGGTCATTTTAAAGGACTAGGTTTTGAGATTGGGCTTGATCCAAAATGGGACTTTCATCATGTTCTTTCCATCAACATGTATGCTTATTGGGAGAGGGGATGTTTTTTATTTTCAACAGAAGAAACTAGCCTTAAACAAAGTACATGTAGTAAAGAGAGGAAAGCGAAGACATGGTTAGACAGTTAAAGAAGAAAGGAGTGACTCCATGGGGTAATTTTACAAGCAGGCCAAAAAAGTGAAGGAGAAGAGGTGAAAGTCTAATCTGCCTGTCCTCCACCATTGATGAGATGGACCTATAATAGCCTTTCTACTGCAACAACTTATAAATGGCCGCTGCAAAGCCACTTTTCAGGATTACAAATTAAAGAAGCAAAAAATCCCCTTCTTTTGGTACAAGATTTGCTTCTGCTTCTAGTTGTTGATAAAAATGTAGAGGCCCTGGATCTTCAAAGTTGAAGGATGGAACCTTCGTGTTTTTGAGATTTTAGTTTCTGTCTGCATTACTATTCTTCCATACTATCTCTAACTAAGAACTCCCTCCAAAATGGTACCCAATGGTTGGGAAGAGAATAAATATTCAAATTGAAGGAACTTAAAGGAAGCCTACGCATCAACAATAATTGGGTCAATTGGTAAGATCCAACTGTGTCAATCAAATTTTTATAGAAGGAAAATAAATAAATAGAAGGAAGCCTACTCTATTCGTAGCTTCCATGAAATTGGTCTATATGTTTCTGGGTAAGCACCAGCAGTAAGAATTGAAGGAGACTACTGGGCCCTTTTTCCCCGTCTCTTCTCATTTATGATTAGATAATAAAGTCTGTTTCTTTTCTTTAATAATTAAAGGCAATGAAGCTGGTGGCATGTCTCTGTCAATTTCCCACCCTATGATTCAATTTATGCCCTTCTTGTAGATGTCTAGTCATATAAGAGCAAATGAAACAGCAAAATTCAGAGCAATACTGTTATTTTCTAGTTTTGTTGATGTAGAATTTATTCAATCAATCTTCAGACTTTTCCCCCTCTTTTATTGGTTTACTGATCCAAGTAACATGCCTTTACCTGGCTGTCTTCACTCAACTATGTTTGTCTTCCTCAGAGAAACCATGAAACGAGAGAGGAGGAAAGGACCAGAAGCAGGTGTCCATGATTTAGGGAATAACTTGGTCCATCTATTATAGTAGTGGTCTTAAACATTCTTACATAGGCTTAGTTTATTTAGGCTCATCAATCAATTTTTTGTCACACTTAAAGTTATAATTATTTTTGTTGTTAAAATTTTTTTTTAATTTATAAGTGGGATTTACAAATAACACGATAGGCTGAGTTTATACAAAAAAATTCTAGAAGAAAACGAAGTATGAGAAGGAAGAGGGAAGCAGAGCAGACCAAGGCGAGAGAGAACAAAGAAAAGCTAAGACTCAAACAGGAAACCACATATTAATAAGAATTAAGAAGAATCGTGACATTGTTGTGACTCTGGTACATCCATCTGTACTTGTATGAATGATCCAGACAACAATACCAAACCCCAAATATTTGACAGATTAAGAGGGCACTGAATTAAGTAGATCTTCCACGGCTAATTTGGCTCATTGAAACCTTCACAGTAATGGGATATTCTAGACCCTAAAACACAACCCCCCCCCCCCCCCCCCCCCAAATAGTACTACTACAATATTCCTCGCTTTACTGTTAAGATTTCTTCAAAGTGATTCAAGGAAACCAGTCTTTGTGAGAACAGCATTCCTCACTTTGCTGAGATCCCTACCTTTGAGGGTTCTTCCAACACCTTCAAATACAGAGAATGAGGATATCTGACTCCTTGCAAGCCTTCTTGCAATAATTTCATGCGGGGGTAGCTTTGGATCAAATTCATCATCATCCTCTTCTTCATCATCACCATCATCATCGTTATCGTCATCACCACAATGATCATAACCATAATCATCAACCCTTGAAACATTCTTGGGGGTCTTGTTCTTTTTATTTTTCCCATAAATCTTTGACCAGTCAGGAATGTTGACAGGTGCTGATTGCTGAAGAACCACCTGGGCTTCATGGGAGGAACTAGTGCTACTGTTGTTGCTACTGCTAGCCCTTGGGATCATTCTTGCTGCTGCTGGGAGGGGCCTGGGGACTGGAATGGGAGAAGAGGAGGCAACAACCTTGGAAATTCCAGTGGTACCATAATCCTGTTTGTGTTTGAGAACATCCCACACTTCTTCTTCCTCAAAATCTCCATCTCTCAGGGATATCCATATCCCGCTGTGCTGCCTAACTATACTACCATACTTATCCTCCATTTATGACCTCCTACATATCGCAAATCATAAAATAAATAAATAAATATCTCATGGGCTGAATTATATTTAGAGTTAGAATTATGGGGTTTCCTCCAAATTCTATGATTCTTTTACTACCATGGTTTAGATATAACAAGAGATGAAGATGAAGAAAAGCTAAAAGAAGAAGAATTAGAAACAGAGGAGAAAGAGATTTAGAAACAAATTAAGCAAAAGGGTTGTTCATTGAGGGAAACAAGAATATACCTTCTTTTCTATTTCTGGATTCAGAAGATCCAAAAG
The DNA here is from genome assembly GCA_032878935.1 of Erythrophleum fordii. Lineage (NCBI taxonomy): Eukaryota > Viridiplantae > Streptophyta > Magnoliopsida > Fabales > Fabaceae > Erythrophleum > Erythrophleum fordii. Next base: position 237,220 of record JAVQMF010000025.1, on the reverse strand, counting down.
GCACGGCTTTTCTGATGATTCTATAGTGATTTCTCTTTCTGGACCATGCACAGCAAAAAGCAGGTGAAATCACAGAGAGATGAGTCACTTGTTATTTATTCTGATACCAGAATTTTGAACTTGACAAAGGATCCTATATAGTTATCCTGCGTCCAAAGATTTTCCTTACCTCAGTATCCTCGAATGGATCTAGGTTATCAGCTCAAGAACTCATAGAATTTATGAAGAAGCAGAAGAAGAGCTTGAAGGAAGTAAATGGCAGAAGCAGAGTCCCAAGGGGCAAGAACAAGACAGACCTCACTTTTGTCCTTAGAGATCCCCTAACTGATGAGGGTCTCCATGTATTTAACTCTTTCTAGCTGAGAAAGTAAGACACTAGTACTTCTTTCAAAAGTTAAAAAGCGTAGTAATTCAGTAAATATATTTTTACTTTTGTTTTTTTATCTGACTTAGTATCTGTGAGAATCTTTAGGTATCCACTGGAAGTGCAGAAAAGAGGAAAAAGAACAGGGGATGTTAAATTGCTTATTGGTTTCTTTTTCTTGGGACTAAGTAATGATTAATGAACAATGAATGCTTGCTGAGTTTCTGTTTTTGTCCTTTATAAGTATTTTTACCCTTTTGAAGTCACTCTCAGGACTATTTAATCTTGTCCTTTTTCATTTTTCATATTTTTTTTCATTTATAGCTTTGTAAAACTCATATGCTTTTGAACAATGTGAATAAATGGCTTGGATATCACTTGATCACAAAATTTTACAATCTTTTAATTTGATATCATATTGGCTTTGCAGAGCATCAAGGGTTCAAACTGTGAGTTAATTATGAGTGTGTCATCGTTGTAATATATATTCTAACTCTAACCGAAAATACAAAAACAAAATAGTTATCTCATAAAAATTGTCACTGAAACATCATTGTATTATAAATCCTTAAAATGAAAAAAGGAAAAGGGGGTACAGAAATGTTGGTACAGCCATTCTTGTGAATGGACGGCTAATAGATAAAGATTGGTTATTGTCAAGGAAGCAGACAAAGTGTCGAAGTTTTCAACGCAAGCATACAAATGCCTTGAATATGTGTAAAATAAAATACATGCACACGGTAACCTCCTTTCATTTTCTATCAAGAGAAGGAAGATAGAATGAAATAATAATAATGAATTACTTTTATCATGAAGAGGCTGGGAAACAAGCAAAGGTAGTTTTTTTTTTAGTGACTTTTATATTATAAGAGTTTCAATTAATCCATTTGATTTTAATTAACTTAATGTTATTTTTTAACATTTTAAAATAATATAATGATAAGTCTTTTTGGCGTAGTTGTATTTTTGTGATAACAAAATGTGATAAAATTTTAGTTAATTCAAATATATGAATGTGGTTTGGGTCTCATGGACTTACCATATGACAAGTAATCAAGTGGCATTATTTTAAATTTTACTCGAATTTTAAAGGTAAATAGAGATCAAGTGACTAAAGTGTAATCTCACCTAATTTTTTAATCTACTTAGCTTAGATCATGTTTATGTAAGATAGTTAATTGAAACATCATAATTTTATTGCTACCACGAGAACAAAAATAAGATATATTAAAAAAAGCGAAATTTCATTATTAAGGACAATATTGATTGAATTAAAATTAAAAGGACTAAAATATTTTACAATATTTATAAAAATAAAATAAAAAGTGTATTTGTACCTGAAATAATGATATGGAGAAAGTACATTATATTTAATTAAAAAATTGGTATATGAATGTTTATATTTTAAAATGTATATACTGATTTTGTAATTAAATTATAATTTTTAAGAGTAAAATGTATCTTTTCTAACAATAAATTTTTGTTTAAAATACATTCTTGATTCTTTATTTTTATTTTATATTTTATATTTTATTTTTATTCCTTAATTTTATTCTTTTTAGGTCCATTTTTTAACTTCATCTCAAATTTATTTTTATCTCTTAGTTTTATTTTGTTTTAATATAATCATTTAACTTTATCTTAAATTTTACTTATATTCATTATTTTTAATTTTAATTTGATCTTTTAACTTACAAAAATCACATAAAAATTTCTTTCCTTCTAATACTACAAGTTATTTAATATAAAAATTATTAAGAGTAAAATCGCCAAATACTCATATAATATTTTTTTGTTAAGTATTTTAATTTGACAATGTTAAAAAAAATCTCAATAATTGGAATAAAAGAAAATTAAAAGATAAAATTAAAATTAAAACATTAAATAAAATTAAGAGATCAAATTAATACTAAATACAATTAAAAGATTAAAATAAAACTTCATGTAAAATTAAAAAATAAAAATAGATTTTCGTCTAAAATTTTTTTTAACATGAAAGGACAAAGAAAGGAAAAAGAAAAAAAAATTCCGTAACAAAATGGCTGTGTTGAAAGGAAAAAGGGAAAAAAATCAAATTTACTTAAATTAAAAGCAAATGGCTACTCATTAAAAAAAAAAAGAGGCAAATGGCTTAAAGAGAAGTTTCGTGGACGTTCATGGAGGAGTGGCGCAATGTGACCCACATGCACTACTAGCCAAGCCGCCATTCAACGTATTTGGGAGCAATTTGGCAAAGCAGAAGAATCCCGACTGGATTTTGCATACTGTTAGCCAAATCAACCAACCACCTCAGATTAGATTACTGGGAAGATGTATTTGAGATTCTTAATTAACTAAAGAATCTTCATGGCTTTCCACGGTTGGCGGCAGAATCCAATTTGGATTCTTTTTTTTTTTGTTATTTAGTTGAATAGGATGTTATTATGTTAAAAAAATAAAAAGAGAGAAGAATTAAACTCTATATATATCATAATTTTTTTATATCATATTCTCGTTACGTCTTCTTTCAACAGAGTAATACCTAAAAGAAAGAAAAAATCCAAATTTGGCAGAATCTTATTGTTCAAGCTGAGCTCTTCAGCTGCAACCTGGCTCTAAAGTAAAGCAGAGAAGGAAGGGTTAACACGACATTATTGCTTGCGTAAGCATAATTAAATTGTCATGCTAAGCATAATTTTCTAAGGTAAATTACAGATGTTTACGCCGACGCTACTTTTTTTTTTTTAATCCAATACGCCGACGCTACTTTAATTAGTTTGTTTTATTATGATTTAAGTTGTGTTACTTAATTTATTGAATAAATTATTCATATTTTCCTTAAATTTTCTCAAAATTATATAAATTTTTTTTTAAATATACACCTTAATTTAATTTAATTTTTTATTAACTTAAATATATATTAAGTATTTTTTGTTTGCAAGAATTAGAGGCCATCTATATATGCATAAATAAAAAATAAATTTTATTCTCATCAAATTTAAAGAAGTCTTAAATTGAAGGAAGATATTTTAGTTAAAAAATATCTATTTAATTCAGTTAATGAAGGATATTTTTTTAAAAAAAATTAAAATTGAACGCAGTATAGCATGATTTTTTATTTGAGAAGAGGTATTTGTATATTTTGAAAATAAATAGAAGTTCTATACAATTTTATTAAAATTTAGAAAGGTTCATGTAGTTTATTTTAAATTTTTTGATTATAATGCCTTTTACAAAAATTACACAAAATGATATTTTATAATTAAAATAAAATATATATTTAAATTAATAAAAGATATGTTAATCATAAAATTTAAAATTAAACAAAAGTATAATATAATGTTTTATTTTAGGAAAGATTCATATAATTTAAACAAAATTTAAGACATTTTTATGTACTTTACTTTAATTTATTTGAATTTTTATCAATCAATTATTTTTTTAATTTTTTTTAATTTTAATTGATAATAATGTAAGAGTTAAAATAATAAGTATCTTTATTGCTAGATGTGTATTAATTATATCTTAATAATTTTTGTTCTTTTAAAGTTATTATGATAATTAAGTTGATATATTGAAATTAATAATGTTCACTTTATTTTCACAATAACTTTTAAAATTATTAAAAATATTTTAAAAAATAAAATAGACATTTAATTATAAAATTGTTCATCTTTGTAACATTTATATAATTATTTCTGACCCAACATTTATTTATAAACCTCAAAAAGCTGCACGGAACTCACAAAAAAAAATTTTTAAATACAAAAAACAGAGTTCAAGAAAAAAAAAATTAATTACATGTAGCCCAGGTTTTGAAATCGCACTGTTTATAACTTTCGAGTAGTATGACTTCCTATAAAAATATATAATATATAAATACAATATAATAGTTAAATGATAATTAAATAAACTTAGAGTGTTAAATAACACATTGATTTTCAACCTAATCTCATAAGAATAAACTACAATTTATATTTCTTTTATATGACAGTAGATATTTAAAATTGAAGCTTCCTGTTAACTTTTCACATTTATCTATCAATCATATCATGCTGGTGACTTCCAAAATACTATAAAGTCGTAAAGAATTTGAGGACTCTTTTAAAATATTGTCGTATTTGTAGACATACCTCATGTTTTTTAAAATTGTTTCTGTTAATTGATAGCTAAATATGGAGAATTTTTAAGGGTGTGTTTTCTTTTTAAATTGAGCCCAACATTAAAAAATATATATTTTTTCAGAAATGCACTGAACTAAATACAGAGGATGCCCTTAAAATCGCTTAATGAGATATCTAATCTCACTTAATACATAAGCTAATTTAAAAATAAGTGATATGAAATTATTGTCAAAAACAAGAAAAAGTCCCACCCACAAATTAGTATGAGTTTAATGGCAAGCTACCATCAGAGGATTTGCATTCTACAATGACATACACAAGAATAGTCACCATGGGTGTTCACAGGGTTGATTTATATACAAACCCTTGGAGCTTCAGTGTTACTGTTGTTTTGTTCCAATACCGCAGAAACATCAGTAAAGCCCTCTCGTGTTTTCTCTCTAGAGGAAATGTCAGTCTCCTAGAATGCATAACCCTCCAAATGGAGTTTTCGCTGAGGCCAATATGTAGTAAAGCCACCCTCAGGCTGAGCCAAAAGTTTCACATCATTGATGGAGATTGGAGGGGAAGTAAGGACCAAACCCCATAAATCGCAGATGCATTTCCTGAAAAATGTTTTCAGATGCATTATTGTTCATGCTTTTCACTAACCACCAGACTAGTTTGTTCTCAGAATGATATTTCTCACGCGGCCATATATATATACATATTTTTTTTTTCCTGGTGAAGCCATACTTACTGATAAGCATACACAATATGTATTTTATGTGTAAGGTTGAGCAGGGCTAAAAGCTCCTGTTCGACATGGATTGGTATGCTGGCCTGATTCATCTCATTTACAGGGTAGGGTAGAGGTGAGTTTGTTTGGGTATAGTGTAATTTTCATCTGGTCATCTCATGTTCTAGATAACTAAGATGTCATAATTAGTTAAAAAGATTTTGTTATCTCAAATCACAAGATTATGGGAGATAAATTTTTTTGTAATTACCATTTTTACCCTTATCTTCCTATGGTAATTAGCTCCACACCAATTTCTTCATAAAATATTATAAACATATAAAATATAAAACATAAATTATACAAAAAGATTACATTGTATTTGTTTTTTTGTATGAAGAAGGAATAAATTACACATAAACTTTCAAATGTTCAAATTTTTTGAATTGTATGTTCATTTACGAATAGTGAAAAATAGTATAAATTTTTAAGATGTATTTGATTTAAACTTAAAAGGGTATATTTGAAATCTCAAGATGCAAGAAACATTTATTAATATATATAACCAAACATTCATATCTTTCATCACTAGAATGTAAAATATTACTAATTGTTATATCAAACTTGTATATCATATACCGTCGGATCTTATACAATGGTATCTCATACAACAATATATAAGATACAATAGTATATAAGATATTAGTATATCAAACACTTATAAAAAAAGTTCTAACATTCTACTGCAGTAACAATGTATTTCTCTATAAATTTTGCACCCCATATTCCCATTTGTCATTGCTGAAGATCATATATGGTTTACAAACTTACCAGTTACCGGCCAGATACTGTGCAAATAATAGTATTTCCGGTTATGACTACAATCATCAGATCAGAAAATTCTAATAACGAAGTAAAAGAAATAATAATTTTTGTCTAAGCGAGTAAGCAACCAGCATGGATCAAATCCTCTAATGCCTCCATCAGTTATTTGAACTTTGCAGTATCTCCTGGCAGTAATTTTCTGGCTTATATTGTTACTAACGGCATAAATACCAGTTATTTTGGCCCACCACTTTCAGTTTCTTTCCTGCTAAAGGAAGAAGTTTTACTCGGCTTTGCAGTTGCCATTACATCCACAGCACGTGGCCTTGTTCTCCTCTACGCCTATCATTTACCTCCAATGTCAAATTGCAAGAAGAAGAGTCATTCAAACCAAGGAGTGTGGGTCAAAGATCTTTTGATATTGACAACCTGACACCCAAGAGCACGCGTGAAGATATCGTTTGTCTCATAGTATACTGTATTTCAATACATCAATTCCAGGTCCAAAAGAAACTTAACTTCATGGGACTTTTTAGCTTTTCCAATCAGTGGCACTTCGATGCATGAATCAGTTCACTTACATCAATTTTCTGAAATAAAGCAAAAAAGATAGGTTAGCATTATTTCATTAATAATCTAAACAGAAAAGCAGCTTTATCTCGAGTCACTGTGAATCATTTTGAGATATTATGTTGGGATTTGTTCATAGCAACTAGCGAAGATGAATTAGAGGCCATAGTTTTGGCCCCATCCTGTCAATTTCCTTTGAATCAAAGTTCATCCCAATCAGCCAGCCAAGATCTAGATAACTAGACCAATTGTGCAAGTAAAAAGCATAAATGATCATACATGACAATGAGACATTGAATGCATAATAATCTACTAAAAAGAACAAAGAATTGGTTGTCATTAGTCAGAATTCCCCACTCTAGTCTTTTATCCTTGACAAGATTTCTGACAGGCCTATGAAACACCGATTCTTCAAAGACATAGCACAACACGTTTAAATTGCACAAAGTGGTATATCTTTTCGTTTTCCAGTGTTCGTATTGTATTGTCCTGTATTAGCTATGTGCTTCTCAGTGACAAGAAAACCATCTGAGTACTCTCAAGAATTTCACAATACAATGTAGGAGAGATATATTATATCAAAATGGAGAAGCCTTAGCTCATCAATCAAATTGTGTTAGTGCTTCAGCTCCAGCTACGATCTCCAATATCTCCCTTGTAATTTTCGCCTGCCGTTCCCGATTGTAGGCAATTGAAAGATTCTTCTTCAGCTCATCTGCATTATCAGTGGCATTAGACATGGCAGCCATTCTTGCAGCCAGCTCACTTGCTAGTGATTCCTGCAAAGCTCTCAGAATTTGACTATTCAAATACAGAGGCATCATGGCATCAAGAATCTGAACTGGGTCCTGTTCAAATTGCATAAGGGGTGATAACAACTCTCTTCTCTTTTTCCTCCCACTTTCCCTCTCCACAGCCAACTTTCCTTGCTTGCTTGTCAACCTGAAGAATTCATCATGCATGGCATCAACACAATTCCCATTCACATCACGAATTTCTCCTTTCGGTGACAAAGGAAGCAATGTCTGAATCACGGGGTCAGACTTAACCAACGACACAAATTTAGTGTACACAAGCTCAACCTTATCAACTTCTTCACTAACAAACAGTGAAAAAATATCATCTGCAATAGCTTGAGCTTCTTTCGCAGTGGGAAAACCCCCTGCTTCAATAAACCTATCTACTGGAATATAATTCCGGCGTCTGAAATACGAGTTACCCTTTTTGCCAACACTGATTAACGTGTGATCCAATCCGAGATTCCTCAATTCTTCGATTCGAGTCTCGGCTTTTTTGGTGATTGCGTTGTTGAAACCACCGCAGAGACCTCGATCGCTGGTGATGACAACAAGAGCGATTTTCTTAACGGGTCGAATGTTGGTCAAGGGAACATCTATGTCTTCTGATTGTAGTCGCTCGTTGATATCATACAAGACTTCGACAAGAGTCTCCGCGAAGGGACGCCCACTGACGACAGCTTCTTGTGCTCGTCGAACCCTAGCCGCCGCAACAAGCTTCATGGCTTCGGTGATTTTCTTCGTATTCTCTACGGTTTCAATTCGCTCTCGGAATTCGCCTAGGCCGCATTGGACTGGGGCGTAAAACGAAGATTGCGATGGGTTCTTCGGGGAATGTGTGAGAGGAAAATGAAGGAATCTGGTTTGATTCGATTGGAGAGAAGTAGAAAATGAGATAGAAAGTAAAGGTTTTGCAGTTACAGTGAATGAGCACATGGTTCTTATTCGATGGATGGGTTCTTACTTCGGAGATTCAGCGTGCCTTGAGGAGACTGAGATTCACTTTGGTGTCTCCAAGAATGGTGGAATCTGCAGAGCGGATTGATTGGATTTACAAGGGAGAACAGGGTAGAGAGCTGGTTCTGCGTTATCCGGCATTGCCCGCGTCTCCAGAAGTCAAAAGTACTGTTTGGTAGCTGAGAAAATCGTGAGGGAAAGCTGGCAAGAACATGCTCAGGCTTGGAAAGGCGGATCCAATGCTGGGCTTATGGGCCCTCTGGGTTAAGCCTCTGTCACAGCCCAAGCTCTGATGTCCCAGAGATTCAGAAAGGCCTAATAGAGAACACACTGAAATCAATTTATAATCAGGGATGATTAGCTGTCCGTGGTATTTTAAAAAAAAAACTGTCCAAAAAAAAATTTATGTATGATTTACCCTTTGAATTTTTAGTTGTTTCAATTTATTCTGTCAAATTGATACATTCCGCAGTTTACTCTCAGTTGATATTCTTTTATGTGTGAACTCTTAATTTCAAAAATTAATGCACAAATTAAAAGAAGTTAAAACGAACTATTTAAATTACTATGTCTTAGCTCAATCTAGAGAAAGGCATTAAATGTTGCAAATTACAAAGGTTTTCTTAGATTTTAAACTACATAAATTTATTTTTTATTTTAAAAGCATACATATTTTTTAATTTTGTTAAAATTATACAAACCTTTCATCTATTTTCAAAATATATATAAACATATCTCAAATAAAGAGTAAATTACATAAATTTTTTTAAAATTTTATTAAAATTTTATTAAAATTACACTGACTTTTTCTATACTTTCAAAACATACATAAATCTCTTATTATTTGGAGATTTATGTATATTTTAAAAATCGAGAAAGGTCTATATAATTTTAGACAAACTCAAAAAAGATATGTATAATTTACTTTTTATTTCAGATGAGATTTGTGTATATTTTAAAAATAAATGAGAGATTTATGTAATTTATTCTAATATGGCTAACTTACATAGATAACCCCCAATATTTAAAACTTAACAATGAATCTCTGAAATTCTTAAATTTACACAAAATTCTTTTAAATTTTATTGAAATTGCATAGACCTTTCCTCTATTTTCAAAATATACACAAACCTCCCAATTATGTATATTTTAAAAATAAAGAAAAATCTTGTATTATTTTAAACAAACTCAAGAAAGGCATGTATAATTTACTTTTTAGTTTAGAGGAGATTTTTGTATATTTTGAAAATAGATGAAATATTTGTATAATTTATTCTAATATGACTAAATTACATAAAATTTCTCTAAACTTTGAGTCAAGTATAGATAACTCCCAACATTTAAAACCTAACAATGAATGCCCTAAATTTTTAAATTTATATAAATAATTCCCAACCGTTAGTTAGTCCATTATCACTAACAAAGCATGATATATTGTAACAATAAACTCTTTTAAACTTTAGTTTTGTATAGATAATCCCATAAACCTTGGATTATATGCATATAACCCTTCTATCATGCTTCGTTAATAAAATAATGGACTCACTAATAATAGGAGAGTTATTTATACAAATTTGAATGTTTGAGAGTTCATTATCAAGTTTTAAATGTTAGAAGGTTGTTTATATATAATCCAAAGTTCAAGGGAGATATATATGCAATTTAGCCTTTTTAATAATAAGAATTTGTTGCAAAACTAATGAAAATATAAGAAATAAAGCAAAAGAAAATTGAGATAAGAAATATGGATATACTTCTCATTTACTTATGATACTAATTACTTAGTTTATAGTCTCTATTTATAGGTTTTTTACCATAAAGATCAATTTAAAAACTATAATAATATAAATAAGAAAATTAATTTACATAACTATACAATATAAATCCTTTAGGGGATTATGATATATGTCATTAAATACAAAAAGGAATCCTAAAAAGTCTTTTTTTAAGAGTTATGGCTATCTATATTATTATAATGTTTACAACACTCTCCTTTAGATGCCCATCAACAAATAATGTGTCTCATTAAAATTTTATTAGAAAAAACACAATGAAATAAAAAGCTAGTAAAAGAAAAAAAAAATCATAATATCTAAATACGTAGTGTGAGCTACTTTAATAAAAACTTTAACAAGAAAACCTAATAAGACAAAACTATGATAAGGAAAAAAAAAGTACAATGTGTCCTTTATTCTCATTAATGACAACATCACTTTATATTTTTGAATTAAGGCATTCTAATATTGTGTATCAATTTCTTAAATATAGCAATTGGCAATATCTTAATGAATAAATTCATCATATTATTGCATAAATGAATTTATTAAACGTCTATATCAACAATCTTTTAAAAATTATGAGTAAAAAAGAATTTAATGAAATATATTTTATTTTATCTCTTTTAATGTATTTTCTTTTAATTAACTATACATGCTAAGTTATCTTTATATAATATTATTGGAATCTTTTTTTTAAAGGTAAATTATACATCTCTTAAATATATTGAGTTATTAACCTTAACCAAACACATATTTGGCTCGCCTAATGTATTATAATGATCTCTATATGATTTGATGAGATAGTAGTTAAAGTTTGTTCTATGAATCACCATGATATATTCATTTCTCACATATAAATAAATAATCAATTTAAGATTGAGTTTTATGTGAATCGGATAAGTATTATGCATTTGCATAACTAATTAACTGTAATCTAAAACTAGTTGAATAAAATAATCCTATATCAATAGTTCCTCAGAGATATCACAATAGATATTTAACTTTATTTCAATATCTTTTTGTTAAAGAAGAACTAAATGTTGTTAATAAACTTATAACAAATGCAATATCAAGTCATGTTGATTTAGTAAGATACATTAATACTTTTATAATACTAACATATGGTACTTCATAAACAAGAAGTTCTTCATCAGTCTCTCAAGGATGAAAAAGATTTTTATTCGTATTTAATAATCTTACAACCATTAGAATACTTAGCAAATATGTTTTATCCATATAGAATTGCTTTAAAAAATTGTTGGTATAAATTGATTAATAAAGAAGGATTCCATTTGTTAAATACTCGATTTGTTATTTGAGACAAAATTTTATTTTCTTTCCAATATCTTTTTATTTCAAATTTTTTTCTTTAAACAATTAACTACTTTTTGAAACTCTTTGGAAGCTCCAATAATATTTAAATCATCAATATATAGCAATTATGACAAACTATGATCCAAATCTTTTTATAAAATCACATGGATAAATTGGATCATTTTTATAACACTCCTTCAACAAATATTTGTTGAGATGATTATATTATATATTGCTAGATTATTTTAATCCATATAAAAATTTATGTAAATATATTGAACAATTTTTTCTAGGAACTTTTATGTGCTTTTGGCATTTTAAATCCTTCAAAGATTTTCTTATAAATATCACTATCTAGTAAGCTATATAAATAGGCTGTTATAATATCTATTAGACGCATATCAAATTCTTCATGTACTACTAAATTAATGATTGTATCTGCTACAAGAGAATATGTCTATTTATAATTAAAGCTAGCTGTTTTGCGAAAATTCTTATGTTACAAATTGTGTTTTATATCTAACAACTTCATTTTTATCTATATGTTTTTATACAAATATCTATTTATACCATATTAGTTTTATACCTCAGGTGTTTGGGCAACATGGTCAAAAATTTCACGTTTTGAAAATGAATTTAATTATGCTTGAATTGCATTATTTCATTTTGAAAAATCTATGTCTATATTCTTCAACAAATTTAGGTTTAAATCCTCATTTTATTGTAACATTATATGAAAAAATATTGTCAACAACTATATCTTTTTAATTTTATCTTTTTCTCGTAATAATATAACTTATCCAAATCTTTTTATTATTTTCAGGGACCTAAACTCTTTTAAGGTTTAATAATTAGTTATATCTTTGATCCCTTCTTGAGTATCTACCTCTTCAATATGATCATGTTAAGTATTTATTTTCTTTTGTTTTCAAGATTTTTATCTTTGAAATTGATTTATCTACCACACTTTAGTTATAATTTACTTTCATTTGCATTAATAGATTGTTCTATTGAGACATCAATTCAAATTAGAGCATTTTTAGTTTATATATAAAATTTGGTAACTCTTTTTAAGTCAATAGTTGCATTTGGCGGTTGATTTGCAATATTTTGTAAATGTGTTATTTTTTTTGAACTTTTTACAGTGTATTTGATTCACTTTTTATGAATGTAATCCATTTATATAACTCTTGCATTATATATAGTATACCTTTATTATCATTACTTAATACCTTTTTATTACTTTTTTGAAATAAGGGTATAAAGGTTATTTTTATCCTCAAAATCAATTTTTTCATTCCCTTCACAAATGTATTCCCTTTACATTCTGCGTACCAAATGAGTCCTCGTTACTTTGTATAAGAATTTATATGAGATGATGATAATGCATTCCTTATAATCTCTCCTTCAATGTTGGAAAAATTATGTTATCAAAATAACAATTGACAAATCATTTCATAAATAAGGATACTTATACATAATGTATATTCTCAACCTTCTTTGAAGACTTATCTTTGTGCGTTAAGATGAAGCAATTAGAATATATATCACACATGCAAAAATCCTAATATAAGAAATATTTAACTCTTGATTAAAAGTTCTTTCATAAGCATTTTTTATCTATTAATTAGAGGCATTTAATCAATAATTTCCCTAAATCATTTTGTATAACACATGAGTAATAGATTTATTAACCATTATTCCAATAGACATATAATAGTTATTAAAAACCTAAGATATAAGCTTACTAGCATTATCAAAATAGATTGTCTTAATTGTATAATCTAAAAAATTGTGCTCTTAATTAAATCATTCAAGTAAGCAATCTCACAAATATTAGGTTATAAATTAATAATAAACACCCATGGCCATTTTTATAAATGCATCTATTAGTATTATGTAATATCTAGATGGTCTACACAGTGGATGAATAGGCCTAAATATATCACCTTGGATACATTTTTAAAAAATGCAAGGGATTCAATCCCAATTTTAATTTGTGGTAGTCTAATAATTAATTTACGTTGAAAACAAGTAACACATAAAAATGTTTTAAATTGAAAAACCTTTTGGTTTTTTAGTAGATATTTATATGAATTCTTAATAATTTTTTTCATTATAATTGATCTAAAATGTTCTAACTAAACATGCCAAACAATAAATTTAAATATATTTATATTAATAAGTGTTTATCTTACTCTAACATATATTTCAATCATATTGAAAATCATATAATACAAATCAAATGACAAGGTAAGTGATTTTTTATTATATATTTATTTTTTGATATAATAGATGTGATAACTAAATATTTAATATTTTAATATGATATCATTTTTGAAATTTAATAAATTTCTTTGAGATTTTAGCAAAAATAATGCATTATCAATAATAAAATTTATCCTCTCGTGTAATAATATAATAGTTCTTTCAAAGCTTTTAATAATTTTATATTGCCTGATACAATATGACATTGACATCATTTCTTATTAAATAAAAAATATTTTTTTTCTTTAAGTACTATTTACAAGACATGTCTTTATTATGAATTTTATATCTAACTATAAAATGGGAAATATTCATATTAATTTTTTAGAAACTAAGTCATATATATTCTATTATATATAGTTCTTTAAAAATGGACACACAATATATTTTTATATATATTATCATTATATGCTTTTACTACTTATTAACAATATGCTTCAATATTCCTATTGTTGAAGCACATTCAAAATATAAAATCATTAAGTAATTAAGTTTATATGTGCATAATTTCATAATATTTCTCAATTAGAAAAATCATTATTTCTAGTACATGTATTATCTCTTCAAATTATTACAAGAACTACTAATAGAGTATTATATGTCCAGTTATTTATAAAATTAGTTAGAAATAAAGATAAATACTTTACATGTTTTACAAGAAAACTTGAATTGCTTTTTTAAAATGTTTTTAAGATTAATAACAATAAAATGAACTCAACCTAAGATACTTATAATAAACATTTTTTTAAAAAAAATTAAGCACATTAAATTTATGAAAAATCATCATTTTTTTAATTCAAGTGTCACATTTATTTAATATATATGTATACATATATATTTCAAGTAATACGTATAAGTAATTTAATTGCAGGTAAAGAATAACAATTATAAAGTAAATACATTTTGTTTTTGTAATCCATTATAATAAAGGTTATTTGTCATGTATAAAAAATAATTGCAATTTTTTTTTCCTTAAGATATTAAAATTTGTATATAAATTGTCATAATGAAATGTCACGGTATGACCATTTCACATTTTATGATATTTTAGGTTTAATGATCATTTTTGGCATTATAAATTTTAAAGAACTATTTGTGACTTTTAGTTATATTGTTATCATTACTCATAATTTTATTTCAATAATTATGGCTCATCATTATTGACTTTTAATGATTGATTTGCATATAAGTCATAATAGCTATTAACTTATTACACACATGTTGAATTTGAAGAGTTTCCATAATTTTTTAGTTAGACCTAATCATGAGTCAGAAAACTCATTCAACTAAAAAAAATAGATATGAGTGAGAAAAAAAATCCGATAAAAAATAAGGTCATTTTTAAAAAACCCAAATATAAAATAAGTCAAGTTTGAATTTTTTTTAAGTTCAACACGAGCCCTAACCCATCCATATTCTAATTATTTTTTATATATTATTAATAAATCATATTTATTAGAAAATTTATTTATAACTATAAATATAAATAAAAAAAATTATAGAACATATATGATTATTATGTTTTTTTACTCCCACTTGTAACATAATATATTATTAGAAATAAATTTTAATTCAAATAAAATAAATTATTAGTCAGTAATATTTTTAGAAAAATTATTATTTTGAGAGATTTTATTATCTTATATATATATTTCAAATTATTTAAATTCTTGTAATATTTTTTTTGAGTTATTTAGTATTTAAAATAAGAAAAAAGTAAGCTTAACAAGTAATAAAATATTTAAAATTAAAAAAATAATAAAAATTTTAAAAAATTATTTTTTTAAAAACGTGCAGGGCTGAACTCCACCCATTTTTAAATGAGATTCCAGCCCGACCCGAAACTTAAAAAAAGTTGTAAATTTTTTTATAAACAGGCTTGTTTTTAAATAAGCTTGACTCATGATCAAATGTACTTTTAATAGTATGAAATCTATAGACTATTAGATATAAAATAACTAAAACTAAACGTGACGTGACTCTTAACTATCTAATTATATTTGGCAATTTTGGTTTGCAAGATGTTTATTAATATGAAATTGATAATTATATTATAAATATAAATAAGCTTTAAATTGATAGTGTATATAAAATAAAAACAACAAAATTTTTTTATGTACTTTAATGTGATAAACAATAATTTCTAAAAATTAACACATTCTACTAATTTTTTAGAAAATTGTGTTAATAATATGATATAAAATTAATGAAAACAGAAGAAATAAAACCAGAGAAAATTGAAAAGAGAAGTGTGGATATACTTTTCATTCACTTGAGTTATCAATTGCTTAGTATATATTTTATATATATATTTTTTCATTAAAAAAATTAATCTATATAATTATATAATATAAATCCTTTAAAAAGTTATAGAATATGTGTTGTTAAACACATAACAAATTTTAAAAATCACTTTTCAAAAGTTACCATATTCATATTATTATAATATTTATAATATAATTCATTTTTTTCATAAAAAATTTATTCGTAAGAAGAATTAAAGAAATGCCATTAAATCATTTTTTCGTTTTTATTAAAAGGAGAAATCTTCAAAATTTATTTGTTTTAACTCTCAATTAACTTTTTAACCCTGATTAGGTTGATATTGGCATGCCATTGGATCGAACCGGATCGAAGGACAAAACAAAGTGGACCGAAAGAAGAAAAAGGGGCAGAGCAAGCAAAACCCAGATTTTCCAATTTCATTGGCACCCACGACCCTACTCTAGAATTTATGCTGTAGACGAAGAAGCGTGTCAAGTTTTGCCATTTCCAACGTTAATTTGGCGCAAGAATGCTTATGGCAGTTGAATAAATATAAATTTGAATTGGAAATGTCGAGGCTTCTCGCAAGGATTGCTGGGTTTTTCCGCAATCGGACTCAAGTTGGAGTAGATAAAGCGGGGAACAGATACTTCACCATAAGAGAAGAGGTCGATGGTATCAGTAAGTGGGTTTCTATCCTTTCTCTCGTACTAACCCTTCTTGTTTTTTTTCTGCTTCTGGCTATTGTTGTGTATATGTAATGATGCATCCGCACTTTTGCAAATTAGTACTTTCTGCTGGGTTTTCTTGTCTACCGATTGAATTGTTCTCTGTTCTTATATTTGAGTGCATGATTTTTTTTTTTGGGGGGGTGGGGGGGGGGACTTTTAGATTTTGATGTAACTGGTATAAACTCTTGTAATATTCAGCTATGGGTGTGCAAAAAAGATGTTACATTGCAAGTGTCAGTTCATAAGAAATAAATGTCATAATTTGTGATTCATGAAAGCTAAAATCTTTACTTAGTTCTCTTCTAGAATTAACTTGCTTTGTTTTTCTTGCTATACTCAAGGTGTAAAAGCCCAAGTGGCGTGTTTCAATACAACCCCAGCAGGTGAAGACTAAGCTTGCAATTGGCGTAGCTTTTTTGAATGTTAAAAACTGACTTTTACATCTACAAAGTCACTCCTTTAGCATTTAGTTAAATTTTAAAAGAGGAGATATTTACCAAAATCTTTTTTTTTTTTGGGGGTGGGGATTATTTATCAAAATTAAAAAATGCTCAAATTTAGCACATTTGTCTCAGGCTGGGAAAACTGACTTTAAATTACGTAAATTTCCTTTGGGGTGTGTGAATATGATGTTGGAATTTAAAAATTCTTGTTCTCTGTAAGTTTTGTTGTCTTTGCATTATAAATGAAGTATATTTAACAAGAAATCTGTCTGATTCTGTTTTTTTTTTTTGGGGCTCTGTTTACTAGTGAAAGAGAAAAGATGGGTGGTGTTTAAGGGAGAGGAGGATTCTACTACTATTCCTGGTAAACCTTTTACAAGGGCAATCATTCAGCTGCATAATTACTGGATTATATCATTTAGGACACTCTGGAATAGGTTGAATAATATTTTTTATCATTTTATTTTCATATGCCTTTTGTTGCAAAGGCTGACTGCTTAACCCTCAACTTCAGTTTGATAGGCACGATATTTATGTAGAACTTATACAAGACATTGGCCATGAGTCTTATGTTATTTCCTATTCTTGATGAATGGTTACTGCTCAATTATTATAGTTGAATGGATATGTTGGCTGAATGGGCAGCGTAAACAGGCTCCAACCCCAGAGGTAAATTCAAACAACTTTTTTCCTCTACAATTTGTATTTTGCTCTCTGTTGGCACAGTAAAGTGTTCTACAGAAAATGCCATTTATGTTTCTTTACCTTTTAATTTTATGATTCAGCTAGTTGACACAATATTGTGTCAAGTAATTTCTATAAATTTTGTTTGTCTTAAATGATCAATCTGGGATAATCTTTCTCAAAAAATAATTAAATTGTCCTTACATGACATGAAGAGTTCTAAAGATTGTCTCATGGTGACCCTGGAAAGATATGTGTTTATTGTTATAATCAGAGTGATTATATAAAAAGGAACAGAGTTTAACTGAGAGACCTCTTGATTCAGTGACTGCAAATTTAGTGCAGCATAATCTTCTATCTTTTTTTGAATAATTTGCGCAAAAGCTATTATATTTGAATATAACTTATTTTAAGTGAATCTATATTTAATCAATTGATTATAATAGTTGGGTATTTTCCTCTGGAGAGCAAAGCATAACCCCTTTTTCATTTTTTCCTTCCCTCTGGGTCTTTCTTTCTTTCTTTCTTGGTGGATGGGTTGTTTGGCTGGACTGTGTGCTTAACTATGTCATTTTGGCTACTTCTTTGACTTTAGAGTTTTAGCTTTGACATTTAGTTCACATTAGAAAGTCCTTGATTGTTATTTAGGAAGTGAAGGCTTTATAAAGAAGCACATTACTAAAGTAATTTCTACTATTGCTTGACAATATTTCTTTTCATTCCTTTAGGAAATGATGGAATTGGAAGCAAGGCGTGAACGTGTTAGACAGAATGTTGCCCGTATGTGTCATACTTCTGCCATTAACTAATGATTTTTTTTTTCTCTCTCAATGTTTTGCTCTTTTTTTGTTAGATTTCTCTCTAAACTTTGTTGTCAGTTTTGTGCATAATAATTTTATTGTAATAAGATTCATGAATATATTTTGCCCTATTTTGCTGAATTGATAACGTCCACAAATTATTGACTAGATTCCAGAATTAGAATTATAGAAAGGCCTAAGGAAGTAGCTATATCATTTTTACCATGTGAATTCCCTTATAATTCCTCTTGATACAGAATGACTTGAATTATCCCTAAGCCCTAACATTGTCAAGTTGCTTCTTGTGTGAGAATCATCATAGTAACTAAATGATTTGATTGTTCTTCAAATTTCTCTGTTCTCCTCTATTCCTCCATTTGGACTTGGTTGATGAGGCCTATGAAATTATGGACCAACTCCTGATTCTCAAAATTTCATAGATGGTGAACATTATCATCTCTTTTCTTGTTATTTTTTTGTTTACCACAATATTTTGATGGACAAGCAGCTTTGTTGATCTGTTGATTGAATTAGAAAAGAAAAAACTTTCAACTTTACTTTATTTGCAGTTTGGCCCCCAATGTTTTAATTGGTGCAACCTACCCTCACTAACTACGGAATTCCATGGTCAATTTTAACGGCATAGTGACAGAAGTCTTGATTTGCACAATTGGTAGAGGATAGGGTAATTTGCACCAATCAAAATCGCTGGAGGCAAACAGCATATAGATAGAGTTGGACTTTTTTATACCTCCAGAAAATGTTAGAAATGGGTACAGTTGGCATTTATCATTTGTCATTTATGTATTACTCAACCCCACTTAGTGGGAAAAGGTTTGGTTGTTGTTATTGTTGTTGTAGTAATATGCCTTGCTCCCTTTTTTGGAGTTAATAAGTTCTGGTGTTGTTACTTCTGTTGTTACTTCAAGATGTTATCTTTCTTTGCTCCATTGCATTTTGGCATATTGCATCAGAAAAGCTAGCATTAACTATTTTGGTCTATTGACCAATAAATCATCATCTCTCTCTTTTTTTTTTTTAATAATTATATTCTCTCTCTCTCTGTGTCTCTCTGTGTATGTTTCATTTTTTTTTTTTTTACCTTGAAGTTTACTCTTCTGCATGGTGCAAGGATCAAAACAGTGGTGTGTAGACACTTTGTATACATTATTCCATAAACCTTTTGGAACCCACACACCCCTGAGGTTTGACATGCAAAATTTTTTTTTAAGTTGAAAGCATCTTTAATTTATTCTTCCTTTTGCATTTATGCTCTGAATTTGAATTAATTATAGTTTCTATTGGTAGTACATGTGTTAGTGCATCCTAATGTTTTCTTGTACAATCTTACCTTCAGTTTTATTTATATGTAAAGACCTTAGCAAACTTACTTTTCTTTTGTTTTAAATTTCACAAAGTTCTTAAAAAGGAAGAGCAAGGGAAAGCCAAAGAAGGAAGTACAGGCAAACGCATAAGCCCTGGTAAATGTTTAAAATATCATTGGTTTTGCAATCTTCTTCCCTACTTACCTTTGGCAGTTATTGACGGATTTATATTCCATACAGGAAAAGTTGGTGGTCCTGACTTAAAAAGTTTCATTCGCCAATTTCCAGTTCCTTCTGAAGGTTATCATCTTTTTCTTCTTTTTATTTTTTATTTTTTCATTCATGTTACTGAAATATTACATCCTTTTTAAAACCATAAGTCAAGCATACAATCGAAAAAACTTCATCTTAATCTCAAGGGAGAAAGTTGCTCCCTCCTCACTCTCAAAACAAAAGTAGATTTCTTTTATTCTACGTGACTTGTGACATGTATGAGTATGACCCCAAAGCAACCAGCCGTCACACCCCCCTCCCCCCCAAAAAAAAAAAACCAAAAAAAAAAAAGGTTGCTTCTTCTTATGACATATTTTCTTGTTCTTTGCTCAAAGTATTTAACTTGTTTCCTCCACTAGGTGATGGGGTGGAAGAATCATCTGGCACAATGGGTGACTTGAGGTGAGCCTTTTGAAGATGCATGTATATTTATGGCATTTACTGTGTCTACATAACTAGGAATTTTATAATGTGTAATTTATTCTCCAGAATTCAGAAATAATTTAACTTTCACTCTTCTTCCTTCTATCCTTTTTCTAAATCCTTTTAGGAAGATGATTCAGTCTTCTGCTTTTCTATTGCAATATTTTGGTTTAGTCCCCTTAGGAGTATAATCTAGGACAGAGTATAACTGACTATATAAACTGTTAAGGTTACAAAATGTAGAACAATGTAATATTTGATTTTGTACTCTAGAAATTACATCCTTTGATTGAAGGACTATGATCTTCAGCGCTTTGGTCTGGAAACCCCTTTTCCTTGTTTCATTTTTAAACTTTATTTAAACTTCAAGTGTGGGCTTTTATTTTTGGGTTGATTATTTTTTCCATATTCCCACTGGTATTTTCTGTTAAGTCATGTAGAAATTTTTGTATGATTCATCTTCTTTTGCATGTAAAATGTTTTAGATATACTATAGGTACTTAAAGATGTTTACTTTAACGTATAGTATCATATGATCTTCTGCAGGAATTTTCAAGAAAAGGCACAAGTAGAGCCTGAGTAAGTTTACATCTCTAAGTTCTGAGTCAGTGTACCATGTATGATCAAGCAAAGCTTCTAAAAACCTAGGGCATATTAGGTGAAAGAAACCATGTTGGTGCTCTTGAGCATAAACCAGAAGATAAAACAAAATGGTTTAAATATTTTAATGACATTGTGACCTATATTAGTTCCCAAGTTTTAACCCACAAATAACCACTTGATTGATTATTCTATGTTCGTAAATCTTATTTCAGGTCTTCAGAGCCAACAGGATCTGGTGCATCATTTAAACCGGGAACCTGGCAGCCTCCAGCTTGAATATTCTCTTTTGAAAAAAGCCTTGCTTACACCAACATTCTTGTCTTAGCCCCTTGCTCGGTTTTAAAATCAAATGCATGGTGAATTAATCTCATAAATAACTGTTATTTCGTCTTAAAAATTTTGGGTAGAAAATTCTTGTGAGTGCAAATTTGTAGCATTATTTATTTGTTGGTCTAAAAACAATTTTTCAAAGCATACAAACACAAGACAACCTGATAAGCTTTTGGCATTTGCAATGTGTTTCCTTGTGCAAAAGTAATAGTTCTATTTTAAATAATAGAAGGAAGGTCGCAGAGCTTCATTAACTATTCGAAACTTTTAATGTGGATAAGATGTGGATGCTTCCTCTTACTCTTGGTTACCTTGCAAGAGTTCTTACCAGAGTCTTAATTTTAGAACTTAGGTGACACAGCAACATATAAAACTAGAATGCTAGTAATGGATTATTGTCTTTATAAAGTTGTTCGTTTATGCCTATTTTGTATAGAGTTAAAAGGTAAATGAAAAAAATTCATTGAATAATCATGTTTAATATATATTTTATAGGATTGGAGAAAAAATTTATTTTTATTCTATAAGAATAAGTATGTAAATTAAAGGTAATTATTTTGTTTATTTTGTGCCAAATTTATTATGTTTTTGTTATAATTTTTTTTCATTCTAATATTATTATAAAATAGAAATATGAGATTTATTTATCTATCATTTTTTATTAATGTATTATTTTTAATTAGTTAAATATACAAATGGAATGATATTTTTATTCTTTTCTATATTATATTAATATTTTTGTTTTTTTTTTAATTTTTATATCTTCTAATTCTGCATAGCAAATGAGACATTAGAATGTTTTAATGTGTTTTTAAAGGGTTGTGACTGATGATTGCTTCAAGACAAATTAATTTATATGTTTATATGTTTCTCCACGTATTATCATTTTATGCAGTAGTTTTAAGGGCAACATGTAATAATTTAAAATTTATTTATTAAAGTTGTAATTAATCTTGATGGAGTTAAACGTAGTTTCTCCAGCAGAGGTAGAAAAGATTGAATAACATGCCCTAAATAATTCAGATTGTATAGAAATTGGAAATTCTAAATTTCCTTATAAATTCAATTGGAGAAAAAGGATGAGCGTGTGAAATTCACTAAGTAGGTATTATATATTTTATTCTTTCCTTTTTCTTTTTAACTTGACAAAAAATTTATTAATTTTTTTTTTAAAGTCCAATCTCGATAGTATATCATTTGGAATTATGCTCCAGTGTGATGCCACGATAAGTGTCAACAATAATAGGAGACTAAACAATAGTAAATTGTCTGTCTCAGTGGATAGTATATCATTTGGAATTATATTCCGCTGTCATGGAAATAGGAGGAACTATTATTATTTGTGCCCGAGAACCATGGGTGACACTTTACCTGGATATAACTGTGACGAGGACCTTGACTTTTTTTTTACCTTGATTTTTCAAGACTGTGTCTTTTTTGTGAAGGAAAAGAATTTTTTTTTATATTTTTGTTATTAGAATTTTCAATCAAAATATAATAAATATATGATGTAATAATAATAATAATATATTAAGTGTATAATTTAATTGCGAAATCATATATTTATATATAAAAATCTTACATTTATTATGTTTTAATTAAAAAATTCGAAAGCAAATAATGAACTGCATATAAATTTTTTTCAAGAAAAAAACTCCTCTTAGCCACCTCTTCTTTTTTTTCAATTCTTTTTTCAGGCTAAATTATATAATTTAATTTATTCTAGTTATTATTAAGTCTTCTTATGGTTGAGATGAAGTTTTAAAAGTGATGGGAAAAGAAAAAAAAAAAAAGCCTTAAAAGTGGAGGATAGAAGGAAAAAAGATAAATTCGTTATGTTTATTATTTGGCGAATTCTTTATTTAAATGATGTAATTCTTTGAAGAGGTCTTTTTTTAAACATATTTTTTATTGGATTAGATTTGAGTACAATTTCTTATATATGTATTATTAAGTTCTTTAATAAAATTATAATATATGTTAAAAGAAATCTTCTAAAAAAATTTAATGATATGATAATAACTTATAAAACTGTATATATTTATTTACAAAATCTTATGATTTTCTTATTAGAGAACCTCCCAGCAAAAATATTAAAATTGCAACTAAAGTTTTTTCCTTTCCTATTTCATGCTTGCTAGTGCATTATATTCTATGATAGCTTTTATATGTTGTATGATGGCATCTAAAACTAAGAAAAATGTAACTGAACTAATTGCGTATATGTTTGACTTCAAAATGAAGCCAACTGTCCACTTCGTAGAACAGGAATTTCAATTGAGGGAGAGGATGAAAACTAGTTGTCCGATCAGCTTGTTCCTTCAAGAGTCTCATTTACTCTGATCTTTCTTAGTGTCCGCTTCAGTTTGGCAAGCATTGCTCAAGTCTCTCAAGACATGTTGCTTTGTTTACATTAACGCCCGTTTAGTTGCATCAAAAGAGAGGTAATCTATTTTTATCAATTGTCTATAATGTTTATTTTATTATTGTAATAATTACTCAATAGTTTCTATTTGTTTTTCATTATATTTTTTAAGCAAGGATATGAGAAATATTTTTTTATTTTATTTTTCATTCTATGAACCACTTAGCTACAATATGTTTTGAAAGAGTAAACATCAACTGTCTCATGATTCAGAATTAGTGGGCTTTGGGCAATTTTAGTAAATTGTATAGATTGAAAAAAAAAAAAAAACCTATGCCATAAGCATTACATGTTGCTGTCATCAACAGTCACGGAGTTGATTTTTTTGGGGAATAAGAACAAGGTCAAAGAACATAAAGTAACAACTATATTGCAAGGTATAGAGAATCTCAATAAGTCTCCAAGAACTGAAGGTTTCATATTAGGAGGAGGAACTTGGATTAAAGAGAGCCCGTTTGAAATGAATTATAAGAAGCCAACAAGTTAGCACAAACATTTCTTTCTCTATAAATATACCCAACTTTAACTAGCCAATCCAAACTAAGTGATTTTGAAAAGAATATGGCTATAAAAATGTTATTTAAATTATTTAGAGCTTGAACCAACATAGTGGAATTGCTCTCCATAATTAATCTTCTAAAACCACAATTCCAAGCTAACTCTAGGCCACTAAGCATGCCCTAAAGTACAATAGTGATGGCATCACAGATACCTTGATTATTAACAGAGCTCAATGTCCAGTTACTATCATCTCTTCTTATTAGCCCACCACAGCCAATTAACCCCAAGTTGCCCCTAGTAACACCATCTACATTAAACTTCACCTAGCCATTTCTTAAAAAGGACAATTTGACAAGAGTGGGGCATATTGAAATAGTTCTACTAGCATGGACATCCCCTTGGCTACAAACCTCTCTTAAGTGGCTTATAATAACATGCACTGGGTTGGAAGGTCTTTTAAAGTGTTCATCAAAGATGGTGGAATTACGCCACTTTCAAAGTAACCAACAGATGACCTCAAAAATTGTAGGTCAAATAGATTCACCATCATGTCCATGTTTGACTTAGTATTTTTAGTGATCTAGTCTTTTAACTCCTAGGTGTAAAAGAGAGAAGTCTTCCTTAGACAAATTAATTTTTTCTAGATGCTACTCGTCTTTATACAATTGCAAAGACTATGCAACATGAATTCCTCATTCATATTGTAACCCATGGATAGACTTATAGCATCAGCCCATTTCTTCCTATCTTTTTATGTGAATAATCTATCATGGGTAGCTTGCCAAAGGAAAACTCTCATCCTCTAAGGCACATTGAGTCTCTAGATAAGGCCCCACACCCTACCTTTCTCTTTTTACTTGAAATTCCATACCACATTATAAGCACTAGCAATTGAAAAATGGCCTTAGTTGTTAAAGGCCAAACCAAAAAATCATCACCTTCATTCACATGAGACAAAAGAGTAACATTAATCTTCAAAGAATTTCTCTTTGTAGAAATTCTTCTAACTAAGTGGCGTTCTACCTTCCATACACATTAACAAGCTTATACATATGTTGCTTAGGATTAGCATGAAAATCCTCATTTGAAATAAGCCAAATCAAAGGACTTGTACTCCTTAGCTAAGAGTTAATCCAAAAAAAAAAACATGTCATGCCTATTTTTAACTTCCTAATTTATATTTCTAGTGATAAAAGGCCATTCTTTGTAAATGTCTTTCCAAAACTTCAAATCTACATGTTTAACAATGACTCTCTATGAAGATTGGCACTCTTCTTGTATTTGCCACATAAGACCTTCACCTATAAGTTATCCTTCTTAGAAGCTACATGGTGATGCAAAATATACATGCTTTTCCTAAGATACAAATGAGCAATTCAATCCAAATTCTATGTTGTATGTGATTTAATAAAAAATAGATGAAAGTGGGAAAGCATGAGAGCTTCAATAGGAAATCAGGCAATTTTAGCAAACAACACGGGCAAGCCATGTTAGTGAGTATGGGCATGTAAAAAAGGGAGGCTTTGAGCAAACTTGGGGCAAACATAGGATAGCCTGTGCCCATTTACATAGCCATGTGTAAGGTCTTAAATTAAAGAGACCGCTTGAAGCCAACATAGGTAGGCCAAGCATTTAGGTGGTGCTGACATGGGCTACCCATGTTAGACTAAAATTGAAGGTTTTTTGTGAGATCATTGTGAAATTAGAAAGGGAGGGAGCACAATTAAGACCTAGAGAAGCAAAAGGGAAGTAGGGATTGTTCTGAGGGAAACTCTAGAGATCGACTAGAAGATCTAAAGTTTCTATCAAAGGATCATCAATTTCAACCTTTGGTTTCATTCTTGCTCTTTCCTTCACTTTTAGATTATGGATTTGTCAATTTCTAATGTTGTTTTATTATTGATTCTTATGATGAGTAGGTAGATTTTAGATCTGGAATTTAGATAAATTTATTTAAATTTCAAGTGCTGTTTTATTGTTGATTTTAATGATGAGTAGGTAGATTTTAGATCTAGGATTTAGATAAACTTGTTTATTGATTAAGTTGAATTTGGAATGCTCTTGTGACAATTTTTTTTTGGGATTAATCTATTACTTATGAAGGCTAGCTACTATTTATCTAATGTATTATAGGAGGATTAAGAGGTTAATTGCAGTATATATCGCTAAAATAGTAGATTTAGATGACACTTTTATATAGATATAAGTTATATCTGAGTGGTTTGTAAGTGCTATCTTGCATTGATTCCTTGTATGCAATGAGTTTGTTTTAGGTGTATGTTTATAAAAATAAGCATAAGCTTGATATGAGTATAATGATTTATCTTGACAGAAAATTTCATTTATATTAGCAGAATTGCCATCAATTCAATTAAAATTGATTACAAGAGTTCATTCAGAATGAAGCTTAAGATATAAATATAGGTTTCTAGATTTCAAAACCATTTTCATTCATAAGTTAATTCTTATTTAGTGAATCATGCTACCTTTAGTTTTAGTTTGTGCTTTCAAATTCATTTGATAATTTAGATAATAGGATTTAATTTTTGATATTTGATAATTGAACTTCTTCCTTGAGGGAATGATACCATACTCACTTTATTATTGTTGTGTGATATGTGCACTTATAGAATTGGCACAACACTTTATACCTGCTCATCTTCATAATAAAAGCCTCATTCATAAGTTTTAAAGATTTAATCTTAGCCCCATCAAACTTCTTTGAAATGCACATAGTCTTTCAAAAAATTGCATGCCACTTCTTGTTGTCCATATTATCCTTTTAGATGAAGTCATATTTAGCTTTCTCAATTTCATGAATGAGATTCTCAGGAAACCTTTCTTGTTGCATTTGGAAATTTGGAATACTACTAGTACATAATGTATTGTGGTAATTCTCTTGCTATGGACAAATAATTAGCTTTCTATCAACTTAGCTTTTAACTCTATCCACCACTCTTATAAAATTTTGTCTTAAGGATCTAACTTTAGCGATCATAGCACCCAAATAACCTTCTAGCTTCTCAATCTTTTGGAAACCACTTATACTACAAATTTTTCTTTGCATGTTTCCATCAATTTTGCCAAAGAAATAAATATAAGTTTTAGTTACACTAATCTTATGACTTGCTATGTCATAAAATACATTAAGGCACTCTAAAACACCTTTCATTTGATCAATAATAACTTCAATAAAAAGTATAAGATCATAAGCAAACATTGAGTGAAAAATAAGAGGGTCATTTCTACCCACTTTTATAGGTTCCTGCCTCTTATCATCAACATCGTTAACAATCATAAGGGAAAGTTTTTCTATATCCAAAACAAAAAGATAAGGGCATAAGGAATCACCCTGTCAAAGGGAAAAATGAGCTTCTTCACTATTTAGTATTTATGGATCCAGAGAAGATTTTTTGATGACTATTGGTCTGTATTAGGGGTAAAATTTAAATCCTTATTTTTTTTACTTTAGTCTTGGATGTGCTCATTGAACATATCCAAGAGTTGGTGTCACAATGTATGCTTTTTGCAAATGACATAATCCTAATTAAAAAATCGAGAGAGAAAATGAATGAAAAGTTAAAAGTGTGGAAACTAATTTTAGAAGCATATGGATTCAATTTAAGTAGAAGTAAAGTAAAGTGTATATAATATAAGTTTAGTAAGAGATGCAGTAGTTCTAGCATGGAAATGAAAATTGGAGAACATACTATACCACAAATCATACGATTTAAGTATCTTGGGTTCATCATACAACATAATAGGGAAATATAAGAAGATACAAAACATATGATTCAAGTGGAGTGGATAAAATGGATGAGTGTTTTGGGTATTATTTATGATAGAAGAGTACCACTTAAACTTAAAGGTAAATTCTATCGCACAATTATAATACTTGTAATATTATATGAAACTAAGTGTTGGACAATAAAAAGTTAACGAAAGATTAAGCTCAATATTGTAGAGATAAGAATGTTGCGTTGGATGAGTAGACATAACAAACAAGATAAAATTAGAAATTAATGCATTAGAGAGAAAGTGGAGGTCACACCTATTATAAAAAAGATTGTAGAATTGTGACTTAGATGGTTTAGGTATGTGTGGAAGAGACATATAAACATCATAGTTAGGAGGGTAGATTAAATTGAGAGTAGTCCAATAGTCAGAGGTGGAAGGAGACCAAGAAAAACTATAAGAGAAACTATTAAAAAAGATTTAAACTTAAATGGTTTATTTAAAAATATGATTTATGATAAGATTTTATGGCGTTAATTGATCCATGTAGTTGACCCCACTTAGTGAAAAAAAGTTTTGTTGTTGTTGTTATTTAGTATTTATGGAACTTATGCAACTCATCACCATATTTATGAAACTCGAAGGACATGTAAGCTTCTTCAGAACATTCTTGATAAAGATCCAATTAATTCAGTCACAAGCTTTCTTCAAATTTACTTTCATAGCCATGAACCTTTTTTTTTTGCCCTTATTTTTTTCATAGTGTGTATTATATCTTTAGTAATGACAATGTTATCTTGGACATTTCTACCTAAGACAAATCTATTTTGGAATGGAAAAACCATTATGGGCATAATTTTCTTAAGCTTGTTCACTAAGAACTTTGTAATATATTTATACAAGATATTGCATAGAGAGAGAGAGAGAGAGGACAAAATTGACTCGCTTTTTCTTTTTATAGAATTTTCTACTTAGGAACCAGAGTAGCCAAGGTATTATTAATTTAAGCAATTCTTTAATGGTTATCTCACAAATCCTTCATACACCTACAAATATTATTGCCAACAAGATCCTACTTTCCTTGGTAAAAAATAACAAGAAATCAATCCTCTCCAGGAGTCTTCAAGCCACCAATATGAGATGTAGTTTGTTTAATTTCTTCATTAGTAACACTAGTATTAAAACCTTGTAACAACTCTTCTTTGGGACTCAGCCAAGTATTTACCGTATTAGCTCATATTTTCACAATTACAAGTTTAGGTTCATTTTAACTCCTTTTTTAGTACCGTCTTTTTCATATAAAAATTTAAGTCACATACTTTATTGAAAATGTTTACTTTCAATTTTATGGGATTCAAAACTATCATGAATTATCTAGTTAAAGTTTGGGTCGATCGGTAGCTTAAAATGTACATCAAAAGGGTGTTGGTTATTCTAAGGATTCCTATGATTTTTAAGACCTTTGAGAACTTTAGAAAACTCAATTTTATTATTTAAAATTTCCTTCTTTGAGTTTCTAAAAAGTTGTTTGAAATTATGGTTTACCACTGCCTTTACGATTAAATTCATTTAGTCATTCTAGCTCTACTTTCGGGTCATCTTTAACCTTGTATTCTCATTTTTGGATGCCTAAATTATCATTCTAAACTTGCTTAACCTCAATTCATTTGATTTAGGATCTTCCTTTTGTATCTCATCAATTTTAATTCAATTTTAAGAAGGCTAGGTATTACACAAGCCCATGGGAAAATGATAAAAGAATTCTTCAAGAGAGGATGGAAGACTTAGCCAGGAATATAAACATCCTGTAGGCCTTGCAAAGGATTGTAATGAGATCACCTATAAGGAAGAACATATTGGTAGTGTGCAAATGCTTCTTCAATTGGATCAAAAGTGTAACCTCATTGACTTGGGGTTTGATAGCCCTTGTTTCACCCCTTTTTCACTTTCCAAAAGGGCCAAGATACCAAAAAAATTTATAAAAAACTTGTGTCACACAAGAGAGAAGAAGAAGAAGAAGGATAAAAAAAAGCAAAAAAAAAAGATAAGATTTTACCCTATTTTCATGCTAATCCCTTCACCAAACTTGTTCTTCTTTCCATACTCTCTTTCTTAGTGGTTTTATTTTTTTTAAAATAAGGGTTTTCATGGCTGAACTTTTGGAAGAAGGAGAAGACTTGAGGAAACCGAGTATAACACCAATTTCCTCTCATGAAGAGCTTTAAGATGTATATGAATCATGATAGGAAATGAGCTCATTTTGGCTTCTCCTCCTCCTTTATGATTCACCCACTTCAAGCTCCATATGAAAGGCAATTGTTTTACATGGAAACAAGGCTGAACTAGGGGTTTTGAGGCATGAGGATTTAGATTATGCCATTGGAATCAATGAAAAAACTTTAGAATTCAAGATAAGGAAGTTAGGGTTTCCATTGCACCTAGGAAGTTTTAAAGCTACTATGAAGCATTTTGAGCTATATGAAATTATGATTAGATAAAAGAGAAACTAAGGAATGTTATCATGCATCAAAATTCAAAAAAGAATCAACAAAACTCCATATGGCTACTCCTTGGGTGGTGGTTCAGCCAAGACTTGAATGGAGTACCGAGGGAGTGATTTTTTGAATTCTAATGAATTTATAAACTTAGATATGATGAATAAATAATTATGGAATCATTGGATTGAATTTAGAAGCCCTAAAATGAAAGTTGAATTTTTAGGACTTAAAGAGGGTTAATGAAACAAGTGGATTCCAAACCCCTCTAATCAAGGATGTAATGATCCAAATGAGTTTTTTTGGGAGTTATAAGACTTGTAGCAAATAAGAGTTTGGGGTTTGGAAAGCAAATACCAAGGGTAGCTTTATAATAGACCTTAGCTAGCTTTATGGATCAACTTAAGCTTTAATGAGATTAAATAGAGATGATGACGCTTAACATGATTTCAATTGGGTTAATTTACCTTGTAATTGCTATATGTAGGTCCATCTAACTCAAATTCATCTAAGTGTGATTGTTAAGCCCAGGAAAGCTAAGCTAAGTGAACCAAGAAGTGGGTTAGTAGCACTTTGAGTTTCTGCAAGCTTCATGGTAGCTTCATCTCTCTTTTTTGCATACATTTGAATGCTCAATTAAGTTTAAATGCTTGTGTGTATTATTGCTTGATAATTTCATGAATTATGTTTCATTATATTTTTCAAATGAGCTATATGTGTATGAAATAGGCAATGAGATGGCTCTTAACTTCATATAATATGGAAATTGAGGGCAATAACCCTTTCTTGGCCTCAGGTTGAGATTATTTAAGCCTAACTAGTTTATGATAATGCCATGGCTTGAGAATGAATGAGTTTTCATGCTTTATGATGCATTTGACCTATGTGACACATATGGTAATATCCGGTTCTTTGAAAATGAAAGAAAACGTGAGAAACGTAATGTACGATTTCTCCATTAATGAACGAAACTCATCGAATACAAAAGGAAGTCCCCCGATATGATGTAGTTAAGGTCCCAAAAAATTTGAAAAGTATTATAGACTCCTAAAAATAAGAATCCCAGGCTCAGACAGAGAAGAAAAACGGAGCTAGAATAAAAAAATAATTTCTTACGAAAAGCTTATGAAACGTAATAATATTTTTGTAATTTTGAATAAATTTTAGAATTCACACAGGAAGGCTTTTTAAATAAAAGTTTTGAGTTCTCCAGGGTTCTCAGAGGCCCTGAAAACCATGGAAAGCCTGGGACAGTTAAATCCCCTCTGGTGGACGTTTTTCAATGTCGATATACCCAGACTTTGACGAATTTGTTCGGGAAGGTTTTAGCTCTGATTTGAGTGATTCCAAAGACATTTTACTAAATTTGGAATCTAAATTTTATAATAAAAAAGACAGTTCTAAAAAAGAAATTAAAACAAAAGAAATACGAAAATATAAAGAACAAAGGACAAAATAAGAAATTTTGAAAAAGTCCTTCTTTCTCCCTTATAAATAGGTGGCGCCTCACACTCTCCCTCATTTAGCTTCAGATTATTCTGCCTAAAATTAAAGGAGAAACCCTAGGAGAGTGGTGTACCAAGGGAAGGAGAGAAGGAGGAGAAAATCCAAGCTTAAGGTATGGAAATTTGCTTATTTTTCATGCTTTCTCTTAGCCAATCTCTTCTCCTCTTTTTCCCTCTTCTTATCCATGATTTCTTTGAAGTTTTGAGGGCTATTTTGAAGGAAGAACAGAAGGGAAAGTTTGAAATTCAAGGGAGGAAGCCAAGGAAAGCAAAGAACAAGCAAGAAAACCAAGGAAATCAAGGTATCATGTAATTCTTCCACTTGATCTTCTTCTTCCTTTCTCTTATGGGTATTTCGACCTATGTAAGGTCAGCCTTAGGGAGTTAAGTTTTCAACCAAACCAAGGGTGAATCTTAGGTATTTGAGGGAGAAGAACAAGAATATGCAAATGAAATAACAAAATAATAATTAGATTTCAAGATGCAAATTCTAGGGTTTCAAGCGTTCCTTCCAAATTCTGATTTTGTGTGATGATTCTTAGGTCTAATTAAGAGTTTAAATAAACTTCTAAGATCCCTAAGATACTCCCCACATGCTTCCTCCTTCAAGAAAGCAAAGAAAATTCCAAGGAGGCCAAAAAGAGGCTATGTCGAGGTCAAGCATGGATGGAGTAGCTAGAGAGAGTTTTAAATTTTTCCAACCCCATTTTTGTGTCATATATGATGAATGAATATGAGGGGAGGCCTTGGAAAAAATTTAGAACTCATAGAAAGTGAGTTAATACTTTAGGTCCCATATTATGACCTAAAGAAGCAACATATTGTTAGGCTCTTAGTTTTAATTGTGTGATGATTCCAAGAGGCTTAAAGGAGTCAAGAATCATATTTGAAAGAAAAGAATGGAGCTTAAATTTTATTTAAGGGGTATTGCTTCATTAGGTGCATTTATGGACTATAATGGGGTTTATAGAACAATCTAGTGTTTAAGCAAGTTGTGTAACCTTAGAAATTATTTCATGAATCTAATTGACTCTCATAAAATGTTTCTAGGCCAAGAGAAAGCATCTCCACAAGTTTGTGGGTGTGTGGCCGAACCAAGGGAGGGAATTTCAAGAGAAAAAGTGTGTGATTGTGTGCAAAGTAACTCTCTCCACCTTCTTTCATGCATGGATGTGTGTTTAGCTTGTCTTAGAATGTGTGTATATGTATTTTCAAGCCATGAAAAGTATACTAGTATGATTTTATATGCCATGATTTATAATGACATATTATGTTTTCAAATGAATGTATGATATTTGTTTGAATTTGCTTGAGTGTGGAGAGGTCAAGAACTCTTAACCATGGTGAGGATGAGCCAAAAATCATTAAGATTAGTTGAGACAAAGTAAAGAGTCTCTTAAAAGCAAAGTGGGCTTCCAAGAGTATGGTTGAGTCCAAGAATCTTTATATAATGGGTGAGGTAAGTCCAAAATCTATGAGGAAAAGTGTGAGGCCAATCCATCCACTTGGTGAGCTCTTGAATGTCTTGTATGACTTGTTCACATGCCAAACTTGCTTCTTGAATGTTCATAACTTCCATGATATCCATGCATACATTTTCAAGACTTACTTTGCTTATATTATGTATGATTGAATGTGAGATGAGCTATTGGGATTTTTTGAATCTCATCCCCTCCTCTCCAATGATTTAATATGCTAGGTGGACCTAAAAAGTAAAGCAATGGGAGTCAACCACATGAGAGATGAAGCAATGACATTGAAATGTAGAAATTTTGTTACTTTAAGACTATAAGAATGGCAATTGATGCATTCAATAGATGTATATGTATTATAATGTTATGATCATATGTAATTATGATATTATGACATGTATGAATGAGAGAATGTGTTATGTGACTACTAGAATGATAATTGGACATGTTATGGCATTGTAACTTCCTTAATGATAATATGGAATTATGCATAAGTGGAGATTGAGACTATTTGGGCAGCTTACACAAGTCTTAATCATACTTTTATACTTGCCCAAAAGGTGCCAAAACTAAAGGAAAGCTATTTGGCAATTTTGGTACTCTACATGGAGCTAAAATTGACTATAATGGAACCCTATGTCATTTTTTGGCCAAATGAGTTCTTCTTAATATGAGATTTGGCATACATTTAAAGCTTGTTGAGAGTTTTTTGGGAAGCTAAAGACCATAATTTTTGGAAGTCTACAGAATATTTGATAAATTTTCAAAGTTGGCAATTTTTTTGATTTTGGTCTGCTGTACTATTCATTTGGTCCGAAAATGAAATCTGTCACACAGGATTCAAATGATGTCCAATTGTCATGAAATTTTATACAAAGAAACTAGATATTCCTAGTGACTCGTGCCAACTAGAAGCACCTCATTTAACAATCTAGAGAAGGAGATATGAATTTTTAAAGATTCTATCCAGTATTAGGGAATTCAATTGATCTGAGTTACTGTTCCATTGAATTCTAAACTTTGGGCTGCTTGAACTGGTTTGCAAATATTTTTTTTCCTCTAGCTAACATTCATAGCTTTCCAGATTGGTATCATTTGTATGGGCTTAATTTTTTTGAAATTAATTAGACATTTTCAAAATTTGCTGCAGAAATCTATGACAACATCAGAAGGTAGGTCGACCTTTGGGCCTTTTCAGATGTCAAACGCCCTTTATGTTGGATGTTATGGTTTGGGCATATTTTTATGTGAAGTAGACATCCGTAGCTTTTCAGAATGACTAAGAATGTATGATTTCGATTTTTCTAAAATTAGTTATGATTTTTCAAAGTTTGGTCAGAAAAGATCCAATTCTAGCCGAAAATAAACATTCATATTTTATACTTCATTTTGGTTTTCTTGAGTTGTGGGCCACATTTTATAATGCAAATGAGTTTTATTCATGTAATTAAATATGAGAATGTATGGTATGAGCTCACATGGTTTACGTGACACCGAATAAAATTTTTATACACGACGCAATATGAAAATATTTATTATTTTATTGCCTTTTTCATTGGAAGCTTACACGATTCATGATATTGAGTCATTTAAAGGCATGAGATGAGTTAGAAATTTTGGTGTTACATATATGCATAGCATTCTTGTATCACATGTATTGCATTTTTTCATAGTATTCATGTGTGCATTGAATTAGTTAAGATTGACTACTAAGATTCTCTCAAAAATCTTATTTCCATGCTCCCACTAACCATTTCGGGGTCACTAAGTCAATGCAAGGGTATGGAGAAGACCTAAATGATAGAAAAGTTGTATTAGAGTTGTTATATATTTTATATTTTAATGTATATAAAAGTATATTATTCTTTTGTATCTCTAATGGCTATGATTTAAAACATTGTAGATAATTTATGTTTTATGATGAAACTAGATGTAAAAGCATGAGAAGGTGAATGTATGGTAATTTATGGTGATATATGGATATTATGGTAGCAAATGACATGTAAGGTGCTATAATGTATATGTACATTCTTGGATGTGAAGAGGTCAAATTTTGATCTAAACTTTTTGGAATGTAATGGAATGGTTAGAAATGTCATTTAGAATGAATGAAATGTGTTCAAAGTGGAAGGAACCCAATTGGATACCAAATAGTCCAATTGGACACCAAACTTTGTTCTAAAGGAGGCCTAAATAACTCTAATGCCAAAATTGGTCTAAATGAACTAGTTTGAGTCTAAGATTTGACACGCAATTAGACCCGTAGTAGGGATTTCTAACAAGCTAAGAAGCAGAATATTTGGAATTGTATAGAATATTTCATGAATTTATGAAATTTTGTAAAATTTTCATTTAGGCTCCTGGTATTGTTTATATAGTCAGATCTAATATTTCATATATTTGAGGCGTCAAATAAATTCTAATGTTTATGAAATTTTACAAGTATATAGTTGGCATTATAAACTTTTCTTAGTCACCAAATTTGTATAAATCAGAATTATGTAACAAAAGTTATACATTTTTAAAGTTAGGGTCTGATATATGAGTATGTCACTGTTTATATTCCAAGTCAGTTACTGTTCCATTAGATTTTTGTGAGTCAAATAAACTTAGTTTTATCTGAATTTTTATACAACATGTAATTCACATTTTAAACTTCCCATAAACACCTAATTCATGTGAATCGAAACTTTGTAGCCTGAGTTATAAAATTTTAAACTTAGTATAAAATTATGGTGTCTATGTGATTTTGGGTTTATGACACTCTTAGGGTATCCCATGTGCTAACCATGACAAAATGGATCTAAATAAGTTTGTTTATGATGAATATGAATAAAAGAAAAGAAGGAAATATAATCAGACCCCTACAACTTATTTTCATATAAAAACGAACTGATTTTACCATCGAAAGCATAATACATATTGTACATTATATGGAAAATGCCCATGACTAATATGTATATGAGTTAAATAGCTGGGTATGATAGCTTGCATAAATAATTGCAAAAACCAAAGGGTCCTGATAATCATACTTCACAACATGAGGATGCCTTTCCAAAATTTCAATCTTGAAATCATATCTCTTCCAAAGTAACCATATTCCACTAGCAAATCCATTGGCGTCAATAACCTCATGATGTTTGAAACCTAGCTTTCTAATGACATTTTTTGCTCTCTCACCACTAACCCGAATTTTGAGGAAGGTGACAATATCAAATTGACGAATTCTAACTTTCCCTTTTAGGCCGCTACCAAATGGTCTATCGGCAGCATCGACAATTCCAAGCAAGAATCATCAAATTGTCAGTCTAGACATAAAGAAAAATCACAAGAGAAAGTTAATATCAACTTATGAGATTATCAGTTGCATATCCTCATCAGGGTGAAGCCCCTCTACAACATTAGCCTTTGCTTCTCCTTCACATCACACTCCACGTTACTCTCCATGATATGAGAAGGATAGTCCCATTCCTTTGTGCCAATATCAGTGGCTTGCCTTTAGTCTCCCTACTTTGTCTGTTCATGCCCAAAACGTCTAAATGACAATCAATCTTCTTACTCTACCCTCCACGTAGCATCTCTTCATTATTAAGACTATTAAACAACTGCCTCTGCTTCATGCTCTTCGGAAGAAAGGCTCTGATAAATTAACTTCCATTCAAATCGTAGCATATATTCTCGGAGAAAGTTGGAAAGTTGTATCATCAATTTTCAAAACCTTTCCAATTTGCTTACCCAAGTTAAATAGAAATTTTTTATCATAATAAACAATAGATAACCAGCCGGCAATCTTACCCAGGCTGCTATCTTAATAATTTGTTCACTGTCTGTATCCAAATCCTCTACCCATCTTTGAACTGCAAGATAGTGATCAAGAATCATCCATGGACTTCCCGTTAATGCAAAATTGTAGTCAAAAGGAGTTTGAAACTTCTCAAGAAAGAAGCCATTCCCCACATCTAATAGTTCTATCCCGCCCAGTCTCCCTCATAATTGTTGTAATTTCTTAGATAGGTAGTTGTAACCAATCAATCCGCCAAGTAACTTGAGAATGAGCGTCTTCTTCCATGGCTTTTTTGTCGATTTGGATTCCAGCAGAGTGTCCTCCCCCTTTCCTTCATCCATCATCCAGTCCTCTACTTTAGGCTTTAGAGAAGAATCTTCTGAGACTTCTCCCCGATTTTTCCTCACCTTCTTGCTGCAATGCAAAATATTAGTCTTTTCCTCAGATGAAGGTTCCAACCAGAGAATCAGTCACCGAGCTCATGCCTTTAGAAATCAGAGCTGAGCTTTGACGGTGCAGACGATGGAGTGCTTAGATCAACGATCTCCGATCTCCGAGCTTTCATAGCATCCTCCGCTGGTAATGGCAGCCGCAGATCAAACGGCGTTGAGCTTCGAAGGTGCGTTCGGGGTTTCTCTAGAGTTTATTTAATTACATATTATGAAAAAATAAAGAATTTTTTTTTGTTGATAAACTTTTTTTTTGATAAAAAAATAAAGAATTTTTTAAAAATTCAAAATAAGTAAAATATTTTTAAGAATAAGATTTATTTTTTTATGAAATTTTTTTAAAAAGATGTTTAAAGTATATTATTTTTTAGAAATTAATACTCTTAGCTTTTGAAGTCAAAAGATGCGAAATATACACATTTCTTTTACAATAAAATATAAGTAATAATTATATTTATTTTAATCAAAATATTCATATATTTATTATTTATATAATGTAACAAATATTAAATATATATGTAACTGATATAAAATTAGCTAATTTTTTTAAATTCAGTAAATTACAAAATTATTTGATAAATATTATTAATATATATGTATTTACGAAATAATTTTTTAAGATTAAGTAATTTAAATATAATAATTTAATATTAACAATAAAATTTGTATTAAAATATATTAATCATAAATTTGACAAAGTTTTAGAATAATTTAAATTTATGATTTTAAATATAAAATAAGTATTAAAATAAAAATTTGAATAATATTTTTTTTGCTAAGTTATATCTTAATAAAAGAAATAAATATTATGTTTAAGAGTGTTGTTATTATCCTTTGATTTCAAGAGTATATGTGTATTTTTAAAATAAAGGTGATAATTTTATAATTTGGGTAACTTGTAAGGAAAGAAATTTTTTTTCTTTTACAAAAAATTTAGTTTTTTAAAAATATATTTTTAAATTTTTATTTTAATGTTGTTTAATATATTTTATAATATAATTTTCAAATTCTATTAGATTTATGATCATGGTTACATTTAATAATATATATTTTTATCCACGTCTTCTTACTAAAATTAAATATTAGTTTTAATTAGTTAAAGTTTTAAAACAATTATTTTGCGAATATATTCTTATATTTTAAGTTTGATTAATTTATTTTTATCAAATGATTTTAAAATTTAATAAATTAAAAATGAATATTTTATATTGGTTAATTACATATTTAATATTTAATATTTTATATATATAATGAATATAAAAGTATATACTAGATCATTAAAAAAAAAGTTTCGTATATATTATAAAATAAAGGGAACCATTATATAATTAAATCATTTTTTGAAAAATGAGAGACTATTTTACTTCAGAACTTATTTTTTGGGCACATATTAAAAAAATATAAAATGGTTAAGTAATAAATAATTATATTGTATCATTAATGCATATCTCATGAAATGTGGATTGTACAACAGATGCATCACTACGTGTACCTTTTAAGGGCCTCCAACCTTTGGTTGCAGCTAGGTGTCATATTGGGAAAAAATTATGTAATTTCCGGTCCTTTGCTGAAATCGTCTGAAACCCGCTCATTTTGTTTCCTACAATATTTTGCTTATATGTTGCAATTTGCTGAGTTACATACAAATTTAAGCTATGAAAGCATTCCCTTCCATAATTAGTCATTCACTTCTTAGAAGTTCTAGAGTCTGCTTTGCTTTGTGTTGTTCCAAAACTTCACCATCTCTGTCTACAAATCATTCTCATTTACCATTAGTTATTCATTGAGATTTTGTTCAACTCTTGGACCAGTGCTACGGTGTAACCAAGGCATTCATTGGCACTTAAAGCTCAGTCTTCGTTCACAAGCCGGAGCAATTTCCCCTCCACTCATACAACAGCTCCATAGGAAAATGTCTACCATTGGTATAATAGTTCTCAAGTATACTGTAATGCATATAGTGGAAATACAAGTTACCCACCCATCTTCTCTTTCTCTCTTCTTTTTAGAATTATAAATTTCTCGACTATTTGGTCCTTAAATTTTATCATTATATAATTTATAAAAATAACTAACTCGTCATTTGTTTAGTTTACAAGGTATGTTTTGTTTTTCTCTGTTTTCACTAAAGGGATTAATGAATAAGAAGTTAAAGATTTTTAGACTAAATTGTGGGACTAAATAGTTGAGGCTTCTTATTATTTTTAAGGATAAATCATTTAATTTAATTTATATTGTTCTGGTTTAGGTCTTCTCATGGTTGAGGCAAAGTGTTAAGAGTGTAGAATAGAAGGAAAAAGATAAAATCCTAATGTACATTTGGATGATGTGATCTCTTAACTTGAGGGCTTTTTTTTTTCCAACACATTTTCTATTTTATGCTTGCTAGTGCATTTTATTCCATATTGATAGCTTTTAAATGTTAATATTATAGTTTAAAGGGACGAGGGTAAATAGCGTTGTCCTCAATGATATTTGTTGCATAACAGTATCCGATAATCGTTGTCCATCTTCTTGGGTATTAATTGGTTGTTGGAGAAGGCGATCAGAGGGCAGAAAAGAAGCAATGAGAATAAACTCAATAACTCTCTCCTAATGCTTGCAAACTTAATGTTTGTTGAAATGCTTCAAAGGAATTGATTGTCGTACATATTGCCCAGTTGACATTATAGTTGTTATTGGAGATTCATTATCTTTCTTCTTTCTCAGAAAAAGAAAGTGAATCAACAATTCACTTTCCCAGAAAAAAGGGAAATAAGATTTTTCAATTTTTCCTGGAAGAGAATTGAAGAGATATGGAAACCACAAATTTGAATCACGAAAACCAGACTTTATTCGCGTAGATGTCATGTTGACTAGGTTATATTATTTCCTACTCCTGTAGGAGTATGGACATTGAAGTATTCTAGTTAGGCTCATTTTCATAGGGATGAGAAAATTTTACTATCCTCTTTACCATTCTACCTTCTGAAGACGTGTTCAAGGGATTATTGACTAGTCTCCCCAAGCCTGGAGGTGGTGAATTTGGAAAGTTTTATAGCTTGCCTGCTTTGAATGATCCTAGAATTGGTATGACTCTGAACTCAACCTTAATCCTGACTCCTTTCGGATAAAAGACATTGTATCTGTACTTAAAATAATTCCATCCATGTCGTATATGTCTTTTTTTTTTTTCAAGCTTTAAGTTCCAGAATATATAATATATTCTCTATTTTAACCTTTTAAGTGTTAATTATACCGCGTGATGGTGGTTGCATTTTCCTCCAAATGTGGATAAAATGTAACTACTTGGTCTGTTTGGCATATAGCAGATAGGCTGCCTTTCTCCATAAGAATACTTTTAGAATCTGCCATACGAAATTGTGACAACTTTAGAGTGACAAGGGTGACGTTGAAAAGATTATTGATTGGGAATCCACATCTCCAAAGCAAACCGAAATTCCTTTCATGCCAGCTCGTGTTCTACTGCAGGTTTTGTTTCATGAATCAATCCTTAATCTAAAATTCTGCAATAAATGTTGTTTTCTGTAAGCTATTTGTTTTGTTGACAAGGATGCTACTGGAGTTCCTGCTCTGGTTGATCTGGCTTCTATGAGGGATGCTGTGAAGAATCTTGGCAATGATCCTAACAAGATTAACCCTATGGTTTGTCACCAAATTATCAACCTTTCCTCTCTAAATATTGACATGTTCCTGTAGTAACTGCGTTTAACAAGTTTTCCTTTTGGCAAGATGTCATATTAAAGCAGTTCAGCAATCTAGAAGTGAGGATGCCATATGGCTAGTTAGACCAATATTAAGATAGTAGATAGTGCATAGTTCTTGCATATTTTCCATCAAAATGTTCACCTAGTTTATAGTAACTTGTATCACCAACTTCTTTTAAGTGATACTGGAGAAATGATATCTTACACTCAAAACCTGTATTGAATGCAGGTTCCAGTGGACCTTGTCATAGCTCATTCAATTCAGGTTGATGTCGCAAGATCTGAACATGCATTACAAGCAAATATGGAGCTTGAATTCCAGAGAAATAAAGAGAGATTCGCTTTCCTTAAATGGGGGTCATCTGCTTTCTGCAATGTGCTTGTTGTTCCTCCTGGGTCTGGAATAGTCCACCAGGTAGATAAATTTAGAATATGAATTAGTCAATGTCATGCAGTTTTTATTTTTTATTTATCGGAGGCAACTCCATCAATACTAAGCAGGTATTCATGACACTATTCTTGCTTTAGTGGATATCAGTATTTTGGATAAACCAATTAACATAAATTGCTGGGAAAGCTGGTAATGTATCATGCCATTATGGCAGGAGATCTTAAGCACAACTGTCTTTACTCCTACACGTCAAAAAATAAAAGGCCCAGATGTTAGGCTTAAAGAAGAATCAATCCCCCATGTGAGGGGAGTTTCAAGATCAGATTCCTAATCGATCCAAATCAAAAGCTTTAAGAAGAGTTAAAATTTGTCACGACATATGAAACTGATTCATGGGAGAAGGGCAAGGCAAAATGATGCTTGCTAGACAGGTGCTATCCCAAATCATTAAGATTTCTTCAAGATAATGCTTGCTTTAAACTAGTCCTGTCTACGTAGTCCATGAACACAAGTGCATTGCCACTCTGGAAAACAAAAGTAGAGTGTTAAACAAGAATAAAAGGGAGCAAACTGGATGTTACAAAAGGACTCAAACTATGAAACTGTATTGAATTTGTAGGTTAATCTAGAATACCTTGGAAGGGTAGTTTTCAACACCAATGGCATTCTCTACCCTGATAGTGTGATTGGTAGTGATTCCCACACTCCAATGACTAATGGGCTGGGTGTTGCTGGCTGGGGCGTTGGAGGAATTGAAGCAGAGGCAGCAATGCTTGGCCAGGTGAAGTATGCAGAATGGAGGTGGTATCCCTTCTGATATAGATCAAAATAATTCTATTTTATCAAATATTTAAAGTTGCACATAAGTTACCAATATTTTGTTCTGATTGGACATTACTGAAAAGCATGAGCTTGCATTTATTCATAACATGTTCTTGCAAAGAAGCTGTTGCATCTTATGGTGATATTAACAAAATTGTGAGACACAGACTTCAGTTTCTAAGTTTTTTGTTTTTTTGTTTTTTTTGGTTTCTTGGTTGTTTAACGCCTACTTCCATGGTCAAAATAAGAAAAAATTATATTTTTGAATCAAGCAATAGAAATTGAATTTATTTATGGCAACAATTTTCTTCCTCTTCTAGATTAGCCAAGGCCAAGCCATGATACCTTCTCTTCTCCAGAACTTTTCAAGCTTTTTTTCTTTT
Source organism: Erythrophleum fordii (assembly GCA_032878935.1). Lineage (NCBI taxonomy): Eukaryota > Viridiplantae > Streptophyta > Magnoliopsida > Fabales > Fabaceae > Erythrophleum > Erythrophleum fordii. Next base: position 193,980 of record JAVQMF010000025.1, on the reverse strand, counting down.
ATTAATCATGATAAGTTCATTCCCATTCTGTCAGAAATGGATGCCTACTTACGGAGATGAATACTGACTTTTATTCATGACTGAATGCTGTAACTTTAATTTAACAGCCAATGAGCATGGTATTGCCCGCTGTTGTTGGATTCAAGTTATCTGGGAAATTGCATGATGGTGTCACAGCTACTGATTTGGTTTTAACTGTGACCCAAATGTTGAGGAAGCACGGGGTTGTTGGCAAGTTTGTTGAGTTTTATGGTAAGTTAATTATCATGAGACTGCATAGACTAGGGTATTTCTTTAACAAATCTGCGCCGCACTTGCATAAATGACTTAACTTATTCAGCAGGAGAGGGAATGGGTGAAATATCATTAGCTGATAGGGATACTATTGCAAACATGTGTCCTGAATATGGAGCAACAATGGCCTTCTTCCCTATTGATCATGTTACATTGGAGTATCTTAGGCTTACTGGAAGAAGTGAAGAGACAGTTAGTCACTTGTTTCATTTTTTTTTTTTGTGAGAGTAGTTAGCTTTTCTCTCTGCTGAGTTTTATTGCATTTATGATTTGACAAAGTCTTGCCTGCACATAGGTTTTGATGATAGAAGCATATTTACGGGCAAACAGATTGTTTATTGACTTTAAGGAGGTAATATCTTCTGTTCTTATAAGGGTTATCTGTCAAGATGGAAGTTATAGATCTATGTTTAAGGAAATTCTTCTGTGGTCCAGCCTCAACTTGAAAGAATATGCACATCTTATTTGCAATTGGACCTGGGATATGTTGAATCCTGCATTTCAGGACCCAAGCGGTATTATCCACAGATAATATTATACTTATGTTTCTCTCACAATGTCATTTCTCCTTTATGCTATGATACTTCAACTTTTTGAAAGGCCTCATGATCAAGTTTCATTGGAAGACATAAAGGTGAACTGGCATGAATGTCTCAACAACAAAGTTGGATTTAAGGTGACTTGGAGCATGAGATGAGTTGAATTTTTAAATATCCATAACATATAAAACCTGGGACGGCAATCTTGCTTTACCTTGGTTATGAGGATTAAAGTTAGTGCATGGTAAAACTATTTTATTTTTTATCTTTTAACATAGGTACAACCTTTGCTATCTTGTGGAGGAAGCAATGACATCTATGGATCAATATGAGTGATATCTGTATAGTCCTTGACTTAGAAGCACAATAAAAAAGCATTTTGGATCTATTTATGTGCTACAAAGCTGTACTTTTGTGCTGTCAGACCAACCTTGCTATATTCTTTCAGGGATTTGGAATACCCAAAGGAGAACAGAATAAAGTGGTAAAGTTTAATTTCCATGGAGAAAATGCTGAACTTAAGCATGGAAGCATTGTCATTGCAGCTATTACAAGTTGCACCAACACATCAAACCCAAGTGTAATGCTTGGGGCTGGTCTTGCTGCAAAGAAATCCTGCGAATTAGAGTTAAAGGTTAGTCTAAACAACCAAATGTACACTCATTGTGTTTTTACTCTAAGCCTTATAGATGTTCACAATAAGCTCCCAAAGAGTTAACTGGTATTGTTCAACTCTGACAGCTTTAGTCACATAACTGGTATATCAGTAATTTAGATATGCAAATTTTATGTGTACGTGACTTCTTCATATCAGGTCAAGCCATCGATTAAAACAAGTCTTGCTCCAGGCTCTAGGGTTGTTACACAATATCTACTACAAAGGTATGCATGTATATTTATATTCAGTGCATAATTTCCTTTTTCACAGAATTTACTTTTTTTCTATCACTTGTTTTCAGTGGTCTGCAGAAATATTTAAACCAGCTAGGCTTTCATACTGTTGGGTATGGTTGCACAACATGTATTGGGAATTCTGGAGAACTTGATGATTCAGTGGCATCTGCAATTTCCGAAAATGGTACCACAATTAAGCATTTGATAATAGTGAATGTTCTTCTTTTCTTGTTGGGTATCATAAGATTAACTAACCAATCTTCTTGTTAATTTTCTTATTTATAGTTGTACAATAAGGCCCAGCATGTGTGTTCTGTCATTATACTAAGAATGCATAAAATGTCACTATTTGTAATAAAAAACAAAGTAATTTAGGGTCAATCTAAACTAATTTCAAGGGAAGTCAATTGCTTCATTGTGTACCTCAAGCTTTGGATTTCTATCCTTCTTATTACAGCATTTGCAGATCCAAAATATTCAGCGATCCTTAGATTTATCCATGCTCTTGTAAGCCCAATTATGTGAGTTATGCAACCATCCGGACCTTATTTTATCTGATTATTCTAGAAAAAGAAGACTCCATTTAATCTGATTATACTGGAGGCCTCCTGTGAATATGCTTTAAAATACTAATTTTGTTATCTAGTCTTTATCATTTGCTGTCTTAATCACCTAGTTCCTTCTTTGTGACATTCACAGACATAATTGCTGTTGCTATTATTTCTGGAAACTGAAATTTTGAAGGTCGAATTCATCCGGTGATAAGAGCTAATTATCTTGCTTCTCCTCCATTAGTTGTTGTCTATGCTCTTGCTGGAACGGTAGGCACATAGTATTAGTGGTCATATCTGTGTGTTCTTTTGCCTCTATGGTAAAATAGTTACCATTTTGGATGTGATCTTGATGCTTAACAATGATTTTTGGCAGAATTATGACATCAAAATTCATCCTCACTTTAAATAGTGTAGCATAATGAGCATGGTAGAAACTTTCAAATGCTTCCCCTACTATTCAAACTTCCTTTGCTTCAAATTTCTTATGCATTATATTTAATTAATTCCAACCTTTTCCTCTCCTACTCTCAGAGATGAGCACAGCCAACTTTTTTTTTTTTTTTTTTCAGTAATAAGGGTGAATTTCCCCTTCACATTTGACTTTTCTTACCATGATTATGAAACCTTCATCCTTGGAACTACTATTTCAATGATATCCTGTGTAACGAGTTTTCAGATGGAATCAGAAACTGTCAAGAACGCTTAAGATCTATGTTTCTTGAAAAGAAATGCAGATTGGTACATATTCATCTTGAAGCAGTTCTGTTAATCAAAACCCTTGTTATAGATGCCAGACTTGCTTTAAGGGGTACAAGTTTCACTCTTCCTGGATCGTTAAAATCATTATATTTGCTGCTTCTGCTGCTTTAACAGTGAGGAATACAGAGAAAATGTGAGATTGTGACATCAGTTCAATGACATTCTTTCAATCCTTTTGCTCTTTCAGGTTGACATTGATTTCAGCAAAGAGCCAATCGGAACAGCAAAGAATGGGAAGAGTGTATACTTAAGAGATATTTGGCCAACTAACGAAGAAATCTCAGAGGTTGGATAAAACAGAAAGTTGAAATTAGGACATTTATGCAATTATTGTTATCTTATTCTGAAGAATATCTTATGACTAGACTTTGAAATGTGTTGCTTATATGCCTTAATAGGTTCTTCAAACTTATGTTTTACCTGGCATATTCAAGAGGACGTACAAGGCCATTAGAAAGGGAAATCCTATGTGGGACCAGCTTTCGGTTCCTGCTTCCACTCTGTCTTCATGGGATCCAAACTCCACATACATTCATGAGCCTCCTTATTTTAAGGACATGACCATGAAGCCACCAGGTCTTCATGGGATAAAGGATGCCTTTTGCTTGCTCAACTTTGGAGATGGTATAGCCACTGATCATATTTCTCCACCGGGGAGTATCCGCAAGGACAGCCCTGCTGCAGCATACCTTCTCAAGCACGGTGTGAATCCAAAGGACTTTAATTCTTATGGTAGCCGTAGGGGAAATAATGAGCTGATGGTAAGAGGCACCTTTGCAAATATTCGCCTTGTCAACAAGCTTCTAAATGGGGAAGTGGGTCCAGAAACTATTCACATTCCAACAGGAGAAAAATTGACTGTGTATGACGTAGCAATGGTGAGTATTATAGGATTTACATTATAATTTCCGTTGTCTGTAAGCTTGAATAGTACTTTCCTCTGTATGAAAAATCAGTCTAATTGTTGCATGTTAGTTATAGCATACCTCTTGACATAGAAGTATCTTAGCTAATATTTAGTGTCTCATATATAGATTACTAGATATTATAATATAACTATTAATGGGCCTTCATTAAATGGCTCAAAGTTTTCGCGCGAAATAGTTTTTGACAGGATATCTATCTCTATATATGACTAAGTGGTAGAATTCAATTCTTGTTGTCTCCGTCTAATTAAATGAAATTTCAACTCCAAGTATGTATGGTGGAGGTTTTTTATTTACCAGGTATTTACTTATTAGACTAAACTTTTGAGCGAAATGGTGCTTGACATATATGAACAAGGATGATTGAATTCTTCAAGACTAGTTAAATTAGATCCTTCACATGCTCCCTTTGTTAACCTTTCTGGTAAATTGATATCTAATCCATCTTTCCACACTAAAGATCTTAGGAGTCTTAGATATTAAGTCTAACAGATACACCCTCAATTCAATGTCCTTTCATGGAACAACTGAAGGAAGTATTAAGAAGTAGCAGGTAAAATTCAATCCTTGTATCCATTTAGGAGCACGTATTGGAGCCAACCACAGATTGCTTTGTCCTCATTGTCCCATCATCTTCTTTCTCAGTGGACAAGTTCTTGTTTCTCTATTTACTGCATAGTTAGTGGTTTTCTTTGTGTACTTCATGTTATTTCCATTTGTTCAATTGTCATGCTACTAATAAAAACTAGTTGGTTTCAGAGGTATAAGGTTGCCGGGAAGGACACTATCATCTTGGCTGGAGCAGACTACGGAACCGGAAGCTCGCGAGATTGGGCTGCAAAGGGTCCTCTGCTACTTGTGAGGTCATACTTGATGTCCCGTTATATTTATGGCATTGTTTTTCTAGTTCCACAAATCCTCAGCTTTTCAGCTGTTCTTTCTCTTAGGGGGTGAAAGCAGTCATTGCCAAGAGCTTAGAGAAAATACATCGTAGTAATCTTGTTGGGATGGGCATCATCCCTCTCTGTTTCAAGCCTAGTGAGGACGCAGACACACTAGGATTGACGGGTTATGAGCAGTACACAGTAGACCTACCATCAGAAGTTGGTGAGATAAGGCCTGGCCAAGATGTTAATGTCACAACCGACACTGGCAAATCTTTTATTTGCACCCTTCGCATTGATATGAAGGTAATTGTCTCTTGTTCCCGGATCCTGTTGACTTGAAAGTTTAAACTATCAAGTAAAAGTCTGAATAATGCGTCCCTGTTGAGAAAAGTCTCTTGAATTTAAAGGTTGGATAAAGTATAAATCTATGAGTAGTTTTATTATAATCTTAGAAAAAAAATACAGAAAGTCTCATTGAACTTTGATTCATTTGTAAATAGATTTCTAAATTTTTAAAATAAGAAATTGGGTTCTAAGCTTTTATTCTAAGAAATGTCTTTCTGTGTAATTTCTTCATACCAAAGCAAATTTATTTGTCACCTTAGACTCCTCATTGCAGTAGTCTCCCAGTTGGCATATTGGAATTCTGAAGTGGCAAATAAATTAACATCATCAAAAGAAAATTAAACAAAAAGGACTTATTTCCCAAAATATGGAAGTTTAAAGACCAAAATTTTAATTTAGGGAGCTATTTGCAAGTGGCCTCGTTCAATGGGTTTAGGGTTTTCTCGTATCGCCTATGGATTATGCAATTGCTTCATTTGATACGTTACACAAACCCAATTTGTAGGTGGGGCTGGCATACCTTGATCATGGTGGTATTCTTCCTTATGTTATCCGCAACTTGATTAAACAGTGAGCTTCACTTGCTGGCATTCCTCGTGAAGCAAGTCTTGCTCTAGGAAGTGAATAGCTAGATAAATGTAAATTGTTTTATTGAGTTTCCTTTCATTGTAGATTGATCAATAATATGTAATGTAAATAACATCAATAGCGATCTTTATTTATTTGAAAAGAATAAATAATCAACTTTAAGTTTTGTATAATAATTATGATTTATGATTTATAAATTTACTCATATGCTTGATTATTTAATATCTTATGCACAACATAATATATTCTATCCCAATTGAAAAAGAAAATGTTAGAACCTCTTTATACTTATTAATTAATTAAGTCTCAATAAAGAAGGGGAATCATTTTTTTGTAATTTGAGAATAAAAAAAATATTTCTTTGTTTCTTCCAATTGATTTATTTATTTTATTAAAATTATACTAGTTCGGTAACTATTATCTGTTACATTTAACTGTACAATTATTCTATGACAATTCAAATGAAGTCGCAAATATTCCCGAATGATTGTAATGTAAACATATATCATTTTTCAGTACAAATGAGGTTCCAAACAGGTTACTCATATTTTATATAAAATGAAGATATTGTTTATATAATTATATCACATGCAATTCTTATAACACACAGACGCGTATATATAAAATTTAAATTAAAAAATAAAAAATAAAGTACACTAATCTCATTTAAAATTTGACTAAATTATATCTAATATCATTTTGTTTGAAAAATTACATTTGACTCTTTTTTAATTTATTTTGTAATAAAGTCATTATTATACATAATATACTTTTCTTTCAAAAATAAAATTATTGACTAAAATATAATTTTTTTAATTAACTTTATTTTAAGTTTTATTTTCATCTTTTAATTTCATTTTATTTTAATTTTGTCTTTCAATTTATTTTGTTCCTATATAATTTTTTAAATTTATTTTATATTTCATTTTCACTCTTTAATTTTTTTAATTTTTTCTTTTTAACTTAACAATTCAAATATTTTCTTCTCTCCAATACTGTTCAATTAAAATGCTTAATAAAAAAGTTAAGTGTATCTTTTTAAGAACTTGACTCTAATAACCTTTTTGTTAAACCAGAGAGAAGAAGACATTTAAATAATATTTAAAAGTTAAGGAACCAATAAGAACTAAATAAAATTAATATGTGAAAGTAAAATTTAAAGTATAGTTATATCTAAATTGAAATCAAATAAAGTTAAAATATAAAAATAAAACATAATATAAAGTTCAAGGATTAAATTAGAATCAAATTAAATCAAGGGATAAAAATAAAACTTCAAATCCAATTAAAGGACTAAAAATACATTTTTATCTAAATTAATTAATTATCTTTTTGTCATTAAGACTGAATCATGATTTTGTATTAGAGATGAGCATTAATATAATTATTTTTGTTGTCATACTAAGAAAAAAATCAATTTCCTATTTGGAAAAGTTAACATTTTAAACATAAAATAAACTAGAGGAAGAATTTCACAAAATATATCAACATGTTAAGAAAGTATTTGTAATTTTTTAATAGAAAAGATATATAATATAATTTAACCAAATCTTAATTTACTCAAAATAAAATTATAAAAACAACTGTACAGCTACAAATAATATTTTTGTTATAATAATGCATAACCTTTTTGAGGTTTAGATAATAGGCAAATAACTCTTTTAATATTTAAAATTTAATAATAAACTTCTTTGCACTTTTAAACTTAAATAGACAAATTTTTATTATAATTAATTTGTTATTTTATTAAAGAAATTGACACATCAAAAAATTATTTAAAAATAACTTAAAATATAAAAAATTATTTATGTATAATTTAAATTTAAAAAAATTATTTGCACAAAAATTAAAATTTAAGAGATTATTATTATTGACATGTCATATTTTGTTACTGAACTAATAGATTAAATAATGACAAAAAATTATTTATATGAATTTAAAATTTAACACATTTATTGTCATATTTTAAAATTAAAAAAATTATTTGCATACTGCTATTTAACTTTTTTATTTTTGGCTTATTTTCCTTTCAAATGTTTATACTTTTTGGTATTAAAACGAATTTATTTTGTTGCGAAGGGGAAGGGCAATGACTTGAATTAATAATCAAAATCGAAGAGAAAATGCATACTTGTGAAGTTGTGATTCAGACTCATCAGGGTGTAATCTTTGTTCTGGGATTGTCTCCTTCCCAACTTCCTTTCTGTAGACTTCGATAGTTTTCAATTCTTTGCTTCTTGTCTCATCGGTAAGATGCCCTTAGCTCAAGATCCATTCTACGTTGTGAAGGAAGAGATTCAAGAATCGGTAAGTACTTTCTCAACTCACCAAGGTTTCGCTCTCCGCCTCTCTGTATGTTTCGGGAAAAAAAATTGCAAATTTTCTTGTAAAATTAGGTCGCATGTTGAAACCCAATTGCTTGAGATCAGTGAGTTGACATGATTGAGTGTCTGAAACCTAATTTTATCATTCGGCAATGATAAACATGCGTCGATGGTAATTATTGAATCTGTTTTTGAAGTTTGTATTAATGATCGAGATTTTCTTTTCTAATCTCTGAGGTGATTGATCTGATTATGTTATTTGTTATGTTAATTTGGAGTTTTGAAGAGAAGCCACGCGCGATCTGTATCTTTGTGCAGCATTTGTAACGGTTTTGAGTGGCTTGGAACAGAAATCACTGAAAAGAAACTTGAATTGAATATATTTGGTGTTGGGATTTGTTATTGGTGGCATTAACATCTTGGGTGGTATAGGATATGCTGATTAAGTTATCTGATTCGTTTCATTTTCTGCGTAGATTGATAAGTTGCAATCTACTTTTCACCAATGGCAAAGTACTCCTTCTGGTGCTGGAGAGCGAGTGAATCTTTCAAAGGAGCTGCTTGCAAGTTGCGAAAGCATTGAGTGGCAGGTAGATTCATTGAACGCGCAGAGTCTGTGGCCAGATGATTCAACCTTTTTAGTTGATGAAAAGATAAATGTTGGCAATGGCATTCTTCTAGCTTGCTATTACCATCATTCTTATGCATATGCTTTCAAGAATGTTCATAGGCCTGTTAGACCCTAGTTACTTGCTTGAACCCGGTCTAATTGGGTCGGGCTCGGTCGGGTCAGATTAAAAATATGGACAGAAATTTAAACAAAACTATATCGGGTCGGGTTGGAACACTGCGAAGACATGTTCTATCCAATCCGCTCTAATAGCTACCTTTTCTTTTACTTATCAACATCTTACCATCTTATATATATTTTTTATTTTTATTTCATTTGATTCTCTCTGCATGATATAACTTTTATTACCTACCTAAACTTTTTTTACTTTTTAATTATTTTTATCATTGATGTGCATGCTTACTGATATTTCTTTTGTTGAATAATGAAAATACATATATTTACCTAAGGCTAATTATGCTAATATAGTTTATATTTTGCTTAATAATACTAATCTACTTTTTTATTATTGATAAAAATATGAGGGTTCTAAAAGCTTATTGTTTTGAAATATATACCATGAGCTTGCAAAAAGATATTTTTATATTACAAATATCAATTTATAAAAAAAAAACAAGGTTCAGGCAGCCTTAACCCAACATAAAATCGGGTTTGTTCGGATCAGATTGGGTCATAAGCATAAAAACAAGTCTAATGTCTTAATTGAGTCAGGCATCAGGCCTATTAAATATTCGGCCCAACCCTGCCCATGAACAACCCTGTGCTTTTCTACTTCATTTTCTTCTTTTGGGAATTATCAGACAGACATCTAGTCTTTTTTGAACCTCTGACATCTCTTCATACCTTGGATCCATTATCAGAATGAAAATCAAACTGTAGTGAATCCTCTTTGTCCTTTATTGGCTGTTCCTTTATAAACTAACCTATTCACAACTGCTGAAGGCTGTTCTTTTGATAGAAAGGTAGATGAATTGGACAAAGCAATTGCTGTGGCAGCTAGAGATCCTTCTTGGTATGGCATTGATGAAATGGAGCTTGAAAGTCGGAGGAGATGGACTGGCAGTGCTCGTAACCAGGTAATATACTGATAGTGTATTCCTAGCTTTAGTAAGAGGAAGGAGGATCTAGTCAATTCTGTGCATAGCAAAATGTGCCTTACTGGTTAAGCCAATCTACCCTTTTTTCCCTGACAAAAATGCTGAAGGAGATATACAACAAAACTTGTAAGGGCATTGGCCTTTGCGACTAGCAATCTGCTGTCTAGAAACATGATTTGAATTTATTTATTTTTTTAAAAAAGATCCAATCTAGTATGATTACTTGAGTTTCTTAATCAACTGTATAGTTTTTATATATTTATTTTTAATTTCTTATTAGCTACGTGTATAACAGATTGCTAGATATCTGTGGATCTGCTGAATAATTATAGTATATTGTTAGGTGGGCACAGTGAAGAAAGCAGTGGAGGCTGTAAAGGGATCAAATATGGCCAGCCGTGATAATGTAGCAATGCACCGAGAACTGATGAGGCTCCCTAATTCCCATCAAGTTGATACATCTAACCAGTATGCTGCCCAAGATAATGATGATTTCATATCATCAGAATCAGATAGACAGCTGCTTCTAATAAAGTACTTCATTCCTCTCTCACTCTCCTAAGCATACAGATTGAATTATAACATTATCTTTTGTCCTGCCTTGTGAACTATCTTCCATATTTTAGTTGATTTCTATACTTTCCATCAAAGATCAGATCCAGCTTGATTCATGGTCACTTTTTCCTGCTTACCAAGTAGAAAAATCTTAGTTGTTTGTTTTTCCTCTTAAATTGATTAACTATATTGTCCACTCAGGACCGCCCCTCCCCCATGTGCTTTGGAAGACGCAAGTGAGCTATATATTAGTTGCATGAACTTGTGCGCACTGCACACATATCTTGTGCAGCTGTTGTCATTAAATAATCCTGATGTTCAATTAAAAAACAATACTAATATTAATCTAACCTAATTAGAATGTAATTTGAGGACATTTATATAATTTAGTCATGATTGTGTGACTGAAAGCAATTTTTTCTACTATAACTCTATTAACTAGTAAATTTCTATTATATGAAGGATTTTGGTTTTCATTTTTATTTCTAATTATTTCAATCTACTGTTACTATTCTGAATAAGGGTTATAATATAATTGAAATGGAAAATTTGCCTTCTGTGTGGATGAAAGGAAAAATAAAGAATAAAAGAGAATAAAGAATTTTTTCTAATATACATTGGTAGGTGATCAAAACATGGAAAGAAACATAAAATATAGTGCTCAAGAGTTTATGAAATCATTTTGGCATGCATATCCTTTGTGGGAAAACACAATCTACCACCTGTTGCTATATTAGTTTTGATTTTATATTCTATCCGTTGGTTCTTACAGGCAACAGGATGAGGAGTTGGATGAGCTTAGTGCAAGCGTGCAAAGAATTGGAGGTGTTGGGCTCACAATACATGAAGAACTCTTTGCACAGGTAATGATTTGAGAGGTTTTTAGTTCTATGGTTCATGCTATTTTGATTTAGAAAGTATGACGAAATATGTATATTCTTCCCCCAAGAGTCTACATAAAAGGTTGTGTTCTTAGTTCTTATTCTCTTATTTTTTAAGACTAATTTTGTAATTTTGTTTCTGTAATAAGTTCCTTATGGACTCATGGTAAAAGGTCAATCTTGGTGTTTCAGGAAAAGATTATAGATGAACTGGGTGCTGAAATGGACAGTACATCAAATCGTCTAGATTTTGTCCAGGTGAGTTTCTGCATCCAGTTTTCATTCTTAGAAATAATTATGATGTCTTCTAGAAAAAATTGACTTTGACAGAACTGAGGAAATTAAAAATTGCTTGGAAGTTGGAATTTTGATACTAATATGTGAACTGCGAAGAGGTGAACTCTTGCTCTTTATTATGCTTGCAGAAAAAAGTAGCAATGGTCATGAAGAAGGCTGGTGCGAAGGGCCAGATCATGATGATATTGGCTTTGGTGGCTCTGTTCATTTTCCTCTTTATTTTAGTATTCTTCACCTAGTCGTTAAGGTGGGCCTAGTCTCTGCGCTTTTTATACATGGAGAGGGATCTCAGTTTTATGGGGATGCAAGACTCTTGAGAAATACGATTGATATGATAGCATATCTATCTATGTTTATTAAATGAAAGCCTTCTTGGTTTCGAAAAGGCAGTTTACCGAATCTGATGGTGAAGAAAAAGAGAAGCAATGTACTTTTAGAATCACAAGAGAATTTTGATTATGGATAAGTTGGATTACAGACAATCATATGCACTGATGGTATTCTTTTTTCTTATCAGCGATTTTCCACATGTAATTTTTGATCCTTGATAGTAGTAGTTGTCTGTTATGTTGGAAACTGTCGAGTGTTGGCACACCTATTGAAAATAGCCTTGGCACAGAGCCTCTTGAATTTTATGTGAACTCACTTTCAATTATTCAGATGAGATGAACTGAAATTGCTAAATTTTAGTTAAAAAGGTGAAAATAATATTTGTTTTAATCATCCTGGGAAGCATTTTTATTTGTTGTTTTCTTGAACTTTTTGTTAAAGTAATGATAACTATATTAGATTATCCCATTTTATTATTATTTTGATCACCTAAATCTATCCAATTGGAATATTTAAAGAAAGGAGATTTCCTCTTATTTTTTGTTTGTAACGTTTATTATATTTTTATAATTTTTTTTATTAACAATATATTTTTATAACTAGTACTTAATAGTTTTTATTTATTTTTATTTTTTTAAAGTATGAATATGAGAGTTATTATTTATTTGTTTAAATCCTTTTCATCACTATTTTTAAATTGAATTAATTATTAAATTAGTAGAAGTATTAATTTATAATTTATTAATTTAATTAAAATTAAAATATATTTAAATCAATAATAATTAAATATATTTTTTAAATTTTATATATATCAAAATTTTAATATAATAAAATTTTGGTACACGAACCTTTCATAGCAAATGTCGCCGTCTTCCTTTATGATAGTTATAAGTAATTAATGGAGATTGGCTTAACAGTGATTTTGTCTCTCGAGTATTACATATCAATTGGCAAAGGGATTGGGCCACAGTTTGTGAGACGTGCAGAAGTGGGCCTTGGTGACAAATTAACTTGCTCCATTGTAGAAGTTCAGGATCGTCCGAGACGCAGCCAAACCTGTATCACCATCAACTGCACATCTTTTCAAAAAACAAGCAAATAACCATCATGTTTCAATAATCTACAGGGTCATCGAGTTTTTCTTCTTCAGCTACTTTAGACCAGATTGCAGCGATGTGAATGGCGATTCATGATAAGAGTAGGATTTACAATTTAATGAAAGCAAACTTTATTAGAGAATATAAGCAAATATCTCAACTCAAATTCAAGAAAAGCAAGGAGAATCTCTAAATACAAGAAATCAAATATATTTTTTATCTATCCTGAACAGAACATCCAGGTAGCTATTTATAATACTGTCAGCCAATACAAATTAGAATAATCTATATGAAATTAAATTAAACTAAAAAAGAAGTTTCAAATTCATGCAAAGTGGTGCAACATGACTCTTAATATTGCTCCTTCCAATTTTTGCATCATGGGTGACATGGGAGTATAGCCCCTGTCCCACCTCCCACATTAATGCCAAGCTAGGTTAAAGGCTGATTTATCACATGCCCATCTCTTGGAGTAAGTGTGAAGGCATACCTTATCATTACACCCCCTTAAAAAATGCCTTTCCTTATAAAATTGTTCAGCTAATAAATCATGGTCCTCTAAATTGACTTCTTCTAGTGGTTGGTCAATTCATTGAATAAGTAACTCTAGTGCTTGTCCATTAGTGTTTGTTACTTAACAATGAGCTAAAACCTTTTCTGGAACCAAATTAAGCTCCCAATCCATAGTGAGAGGAAGAGTTGTTTGCGGTGTAATTGGAGAATGACCATCTATTGGCCTCAATAGTGATACATGAAAAATGGGGTGTACTTAGGAGTCAAGGGGTAGTGCTAATTCATAAACTATAGGTCCAACTTTGCAAATGACCTTGTAAGGGCCAAAAAATCGAGGAAAAAGCTTTTCATATTTATGCTTAGATAGTGATTGTTGGCAGAACAGTTGAATGTGAAGGAGAACAACATATCCTACATTAAACGAGAGCTCTCTTCATTTGGTGTTTGCTTAAGCTTTCATCCGTGATTGAGCTTTCAAAAAGGTTGTTAAGAATTATTTTTAACATAGTATCGTGCATTGCAAGCTATTCCTCAAAATAAGGAATATGACTTTCATCTTTAACAAAGGGTAGAGAGGTAAGGGATCATGTCCATAAAGAAACTTGAAGGATGTGCTCCTTGTGGATACATAAAATCTAGTGTTGAATGAATATTCTACCTAGCACAAAAATTTCCTCAAAGAGTAAGGTTGTTCATATCCGAAACATCTTAAATAAGCTTTTAGGCAATGATTGATGACTTTAGTTTGCCCATCTAATTGTGGGTGATATGAAGTACTTATTTGGAAATGCGTGTGGCTTAGTTGAAATAATTCTTTGCCAAAATGCACTTAGAAAATTTGAAATCATGATTTAAAAAAAAAAAAGAATAGGCATGTCATGAAGCCTAACTATTTCTTTACAAAAAAGACCAGCCACCAATTTTGCAGTATAAAGATGAGATAGGGCCATAAAATGACCATATTTGCTAAGCCTATCAACCATTACCAGATTAGTGTCACAATGCTTGAATTTAGGAAGACCAATTATGAAGTCAAGTGAGATGTCTTCCTGCACCTTCTCTAGAATAGGAAGATGTTATAAAAGGCCAGCTGGAGGAGTTTGATATTTATTTTGTTGAACAAAGATCTTGACATCATGTTTTTAGCAAGGCTAGAAAAAGTTATCTAAAAGTCATTTTAATGTTTTCAAAAAGCCTCCATGTCCTTCAGTTGGTGTCTCATGTGCTTTAGCTAACAACTTGGTGCACAGAGTAAGATGTCGTGGAATGACTAAGTAGCCTTTAAAGAAGACCTTGTTATCCCTTACTTAAAAATTTGGGTTAGAGGTAGGATCTTATCAAAGAGTAGCCATAATTTCCTATGTACAAGGATCCTGAGCTAATGCATCCTGTAGGTCCATAAATTTTAAGGAAAGAGGCATGATGAGATTAAAAAAATTAGCACACTGTGGTCATCTTAATAAGGTATATGCTCTTGTGTTCTCCTTTCATGCTTTATAGAGAATTGTAAAGTTAAATGCAAAGAGCTTCATGATAATACGCTACTAGAAATTGGTGGTTATCTCCTAGCAAGTAATGCTTCTATTTTTGTAAAGCTAGAACTAATGCCAAAAGTTTTCTATTGTAAGTAGACTTAAAAACAATTAGAGAAAGAAAATCTCTTACTAAAATAAGTGATTGGATGATCACATTGCAATAGAATAGCTCCCATTCCATCTAGTGATGCATCATACCTAACTGTGAAAGGCTTGTTGAAATAGGGTAGTTGTAAGATTAGGACCGAGGTCAATGCTTTCTTGAGTTGTTGGAATGTTGTTTTTGCCCTAAAAGACCAGTGAAAAGCATTATTTTTGGTTAAATTTGTTAGGGGACGAGCTATTAGCCTATAATTCTAAACAAAATGACTGTAATAGTCAGTCAAACCAAGATATCCTCATATTTCTTTAATACTACTTGGTTGAGGCCATTCTAGTATAGCTGTGATTTTATTAGAGTTAATTCCCACACCTACAAAAGAAACCACATGTCCTATAAAATGCACATGTGGTTGTCCAAATAGATAGTCCTTGGCATTTTCATAAAAAGAATTTCTTTGTAACACTCTGAGAGTGATCTACAAGTGAGTTTGATGATGGTGGGGAGTCGAACTATAGACTAGTATGTCATCTTTGAGACAGGGATGAAAGAGGTCATTTATGATAGATTAAAAGGTAGATGGTTTATTAGTGAGGCTGAATGGCATAACAACAAACTCATAATGCCTAGAATGAAAGTGAAATGCCATCTTATGGATGTCTACAAGTAGTACACAAATTTGATGAAGCTGAAGCATAGGTCAATCTTGGAGAAATAAGAAGCTTCATAAAGTTCATCCAATAGTTCATCAATGTTGGGAATGGGATGCTTTTTAGAGATAGTAATTTGATTGAGATTGCAGTAGTCCACACCAAATCACTAAGTATCATTCTTTTTCTTTACCAACAAGACATGATTAGTAGGCTAGAGATAAGCCTAATGAATCCTAACTAAAGAAGCTCTACCATTTACTTCTTAATTTCATTTTTTTAATAATGAGGATAGCAGTAAGGGTGGATGTTAGGGGTCTTGGAATTTGGTTATAGTGTAATTGCATGAAAGTGATTGCAAAATAGAGGAAGAGATATTGGTTTTACAAATACATTGATATACTTTCTCAACAAATAGTGAAGAGTAAGTGGAGGAACTAATTGGGTACTACTCGTATTGCCTCACTTTGCTAGATATTGAAGGCGAGCCTCGAAACTTTCATCTTGGGTGACACCCTATAGCTTATATCAACAACCATTTACCTAAAATATCATAAACATTTATTCTAATTGGCTTGAACCATGTTGAGGGAAGCTAGGCATTTGATTCCAAGTACCAAGTTAGCCTCTCTAATAAAAAAGGGATAGTAATCTTTAGTAATAATCAAACCACAAAGTTTGATATCAATATATTTACATACCTTATTATATTTGATCACACTTCCATTCCCAATCTAGATTCTGGATGGTGGAATTTGGTGAAACAATAATTTGAATTCAGCTACTAATGCTTTGGAGATGAAATTACGGGGGAACCTATTATCAACCAAGAGGAGCACTTCATGTTCAGCAAACATAACTTGAAGTTTCATGGATGTGCCTAAAGATTTGCCCAACATAGCTTGAAAAGAAATTATACCTTGATTGGCAACATGGCCTTGGCTTTTGGCTTCCTAAGTGGTGTCAACGATGGGCTTTCCATTGTTAGTAATCTCTATTAGTGAGAATTGCTAGATTTACAATGATGACTTGGAGAAAATTTCTTATTACACTTGAAACATAGCCCTTTATCTTTGCATATTTGTTGTTCAATTTCCTAAGGATTTGGTTGCAACATGTTGGATTACATAAAGTTATTAGCTGTGTGTTGAGGAGAACGAGCAACATAACATTGTGTTTCTTGTGAAACCCACGTGGAAGAGGTGATAGGTCGGGTTTGAAAAGACCCAGTAGATCCTTTGAGCCTATGAATGGGTTGGGTCTTGGCCTCATATTTCATTGTTAGACTCATGGCCTTATAAACACTTTTAGACTTTTGAATCCTCACATTAGCTTTTAATTCTTCTTTAAGCCCATTAAGAAACACACCTAATAGGCAATGTTCTAGTCAATTTTTGACTCTAAAAGATTGCTTGGCAAATTCTTTTCAATATTCCTATATCATCCCGATTTGTCTGATGGCACAAGATATTCATAATTATTTTGAAACTCTACAAGACCCTAATTTTCTTGTAAGTCCTTGACTAACTTTTCCCAATATAAGATAGTATGTTCAGTATTAATCTAGGTGAATAAGTCTAGAGCATCTCTCTCTAAATACATAGTTGCAATATTGACCTTCAAATCATCTGGGGTTTGATGACAATGAAAATATCTTTTTGCTTTAAAGATCCAGCTGCATGGGTTAACCTTCACCAAATTTAAGAAAATCTATTTTAGTGCAAGGTAATCAAGAATGACCTTTGGCCCACCAAGGACTATTATGTTCATCATCTACATCATTGGCCTAATGGGTTTGCCTATGAGTATGAGTGCCCAAACTAGTTTCCATGGCTTTTCCTTTGTTTGGTATACCTTTGCTAGTTTCCATCTATTGGGAACTACTAGCATTGGCTTTTAATGCTACTACTTTTTTGCAGAATTGTCTATAATGTTTAGGCAAGATGCAATCAAGGATAATTGTTGTGTAATTGGATTAATGGACAAGGATGGACTAGTGGGTGGGTTGGTGGATTCATTGGGTGCAGATGAAGAGCATTTGGATACCATTTTGGATTGAACCAAGCTTTAATACCAAAATGATAAGAGTAGGAGTTGCAAATAAAATTTATCGAAATCGAGGTTTACTAGAGAATATGAGCAAGTATCTCAACTTATAAATTCCAATAAAGCAAGGAGAATCTCAAAAATACAAGAAGTCAAATATATTTTCTATCTATGCTAAACTGAACATCTAATATCCATTTATAATATTGGCATCCAATACAAATTAGAATAACCTAAACAAAATTAAATTAAACTAAAAAAGAAGTTTGAAATTGGTGCAAAGTGGTGCAACATAGGTCTTTGTATTGTTCCTTTCAATTTCTGCATCATGGGTGGGTGGGAGTACAACCCTTATTCCACCTCCCATATTTTCTCCATTAATTCTTGTCTCTAACTCATCTATGTCTCTAAAGAACAACTACGAGGCTAAGTCAAAGGCTGATTTACCATGTGCCCATTTCTTGGAGTAAGTGTGAAGGGGTACCTTACTAATTCACCAGTATAGGCATTTTGACAAGAGATGTGTGATGCATATGGCGTTCATCATGAGCCTCCAAGTGGTAGCCAATCATCTTCACACATGGTTTTGAATGAAAGATAGAATGCTTTAGGAGACCAAATCATTGCTTCAAGTAATTCTATAGATGGTAATTAAGTTTTACATATTCCTAATTTACAATCTTGGAACCAACTAGTGGCAACAATGATATTAATGAAGATAAAATATGGAGAAATCAAAAAAGAAATGAAGGAGTAGAATTGTGGAATAACCTTGTCCTACATTGGTTAAAGCTAGAGAAAGAAGGAGAGTCCCTAACTATAAATAAGGAGTGAAATGTACGTTGGCTTGTATGTCTTTTATATTAGATCAATAGGTTATTAATATTAAGCTTATTTTTAGACTAGTTTTGAATTAGGGATGAGCACGGGTCAGGATGGGCCAGAATTTGTTTCAATTCGAGTCGCAACCCAATTTCAACTTCAGGACAAAAAATTCATCTCGGGCCCGCCCCAGCCCGGCATTATTATAATCGGGCTAGGTTTGGACCGAGTCAGGCTAACGGGCCAATTTTTTTTTTAAGAATTTTTTTTAAAATTTTAAAATTTATATTTTTATATTTGCTCAATGATTTTGGGCATATAACCATTTTTTAAATATAATTTTTTAAAATTTATGCAATGGATATAAAAAATATGAACTCAAGAGAGAAAATAGGAAAAAATGCAAATATAGTAACTAAAATTTGAAAAAATATGCAATTTTTAATTTATTTTTCTTACATGAATGTGATAATTATATTTAGGAGAATTATAACATAAATTTTAACCCCTCTAGTTATTTATAATTTATAAAATATATTAAAAAAATTTCAGGTAAAATTATAAAAAGACCCTTAAAAAAAGAATTCTCTTCAATTTAGTTTCTATCTTTTTATATATAAATATATATATATATATAGACCTCATGTTGGGCTAGGCCCGATAGGGCCAAAAAGTTATCCCAAATCCTTCCTACTCGTCCTATAGTTTACAGTCTAAACTCTTAAGTAAACTCTTTTATTCCTTACAGAGAGTGATGGGACCAAAGAAGCAAGGAACTGAGCTGCTTCCTCCCTCTCTTTATCAGTTGAGCTCGTTCCTCTCACTATCACTCGAGATCTTGAGTCTTGAGCTCCTTCTTCCTTGCCCCATATAAGACCCTGAACACATGGATTCCTTTAAGACTCCAACAGTCTAAGCAATGGCCTGAGACGGATAGCTAGACAAAATCTTGTCCTAACCAAAAGTACTATCTGGACCTGACTTTATTTCAATTTTTTTTTTTTAAATTTTCCCAACCAGTCCCAGCCTGATTGTGCATCGGGCCAAGACGGGCCAATGGGATCGGAACAACTTTGTATACCCCTAGTTTAAACTGGTTTTTGATTGGATTTAGACTAACTAATTTTTTGGATTGATCGGATTGAACTAGAGATTGGTTTGTTATAATGATGATAATCAACAACACTAGTTAAAAAAATGATTTATCTCTTGATATTTAATTCTAATTATCTCACATTCACTTTTTTAAATTCATTTCTTCTCAATAAAGTCTATTTTTTTAAAAATAATTTGTCTTTTTAGAAAAATAAAATTATTTAATTGTTTTCATTATCATATTAAGAAAAAAATTACAATTTTGTGTTTAAACTTAGTCTTATTTTAGTTATAAGAAGTTTTTGTATGTAAGAGGTTTTTGTAAGATATATCAAAATATAAAAAAAACTCAATGAAATCAAATGTAAATTTTAAAATAAGAATGTACAAATATAATTTAGTGCAACCTTAAGTTAGCGTAATTTACTCTAAAAGAATCAGGAAGTACAGTAATAATTTGACTATTTGTAAACAATAGTAATGTGCTTGGAAACAGAGATAGTAGACCCTCGTACTTTAATACACTGGAAGTAAATTCTTTCATCCATTTTAAAAATATTTATTGGAGACTTCGTTCACACATATTTGAAAAAAGGACCCTGTGGCATGTTTTGATTGGTTAATGCTTTCCACAAAAAAAAAAAAAAAAAAAAATATATATATATATATATAAAAAGACATATTAAATAAGAGTAATAATTTTGGATAAAAAGGTGAGAGAAGGAAATAATTACCTTTAAATTACAAATCAATAATTAAAATTAATGCAAAAAAATTAAGGAAAATATTTATTCCACATTTTAAAATAATTTTTGCATTATTTTCAATTGTTAAATTGTGATTTAAGAGTAATTATTGTTCCCTCTGGCTTAATATGTCCCATATTTTCATTAAATGCATAATAGAAGGCGAATGGAAGGGTTTACTTTCAAATATGCTAAGATACAAAGATTTAATATCCGAAAAGACATAGTAGCTATTTGCAAATAAATTGAAGTATAAGGCTCTCTATGCATTTTTCCCGATTAAATGTTGTTGAAGCAATCTCTTTGTTATTCTTGATCGTAAATTAGGAAAGCTATAACTGATTTTACGAGGAAATAAGGAAGCACTTTCTTTGGCTTCGGTTAAGTCACTCCCTCTTAATTCTTACAATATCACTTAATTTTTAACTAGGAGAAAAATATATTTTTTCATTATTAGTAGTTAAAATAAGATGGATTAAGAACAAGAAATCAATAAAATGATATGATTTTAACCTAAAAAAAAATGATGTCGTTAAATATTAAAAAAATATTTTTAAAAAAACGAAAACAAAGTAAAGTAATTTTTTTATTATTAGTAGATAAAATAGAATAAAATAAAATAAAATACAATAATGATCACCCAGTAAAATTTCCAATCCTAATGAGACTGTTTTCCCGCTTCCCGTATTCGAATGTAAGTCTACTGCCTCGTAATATGTGAAGGGCTTGGAGGCTTTCGACTGTTCATAAGTATCGCGCAGTTTTGTTTGCTATTGCAACACTTCGTGGAATAATCTGTTATAATTATCATACGCTTGCATCTATTTGTCATTCATTTTCTGTATGTTTTCCTGTTATAGAGTTGAATATGTTGAATTATATCTTCAAATTACTCTATTTGATTTTGTTGCTAAGGTTCAGTCGCGCAGGGAAACAAATGGAGCATAAAACCCTAGGCAAAGATGAACAAGGCGATGGAATTAGTAAAACAGAAGATACAATTGTAGACAAAATTCAATCAGAAAAAACAAGATTTTCTGATGTCCCATTAGGTTTTCTAACGGAGATTGCAAATCATTTAAACCTATTTGATTATTGGAATTTCAGGGCTGTGTGATAGGATTGTCACCTAGCAGGCCCTAGGCTCCAACGAAAGCAAGCTTTGCAGAAGTTGAAGTCTTTCCATTCATCGCCTTGGCTCATTTTTCCCACCAACAACGATGAGTCTGCTTTCAAACTCGTTAATCCTATCCATGGTAATAGTTTTTATCATTGTTGTATTATATGATTCTAAAGTATATATGGCACACAAATAAAAAATTGATAAGTATAGTATCCTTCTCCCAAAGAAGGAAATCAATTACTGATATAAAAAATTATTATATTATCTAAATTATCCAAATGAAATGAAGTTAATAAATGCAAATTTTAAATAATGTAATATTTTAAACAAATATTGACTATAAATGAAAAGGTTTTAGAATTTAGAATCCTTTCTTTATATCCTAAGTATAGCTTAGAATAAACTTTTGCAACTAAATTCAATTGGCATAATAACAATTCTACTAACATGAATGAAATTTTCTCTTGAGATAAATCATCATACTTATATTAAGTCTATATCTACTTTTATGATTATACGTCTAATATAAACTCATTACATACAAGGAATCAATGTAAGATAATATTTATAAATTGCTCAGCTGTAATTTATATATTTATAAAATTGTCATCTAAATTTAATGCTCCAATGATTTATATTGTGATTGATTTCTTGATTCTCTCGCAATAGATCAAATAAACGGTGACCGGTCATTCATAAATAAGAGAAAAAGAACAATAGATTAAACTAATTAAAATATTCATAAGAGAATTCTAAGTTTAACTCAATCTATAAACAAATTTATCAAAATTCTAAATAAAAGATTTAGCTCCATATGATGTTTATCAATAATAAAACAAAACAAATTCATTATCTAAATACTAAAAGAAAAAAAAAAGTTGAGAATGAGTAACAATGAGCAAGGGAAAATTGTTGATAGACTTTTTCTCAAAATGTTATCAACGAGGGAACTTAATGAGCAATTAGGAAAGGTATATTTCCCTCATTAATTAATGATTAATGTATAATGAGGAACATATGCCTCACTTTTTCCTTAGTAAACCTTGCTGAGTTGATTTAGCAAGGGAATAATAAGTGAATTTGCTCTCACTAAATATGCAATTACTTGTAGTGGTTTTATAAAGGATCCTTTTATTATTTAGATGGAGTAGGAAACTTGTCAGTTCTAAACTTGAAAATCATTGGGGCATTGGATGGTGTGTTCTTTTCAATCCTATAAGGCCTTTAGACCTTTTTGTCAATGTTTCTTAGTAGAATGTGATGGGAAGCTCATGTCAATATTTCAAAGTCACATCGAAGAGTGGTAATTAAGAATTTTTAGCTTAAATTTTGCAACAATGAGTTGAAAAAGAGTGGAAAGCTTAGGAAATCATGTGACTTATGTTTCTTAAACTTCATCTATTTCTAAAGAAGCAAAGATTACAAGTATAGACCATAGTAGTAGAAATCTTCTGATTCACGATTTGGGACACATGATCTGATGCGATTACATATGGAAATGATACATATCGTGTAATGAATCGGGAAAAAGCCAGAATCACTGGAATTGTGCGCATTACATCAAAAATGGCAATTCACAACAATCTAGCTATTCAAAAAATAACAGCTGCGTCGGGTCATGAACTTGGGTCCTTCGTGACCTGACGCAACCCATTTAGCTAGAGAAGACGGCACTGTTTCGTTTATCAATTTTATCTCATTGAAACGGTGTCGTCGATGTTGCAACCAATAATTTTAAAGGCAAAACCTCTGGAATCTAGCCAAAGAATGAGACAAATACATGATTCGTGATTCGTGCAGTCAAATTCACTTTTATCTGCATTCCTTAGCCGTGTTCCAAACGACATAGGGTGTATCGTTTGACTTAAAAGCTCCAATAACTATTCCTATTCCTATATATATATATATATATATATAAACCTAAACATTTAAAGTTTAAACCCTATTTAATATTCTAATTTGCCTGTGCCGCATGCAACATTAGACGTACTGTTTGTCTTTGCAGCAAGTCATAAAAATTACTAGTTTTTCCCTTACAATTTCTTAGTTTTTTCCTTACAATTTCTTACTTCTTTCTCTTATAATTAAGTTATGGCTCTAAAAAAGATGGTGAAGAAGAAAGATGTTACTTGGGATCACTGCAGGTCACTTGAGACTCGGTTACATGTTAAATGTAATTATTGTCCTAAGATAATATGGGGAGGAGCATATAGGATGAAACATCATTTAGCTAGGATATACAAAAAAAGTTGTGCCTTATGAACAAGTACCAGAGGAGGTAAGAAATTTATTTTAAGAAAATTTTAGATGATATGAACAAAGATGATCATGTTATTGATTGCTTTGATGATAAAGGAAATCAAGAACATGATTTACAAAATAAAGGATCCATAGAAGCTTTTATAGTAAAAAGGAAAGGAGGAAGTGGCTCTAGCTCTAAGCCTATGAAACAACAAACTATGAATGCAATGGTAAATGATAGAGATCAGGTAGTTAGAGATATCTGTAGATGCATATATGACAATACATTACCATTTACTTTGGTAAAGAATCCATTATTTATTAATATGATGAAATCAATTAGTGAATATGGCAGAGGCTTAAAACCACTTACTTATCATAAAGTAAGAGTTTCATTCTCGAAGAAAGAGGTTGATCTTGTTAATACCAATTTGGATAAACATAAAGTTGAATGGAAGAAAACTGGTTGTACATTAATATCAGATAGATGGATCAATGGAAAAGGTAGGTCTCTTACTAATTTTCTTGTTAATAGCTTTAAAGGAATTGTGTTTTCAAAATCTATTGACACCAATAGTTTCATTAAAGATGCTGAAAAAATGTTTGAATTATTGGATGAGATGGTGGTGGAAATCGGAGAGGAAAATATGGTCCAAATGGTAACAAACAGTGCCTCGGCCCTTGTATATACAGGAAATAAGTTGATGGACAAAAAGAAAGCAGCTCTTTTGGTCTCCTTGTGCTGTCCACTATCTTGATTTGATTCTTAAAGACATCAGTGACATTACGGTATTCCATAATACCATTGAAAAGCAAAAAAAATTACGACTTTTATTTTTAGGCACACTTGGGTAATTTGTTTAGAAGTTATTTTGAAGGAAAAGAGTTAGCTAGACCAATAATGACAAGATTTGTCACATCTTATTTGACAATGAAGTCCATTTTAGATCAAAAGATTACACTGCGATCCATGTTTGCATCAGAAACATGGGCTAAAAGTGCATATGCCTCTAAGAATGAAGCAAAAATTATGGAAGATATAGTTCTAGCTGATTCAAGGTTTTGGAAGTCTATCAAGTATTGCTTGAATTATGTGTCGCCTCTTGTGAAAGTTCTTAAGACTTGTGGATGGTGATTCAAAACCGACAATGGGATATATTTATAAGGCTATGGATAGAGCAGAGGAACAAATAACAAATAATTTTAATAATGTGAAAAGTAGATATAAAAAAATATGAGAAATTATAAACAAGTGTTGGGATTATCAACTCAATAGGCCTTTTCATGCAGCAGTATATTTTCTAAATCCTAAGTAAGTTTTTCTAAAAAATAATTTTAATTTTTATGTAATATTATTATTTTATGTTTTATTCATTATTATATCTTGCTTTATTCTAATAACTTAATAGGTTCCATTATGATCCAAAGTTTGACCTGCATATTGAGGTGAATGTTAGATTATACAAAATATTAGACAAGATGTGTCCTAATATTGAGACTCGAGTCAAAATTGATTCTCAAATTGAAAAATTTGACAAAGCAGAGGGACTCTTTGGATATAGCTTAGCAATTGCAACTAGAGACAAGAAGCAACCTGGTAATTATTCATTTAGTAATATAATTTATTACTTTATTTATTTTAAACATTATATATAGTAATTAATTAAATTTTTATTTATATATATACATTTGTTTTGCTAGCTTTATGGTGAAATAGTTTTGGAGAAGAGTATAAAGAGTTACAAACACTTGCCATCCGCATCTTAAGCCTCACTTGTAGCATTACGGGATGTGAGAGGAATTGGAGTGAATTTGATCATATCTACTCTAAGAGAAGAAGCCGCTTAGAGCAACAAAGGTTGAATGCTTTTGTATTTGTTAAATATAATCTTCAACTTGAGATTAGACAAAAGCAAAAGGAGGAAAAAGGAAATACATATGATCCTATTTGCTTATCAGATCTTGAATCTGATGATGAGTGGATTATTAAACAAGAGGAGCCTTGCTTGGAAGGAAACTCTTGGATGGATATCCATGAGTGCTTCAAAATTGATGAAGGAGATCCTAGTAAAAAGAGAAAGATGGATATTGCACTTGCAATCTTAAACTTCTTTTTGTAAATTTTTAAATTAATTTCTCTCGTTTAGTCACTTACCTTATAAAATATAATTACATATGTGATATGTCTATTTTTAGGTCCACGAAACCTTAATGTCAATAAGAAAGATAAAGGAAAAGGCATTCAAATACAAGATAATGTTGTACAGGACAAAGGAAAAGGCATTCAGATACAAAATAATACTGAACAAGACATTGGAAATGATGATGACACTGAAGAAGAAGAAGAAGAGGATGAAGGAATCATCATATTGGATGATGATAAAAATAATAGTAATACTAATGATATTAGTCTCGATGAATAGGAGGATAATTATTTTTGAACTTGGTTATTTATGAGTTTTTTTATTAAAATTATCAATTAAAAGATAGTTACTAAATTTTGACTTATAAATTATAATTTTATTTTTTGAGACCTATAGTTAAATTTTTATCAATTTTCATTTAAATTTAATATTATAATTTTTTTTATGTATACAATTATATTATTTTTTTAATATGCATTTGAATCGTACTATTCGTTTGAATCATATGATTTGATATGATTTACAATTCAAAAATTAACTTTCTGATTCATGATTTGAATTGCGATTCGATTACTTTAGTATAGACAACAAGATTTACCTTCCAAAGTTTTATGGAAATAGCATTCTGTAACATTCTTTGAAGACAAGTTCATTTTGACGGTGGCATTACGAAGGACCTCTACTTTAGTAAGGAGCCATTATAGCTACTTAGATTGATGCATTCATATTCATAGTTAACTTCTTTTATCTTTTTTTTTTTAGTTGTCTTTGAAACAAAAAACTTGTCATGTTATAGTTGTATTTATTTTATGGCATGTAAATTGAAAATTTAGCTTGTGTGGTTTCTTTTATTGCTATTAGATTTATTTCGCAACAACAAATGCCTCTAAACCTATTTTGTTTAACAAAAGATACTTCTTGATGATCGGATTTTGTTAATTTGTTTTGATTCAATGTGAAATATTGGCTCTTGTAATTCCTTTTTTTTTTTTCTTTTTTGTATATGTAAAACTTTTTTAGTGGAATTTGAGTTGTAATATGTTATAATAGTTCTAGAATTTATAAATGGATCTATCAAGGAAAAATCCTAATAAAATCACTTTTGCAATCTTTACTTTGGAACTAAACATTTTCCAACCTAATTTTGGGTTTCAAATGGAATTTACAATGGAAATTGAAGATCCTAATGAGATTTTTTTTTGTTTGATATCAAAGATAAAATCAAATGCACTTCTAAGAGATTTGATAAGAATAGATGAAGCTTCCAAGGAATATGCCTTATACTCTACTCTCAGATCTATCCTTCAACACATCACCATTGCAATTGTATAAAGAGCATACAACAAGAAAATTCCTTTATTGATGGAAAATTTAGGTAATGTTGACAAACTTCTCTCCATATGATTGCCCCATTCGCATGAAAGATGTTTGTCGTAAACATACATCACTATTGGTTTTCATAGATTTATTTAATTTTTAATTTAGTTTATATAATTTTAAAATTTATGGTTGAATCCTTATAATTTCAATATATATATATACACACACATATATATTTCAATATATATATATTTCAATTGGTTTTTTCTTTTTCTTTTATCATTGAACTTTCATTAATCGACCATCAAATTATATTGACATGGTTGACACATTGCTATTTTGACATTCTAAATAAGTAATTATGCATGATTCATGCCAATAAAAGGAAGTAAAATTAGATGATGAAGTGAAATTTACTCACGTGTACCGCATATGACATGCCATATATTAAGTGTTTTAAGTAATGTATATTTAGAATATTAAGTTAGCACATAGTTAGTCATGTCACAAGAATTTAATATCATATTGACAAAAATTTAATGATATGAAATAAATTAAAATTTTTTAGATTATGAAAAATATAATTATAAATAAGTGAACCATAGAAACCAAATTAAAAATAAGATGAAATTGTGTAGATGAACAAAGTAATTTAACACTTGGTTTTTCTTAGATTATGGTTTGGTGTGAGGAATAAAAAGGTTGGTGTAGGATTCAATAAAAGAAGCATTCAATATATATATATATATATATAATATTTAAAAAAGCATTAAAAATACTGCTATTTAAATATTTTTTAATTAGTTTTTTAAAAAATTAGGATATTCATTAAATAAGTTCATAACTATTTTGGGTTTGGTTTCAAAGATCACTGGTTGAACAAGGAAGGAAGTTAGAGAGATATCAAAGAGACAATGACTCATATTAAAAGGTCTTAAAAAAGAAATATAATGGTAAGATAAAGTAAATACTATATCTCCTAGGCTTAGTAAGATAGAGCTAAGTGTATTATCTGAAGTCTTGATCTCATTGTTCATCTATCTTTCTCAATGTAATTGTAAAGGTCACTATTTTCAAAATTCATGAATGGTGTGCTAATGATGTCGTTTGATTAAGGTGGCTTGCAGTGTGCTAAGGTAGTTCTAGTCAGAGTAACTTAGGTAACTTGTTGTGTCAATTCCTTAAGTAAGACTCGATGAATGGTAACTTTTGAGTCTTTTGGGCCTTCTAGAATTGGATTAGGCCAAATTAGGATGATTTGGTTGTCATAGCTAGGAGGCTCCCATAATGCTTGTCCCCAAGTCTACTAGTGAAATAGCATGCTAAAGGGGCTTAGAGTAGTATATTTGCCTTAGTTGTCATGTGATTAGTCTTGGCGGTGGCACCACTTCACATTCACATGATTCATCACCATGCAACTTTATAACCAAGAATAACATAGGTATTTATTATTATGCAACTTTATAACTAAAGGTAATAAGAACATTTATCACTACACAAATTCATAATTGAAGAAAAAACGATGATTAAACTACTATATTTAAGTTAGAAACTTATTACCTATTTGGACTTTTTGACTAGTTGGGTTTGTAATGTCTAGTTTTCGTTAAAACGACGGAAATAGATACGTTTTCAAAGTAAGTCCTCTGAAATAAATTAGTTGAGATCCAAAAAAATTAGAATAATAATCTAGACATTAAATAATGAATTTAGGAGTCCAGAGGTCCCTTGAAATGGAGGCTAAAATGACCAGATGGAAATTTACGAAATAATTATGAAACATAATAGTATTTTCGTAATTTCGGGAAAATTTTAGAATTCTCATAGGAGGGTTTTTTAAATGGAAAATTTGAGTTCTCAGGGGTTATCATAGGCCCTCAAAATCATAGGAAGCCCCAAGACAGTTAAACCCCCCTCTGGTGTATGTTTTTTAATGTTGGTTGACCTGAACTTTGACTTTTTCATCTGAGAAGGCTTTTGCTTCGATCTGAGTGATTCAAAAAGGATTTTATAAGATTGAGGACTTAAATTTCATGATGAAAGAGATGGTTATAAAAAAGGAGCTAAAATAGACCAGAAACAAAAATGCCAAGATTTTGGGACATAAATGAAATTTTTAAAAGAAATTGTTTCTTGAACCTTCTATAAGTTTCATGCCACTTCTTCTCCCTTCTCCATTTATACTTTTCTGCCCAAAAATAGAGAGAGAGACCAAAAAATTTAGGCGCACAAGAGAGTAGAGAAAGGGTGGAGAAAAATCCAAGATAAAGGTATGAAATCAATGGAATTTTTTAGTTTTTCCTTTAGCAAAGTTGTTCTTCTCCTTCTCCTCTTTCTTTTTATGGTTTTGTTGAAGTTTTTGGATCTATTTTGAGGGTAGAACAGAGGGGAGATTTTCCAAATTCAAAGGGAGAATCCAAGTAAAGGAAGGAGCATCTAAGAAAGGCTAGAAATCCAAGGTGAATTGCTACATTCTAAGCTTAGATCTTCTTGTTCCACTTCCCCTTCATTTGGCCTCATGTAAGATCAGCCAAGAGGAGTAAAATTTCTAGCTAAACCAAGGATGAATCTTAGGAAAATGAGGGAGGAGAACAAGAATATGTAAAAGAAACAACAAAATAACCATTAGATTTCAAGATAGAAAAGTTAGGGTTTCAAGTGTTCCTTTAAAATTTTGATTTGATTTAAGAATTCCTAGGCTTAAGATCTCTAGAAGGCTCCTCATATGCATCTTCCATCAAGAAAATAAAGCAAACTCACTTGGTGCCTCCTTGAAGCTAGCCTCGGCCTAAGCTAGATGGAGCACCAAGGGGAAGTTTTAAATTGTTCCAAGCTTGATTTTGAGTCTTATATGATGGAAGAGGGTGAGAGAAAGCCTTGGAAAAATTTTAGAAACCATGGATAGTGAGATAGTATCATAGGTTCCATATTATGGCTTAAAAAAGCAAATTCTAGCTAGGCTCCTTAATTTGATTGTGTGATGACTCTCAAAATTGATAATGCCTTAGTCATTTAAGCACTCAATTAAACTAAGATTGATTTAATATAGTATAGGTCAACCCTAAGTCATTCTTCCTAAGGAGCAATTTAGGGGTTAGTTAGATTGAATTTAGGTGATTATTTGATGCTTAAAATGTTATGCAATTCTAGAAAATTATCTCTACGCTAAATGCAAAATTAATTAAACTAAATGCATACAAATGGGGGGTTTTGAATTAAGAATTTAAATTTCAACTAAAAGAGAAAAACTAAACAAGTAATTATACTAGACTGCTCTAAATTGAAATTAAAATGATTGTAAAAATGCAAAGAACTAACAGGAGGCAACCAAGGTTTTGCAAGGGAATTTCGGCTCTTATCACTCACCAAAGATTAATTGAGACCAAGAGAAGTGATTAGATAATAGACCAATGCAGTTAGTTAACTTAATCCAACGATAGGAAACCCTAAGCTCAAATGCACATCACTTTACTTAACTAGGAAACCCTTAGCTAATTCAAGTAATTTGTAAGTAATTAAGCCAATTAAACTTATCAAATCCTTTAACCATTGGATTCAATTAATTCTGGAAAATTTAGTTTTAATTACCTAATTGAACAATTAAGCAACTATACTACCCAATTCAATAATCAAGTAGTGCAAGAGACCAAGATATGCAATTAAAATCATAATATTAATCAAATCAATGCAAGAGAACTCAAACATCAATCCAATCAACATTATAAGGTCTAGAAACCAAAATTTCAGCAGTTACAAAACATAATTCCAATATCAAATAACACCAATTCCAATTAAAATCCAAGATAAAATCATTGTCCAACCTAAAACTAGGTCTCAACATTAAATCCACATAGAAATTCCTAAAACTAGAAAATCCCCAAGTTCTTAAAATCGAAAGAGGAAAAAGGTTGGAAGAAAAGAACTCCCCAATGGTCTTCAATCCATTTAATTCAAGAGCTCAAGCCTTCCTCCTCCATGCTCCACCTTGGTGCTACCCTTCCTTCCTTAAGTTGCCATGGATTCTGTTTCTTTACACTCCTTCAAGCTCTCTGCCATGAAGAGATGATGAAGGAAAATAAATGGATGATGGTGGTAATGTGTTGGGAGGCCGACGTGTTGGAGAGAGGAAGGAATTTGAATGATGGTGGGTCCAGCGTTGACTCTTCCTCCAGTAGGTGCATCTTTTCTGTGTGAAGTCCTCCAGGCGATGAATGAATGAAATAGCAGCTCCTTTCCTCTAGGTCGTTCCATCTATGAAGTCCGAAGAGGGAGAAATGAATAAGCTCCTGGTGCGTCGCTCTGCGTCAGTCCAAAAAAGGAGAAAATGAAGAAAATGGCAATTCGTCCTCCATGCTCCAGGTCTGGCATCCTCTCTCAAGTCCAAAAAAGCCAATGAAGAAGCAACCAAATTCCTTCTCCCCCCTGCCATCTCTCTGCGTCTGTGAAGTCCAGAGGCAAGAAAAGTCAAAGCAGCAATTCTCTCTTTCCCCTCTTTTTGGTGTCTCTCTTCTCTTCCCACAAGAAAACTCAATT
The DNA here is from genome assembly GCA_032878935.1 of Erythrophleum fordii. Classification (NCBI taxonomy): domain Eukaryota; kingdom Viridiplantae; phylum Streptophyta; class Magnoliopsida; order Fabales; family Fabaceae; genus Erythrophleum; species Erythrophleum fordii. Next base: position 162,114 of record JAVQMF010000025.1, on the reverse strand, counting down.
AACCTAATATCTTATTTACAAAAATTGCCATTATCAAGTAATTAATAAAAATAAAAAATTCTGCTCCAATCTTGACCCTTGATCCATTTTAAATCTTCAATTCACTTGCCCAAAAATTATCTTCACCATTGACTCCTAATTTATCTCCAAAAATTTGCACAAATTTAATAACTATTTTAAAGATTGAAAATATTCAACCCATCAAAGAAATATGAAAAATAAAATATTAGAAATTTAAATCCAAAAATTCTCCTAATTAATTCAAAATTATATTATTTTCTAAAATTGACTAAAAATTCAAATATTGTATAATAAATCCATTTAAGCTCAAATTAATCATTAAAAACAATAATAAATGTGGGTAAAAATATATAAAAATTAGCACTTATCAATTCCCTTACACTTATCTCTTTGCACTCCTGGGCAAAGCAAACCAAAATCAAGGAAAAACAAGAGGAACAAAACAAAATTGCAAAAAATGAACGCTCTAATCACAAGCCAAAAGTAAACCAAAACATTCAACATCTTTCTTATCCAAGTAATCATTACATGTATTAAGATTAAAGACATCATGGCAATTAACTTGACAAGAGAAAACCTAAGCTAGCAATCCCTTACCAAAGGTAATGTGTATATCACTCTCACTCAAAAGTGTTTAGGCTTGTATGTACACTCAAAACCAACCTATCCAAATCTCTTTTCAAAAGCTTGACAAAAATGTAAGCTCTCCACCACTAACAAGCAAATGCAAACATAAATCAAAAGGACTTTATTAGGTTGTACTGGGCTAAGGTTAAGAAAAAGGAAGGGTCAAATGATAGGAAAAACCAAAATTGAATACCTTAGGAGAATGAAAAGCAATGCCACATAAGAGAATATGGAATGAAAGAAACAAAACAAACAAAACTTGGATAGGGCCTTTATTCTTTTCTCTTTTTTTTTTATTACTTCTTCCTTTTCTATTTCTTTTTTTTTCTTTGAATATATACATTTATTCTTTCTTTCTTTCTTTTTTCATTTTTCTTCACAAAGACCCAAATTCCAACTATTTATATGTTTTTTCATCCAAAACAAGCAAATTAACATGCTAATCAACTCCCAAGACATTCAACAAGGGTAGGAAAAATATTTATTTTTAATGGCTATGGGTTTGGGTTAAAAGAAAGAAAGCAAATAAAGGCTCAAAGGGGTTAAAACAAGGGATAAAATGCATAAAAGGGTAGGATTTTTTTTTTTTAGCAAGATAAAAACAAAATGAATGCCTTTATCATTTCTATGCATGCGAATACACAAAATGTGGTCTTAAACAAGATTTAAGCCAAGCTCTAGAGCAAGAAATAGATAGGTGGTATATACACATGAAAAGAAATATGCAACAGGCTCAAAAATCTCACTATGTCATGACTACTAGCCTAGATCTACCTAAGTCAGAATAATTGCCATTTAGCTTTATCTACTTAAAACATGATCAATTACTCTTCAAATCAAGAATGTATCATACCCAAGCCACTTGAAGCTTGCAATTGTCACATTCAAAACAAATTTTTATAAATTTCCAAAAAAATTTCTACTTTTTTTTTTTTTTCAAAAATTTGCTTTTGACAACACTAAAAATAGTACAAACTAAAAACTCAACAAAACTATTTACAAGCAAAATTAAATCATCCCTCCCCCACACTTAAACAATGCATTGTCCTCAATGCATAGTAAATAGAGCAAATCATGGACAAATAACATCCAGCACATCCCAACTCAGTAATATGACAATGCAAAGTAAAAAAAGTAAAAGGAAGGAATACGACTAGGGCTATGTGGCATCCTATAGTGCAGTAACCTCCACTGCTTGAGTGGGGTATCCTTCATAGAATGGTTTCAAGTGGTGCCCATTGACCTTGAAGCATCTCTCGGTTGGCTCCCTTTGGATCTCTACAACTCCATAAGAAAAGACATTAGTGACAATAAAAGGGTCCTCTCATCTAGAGCGGAGCTTTCCAGGCATTAACTTCAATCTAGAAACATAAAGCAACACTTTTTGGCCCACTTGAAATTCTTTCCTCACTATAAACTTGTTATGGATAGCCTTGGTTCTCTCCTTGTAGATCCTAAAATTTTCATAGGCTTCTCTTCTTATCTCCTCAAGCTCTTGCAATTGTAATTTCCTTTCAACACTAGCACTAGTAAGATCTAGGTTGCACCTCTTAACTGCTCAATATGCCTTATGCTCCACCTCTATCGGTGAGTGACATGCTTTCCCAAAGACTATCCAGTATGGAGACATTCCAATAGGGCTCTTATATGCTGTGCGATATGGCCAAAATGCATCATCTAACCTCTTGCTCCAATCCTTTCGGTTGGGTTACATAGTCTTTTCTAAAATGAGCTTGACTTCTCTATTGGAGATCCTGCTTGGCCATTCGTTTGAGGGTGATACGGAGTAGCCATCTTATGCATCACACCATACTTGCTAAGCAAGTTTTGCATACTCCGATTGCAAAAATGAGTGCCTTGATCACTGATGATGGCTCTTGGAATCCCAAACCTACAAAAAATGTAAGACTTGACAAAAGAAACCACTATAGAAGAATCATTAGTACGAGTGGGGATTACCTCAACTCACTTTGACACATAATCCACAGCCAACAAAATGTAAAGATAGTTAAATGAAACAGGGAAAGGCCCCATAAAATCTAAAGCCCAAACATAAAAAACTTCACAGAATAAAAGGGGTTGCTGAGGCATCTCTTGCTTCCTAGAAAGATTACCCACAAATTGACATCTTGAACAATTTTTACAAAACACATGGGCATCATGGAATAGGGTAGGCCAAAATAACCCGCTAGCTAACACCTTCCTAGTAGTATGCTTAGCACTAAAATGTCCCCCACATGCAAGAGTGTGATAAAAATGCAATATGGACTCATGCTCATGCTCTGGAACACATTTCCTAATCACTTGATTACTACCTATATGCCACAAATCAGGATCATCCCATATATAGTACCTAGTCTCTCTTTTAAATTTATCTAACTGGTTTTTATTCAAATGAGCAGGCAAAACAAATGCAGCTAAATAATTGGTTATATCAGCATACCAAGGAACAGACATACCAACCACACAGAGCCTATCATCAGAAAAATTATGTAAGGGTGGAGAAGATGTTACCAAAGGTGTCTCAATCCTACTCAGGTGATCAGCTATCGTATTCTCTACACCACTCTTGTCACGGATCTCCATATTAAACTCTTGTATCAATACTACCCATATAATCAAGCGGGGTTTGGAGTCTGGCTTCTTGAACAAGTACTTGATAGCTGAATGATCTGTAAAGATGATCACCTTTGTGTGGATGATGTAGGATTAAAATTTCTCTAGCCCAAAGACAATTGCAAATAACTCCTTCTCCGTGGTGGTGTAATTAGCTTGAGTAACATCCATTGTTCTTAAGGCATAGGCTCTGACATGATGTCATTTCTCCACTCTTTGGGCAAGAACTGCACCTAGTGCATAATCTGAAGCATCACACAAAAGCTCAAATGGAAGGTTCCAATCAGGCTGCTGAATTATGAGAGGTGTAGTAAGTCTCTTTTTCAACTCATCCCAAGCACACTTGCAAGCATCATCAAAATTAAAACCTATATCTTTCTGCAGTAAACGAGATAATGACAATGCTATCTTACTAAAATCCTTAATGAATCTCCTGTAAAATCCAGCATGCCCAAGAAAAGAATGCACATCTTTCACACATCTTTCACATAAGAAAGATATGGAAAAGATGAAATGATATCATCTTTAGCTTTATCTACTTCAATGCCATCATAAGAAACAACATGTCCTAAAACAATTCCTTTCCTAACCATGAAATGACATTTCTCAAATTCAGCACAACATTATGTTTAATGCATCTTTCCAAAACCTTATCCAAATCAGCTAAGCATGCATCAAAAGAATCACCATAGACAGTGAAATGGTCCATAAAAATTTCCATGTAATGCTCAAGTAAATCAGAAAATATAAAAATCATATAACGTTGAAAAGTGCCCGGTGCATTACACAGGCCAAATGGTATGTGTTTATATGCAAAGGTTCCAAATGGACATGTAAATGTGGTCTTATCCTGATCCTTAAGTGCAATAAAAATCTAAAAATATCCTGAAAAGCCATCCAGAAAGCAATAATGGGATCTACCAGTAAGTCTCTTTAACATCTGATTAATAAAAAGGAGGGGGTAATGGTCCTTCCTAGTCACATAATTCAATTTCCTATAGTCTATACATACCCTCCAACTATTCTAGACTCTAGTAGGAACTAATTCACCCTCATCATTACGCATCACAGTAAGACCAGTCTTTTTCGGGACTACCTGAACTGGGCTAACCCATTGACTATTAGAAATAGGGTAGATTATACCTGTAGAAAGAAGTTTAGAAACCTTTTTCTTTACCATATCAAGAATTAGTGGATTAAGTCATCTCTGTGGCTATTGCACAGCTTTGGCACTATCCTCTAGCAAAATTCGATGCATGCATACATTAGGACTGATCCTAAGAATATCAGTGAGAGTCCATCCAATGGCTTTTATCCTTTGCTTAAGCACCTCAAGGAGGAAGATTTCCTCTTCCATGGCTATGTCACTGGCTATAATCACTGGTAACCTCTCATCTTCTTCCAAATAGACATATTTCAGTGAGTTAGGAAGTGGCTTTAACTCCAAAGAAGGAGCTTGCTCAGCTGAAGGTATAAGCGGCTTCAGATCAATGTCAACCAAACTAGAAACCTGCACTGAAGACTCCTAAACAGAAGAGGAGACTTTCCCAACTTGGGAATCATCAGTAGAAATAGTGATAGCAGAAAAATCAGGAAATACATCACAATCCACAGAATCATCAACAGAAGTAATACCATCAGTAGCACTCAAATCCAAAACAGAATCAGAAATAACCTTTACATTAGAAACATGATCAATACTAATTAACAACTCAGAATCAGGCAATGAATACATGTCAACTTCATCTATAGCATTAATCACACTAAGTAACTGAGAAAATCCATCTGAATCAATGGAAGTGGTAGATAAATGATCACTAGTACCACCACTACAATGATTAGGCATAGAAACATCATCTTTAGCATGTCTAGCACTCTCAACAAAATTAGTGAAAACATCAATATCAGCAAGATCTATACCAGTGCAAGCATTACAACCATCAATTTCAGGACATGAACAAGAGATAGAATCATCTAAACTAACAATATCACATGATCTACTCAGCATGCTATCTCTAAAGTCCATAGTAGTATCATCAACAAGCACATCAATAAGACTAACCCCTGCCTCAGCATAATCATCCAACGGGTGTCTCATAGAATCAAGTACATCAAATCTAATGATATTCCCAACAAATTCCATAGTCAAAGTACCAGTATGTACATCTATTACAGCCCTAGCAATTTTAAGGAAAGGCCTACCTAAAATCAAAGACGAATATCCCTTTTACCTAAACCTACTATCATCCATATCAAGAACATAGAAGTCTGCAGGGAATATGAAATCTTTACCTTAACTAGGACATCCTCTAAGACTCCTTCTGGGACTACACATCATCTATCAGCAAGGGAGGCAATCAGGCTAGTTGGCTTAAAATCTACTCCTTGAAGTTGAGAAAAGACTGATTTTGGCATAACATTGATTGCTGCTCCTAGATCCACCAAAGCATATGAAAACTCAATGTTACCAATGGTGTATGGTATGAGAAAACTACCAGGATCCTTACACTTCACTGGAATTGGTATCTGATAAAGAGAAGAGACAACTGCTCCTAAATCAACTTTACTGTCATGCTTAAGCCTTTTTTTTGTGGTGCACAAGTCCTTCAAAAACTTTGCATACTTAGGTACTTGTGCAACCAAGTCAACTAATGGAATATTGATCACCACCTTTTTGAAAATATCATAGACCTCTTTAAACATCTCTGCTTCCTTCTTTTTCCTCTCGGTCTTAGCTACCCTAGTAGGAAAGGGTAGAACCTGTCTACTCAATTCCTCCTCTTTCTTCTCTTACTCATCCTGTGGTGTCACTTGTGTTTTTGCTAAAGTGGGCTTATCCTGTGATGTAGAGGTGGAAGGAGAATCATCAATGATAGCATCCTTGTCCTTGGAAGCATAAGTGACAACAGGATCTGCAAAGGTGACCATCTTGCCACTTCTAAGATAGATAGCATTAACTCCACCATAATTTGGATTCTGTTGGGTCCCAACATTAGGATTAACTACCACTTGGGATGGAAGCTTTTCTAAACATTGACTCTGTATGTTACTAATTGCATTAGACAACTGCCCAATTTGAGTTTAAAGAGTTTAAATCCCTTATCTATCCTGCAAATCCTTTTGTTAATGTTCCTTCTCTGTTTGGTCTAACCTATCCATCAAAAGCTTTATCATAGTATCCATCTTGTTTTCTAACCTTGAACTCTCTTCTTGAATAGGCATAATTTGCCTAACTAGTTGGAACACCTGACCACTAGAACTAGGACCCTAATTGAACCAGGGTTGCTGAGGTTGGCCACTACCATATTTAAAAATTGGGTGATCACGCCATCTAGGATTATATGTAGTAGAATATAGATCATATTTCTAGCCACTTTGATTCATAGGCTTAGAAGGATACACAGCATTGTAAGGCTCAGCTTTATCATTCAAGAATGGGCAAGCATTAGTAACATGAGTAGCTAATGAGCAAATAGAGCAAAGTGAGCCAATTAGAGCTAAAGAGCTCGGTTGCGGGGTGAAAGAAGTAGAAGATCCCATAGAATTGGCCATGTTGGAAGGATTATGCAATTAGAGCATAGCCATTTTCTCCATAACAGATGCAAGCTTATCTATTTTTCTCTCAAGACGAGACTTAAAAATTGAGGAATATGACCCAACTTCATTTACTCTAGCTTGTTGTCTAGTACCAAATTACTGAGTATTCTCAACTTTCTTTTCAATCAATTCCCAAGTAGCATTAACAGTCAAGTGAAGAAGAGCACCTCCAGTAGTAGAATCTAATAAATCTCTCTCTAGCGGCAAAAGACCTTCATGAAAGTATTGTATCAATAAAGTATCTGGGATCTGGTGATGAGGGCAACTAGATAGCAACGTCTTAAACCGCTCCCAATACTCATGCAAGGACTCCTCAAGCATTTGTCAGCAACCACATATTTCCTTCCTAATAGAGGAAGTGCGAGATGCTAGAAAATACTTCTCCAAAAACATCTTCTTAAGTTGGTCCCATGTAGTTATGAATCCAGGGGGTAGTCGAAGTAACCAATTCTTAGCAGACCCCTCTAAAGAAAATGGGAAGGCATGCATCTTAATCTGATCCTCAGACACACCACTAGGTCTCATAGCAGTGCAAATCATATGAAAAGTCTTCAAATGATTGTATGGATCTTCACCTATAAGTCTATTAAATTTAGGAAGTAAGTGTATAAATCTAGGTTTCAACTCAAGATCAGTATTAATATCAGAATAATTAATGCACCAATTTTGAAAATACAGATAAGGTAAAACTAACTTTTTAATGGTCCTAGCAAGAACATTATTATCAGCATTGACATCAGTATGCTCTAAACGTGCCTGATTATTTATATTTCCCTCATTATCTTCCATTTTAGTTTCAGAATAAGAAGAATCAATAGATGACTCAACAGAACAAGATTTGGAAGAACTACTACCTACAAGATTACTAACTTTAACTCTTCTTTGCTGATGAAATGTCCTCTCAATTTCAGGATCAAAGTCAAACAACTTTTTAAAAGAAGATCGAGTCATACAACATCAACAAAGTAGGATTAAAGTAGTAAAAAAAAAATATTCAAACTACCAAAGAAATAAATTCAAAACAACCTAAAAGACTCAATACACACTAGGGAACTTAGAAAACACTTAGAAAACACAAGAAAAATTGCACAAAAATTCAAAAAGAAAATATGGAAAAATTAGAAAATTAAAGAAAAATTCACAAAAATAAAAGAAAATTCAGAAAAGTGGTCAAAATGATTGAATTTGCCCTAAAAACACTAGACCTAATACCAAAAGGTATGAGTCTTACTCAGAACACCCAAAAATCTTAGAACACCAAAGATTAGAATTTTCTGGGTAAAGACAAATAAAATTCCAGAATAGAACACTTAGGAAAATTCAACCGAAATGACAAAATCAAAATGAAGAAAACAGGGGAAAACACCTAAAAAATCAAACCTAAACCATTGCTCCCCTGCAACAGTGCCAAAATTAATGATGCTTTAGTCGCTTAAGCACTCAATTAAACTAAGATTGATTTAATATAGTATAGGTCAACCCTAGGTCATTCTTCTCAAAGAGCAATTTAGGGGTTAGTTAGATTGAATTTAGGTGATTATTTGATGCTTAAAATGTTATGTAAATTCTAGAAAATTATCTCTACACTAAATGAAAAATTAATTGAACTAAATGCATGCAAATTGGGGGTTTTGAATTAAGAAATTAAATTTCAACTAAAAGAGAAAAACTAAACAAGTAATTAAACTAGACTTCTCTAAATTGAAATTAAAATGATTGTGAAAATACAAAGAACTAACAAGAGGCAAACGAGATTTTGCAAGGGGATTTCGGCTCTCATCACTCACCAAAGATTAATTGAGACCAAGAGAAGCGATTAGATAATAAACCAATGAATTTAATTAACTTAATCTAAGGATAGGAAACCCTAAGCTCAAATGCACATCACTTGACTTAACTAAAAAACCCTTAGCTAATTCAAGTAATTTGTAAGTAATTAAGCCAATTAAACACATCAAATCCTTCAACCATTGGATTCAATTAATTCTGGAAAATTTGGTTTTAATTACCTAATTGAACAATTAAGCAACTGTACTACCCAATTCAAGAATCAAGTAGTGCAAGAGACCAAGATATATAATTAAAATCATAATCTTAATCAAATCAATGAAGAGAACTCAAACATCAATCCAATCAATATTATAAGGTCTAGAAACCAAAATTCCAGCAGCTACAAAACATAATTCCAATCTCAAATAACACCAATTCCAATTAAAATCCAAGATAAAATCATTGTCCAACCTAAAACTAGGTCTCAATATTAAATCCACATAGAAATTCCTAAAACTAGAAAATCCCTAAGTTCTTGAAATTGAAAAAGGAAAAAGGTTGGAAGAAAAGAACTTCCCAATGGTCTTTAATCCATTTAATTCAAGAGCTCAAGCCTTCCTCCTCCATACTCCACCTTGGTGCTGCCCTTCCTTAAGCTTCCATGGATTCTGTTTCTCTACACTTCTTCAAGCTTTTTGCCATGAAGAGATGATGAAGGAAAATAAATGGATGATGGTGGTAATGTGTTGGGAGGCCGACGTGTTAGAGAGAGGAAGGAATTTGAATGATGGTGGGTCCAGCGTTGACTCTTCCTCCAGTAGGTGCGTCTTTTCCATGTGAAGTCCTCTAGGCGATGAATGAATGAAACAGCAGCTCCTTTCCTCCAGGTTGTTCTGTTTGTGAAGTCCAAAGAAGGAGAAATGAATAAGCTCCTGGTGCGTCCCTCTACGTTAGTCCAGAAAAGGAGAAAATGAAGAAAATGGCAATTCGTCCTCCATGCTCCAGGTTTGGCATCCTCTCTCAAGTCCACGTCGGCCTCCTAACACATTACCACCATCATCCATTTATTTTTCCTTTATCATCTCTTCATGGTAGAGAGCTTGAAGGAGTATAGAGAAACAGAATCCATGGAAGCTTAAGGAAGGGTGGCACCAAGATAGAGCATGGAGGAGGAAGGCTTGAGCTCTTGAATTAAATGGGTTAAAGACCATTGGGGAGTTCTTTTCTTCCAACCTTTTTCCTCTTTCAATTTCAAGAACTTAGGGATTTTCTAGTTTTAGGAATTTCTATGTGGATTTAATATTGAGACCTAGTTTTAGGTTGGACAATGATTTTATCTTGGATTTTAATTGGAATTGGTGTTATTTGAGATTGGAATTATGTTTTGTAGCTGCTGGAATTTTGGTTTCTAGACCTTATAATATTGATTGGATTGATGTTTGAGTTCTCTTCATTGATTTGATTAAGATTATGATTTTAATTATATATCTTGGTCTCTTGCACTACTTGATTCTTGAATTGGGTAGTACAGTTGCTTAATTGTTCAATTAGGTAATTAAAACCAAATTTTCCAGAATTAATTGAATCCAATGGTTGAAGGATTTGATGTGTTTAATTGGCTTAATTACTTACAAATTACTTGAATTAGCTAAGGGTTTTCTAGTTAAGTCAAGTGATGTGCATTTGAGCTTAGGGTTTCCTATCCTTAGATTAAGTTAATTAAATTCATTGGTTTATTATCTAATTGCTTCTCTTGGTCTCAATTAATCTTTGGTGAGTGATGAGAGCCAAAATCCCCTTGCAAAACCTTAGTTGCCTCCTGTTAGTTCTTTGCATTTTCACAATCATTTTAATTTCAATTTAAAGCAGTCTAGTTTAATTACTTGTTTAGTTTTTCTCTTTTAGTTGAAATTTAATTTCTTAATTCAAACCCTCCATTTGTATGCATTTAGTTCAATTAATTTTTCATTTAGTGTAAAATAATTTTCTAGAATTTGCATAATATTTTAAGCATCAAATAATCACCTAAATTCAATCTAACTAACCCCTAAATTGCTCCTTGGGAAGAATGACCTAGGGTTGACCTATACTATATTAAATCAATCTTAGTTTAATTGAGTGCTTAAGCGACTAAGGCATCATCACTCTAAGAGGCTTAAAAGGAATCAAAAATCATAAATGAATGAAGAGAATGGAGCAAAGATCATGTTTTCATGGGGTTGCTTCATTAGGTACATTATGGGACCATAAAAGAGCCATATGAACCACCTAGTTTTTCTAATGAATATGTAGTTTTCAAATTTGGTTCAAGAGTATAATTGGCTTCTATATTATGTGTTTAAGCCAAAGGAAACAAACCCCACCTTCTTGTGATTGTGTGGCCATGGGAGAGAAATCAAATCCAAGAAGAAAAGTGTGTTTGTGTAACAAAGGTAGCTTTCTCTTCTTTTTTTCATGTATGAGCGGATGTTTGCCTTGTCTTGGATGTGTGTATGTATGTTTTGAGCCATTAAAAATGTCTTAGCATGTATCTAATTGTCATGGTACCATGATGTTGCATTATGTCTTCAAATAATACTTTGTGACTTTGCTTTGATTTGCTTGAGTGTGGTGAAGCCAAAAATCCACTAGCTATGGTGAGGATGAGCTACGAACCCTCAAGAATAGTTAAGATAAAGCCAAGAGTCTCCCAATAGTAAAGCCTAGTTCAAAGCCTTTAAGAAAATGGGTGAGGCAAGTCCAAAATCCATAAAGAGAATGGGTGATGCTAAACCACTTATTTGGCAAGCCTATGTATGTTTTGTATGGCTCCTTGAATACTAAGAATGCTTCTTGAATGATTGCATACTTCATGATAGTCATGCATACATTTCTAGACTTGGATTTGCATTCTTTATGTATGGTTGAAAGGGAGAAGAGCTATTTGGATTCCTAAAATCTCATTCCTTCCTCCACACATTCTAACATGTCTAGGTGGATCAAATGAGCCAAGAAATGGGAGCCACCAAGCTTGAAGAAGAAAGTTTGACAACCAAGTGTGTGAAAATACTAATTTGTAGCCATATGAGTGGCATATGATGTAATATATTATTGTATATGTTGTATGACTTCATGAACATATGTAAATATGTAAATGTATCATGTACAAATGAGATTTGATGCCATATGTACAATATTGCATAGTTTGGATATTAAATGGCAAGAATTAACTTATGTAGTCTTGTGTATATCTTGGGGTGGATGAGTAAGTTTATGAAATCTAGATTTTTGTACCTCTGAGACATATTTGGTAGACCATTTTGGTACTTTCTCATGTACTCAAGTGGCCATGGGAGCCATGGAACCAAATTTGACCCTCTTGGACCCCGTTATGAGACATAAAAATGACTATCTTGCAACTCAATAACAAAATCTAACCAAATAAACTAATTTGCCCATGAAATTTGGCATGTATATAGATATTGTGTAGATATTTTTAGAAAGTCAAAGACTAGATTATTTGAAACTTTTTGGAATTAATTATAATTTTTCAAAATTGGCATTTTTTCTGTTGAACTGATATAAATACTATTTATATGGTCAGTTTCTTATACTATGTCATTCAAGAGTCAAATGGTGTCCAATACTTATGAAATTTTACAAAAATAGACTACACATGATAAGATTTCTATGGCTACCAAGATCACCCCAATTGGATCTCTGAATATGGAGATATGAATTTTTGAATTTGAGGGACAGTATTGGTAGTAATAGACGACCTTTGTTACTATTCCATCAATTTCTAGTATCTAGACGTTCTCGGTGTAGTTTGGAATTATTTTTAGCATAAAGTAAACATATGTGGCTTTCTAGAATGATATAGTATGCTTGATTTTGAGTTTTTTAGAATTAGTTATGATTTTTCAAAATTTATAACAGAAAGTTAAAATTTCAGTCCCAAGCTGCACACTTTATTTTCATGTATATACTTCATTTACTCAAGTTCTAGGCCACTTCTTGAGATGATTTTGAGTTATATTTGTGTATTTAAATATGAGTATGAGATGGATGTGTCCATATAGTCTATGGGACATGAAGCGAAAAATTTATCTATGACGTAACACAATTTAATTGACTTTTTTTAATGGATTTTCCTTGATAACTTTATATGATCCAAGGATATGAATCTAGAAATGAGGTAATGTGAGGTATATAAATATGGTGCTACAGGGTCGATAGAGATTATCCTGTTTGTTGGTTACAATCCTTCAAAACATAATGATTAAAAAAAAAGTTTAAGCCGTTATGTGGTGCATCAAATATTTTAGGTTTGGTTTTGAAGATCACGGTTTGAATAGGGAAGGAAGTCAAAGAGAACAAGAGATATCAAAAGATGATGACATGTATTAAGGGGCCTTAAAGGAAATGTTGGAAATCATGTTATCTAAATATTATTTATCTTTTTTTTTTAATTTAACAATTAGTTTTTTATATTTTTGACTTTAATTCCTATATTTTAGCTAACTTGCTTAGGCTCTTAGGATAAGATTATTTTAAGTATTTTGTTTAAAGTAAGAGTCATAGATAATAAGATTTTTTCAAATATTTTATTATTAATTTTAGTTTAAGTCTTATTATTATCTATTGTCAGGATTTAAGTGACAAGGTTTGTTACTCCTTTCTTGTATATGTTCAACTATTTTCATTCAATAGAATAAATTTAGAGGATTATTAAACCCCAAATTTTTAGATGATATCAAAGCTTACAAGGCTTGAATGACAAAATATAGGCAAGTAATGGCATTTAACACCAAAAAAAGAGAGTTAGCCAATAAAAATACCTAGCCAACTAGCTAATTATTGGTTGAAAGCAAGCCTTTTCCATAACTTAAAGAGACTTTTTCAAAAGTAAGGCATGAGAAAAGTAGGAAAAAAACCACCATCTAAATGCAAAGTCATTTGCTACAGTGCCCCATGTCACTTACAACCCAATTGAATTCCAATAAAGCTAGAAAATCCATGGTAAACTAACAAATTGAAAATCAAGACTAGATGAGACCCATGATTTAATAGGGCCTAATGAGGGAAAACCTTAATATTAGATTAATCTTGAAGAAGAAGACTGACAATTAATTGCACAAACTAGTGAAATTGAAGCCATTGCACATATAAGTGAAAATGTCCTTCCAAGTTGTTCTTAACTTAAAGGAAGTATTGGAAATCACGTTCACTAAACATGACTTATCTTGTTTTTATTTAACAATTTATTTTTTATATTTTCTATTTTAATCCTTATATTGTAGCCTATTTGTTTAGGCTAAGATTATTTGAAGTATATTGTTTAAGATATGAGTCCTAGATAATAGGAGTTTTCAAACATTTTATCATTAGCTTTAATTTAAGCCTTATCATTATCTGTTGTTAGGATTTGAATGCCTTATTTCCTATATATATTCAACTATTTTCATTCAATAAAATAAGTTCAGAGAATTATTAAACCTTGAATTTAAGGTAGTGGAAGAGTCACCTGATTGTGATATGAACTAGACTCATATGGAGAAGGATGCTCATGTGGAGAAGGACTTGGTGATAGATGGCCCAATGACAAGAGGAAGGGTTAAGTGTTTACAAAGAGCAATTGGACTTCAATTTGCTGAATTAGAAGCCCATAATGTTAGTGCATGTATTGAGGAAGTAAATGGATCCTTAGTCATGCATATTCAAGCCCAAGTTGATGCTTAAAGAGCCCATTGAAGCTAGAGGACGTGAATAGTACTTCAAATATAAGATGTCCAGCCCACTAGTATTAATTAGTTTTTATTTTAGTGATTTGAATAAGGCCATGTGGTCAATTAAGTTTTTAGAAAGTTTTATTTCCTTATTATTTCAGAATTATTTGTTTCCATTTATTTAGGTTATTTTCTTTCTACTTTCGGATGAACAGTGCACGTGAATAGTACGTAACCTTGGGAATTATGTTTTAGGAAGTTTCTTAAGTCTTCCTTTTAGGGTTTGCTTAGTATTCAAGTTTTAGATTTCCTTTTCCTATAAATAGGCCATCTTTGTATTCAATTTTTGAGACAATGATTAAAGTAATAGAATTATTCTGAGTATTTTCTCCAAATTGTGAAAGTTATCTTTCCCTTACTCTTATGAAGCCTTTGTCTTGTTAACCTATCCTTAGGTTGGTGATTCAAGTTTACAAAAGCCCCCAATTCGTGCTTCGACCCGAGTGCGTCGTTGTATGGGTTGGTTTATCGTGTTCGTGGTTAGGCATGCAGTCTAAGTCGCAAGTCAACGTTCTTTTAACGTTGGTTGGCCACTTGTTTCCGTCAGGTCTTGAACCATCATTTTACTTAACCTACGCCGTGAAAATTGGGCCACCCCTTAATTCCACATAAGATTATGCAACAATACTAACATTTATAATTTTCTCAAGCTAACCATGAGTGCTCATCATTTTTTTGCAATTTTTCAAGTTGTTCCTTTATAGAAGGAAGAGAGATTTTAGATTGCACCTTGTCATCACTATTAACTATATAACCATGGGATTCTTATTGCGGTTTCCCTTTGAAGTTAGTTGGCTTTCTATGTAACTTTCAACATACATCGTTGGTATGCCTAGCTTTATTGCAGTGCTCATACTAAGGCCTTCTTTGTTTTTTTTTTTTTACAACTTATAATAATTGGTTTGAGACCTTTTTGCCACAAGAGTAGAAGACTAAAAAATGGGTGGGGGATGTTGAGTGCCAATAGTAAATATCTTTTAACTCACTTCCTTTTTACTTAAAAAAAGGCTTCTCTTAAAGGGGGTAAACGATCTAGGCTTATTATTTGCCTATTAATTTCTTCCAAGCTTGAATTAAATCCTAGAAGAAATTTGTAAATTTTTTCTTCTTTTAATACAGTTGTACTATGTTACATCAGCTACACATGACCATTGGTGGACCTTATATAAATCTAGTTGTTGCCAATTCCATATTAGCACATTGAAATACTTGGTGATAACTAACTCTCCTTACCTAAATCTATTTTCCTTTGAAGGAAGGCTTTAATTTTTGCTACAACAAACTCTGTTCTTAACAGAAGAGTAACTCTCCTCTGTTACCTTCTACACCTTGTGGGCTATCTGTATAACAAAAATAATTCCCAAATCTTGGTTGTCACAGAGTTGATCAACCAAGATTTGTGACAACCAAGATTGGACCATGCTGTTTTCAGCTTCCCAAATAAAATATATAGGATCAAAAATTGTAACACCATAACTTTTAGCTCATGTTATGTCATTTATAGGCTTTATATCATCAATCCCACAAGAGCATATGAGAAAGGGGATAAAATAATAGACTTTTCTGAGTTGCGCTATATCCAAAAAAAATTCAATTCGGTGTCACATGGACCGTGTGAGCTCATACTATACATTATCATATTTAAATACATCATTACAACTCATTTGCATGAAAAAATCATGCCCATAACTCATGGAAACTGAATTGGAGCTCAAAATAAGCAAGCATATTTTCGGCCAGATTTGCTCTATTTTCTGGCCCAAATTTGAAATATCATAACTAAATCTAGAAAATTCAAAATTATGCAATCTTGGTCATTCTAGAAAGATTAGGATGTCTAATTCACACTAAAAATATGCCCACCACAAAATCCATCACACAGAACGTTTGACATCCAAAAAGTTACAGAGTCACTGGCTGCTAGGGCTGTTATTCAATTTACTGATACAAACTTCTGAAATTCATAACTAATTTTAAAAAAATTGAAATCACACAAATTCAGTCATTCTAGAAAGCTAAAAATGTTAAAGTGACACTAAAAATAATTCTAGAATGAAAAAGATGCGTTTAGACATCTTGAATTGATGGAACAGTAACTGAGCTCCTGGGGCGCTACTGATACTGACAGTTAACTTCAAACATGCATAACTCTCTGCTCAGACCTCCAAATGAGGTGATCTCAGTGGCCACAGAAATTTCATGACCTCTAGTTTATGTATATAAAATTTCATAAGCATTGAACACCATTTAGCTATTGAGTGACACAAAAATCAAATATACCAGTATGAACAGTGCACATACCAGAAACCATAGAAAATCCCAACTTTGAAAATTCATCAAATATTCTCTAAACCTCCAAAAATTATTTTCTTTAGCTTCCAAAAAATCTCTCAATGAGACCTAATTACATGCCAAATTTCAGAGCAAGACTAACTCATTTGGCTAAAAAGTGACATAGGGTTCCATGATGGTCAATTTTGGCTCCATATTGGGTACCAAAATTGCCAAATGGATTTTCCTTGGTCTTGGTACCTTTTGGGCAAGTTTAAAAGCTTATTTGAGACTTATGTGAGCTGCCCAAATGTTCCCAAACCTCATACATCTCATTTTGGCCATTCAACCCACACTTATGCATATTTCCAACAAACTTCCATATTGCACACTTTGGCATTACATACTCAAACTAGGTTCTGGAGGTCACACATCATATCCATACATTTAAACATCATATAATATCATATTTACACATGTCTCAAGGGTCATAGCCCATTTACTACATCATATATATCATATGGTACAATCATGGTTTTAAAGTGACAAAAGCTAAACATATGATTGTCAATCTCCTTCCCTTAGTGTTGTTAGCTTCCATTAGCATCTCCACTTGGTTCACTTAGCATGTTAGATCATTGAAGAGGAGGGGATGAGATTCAAAAAATCCCAATAGCTCATCTCTCATTCAATCATACATAATATGTGCAAGCAAACTTTACCAATGCATGCATGGAGACAATAAAAGCCATGGACATTTTAGAAGCAAAGTTGGCACGTGAACAACTCATACAAATAATTCAAGAGCTCACTAAGTGTTTGGATTGGCCTCACACTTCTCCTCATGGGTTTTGGATTGCCTCACCCATTTTTTGAGCACTTTAGCTTCCTAAAAATCTCTCAATGAGACCTAATTACATGCCAAAGTTCAGAGCAAGACTAACTCATTTGGCTAAAAAGTGACATAGGATTCCATTATGGTCAATTTTGGCTCCATATTGGGTACCAAAATTGCCAAATGGATTTCCCTTGGTCTTGGTACCTTTTGGGCAAGTTTAAAAGCTTATTTGAGACTTGTGTGAGTTGTCCAAATGTTCCCAAACCTCATACATCTTATTTTGGCCATTCAACCCACACTTATGTATATTTCCAACAAACTTCCATATTGCACACTTTGGCATTACATACTCAAACTAGGTTCTGGAGGTCACACATCATATCCATACATTTAAACATCATATAATATCATATTTACACATGTCTCAAGGGTCATAGCCCATTTACTACATCATATATATCATATGGTACAATCATGGTTTTAAAGTGACAAAAGCTAAACATATGATTGTCAATCTCCTTCCCTTAGTGTTGGTAGCTTCCATTAGCATCTCCACTTAGTTCACCTAGCATGTTAGATCATTGGAGAGGAGGGGATGAGATTCAAAAAATCCCAATAGCTCATCTCTCATTCAATCATACATAATATGTGCAAGCAAGCTTTACTAATGCATGCATGGAGACAATAAAAGCCATGGACATTTTAGAAGCAAAGTTGGCATGTGAACAACTCATACAAATAATTCAAGAGCTCATTAAGTGTTTGGATTGGCCTCACACTTCTCCTCATGGGTTTTGGATTGCCTCACCCATTTCTTGAGCACTTTGGACTCAACCATACTTTTGGGAGCCCACTTTGCTTTTGGGAGACTCTTTGCTTTATCTCAACCAAGCTCAAGGGTTCTTGGCTCATCCTCACCAAAGGGAAAAGTTCTTGGCCTCTCCACACTCAAGCAATCTCATACAAACATCATGGATTCATTTAAAACATAACATGGCATCAAGGATCATGACATGTAAAGACATGCTAGCATACTTTTCAAAGCTTGAAAATACACATACACACATTCTAAAACAAGCTAAACACACATCCATGCAAGAGAGAAGGTGGAAAGAGTTACCTTGTATACAAACACACACTTTTCCTTTAGGATTCAAGCCTCCTCTTTCGGCCACACACCCAAAAATTGGTGGAGATGGTTTCTCTTGGCCTAAATACAATATATGGGAGCTAATTAGGTTCATGAAACAATCTCTAAGATCATACAATTTACTTAGATGCTAGATTGCTCTATAACCCCCATTATGGTCCATATTAGCACCTAATAAAGAAACACCCCTCAAATGATTTCTAGGCCTCATTCTTTCTTTTCAAATATGATTCTTGACTCCTTTTAAGCCTCTTGGAGTCATCACATCATCAAAACAAAAGGCCTAGCACCATGTTGCTTCTTTAGGTCATAATATGGAACCTAAGGCACCAAATCACTTTCTATGAGTTCTAAATTTTTTCCAAGGCCTCCTCTCACTTTCATTCATCAAATATGACTCAAGAATGGCCTTAGAAAAATTTAAAACTCTCCCTAGCTAGGAGAACCCATCTAGGTCGAGGCTTTGAAGCATATTGGGTTCCATGGGGCTTTCTTTGTTTTCTCAAGGGAAGAAGCATATGGGGAGCCTCTTAGGGATCTTGGGAGCTCATTTAAACTCTTACTTAGGCCTAGGAATCATCATACAAAGTCAGATTTTACAAGGTGCAATTGAAACCCTAGAATTTGCATCTTGTAATCTAATGACTTTTTGACAATTCCCTTTACATATTCTTAATCTCCACACCCTTTTTCCTTAGATTCATGCTTGGTTCTGCCTAAAAATTATCTCCTCCTAGAGTTTTCTCAAGTGGGGCGAAATGGTGGAGAAGGGGACCAAAAATGACAACCATAGGAAGAGAAATTACTTTGTTTTCTTGCTTTTTCTCACTTGAATCTTGTGTTCTTTGAGCTCCTCTCTTCAAATCAGAACTTTCCCTTCAATTTCTCCCTTAAAATAGATTTATAAACTTCATTATAATCATAGGAAACAAAGAAGAATGGAGGAGAAGAGGTTTGGAAGAGAAAGAGTATGAAAAACTACTAATTTCCATACCTTAAGCCTTTGATTTCTCCTCCTTTTCTTCCCCTTCTTGTGAGCCTCATCCCCTAGGGTTTTCTTCTAGTTTTAGGCAGAAGATGGTCATGCATAATGAAGGGAGAAGAAGGGTGCATCATATATATAGGTGGGAATAAGTTACACTTTTCAAAAATTCCCATTTCGCCCTTCATACTTTGCATTTCCGTTTCTCCTTTGTTTTAGCTCCATTTTGAGAACTGTCTTTTCCATTATAAAATTTAGGTTCCCAAACAAGTAAAATGTTTTGGAATCACTCAAATTGGAGCAAAAACCTTTCCAAATGAATCCGTCAAAGTTCCGGCGCACTGACATTGGAAAACGTCTATCGGAGGGGCTTTAGCTATCCTGAGGCTTTCCATAGTTTTTAGAGCCTCTGAGAACCCTGGAAAATTCAAAACTTTCATTTAAAAAGCCCTTCTGTGTGTTTTTCAAAAAGTGCCTATATTTACGAAAATGCCACTGTCCTTTTGACAAATTTTTCGAATCACTCTGGCTTTGATTTCTGGGCAACTCGAGGCTCAAGTCCTCATTTTCTAATATTTAAAATTTTATCATAATTTTGGTTGGCCTTAATCCCTTCTATTTTAGGGACTTCCTTTTGTATCTAGCCCATTTCTGCTGTTTACGGAGAAACCGAACATTGTGTTTCTCACAAGGCTGGATGTTACAAAAATAGTAGAGGTGCAACAACTTTAATAAGAAAATTGATCTTGCCTCTTCCCTTAACAAATAGAAAAATACTTGAAGACCATTGTAGACAATTACGACCATTTAAGCAACAAGGAGTGATGTTCATAGGAGAGGATTTTGTGGAGATAAGGTTGATTGAAAAAGATGAGATGGATTGAAAGGGAAAAGAAGACAAATTCATCTCGATTGCACTTGGCCCGTCTTGGTCATCAATGCTCAAGCTAAAGCCAAATTTTTTCATGAGTGGTTGAATTTGGAATCATTAACGGGTAATATTTCTTACCTTAGCTATTTTGTTCTTAGTAAAGAAAAAATTAGTGGTAAAAATAGCCAATGGCTCTCTTTCAAAAGTTGCTAGTGTTGGAACTATTCAATTGACCAATTCTTTAATACTTCACAAAGTTCTCTTGGTCCCTAATTTGACTTGTAATGTCCTATTTGTAAACAAACTAGCTAAAGACCTTAGTTGCACCACTAAATTCTTCTTTGATGGCTGTGAATTTCAAGACTTGGAGTCAGGGAAGATGATTGGCAATGTTGAGAAGTGTGCTAGTCTCAATCTCATCCATAGAACTAATCAATCAATAAGTATATCTCTCTCTATTAGGACCAATTTGAATAAGGCTATGTTATTGCATTATCAATTTGGTTATCCCAATTTTGAATATCTAAGAAAGATGTATTAAACATTATTCAATAAAAATTCTTCTTACTTTGATTATGAAGTGTGTCAATTGTCTAAGTGTATCAAACCTTCTTATCCTACTTATTATCATTTTCCCTTTAAGCCTTCTGTAGTTGTTCATAGTGATATGTGAGGGCCCTCAAAGAATAAAAATATTCCCAAGGCAAGATGTTTTGTTGCTTTCATTAGTGATCACATAAGATCTACCTAGATGTACATGACTAAAAAAAAAAAACCATCATAGTTGCGGTTTTTTACCATGGTTAGTGGGCTTAACTATGGTAGAGCCAAAAAGCTGCAATTTTGAAAACCATAGTTAAACTAAGGTTTAGCTATAGTTTTACCACTCCAACTAAGCTTTAAAATTTTTAACAGTAATATTCTCTTTCTTTTTTTTCCAATTTACTTGGTTATAAATTTTTTTTCCCTTGCTAATGGCAATAGAAAAAAAAATTATAACCAAGGAATTTCCCTTACTTATTTAACTAGGCAATTACCAACACACCAATTAAAGGGGATTTTTGCCAAATATTATAATGCCAACCAAGGTCAATCATATACAATACACAATCATATCTTGTTGTCAATGACATTTATTTTATTTATTCCACTTCACAAATCTCAAATTAGAAAGGAAAGTACTAACAAAGGTCAAAGAATAGAGAACAAAGAAAGGAAGAAGTCATGACAAATATTACTACTAATTTCAAATGAATATATGTAAGAATTTTTATAATGTCAAACCAAATCAGAAAAAGGAAATCAATTTAACCTTTGTCTTAGCTTTTTCAATGTTCTCTCTAACATTCCAATTTCATTTATAAAATAAAATATTATATTTTTAAACTAGAGAATAGAAGGAAGAAAACTAAGCTATTATTGCCTAAAAATGTTTGGTTGATCTTCTTTATCATAATAATTAGCTCATTAGTTCTACCAGTCTCTTGGTTAAAAAAAATGATTAGATAAATGTATTATCTTTTTTAGCATGCTTTAATTCACTTTATAAGTCAAAGCAAGACACTAACACATAATTGAAATTACATAAGTTTGTGCCTCTATATGGCTTATTGATGAAATTTTGCCTTTATACAGCTTGGCTAAATGAATGATAAGTGCAGAAGAAAGCCGAACCTTAGGTGAAGCTTTTAAGTGAACAAAACAATCCTTATATCTAACTCCAACCTATCACCCACTTGCAAGGCTTTCTCAATAAGAAAAAGAGTTTATCACTTTCAAATAATCTAACTCTAACATCTTCAAGTTTTAACCTTATTCTAACTAAAGCTAAAAATGTCATATAACAAGGAGAATGAAAATTGGAAAAAAAAAAAAAAAAGAGATAACTTTGTTCTTAAAACCAGTACTATAAAAAGCATAAAATGTCATAATCACATGTATGTAGAATTTATTCTTTAGAATAGTTCATTTATAAACCTTCTTTTTGTTTTTAACATAAAAAGTTTATCAATTAATCACATGATGCAGAATTTTCAATCATGACATCAAGATGCAAGTTTAGATCATATTCATTAAAAGAAACCTAGTTTACAGGCATTTAAAAACTCAAATATTATCGGTTCAATGTCATTCTCACTTTTCTACTCAACTGGCTCCATAATGGCTTTCTTTGTAGGTTCGGAAACTTCCCTTCTAGCACTACTAAAGAAAATAAATGGGCTTTGACTACCTTACTTAATCAAACATTCTAATAAAGAATAGACACAAAGGGCACATAATTTTTATTTTAAAAACATAAATTCCATGAAGATCTTTTTCACCCAAAATTAAAAAAAAAACTAAATACTTACACCCTTAAGTGAAATGTAGAAATGCTCCAAAAATAAAATTAGTTTAAGTTGGACTAATTTATTGTATTTTTTTTCCTTTGGTTGTTTTATTACTTGCTATTAAAAAATGTTGATAGACAAGATCTACTTTTTTTTTTTTCAGGCACTACATCCATAACCACATCTAGTTTTGACATAAATGGATTTTCCAAACCACAATCAATGCTTATACAAATCCAATGTAGTCAATAACCCCTGCACAAACCCCCATTCTCAATTTGATGCACATGCCAACATAAAGAATCAATCAAGATTCAAAAACCCTAAAAGAATTGCAAATGAAATAGTGATAGCTTTGAATATTTAAGGTAAAAAATATTATCGAAGGATAAATTAACCATAGAGAGCTTCTACAACATGGGCTTAGACTAAAGCCAAAGGTTGAGTTAGCTAATGCATGCTGTAATTAGATGTTCGTGAATGACTAAGACATGTTCTTGATGTCAAAATAAAGCTAGGGTTTTAAGGTTAGAGTGGTTTAGAGAAGGGTAAAGAGTTAGAGAAAGAGAGAAAGGGAATGTATAATGAATTTATATAAATCAAAGAAGGGGAAAATCATAAAAAAGGAAAGACTCATTATTGTTCAAGTTCAAATTCCATCATTGGCTTAGAGGTCTTGTCTATTTGCATTGCTGGCTTACAAATCAAACCATCAATTGTTCTCATTGTTCTCGTTGATGGCTAGGTGCTAGGGTTTTGCTTTAGGCTTTTATCATTGTTATGGTTGTCATTGCAAAGGAAAGGTAGGTAAAGGGTGGATGACAGTTGGAGTTTGAAAGATAAGGGTGAAGGGCTTTTTTGTTGTCATTGATATGATTCTATTATGTAATTTTAATTTGGTCCTAACTATGGTTTCTAAACATGGCAAACAGGCCCAAATACTTATTTGCAGTTTTAGAAAAATTGTAGTTAGGCCCAAGACTTGACGATGGTTTTTACCTTTTCTTAGTTGTAATTTTGGGAACCGTGGCTAAGACACCATAGCTAACTTCCTTTTTTTTTTTTTAGTAGTGATACCTTATAAGGGAAAAGTCTGAAGTACCTTAAATATTTAAAACTTTCCACTCTTTTATTAAAAATCAATTTCATACTAACATTCAAATTCTTTGAGGAGATAATGAAAGGGAAATTTTTAACACTATCCTTGATGATCATTTGAATAAATAAGGTATCATACATTAAAGCTTTTGTGTTAATAATCCTCAACAAAATGGGATCACTGAAAGAAAGAATACTCACCTCTTTGAAGTCACTAGACCAATTATAATTGTCTCAAACATGCCTAAATGTTATTAGGGAGAAGCTCTCCTTACTTTTACATACTTATAGATAGGCTACCTTCTAAGACCTAAAAATTCACTACACCTTGTGACTAACTCCTTAAGTCCTATTTAGATACCCACATGATTTCTCACTTGCCTAAAAAAATATTTGGTTGCATCAACTTTGCTCATCTCTCCTATAAACGCAAACTTGACCCTACATGTACTAAGTGCATGTTTCTTGGTTACTCATTTACTAAGAAGGGGTATAAATGTTATTCCGTCATCCATCAAAATTTTTTTATCACCATGGATGCTACATTTTTTAAGACTTAACCTTACTTTTATAAAACTCCCATTTAAGGGTAGAATGTTCAAGAATGGGATCTTATTTGCCATTATGATGCCTTACACAACTCTAATCCACTTGATACCAAACTCACCCATCCTCTTACTGCTCCTGAAACATTTTTTTCACTTGACACCTTTGGACCAAAATCATAACCTTTTGTTATACTTGTATCCAAGAAACTTGAACACCTAAACCTCCTAAACCTTTCAAACTACTTCTAATTGAGACTAGTAGGGAAGATGAAGGTTCAAAATAGAGAGAGTTGCATATTTACATGAGAAGAAGGAAGATAAATGATCTAGAACCCAACATAATCCAAGGACAGCACCAATCTTTTCCACATAGTCGAGGTAGTGATGATGTTGATTAAATGTTCCTATTGCATTAAGGAAAAGAAGAAGGTCTTGTACTTTTTATCCCTGTGCAATTGTGTATATTATGATATATGATAAATGATCAAAAAATTTTGAGAGCTTTTTGTGTATGAGTCGTATAAATGGAGTTTGAGTAGAAAATGTGAATGATAGGTTCACGGGACCCACTGGGCAAAATATGAGCGTTTGAACCCCGTTTTATATCATGAAAATGCCACAGTTTGTATTTGTTCCTTGGAAATCATATGGAATCGAGAGAAGAAGGAGATTAGATTGCTTCCTTGAATGAGTGCATGAGCTACTGAGATTCCATGAATCTCACCCCCTTCCCTCTCCCATCTTAACATGTTAGGTGGAACTCAAGGAGATTCAAGTGCATATCAAGGAGCCTAGTTGAGCATGTCTAGATAGTTGTTAGTTTATTTTGGGTTCATGCGTTAAAACTTGTTCATGAGGTGCGAGAATATGTGGGAGGCCATTTGGACCCACTTTGAACCGTTTGGGGTGTCAAATCGCCAAATTTGTGAGCTACATCAAAGTATAACCAAATGAGCTCTTCTTGATATGAAATTTGGCATGTCTCTAGATTTTGTAAATAGCTTCTTGGGAAGCTAAAGTGGGTAATATTTGGAGGTCTAGGGAATATTTGGTGAATTGTTGAAGTTAGAAAATTTTGATGGTTTGGTCATGGTACTGTGTAACTAGTTCAAAAATAAATCCATGTCATTCATGGACCAAATGGAGTTCAATTATTATGAAATTTTATAGGCACAAACTAGACATCTATAGTGACCTATAACAAATAGAATCACCTCAATCGAAGGGCTGTAGAGAGAGAAATAACTTTCTAAAGTTCTACATCAGCATCAGGGAAGCCATCCGACCTTTGTTACTGTTCCATTAGTTTTTGAGGTCTAAGGGCTGCTGAACTGATCTAGATTTATTTTTTTTCTCTAGTTAACATCTGTAGCTTTCCAAATTGGTATAGTTTGTCCATATTTTAATTTTTTGGAATTAGTTATGAATTTTGGAAGTTCATGACAGCAAGCTACACTAGTGTCAGGGACAACCGGACCTCTGTCTCGTTTTCAATGTCAAACATGGTCCAATGCAGCGTTTGTGGTTGGAAATTATTTTTAGAGTAAAGTTAACACTTAGAGCTTTCCAGAAAGCTATGGTTTTCTAGATTTCTATTTTTGTATAATTAGTTATAATGTTTCAAAGTTAGAGCCAAAAATCTGACTTGTGGGCCCATTTGAGAAATTGCACTTTCTTGGTTTTTGGCTTCATATCCATGGTTTATGACTTGTTTTATGATATGTATGAGTCGTATAAATGGAGTTTGAGTAGAGAATGTGAATGATGGGTTCACGAGACCCACATGACAAAATATGAGCGTTTGAACCCCGTTTTATAGCATGAAAATGCCACGGTTTGTACTTATTCTTTGGAAATCATACGGAATCGAGAGAAGAGATTAGTTGGAGTTAATACATTATGGTGTTACATTTTTGGTATTAGAGTAAAGGTTCAGGCACTTTTGCTCAATGTTAGGCTCTTGAATGATGTGATTTACTTGTGTTTAGTGTGAATGGCCATGGAAGTAGTACCATTTATATGCATATGTGCTTGTGATATCATTGTGAATTGAAGGTTGCTAGCTAGACCATTGTGAACTGAGGGTACCTTTGCTATAGCTAGACCATTTCTTGCTATAGCGAATAGGTACATTCGCTATAGCTAAGTCATTTCTTGCTATAGTTAGTAGATTTAGAAAAATTTCAGGATTTCGAAAATTTTCAGCTTTCTTCTTTCTTTTTCTTTTCTTTTTCTGGTTGTTACACTTTTGTTGCTTAATTTTTTGGTGAGAAAATACTTTAGAATATTCATAAGGCCTTGCAAATTCTCAAATGGAAAAAGTTTATTCAAGAGGAAGTGATTGCCCTCGATAAGAATGAGACTTGTGAAATCACTGAGCTTTCCAAAGGAAAGAGACTAGTAGGTTGTAAATGGATCTTCAAAATCAAATATAATGTAAATGGAAGTATTAATTGTCACAAGGCAAGGTTGGTTGCTAAAGGATTTACCCAAACTTATGATGTAGATTATTAGGATACCTTTGCTCCTATTGCTAAGTTTAGCATTATTAAAGTTCTCCTCTCTTTAGCTGCTAACTTGGATTGGCGTCTTCATCAACATGATATGAAGAATGCCTTCTAATAGGGTGACTTTAATGAAGAAATCTATATGAAAATTCCTCTTAAATTTGAAATAAAGGGTAATAAGAAAATTGTTTGCAAACTTGATAAGTCTTTCCATGGCCTTAAACAATCACGTTAACCTTGGTTTAATAAACACCAAGGCTATTAGAAGTTATACTACACATAGGGGTATTCTAACCGTATTTTGTTTACAAGTTTTCTTCTGATGGTACATTGGCTATCTTGATTATTTATGTTAATGACATTATTAGTACAAGTGATTTTGTTGAGGAAATCAAATGGATGAAAGATGTTCTTGCTCAAGACTTCGAAATCAAAGTACTTGGTGACTTAAGATATTTCTACAGAATGGAAGTGGCAGGCTCCAAGAAAGGTATTTTTGTTTCCTAGAGAAGATATACCCTTGACTTGTTGGGGGAGATAGGAATGCTTGGGTATAAACCTGTTAAAACTCTTATGGAAACTTCTTATAAGTCAAAGATCAAAGACAAAAGCCTTCTATTTGATATTGGGTGATATTAAAGGCCAATTGGGAAACTCATCTACCCCTCTCACACTAGGCAAGACATAAGTTTCCCAGTTAGTGTTGTGAATCAGTATATGAACAAAGCATATAGAACTTGATAGGCTTTTCATCAAAGAGAAACTTGACTCTATAGTATTTGATCTGAATCATACACACACTCAATTTCAAGTAGCTAATCTATTGACAAAAGCAATACTAAGAGTGAAGTTTGAAAATCTAACTAGTATGTTAGAAGTGATTAATATTTTTTTTCTAGCTTAAGGGGGAGTGCTGGTGATCACATACTATTATTAATAATCACATGTTTTCACGAGCTTTCTAGCCCAATGCACTTGGTGCATAAACTTCAAATATGTTTCGCTATTTATTTTATTTCCTATTTTATCTTTCTGTTGTTTGTTTAAATCTATTCATATTTTGTTTTTAGTTTATGATTGCCTAAACTCTTGAGATTAAAGGCTAATCTATTTAAGGTTGTTTCTTCCATTATAAAAATTAGAGGAAAAATTAACTTTAATTATTCTACTAAAAATCCATAGTAGAGATACAAGAGTAAGACTAAGAAAAAGTAGAGACCATATCACCTAGGCTTAATAAGATAAAGCTAAGTGTGTTGTTTAGAGTCTTGATCTTATTGTTGTTCACCTATCTCTCTCGGTGTAATTGTAAAGGTCTTTATTTGTAAGTTTCATGGGTAGTGCATTAACAATGACAATTAATCCAATTTGCCTAGTTGAGTCATAGAAGTTGTTTGATCATGATGGCTTGCTGTGCTGGAGCCATTCTAGTTAAAGCAACCTAAGCAACTTGTTGTATCAGTTCCAATAATAAAGCGTAATGAATAGTAATTCTTGAGTCTTTTAAGCCTTTTAGAATTGGGTTGGACCGAGTTGGCCTTATTTAGTACTTATGGTTAGGAAGGCCCTATAACAATAACCACTCATAATACTTTTAAAGGTTCACTTGTCACATATAATTACTAATTATCTTGAATAATAATTATGTAAATAATTTTTCATAAATAAATATTTGTTTATTTTTATTAACCTTATCATCATTTTTTTATAGTCTCTAATTATCTATTTTTCATAATAAAACAATAATTATTATTTTTATAGCCCTATACCAAAACATCCATTTAAAAGAAGTTCTAAACATACACTTGTTAATATAAATATATTTTGTAATATCTGGTTTTCAAAAAATGAAAGAAAACATAAGAAACATAATGTACAATTTCTCCGTAAACGAACAAAATTCACCAGATACAAAAGCAAGTCCCCCAAAATAATTTAGTTAAGGTCCCAAAAAAATTAAAAAAATATTCTAGACTCTTAAAAATGAGAATCTTAAACTCATACGGAAGGAAAAATAGAGCTAGAATAAAGAAATGAATTTGAACGAAAGGTTGACGAAATGTAAGGGCATTTTTGTCATTTTGAGTAAATTTTGGAATTCATATAGGAGAGATTTTTAAATTAAAATTTTGAATTCTCCAAGGTTCTTAGGGGCATTGAAAATCATGGCAAGTCTCGGGACAGTTAAAATCCCTCCAATGGATGTTTTCCAATATCAGTTGACCTGAACTTTAACTGATTTGTTCGGGAAGGTTTTAACTCCGATTTGAGTGATTTCAAAGGTATTTTACTAAATTAGGAACCCAAAATTTCACAATGGAAAAGACAGTTCTAAAAAAGGAGTTAAAACGAGTTAGAAACGAAAATGCCAAAAACAAAGGGTAAAATTGGAATTTTTAGGAAAGTATAAGCTTCTTGAACACTCTTCAAGTTTCTTATTTTTTCTCCCCTTCATTTGCATAACCCATTCTACCCAAAAATTAGAGAAAACACCAGCTCTCTTAGGCGCACCATGGAGGAGAAGAAAGGAGGAGAAAAAGCAAGGAAAATGTAAGAAATTTCATAAATTTTCATGCTCCTTCTTCTACCAAACTTGTTCCTCTCCTCTTGAGCTTTTTTACTATGGTTTTATTGAAGTTTTTGGATCTGTTTTAAGGGAAGAATAGAGGGAAAAATTCATATTTGAAGAGAGGAGGCTAAGAAAAGTGAGAATCAAACAAGAGAACAAGGAAAAATAAGGTAAATCTTCCATCCCATGGTAGCTACTTCCTCCTCCTTCTTCTCCCTATTTTGCTTTATGTATGTAGATGCAAGAGGGCTTGAATTTTGGACAGAACCAAGGGTGAATTCTATGAATTTAAGGGAAGAGAGTAAGAATATGCAAAGAAATTCAAGAAAAGGCCATGGATTTTTAAGGTGGCAAACCTAGGGTTTCATGGATTCCCTTGAAAATATGATTTGATATAATTATTCCTAGGCCTAAATGAATATTTAAATGAATTTCTAAAGTCCTTAGAAGTCTCCCCATATGCATCCTCCATCAAGAAAACAAAGCAAACATCCACGGAGGCTAAAGGATGCATAGTCTCGGCCAAAAGGGGTTGAGACATCTAGGGAGAGTTTTAACTTTTTCCAAACCTATTTTTGAGTCATATATGATGAATAAAAATGAGAGAAAAGCTTGGAAAAAATTTAGGGGGCCTAGAGAATAAATTGATGTCTTATGTTCCATAATATGACCTAAAGAAGCAACATATAATTATGCTTTTTGTTTTAATTGTGTGATGACTCCAAGAGGCTTAAAAGGAGTCAAGAATCACATATGAAAGGAAATAATGGAGCCTAGAGCTCATTTGATGGATGTTGCTTCATTAGATATATTCTTGGAACCATAAAGGGGTTAATAGACCAAGTTAGTATCTAAGAAAAATGTGTAGCTTTAGAATTAACTCCATGAACCTAATTGGTTTTCATGAATTATGTCTATGCCAAGAGAAATGATCTCCACCTTCTTGGGTGTGTGAGGTCAAGTGAGAGGATTCAAGACTCAAGGAAAAAGTGTGTAAATACAAGCAAGGTAGCTCTCTCTACCTTCTCTCATACATGGATGTGCGCTTATATTATCTTTGAATGTGTGTATATATGTTTTAAGCTATTAAAGGTGTTTTAGTATGAGCTCTTATTCCATTGTACCATAATGATGTTTTATGCATTCAAATGATTTTTTATATGGTTGTCTTGGTTTGCTTGAGTGTGGAGAAGCCAAGAACCCTTAGAATTGATTTAGACAAAACAAAGAATCTCTCAAAAGTGAGGTTAACTCTTAAGAGTAAGGTTGAGTTCAAAAACCTCTTAAAGAATAGTGAGGCAAGTCCAAAATCCACAAGTGAATAGGTGAGGCAAATTCACTTACTTGGCAAGCCTATGTATACTATGTATATTCAAATGCCAAGAATATTTCTTGAATGCTCATTTATGTTATTATATCCATGCATATATTTTCAAGACTTGTATTGCATACTTTATGTGTGATTAAATGGAAGATGAGCTATTGGGATTCTTTGAATCTCATCCCCTCCTCTCCAATGTCTTAACATGCTAGGTGGACCAAGAGAACAAGGAATTAGGAGCCAACCACTTAAGAGATGAAAGTATAACATTGAAGGGTATGGAATTTGCTTATCTAAAGCCTTATAAGTGACAAATATTGTAGCCTATTATTGTATATGACTTATGACCACTTAAGCATGTGTAATTATGTTAATATGTTATGTATAAATGAGAGCTAAGTTTATATGTATAGATATATGCAATTTAGACATGTAATGGCAAACTAGTATTATGGAAATGTATGTATTAATGGAAGTGGAATGGCCAAATTGAGATGCATGAGGTTTAGGATCACTTGGGCAGTTCATACAAGTCATATTTATGCTTAAACTTACCCAAGAGGTTCCAAACACCAAGAAAGACCATTTTGGCACACTTGGTATCTAATATGGAGCAAAATTGACCATATTGAAAACTTATACTTTTTTTATCCAAATGAGCTCTTCTTGGTCTGAGATTTGGAATGTAATTATAACTTATTGAGAGCTTTTTGGAAAGCTAAAGTACAGAATTTTTGGATGTCTATGGAATATTTGATGAATTTTTAAAGTTGAAAAATTTTCTAATTTTGGTCAAGGGTACTGTTTATACTGATCTAAAAATAAGTTTTGTTACTCAAGAGGCAAATGATATCCAATTGTTATGAAATTTTACAAGAAGAAACTAGACATTTCCAGTTACTTGTGCCAACTAAAAGCACCCTATTTGGATGTCTAGAAAGGGATATATAAATTTTTTAATTTTCTATTTAGTATCAAGCATTTAGACAAACCTCATGTATTGTTTGATTAGTTTTCGAGGTCTGTGCATGCCTAAAATGGTCTAAAGTTATTTTTTCCTTCTAGATAACATCCGTATCTTTCTATATTGATATCATTTTCACGGATTGGATTTTTATGGAATTAATTGACTTTTTTGAAGTTTATAGTAGAAAGCTGTATCAATACCAGTAACTAGTCCGACCTCTACACTTTTTGAAATGTCAAACATCTTCTATTTGATGTTTCATGGCCTAGTCATATTTTTATCATAAAGTAGACATGTCTATCTTTCTAGAATGATAAAGAAGGCTTGTTTTAATTTTTCTATAATTAGTTATAATTTTTCAAAGTTTGTGACAAAAAGTGGGATTTTCTAGCCCAGGCTACATCATGAAATTTTATGTGTCTCTTGCCTTGCACAAGTTGTAGGTCACTTTTGGTGATAGATTTGAGTTGTATCTATGCAATTAAGTATGAGAATGTAATACATGAGTCTATATGGCCCATGAGACTCCGAAAGAAAAAATTTATCCATGACATTATGCAAGTATGTTCATTGTTTTAAATGCTATCTTCCTTGCTTTATTATAAAACGCATGGAATAAGACCTTGAAATGGCATGAAGTAAGCTAGATAAATATAGTGTTACACATTTTGTCTAACTATTGAACAAATTAAAAATAATCAAACATAAAATTTTAAGAGTATTAGTTCAAGATCAAGTAGCCTCTTTCTTAAATTTAATTAGACTTGATATATTTGAATTTGACATTTATCTTGTCCCCTTTCCCACTTCCAGCTCCATCTTGTGACACTTGTATGCAAAATAAATAAATAAATAAATAATAAAATATAATGACAAAAATTATGAAACTTAGGAGAAAATAAAATCCTTGGCATATTAAATTGAGGAAAAAAAAGAAGGAAAACTTCACTAGAAGAGAGGCAAGAGGTTCTGCAATCCTTTTAAAAAAAATTAACATAGAGTCTGAGACAAAAGTTAGTCCAATGGGTAAACTACTTTATTTTATTAAAACCTTATTCATAGGCAACATAAATAAAAAATTTTAATATAAATAAAATATTGAAATGTAAATTTTAATCTTAATAAAATAAATATAATACAATAATTTTTTTTAAGTTTAAATGTCTTTATTGATTACTGCTAACCACTTCTAAATTATTCTTATTCTTTAACTAATTATAAATTCATAATTATTTCAAATAATATTAAATACACATGATCTTGTCATCTTGGATTGCATCAACTATAATCTACCCTTTTGTTTTATTTTCTATGAGTTATCTATTATATTTTAATCAAATGAAAAAGTTATTGTTAATATTTTTAAAAGTAAGCAACACTATAAATAATTCAAGTTTTCAATCATTAAAATATTTCAATATTTATAATAAATGATATTTTATAATTAATAGAAATTTTAAAAAATAATGAAACGACTCAATCTTGTACTCATCCTTTAATGGTTAGATTGCTAAATGGAGTGATTTGTTTATTAGTCTAATTGTGATCATATTTATAATAAAATATATAATATATAAAATGAAAAAAATAATTTAAGATGAAAATTATAATATCACCTACTGATATATTTGAAACATAATCAATAATTCTTTTCATAAATATTATTTTAATCAAAAAAAAATTGAATCATATGTATAATTATCACTTATATCAAGAAAAGTAGTAAATGATATCGTTTTAACCTAAGAAAATTTGAAACAAGAACCGAAATGTTGTCATCAAAGATTATCCCACTTCTTTCTCCTCTCCCAACCCCTTCTTAAGATTTTGTGCTTCTTTTATAATAAAAAATATAAAAATTGGGTAAAAAAACCACTCGAACTAGTCAAGTGCATCGATTTTGATCAATTTATCCTTTTTTGGATTGATTCATTGGTTTTTGGCTTTTTTTTTGGTTGACCTATTGTAGAATTTTATTATAATCAATCAAAGAATATCTAAATAGGAGAAAAAATTATTTTTCTTTCTCAATAGTTAAAAAATAAAATAAAAATGTAATTAATAAAATTTTAATCTTAAAAACAACCGTTTTCTATTCCCGTACTATTCAAATATAACCTAGTGCCCATTTAAGTACTAGTAATAGGCATCGCACAATTTTGTTTGCAATTGCAAGCATGGAGAAGTCCTGAGAGAGAAAAATCCCCCGTAGGTAGAATACTTAGTCACAATTATCACACAGTTACATTTATTAATTTGTCATTATATAGTTGTATGTTTTTTTTAGTTTAACAAAGGAACATAAAGAAAATGGATAGTATTTTCTTAGGCTAATCAATTAGGATGTTCATTATTCAGTTTATAACTAAATAAAGGTCTGTTATATAAATTATCAGCCTTACTTATATATATGTGTGTATGTGTGTGTGTGTGTGCGCTCTGCTCATTGATGAATAATGAAAAATTTTCATTCCTCTCTATATTTTGTAAACTGTGTTATGGTATCAGAGTACTAAACACTCATTCTCCCTCTTTCTTTTCTTTCTTCCTTCTACTCGCTTTTCATGGCTTTTGCAACTAGCTACAGTGCTACTACATCCACTACCAATAATCTCACCAATCTTGATAATCCACCTAATGCTTATTACCTTCATCCTAATGAAAATTCTGCTCTTGTTCTGGTGTCTCCAATTCTGAATGGATCTAATTACCATTCCCAGGCTTGTGCCATGAAAATGGCTCTCCTCTCCAAGAATAAATTCCAGTTTGTTGATGGTTCCAATTGTGCTCTTGCCAAGACCAATTTCATCTATGTTGCTTGGGAAAGATGCAATACAATGGTTCTTTCATGGCTCAATCGATCTCTCTCTGATATAATTGCTAAAAGCATACTTTTGATTGACAAAACATATGATGTGTGGGATGATCTATGTGAAAGATTCTCCCATAGTGATATCTTTCAAATTTTCGAGCTTTAAGAAAAGCTATATAATTTCAAACAAGCCGATTTTTCGGTCACTGAGTACTTTGCTAAGCTGAAGATTCTTTGGGATAAGCTTTCCAATTTCTAACCACTTCCTTCTTGTTCTCGCAATCTTAAATGCTCTTGTGGTGCTAGTGATATTGCAAAATAATACTAGCAATAAGATTTTGTCATTCGCTTTCTCAAAGGCCTTAATGATCATTATGCACTAGTTAAATCTTAGATCATGCTTATTGATCCACTTCCTTCTATTAACCATGCGTTTTCTTTAATAGTTCAGTAAGAACATGAA
The DNA here is from genome assembly GCA_032878935.1 of Erythrophleum fordii. NCBI lineage: Eukaryota > Viridiplantae > Streptophyta > Magnoliopsida > Fabales > Fabaceae > Erythrophleum > Erythrophleum fordii. Next base: position 126,988 of record JAVQMF010000025.1, on the reverse strand, counting down.
ATGAACTCTAGTACATATCCAAAGGTGTTTTTCAATAAGGCCTTAACAAAGCCCTATGCTACTAACAGTGGTTCTTCATCTGCCAAAGGCCAAAATGGTAGCACAAGTTTTGTACTTATTATGGCAAACATAGGTATACCATTGAAACTTGTTATAAGAAGCATGGTTTTTCTCTTAGTTTCAAATTCCACAACCAACTATCATCAATCCATAACATCACTTTTCAAGCCTCTAATGAATCCATCCTTTCCTAACCTCCCATCCTGCACACTTCTGAATCCACCACTCTAATTCAATTCACTCCTGAACAATATCACAAGTTACTTGCTCTTGTTCAACTAGATTCACAATCTTTCACTCATGTTTCAAATCATATTTCAACTCAAAATTCATCATACACTCCATATATTTCTCAAGGTAATCACTATGCATTTTCTGCCACTCATAAAAATCCTTCATGGATTCTTGATACAGGGGCCACCGATCATATTTGTTTTTCTTTATCCAATTTTTCTTCTTATAAATGCATTAATCCAATTAAGGTGCAACCTCCTAATCGCTTTCATGTTATAGTTACCTACTTTGGTACTGTTCATTTTTTCTTCTTTATATCTTGATGATGTCCTGTACATGCCAGAATTTATCTTCAATCTCATTTCCATCACAAAACAAACTTCATCACTCAATTGTTGTCTGATTTTTTAAACTGCCTCTTGTCTTATTCAAGATCTGAAGTCTTAAAAAATGATTGGTTTAGTTGAAGTAAAGGACGATCTCTACATTCTTCATCATCATGCTATGCCTCCCACTTCATTTACTACTTCAGCTACTTCTTCTCAGAACTTCGATCTATGGTATTTTAGATTAGGCCATTTATCTTCTCCTATCTTACATACTTTACAAACACAATTTCCTTTTATTTCTTGTAAATTTTTTGTTTGTGATATATGCCATTATGCCAAGTAACAGAATTTACCATTCCTAATTAGTTCTATAAAGTCTCCTAAACCATTTTATCTTTTACATGATGATATATAGGGACTATTTGCCATAACCTTTATACATGACCATCGATATATCTTTATTGTTGTTGATGATTTCACTAGATATAATGGGTTTTCTTAATGCGAAACAAGTTTGAAACTCGCCATCATCTTCAACACTTAAAAATCAGTTTGATTCATTAGTCAAAGTCCTCAGATCTAATAATGGCATTGAACTTACTATGTCTACTTTCTTTTCTTCTAAAGGCATTTTTCATTAGATTTCTTGTGTTGAAACCCTTAAACAAAATAGTTTAGTTGAACACAAACATCAACATATTCTCAATGTAGTAAGAGCACTTTTATTTCAGGCCAAACTTTCAAAAGTTTACTAGTCTTACGTTGTTTTTTATGTTGTTTACCTCATTAACAGATTACCATCACCACTTTTGTAAAACAAATTGCCTTACGAAATTCTTTTTCACCATTTACCTTATCTCTCTTCTTTAAAAGTTTTTGGATGCTTTGTTTTGCTTCCACTTCTCCTACTCAGATCAAAATTTAATCTCAAAGCACAAAAATGCATATTTTTGGTATATCAACTTGGTGTCAAGAGTTATTTTTTACTTGATTTGTCTAATAGAGAGATCTTCATTTCCCTTAATGTTGTCTCTTATGAATCTATTTTTCCATTTTTCTCTCTTTCCACAGATCCAACAACCACTTCTTTTTCAAACTCTCTTCCCCTACCTCAAGATAAACCTCCATTAGATTTCTCAGACTATATTAAATCTCCACCCATCTTTTCTTCTTCAGCTCATTCCCCTAAATTGGCATATAAACCATTACATTTTTCTCCTTTACCTAAAGCACAATCTTCGTTACCTAGGCATTTGACCAAACCCAGAAAACTACTCACCTACTTGCATGATTATCATACTCGCTCCAATCTTCATCTCCTTCAGGTACACTTTATCCTATTTCCTCATTCATTTCTTATGATAAATTGTCTCCTTTTCATAAACATTTTACTCTTTCAATTTCTACTAATATTGAACCAAAGACCTATAATCAAGCCATCAAATTTGAAGTATGGAGGAATGCTATGCAAGCTGAAATTTCATTATTAGAACAGAATCAGACTTAGGTTCTAACTAAATTACCACCTGGCAAGCACCTTATTGGTTGTAAATAGGTTTATCATATCAAATGCAAGGTTGATGGTTCTATTAGATGGTACAAGGCATGGTTAGTAGCAAAGAGTTATACTCAAACCAATGGAATTGATCATTTTGACACATTTTCCCTTATTACCAAGATGACCACCATCTAATTGCTTTTAGCATTAGCCTCTGCTCATAACTAGATATTGCAGCAACTTGATGTCAATAATGCCTTTCTTCATGGTGATCTAAATGAAGAGGTTTATATGGTGTTACCTTAAGGTTTTTTATCCATCAAATCTGAATTTGGTATGTAAGCTCCAAAAGTCTTTATATGGCTTAAAACAAGTAAGTAAGCAATGGTTTTCCAAATTATCTGGTGCCTTGATATCGTGTGGATATACTTAATCTAAGTCCGAATACTTTCTTTTTGTTAGATGCTTTGATCATTCCTTTACTGCTCTCCTTGTTTATGTCAATGATGTCATTCTTGTAAGAAATGATTCAATTGAAATTCATAGACTTGAATCATTTTTTTATCATTCCTTCAAAATCAAAGACTTGGGGGATCTCAAATTTTTCCTTGGCCTTGAGATAGCATGGTCCAAATCAGGCATTTCTCTTTATCAACATAAATTTGCTCTTGAGATTCTGTCTGACACTGGTTTCTTGGCTTCCAAACTAGCCAACATACCTATGGATCATTCTATAAAATTATCTAAGGATCATGGTGTTCCCTTGGAAGATGTTTCATCATATAAAAGGCTTATTGGTCGTCTTCTTTACCTCACAACTACTCATCCTGATATTACCTTTATTGTCCAACAATTGAGTCAATTTCTTTTAGCACCAACTTCATCCCATTTGCAGGCTACTCATCATGTCCTTCATAACCTCAAAGGGTCTCTTATTAAAGGCTTTATGCTTCATTCTAAATCTGATTTGCAACTGAAAGTTTTTAGTGACTCTGATTAGGCTAGTTGTGTTAATTCTAGAAAGTCTATCATTGGTTTTTGTATCCACCTTGACTAGGCCTTAATTTCATGGAAATCTAAAAAGCAAATCATTATTTCTAGATCCTCTTATGAGGCTGAATATCGTGCTCTTGGTTCTGCTACATGTGAACATCAATGGATCTTATATCTTCTGCAAGACCTTCATACTCCTTATCCTTAATGATGGAGGTGAGCTAGGAGACTTTAAAGAGCTTGAACAAAATCAAGAACTTGAAAACAAAAGGGCTGGATGTAACTCTAAAAGATAGCCAACTAAAGATCCATTGCAAGGTATGGGAGGCCCATGCACAAGATCAAGAGCCAAAGCTATGAAGAAGGCCTTGAATGGAGTGATCCAAAAACTAATGGACTTGGAGCCCATAATCTTAGCTGAATATGAAGCCCAAAAGGAACAAAATGGCATGAAGATTATTTCATATCTACAAGATGCTAACCCAAGCCTGAAAGGAGCCTAATTGAAGGAGCCCAGCCATTTTCCACAAAATTCTCTTAGTTTTATTTTGTTTTAATTTGATTGTTTCTGTTTCAGATTTTTTTAGCTTTATTAGGTACCATTCTTGGTGAATTTGTCCAAACTTAAATTTCTTTTATTTTCCCGCCAAACCTAGGAGTTATTTTGTATTTAGGGTTTTATTTTTTAAATGCCTATATAAGGCCCACTTGTACTCCAAGAAGAGGCAGATTGAATGAATTAGTTTCAGAATTATTTCTGACTTCTGAGGTTTCTCTTGTGGCCTTTGTGTACTCGAGAAAATCTTTGACTTATCAAAGGAGTGGTTTCCTTTGTGGCATCCCGGATTAGGGTTCTAAGAGACGGGTTCTCTTAGGGTTCAATTCCATTGACCAACATCTCTTCTTCTTCTTCTTCTTTGTTTCTTTCTTTGTTCTTTGTTGCTTGTTGTCCAGATTTGTCTATTTGCTTGTTTTTGTGCTGTAGCCAAATTTCGATCACTGATCCGTGTCATTTGGGGTTCCTAGAATGGGTTTCTACAGAGTTTCATATCATCTGGTATCAGAGCATTGGTTGAGGTTGGTTTCATCCACTTTTTCCTTGTTCTTTTTCCTTATTTCGTCTGATTCTTTTCTATTCATCCATATTTTTGTGCAGCTATTTCTAGTGTTTTCCTTCGTGTTTTTGGACGTTTAATAGGTCTTTCTTGTGTTTCAAGATCTCTTCTTTCTGCTCGTTTTGGAATCACGTCAATCCGATTTTTGTAGAGCAAGTTATAGCTATTTCTTTTCCCTTATTTCATTTGATTCTTTTCTGCTCGTCCTTTTTTTTCATGCAGCTGTTTCTGGTGTTTTCCTTTGTATTTTTGGACGTTTAATAGGTCTTTCTTGTGTCTCAAGATCTCTTCTTTCTGCTCATTTTGGAATCACGTCAATCCTATTTTTCTAGAGCAAGTTATAGCTATTTCTTTGTGCATGTCATTCTGATCTTTCAGAAATCTTGTGTTCAGAAATCTTGTGTTCTGTTTGCAAATTTCAGCACCTTTGAGATTCGAAAAAAAAAAAGAGTATATTACAGTAAAAAAAAAAAGAAAAGAAAAGAAAAGAAGGAAAAGTTGCAAAAAAAAAAAAAAGAAGTCAGAATCTGTGAAAAAGGAAAGTTGTGCTGGAAATTGTAAAATTTTGAATTGCAATTGCTGAAGATCTGGTCATTTCTGATTCTTAGAATTACCATTTTTGATTCCTTGAGTTGGTCTGATCATTAAAAGTCATATTGTGCACAATTCATAAAAGGAAATTTGCATTCATTCACCTTGTTCTAAATTTCAAATTTCTGATTGCTTCAATACTGATTCCAAATTCTAATTTTCTTTCCATAACTCTTGATAATTAATCATTTAATCATTTGTTCTCCCATAATCTGTCACATACCATTTCTTCCATAAATTCATTGTCTTCATTTCCTTTCCTAGTCACTTGCTGTATTTTCCATTAGCTGCACCTACGAATTTTTTTTTAAAATGTTGGACTTTTGTTGTCTCTTTGAAAACTTTACATCTTGGGTTCTAATTTGAGATTGCCACTTCAGTTGCTGCTTCTTTTGATTTGTTGGATTTAATTCAGTACACTATAGGAAGCAAGTTGAGAGAAAAAAGGCAAGAGTGTTTTCATCATTGTAAAAGCCATTACAAGAGTGAAACACAAGTGAATTTGCATCATTTAGAGTGAAACACGTGAGGGAGTAGTCAGGTCCTTTTCTTGCTATTCACTAACATTTCAGGTGCCAATCATGTCTGAAAGTGAGGATAACCAAGTTGACCTTAAGTTGTTCATCAAATCTGTTCAAGAACAATTCAAGAGGCTAAATACTAGGTTGGATCAAATGGATTCTTCTTCTTCCAACAGTAAGGCAAGGCATGGTAAAAATGTTGTTCTAGGAGGAGATGAATCTGATTTTGAGGAGGAAAGCCAACATGAAAGAGTTAGGAGAGCTCCCCCTCGAAAGAAAGATGCCTTTAGTAACATCAAGATGAAAATCCTTTCCTTTCAAGGGAAAGCTGATCCTGATGTATATCTTGAATGGGAAAGAAAAGTTGAGTTTTTATTTGACTGTAAAACTGTCAATCTTTTTCAGAAGAAAGTAAAATAAAATTAGCTGCTTTGGAGTTCACAGATTATGCAAGCCTATGGTGGGATCAATTAACCACTAGTAAGAGGCGTTCTGGAGAGGGTCCAATTCGGTCTTGGCCAGAAATGAAGGCTCTCATGAGAAAGAGATTTGTCCCTACCCATTACTATAGGGATGTGCACAAGAGGCTCCACAAAATCAAACAAGGATCTATGAGTGTGGAAGAATATTTTCAGCAAATGCAAATTGCCATGATCAAAGCTAACATTGAGGAAGATTCAGAAGTTACAATGGCAAGATTTCTTGGTGGCTTAGACCCTGAAATTGCTGCAGAAGTTGAATTGCAAAACTACCTTGATATGGAGGAGTTGTTGCATAAAGCCATTAAGGTGGAGAAGCATTTTAAGACAAAACAGAAATTGAAATCACATGCTAGTTCCAACAAAGACTTCAAGTCATCTTTCAAGTTTAAAGGAGAGACCAAGCCTAAAGAGGAGAATAAGATGAAGATACAAACATCTACTTCTAAAGGTAAATCTGAACCTAAATCTTCTTTTAGTTTTTCTAAAATTAAATGCTTTAAATGTCAAGGTTTTGGTCACATTGCTTCACAATGTCCAAATAAAAGGACTATGATTTTGCTTGAGAATGGTGTTGTTACTAGTGAAAACAGCAGTGATGAAGATGTGGAAGCTGAGTTAAGCTCCAATGAAGGTGATGAATTTGATGTGGAGGTAGCTGAAGCTGTGATTGGTGAGGCTCTAGTGTCAAGGCGTGCTTTTAGCATTCGACCGAAAGAGGAACTTGAAAAAGAACAACGAGAGCATATCTTTCACACTAGGTGTTTTGTTAACAACAAGGTATGTAGCCTTATCATTGATAATGGGAGCTGCACTAATGTTGCTAGTACCTTGTTAGTTGAAAAGCTAGGTTTGCCAACTAGAAAACACCCCACTCCTTATAATTTGTTGTGGTTCAATGATAATAGGGATGTTAAAGTTACTAAACAAGTTGTTGTAGCATTTTCCATAGGAAGTTACCATGATGAGGTTTTATGTGATATAGCTCCTATGTATGCTGGACACTTGTTATTGGGTAGACCTTGGCAATTTGATAGGAAAGTTAAGTACGATGGTTATACTAACAGGTATTCTTTTAAGTTTAATAAGAAAACCATTATGCTAACCCCTCTTAGACCCTTGCAGGCATATGAAGATCAAAAGCAAATTACTCAAGAATGCAAGTTAAGAGAGAAAGAAAAGAAAGTGCGTGAGAAAGAAAGAAAAGAAAGTGAGATGGAGAGAAAAGAAAAGAGAGCTACTGAAAAGAAAAGTCAAGGGAGTGAAGAAAAGAAAGTAACACTATTTTCCAGTAGAGGAGAGATTAAGAAGGCTTTATGTAGTGAGACATCTTTTGTACTCTTGTATAAGGATGTTTATCTAACCCTTAGTGACCTTGATGAATCTCTTCCTTCTAGTGTTTTGAGTTTGTTGCAGGAATATAAAGACTTGTTTCCGGAAGAGGTACCGGATGGATTACCTCCCATAAGAGGTATTGAACACATGATTGACTTTATTCTTGGAGCATCTCTTCCTAACCGACCTGCTTATAGGGCAAATCCAGAAGAGACTAAGGAAATTCAGAGGCAAGTGGAGGAACTCATGAAAAAGGGGTTTGTGAGAGAAAGCCTTAGTCCATGTGCTATTCCCGTAATACTTGTGCCCAAGAAGGATGGCAAATGGAGGATGTGTGTGGACTGTCGAGCCATCAACAAAATCACTGTTAAGTATCGATATCCCATTCCTAGACTTGATGACATGCTAGATGAGTTGCATGGTGCTTGCTTGTTTTCAAAAATAGATCTTAGGAGTGGTTATCATCAAATTAGGATGAAAGAGGGTGATGAGTGGAAGACTGCATTTAAGACTAAGTTTGGTTTGTATGAATGGCTTGTTATGCCCTTTGGCTTAACTAATGCTCCTAGTACATTCATGAGCTTAATGAATCATGTGTTTCGCCCTTACATAGGAAAGTTTGTTGTTGTGTATTTTGATGACATTCTTGTGTTTTCTAAGAATCTAGAAGAGCATGCTAAGCATTTGCATTCTGTGTTTGATATTTTAAGAGAAAATAAACTCTTTGCAAATTTAGAGAAATGCTCTTTCTTCTTGGATTCTATTGTTTTTCTTGGTTTTGTTGTAGGTACTGATGGCCTTCGAGTGGATGAAGAAAAGGTGAAGGCAATTCAAGAGTGGCCAACACCTAAGAATGCTAGTGAAGTGAGGAGTTTCCATGGACTTGCAAGTTTCTACCGACGATTTGTAAAGGACTTCTCAACCCTTACTGCACCTTTAAATGAGCTGGTAAAGAAAAATGTTATCTTTAAATGGGATTCGAGGACGAATACTTTTCATGAGGGAGGGAATGATGGAGGTGAGCTAGGAGACTTTAAAGAGCTTGAACAAAATCAAGAACTTGAAAATAAAAGGGCTGGACGTAACTCTAAAAGATGGCCAACTAAAGATCCATTGCAAGGTATGGGAGGCCCATGCACAAGATCAAGAGCCAAAACTATGAAGGAGGCCTTGAATGGAGTGATCCAAAAACTAATGGACTTGGAGCCCATAGTCTTAGCTGAATATGAAGCCCAAAAGGAACAAAATGGCATGAAGATTATTTCATATCTACAAGATGCTAGCCCAAGCCCGAAAGGAGCCTAATTGAAGGAGCCCAGCCATTTTCCACAAAATTCTCTTAATTTTATTTTGTTTTAATTTAATTGTTTCTGTTTCAGATTTTTTTAGCTTTATTAGGCACCATTCTTGGTGAATTTGTCCAGAATTAAATTTCTTTTATTTTCCCACCAAACCTAGGAGTTATTTTGTATTTAGGGTTTTATTTTTTAAATGCCTATATAAGGCCCACTTGTAATCCAAGAAGAGGCAGATTGAATGAATTAGTTTCAGAATTATTTCTGACTTCTGAGGTTTCTCTTGTGGCCTTTGTGTACTCGAGAAAATCTTTGACTTATCAAAGGAGTGGTTTCCTTTGTGGCGTCGCGGATTAGGGTTCTAAGAGACGGGTTCTCTTAGGGTTCAATTCCATTGACTAACATCTCTTCTTCTTCTTCTTCTTCTTCTTCTTTGTTTCTTTCTTTGTTCTTTATTGCTTGTTGTCCAGATTTGTCTATTTGCTTGTTTTTGTGTTGTAGCCAAATTTCGATCACTGATCCGTGTCATTTGGGGTTCATAGAACGGGTTTCTACGGAGTTTCATATCATCACCTACTCTCTTATATTGTGATAATCAATCTGCCTTCCATATAGTAGCAAACCCAATGTTTCATGAATAGACTAAACACATCGAGCTTGATTGTCATCTGGTTCATGAAAAGCTCCAAGTTGGTGTCATTCATCTTCTTCCTATTCGTTCCACAGCCCAATTAGTTGACATTAACACTAAACCTCTTAGTTATGCACCCTTTTGTACACTAATGTCCAAGTTAGGAATGATTGATATATATTCTCCAGCTTGTGGAAGGGTAACAGAGGAACATAAAGAAAATGGGAAGTATTTTCTTAGGCTACTTAGTTGGGATATTCGTTATTTAGTTTGTAACTAAATAAAGGTCTGTATGTAAATTATCAGACTTACTCATATATATATGTGTGCACTCATTGATGAATAATGCAAAATTTTCATTCCTCTCTCTATTTTGTAAACCGTGTTATAGTTATAGATCGAGTTGAATGGTGAATTATATCTTCAAATTAATACTGTATTTGATTTTTGTTGTTTAGGTTAAGCCGCAGCCGTACACAAAAGGAGCACAATAGTCTTCGAGACAAGGATAATTAACATGGTGGAGAAATTGATAAAGAAGACAACAGTTGTAGAGGAAATTCAAATAGAAAGAACAAGACTTTCTGATTTTCCGTTGGATTCTCTAACAAAAATTGCAGATTGTTTAAACCTATTTGATTATTGGAACTTTGGCGCTGTGTCAGGATTGTTGCTTAGGAGCCCCTAACCTTCAACGAACACAAGCTTTACAAAGGTTAAAATCTTTCCATGGCTCTGGTTTCCCTATGAGGGTGGTTTCATACTCATTAATCCTATACATGGTAATAGTTTCGAGATGAAAATTCCCGAATCCCTAAAGGAAAGCGTGGTGCATTATTCAAGCAATGGTTGGTTGCTTATGGATGATGGAAGGTTCTGTGCATTCATGAATCCATTCACTGAAGAAATCATCAACTTCCCAGCTTCACCTAGAGAATTTGTTCCTCATGCGTATGCCACGTCCTTCTCGTCCCAGCCAACTTCACCGGAAGTGTAGTTGTGTGGTCCAATATCTCTCGACCAGAGCCTACATTCAGAACTTTAATTACTGTTATTAGAGAGCGAGCATGACTTGAGTATAGTTATGAACAAGCATTTTGTTACTTCGACGACTCATAGAAGTTCAGTATTTTATGAAAAATCCTTTTATTATTTGGATGCAACAGGAAATTTGTCAATACTGTGGCCCATTCGATGGTGTATTCTTCGCAATCCCACAAGGCCTTGTAGATCTTTTCGTCAATGCTTCTTAGAGGAATATGATGGGAAGCTGATGTCAATATTTCTGGGTCACATGGGAAAGTGGTGGATAAGAGCTTACAGTTTAAATTTTGTTACAATGAGTTGGGAAAATGTGAAAAGCTTAGGAAAACCGAGTGATCCATATTTCTCGCTTTTCATCTATTTCTAAAGAAGCTGCTATAATGGGTACAGAAAACAGGGTCTACTTTCCAGTTTTATGGCAATAATATTTTGTATTATTCTTTGAAGACAAGAAAAGTTCATGTTGATGGTGGTACTATGAAGGACCTCTACAATGGTCTTGAGCCATTACTTGCTACTTGAATTAATCCTCTCTTTTCTTATTCATATTCATAGTAAACTTTATTTAAAGCATTGCACGTGAGTTGATTTTATTTTATGAGAGGTAAATTGAAATTTTAACTTACAGATTTTGTTCACTTTTACAAATGCCATTCTACCTCTTCTCAAAGAATACTTCCCGTTACACGTACTTCTAATTTTTAGATTTTTATTAACTTGTTTTGATTTAATATAAAATTCAACCTTACAATAATATTGGATCTTGAATTCTAATTTTTTTTTGTGCCTTACCCAGTTATCATGCCCTGTTCTCTACTCTCAGATTATCCCTCGATCCTTATCTTCATGATAGTTTTGATTATTTTGATCCTTAATAAGGTGATGAAGACACAACTAGGATTAGAGCTAGGAATAGTTAGTAATTTTGTTCCGAGTCTATAGTTTTAGGTTGGTATGTATATCTTACAAAATCGATCTGTTTGTGCCAAAAAAAAAAAAAGGATTTCTCTCTTAGCCCAGACTCACATTTAGATTGGTTTTAGACTTTTTAGCATTACTTCTTTTTCTTTTTTTGGGGGGCGGAATAATCTTAAACTACTTCAAATAATTAAATACAAAGTCATAATCTTTTAAATAATTAAAAAGTTTAAATAATAAATACTCCATCATCTCATCTTGTATCTCCAACTAGTCTACCCTTTGGTTCCTTTTATTTCAATTTTTTTCAAGATAGTATCTAATCGAACCGATATATGATCAAATAGTACACATTTGAAATATCATTAATAAATTTATTATATACAAAATAAGTTTAAACAATACAAATAGTCAATAGTAATGTTTTACCCTAAAAACTTGAAAAAAAAATAATTAAAACATTGTGATAATCTTTTTTTTTTCTTTAAATAACTGTAAATTTAGTTAAGGTGGATGAGACAGGTAAGTATTTGAATAAAATCTTAAATTAAGACTTTTGTAAGTAGGAAATAATTTATTTTCATTATTAGTGAGTAAAATCGAGATCACCAGTGGAATTTCTTTGTGTTCTAGATTCTCAATGCAGAAAGGAAGTGCAATAACAGTTTTTTACGACAATTTTCTCTATTCTATCAACGCCACACTATAATCCACCATTCTCTTAAAGACTACCATGAGTTTAAATTCAAAATTAATCAATTTAAATATTAATTAATAAATAAAATTAATTACTAATTAATAAATTAGTTGGACCAAGTTATAGGTCAAGCCACATGGGCCACCCCAATATTCTAACATCACTTATTCGCACACTACTCCAAAAAAAAAAAAAAAATATTTAATGTGGGTCAAAAAGGACTTCGAGCACCAAAATTAGACCCTAACAACGGTTGCAAAAACCATCATTAGAAAAAGCACAGAGACACTCGTGATGATTTTCACAACTATTGAAACAATCAATACTAAAGGACTAAATGTGAATGACAGTCATAGCTGTTGTTAGGATTTATACCTAACGATAGTTACGACTGTCATTAAAGGGTCGATAAAAAAATTTAGCTTTTGTTAAGGTTTATATCTAACGACAATTACAATGGTCACTAAGAGGCTCAAAAGAAAAATTCAACTTAAACCCTTACGACAGTTATAACTATCACTAAAAGGATGATGACAACTCTTAATCTTCAATGACAGTCATAATCGTCATTAGGGTTTACACCTAACAATAATCTAAACCCTTGTTACTCGTTAGGGTTTATATCTAATGATAGTTATGACCGTTGCTAAAAATATAATTCAAGATCTTAACTTTTTAATGATGGTCATAATTGTTGTTAGGTTCCAAATCTAACGATTGTTATGCTGCGAAAATTTTTTTAATTGCTATCCATCCTAGTATTGTCCTATTTTGCTTTTAAAATATTAAGAAATGCCACAAAATTGTACCTTCACACAATAAAATGTAAATTTAAATCCACCCATTATATAGAAGAAATATTTAAATTAAATAAACATCTAGATACATCATTTCTTCATAGGATTTTCACAATAAAAGAATAATAAAAAATAATAGCCAAAATAGGCTTTAATCTTAAGCCAGCCACAGAACAAATAAGTTTATAACAAAAGCCGAGATGCTTCACGGATCATGGCTTGCACTACAAAAAAACATACTTTTAGACATACACTTTTAGTAACAACAAAAACAAATCAGCCCAAAAGATTGTCACTAAAAAAGTATTCTCTATTTTGTCAAAACTTTCAATAATGACTTACCTCAAATTGCCATAAAAGCCTTTTTCTTTTTGTTGGAAAATAAAAAAGTCCTATACCAAAACTTTTAGCCACAACTTTAAGAATTCACCACAAAAAGACATTTTGTGGCTGCATTTGATTGTCACAACAAGAGCTTTTGGGGTGAAAATGATAAGTTGCCACAAAAGACTTTTCAATGGTGACGTGAAGTCACCACTAAAAAAGAAAAAAGCCATTGTAGCCATCTCATTAAAGATTTTTTTAGTGATAACCAAATGTTATCACAAAAGAGCTTTTGTAGTGGCCTCTAAGAAATGTCATAAAAGACTTGTTAGTCGTAATCTCTCAAGGTCACCACAAAAAGATTCTATTGTGGTGACCTAATGTTGCCACAATCATGATTTAAAAATGCACAAAGTTGATGGCAAAAAAAAAAAAAAGCATAAAGTTGAATTAGATTAATATATTTACACATGCAATATTAGAAAAAAAAAAAAAAACCACTGGAAAACTCAAGTCAAGGAAAAATATCAATGTTTTTAAAATCGAATCGGTTGTTGAATTGATAAAATTACTAGTTCACAATTCATTGATTCAACTGTAGTTAAACCATAGTTGAACCATTGATAATTAAATATATATATATATATATATAATTTTATATATTAAAAATTTAGGATAATAAATAATAACAAACAAATATTAATAAATTTTAAAATATGCTATCACTAATTTTATATAAAAATAAATCATACATTTCATAATATTTAATATTTAATTTGTTTAAAATATATTTGCATAATTTTTATAAAAATCATATAAATTTTATTTTATTTCTCATCTATTATATTAAAATTTTAAGTTATAAACAAAACAATAATAATGGTTCAATAAAAAATATATTGCTCATCATACTAATAGTCAAAATTCAAGGCTATTGGTCAGTTTACTATTTTAAAATAAAACTATGATAAATTATTTTAAAATAGAATCAAAATAAAATTTGTATATTATAATTGAAGATGCATTCTAACTTAATAGCAGGGATATGCTTACATGCCAAGAGGACTCGAGTGAGTTCGAGTTGCAGCATTGTCAATTTTGCTAAATAAACTATGACTCGATTGATTTTTTTAGTTTTCACTGGTTCTTAATTAATTCTTAAACCATCTAGTTTTGCGAGCTAATTGGACTAGACCATAATTGATTTTCGGTCCAACTAATCAAACCGATCAGTTCGATCTAGTTTTCATAACAATGGAAAATACTCAAAATTATAAATGCCTAGAATACCAATCTAAAAATATAAATAGCCACTTAAATGATTAAAAGAGAGAGTAAAAGAAGATCTAAAGTCAATCATACCAATCTAATGAAGCTAAGCGTTCTTAAATTGTGGCTTTTGCTTAAAAGTTGTATACTCTTGCTACAATCATGGATAAAAACAAAGATAAGCTATCATCGATAATCAGACATGCATTGCCGGTAAAAACTTGAGCACTAGCAAGGTACTTAGCATTGGACACGGCCAATAATGTTCACTGTAATGTTTGGTATAATATAAGCCCAATATTAGCAACTTGGAATTTTTAATCCAAAAATTAAAAAAAAATAAAATCCTCTTAGTTTCAACTTTGAACCCGAGAATGTGCCATATTTTGTGATGATAAATACGAAATAAAGGTTTTGGAGCAAATTTAGGTCCTCTCCATTATTTTTCTATCCATTTTTTTTCTTATAAAATCTCAACCATTCAAACCAAAATCTAAATGGTTTAAATTTTTTCTTTATTTTTTTAAGTTAAAACATTACTTTTTTCAAAAGTTCACAATTAAAAAATTATTTTTATTTTATGTTCTGTATCTTATAAAAAACATTATTTTCAAAATCTAAAAAAAATTAAATAGATCTAGATAATCCAAATCTTCCACTGCAGTAGATCCAGATCCTTTTGGAGCAGCCCTCCAACAATTTCCTAGTAGCTACTCAATTTTATTTAGCCTTATTATCGGTGTAACCTAACTGCCATTGAACCTCTAAATTAGGCCAAGACCAAGGGTATACGCACAGCCCAGGATTACGCGTCAGACATGTTCTAAACATGCAAAAGTATCTTAGTCACACACCTATTATGGGGCTTCATCCATATGATTTCTCTGCAATGTACAATTTTAGCATATATATCACAAAGCCTCACACCAGGTTAAGGTATACAAAACATGTACCTGCTTCCTCCTTTTGCAAAATATACATTAAAAAAAAAAAAACACAGATACTTCATACCAGTGAGTATAAATTACTAGATGATATCTGGATAGATGGGAGGATAGCAGCTACATCATACATAGGACTCCCTGATTTTGTAATATATCCAAACAAATACTTCTATCCGCATAAAATGACCAAAAACAATAAATTAAAGGAAGAAAGAAAAAGGCATTAGTAGCCACAAGGGGAATTTATTGATAAGGTAAAAACTTCCAATCTAAATGAAATAATCAAGAGACAAATCGTACAGTGGGTGGTTTGTTTGGATAAAAACAGAGTAGCTCATTATTTTGTACAACATGCTAGATACATTGCCGGTGGCTGTATCTGGGTTTCAACAATCGCCCTACTTGCTCGGTACCCTAATTTTTTATTGTTATTAATAATATTCACCTGACTTAGAAACAAAAAAAGAAACGAATTAGTTAGATGAACGTTAATAATGAAAACAACATTAGGCCAGGATTCAAGGTCGGGCTTATCCTTCCGACGAAGACCAGCCCAAATAAAAAGTTGATAAAGTACACAAACTCTTGTCTAGCCCATGATTAAACCCTTTTTGGTTGATATATGGTCCAACATTTAATAATAACCTAAATTAATTTGGGCCTAATTTTAATTTAAACGAACGCTTAAAATGATTGACTTTCATCAAAAGTGTGGTCCGATCCACCCGAATACTTGGAATAATTTGGCAATTCCAAGCTCTGGAAATAACCACAAAAAGTTGAGCAGAAATCACCACAACCTAGTTAAATAAGGAAATAATTTAACATAAGTAAATATGTCAGGGAGAGTACAAGAGATATACATCATTATATAACTTTGGTACGAGTAACAAGAAAGCTAATGGTTAGATATAAATAAATACCAAAGAAGTATTTTACTTTTAACAAATGAAGTAAAAAATAGAGTGAATATATGTATATATAGACACACCCCATAAATGCAAATTAAAGGTCTGAATTTTAACCTGTGGCATGCTTCTTTCTGAGTCAGTCACATGTAAATCAAAGTTTGAAGTTGTACTCCATGTGTAGTCTCTCCCTGCGTGTTTATTGGAGAATAGTGCATTTGTGCAATTATGCGTATATGGATGAGAAAAAAAGGGAAGAGGGAAAACACAATGGAACAGTAAAAGGATTTCACAAGATAAATTGTTGAAACACAAAGTACGGAAAGATCAAATCCAACATATGCACCATAAATTATCAAATATGTATGTATGTTTGTATCAGTCTACTAAGATTACATATGAAAGGTTTAGAGGTCTCTTCCAGCAGTAAAATTCTATTCTTAAAATTACAAAGTTAAGCATGAGTAAATTACGTTGTATACGAGTAAATTATATTTTAGATATGCAAATAGGTAGGAAGGGTCATTCAAAGCAATTTAAAGAAGGTTACATGCTGCTGTTGTAAGAACATAATATAAAATCCATGTTAATCAATTTAAACAACATCAGTCATGGTGAGAATACTGAATTGGCCGGAAAACCTATTCCTGGGGTGGAACTGAAATAAAAGTATGGCATGGAAAGGTTGAAAGCCTCTCTGTTTACTTTTTGGAGCCTCAAAATGGGTAACAGTATTTTGATTTCCAGTGCTTAGATTTCTTTTTGTTTTTAGTTTATTGATGTTTCTCATCCATCACTATTGAGCTTAATAATATTATGTGATGGGCTTACTAATGCCACTACTGTCACTAAGACCTATAGAAGATGCAGGGAAGCAGGAAAAGAGGAGTAAGGAAGGAAGGAAGTGGGCCTGACATTAATATATATCCCAGAAGGGCCAAAAGTGAAAAGGTTGTTGGGAAGGATAGAATGAATTCAGCCCCGTAACTACCTTGTTGGTGCAGGTGAGGGGTGGTGATCTGGAACAGTGAGAAGAGGTGGTTAGAGATTTATTTGTGGGTGGTTTGTGGCTGAGGGAGGGTGGAAAATTTTGGTAAAAAGGACTTTGGCAGAGAGCTAGCCTCTGGAAAGCCAGCAACCCTGTTACCATCTTCTACCACTAGTTTTTTTTCCTGTTTTCTTCTTTTTGTCCTCTGCTTTACTGTTATCAAAGTGAGTGGACCATTGTGTATTTGTACTGGAATTGTGATGTTGTACTGTTATTGTTATTTGTTGAATGAAATATCTGCATCTGAGCATAATTTTCCAGATGTGTTGCATTGCTCTGTCTGTCTAGATTTCTGTCACTAGGGAGGTTCTATCATTATGATAGAATTATTTGATAACTGATAGGATGTTTGACTTCCTTTATAATTCATTTCCTAGTCATAGATTGTTGCTCTGCACCTAAAATTTTGGAAAGGGGTGGAAATGGTGGTGCTCTGACCAGAATTGTGAGAAACTTGCCAGCTAGGTTTTAACATATACAATAGAACTTTGTGTGGATCACAAGGCCTAATTGCTTATCATCTAATATATCTGAAGAAAATGCAAGGTTTGGTGAAGTTTATACTTTCCATAACTTAAAATGTTGTTAAATGATATAGTTATTTTTATGTATCAGTATACTGGATGAATTTGTGCATGGCTGACTATTACTGTTACAGATATCAGGCCGAATTGCATTTGAAGGTTTAAAGCTGTTTATCTCTCTTAGACAATCTGATGAGCCCAAATAATGGTTAATGATGAGAAAACCTATAACAACTCAATAACTGAATCTGATTTAAAAACTTTTCTGTTTGTAGAATGAAAGTGGTATGTGATATAAGCATGAAAGCAACTTAAAGGAGTGAAACAGGTTACAAACCAACTCAAAAAATTACATTTATTTATTGTGTCACTCACAAGCTAGCAATTTTAAAGTGATTATCATTGACAACATTCTGTTTGGCTTAAATATTCTTAAACTAGACCAACATGGTAAGTATCTGGATCATTTATTTACAACATCCTGAAGTAGATGTTTTTTAGTGCATTTATCCTTTTCATAATCATTTCAAATAAGCTGACTTAAGCAGCTTCTACTGCCTCATAAATGGAACTATCCTTCATCAGATTTATATTTTTTCTTGCAGATTCTTTGGGGTTGGCTGTGTTTATGGTTGTGGGAATGATGGTGAGAGATTTGGTTTTTTTTGCCATGCTGCTCTTGAGTTTCTTCTCCAAGATGGATTTCATCCCATAAGATATATTTTACTTTTAATTGAGTTGTTACTTTTATAACTTTGAAGACACGTTTACTTTCCCAATGTGAGAGTTAAACTTCTGTTTTGGCTGATGCAAACTCAACATTCTTTTCCATTTAGAAATATTATGTGTGTGCAATTCTGTATCTGTTTGTCTTGAGAGAGTAGTTAGGTATCCACAATCAGGTTTGGTTTTGCTACTACCATATAAATTGCATTTTTAGTGAATAGTGATAGATTCTTCCTGAGGGCGAGCCTTGGCGCAACGATAAGAGTACCGCTAAGTGACGTGGAGGTCACGGGTTCGAATTGGAAACAGCCTCTCTATAACAAAACAAGAGTAAGGCTGTGTACATCTACTCTCCCTAAACCCCACCTAGTGGGAGCCTCGTACACTGGGCCGCCTTTAGTGATAGATTCTTATACTGTTGATTATTTGGGGCATGTTTATTTGCCATGCATATGCATAATTTTATCCAAAATTTCTTATACATAAATATATAAGTAAGAATATGTCACATGAAACAGCGACCTTCTAGGTTATCATTTTAAAATTGCATTTATTGGAAACCACCTTTCCAAATGCTTAGCTTTCCTTTGTTGCTGGGCTATTTCTCTGTCAGTCTTCTAACTGCATATTTGACTATATGTTTTGAAGGTTAAACCTATAATAAATCCCTTTTCTTTTGAAGAAAAAATTATGTTGGAATTGATTATTTGTCTCCTAGAATGTATGATAATTGATACTCAACTAACAATGGGCAGGATATCATCCACTGCCACGATTGGTCTAGTGCGCCAGTTGCTTGGTTATATAAAGACCATTACATGCACTATGGTCTTAGTAAAGCTCGAGTGGTCTTCACAATTCATAACCTCGAATTTGGAGCCCCCTTGATTGGAAAAGCTATGGCAAATGCTGACAAGGCTACAACTGTAGGAGTTCATCATGACCCATAACTTTTGAATTTTCATAACTTTCATGCGGTATTCAATTTATTACCATAATCATTTTTCTTAATGGTGGTCAGTCATATGATTTACCTGAAATACTTTCCTTGTTTTCTCTGAAGTTCATGTTTCATTTTGGGTGACAAAGAAGATTGAGAGCTGATAAAGTATGAAATCAACACATCTTTAATCTCATCCTACTGTGTATTCTTGAAACCTCTGGAATAAGTTTATAGAAAACTCCTCCAAACTTTGTATTTGTAGCTTTGGGTAGTCATTTATTTTAAAAACTTAAGCTTTAAAACAATGTAAAAATAAATGATCACCACTTCTTAATCTTCTAAATGACATACATTTTTTCTTGTAACTTTCGTCTTTTGTTTACTACTTTCGTCTATTTTCTTTTGAGGGCTGTGAATTCTGTTACTTGGAATGTGTTTATTCAGTTGAAGATATCCATAAAATCATTTCTAGTCCTTCAACTAACAGCTCAAGCTTTTCGGGGATTTTTTTTTTTTTTTGGGGGGCCAAAAGCTTTGGGGAGGGTTGGTTCATTCTAATGCCCTCACATTGGGCTGACAGTTTATTTAAAATGTAGGGATTTAATTGAAAGTTGTGTAAAAATTTAGTGACAAAATTAAACCTAAATTTTTATTGAAAAATATACCATCAAATAGGAAATTGGCGGTTAAATAGATTTGGCAATCTTGGAGGGAAGGAGAAGCTGATTGTGATTTTGTATCTTTTTCTTTTTCTGTTTCTTTATAGCATGTTTGTGATTCCCGATTATGTTGGCAGGTCTCCCACAGTTATTCAAGGGAGGTTGCAGGACACCCTGCAGTTGCTCCTCATCTTCACAAGTTCCATGGTATATTAAATGGAATTGACCCAGATATATGGGATCCATTTAATGATAAGTTCATACCCGTAAGTTAACATATACGCATATCTTTTTTATCTTATATTTAAAGACTGGCTGATAGTTCTTAAGCTGACGTCCTATGATTTTAGCCACTTCATAAATTTATAACCTATGTCTGGTTTATAGAGTTGGACGGTTCTTGTTACAGTTCTGAATT
The DNA here is from genome assembly GCA_032878935.1 of Erythrophleum fordii. Lineage (NCBI taxonomy): Eukaryota > Viridiplantae > Streptophyta > Magnoliopsida > Fabales > Fabaceae > Erythrophleum > Erythrophleum fordii. The sequence continues at coordinate 106,688 of JAVQMF010000025.1, read as the reverse complement.
ACCATTTTTGCCTCAACTTTTTACTTCCCTTGTGTAAGAAACTGTAATGACTTGCTCATCTTGTATGAGATCTTAATATCTTATGCACAACTCTATTATAATGCTACCAATTAGATTGAAGATACTTGCCTCATCCTTTTTTCTGTGACCCCTTTGGGAATGGTTGTTATGGATTGTTGAGATGATGAATATATCCATGGAACCTGAAACAATACATATTGTAAAAACATGTGTTTTTATGTTTCATCAGGATCTGTTATTTCTACCAATGCAATTGTGATTAGTTCTGATATAACATTATTTCAGGTATCATACACAGCAGAAAATGTTGTTGAAGGCAAAAGAGCTGTTAAGGAAGCCTTGCAACAAAGGCTTGGTCTAAAACAGGCTGATCTTCCTTTAGTAGGAATTATTACTCGATTGACTCATCAGAAAGGAATTCATCTCATCAGGCATGCTATATGCCGCACCCTAGATCGTGGTGGACAGGTCTTCCTTTGTTTTTCTTTAACATCAAACTCTGGTCTAGTAATACTATATAAATGTACATTTCCTGCATAATGGTGGATCTATCTTCAACACGTTGGCATAACAGAGCCAATAGTTAGAATTTGAGCAATATTTTAATTGTTAGAATTACAAAAAGTCATTTTTGATCCCTGTCGGCGAGAAAGTCCCATTTATGCATCTCAAAACCCTATGGAATAGCAGGTTGAATATGAGAACAATTTGTCCCTATTCTTCTTCATTCTTCTATATTTTCCTCCAATCCCTCTTGTAACATCAAGTGGGTATTTGACATGAGAGTACTAAAGCCTCTTTGACTAAGCTTTATTGAGTTCAATCCCATAATCAAATAAAAATCCAAAACAAGATAGTGTGAACTTGTATTTTATCCAATTTTTAGCCCAAATGATTTTTATATTTGAAGAGAATGCATGGTTGAGATTTAAAAAAAAAAACCATTTTTAGCCACCACTTATAGTCAAAGGTCTTAAGTTAATTGGTTTCGGAACAATCATAGTACTGGATGATTAATATCATTTTCTACCCCACATCCTCCCTGTACCCTTCTCAAAACAAGATTTTATGCTTCGTGTTTACATCATATTCATTTCCAAGGGTCTATATCAAAGCAAGGCAGCTTAAATTTGTTATTAGGTTTCATTTTCTGATTTAGAATTTGTTTACATGTTGTATTAGAATGTGCATGAATTACCAGAATAACTATGAATGCAGGTTGTGTTACTTGGTTCAGCTCCAGATCCTCGTATCCAGAATGATTTTGTAAATTTGGCCAACGATTTGCATGCTTCTTATAATGACCGTGCTAGACTATGTCTTACATATGATGAACCCCTTTCACACTTGGTAACTTACTATTGAAAATAGGATTCTTGGTAATCTGTTGCCTCTTGAAGCTACAGCACAGTAGGTTATTGTTGACTTGTTTCTTTTACTTTTTGCTAGATATATGCTGGTGCTGATTTCATTCTAGTTCCTTCAATTTTTGAGCCATGTGGACTGACTCAACTCACGGCAATGAGATATGGTTCAATACCTGTTGTTAGAAAAACTGGAGGTTTGTACCCTTTTCTTCAGTGACTATTTTTCTTTAGTGGCTATCATGCTTTCAACTTCATTTATCTCAGAGCTAGTTCTACTTCCTGATTTATGCAATGTTCTGACTTGACCATCACACACTTATATTTGGAATATTTATTTTGCTTTTACAATTTTCTTTAGTAGGTTTGTGGATTCCTTAATATATGATATCCAGATCCTGTTTTCCTTTGGAATCACGTCATTCTTCCCTTACGATGACATGATAAATGACTTGGAGGAATTTATGGTCAAGTTTCATGTTCATTCCACTTTTGTGGACTTGTGGTACATTTAATCATGCATCATCTTATAATTTTGTAGGACTATATGATACTGTGTTTGATGTCGATCATGATAAGGAGAGAGCACAAGCGCAAGGTCTTGAACCGAATGGATTTAGTTTTGATGGAGCTGATAATGCAGGTGTTGATTATGCTCTCAGTAGGTGAGTTATATAGTAATGACTAGGCAAATAAGTCTCAACACCATAAATTTTGACTTTCCAACTCTTGAACTCCAAAAATATTTGACAATTGGCTTAAAAAGTTTAGAATAAAACCATCTACATCATGAATTTATTTTGAATTCCAAATACAGATTATACTGATCAAGTCAACTACTCGATTTGTCAGCCGTTTTGTGAGTTTAATAACTTGACAAAGGCTAAAGAACGATAGATATAACACTGATGCCCTGATTAAGAGGACATTGAATCAGCGGTTAACTAGATTGTTAGAATTGTTAAGTAGCTCTTTTGCTTTCCCAAGGATAGCGGCAGCTGGGGCAAAGCCCACTTTCTGGTGCAAGTGGCATTTCCTTGTTCCTAGTGTTGCATGTACATTTAAAATACCGACTTTTTTTTTTTTTTTCGCTTTACTGAAGTACAATATATATTAATAGAAAAAGGAGTTCTTTGTCCTGATATCATTTTTTGGCCATACTTGTTTTGGAATATGCAAACACTGTATATTTGGAATTGAGGATCCTTTAACACCAACTGAGTATTTCTAGAACTTTATGATGATTGAGGAATTTTTCTTTTTTCTGGGGGTGAACGTCATGATTAAGGAATTGAAACTAAATTTTATGTAGCTTAACACCATTTGACATCATTGAAAGTTTTATCATCTTGCTTGCTCATTCTAGCTATTGCAGTCACCATTTGCTGAAATACTCTTACACATCTGTGTTTCTAAAAAACTAATGTTTCTTCATTTAATATCTACATCTCTAATGAATTTTCTAAAGGGCAATATCGGCATGGTATGAAGGCCGTGATTGGTTTAATACATTATGCAAGACTGTGATGGAGCAAGACTGGTCTTGGAATCGGCCTGCTCTTGACTATCTGGAGCTTTACCATGCAGCACGCAAGTCAGCATGAGAATTCAGTAGACAGTGAAAGAGCTGCCTGCAATTTCAAGTCTCTTTTTCCCTTTCTTGTACAGGTTTAGTGGTAAGCTTCAATTTAAACATTAAATGATTGTATATAGTGGACCCTTTTTTTGCTAGCACGCAATAATAGGGTCAGCATTTATCATAGTTTAGCATGTCATTGTCCTCAGCGGCAAGGGATCTTTGTTGGGTCATACCTTTGAATAGATGAATCGTTGAAATAATAGCAATGCTGATTAGATGGAGACGTGCTAGTTCTTTTTGTTGCTATGAGATTTAAAATAAAAAGAAAGCCAATTTTGAAGTTCTATTGCGATTGTGTTGAGGTCAGTTTTTGCTTCAGACAATATAGAAGGAAGAAATTATTTGAATTATTTCATTGGAAAAAGATTACCGAAATGACTGCAAAAAAGATATGACACTAAATTTTCAATTGGCTCTATTGAACACGCAGTACGCTATCTTTGCAGTCATTTTTGCAAAGAGTATTTGTGACAACTATTTTGTAATAATTATTAATTTTTACAACTAAATAGCAAATGACAAAATGGTCATAGTTGAGCGAAAATAGTCTTTACAAGCCATATTTATCCCATTTTGGATTTTTTCTTAAAAGATTTGCTTAGTTCCAATCATGATAGTCGCCGAAATATGTAATCTTTTCAAACCAAACTATCAGTAAGATTTATTTTTGATATATTGACAAATTCGTTTGCCATTAATATAGTAAGCATATACTAGTCTTCTTGCTCCTTAAAGATTTTCATCCCATATGGACGTGCTGGAAAAAATCTACAAGGCTAAGACAGTGTCTATTTTGAAATATAACATGTACTTGTTAACAAAAAGGTAAAAGTTATACGTCAAAATATAACTATAATTTAATACTTATTGATAATTGATAAGCAAATCGTAAATATTGAGTATGAAAAATTTGTAGATTGTTATCATGTTATTTTGACTTTCATAAATATTTATTTTGTAAATCATTGGCGAAAATTGAAAGAGCCACATGATTCCAAAATGTTATTCCTAATGGATCTTCTTATTTCTTCTTTTTCTTCTCTAAATCTAGTTGGATGGATGTGCACTTATTATTCATTCCATAGCATGGGAAGAGAATATCTAACTCAAATTAAAACCCAACAAATTGGATTATCAAGTCGAGAACTTCATTATTCTCATCAAAAAACAAAAATTTTGTTTCATTGGTTATTATAGGTGTATGCTATTTAACTTTCAGGATGACATTTATATGATCTAACATGGTCATATTCTATTATTAATATTTTAAGTTTCAAAATTCCTTAAAAACAACTTAAATATTGCACCATACTCAAATTTTCTAACTAATTAATCAAGATTAATATAAGTATCAAGAATTGTTTAATATTGGTAGAACACTAAGAATTTGAAAAATCATAATTTTTGGAATATCACAGAATTTTATTGGAGGCACTAAGAATTTGATAAGAATTTTTATAAATTATTAGGAGTTTTTAGGAATTAATTGGAATTAATTATAATTTATCAAATAACAAATAAATATGAAATAAATACTTAGAAAATAAACTTATAGAAATCCATCAAATCTTTAGGACCAAAAAAAATATAAGAAAATTATTTGAGAAATAAAAGTATCTAGGTAAAATTTGAGAGTTAAAATATAATCATTACAAATTTGTGATTCAAAATGCAATTTTGGTTAGGACTAAAATATAAATGTTTTCAAGGCCAAAATATAATTTTCACCTAAATTAAAAATGATAGATTTAGAAAGAGATCTTTATATAAAAATAATTATATTGATGATTAAAGTAGCTTTTACTGGAGTTGACAACAAATCAAAGCAGTACTCTCTTAAAACTAAGTCAATCCTTGGCTTTTCTGACAAGCCTTCCAAGTTTGTAGAAGGAGAAAAAAGTTGTGGTAAAGAGATAGGCTTCTTGAGGAAGCCAACTACCCCTTCCTTCTTTATATAATCCCTTCTTACTTCAAAACACATACAAACAAAAGAGAGGCGGCAAAGAGAGTTAGAAAAAGAGAAAGAGAAAGAAAGAGAGTGGTGAGGAAGAGTTTGAGAAACAAAGGGAGAGGCCACGCGAGAATGAAGAAATTAAGACTAGAGAGGAGTAAATTTAATCCTCTATAACCCTCACGCCACTTCAAAACAAGGAAAAGTCAAAAATAAAAGGAAAAATTATAGGAAAGAACACTTATACATTGCTTCTCCTCCTTCATCTGCTTGTTTGTGAAAAGAAATATAACACTCCACCTTACTTTCTTGCATTTAATGGTCATGCTAAGACTCTTGAAAATGGTAGGAAACCTACAAGGAGCAAGTAGGAAACTCAAATCCATAAAAATTACATAAAAAATTCTATAAGACCTATAGCTTGGGAATTTTGTTTAAAGGCGTGCATGCTTGATTTGTAACTATTTGGCATCTCAATGGGTGTGCATATGTGTAAGAGTGGCAAGAAAAAGTTAGAAACCAACCAAACAACAAGCTTTATCCATAGTCAATAAAGAGCAAAAATCGAGTAACAATCTTGTGTCTAAATGTTTAGGGGCCAAATGGACTCAAACTAATCTAAATTTTTAGTATGTTATGGTTAATATGTAGAAGAACTAGCATGACAAATTTCATGAATTTTGGACCTCATTAGTTCACTCAACTTGGCATTGAAAGTGCCCCTATTTTCAATTCAAGCCTTTTTTAGGCAGTTTTACAAATTTGAGAAGTTGAGGAGTTAAATAAATTCTTTTCACTCTATAGATATTTTTTAGGAATTAGTAAACACATAGAAGTTTCTCCTTTAAATTTAATGAATTTTAGATGTCTATACAAAAAAAAGTGAGTTAAAAGTTGGCTGCAAAACTAAAACACATAATAATGCCTATTTTGCTCTTCTCTACTCGTGTCACAGCACCAAAGGGTAGCATTGTGATGCTTTACATTCTGTTCAAACTTTCTAGATAGACCAAAACATGATCTAAGTTGCGCACTGGCCTTTTTTAGTGTCTTTATATACTTTCCTTCTACCTTTTAGGTAGTTTAGATGGTATATGTTGTAAGGCAAGGTTACAAAGAATTAAAGGCAACTAATTAAGTCAAAATGACTAGTTTAAAACCCTTAAATGAAGTCATATGATTTATGATATATTGTTTTTAACATACAAAATTGCTTCATTAAGTCTTTATATAATTGCCTAATGTTTGTATGTAAGAGTTATAACATGATGTGTTATGTATACATCTAGATATGATTGATGTCAAATTGAAATAAGCACGAATTTAATATTATTATAACATGAATTTTGGTATATTGGTGTATCTTAACTTAAATGGTTGCATTATTAAATTGGATAAGGAATTCTAATAGAATAGTAAAGCCAACTAGTAATTCTACATGATAAATTAAGAAGCATACCAGCTTTATACTTTCATATGACTTAATTATTTTCTTATAAGATCATGATGCATGGGTAAATTATCTATGGCTTATCTGTGCTCCGCTATATGAGTATTATAATTTTACTTAATGAGGTTTTTAATGTATGTCTCATAAAATAATTATGTTGATGTGAGATATGACCTAAATAACTTGGAATATGGAAAATTGATTAATGTGATTATATAGGGTCCCGATATATGAATGTGCATAGATGTTTTGCATTTGGATGATGCTTGCATGATATATGGTTGATCATGCATATGAGATGGGCTTTTGCAGGTAAAGGAACCAAGGTGAGGCCTTATGAAGGCAATAATGAAGCATGTTGATATGTACAAGCTTATATGGTACTCAGAAGTAATAAACTAAGCCTATTGAATTTCCTAAAAAATGTTACTTAGACATGGTAAATGATATTATAGTGAATATGTGCATTATTATATATGCATGTAATTATATATGATATGCTGATTATCATGAGCATAGTTATATTAATCATGCCATAGATTGTATTATTTGAATACGACATCTTGAACATGTTAGTTCAAATGCAGAGATGAACATAATTTGGAATAAATGTGCATATGTGTATTTCTCATGATTTGATGTTCTTATATAAGTATGATCTTCTATTTATATTGTTATGTTGTAATATATTTGTTATCCTTATATGATGTGAACAAGAGGAGGAACAAAAAGAAAGAAAAAAACTATTTTTTGCACTATGACAATTGAATTATTACTAGTTTTCAAAATTGTTTAATGCTTTTTTTCTAAGAATGTAAATTATCATTGGTTGACAGTAATGTGTTTAGGCATGAATCTCAATATAGCTAAGGCTACACTAAGAACAAATTGAAATTTTAGAAGTAAACTAGCCTTTCAATGTCTAAAAGATAATATTTTAAAGACATAAGACTTTATTTGTGGGATAAATGAATAACAATAAATGTACTTATAGTTATAAGATTTAGAAATGAGTTGTGAAAATTAAGATAGTATTGTCATCAATTGTAATACTAGACATATTGAATGAGTTATTAGAGATACAATCAAGAACTTAAAAAAAAAAAAGAATTGAAGCTTTTTGCTACTCTAGTAAAGTTATAGGAAACTTAGCACCTTAAAAGTTAAAGTGGTGTTATATTAAGATAAATATTAAAAAACATTAAGGTAAATTAAAAAATATATGTGGTTTTTTTAGGTGAAAATGGAAATAAGAAAAATATAAGTAAAAACTCATAATTTTCACTAGCGGCTAAAATGCAAAATTGGCCAAAATTTTAAGAATTGAAAATTTGACTCGTTCAGGATGAAGGAACGTGTAGGAGAAGGATGGAGAGAGTTGACAGATAAGCCAAACTCATGGCTTAATGAAGAAGTTATAGAAGGCTTCTTGGATAAGCCACCATTTGGCTTCTTAAAGAAGCCTTAGTTTTTTAATAAAGAAAGGAGAAGGGAGAGAGGCGCAGGAAAAGAAGAAGTGAAGAAGGAAGAAGGAGAAATAGAAAAAGCACTAGGTTTTGGAAGTTAAAATTTAAACAAACCCCCTCCCTTTGCTCTCATATAATTGAGATATCTTCTCCATGTTGTTGCTGCCATTTTCTTTCTGGGAAGTATGAGAGATCTTAATGGGTCTTATGTAAAAAAGATAATCTATAGAGATAAGTATAGCATTTTTACCACAAAATTCCTTAGATTTTGTTTGATGATTCAAATATATGGTTGATGAATTTCTTTTTCCTTATTCACATGCTTGGGATCACTAATTAACTTGCTAAAGTTGATGGAGTGTGGTTGTGTGTATGATTGTAGAAAATTTTGCATGTTTGGTATTTGTTATAAAAAAATTTCCTCAAAAGTCGTAAATTTGTCAAATTTCGTTTGGAGTCACCATAGATTGAATGGGGTTAAATTTTGGATATGTGTTGCTTAGCATATGGAAGGTTGTTCATCTTTAATTTCATAATTTTTAGAGCTGGTTTGATCTCCCAAATATTGGCCTAACAATTACCTATTTTCCATGGTAAGCCATTTTGGGTAGCTTTGCAATTTCATGAAAATTGTAGGGCCAAATGAACTCTTTAGTTTCTTAAACTTCCATTATAGATATCAAAGAAGTTCATGTCTAATTTTACTATTTTAGGAGCTTTAAATTAGGAGATATAAGCTTTTGAATTTAGAACAAAAAGTGAAGCTAATATGAGGCTAGAATTGCGCTTAACACCATTAAGCCCCTTACCCCCACCATGGCATTGTGCTCTCTACCTGGAGAAGTAAAGGCTGCATTGCAGTGCCTTAAGGGGAGGCTGTGGTGACAAACCCTTTTGAAATTTGTGTTTAATGCATTTTCTTACAAAATCTACATTCAAATTTGTAAGAGTTTGTCTTAAATTGTTGTTGGATTTTATTGGAAATATGCATGAAGCAAAAATTAGTCAGATAAAGTGCTAAGATATTTGAAAGTTTGTTACACAACTTCCAAAATAAAACTAGGTTAAAAAATATTTGTAGCTAATGATACAATTTAGGTCATTTTTCAAGGAGTTTTGCTTCTAATTATTTGTGAAAGAGTTCTTCAAGTAACATTAAACGAAAAATGTTTAAGGGGTTTTGAATTATCAAATTTTAATTGAATTAAATAAAAACAACAAGAACTAAAAACTTAAGCCTAAATGATGTTAACAATTAGGAAAGTGTGGTAACTAGACTTTAGATGAACTTTTTAAAATTGAATTATCCTTACTCCCTTTCTAATGTACCCAAAATTGGATTTAAATTCTTGTTTCTTAGTGTATTCTTTATTTATAAGAATTCTTGAATTACCATCCAAGACTCAAATCACTAACAATTTAAGGAACTTACAACCACAAGAAATCTTGAACAATTAATCATTTGAATTAAGAATAAGAATACACCAAAATAGAACTTAAGTGCTTATTAAAATAGCTGAACAATCCACTTAAAATTTCTAATTAACCAATTAATTTAATGAATTCCTCAAGTACATTAATCACACAAAAATCTAGCCACTTAGTTCAATAACTATTGTACTAATTGGCCTAGAAATAAGAAGAATTAACTAGTAAATTAGATAGTCATTAAGCTTGGCATTTCTACAAACACTGAGGCATCTAAATCACCCTTTAGATGTGAAATTATAATCAAATTATAGAGCAATTGATCTAGTACATTTAGCCACTAAATTCTCTAATTAACAAGCTACACTTAGTCAAATTAAGCAAAGAAATTAATGTTGAAAGTAAAGGATGGAGAAAAGAGAGTTTATCCAAATTGGAGAGGTAATCTTGGAGCTGCAATCTTCATCAATGAAAGTCCAATCTTCAGCTAGCTACCCAGGAGATTTTAAGTTTTCATGAAGAAGATGAATGGAAGACGGTGGATGTAAGAATTAATGGCTCAGGAGGTTTTATTAAATCAAATACTCCCTCCCCTCTTTTTGTGTCTCTGGAAGTGTTTCCCGTAGCGTTGTTTTTCGTCCAAAACCCCCCTCCTTCACTTCTGCCCACTGCCCGAATGTATTCCCCTTTTCTCATGTGCCCTTCCTCATTCTTTTAATGATCACGTGCTTCTCTTATTTAATCTCCCTCACATGTTCTCTTTATGCTTCCTTCAACCAAGCTATTCACGTGTTTCTTCGTCTCAATCCTCGTCATCTCACTTGCTTCATCGTGCAACTATGTTCTTTGTATCTCCACTACCTGTAGCTTCTTGTCTTCCATGTGTTTTCCACGTTAGAAAATTGCATGTGCATCTCTTTACTTATCAAGTGAATCTCCTCCTCAAGCTCCAGCTCATGCTTCTTCTCACAAGCTTCTTCCTCCTCACCAAAACTGTGGCTTCATCTCAACTCTTGTGTGTGATTTTAGGGGCAACTTCCACGTGAATGGAGTGAGAGTTGTGCGGTACATCAACATGTGTTATCCTCGTGTCTTGGTGCTCCTTTTACGTGGAAGAATAATGAATGACGTCTAGACTATTAAAACAGTGGTTGTATGCATTGACGTGATACCTGTGGCTTTTGCTTCATCCATCCACAAACCACGTGATTCTTTCCCGGAATGTGTTAATGTTGGAGTAGCTGGAGCTTGTGTCCCAGAGCTGCTTCTTGTGACGTGTTTGTGTTGGAGCCCATGGTGATGAAGCTCCATGTGCATATGAGGTAGTACTGATGAATGAAATTGTGTGGGTTTGTGGGTGAATCAAAGTGTTGTCCGTGTGTGAGAGTTGAGAGTGTGAGAGATGTGATTTGTGAGTGAATGTGTTGCTGCAACGTGAAGCCACTAGGAGGTCTGTATATATATAAGCTGCCCCTTCCTTTTAAGCACGAGGGGCTCTCCTCTTTTAATGAATCACACACATGCATGTGAGTTTGACATGATTAACCTGGAGCTATGTGTATGTTTCTTGTGTGAGTACAAAACCCGTGGCAAGCTGTTGCATCTACGTGGAAAAACAAAGAACCCATGCATGCTACCTGGAGAGATTAGAGTGTTTGTGATGCTATATAAGTGTATGAGAAAGTGAGCTTATGGATGTGGAGCTTCGTGAATGACTGTGAGTTTGTGTTAGTGTAGTGGCTGGTTCCAGGAGATTGAGTGTGAATGTGGGCCGGCCATGCATGTGAGTGTATAAGGTGAGGCGCCAAGTGAGAATGGAGATTAAGATTGAAAATTTTCTTCTCCAACTAGTCTTCCATATTTTCTCTAACATTGAGATTAAATTTGGCCCAAAGTCTGCGTAAAAGCAATGGAGATAATTAAGTAGGAATAATTTTACAAAATTATTTAAACAAATTTATACATTAAAGCCAATAATTTTACAATTTAATTTCTAAAATACAAAAATGACCAATAAACTCAATTATTCTCCCATTGAAATCCTTTAAATCACAATTTATCATCAAAATACCTAAACTAGAGAGGAAAAAATATATGGAAATAAGCAATCATCAATATTACTTTAATATCTATCCTTGAAGCTGATACAATACCAGTAGGCATGCCCATTAGAGCACTACAAGTTCGAGAAGCCCTCATCCATTAAGACCAAATCATTCAAAAGTCTATGATTCAGGTCCAAATGGCTTATGAAAGGATGGCCCATGTTCAAGAGGCTCAAATTGTGATTCTATATATCCAAAAATTTCAAAGAACTCACGATAATATCTATGTTGGACGTCGGCCCAAGTTTAGAGTCCAAGATCTATATTTGATTAATTCAAAATATGCTGAATTGGACTTTGGACATGATATTTCCTTAAAGATGCAAAAGTGGAAGTCCAAGTGGAAGCCCAATGTTCTAAGAAGGGCCATGGAGCAACTAAAGATAATATCCAACACGTTGAAGGCCCAATAAACTATACACATACAAGAGGAGTGCTGAGGCCCAATTGGAGTAATGTGACAACTATTTAAAAGAGTTAATTAGTTTTGACTAGGATTCTTTTTGAATTTCGTTTTTTTATTATTTTATTATTTTTTTAACTTGGTCAAAGAGCTTATCTTGGAGATTAAGTTAAGATTAGTATCCTAATCTAATTAGGATATATATTAGAATTATTTAAAATATTTCTAATTAGATTTTAGAGTTTTACTTTAATTAGGACTCTAGAAATTTTTGGATATATAGAATCACAATTTGAGCCTCTTGAACATGGGCCATCCTTTCATAAGCCATTTGGACCTGAATCATAGACTTTTGAATGATTTGGTCTTGATGGATGAGGGCTTCTCGAACTTGTAGTGCTCTAATGGGCATGCCTACTGGTATTGTATCAGAAGCACTTAATAAATAGTAAGAGTGTAATTACGTAAATTCTGTGTTTATGCTTAGAGAATAATTTATCCTTGGAGAACCACATGATTAATTAAAGTTTCATGGAATCATACATGTTTGTAATGCAAAGGATAAATAAATAAATATATATATGCATATAATTGAAAGCACATAGGATTTAGATGTACTCGTAATTCCTTAATGTCGAAATATGACTGTAATCTTAATAACTATTTACTAATGATTGAAATTTTTATATGACCTTGACCCTTACTAGAATCCTATTGGAATTAGATCTTGATGAATTATGGGCTAATAAGTGGACTCAAGTTGTATATAGACTTAATTGGATCTTGGGACCTAAGGAATTGTACAAAGATTCTAGGAAATAGTTAAGACAAAATTCTAAGGTATGAAATTCCAATGGGGCTTCATTAATAGAGACAATATTCTTAAAGGATGGAGACCTTATAAGCAACTATCTAAAAAGAAATGTAGAATTTGATTATCGTAAAAGAATGACCAAGGTAAGGCATTGAAAAGGTGAATGGTGACTGAGATAAGGCATTAATAAGGTAAATAGTGATTGAAATAAGGCATTAAACAGTCAAGATAAGGCAATTATTTAGTAGAGGGAGATAACATTTGATTGGATGTATTTGTATATCCACTTTAAAGGACACCTTGACCATGTTTACTCCTATTTATAATGTGTTCAAATCATCATAAGGACTAAAGATAACAGTCATTCTCCTTGACGATGCAGAAAACATAGGTCTCATATCAACTAGTATGGGATGCCTGGTAGGTTATTTATAATTTTGAAAACCAAGTCTATATCAAGTAGTATGATATGCTTGACATAGTACTTAGGCAATAGTTTTCTCCATTAACAATGCTTTCAAGGTAGAATCATCTGAGTTTCCTTAGAGAGGACATGCACAATGATATGATGTGATAAGGTACTTATGGAGTACTATTAAAAATGAACCAAAGTAAGGCCTTATAAAAGCAATAATGAAGCAAGCTAGTATATATCAAACTTATGTGGTACTTAGAAGTTAGAAGTAATGAACTAAGCCTACTGAACATTGCTCAAAAGTGTTTCTTGGACATGGAAAATGATACTGTAGTGAACATGTGCATTATTACATTAGCACGTGATTATGTATGATATGTTGATTATCATGAGCACAATTATATTAATCATGCTATAGATTATGTTATCTGAATATGACATCTTGAACATGTTAGTTCAAATGCAGAGGTGAACATAATCTATAATGAATGTGCATATGTGTATTTCTCATGATAATGTTCTTGTATAAGCATGAACTGCTATTTATATTGTTGTGCTATATTTCTATCCTAATACATTGTGGACAAGAGGAGGAACAAAAAGGGGAAAAATGTTTACTACATATTTGACGGTTGAATAATTATTAGTTTTTAAAATTGGTAAGTGTTCTTATTAAAAATGTAAATTCTCATTACACTTGATAATATATTTAGATGGAGATCATAATGTAATTGTTAAAAGTTGATCATAGATAGATCATATTGCTAATAGTTAGACACAGCACAAGGAAGACAAAAGGACCTTATCCACTTTGCTAGTTGATTTGTAATAATAATTAAAGGACATTCACTTACAGTCAAGAATTCATATTGATTAGTAACTCTGTAATATTTTTAAGGTATTAGACATGTGAACTTATTATTTAGTGTACAAATAATTGAACGTCAACGAGATTTGCCTTGACATTGACATTGTTCAATTAGATAAATGAAAATTTATGGTCTAAAATTTTATTATAATTCCATGATTATGATTTAGTAATTAGATAAGTAAAACTTTTAAAGGAGGTTGTTACAAATATGTCGTTCTCTTTGACATGTTTTTCTCTGGCAATTATGCACTCAACTTTTATGTTTATTCATTTATGCATGAAACAAATTAAGAGCAACTCCTTGTTTATTTAAAAATAGGGAAGTAAATTTAAATAATTTTCAAATTAATTGTATTTTCTAAATTACATTAATAATTAACATAAAATCATGCATTTGGGGGTAACACAATCATCCTTTCATGCTTGAGAGAATACATTGAAACTACACCCAGAAAAAATAATTAATTAAATTTTGATTCTAATTTCTCAAAATGTGCATCAATTGTATCATTGCAATCATAAAAATATATTTCAATAGCCAAAAAAAAAATTGAGACCAAAAACAAAGTGCAAGATATTTATATTAGACTTCTCAAACAATACTCACTTCCAAGCTCAACAGAAAAACTCTTCAAGTTTCTGACCAAAAACAAAGTGCTTCTTCTAATAAAAGAATAATATGAACTATGAACGAACAAAAAAGAAACTGAAAAGAAAAAGTAATATTAAACTTACTTATTAAGATAGGGTTGAGTGAAATAATTGGTTTAAGCTTTTATTTTTGTTGATAAATTTGTTTTATTCAATATAATTTTTCCATCAAAAGAAGGTTATCAGACTTTTATGTTTATACATCACCCAAAAAAAAAAACAACGCAAAGAGAAAATCATATGAAGAAATAATTTAACAAAATTTTATAAGCTATTTAAATTATTAGAAAACAACCATATATATGCGTATGGTAAGGAATTTTTTTGTGTATTTTATTTTTAATATATACGTTATAATTTTTTTCTCTTGTTTACCAAAAAAAAAAATTCACCTTACTCTTTATTGTTATTTTAGCATATTAATTTTCAGTCATCTAAGTTTATGGACAGAATTTCACACTAACCATGTGCAAACCAAGATATAGGTCCTCAAAGGACTGTACAAAGAAGATGAAGGTGTACGTTTTGCTTTTCTTTTTTTATTTTTTAATCAGTTAATCTCTGTCATTTTAATTAACTTTTCTTACTTTGGTATTGAAATTCAATTTTAAATCTTTTCCTCCATTGTAAAATATTTTACTTCGTCAGCGACAGCTTGACACCTTCAAACTTCAACAGTTTTAAAACTTGAAACGATCTCTGTAAGATAGAAGCTACCTACTAGTTAAAATGTTAACTGAGAGATGCTGCGCTGAATTAAATTCCATGTAGATGACGTATATACTCTTTTGAATATTATCTCTTTGGAAAAATTCTACTTTTGGCCACTATAAATTTTATTCAACATTTAATTTTATTCTGACAATTTAAAAATTTATAATTGAATTCTTATAGTTTACAAATTTTTTAATTTAGTTCATATTGTTAAAATTTTATTAGTATTCTATTAAATTTTATTGATATAACTAATTATATATTAGCTTGATACTTTGAATATATATATATATATAAAATGTATGCGAACACAAGAGGTGAAAGTAGAAAAAAAATAAAACAAAACTAACTTACACATAGCAAAATATTCACAAAAATATCATGATAAGAACTAAATTAAAATTATTTAAACTATAAGAATTAAATTATAAATTTTTAAATTATAAGGGCCAAATTAAAACTAAGTGAAACTAAAAGGGCAAGAGTCTAATTTTCTCTATTTCTCTTTTAAAAAAGACATGAAGCATAGCTTTCTTATTAAATATAATAGCCTTCTTCAATGGCTACATTACCATTTCTCAATCATCACCTTTTTTTCCTTAACCTTTAAAAATAATCCAATGGCTCAAATTCTTGCCAACGATCAAATCCCTTTTACAACTTAAGTTCCACATTCCAAGCAAATGTAAATTGTACTTTTAAGAAGTCTTCTTAAATGTAAATTGTAAATTGTAAATTGTACTAGAGAGTCATGTAAGACATTTTCAATTTGTATTGAAAATTTTAAGGAAACACCAATATTATGTCAAATTAAGTAAGTGTTAATGTGCTTCAACCCAAATAAAATATTAAATGTGACGACCCTAATTTCTATTCATCATAATTAAGGTTAAACACGTGATTAATCTCTATAGGTGTTACCTTAATGTGATTAGAGTCATCAATCATACGATTTCATACACTTATGTTCATAAAGGAATTAAACATCCATTTATAAGCCTTGGATTCCATTACTCATCAATTATAACTCATCCTAATGACTCTAGATCATCCTTTGTGATTAACATATGAAAAACTAAGATTTTCTAGTTAATATAAGTATTTCAGCATGTTAGCCGCAGCCAAATTATCATTCACCACGGCTAATTCCTTTCTGTTTTACCCCTTTCTTCTTCACTATTGCCGCGGCGAGTTGGACCTTCGCCGCGGCCAACCTACATGGTGCCGTGGCGAAGAAGCCTCCTGGGACTTCCTCGCTCGACTCTCAATATTAGCCGCGGCCAATTCCTCTCTGGAATGTCAGGGCCATTTTCCTAAAAGTTCGTCGCGGCCAATTCCTTAATTCGCCGCGGCGAATTTCTCTCTGGATGACTTCCAGTTTGACCTCTCACATTTTGCCACGGCGAATTCCTCTCTTGCACTCTCCCTGGGCAACCTCGCCTCTATTGGCCGCGGCCAACTCAATTTTAGCCACGGCGAAATGCCTTCTGGTCCTATACTCCGAAAATCTGGACTTATACTCTCCTCTCTCCCTCCAATCTCACCCTAGGGCCCCTTTACCTTAATTATAAGGCTCAAATAGCTTTCCTTAGTCTAATTTATCTGACTAATCTATCCTCTATTAATTCAAAATTCAAGGGTCATTTTCTTTCCTCTAATTACCCTATATCAGCAAATCCATTTATCAGCCATTTGTAAAATAACAATAACAAGAGTTCATGAACTATCAATAGATATCACTTATGTCAAAATTACATCTCTAATAATAAGCTACATCAAAGTTCAACAAGGCTCATTGTAGATAACACAAATCCATACATCAATTACCAATTTAAAGTAAGGCCTACTCCTAAAATACCATTATATTATCAAAGCAATACTTGAATGATATAAAGCCTTGATAGCATATCACTACTAGATACTTCAGCTTTATTTGCTTATTATGACTAAGACATTGATAGTGGAAATAATCAGATGCCTCAACTCATGGCATAGTCAAAATCAACATCAGTTGCCCTCATGTAAATCTATCAACCACTGACCATCATATAATCCAGTTTAATGAGTCCAACATCAGAATCATATCAGTCATCTATGCAGTAAATCAAACATCAGATTAGGCTATCAATTAGGCTATCATGATTACTATCCCATACTAGCAATCATATTTTAACATGTTAAAGGCCATTAACACCGGGAGAGGCCCGTCTACGGCACCTACTCCCCATTGAGCATAACCAAGGCTCAGTGCATCTGGGGTTGATCATACCCGGTGCTCGATCGTAGCACATGCACGGGTGGCAGCCGCACCACAGCTCCACCATGGACTCACAAGGTCCAATCATCATATAATAGATAGCCAACCAATTCATTCAGCATTTCAAATCATTCATATACAGCAAATATGAAATTAAAACTGAGAAGTATGGAATTAATGTAAACTGGTCTCAGTTGCAGACAATTACAACAGCCACCACGGGTACTCCCTATAACCATAACATGGAAATTACTATCTAACTCATCATTAACAATTGCAACAAGTATCAAAGAATTTAAAATGCTAATAACTACCTAGAGGACACTTACCTATACAAGTAAATTTGGATTCAAATATTCTTTACTAGAAACCTAAATTTTATCCAAAATCCTAAGCAAATAAAATTCCCATTTGTAAATCAGCTATGGAGGTCTCAAATTAACAAAGAAAGCATCAAAATGAAAATACCAGCCCCAACCTTACATTTCTCCAAGAAAATCCCCAAACACCCACATTTTTTTAGGCTTGAAAACTAATCGGACTTAATGAGGGGTTATTGATAACTATTACCTTGGCCAAACATAATAAAATGAAGAAAGTCAATAGCCTCCTTCTCCACCTCCCAATGCTTCTTGTGTTTCAGCAAATCTGAAGCATTAGGGTTTTAGGTGGGTTTAAGGATCAAGGGATGGGTCTGGGCTGCTCCAAGATCCAACAAATTTCAGACTTTAGCTTGTTGGGCCAGTTTTAATTTGGGCTACAACTTTTATTTATTGCTGAAGTTTAATGGGGTTTGGGCCAAGTTTAAGGGTTCACTCATTGGGCCTCCATTAGCCTCTTATCATGATTCATTAATTTTAGATGTAAATATTATTAGTCATTTAACTTAATATTCAACAATTAAAGCAAATACACATGGAATAATGAGTGGTTGGCAACTATGAATGGGTATAATCTAAAATTATGAAGAGATAGAAAGGTTAATTTCATGGTTGATGCCTTGACCTTGATAATAACTCTAATACTTGCTTTATTTGATTTGACTAAGACATTGATAGTGGAAACAGATGCCTCAACTCATGGCATAGAAGTTGCCCTCATGTAATAGAACCACCTATTAGCCTATTATAACTAGGCTTTATCCCCAAAGATTTTATCAGATGAAGAAGGAACTTCTCTGGTACATGCAATGGAATAATGGCATCAATATTTAGATGAGAGGCACTTTATCATATGGATAGACTATTAAAGTTTAAAATTCTAACTAGATCAAAAGTTGAAAACTTCATTTCAACTATTTTGGCTTGCTAAACTAATTGGTTATGACCATGAAACATAATGATAGTGCTTCATCTCAAAAAGGATGATAATGTTATAAACAACTGTGGTATTTTAATACTCATGGTAAAAGTGATGAAATTTTAGAAACTTAATATTCAACAATTAAAGAAATAACTAATGAAAATGATAATCAAAAGGAAAGGTTAATTTCATGGATGACTCAATAGCAAGAGTTAGGACACTTGGTGGATAACATGGTTATACAAAAAAGTCACATTGAGGCAAAAATGATAATGTTATAAAGTGTGGTATTTAAAAAATGAAATTTATAAAAATGTTAACTAAAAGATAAAAAAAAAGCAAAGCAAGAGTTAGGACACTTGATGGGTTATACAAATCCTTAGGCACTAAAACTAGGAAAAGAAATATTTATAAGTTAACTAAAAAAAAAAAGACAAAATATGTGAACTATGTAAAATGCATTAAGGATGAAAAAGAGAAAGTATTGGTCACAAAACAAGATATCAATAAAAGGTGAAAGTGTTATTTTCATATGTTATTTAATGAAAGATATGAGATCTTACTACATTTGGATATACTAGACATTAAAAAGAAGGACTAAAATTATACCTTTTACAGTGAAATTTGAGAGTCAGAGGTAAAACAAGTATTAAAGAGGATAGAGAATGATAAAGCAGTTAGATTGGATAATATACATATTGAGGTATGAAAGAGTTTATAAGTAAAAAGTATAAGTTAGTTCACAAAGTTATTTAACGAGATTATAATGTCTAAGAGAATGCCAGATGAGTAAATAAGAAGTACTTTAATTCCTATTTATAAAAATAAAAAAGACATACAAAACTATACAAATTATAAAAAAAAAATTAAATTCATAAGCTATACTATGAAGTTATAAGACAGGGTAATTGAGCAGAAATTAAGGTAAGAGACTCACGTTATAGAGAATCAATTTAGTTTTATATCAAGAAAGTCAATTATAGAAACGATATACTTGCCACAAAGATTGATAGAGAGATGCTAAAGAATAAAAAAGATTTACACATGGTATTAATCAATTTGGAGGAGACATATGATAAGATGCTAAGAGAGATTTTATGAAAGGTTTTAAAGAAAAAAGGATTTTGTATTGCTTATATTCGAATAATTCAAGATATGTATGATAGAATTACAATTAGTATGAGAATAAAAGGTGAGTCAATAAAAATTTTTTCTATAATTATTAGTCTACATCAGGGGTCAACTTTGAGTCCCTATCATTTTAATTTAGTCTTGGATGTATTCACTAAACATATCTACGAGACGATATCACAATGCATGTTTTTTGTAAATGATATAGACATAGTTGGAAAGTCAATAAAGGAAATAAATAAGTTAAAGATATGGATACTAGGTTTAGAAGCATATGGGTTCCATTTAAGTAAAAGTAACACAAAGTATATGGAATGTAAATTTAGTAAGAGGCACAAGAATTTTAGCATAGAAGTAAAAATTGAAGAATATATTATATCATAAGTCACATGGTTTATGCATCTTGGGCCTATCATACAAAATGCAAGGAAATAGAGGAAGATGTGAACCATAAGATTTAAGTAGAGTGGATAAAACGGAGAAATACTTTAGATGTTATTTGTGATAAAAAAGTATCATTCAAACTTAATGTTAAATTTTGCCACATAGCTATAAAATTTACAATGTTGTATAGGACTAAGTGTTAAACAATAAAATAGCCAATTAAAAGAATAAGCTCAATGTTGCATAAATGAAAATATTACATTAGATGAGTGGACATACAAGATAAGATAGACTTAGAAATAAATACACTATAAAGAAAGTTGAAATCGCATTTATTGTGGAAAAGATTGTAAAATTGCACTTTAAATGGTTTAGACATGTGTGGAGAATATTAGTAGAAGCCCTAATAAAGAGAATAGTTCAAATAGAGAGTAATTCAATAGTTAGAGGTAGAAAGAGACCAAGAAAAATTATAAGCAAAATCATTGAAAAAGATTTAGATTTAAATGATTTGTTTAAAAACATGATTCATGATAAAACTTTATAGTGTTGTTTGATCTATATAGTTGATTCCACCTTATGAAAAAAGGCTTATTATTGTTGTTGTTGAACGAGTGAAATAAAATTTACAAAGCTAAAATAATGAAGTGCTATGCTCTTTTAAAGTGCAATATTCACTGGTTACCAAAAACAAAATGTAACATATACTTCAAAATATAAGTATAATTGACTAATTATTGATTATTAATGAGCAAATCATAAAAATTGATTATGAAAATTTATAGATTGTTATCATGCTATTTTGAATTTTATAAATATTTATTTTGTAAATCATTAGTTGAAATTGGAGGGATTATGTGACTCCAAATTGTTTTTCTTGATAGATCTTTTGATTTCTTCTTTTTCTTCTCTAAATCTAGTTAGATGTTCGTGAAACTTTATTATTCATTTTATGGCATGGAAAGGGAATATCTAACTCAAATTAAACCCCAATAGATCATATTATCAAGTCAAAGAACTTGATTATTCTCATCTAATGGCCATAAAAATTTTGTTGCATTGTTATTATAATTGGAAGCTTTTTAACATTTAGGATGACAATTATATGATTTAACATGGTCATTTCTTGATTGTGTTAAGGGTCATGCTATGACTTGTTTGTGGTCATGGTTTACATAATTCTTGCAATGTAAAAGATCAATGCCTTTCGTATTCTATTATTAACATTTTAGGTTCCAAAATTCCTTCAAAAAAAACTTTGATATTATAAGATACGTAAATTTCCTAATTAAATAATCAAGATTAATATAAATATTAAGAATTGTTTAATATGAATTGTCAGTAGAACACTAAAAAATTGAGAAATCATAATTTTTGGGATATCATGGAATTTTATTGGAGCTACTAGGAATTTTATAGGAATTAATTTTAATTTATCAAATAATAAATAAATATGAAATAAATATTTGGAAAATGAATTTATAGAAATTCATTTGACTCTTATGATACAAAAATATGAAAAAATCATTTTAGAAAAATAAAAGTATTTATGTGAAATTCAAAAGTCAAAATATAATTATTAAGGATTTAAAATTCAAAATATGATTTTGACTGGGATTAAAATATAATTTTTCTATAGTCAAAATACAATTTTCTCACAAATTGAAAATAGTGGATTTAGAAAGAGATCTTTATATAAAAACAACTATATCAATAGTTGAGTAACTTTCATAATTAGAGTTCAGAGCAAATTATAACAATGCTCTCTCAAAATTAGGACAAAGTTAGGTTAATCCTTAGCTTTTCTAACAAGCCTCCCAAGTCTAAAGAAGGAGGAAAATGTGGAGGAAAAGAGAGAAGCTTTTTGAGGAAGCTAGCTACCCCTTCCTTCTCTATATAAACACCTTTTTCCTTTAGAACACACACAAAAAGAAAGGGAGGCTACGAGAGAGCTGTGAGAGAGAAAGAGAGTCATGAGGAAGAAAGTTTGAGAAACAAAGGAAGAGGCCATGGAGAGAAGGAATAAATTGAGATAAGAGGAGTAAATTTGATCCTTTATAACTCTCACACCACTTTAGAGCAAGAAAGAGTTAAGAAGGAAAGGAAAACTTATAAGTAAGAACATTTATATGTTGCTCCTTTTCTTGCTCCTTCATTTACTTGTCTATGAAAAGGAATTTGATACTTTACCTAACTCTCTTGCATCTAATGATTGTGCTAAGACTCTTGAAATTGTAGGAAACCCATAAGGAACAAGTAGCAAACTTAAATTCATGAAAATTGTACAAAAATCTTTTATAAGACCTATAGCTTGGGAATTTTATTTTAGAGGCTTGCATGCTTCGTTTGTGGCTATTTGGCATCTTAATGGGTGTGTATATGTGTAAGAGTGGCAAGAAAAATTAGAAACTAATTAGGTAACAAACTTTGTCCATAATTAATAAAAAGCAAAAATTGAGTGACAATCTTGTGTCTAAATGGTTAGGGATTGAATGGATTCTAAATGGTTTGAATTTTCAATATGTAATGCTTGACATATGAAGGAACTAGCATACAAATTACATGAATTTTACAGCTCATTAGTTCATTCAACTTGGCACTAAAAATGCTCATATTTTCAGTTTAAGCCTTTTTTTAGCAATTTTGCAAAATTAAAGAGTTAAGGGGATAAAATAACCTTTTTGGTCCTAGGGTTTTTGTAGCAATTAGGTAACATATAGAGGTTTCCTGCCAAATTTAACAAATTTTAGAGGCTTATACAAAAAATGGCTTGAGTTAGAAGTTGGCTGGTGAAACAAAACGTAAAATAGAGCCTACTATGCTTTGCTATGTCATAGTGCAAAAGGGTAGCACTATGGTGCCCCACATTTTGTCCTAACTTTCTAAATAGACCAAAACACAATCTAGGCTACTAGCCCTTTTTGAGTGTTTTTACATATTTTTCTTTTATGCTTTGTGTAATTTTGATGGTATATGTTGTAAGGCAAGTTTAGGAAAGTTTAAAAGCCATTAATTAGGTTAAAATGATTAGTTTAAGACCCTTAAATGAAGTTATATGGTTTATGATATGTTGTTCTTGACATACAAGATTGCTTTATTAAGTCTTCACATAATCTCTTAATATTCATATGTAAGGTTTGTAACATGATGTGCTATGTATATGTCTAGATATGATTGATGTATGAATGGCAGTTCAAATTGAAATAAACATGGATTTAATATCTATATAACATGAATTTTGTTATTTTAGTGTATCTTAATATACATGGTTATGTTATCAAATTAAAGAAAGGGGTTCCATTTGAATTAGTAAGGGCAACTGGTAATTTTACATGATAAATTAAGAAACATGCCTAATTTATACCATCAACGTGATTTAATTATTTTCTTATAAGATTATGATACATGGGTAAATTATCTATGGCTTGCCTTGTGTTGATATATAAGGATTATAATGTTGCTTGATGAGGTTATTAATGTATGTCTCATAAAATAATTATGTTAACCACGAGGCATGACCTAGATAGCCTAGAATATGAAAAATTGAATAATATGATTATATAGAGGTCCTAATATATGAATGTGTGTCATGTCTAACTTTATCTCATCTATTTATATCCTTCATAGGTGTTAGCCACAAAGTACAACCTTTATTATAGTTTTAATGACATAAATCGACCTATTTATAAGCCAATCAGAGTTACAGTGGTTATAATTCAAAATTTTCCTTTCACTTATTTGTGTTTATCATTTAAAAAAAATTTTTTGGTCCATTTGATCATAAAACACACATTGGATGCCTAAGGAGTTCCATGAACCCAAATTGGTGCCATGAGCTATAATATGCATCAATTTCAAAAATTCATAACTCAAGTTATGTAACTCTGATTTTTACAAATTAAGTATCTAAGAAAAGCTTAGAATGTCAACTACATATTGTAAAAATTTCATATGTAAATGAATTTTTTTGGTCCCTCCAAAAATCATGAAGAATAGAACTTGGACAAGATGTGTAGTACTAGACAAACCATAACCAAACCCCAAACTTTTAGAATACATAACTTTGGTTATACAACTCCAATTGACATAAACTTAGTGGCCACAAAAAGCTTATAATGTGAACTTTATGTCTGTAAAATTTCATGAGCAACTGAATTCATTAGCCTCTCAAAGACACAAAAAACGAGAACTGGACCAAATAAACAATACCAAGGACTAAACTACAAAATTTGTTGAACTTCGAAAATTCATGAAATATTTTGTAGAGTTCCAAAAATTCTCATTCTTAACTTGTTATAAAGGTTTAATTGCATGCCAAGTCTTAAACTCGAATTAGATAATTTTGACCACTTTCGACATAAATACAATTTTGATCTCTTTTATGGCACATTTTTTGTCCCAAATGGGCCAAATAGTGTTTAATTCTCATTCTTTCACTTTGGGCAAATTTTATTCATCTTAGACATCATTTTTATTCAT
This sequence comes from Erythrophleum fordii, assembly GCA_032878935.1. NCBI lineage: Eukaryota > Viridiplantae > Streptophyta > Magnoliopsida > Fabales > Fabaceae > Erythrophleum > Erythrophleum fordii. Next base: position 81,843 of record JAVQMF010000025.1, on the reverse strand, counting down.
TTAATTCCATACAAAGAGGCTTGGATCAAAATATGGCCCCCTTGCACCTAACTATGTACACATACAACATGATATAACATAGGCAGGTTTTTGTACAAATGGCCATATCTTATAACAAAATGCTATACATTCATACTCTTATACTCATATATAGAGTTCCATCATCAAACATGGTAATCTATATCATATTGTAGCATAAATCATCATAGATACATAAGTTACACTATTCAACCCATTCTTGATACTTCAATCACATTAAGACATATAACATGCTCCTAATACATAATTTCTAATGTCTAACTCTTCTCAACTTCTTTGTCTTGCCTTAATGCTCCTAAAATGTTAGTGGGAATATATAGGTGAGATTATGAGAAGAATCTTAGTAGCTAATCTCAACCAATCAAGGCAATCATGAACACTATGAGGAAATGCAATGCATGCGGTGCAAAGATGATATGCATATGTTTCATATAATTCAAATGCAACTTATAACATAAAAAATCATTCATTCTCAAGTCATAGCATCATTATAAATCAGCTAGGCTCAACTAATCTCAATCTGAGGGCAAAGAAAAGTTATTGCACTTAATTCCATGCCTTAAGGAGTTAGGAGCTATCAGATAGACTTTTTATATACATGTAGCTCATTTTGGAAAACATAACAAAAAATATTTCATGAATGCATCAAGTAACAATACATACAAATATTTTAACTCATTTAAGCATTCATATACATGCAAGAAAGGGGGATGAAGCTACCATAGGACTTGTGAGGGTTCAAGATGTCATTAGTCCACTTCTCGATTTACTTATCTTGGCTTTCCTTAGCTTGACGCTCACACTTTGGTGAAATTGAGCTAAATTGGTTTGTACATGGTAATTACAAGACAAATTAATCTATTTGGATTCATTCTAAGTCTCAATATCTTCATTTAATCTCATTAAAGCCCATGATGGGATTTAGGGCTAGTTTAGGTCCATAAAGAAGAAATTATCAGTTTTCACTTTCTAACTCCCAAACTTTCACTTGTTACAAATCTTATAACTCTAAGGAAACTCATTAGAACCATCATATGCTTGATTAAAGGAGTTGAAGACTAATTTTCTTCTTTAATGCATTTTAAGCCTTAAAAATTCAACTTTCAATTTAAGGCCCATAAATTTGATCCAATGATTCCATCATTATTTATTCATCATATCTAAATCTTTAAATTCATTAGAACTTAAGAAAACATTCCCCAAGTACTCTTTTTCCACCTTGGCTGAACCTACACATAATCAGAAGCCATTTGGAGTTTTGTTGTTTCCTTCTACGATTTTGATGTATGGAAACATTCCTTAGCTTTCCTTTAGTCTAATTATTCTATTATATATCTTAAATGATTCTCCTAAGATTCTATAACTTATTAGGTGCAATAGAAACCCTAACTATCTTATCTTGAATTCTAAGACTTTTTTTATAACACCTTAATCTATTACCGCTATCTAGCCTCTCACTGGGCTCGGTTCCATATGATTTCCAAAGAACTAATACCAATCCGTAGCATTTTCAATGATTCTAATGGCATATTCTTACTCTCCACGACAATTCCTTACTCATTTCTATACTCATCTCTGCCCCGTGGCATAAAACAAACCATAAGCTACGGGCAAGCCCCTTCTCTCAATTCTGTTTTGGCTTGAAATCAACTCCCCCTAAATTCTCCTAGTGGTGGCCGAACTTAAAGCAAAGAGGAAAGGCAAGGAGAACCTACCATTTCCATAACATTCATATATTATGTGAATTCTTGCTAGATAGAGATTCTTGTGGTGCTAATTACCGGTTTTGGTTTGTTTTCACTCCTCATGAACAAGTTTAAAAGCTTAGTAATACTCTAAATCTCCTTTCAAACTCACTATGCCAAAAGTTACCACATACGTTCAACCATAAAATGCATGATTTTTTCAAGAAATAGCCAGAAATATTCATCCATAGAAAAATAACCAAACACCTAACTACACATGAGTTTAAAGAGTTAAGTTGGGAGGGGAAGAAGTTTTATGTAAACAATGGAAAACCATGAAAAATGCATAGTTGTCTTACCTCCAAAAATGATGGCTTTCTCTCTTTTGGATGGCCTCTTTTGGCTTTGTTCCCCATCTTTTCGGCTTTCATGCTTTTGGTTCCATTTTCCATCACACAAGCAGTGCATCAAAGTCTAGGTCAATTTTGAGGGGTTGGTAATCTTTAGAGCAAACCTTTTAACATACCAGTGGCTAGCCTGATACAAGGAGAAAAGAATAGTTTTTATAACAATTTCAAAATTCCCATTAAATCCCATAACTTTAACTTCTTCATTTGCGCTCATTTTAAATTCTTTTTTAGAACCACCTTTTCCATATGAAAACTTAGGTACTTGTAATTTTATGGGGTTCGTAACTATCCTGAATCATTTGGTTAAAGCGCAAGTCAATCGACAGCCTAAAATGTACATTTAAGAGGTTTTGGTCATTCTAACGATTCATATAGCTTTTAAGGCTTTTAAGAACCTTAGAAAAATTAATTTTGTCATTTAATTTCCAAACTTTATATTATGTGAATTCTTGCCTTTGAGTTTGTACAAAGTTGCTCAAAATTATAATTTTGCTACTCTTTTCGATTTAAACTATTTAGCAGTCTTGGCTCAATTTTGGGGCATATTAACTTTGTAACCTCATTTTCAAATGCTTAGATTATTATACAATCCTTACTTAATCTTATTTCATTTTCTTCTAGGGTCTTCTTTTAATACCTCATCGATTCTAATTTAGTTTTAGGAGGACTGGGTATTACAATGTGGATATATGTGTTGCATCTAAATGATAATTACATGATATTTGGTTAATCATGCATATGATAAGCTTTTGCAGATAAAAGAACCAAGGTAAGGCCTTATGAAGGCAATAATGAAACATGTTGGTATGTATTAAGTTTATTTGATACTTTGAAGTAATGAACTAAGCCTGTTAAATTTGCTCAACAATGTTATTTGGACATGTTAAATGATATTATAGTGAATATGTGCATTATTGTATATGCATGTGATTATGTATCATATGCTAATTATCATGAATACAATTATATTAATCATGCCATAGACTATGTTATTTGATTATGATATATTGAACATGTTAGTTCATCATATGTTGAGATAAATATAATTTAGAATGAATGTGCGCATATATATTTCTCAATATTCAATGTTCTTGTATAAGCATGATCTTCTATGTATATTATTGTTATGTAACATCTTTGTTATCCTCATATGTTATGGACAAAAGGAGGAACAAAAAAAAAAAATGTTTTCTATATATGTGACAGTTGAACCATTATTAGTTTTCAAAACTAGTAAATGTTCTTACTAAAAATGTAAATTCTCACTAGTTTATGGTAATGTGTTTAGGCATGGATCTTGATACAATTGAGGCTACACCAAGAATAGATTGAAGTATTAAGAGTAAAATAGCCTTCCAATGTCTAAAAGATAGTATTTTGAACATGCAAGACTTTATTTGCGAGATAAATGTAACAAAAAATGTACTCATAGTCCTAAGTGTAGAAATGAGTTATGAAAATTAGGATAGTAATATCATCAATTTTAATGCATGAATACTAGATGTATGGAATGGGTTAATCGAGATACAATCAAGAATTTAAAAAAAAAAATTGAAATTTTCTGCTACCATGATAAAGTTACAAGAAACATAGTGTTTTAGAAGTCAAAAGGTTACATTAAGATAACTCAAAAATATTGGGGTAAATTAGAAAAAGAAAATATAAAGTGGTTTTTTTGTGAAAAATGGAAATGATGCTTGTAATTTTCACTAGGGGTAAAAATGCAAATTTGGCCAAAACTTTAAAGGTTTAAAATTTGACTCTTTTAGGACAAAGGAACATGCAGGTGAAGGATGGATAGCATTAATGGACAAGCCAAATGCATGGCTTAATGAATAAGTTGTACAAAAACTTCTTGGATAAACAATCCTTTGGCTTCTTGAAGAAGCCTTAGTTTTTTAAAGAGAAAGGGGAAGGGAATGAGGCACAGGAGAAAAAGAAGTAAAGAAGGAGAAAAGCATTAGATTTTGGAAGCTAAAATATAAGTAAACCTTTCTTTTTTACTCATATATAATTGAGATATCTTTCTTTTTCTTGTTGTTGCCATTTTCTCTTTCGGAAGTGTGAAGGATCTTAATGAGCCTTATGTAAAAGAGATAATTTATAGAGATTATATGATAAATATAGTGTTTTTACCATGAAAATTCTTAGATTTTGTTTAATAATTTAAATATATGGTTGATGAATTTCTTTTACCTTAATTACATGCTTAGGATTGTAACATCCAATCCCTCCGTAAACGTGAGAAATGCAATGCTCGGTTTCTTTGTAAACGTTATAAATAGGCCAAATATAAAAGGAAGTCCTCAAAATAGAAGGAATTGGGGCCAACTAAAATTATGATAAAATTTTAAATATTAGAAAATGAGGATTTTAGGTATAAGATACCCAAAAACCAAAGCCAGAAGAGCTAAGAAAATTTGCAGAATGAAGTAAAGGCATTTTTGTAATTTCTGAAAAATTTTGAAAACTCACAGGAGGGCTTTTTAAAAGGAAAATTTAAGCTTTCAAAGATTCTTAGAGTCTCTGAATACCATAGGAACCCCTAGAATAGTTGAAACCCCTCTAGTGAGCGATTTCAGCCATCGGTTAACCGAAACTTTGACCGAACAGTTTGGAATAGTTTTAGATCCTTTTTGAATGATTCCAAAGGCAATTCTTATGATTAAGACTTAGGGAATATGATGAAAAAGACAAATTTCAAAAAGGAGTTGATATGAGCCTAAAATGAGAAAGCCAAGAAAAGGGACTGAAATGCAAAAAGTAAAAAGTTGCATAAAGTGACTTTTAGCTTCTTCTTCTTATCCACGTTCCAGCAGCTCCTCATTCCATGATTTTTTTTTCTTGCACTGAAAATAGAGGAGGAAGCCAGCTCTCTTAGGTGCACAAGGAGAGGAGATTTTGAAGAGAGAAAAGGCAAGGAAAAGGTAGGAAAATTTATGAAAATTCAAGTTTTTTCTCTTACAAGTTACTCTTCCTTCTTCTCCTCTTTACTCCCATGGATTTGATGATGTTTTTGGGTCTGTATGGAGGGTAGAACAGAGGAAGAAAATTCAGATTTGGAGAGGAGAGCTAGAAGAAAAGGGAAAGCATTCAAGGAAAGCTTGAAATCAAGGTAAAAATCTTAGTCTCCATGCTTCACTTCTCTTAGCTTCTTGTGTGCAATTTGCCCTCCCTATAACCAGCCAAGGGGAGAGTGTTTTTAGGCAGACCCAAGAATGAATCATATGAATTAGGCTATGGGAACTTAGATTATGCCAAGAAATTGCAAGAAAAACTAATGAAATCTAAATTGGAAAAGTGTGGTGCATTTGAAGGGATTGTAAAAATTGATTTAATCTATAAATTTCCTTGTCCATTAAAATGTTTCATTGAGCTCCTAAGACCTCTAAGAAGCCTCCCAATTGGCCTTCCTATCAAGGAAAAATTGAAAACCCCTTGAACCCCAAATGCTTCCATAATGTCGGCTTAGGACAGATGGAGGGATTAGAGAATGTTTTAATTTATTCTAGCCTTGGTTTGGGACTTCATATGATGGTAGAAGGTAGGAGGAACCCTTGGGAAAATTTAGAAGCCATGGATTGGGAGATGAGGCGATGGCTTCCATAATGTGACCTTATGAAGCAACTTATGTCTAGGCTTTTGAAAATGAATATGTAATGGCTCCAAGGACCTTAAATGAGGTCAAGAAGCCTAGAAATGAGAAGAGAATAGAGCCAAGAACTTGAATCATGATGGTTGCTTCAATAGGCCATTTATGGAACCATTATGTGACTTATGGAACCAAGTATGTTTTAAATATAAGTTTAATGTCCTAGCTTGTTTCAAGAGTGTAATTAGCTTCCATATGGTATGTCTAGGCCAAGAGAAATGATCTCTACCTTCTTGGGTATGTGAGGTCAAGGGAGAGGACTCAAAGCTTAAGAAAAAAGTGTGTAAATGCAAGCAAGGTAGCTCTCTCCACCTTCTCTCATGCATGGATATGTGTTTAGTTTGATTTGGAATGTGTGTATGTGTATTTTCAAGCTATGAAAAGTATGCTAGCATACTTTTATATGCCATGATTCTTGATACCATGTTATATTTTCCAATAATTACATGATATTTGTATGAGTTTACTTGAGTGTGGAGAGGCCAAGAACTCTTCCCTTTGGTGAGGATTAGCCAAGAACCCTTGAGCTTGGTTGAGACAAAGTAAAAAGTCTCCCAAAAACAAAGTGGGCTCCCAAGAGTATGGTTGAGTCCAAAGTGCTTAAAGAATGGGTGAGGCAAGTCCAAAATCCATGAGGACAAGTGTGAGGCCAATCCAAACACTTGGTGAGCTCTTGAATGTCTTGTATGATGTGTTTATATACTAAACTTGCTTTTTAAATGTATATCACTTATATTTTCTCCATGTATGTATTTTTAAGGCTTGCTTTTCATATATTATGTATGATTATGGGAGATAAGTTATTGGGATTCTTTGAATCTCATCCCCTCTTCTCCAATGTTCTAACATGCTAGATAGACCAAGAGAGCAAGGTAATGGAAGCCAACCTCTTGGGAGAAAAGAGTAGGATATTAAAGTCCATAGAATTGGCTACTTTAAAGCCATATGAATGGAAAATTTTGTAATCCATGATTGTATATGTTCTATGAGGTCATGAATATGTATAAATATGTTGATATATCATGTATGAATGAGAGATTATGGCATGTGAATACTAGAATGTAAAATGATTGTGAAATGGCCATTTTTACTTCTTGAAAGTTTGATGCACTAGTGTGTATGTGGAAGCAGCATGGCCAAATTGAGATGCATAAGGTTTGGGATCCCTTGGGGAGTTCAAACAAGTCATATGCATACTTTTAGACTTACCCAAGAGGAGCCAAATATTGAGAGAAGCCATTTAGACATTTTGGTACCCTATATGGGGCATAAATTTGTTATCTTAGAACCTTATGTTACTTTTTGTCCAAATGAGCTCTTCTTGATTTAAAATTTGGCATGAAACTAGAGTTTGTTGAGAGTTTTTTGGAAAGCTAAAGAACATAATTTTCAAAGGTCTAGAGAATATTTGATAAATTTTCAAAGTTGGGATTTTCTATGGATTCTGATATGTGCACTGTTCACACTGGTAGATTTGTATTTTGTGTCATCCGATGGGCAAATGGTGTCCAATGATTGTAAACTTTTACAACCATAAATTAGAGGTCATAATCTTTCTGTGACCACTGAGATCACCTCATTTGGAGGTCTAAGCAAAGAGTTATGTATTTTTGAAGTTGGCTATTAGTAGTGGTGGTGCCCCAGGAGTCCAGTCACTGTTTCATAAATTTCCAATAGCTAAACGTATTTTTTTCATTCTGGAATTATTTTTAACATAAATTTAACGTTTTTATCTTTCTAGAATGACCAAATTTTTGTGATTTGATTTTTATAAAATTAGTTATGAATTTTAGAAATTTGTATTAGTAATCTGAAACAGCAGCCTAGGCAGCAGCGACTTCTGGACTTTTTTTAATGTCAAACGCCCTCTTTGATGAATATTATGGTCTGGGCATATTTTTATTGTGAACTAGACATCCATAGCTTCTTATAATAACCAAGATTGTATGATTTCAATTGTTTTAGAATTAGTTATGATTTTTCAAAGTTTGACTAGAAAAGAGGCCAAATCTGGTCGAAAATATACTTAATTATTTTGAGCTCTATTTCGGTTTCTATGAGTTGTGGGCATGATTTTGAGATGGAAATGAGTTGTATTGATATATTTAAATATGAGAATGTATATAATGAGCTCACACGGTCTACTTGACACTGAATAAAATTTTTAAGTACGACGTAACACAAAGAAAGTCACTATTTTTCCCCTTTTACATTATATCTTCATGAATATAATGATGTGAGGCATGTATATATATGATATGATGAGCTAGAAGTTATGGTGTTACAAGGATCACTAATTAACTTGCTAAAGTTGATGGATTGTGATTGTATGCATAATTGTGGAGAATTTTGCATGTTTGGTGTTTGTTATAAAAAATTTCCCTAGAAGTCTTAAATTTATCAAATTATGTCTGGAGTTACTATACCTTGGATGGAGGTAAATTTTTGATATGTTATGTCTAGCATATGGAATGTTTTTCATCTTTAATTTCGTAATTTTTAGGATTGGTTTGATTTCTTAAATATTGGCCTAACAGTGACTTATCTTATATAGTAAGCCATTTTGGGTAGCTTTGCAATTTTATAGTTAGAGCTCAAATGAGTTGTTTGGTCTCTTAAACTTCCATTATAGTTAGTTAACATATCAAAGGGACTCGGTATCAAATTTTACCATTTTAGGAGCTCTGGAATAGAATATATGAATTTTCAAATTAGAAGAAAAAAGTGAAGCTACCACAGGGTTGGAACCGCACTTGACATGATGGTGCCCCTTACCCACTACATGGTACTATACTCTTTGTTAGGGTAGCAGAGGCCGCATTGTAACACCTTAAAGCAATGTGGTCATACAAACCTTTTAAAATTTCTATTTTGTGCATTCTCTTGCAAAATCTCCATTCAAATTGCTAGGGGTTGTCTTAAATTGATGTTAGACTTTATTGGAAATATGTATGAAGTTAAAATTAGGAAGGTAAAGTGCTAAGATGAGTACTTTAATTTCTATCATTTTAACTCTAATAAATGGTAAGAATATATTTACTTAAATTCTGTGTGTATGCTCAGAGAATAATTTATCCTTGAAAAAACATATGCTTAATTAGAGTTTCAAGTAATCATGCATATTTGTAATCCAAATGATAAATAAATAAGCACAGGCATGTGCACACATACATATATATATATGCATAATTGAAGTCACATTGGATTTCTATGTGCTTCTAATTCTCTAATGTCAAAGTATGACCAAAACCTTAATAACTATTTATTGATAATTAAAATTTTTATATGACTTGCACCCTTATTAAAATTCTATTAGACTTAGATCTTTGATGAATTATGGACTAATAGGTAGACCCAAGGGTTATATATAAACTTAATTGGACTTTATGACCTAAGGAATTGTATAAAGACTCTAGAAAATAATTAAAATAGAATTCTCAGAAGATGAAATTCTAATAAGGCTTCATCAGGAAAGATAGTATCCTTAAAGGGTGGAGACCCTATAAGGCACTGTCTGGACAAGAAAAAGTAAAATATGATCATTGTAACAAAGTGGCCAAGATAAGGCACTAAAAAGGTGAATAATGATTAAGATAAAGCATTAACAAGTTAAATAGTAACCAAGATAACTAAGCATCCAAGATAAGCAATTATTTAGCAAAGGGAGATAATCTCTTATTACATATATTGGTGGATCCACTCTAAGGGATGCCTTAGTCATGTTTACTCTTATTTAGAATGTGTTTTGATAATCATAAGGATTAAAGAATAGGGTTGTTCATTGCCTGTTGGGCCCAAAGGGCTTGATTCGACCTGTCTTAATCAAGCTATGTCTAGTCGAGCCTAAAAATAAATAAATTAAACAAAGTAACAAAAAATTAGGCTACTCTACTGGGTCGAGCTAGGCAATGGGCTAAGCTTTCCAATTAGTTAATATATCGATCCTATCTATCAATCATCAAAACAAAAAACCAAAGCTTCAGACTTGTTCTCATTCATCTTCGGAGTTCATCCCTTACTGGCTTACTCACAAGCAACCATTTTTAAACCATCTGTTACCATTTCTTGCCTGAAAGTTAGTCAAAGTGGTTAGTGGTTTCGAGATCCCATCAAAATGCTTCTTTTATGCCTTGGGTATTATTAGCCACAACTTGTATTTCATTTTATAAGTATCCTCCTTCTTTATTCTTGGATCTTGTTTCTTAATGTTGCGACTCTTCCATGCTGTCTCAAGAACCCTTTCTTTATGGTTTAGATTACTAGCTTCCATTCATAGTTTTGCTATAGATCAGAATCATTCGAGATGTGAGGCCTGGAGCTAATCAATTTTGTATTAAACAAAAACCTATTTGTACTCATGGCATAGGCACACATAGCCATTAAGCCATAACAACGGTAATCATTGTTAGTCCTCCTCATCGTCAGTACTCATCCTAACTCATAATGCTTATACTATGATATAATCAAATAATTTTTGGTTTGACCTTGTTTGTCTATCAACATTAATTTTCTTTATTGGTGTCTTCTCACCAAAAATTCCTACTCATAAATTTAGAATTACAATCCATACTAACCATTATTTTATAACTAACCAGGAGCACATCAACAAAAGGAGCTAACCAAAAAATAAATGTAGCTTTATTCTTTATTGGACAAGTCTCTCCCATTAAATATTTGATAGCTAAAAAAGTGAATACACCTTTGTAGGATCTAAGATTAAACTCCTACTATAGATACAAAGCACTAGCTAAAAGTGCATATGTAACACCCCAAAATTAATTAAAGTGTTAAACATGGATTTAGATTAATTAGAAATAATTAATATGGGATAATTGGGCAAGTTAAGTGAATGGAGATTTTAAAGAGATAAATTATTAATATGGGTTTGAAATTTAATTAGGATAGAAACTTCATCTAGACCCAAACTAATAAATCATTATAAGAGGTTAATGAAGGCCCAATGAGTAGGTGCAGACCCAATCCAATTCAATGTAATAGAGGCTCAAAATCCACCTTGTATAGGCTCTTATAAGTGGCCCTACCAACTTTGTGCAGACCAAAGATTATGGAGCTTTTAAAACTAAGTCTAACCTAATAAAATTCTGTAACCCAACACCTTAAAATTGGCCCAACAAGCTCAAATCTAAAGCCCATTAGAAGTTAGACCTTTAGAGCAACCTATGACCCATATTTGACCCAACTTAAACCTAACTAAAACCCTAACACTTCAGCCACTTCCTCATTTTGTTGAAACTCAAGAAGGAAAATTGGAAGTGTGAAGGGAGGCTAGGGTTTGGGGCAAGAATTCTACATTTTCTCACATTTAGAGCAAGATTCAACCAAAGTAATAGTTATATAACTTAATCTCCTCATTTTTCTCTTTAATTTGGCCTAATTAATTTTTCATTTGGAGTATTTTCACCATACCCAAAATCTGAAATGTAGTTGTTTGGGATTTTCTTAGTGAAATTCGTAGGTTGAGGCTAGGGCTAACATTAGGTAAGTATAAACCCTCCATTTTGATACTTTTCTTGCTAATTTGAGGCCCCCATAGCTGATATATAATAGGGGTAGTAATTTTGTATGAATTTGTTTAGGATTTTGGGTGAAATATTAAAGTTTTTGATAGAGGACACTTCAATCCGAGTTTGGGACTTGTAGTAGCTAGGTAAGTATTCCCTAGGTAGCCATTAGCATTTTAAATTCTTTGGGTACTTGCTGCAACTATTAATGATAAATTAGAGTAGTAATTCTCTGATGTTATGATTATAAAGAGATTTTGTACCCACAGTGGCTGTTGCAAGTGTCTATAAGTAAGGTAACTAGGGTTTACATTAATTCTATGCATATATCTGTTTTAATTTCATATTTTCCATATATGAACGATTTAAAATGCTGAATGAATTGGTTGGCTATCTATTATGTTGTGATTGGACCTTGTGAGTCCATGGTGGAGCTGTGGTGCGACTGCCACCCGTGTATGTCCTTTGATTAGGCACCGGGTTATGATCAAACCCCAGATGCACTGAGCCCTGGTTGTGCTCAATGGGGAGTAGGTGCCGTGGACGGGCCTCTCCCGGTATTATTGGCCTTTAACATGTGAAGATATGATTGCTAGCATGGGATAGTAATCATGATAGCCTAATTGCTTTATTTACTGATATGTCTGATATGATTCTGATGTTGATTTTGATTCATATATATATGTTGATTAAACTAGATATAATGATGGAATTACCTTGGTTACTAAGATTTGTATCTCACCCCGTTTTATGGGATTACAATTTCAGGTGAAGATTCCTCGGGTAAGGATAAAAGGAAGCAAGTGGATGAAAATCCATGAGCTCCAATATGTGGGGAGAAGGCTACACTTAGGCCAAATTATTTTGTATAAATGCTAAGTTTTGTATTCCTTATTGTATAGCATCATCTTGTACTCATGTTGCCAAGTGTAGGCGTCTATATTTTGATTAGTTGGAATGTATTTATTAAGGAGTTAAGTCTCAATATAGCTTGGTTTAGGTTGTATGAACCTATAGTAACTAATGTATGAATTTTACTAGATTTATGCTATGGTATGCTGTTGGAAACATAATTATGCGATGTGTTAGAAATGGATATAGATCATTGTTGTATGAAACCTCTAACGAAATGCATATGAGATGTTAATTATTGATAGTATATGAATCCCTGCTGTCATTAATCCATGAAAAGGCTGACATGTGGTGGTTGGATGAGTGAGAATTAGTACTCGAGTGTTGAGTTGGTAATGGTAGAATAGTTGGATAAATAAGATAGATAAGTACCATTAGAGCCATATAATATGAGGGGAAGTAGTCTTAGAGTGTCCCCAAGAAGAGAACTAGAGTGTAGGGGATATAACTACAGGAGGGAGTCACGCCGTAGCTAGGAAGGCCTCGCCGTGGCCTTAAGAGTGACAGTGGTAAGGGACGCCGTGGTGCAGAGTGAAAAAAATTGCCCAGGAGGGTGACAGAATAAAACCTCGCTGTAGCGCAATAAGTTCCACCGCGACGCGAGTTGAGGAAATTGCTTAAGGAGAGTATAGTAGCAAAACTCACCACAGCGAAATTTGAGTAAGTTACCCAGTGATTCCTAAGAGCAACTTAGCCACAGCTCGAAGGTTCGGGGCTGCGGCGCAAAGTGAAAAACTTAGTTTTCAAGTTCCAGGACCTAACTTAGCCTCGACGAGAAGGTTCCAGGTTGCGGCGCAGGTCCCTAAACTTCCACTTTAGCCTAGAAACCCTAATTGCTTCAATGGTAATGCGAGGAAATGATATAGGAACATTTGTGAGAGGTTTTTGTGTATTGAAACTAATGGATAGATGAATCACAAGCCTCTGACGATAGTGCAATTCCTCTTACACACTCTCCCTGTTTAGTTGATGACCCTGATAACATCAAGGTTCAAATTTTCCTATATTTTCTGAATGTAATTAATTATAACGACTTCAAACATTGATAATTATTTATTAATCGTGTATTTAACCATAATTACCAGGATTAGGAGTTAGGGTTGTCACAGCATAATCCTAGGAAGCCTTCTTTTCCTTCTTCTTTTGAAATTCTTAAAAATTAATAATAAGAAAATTTTCAAATGTAATAGGGCCAACCAAAAGCTCCCCAAAATAATAGAGCTTTACAATAGCAATCTATTATGCAATGTAAGAAAAAGCATTTGCTAATTTCATTACTTTAGAAACACATCACACAAAATTCAAGAGATAGCCTTATAAGAAGCCTCCAAATGTAGTATGAATGGAAAAAAATTGATTTTTGTGATCTTAATTTATGGTGTTAGTATTGTTTAGAATTTTAATCAAGGTGTTTGGGTCTTAAGATATATTATCCCTTGGTTAAGTCTAAGTAGGATTTATCCAATCATATTTCAGATACAAAAGAATGGTATAAAATTTAATTCAGGTTGCTTATATAAAACTCTATAGTTAGTCTTAAGAAAATTAATTCTAATTATATATTAAATAAAGAGTAATATTAAGTCTGTTATTGTTTTTCATTATTTTCCTTAATTTCTGTTCCCCAGCTACATCAACTACCAGCATGTAACAAATAATATGTATTAATCCAATAAGTTACAGTAAGTCACACAGTTTAACTTATCTTATTTGACCTATTTTGTTACAAATTTTATATGACCATTTATAAATATATTCACATATTTTATTTTCCTATTAAAATTTTAATTTAAACGTTGTTTTTCTAACTTCAAAGTATAACCTTTATTTAAAAAATAATTATCTATCATCGAATTTGTATTCAATTAATGTCACTAAAGTTTTACATGAGCAAGAACAATTAAACTCTAAAATGTGATGCCAAAGTAATTTTTTTCCTTTCCAAATATGTTTGCTATTTACATTTGATTGAATTATTCAATTATCATATGAATTTGAATAACTATTATATAGACAAAAGCACATATGGCATAATAGAGCACTAAACAAACTCAAGGTTAATTTTAATATCAACCCTAACCTAGCAATATTCCCACCCAACACTCTTTGGCTTTAGATGTTGCTACTATTGTAACCTCTGCTGCTACACCTTTTATAGATGTAGGTTGAAAGAGAAAACCCCATGTAAACAAGTCTAGTGTTTGGGAGCATTTTAGAAAACTTTCATTGGATGAAACTGAAGGGGAACATAAAGTTGTATACAGATATTATAAGGCTTCTTATGCTTGTTATCTAACAAAATATAAAACAAGTTCATTGAATAGGCATTTGAAAGCATGTATTAAAAACTTGTATAAGACAAAAAATCAACCTATTTTAGCATACATCCATCCTTTTGAGGGAGACAATGCCGGGGGGTTACAAGAATTTTGGTCCCTCACATATATAGTCTAAATGAATGCTCAATGGCTTTATCTAAATTTGTAATATGTGATGAAATATCCTTTCAGGTTATGGAAAGGAATGGGTTTCAAGAGTTATTGAATCATTTGAAACTTACAATTCCATCAAGGTCAATCTTAATCCCAACCCAACCCAACCTAGTAATACTCTCACCTAACACTCTTCGGCTTTAGATGTTGCTACTAGTCACTACTGTTACACCTCTTACAAATGTAAGTGGAAATAGAAGACTCCATGTAAACAAGTCTAGTGTTTGGGAGCATTTTAGAAAACTTCCTTTGAATGAAACTAAAGGGAAAATAGAGTTGTAAATAGATACCGTGAGGCTTCTTATACTTGTTACACAATAAAACATGGAACAAGTTCATTAAATAAACATCTGAAAGCATGTATTAAGGACCCACATAGGATAAAAAGTAAACCTATTTTAACATACATCTAGCCTTTTAAGGGAGACAATACTGGGGGATTGCAAGAACTTTGGTTCTTCACATATATAGTCTAGATGAATGTCAAAGAACTTTAACTAAATTTATGATATGTGATGAGATGTCTTTTCAGATTGTGGAAGGGAATGGGTTTCAAGAGTTATTAAATTATTTGGAACTTAGATTTCCAATTCTATTAAGGTCAATTTTAATCCCAACCACAACCTAACATTACTTCCACCTAACACCCTTTGGCTTTAGATGTTGCTACTATTGTAGCCTTTACTACTACACCTTTTACAAATGTAGGTAGAAAAAAAAAACCCCATGTAAATGGGTCTAGTATTTGGGAGTATTTTAAAAAACTTCCATTGGGTGAAACTAGAAGGGGACATAAAGTTATTTATAGATACTATGAGGCTTCTTATACTTGTCACCCAACAAAACATGGAACAAGTTCATTGAATAGGTATTTGAAAGCATGTATTAAAAAGTGGTACAAAACAAAAAATCAACCCATTTTAGCATACATTCAACCTTTAGGGGGGGAGATAATGCTAAGGGGTCACAAGAACTTTGGTCCTTTAAACATATAGTCTAGATGAATGTTGAAAGGCTCTAACTAAATTTGTGATATATGATGAGATGCCCTTTTAAATTATGAAAAAAGAATGGGTTTCAAGAGTTATTAAATTGTCTGGAACTTAGATTTTCAATTTTATCAAGAGTGATGGTTGCTAGGGATTGTCTGAAACTCTACCATGATAAATCCAAGAAGTTAAAAGATTTGTTAAAAAAAATCGTGTATTCATGTATGCCTCACTACAGATACTTAGTTATCAATTCAAAATTTTAACTATATATGGTTGACAACTTATTTCATTAATGAACATTAGACATTCTAAAAGCGAATTTTAAACTTTTACATGGCTGAAAGCCATATGAGTGACACTATAAGAAAGGTAATTGAAAAGTGTTTGTTGGAAGGGAGTTTGAAAAATTGTTCATCTTAACTATAGATAACATAAGCTCTAATGACACGGTAATGGTATACTTGAAAAAACAATTGAAAAATTGGAATGGGTTAGTGTGTGATGGAGATTATCTACATGTGAGGTATTGTACTCATATTCTAAACTTGGTAGTAAATGATAGATTGAAGGATTTGTATGACTTTATCTTTGCCACTCAAAATGTTATTAGATATGTTAGGTCTTCTCCTATAAGACTACAAAAATTTAAGAGCTTTGTTAAAAAGGAAAAATTATAATCCAAGAGTCTTTTGTGTTTAGATATTATGACTAGGTGAAATTTCACCTACATGATATTAAAACATGCCATACAGTTTCAAAAGTGACTATTTGAGACCAAAGAATGCCGAAGAGACTAGAAAAAGAAGAAAATTGAGAGACTCGAAGTGATGAAGAAGATATTAGAGCACCAAAAACTTTAGCGCCAACTTAGAAACTTTATCGCCAATTCAATTATTGTAATCGGCAGAGGAATGCCTCTCGCCTATATAAAGCCCTGTAAGTTTCATTTGTAAGCAGAACTCGAATTCGCTTTGAATTACTCTCTGAGAATTCTGAGATTTTGACAATTAAGGTATGACTAGCTAAACTCTCTCCTCAGAGATTAGGCATAGTATTTCAATTTCTTATCTATCCATAAATGAATTGATCCGTCACTGTGTCAATACTGGAATAAGGAGTAAATACATGAATTTAGGCCAGTAAAGTAAGTCCATTGGACCTCATCACTAGTTAAAGTTCTATTCATCTCTGAAAAGATAATTTCATACTCTTGGGCATATTTTAAGGAAGATGATAATCAAATTGGTCCTCCTATAACATATGATTGGAGTAATGATTCCATGTTTATTAACTTTTTAAAAATCTTTTTTATAATATTACATTAAAATTTAATAGATCACTATATGTGACATCAAATACATGTTTTCAAAAAATTGCTCATATTTATACTATGTTGTAAGCAAGTGCTACATCTATAGATGCTATTGTTAGGGATATGGCTAAGAATATGCAAAAAAATATGATAAATATTAAGAGAAGCTAGAAAACATGAACCCTTTATTAGTAATAAAGGTGGTATTGGACCCTAGGTATAAACTTGCATATATGAATAATGCTTTCGATGATATATATCTTGATCATGATATATGTGTGACCATGAAAAAAAGATCAAAGATGTTTTATATCATTCATATAAGCAATATTCTATGAGGATTGTTAATGAAACAATTGAAAAAATGATGATTATAGTAGATCTAATAGAAGGGATGTAGTGAAGAGGATACCAGTAGATGTTGATATGAAAAACAAGTGGATCACATTAAAGAAACTAAAATTTATTTGTAATTAAAAAAAGAAAGTTGAACAAATATCTTGCAACTGACTTAGTTGAGGGAGAGAGTTCTTTTGATATCTTGGCATGGTGGAAAAAAATACTAAAAAGTATAAAGTATTTTCTATAATTTCACGTGATATATTAGTCATGCCAGTGTCTATTATGGCTTCTAAATCTGCTTTTAGCATTGGTGGGCATGTGCTTGATGTATTTAGGAGTTCGTTATCACAAAAAATGATTGAATCACTCATTTATATCCAAAATTGGCTATTCCCTCAAGTGTTTAATTTTAATGATTGTGATTTTGATCAATATGAAGAGTCTAAGAATATGATTGAATAAAGTAAACTCCATACTTTGAGAATAAATTAGCTATGATGCCTTTTTGGCCTTTTTAGCTTGTGAGTTCAACTTTCTAGTTTTTTATTGTTTTGTTTTTTTATAAAGGTTTCATAAGGAACAACTGTCATAAAAAATTAATGTATTTTTATTTAACTTTTTAATTTGCAATTTACTCATTATATTTTCTACTTTATGACTCTTGGTACAATATATTTTGGATATTATGTGATCTTATTTTATTGTTGTTTGTTATTAGTTGCTTGCTTGTGATCTCAAGAGTTTACATATTAATATATATAAGGATATTTTTCCTTTATTTTGGCTATGTATTCAAGAATTGTTTTTTTTAATTTTATTTGATTCTTAATTGTTGATTTTGTGATTGTTGAAAATGATGGTAACGAGTACTTAAATGGGGACAGTGACTGCTAATACAATAATTATTGGTAATGAGCACTTAAATAATTATTGATTTTGTTAGATTAGTTGATATTTTTATTCTTTTTAATATTTTTAATCCTTTTTTTATTTTTGTAGCTTTAGTACTTTAGATTCTCTAATGGTTGATTTGTTACTTATTGGAAATGTTAGAAATTTGCACTTTGATAGGGATGGTAACTTTAACAAAACAATAATAGATGATTACTTTTGTTTTAAGGTAAGTTATTATTTTAAGTGTTTATAATACTTTTAGTAATTTGTCTTTTAGATTTTAATTTGGAACTAAATGGTTGATGAGTGCCTTTATTTGAATATATATATCCATATCAACTCTATATTTAAGAGTATTATCTTTTCTTTTAAGTGCCTTTATTTTTGTTTGAAATTGGTTTTTGATTCTTGAATAATTGATTTGCTATTTGTTAAAAAAAAAAAAAACATATTTTCGACTTGTTAGGGCCTGTCCTAACCTATATAAAATGGGGTTTCTCGAGGTCGAGATGGACTCAGTTGAGCCATAAGTATAAAAACAAGCTTGATGCTTTAATCAGGTCTGGCTTTGGGCCAATTAAATGTCTGGTCCAATCCTGATCATACACACCCATACTGGGGGAAACAATCTTTCTCTTTAATGGTGTTGAAAATATAAGGGCCCGTTTGGTATGATATATAAGATAAAACCTGATAGGATAAAGCTTTATAAAATTTTAAGACGATGCATTGTTTAGTATGATACTATATAAGATAATGTATCATATAAGATAATATTATTATTTATTTGATAATACATTATATAATACTGAATAGGATAAAAATTAATCCTTTTGACAAAAATACCATTTATTTAAAAAATATACTATATTTATCTAAACTTATTATGTTATATTAATTTTTAGAAAAAAAAAAGTATGGATAAATATGGTTACACATAGTGGACAGTTATCTAGTGACTTGGGTGAATTGATCCTGTCTGGTCACATCGAGCTAAATAGCTAAAGAATAATTTTGGTATACTAGTTCGGGTTGGCCATATTAGCAAATTTCAAGCACCCTAATAAAAATTTTATTTTTTTAAGGGAAAAATATAATTTTTAAGGACTTATATGAAATTTTTATTTTTTAAGAGTTCATTTATAATTTTTACTAAATATTAAAAAAATATGATTTAGCTAGTTTAAGAAATCAATTTAGCCCAACCTTATACTAAACAAGTTAGATTAGGTTTGATACTCAATTAATTTTTGGTTAACTTATCATAATTCTATTAATTTTTAAAAAAATTTATTTTATAGAGACTTATATAAAAATGTTTAAAATGTAATTTTATAAAGAATTATATAAAAATTTTATTTTTTAGGATCATTTTATAATTTTTATAAAAAATTATTTATAAGGACTTATATAAAAATTTTATTTTTTTAAGGTCATTTTATGGTTCTATAATTTTTACTAAAAATTTAAAAATAACCCAACTAATCTAATTTTAACTAGTATTAATTAAACCTAATCCAACATAGCCAATGAATATCTTCATAAGTGAATGGTTAAAATCAGAAAGTATTGATAAGACTTTATATATTAAAATCTAATCAGGCCTAATCCTATCTTTCAAAACATGATTAGATTATACATCATTTTGATGTATAAGAGAGACATGATATATAAACTTATACAATACATTACATGTATCAAACAAATGATAAGTTCATAATGTATTGTATTAACTTATACTATCAAGTCTTATACAATATACCAAACATACCCTAGGTTTCATGCTAAGTAGTATGGGATGCTAGGTGGTTTATCTATGATTTTGAAAACCAAGTTTGTATTATGTAGCATAGGATGCTTGGCATTATACCAAACTAATAGTTTTTTTCATTAATGGCACTTTTAAGCATAATCATTTGAGTCTTCTTAAAAAGGGCATGTGTAACGTCTGAGTTTTCGTAGAAACGAGGACTTAAGATTTCAAAATTTTCTAAGTTTCCTCATTATAGCTAGGATCCTTGTTCACTACAATTAAGATGCCAGTTCACTATAGCGAGTTTGTGTCTCATACAAAATCTAGAAAATTCTTTGCAATAATGCCAGTTATGGCAAGAATAGTTGAAACATAGAACTGATAAGTTCTTGCTGTAGTGAGAGGCGCTTTCTATTAGACTCATTCCCAAAAAAAATTGTAAAAAAGTGGAATTTTGCTTCTTAAAGAGTCTAAAATCCTTGCTTTTTTCTAATCGACATTGGGCTGGCTAAAAATAAAAGAAGCTTTGCTTAAGAGAGAGAAAAATAAGGGAAAATTCAAAGAGGAAGAAAGAACAAAGAGAAAGGTAAGAAAATTCTTGAAATTCAAGCTCTTTCCTTCTCTTTCTTTTCATAGTTTTGGTTATTGAATTAGTTCTATTTTGGGCCAAGTATAGAGGGGAGAAGTTGAAAAATTCCAAGAGAAGGCTAAGGCAAAAGGAAAGACTTTTGAACAAGCAAGGAAAATAAGGAATGATTCATAGTTTCATTTGCTCATCTTCCCTTACTCTTTATGTGTGATGTTTTAGCCAAGGAGAGAGCTTGTAGGGGGAGGAAGTTCTGACTTAAAACAAGTAAGAAACCAATGATTTAGAGTGTGGGAACTTAGAAAATGTAAAGTAAGTAAAAGAAAAACCATTGAGCTTCAAGATAGGAAAGTTAGGGGTTCTTAAATATCTTATAAAATCTATTTTGATTCAAGAACTCTTTAGCTTATGTGAGTATTTGTTTTAGTTGCTAAGACCCCTAGGAAGCTTTCCAAGTACCCCTTCCATCAAGAAAAAAATTGGAAATACCATGGACTCAAAATGCTCTTCATGGCTCGATCTAGAGTACTTGAGAAGGACAAAGAGTGTTTTAATTGGTTCTAAACTTGGTTTGAGGTCATATATGATAGAAAAAGATGAGAGGAACCCTTGAAAAAAACTTAGAAGTCATAGATTGAGAGTTGAAACAATAGGTTTCATAATGTCACCTTAAGAAGCAACTTGTATCTAGACTCTTGGAAATAAAGTTGTGATAACTTCAAGGAGTCTAAATGGAACTAAGAGGTCTAGATATGAGAAGAAAATGAAGCCAATAGCTTGAATTATGCTAGGTGTTTCATTATGCCTCTTATGGAACAAAAATGGAACCATAAATTAAAGTATGCTTTTTTAATGTGTATTTGATGCCATGGCTTGCTCCAAGAGTATAATTGAATCCTATTTGTTATGCCTAGGCCAAAGAACTCAAGCTCCATCTAGCTACAGTGTGAGACCAAAAAGGGAAGAGAATAATCAAGAAGGAAGCTTGTATTTATTTGCCAAGGTAGTTTTTCACTCCTTATTTGCATTCTTAGATGTATGATGGTCATTATATGCTTATATGTGTATTTGTATTATGAGACATGCCATTTGATGTTACCTTGTGGCATTGGTACCAATATATTTCATGAATTGTGTTTTGATTATGAAAATTGTTCTTAAGGGTGAGGTGGTGCCAAAAGTCTTCTGAGATGGGTGAGCTAGAACTAAAAGCCTTTAAGAATAAGTGAAACAAGGCCAAAAGTCTCATGAATGAGTGAGGCCAAGTCAAAAATCCCTAGACCAAAGGTGAGACTAATCCAAAAGTCCTAAAAATAGGGTGAAACTAGACCAAGAGTCCCTAAAGCTTATTCTTGGCTTTGATATATTTTCATGGCATGTAAATTATATGTTGAATGATTTTTAATGGTGTTGGATGCTTACTTGTATGCTTTGACATATTTATATGCATTGATTACTTACTTGAATGAGTATATAAGGTATTAAAATTCTTTGAATCTCACTCTCTTCCCTCTCCAATCTTAATATGTTTAGGTAAAGCTCAAGGAGACCAAAGTACAAGCCAAGGAGCATAATTGGCTATACTTTGACACTAATATAGTTTTTGATATATTCTATTGTCAAAATTTGTATGTACATATTATTTTTTAGATGTAAATACAATGTAAAAGTATATGAATATATTGTACATACTAATATTAGAGGTAACTCAATGAGAATGTATGATTTCCCCATTTGATATACCATTTTTGAATGTGTATTGTGGCATGTGGTATAATGAGTTTGAGTGGTATGAGGTTTTAGACCACTTGAGAAGCTTGTATATGTTGTGTTTATGCTTTAAAACTTACCTAATAGGTGGTAGAGTAATTAAGAATCCATGTGGACCAACTTTGACCCTTATAGAGTGCCAAATTTACCATATTCATGAGCTATGTCAAGATCTAACCAAATGAGCTCTTTTTAGCTTGAAATTTGGCATACATATAGGTGTTACCTAGAACTTTTTGAAAAGCTAAAGTGCATATTATTTGGAGCTCTAGAAAATTTTTGGTAAATTTTTAAAGTTAGCAAATTTTGATAAAATTGGCATTGTTACTATACAAATGGTTATATCATTTGCCCCGATCATTTGTGGGCCAAATGATGTCTAATGACTATGAAATTTTACAGGTATAAACTAGATATAGTAAGCTTTTTATAAAATTTAAGAACATCTTATTTGGATTTATAGAGAGGGAGAAAAACAATTTTGAACTTCTAGATCAGTATTAGGGGCGTAGTCTGACCTTTGTTACTGTTCTATTAGTTTTCGTACCCTAATTGCTTTTTTTTTGGTTTAGAATTATTTTTTCTCTTTAGTTAACATACATATCTTTCCAAATTGGTATGATTTGTGGAGATTTGATTTTTTTAGATTTAGTTATAAATTTTTGAAATTCATATCAGTAACCTATGATAGTATACCAGGGCAGCCAGACCTTTCCAGCTTTTCTGATGTCAATCATGGTCCAACTAAATTTTTATGGCCTGACAAATCCAGAGCTTTCTAGAAAGATATCATTCGCTTGATTTTTATTTTTCTAGAATTAATTATGATTTTTCAAAATTGGTGCAAAAAATCTGAATTCTAAACTTATGAGTAACTTGCAATTTTTTTAGTTTCTGGCTTTAAATTCATGATTCATTGATTGTTTTATGATATGTATGAGTTGTATGAATGTGATATGAGTAGAGGATGACAGGGATAGGTTTACAAGGATTCATTAGGCGAAGTATGAATTTTTGAACCCTGACGTAATGTAATAAAATGGAATGATTTTACTCTTTTTCTTTAGAATTACATGGAATCAAGCCTAAGTGAAAATTAAATTAGGCTAATATATTATGGTGTTACAACATGCATAGTGATATGATATGATAATGTGCTTATGGAGTAATATTTCATATGAATCAAAGCAAAGCTTATGAAGGTAATAATGAAGCATGCCAATATGTAACAAGTTTATGTGATACTTAAAAGTAATGAACTGAACCTATTGAATATTGCTCAAAAGTGTTACCAAGACATGATAATTGATATCACAGTGAATATATGCATTATTATATTTGCATGTGATTATGTATGATATGTTAATTATTATGAGCATAGTCATATTAATCATGTCATAGACTATGTCATTGGAATATGACTTCTTGAACATGTTAGTTCATATGCAAAGATGAATATAATTTGGAATGAATATACATATGTGTATTTATCATGATTCAATGTCCTTGTATAAGCATGGTTTTCTAATTATATTGTTGTGCTATAACATATTTGTTATCCTTACATGTTGTTGATAAGAGGAGGAACCAAAAAATTGTTATACACATGACAATAAGATCATTACTAGTTTTCAAGACTGGTAAATATTTCTATTAATGATGTAAATTCTCATTACATTTGATAATATATTTAGGTAGAGATTATAGTCTTACTATTTGAAGTTGATTGTAAATCACCGATAGTGTTAATAGTTAAACACAATGTAATGAAGATAGAAAGATCTTATCTATTGACATTTGCTAAAAGTCGAGAATCTATATTGATTAGTAACTTTATAATATTTTTTAGCTATTAGATATGTGGACTTATTACTTAATGTATGTATAATTAAACATCACCGAGATTTATCTTGGCATTGACATTATAAAATTAGATAAATGAAATTTTTTGATTCAAAATTTTATCATAATTTTGTGACTATAATCCAATAATAGAATTAAGTAACACTTTTAAAAAGAGGGTGTTACAATATGCCATGCTCTTTGATATGATATTTTCTTGGAAATATATACTTATATTCTATGTTAAACCATTTAAACATGAGACAAAAACTTAGAGTACTTAAAAAAAATTAAAAAGCGGAATTAAATTTAAATAATCTTCAAATTATTTTTCTTTTTTAAATTACATTAATAATTAACATATCATTATAGGGTAACACAATTATCCTTTCACGCTTCACTAATATGCATTCTTCTAATTAGAAGGAGCAATAAGAATGTAGGATGGAACATCGTGTGTTCTTGTTGCATAATGTTTTTTTAATTATTTAAAACTTAAATAAAGTAATAAGAAATTAATACTTTAACTTTTTTAATTTATACTAAAATAATTTAAACATGACATATTACATTGAAAGAAGTTATCACTAAAAGAAAGTATAAAAAAAAAATTATTAACATAATAATAATATAAAAATTAAAATATGAAATGACACTTTCAATTATTATATACAAATAAAAAAATGAAAATTTTGGATACAAAGAAGAAATGGTTTGAAATTATAGATCAATATAAAATTAAATAATTATTTTCCTTAATTTAAACTATAACATATTACATTGAAAAAAAATCTTTTCTATATATAAAAAATTGTGGCCTTTCACTGTTTATATACTGTTACTAATGATGCATTAGATTACTATTTATTTATTTGTTTTTTTTCTTTTAGTCATGGAACCCACTCTATTCTCTTTTTTTTTATCCATTTTTTGTGGAGCCCTCAATAAAAAAAACTATCTGAATGCCCTAGTTATATGTATAAAGAAAAGAATACTTAATTATAATAATTTTCAAGACTTAAATCTTTAGCTTTTTATTTCTTAAATATGATTTTTTTTAAATAGCAATTGTTACTTTTTTATTTATCTGATTTTTTATGTTTAGTCTAATAACTTGTATATTAATGTAAATATAGATAAAAAAATTAACCCAAAAAAGAATTTTATTATTAATATAAGAAGAGAGTAAAATTTATTTACTTTTTTTAAAATAATAAAAATTACTTAATGATCAATTCAAAGAAGATAATTTAAATTGTTTAAATTGTATCAAGAGAATTTTAAAACCAAAAAGATAAATTTGAAATAGTAAAAATCATCATTTTTTCAAATTAGTGAAAGCTTATCTTTTTAGTTTTAAAATCCTTTTTGCACAATTTAAACAAGTTAAATTATCTTCTTTGAATTGATCATTAAGTAATTGTATTATTTTAAAAAATAATAAGAAATTAAATAATTTTTACTCCCTTTTGACACTAATAATAAAATTTCTTTTTTTTGGGTGAAATTTTCTATTTTTATTTTACATTAATATATGAGTTATGAGACTAAACACAAAAAATCATATAAATTAAAAAAGGTATTAGTTGTTATTGATAATTGAGGATTATTTAAATTAAAAAAAATAAAAAGTTAAAGATTGCAATCTCAAAAATTATTATAATTAAGTATTCTTTTTTTATATATCTAATTTTTTTTCAATGCAACATGATACAATTTAAATTAAAAAATAATTATTTAATTTTGTATTCATCTAAGGTTTTAAACCATTTACTTCTTTGTATTTTAAATTTTCACTTATTTCTTTGTATATAATAATTAAAAATGTCATATTAATTTTTTAGTAAATCATTCATTTAATATTTTAATATTTATATTATTATTGTTGTGAAAATAATTTTTGTACTTTTTTTAATAATAACATCTTTTAATGCAATATGCTATAATCACACACACATATATATACATATATATAATTTCATGGATTTGATACTGTTCGATAACAATGTTTATTACTATTTATTTTTTTTCTTGCCTTCTATGAGACCTACATTTTATTTTTTTCTTTTTCACATAAAATTCACTGAAAATTTTTTAATTCCTTATAAATACAAATGTAAGAGTCAGTCTAAATAATTTAAATAATTATTTTTTAATTATTTTATTTAAATTTTAAACAATTGAAAAAAAGAAAAAGGTTATGTAGTAGGAACGCGGTCTACGAAAGGCCTATATATGGTTGTAACAGAGGGTGAAGGATCCTCATTTGACTTTCCTACAATCTATTCTTCTATTGTCTTTCCATCTATCACCTTCTTCGAGAAATTTAGAAACTCTTTTGGATTTCACACCAAGAAATTCAGTAGCGATCTTGATGACAAAGAAATTCTATTGCAAATTTCTAAGATCATAGAGTCTCCAAGAAAGAAAGTTATTATGGAAAGGAATGAGCCTGCATGAATTTTGTTTTCCTCCATTGGAGGAAAAAGCTCCATTCGAAAGGTAACTTCCGCAAATTCTGTTAGACAAAAAGTTTCAAGCTTTTTTTTATGGGACCATCAAGAAGGAGACACAGAAGTATACTAGTTCCATGGTTTTTAAAGTTTGAAAGCTGAAGGAAGAAGGCCTATTCAAAAGGTAACCTTCGCAGATTTTATTGAAGCGAAAATGTCTCAACTTTTTTCTGATGGAGTCATCAAAGAGGAGACAGGGAAACATACGGCTTTCATGGTTTCTAAAGATTTGAAAGCTTAGGTTTTGCACGTAGGAATTATAATAGGTTACAATCAATTGTTTTTGTTTTAAATAAAAACGGGCTGATTCATGATCCATGATAAATACATTTGGATCCACTTATTATTAGTGATCCTATTATTTTAGGCTGGATATCTAATTGATTAGTATGGATAAAAGTGCGAGCCCATAGCTCATAAGCCCATAATGGATGGGTACTAGAGTTCTATTTAAACTTGGCTAGGTCCCTTCTGTATTCGCGTCGAATTCTAACTCCACAACTTATCCCATTATAAGTTGTGATAAAGAGTGTGAATCATAGAAGAAGCTCTAGTCTCTTTAAACCTTTAGTAGGCATTCAGAATCAACAGGGAATCCTAAATCTGCAGCTATGTCTTCTATAAGTAATCAATCTAGTATTCTAATTTCACATAATTGTCTTCAATTTATTCTTACATTTGGTATCAGAGCTTCAATTATATAAATTAGAATCTAATAATTGGTTTGAAGACATGAATACAAGCTTCAAAACTTTAACCTTGTGCAATTTTCATCCATATAAATTTTGAAATCTTAATTGGATAATTTTCAAAAAATTGAAACTTGAAACCTTAGGGCTTTTGTAGAATTTGAAATATTGAATCAATTAGTACCTGGAATTTAAATTATCATGAACCATAGATGGGAAATTTTGAATTTGAAATTTCGGTTAGGATTTATTGAAATTGAATTTCAATTCTTCTAAATTAGGTCAAATTGATGAATGTCTTTTTGAAAATTGCACTCTCCTTAATCATATAAGTAAAACCCCTCCACCAATTGCATAAAAAATTGTTTAATTCCATGGGAATTTCAATTTGAAATCCATAATTAGGGTTCTTTAAAATTGAATTCCAATTCTCACAAAATCGTTCAAATTGATGAATGATTTTTAAGTATGTTGTTCCTTATGACCATATAAAAGAAACCCACACATCAATTGCATCAAAAATTTGGCTGATTATATTGCAATTTATTTCAAAATTTTTTGCCGTGGGAGACAGTTTTCAAGAGCTTTGTTTGCATTAAAATTGCGTAATTTGTGGATTAAAATTGGGGCTTTAGCTATGGATATGTTTCGCATGAGATTATGAATAACCTAGATAAAAAAAAAATTGCAAGAAAAATGCTTATGAACATCATCTCCATGAAATCGAATTTGGGAAGAAGTTCATGCATTAGAAAGCCTTTAAATCCATGATTAAAATTGGGGATTTTAGTTCTAATAGATTTAGAATGAGATTATGAACGAAGAACACATAAAAAATGCAAGAAATAGGCGTTAAAAATGTGAAACCCAGCCTCCCCTACCCGCGAGTCCTATGCGATCCGTTTTGCTTATGGCCTGACTCGCTGGAGGTAGGGGATGAAGCTTTAAGTGTTTCCTCACTCGCGCCCTAGGAGAGTGTGCAACGTACAAATGAAATTTTTCGGTACCGTTTTTTGCATTGTAATCTATATTTTAAATGTGATTTTTTGGAATATGTTTCATAATTTTTTGACCACTATAAATATTTTTTATATAAATATTAATATATAAAATAGATTTTAATATTTATTTGGATGATTTTATGAAAAGTGATGTATTGAAAAATTAATTCATTATATTTTGAACCTTATGATGATGTTCACTTTCCATATATAATAATATATATTTGTCTACTCTCAGCCTAATATATATGTTTTAAGAAATATATGTTTATATTTTAATTGTATTTGCATGAAACCTCTTTAGAAATGTTATAGAATTTGTTCATGGACAATAGAGGTATAATATTTCATCTCCTTAAATATTGTACCATAATTTTGGACAAGATGCAAGTAATTCCTGCGCAAGGAGTTTTATAAATTATTATGAATAATTAACACCAAAGTGAAATTATTCATATTAATGCATAAAAATTCCTTTGTAATTTGAAGAAGGCTTTTAATTATCTCATACTATAACTTACCCAAAGAGAGTTGTTGTTTGTTATAATTAGGAGTTAATTTGGGATGAAGTTAATGGGAAATATATTAGTCTAAGATATTTATCTGCCTAAAAAGGATAGATATTTGAACCCAATATATTCTTACTGATTAACTCATCTAAGGTTCTAATCTAGGTTGTGACCTTGATTTGTATATTCTGCCCAAAGGAAAATGTGCTATTATGTTGGCCTCATTGTGATAGATTGTTTTAATTAAAGCTATATATAAATTACCCTTATTGTTTGTAGCATTCCAATTTTGCAATTACTTTTTCTATGAATAATTTTTCTGCTTCAATTGAGATTTTAACTAGATCAAATTATAACAAGTAGAAACAAGACTTAGAATTCTCCTTAGGAATTGCTGACCTTGATCTGGCACTATGCGAGAGTAAGCCTGAAGTGAATGAGAAGAGTACAACTAAACAGAAAAAGTTCTTAGCTAAATGGGAGAGATCCAACAGATTTAGTCTAATTGCCATTAAAAGGACCATATCTGAGCACTTACTTAGTGGCTTATCAGAAACCACAAGTGCTAAAGAATTTTTTGTTGTTTTGGGAGAAAGATACCAATTATCTAATAACGCTGAGTCTGGATATCTTGTGAAAAAGTTAACTAATATGAGGTATGACAACAATAAGGGAGTAAGGGAGTTCATTTTAAAAATGGTTCACATCCAAACCAAGCTGAAAGCCCATAACATTGACCTAAATGAAAATTTCATTGTCTCACATGCCTTGAACTGCTTACCTGTCGAATTTATATAAATCAAAATTGCCTATAATACCTTTGATGAGAAGCGGACCATTAATGACCTTATTACTAAGTGTGTGGCTAAAGAAAAAAAAATTAAAGAAAGAAAAGAGTGACCTATCCTGTGAGCTAACCCTTTTTACTTCCCATGATAAATCCCATTTTAGTAATAATAAATAGAAACATAAGAAAAATCAATTTAATATTCCTCATAAGAATCAAAGTTCAAGGAAACCAGGCAATGGTCAACATCATGATGTAAGAGGTCCTAAATCAACTCTCATTAAGAAAAACATATGGTGTTTCTGGTGTAAGGAACAATGGTATAAAAAGAATAATTGCACAAAATTTAAGGCTTTGCTAGAGAATAAGTAGAAATTTGGAGGAATTCAAGAACCTGAAAAGACCAAATTTGAGAGAAAGCAAGATGGGAGTAGCAAAGAATCTTAAAGTAATATTGGAGTTAGTGGGAGATGTCATTTTACTTTTGGCAACTGGATGTGGAACTATTTTGAAAGACATTTTTTTTCATGTACCTTCTTTTAGGAGGAGTTTGATTTCTATTTCTTGTTTAGATAAATTTAGTTTTTATTTTAATAATAAACTCCCAAATTATTGGTTATGGACATTTAGTGGATGATTTATATAAATTATCCTTAGTTTTTGACAATATTTCATCATCTTTAAATATTCAGGTCTAAAATTAAAGAAAAAATTT
Source organism: Erythrophleum fordii (assembly GCA_032878935.1). NCBI lineage: Eukaryota > Viridiplantae > Streptophyta > Magnoliopsida > Fabales > Fabaceae > Erythrophleum > Erythrophleum fordii. The sequence continues at coordinate 51,426 of JAVQMF010000025.1, read as the reverse complement.
CTTTTATCATTGCACAAGGATTTAGGACATATCTTTAAGGAAATAGTTAAAAAGTTAATTAAAATTGATATTTTACCTTTATTAAAGTTTGACAATTTAGAGATCTGTGTAGATTGTATTAGAAGAAAGTTCACTAAGAGTAGAAAGAAAGGTACGACTAGAAGTTTAAGTTTTTTAGAAATCATTCACACAAATATTAGTGGATCTTTTTCTTATATTATTTGTGATGATAGATTCTTTATCACTTTCATTGATGATTTCTATTGATTTGGCTATCTTTATTTGATTAAAGAAAAATATAAAACTCTTGAAAAATTTAAAATTTTTAAAATTAAGGTAGAAAAATAATTAGAAAACAGACTCTAGTTACTTCCTCTACTATACAAGTAAAATTTATTAGTTGTTAGTTGCTGCTACTCATGTTATTTGGTTGAGAAATTTAATGACAGGGCTTTATATTATAAATTATGTTGTTCAACTACTAAGAATTTACTGTGACAATAGTACTGTAACATTTTACACTAAAAATAATAAAATTATTAGTGTTTTTAAACATTTAGAATTGAAATATTTAAACTATCAGAGATTTAATAAAAAATAACAAAATTGTTATTCAATATATAGATATAGATTCTATGTTAACTGACTCCTTAACCAAAGGACTTGGGCCCATTGTATTTAAAAGACACGTTGAGAATATAAGCATCGTAAGTTCTCTTAATATTTTTGGTTAGTGGGGAATTTGAATTTTATATTATTTTCTTGTTATGTTGAATATTTTTTTGGATACTTTTGACATTTATATGATTTGTATTTTAGCTAATTGATAATGCATTGAATTTTTGGTATTATGTAGTTTTGAATATATGCATCAATTGTTAAATTTTGAGCTTGGTATCATTAGGACCATTATGCCCGTGGTCGATGCCATATTGGAGTTGAGGTATGATGGTTTCTTAACAAACTATATAGTTTCTCTGGCTTTAAAGCATTTGAGAGAAATTGTGGGGATTGACAAAGAAAATAGTAGTTAGGCCGGTGGATCACATTAGCATACTATTTTCTTGCTGCACTCCATACTAATGACTAGTCGATGGAGTTAGTGACATTTGTAACCATGAAAGATTTAATATCACTAATAGATATGATAATTGCCATGATTCAGTGTTACTTGGCTTTAGTTGGATAGAATCATATTAGATATCGCATCTTGGATCATTTGTTTTTAAAATGTGGCCACATTATAAAATTAGTCATTAACCCAAGAGTTATTTTCAAAATAAAAGTTTTTAAAATGAAGAATTGATTTTGGCCAAATGGAAGAATGTAAGAATTATAGTGGGCTACAATCAATTATTTTTGTTTTAAATAAAAATGGACTGATTCATGATCCATGATAAATGCATTTGGATCCACTTATTATTAGTGATTCTATTGTTTTGGGTTTAGTATAGATGAAAGTGCGAGCCCATAACTCATAGGCCCAAAATGAACGAGTACCAAAGTTCTATTTAAATTTGATTAAGTTCCTTATGTGTTTACGTTGAATTTTAACTTCACAACTTATCCCATTATAAGTTGTGATAAATTGTAATCCATCTAGTATTCTAATTTCATGTAATTGACTTCAATTTATTCTTACATTGCATTCAAAGAATGAAACAAAATCAGCATCTGAAAGTGTGAATGATGAGCTTGATTGTGTTAATCTTGATCCATGTTTTAAGCTCTGTCTTACCCCTCCTCCAGTTTCATCAAACTCTGCCATCGTAGCTCCTCCTGATGCTGACCCTCTTCCTCCTTATGATCCTATATTTAATCACCTCTCACTAAGACCTAAGTTTCTTTATTATAAACCAAACCCGAGAGTTAAACTCTACAAGGAAAGGGAATGTATAAAGCTGGATTCTGTTGAACAGAAAAAGTTTCAACCATTTTCTGATGGAACCATCAGGAAGGAGACACAGAAGCATATTAGTTCCATGGTTTCTGAAGGTTTGGAAGCTGAAGGAAAAAGGCCTATTCGAAAGGTAACTTTCGCAGATTTTGTTGAAGTGAAAATGTTTCAACCTTTTTCTGATGGGGTCGTCGAAGATGAGACAGAGAAACATACGGCTTTAATGATTTCTGAAGATTTGAAAGCTAAAGTTTTGCGTTCAAAGAATGAAACAGAATCATAATTTGAAACTGTGAATGATAAGCCTGGTTGTGTTAAGCTCAGTCCTACCCCTCCTCCAGTTCCATTAAGCTCTACCATCATAGCTCCTCCTGACGCCGATCCTATTCCTCCTTGTGATCCTATATTGAATTACCTCTCTCCAAGACCTCAGTTTCTTTATTATAAACCAAACCCAAGAGTTAAACTCTACAAGGGAAGGGAATGTAGGAAGCTAGATGATAGCTTTTCAGATTCAGAACTAACAGAGGAGGCACTGTCTGATGGGTCAGAGAAGGAATCAGAAGTTTCTTGTGAAGCAAAGGGGTTAGCAAAACCCGGCTTCTCCATGAGATCAAAAGCCATTGCTCTGCTTTTACTTCTCTCAGTTGCTTGTGTATCAATCTCATTTACAAATTCTCAGGTCTTTGATCCATTATTTAAAGACCTTACCATTTTATCTTCGGCTTATGATTCGTCTGAATTTCCCCGGTTTGCAAGGGCCAATTTTGATCTTTTTTCAGAGCTAGCAAAAGAAAATTTGGATGGATTAGCTCGAAACTTTCATATCTCGTTTACCAAGTGGATGTCTTTAATTTCAGAATTGGTTTCAGCATTTAGAGGAGTGCAGAATTTGGGCCAATTGCATTATTGGAACTTGACTGGTTTGCGAGAAAATATTGACATTAATCACTTTCCCATAATTGGTCTTGGTGAAAAGCTAATAGGAGAAGCTCCACAAGTGGAAACGCCAGCGTTGAATGTTGAGGAGAATGATGGTTTCATAGAGACTTATGAGGATATTAGAGATGTGAATCCTTAATCTACTACCGCTACCTAGCCTCTCACTGGGCTCGGTTCCACATGATTTCCAAAGAATCACTACTCTTCCGTGGCATTTGTATGCTATGAACTGGGGTTTCATATACTCATCTTTTGCCCTGTGGGTCCTGTGAACCCATCTCAAGCATCCTCAACTTAAACTCCATACATACGACTCATACATAGCATAAAACAAACCATAAGCCACGGGTATAGAGCCAAAAACCAGAAAAATTGCATTTCCTCACTTGGGCCCAAAAGTCATATTTTGGCTCTAATCATCATATGAGCTACATGGATGGATTTTCAATTCGGGTTTCACTCAGATATAATCTACCCGATACCACCTGACAAGAGAGGTTTAACTCTCTGAACTTCTCTAGGAGCTCCTGCTCTCTAATCATCATATGGGCTACATGGATGGATTTTCTACTCAGGGCATCCGCCACCACATTGGCCTTGCCCGGATGGTATTTCAACACATAATCATAATCTTTCAAAAATTCCATCCATCTCCTCTGTCTCATATTGAGTTCTCTCTGGTCAAACAGGTATTTCAGACTCTTGTGGTCACTATAGATCTCTATGGTCGCACCATACAGATAGTGTCTCTAAATTTTAAGAGCAAACACTACGGCAGCTAACTCCAGGTCATGTGTGAGGTAATTCTCCTCATGAGGTCTCAACTGCCTCGAGGCATATGCCACTACTCGACCCTACTGCATCAACACACATCCTAACCCTTTGCCCAAAGCATCACAATAAACCACAAATGGTTCACTAGGGTCAGGGATAATCAGCACAGGGGCAGTGGTCAAACAGAGTTTCAACTCCTGGAAACTCTTCTCACATCTCTCATCCCACACAAAAGGTGTATCTTTCCTAGTTAGCCTCGTCAGTGGTAAGGCCATTCGAGAAAAGTCTTGTATAAACCGTCTATAATACCCTGCCAAACCTAGGAAATTCCTGACTTCGGTGATCGTTCTAGGTCTATCCCACTGTAACACAGCCTCAACTTTATGGGGATCCACCGCAACCCCATCCCGTGAGATCACATGACCTAAGAATCGCACCTCGGTCAGCCAAAACTCACATTTACTAAGTTTGGCATACAACCTTTTCTCTCTCAAGGTGTCTAGGACTAGTCTCAAATGCCTCTCGTGCTCCTCAAAAGATCGGGAGTACACTAAAATATCATCAATAAAGACTACCACAAACTGATCTAGATACGGTCTGAATACCCTGTTCATATAATCCATGAACACTGCAGGTGCATTCGTCAACCCGAATGGCATCACAAGGAACTCATAGTGCCCATATCTCGTTCTGAAAGCCGTCTTAGAGACGTCTTCAGTTCTCACTCTCAACTGGTGGTAACCAAATCTAAGATCTATCTTAGAAAACACAGATGCCCCAGCCAACTGATCTAACAGATCATCAATTCTAGGGAGAGGATATTTATTCTTGATGGTAACCTTATTCAACTCTCTGTAATCAATACACAACCGCAAGCTACCATCTTTCTTTTTCACAAACAACACCGGAGCACCCCAAGGTGAAACACTAGGACGGATGAACCCTTTCTCTAACAATTCCTCTACCTGCGCTTTCAACTCAGCAAGTTCGGCGGGAGCCATCCTGTAAGGAGCTTTGGACACCGGTCCAGCACCAGGCACTATGTCTATAGGGAACTCTAATTCTCTCTCAGGGGGTAGGCCACTGAAGTCAAACTCTCTAGGGAAAACCTCCAGGAATTCCCTGACAACTGGGATCTCCTCTATCCCTTCTTCTACCTCAGCCCGAATAGAGAAAAAGACTAGAAACCCTTGACATCCACACTCCAAATATCTCTCAGCCTAGGTAGTAGTCATAAAAGATAACTCTACTCCTACCCTAGGTATGGTCCCACAAGCAGGTAAGGAGATGGTTCGGTATTCACAATCAAGTATGGCATTATTTGCAGCCAACCAGTTCATACCAATAATTAAATCAATTTCATGAAAAGGCATACAAACCAAATCAATACTGGTATGACAATGGTTAAATTGGACAGTGACATTTAAGCAAGTATGGGAAGTAACCACGTGGCCTCCAGTGGGGGTAATGACAGATAAGTCAAATGGCAAGACACTAACGACCAGACCCAATTTCCTCACACAATCATAAGATATAAACGAGTGACTAGCACCCGAATCAAACATAGCAACTACAGGAAAGCCATTCACTATCAGCGTACCTCGGATCAAATTGGGAGATGCGCTGGCTTCCTGCTGAGTAAGGGCGAACACTCAGCTCTGGGTCTGTGGTCTAGGAGGAAGCGCTGTCTCCATCTGAGGACAGTGTCTAGCAATGTGCCCCGGCTTCCCACACTTAAAACATGTCACCAGAGACTGCTGGAAGGATGACTGACCCCGAGGAGGTGGCACACCTCGCTGCGGCCTTCTATGCCATGGCCCCTTGCCTCTTTTCTTGGTACTAGGGGTCAAACTAGAACCCTCTTCTGGTTTCGGCCTTTTCAAATCTGGAACCCTTTTCTGACTAGCCGTAGTCGCAGCAGGCATGATAACTTGCAAGTTAGTCTCAATCACCCTGCTGACCTCCACCAGAGTATTAAACTTTCTGATCCGCTGTGGAGTGACTCTATCGCTAATCAGGGGCCTCAAACCAGTCTCAAACTGCTCACATCTCCAGGGTTCATCATCATACCTCTAGAGGTAAGAGGAATACCGAGACAGCTCTATAAACTTGGCCACATACTGGTCCACAGTCATCTCATCCGTCTGTCTCAAACTTATGAACTCCATCTCTTTTTTCTTCCTCACTGAACTTGGGACATACTTCTCATAAAACTCAACCAAGAAAGTCTCCCAATTTATCTGTATATTCTTGGTCTCCATAAGGGGTTTCGCACTCTCCCACCATCTATCAGCTTCCTTTTCTAGCATGAAGATGGCTAGCTGGGCTTTCTGCTCAGTGGTACAATCCATCACTGAGAATATCTTCTTAAGCTGCATCACCCAAGCCTCCGCCTTATCCGCATCCAATTCCTCGTCAAACGAGGGTGGATTGTTCTGCCTAAACTGCTTCAATACTTTTTGGATAGGCGCCTGGGTCTGTGGAGCAGCAGGCTCCTGGGAAGGTACAGGTGGAATGCTGGATGTAGATGGTTGAGATCCAGGGGCATCCCTTCTGGCTTCTTCTTGCCTAGCCAGGGTGTCTTGCAAATACATGATCATATCATGCTGCTGCTGGGCAATGTACCTCTGTTGCTCCAGCATCTCTTGGTGCTGGCCCATCATGGCTTCATACCGATCAAGTCTATCCATGATGGCCTGCAGAGGATCCCTAGTCTCAATAGGAACCTCTGGCTCATCTCTCTGAGCCCTAGGCGGTCTGCCTCTACCTTTACCCCTACCCCGTCTAGTCTCAACCATGTCTGAAAAGAAATCGCAATCCTCAGTTCACAATAATATCACAACACTTATGCAAGGATGCTACAACTTCCATGACCATTCACACCAAATACAAGCAATTCACATACTTCAAGAGTCTAAACTTGAGCAAAAGTGCCTGAACCTTTGCTCTGATACCAAAAATGTGACACCTTAATCTACTACCGCTACCTAGCCTCTCACTGGGCTCGGTTCCACATGATTTCCAAAGAATCACTACTCTTCCGTGGCATTTGCATGCTATGAACCAGGGTTTCATATACTCATCTTTTGCCCCGTGGGTCCTGTGAACCCATCTCAAGCATCCTCAACTCAAACTCCATACATACGACTCATACATAGCATAAAACAAACCATAAGCCACGGGTATAGAGCCAAAAACCAGAAAAATTACATTTCCTCACTTGGGCCCAAAAGTCATATTTTGGCTCTAACTTTGGAAAATCATAATTAATTGTAGAAAAATGAGAATCTAGTAAACTTTAGCTCTCTAGAAAGCTCTAAGTGTTAACTTTACACTACAAATAATTCCCAACCATAAACACAGCGTTTGGACTATGTTTGACATCGAAAATGGGAAGGAGGTTCGGCTGTCACTGTTTCTGGTGCAGCTTGCTATCATGACTTTCGAAAATTCATAACTAAATCCAAAAAAATCCAATCTGAGCACACTATATCAATTTGGAAAGCTACGGATGTCTACTAGAGGAAAAAAATAAGTCTAGATCAGTTCAGTAGCTCCTACTCCCCAAAAACTGATGGAACAGTAACGGGGGTTAGATGAGCTCCCTGATGCTGATATAGAACTTTAGACAGTTCAATCTCTCTCTACAGATCTCCGATTTAGGTGATTCTAGTTCCTATAAGTCACTGTGGTGGTCTAGTTTCTGTGTATAAAATTTCACCACATTTGGAATCCATTTGGTCTAAGAATGCCACAGATTTCATTTTCTGGTTTGTATGAACAGTGCATGACCAATCCATTAAATTTTCCCAAATTCGACAATTCACCAAATATTCTCTAGACCGCCGAATATTACCAACTTTAGCTTCTCAAGAAGCTTTCTACACACTCTAGAGGCATGCCAAATTTCATGGCAAGAGGAGCTCATTCGGTCATATTTTGACGGAACTCTCAAAAATACCGGTTTTGGCACCCCAAAGGTCCAAAACGGATCCAAATCGCCTCTCACACACTCTAGCCACTCATGGATAAGTTTAAAAGCATAACACTAGGGTATATATCAAGTCCATGTGGTCCAAATCATCATACATTCAAATCTCGCTATGCTACAGCCAAATATACACTATCTCATTCATGCATCAAAAGGGGCAAAACCCTCATTTCCATTCATTTGGCTATAAACATAGTTCATACAATATCCTTTCATAGTTATACACATGTCACAACCTTTACATCTCAAAAATAGTGGGCGCATATTCACTTGGCACCACTTTATATCAAGATTACATCAAAATATCCAAAAGAAAGTAATATCTAACTATGCATGCTCCTAGGCTCCTTGGTGTGTGCTCGGTTCTCCTTGAGCTCCACCTAGCATATTAGTTGGGAGGGGAAAGGGGTGAGATTCAGGGAATCTCAGTAGCTCATGGACTCAATCAAGTAAGCAATCAAGGCATATAACAAGTCAAAGCATGTGAATAAGCACTTAGCCATTCTCAAACATCTAACACACATTGTACATGCTATGGAATTCTCAACAATGCCAAAAATGAGCTCCAGGGACTTTTGGTCTAGCCTCACCCGAGTTTAGAGACTTTTGGATGGCCTAACCCGAGTTTAAGGACTTTTGACTTGGCCTCACTCGTTTGAGACTTTTGGCCTTGTCTCACCTATCTCAAGGGACTTTCGGCTTCACCTCACCCATCTCAAGGGACTTTTGGCACTACCTCGCCTGAGCAATCTCACATTTCAACATACAAACATATTGGCATCAACGCATCAAAGCAATAGCATATGGCATATTTCACACAATAAGCATATACATAATCATACAATGACTATCATATCCAAGAATGCAACAAGAAAGAGTGGGAAAAGAGAGAGCTACCTTTGGAGCCAAAGCCAACACTATCTTTTCCTTTCAAGTCCTTTTCTCCCTTCTTAATTTCACACTCACACCTTGATGGAGGTGTTTCTCTTGAGCCTAGACACAATTAAAGAGCATGGAATTACTCTCTTAACATGGAATCATCAGAGCAAATTCTCCTACATACCAGAACCTAGAGTTCTCTCTCTCTCTCTAGAATGCCATCAACTCTTTTCTCTCTCTCAAGCTCCCATGGTAGTGGAAAACCACATTTTCAAAGAAAACACAAAGATTAAAAGGTGTTTTCCACTTTCCCTCTTTTGACCCATGCCCAAAAACCATCCATTTTTACAAACAAAACCGTAGGAAAAGAGGGCAAAGGGAGGGGATCAGAGTTCTAAAGAGAAATGGGGGAAATTTCCTTACCTTTCCTTTGCTCTTCCTCCTTCTCTTGATCTCTCTCACTCTCCACGCCTCTTTCTCTCCTTGGGTCGAAGTCTAGGGCAGAAATGAGAGAAGAAATGAGTTTGGGCGTTTAATGAAGTCTAAATCTCGCTATTTACTCTCTTCCGGACTGACCCTTGCTACGGCGAAAATTAACCTTCGCTATAGCGAGCTCGTGTAATCTGGCTTCGCTATGGCGAGGCTTAACCTTCGCTACGGCGAACTCGCGTCAGTTCCCTTCGCTATGGCGAGTTTTGACCTTCGCTATGGCGAAATCGCGTTAGTTCCAGACCTCACTTTCGCTATGGCGCACGCTACAGCGAGCAACTCCCTGATTTTTGTATGGACTGCTGCCAGCACTCACTATAGCTAGAATCGCCTTCGCTGTTGCGAACTAGCTCTCTCGCTGTAGCGAGACCATTTCTCGCTATTGCGAGAGGACTTGGCAAAATTTTCAGATTTCGAATTTTTCTAACCTTCACTTTCTTTCTTTTCCTTTTTCCCGGTTGTTACAGGAGATGTTCCAGCAGAGCATTATGATTCAGCGTATGAAGAACAAGAAAATCAGAAATTGGAACCAGTCCCACCAATACCAAAGACCATGGATGATAATGATGTTGCCAAAAAGATTGATATTTGTGAGGAAGGAATTGCTGAAGTTGAAAGTGCTTCATCTGCTTCAGAATCTGAGGAAGCTAGTGAACCCAATCACTCAGAAGGTGACATTGATTACCCAAATGTAGTTTCAGAGACTTGTGAAAATAATACTGAAGGGTTTGAAACAAATAATTTCGAAGCAAAGTAGACACCAGAAAAGGATATATAGTCATTATGGACCCTAAGGATCAGCCAGATTTGAACTTTGAAGTTGCTGAAATTGTTGAAAATTTAAATAAAATAATTAGAAAATAATTAAAAAAATACTTTAAATTGTTTAATTTACACTAAGATAATTTAAACAGTAACATATTACAAGTTATCACCAAAAAAATACAAGAAAATTTATTATCATAATAATAATATAAAAATTAAAATATTAAATGAATGATTTACTAAAAAATTAAAATGACACTTTCGATTATTGTATACAAATAAATAAATGAAAATTTTAGATACAAAAAGAAATGGTCTGAAATTTTAGATAAATATAAAATCAAATAATTATTTTCTTTAATTTAAACTATAACAAATTAGATTGAAAAAATGGACATATAAAGAAAAGAATACTTAATTATAATAATTTTCAAGACTTAAATATTTGGCTTTTTATTTCTTAAATCTAAGTTATTTTTGTTTCTAAATAGTAGCTATTACTTTTTTATTTATCTGATTTTTTATGTTTAGTTTGATAACTTGTATATTAATGCAAATAAAAAAAATTTAACCCAAAAAAGGACTTTTACTATTAATATAAGAAGAGAATAAAAATTATTTAATTTTTATATAGCAAATATTATTTAATAATCAATTCAAGGAAGATTATTTAAATTGTTTAAATTATACAAAGAGAATTTTAAAACCAAAAAGATAAATTTTGAAATAATAAAAAAGTATTATTTTTTAAAATAGTGAAAACTTATCTTTTTTTAGTTTTAAAATTCTCTTGGTACAATTTAAACAATTTATTGAATTGATCATTTATCATTTTAAAAAAATAATAAGAAATTAAATAATTTTTACTCTCTCCTCACATTAATAATAAAATTTCTTTTTTTGGATTGAATTTTTTTACTTTTATTTTACATTGATATATGAGTTATGAGACTAAACACAAAAAATTATATAAATTAAAAAAAGTATTAATTGCTATTAATAAGTGAATATTATTTAAATTCAAAAAATAAAAGCTAAAGATTGAAGTTTAAAAAAATATTACAATTAAGGATTCTTTGCTCTATGTATCTAATTTTTTTCAATGCAATATTTTACAATTTAAATTAAATAAAATAATTATTCAATTATATATTTATCTAAAGTTTTATATCATTTACTTCTTTATATTTAAAACTTTCATTTATTTTTTTGTATATACTAATTAAAAATGTCATATTAATTTTTTGGTAAATCATTCATTTAATATTTTAATTTTTATATTATTATTATGATAATAACATTTTGTATTTTTTTAATAATAATTTCTTTCAATACAATATCTTATAATTTAAATTATTTTAATATAAATTAAATCAATATTTTTAAATTATTTTACTTAAATTTTAAACAATTGAGGAGAAACAAAAAAAGTTACGTAACAGGAACATCCCGCGTTCCTGACGCGACGAGCCTATATATAGCTGTAACAGAGGTGGAAGGACCTTCATTTGAATTCCCTGAAGTCTATCTTTCTACTCTCTCTCTTGTATTGTCTTTCCATCTATCTTCTACTAGCTCTCGTCTACTTTCTCATTCTTTCCATCTACCACCTTCTTTGAGAAATTCAGAAACTCTTCTGGATTTCCCACCAAGAAATTCGGTAGCGATCTTTGACGACAAAGAAATTCTATTGCAGATTTCTAAGATGACACAGTCTCCAAGAAAGAAAGTCCTTATGGAAAGGAATGAGCCTGCACGAATTTCATTTTCCTCCACTGAAGGAAAAAGCCCCATTCGAAAGGTAACTTCCGTAGATTCTGTTGAACGGAAAAAGTTTCAACCTTTTTCCATCCAGAAGGAGACAGAGAAGCGTACTAGTTCCATGGTTTCTGAAGGTTTGAAAGCTGAAGGAAAAAGGCCTATACGAAAGGTAACTTTCGCAGATTTTGTTGATGTGAAAATGTTTCAACCTTTTTCTGATGGGGTCGTCGAAGAGGAGACAGAGAAACATTCGGCTTTCATGGTTTCTGAAGATTTGAAAGCTAAAGTTTTGCGTTCAAAGAATGAAACAGAGCCAGCATTTCAAACTGTAAATGATAAGCTTGGTTGTGTTAATCTTGATCCATCTTTTAAGCTCAGTCCAACCCCTCCTCCAGTTTCGTCAAACTCTTCCATCATAGCTCCTCCTGAGGCCGAACCTATTCCTCGTTATGATCCTACATTGAATTACCTCTCTCCAAGACCTCAGTTTCTTTATTATAAACCAAACCCAAGAGTTAAACTCCACAAGGAAAGGGAATGTATGACGCTGGATTCTGTCGAACGGAAAAATATTCAACCTTTTTCTGATGGAACCATCAAGAAGGAGACAGAGAAGCGTACTAGTTCCATGGTTTCGAAAGGTTTGAAATCTGAAGGAAAAAAGCCTATTCGAAGGGTAACTTTCGCAGATTTTGTCGAAGTGAAAATGTTTCAACCTTGCTCTGATGGGGTCGTCGAAGAGGAGACAGGGAAACACACGGCTTTAATGGTTTCTAAAGATTTGAAATCTAAAGTTTTGCGTTCAAAGAATGAAACAGAATCATTATTTGAAACTGTGAATGATAAGCCTGGTTGTGTTAATCTTGATCCATCTTTTAAGCTTAGTCCTACCCCTCCTCCAGTTTCATCAAACTCTACCATCATAGCTCCTCCTGATGCCGACCCTATTCCTCCTTATGATCCTATATTAAATTACCTCTCTCCAAGACCTCAGTTTCTTTATTATAAACCAAACCCACGAGTTAAACTCTACAAGGGAAGGGAATGTAGGAAGCTAGATGACAACTTTTCAGATACAGAACTAAGTCAACTAACAGAGGAGGCACTGCCTGATGGGTCAGAGAAGGAATCAGAAGTTTCTTCGGATGAAATAGTTATTGAAGAAAAGAGCCATATTTCTTGTGAAGCAAAAGGGTTGGCTAAACCCGGCTTCTCTATGAGATCAAAAGCCATTTCTCTGTTTTTAGTTCTCTCAGTTGCTTGCGTATCAATCTCATTCACAAATTCTCAGGTCTTTGATCCATTATTTAAAGACCTGACCACTTTATCTCCGGCTTATGATTCGTCTGAATTTCCCCTGTTTGCAAGAGCCAATTTTGATCTTTTTTCAGAGCCAGCAAAAGAAAATTTGGATGGATTAGCTCGAAACTTTCATATCTGGTCCTCAATTTCAGAATTGATTTCAACATTTAGAGAAGTGCAGAATTTGGGCCGATTGCATTATTGGAACTTGACTGGTTTGCAAGAAAATATTGACGTTAATCACTTTCCTATAATTGGTCTCGGTGAAAAGCTAATAGGAGAAGCTCCACAAGTGGAAACGCCAACATTGATTGTTGAGGAGAATGATGATTTCACAGAGACTTACACTGACGAGGATATCGGAGATATTCCAGCAGAGCATTATGATTCAGCATATGTAGAACAAGAAGATCAGGAATTGGAACCAGTCCCACCAATACCGAAGACCGTGGATGATAATGATGCTTCCAAAAAGATTGGTAATTATGAGATAGGAATTGCTGAAGTTGAAAGTTCTTCATCTGCTTCAGAATCTGAGGAAGCTAGTGAACCCAATCACTCAGAAGGTGAAATTGATTACCCAGATATAGTTTCAGAGACTTGTGAAAATAATACTGAAGGGTTTGAAGCAAATAATTTCGAAGCAAAGCAGGCACCAGAAAAGGGTGCTACTGTCATTATGGACCTTAAGGATCAGCCAGATTTGAACTTTAAAGTTGCTGAAATTATTGAAATTCATACCGATGATCTGCCATATTTGAACTCTGAAGTTGCTGAAATTACTGAAGTTCATACTGATGGTCAGCTGGATTTGAACTCTGAAATTCATACCCAAGCGTATCGTGACGTACAATTGAAATCAGAGGAAAAATATGTAAGTGTTGAATCTGTTATTATTGCATCTTTGCTTCTCTTTTTATCCAAAATTGCAGGTACAACTTTCAGGTGGTTAAGGAAGAAGGATAAAGGAAGAAGAGCAATGACCACTGGTACTAGTTCTATGGAGCGACCTCCCTTGGCTAGGACATTGCATGTTAACCACAGAGAGGAGGCTTCCCTAGAAAAGTCATCTCTTAGGAATGGCCCTGTAGAAATGGATGTTCTTGTAGAGTCATGCCCTTCAGAAATGGGCACCTTTCAGAAGAGCTCATTCTATTATGCCCAAAGAGTGATGGAAGAGCAGAATGAAGCTCAAAGCCTAGAAAAGAAGCCAAAGAAGAACCATAGGAGAGAGTCTCTTGCCTCTTCAGAATCCATGGGTGTTTTTGCTTCATATGGAAGTTTTACCACACACGTGAAACTCTCAAGCAAGCATGTGAGTTTTTCTTTTGTTGCAAGCATGTGAATTTTCCTCGTCTTTTTTTTTTTTTTTTGGGATTTCCCATTCATACTATGTTGTGATTTGTGAACAAATATTTATTCTTGAGCATCACTGTTCTTATGTGTTTGTTTTGTATTTGATATATATATATATATATATATATATATATTTTCAGGGAGATGAAGATGCAGGGATTGTAACTCTTGTTAGGCGTTCGAGTAGGATTAAACACTTAGCCACTTCGAGAAAGTAATCTGAGCGAAATGAATAAGGAATATATCAGTGGACTATTTACTGTCTCTCTCTCTCTCTCTCACAGCCTTCAAGGTATTAGCATACATTAATCTTATACGGTATACTGGAAATCATTCTTTTGTTCTTCCTAGTCTTTGTGCTTTCTTTATCTGATTTACATTAGGAGCATAACTATGATACAAGGATTGCATTAAATTGTCATTTGCTCCTTAAGACTGGCAGTGTTGATGGTGAGTTTTATTTTCCTCTCTCATCTCTTTTCCTAATTTTTCTCAATTATTATTTTAATCTCATATGATGTTTCATCAAAACTTAATCTTATCAAATTATGACACCTTCATAAGAAATTAAACAGAAAGAAGATTTTTAGTAACTCTCTAAGTGGATTCCTTGTATTGTAGATTAATGAAGAGTAGTTTTTAAGTTTTAGAGGGGTATTCTTCTCCTTCTTTATTTAAATGGAAGTTTGAGTAGTACTAAAGAAAGGTTCTGTGAGCTTTAAAGTGATTCACTTAGAGGTTGTGTAATCTAGAAATGATCATCAATTTCAGCATTTCCACTTTTTTTTTTTGGTTAAGACACGTATTTTTCATATTTCTACTTGATGTTGACATAGCTTTCTTCTTTCTTTCTTTTGTTTTTAATATTAAAAAAAGAAGGTTCTTGCATAATTATTGTATTGTCTCCATACTTTTCAAACATAGATAGGATAAAATAAAACCCTAAAATTTAAGAGTATCATACATGACCATGAAGTTTAAGAAATTGCTTGGAGGAGCAGTATGCAATTATTATTATTATTTTTATTGTACATTCATAGATGATAAGAAGCTCTCAAGGAAAAGAATTTCAAAGATTTCAGTTTAAATAAGTGCCGAGTGTTGATTATAGGCAATTAGAATTTCTCCTCATATAATCATGCTGGGATGACTTTGCAATTGTCATGATTTTTCAATTCTGATTTTCCACATCTTTTGCAGTATGGGGGCCTTGGTGATGTTGTTACCAGTCTATCTCATGTTGTTCAGGGTTTAAATCATAACGTGGACATCATTCTTCCAAAGTATGACTATTTGATCCTTGGCCCTGTAAACTTCTTTGTCACTGCTTTTGTCCTTGAATTGCTTCTTGGATTTTTGTCTATTCCTTAAATTTTGATTTCCTGAGTCTTGACTAGTCTTATTGAATGGAGCTTGAGGTTATATAAATGTGAAGAATCATTTGTTAAAGTTCCTTGATTGATCAAACTATCTCCTTATACAAGTGAGATTATATACATCTCTATTCCTCAAGCTATTTAGTGTTTTCTTTAAAAGATATGTAGGGCTATTGTTTTACATTTTTCTTTGCATTTGGTTGAAATTTTATTCGTTTTACTTTTGATGTGAATACAATTCTTGTAATAACTGCTTAATATATACCTTCTGATGCAGGCAAAGGACTTGCAATATTAGAAAAACTATTTCTGGGATGGAACTAAAATAAAAGTATGGCATGGAAAGGTTGAATGTCTCTCTGTTTGTTTTTTGGAGCCTCAAAATGGGTAACAGTATTTTAATTCCTCATCTTAGATTTCTTTTATTGTTATTGAGCTTAATAATATTATGTGATGGGCTTACTGGTGCCACTATTGTCACTTCGACTTATAGAAGACATGGAAAGCAAAAAAAGAGGGGTGAAGAAGGAGGAGGGTCTGACATTAAGGTATATACCGGAAAGGCCGAAGGTGATGAGGTGGTTGGGAAAGATAGAGTGGGAAATTTAGCCCAATAACTACCTTGTTGGTGTAGTTGAAGGGTGGTGATCTGGAAGAGTGAGAAGAGGTAGTTAGAAATTTATTTGTGGGTGTTTTGTGGCTGATGGAGGGTGGAGAATTTTGGAGAAAGACTTTGGAAAAGAGCTAGCCTTTTGGTAGCTAGCAACCCTTTTACCATCTTTTATCACTTGTTTCTTTCTTGTTTTCTTTGTTGCGTCCTCTGCATTATTGTTGTTGGAGTGAGTGGACCACTGTGTAGATGTACTGGAATTGTGATGTTCTACTGTTATTATTGTCTGTTGAATTGAATATTTGCATTTGAGCATAATTTTCCTGAGGTGTTGCATTGCTGTGTTGGTTTAAATTTTTGTCTCAGAGGAGGTTCTATCATTATGATAGAATTATTTGATAACTAATAGGATGTTTAACTTCCTTTACAATTCATTTCCTCATCATAGAGTGTTGTTTTCTCCGAAATTTTTGGTACTTGTACTTGTTTGCTATTTCCTATTTTCTTAGTTTATGATTTGGAGGTGCCAATTTTGGTGAGTAGGGTGGCAAAAATGTTTTGAGTTGTGAATCAATTTCAAAATTGTCTATCTAGAGTTGATCTTTTGATTTTTCATTGTTTCCATGTTTCTCTATAATTCACTATTTTTGGTATTTATACTTTTGTAAGTTAGCATTTTTGAACTTCTTCTTGTATGCCATTTCCTATCTTCTAAGTTTATGATTTGGGTGTGTCAATTCCTATGACTAGGGTGGCAGAAATGATTTGAGTTGTGAATCTAGCTCTAGATGGTCTAATCTGGTTGAACCTTCGAGTTTTCATAGTTTCCATATACTTTTTAGAGTACACTATTTTTAATATTTTTATTTTTGTAAGCTAACTTTTGTGGTACTTCGGTGCTTGTTTTTCTAGATTATGATTTATGTGGGCCAATTCTTGTGAATGAGTTTTGAGTTGTGAATTTATCTCAAGGTTGTCTAATCTTGAGATGATCCTTTTAAGGTTTCACAGTTTCTATGTCTTTCTAGATTTCACTATTTTTTGTATTTTTACTTTTTTAAACTAATATTTTTGTTCTTCTACTTGTGTGCCATTTTATGTTCTCTTAGTTTATGATATGGGTGTGCCAATTCCTGGGAGTAGGGCTATAAAAAGGTTTTGAGTAGTAAGTTTAGATCAAGGTTATCTAATCTAAAGTTGGTCTTTTGAGTTTTCATAGTTTCAATGTCTCTTTAGAATTCACTGTTTTTGGTATTTCTACATTTGTAAGCTGACTTATTGACTTATTTGTACTACTTGTGTGCTATTTTCTGTCTTCTTATTTTTTGATTTGGGTGTGTTAATTTATACGAGTTAAGTTGACTTATTGACTTATTTGTACCACTTGTGTGCTATTCTCTGTCTTCATATTTTTTGATTTGGGTGTATTAATTTATGAGAGTTATGTTGTAGAAGGGTTTTGATTTGTCAATCTAGAGTTAGTCCTTTTTGTTTTCATAGTTCCTATGTCTCTTTAGAATTAAATATTTTTGGTATTTATGCTTTCTTAAGTTGATATTTTTTCTACTTCCCCTTATGTGCCATTTTCTATCTTTTTGGTTTATAATTTGGGCATACCAGTTCTTGTGAATAGGGTTGCAAAAAGGTTTTTAGTTGTGAATTTAGTTTAAGGTAATCTAATCTAGAGTTAATCCTTTGAGTTTTCATAGTTTTCATGTCTATTTAGAAGTTACGATTTTTTGGTGTTTTTACTTTTGTAAGCTGATATTTTTGTTGCCTCTACTAGTGTTTCATTTCTTGTATTTTTAAAGTTGTTTAGTTTAAAGTTGATATTTTTGTTGTCTAGTTTAAAGTTGTTATTTTTGTTGTCTAGTTTAAAGTTGTTTGATCTAGAATTGTTCTTTTGAATTCTCACAGTTTTCATGTCTCTTGAATTTGTCTTTTTTGGTATTTTTACTTTTGTAAGTTAGCATTTTTCGTACTTCTACCTGTGTGCCATTTTCTGTCTTTTTAGTTTATGATTTGGGTATGCCAATTCTTGTGAGTTAAGGTGTAAAATGGTTTTGAGTTGTAGTTCATGGTTGTAAAATCTACAGTTGATTGATTGAGTTTTCATGGTGTCCCTATTTCTCTTGAATTCAATGTTTTTGTTATTTATACTTTTGTAAGTTGACGTTTTTAATACTTTTACTTGTATGCCTTTTTTTGTCTTCTGAGTTTATGATTTAAATGTGTCAATTCATTTGAGTAGGGTAGGTGAAAGGTTTTAAGTTGTGAACCTAGTTTCTAGTTGTCCAATCTAAAGTTATTTTGTTGAGTTTTCAAAGTTTCCTTGTATCTTTAGAATTCTCTATTTATGGCATTTCTACTTTTGTAAGTTGATAATTTTTGTACTTCTACTTGTGTGCTCTTTGTTGTTGTACTAGTATATGATTTGGGTGTGTCAATTCCTATGATTAGGGTTGCAGAAGGGTTTTGAGTAGTGAATATAGTTCAAGTTGATCTTTTGAATTTTTGTAATTTTCATGTCTATCTAGAATTCATGTTTTTTGGTATTTCTACTTTTATAAGGTGACATTTTTTGTACTTCTACTTATGTGTCATTTTCTAGCTTCGTAGTTTGTGTTTTGGGTGTACCATTTTTGATGAGTAGGGCTGTAGAAAGGTTTTGAGCTATGAATCTATTTCAAAGTTTTCTAATTTAGAGTTGATTTTTTGAATTTTTTTAGTTTTCATGTCTTTTAAGAATTCATTGTTTTTCGTATTTCCAATTTTGCAAGCTTACATTTTTGGTACTTCTGTTCCTTTTCTTGTCTTCTGATTCAATGATTTGAGTGTGCCAATTCCTGTGAATAGGGTTGTAAAAAAGTTGAGTTGTGAATTTAGCTCGGGGTTGTCTAAGCATGAGTTGATTTTGAGTTTTCTTAATTTTCATATCTTGTTAGAATTCTCGCTTTTTTTTTTGGGTATTTCTATTTTTGTAAGTTGACATTTTTGATATTTCTATTTGTGTGCTATTTTATGTCTTTTTGTTTTATAATTTGAGTGTGCTATCTTGTGAGTTAGGCTGTGAAAAAGTTTTGAATTATAAATCTAGTTTAATGTTGTCTAATCTAGAGTTGATCTTTTGAGTTTTTATAGTTCCTATATCTCTCAAGAATTTATTATTTTTTGTCTTTTCTATTTTGCAGGCTGACATTTTTGGTATTTGTGTTCCTTTCCTTTTTTTTTGAGTTTATGATTTCGGTGTATCAATTCCTGTGAGCAGGATTGTTGAATGGTTTTGAGCTGTGAATTTTTCTTTGGGTTGTCTAATCTGGAGTTGATCCTTTGAGTTTTTCTAGTTTTCATGTCTTTCTAGAATTCACTTTTTCTTTTCTTGTGTTTCTACTGTTGTAAGCTGATATTTTGGGTACTTCTACTAGTATGCTACGTCATGTATTCTTAATTTATGATTTTTGTGTGTGAATTCTTGTGAGTAGGGCTGCAGAAAGGTTTTGAGTTGTGAATTTAGTTCATAGTTGTCTAATCTAAAGTTGATTCTATGACTTTTCATTGTTTCTGTGTCTCTTTAGAATTCACTGTTTTTTGGTATTTGCTGAATTTTTTGGTGCTTTTGTGCCATTTTGTATTTTCTTAGTTTATGATTTGTGTTTGCCAATTCCTATAAGTAAAGCTGCAGAAATGTTGAGTTTTGAATCTAATTCAAGATAGTCTAATCTAGAGTTGATCCTTTGGATTTTCATAGTTTCCATGTCTATATATTTCCTTGTTTTTGGTTTTTCTATGTTTGGATGCTGACATTTTTGGCACTTTTACTTGTATGCAATTTCTTGTTTTCATAATTTATGATTTGTATGTGCCAATTCCTTTGAGTAGTGCTACAAAAAGGTTTTAAGTTGTGAATATAGCTTATGGTTGTCTAATCTAGAGTTGATCATATGAATTTTAATAGTTTTCATGTCTCTCTTGAATTCATTGTTTTTGGTTTTTTCTACTTTTGTAAGTTTACATTTTTAGTACTTATGTGCCATTTCATGCCTTTTGAGTTTATGATTTGTGTGCCAAATTTAGTGAGTAGAGTTGTAGAAAGGTTTTGGGTTGTGAATTTAGTTTAAGGTTGTCTAATCTAGAGTTGATTTTCTAAGTTTTCATAGTGTCTATGTCCTTTTTGAATTTATTGTTTTTGATATTTTTACTTTTATAAACTAACATATTTGGTACTTTTATTAGTGTGTCATTTCCTATTTTCTTAGTTTATGAATTTGGTGTGCCAATTCCTATAACTAGGGTTGCAGGAAGGTTATGAATTGTGAATCTAATTCAAGGTTGTCTAATCACGAGTTGATCCTTTGTGTTTTCATAGTTTTTTTGTTTTTTGATATTTCTACTTTTGTAAGTTAGTATTTTTGGTACTTCTACTCATAGTTATCGAATCGCGATTCAAATCGTGAATCGGGTGACTGATTTTCGAATCGTGAATCGTAAATCGTATCGAATCGTAAGATTAAAAAATATAATTAAAAATATATATCACTAAAATTTGCTCACATAATTTTAACTTAGGATATAAAAATTATTTTATCTGATCAAAAGTTGCAGCCTTTAGGATATATGATTTTAATTTTTTAATTAAGTTTAAACTGAAGCAAAGGACGTTTTTTATTTAATAAAAAACGCAAATCCCAAACTTTGCTCTGCAGCAGTCCATTCATTTGTAGATTCTGTACAATCACGTGAAGGCTGATCTAAGGCAGATAAATCACGTTCCTAGCCACAAAAAGAAAGCCAATAAATCACGTGAAGCATCACGTGCAAACAGGCTCCTTGAAACACGATTTAGTGAGGCTCTTACAAAGAGAAAGAATAGCAGCATCTTCTTCCTCAAGTGGTTCATATCGGGTCACAAAGGACTTGATTTCATGACTTGATGCAAGACAAGCTTCTGAATTGTTAGAAACTTTTGAATCGTTGTTTCCGGCTCGATCCATGCGATTCATGCAATTTAGCCGCACGATTCAGGTCATATACCAATTCAAACACCGATTTGTATCGCTGGCCAATCGAACCGTATCGATCCGTATGTCTTGAATCGCGAATCGAACGATTTCGATAACTATGCTTCTACTTGTTTTCCATTTTTTGTCTTCTTAATTTATGATTTAGGAGTGCCAATTCCTTTGAGTAGGAATGCATAAAGGTTTTGAGTAGTAAATCTAGTTCAAGGTTGTCTAATCTAGGGTTGATCCTTTAAGTTTTTATAGTTTCCATGTCTCTCTAGAATTCATTGCTTTTGGTAATTCTACTTTTGTAAGCTGACTTTTTTTGTTCTATTACTTGTGTGCCATTTCTTGTTTTCTCAATTTATGATATGGGTGTGTCAATTCTTGTGAGGTCGGCTGTAGAAAGGTTTTGAGTAGAGAATCTAGATTAAGATTATCTAATGCAGATTTGATCCTATGAGTTATCATAGTTTTTATGTCTCTTTAAAATTCATTATAGTTTTGTAAGCTGACAATTTTGGTACTTATATCTGTGTGTCATTTTTGGTCTTATTAGTTTATGATTTGGTTGTGCCAATTACTTTGGATTTGGCCAATGATTTTCGTTTCTGTTATAATGACTTTGCTAGACTTTTCTTACATATGACAAGCCCTTTTTACACTTAGTCACTTATTATTGAAAATAGGATTCTTGGTAATTTGTCGCCTCTTAAAGTAGCAATAAAGTAGATTATTGTTGACTCGTTTCTCTCTATTTTTTCCTAGTTAAATGCTGGTGCTGATTTCATTTTAGTTCCTTCAATATTTGAGCCATGTGGACTAACTCAACGCACTGTAATGAGATATGTTTCAATACCTGTTTTTGGAAAAACTGGAGGTATATACATTTTTTTTAGTAACTATTGCTTTCTTTACTGGCTACCATGCTTTCAACCTCATTTACCTCTGAATTAATGCTACTTCCTGATTTATGCAATGTTCTGATTTGACCATCACCTTATATTTGGAATATTTGTTTTGCTGATACAATTTTCTTTAGTACATTTGTGGATTCCTTAATATATGATATCTAAGTCCTGTTTTCCTTTGAAATCATGTCATTCTCCCCTTACAATGATAGGATAAATAATTTGTAAGTTTCAAGTTCATTCCACTGTTGAGGACTTGTGGTACATTTGATCATCCATTGTTTTATAATTTTGCAGGACTATATGATATTTTGTTTGACATTAATCAAGAAAAGGAGAGAGTACAAGCACAAGGTCTTGAACCGAATGGATTTAGTTTTCTATTTTTATTTCTTGAAAATTATTCCAATTTAAGTTTTTCATTTTCTTAAAAATGTGTTTGTTTTATTTTTATTCTCATTTTTATTCGTCTTTGTGTTATTTTTTTATAATTTAGGATTAGATATAATAGTTAAAACTTCCATTCTATTGTCCTAAATGGCAAACCTGATGAGCGGTATTGGGCTGGAGAAGAGCAGCAGATATATTGAAAACTGCAACAGAGGAGGCTTTAGGGAGGAAGCTTACATGCCAAGGTTTATTTGTTCTGAGATGACTTTTAGATGATAACATTGAGGTTCTAACTTCATATGTCACCATCATACATAAAAACTTTCTGAATCACTTGGTTCCATTTTATTGCCCTTCTATGAAAAATAATATAGATAAGATGGGAAAAGAGTAGATTTGTAATTGTTGTCTCTCACATACCTAGGACAAAGAACTTTTTTAATTTTTGACTTTGATCTAGTAGATTATTTAGAGTGTCTTTGGATTTAAAAAATATTTTCTATTTTCGTTTCCAGAAAACTATTTCCAATTTCAAGTTTTCATTTTCTTAAAAATGTGTTTGTTTTAAGTTTTATTATCATTTTCATTTGTCATTTTGCCAATTTTTTTTATAGTTTATGACTAGATGTAGTAGTTTCAAATATACGAAAGGGTTGTTGTTCCACAGAGAAGTGGGCCCCCCCTCCCTCCCCCTTCTCTTTTGTTCTTGTTTGTGCCTTGTATAATTCTCCATTTTTTCCTATGACCCTTTGGTACAGTTTGGTTCATCTCTTTATATAAGAATTCTATGAACAAAAAGTGAGGAATTGGAAGAAGAGTGTATCATCAGATCTCAAAAATGCCACTGCCTTTTTGCTGGAAAAATAAGAAACATCTTTTATTGTTTCCAGAATTTCTGGAAATGTGGAGTCTGTTCCCTAAAAAATAAAAATAGTAAGAGCTATTCAAACACACTTTTCATATATCTTTTCAATTTTAAATGGAAATGAAAACATGCAGTGGTTAAGGCAAACACACCCTTATTCTTTTGGTGAGCAAGTACTTAAAACATTGTGTTTACTTTGATTCAAAATTGCACACACTCTTTTTTTTGGGGAAAACATGAAAAAAAAAGAAAGAAAACAAGACATTTAATAATGGGTATTTAAGCCCCTCTTCTCATTCACTTGGCCCTGTTCTTGTTGTAGGTTGAAAGAACAGCACACATGATAGCTGAAACAAAGGAAAGAACATTAAAAAGATTTTTGCTTTCCCAAAAGCATATTATCTATACTGAGCCTGTTGATGTTCAAGCAAGCAGCATAGCAATAGTATTTTATAATCCCACCAACACAAATTTGAGTGAAAAACCTAAGGTTTGGTTTAGCTGTTCATTTAATCGTTGGACTCATTATAAAGGTCCACTTTCACCTCAGAGAATGTTGCCAGCATAGAATGATACTCTTGTCAAAACCTCTGGTGAGTCTCTTCTCTTCATTGATATTTGAAGGATGAATAGAATCTACTAATCCACTATTAGCAATATGAAGGATTTTAATGTTTCTGGGTTGCTTGGTTTAATTTCTTATTTTCTTCTCACTTGTTTTTGTTTTAAATTCATTGCACAGTTATGGCTTGTGAAATATGATCAAGTGTCTGCCAAATATTATGACTTTTGATGTAGGCATTGCAAATTATGTGCCTTACTTCTGGTTAGCATGATCTTCCTATTGAATGACTTGTTGCACTACCCATCCTGCTCATAATTTGTCCCTCTAAATGGATTCTTGTATTAGTGGATTAAAGGAGAGTATTCATGAACTTTTTCCAAACTTCCTTATTTCAGTGGAAGTTTAATAGCACTATAGATAGGTTCTATGAGCTTTAAAGTGATTCACTTACAGCGTGTTTGGTTTGGCGGTGAGAAGATCAAGAATCACGTTTGCTTGCCGTGGGTAAGTAGAAGCAACTATTTGTTGCTTTGTTTCAAACGTGGTTTACATTCTTCAGCCGTAAATCCAAACACACACTTAGAGGTTGTCTAATGTTGAGTTGATCTTTAATTTTAGTATTTCTTCCTTTTTTCAAAGGGACATATTTTTCATATATCTACTTCATGTTGACATATCTTTCTTTCTTTCTTTGTTTTGTTTTTAATATTAAAAAAGGATGGTTCTTGCATTATTATTGTATTGTCTATATACTTTTCAAATGTAGATAAGATAAAATAAAACCTTGAAATTTAAGGGTAGCATGCATGAACATGAAGCTTATGAAATTTGCTTTAGAGGAGCAGTAAGAAATTATTATTATTATTATTATAATTATTGAATATGCATAAATGACTGGAAGCTTTCAAGGAAAAGAATTTCAGAGATTTCAATTTAAATAAATACTGAGTGTTGGCTATAGCCAATCAAAATTTCTCTTGATATAGTCATGCTGGGATGACTTTGCAATTGTCATGGTTTTTCATTTCTGATTTTCTTCATGTTTTGCAGGTTGGAGGCCTTGGTGACGTTGTTACCAGCCTATCCTATGCTATTAAAGATTTAAATCATAACATGGACATCATTCGTCCAAAGTATGATTTTTTGAACCTTAGCCATGTAAGCTTCTTTGCCATTGCTTTTGTCTTTATATTGCTTCTTGGCTGTTTGTCTATTCCTTAAATTATGATTTCTTGACTTGTCGTATTGAAAAGAGCTTGAGGTTATATAAATATTGTTTGGAGTGTTATGGGGGGGAGCTTGGAGATGAGAATATTTATTTTGTCTATCTACAAGGAAATGTGAAGAATCACTTGTCAAATTTCTATGATTGATCAAACTATCTCCTTAGACAAGTGAGATTATATACATCTATATTCCTCAAGCTACTCAATGGTTCCTTTAAAAGATATGTAGGGCTATTGTTTTACATGTTTCTTTGCATTTGGTTGAAAATTTATTTTTCTTTTGATGTGGTTATGTGCTAATACTTATTTTCGTAATAGCTATTTAATATGCGCCCTCTAATGCAGGTAAAGGACTTGCAATATCAGAAAAACTATTTTTGGGGTGAAACTAAAATAGAAGTATTGCACGGAAAGGTAGAAGGTCTTTGTACTTTTTGGAGCCTCAAAACGGGTAACAATATTTTGATTTCCAATCCTTAGATTTCTTTTCTAGTTTATTGATGTTTTTAATCCATCATTATTGAGCTTAATAATATTATGTGATGGGCTTACTAATGCCACTACTGTCACTAAGACTTATAGAAGATGTGGGAAGCAGAAAAAGAGGAGTAAGGAAGAGTGGGCATGACATTTAAGGTATATTCTAGAAGGGCCAAAGGTGGTGAGGTGATTAGGAAGGATAGAATGGGAAATTGAGCCCAATAACTACCTTGTTAGTGCACATGAGGGGCTGTGATCTGAAAGAGTAAGAAGAGATGGTGAGGGATTTTTGTGGCTGGTTTGTGACTGAGGGAGGGTGGAGAATTTTGGAAAAAAGGACTTTGGGAAAGGGCTAGCCTCTTGAATGCTAGCTACCCTTTTACCATCTTTTACCACTATTTTCTTTCCTGTGCTATTCTCTGTGTCCTGTGCTTTATTGTTGTCAGAGTGAGTGGAGAATTTTGTAGATGTACTAGAATTGTAATATTGTACTGTTATTGTTGTGTGTTGAATGAAATATTTGCATGTGAGCATAATTTTCCATATGTGCTGCATTGCTCTGTAGGTTTAGATTTCTGTCATGGGAGAGGTTCTATCATTATGATAGAATTATTCGATAAGTGAGAGGATGTTTAACTTCCTTTGTATTTCATTTCCTAATCATAGAGCATTGCTCTGACCAAAATTTTGGAAAGGAATGTGAATGATGGTAGACCAGCCACAGTTGTGAGAAACTTGCCAGCTAGGTTTTAACATATGTAAAAGAACTTTGTGTGGAACACAAGTCCTAATTTGCTTAACTTCTTATATATCTAAAGAATATGTGAGGTTTGGTGAAGTTCATACTTTTCATTACTTAAAATGTTATTAAATGATATAGTTATTTTTATGCATCGGTATACTGGCTGAATTCGTACATGGCCGACTATTACTATTCTAGATATCAGGCCTAATTGGATTTGGAGGTTTGACGTAGTTTGTCTCGGTGACACAATCTGATGAGCCCAAATAATGGTTAATGATGAGATATCCTATAACAACTCAATCTGATAAAAATTTTTTTTCTGTATGTAAAATCAAAGTGGTGAGTATATTTGATATAAGCATGAAAGCAACAAAAGGGAGCGAAACAGGTTGCAAACCAACTCATTTAGACCAAAAAATTACATTTATTTACTCTGTTACTCAGAAGCTAACAATTTTAAATTGATTATTGTTGACAACATTCTGTTTGGCTTAAATATTCTTAAACCATATTTACATGATAATTATCTGGATCATTTATTTACAATATCCTGAAGTAGAATTTTTAGTGCATCTATCCTCTTCATAATCATTTCAAATAAGCTGACTTAAGCAGCTTCAACTGCCTCCTAAATGGAACTATCCTTCATGAGATTTATATTTTTTCTTACAGATTCTTTTGGGTTGGCTGCATAAATGGCCGTGGGAATGATGGTGAGAGGGAGATATATATATATATATATATTTGTGCTATGCCGTTCTTGAGTTTCTTCTCCAAGATGGATCTCATCCCATAAGATATATTTTACTTTTAATTGAGTTGTTACTTTTATAACTTAAGAAACATTTACTTTCCCAATGTTAGAGTTAAATTTCTATTTTTACTGATGCAAACTCAACATTCTCTTTCATTTAAAAAATTTTATGTATGTGCAATTTTGCTATCTGTTTGTGTTGAGAGAGTTGTCCACAATTAGGTCTGGTCTTCCCTGCTGCCACATCAATTACATTTTTAGTGAATAGTGATAGGTTCTTATGTTGTTGACTGTTCCAGGCATGGTTATTTGCCATGCATATGCATAATTGTGTCTTAAATTTCTTATACGTGAATTTATAAACAAGAACGTGTCACATAAAACAGCAGCCTTCTAGATTAGCATTTTAAACTTGCATTTATTGGAAACCACCATTCCAAGTGCTCAGCTTTCTTTTTGTTTTTGGGGTATTTGTCTATTAGTTTTTGATGGAGAGTAAGGTAGTATGGGATGCCAAAGTTTCATATTAAGTAATATGGGATGCTCAATGGGATATTTAAGTAAGGTGGTTCTCCCACCTCAATAGCTAGCTTTTGGGGGAGGGTTTCCCATCTTGCTTAGGTACTCATCAATTGGTATCAGAGCAGGTTGTTGGCGATTTCTGAAAGGGTTACCTGTGGAGGGTTCTGACAGGCGGAGGGTTCTGATGGGAAGAAGGTTGAGTGAAGTGCTGTCGAGTGAAGTGCCATAGAGTGTAGCTGCCGGGACGTCGGCTTTCCAAGGGCGGCGAATTGATGGAGACTAAGGTAGTATGGGATGCCAAAGTCTCACATTAAATAATATGGGATGTTCAATGGGATATTTAAGTAGGGTAGTTCTCCCACTTCAATAGTTAGCTTTTGGAGGAGGGTTCCTCATCTTGTTTAGGTACTTATCAGTTTTCTAACTACATATTTGACTATATGTCTTGAAAGGTTAAACCTGTAATAAATCCTCTTTCTTTTGAAGAAAAAATTATCTTGGAATTGATTATTTGTCTCCTAGAATGTATGGTAATTGATGCTCAACTAACAATGGGCAGGATATCATCCATTAGATTTCTTTTTGTTTGTAGCTTACTGATGTTTTTCATCTGTCGTTATTAAGCTTAATAATGTTGTGTGATGGGCTTACTAATGCCACTACTATCACTAAGACCTATAAAAGGCATGGGAAACAGACAAGGAAGAGTAACAAAGGAAGTGGGCTTGACATTAAGCTGTATTCTCGAGGGGCCAAAGGTGATAAGGTGGTTGGGAAAGATTGAATGGGAAATTCAGCCTAGTAACTTCCTTTTTAATGTAGGTGAGGGGGGGTGATTTGGAAGAGTGAGAAGAGGTAGTTAGAGATTGATTTGTGGGCGGTTTGTGGCTAAGGGAGAGTGGAGAATTTTGCAAAAAAGACATGGGAGAGAGCCAGCCTCTCGAAAGCTAGCTACCCTTTTTGCCATCTTTTACCACTAGTTCCTTTCCTATTTTCTTCTTTTTGTCTTCTACATTACTGGAATTATGATGTTGTATTATTGTTGTTGTCTGTTAAATGAAATATTTGCATCTAAGCATAATTTTCCTAATGTGTTGCATTGTTGTGTTAGTTTAAATTTTTGTCACAAGGGTACTTCTATCATTATGACAGCGTTATTTGATAACTAATAGGGTGTTTAACTTCCTTGATAGTTCATTTCCTAATCATAAGAGTGTTGCTTCGCTCCAAAACTTTTGATACTTCTATTTGAATGCTGTGTCTTGTCTTAGTTTGTGATTTGGGTTTGCTAATTCTGATAAGTAGGGTTGTAGAAAGGTTTTGAGTTATGAATCTGGTTCGAGGTTGTTTAATATGAAGTTGATCCTTTGATTTTTCATTGTTTCCATGTTTACCTAGAATTCACTATTTTTGGTATTTATGCTTTTGTAAGCTAACATTTGTGAACTTCTAGTAGCGTCCCATTTCCTGTCTTTTTAGTTTATGATTTGGGTGTGCCAATTCTTACGAGTAGGGCTGCAGAAAGAATTTTAGTTGTGAATCTAGTTCAAGGTGGTCTAATATAAAGTTGATCTTTTGAGTTTTCAGAGTTTCCATGTCCTTTTAGAATTCACTATTTTAGGTATTTATACTTTTGTAAGCTGACATTTTTTGTATTTTTACCTATGTGCCATTTCTTGTCTTCTTGGTTTATGATTTGGGTGTGCTAGTTCTTGTGAATGGGGCTTTAGAAAGGCTTAGCTGTGAATATAATTCAAGGTTGTCTGATCTAGAGTTAATTCTTTGAGTTTTCGTAGTTTCTATGTTTCTCTAGAATTTACTATTTTTTGGTATTTCTACTTTTGTAAGCTAACATTTTTGTTACTTCTAATAGTGTGTCATTTCCTATCTTTTTAGTTTATGATTTAGGTTTGTCAATTCTTATGAGTGGGGCTACAAAGAGATTGAGTTGTGAATTATTTTGAGTTGATCCTTTGAGTTTTAAATGTTTGCATGCCTTTCTAAAATTCACAATTTTTTATATTTCTATTTTTTGTAAGCTAATATTTTTTGTACCTTTATTTATGTGCTGTCTTCTAAGTTTATGATTTAGGTGTGCCAATTCCTTGGAGTAGGTTTGCAAAAAGTTTTTGGGTTGTGAATCAAGTTTAAAGTTGTCTAATCTAGAGTTGATCATTTAAGTTTTCATAGTTTACTTGTCTCTATAGGTTTCCTTGTTGGCATTTCTACGTCTGCAAGTTGACATTTTTGGCACTTTTACTTGTATGCAAGTTGCTTTCTTCATAGTTTATGATTTGTGTGTGCCAATTCATGTGAGTAGTGTTGGAAAGAGGTTTTAAGTTGTGAATCTAATTTAAGGTTATGTAATCTAAAGTTGTTCCTTTGAATTTTTATAATTTTCATGTCTTTCTAGAATTCACCTTTTGTTGGTATTTCTACTTTTGGAAGCTGACATTTGTGAGACTTCTACTTATGTGTCATATTTTGTCTTATTTTCTTAGCTTATGATTTAGGCATGCCAATTCTTGTGAGTTGGGCTATAGAATGGTTGAGTTGTGAATCTAGTTCAGAGTTGATTTTTTGAGTTTTCATAGTTTCCTTGTCTCTCTCTTGAATTCAATTTTGTTGGTATTTATGAATGCTGACATTTTTTATACTTGTGTGTCATTCCCTGTCTTTTGAGTTATACTTTGGTTGTGCCAAGTTCTATGAGTAGGGTAGCAAAAAGGTTTTGAGTTGTGAATTTAGTTCAAGGTTGTCTTATTTATAGTTGATCTTTTAGGTTTTCAAAGTTTTCATGTCTCTTTAGAATTCGCTATTTATATTATTTCTACTTTTGTAAGTTGACTTTTTTTGTACTTCTTTTTGTGTGTCATTTGCTGTCATCTTAGTTTATAATTTAAGTGTGCCAGTTCCTGTGAGTAAGCCTACAGAAAGGTTTTGAATCGTGAATCTAGAGCAAGATTGTTTAATTTAGAGTTGATCTTTTTTGTTTTCATATCTCTTTAAATTTCATTATTTTGGTATTTCTACTTTTATCAGATGACCTTTTTTATATTTTTACTTTTGTGTTATTTCCTGTCTTTTCAGATTATGTTTTGGGTATGCCAATTCTAGTGAGTAGAGTTGCAAAAGGGTTTTGGGTTGTGAATGTAGTTCAAGATTGTCTAATCTAGAATGGATCTTTTGAGTTTTCATCGTTTCCACGTCTTCCAAGTATTCATTGTTTTTTGTATTTCCTGTTTCGCATTATGACATTATTGGTACTTGTGTTCCTTTTCTTGTCTTTTGACTTTATGATTTAGGTGTGCCAATTCCAATGAGTAAGGCTGTAAAAAGGTTGAGTTGTGAATTTAGCTTCATGGTCATCTAATTTGAAGTTGATCCTTAAAGTTTTCTTAGTTTCTATGTTTTCCTAGAATTCACTTATTTTGGTATTTCTACTTTTGTAGACTGACATTTTTTATACTTGTACTTGTGTGTTTTTTTAATGTCTTAGTTTATGATTCGTGCATACCAATTCCTGTGAGCAAGGTTGCAAAAAAGTTGTCTAATCTTAAGTTGATCTTTTAAATTTTCATAGTTTCTATGTCTCTTTACAATTTACAGTTTTTTGTATTTCCTGTTTTGCAAGCTCACATTTTTTGTACTTTTAATTTTGTGTCATTTCATGTCTTCTTAGTTTATAATTTATGTGCATCAATTCCTATGAGTGGGCCTACAGAAAGGTTTTGAGTTGTGAATCTAATCCATGGTTGTCTAATGTAAAGTTGATCTTATGAGTTATCATTGTTTCCATGTCTCTTTAGAATTTACTGTTTTTGATATTTATACTTTGGTAAGTTGAGGCTTTTGGTACTCTTGTGTGTGATTTCTTGTTTTCTTAGTTTATGATTTGGATTTGTCAATTTCTGTGAGTAGTGGTACAAAAAGGTTTTGAATTTTGAATCTCGTTCGAGGTGATCTAATCTAGAGTTGATCTTTTTGGGTTTCACAGTTACCATGCTTCTATAAATTTCCTTGTTTTTGGTATTTCTACTTTTGGAAGCTGATATTTTTTTGGCACTTCTACTTGTATGCAATTTCTAGTCTTAATAGCTTATGTTTTGTGTAGTTTTGCAAAAAGATTTTGATTTGTGAATCCATTTCATAGTTGTTTAATCTAGAGTTGATCTTATGAATTTTCATAGTTTCCTTGTCTCTCTTGAACGCACTACTTTTGTCTTTCTACGCGTAAATTGACATTTTTGGTACTTCTAATTGTTTGTCATTTCATATCTTGTGAGTTTATGATATGTGTGTGCCAAATTTGGTGAGTAAGGCTTAAGAAATGTTGAGTTGTGAATCTAGTTCAAGGTTATTTAATTAAAATTTATTCAATGAGTTTTTGTAGCGTCTGTGCCCTTCTCGAATTCACTATTTTCAGTATTTCTACTTGATAGGCTGACATTTTTGGTACTTCTACTAATGTGTCATTTTCTGTCTTCTTAATTTATGATTTAGGTGTGCCAATTTCTATGAGTAGAGCTGCATAAAGGTTTTGAGTTGTGAATGTAGTTTAGGGTTGTTTAATCTCAAGTTGATCTTTTGTGTTTCTATAGTTTTTATGTTTCTCTAGAATTCGCTATTTTTGGTATTTCTACTTTTTAAGCTAACATTTTTTATACTTTTACTTGTGTACCCTTTCCTGTCTTCTTATTTTACAATTTGGGTGTGCCAATTCTTATGAGTAGGGATATATAAAAGTTTTCTAATATGGAGTTGATCCTTTGAGTTTTCATGATTTCTATGTCTTTCTAAAATTCACTATTTTTGGTATTTCTATTTATGTAAGTTAGATTTTTTGTACTTTTACTTGTATGTCATTTCTTGTCTTAGTTTATGATATGATTGTGTATATTTCTATGAGTAGCACTGTAGAAAGGTTTTGAGTAGTGAGTTTAGATCAAGATTATCTAATCTAGAGTTGATCCTTTGAGTTTTTATGGTTTCTATGTCTCTCTAGAATTCATTGTTTTTGGTGTTTCGTATTTCCAGTTTTGTAAGCTAACTGTTTTGGTACTTCTACTTGTGTGCCATTTCCTATCTTTTTAGTTTAGGATGTGGTTATGCCAATCCCTTTGAATTTGGGCAACGATTTGCACTTTTCTCATAACAACTGTGCTGGACTTTGTCTTACATATGATGAACCTATTTTACACTTGGTCACTTACTAATGTAAACAGGATTCTTCTTGGTCATTTATCGCCTCTTAAAGCAGCAGCAAAGCAGGTTATTGCTGACTTGTTTCTCTTATTTTTTTCCTAGTTATATGTTGGTGCTGATTTCATTCAAGTTCTTTTAATTTATGAGCCATGTGGACTGACTCAACTTACTACATTGAGATATGGTTTAATACCTGTTGTTAGAAAAACTAGAGGTATTTACAATTTTTTTTAGTTACTATTTCTTTCTTTAGTGGCTACCATGCTTTCAACCTCATTTATCTCAGAACTAGTTCTACTTCCTCATTTATGAGATGTTCTGACTTGACCATTATCTTATATTTGGAATATTTGTTTTGCTTTTACAACTTTCCTTAGTAGGTTTGTGGATTCCTTAACATGAGATCTAGTTCCCCTTTTCCTTTGGAATCATGTCATTCTCCCCTTACAATGATAGGATAAATGACTTAGAGGAATTTATGGATAAGTTTCATGTTCATTCCACTGTTGTAGACTTGTGGTACTTTTGATCATCCATTGTCTTATAATTTTGTAGAACTATATGATACTGTGTTTGCAATGATGATGATAAGGAGAGAGCACAAGCGCAAGGTCTTGAACTGAATGGATTTTGTTTTGATGGAGTTGATGCTAGAGGTGTTGATTATGCTCTCAATAGGTGAGTTACATAGCAATTACTAGGCCGATATCTGGAACTTTGTGATGATTAAGGAATTGAAACTAAACTTCATGTGATTTTACACCATTTGACATCATTGAACGTTTTATCATCTTGCTTGCTCATTCTAGCTATTGCAGTCACAATTTGCTGACACACTGTTACACATCTGTGTTTCTAAAAAATTAATGTTCCTTCATGTAATATCTGCATCTCAAATGAATTTTCTACAGGGCAATATCGGCATGGTATGAAGGTCGCAATTGGTTTAATGCATTATGCAAGACCCTGATGGAGCAAGACTGGTCTTAGAACCGGACTGCTCTTTGACTATCTGGAGCTTTACCATGCAACGCGCCAGTCAACATAAGAATTCAGCTGACAGCGAATGAGCTACCTACAATTTAAAGTCTCTCTTTCTCTTTTACTGTACAGGTTTAGTGGTAAGCTTCAATTTAAATATCAAATGATTGTATATAGTGAACCCTTTTTTTGGTAGCACGCATAATAGATGAACCATTGAAATAATAGCAACGCAGAATAGATGGAGATGTGCAAGTTCTTTTTGTTGCCATGAGAATTTAAAATAAAAAGAAAGCAAATTTTGAAGCTCTATTGGGATTGTTGAGGTCAGATTTTGCTTCAGACAATATAGAGGGAAGAAATGATTGGAATTCTTTCATTGGAAAAAGATTACCCAAATGATTGCAAAGATGGCATTATTGAATATGACACTAAATTCTCAATTGGCTTTATTGAATATGCAATATGCTATCTCTGCCGTCATTTAGAAATTACTCTTGTATTTGTGACACTTATTTTGTTATATTTATTAATTTTTAGACGGATTAGCGAGTTACAAAATAAGTATAGCTGAGCCAAAATAGTCTTTAGAAGCCATGCTTATTCCATTTTCTTAGCACCTGATGATTTCTGTTTCAATGATTTGCTTAGTTCCAATCATCATCTTAGCCAAAGTCCGTAATCTTTTCAAACCAAACTATCAGTAAAATTCATTTTGGACGAATTCATGAATTCATTTGCTATCAATTTAGTATGTGTATACCGAGTGTTCTTGCACCAACATTTTCATCCTATTTGGACGTGCCGAATAAAATCCAAAAAGCCAAAAAAAGTGAAATAGTGGGCTCTTTTGATGTGTAACAATTACTTGTTGCAAAAAAGAAAAAGTTATATATACTTCAAAATATAAGTATAATTGAATAATTATTGATGACCAAATCATAAAAATTGATTATGAAAAATGCATAGATTGTTATCAAGTTATTTTGAATTTCATAAATATTTATTTTATAAATCATTTGCTAAAATTGGAAGTACGAGATGATCCCATTATGTTATTCCTAATGGATATTTGGATTTCTTACTTTGTTCTCTAAATTTAGTTGGATGATTATGAAGCATTATTATTCATTCCATGGCATGAGAAGAGAACATCTTACTCAAGAAATAATTGTTTAAATATTGCCTTAACATGAAAGAAAAGGAAAAATAAATAAATTGCTATTATAACAATTAATTAATTGGTTAATCTCATTAAGTATGTCATATCACTTAGATGTCTTTTTTTTTATGCAATTATATATATATATATATATATATGTGGTTGAATTTTTTTATATGTTTATTTTTGTGCATGACAATAAGGACTATTCCATTGAGATTGGTAATTAAGTCATTTACAAGGGGATACGTTGAATAGATTTATCATAGATGGTCATCTCGATTCAGTGGACAGTTTACCAAGCAAAATATCACTTGTTGCTCCTTTTTCACTCTTCTGAATGCTGCCACAAGAAGGAGCAAAACGAAAGCACAAGTGGAGCAGATTCGCAGCGATGGGCTCGAGGAGTTGACCTTCTCCTCTGGTCCCTTTCACCATTAGATGCAGAGGAATGATAACGCAAGAATGGAAAGGAAGGACGTAGGTGGAGATTGAGGAGGAGAAAGAAAGGCAGAAGGGAAGGCTTATAAAGAAACGCGATGTGAATCAAAAGGAGGAGGAGAATCAAAAATTGGGGGGGTTCTTTTAAGAGTTGGTTACGGGTTACTAGGAATCGAGAGAGAGAGAGAGATGGTGAAGAGAAGGGGCTGAGGTTACTTGAAAGGGGGAGAACGAGTGTGAGAGAAATCGAGAGTAAGAGCTTCCTAGAGAGATTTTAGCCAAAGTTTATTGAGGAGAAGTAGAGTGGTGGAGAGAATAGAGAACAGAAGGGAACGAAGAAGAGACTGAGAGGGATTGGACGAAAGAGAGGCCAGAACTGAGAGCTGAATCCTTTTGAACCTTCCCTATTCTTATTCTTAGACACCTATGTAGATGGAGTAGGGTGTTTAGATTTTTTTTACCGTGGATCCTAGGTCAGGTTTCGTATTACCTATGCTTGTTTGATTTAATATTATTCCAGTAAGAAGTGCTGAATTGCTTGAATGCCTAATCATTGGCTGTCAGTTATACTCTGCAACTAATTGTGAAGGTTTTGGATCCATTTTGATGTATATGGTACCAATTGCGTTCGGTGACACTGAATTCATTTTGAACGTATATGTATGTGAATCCTTAGTGCTTGCTGGATATGCATCGTGGTTATCATATTATTGATGTGTTTCAGAATTCAAAATAATTGTCGTGATTTGATTTCTCTCAGGCTCCTAGTTGTGCAGGTTTTCCTTAATTTTATTTTTAAGATGTAGCTCATGCCACTTATTTTGTGCCTAATTTATATCATGAAATTAATACGACTTAAGATGCCTTGATCAGAATTCGTTACTGAATTAACTCATAAATGTGGTTAGTCTTGATTTGCATTTATATTGAGATAGAATTTTAAATGAGTGGTATATTTCAATTGGCAATCCCATTCACATCTAGGTGCTCTCTACTTCTGAATTGATGTGTGGTCTTAGTGCATTGCATATGATGGTTTGTGAAGCATCCCAACCAAAGAAGCAATCTTTTAGTGGGAGTGTTGTATCATATCAATTCACCCCCGCTCTTTCTTGTTTGTGTGGCTAGAATACAAGAATGCATTTAGATTTATCCCCAATTTGGTGATCTCTGTCTTGGATTTACTTAGATTGATTTGCTAATCACAGAGTTAGCTAAATGTGGTTGGTGTATGAGTCTAATCATTTTGTTCATAGCAAATGCAAGTTGAGCTTCTATTTTTATTTAATTATATAGGGATGAACATATGATTTTACAGATTGAACTTTTGCTAGACTTGCATATACATATTTGGAAGCAAGCTCTTGGTTTCAATTGAGATGCTGATCCTTTAATAACTGCAATATTCATGATGTGCTTGTAGATGGATTGACATTTTTGTGCATATTTGAGTAGAGGTGTTAATGAATTTTGGGAATGAATGTCAATTCCGAATAGTTTGTTTTGAGCTTAAATATGTGATTTTTATTCTTCAACTATGATGTAATATGGTTTAACTTTTGTTTTCTTTTTCCTCTTGATGAATCTTGTCGTTGCAAATTCGTGGAGCTTTAGCATGGAAATTCATGTATAGAATTTACTAATGCCCACGTAAAGAAGTGCACCGTGACTATGCTAAGAATCACTCCTGGATCTTTGTTTAAAAGAGGTAGGCAGCTTGACGATTAGGGAAGGCTTAGGAAGAAGCAATTATTATTGGGTTTGCATTTTAATCGCATATGTAAATATAAGAATAAATGTGCTATTTGAACACAAAGCACACACTAGCATAAATATTTTATATTTTATTGGGTTTGCATTTTAATCGCATTTGTAAATATAAGAATAAATGTGCTATTTGAACACAAAGCACACAGTAACACAAATATTTTGTTTGTAAATATTTTTATTTTTTTAAGTGTTGTGTAGGATACTCTATCTCCTCATAGGAGTTATCTTGGGTTGTATAGCAGTCATCTTGGGTTATGTGTAACAATAAGTTTTCTTAGTTATTTGATTGACTTATAAATTTTTTTTTTTTAAATTGAGGTTCCAATTGCCTCTTTTATAAAATTGAATGAGTCTCTTTTGGAGGGGGAAAGAAAGAGGAGAGAGAGAGAAAGGAAAGAAAAGATTACTATATATATATATATAATAAGTAAGAAATAAATAAATAATTCAAGATTTAAAACTTATATCCTTAAAAAAAATAATAAAATAGAAAAATCAGTTAAAACAATCAAAGGATAATAAAAGTAACAAATAAAAAATTATATTCAAAATCCTCTTTTTTGAAATATGAAACTAAATCTTCTCTTTAGAAAATTTTCAAAATTAAAAAAATCAGCATTTAAAAAAATTCAGTTCATTTCAATTTTACCTAATAATCAAAAAGTTAATTAGAGAAAAAACACGAAATCCCAAGAAAAAATGAAAAGAAAAATAAAAAAAATCAAAGGAAAAAATAATCATAAAAAATAAAGAATCATAAAGAAAAATGAAAAGAGTAAATAAGTAAAATTAGCTTTATCTTTTGTAAATTAAAATATATTAATTAATTTTAAAGTTGTTTTATTTGCAAAAAGGTGAGAGTAATTTTTATTATTTTTCTTAACAAAAAGATAAAGAGAAAAAAGAGTCATTTAAGATATATTTAAAAGAAAAAGCAAAAAATCCTTTTCATTTATGTAAAGATGTCATTCTAAAAATTAAAATAAAAAAATTTAAAAAAAAAGGAGAGAGAAAAAACTTTTTACTTAAATAAAAATAATGAAAATAAAAAATTTAAAAATACAAGAAAATATAAAAAAATACAAAAAATATTTAAAAAAAATAAAAAAATCATTAAAAAAATGAAGAGAAGAGAGTGAAGAAGTAAGATTATTTTAGTTTTTGCAAATTAAAATATATAAACTAATTTCAAAATCGTTTCATCAGTGAAAGCCTAAAGTGTTTTTTATTTTTTTCTCTCTTCACAACAAATTTTTATAACAAAAAAAAAAAAAAATCGACCAACTATCATTATTTTATGTTCAGTCAAATTACATGGATTTTGATTTATTCTATAGGATACGTAGGTCGTAGGTTTTTATTTTAGGTCAAATCCGTTCTTGTAAATAAATATTTTTTTTGGTTAATTTCTTTTCTTTTTCTTTTGCATGTGATTATTAGGGAAGTCAAAATAATATTAAGGTCATATTAATTTTACACAATTAATTTAAGGTAATTATTTTTAGAAACGAGTGTTGTGAGATGTTTTAACATTTTTCTCACACACAATTGACTCCCAAATATATTTTCTGGTTTGTAAATCATTTTTCTTTCAAAAAGATTTTCTCAAAGTTATATCTTTTAAAATTAAAATTTTGGTGATTATTCTATTTGATTTAGTTTTCGTGTTCAAAAATCCAATTTTTGAAAATTTTTTTTTTTGACATCATGCGATTGCATCGTAGATGTAACACCTCTCATTCAATTCATCTATAGCTAAGCCTTCTAATAGATGTAAACTATTAGTAACTAAAGTATTTAGAATTGTTAGGTTTTAAGATGCTATTAATAACAAATTTAGGTTGGGATAGTTTGTTAGTTAAGTTTTTAACAAACTATGACTTACATATAACTATAACAAAGTAGGTTATCATTAGTACAGTTGAATTTCCTAAATTCTCTCTCTATCTATCAAGTGGTATTAGAGCCACCTTTCTTAGGACTTATGGTAGAGGTAACTTGATCACAAACTTCTTTGCACGAATTAAAGGAGCGTGTGATCATCAATGGTGAACAAAGTCAAACAAAAGATGTTGACAATGGAGCAACAGGTATCAGGTGTTCAAGAGTTGCTATAAGGCTTAGAGGTGCAAATGGTGGAGGCTATAAAGATGATGGGCTCGATAAGGAGAGCCAAGACCAAACGAAGCAAAAGAGACTTAGGATAACAAAAGCAATGCGAGAAGGATTACTAGCTACCCACCTGATTTATCAAAATGGAATTCCTAAAATTCCATTAAGGTGATGTTCTTAGGTGGCTATTGAAATGGGAAACACACTTTTTTCTTGGATAAGACACCAAAACATATGAAAGTTACCATTACTAGCCAACATCTTGATGAGAAGGGTTTTTATTGGCATCATGAATTTGAAAGAATTTAAGAAGGAAGAGTCATTTATTGCAAGGTGTATTTAGAGGCAATCAAGAAGAGGTTTGGTCCAGTGTATGAGAATCCCATGAAGGAGCTAACACAATCAAGGCAACAAGGTAGTGTTAATGACTACCAAGCTGCATTCGATGAATTAACTAGTAAGTTGAAGTTATCATAACCATATTTGATTAGCTACTATATGGGTGGTCTCAAGAAGGACATATCAAGAGAGTTATGGTTGTTTAAGTTAAGAATATTGTTGGATACAATAAGGATTGCTAAGCTGCAAGAGTTCAATTGTCAGTCCTCAACTAGTAAGGGAAAGTTGCAGCAAAATCAGGGTCTTTAGGTGGCTAACCTTATGGGATCCAAGAGAAAGCAATGATAGCAAAAAGCTCTATGAGAGCTATAACGAGTAATAAACTAGAAGGATTAAGGGGAAATAAAGAAGGATTTAGGATGAACAATGTGCTCACACTTAAAGATATCAAGGAGCATATGATTAATAACTTGTGCTACTTTTACAATGAAAAGTATAAAAAGGGCCATGAATTTCCTCAAAGAAAAAGAATGCAATTGCATTTAATGGAGATTCAGGATGAAAGTCATTGCTAAAAGGAAGATAGTAAAGAAGTTGAAGAACCAATCCAAGCAGACAAAATTCCCAATATTTCATCACATACCATCAAGAGAATGGAGGGTAATACTACTATGAAAGTGTGAGGGCATGTAGGAAGAAGGGTGTTACACATTTTAATTAACAATGGCAGCACCCATGACTTCATTGACTTATAAACAACAACAAAAAGGGCATTTAATGAAGGAGTTGAAGGATTATGAGGTAATAATAGCTGAAGGAAATTGCCAATTAAGGGGGGTTTACAAGGACTTTACATGGAAGATGCAAGGAGAAGAATTCATGATATATCCATTTGTTATCTCTTTATATGGATATGACATGGTTCTTGGGATGCAATGGTCGAAGCCTATAGGATGCATGCAATGGAAATTTGCTAGGCTCATTATATTGTTTCGGTGTATTAATAGAATTGTGGCAAATAGTCCCAACAAATGGAAAGTGGTTACACAAAAGCAGTTGCAAGAGATCAATGGAGAAAGAGCTCAGTTTTTCTTCATGCAAGCAATGCACAAGTCAAAAGAAAAGGCAAATGTATGATTATTTTGTTGAAGGAAGAAAATAAGATATCTGAAGCTACTCAGTAGCTTTTAGCTAGCTACCAAGATGTGTTTGAGACTCCTACCTCACTACTACCCTTTAGAGAATAGCATAATTACAACATTACTCTCTAGGATGGAATAAATCCTATCAATATTAGGCCTTACAAATACCAATATCCCAAAAAGATGGAGCTTAGAAGATGGAGAAAGAGTTGTTACAAATAGGGGTTATTCAAGATAACTGTTTACCTTTTGTAGTAAATATAGTTCTTGTTAAGAAAAAGGATGGGATGTGGAGGATGTGCATTAATTATAGGGAATTAAATAAGAAAATAGTCAAGGATACATTTCCAATGCCAATAGTAGAAAAGCTATTTGATGAGTTACAAGGGAAATAATATTTGTTAAGCTGGACCTTGGAGTTAAGTGTCATTAAATAAGAATGACTCTAGATGATGTTCTAAAAACAACTTTTGAGACCTATTCAAGCCATTATGAGTTTGTGGTCATACCATTTGGCCTCATAAATACACTAGCAACTTTTCAAGCAACCATGAATTATCTTGAAGAGTATTTGAGGAAATTTGTGCTTTTGTTTTTTTTATTACATTTTGGTATATATCCTTAACTTGGATAGCCATGTAAAACACTTACAATTGGCGTTAAAAGTATTAAGAAAACATCAATACTTTGTCAAATTGAGTAAGTGTTCCTTTGCTTCAAGGCAAGTGGACTACTTAGGCCATATAATAGATTCTGAGGGTGTTGCAACAGACCTACAAAAAATACAAGCAATCCTATAATGGCCTACACTAACTATAGTGAAGCAACTTAGATCATTTTTAGGCTTGGCAAGATATTACCAAATATTGATAAAGGGTTATTGAGAAATAGCAAGACTGTTGAGTCAATTACTCAAGCAAAACAACTTTGTGTGGACAAAGGTAGTAGCTAAAGCCTTTTAAGTTTTCAAGAAGGTTTTAACATCAGCGCTAGTACTTGCCTTAACTGATTTTTCCAAGACTTCTATTATGGAAACTAATGCTTCCAACCAAAACATAGGTACTATCTTGATGTAATAGAACTAGTCCTTGGCTTTTTACAGCAAGGCATTATCCCTAAAGCATGTAGCTCTGTCAATATATGAAAAGGAGATAGTGGTTATGGTACATGCAGTAGAATAGTGACATTAATACCTAGACAGAAGGCATTTCATTATAAGAACTTATCAACAAAGTTTAAAACATTTGCTAGATTAGAAGTTGAAGGCATCATTCTAGTTTTTTTTTTTTTTTTTTGGTTTGCCAAATTGGTGAGATGTGATTATGAGATTCATTATAAGAAAGGTCATGTGAATAGAGTGACAGATGCTCTCTCATAGGTTCTGGGGGTCAACTATTACAAATGACTCTATCTAGAATTTCCTTATATTTGTGATAGCAAATAAATAATTTTTTGGCAATGAGATGACACTTTAAAGCTATCATTAATCACTTGGCTCAAAATGGCAGTAACCAAACTAAGTGTACTTGGAATGGTCAAGTGTTGAGAAGAAAATGCAAGATAATGATTGGGAATAACTCTAATCTATAGATAATACTACTGACTTAGATATACTCCTTTCTACAAGGAGGACATTCACGAGTGAGTGCAACCTATCAAAGATTGAAGGCTTTATTTTGGTGGAGCAATATGGAGGCTAACATTAAGATATTCATCAAGCATTGTGACTCTTGTGCTTGATGTAAAAGTAAAACTATTGCTAATCTTATATTACTTCAACCATTTCCTATTCCTTAAGGTATTAGGGAGAGTATATTTATAGATTTCATTGAGCGGTTGCCTAAGTGTAATAGGAAGGACACAATCATGGTGGTTATTAATAAAATAACCCAGTATGGTCGCTTTATTGCTTTGACATATCCTTATATAGCCTTTACAGTTGTTTAACAGTTCCTAGACCATATTTATAAGCTACATAGGGCCCTAATAGAAGTGATCAGTGATAGGGACCTCATCTTTATTAGTAATTTTTGGAAGGAGTTCCTAAGGCAATTAGGGCTTCAATAGAATTTAACATCAACTTATCATCCTTAATTTGATAGCCAAGCTAAAGTAATAAATTGCTATTTAGAGACTTTTTTTAGATGCATGACTTAGGAAAAACAAAAGGAATGGTATAAGTGGTTGTCATTAGTCAAATGGTGGTATAATACCCCTTTCCATGCAATAATACATGAGATTGTTTATGGTCAAAAGTCACACATTCATGTTCCTTAACTAAAAATGCAATAGTTGAAGTTGTATATCACTCTTTTGCAATAACGGAGGAAATGGTGGTTGTAATCAAACACCATCTCCATAGGGAATAGAATGAAATAGTAAGATGACAAAAAGAGAATGGTTAGAAAATTTTAAGAAGAGTGGGTGTTCTAAAAACTACAATCCTGAAGACAAATTTCGATAGCCTTTATAGGCTCATAGAAACTACCCTACATTATTTTGGTCCTTATAAAATCTTATAAAAGGTTGGAGCAATAGCATATAAGGTAGAATTGCGTAAGGAACGTAGGATTCATTAATACATTTCAAATGTCCTTATTGAAACCTTGTCTTAACCTAACTATGGGGATTCATCAACACATTTCAAGTGTCACCGTTGGAACCTTGTCTTAATCTAGCTATGGTGTAAAGGCATCCCTTAATAGATTGGCACACTTACTAGAGAGTGTGTGACCCGAATGATGGGACGAAAATAGCAAGCTCAAAAAAACAAGCTAATTCAAAACATTCAAATGATCATTTGCATCTTTCAGTTGGACCTATCACAAGGGCTAAGGCTACAAGAGTTAAAGAAGCATTGAATAGACTTATTCAAGACTCTTGGAATAACAAAATTTTGGCAAATCAAATTTAAATATTAATCAGGACATTTTTAACATTATTTGGGTCAAAGATGG
Source organism: Erythrophleum fordii (assembly GCA_032878935.1). NCBI lineage: Eukaryota > Viridiplantae > Streptophyta > Magnoliopsida > Fabales > Fabaceae > Erythrophleum > Erythrophleum fordii. The sequence continues at coordinate 7,717 of JAVQMF010000025.1, read as the reverse complement.
GGTTGTTGGAGCTATTTTAGGTTAGAATATTACAAATTAAAGAGTTTGAAATAAGGACTCCACATGGATTGACTCATTTGGGCCTAAATAATGCTATTTTGGGTTTAATATGCTGGCTTCTAGAAATTTTATATATTTGAACGAAAATTAGAATTAATTAGGCATATTCTCTTTCCTTTTCAATTTTCAAAAAGTTTTGATTATTTTGTATTCCTAATTTCTAAGTCATTTAGTTGGAATTACGTAGTTATTTTCTTACTTTTTTTCTAAAAGGCAGATTTGACTTACATTATATAAACATGTTATCATACCTTACTATATAACACTTTTTCTATTATAAATACCTCATATAGAATTTAGAGGAGTCAATGGAAACCTGAACTGATTAAATTTTTCTTTTTAAAAACTTCCTCATACAATTTCACTATTTATTTGGTCATTCCAAGAATTTTCTCCAACTTTAAAAATACATAATTAATTTTAAAAAAATCATATGAGATTAGCTTAGGGCTTTACTTCAAGCTCTCTAAGTCCTTTACAAGAAAAGATACTTACTTAGTGGAGTACATATAAATTCATATAGAGTTGCCCTTAAAACAAACTAGACAGTTCTACCCCTTATTTGTCATATTATTATTACTTTGCCTTTATATAAGCACCAGCATCCTTGCATTTTAGACATGCTAGTCATATTCTTTTTACTTCAAGGTTGGGCATATATATGACTTTTTGTTACATACCCTCTTATCATACAGTATTATAACACAACTCATACATACCATAATCCAAAAATATTTAATTCCATGACAAAATGTGATACATAAAAGTAAGGTCCTTAATTTATGCCTTCACACCTTTTGCCCTTTCTTTGCTTGAACTCGGACCTTGCATGGGTTATATTTGGGATGAGATTATGGAATCTCAGTAGTAATAAACTAGTTTCATTCACAAGCAAGCATGTAATTACATAATATAATGCCAATCAATGTGTCACATACCACATAGTAATACAAGGAATTTCAAACAAGGCCAAGCACAATCTAAGCATACATGTCTTATCTTATAGCATAAATGAAAACTTGATATAGCATAACACTCATCATTATACAAATATACAAGATTAAAGAAAGAGAAAGGAAAACTACTACCTTATCAAACTTTGCTCCTCAAGCCTTGGAACTCGATTTATTTGCTTTTGGAACTCCCAAACAAATATCAAACCCTATAATCATAATGATAATTCATTACAATCAACATATAAACCTAAACCTCTAAAGTAGTATGACCCTTTTAAACTCATTGGAACCATTGGAATTGGAAAAATCTAACTCCTTCCCTTCCAATCCACTATAGCCGAATAATGTGCATTTTTTGGCCAAAATTTAGAAATTTTATTCCATGAGTTTTGCGGGCTTTTCCATAGGTATTCCTAGTTAAAAACACCCTTTTAAATCCATTGAAATGGATAAAATTATCGAATTCCAGCCCCAACAACATGTTTTGGTCATAACGTAACCTAGCTTCGTTTTAGGTCCAAAAGTAAGTTTCTTTGGTTTTAAAAATTTCATAGCCTCTTCCTTTATGTTTTAGGACTTGAAATTTGGTATAAATGACTTTAGGACATTAAGAAAACACCATAAAATTTAGACAGCATCTCCCCAACCTTTCCATTTTCCCAAAAATTACAATCTTTGTGTTTTTCAAAGTTCCAGCACATAACAAAATAAGCTCATATGGCCTCCATAGTCAATATATAAACTCCATTCTTAGGCCTTCATATTCAACATATAAACTCCATTCTTAGGCCTTTATATTCAACATATAAACTCCATTTCTAATCGTCCATATGCTGTCCAAAAGTAGCCCATAGCTAGGGTTTAACAAAACTAACTTAAACCATATGATAAAACTTACTCTTTAAACTTAATCCTTGCTTCCTTTGCTTGTCTTACACTAAAATCCCTTCTTTTCCCACTTAGAGCAACATGCCACCTTGAAGAAAGGATGAAGATGCAGTTGCCCTTTAGAGAAAATGATTGGAGGATGAAGAAGATGAAGAAATTTGGTGAATAATAGTGGTAGTTTTGCTTGATTTCACTTTTTCTTTCACTTTTCCTCCTTCTCTCTCTCTCTTCACGTTTTTCTCTCCCTCTCCCTTGTGTATGGTGTGAAAATGGTGGAATGGAGGTGAAGGTGATGAACTTAAATGAAGTTAAAGGGTCATACCAAATTTGGACCCTTAGATCAACCTTTTCAAGATCAAATCTTAGCCTTCCATTCCTTTTATCTTTTGATTTTTTAATTTCATGACTAAATATCTTCTTCCCAAAATTCCTTAACCACACACTTAGATACTTATTCTTAGCCTTTAAGTTATGGTGATTTGATGGTTAGTAACCATGATTAATTTTTTAACTCAACCATAATCAATTTCTAACTCAACCATAGTCAATTTCTAACTTAACTATGGTTAATTTTTTAAACTAACTAAAATCATTTCTTTCTTTGCTTTTTATTTTATATTTATAGTTGGGTTTCATCTTCTCTAAAGCCCTAATTATATCTTCTTTCTTCTTATTTAGCCTTTAGAATCGGCTATTAGGCCTTACAACAGTCTAAAAATCGGTGTTCGGGCTCGATTAAGATTTTACGGTACAATACATACCTTTGGACTTTTCAAAATTTATAAATATTATTTCCTCTACTTTCTGGCCATACTGAACCTCAAATATGGATTAGGGGCCCTCAACCTCGATCCTTATAAATTTCGATGTCAATCGAGCATCCGGGTCTTTAGGTGTAATTTTCACCATTCTGTATTATGATTGTGTTCTAAAATTTTCATTTATTGTAATTTAGTCCTTGAAACTCCTTCATGGTTTCTTAGTCCTTTAGCTATTTCTATTTCCATGGTTGTTACAACTTCCTTATTCTATTTTGCTCATGGCTATTGATCGGGCTAATCGGATGCCGTCCGCCCATCCGGACAACGTGGCATCATCAGACCCATCTTATCAAAAAGAGTTTAACTGTGGGTCACAAATTTTTGAGATTCCTGCCTAATTTTTTGATATTCTTGCTTAAAGCCATGAATAGAGGGTGAAACTAAGGTTCTCTAAACTTTCGGGCAATCTATACATTTTGCTTGGCATATAACTTTTCTTTGCATTTTAGTCCCGAGCTCCTTCATACTCAATCTTAGAGACTCTTCGGGACCTTTTTTTGATCTTTTTTTTTTTCATCTATTTTGGCCCTAATTTTAGGGCACCTCTGGCTTTGACTCATCATTATTTGCAGTATAGAATATTATTTTAATTTTATTGGACCTCAATTTACTCTATTTGGAGGACTTACTTTTATATCTAGTGAATTTCGTACATTAACTGAGAAATCGTATATTACATTTCTCGTGTCTTCTTGCATTTTAAGGGACCAGATATTGCACATGTATTTTGCCTCCATTTGTAATCAAATTGGATGAATGAATGAAATTTTAATTTTGGTGATTCCAAACTTGAGAGTGATTTTCTCTATAATTCTTCATAGGACTAACAAACTTATCAAGGCTCGATCAACCCTGTAGTGTCTTCTAACACTCTAGTCCTTGTTTGTATGTGCTCAAGGATTCCAAGTAGATTACAAAACCCTTGTTTAGCTTTCTTAGAGTGCATATACTTTAGCATTGACTGTAGGTTCGAGGGATATAATCCTTGTGGGCTTGTGTGTAACACCATAATGCCTTATCTGCCATTACTCTCACTCTGGGCTCAACTCCATATGATTTCCAAAGAACAAGTACAAACTGTGGCATTTTCATACTAAAAATCGGGGTTTAAACGTTCATATTTTACCCTGTGGGTCCCGTGAACCATTCATATTCTTTACTCAAACTCCATTTATACGATTCGTACATAGCATTAAACAAGCCATAAATCACGGATATAAAGCCAAAACCAAGAAAAATGCAATTTCTCACATGGGCCCAAAGTCAGATTTTTGGCTCTAACTTTGGAAAATCATAACTAATTATAGAAAAATGAGAATCTACCAACCCATAGCTTTCTGGAAAGCTCTAAGTGTTAACTTTACACTAAAAATAATTTCCAATGATAATCTCAGTGTTTGGACCATGTTTGATATCGAAAATGAGATATAGGTCTGGCTGTCCCTGTTTCTGGTGCAGCTTACTGTCATGAACTTTGAAAATTCATAACTAAATCCACAAAAATTCAATCTGGGAAACTATACCAATTTGGAAAGCTACAGATGTTAAATAGAGGAGAAAAATAAGTCCAGATCAATTCAATAGCCCTTAGACCTCGAAAACTGATGGAATAGTAACGAAGGTCGGATGGCTTCCCTGATGCTGATATAGAACTTCAGAAGGTTCGTTCTCTCTCTACAGACCTCTGATTTAGGTGATTTTAGTTGGTATAGGTCACTGTGATTGTCTAGTTTATGTCTATAAAATTTCATGACAATTGGACTCCATTTGGTCCATGAATAACATGGATTTAGTTTCGGACTAGTTACATAGTACCATAACCAAACCATCAAAATTTTCTAACTTCAACAATTCGCCAAATATTCCATAGACCTCCAAATATTACTTACTTTAGCTTCCCAAGAAGCTTTCTACAAACTCTAGAGGCATGCCAAATTTCATATAAAAAAGAGCTCATTTGGTCATACTTGCTCTCTACATAGTTTGTACATCATATTTTCATACATTTACACTTGCTACAACATTTACATCTAAAAAATAGTAGGTGCATATTCATTTTTGGCACCACTTTACATCAAAAGAACCTAAATAAACTAACATCTAGCTAAACATACTTCTAGGCTCCTTGGTGTGCACTTGAATCTCCTTGAGCTCCACCTAACATGTTAAGATGGGAGGGGGAAGGGGTGAGATTCATGGAATCTCAGTAGGTCATGCACTAATTTAAGGAAGCAATCAAGGTATATAAACAAGTCAAAGCATGCAAATAGGCATCTAACCATTCACAATCATACAATACAAAATTTTCATGCCATGAAAACCCTAACCATGCCAAGAATGAGCTCTAAGGACTTTTGGTTTAGCCTCACTCGATTTTAGGAACTTTTGGATGGCCTCACCCGATTTTAGGGACTTTTGACTTAGTCTCACTCCGTTATGAGACTTTTGGCCTTATCTCACCCAGCCTCAGGGACTTTCGGCTCTACCTCACCCATCTCAAGGGACTTTAGGCACTACCTCACCTGAGCAATTCTCACAATCCAATACATAAGCATATTGGTACCAATGCATCATGGCAATAACATATGGCATGTCTCACACAATGAGTATATACACAAGCATACAATGACTATTGCATCCAAGAATGCAACAAGAAAGAGTGGAGAGCTACCTTATAAGCCAACACAAGCTTTTCCTTTCAATTCCTCTTCTCCCTTCTTGGTTTCACAATCACACTTTGATGGAGGTGTTTCTCTTGAGCCTAGACACAATAAAAGCATGGAATTACTCTCTCATAACTCAACAACTCTTAGGGATTCTTCAGAGCAAACCCTTCTAACATATAAGAACCTAGGGGTTCTCTCTCTCTTTCTAGAATGTCACTAACTCTTTCTCTATCTCAAGCTCTCATGGTAGTAGAATCAACATATTGAAGGAAAACAAAGAAGTTCAAGAGTGGTTTTCCACTTTCCCTCTTCTAACCCATACCTAAAACCCAACTAATTTCACAAGAAAAACCATAGAAAGAGAGGGCAAAGAGAGAAGAATAAGATTCTAAGAAGAAAAGAGAGAAGCTTGCTTACATTTCCTTTGTTCTTCCTCCCTTCTCTTGGTCTCTCTCTCTCCACGCCCCCTTTTCTCTCCTTTGGTCGAAGCCTAGGTCAGATAAGAGAGAAAGAATGAATGGGGACGTTTTAAGAAGTCAAATTCTCCCTTTTTACGCTTTTCTGGACTAACCCTCGCTATAGCGAAAATTAACCTTCGCTACGGCGAGCACGTATCAGTTCCAGACCCCCGTTTTCGCTATGGCGCGCGCTACGGTGAGCAACTCTCTAGTTTTTGTATGGAATGCCCGCACTCGCTATAGCTAGAAGCATTTTCGCTATAGCGAACAGGTGCTCTCGCTATAGCAAAAAGGTACTCTCGCTATAGCTAGACCATTTCTCGCTATAGTGAATAGGTACATTCGCTATAGCATTCACTATAGCTAGGCTATAGCTAGCAGACTTAGAAAAATTTCAGGATTTCAAAAATTTTCAGCTTTCTTCTTTCTTTTACTTTTTTTTTTTTTCAGGTTGTGACATTGTGCCATCTTGGTATTAGAGTCTAATCCTAAACTTTGGTCATATCCCTTTTTTGTGTCTTTATTTTTTTAGATTGTGTGTTCTGTTATTGTGTTTGTTCATCTTTTTTGTTTAGACGTCACCTTTCTTTGTGTCTTCGTTCATCACATTTTCCTTTGAGTTCTTCAACGTTTATTTTTATACTTCAAAATCTCATCTTCTTAATCATTTTGGAATCACATAAATTGGAGTTTTCTAGGGGAGATATAGTTATTTTCTAGCTAAACGTGTCATTTAGGACTTTTCATATTTATTTGGTTATTTATGTCCTATATATGTGATTTTTGCATTTTCTTCATATTTTAGTCCAAAAAAAGCAAGGAATATAACCAAACAAAAAAGAAAAAAAAAAGAATTTTGTGTTGTTCTTAAAAAAAAGAAGAAAATGAAAAAAATTATGCTGTTATAGAAATATTGCTTGACCTAGACTTTCTATAAAACTTTTGAATTCTTGATCCCCTGATTCTCAATATCCACTTTTTACTATCTTGAAATCTCTAAGTGTTGAGTTGGTTTTGCAAATATTGTGATAGCTTTTGATCGAATTGACTAGTTACTTTGAAGAGCCAAAAGAGGAACTTAAGAGTGGAAAAAGGTAAGAATGTGTGAAACCAGCATTGAGAAAAGCCTAGAAAGGGTGAAACAAGAGTGTAGAGTGTCATCTCTAGAGGGCAAACACATGAGGAAAAATTGTAAGGAACTTTGTTTCACTAATAAAATTTTTTGTAGCTTTTCAAAATATCTAACAAGGAGGAAACATTTTGTGAAAGTCAACAAAACATAGACTTTATTGTAAAAGTCATGCAATAGCAGTTTGAAATCCTCAATATAGTTCTTGGAGGAATAACATATTAGATGGATAGGCAAGCTACAATGATTGCAAACTTGCAAAGAAGGCAATCGATTGTAAATCTTAATCCTAGAAGACATAATAGGTGTAGGGATGTATCTAAAGATGAATTTGAATTTGAGAATAAAGTGTCATGACCCTAACTCCTAATCTCGGTAATTATGGTTAAACCCACGATTAATAAATAATGATCTAGGTTTGGAGTCGTTATAATTAATTACATTCAGAAAATGTAGGGAAAATTTGAACCTTGATGTTATTAGGGTCATCAAATAAACAACTACAAATGGGAGAGTGCGTAAGAGGAATTGCACTATCGTCAGAGGTTTGTGATTCATCCATCCATCGGTTTCAACACACAAAAACCTCCCACAAATGTTCCTATATCATTTCCTAGCATTAACATTGAAGTAATTTGGGTTTCTAGGCTAAAGGCCCCGTTTGGGGATTTGTGCCACGACCTGAAACCTTCCCACTGCGGCTAAGTTAGGTCTTGGAGCTCAAAAACTAAGTTTTTCA